>JASKUP010000048.1:0-10000000 GCA_030448955.1 Trichopoda pennipes
CAGTAGCCTACATGATCGTTCCAATTTTTAAGCACATTATAGATTGTGTGCAGCTGTATTTCACCAATGGCTTCACGAATATTGTCCTTTAAAGCGTGAATTGTCTCTGGCTCGTCGGCGTAACGGCACCCCACAAATAATAGTCCAACGGTGTCAAATCGCAGCTCCGAGGTCGCCAAACGACATCAGCTCTGCGGCTGACAATGCGATCTTTAAAAATAGGGCGCAAAACATCGAGTGTATCTTTGGCTGTGAGGCACGTAGCGCCGTCCTATTGAAATCAAATATTGCCAATATCCTCCTCTTCAATTTTTGTGAACAACATGGCCCGATAACGATCTCCAGTGACTGACGCCCAATTATGCCTCTGGACCAAAATCTGCACAAAACAGTGACTCATTTTGGGTGAGTCGGCTTTTCAATGTATGCGTGCGGGTTCTCTGTGCCCCAAATGCGACAATTTTGCTTGTTTACACACCCGCCAAGATCAAAATGAGCTTCATCTGAAAAAATGATTTTTTTGCAAAATCGGCATCTTCTGTAAGTCGATCGCAGGCCCACTTAGCGAAACGAAAACGCATTGGATGGTCACTTGGCTTTAACTCTTGAACCAATTGGACTTTTCATGTCGTCATGCCAAGGTCTATATGCAAAATTCGTCTCCATGATGTCTCTGAAATGTTCAATTGCTGAGAACGATGGTGAATTGATGTTGGTGGCGCTTCACGCACACTTTCTACCACAGCAGCAATATTCTCGGGTGTAGGCACTGTGTTTGGCTTTTCACGCTTCGGTTTATCGATGAGGATGCCAGTTTCTTTCACTTTTTTCACAAGATAACGAACATACGGAGCTGACGATATTTCTCTTCCAAAATCCGTACGCAATTTTCGCACATATTCTGCAACATTATCATGAGTTTCAAAGTAATGTCGCAATATTTTCCAGCATTCTTCAGTCGTATACACAACCATAATCGTTCAGCGGAAGTATAAAACTAATCTGTCAAATCAAACATGAGCTAAGTGTTGCCATTCATGAAATAAACACTAGTTGAAAAAAACAACGTTAAATGTCAGACCCTTTATTAAACAGTCGATTTAAACAATATACATATATCGAGTTTAAAAGTATTTATCAGGTTAAAGTGCTACTAATAAATCGTCATAAAACCTAAAACCTTTTAAATTCGATATTTTTAAAATTTTGTTAATTGTAGTTATACTGTAGTTGTTACAATTTTTCAGAAATTTCTTACTGGATCACCACCAACTTTCGGAGGATATTATTATGATACGTAATACTGCAAGGAAAGGCTTAACACTTATTTGGTAAGAAAATTTATTTATACGTTAATTTTGCTGTGACAGATTAAAATTGCATTAATTAAATTTTAAAATTATGAAATTCTCCCCTAAAAAAATAAAAATTTATCTCTTTCACCTTCTTTCTTCAATCCACAGAAACAAAAAAGTCAACATGAAAACAAAATATAAATCATTTTCCACCTGAAAACTCTGTAGTCTAAAATGACGCATATTCGTTGGAGTAAGGGATGAATGAACAAAATCAAAACAACTTCTTGCAATCAATTCTGTAGTTGAAACCAACAATCGTGACTTTTCATTTTATTGAATGTTTCCCCACCAAAAAATAAAACTAGGAAACAAAAGAAAAAGATCTGAGAGTTTTGCTCCTACAACATGTACAAAGGAGAATATAATAAAAAAAGTGAAATATAACATGATCCTTTTCTTTTCAAAAGGACAAAAGACTTAAAGTTTGATAGCAGAACAATAATTTCATAGAAGTTAAATATTTTTTTTTTACAAAACCTGGCTTTGTCTAGTTCTATTATAAATTTTTTACGTATTTTGATATCAAACGTTTGACATACATACATTTTTATAAAAATTTTTTTCATTCATCAGATTTTTATTACAACGACTATTTCTTAGAATCCTGTGTATTATTTTAAAAAATTCTCTTTTTGTAAATTTGTTAACCATGTGTGTGCGTTTAATATTTAATTACCACGCGTTTCTATATTTAATTTAGCATTTTTTTTTTTTATTTATGAAAGTAAATTTTGTGGTTTTTTTATTGATGTCATGCCATGTCATCAGAAAGTCACTATTGTTATGATCATAAACATTGAAAAGCGAATGATGATGAATTGATAGAAATAACTAACGATTTGACATTTTATGAAATTTTTCATACATTTTATCTTGACTTGAGAGCAAAAAATGATCATCTGGCATACAAAGAAAATGTGTAGAAAAGCTTATAAAATTTTTCTGGTAAAAATATTTTCAAAAAAAAAGTTGAACTTATTTAAAATGAAATTCTGAATTCGATTTTCTATATGAGATGTTTTCACTTTTTTACTTCTATAGATTAAAAAAATTTTACTACGGAATACTGATTTTTAATGGCCCTAATTAATGAAGTCATTAAAAATGGTCTATAATTGTGACATTACGTGGGCACATCTTGAAATATAATGATGTATTTTTGTAAAAGTAGAAAAGGTATTAATACTTTTCCTTGAGAAAATTCTAAATATTGATATTTCTTACATGTATAATTTTTGCTTTAACGGAACCGTATTTGTAATGATTTTGTTTTGCGTTTGGAGTGTATTATCTCGTTTTAATGTATTTAACTATTTGGGGATTTATTATTTTTATATAACAACTTGATGCTAGCATATAAGTATAAATTTGATATAGATAAATAGGAAAATATAAATAATCTGCGTTGGTGGGGAACAAATTTTTATTGAAATATAAAAATTGGCTTCTTGAAACTTACCACAAAATTTCTATTAAAGTCCTTAAGAAATTTTTGGTACTTCAATTTTGCCCAAAAATGTTCATGAAAAACTTCATGAATCGAATAACAAAATTTCTTAGGATTCCATACTCTAACACTAATAATAATGTAAAAATGCACAGGCTTTTTTTTATTTATTTATTGTCAAAAATTCAATATTTACATGTTCACTTAAAACTAATTTTGATTACATAATTTTTCCTTACATAATATTGTATTTTTCAAGGACTTGTCATGTATTATTTTATTTAAATGACCACAGAATGTATGCTTACAGGATATTTAAGCTAAATTTTATACTAAAAAACTTTAGTCAATAATTTCCCATAAAAAAATTAAAAAGGGAGGCATTTGTACTTAACACTAAATATTAGAATCACTGGAACTGCAATATTTAGATCATGAAATTTTCATAGAGGTCACTACAATAACAAAATTGATTCAAATGTAATGAGAGTATTTAAGTCTCTATGTTCCAATAGAAAAAGCTTAAAAATAAATAGTTGAGAGTTGATTACCATATATAACTCTTGAAACTTACTCTGGCTAATTGGATCGACGAAGTTCGCTTTGGCCATTTCCTAAAAGGAGCAGTTTAAGCTCTTACTAAGGTTTCTTATTTACTGTTTATCGTTACGGCGCAATTGTAATTATCAAGGTGCTTATTTAAACATAAAATAAGTTTCGTTTATTTATTTTTGAATTCTTTAAAGAAGTTGAATTTCTTGTAATCATTGATAATGATCAACTCTTCCAATAATCTGCTGAGCTCAGATTATTTTACTAGTGTTTTATTCTGTGCTGCGTGAGGTTATAGCTTACAATTTTTGTTGCAAAATTTAAGAATACACGTATGTGTTAAGGGTTTTCCAGTTTTTATTTATTGATTTTATATATATTTCAGTATATTAGCGACCTGGTGCTAGATTGCTACTTCTGTGTGCAGCAGTATCACCTGGAAACAAAGGTTGAAGTAGATATAGAATAAGTTGTATTTTGTTAAATAGCTATTTGTTATACTATCTTTTAAATTTTGATTTTCTGATGGTGCTATACTCGCAAAGCGTTGAAAATTAAAAATAAAATTTTATAAAAAAAAATATTGAATATTTCAATTTCGAATGGTATAAAGTAAATAAATATATGTATCATCTAAATCGATTGCAAAATATTCATTATTACTTATCGAATTATCGTCCTTTAACCGATAAGTTGGTTGCAGTTTATGTAGTATAACAAAAGGAACGATGAAGCTAAGGAGCGATCCTTAATTTTTCGTTCCCCTTGCTGTTCTACTAGGATTTATTAATTTAGACAATTTTTTTTTAGCTAATAAAATCTTAGGAATAAGTAGTTAGCAGATTAACAACAGTTTTCTTTCCTTTTAAAACAACAATGCATTTTCAAGCAACTTTTACTTATATCTTTGTTTTTTGTATGAAAATAAATGTCTGGGAAACTCCCAATACTTAAAAAGTTTTGTACATTAAAACAGGTATTTACAAAAGTAATTATATGTCTAAGCTAAGATGTACTAAACTCTTAGTACTTGTAGTTTAAGGTTTTATTCGCTATGAAAAGATTTTGCGTATATGAGTAATTGCTGTTATAGCAATACCTACTACAGAGTTTAAGATACTTTCTTATTTTACTTTAAAATTATCCGTGCTTATACTTTTATGAGGGAGTAACACTATAGATTCTTTTGTTTATATTTGTTAAACTGCGCAAAATATTCTATTGTAAATTTTAAGTTGCGTATCATAGTCTTAACACATCTCCGCACATATTAGTGCTCAAACAAATTGATTTGTATCTTTTGAATACATATCGCTCTCTTGTTTTCTTTGTAAAACAGAAACACTTGTGCTGGAGTTTTTCATTACATGTAACAAGTTCCTGTTTGAAGGTTTTCTTTTAAACACGACGTAATTTCCAAAATTATTCGTATTAAGAAATGTGTTTGGGATTTATTGCCAATGCGTAGTAGCAGGTTTTATCTTTGTGCTCTTTATTTATTTACTTATTTTTTTATAACTCAGCGTATACTTTTGACTGGCATTTTATGTGTTCTTTTCTAGTTATGCCATCTCATATTTTGCATTATTTTAAATTTGCATTTCATTAATTTTTTTTATTAAGTACATTCATCAAAAGTTAAAGTTATTTAAAATAACAAATAATCCCATTATTTTACTCATCTGAATGCACAGGATAGCTTCACTGTAGCTTATCTTATTAGTAAAATGTTTCAGGAATTTTCTGAAGCTTTCCAGATTGTCCTGATGAAAGCAAAACTTGCCTATCTTTTATATTTCAATATCGTATAATAAAAAAGCTGCAATCATGGCTTTTAGCTCCCACCATAGACTGAAATTATGTTCCTAGCAGAATCTTTAAAAAAATTAAGCACACCGTTTTCATCAAACCTATTTTTTGGACAAGTTTTAGTAACTTTACTTGTTGTTATAATCGTCGAATTGAAAGTACGCTTCGTTAGGACTGATAATTTTTCGTCCAAAATCGATGGGTGCTGTTTTTTAAGGTCAAAATTGGGTAACCGTAATAGAACGTAACTTGATAATGATGTATTCACATCGAAAGCGGTCGCCATTTGCGAAAAAACAGCCAGGAAGGACGTTAAGAGGAGGGATTGAAAACATTAATTCATTCACTAGCACTGATAAAATAGTATATTAGAACTATTAAACTTAAGTTATTATTAAAAATATATAAATAAAATGATAACTTATAACGTGATAGTTATAATATGACTTATTAATATAACATAAGTTATTACTTGAAATATATAAATAAATTAACAACTTAAAACGTGCAAGTTATATTATAATAATATATATAAACTATAAGTTCAAACATAATTTGAAACACTAATAAAATAGTATATTAGTACTATTAAACTTAAGTTATTATTTAAAATATATAAATAAAATGATAATTTATAATTCGTACTACTAGTACGAAAAGAACACTGAAGATGGCAAACAGCCGAAACCGGTTTGTTCACAAACCAAATTTGACGAGGGTCGACGGAAAACCGTACCCAAATAGAATTGATTATAACCCCGTCGGAAAAGCCAAGCACATATCGATAATTTATAACGTGAAAGTTATAATATAACTTATTAATATAACATAAGTTATTACTTGAAATATATAAACAAATTATTAACTAAAAACTAACAAGTTATTACTTGAAATATATAAATAAATTAATAACTTAAAACTTGCAACTTAAATTATAATAAAATATATAAACTATAAGTTCAAACATAATTTGAAACACTGATAAAAGAGTATATTAGTACTATTAAACTTAAGTTATTATTAAAAATATATAAATAAAATGATAACTTATAACGTGAAAGTTATAATATAACTTATTAATATAACATAAGTTATTACTTGAAATATAACTAAATAACTTAAAACTTGTACTTAAATTATAATAAAATATATAAACTATAAGTTCAAACATTTTACTATGACTAAAATCTGTATTTTATAAACTGATAGTTATGTTTTTAATATATTTTAAAACTAATTTTTATATAATAAAAGTCGTATAGTTAAAATATGGATTTTATGATCTTGTAAATATTATTAAAATATTTTAATATATAGTGTTTTATAAACTAATAAAATAAATTACACATTATATAACTTTTATAACTTATATATGAAAACAATTAATTGAAATAAAGTGAAAAAAATCCAAAAAAAAATAATAATAAAGAAGAAATATGTGTTTAATATATAAAATATAATTATTTATTTCACAATACATCCGTTTTAGTAAAAATATAACGTGTAAAGTAGATAATTTTATGTTTGTTATTAATAAAAAACGAAATTTGCGGATAAGTTGCTTGAAAACATCTATAGGTATTACTCTTAAATTGTGTATTGTTAAGCAATTTACCTCACAATTTTGTTTTACATATTGTATTATTTGATGTGTCTTGCGGGGTAAAAGGGAGCCCAGGCCCCTCAAAGGCTAGTAGGAGTCACCTGGACAATCCACATATTTCCACGGGAAATCAGTTGCCCCAGAGTACACTAATTGTTCTCGTTGGCCCCTATATGGGAGTATCGTGGTGGTTGTGGTTTCAGACCCTCGTGAGAGTTTGTGGGTCGGACCATTCAAATTAACACAATGAATGGTTCAGGTCCAGTGAGTGTGAATGCTGTCGTGTTCTTGAGAAATAAGAGCTTCATGCGTTCTGGACCAGGAGTTGGAAAGTCTCCAACTCTTCAGCAAGGAGTGAAGGCTGCAGCCTACTTCGGGCTTTCGAAATTGCTACTAGAAGTGACCGGAGGATATACGTATTCAATGGCCTTCTAGGGCGTAGTTGATGTCCAATCAACTAAGTGGTCTGACCACCATCTGATTATGATTATATAGTCGGTGCAGATGTAAATCAAATCACACTCTGTATTATTTGATAAAAATTGATTGCTATATTTGTTTAGTGGACAGTTTTGTGTAATTATTTATTTTTATAAACTGAGAATTCGCTATCAAACACCACACCATTAAATGGAAAAAGAATTATTTTAGCGTATATCGCTAAAAGAGAAATTATTAATGATAATATGAAGAGTAAAATAAAAAGTTTGTAATTAAGATTCTCTTTCGTTTGGTGATTGGTTTGTGGGGTTGTCATTTTTTTTTGTAAATGGGTAGATCGAGAATTTTTGTTAAACTACACCAAAAATGGAAGTATGAAATCAATAAATATATTTTTTAGAAGAATGGTTTTTAGATGGATTCTTCGTCGGCCTAATTTGAATTTTTTTGGGTAAACAAAGAATCCGTTACACAATATATTATTATATATAATAATATATATTATTTATATTTTATCCTCATTATCCATCGTGCTTCAAATTAATTGAAGCAAAGATGAATTTACGTTTTATTATTTTTATTGTTTTCTGGAGGAGTTAAAAATATTACCCAACCCTTGGGTAAACCGTTAACCACATTATCCCATATAAAAATAAAATAAACAAATTACTTATGAAAACACTATACCGTGTGTGGGCAACCGGTTGAATTAAAAATGTATTGTATGGATTTTTGGGTATTAATACATTCAGTATATATAATACAGTGCTTGTCTATTAGGCTAGTGGCGTTTTAAATAAATAAATAGACAAACGAAGAGCACGCAAAAGTACGAAAGTACAAAAAGGCAAAAGTACAAAAAGGCAAAAGTACAAAAGGCAAAAATTCAAAAGGCGAAAAATACATATAAAGAAGAACAAAAAATATGGTGTGGTGGTCGTAGCAAATAATACTTAATTCAATAAAGTAATAAAGCTAAATTTGTCTTTAGCTTTAATTTAAACTTTATAAATTATGTTGTAATTTATATACAACATTGATGAATTTGTTTTTGTGGCATTTTTTGAAAATATAAAAATTCTTTTTTTTTATATTAGAATAAATATGTAATTCTAATTACATATCAAAATAAAATCATATGTATTGGGAAATACAATATGTATGCAATGAATAAATAAGTAGATGTTATAAAATGAAAAATATTATTAACTATATGAAAATGACGAAAATGACACACATAAATATGCTGTTTTTTCGTTTAATTGAAAATTTAAAAAAAAACATTATTCTGGTTGATCCTGCCAGTAGTTGTGTCTCAAAGATTAAGACATGCATGTCTAAGTATACACGAATTAATAGTGAAACCGCAAAAGGCTCATTATATCAGTAATGGTTCCGTAGATCGTTAGCAGTTACTTGGATAACTGTGGTAATTCTAGAGCTAAGACATGCATTATAAACACGGACCTTTGGGATGTGTGCTTTTATTAGGCTAAAACCAAGCGATCGCAAGATCGTTATTATGGTTGAACTCTAGATAACTTGCAGATCGCATAGTCTTGTACCGGCGACAGATCTTTCAAATGTCTGCCGTATCAACTTTTGATTGTAGTATCTAGGACTACCATGGTTGCTACGGGTAACGGGGAATCAGGGTTCGATTCCGGAGAGGGAGCCTGAGAAACAGCTACCACATCTAAGGAAGGCAGCAGGCGCGTAAATTACCCACTCCCAGCTCGGGGAGGTAGTGACGAAAAATAACAATACAGGACTCATATTAGAGGCCCTGTAATTGGAATGAGTACACTTTAAATCCTTAAACAAGGACCAATTGGAGGACAAGTCTGGTGCCAGCAGCCGCGGTAACTCAAGCTCCAGTGGCGTATATTAAAGATGTTGCGGTTAAAACGTTCATAGTTGAAATTGTGCTTCATGCGGGTAGTGCAACTATAATTGTAGTTTGTACTGTACCTAGAGTTTTGCGACAATCTCTTCCCTTAAGTCCCTGGGCCTAAGGGCGGAGGTTGCTGCAGTACTCCTGCTTGCAGTAGGCAACATCCTGGAAGAGTCCGGTGTAGATAGTTTAGTGTAATGTGCTGTAGTAGTTAGTAAGTTAGTATTGTGGAAAGGGCAGGATGAGGTTCTTGGCTTGTTTTATCGGCCAAGGGTCTTATCCTGCCTTGAGTAATTGGTGTGTGAATGTATACCAAAATGGGTACTGGTGAGCTTGTAGTGCGAATGTGTGTGTGAGGCCACTGGTTCGAGTTATTTGGAACTCGGCTGGTGGTAACAGTTTAACCGGATACTATAAACTGGTACCACGGGTGCCAGGTGCCCCTGGAACTTCGGTTTCAGCCTGGCAGATGGTGTGGCCCTTCGGGAGCTTCGTGGTGGCTGTGGTTTTTACCCATATCGCGGGATGGGCGTATTAGCCCTCGTGGAATTGCATTGCCACAGGGGTACCGTGACCCTTAGATCGGTAGGAGTATAGAAAGGCTCCGCACCTCACTCAAGGTGGACATCATGACCAAGAACGTGATGTCAAATTGGTACCCATGGTTTGTACATCGGGGCGTTAGTGGACGCATTGTATTCACTCGGTGGTAAGACCACTGTGGTATTAGGCCGTCTCGGCAGGTAACAACAGAAATCTGTATCACATCTGTACTTTATGTATGTAAGCGTATTATCAGTGGAGTTCTTATGTGTGTTAAATACTCGTATTTTTCACATATTCCTCCTATTTAAACTTGCTTTAGTGCTCTTCATCGAGTGTTGTTGTGGGCCGGTACAATTACTTTTGAAAATAAAATATCTTATTGAAAGGATTGGAGAAAACAATAATTTTTTTGTTAATTTATTCATTTCAACGAAAATTATAATACGAGTTTCTGTAATCAAATAAACACCATAATTCGTTTGTCAAATAAACCCTATAATCTAAACCAAAAACTTCCTTAGGAAAATGATCGCTCTGAATTTAATCTCAAATTTATGCTTCACTTGATTTTAGTTGAAAGAAAATAAAACGTTAAGTAAAACTGCAACACACTCTAACAACATAAATAAGAATCAGGGTTAGGAATTTATAAAAGGTTGTGGTTAAATACAATTTTTAAGATTCGATCGATAAATGCCATGAAAATTAAATCAGACCGCAAAAATCAAATTTTTTCCATAATCAGATAATATTTATTGTTAAATCCTAAAACAAAAATATAAAGACAAAAAAAAAACACAACAGAAACAAGAACATTATTTTTAAGACGTAACGAAACCGCCCGCTACCGTAAAAATCAATGAAAAATAGCAAAAGGAACTGCAAAGCGTGAGAAATAAGGAGGTTCAAAGAAAAACTACACAATTTTACCGCACAAAGGCTACTTACTCAAGGCAACAAATGTTGCACAAACAAAATAATGTTGGAAAATATGCAGACCAAAAACAAAAACCATTAAAAGCAAAAAAGGAAAGTGACAAAGCGAAACAACCACAATGTCAACCAAGTGCAACGAAGCGCAATGTTAGTGATGGCGGCAAATTTTATTTTTCCAAACTCATAAAATCAAGTTCAATTCTTTTGTAGAATATATAAAAAAAGAATATTGTATTAAATATCATTAAATGATCATCGAAAATTTTGTAAATTATATTTGTGTGTTTACCCTGACCAGCTCAAATAGTACAAGACATTTTTCAGTGACATTAATTAAATCAAATGTTATAAATAAATGTATGTAATTATGTATGTATGTTTGTGTGGATGTATGCACTCCACAATATCGACGAATTACCACTCTTTTCGACTATTTGAAAAAACTTTGTATTCGATGAAATTTCACATTTTGAAGACACACATTCACGGTTTAATTGTAAACGGCTCTTTAGATCTTTTGGTCTAAGAACATTAAAATTTATATAAATTAGTTGCAAATTTTCAAGTTTTTATAAAAAGTAGCAAAAAGTGTTTTAAATTACATGAAAACTTATTTCACAAATTTTCGTTCAACTCTGTTTTTTTTTTTTTGATATATTCAAGAAACAATAACTTCGCCTGGCATGCACCTTGTTAAATGTACCTTGGCCATTTGTGAAAAACAGTTTTAAAAAATACTAAATAAATTTAACCGTTTAATTTATATAAGTGTTTGTTTTATTTTTCTTATAACCTTAATCATGGCAGTATTTTTAGTGTGGAAATCTAATAGAAAGTTCCAAAATTGAAGACTAAAATATTTAAGTGAATTTTTGGTTTTAATATCTTTATAAGGAAATAAAAGAACTATCTTGTCAATAGTTTTTTGGACCGTAGTTTCCTGTAAAAAGCTTAATAATAAATTATTTTAAGTGGAAATAATATTTAAATTTCATTTCATACAATCATGGTATATTCGAGTATCTTTTGGCAGTAGAGTGTTATAAATAAGCCGGGAAACGAATCGTTATTATAAAGGGTTAACAAAGTCTTGCGATCTAGGAAAAGGTGTTATGTACAAGCTGTCAATTGTAAAGGATTTTTTCCACATGAAGTTTGTTTCTCATTTGTGGCAACACCAAGAAAATGACAGCTTTGACATTTAGTTTTCTGACGTATTCGTAGTAGATGCTTCGGCAATTGTTGGAATGAATTTAATTTCGCACGAAATTCACATTAAAATCCACTATAAAAATGGTGGTACTGTACAGTTCGTAAAATTAATGATATTTTCTTACAATGTAATTGTCTCTCTCAGACCGCTATTAAGAATTGGGTCGTTAAATTTGAGTCGAAAGTCTCGATACAAAATGTGTGAACACCAACGAGTGTACGACCGGGTCGTTTAACTGAAAGCATCGCAGTCATGAGGCATAGTGTTGGAGTATATCCAAATTTGTCAATTCCTCAACGCTCTCAAAAATTCTGGTTATCCAAAACTACCACATGGCGAATTTCGCATAAGAATTTGTCTTTGAAGTCTTACAAGACTCAACTATTGCAGAAATTGTAGCCGAACAATTATACACATCGCCGTGGATTCGCTCAATTCATTCAGGAACTACCACATAGTTTTTCTAAAAAAATAATTTTTACAGACGAAGCCCATTTTCGTTTGTCAGGGTATGTCAACATGCAAAATTGCCGCATTTGGGCTTCTGAAAATCCTAGAGGGATTATTGAGAAGCCTGTGCATGCTCAACGTATTGCTGTATGGTGCGCTATGTAGTATGGAGGCGTGATTGGGCTGTATTTTTCGAAGATGAGGCTGGAAATGCGGTAACAGTCAATGGAGTACGCTATGGCGAGATGTCAACTACTCAATTTTGGACTATTATTGACGACGTGTTTATCACTCGCATATCAATTTATTACAAACCAGATTTCTCGCATAATTTTACGACAATCAACAGTTAAATGACCAGCCAGATCATGTAATTTATTATTATTTTCTAGTTTTCTATTCAAGAAATAATAATGAATCAACATTGTAATATGGTAGTAAATTATTTGTCGCATCATGCTTAATAGTTTAATTTAAATACCAACAACTTAAGCAGTAATGCCACAAAATCAAAAATTAAAAGAAAAACCTCATAAAATAAAATGAAAACACACAAAAATGTCAAGAATAGTGGTTGCATATGCTGATCATCAAGACGTGAAATTTCTTCTTCAATATCAACTTTACAGTTCTCTGCTCTAGATTTATTTTATAGAGATTATAAAAACTATTTTTGTAGTTTTTTTTTTGCTTTTAAGAAAAATCTTTAAGATCTGAATAACGAGGGAAAAATATAAGAACATATTTTTTTGTTCTAGTTTTAATTTTTGCACGAAGCCAATAACTCACATGAAAAAGAGCAGTCAATGCGGCAAAACTAGAAAGAACAAGACGAAGAGGATCAACTGCTTAAGCATTGTTTTTAGTCTATACAAACTGCATGTGATTTCGGCTAATGCTCCTAAATCATAAAAATGTCCTGTGGCTTAGACAAAAAAGTCGCATTTTTTCCATTAAAAGATACAAAGGAAAAAATTCAGTCTCTTTTATAAAAGAATAAATTTTTTGTAGTTTGATTACTGTTGACATTATTAAATAAAATTCTTGCAAATCTTTTACAAATCCTTAAAAGGAGACTCAGATATAATGTTTCGGTTTAATAAAACAATAATTCTTTGGCAAAAGAAAAATTACATTAACGGTGTTGTTTGTTTAACGTATTATTTTATTAGTTGTTAAGCTAAATGTTCCTTTATCAAATATTTTACAATTCAGCCAAAAAACTGCTTAGTTTTTTTTTTTTTGGTTTGCCAATGCCTCGCCCACTTCTTCCTTTTTTTCATTTATTTCATCCATATTTTACCAAAAATTGTTGTATTTTTGGTAGAAGTTTTACTATAATTTTGCAGTGTAGAAAAAGTAAAGGAGGTGTGTTGCTATAGGCGTTAATTGCAACATTTTCACACTGTTTTTTTATATTTATTTGGTGTTCTTTAAATTATTAGGCAAACGTAAAAATATCGTTTCCTTTCGGATTTTTTACCTCATTTTATAAATAAAGTAAATTTTACAACATTGAAATTTAAGGCACACTTCCTCATAGTAAGATATTCTAGAGTACAGCTGCAGAACAAAAGTAAACATTAGAAAATCTTTTAATGAATAATATATCTGATTAATATCGCTAAAATATTAATATGATTTTTCATTTATACCGATCTTTTGGAAACTCTATGGACATTTTTATCATTAATATTCTACTCTACAAGGCAAATAGTGATTCAAACTGGGCAGAACTAATATTGTTTAGATTCATGATGAACTAAATTATATTTTATATCAAAAAACTATAAAGAGTTTCGGACTTTTTAATGCTGAATTTGTATAAAAAATATGGGATGCTTATATCTATCTCAATTTCAGCTATATAAATATCGCGTTTTTTAACAAGTTGTGTTTTTTTTAATTGTGGGAACATCAACAATATGATAGTTTTGTCATTTAAGTTTTTCAGGTATTAATTCAATTTTGCAATTAAATCGCTTTAAAATAATTAAAATCCACTATGAAAATGGTAATTTTGTTAAAGTTATATTTCGTAAAATTCGTGATATTTTCGTACAACATAATCGTCCCTCTGAGATCGCTATTAAAAATTTGGTTCATCAATTTGAGTCGATAATGTGAAAACAACAACGCGTTTTTGACCGGGTCGTTCAACTGAAAACATCGCAGCCGTGAGCCACAGTGTTTAAGCAGATCCAAATTTATCAATTCCTCAACGTTCTCATCAACAATGGGAGTTGTCCAAAACCACTACATGGCAAACTTTGCGTAAGAATTTGACTTTGAAGCCTTACAAGGTTCAACTGGTGCAGGAATTGAAGCCGACCAACCATTAACATCGCCGTAGATTCGCTCAATTCATTCAGGAAAAACCGACTGGTTTTTCTGAAAAAGTAATTTTTTCAGATGAAACTCATTTTCATTTACCAGGGTATGTCACTTAGTCTTAAAATTAATACGAGAACTTTGCTGGCCTTATTATATTTTCTATAGTAAACAGATTTTCCTTTATAGTATATGAACTTACCTGTTATACCAATACAATTAAATTTGAAAATTAAAATTAAAGTAAATTCCTTCAAAGACAAGACTTTAATGCAAATATATGGTCATATCTTTCAATACGTTAGAGTAAAGCACTTAGTTTTATAAGAAAACTAAAGTGTTTACCTAGGGTGGCCATGCGTGGTACAAAAACCTTTGTATGCAAGTTAAGCTATCTTATATTATTATTCCTTTATATCCTTTATTTAGGTGCCCCTCAAGGCTAGCAGATAGTGTGCTAGCTGACATGACTGGGGGTTGTGAGTTCGATTCCCAACAAAGACCTTGATTTTTTATCACTACAAAAATTAAATTGACTGTCGGTGGGGCTGCTCAGTGATGAAGGCATAGTCACTAGTCACTGAGCTGTCTGTTGTTTTAATAATTCAATGTCTTAAATGTACATCTTTCTCCTATCATATAAATTAATTTCACAAATTTATTTATGTCCAATGAATTTTACACAATCATATAAACCGTAATAAAAATCCAAAATTTTTTTTAATTCATATCCTAAAAGAAAACCATTTTGCAACGCTATCACTTATAATAACTGTCTTAAAACTGTAAACAAAAAGCTTAACGAATTTTCATTAGTTTGCAAAATAATTTTTTATACAAATACAACCAGCAATTTTATCAAACATTCAAACTTCTTATGAATCCTTAAAAATGCATTAATATTTTAAATGTTCAAAATCCTTTTCTTCTTGCAAATCCCTGTAATTCTATTAATCGTTATAGATCTTTAAGGTTTTGCCTTTCTCTCTTTAAATCCCAATTCAAATCTATTCCAGGAAATTAAAATCGTAAACTAAACAAGTAATTAAACATAGAAGTGACAAATAAGATTAAGTAGTGTAACGCGAAAGTATGAGAGATAAAATAAAATGTTTTAATACCCAAAGAAAATTTCCATCGTTACACGGCAAAATATGCGAAATAGTTTAATAAGTCAGCACGTGTAATTGAGGGAATTTAAGCAATTTTATGGTTTTAAAGTACTTGAAATTTTATGGCAATAATTTAAACCAAAAATTAACTTAACAAAAAAGGACTAAAATAAAAGTCCTGTTGAGAATTCAAACTAAAACTCGTGTGCATTGAGGGTAGTATAAAGATAATAAAATCTGTGTTGTATAGTTTTACACATAAAGCAAAAGTATGGTTAATTGTAAAAAGCATATATGTCTGGTTGCTACCATTTTATAAATAAATAAATCGTAAAATGATAAAGCAAAATCGATCGCCATGGTTAATATGGAATTTCTAACGGAACGAAATGCAATTCGAGAGATTTAGTGATATTTTTTTTTATTAAAATATATTTATTTTATAATAAAATTGCCATTTGTTTGCTGGTTGAAAATTGCTTACTAGGAAATTTTTATCCAAATTTTGCAGAAGCTTTTCATTATTTCAATCTCAATCGCTCTCAATGAAATCTTTAAGTAAAAATTGCTATAAAGTAAAAATGATAAACTTGTTATCAGTGTATTTTTTTGTTAACTGAGAAATGACCTTTTGATTTCTTTCGTTTGCTTTTCGCTATTATTATTTTTTCTGTAAAAATGTTTATAGCAAAATTATTGCTTTAACAGCAACCATGGTAGCATTTGTCGATATGCTACCATGGTTGTTGTTTTTAGTCATTAAAGCGAAATCAGTAAGATAAAGGCGGCAACAATTTTTATAAAGAACTTGCTTGCACTCATCAAACACTTAGACTATCAAAATGTAAATTCTACTGAGAGCATTATTAAAAATCTTCATGGCTAATTTTTTGGCATTTAACTGACATATTTTTTCTTCAGGTGTATTTAAAAACAAAGTGTACAAGTGTGGGATATTCTAAAAACAGGTAAATAAGTGGGTATATTAAATATTTTATCTTTAATTTTGCATGTTTATGAGGATTGTAAAACTTAGCGGGAAATTTAAAAAATGATCCATCCTTTTTTTTCATAGTCTTGTTGTTTGAAATATTTTGTAGATAAGATTAAATTCCTAACTGACATTTTCATTCTGATATCATTTTGTTGTCTTGTCTTTGTTATCATAGAAACTTGTGAATCGTCTTGTCTTCTAATTTGCAACCGTTTTGTTGCCTAAATTTTTTCTATAGCCAAGTCCCCTGCTGATTTTACACTTTTCTACATTGAGACAATTTGCTAGACAGAATAACAGGGTTTTCATATTAAATTAAGTTAATTTAAGATTTTTGTTTTATTTTTTATGGGATGACATTTAAGTTAATACAAAATACTTTTGTATTAAATTAAATTTTTTCCAGTTCCAGTGAATTCCAATTAATTGCAAATGTATTTTATTGCAATATTTACTATTTATGTGGTTTCTTTTAAAAAACTCATTTTAATTCAGTTTATGCGGGCTAAGCCATCTGGGTGGCCAAGTTAAATTAGTGTGTGTTGTAGTAGTAAGACAAGCACGTGTCTTTGCAAAGAAATAAGGGTTTATATTAAAACATTATATGTCTATATATTTATTACCGGATTAATATATTAAGGTTTCAGAAAATGTTATAAAATATTTAGAATTATGTTTAAATAGTTAAGAGACAGTATAAGAATATAGAATATGCTTGTAGTATGCTAGAAAAGTCTTTCATTGCGAAGATTTGAGGCTTTCACTAAACAAAGAAATTAAATAAACATAGTAGTTTAATTTTATTTGGGTGCACTTTTCCGTCGACCCTCATCAAATTTGGTTTTCGTACTCGAGAACGAAGAGAACACTGAAGATGGCAAACGGCCGAAACCGGTTTGTTCACAAACCAAATTTGACGAGGGTCGACGGAATACCGTACCCAAATAAAAGTAAATTAAACTCCCTCGGAAAAGTTGCGCACATATCAAAGTAGTTAAAGTCACATAATATATAAGTACGTGCACCGTACAGTTTCCTTTTTCTAAAAGTTGTTTCATTTGCACTTTAATATTAAAAAAATCTATTCTGTTTAGAGCAATTTTTTAAATCGATACGAAGTTTGCTGGTTTATTATCTGATTGCCGCCTTAAAATAATTTTCATTAAAATTAATAAAATATTTGTATTAACAATTCTGCTTTGGCTATGAGAATGCGGAAGTCTGCACTATAATTAAACTAAAATTTATAGATTTTCATTAACATCATTCCGATTTATTAAAAAACCATGAATGATTTGAAGAACCAAAATAAAAAATGAAACAATAATTTTAACACCTTAAATTTATTAAATAATATCAAGGAATTTCTGACCACTAAATGACTTTACAAAATTTAGGGTGTATTTTAAAAAATATCAATAAATTAAAAACGAAGACTTACAATAAGCATGAATGAAGTAATAATGATAATGTAAGAGACTATAAAGAATTTTCTTTTTAAATTTATTGAAACACAAGACAAAACTTCAAAGCAGAATGCAGCAATGAAAAAACACTAACAAATGCCAAAAAAACATAAGACGTCATTTAGATGGCCAATAGAAATTAAAAGAATGACAATTCTATAATTTTTTCTTGCTTTTTGCTTTCTTAACAAAAATATTTTAGATCAACACAAGTGTATTTAACCTAAATATTTGAACTATTTCGGCATTAGGATCATTTTTATAAAACACAAAGTAGGCATGCAATCAACAGTGTTACACAAACTATTGATCTGTGTTTTTATTTCATAATTTAAAAGCAAGAAAAACAAATACAAATCATTCATTAGTTACAAAATATATAACATTTAATTGACTAAAATAATTCGTAAGGATCAAAGAATAATTTAGTGCTATTTTTGGTATTTATTTTTTCCTTAAAAAGGATGTTCTTATAGACCACCCATTTTAACAGTGCTCTTTGATGTTTTGAATTTCTGTGCATTTATTTAAATTGTTAAACCAAAAACATTTAATCTAATTAGGGGTTTTAGTTCAAACTAAATATCAATAACTAAAACTAAAAAAATTAAAACGAAAGCAGTACACGGTTTTACCTACATTATTATGCACTGAACTGACGTTAATATCTCTTTATAATATATATATAGAAATTGTACTAAACCAGCACATAAGTTGTTATGGAATCAGTTAGATTGACAGAGGCAGAATATCTCTATAAGCGGCGTTATCAAAAGTGAGTATTTGCGAAACAAAACAATCATAGAGTACAAATCGCGAAGAAGGGATTTATTTACACAAAAAGCACAACAAAAAATAAACACTACCGATAAATTATAAGATCGAAAAAACCACATTTACAATAGCAGCATAGAATCCGTGTGGTAAAGGATATATAAACTTCCGCAGGGCCGAACAGAGCAAAAGGGCTTGTTAAAATTTTTTTTTTTAAAGAGAAGTAGCACTTCAGGCAACAATGCCTATTTAGTCAAGTACCGTGCTACATTCTTTAAGAAAGGGATAGAGAATAGATGAACAGGTGTTGAAAGTAGAAGGATAGTCGGAAATTAACTGCCGTATATAAGACAGCACAGCGACCAGTGACTATGCCTTCATCGCTGAGCAGCCCCACCGACAGTCAATTTTTATTTTTGTAGTGAAAAAAACCTAGGTCTTCGTTGGGAATCGAACCCACAACCCCCATATTTTCAAGCTAGTAGGTACTAGAACATCTATTCAACTAACAACTGATTTATTAATTCTTGTCTCGTCTAATAAAATTTCAATTGAGGTAATACGTGGAACATTTGGCATTAAATAAATAACTTTATATTCAAATATTTGAAGAGAGTCTTACGTGTTGCAGAATACAAAAATCTAAAAATGGCTGAAGTCAGCGGCGTAACAAACTCGGAAGCTGACGAGTTATGCAAAACAGCAGATGCCTCTACTAAGGACTTTCTCTTCCAGCAGACCATGTATCGCATTAAAGATCCCCGAAAATCTTTACCCTTCTATACCGGCCTTTTGGGCATGACTTTGTTGGTAAAATTAGATTTTCCTGAAGCTAAATTCTCTTTATACTTTATGGGGCTTGTTAAAATAATTAGGATTGTGGAATAGCAAGCACAGAATTAAACATTATTTCCAAAAATTTTATAACTATAACATAAGAGTAGAAATAATTATAAATATATTTTTAATGGCAGGTCAGTTGCTGAAAAAGAAATATAATAAAAATTTCAGCTGCAAGCAATAGCTAAACGTGACTTACATATTTTCTTAAACATATAATTAGTTATAACCAACTACAAATGGCAAGACATGAGCGTAACCAACGGACTTATTTTAGCTGAAAATGAAAAAAAACACACATTAATTATTAAAACCTCCGCACACTTCTGACATTAAATTGTGAAAATATATATGTATATTATATTGTGAGTAGCAGAAAATTATTACCAGTCAACTGTGTCCTTTAGAAACATTTCCCTAACAAGGACCACCATCAATCAGAAAATCTAAATTTAAGCCGATTAAAACATGCCCATATTCCAATGAAATGCAATTAAAAGGTTTTAAAATAATTTCACACTTACTTATGACGCATTTGCCAGGCAAAAGAAACAAGAACTATTACATCTTTATTTTTTAAGGGGTGACACATGAAAATATTTATTCTCCTAAATTCTTATACAATTTTTTAATTTTTAATCTGTAAGGTGCAAATGTTACTTAAATTTCACAAACACCCCCATGCTGACAGTGTATTTTTTGTACTAAGCGATAAAAATATACAAGAGCATTTAATTTCGTTGCTTATTTGTTTCCGTTTTTGAAAATTTACTTACACAGCCGCTTGAAACTTAAAATTTAACGATTAGAATTGGAGATTTTAATTATTAGTGTAGATCCTGACAATTCATATATCATTTGCTTTGTTGTTCAAGGAACGCCAAATAAGAATGAATATCACAAAATATATATGTGAATTTTTAAGGGCAGAATTTTTATTTGAAAATAATTTATCTTCATTTTCATTTGAAATTAAAGAAATAAACAGGAAATATAATATTTTTCTTTTCTCAAATAGTTTCGTCACAAAATTTTTGTATGTTTAAAATATACTTTCTTTAAAACAAAAACATTTCTTATGGTTTTCTAATAGAACCTGTATAAATCTAATAGAAAAGATGAAATTTGAAAACTTTAGTATTAGAAATATCAATAGCATATATCAAGGAAGATAGAAACCTGAAAAAATCTTTCCAGCGTGATTTGGTGGGAAAAGCCTGACTGCATTAATTACCATTAAGCTAATGTTACAGTGGACCTACAGCCCTTCAGATTTTTTTAAATTACAGTTTAATACTAAAAGTCAAGAAATTTCTATTTGCTGAAATTGTCAATCGTTTTTGCTTAAACAAAATAAATTATTTTAGCTAATTTTTCTAACTACTCAGATAACATTTGGGGTTAACATTTTTTGTTTTAAAGAGAAGTAGCACTTCAGGCAACAATTCAAGTACCGTGCTACATTCTTTAGGAAAGGGATAGAGAAGAGATGAAACAGGTGGTGAAAGTAGAAGGATAGTAGGAAATCGACTGCCGTATAAGACAACACAGCGACCAGTGACTATGCCCCACCGACAGTCAATTTTTATTTTTGTAATGAAAAAAACCAAGGTCTTCGTTGGGAATCGAACTCATAACTCCCAAACTAACAAGCTAGTACACTACCCACTAGCCTACAGGGGCACCTATTACATTGTTCTTACAAATCCGAGTTTTAGTAAACAAGACAGCAATGTTTGGAAATCATGCAGGCAAAGATCGACAACAGATTGCTTAAATAAACAATTGCAACAAATAAGTACGACGTTAAAAATTGATCGATGTATTTTAAGCTTTGTAGGACATATGTACACTAGGTACACTTAGAGAGTTATTATTTTAGAGAGTTATTTTTGTTATTAAAAGTTCTGTTTTTGTTTTTGTTGTGATGATAAATAGTTAAAAGCAGTCCAGTCAATTTAGCTTTGCTTAAAATATCAATTCTCCGAAAAATTGTTGATTTGTATACTTTACAGCATCAGCAGGGGAAAAGGTATTATGGACTTGTACTAGACTTGGGCATCGCTCGTGTGATTACCGCAATTTTTTTTTGTTTTAAAGAGAAGTAGCACTTCAGCCAACAATGTCTATTTAGTAAAGTACCGTGCAGCATTCTTCAGGATAGGGAATAGATGAAACAGGTGGTGAAAGTAGAAGGATAGTCGAAAATTAACTGCCGTATAAGACAGCACAGCGACCAGTGACTATGCCTTCATCGCTGAGCAGCCCCACCGACAGTCAATTTTTATTTTTGTAGTGAAAAAAACCAAGGTCTTCGTTGGGAATCGAACCCACAGCCCCCATACTGACAAGCTAGTACACTACCTAGTAACCTACAGGGGCACCCATAAAATTCAAAATGTGTGCTTTCAAAGACGTAATTTCTCTTTAAAATATTTTTAAAAACATTTTCTTTTCCTTTTTAAAATCACCTATAATCACATACTTTATTATAAGAACAATTACTTGTTCCTTTGAAAATAAATGACTGAAATTACATAAAAAAAAGTTAATTGGGTAATTTAGAATTAGATTCGATAAAAAAAAAACAATTAGAAATGTCTACAAATAAAATTTTTAATATTAACCTAAATTGAAATTTATGCGAGTAACATTTAGTTGTGGCAACAAAATTATAAAAAGTAATTAATTGACTATATGAGAATTATTTTTAAACAAAAAATAAAAAAAACTACAACTTTCAAAAAAAAAAATAAGTTCTATTTTAAATAACGGTGAAATCCCTGACTGGCTTAACAAAAAGTAGCTATATGCTCTTTTCTTATTTATTCATTTTGAATTTTATATGTAGGCGGCATAAGTATTTATTTTTATATAAAAATTAAGTTATTTGACCTTTTTAATATTTTATTTTTAAGCACTAGGTCTTTTTTTTATAACAAATTTTAATCTTTATTTTTTATATATTATTTTTCGTTATTTAACCAAACCATTGGTTTAAACTTTTTGTTTTTCCGGAAGATGCCAACCAATGGTTTGGCGAAATATTGAAAAAGTCTATATTAAAAATAAAGATTAAAATTTTTTATAAAAAAAGACCTAGTACTTAAAAAATAAAATACTAATAAAATAATAATAAAATTTTTTATTTGATAAAAAATTAATAAATATAAACTTTGTTCAGATATCGATATCTTTTAAGGTGACCCAAAATTCAAGAAAGCTTAGTACTTATCACAATTGAATATTCATTCAGTAATCTAAGTTTCGCAGAAAACCTACTAAAAAAAAATTTTAAAAATAACATGTAATTCACTAACAATTCAGATATTATTTAATGAATCAAAATTGTCATAAAAAATCAAAATTTGAAAGTAACAATAAAAATTTCACGTTTTACTCGTATACTCGTTTAAAATATTCTACCTTTGGTTTATAAATTCTATTTCTTTATTATTCTTATTTATTTTGTACGTGACATCAAGAAATTTATTACCCGGTTCGCCTAGTCTATATATAGTTTTCAATATTTATGTAAAAAATAAACCCAAATAAACAAATATTTTTTTTTTCGTTATTATCCGTGATTTGTGTTCAAGGGCACTTGTAATGATTGTGATCTTTAAAAAATTAAATTCAATGAGTATTAGAGATAAAAGCACGCGTTTGCTGTCAATTAAATGTCAGTTAAAAATTTTTTTTTTTATTTAAAAAATATTATCAGTTCATTATGAGTTCTGGTATTATGAACTCGTAAAGAGAAAATAAATAAAACATTAAATATTTAACGCTTGTACCCTAACACTTGTTAATTTCCTTTCACTTACAGAGATTTACTGAACGAGCTATAGAAAGATATGGTAATTAGAGTTAAAGTAAAGTTAAGAAATACCATATTTAATTAAGTGATTGAGAGAATGAGAATTTACAGTGGAAGTGTTGATAGTTCTTAGTTATCAACTTTTATTTTTAGTTAAGAACAAATGATATCATTCTTAATATGTTTTAAAATTCAAAAAATTAAAAAAAAATAATAGACATATTTTTAAACAGGAAAGTTTGGATAATTTATTTTATGCGGCTGCTCAATAAAAATTTATTAAATATAAAAAAGAAATCGAGGAAAATTATAATGCAAACTTTGATTTTAATAAGAAGCACGTTTGTGAAATACAAAAAATAATGCAGACAGGAAAATGCTCAACCAAAACTTTGCTTCTGCGATTATCTGTAGGCAGTATCAAAAAAAAAATAAAATAGCTAGAACACTTCTTTCATGTCAATATAACGCCGGTGCGTGACCTCCTGTATGATTCAATTGTCCATCTAACCCGAAATACCTACAAATCAGTAACACTATGTTGACTCTTGTTTTTTCATCTACTTTTGGATATTCTGTCAGAAAAAGGGAAAATTTTTTCGATTAACAATTGCGATAAGGTATGAATGTGTAGCATTACTAAAATTAATCTTGTGCGAAATATAACTAATCATTTTTAGGTCGATTTAACGAAGGTGAGCGATATTTAATAAAAAAAAAGTTAAGTTGTACAATTATTACAAAACGGTTCCGATCAAGTACGGATGAACCTGGTGCTTTGAACGGCACACTTTTGCTTTGCTTATGCCTACCACATGGTCGGAGCTGTGAGCGCCATACACTCCCTATGTTTTTAAGTTTAAAAAATTCCGAATCCGCATAATAAAAACTAGCAAGCCATAACTAAGAAGCCTGTGCGTGACTTAGGTGATTTCAGTTTGGCAGTCCTGCAACTATTGGGTTATAGTTCATAGAATTGTTTACTTAAACAATCTATTAAATATTTTGATATTTTCGGACAACAACGAACAGGTTCGATACAAAATATTCGAACACCAATATGTGTTCGACCGGGTCGTTCAACTGAGAACATCGCAGTCGTGAGCCACAGTGTTGAAGCAGATCAAAATTTATCATTTCTTTGACGTTTCCAAAAATTTTCATTATCCATAAACACCACCTGAGTAATTTGACTCGGTTCAACTGGTAGGGGAATTGAAGCCAACGGACCATACACATCGCCGCAGATTCGCTCAACACATTCAGGATTAGTCGCCTGGTTTTTCTGAACAAAAAACATTTTTCAGACGAAGCCCATTTTCACTTGTCAGGGTATGTCAACAAGCAAAAATGTCGCATTTGGGCTTCTATAAATCCTAGAGCGATTATTAAGAAGCCTTGCCATATTCAACGTGTCACTGTATAGTGCGCTATGTGGTTTTTTTCGATGAGGCTGGAATTGTAGTAACAGTCAATGGATCACGCTATCGCGAAATGCTAACAACTCAATCTTGGTCTATTATTGACGGTGTGGATATAACTGACATGTAGTTTTAACAGCACGATGCCACATGTAATAAAACGATAAATTTATTAAAAAAAAACTTCCGATTGTGCATAATTTGACGACAATCAGCAGTTATGTGGCCAGCCAGATCGAGTGATTTAATACCACTGGGTTGTTTTTTGTCGGGCTATGTTAGGAACAGAGTCTATTAGGAGCTAATCGAATCGATTTTAACCTTAAAACTCAAAATTTCTGATGTGGTTAAATAAATAGGATTGCCATTTTGCCAAAAAGTGATTAAGAACTTTAACGAAAGAATCGACATCTGTCACCATTTGCTAGATATCATTTTTCATTCTTAATTTTCATTCATATTACAATAATAATTTGAATCATCTTAATCAAAATTTTTTGTTTTATTATGTTTTGGAAAACAAATTTATTTCCCTTTATATAATATTCTAGCGCCTTAAAAATTTTGCAGTTTAAAAGAAAACCCTTAAAGTTACACATATTAAAAATAAAATTCTAGAAAAGCTAAACATATAAAGAGACTTTCAAATATTTATTTCATAAAACATATTGTATAATAAAACAAATGTCCATTAGCATTTGTTTATAATTTATAAAAACAACTCCAAAAAGAAGAATAATAAAAATTCCTGGAAATGAATATCAGAAAAAGTTCGTAACAACCAAAATGTCAACGTAATATATTTGTTTTGTTGTGACAAAACATTGCAAAATAATAGAGATATTATTATAACCTCAAATAAAACATAATAAAATAGCAACAACAAGTTTAAAGATAAAAATAAAATAAAAATTAGGACCACCTTGAAAAAATATTTGTTGGTTTTTGACGAGAAATTACAAAATAAATTGAATGTGATATTGTGGGGAGTGAGAGACCTTTAATATGAAATCACAGTGTTTACATTTAACGCTGAATGGTCTCATGGCATTTTATGTTTCATGTCAAATGATTTAAAATCTATTCATTTATTGTATATTTTCATTTTAGTTTGGCCACAATAATGTCTTCATTTCTTTATTCTTTTCGTATTCTATTTCTATTTAACTAAGAAAAACGAGTCAAAAACAATTGCTATAGAAATAAGAAAAGAGACCTCACAGGTTTTTATAACACAGTTTGTAGAAATATGTGCTAAATACCTTGCAGTGAACATTATGATCATTTGTGAATTGTTAAAATTTTTCATTGTTTAAGTTGTTGCTTGTGACATTTTTATTAAATTGCTTAAGAAATATAAGGAACTTAATATGTATAGAGAAGCCAATACTTCTTAAACTAAGGGCTAAAAAAATTAATATTTCTTCTTCTTCTTAAATGGCCATATACAACCCTCGTGTGTCTTAGGCCGAAGAGAGGATAGCATTCCATGCGCTTCGGTCTTTTACGCTTCTTCTCCACTTTCTAACATTTAGGTTTGAGAGATGTCGTTGGGCATGATCTTTCCATCGGATTTTGTGTCGTCCTCCCCTCCGGACCCCTTCGGTATCGGTATCACATTCAAGAATTCTTTTCACCGCAGCTTCTGTACTCATTCGCACAACATGTCCTAGCCAGCGCAGTCTTTGCGCTTGACAATGTCAATGTCAGCGTACAGCTCATACAGTTCATGATTCATATGTTGCCGATAGTCTCCACTTACACAAACTGGTCCGTATATTCTACGAAGGATTTTTCTCCCGAATACGCCAAGTACACCTTTATCTGCCTGCACAAGTACCCCTGCTTCTGCACCATTTAAAGCACCCGTAGAGTGCTATTTTCATAACTCTAGAGAGGGCTCCACTTATAATTTGATTGTTTAGCACCTGTTTGCCAATATTATTCTTCTTAGTATTTCCAGGCTGATGTTGTTGTTTTTATTTACGGATGACACAAATATGGATACACAAATTCCTCTACAACCCCAAAATTATAGCTGCTAACGTTCACAGTTCCACCTAATCTAGTAGATTTCCTATTCGTTGCAACCATCACTTTGGTTATGCTTTCATTAACTGCCAAGCCCATTTTTAAGGATTGCTTCACAATGCCCGCAAAGGCAGTAGTTACATCTCTCCATGTCCTACCAATGATGTCGATGTCATCAGCATATGCAAGGGGCATGTGGCTCTTGGCGAAAATAGTGCCATTTCTATTAACTGCCGCATCGCGAATGACTTTTTCGAAAGCAATGTTAAATAGGTCGCACGATTAACGGTCACCCTGTCTAAATCCTCGTAAGGTGGTAAACGATTTGCAAAGACTATTTCCTATTTTTACTGATAATCTTGTTTTAGTTAGCGCCATCTGGCAAAGTCTTATCAATTTTGCCAGAATTTCATATTCAGACATTTGTTCTAATCGAGCTATCAAAAGCGGCTTTATAATCGACGAATAGGTGGTATGTATCGATTTGCTTTTCATGCGTTTTCTCTAGGATTTGGTATGGTGTGAACATTTGGTCTGAGGTGGATTTTGCAAGTCTAAAACCGCATTGGTAGGGGCTAGTTATTTCATTGACCCTTGGTTTTAGTCGCTCATAGAATATTGTGGCCAATTGGCACATGCTGATTTGTCTCCTTTTTTGTGAACTGGGCATTTCACGCTGACTTTCCAATCATCGGGCATGCCTGCACCTTATCAACTCATTACCTCCGGCTTTATATAGCTCTGTCGGCAAGCCATCTGCTCCAGCTGCTTTGTTGTTTTTCAGCTTGGATATAGCTATTTCTACCTCAATCTGGCTGGGCAGTGTACATTCAACTCAGTCATTATTGATTGGGTCAATGGTATTCATATTCTCAGCTCGCTTTCTTGTTCTGTCACTAAACTTCCTTGTTGATCTATACAGGAGGAAATGCCAATACAGAAACCCTCTGTCTGATGTTTCACTTTCTGATAAAACTTCCGGGCATCATTTCGCATCCAATGCATCACGATTTCCTCACACTCGCGCCTTGCAAATTCCCTCTTCTTGTGACGAAATAGGCATTTTTCTTCTCTCCTTTTCTCTCTCTATTTTTCTCGTGAAGTGTCTCTGGAGTGTTGCCAGATATGCTGCACTTTTCTATTCAGTAGCGTTGCGACATTCATCGTCGTACCATGAATTCTTTGGTACTGGTTTTTGATGTCCAAGTACGAATCTTGCAGCGCTCTCTATTAGTGGGCAATGTGATGCCACTGAGCATGAACATCATTGGGACAAGGAGTGACCTCATGTAGCAATTGGGTTAAACGAGTGGAATAAACAGCGGCTATTTGTTGCGTTCGCAGTGATTTGACGTTAAACTTTTCACGGGTTGCAGGACGTACGTTTCATGCCATATTCAATCTTGTGCGTACCTTGTCTGCGATCTGTATCGATGTTTGTGCCGCGAATTAATCATAAATCTAAGACACTGGATTAATATTTATGCTTGCATTAAATAAAGTTATTTAACCAATTTTAAAGTTAAAAAAAAGAGTTCTGAAGTAACAAGTATACAAAAAATTTATAAACAAATGGGTAACCTTTCCCTTTTTTTCAAAACTGGCGATGCTACTTTCGGACCGACACTTATAAACAGGCTGGAAAACTTGCACTTAAAATTTTAACTCGTTTGCTAATTTTTTTATGTAATTCTTATTTGAATCAAAAAAATATCTGAATAAAATAAACATTATGTTAAATATCGAAATTTATTATCAAACTGCAAGACAAATTTTTACACAACTTGAGTTTTTTGAAAAATTCAGGTAGAAATAAGAATATTTATACGATACTTGATATCATTTAGTACTAGCAGAGTAAAATATCGCTGCATTGTCGTCAGTGTTATAGATTATCTTTCATTATCAAATAATAACCATTAAAAGTAGAAGATCACTTTGCAGTGAACATTTCGTTTAAATAAATAAAGTCTTCGTCATTTGTTAGATGAGTAACTGAAGGCAACCCAAAGGCTAGACACAACATTAATGGCACGTTATTTTTTATTTTTCGAATTAAAAAAAGCTTCATGTAACCGACACGTGAGATAAACAATTTGGCGCTAGGCTAGGTCAAAATATATCATATTTTATAAAATATTTTTGCTGAGGATGAAAAAAATTGTTGCATAAGATTGTAAATTAGCTGTGACGTTCAAAAACATTAAACACCATCTGTTTGATGGATGTCAGCCTTCGTAAATAACATTTCTATATTCTGAAGATGTAACTATTACAGGTTGTTTAACAATCCGAAGTCTGTATTTTTCCTTATTTTAAACTCCATTTACTTTATGGTATGACGCATTAGCATTCCAAGGGAATAATGCTTAACACTATTGGTTCATTTACCATCAACAGCTCTGTCCTGATTTGCTGAAATTGCACAAAGTAAGGTAAAAAAATTTTAATGGCATGTAGAGCTTAATGAAGAATGTAATTAAGAATTTTACAATCTGTCATAAATTTTAAAATTTCAGATTTTATATTCTTCATAAGGGTTCATCTCAGATCAAGTACAAAGTTTCCAATATAGTGTCAATTAACCACATTAAAGTTATAGGCCCTTTTTATATTAAGCAGTTAAATTTTCTTATAAAATTACTGAAGAAAAAACGTGTTTTTTTAAAAGATTAATTTTGCACGGTTTGGCCACATGTCAAATAACGAAAAACTTACATACAAAAATTAAATCCTTAAAAAAATTAAATCCTGCTTTATACAAAATGTATATGAATATTTTTGTTTTTAGATAAATTTTTAAGAAATCCTTAAAAACAATGAACAAACTATTCACAAAATTTGAAAAAATTTCGAATACATTAATGTATAGAAACGCAGCACACAACTGGCACCTAATATACACAATACAAATAATGCAGTGTATAACAGACTTGGCATAAGAAAAACAGAGAATGGAAAAACGCACAATACAAAATATACTAACTTATGCTGGTTACGAATATATAAAACCACAAAGATTCATTCATGCATTTAAAATCAACAATTGCAGTTCGTTTGCCTATATGTGACTAAGAATATTTGAGAATGAAGTAATATATCTATTATTTTATTCTTGTTGACGTTTCTTATTGTACAGAATTATGTTTTAATGAAGTACTTAACAAACGTTAAGACAACTTGAAATGCGTAATAATTGTCGTTTATTTAATACCAGATTTGCAAAGAGATTTTAAAATTTTTTGTTGTCTTTTCATTAAGCAAAAATCAGCAACACTCGTTACTTATTATTATTTTTTTTATTTTTATTTTTCCAAATAATATGTTGCCTTTAAAAATCTTTAGAGACCACCACGGTGTTCTGGTTTTATATTGAGAGTTTCTTAAAAATAATTGCAAATAGTTAAGAATATTCAACACATCTCTTTCGGTATTTCTTTCAATCTAAGAAATAGATGTTTTCACGCACTTCACTGCCATATTTTCAGTAGAATTTAAAATCATTTGCTTCAACAAAAAAATATTCCTTGGCAAAAATATCTTCAGGCTTTTGATATCTTTGTTGCGTGTTTAAAAATGATAAGAATTTAATCAATTTAATTAAAGACACCCTACATCCCAACGAAGGACTTGAGTTACATAAAAAACATAATTTGATTATTATTTTTCGACCTCTTTTTTTTAAATAAATAAGTTTTAATAGTAATAACGGTCTTTTTTAAAAATAAATTTAACACTGTATTTTCAAAAAAAATTTAACACTATATTTTTTTTAAATTTATTTAAAAAAAAGACCGTTATTAAGATTAAAACTTATTTATTTAAAAAACTTAATTTAATTTGAACATTTTCAAAAGAAATAATTTTAAAAATAATATTATAAAAAAAGCAGCAGCTTTACAATTAACATTATAACATTATAATTTCGTATATAGTTTCCAAATTAGCACTCATTCTAAAGCAATAATTTGAACTACCTCATTGTTTTCTTTTAAAGTAGAGTTTTTCAAATTCGATTTCATTCCATATAACAAATATTACCATCTAAAAATTTTATATTAAAAATTTAAATAAAATTATTTTTATCATATCATTTTTTTTTTATTTTACCGCTACCTTCTCATGTTAAAGATAATATTTTATCTTACAAATCAATTACGTATTTGTGTTGTTGTTGTGTTTTTCAATGTTTTTTTTCGTCTTGCCACTGTGAGCTACAATCGGTTTGATATTCTTGCAATTGGGTGTTATTTCAGTATATTGTATATGAGATGGAGATTTATCTTCGATATCAAATCGATTTTATATGTTGGCACGCAAACAAAATCACACACTGTGTTATCAAATCGTATGAATTTGTGTTGTGACATGATTTAAATTAACTTTTTAACCACAATAATTCAATTTAATTTGCGTGTTATTTGATTTTTCACTTTATTTAATTCTCTTTTAAATTTCGTATCATTGAGACATCAATGATTATGGATTCATGTTTTTTGAATTTTATTTTTTTTTTACTTTTAAGGCAGTAGGATTTTTCACAGTGTAAGAAAAAAGTATGCATTAAATATTTAAATAGAAAATTTGGATGATTTAAGCTCTTCTATATTTGAAGAAAAATTTTATTGTAAATTTATGCTTAAAATTTTATAAATTTGTAGAGAATTTAAAACGACAAACTATTGAAGGGTAATTAATAAAAACATTGTACAACCTGTACCCGTCTTCAGCTTTATACGATGAAGCTTTAACACAAAATTAGATGTTATTCTCAGAACCTTGTCTTAAGTATAACTGCTGCTGGTTTTTATGTAAATTATAAGTAGTAATTATTTTTTTGGTTAATACTTTTTAGCAGGGTACCCTTTATTATTTTAATAGCTTATTACCATATAAGTTCCCATGATATAGCTAGCATGTATAACAAGTGTTTAGTACGATAGTCAATAGTTCAATAGTCCTATACCATCAAAAAATGCACACTAGTCACTAAAAAGATCCATGTCAATTTAGAAATTGTATCTATTGTATATTAATAATTAACCAAAACATAATTACCTTTCCTAACTCCATTTTAATTTCCGGATAGCTAAGTTCAAATTGTACAAATACAAACATACGAACGAACGAACAAACAGACATATGTAAATAGGTTATAGAGATAGATTATTGAACCTTTCTGAAATATTAATATGCCAGCATAAAAGGTCAGTCGATACAGTTTTTGAGCACATCCTAGAGATAAGAACAGGGCTTAAAGAGTTCTAAACTAGCTTCGACTTACCCCGTACAAAAATGTCAGAATCTAAAGCGATAATAACTAATATAAAATTTTCAATTAAATTTATCAGTTATTATTGAGAAAAATTTACCTTCCGGACGTATGCAGAAAAACTTAAAGCACTGCCGCAGTAGTGCCCCTGTAGACTAGTAGGTACTGAACTAGCTTGTCAGTAAGGGGGTTGTGGGTTCGATTCCCAACGAAGACCTTGGTTTTTTTTTCACTACAAAATTAAAAATTGACTGTCGGTGGAGCTGCTCAGCGATGAAGGCATAGTCACTGGTCGTTGTTGCTGTCTTTATACGGCAGTTAATTTCCGACTATCCTTCTACTTCCACCACCTGTTTCATCTCTTCTTTATCCCTTTCCTAAAGAATGTAGCATGGTACTTGACTAAATAGGCATTGTTGCCTGAAGTGCTACTTCTCTTTAAAAAAAAAAAAAGAAAAACTTAAAGCAGGTTTAACTGCCGTTGTTAAGCACAATTTCCTAAAGTTGTATTCAAAAAACGCTTTTACCATAAAATACCTTGGGTAACTTTAAAGTAGGAAAAACCTTCTTTAAACCTACAATAAATTGACAGTTCAATTTTAAAATTGAAAGTTCAAAAACAAAAAAATTGTGTTTACAATTGTCATCTTTTTCATTTTAAATTAGTTTATATAACACTTTAATTTTTAGCCATTTAAACTAGTCTGTATTTAGTTTTTTTTTCTGAAACGGATTTGTCTAATGATTGTGTTGAAATAAAATCTTTTTTCTCCATGTTGTGTACTGTGAAGGATTCTTTCGACAGGGGCTATTACTACTATTACTATTTTGTCCTTTACCTAAGTCACTATGTGCAACAGTATGCTTTTGAGTTGTGACATTCTTAGATATTTTATACAACACGAAGCAACCTCCTGTGAATAAGAAAATAATAAAATAATGCTAATTATGTGTAGTATATTAGATATCACTATAATATAATTCAGTAAACTGCACTATTCTTTCGAACTAATAAAAATAAGTCCAATAATCACAACAATACTTCCCACACCCTTATTACATGTTTCCATTTCTTTCACACTAAGCTCCGTAATTAATTTCCTGAGTACACCGACTAACGCCACTTCCAACATAAACATTTTTGTTATACCGTTAATTATCAACACTCGTCTCAAACAAATCTCAACACTTCTTAACTTATAATTTTAGATTTAATAAAAATGAAAAAAAAAATGTTCAGTTGTGACTTATGCCTCTTTCAACGTAAACGGCTCAATTGACAGTTTTACTTTGTTATTCCAAAAATTTTTAAAAATGCTTATTAAAATCAAATTGTAGTATACAAATAATAATAAAAATTAAAATATAACAGCCACTTAATATAAAACATTTTTACATCATTATTTTATATTTTACAAAAATATAATTATAATTAATTATTTTAAACAAAAGTTTTATTGATGTACATATAATCAAAACAAAGCTCGTTATCCGAATAATCATTTTTTTAATATGAACTTTGTATGAATTCTTTGTAAGTTCTTCGTAAGCCTTGCAATTAACCTTTTTTGGGTGCTTTGCTTTTTATTAAAAAGATTAATAAAAAAACAAAAAAAAAATATGTTGATTTTGCTGAAAACAATAAAAACATTTTTTATGGATCTAAATACCCGGATAAATATATTCATTTTTATACATCGTTAACTACAACGTGACAACTGAAAATAGTGGCATTGCCAGAATCAAAATACTAATTTTACTAAAGCATACATTAGCTACAGTACTGTTTTTGAATACCATTTTTTAATAAACATCTGTTAGCCTTAAAGTGTTTGCTAACTAACGTGTACTTAAAAGCACAAGCGTTTTTTATGCATACAGCCGATACGGCTGAAAAAAAACTTTTGGCCATAATCACAAACTTAAATATCTGATATGATTTTCCATTAAATCACAGTCACATTATAAAATACACTTAATTTTGAATAATATTTAATTTCACATGCAAGTTTTCTTCTTTTTCGTTGCTATTAATCAAATACCTCTCAAGTATTGAGTTAATAAAAAGGTTATTAGAAAACTACTTAATATCAATTGTATTCATTTTATGGTCTTTCATCTATCAGAGAAGCCGTTCTCGATTTATGGTGTTTGTCACGATTCTTAAAATATATCTGTTCCAAAAAGAAAACGAAAATAACTAGTAACAGATTTGAAGTAAGTGCATACTTACAGTGTAATTACTTGCTTTGCTGTAAAAAATAATATGGGCATCAAGTTGAAAGTTCCTTTATTTAGGGAGTTAACGTGTGTTTGAGTAACTTAATTTAACTAAGTAACAAATTTAAAGTAAATTCATACTTGTCTTCAAAGAGAATTTCACTGCGGAACAGTGTAATTAGTGGCTTTGCTGGAAGTAATAAATAAGTTTTAAGAAAAATCTTTTAATCGAAATTACATCAAGTTGAAAGTTCCTATATCTGGTGAGCTAACGTGTATTCGAGAAACTTAATAAACTAATTAAAGATATAAGAAGCAGAAAGAAGCAGTATAAACAGTATTTTTTAAAATTTTGGATAATGATTATATTTCTTACAATGTGAAGATAAGGATGTCTTCTGTGTTGAAATATTCCTACATTTTTGGTCACATTTATGACCAGCAAATCTTGTTTTTAGTTGTATTTTTTTTTTTTGTCCCAATATAAACTTTGTCACAGTTCACCTGGTCATTTCCTCCACATGGTATCCTGTATACTACATCAGATATTTCCATTTTTCCTATTTTATCCTTCATACTGCTAAATAATTTATTTAATGTGTTATATGTTTTGTGTACAATTATAAATCTATCTGTGTCATATACTTTAGACTTTCTTAATCTGTCTGATATTCCAGGAACATAAGTTAATGATTTATAAATTCTTGGTTCTGTCGTTGTATTTCCTAAATTATGCCTATGATTATCATATTGTCTAATTAATCGGTTAGTTAATTCTACTGGAAAATCATTGTCATGAAGTATATTTTTTATTGTGTCCTTATTCTTCAACCGAAATTCTCTATCACTTATAGTTAATATTCTATCTATCATATTTTTCGCCGTGTTTATTATCATTTTTCTCGGATGTTTGGAGTAAAAATTAATAAGTCTTCCAGAAGATGTTGGTTTCTTATACCAATCAAACACTAACTTATTTTCCTTTCTTATTATCAATATATCTAAATATGGAAGTTTAGATTCTAACTCTCTTTCAATCGTAAATTTTATATCAGGATGAAAACTATTCAATTCTGATAAAATATCATCTACTGTATCTTCTGATGTTATACAAAATAAATCATCCACATATTTTGTGATTATCTTTGGTTTAATATGCATTTTACTAATACATGTATTTAGTAATTCCTCCATCACAATATCAGCAATAATTGGAGATGCCGGAGAACCCATAGGGAGGCCCTCTTTCTGCTGATATATCCTATTATCAAATTGAAAATACCTGTTATCTTCAATGCAAAACTTAAGAATACGTAAAAATAATTCCTTCTCAATATTCTTATTTTGTTCTATTATCTGCCATTTTTCCTCTATAATTCTCAAAGCTAAACCTACAGGAATACTTGGAAAAAGTGAAACTACATCAAATGAAAACAATCTATCATTATCCTGTATATTTATTCCCTTGGCTTTATCTTTAAATTCTTTAAATTCGACTGGAAAATCAGTATCATTAAGTATATCTCTTATTGTTCAAATGAAATTCTCTATCACTTATAGTCAATATTTTGTCTATCATATTTTTCTCGGATGTTTGGAATAAAAATTAATAATTCTACCAGAAGATGTTGGTTTCTTATGCCAATCAAACACTAACTTATTTCCCTTTCTTATTATTAATATATCCAAATATGGAAGTTTAGATTCTAACTGTCTTTCAATCGTAAATTTAATATCCGGATGAAAACTATTCAATTCTGACAAAATATCATCCATTGCATTTTCCGAAGTTATACAAAATAAATCGTCTACATATTTTGCGATAATCTTCGGTTTAATATGCATTTTACTAGTACATGAATTTAGTAATTCCACCATCATAATATCAGATATAATTGGAGATGCTGAAGGGCCTTCTTCTGTTGATATATCCTATTATCAAATTGAAAACACCTGTTGTGTTCAATGCAAAACTTAAGAATACGTAAAAATAATTCCTTCTCAATATTCGTATTTAACAATAATCATATAAAAATTAATTAGCAATTCCCACAATTTTAGAGGTTAAAGCTTATTTTTAGTTTTTTTATTACAAATAAAGTGAAATTAATATACAACGCAGCCTATAGAAACAATTACCGGATTTTTTTTTTTAATATGAAGCCAGAACATACACTATGATCGCTATCACAATATTATCAATAATTTTTGTGTGAAAATATGAATATTATTCATGCGACAACATGTGATATTTTAGAGTAGTGCTATGTGCCATACGGCAAGGGCAACCATTGATCCACATATTAAAATCAACAAGACCAATAAGTTGATTTCGAAAAATGGGCGTATCAGTTGAACACCGTCGTACAAATTGACTTCTCTCTATTAGTTCCTATGTAGCCACGTGGTAGACCAGCAGCAATGGGCCTCTTATTTTTTTGACATACGGATAACAATAGTAAAAGCGGCCATAATTGGACGTCTCGAATGGTCGTTTTTAACAACAGGGTGCATTCATCTTTTAAAATAAAAAATCTTGGAGATTAAATTTTAATTTAATCGTTTTATGTTTACCAGTACAATGTCCCGCCAGGCTAAAAAACACTTTTTATAAAATTTTCAATTATATATGCTGTAATAGCCATACATTGTGATAAAATTAAAATGTTTTACTTTTATGACACAATAAATCTAAACCGTGTAAGACCAATTTAAATTTATTTTAAAAATTAACAAAACATCCTGTAGTTTGCAAATAAAACTCATAAATTTGATGTTTTTTTTTTTTGTTTTCTCTTTTCCTTCTCTTCACCCACTATTAGCTTTAGTATAATTCTAGAATAAACAAGTCATCACTTGTGTTAACACCTTCTATTAGTGGTAATAAATTAAAATCATTATTTTTGGTTGCCTTAACCTTTAAGCATTTTTTTCACTTCTTTCCATTTGACTCTTTAGGTGAAGTAAAATTTTAGAAATTGTTAAATTACACCAAAATTAGTTGAATACACTTCTTTTAAAGTGCTTTGATCTTGTTTTATTATTTCTTGTATTGCAAACAAAACATTAGCATTTTAGTTTAAATAACTTACGGCCAAAATCATAAAACAAACATTGAAATAAATTTTAGTTACCAAAGCAGCTACAAGTAAAACAAATATAAACTAATTTCCAAGAAGGTGTTTAGATAAAAACGCTTCCAGTGTTTCGTTTTTTGTGTTACTTTTGAAAACCATGATATTGAATAATGATGAAAAGTGGATACACATAGATGCATACGAGTATATCTTATAGTGGCATACGAAAACCACAAATAATTATGATTTTTGTAAAGCCGACATCACAGACGCCACCTCCATCACCATCAACAGAGCCTAAGCCGTTAAATTTTTCACCGCCGACGCCGTTTTACTTCATTCTCACATCTAATGCCAACTATACAAAAAAAAATATACTACGATTCCACTCTATTTGTTGAGTGTAGAGAGTAAATAATCCATTTTTTTTGTTGATGCCACATTGATGATCTGTTCTGTTGTAGTTGTTGTTTATTTCTTTTTATTTTTAAGATTTTATTTAACGCCATACCCTTAAGCTTTTAAATGTCTAAACAATTTATGATTTTATGGTTGTTCGTGTTGTACTTTTTATTTATTTAACAACAAAATAAAAGTTGTTAAAAGTAGTGAAACCTTTGCGCTGAGTGTTTGCTGTTTGTTCTGGGGTTAAACATTAAACTTAGAAAAATTGTGGCTCATCAGAAAGAAACATCAAATAATCATCATTCATGCAACATTTGCACGATTATAAATCCATCATTATACTCTACAGTCAGTGTTCAAGGAAAAGCAAGTGAAATTGATGCAATACGAATTCAAAAATGCTATAAAACTGTTATACTTAGTAGGCTAATCCAGCTTACATGTTACATTAGTGATTCTGTGAACGAAAATATATATTTTTAACAAATAGAGGAGATAATATAAAATCAGCTCGAAATTAAAATTTAATGAGAAGATTATTAAGCCCAAATAGGATAGTGGATTGGTTAATCACAATCAGCGATTAGTGTTGTGGAAGATTCGAATTTTGTTATTTGCAAAGTGAAGAAAAGTCGTTATAGAAACGTACAAAACCATTTCTTTATGCATTTTTGAGCAGAGTTTCGTACAGTTTTTTCAGACATATCCATTTCATTAACTCCTCTTCCTCCTCTTTTGATCAAATATTTAGAATGTTTATATTGATTACATTATGAAAATTTATTTTCGGTTGTGATAAAACATTACACCATAATCGGTGATATATTTTAAGTCAGTTGGCAATGATTACTCTTGAAAAAAAAACCTAAACAACATGTTTCTTTAAAGTTTTGTTGATCGTTTTTGGAACTTAATAACAAATATTTCCTTACTTCATCACGGATATTTTGTAGTTTTTAAGGGTATTACTTTTTCTAACCTAATGATATCATCAGTTGTCTGACAGGAAATTTCTGTATACTTTAAAAAATTTAGTTGAAGTTCGCAATCACAAAAGTTGTACAGAATTTCAAATTACTTAATTGTATCGTCAATAACACTCAGTGAATAATCAAAAGCAAAAAAAAATTTGAAAAATTTTAACTATCAACAAAACGTGACAAAAATTCTTTAATAATACATACATTCGGTTAAATTAATTTAATTTTTGATGTTCTGCTAACTGTTAAATTTCATACTTAATCTATAAGTTATTGTACATTTAATTAAGAATTGGTTTATTGCTATGCTAAAGCAATCATCCAGGTTAAATATTTTTTCTTTATTCTTTATTGTGATGCTGTATTAAGTTCCACGAAAAAGGAAATCGCTGATTAAATAGCAGTAAGAAGCATCTTATAATTGCTGATTCTACAAAACATCCAGAAGAATATCCAATATTTTTTGCAGTGAAGAACTTTCCAAAGGGTTTTATGGTTTAATTGCTTAGGTAAGCTGATATTACGCCTGAATAATTTTAGCTCACTTAATCCCAGTGGTCAAACGGCGATACCTGAAAATACGTCGCAGTATAACTCGAAGTCTTGCGCTAAATAAACATGATATCCAAATAAATAACTTATCCTTCTTATAAAGTAGTTTAAAAAGCTTTCATTATTCTGTAGTCGCAGACTATTACGCCAGTCTAAAAAATTGCTGGGCAAAAGGTTTAGAGGTGATTCCTTTTCTCTTTCACCGTCGTCGTCATGAATTTTTTGAAATATTTGAATGGTACTGTTCTAAATCGTAAGGGCAGACACTCAAGGGTTAGAGTACCCTTTTTCTGCTTGGTTTACAGCATTTAACCAGGACTCTGATAAGGTGATTTCCCCTTGATCAAGTTATTTAACCACTGTTTGTATTATCTACATATCTCATCTAGATTATCGTCTTTTCATAAAGTCGCAGTGTGTTTAAGAGTACACTAAGTCAGCATTTTGAGTTTTAGAGTTTTTCGAAATATGTGGGTAAGGACGCTATATCCGAATATACGTTTGGCACTTCACTACAGTAATTGGTAGCTCTTATCAAAAGTATACGTTTCGGATCTTCAGATAAAGCAATAGGAAAGCAGTCATTAGTGTTATCCGCGAAAGTTGAAAGTACTTAACTTCGAGTTATTATTTTAACAAAATTATTGATCACATTAACTTAAGATATTGGCTATTTAGCAACCGAAACAAGCTCTAGTGTAGTTGCTTTAACAAGCTGTAGAAATCTTAGGCACTGTCATTGCAAATATCTGCATTATTTTAAGTGCAATCGCTCTAGGATTGTTGCGAGTCACCCTCGCACAATTGAGTTATTTATTGAAGTTTACTGTTCTTATTATATTATTATTATTTGCTTCAGTCAGCAAGTTTATTTAAGTTTACTGTTCTTATTATATTATTATTATTTGCAACCAATCATTGACCTCTTCAGTCAGCAAGACAATTGTTAATGAATAGTATAAATAGTATAAATAGTAATAAGTAAATTAAGAGAGAGTTTATGAAGTACAGCTTAACATAGTAGTTAGACCCCACAGCTCAATAAGAACTGTGGGACTAAGCGGAAGTTGGGTTACAAGTTAATAAAGTAGCGGCCTGCGAATCCTACGGGACCCTCCAGGATTACTATATATAAACTCTCACAAATAGAACGCAGCGTATTCTACGGAACCCTCCGGCGTTACTATAACAAGTTGGTATCTAAAAAATACATCTACAGGATTTCCAGAAGCCCAAGTGCGGCAATATCGCTTGTTTACTCTGGCAAGTGAAAATAGGCTTCGTTTGCATGACTTGATTTCAGAAAAACCAGCCAGTTTTTTCTGAACAAATTGAGCGATATGAATGGTCGGTCGGCGTCAATTTCTGCACCAGTAAAACCTTCTAAGGCTTCAAAGACAAATCCTTACGCAAATGTCGCTATGTGGTGGTTATGGATAACCCCAAATATTGATTTTTTTTTTAACTTTATTAATTTGTTTAATTTGGGTGAGGGTTAGGGGATTTAACGGAATATTATAGTATGCTTTACATATATATGCTTCAAAGCTTATAGTTCTGATCACTGATCATCTGATCACTCACGCGAAAATGGGCAATTTAACATCACATTGTTAATCTTTATTTGGTGACAGGCAATATCTTCACAAGCTTGTTCTGTGTAATAAATTTGGAAAAGTTTCCATGATTTGTTCTTTCATAAATTTTGAAGGGATGTGCCCTTTTATTAACAGTCGATTGTTTGTATCCCTACCATTTTTAAGTCCTGCTGGCAAAAGTTATTTTTGTTTTTGTATAGGGTATGGGCTAGGATAAGATTTGCCGACTATATTCTATTTCATATTTCATTGAGACATGTTGTATAAAAGTGAGTAAATAAATGTTTACAAACAGTTCCACAGAATGATTTAACTTAAACCCCGCCTGCATGGAGCTCTTACCATCATTTTATTTGCAACTAAGTCAAAGTAAATAATTTTACAATTTAAACTAAATTACAAAAATGATTTTTTTAATTGTGATTATATATTTCAATGGATAATTTGGAAAATCTTTTTGTTGCTTAAATATAAAATCAGTCATTATAATTTAAATATTTATTTCTGAAAATTCTTTGCAGCCATCATGTTTGAAAAACTTAGAAGAAAAAAAAATACTAATGAAAGAAAAGAAAAACTACTGCCCATAAACCTGCACTGTAAAACATCTCTCAACAAGGAACACTAGAAATTGCTATTTGCAGCAACTCATTCAGAAGCTGTTACAAGCAGCAATAATGTGCTTTTACTTGATTCTATCTACTACAACAATAATAATAATAATGATGATGATTGCGATAATCTTTACTATAATTTGTACCGCAAATAAAAAAAACACAATATAAGATAACTACGTTAAAACATGTGGCTTCCACAAAATGTTGCAACTTTTATAGATAAATGTAGTAAATTGGTATTGTTGTTGTTTTAAAAAATTTTTCTTTTGCTGCCGCTTTATGACAGTAAATCTTTGGTAATTTTCATTGCAAACTTCTTGTGATCGTTAGATTGCATAGTCCTTCTGTTTATTCGAATCAGTTTTTGTTTGTGTGGTTCATTTTGCTATTTATACATAAATATAGTTTTCATGAAATTGTGAAAAAACAGTTCACTACTGTTTCGCTTATGCTTCTATTTAATACATTTTATTGAGTGCAATTAGGATTGTTTTTAGCTTGCGGCTTGAAACTAACACGAAAAAAACTAAATGTTTTTTTAATTAAAAAATAACAACTTAACAACTGGAAGACAAACTAAAAGTGTTTAAATTAAGCATTAAACTAAAATGTTTATTTTTCAATTATTTTTTTAATAATTATTCATTTATTGAACCACAAAAATACACGATCTTTGGAAGGGAAAATAAAAATCAGGAGAATGTGTTGCACTGTTAATGCCATATTTCTTCCTTCTACGAATACATGATGAAACATTAGCATACCATATAGCTGTTACCTTATACTATTCTGTATCGTAATATTAACTGACATTGTTCAGTAATTATGTATAGTCTAAAAGTTTTTCAGTTTCTGCCATTAAAATTTCGAAACCGATTTATTTTAGACAAAAAGAATTTTGAGATTTTTCTCACAATATAGGATTTACCTATATTCGTTTTTAGATTAACTTTCAAAGATCTTCATGACATTTTTATAGCTTTATCTGGACCCATCTTAGCTGGTTTATTTAACTGATAAATATTTGAAATTTTTCGAGTAAAGAATAAATATATACCAAGGAATTGCATATTATAAAGCAACGTTTGTACAGTAAAAAGTAATAAAACAGTAAGTTAGGGAAACTATTTTTTTAATGTAGTAGAATGAAAGAAAACAAATGTTTTGAGATCTGATTTTACAAAAATTAATTAACCTTTTCTTCTCATACAAAACAGAAGAAAAACAATTACCAGTAATTTATTATTAGTTTTAGAATTAACCTTATTTTAATAACTGTTAAGCCGGCTTACGTTTATTATAGTTAAATTTATAAACTCACAAATAAAAGAAGTATTTTTGAAATTGGTATATGAATTTTTTTTAAGAATTCAGAAAAAAAATTAACAGAATAAATAAAAAATTCTTAAAAAATTAACAAAATTTTACTACTCCCATTTATCATTTATTTTACCGGTATATATCGGGTTTTTCAACAAGAAGTTTGTTTTTAAATTGTAGCAACACCACCAACATGTTAGTTTCGACATTTAGTTTTAGCCATATTCGTTGTGACAATAAATTCAGTTTTGCACAAAAATCGCTTTAAATAATTAAAATCCACTATGAAAACGGTGGTTCTGTTAAAGCGACATTTCGTAAAATTCGTGATATTTTCGGCCAGCATAATGTCCTTCTGAGACCGCTATTACAAATTTGGTCGTTAAATTTTTGTCGAATACAAAATGTGCGAACAGCAACGTATGTTTGATTGGATCGTTCAACTGAAAACATCGCAACCTTGAGCCACAGTGTTGAAGCAGATCCAAATTTGTCAACTCCTCGATGTTCTCAACCACTGGGGTTATCCAATCAAACCACCACATGGCTAATTTTGCGTAAGAATTTGACTCTGAAGCAAGAATTAAAGCCGACCGATCATATAAACCGGCGTAGCATCGCTCAATTCAATCCGGAACAACAGGCTGGTTTTTTTGAAAAAATTATTTCAATCAGCATAGTTGCCGCATTTGTGCTTCTGAAAATCTTAGAGCAATTATTGAGAACCCTTTACATGTTCCAGGTATCCTTCTATGGTGCGCTATATAGTTTAGAGACGTGATTGGGCCGATTTTTTTTTTGAAGATGGAGCTATCGCTAGATGCTAACAACTCAATTTTGGCCTATTATTGATGACGTGGATATCACTGAGAGGTGGATTTAACAGGATAGTTCCACGGGTCACACAGGCAATGAGACAATCAATTTATTGCAAACCAATTTTCCTGATTGCATAATTTCACGATAGTTTCAGTTAAGTGGCCAGCCAAACCATGTGATTTAACACCATTGAATTATTTTTTGTGGGGCTACGTTAACCACAGAGTATATACGAAGTCAATTGAATTGAAATCCGTGATGTATTTAACGAAATAAAACTGCCATTCTCCAAAAAGTGATTAAAAACTTTGATAAAAAAATCTACATCTCTCAGCGTAGTCGTGGTGTACATTTGCTAGATATTAGTGTCATTCATTCATTGCTGAACTTTTCTTTTCATAATACAATAAAAATTTGAATCAGCTTAATCTAAATTTATTGTTTCATTTTGTTTTAGAAAACAAACTTTTTGTTGAAAAACTCTTTAGATATGTTTACCTTAAAACAAAATAACATACCATTAAATTAAATTTTATTATTTATTTATATGAATTATATATATGTAGGTATGTATTAGGCAGTTAATATTGATTTAAGATATATTAAGAAAATAACAAACATAAACTGCTGTTATCGATGACACATATTTAATTCACAGAAACTTGCTAGTTTTGAGACGCCCACGCAAGTTGATGTATTTTTTCGAGCTGCCTTCCGCTAAAATAATTTAAAATAAATAGTAATATGTGTAATATTCAATATTATTCATAAAACAGTTGCTTAGTGTTGTTTTAATATTAACTCTTATCTGCAATAATTTTTTTTTTTTTTGAATTTTTTACAAACGTGTGCTGAAAGTGCGCTTTGAAATATCAAGTAAATATGTGATAAAATAAGTTGTTAAATAAAAAGGGGAATATTTTTATCTTTTCTATATTTGCTGACTTTCTTAAGTGACTCCAATAAAGTGGTTTATCAAGAAAAAAAAATTTTATGTATTTTGTTTTATTTACTGTGTAACAAATATTTATTTTTTAATTCATATTTGTGTTTCTAACGACTTTTGCTATTGATATTACGCTACTCAGGGCAATATAATTTCAAAGATCACTTTTTATGCTGGATTTTAATAAAAGAATAATTTAAAAAATTAGCTCTTTTGATTACAATAACGGTGTTATTTTCAAGCGTATTTTTGGTAAATTTATTTTTAAACAGAAATGATTATCAAAGATGACATTAGTAGATATTAAGCTTTTTATATATATATATTTTTCGAGTAAATTTCGTTTTTATCAGTAAAAATTAATTTCCTGGTACAATTTCTTAAGCATGTAAAAGTTATATACATTTTTTATGCCCATAGTATATTTTGTTACTAAAGATAATACAAACCAAAATAATTCAAAATATTTTTTATCAAACATTCGGAAATGTTTTACTTATACGGACAATTTGGCCTCTGGTGCATTGCTGATGAATATCATGGATATCGTGAAAATGTTTGGCCTACAATATGTTAATTTTCGTTGGTTTACATGTGACCCTTTAGGTCCACTTCTTAAAAATCAATTTATTGCAAAATTTTGATTTCAATAAGATGATTGTGGCCACCCTGTAGAACGGTAATAATCTCCGTTAGGCGAGATCCAGCATCATTCTTAAAGAAATTAGATACTCATACAATTGTTCCATCAGAGTATAAACCTTGCTTTCTTGCAGATGTAAGAAATTTTGTATGATTTCGGTGGGAATTATGTTTATTTATAGGGTCGTTAAATAAAATTGAGCCTCATTTCTGAACACGATTTAGTGTCTTTAAAATGGGTGGATCACTGATTGATTTTTAAAAATTTGCGTAATTTGCTAGTGTGTTTCAAATATCAATCTGTTCATTATGATTTGCCAGTATATACCGATCATAAATATGACAAATAGAACAAATAATGACAGCTCATTCACAAGTGAGTTCTTTTGCAAATTCTGTCTGGCTTAACAAAACAATCATATTCGCAACTTAATTATCAGTAAAGGTGGCCGTGGGCCTTAATCATATGGTGGTCAAACCACTGTGAGTGTAAAGCAGCTCCACTTACGCCCTAGGAGGCCGAATACTAATTCTAGCAACAGGTCCTTCCTAGTTGCAATTTCAGCGGTTCCAGAGCAATGCTGCAAACCTTGCTGAAGAGCTGGAGACTATCCTGTCCAGAACACATGACTAGAATGCTCACTGGATCTGGATCATTCACCAGTGGGTGTTATTAAAGGCGAGATGATCCTGGCCACCATAAAACAATACCTGTAAAAGTGACAAATAGCGGAAACTACTGATTCCCGTGGAAATAACGTGGAGCTTCCAGTTGACCCCTGTTGCCTTCAGGGGGAAAATGGTAAAATTATTAGTCGTGCTAAGTAAAATTATTTGCTATGTTAATAGGCGATATATAAATTATTAGGATTTGCTTCGCCAGTAAATGAAATATTGTTGTCATTTTCTTCAGTGTAAGCAGTCATTTCTGGCTATTTTTCGATTGAATCGGCGAGTGCTTTCGATGTATTGGCATCATTGTCAAGTCGTTTTCTGGATTGTATTGGTCCGTCAGTGTTAGTGCAAAAGAACCAACTAAACCCGTTATTAGAGTCCAGAACACGGCATGACAATGATGTCATTACATCGAAAGGGCTTGCCGGTCACACCTACCCAAGAGCCAGCAATGACGGTTTACACCGCAGAAAATGACAACAATATTTTTTTAATTAGAATATAGCTTAAAGCAGTTTGTTTTCCATTGTCACAAACTTAAGCCTAAACATAACATGCCTTTGTTTTTTAATGCATATTAATAATCAAGAGTTCTTTTTTTTAATTGAATTTCTATTGTTTGCTTTAGAAATAATTTTCTTTGGAATAATTGTAGGTGACGAAGTTAATGGAGCAAAATGCTTCCGGTCGTAAATTAATACATAAGAATTAAAAAATTTTCAAAACTAACGATTTCCGTTACACCTTATTTATATCTTTTAAAATACTGAATAGACAGTATTGATATAATTTAAAAGTAAATTAAGTGCCATTTTTCGTATTTCTATATTTTAAATGAAAAAGTTATGCTTAAGCATAAGAATGTCCTTTTAATGCAAGTGTAAATTTCGTATACTAGAAATTATAAAAAATTAGAAGCGGTTTTCAATTGCGCCAGTTCAAAAGTGGAAAGAGAAAAAATTAATAAAGCCATCAAGGGAAGGAACTATACTCAAAGGATTCCGTAAAAAGCATGAACCACCCTTCAATTTTAAATTTTATTTCTAAAATTTGTTATAGGAAACATATTAATGTGCTCTATGGGTAAATTGCAAATAACTGTGGGACACCTTCGATTTTAATTTTTTTACTTGTTAACTATAACAGTAGCAGCTCATACTCTGCGCAAATAAACAGGGTCAGCATATGAGCAATCGAAAAATATAGTCACACACAGCTTTTATTTAATTGTATTTTCATTTAATTTATTATGTTAGTAGACATAGCACTACATACCTTGTGAAATATTTTAAGTTTCTTAAAGATATGCGGCAAAAACCTATTTTTCGCAAAAAAAGACCTTTAATTTTTAAATTTGTTGTTCTCACTGACTTTCGGAGTACATACTCCGTGTAAATTCTAAATGACTGTCGCCTATAAGAGTTAAAAAATTCAGACTATTAATGTTAAAAGGTTACTTTACGAACATCCCTTATATTTTAGCATAATTCCAATTTTGCATTATTGTTCCTTAAGCTGACAAAAACTATTGTTTACAATAATTACAGCATTATTGGGACACACTCTAATTTAAAGTTAAGTTCTTTTCTATATCTTACTATATCTTACATATGTGCGAAAATTTTCCGACGGGGTTTAATTTACTTTTATTTGGGTACGGTTTTCCGTCGTCCCTCGTCAACCGTAGCCAAATATCTCACATAGTTTTACTGATGTTGAGAAAATGTCATGTGTCTGCTTGCCACAGTTTAAAAATTAAAATACTTTTTGGAATGTGATGTCACTTTGGAAACATCCTAATAATTCTGCAATAATAGCGATTGATAGATTCCGGCTATGACAGACGGATGGACATGGTAGCAAAAATTTGCGGCAATATTTTATAGTTTGGCAATGGAAGCCTAAAAATTATTTAATTTGCAAACTTGCTTTATCGTTGAAATTTTAATTTAATATAGAGTAGAGTTAGCCACTGCTATCAAAAGTGAATGATAGAATAAAACCAGATTTTCATATCTTTTATAAAATATTTTGTTGTCATTATATTTTCAAAATAATTGAGTCAAATATTTCAGTTTTCTTTGTGATTTATGCGAAATCCAGTAATATCATCTCATACAGTGTTTCGAAATTTATTTATAAGCATGTAATTATATTGTTATTTTATAATGTCTCACAGCAATTGTTTCTTAACTGTTTTAATGGAAAACATAAAAATTTCTTAAAGTGACAACTCAAATTAGACGTTACAATTTAAATGGCTTCAACTAACCATCTACTCTCTACAAACTTAACTCTTTCGAACCAAATCATATATGGAACAGACTATAAATTAATAATATAATAATATAAATAAAAATTTATTTGCATTTTCTTTAATTAGCAAGAGCAAAAATGTTAAAGAAAGCAAAAACAAAGAATATACAGAATATGTAGAATGAAGAAACAACACAGATTCAATGATAAGTGAAAGAGTAAGAATACCATTAAACAAAACATCAAATCTCAAGGATTACATGCTCATATCATTGTACGAAGTGCCTTAAGTATTGCACATATTTCGAAGATCACGCTTCAGTTTAATGTTGCACCAGCGATTTAAAAAAAAAATAAAAAACAAGAAAATTTAAAACATAAAAACCAAGAAGACAGAGTTGAAGTTTAGTTTTAAATGACTTTAAACGGTTACAGCACTGTGTTCTTGCCGATTTTTTTATTGCAATTTAATATAAAACTACAGCAAAATATAATTTAATTTAATTAATTGCAAAACAACACGTTCGTACGAAATAAATATTTGCTGTATTAAATCGAAAATAAAAGAACATTAATAACATCGATGACCATTAGCGCCCGAATACACACTGGCCCCTCAAACTATTTATGTATTTTAAAATCTGCGATTATTTTATTTTGTGTTTACGATCATCCTTTACTAGAGGCGCAAATTTAATTAATTGCTGCTTTTGATTTGTTTGTTTTCAGATCTAAAGAGCTCATTTATGTTGTATATCATTATAAATTAATTCGCAATTTTTAATGCATTGGCCAGTTAAGTACATACACTTGTAAAAAAGAAGATTTATTGTGCAAATTTATTTTTACACTCAAAATTGAAATGTTCTGTTTAAGTTCATTAAAGTTTTTTATTCTATTTACTTCTTTGTAATTATCTTCGTAAATACTTAATAATGATGTTTAAAGTATTTTTTTTTACATATTTAATGTTGAAAAGTAGGAACGAATTTATCTTAAAAGTAAATCACATCGTTTGTAATTTTACAAAACCCATTTTAGATTAAATATTTTTGTTGGCTAACATAACTGATCGTATTCTGATAAAAAAACTGCCAGTTAATATTCATTTCACTTGAATTATTGTACTAACAAATAAAAAGTTTTAATAGTAGTGTATTATTACGTACTAGGTCTTTTTATAAAAATTTTTAATCTTTATTTTTTATATTAATACAATTATATTAAAATAGTACATTAAATATAATATACAAAATTTTAATCTCTATTATTTACATTAAAAATAATACAAAAAATAAGGATTAAAATATTTTATAAAAAAAAGCCTAGTGCTTAATAATAAACTACTAATAAAATATTAAAAAGGCCAAATAACTTTAATTATTATAAACAATTTTAATAACGAAAAACTAGGTTTATTGTCACTTACATGCCCAAGCTCCGTTTTTTAAATTCAGCCATTTTTAACAATATTTCAAAAAGTTTGTATAGCAGTCCCAACAAAATTACGTTGTTTTCCTTGGCATTTTTTTTTGTCCTACATATTTTGCCTTAAAACATTAGTATGATATAAATTTACGTTAGTGCTTAGCCTCTACCTGAGAGTAGTTTTAGTACTCGATTGGTTTTACGTATTCACCAACGACCTGAGAGTGCACAGCGAGAAAAACAATGTCATTAGCGTCAATTGGAATGCCCTTTTTATATAGGACTCAAGCAGCCTTCAATTACTTGGATTAAAACCACAGGCATTACATTACTTCCAGAAAAGTCTCACGAATAACAGATGCAGGGGCATAACTCTCCTAGGCTACCAGCTAATCTCTAAATTTGAGGTACATGCAAACCCAGCCTTATATTCAGTAAGCCAATACTTTAAGGAAATAAAATATCCCAGGGAAAGGATGTATAATTATGTATTATTTACTGAAAGAAAAGATTAATAAAATATTCCAAAAATAAAACATTTTTAAAAATTATAATTTATTTTTCATAAATATTTTAACTTCAAAGCAATCCATTACTAATATCGGGTGTTTTTATAGAGGTATAGAATTTAAAGTCGGCAACATTTTTTTAGCCGATAGGTCTCTCAGGTCTGTCAGGTAATTTATATTAATTTAGGTTGGCATTTCCAAATTAGGCCCACAACAAAATTGTTATTGATTCCGATTTTTACAAGCAGATTTTGTTTAGCGATGAAGCACATGTTTTGTTGAATAGATACATCAATAAACGAAACAGCCATAATGGAAGTATGATAATCCTCCAGCGTATGTTGAGATAGTTTGGTGTGCTTTACAGACTGGGGGAATCATTTTTTTTAACGATGGTGGTAAGAACGCTATAATGGTGACTGCTAAGAGCCACGATTACTGACTTTTTCTTTCATTAATTATTCAATCATCATGTGCAGGAGCAACATATCATACAATGATGCTACAATTTATTTATTGAAAAGAACATTTCGGAATCCCAGAGTTTCACGTTTCGGATCCATGAATTGGTCTTCAAAATCCTTTAACTTAGCGCCACTAAACTATTTTCTGTGGGAATATATTAAATCGTTATTCTATAACAATAAGCCCAAAATGTGTGACCACTTAGAAGACATGGACTACATCCTAGCAAACCATGGCGGTCATAAGCCAGACGTCATATATAAATTATAATGGCAGGGAATTATTCTTCAAGTAAAATACATTTCATGTCACTGAAAAAACCCATTTTTGTTTTATTCAATACCTCTATAAAAATTCCCTTCATATATATTATATACATCAATATATTAAATAGTATAACTCCTTTATCATCACTAGATTTTGATTGTAATGTAAAAGAAATTTGAACTTAGGTATTCTTGGCAGCAATAAAATCTCACAATCTAATTTCCAGAAATCCAAGAAAATAGTGAAAGTGCAATAGGAAATTAAAAAAAAAAACTTTTAACACAGCCTACATGTAAATCTGTTCCAATAATAAATTTTAATACATTGTAAAACATTAGGAAAGACTTAAAAATGCTTCTATTATCAGTTTTTAAGATCAAGGAATTTCATGACGTTTTTTCGTTTCACTAACCATCAAAATGAGATTGTTACCTGTGTGAAAAATGTTTAATTATGCTTCGATTAGCTATCTTCATAATCATACATTTAATTAAAGTCTATATTGTCCATTAGAGAAGTTGGTCATCTTATTTTTGCAAAAGAAAATCCTATGTATTTACAAGCAAAATCTTTTTCATGTGCTGTTCAAATTTTAAGCGTTAAGCTACTTCGATTTAAAAGATAATTTGTAACTATTTGTTGGTCGAACGAAAAGCCTGTGACAGACGTGCAGAAATAAAAACAATTGCAATTAATTTTTCTTTTAACCTTTTAAGTACGCAACACCAGTTACATCTCGCCCAATAATCCCAATGATTGTTCATTTGGTACAAAAATTCATTTCTAAAATTTGTCTGCTTTTGAATATTTTTTTCATTCTAACGTTGAAGATTAAATGATAAAATTTTTAGTTTGAAATAATAATTCTAAAAATACCAATGTGTATTGGTACAGACTAAACTAGACTAAATTTTTCTGGGCTATTTATACTTTAATGCCGTTCATATATAATAACATTAATAACTGAGTAATATATGATGGGTCATATATTACTCAGTTATTAATGTCCGTTTATTTTATAAGGTTATAGTGTGCTAATTGCACAAGTCATGCTTAAGAGAAGAGTGAAATTATTTTCAGTTTTGTCCCACTGTTCAATATTGTTACTCCTTTTCAGTTGTGAGAACGAGAAGAGAATTTTGTTATTTAAAGACAAAAACGTGCACAATTATAGTAAAGCTATTCGTAGCACATAACTGGAGGATATTTTTATACTGATTTTTTTCTTATGTCATAACCACAGATGGCAATGTTTTCATTAATATTTCATATTAAAATCAGCTTTTTGTTTTTAGTCATAAAAGCTTTCGTAATACAAATTTTAATGACTTTAAAGTTTTATTACCGTTCGTATTTATTGTACATACATGTACTTTATAAAATACATATAAAATACATGTGCTTTTTTAAAAACGAATAATTGATATCGTATTTTTTGCATTATTTTTTAAGATATTTTACATTTCAAAGCATAGTTGTTAGGCACTTTGAAAACCCTTCTTTGCCTTTAAGGTGAAGATTGAAACCATCAAACATAACAAGCTAAAGCCGATTCAGATGTAGAAGATGACATAGGTCTAACAAGCTGATATTTAGAATAAAAAGTGTAGGAAAGAAGAACTGCAATACGTCAGCTAGCATTTACTTACGATAACACTCTCCTTTATATTATATACAAGAACAGTACCATTATTCTAAAAACAATTTTGTAGAAATAAGATTTTTCAAAATAAAATTTTTATGAAAAAATAGAATGAATCGAAACAACATTAAGTTGTTTGAACACTCAGTTCTGTGAAAAAGCAATTTGAAATAATGTTGATTTAAAAGATTGTTGGGTTTTATCCCAAGAAAACTAAACCAATAGATAAGAAACCAAATGTTATTGTTTTTCTCTTTAAAGCCAAAAGATAAACCAAATATTTTATATGTTTTCATGCCGCTAAGCGATTTTATACTGAAAGAATATTTATTATTCATATTATTCATTAGCCAAATATGACGCGAGTTGACGTAAAATCATATCCAAATTTATTATTCATTCAGTTATAGAAAATAGCGCTTCAGGCACTGTGTATCCATTTTTCTTGATGCAACTAAAAGACAGGACTTGGCCAGCGTATGAATAGTATAAAGGATTTTTCAGTAATATGTCCCTAAAACAAATAAAAGCAATGAACTTCTATATGGAAGTTGATTTCCAGAAATCATATCGTTTAAAAACAAAATATAAGAAACAACCAATTAAAAAGCCTTTTCAACGGCCTTTCATTTAAAGTAAAAGAAAACCATTTCTTTTGTTTGCCATAACAGATCGACGTTTTACCAATTAGTAACCTGCGATTAATCCATTCTTGTCGTAAACATCTGATATGCGAAAGAGGATTGGTAAACATTGTTGTTTCTTTACCTTGCCTATCGCAACTTTTCACTAAAACATCCAAATATTTGCGAGGATAGTTATAGTTCTATTGGAAACTTAATTAAAGAAATAAATAATTGAATCAAATAAAGAAAACACCAAATCTTGGAAGCTAAATAACACGATATTCATTTGAGCAGACGTTTAAGTTGGAAAAATCATTAAAAAAATTGATTCAAATGAACTGCTGCATTGCTAGTAACTCTACACTTAAAATAGATTTTAAACTTTTCATTTATTACTGCAATCTTTAACAGCTATTTGATATTTTGAAATATATCTATAGAGAACTGCATCTACTTTAAACTTCTAAATAATTCAAATGCACCAAAGGATAATTGAATCTAATTAAAGCAGAAATTGTAATATATACAAGAACGAAGAAAGCTTTAATCATCTTACTAGAACCAGACCTAAACATATTTTACGATGATGGTTACACTAAACTAAGGAGTAGAGGCATTATATATTTGGTTAAAAACCAGAAAGATGAATAAGGACTATTTTGTTTACGGCAGAATTTTTAGAATTCAGATTTAAATAGTTGTTACCTGCTCAATAATTTTGTATCCTTAAGCATTTAAAAAAAAAAAATTTTATTAGCATTCATAAATAAATATAAAAAGATTTAAGTGTTATAAAGTATTTTCTTTTGTGAATTAAAAATAAAAATACATTCATAAAGGTGACAGCTTTCTCTTGCTCTATACTACACCTTTAGCATCACCTTAATTTTACAATACTGAAATAAATATGATCAGAATAAAACAGCAAAAAATTTACAAGCAATATAAAATTTGTTAAAAAGTAAAATTCGCAATAAATTATTCAAAAATTTTATAAATACAAATTTTATTTCAACAATGTACGTTAAAGAAACAAATATCGCTTACATGTAACAATATTCGCCATCAAGCAGATATATAAATATTTTATTAAAAAAGAAACTTGAACGTTTTTCCGGAGTTTATGGTGGTGTTTTTATATTAATACCACAACTCGTTTTTATTTGCATGTATAACTCAACACTTGTCATTTTATTATCATCACTATCATTTAATTTGTCATCACATAATTTATAAGGATGTTGTACTTTTCATGTTGTTTTATTTTTATTTTAAACATTTAAATATGCCACATTATTATTATCATCATCATCATCATTGTTTTAACTTATTAAATAAATGTTAATATTTTCTTTAATCATTATTTATTTGACCTAATTTCTCACCTTTATTCTCATTTCGTTTTCAATTTTTTTTTTGTTTTTTGCTTAAATCCTAAAAAAGCATAATTATTTTTTAATTTTTTTTTTTAATTATGATTTATCATTTGATTATCTTCCATTATTATGTTTCATGTTGAACATTTTTGCGATAGTAATCTGTTGAAAAAATAAAATATGAGTTGCGTTTGTTTGGCTATAATTCAAGATTCTGTTGCCACTTTGACATACATTGACCTTGGAAGACTGAGAACATGTTGCATGTTATAAATACGAAACTAAGAGCCCATCTTAAGGGTACAGAAATAATACACGATTTTGAAGCAAAAATTGGAAATTTAATATCTTTTGCCTGTTTGATACTATGACTATTGAACATGGAGAAGAAATTGCTGAACCACAAATACAAAAAGCTTTATTAAATGTATTTTACCCCAATAGGTAAAATTATAGATTTACAACTTAAAATTATGACTGGTGTAAAATATCCTGCACACATATTAAAACAATTAAATATTTTTCAACACATTAATGTCAAGAAAACCCAAAAATAACTTGCATTGAATGCGTTGCATGTTTAGTAATACATGTGGAATATGTAGAATAAATATTTATATGTTTGAAAGAAAATGGCATCTTGAAACCGAATACTTAATACTTATATGCTGTTAAAAACTTATGTATAAATATTTAGTAAAGCTCGATTAATTAAACTAGAAAACTAAAACTATTTACAAATGCTACGGATTCCACACTTTTTAACGAATAAAATTCCAAACTTTATAACGAATAAACAAATGTAAGTTGAATTAAACAAAAATGTTTTTCTTTCTCAATTATTAAATGCAATTATAATTTTAAGTTTAATTAAATCAAAATTTATTAAATCAACATTTTTACATGATGACTTGCAGTTAAAATGAATGACTTCACCTTTTATCCTTCTTCTATCGTTTTATTCTCTTTTGTTACAAAGAAAGAAACCGATTTTGTACCATCATCAAATGCAGGGTGTCCGGGACACTTTGTTTTGACGCCATTTTGGTAAACATTATTTTTGACAGTTAATATTTTATTATGGAAAAATAATCGATAAACCAACGTGTTTTAATCGTTAAAAGATTTTATTAAAATCAATCATCGATTACTGTGACGATGAGAAATGAGTGACGGATATGTGAATAAACAGAAATTATTCAACAGACACCTTTGCAACCACTAAAAGTGACAGTCTGATGTGCATTTTCGTCAGGAGGAATCACTGGACGTGAATTAAAAATAAAAAGGTCGTTATGGCAACTGGGAATGGGGATCGATATGGTACTATGATTGAAAACTTTTTAATGCCACGACTGCATAGTTTGGGTTTAATTAACATGTGATATCCACAAGACAGTGCCACATCGTATACAGCCAGGATTAAAATGGAATTACTGCGGGATCTCTTTCCACAAGAAGCAATTTCAAGAAAAAGTGATATTGATTAGCCTCCACGTTCACTTGATTTGACCGTCCTGGACTTTTCTTTGTGGGGATATCTGAAAAGCAAGGTTTATGCAAACAAATCAGAAACGCTTGCGCAACTCAAACAAAATATTCCTGACGAAATTAATGAAATACCGCGTGAAATGTACTTAAAAGTGCTCGCATTTGTGAGGCTAACAGAGGCGGACATTTATTTGATATTTTAATCCACAAATAATTGCTGATATTAAATAAAACATTTATCAATATAAGATCCATTCTCTTTCATTTAAATAAACAAAACAGTATACCTCCCCAGCGGGCATCCTTTTTTCCCACATAAATTCTACGTGGACTAGGATTTGAAAAAAAAATGCAGCACAATCGGAGACTTTTTAGAGGTTTAATACAGAAGTTTTGATTAAATATTGAAAGTCCGCTGCACTATAAAATAGGTTATTGCCTACAAGAGGAATTCAAATTACTATCGATCAAAATACCTGCATGTTTTTAATGACTTGCTTTTTCTATTGGGCCCTTACTCAAGATCCGCTTATTCAGCATACTGGAACTATTGCTACTATCGCTATGACATCTCAGAATATATTCTAGTGGTGCTACACATAGTTCAGCTATCCGACCACCATCGGATTATTGCCACCTGGCTCGGTACCAATGTAAATCTTGTCACGTCTTTACTTGCGTCTTATTGAACTATGGCTACTAACAGCTTGAGCTGTGAAATTTCTTTTGCCTCAGACGCCACCACATTAAGTTAGATTGAGGACGCACCTCAATTCGGCTCACTTTTAATTTCTTTGTGCCTCATATAAAGTCAACTTAATAAAAGAAAATAATTTAACAAAATTTTTAAAACTATGAATCTTAATCAAAAAGGATTTAGTTAAAAAAATGACATAGTTTTTGTATTATTTGAAAAAGTATTTTTATTTATTGTAAGTTAAGATTTGTAGTTGTAGGGCACTGTTAAAGTCAAGAAAGTGAAGAAAATTGCACGCGTTTTTATTGAATTTTTTCGACTTCAAGGTATTTATATGATATTTTTTGTGGCTAAACGAATAGTGGTATTACATTGATTTTTTTTACCTGAAAGATTTTATCAGCAGCTATTTTCAATATTTAAAAAGAAAAAATATATTTATTTCAAAAATATTAATTATAAAAAAACTATACATATATATATATATATATATATATATATATATATATATATATATATATATATATATAAATGTATAAATTCTTCCCAAAAACAAAAGGAAACGTTTTTTGAAAGTAAGGTAGCTGTTGTACAAATAATGTTATATGCCCCAATGAAATATCAGATCTCTAATTTAAGAAAAAAGAGAAGAAGTTTGCGGAAATCTGCGCCATTATTTTTGGTGATTTCCTGAAAATTTTATCTTTTCTTTCTATTTTTGCTCATAAGGCACTTTTTCTTATACTTTATTGTCGTCATAAACGGAGAATTTCTTAAAATTCAGTTCTTAGTTAATAAATTTAAATTTACTAACTACATATATCAATTAAACATACGATGTTGTTAACAGTGATCGATGCAAAAGACTGCAATGTTGCAAAGGACACAAAATCCACAAAGAGGTGTTAAATTTGGGGACAAACTTTAAAAGATTTTAACATATTGAGAAAAAATCTGTCTGAAAACCGTGAGGCTTTAAATTTTGGGCTATCAACTTTACGCATGCACTTTTTAGAATTGATACTTCATCTTTCATGCAGTGAAGATAAATCACTAGTTAAAGAAATATAATCATCCAGAAGAGTTTTAAGAGATGGCTCTTCTTGTAGATATTCCAAAACACTAATAATGGTAACGCATCAAGAAGTTTTTTTTTTGGATGCAGCAATTGTTTCGAAAATAACTGGCATAAAAGTTAACTGCCTCTTAATTCAAACACTTGGTTGGTCGGTTGTTAATAATGAACTTAAAATATTTTATTGATAATTTTCTTTTTTATAGTGATTATTTGCTTACTCGCTAATTATATTAAAATTAAATATTAACCAATCAGAATGATTGATTATAAAAAAATAATAAAAAATAGTTTTATTTATTAATTGCTTACTTGCTACTTATATTAAAATTGACCCATTTAATTTAATAATTGCTTACTTGCTACTTATATTAAAATTGAATTAATATTATTGAATATAAAAAGGTCATTGCTCCATTTAATTTAATAATTGCTTATGTTTAATTAATTATTGTTGTTGTTGTGTGGTGTAGTGTTACTGTCGTGTGTTTGTGTGTTCAGCATACTAACTTAATACAGGGTGCTAACTGATATAGTATGCTAACTGATATAGGGTGCTAACTCCCCCTTTCTTAAGTATCAACGTCTCGGTGATTAAAATTTATGATTTATTAGTTTTTTTTTTCTTGAATTTGAATTTGTGACTTGCTGGACATGCCGTTTTAACATGTTTGTAATCGTTATAAGCTAACAAATTGCTATCAGCGTCACATTTGGTTAATTTCAATTGACAATCTATATTAAAGAGACGCCTAAATTTGTCTATGGTAAGAGGAGTTTTTATGCCACCTATTGTAACTTTCGTATAAATTTGTGATAAATCTAAGTTTTCAGATGTTTGACCATAAAATGAAAATGGTTCCATATCTAAATTCAAAGTATACGCCTCCTGCGAATAATTTTGCGTTTTCACTTTATTTATGATCAAAGATAACTGGTGATTTATCCTTGCATGAAATTGGTCAATGCTAGATGACCTTTGGGTCAGGGAACACAACTCGTGTTCCAAGGTTCTCAAGTCCCGTTTATCCGCGTAATGAAGGGACAAACAGTTCTTAATTTTTGTCCAGTCTTCATCAAAGATATTGTAAGATATTAAGGCCGTATCTGCCGGACCTCTAATTTTCTGTCGTATATGCTGCAAAATAGCACGGAAAATGGGTTTTCCTTTCACAATGTCATAATCCTTTAATATAGATTCGACACTGTGAACCCATGAAATGTACTGTACAGGATTTCCTGTAAAAATTTGCAAGTCCCTGACGCAGTCCGGGAGCTTTCGTATTTCTTGCAACTCTGCTTCATTAGCAGGTGGTGGAGAAATATCTAAAATTTGGGGAGGGTTAATTTTATCTTCTAATTGACTCATCCTAGTGGTCATAATTTTCATTTGCTCTATCTGCTGATTGAGAGCACCTGTAAGCTGTGTTATTGCATTCTGTATTTGATCCATATTGTGTATTTTATATTTCACCACTTTGGTTTGTACAATAAATATGAATTAGTTTATATAAAAAAGAGATTTTTGGGGACTTTTTTGTATCACCTACTTTAGAGACAAATTAAAAACAAAATTTATGTTCCTTAACTTAATTTGATAAATTTAACAATTGGAAAAAATATTGTATATTTCCTTTAAAAAATTTCTCACTTTTATTTTACAATTTTTATATTTAATTTTATATTTTACTAATTCGTAAAAATAATTTTATGTTTTATTATTTTATTTGAAAATCGCTCGCAAAAATATATGTTTTTTTCTTTTTGAGTTTCACTTTTATTTTAACAGTAGAAAAGAAGCAAATTGTAATTTAATTTTTTTGTTTTACTCTTCTTTGCTTTAAACGATTTTTACGAGATTTGGTAAGTTTTTCCTTTTGTTTTTATAAGGTAATTTATAAAATGTATTAAACAATTTTTGTATTTTTACACAAATTTAAACAAAAATTAAAATTTTATTTTAGTTTCTTAAGGAAATAACTTACAGGACGGTGAAGATCATTATTGCACACCTCATTTGTGGACGGTCCGTTGGTTTCCCTTTTGACGGTGCTTAATCGCCTACTTGTGGAACGGAATGCGTCACTCTTGCTTGTTGTTGAATGATCCTTCTTTATCAGGACTAAGGTTGATGCAGTTGAATTGTGCGGAGTTTCAAGATTTTTCCAATTTGGTATCCTTGCAGTACACGCAAATCTCCTTTTTTGTTAAATCTTTTATTTTTACTACGACCCAATAGTTCGCAGTGGTGCACAAAAAGTTTATTGTAAAGGCTAAGGATTTTTAGACGTTAAAAAATGTTAGGATTTTTTACTTTCACTTTCACAGTTATTCACAAAACTTTTTTCACTTTTAACTTTCCTTAGAACACGTTGGGCGCCAGTTAACTGCCTCTTAATTCAAACACTTGGTTGGTCGGTTGTTAATAATGAACTTAAAATATTTTATTGATAATTTTCTTTTTTATAGTGATTATTTGCTTACTCGCTAATTATATTAAAATTAAATATTAACCAATCAGAATGATTGATTATAAAAAAATAATAAAAAATAGTTTTATTTATTAATTGCTTACTTGCTACTTATATTAAAATTGACCCATTTAATTTAATAATTGCTTACTTGCTACTTATATTAAAATTGAATTAATATTATTGAATATAAAAAGGTCATTGCTCCATTTAATTTAATAATTGCTTATGTTTAATTAATTATTGTTGTTGTTGTGTGGTGTAGTGTTACTGTCGTGTGTTTGTGTGTTCAGCATACTAACTTAATACAGGGTGCTAACTGATATAGTATGCTAACTGATATAGGGTGCTAACTTAAATGAAGAACTAATCAATATTGGAAATAATAACTGGCGGGTACCGTTTTAATATTGAAAAATTTAATGAATATGCACATAACACAGCCGAAATGTATATGCAGCTCTACAATTTGCATCCCATGGGTCCAACAATGCACAAAATTCAATTCATTGTGATACTGGAATAAAGCAAGCAATCTTTACCATTGGACAATTGTCAGAAGAAGCTGCCGAGGCCAGAAATAAGCACTTCACTTTATATCGTGCTAATTATTTGAGAAAATCCAGCAGAATCGATACAAATTGAGATGTTGTAAATAGGTTATTTTTGAGCAGTGGTCCTTTCTTAAGCTGCAATACACAAAAATAACACTAACCCGATAATAATCTGCCACTAAATTGTTTCTTTCAAACTAAAGCTAAAACTATCAAAAAAGTTAAACTTAAAAAAAAAAATAAAAAACACGCTTAATAATTTTGGCCAGCTTTTTGGGTCAAATACTCCTCTGTGCAGCGCGATTGTTATTAAATGCGCAAGTATGAAGAAGAGCGCATTAAGGCCTTAAGAAGAAGATAGAAATTTCAGTGGTCCGTAATTACTCTGTTAGGTCGCTTTATACATTGCGTTTACAAGAAAAACCTTTATATGATGATTCGAATAATTATTTAGTGTAATCGCTTCCTCCATTTTTGCTTGATTTGCCGGTGAATTGCACCACACATTACAGTGAAAATTCTTTTTTTTAGCAGAACAGATTGTATGTGGAATGAACTCTCTCCAGCGGTCGTTTCTGTCACTTTCATACCTTGAGTGCTGGTTATTTGGTTACTTATTATAGAGAAAATAAAAATTTGCCAAAAAGTTCATTGTCCACAGAGCACTAAACATTATGAAAGCACTGCGAAAGAACATATTAAAGCTGAAGAGTGCCCAAGTTTGGGGATATGCAGCATTAATTTGCTGCATTGCGGATAGTTTTGGGTGCCTTTCAGAAATCCAAAACAATTTTAGTATCCAAAATTAAAAAATAAGAAACCAAAGAACTTAATGCGATCCGTAAAATTTATAGCAATTTTATTTTAATACTTAAATTAAATAAAAACATTTCAGCCTTAATTTAATATGAAAACCATGAAATTATTTTATTATGTTTTCGAAAAACACTTTTTCACTATTTCTTTTATTTTTCTTCATAACTATTTTTATAGAGCTTAACGAATTTCAAAAGAAAAGAGATTCCCAGTGAAGGCAATAGAGCAAGCCGTTTACAAACAATAGCCAAAATTTCACTTTGTCAAACAACAAAGAAAACAACAAATATTAACTTTTTACACACAATTGCTTCTTACAAAAGAATTTTAGCACAAGAGATATTTGTAAGAAAAGAAATAACCACATTAATTTAATCCTTTCCGAAATTGTTTTAAAAGTAAACAATTTAGATCCCATTCGTTGTAGTAATAAAAATGTTAAAATTTATTTTTTATTAAAGAAAGTATAAAATAAATTAAAAGATATTTTTTCGTGCTCTTAATTCAAAACGTGTGTGGGCTGTTAGTTTTCAGGATTAACATTTTTTAATTTTAAAAAACGATTGTTTTTTTTTGTTGCATAATTTTATTCATTTCTAGAATGCTAAAATATCCTACCTTATTGTTAGGGTCAGTATAAAAAAGGAAAATAATAAATTGTTCGAACCATAATGTTACACAAGACCACCCTTAAAATAAGCTATTCATTATAGTCGCGGCTGATGTTATCTTAAATAGAGCGTGTTACATTTATTTCTCCCTTAGAATATAACCAGGTCATTATCAGTCTTCATTATTAGTCATTGATTAAAATTATTTAGTTCATGTATTTTCTATATTTGTATGCATTATGGTTTTCCTTTTCTCTCAAGGTGTCCTTTTACTTTTAGGTAATCACTTGTTCTAAACTATTCTTTTGTTTTTTGTGTATGCCTTTTTTCCGCTTCTGTAGAACAACATGTATGTTTACATTTTGAAAATATTTACACCATATGCACAGATAATAGAATATGCAGATAGGTTATCAAGTATTATTGCACTTAAATAGGCTTTAATTTTATAACTTACAATAATTTAACGTATTCGTAGTAGATGTACTGATAATTGTTACAATGAATTTAATTTCGCACGAAAATCGCAATAAAATAATTAAAATACTCTTACAAGATTGTGTTTCTGTTAAAGTTATATTTCGTAAAATTCGTGCTATTTTCGGACAACATAATTATTCTTCTGACACAACTATTAAGAACTTCGTCGTTAAATTTGTGTCGATAGGCTCAATACAAAATGTGCGAACACCAACGCGTATTCGACCGGGTCGTTTAACTGAAAGCATCGCAGTCGTGAGGCACAGTGTTTGAGTACATCCAAATTTGTCAATTCCTCGACGTTCAATTGTGAATTTGTGATTATCCAAAACCACCATATGCTGAATTTTGCATCAGGATTTGACTTTGAACTCTTACAGTTTGCAACTGGTACAGGAATTGAAATCGACCGACCATTCACATCGCCGTAGATTCACTCACTTCATTTAGGAAAAACCACCTGGTTTTTTTCTCAAAAATATCATTTTTTCAGATGGAGCTTATTTTCACTCTTTAGGGTATGTCAAATAGCCAAATTAGCTCATTTGGTCTTCTAAAAATCCAAGAGTGATTATTGAGAAGCCTTTGCATCCTCAACATGTCATTCTATGATGCGCTATGTGGTGTGGAGGCGTGATTGGGCCGTTTTTTTTCGACGATTAGATCCCACTATCGCGAGATCCTAATAACTCAATTTCGGCCTTTTATTTATGATATGGATGTCCCTGCCATGCAGGTGTCACACAACCAATGAAACGATCAATTTATTGTAAACCAAATTTCCCAATCACATAATTTCACGACAATCGGCAGTTAAGTGGCCAGCCAGATCGTGTGACTTAATACCATTGGATTATTTTTTGTGGTGCTATATTAAGGACAGTGTCTAAATGGAGCCAATCGATTCCATTTCAGCCTTAAAACACAAAATCGGTATTGTGATTAATGGAAATAGGACCGTCATTTTGCCTAAAAGTCTTTAAAAACTTTGATGAATGAATCGACATCTATAAGTATGATCGTCGTCGTATGGTTCGTAATTCCCGAAATTTTCTCTTCGTAATACAATAGAGACATTCATAATAATCGTCTTAAGCTAAATTTGTTGTTTTATTTTGTTTCAGAAAACTTTTTGTTGAAAAACCCTTTATTTACACCATTTGTAAAGATAAGAGAATATGCATACAGATTATTAGACGTTATTACACTTAAGTAGGTTTTGTAAAATTAATAACGTTTACTTATTAATATAGTTAAAAGTTACATTTGAAATCGATTTGCAGCAAAACCTTATAATCAACAAAATCCTGTGAACCTTTTTTATTGTTTATGGCAGCAGTTTAAAGGATCGATTTTTTTATTTTGTCGACTGCTGTCACCTTTTGTCCAGCTATAAAAGCCTTTTAAACTAAAATGATTATAAATTTCGCTTAGACGTAGTTAGCTATTTAGCAGATATAAATTTATTTCCATTTCTCTTTGCGACTGTCTTATCGAAATGTGTAATGCTTTAGAACTTAACAGACATATCTGCTTTAAATTTGTTTCTACAACTAGAAAAGAAAAACTTAAAACAATAGTCTTAATCAAACTAAAACCAGTCACTTGATTTTTTGTTAATTTATAATAAATTCTTTAGTGATTATTATCACCAATTTGCTTGCAGTTCACTGTGAGTATCAATAACAAATATCAACCATTTCTGTTCATTATAAAGTGCGGCGGCACATGTTTGTTGGACAACGTCTAAACTTAAATAAAGATTTCAATGCAGGAACCACACAAAATAAAAATTTCGGCGGCGAGTTCGAAGCATTTTTGAAGTTTGATATAACAACAATAACAAAACCATCTTTTTTTTAAATAATTGAGTGGTTGAATGGGTTTGAGTTAATGATAAAGAAAATATTCAAACATTATTCAAATTCACAGACTGTTTACTACTTGACTGCTGGTTACTGCCGTTTTTGTGTTACAAATCACTAACGAAGCCTCCAAGATGTCAGTTGGGCAAAAAATAATTTTAAATTAATTCAAAATACAATAAGACAAAACTGACAACATATGCTAGTTTGAAACAAATTATTAAATTTCTGTGATAATTGCTAAAAATAAAAAATATACATTAACAGCAAATAAAATTGGGGTTTTATTTAAAGTTGAGGTTTTCCGAATATTTAAGGCGCTACGTAACATAAAACTTTAAAAAAAATAGACAGGCTATTCTGCGGAAACCTTAGTCATTTCTAAGCATTTAGGTGCCCCTGTAGGCTAGTAGGTAGTGTATTAGCTTGTAAATATGGGGGTTGTGGGTTCGATTCCCAACGAAGACCTTAGTTTTTTTCACTACAAAAATAAAAATTTACTTACGGTGGGGCTGCTCAGCGATGAAGGCATAGTCACTGGTCGCTGTGCTGTCTTATATACGGCAGTTAATTTCCGACTATCCTTCTACTTTCACCACCTGTTTCATCTATTCTCTATCCCTTTCCTAAAGAATGTAGTACAGTACTTGACTAAATAGTCATTGTTGCCTGAAGTGCTACTTCTCTTTCAAAAAAAAAAAAGCATTTAAGTGCAATTGATTGGTTTGTATTGAATTTGAGGAGCGGATCTTTTTATCTTCTTAACTGAAGCAACCAGCAAACTTTTCGTCAAATTAAAATAAAAATTTAAATGGAAATTTCAATAGAATTTAAAGAGGGAGAACTTTTAAAGTTTTGAAAACAAGTTACACGGGTAACAAAATTGTATGATGTAGACTTTAATGACTTGTTACTACTATAAGAATGTGTTATAATCAAAATACCAAAATACTACACTTTTACTAACTTTAAGAATAGAAATATTTACGATTTCACATTAATAAATCATAGAACTAATGAAACTCTACAAAAATAGTATCATGCCACTGGTAAACACCGAAGTTTTGAAAAATGCAACACATTTTGAAATACACCCCAAACTTTTAGTATGTCTTTTTGACTTCAAAAATTAATTCTAATGTATGTACAATGGAGTCCAAAAAAGAATTCAAATACGATGTAAAAATTCTATAAATACACCGAGGCATCGGTGGGTACAAAAAATTACATGGTAATATTTTCATATTTTTTCATTTGGCATAGTGTGCTATATAAGTATCTCCTGTACTCAATATATTAGCATAGAATAAGTATTTACTCCTAGGGCAGCTTCAGAATACCATATTTTTAAAAAGCAAATAGCAAAGTATAAATAAAAAATAATGTTGCCATATCGTTCTTATGACAAACAATAAATATATGAAAAAATAGAGCATGTGGTGCAAACGTTTACCTAAAACATTTTAGCAAACAACAACAAGATTTGTAACGACAACTATCTCTTTTAATGGCCTTTTCAATCAGAAGTTTGTTTTCTAAAATAAAATAACACAAAAAATTTAGATTAGATTATTCAAATGTATTATAAAGAGAAAATTTCGGCAATTATAAATGAAAAATTGTATCTGACAAATGTCCACTATGATCACGCTGATAGATGTCCATTCTTTCATTAAGGTTGGCAAAATGGTGGCCGTATTTCTTTAACCACATCATGCATTTCGAGTTTTGAGGCTGAAATCGATTCGATTCGCTCCGCGTAAATTCTGTCCTTACCATAGCCCTACAAAAAATAATCCAGTAGTGTTAAATAATACGATCTGACTATTCATTTAACTGGAGTTTCGTGAAGTTGTGCGATCGGGAAATTTGCATTGCAATAAATTAATTGTTTCTTTATCTGTGTGACATGTATCACTGTTCTGTTAAAATCGCATATCAGTGATATCTATGTCGTCAATATAAGCTTAAAATTGAGTTGTTACCATCTAGCGATAGCTTAACCCATTGCCCGTTACCGTATTTCCAGCCTTATCTTCGAAAAAAAAAACTGCGCAATCACGCCTCCTCAACAGTGACACGTTGAGCATGCAAGGGCTTCACAAGAGCTTAAGAAACCCAAATGCGATAATTCTGCTTGTTCATACCCTGACAAATAAGAATAGGTTTCGTCTGAATGAACTGAGCGAATATACGGCAATGTAAATGGTCGGTCGGCTTCAATTCCTGCAGCAGTTGAACCTTGTAAGGCTTCAAAGCCGCTCGAACATGTGCTGTTGTTCGCACATTTTGGATCGACCCAGTCGAATCAAACTTATCGCAGAAATTCTTAAAAGCGGTCTCAGAAGGAAGATTATGTTGTCCGAAAATTTCAGGAATTTTACGAAATGTAACTTTAATAGAACCACCATTTTAATAGTGGATTTTAATTATTTTACTGCGATTATCGTACAAAATTGAATTCATTGTAACAATTGCCAATGCCTTTACTACGCATACGTCAAAAAACTAAATGTCAAAACTAGCATGTTGTTGGTGTTGCCATTATTAACAAAAGAAATTTCTTGTTGAAAAACCCAATATTGCAAATACTTGTATTTTGTAGTATAAATAATACCTTTTGTAGGGTATTTCTATAAAATAATATTATTTTAACAATTTCCAGACAAATAATCGTTTGAGTGCAACATTTGCATGATATCAAATATTCAAAGTTATAAATAATCTTTCACAGTTGGCGGTGACACTTGAAGTAACTTTTAAAAATCGGCTACCAATTTGTTTATTCATCTTGTTTTTCTTATACGCTTTTTTGCTGCTTAACCTGCTGCTGTTGATCATTTTGGTATTTTGCATGTTGTAGATTTGATTACCAACTGTGTTAAATTAACTTAAAAGCTGTAAGCAAAAGAATTTGTACCTACTTTTTCTTACCATACTATCGATATTAACTCTACGCTATACAAATACGTTTATAATTCACATAAAACAAATTAGCCAAGTATTGTGAGGTTTTTTATCTTTTTATTTTATTTATTTATTTATTTTTTTTTTTTTTTAAGAATTAAGCCATGATTTGTTGTGATCATTGTAAAATTGGCTGCATTATTGTTACTTGTTGTAGTTTCTTATGCCACTGTTGGTTGTCTGCATTATAAAGTAAAATTTTTTTTCTTTAATTTTTCTTTTAAACGCATTAACAATACAAACACTTATTAAACAAAAACAGCACAACGAATGTATGAAATAACGTTAAGGGTTTTCTGTAAGGGGGGAAGCTTGACGTCTTTAAAACGAGCATAAAATAAATATGTGGCGGCGGAAGATCTTGACAATTTTACAAATTATCTGATGATACCAATTTATATTATTGTTTATTGCTTGTATTTATATTCCAGATAATAATTGTACACATTACTTTGTCTCTCCTTGGTGCTATTTCTTCCATTTTTTAAGGGACATATGAAAAACATATGATTGTAGTATGTTGTTTGTTGTGTAGGTATTATCGTGAGAAATTTTCTTTAAATAAAATATTCTCTGGGGAACATTTTTATAACCTAGTCCTACACAAAATTATTGATCAGTCTTGTTAAATATTGTCATTTTACTAAAGCTTAATATCAAGATAGGGGCTTCCGTATCAAAGGAAATGAAAACGCAAGAAAATACCACTTTCTCATGAAAACAAAGAAAAAGACGTTTTTATATTTTGGCGAAGCTTTAGATAACCTATTGTATTTAAGCTGTATCTACAATTACATATTGAAGTCAATACGAGAGCCATTTACGCACTAGGCTAATCATATCAAAGAGAGTGTATATTTGATTGACTTCGAAGCCTTAATACACTTTCTTGTAGTTGATCTGTTGTACCCCGATATTTACAAAAAGTGTGAATGTTGTCACATTAGAAAATTTAACTCCATAAAGACAATTTTTGAGATTCTGGCGACTTTTCGGGGGGAATTTAAAACACTTTGGGGACATTTCGAGGATTTGTATTTTATTGCAGCTTCTTATAATTTAATCATTTAATATTCAGATGTTAAATAAGATACCAAGTTCATGGCTTAATTAGCATATGTATATGATAAGTGCTGCAAACATAACTAACGCAATAAAGTTTCATTTATTGTACATGTTCAATAGATTCTGGTTATTATTTTGAATTGCTAAAATAATCTTTAGTTTCGTATTATCTTTAAGAGTTACTAAAACATGATTTTAAATCTTAAAAAGTTTATTGCAATAAATTTTAAAACATTTTCAATTAAATCATATTCTAATTTCATTTGCTGCAAATAACCGATACGATCCAGTCAACAAACACCTTGAGCAAGTTTTTGAACAACTGTTTTTAAATTTTTAAAAGACATAGCAATTGTATAAGACATAATAGTAGTATAACTGTGTTAATTATTAAATAGATTTAAATTAAAATTGCTTTACCTCTGAAGTATTTTTGGGAATTAAAACTTTTAATTAGCAAAATAGACTTGAAAAAATCAAAAACCATGAAAACGGTGAATTATTTAATTATGTTATTTTTTATATATAAAAATAAGTCGGGTTTTCCTTCCTGACGCTATAACTCCAGAACCCACGAGCCGATTTCCATTGGTTGGAAAGGTCTCGGGCTCCGTGAGGTTTATAGCAAAGAAAATTCAGGAAAAATTTCAAGAGAAAAGCAGGAAAACAGGAAAAATCATTTTTCACATACAGCGCCATCTTTGATACATAACATGTACTATAACGGCACCAGTACATAGTGTGTGAGTATCCCTCACGAAGGTTCAAGTTATTCGTTTCCTAACAGTTCAATTGGAAACCATCAAATCAATGACGCGTATTGTGCAAATTTTTATTTAATTTCAACAGTAGGCATATGGGCTTAAGGTGATAATTTGAACTGTCTAAATTATGTGAATCGTGCATTTGAGGTTAAATTCACCAGTCTGCCCATAGTTCAAAATGCCGAGAGGACGACGTGCGAACATCGGCCGCTGCACAAGATATGCAAGCCACCAACAAGTGTATTCACACAACTTAAGCGAAGAAAGATATTGTTGGCAGGCGATTTCAGATCGACGTTGCCAGTAATTCCCCGTGCAACGCCTGCAGATGAATTTAATGCTTGCCTGAAGGCATCACCTTCGTGAAGTAACGAAAAAACATTATCGCTAACCACTAATATGAGAGTTCAACTTCAAAATGCTCAAAGTGCTGCACAATTGTAAGCTGTTGGAAATGGAAAAGTCCCAGTTGATGCGACAGCTGGATTAATTAGCTCTTATTGAAAATTGTTTCCCAAACTTTAGCGAGAATTATCAGAATTATGCTTGGTTAAGTCAACGTGCAATTTTCACCCCAAAGAATAATGATGTGCATGCACTGAATTTCACCATTCAATCAAAAAAAAACGGCGATTTGGTGACATAGAAATCCGTTGATTCCATAACAAATCCCAATGATGCAGTAAATTATACAACGGAGTTTTTGAACTCTCTGGATTTACCAAGATTTCCACTACATAACTTGCAACTCAAAGTTGGTTCAGTTATTATGATTTTGCGTAATTAGAATCGACTTTGCAACGGTACTCAACTTGCGGTGAAAAGACTTATGTTGAATTTCATTGAGGCAACCATTATTATCGGAAAGTACGCAGGTGAAAATGATTCTGACTGATTTTCCGTTTGACTTCAAACGATTGCAATTTCCGGTTCGTCTTGCGTTCGCAATGACAATTAACAAGTAGCAAAGCCAACAGCTTAATGTTTTTGGGATAAATTTAGAGAATCATTGCTTTTCCCATGGACAGCTATACGTTGCGTGTTCACGACTTGGAAAACCATTCGCTTTGTTTGTGTTAACGTCAGACCAAAAACCAAAAAATGTTGTTTACCAAAGAGCACTTCAATGAAACGGATAATTTGCGGATATGTATAATGCTTCGATTCAGTATTTACTTTGGATTCACTTTCATTTTTTACTTGAGAAGTTCAACTAAATTCCACTTCATTTTTAATGTTGTGCAATGAAATAAAAGTTTTCCTTTCCAAAATAATTTTTCTTCATCGTTTAATCCCCAAACAAAAGGTTACAAAAAACGAAACCATTTGGAGGCGAAACGGAGTTCGCGGGGTTTGTTAGTTTATTTATAACTATAAAATTAAATTTCTTACAGTCTATTTAATAACATAAAGCTACAATAATATTCTATGTTTGACGACAAAAAACATGTATTGAAACCATTACAACATCTCATAAGCGGAACAAAATTAGCATAGACGATTCTATAATTGGCTAAAAGGTTAGCTCGGTAAATGGAAAAACAAACTAAATTCCAACATATTTTGTTAAACTGAATTATATTAAAAAAGAGAAATAAGTGGAAGTTATTGGTTCACTTAATACTCCATTATTAGTTTTACTATAAAAATTATTAAAGAAGCAGTGACAGTAAGACAGATTGGGTCATGCCAATACGCTCCTTCTCGTGCGCTACTTACCTCACCTGCCTTAATAGCTGGATTTTGATTATGTTTTAAAAGTTGCTTAAAATTCTTTCGTTTCTCTTTCCAGATTAGTCAATATATGTTCCTGTACAAAACGCTTAGCTTAAATCTCTTTCAGTAATTAGCGTTACAATTAAGTGAATATCCTTTTCACGTTTTAATTCAGTTATAAAAAATTATTGTTATCAAAACAGCTCTCAAGCGCTAAACAAATTTGTGCCTACTATTCATCTCAAATGAATAAATATTTTTGGCTTTTTGTTTTGTTTATATTTTGCTTATTTTATGACATGAATTCTGAACAGTGTTTTTCAATTCGGCAAAAGAAAATAAAATTTTATTCTATGACTACTTAATGACAAAAAACGAAGTTCTCTATTTCTTTGTCAGTAAATAGATCTAGAATAATTAAACTTAAGTTTGATAACGTAGTAGTATATTCGCAAAAAAATTATATTTGAAACCTTTAACTAAAGTATTTATTGTGAAACAATATTTTCTTTCATGTTTTATTCAATTTTATATCTTAAAGCCTGAATTTTTCCTTTCTCTCTTCCAGTCAAAAAACATATTTGATCGACATCACTCCCTATAACAGGCAAAATGAGAAACAAAAGGATATAACCTTAGCGTTCCTACAAACAATAAATACTGAATGAACACCCACAGAGCGCGTTAGAGGTCAGTGTGAAAAAAACATACGCATTAGAATGCAATTCAAAGGATATTTACATTCAAACAATAAATAGAAACATTCAAATAAAATTTAAAACAACAAACAATTAACAATGGACACGGGTCATTTATAATTAAGATATTGAAAAAATGGCAATAGAAAGGGAAAAACATACAAAGAATTGTATAGCAAATAATAAATTGTTTTTAAATTTTCAAAACAATAAAACCACCCGAAGACTGTTTTGTAAATAGTACAAGACAAAGTGAAATAATTTTTAATTGTTGTAACCACAGGAAGTTTGTCTGTCACATAGCAAATGCGAACACACTCACACACAAAAATCGTGAGTCAAAACGGCCATCAACCAAAATATGAAATCAGAAGTGTGGCCAAAAATACTGATGTGTTTTCAGAGGGTAACGAAACATCTGTTTTATTTCTTCTTAAAGTTAATATTTTTTTCTTGTGTTTTGTGTAAATATGCGGTTGCAAATGTCACCGTTTATTATTAGAGATTCCTGTCTGTTTACTACCAGGTGTTTCTTAATAGTTGATTTTTCTAATTTTTCCTAAGAGAATTGGCAAATATCGAAAATCTAATAAAAAAAAGCAAATTACTTTTGTCTAATTTACATTTTCCAGCAAATGCTGATGGTATTTAGACGGCAAATCTTGTGGTTCCTTTATGAAGACGAAAATTGTTAGACACTTTAAGGTTTTAGTTTTTTTCCTTTTTTCTTTATAGTTTTCCAAAAAAAAATGTTAACTTATTTAAAAAAATTTCATTTTACTTATGTAGTTTAACTAAATATGTTGGTTTTGTGAGAAACGGGAGCCTGGGCACATGTCTGGCATACGCATGCGTACATGCTGGCACTTGAAATTATCTCCATCATTATTTTACTATCTATCCTTTGGCTCTAATGACACAATACAGCTGCTTTGAAATAAAGTGCAATCGAGTCTGTAAAAAAAAATTCTTTATAGCTCCACCAGCAACAAAAGGGCGTAGTTTACGTAGCCCGCATATGTTTTTCATAATCGCCACTACCATGATGAGCAACATGTTGAAGTTGATATTCGTAAGTTATTGAATTTTAGAAGTCATCATTAAACAGTTTCACTTTTCAATTTTTAGCAAATTGTTATTTAACCCATATGGAACGCTTGAGATATTTATATATTAAATTTTTATGCTACAGATAAAACCAAAGAGGATATCAAATGTAAAAATTCTTTACTTTAAAGAATTTTTTATCAGACATGGAGGGGTTCAATTACATTTTAATTACAATTACATGTAGTTTGTAATTGGAAATTTTCAAGTAATTGTAATTGAAATCCTTCATCATTTGTATGAGTATTTTGTTCGTCTTGGGAGAAACCCACTTCAGTTGACCCATCATCTTCCATTTGCCCAACCTTTTAATAACATGGCTTAGTAGCTCATCGTCGAAGTCCTGTAGTTTCCCACGTAGTTGCAGTGTCAATTGCTCCTTGACCTGAAGAAATTCTTCCACTAATAATCCATCCAAGTGAAGTGTTTAGCAGAATTGGGAGATCGTGGTATAAATTTATTTTTTCGGGTTTTACTAGGCTAAAATAATGCTCTGCGCCTAATAGAAGGTATAATTTTCCTGGCTGATGTTAACAAGGATCGGTAAAGGCTAAGTATGGAAGTTGCCATTCGGAATAGTTGATATGTTGGCTTGGTTGAGAAGGGATGGTACTTGGGATGACAATTACAATTATTTGTAATTTGTAATTGAAAAATTTTAATTACCATTACTTGTAGTTATTAATTGGAAAATTTCAATTACTAATTACAGATAATTCTAATTGGAAAACTTAATTAAAAATTACAAGTAATTGTAATAAGGCAGTATTAATTGCTTCCAATTGAAGGAAATTCAATTATATTCCTAAAAATTTGAAGTATATCTTAAAAATTAATCTCTTGCATTGTAACTTAACACAATAAAAATGCTATTGGTATGGTATTCGATAATGATGGTAATTATCGCTTACAAAATGTGGAAAACTATTCGTTCATTTATACATTTTTCCTTTTTTATTCCGCAGACATTAAAACACACCCGATTGTTAAATAGAAATTTGTTTAAAATTTGAACTTCAGCTTAACATGCGTCCTATAAGTTCATCTCTAAAATGCCTCAAAAATTGTCCTACAATTTTAAAGGCTTTTCTACGGTCGAATACTCCCTTAATTACCTAAAATTTTCAATTACAATTAAAAGAAATTTAATTGGAATATTCTAATTATAAATTACAAGTTATTGTAATTGCATTTTTTCAATAACAAATTACATGCAATGACTCAATTAAAATTGCAAAATTTGAATGTAATTGTAATTGAAAATTTCCAGTTACACATACATGTAATTAAGTACTTGAAATTGTAATTAATTACAAACTGTAATTGAAATCTTTCAACTCTGTGATTTGTTAAATAAACTACAAATATTTAAAGAAAATAATTTGTTGTATAGAATGTATCAATGGCATGGAGACCAAAAATAATTATATCAAATTTTCCATAAGTACGACATTCTGTGCTTGAAGCTCTGCGTAAATGTACAAATAAACACGTCAGCATTTTAATTTCGCACAATTCTTATTTAATAATTTCGTCAGTGGAGGACAATCTTTGGGAAGTGATGTGTTTTTTGATTTCTTTTTTGATATTATAATGAGATAAGATTTTAGCTTTAAGTTCTCAACGAGCTGGCTGTGTTCCCTTAATTTTCTATAGGACGTCGATATGCAAACCACTGATCCGAAACTAAATAAATCGAAAACCAAAAGTCCGGTTGTTTAAAAAAGTAGCATAATTGGTAGTAGTAGCCGTTTAAATAATCTATAAATCAGTAAATTCCTTTAATAAACAAAGTTAAACAAATATCAAATCCAAACAATTTCAACACCGAATAACTACTTAAATTTGTTCAATTAAAAAATGGAAATTGTTATTGAAATATTCTAGCTAATTGTCGTAAATTGAATAAATACAAATTTTTATTTATAAAACTTTAAATAAATTTCGCATCATTTGAAATAATTGCTACTTAAATTTTTACTTGTTATGCCCACCGTAATACTCCTACCCAATGGGTTAAGGACACGCGTAAGTAATAAATTATTAACTAATAATTTTAAATCAAAACGCCAAAATAAAAATCCAATTCACTTCATTTCAATTTGATTTTATTATATAGTTGTAAAATAAACTAAAGTGCAGTTTTGTAAACGCAACCGCATTATTTTAACGCCTTCAACCATTATTATTCCACGGAATATATAAGTTCAGTCGAAGTATACTTTTGCTTAAAACAATGAATCTTCTTGAAATTATTTAGCATCGCCAACGCCAATACTACCAGCAGCACTATCATTAACAAAAGTAGCTGCCACTAGTAGTAAATTAAATAAATCTTGGCCAAAAATTGATAGTTATAAAATATTTTATACTTACAATCTTTAACTTTTAGTTGCATACAATGTTGAAACGTTGTTGCTGTTGTTATTTCGTTTGCGTGAAATTTCACGCCAACGTTTCTTTTTTCTTCGTTTAACGCTGTAAATTTTGGTGGTGTTGGAATTTCGGGTATTTTATTTTTTTTTTTTTTTGTATGTCGGTCACAAATTGCCGAACTGCAAAAAACAATGCAAGTGCAAGATATATTATCGTTTTATGGCGGGAGTTATTGTTTGTTATTTTTATTTTGACAATGAGGCATTTTTTGGTAAGTCAACTGGAATTTTTTCTTGTTACATTTATCCTTTCGAAAAGTAGTAAAGAGAGAGGGCTAACGGCGTACACCTCTTCTTGTTTTTGTGTTTTGTTGTGGTGGCATAAAAAAACACTTAATAAATGATAAATAAGCAAAAAGTGATAAATTACAGATTTAAACAGTTCTCTTCAAATATTAAGATCACTTATGTCTAAAATATTTTTAAAAGAAAATATACAAGAAAATAAGGTGAAATTATGGATGGAAATATAAAAAAAAATTGTGAAGAATTTATTAATTATGAAATCGATTAATTTTTCCTATTTTATTCTAATTTAATGTGAAACATTTGTAGGTAATTTCCATTTCATAGCAAACAACATCTTAGTTATGCTGCTACATTTAGCAGTAAAAATAATTGTTTTCCCTTTTTGCACCAAAATTTCGTTAAGCTGTTAGAAAATTATTTAACTGAGAGAAAATGTATACTTGTTGCATACTTTGGATAGTCCTGTTTGTATAAATAACACAATAATACCACAACTAATGGTGATTAAAAAGCTCGTTACAAATTTTAATCGGCGCCTGACCGTATCCATATAAAGGATTTTTCAAGAAGAAGTAGTTAAAATTGTTTGGATTTCTTTCCTAAAAGGCACCAATCTTGCAATTTTCCTCTTTTGTAACAAGTGAAATACTAGTGAAAATGTTTACTTAAGGCAGATTGAAAAAAGAATTGAAAACTCCATAACTGTAGGTTCAGATTTTTCTGTTTCTGTTTTAGAAATGCATGTTTTAAATTCAATATAACCTGCATTGAGAAAAATTTACAAAAATTATTTTATTTAAAAAATTAAAAGTTTTTGCGTATTAGAATGCAAAATATAGTTAAAAATATTAAATGTTATACGAAGAATCATTTAAACAGATTATCATTTTTATAGACAAGTTAATGTGTTTCTCTTGTTAGACTTCTATAAATGGTTTTTTCGAATCCAATTATTACACTAACCTTTTCTTGGTTTTCTTTCTTCTCTTTCAAAATGTTGTTAACATTCACTATTTGGATATTAGCTAAACTAAATTTTCAACAGTTGCCATTCATTTCGGTGAAAGCCGTCGTGACTAGCTGTTTGTTTGGTACGATCGGCGAGCGCTTTCGATGCGATGAGATGATTTTCAACCTGCATTTTCAGATAGTAATGAAAAGTTAGTATTAAGTCTGTCACTACAAATAGTGTTGGGCTTAGTATACTTACAACATTAGAAACCGGCAATACTTTGAGACATAATCTCAAGATATCGACAGAAAAAGCTCAACATGCAGACTTACTTGTACCTGTAAACATACCTATATAGAACGAACACTAAAAACAAGAATAACAGAACACATACGCTCATGCGAATGGAAAAGAGAGCACTCCAGTTTTTTTGCATTTCGTCTTGGTACTCACGAACACGCAACAACGGCAATAGATGAATGTATGAAATGACTACATCCTAGCAAAAAAGGACGAAGACATTCTTAAAATATAAAAATCCGCAACACAAAAACTTTTAATAGGAACATAATAAACGACCAGGTAAACACCACATCAGGCTCTATTTCCAGACACCACCGAAAATACTCATACACCCTAAAAAACCAAAAATGCCCTCTGACCGATACGCTTCCCAGCAAATAATAAAAATGGGAAATACGAAAAAAGTACCCCATCAATGCGTGAATAGATACCACCCCAACAAACAAACAGCCTGTAACGACGATTTTCACCTAAAGAAATGACAACAGTATTTCATTTACTGGCGGAACACATCAAAAGAACTTAATTTTGAATTTAATAAACCTTTTTTTCGCCATTGCATCTTGTCTTTTTTTTCTTAAAGAGAAGTAGCACTGCATGCAACAATGTCTATTTAGTCAGGTAACGTGCTACATTCTTTAGGAAAGGGATGGAAAAGAGATGAGACAGGTGGTGAAATTAACTGTCGTATAAGATAGCACAGTGACCATGCCTGCTTCACTGAGCAGCCCCTCCGACAGTTAATTTTTACTTTCGTAGTAAAAATTAAAGTCTTTGTTGGGAATCGAACCCACAACCCCCATTCTTATAAGCTAGTACACTACCTACTAGCCTACAGGGGCAGCTTCTTCAATAAAGAACGGTAATCGTTGATATATAATTCATTGGAAAATGATGTTATGCATGAAGATAATTTAAGAATTTGAAGCGCTCCCAAACATTTAACTCTACAACCGAAATATTTCTCCGTATAAGCTGCTACAAAAAGACACGTTACCGCCCAGTTACATCCGCAGTTTCGCCCATTTAAGCGATAAATGGTACCAATACTGTTCCCCTCATAACGCTTTCAAATTTGTTTAGCTATCGCGAGTGTTGATCTGAGTTTGATGGCAGTCGCTTGGAAATACAGTAGCCCTTGAAATAAAATAACATAAAATTAATTTTGTGCTATTGGTTTTCTTACAGAGAATAAAAATGGAAGGACAATGGAAAGACTTTTGTACTATATGTAGACTTTGTGCTGCTACTGTATATATATTCGTATATTATTTGTTCCTAAAAGATAAAACGAATTTTGTTACCGTTTACTCAAAAACTCTTATTTAATATTCTTTTTTATTTCTATTTAAAGCGGGTATTTTTGTCGAGCAATTTAAACTTCTTATTATGAATTAGTTTTAAGATAAATGAATCTTTTTCCAGACCACACATTTCGCTATTTTTCTGTCTATAAGTTCAGCTAACAGATCTTAAGATGTTGAAAATCGTTCTTAAATAACTATTTAAAATATGAAATAATTAATATAAAAATGAGAAACTGTTGTTCCAAATACAAAATATTATGTATTTATTTGAAAAAAAAAATATAAACAGTAAGAAATATTATAATTATTTGAAGGATTATTAGTTCTAAGCCTTATGTAATCTAGGGATTAATGTCAGCTCAAGCCCAACTAATTATAAACTATTTGCATGCCATTTTACGGTCAAATAGTCTTACAAAACTCATTAATCACTTGAATATAGTAAACAAAGAAAATATTTACAAAAAATGGTTTCTGAAAATAAAAAGGAAAAACAAAGGAAATGATATTTTTCATAAAATCATAAATTTTCATATGTTCTTTAAAAAAAAAGTCTGTTAAAGGAAGCCTAAATGATATATTTTAAATTTTATGACTAAAGTTCTTTTTAGTTTTGATTTAAGAATAAATAATCCCTTTCTCTTATATTCCTGGCATTGCTTCCGTATTTATTTTCTTTCTCTTCAACGTGGAAAAAAATTTAAAAAAATACTTTTTCTTTTTAAAAGGATTAGCTGGTGTCTGCAAATAGTTTAGACAATAAAACCACAAAATGACACTTATTTAAATTTTGACCCTTTTTCGTGCCCATTTTTCTATTTCAAATTTGTTTATACGTTTCTTGATTTGCTTAGATAAGATTAATGATGTTTTTCGTGTGTTTGTGTATTTTTAAAGAGTACCCGTATTCTTAAGAAAGAAACATTCCTTTTTATTTCCGTTTTTCTAATTTTTTATTTGTTTGTCTTTTTTTTTAAACTTTACTATAGCTCGTGTTTAAATATAATTTATTATTAAGATTTTCTTTCTATATGACAGTTATCTGTTTTCTCAGGAGTTTTTGATTGTATATGTTGATTTGTTTTTATAGGTGTTGCCCAGTTAAGTGGTTTAAAGACGAAAAAGTTGTAATTTAGCACGAGTGTTTCCAATGAAATTTATTTTAGAATTTTAACAATTTTCAAGACAGTGTATTTATTAGTAATAAATAAGGAAAAAGGTTATTTTGCTAAAACTTCTTAAGAAAGGAATAAAAAAGTTTTTTTTTTTGAGTTTAATGAAACTGAAAACCGGATATACTTTCTGGCGAAAGAAAAACAAATTTCACTAATATGTTTCAAACCACATTTCAGTCGCCAATTTATTGGATTGCTGAAGGTGAGGCCAGAATCATAACAAGTGTCAAAATCAATGAAGCAATTCAAGCAGCGTATTCAAAATCGATATTACTTTATTTAATAAATATTGCCAAAATATTGTCAAATGTTTTTAAAAACAAAAACGTAAAATTTATTCATAAATAACTTACTCTTTTTCCTGTAATTCCGAGGAAAGCCAATAAATTAAAAGTTAATACTTTTATTCTGTTGCAGCTATATATGACAAAATCACGTAAGGTAAAGAACTGGCCTTAAACTTTAATATTTTTTTACCTTTTGATAAAGCAATCACAGTAACATACCTTCTATTAAAAACATACAAATTTCTAAGGACTACGTCTGCTGTAATATTTATATTATTGACAATATTGTTGTAGCAGCGATAGCAGTGGATTATTCTCTGTATAAATTTTACTTGTCAGTTTATGGAGATTCAATAAATTATGGTATTTCAATGTATAACAAGAAGTTTGTTTTTATATTGTAGCAACACTAACAAAATGATAGTTTTGACATTTAATTTTTCGACGTATTCGTTGTAGAAGCATTGACAATTATATCAGTGAATTCAATATCGCAAAAAAATGGCATTAATTTAATTAAAATCCACTATGAAAATAGTGGTTCTGTTAAAGTTAGATTTCGTAAAATTCATGATATTTTCGGACAAAATAATCGTTCTTCTGAGACCGCTATTCAGAATTTGGTCATTAAATTTAAGTCGACTGGCTCAATCCAAAATGTGCAAACACCAACGCGTGTTCAATCGGATCATTCAATGGAAAACATCGCAGTCGTGAGCCACGGAGTTACGGCAGATCAAATTTGCCTATTCCTTGATGTTCTTTACAATTGGGGTTATCCAAACTAAACCACCTGGCGAATTTAGTGTAAGGATTTGACTTTAAGCCTTACAAGGTTCAACTGGTGCAGGAATTGAAGTCGACTGACCATTCACATCGCTATAGATTAGCTCAACAAGCAAATAATTTTTTCAGACGAAGCCTAATTGCACTTGTCATGGTATATCAACACACAAAATTACCACATTTGAGCTTCTGAAAATCCTAGATCGATTAATGAGAAGCCTTTGCATGCTCAACGTGTTACTATATGGTGCGTTGTGTGGTCTGGATGCGTGATTGAGCCGTTTTTTTTCGAAGATGAGGTTGGAAATACCGTTACAATCAATGGATCACGCTATCGCGAGACGCTCACAATTCAATTTTGGCCTTTTATTGACGACATGGATATCACTGGCATGTGGTTTCAACAGGACGGTGCCACATGTCACACAGCCTATGAAACTATCAGATAGTGTGATTCGTTTTTTTCCGCACCTGGCTATGTAGCCTTAATCAGATGGTGGACAAACCACAATTGTATAATTTGGAACGTCATATATGCGTCCTAGGAAGCCGAAGACATAATTCTAAGCAACAGAACCACCTAGTTGCAACTTTAATGATTCCAGGGCAGGGCTGTAAACTATCACACCTTGCTAAAGGGTTGAAGACTTTCAACTCCTGTCCAGAACACATGTCTAGCATGCTCACTGGACTGGATCATTCACTTAGGGTGTCATTAACAGCGAGGTGATCCTGGCCACCATAATAACCGTTATACTGTTATGGGGCCGCGAAACCACAACCACCACGTTACTCCCATATAGGGGCCAACCTCAATGATCAGCCAGAGAACTATTATAAGTCTAAAGAGACAAATAATGAGCTCTGCGGCTCACTGATCCCCGTGGAAATAAAGTGGAGCTTCTAGTTGACCCCCTGCCCGTCTTCAGGGGAGTGGGCTCCCTTTTTTCCCCCAGTTGCACAGATCTAGATAGCTGTTACGTACTATAAAGACCATAAATGTGCCCCCGGGGGGTCTATGAAACGATCAATTTATTGCACACCAAATTTCCCGATCGCATAATTTCACGGCAATCAGCAGTTAAGTGACCAGACAGCTCGTGTGATTTAACACCGCTGGATTATTTTTTGTAGGACTATATTATAGACAGAGACTTTTCAGAGCCAATCGAATCAATTTCAGCCTTAAAACTCAAAATTCGTGATGTGATTAACGAAATTGGACCGCCATTTTGCCAAGAAGTGGTTAAAATTTTGAAAAAGTATCGACATCTCTCAGCTTGGTTACGGTGGACATCTGCCAGATATCATTTTCCATTAATAATTGCCGATCTTCGTAATACAATAAATATTTGAATCATCTTTCTATAAATATTTTTTCTTTTAGTTTATTTTAGAAAGCAAACTTCTTGTTGAAAAACTCATTACTTACATCAATGTAAATATTTTATGAGTAGATTTCCTTATATTTAAGCATTTTTTGTTGTCTAATGTTTGGTTATTCTCACTTTGGATAGACAAAAATGTTCTTTAATTATATGGTGTTTTTTAATCGATTAAAGGTAAGGCTGCTTTGAAATAACAGGCACAAGCAAATGCACACGGATTGATTACATCATTCTGCTTACAGTCGATTAAAATGTAAAAGTTTAAAAATATGATGATTTCAAATGCACAGAATATTGAAGCATTTCTTTAGCTTTTCTCTGATACCGAAACCAATTCGTACTGATTGATAGATTTTTTCGAACTCCTATCCAACGATTGAAACTTATTATATGAGTATATGCTATCTATGGTATTTATACTGAATTCTATTTTATCGTCCGCATTCAGTATATGTCTGAGTTTAGTATTCTCTTCAGTTTAATGCTGTCAGTGTGAAGGACTTTTTTTCTATTTCATTTTTATTTACAAAAAAAAAACTTGCAACATTCCCTGGGTTTAATTGATACAAAAGACAATCTTTTGATTCCTCTCTCTAATAGAGAACTTTCTCCTCCTCTTTGGGGAAGTTTCAGTTATCTGTTTTATAACCGTAAAAATTGCTTGGTTTTATTATTTCACGTTCGCATTCACCACGTAATTTTTCGACTGTATTTAAGGTTTTTCTTATAGTAACTGACATATCGTACCATATTGTGGTAGATTTGTAAAATTCTTAATTTTCCATAGGAGCTATGTTTGAAACTGATCTATCAGCCCTTTTACAAACCTTCAATATCGCTCACCTGTAGTTTCCTCAACAAAACAACAGATTAACAAGCATCAAGAGCTTTTGTTAATAGGTTTTTGTTAAGTGTAGGAAGCATTATTGCAATGTACTTATCAACCAATGACTTTGGAAAGCCATAAATAAAATTTTAAATTATTTTTACAGTCTGTTATTTGATTACGTCCAAAAACAAATAAAATTATTATTTAAAATATTCAAAACAATTAGTACTGTAAAAAAACTCTCATTACCTAATAGGTCTCTTACTAAATATTCAAATGCATTTGAAGATGTTAACGTTATTGCTGCATGACGATTTTATTAAAAACGTTATTTCTTGAACTGCAATATAAGAATATATGATTCTATTATAATTTTGTGAATAACTCTTTTCATTTATACTATCAAACGAAATAATCTGATAAGAATCCCAATTAAAAACATGAAATGAAACAAGTATAGAAAATTATGACATAAATATAATTAAAAAAAAACAAACGCCTAAATAACAACATTTTGAAGCATTAGCTGTAAGATAGTTTTAAATTTCGTTATCTTAAATAGGCAATTACAATTCCTCCTCTTGATCGCTATAACGTACTCGTAGTTTATGAAAGATATTAATTTCTCCTCCCATTTAAATCATTATGCACAACAAATATGTAATAAATAATTCATTCAACTACTCAATACATCACATATTTATAGTTGCTGGTTAAAAACTTAAATCTGGCTTTTTCTTATCTGACACCACTTTCACATCTTGCTACCTGTACTCATTAATATTCAATCAGACGACGACGTCAAAAATTTAGATTAAAATCAATAAATTTCTGATACGAAATCCATGTTGTTTTTATTGTATAAATCAAAGGATGAACAAGTGAAATCTCATATTTTTATTTTCTTCTTTTGTTTAAACTGTAGAAGAAGAAGTTTTAAGAAGAAATTTACTGGACACAGTTGAAATTCAGCTTCATTGGCCATTATATATGCAAAGAAATATTAATACTGACTACTTTATTATATGCCAATACCCTTCAAAAAATGTTGATGTGATAGAAAAAATTAAAGGCAGATTTTTTCATTTCTGTTCTATTTCTTTTAAAGGAAAAACAATTTTTTTGTTTTACGCTTAACAATGGTCTTGTAGATAAATTCGCAGCATGCTTATAAATTCCACTATATGCGGATATGTAACTATCACAGTTTTGCTTTCACTTATTCACAATCTATATATTTAAAAATTAAGCCCAAAATAGATGTCTGTTGGTTGCCAGTGTTTGACGAGATGTGTCGTCGGATTTCCACCAAATTTTCATAGTACCTTCGTAATGGTCGTTCGCTTGTTTCTTCGTTTGTATCTTTGTTTAATGCATTTACGCGCAATAGTGCGTCCATAGTGCGTGCTTCAAACAGACAAATGTTTCCAAAAAATCAAATTTTTTTTCCATTGAATACTTCGACTCAATGTTTTGTATCAAATGAAATGTGTGTTTTTGTTTGTACGTTGCTATGAGTGTGTGTGTGCTTGCACAGAATGCGACGGCAATACAAACCGAAAAATGCCCATGTTTATAGCAAGTGTATGTGCAAACAAATAGAGAATTTTACTTTCCATATTCTGTTGCATTTTTTGTGTATATATGTGAGTGTGTGTGTGATTTGCGTGCTCAATTGCAAAATGATCCATCAGCCGGACGTTATTCAAAGTAATTGTTAGATATTGGGAATAGCGCAATTTTAATTGACTCCACTTCAAAAATGATTACGCTTCCAGATAATTTTGGCCACTTTGCACAATCAAAACAAGAATTGGTCACAAACGTATTCCCCAGTATTGCACAAAATTTAAGAAACCATGATTGGTTGGGGAAAGAGCTAAGTTGCGAAAAATGCAGATGTTTCTGATATCAATTTCAAAATTTTGAATGACATTCCCGGGGAAAGTTTAACCTACAAATCGGTTGACTCTGTTACCAATCAAGACGATGTTGTAAATTATCCAGTCGAATTTTAAAATTCGCTACAGTTATCTGGACTGCCGCCCCATCGCCTACAAGTGAAAGTTGGTGTACCAAATATTTTGCTTAGCAATATCTGCCAGCCACGACTTTGCAATGGGACAAAAGATTCATGAAAAATGTGATTAAAGCAAAAATTTTAAAAGGAAAATATAAGAGCGAGGAGGTGCTGATACCACGCATTCCTATGATTCCTCAAGATTTGCCGTTTGATTTTTAATGGCTTCAATTCCCCATACGTGTTGTTTTGCAATGATCCCTGTTTTTCGCACGGTCAATTATATGTATCACGTTCACGCGAACCAAAATCGATCGAAGAATGTCGAAGAAATGATTTGCAAAGCAGTCACGGGCACGCAAGTAACAATAAATTTAACCCAACGGTAGAAGAAAATAGAACTAAAAGGTGTTTTTTTAAGCCCGATAGAACTTTAAATTGTAAAAAATAACGCAAAAAATTAAATTGTAATCAAAATTTCTTTTTTATTCGAAGGATCAATACGTGACATTAACATTTGAAAATGATTTCGGGCATATGGGCACCGCGGCTGTTCTTGATGAAGCACTGCTGGGCGTATGTCACGAATAACACGAACAATGCTGTCCTCCAAGGCGTCAATTGTTGCTGGTTTATCAGCATAAACCAGTGACTTTACGTAGCCCCACAGGAAATAGTCGAGTGGTGTCAAATCGCACGACCTTGGAGGCCAATTGACAGGTCCATTTCTCGAAATCAACTTATCGCCAAATTTTGATTTCAATAAGTCGATGGTTGCGTTCGCTGTATGGCACGTAGTGCCATCCTGTTGAAACCACATCTCGTCCGGATCAATGTCATCCATATTTTCAAACAAAAAATCATTGATCATGGTGCGGTAACGATCTCCATTGACCGTAACGCGAGCTCCGGCCTCATTTTTGAAGAAATTAGGTCCGATGATGCCACCAGCGTGAAAACCGCACCAAACGGTGCATTTTTCTGGATGTAATGGAGTCTGTAGGGTCTGTTGTGGATTGGTCTCACTCCATATGCGGCAATTTTGCTTATTAACAAACCCGTTAAGCCAAAAATGCGCCTCATCGCTAAACACAATTTTGCGATAAAACAACGGGTCAGTTGCCAACTGCTCTAGAGCCCAATCGGCGAAAGAACGACGCATATAATGGTCTCGTGGCTTCAATTCCTGCACCAGCTGGATCTTATACGGGTGTAGGCCGAGATCTTTGCGCAAAATTTTCCACGTAGTGGACGGACAAAGCCCCAATTCCTGCGACCGACGACGAATTGATAAATTTGGATCTTCTTCCACACTTTCGTTTACAGCGGCGATATTCTCTTCAGTACGCACATTCCGTCGACGTGTTGGTGTTATTGCATCCTCTAGAGAGTATGTGGTACGAAATCTATCGACAGTTCGACGAATGGCTTGTTCAGATGCACGATTATGTACGCCATAAAAATGACGAAGTCGTCTATAAGTTGCGCGAATCGACGATTGATTTTCAAAGTAAATTTGGATAATTTCGTAGCGTTGTTCAAGCGAGAGTCTATTCATGATGATTTGTCAGAGTATACTGAAACAAATAAAAAAAATGTTTCATCAAAATTTAATTTTTTGTGTTACTCTTTACAATTTAAAGTTCTATCTAGCTTAAAAAAACACCTTTTACATTGATCTCTATATAAAACAAAATGGTGTGAGCTTAAGTTTTACACATTCTTTTACCCTTTTGTCTAGTCATTATGAACAAAATTTAGACATTTTCAATGCTTCATATTGACAATCTATAATGTATAAGGAGATCAAATATGCATTAATAAGTCATTTCGATGACTTCATAACAATATAGATAAATTAATATAAATAATAAATAGAAATTTAAAAGTAGAAGAAATGTCGTTACATAAAAAATATTGTAAGTCACCGCTAAGCCACAATTGTGTATCTGTATATTTTTTCTTTTGGAAACATTTTTGACACAAATCTCTTACAAAAACATTTTTTCTCCATTACTATTTTATATTCTCATTTTTATATTTTTTATAATATTTTACTTTCATTTTTTTATTTTCATTCATAAAATTAATTATTTATCTAACACGTTATAAATATCTTTTTCTTTTAAATAACTTAATTTTTTGTTGTAATTGCAAGTGCAATTTTAAGTCATTTTTGGACATCACTACTAGAGGATAATTATAGAGATCTGTTTTTGTAGTTATTATTGTTATCTTTGCCTACATAAATATTTACAGCTTTTATTAAAGCAACAATTACATGTATTGTGAGTGGTACTAATTGAAATATTCTTAATCAGATTTTCAATTTAAGTTTATTGTTCATTTTTTGGTTTCTTCTCCTAGCGTCTGCCAGTGAGCATAAATTTTCAACTGCATTTAATCCAATGTGGTTGATTTAAATCATGATAATTTTTAATTTGTAAAAGCACATACTGCAGAAGTAAATGAAAAAATATTAAACTCTATAAAAACAGACAAGTGGCTTAACAGTAGTACTCGTTAAGGTTTACGTGCTGTAAATGTTTTCATATCTTGTTATAAATACATTACAAAACTGAAGAAAAAACAGCCAGCCAGAATTATCAAAAATAAAAAAAAAATAACAGGCAATAACAACACGTAAGTAACGGTGGCACTTTAAACTGTATTATCATCATCATGATGCTCATCTGCAATAGTAGTAATGGAAAAAAGAAACCTTATTACACACGCGTCTATAAACGCGTTTTAGCGCTTAACAAGGTAGGCTGGCCAGCAGTTAAGCTCTGTTTAAAGTTCCCTTTAATTTTCTTTGCTTTGTTTGTTTCACTTTTAGGTTGGTTTTAGACAGCCGTAGCAACTTAAACTTAAATACTGTTAAGCAATTTGGTAAGATTTTCTGTTAGTATCGCTGCTTGCCACACTAGAATGGCTACATAGCACTAAGAATTGGGTGGCAGCGCCCCTTTTTTTCGTCCTTACTGTAGTCGTTATTTCAATCTTAAAATTAACCTTGGCTTAAATATAAATTTTGTCCATAACTAAAAAGTCTTTCTCACATTAAGCTGAACTTAAAACCTATTACGCATGAGTTGAACAATAATAAGCACACACGTTTTACACTCAGAAAAATACTAACAAATATATGAATGTTTATATTACTATGAGAATAACATATTTCTATCCATTAGAAAGTTTATATTCTCCAACTTGTCAAAAATTTAAATGTTATGTGCTCAAGCCTTAAGAAATTAAGAAATTAGTGAGCGTAATTTAAGGATGAAGAATACTACGCAAATTTATCAGAATGCTAGAAATATAATATTCATAAGGAAACCTTTATGCGTTAAAAGCTCTTTTATCTATAAAAGGTTTTGCTATATTTTTCTATTTTCTCTTTTGTAATTTTTATGAACAAAATGACATGATAGTATAATAGCAAAAAGTAACAGCAGTGCAGTAACAGTTTTGCAATAATAAAAATCAAACTAAAAATGAATGCTTAAAGACTTATGCAGCGTTTGTACATAAAAGCCTGCAATGAGTTAAACATCTATGACTGTATGCATAAAAAACACTTACTTGAGCTTTAAAGTACACGTTAGTTAACAAACACTTTAAGGCTAACAAACGTTTGTTAAAATATGGTATTCATAAACAGTACTTTAGCTAATGTATGCTTTAGTAAAATTAGTATTTTGATTCTGGCAATGCCACTATTTTCAGTTGTCACGTTGTAGTTAACGATGTATAAAAATGAATATATTTATCCGGGTATTTAGATCCATAAAAAATGTTTTTATTGTTTTTAGCAAAATCAACTTATTTTTTTTTTGATTTTTTATTAATAAAAAACAAAGAACGCAAAAAAGGTTAATTTGCAAGGCTTACGAAGAACTTTCAAAGAATTTGTTCATATTAAAAAAATTATTATTCGGATAACGAGCTTTGTTTTGATTATATGTACATCAATAAAACTTTTGTTTTAAATAATTAATTATAATTATATATTTTTTTTTAAATATAAAATAATGATGTAAAAATGTTTTATATTGAATGACATGTTATGTTTTAGTTTTTAATATTATTTGTGTACTACAATTTGTTTTTAATAAACATTTTTAAACATTTTTGGAACAACAAAGTAAAAGTGTCAATTGAGCCGTTTACATTGAAAGTAGCATAAGTCACAACTGAACAGATTTTTTTTCCCATTTTTAATAAATTTGAAATTAATAAGTTGAGAAGTATTGAGATTTGTTTGAGAGGAGTATTGATAATTAACGGCATTACAAAAATATTTGTTTTGAAAGCGGCGTAAGTCGCTGTACTCAGGAAATTAATTACGGAGCTTCGTGTGAAAGAAATGGAAACATGTAATAAGTGTGTATGAAGTATCGTTGTGATTATTGGACTTATGTTTATTAGTACGAAAGAATAGTGCAGTTTACTGAACTATATTATAGTGATATATAATATACTACACATAATTATCATTATTTTTATTATTCTCAGGAAGTTGCTTCGTGTTATATAAAATATCTTAGAATGTCACAACTCAAAAACATATTATTGCACATAGTGACTTATGTAAAGGACAAAATAGTAATAGTAGTAATAGCCCCCTGTCGAAAAAATCCTTCACAGTACATAACATGGAGAAAAAACATTTTATTTCAACACAATCATTAGAAAAATCCGTTTCAGAAAGAAAACTAAATACAGACTAGTTGAAATGGCTAAAAATTAAAATGTTTTATAAACTAATTTAAAATAAAAAGTTGACAATAACAAAGTAACTTATGCCACTTTTAAAATAAACGGCTCAGTTTATTGTAAACACAATTTGTTTTGTTTTTGAACTTTCAATAATAAAATTGAGCTGTCAATTTATTGTAGATTTAACGTAGGTTTCTCCTACTTTAAAGTTAACACAGGTATGTTAAGGTAAAAACGTTTTTTGAATACAACTTTAGGAAATTGTGCTTAACAACTGTTTTTTAATATGAAAAAATGTTGGCCTTCTGTTTGAAGGCTGTAGAAAGTCAAAAGCATTGCTGACACATTCAAGGCAATAAGTGCCATAACTGAATATACTGGAAGAATTCTGGATTATACTTCCTTGTGGTGTTAGCCAGTAATAGCTATTTAGCAAATTCAGTATGAGCCCTGCTAAGTAACTATCTGCATTAAGTATTATTTATTGCTAAGAACGTTAAGATTTCTAATTTGTATAAGAGGACGAGAAGTTTGCAATAAAAAGTGGAATACATCACTGAGTATATCTTGAAAATTGATAAAGACAAAATCTGAATACTGAAACTAGAAGAGTAGCGCATTTTACGTATGAATGATGTGCTCTATCTAGTGTTATTTTTAAGACCATGGGTAAGCATAAATTAAATATGTATGCTGTGAAAGATTATTTTATTAAAAGAATATCGGACTGCGAAATTATTCATTTATTCATTTATTCATTTATCCATAAGTATCATCCCACACACAAGACCTTTAGTCTTATATTTCAGTGTGGAACTGAATTAATTACAAAATTACTAATATTAAAATTATTAAAATTAAAATAAAATGTATTAAAATCGAACATAATGGAAGATAATTCGAGTAAATATAATAATTCAATACGAACAACACCAAACAATTCTACATAAACAAAACAATAAATACTATCAAAGCCGAGAAAAGAATTTCAAAATATCATTTTTAAATTTTTGTGAGTTACCTAATATTTGTAACCTATGAGGAATCGAATTCCAGAGAGATATTGCAAATATATAGAAATGCCACTTTGACACTAAGCTCCTGTACCCAAGTGTCCTTATTCTCCTACCTCTACAACCTTCTGCAAAAGTTAATCTTCTATAAAGATAATCCGGCTGGTGTGTGTATATCATTTTATGCAAAAAAACTAATACCCTAACATTCAGCAAATTGCAAAAGGAGACGCCATACAATTCTCTCGAAAACATTGAAATTCTAGAACGTCTATCCAAACAATACACATATCGAACAACGTTGTTAAAGGTAACCATTAGCTTCCTTTTACTGACCGAGTCACAGCTGGCGAAGAGTTCACATCCGTATAACAATACTGGGATCAAATACGTTTTCGCAATTAGTGTTCTAATTCTCAACGGGGTATAATCTCGTGTTGACCATATTATCCTCAGCATGGACGTTGAACGACCACATACGTAATTAATATGATCAGACCAAGTGAGAGTACTATTAAAGAAAACACCCAGATTCTTAGCGTATGGAACTATCTCAATTCTTTGATTGCCTATATAAATGTCAGGTCTAATTATGAATCGTGAAAGTCTCTTCTGCATAACGACGCATCTAGACTTGAAAGGATTTATAGTCAAGCCGTTTGCAGAAGCCCATGTATTAATACCATGTAATTGTCGATTCAGCGAAGTTATGCATTGCTCCACCATATCAATATCACAGCATGTATATAGTTGGACATCATCAGCGTACATCCTGATTTTACAATCCGTCAATATGCCGGGAAGATCATTAGAATACATAGAGAACAGTAACGGTCCAACAATTGACCCCTGCGGAACGCCTCTGGACAAAGGCTTAAGGCTTGATTTTTTTTCAAGTATTTGCGTATATTGGAATCTGTTGGACAGATAAGTTGATATTAGCCTAATAGCGGAGGATGAGAAATGGAAGAAGTTATGGAGTTTGCAGCAGAGAAGGTTATGCTCGACGGTATCAAAAGCTTTAGAGTGATCTAAAAGAACCAAAAACGCAATATTACCCTTATCAATTTCCATCCGGATATCCTCGGAGACATCCAGTAATGCAGAAACACACCCGTGATTCCTTCTAAATCCAGACTGCCTGTCCGTTATCAAATTATTCCCATCGAGAAACCGAGTAATTTGGTTATGTATAATTCTCTCAAAGACCTTAGAAAGATATGGCAGTATGGCAATTGGTCTATATTCAGAACCTGACTTTGGTATCGGAATAATCCTAGCAACTTTCCAATTTGTGGGAAAGTAGCTGTGAGCCAGTATTCCATTGAAAATGAAAGTAATTAAGGGCAATAGCAGTGGTAGGAGAATCTTCAAAAACTTTGGATTCATGCCATCCGCACCTACAGAATTAGACTTAATCGATAATAGGCTGGCAAGTACATCGCACTCGTCAATAACCCCAAAGGAGAAAGAAGAAAAAGAATGATTATTGATACGATTGCCATAATATTGCAGATCAGCATTCAACAATGGAATATCCAAAAAATTATCGTTAAGAACATCAACATTAATTGCGCTGGTTACACATGTTCCCGTTTTACCAATACCCATTTCCCGAATTGTCTGCCATCTTCTTCTGGAGTCAAGGGCCGTTGAGAATTTCTCGGCATAAAAATCAGCCTTTGCTCTCCTAATTAATCTATTAACCCTTTTCTTGGCATTGCGGTAATTATCTTTCAATTCATCTGTCCTAAACCTTTTCCATCTACTATATGCAAAATCCCTCTGACGCATACTCTCCTTTATCTCTGTCGAAAACCATGGTTTGAGACCACCTGTCATTGTCCTGGTTTTAAGAGGAACTACTAGATCATATAAGTAATTAACATTTTGTTCAAGATACGTAAGCTGATCATCCACCGCACGTATGTTATATATATCATCCCATGCCAGTCCAAAAAATTCACGTTGTAATAGCTCCGTATCCAAATTTCTAAAATCCCTATACGTGAAGGTGAGTGGTGATGTAATTAGCTGAAAACTATATGTCATAAATATAAGATCGTGCCTTGAAAAGCAGGAAGCAGAAAGTTGATCGTAGAGGAGAATATCAGATCTGTTGCCCACCCAAAAACTATCCAGCAATGTGCTACTTGTAGATGTAAAATGTGTTGGAACAGTAGTGTTAGCGGGAAAAAGACCAAGAGAAGAAAAATCATTTAAAATGGAGTAGTCCTCAAGTAAATTAGAATTAAAGTCACCAGCTAGTATGACATCATCATACATAACTGTGTAGGTCTCCAAACTACTCAAAAACCGCCGAGTGTCAATATTCCTATTGGGTCTATAAACAGCGCCTATTAAAATTTTCCTGACTTCGCAACTAACCTCAATTAACAAGTACTCAACCAAATTAGTACGATCGGTATTTTCCATATTCTCAATGTCAAAGTTCTCTTTCGATGTTTGTACAACCTTAAAAGCAATACCCTTCCTCAAGTAAATTGCAACGCCACCATAACCATCCATCCTGTCAACTCTACAGAGATTGTATCCACTCAAGGACACAAAAGAATCGGGTATATCGGAATTCAACCATGTCTCTGAAATGCAAATAATGTCAATATTCGAGTTACCGAAAATGTAGCCGAACTCGTCAATCTTTCTCCTAAGACTCTGAGCATTTATATGACAAATCCTTAAGCCACGTTTCTGATTCGCAATAACCCTCAACATATTTGCAAGACCATCTCTGGACCGTACTCTATCTAGAATCATAAGCCACTATTAAAATGTAAGTATAGGTAACGCACAAAAAGTAATATTTGAATAAAACACGCATAGAATTATAATATGTTTTCGAAAAATAAAGTGAAAAAATTGAATTATAATGATATATATTAAAGAAAATAGCTATGCTAATCAATAAAGTTCGTAATACGTAATTGTTATAAGATGAAATTGTAAATATTGCAAACATATATCCTGAAGTTTCAATCACCCTGCTGTTGTATATTAGCAGAATCGTATTGAGCATTTGTGGGTTCAGCGAGATAAGGTTGAGATCTCCGAAATAAATTATTCAGGTCACCTATATCATCTATTTTGATTGCATTTCCTCCAGCCTCTAACTTCACATATATCAAGCCACGCATGCTGTATGCGTGTATGAAGTTGCTTTAGTCGTCAATTGTAATTAACGTTGAAATTGTAGGTTAAAAATTGTTTACCAAAAATCATTTTAAAACATAATGAGTCTAAGGAGAACAACAATATAGTAGATATTTCTCATAGAAATTCTGTACTTATGGCCAGTTTGTACTTTTTTTTAGGAGCCTGCTTGTGAATTGTAATTGTTTTATACTATAAACATATTGTCTAAATTATTTTATCAATTAATGGTACACTCTTTTTATTATGTGCACGAAGAGTGTATTACCAAAGAATAGTTTTCAGAACTCTTTTAAAGAGTTCGACTTGAATACATTTATTATCACTTTTCTTTCTGTGTACTTTTACCATTTATATCGATTATTTTGTAAACAAGACTGTATGTCCATTCTTTGATCTGTCCTCATTGAAGTAAGTTTCACTTATTGCAATCTTTATATGCATTCAAGATAACTATACATCTTTAAGCGTATCCTCTTTTAATCATTTTCAAGTAGGTACTTTATACTAAACGCAAAAAATTTTAACTCTTCGTCTAATTTCTTGATAGTGTGATGGTATCATTGGGTCTTCAATATAAAGCGTACCGCAAACATATTATTGCTACTACTTATTTTTGTATGCGCTTGTGATTACAAAAGCATATGGAAAAAGAAGCCAAATGGAAAAAATATTTTATAATGAAAATGTTACCACAATGAAAGTCTATACAAAAACAGCTATGAAAATAAAATACCATCCGCTGCAAAAAAAAGAGATTTTCTTATTTTGCCTGATACCCTACATTCGGAAAATATAAACAGCTTCTATTAAAATTAAAATCTTTATTTTCAAGTGATTAGCTAATCAAATGTTAGTCATCGCTATAATTCTTTAAAGCCTAAAAGCTTTTGAAAAAAATTTATTACACAGAAACTAGGCGAGAAATTTTGCTACATAACATTGTTTCTTAATCTAGTGACGACTGTAGTTTCCCAAATGAAATCTACAACAATAAAGTCCACAAATTTCCAATGTAAATGTTCAAACCAAAAGTGAGATTAAGCTCCGAAAAATTTTAGTTACAAAAAAAAAAAGAAAATAAAAAAATAATAACACCTTGTTTTTAAACTGATTAAGGCAAGTCAAAAAGCCATAATTTTTTCCACCAAAAAGCTGGTAATAAGCCATTAAGAATAAAAAGCTCAATTACTAAAACTGATACACAGAAAAGTGAAGAAAGCTTAAAAAAAGTAAATATAAAGGAAACGCATTAAAATGCAATTTTTTAAAATAAATTTTATTTTGCCATCAGGCTGTAGAAATCAATCATGATTTAACGGTACAATATGTTAATATGAAGGAAACGGCCATTAAAACATTTAAACTGTACTGAGAAGCAATCAAAAAACAATTCATAAAAATTTGCAATTTCTTCTTTTTATCCTTTTTTTAAGACATTTTATAACATCTACAAATTTGTTATAAAACTGTCAAAGTTATAAACATTCAGAAACAAAAAATATAATCAATAAGTTTATAGGAAAAAATCAATTGAAATGAAAGGAAGTAAACGACAAATGTGATAGAGACGAAAGACTTAAGACATAAACTTCATATGCAAAAAAGTTTAGTTTTATGCTGCTGCTATTGCACAGTGGATCAGTCAAACTAAATCTTCAAACACTTATCTTTAAAAAATATATCAAAAAATTAAATAAAAATCTTTTTATACTTTAGTATTGAAATATTTAAATACAAATATAATTAATAATTTCCTTAAGTCTGTTATATACAATTATTTTTCAAAAAACATAATTTTTCTTGAAATACCCTTTACTAGTTTCGTACAAAATTTATTTTAATTCTAAAATTTAATTGAAATAGGTCATGAATTTTATTTTCAATTAATACCACGTTTCTAGTGAACTGCATACAGCTAGCTTTGAGGAAAATACTTCAATGTTTATCCAGCGAGGTAAAGTATTATGTAAATCCGATTTTGCCACATAATACGGCATTTTATACATAAAAAAATTCAACCTCGTAAAAATTTATTTTTTCCTTTAAATATTTTTTACACTTTATTTTAACACAAGTTTTGTAAAAAAATTCCTTTTTTTCTTTTTCGTTAAAAATGCGCAAAATGATTAAACATCAAGGATTTAATTTTGAATCTTCCAGAAAAACAGTGTTGCAACGACAAATGAAGTGGTTTAAACAAATTTTGGATCATGAAGAAATTTGTTAATTAGAAAAAATAGTGAAAATAATTAAATCGTGCACCTAGTCAATTTTAAGAAGTTAAGTTCTATATTCAAAAAATATTGTAATGCTGTTTGAAAAAAAAATTCGCTCCACTGTATATTTGAAAGTAGACACAAAACATATGTCTTTTGCATACGAAGCCTTTAATGTTGTTTTTAAGCAGATATTTTCATAGTGGACATAAAACAGTCATCATATCCACCAATCACATCAGTTGCAGCAAAGCAAGATTTGATAAAATGAAAAAAACAACAACAACCACAAAACAAAGTCACAAACGTTTAACCATCAATTTTAATTCTCAAGACCAAACAGTTTATTTGACACAATTCAATCATTTTATCAGAATCGTTAATATTGTTTTATTATTCCTGGTAACATGGTGGTCCCTTTAACTTTTTGGCGACATTTCTTGTTTATATTTTTGTTTTCCTACTCTTTCGAAGATTCTACCAAATAGATTAAAAGATCATCGATCAGCTAAAAAAAACGATATCGAACAAGCAACACTTGTTGTTAAGGACTTTTCGAACATTTTGTTACAGAAAACAAAATGAAACACAAAATTATTATTTCTTATTCATATTGTAAAGTTAAGGGTGGTCTTATCTTAATTCAGCATTTTTGATTTCCTTAACAAACCAATTTTTATTTTTCTCATAAGACCCACATCTTATTTATTTTTTCTTTTTTTTCAGAAAACACTAAGAAAAATCCCATAAAGTTTTAAAGGAAAACTGATCCATTACTTTTTAATATATTCCTCAGGTTTATTTGTATACAAATTTAATCAATATTCGTGTATTTGTTTGTTTGTTTTCAATAGTTGTTGGTGTTTACAGGTGAAATTATGAATTTTTTTTTTTACTTCAAAATTTATTCTTTTTTATTTTTTCTATATAAAGTCACAATTTGTTTCATTTCATTTTAGTTAAAGACAACACATTATTATTTCTTTTTAATCAAATGATCTTTTTGGTATCTTTTGCCTGAAATATAGTGAATTTCCGTTGTCATATAAAGCGATCAATCAAAATTGTTAATATTCCACTTTTGTTTTATGTTTGTATTGTTCAAGAAACAATTGTGGCGATATGGAGAACATCACAAAATAAAAGGTCGTTAATTTGATATACATTTTGTTAGATTTTGAATTTAAATAAACGCATCGTAAATTAAAAAAAAAATGTTCATATTGAAATATGAAAACAAAACATATAATAAAAAAAGTATATACTTAAACGATTTACGAGCGTTTCTTTTTATTCTACAAATATTTTCAAAGTATAAAATTTTAGGAAACAGAAATGCATATCGTGTTATATGATTTTTAATGTAACAGCTCTCATCGGTCACAACGCGAGCTCCTGCATTAGTTTTAAAGAAATAAGGTCTTTGATGCCACTAGCATGCGAGCCTGACTAAAATAAGCATTGCTCAGGATTTAATTAAAATTAAGTCTGTAGATTCTTTTGTGTCTTTAACCAAACATAAGAACCATTTTTTAAAACGCACAAACTGATGACTGACTTTTGAGGTAAATTTGGCTATTTTAATAGCTTAGTTTAAGCAATGATCTATTTATGTTTACCAAATATTTCAATTTTATTTCGTAACCCTAAAAACGTGGTTTTCTACTGTGAAATAGAGAAAGTTATGTTAGTAATTTTAGTAGCATACGTGATATCTTATGACTACATAATTGGCTTCTTTATGTCTGTATTTGTTTTTTATCGCGATTATATATAATAAATCACACTTCATTATTGACACTTATTTTTTAGTTCGTAAGCATCGGCGATTATAATTTATAAAAACTGGTTCTACAAATTCTAAATTTGGTTACTTAACATTTGGCACTTTGTATCATATTTAAAAATCAGCTCAATGTAAAATTACAAAGTTGTTATAAATAAAGTTTTTCGATCAATACTCTATTTCATGATCTGCCTACTTTCTTAATTGGGTACAAAATAAATTATTGAGCATAAATTATCGTACTATTATCGTATATTACACAGTACCAAAAATATATAGATTAACTAACATTTTTTTAAAGAAAATTTACTCTTAGCATTAAAAACCAGTAGCACTCAGAGACACAATCTCAAGACATCGACAGAAACAACTGACAAATTTAGTTTTAGCGGAGTATACAGAAAGTAAGCAGTTATACCTGAATATACTTATACTAGCGTGCCCGTGACTGCTTTGCAAGTCATATATAATACGTCTAACTCTATTGCAATGCTTTTACGTATACGACATTCTTCGATCGATTTTGTTTCGCGGTATAGACAAACAAAACAGTTGGTTTATTAACACGTAAACATGATACATATAATTGACCATGCGAAAAACAGGGATCATTACAAAACCAACATGTATGGGGAACTGAAGCCGTTTAAAATCAAACGGTAAATCTGGAGGAATCATAGGAATGTGTGGTATTAACATATCCTCGCCCTTATATTTTCCATTTAAAATTTTTGCTTCAATAACATTTTTCACTTTTTTGAGTACTAAACGTGTCCCATTGCAAAGTCGTGGCTGGCAGATATTTCTAACCAAAATAATTGGTACACCAACTTTCACTCGTGGGGCGGCAGTGCAGATAACATCGTCTTGATTGGTAACAGAGTTAACCGATTTGTAGATGAAAATTTCCCTGGGAATGTCATTCAAAATTGTCACATGATATCCGAAACATCTGTATTTTTCGCAGCAAAGATAGCTCTTTCTCCCAACCAATCATGGTTTCTAAAATTTTGTGCAATACCCGGAAATATGTTTGTGACCAATTTTTGTTTTGATTGTGGAAAGTGGCAAAAATTATCTGGTGGGGTCAATTACAATTGCGCCATTCCCAATATCTAACAATTGCTTTGAAAAACGTTCGGCTGATGGATAATTTTGCAGGTGAACAAACAAATTACACACACACACACACACACACACACACACAAATGTAACAGAATATATATGGAACATTGAGTCGAAGTATTCAATGGAAAAAAATTTTGATTTTTTTGAGCAATTTGCTTGTTTCAAACACGCACTGTGGACGCACTATTTTGCGTAAACACATGAAACAAAGATACAAACCAGCGAGCAACCATTACGAAGGTACTGTGAAAATTTGGTGGAAATCCGACTTCGCATCTCGTCAAACACTGGCAACCAACGGACACCTATTTTGGGCTCAAGTTTTATGTATATAGATAGGACAAACTGGCTGAACACTAAAAGCAAAATTTAGAGAACACATACGCTCATATAAATGGAAAAGAGAAGACTTCACCTTTGCATTACACTTTGACACTCACGGACACATACCAAGGGAAATAGATGAGTAAATGGCATTACTACATTCTATCAAAAAAAGACTAAAAATTCTTGAAAATATGGAAATCTACAAAACAAGAACTTTTAACAGTGACGAACAAGCGAATACGATCTCAGACACATTTTCCACATCACTGAAACTACTCATACAATCTAACAAACGAAAAGCCCCCTGAGACAGATACACTTACCTTGAAAATAATAAAATACTAAAATATTAAATTACAATTTACCTGCATAAATAGAGAAGGTCCTAATGAAAGAACGACCTAAATCCAACACTATTTATGTTAAGTCTCCAGTACTAATATGTGCGAATGTTTTCCGACGGGGTTTAATTTATTTTTATTTGGGTACGGCTTTACGTCGACCCTCCTCAAATTTGGTTTGTGAAAAAACCGGTTTCGGCTATTTGCCATCTTCAGTGTTCTCTTAATACTCTCCAGTACTATATAAAACGTGGCTTAATAATAATAATTCTATCACATCGAAGGCGCTTGCTGATCATACCAAATAAACAGACAGTAACGACGAGTTTCACCGAAAGGAATGAAACCAGTTTTTAAAGAAAATTTATTTATTATCAACTAAAAACATGTGTAGCAATATTTTTCCTTGAAAATAATTGGATGAAATTTTTTTCCTTTTTTTTTCAAACCATGTCACAATTTAATTTTTCAAAGTTAGAAAACGTGATGTGGTATGTGTGAGTTTAGATCTTAGATGTCACTAAATATTTACATAAGTTACAGTTGGAAAATTTGAAATTTATTTTAGAAATCGGAAAAAAAAATTCAAATTTGTTTGCTCTGCTTTAAAATTTTCAATAATTAAATACTTTCTATAGTTAAAGTAGCATGTTTTCTTTTAAATTTCCACATTCTTTTTATTTAATTTTTCTTAATGGTTGGTTTATCTTACACCAATTTTACCTTATATATATTAACCGTCATTATGATAAAGTTTTTAATAAAAAATTATTGTGAGGTGAGGTGTTATAGTTTTATTTTTGGCTCATAAAAAATAGAGTCTCTCGCCCATTTAAATTTTTAATTTGCCAATGAAAATTTACAATAATTTTTAACTAGTAATTCATTTTCAATTAATATCTATTTAATGTACTTAATAAAAACATTTAAATGTCGTATTATAAATATTCGAAAAATTTTCTCTAAAATAAATTCAAAAAAATTTTTGGAAAACACTTTTTATGTTCTAGCAATTTAACTATTAAAAATAAAAACAAGAAAAAATTTATTTCGCCTCGATTTAAAGGAATATTACAATTTCGTAAGAACATCTTCAAAATTTATCAACTATTTCCAAAATGTTAGTTCTACTACTACTGTGAATGATTTAAAATGACTTTACTTTGTATTATATACTATTTATCGTCTTGCGCTAGCTTAAATAACAAATTTTTTATTTAATCTACTACAATCCTTCAATTAAAGATAATGTACGACTTCTATTGAGGTCAGTGTATGGAGTAACCCACAGATACTTCATCAGATGCAATTACATCCACTTCGCGTCATAGTGTGGTCTGCAGTTTCTTCTAGATTCATTATCGGGCCTTACTTTTTTGGAGAAAACAGTGTTATTGTTACGGTCAATGAAGACTGTTACTTAAAGATGTTGAAAAAATGTTTCTTTCCGAAAGAGAATCCCTTTCAACTCTGTTTGGTTTCAATACAATGGAGCAACTTGTCACTTAGCCACGCCTGTTATGACCACATTGTGGCAAAATTCCCAATAAACTGATTTCAAGAAACTCCACATTCCGTTAGGCTGCCAGTTCTCCTGACCTCACTGCATCTAATTTTTTTTTTTGTAGGGTTATTGCAAAGAAGAACTTTATAAAAGAAACCCAACAAATTTGGATGATTTAAAGCAATCCATTCGAACGGTAATTGAGGCAATTCCCGCTAAAACACTCCAGGCAGTAATGAATAACTTTTTGATAAAATGTCGTACATGTGTCACCGAGGGTGGAGGCCATTCATTTGAATTAAATTATTTTCAAAACTTCATAAATTACTTTAATAAATCTGTATTATTTTTGAAAAAATTATTCGAGTTTCTTAATGCAGCAAAATTGATCAGCCACCCGATATTTTTATTTAAATGTGCAAATGGTATGTAGGTCATCACATAATATTTATTTAACAAAAACTATAGAATATTGCTATTTGTTACCCAGAGGGCTTGTATACTAATTTTCAACAGTTTGTAAAAGCAAACATTAAAAAATTTTTATTTTATTTTTATTTATTTTACTAAATGATTAAAATTATTTTTACAAAACTTTTCCTTTGCATGAGTTTAATTAAGATTGTTTCAAAAACAAATTAATTTCACTTTATCATGAATTTAAGCCATTTTTCCACATTTTTAAGTTTAATTTTAATTAAATTCCTGCGTTTTGTATTATAAAGTTGATTACACAAAAAAAAAAAAAGCAAAACTATATACAAAATCAAGAGATAACAATTTCCTGATTGTTAATAATATTTTTACAAAAAAGATGAACAACAGCTACAGTGTAAATCCAATAAAGTTAAGCTGAAGAACTTTATGAATAAACGATTTAAAGTAGTTCAGCGACAAACAAAAAAAAAAAGGCAGCCAAACAAAATCGAAGAACGAGTCACAAAACTTGACAGACAAATACAACAAAAACGCAGTCATGTAACTTTTAGTAGTGTTTTCAGTATCATGGCAAAATAAAAGTGAGTTTGTAATATTTTAACGAAAAATATTTTGCTTGTTTATTGTTACCGAAATTTTTTAGCAACTTTTTTACAAAAATTATTTTTAATCAATTCATGGCTTTATATCGCAGATTTTACTTTCTATAAAATGCCGCAGGTATTAAAAAACATGGATTAATATAAAAAATGTAATATGATGAGTATTTCAATTAAGTTGTTTTTGCTGTTTTTGAAAACTAATTCAAGTGAGAAGAGGGAGAGAAAAGCCAACTTGCTTGGCACCCTAGAATAAAATAGCAGTGCCATCGAAAATAATAATCCGCTGTCATACCATTAGATATTTAATTAATTTATCATTACTTCAATAGTAATATACTTCTTATTATTATTTTATTTAGTTTTTTCGTTCTTCTTCAGATTGCACAAAATTCATGATGTAATTATTAATTGTCGTTGTAATAAAAACTGATCATAAAGAAATAAATTACAGAAAGTGAGTAAATATTGAAGCATTATTCAGTATAAAAACTTAAATTCTCTACATTAGGTAAAAGAAAAATTTTTTTTGTCAAATATCGGTTTTTAATATCGAGAACTGGATAAAATAAAATTATTCTCTCTTAACTGCTACAACAATTCTTGTAAATTAAGATTTACCTTGTTAACTGTCATCCCTGGAATTTCCTTTTTGTTTTTACAAGTTTAATAATGGAATCTTTTGAGTTCACTAAATACCGCTTACTTTCTTTCGCAAGAATTATGGTGAAAATACATTATCACAGATATCATTATTGCTAATTTTTTCAATAATTTTTAGGCAATAGTAAATGGAGTTGCAAGCATGTTGTCAACTTTTAGTAAAATGGCGCAATACTGAACATAAAATTTTGGGCACTTCAACGAGAACAGAAGGAATTAAATGTCTACATCATGTATACAGTTTCGCAAGACAAATTCCTTATGATATCGTACTCAAGTCGGAAAGGTTTGGTTAGGGAAATATAGATGCGTCTAGGATAATTTTTAAAATTAATGAAGTAACATAGCATAATATTCTGCTATCGATTTACTATTGCTATGTTTTTTCTGCTTCGTTTAACAGAATATTGAGATCGAGGCATCTCAATTTATGATGTTTTATTTTTATAGACTTCACAAAACTACTATATTATTTTCTCTAACATTTATCCACAATTCATTAAAAATAAAAATCCAATCATAAAAAAATGGAACTGCTGTAATATTGCCATTTTCCGTCCTAACTGGCTGATTTGTATTCGATGGCGAGCGCTTTCGATGCGAATGCATCATTCTCAAACCGCGGTTAAGTTTGTACTGGTGAGTCAGTGTTGGCGTTCAGGTAGTTTCTATTATTAGGTCCGTATATATTCAGGTAAGCAGAATACCGGCCATCTGGCATTTACATGCAAAGTGAACTTACCGATACCTCCGTCTTTTACTATTATGTAGGTACGTGTGTCCGTCTGAGGGTGTTTTTCGTTTGCCCGTTTGCATGAGTAGTTTTAATGGTGTGAAAATTGTGTCTGAGGTCGTGTTTACCTGTTCGTTTATAATGTCGTTGGTGAATGTTTTTGTCTTGTAGATTTCCATATTTTCAAAAATGTCTAGTCTTCGTCCTTTTTTGCTAGGATGTATTAATGTCATACATTTATCTATTTCCCTTGGTGTGTGTCCGTGAGTGCTGTATTTAAAAATGGAAAAATAGGACAAAAATAGAAGGATGACCACCAATGTAAAATTTTTTTAGAAGTCGAAGATTCGTTTAAATTCGCCAAAGTATTTACAAAGGCGACATTTTAATCTTTCGAACCAGCTGCATCTTCCTAACATGTATCCTCCACACTGACAGACAGATGTGGAAAATAGTGTTTTTTATTTTGAACCCAATCATTCTGTAAAACTAATTCCCAAAACTCTTATAATGTTTTCTTTATATATAACTTAAGAATGAATCGAAGCTCCTTTTATAAAACACACATTGCTGCCTGCAATGCAAAAATTTAACCATTATGCATCAGGCCATAACATTAGAAAAAAGTTTACTAGGGCTCATCGGCAAAATACCGAAAAATTGCAAACATATGCGGCGTGGCAAGGCCGACCGTTTTCGAAAATCTTTTAAAAATTTTGTTGGGAAGTGTGGAGAGTTTTGGTATCAACATATTAAATAATTTTCCATTAACAGTAACGTATACCTACCGATATCGATCAGTCGTTTGAGCATTTTGGTTTTTAGTCCGCCTGCCGAACTATTAAACCCTTGTTGATTTACTTCAGCAACCATTTCTTGAATAATATCGCTGTTTTTCCGGCAGCCACGCAGGGCACTTTGCACTTATTTACTTGCACATTTTCTAATCTGTTGAAATTAAAAAAAGAACATATTAGGAAATAAAAACAACAATCTTTAAAATTTTTATAGTTTTTTAAAACGATCTTTTTTATCTTTAATAAATATCTTTTTTCTTTTTTAAGATCTTTTTTATATATTTTTTCTTCTCAATATTTCGCTTTCCTTTGGAAAGCTTCTTCAGGAAAAAATTTATATATAAAAGAGGATGTGTGTATGTATGTAAGAAATGGAACCGAAAACGGCTGGGGCGATTTTGATGAAATTTTCAGAGAATCTTCAGAATATTCAGGCGGGTGACACTGTGAAGTCCGATTTTCTGTCTGTGGGCGGAGGGGCGTGGCAAAACCCACCAATGACATATACATATTTATTATTTTTTTTCTTTTTTATTTTATTTTTTAAAGCCATTGTTATGCTTTTCAAAACGAGATATCAATCTCTTAAATCGGTTATGTAGTTACGAAGATATTTAAAAAAAAAAACTCACTAATATATAATAAAATATCAAAATTTTAAAACTTCCGAAATGTTGAATTCGCTTGAGTTATCTGGACTGCCGCCCCACCGCCTACAAATGAAAGTTGGTGTACCAATTATTTTGCTTAGAAATATCTGCCAGCCACGACTTTGCAATGGGACACGTTTAGTAGTCAAAAAAGTCATGAAAAATGTGATTGAAGCAAAAATTTTAAAAGATTCCTATGATTCCTCCAGATTTGCCGTTTGATTTTAAATGGCTTCAGTTCCCCGTACCTGTTGCTTTTCAATGATCCCTGTTTTTTGCACGGTCAGTTATATGTATCACGTTCACGTGCTTTGTTTTTCAATACCGCGAACCAAAATCGATCAAAAAATGTCGAAGAAATGACTTGCAAAGCAGTCACGGGCACGCTAGTTTTTTATATTTTTAAAAACAAAAAAAAGAAACAATTATTAACAAATTGAAAAAAATGTTTCAAAACATTTTTTTTTGTTTTGTTTTCAAAAATATAAAAAATTTTTTCCTGAAGAAGCTTCCCAAAGGAAAGCGAAATATTGAGAAGAAAACATCGAAATTTTGAGAAAAAAAAATATATAAAAAAGATCTTAAAAAAGAAAAAAGATATTTATTAAATCTTTAAAATTCTTATTTACCTATTTTTTCCATTGTTCACTCATATAAGTATAGTATAGAATAAAGCGTTATCATATCGAAGCACAATAAGTCTTCTTTCAGAGAAGATTGAGTGTTTAAAATCGTAGTGAAAACATAGTGTTAATTTAGTTAATATACAATCCAGTTTATTTAATAGAAATTATTAGCTTTTCCTGCTGGAGGTATATTATGAACGGTTGTCTAATATTATTCTCAGAAGAATATAAAAAAAAATTTGCTGTTTCTCTTGCAAATCTTAAGTTTACCCTCTAAGAAAAATATAAAACAAACATAAGAAGCCTGCAAATTGTAGGGTGAAACCAACAAAACCACTCTTCACTTCCACACAATCAATTTAAGTGAAAAATAAAATTACGAACTATTATTTTAACACTTAATTGAAATTTTTTTTAATAAACAGTTTTTGATTAAACGATTATTATAATTACGGATTAATATCAAGACTTTAATGAAAAAATGTTAAGCAAAGAAAAAATAAAAAAACAATAAACTAAAGATCAAAGAGTTTAAACAAGATTTTTGTTCCAAAACAAAAACTAGTTGCTTTTGCATGTTATCGTAATAACAATAGCTACAAATTAATAATTAATTAACTATCAATGAAACAATTTTGGACTTTTATTTAAATCGTTTTATTAATGCATTTACTTTTTAATATAAAGGAATTTTATAACAGAAACAGCAAAATATTACCTTGACCTTGAAATATTTGTTAAAAATTTAATAAATTTCCCACACTGCAGTGTAAGGCAACTTTAGAAGTCTTCAATCATTTTTTTACCTTTGAGTATTTTGTTTTATATTTGTATGATATAGAACTGTAACAATGAAATTTTTGTATTATTATTTCAAGTACAAGTAAATTATGAACCATTTTTTACTTTTACTTTTAAAATGGTCACATTTTTCACATCATTTCTAAGTACTTTTATAACTTCAAGGAACCCAATAAATAAAATAATACAATTGTTTCAGTTTCTTGTGATAGTCTTTTTGCAAACAAAACTGATAATAATTGTTTTAAAGGAATTGTCATCCATTAAATTTAACAATAACTTTATATTAAATCTTTGTTCAATTTTGTTAAATTTTAAAAAATACAATTAATTTTTGTGGTTTTATAGATTAAACAATTTTTCTTTGTTAAAAAATTCTTTGAAAATCTGGCCGAACTGCACTTTGCCTTTGAAAATCAATAATAAGCACTTTCAATCTTAAGATTAAATTTCCTACAAATGATAGCATAGTGAAACCATGCGATTGAACTAAAAATAATCTAGGAGCAACATTGTTATTGGAACCTTATTGTTAACAAATACTACAATAATAAAGTAGTTTAAAATAAGAATGATAGATGATTACTTTAAAGACTTAATAAAATTGCAGTAAAATTAAATTTGTACTGTTATTTACAATATAAGTAAATGTTTACTGATAACTGAAGAAGATGATTTAAGTAAAGTTGAAATCTGTTGATAATTTTATTTTGTAATCAAACTATATCTTCAATATTAGAAATCTATAAACTGCATTAGTGCATTTCGTTGTAAAATGTTCGGTTATAAAAATGTTATATAAATTGAAAAAACTAAAAAAATGTTTTACAGAAAATCACTAATTACGAAAAAGAAAGTAACAGTTTTGTATACCGGTATATCAAATCTAAATTGCTATGGCTATGATCAAAATTTGTGTTTTTCCTGAAAATGCCAACAAATAGTGTAACGAAATATTAAAAAAAATTTAAATCTATTTAATTTTTATAATATAGGCCTGGTGCTAAAAGAAATTATTTATGAAATATACATAAATCTTCTATATATTTATTATTAATTTTGATTAAAAAAATTCTTTTTATTGCTACGGTACACAGTCTCGTAATTTATTTAATTACAAACATAAAAACTTATTAACCTGCAGCGAAAAGTATAAAAAGCACCGCAACTTCTGTATTATTCAAGTCAATCAAAAATAACCAAAAATATTATAGGGTATCACTTTTTCTCACTTGTCGTTGAATTGAAGCTGTCATTCCAAACGAAATGTCAGAATGTAACAACTTCTTTAAGTGAGTGACGATCAAACAAAATGATAGACAATGTCCGAATTTTTCCCTTCAAAGTAATTTTTTTTCTTATACATATTTTTTGTTTATTGGATACGTAGAAGCATAAAAAGAAGAACAACATTACACTAAATGACGTTTTGTGACACGATTGTCAAGTGACAAAATGTTACATGACTTTATGGATGATGATTACAATGATGTTGCAGTGATCGGCTGACGATGCTCGTGATCATTGATTGAGTACAAAAGGTTGTGGCAATACAATAGTAGCAATAATATTTTTAAAATACTGACACAACAAAGGATTAAGAATGAATAAAGGAGTCTCAACGTAAACATTTTGTAAAAAAAAACACAGCTTTACCAAAATGCAACTGCAACAGTAAAGAAAAACAAAAACTAAAAAGCAACCGACATAGTACAAATCACAGTAAAAAAAGAAATAAAACATTGGACACAACAAAAATAATACTGAATGAAATGAATGGATGGCTGGCTCGTTTTGGTTGGTATTGTGTCACCAAGCGCTTCAATCAATTTCAATATGCTTCAATGATTTTGACACCTTCAATACAATACAGCAAAAGATTCCTTTAATGATTTTCTTTTTGTAGTTTTTGTAGCTGCTGTAACATTCATTGTGTCATACAGATACTTTATGACACTTTGTTGTTGTATGCATGTCTCTGTATATGTGTACGTAGTCACTTATTAACTTATGATCCACACACTAAGAAGTATTTGCTACTATTTGGGTAGAATATAAGCATTAGCACAAGTATCTTGTTGCAGGATGACGGCAGTATATCAAAGAGCATTAAAATTTAACACCCTTTAAAATTCTTCAAACAAAAAAGTGTGAATAAACTATTTAATTTTAGTTTTTCTATTCTTTTTTCAATTCCTTAAAGAGAGAAAATGAAAAATTGTCATATCTTATGTACCATGCGAAAGTAGTCTTTTATGTTCGTGTTGCACTAATCTGAAGGTGATATAAAACTAGGACCTCCTAGTTTTTAGTTTTTTCTAATGCCGCTTTTCTATCATAGTTTACTAAGGGTTTTAAGGGCTATAAGTCATGCTTAATTAAAGCATAACTAACATTGACAATTCTTACCAATTTTTCTTCTGGCTTTTGAATTCAAATTCTTTTATTTACAACAAATAAACATCTCATTCATAAATGCAAAGCTAATGTTTTAGATTTGTTAGTGAATAAGTTTTGGTTATATCATCGTTCACAGAAGTCATCATTTCGTATGTTCCACTCTGTTGGGGGGGAATCAAATTGTTTTTCTCTTTTAAGAATATTCAAAAATATGTTGGCGGAATGATTTCAAATTGTTTTTGATGAAAGCCATAAATTTTAAAACACAAGCAATTTTTAAAGGATGAAAGTTCTAATGACTTCATTAGTAGCGACAGCGGAAATTTTACAATAAACATAATTTTCATTATATGCGAAAGATATACTCAATGTAATATATTCCCCAAAAATATGCAGAAGTCTACTTTTGGTAAAAAATAAGAAACCAAGAACTGGAAATGGATTCAATATCAATTTTATACCATTTATAGCAGTTGAAAAGGGAGTGTATACAGTTTTCAATCCATATAAAATGTCTACAACGTTCATTTGTTAAAGACATAAATTATCTATGTATACGTATCGAGTTATACATTATTGAGCTATAAAGCATATTTTCACAAAAAACTTTTTTGAAATTAAGTAACATTGGTCTATATATGCTGGATATTATTTATTGCTATGTTTTATTATAATTCCCTTTTTTATATTTTTCTTTTTTTATATTATTTATGTTTTTAACTCTGTTATTTTAAAAAATGAAAACAAGAGAATAAAAGTCTAAATTACGCAGAAAGAAAAACAAATTTTACCAAAATATATTATTTACCAAGAAAAATATTTTAATTTAATAATTTATAATTTTTATTTATTTATTTTGTTCGACCTTTTAGGAATGTCTATTTCACTTTTCTTTTTTCTCCGGACTCTAGGTCAATAATATTTATTCAAATAAAGCTCTTTTCCGTTTCATTAAATATTGTTTTTATTTTCATTCGATATTTCGGACACCTTCGTTGTCCTTCTTCAGGAATTTGAGTAACGTTGTCAATCCCCTTGAGGGGATTGTAATAAAAAATGTCTGATTTCAATAAAATGTCAAAATAGAATACTAATAACTAAATATGCTACTAATAATAGCAAAAAGTTGCTCCTTGTAACAAGAAATTGAATTTACTTGAATTTCACTAAACGTTTAAAATTTCTTAGGTAAAATCAAGTATCTTCGCAGGACGGAGTTGTATGATTTGATACAGAAGAAGCACGGTCGTCATCTGTCATTAAGTTTCAATGTGGAGAGAACAAACATATTTTTCAAGCGTCTTCGTTTTGTATAATTGTATAAGCTGTGCTTTTCTTTTTCTGTTTTTTTTTTTACTATTTTTACCGCCTCCGTTATACCCAGCGCTCGGTGCTTCGAAATCTTAATTGAAGAACAGTACAAAGAATCTTATCCTTGCATGCCTGCATGTGTTCGTTTGGTCAATAAAGTATAACATCCATTTATCCCTTATTCTTCAGCGATTTCGTTCCTTTGTGGAATAAATTTTCTGCAGAGGTCTTTCTTTCAATCTTTGCAGCAAATGTTTGTGAGCATTCTCCTCAGTCTTACAACTCTTTCTAGTAGAGTCCCAATACTACTTGTGCTTGTTCAAGAAAGAAAAGTAAGAAATATGAATAGAATCAGAGAAGCTAACCAAATAACATGAATTATTTTTAATCTCTTGTTCTTGGAAAATTGCAAAAGTAAAAAAACAAATTAATAATCTGCAAATAAAAAATCTTAGGTCGGATAAAGGTTACGTAAGTGTTAATGTTCGGTGCAGAAAATTTTCAGCGTTTTTACTTAAATCATCCAACTTCTTCAACATTATTGTCTAGTTATTGCTCGTAATAAAAAATTAAGGTAAATTTTGTTTTACACAAAATATTAATTAAAACTATTAAAAAAGCTTTTCTTTAGTTATATTCATTCACGATTTACTTACATTAATTACATTAACGGAAGCCAGTTATTTCTTTTGTTTAATATAAAACACACAAAAATGTAACTAGGCAAGGCAAAGAGGAATATAGAGTTTACATTTGCTACTAAAGCTCTGTGTAAAGTGATTTATATTTCTCAGTATTATATAAGCACCTATAAAATTAAATCACCAAAAAAAGATCGCAAAAGAAAATCAATCTTAATCGCAAATCTTTCAAGGAGATAGAACATTTTCGATTTGTGCCTTTTGTTCCTTAATTAAAAAAAACACATCTAGAAATTATCAAAATCAGAAAAATAGCTACGTATGTGTTCATATATTCTAAGGTTGTATTTTTTCCGAGTTATATTCTAACTTGAAAAAATTGGTATTTATTTATATTTACTCGATTGATCGGATAATTATTAGTTATTGTTTAAATTTAGTAAAAATAAGCGAAACCAGAATTTTGCTGATTATGCTGGATACTGTAGTGTACGTGCCCAATATAATTCAACTAACATTGAATTATATAGAAAATACTTGACAAATATGAAACGCTATTTTCTAATGGACCCAAAATCCTTCTATAACTTTGTTAACTCCAAAAGAAAAATATGTAGCTACCCAATTATTATGAAATATCTAGAGCAAGATTCTCGTGAAAACTCAGTTATGTTTGTTTATTTTTTTTTTGCACCACGTATTCTGATGAGCAGTACACATCTGATAACTATATTTTTCCTATAACGCAATCTCAAGCAATATCTTTCTCCTCGATATTTACTGCTGATATTTTAAACAATATAAAATATTCTAAATTATCATTCTGTTCCGGACCTGATGGTGTTTCAGACTGTATACTTCTAAATTGCGCTCATGCTTTAGCATTTCCTTTAACAATCATGTTTAATACTTCGTTGAAATATAGTTACTTTCCCCGGCTATGGAAGGAATCTTATATCATTCCATTATTTAAATCAGGAACCAGATCAAACATTGCAAACTACAGGGGTATAGCAAAATTGAGTGCGATTCCTAAACTTTTTGAAAAATGTGTCACTGCTTCGTTATGTCATCAAGTTTCACCTTATCAACATGGCTTCCGCAAGGGTTACTCAGCAATGACGCACCTGCTACAACTTACTTGCTTGGTGAACCGTGGATTTATAAATGATCAACATACAGACGTTATATATATTGATTTTAGTAAGGCTTTTGATAAAGTTAATCACTTTTTATTACTCAAGAAACTCAGCTTAATGGGTTTTCCAAATATTTGTATAAGCTGGATTAAATCATATTTAACTGGCAGACACCAACGCATAAGCTTTAACTCCACATAAACATATTCCCCCTGGGGGCACATAAATATGGTCTTTATAGATTATTCCACTATCTAGACACAGTGCAACTGGGGTATAAAGGGAGCCCAGTCCCTGAAGACAGGCAGGTGGTCAACTGGAAACTCCACTTTATTTCCACGGGGATCAGTGGCCTGCAGAGTTAATTATTTGTCTTTTTAGACTTATAATAGTTCTCTGGCTGATCATTGGTGTTGACCCCTTATGGGAGCATCGTGGTGGTTGTGGTTTTGCGGCCCCATATCCTATGGTTTTCTATGGTGGCCAGGATCATTTCGCTGATAATGACACGCTAAGTGAATGATCCAGTGAGCATGCTTGACATGTGTTCTGGACAAGGAGTTAGAAAGTCTCCGACTCTCTAGCAAGGTGTGATAGTTTGCAGACCTGCCCTGGAATTATTCAAGTTGCAACTAGGTGGTATCTGTTGCTTAGAATTATGTCTTCGGCTATCTAGGACGTTTGCTTTTTATTAATGATCTACAATCGTCTATTAAATTCTCAAATATTCTGATGTATGCTGAAGATGTAAAAAGCAACAATGACAATATTCATCTTCTACAACTTGATCTTGGTTGTTCTTTTGAATGGTGCGATGTAAATCTAATGAAGTTAAATTTCAAAAAAAACAAACACATGCATTATTCTAGGAAAATGGTTGATTATAATTCGTTATACTTAAACGGTCATACGTTAGAACCAGTTGAGAAAATTTTGGATTTAGGTGTTCTACTGGACTCGAAATTTAGTATTTCTCAACACATAAATATGGCAACTAATAAAGCCCGTGGATTACTTGCGTTTATATAACGATGGGCCAAGGAATTCAGCTGTATACGTCCTTGGTAAGACCAATTTTGGACGTATACAGCTTTCTCCTGGAGAATACACAATTTAACATTCCTCGACGGCCAACAAGAAATTAAAATCTTTTACATCTTAAATTTTATCGTGAAAATTTTATTAATGATGATCATTTCCGCAAAATGTGTTCTGATTTTAATGATCTTTACAACTTCATCGATTTCTTTACCAGTGTTCCTAGAATTAAACGTGATATAATTGTGTTCTTGAACATATAACCTTTGAAGTTCATTGCTTCTGCTTTGTTATGATTGCTATTTTAAGACTCAATCTTACAATGTAATGCATTTTCTGTTTTTATTGTTTTTGTAATTAAGCTTAAAGTCTGAAAGGAGTACAACCTCCATAGACTATATAATAAAAAAAAATAACTGAAGCAGCCTGGATAAAATTTATCTTGTTTCAAAAGTTATACCTAATATCTATCAGAAAAGTCCATGTTCATAAAATCCAAGTTATTATGTTAATAAGCATTTACTACAAATTTACAAATATGCAGACATCATTTCAAATTTCGAGTGAACATTAAATTATTCCAGCAACACAATTTTTTGTCTCTTAAGTATTATCAATAATTTCTGAAACTTTCATTATAGAATTGAATTGTGAGTTGAAAATACATGACGATTTAGTTGCAATTTTATGTTATAATTCTACTTAAAATGGAAATGTAGCGTAAATGACGATTTAGAACATTTTTATGTTATAATTGCATATAAAATGGAAATGTAGCGTACTTAAATTCATCTTATTATAACTACTATATAATTTTGTTCGGTTCTTTAATAGGAAAAATATAGAGAGATGTATTTTTGTAAATTTTTGGTATTTTTATTATTATGCTAATTCTTATGTTAATTTTTAGTTAAGTGATAAAACCATAAAACAACTTTTATATAAAGAATTTTAATACATATCAGAACGACTGATGTATGTAGCATAATTCAAGAATATTATTTTATTCTTGTTTTTATTATTTTATTTCCGTCTTTGCTACTACTTGACTTGAATAAATAATAATAATTAATTCCCAAACTGAATAAATTAATTCAAAACTAAAGTTTTTCTATTTTTCGTTAATGCAGTTTCCTCTTTTTACTTACTCTCGTCGATATTTCACTTTAAATGACCCCACAAGAAAAAACTGAAATGCTGTTATATCACACGATCTCGTTGCCCATTCATTATCTCTTAATCGAGAGTTTACGTAAGCAGGAAATATCTTATGCAGTAGTTAAATTGTTTTATTAGTTATTAAAAACACATATTGATCACATCGATAGCAACTAATTTCAATAAAAATGCCTATGTTATCATATTACGAAATCCAGCAACAATAATGTTAATGTTTGATCAGCCTCATTTTCAAAAAAAAATAATCCAGTGATGTCTGCGCTCAAAGTCCGCTCCAAAAAGTGACGCGGTATGGGTGTTTGTTGTTCGGCTACCGCATACGTGTGAAAACTCTGCTTTAAAATTGTTCTTTTTCAGTGTTATCAGCAATTTGCCGTCAAAATGGCTGCATTAAATTGTTGTGAATGTTTGTGGAAATCTATAACAGCTGCTCTTCTGAATATACAATTTGCACTCAATGTAGGGTGTCATTTCTGAACTTCAATTAAAGCATTAAGCAAAATAAAAATATAATTTTTGCAGAATCAAAAGAAAAAATCGTCTTTGCTTAAGGCTCAATTGCGGTTGTTTTATTTATTTAGGAATGTGCTACCGACATGTAATATCCCGCTAAAGTACTATTCGGAAAGTAGATTTTCGTACGAATTTCATATCATGTTTACACATCTTTATTTAGTTTCGTTTTAAAGTTTGTGGCGTAATTTTTTAGTTCTTGATTTGCATTGGATTGGTGTTTTTTATATATTTTAAAATATGTCAAATATTAAAGCAATCAGAAAAACAAGATTAGAAATATTTTACACAGTCGAGTAAAAGCATTTTGTTTTAATCGATTTATCGAGTTATTTTTATTCGAATGACAAACTAAATATGTATCCTTAAATAGCAAGCAACAGCCTTATAATGTTACTGTCAAATGTCTGCAATTTCCTGTAGATAGAATACAAACAAACAAACAAACAAACTTAGTAAAGTGCCATCTCGTACATAGATGCCACAAATCCGATAAGCTCTTATGGTACTTACAACAAGACATCAACAGGTTTATTTCTTTCATTCTCTTCGTTACGGATTCCATGCTGGCTGTGATTTCATTTGTACGTTTATATCGAGACAAGATTGGCAGCTTCTTTTAGCTAAATGGAAAACAATTGCTGTTTGTTAGTGTTTTTTGTTAAGCATGCTTGTTTTACAATGTAAAAGATAGAATTGAAATATCTATCAAGACAAAAAATAAAGTGGGCTTTGGGTAGAAATGAAGAAGAAAAAAAAAGTGATGTGTTAATAAAGGACACAAAAATGTGTTTTTCAGAAATTGGAAAACTCAATTAAAATTTAAGATTTTTAACACAAACTTACACACGCTCTTATTTAAAAAAAAAAATTAAAATTGAATTTCATTTTATAAATTTTACATAAATTAAATTAATGATATATCACGTTTGTGTTTTAAAACTTTTATTATTATTATTCACATTAATGAACACAAGTGGCTATTTTTCTAAACAAAAACAAAATTCCTTGATTAATATGATCACTATTTTTTGCTGCTTTTGAACACGTTTATTTATATTTATTTAATTTCACAAAAAAGCGTTAAATGCTTATCGATCTCAAATGATCGATGGCTGTTTTATAAAATGTTACTAAACGTCTGCAACAAACCTCTTGAATAAATAAAAGAAGAATCTTAAGCAATTGTTTGTTAAACAAACAAAAAAAAAGTAATAATGATGCCTGGCAAATATTTAAGAATAGTTGAAAACTTATTTACATTTAATTTGCATATTTTTCCGCAATAAAAATAAACGAAAAACACACATGAACCAGTCTTCCTCCAAAATATTTCGCTTTGTGAACATAAACATACGCTTTAAATACTCGAATGTATGTCTTTCTATATAAAAAAAAAACACATAAATGATCGTTTTTATATTGAAAAAATAAAACAAAATTATATTCGTACAACGAAAAGCTGTCGATTGTTGATGATAATAAAACATTGTGTATATACGTACGTACGTATGTACGTACGCCTGCTGTTGGTAAATACAAATCTTAGAGATTTGTTAAATTATTCAAATATAACAAGATTATCAATGCCATTGAATAGTGAGATAAAGGATCAATTTAGTAAGTTGTAAAAATTGGCAACAAAATAAAAATTGAAATAACCAAACTGCAAGGAGTGTACTTTCAATATAAGAAAATGTATCTAAAAAAGCAATACATGACTACGGTGACTGGCTCAAGTACCTTACTACTACATGTATTTTTGAAAGCATTAAATATTATATACTGTTTATCTAGAAAATAATAATGAAATCACCAAAATTTTTAATAGAGAAAATTTGTTTTTAATTTTTAATAACATTCAAGTGAACGATTATTTGCTTAAATATCCAAAAGTCTTTTAAGCGAAAAATTAAAATTTTGTTATGTTTACTGTTACTTCAAGACCCTAGACTAGAGCTAAAATTTCAAGTCAATGCCTTTGACAAATTTTCTAAATTATTAATAACGTGCAGCCGTGAGCCACAGTGTTGAAGCAGATCCAAATTGGTCAACTTCTCACCGATCTCTACAATTGGGGTTATCCAAAACAACCAGATGGCGAATTTTGCGTAATGATCTGACTTTGAAGCATTACGAGGTTTAACTGGTGCAATAATTCAAGCCTACCGACCATTCACATCGCCGTCGATTCGCTCAATTCAATGTCAACAAGTAAAATTGCCGCATTTGGGCTTCTGAAAATCCTCGAGCGATTATTTAGAAGCCTTTGCATGCTCAACGTGTTATTGTATGGTACGCTATGTGGTCTAAAGGCGTGAGTGGGACTTTTTTTCGCCTAAATGCAGTTAAGGTCAATGGATTACGATATTGCGAGATGGTAACAACCAAATTTTGATCTATTATTGCTCACGTAGATATCATTGGGATTTCAACAGGACGGTGCCACATGTTACACAGCCAATGAAACGATTAATTTATTGCAAACTTTTGTTTCATTTCGTAAAATGCGTGATATTTTCGGACGTTGTCTATTAATCGTCTTTCTGAGACCTTGAGACCGTTTTTTTTTTTGCATTTGAGGTTGGAAATGGAGTAACGGTCAATGGATCACGCTATCGCGATATGCTTACGGCTCAATTTTGGCCTATTATTGACGAGGTGGATCTCACAAACGATTAAGCGAACCATTTCCCGATCGCATAATTTCACGACAATCAGCACTTAAGTGAACAGCCACATCATGCGATTTACCACCACTGGATTATTTTTTGTGAGACAGAATCTATTCGAAGCCTATCAAATCGATTTCAGCCTTAAAATTCATAATTCGTGATTTGATCAGCGTGATCGTGGTGGACATTTGCCAGATATCATTTTTCATTCATAATTGCCGAACTTTTCTCTTCGTAACACAATTTGAAACATCTTGTTTTATCCAGTTGTAGAAAACAAACTTCCTGTTGAAAGCCCTTTACTATTGTTTTAAAAAATTTTTGTTTTCAGAACAAGCAAGAAGTTTTATAACTTTAAATCATAATGTGCTGAATTGTTTTAGTTTCATCTAACATTTAACAGAATAGATTTTAGTAAGGAGATTTAAATCAGTTGGGTAAATTTTACTAGCAATTTTTACCAACAACTTTGATCAACAAAAGTTATTCATTAGTTAATAATATAAAAATATGTCATGATTATAATTTTAACAAAAACTAAGTAAAAATAAAGTGAATATCTTAATTAAATTTGGTACATATCAAAAGGTTTTATTCCCAGTCTTTTTCGTCTCCATCGTTTCGATGCTCTGATTGAATATTAAAAAATGATCGGATTCAAGTGAAAAACCCTAAACTTGTCGATTTTACTGTCATCTTTACAAAGTATCTGAGAGATAATCTAATCATATGTCATTTTTTCATATTCCTATACCAGTCTCTCAGTCCCAATTATGAAGCTTAAAATTTTAAGACCGTTAATAAGCCATATGTTTCTTTTAAAAAAAATTATTAAATTTGATAACTGGCTTTAACTAATCAAGAGAAAATACCACGTACTTCAAAATTGTTTATAAAGCCCCTATAGGCTAGTAGGTAGTGTGATCAGATTTACATCCGCGCCTGCCCATGAAGCCTTAATCAGATGGTGGATCTAACCACTGCATAATTTGGAACGTCATGCTCGTCCTAGGAAGCCGAAGCTATAAGTCTATGCAGCAGAACTTTCTAGTTGCAACTTTGATGATTCCAGAGCAGGGCCGCAAATCATCACTCCTTGCATAAGAGTTGGAGACTTTCCAACTCCTGTCCAGAACTCATGTCTAGCATGCTCACTGGACTGGACCATTCACTTAGCGTGTCATTAACAGTGAGATGATCCTGGCCACCATATTAACCATTATACTGTTATGGGGCAGCGAAACCACAACCACAACGATACTCCCATATAGGGCCAATCTCAATAATCAGCCAGAGAACAGTTAAGTGTCTAAAGAGACAAATAACGGAACTCTGCGGGTCACTGAATCCCGTGGAAATAAAGTGGAGTTTCCAGTTGTACCCCTGCTGACTTCAGGGGACTGGGCTCCCTTTTTCCCCAGTTGCACTGTGTCTAGGTAGTCGAAGTTCTATAAAGACCATATTTATGTACCCCGGGGGGAGGATAGTAGGTAGGGTGCTAGCTTATATGACTGGGGGTTGTGGGTTCGATTCCCAACAAAGACCTTGCTTTTTTTCACCATAAATAAATTTTGACTGTCGCTGGGGCTGCTCAGTGATGAAGGCATGGTCACTGGTCACTGAAGTGTCTTATACGACAGTTAATTTCCGTAACTACCCTTCTACTTTCACCATCTGTTGTCTCATCTCTTCTCTATTCCTTTCCTAAAGCACGGTACTTGACTAAATAGGCATTGTTGCCTGAAGTGCTACTTCTCTTAAAAAAACAAAAATCCAAGTTAAATAAATAAAATTAAATATTGTTTTTATATTTTTTTCTATATTATCAAATTAAGTTTCTGTTAAGAAAACTTTCGCCTGACACTAAAATTTTATTAAAATTATCAGATGTTTTTATTAACTTAATTATGTAAATATTTTTTGAAAACATTAAGAGTTCGTCAAATTAACGATAATTTTCATATTTCCACAAGTCTTAAACTCTACGATATATGTTTTTACATCTCAGATGTTAATAAATATTGATTTATGTAGCTCAACTTATGAAAACCCCTTAAACTAAAATTTTTCGCTAAAGATTAGAACTTAAGACAAAATCGAATAACATGAAAATCTTTATTGGCAAAATCAATAAGAAAATTTACATAAACTGATTAAGATATTTTTGTTAACGTGCCCATATGTTTTTTTCGTTAGCAGTTTTGTCTGCCTTTGTCTTGCCCCAACACGTATGATTACGGATAAAGTTAAACGAGATGGCCATTAGTAAAAAAGTTGTTAAGTAATTAAGATTAACAATAAGTTTATCATTAAATCAATATTGGCCAATAACAAGATAAACACCGGGCTGACACACACACACATATAAAAGTGAGACTGATGAATTTTTATATATTGTGAACCACTTAATTGCAGACAAAACTGTACAAGATAAAAATTTGAAAAATAAATTATAATAAAATTGTTTATTTCACTTAAAACATTTTTTTTTTATCATTAAATAATTGCCGCAACGAAGGAGTTCCTTGTAAAATCAATTACATTAAAGTTGAAAGAACCTTTACGTTTGCCTTACAAATCAAGACACTTAATAATTTGCTTGTTATCAATTAATAATCATCTCCAGCAAAGATTTAATCTGCTGGCCAAATGATTGAAGATTTTTTATATTCAATTCGTTTGTTAACAACAAATAAATCAATTCCTGTTGGATAATCCCTATTTTTTTTTTAATTTAATTTAATTTCTGCTCAATTGCTTTCGTTGGGCTCATTATTTAGCTTCAATTGAAAATGTATTGTTGTGTACGGTTGCTCTCTCATTTGCTGTATTGCAGTTCATCATAAATCCTAATCCTTCTTTTTACATGGTGCCACAATAACAAAAATGGTTTCTGTTATTTCTGCTGTTCTGGCTCAGCCCAAATAAAAACAATTCAAGCCTCAGAAAAAGTGTATTAAAATAAGTTCTCCAATAAATAACTGGATTGAAGTGAACATAACACACGGTTGTTTTGTTTTTTTTTCTTTTTTGTTTACTTTTGCTTTTGCCAAAAATTTTGCCAATTCTTTTGAGATTGTGTTCATTATTGTAAGTGGTTGGCTGCATTTATATTTAATGAAGATTTGATGTTTTATTTTACTTTGGTTTTTGTTATTTTTCCACTTCAAGTAAAAAAATTGACTGCGACCTCACACAACGTACAACAAGTACAATCATTATGTATGAAAACATTAAACCAATTATTTTCCAAACAGCACTTGCATAAACAACCTGAAACAATACGCGGTTTTCCTTAAGGATCTGTTAGACTAAATGCCTCATTTTACTCACTGTTAGCTGAGTTTGAAAAGTAGGAGTATAGCAACTATTGCATGCTAAAATAATATTGTTAAACGTTTTTATAAAAATGTTGTCCATTCCTCCTATTAATGTCTTTCCTAGCTGTTTGGCAAATGGCGAGCGCTTTTAATGTCAATATATCATATTCAAGACACGTTCTAACGTTCTGTCACGTAAAAGGTCATGATGTATATGACTACATTGCAGTAAAATATATAAAAAATATAAAGTAGTTCCATCTAGGATCGAAGTATATATATGTCATTTTAATATTATAATTTTTGGAGAGGCATTCCACATCCTTGTAAATCTTGATCGATAACTCCTGCCATCATGTAATAAATCAGAAATTGCATTTCATTCTGTTTCGTTGAAAGAAAGTGGTGGTGACTTTTTAAAGTAAACATGCTGTAAATAACAAAAACTTAGCTAAACAACTTAACCCTCAAATCACCCTAAAAAAAATTACCTTGTGTGGTTTTTCACACATATGCAATGTCTATGTATTTTGCTGAAGGCACATAGTTATTTTTCAGTCAAAATCATGATTTTTTATGAGTATTAATGGCATATTTATTTTATATATCGTTTTATTTTACATTAATTTATGTTCAATACATTTTTCACAAACATTGCGGTTATGGGCACGCTTACAAACGCCATTGTTGCAAAAACAGCACATCGTTTGGTGAATATAATTTTCGCTTTTCGCTTTAACAAATATGACATCGAGATTTTCCTTCGATTATAGGAGGAATAGCTTTTTGCTTTTTTGAAGGAATTTCGAACGATTGCGATAAGCTCTGCTCAGCTCCAGATGGTTCACGGTACTGGGTTATTGAGCCACTTGGTTGATAGCAGAAAGCACAGATACTCCTGATTGAGTTCTTAGTACGCCCTTTCGTACTTATTGGTTTGTTTATTTTCCAATTTGGATTTAGATCTTTAAATATAATCTACGCATTTAAAGCTGAAATATCAACCATGCTTGAGAAAACAGCAACTGGCCATCTATTTGTTTTTCTTTTCGAACTATAGCACGATAACATTTTGTCCACGGTATCAATAAAGCTAATATAAAACGAACCTTTGGTTTCGTTGTAGAATTGAATGATTTTTGGAAATTTTTTCGCATCATATTGTACTTCATTCGAATGATGCATTGTGCTTTGCAGTACTACACAGTTATCCTTTCTCCCCACATATGACATAAGAGTTGTACGTTCGGTGAATGCAAAAGTTGAATGGTACAGGGGAACCTTTTTGCATTCTAATAATCCGGGTGGTATGCTTCTTTTATTTTTGCGCATAGTACCTACCATTGTAAGCCCTTAGGACAACAACTTTTGCCCAAGTTGGTAGGATGAGAAAAAGTTATCCATTGTTTTATTGTGGCGCTTAAGTCTAACTAACTCCAAAACAACAAGTTCCCCCCGATTTTTTTCAGCTATGCTACCAAATATGGCTAGATTTTCCAAACGTAGCACTAAGAGCCGAAATTTAATTCCATATCTTTCAGGCTTAGAACTTGCATCGTCCACGAAGTCCAAGCAGTTGTTCATCAACTGTAACACACTCAGTTGGATTGAAAAAATGAGTCAATAACTCGGCCCATTTGTCGAATATCTCACGAATTGGAGAAAATTTACCTGAAGAGCTGGTTTGACGTCTGCTCATAACGTCATCAAAACGAATAACATGATTCATGTATTGAAATGGTTTTTTTTTGGCATTATCGCTCTAAATATGGGGCGTCCATATTCACTATCGAACAAATCCAACATTGTTTCAATTTTTGATCTAATATATTGTAATTATAACTGCTAATTACATTGAAACTACATATGTGTGGAAAACCATACACGAGGGAAACTTACGTAAGTTTTGAAATATTTCGTTACTAAAAAATATTTTTTAATAAAAAAGGTGTTTTCTGTGCTCAATTAATATTGTTAACAAAGTCAGGAAATTTCTTTAGTATACCCCAATTTTTTTTTTGGTTTATCGTATAAACATGGTTCAGTTTGTGTGGTTTTCCACACAAGGGTGATTTAAGGGTTAAGGAAAATGAATGGATTTTTAGTACTTATCGGAATTTAAATTTCTCCCTTAACATTTTAATGTACCGATCCTGTTTTAAGGCAAACAGACATATCTTTTTAGCTAAATTGGAGGTTTTTTGAGTGTACTTAAACAATTTTTTTTATGGTTATACAATCGTATTAAAAACTGCTTACTACTTTTATCTTAACTGAGAAATGACAAGACTGTATTTTTGACATTAATATTTTTATTAACAACCGTATTATTTATAGTATAAAGGGACCACCACGACTTTTCACAAATTCATTCAGAAGTATTAATAACTGGAAATTTTCTTAACTCCTTTTAAAACATAAAAAATCAAGTTAAAGATTTTTAAATTTGTTTCCACACTCATAAAGAATTTGATAATAAAAATAGTTTTAACGATTTTATAGTTAAGATCTTGAAAAAAAGTCATTAAGGTCCCACAACAAAAATGAAATGAAGACATTAAAAACTATTGAAGCTTCTGTTAAATTTTATTCATAATAAATTTTATTAACTTCTTACAATAATTTATTTGTTTTTATGTGAAATGCAGTTTATTAAATTGTGTTAAAATAAACATTGTTAAGAAGACAATTAAAAACGAATTGCACTAATTATATTATTGCAAGTAAATTTTCAATAACTAATTTTTTCTGTTATAACAATAGCGCATTAAAATGTTTTATGAACAATATTTTCCACTGAGAAATCATTTAATTCTGTTAACTAAACGATTCTTGCACGCAATATCAATTGCCATTCATTACGATTCATTTAATTTCTATTCAATGCGCAGCCAGCCAATAAACAAAAACTACAGAGAAAAAGTACTGAACACGCGTACTTAGTCTTAAATTTATAATCGTTTAAGGCGAAGGCGTTACAAAAAATATCAGGAACGGGTACTTCACTACATGATTACTTTTGTAACGCAATTTTATTTCATTTCCACTCAGGCTTTGCTTTATTATTTTTAGCCTCAAATTCTTTCAATTTGTAATACACGATTTGTATTGTTCTATATGAACTCAAGAATTGATTTAAGTATTGATTATATCCGTATTAAAAGAAACAGAAAAGCAAATTATTATCGTGATTTTGGGAACGAAAAGCAAATATGAATGTAAATTGTAAATATTAAATGAAGGCTGAAATAAATTTGGGCAGTAGCGCAATTAATAAGGGGCCATTTAATTTACTCAAAAAGACAACAAATTGATATCTTACCGAAGGAAGCTGCCTTATAAATTTGGTGGTACTTTTGAAACAAAAAATTCAATAGTAAAACAACTTATTTTAGAGCTTCCGATTTCATTATGATGCAATTTATTTGTCAATAGATAAATGTTGATGCATCAAATTTTTCAATGCTAAAAATTAATGTTGCCACAGCAACCAGTCAGCTCATTTTATAAGGTAAACCCAACCCACACTGGTTCCCGGAAAAAAAGATATAAAACCTCCTGATAAGTTTTTGCTTTCTGAAAATTTTAACTGGATCTAATTTTAAAGTTGAAGTGTACAAAGAATTAAAAATTCTTTCTTTATAGCTTTTGGGAGAAGATTGGTTTAGCCACCACGTCTTTAAGAATTTTACTATGACAGTTCTTAAGAGAAAGATATTGTAATGAATACAATACATTCATACATACATACACACACACATACACACATATATATTTATCTATTTATTTTTTTTTTTATATATCCATATATATATATAAATGGATGTTTGTTTCGCTCAGCCGATCGTGATGAAACTTGACATGTGTAAGTAATTTTTGTTTTTAGACTATAAATTTTTCTGTAACTCACTACTAGATGGCGCTGCAGAACAATTTTTGAGGGCACTGTTTTATAACGGTGCGCACGCCTAAGTTCGTTGATACCAATTCTGTTGAAACATTGGAACAGCAGCGATACAGCAACATAGGTTTTTCGCTGGCCTTATAATAAAACTGATTTTGACGGCAGTAGAAAATAATTAAAGACTTTTTCTGTCATCAATAATAACAAATTGTGATTGTAACTTTGACAGTGATTAGTTATTGGTGAGTCAATTTGAAAGGGAGAATTATTTCCATTCGAATTGCTTTCAGTGCTTCGTTTGTTTGTAGCGTGGCAGAAAGGATGCTGTCTCGACAGAGATATGTTGCTAGAAATGCAATACGATGCTGATTTGCTGCAAAAGAAAATACTCTTAACAAACGACGATAAACTTGTGTACAACTGTGTGATTAGATTTACATCCGCGCCTGGCCATGAAGCCTTAATCAGATGGTGGACAAAACCACTGCATAATTTGGAACGTCATGCTCGTTCTAGGAAGCCGAAGCTATAATTCTATGCAACAGAACTTTCTAGTTGCAACTTCAATGGTTCCAGAGCAAGGCTGCAAATTACACTCCTTGCTTAAGAGTTGGAGACTTTCCAAATCCTGTCCAGAGCACATGTCTATCATGCTCACTGGATCTGGGAACATTTCACCAGGTAGGTGTTATTAAAGGTGAAATGAGCCCGGCCACCATAGAACCATAAACTCATATGGGGCCGAAAACCACAACCACCACGATACTCCCATAAAGGGCCAACCTCAATAATCAGCCAGAGAACAGTTGTGTCTAAAGAGACAAATAACGGAACTCTGCGGGTCACTGATTCCCGTGGAAATAAAGTGGAGTTTCCAGTTGTACCCCTGCTGACTTCAGGGGACTGGGCTCCCTTTTTTCCCCCAGTTGCACAGGTCTACATAGTAGCTCTCCATTAAGACCATATATGTGCCCCCGGGGAGTAAACTTGTGTACACAGTCACGGAGCAAGTGCGACCGAAAATAGTGGTCTTCTCTTCTCTGACGCCCCAGGAGATTTTTGCTCAATTTGTTTCTCGCCGAAATTTGCCTGAAACATGAGATTGCTCTGGGTGTGGCATCATCGGGAATTGTAGTAACACTGCTCGATGGAGGACGTACGGTGCATTCGGCATTCCAGCTGCCATTAAATTTTAAAATAGCCAACTCATTATTTGGGATGAATGTACGACAGCTCACAAGAAAGCGCTTGAGGTATTTGATTGTACTCTTCGCGACTTCCGGGGCAATCAGCGCCTAATGAGTGGAGCTCTGTTACTGCTCGCTGGTGATTTCCGTCAAATCTTGCCTGTCATTCCAACATCAACACCAGCAGATGAGCTGAACGCATGCTTGATGAAATCGGCTCTCTGAAGACATGTGAAGAAAATTACACTGTGTGCATTTACATGGAGATGTTTCTGCACAAACATTTGTCAAGCAGCTTTTGAATATGGGCGACGGCAAAATTCCGGTTGATCCTGCAATACACGAGATATCGTTCCCACCGAACTTCTGTCAACTTCGGGCATCAATTGGAAATCTTGAAAAGCGAATAAAAATAAAAATAATATATTAAGAAATTGTTATTAAAAATTCAAAGTGAATTTTATCACATTTAAACAGAGAGAAAAAAATATTTTTGATAAACTTTGCGAAAACTTTAAAAAAAATTTATTTACTAAAAGATTTACTAGGAAAACAAAATTTCTGATGATGGCTGCAATATTTTAAAGAACTGCTTCTATGCAAGCTATTGCCTTTAATATTTAAAGCAATATATCCGAAGCTAATGCATAAATCGTTTAAGTAATAACATATGGCATATATGAAGCACATCACTGAAAGAAGACATAGAAGTTCCCTTTAGAAAACCATAGTTAAGATGCTGTTAAAGTATACTGGACATTTAGTAAAACAAAACTCGGGTTAAATTTAATTTGTGGGGCTGTAGTTTCAGAATAATCTAGTTTGTTTAATAAAAAAATCAAATGCAACTAAAGATTGCACTTTAATTATTTTTGCATATAAAAAATTTATCTCTACTCCACCTCTGGCCAAGAAAATACAAAAAACAAATTTATTTGTTTGCAAACAAGACTTATCCGTTAAAATCTAAAATTATAAACCTAAAAACAAAAATCTGAATGAACACCATAAAAACAAAATATTTTCATAAACATCCTCCTTCACACAAAACACCCCATGGAAGCTTTCAAGTTTATCAGCAGGTTAAAGCAATCTGTAAACACCCCAATAATGCCGCTGGGTTTACATTGCAACAGTAATAAAAAACGAATGATAGCAAAAACAACAACAACAAAATAAAAACAGAAAACCAAATGCGTTCTCATACAGAATCATACAATGCCATGGATTACTTGCCCCCATCAGGTGAATTTTGTAATTGTTGTTGGTGGTGTTAATATCACCAACACCACACAGCAACTACAACTGTAACCAAAAAAAAAAAAAAAAAAACAAACAACACCAAGTCAATTTAGCAAATGTGTTAAAGAGCATGATCATTTAACTGAATTTTTTTTTTTTTTGGAATCCCCGTTTAATCGAGTATTGTTGCTTACAATGTGCTGTCTTTTTGGTTATTTTATTCCGCCTACACGCTGGCTTTTAATCGTCTGCGGGAGCATTTTAAAATGGTTAAATATTTATACATTTTCATTTTATGTTTCTTGGTTGGATTAAAGTGTTGTTATTATAGTTGCAAGTTAAGCCTGCGCCTTGCAGCAATTGAGTTTTTGCGTAAATTTATGATGTGATTTCGATCAATTGGCATAATCTATTTAGCGCATGCTCTCTTACATAAAGTGTTTTTGCAAAATAATTTTAAATTTATTGTTGTTTTGTGAGGCCGTAAGTTTCTTGTTTGCGTGTCTCGTTTTGTTTTTACTTTTTGGTTATTTGTAATGAGATAATTTTTATTTTATTATTTTGGGAAATTGGTCAATGAACTTTTTTAGTTTTAAATGCAAATGAAGAAATTACGTATGTTTTGAGAACGCTAAGGAAGTCAGCAATAACAGGATTAAAGTTATTACAGATACATTATTTTATAATTTAATATTATATCTTCAGTGCTTTTATCCTTTTAGTATTTCTAACATTCAATTTTTTTAACTCACTTATTTTGAGATTCTAAAGGCCGCATGTGACTTTTATAGGTAAAATGGCTAAGCACTGAGTATTGTTTATCGTATTAACAAATTTAAATTCTTTTATTAGCTGCTGTCATTTTCTTCAGTATAAACCGCCATTGCTGGCTGTTTGTTCGGTGTGACCGGCGAGCGCTTTCGATGCAATGACATCATTCTAAAACCTTGTTCTGGAATGTACTGGTGAGTCAGTATTCGTTAGGGATTAGGCAGTTCTCTCGCATCTACTCATGAAGGGTATTTATCGTTTGTTAGAGTGTATTAGTAGTTTTAGTGGTGCAAAAATTGTGTCTGAGAACGTGTTTACTAGTTCGTTTATAATGTCGATGATAAAAGTTTTTGTTTTGCAAATTTCCATGCTTTCAAGAACGTATCCTTTTACGCTAGGATGTAGTAATGGTACGGATTGCGTGTCCGTGAGTGTCAAGGTGTAATGCAAAATTAGAGTCTTCCCTTTTTCGTTTGTATGAGCGTATATGTTCTGTAAAACTGTTTTTAGTTTTCGTCCAGTTTGTCCTATATAAGTATATTTACAGGCACACAGTCTTAGACTGTATACTTCGCTGGAACTAAATTTGTCAGTTGTTACTGTCGATGTCCTGAGATTATTCCTCAGAGTGTTGCTGGTGAGTAAACCTTCTTTGTTAAAAAGTTAAGTTAATCTATATATTTCTGGTTGTGTGTAAATAAAACTATATCATCGTATTGTATCGATTGTCTCTTTATCTTCTTCATTCCTGTTTTTAGTATTTGTATTGGCTAAGAAATTTGTTGTTTAGTGGGCTTGTAGCCATTATTTTTAGCATCGAGTTCTTTGTTGTACTGATCTGGAGTAAGTGGGATTATCTTACGTCTGTGTATCATATGTCTAAATGCTGCTAATTTATGTTGGATACGGTGGTCGAGATGATATGGACGGTAGTGTCCATCGTAGTTGGCTTTCTATAAAAGTCAAATATGAAACAGACAATTTTTCTCGTTATTGAGATGTCAAGATAATGCAAATTTCTGTGTTGCTCTGTTTCCATTGAGTATGTGATGTTATTACGGATTATGTTGGAATTTTTTCGGCGTAATTTTTGTATTTGTTACCTCGTTAATGCATCTGATGTCATCTAAGTATTTATAGTAATGAGTTATTCTATCTTTTTCCATTAATGTCTTTAGGTGTTTCCTCCGGGGGCACATTATAAGTCTTGGATCCTACAATAATCTAGACTTGTGTCTTGCGGGTAAAAGGGAGCCAAGTCCCCTTCAAAGCGAGTAGAAGCCAACTGGGCAATCCACTATATTTCCACGGGAATCAGTAAAGCCCCAGAGTTCCGATATTTGTCTCTTTAGGCATTTAGCTGTTCTCTGACTGATTATTGAGGTAAGCCCTTCGGGAGTATCGTATTGGCTGTGTGTTTCGAGGCCCTCGTTTGAGTTTGTGAGTCGGATCATTCATAATGAACACAATGAATGGTCCAGGTCCAGTGAGTTTGAATGCCGTCGTGATCTTAATTATATTAAGCTTCATGCGTTCTGGACAAGGAGTTTGTCAGCAAGGAGTGACCGGAGGATATACGTATCCGAAGGCCTTCTAGGGCGAGCATGACGCCACATACCATCCACAGTGGTAATGATCCACCATCTGATTAGAGCCCACGGCCAGGTGCAAATGTAAATCTTATCACGTCTCTTTATGTGTAGTAATTCGAGGTATTGTATGATTATTTCCATGAAGATTGCGGAAGTTGACTTTCCCATGCTGAGTCCATCAGGTAATTTGTAAAATCCAAAATTAAATCTAAAGTAGTTCTATTTAATTGTTTGCAATATCAATAATTTCGGTGATTAATTATTTATCGTATAAATTGTCCAGTATTGTGTAGGATAACAAAAGTTTCTCTTGCTGGTATTGAGATATATAAATCCTTGATGTCAAAGGAAACGAGTCGTGTGTTTTTGGTTATGTTATCTTTAGGTTTTTCGACAAGGTCTTGTGCATTACATACCATATATGTATTTTGTAAATTTATCTTTTCTTTAGGCCGGTGAGGTGTTTAACCAAGTGATATATTGGTAGGTTTTTCTTATATATTTTCGGCTGTGCTTTGAGTGTTGGTGGTCTTATGGGCTCATGTGCAATTATTTGTATACTTTTTTGTCTTTTAATAAACAGTTGTTTAATGTTCTAAATATCTCATGGTTTTGAAGTCAGCCCCATAATAAGCTCACCCTTGAAGTTGTGTTAATTAAATTAAATTAATTAATTGAATTGATTTTTTTTCTGATTTCTATTTCATTACTGCTTCTTTTTTAACAAAAGAAAAAAAATCCAGGAAAGTAGGATGCAAAAGATCCGTAGTGTTCTGTCAGGCAAAATATTAGGCAACAGTTGATTTTATAAATTTTTTCACATTTCTTCATAGGATACTTTCTAAAACTATAACAAGCTGAATTAATTACCACAAATTTTTAACCAAATAAATACGGAAGTATTGTGTTACTTGTAATCCTGATTCAAAATAAATTTATTAAATCTGGTTTTCTTAAGAAAACAAAAAATAAAAAAAATAATAAACAAAAGAATTTGCAAATAACTTTTTCTTAACAAACTTAGAATATAAAATATAGATTAACTTAAACTAGATTTAATCTATTCATCAAATTATAATGCTAAAATATTTTAACCAATATATAGTTTAAAAATTTTAAATATTATTTAATTTATATTTTTCATTATACATTTAAAAATTCTCATAAATCACTTCATTTAATTGAATTATTTCTCTGGAAAGATCTTCCATTGCCAACAATTTTTTAAAGATATTTCATAAATCTCTATAAAAATACATAAGCAATAATTAAATTCCTAAAATAATTTTCTTTTCTTATTACCTGCTGGTCACTCATAAAGACTTCAATTTTAAATTGACAAATTTTTATTAACCTGAAAACTTCAACTTTACGAAAATGTCAATTAAAATGAACATCAAATGTGTACGCCCAACGCTTAAAGAATTCACCAATTCAACACTAAATTTTAAATCCAATTCATATATATATATGTATGTCTGTCCAACTCTCTACTACGACTACTAGTCAGTCAGTCATTCGTTCAAGATACCTTTTGGCATTCATTGTAACAATGTTATTGTAATAAGAAGACGCTCCACTAAAAAATTTCTATAAAAATTTTATTCTTAAATTCATGGAGTTTTAGTCATTACTTAATGGACAGCTCTTGAAATGAACAGAACCATAAAAAAAGGTTTGAAATATAAAAAATAATAAAAACCAACAATATGTTTAACGTATTGACAGTTTAAAGTCATAATCAATCTAAAATTGTTTGCTGTATAAAAAATCATATAAAATATTGCTTTTCTGCATTTTTAAGAAAACAAGTTTTAAATTGTTGTGTTTTATATTGCTTTTTTTAACTGGCTTTGATTAAAGGAAATAGTTTATTCAAGGATATTTTCACGCTAGCATCGAAAGCCTGAGAGAGATCATTATTGTGTTTTAGTTTTGTGCTAAAGTTTTAACATACCAAATTTAAAACCATAATAAGTGAAGCCAGAAATAACTTTGTATTTTTTTAAATAGAAATACGTTTTATTCATCTTCCTTTATTGAATCTAGTTAAACTAGTATATATATTGATTCCACCGGTACTTAGAAAAAATATAGTTTTCCTTATTTCTATATAAAAATATAATTTTTCCAAGAAACCAATATCCATACTTCAACGTCAAGATTACTCTTTCACGATGTTTCGAACTAGTTGGATATGCTCAATCTGTCTTAAATATCTTTTTAAATTTTTAACGATTGCTGGTACATAGCATATTCGATTTTCGATATAACAGGAGCTGCCAGATCAGACTAAAATAATTTCAAATGTTAAATACTTATACTTATAATATATATTACTGCACATAAGGCCCTCATTTTTTTGAAAATTTTTTCCACTGCCAAAGAAACCAACTCGGTCTTTATTCATCCACCCGAAAATACTCAATATTTGTGAAGAATTATGTGAAGAATAAAACCGATGTAAAGCCCAATTCCTTAATTTCTTCCTGGAGACTATTATATGAGTCCTCATTTCCTCATTTCAAGTCATTTTTTTTATTTGGTTGCATCAGTCATAAGAAATGACATGACATAAATAATTCCCAATTATTTTTTTATTTTTCAATAACTAAACGAATTAAATCGCAACCCGATAGCACTGCTTAGCCTTTCTAGATTATTGAAATACTGTCATAAAGTGGCAGAAAGCTTGCTTCATATTTTAGTTGAAAGGAAAAGTACGTTTTTGCTACTATCAAATATCATTTAATAAATACAGCACTCATATATCGGCTGTTTGAAATTTAAAGATTATTATAGTAAAATCAAAAAATGCCTACGTGCTAATTTTATACTTCTACACATTTATTGATGCAATTTTCTGCAGGATTCAATACATTTTTTCTCTTAATGATGTGTGGTAACCAAAAAAATCTTATTAAAATTTATAGTCCAAATACAGTCCAAAAGCTCATCACAAATCACTGGCAGTGCGTTTCAAAAATATTTATTTATTTATTTTTCTTATTGTTGTTTTACAAAAGAAAACCATTCCAGTGTAAACGCACAGCGCTTTATAAAACTCTATCATTTATTTAATTGCTTGCTTAAGTCGTTTTTTGTTACGTTTTGGTTTTTATAACATCTCTTGATCATTCATTAATTTATTGTTTTCTAATCATAATGGAACAGGCATGGGAAATTGAATTTCCATAAATGATTTTTATACATTTTTGTCGCGTATTTTATAATTTTCCATTACTTTTCTGAAGTTCATTCGGTGATTGATTGAACCAAAAAACAATGTGTGAAAAGATGATTTGCAAGAAAAGTAAAAAATAGCTTTAGGTGGCGCCTGAATGTTTAACCTGCGCATTAGTTGTTTACATTTCTAAAAACCACCAATCACTAATGATATTGATATTATTAAACAATTTTATTTTTTGGAATCATTTTAATTTAATCTACCTTACTGTGTGCTAGATATAAATATTTTCTGATATCCTTATAAAATACTTATTATTCAAAAAATATTTTAAATTTATTACTGTGGGGGAAAGCATATCCATATAGGCATTTCTCTGCTGCTCATATAGCTAATCAGTTTATTTTGCACCAAATTGTATATAAAACATTCAAGAACCTTATACATTGATTAATTGAGAGTTTTCATTAAAACAACACAGCAGAAAGACTGTTGTCAAAAATACTTCTATACAAACAGCAAACATTTCATCCATTGATTAGCTATATGAGCAGTAGTGAAATGGCCATATGGATATGCTTTCTCTCGCTGTAATACACTTCAAATATATTTTTTTAAATATATTATTTTAAAAAGAATCTATTACAAATCAACCTAAATTTTATTAATATTATTTTTAAAATAATAAATAATAAATATTATTTATAATAATTATAGTTATTTGACCTTTTTAATATTTTTTAGTAGTTAATTATTAAGCACTAGGTCAGTATTTAATAAAAAATTTTAAAAAATTTTAGTTTTTATTATTTATTCAATATTTCACCAAATCATTGGTTGGCATCATCAGGATAAACAAAAAAGATGAATATATAAATAAGTAATCAAAAAAAATTAAAATTGTAAAAAATCAAAAAAAAAAAGAAAAAAGTAAAAAATTTTTTTGTTCAATTTTGATTAATTATTTTTATATTCATCTTTTTTCTTTATCCTGATGATGCCAATGGTTTGGCGAAATATTGAATTAATAATAAAAAATAAAATTTTAAATTTTTTATTAAATAATGACCTAGTGCTTAATAATTAACTACTAAAAAATAAATATTATTAATTTTTCTACTTTTATTTGTTCCAGCTATTTAAATTTTTACCAATTTTAAATAATTTGATACAAAAGAAAATTGTTATTCATAGAACTTACCTGTAAAATAATACACTTAAATAATTATTAACGATTTATTTAATTATTATTAATTAATTCTTAATGTATTTTATTTAAACAGCTATTTGTTTTAAGTATATTTTAGTCTTCTTTTTTTTTACCACTTTTAGAAATATTTTTGTTTTTCATTTCATGTTGTTTACTATTCACGTGAATTTTTGCAAATTTAAATAGTTTAATTATTAAAGCAGTTCTATTTCAATAGAGACGTTATTTAAGTTAATGAAGTCAATAAAAATAATAGTGTTTATTTCTTTATAGAGAGTGACAAAATGCTAGTAAAAAGCACTTTTGTCAAACGATAAAAAACTTGAAATAAGAATATAGAAGGCATATTCTAATTCTTCTTCTTTTTCTCTTTTTGAATTTATTTAAATTGCATGTACAGTGAATTTTCCAACTCTGACCTAAAGGCTTTTTTAGACATTATTCATTTTTTTAATTGGTAGCAGTTTGTCAAATTAAAAGAAAATTATTGAATTATGACAAGATTATAAATCAATGTTATAAATTGATTGAATTCATCTTAACACAATGGCAAAGTAGAAAAAAAAAGTTAACATGAATTAGATGAGATGAGATTTTGTTGTTTGTTGCAAAATGACTTTAATGTCATGAGAAATATAAAGTTGTTTTATTAACTGCATTTTCAAACAATTTCAAAAACGTAAAAAAATAAATAAATTTCGTTTAATGTAATTAATGAATAATGAAGCGTCGTTTTAAAGTACAATATTTACTTTTTTCATAAAAAGAACTTTATTAAGTGTTTATTGGTTTTCTAAGAAGCAACGGTGTTATTTAGAAATTCAATAAACAACACAACAATAAACAACTATTTATATTATTTTTATTGATTATTGCAAACGCATTTTAAGAATAAATTAGGTCCATTATATAAAAAATTTTGTGTTATTTTCCAAAAATTATTAAATGTGCAAATAACAAATATACAAATCGCTTTTAACTTTGTATGTTAAAAAGCATAAAACAGTGTATTAAATTTAATTTTAAAGAAAACGCGAAACATCACTAATGCAGGAAGCTTTTTAGGACAACAAATTTTCTTAAAAAGAGTTGGTTCAAGAAAAAAATAACGGCTATTTGGTGTCGTTGCGCTTTAGATCAGCTAAATATAATACTGTTATATGCTGTTGAGCCTAAATTTAAAGATCAATATTGATTTTATGGTGTTGGAGTTAAAAACAGCTAAAAAAGACTACTGTGTAAATGAAGGGAAGTCCAAGTGAATTTTCAGCATAAAGGCATAGCCTATACTTACAAAAACACCTAAGCGTAAAATTTTAAAAACCCTAATCATGAAATTTATTTAAAAGAAAAGATTTTTATCGAGGCGAATAAAAATTTATTCATTTTCATTGAAATTTTCAGCTTACGTTAGTTGTACACATTACAGAATTTTATCATAAATTAATTTCATTTATATAAAAAAAGAGAAAGAAAATGTACCCCTTTTAGGTTTGAAGAAAATATACTTCAAAAAAAATTATGTCTTTTTGCTTAAGCATTTATTTTTCTAAAAAGAAATATTTAAAACACATTCATTAGGCTCTGCTGTAGGTCACAAAAAAAATAAGATAACATTTTATTTTATTACGTTAATACTAATTTATACTAAAAATAATCAAATATTCTCTTACTTATATTAAACCAACCGCTACTAAAACAAATATGTGTCATTGTGGCAACTATAAACAATTATCCTTTACCAGTATGATTACCTTAACTTACTAATTAGTAGCCGTGATGAAGAAGCAATAAAAAATAATAAAACTACAACTAGTAGCTACAAATTTTATTGTCTCTAAAAATGATAAAAACTAATTAAACGAGATAAAAAATAAAGAGATGTTAACGAAATTCCAACAATTAAGAGACAGAACACTTTCACTTAAAATCCAGCAGTTAATCTTTTTATTATTATTTTTTTGTGTGTGGTTTAGCATTTGTTTGGTTTTTGTTCCTAAATTGTTGGTTGCCATGAAATTCTTGGTGGTAATTTTATTATTGATATGAAACTGCTGAAGTACAATTTACTGGGATTGTAAAAAGTAAAATGCTTCATCTTAAATTCAATCAATAGTAAACTAATTTTGCTTAATGTTCTGCTTAAGTTTACTTTGTATGCAGCTTGACCTACTTTTTCAAGTTGGGTTTCGTTTTTTCATTTCTTGTTTTCTTAATCCAGAGAATCATTTCGGCTTTTATGAACATTTTAATGTTCAAATTAGTGTTTTGGAATATTTTTCAAAAAATTTTCTGCGATACCAAAATGATGATTTAAAGTTGTATTTTGGGCGCAATAACAAACGGTACAATGTTTTTGTAAATTAAAAATTTATCGGCCAGGCCGATTATGCAATGTCTTCTATATTAGCATCTAAATAGTATACTGCGATAGAAATGATTTTAGAAAGATTGATAAGAATATTTTCTTAAAATCGTCAGTTTGTAGCCCTTAAAATGTAAGAGCTCATTAATAACTAATATACAAATGTGCCTTGATTTCGAACAACAGCAGATTTATTTATAACTTATCTTACTTTGCTACTACTAGATTAAATAGCCACCCATCACAATATACTTGTCTAATGAAACCCTAACTAACCAACCGATTTAACCTGCACAGCAATACAGACCATAATATACTGTTGATTCCCTAATCCTTCCTCTTAGTCTAAGTTCTTAAAAGAGATTTGGTCTAATGTACGAACCGGTTATGCATCTAATTTCGGTTTCTACCGACTGACCAATGCATTATGAACAACTTATTCTTTTATATAAAATCTGTACATGCTTTACAAGTCGACGAAATTTAAGAATTTAAAGTAACATTTTTATTTCCATACAAACTGCAAACCACGCGTCAGAATTTTATGTTAAAAAAATATTCATTCAAAAGAAAATACTTCAATCATAAAACCCTTTATATTTATGATACTTTAAAGAAAAAACGGCCAGTAACAGAAATATAAGAAAGTTTTTTTCTTACATTAACATACCTGTATTGGTCTCTTCAGAATCATTTAAACGCCTTTAATGTGGTTTTTTATGATGAACTACTTTATTTATACGCAACCATTGACTGATTGTGTTCTGACTTTTGCTTCTCATCTGACTGACAACATGCTGATAAAAACGGTTACATTCAAGCTGATGTTTTTCTGAACTAATCACAGCATTTATGCATTTTAAGTATGAGTTTTTGAGACTTCTGTTTCAGTCAGACAAAAAATCCATAAGCGTGGATTGGATCACTAAGCATTCGTCTATCTGACTATGTTCAAATATAATTTATATTTTTATATATGCATATGAGAGTATTTATTGAAAATCAAGCAGTTCAAACTGTCTTTCTCGTTACAGTATATTTACCAAGTTTTCAAGTTGTTGAAATATGATGATTGATAGATATGTTTTGTTTTTTGTTTTCGTTGTGAGCTTGATGCCTGGTTTCTTCTGTTATAACTTTTGGTATCTCCTCAATTATGCATAAATTTATGCTGATTTAATGAATTCTCCTATCTCCAGGAGTTTTTAACTTGACATGTCTGCCATTTCATTCTTACGCTTGTAAGGACCACCCATGATGAGAACATTAATAACATTGCATTAATATTTATTGGCAAAAGTTAAGCTTAAAAACAATTTTAATTATTATTGTGGCTACATGTGAAAATGGTTACCACATGTTCCCATATTGTAAGCAATAAAAAAGCAGAATAATATTTCCCTTGAAGAAGATTAAAGCTGTGAAATAGGCGAAAAAAAATATTTACTAATTTCGAATGATCTAATAACCTAGCAAGAAGCTATATTTCGTGTAAATAAAAGCAAGAATCAAAATTGCATCTCAAATCATTTTAGAAACAAATGTAAGGGAAAGTGTGTGTTTCATCTTTAAGTAGATCTATGCAAACATATAAGGTTAAGGGTACTGTATTTCACTGTTTTCAAAATATTAGTTGAGAAATCTTAATCAGTTTATCGTTCCTTTTAAGCTGCAAATGAAAGCATCATACTTATGTATAACAAAAAGTTTGCAAGGACTATCTGAGATTGTTACCATAAGCAAAAATCTGTAACTGATTTTTGGTAATGTTCTTATAATATTGCAATGTTATATGTTAATCCCATTTTGCATGCTTACAGATAGGCTTATGTTCAAACTAACTATTACAGCAATAATTATAGTCGTTACATACAATATGATAGGGAAACTCAAAACTTTTTGACTCGTTAATTCAGTATGAAAAAATCAACACTAAGCAAGTCTAAAAATATATTTAAATTTATTTATTAAATGAATGATATTATAAAAACTTCATTTCACCTGTACTATGTACATCCGATCAAGTTATTGTATTTAGACGTGGAGCCTCTCTATCGTTTTCTCTCCACAATTACTTTGATTCCTTGTCTTTTAATAGATTAATTTAATTAATTATAATTATCTCTTATTCAATGAGTTTTTTCTTTGGCTATTGTTACCAAGAACATTTGATTTATAATCGCAGTCAGAGTCTTTCGCAACAACTAATATAATAACAAAATAACACATGAAATTTCCACATCCCCTATAGAATTTACACTTAATTCTGATTTATCTTTCCACAATCCTAAGCCTAACAGTAGCCTGTATTATTAATTCACACATTATGTAAGTATTATCGTCCTATGTTACTATACTAGTCAGATGATGAAATCTGAAATTTCCATAACTTGTCACTAATGCACTAATGTAGTTAGAGGAGAGGTTTAGTAGAGTAACATGACGTGATAAGATTTACATCTGCACGTGGCCGTGGGCCTTAATCAAATGGTGGATCATTACCACTGTGGATGAAATGTAGTGCCATCCTCGCCCTAGAAAGCCTTCGGATACGTATATCCTCCGGTCACTCCTAGTTGCAACTTCAAAAGCCCTGAGTAGGCCGAAGCCTTCACTCCTTGCTAATGAGTTGGAGACTATCCAACTCCTGGTCCAGAACGCATGAAGCTTAATATAATTAAGAACACGACGGCATTTGTACTCACTACACCTGGACCTTTCTTTGTGTTCATTGTGAATGATCCGACCCAAAAACTCAAACGAGAGCCTCGAAACACACAGCCACCACGATACTTCCGAAGGGCCTACCTCAATAATCAGACAGAGAACAGCTAATTGCCTAAAGAGACAAATAACGAAACTCTGGATCTCACTGATTCTAGTGGAAATATATTGGATTTTCCAGTTGGCTACTACTAGCCTAAGGGGAGTGGGCTCCCTCGTACCACCGCAAGTCTAGATGGTTGTGTGATCCATAAAGTCTGATAATGTGCCCCCGGGGGGGGGGGGAGTGGAGTAACACTTTCGAATTTGGTTAAATATATTTTTATTTTCATATTAATTAATTTTTAAAATAATGTAATGTAAAGTTTGATAAAGAACTCCCACCGAAGCAAGATATCCAAATTGTTCTTATGTGAGAACTTTTTTATTTATGTTACAGTGATAAATTTAACTGAATATTTGGAAGCCCAAGGTACGGAATGTAAATTTTCAAAATCCCAGATATTTTTAATAAATAAACCCATTTAGCATTAAGCAATCAGTTTCAGATAAAGGACAAAACAATGTTTAGCAGTTTTTTACTGTCACTTCAAATATTTTCGATTTCTTTAGGCATCCATCCCCTCATTTCTTAAATAAGACAAGCAGATAAAAAATCCTTGCTTATGTCATCATTAAGTCTAAACTAATATTTATTAAATAGCGAGAAATTTGAAGATATGTATTTGGAACCTGGGATCTACAGCAGTAGTTGGATGAAATTTATTAATTGGCGTCACACCTGCCTATAACGAATCACCTCAAATTATGTTTCATATGTATTGGTACATAGAAATAGTATGAAAATTAGAAAAAAACTTCGTATTTGCAAAATAATTGAATTCCTAAATATTTATGGAAAAATAGTTGTAATTATTTCTTAAAGTTACAACACTGTTTTCCATAGTTGACCTCACTGCTTATATTTTATAAAGTCTTGCTTTTTTCAAACCGTACCGTTTCTATGCTGCCGTTTTAGAGTACGAAAGATAGTTTCTCTGGACAACATGACTTTTTATAGAACTATATTGCTCCCGAAATATATAACGAATGATCAACAGATACAACAGGTCTGTTATGTGTAAATATTTGTTAGCTTTGTATTCTGCTGAAATTGTTAAGATTTGCGCATGGTAAAGGGACTTTTGCAACATGAAATAAAATATTTACATTATCTTACGCAGATAAGTAAGAAAATAATATTTAACAAAAGACTGCTAATTATAAAATTATTTAAAGAAAGCAAATTAAAAGAAAATTTTGAAGCATTCAATTATATTAGAAGAGCATTTATTATGAACGCAAACGATATTTTAATTAATATTGCTATTTTCTGTCCTAACTGGCTGATTCGTAGTCGAAGGCGAGCGCTTTCGATGCGAATGCATCATTCTCAAGTCGCGTTATCTTAGGGCAGAAAATAGCAACATTATTTCATTTACTGGCGGAGGAAAATTAAACAACATAATAACCGATATTTTAATTATTTGCTGATAACAGCTAATTTATTGAAAAGTAATATTCTTTAATCTTTTCATTTTTATGTGTCCTAGAAGTTTCCGTTTTTTTTCGAAAACATAATCTTTACAACAAATGACTCGTGTTATAGAATACGAATAAAGAAACTGCTAATATACAAAACAGCTGAGAAGAAATGGTTCAAAACCATGCCGTTAACAAGAAACTCAAATTTAAATAAATTTCTTTTCCAAAATATCAATGAACATAATAAAAACTGACACAATAATTAATTTTAACAAATTGCTTTAAAAGAAAGTGAGTTGTAAAAGAAAAGAAGTGTAGTTTTAAAAGAATATTATAGCATGAGTGTGGTCCACTGCTGGAAACTATTGAAGAATAAATAAAAATTTTCTCGTCATAAAAACTAAAACCATTAACTAAATGAATTGCATAAAAATTAACAACAACAAAAATTATTATAAAACTGAAGAGACTTGAAAAAAAGACAATTGTTTTCAATTATTTTGGTTAAGAAGGAAATACCTTTAATTGAGACATAAGTAGAAGAAAAAAATATTATCTTATTATCAACGAGTTGGAGAACAAATTTGTCGTACAGAAGTACAAAGACAAACTTCCGGTCAAGTCAAGATTGTTGGTGATGAACTCAACAATGACAGTCAAACAGCTAAAAGGACATAAAACTGAGTTGTCAAAAGTCTATTTGTTGTTGCTTTAAGTTTGGCAGGTAAATAGCTGGAACAATGTGACAACAATTGCAAGAAATATTTTTTTTTATATTTTATTTCTTGTGTATTTTGATTATTAAGTTGTAAGCATAAATAAAAATGCTGCAACGGATTTCCGGAGCTAAAAATGTGTAAAATATAAAATGAGTCCCTATTTGGTGTGAGGATATAACGCATAATTTTAAATAATCTTTTGTAAAATAATAGGGACATTTACTACATCAAAATGCTATAGCTGCTCTGTATTAAGTGCTTTATAATAAAGTAAAGTAAAGTAAAGTAAATCTAAGTACGACAACTTTATATCAGGTCATGCATTTGATACTTGGATCCTGCGAATCATATTTTATGCCAATAAAAATAAATTAAATTTTTTAAATTAACAAGCTCAGCAGAAAGCAAGTTAATTTTCAGAAGCACTTTAAGATTGGTGAGAAAAGAACTAAAAATTAGCTCTTCGTATTTCTAAAGGCCGTGTCAGATAAAACTTTTGCTTTGCGTTGCGTCAGAGTTTCGCTTTGACATTTGAGTTAAAATGTACGTAAATGTATGAAAGTTGCCACATAAAGCACTTTTGACGCAGCGCAAAGCGAAAAGTTAACCAACATTCAACTTTTAGCGCGCTTTGACAAACACCTGGCCTTTATTATTTGTGTTTGTGTATTTGTGTGTGGGCGTAAACAAAAAATTCATGAGTGTTGTCAAAGGTTATTGTGACATACACCACTTGATTTACGCTTTTGCTTTAAAGTTTCAAATGTCACGCAAAGCAACAAAGTTTTATCTGACACGGCCTTAAAGTAAAGACCACTCTTTAGTAAAAGTTTTAACCACAAAGATTTAATAATATTTTTATTTGTTAAAGATGGCAGCATAAATCGTATTTCCACATCTATGTGACGGAAAACAATCGATGAATAAACAATCGTTTTTGTTATTATAAATTTTTATTAAATTTTAATCTTTTCACTTGGTCCTTTAAATTAAAACGATTTATTTTTCTTTTTTTTGTGAAAGAAAAAAAGAAAAATAAATCGTTTTAATTTAAAGGACCAAGTGAAAAGATTAAAATTTAATAAAAATTTTAAAAAAAAAGGTCGAATAAAACTGAAAATAGTTATTATAAATTTTTATATTTTTTTTAAACGATCTTTTTTATCTTTAATAAATATCTTTTTTCTTTTTTAAGATCTTTTTTATATATTTTTTCTTCTCGATATTTTGCTTTGGTTTGGAAAGCTTCTTCAGGAAAAAATTTTTATATTTTGAAAACAAAAAAATTATTAACAAATTGTCAAATGTTTTGAAACATTTTTTTTCAATTTGTTAATAATTTTTTTTTGTTTTCAAAATATAAAAATTTTTTCCTGAATGTCGAGAAGAAAAAATATATAAAAAAGATCTTAAAAAAAAAAAGATATTTGTTATTATAAATTTTGAAAGTTTTTCGTTTGTGTTAGGAATGCCTGAAATTCAAATCAATTTAATTCGAACACTTACCTGATAATTGTCATTTTACCAACTGTAGAGTCAACATCGACTATAACGAATCAATTTTAATTACGCCTACAAAACACTCTCGGTCATATGAAACCATCTGTGAATTTGTGCTACGCGAAAGAAAGAAAATTATTTAAGCGAGCAATGAACACCAAAGTGACTTTTTATAAACAATAAAGGAATTCGCAATGCACATCTGGCAAATGAAATATGAAATAAAAAAAGCAACACTTTATTCGCTCGAATTTATAAACAATTAATGGAATTTTGGCAGGGTCTAAAGAGTATGTAGGGAAAAGCAGTAGAAAAATAATAGTTATAAAATTAAAAGTAATAACAATGAAACATTTAACAAAAGTGATAATGACACAAACTGTAAAAATAAAGGCAATTATAAAATGACCAACATACAATGGGCACAATAGCAACAAAAAACAAACAAAAGCATGTCTAAATAAATTTGTTATGCTCGATATACTTCTAGCTTTCAAATGAAATTTTTGTTATAAAAAAATCAAAAAAACAAAAAGAACAAAAGAATAATATTTTAAATTGAAAGTCTCTCGTACTTGTAAATTGACAATTTACAGAACAAGTATTGTGTGCAAATTTTCTTAGAATTTTGCAAGAAATTTTAGTGTAGATAGTATTTTCAAAAATGATTGTTGCAGACAAATAGGCTCTTTTTCTTTAGTTTTTAAATACCTTAGAAATATGTGATAAAAACGATTTTAAAATATAAAAAAACATTGCAGTTAGACATTAAAATGCTTCCGAAATTTGCATACTGAAGAGAATATCGCTATTGTACACAAACTTGCACAAAGATCCGCAGCCCATAAAAGATACAACGACTGCAGAATTTAAAACCATTTGAACTTTATATGTGTCGTTCGATGTTTTATCGCGATATTGTGTTAAGTAATTATGCTCTTTTTTGGCCCAAAGGCTCCTTAGTTAAAAAAAATGCCGCCTATGGAGTGAAGCCAATACTTGACAGTCTCTACAGACTAAATTACATGTAGAAAAATATACCGTTCATGCTCGTCGTGATCTTTTGAATCTGAAAGTGTTTTTGAATGAAATTAAATTTTCTGTGTAATTTTTTACAACTTAAAATTCAGAATTAAAAAAATCACCGTTATTATTTTATAAACAACCTAGAGATTTCACTTACAATAATTCACGATTCATACAAAAAAAATATTTGCTCACACATGCACTTTCTTTTAAATATAAAAAAAGTACGAATAAATGGTTAAATCTGGCAGTATCACAGTTTTAATAAACAATTTCGAAACCACTAATTGTAGTAACTATATATAGAAATTGTTATTTTTATGCTAACAGCAATGTCTCCAACCATAAAAAAAATAATTAAGCATAAATTCTACTCAAGTATGTTCACTCAGGAAAATTTTGATTTTAATCACTCTCATGCAAGTCTAATAGCGAAAAATTGATATTACTTGGGCGCTATCGTCTAAGGTGTCCCTGTAGGCTAGTAGGTAGTGTATTAGCTTGTAAATATGGGGGTTGTGGGTTCGATTTCCAACGATTTTGGTTTTTTTCACTACAAAAATAAAAATTGAATCACTGGTCGCTGTGCTGTCTTTATACGGCAGTTAATTTCCGACTAACCTTCTACTTTCACCACCTGTTTCCTCTATTCTCTATCCCTTTCCTGAAGACTGTTGCACGGTACTTGACTAAATAGGCATTGTTGCCTGAAGTGCTACTTCTCTTTTAAAAAAAAATTTACGGTTATCACATAAGCGATGCCCCGCTCTAGTACACATCCATAATACCTTTTCTCCTGCTGATGCTGTAAAGTATACAAATCAAAAAATTTTCGGAGAATTGATATTTTAAACAAAGTTAAATTGACTGGACTGCTTTTAACTATTTATCATCACAATAAAAACAAAAACAAAATTTTTATTAACAAAAATAACTCTCCAAAATGTAGGCGTGTGGCAATTAAAAATTGCATCAATGTTTTCGCACCACAAGCACACACTGTTTTACTTTATTAATTTGTTTTCTCCCCACACATTTCGCACACGAATAATAAAGCCAACTGCTGTGATAAGTTGTTGTAATATCAAGCTTTGAACTAATTATTTCAGAAGAATAAAATTGAAATAAAATCATGCCAACAAATTGCAAACCAAAAAGAAAAATAAACAAGAAAAATATCTTGGATTTTTTTTTATATTCGAATTTTAATCGTTAAAAAGCATGCAGCACAATTGATCGTACTCCTTACGAGAACACAAAAAAAAGCATGCAAAGGGATGGCATTGAGCAAATGGCCAAACCAAGTAGTTGCTTCATAACATGATCATTGTAAAATACAAATAAAAATATAAAATGTGAAAAAACAAATACGTTAAGTTTAAAGCTACAGTGATCGACCATCAGCATTGTTACTTAATTGTATTTAAACACGAAACTTTTTGTAAATTGTTCAAGTTCTTATTCATTTAAAATATTTTCTTTTTCAATTTTGGTGAAATAAAAATCTTAATGAAAGACAGGCATAAACATACATGATCATTAGTATACATACATATATGCATATATATGTACATACGTGCATATATACATACATACATAATAAAGTAAGAAATGGGCAACCAAAGTATTTAAAATAACGCAAATAAATTCGTTTAAAAAACAATTTCTAACTTAAAGGATTATCCAGTTACAACAGTGAACAACTTCTACACTTAAGGTACGTTTGGTATATAACACATTTGATTTGAATTCACTACGTGATTTAGGAAACTATTAGTGTTAAGTTCAACAATTAAGTCAGCAATTTTCGGCCTTTGTGATAAATAAAACTATAACACACGTTTATATATGAAAATATCAAACCAGATTCTTGTTTTTCGAAAAAACTTTTTCAAATAAAGAAAATTATTTATTCGATTTATATTAAATACCGTTAAAATATCCTGCGCTTTCAATTCTCTTTAACGTGCCATATATAGCACAGACCGTTGACGCATTCGCATTTTACAACTGTGCGTGGAATTGCAATTGTTGCAAAGTGTAACAACATAAACGCAAATACAGTTTAATTTTATACAATGATTTCACAAGAGCTTAAATAATCAACCACAAATACGAATTTTTATGTCTGAGAACGAAAGTATTAAAATGTTTTTAAATCTTGTTGTTCCTGTTGAATGGTTGGCTGTTGTTAAACAGAGATCACGTGGCATTTAATAGGCGTCAGAATGCACAAACTGTCTTTAATTTTTTTATTATTTTTTTTTTTTAATTTTTTGTAACTCGACAGGAAAATCACAACGATACGTGTTGTTGCATAAAACAACATCCTTGTTAGATTGCGTGGTTAGAAAGCATTCATCAATTGGTGATGATACACATTCAAACTAAAGTTGCTTTTCGGATTTTTATATTTTGCTGACAAAATAAAATGCGTTAAAGTTTTTACACATAAATGCTTAAGCATTTCTTTTATAACCACTATTCAGGTACTCATTCATTCATTTATTTAGAGTCAGCAAGCCTGGCATGAAGCATTAGCACAATTCTTACAGAAGCTCAAACAAAAACAAATTAAAATTTTATTTCAAATATGTGACTGAGTTGATTCTGTTGTTAAAGGATTTAACAAGTTCCAATATCAGCTTGATATTTATACAGTAGGAAATGTGTAGCAACACAACGCTAACAAGTTTGTTTGGCATCATTTTAATAAAGTGGTGACAAGATTTTTATTCGTTAAGATTTTTTTTTTAATTTTATACTTCACTCAGTTATAAAAATGAAGGTTGAGTTAAAAATATTTTTTTTAATATTCATCCTTTACTTTTTTAGCCATATTTATTTTTATAAAACTTCTTTGCAATTTTTATTTGCAATTACAAATGATTAATGTGGTCAAGTGTTGAGTAGCTTCATCTTCATTTTCCAAATTATTGTTGTTAACTGCAACCCGTCTTTATAATAATTTTTGCAATTAAGGTTTTCTTTTCATCCATTACTTGCAATTTTTTTTGCTTTGAAAAGTTTTGGATTTAACAAGATAATAATGCCTTATTCCTCATTCATATGATGGATAAGTTTAACATTTTCATAGTGGGTAGCAGCAATTGCCAATTGCATGTTGCTGTTGTAGCTGAAAAAGGTCAATAAACTGGTATTGAAGAATATTAACAAGAAAAAAAATCGCAGGTGAATAAAAAAATGTAAGCACACGCAGTATGCCTGTATGTATCCATTTCTATGTCGTTTATAAAGAAAACTATTTTCGGTCTTTAATTGAATCAAAATCTAGCACAAAAATCTTAAAAATCTAACAGTTTTCAAATGTTTAATTAAAACTCATCAGCTCCGCGACTTATTACACATCGCTGTATAATGTGTTCAACACTCTCTTTAATTGGAGGAATAGTAACTTTCCTGTGCCTATAGTGTTGCAGCAGCAATTGCCTCAACTACAGTTCGAATGAATTGCTTCAAATCATCCAAATTTGTTGGGTATCTTTTGTAAACTTCCTCTTTGCAATAACTGCACAAAAAAATTAGGTGCAGTGAGGTCAGGAGACCTGGGAGGCCAACAGAATGTGGAGTTTCTTGAAATCATTTTATTGGGGAATTTTCGCCGCAATTCTGTTATAACAGGCGTGGCAAGTTGCTCCATCTTGTTGAAACCAAACAGAGTTGAAAGGGATTGTCCTTCGGTGTAATTCTAAAAGGAAAATTCTTTTAACATCTTTAAGTAACTTTCTCAATTGATCGTAAGACCGTTTTCTTCGAAAAACTAAGGCCCGAAAATAAACCTTGAAGAAATTGCACACCACACTGTGACGCGAAGTGAATGTAATTGCATCTGATGGAGTATCCGTGAGTTAGAATTACTCCATAATCGACAATTTTGTTTGATAACATTGCCGTTTAAAACCAAATATGCCTCGTTAAACACAAAAATGCAGTTCAAGACGTTTTCATTCTCTGATCCCAATTGAGATAATTCAAATTCTCACAAAATTCCAGGCGAATCGGGAAGTCTCTTTGGTTCAGTTTGTTTGTTGATTGCTTCCTATATGAAAATAAGTTTAAATGTCGGTTCAAAATTTTCTGCAGTGACTGTCTGCTGACACTCATTTGAGCAGCTAAGCTCCTTGTCGAAACTCGAGGATTGGATTGTATGGCAGCAGCTACAGTGCAATAGTTTCCTGCGTCCGAACTGAAGAATCTCGCTGATAAGGCCTTCTTGCGATTGTGCCACGCTCGGCAAAATTCTTCACGAGCCTCATTATAGTCCATCTGCTAGGAGGAATGCCACCAAACGTGTGCCTATATTCTCTTTTTTTGGTCGAAAACGACGGACTTTAAAGCATGAAAGCGTTGCACTATCGTAATTCTTTATTCATTGTCCCAATTCTCCATTTTAGTTAAAAAAAGTGGAATAGGTTGGTTACACAGAAAATAAGTTACTACGTTTTTTTTTGTAGCAACTTTCATCAGTCACCCTGTATATAAAGTAAAAGCCAAAAGAAGCTGTGTATCAATGCCTAATATTGTATCGTATCATATGTAATTATGTAACGATATCGGGCGCAAATCTTATAGAGAGCACAAATTGTGATGTCAGATTTTACAGCACCCAAAATTGGCATATCTTTTTTTTATTTCTTTATACTTTCTGTAAAAATAAATAAATAAAACAATCCAATTCAATATTTCGCAGCGCGTACGTAAGCACTAGAAAGCAGTCACTTGAAATATCGGTCCTTGCATATAATTACGTTTCTCTCCTTTTTAACAAAAATTTTATAAAAAAAAATGTTGCCGGATCTATGAAATAGCTATAATAATTAACACAAAAAACTTAATCCACCAAACAAAATGTTAGATCAAAAGCACAGAACCTATTACTGTTACACTGAATAAAAAGTGGTTGAAAATAGGTTAGCATATGCTAAAGAGAGAGAGTGTCCTGTAGCAATACTTAGTACTTAAACAAGACTATCACGTATTGCTTCAATATAAGAATTTAATCGGCTTGTTAAGAGTACAGGCAGTAGAAATTACTGGATTTAAACTTTCCTTAAGGCTACGTTGCTTAAATATTTTATTTGGTTTGGAAGGTAAAGAATAACTTTTTAATATCAAACTATCAACCCTACTTCGTAGATGACATTACCATTTTTTTTTTTTAAATTTATTACAATTAATTCATTACAATTTTGTTGCCTCTGCGCCATAAAGGCATTTGTTATTCATATTGATTCAATCATAGACCGAGCCAGTTGGAGATGAGTTTCAAAAGGCAAAATATGAATGATACACTCAAACACGATCCCGCAACAATCTCTATATTGGGTCGTGCGAATAGAAGCGACTTTAATGAATGTAAGACTAAATGTTCCATGCTTACGCATTGATGATGCTGCATCTGCTATTATGGGTGATATAAGTATTAAAAAGTCTAAAGCTCTTGATTTTCTTGGCATGAAAACTTAGTGTGATATTCGATGGAGTAAGCACATTTGTCAGGTTTCTAAAAAAGCTTTCAAGTGTTTCGGTTTTCTAAAACGGTGTAAAATATATTTCACTTCAGTCGATATTCGTACTATTTATAACCTATATCCATCCATAAACATATCGGTGTCCCAAAGTGTATTTTGGAGTTACTCTAAGCCATACAGGAAAGGGTCAAAAGGCTCATTGGAGACAGTAAGTTATCCAACTCTATTGATTCCCTCTGTTGGTTGTATATCATTATTTTATCGTTACTACAATGGTAAGTGATCTAGAAAAATTAAGGAACTAGTTCCTGTTACTCGTACGTTTTTGCGTTTTACACGCTTTTCTTTAAAGGCCCATTTAGTTGTGGTTGGTTGGCCGGTGAGTCGCACTACGCATTACAAGGAAAATTCGTTTTTTAGGAGAACAGTTCGTATGTGGAATAAACTTCCTCCGTAGGTCTTTCCTGTTAGGAAAATTGAAATGAAATGTCCACAAGCACTACTCCCTCTTTACTCCTCCCCATAACCCAATTTCCTAATTTTGGCATAATGCTTGGCGTAATGAGTAGAGGCCATCCCCTGATGACTTATTCACAGATAGACAAAGAACAAGAATTTTTTAATGTGCAACAAAGATCAATATTTCATTTTGACGTAAAATTAGAACTTTCAAAATAAAATTCGGGTTCCCCTTCTTCTTAACTATAACTTATACTTGCTAGGATTTTAATTAGGATTTGGTTATTTTTTATATAATAAATTATAATTAATTATTTTTAATTTAAAATCAGATAATAAAATTCTCTTTAATTTCATTAGCATAAGTTGTTGTACAATATACTTTGAGTAAATTTTAAATGGTGTCCTTCTGATTGACGTTGCTTTATCTTATTGCTTGTTATATTTAAACCCCTAAAACTAATTACTTTCTTCTATCTAGCATTTGGACCTTTAAATCATTTCTAAAATTCGTTTCTTATTTGTAATGGCCGATTTTGAGAGAGACCAGGTGCACAGGTTACCGCCTTCCAAGTAAGAGCATCAATTTCCAAGTGAATATATATACTAAAGATAAGGCCGAAAAATTTATCTCAAAGACGGGGATCGTTAAAATTTACGCAGAGTTTTTCAATGGCCTATTATTAATTGTATTGAAGTCAAGAGATAACATATAATTTGCATAACATTAACGAGAACAAACAGCCCTTGTCTCCAACGGTGCTCAAAAAGTGGCCATAATTTTAATTTATTGTACGACTCCTTTAAGAAATTATGTAGAAATTATCAACAATTTTTTTTATTATTGCTTAAACTCAATATAAAATATTTAATTAATTGTCATCTGAGAATAAAAAACTTGTCTTTAAAAGGTAATAAAAATTTTAACCCCAATTGAGCTTTTTTAAGAATACCTACCTGACTGAACTGAAAGAGTTTAAAAGGCACTCGTACATACTTAACGCAAACGCTAAATATTCTTTAGTGAAAGTGGACCTAGCAGCTACCAAATATATCTGGGATATTTTAATGGCTTCCTAAACCCAAATGTGAATATTACAATAAAATTTTAATTTTTACCACAGAAAAAAATATCCAAGTAGTAATTTCACAGCTTAACTCTTGAATTAATATAGGCTTTTTCAACAAGAAGTTTGTTTTCCAAAACAAAATAAAACATAAAATTAAGATAAGGATGATTCAAATTTTTATTATATAACAAGGAGAAAAGTTGGCCATTTTGAATGAAAAATGATATCTGGCAAATGTCCACCACGACCACGCTGGCATATGTCAATTCTTTCATCAAAGTTTTTAATCATTTTTTTTGGCAAGATGGCGTTACCATTTCGTTAATCAAATCGCATATTTTGAGTTTTAAGGCTGAAATCGAATCGTTTGGCATCGTATAAACTCTTTAACATAGCCCCGCAAAAAGTAATCTAGTGGTGTTAAATCTAACGATCAATTTGGCCACTTAACTGCTGATTGGGAAATTAGGTTTGCAATCGTTTCATTGCCTGTGTGCCGTGTGGCATCGTCCTATTGAAACCAGATGTCAGTGATATCCACGTCGACAATAATAGGTCAAAATTTAGTAGTTAGCATCTCGCGATAGCGTGATCTATTAACCGTTACCGCATTTTCAACCTCATCTTCGAAAAAAACGGCTCAATTTCGCCTCCAAACAATGTAGCGCATTATATAGTAGCACGTGAGTATGCCAGAAAAATCAGCCGGCTGTTCGAGAATAAATTGAGCGAATCTACGTCGATGTGAATGCTCTGTCGGCTTCAATTCCTGCACCAGTAGAACCTTGTAAGGCTTCAAAGTCCAATCCTTATGCAAAATTCGTAATGTGGTGTTTTTGGATAACTCCAATTGTTGAAACGTCGACAAATTTAGATCTTCTTCAACATTGCCGTGTAAGGCTACGATGTTTTCATGCGCCCCGCGCATGTCGATCATGTCGACTTAAATTTAACGAACCAAATTCTTATTAGCGGTCTCAGACGGACGTTTATGTTGTCTGAAAATGTCACGAAATGTAACTCTTTTATTTATTTTAATTATTTTAATGCGATTTTCGTGCGATTACATCAAAAAACTAAATGTCAAAACTATCACATTGTTACGGATGTGTCTTGCTTAATTTTTAAAATAAAATAATTAAGCAATAAAGCGAACTACGAACTGCGTGGCTTGCTAAGAAAACTGATGGAACAACAACAAAATTTCTAGTTTCAAACTGTGTAGAAATTTTATACACAAACAACAACAATTTGTTATGCTGTTTACTAACTGCGTAGGGGCAACAACAAACATGTATTCTGTTTACCATCTGCGTAGTTTTCTAAAAAAGACAACAACAAATATTTTGAAATAAATCCCCAGCAGAAATCTTATCAGCATAAAAAGGAAAACAAAAATACACGCAGGCATGCAGGCACCTATACATCGAATAAACAATATAAAACAACAAAATGTTATACAAAGGGAGTAGAAGATTCTTGAATTTTCTAGACTTTAAATGGGCAAATATAAAAGGGCATCGTCTGTGTGGATAGTCAATGAGTGTAAAATTAAACCTCTGGAATTAAAGTAAATTAAATTGTTATAAATTTAAAAATTCTAAAAACTGGTGTTATTTATTTTTCAATAAAGAACTCACAACAAAAACGTGTATCAAAGAAATAAACGTGACAACATTGTTAGTGTTGCCACAATTGAAAAACAAACTACTTGTTGACAAACCTGATACAAGAGGTTCTTTGCTTTATTTTTCTGCTTAAAACAAACAAAAGATTAAATCAATGTTTTAAATTTGATAATTTTAATGAAATTAAAACGGTACATTTTTTGCACTAAAAAAAATTAAATAAATATTTTATTTCATATTTGATGCTTTTGCTTAACGTATGCATGAGTGTGCTTCGCCACACATCATCATTATGCCTCTGTACATATGCCTAAATATCCATTAAACTTTAAAAGTTGAAACAGCAAGCGTGGTTAAGCTTAAGAAAATTGGTGATTTTTCAAATGATATCAAATACAAACGGAGCTTTAAAATTTGAAAATACAAGAGATTGAAGTTAAAAGGAATTATGGTTTATTTTTTCTTTTGCAAAAATTACTCAAATTTTAAGAATTAAAAAATATGAAACAAGAAAAAATGAGTGTATATATTTAAAAACTTACAAAGCATCACTTAAATGAACACTTGGCTTATCGGGTGTGTATTTTGGCATCTCATTGCTGGTGAACGACTTTAGAAGAAAACTTACACATAATCTTACGTAAAGACTTATGCCAAAGAAGGTAGAAAAATGTTGATTAGCCTTTACGGTTAGTTAAAGGCTTTACTTATGAAATAAAACTTTTATTTTTTCTTTTACTTCAGAGAACATTGTTACCAGTTGTATAATATAGGTTGGCTAAGCATATTTTATCAGCTAACAATTAACAATAATTTAAGGTACCCCTGTAGGCTAGTAGGTAGTGTACTAGCTTGTCGGTATGGGGGTTGTGTGTTCGATTCCCTACGAAGACCTTGTTTTTTTTACTACAAAAATAAAAATGGACTGTCGGTGGGGCTGCTCAGCGATGAAGGCATAGTCGCTGGTCGCTGTGCTGTCTTTATACGGCAGTTAATTTCCGACTATCCTTCTACTTTTATCACCTGTTTCATCACTTCTCTATCCCTTTCCTAAAGAATGAATCACGGTACTTGACTAAATAGGCATTGTTGCCTGAAGTGCTACTTCTCTTTTAAACCAAAAAAAAAAAAATAACTGTCTACATTAATTATAATTTGCTAAGCTTTGATTATCCTAAAAATTTCGTTTACCTTCTATAAAGAATCGATTTTATTATATTACACTTTTTCATTCAAATTTACTCAGTGCATTGATTTCTACTTAAATTTACTGGCCTTGCAGTATGTAGCCTTGTAAAGCATAACCTTGTAGAATATTAATTTCAGATTAACTTCTTCCCCCACTTAATGTGCTGTCACAGTTTAGGATTCAAGAAAAAAGAAACTCCGTCTCCATATTCCAGTAACCATTGTGATGTAATTTTTATACGTACTTCTTATACTATTACTTCATTTTTATTTGTTGGCAAACTATAAATGCTTTGAGTCTACTTTCTACAGGTTTATCTTAGGAATATATTGCCAATGTTGACTTGTCAATCTCCTTAATATCGAATTTAGTAGTTTCTAATTGTAAATTACTTATATTCTTTTATTCTTTTCGCGTATTTTTTTTTTGGGGGGGGGGGGGGGTCTAGCACTCAGGAGATGACCGATCATTCAATGCATTGTGCCAGAACTAGGAACTTAGGTTAGGGGGAGGGGTAAGGAGAGAGTAGTGTTTGTTGATATTCGTTTCGAATTTTCCTACATTGAAAGTGACAAGAAAGGCCTCTGGAGAGATTTTATTCCAAATAAAGTGTTCTGCTAAAAAATGAATTTTCCCCATAATGTGAAGTGCGATTTACCGACCAATAAACTACAAATCGATGGGCCCTCAACGAAAAGCATATAAACGCAAAAACGTAACGGTAATAAGTTCACTAAATTCATTAGACCACTTACCGTTGTAGTAACGATAAAACAGTGAAATACAACCCACATTGCGTCAATGCTCTAGAGAATCAATACAGTTGGATATTATACTGTCCTAAGCTTCATCTTCTCTTGCATGCGGTTGAGCAGCTGCGAAAAAGACTTTGTGGCGCCGGCCAATACATGTGCGTTGTATTGTATTTTTGGACGGATATAGATGGTATAAATAGTACGAAGATCGGATGAAAGCTTCTTTAGAAGTCTGAAAAATTTGCTTAGTCCATCGAACGTCATACTGGATTTTCAAGCCAAGAACATCATTCCAAATCCTAAATACTTATATTACCGATAATAACAGATGCAGCCTCATTTCCGAATACACATTTAAGCATTGCCTTAGCCTGACTATTCTCATGGCGCTTACAGACAGCATATGGCAACTTCTGTTTCTTGGTGTAAAGCTGATCATTACTGAATATTCTCATAAAAGTGCAGTGGTTTTTGAAAAAAAAAAATATATCGGCTGCTTGATTTTCCTCTAATTCGGAAAATGTAGTTATTCTTAGTTTTCAGCGGAAATTTAAATACTTTATTGAAAATTCACACAAATAAGATGAGGACATATTGCAATACCTTCGGGTTTGAACTTCCGTAGCCAAAGGATAAAACCTTAAAACTATTATCGCTAAATGTCTATTCATCAGTCTGTCTGTCTGTCTGTCTATATTCACTGTAAAATTAAGGCCGCTACAATAACCAAACAATAAAGGAGAGTTACGTCTGCCACAACGACAACAAATATTAAAATTTAAAAATAAAGTGTCTTATAAATAAAGTAACTCTTATAAATAAGTTAACTTTTGAAGTGGAAAAGGAAACTCGCCTAGTGTGGGGGTTTTATAAAGAAGATCTGGTTCCATACTTACCAAAAAATAAAAGTTGTATTTCATTCATTATTCGTAATTATAATTAAACATTAAAAAATTGTTTTAAAACGAAAAACTGACGTTAATTAATTTAAAAACTTCTAAAAATTTTTCAACAACTTAATAAAAAATCATCAAGTGAAAACTTTTTCGTGTTCAAACTTTATTTTTTTTTAAATCAAACATTGTAGTTATGACAAGATCAAAATGAGGATAAAGGACCACTGAGAGAATTAATATAAAGGGAAGAATTGATACAGGTGAAAAGAAAAAAGTAGTTTGAAAACAAAAATCCCTAGTGTTGATGACCAGTGAATGTGTAAGAATTGCTGATGCTGCACAACCAACAACTTAATGTTATACATTGAATGTGGCTATAAAACACTGAAAAGCCAACTGACATTGATAATAATATGGCGCGTTAAATTTAATCTTCTTAAGAACTCAACTTAAATCAAGAATATTTTTTCGTTTTGTTTTTTGGAAGAAATGCATTCAGCAAGCAAAGATGTATCATCAGACTATTAAAATCCCAAAGTAGTACGTAAAGTTTTTTAAGTAATGTGTAGTGGGCCATCAATTTTCATCATTATCAACTAAGAAATTCCTACCAATTCAGCACATATTAATATACGCGTGGCTGTTTGCATGGAATTTGTTTTACTTTCCATAGCAGTCATTTTGCTAATGTTGCTGCTAGTTACTGCTCACGTTATACTTCTTACTGCTTATGCCAAAAAAAAAAATTAAAAAAATAACATAAAAATTAAATGAATTTTTTTTTTAAACGTGCTTGCTTTTAAAGTAGAACTCTTCACTGCGGGAGCACATCATAAAAAAAGGAACAGCTTCTTTTACAGCAGCCAGACGGTAAGTGAGAGCACGTTAACAGCCCATGTATTAAGTCCACCTTAATAATAGAAGCAATAACAACAACTGAATGAAGATATAAAAAAAACTGTTTATGGTGTTGAAAGTTGAAAAGATCATAACCCTATATAAAGGCATACGCATGAAGCCACTTGTACGCAAGTAGGAGAGCTTTGAAAAAATAATAATGTTTAAGTGCACATAATTTGTTAGTTTAAATTTCATATGGGCACAGGCAAGGATAATGGAATAAGTGTAATATTATTTCGCCCCATAGACTGCACTTTATAGAATATGCTATCTGAAGTTGTGAAAGTCGAACAATGCTGGAAAAGCTGCTGAGTATCTTGAATTATTTCGGTTCTCTATTGCCAAACAGCTTCTTGCAAAAGCTATGATATTTTTCACTCATTGCAATGTTTATTATTTTCATTTAATTTAGTTATGAATTCATACATAATACAAAAATCAACCTTCTCTGTAACATGTTCAGTCCTTACTGCTGGGATTATAAGCAGAAGAAAATTAACAGTTTTTTTTAACCATCAGTAAAGTCAGTGTGTTGATGATTTTGGTATTAATTCATGAGTGTCTTTGATTTGAGACAATTCTTACCATTAAAGCAGACCATTTTAGATGATCATCAGCCAGTCATTCTAAAAGATGTTATTAACATCTATCCTTTCAAACAAAATCACAATAATCTTTTTTTTATTTGTGCATTAAGTGCTTGTTGCCAACAAGACTCACTTCGACTCACTCGTCAATTTTACTCAATGTCTCTGATTCAATCTTAATATGACGTTGAACTGTCTTGTATCATTTGATGATTTGCTTGTTTAATTTCTGTTAAATTTCCTTAAATCTTCTGTCGTCTAAACAAGGATGGTTTCATGTGATGTGTACGACATTTATGTCACATTTATTTGTTGCAGTTGCCATTTTCGTTAGATAGCAGCAAGCAGCCAAGTTTTTCTTTTGCATTTTGTTAAGAGACAACAGATTTGTGTTGTCAGCTAAGCTTTAAAGTCATATATTGAATTTCATATAGAATTTGTGTTGGCACAAAACAGGTAACCACAGAAACAGTCAGTCAGTGAGCCAAGCAGTTTGTTTTACGAGTGTATGTTTGATGACCGATAATTAGCATATGTTTTGACATTAAGAATAAAAGCTTAAAAGTGTTGATTTTATTAGTTTAGCTTGTAAGATTTGTGTTTGGTCTTGTTATTCGTAAATACGAACTGCACATCACAATAATGTTGTTGTTGTTGTACTGTTGTATCTACCGTGATATTTATTGCCTCATCAGCAGGCAAACTGTCAATTTGCATAAATTTTCCTTTTTTAAAGCATTTCCGGATTTAATCATTTTGATTTAATTTATTTAATGACTTCTTGGATATCTAGACGTTATCTACTTATAAGTGTATTACACATGAATGGAAAATAAAAACTGTTAACGGATTCGCAAAGTCTACGGCAAAATCATTGCAGAGCAATAAAAATGTATTTGATAAAACATAGAATATACATACATGCATTTATACATACATATACACACACATCCATTTGCACAAATTGTTTTGTTTACGCAGCTAAAATTTTTAATTTCTTTGAAATTTTTTATATTATAAAGGGGTTTTCAATAAGAAAATTGTTTTCTAAAACAAAATAAAACAAAAAATTTTGATTAAGATGATTCAATTTTTTTTTGTATTACGAAGAGACAAATTAAGTGTTTTCTCAGAAATCGCACTATACGAGTTGTTATAGATGGGATTTCATCAGACGAGTTCATGATGAATTCAGGGGTACCGCAAAGCTCCGTTCTTTCTCCTACCTTATTCCTTATCTTTCTAAATGACCTTCTTTGTCGAACTTTCAACCCAATATATTCTTTTGCAGATGACAGCGCCACTTGTCACTCATATTCATTTGGTAATAGACCAGGCCATTTGGAGGTTACTTTCAAAAGGCAAAACATGAATGATACGCTTAATCACGATCTTGTGACAATCTTGGAATGGGGTCGTGTGAATTCAATGCTCGTAAGACACAATGTTGCATGCTTACGCATAGATCTTCGTTTGGTAGTAGTGCTGCATCTGTTACTATGGGTGATATAGGTATTATGGGATCAGAAGCTCTTGATGTTCTTGGTATGAAAATTCAGTGTGATGTTCGTTGGACTAAACACATTTTTCAGGTTTCTAAAGAAGCTTTCAAGTGCCTCGGTTTTCTAAAGCGGTGTAGTAGAAACTTCACCCCATCCGATCTCCGTACTATCTATACCACCTACATCCGTCCGAAAATGGAATAAAACTCTCATGTATGGGCCGGCGCTCCAAAGTCTATTTTGGGGTTACTCGACCGCGTACAGGAGAGGGCCAAGAGGCTCATTGCTGACAGTAGGGTATCCAACTCTATTGATTCTCTAGAGCATCGACGCAATGTGGGATGCATTTCACTGTTCTATCGTTACTACAATGGTAAGTGCTCTAATGAGATTAGGGAACTTGTTCCTGATACTCGCACGTTTTCACGTTTAACTCGATTTTCGATGAGAACACATCCTTTTGTGGTTGATTGGCCCATGAATCTCACTACGCATTACAGGGAAAATTCGTTTTTCAGCAGAACAGTCCATATGTGGAATAAGATCCCTCCGGAGGTCTTTCCTGTCACTTTCAATCTGAGAAAGTTCAAATCGAATGTCCACAGACACTACTCCCTCTTTCCCCCTTCCCGTAACCTAATTTCCTAGTTCTGGCACAGTGCACTGCATACGTAGGGGTCATCCCCTGAGTGCTGGTCCTATTAAAAAAAAAAAAAATTTGGCAATTATGAATGCAAAATGATATCGGGCAAATATCCACCACAACCACGCTGACTGACGTCGATTCTTTTATCTAATTTTTTAATTACTTTTTGGCAAAATAGCGGACCTTTTTCATTAATCACGTCACGTAGGCTGAAATCGATTCCATTGGCTCCGTATATACTCTGTTCTTAATATAGCGCAACAAAAATAATCCAGTGGTGTTAAATCAAACGATCTGGCTGCCCACTTATTTACTGATTATCGTGAAATTATGTTTGCAATAAATTGATCATTTCGTCATTAATATACCAAAATTGAGTTGTTAGCATTTCCCGATAGCGTGATCCATTGACCGTTACCACATTTCCTGCATCATCTTCGAAAAAAGAAACGACCCAAACGCACCTCCGGACCACATAGTGCACCATACAGATACAAGTTGAGCATGCAAAGGCTTCTGAATAATCGCTCTAGGATTTTCAGAAGCCCAAATGCGGCAATTTTACTTTTTGACATACCCTGACAAGTGAACATGGGCTTCGTCTAAAAAACAGATTTTTAAAAAAATAGCAGCCGATTGTCCCTAAATGTATTTAGCGAATCTACGGCAATGTGAATAATTTGTCGGCTTCAATTCCTGCACCAGTTGAAGCGTGAAAGACTTCAAAGTCAAATCCTTGCGCAAAATTATCCTTGGGGTGGTTTTGGATAACCCCAACTGTTGAGAACGTCGAGGAATTGACAAATTTGGAACTGCTTTTACATAATTATAAAGCACTTTCTGAATTAAATGCATTTTTACATTACGTCATTGTTAAACTTGTCAATTGTTACTATATTTTTCAATAGCTTTTTGTGTATTTTTATTTTCATCCACTTCTTATTCTACGCCTCTGAGTAGATTGATTTCTGCACGCTACAAAAATTTGGTTCTCTTAAAAGACTGAAACTTCACGATTTTTCGCTTTTATCACTATCACGATATACTAAATTATCCAACCAGTCCCTAAACCTCAACCTCGCAAGTTAAGCTTTTGTTTTTGTTTTGGACTTTGTTCCTTTTTCTTCTTCTTTTTCCATCGTGTTTACTCAACAAAAATTATTTCTCTCTATATTTCTGGCACTGATGGGAGTTGTTTATGTTCTGTTATACAGCAAGCAGACATATCTAACTATATTTTTTAATTTAATATATGTTACGGATGTGTCTTGCTTAAGTTTTAAAAGAAAATAATTAAGTAACTGGGTATGCTGCTTACTAACTGCGTGTTTTGCTAAGAAAACTTATGCACGCGAGACAACAACAAATTTGTAGAAATTTTATACACGCAAAATAACAACAATTAAGTATGATGTTTACTTACTCCGTAGTTTGCTTTGCACGCAAGACAACAACAACAACTTTCTAGGTATACTGTTTACTAACTGCGTAGTTTTCTAAGAAAACTTATGTACACAAGACAACAACAACTAACAAAATAAATAAATTTCAGGAAGAAACTTTATCAGCATAAAAACAAAAATACACACAGACGCACAGGCGCCTATACATCGAATTAATAATATAACAATAACAAAATGTGATGTAAATGGAGTAGAAGATTAGATTCTTAATTTTCCAGACCTCTAGTGGAGAAATATAAAAGGCAGCATCTGAATAATATAACAACAACAAAATGTGATGCAAAGGGAGTGGAAGATTAGATTCTTAATTTTTCCAGACCTCTGGATAGCTAGTTAGTTAAAATAAATCTCGTAAAGTAAAGACGTGCATCTTAAGTAAATTGTTCTGTAGTGTCAACTTTGTGTGTAGTTGAAGTAAATAAACTTGTTATTAATTTAAAAGCTCTATTTTGTAATAAAGAACTCACAACAAAACATTTGTAAAAGGTATAAACATAACAACACTTAGTTGATTGCCAAATTTTCAAATTAATCCTGTATTTCCAAATAACTACAAAGAGAATTTTTCTTATTGCTTGGAAAGCAAGTAGGAAACACAATACGATAGCCAAAGCTAAACACCTAAAATTTGTAGAGAATACCATTATAATTTTTGTAGCTTAATCCCGGGTAGTCGTTATTTTCAGTTTTAAATTATAGTATAGTGTGCAGATTCGTAAAACTTGAATATAAATTTTAAACAAAAGAGGAAATACAAAGTTAAACATTAAGTGACGGCTCATACATAGTACGGAATCCTATGTGGTTAAGTTCAAATTATAGGTTTATTTTTAAAATTCCTTATGTTTTTGTAATGACTTAAGTTTAAACTCCACAAGTTTGTTTTTATACAACAGAAATTTGTCTTTAAAGATGTGAGAAGAGCATAAGAAAGTAATTTTAATTATATAAGGTAGTCTACATTAACTCTCCACATAAGCTCTTCCAAAGTAAACGATCCCCTTCTTAACCCTAGATAGATAAATTTATTTTTTAGTACGGTAAAGATAACGTTACGTCTGAAGGACGTATGGTTTCTAACATCCTTTTAAGGACTTAAAAAAATAAAAATTGGCATAGGGGTTATTGATATCATTTATTTATTGAATTTTCTCTTCGATAACCATTAGCAAGCTACTGAGATCAACTGAGATTACTGAGCATGTACATTTTCTCTCACTACAAGCCACCGAGATGGAGTACAAAATTAATAAGGCATACGTCTGATAGACGTAACTTATCTATGCAGGGTTAAAACAGATTTAGTAATAATAAAATATGTAGATTTCAGGAAAAGAAAAATTATTACTTTTTATTCAAAGCAGCACAAATTAGTCTATACAACTTAAAAATCACTTTACTATACTCTATACGAAAAATGTGTAAAAATAAATCGCACTTTTTTATGTTTGTAATTTAAAGCCAAATCTAGTCTTTTTACAGATTTAAAACAATATTTCTGATAATCGTTTCGTTAATTCGTATAAATAAATTGTTAAATAACATGAACAAACATAATAATAAATTTATATTTTTTTTATATGATTTTGGCATAAACTTAAAAATAAAAACACAAAGCCAATGATTATCTGAAGATGATGGCCCCAAGGGACCCACGCAAAAAAAATAAAAATAAAACTGTTTTCAATGTTCACAAAAGACAATTTCAAAACAGTAGCTTTAATAGTTGAATATCACGATGCATGTTTTTTTTATTTAAGGAATATTCATAACAACGATGGATATATTCAATTTGCAATTGTAAAAATTTAAAAAACTTCAGATAAATAACAAAAAAACAACAGTTAAATAAAGAAGGCGTAGAGTGGGTTTTTCTTACACAAAATTAAAACAATGCAGACAAAATAGGGATTAAAAAACACATGACCAATGGGCATTTATACGTTAATCATGTCACACAGAAAAGGAGCTACCAGTAGATGGTGTGCACAAGCGTGTGGGTTTGTTGTGGATCACAGTAAACGTGAATTTCGAAATAAGACAACAACAAGGTGGTAATTAATGAAGGGAGTCAATGAAAAAGATTAATTGCAAACACCAGAAGAAATTTTGAACAAAACCAAAAAAAGCCCCTAAATTGGCGCCATTTATAGAGAAATACGAGCAATATTCCAATACGCATACGCACAAATAATTCCTAAAAACATTTTTTTGATATTTTTCAAAACAAAAATATCAACTTAAAACACTAGAGGCTAAACAGTGATTTTATAAAGGAATTTTTATTTAATACTCCTCGAAAACCACAGGAGTCACATTTAATGAACTTCTTTTACATAAATGTGCCTGGTATGAGTTTCTCAATAGGAACTGCCAATACTTGACAAATTCGAGTGGAAACCTTGAAAGTGTTTTCTCAATGGTTATTTACAACTAGTCGAAAATGTAAAGAAAGACTTTAAGTTTTTACTTCGTTTACTTTTGCCACTTCTTGTTCGCCTCTCCCAAATTACACTTTTTCAACAGCATTAAATTGACACAAGTAGCAAAAGTTTTATAAAGTGCTTGTTGGTTGCTTAACGTTGCTTAAGCTGCTTTGTTAAATGTTTTTTAAGATTTTCTACACAAGTACTTCTTGCTTCTTTTAACTTTACAAAAATATTATTACAAGTGGTGTTATGAACAACATTTTATGTTATTAAAAATATATAATTCATTTATGAATGTCGAATTTATAAGTCCCGTAGGCGAATTCAATAAAACCACACTTGAACTCTTGTCGTTTTATTTGGAATTTTTGTAATACATATTTTTTTTTGTTTTTATATTTTTGCAAAAAATTTAAAACAACGGAAATTACAAGAAACAGTAGCAACATCAAAGCAAAACAAAAAAAAAATGAAATTAAAAAAGAATGTATGAAACACTTACCGCCAAAGTAATTCTTGAAATTCTTCATGTCTGGCAGAAATTATTGATCTGTAAGGAAAAATAAATACAAAAAGTGAAATTAATTTTAAGAAAAAGAACATAAACACTAATAATTTTTTAATGAAGCATATATATATATATGTATATATATATATATATATATGCCATGTATAGGTTTACAATGTATGTACATATAACATAACTAAAACTCAACTAGTTACTGCTCGCTTAACAAATTGCTGACATAATTTATGACATGTGTCCAACAGCCACATAATAACTTAACTACTGCTAATTGCATCAAAAAACTGAAACTACATATTCTTGCCCATTCAACATCACAGTTAGAACAAAAATAATTATCTTAGCTGCAAGTGCTGAACTTGTATTACACCCAGGGGAATTTAACAAAAACAGAAAATGTTCTTTACGTTTGAATTTATCTTATACAAAGTTTTAAGTTATTGTACATAAGAATAAAATCTTACTATTTTAAACCTTATTTTGAGTTTCGAAAGAATTGAATAAAATAATTTTAAAAACGAAATATTCTTTCGCACAGTAGACCATTTTACGAGAAGGCGGCCAAAAGTCCTTATTTTCATGGTCCCCAATTGTAAAATTTTAAAGTTCATTCGAAAGTAGATACTAGTGTACCTCGGGAGTCAAAAAATTAAAACTTTATTTTAACTATATCCCAAAGAACAAGGTGATTCAAAAGGAGCATTTTCAGTATTTTGCTAAAATGAGAAATTTCTTAGTACAAGGTTTTTAAACAAAACAAACTTTATATAATAGCGTATTTGTTAGCTATTAGTATAATAAAAGTGAAATGTTTTTAATTGATTTTTGATTGTTAGAAATTATTCCAAATATTTTTTTAAATTCTCTTACTTAATAGAGCATAACTTCTAACGTTCCTTAGGAAATGTAATAGCATTAGCACTATGTCATACCCCTGAATATCCCCTATATACCTATATCCCATTGCATACCCGGCACGATCCGACCGTGAGCACCAGAACAATTTTTCTGACGCAAGATCGAACATTTTTTTGCAAAATGGAATTAAAAAATTTGTTTTGCTATTTTGTGAGCATTTGATTTATTTTTCAAATCGCCTTTACCAGAGACGTTGTTTATGTAAATATGCGTATTTTGAGAAAGAAAACAATAATTTTTCCTCAATTTCAAAGTCATGAACAGTTGGTCACAAAAATATTTTGCCTACTTAAAATAACGTAAATTTATATAATTTAGGTCACAAAAGTATTTTACTTTTTAAATTGATTAGGACTGATTGTAATAGTTTTTTTTCTTTCAAATTATTGAATTGCTTAGCTTTGGGCATAAAAACAACCCTTGATATTTTTCCAACGCTCTTACAGGTGGAAATACAAAATCAAAAACAATTTGAAAAATAAAAGATTAAATTAAAGACCTTCAACCTGTAATATTTACTGTTGATGTACAAGAAATAGAAGTAAATTTTAAAATGTATCTCACAATGATTGATGAAGAAGTTGCACAAGCTTTAACTGATACAAAAACATCATCAAGCTGCGTTATTTGCAAAAAAAAACATCAAGTCAATTAAGCCATGCAGTTCCAGAAGATGACACTTTTAAGTCAGCATACGAAATGGGATTGCCCCCTCTTCATAATAGAATACGTTGGTTTGGATTTTGGTCCGTTAGGCGAAAAGTGCGAAAGAATAAGGAAAAAGAAGAAAAAAGAAACCAAAAAAAAAATACGATAAATATTTAGAGCAAGGCCTAATCATTGATCAGCCAAAGCAAGAAGATTTTTTCAGATCCAGTATTATTTTACAAGTTATAGCATGCAGCAGAAAGATAAATGCACAAAAATTTCGAGAGTACGCCAAAAAAAACAGCTATACTTTACAACGAAAAATATTCTTGGAGATATATGCCATCCATAGCTCATAAAATTTTGTACCATGGGGAACAAATAATTAAACACAATATAAAACATAACACAAGAAAAAATTCTAGATATTGTACTAATGAAGACTTGATTGTTGTTATGCACATCAGATCCCTATACGTCCAATATCTGGCAAAAATGGAAAACAACTTCTATTGAACTAGACAAAGAAGCTAAACTGCTTCTAAAAGATGAAAATCAAGGCTATTTAGAATAAATATTTACTAAAATTGTTTAATTAATAGTAATTTTTATAAACACAAGAGTTATCTGTATGTATTGATCCTTTTAAAATTTCTTGTACATTAATAAAGTATTAATCAATTTACAATAAAAGCTTACATATACGAGTAGTATTAATGTTTATTTTGGATTAAAATACCTCCTTATCTAAAATAAATTTGAACCAATGAATATATTTTTTATGTTTTTGCTACTTAATCAGCTAATTTTTAACTCAAATTGTTAAAAAAAAAAACAACCTTTGGCCTTCGTACTAAAAACTTCACGGGGGCCAAAGCTTGGCCCATTCTAATGTTTTAATGTTTTAATAAGTATAAGTTCTAAAAAATTCCTAATCCAGACGTTCGATACATTCACATATTTGTCAGCAATTTGTGGATTCTTCGAGACTATTATTGTTAAGTCAGCTTGCCTAGCGAAGAGCACACTAAGTGAAATACAATGATTTACACTGGGAAATAACAGGAATGTTAAAGGCAAAAGTATTCCGAACCTACTGCGAAATTGATATGTAAAAAGTTGTATGTCCTGTACTAACAGTGAAACCATTTAATGTAGAAATATACCTAGAGTTTGAAAATTTACTCAGACGTCCGTTTTTGCTACGAGTGGATGAGTTGAAACAGACTTTTCTGCTCGTAAATACAGTGTTGCTGCAAATGCTTTTTCCGAAGCGTCGCAGAATCAACACATCGTGGTATTTTTTGTACAGATTGGGCCAAATAAGACCTACTAATGTTAAGCACAAATAATTTTGCAATAATCATTTACTTTGGTTAATAGTTTTTATACATTGAATATATTTTATGGAAATTATGTATGAAATATTACATCAGACAAATGTCCATCATCTTCCTCGATACAAAGATTGACTCTTTTTAACACGTTTTCCATTACACCACATAATGTTTCAGGCTGAAGGCTCAGTATTTCGTCTCGAATATTTTACTTCAGCTGTCTAATTGTCTCTGGTTTATTAAGATACACTTTAAATATCCCCATAAAAAGAAGTCCGGCGCAGTCAAATGTGGCAAAGGGAAATCTGAATTTTTGGAAATCAAACGTTTACCAAAAATTTCACGCAGCAGGTCAATAGATTGCCTAGCAGTATGCGCAGTTGCTCCATCTTGTTGAAACCACAAATTAGGATACTGCTCCGCCATTCCCCGCAAAAAGTTTTAAATCAATGTTCTGTAAGAAGCTCCTGAAATCGATTCCTGCGTTTCATCCTCATTTTCTAAGAAATATGGAACGATAACTCGAATGGTCATAACACCGCACCAAACGGTACATTTAAATGGGTGCAACCGATGTTGATGTGCTGCCCTTGGATTTTCAGAGCTCCACAATCTACAGTTTTGTGGGAGCTGATCTGGAATTAAAATGTTGCCGATATTTACGCTGCGTTAAAACAATTGATCGTTGACAAGAATAGAAAAACTCGATAATTTTAACACGTTGTGTTGTACTGTAGAGTTCCACAATAAATTTCCAACAATTCAATTATAACCTACAAAAAAATATTTTTTTTTAAGATTTTCATCTCAGTTTGTTTCATCCTTCCCGATTTGTTGCATAATAATTTTTGCAACGATTGTTTTAGGAGCCAGCCACCCGGCGACGTTAAATAGTTTGGCACTTTGAGAGAAAACAGACCTCTTCGTGATTGAATTGCTATCAGGCTATATAGTCACTACCAGCATTCCATCGTAATCCCAGTCTTGATGGTACAGGAGTCTGATAGCTTCAGGAACTCTGTATCCAGTAGATGATCAAGCGACAGCCTTTCTAGCAAGTATTTGTTATTTGCTGTCCACTTTTGTAGAGAGAAACAAGCGGAGTGAAGAACTTTAATTATTTCATCTCTTGCTTTTAGAATAGCAGAAATGATATGGGCACCGGCTAAAACACCATCTAACTACATGTTATTATAAAGAAAGTCGGTCGCAATGAGGTTAGTTGATAGACGGATATTGGCCAACTCAAACGTGGTTACGTATTGCCAGGTAAGGAGCACAATTTACATCAAATGTTACGGTGTTGAGCTCAAAATCCTGTGGGTTTTCTTTAGGCGAACTTCTGAAAATTATTCTTTGAAACGGGGTATGTGCGGGATTGACCAATATATGGCGACACATTTTTTCAATATCTATATTGAAAACGTATCTGAATAACCTCCATCACAAAATTAAAATGGGTTAAATCTGATTGGAGAATAGGACCTGATTACAGTAAATCGTTAAGACTATTTCCGTTTGAGGAGGGGCTAAAACCTACACGTAATTTTGTAGCAGTACTGTCGGCTTTAAGAATCGCATGATGGAGAAAGTAATATGTAGCATTGTTATTTGTTGGGGGGTTACTGTTCTCATTTAATTAAGAGACTAATATTCGGGAATAACCCGATAGTATTCAGATTTTAATTTCAGATTCCTATACAATCTAGATTCATTTCTAGTGAACTGAGATAAGGCGATCTGACCGAAGGAGTCAATGTTTAAATTATTAGGATATTGGCGCCATTAAGTTAAAGTTAAGTAAAGTGAAGTTTTGTTATACAGATTTTGAAGAGATTATTACTCAATATTAAGCTTTCTAAAATGCATATATTGACGTGAAATGCTGTTTACATATATTTTATAATATTCACGAGTTTTCCAAATAATTTTCGTGAACGAATAAAATGATTGGAAAAATATTATTAATGTTCAGAAATTAATGTACAAATAAACACGCAGTTCGTCTCACTCACAAATACTTATAAAGTATAATTTAAATTAAGTGTTTAAAGGAGTACAATTGAACCATTTCATACATCTTTAGCTTATATTTGCTATTCAAGTTTTTGAGTGCAAATTTTGTTACAAAAAAACAGAGTGATATCTTGTTTGGATTAAAATGCTAATCCCAAATTTAAAAATAATATTCACCAGGGAAGGGACATTTTCAAGAATACAAATAGATTTCCATAAACAACACTACCCGCTTGACCAGACATTCGTTTTTATGCGTACATTCGCTAAAGTGAACATTTTTCGAAACAAAATTCTTCTTTTTTTTGCTTTTTTTGAGTGAGAGACAAAATTAACGGGATTTATTTATTTTTTGCAAAAGATTTATAAAGCATAAGTTATTTGTAATATGAAGTTGTAAGAAAACAGTTCAGAAAAATAAAACTTTTTAAAGTAAAGTGAAGAGAAGTGAAAAGTAAAATTTAAATATAAAGTGTTTTTATTGAAAATCAAAAAAATTGGTAAGTACTAAACATGAAAAGAAAAAGTAGAAGTTTTATTAGTGAATCTAAGCACGTGATTAATAATAGCCAGAGACGAAATGAAAACTCTGAAATTGTTCTTAACCCTGTTTTTGAAATTGAGCCTCAAGTAAATAATGAACGAATTGAAGAGGTACCTAAAACCAGAAATGATTTTAATATAAAATTGGCTCAATGGCTATCACTAAATAATATAAGTAGAAATGCTTCGAATAGTTTACTAAGCTTATTGAGAGAAAAGATACCAGATCTTCCCCAAGACGCACGCACTTTAAAATATACCCCTCGCGAAATAGTGAAAAGAACAGTAGAACCTGGAGAATACGTCCACTATGGTGTAGAAGATGCTATTACGGACTTTTTGAACAATTTCCAATATAAAAGAGAAAATATTTTGCTAAATATAAATTTTGACGGTCTTCCTTTATTTAAAAGCTCCCTAAAACAGGCGTGGCCAATATTAATTAATATTAATGGAACAAAACCTGTTTTTGTTGTTGGAATTTATGTGGGTTGCAAAAAACCTAAAAATTCAAATGAGTACTTGATAGAATTCATAGAGGAGATGAACCATTTAATTAAAAATGGAATGGTATTTCGCGAAATGGCATTTAGAGTAAATGTAAGGTCATTTATATGCGATGCTCCAGCACGGGCATTTATTTTAGGTATTAAAAATCACTCAGGATTTTTTTCCTGCAACAAATGTACTCAAAGAGGGGAAAGTTTTCAGAGAAGAATAATTTTCAAAAAGGCTGACTGTTCTCTTCGTACTGACAGCGATTTTAGAAATCGTTCAAATCCTCAACACCATAATGTACAGAGCCAACTAGAAATAGAAAAATTGCCTATTGACATGGTCAATCAGTTTCCACTTGACTACATGCATGTTGTTTGCCTAGGCGTTATGAAATCAATACTAATGGCATTAACTAGAGTTAAAGGCCATGCATTTTCTTTAAATGTATCACAAATAAGTAAAATAAACTCCGATTTAGTCATATTAAAAAAATTTGTTCCCAAAGAGTTCGTTAGGAAACCTAGATCGCTTGATGATCTTGAAAGATTTAAGGCCACTGAGTTTCGGACATTTTTGTTGTACACTGGGCCAATAGTTTTAAAAAACGTTTTATGCTCCTCAAGGTATAATCACTTCATGCTTCTTAGTTTAGGAATAAGAATTTTACTTCATGATGAATATTGCATGACTAAGAATGACTGTGCCACAAGATTACTTAACGATTTTGTATACCAAGTTCCTTCTTTGTATTTGTTTTCGATGGTTACATTCAATTTCCACTGTTTAACGCACTTAAGCAGCCAATCAAAAATATTCAACTCCTTAGAAACAATAAGTGCGTTTCCTTTTGAAAACTACTTAGGAAAGCTAAAAAAATTTGTTCAGAAAGGTGATGGAGTTTTGTCACAGCTTTATAACCGTGTTGTTGAGCAAAGCATTTTGAACATTCAGAGCAAAATTCATTATGGCATGGCAAATTTTTCAAAAACGGGAATATCTTACAACAATTTTTGGTTTGATTTAAACGATCCCAATGCATTTTTTTATGTAAAAGCTGATCGATACAAATTGTTTAAAATAACAAAAATAGAAACTTTGGACTTTACCCATATCTTACATAGCAAGTTAGTCGTCGGTCTCGAACCGTTTTTTAATTATCCAATAGATTCAACATTAGTTGGAATATTTTGTTCGAATAATTTACAGTTAAGTCAAGAAATTAACAAAATCCCAATTAAAGATGTTTCTGGAAAAATGGCTTTTTTTACAATCGAGTCTAATAATATCTTTATCCCACTTATTCACTTTTAGATCAAATATGAGTAATACTAGTTCAAACACATTTTTGCAAAGCCAAAACAACAACCAAAATCAAAATAATTCTGAACCATATACGGTTTACACAGAGTTGTTTGCACAACAACCCATCCCCAAGTTAAATGACAATAACAGTAACCAACTATCAGGTACTATTGCATATCAGTTTTAATTAATATAGATTTTAAATAAACATTTTTTAATTTTAGAAATATTAAACTATCTGCGAAAATTAGATCAGAACCTTACAGCTCTCCATTCAAAAACCGACCGCATAACAACAGAAATGATTTCAATTCGCAACGAAGTTTCGTCAATTAGAAAAAAACTCCATGGAGATGTTGCTTGCATTGAATATATTGTTCCGCAGCAACCGTTTACCACAATGGAGCAATACACCGAATTTGAAAACAGTTTGGAAAATGAAGAATTTTTTAAGCAATTTGTAAGTGTATATGGATGTGCATAAAAATCTATAGATATTTTAAGTATTTGTATTTCTTTGTTTTTCTAAAGATAAAAGAACTAACGGCTGTTGGCGAAAAATCTTACGAAAAATTCATACGGGTTGTCTGGAAAAAAATATTTTGTGATAAACTGGCGGAACAGTTTTCGTGGAGAGGAACACTCAACAAAAAATGCATAAGAGGATCAAGATTAACTTTAGCAATACGAAGTAAGAATGAACAAACTAGAACTTTATAAAAAATAATGCTTATCTATTTAATTTATTTATAGATTCATTTAAAAACAAATTCGCGCTAGAAGACGGCGATTTCGACAAAATTTCACAAAGGTTTTTTCAATATGCACATGATAGATTATCTAAATCTGATAAGTATCAAGACAAAAAGCTAAAACTTAATCCTAGTACTTAGATTTAAATGATAAAAATGATTTTTAATGATCAAAAAACAATTTATTATAAACCATAACTACAAAATTTTATGAAAGAAATGAAATGTTTTTTAATTAATAAAAATATGAATTAATTTTAATTTTTTATCTTTATTATTTATTAATAATCACAAATTTTGAATAATAAAATTTAATGTTATAATAAAAAATATGAATAAAAAATTTCATTTCGTTATCTTTATTCGATGTAGCGTAATATTCAAATTCTAATTTGCCTATACATTTTGTAAAATATATACAAAACGCTCTCTTTAATTTTTTGGAATAAAATTAATTTAATGGAAGAGCAATAAGCTGCAAAACCTTCGTTATCGAACTCTTGCTAAAGTATTAAAAGCAAATGTTTAGCGATATTAAAATAAAAGAAATAATAATATCATAAGCGAACATTTCGTGAAGTCGATATTTATTCGTTTTAGATATTGCTAAATAATTGCCATTGATAGTTTTCGCAAACATTCTAGATCGAAGGATTTGCTGCCACAAACTGAGCGACGGGTGAACTCTATGAGATCGTTTTCGTTTCACTAGCAATAGCCGTTCTCGAATGTTTTATTCGCGACGTGTTTGCCAAACTATCTTTAGTGATATTATTATCGAATATCTTGGTCAAGCGGGTATGTTCATAAATACAACCATATGGTTTGTGTGTGTGTGTGAGTTCATATTTCTGTCATATTAAATTCACAAAACTTAAAAATATTACAACCTGCTGTACAAAGATTGCAACAATAATTATTTATTTCTTACTTGTTTTTTGTTCGTTTGTGCATGCACATAAGTAAAATATAATGATGTCTCCACATTGAAAGCACTCGCCGTTCAAACAGTGTGTTTTCTGTCCTTCTAAAAGGACAGAAAGTAATGACAACAGGAAAATATAATCCTTTACAGGCGAATGAATAAAATAATATTTATTTGGGAAGAGAATAAATCCTTAACCTTGTTGTTACTAAAATTAAAAATGTTACACATGCAAAAGCTTTTGTCACCTCTTGTTTTATACGGGTAAAGTTCATGAATTGCACTAGCTTAGCCTGTGTAAAATAGAAAGGCAATGATATTTTTCTGTGATAAAGTTCTTATTTCAGTTACACAGTCGAAACACTGCCTAGAAATACTAAAAACAGTAAACATGAATGAAATATATGTTTTGCCACAACATTGCCAATTGCTACTAGTGTGGAAAATTTACTCTGTTACCAGTAAGTCTTTGGACCTTTAATAACTGATTTAAAGTTATTGAAAAGCATAATCACTAGCAAACCCACAGAAGATGAAAAGTAAAGTAAACTGATAAAAAATTGTTTCGTAATACTAAAATCAATTTAAATTCACATCATGTTTGCATGTTTGATTTTTGTCACAAGTTCTTTTGAAAAACATTCATGTTACAACCAAATGCTTGTAATTAGCCTGCAGTTATTGACAATATATTATTACCATCAGTGTTCAAGTCAGTAACATCCCAAAATATAAATTTCTTAACTACCAAACATTAATTATGTTGGCGTCTGCTGGTTCGTTACCATCAGGACCTGTTCATGTCTTAACCATGATGATAAGCTTCCAGTTTTGATGGCAGCGCTAACAAATTATTGCCTTAAAAGCAGGCTGCAAATAGTGAGAAGATGGCTTAGAAGTGGAAAATTAAACTTTGAAGAAGACAACTAAAAGAAACATTGTATTAGGACTTTGTTGCATATAAAAAAATGTTAAATAATTAACATACGTTGTGGTTTTATATTTCATTTAATGCAAATAAATTTACAAAGTAGCTTCAATTGTAATAATTAATTTATACTCTTTATTTAATCTTGTTCAACTAATAGATTCTGTTCTGTCTGTAACGTTACCAAGTTGTTATCGGTACAATATCTGCCCGTATCTGCAACAGTAATAGTTAAATATTTGAAATTATCAGACAACATGTATTTATTATTATGGCACATTGTGGCCAAAAGGCTGGACAAATTTTAGTTGATCTGCTAAAGAAAAAATTATTCTTCTTCGTGAAAATTATTCTTCTTCGTCTAAAATTTTTTAAAACTTTTTTTAGCTTTCATGGAAATTTGAAGGAATTTTGATACGCATATTTTACAAATAAATTTCGATTTTTTTAAGTTCATCCACAGAAATGTTCGATTTGTTTAGAGTACGGCTGAAAGCATTTTACGTTGTCATTTCGCTACAACTGAAATAAATTAAGATTTTTATTAAAATAAAATGTTTCGGAAAATAGAGATTTCTGATGATATTAGTAGCGGGTTTTTCAACAAGAAATTTTTTTTTCAATTGTGTTTTCACACTTAGTTTTTTGATGTGTTCGTAGTAGATGTATTGGCAATTGTTACAATGAATTCAATTTCGAATGAAAATCGCATTATATACCTAAAATCCACTGTGCATATGGTAGTTCGAATAAAGTTACATTTCGTAAAATGCGTGATATTGTCGGACAATATAATCGTTGTTCTGAGACCGCTATTAAGAACTTGATCGTTAAATGTGAGTCATACAAAATGTGCAAACACCAACGCGAGTTCGAGCGGGTCGTTCAACTGAAAGCATCGCAGCTGCAGGCCACATCGTTGAGGCAGATCCAAATTTGTGAATTCCTTGACGTTCTCAACAATTTGGGTTATCCAAAAACTAGGGATTTAACTTCAAAGCCTTACAAGGTTCAACTGGTGTAGGAATTGGAGCCGATTGTATATTCACATCGTTGTAGATTCGTCAATTCACTCAAGAACAACCGGCTGGCTTTTCTGAAAACAACATTTTTTCACACGAAGCCCATTTTCACTTGTCAAGGTTTGTCAACAAGCGAAATTGCTGCATTTGGGCTTTTGAAAATACTAGAGTGATTATTGAGTAGCCCTTGCATGCTCAACGTATCACTGTATGGTGCGCTATGTGATCTAGAGGCGTAATTGACCCTTTTTTTCAAAGATGAGACTAGAAATGCGGTAGCGGTGATCACGCTAATGCAAGTTGCCCCTGTAGGCTAGTAGGTAGTGTAATAGCTTGTAAATATGGGGGTTGTGCGTTCGATTCCCAACGAAGACATTGGTTTTTTTTTCACTACAAAAATAAAAATTTACTGTCGGTGGGGCTGCTCAGCGATAAAGGCATTGTCACTGGTCGCTGTGCTGTCTTATATACGGCAGTTAATTTCCGACTCTCCTTCTACTTTCACCACCTGTTTCATCTATTCTCTATCCCTTTCCTAAAGAATGTAGCACGGTACTTGACTAAATAGGCATTGTTGCCTGAAGTGCTACTTCTCTTTAAAAAAAAAAAAGAAGATGCTAACAACTCAATTTTGGCCTATTATTGACGACTTGGATATCATTCAAACGTGGTTTCAACAGGACGGTGGCAAATTTTACATAGTCAATGCAACAATGCAATCCAAATTTCTCGATCGCATAATTTCACGACAATCAACAGTTAAGTGGCCAGTCAGATGGTATAATTTAACACCACTGGATTATTTTTTGTAGAGCTATGTTAAAGACAGAGACTATGCGGAGCCAATCGAATCGATTTCAGCCTTGAAACTCAAGATTCATGATGTGATTAACGAAATATTAAATGATTTAAAACTTTGGTGAAAAAATCGACATCTGTCAGCGTGGTCGTGCTGGACATTTGCCAGATATCATTTCTCATTTATAATTGCCCTCTTTGTAATACAATAAGAATTTGAATCATCTTTATTTAAATTTTTTTGTTTTCTTTTTTGTTTTAGAAAACAGACTTCTTGCTGAAAAACCCATTATATTAATACTTTTCAACTTCTTTTTAAAAATTTTTAAATACATTCATTTATTTTTATGTTGTTTGAACTATAGACTCTTCATACAAATTGGTGTCTTTATTGTATTTATTTATTATATTTTTCTTTCTTTTAAAAATTTCAGATTTGAAGGCAATTTTAAGAGGTTTTCTGAATTTTTGCTTAGCTTTTTTCCCGACTTCTCAGTTTTACAATTTTCTTTGTGCAAAATTGCCTTTTTGTAAACCTTAAGAATAACAACTGAATAATAAGACGCAATAAATTTCGGATATTTCAGAAAATGGCACTTTACACTTTTCAGATTTTAGTTTACAGAAGCAGATGTGAGATAATTTAATAAAAAGAAAAGTAATAAACTCCTTTTCTTTTTATATTTCCCCAAGCGCTTTTCAATATTTTCACAAATAACAACAAAAAAAATGCAACTTGGAAGTCAAGCCACCAGACCTAGACAATAATAATATCTAGTGGTGGTTAAGTCGTCAGCCATCCAACAGGTTTGTCAATATTGGTTGGCTTCTTCCTCTCCAATAGATGTTTATCATATTTTCATATTTAATAATCACAGTGGTTATAAACAATGGCGTACGACTTGTTAGATTTCAAAACTAATACTTGCCATAACAAAATCAAGTGATGACAAGATTCAATAGTTTTAGCAAATTAAATGTTTTCTTATTTATATATTTTTTGCTGTTGATTGTAATTTAAAGCGCTGATGTTAATTTTTCTGATGATTTTTTCTTTTATTTTGTGGAGGTAAACAAATACTTTTTATGTTGCCTTTATTCCACAACACATACATACATACGCACATATATGCTGATTTTATTATGATGGGTAATATATGTATGCTGCATCCACATCTACTGTTTGCATTTGTAAGATGTTGATGGAAACAAAGCCCGCATTTGATTAAAAAAAGCGACTAATCCTTTTGCAAGTAAAACAAAAAAACAAAAAATAACTCCACTTGATGTAGTGCGATTAGTTATTGTATGTCGCCCTCGTAGTTCAATTTCATTTGGATTAAATTACTTCACCTCAGTTTTATTTTTTATGTTGTTCTTGACTTGTTAGCTGTGAAATTAGATGCTTTTCACAGAATACCGATCTTTTGTATTTGGTTTATGTTTAAAGTAAACAACTGTATAGTAAAGAGTAAGTAAATTTAACAAGATTTAAAGGTAAAGCACTAACAAGCCCATATAAATGAAGTTTTCACCTGGATTTGTTTAATATCTCTTTTTCAATTTAGCGTTTTTTAGAGCTTGGATTTTCAAACATATTTTTGGCGTATAGGCTTTCGTTGACAATAATTGTTTAAGCTAATGTTGACTTATTGTCAACATGTTTTTTATTCCATAATCGGTTAACTAGTCCACTTTATGTTTCCAACTTAAGTGATTCCAATTAAAAACAAAAAATGATTTATAAATCAGCTATCGGCTTACCGGATTAAGCCTTTGTTTAGTGACGACGACAAAAACCAGTCGAAGGTCTGATTTAGATTCCTTTTCAATTTTTCAGTCAATGTGGAATGGCAATGCAATTGCAGGACCAGAAGAATACGTCATCGAACAAAGAAACAAAATTTAAATAGGATGCATAAATTGTATATATTTAAATGTTTACATTGTACGAAAAACTTACCCAAATACGGTAGAGAAAAATATGTGTTATTGCAACTGAAAATCCTCTTGGATAATTCTCTGAAGATTTTGCCTAAAAATAGTAAATTTAGAAAATAATTTATATTGAAAACAATTCCTGAATATGATATTTCTTATTTTTCTACTGAATAAGCTATATGATAAAAAAATATAATTAAATTCATTAAAACATATACATATATACATATATAATTAGTTATTAGTTTTAGTAAAATTCCATAACAAAATTAAGTAAATCTGTAATGGATAAAAAGATCCAATGGAATCTTAAGGCCCAACTATAATATGCATAAGCTGGCTTAAGTTAATGTCAAAAATTCAAAGAAAATTCTGTCAAATGCATAAGCAAATCTTTGAAGACTTTTAGGTAGCTATATTGTACTTACATGAATATAGAAATTATTATGTACAGTTGTACAATTGTTTTATTCGTATTTTTGCAAAAAAATAATTTCTTTGTAAATTAATGAAACTTATTAACAAAAAGGCGTTTAATAATGATATTTTGTATACTTAATACTATCCTTATACAAATTTATAATTTTTTTACCAGTTTTAAGAAAATTACGAAAGAAAAATTACACAGATATCGCTGTTTTATTATTTGGGCCAAAAGTACTAAAAATATGCAACTGTGTGCATCATTGAATTTATACACAATAAAAAATTAAATTTTATTGCAAATTGTGGGTTAAAAAATGGAAAAGATATTAAAATGTTTAAAGGCCCTTTAGTTATTAAACTCCAAGGTTGAGTCTAGTTCTTCAACGTTATCGCGAGTACTACAAAATAAAGATTCACATTGTAAGAAAGTAAAAAATATTCAATATAAATGCTTATACTGGCGGAGTGCGAGAGAGCTTTTCAAAAACATCATCGGCTGCAATAGTACCCATTCCTCAATATAGCCCATTCCAGTGCCTGATGTAGCTACCATTCTCATCATTTCCTCATCATTTCCACCCTATAATTTATAGCAGTATGAAAATGAAAAGCGCAAACAAAATTTGTCAATTTTGTTTGCGCTTTTCTGCTGCTTCTTTCTGCTATTTCTTTCTGCTACTTCTTTCTGCTACGTCTTTCTGCTACTTCTTTCCACGCTCATTCCTTTGAATTGCCGTTATAATAAAACGCATCTCCTTTGTCACATAAGCAATTTTTTGTATATTTTCTATTAAGTTCAGTTAAAATATTTTTCGCTTTCGCCCTCAATTGGAATTTGTTTACACAATAGTCAATGTAAAATCAGCTGTTTCCGTACGGAATGTGTGATCAGTTTCGTACTTTGCTTAAGCAAATGATATTTGACGAAATTTAACAAAACGATTATTTTAAGTACATTATAGTTCGTCATATATGATTATTAGGAATTTGCTTAAGTTGCCTTAAGTCAGCATATGCATAATATAGTTAGTTGGGTTTTTAAAACATTTTTTATCTTTCAATTTCCCTTGTGTTCATTAGCAAGATGTCTTTCGCTTAATGATTTTCTATCATTTCATTTTGTAGTTAAATTTTGAAAGAAATCTTGTCCTTTTCCCCTGGATTCTCTAAATGATAAAAATAAAATCAATAATACTGGATTTTTTCCAAATTTAATATTTGCAACATAAAAATATCAATCAAAACTTTTCCACATTACAATACCTGTGCTAGAATAACCAGCTGTTTAATATTATAGAGTTACATTTTGCAAGCAGTATAATTTTAAATTATAGACTTATGAAAACCCGTTCATATATTTTTTTTAAATATATTGGCAACACTGTTGAAGAGGTGATAGTATAGTGATTTATTTTTCTTTATTAATATAATTTTTTTCTTATTCTTTTTTGATTTTCTTTTTCTCTTGTCTTCTTATTTCAGATGAATATTATTGTTATATATATTACTCACTGTTCTTTTAAATACACTTTCTGTGGGTAATTTTGTTATTCGTCTTGTTTTCTTTTTTTTAAGATGCGACCCACGTTTGTTAACCAACTGAAGTGCTGTTTGATCATGATATCATGAGTATAGTGGTATCAAATTCACATTTGGCCACCGTGTACGAGTGTGATCTGTGGGTTTTAAATTCACAACTTGCAAACAACAAGAAGCAGCTACTAGCAGTAGTTAAGAATACTTTACATTTATTTTTCACAATTATGCTGGTCTTTGACTTTTTTTTTTGTGAAAAGAAAGCAACAATAAAAACGAGTATAAAAAAGTCATAATCTGTTGATTTCTTATTAAAAGTTTTCAATATTTTTAAGGTACTAAGTGTAGATAAGTGAGTGAGGCTACCCTTATTTGTATATGATCAATGAAGCACTGTAGTCATATGATGATCTACAAACTACAGCTCATTTAACTGTGGGCTCTAAGTATCATTTACCAAAGTACGACAGCGCCAAACATGACAACCTTTTTTGGCTTTGGGGCGTATGCCAATATAACATTATCATCATTTGTTAGTTATTTGTTGTCGTTTTAACGCAATAACGGCAGTGTATGGTAACGTAAGATATTCAAGTTCCTCTGAAAGGTTTGAACAAAAAAAAGAAATAAATAAAAGTACCCAGCTTATTATGTCATCTTTTGTGTTGTTTTGCTTTCATTCTTGACAAATAACAACAACAACAAATGACATGATATGAAAATAAAACTTTTGATTCTACGAAATTTCTTATATGAATTACCTTAATGAATTATTACTTTGAAAAATAACGAGCAATTTGATTGTTAGCCCGCCCTTTTTAATTTGCCTTTCGATTTTGCCCGATCGATATTCATGGTGGTTCTTTAGTTATAGTAATTAGCAAGATCGTTTGTGTTGCATTTCAATTTCCTCAATAAAAATATCTCTAAGGAATTCCCCCAACTATACTTTAATTAAAATATTGTGTTTCCTACAGGGTTTATAGTTGCAACAAAGTTGCTTTATTTCTTTATTTTAAAAACCACAAAAATCCTAAAGATGCCGCCTTTACTAAGACTTACTTAGTAAGTAAAACATAAGACTCTTGAAGGCTTACAAAAGGGGATGACTTACAAAGTAATGACAATTGTTAAATACAAACAGATTCTTTATCATCATTAAAGCAACTCATCTGTAAGTCATCAAAAGTGCTAACTGTTATTGCCATCATTATTAATAATTTTTTAGTGTTTTTTTGTTCATATTTTTTAATGAGATTTATAATTTAGTTTTTCTTTGGCGTTTTGAAGAGTCTGTTCTACAGAATATCTCACATTTTCGTAAGATTTTGTTTAGCAATGTTTCTTAACTTAATGTTTTTTCTAATTTTGGTACAAAAGCATTTGAGTATTCCTAAAAAACTTAAACCAAATTCTCCTCCGTTATAATAACGAAAAATAATGCCTTTAAGCTTTGCAATCTCACTAGAGATCTGTGCCTAAAGGAGCTACCATTTTTCAGCCAACGAGAAATCTTATATCTAGAGGCACCCTTGTGACAATAGCCATTCGAAGGAATATCTAAAAAGTTGCTTGTCTAAAAAATTTCATTTTTAAAAATTTAAATAAAAATCCATTTTTAATATCGCTTGTCCTTAAATTTTTTGTCCTTGTTTTATTTTTTTATTTTTCTTTAACAAGCTAATAAAACACAATTTTGAAGAATTAAACTTATATGACAATTTTTTTATTATGATATAAATATGCTATCATAAGTGAATGTTATTATATTTTAAAACTGAGTCCTAATTTTAGTGTCCATTAAAAAAAGTATAAAAAAATTTACAATATTCAATAGAAACAATAAAAATTATATAAGTTCTAAGGAACAAAAGTGTTTATAAAATGTGTTATAACTACTTTGCACGTGCGTCTTGTGCTCTTTATCTTTAACGAAATAAAATGCTTAATCTTTCATTAACTTTAGACTTCAAACTCACCCTCTTTTCAATTGGCACGCTTTTCTACAGGAAAATAACGGCAGCTCCCCTCTCTCTCTCTCTGGTTGAAACGGAAAACAAAATACAAAATATCATAAAAATATTTTCATATACATGTAAAGGGTGTTGAAAAAATTACATAAGTTGTTTTTTTATTAATAAACCAGTTTTAATCAGCGAAACGAAACGTTTATTTTATTTTTTATAGTGAAGTAAACAAAAACAACGCTAAAACAATTAGGAGGCTCCCATTTAATTTTGTATTAGTCATATTTATACTCCTGATTACAAACATTAAATTAAACATACACAACAATAAGGACTAAAATAAAACTTTTTTTAAGTGACTACAATCCACTAACCATCAGCAGTGCAACTGTTACCAAAACTAAACTACACAATAGATGATAAATTCAAATTTGCATTAATTTTTGAACCCCCTTTTTACCTGAGAATTAAACCTATACAGGGAAGAAAAAAAATATATATGTAAAACTAAGCCTGGACAATAGTTTCAAAATCAAGAAATGTTATTAAATAAAAATAAGGAAACACCGGGCCTTTTTTATTGTTGTATTTCTTATTGTTATTTTTTATTCTACTTGTTTATATTTTGGCTAAGAAAATATTTCATAAACAACAAAATCCTCAAACGTATAAAAAGAATGTATTTAAGAAAAGTACCAAATAGTCTTTGATATAAAATAATATAACCTAAGGTTCTGTTATTCAAGATACCTATCTCCTATACGCACATGCTTAAGAGTGTTTCAGTGTGTCGGTGTTAAATGTTTTTAAGCGTACGCCTGCCTTTAAGTTGCATTTGATTGCAGCTGCGCATCTGCTCCTAATATTTTTGTATTTAAGACATTTATTCCAAAATAAAATATTTTGAGTTTTGAGCTCCTTGCTCTGCCACTGTTGTCGTTTCTTTATCTATCGTTATTCGTAGATGTTTTTAATTGATAAATCTTGATTTGATCATCAACATAAACTCTTGCAACAAAATGGACTTGTTTTTTTATTTGACATACAAATTTTGTTATTCTTTGAATATTATTTCTTCTAAGATTAATTTCTTTACTGCATGCTTTCTTATAGGATGGTTAAAGTTCCTCTTTAAAGACAATTTTGTTTGTTTTTATTTTATTTTTTAAAATTAGACCACAATTTAAGTATCGTGTTTGACTCGGTGACCTGGAGATATATTAATTTGTACCTGTGATCATTTACAAAGCACAAATAGATATTAAAAGTAAGATAATGTCAAATGAATTGAAGTGGCAGTTTTAATGAAATTCGAAATGTTAATTTATATTTGAATGAAGCAATATTAAGGATGACCCTAAATTTTAAATGGTACATGCTGAATATAAACAGGATTTTATGGATTAAATCTTTATAATTTGTTCGAGGATTTATAACTTTTAATAAAACTAATCATCATCCTTAAAGTTCTTAGAGGCATCTGCTTCTCTGCAATCGAATTGCTCTTCCGCATTTTTCCCATGAAGAAATTAGCTTTAATTAGCTTGTATCTATTGGCTTTGTGAAGGGCGAGTATATAGCGTCACTAGAGTCTTTTGAGCGCATTCATTCTCCACCTCAAACGATGCTGAAGGTTAGCCGTCACAAGATCTTTCAGTTTTATTTTTAACATGATGTGTCCTTAAAAGGACGAGTTAGACCATTCTCTTTCTTCCGTATATCCCTTTAAATAACAGCAAAAGTTTAGTCTAAATAAATCGTTACAAAGATAGGTGCTTTGGTACGCACTTCTTTGCCCACATCAGCTTGACACACTTGAACATTCATTCCGAACGGCAACCTTTGTCATAATGAACTGAAAGGACTGGACTGCTGCCATTTCCTTTTGTGAAAGCCATCGTTACTTGCTGTTTATTGGGTACGATTGGCAAGTGCTTTCGATGTGATGACATTATTGTCTAGCCGGATTTTAGATGGTACTTCGCTTACTGGCGGAATAAATCAAAACAACTTAATATTTTAAAACATCCTAAATCTTGATGATCGTTAACAGCAGATAGATTAAAGAGTTTCTTGCAGAAGTTTGTATGTGTGTTTGAGCGGCTTGTGACAGATTTCTATACTCTGATACAGCCTTTAGAAGAACAATGTTACACGTGATGGTTGATCGCTGCACTTCTCAAATTAAGAGAGGTTAGTTCCCATAGAGAGCTGGTATTCTAGTGATATCTAGCTCATCGCGAACGCATTAAAAGTTTCCTAGCATTCGCGTAGCACCACTTCCTACAGAAAAATTCATTCGACACTTCTAATTGAACTAAATCAGTATAAAGAAAAATCTTTATCTATCAATTTATCGCAAGAGTCAACTCGTGTAATCAAGTCGGCTAAAATTTTCTTTATATAATTTAGCTCTTAAAAGTACGCACGTAAAAAATTACCGTCCTTACGTCTTATCAAGACGGGACATGTTGAAACAATTCACTTTATGTGCATGCCATTTTCTATTTATCTACTCTTGGTTTAAAAAGATATAAACGTTCGTAGAAAAATGCTTACCACACAAAAGACTGTATATTTTATACAAATAGTTGCATCCCGTGTGCTTTACCAGCCAATAAAAATAAGACAAAGAAAAAGCTGTGTTTTCAATTTTATTCCAAGCTTTTATATTTCAAGGTGTTTACGGTGTAAAAACATTAAAACCCTGTTTTTATCTTTCTAAATGATCTTCTTTGTCAAACTTTTAACCCAGTATACTCTTTCGCAAATGACAGTACCATTTGTCATTCGTATTCATTCAGTAATAGACCGAACCAGTTGGAGGTGGGTTCCAAAAAGCGAAATACACTCAAACACGATCTCGCAACAATCTCCAAATCAGATCGTTTGAATAGAGTTGATTTCAATGCCCGTAAATCTCAATGTTGCATGATGTCCTAGATGTGTTTTCAGAATTTATTCTGAATCTGTTATAAGTGAAATAAATATTAATGAATCGAAAGCTCTTGAAGTTTTTGGCATGAAAATACAGTGTGATGTTCGATGGAGTAAGTGCCTCGGTTTTTTAAAAAGATGTTAGAGATGTTTCACTCTACCCGATCTTCGTACTATTTATACGACTTATATCCAACCAAAAATGGAATAAAACTCTCATGTATAGGCCGGTGCCCCAAAGGCTATTTTGGAAATGCTCGATCAAGTACAAAAGAGGGACAATAGGCTTATTGGTGGATATCCAACTCTATTTATTTTATAGATCATCGATGCAATGTAGGTTGTATTTCACTTAGAGCCTATCCGTTTGTGTGTGATTGGTCGGTGGATCGCACTACGCATTACAAGAAAATTTTGTTTTTCAGCAGAAGAGTCCGTATATGGAATAAACTCCCTCCAGAGGCCTTTGAATGAAGCAAAATTCAAATCGAATGTCCACGTCCTTTCCTTCTCCCCATAACCTAATGTCCTAGTTCAGGCAAAATACACTGCCTGTGTAGGGGTTATTCCCGGAATGTTGGTCTGAAGAGAAATAGATAAGACGAATACAGAGCATTTCTGCAGCGATCCAGAAAAAGCATTACATATTACTATAGTCTAACTTTTACCATAATTTCAAAAGTTTACATATTGAAAATAATGTTCCTTTTTAAAAAATATTTAATGAAAAAATATGAACCTAAGTCCAACCAAAAGTTTTTCCTTAGGAATTATTCGGAATTATTTTCTTTGTTTTTAGATGAGCGAAGAGTGAACGATTGAATTTCTTTTTATCACATGGACGATGAGCGATATCGGCGATATATTATTTCTGAAATCATAAGGGATTTTATATAGGACTATCTAGATTTATAAAAAAAAGGCGATTTATAAAAATTCAAATTCCAGCCATTCAAAATACGTTTTCGCTTCAAGTTTTATTTATTTATTTTTCAAAGAAGTCTTTAGTGGTGAAACTTGAAACTTTTCCGAATGTTAATTTTCATAGCCATAACCATTACGTAAAGCAAAAAACCGTGAATTAAAATCTCCCACACTTAAATTTATTTCTCCAAAATAAAAAATAAAATTAAAAATATTCTCACCAAAAACCTTAAACTTGAAACTCGGTATCATTGAACTTCAATCGAAATATGCTTCCTGATGGAAATAAAATCAAAATTCAAAAGCAAAAAATGCAATTGAAAATAAATTAACAACTAAAACTAATATTTTATTTATATAAAAGAAGGCTATAACAAGACAGCAATACAAAATGAATGGAAGAAACACACATGTTTATACCTTCATTCATATACGTGCAATAATAAATTTTAATTTGATGCTAAATACTCGTACATGGACCATTCACAGTATAGTCAAGTACATGTAGAATATAAAACAAGTTGTCCGGTTAAGAGGTCGGTGCTGAAGAGAAGGTGTTTGAATTAACATAAACAAAAAAAAATAAAAATGAAGAAGTATTGACCCTTAACCATTGTTGCTAATAACACTACACTTTAACTGTCTTTTTCTCTCAGCATAAATGTCTGTTTAGTGGGACTACTAAAGAACTTTATATATTCATTCGTATGTCTGAACAAGCTGGCCTGTCTGCCATTCTGTTACGGTGTTAGCCGTTGTTGTCTACAACATATTTCTGTTGTAAGTGTCGGATACATTTTAACAATAAAATATCATAATTGTCCTCAGGTCATAATATTTGGTTTGCAGTTTATCATATTTTTTTTTTATATATTTATTTTTTTTTCGTTTGCTGGTTTCGCCAGCCAAGCCAAGCGTTTATGCTCTTAAAACTAAAGCGATTTTTTAACTTATTGCTTGAGTGCAGTTGTTATTGCTGATATTTTTGTTATTGCTCTTTTTCTCAATGCAGGCGAGTATTTGAACTTGTATAAAGAATAGACTTAACATTAAATCCTAAAAAGATTGATGTTAACGGAACATATATATGCAGCACACACACATACACATTTAAATACAAACCCACATGCATGCGTATGTATTATATGATATGGATATATACCTACTTTTAAATACAGTGGTGAGACATCAATTTTGTTGTATTTCCTGGCTCAAAAGAGTTTTGGTCCGTAAATAGTTTTTGTGCGTATTTTTTGTACGCTACATGACAAGTGATATATTAAATTTAGTTGACTGTTCTTTCGCTGTAGATTCATTTATTTTAAGTTTTTTTATACTCCTATGCACACGAGTCATATTTTTGTCTTATCTTATAAATTATAGCGATATTTTGAAATTTGTCGTAATAGAAATATATAGACTTTGAGTGTGAGTCTATCACATCTAGAAATACATTTTTTCATAACAATTCTTACATTTATGTTTGTTAATCTCAGAGTTGGAATTTGAAATTTTATATATATCGGAGTTTTCAACAAGACGTTTGTTTTTCAATTGTGGCAACATCAACAACATGATAGTTTGACATTTAGTTTTTTGACGTATTCGTTACTAAGAATTCACTCCTGCACAAAAATCGTATTAAAGTTGCATTTTGTAAAAATCGTGATATTTTTGTACAAAAAAATCGCCCTTGTGAGACCGATGTTAAGAATTTGGTCGTTACATTTTGGTCGACAGGCTCGATATAAAATGTGCGAACACCAATGCGTGTCTAAACAAGGTTATCCAACAGAAAACATTGCAACCGTAAGCCGCAGTGTTGAAGCATATTCAAATATGTCAATTGGGATTATCCAAAACCTCCACATGGCAAATTTTGTGTAAGGATTTGACTTTGAAGCCTCGCAAGATTCAACCAATTCATTCAGGAACAATCGACCGATTTTTTTGAAAAAAAAATCTTTTTTTTCAGACGAAGCCCATGTTGTCAAGGTATGCCAACAAGCAACAAGCTTAAAACCCTAAAGGGATTTTTGAGAAGCCTTTGCACGCTCAACCTTTCACTGTAAGGCTTGCTATTTGGTCTGGAGGCATGACTGGGTCGTTTTTTTTCAAAGATGATCATAGTTTAGCTTAGCTTGCTTAGCTAAAGCATCTTTTATTGTCTGCTTTTTAAAAAAATAATGTCAGATCCCATCGTGGCTCTTAGTATAGTATTCAATTATTATCATTTCAGACCCGATCATGACTCTTAGTATTTAATAACTTATTCTATTAACTCTATTAACTCTAACATTAGTTTAAAATTTGAATTTAAAAAAAATCAAATTGATTTCTATTGTTTGTGGAAAAGAAAATTAATTATCCTAGAGAGTGATCCCTAAATAATCTTAGGTTTTTCGTCTATGATTTATGGTTGCATTTAGCACCGCGTAAAAAGGCCATTATTTTTTAAATAGCCCTGATAACATTTAAACTATATTTTTGATACTTTGCCCGGCAATTAAAAGTTTTTAATTTGCTACACATGCAAGACATCTGACCAAAGATAAGAAACGACGGATGAATTATCATATTTGTCCCAGTCTATACAGGCTACAATATTGGAAAACCTTTGCTCAAGAAGATCTCCTTTAATCACTTGCTTCATCAATTTTGATTCCCCACCTCTTAGAAGATTTTATAATCTGGTATTTAAGACAGTATTGTTTAGTTTCTGTAGTAAGATGATAAAAATCTAATAATATTGTTTATGTTATAACATGCATATATGGCAGATTTCCATTTCAGCAACCGTAACAAAAAAATCCTTAAAAACTTTCACATAAATTGTGTAATTATTAAGTGGATAAAAATAACAAAATTTTTAATTATAAGGTGCTCCCATAGTGGCTTTATTTTCAACTATTACAACTAGACACTCTAATTTTTTCCAATAAAAAAATTAAAACATAAAATTGTATATATGTATGTTATAGCGCACATGTGGTTAGGAATCCTCTATCTGTGACTTGCATTTTGTAGATTTACGTTTTAGACAGTCATTTTCTTTTTAAGGTTTTGAGCCTCTTTTAAAAAGTCTTTATAGTTTTTCAGTCGGTACAAGTTCCTGGTTGAAATTTAGTATGATTATAGCGCACGTTAATTAATGTTAAATGACAATGCTAATACACCGAGCTACAATTAAACTTTATGCAAATTGTTCTCAACCAAAGTAGGTCATACAAAATTCGTTGCATACAGATACCTTAACTGACTAATGGTTTAGTTCTGCACCAATATTGAATTGTTTTGTATTGAATTGCATTTTATTGCAATAAAAAAAAAAACAAAAAATTTATATTATTGTCTGTCGCACAGCCTGTCTGTTTGTCTTTACGTTTACTTCTACAATGTACACGTAGTATTTATGTCTGTCAGCGTTTTTAACATATGAGTACTTACTATACTAAAATACTAGTTGTTGTATTTTGCTTTACTTGATTTTATTAAAGTCCTACTAAAGCTTTAAATTGTAAACTGTCGATAGTTGTTTTTGTTTTTGTATTATTGTTAAGCTTTGTGTATGAACCTTTTTTTTTATTCCATTGTTTGATCATCAAGAAGATGAAAGAGACAACAAAATAAACAAAAAAAATACAAGAAAGAAAAGAAAAAGATCAAAAACAACTAAAATTTTTGCTGAATATTGTATTTTCTTACGACTTAGACAAGTGTAAATTTCATGTTAATGTTTTTAATCTTGATTCAATGTCGATCAAGATTCATACATTTATTTTATTTATACAGCCATACATGGACATGAGAGTACGAGATGCTGTTGCCATAAAAGTTTTATTTGTAAATTTTACACCGGAAAGAGTATTAATTTTTGCGATTTCCGCTTGATTATAAGTTTGTGTTTTAGTTCATTACATGCCTTCCAACAATATTTGTTAGCCTTATTTGCTTTGTTGTTGGGTTCAGGAAGAGAACAAATATGCATGTGGTGAAGCTGTTCAAATTTATGGCATTCAATTTTCTCTTTGTTGTTGTTTTTTTTTTTTTTTTGTAAGGAAATTGTATGATTTGATTAAATGTCTTTAGCCTTAAGAATTAAGAGAAAGTGTTGTTTTGAATTATGGCTTATTTATTGCATATAATTACATATTTAATCTTGAAGGGTTAAATTAGTATGTCTTATATTTTTCCTTTAATACTTATGAGGATTTAAACTGGATTCTAAATGGTACAATGAAATTTTTAAGGCATATGTTATACTTAGTTTTGATTTCTAGAAAGTTTTATGTTTAAAGATATTTATTTAAAGTGTATCTCTCTGCACCTATGACACGGTTTAAAATTAGGAATCCTTAAGTAAGACTACTAATACTTATTATATTTGTCTTTATATACTACAAGTGTAAAATTTAAATACCTTCCTATAACACTTCCAAAGATAAGGTCTGTCTATAAGCACACCCTTTAATTTGTTGTACCCATCATATTACCACAACTTCTACAAAAGTTCAAGTGTCTAGCTAATACGGATATATTGCAAGGGGTCTGTTTTGTCTTAACATACAAAAATTGCTGATCTTGCAATTATTAGAATATACACGTCATAGCATAAATTTATTACTATACATAATAGGAAGCTGGTAGGGAGAGAAATAGTAAAACTTTCGAAATAATAGGCGATGAGTTATGAAAATTGTTTAAAAAAGCACAAAAAATTAGCAAAAGTTATTAAATCATTTATTTACGCCGATAAATATTTAACATTTTTTTTAAGCAGGATATCAGGAAACATTGCCTAAAGCTGTGTCGTAAGCGGGCTTCTATATTGCCCGACTTCTTCCAGCATTTCGACCAGTATCTCACTAATTTCAGATGGAGTTTAATGTGCTTTAGCTTGGAAAGCGGGTCACAAGGCTTTTCCCAAAATATAAGATATTTCACGTATCTCTATAAAAAAAGAGTAGGGGTCAATAATACTCGCGAAACTTAACTCTCAATAGATTTATGGTATCATTCGCCGTGTGGCACTATCCTGTTAAACCACACATCAAACAAGTCAATGCAAATAAGTAACCCCATATTACCAAATTCTCTTTAAGATCGCCACACTCCAAAGCACATACATATGACAAAGTGCAAATGTACCAGTGGAGTGTATATATATTCAAAACCTAAACCCTTTTCTGCTTTACCATTCCAAACGGATATAAATATTTATCTTGCAGGCAGTTATGGTGAACATATATGAAAAATGGACCTAAAATAATTTTATGATACGAATAGAAACCTGGTACCAATCCAATCAATAAAACAGAAGACTCTAAAAGTCTAGTTGATATATTTTTTGATTTTTGGATATTTTTTAAAGCAATGGGTCTTTCCATAGAGCTTTGTAATGCAATAAAAGAAAAATAAATCTTTAAATTGACACAAAATTTATTTTTTCGATAAATTTTTCTAATATTTGTGGCCGTAAATCGACAATAACGTGCCGAATGGTTTCGTCTAAGAGGTCACTTGTTTCGGGCTTACCAGTGTAGACTAGTGACTACACATATCCCCATAGAAAATAGTCTAGCGGCGTTAAATTACATGATCCTGAAGGCCAATTGTAGCTGTGCGGTTACCAAACTAATAAATCGATTGTGGCACGAGCTGTGTTGCATGCTGCACCGTCTTCTTGAAACTACAGCTCCTCCATAACATTGCTGTTTAATTGATGAATAAAAAATCATATAAGATAACTTAAGGACTTGTAATTAATGGCGAAAAACTTTCCGTTTGATACAGAAAAAATGTTAACTATTAATTTTTATTTTTACTGTTAATTTCTTGAACTTTTAATGTGTTAATTACAGAGTAGCGAAGTATTCACTCACTGTTCATACATGTATGAATATGTACATGTCAATTTTTAGCCGCTTCTTCTCATACATGTGTGAGAGACTACAAATTATTTTGTGTTTTCTCATAAGTGAAAAAATGAGAAACACACAAGTGTTCATTTTTGAATATTTACAATTTTGATAACTTTTCATAAATTAAAAGGTCGTAAAAATATGTGCGTTAAGCATTCGCGTACATAAACGCACATATTTGATAATGCACAATTGTCGGCGTATGCAGAAAAAAAAAGTTTTTTTTATTCCTTTTAGAATATATTGCAATATTGTATTTTGAGTTAATATGTACCCATGTGTTTTTACTATATTTTACGGTAAACTGCGATCGTAGGTAGAAAAGTTTTTTACGTTCATTTATGAGAAACTTTAAAAAATTTCAACGTTCATAAATGAACATGTTTATTTATGAAAAATTACATTAATGAGAAGTAGCTAATTTATCATTTATCACATATGAATAAGACTAATAGTTCTTGTTGTTCGCATTCATGTATGAAAATAACCAGAACATTTTTTGTTGTTCGTTTATGAGTGTGAAAAATAAATATAAAATTTTAGATTTCTCATTTATAAAAAATATCATGAATGTTGATTTTTGAATGTTCATAAATCTAAGTAATTTTATTATTTGTGCTTGATTCCTTTAAATAAATATTTCATGATATTCTCACGAAATATTTATTACAAAAATTTTTATTAAAAAATAAACATTTTATGATATTCTCATAAAACATTTATTTCAATAAAAATAAAATAATATTTGAAATGTATTACTGCGGGGGAGAGCATATCCAAATTGCAATTTCACTTTCGCTCACAAAGCTCATCAGTGAATTTTACCCCAATATTGTATAGAAAAACCTAAAAGTCTTATATCTAAAGCCAAACTGATTCCATGAGAATTCTTCCATAAAATCAACATAGCATAGACAGCAAGACTCGAAAACACTTCTATACAAACACAGCAAAACATTTCAAAACAACAAAAAAACATTGTTTATTTTCAATCATTTCTACATAAGGGTTGCCAATATTGGGGTAAAATTCACTGATGAGCTTTGTGAGCGAAAGTGAAATTGCAATTTGGATATGCTCTCCCCCGCAGTAATACATTTCAAATATTATTTTATTTTTATTGAAATAAATGTTTTATGAGAATATCATAAAATGTTTATTTTTTATTAAAATTTTTGTAATAAATATTTCGTGAGAATATCATGAAATATTTATTTAAAGGAATCAAGCACAAATAATAAAATTACTTAGATTGAAAATGATTCCGATGAATAAATTACTTATTTCCATTGCATGTGCCCGTTGCTTTCTTAGAAATTTTGTAAAATTATTTACAAATATTTTTTATTTTCTGAATTTTCAAATTACATATGAATGGTTTCCAATGGCAAATTACTTAATGTTCATAAATGAAAAATTCTGAACCCTGGTTAATTACTTTAATTCGTTTTATAATTTCTTAAAATTGCTTGACATTTCTATAGAAATTAAGTAACTTTCTTTTGGTTTATTTTGCTCAAAAATATTTATTGGCACTATAAGCCTGTTGCTTATATCAAAAGCAACTTAAAACAATATTTTCTATACCATAGAAAATAGAATAGAAACTCTTTTATACATTTTAATTACAATTCAGCAAAATTGCTAGAAATTTTACTTGTTTGAGTATTTTCCCTTACAGCTGGTGCAAATTTAATTTTTCAATCAATAAAACTCTTGATAAATGATGACAGAAAAAGTAAAATTTTAGAACTAAAATGTAACTAAAATCCTCTTCCGGTTTGACCACACATAGTTAACCATAGTTTTATAAGCACTAAATATAGTTAAAAGCAGAGTTCTCTTTGTTCAGCCAATTTGAGTAGAAGTAGTAGATGAAGTATAGAATTTCAATAAAATTAATTGTTTATGGTGGATTCGAATATTTATTAACTAGCGACAGCATCTCGCTTAATAACATCCTTAAACAAAACAAACAGCTAGTAATAGTAAAATCATTAAAGGACTATGTCATGTCCTTTGAGTGTGTAGTCTTTGTTTTAATCTTAAAAGGCGGCATCTTTTGCTTTTTTGAATTGTTTGTAATTACACCGGTATGAAAGAAGCACTTGCACTTGTTATCTTGTGTCTATTATTTTCCTTTTTTTATTTATTTATCGAGAGACGAGACAATTTATGGAGTAAATTGTATGACTATGGCAGCCTTTCGTTTAAATTTTTTTTTTTTGTAAAGATGCTCCTAAAAGGATTACAACAAGTGTTTCTTTTTATCCTTATTTCTGTATTTTTAGTTTGTTTGCTGTCAACATTCAAATATTTTTATTATTTTGTGTCAACTTAAACACCAAATTCTTGTTGTTTTTCGTTTGTAAAAGTACCGTTTTGTTGCTTTAGCAAATAATAAAAGTTAATTTTGAATCATCGTTGTATCGCTTGCTTGAAAATATTTTCTAAATTGCGGTCCTGTAAATCAATATATTGAATTTAACTTATCTCCTTAAACAGCCAAAACTATCCACTTTCTCTGAAATTTCAAAAAGTTACTCAAAAATTACATAAAGTTATTTATACATTTTGATGTCAAAATACATTTTTACGTTGTTTCCAAAAGGAATGAATATTGACGAATTTGCGAAATAATTCTCAAATAAACGATCTAATTACAGCCACCTAAATCAAATTTTGATTTTACCTTTAAAAATGAACTACATTTTTTGGGGTTTTTTAGAAAATAATTCCTTTTCTGTAATCAATTTTTCAAGCTCCTAGAGATAGTCTAAAAGTAGTCACGGGGAACGGCTAGCATAATTACAAGTAATTCGTATTTGTCAGAATGCCGTTAACCACCGCTCGAGCTCGACAGAGTATCTGTTACTATGCCGAAGATATTCCTTCGAGTTCGAGCGATTAAAAAGGTTTAAGCAAATCTCAACATCAACAAGTCTCCTGGGCCGGATGGAATTCCAGCACTGGCTGGAATTTCCAAAGTGTTGGAAGGTTGTTATCTAACACCAATCCCCAAAAAGGGTGAGGCTAACAACCCTAAAAATTACCGCCCCATTGCCATTTATTCTACACTTTCTATTGATGGAAAATATGATTAATTTTTATCTTGTGAGGTACTTGGAGTCCAACAGCTTACTTAGCAACCGACAATATGGCATACGTAGGAAGCGCTCTATAGAGGTCTTGCAGGCATTTCTTTCGGAACAATGGTGCAGCTCCATACATCAATTCGTTATTTACAAGGCGTTTGACAGCGTGTGGCATGATGCACTTCTGCATCTTCTCAAGATTTATATCGAGTTTTCTTAGGAATCGCACTATACGAATTGTTATCGATGGGACTTCATTAAAGGAGTTCAAGATTAATTCAGGTGTACGGTAAAATTCCGTTCTTTCTTCTACCATGTTTCTTATTTTTCTGGATGACCTTTATCAAACTTTCAGCCCTATATAATCTTTTAAAGATGACAGGACCACTCATCATTTGTATTCATTCAGTAATAGACCGAACCGCATAGATGTGTGAGCGGAAATGATGCTGTATCTGTTATTTGGGTGATATCATTATTAAGGATTCCGAAGCTCTTAATATTCTTGGAAAATACAGTATGATGTTCGATGAACTAAGCACATTTGTCAGGTTTCTAAAGAAGCTTTTAAGTGCTTCGACTTTCTAAAACGGTGTAAAAGATACTTCACTCCATCCGATCTTCGTACTATTTACACTACCTATATCCGTCCAAAAAAGGTATAATACTCTCATGTATGGTCTATTTTGTTGCTCGACCACGTGCAAGAGAGGCCCAAGAGGCTCATTGGGAACGGTAAGGAATTCAACCCTACTGATTCTCTAGAGCATCGACGCAATGTGGGTTTCATTTCACCGTTTTATCACTGCTACAATGTGAAGTGTCTAATAAAATTAAGGAATTTTTTCCAGTTATTCACATTTTTAGTGGAGGGTCCATTCATTTGGGGTTGATTGGCCAGTGAATCGCTCTACTCATTACAGGGAAATCTTTTTAGCAGAACAGTTCGTATGAGGAATAAGCCCCTACAGAGGTCTGTACTGTGGCTTTCTATGTAGGAAAATTCACATCGAATGGCCACAAATACTACTCCCTCCTTCCTTCTCCCCATAACCTAATTTTCTAGTTCTGGCACAATATATTGCATGAGTAGGGGTCATCCTCTGAGTGCTAGTCCGAAAATAATGTAGGGCATTTTAGCGTAATTACTGACAATAATTTTTAGATTAAAACCTTAAAACTTATTAAAGGTTCTAGTTTCTACAGCGATTTATATAAAAATTATATATATTTCGCTAAAAAGTGAACTAATAGAAAATAATTATTCCAAAAAAAATGTTTATTGGTTTACAAGATTTAGTTTTTTATTTAAAATTAACAAATAACAATGCTCATGCTCATGCTTATGAAGAAAAATCAGCATAAATAAAATTTTATTTATTTAACGTGTTTAACATACGTAAATGTTTTTACAAAGACGTGATATAACTTGTTTATTCAAAATTTCCTTTTGTGCCAAAGCGTTTGCTGGATTAGAATATTTATTTCTAAAAATTAATGTTAACATCTCAATCCATTTTGTAAAGTTTTATTAAAATGAAATGCCAAACTATGCCAGTGATGGCAGATAAGAAATAAATACGACGTAAATGACATCAAGAATCAGTTTTTTTGTGTAATACTTTGATCGACATCACAATAAAACGCCTCCAGAGACAACATGACAGTTATACATAAAACACAATAAATATTAAAAGTAGAACAGAGGGAGTTTACATAAATATACACCCTGTTCAGGTTAAAGAATACAAAAGCGAAGGATTTTATTAAGTCAAATAAATAATAAATAGAACATTAATATCTTATATAAATTTCCATTTCAGTTGACTTTTTGTTTGTAACATAAAAGAAGACGAGTGAGTAATCAAATAGTTTACAAATTTATTACAAACATTTATTGAAATTGTTGAAAAAGCATATAAACAATAGAAATATAAAGTTGTTGAAAATACCTGTCGAGTTAAAGAAAAAGATTCTAAGAATTCGAAATAAAAACTGCAATAGATTTGTAGTAAAAACATTAGAGGAGGGTTATCCTTTAATATTGAGTAACGTAATAAAAGGATTCAAATATTTACAAGTGATTATGATCATTGTCATCAATTAGGTGTATACTTTTGTAAGCGTCGTAAAACTCCTTTATTCGTCATAAGAGCATTTTTGGTCACAAAGGAAAAAGGTTAAAATTTCTAAAGAATTATTTAAGGATATTAAGCATTGTTAGACAATAGATCTGAATATTAAAAAAAATATACACACTTGAGTTTCGTTACAAAACAACTTCTGAAGTTCCTAATATATACACACACACACTTGTCTTCTTCTCTTAAAAATGATTTACATCTTTCAGGATCTCTTTCTTTATTCTTGGGGGAATTTTTTTCTTATATTCTCTGCTTCATGGTAGAATTTTATCATTAATTGATATCAGTAAATTTTTCATATTTATTATTCCTAAAATTCTATTTTAATACTTAATGTTGTGTCACAAATTAGTTTAAAGGTTTCGTATTCCCTAATAGTTATCAATAGTTAGTAGAGTTAATTAAAAACTGGGTTCATATTCGATAGATATATTCTTGAAAATATTTTGTTAATTCATTAGTTATACCCAGCAGGCTATTATTCCACAAATATGTCTTTTTTTGTTATGTAGTCAAGTAGTAATTATTCAAAGGAGCAGCAGATGAATAACCATATCAATGAATTATTTTTTTATAAAAAATTATGAGTGGCATGCTTTTGTCGTAATTTTCAATGGTAGATAATAGACAGACTACTTTGGAGGTTCTTGAGTCTCTGTACAATATTTTAAGTTGACAATATTTTAATTTTAACTCAAGCCTTCTTTTACGCATGTTTAAATACAAGTTTTACTTTCACAAGGAAATAATTAATAAATTTTAATTTAACTAAATTTTCGTTTGTTTTAATTTCAAAAGTTATTTTTTATAGCTTTAGCCGAAATAACTACATAACGGATAGATGTTTCAGGAACATTTTTGTTGAAAATTTTAAAAATTTCTATACTAAACTTTTTTCTAGAACTTAAGCAATTTTATTAATTAATTAAATAATTAATTTTCTTTTATCACTCATGATGGTTAAAAAAAAATGTACATTCGCACAATTGAGTTCTGATGTTCGAGTTCAAATGTTTTGGCCAAATTCATACATTCAAAGATATTTCTAAATTAAATGTATTTTTGCCATAAAATGTTTTCAAATTTGTCCATTACAGCTGATATGCTATCATTCCATTAAAGGTTAACTAAATTAATATGTAATAAATAATAACAATAATAATAAAAATAACTGCTCAATTGAAAGAAACGCATACCAACAATGATATTTAAAAATCTAAGAAAAGCCTGCCCCATATCAGTTTCCACTACTAAGCAGCCGTTGGAAAATATATTAAACATCCTGATCAATTTTAGAGTTATATATAGAGTATGTCAACATTAAAAGGTTAATTTATTAAATTCCCTGCAGGTTCTTGGAGTGTGATATGGTCTTTCTATCTATTAACTTTGTTAAAAACATACAGAAAAAAATGTCAAAGTCTGACAGAAATTTAGACATTAAAATCTAAAACACTTTCTTATGCGATTAATGCCATTTTGCATGGATAAAAAGGATAAGAAATTAACTAAAAAAGATAATAAGCAGGTTAGTTTGCTTTTATCAGCACAGGTTTATTTATAAATTTTATTGAAAAACTTATTCAAATTTATATAATTGATACTAGAATTACCTATTTCTGATCTTATGTTATTGAAAATATTCGTACCAAAGGCAACAGGAATTATACACTTTAGTTGAACAAGCACAACTATTTGATACTCTATAATAGTAAAACAAAGAGGCGTGCCTTAATTCTAAAAATATCTAAAAAAACTCTCCTCGTTGTTATTGCAGAACGATTTTACTAAGGTCCTACACACACGAATATAACTAAGAGTATGAAAGAAATTTGTAAAACAATCTGCCACATCTTAGTATTTAAAAACTATTTAAACGTTTTTACTCGTCATCAAAGAAGAAGTTGCTCCTACCTACCCATATAGATAGAACACCTGCCAAGGCTTTTCCATAACAAGTTTGTTTTCTAAAGCAAATAAAAACAAAAAATTTAGGTTAAAATTACTCATATTTTTATTGTATTACGAAGGGAAAAGTTTGACAGTTATGAATGAATAATAATATCTGGAAAATATCTACCGCGACCACGCTGATAGATGTCGATTATTTCATCAAAGTTTTTAATCAGTTTTTTGGCAAAATAGCGGTCCTATTTCGTTAATCGCATCACGGATTTTGACTTTTAAAGCTGAAATCGTTGCGATTAGCTCCTTATAGTCTCTGTCCTTAGCATAGCCCCACAAAACATAATCCAATGGTGTTAAATCACCTGGTCTGCCTAGCCACTTACCTGCTGATTGTCGTGAAATTATGCGATCAGAAAATTTGGTTTGCAATAAATTGATCTTAGCATGTGGCACTGTGCTGTTGAAATCACATGTCAGTAATATTCACGTAGTCAATAATAGGCCAAAATTGAGTTGTTAGCATCTCGCGATAGCGTGATCCATTGACCATTACCGCATTTCCAGCCTCATCTTAAGAAAAAAACACGGTCAATCACGCCTCCAAACCACATAGCGCACCATACAGTGACATGTTGAGCATGCAAAGGATTTTCAAATGCGGCAATTTTGCTTGTTGACATATCCTGACAAATGAAAATGGACTTCGCCTGAAAATATGATTTTTTCATAAAAACCAGTCAGTTGCTCCTGAATGAATTTAGCAAATTCGCGGCGATGTGAGTGGTCGGGTGGCTTCAATTCTTGCACCAATTGAACCTTGTAAGGCTTCAAAGTCCAATCATTACTCAAAATTCGCCATGTGGTGGTTTTGGATAACCCCAATTGTTGAGAATCTCGATCTGCTTCAAGAAGACTCGATGGAACACGTTCTTTCTTGATATTTTAAACGCATTTTTTATTTTAATAAGACACTAGCCCTTGTCTATTAAAAATGTTTTAATCTGCGGATTTTAGCCTTCAGCAAAAGCATACTTTTGGATTGAGGGTAAGCTAATTGATATTGTTTTAATTTTGTTGGCAAAATTTTACTTGCAGTTCACTATTTAAGCTTAAATCAAGAGAACTGTTCAAGCCCTGACAAAACGTAAGCTTGTGATAGAGAATCGATTTTTAATTTTCTAGCATTTATGGACGTCACAAAATCCTGCTCAAATTAAGATACCCACCACATCTGCGCTAGTACAGAAAATGATAATGTTTAGTTTCATTAAATGAAATAAATTTGTAAATTTATGTTCAGAGTAATTCCGTGCACACGAGCACCATTTAACTGAATCTGTTGCACTTTGAAAATGTTGGCACTACTGATTCTGCTCCTGTTGTTTGAGACAGATTCCATTAACTAAGCATTTGCAATAATCACGAACATTTTTTTTAATCTTTTTTTGTATTATTTCTTAAACTTGTTGCCTTTTGTATATTTGTTTCAGCTTTTAACTTGTTTAAAAATAACAACTAAATTTAATAAAAACTTGTAATCAAATCCCGCAAGATCACCAGACACCATGACAGTAGAATGAAATAGTAAAACGATTAGCGGTTGTAGTCAGGCGGCAGCCAAACAACTGCATCAGTAGTGGTGGAATCTGTACTCAGCACACTATAATTTTGAATAAAATATTGTGTCAAGTAGAACAACAGAAAAATATCATGAAGCTGCTGCCACTTTTATTTACATGTACGAAAGCAAACTGTGAAATAAAAATAAAGATTTTTCATTTTTTAAAGGCGCTTTTGACTAATCAAATTACAATTATCGTTAAAGTTATGGAACTACAGGAGTGCGGATGAAGACACAGATGTATAAAAGAAATCGTGCAAAAATTTTGTAAAGAAAATAATAATTTTTGGTATGCAAAGGTAGACTTGCTAAACTTCTCTCAAAATAAAAAAACAAAAAAAAGATAGTATTGTTACTATTTGGGTACGGTTTTACGTCGACCCTCGTCAAATTTGATTTGTGAACAAACCGGTTTTTACGATGAATTTGCCAAATGCGAGGAACCAGGTAAAATGGAGGTCACATGTTTATGTAGTATAGCTTCGTGTACTTTTTTAGTATTAAGATGTGAGAGTCTCTAGAATTTTTGAGTAGAAATGACGAAATGTCAGTGTTGCTGCCGCAAAAAAACTATTTAAAAGCATAAAATTTATATCACAGGGATCACATGAAGAGGAGCAATAAATCTTGCTCTTTTATTGTATTTTAAATTATTTCTTCCAAATCTCACAAGGTTTCTAATATATTGTGGCAAACGCAGGTATACAGGTTAGCGAGGTCATTTTTGTTTCCGAAAGTCTTTTCCATTTATCTGCCATTTGAGGGTAAATAGGTAACTGTAATAATTCTAACTATGGAGTTATTTTAATTACCATGGCTATAAAGTAGAAGCCCACACAGGCAATTGTTGGAAGCTTTAAAATCGGCAATTAGACTGCAGCCAATTCGAGTATTGAAACATAGATGTCTGAATTAACAGATATTATCATTGATTTTATTGACTTCGATGCCCTAAAGTTCATTTTGACGAGGAACTTTGTCGTGAAATAATCTGAAGATAACATAGTTATTATAAATAATTAGGAAAAAAAATTCTCACATAATAATCACCGCCACTGCACACAGAGTTTCTATTCTACTATGAAGTAATTTCTCCTGGTAGGTAGATCTGTGCTCTATATTTTTCACTTGGGTAACTTCTTCTAACTTACTTCACCCAGCAAGCTATTACCATCCTCTTAACCATCTGGTATCTCTTATATTCTGGCTATACCAGTATATAAGAATGTTTTCCATTATACAAAATCTTAACCACAACAAATGGTTCTAATAATTTGTAATACATCCTGTAGGGCACTTTTATTCCTCATCAACGGTAAATAGTGGAAAACAAGAAACTCGTGTGAGAATTTTTGAAATGTTATTAAAGAAATTTACGTTATTTTTTGTTATAGTTTTTTCATGTTTATTAAACATATATATATTTCTTTTCAAGTTGCGGCTTTTGTAATGCTTAAAGATCAAAAAGCCATAGCAAGATGGCTCAATTTAAATCCAAAACATAATTAAGTCATTATTATAACAGTCATGCACCTACATACAGATATACATTTATATATTTACGAGTGTAAGCAAAAAGGGGGAAAGTAATCTAGAGTGGCACAAAAATTTATCCATTCGCTAACATGCAATAAATTTACTTCAGATACATTCAGCAAGATACTTGCATCCAACTATCATTTTCATCTTTATTGTCATAATGAGTAAAATTTTTGTTTGGTTGCAGTGCAGTATTTTTCTCTGCTCTAGTCTTTGGGTTGTTGTACCATAAAGTATGTTTATTTAAAACTTTATTCTTGTAAACATTTTAAAAGCGGCCAACCATTGAACGTGCATCCTGTCCGAACATAAGTCGGTCTATACACAATATATATGATTATCATTGGAATTTATTGTTTTTCTCGACTTTTGCGACATTAATGTCACATATTCATTTAATTTTTTTTTTATTCATTTAAATTTTTATTAAATAATCTGTTAATTATTTAAAATAAATATATTATTTTGGCGTTTTTGCTTTTATCCTCTTTACTAGCGTAATTAAATTTTTGCATTTTTTGCTTTTCTTTTGTGATGCCACCAAAAAAGGCTTTTTTCAACTGCATTTTATAATTAATTTCAGCTAAAGGCCTGCACTCAAATACAAACAATTGGAAAAGTAATGTTGGATGCTATAAATGTCAGTTGAAGGAAAGTAAGCTAATTTGGTTATATATAAAAAGGTTTTATTTATTGAGCCTTCTGAGCTTTAATATAGAATTTTAATTTAAATTTAAATAAAATAAAATATTTATAATAAAGATTTTTTATTATGCTAAAATTTTGGATTTGTTAAAAAATAATTGTGTAACCCAGTAGCAGTCTTTTTAAAGGTTTATACTGCAGAGAAGAGATTTAGTTGGGTTTGAATTTTGACACGGGCTTAAGATGACATATATAGGGATGACCAACAAGGCTAAAGCCAGCCAGTAGAAAAAATATATTCTTCCGCAGAATTTTTTTCGTTAAACTATTTAAAAAAAATATCTTCTCTTTTCGATTATTATACTTGTAAAATACCTTTTTTTAAGTAGCGTATATAACTGTAAAGACTTGTTTGCCCATCTCTGCGTCATTTCCAAAGATTTATAATTCGTCATTGATCATTTGAATGACTTTTAGAGACAACACTAATTTTTGGATTTAAATATATATTATTCCCTTGCTAAATATTTAAATCGGTTACCGTTTACAAAAGCCACAAATTCTGAAAAAATATTCATATAGAATGTTATGTTTGGACGAAAAAATTTGCTATTCTAATATAAAACAGACTATTTTTAAAATCATTCGAAAAGCCATAAAATAAAAAATAAAGAATGATATGGTTTAAATTTTCTTTCATCAAAGTTTTTAATCACTTTTTGTCAAAATAGCGGTCATATTTCGTTAATCATGTATTTTGAGTTAGAAGGCTGAAATCGATTCGATTGGCTTCGTATAGACTCTATCCTTAACATAGCTCTACAAAAACTAGTCCAATGGTATTAAATCACACAATCTGGCTGGCCACTTAACTGCTGATTGTTGTGAAATTATGCGATCGGGAAATTTGGTTTGCAATAAATTAATAAATTTCATTGGCTGTGCGACATGTGGCACCGTCCTGTTAAAACCACGTACCAGTGATATCCATGTCGTCAATAATAGGCCAAAATTGAGTCGCTAGCATTCCGCGACAGTGTGATGCATTGACCGTTAGGGTGTTTCCAGCTCATCTTCGAAAAAAAACGCCCAATTCACGCCTCCAGACCACATAACGCACCATACAGTAATACGTTGATCATATAAAGACTTCTCAATAATCGCTCCAGGATCTTCAGAAGCTCAAATGCGACAATTTTGATTGTTGAAAATGCGCTTCGTCTGAAAAAATAATTTTTCCGAAAAACCAGCCTGAATGAATTGAGCGAATCTTCAGTGATATGAATAATCGGACGGCTTCATTTTCCTTCACGAGTTGAACCTTGTAATGCTTCAAAATCCAATCCTTACGCAAAATTCGCCAAGTGGTGGTTTTCGATAACCCCAATTGTTAAGGACATCAAGGAATTGACAAATTTGGATCCGCTGCGATGATTTCAGTTGACCCGGTCAAACACTCTTGGTATCGCATATATTTTATCGAGCCTGTCAACTTAAATTTAACGGCTAAATTCTTAATAGCGGTTTTAGAAAGACGATTATGTTGTTTGAAAATATCACGAATTTTTCAAAATGTAATTTTAACAGAACCATAATTTTCGTAGTGGATTATATATATATATATATATATATATATATATATATATATATATATTAAATGTGATCTATGTGGGAAATTGAATCATTGTAACAATTGCCAATGCATCTACTACGAATACGTCAAAAAAAATATAATTTTGCTTACAATTAACTTTGTTAAATCATTAACTGTTTTCTTTTGCTTAATTTCTTATTCAATAACCGTTTAAATAATTTTTGTTTATGAATTATAGTATCATTGCACTTTTTTGGTTTACATATCAAATTGCAATAAAATTATTATTATTATTATAATGCTGTAACATCAGCATAATTTTATTTGACCATGAACTTGCTATCAAATAATCCAAATTATATTTATTATTCATGGGAAAATTAATTAAATGTAATTATGCTGAATAGACATAATTTTGGTATATAAGCTATAGATATTGTCCAATAAAATTAATTACAATCATAAGGTAATTGGCAGCAGTGCTAAGATAATACTGAACCCATGAAAATCAGCATTTTTATGCTGGCAGTAAAGCAGCAGCAGTGCTTAGTAGAATACTGAACTTACTTCGCACTTCCTTACACTGAGTCCTGACCCTGTCGTTTCAAATATGCACAGCCTCTTATTATTTTACCCTTTAAGTTTCAAGTGCTTAAAGGGACAATCAAAAAGATTAATACAGACCAAATTTATGTGTTTGGTTTGAATCATATTAATCGAATTTTATTAAGTTTCAATATAATTCTAATTTTAGTGGCTCCTATTTTCGTGTAGCTGTAAATACCGATGCAGTAAATGAAGTTGTAACCAGCCAGATTTTTATTAAAAAATTATTTTCTAAGTAATCGAAATAATATCTGTGTCTTGGCCACTGATAGCAAAATAACATGAAATATTCGCCATAAAATATCTCTTGCTTGATTTAAATTAATTTTGAAACACACTCGAAACACAATTAACTCCTTTGCCTATGAAAGTTTTCTTTATATCCAAATTATCTTCCTGAAAGTGTCAAAGTTTTCTCAAAGTTGGATCGCCAACTATTTAATAAAATGGATCTTTTTCGATATTTTAAGTAACTACCAAAAGATTTTGAGATTTTTGTTTTGCAAACAAGAGTTGCGCCCCCTTATTAATTTATTCCGAAATATTAATTCACTTCTACTATACTAAATAAAAATATTATTAAAAAATTAAATCGAAGCCGCTTTAAATATTAGAAAAACAATTATTGTTTCTGCGTATTTTAATGGGAACAACAAAATTTCAGAAAAAAAAATGATTCTAAACAATACCTTTTTCCTATTCCTGTAGAATTTGCCATGGCAATTCATAAATTTTTATGCCAGATATATAAGATAAGCATCTTAAGATATGCATCTTAAACGTAAATAGTCGCAGCTCCTACTTTGTGTTGCATGTTCAGTGAAAAATAAAATCTAGAAACTTTAACTGCACAAAAAGTTGAAATTTATTGCATTTATATATATTATGTGTTAAAGGTTAGAAAGAACAAATTTCATTCATATCTCTTTCTTAACAGCTCAAGATAATGTAACAACAAAAATTCCTAATTAATACAAATTTAAAGAAATTAATTTTTGACACACAATTTTTGCATTCACTGACCAAATTTCTACAGTCAAAGCCAAAACTCCTTGGAGACATTTTGAAGCAGTTTTTTTTTTAAAAAACGTTGATAACAATATTTTGTAGGCTGTTGGTTGCAGGTCTTCAATGTGGCGTTTCAAAAATTGGACCACACATTTAATGTTTCAAAGAAGAGGCAGCAGCAGCACCACTTGTATTCAAAGTAGGAAAAAAAATTAAGGTTAAACTCATTGACTGCTGTGGTCAGTGACATTAACCTTCAACATCATTTCAATTTCAATGTCTGTAACATGTGCGTTTCTTCATTTTCATCAGCAACATCATCATCAGCCAAGCTCGCTGTTAGTTAAAGGTTGAGATTTAAATTGATTTTGTTTTTTGTTGCTTTGCCTTTAGCCTGTCATTTAGTTAGTCAGTTAGTTTGCTTGGCTGTCTTACTGCTTTTTGGCTGATTATTGCCTCATTACAAATAATTATCATTTCTCTTGTTATATTTGTATTAGCGCTATCTTTGGTGTTTTGTAGTCTGTTGTTTTCTCGCTGACGATTGTGTACGTTTTTTTTTTTTTAATTTTGATTTTGACTCTTTTCTGTGGTAGCTACTGCCGCTGCTGCCACTTTTGTAGTTGTTGATATATCTTGTTAAGCTAATTGACTTTCATTTACTCTTCCTTTTCAAACGGTAGTGTCGTCAGTCTATCTTTTACTGATTTAGGAAAAACACCAAAAGCAAAAAATAACCTTCAAAAATGACTTGTTGACTTTTGGTTAGATTAAGGCCTGTGTCGCTTCTGTCTTTTATTATCTTTCGTTAAAGACCACCAGTAATAAGGTACTTTTATAGCTACCAACAATAACAACATGCGCCAACTCCATAAAAAAACAACCGTGTGGTGTCTCAATTAATCATTTGTAAGTAGGTGCTCATGATTAAAGTCATTTTCGTCTTGTTAGCGGTGAACAGTGCAAGTGTAGGATTAAATATGACTACATACAAACATTTTATAAATTAAAGAAAAAATTCTCAGTATATACAGGTGTGTCCGTTTACAGGCAATTGCAACAAGCGCGAAAATAAAATTAAATATTTTTTGGGGCATTAGGTCTGTAGTGCAGTGCGGTTCCTAATTATTGGTTTTTCTTTTTATAATCATAATTTATAATTATTACGAATAAAAATACATTGAATATGATAATAAAGTTCGTAAAAGCAATGACGATAATAAATTTGTGTTAATTTTACATTTAGTAAATAGTATTAATTATAATGTTTTTTCGTGTTTAACTTGCACTCTAAGATCAATGCAGACTTTTTTTTTACTAATTAAACTTCCATTGCCATCTTGGTTTTTTAGCGTAATTCAAATATAGATTGTATTTTTAGGACCATTCTAGGTGGTCCTGAGAAAAACTACAAACAAAGTAGTTAAAATAATTTTATTTTTTTACTATTTTTTTTTTGTTTTGTGAAATTGGTTGGATACTTGCGAAGAATAACATACCCGAATGCATGCGATTTTTATATAATTAATTAAGGTTCCAAGACATCTTTATAACTTCCTAAAAAATGGTATCATTTGTTTGCAGTTTAAATATTTAGAAAGAAAGAATTTAATATTTTACAACATTGTACTTGTCTTTTCAGGAGAATAAAATCAATTATTTTGAATGAAATTATAAACACCCAAGTTTTAGGAACTCCAGTCACTTCTAACCTGTTTAAATTTGACTCAGTGTTAAGTCTACTGTTCTTTAAGTATATATCAATGCATGCATAAGTCACTCCCCTCTATGGTTACACAAATTTTAAAATATTTTTAATTAATCTTAAATCGTTTATTCACATTTTAGTTTAAAGTTGTTGTTTTGTTCAGAATCCAATGAAATGCTAATATCGTGTTTTTCAATTGTGGCAACAGCATGACAGTTTTGACATTTAGTTTTTTGCCGTATTCGTAGTAGATGCATCAGCAATTGTTACAATGAATTCAATTTCGCCCAAAAATTGCATTAAAATAATTAAAATCCACTATGAAAATGGCAGTTCTGTTAAAGTCGTTAAACTAAAAATGTAGCAGCCGTAAGTCACAGTGTTGAAGAAGATCAAAATTTGTCAATTCCTCAACGTTTTCAACAACTGGAGTTATTCAAAACCACCACATGGTGAATTTTGCGAGGATTTGACTTTGAAGCCTTATAAGGATCAAATGGTGTAGGTATTCACATCGCCATTGAATCGCTCAATTCATTCAGAAACAATCGGTTGGTTGACTTTTTCAGAACAAGCCAATTTTCACGTGTCAGAGTATGTCAACTAGCAAAATTGTCGCATTTGGACTTCTTAAAATCCTAGAGCGGTTATTGATAAGCCTTTACATGCTCAACGTGTCACTGTTTTAATTAAAATTTTTTGTTTTTATTTTAGAAAACGAACTTCTTGTTGAAAAACCATTTAATAATCAGAATTTATGAAATTTAAATAAACAGAACACGATTTGATATCAAATTGTCATTATTTATGATTATAAATCATACCCATCGGATATTTATGATCTCCTTTCCATGAACAATTTTTTTATCCAATTCAATTTCGACCTGTTAATATAAATTGGAAGTCTGAAATCATTCTCTATATCTTTTTTGATAGAACCAGTGTCATTCACCACATTCAGTTTTCAAAATATAGAAACACTTTGAAAACAAAATGGGCGATCTATACATAAGTTGTAAAAAACCTTTTGCCTTTAATTCTTTACTCCTTTTTTGTAGACATTTTTAAAATTTCTAACAATTAAATGCAATTCTATCAACACAAATTGTCTTCATTCTTCTTCTCACACCTTGAAGATATAAATCATAAATATGCCCAGATAAATATCAAATAGATTTAAGCCTTTGACTAAAAAAAACGGTTCTTAAAAAATAAAATATATTTTTCTTAATCCTTTACCCATGATAATCAAAAGGTTTTTTTTTATCAGTTGCTCTAAAATAAATTCCCAAACACATACAATTCCTAAGAAAACTACAACAGTTGCAATACCTTTAATCAATATTAAAGGAACAATAACATAATCTGCTTGTACAATATTGCAAAATTGGAAGACAAAGATGGAAAAAAAAACAAATCAATATGACATTAATACATTAGCTAACAAGGAACAGTGATGGAAAAACAAAAGAAAATTCTCTTAGTGGAATTCCATTTTTGATTAAATTTTCCATTTGTGAAAAAGCAAATAAAATAATTCGAAGCATGTGAACAGAACAGAAATGATCATGATCTAGACAACGAATTGCAAATAAAATAGAAAACTACTAGGGATTCTATATGATTGTGTGAGTGTGTAGTTTATAAGTTTTCAAGGAATTGTATAACAATACGTGAGGATATTTTATTAGCAATTTTTGTTGCTTTCCTTTTGGAAGGATGTTTGTTATAAAAACAAAAAAATCAGGCAATAAAAAATAGCAATAGAAAACGAAATGCATGTCTTTGTATCATTTAAAAAAATAACATTGCATGTTGTTTAAATATTGCGTATTCTAGTGGTTTTTTTTTTTTGTTGGCAAAATTATTTTTCTTAGTTTTGTTAATTTTTCTTTTTTTTGTAACTACAATGACAAGGGAACTGGGTATTAAATTGGAAGTGGCAAAATGTTTCTTCATATGTTGTTCCTTAGCATAAGTAATGAAAAAATAAAATTATTGTAAAATACAGGGTGCTATTATTGGTTCAGTTCTACAGAAAATTACACAGTAAACGAAAAATTGGCAGTGAGCGAAAGTTAATTAAAAATATTATTTTAACTTCCGTTATTGATGCAAGATATCTATCACCTATTTTCTACGTCATGAAAATTCGAATAAATTAGGAGAAAGACTTTAATTATGTAAGCAAGCCAACCAGTTAAACTAGCGATTCTCCTGAAGCAATAAAAATTTTAGAAAAATTAAAACTGTTGGACTCCAGATATACAAATGAAATTTATAATTCAGTATAAACGGAATAAATAAAGCCAAAAGTTTTAACGTATCAATGTAGCAAGCTTGTGACACAAATTCCATTAGCATCGATAACAATTTCACTTTTGTTGCCCTGTATTTACATTGACAAAAAAAAATTGGATCCAAAACAAATAATGTTGAATAATAGTATTTCCTAGATGAATAAAAGAAACAGTTAATTTTCTTTTAGCAAAATATAAGAGTTTCTCTAAAAAGAAACGTCACTTATAAACGAGAAAAGAGAAAGACAAAAAAAAAAGAAAAGAACTTAGGCTCAGCATGAGGGCTGGTTTTCTTTTTATTTATAAATTCATATAAATATTATTCTTGGAATGGTATTAAATAAATGATTTTTAAGAAATTTTCTCTACTCAATATTGACAGTAGCACTAAATAAATACAAGTTTATGCAATGAAAAGCAGAAATGTAAACAAGTGCCAAAAATAAATTTTACAATATTGTAAAGATTTTTGTTTATACTTTAATTCATTACCAAACAATGCATTTTATTTTGTTTGTTGTCTAAACACTGTGCAGAAGACATACATATAATATTTTGTTTGTCTAAATCTAAAATCGGAAATATCATTTTTGTATAACAATTTTGCTTATAAAAAGGGAGTGAGAATTAAGAGAATTATTGCTGTATAAACTGCAATTTCTTTGTTGCCAGTAAAAAACACAGAATTTTTTTTTCTTAAAAAAATTATTATAACAATGTATTTTGCTTCTGCTAGATTAATTGTTTCATTGTTGTTAAAGAATTATAAATCTTTTACATGAAAACGCCTTTTAATTGTTTCATTTGCCATTTGTTGTAAAACAAACAAACAAATAAACCAACTCACAGTGCATTTGTCCATCACTTAATTTTTTTTATAAAATTTGATTTTTACGCCTTGTCCACACTATTTTCTATTGTTAATTTTGATATCATCAATTTCGATATTGTTTACTAAATTTCTGTCAAATTATTTACAATAACATTGTTTGTATTTATTAAGAAAATCACATAAATTGGATTTCTAGGAAATCCTAAAAATCCTATTTACTTATTGTTTTGTTATTTGTCATTATTCGTCACTAAGAAACCTAATGTTTTATTCCGTTTATTTAACTAAATACTGAAAAACATCATACCATTTATGTATAATTGTATTGTAATAATTTAATTCATCGAACAAATCAACACTATTGTTTCCTACATAAACGAATCCAAAAATTATAATTTTCAGTCAAATCTGAGGATTACTAAGGTGGATTCTTTATAAAATTTAATTTTTAAGTGGTATTTAGTAACATATTCTAAGTTATGGAAGCAATTTAAAAACAACTCGTTAAGCGTTCATATTAAAATATTTTATAGTTATTTGATACTGGGTTGGCGCACTTAAAATTATTATATTCCCCATAAGAACAAAAAATTATTGTTTTGCTTTTTTTTAAATTTTATAAAAAATAGGTGCTGGGGAAAAATTAAAGATGTCATACAGAATCGATGAAAAAATATATAGATTTTATTAATAGCAATATTTGAATGAATATCAGTGATGAAAGGATAATAAAACTAATCCATCGTAACGCTAATGGATACACATTATTTTTGGTCTACTCGTTTGCCGAGTAGATGTATAGAGTTTTTGGCATTCCAACACTTAAGCAAGCGACGTAAAGTTAACCATGAGAAAAACATAGATTTTCTAAATGCAAACCGGCAACTCGCAGCGACTGCCCTAGGGAATTGTTGATTATTATTGCGAAAGCGATAAGCACCTAAAACTGAAGTCGCTTGAATGTAAAGGAAATAACCTCTCCTTTATTTTGGTACTGATTATCATCGCTTCAATCACATTCGGCATCAACTTTTTTACGGAAAGTCTGATTCTGTTGCACAACTTGGGCGTGTTGAGATTCCCAACAAAAAACAGTATTGGCGAGCCAACTTTCAACGTCAACACATGCGGTGGCATTCCAAGAGTCTCCAAAGAATTGAGAAATTCGACTGGATAGTTGACAGCTTGGTCGTCTTCTGTGATTGTGTCAATAGATTTGTATTGCGTGACCGCTCCAGGAATTTTCAATTTAATCTTATAACTGATGCGATTTACGTCATCATTTTGCGGAGCTAAGATAGCTCCCTCTCGCTCCCCTGATTCTTGAAATTATTGACACTATCCGAGAAAACTAGCTTTTCAAGATCTTCAATTAATGTCCGAAGTTGACAGAAGTTTAGTGGGAACAATATCTCATGTATTGCAGGATCAGCCGGAATTTTGCCGTCGCCCATATTCAAAAGCTGATTGGCAAATGTTTGTGCAGAAACATCTCCATGTAAATGCACATGCATATTGGTCGACAGTATAATTTTTTTCACATGTTACCAGAGAGCCGATTTCTTCAAGCATGCGTTCTGCTCATCTGCTGGTGTTGATCTTGGAATGACAGGCAAGATTTGATGGAAATCACCAGCGAGCAGTATCAGAGCTTCGCTCATTAGGCGTTGATTGCCTCGAAAATCGCGAAGAGTACGATCAAGTACCTCAAGCGCTTTCTTGTGAGCCATCGTACATTCATCCCCAATGATGAGTTGGACGTTTTCAACACAGTGGCCATTCCAGATGTTTCTTCGATGCTGCAGAGAATAACATCGGCTATATTCAAATTTAATGGCAGCTGGAATGCCGAATACACCGTACGTCCTCCATCGAGCAGTGTTACTGCAATTCCCAGTGTTACTGCAATGCCGCAGCCAGAGCAATCTCCTGTTTCAGGCGAATTTCGCGAGAAACAAATTGAGCAAAAATCTTCAAGGAGAGAAGACCACCATTTACACAGATCCTGCTGGCCAGGATCATCACGCCTTTAATTACACCCACTGGTGAAAGATCCAGATTCAGTGAGCATGCTAGTCATGAGAAGTAGTGGTTTGCAGCCCTGCTCTGGAACCGCTGAAATTGCAATAATGAAGGACCTGTTGCTAGAATTACCCTTCGGCCTGCTAGGATGTGAGTGGCGCTGCTTTTCACTCACAGTGGTTTGACCACCATCTGATTAAGTCCCACGGCCAGATGCAGATGTAAATCTTATCGCGAAATGTACATAAGTTTATCGTCGTTTGTTAAAAGACTTTTCTGAGTCTCAACATAAACTTGCAGCGTATCAGCGTCATATTGCGTTTCTAGCAACATATCTCTCTCGAGACAGCATCATTTCTGCCACGTTACAAACAAACGAAGAATATGCACTATGTCGTCCAGCACTGAAAACAATTCGAATGAAAATAATTCTCCCTCACTGTCAAAGTCACAATCACAATTTGTTATTATTGAGGACAGTAAAAATCACTAATTATTTTCTACTGCCGTCGAAATCTGTTTTATTTCCAGGCCAACGAAAAAACAGCTTTATCGCTGCTGTTTCAATGTTTTGACAGAATTAGAATCAACGGACTTAGGTATGCGCGGCGTTATAGAACAGTGCGTTCAAAAAAAATATTCTACAGCGACATCTAGTGGTAAGCTACAGAAAAATTGATAGTCTAAGAATCTTTTCCATGAAAAACTACTTACATTCATTGAATCGAAGTCCAAAAATCTTGGTGTTCGTATCCCTTATTCTTATTAGTTATTATAAATATTTAAATAAAGACAATTTAAAAAATTAATTTTAATACAAATACTCGAAATATAACATTTATCACTGGAGTATTTTAATTAAATTTTGTGTGTAGGGTGTTTTGTTACATTCATTTGTTTTTTTACGAATTATTGTTCCTTTTTATTTAAAAAGGATGCAAATCTATATAGACATGCACAGAATTTGATTAAAACAATTGAGTGTTTGTCACACTCTATCAAGTTTTGATTAAATCAAGTTATCCTGGTATCTTAAAATATCACAAAGTAATAGCTATTCCTAAAGCTAATGGTTTCTATGCCGTGCAGTGGTTTCTATGTTTTAGCCGGTCATTAGTGATGTTTTCAAAAAAATCTTATTCCAACAGATTTCAAAGTAAATGAATGATAATAAATTATGAAACGGTTTTCTGTATGGATTTCATTCGACAGGAATGTGGCACAGAAGAAGCTGTTGTTAATTTTGTAAATTATATTTGCAAAAATTTAGATGAATGATATAGTAGAGTTCTCGGAGTTTTCTTTGATTTAACGAAAGCGTTTGACTTGATAGAGAACAAAACGCACTATTTATCGTGTAGTGAATGATTTCGAAAAATTAGGGTAGGTAGGTTATAGGCCCAAGGATGGAACACAACGTAGTGCAAGATCGGCTGAAAACATTACTGCTGGCCAAGTAAGTGCTCCAAACAATTCATCAACATCAATTTGACGTCGTGCTCAGGATCCTGGTCTTCAAAGAACAACTTTAGCCACAATTTTGCACAAGGATTTGCATTTGTTTCCATATAAGATTCAGTTGACACAAGATTTTCTTTCACAAGACCATTTACGCTGCCGTAAATTTGCCAATAAAATATTACAGCCGGCCCATGATAGCCCCGATTTTCATGAAAAAATCATAATGGGTAACGAGGCACATTTCCACTGGAATGGATATGTGAATAAACAGAATAGTCACTTCTGGGGAATGGCAAACCATCTAATTATTCAACAGTCACCCTTGCATCCATTAACAGTGACAGTTTGGGGTGCCATTTGGTCAGGAGGAATCATTGGCCTTTAATTTTTTGAAAATGAATAGCGAGCGATATGGCGATATGATTGTAAACAAACAAAGTAATATATAAAAATTATCATAGAATTATTATATTTTGCCAATGAGTTATGGAAAATAAACTTAATTAAGAGGAGGAAAATGTCACCAGGCCTAAATGTTAAAATAAACTAACAACTCTTATCAGTTTTTATTTTAGGATTTTATTTTCTTTTGTTAAAAATTAAATTTCGTAAATTTCATTTTCTTCGAAAACGTTAAAAGAGTTATTTTAAAATCTTACATTTTACAAAGATCTCATACAATCAATCTCAAACAAATCAAAAGAAGTCTTAAGGACATTTATTTTATTCTGACAGATCTTAACGATAAAGGGGTTGCCGGTGAGCGGAATACGTATGTAAGAAAGGTGTTGCTCTTGAATAAACTAAAGAGGTAAATGCCAAGAAGAAAATGTGCCAATTTTTATTTAACGGAATTTACCACAAACATGAATAAAAATACATTAAGCAAAAGACAACAAAACTAGAGCACTCATGAAAATGGATCATTGAAAATTATGCTTCATTTCATCACAAAGAGATCATTTTCAACAACAACAACAACAACTTATATATCAAAAGATTGCTTTCCTTTGAATGATGATTTTTAATGATGCTTTTGAAGTGTGGGAATTTTTCTACAAGAATTTTTATTTACACTTGATTGGATACAAATTTGTGGTTTTCTATTTAATTTTTGGAATGTTCTAAAAGGCAGATTTATAAATGCTTGTGTTTAATCAAAAAAGAGTTGATTGAAAGAATTTTTTTTCAAAAGAAGGATGTTTTTCTTTATAATATATAAGGATCTATTTTATTAAGAAAAGGCTAGAATAAACAATTTACCAAAAGTGAAAAAGGTATAAAATAGAAATAAATCTAGGTTAAATTATTATTGAATATATGTAGCTGCAATTTATTTATACAAAGGCAGCTTATATAACTCATTATGACTGAAGTGTCTTGAAAGCAATAAATTTACTTGCAATGATCGTAATTTTTATTTTATCGCTAAACAAATAAACGCATAGATAGACAGTCAGGCAGCAGAGACTTTTAATCTTTAATACAACATGCCGCTTACATGCCTCAACACTTGCTGTTATCTTAAGCATAGCAGCGACTCTTACAAAATCTTGCCATTTTCTTAACTATTATTTCTGTTTCTATTCATTTTAATTATTTTTGCAGATGCTTCCGAAGCAGCTTGATGTCTTCCAATTTTGATATGTGCATGTTTTATTTTTTTTTTTGTCATAATAATTACTATATCGATCCTTATGTCTTCCAGCACACTCTATTGGCATGTGCGTTATTTTATTTTCTCCAACACAGTTAATGTCACTTAGTTAAATTTTTTATTTTTACAATTTTCTTTTATTAGTATTTCGAGTTATTTTTGCTTTCTAAGAATTTTATTTCAAACAAAGTCGGTTTTAAAAATTATGACCCTTTTGATAAGATTACACAAACAAAAAAATTAACTTAAATATAGCAATTTAAGGGTTTTTTCCACCCTTTAAAAAAGTCATTAAGTAAAGTAGGCATATGTCCTGCTATCATTTTGTATAGTGCTGCCCTCCTCAAAACGAGTGTTTATAAATAGAAGTAGCGTGTTCTTAAACCGTTTTCAATAACGACGACATCTACAGTTGTTTCTAGTGGTTAAAATCAAAGGACGAAAAGATCCTTTTAAAAAAACGTTTTTAATATTGTGTATATTAAAAGGGATATTTTTCTATAAAGCTAATAAATTCTAAGGTTTTTCATAGGGAAATTTGAAAAAAGGAAACAATTATTTTAGTGTGAGGGGCTAAAAAATGTTTCTTTTTCTTAAACTGTTTTTATAATAATAAAGGATTTAAAACAAAAAAATTAGCTTAAAATGATTTATATTTGTATTGTATTACGAAGAGAAAAATTCGGCAATTATAAAAGAACAATGATAACTAGCAAATGTTTACCACGACCACGCTGACAGATGTCGATTCTTATATCAAAGTTTTCAATCACTTTTTTGCTAAATGGTGATTCTATTTCGTTAATCACATCACGCATTTTGAGTTTTAAGGCTGAATTCAATTCGACTCTATCTTTAACATAGCCCCACAAAAAATAATCCACTGATATTAAATCCAACGATCTGACTGGGCACTTAACTGCTGATTGTTGTGAAATTATACGATCGGCAACTTTGGTTTGCAATGAATTGATAGTTTAATTGGCTGTGTGACATGTGGCATCGTCCTGTTGAAACCACGTGTCAGTGTCAGTATCCACATCGTCCATAATAGGCCAAAATTGAGATGTTAGTATCTCTCAAAAGCGTAATCCATTGGCCGTTGCCGCATTTCTAGCCTCATCATCGAAAAAACGGCCCAATCACTTCTCCAGACCACATAGCGCACCATACCGGAACACGTTTAACATACGAAGGCTTCTCAATTATCGCTCTAGAATTTTCAGAAGCCCAAATGCGGCAATTTTGCTTATTGACATACCCTGACAAGTGGAAATGGGCTTCTTCTGAAAAAAATTTTTTTCACAAAAACCAGCCGGTTGTTGCTGCATAAATTGAGCGAATCTACGGCGATGTGAATAGTCGGTCGGCTTCAATTCCTGCACCAGTTTAACATCATAAAGCTTCAAATCCAAATCCTCTCAAAAAATTCGCCATGGAACTCGTCGAGGAATTGAGCGGAATTGTGTCGAGTCTATCGACTCAAATTTAACGACCAAATTTTTAATAGCGGTCGCAGAAGGTCGATTATGTTGTCCGAAAATATTGCGAATTTTACGAAATGTAATTTTAACAAAACCACAATTTTCGTAGTGGATTTTGATTATTTTAATGCGATCTTCGTGCGAAATTGAATTTATTCTAACTATTACCAATGCATCTACTACGAATACATCAAAATACTAAATGTCAAAACTATCATGTTGTTGGTTTTGCCACAGCTGAAAAACAAACTTCTTGTTGTTATTTATCTCCCCCCTTTCTGGCTGCTGTTCGTATGGTGTAAACGGCAAGCGCTTTCAATGTGAAGACATCACTATCCATTTAGTTCTGTTGGTAAGGTCGTATCTCTCAATGTAGTAGAATGCCAGCCACCTGGCACTTTATACAAGGCTAATCTCTCAATACCTCCGCCTTTTGTTATTATCTAGGCAAAACAAATTAGTATTCTGGCGGACACATAATAATTATAATTACATTGGCAAAAGTGTTTTATTAATTGTCAGTACTTAAATTTAATTTCATATTGAATGGTTATAATACAAGTAGCTTTTCTAAACCTATTTAAATTTTAAATTTGGAAACACAGCACAAAAAATATTTTTATCAAAACTCGTGGATTAATAGCTGACTAACATGTTGGTTTATCAGCACGTAGCGCCACCTTGTTGTAATCACATCGTGATTAATCACTATGATTATTTTAAAACAAAAGACCATTGCCCATAGTGCAATAACTATCTCTATGGAACGCAACGATGCTCCAACTTAATTTTTTAAAGAAATACAGTTTATTTATTGCAGTCTGTGGAGTTTGCGATCCTTTGGTTTTTTGCTATATGTGACTATTCTATTTATAAGCCAAAAATGAGCCTTGACAATATGTTCATAATGATCTGTCAGAAGATACTGAACATAAATATCAAAAAGTTTATTTGACTTAAACCCTTTCTATCGGGCTTTAAATAAAATAATATAAAATTAAAGAAATTATTAGAAAATCAAAAATAAGGACAAAATTTTATAAAATTTTCATAAAAAGATGGAAATATTTTCTGTCAAACGCCATACAATTTGGTCCGTTCAGTACTGTATCACGCGTTAACAAAATGTCTTTCCCGAAAATATATTTTAATCTAATCAACATGAATATCCTAAAATATAAAAATCCTATAACCAAAAAGTTCAAGTGTTTGTTTTTTTTTATTATCATCATTATTAATTTAGTGATTATTTGCGCTTTTCTTGGGGTGGATTTTTATTTCCCAACAACATTTCGATATTTTTAGAATTTGCATTAAAATACAAGAGTGCTATTAAATCACTTAAATTTACACATTCACAAACAATAAAATTGTTTGAAATAAATAACTGCACACGCGTACAATGAATGTCCTTGATAAAGGATTTTATGCTGTTGCATTTAAAAGTTTATAGCTGTATATATATAAAGATATACATACAATATCACATACATATACAGATGTATACATATATACATGTTTTTTTATTTTAAAATTTAAGAAGAAATAACAATTAAAATTATGTTACATTGATAAGGACAATGAGTCGATGCCTGCTAACTGCTAAGCTTTGTCGTTCAATATAAAACCAGGAACGAACAGGGAAAGAAACAACCTAGTTGCTTTAATTTTCAATTTTTCCCAACTGTGATAATTATAATAGCTCTCACTTTTCGTTGATGCTCCAATTTCTCAACGATAGCATGGAATGTTTAAGGAATTCGGACTATAGACTATGGTTTAGACACGAGTGAGTTTGAAAATGTATGTGCATGTGTTACACCTATGAAGCTTAATATTGTTGACACAGGTCAAATCTATCTATTGAGCGCATTAACAAGGAATCCATATTTTGTGAAATAGCAAAAGCTTGTTTGGAATTCATCAGAATAATAATAAAAAAATTTTAAAAAATAGTACTCTGACATCTTCTTTATCTTTAAACGAAATTCAACAGTTTTTCGTATCGAAATACAATTTATTTTTCTTACAAAATATTTATCATTGAGAAAAACAAGCTAAAAGGAATAGTCTCCTAAGGAGAATTTTTGAAAACAGACGGTACTTAACCAACCAGATAAGCTTGTGTGTCATATAACAGAAGACCTATTGGCTCAATTGGTTTGAGAATGATTAAGTTCTTAGAACAATTACTAACTGGGAAAATTAAAGCAATTAAAAAATGCATATTTAACAGCAGCAGTAGTTTGATAAATAAAAATGTAAAATGAATTAAAAACTAATAAAAGATAAAATGAACAAAATTAAAATTTAAAACGGTTTTGAAAGCTGCACTCGTAAATGTAAATGTTTGCCTTTACGAATGCAAACATTTACTGCTACAAAGTAAATGAGCGAATGTAAGCTTTAAAGGGAATAAATCCAGTTTTCTTGAAAATGCTCATGCTTGCGTATGAAATCCTTTTCGTTTTAGACTAGACTGGTGCGTTAATTTGAAGAACTACCCTAGCAGAGTTAACAGCAACAAAAGCAATAACAAATTTTACAGGTTGTTTGGCATATAAATGCTCTGGTATTTGGTATGTAAAATATTTAATGGCTTAGCAGAGAATAACAGAAATTTTATCACAACCAACTATTGCTAGCACTTCTTTGCCAGCCAAGTTTAGATAATTAATGTATTGTGACATCGTAAATATTAAAAATTTATTATGAGCTAAAGAAAACCAGTCCTTAAAGCACCTGCACATACATGTTCAAAATTGACTTGCATTGTTTATTTAGCAGGATCTATGTAAAATGCCAAGGAATGCCAGGCGATACAAATAATATTATAGCGGTTTTGTGTTTTTTGTTTTTGGTTTTACTGCTGTTGCTCTTACTGCGCTATTATTATTCATAGACGGTCGATCGGTCATTGATCGCACCTCTGTTGTCTTTTTCTAGTTTGAGGGCAAATTTTGTTTTTTTAAGCTGGCGTTCTATTAAAATTAATGATGGCACACTGTTCAGGCAACAGACACACCGTGCAGCTTAATAAAAAGGTGGAAAGTGCCACAGTTAACGCGTGCTCACAACACACTTCATTATAATAATTAACTCTATGTTTAATGGTTATTTTATACGGATTTTCAGAACAAATAAGCAACTTAAAAATTTTGCTAATTTACATGGATATCAAATGCTCCAGTTCGGTTAAATCACGCTTAAAAATTGACGTGAGAAATTAAGCAAGCAGTAAGCTACTATCGTACCATCGAACAATGAATAGTAGTGAATTCATAAAATATAAATGGGGCTGGGAACAGTATATGAGGAGAAAGCTAAATTCCATTACTTTCATTACAGAGTTTAAAAATATTTTTAAAAAATGTATTACACACAAAAGTCACCAATTTGTTTAGTGCCTTGATAAGCTGTAATATTTTTTTGTAAGATTTTGGGGGGGCTGGTTATTTGTTAAAATATACACATTAACAGCCGTATGCATAAAAACTTAAAGTTCAACTGCCGTTGTTAAGCAAAATTTCCTAAAGGTGTATTCAAAAAACGATTTTACCTTAACATACCTTTGTTAACTTTCAAGTAGGAAAAACCTACTTTAAACCTACAATAAATTGACAGTTCAATTTTATTATTGAAAGTTTAAAAACAAAACAAATTGTGTTTACAATAAACTGAACCGTTTATTTTAAAAGTGGCATAAGTCGCTTTGTTTTTATCATCTTTTTTATTTTTAATTAGTTTATAAAACATTTTTAGGAAATATCATGGTGAATTTGAATCCATTGAATTTTTAGCCAATTCACTTAGACTGTATTTACTTTTATTTCTGAAACGGATTTATCTAATGATTGTGTTGAAATAAAATCTTTTTTCTCCATGTTGTGTACTGTGAAGGATTTTTTCGACAGGGGGCTATTACTACTATTACTATTTTGACCTTTACATAAGTCACTATGTGCAATAATATGCTTTTGAGTTGTGACATTCTTCGATATTTTATACAATACGAAGCAACCTCCTGAGAATAAAAAAATAACAAAATAATGCTAATTATGTGTAGTATATAGATATCACTTTAATATAGTTCTGAAAACTGCACTATTCTTTCGTACTAATAAAAATAAGTCCAATAGTCACAACAATACTTCACACAAACTTATTACATGTTTCCATTTCTTTCACACTAAGCGCCGTAATTAATTTTCTGAGTAAAGCGACTTACGCCACTTTCAAAATAAACATTTTTGTTATACCATTAATTATCAACACTCCTCTCAAACAAATCTCAATACTTCTGAACTTATTAATTTTAAATTTATTAAAAATGAAAAAAACTGTTCAGTTGCAACTTATTCCACAAAATTTTAAAGATGTTTATTAAAAACAAATTGTAGTTTAAAAATAATAATAAAAACTAAAACATAACATGCCATTCAATATAAAACATTTTTATATAAAGCTTTATTGATGTACATATAATCAAAACAAAGCTCGTTATCCGAATACTTATTTTTTTTATATGAACAAATTTTTTGTAAGTTCTTCGTAAGCCTTGCAAATTGACCTTTTTGGGTTCTTTGCTTTTCATTAAAAAGATTAATAAAAAAACAAAAAAAAATAAGTTGATTTTGCTAAAAACAATTAAAACATTTTTTATGGATCTAACTTCCCGGATATATAATATATAGTTTTATACATCGTTAACTACAAAGGGACAACTGAAAACAGTGGCATTGCCAGAATCAAAATACTAATTTTACTAAAGCATACATTAGCTAATGTACTGTTTTTGAATACTAGTTTTTAACAAACGACTGTTAGCCTTAAAGTGTTTGTTAACTAACGTGTACTTTACAGCTCAAGTAAGATTTTTTATGCATACGTCCGTAAGATTTTAAATTTTCTATTTACGAATTGTTGTTAAGCTATGGGACTTCGTGCTGGAATAGGCTTTCAGGCTTGTTATTTATTGAATTATATTTGATACAACATAAATCTCTGTTAAGTTATGTTTGGGCTAAAATGCAGGCGGAAACACACCCGAGAAGTAACCGCAGTGAGCTAGCTAGAGTGTCATTTTTGTGCCCAATAGGGGACACTTAACCATGTAGATATCAATATAGATAGCAACAGACATGTATTTGAAATTGATATAAAATACACTACTTATCTTCCAAGTAAAAATTAAAGGGTGTTCCCATAGAAAATGTACATACATGTCCTTATTATTTAAATCAATATGTGTGGACAAAAACTTGAAATTTGTATGAAGTATGTATAACCTAGCTCACTATAAAGATACAGTTACTACTAAAGAGTATCAGGTAAGTATCGTTGTTAATCATGTATAGTCTTATCTCTTGAAGCTCTTCCATTCAAATTTTATTTCCTATTCAGTTCGAACTGAAGAAGAACATTTTTTTATTGTTTTTCCATTGAATAATTGTTGACGATAGGGAAATATCGTTAAACAAGAAAGGTCTTACAGCAGCACGAAAACGGATAGTTTTTAATTGTTAAAGTAGACTATTAAAAATCAATAATGGTTAGTTGAAATAGCCTTATTATGGAACATGGAAATTAGTGAAAAATCTACAAGCTTGTGCTCAACATTAAGGACCTAAAATCCAACATTAAATGCAAATTGTTTAAAAAGAAAATGTATTTAAATTACATCACAACTTCTTGTTGCAGCGAGGAGAGTTTGTTTATTGTATTTAATATCGCAATATAGTCATAACTACAACATTTATAATTCAAAATTAATTTGCAAATTAATAACTTCAAATTAATTTTTCTATACGCCAATTTCAGATCTTGACTAGAATTCTCGTGTAAGTATTATTAAAACGAAATGTTTTATTCCAATTGCCTTGATTTATTTGAAAAGTTTTTAATTTAAAGCTTAAACTAAACACATATTTTTTTAAATGCTAAAACAGTTAATTGAACTTTTTCATTTTAATAAAAATAAAAATTTTTAATTAAAAAATTATGTCAATCAAAAACATTTTTAAACGGTTTTGTTTATATCCCATACAATTACAAATATGTTGGGTTTATATTGGAATTAATGTCATATTTAATCGCAGCCTTAAGCCAAAGGATACTTTTTATATATTTCTTTATTACAGTATTATACAAGCAAGTTTACCAAATTTATACTTTTTCGATTCAGGGGTTGGTAGATTGTTGATCATGTCCCCGATATGAAATATTCAAACGGCAACCAGTGTTTTTTTTTAGTGTTTGTTTTTCCTTTTGCTTTTATTTGCAGCAGGAGCAGATGTTTCACATTTTTAAAGGTAAGTCTTAACGTATTTGTGTGAGTATGTATGTACGTACCACTCACTCGTGCCCTTGTTAGATTTGGGTACAAGTTGAAAAGACTAAAATTCCAGCACGGGATACAGGATTTTATAGTGTTGGTTTATATACGGTTTAATGATACTTTTGTACTAGAAATTCCGTTTGAATATTATTCAGGTTTTTAATGAACAAAATGAATATTGATTTGAGTTTTTCAAATTGATTGCAAAAGATTCTTTTACAAAGAACAAAAAAGCAGAAAACAATTGAATCGTAGTTATTGCTGTGATAGTTGTTGCTGTTGCTGTTGTTGGTGTTTTTTTTTTTTTTTTGGTTAGTAAGTGCACATACATAGATTTTCATGCCAAAATTGAAAAACATTATTTTCTTTTTTAGACTCCTGCCTATTTTGTTCGTTGCAGACAATTTTATTTTTACTATTTTTTTTATTGTGTTTGTGTTTCATTATGTTGATTTTTAATTTTTGCTTTTGATTTTAATCTGACTGAGCTTGTCAGATCTTAAAATATATTCAATTGCTATGGGGTGGTTTACCGTTAGAAAAATCCAAAAAAACTAGTTTTATAGGGATTGTTTGCTTTATGATTTTCCTAAACAAATTTCAAATTTATGTGTGTGTATAAAATTTGTCTCTTGTTATTTACAAACAACAATAGTTTTCGCGAAATTTCTATTGTTGGAGAAATTTTCTATTAAAACTGGAAAATAATAGTTAAAGAAAATCAAGAGAAACACACTTAAGGCACGTGTCATTTGTTATTTAAAGTGGTATTGTTGTCATCCAGATGTTTTTAGCGTTTCGAAATCAAAATGGAAAAAAATCTGAGCTACTTAAATCACTTCAATAGCCATCCACTTGAAATTTGTAACTACAAAGTAAGTCAAATTATTAAGTAAAATCAATTTTTCAAACTGTTAGATTTATTCGTGAATTATCGCTTTAATATCGCTGGTATGGACAGCGAATTTGAAGTGCTTCGTACTCACTTACTATTGGGGTCTCGCCAAGTCTATAAGCTGAACCGTCCTCTCCAAAAATTTTGGTATTATAAATTTCTGCAATTGATCAGATTGAATCCACGCACTATTGCACACCCAGCAGCTGAAAAAAATTCTTGTTTTCGTAAGTATTAAAGTTCATAGTAAAATTCTAGTTCAAACCATCAGATAAACAGAGAAAATTCGAGGTAATTATCCTGTTCTTTCTGTCTATGCTTTTGCCATTTACAAGCTATAGAACATATCGATATATTTAATGTTTCCATACCATGTCTAGTATCTTCAGAAAATCATGTAATCGGCGATAGCTATTCAGCTTCTTCGATATTAATAAAATTATATTATCGCTGGCCTTAAGACAACTCTATCCTACAAACTCCCCCTCAAATTTGTTCAAACATGATCTTATTTCTTTTTCGCTTCTCTATCCTGGCATATTTTAAGAATAATTCTTGCTTGCGATAAAATTTTCTTCCGCGTGACCTGCTTTAAGGTTCATAGAGATCAATCATTGCAAGTTTTTATATCCTACTTATCAGTTCAAACAGTCATAAGCCTATAATACATCATTTGCCTTCCCCCCGAGAGCACATTTATCGGTCTTTATAAAATACTGAATATCTAAACCTGTGCCGCTGGGGGTATAAGGGAGCCCAGTCCCCTGAAGTCAGCAGGGGACAACTGGAAGCTCCACGTTATTTCCACGGGAATCAGTAAGCCCCAGAGTTTCCGCTAATTGTATCTTTAGACTTTTAGCTGTTTCTTTGACTGATTATTGATGTTGGCTCTTCGGGAGTATCGTGGTGGTTGTGATTTTGCTGCCCCAACACACATTGATTTATGGTGGCCAGGATCACCTCGCCTTTAATCATACCTACTGGTGAATGATCCAGATCCAGTGAGTGCGTGATTTGATTTACATCTGCACCGACTATATAGTCATAATCAGATGGTGGTCAAACCACTTGGTTGATTGGACATCACCCACGCTACAGGAGGCCAGCGAATACGTATATCCTCCGGTCACTCTTGGTAGCAATTTCGAAAGCCCGAAGTAGGCCGCAGCCTTCACTCCTTGCTAAAGAGTTGGAAACTTTACAACTCCTGGTTCAGAACGCATGAAGCTCTTTTTTATCAAGAACACGACAGCATTCATACTCACTGAACCTGAACCATTCATTGTGTTAATTTGAATGATCCGACCCACAAACTCTCACGAGGGTCCGAAACCACAACCACCACGACACTCCCATATAGGGGCCAACCTCAATAACCAGTCAGAGAACAGCAAATTGTCTCAAGAGACAAACAGTAAACTCTGGGGCAACTGATTCCCGTGGAAATATGTGGATTGTCCAGGTGACTCCTACTAGCCTTTGAGGGGCCCGGACTCCCTTTTACCCCGCAAGACACCAGTCTAAATGGAATAGTAAGTTCCAAAAAGACTATCATGTGCCTCCGGGGGGACCAGATCCAGTGAGCATGCTAGTCATGTGTAATGGACAGGAGTTGGTTGGTATCCAGCTCTTCAGCAAGGAGTAGTGGTTTGCAGCCCTGCTGTGGAACCGCTGAAATTCCAATTAGGATAGACCTGTTGCTGCGGCTTCCTAGGGCGTGAATGGTGCTGCTTTTCATTCACTGTGGTTTGACCACTATCTGATTAAGGCCCACGGCCAGGTGCAGATGTAAATCTCATCACGAAATATCATTTGCCATAAATTTTGTGATGATAACTCGGTATTGAGTCTTATTGCCCTTTTTCATCACGAATACATATAACTAACTTTCGAGAGTGCTCTATGACGATACAATGTCAACTGATAAAAAAAGTAGATCTAAGTGAGATAAGTTCGTAATTTATTTTATTTAGTTTTACTTTTTTTTTTAGTGCTGCAACAAAAACCTGAAATATCCCCTACACCACACCAAATCAAGTTCTTAACTCGTTCCAAAAATAAAATTTTTTTTTTGTAAATATTTACCAACACCAGCGCACAAAAATATGGTGTCTACAATCCACCCTATTTGTGATAATAATGATTTTGCAAATGATCAAATACGCTTTCAGTTCTATTCACAAAAGGTTTTTTTTGCAGTTTTAATATTTGCATGAAGTATTAATCATTATGACAAAGAATACATCAACCACTGTGCACAATGGGAGTAATCAAATGTTAAAAATAACAACTGATTCCCGACAATCCCAGCAACAACAACAACTATACACCTTAAATAACAGCAAGTTGTTGTTGGAGTATTTATTCTGCAGTATTCTATAAAAGGGGTGGAATTTTTTTTAATGGAATGATCATGCAGCAAAGCAGGACTTTTAGTCATTGAACAAAAACAAGTCAGTGGTACTAGAATAAATTGAAAAAAAAGGTTGCTTTTGAATTGCAGACTGACGAACAATAGCTTTTTTTGGAAGTATACCGTAAAAGTAAGTAAGAATTAAAATTACAGGCAAAATAATTTAAAAAGAATAAAAAATAGATTTAATTATTAATTAAAAATAATTTTCACGAGAAAGGCTGAATAATGCCTTCGATGCTGGGTTTTTACCCAAACGCTTGCTCAAACTAGTGAAAATTATTCTACTAATGAATATTTTCCTCGTTAAATATAATAATCTGATGTATTTGATCGAGTTCAGCTTGGTGAATTTCATAAAAAAGAGTTCACTGCTGTCCAAACCTTTAAAAGATCTTGTCATCAAAGCATTCCCTTGCTTGATATTAATCGCACTGAAATGACGAATTTGTCAATACTGTGTCCTATTATTTTATCAGAGAAATATGCAAAGAACAAATTCAAATAGCTTTTTTGCTTAATATCTAATTAAGCATACTTTAGACTTACCACTATTTCCTTTTAATTATGCGAACAGTTCTCCAAATTACAGTAATTGATGGACTTAGCTCCCACTTAGTACTAACCTAAGTAATGCATGCTGTCTTGTTCTTATGTTCTGTCTTCTCTGTCTAACAACAGTGTTTACGCTCTACTGTTATGCATCATATACAACTTCTCTATTCGGCATTTTCCTTTTACTGGCGATTTAGAAAGTCTAGATTATGGTAATATGGAAATAAATGAAATCAAGATTAAGTAATATGCTTTTAATTTGTGTTTTTATTTTAAATTATGGCATAATAAAAAAATCCCTATCAAAGAAAGGTCTCATTTGGTACTTAAAATTTAAATTGAATTAATATAAATATTTGGCATCTTTTTTTTTCTTAAGTAGCACTTCAGGCAACAATGCCTGTTTAGTCAAGTACCGTGCTACATACTTTTGGGAAAGAGATAGAGAAAAGATGAAACAGGCGGTGAAAGTAGAAGGATAGTCGGAAATTAACTGCTGTATGAAGACAGCACAGCGACCAGTGACTATGCCTTCATCGCAAAGCAGTCCCACCGACAGTCAATTTTTATTTTTGTAGTGAAAAAAAAACAATGTCTTCGTTGGGAATCGAACCCACAATCCCCATACTGACAAGCTAGTACACTACCTACTAGCCTACAGGGCCTACATCTGTATAATTTTGTCGTATGCCAGCCGTACAATGCTTTGTTCCTCTATCACTATTAGTTCTGGAAACTGTCGGCCGTAAGGTAAATTTTTTTAATATTTTTCAACATTTCAACTTATATCGCGTTTTCAACAAGAACGTTGTTTTTTAATTGTGGCATGCATTGGCGATTGTTACAATGAATTCAATTTTGCATGAAAATCGTCTGAAAATAATTAAAATCCAGTATGAAAATGGCGGTTCTGTTAAAGTTACGTTTCGTAAAATTCGTGATATTTTCGGACAACATAATCGTCTTTCTAAAACCGCTATTAAAAATTTGGCCATTAAATTTAAGGCTTGATACAAAATGTGCGAATACCATCGCACCCGTGAGCCACAGTGTTGAAGCAGATCCAAATTTGTCAATTCGTCGACGTTCTTAACAATTGGGGTTATCCAAAACCACCACATGGATTTTCCGTAAGGATTTGACTTTGAAGCCTTACAAGATTCAACAGGTGCAGGAATTGAAGCCCACCATGCACCATTCATATCGCCATTGATCCGTTCAATTTATTCAGGAACAATCGGTTGGTTTTTCTGAAAAACACATTTTTTCAGACGAAGCCCATTTTTACTCTTCATGGTATGTCAACAAGCAAATTTTGCGCATTTGGGATTCTAAAAACCCTAGAGCCATTATTGAGAAGCCTTTGCATGCTCAATGTTGTTCTATGTTATCTGGAGGCTGATTGGGCCATTTTTTTCGAAGATGAGGCTAGAAATGCGATAATGGCCAGCCAGATCGTGTAATTTAACACCACTGGATTAATTTTTGTGAGGCTATGTTAAGGTTCGCATACTATTACGCATAACTAATATATATTTTCATTGTTACTTACCTGCAGGACAACATTAAAAGTCCACTTTTATTTATTCACCTGTATTTTATAATTAAAAATTATTCGACATTTCTGACAAAAAGTTTCATAAACTATAAAACTTAGTTAGCAGGCAAATGAAAATAAATTTTAAAGCTGTAAATAATATTTGGTTAATGAAATGGTCAAAACAAGATTTAAGTTTAGTAATTGAAGCTAGAAATTCACTGATTTATGTTTTAAATTATAATGATATCAGTCGAACAACACAACTCTCTCCTTTTGTCTGTAGACTGTGTTTAAAGCAATTTAAGAGCATAAAACTCCATTTAAAACATCTATTTTAATAAATCGAGTGTGCAGATTTCCAATTTTTTTTTTAAAGCACGCCACTGAGCACTGAGTACTGAGGTTCCAGTGAGCAATTATTTAGAGTTCGATAGAATTAGATTAGAACAATACATTGTAAAATACCTATGGCTGCAAGGAAATTGTGCTCAACTACATACCACATGCTTAGCTAAAGTTTTTAAACAGTCAAAGCTATGAAAACGTTTAAATCACATTTTATGAAATTTTACTATCACAAAAATTGAAACTAAAGTTTTGAAAGTTATAAAAGTTATTTTAAATGAGTATAAAGCAGTGAATTTTAAAACATGTTTCCATAATTCCCTAATGTATCCTGATTTATTAATTCCTGAACATGCACACTGATCTTGAATATATTTTTTCTTTTTCATTTTAATTTTTTTTGTTCATCATGTTTAATGTCTTAAGAACATCCTGTAATATTTTTACAAGAAAATTTTAATATTTTTGTTTTTGATGGTATTTAGATGAGAGCAGGCAGGAGTAGCCGACAGGATGAGTTTAAACAAAGCAAACAAAATTTATGATGGGAAAATTATAAATAAATAAAAAACAAATAAAATTTTTTTTTTAAAATAAAATAAAGGGAAAAATATTAAATAATTGGGTGTGTGTGTGTGTGTGTGTGTGTGAGCTAGAAAATATTTGAACAGCATCATTTGAATGGTATTTTTTTTTTTCAATAATTTCATTAAGTGGTAAATAAACATAAAAATAAAATATTTCATTAAGCCAATCGATCATATTTATTCGTCTATAAATGACTATGATACTTTTTTAATTTAAAATTTCATTAAATCAATCAAGCAAAACAATTTAAAAGCAAAAGTGTTTCTTTCTACTTGCACTCATCTACCATGATCCTGTTGGTTGGTGGCTTGTTCAAAAACTCATTCCATATGATCACACTTGTACAACTATATATCATTTAAGTCTGTTTCGATATGAAAGAACATGTTGATTATTTTATACTTATCCTAGATTTTTAAAATTAGCTTTGTAATTTGAGATTACAAAATAAAAATAAAAAAAAATGTATTGAAAAATGAAAAATTACTCTCAAGACATGAGTTCAGTGAGAATGTATGTTTGAAGTATGAATGAATTTTTAAGTGTTTTCTTTTTTGTTTTTTTCTTTCAAATGACAAAGTCTGTTTATTGACTACTAGAAAGTAAATAACGTGAACATTTGTGAGTTCATAAATTTCTTAAGCATTTCCTTTGTACATATCACAAGTGGGACTTATAGTTTTCTAGAGTATTAAGTGCTCAATAGTTTTTTTACGTGTTTAGTTAAAATGTACAATTTTTGTGACACTATTAATTTAAGAGAGTCTTTGAAATTTGAAAAATGCATCCATTCATTGTGTAAAATGTCATGTTGATTTTTACACATGAATAGAACAGATTGATTTGATTTTCTTATAACATTTTTTTTTTAAATTTTAATTGGACGAAAATATCTTGAGCCAGTAAATCCTAAATGTATTTGTTAGAAAAGAATTGTTCAAGTCTATATTTGAAATCATATCGCTACGTAAAAATTATTTAATTTTTAGATGTGCTAAAATGGCTATTTTTAATAACCATTGGAAATTGCAATATTGGTTATTCCAAAACAGCTCGCAGTAACGACGACCACATAAATAGTTCACGGTATCCATAAATTACAACTTCAGATCTTCCGAATTAAATTCCAAATTTGGGTAGTTTTGAAATGATTTGTAGTACTGGCATGATATGTATCATAAAAACGGAATTTATTTTGTCTTAAACCTTTAAACTCCTTTGAATGTATTCTAAAGCTAAGTGCAGTTTTACAAAAATCTGTTTGCTGGTTAAAAAATCGCAGACTTCTTCTTCAGTTTTGCAATGCACGATCTATCAGATCAAAACATATTTAATATTGAAATTCGGAGTACTGCAGCTATATATCATATTTATTTGACATTGTTTCTTCTGATTATCACTCGATCCGATCAATTTTTAAACATTTGTAGGCCCTGTAGGCTAGTAGGTAGTGTGCTAGCTTATATAACTGGAAGTTGTGGGCTCGATTACCAACAAAGACCTTAGGTTTTTTTCACTAGAAATAAAAATTGACTGTCGGTGGGGCTGCTTAGTGATGAAGGCATAGTCACTGGTCACTGAGCTGTCTTATACGACAGTTAATTTCCGCAACTATCCTTCTACTTTCACCACCTGTCGCATCTCTTCTCTATTCCTTTCCTAAAGAATGTAGCACGGTACTTGACTAAATAGGCATTGTTGCCTGAACTACTTCTCTTAAAAAAAACAAAAATCAAAAAACAAAGCAGTAAGTCGCCATCCAGATCGTGTGATTTAACACCACTGAATTATTTTTTGTGGGGCTATGTTAAGGGCAGAGTGTTAATGGAGCCAATCAAATCGATTTCAACCTTAAAACTCAAAATCCATGATATGATTAGCGAAATAGGACCGCCATTTTGCCAAAAAGTGTTAAAGACTTTGATGAAAGAATCGACATCTGACAGCGTGGCCGTGATGAACATTTTGTCACATATCATTTTTCATTCACAATTGCCGAACTTTTTTCTTCGTAATACAATAAAAAATTAAATTATCTTAATCTATTTTTTTTTTGTTTTATTGTGGTTTAGAAAACAAACTTTTTGTTGAAAAACCCTTTATATTGTAAGTAGGTGCAAACACTGATCGCCAATATAAACGGATTCCTAGTAACAGCGGCAATTGGCTGTATAAAACACTGTACGTTTTTGTATGCGAAATATTTTTGCTTAAACTAGAATTTTCTCAAGCTTGTGTAGCCTAGTGAAGCTTAACTTGTTTAATTTTATTTAACTACGACTTCATTTGAAACACCGGGACTAAACAAATTAGTTACTTTTCTTTAACAATGACTTCGGTTCTTCGGATTTTCTTGTTTAATTTTACATATATGATTGGCAAAATAAAAGAGTATGTCTAAAGGAGTATAAAGTGTAACACGTAATATATGGTACAGATTTTTTAATATACATCTAATCTTATCTAAACGAAAATGGTTTCTTTGGGTCTTTATAAAATTCAAAATTGCATACTTTTGTTTAAGGACTTTCCTTTAATCGGAGAAAATACTCCCATAATCGCCAAAAGACGTCACAGTATAGTGATTCAGTTACGTCTTTAATCTGCGTTTAGTTTGTGATATATGCCATGTGTCTTTCACAAGGATTTTTTATTCACAAAAGATTTATTAAAGATTTTTATCTTTGGAAATTAGTTTTAGCTTAACATTACTTTAATTAGACGTTAAGGATTCGTACTTAACATCAAAGCAGATCAAATTTATAGTCATCAAAGGCAAATGAATGGTTTTTAAAGATATTAATTGACCAAAAAACTATCAAAATACGTAGTTGCGATAGTCAACTTAGCAATTTAAACTACTGAATATATTAAACATTGAGTTAAAATCCCAGTTGCGAGCGGCATGAATGAATTAAGCAAAATGTTAAACAGAAAATAGAATAGTTCTTTGAATATATTTATTTTTTAAATTGCTGCCAGCATAGTAAAATAAAACTGAGTATAAAGTGACATAAAACAAACTTTGAATTATTTTATAATCCATCGAATAAATAAAAAAGTAACAATATTTATAGCACGATATTCTGCGATTTCCAGGTATAATAAGAATGACTTTTGCCTAAGCTGAAAGCACCCTGCAAAAAATTAATCCTGGTAAATCCTGTAAAATTTGTTTCAGTCTTATCGGACTATGATAACTGATTCAGTCAGCATGGTTAAGCACTTAAAAGAATTTGATTTTGTTAATAGCAAAAACTTCCCTGATATATTTTTTTTTTATTTTCAACAAAGATTGTATCAAATCAAAAAGTTTAGTGTTTACTTTTTCTGTAAAAATTCTTCTTTGCCACACTGTACAATAAGTATTTTTCTATTGTGTACCTTTTCAAGTGAAAAATAAAATACGTTACAAATATATTTAAATTAGTTTGGGTGCAATACTTGTTTCCTCCTTAAAAAACTAAAAAGTGTAAGCTTTTAATAAGGATATACAAGAATCGGTTAACGTTTGTATACCTAAACACAAGACATAAGTTTGTGTATTTGTAAACATAAATTACTGTAGCGTAAATTAGGTGCTATTTCTATTGAGAAACTTGTTTCCCTTAAAAAAAAATAATACGCAACTATTAAAAGGAACCCCAAACTGTTCATATGCAAATGACTGTCTGCAAAGAAAAAAACAACGAAAACCATATGACTCTCGCTACGAACACAGCGAAATCATCATTAGTATTAGAGCACGGAAAAAAACATTTATTTTAAAATAGTTCAAACAAGTTCATTTTAAAAGTTTCTTATGTTTTTCAAGGTCTAGATTTGAACTTCCAGTAATAGGACCGACACAAAAACCACCCCAATTAGTTTTTATCTTTATATTTTGAAATTTTTTTTCTTTTAAGATTTTCCTTATGGGGCAATGGTTTTTATAGACACGCCTTTTGGTTAAAGATATAAATCTTAAATAAACCCTTATCTTATCGAATTCAATTAAAAGAAGTTCGTTATTTCATTGATCTTTATAATTCTTTAATTAATAACTTTCCTTTATTAATTGTTTTGAAGCAAAAGTTTTTCATTATTGTGAAATTTATTAAGAATTCCTTGTTCCACTTCAAGTTGTTCAACTTATGTTTAAATTTTTCTATTATTAAATATTGTTTAAATATAAAATTAATTTTTTTTTTCACCGCTTTCGATTAATTCTTTTCCTTTGTAAAAATTATGCTCCTTAAATTTTTCTCCCTCTTCGAACACAAGAAATTAATTATTTAATACAATAACTAGTTGCATGGTTCATTAATATTTTGCACATAAATTTTATTTATTTCAATTGTTTTGATAGTAGAAAATGTTCTATTGCTAAATTATACAGGGTGATTGTAGCACCACCAAATAGTGCCATCGTATGTTGGGTTTTACTTTATGTGATATTTTGATTTCTTTAAAACACTCGTACGTTATAGCTTCAAAAGATCCTTGAATCATTTGTTGATTGGAGTGTGAGAACATTTTTGTGTAAAAAAAATTTGGAATAGTATTTGTTATTTCAGCGTGTTTATTTATTAGGCTTGTATATATATATATATATATATATATATATATATATATATATATATATATAATATTAAGTACTATGCTCAACTGATATAGATAGATGCTTAACATTTTTACATAACATGCATTACGACAATAGCCGCTTTAACAACAAATATTACAAATCCATTTCGAAAATAATAATTTTACCACAATTAAACGTTATAAATAATTTTAAATTAAAGTCGCTGTATTTCAAATACATATTTGAATGATAGCCAAATGCTATATCCATGTAATATCTTATTGTTGATGTGATATGTGTTCTCTATAACTAGAATACTATTTATAATTCTTATGTAATTAGGCCTGGTTAATTTTAATCTCGCATGGCAAGAGAATATATTTTATAGCGCTGCATTTGTATAAAGACTTTTTTTGCAGTAAAAGAAAATAACTTACTTTGAGGCAACAGGACACCTCGAATATATTAAAATATTAACTACGAAAATGAATATTTTTTTTTTATATATTTTCCTCCTTAAAACTGCTTTTTCTATGCCAGCGCAACGTTTTATTTTAAAACAAAATATTAAGATGGAAAAACCTTTAAAAAATAAAATTTGTTTTATATTTAGCAAACGTTTATCAGCACTTTCCTCTTTTAAGTATATTAACATTTTTAGATTTTTATGCGTAAAATCGTCAAATTAGCAACTATAGCAACTATTATCGATATAAATATGTATGTATAAAAAAAATTTTTAAATTTATATATTTTAATCAAGTTCATCATGGTTTCTTAATTTTTAAAACGATCCCCTTAAATTTTAAAACTTCCTTGGAACATTATTTTTCCTTTAATACAATATTACCTTTCTAGTTTTTATTTCAGTTAGCCATATGCTGTATTCAATATCCCAGCAAAGATTTTCATAAACGTTTACAAATAAAAGTTTTCATAAAATCTCTTTTTATCTCTTAAGACTATAAAAAATGGGATCTTGTAAAAATAAAATAAACAATTAATTTCAAGTGTTAAGTCAATTACAGGGCAGTGCGTAACCATTATTTCTCTGCAACAACGCTACTGTGATGAAATAAATTTTGTGACAAAAACAGTTGATCCAGCGATCCAGAACTGTATAATTTTTCTCTTAAAATCATGCACATCATTTAAGAATAATTTTTTTTCTTTTTTAATTGAAATAGTAATTATTGATCTAAAGTCTGACTACAATTTTGCCTTAAATAACAGTTTGTTTGTTAACTGGGTTATGTTATGCATAAAGTCCTTACGTTCTTGTTTGTATTGTTATAAATGTGAACATACAAAAATATCCTTTTCATTGTATTATCAAAACTCCCTGTCTACTGCTTTACACTTTAATTGTAAATTTCTTTCAAGAGACTTTCTTGAGGCAGTGACTTGGTAACGTCCTTTTTTGACATGTTGAATTTTGACAAAGTTTCTTTGTTTGGTTTTGCATTCTTAAAAAAGGAAAAAAGGGGTGTGTTTATGCTTTTTGCTTAACTTTTATATAAAATTTATAGAATTCGCTTAAATAAATAACAAACAAAAACCAGGGGTTTTATTTAATTATACAAAAATCTTAAAAGAATTTTTTTAACAAGTTTTGTATGCATGTGTGTGTATGTGTATACATTAAAAAATAATAGAAATTACGTTGACAAAAGAAGCAAATACAGGTAAATAAGTTTCTACTTGAAAAGAACTTGTCGCTGGGTATTGTTTGGTGTGTATAACAAGAAATATGAATAGAAGTTCCTTTTTAGAAGAGAAAACAGACGAATTTCCAAGGAATAGTAAGCAGTGATTTTTTATTCATTTTTAAAAATATATGAGTATGATTTTATGAAGGGGTGTTTCTATTTTACAAGTTTCTTTTAAGTTTAACAAGTTTGGTTTTAAATACCTTTAAGATTCCTGTTTTTTTTTATACATAAAGTTATTGTTTATTTTCTATTGCGAAATTGTTGTTCAGACATGCACAGTGGTATCGAATACTGTAGCATTATACATTAGTGCCTCAGATTAATTAAGAATTTATGAAAATTACTATTAAATAGTCTTTTTTAATTTCACTTTTTAAAACTGAAATACTAAAAAAATTTTTTTAATAATTTTATTGAAAGAATTTCCATGTAAAATATGTAATACACCTTTTGGAAAACAAAAATATCTTTTGTAAATACAAATATAAATTTTTATCACAATATAAATTTCACATATCCATTAAATATTGTCTTGGTTAACTATATCGTAGGGTGGTTTGTCTGTCATTAATTAAAGCAGCTGTAGCCATGACAATGACGGTCAGAATTGGAAAATTCTTATGATTCTCAAATCTAATTATTTCTTTAATATAAAACATCGACAATCTATTTTACATGTAAATTATTGGTGCTATTCCATTTAAAGAGTTTACTACTTTTATATTAATATTTAGAAAATTATATCTTTTTTTGAAAGGCATATCATATTTTTAATAATTCAAAAACTTTGAAAACTATTTTGCAAAACAGGAAAAAATATTTATAATAATACTTCATATAAAATAATAAAAAATAATAAAATCTGGAAACATTTTATAAGCTAATAAAAATATTTAAAAGAGGTGATATGATTGACTTATGCAAATTCCGTACAAAGTTTTAAGAGTTTCCAAAATCCAGGTAAAAAAATGCGTACATAACTAGGTTTAAGTCTTTTGGCTCCATTTAACTTCTAAGAGAAAATTTGCTCAATAATTGATTTCATCTGTTTCGGAAGAATAACAAATTTATTCTATTTTTAGTTAAAGTACGATTTCTCTGCATATATAAAAATATATGAAAAAATGAATATTAAAAATATATAAAAAAAATAATAGTTTTTTGTATTCTTTGCTAAATATTTCAATCTCATATGATAACGAACTTTGTTCTTAGTAAAAATTGATTACTCAATTTTCGGTTTTCAAAAAAACACCGCTAGATTTTTCCGACTTTGTTCCACGGTTAATATTCTGATTTTATTTATTTAAATGGAGATTGGTGTATCTGTTTGTTGGTCCTTGAATTACTTTCAACATGACCATATATCGTTGAATTGACTTGCACATGTATAAGAATCCTGAATATATATCATATTGGATTTGACATGAACGCAGGGTGCAGGTTATGAAAATAGCAGCACAACTCCAGTTTTAAACATTTCTTTATTTAGTTAATTTTTATTTTATAAAAATTGTCTCAATAAAAAAATATATATATTTTATATTTATTGTATAAATCGTAATATTATTAATAATAATATTTACTCTAATAAAACAATTTCTTTTAGATTTTTTATATAAAAATTAAGTATAAAAACATAACTTAAATTTATTTGGTTGTTTGTTTTGCTTTGGAATAAAATAAAATTTATAAAATAAAAACTAATTTAAATATTTTCTCAATACTATTTACAGTTAAAAGCTTATAACACTATTAAATAAAATATAGTAATAAAATGATATTATTTGCCCCTAAGATAGTGTTCGAAAAAAAATATTTTTATAAAAGAACATATGTTGCGAAATCGTGGTCTTAGGTCCTGTTTTAAATAAACTACTATTTTTATCCTTTGATTTGATAAATACACAAATTTTTAACATAAAAAGTACCGCAACGCTTACAACTTTTAATTTTAATTTTAAATTAAGAACCATCAACTATTTTTATTACTGTAGCTCGTAGTTCATCAACGCAGATAATTTTTATATAAATTCTTGAAGCACCGAAAATTTCGTAATTGAAAATAGTACTTTTGAGCGAAAAAGTATTTTACTTTAAAAAAAACAAAATAACTGTAAGAGCAGCTAAATAAATTGTCTCCCAATATAATTTAATTCACATCATTAATGAACCACCATCAGATTTAGGAGTATGAGCATCCCACCAATCTATTGCCTCAATCATACTTTCATCAGACAAAACATTATTGCTATGAGAGGCATCTAAGAGAACGTCATCAAATTCCTTTTTTAAAGTAACAACACTTTCATAAAATGAAGCAGAATTTTGTCCATGAGCGAAAAATGTTTGCATCATGTTAAGGGAACTGTTCGAAGTAATTGTTGAAGAAGTAGTGGGTGTTTGATTTTCTAAAGGTGGCGACATTGCTGATTGATAATGCTGCAAGTGTTGATGCTGTTGCTGCTGCTGTTGTTGTTGTTGTTTTTGGGAAGGTGATGTTTGCTGATACATATTAGAAGAGTTTTCTTCATATTCCTGTTTAATGATGTGCAACGTTCCCATTTGTTGGTCAGTTGAGTTTGGTAACAAAAATTCTTGTTTATGCTGCTGTTGTTGTAGTTGATTAGTGGCACACGTTTGACTTAAGCCTTTGTGAACTTGCTGTTGTTGTTGTTTTTGTTGCTGTTGTTGTTTATTATGTTGATCATTAGTTGTGGCAGGTGATAATGCTTGTATTTGTTGTTGTTGTTGTTGTTGTAATACTGGACTCGAACTGGGGGATGATGTTGCACTTAATAGTGGCATTATTTGCTGTTGTTGGTTTTGTGGCACGGGCGATAATAACAATAATGATGTTGATGAAGACGATGATGATGATGATGATGATGATGATGATAATGTAGCAGACCCTTCATTTATATTTTCTTCACTAGTTATTACTCTTGCTGTTAAGACAGGTGCTGTTTCTTGTACCCTTCCTATTAGCTCAGTTGAATTAATTAACGGTGATGAAGGCGATTGATGATCAGCTGTAGTTTTGTGTTGTTGCTGCATGATGGCTGGCGATAACGATGATGAAGGACTTACACAATTAGCGTCAATTAATGCATTGAAATGTTCTTCATCAACAGTTGAGGATGGCGGCGATGAAGCAGAACCCACAAATATATCTGGGGTCAAAAGTTGATAGGTATTTGTCCCTGGAATTCTTATATATTGCAGACCATTAAGCGTAGTTATATTGGGTAACATATCCATTTGTTGTAACAGCTGGCCGTGTGAAGCGGAGGCTATTACTTGCGACTGCTGTTGATTTATTGCGTTAGTAGAAAAATATTCCTCACTATCATAATGACTTACAGAGTCATCGAAATGTTCATCCATGGTTGGTGAATAAGCATCGAATTCATCTTTTATTAAGCTAAAGCTTTCTTCGCCGCTTGACGAATTATGTTGGACAGGATAATCGAAACCTAGCAAACGTTCTAAAGATCGTATATATTCGACTGCCATTCTAAGGGTTTCTACTTTACTTAATTTTTTGCCAGAGCTTCTGTTGTTGCCTTGATTTTCAAAAACCTCAGCCACTTCTTCGGGTATTCTTTCCCTTAGAGCTGCAAAGCCATTATTGACCTGCTTAACACGATTGCGCTCACGTGCATTACGTCTAGCAACTGCCTGGGGTAAAGGTAAACCTTTCCGTCCTGGAGTGCCGGGAATTTTGGTATGTTTGAACAAGACTAACGTTTGATCTTTTGTATTAATTTTCGAAATTGTAGAATTTTCCTTAGCCGCTTTTTTAGCTAAGCGTATGGCTGTCCTTTCTTCTTTTGACAATTTAGGCTTTTTACTAGCCGGTGGTGTGGCTTTAGTCTCAGCTTGCTTTGCTTGATTCTGTTGATTCTCTACTAAAGGTCTTTTACGTGAACTCATATTAAAACTAGCTGCACCAGTGATATTATTTACTGCGCCGATCATTCCAAAATCTTTGATTTTTCTAACAATAGCGTTTGGATTTCTACTCGATATATTTAGAGAGTTTTCATTGTTTTCAATTAACACATTTTGCACAGTAATTTTATTAAAATTTTTACTCAAACAGTTAGCATTTCCCACTACCACACTGGAGTTAGTACTTTGACTGTGCACTTTCATATTTAAACCAGACGGTAGATTGTTATAATTTAATACACTTAAGGTGGCCATTAATTATTTAAAGCTTTTCGCAAAAAGCTTTATAAATTAATTTAAATACGATATTTTTATAGTTAATTTTTCCGTATTCCTATTGCCGCTTATCGTTGTTATTTGTTGGAATAGTAAATGTCAACTGACTTGCAGTCTGTGTAATGTTACAGGAATTTTCTTTTACAGCAATTTTAATTGGAAAATGATGTTTTGTAATGAACCAGCTGCTTTAGAATAACATGTCTGATTGTATGCTGCAATGTGTGTCGCGTGCCCGATGTCTCGTAATGAAATGTCATGGGGCGTCTCTTGCAACGAACGTCCTACTAACGGAAATGACTTAAGTAAATGAATAACTGACTGATGGTTGTTGCACCACAAGTTATGCGAGTATAATAAAATTGAAAACCTTTAATCATTTATACCGACAGACATACTTACATAAAAAACCATATACAGCACTAGGTATTGTACAATTCTGCTGCCGCAAAGGGCTGCAGTTACCGCAATTTCGAACAACAACAACAATTATTACCTCTAAAACAAAAAAAAAGTTGTGTATTTGAGTAAAAACGTTATTTTATTATTCGTACACACATGCAGCCAAATACACATTACCTCACGCACACACATACTAAAACTATTGAAAACACCACTAATTTCTTTTGCTCTGTCTCCTAGCCCTACCACCACACCTTTTAAATATTGGAGTTTATGTGTTTAAAAATATCCTTCAAAAAAAGGTGCTTACACTTACACTTTTAAAGATTTTTTCTCTTTTTCGTTTAAATGTGTAAGTCTTTTGTATTGGCAAAATGTGGTGACTTTTCATCCCCTAGGCTGCTGGCTTTTGTATGAGAGCCATCGACTCTAAGTTGGGTGTTGTATATGTTTGTACGATCGTTTCTCTTTTTATTATTTTCGTTTTTGGTTTCTGATGTTGTTGGGAAAACTAACATCTGATCCTTTAAAAGTTTTTAAGGGTGGCTCTCGGTTTGTTATGTAGATAAATACATATTTTTTTAAGTCTGTTTTTTTTTGTTTCTGTAATGTGGTATTATTTTGCGCCTTTTGAAGGGTTCTTTGCTGGTCTTTCAATATCTCAAGAACTTTTGTATAGGAAACTTATAAGATTTTATTCTAATTAGGATGTTATCAATCAAAACAGGAATGGTATAGGAATGGAATTTATATAATGAAAAATATAAATAATTTAAATTAAAATTAAAGAAATTTTTATTTATAAAATATTACGATGCCAATTAAAAATAATTATTAATAAAAAAAATATTATTTTAATATTTGAAATATTTTTGTCGTTAGACCACTTACCATTGTAGTAACGATAAAACAGTGAAATACAACCCCCAATGCATCGATGCTTCAGAGAATCAATAGAGTTGGATACCCTACTGCCTCCAATTGTACGCGGTCGAGCAACTCCAAAATAGACTTTGGGGCGCCGACCCATACATGAGAGTTATGTTCCATTTTTGGACTGATGTAGGTGGTACAAATATCACGAAGATTGATTGCAGTGCAGTATCTTTTCAATCGTTTTAAAAAATTAAGCTTCTTAAGAAACCTGAAAAATATGCTTAACCCATCGAACATCACACTGTACTCTCTTGCCAAGAGCTTACGATTCCTTAATACTTATATCACCCATAATAATAGAAACAGCATTATTTCTAAATACACATCTATGTGTAGGCATGCAAGATTAAGCTTACGGGCATTAAAATCGACTCTATTGCGAGATCGTGTTTTGGAACCCACTTCTAACTGGTTTGATCTATTACCGAATGGATACGAAGGAGTATATATGGTTGAAAGTTAAATGTTAATTCGTTTTAATTTATATTGGTAAGAGCTTCCTCAAATATACGCTTTTTATATGAAGTAAAAGAGATGAAAGAACTTACCGTCTGTATTTATTTATCTGTTCCGCTGCAAAACTACTAACTTCTTATAAATTGTGTTTTACATTTATCTATACTCATTTAGTAAAGAAGGTTGGTAAAACTATTGTGTTGTATAGTATCAAAATGTAAAGGTCTAATTGCGCTGGTGCGTGCCGGCTTATTAAAATGGATAATAAATCAATGATTTTGAATATAGTTTTAAACTTTCAGCCATAGAAGCTACATACTCATCTGTACGCTCCGTATGATAATAATCGCTATGAGTGTTGTCCACTAGCAATCCTTATTCCCAAACTTTTTCACTTTTTCGGATGTTTCATTTCGGTCAAAACATGCTGAAATTTGGGCAACACAGCACTTACTTTAGAAATTAGTTTGCAATATTTATTCGTGCTTATTATTTCTGAAAAAAAAGTTTTACTACTGTCACATATAATTTGAAAGGACATGCGTGATAAAATTTACATCAGTACCTAGCTGTATAAGCCATAACCTGATGGTGGATCAAACCAATTGGGTGATATGTAGTGTCACCCTCGCCCTAAGAAGTTGTCGGATATCTCTATACTCTAGTCACTCCTAGTGGCAACTTCGAGCAGCTTGACACAGGCCGCCACCCCCACTCCTTGCTGAAGAGTAGAAGTTTATTCAACTCCTGGTCCAGAACACATGACAAATATGTTCACTGGATTCGGATCATTCACCCTGTGTTCTCAGTAGAGGTGAAATTATCCAGGCCCCTTACAACCACCACGATTCTCCCGCAGGGCCAATCTCAGTAATCAGTCAAAGAACAGCTAAAATTCTAAAAAGCCAAAAAGCTGAACTCTGACTCCCATAGAAATAACGTCGAGTTGTCCAGTTGGTTCCCTGCTAGTCTTTAGGGGACTGGGCTCCCTTTTACACACGGTGATATATGTAATGACAGTGAGATTCCGTCAAGACATATAAATGTGCCCCCAGGGGGATTTGAAAGGACATGCGTGATAAGATTTACATGTGTACCTGGCTGTGGAAGGCATAACCAGACGGTGGATCATACCACTATGGTCAGTCACGCCAAGTTGCAACTTTAAAAGTCCCGAGCAGGCCGCAGTCTTCACTGCTTGTTGAAGAGTTGGAAACTATCCAACTCCTGGTCCAGAACGTATGAAGCTTAATAAAATTTAAGAACACAACGGCAATCATGCTCACTGGACCTGGACCATTCATTGGGTTCATTGTGAATGATCCGACCGACACAACTCATACGAGGACCTCGAAACCACAACCCCCACGACATTCCCGAAGGGGCGACCTAATAAACAGTCAGAGAACAGTAAAAAGGCTAAAAAGACAAATTGCTGAACTCTGGGGCTTTACTGATTCCCGTGAAAATATAGTGAATTGTCCAGTTGGCTCCTACTAGCCCTTTTACCCCGAAGACACATGTGAAGACGATGGATTTCCCTCAAAACATATTAATGTGCCCCCAGTGGGGGATTTGAAAAGACAACTGTGTGATTCGATTTACATCCGCGCCTGGCCATGAAGCCTCAATCAGATGGTGGACCAAACCACTGCATAATTTGGAACGTCATGCTCGTCCTAGGAAGCCTAAGCTCTAATTCTATGCAACAGAACTTTCTAGTTGCAACTTCGATGATTTCAGAGCAGGGCTACAAATCATCACTCCTTGCTTAAGAGTTGGAGTCTTTCCAACTCCTGTCCAGAACACATATCTAGCATGCTCACTGGACTGGATCATTCACCTAGCGTGTCATTAACGGCGAGATGATCCTGGCCACCATATTAAACAAAAGACCTGATATTGGGCCGCGAAACCACAACCACCACGATACTCCCATAAAGGGCCAACCTCAATAATCAGTCAGAGAACTATTAAATGTCTAAAGAGACAAATAATGAACTTTGCGGCTTACTGATTCCCGTGGAAATAAAGTGGAGTTTCTAGTTGGACCCCTGCTGCCTTTAGGGGACTGGGCTCCCTTTTTCCGCAGTTGCACTGTGTCTAGATAGTGGAATTCTATAAAGACCATATTTATGTGCCCCCCCAGGGGGGATTTGAAAAGACAACTATATTATTTAACTCGATTCTAAAATTAATAAAGAGGTATGGCTATTATTTATAGGATACTGCTGCAGCATAAAATATATATCGCCGGTTACTGATTTCCTTCAAAAAAGCAAAACCAACCTTCTAAAATACAGGAAAAATCATATGTATATTTACCTTTATAAAAAATACCTACAATTTTATTCTAGCATTTATTACAAATTATTTATTTCAAATTAATGAGACACTTTATGTCATTAAAATTTATGAAAGGATTTTCTTGCCATCTCCCTCTCTCTCTCTCTCTCTCTTTCATTTAAATGATTTATTATGACAACAAAATAACAAAAAACTCCATTTATTTTGTAAACAGTAACAGCCACAAAAATGAAAAATATTATAGCGGAAACTTTTTTTACGGGTCAGTGTAAGTGGACATACTCGGCTATTAAAACATGTGTATGAATGCAATTAAAGCGTTTGTTAATGATCCTTAATTGAAACAGCAGAAAAAAGTTTCCTATAAAAATATTTTCATTTAATTCCTTTAACAAATGACAGTTAAATTTCCACACCAAGAATAGGCGAAAACAGAAAAGCCTGTAATTTAATGAATATAAAAAGGACATTAGCAATTTATTTTACCCCTGCTTTTTTCAACACCCAATTCTAGTTTAAAAGCGCTCAAGCGTATTTTCACATATAGGACATTAAAAAAAAGTGTTTTTAAAGTAATTTTTATTTATCTCCAATAAACAAAACTTTGTCAGTTGTTTGTTAGAGAAAATCCTTATATCAGTCATAATGCTTAATACACTCACACGATTATAAGTATTTAAATGAGTTCGTGTGATGGGAACCTTTTATTTTATTGTCATATGCACAACGAGCGAAAGCAACATAAAGGATATTTTCATGTTATACCTACATTTACTAAAACATGTCCTGCAATCTGAAATTATTTTTGTTTAACAATTTTACAATTTCAAGTGTTTATCATCAGCGTCCTGATGGAATGAGTCAGTTGTTTATATTATGCTTGTCTAGATTCACGTAATATTTTATATTCTATTTTTTATATTAAGACACCGGGGCTGCTTTTTGGTTGTTGATCATTTGTTGTATTTTCTTTTTTTTTATATTTAGAAGTAACCACTCTCTGCAGGATTTCTAGATTGCCTGGTTTTAACGTGGGAAATTTTAAAGTCGGCGTCTTAAATTTTAATTTTTTTCTATGAAGTTTAAGGATTTTTTGTTTTTTAATCCTCTTATATTGTGAGTGATGTATGAAAATATTTTTGGGACGTTATATTTAAATGTAAATTCTCTTAAGTAGTATGTAACAAAATATTTAACTGTTTTTAGCAATTTCTATGTGAAAATAAAATATTAAAAAAATATTTATATTAAAATAGAAATTATTTTTTTGTAAAAAGTTATTTTGAAAAGTGTCTACTCATTGTTTACGTTACATCACGTATTTTGTAAAGTGACACGATCGAGGCAAAAAATAAAGGAAAGGCTTATTTTCCACCTTCAACAGAGTTGTAGTCCATCAGATATTAAGAATTATATTATATTAGCTAGCGCAGGCAGTTATCGTAAAACATCGACCAAGTATGCCACTTACTTAAATAACTGCTAGAAAAGATAATATTAATAAAAATCTTAAACATCGAGCAGTTGTTGCTATACCTCCCCCCGGGGGCACATTTATATGTCTTGACGAAATCTCACCGTCATTTTTTGTGTCACCGGGGGTAAAAAGGAGCCCAGTTCCCTAAAGGCTAGCAGGGAGCCAACTGGAAACTCCACGTTATTTTCACGGGAACCAGTAGGCCCCAGAGTTCAGCTTTTTGGCTTTTTTAACCTTTTAGCTGTTGGTCCTTCGGGAGCATCGTGGTGGTTGTGGTTTCTCGTCCCTCATGAATTTGATTAAGGGGCCAGGATTATCTCACCTCTACTGAGAACAAAGGGTGAATGATCCGCATCCAGTGAGTATGCTTGTCATGTGTTCTGGACCAGGAGTTGGATAGTCTCCAACTCTACAGCAAGGAGTGGGGTTTGGCGACCCTGCTGCGAAACTTCCGAAATTGCAACTAGGAATAACCTGTTGCTAGAATTATGCTTCAGCTTCCTAGGGCGTGGATGCACGCATCAAATCACCAAAGTGGTTTGATCCACTGTCGAGTTATGTCATACACAGCTAGATACTGACGTAAATGTTATCACGCTTATGAAGCTAGACCACTAAATCAAGCAATCCTTTGGATTTACTAAAAATTTTCCCACTCTCTTTTGTTCAATTTGTTGTTATTTATTAACGGTGTGAGATTATCATAAATTTAAAATTAATATTCCAAGATACAATATAAAATGTGCAGTGACATTCAAGCCACATTAATTTAAACTACAAGTCGTGTCTTAGAAATTTATGCAAATCTTTAGATGGGAAAAAATTAAAATGGGAACATGACAGAGAAAATGACACAATGACACTCATCAACAGTAAAAAATATAGAACGAACTTTTAAGCAATTTAGATCAATGTAAAGGAAAAGGTACAACCCTTTTATAAAAAAAAAAATAAAGCAAAAGGATACATTTCAAATTGTTGTAAAGACACTAAAAACTTTTTCACGCCCTAAAATGCAATCAAGTGAAATGGCATGAAATGTTTCAAAATTTAATATACAAAAATGCAAATTGAAAATGCTAATTAAAAGAAAAAATAAATTAAATTGCCCAATGTAACAAATTATTTCTTGTAAAATGTAACGAATTGTAATTCTAAATACATAATATAAATAAATTATCTTTCACAATCCATTACAAATACGATTTAATTAAATAATGCATATTTTTTATTATCTCTGTTTAAAAATCTTTTTAAATCTAAAACCATATACTTTGCTTATGGCTTGTGATTTTAAATTTATCTTGCAGATATCAGGCTTAAAACTTATTACTCATTATTGATAATGTTTATACCACGTGCTTCCTTCTTCAAAGTACTTTTTCAAAATCTTTTGTACTTTTCTTATTATTGTAAGAACAAAAATATCCTTTTAGCGCCAAAGCAGCAGATGAAACAAATGACGTCAAATTGTCTATCTTTCTACTGTTTACTTTTAAACAATGGCCAAGAATGAAAGATGGCATAAATAAGAAATGTGGGACAAGATACAAGATTTTACATCTGCTGTTTTTATTAGAAAAAAAATTGTAAACAATTTTCTTTTAATTTTTAAATAAAATTGCATAAATTTTTTGTATTCTATTCTCAAAGTATTTTGGGTTCGTTTCATGCAAAATACCTAAAAATAATATTTCATTATTGTCACTTTGAAGGGGTGGCAGAAATCTTTTCTTAAATCAAAATAAATTACATGAAATGATGAAGGTACAAAATAATTATGTGAATTATTAAATATGTGAGTTCTGTAAGAATGCAAAAATTTATTTTTTTTTTTTATTATAATCATAGTATATATGTATGTCATTGTTTAAGCATATATTGCATGCGCTACATGAATGTTATACTGCAACGAATCTCCAAGAGAATTTCAATAAAAAAAAAAGAAAAACACAAACAAGAGGAGTGGAGATTGCAAGAGAATACAAATAAAAGATAAATGCATAAACAGAAGAAAGGCGAAGAATAAAAGAAAGGAAACATAGAAAAGAACTGCAGAGCGCAGAGAGAATATTATCGCATAGAATGCAATAGAAGAGAAAAGAAAAACGTGGAATACATAGAAGAGAATAGAATAAAATGAAATAGAAAAGAATAATATAAAACAGAATACAGTAGCTTCTATTCTATTTTATTCTATTCCATATACAGAATAGAACAGAATGGAACAGAATTGAAGAAAAGAGATTAAAATAGATATAAAAATAGAATACAATAAAGTAGAAAAAAATAGAATAGAATGTAGTAGAATACAATAGAATAAAAGAGAAGAGAATACAATAGAACAGAACAGAAGAAATTAGAATATAATATAATAGAAGAGATTAGATTAGATTAGAATAGAATAGAATAATATAGAACAGAAGAGAAGAGATCAATGTAGAATAGAATAGAATATTATAGAATAGAATAGAATAGAATAGAATAGAATAGAATAGAATATTATAGAATGGAATAGAATAAAATATAAAAGAATAAAATAGAATGAAATAAACCGTAGAACGATAAAATATAATAAAGTAAATTAGAGTACAACAGATTACAATAGAATAAAATAGAATATGCTAAACCACAATATAATAGAAGAAATTAGAATAGAATAGCCTAGAATAGAATAGTATAGAATATAATATAATAGAATAGAATAGAATAGTATAGAATATAATAGAATAGAATAGAATAGAATAGAATAAAATAAAATAGTGTAGAATAAAAACTAGAACGACAAAATTGAATAAAGTAAATTAGAGTACAACAGATTACAATAGAATAAAATAGAATAGGCTAGACTACAATATAATAGCATAAAATAGAATAGAGTTGACTAGGAAAGGGTAGAAAATAATATAATAGGAAAGAGAAGGAAGTAGATTACAATAGATAAAATAGAACAGAACAGAATAGGATAGAACGGAATAGGATAGAAGAGAATAGAAGAGAATAGAATAGAATAGAATAGAATAGAATAGAATAGAATAGAATAAAATAGCATAGAATAAAAACTAGAACGATAAAATAGAATAAAGTAAATAAAAGTACAACAGATTACAATCGAATAAAATAGAATATGGTAGACTACAATATAATAGAATAAAATAGAAGAGGTTGGAATAGAATAGCATAGAAGAGTATGGAATAGAATAGAACAGAATATAACACAACAGAATAGAACAGAATAGAATAGAATAGAATAGAATAGAATAGAATATAATAGAACAGAATAAAATAGAACAGAACAGAATAGCATAGAAGAGATTAGAATAGCATAGGAAAGTGTAGAAAATAATACAATAAAAGCGAAAGGAGTAGACCATAATAGACAGAATAGTATAGAATAAAATACAACAGACTATAATAAAATAGAATAGATAGAATAGAATAGAACAGAACAGAAAAGAATAGAATAGAATAGAACAGAATAGAAGAGAATAGAACAGAATAGAACAGAATAGAATAGAATAGAATAGAATTGAATAGAATAGAACAGAATAGAAGAGAATAGAACAGAATAGAACAGAATAGAATAGAACAGAATAGCATAGAAGAGAATAGCATAGGAAAGTGTAGATAATAATACAATAAAAGCGAAAGGAGTAGACCATAATAGACAGAATAGTATAGAATAGAATAAAACAGAGTAGAATAGAACAGAATACAATAGAATAGAATAGCACAAAATAGAATAAAAGGCAATAGAATTTAATTAAATAAAAAAATAGAAAAGACTTTACTATACTAGAACAGAAGAAATTAGATTAGAATAGAATATTATAAATTAAAAATAGAAGAGAAAAAGGGTGTAAATAGAATGAAAAGTCGAATAGAAAACAGAATAGAAAATAAACCGAAAGACTACGAAAGAACGAAGAAGAAAGGAAATAAAAGAAAGAAGAAATAAATAAATTACCTTAAAAAATCATAGTGAAATCAAAATGCAACTTCACCAGAAGACACCGTCTCTTAAGACAGTTGCACAAAAAATTGTCTGTATAAACGGTTTTCACATAATTTACTAATCGAATTTCCTACTTAAGAACATTGTAAATATCCAGCACTACTGGCAGGAAAGCTGTCTTTAGACTGTCACAAGTTCAGAAAACCTTACCTTAAACGTTCACATTTTTATGCTGGCAATACAGCTTTACTGGGCAATTTACACTTGCTGTGTACTAACTTTTTCTTTAACTATTATTGCAATTACTATTAAAAAATTTAGGCCGCATATTATAGTCTTCTAATTCAGTCAGATTTTTTATTATGCACTTTGGTAAGAGTGTTAATTATAGAAAACTATAAAACTCTGCTGTATTGCAGTTTTCTAGATAAGCGATAATATTTTTTTTTACTTTATATGGGAGGTAATATGCCCTTTTTTTCAATTCGATCAAAATTCTGTTGGAGATGCATAAGATAGATAATTGTACAAAAGCTCATGCTTTAAGCTAAGTGCTTTACGCGTCTAGATATAATATAGTATAATATAATATAATATAATATAATATAATATAATATAATATAATATAATATAATATAATATAATATAATATAATATAATATAGTATAATATAATAACTATATACTATAATAATTATTGAGTTTATATACGCGTTATCAAGTCCACTGTTCCAAATCGGCTAGTTTATTTCTTTACTATGCAAATTAATATAGCAATAACTTCTATAAAATTAATAGACTTTATCTATTAAAGAACCTTTGATAAACGACAATATTTTGTATGGGATTTACCACGCCCGCTGTTTCAATCCCGCTATTGATAATATAATTGATGATGAGCTACTTGTTTAACGTTCTTCTTATTATAATTCTATAATTATGATATAATTATTTTTCACTCTGTATGAGCATTACTAGGTCTTCTATATCTATGTAAAATATATGCAAAATCTCTTCACTGGTGCAAGCAGCTATAGCTTTGCTATAAACAAATAACAAAAACATTTTATTTATATTCTGACAACAGAATGGCTCCTATAATTTTTTAAAATTTTAAATAATTTATTTTTCGTACAAAACTTTATTTATGTACGGAGTTCACTTTTGGATTGAATGGTTCGTTAATAAAAATAGAATTGCTAGGTTTAAAGAGAACATAATATAGAAACCATTACCCAAAAGCCGTAATTAGAAGAAATTATTAGTTGATATGTATGTAAATCTTCGCCTTTCGATTATTATTATTCTTTAAATTAATTGGAATCATGTGACGAATTCAATTTCAATTCAATTAATATATTCGTTAATATATTCAAAGAAACTTTTGATGAATTTTTGATTTCCCATAATTATTCTGTTAATTGGCCAGCAGGTTATTGCGATCTTAACCTTTTTTATATAATATTTTTTAGTATTACGTCACATCTCTTGCTATAAAACGAATATTTCACGGCACAATATAAACAATAGTGTATTTATTATTGTACTTTATATTTAAATTATCGCCTGTTAAAGAGTTTCCACAGCTGAATAGAGTCGTTTATTTAGGCTTAACTTTTTACTATTTTCCTGTTGAGTAAAGTTGTTAGTCGCTAAATTGCAAAGATAACCATACTAGAATTATTAAAATTCTTTACCCCCTCGAAGTATCGCTTCTTTTCAATGTATTTTGTTTAATAACTTAACGTTTTCTCCAAATATGCTACGCAATTTGGAAAAGATCTCTATCATATTAAAGCCATTTTTAACTAGAGGTACTTTTTACTGCTTTCTCTACTTTTTCTATTCAATTTTTTCAACTTGGCAGCAATTGTGTACAATTGGTGGGTGCCTTATAACAGGCAGATGGTTGTAAACAATGGCTGCATTACTTTGCTTGGCTTTCTTTCATCATCTCTGATAGCACCTTAGATAATTAATGCATTCTTAATTCTTTTTCAATTTTAACATGCTTAACAGTTATTTATGTTAGATTTCGAAAGAGAATAAATATAAAAAAAGAATTTTGTCCCTTTGCATCATTATTGTTGCTAATAAAATTTCTTTATTGACAGTTATTCCTATTATGCAGCCGATTTAAAAGGAAAGAAAAAAAAACTTAAAGAAATTGATGAAATAAAAGGAAAAACAATCCCCGTTATGCTTATTATTTATGAAAAATTGAAATCTAACACGCCTTAATTTTTTTTCCTTTTTCATTTCGCAAACAATATTTTCCAATAAAAAGACACATCTCATATTTTATTGATAATTGTATGATCCAGTTTTATGTTTCATAAGAGTAATGAAAATTATGAATTTACTTAAACGCACTCCTAAATGTTCACCGTTCTTTATTTTATTTATTTTTTATTTTCTGAATGCCATTTGACTGTTATCGAGAAAGTAAGAAAACAGGCATAAAATTCAAAAACGTAAAGGATTTAGTTACAATCCTTTCTCTTTCTCCTTGTGTTGTTTTATTACGTTTACATTTACACAAAAAAGGGTGATCTTTTTCAAATATCCCGTTAGCTTTATTCTAGAGTAACCTTATGAATATTCATGTTTTTGTTGTTGTTTTTGTTGTTTAGTTGTATTTGCAAAGTTAAAGTTCTGCTCATAATTATTAAAGGATCTGTGTGTAACTTGATTTGTGATAATTTATTTTATAACGGTATATTTTATCAAGGTGGGCGTCCAGGTGCTCTCTAAATAGACTCAAGTCAATAACATGTGTATTTTGTTAAGCAGCTGCCCTCATTATTATTTTATTTATAATTGAATCGTAAAAAAAATACTAAAAAGGTGTTTTCCTTGTAATAAGAAATTGAAACATTTGAAATAGGAGTGAATATATAGATTTTACATCCGTAAGTATTGAATAAAAACTTGCAGGATGCTTACAAAATAAATATAAATTCTAATGAAATCTTTATAAAATGTAGCTAAGATATATCGTGCTGTTTTTTAAAGCCAAATATTATTGAAACTTATGGTTTTTGTGTTTAGAATATTTCGGAAACAACTTATGAAAAAACTGATTAATCCTTAGAACTCATTGAGACATTAAAGAATTTCTTTAAAATTTCTTAAAAATAAATATATAAATTCTACCTGTAACAACAATCCCTAACATTTTACAATAAAAATAATCGTTTTTACGTGAAAATATTTTAGAAAAAACTTTCAAATGTTTCGTACTATTAAGAAAATTTAAAGACAAATTAAGAAATATTTTAAAGCCCAATACAATATTTATAAAACGTCATCAGGAATATTAATATATTCTAAAAGAATTTTATAAATTATAAAACATATCTTCCTAAATGCCTCATATCTCATGTCATGATGTTTTGCTAACCTTCTGCTGATATTTTATAGAGAAATCAGTTTTTCTCCCAAGAAAATATTAATTCAAATACGAATTTGCTTCATTTAACAACACATCCTGAGACTCGTATCTAACTTTTGTTAGCAGTAAAAAAGCTAAATTTTACTTGCCATGGTCCACTATTTAGAAAGAAAATCTCGTTAGTACATTTGTTACTCTTAAAGCATAAACCAAACTAAATATGTTAGTTATTAAAAGTATAGCTAATTAACTTGTATTACCTGAATATTTGAAGAACTCGCTACGCAAATTATGGGAAACTGACTCATCATTTATAGTTTTTATTTTATAAATTTCCATATAAAAGATGTTTCGATTTGCAAAAAAAAATACGTTTACAAAAAAATGCACATGAACAAGATAATTATTAGTTATTATTATTTTTATTTTTGTCTATACCCATGAGTTTGAATCTGATAGAGCGAACTTTCCACGCAAGTGTTGTCAATATATATATATATATATATATATATATATATTCATTTTAAAACAAATACATTTATTACTTTAATAAAAATTATTAAGTGAAAGTTAATATTATATCGTTTCGGATATTCTAAAATAACTACCAATATATCGAAATTAAAAATATCGTTGATATAAATGAATATCAAAATTGTGATGCATCGATGTTTTTACCAAACCTTTAATGAAACATAATTCTCATTTTGTTGGTTTACTTAATGAAAAGTATTTTGTTCTTAAATTTAAGTTAAGATTAGCTAATAATCTGATTTTAGCGACCAACTTAATTGAGTTTTAATTTTTAAGTACAACACATTTCTAGCTCATTATAATTCAAAAAACAAATTCACTCTCGAAAAATATTTCAATTCTTTTGATAGTAAAGCTAAATTCACCTGAAAATAAATTAATGTTTTTTTTAAACAAAATTTAATTTTCTTTTTCTCATTCAACAAATTGATTTTATTTAATCAAAAGATGAATACGGTTTACATACTTGTAATAAAATAATTATTTTCACAAATTATATTATACCTAGGGAAAAATATTGGTTTTAAGTATGTGTATTTCAGACACTTTTCTCGGAGGTGGTGGCATGAGCGAATTAAAAAAGGAAAATAAATAATATGGATACCATACGAAAACGACTTATATTATAAAAAAAGAAGAGAAAGATACAGACAAAAAAGAGAGAAAGTGACGAATGCAATAACACGAAGGGAAACACGAACAGGATGAACTATATAAACACTGCTGACAATAGAACGCAACTAGTACGAAGAGACACTGAAGATGCCAAACGGCCGAAACCGGCTTATACACAAACCAAATTTGACGAGGGTCGAGGGAAAACCGTACCCAAATAAAAGTAATATTACTTTCACTATCTTTCACTCCATTAAGTGAAAGTAGGTATTGGAAATAATTAAAAATAAATGTAGAATAAGAGACCCAAAAATTTCAAAGAAAACACCTCTTTGTTGAAATAGGAAAGTTTAAAATATTTTAATTGTGAGACAAATATTTAATTCTATATATTCTATCAATTATTATCAAAAGCTTATCGGTCTAAATTTTACACGAGCAGCATTCTATTTAACTAAATTTACCCGTTTTTGCTCTTTGAACAATTTAATTTAGGTTAACAGAAAAAAAAATTACTTTAAATTCATTAAAACTAAAAATTCATTAGCATACACGTAATTATTACTTTTTAATGCAAATCAACTAAAATTACATTTGTTTAACCTTTCGGCACTTCAATGCAAATGCAACCAAGAAATGAATGATGTAATAAACAAAACAACGAATAGTACATGACAACTAAAATCCATCAATCAAAATCAAAACATTTCACAATTCAATCTTTAACCCTTAAGTGTGAGAAATAATGCAAAAAAAAACTAATATTTAGCCTTAAGCTGTATAAATTTTTGTAAAAGAAATAACAAAAAAATGAATAATTAAAAAGAAACACTACGAATGATGATGAAAATATATTTTTGTAATGAAAGTATAAAACATTCTAAATCAATTTCTTTTCTTCAAGTTCAAACTAAATATTCATTGATGGTGGTCTAAATACATGAGATTTTTGTTTTGTTTAAAAAATATAAAAAGATTTTTGATAGAATTTAAGCAAAAATACTTTTCAAACAAAACATCAATGACAACTTCAATAAAATTAACAAACTGAATTGAACTGTCTAATTATACAATGACTTAACTGGTATAGAATTATTTTCATTTTATATTCTGCTTTGATATTCACAATGAAATCTTACTTTTTTACGATAAAAATTTTTGATGTCAAACTCGTATACGTTTACTGGATGCTTTGATATATACATGCTGGACCACCCATCAGGCATTCATTTTTAGTTTGATTTCGTGCTATGAACATACTTTAAATATCACAAAAAACTTTCCTGATATTTCTACACTTGATAACGTGACGTTTGCAAAAAAACTGTATCGAGTTGTTATTTAAAATACAGTAAGTTACACTGGGTATTTATCTGCCAATTCTAAATCGCTAGTAGGATCTATCTAAAAATTGACACGCCTTTACTGTGACTCATCCAGCAAAGGATTTGCTTAAGCTCAAGCGAAACTATATTTGACCACCTAAAAAGAACTTATAAAAAATTGTATTACTCTGAACTTTGACATATGATAACATAATATTCTGGCAGTACGTCTCACAGTATAAAAAATCTTTGAATTTAAATAAAACAAATTTTATATTTATGTCTTGACGTAAGTTTGTTTTTACTTATAATCTTTTTTTATTGAAAGTAGTAAAATTTTCAACTTTCGAAATCCTCCTATTAAAGCATATTTTAAGTCATTTTTTTTCGAACCAGCACTCCGCAGATGAACCCTACATTGTGCCAGAAATAGAAAATTAGGTTATGGAGAGAAGAAAAGAGGGAGTAGTGTTTGTGGACATTTAATTTGAATTTTCTCATTTTGAAAGACCTTCGAATGGAGTTTATTCCATATACGGACTGTTCTGCTAAAAAAACGAATTTTTTCCTATAATGCAATTTAAATTCTAGATTTGCCATTAACTGGCTTATAGTCCAGTAGTGGGACTCTCTTTTCGTACGGTACCAACAAAGAAAAAAATGCAATAAAAGGTATTATCAACTTGATAAAAACTAAACCATTAACAGAAGAAAAATATTTAACTTGCTATGTAGTATAAGTGTGTACAAAGTATTTAAATATTTCAAAATATGAATGTCACATCATGTTGCGTTCATTGTCTTTTCCCTTCTATTGACATGAAAAAAGTCTGTGTGTTCTAAAACGATTTCTACAAAATCATTAATGAAATGTAGCTAAGATATATCGTGCTGTTTTTCAAAGCCAAATATTATTAAAACTTATGGTTTTTGTGTTTATAATATTTCGGGAATAACTTAAGAAAAAACTAAAGAATCCTTAGAACCCATTTGAGACATTCAGGATTAAAGAATTTCTTTTAAATTTCTTGAAAATATTTTTCTGTGCAAATTTTCGATTTTTGTATTTCCAATTGATTTAGTTGTCATAAAAGTGTACTTGAATTGTGAAGTTAAAATTGAAATAAAAGAAAAAAATTCACAAAATACAAATTCATTGCAGGTCTTTTTGTTTTTACTTGAATAGAGCTATTGAATGAAATGTCATGCGGTGTCATTGTTGTGCTGTAACAACTAAATTGACTCTCTTTAGTTTTTTATGTTGCTAGAAAATGTTTCAAATTAATTATACGGTAAAAATAAATAAGTTAGTTATGTTTTGTTCCGTTCAAAATTTTCAAATATTCTTTAATGCAGTGTTTCCAAAATTTTTCAAAATTCATACATATATTTTAAATATATACTAGCTGACCCATTGAGAACAAATTTGTGAGATCGCAAAGAAGAAACGCAAACAAATAAGCTCGATGCCCACCGCGACTGTTTTAACGGCGGCAGTAATCAAGTCCATGTTACTTTTGGCCTTTCACCGTCATCTGCCAAGGCACATTGGAGGCAGTTGGCGGCTGGCGACGAATTTATGGCGTGTGTGTATTCTTGAAGTAAACAACGCTCAATATTTACGAAAATGCGATACCATACAATATCAAAACACAGCGCACAAAAAAATTAAATGCATTGAATGAATGAATACACAAAAATTCATTCAAGTCGATCCAGTCGTGTAGTTGCAATGTAGTTAAATAACCTGTATACCAACTTCAGCTCCATCTGCCAGTCTGGTTTGTGAATGTAAACAATCCAAGGTGGCACCCAAACGCATAAAGAAGATTTGTAAGGGAGGTACCACGCGTCTTTATCAAATCCCGCCTATATTTGCAGCAGAACTTTATACATGTTCACTCAACCAAATACCAAATTTTGTTTAAATACCGTTAGCAGGAGCAACTTTATTGGATTCTTAATTTGTGGTGTGTATGGGGGGTACCACGCCTAAAAAATGCACACCAAACCGACGTACCAAATTTTGTTTAAATTCCTTTATCAGGAGCAGAAATAATAGATTTTTAATTTGTGGTTTGTATGGGAGGTACCACGCCCCTCTGTCCAATTGGACCGAATTGTAATTCTAAACCACACGGGGCGCCACCTAAACGTATACAAACGCGATTTTATGCAAATTGGTCCAGCCGTTTAGGAGGAGTTCAGTCACAACACACGTACAGTAGAATTGTATATATAAAGAAGATAATAAAGTTGGCCTTCTTCCGTATTTAGGAAAAGTAATAGTGTTTAAATTTTTAGTCTTGTACGGCATAATTATGATAATAGTTTTAAAAGAGTATTTACCTAAAGAACAGGCCAACTGACTTAATGATTCATATATTTTTACAAATGATAATAGGCCAAATGTTGCAGTCAGAGATAATCTTACTTTTTAAGAGCCACATGACACACAACATACGATACAAACAATATATTAAAAGAAACACTTTGTTACTAATTTCTTTCACGTAATCGCCCGTTTTTTAAATGTTTTCTTTTAATTAAGTTAAACTTACCAAATCCTTATCCACCCCAGTAAACGACTGGCAGTTCAACAGTAGAACAAAAGCTGATGACATTTCGCCATTTACACACCAGATTAAGCTTATTTCACTGATTTTCTAATTTTACGAATATTCTTCATTATGTTATATAATTTCTAAGTTGTGTACCCGTAAAAAAATATCCATTATGGAAAAATATTTCAGTAGATTGAGAAAATGGTAATCGTTTCTCATTTTCCACTTTGTTCAACAGTTTTAAATTTTAATGCTAAAATCGAAATCAATGCAACGCAACAACTCACCAGTCTTAAGTCTTTTATTTGTTAAATTATTGAGTAAATCTATCACACAACTCAGCCAACAAAAGGAATTTAACAAACACAATACAAATTGTTACATCCTTTTCCCGTATGTATATAAATACAATAAATTAACAGCAGCAATTTGCTGGATCTAGTAGGACAATCTAAACGTTTCAACTCGATTATAAATATATCATTATTATTATTACTTATTACTATTACTTAAGTTCGGCCGCCTTTGTTATTTTTATAAACTTGAAATAGAGGTTGTGGCATAGAACTACAACTACATCCTGAAAACGTTCGGAGACTAAATTATGTGATTACCACGAAAAGTTATATTGTCCGCGAAAGGCAAAATTTCAATAGAAAGTTTGAATTGTATAAAAATAATTATATATAAAATATAAACGCCATTTATAAGTTGAGAACTTTTATTCAACTTCTTTGATCTTATTGTGTAAAATACTAAAATTTATATTTTAAAGATGCAAGTAAAATACAAGGATTTGAGAAATTCACGCTTCACACTCAAGGCTGAAATAAATGCTTTGCTTGATTTATTGGACATCGCTGATTTTGCCCAAGAGGTTACATGTTAACGTACAAGATATATGAAATTCAGATGGCATTGGACTAGAAATATTTGCAGCAACAATGTCCTGTAATCAGTTCCAATTTTTATTGAGATGCATGCGTTTAAGAAATATGGATATCCTTCAGGAGCACTAAAAATTTGATAAACTTTCGCTTATACGTAAACTTTTTGAAACCGTCAATCAAAATTGTGAAACAAACTTTGCTTGTGGTAGTTATAATACGGTTGACGAAAAGTTTGTAAGCTTTCACGGATTTTGCAATTTTAAGCCGTATATTCAACAACAACAAGCTAGCAAAGATTGATATTAAAATTTTTTCTGCAGTAGATTCTATCACATATTATATTTTTAAGCTGGAAGTCAAATAAAGTAGAGAAAGTTGTTAAAAAAAATAACCAAACACCTTCAATGTATTAGTCGAAACATAACACCTGACAACAGGTTAACGTCTTACGGTCTAACTAAATTCTTATTAACAAAAAAAGTTAACATTAGTGGCAACCACAAGGAAGAATAAAAGAGTCTTACCACCCTCTTTCTCGCAAGCCAAAAATCGCTTAATTTAAACGACATTTTTTGGTTTGGTTAAAAAAGATAATTAATTAATTAAAGGATAATTAATTTTATCGTACATTCAAGGAAGAAAAAAGTGTGTTCTATTGCTATTCTATTGCATGCATATAGATGGTGAGCTACTACTGAGTTTTATAACAAAACCAAAGGAGGAGTCGATACGACTGACCACTTATATGTACAACATAACGTAGCCGGAATTTGTAATCGCTGGGCTTTAGTAATATTCTAATCCTTGCTGAATATGACTGCCATAAATGCGGGTTATTGTGTTGTGCACTCAAAATCAAGCCCTAAAATACAAAAAGCGTACACTTATCCTTAAAGACCTTGCTTTTCAAATAATATCAAAATAAGCTGCCAAAAATTTACTAACGAATTTTGTAAAAAGCAGTATGATCTAGAAAATATATCACCACCAGCTGAGAGACATAAACGGAGTCGTTGCCAGGTATGCAGTAATAAAAAGGACCGAAAAACGAGGCAAATGGAAAATTTTCATTTGCAACAGTCAGTTATTCACTATGTACTACTTGCTGGCAAATTACGAAAACCATAATGATTTGTTTATGAATTTAATAAGTAACTGAAATTCTAATGGCACTTGCTTCAATTTTTACGAAAAATTATATTTTTTGTTCAAACAAATTTTATTAAATACGTAAATTTAGCTATGAAGTTTTCCGCTAGTGAATATTGTTTAAATTTAACATTTAAGTTAAGTTAAGTGGTGTTGTCCACTATTTTGTAAAGTGATGTAAACGGAAAAAAATTAATCATCAATAAAATATTCTCCTGATGACGTTGGAAAAACGCTGCATTAAATTAAAATAATATTTGAGCTTAAATAAACAATAATAGAAGCACACGATGGTCGTAAACAATAATCATTATTAAATAACTTTTATATATATTTTCAGCTTTCCGAATCAATAACCGAAGGGCACTGGCTTTAAAACTTTTCTTAACTATCATTAGTTCTACATAATAATTTAATATTATTTTTTATTACTTTCTTCTAATGAAATGTAAATAAACAACAATGAAATAAAATAATAGATATTCTAATAAAGCTAAATTTGTTAGATATATGTATTAAAATTACATTTTTTGTTTATAGTTAAGAGCTTTAGTCCGGCTTAAGGTCTTTTCATTTGTTTCATTTTATTCTCCAATATTTCGGTTAACTTTGTTAACCATTATCAAAGAATATTGAAAACAAGTTGTGTTTAAAAAACAATAGGACCTGTCAGTCCTATGACTTCTTAATAAACACACACGGATTATTTGTTTATTTTAATTTGACAGTTAATAAACGCAGAAACTAAAAAGGCATGGGTGGTGGATTACACCCATTGAAAGTAGCGAAGTAAGTTCATATAATTAATGGAGGATTAAGACTAGTTTTTAAAACAAACCTTTGCTCCTTCCATTTAATAAATTCATACTCTACCCCACCAAATACTTAAGAAGCCACAATGAAGAACTAAGAACTACGTTTTTTGTAAAAAAATTTGGACTTATTGTTTACTTGGAAACATATATGGGATAGTGGAGAAACAAATAGTGGAGCAGAGAAAATTTGTTTAAAGGTCTGCTATTAATAACCTGCAGTTCCAGTTTTGCAAATTCGAAAACTTAAATTCAATAAAATTAATTGAAAAATCTCAAATAAATCTTTGAATATATATAATTTATAATAAACTTATGTAGAGGTTTTTGAAAATTAAATAGCTGTCGAATTAAGTTCGCGAGACAAAATATGAACTTTTCTACAAAACGTTTATTCAATGAATAATCTTTTATTTAATTTACAAAGTGACATTTTAGACTTTGACAAGTACTACAAAAGTTTGTGGATTGTAAAAATCAATTAATCGCAAGGTAGGTAGGTACTTTGTACTTTTTTGAAGCACTAAGGCCAGCTAAAACCTTGCATACTCCAGCAAAAAAAGTACTTAAATTTTTTTATAAATTTCTGTTTTTATTTTTTCAATTTTGTTCTTCTTATTGGCAGAATTTTAAATAATTAGTGGTTATATTTAGCAGCCAACACATATAACATATGTTACCTTTGATCTGTAAAAAATACCAAACGCACTCTTTTTTTAATTTTTCTTTTCCTTTGAACATTGTTTTTGTTTGTGACATTTAAAATATGACATTAAAACATTATTTCTTACATGGTTTAAGTGACAACATATGGCCTTTGGACGCTAGTCGAAAGAAGAGAAAATATTTATAAATAACAACATTCCTCAGGGGAGATATACTTTAAAATCCAATAGCACATCAGATATACGTCATACTCTTCTCCTCTCGATTTTAAAACAACACAAATAGCATTAGGACTTTGTTTTAGAAAACAAAACAAAAACTTGCTTATGTGTGTTTTTGCATATCATGTTCAAATAAGATATAAATCATCATTATTAAGTTTAAGGAAAAAAAAAATGTTGGAAAAACATAAAATCAACTTAAAAGAAAACCTTAGGAGACCACGCGCTTGTCGAACGAAACCAAATCTACTGGAGCATAAAATTAAAAAAAAAGTAAAAAAAAAGTCTTAAAAGATCAAACACGTTTTCACTGTAACGAATTTTAAACAAAATATGTACACAAGCAATATTTATGTACTAACGTCCTATCGGTAGGATAATCAAATTGCCTTCAAGGAGGACACATATGGTAGCCAGTTGATACTCCTATCTGTAGTAAAATTACACAAACAAAAGCAACATGCAGCATAAAATGAAAACATTTTAGAACATAGAAACGTTTTCAAAGTTATTTAGATCAGGATAATATTGAATATGGATAAGTGGAGGTATTTTTTAAAGAAAAACTATGAAGATCTGTTTCCTTTCTAAATGCTGAAAAGGGTATTGTTTTTTTTTTTTCTTTTAATATAATTTTAAGCATTATACCTTTAAAGATTATTTTTTTTATTTTTTTTTCAATAAAGTATTTCTTTTAAATCAGAGAAATCGCCTTAAAATCTCTAAAGTGTTAAGATGCTCACTGCTGCTATTTTTGAACGAAATTAAAATATTCAAAATGTTTGACTTGAAAATTTGTCTCATTCAATTCCATTCATTTTTCAAATCTTAAGCACCAAGTTGCGGTTTGCAGTAATTAACGAAAAAAAAAATTAACTACTTTAAGGATTTTCTTTAAATACTTTCAAGAATTTAAGCATTAAGAATTTAATCCTTTAAGTACAGCCTAATCTTTTTGCTAATCTGTTCTTTTTTTAACTTAAGCGGTACTTAAAATTGCCATATAATAGCATGCAAAAAAATGAGAGCACTTCAATTTTGTTTTCAATTTTAAAATGTTTATTACAGTTTAACTGCTTAAACATTTAATTAAGGTCTGTTAAGTAGTGGCTTAAATACAATGGCACTTAAAAGATTGGTTTAAAAAAGTAAAATTGTAACATTTGTGTAGTTTCACTGTGGTCATTTCGAATAAAGCATAAGGATAACACACTTTAAGTCAACAAAAAGTGCATAACTTAAAAAAATCAAAGTATATTCACTAGTATTTTCAACTAGAAGACTAATAAGAGTTATCGAACCCAACTTTGGCCTAAGGCCACCAAATCCAAAATTATCCATTGGTATAGAACTTTTGTTTGTACGCAATTTTTTCAAAATTATTTATGGGATTTTCTAAATAATTGAACTAACAACAGGTTTACAAATGGTAAATCTAATAATTATTATCTAATTAAGTTTAGCCAGTGGTATATACATTGATATTACAATCATTAGTATTCATTACTATAGTGTTCGACCAAATAATGTTTTGGCTTTTGATTCGATTATATTCACAATCATTCAGAATGTTCCAAAGCAGCACAAAGATTTTAAAATCGTGTTATGCAAGTTCATTTGTACTATTTTGAATTATATCTACGATAACTTCGATTCTAAATGGCTTTACTAAATATTGGGGCACGTTTTCCTTCGCTAGGTAAATGTTACTTACATGTAAATATTTTTGCTCATTGGATGATGATTTACTTTCTGAACATTTTTCAAAATCACATATAAGATCTTATGAATATCCCTCCTATATTTGCGCTTTCGTAAATGCTTAAAAAAGTCATGTCACAAACAAATGTTGATAAGTGGATGTGATTGAAATTCTTCTTCTTTAAAAACAAAATTTTTTTGTATGTATTGGAATGAGAATGTTAAAAGATTTCACAATTTTTCTTGAAAGTAAGCTGGAGAAAAATTACTACAAATCATTTGTTTGAAAAAAAAACTGAAAAATTTACCACTTTCAATGCTTATAGATCATTAAATGTAATATTCGATATATTGCGTCTCTCTTAGAACATGTGGAAAGCTCAAACTCTTAACTTAAAGTCGAATAATCAAATTTTGTTTCTGTGCTACCGTACGCCCTATAGCTTATCGATTCTAACACATTCAGTAGATTTTTTTTATTTTAAATAGCGAAGTTATAAAAGAAAAATAATTTCAGAATTTGTGCAATATTTAAATTTATCAGCGTCCCTTATAAGCTATCCTATGTCAGTTTGTTGCTATGTTGAAGCAACTGAAAGAGTATAAAAATTATTTGCAAAGTATACGGATGCAAGCCTATTCCACTTAGCATCCAAGCTAAAATAGAAGTTTTAACAAACTTCGATAATTAATAAAATAGCGTCATTGATATGCAAAAGATCCGGGTTATATATAGATGTCACAGCAGAAATATTTTAGCTTATAGTCAAGAAATGGGGAAGAGGCAAGTTGTAATAACCAACAACTGAACCTATCAGTTGACTTGAAAATGGATGACTAATTTTACAGTTCGGACTCTATATATAGCTACTAGCGTGCCCGTGACCGCTTTGCAAGTAATTTGTGGTATGTTTTCATTCTGCAGCGTTCTTTTTTGTGTGCGCCAAAAACTTCAATCATTGAAGAAAATTAATCAGAAAGAACACAATTTCTTTTTTTTTAGTTTTTATGTTTTTTTAATAATTCTTATCACAATTCAATATTTTTGTGTGCTTATAGAATACGACTTATTCTATTGCATTCTTCCATCGATTTTGTTTCGCGGTATAGACAAATAAAGCAGTTGGTTTATTAACACGTGAACGTGATACATATAATTGACCGTGCGAAAAACAGGGATCATTGCAAAAGCAACACGTATGGGGAACTGAAGCCGTTTAAAATCAAACGGCAAATCTGGAGGAATCATAGGATTGCGTGGTATCAGCACATCCACGTCCTTATATTTTCCTTTTAAAATTTTTGCTTCAATCACATTTTTCATGACTTTTTTGACTACTAAACATGTCCCATTGCAAAGTCGTGGCTGGCAGATATTTCTAAGCAAACTAATTGGTACACCAAATTTCACTTGTAGGCAGTGGGGCGGCAGTCCAGATAACTCAAGCGAATTTTAAAATTCGTCTGGATAATTAACAACATCGTCTTGATTGGTAACAGAGTCAACCGATTTGTAGGTAAAAATTTCCCGAGAATGTCACTCAAAATTGTCACATTGATATCCGAAATATTTTTCGCAGCTAAAATAGCTCTTTCCCCCAACCAATCATGGTTTCTAAAATTTTGTGCAATACCGGGAAATACTTTTGTGACCAATTCTTGTTTTGATTATGCAAAGTGGCAAAAATTATCTGGAAACGTAATCATTTTTGTGGTGGAGTGAATTGGAATTGCGCCATTCTAAATATCTAGCAATTGCTTTGATAAACGTTCGGCTGATGGATCATTTTGTAATTGACCACTCAAAAAATGCACAGAATATGAAAAACAAAATTCTTTATTCGTTTGCACATTCATTTTGCTATGAACTTGAGCATATTTCGATTTGTATTGCCGTCGCATTCTGTGCAAGCACATACACAACAACGTACAAACGAAAACGCAAATTTCATTTGATGCAAAACATTGAGTCGAAGTATGCAATTGAAAAAAATTTTGATTTTTTTGCAAAATTTGTCTTGTTTCAAACACACACTGTGGAAGCACTATTGTGCCTAAATGCATGAAACAAAGATACAAACCAGCGAACGGCCATTACGAAGGTACTGTAGAAATTTGGTGGTAATCCGACGGCGCATCTCGTCAAACACTGGCAACCAACGGACATCTATTTTGGGCTTAATTTTTATATATATATAGAGATATAAAAATTTAAATAACTCGTGCCTGACACGTTGGTAAAATCCATATAAAGGACTGCTACAAACCCAAACAAAGTTATTAAAATTTCAGCAAGAAGTCTCATTTTATATGTGTTAAGGCAATAAGGGTCCTCATCCAAAATAATTTGAAATTTGAATACCCCAAAAACACCTTTTTGCAGAAGATACTACTAAAACCAATGTTTTGAAACTGTTCTGCTCATGTAAAATAATATATAGAACCATGTAAGAAACCATATGCATTAAGCAATTAATATTAGACTTTTATGATATATTAAACGTAAAACGTAAAAAATACTATAAAATTTTATTAGCTAACGAACCAATTCACAGCGACTGCGCCTTCATTATACGACTCTGCTTCTATATCGTTACACCTGCCCTAAATATAAACGAGTTTTTGACTACAAGTCTTCCGTCTCAGTCTTGTTTTCATGATCTTTTATTTACTAAGCATGCCCTTTAACAAAGTTACCCAGCCATTTTCAGCGTAATATTATGTGACTCTGCACTACTCGGTGAATCTTAAACAAGTACACCCATTTACCATATAATACGTGGGTCTAAATAGAGTTGAACTCACTATTGTTTTTAATCAACTAAGCAATGAATATCACAAACTGCTATTTTGTTTTTAATTTCCTCACAGACTAATGCTAATATTTTTATTCAGGTGTCTTAACCATCTCAACTACCCTTCAAGAATAGAAGCACCTCATCTTGAACGATGACATAACAATTGTTTTAATTTTTTTTTATTAAGATTTCAGAAGAGCTGATTTCTGCTACTGGTTATTTAAAAATTATTTTTCTTTCTACTCAATAGTCTGTTGTAATTTGAACTGATGACACTTCTACAACAGCCACTAGTTAGTGATGAAAGTACCAGCTTAGTTGGCTTTGTTTATTAAGCGCATTTACGGACAACTAACACATTTTCTTTACTTTCAAAGATATGTATGGAGTTAAAAGTCTTATTTTCATAATATTTTTATTGGTTTTAACTGTTTTGCAGGACGGAGTAATAAATAATAAGTAAAATATTTTATTTTACAAACTTTTGTTAAAAAGATCGTGTGTCTTTGATGCTACAATTTATTACATGATAAAAAAATTGTGTAAATTGTAATACACACAACCATGTGATGTAATGTGATGGCAATAAATGTATGTATTTTTAAATCAATATATATTAAAAAAAAAATTTTGAAAACAAAGTAACAAAAAAGTAGCAATCGCTTGTAGAAAAAACTATTATTTTTAATCTTGTTGAAAAAAAGCCAGTAGCAGTGTAAAAATATCTATTTCCTTCCGTTTATTTTTTTTACGCCAAACTAAATTAACAAAGGATTTTGGTTTCATCATTCGTTCTTAAAATGCATATAAAATTTCTTTATACAACCTGTTGTAAATCTTGTATCCTTTCACTTTTATTTAAGGCGAATTTTAAATGTTGCAGCAAAAGTGTAAGAAAACAATAATAAATTTCTGCTTGATAAAAGAAGGAAAATGAAAACCGATCCTTTTATATCTTTTATTTACCATTTGCAATTTGATACAGCTGCACACAGCGACGCTGAGATTGATGTTTGGCAAATAAAATTGTACTTTGTTTTCCTTTTCCATCATTGTGATGATAAATGATAAGTGAAAGATCCTTTTTGGGTTTTATTTTCAGTTTTCCTTTTTTAAATAGTTGAGTAAGTTCTAGATATTATAGTGATGATAAGCGTAAATTGATATTTAATATTGTTGATTTGGGATTCCAATGTATGTTGGGAAAAAAAATATATTATTTTTTTCAATAACAGAAGAAATTAATGTGAAACTTTAAACTAAACTAATTTGCTTAAACAATTAAAAATATTTAAACTTCAAGACTGTAAAATTACTAGAAATATGTGTGAACAATTTTTATACTTATAACAAATTCAAGAAAATATAATTATATAGAGAACTTACAATTTCCTGTTTCAAACAGGTTTTTTATAAGGGATAAATTATTAATTTTTTCTTCAAGTATAAATCCTTTAAATCTCTCCAAACTCATTTAGTATATCTTAACACTTTAACAAAACTTTTCAAATTTCAATATCAAATTTATGTTTAATTTATTACCAATTGTCAAAATATTTACCACCTCTTTATGTTTTTGCACAAAAAATAATAAAAAGCTGACTGCCGCAAGCAACAACATAATCTTGTTTGTTCCATTCTCTGCTACTTTATTTGTTGTAGTAACCTTGTAATAAAATTCTAAAATATTACCATAAATTGAAACGGCATTTAGCTTAATCGATAAGTAGCTGCATAAATAAATGAGATCATCAATACAACATTTATTACAATGCGATTGAATTGAATTTTTAAACGCTTAAAAGCATACAGTTGCACCTTTTACAACCATTAAATTGACAACTTATTATGTGGCACACAGTCAGTCACATATTGAAACATACACTATTGCTATTTCAAGCAAAGAAAATAAAATTTTAAAATCGCTCGCTTACAAACGATGAGGAGGAAATTTAATGCGATTAAAATAAATTCAAAATAACAAATGATAATGCCATTGTGTGAAAATTATGTCTACTTAGACTTTGGACAAAAAAATGGTATGTAAAAAGAAATGTAGATATTGTTGAAAATAAAACTCACATGTATGCATGCGAGCAGCAGGTTAAGTATTATTCATTTAAAATTTGGAAAGTCTCTAAGGATTCAAACAAAAAATGTCTGTAAGGGTTCAATCGCAGTATGTGTCTGATAAAAGTTCAAAGGAAGCAAAACTGGGAAAATTAATTTCCGCCAATGGATGAAGAAATTTTTTTTTAAGTATAGTATAACATATGCAGTTGAGTAGTTATACAACTTAAAACTTAATTTTAATCCTATCTAAAATTTAATCTTGGCGTTAAGAAGGTAAATTATTAATTATTTCACTTTACCGATTCAATGGAATGTACTACTCCAGCGATAAACAGTACATACTATAGACAAGTTTCAAAGACTAAATTATAAAATCGTCTATATTTATAAATTCAGTCAGAACAAAGTGAAACAGAAACTATATATTTTAGAATCCAGTAGTAGCAAGTTACCCAAATCAGTTATCACTTACGCAATGGCTTGTTTCAGGCAAATAAAATTATTTTAAAAGTTTCTTAGGAAATATATAATAATTATAGTTATTTGACCTTTTTGAATTTTTTTTAGTAGTTAATAGGTCATTTTTTATTTTTTATTGTTTTTGTTTGTTTTGTTTTTTGAAAAAGTTTTTGATTATTTTGAATTTGTTAATCATTTTTTCAATTTTGATTAATTATTTACTCATTCTTTTTGTTTATCCTGATGATGCCAACCAATGGTTTGGCGAAATATTGAAAAATAATAAAAAATAAAGTTTTAAAAATTTTTTATTAAATGTTTCTTGGGAAATATTCTTTTTATTGGTAAATAAAAATTCATAGTGTATTTTTATCAAAAAGTTAAAATTTAAAATTTCAAGATTAAAAACCAAGTAAAATATAACAAAATCCATTCATTAACTTGAGAGTATTGCTTTATAAAACTTAAACAATGTTAAATATATTTTCTACGAAAAAACTATTTAAACTAAAAATACAAATATTTTTGGAAAGGGAAACAATCACCAAATTAATTTAGTTATCGTAGTCTGAGTGCATCCAAAATTTATATGAACTATTTTATTTGTAAAACATACGAGGCAACTAACCACAAAAAGAAAAGGAAATATGCGCAATCAAATGGCATTCTTAAATAAAAAAAAAATTTATATTTAACTAACAAAATCTATATATATATATATATGTATATATATATATATATTTTAATAGTAAATTATTTACCACTAGGTCATTATTTAATAAAAGATTTTTGAAAAACTTACTTTTTATTATTTTTTCAATATTTCGCCAAACCATTGGTTGGCCCAAAATAGATGTCCGTTGGTTGCCAGTGTTTGACGAGATGCGCCCGTCGGATTTCTACCAAATTTTCACAGTACCTTCGTAATGGTCGTTCGCTGGTTTGTATATTTGTTTCATGCATTCAGGCACGATTATGCGTCCACAGTTCGTGTTTGAAACAAGAAAAATTTTTAAAAAAAATCAAAATTGATCAAGTTGATGAAACATTACTAAATTTAAACGCATTTAACAGACAAATACAATTAACACTTGAGAAAGAGACAAATTACATACTATCCTACCCTTACGCATCAATTGTCCGAGACAAAACAACCATCGTAGTAGATTGGGCACCAAAAAACAGTGACATCTCAGAGGCTCATAATTTCTATTCCAAATATCCCAGAAATATATTTATCCACACAGCAACAAATTTTATAAGAATGTTAATTAAAATGTCTAAAATGTCACGTGAGGAATAAAGAGATAATTAGGAACATAATACTGAAAAATGATTACCTACCACAAATAATAATTAAATTAATTGACTATGTAACAGAAAAGATAAATATTTCATCTCAAAGCTGGGACAAGGAAAAGCAACTAGAAGCTATAAGCCATTAGATTATATTCCAGGACTATCCGAAAGATTAAAACGTTGTAACATTTATGACAAGAAAAAATATATCCTAGCAATGAAACCGATCAACATGACAAAAGGACTTTTTACTAATATGAAGTCTACATTCGACAAAATAGACAAATCTAATTCGCTCTATGAGATAAAATGTAATGGGAACGGCAAGAAGTATATGTTGGTACAACTAAGGCAAAATTAAAAATTAGACTGTCATCGCACAAGTTGGATTTGAAAATTGACAAGGAATTGAAACATAAAACTGCCCTTGTAGTCCATTATGCAATAACTGGACATCAACCAAAATTTGAGAGTGTGAAATTTCTTGTAGAAGAGAATAATTCATCAAAAAGATATATGCAAGAGATGTAAAATATAATAAATATCTCAGCCAAGATGAGGGAGGTATTAAATACAAAGCAGATCAGACAATTGCGCTCACAGATATCAATCAGATATCAATACAATCAACAAACCTTAAAAATGAAAAATTAAACAACAGTAGAAGACAAGACTTAACAGCAACATGAGAACAGTAGAATGTAATGTATATAGTTTTGATTTGTTTGTTTAAGATGATCAACAGAGTTGGTCGAAATATTGGAAAATAGAAAAAATATTTTATTTAAAAAAGCAGAAAGAGATTTTTGTTTTATTTATTTGAAAGAATACAGTAAACCAAAATTTAAAGTTTGGCGTAGCCTCTATTATATTTCCCATTTTTCTAGAAACAACACTCTATGTTTACAGTTTTTTACTGTGCATGACCATATTTTCATTTGTCTTTATTAAATTGTATGTCTAAAAAACTAATGTTAGTAAAATTAAGAAATCGATACATATTTATTGGTGGTGGTTAAAAAAGAAATGTTCCTCTTCTGTGCTGATGTAATTAATTTAGATTTAGGGTTAGTAGAAAAAAAATAATAGCAAGTTTTTCATTTCCATTTCTGAATCTCTATGCCGTGGAATCATTTTTCACCATCTAAGTCAATGACATGAAATTAAATAAATATATTTTAAACTTTAATGGTTGTGCGTGGTTCCAGAGTAATTTTGAAACCATTGGCCATTTTTAAAATAATATCGCCCTGCAATTGGAAATCCTTTTCGGTATGTAATGAATTCACTTGGTAATTACGAATAATAGTTGAAAGCAGAACTTTTAATTGTAGCATTGCAAATTTGCGACCAACACAACTACGTGGACCAGCACTGAATGGAATATAACTATAATAGTGTCTGTTGGCTGAACGCTCTGGCAAAAAGTTGTCGGGATTAAATTTGTCTGGCTCTGGGAAAGTTTCTGCACGTCTATGTATAAAATATTGAAGAATCATAACTGTAGTACCTTTAGGTAAAACATTAGCGGAAGATTCTAATTTAATGTCCTCTTCCAACTTGCGTGCAATCAGAGGTACTGGTGGATATAAACGTAAGGCTTCACAAATAACGCGTTCTAAGTAAGACATTTGCAATGTATCAGCAAATGTACAGTCGCGTTTTATATCGTTGCCAAAAATAGCCTGTTGTTCCTCAAATACCCGCTGCTGAATGTCCTTGTGTATGCCCAAAAGGGTAAGTGCAAAGCTTGAACCTGCAGCAGTTGTATCGTGACCCTACAATGAAATTTTAATATCAAAAATAAATTTATTATAGCAGTTCCCACTCCCCAAAGAGATCTTAAATTTAGGAAAATATTAATTAAGATTTTTAGTTTCGTTTCGTAACCAAACTTCAAATTTTTTGTGGTTACATGTGCAGTTTTTGAGTTTTTCGAAACTTAATAACACAATTTCCCAAGATTCTATTGTGACAAAAATTATTCTAAATTCCTCACTCACCTCGAACATTATTGTATTAACTTCATCCATTATATCCTTATCAGTCCATTTTATGTTAGGATTCTTTTCCATTTCCATCATAGCATCCAAAAGAGCCAAACGACGTTTCTCTCCTATATCATTCTCATCAATATCATCCAAATCATCACGTAGACCATCTTTTTTAATCTGTTGCGGTTTCTTTTTCATCACATCCCCAGCTTTATCAACAATAGCCCTTTCCTCGGCATTGAAATTTTTTTGACGATCCTCGACTACTTTACGCGTCATGCTCAAAATAATATTTAGCAATTTGTTGTTTTGCTTGTGCAATTTAGTAAATTTGAATGTCGAATCTAGGCGATAAAATAATTTAAATTGACGATTGTGGATAATGTCACACATGTCCATAACAGCCTCGGCATATTTAGCACTCTTCTCAGTTTCGGGTTGAGTTTTGCAACCCATGGCGGTGGTAAGTAAAATGTCTACCGTAGTCTCAGACATGTATTTATGAACATCGAACTCTTTGCCTACATTAGAAGCTAAACGATCTACAACAGCTTTCGAATGTTTAGCAAAAGTAGGTACAAAACTCTTTAAAATACTCTGATGGAAAGTGGGAGCAATCATTTTACGATGATGGCGCCAATGATGTCCATTAGAGATTAAAAGACCATTGCCAAACCAGGGTTGGAAGTAACGATATTCTACAGATTTTTCCAAATGCTTATAGCCACTTAAAACAATTTCAACATCCTTAGGGTTGGTCAGTAAAACGATATTTATGTGTCCTAATGCCAAACGTACAGTTTCACCATAATCCCTTATAATATCCGTAGCTAATTTTAAAATTCCCACATTGCTTTGACCAAAAGCCAAATGCCCATTGCCCAATAAGGGTACTTGTGGTGGTGTGGGTATAGCATACAGCATATTAGCGGCTCGGTTATTACGACGATAGTACTCATACAATACTGCTATTATGCTCAGTCCAAATAGCAATGACACTAAAATGTGAGGTACGGCCGAGGCTGTAGCTAAACTTTCCTCAGCCATTTGATTAACAGTTTCCGGCACCGACATTTTTAAAGTTTACTAAATTATCCTTGATTTGAATAAATATTAATCCTCTCAAAAGTATAATTCGTATCACAATTATATTTAATTTTTTATTTCGATATAATACCTGATCATTTAATAACGATTTGAACAATTCCGCACTACAATTAGAACTAATGCAAGTTCTTGTTTCTGCGCTGCATTATTATATTCATTTTTTGTTCGCATATTAACAATGAGTTCGAATAATATTTGAATATTGTTTTCAATTATACTTTTTGAATATATTTAATTCAATAAAATTATTGATTCATTTTATGAGTTACACAATGATACCTGCACATTGCCTAAGATTTGCATATTAAAATAATAAAAAAAATGTTTAAATATCGAATAAATTTTACTCTGGACTTGGGAGACGGTTGGCTATTTTTTATATGCTTTAACATATTTTTTTCTTTAGTAGCACATTGTTATGCAAAACAAAAAAATTTTTTAAGTAACTTGAAAATGTGCCCTCGCAGTTTGTATCCACATACGGTATATATTTATGAGTTATAGGCTTTTACTGCATATTCTGTATATTTTCAGTAGATAAGAAATATTTGCAAGATATAACTGCAATTGTATACACCAGTAAATAAATATGTTTACAGGGTCGAATTTATATAAATTGAACATTCCATGCAAGGTAAGCTTAGGCGCTGACTAGCAATTTTAATTTGTGAAATTTTTTATTGGTTGGCGCAATCTTTTATTGCTGAATACGGTGAGAGTGCTAACGAGAGAAAAATGAATTTTTGTGTATTAATAGCCGTCTGTAAACAAAAAGTATATATTTATTGTAAACTAGCTGTACGACCCGGCTTCGCTCGGAAACTATTTGCTAATGATTAATATTTCATATGGAGTTAGAAAACATTTTTCAGTACAAAGAAGAAACGACACAAATTTTTTTCAATTTATTGTTTTAATAGTTCTTAAGGTAATTCATTAAAAAATAAACAAACAAAAAAGGTAAGCGTATAGTTTATTTTAAAGCTTGACAGTAAACAATATTTGTTGTTTTTCTGTTGGGAGAGAAAATAAACAGTGCTGACGCTGTCCCACAGTGCTTTGTTCCCATATAGTGAATCGGAAAAATTAGAGAAGTTATCGTAGAATAATGAAATTTGGTGTGCTGGTTCAAAATATGTCAATTAAAAAAAAATTGAAGTTTCGGAAAAATCGGTGCATGACTACCTCCCATACATCCTTAAATTTAAAAATTTAATTTTAGCTATAATTGTGAATAGAATAAATCGAAAGGTAAAATATGTCTTTTAGCTCAGTGGTTAATTTTGTTTCATTCGGTGCAAGGACATGACTACCTCACAAATATAATTTTTCTCAAAAACTAAATTGTAACTGCTTTAGTGATCATTAATATTAAATGAGCCATTAAATCTCTATTTGTATTTTTCTATTGTCGTTTTTCTTGTATAGGAAAATCGCACATTTTTTATATTTTTATGACTGGCTTCTAAGGCTTCTTCGGACAAACACCCTAGAATAAAAGTAGTTTTAAAAAATGTGTAAAAAGTTTTTTTAATATTTTATTACCTATTGGCAAGTTGAAGTATTCCAGAACATCGCACCCATGCACTAAAACCTTATGAACAGTACTTGGCATGTAATGCCAGCCATACTGAATTAAATAAGAGTTCCTAGTAATATAAATGTTGTAACATTAACCGGGATTCCGCAAGATAAAACGCTTAATATAATGCCAAAATTATCAATAAGACACACACACACGCAGTCAATAAAATTGCACAGCTTGCAAAATTTAATTGAACATTGAACGTCTCTGGAGCCCTTTACTTGGAAAAAATTATATAATCATTTTTTTGGTCTTTGTAAAACTAAAAAATGCAAAATTTCAAATTTCCGGTTAAAAATCTAAATTTTTTTTTTTACTAGTGGTTAGATTTGTTAACAAAGTCTATAAATGAGAAATAAACTACATCAAAATTTGATTCATTTTTTATAGTAATAATAAAAAAAAAAGTTATAAACTATTTTTTTTTTAATGTTGGCAGTACCACAAACTTAGGTCTTTGTAACTTTTTCTGCAACTTAGGAAACATGTGATAAAAAAATTGTATCACTTTTACATTTCCGGGCGAAAAATCTAAAACTTCTCTACATATTCTATTTAAGCCCTTTAAAATGTACTAAAATCGCAAATCAAAAATTACCTATTCTTAAAAAAAAAATTTGTTTACTCTATCAAACTTTTGCATTTTAGTAATTCCAAATAAAAAATCGCAAAAGTTTTCGATGGCATGAACAACTTTTCCATAAAAAATATTAACCAAAAATTATTTTTGGTTTTTTGTACCTATAGTAATAAACAAAACTGTTAAGTTTCTAAGGAACACAATAAAAAATTAAATTTTGACAATTTTTTTTTTTGTAACACAGTAAAAATCGTTTTTCTGTTCAACAGTTTTACCTCAAACATTTTCTGACTTTAGCGCCCTCTACTGTTAACAAGAAGAAGAGATCATAAATTCTACTTACGAATCTATTTAAGGTACTTTGTTAGCTTTACAGAAATGTATATTACTTAAATATTCTATGCACTTTATTTTATTTTAATTTTGCCTATGAGACATAGCACTGTGTGTCCCAACTCTTGTGCATTCAACTTACAATTGCTCGTGGGAAAAACATTGGGATTCTATGGTTAACCCACACACTTTTAGCGATTGCCTTTGGGATATATTAATCGTCATTGCGACTGCAAGGCGAACAGGAAATTGGACTTTTAAACTTAAATGGTAAATCACTTGGTATGATAGGTATCCTTTGGCGTTTTAATAACCAATCTAGTTCCACCGCATAGTGTTGGCTGATTCAGGTTACGTAACATGACTATTACTGCTCCAACGTTAAGCTGAAAGTTATGTGGTGGCATTCCCGGTAAGTTTAATGAATTCAGGAACTCTACGGAGTAGTTAAGAATTTTTTCGGGATCGGTAATGGAACCAATCGATTTATACGAATACCGTTCGCCATTAATTAAGCTTTGGATTTTTGAACTTATTTAATCAACGTATTTGGTTTTTGCAGCCAAAATGGCTCTTTCACTTAACCAAAGTTAATCGCTATAATTTTGAGCAATGTATGTGAACAGTTTTGCAATTAGTTCGTCTTTAGACATTTTGAATTGGCAAGAGCCCATTGGAAAGGAAATCTGGCCTGTTGTAGATTCATTCGGTTTTTTCCACTGCCAATGTCTAACAATATATAAGAATAGATAGATAAACCTAGACGTAGATAATCATTCAAATTTTAAAAAATGTTGACTGCTAACAAAATCGTTCGAAGTTGAGCTTTTACTTTTTACTTTAGCAATACAATTTTAGAACAAAATAATTTTGATATTGGATTTTTCAGCGTATAAGCGATACATATATGTATGTATCGTTAAAATTGCATCAAATAGAGAATTATTTTTTAACTTCAAAATGAAGTGTATTAAGTCAGTGACTTAATATTTTTAAGCCCTCACTATCCAATATATCAAGGTTTTTCTTCTCTTATAAAAACTATTAATTTTCTAATTATGTGAATCAAATCGCAGGAAAAATTTTAAAGCATGGTAATGTACATACATACATACGTACATATGTATGTAAAATATATATTCAAATTTTCACTTTTAGTATTATCCATTATATTATCAAATTAAATCACTGAGCACTGTTTACGAATTTTATAAAGTTTAAACGTAGGCTAAGTAAAAAAAAAATGAGAAGTGAAAACGATTTATTTATGTTTTAACTAACATGATTTAATACATAGTATATTGAAAAGTGAAAATAAAAACATGTATAAAAAAAATTAATACTTTTTCTTAAAAATGTGTTAAAAACTTTAGTTCTTCGAGTTGCTCTTTAAATTTTCTCATGCGAAGAAAAATTACTTCGAAATAAAGTCTAGTTATTGAAAACGTATCATGTTCGTTGGGCTCTCCTGCTTGCTGATATTTATTAAAACGTATGTGTGTATATGTACATATGTAAGTCAATTTTTTATATAAATATATTTTTATGGTATAACTTTATATACTTTTAGGAAAAAAACTTTAAAAATTAAACTTAAAATGCATATTTTTCTAAATTTAAAACAAATTTACCAAAGGATTTGAACTTTTTATTTTTTCCATACAATATACATATTTCAAAGTGTTGAAAAACATGCAATCTATTTACATACATATGTATATGTGATTTTATTGCGAATTTTGATTGAAGTAATATTTTTCCCCAAAATTGTGATGGTATTATCCAGAGTAGCGAAGTGTTCACTCACTGTTCATACATGTATGAATATGTACATTTCATTTTTTAGCCGCTTCTTCTCATACATGTGTGAGAGACAGAAAAATATTTTGCGTTTTCTTATTTATGAATGCGACGATTTATTTTTTTCTTTCTATTCATAAGTGAAAAAATGAGAAACACACAAGTGTTCAATTTTGATAATTTTTCATAAATGAAAAGATTGTAAAAATATGTGCGTTAAGCATTCGCGTACATAAACGCACATATTTAATAATGCGCAATTGTCGGCGTATGTAGGAAAAAAAATGTTTTTTTTTTATTTCTTTTAGAATATATTGCAATATTGTATTTTGTGTTAATATGTACCCATGTGTTTTTACTACATTTTACGGTAAACTGCGATCGTAGGTAGAAAATTTTTTCACGTTCATTTATGAGAAATTTTATAAAATTTCAACGTTCAATGAACATGTACATTTATGAAAAAGAACATTAATGAGAAGTAGCTGATTTATCATTTATCACATATTAATAACACTAATAATTCTTGTTGTGCGCATTCATGTATGAACATAAGCAGAACATTTTTTCTTGTTCGTTTATGCGCGTGAAAAATAAATATAAAATTTTAGATTTCTCATTTATGAAAAATATCATGAATGTTGATTTTTTAATGTTCATAAATGAAAAATTCTGAACCCTGGTATTATCTCTAAAAGATCTGGCAGCTATGTATAGTAATGAATCAAATAAAATCTTCAAACATAATCATACATTTTTGTATGTTGACATGTTAGAACAATGTTTGGTTTCGCAGTTGAAAATGTTGCCTCTCTTTATTTGGTCTTTTATTTGCTTTTTGTTTTGTGTTTGTTATTTTAATTTAATCTATGGGTTTTTTTTAGCTCATTCTAAGAATGCATACGTGTGTTTGCACGTATATAAACTCATTAGCATACAAACAACCATAAGCTTCATCAAACCAGTTCGAACGAACATGTCGAGTCGTGAATAACTTATTTGTGTTTACAACAACAACAGAAGAAAGTTAATAAATAAATTTTCTAAGTTTTCCGGAAAATATTATAATTTTTTTTTCATACAAACCATCTCCTGAAAATTTAGAATCGAATAAAACAAAAATCAGCCAAATCGCTTCAGGCGTTCTCACTTTTGGATGCATGCTTTAACGTCTAATATTTTTAATTTTTTTTTTGTTTTGTTTTTGCATTTCTTCTGTTTACATATTTAATATAATAAAACACATTAAGTACAGCAAAAAGTATTGCAAACGATGCCCTATAAAAATCAATGTAAATTTACAAAATTTTAAATTGCACATGTAGGTCACTTTGTTACAAGTACTCGTATTGTACAGGTGAACAATAAAAAATTGCATTTTAAAGTTGGTAAAAAATGCCCAGAAAAACTCTGGGTTTTATATACGTATCTTTAATAATAATTCAGACTGTAATATAAAATTTGTTTTAATTATTGTCCCAATATTTCAAAACTCAGGTAATATCTCTCCTTCTTACACTGCGCGATTTCAACGTATATCCAGCTTCATTTAATATGTTAATGAATTCTTCTTAATTAGATGATTAAGATAAATTTAAGAATCATAATTTAAAAAAACAAAAAAAAATATAGGGCTTTTATCAATCCTTTAAAGATTCTTTTTAAATGATTTTTCTAAATTAAAAAGTCTTCCTAAAATTGGGCTATTATTTCTTTATTTATTTGGATAGGTGTAGATTATTGTTGCTTATTCTTAATTATTTTATTAACTTTTTCCAAAAAAAATGTAAGGATGCTATGTAGCGGCTTGGTGATAATGAAAAAACAGCAGTGTTGCCAGCAAAAAGCAATCAAATTATGGACGACTGCATAAAACATAAGATAAATCATAAGGTACTACGTTTCGGAGCTTGAGCTTCAAGTGCATGGGGCAAATCTCATACTTTAGGTACAAAGAATGACTGATAAATTACTTTCTTACAACTTATACAAATTTTATGTTAAGTTTGTTTTAATTCAAATAATATCTTGTTGCTTTACCTTGTCAAATGCTTGAAATGAGTCGATCAATAGTTTCGTTTTATGGCATTTACTAATTTATAAGGCTTCTTTCTCTTAGAATTCATTGTCCAAATAAATCCTTCCTCTTTTAAAATGGGATTCAGTTAATTTATTGTTATAACTCAATTTATCTTATTTTTGTTATCAAGGTATCTAAAGAAATTTTTTCTTCGAAATGTAACCGGGGATTGAATTTAAAGACTGCTGCAGGAAGTAGTTCTACTGGTTTTGCCAATAAAAACATTTTGAAATATTCACCAAGTAAATCACCAGAGTTTTCGGTAGCATTTTTAAACCAAGACAGAACGATATACAATAGCTCTTTTGATATGCCAGTCTGCAAGATTTGTTGAATTTTAATATTTACACATTTGTGAATATATATTTTAATAAACAAAGACTCAAAAGTAATTACAACAAAAGATGGTTTCAAATAAGGTCTCAAAACAAAAATTTTTGAAATGAAAGCATGGAAAAGAATGGACAAAGAATAAAAAAAATAAAGTTTTAAGTTTTTTAATATTTTAAGAGTATTTTTAAATATCTTTCAATAGCTAAGTAAGAAATAATACTATTTTTCCCAGATAGTCCAGTTTTCTGCTCCACAGGTTTTTCAGTTTATTTTTAATATTATTCTCCAAACCCTCAATAAAATTTATAAAGTTGAGAAAGCAAGGTTAGTACCAACATGAAATGAAAAAATCATATAAAATAAATACTTCGTTATTCCCCGTCGTTAACCAAAATATCTTCCTAATGCCGCCTAAAAAAAATCGAAATTAATTCTATGCCCCTCTTCCCCTTATATTACCGTGCAGATTTGCCGGTCTGTTCCAACTATAAAAGTAGTTTCTAAGAGTAGTGAAATTAGTTGGTTAAAGAAAAAGTTTTTCTAAACTATTTTCAGTTTTATTCGACCTTTTTTTTATTTTTATCAAATCTTAATCTTAATCTTCTAAACGATCTTTTAAATTATAACTATTTATTTTTTTCGATATTTCGCTTTCCTGTGGAAAGCTTCTTCGGGAAATTATTTTTTATATTTTTTTTTCTAAACTTTAATTATACCTATAACCAGTGGTTTTATTAGATTCATTGTAATTTCTACACTACTCATTTTTTTACTGCATCCATTATTACATATTCTAGATTCCTAAACATAGAAAAAACCAATTTGGCACTGTTCGTCTTCTTCCATCTTCGTGGTGAAAACAATTTGTCTACAAGAAGTTTGTTTTTCAAACTTTGCTGCACCAACAACATAATAGTTTTGACATTTAGTTTCACAGTAAATGCATTAGAAATTGTTACAATGAATTCAATTTCTCACGAAAATCGCATTAAAATAATTAAAATCCACTGTGAAAATGGTGGTTCTCCATTTCATAAAATTCATGACATTTTCGAATCGTCCTTCTGAGACCGCTATTAAGAATTTGGTCGTTAAATTTGAGTCGACAGGCTTGCTACAAAATGTACGAACACTAACGTGTGTTCGATGCGGTCATTCAACTGAAAACATTGGAGCAGTGAGCCACAGTATTGAAGCAGAGGCAAATTTGTCAATTTCTCAACGTTCTCAACAATTGGGGTTATTCAAAACCACCACATGGCGAATTTTGCGTAAGGATTTGACTTTGAAGCCTTACAAGGTTCAACCGGCTGATTTTTAAAAAAAGTCATTTTTTTAGAAGTATGCCATTTTCACTTGTCAGGGTATGTCAACAACCAAAATTGCCGAATTTGGGCTTCTGAAAATCCTAGAGTGATTATTGAGAAGCCTTTACATGCTTAACTTGTCACTGTATAGTGCGCTATGTGGTCTGGAAGCGTGAATGGGCGTTTTTTGTTGCGAAGATGGGATTGAAAATTTTGGCTTATTAATGACGACGTGGATATCACTGGTATCCGTGCCACATGTCACAAAGCCAATGAAACGATCAATTTATTGCATACCAAATTTCTCGATCGCATAATTTTACTACAATCAACAGTTAAGTGGCCAGATTGTTATTTTAGCACCACTGGATTATTTTTTGCAGGGCTACGTTAAGAACAGAGCCTATATGGAGCCAATTGAATCGATTTCAGGCTTACAACTCAAAATCCCTGAAGTGATTTATGAAATAGGACCGCCAAAAAGTTATTAAAAACTTTGATGAAAGAATCCACTTCTATCAGGGTGGTCGGCATTTGCCAGAACTTTTCTCTTAATAATACAATCATCTTCGTTATCATCGGAATCACCTTAATCCAAATTTTTTTTTTGTTTTTTTTTTTGTTTAGAAACCAAAGTTCATGTTGAGCAGCTCACCATGTTTCTGGCGTTTTATTTGTTGTGAACTGCCAAGAAATCAGAATACACTTAGTAATTGAAACTTCACCGAAATTGTAATATTTTCGCTAAAAATTTTACTAAAAGATTAAAAAAATTGAGTAGCCAATAAAAATACATAAAAAACTAATTCAAAAGTTTACAGTTTCGTTCAAAAATCATCAAAATCAAAACCTTCTCGATTAGAACTAGGAAATTAATGTTTTTTCCTAGTTTGGGTTTTGGCTGCAAATTTCATTTTCATTTTAGATTATTAAATGTTTATTTTAATCTTTATTTTATAACAAAAAATGTTACTATTAATTTACTATTGAATAAGTTTTCTACCATATTTGTATTCGTACAAATGAAATTAAAAACCGAAATACTAACATCACTACGTGGAGGAAGTTGATTTTAGTTGCAAAATGTTTACATTGTAAATGATTTCTTAGATAATGACATAAATAAAAAATTTTTAAAATAGCCATTAGTTGAATTAAAATTAATTTAAAAATAAGAAAGGATAAGGTTAAATGCGGTTTTTAAAATAAAGGAAATAAAGCAGACATTTTATCGCATTTTTTTAAACTTTTATTAAAAACCAAGTTATTGAAAATAGCCCCTGTCTTTTAAACAGAACTAAACCTCCCGTTTTTAAATATTTTATATAAATTATGTTTAAATTTAATTGAAAGTGAAATCTATTCTTATTCACATCCTTCCGGCCTACAGGATGCTTTAAAATAAAAGCAACTCTACTCTACAATTAAAAAACAAGTGGTGTTCTTTCACAAGGACAGGAATATTAAAAACAGCCACAAAATAAGTCTGCAGAAAATGTATTTCAAAAAAGAATTTTTTTTTAAATAGACAATGGCCACACACTTGTTGTAGTCTTTTGTAAGGAAAATAAATTTAAATCTCCGGAAATAAAAGAATGAGAATTAAGCAGGATAAACGATTTTATTTTGATTTTACACAAAAGTCTTTTTAACGAAACTCATCAAACAAAAACCACAAAATCTTGAAATTTTTGCACATACAAAGGAAACTTAAGCTTTGACCTTTTGTTCAAAAAAAAATGTGTAGGTAACACTCAAAAAATGCACGTGTTCAAGCGTGCTTAGAATGATACGACTAAAATTATATACTTTTTTTATCAGTTTTATTTACTGTGTTTGCAATTATAGAATCAGTTTCTAAAATGATTGAATCGTATGTATTTACATGTTTTGTTGTTAGTTTTTTTAGTGAATAGATGTGTTGTTAGTTCCATTTAATGCGATGATCTTTTTGCCTATTTTATGTTGTCAGCACCAATTTAGCATCTAACCAAGTAAATAAGTGCTAATTGAAAGTATTTTAGATCATAATAAAAATATCAAAATTTGTTTATGCTTTAGCCGTTGCAAGTTTTCTGGGTTCCAACATAATATTGAAACCGTTTTCTAATTTCAAAATAATATCACCTTGTAATTTAAAATCATCTTCCTTCATCTTAGAGTCGACCTTAAAGTTACGTACAATAGTTGAAAGTAAGACTTTCAATTTTAGCATGGCATATTTGCGACCCACACAACTTCGGGGACCAGCACTAAAAGGTATAAAACTATAGAAGTGTCTATTTGCCATACGTTCGGGTAAAAAGTTGTCAGGATCAAATGTGTCTGGATTGGCGTAAATATCAGGGCTGCGGTGTACAGCAAATTGTAATATAACTACTGACGCTCCTTTAGGTATAGTATAAGGGCCAGATGCCAATTTGACATCATGTTCAACACGGCGAGCTATTATAGGTACTGGTGGATATAATCTTAATGTTTCCATAATAACACGCTCTAAATATTTCATTTCCAATGTATCGGCAAAGGTACAATCACGTGTCAAGTTATCACCAAAAATGGCCTTTTGTTCAGCCCATACTTTTTCCTGAATATCATTGTGGATTCCCAACATGCAGAGAACAAAACTAGATCCGGCAGATGTAGTGTCATGACCCTTAAAAGTAAATTAAATAAAAAATAGAATTGATAGCAATAAAGTGATTTTAAAAATAAATATTATATTCAGTTTACAACCTATTGTTAGAGTAGAAAGACGTCGTCGGATTTTACAACAGTTTTAGAAGTGTTGTTAGACATTTCTACGTAAATCATTGCTACACCTCTTACAAAACTTTTAAAAGATGTAATTTTTACTAATTTTACTTTTAGAAATTTAACGTAGAAACTACATTATGTGTATACCTACTCGGGTTGCGAATTAAACAATAGTCAAAAGAGTAACTTAAAATTTTTCAGTTATCGCATGGTATTATTATATATATCCATTATACTTAAAATAATTTAAGCTTCATTTAAGCAAAAAGTATATGTACCTATTAAATGTTTAATTGCTTCTAAGTTAGAGTTTAATTAATTGTTTAATTGAGTAAATCAGCTAACAGTGTGCTGGGCTCACAGACGAAAAGCACCTTACCATGAAAGAACTACTCCTTTAATTATAAAGTTTGATACTTTTAGCTGATTGTTAGAAATTTAATGTGAATGTTTTTGATGATTTAAAATAATAGGAAAATACACATATTTCAAAATCATGTCTTATAGAGAACCCCCTTTTTTATTTTATTTTGTATCCGTGTTATTTTAGAGGGCATACTGTGTCTACAGATTTTAAATGTCTGCTTATAATGGCTTAAATTTTGAGGGAAATCGCACCTTTTGCGTCACACTTTGATTTTGAATTTTTTACTAATCAGAGAAAATATAATAGCTAAATGGCGCTTTTCGATTATCATCAAGAATTCTGAAACCTTTCATACAACAAAACCATATCCTATATCTCGGGAACGCCGCATAGTTAAAAATACCCTTGATATTTTTTTCAGATTTCAATGTGAAATAAATTTTTCTGCTGAAAAAATGGGAAATGCTGGTATAACATTGACCTGTTAAGCTCTCCACAATGCAAGAATAATCCCATCCGCAAGCCTTTAAATCTCCAGTGGTTACAAAGGCGTGAAAAAAGGAAAGTTGATCAAAGTTTAGCCGTAATCCATCCAGTTAAGTATCAAACTTTTTTTTTTTTAAAGAGAAGTAGCACTTAAGGCAGCAATGCCTATTTAGTCAAGTACCGTGCTACATTCTTTAGGAAAGGGATAGAGAAAAGATGAAACAGGTAGTGAAAGTAGAAGGATAGGCGGAAATTAACTGTCTTATAAAGGCAGCACAGCGACCAGTGACTATGCCTGTATCGCTGAACAGCCCCACCGATATTCAATTTTTATTTTGGTAGTGAAAAAAACAAAGGTCTTCGTTGGGAATCGAACCCACAACCCGCATACTGACAAGCTAGTACACTACCTACTAGCCTACCGGGGCACCTACTTACCTCAAACATAATAGTATTCACTTCATCCATAACATCCTTATCGGTCCATTCGATATCGGGATTCTTTGACATTTCCATCATAGCATCCAATAAAGCCAAACGACGCTTAGAACCTTCAAAATATTAAAAATCATCGTAAGAGTATTAAGCGAAAAATCGCTTAACTAAATAAAATCATACATACCCACATCATTTTCATCAATATCATCTAAATCGTCACGCAGGCCTACCTTCTTAATCTGTTGCTTTTGTTTAGCCACTTCATCTGCCGTTTCAACAATGGCCCTAGCATCAGCATTAAAATCTTGCATACGATCGCTGACAACCTTCCTTGTCATACCGAGAATAATATTCATCATCTTTTCACCCTTTTTACGCATGGGTGTTAGATTGTAGGTAGAATCCAGACGATAGAAAAATTTCAATTGCCTCTTATGAATAATATCACACATATCTACTACAGCCTTGGCATACTCTAAGCTTTTGTTATCGTCTGGAATATTTTTAACACCCATAGCTGTAGATAATAAAATCTCGACCGTTGTCTGAGACATGTAGTCGTGTACATCAAATTCTTTGCCCATTTCTTTTGACATACGTGCTACCACCTTTTTGGAGTGTTGAACAAATGTTGGTATGAAACTTTTCAAAATACTTTGATGAAAAGTGGGAGCAATCATTTTGCGATGGTGACGCCAATGATGACCTTTCGATATAAGTAAACCATCACCGAACCAGGGCTTAAAGAAACGATATTCATCGGATTTTTCTAAATGATGGTGGCCACTCAAAATTATTTCAATATCAGAAGGATTGGAAAGAAACACAACTAGAATTGGACCCAACCAACCGCGTATTGTATCCCCATAGATTTTCATATACTCACGACCACGTTCCATTATTTCTTAACGAGAAAAGGAAATCAATAAAAGATCATCTCATTGCAAAACTAAATTTTAATTTATTGAATATGAATAGGAAGAGCTTACCAGCATTGGTTAATCCTGCCACCAAATGGGCGTTACCTAAAATAGGTATTCTTGGCGGACATGGTATACTTTGCGATAATTTATATTCCCTTGTATTTTTTACCCAAAGTTCAAATAAAGCTCCAATGACCAAAGCCCCAATTATTATAGTCCACAAAGGATTAATGCCAGTAGAAGTTTTTGAAACTTCTGCCACCGTTTCTTGTACCGCAGCCGCAATGGACATTTTTTAAACTCTTCACTTACAACTGGTACTTTAAACTAAACTTATAACTACTCAATATGCTCTATATAAATAAGTTTTCGTTGCTTTTCTTAGAAATACCTCATTTAAAGGTTTCTTTCCAACTGTTGTCCAAAATAAAACCAACAAAGTATTTTATTGAAGATCGCTGTATATCTATCGCTTGAATAAAATCGAAATGATTAATTAATTATTTCAATACAGAAGTGTCGATTAATGCAAATATATAATTAAAATTTAATTTATTTTTGTTTTTTCTTATTTTATTAAATTAAAATAAATAATCATAATACAAAGAAAACTAAATAATGTTAATTAATATCTTAAAGCAACAATGTAATAACAAATAGACACAAAATTGCTATTCAATTAGGAATATTTGTTCATTACAATTAAAACTATTTGCTAAATCTATTCTTAACTGCATGATCATCAATCAGAGGAGGATTTTAGTGTTGTAACAAGGCACACATTGCTGGTGCCTTTAAAATCATCATAAAGACGCTAAGCGTCACATCCAACTTAATCTATGCTTTAGAATTATTTAAAATAGCATACCCGAATGAAGTCATATAAATAAATATAGAAAAAAACGTAGTCTATGTTTTCCATCAACAATTTGCTATAATTTCTTAAGAAATAGCAGCCAACAATTTAACAATTCTCATTTTGTAGATGAACTTTCTGTATTTGTAGAAAAATAATTTTTGACTTTTCTAGAAATTTTAACAAAAAAAAAATATATTAAATTTAAAATTGTTTGTTTATTTATTTGTTCATTTCTCGTACAACAAGACAATCTTATTTTCAAAATTAAAATAATTTTTTTTTTAAATAAATAAATTAATTGAAAAAATAAAATAAAATATTAAAAAATAAAATAAGAAAAATTATATGAAAAAAGTAAATAAAAATTGATTGAAGCTGTTAGCGGTGCTTTTAAGTTATTAAAATGATGTTAAGTTATTAATATGACGTTTAAGTGTTCCGACCATGTCAACCAATATTCATTTCAATATTCTCGTTATTCAAAAGAATGTCCCCTGTAAAAGTTGTTGCTAGAATTTGTTAGCCTATTACAATACACTTTGATTGATAAGGGTTCAGGCAAAGTCCGTTTACACAAGCCCAGTGATAAGCTTTCCTTATTTCATTATTTAAATCCGATAAACCAGTGGCAGCGTTTTCATTTGGGGTACCTAGTGTAATTTGCACATTGTCTGCGTATATGTGGTTGTTGCATTTTAAAAGCACTTTTGGTAAATCATTACCGTATATTGAAAATAATAGTGATCCTAGAATAGACCCATATAGCATACCTCTTATAAATGACAATTTGGCAGACCATATTTTATTCACAAAACCCGGCTGTGTACGATTCGACATGAGTATATACGTTAATTAGCTTGACCGGTGTGTCAATTTTAAAAGAGAATTTAAATTTTCTAAGTAGTACAGGGTGGACCTTATATTGATAAATCTTTTATTTAATGTCGGCAATTATGAATGGAATGCAATATTAGATAAATGTCCGCCGCACAAATGCGAGTCCTTGTGAGCACATTTTTCATTAAATTCTCATACATTTCAAACGGTATTTCATTAATTTCATCACGAATATTTTGTTTGTTTGCATAAACCTTGTTTTTCAGATATTCTCACAAAAAGAAGTACGGAGCAGTCAAATCAAGCGATCGTCGTGGCCAAACATCATCATCATTTCTTGAAATAACTTGTTGTGAAAAGAGGTTTCTTAGTAATTCCATTGTAATCCTGGCTGTATGCGATGTGGCACCGTCTTGTTGATACCACATGTTAATCAAGCCTAAAGCATGCAGCACTGGCCTTAAAAAGTTTTCAATTATATCACGATATCGCTCCCCATTCACAGTTACCGTTACGCCGTTTCATTTTCAAAAAAGTACGGTCCAGTGATTCCACCTAACCAAATTGCACAGACTGTCACTTTTAATTAATGCAAAGATAGATGTTAAATTATTTGAGGGTTTCCCATTCCCTAGAACTGACTATTCTGTTTATTCACATATCCATTCAAATGAAAGTGTGCCTCGTCACTCATTATGATTTGTTCATGAAAAGCGGGATAGGTACGGCGGCGTAAATGATCTGGTGGAAGAAGCTCTTGTTTCACCTGTGCAATCTTATATGGAAACAAATGCAAATTCTTGTGCAAAATTACGGCCAAAGTTGTTCTTTGAAGAGCCAGATCATGAGCAAGGCGTCGAATTGAGGTTGATGGATTGTTTTGAACACTTTCTTGAGCAGCAGTAATGATTTCAGTCGTTCTTGCAATACGGTGTGGTCCATGCTTGGGCTTATCACCCACAGACGCTGTTTCTTCGAAATCACTCACTACACGATAAATAATGCGTTTTGGTGGCACATTGTTTCTTCCAAAAATTTCACGTAACTTTCTCATCGTCACAGTAATTTTGATAAAATATTTTAACGATTAAAACACGTTGATTTATCGAATATTTTTTTTTTTCTATAAAAAATTTGCAACGTGTTTACTTAACCTCTACCAAAATGGCGGCAAAACAAAGTAGTATACCTTCCCGGCGGACATCATGTATAGCATGATCCAGAGTGGTCTAGAAGTACTAAAAACCATATCTTCCCACTTTAAAACGACTGTCGTATACCCCCCCCGGGGGCACATTTATCGGTCTTTATAGAATACTCGACTATCTAGGCCCGTGAAACTGGGGGAAAAAGGGAGCCCAGTCCCCTGAAGTCAGACAGAGAGACAACTGGAAACTCCACTTTATTTCCACGGGGATCAGTGAGCTCGCAGAGTTCATTATTTGTCTCTTTAGACATTTAATAGTTCTCTGGCTGATCATTGAGGTTGGCCCCTATATGGGAGTATCGTGGTGGTTGTGGTCCCATAACAGTTATAATGGTTCTTATGGTGGCCAGGATCATCTCACTGTTAATGGCACGCAAAGTGAATGATCCAGTCCAGTGAGCACGCTAGACATGTATTCTGGACAGGAGTAGGAAAGTCTCCAACTCTTTAGCAAGGTGTGATGGTTTGCAGCCCTGCCCTGGAATCATTAAAGTTGCAACTAGTTGGTTCTGTTGCTTAAAATTATGTCTTCGGCTTCCTAGGACCCCTGTATGACGTTCCAAATTATACAATAGTGGTTTGTCCACCATCTGATTAAGGCTACATAGCCAGGTGCGGATGTAAAACGAATCACACTCAACCCCTTTCAACCCTCCGGGGGGCACATTGATATTTCTTGATGGAATCGCGCCATCATTACCTGGGTCACCAGGTTTAAAAGGGAGTCCAGTCCGCTAAAGACTAGCAGGATCCAACTGGACAACTCCACGTTATTTCCACGGGAATCAGTAAGCTCCAGAGTTCAGATTTTTGGCTTTTCAGCTGTTCTCTGACTGATCATTGAGGTTGGCTGTTTGGGAGCATCGTGGTGGTTGTGGTTTCGCAGGATCATTCACTTTTGACCTTAACATAGAGTGAATGATGCAGGTCCAGTGAGCATGCTTGTCAGGTGTTCTGGACGAGGAGTTGGATAGTCTCCGACTCTTAAGTGAGGAGTGGTGGTACCGGCCTGTTTCAAGTTCTCGAAGTTACGACTAGGAGTGACTAGAGGATATACGTAACCTATGGCTTCCTAGGGCGAGGGTAACGCTACATATCATACAATGCCTGTCGTATATCCCCCGGGGGCACATTTATATTCTTGACGGAATTTCACCGCCAATACATTTGTCACCGGGGGTAAAAGGGAGTCCCAGTCCCCTAAGACTAGCAGGAGCCAACTGGACAACTCCATGTTATATTCCAGGGAATCAGTGGTTTGATCCCCCGTCGGGGTATGGCTTACACAGCTAGGTACTGACGTAAATCTTATCACGTATCAACTTTTCCAATCAACAAATAAATTTCATTTTGATTGTTAAGTTTTGAGGGTAATATGTCCTTCGGTTTGAATATCTGGTCGTCCCTATTAGAAAACTTTATTTTGATTTCTATTTGTTAAAATAAATTCATTTTAAATTGTGTCAATTTGCATTTCTTTTTATTTATGGTGCACTTTAAACGTTCTAAATTTGAAAATAATTTTAATACAAAAAATTGCTGAAAGCAAATAACGTAGAAAACGCGCACAACGTCACACAATTTATGTTCAAGTGTTCAAAAATAAGATTTGTGATATTCTACACTTTATGCCGATATGAATATGAGCGTATCAGATTTTATTTTAAAACACAAGTGTTCTAGTTTATTTTATTATATATATATACATATATTTTTTTTTAAATCTTTAATTTCATTTTATTATTTCGTGTAACAAACGGAAAGCCGCATTGAAAACAAACTGGATTTTTTGTGTTTTCTTTTTAATTAGCACGCGTAAGTGAAAAAGGACTAAAATGTACTTCCTTTTGACAACAACAATATCCATACTTAACAATTGTCTTTCCTTCATATATATTAAAATTTCAAAATCCTCTTATCTTTCAACATTTTACTTTTCATTTGACTGAAAATGAAACCATAAGGAATAAATAAGAATAGTTTAATTGTCTTTGATAGAGTTCTGTTCTGTTCAACAACAAGTGATTTCTGTTTTATGGTGAGGTAATTTAATACTCATCTATTTTATGCTCAATTGAATGTTTATGCAAATATAAACTAACAAACTTAAATGTATTTAATTGGGGTCTTAGATACAAATGCTTTCCGATCTGTCTATGTATGAGACAAAGAATTGGATAAGAACATACATATTTAGAACTTAGAATTTCGTTAGAAATATATACTTCAACCTCTCATCACAAAGATATTGCAGAAAACCAGAAATGGTGCAACTCGGATTCCATTGGATACTCTCTCACAATATTCCGCCTACTTCTATTTTGGTTAAATGTATACTTAATTATTCAAAGTTAAGTGAATCTAAACCTTGTATTTCTCTAAATAAACGGACATAGGAATTTGTGCTCTATTATACTCAAATAAAAATTTCTTATGCTACTTAACAAAATCATGACGTTAGCTAAGATTGAACAACAACTACAATGAATACTTAGCATATACTTTCCTTTAAATAGATATACCAATTTTAGCTATTGTTACGTTTATACCTTTCATAAATGTTTTGTTGTGAGTTCTTTATTGCAAAATAAATAACACCAGTTTTTAGAGTTTTTAAATTAATAACAAGTTTATTTACTTTAACTACACAAAGTTAACACTTCAAAACAATTTACTTAAAATGCACATCTTTACTTTACGAAATTTAATTTTACACTGATTCATTATCCACTCAGACGCTGCCCTATTTATATTTGGCCATTTAAAGTCTAAAAAATTTAAGAATCTTCTACTGCCTTTGTATCACATTTTGTTTTTGTATGTTGTTTATTCGTTGTATAGGCGCCTGTATGTCTGTCTGTGTATTTTTGTTTTTATGCTGATAAGATTTCTGCTTGGGATTTATTTCAAAATCTTTGTTGTTGTCTTTTGTAGAAAATGTTTCTTAGAAAACTGCGCAGATGCTAAACAACATACATGTTTATCGTTGTCTCTACGCAGTTAGTAAACAGAAATTTGTTTTTGTCTTGCATGCCAGGCAGTTGGTAAACAGCATAAGAATTTGTTGTTGCTTGTGTACTAAATTTCTACACAGTTTGTAACTAGAAATTTTGTTGTTGTACCATAAGTTTTCTTTAGCAAGCCATGCAGTTCGTAAACAACATACCCAGTAGTTTGCTTTATTGCTTAATTATCTTATTTTAAAACTTAAGCAAGACAGATGCGTAACAATATCAAACATAATACGATTATAAGCTACTTTGAAAGGAAAATTGTTGATCCTTTTTGCAAAACAGTTTACTTAATTTAAAAAGTGGTTTCAAACACCATTTTTACTTCTTTCCTAAATACAGAAGTTAGTTTATTGAACACATCTAATGGAAACCAGTGTCCTAAGAAGAAAAAAACACTAAACACGTTAGTGTTCTTGACTGTAGTTTTCGAGATCAGTACGCAAACACATCTTTTCCATAGAAATATAAAATGCAGATTAATTTTTTTAGCGTTTGTGTTTGTCTACGCAAACAAAATATCGTAAACAACGATTATTGGCTGATTAATCCTAAAATGACGTACTGATCTTTTTTTAGTGTACTTTAGTGAATTTTATTTTTATGTTTGTGTACTGTTCTTTAACATTTCGCGTTATAGACTTTTAGTGGTTGCGTTGTGTTCTTTAAAGTATCTTAAGTGCTTGCGTAGTTGCCTTTAGTAATTGCTTTCTACTTTATTGTCAAAAACCCACTATTTGTGCCCCATTTAAATCGTAGAATACCGTAACTTATTATTGCAAAAATAGAATACATGTATGTGCATATGTATTCCAGGAATCCTTACAATCTGTTCACCCTTTAGACATTTGGATATGATGTTCATAATTAGACTTTTTTGCAGTGTTCGAAAAACAAAAATACTAAAGTACACTAAAAAAATATCAGTACGTTATTTTAGTGTTTGTGTTCATAAGCCGGTATTTTGTTTGCGTACCTATACACACACGCTAAAACAAGTCAAATATTTGTGTTCTTTGAACAGTACGGTAAGATAGCATAATGTTTTTTTTCAGGGTTCAGAATTTTTCATTTATGAACATTCAAAAGTCAACATTCATGATATTTTTCATAAATGAGAAATCTAAAATTTTATATTTATTTTTTACGCTCATAAACGAACAACAACAAAAATTCTGCTTATGTTCATATATGAATGCGAACAACAAGAATTATTAGTCCTATTCACATGTGATGAATAATAAATTAGCTTCTTCTCATTAATGTTCTTTTTCATAAATGTATATGTTCATTTATGAACGCTGAAATTTTATAAAATTTATCATAAATGAACGTGAAAAAATTTTCTACCTACGATCGCAGTTTACCGTAAAATGTAGTAAAAACACATGGGTACATATTAACTCAAAATACAATTTTGCAATATATTCTAAAAGAAATAAAAAAAAACTTTTTTTTCTGCATACGCCGGCAATTGCACATTACCAAATATGTGCGTTTATGTACGCGAATGCTTAACGCACATATTTTTACGATCTTTTCATTTCTGAAAAATTATCAAAATTGTAAATATTCAAAAATGAACACTTGTGTGTTTTTTTTCATTTTTTCACTTATGAATAGAAAGAAAAAAATAAATCGTCGCATTCACAAATGAGAAAACAAAATATTTTGTAGTCTCTCACACATGTTTGAGAAGAAATAAAAAAGAAAGAAAAAAAATAAAAAATGAAATGTACATATTCACACATGTATGAAGAGTGAGTGAACACTTCACTACTCTGGTTTTTTTCGGACACTGGTAGAAACAAGCTCTTCCTCTCTCTCTCTCTCTTCCTTGGAGAACGTATTGAGTTCAAAAAAGCATATTAAATATTTTTTCAAACATAACACACTTTATGGTAATGATTTGTTATTTTTGTCGGACAACTAATTACAGAAAAGTTCAGCAGCTTTTAAATAAATATATCTAAAATTTTGCATAATGTTTCACTAAAATATTTATTCTGTACTTTTAACCTTATAGCAATAATTAGAAATAATTAGAAAAAAACCCAAAAAACATTAATACTATGATCACAGTAAAAGTCGAAAAGTCTTTAAGTTCGTTGCGATTGCTTATATTAACTAATATCTTTTTTGATTTTCTACAGCTTAAAATCTCCTTGGAATAGGCTACACTGTACTATCAGTGATGTATGCTTAGGCTTGTTGCCTTGATAAAACTTATAATTATTAGCAATACCCACTTTGCGCACACTTTTCTTAAAATGAGTTTTTAAAATGTCTTTACTTTACGAAATTTAATTTTACACTGATTCATTATCCACTTAGACGCTGCCCTATTATTATTATATTTGTCCATTTAAAGTCTAAAAATTTTTTTTTTTGTGTTTTGTTTATTCGATGTATACAGGCGCCTATCTGTCTGTCTGTGTATTTTTGTTTTTATGCTGATAAGGTTTCTGCTTGGGATTTATATCTTGTCCATAATACCTTCTATACAGTGAATGTTTCCGACACCTGAATTTTTAATGTAGCCCCACACTAATATTGATAAACCTTCATGCTTCACCATTTTTTTAGTGCTTATTGTGCTTACGTCGCACGCAACGGCGACCGGGCATCGAAACCAAATGATTAAATTTGTGAAAAGAACCAGTAAGATGTTAAAATGTTGATGGGAAAAGCCAACATAACGTGGCATATAAATTTTACAGTGCTACAAAACGAGAAATCTTTTAATATGTGCTTTCGTAACCTGAAATACAGTTGATAAAAAAACTACCAATGATTCTTCCGACTTTCAATGTGAACCACTGTACGTTACGAATTCATATCTAACTCCTACGCTTAAAAAGTCGAGTTTTATTTTCAGTTTATCTCAATAAGTTCTCAAAATACGAACAATAATGTATATTAATAATAACCCACAGTGTTATAGTTAGTTATAGTTATGGTTAATTTTCATTAGAATACTATTTATCTAAACAGCTGTCAAAAAAAGAAGTATTAATAATCAAATCAATCTAAAATAATACACATCCTAAATACAAATTTTCGACAGTTTCTAATTGTGCTTGTTCTTTTGATTTTTTATCAATCTTCTTTCCTTTTTATATTAGAAAAATGAAATTATGAAGCATATTTTAAGGGATTAATTCAGACTATATTACCTATTCCATGTCAATATTAAAAATTTTAGTAGCATAAATTTCGGAGAAATATTTTGATCTTTGCCTAGTTAATTTTTATAAAATTAATGGGAAATATTATCTTACCTTTATTACATACATGTACCTTCACTAAATTTTATCTCAATTATTCAATATTTGACTTGAGATATAAGACTATTCAGTTTTCTATAAAAAATTTCGGCTAAAATCCACCAGTAATACATTTAAATGTTTATATAATAAACATTTTATAATGTTCTCATAAAATATGATATCCTCAATAAATAACAACTAACTTACATGTTCACATTGTTATTATAATTTTTTGTCATCGTAAGCCCGCACCAAAATCAATAATTGTTTGTTTATACATTGATTGTAATTATTAAAAACAATAAATTACATTATTAAAAATAAATAGATCATGTAGAATAAAAAAAACACTAACTTTAGAAATTTGGTTTTGCAAACATCCATATAACTTTATTTAAAAAAAATAAAGTACTTAAGTTACAATATTATCAAAATACATCTTTCCAAAAATCAAGCTAAATATACATAATTCATAGATATTTCTAAAGACATTTAAAAACAAGCTCAAATAAAATGTTTGTCTTTTTATTTCACTTAGTTTGTTCTTTTACATTCTAACTTTAAATAAATTTAGCATAATTGTGTGAGATATTATTAAAATGAACAAAAAAAATACTGTTTCACATTGCATTAAAACATTTTCTTTTTCACCGCTGTAAAACGTTCCATATAGACATCGTATCCATCTAAATCGGATAATTGTTTCGCCTGGAACAAATTGCCATCTACAGAAAGGTTACAAATTTTTGATTCTTTGAGTATTCGCGGTGTAAAGGCATTCGCTTGCAGGCAGTTCTCTTCCAAACGTAAAGTTTTAAGCTTAGGGCAAGCAGCTATCTCTTCAGACAAAGAGGAAATTTGGTTTTGATTCAAATTTAATTCAGTCACGTACAAGTTAGCCACTTCATATGGTACAGCTGTGATTTTATTGCGCGACAAATCCAATACATCTAAATGTTTAAGACCGCACAACATCACAGGAAACTCAGTTATTTGATTGTGACTCAAATTAACAGTTTTGAGATTGGTGCAATTTCCCAACGATCTAGGAATACGCGTTATCATATTATCGTTTAATATCAGCACCTCTAATTTTATTAATTCACCTAAAAATTCGGGCACCTCAGTTATGCGATTTCCACTCATATTAAAATGCTTAATAAGGGTAAATTTACTAATTTCTTCTGGTATATGTTCGAAACGATTTTGAGATAGATCTAAAGTTTTTAAAACATTTGGATAGTTTTTTAGTTGTGGTGGCAGTTCCTGAAGTCTTTGTAAGGAAATCTTTAATATTCCAGTTTTTTGTGCAGTTTCCAAGTGTTGTTTTATTTGTTTGTTCCCCATCTCGTCTATTGCACTCACTTTTCGTGTTTATAAAAGTAAATAAGTTAATTCCTCGAAAACAATGTTTAATTGAAAGAATTTTTTATTGTGACTATACTTTTTGTTTAGATTTTATTGTAAGGAGACAACTTGACAGTCGAATAACAGCTGCGAGGTCAATTTGCAAGAGATGCCAGATGGTATGTGCACTTTTCTAAAATGTACACAAGAACGCCATAATTCTCTTATATGTTAAAAATAAATAGTTAAAACAAAATACTTAGTTTAGTTTCAGCATAGCTATTCAGATATTATTAATAACGTAATTTTAAGAAAAAGAATTTTAGTTTTAATATTATGTGTTTTTTAAACAATTATTTTTTATTACACAAATAATGATAATTTCAAAACAAAGTCTTCGTTCGAAAACTTAAACTCTTCCGAATATATGAAATTGTTTATTTTGCCTACAAACAGTTAACAGATAATACTATTTTATAGTAATAACTCAAAAATATAAAACTGTGGGTAATCCATATTTATTTTAATTACCGAACGTTTCCAAAACTACGTTATCTAAAATATATCCTGGTGTATTGCGATAATATAACGTTTATAGGAAAGCTTTTTTAGTTAATTATCAGTGCTTCTATACATTTGCTAAACAAATTTCTAAATATATTAAAACCACATTAATGTATGTTTAACTTTTAGTTATTATGCAACTTTATTTTTATAAATTAAATTTAAGATACCACAATTTATATTTAAAAAATATTATGGTCCGTTATTTAAAAAATATGTATAGGAGAGGTTACTTTTCTAACAACGAAATATTTATACCCGTTTGGAGCTGAACTAAATTCGTTCCGTAGTTTTTTATGATTAATAAAGTTTTCAGTTCAAAATATATAAAGAAATTAATAAATTGTTTCGATAATATTGAATTCATCGTATCTATCCACAAAATAGTTATCAATTGTAAGTTGTTTTTTTTATACAATTACAATTATATATAATTAAAGTGTAGAAAGATTAATTTCAATTAAGTCAAATCATGACTTTAATAACCATAGATAATTTTATCTATGTTAATAACAATACAACCATACTTTGTTTCTGTATTCCTTTAAGTTTTTACGCATGAGTTCTTTAGAATGAATGAAAACGTTGGTACTAAATTATCTGAATACTAATTTTTTATACAATGAAGCAACTCCATAGATAGAAATCTATTTATATTATCCTTCTTATACTGATTTGTGGAAGATGGCTTTTCAGAACTACTTTTTCCCTATTGGAAGTTGTAATATTTAAAATTTTCGTAGTACATTTTTCAATTGCGTTTGAATGCAACCCTCACTTCAGCAGCTGTTTAATTACTGTCAATGCCGAAGTTTGCAGTGTTGGAATTTTTCGCCGTTTTTGTTTGACATATCTGTAGAAAAACTAATTGGAAATACCAATTAATGTTTAAAAAGCATCTAAATAATGATCCACAGTTTATTTATTGTTAATAATAGCGGGTAAGCTAAAAAGTTCGACCTTATGTTATTTTTATATAATTTCTTAATAATAGCGATGTGTTCCTCGAGAAACATTGGCGTTCAGTGGTCTCCCGTTCAGTGTGTGATTATTTCTTGGATGCTCAAAGAAATTCACCTCATGTAAGTTATTTATTACTTGCTTGGCAATTATAACTATTTTATATTTATTGCGTGCAGGATGTTCCTCCCGTTATTTCTACACCACATTATTACTTGATAACGGTACAACGTAAAGGCATTTCATTGGTGGCTGCATGTAAACAAGAAGTACCTCCTTTATTTGTAATTGAGTTCTTGCATCGTGTTATTGACACTTTTGAAGATTATTTTGGTGATTGTTCTGAGTCTGTTATTAAAGATAATTATGTTTTGGTTTACGAGCTATTGGATGAAATGTTGGACAATGGATTTCCACTGGCTACGGAAAGTAATATATTGAAAGAGCTTATTAAACCACCAACAATATTGAGAACTATTGCCAATACTGTGACTGGTAAAAGCAAGTAAGTAAACTTATATTTAAACCAATGTAAATTTTTTTAATTATAACAGTGCTATAAAGTATAAAAATCTTTACAAAATGATCTCTAGTTTCTTCGTACATAGATTTCTGGCAATGCGTGCTAATTTATAATTAGATCGTAGGGCCACAATATTATATAAATTTAAGTACATGTATATGACACTGAACCTAATCACTACGTTTTTAGGTCAGCTTTCAACTCCCACTTACTGATTTGCTGTTGTTAACTACCGTTTGTTCACCTGATTTCTTATCACGGGATCTATCCTATTGACTAACATTCACTTCACCTTCCTTAAATCAGTACCTGTGTGTTAGTTCATATTTTAGTTAACTCTTAAGTGCTGCTTCCATTTTAGGATCATTGTGTTAAACAATGTCAACTCATAATTACAGGATGAAATTTGCGCTGTTGCTCTGAATATTTTTCTTTCCGTTTTTGGTTTAAGAGTAAGTGCGCCATTATTCAATATTTGTGATACAAAACCGGTCAGTTCAGCACCAGAGAATAAAAGTTTATCTGCACATTACGCCGTTATATAGTGAACTGTGGGCTTACTGACGTCCAAATTCGAATAAATCCCATAAAATTTTGATTTAATTTGTCCGTGTCCGTTACCAGGGTTGTTACTATTAGTTGATAATAGTGTTGAAAACTCCATTGGTAGAAATTTTATATTTAAAAAATATTGAATATCAAATGGTACAATTCATTTTTCTTTTGCAAGGTTTTTGATCTTAATTCGACTAGTAACTATTATTAATAATGTTTTAATAACATTTTTTACACAGCGTAAGCACCACCTTGCCACAGGGCCAATTGTCTGCAATACCTTGGCGTCGCAGCGGTGTTCGTTATACCAACAATGAAGCTTATTTCGATGTTATTGAAGAAGTGGACGCCATAATTGATAAATCGGGATCTACAGTTTTTGCTGAAATTCAAGGCTACGTAAATTTTTTCACGTTTCAAAAATATATTTATTTACGTTTTTATTTTTTTTTTTTTCTTATTAGATTGATAGTTGTATTAAACTCTCCGGCATGCCAGACTTAACACTATCCTTTATGAACCCCCGTCTCTTTGATGATGTATCATTTCATCCGTGTGTGCGTTTTAAAAGATGGGAAGCTGAACGTTTATTGAGTTTCATACCACCTGATGGCAATTTCCGTTTAATGTCGTATCACATAAGTTCACAATCTGCCGTGACAATACCTATTTATATAAGACATAATTTCTCTATCAAGACTGGAGAACAAGGTCGTTTAGATATGACTGTTGGTACGCGTACTTTAATGGGACGTTCTGTGGATAAAGTTGTATTAGAAATATCCATGCCGAAATGTGTACTCAATTGTATACTAACACCGAATCAAGGAAAATATACGTTTGATTCGGTAACAAAAACTTTAGTGTGGGAGGTGGGACGCATAGATGTCACTAATCTGCCTAATATAAGAGGAACTGTACGTAAACATTTTTTTATTATTGATTTGTTGTATATATTTATAAAGCCGCGTTATATTTTATTTAGGTATCTATTCCTCCAGGTACCCCCAGTTTAGGTTCCAATCCTACTATAAATGTACAATTTACCATATCACAAATGGCTGTTTCTGGGCTTAAAGTAAATCGTCTTGATATGTATGGTGAAAAATATAAGCCTTTTAAAGGTGTTAAATACATAACTAAGGCTGGCAAATTTCAAGTTCGCATGTAAATTTGAATGAGGACTACTAACTTAATTTTTAATTATAAAAAAAAATCTGAAATGCAATTTTTTTGAAACAAGAATTTTCTTAATGATACGTTATAATATAGTAAAGAAGGTAATTGTTTTACTTTAAATAAAATTGCTGATTAATCATTTATCAATTTAAATACTTCAGATATGCGCTGTTGGAACTTTAAGAATATTTAATTTTCAAGACTTCTAACTGCATGACGTATTTTTCCATATTTTCTTTTTAATTTAGATTAATTAAAAACAATATTTCTATATTTTTAAATGATTTTATTTAATTATTCTCCTTTTTATTTTATCAACTCTAAGACTAAAATTTTAATGATGATATCAAATTTAAGAATATTCGTCTTTGTTAAGTTTTTTACTTACTTTTCGAGGTAAAATCATACCCAAATTTTTTACTTAATATCAAAGGAAGTTCGAGAAGGTATTGCTTGGACTACTTAGAGTTTTTTATTACTTAGTTTAAATTCTTGTCTTAGATATTTGGCTTTGAGCTTGATTTGAAAATAAGTTTTTCTTTTCTTTGAACTTTTAAAAAAGTTCTTATTTTACCAAACAATTTCTTAATTTAAAAACGAAGAAGCATTTGTGTCAACAAGGAAAATCGTATTGAATAACTCTATAAAATTATTTATTTTGTTAAATTTAAGAAATATGTAGATAGAAAGTACTGAACAATCCATCGATGCTATCTTTTATATCTATTTTGTCAGATTTTTAGTTTAAAATAAATGGTCAAATTATTGCCGCTAAAATAAATTTCGTACCATAAAAGCGTTACTGTTTTCTTAAATGAAACATTTTACACTCTTCGAATCCTTCGTTTTTTCGTAACTAAACTTATAAAATCCATAATTTGTGCAAAAAGCAATTTGCTAGCTTAAGATTTAGGTTTAGTGGATATTGAGAGAACAGTGCTACTCTATCGTTGAACAATATTTTAAAACTAATGCAAGATTTACATTTTTAACGATAATGCACTATTTAACTTTGACGCTTTTGTGAATCGTAGAGTTACTTGAAGTTTAGGGAATTTAAATGTCAAAATATTATTGAACCAAACTTCAGATGATTGAAGCATTGAATTGGCTTTAATATTGCAGTAAAATATTTACTAATATAGCACGATTTTGTGATGGAGTTGTTGTGGTAACACATGCCGAACAAGATGCTGAAATAAGACAGCAATGGAAACAATTTTATAACACATCCTAATAGTAAAGAGTTATTCGTAACACTGCTCCAACGAACTCGGTCGTAGGCTTACGTTTAACCGCGATAAATAATTCTTAAAACAAAGTTGTGTATTTCAATTGATTCCTTATACCTCTTCGTAATTTAATATAAATATATACTTTGCTTTTTATATTTATGGATGGATTAAAAAATAACAATTTTAGAATAGGAAAATGTTTTTCTGTTGTAATTCTAATTAAGAATATTCCTTAAATCTGTTATTGTGGCATCTGTCATTTGTGGTATTTATAAGATTTATTTATAAATGACAATCAATAAGGATATAAAACATAAATCTGATTTCTTCAAATTTTTTTAGGAAAAAAAATATTTTTACATCAAATATAAATTTTTATTACTCGTAGATAAATAACGGTTATGAGGAAAGTAAAAAAAAATAATTAACTTTTACAATTGTGCTAAAAATTAGTTTTCTTAAAAACAATTATTAACTATGTGTTAGTTATATCAAAGTTAATTATTTTTCTTCAACTCACTAATTTTGCACTTAAATTGTACTGTGTGCCGCACCCAAGTTATAGGCAGGCAGGCCCATTAAAACAAAATGTCTATATCTAAAGTTTTATTTATTGTTTAAAGTATTCAAATACATGTTTGATATGAAGTTAGCGATAGTTAAGGCTGCTTGCGGTAATGAAACATGTTTGAATGTATGTACTCGTATCAAGATGAAAAAGCAACAACAGAATAAAGTATGTGTCTTAAATCCTTCGATTTAATCATTCATTATCATGAAGAAAAGTTTTCAACTTTTCAAAAAATAGTGTCTGTAACCTTATATGTTCTACAAAAATGTTTTTGATAATCTTAAAATAACAATTAATTATCGACAGATTTCAAAGGTTTATTTGTCCTAAAAATTAATTAATTTTTCTTTCATAACTTGAATTGGATGAGATTTTTAGTGTTGAAATTTTAATGTCTTTTTCATCAGTTCACCGCACAATGATCATTTATTTCCGTATAGAATATTATGTTGCAGCTTCGAGCTGCATATTTTTATAACTTTATTGCTTTGAAGTTTCCCTTAAAATGCATTTCTAAATGCTGCCAATGTCTGAAACTGGTTTTTTTCTCAATGTATTGATAGACTTGTTCATAAAGTTTATTTCTATTTTCTTTTTTTAAATTCATTCATTTGCATTTGCTTTAAATGTCTGCTGTTCATCTAGAACTAAATTAACCCATAAACTGTAAACAGAAAGATTACCTTAAGATGAAAAACTTAAATGATTTATAACTAACGTATTTACGATTTGCCACTTTTTTATTATACATATATAAATATATATAGACTTAAGTTAAGAAAACTATTGATACGTCAGTTGTTACGGCGTTCATAAAATAGAAAAAAAGCCATAAACCATAAAGAAAAAATACATATTTTTATGTTATTGTTTTTTGTGCATTAAAGACAACTTTTCAAATTACAAATCCTGTATGTCGATGCGCATGCATTTTAAATGTAGCCAAGCATTATGGTTAGTAAATTTATTATTCGTTTATGGGAAAGAAGTTTCTAATTTTTAAGTCATTTATATGTAAAAGTAAATATGTATTTCATTTTTAGTTAAGGTAAATAACATTTTTTTAGTATTAGTACAATAAAGGATTATTTTGTATTTTTGGTTCAAGAATTTTTGCATTTAGATTTGTGAGCAATCTTGAGATACAGTGCCTGTATCTGCGGAAGCAACCGAAAACCGTATATGGCATTTTATTCTAATTTTCCAGGGAATATAAATACACCAATTGTTTTTCTACAATAGCGCTACATTAAGCAATGCATTATAGGAGGTGATACTGATGCTGGTGTATTGTCCATGGCATTTCGTCGCCTCACAATAGTTAATGAGAATTTGCTACAGCCAACATCAATATATTTTTTAAATATGAAACGTAAAAAGAATGGTGCATTATATCAGGGTTTTGCAAACAAGAAGCTTGAAATCATTAATGACCTAATGAAGCCAACCTCACTAACGTTCTTTTTAATTTTAAAGTATTGGGTTTTTCAACAAAATTTTGTTTTTTAAATATGGCAACACATGATAGTTTTGACATTTAGTTTTTTAACATATTCGTAGTAGATGCATTGGCAATTGTTACAATGTATTCAATTTCGCACGAAAATCGCAATAAAATAATTTAAATCCACTGTGAAAATGGTGGTTCTGTTAAAGTTACATTTCGTAAAATTCATGATATTTTCGGACAACATAATCGTCATTATGAGACCGCTATTAGGAAATGGGTCAATTCCTCGACATTTTCAACAATTGGGGTTACTTAAAACCACCACATGGTGAATTATGCGTAAGGCTTTATCTTTGAAGCCTTACAAGCTTCAACTAGTGCATAAATTGAAGCCGACCGGCCATTCATTCGCTTAATTCATTCAGGAACAACCGGCTGATTTTTCTGAAAAAATCATTTATTCATCTGAAAAAATAATTTTTTCACTGTCAGGATATGTCAACAAACTAAATTGCCTCATTTGGGCTTCTGAAAATCCTAGAACGATTATTGAGAAGCCTTTGCATGCTCAACGTGTCACTGTATGGTGCGCTATGTGGGCTGGAGGCGTGATTGAGGCTGGAAATGCAGTAGCGGTCAATGAATCACAATATCAACAATAACAACACAATTTTGGCCTATTATTGACGACATGAATATCACTGACATATAGTTTCATTCAATCAATTTATTGCAAACCATTTCGCATAATTTCACAACAATCAGCAGTTAAGTGACCAGCCAGATCGCCAATGGATTATTTTTTGTGGGGCTATGTTAAACACAGAATCTATACGGAGCCAACCGAATCGATTTCAGCTTTAAAACTCAAAATCCGTGATATGGTTAACGAAATAGGACCGCCATTTTGCCAAAAAGTGATTAGAAAGAATCGACATCTGGCAGCGTGGTAGTGGGGAACATTTGCCAGATATCATTTTTATTTATAATTGCCGAACGTTTCTCTTCGTAATTATATTCTAAGACGAATACAGACGATGCAATTTGTTATAAGTGAAATTTAAGGCAAAAATCTTTGAGTACATGCTAAAACAAGTTTAGAAACTCGCGATTTAATAACGGGTATTTATCTCAGAAATGTATGGAATGACTGACAAAAAAAAACTATAAATAAAAGTAAGATTCGAAATTTTCAGTATCGAAGTTTGAGTGAATTATGCGAAGATGGACTTTATATTCCATTTCGTCGTGAAAAGCTGAAGAATCATGCCTCCGTAGAAGTAAAATTTGTTTCTTTTAAACACGTTATTTCCCGTCATCGATTTCGTTTTTTTTGTGCCCCATAAAGTACAGCAGGTTCTCAGAGTAAGTTCGTCCCCCGCCGTGCATGGATTACACTCTAACGCGAACCCTTGCCATTTTTTACATAGAAGTTACTTTGGCTATCTGACGAACTCCATCAAACTTAAGCGCAGGTCTTTAACTTCTTCACTGTCGCTTTTGTTATTAAAAAAAATTAAAGCTACTAGAGGTAGTACAACTAGAATTTCTTCAACGTTTTGCTTATTTTTAGAGTGATGCCATCGCCCATTTATCTCTTGACTACTGATCCTTGCATTCATGTTTGTTTCTCTGGATTACATCGACCAACTAACTAAGGTTTCTGCTGTTCGATCAGACCTTTATACTCTTCCAACAGCAACTTTCTTGATCCGTGTGACCTCACAGATTAAGAAACGCATGCCTGGGGCACGCAGTCTACATGGATCTCTTCTCAATCTTTAGGTTTGCTTTCGGGGAGAAAAGGCGTCACTAGCCGCCTGGAATATCAACACCCCTAAACTGGAAGAGACACAGGACCCTCGAAGTCCGACCAGTGAACTTAATAGAGATATACTGGTACCACGGGAATCAGTTGCACGCAGAGCTACGGCCCTGTTCTTTTTTCTTGGTTTAGAAGCCACGTAGTGGCTGTTTGTTGATTTAATCGAGCTTTGAAGAAAATTACGAAAAAATGTTATTGCAGGCTTAACATCCAATGTCCTAGCTTGTGCATGCAACAGGACAAGGAGTTGGATAGTCAGTTTCCAACTCTTCAGCAAGGAAAAGGGACACGGCACTGCTACCGTGCACTCACAAATTGGCACTAAGGCCTGTATGGGTCTTAGGGCGCGGGTGGATGCTTTTTTGTTAACTCAGTGGTAAGATCATCGTCAGATTAAGGCCTCGCGGCCAGGAGCTGACTTTAACCTTTTCACATACATCCTTATGCAGGATTGGGGCGATGTTTCACTGAGACCAATTCTCCTCACACCCAACTTATTATATCAGCACCCCCGGTATTCACTTTTATTGTTGTAGCGCCAGCGCAAGATTTAAATATATTTATTTCTATTGTCATTTCCTTCGGTGTTAATCGTCATTGCTGGCTGTTTGCTCGGTATGATCGGCGATCGCTTTCGATGTGATGATATCATTATCAAGCCGTGTATTTCTATTCATGTTTCTTGCATTTTTTTTTTTTTTTTTTTGGCACAAATATCAAAAATGAACAGTGGCAAGTCGACCAACGTCTGCAATAACAACCGAAAGTTTTGCCGTTGAACGTCATTCAATACTTATTCCGTATGAGGTTGCATCTAAATGGTTATTCATATAACAATAAATTTTGAACTTATAAAGTAGAATCAGCTATTATAAAACTAAACTTTAATTAAAGCTATTTGGTAAACGTATTTTAAATTGATCATTGCCATCAGCCTTGAATTCAGTTTAAGAAATAATGTTTTTAAATCAAAGACAAAGAAATCCTGTTCCATCAAAATTGCTTCAATTAAAAATAAAGAACGGGAAACTAAAAAGTCATTATTTTTACGATGGATTTGAGTTTCTGCTTCAATTTTAAGCCATTCTGCCAATCCAATTTATATAAACTTTGAATGCTAATGTCTTTAAATGGGCAATTTCTATGTGTGATATGGTCGCATCCTCCTTTTAAAAAGCTTTTTGTTTTATTTATTTTTTATATTTTTCCAAAAGATTTTCTGTAGAAATCGCAATTTTTACACATCAAAAGCTTTACATTTTGTGTTAAATTGTTAATGAACGTTCAAATGTTCTTAATTAACAATTTAATTTATTGAGATTTACAAATTACTTCATTCACATTTCAACACTTTCGTTTTTGGCGTCTGACAACTTTTGTTTCTCCCAAAATCTGTTTTACTTAATATTCGCTACATCTTTTATTTTGATTTTTTGTTAAATATACATTTTTTAATTAAATGCTAACGCCATGTCATAAAAATATTACTTTATTTTGGCAGCAAATACAACAAGATTAAAAGCCGCAGTCAGAATGACTGCACCATACATTTTCAAACAGTTCAAAAATATAAGTTTTTTTGTTAAGAAAAGAATTTATTAAATATTGAGTTTTAAAGGCGTTTAATTAATTCCAATTTCCAACAGAAGCAGATGACCGGTTAGCTTTACCTTTTCCAAAAAAAAAAAGAAAGAAATAATGATGGAAATAAGAGAAAGAAGAAACAGTCACAAGTTGCTGGTGAGGTGTACCACCACACTTTTTGCTTGTTTGTATAAACGGGTTTTAAATATGGACTGGACGGGCATATTGTAAGCCTGTCTTCTTCTTGTTTATAGCGTTTGCAAAAAGCTGTAACTTGTGCTTAATTGAATAACGTGGTGGTTTATTGAACTAATCCTACAAAACTAACTAAAAAATTTGAAATTTGAAGTAAGAGATGAATTTATTTTGCGGAGGAAAGATACGGAAATATTTCACCCGGCTATATTGATTAACTCTTTATTTAACTTGTTTTTTATGCTGTCGCTTTCTGCTGGCTTTTGTTTCTTGCTACTTCCTTAATAATATTAACAGAAAATGGTAGCACTCAGTGTATTATAAAAGGGCACATTTGATACTGATTTTATGGTGGATGCAACAGTAAAAGGCAAAATTTTAACAACAAATTAAGCATATCTTAATGTTAATAATGTACAGTTTACAACTTAGCTCTAACAGCAGTATTATTTTTTCATATATTTTATTGAACGAACAAAACTATTTGACGAACGATGCAGTAAAACGTTGAAAATTTTGCTTTTTACTTTCAGGAATTTTCTTTTCAAGATGGGTTCGTTAGGGAAACAACAAAATTTTATTTACTATAATTGTGATCAGCTGTTCAAATTTACCCTTATGTTGCTTCACGCTTTGAAATCTTAATTGAAATCAAGCTGATGTTCAATTTTGGAATGCGCGAACGTATGTATCTCACAATAAGTTATTTAAATTAAATACATTATTTTTGTAAGTAAATCTCAAATTTAATAAAAAAATTTCATTGCTCTTTCTATCATTTCAATTTCACATCTGTTATCTTGATGGACTGTAGAGTATTCCTTTCAAAAACCAAAACATTTCTTTTGGCAATATGTTTTTACTCACAGTTAACTCATTTAATCTCCTCAAAACAATATTTTCAAATATTTTATAGAGACATTTTAACATACAAACAGGTCGATAACTGATTTAGCATTTCTAACAAGCTTAAGTATAACTTTTATACTTTGAAAAAGTTTTAAAAATATCCAGTTTTTAAAGCACCAAAAAGAGTAGTTTTCTTTTTCTTAAATCCTAATTGGCTTTACAGTTTGTCAATAAGTGTACAAAGTTTTCAATTCCTCCTCTTAACGTCTTAACGTATACAGAGTATTTTACTTCATAAATTGTTGTTTAAAAAATATAGTTGTAAAATATTATATATTTATGCACTTAAAGCCATTTGGAGTATTTTATAACTTAAGTATCCATTAGCAAACTGAGTGCTGTTTTATGATTATTTTCAAATACTTCTGCAATAATATCTGACTTTTTCTTTATTGTTTTATATTTCAGGGCCATCTATTGTCAAAACACCAAATCTTCTATTTTTACTTCTTATTGGTTTTGTCAGCTGCCAGACAACTACCAGTTGTCAACCCTCGTATAAATTAATACCAGCTGTTAATTCTATTATCATCAACCGGTTTTTTTTGTTATTAAAGTTTTGACCTGTTTAATTATTGAAATTATATAGTTTCGTCTGTACCTGAATAATTTATCTATTTCTTTCCAGTTGGGCGTATGATATCAAGGAACTTATGTGGTTGTCTCGTTTAGAAATCCACTAATTGAATAAGTCATCGGTACAATGACTGCGGATAGGCTCCAATTTGTGAAATATTTAAACTGCACTTAGTGGACTTATGTCAAAGTTAAAGTTTGTAAAGAAAATATATAATAGTTTGAATTAATTTGGTGATTGTATGGGCTATTTACAGCTGGATTATTTTGGCAATACCAGCTGGTAATGTTGTGCATTGAAGTCACCAAATACAAAATAGTCTAATGTCTCTTTGATAATTCTATTAAGGTTACCTGTGTATTTTGCCATACGTTCATGTGGAATAGAAGCGTTGATGCCAATAAGTACATCTCCCCATACGTTTTTTGATCTTCTCTTTAAAGTTCTGAATTTAAGATGCGATTTAAGAAAAGTTTTATTGATTAAGAAAACATATCTATAATGGAGTCAGGGATTGTTATACTTTAAGGATACCTGTGCATAACGTTAACTTTTCATATTGCCTGATTATGCTGATTATGTTTCCAAGTACCCTGAGTTAATTGTACTTTATTTTATATTTTTCTAATGCATCTATAGCTTCGAAATATATGTCTACATTTTTCGAAAGGTTTTCATTACCTTCTGCTGATTTCATGGTGCATCTTATTGCCAATAATACCTATTTTATATGGATACATTGCGTCATTTTTTGATACAAACAACTCTTCATCTGTTTAAAGCATACAATATTACAATGATCTCTCTGTCTTAGTGGGCGTATTTTCTGACGAATTTCCACATATTCTGTGGGGTCATCCGCACGATAGTAGTTCCTGTTTTTAAAATTTCTTTCCATACAATTGAAACAATTTTATATAACTGAACCTTCTGTTGGTACTTTATTCTATTGCTAGCATAAGTAGTTATGAGATGTACATCAATCTAGACAAACGGCCGCTCTTAAACCATTTGCGGTTAAATTGCACCTGGCACATTTTGAACATTATGTAGGTTTCTTTTTACGGTGATAGCGGTTTCTCCATTCAACAACGATTCGATGAATTAATCTGGTTATAATTTTAACATATAAAGTGCATTATCCTGACTGACCGCGAGCTATCAATCCCTTTTAAATTGATGGGCTGTATGTTATACGAGTTTTTAAACTCTCTTTAATTTGTATTCATATCAAGTTTCGCTAACTTAAACAGCATTACATGGAACATTTTGGAATGCTTTATTGGATGCGAAAAAAACTTTAATTTGTATATTTAAAGTTTTTTTTTTAACAATATCGTTGTATTCTTCCAGCAAATTAAGAATAAGTTTTGTTCCAATAGATGTGGGTGTGTATTTAAGCGATTTACTTAGAAATTTAATTTCTAATGTAAGACTATGGACTATGGCTAAAATCGACTTAGATAGTAAGGATTATCGGGGTTTTCTCTTTAGCCATAACATTATCCATGTCTTTTTTTTTAAGAGAAGTAGCACTTCAGGCAACAATGTCTAATTAGTCACAACCATGCTACATTCTTTAGGAAAGGGATAGAGAAGAGATAAGACAGGTGGTGAAAGTAGAAGGATAGTTACATAGCCTTCAAGCTCTTATTTTTGTAGTGAAAACAACCACCCCTAAATTAGTAGGCTAAGTACACTACCTACTACCCTACCGGGGCAGCTTACATTTTTAGAAGGCCCATGTTATAGAAAATTAACTGTCTTATAAGACAGCACAGCGACCAGTGACCACTTCATTATAGAGCAGCCCCACTGACAGTTAGTTTTTATTTTTTGTAGTGAAAACAGTCGAAAGGTCTTTGTTGGGAATCGAACCCACAACCCCCAGACTGATAAGCTAGTACACTACCTACTAACCTACAGGGGCACCTAACTCTTACAAAACTATAAAGCTATAAAACAAACCGTAAATTTTATGAATTGTTAAAACATGTTAGAAATATCTTAATCAGAAAAAAGCTGAAACTTGTCAAGGATCATTTCCCTTCTTTATTTTACTATACTCATTAATTTAATTTATTTATTTTCTAACGAAACAGCTGATTTTAACAAAATATGTAATAATAAATATCTCTTATTCTTTTTTACGGTCTTTTTAAATTAAATCGAAAAGAAAAAAATATATATTGTTAATTTAATTTAAAAAGACTTTAAAAAAGAATAAGAGATATTTATTAAAGATAAAAAACGGTCGATTAAAAAAACTACAAAATATGTAATCAAAAAAATGTGATTAAACAATCAAAATAATTAGCTGCTGGTTATGTGAATGAATACTCCAAAGACGAATAGCGTGCAAAAAAAAAACTGCGTAAGGGATTTTTATTTAGGAATTATAACATTTCTTCTCATAAAACTTATTTAAATAGAACCAGTCGCAAGATTCCTATGGAATTTAAGGATTTTAAGAAGTAGGAATGAGAACAAAATTGTTTAAATTCTCAAAAAATATTTAAATTTTCCAAAAAATATTGTGATTTCAGAGATTAGAGATTTCAAGAATTCTACCATTTGTGTATGGGATCGCAAGAGCCAGTCAAATATTTTATAGCAGAATTGATTTTCGCTTTAAATAAAAACATTTGGAAATAAAGGAAGTTCGGAGGCGACGGCCATTCAAAGCTTAAATGCGTTTTCGTCATCGAAACTGCACAAATCTTAGAAAGGAAATCTGTTTTTTCTAAACAGTTTCCATTATAAAATTTGGTCGCAATCAACTGTTATTTCATTTAAATTGTATGTTTATTTATATTCCTGGCGATCATGACGTTAAAGCTCATAACAAACAAACCGTTGAATTAGTCACACGAATCCTTTTGTTCTCAATTATGAGCAAAGGCAGATCCTAGCTTCAAAGTCTAAATCATAAATTATTGATTATACAAGTTTCATTATTTGACCGCAGCATACAAAAGAAAAATAACAAATTAATAATAATATGGTGGCGTCCTTGATGCATTGAAGATTTTACAGAGTATGCTAATCATTAATGTCAAAAAGTGAGCGCAGTTAGATCTTGCATTTTTTAATAGGACTTTAAAAAACACCCGATATTAAAGTTTCTTTTAGAGGTTTTTAGTTAACTTTCTTTTAATTTACTTTTGTTCTGCACAGTACCTGTCAAAACTAACCCGAAGAAGTTCAATAACGAGCAAGAGACAACTAATGTCAGCATTTGAAGTTATTTATACACTAAATGATTTACATAATAGATTTTGTTTACAGAAAAATGCTCAAGTATTCAAAATGTTACCGATTCTAGTAACTCAGATTAAGACTTTTTTTATCTATTTAAGTTGTGTATAAATTTCTCTTTAATCTCATTTTGCCATCTTTTTTACTGCTTGATTTCTTTCCATTTTTTAATCTGCCTTTTTCTTGTCTTTTTTGCGAATAAATATTTGTTTTTAATAACTTTTTTATGCAAAACAGAATTAATTTCAGCCACTTGTTGTTAAAAAATCTTCAAAGGAGGTTTAAATAATTTATTGTTTAACACTCTTTAAACAGTAAATTCAATTTTTTTAGAATAAACTTGTTATTCTTGTTTCTTTTTAAATTAATATATTGTCGTCATTTTATTCACCTGTTAATTAATTAGATTTGTAAAGGATTTTAAATATTATGAAATAATAATATCCATGTTAATTTAAATAAAAATAATAAAAAATAAAAGAATTGTTTTTTTTTATCAAAAGTAGGAGTATATTTTTTGAAAGCTTTGGGTATAATCAAGGGTTTTGGATTTACTTTAAGTTGCTTTATATACACTTTCAATAATTGTATAATAATTAGGTCTTTGTGATGTGATCATGGATCATTTGTAAAATGTGCTTTTGGTTTCTTCTATTTTTTTGCTTAAAGCAAAAAGCCTGTTACTGAATTCTAAAGCAGCAAATGGATTTTAGAAACGCATTTTAAAGTAAAGTAGAGTTGTAAAGTGTAGAATTTTTCAAAACAAGCGATTGAATCTACTCTAAGTAATGCAATGAATTTACAAATTAAAGGGTTTCACGTGAGACGTGATTATTATACATTAATAATTGATGCAGACTTATGCAGAGTTCAAAATATCCCATAGAATACGCGAATTTGACGAATGTGATCTTATCTTTCAAACTTTTTCTATTTATGGAAGCTAAATAGTTCAAATATAAAATATAAAATTAAAATTAAAAGAGTATAGCCGATCCAAAGTCAATTTTATTGACTGAAGTTTTAAACCATGCTATATAGAAAATAATAAAAAGGAAGGCCACAGTGATACCAAACCCTTGGCATTCTTTTGATAAACCTAACACCGGTTAATTAATCTGAAGTATGACATTTTAACTATCGTTATTGTATTTTTATTATAAATTTGGCACAAAAATGATTGACCTATCATTGACCAGCATTTATTTAGACTTAAGGTACAATTTTTCAAATAAATAAAAGTTTAAGCAATGTTTAAAAATTTTTTAGTAATTAATTTTAAGCACTAGGTCTTATTTAATAAAAAATTTTTAAAAAACTTTATTTTTTATTATTTTTTCGATATTTCGCCAAACCGTTGGTTGGCATCATCAGGAAAAAAAAATAAAGTTTTTTAAAATTTTTTTATTAAATAAGACCTAGTGCTAAGAATTAATTACTAAAAAATATTAAAAAAGATCAAAAAATTATAACTATTATATACAATATAAGATGTTTAAAAATGTTTCAAAAAATTTTGAACGAACAAATTAAGCAAAAAAAAAAAAAAAACCTGAAAATAAATTCAAAGCTGAAATGTGTGGAAAAAAGGAAGTGCTCAAAATTTGTTTAGTGTTATTTTAATTTTAACACATTAAAAGCTAAAAAGCTTCTGTTTAATAAATGACTAAGCAAGCTCACTTTTTATTGTTTCTTTGCCAAAAGATTTATGTAGGAAATTTTGTTTTTAGCTACAATTCATTCAATATAAACTACCGGTTTTTGATATTTTGGACCAGTTCTTGCATCATGTAATTGCAGAAAAATACTAAAACTTTTTTTATTTTAAACAAAATATACAAGAAATACTGTGGCAGAAATTTAAAGCAAAATACGGTTTTACTTCAAACTTTAATTCAAATTTTATTCGATAAACAAAGTTCAAATGGAAAGAAACAAAAATTTTTTGGTTATTGAATTTGTGGTCAGATCAACACTTTTTCTAAGAATTTGAAAACTGTCAACTTAATTACTCAAATAAGATTTACATGCAAAACTAAAAAATAAACTAAAAAAATAATATTAGTTATAATGGAAGTATTAAAAAATAGTGGTCTTGCTTGTATAACCTCAAAATTTATTTTTCAAGTTAAAAAAAAAGAAAAAGCCTACGACAAAACTGCATTAAGTTATTTTTTTTTTGTTTAAATAAAACTGGTTTATTAGGTAGGTTTTCTTGTGTGTATGTATGTATGTATGTATGTATGTATTTCAGCTAACTTTCTTCATTTTGGTGCTGTAGTTGTACATCATCACGAATATTGGCGCATTTAAGTTCGTTTCTTTTATCATTATTTTTTTTTGTTCAATTTACCTTTTTTACAAAGTGCATACCATTTTTTTGTGAAGAACATTCAACTTCAAATACCAATTAAACTTTGGACTTTTAAAAGATATACACAACTTACAAAAGAAGTTAAAAAAAATATCAACGACATGAAACTAAAAATGCTCAAAGCCAACAAACAACCAAATGTCTATACCATTAGTTATTCGTTATTGGTTTTTTTTCTGCTAAACAAATAACAAGAAAAAACATGCGTCATACAAAGCACCCACATGCTGTTACGAGCAGCTATCAATTAACCGTTAAAGATATACAATTTTTATAAAGAGTAAGAGAAAATCATAGGAAATAAATATTTAAGGTTTTGTCTTCTTCTGATCTATCAAAAGGCAAAAATTGATTAACAAGACTTGACACAGCCATAAATGGTTTAATTTAAACGATCTATCGTTCACATGTTTAAGTTGCAAAATTTGTTATACAAATTTGTTGTTATGAAATTAAATTTTTTTGGGTTTAAGCTTAAAATATTGTATTGAAGCTCTAGAACATTAAAATTTCTCTAAAATATCAGTATTAGACATCACGTTCGCGGATGCTAAAACTTTCAGGGAGCTGTAAAAATATACAAGCAATTTATTTTTGAAATAATTTGTAAGATCCGATATCTGATTAGACATGTATTATGAGAGTAGTCAGAATAGCGTATTTTAACCATTATATACAATGAATGTTATAGCATCCACTACGATATAGATAATAATTTTTCAACTAGAATGACATGAATTCATAGAACAAATGAGAAAAACAAGTTAATTATGGTTTCATTTTGTATTGTTACGTTTATACCTTTTATAAACGTTTTATTGTGAGTTCTTTATTGTAAAATAAATAACACCAGATTTTATAGTTTTTAAATTAATTACAAGTTGATTTACTTTAACTACACACAAAGTTGACACTACAGAGCAATTTACTTAAGATGCACTTCTTTATTTCAACTAATTAATTACCCACTCAGACGCTGCCCTTTATATTTGTCCACTAGAGGTTTAGAAAAGTTAAGAATCTTCTATTCCCTTTGTATCACATTTTGTTGTTGTTATAGACTACAATTTACTTAAGATACACTTCTTTACCTCACGAGGTTTATTTTTCAACTAACTAACTATCCACTCAGACGCTGCCCTTTATATTTGTCCCCTAGAGGTCTAGAAAAATTGAGTATCTTCTACTCTCTACTCCCTTTGTATCTTATTTTGTTGTTGTTATGTTATTCATTCAATGTCTAGGAGTCTGTAGGTCTGTGTGTATTTTTGTTCTTATGCTGATAAAATTTATTCCTGGAATTTATTTTAAGATAGTTGTTGTTGTCTTGTATACATAAGTTTTCTTAGCAAGCAACGCAGTTAGTAAACTGCATACCCAGCTGTTTACTTAATTACTTAAATATTTTCTTTTCAAACTTAAGTAAGACGCATCCGTAACAATATTTAATTTAACAAAAAATCATTGTCTACATACAAATAAATATAAATAATCTAACAAATTAAATCCATAATTTCACAGTATGTATATATGAAAACAAAAACAAATATTTCTGTCCAAAATTATTATTGAATGTTTTTACGAATCCATGACTGAATTGGTGGTATAGTGAATTTCAGGAGGTAAGTGCCATTGCTGGAAGCACTTTCCAGGATACATTAGGTGTTTATTTATACTTTTATTTGGGTACGGTTTTCCGTCGACCCTCGTCAAATTTGGTTTGTGAACAAACCGGTTTCGGCTGTTTGCGATCTTCAGTGTTCTTTTCGTACTAGTTGCGTTCTATTGTCAGTTGTGTTTATACAGTTCGTGTCTCTCTTCGTGTTATTGCGTTCGTCACTTTATACAGTTCTGATATCGGTATCATGTGAATTTCATTATTTTATGCCTGTAACAATATATGCACTTCATGCAAATATGTTGACGGTGTGTATCTAACATGAGTTTGCGGGTTGCCATTACCCCAAGTACAAGTCATGACCATTGGGATTCTGTGGTATTGTTAAAAGCGTATTTATTATATTGTCTCTAAGTTCATAAACCGATATTTTGAACATTTATCTTATAAATATAATAATAATTCCATACAGAAATATTTAATAGATGGAATAGAAGGTTCTTGTACCAACGGATATATTTTTTAATTGAGGAATATTATGATATAATTTAATCACATCTATCTCTGTCAAACATATGTGCGTTATAATTAGCAATCTTTATTGGCTTTTCTTCGAGATACCATATTTATTGTAGACGTCAGTTATTTTGGGATGGTTTTCCATTGTGATACAAGGCATTTTTTTTCCATTTATTAATATAGACGTTGACCCCATCTTCTTCATTTATGTTACTCTTTTTCAATTTTTTTCGCATTATGACCAGTGGTATGAGTATTAAAAATAAGTAATCGATTGCTTAGACCGACACTAGTAATAGTAGTTGTCCATAAATAGTGAATGGCTCTTCTATAAATATAGTTCCATTAGGCTCATAATCATATAATCTACTGCAGATAAGAGATACACCTCATGTGTTACTTTGCCTTTGTATATATTTAGATTGAAAGCCTAGCCATCATATGTACAAAGTTCCTAGAATTTAATTTCGTACTTATTTTTCTTTGATTTTATAAATTGACGAATACTTAGTCTCCTTCGATGCAGCAGATACATCTAACTTTAAATTTTTTGCAGACGCTTGAAATGAACTATTTAACCTTAGATAGTCGGAAGCCGTAGATAGTCTGACATTATTTGAAACGTATTCACAATATAAGCACTTCAATCAATAAATGTTTAAAACTGCGCCTGGTCATAGATGATCCGAAAATTTAATGATAATATATAACGGATTGTTAGACCAGTCTTTATTTAAGACAGCAACAGACAAAAGCCAAGGAATATCTCCATTACCTGTACGATTGACTCTGTACCCGACAATTCCCTCTACGTGGATGTAATAGCGACAGCAAATTTTTCCCATACTCATTTGTGCAACTAATAATTTAACGCATTATTTCCGTAGACCAAATTTTACCGAAAATCTCTTTTGGAGTCTTACGGATTTTCACATCATCAACTGCACCCATTGAAGGCTACTCAAAATGAGTCTGGCATTTCTGCAGTCGCTTTATTCTACAATGTATTTTTCTCATCGATCCGATTTGAAATAATTATAATCTCAAGAATCAAATGATAATGTTAATAAACTCATATTGGCAAAAATATATTAGGGGGCAGTCTCTTGAGTTTTCGCTGAATTGCCCATATTCTCTATCAAATTTATTGATTTCATTTCCAATTACTGACTTCATTTCCATCACATCTTGATGTGTCAGAATTATCAAATGATCTCAAAATTCGCGTACTCTTCTGGCGTAAATTCATTTTTCTTTAAGAAAGCTATACAATAATTAAAAAAAATTGTTAAATATTTTTGGTTTTTCAGAAAAGTAGTCGGTGATCAGATTGGAGAAACCATTGAAATATTTATAACTACCAGTTTATGCCACAGCATTTAAATATGATTACTGTTATAATATATTATGGTTTAATAATAGAAAATTATCAATGAAATATTGTAAATAAAAGATAGAAGAAAATAATTTTAAATTTCTGAATAAAACTCGAAATTCAATTAAAATGATCAATCAAAGGTGATTTAGGGCGGCGCATCAAACAACTGATATAGTAGAAAAATTTAACTCAATGTTTTATTAAAAAAAAAATTATTTTCGGTTAAATTAAACATTTAAAAGGACAGTTACCTAAATATGCAAAGTTGGTAGCAATAGGTGTGAAATAATTTTCACAGGTCATGACGTTAATGTCATGAGTTGGTGTTTATACGTGTTAGATTCCCAGCTTAAACCTTAAAAGACAAAGCGTAATAATAATATTATATTTTATTTTAAGTTAATGTAGAATAAACATAAATATTTTATGATTTTCTCCTAAAATAAATATTTGTTATATTATATTAAATATATTATATTATTATAAAATATTTATTTTTATTTATTTTTTATATTTTTTGGTTTGCTTTGCTTTTTTTTATTATCACGTCGTTCATACAATCTCACCAATTTACATAAATTAATTGGTATCAAATAAAATGTCCGGTAATTATCGTTATTGTTATGAGTTTTAATAGTGATGTTAATTAATAAGACTTCATGTAATTGCCATTACATTTTTATTTACGTGTGATGTATTATTTTTTTATTCAAAACTACATTTGATTTGATAATTAATATTTCCTCTTAGAAACCTCAAAATATATCAAAAATTCAGGCCACATTATTTCAAATTTATGTATGTCTGTAAAATTCCAAAAAAAACATTAATCACAAATCAAGAATTGTCATTCAAAACGAAATAACTGAGTCTATGAATCATTTCTACAACTCTGTAAGGTTTGAATGATTCTTTTGTTTGTTATAACTTCCTGAAATCTAAAAATAAAAATATTTTTTTTGATGTGTAATTTAATCTAATTAAAATTTTTTTATTTTATTAACACACACTCACGTTCGTTGCTTAAGTCTTTTGTTTTATCCATGCCTTCATGTAAAACAATACTTGTAGAGATAATTATTAAACACGCTTTGTTGTCGTTTCATGTTATTGTATTACAACACAACAGAAGCTTTTCTTGTGGTTTATTTTTACAAATGATAAAGGCAAAGAAGAAATAAGTTTTGCGTTACATAAGAATAGATATAATTTTTTAACTGATTTTATTTAAAAGAGACATTTTCATTTTGAATATATTTTTATGAATTTAAAGAAAATTTTTTAATTAGATTGAGAATGATTCCGATGAATAAATTACTTATTTCCATTGCATGTGCCCGTTGCTTTCTTAGAAATTTTGTAAAATTATTTACAAATATTTTTTATTTTCTGAATTTTCAAATTACATATGAATGGTTTCCAATGGCAACCCTTATGTAGAAATGATTGAAAATAAACAATGTTTTTTGTTGTTTTGAGATGTTTTGCTGTGTTTGTATAGAAGTGTTTTTGAGTCTTGCTGTCTATGCTATGTTGATTTTATGAAAAAATTCTCATGGAATCAGTTTGGCTTTAGATATAAGACTTTTAGGTTTTTCTATACAATATTGGGGTAAAATTCACTGATGAGCTTTGTGAGCAAAAGTGAAATTGCAATATGGATATGCTCTCTCCCGCAGTAATGCATTTCAAATATATTTTTTATTTTTATTGAAATAAATGTTTTATGAGAATATCATAAAATGTTTATTTTTTAATAAAAATTTTTGTAATAAATATTTCGTGAGAATATCATGAAATATTTATTTAAAGGAATCAAGCACGAAAAATTGCTTATTATTTTTATTTTTATTCGACCTTTTTTATTTTAATTAAATATGTTTTAATCTTTAAAACTGTCTTTTTAATTAAATTTTAACGATATATTTTTTCAACATTTCGCTTTCCTATGGAAAGTTTCTTCAGGAAAATTAATTTTTAATAACAAAAATAATAATAATATTTGTGAAATTGAATTTTTAAGAATTATTAAAAAAAAGGGGCACATGATATAGAACCATATGTTTGAATGCTCTCATAAGCTTCAAAACTGCTTTAGATATAGCCTGAGAGGTGTCCCCAATAGATCAATGTATAAGATTTTTAACTATTATCAATAATAGTAGAATTTACTATATTTCATTGTATCTGTGGCAATAAATATGGCAGAAATATTTATAAGATTCTTGCAAGTTCGGTAAATGGTGGTCTATAAAGCACGATGACTTTCAACTATAAGATATTGCGTGATAAGGTTTACATCTGCACCGGTAGTGAGCCATAATCAGATGGTGGCCATTACCACTGTGAATGGTATGTAGCGCCATTCTCGCCCTAGAAGGCCTTTGAATCCGTGCATTCTCCGGTCACTCCTAGTTGCAATTTCAAAAGCTCGAAGTAGGTCGCAGCCTTTACTCTTTGCTAAAGAGTTGGAGACTATCTAACTCCTGGTCCAGAACGCATGAAGCTTAATATAATTAAGAACACAACGGCATTCATACTCACTAGACCTGAACCATTCATTGTGTTCATTGTGAATGATCCGACTCACAAACTCTCACGAGGGCCTCGAAACCACAACCACCACGATACTCCCATATAGGGGGAAACCTCAATAATCAGCCAGAGAACAGCTAAATGTCTAAAAAGACAAATAATGAACTCTGCGAGCCTACTGATTTCCGTGGAAATATAGTGGATTGTCCAGATTGCTCCTACTAGCCTTTAAGGGGCCTGGGCTCCCTTTTACCCTGCAATACACCAGTCTAGATGGAATAGCAGGCTCCAGAAAGACTATGTGCCCCTGGGGGGAACTATAAAATATGTATGTAATTTTTGCATCGTTTCAAAATTTAAGCTCTCAAACTCCTTTGCTACTAGTGTACATTTTAGTCAGGCCAGCTAAAATTTATGATTTATTTCCACAATTTTGGAGTTAACTAAAAAAATAACCTTAAATTTCATCTGTTAGGAAGTAATACAGAATTATTTCTATCAACCTATCTTTTGATTTTTTACGAGTCTAGGAAAACATCAGATGATTATATCACTTTAATTATATTTTTATTTGTACAAAAATAAAATACTGTTGTAGAAAGCCGATGTCTAAAATTAAATGTTAAGTTTTCACAGAAAATGCAATGCAATGCCTACCAGTGTCAGCCAAAATTTCAATAACATGAATTGAATCGTGCATCAATAAGAAATAAAATCACAACGTAAAGCAAGAATTAGTTAGTTTATCGTTGATTTACCAGCAAATCGAAAACTATAATTTTATAACAAAATCAATGCTTTGAATTATCACATTGACATCACATTAACTATGAAAACTGTTTAGAAACCCCACAAAGTTTTTTTTTCATTCTTAAGTGTTTTCCAATATTTATTTTAATATATCCTGCTTAAATTGTTTTATTAAATATGTGTGCAGTGAATGAAGATTAGTTGAAAAAAATATACTTCAGTATAATAAAACCAATGTAACGTTTGTTCATTTCAGTTACCATTATCAAATTTCATAAATTTAAATTTCCAGTTAAAAACTTTCACTTTTAACATGTTTTATTTAAAAAGACATTTAAAGCGACAAATAAATGGTTTAAAAATGTTTACAGTAAAAACAATAAAATGCAATGAAGAGTAAATACGATAAGTGATGCTGCAATTGCATTTGTTCATTTTTAGATGCCTATAACAAGCAGTGTTGTATTGGTATTATTAACATAGCACAATTAAATGTTTAACCAAATATGTTAATTCAAATCGCACGTCTTTTGGCGCATTCGTTTCATTTTCTACTTAAAAAAAAAATAAAATACTATTTTTAAAGGCTCCTAAGATTAGATAAATAGAATTATTGCATTTAGCACTATCATTATAATTAATGTAAAGAAATTGTATGTTTGATCTTATGTGGTGTTTTGAGTTGAACTGTTTTTTTCATTTAAATTAAAATACTCTTTGGATATTTAGCCATTTTAGCAATAGGGATCAGGTTTGCTATTTCCAATATGGATCAGGTATGCAAGAGATATCACTTGAATTATTAAAGATCTTTTTTAACTTGAAAACAAATATTTTCTGTGACATTTTTGATTTGTGTTTCAAATTATAAGTTGTTAGCTAAGAGATATAATAACAGAATCATGCCTGCTTTTTTATTTTAGTTTTTAAAGTTTCTAACTTTTCTGTAAGTAGCTCTTGACAAAAAACAAAAAAAAAAACAAAAAAAAAAAACAAAAAAAAATGATAAAATAACTCCAAATAACAGCGCGAAAAGATAGAAGAAAAAAACAGCAGTAACTTCAAGAAAGTTTGTAAAACCAGTAACACAAAATTTTAAAATATATTCGAATATTTGAGCCATATTTTTCTAAATATACACATTATGCTATGAACACAGCTGGAACGAATGATGAATTTATCGCCGCAAATATTCGCCGTCAAAAATAAAACACATTGGTGTATATTAAAATGCACACAGTCACAACGTCGGTCGAAATTCGTTGTACACGGCGACTTGAAATAGATTTATTTCTATTTCTTACGCCGACGAACGACGAACAAATCAGTACCATGTGGCCATTTTGATTTTAGTTTTCAAGTGTTTTAGTAAAAAACAGTTAATTTTTACTTTAACAGTGTTTATTTGAAGTGCTAAGGTTTGGCTTTTATTATATTATTGGATTATAAAACATGTATGTAGTGTTTAATTTTTTGTTTTTGGTAATGCTAAATTTTTTAGCAACCAATTTTTTTAAAATATGGTCACCCCATCAGCTGTTCAACTATAGTAAGATAAAATTAAAAACTGAGAAAATGGATTCAACTGAAATTATAATTGAAAATGTTAAACTTCATGAATGTTTATATAATCTGGAATCAAAATGCCCAGAAAAAGACGGAAATATGGGAGAAAATTGGCGGCTTGGTAAATTTATCCGGTAAGAAGAAATTGAAAATGTTCTATGCCATATTTTTTCATACAAAAATGCAATATTTTGGTGATGTATGTAGAAAACACTGGAAAGGACTCCGGGATACATATAAACGTCGTAAAGGAACAGCTCAGCTTGCTTCCGGTAGTGGTGCACCAAGTCCATCAATAATTATTTTTACAAATTTTGAAATTCTTTGATTCATTTGAATTTGAACAAATAATAAACAACTTTATCAATTATAACAGATGTTTTTGTTTTTTCGTCGTTATTGTACTTCATACGACGAATTTACATAGCGAATTTTAACCGGCGTATTCGTCGTGTTGGGCGAAATTCGTCGTTCGTCCCAGTTGTGTGCATAGCATTATTGGTATTTATAATTTAAAATTTAAACTTATATTGCTTAATATTTCATAGATATCAGTATTCAGTTTTAAGTATTAACATCGCAGTTATTAATCTATTTAAATATGAAAAAAATTCTATTTTTAGAAAAATGCAGAAAGTTTAAAGAAGACATGCAAAATCCCTTTTTATGAATAGCAAAATTTTATCTGTCAACTTTTTACTTACCTTTTGGCATAAATATGGTTGAATGCGGGTAATTTAATGTTAGACTTTCTTCGTTAATAGACAGGCACCTGTTACGAACTCTTTTAGCATTTATTTTGCACCAAAAATACGCGTATTTGTTGTTGACCATTACATTTTTCCTTTCGTTTTGTCTCGAAAAATTTTCTTTCACTTAATAATGTGCAATATTTAGCATAAGTGTTTTAACCAGTATTGATTATAAGTATTTCAAAGAAGTTATTTTTCCTTATACTTAATATTTGAAAGTAATATCCAACATAATTCAGCCAGAATTATGTTCTGGTGATCTTAAACAAAATAAAAAATTTAAAACATTCAAATACAATGTGCTCTACAGCATCATTCTTTGCTAGATACATTCTTCAGGTATTGTCTTTTTCGATTTCTTGACCTCCAGTCGAAGAACTATTACTTTAGAATTGATATGAGAGATACAATTATTGGCTAATAAAAACCGGAATTGCTCCATCCCTATAAATGGCTATAAACAGATAAATTCTATTCAGCTAAATTATAAAATAATACGAGGGTGGGGAGGGGGTGAATGCATATCTTCTGCAAGTACACTCAAACAATTTGAGTGGCACCTTGTAACTAAAAGAAGATATGAGAGAAATTTATAATAGTTCCAACAAAAATTGCCACGACATGATCTATTGTTGATCATAGCAACCATGATTTGTTCACATCTCAAAGTATTTGCATCGAGATCAAATAAAATGGTTAATCATTTTTTGATAGTTATCATTTACTGCTGAGTTGTCTTCCGAAAAAAAATTATCATGCATAAGAAAACATCATACATCACTGTTGTGTTGGCGTAGGTCAAATTTTCTTAGATTCCTTACAATCTATTTGAAATATTAATACAAATAAAAAAGAAAAAAATAAATAACATTTAATAAATATCTTTTTTCTTTTTTAAGATTTTTTTGTGTATTTTTTCTTCTCGATATTTCGCTTTCCTTTGGAAAGCTTCTTCAGGAAAAAATTATATATTTTTTTTTCCAAATATATAAAATTTTTTCCTGAAGAAGCTTTCCAAAGGAAAGCGAAATATCGAGAAGAAAAAATATATAAAAAAGATCTTAAAAAAGAAAAAAGATATTTATTAAAGATAAAAAAGATCGTTCAAAAAAAAAATTATATAAATAACATTTATAAATCCGTTCTGTATTTCCAATGGTGTCATAGAATTAAATGCCATTCCCGGGGATAATTTTATTTATTTTTTGTTATATGATTATAAAATTATGCAGCAAACAATATCCTAAATTCGGTAATTCCATGAGGCTCCTCTATGTGTAACTTGGCAGTACTTTAGTATAGTATAATACAATACATAAAAATTATAATAAAATAAATATTTCTATTAAACTCCTTAAGTAAACTTCGCTTCCCATATAGTGTATCTTACCGTTTAACACAATATCATAAAATTTTTTTGGAATCGTAATGTTAATCTCAAAAAATTCTAATCTTTAGATACACTCTCAAATTTTACACTAAAGTTTCAATTTATACAAATTTCAATTCTACGTTTTGTAGGTATCTGTTTACGTCTGGTAAACATCCATTCAAATATCTATAAAAAGATAAATGTTCAGTTTTTCTTTTTCAATGAGGCATGTTAGCGAATATTATTATTAAAAAAGAATACAAAAAAATGGTAGAATACTTGTTTTTTCTTCTGCTTCAATATCTATTCCTCGTTTAGTGGATTTCTGCAACAATCATTAAATAAATTTCCATATTAAGTTTCTCACTACTTAGCCTCTCTTTAACTAAAATGTAAGCATTTTGTATTTTTGCATTGAACGATGACTTTGCTGCCTGGCTGTTTGGTTATAGCGCGTGTTAAAATTTGTTTCTATATTTTATACAAGTATACAGTCACTTCATATAACAGTGCCTTTTTACTGACGTTCTTTTTTCTTTCTTTGTAAAACGACAACTTTAGTTTCTATCTTAATTTTTTGCATTATTTTTTTTCATAAATGGTGTCCAAAAGTAACGTCAGATTTTAGTGAAAAAGTATTATCATTTTATCAAATTTTTATTTTTTTTATTGATTCACAAGTTAGAGTTTTGTATGGAAGAGTACATTGGATGAAAGGCTACGATTTTCTGATGTAACCATTTGCCACAATTTAGCAATAATTACTTTCTTCATGTTTGTTAGCCTACATCTGCTATTTGAAGTAAATCCATATCATCGGATGATGATAATACGATCTAAAATTTTACTTCTGATCGTCAATACACAATAAATAATTGAATTGCTTTATTAGTTGTCTACAACAATAATTTTTTTTAAACTTTTTTAACTTTAAATTGTTTTTGATTTTTATAATTATTTTAAATTTAGGAAAACGTAACAAAAACTCGGATTTATCAAATGAACTTAAAAAAAATAAAAAGACTCAAATGTCTAACGCCGAAAGAAAGGGAAAGCTTTACCTTTATTTTATTGCAGTCGTGATTCTGATCGTTAAATATCAAACTGTTTATCTTTGAGGGTTGTCAACACTTTGCTGCCCAATAAGCGGCAAATTTAAGTCGTACGTGAATTTGCAGTAACACTTTATTTTGCATTTATAACAACGAGAATAAATCTTTGCAGTAAGATGTTAACTTGGGAGGGCATTTGCATAATATTTTTTTTTAAGTTTCATTCTTTAGTTTTTCAAGTTTTTAACTTTTCTGTATTTATATTTTTACGTTTGTGTATAAATTGTGATCATAAGAATTCCTCTTTTTGCATTTTTGTGTTTCTTTCAAGAATTGATGTTGTTATGTTGTATTTTTGATTATTATCATAAAGATTTATTTGAGGTAAACGGTTGAGAATTTATCTCTGGTATTGGCATTTTATATATAAATTTTCAGTTGTTGTTGTTTTAAGTAGATTTGCTTATTTTGCTTGTTCTGCTTTTCGCCAATTCTTAAACCGGTCATCCTTAGAGCATTTTAAAACGAAGCCACGTATATCATAAATGACCTAAACAGCATTTTAAATGGAATGAAAGCTATCCTTTAGAAAAAATTAAATTAAATCAAAGCAGCATTACATTGATGAAACTAGGTATACATATATATATATATATATATATATGTGTGTGTGTGTGTATATCTTTATGTTTTTCTATATATAGATATACATATCTAGCACAATATTATAATACAATACGTAAATCTAATCATAAAATTAATTTTTCTATCGAATTCCTTAAGTAACCTTCGTTGCAATATGGAGTTCATTACCGTTTTTCACCATACCATAAAAAAACTAAATGTCAAAACTATCATGTTGTTGGTATTGCCACAATTCAAAAACAAACTTCTCATCGAAAAACCCGATATATCTATTTTTTTTAAGTTTTTGGCTCGAAAATTTTGCCCAACAACTTTTACAAAAAAAAATCCTTCTTGTGGTTTATTATTCTTTATTGAATAATTTTTATTTTTAATTTGGAAAAAAATAATTAATTTATTTTTTTATGAGTTGCAAATACAAATTTTGTTAATATTATTGTGGCATGAAAAAGAAATTTTATTTTAGAAAAAACCAGAAAAAATCATTACCACATAAATTATGCGTCACGACCAAGTCTCTGTCTAGCCATTTAATAATTAGATGATCTCTTTCTAACTCATTTAGAGCAATTAAACATATACTTTCTAGTGATAAAAGTGTCCATTATGTAATGGCCTGTTAAAGCCATATTTGGTAGCAATCAATTGTGGTGACATTAAAATGACATAGGTCGATTAATCGGCGCACTCTTGCTTAAAAGTGAGCAACAATGTTAGCAATGTTATTATATTTCATTTACTTTAAAAGTGGAGTGCTTTTAGCCTTCAAACATAGGTAACTTAGAATGTAATAAATATTTTTCGTTCTATCTAAACATGTAAGGGGTCGTGGTGAATTTGATGATTCAGTGTTTTTTTTTATCTAAAAAGAAACTGTTAAACTATGAAAATTAATTAAAAATTAAAAGTGAGTTTTTAAACAATTCTGCAAATACTTTTTGAGGTCATCTTTTAGTTATTGTTAGTGTTAAGTTCTTTAAATGGGAAATTTGCTTATCAAAGTTAACATCATTGAGTGTTTAAATTTTTTTTTAAACTTTTTTGATTTGACTTCATCATAATTAAATGAAAAACACCTTCAGACAGACACACTTACCTAGCAAATAAGAAAACACAGAAATATTAGATTAGCCCCTCATGGAATGCCAGGTGGCGAGACAATTTACCTGCATAAGTAAGTGCGACCCTAATGAAAGAATAACTTAAACCCAACTCCCTCCCGGGGCCACATTAATATCTTTTGACGTAAATCTCCCGTTATTACATGTGTCTTCGGGGGTAAAAAGGAGCCCAGTCCCCTTCAAGGTTAGCAGGAGCCAACTGGACAATCCACTACATTTCAACGGGAATCAGTAAAGCCCCAGAGTTCAGCTATTTGTCTTTTTAGCCTTTTAGCTGTTCTCTGACTGATTATTGGCGTCGGCCCTTTGGGAGTATCGTGATGGTTGTGGTTTCGAGGCCCTCGTATGAGGGTCGGATCAATGAACACAATGAATGGTCCAGATCCAGTGAGCATGAATTTCGCCGCGTTCTTAAATTATATTAAGCTTCATGCGTTCTGGACCAGGAGTTGGATAGTCTCCAATTCTTTAGCAAGGAGTGAAGGCTGCGGCCTGCTTCGGGCTTTTAAAGTTGCAACTAGGAGTGACCGGAGGATATACGTATCTGAAGGCCTTCTAGCGCGAGGATGACGCTAAAATTACCCACAGTGGTTCGGCCACCACCAGGTTATAACCTACGGTCGGTACTGGTGTAAACCCTATCACGCATTACTCTGCAGTGCTGTCTAAAACGTGGCTTGATAGTGATATCATCGCATCGAAGGCGCTTGCAGATCGTACCAAATAAAACAGTTAGTAATGATGGTTTTTACCAAAAGGAATGACACCAGTGTAAGTAACTACCTTTTTGCAAAATTTACTCTCATATCGATTTTTTCACTTTTCTCTTGTGTTCGCCAACTGGTTTAGGTTAATTGAAAAAACATTTTTCCATGTTCATATTTTAAAATTATAACATGGAAAAAAACATCATTCACCTTGTTGAAGAAACGTAGTTGTACATTATATTGTGACACACTCAACTAATTTGTTGATAAATAATATTTTCTTTACGTTTTTACATATACATATGTATTTACGCGATAAAATGTTACATTTTCAATTTTAGTGCAACCAAAAATAAAAGTAACACATAAATATCCCGGACTTAATAGATAATTAAGGCATAACAATTTCGATTACGAGTAGACTACGATTGTGAATAAACCGGTTTCGGCTATTTGCCATCTTCAGTGTTATCTTTATACTAAAGTATATATACTAAAGTATAAAAAAAACACTGAAGATGGCAAATAGCCGAAATTGGTTTGTTCATAAACCAAATTTGACGAGGGTCCACGTAAAATCATACCCAAATAAATTAAACTCCGTAGGGAAATATACGCACATATTATCTAAGTACTTCGTTTCATATCCTGTTAAGTCCCTATAGTTAGGTTTTTAATGCTTATACAATTTATTTCGTGACAAACGAATATTGAAATTTTAACTTTAGCGAATTTTTTTTTAAATATTCATGGCCAAAAATATAAAACATCTAACTGTTTGCAATAAAGTTGCCAATAAATTTTACGAAAAGAAAATCAAATGCCTGTTGAAGTAAAATTTTTACCACCTTCATCATCACAAAACTTGTGAAATGAATCGAGACTTAAATAGCACTAAAATTATAAAGGAAGTATGTAAGTAAAGTTTTATATATCAGATATTGTTTTTTAGCTTTTTCCTCATGCTTTCGAAAAGTAACATTAAACTGAATGACTAGCTTAACCATCCTTAAATTCAATTTACAAGAGAAGAAAAGAGAGCCGCACCAGTGCATTTAAGAACCTCAATTCTATCATCATCAACTTATACCGATCAATAACCATTTATTTTAAGAAAAAGAAGCGCATTCGAATAATTATAATGAATTTGTGCTACTCGTCTTGTAAAATTATCCAACTGCTATCAATGATGATTTATTACACAATATTTTAAAACTGTAATTGTTTAATAAGTTAGTAACGAAATATTTGCATTAAATTAGTAGCAAGAAAAGAAAATTAATTAAATTTTAAAACGTTTAAACTGTGGGGGGTGATGATAAAAAACTGTTCCCACGTTGTTGAATGGTAGACTTTAAAATTATCTTGAAAAAATTTCTTTTTGTCTGTCTGAGAAGATGCCGTGTGAATAATTTTCACATGACTTGAATGCTAAAACTATAGGGTTATCCATTTTGTGGTTCGTTTTTATTAACATGATGTATAATGTAAGCTTAGTTTCTTATTTGTCGCTAAACCCCCCGACGATATGGTTTATGGTGTTCACCAAGCACATGTTGAGAAACAACTTGAGGCCGTAAATACTGTGTCCTAAAAGGTTCATAGTTTTGGCTTATAAATGTCCACATAATTAACATTTTTTTCTTAAGAGTTATAAAAATCAGGCGAGTAATATTTCGTAAGTACTTTTTTATGAGGGGATTTGGTTACCAGTATCGTAACTCTGTTTTATTTTAAATTCTTAGAATACTTTGGCTTCGTATTTTGCCCATTGACTATTAAGCATGTGAGACTACTTTGAAGACCTAGGTTCGAATTAAATCATCTGCCAATTAACAACATCCCGATTTCTCTCATATATAAGTTTCATATAATGCAAATTTATAACATAGCGCCCTAAATCGTCCGATGTCAAGTTTCAAAATTGAAGGGCTGGAACACCTTTTGCAAATTCTAATTTCATTTTCGAAAGAAACAAGAAACAATTCGTTACTATTACTCTCAAACAACAAGGTCGTTAAGACCAAACTATTCTTCGCTGTATGCAAACCAGTGATTAAAAATTAATTTAAAAGCAAATATCGCGTAGATGTGTTATGGACCTGCAAAATGTATAACCCTGTTCAATAAAAACAAAATCAAGATTTAAAGATAAAATTTTCAGTTGATTAAATAATTTGTTTATACATATTGCTATTGTTGTTTTATTGTTAAAGTTATTTTCTGCTTCATTTATTTTTGGAAATAAACGTAACAAAGTTTGAAAGAAAAAGTTAAATATTCCCGTACTGTTTTTTTTTATGTGATATCATTACAATTGTTTTGTAAAAAAATTTTAAAATCTGATACAGTCATTTATCTACATTACAAATTGATGGATGACAAATAAATAATTATTTTTGAAATAATTGAATATGTATGTTTTCTCTATGTATTATTCTATTTAAGAGTCATTTTATTGCCCAGAATTTAATTAATTTTTGTTTGAATGATATTTATTACATTCACCTGACACTTGGCAAACGGTTTTAGCAGCCATTTCTGAATAATGTTGTGTTAATAAAAATAATACAGTTATATGTTATAGTTCTTTCTGTATATTTTTTTTTAACCTTTTTGTGTTTAAGTAAAAAATTAAATAATTGTAATTATTTAATAATTGTTTGAATTTCTTAAATTCCTAAATTAATTTTAATAAATGCAAAGTATGGTTTCACAATATATTCATCAAATTAATGATTCCTTCTTTATGCCATACATTTAAAGCTTTTCTTCTGGGTATTGAGATTTTAGCAGTAATATTGATAACTCCCTTTATGCCGTACATTGAGAACTTATTTTAAATTCTTTAGCACAATATTTAACAGTCTACAAAATTGTATGACACATCCATTAAATACATCAAAAAAACATCTTTATTATTATTAAAAGCTATGACGTTTTATAAACAAAGATTTTTTAGCAAGTCATTTAAATTTATTGCTGTTGCTATACGGTCTCCCTGATTTTGGTATGCAAAATGTATGAATTGTTTTGAATTTTATTAATAGAAATAAAAAGATATATTAGTTATTATAAGTTTAAGGTTTTTGAATCGGAACATAATTTACATAATTAAGAATACTTATTATACTGTTATGCAGTTTTACTAGTATTATAGTTATCACAATCGAAATAAAAAGCTTTTCACATTATGCTGCACAATTTGAGAAGGTGGCTAGTAGGCTGGAAATAATTTTTTGTGTTTACCAGTTTCAAAAATGTTTATTGTTTTTAAGTGTAAACACTTGAGAATTGAGAGATTTTAAAAAGATTAAAAATGTATTTTTAAAAATTTTCCTCTTGTGTTAAGCTAAAAATTTCGTTAATATTTTAAGATTTTTGTATTTAATATTAATTGGCTTTTATATATTAAAAATCTTTGTCCGTGGTAATGGCTCAATGGGGGAAAGCATTTGTAGTTTTATTATAGTTTGTTGCTATTATATCAATAAGCCCGCATTCTCTTTCCGTATCTATTATTTTACTCGTAAATAAATATTGCTACGCTTTCTGTTTGCATTGAGATTATTTCGAGCATAAGCCTAGGCACGCCAGTTATATATTCTACTTTGAGTCTTGATTTTTTTACTCATGGTTTGCGCTTTTACAATAAAATACAGCAATCCCCATCATAACAAACTGTCAATGTCTTGCTTAGCAAACGTGTGACTTAAGCCCGCTCAGGCATTCAGTTCACAATAAATACTTTGTGGTTGCGAATGCACGAAAACCTGTTTCAATAACCAGACGCTTTTTATTCATATCAGCCAAGACTAAATGTAGTTTAGCAACGAGATGAGCTAAAATCTTAAATGGTGTAGGAATTTCGTTTAAACTAACCGATCGTGGTTTATAAAGGGAGCTTCTCATATGATTTTTTGGTGATTAAGACAGTAGACACATATGAATATTGGTGGAAAAGAATTTATCGCCTTAATAATATGCTACAAACCTTTTAAACGTAAATTGCCTTCCTAAAAAAATTAGAATTTAAAAATATAAGTACGAACTTAAACCTTATTAAAATATTGCATTAAATATAGAAAAATAAAAAAATTGGAAAAAACCAGTCAACAGTCTAAGGAAATAGCGAAAATGCTTGTGATTATTAGTAAAGCTAGACAATAGATATTGGTGATAGAGAGGAAGGAAATAATCATAAATGGTTCGCTGCAAAAACGTTTTTTCATAAATGCAAAGCCCAAAAGGATTTTGTTTGTTTTATAAAATTACTTTGAATATCAGTAATTGGTCTCTTAATTAGAACTTGATTACATTAAGAGTTAACATGCATATGTAATAAATGTAGTGTAAATGGAAACGTAAGACACGTACCTGTAATATTGTGTATTTATCTCCTTGAAATCACTTCAGATTATCTGGCTAAGCAGCCATTAAAATACTTTTAATAAATACTACTGTTAATAAGGCACATCAGCCTATTCCGTCCTGGTGAATTCCAATTTTATTTTAAATAAAACACAACGAGCCTTCAGCAATATGTATTTGTATTAAAATTCCTTAATAAATTTCAAGTTAAAAAATATTTAGAAATTGATTATAAATTATATAACTACATACTCTTTTGTATGGAAAATACCAAGATTAATTCAGTTTTTTAATTTACGGGTATGTAATTTGATTTAAATTCCATTTAGCACGAGCAACTTAACCTCTGCAATTCGTGGTGTAAAAAAAATGGCAGAAATTAGCGCGCATGTGCGGAAGTTAACTCTGGCAGTAAAGTCTTCGTTAAGTTTTTTACATAAATTTTTCTATTACAATTTAATTAGTTTTAATCATGCCAGACGATTCTGGTTACGTTGCTAACAACCACTTTTTTCAGAAAAACGCTGATATTCAATTATACAGTCCAATATGAATTTTATGATAATCAGCTCAACAGCAGATCTCAATGTCAACAAGTCTCCTGGGCCGGAGACCAACACTGGTCGTGAAACAGTGCTGTTCGACGCTAGCACATCCGTTAACAACTCTTTTCAGCATGTTGTATCATGCCGATGAATTTCCAAAGTGTTGGAAGGTTGCTAATATAACACGCCAAATAAAAAATTAAAATCGAATGTCCCCAAGCACTACTCGCTCTTTACTCCTTCCTACAACCTAATTTCCCAGTTCTAGTACAACGCATTGCATGAGTAGGGGTCATTCCCTGAGTACTGGTTCTAATGATAAAAAAAACAAAAACAAAAAAACAGTAAATCATGCCCAGTATTTATAACAATTACAAAATTATGCAGCATTTGCTGTGGTTTATTTACAGCATGAAAGTTATTTTTTTAAGCTCATACTTAATTAAATAATTTTCGTTGATGGATCCTTTTAATATTTTATAAATAATTTTTTCTTCAAACGCAAGGCCTTTATATAAATATGAAGTTTTTTTTTTTTGTTTTCGATATTTCGCCACACTATTGGATGGCATTTTAGGAAGATAAGATTAGCAATTCAATAATACTTATTTTTTTTTTTAATTTTTTTACAAAACAAAAAGCTTTATCTTATTGCGTATTTTCATTTGAATTTTAAATTTATAAAAACACTTGTACAAAGAATAAAAAAGGATGAATCAACTGATGCAAATACTGCTTATTGCTAATCAATAAAAACAGCTGTTAAATTATGACTGCTATACAGGAGGCATTACTGCTCTGTTATAAAATAATGTTAAAATATTACAAAGAAATGCGAATAATTTTTAAAATTAATTTTTATTGCTTGTAGCCCATTTTTTGTCAAAATGCAATTTCTTTAAATATAAATGTAAAACCAATTTATAAACCGATTTTAATAATGTAAAGTCCCTCTTATTTGTGATAGACCAGACGTAATTTGCAATTTTTGATCTTGTCTCTCTTTATGATTAAATTTGTTTACAAGTCTTTGTGTATATCGAAATAAAATGCTGGAACAACTGAAAGGTAAATTGCATCTTAAAATTTTAATATCCTATAATTAATTTCGACAAGTTTTCGCCAAATATGACAAAATTTGTATAGACTGACAAAAGATTGCCTTTATCAATAGAAGTTAAATATATCTTTGGTAGTCAGATAGTTTCAATAAAATAAATAACTCCACCAAGTGTGGTCTTAACGAACACACGAAGGGTTTAGTATCATATATTGATCATCATCTTATTTTAAAATTTATTAATTTACTATTTCCATTGGAAAGTTTAGGTTTCAGCTAATTTCTCTAATACAGTATTCATCAAAGTAAGATCTTCAATAAGGATACATTTAATTTAAACTTTAATTTTTATACTTGTTATCGTAGAGCACACACATTCTCTATAAAAAATTCAAGTACCTGCCTATAACCGTTGAGCAGATAAAAATCCACTCAGTATGGGTATTTTCTTAATAAAAATTCTCAGCGACGATAATAGTTTAACTTCTGGTAAAATTTCAAAAGGCCTACAACAAACAGACAGACATTATACGGATAACAAGAGAATTCACTTTTTAACCTTTGTGTACGGAACCCTAAAAGGAAAAGAGGTTCTCCTTGTCTGTATTTACCTTTAACATTTTCAGACACATTTCACTCCTAGCAGTTAGTTATCACATCAATTAAATTCAGTCGTGCATCTTTCGCATCAATTTAAACAGTATAATTTTAATTATATTTCATATAATTTTTTTACATAAATTGTTTTGGTTGAAAAATAATAAATAAAAAATAAAGTCGTATCCACTTATCAGCACTTTTTTACATTACTCTGCTTTGTTTATATTCAATTTAAAATACTGATTTAAAGAAATAAAAAAAAATCATGCTGACCTAGATAACGTTGTGACCCATTATTAGTGAGTGTGTGACTAAGTAAAATTTTTCTCTTCAATTCACTTGAACTACGAATAATGCAACTTTCAATTTGTCTATGAATTTATTATGTTAATTTTACTGCAGTCACGAATTAACGAGTATTTAAATTGTTTTTGTATTGTAAAACATTTTGAATTTCTGCAGCCTTTTTTGTTATTGTTTTTTTTTAATTTTATTAATTTAAGGAAAAAAGCATTATAAGGTTATAAAATGTATCTTCTTTTTATTAAATGTTTTATTATATTTTAAACTAGTAACGGTTAAAAGAAACATTTTTTCTTCCTGTTATTTGAAATACACTACTGTTGTTAGATTTAAAGCATTTATAAAAAAATTAAATATATTTTCAGTCCTACAACACGATTACAAAAAGTTTTTTGTATTTCAAAATAACCCAAGTATTTTAGGTTTCCATTAATTTCCCTAGATCTACTTTCAAAAGTCCAATTTTCATTTATCTGAAATAAATATTTGTTTCTTAACAATTTATCTGCTTTCTAAGACTGCTGTTATATTTTAAATGTTTTTATATGAAATAAACCAAATAATTTACATTATCATAATTTTTCCCTACTGGCTACTGACTGACTCTATTTAAAAAATGGCAGCACTGTTGAAAAAAAGTTTGAAGAAATGCTTAAGATTGCTTTCCAATTATTCTATAATTTTGAATACCTTTTAAGTGCCTGGGAAAACAACAACATTAAAATCCTAAATTTCTAGTACGATTCATAAATTTACGGTTTTATAGCTCTGTAATTTTGCAAGAGACTTTCACAATTGTGGGTTGTGAACAACCAGGTCATAAGAGGGGCAGAACCGCAGGTGCCCCTGTAGGCTAGTAGGTAGTGTACTAGCTTATATGACGGGGGTTGTGGGTTCGATTCTCAACAAAGACCTTGGTTTTTTTCACTACAAATAAAAATTGACTGTCGGTGGGCCTGCTCAGTGATGAAGGCATGGTCACTGGTCACTGTGCTGTCATATATGACAGTTAATTGCCGTAACTATCCTTCTACTTTCACCACCTGTCTCATCTCTTCTCTATCCCTTGACTACTTAGGCATTGACTAAATAGGCATTATTGCCTGAAGTGCTACTCTCTCTTTAAAAAAAATTCTAGCACGATCGTCGTAGATTGTTTACTGAGTGTTTAGGAGTATGATTTTTTTTTCGATTTTCCGAGTAATTATTCATTCTGATATATCATGGGATATTTAAATATAAGATACTAAAAACCATTCCTATCACAAACCTAACAATTTTACATAATTAAATCTAGTCATTGACTGCTTATATTCATTGTTGTGTTGTTCAATCAAAATCAATCATTGACTCTTTCCAAAGCGAAATACCCAGCCTAATGAAACGCTGCAAAACGCTTACTGACGGAAAAGCATACAAATACATGAAAATGACTCCAGGACCACCAACACTTAAAGCGCAACCGAAAATACGCAAGGAGGACATACTAATGAGAGTGCTTGAACTACAGACCTGGAGCAGCATATCACCTGGCAAAATACCTCATCGCCCTACTTAAAGAAAAAATAAATTTACAAACTATTTATACGGCACGTAGTATACAAGACCTCAAGGCAACCGAAATCATGCGATCCATTTCCTTGAACATCAAGGATTTATATACCTCAACACCGACACGAGAAACCTAGATAGTTTATACGATAACCAATACATAACCAAAATTATAGATATTGCAGAGACGATAATAAAACAGAATTACTTTAGATTTAATAGCCACTTTTACAAATTACACATACTCAATTAACAAATTAGCTTACGGACTCGGCATGAGAAACCCAACTTCCGTAATTTTCATAGAAATTTTCATTCAATATTTCGAATTATTGCAAATAAAGACACCAATAGATGTACATAGAAAACCTTGTTACTACAGATATGTAGATGTTATCATATGCATGCTCAAAGAAATTCTTATAGACTTAAAGACAATCCATAATAACATTACATACGCATTGGAAAAAGAACAAGACAGAAAGTTGCGTTATCTTGACATTAAAATAACACGAAGAACTGATTGTTTAACATTTGATATTTTTAGAAAATCAACCGCGACGTATACTACTATCCACTCACGTCGTATTACCCAACATAAACTAGCAGCACATACGATAGACACACTTTAGATAATCCCACTTATTCGATATAAGTACAATAAAAATCTCTAAAATTATTACCAAAAAACTTCTTAGACAATACAACGCCAAAAACAGGAATAAGGAAGACAAAAAGATAACCGATTCAACACGACAACACACTTTTACGTACACAGGACCAGAAATATATAGATTAACTAAACTATTTCGTAAAGAAGGTTTATTCACGGCATTAAAAACCAGCAACATTCCGAGACATAATCACAGGACATCGACAGAAACAATTGACAAATTTAGTTTCAGCGACGTATTTAGACTTTTTTGTACCTGTAAATATACTTATAGAGGACATGACGTGATAAGGTTTACATCTGCACCTGGCCGTGGGCCCTAATCAGATGGTGGACCATTACCACTGCGGATGAAATTTTTCGTCATCCTCGCTCTAGAAGGCCTTCGGATACGTATATCCTCCGTTCACTCCTAGTTGCAGTTTCAAAAGCCCGCAGCCATCACTCCTTACTGAAGAGTCGGAGACTATCCAACTCCTGGTCCAGAACGCATGAAGCTTAATATAATTAAGAACACGACGGTACTTAAAGAGGATAAACTGGACAAACACTACAGAAAACATACGCTCATACAAACGAAAACTCCAACTTTGCATTACACCTTAATATTCACGGGAAATAGATAAATGTATGATATTATTACAGTCTAGCAAAAAAGGACGAGGACTAGACATTCTTGAAAATATCGAAATCTACAAAACAACAAACAGGTAAACACGACCATAGACACAATCGTCACACCACTAAAACTAGTCATACACTATATATTATTATCCTACCCGGATAATAATAAAAGACGGAAATATTAGATTAGCCCCGCATACAATACAACCTATTCGAGTAGATACGAACCTAATGAAAGAACTACCCAAACCCGAAGAATGACTCACCAGTACAGTCTAGAACATGGCTTGATAATGATGTCACCACATCGAAAGCGCTCGCGGGTCATACCGAACAAATAGTTCGAGGAAAACAATAAAAAAAATTGTTTATCAGTTTAAATTGTTTTTAAAATTTGTTTTGAATTTCCTGAAATTAAGATTAATTTTTAAATAAGGCTTTGAATATTCTGAGGTTACAACTGATAACACGTTTTTTGTTTTTCCAAAAACTTATAATTTGGCGTCTTGTGAAAGCGAAAGAAATCAATAAAAAAATTATTAAACTATGTGTGCTTGTATTTTAAAATGTTTTTATGAATTTATTGTACCAAAATGTGACTACAACACTCGTATAATCATTAGTAAAGTTTGTATAAAATTGTTTAGCACTTTTTTTGTTGCTAATTGTTTATAATTTATAAATTAATTTATTTGATCTATTTTTGATTGTTTTAGCGAAAATTCAAAACAGGTTTTAATTTTTAAAATATCTTAATTAACAGGTATAATATTTGTGCATCTAGATACACCCCTTTTTATATATAAGTGGCGATATGTGTGCTAAATATACACATGTTTAAGATTATTTATTTTATGTTTTTTATTGTTGCCTTGTGTTATTTGTTTTTTCTGTTTTGTGACGCTTGGGGCCTTCATATATCTATAAAATAATAAAACCACCTGTATGCAGTTATTTACAGTAAATCTCTCATCTATATTTTGTATCACACGAGTATGATTTTAGATGCCAAGGTTAAAAGATTATAATAATTTATTTGCAAAGTATTGTTTTTGGATATGATATTATTCATTGTGCTATTACTAGTAGCTTTTATACATTCAGAAAAATAATAACAAAAACTGTTCCATAAAGCGAAAATAAAAGAAATAAAAAAATTTTATATAAATTTTTTTATTAATAAATATCTCATATTCTTTTTTACGGTCTTTTTAAATTAAATTAACAATTTATATATTTTTCTTTTCGATATTTCGCTTTCCTATGGAAAGCCTTTTCTTTTTTTCCGGAAGAAATATCGAAAAGAAAAAACTATAAATTGTTAATTTAATTTAAAAAAACCGTAGAAAAGAATAAGAGGTATTTATTAAAGATAAAAAAGGTCGATTAAAAAACTACAAAAATTTATTATTCTTATCTTTTTACGAACAAATAAATGAACCGAAATGTTGCTATTTTTTGGGCTTAATCGTGAGAACAATCACTGCACTATAATGCTGGCATATCATTTTATTGAATGTCGAAAGGGAATGACGTGATAAGATTAACATCTGCACCTGGCCGTGGGCCTTAATCAGATGGTGGATCATTACTGTGGATGAAATGTAGCCCTCCTCGCCCTAGAAGGATACGTATATTCTCCGGTGACTCCTAGTTGCAACTTCAAAAGCCCGGAGTAGGCCGCAGCCTTCACTCCTTGCTGAAGAGTTGGAGGCTATCCAACTCCTGATCCAGCACGCATGAAGCTTAATATAATTAAGAACACGACGGCATTCATACTCACTCGACCTGAACCATTCATTGTGTTCATTGTGAATGATCCGACAGACAAACTCAAACGACGGCCTCGAAACACACAGCCATCACGATACACCCAAAGGGCCTACCTCAATAATCAGTCAGAGAACAGCTAAATGCCTAAAGAGACAAATAGCGGAGCTCTGGGACTTTACTGATTCCCGTGGAAATATAGTGGATTGTCCAATTGGCTCCTGCTAGCCTTGAAGGGGACTGGGCTGCCTTTTACCGCCGCAAGACACAAGTGTAGATGGTTGTGTGATCCATAAAGACTTATAATGTGCCCCCGGAGGGAAGTCAAAATGGAATTTTCTCTGCAATGTAAATTACTTAAAACAGTTACCAATAAACACACTAGTGTTCACACGACCTTTTTAATCGTTGAACAACGTCGCCAAGATCTGGTTGATTGAATTGTCCTTTAATATTATTCTTTTCCTCAGTGCTAGAATTTTCTTCTTTGGTAACGCCCTTAAGACCTTTTTTCTATTGAAATTAAGGGCGTACAGTTATAAATTTTTTTATTTGGTTTGTTTCCGAAATTCATTTTTGTAAAATTGTCGCGAAAAGTAAATTATTACGAACTTTTTACAAAATTTTAATTGTTAAATCCTGAATGCTTTTTTGGTTCTAAATATGTAAAACATTCTGCATTAGTCTCCAAAAGTAATTTGTAACATTAACAAGAGCTATTTTAGAGAAAAACATACTTTAAATAATTTTAAAACATTAATTTGGCTTTTTAGTAACATGAATATGATCAGATTTATACGGTGTCATTTTGCATGGCATGTTTTCTGAAATCTCTTTTAAAGTTGCACTAAATTTAGCCGAGTTTAACTAAACTTATATGTTTAGAAGCTGATTTTAAACCAATTTAGGAAAAAAGCATGTCATCAACTTTACTCTATTTTTATCAAAACTCATGTTGATTACTTTTATTTAAAAGGCTATGCTTACACATCCATCCCATTTAGAAAGCCTTTGTAGGAATGTATGGAATTTTCGAAAATAAACTAGACAATTAAAAAGTATCACTTTATGTGGCGTATAAAACTTATATGACTTTACCTCTCAATCGTTATAAACAGACACTTGAAATTTGCAAATGGAGTGTTATCAGTTATGGCTACCAAACAACAACCCCTCACGGGGCCACGCGGTCTTGATGGAACTCTTCCCCAATTTCAAACGTGCTGTCGGGGTTAAAAGGCGGCACCAGTCGCCCGGGCTAGCAGGAGCCCCAGACTGGAAGAGACATAAGACTCTCCAAGTGCCACCAGTGACTTTGTATACCCACAATGCTACCACGAAAGCCAGTTGCCTGGAGACCTTCGGTTCTGTTCTGGTTATTTTTGAGCCCTTTCAGGAAGTTACGTGATGGCTGTTATTTTATTGGTGGCTTTAAAAAAACTTCCGAAGAGATTTTAACGAGGATTTAACATTCAATGTTTTAACTTACACATGCAACAGGGCAAATAGTTGGATAATCTCTAAAAGAGCTGGTGCACGGCCCTACTACCGAAAATTGCAACTAAGACGTGTATGCATTTAAGCGTGGGGGTGGATAAGACCAGATTAAGGCCAACCGGGCAGGTGCTGATGTGAAACTTATCACACACATAATAACAACAAGTTTTAAAGAGTGCCCTAGAGTGGCCATAGTTATAAATATATGACCTCTTAATTGCAATATTTAAAATTCGGTAAATCTTGAAGTCAATTTTGTTTTGCCAGAATTATTTATTTCATTCTTCATTTTAATTCAAGAACATTATATTTACAAATAAAAGACCTTGCTGAGACCAACCTTGACAACTATATTATATCAAAGATACAATATTCCAAAATGATTTAATAAAAAATACAATATTAGTTTTAAATATAAATTTAAAAGAGTATTAATAAAATTATGTAACATGCATTAATTGTGTTAAAAGCATATTGGCATTATTTAAAAAAATAATTTTTCACTCGATAAATGATAAAATTGAGAATCATTCTTTTAAATGTTGAGGCAGACCATTATATTCCACACTACAGGTATATTATTTGCTTTATTTGGTCGTTTCCGGACGACATCGAACAACTCTCAGATTCGAATTATTACGTGTATTGAAGTTTGCTTGGCTTATAGAGAAACGGATTGTTCGGTGGCCAATTCCATGTTAACTTTATATACATGTATTAGTAATTGGAATTTATAAATTACATAAATTGATAACGCATTTTCAACAACATATTTATAAAATAGGATACAGTACAGCCTTCAGTGATTTATTTTAAAACATTTACAGAGATTTCAGATCAACATTTTTTTTAAATCTATATATATAAAAATGAATGTCTGTCTGTCTGTTTGTTTGTTTGTTTGTTTGTGCCAAACCCTTGGGCCGATTTTCCTAAAATTTTCACAGCATGTTACTGTGACTCTGGAAGGAATATTAGGCTATATGAAGCTTTGATTGGAAAAGGGGCGTTGCGCCGCCCATATAACCCAAAAATTGAAATCGCCATATTTTGGGCATTTTTTGACCTACGTCGATGATGTTTGGTACATATGGTATTGGCAATAATAAGGAATGCGTGCCAGGAGAAAAGTGGGTGGGACCATGCCCCTTTTTAGGATAATTAAAAATCGTAATATAGTCTTAACTAGTGGACCGATCGTCATTTTCACAATAGGATATTCTTACGAAATAATAAATTCTTTGACTCAGGAACACTTATTACATGATAATATTTTTCGACCATACACACTTCTGCACCTACTGTTACTACGTTTATTAACGGCTTTACCTCAAATTTGAAATACATATTAATTAAAATAGTGGGGTAGCCCCATTCTCTTTCTCCCACAACTGTCTGCAAAACAGCTGATTTTGTAATATATGTTGATTTAAACAGAGAGTGGGGTAACACCATTCTCATTCTCTTACAAGGGACTGTGAAAACAGCTGATTGTGTAATTGCTGCTTTTTGATTCGTCTAAAAATAAAAAAGGGGGGCATGAAGCAAATTACATGCGGTTCAGAACTGAATTCTAATTGGTTTAAAACAAAAACGGGAAACACTAACCTTACTGCATATTTACTTTTGCCTTAACGCATTTGCAATAGTGAATTAGACAGAAGTTGCAGTTTTCTTTTTAAATTATTTTTTTAACTAAATTTTAATTAAATTTATAACCAAAAAATTAAAAAAAAAACTTTAAAAAGTTAATAAAATCACAGTTTAAATTAAGTGAGAAACGATTGTGTTAAAAACTTAGTTATAAATAAAAAAATGCCTCCAAAAAAAACATCCCTTTGAGCACGTACTCCAAAATCAATGAAAATTAAATCCAATAGAGCAAACGAAACTCATGAGGAACGTGAAGCACGCCTTGCAATTGAACGGTCTCGAGCCTCAACCTCTAGAGCTGCAGAGAATTTACAGCAACGTGAAGCACGCCTAGAAATTCAGCGATCTCGAACCTCAACATCAAGGGCTTCCGAGACTGCTGTTCAGCGCGAAACACTGCCCATTATTTTACTGCGTAATATCGATCCTCCACGGCTTTGCAATGGCACTCGACTTGCAGTAAAAAAACTGAGAAATAATTTAATAGAAACGACCATTATAACAGGAAAATACAAAGGGACAGATGTAATTTTGCCACGCATTCCAATGATACCAACAGATTTACCATTCGATTTTTAACGACTGCTAACAAAACTCAAGGTCAATCTCTGCAAGTTTGCGGCTTGAATTTAGCAAATCCATGTTTCTCGCATGGACAGCTTTATGTTGCTTGCTCGCGTGTAGGAAAACCCACCGATTTATATGTGTATGCTCCTGATGGGCAAACTAAATATATTGTATACCCTAAAGCATTGCAATAATTAAATTAAAATTACATAAATAAATTTTTGTTAATATATAATTACTTTTAATTTTATTTTATAACGTGGGGGGTAGCGAAGCACACCGGGTTCAGCTAGTCTATATATAAATGTTAAGTACTTTAGATGACTTTGAATAAGGAATTAGAAGATAAGAAATTTTGTATTTTGATCAAGCTTATATTGAAGTTTAAATATGATTTTGTTAAATTACTTTCCCAAATAATTAATGGACTCATTTCTACTCGTATATCCTGTAAGATTTTGCTATTATATTAGTCAAAACAAATGAAGTGAACAAATGCGCGAAAAACCAAAGTAATAAACTGTAGGCGTGGTATGGCAATAGGTTTTGTTAAGTAACTGCAAAATTTTTTTCTATGTGTACTACATATGCAAAAACTAATGATCATGATTACGTACACATACGTATTTTTTTATTTAGATTTTTAAGTGTCATCACCGACATTTTCCCCATCGTCAGTATACTCATGAGTTTTATTGTTCCTGTTTTATATTGTCTGCAACTTGATATAATTCATTGTTGTTCAAATTATTTTTATTTATGTTTTTTTTTATGAGGTTTTGAGAAAATCGTTTTATGTTTATTTAAATTTCTTTCTAAAGTCGTGTAGTTATGTAAATATTTGTTTACCTAAAAGTTACAAAACTGTTTATTTATTTATTCATTTTACATTCTAAATACACATGTAGTATTTTATATTTTCATTTTTTTTTAATGTTTATCTAAATAATATGTATATTCCTTAAATTAAAGTAGACATTGACGTGGGAACAGTCATGCTACAAATCAGAAAAAAGAGACTACGGTCAAAAAGATCGTCGTTTTTTTTCAAATAAAACTTTACTTGTTACCTTAATATTTGTTAAGTCATTTAATTGTCTATTTAAACAAAACTGTTTTTTTTCTCTTTCAATTCTATGGCACTGGTTTAAAACGTGACACTCACGAAATATAAGATACTTCATCTTTCATTTCATGTCTGCTATTTGCCATTATTCAGAACCTGTGAAGCTGGGTGATAAAAAAAAGTGTCTCTAAATGCTGATTTAAATATAAATTTAAGTTAATTTAGATTTTCTTTCATTTTTGTCACAAAAGTATCTCTGAAATGTATATACATATTTAAGGGTTACCAGATTCAATAGAGTAAAATGCTCTACTTAAGGGGAACGTGGAAAATTAAAAATTTAAATATATGATTAATAAATATTAATATTTATCTTTTAGTTTATTTATGTCGAAATAAAGTACAATGAAAATGCAGCTTAAAACTTAAAGTTTAACACTTAAATAGTAAAATAAAATGATTGAATCATCAAATTCATAAGACAGAACTAGGTGTGGGCTAACGAGTTTTCTAAAAAAAAGCACTAAAGTACGCTAAGTTAGTTTTCTGTATCAGTACACAAACACATTTTTTCCCAAGAAATATAAAATGCACACAATTTTTTTTAGCGTTTGTGTATGTGTAGGCTAGCAAAATACCGTACACAACATGGGTGATGAAAATAACGTAGTGATGTGTTTTTAGCATACTTTATGCAGTTTTTATGTTGTGTTCTCTAAAAGACTAGTAAACATACAAAAAATGTTACTAAAGTACGATCAGTATGTCATTTTAGTGTTTGTGTTCATCAGCCAATAATTCTTTACGTACACATACACAAGCGCTAAAAACAACTTAAACGTTTGAGTTATTTGAACAGTATAATATATTTTTTAAACCCTTACATTATGATAGCGTATTGTTTTTTTTTTCGAACACTGGGGCTAACATATCAGATAACTGGCGTAAAAGGGGCTTGCTGACGCATAGTCGATTTTTGTCGCAGCTTTTAACTGTAATCTGCATGTATGTGACTAAGTTTCATAAAGGGGTTATATTTTATTAACACAAAGTCCTTACCCAAGTTATATAAAAAGAATAGTGGTAAATTATATGATCACATACCAACGATAAAACCAATAACAAATAAATTATAATGCTGACGCAATAGGCGAATGCGATAGTTAGGGTGAACTTATACGACTGCATTTGCGTTGTTGTAAAACCAGTAATTACAGCGTTTTTTCATCTCGTTTTTGATAATCTATCATATAAATGGCGCGTGAAACGTTGCCTCACGGTCGAAAATAATCATACTCGTAATAAAGGTATTTCACGGTGTTACCGTTTTACGAATGTTATTGTGTCAAATTTATAATCATACTACTCATATTGTCCTTCTATTTTAGAATTTATATTGAAAGGGATACATTAATCAAAATAATTTAAAATATGTTATTTTAGCGTTAATGTTAGGTGATTGTCAACATTATAATTAACGTTTGCAAACAAAACTAAATTAAGGTTATCACAAAATAACATAACATAAGAAATTTTTCGAAATATTTTTTCTTACGTTCTGGCAGAACCGTTTATTTTCGAAATAAAACACTGTCTAGCCTTTTTAAATTATGGTTGCTTTTTTATGTAATCAACAATAAAAAAATTTAAATCGAAAATTTAAATGAGTTAGTTTATTTAGGACAAAACAATGGCAAATATTTCGTTTATAAATTCTTATTCTATTTAAATCCTGTTGAATAAATAAATAAAAAGCATTTGTATATACATACATCTCTTTTCTTTACAATTTCCTAAATATGTTAAGACGGTATGGCATCCTTATGTATGTCCATGCATTTACTAAAAAATCTCTACATTGGGACAAACATAAGCAGCATTTGCGCACGCGCTTTATTTATATCTATAAATAGCAGACTATTTTTTTAAGACTTTAAGTAATTTAATATAAATGGGATTTTTTTTTGTTGTTTTTGTATATATTTCTTGGCAAACATTTGAGTTTGATAAAAAATGTTTTCTTTTCATCAGATACAGCATTCGTGGCTTTAAAATGTTTATAATTATATTGCTGGAAAGAGATCTCAATTATTGTTAATGCTTAAATTACAATGTTTATTTGATGAAAAATCTTTATTAATTGGAACAGTGAAGTTAAAAAGGTTTCCGAATCATTGTTATTGTCAACCAACTCATGCGTCGTTAGCAGTTGCAGCTAGTCTACTCAAATTAAAGAAATAATTCACTTAACTCTGCATATCTTTTTGGAATTATCTACTTTTATAGTGAAAATATTTTACAATATAAAAGTACATTATTTAATAACAGCGGATTTAAACAGGAAGGTTGTTTTCTAAAACAAAATAAAACAAAAAAATTATTAAAATTTTTTTTTTAATTTTTATTTTTATTGACTAGCAACAAATCAGTTTAAAATTATTGTTAATTTTAATATATATAAATTTGAGATTTTACATAACGTATTACAACAAATAAAAACAAGGAAGATTAAAAAAAAGAAAATATCAACTAAATAAAATTAAACAATACAAGGCAAAAAGATAGAAAAAACTTTTGGTGTTAACGATTAAAATTTGTATTATATTATGAAGAGAAAATTTGAATGAAAAATGATATCTGGAAAATGTCCACCACGACCACGCTGATAGATGTCAACCCTTTCATCAAAATTTTTGTTTAGGCAAAATGGCGATTCTATTTCGATAATCACATTACGGATTTTGGGTTTTATGGCTGAAAACGATTCGATGGGCTCTGTATAGACCCTGTCCTTAATATAGTCACACAAAAAATAATCCAGTGCTGCTAAGTCACAGGATATGGCTGGCTACTTAAGTGCTGATTGTCGTGAAATTATGCGAAATTTGGTTTCCACATAAGCATTTGGAAGCGCATCATACAGTGATACGTTGAACATGCAAAGGCTTCTCAATAATCACTCTAGGATTTTCAGAAGCCCAAATGCGGAAAATTTGCTTGTTGAAATACCCTGACAAATGAAAATGGGTTTCGTCTGGAAAAATTATTTTTACAGAAAAACCAGCTCGTTGTTCCTGAATGAATTGAACGATCTACGGCGATTTGAATGGTCGCTTGACTTTAAGACCTAAACCAGTTGAGTCTTGTAATCAAATTTAAATCCTTATGCAATATTTTTGTAGTGTGATGGTTTTTGATAACTGCAATTGTTAAGAACCTCGAGGAATTGAAAAATTTGGATCTACTTCAACATTGTGACTCACGGCTACGATGTTTTCAATTGAACGACCCGGTCAAACAAGCGTTGGAGTTCGTACATTTTTATCAAGCCATTCGACTAAAATTTAATGACCAAATTCTTAATAGGCCTCTAAGTAGGAAGATTATATTGCCCGAAAATGTCACGAATTACACGAAATGTAACTTTTACAGAACCATCTGTGGCAGCCCCTTTTCAAACGTCAGATCGGACAGAACCTACTGGCAACTCAAAACAAAAAAAAAAAAACAGAGGACAGAAGGAAACAAAAAATTATACCGAGAGTCGTTTTCGCAGCTACAGCAGCCACAGCAGACACATAAGAGAACTTTTGTAAATTGAAGAAACATAATAAATATTGTGATAGTGTATTGTGCTAAAATAATAGTTTTTACTTAGTACTTGACACAGACAACTATACATCATTTTCATAGTGGAAATTAATTATTTTAATGCGATGTTCGTGCGAAATTGAATTCATTGTAACAAGAGCCAATGCATCTTCTACGAATATATCAGACAACTTAATATCAAAATTATTATGTTGTTAGTGTTGCCACAATTTAAAAACAAATTTCTTGTTGAAAACACCGATATATGCCAACAAAAAGTATATGTGTGACATTTTTTATGTTAACTTACAGCTTTCGTTTTATTGACTAAACTAAATGCGATAAGTTTTTGAGTGGCGGAATTGCAATCATTTTTTTGTATATATTGTATTAAATAAGAGCTATCTGAAGGCAATATCTACTGCTTCCCTTTTCCTTTTTTTTACTTTCCCAAGTAGCTACACGCCTAGGTTTCGTATAAAACATATATTATCGTGGAGAAAGACAAAATATTAATGTTTGATAGAAATTAAGGGTTGGAGGCATTATTGTACCAAACTTTTTCAATTTTAAACTAAAAAATTTCATTTAAACAGTTCTATGAAATTCATGTGCCTGATATGCTATTCCCTGCATAAACTATTGCAATAATACATTAAAAATATTAAATTAAAAAAAAATTATATTGTTCACAACATATTTTATCTTAGTTCGTCTGTTGTATGAATATTGTTGGTATTTTCCATGTAAGCATCTGTTGTAGCATGTTAAACTTTTTTTCTTATGCTCACTGAATGTCAAAGGAAAGAAATGATATATTTACTATAAAATAATTCTACACAGTTTATTTTCGTAATTTTTGTTAGAGTTTTTTATCTTTATTTAAGCTTTTTCGCACCGCAATGTTGGCTCTCCAAGAAAAAAGAAGGCCTTAAAAAATAACGAGTGAGTTCACGTGCACTATTTGTCAAAATATATTGACACCTCTGACATAGGGAACGTGTAAGTTGGTAATTAAATTTTTCTTCAGATGCCTTTGTTAAGGAAACATTCCAAAATTCTCATTTATCATTAGCTTTATTTAGTAGAATATAATTAAAATGAAACACAAAAATTAATTCATAAGATAAGTAAGCAGCTGTTATACTTTATCAAAAAGTTGCTCCATGGTGCGAAAAAAAAAATATTAATTTAGTGATCATTTTCTAAAATTAAGTTAAAGTCTGAAAAAATTGCTGTTTGATCAAAATTTGCACAGATCAATTGTAATGTTTTAAATACATAAAAAAAGTTTAAAATGCCTTTATCTGAATTAAATTTGAAACATTTAAACTTTTTTTCAACTAGACACAGGCTTCAGAGAGATATTTACAGATCTTAATCATAATATCGACCAGTAAACGGTAAAAAGATATAAAATCGTTTAAGATGCCTGTTAGTATCTACCTCTAAGTTTATTTAAGCTAATATGTAAAGGTTAGTAAAACAATAACACTGGGGCTCCTGATCTTTTTTTGCACCTCAAAAAATTTTAACTGACACATGATGTGTTTTTAATGTTAATACATCTGCTTAGCAGTTTAAAAAATTAGCGCACTTGAGGTTTGGAATATTTTTTTTAAAGTTTTATTTATATTGTTTTTTCCTGCAGTTCCAAATTAATTTTATTTTCAACATTTCTCAAATTGCCTTGATTTCTTTTATTTTTCGTTCAACTTCACTTAAAAAGATTTTTAGTGAAAACTTTCCACTGTGATATTTTGTAAACATTTATACATGCAAATATGTATAAAATTATTTTAAGCAATTCTGTGACATTAAGTTTTTTGTTAATAAACATATAGATGGTATCACAAAATTCACGCAAGCTATTATCTAAGAAGAAGATCAGCCAGAAGCTTGTTCAAGTGTCAAATATCTTTTAACATTTCGTTGATACAGCTTCGAATGTACTCCTTCAAGGTACTTGCAGATATTTGACTTGTGCTATAAAAGACTTATATATTATATATGGCTAGAAGCCATAATAGGGGAAATAACTGATGGAATAATAATTATAATAATATCTATTACGCCTGTCATCCATATCAATATCATCTATTAAAGCCAAAATTATTTCTACGATCATGATGTGATACCAATCACCAGTAACGATCAGTGTCTGACTGCATTTTTGGTAGAAAATCATATATTCTTTATTCCTGAAAACAAGATGTTTTTCATCAGCAAGGTTTTCAACCATAATGATAGTTTTGAGATTTAATTTTTTGACGTATTCGTAGTAGATGCATTGGCAATTGTTACGATGAATCAAATTTCGCACAAAAATTGCATTAAAATAATTAAAATTTACTATGAAAATGGTGGTTCTGTTAAAGTTAGATTTCGTAAAATTCCTTCTGGGACCTCTATTAAAAATTTGGTCGTTAAACTTGTGTCGGCCGGCTCGATACAAAATGTGCGAACACCAAAGCGTTTTCGGCCGGGTCATTCAACTGAAACCATTGCAGCCGTGAGCTGCAGTGTTGAAGCAGATTGAAAATTGTCAATTCCTCGATGTTCTCAACGAGTGGGGTTATCCAAAACCAACACATGGCGAATATTTCGTAAGGATTTGGCTTTGAAGGCCCTCAAATTAAAATCGAAATAATCATTTAATCGAGACTAGCCATTTAGTTGTTAAAATGTATGATGATTTTACTCTAAGGTTCGACACTATTTTTAATGAACAGCATTGCTCTCTCATGTCAGGCTGTACTATAATAAACGTTAAATTGTCAGCTGTATTACAAATCATGTATAAATTTCAGGAAACCTCTTTAATGGCAAACACACACACACACACGCACATACATAAACACACACACTCGCTCGCAAGCAACTACATATTAAAACCAAAAACTAAACAAAAATGCTTACCTTTTTATTTTATTTGTAGCTGTTTCCATTTCAACTAATTTTGTAGTGTAATCAAAATTATATAAAACGAAATAATTTACACAATTGTTTTTTATTTAGTTCGTCTTCTCTTTTGTTTTTTATTTAAATGTTCGTTTTGTTAAATTACAGAACTTAAAACATAACTATTAACTTAATAATAATTTTTTGCATTTTATAATTTCTAGCAATTGTTGCAAAATTAAATAAAATATTTAAGCAGAAAGCAAAATATTTAAGAACAAATTTCCATAATATGGGGCTTATTTTGACGCTGCTTCTGTTTTGTTTAGCATCTTAAAAATAAAATAAAATTTAAATAAAATAAAAGCACTTAAATATTGGCAACTATTAATCAATATGTTGTAGATACACGCAAATAAAATAAAATATTTTTTTTTATAAGGATATATATTCATATATGCAACTTAATCTACATATGTATGTGCTTATAATTATAGAATCAAAAAATTGATGTTGCTTGTTGATTTTCTTGCAAAATAAAAAAAAATTATCTAAAAATTTTCTTATTGGCTTAAAAACAATGAAAACTAAAACTAAAAATAAATGAAAATTAAATGATAAAAGAGCAACTATTAATAGTTTAAAAGTAGTTATTTTCGATTGTCATAAATTTAACACAATTTGAAAAAGTAATAAAAATCAAAAGTAGTTATTTTTAGTTTTGTTTTCAGTTTTACTTTTCATTTTTTGTTTTTTTTTACTTTATTTTTAATATTTGCTTTTTTTGTAAATATAAAATTCTATAAAATTGCTAAAAAAAATTATTAATTGCTTAATCAATGATCACAACTCTTATTACAATAAATTGTAGTGTATTTTTTTTTCATATATTATATATTTTTGATATTTAAAAAATATATTTATAATATTTCTAGTGTTCTAGAAACATGAACAAAGATATAGTTTTTGTTGGCATATAAATAAATTTATTTTATATTTCACTTCACTTTGCTGTGAAGTGTTTTCAAATGTTAGTAAATATTTTGTTACAAGTATTTTTTTGTTGTTTTATTTTATTTTATTTAATTTTTATGCGTAAATTGTTATCTATTGTTCGCTATTTTCTAAAAAAACTATATTTGTGGTCTTTTTAATTATAAATTTATAAGAAAATGATTTTTTAAAGAAGACACTCCATTAACTGCTTTCACGGATTCTTCTAAAATGAAAAAAAAAGAAAAACAGAAAGAAAATTAAATAAGTTTTGTGAATAATTTATAATTAGTTTGGTTGGTTAGCTTTATTTTGGTATTGTGGTCATAAATTTCTCTCTAGTAGAGGGCAGAATCTAATGCTGGACATTAAAATGGTGCAGTATTTAATAAAAGTAGTTTAAAATAACCAGACTTCTATATTTCGTTTAAATGGATTAAGGTGCCCCTGTAGGCTAGTAGGTAGTATACTAGCTTGTAAATATGGAGGTTGTGGGTTCGATTCCCAACGAAGGCCTTGGTTTTTTTTTCAATACAAAAATAAAAATTGATTGTCGGTGGGGCTGCTCAGAAACGAAGGCATAGTCACTGGTCGCTGTGCTTCTTATATACGGCAGTTAATTTCCGACTATCCTTCTACTTTCACCACCTGTTTCATCTATTCTCTATCCCTTTCCTAAAGAATGTAGCACGGTACTTGACTAAATAAGCATTGTTGCCTGAAGTGCTACTTCTCTTTATAAAAAAAAAGGATGACATTTTTGTTAAAACTCTTTGATAAATTTTTTTACAAAAATTTTTAATTTACCCACATATTATATTATTATATTATTTTTAAATAATACCTTAATATGTAGTTGCAGCTAATAAAATAAGGGTGGTCGTAATTTTTTGCATTTTTTGCTTTACGATGGAGCTGACTTTTTTTATTCAGACGGCACATTAATATATTATAGTATCATAATCAATTTTTATTCGGTTAAATTCATATATATTTCATATAATTCATATATATTTTAATTTCTGAATTTATTAAGAAAGCAAAACCGGTTTGCAGAGATTAAGAACCAGTACGTGTGTCGATTAAATAAAAAAGTTCTGTATTGGATATGAACTTCATCTAACCAATCAATGATTATTCCTCGTATTTTTAATTGTCATATAAGTTTTTTAAAATTAAAATTTACGATGGCAGCTAGATATGAAGAATATTAAAGGGGGGAAGTGGCGATGTAGGAAATCTGCATTACGTTCAATTGGTCTATATGTTTTTGTGTTATCTTTACAATTAATTTGGTTATTTTTAATAAATATAGAAATTAAGTTAAATGCCATTATAATTATTAAGTTGTTTAATTAAAATATTTAATTATTTATATTTTTAAATATATATTTATAATATATAATATAAAAAGGGCCGATCGGCCCTAAAAATTTTATCAAAAACTTGTGGTTTCTACAATAATAAACAAAAGGGATATATTTTCATTGAACTCGAAATTTGATTTTCTGAACAAAATATAATTTTAAAGAGGAGATGTAAAAAATCTTCCTATTTGAGGTATCACAAATTCTATAGAGTTAGAAAACCGTATTTCCAGCTTTTTCAATATCCGAAATTTTATATTATTCGATGAATGTAAAATCAATTTTGTCATAGATTGCCGAGTTTTCAAATAGAAAAAAGATTCTTTATCAAGCAAAAGTAATGCTAGAGACTCCAAAATAGTCTAACGGCAAAGACTGATGGCTGGCAAATCACTTGATATCATATCTGTATGCACAGAACAATAATATCTTGTTAAATCAAATAACAGTGCGGTCGAAATAATCAAATCAAACAAGATTAAGCTTAAGGCAAGAGTGTATCTTTTGCAGAATAGTCGCATGTGTGAAAGTCACGAGCGTAATTTGTTGAAAGAATTAAAAGAAGTTGTTTTAAAAGATCGGCAAAAAAGTGCTTGAAACAGTATACATCAGTTGCACGCGGAAATTAATGGAGTCTACAAATAAGCCTTAATGAAAACGGCATTTTTATGCAGCAGAAAATTTTCTTTTCCATCTGATAGTAAGCCCGTATTTTTAATAAATGTTATTAAAATTAAAATGCACCCAGACAGCAAAGCAAGTCAGCAGTTCCTGTAATATAAATAACTATTCCCTCAAAAGTTAATTAGCCATTAAATTTAAAAAGTTTTTATTTCTAAATTTTGTGTTTAACTACTCGTTTGTTTTATTATTCGTGTTATTACCCTAATACTTTTTAATTTTAATATAATTATTTATATAACGTCTAACGCCGAAATCTATTTTTTTTAATTATAATTTTCCTGTTCCAAATTAAAAAGATATTTAAACTAAATTCCCTTATGGTCTATCTACTGCATGTCATTAAAACTGTCGGCTTGATTACAGTTTTTGTTGTCTAAATAAAAAAATGTTTAAAAAATTAATGAAAGTAAACTTGATCTTTTAATAATTGTGTTTTTCGTCGAAACAAAGTCTAACATACAGTCGTGGAAAAAACTTTACATACTTATTCTATAATTTTGAACTTTTTAAATATTGATTATGTACTAACATATATTATATGTATTAAGTTGTTTAGATTTCCTCCGCTAGTAAAGGAAATACTATTGTTATTTCTCCTTTTTGGCTGTTGTTCGTTTGGTATAATTCCTACTCTCAAATTGGACAACGGCTTGAAAATAACGTCTTCACATCGAAAGTGCTCGCGAACAACAGTCAGAAAGGACAGAGAGAAATAACAATACTAATATACATGTCTTAAAGTAATAATGATATAGAATTTATAAGCGATAAGAGTATACAGTGAAGCAATAAAAAATTGCAAAAATCAAGGAAAACAATTGTTTATATTTCGTTTATGTTTTTGCTTTATTTTGTGTTATTTAAGTGCTTAGAGAAATTTTTAAGACAGGAATTTTTTTGATAAAATGAAATATTACAGAGTTACCTTCAACTACATAACTGGATAAAGTTTACAAAAAAACGATTCTAGAAAACTGTGCCGCATGAAAACTAACAAAACGCATGATATGACACAATGGTTTCCAATTTTCTTCGAAGCTATAGAGATTTATTCAACAATCTCCTTAATATACGTGTGCTTTTATTTCTTCATAAAATGCCATTTTTTCAGAAATGCCACAATATCTTTGTGATAAAATCAGTTAGAGGAAAAAGGATTATAATTCCTTTACACCGTACAGGCATTGCGTTTCTGGAATGTCTTTCCCCAAACACAACAACTTAATAGCAATGCAAAAATCTTTAAACACTGTTTATTTAATTTTTATTCTCAATAATGAACTATAAATACTTGTAACATTATTTAATTAATTTATTGCTAATTTTGACTGAATATGAATAGTCGGTGTATTTGTCAGATGAGAAGGAAACGATAGACCAAATTGCTCAAGAATTTAAAACACTGTTAGCCTTGTAAAAATGTAAGTAATTGCTGCGAAGCTAAGCAGAGGATAATAACTAAATTAGTTGAGTACTAGAAATAATTAAGGAAATAGTGGCCAACTTTGAAATGATCTGTAGAGGATATTTAAGTTTTACTAACAGTTTATAAGGACTACTAAAAGTGTGTTTGGAAGTGGAGCAAGACTGTTTTATATTATATGCAGACACTTAGTCTTGCCTCTTAACGACTTGAAAATATTTAATAGTGATTTTCAAATGTCAAATGGATTTAATTGTATTTTTAAAATATTATAAATTTATTATTTGGATGAACGCTTATGAAAATCAAACATTGACAACGTCGCGTCAATGGAATTATTTAAAATCAATTTTTAATAAAGTTTTTATCAGGTAATATCCGTATTGAGTTTTTTTATTACAAAAAATTTTTTAAAAGAAGTTATGATATATTACATAAATATTAATTTAGCGTAATTAAAAAAACTACGTAAAACTATATTAACAAAAATATTAAAATTTTAAAACATTTTTTCTTAACTTTTGTGGCAGTCAAAATTATTAATAATCGTTTTTTTTTTGCAAAAATGGATTAACACCACTTATAAAACATAAAAAAAGTGAACAAGTTTCATATATGGAGGAAAATGATAACAACCTTAGCATTCTGTTTACGTAATTTGAAGTTGGTTTCTATATTTAGCACATAATAGTTAGTCCTCTATCTTATCAGTAATCGATACTCTAAGCAAGGCGTATTTTACTGAATTTAAATTTTTTAACTATTTTGTTTTAAGCGCTCTTAACTTTAGATTAAATTATTTAAATTTACCAATATTGATTATTGTAGATGAAAGCATGTCGAAATAGCGATTTTGCTACCGCTTACTTAGCTCTTAAATAAACTTCTCAAAAATTTGTAGATTACCTTTAGAAGAAGATATTTGTTATAACAACTGTACCAAATTAGAATGATTAAATAAAAAAGCACAAATAAAAATTAAATAAAATAAAATAACCAAGAAATGTTTTCTTATTTTTTATTCTACGGCTGCGGCTTCCTACGTATATTTTTTTTATTTAACCATCAAATTAATAAATCAAATTTATTGCTGTAGTGATTTCTATGTTTTCAATATTTAAAATATTCTTATATTAAGAATAACCATTTTATTTAATAAACCTGTGGACCACAGGAGTATAAGTTATAATTTTTCCCCAGACTGTATATATTTTGTAATTGATAATAATTGACTCGACAGAAATTGGTTTGAACAAACGAACATCAGTTTATTAATTAAATCGTCAATTAAGGGTTTCATCTCTTAGTTAAAAAAGAAAAAAAAATTAAGTAAATTAAAATTACACAGTGCAAGTCAAAAAATTCGAAAAAATTCGACAAGTGGAGCACTAAATTATTAATGTTCCTGATTAACTTCCTCGAACTCTTTTAAGCTAACAAACAGCTTAATCTTAAAGTATTATTAAAGCATCTCTTCAAAGTTATCATCGTATTGCTGACAAAAATTACAAAGCGTTTGATGTTAAGCATAATTTTAATAAAACAAAACTTTTTAGAGATTGAATTTTGAAGTATAAAAAATACCATCAGGATAAGAAAGCTAACGTAGTAACGTTGTGTCATGTAAAATCTTTTAATACATTTTATGTAATATTAAATTAGTTTTATATAGTCGGAGGAATTTATATAGACCAGTTTATGCACCGAGTATATGAATCGGGCATGTTTTTTTTTTGTTGTGTCAATTTTTTATGTTTAGATACACGGTAAACTTAAATGATTGAAAGTACATTTTTCATTTCATATATTTTACGTTATATTTAGTAACCCAGACTACAAGTGACATCACCAAATGTTCAAAAAATGAAAAAACAACAACAGCAAAATGAATTAAGTAAGAACTCAAAAATGTAAATCATAAAAACAATAAAAAAAACAAAATTAAGAATTGAATAAAGGTTTCGGAAAAAGTCAAGCTTTCTATCTATTACTTTTCCGCACTGTTTATAGAGATGGTAACACAACTAATTAGTAGGCATTAATTCTAGACATGAAAAAAGAGGCCCGATTTGACATGTTCTTCCGGGCTTGGCACCAAATTATCAACATGGACTAATTTGACTAATTAATTACCGTCAAACAAAATAAGCAAAGACTTTAACATATTTAGCTTTGTGGAGAGTTTTAAAATTTTTGAGAATCGCAGGATGTTTCGATCCAATAGGGAGAATGCGGAAAACTAAAAAATTACCGATTAAAGAAAAATCTGTTTGAATTTGTTCTGCCAGTAAATCAAATGCTGTTGTCATTCCCTTCGATGAAAACCGTCGTTACTGGATGTTTGTTTGGCACGAACACCTTTGCATCGAAAGCGCTTATCGATCGTACCAAACAAACAGCCAATAACGACGGTTTCACCGAAAGGAACGACAACAGTGAGGAAAAAGAGTTTTTCTTTTAGATATTTTTTTTTAAGACTCATTAAAAAGACGAAAGGGAATGGTCTTTGCTGGCTGTTTGTTCGGTATAAATGGCGAGCGCTTTCGAGTGTATACTCAAGGGCAGTTTAGAACACGGCTTGAGAATGATGTCATCACATCAAAAGCACATGCCGTTCATACCGAACAAACAGCCAGCAAAGATGAAAGGGTATGACAATAGTATTTCATTTACTGGCGAAACAAATCCAAAAAACTTAATACTCATGAAATTGTTTCATTTATGGGTTTTGTTCTTTTGATACAGACTTAGTAAAGTGTGTCATTCTGAGTTCCTACTTTTACTTACTTACATTTTATAAAAGTTGAACTTAGTTGAGCGTCTTTCTACAAATTTATTTCCATCACATGATTAGATATCATAACGATTATGGAGATGCTGACAACCACGTTGATGATTATGCTCTTGTTGTTGTTCACACAAAATTGTTGTGGAAATTGCTATTGTAGTTTAATGAAACGTTTGATGCGTGTTAGATAGAGGCGGTGGCGTTATTTAAACAAAAACAACAAAGCAAGTGTAAAAATTGGCACATTTAATGTCGTTTAAACTTTTAGCATTTGTTTTAGTAAAAATGAAACGAGAGAATACTTCTGACATGACTGGCACTTTTCAGCCACTTAACATTCATTAGTTCTATTCTAAGTAATAATTATAAATTTGACAGATTATACAAAAGAAACTGTTGGATGTTTGTTACAGTTTTAATTTATAGCAGTGAATTAAAAAGAAAAAAAAGAAAAAATGGTGTCTCGCCATCAAATAAGGTGCTTAAACAACGATAATTTTTATTGTATTTTTATCTTCATTAACAATCACTTGCAAGTTACTTTTAAGTGTTTTGTGTTTTTTACTGTCATTATTGATGTTAAATTATGTTCCCATTTCTCGTTTTTTTTTTTTAATTTCTTAATATTTTTTTGTTTCTTTTTGTATGTTGTTTGCTCTTTTTTGATAGCAACACGTTTTTATATATGACTCTTTTGATAAGATATGCTTTATAAAGAGCCTGATGTGTGTACTCTGCTTGGAACGCCAAACATTGTGTGTCGAAGACGCTGTTAATAGTAAGCGTTCGAGTTGTTACTTTAAATATAAGCGTCATAATTTTACTGCTTTTTAGTTTCAGATTTAATCTGTTTTATTAATTTGTTTGTTTTTTTTTTGTGTGTTTAGGTTTTAAACTACTCTATTACTAAGTGATATGCATTATATTTTTTTATATGGCAGGAAAACGTTTTTTTTTATTATTTAAACTATTTGGTAATTTTGTTGTTTTGTTTGTATAAGTTTAATGCAAAATATATATTATGTAATGGGTTTAAAAAAATATTAAAAAAAAATTGTGTAAAATTTAAAAGATCTTAAAATCTTTCTTATTTGTTTTGCAATTTACTTTTTACTAAAAAACTTGTTCCTGTCCTTTAAAAATTGTTTAAACTGTTGTTTATAAATTATTGGCCTTTAACTTTAATTCGAAAATTCTGAAATTTATTAATGATTTTATTATTAAAACGTTTTTTATTATTAATTATTTTGTTTTTGTATATTATATACTTTTGTGAAACCTTTTCTGTAGCAAGAGAGTATTTTATAATATATTTATCGAGTATAGTATATTCAAGTATAGTCGAAATAAAATAAACTCACTTTTGTTTAAATAATTATAACCTGAAGCATACTAAGTTTGTTAATATTGTGGCGATAGTGGGACGGACGTATGTTTTATAAGAGTAGAGAAAGCAAATGAATGGATCAGCAATAAATGTTTATTGGATGTTATCATTAAAATTAAAATCTAATTAGAGGAATTGGAAAGAATTATGCAGTTTTAATGTAAAATTTATTGCTTCTGGTCTAAATTTTCGCTAAGTCCCACTTAATATTTTTATCAATTATCTCCATTTTTTCCTTTAGATGGCTGCTTGACAACCAGTTTAGCCACATTTAATACAATTACTACACAGGACATAAGACTACTTATTTCAGAAAAATTCTAATGCTAATAAAAATTTTAATGAAATTGAACACACAAGTATTGTAGAATTGTTGCGTTTCAACAACAACATCGTTTGGTGGCATTTTTTTGCGCACTGTATCTTCTTTCGTCATTCGCGGATTGTAATACTTTTTTAGCTTTATGTCATAATAAACTTTTAAATATTAATTTAAAAAAGTATTATTGAAATCCGGCTTGCCTTTTTTAACTGCACAAAAACTTTTAATCTTTCTTTTTATTTTTATTTGTTTCATAAATATTTGAACGAAGTTTGTTACATGCATTAAGCGACATTTAAAATTGCAGTCAAATTTGTTATTATTTTTGTGATCAATAAAACTCGGTAGAGCTGCTGCAGGCTCAATTTACTAAATTTACGGAAGTATCCAAAGCTGACTACATAGAAGACGTCTCAAAGTATTGTTAACTTATTTTTGTATTTTTCAAAAACGAATTAACTTTTTCTTTTAAATTTTTATAATAATTTTATTAAATTTATGCATTTCATAATAAAACTAAAGCTACTTGTTAAAGAAATTCATAACAATTACATAATAAAATATGAATTTTTTGTATGAATATTTTTTTTTCATATTTTTCGACGGCAATTTAAAACTTTAATTACCTTAGCAACCTATTTTTGGCGATTATTTCCTTTTAGTTCGCTTTAGAAATATACCTTGATTAAAACTTTCCAACGTTTTGCTTAAAACTTTTATTTCTCTTTGCTTTTATCTCGACTTCCCACGTTTTGCTTAAAACTTTTATTTCTCTTTGCTTTTAGCTCGACTTCATCAGCTCATCAGTGTTTTTCTCAGTGGAAACGCACAAGGCATCCAATTGAAATTCTATTTTAAAAATGTTAAATTTATCATTTTCAAGGTAAACACTTCCTAACGTAAAGTATGCAAAGAGAAGAGAAAAGAACAACACTGAGTGCAAAGCACTCAAAAAATATTCGTCAGGAAAATTTAGTAAAATTCTAAAAATATTGTGAAAAACACTCATTTTTTGATTTGATTTCGTGTCAAAAGGTATCTTTTGCAGTTTCAGATAACCCTTTTTAATTATTAATTACAACTACATATAAACGAAAAATATTTTGTTAGCAAAAATGTACATATTTATTTCCTTTGCATCATGTTCGATTCTAGCAGTGACATCTACTTAATGACATATAAATAGTTTTGGAGTTTAAAATGTTTATTAAGAACCAAGATGTAAAAATTATAGTACAATAGCAGTAACTACATCATTTGACCAGAATGCCAAACTTCATATTAAAAAATGTTGTATTAACCTTTTTGTTTTTATAATAAAGTATGTATATCTATAAAAAGTACCTATAAGTCTAGAAAATTAAAAACCAACAGATATTTGTTTGTTGTAAAATCCTGAATCGTATCTAAAAACAGCTGACTGCAGTTGACAATATTGTTTATTGTCACTTCCAAGCATAAAAAGGCTTAGTGCAAGTAAAACTAAATTTGATATATTTCATGACATAAATACAAAACTAAACTTTTAGCTAAGCTCTTGCAAATTATTAATATAGATGTGTTAAGTGCATAATATCTTAAAAAATTAGTTCATCATTATTGTGTAGTTGTTTCGTCTTATCTGGAGCAAATAATTCTAAAATTACATCTCTTTTTAACAAACAAATTTTATAAATTACGCTCTTTAAAAAAATTATAAAATTAAGACGTTTAACACTGTATAATAGAACACTATCTAAGGAATTGTCATTTGTTTAAATCATATAAGAAATCAGCTGAATTAAACAGATTAAAATTTTGTAAACCTGTGAGTTCTTATCAAATGACAATCACATATATTGTTCCCTACGGTCGTATTGATCCTATAAACACTGCCGAGGTAGTATAGAACAACGTCTTGGCACTCCGATCGGTGCTTTTAGAACAAAGTGGAAAGGTATTATATTATAAATTGAATTTTTTTAGCAGTTTATTTTTAAGCACTAGGTCGTTATTTAATAAAAAATATTTAAAAAACTAAAAATAAACTGCTAAAAAATATTAAAAAGGTCAAATAACTATAATTACTGTATAAATTGAAATTATTACAGGAACCTATGCTTGGAAAATTTTATTAATTATAATCTTTAATAGTATTTTTGGACTAAGATATGGAGAGCACAGGTTTAACACAAGAAAATCTTTGTTCTAAAGTTTTATTAATTAAAACTCAAAAGCTTGAAGCATTATAAGAAGAACGAGATTATTTAAAACTAAAAAACCTATTTTCATAATTTTAAAACATCAATTGTGATCTTTTTTCAATTCAAGATCTGATTTATTTATTATTGTTTTATTATACAATGTCAAGCTTATACAACAAAAATCTAAATATTTCAGGTTTTTTTATTCTTCGCTAAAATGTGTTTTTTCGTTGAACTTTAAGTTAATAAAAAATTATATTTTTGTTAGGCATTATAACTGAATTACTAAAAAATGTTAAAGGTTTAAAACATTTTGCTTATAATATTCATATTTCTACAGCAGAGCCTCTAAATTGATAAAACTTTTAAACAAAAGACAATAAATTCGTTTATGGCTACAGCCACTTAAAACCCTATTTATATTTGTCAGACTCTTAAACCCGTCTTCAGTAACTTCTATCATGTCTTTAGTATACTGTCAATACAGGTAGCTCTGCCTTATTATTAAGCCAACTGTGTTACGTTAATCTGTGGAATTTTGAGGGACAGCAGCAAAACTAAAAAAAGTCTCAATATTTTTAGCCTTTGCTTTTTGGTGGAACATTAACAACATTCAAAAAGCCGTGAACTTGTTTTCCCAAAACAAAAATCATAATGCCACAAAAAATAGAGAAAGAAAGAACCTCGTTAAACCTGTTTTTCACTTTTTAAATAAATACAAAAAAAAAACAGAATAATAAGATATTAAAGTAATAATAAGAAGAAGAAGTATAAAAAGCGTCAAAAAGATTCAAAATGCAGATATTTCACCTGGAAACAAGCTATACAACACAATTCCAACTTCATGGTGATTTTTACTCATACATATGTATGTAAGTATGCATGCCCCATGGGTAGAGAACAAGAATTTTTTCATAACATAAAAAAATGTGCAGAAAAAGGGTATTGTAACTAGTTTTTTTTTTCATTGCATTTAATTTGTGATCATGTAACTGCAATAAAGCGCATGAGCAGCCATATTGGAATTAATTCTGTAAGAAAAATATACATATATGTAAAAGAATAACATTCTCTCTTAAACAAACAAAAAAAAAACCACTACGGCTCAATACTCTTCGAACATTTGCTAATTTAAATTGAGTGAGTTTATTTTATTCTCAGCAAATTACCTCTCTTTTTCTATGCTATTGAGTTATTATTTTCCCAAACTTCAAACTTATCGTCTGCTCTCTCTCTTTCTCTCTCGCTCATTAAACTGGGGCTCTAATTTTTTTGTTTATAGAAAAATTAAATAAAATATTTATTTTTTTTTTTTTTTTAATTTTGTTAATACTTTAAAAATTTCATTTAGTTTTTTTTTCAGTTTATATTAAATTCTAGACAGTTTTTTTTATTTTAGGATAAATCTTGTATTTTAATTTAAAAGTGTATATATATAAAAATAGTATATTTTACTTTTACCTAAAAATTTCAAATAGTTTTTCTTATATTTTATACTTCTAACAGAATAACCTCACAGCAGATTTTTTAATTTTTGGGTTGGCTTTCAATCAAATTCGCCCATTGTATATTTTTTCCCTTTAATTCCAAAAAGTAGTTTTAAATGTTTTTAAATTAATTTGAAAATCAAAATATAAGTCATAAGAGATTAATGCATACTTCATTCATTACTTAGGGATCCATACGTTCTTTATGACCTGTTTTAACACATAGTTCTCGGAAGAGATCTGTTATCACTTCTTTGTAAATTAAGGGATCAATATTTTTTCCCAATTGATATAGTAAGAACCAATCGCCAATATTACACCGCTTAGCTACTGCTTCCACCTCATCGACTTCGGACAAACGGGAGCGGGCGCGTAATAGCAAATGCCTCAATTTAGGACCCATGACAACAGCAACGCGGTAAATCAATGAAATGCCAGATAAAATCGAAAGCATGATAAACCAGAACCATAGAAATACATAGATTTTCTCGTTGACTATATTTAAAGGCAGCACACAGAGACCATCGAACTTTTGCACTGAACCAGAAGGACCGTATTTGTGGAATGTACATTTGGTGACTTTAGGAAATACCCGAGCCATAGGATCCACGCGCTCATCCGGTTCCATTTCAGTGAACTTTAAGACATCACTGCCATAAGTAGAGAATTCCCCATCCAAAAAGTAGTCCACAAAATATATTTGACCAATGACATTAATAAAGTTTAGGGCTTCACACAAAAAGAAACGGAAGGCATAGAAGTTATGGCGATTAATATTGTCCGAAAAGTATTGCACTAAGATCTTTTTGCGATCTTTTTTACATTCTTCGTTTACAATAGGGCTATTTAGATCCATGACTAACATTTTCAAGCGTCCGCCTTCCCACGATTTCCACAAATAACGTGGCACATAAAATAATATGGCTTGGAAGAATAGCACAAAACACACCCACTGGTAATATTTATGATATTTGACTTCATCTTCACCATCCACATGAGATCCTACGCCAGGCTGTACAACATCGCGACCCGTAATGCCGGTCAAACGTTCAGGCACCGTAAATGTTGAATAAATCCAGCAGTATGTATCCATAACACCCAGCGGAATTTCATCAACAATACAATCGATGGGATCACCAATGTACTGTCTGGAAGTAACCAATAGCGAAAAGGCTATCAAGAGGATGACCGTCGCTTTGTAATGCATGCGAAACACATTGTTATCGATACAAACTTGATCGATTTTCAGCAGGCCCTTAACAGAGCCAAAAACATCAAACATTTTGGCAGTCTCTTAAATCCAAAACAATCACCAACACTTGTTGTAATAAGTTAATTATTTTCTTTTAATTAAAAAAATAAGTCGTTTGTTAAAGGAATTTTGAACACGTCTTTTGTATCACTTGAGCTTCATAATAATTTCAAGTTGTTTACTTTAATTTCTGTAATAAATAACACGCTTTAATTTTTTTTTTATTTTGTGATATTTCAATTCGAGTTATTTTAATTAATTATTCTCTAAAACGAGATAATTTTTCAAAATAAAATATATTTTCACTTTTATGTTAATACGCTGTGACACCGTCACTTAAGCGTTCTGTTCGAATAGAGGAATTAAACTGCTTTGTTTAGATCTCTAACTAGCTGTTACTCTGACTTTTCTACTTATCATACATTGAGTGCTTTTCACCAGAAGCTCGCAGCAAACTCTCCGCTACACATTAATAAAATGTCAAAGTGTAAGTGAGTAAAAAATTACAAAAAAGGAAGAGAGAAGCAGCACAATTGTGGTAGAGTGGTGGTTGGTGTATAGTGACACTTATCATCACCAACACAGGTATGCTTCTGTTTTCAATGCATCATTTATGCATTAAACTCGTACCAATTATTTTTTAGTGTTATAAAACTCATGCTTTTTAATCTGTATTAACACACATCCACATACACACACACACATGCACTCCACACTCAAACCTTCTTCTGTAATACTTCTGGTATGTTGTGTTTAGAGTGTTGGTTTTTCAACTTCTTTTTCATCTTTTTCGTTGTTACTTTAACATTTGTGGGGTGGATCGTGTTTATACTTTATTTTTATGTATGTACATGTATATCTAAAATATTTTCTGGCCAACAGGGGAATCTCAAACATATTTAATATTTATGTTTTGAAGGTATTTCATTCAAAGTTTTAGAACTTGCTTTTCCTAAGAGATTTGTGAAACCCTGCATTTAATTCTTGAGTTTAAATACATTTATGAAATTAAGAGATTTTGTTCATTTTTCCTTCACTCTATTATTACTCATCTTCTTGTGAGCTAGCTTTAATACTTACATACATATGTATGGGTTTATTATACATCTTCATTTATATTTGTATCTATACATAATTGGGCTATATAAGGAAGGGGCTTCTTATGTATGCGGCATACAGCTTCTGTGCAATTGTAAGGTCTTAGAGCTACCAGATTTATGTAAGAATCTCTTAATGACAATTTTTATCCACGGCTTAGTCTAGTTTGTAGTACTCTTTTAGCATTATTTATCTCGAAAGCTAAAACTATACCGGAGATTAACAACTGAAATAATGTATTAACTACTCTATTTAAAACTTCTACCGCTGTAGTATTTGCTTACTGATGAATTTTACAACAAATATTAAAGAATAGGAGTTTACTAAAGGATCCATCGGGTAAATTCAAATAAAATCTTTTCAGTTAAAAATTTTAGAAGCATTTTGTTTCAAAATCGGTGCAATATTTTTTATCAGTTAAAAATAAATTAAATAAAAAAAAATAATCTCACGGAAAATTATATCTTATCACAAAAATTAGTTTGTCTTGCAAATAAAATCTTCTACATTAAAAGCATTCTTTAGTCTTAATTAAGGAATGCGACACTTAGTCACGTTATAAATGAATGCTACAATTTTCAAATCGCAAACTACAATTTGTCGTTGTTCGAAATGAATTGCTTTAAAAATGAAATAGTAAGTTCGAGAGAATTTTCGAAAAATTAAGCAATTAAACGAGAAATCCAAACAAACCATATAGCTGAAACTAACCATAATAATGAATAACATGTTGGGATATAGCAGAGGAGTTTTTCTATATAGAACAATCTTTAAAATTTTTAAAGCTTTACTACAGCTATAGGAATTGTGACAGCAATTACTTGAATTTTTTTACACATATATTTTGCAAATACGTAAAAAATAAATAAAAATTTCAATTAAATTTAGTTCAGAAGAATATTCAAACTTTCAGTTTTCACACAGATTTATTAAACGAAAATATTAAATAAAGTTCACAAAGCTTTTGTAAGTTTTATAGAAACCATAAACACAAAAAATTTAATAAAGAAAGTTAAAAAATTGTTAAAAGTTCGAAAAATTTAAGTTTCGTCTAAAAGTAGCAGTAAGAAATTTTTGCAGAATATAAATTTTACAAAATTCGAAAATCGTTAAGAATTTTAAAATAAAAAGAATTGATTTCAGATTTTATATTAAAAAAAATTATAATAATAATAATAATAAAATTTTAAAACTTAAATATAAAAATAATATTCACCCAGTAAAATGTTAAAAGTTTTATTTCAACTAAACCCAACTAACGAGAAGTCCTACGTTTCTGCTAAGATGTAGGATATCGGCAATCTTAATTGTTTTCAATTAAGCTAGTTAGTTTGTGGCTATTAATGTAAATCTGGTCATTGATAGAGTCCATTGGATGAACAAATGATACACCCATTCTACCTTGAATAGCGAATGGGGCCAAGACATGAAAAAATATTTATCTTATCTTCTTTCTCGCTCTCTCTTTTTCCTCCTCCTCCATCTCACTTGTACAATTTCCGATTCTACAGTCATAGATATGGTGCTACTATTCAATTCTCTCATGACCAGGTTATACTCTTGGACAAACAAATAATAAAATGTGTAAACATGGTTTTTAGGTTTTCTTATTTACAGGAGAAAAACGTAAGCCTATTTTCAAGTTTTTTTATTATGAAGGCTACAACAACAAATATTAACATTAAATTAGAAATTGGAACATATCACTATTGTTATACCGGAATTTATTATGTAGGGAGACTTGAAGTTTTTATAGGGTATTTTATTTGAACTCTTTCAAAAACGTACCCATAGAGATGCTACTGTAGCGTTGATGGCATCATTCTTTAAACCAATACAAGCAGACAATTAAAATTTAAGCAGAATATACATCCCATATTAAAATAATATGATAAAGAAATCTACTTTTATATAACATATATGCATGTTTATATAACATCGAGTGTTTCAACAAAAAGTTTGTTTTTCAATTGTGGCAACACCAACAACATGATAGTTTTGACATTTAGTTTTTTGAAGTGTTACAATAAATTCAATTTCGCACGAAAATTGCGTTAAAATAATTAAAATCCACTTTAAAAATGGTGGTTCTGTTAAAGTTATATTTCGTAAATTTCGTGATATTTTCGGACAACATAATAGTCCTTCTGAAACCGCTATTAAAAATTCGGTCGTTAAATTTGAATCGACAGGCTCGATACAATATGTGCGAACACCAACGCATGTTCGACCGAGTTGTTCAACTGAAAACAATGCAGTTGTAAGCCACAGTGTTCAAGCAGATCCAAATTCGTCAATTTGTCGACGTTCTCAGCAACTAAGGGTATCCAAAACCACCACATGGCGATTTGACTTTAAAGCCTTATAAGGTTCAACTGGTGCAGAAATTGAAGCCAACCTACCATTCACATCGACGTAGATTCCCTGAATTCACTCAGGAATAACCATCTGGTTTTTCTGTAAAAATCATTTTGTCAGACGAAACCCATTTTCACTTGTCGGGATATGTCAACAAGCAAAATTTCCGCTTTGGGCTTCAGGAAATCCTAGAGCTATTTGAGAAGCCTTTGAATGCTCAACGCGTCACTGTATGGTGCACTACGTGATTTGGAGGCGTGATTGGGGCGTTTTCCCCCCAAGATGAGGCTGGAAATACGGTAATGGTCAATGGATTTCGCTACTGCGAGATGCTAACAACTCAATTTTGGGCTATTATTGGCGACATGTGGTTTCAACAGGACGGCACTACATGTCACTCAGCCAATGAAACGATAAATTTGCTGCAAATCAAATTTCCCGATCGCATAATTTCACGACAATCTGCACTTAAGTAGCCAGCTACATCATGTGACTTAATACCACTGGGTGTTTTTTTGTGGGGCTATATTAAGTACAGAGTCTAACCGGAGCCAATAGAATCAATTTCAGCCTTAAAACACGAAATACGTGATGTGATTAACGAAATAAGACCCCCATTTTGCCAAAAAGTTATTAAAAAATTTAATGCAAAAATCGATATTTGGACATTTCCGAAATATAATTTTTCATTCATAATTTATCTTCGTAATACAATAAAAATTTGAATCATTTTAATTAAATTTTTTGTTTTATTTGGTTTTAAAAAAACAAACGTTTTGTTGAAAAATCATTTATAATACCATACAGATCGTTATAGGAAGACATATATAAAAGTTGAATGAGAGCCTATGTAGACACATGTTACGGAACCAATCGCTAAAATGTTGTCTTGTAAAGGTTTAAAATTATACTTCAAACTTTAGTTAAAATATAAATTTTCTTAAATTTGATATTAATTAAACAGTTTGAATTTGTAATTAAAATTATCGTTTTTATTTGTTAATAATTATTTCTTTTATGTACGAACTCTTAAAACGGTTTGACAAAAATGTCAACAAAAAGACAATCGAAATTGACAGTAATAATTCAATTAAAAAGTTTTTATTTTTTCATAATTTTTGCCCTCTAACGGCTTCATAACAAAACGCGAAAGTAAACAGGTAAAAGCAGATTAAATTTTTAAAATTATCACATCTGTACTGAACAAAAAGGACATCAAAATTATCACTTCGTACATTTAAAAATACATATTCATATACATACAACCATTTATTTAATTTTTTTAAGTGTAACAAAATTTCTCAGTTCAGTTCAGGTGACTTTACTCCAAATCGGTGTTTTAACGCTACAGTTGCTACTTATTCATTGATAAATATTTGATTTGTTTATTTTTGTTTGGTTTTTCATTTCCTAAAGAAAGTTCCGAAAACATGTGATTTATTCTTAAGTTATGTGTTAATCATAATGAGTTAAAATAACAAACTGTCTTAAAAAAACTTATGGAGCAAATAATTATGATTACGTATAAAAAGCAAGTGATAATTTTGAACTGATATCAATAAAAAACATGTCATAAATAAATAAATACTTAATTTGTTCTTTAGACTTGTTACTAAAAAGAAAGATTATTAAAGGTGGTCTTTGACTATTTGAATTTGTGTATACAAACAAAAAACTTTTTTATTGCTTTTTCAACCGAAAATAATTTAGTTGGTGGTCGTAGCATTTGTCAAGGTTTTGAATATTGTTTTTTAATCTTCCGTATTTGGGTTATAAATTATAAAATTAATTTTTCGATGCTTGTTTTCTAGTTAATAAAACTTTCTTGGTTATTTATAAGAACAGGTTTGGGTTGGGTTGTTATAAAACCATTTACTTTTCCTTTATACAAACCACTTGTTGTCTTTGAATATCAATGACTTTAAAACATAAATTTTATCGTTTGTTTTTTTTCGTTAATGTGTTAATTTATGCAGATATTGCTTAACAATAGTTTGTTGACTTTTTGTGAAAACAGTATGGATATTAATTTATAAGTACAAAGATATTAAAAAATTTAGTGCATTTAATAAAGGAACGATTGGAAAAGAAACTATTGGAAAATAGTGGATATTTAACAAAATATAAAGCAAAAAATAGGGGAAATAATAAATAAAATAATCAAATATAACTCGGTTCCTGTGTATTAACTTAACAATTTTTTAAATTTAATTACTGTAAAATTTTCGCATAAGGGTAGCAACAGTAGCAACCTGGAGTTGGGAACACGCTTTTTAACTGGCCACCATTTTGTCATGTAATTTATGTATAGTTTGGTTTGGAATTTCAACATGAATAGACTTATGACTCAACAACGTTTCCATTTGTGCAATTTTTTTTGGAAATTCGCATTTTACGTCCATTTTACGATGAACGTAGTTATCCCTCAGAGTAATTAATTCAATTAACTAAGGTACGTTTTCATACTACGTTTACTCTTAATGATAGTGCACATCTAGATAAACGTTATACAGTGCATACAGCAGAAGTTATTGCTGCTGTAAAACGTAGCGTATAGAAGACTGGAATGAGTCTATCCGTCATCGTGTACAGCAATTAGATATATGTCCATCCAGTTGATGGAAGATTTTGCGGAAATATTTTGGTTTTATTTGGGTATGGTTTTCCGTCGACCCTCGTCAAATTTGGTTTGTGAACTCTCGTACGAAGAGAACACTAAAGATGGCAAACGGGCGAAACTGGTTTGTTCAAAAACCAAATTTGACAAGGGTCGACGGAAAACCGTACCCAAATAAAAGTAAATTAAAGTCCAACACAAGCAAGAATGGAAACCACACAATCACATAGTAAGGCTTAGATTAGGTGAATGGGCCCAAAATGAATTTTGTTTTGCGATCAAGTTCACTTTGTTTTGACTGGATACTTAAATAAACAAAACTGTTATATTTGGAGTCATGATAATCATCAAATGTATGTCGATAATCCACTACATCCAGTAAAACTAATGGTTTGGCGTGCTTTATGGGAGTCATTGATCCGTACTTCTTTAAAAACGATGCTGGTCAGTTTGTTATAGTCAATGCTGAGCTCTATAGAGCCATAAGTACTGAATTTTTCATTCATCAATTGAACAACCATGATGTGTCACACTATATCACAATTGATTTATTGAAAGAAACGTTTGGTAGCCGCATAGTTTTACGTTTGGGATCCATGAATTGGCCACCAAGGTCGCGCGATTTAACTCTACCAAACTAGTTTCGATAGTCGGTAGTCTACTTCAATGAGCCCGAATCGATTCCTTATATACGGCACCTCAAACAAGACTACGTCCGACATAGGCATGTTGGTTATACGTCAGAAGCCATATTTATATTTAACAATGAATATTATCTTTCAGATAAAGTAACTTTCATGTCAATTTAAAACATTCTATATATCTATAAAAATACCCTTAAAACACTGATATCCTTCAATAAGGATATAGCTCCTTATGATTCATTTATATTTACAAATTTTTGAAGAATACATTGCAGCAACTTAAAGGACTCTTTATTTAGAGCAATATACTAAACTCAACAAGATTTCTCAAGCTTATCTTCATAATATTTAATTTAAAATATTATTTTCGGGCCTCTAATTTATATTAAAGTTCGATTTTGAATAGAAAATAAACAGACAATATAAGCAAATGTTTACTTCTCGCTGTGTTACTTATTTTTTCGTGTGTGAGACTGATCAGTGAGTCTGTACACTTCATTGAATACTCTACTCTACTCTACTCTCTCCAATTTTCAAATGCAAATTTTTAATTGTTATTCACGTCTTGGCTAACTTGACTTTCACACACATTTGTTATATTACGAGGGCTGCTATTTATATTTGTGGCCTAAGGATGAAAACACAAGCATTTAAAGACAAAATCTATTTTATTGTTTTTCAAAATATTCTCCACGAAGATTTATACACTTTTGCATGCGTTGGAACCAATTTTCATGGCACTTTTTCCACTCCGATTTAGGTACTTCTAAAACATGGGTTTTGAATGCAGAAACTACTTCTTCAGGTGTAGGAAACCGTTGTCCACGTAGTTTTTTGTTATGTTCGGAAACAAAGAGAAGTCATTAGGTGCCAAGTCAGGGCTGTATGGCGGATGACCCATCAATTCAATGTTTTGCCCTGTCAAAAACTCCATTGTTTCGGTGTTACCAGGCCAGAAATATAAATAGCAGCCCTCGTATTACTTAACTTTCTAATTAATAGTTTCGTCGAGATTTGGACCATGACTTTCTTTCTTATTTTACTGACAGAATCTTAGGAACGGTTTTAATATAACAAATACCTACACCAACTACCATCACTACACAGCAATTGCTTTTTAATTGCTAACTGAAACTCTCTCCAACGTATCTGTCCGCAGCAGTCATTATTTTTTTCGCAAAAAACACTGTTGGGACGTGAACTTAGGATATTCTTTGAAATAAACATGCGTAGACTTCTACTAATGCAGTTATCAAGTTTGGACGGCATGCATCACCTAAACTTTCTCTTCTATTCACCGTATCTGGCCGAAACAGTCATTATTCTTTTCGTAAAAAAAACTTTGTTGGGATATGAACTTAGGATATTCTTTGAAATAAACATGCTTACACTTCTACTAATGCAGTTATCATGTTTGGACGGCATGTATCACCTTAAGTTTCTTTCTATTATGTTGACACTCACATGACAATTATAACAATTATTAGTAGCGGACGTGACTATTTATTTTGCTCTTCGAAAACATTACTTTTGTTCATTTATACATACGTTCAAAGGGCTGCAATTTTATTTTTATAATCTCCTGCAAGTTGTTTGCGCCCAAAAAACAGTGCTTGCTCCTACTTAAGATTTTATTATTTTTGATTCAATAATTTATTAATTTGTAAAATTGTTTTTTACCCTTTAAATATGTAAATGGTTAAAGTTTTGTTATTATTAATTTTTATTTAAATATGTAATAGATTCAATAAAAAACTATACAAATTTAATCTGAAATTAGATGAAGATTGCATTTTTCCAGTTTAAATAATAAAAATATTTAAATAAATATTTTTTTACAGATTAATACAAATTTAATTAAAATAAAAAAGGTCGAATAAAAATAAAAATAATAATCATTTTTACTTTATTATTAACAATTTTTTATTGCCAAAGAAATTTTCATGCTTGAATTTATAAAAATATTTTTAATTTTAAAAGGTTTTTGTTACTAGTTTTGATTTTTTTTTTCTGTTGTTGGAGTTTTCTCTTGTTTATAAAGAAACGATTTGAAACTAATTTAATTTTTATAACTTGCAATTGCAATAGTTCTTTAGAGAAGTTTCAAATGACTTCTTTCAGTGAATACCCTTATTAAAATGGTTGCTAGACTTGACTACTTTTGTTTATAATTTTTTCTTTAAATGACATTTAAAAGCCAAATAGGCATAAAGAGTTATAACAAAGGTAAGAAACTTAAATCCAAAATTTCAAAACAGTTATAATAAAAAAAAATTATGCTATCAGCAGAATAGTGATATTTTAATGTTTTTATGTCAAAAAATGTGTTTTTTTAAATGACTGTCTGTTATTCTTCAATTCGTGAGTTTCAACACCATAAAGCTAAGTAAAAACTGTTTCGTTGCATTTTTTCACACGATTCTTATCGTGTACCTTAGCAATTTTTTTTAGTATTATTTGTACATAATTAATAAATAGAACTTAGTTCCAAAATTTTTTACACTTTTAGGTTTTTTTTTATTTTTGCTTTATTTTTTCTTGATTCATTTAATAGTGTTATATAGTGTTATAAACAATTCGAACAACAGCATTTATGAGTACGTGATCTACAATTAAAATTTCTTTGTACTTTTGTTGTTTCGTTGTATTGTATGATCTATAGCAATTTTAACTTGAGGTTAGTATTGCTGTAAGTAATTGTTTTTCGTATGTTTGTTGTTCCTCCTATTAGTATAATTAATGCAACTTGCGATGAAATTATGTTTTATAATAAATCTGATAAACAATATTTAAATATCCATTCAAAGCAGAAAACTCTTGAAACGTTTGAAAATATTTGTCAGTTCAAAAAATCTGAAATTTTCCTACCAAATTATTTCATTATTTTCGAGGATACTACTTTTATTTTCAAATTATTTATGTTATCCACAACGCAAAAAAAATTCCAAACAACATTATGATCTCATAAGGGTTACCAAACAAAAAACTAAATCACAGAATTGCAACTAAATTTAAAATTTCAATAAAAGTGAGGAAAATTGTGCAAAAAAAATTGGAAGAAAAAAAATTCGTACAAAATTCGAAAGTTCAAAAAATCTAAATTTCGCTTAAAAATTTGCGATAAGGAGAATTTTAACTTCATATTTAGCTGTACCTTTTAATTACAAATTAAATACTATATAACAAATGAAAATATATTAATAATAAATTTCAAAAACTCGCAAACTCATTGCTTGTAGCATACAATAGCAATCTCTCGCGCCAGAGTAAAATAATTATGTTAAATGAATTTACTATTATCTATTATCTTCTGTTTTCGATTAATTTCATACCACTATTATTGTAGTGATTTAGTTTCTTGCACCATAAGAAACTAATTCACTAATAGTACTTTACCACTGTTATTGTAGCGATTTAGTTTCTTGCACCATAGCTGTCATTTTTATTCCATTTTCCCAAATATGTAACTTAATATTTATGAAAGAAAAAAAAAACTAATTAAGATAAGTTATTGTAGTGGTATCTGGTGTCTTGATGATATTATTATTCACAGAAATAAATCGACCAAAACCGTGCTAAATATTTTTTATTTTTATTTTCATTATTTTATTATCGTTTTACCTTATTTTCTTTTATGACCTTGTTTGAAGCGATCAAATGTCTAACGTTTTTTTTTTTGTTTTTGTTACTTCCAAAATTTTGAAAAGAACATGAATTCATTTAAATTATCGACTAACATATGGTGTTATAAATGTCTAACATTAAAACAAGATTTTGTGGCCGGAATTTTATTTTATTTTTAGACGAAAATCTCACATACTTTTTGTTTTCTAACTTTTTCAATATAAAAATCATAAAAAGTATGTCGGTTCACAAAAATGGTAAAATCGTTATTAAACATTGAACAAGACATTAATTTTAGTTTGATGGTGTTAACTAAACACTCTCGATCAGATGATTAAAATCACTTACATTTCTGATTTGCCAACAGTAAAAATTTTACTGCTATGGAAGAGAGAAAATTCCTCATTACCAAAATACCACCAACAGATTAAAGGTAAATGTGAAAGTAGAAAAAAAAAACCAGACGAAAATTACAACTTTCCATTTATATGATTAGAACCACTTCAGATTTGTCAGGGGTCACATACGTTTATTGATTGACTTTGTGTAATTTGTAGTGACTGTAAATATTTTTTTTTTTTCATTATATCTTATGTTGTGCTTTTCAACAAGAAGTTTTTTTTTTCAATTGTGGCAACATCAACAACATGATAGTTTTGACATTTAGATTTTTAACGTTTTCGTAGTAGATGTAGTGGCAATTGTTACAATGAATTCGATTTTGCACGAAAGTCGTTAAATTTGAGTCGACAGGTTCGATACATAATGTGCGAACACCAATGCGTGTTCGACCGGGTCGTTCAACTGGGAGCATGGCTGCCGTGAGCCACAGAATTAAAAAAAAATCAATTTCTCTACGTTCGCATCGATTGGCGTTATTCAAAATTGCCACATGGCGAATTTGGCAAACGGTTTGACTTCGAAGCTTCACAAGTCTCAACTGGTGAAGGAATTGGAGTCGACCGCCCAATCACATCGACGTAGATTCGCTCAATTCATTCAGGAACAACCGGCTGGTTTTTCTGAAAAATCATTTTTTCAGACAACACTTGTCAGGACATGTCAACAAGCAAAATTGCCTTATTTGGGCTTCTGAAAATCATAGAGCGATTATTGAGAAACCTTTGCATGCTCAACGTGTCACTGTATAATGCGCTATGTGATCTGGAGGCGTGATTGGGCAGATGAGTCGGGAAATGTGGTAACAGCCAATGGATCACAACTATTGGAAGGTGCTAAAAAATCATTTTTTTTGGATAAAGCACATTTTCATTTGTCAGGGTATGTCAACAAGCAAAATTGCCGCTGAAAATCCTTGAGTGATTAATGAGAAGCCTTTGCATGCTCAACGTTCACTGTATGTGGTTTAGAGGCGTGATTTAGCCGCTTTTTTCGAAGGTGGGGCTGGAAACGCTAACAACTCAATTTTGACCTATTATTGACGACGTGGATATCACAGACATGCGGTTTTAACAGGATGTTGCCATATGTCACACAGCCTATGAAACGATCAGTTTATTGCAAACCGAATTACCCGATCGCATAATTTCACGACAATCAGAAGTTAAGTGGCCAACCAGATCAGCCACACCAGTGGATTATTTTTTGTGGGGCTATGTTAACAACAGAGTCTATACGGAGCAAATCGAAACGATTTCAGTCTTAAAACTCAAAACCCGTGGTGTGTTTAACGAAATAGGGCCGCTATTTTGCCAAAAAAGTGAATTAAAACGAAAGAATCGACATCTGTCAGCGTGGTCATGGTGGACATTTGTCGATATCATTTTTCATTCATAATTCTCTTCGTAACACAATAAAAATTTTACTTTTATTTGGGTACGGTTTTCGTACGAAAAGAACACTGAAGATGGCAAACAGCCGAAACCGGTTTGTTCACAAACCAAATTTGACGAGGGTCGACGGAAAACCGTACCCAAATAAAAGTAATTTTAACCCCGTCGGAAAAGCCAAGCACATATAAAAATTTTAATCATCTTAATCTAAATTTTTTTTGTTTTAAAAAACAAACTTCGTATTGAAAAACTCTTTTATTATTTTATTCCGCTTAAGATTTATGAAGATGACCATCGGAACTTCGGTAGCCCTGCATAAAGTAAATGACCAAAAGTAATGCATACACAATTTTTGATGAATGCAACAATTTTATTTGGAACGGCGTTGCCTTTAAAGCGCTTTTTGTATTAGGTTGCAACAACTTTTTTTAGTAGACCAAATATCATTTTTGTTGTGTGTTCATAGATATCTGTTTAGCAAAGTCTAAGCTGCGATTTCAAAAATGTTTTGTAATTAATTTTGTTTTTAATTTTCGGATTTTGAATTTAAAAAGATTCCAGAAACTCTGCTGTACGGAATAACCGGTGATGGCGATTAAACTATATTTTTTTATTATTTTTTATTTTTAGTTTAATTATATATTTTTTTTAATTTAACAAACAAAAAAATGCGATTAGCTTAAGTTAACTTTATTACTTGTTAAGTGTCAGCAAAAACGGAATATATATAGCCAAAATAGAATTTCAATTAATTGCCCACGTACATAAATTGTGTTTATAATAACTTTCTAAAACATTAAATGGTTTCGATCTAAAAACACAATAAAAACCAAAAAATGACGGCAATTATTTTTGTTTTTTAATTTAAAGTGTTTTGTTTTTGCATTTTTTTTAATGCCTGAAATTAAATCATCACCACAACTTTATGATGTTTAACTTTAAATGATAATAAAAAAGGCAGTTCAACAACAACAGAAGACTTAACAAATATTTTTATCAGAATTTTTTCTTACTTCAAAGCTGTTTTTTTTTTGTTTAATATACATCATAATTTTAAGAAAAGCTGATAAAAAAATGTTTACTCTTCTTTAAAAAATCAACTGAATACTTTTAAAAGTTTGTAGGTGTGTACAAGTTTCTTATCATTTAAGTTTTTTTCTTCTCTGTCTACTTGTTCCATTTAATAAAAAAATTTCTAGTTTTCTCAAGGTATTCTTCATTTTTGTTATTTTTAAATCTTTGAATTTTTTTACATTTTAAATGATAAAACATTTAACATTTTTAAATAATTTTTTTTACTTTTTAATTCACAAAGTTTTTATTTTAAAAATTTTATATATTTAAACTTCACTACTCAATGGAAAAGCCTCATTTGTGATAAAGAATTAATCAATTATAAATCAAACATGCCAATTCATTAGGTTTATCTCTACAAGATAAAATAACAATATTTAAAACATACTTCTCTTTATTTATTAAATTTAATATGACTTCATCCATGTGGCTGTGTGTCACAATTTTCGTTTTTTACTTTAATACAGTTCTCTCACAAATTCCAAATAGTTAATTGTCCACAAGTGACGACATAATTTAATTGTGTTGAATCTGGTTAAATCTAGTGATTTTTAAATTTAGCTATAACAAATTGTCTAAATGCTTTCTAGCCAAAATATTTTGAGATTTATGATTTCAAATCATTCAATTTTTCGAAACGTCATATCCTTGGTGGCAAAGAAGATATAAAAGGAATCATTGCTCATTAATAAAATAGGTTCATATTGAAGAAATTGTAAACAACTGAAGAGAAGTTTCTGAGTATTAGAATACAACTGGCTAAAACCCGTTCAGTAACGTAACATATTTTTCAATTGATTTCTTTTTTCTTTACCATGATTCATTTGACTTTGCAGTCAATTTAATTTAATCAAACAAAAGGCTGGTAAAATTATACAGAAGCATTCTTTTAATTGTTGGTTTTAAATGTAAAGCAAATTTTAATCAGGCCAGTTAGAAGCGGAATCTATAAAAATTTCAATTTCATTAGAGCACTCATCATAAGCATCAAAACTCTTAAGAATCAATATATTTGGATATCGATATGTGCTTGGATTCTCCGACGGGGTTAAAATTTCTTTTGTTTGGGTACGGTTTTCCGTCGGCCCTCGTCAAATTTGGTTTGTGAACAAACCGGTTTCGGCTGTTTGCCATCTTCAGTGTTCTTTTCGTACTGAGTACCCAAACAAAAGATATTTGGATATCCTGCTGTCCCCATTGAGCACCCCCCCCCCCCCCCCCCGGGGGCACATTTATGGTCTTTATAGTACGCAACAGCTATCTAGATCTGTGCAACTGGGGGTATAAAGGGAGCCCAGTCCCCTGAAGACAGGCAGGGAGTCAACTGGAAGCTTCACTTTATTTCCACGGGGATCAGTGAACCCGCAGAGTTCATTATTTGTCTCTTTAGACATTTAATACTTCTCTGACTGATCGTTGAGGTTGGCCCCTATATAGGACTATCGTGGTGGTTGTGGTTTCGCGACCCCATAATAGTATATTGGTTATTATGGTGGCCAGGATCATCTCACTGATAATGAGACGCAAAGTGAATGATCCAGTCCAGTGAGCATGCTAGACATGTGTTCTGGACAGGAGTTGAAAGTCTCCAACTGTTTAGCAAGGTGTGATGGTTTGCAGCCCTGCCCTGGAATCATTAAAGTTGTAACTAGGTGGTTCTGTTGCTTAGAATTATGTCTTCGGCTTCCTAGGACGCATGTATGACGTTCCAAATTATACAATTGTGGTTTGTCCACCATCTGATTAAGGCTACATAGCCAGGTGCTGATGTAAAACGAATCACACAATCTGTCCCCATTGAGCCCCTTGGCCCCTATCTTGTGTGCAGTCGAGCAACTCCATTATAGATATTGGGGCGTCGCACGGTAGCTCAGAATCAATTTTCATTGGCCAAAACCTGTATTTTTTCTTGACATAAATTCTTAAAATTTTTATATCATCAGAAAGGAAACAGATCAAAACTTAGGTATCCGAAAAATTTTGTCAAAATATTCCCAGTAGTAGGCGTAGCATGCTGCTAAAAGCAAAGAATTTAAGTTAATTTAAAAATAAAAAAAAAATTTAATATTTGATCTCATATTAATTACGATTTCTTGAAAACTATTATTGATAATGGGCTGCGGTTTTTCTTGTTATGTTGGGTGAACTGTTGTTTTTCACAGATGGTATTTGGGTACCCTGTACAATCTGTAGTTAGGATAAATAAATAATAAATTTGAAACCACCATATATTCGTAAAATTGTAAGTTTATTAGTGTATAAATTTTACAGGACAAAAAAGGACAAAAAAGCGAAACCATCGTAAGAAAGGTAAGAGTGTTTTTTTAAGCCTATATATACTTTTGCAATTGAACACTTTTTTATTTTAATGAAAATACTCAAAATTTTTACAAACAAAATTCTATGTAAATTGCTAGTAAATTTACTCTAGAAACCATTTACTGCCATAAATACAAATTGCAGAGAGAGAGAGGAAAGTTATTGGTGGTATAAGTAGTTCTTCAAATGGTTGTCATTCTTTTAAAGAACTTCCTAAAAATTAGAGGAAACAAATGTTTAAAATTTTTTTCAGTAAAGTACAGATATATAAAGTACAATTTATACCCATCCTATCATCACATAACTGTAGCTAAAAAGGAGTGTTATCCCCCAAAGGAATCTATCGAAATCATACCAATTTCGGCTCAGTTATAACTGGGAGCTCTACTTGATCATACAGCCACAAGGTTAGTACAATCACTTAAAGAAAGTGAGTTGAAAAAATATGGAAACTGCAATTTAACTCTTTTTAGTAACTGGGAATACGATGGATTCATCTCTGGCCAAAAACAATATAAAAAATTTGTATGTGAAGATATTTCTGATACAGATATGTTCATGGTGTCATTTGTGCTATTGCGATTAGTAAAGAACTTAGAAAACTCGGAACCTTCGTCCAGCACAATGCACACAAATTGTGTTTGGAAAAACCATACTCCCTCGTCTACAAAATACTGCAGACCAATAAAACTTGAGTTTAAAAAGGAAACACATGATACCATTAAGAATGAAGTAAGTGACATAAGAGCTCAAATTTCAACACTAAAACCATTAGAGTTAAGATAGATGAACAAACTATTAAATTAAATTGAATTATCAATTAATACTTTCAATGGTAGACGGAAAAACTGCCCAGGTTTTGAATGATACAAAAGCTTCATCCAGCTATATTAGATGAAAACAACATCAAGTCGGTTAAACTAAGAAGCGACAAAGTCAGTAGATAGTATTGATGAATTTAGATTATAACCGCTACATACGGGGATAAGGTTTATGGAACACATATTGAAAATTAGCTATGATTTGGACTTCAGATTTTCAGGATCAGCAAGAAATAATGACACCAACAAAGAGAAAAGAAAATTAAAAAAGCAACAAGTTCAAGGTGTGCACCTTCAAACATGGGTTAATTATAGATCAACCAAAACAAGGATCAGGCAATACAAACGTTTCATTTTGGTTCCCAAAACTACATCTGATACAAGAGATGTTGATATAGATGTTATTTCAAGATTTAAAACAATTCCTGAAGTACTTGCGTGCAATGAACAAATTAATGCTAGAAAATTTGGTGGAGATTTATCAGAGGAAGCCCAGGAAAAAAAGAAATACGGATTACAGATTTTACAGAGAACATAATACCAGAGAAATATCACGAAGTTCTACAAATCAGGATTTTTTTCATATATTATTGGCAACATCAGATACTTTCATCGCTAGCACTCGAAGTCAATGGAAAGTGAATCATTCGGACCTAAATGCCGAAGCTAAGGCATTGCTGCAGGACAGAAGTAATACAGAGCAGAATATAAAACATTTACAGGAAATATTCCAGCCAAATGAATAATAATTATAAATTGCATTTAATTAATAAATGAAATAAAGTATACAAATATTAATATTAAATGTTATTTTATTTATCTACAATCTATTTATGACTATAAATAAATATGTAATTAAGGAAAAATTAAGTTACACTGTTTTATTTTAAAAGTGACCAAAAACTAGGAAATATGTAAGCATTTTTAAGCGTAAAGTTAAGTATAGCGCGTTGTACCGATCTTAATACAACCTAAACTCGATGAAAGCTTAAGATGTTATCTATTGACTAAAAAAGAATTTCTAAAAAGTCTTTGTTAGTTAAAAATTTACAGAGTTTTGGCCAATGAAATATATTCCGAGCCACTGTGCGCCGGCCCATACATTAGTGTTGTATTCCATTTTTGGACGGCTATAGGTAGTATCAAGTAGTTTTAGGAAACCGAAGCACTTAAAAGCTTCTTTAGAAACCTGAAAAGTGTGTTTAGCCCTTCGAGCATTACACTGGAGATCCCCCGGGGGCACATGATAGTCTTTTTGGAACCTACTATTCCATTTAGACTGGTGTCTTGCGGGGTAAAAGGGAGCCCAGGCCCCTCAAAGGCTAGTAGAAGTCACCTGGACAATCCACTATATTTCCACGGGAATCAGTGACCCGCAGAGTTCCGTTATTTGTCTCTTTAGACATTTAACTGTTCTCTGGCTGATTATTGAGGTTGGCCCCTATATGGTAGTATCGTGGTGGTTGTGGTTTCGAGGCCCTCGTGAGAGTTTGTGGGTCGGATCATTTACAATGAACATAATGAATGGTTCAGGTCCAGTGAGTATGAATGCCGTCGGGTTCTTAATTATATTAAGCTTCATGCGTTCTGGACCAGGAGTTGGAAAGTCTCAAACTCTTTAGCAAGGAGTGAAGGCTGCGGCCTACTTCGGGCTTTCGAAATTGCTACTAGGAGTGACTGGAGGATGGCCTCCTAGGGCGTGAATGACGTTTGCAAATCATTCAAAGTGGTTTGACCATCATCTGATTATGACTACCTAGTCGGTGCAGATGTAAATCAAATCACATCAATTACACTGGAGATTCATGCCATGAACATCAAGTGCTTCCGATTTCTTAATACTTATATCACTCATAATAACAGATGCAACATCATTTCCGTACACACATCTATGCGTAAGGATGCAACATTGAGTCTTATGGCCATTTAAATTGACTCTATTCACACGACCCCATTTGGAGATTGTTGCGAGATCGTTGTTGAGCGTATAATTTATATTTTGCCTTTTGGAGCCTACTTCCAACTGGTTCGGTCTATTACTGAGTACAAATGACCAATGGTGTTGTCATCTATGAAAGAGCATATTGTTTGGTGTTCTCATTCATTAATTCTCCATAGAAATAATTTAAAACAAGAAAATAAACTTATTTTTCTTAAAATTATTATATATGAATATAAAATATTTTATCATACTATGTAAACAGTATGATAAATTATTTTATACACTGACTCATTTGTTATCATTTCCTTTGTATTTAAACTGTTGAACAATATTCATTTAGGAAAATAAAAGAATAATAAATAATTATTAATTCACTATTAAGGGGTTATTCAAGATTTTATTTTTCACGATTGTATTGTTTCTCAAAAGTTAAGGTTATTATAAGTCTCAAGCTTTATATACGCTTAAATATGTGTGTTTTACTTTGTTGTATCTTGACAAGTTCGTTAGTGAGCAGGAAAAAAGAAAGAAAATCAATATTTGCCAGTTCTATTAAAAATGATTGTACAGATTTTCTTTAAAAATAAAACCGGCCAGTTTTTTTATTTCTGAAATAAACTTAATAAAGGTGATGTTTATGGTGGGTACCTCAAACAAGGTGATGTTGCGTGCTATATTAACTTTAAAACTAACTTTGACCTATCCGGATTAAAATATTTTTTTTTCTTTAACGTTCTCTTCTGTGTAAAAGAGTTGTGCTCAGTATGTCGTATGTTAATTTTAAAATTTTAAATATTTTGTAATTATTTCGCCATAACTTTATTTAAACTTGAGTTTTTTATATTGGTCAAGCTGAAAGTCCATACCACGCGTTCTACGCGTACACGCTTTATACGCGTCTGTCAAAAAAGTAGAATCAGTGTAATTGTATGAATGCTTATGACACATAGAACGCATGAACGTTTACTTTCTACTTTTCTACGCGTCGCAAGCGCCATGAAAAAATGTCAGCTGTTTTTGACGTTGTATCATTTCTGTTATTTTGATTTTTCAAACGTTGCTGCGAAACAACCGCTCACTTCCCTTTCCAAAACCAAATTCAATAAATACTATAAATTCTTGAAAAATTTAAGTTTCAGTTTTCATTTTTGGAAAATTGTTTTTTTATTAGTTACACCACAGCTGATCATAACAAAAAACTTGACCCATAATAAGCGTTGTATGTAACTTGAAGTTTGAAAAGCGTAGAACGCGTAAAAAGTATCAAACGCATACAAAGCGTATGCGCGTAGAACGCGTGGTATGGAATTTCAGCTTAAGATCTGCTTACTTATAGTGAGTTTATCCTTCTGCCATTTCCGCATTCTCAGACAGCCAAGAAAGTTATAAGATTCATAAAATTTTCTGGGATCCCCTCTATCCGCTCCTAATAGGAACAACTAAAAAAGCAGTTGCAATTAAGCTAAGTTCATTCGTTTCATAGAAATTTCTAGGATTTCCTCTTCCTGCTCTTTACAGGAACTACTGAATAAACAATTTTTGTAGAAGTTTCATTATCTTCAAAGAGACTCTGATAGAGTAACCTCCTGTGTAAGGGGTTTTTTGAATTGCACTTCTCCTGCAATCACACCAGAGAAGTGAACTCCTCATGTTACGCATTTCTCAGCAGTTTCTGCTGAATTTTAAAAGCTGAACTGCAAAAAATATAAGAATCGATGGAACTACAAGATAAGTGTTTGAAATTAACTTGAAGAATTAAACAAACTTGAGCAGACTGTTTAACTTATTAAATTAAATGTTAACGTAAAGCAAGTAATGCAGCAAAAATGCAAAAGTTTCAAAAAGTATAGGAATTATATAGTGCATTCAAGTTTTTTTTTGCTGAACTTTTAGAGAGTCTATAAAAATTCACAAATTGTTTGAAAAAGAAGTTCTTAAAACTTTTATCGTTTAAATCATAAAAAAAAAAATATTTCAAGTTGACCGTATTTTTACAATCTTTGTGCAACAAACCAAACCTTCTTGTTTTGGCAGATAAATGTATTATGTTCTTAAGTAACAATTAATGTTTTGTTAAAATAATTTACTTTTTCTCAGTGAGAACATTAAACTCAAACTACTTAAAGAAAAGTTATCTTATCACAAAAACCGAACAGAAAACATTATATTCGACAAAAAACAATGAAATGAAATTTTAACTCAAAAACTTTAACTGAAAAATAAATTATATATACGAGTGCATATATAAATATATGGACATACTAAATGTTTTGATAAAAATTAAAATAAAATAACTCGACACTTAAGTTTTCAATATAGAGTAAATATGATTCCAAAAAAAAAAACAAAATAATAAATAAAATGAAAAATAAAATCACTTCAACATGGGGACTAGTTACTGATAGGAAATAAAGAGAAATAATTAGTTGACGATTTGTATTACAAAAGTTATGAAGAAGTCGTTATTTAGAGCGCTTTAAAACGTAATTATTATTTTTTTAATTCTATATAAAAACGAAAACTAAACTAAATAAATAACTTTATAAATAAAGTATTGAAATTGAAGAATTCTTCGATTAGTTAACACAAAAAAAGCACAAAAAAATTTTAAAGGAGATAAAAAAAAATCCTATAAGCAAAAATGCTGAATACCTTTAGTGCAGTGACACCGTTTTTAAAATTTAATTCAAAGCGTGTAATCATAGACAATATTGTATTTCAATTACATTATCGTTGGACATTTGTAATATTAATAGTGGCAACAATTATAGTTTGCTCCCGCCAATATATTGGTGAGCATATTAAATGTATTTCGAATTCAATACCCTCAAATGTGATTAATACTTTTTGCTTCTTTACACCGACCTTTACACTGGTTAGTTTTTACTGTCCACAAATTAAAATTTTTTACTAAAAGTTTAACTTTTTAGATACGTCATTTGAATAATTCTGCCTTGGCATCTGGTGCTATATTTCAACCTGGTATTGGCCCATATGAAACTCAAGAGGAACCGATAAAGAGACATGCTTATTATCAATGGGTACCATTTGTGCTGTTTGGCCAGGCCTTGTGCTTCTATTTGCCACATTTTTTGTGGAAAACATGGGAAGGTAACGATTTAAATAATTTTACATTTATTATGATAAGATGTAATTGAAAAATGTTAGTTCACTGTGAAATTGGTGGTTCTGTTAAAGTTACATTTCGCAAAATTCCTGATATTTTTGGACAACATAATTGTCCTTTTGAGACCCCTATTAAAAATTGCTCCTTAAATTTGAGTCGACAGGTTCGATACAAAAAGTGCGAACATCAACTCGTGTTCGAGCGGCTCGTTCAACTGAAAACATCGCAGCCGTGAGCCACATTGTTGAAACAGATCCAAATTTGTTAATCGACATTCTTGACTTTGACTCTAACTCTTATCCTTACAGCGCCGTAGATTCGCTCAATTCATTCAGGAACAACCAACTGACTGTTCTTTTTTTCAGACGAGGCATATGTTCACTTTTTTTGGGTTCTGAAAACCCTAGAGCGATTATAGAGAAGCCTTTGCATTCTTAACGTGTCACTGTATGTGTGCCATATGGTCTGGAGACGTGATTAAGCCGTTTTTTTTCGAAGATGAGGCTGGAAATGGCGTAACGGTCAATGGATTACGCTAACGCGAGATGGTAAAAATCACTGACAAGTGGTTTCAAAAGAACGGTGCCACATGTCACACAGCCATGTGAAACGATTAATTTATTTAAAACCAAATTAACGGATCGCGGTTAAGTGGCCAGTCAGATCATGTGATTTAACACGACTAAATTTTTTTTGTGGGACTAAGTTAATGACAGAGTCTATACGAAGCCAATTGAATCGATTTCAGCCTTAAAACTAAAAATTCATGACGTGATTAACAAAATAGAATCGACATTTTGCCAAAAAGTGATTCAAAACGCTGATGATGTAATCGAAATCTGTCAGCATGGTCGTGGTGGACATTTTTTTTTAATAATTACCGAACTTTTCTCCTCGTAATACAATAAAAATTTGAATCATCTTAATCTAATTTTTTGTTTTATTTTGTTTAAGAAAACAAATTTCTTATTGAAAAACCCTTTATAATTCAAATTTATATATTTATTTAAAAAAAATTGAGAATCTCAGCATAAGATAATTTGTCAAATTATCACTATAAAACCGTAATTCATGTATTGTCGGTATTATTTGTTTGTCTCTCTTTAGGTGGACGCACTAAAGCTTTAGTATTTGGCCTAAAAATGGTTGGTCTGACGAAATATCTGCAAAACCAATCTCTTAAAATTGGTAATCTAAATATGCCATCATTGGATGAAATGGATTCACGTATCAAAAACATACGTCGGACAATGATTGATCGCATGCGCTTAAATCAATCATGGGGTGCGCATATGGTTTTTGCCGAAATTCTTAATCTATTGAACCTCATATTGCAAATCTATTTTACAAATTTGTTTTTGAGCGGTGCCTTTTATTCTCTGGGCCCCAAAGTACTACGTGAACGTTGGACTGAACAAATGGATGCTTTAGATGTGGTTTTTCCTAAAGTGACTAAATGTCATTTTCATAAATTTGGTGCTTCAGGATCTCTGCAAATGCACGATACTCTCTGTGTAATGGCCTTAAATATTGTAAACGAAAAGATTTACACGGTTTTGTGGTTTTGGTATGCGATTGTATTGACTCTCACAATTTTGGGACTGATATGGCGGCTATTCACTCTGTTCTTTTATAAAAGGTAAGAAAATGAAGTTCATAGTTTTAATTTGCCATTTCAGTTTAAGTAACAACAACAACTCTTGAGTTTTCTATACAAATTTTGGGGTAAAATCCATTGATCTATATTAGCAGTATGGATATGCTTTCCCCACAGTAATAAATATTTTAAGGGAATATCACAAAATATTTATGCTTAAAGGAATCTAAGACAATTACTGTAGACTTACTTGAAAATTTTTTAAAAAAATTATATTTGTACTCTTTTTAGAAATAATTATTTTATATAGGGTCCGCCAAATAACTTTTTTTTTAAAATGCTATAAGCAAAACTACACAGCTTCGGCAGTGCGGCACGTAACGCCGTCCTGTTGAAACCAAATGTTGCCAATATCCTCCTCTTCAATTTTTGTGAACAAAAATTCGTTCAACATGGCCCGATAATGATCGCCATTGACTGTAACGGACACTTCTGAAAAATGGCCCAATTATGCCTCTGGACCAAAATCCGAACCAAACAGTGACTCGTTTTCGGTGCGTCGGCTTTTCAATGTATGGGTGCGGGTTTTCTGTGCCCCAAATGCGACAATTTTGCTAGTTTCCATACCCACGAAGATCAATGAGCTTCATCTGAAAAGATGATACTTTTAGCAAAATCGGGTAAGTCGATCGCAGGCCCACTTAGCGAAGCGTTGTTCAAACGTATACACAACCATTTTCGTTCAGCGGAAGGATAAAACTTAATATCTGTTAAATCAAACATGAGCTAAGTGTTGCCCTTCACGAAATAAGCACAAGTTGAAACGTTACATTGCGGACCCTATATAAGTTCACTTTTAGTTTATTAGTGTGATTAAAACTAATCTAATATAAAATAATCATTTTAATTATGATGTTTTTTTTTCTATTAAAGAAGACGTCAATTTTTATTATTTATTTTATAAAACTTGCTAAACTTTTGACATTTAATTAATTTTAGTGTCAAATTTACACGCTACACACTTTATTGGGCCAAACCGGGTAAACTAGATGAAAAAGAATTGTCCGAAGTTGTAAGGAAATGTAACTTTTCGAATTGGATGTTTTTATACTTCTTACGAATTAATCTTTCCGAATTTCTCTTCAAAAAAGTAATTTTTCACTTAGCCAGTGAGTTTCCAGATGAACAACATGATAATAGCATTAATGACTTTTTGGCTAGAGAAGAGCCACCGTCTCATCTATATCCCAGCCAATTTGCAACAATGAAAATAGATGAAGTCGATCGACCTTTAATTAAGGAGTCAAGTATCAGTCATAAAATTAAATAATCATTATTTTTTTATTTTGCATTACAATAAAAATAAATTTATTACTTAAGTATTTCTGCTTATTTTTTTTTATATAAATACAATTATAAAGGAATAAAAAGCGTTTCATACATTTATTGAAATTGTTTTTTTTAAGGCAGAGTTTTCAAATAAAAATAAATGCATCACTTTCACCCCTGAACTGTTCGACATTTTAAGTTGTTGTTTTTATAAAATTTGTTAAAATTACTGGGAAACTGCTGAATATTTTTGTTTCAATTAATTTTTTCAAATTAGTATTGATAAAAAAAATGATATTTTATATTTTTTAACTCTTATGAAAATATCTGGAAATAGTAAATTATATGAAATTAAGCAATCACGAACTGTGGGAACATTTTACGAGAAGGCGGTAAAAAATATATAACTTTTGAACGGATCGTAATTTTGATACGTGGTTTTCTTTGTCTACTAAGTGAGATCATAGGCTTTCGTTTAAGTTATAAATTCAAATTAAATACTAATTAAATATAAAATTTAAAATCGACCGGTTAGAAAAATAGTTGTGATAGGTTTAAAAATACATTCTAAGTTTTAGCTGATTTTTGGTACCAAAGTAAAGTATTACAACTTGTTCAAAGAGTTTGGTTTACATAAAGTCTTATATTTTAAGACACGTTTAGAACTTATACTTATTAAAAACTTAAATTTAGTCAGTTAGGGCCAAGCTTTGGTACAAAAAATTTTAAAAGGATGAAATACATATAAATAACTGTTGTGTTTGGAAAAATTACTATTAATTAAACAATTTTAGTGACTATTTCTTCTCAATAGCATTGATTTTCATCTCCTAGAAGCAGTTTAGCTTTTGCGTCTAGTTCAATAGAAATAGTTTTCCATTTTTGCTGGATATTGGAGATATAGGGATCTGATGTGCATAATAAAATAACAACCAAGTCTTCATTAGTATAATATCTAGAAATTTTTCTTGTGTTATGCTTCCGAAAGAGCTTATAGTCTTTGTTTCGTTGTTTTTTTGCACCTCTTCAGATAGATCTCCTATTTGTAGAATATTGTGTTGAATTATTTGTTCCCCATGGTACAAAATTTTATGAGCTGTGGATGACATACATCTCCAAGAATATTTTTTTTGTAAAGTATAGCTGTTTTTTTGGCGTTTGCATTTATCTTTCTGCTGCATGCTAGAACTTGTAAAATAATAATGAATCTCCTTATTAGCTCCAAATCTACTCCTGTGATAGATGCTGCAGTTTCTGGATCTGAAAAAAATCTTCTTGCAGTATTTCCATCATTTGTGTTCCCCTCCCCTTGCTTTGACTGATCGCTGATTAGGTCTTTTCCTAAATACTTTTCTTGGATTCCTTTGGTTCCTTTTTTCTTCATTTTGCTTATTTTTTCTCACTGTTTCGCGTAACGGACCAAAATCCAAATCATAACCCAATTTAAGAATATGCTCCATAAAACGTATTCTAGTATGAAGAGGGGACAATCCAAATTCGTATGCTGCCTTAAAAGTCTCATCTTTTATTTTTCGAACATCTTCAGTTATGACATTTTTTTTTCTTTTTTGAAAGTAGATTTTATTAGTCTGCAATATTTTGTTGACGAGGGTATTTCATTTTTCCATGTATCAATTTCTGTTGCTGTACTAGTTGATGGCTCTAACTCGGTATAACTTTTTATTAATCGCAATGGAACGAATGATATCATAAATAAATCAGGGTCTGATAAATTTTTGGCATTACATGGCTTGTATTGTTCTCCCCGGGGGCACATGATAGTCTTTTTGGAACCTACTATTCCATTTAGACTGGTGTCTTGCGGGATAAAAGGGAGCCCAGGCCCCTCAAAGGGTAGTAGGAGTCACCTGGACAATCCACATATTTCCACGGGAATCAGTACGCTCGCAGAGTTCACTATTTGTCTCTTTAGACAATTAGCTGTTCTCTGACCGGTTATTGAGGTTGGCCCCTATATGGGAGTATCGTGGTGGTTATGGTTTCGAGACCCTCGTGATAGTTTGTGGGTCGGATCATTCATAATGAACACAATGAATGGTTCAGGTCCAGTGAGTATAAATGCCGTCGTGTTCTTAATTATATTAAGCTTCATGCGTTCTGGACCAGGAGTTGGAAAGTCTCGCCTACTCCGTGCTTTCGAAATTTCAACTAGGAGTGACCGGAGGATATACGTATTCGATGGACTCCTAGGGCGTGAATGGCGTTTGCAAATCGTTCAACTGGTTTGACCACCATCTGATTATGACAACCTAGTCGGTGCAGATGTAAATCAAATCACATCATTGCTTGTATTGTCTCTAACCAGAGGATCCATCACATCCTTATTTAGAAATTAAAGTAATGCTGCTATTTCCAAGTTTTTTCAAGATGTTAGAATCAAACGTTTTTTACAACCGTTCGGCAGTGTGTTCAAGAAGGTCTTGCAATTTTAATTCTGCTGAAGTAGAAGTGACAATTATAGCGGTTTATAAAGGTAGGCATTCTTTTTTGACAGCGACTAAATCTCTATACTGTGGGAAAATCCAAGAACTCTTTTCATTTTTTCGCTTCCGCAACTCGTTGTACTGATTTATTCTTCTGGAGTAAATTTCTTCTCTTCGTTTGGTGTAGGAATATTTTTTAAAATCCTCTTTGTACGCCTTGGACTTGCTTCTATTATTGCTTCAATTATCTCAATTTTTGCCTTTTTATTTTGCGTTGGCTTAATTTGGTGCTTAAATGAATCTTTGATGACTATTGGAGATATTTCTGCATTGATATTCTGAAGTTTTCGTCTTGAAGTTCTTTAACTACATTCGCCAATCAGTGCGAATCAATTTAAAAAGCAAAGTACTTTTGTGGCCTAAATTATATCAATTTATCAATTTATGTTATTTTAAGTAGGGAAAAAAATTTTTTTATTCCATTTTGCAAAAACTTTTCGACCTTGTGTCAGAAAACTTGTTCTGGTGCTCATGGTCGGATCGTGCCGGGTATATAATGAGATATAGGCATATAGGGGACATTTAGGGCTATGATACTAATGCTTTTACATTCCCTAACGAACTTTAGAAGTTATGCTCTATTTAGTAAGAGAATATAGAAAAAAATTGGACCTCTAAAAAAAATTAATTTCTAAAAATCAATCATACTAATAGCTAAACAAATCACTCTATTATACAAAGTTTGGTTCGTATAAAAATCTTGTATAGTTATATTCTCATTTTAGCAAAATACTGACAATGCTCATTTTGAATCACCCTGTTCAATGTGATATAGTTAAAATAAAGTTTTAATTTTTTGGCTCCCGAGGTACACTAGTATCTACTTTCAAACGAAATTTAAAATTTTACAATTGGGGACCATGAAAAAAGGACTTTTGGCCGCCTTCTCGTAAAATGATCCACTGTGCCACGCAGATAAATAATTATATAAGCTCCCAAAAAGTACGATTGTCTAGACTTTAAGTGAACAATTTTTATGTGATCAGAGTTGCATTTTCAATCATTGGTTTTATTTTTTTGTCACATTTTTTTTGTCACATGCTGGCTTGCGCTCAGCATGCTTGATATATATTTTTTAAGATATATTATTATATTATATCATATTATATTATATTATATTCTATTATATTATATTATATTATATTAATAACAAACCATTTAAATTTTAGTAGGGAAGGGATAAATCATTTCAGCCGCATTCCCCCCCGGAGGCACATTTTTCGGTCTTTATGAAATACTTGACTATTTAGACCTGTCCTGCTAAGGTATAAGGGAGTCCAGTCCCCTTAAGGCAAGCAGGGAGTCAACTGGAAGCTCCACGTTATTTCCACGGGAATCAGTAAGCCCCAGAGTTTCAGCTAGTTGTCTCTCTCGACTTTTAGCTGTTCTTTGACTGATTATTGAGGTTGGCCCTTCGGGAGTATCGTGTTGGTTGTGGTTTTGCGGCCCCAAGCATGAATTGTCAGGTGCAGATGTAAATCTTATCACAAAATTTCAGCCGCTTATGAGAAATTTCGGGGCTGCTTTTAACCATTTGGAGAATTTTTATTGCTTTGCCCCTTATATCATCCCAATGGGAAGCCAGAAAAACATGTTCCCAGCTATTATTGGCAACATGTTTATCAGTCTACATAATAAAATAGCTGAACATTTTGTGCGTGGGATTATTAGCAACACAAAGAAATGCTGCATACTTAAGGCCCCCCGGGGGCACATTTATCGGTCTAGACCTGTGCAACTGGGGGAAAAAGGGAGCCCAGTCCCCTGAAGTCAGACAGGGAGACAACTGGAAACTCCACTTTATTTCCACGGGGATCAGTGAGCTCGCAGAGTTCATTATTTGTCTCTTTAGACACTTAACTGTTCTCTGGCTGATCATTGAGGTTGGCCCCTATATGGGAGCATCGTGGTGGTTGTGGTTTTGCGGCCCCATAAGGGAATTATGAAAATTATGGTGGCCAGGATCATCTCACTGATAATGACACGCAAAGTGAATGATCCAGTCCAGTGAGCATGCTAGACATGTGTTCTGGACAGGAGTAGGAAAGTCTCCAACTCTTTAGCAAGGTGTGATGGTTTGCAGCCCTGTCCTGGGATCATTAAAGTTGCAACTAGGTGGTTCTGTTGCTTAGAATTATGCCTTCGGCTATCTAGGACGAGCATGACGTTCCAAATTATGTATAGTGGTTTGTCCACCATCTGATTAAGGCTACATAGCCAGGCGCGGATGTAAAACAAATCACACTCTGCATACTTAAGGCCAATTATAAATGGCAAATAAAGCGCACTATTGACACCACAATTTAATTGCCAGCCAAACTCATTGCTTTTCAAGCAAATAATATTTAAAATAAGTAAAGTAGCTAAACATTTATCGGAAATTTTAACAATTTGCTAAAAGTCATTTTTAAGTAAATCGTAAAAATATTAAATGAAGCGTTTTTTCAGTCAAATGCGGTAAGTGTGTTTGTTAGCCACACAAAGCTATGGTATTTTGAACTTGTTTACTGGTCTTTCTAGCACTGTATAGCATTGTTTCTTAGAGGGCTTCGTTCTGAACACACGAGGAAACGTAATTTCTCGGAAACTATATTAAAAATGTTAGAAAATCCGCCATCTATTAACAGGTACAATGGTACTGCGCATTTTTTAATAACGATTTTTTTTATTAGTTTGGCCATTAAATCTGTATATTTTCTTCATCAAAAGTTTTTCATCTTAATACTTCGATTATTCGGTATTTTTTAATTAAACTCATTTTTAAAGAATTGTTATTCTGCAACTCCACATACCAACACGATTTTATTGTAAATGATTTCAAATTTTTTTTAATAAAGCAAAAATCGTTTAAGCCATGATTGACACGCCAACAGACAACAAATAAACAAATAAATAAACAATTCTACAAAAAGATTTATAATATATCCTCGATTATATAAATTGTAAACTAGTTTGTGATGCGATAAAAAAAGCCAAGTCTAGATGCTTAACCTTATTCAAGTGTTCTTAATTAAGCAAATAGGACCACTATTTAAAAATGCATAAATTTCTGCTAATGAAATGGAATTTTCAATAACACCCACTTGATCGTTATATAGAAAACACTTGTTTAAAAATATGGTTTTAATTAAAGTCATCTATCTCGTAAAGTATTACAATTTACCTTTTATAGAAATTGTCTTAGCTTTTGCTTACTGAAGTGTGTTTGTTGCAATTGATTAAAAATTTTAAATTAAAAAAGCAAAAAAAAATTTTTTTTATTGAATTCAATTGTTAGTTCAAAATTATAATCTTTAACCCATTTAAAGTGAAATAATTATATATATAAAAATGTATAATATTGCCATTTTCTTCGGTGTAAACCGCCTTTGCTGGCTGTTTGTTCGGTATGACCGGTGAGCGCTTTCGATGTGATGATATCATTATCAAGCCGTATTCTGGTGAGTGCACTGGTTTAGGTGAGTTCGGGTTTAGGTGGTTCTTTCATTAGGCTCGTACCATTTAAGTAGATTGGACTAACCTAAGATTTGTATTTGTGTTTTTCATTTGTTAGAGTGTATGAATAGTTTTAAGTCGTGTTTACCTGTTCTGTCACTGTTAAAAGTTTTTGTTTATATAGATTTTCTTCCATGTTTTTAAGAATGTCTAGTCTTCATTCTTTTTTGCTAGGATGTAGTACGCATCAAGGGCGCATCAAGGGATATAGACCTTGATGCTTGCTCCCGTGAGTGTCAAGGTGTAAGGCAAAGTTGGAATCTTCTCTTTTTAGTTTGTAGTAGCGTATGTGTTCTGTAAATCTTATTTTTGTGTTCCTCTAGTTTGGACTTTGTAAGTATATTAACAAATACAAGTAATTCTGTATACTCCGCTAGAACTAAATTTGTCAGTTGTTCCTGTCGATGTCCTAAGATTATGTCTCGTTATGTTGCTGGTTTTTAATGCTGTGAGTAAACCTTCTTTGTGAAAATGTTTTGTTAATCTATATATTTCTGGTCCTATGTTAGTAAAAGTATGCAGTCGTGTTGTAGTGCTTCTTTATTCCTATTTTTAGTTTCGTACTGTTTAAGTTTAAGATGGTAGCCGATAGACGTTGGTTTTAGCTACAGCGTGTATTGTGTCGAGTTCTTTGTTGTAGTTATCTGGAGTAATTAGAATTATCTTAAGTCTGTGTATCATATGTCTAGTTTATGTTGGCTAGAGTGGTATGACGTTAGTGGATGGTAGTGTCCATTATTTTGGTGTTATTGTGATGCCAAGATAATGCAACTTTCTCTCTTATTATTTTTCCACTGTATACATATTTTAAGTTATCTGTAAATTATCTGTAACGAATCACCAACTCAACCTTTGGTTATCACTGGTCTGCACACCTAGCGATGCTTCGGTCTTAGCTCAGGGATATGGGCGTGGGGTGTGATACCTTTAAGGGAGTTTTGCGTCACCAAAAATTTAAGATAGTAAATTGTGTGCAGCAGGGAATAAGATGAAATAAAGAAGAAAGAAAGCACGATTCAGAAAGAAGAAGACCACTAGTGTCAGGACAATTTCGTTTCATTTGGTGAGGAAGAAGGTGTAGTTTTCCTCGAGGTCATTATACCCACCCTACCTGCTGATGACCCGATGTTGAATCTCAGCCCAATTGTATTGTTGTTGCCTAAACTCCCTACTTACCTTTCATCAACCAAACCAACAGAACCATTTATCTAGTCTAGTTACAGATAATTTAATGGCGCCCAACGTGGGGCATACTTCCCGAAGAACATTGTGGTTAACTAACACCTTTAACTACACAACAATGTAAGCTCCACTTCAAACTTTTTTTTTTCTTCTAAAGTAATTTTAATCTTTCAAAACCGTATATGCTGTTATGTATATATGTTATTATGAATCGTGTTTAAGTCTGCTAGAATTTGTTCGGCGTTGTCTTTTTGGAAGATGCATAAGATGTCATCTACATTTCTATAGTAACGAGTTATTGTGCGTTTTTCCATTATTGTCTTTATGTGTAGTAATTCGAGATTTTTCATGAAAATTTCCATTAAGATTAGTGAGTCCGCCTGCTAATTTGTAAAAGTTGTTATCCAATCTAATGTAATTCTATTTTATTATCGTCTTTGCAATATCTACAATTTTGGTGATGTATTGTATACATTATCTTTTTGTTTTTTTTTTTTTTTTAAAGAGAAGTAGCACTTCAGGCAACAATGCCTATTTACCGTGCTACATAATTTAGGAAAGGGATAGAGAAGAGATGAAACAGGTGGTGAAAGTAGAACGATAGTCGGAAATTAACTGCCGTATAAAGACAGCACAGCGACCAGTGACTATGCCTTCATCGCTGAGCAGCCCCACCGATAGTAAATTTTTATTTTTGTAGTGAAAAAAAACCAAGGTCTTCGTTGGGAATCGAACCCACTACCCCCATACTGACAAGCTAGTACACTACCTACTAGCCTGCAAGGGCACCTAATCTTGTCTGTTGCGTAGGATAACTAAGGCTTCTTGTATTGATATTGAGGTACATAAATTCTTGATGTCAAAGGAAACGTGTCACGGTTTTCGGTTATCTTGATGTCTTTAAGTTTTTCGACAAGGTCTCATGTATTACGTACCGTATATGTATTTTGTAAATTTATCTTTTCTTTTCTAAAAATGTATTTTGGTAAGCTTAAAGAAAAATATTTGCATTGCAGCTGCTGCTCAGTAAGGCGAAATTAAAAATGAAAATATGTTTGGAATCTGAATTTCACTGTGTAGTTTTGTAGTCGATTAAAATTCCCGTATCAAATTTGAAAAAGTTGTGACAAAGATATAAAAAATTTGATAAGAATACTGAAATTCAATTTATGTTATTTTTCCTGTGTTTTAGTTTCTAATGAGGGCTTCCCAACATCTATGTAATATATTATTTACAAATCGGAATGAAAAGAAGTTTATTTCTTATACGTTTGGGGTCACCTAATTAAAATAATCGTTGCCTTTTTTTAAGAGGCCTTGGAAGTTTCTCATTAAAACTTATAATTAAATTAAAAATCTCTGCTGTTGTGGCCAGTTAAAATTTAAAAACCAAGAGTGTAGAAATGACTACTGCACTTTTTAATCTTGTTTTTAAGCCTTCCCACTCTGGCTTGATATGTCGTTGCAACTTTAAATATAAAGTTATCTAAAAATGTTAATATTTAAATAAAATTGCTCTAATTTCTATCGTCCTTCAAGTCGGAATAAATTTACGACAATTTGCAAATTACTTTATAAACGGAATCTAATTAAAAGCTTATCCAAGGAATGGTATAAATAACAGAGAAAAGTAATTCAATTATACATTGTAATCCAGCTATGCATTTAAGGTGTTAAATATACAAAATTAAAAATATGCATTTATTTAAATTTATATACGACCCATCAAATAAAAATTTGCAATTAATTATAAATAAAAACTGTCTTAATAAGTACAAGAAATATGTACTTAGTAAATATTTTCTTGCTCAATAAGAACGTTCTGAAATAGTCAGAATTTTTTAAAATATCAGAAATTCACTTAGAATTATCGTATAACGTTAATTAATCTATTCAAGATTCATATAGATATTTCGTTATTAACTTATGAAATAGGTTGTTGTGTGTCAAATTGATTTACAACTATTTTTAAACATTATGAATAAAAAATATTGTGTAGTTTAAAAATTGTTAAAATTTGTATTTTTTATACCAAAATACTCTATAATTGGTATTGCTAAAATATATACCATGTTTAAAAAATAAATATAGCGACACCCTTTATTCCCTATAGGCAACGCTACTTAATGTTATAGACAGATACTTTAATATATTTGGAATAAATGCTGTTATATCTGCCAAGTAAAACACTAGAAATTAAAGGGTGTCCCCATTGAATACATGAATTTGATATACATGGATTCCTTTAGGTCGTTAGCGACTAACACCTTAACTAAGCTCACAACAACAAAATAAAACAAAAAATTCAGTTTAAGATGATTCAAATTTGTATTGTATTACATAGAAAAATATCGGCAATTATGAATGAATTTTGTCCATCAGGACCACGCTGACAGTTGTCGAATCTTTCATTCAAGTTTTTAATCAATTTTTGGCAAAACGGCGGTCCTATTTCGTTTATCACATCATGGATTTTGGGTTTTAAGGCTGAAATCGATTCGACTGACTCCATATAGACTCTGTCCTTAACATAGCCCAACAAAAAGTAATCCAGTGGTATTACATCACACGATCTGGCTGGCTACTTAATTGCTGATTTTTTTTTTTAAGAGAAGTAGCACTTCAGGCAACAATGCCAATTTAGTCAAGTACCGTGCTACATACTTTTAGGAAAGGGATAGAGAAGAGATGAAACAGGTGGTGAAAGTAGAAAAATAGTCGAAAATTGACTGCCGTATAAAGACAGCACAGCGACCAGTGACTATGTCTTCATCGCTGAGCAGCCCCACCGACAGTCAATTTTTTTTTTTGTAGTGAAAAAAACCAAGGTCTCTGTTGGGAATCGAATCCACAACCCCCATACTGACAAGCTAGTACAGTTGTGACATTATGCGATTGAGAAAGTTGATTTCCAATAAAATGATCACTTCACTCGCTGTGTGACATGTGTCACCATCCTATTGAAATCGCCTGTCCACCTGTGATATCCACGTCGTCAATAATAGGTCAAAATTGAGTAGCTAGCATCTCACAATAGCGTGATCCATTGGCGGTTACCAAATTTCCAGCCCCATCTTAAAACAAAAACGGCCCAATCACGACTCCAAACGACATTGCGCATTACAGGGTGACAGGTTGCGCATGCAAAGGTTTCTCAATAATCAGTTTAGGATTTTCACAAGCCCAAATGCGGCAAAATTGTTTGTTGACATGCCCTGGCAAGTGAAAATGGGCTTCATTTGAAAAAATGATTTTTTCAGAAAATTACGATGTAATTCGGTCGGTCGGCTTCAACTCCTGCAAGAGTTGAACCTTGTAAGATTTTAAAGGTTTGGATAACCTCAATGGTTGAGAATGTCGAGAAATTGACAAGTTTGAATTTGCTTTAATACTGAAGCTAAACACTGCAATGTTTTTAGTTGAATGACCCGTTCGAACACGACTTAATTCGAGTTGATCAGTTCAGACAGTAAGTGTTTAGAATTGCAAATACCACGTTACCGACAGCTAAATTTATCATGTGACAAAATACTTTCCATGTCTTATACCAGGAAATTTTTTTTACAACATAATAAATAGAACAGGAGAGTATACTAAAGCCTTTTGGGTAGTAAAACTTATACATGGTTGCAAATATCACGGGAATTAAAAGAATACTCGAATACTCGAATGTTTATTTAGAATTTCTAGATCATGATTTTTTTTTGTTTCGTTTAATAATAATAATAATTTATAGTTCAAATTTCAAAGTGCTTCAAACGAGTTGTTTTTAATTTTATTCCTTTATCAAATTATTATGTTTAAGATTTAATTAGTTTTAAATTTTAAATTTGTTTTTAATCTTAAAATTAAAACGCCATAATTTTTTTAATTAAAGAAACTGAATATAATAATGAATGTAAATAGCTGGCATGTTATTAAAATATAAGTAGGGTATTTGTTAACTATGCAACAAACACATGAAACGAACCACAGACTCACTTTATTGGAGATTGTTTGTGTCTGGTGTCAATTCATCACGTTGCCATTGACCGCAATCTGACAATCTTTTAACATTTCAAAAAATATTTGATTTCAAGTTTATAAAAGTAAATTTCAGTTTTTATTTGTATAGTCATTTTTTAAATAATAATAATAAAATAAAATTATAATTAAACGTGAAAAGTGCTTTAGAACAAGTATATCACATGTATATAATATATCTAATTGAATATTCAAATAAAATGACATACATAGAAGTAGATATGTAAAATTTTGTATTAAAAATATTTTAATTATGGTACTTGAAAAAAAAAACAGTTAAGGAAATAAAAGTGTTATTATTTCGTTTGACAACATAGGTATGATGCTTTTATATCATTTTTGTAGAGTATTTCTCTTACACTAAGAAAAATATTTATAAACTTTATTGCACTTCATCTTCCAGGTAATATTTATGTCTCAGAATGAAAATAAAATGAATAAAAGTTATTTGAAAATATTGTTGGATATTTTATTTAGTACGTAGCTACTGGTGTAAAAGACAAAAATGTACAAAAGAAGGTAAATTAGTTATAACGTAAATTAGTTATAAATGATTTAAAATGATTTAAAACTCATATTAAATCTTAAATGTCCCGGACGATATTTTTGAAAGCAGGATATTTTTTGATATATAAAAATATATCTATGTAAACTCATGGGATTCTCATCTAATATTGTCTTCACTTTCGTGTTTTTTACATCCTTCATCAGCTTTCTCTTGGCAAATCTGGTGTATATTCCTTTTTTTTTTACTAAGCGTCAGATAAGATAAAGAGATCTATGTAAAAATACTTGATAATATTTTTATATATGTAACTATACAATTTACTGTCACTTTTAATTGTCCGCAAAAGATTTAATGCGATTCGCTTCTGAGTGAGTAACTAGACCCCTCTTCATCATTTGCATATCGTCCAATTGCATTTTTTTCTCCACTTTCTAAAGCGATGGAAAGTATGATTAATTTTCATCTTGGGAGATATTTGTAGTCCAACAGTTTACTTAGCGACTGACGGTATGGCATCCGTAGGGAGGCTCTGCGGGCGACTTGCTTTCCCATCGGAACAATGATACAACTCCATTCATTATTTCGGACATAGCCCCCCCCCCCCCGTGACCACATTTATCGTTTAAAATACTTGACTATCTAGACCTGTGCTGCTGGGGGTATAAGGGAGTACAGGCAAGCAGGGAGTCAACTGGAAGCTCCACGTTATTTCCACGGGCATCAGTAAGCCCCAGAGTTCCGCTAATTGTCTCTAGACTTTTAGCTGTTCTCGGATTGTTTATTGAGGTTGGCCCTTCGGGAGTATCGTGGTGGTTGTGGTTTTGCGACATGAACTGATTATGGTAGCCAGGATCATCTCGCCTTTAATTACACCAACGGGGGAATGATCCGGATACAGTGAGCATGTGTTCTGAACTAGGAGTTGGATAGTCTCCAGCTCTTCAGCAAGGAGTGATTTGCAACCCTGCTTTGGAACCGCTGAAAATGCAACTAGGAAAGACCTGTTGCTAGAATTAGTCCTCGGTTTCCTAGGGCGTGAATGACTTTGCTTTTCATTCCTAGTGGTTTGACTACCATCTGATTAAGGCCTACGACCAGGTGCAGATCTGTAAATCTTATCACGAAATTTCGGACAGAGTCCCCCCTGGGGGCACATTGATATGTTTTGACGGAATCTCACCGTCGTTACATGTGCCTTCCAGGGTAAAAGGGATCCTAGTCTCCTTCAAGGCTAGCAGGAGCCAACTGGACAATCCACTATATTTCCACGGGAATCAGTAAAGCCCCAGAGTTTCTTTTTTCACAATGAACACAATGAATGGTCCAGGTCCAGTGAGCATGATTGCCGTTGTGTTCTTAAATTCTATTAAGCTTCATGCGTTCTGGAGCAGGAGCTGGATAGTTTCCAACTCTTCAGCAAGGAATGCAGGCTGTGGCCTGCTCCGGGTTTTTGAAGCTGCAATTAGGGGTGACCGGAGGATGTCTGAAGGCCTTCTAAGGCGTTGATGATGCTACTATTCATCTACAGTGGTATGATCCACCATTTATTTATGGCTTACACGGGTATGTATAAATTTCAATCTTATCACAAATTTCGGAGAGAGTAAGGTGGTGGCTCTAGATATTTTTAAAGCGTTTGATAGAGTGTAGCATAATGCATTTTTGTCAAAATTTGTTGCTTTTGGAGTTTTCTTAGAAATCGCACTATACGAGTTGTTATAGATGGGATTTCATTAGACGATTTCAAGATTAATTCAAGGGTAACACAAGGCTCCGTTCTTTTTCCTACCCTATTTTTTATTTTTCTAAATATCCTTCTTTGTCAAGCCTATACTCTTTCGCAGATGACAGTCCTATTTTTCATACATTTTCATTTGATAACAGACCGAACCAGTTGGAGGTAAGTTCCAAAAGGCGGAACATATCATTCATTAATGAATGATATGCTCAATCACGTTCTCGCAACAATCTCGGAATGGGATCATGTGATAGGTATCAGAAGCTCTTGATATTCTTTGCATAAAAATTCAGTGTAATGTTCGATAGAATAAATACATTTTTTAGGTTTCTAAAGCAGCTTTTAAGTGCAGCAATTTTTTTAAACGGTGTAAAAGATAATTCAGTTCATCCGATGTTCGTACTATTTATACCACTTATATCCGCCCAAAAATGGAATACAAATCTATTGATTTTCTAGAGCATCAATACATCCCAGATGGATGTATTTCACTGTTTTATCGTTACTGCAATGGTAAGTGCTCTTATGAAATTAGGGAATCTATTTCCGTTAAGCACACGTTTTCGCGTTTAACTCGATTTTCGTTGAGAGCGCATCCATTGTGACAGGGAAAATTAGTTTTTTAATAAAACTGCCCGTACGTGGAATGAAACTCCTACCAGAGGTATTCCCTGTCATTTTCAATGTAATAAACATTCTCCCCAAAACCTAATTTTCTAGTTGCTCTGAGTAGTGGTCTGAAAAAAAGCTGCATATTTAGGCTAAATTACAACTTTTCCAAATATCAAAACACTGCAGCTCTAGGGCTTGAAAGATGAAATTTAATGTGTTTAAATTCTACACGCAAACGAGATTAACTTATGCGGTAGAGAGGACGACATACAATATTGTTTACTGGATCAGCAGCCAACTAACTGAGGACTTTTTTGTATTGTCTAGTTTTGTTGATATTTTAAATCTCACTAGCAATGCCAGTAATTTGACGAGGGTCGACGTAAAACCGTACCCAAATAAAAATAAATTAAACCGCGTCGGAAAATATATGCACATATCAAGTAGCACTTTAGCCCGGCATTTTACTTTTTCGATAGACTGTACCATCTATCTAATGGCCTAACTAGCAACAATTAGAAAAACAGGCTAAAACTACACCTCGGGAAATCATCTGGAATGGCGAATAAAATATTTGAAGAAATTGAAATTATATAAACTGTCCGTATGGATTATCGTCCATATAGATTAAAAATAATGAATTTGAAACCAGAAGAAAACCAATTTCGAAAGTACACACAGATGTGAGGATTGGAAAATAATTGCCGTGTTTTGCATTTCGTTTCTGCAAAAGAAAACTAAATCCATTAAAAAAAATTCCAAATTCCAAATTAAAACAGATTTTGCAAAAGTCTATGTAAAATTATCCAAATCACATTCGAATATTAATGCTGAGAATATTTTAAACGATTGAAGAAGAAGTTCATTCATTTCTGCCGAAATTAATAAATAATATACATAAAATAATAAAAAATGAAAAAAACACTAAACAATTGAATCGGAAGGAAGTTCATATTTCTGAAATAGAATAGAACTTTTTAAAAATAAATCTAATAAAATGGCACTTGTATGAATTTTATTGTTTGTCAACGTATGAACTAAATGATAAAATTTCCTCAAAATTTTTATTGTCTTTAATTGTCTATTCCGTATTACGTAATGGAAATTTGAAAACTATTGCGTCATTAAAAGTTCTTGAATAGCCAAGACAACCTGTAGTAACTTTTCGAACATCAATTGTGATATTAAATGCTTTGATTTTAAAGTCGACCACAGTCACTCAGAAAATAGCTCAAAATATGTATATGAAATTGTATTAAATAAATTTATATCTGTAGAAAACCACCCTTGAACTTAAAATAATATTTCGAACATATAAAAATAAAACTTTCTCTTCTTAAAAACAAAGTCACTCTCGCCACGATATTTAAAAATAAAAGAATACATTTTTCAATAATATGTGCTTGTGTGAGTATATGTGCACGTATATGTGCATCCACAAAATTGTAAATATAAAACGGTATACCCAAAGTAACAGGAAGTAAATTGTAAAAGACGTGAAAGAAACAATCATAAAGTTCTGCTTGTTGTTGTACGCAGTATACATATGTTGATGTTTTTGTGTTTCTCTGCATTCATAAACTCCCTGAAAGTAATTTTTATTTATTTATTTTTGTTTTCTTCAAATATGGGAATATTAAGAGATGTTGCCTGTGATGAATTCGACAATTAAGAAAAACACCCATATGAATGAAAACAATAATCAAAAAAAAGAAGAAATAAACTCATAAACATTTTATACATTCTATTTCATTTTCTAAATAACAACGTGTTAAATGCTAAAATGTGTGTATATCTACTTAGATTCATATGTATATTAAGGCAAATGGATTTTTTCCTGAATAGATGTAACTGCATTTAGTTGCTGCAGTTGAGTTTTTCCATAGAAGTCATAAAAACTCATTTACTTTAGAAAAATTAGGGAAATTTTATATGGACTGAAGAGAAAAATCTTTTATTATACCGTTTGTATTTTCTTGTAATTTACTTTATTTTTGTTCATGTTTTAAAATACGTTTGGTATTGGTTGGGTGAAAAACTAAATTTTCGTAGTTTTTTTTCGGAGTTTTTTTTGACACGCTATTCCCTTTGAAAATGAAAACTACAAAAAAAAATTGTAAAATAATCCTATTTTTTTTTTAAAGAGAAATAGCACTTCAGGCAACAATGCCTATTTAGTCAAGTACCGTGCTACATTCTTTAGGAAAGGGATAGAGGAGAGATGAAACAGGTGGTGAAAGTAGAAGGATAGTCGGAAATTAAATGTCGTATAAGACAGTACAGCGACCAGTGACTATGCCTTCATCGCTGAGCAGCCCCACCAACAGTCAATTTTTATTTTTTTAGTGAAAAAAAAACCAAGGTCTTCGTTGGAAATCGAACCCACAACCACTATACTGACAAGCTAGTACACTACCTACTAGCCTATCTGGTAATTTCGCCTTGTAAATGATTCTGTCATGTAAATAAAAGAAAAAAATATATTCCTAAAATTCTATTTTTAAGTAAGTTATTTATAATTATTCGGAATCATTTTTAATATAAGCAATTTTATCTCGTGCTTGATTCCTTTAAATAAATATTTCATGATATTCTCATAAAATATTTATTACAAAAATTTTTATTAAAAATAAACATCTTATGATATTCTCATTAAACATTTATTCAAATAAAAATAAAAATATTTGAAATGTATTGTAATGAGGGAGAGCACATCCATATTGCAATTTCACTATTGCTCAAATGGCTCATCAGTGAATTTTACCCCAATATTGTATAGAAAAACCTAAGAGTCTTATATCCAAAGACAAACTGATTCTATGAGAATTTTTCATAAAATCAACATAGCATAGACAGCAAGACTCAAAGACACCTCCATACAAACACTACAAAACATTTCAAAACAACAAAAAAACAAAAAACAAAAAAAAAACAAAATGAACAATGTTTTATGTTCCTATTTTGTTCATAAATTTTCCTATTTAACTTATAACGTAAAGGGTCTGCCAAATAACTTTTTTGTTTTCTTTTAAATGTTATACACAAAACTACTGAATATTTTCTCAAATTCCTTTTTTATTTGAAAGTACAATCCTTCTGGTTAATAATGGAAAATAATTTCATGCAGTAGTCTACACGATCGGTCCAATTATCGATTGTGTGCAGTTGTATTTCACCAATAGCTTCACGAATATTGTTCTTTAAAGCGTCAATTGTCTCTGGCTTGTCGGGGTAACACTTATTTTTGACGCCACCCCAAAAATAATAGTCCAACGGTGTCAAATCGCAGCTCCGAGGTGACCAAAAGAGATCAGCTCTGTGGCTGCTAATGCGATCTTCAAAAATACGGCGCAAAACATCGAGTGTAGCTTCGGCTGTGTGGCACGTAGCGCCGTCCTCTTGAAACCAAATGTTTCCAATATCCTCCTCTTCAATTTTTGTGAACAAAAATTCGTTCAACATGGTCCGATAACGATCGCTATTGACTGTAACGGCCACTCCTTGCTCATTTTCGAAGAAAAATGGCACAATTATGCCTCTGGACCAATCCGCACCAAATAGTGACTCGTTTTGAGTGCGTCGGCGCTTCAATGTATGCGTGCGAGTTTTCTGTGCCCCAAATGTGACAATTTTGCTTGTTTACATACCCGCCAAGATCAAAATGAGCTTCATCTGAAAAGGTGATTTTTTTTGCAAAATCGACATCTTCATTAAATCGATCGCAGGCCCACTTAGCGAAGCGAAAACGCATTGGATGGTCACTTGGCTTCAACTCCTGAACCAACTGAAGTTTATATGGCGTCATACCAAGGTCTTTATGCAAAATTCGTCCCAATGATGTCTCTGAAATGTTTAATTGTTGAGAACGACGGTGAATTGATGTTGTATTCACCAATTTGTAATTTAAATCCTCACAATAAAGTAATAAAATTTTTGAGTTTGTAAAACATTAGGCTGTAGGCTTTTACGAGGGCAGCTGGTAACTAAGTAAAGCAAAAAACCAATCCAAGATATCAGTGATCTATTCAGCTGAAAGCAAATTTTTAGGATTTTGCAGCAAGTGGTATAGAAAAGAGACTCAACACAAAAGTTGGTCATGCAGTGGTTTTGAAATCAGATTACAACTATTACGACATCCATTTTTATAAGAAAATATATACATGTCATTCGCATAACTGCACAATTTATATAGTACCTACCTTTGCACACCTTGGAAGAACAGCTAAGAATCTTTAACAGCTTTTTTAAGTTGACCATTCTTTTCATATACAAGATTAAATATATATTTTCAATGAAACTTAAGAAATCCTTCAATTCAAAATAATTCACGTTCTTTTCTTAACGAAATTACTATTTTCCCTTACTGAAGAAAATGTTTCCCGCTAAATTTATAATATTTTATTTCTGAATACTACTCGTGTTTGCGTTCTTAAATGTAGACAGATTTTGAAACAAAAGGCAAATGGAAAAATAAAATAGGGAAAAAAACATTTGCATGAAAAATGTCTGCATTTTTAATGTGGGATTTTCACTCATGCAAGCTTCTTTAGTCAGACAGAGGGACATGTTGTTTACGTGGTAATGACCTTGAACATATGGCGTTTTTGTTTTTGTACTTTTTGTTTATCAAATGATGTAGGAATGAAATGGAACATTTGCAATGGAATATTTGTTTTCTACTGCACAATATATAGTTTAAAATAAATTATATATAAAATTATATAAAAGATTTCGCTTAAATCAAAAGTTAATTTAATTTAAATTATATTTTTATTTTTTTTTTTTTTGTTCATTTTTGTTTAACTCATATGGCATTAGGGTGGTTACTTACAAGTAATAGATTTTGGATTTTCCACCTGCCCACCGCTTTAACTATTGGCAAAGTTTCAGCTCAATCTGATAATATTTGCATGTGCCCCATTAGGGTCATTACGAGAATCTTGCCTCATTTATATTAACATTGTCGAAATCCAAGATTAACAAATTGAACTGAAACTTTTGCAATCCCAGTTTCTAGTCAATTGGGATTTTAAGGGGGGCTGAACCAAATTCAAAATTTATTTATTGTAACCACCCTAATATGGCATATTTTCTTTGAGAAGCTTATGTTTAAATGCCTGCAATGGAATTTTGAAGTTATTTTGCAACTGGATGTTGTTATGTAACACTTCATAGTAATGACATGTCGCAGTAGTTCTTAAACTGATCAAAAGCTTAACATTTTTTGTTGTTTATTTCGCTCTTTTTATCGTTAGGTACATAAGTTTAATACCTGTCATCACAGTGTGTATAAACTTGTCGAAATTATTTAATTAAATAAACACGATATTGCTTTTATCAGTCAGTTCATTAAACAAGCAACATTTTTACATAAAAATTTAAAATTCAACCAGATCATATGCGCAACACAATGGCGTAGTGCAAGCAGGGGTCATATTAAAACTTAGCTTAAGATAAACAAAGCAAATTTGATTTTACGACCCTGTTTCCTTGTCTGAAAATTACATTTTATATTTTGCTCATTGTGGTACAACTGTCTCTAATGTTCATGAATTTTATTATTTAAATTGTCAATTGAAGCTGATTATCTTAAACTCAAGTGGAATTTGTATCTTTGTTATATGCTTTTTAAGTCTAAATTGTCATAGAATATTTATTCAAATTTTTATTTGATCTTTTAATCTTTACAAGCTATCCTTCAGTTTTTTTTTTTGTTTTGTATCTTCAATTACGCGTGTTTTATTTTTTATTTTTAGTTTGATATTTAAGTCTGTTCATTTATAATGAATAAATAACAACTGCAAAAAATGAGCTAAAAACTGCACGCATTTTGTAAAGTTGTCAATAAAATTCAAAGTCATTTGAAAGTTAAAGTTGGCTGTTAGGTAAACATAAAATCCAATTAAGTTTAATAAAATTTATAAAAATTTTTTTTGTGTAAAATAATTTACAAAAGTACTTGAACCTACAAATAAACATGATGTGAATATTGAAACATGATTAAATTTAAAACCAAAAAGTTTTCAATTTCACTAATTTTTACAGATTTGTTGAATGAAGCACTCAATCCAGGTTGCCATAGCGAATTTTTTTTAACAAGAAGTCTGTTTTCTAAAACAAAACCAAAAATTTAGATTAAGATGATTCAAAATTTTTGTTGTATTACAAAGAGAAATATCGCCAATTATGAAATAAAAATGTTAACGACAGATGTTGATTTTTTCATCAAAGTTTTTAAGCCCTTTTTGGCAAAATGGCGGTTCTATTTCAATAATCACATTAGGAATTTTGAGTTTTAAAGCCAAAATCGATTCGATTGGCTCCGTATAGACTCCGTCCTTAACAAACCCCACAAAAAATAATCCAGTGGTGTTAAATCACACGATCTGGCTGGCCACTTAACTGCTGATTGCTGTGAAATTATACGGAAATTATATCGGAAAATTTGATTTGGAATAATTTGATCATTTCATCGGCTGTGTGACATGTGGCACCGTCCTGCTGAATCCACATGTCGGTGATATCCATGTCGTCAATATTAGGCCAAAAATTGTGTTGTTAAAATTTCGCGCTAGCGTGATCTATCGGCCGTTAGGACATTTCCAGCTTCATCTTTGAAAAAAAACGGCCCAACCAATGCGACACGTTAAGCATGCATAGGCTTCTCAATAATCGCTCTAGTATATTCAGAAGCCCAAATGCGACAATTTTGCTTGCTGACATACCCCGACAAGTGAAAATGGGCTTCGTCTGAAAAAATGATTTTTTTCAGAAAAACAAGCCGGCTGTTCCTGAATGAATTGAGCAAATCTACGGCGTTGTGAATGGTCGGTCGGCTTCACTTCCTTCACTAGTTGAACCTTGTAAGGCTTCATACTCAAATCCTTTCGCAAAATTCGGCATGTGGTACTTTTGGGTCCCCCCGGGAGCACTTAAATATGGACTTTATAGAACTTCGACTATCTAGACACAGTGCAACTAGGAAAAACAGGGAGCCCAGTCCCCTGAAGTCAATAGGGGTACAAAGCGTGATTTGATTTACATCTGCACCGACTATATAGTCATAATCAGATGGTGGTCAAACCACTTGGTTGATTAGACATCAACCACGCCCTAGAAGGCCATCGAATACGTTGGAGACTTTCCAACTCCTGGTCCAGAACGCATGAAGCTCTTTTTTATCAAGAACACGACGGCATTCATACTCACTGGACCTGAACCATTCATTGTGTTAATTTGAATGATCCGATCCACAAACTCTCACGAGGGTCCGAAACCACAACCACCACGATACTCTCATATAGGGGCCAACCTCAATAACCAGTCAGAGCACATCATTGTCTAAAGAGAACAAATAGTGTACTCTGGGGCAACTAATTCCCGTGGAAATATGTGGATTGTCCAGGTGACTCCTACTAGCCTTTGAGGGGCCTGGGCTCCCTTTTACCCCGCAAGGCACCAGTCTAAATGGAATAGTAGGTTCCAAAAAGACTATCATGTGCCCCCGGGGGGAAGTAGGGGTACAACTGGAAACTCCACTTTGTTTCCACGGAAATCAGTAACCCGCAGAGTTCCGTTATTTATCTCTTTAGACACTTAACTGTTCTCTAGCTGATTATTGAGGTTGGCCCTATACGGGAGTATCGTGGTGGTTGTAGTTTCCCGGCCGCATATCAGTCTATGGTTCTATGGCGGCCGGGTTCATTTCACCTTTAATAACACCTACCTGGTGAAATGTTCGCAGATCCAGTGAGCATGCTTGACATGTGTTCTGGACAGGAGTTGGAAAATCTCCAACTCTTAAGCAAGGAGTGATGATTTGCAGCCCTGCTCTGGAATCATCGAAGTTGCAACTAGAAAGTTCAGTTGCATAGAATTATAGCTTCGGCTTCCTACAACGAGCATGACGTTCCAAATTATGCAGTGGTTTGGTCCACCATCTGATTAAGGCTTCATGGCCAGGCGCGGATGTAAATCGAATCAAACAGTTGTGGTAGTTTTGGGTATCGCCAATTGTTGAGAACGTACCGATTTGGATCTGCTTCAACACTATGGCTCACGGCTGCCATGATTTCGGTTGAACGATCCGATCGCACACGCGTTGGTGTTTGCACATTTTGTATCTAGCTTGTCGACTCAAATTTAGCGACCAAATTCTTAATAGCGGTCTCACAAGGATGATAATGTTGTCCAAAAATATCACGAATTTTATGAAATGTAACTTTAACAGAGACACCATTTTTATAACGGATTTTATTTATTTTAATGCGTTTTTCGCACGAAATTGAATTCATTGAACAATTGCCAAATGTAAAAATTATCATGTTGTTGGTGTTGCCATATTTAAAAAACTAACTTCTTGTTGAAAAACACGATACTTAAAAATTAAAATAAATCAGAGGATAGTGAGATTGGCTTTATTATGTCATTAATGTCTAAATATTAGTTCAGCATAGATAGTGAAATCTACAAGCTCAAATTGTCAGCCATACTTTAGCAGATCGCTTAAAATTGACGACAACAATTTAAAATATCAAGCGCTGGAAATTTAAAGCTTTCAAATCATGTTGTACATCTTACTTATGCGTCTTGTTAAAATTGAGCTTAAGCTGAATATCTTCTATTAAATTTAGCATTTTGCATTTGAAAACGGACGTTTGCGAACATGGATGAAAATTTATACTTTTCGCTACAATTGCATCCGTATTTTGGCAAAAGGCTATTATTTAGCCATCACTAGATATCGATGTATACAAGTGACTTAATATGCATACGAATATATTTATTATTTATTTATGAATAATTAATTACCATAAGACTATTAAAGTAAATAACACAGGAAAAGAGAACTAGCTACCAAGGACTTCGTCTCGTAAAATTAAATAAACTTGTTTTACAATTTGTAAAGAAGATATTTGAATAAATTGTAAGAGTTTGACACTCGTCCAGTATATGGATAAGTTGCGTATTATAAGTAGAGCAAATAGGGCGTGGGTATTTATATGTTTTATATGCTGTGGCCAATTCTCATTCTAACTTAAAGATTGGAAAACTTCCTGGGGAATGTTTTAGGGTAGTTCGATCATTTTTAACTTGGCTTTAAATTTTTATAGGCATGCTAGTAGTTGAACCATTGCATATCCTTCCAGCTTGTATGGCAGTTTGAAGTTAAATTAAAAATATCATGATTTTCGAAAGTCTGAACTCAGTGTAAAGACATATGTTTTGCTTGCGCAGCTGCGGCGTCAGCCTGTTTAGTATCTGTTATTCCAACATAACCTTGATTTTGTTAAAATTTTTTTTGCAGATGTTTGTAATTTTGGAGCTCAAATGTGAATCATACAAGGTGTTCTGTATCGCCACAATAGACGTAAAATACTTTCGGTGGTTATAACATCTTTGTGTGGGTTTTGAGTTACAAATTTGGCTGCTGTGTATACATAGGAGTATATATTTATTAAGAAAGTATTCGAATGTGGTACGTGAGTTTTTGTTTTTTGTTTTTTTTTTGTTTTTAAAGAAAAGTAGCACTTCAGGCAACAATGCCTATTTAGTCAAGTACCGTGCTACATTTTTTAGGAAAGAGATAGAGAAGAGTAGAGAAGAGATGAAACAGGTGGTGAAAGTAGAAAGATAGTCGGAAATTAACTGCCGTATAAAACAGCAGTGAGCAGTGCCTTCATCGCTGAGCAGCCCTACCGACAGTCAATTGTTACTTTTGCAGTGAAAAAAAGCAATGTCGTCGATGCGAATTGAACCCACAAGCTAGTACACTACCTACTAGTCTACAGGGGCACTTTTTCCAATAAACTTAAATAAATGAATTAGAAATTATGTCTACACTGCGTTAATGGCGAGCAATATTTCTACATTAGAGGCCTCAAACCAAGTTCAAAATCGCCTAGACAATATGGCGAACTGGTTTAAAAGATGGAATATTTCAATTAATACAGAAAAGTCTAATTACCTTTACGTTAAGAAGAGGTAGTTCTCCTCTTATTTTCCTAAACAATGAAGAAATTCCAAAAACTGATTGTGTGAAATATCTTGGCATGCATCTTGATAAAAGGCTAACGTGGAAGCAACATATAAAAGCAAAACGGGATTACCTAAATATTAAGACAAAGCGAATGCATTGGCTGCTGGGACAAAAATCAAAATTAGGTTTAGAAAACAAAGTACTTCTATACAAAAATATTTTAAAACCGATATGGGCATACGGAATTCAACTGTGGGGCACTGCTAGCAACTCCAACATAGAAATACTTCAACGATATCAATCAAAAACTCTTAGAATGGTAGTAGATGCTCCATGGTTTAAGACAAATGATTGAATTCATAGAGATTTACATATATCAAAGATCGAAGATGAAATAAACGTTTACAGCTGAAGGTACCTTGAAAGACGTAGTAACCATTCCAACCCGCTTGCTATTATTTTACTAGATGATAACGAGTAAGAACATAGATTAAAAAGGCTTCATGTGCTTGACCTTCTGTTCAGAAAATAAGGATGTGAATATATAAAATAGTCAATGTAAATATGTAAATATAGAAAATGAATTTGTGTACATATAAACATACAACTGCATACTTATAATTGTACTCAAAATAAAGGGCACTAATGTAATATGTCTTTAGCCTTGATGTAGGTCAAGACTCATGTGAATATTTATTTTTCTTTTAATTAATTTGCTTATTATTAAAAAATATATTGCAAATAAAAACATATAATATTAAAAATAAGAAAGAAATTATGTCTTTACAGCGAACGTCGTTTATTGGTGCATACTGTATACAAGAAATGCAAGGTGCAACTTTCGTGCAATTCAAAATTGTTATTTTTTTTTTCTAAAATTTTAATTAGAAATTTTTTTGCTTTTGGAGAGGAGAGTGCTTTGATAACTAAAATTTCAAAGTAAAATTAAAATTAATTTTTTGGTGAAATCCCATTGTTTTTGTCTCGCAAAGCAGTGTGGCTTTAATTGAGAATTGAGAATAACACACCTACAGTGTTTGCAGTTGATTAAGTTTTTCTACTCGCTTTTTTATTGTTTGTCTTACTGTAGTTTTGTTATATTTTTATATCTGTTTTTCAAAGCTTCCCACAATCAAAAGTTAACTTGCTTTTTTTACTGATGCATGTGTGCGATTGTGTGTATAAAATTCGTATTAAATTAAAATGAATGTATGTCAATCTAAAATCGATCATGTAAAACGATCTCTTTTTATTGGCATCTCTAACTACTGACAGAAGCGACAACAAGTAAATAGTTAAAGTAGCATGCATTCATCAATGTTAGTGCTGTAATAATGAAACTATAGCCTGCACTAAAAATGTATTTCCAATCGTACTCCAATTCTCATTTGGAGCTTAGTGGGTAAATAGCAATGTTTATGAAAAAGAGTCTTTATAAGGTTATTTCTTTCTTTTCTTTGTTCACATGATTTTCTAAATTTATTTTAGCTTCTCTAATTCACTATATCTGTTCATATGTATTATTATATTTCATTGTATTATTTTTGCCGTTGTTGTAATTTATTTGTTTGAATGGAGATATAAATTGAAATTGAATGTTTTGCTTCACTAGAATGTGACATAGTTATTTTTTTGTTTTTTTTCTTTCCTTTTTTTCTAGTGCATGATTTTTTATTTGCTTTAATTGAATATTTTTCGAAAGTTGTTTTTTAGTTTATCAATTTTTTTTTTCTTTTTATTTCAATTAGAATTTGTCTAGGTTTTGATCTCAATAATTATGTTTGTTGGTAATTTCAACACTGATAATAATAAATGATTTTAACAAACATAACATACGTATCTGCATATCGCTAATGAATTCGGCAGACATAATTGAGTTTTATTGGGTTTAGGATTTTTTTAAGTTGTTGTCGGTAGCTTTTAAAGGCTTAAGTGATAGTAGTACTGTTATTTTCTTAATTGGTCTTTTGTATTTTATATTAACAAATTTAACTATATTTTTTACTTGTCTCTATTAGTTTAGATTTTGCGACATTGTTCTCATATGGCTTTGCTTTTTTTAGTTAAACGTCTTTTTGGGTCGATTAGAAAGTCTGTGCAAAATAAAAAAAAAGAATAAGTAGAATATTTTTTGTTGCAATGAATAACTTAATTTTTGATTTAGACTTTATACAGAATTTAATATTCTCCCTTCTGAGTTAAATATATCTTGCTTGTTTTTTTTTTGTCTATCGACCAGCACTCAGGAGATAACCCCTACCTATGCAATGCATTGTGCCAGAACTAGGAAATTAGGTTACGGGAAGAAGGAAAGAGGGAGTAGTGTCTGTGGACATTCGATTTGAACTTTCTCAGATTGAAAGTGACAGGAAAGACCTCCGGAGGGATTTTATTCAACATACGGACTGTTCTGCTGAAAAACGAATTTTCCCTGTAATGCGTAGTGCGATTCACTGGCCAACCAACGACAAAAGGATGTGCTCTCATCGAAAATCGAGTTAAACGTGAAAACGTGCGAGTATCAGGAACAAGTTCCTTGATTTCATCAGAGCATTTACCATTGTAGTAACGATAGAACAGTGAAATGCACCCCACATTGCGTCGATGCTCTAGAGAATCCATAGAGTTGGATACCCTACTGTCAACAATGAGCTTCTCGGCCCTCTCCTGTACGCGGTCAAGTAACCCCAAAATAGACTTTGGAGCGTCAGCCCATACATGAGAGTTGTATTCCATTTTCGGACGGATGTAGGTGGTATAGATAGTACGGAGATCGGAAGGGGTGAAGTATCTTCTACACCGCTTTCGAAAGTCGAGGCACTTGAAAGCTTCTTTAGAAACCTGAAAAATGTGTTTAGTCCAACGAACATCACACTGAATTTTCATATTAAGAACATTAAGAGCTTCCGATTCCGTAATACCTATATCACCCATAGTAACAGATGCAGCACCACTACCAAACAAAGATCTATGCGTAAGCATGCAACATTGTGTCTTACGAGCATTGAATTCTACTCTATTCACACGACCCTATTCCAAGATTGTCGCAAGATCGTGATTAAGCGTATCATTCATATTTTGCCTTTTGGAAGTATCCTCCAAATGGCCTGGTCTATTACCAAATGAATATGAGTGACAAATGGCGCTGTCATCTGCAAAAAAATATATAGGGTTGAAAGTTCGACAAAGAAGGTCATTTAGAAAGATAAGGAATAGGGTAGGAGAAAGATCGGAGCCTTGCGGTACCCCTGAATTCATTATGAACTCGTCTGATGAAATCCCATCTATAACAACTCGTAAACAACTGAGAAAACTCGATATAAATCTGGAAAAATTATCACCGACAACAAAAGCAACAAGTTTTGACAGAAGTGCATCATGCCACACTCTATCAAATGCTTTGGAAATATCTATAGCCACCAACTTGCTTTCTCCAAAATGATGTACATACACTATTGTTTCGACAAGAATGCTAACAAGTCACCCGTAGAGCGCCCCCTACGAAAACCATATTTTCGGTCACTAAGCAAGCTGTTGGACTCCAGGTATCTCACTTGTTTAAGAATTATGTATTCACATTTCTGAAATTTATTACTTAGTCACAATAAGTAAATATTCTAAGAGTTTACCAGTGATTTTTTACTTGTCGAATCTACTTATTCCTGTACGACTTTATTTCCAGCTTTACTAAGCCTATAATAGATATTGATTTTAAGGCAATAAGTTTCGCTTTAAGCTACAAATCCTCAGTTAGTAAGTGTTATGTTATAGTGTCAGGCTTGCTCTCTATTTTTTAAGAACTTAAGCCAAAGTCTTCAATCGTCATGATTATATTACATTTTAAGATAACCATGTCTTGCCACTATATTTATTATGCTAAGACATCTTGGCATCTTTTACACTGCTTTGCTTAAATAATTTTTCAGTCGTACTTTAAATAGCGGTTTTCTTTTCTTAACGAGTCCAACTATTGCAGAAACAAAGATTCTAACAAATATAAGATTTGTTAATTCATGCTGGATTAAGACCCTTGAAAAGGTTACACCACACAAACATTTTTTTACCTGTTGATCCTTTTCTCAAATCGAAGTATTAACTGGAATGATAACATAAAATTGTTACATAAAATGAAAACTTAAAGTCGTATCACAAACCATACGAAAATAAAAACATGAAAAAAATTCAATTATTTTTATTATAAAAATGAAAACTTTTAGTCAAGGAAATAGTAAGTATTTAGTGCTATATATTTATTTGTAATTGTTGAATTATTAACATTATAATTTGCCTACAAATGTTTGGTAAAGAGATAACTCTAATCTCCAGCACTTTCCGTCCAGGTCTTTAACCAAATTACCGATGAAGAAACACAAATTTCATGACACTATATAAAAGGCTGCTCTTATCCCCGCGTCTCAGTTCAAGTAAATTGTAACTAAAAATTAAAAATAAATGCTGGAATCGTTGCGTGATTAAAAATTAAAATCCAAAAATAAATATGAACTCATAATCAAAAGGTCTTTAATCATATTAATGTTGTAATAGCAAAAATATTTAAGAGATTAATCAGTTATAACATCAATACAATGTTGTGCTTTATAATATTATACTACAACCAAATTGTAGTGAATATAGTTTAAATGATTAAAATAAACAACCTTCAAATATTTTAATTATTGAAAATCTAATTAATTAAGTGGTATCGTATAAACGAAAAAGTATTTAAGATTATAATTAATGATCATTTCGATATAAGCTATCGAAATGATCTGAAAATTATGCAGACATGTAATAAAGTAATCTTTTTAAAAGTTAATTTGAAAAAAAAAATAAATTTATTAATTTAAAGGGCTTATGCGATTTTATCGCTATTGACGATAATTTGTTTGAGTTTAAAATACTTTAGCAGAATATCATTGAAATTAAAAATTCCGAAATTTTTAGGTTAATATTTTAATATATTGCGCTGGATATGTCAAAACCATTAGTTTTTTTGCCAGGAACATTTCGACTTTTTGAACCAAATTGCTTTAAATTTAGATTTTCAATACTATTGTCATTTCCTGTCTTATCTGGCTTTTAAAGTCGGTCTTTTATTATTATCTAGGTACGTGTGTCCGTCTGAGGGTGTTTTTCGTTTGTTCGTTTGCATGAGAAGTTTTAATGGTGTAAAAATTATGTCTGAGGTCAGTATACTTGTTCGTTTATGTCTAGCCCTCGTCCTTTTTTGCTAGGATGTAGTAATGTCATACATTCATCTATTTTCCTTTTTGTGTGCCCGTCAGTGTCAAGGTGTAATGCAATGTTGGAATCTTTTCTTTTCCGTTTGTATTAGCGTATGTGTTCTGTAAATCTTGTTTTTAGTATTCGTCTAGTTTGCACTATATTCGTTTGTTTGCAGATACAGGTAAGTCTGTATACCCCGCTAGAACTAAATTTGTCAGGTGTTTCAGTTGTAGTAGATTTTCAAATTTAAATTAAACCAATTTTTACCACACTAAAAAATAATTTTTTAAAACCAATATTTTTAAGGAACATATACAAATTTTATATTTTCAAAAATCTAGTGAAGAAAAAATTTTTAATAATTTAAACGATTAAAAATACCTTTCCTTTCCTATATGTAATTATAAAAGAGGGAAAATGCTTAAAATGCATATAAACTCTTTAATATTCCTTAAAGTAGTTTACGACTTTACAACGGAGTAGTTTTATAAACAAAAGTTTTGTGTAAAATCAAATCTTTCCGAAAAACTTCCAAAATTAATTATTTAATTTATGATGGAGTGTATTTTAAAATAAGTATTTAAAAACTAAGAAATAAAGTAGGGAAATCTCTAACAAAAATAGTAGAAGACAAAAAAAAATGCAGTAAATTTGGAATAAATCCATGCAGTAGTTTCACCTGGAGTTGTGTTGACATGAAGTTGATTTTATTAAAAATGGTCTAAAATATTATGAAATTGAGTTTTACTTGAAAGCTGTAAATAATGTCTGAAGAATGCTATATAAATAAATAAAAATGATATGATTAAAATATAAATGAAAATTGTTCAATAGGAAAAAAAACTTTAGCAATTATTTTATTTTCAATTATTTATCAATTTTAAAATAACCAATAAACGGTTAAATAATTTAATACCCCAAAATAATATTTTATCAAAGGAGGCAACTCATACAAAAACACAGTAGAAAACGATTTAAAAACCATTTTTCTTTTCCCTAATTTTTCTTTATACATTGAAAATATTAATGAAATAAATAAAATTGTAAAAAAAAAAATTAGAAAACAAAATGAACTTGCAACTGCAAAAGATTTTTTAAAATTATTTGTTGTATTCGATATAAGCAGCGACAAAAAAATTTAAAGGAAAACAATATTTTCAATAACTCTACTCTATTTTCCACCAACTGTATTAAACCTTTTTAAGACGAACCATGCCCACTCGTTTGAGAATTGCATTCAACATGCCTTTAACACATACTTATTATTCATTATAAACTCAACATTAAGTTCAAATTTAATAATTAAATTATCTATTACTTCTAACAACACTATTTTTATTGTGACATAATTTTATTAAAAAAAAATCTTTAAAGAAGATGGGTAGGTACATACTTTATGTGTTAAAAGAGATTAAAATATTAACATCAATTCTCTTTTAAAGTGTTGCCATGTTAAAATTTATAGAAAACAATACTCTCTCAATATTTCGACAACACCTTAAAAATGAATAAACAAAGAAATCATTGACAAGTTGATACCGAGCTTGAAAAAATAAAACGAACGACAAAGGCAATTTTTAGATTTTTTAATGAATTTTATTTAACAAAAATATATTAAAATATATTTGTATAATATTTTAAAGGCACTTAATAACTAAATAAGTAAAACCATTTCTATAAAAAAAAAGTGTACAAAAATAAAAACTAAAATTTATTTTCTTGTTTGTTGTGTTATTACTATTCGTATCTTAAGACGAAGTTAATAATAAAAATAATTATAGTTGTGTGATATAGTATAAAGCAGAATTTAAAAGTATGTATTCGGTTTTTTACAACTTTTAAGGATTATTTTCTAGTTAAGAAATGTAAGAATGTTTGCATATAATTAAATTTTTATTTTGCATAAATAAATTGTGAACAGAGCCATACATAAAACAAAGTCCAGAGTAGGAAGTTCATAACATGGTAGGAGTATACGTACGTATACCGAAATGAAATAAGAAATAAACTTCTCGAATAAATAAATTGTTAAAAATAAATCATTTTGTGGCAAATTTGTTTCATCGTTAAGAAATATCTAGATTAAATGATTTATTTTTATAATTTTGAAATTTTGTGAAAATAAAAACCATATGAAGTTGCCTACACATTTCATGTTATACACTTATAGTAACCTGCCTAAGCTTTATTATTTTGTTTTTGTTTATTACATTGTCAAAGGTGTATTTTTTGATATGTGCTTGGATTCTATTTTTTCTTTACTTTAGATGATAAACTATTTGAATATAAGCTCGAATTATGCAATTACTTACAATACTACTATTTATATTAATATATATATATATATATATATATATATATATATATATATATATATAAACAGCAAAATAAAATATATAATTACATAAATATATAAATTTATATAAATATCTGTTATTCTTTTTAACGGCCTTTTTTAATTAATTTAACAATATATATTTTTTCGATATTTCGCTTTCCTATGGAAAGCTTCTTCAGGAAAAATTAATTTTAATAACAACAATTATTAACAAATTGAAAAAAAAATTTTCAGGAAAGCGAAATATCGAAAAAATATATATTGTTAAATTAATTAAAAAAGACCGTTAAAAAGAATAACAGATATTTATTTAGGATATAAAAAGGTCGATTAATAAAATAAAAAATATATAAATTTGCAAAATATATAAAAAAAAACTCTCAAAATAAACGAATACAGTCTTTAAATAGTCTGCATAACATTACTTTACATTTTTTAATAACATAACTACAATTAAAATATCCACTCCTACTACTGATGTTATTAGTAATTGTGAAAATTTAACACTAGACGCACCATTACAACCATCCGTGCTGCATGTGTAAATGCATGATCTATAATCCATACGATCACCTTTATTGCGTACATAGTCGCAATAATTACCCAAATCTTTCGAGGAACAGAATCTTTTGGCTCCTATCCCACCCTCAAAACGTCCAACATGTTTTATACAAAACTTTGCATCATGTACATTTGAGCAATTTTGTGGATGTAAGTCGGGTTCATCGAAACGTTCGAACCATTCGCCGCATTGAAAAGGTGTATTGGTATCAGAGGCATCACAAACATAACAATTGATGGCCAGTGCAGCACTTAAAACTGCACTTAACAGAATATATTGTAATAATAGTTGCTGCCACATATTGTTGTCCAAAATTGTGCTTTTTTCCAATTACTTTTTAGGTTTTCTCCAAAAGAAACAAAAACAAAAACAACACACTCTACACACCTTTACCGAATTCGTTTTTAAAGTTTGTTTTGTTTTTTTTTTGTTATTTTATTTTTGCTTTCTTAACACAAACTAAAGCAAAACACTCAAACGTCAAGCTTGTACTGACGTTTTGGAGTTCGTGTGGTAGTTTATTGGCTTTAGTTATAGCCGGGTTTGCAAATCTCTCTCACGCTCACTTTTGTTATAGCTACTCTTGCTTATTTTCCAAACATTCTTTTTATTTACAATTGAGTCTTTCTCTTTTGTAGTTACTTTACCCTCTTCTAACTTACTCTTTGTGTTTTCTTTCGACTGGTAGTGGTGTGTAGTTTTTGTTTACCAAGTTCTTTACGAGCACTTATCTGCAAGGCTTATTATGTTAGGAAGTACAAGTGCCTTATTTGACCATTCAAGTTGTAAAATTTGTTATTTTCTATCTTTCTGTCTTCCTTAATAACGCAACGTCATCATTTTAGTTGGCAACCACATGTGGAACATATTTGTTACCACTTTAACATTGATGCCAGTTGTATACATGTAAAAGGTAAGCACAATGGTGGTTTATGCTTGCAAAAAAGACGCATTTAGAAAATGATGCTGGAGTTTTACATTTTGTGGCGTCATATTCACTTGTTAATTTTTATATGATTTATTTTAGGAAATGGTTTTTATCTAGTTTTGATTGATATAAAAAAAGTTTAAAAGCATGGAACTATTTTTTATACCTACAATTTATTCGAAACGGTACAGGTAAAAAAAACATTTTTTTATCACAGGTACTCACATTTATAAGAACTTCAAGCTAGTTTTTCCGAAACGGGATTCATCTCTAAAATAGAGATTAATGGAGATTTTGCGAAAATTTAGATGTGGAAATTTTAAATGCTTACGTGATTTTTTAGGAACTTCTATTTTACATTACTTTTTACGCCTTTTCACTTGTACTTCTCCTTAGATTTAATGGAGTTTGGCTATTATTTTGAGAATGAAATTAATCTGGAGTTTTTACTTTCTCAACAAAATGACCAATTTTTGAGACAATTTTTTAACAACTCTTTGTACATAGTACAACCCCCCCCCCCGGGGGCACATTTATGGTCTTTATAGTACGTAACAGCTATCTAGATCTGTGCAACTGGGGGAAAAAGGGAGCCCAGTCCCCTGAAGACAGGCAGGGAGTCAACTGGAAGCTCCACTTATTTCCACGGGGATCAGTGAGCCGCAGAGTTCATTATTTGTCTCTTTAGCCCTGTCCTGGAATCATTAAAGTTGCAACTAGGTGGTTCTGTTGCTTAGAATTATGCCTTCGGCTATCTAGGACGAGCATGACATTCCAAATTATTTATAGTGGTTTGTCCACCATCTGATTAAGGCTACATAGCCAGGCGCGGTTGTAAAACAAATCGCACTCTGTACATATCAAGTACCCCCCGGGGGCACATATATATGGTCTTTGGAGATAGCAACAACTTAGACCTGTGGAACTGGGAGAAAAAGAGAGCCCAGTCCCCTGAAGTCAGCAGGGGTACAACTGGAAACTCCACTTTATTTCCGCGGGAATCAGTGAACCTCAAAGTTCCGCTATTTGTTTCTTTAGGCATTTAGCTGTGCTCTGGCTGATTATTGAGGTTGGCCCTTTACGGGAGTATCGTGGTGGTTGTGGTTTCGCGGCCCCATATCAGTCTATGGTTCTATGGTGGCCGGGTTCATTTCACCTTTAATAACCCCTACCTGAAATGTTCCCAGATCCAGTGAGCATGCTTGACATGTGTTCTGGACAGGAGTTGGAAAGTCTCCAACTCTTAAGCAAGGAGTGATGATTTACAGCTCTGCTCTGGACTCATCGAAGTTGCAACTAGAAAGTTTTGTTGCATAGAATTATAGCTTCGGCTTCCTAGGACGAGCATGACGTTATGCAGTGGTTTGATCTACCATCTGATTAAGGCTTCATGGCCAGGCGCAAATGTAAATTTAATCACACAGTTGTACATATCAAGTCACACAACCATCTAGACTTGTGTCTTGCGGGGGTAAAAGGGAGCCCAGTCCTCTTAAAGGCTAGTAGGGGCCAACTGGACAATCCACTATATTTCCACGGGAATCAGTAAAGCCCAAGAGTTCCGCTATTTGTCTCTTTAGACAAATGCCTAAATGCTGTTCTCTGACTGATTATTGAGGTAGGCCCTTCGGCAGTATCGTGTTGGCTATATGTTTCGAGGCCCTCGTTTGAGTTTGTGGGTCTGATCATTCACAATGAACACAATGAATGGTCCACGTCCAGTGAGTATGAATGCCGTCGTGTTCTTAATTATATTAAGCTTCATGCGTTCTGGACCAGAAGTTGGATAGTCGCCAACTCTTCAGCAAGGGGTGAAGGCTGCGGCCTACTCCGGGCTTTTAAAGTTACAACTAGGAGTGACCGGAGGATATACGTATCCGAAAGCCTTCTAGCGCTACATTTCATCCACAGTGGTAATGATCCACCATCTGATTAGGGCCCACGGCCAGGTGCAGATGTAAATCTTATCACGACATGTACATATCAAGTTGTTGCTGGATTAGACCGGTCAAAATTGGCAGACATTCTAAATTCCAAAATAATAGGGAGATATTTGGGGATGTAATAAACTGGAGTCTATGCATTTTTGAATTGAGAAATTTAATATTAACAAACTATGGAAAACCCGCCAAGCAAAGCAAATTCCATAAAAACTTAAAACGCCCAAAAAGTTTTTTCTTTCGATTTTCCATAAAATTAATAAAATATTTTTTATTTCATCATCTTTAGGTTGTAACACCTCAGTGGATATATCCAACACGTTATAATTTTTTTATCCGATACCACTAAGAGAGAAATAAAGAAATAATCTTATATTAAAGTTGAAATATAAACATTGAGTTAAGTAAACTGTTAAATTGGAAAGTGTACTATACTGTTCTGGAACCTGTTAAGCCCTCTACAGATCAAAACGTCTGGTTTTGCTATGGAATTGATCTTCCCATTTAAATCGCGTCTGGTTCCACATTTGTTGCCGTCTAACATTATGATTTCGAAATAAACTCATAGTTTACCAGTTTCAGAAATCTTCGTTTGATTTTTTTACAGAATAATCTGTTTTATTTTGAACCAGACATTTCTAAATATTGTTTGACATGACTTTTATTTTGATTTTTTATTGTTTTTTACTTGTTAAAAATTGAACAACAAAATCTACACATCTGAAAATCCCTTCACAATTTCGTATACAATTCTGAAAGACTTAATAAGCTTCTGAATTTCCTCAAAAATTATTACGTGTTCCTGTCAGCTACTCGTATTCTGTTCTACAGGTTTTCTGAAGGAAAGCGAATAAAAATTCCACAAGTTGCGCAGACTGTCTGACCGAGTTTGGCGCAAAATGTTAAGTGGGTTGATTCATATAAGAAAAACTTTATATTGATATTTAATACTGAATTAAATTGGGCTTAGCTTATGATATGTTCGGCTAGGTTAGGTAGAGAGAGCCGTCGTTCTATTCCTGTTTAGAAAGGCCCAAAAGAAAGTTAGACAGTCTTAGCTTCCATTTCCATAACCCGTCCCCCCGGGGGCTTATTTATCGGTCTTTATAGAATACTTGTGCTGCTGAGGGTATAAGGGAGCCCAGTCCCCTGAAGTCAGCAGGCGTACAACTGGAAGCTCCACGTTATTTCCACGGGAATCAGTGAGCCCCAGAGTTCCGCTCTTTGTCTCTTTAGGCATTTAGCTGTGCTCTGACTGATTATTGAGGTTGGCCCTTTTGGGAGTATCGTGGTGGTTGTGGTTTTGCGGCCCCATACAGGTCTTATTTTATGATGGCCAGGATCATCTCGCCTTTAATAATACCCACTGGTGAATGCTCCAGATCCAGTGAGCATGCTAGTCTCCAGCTCTTGAGCAAGAAGTGGTGGTTTGCAGCCCTTCTCTGGAATCATTGAAATTGCTACTAGGAGGGACCTGTTGCTAGAATTAGACTTCGGCCTCCTAGGGCGTGAGTGGCGCTGCTTTTCACTCACAGTGGTTTGACCACCATCTGATTAAGGCCCACGGCCAGGTGCAGATGTAAATCTTATCACGAAAAACCCGTCCAAGAGTTCAAGAAGGTAGTCTTACAATTCCCTTGCGCATTCGCAATGTTTAATGGATATCCTAAATACAGGCAAAAGCTCAGGAGTGATTAATTTGATATCCAGAATGCTTGAATTAGTATGGAACGCAGTATTTTTATTTATGTCTCCCTTAGGATTTGCAGCTCATATCTTAAGGTTACCAAGTTTATTAGTTTATTAAAAATTAATTACATTCAATTAAAAAACGAAAAAATCTTAAGAGCATAAAAAATGAAAAATCTTTTTTAAGGTAACAATGTTTAACGCAATAACCAAATTTAATAATAGACCTAATTTCCGCTGTAATATTTTATTGGCCATAAAAATGAATACATATAATATTAAAAATCAAACAATGTTTGTGTGTTTAAAATAAATTTTTCTTTCGGTTTGTTCAACTTTAAATGTATCTCTGAATTTATTGTTAACCAATTATTTCAATTGGAATTAGAATCACGTTTCGAATATTTCGAACTTATATGGATCTGATTTTAATGTCGTGTACAAGATATATAGGCGCGTCAACGTGTTTAATAAATTTTTGTCCTCGTTTTTTTTTTATTTCTTGTTGTTGTGAAGTTGTTCAACAATTTTACTAACTTGTTGCTGCTCTAAATCAAATATGAAGCAATATGTGTATGTATTTTAAAACACTGCACAATATCATTTGATCGGCTATATGTATTTATATGGATTGTTGATTATTGTTATTTCAATAATATACCTGTAGTATATGCTACAACTTCCAATATATATATAAAAGAATTTTCTCTATATGTTGCTACGGTTTATTGTTTGGTATCTTAAGAAAAATTTAATGGTTATATGCTGGCCCGACAAGACGAACAAAAATAAAAGTCAACCAAAAAGTATATAAAATAATTTTAACAAAAACAATTATTTACGTGACTAAATAGCATTTCCCGACAACATCGAAAAGTACAGTGGGGAAGAAAATGTTATAGTGAATAAATAAATCAATTTTTCTTCCTAAAAAGTTTTTGAGAATATCCTCAGCAATCAAATGAGTGACTATCTCACACGGAGTAAATTTTAAATAGTGGCTCAATCTGGTTTTATTAGGGGCAGAAGCTGTATAACGGCTTTAGTGGATGTGGTCGAGAGCCTCAGATCTGAACTCGACTTCAACAAAGTGGGTTTCTTGATTTTACTGGATCATAGTAAGGCCTTCGATGCAGTAGATCACTCTGTCTTGCTAATAAAACTGCGTAAGTTATTTTATTTTTCAAGCTCGGCCTGCAGTGTTGATGATAGGAGATCTAATCCGCTTATAATTAGTAGAGGAATACCACAGGGCTCTATATTGGGTCCGTTTCTCTTCTGTCTCTACATAAATGACCTACCTGACATTTCTAAAATTAGCAGGATGTACATGTATGCTGATGACGTGCAGGTCTATAACAGTTGCTGGATTAATGACGTTCCTAGGTGTGTGAATGGGATAAATGACGATTTGCACATGATCAATCGCTGGGCCATTTTTAATGGATTGTATATCAATGCTTCGAAGTCGAAATGTATGGTCCTCTCGAAAGCTAGGAACACTCTGGTCAACATTAATGTGAGAATCGACGGGAATGTGATCGAATTGGTTGAATCGGCATCTAATTTGGGCGTAATTTTCAATAATAGAATAACCTGGACTAATCACATTAACTTTGTAGTTGGCAGAGTTTACAGTTAACTTCGCACCCTATGGTCGTTTTAGGACTCTATACCGTTTGATATTTGCATGCTCTTGGCAAAGACTTACCTGATCCCTTCACTTTTGTACGGCTGTGAAATCTATGCCAATTGTGACAGCACTGATCAGCGCAGACTGTAAGTCGCATATAAAAATATTGCTCGTTATATATTTCAGAATGACCGCCGTGACTATATCTCATCATACTCTAATTTAATTTTTAGAATGACTTTCGATAATCTTCTAAAATATAGCTGTCTAATTCTCTTGCACAGGATTACCGTCTCGGAACGACCATTATATCTATTTGATAGGATAGTTTTTGCAAGATCTCTTCGTGGTAGGAATATTATCCAGCAGAAATACAAGAGTCTGTTATCTCAACACTAGTTTTTCATAAATGTTACCAGTCTTTGGAACTCTTTGCCAAATTCTATACAAAAAATAGGCAACGCAAATTTATTTAAAAAGGAGCTTTATAAATTATTTAGTTCTACCCAACCTTGACTTAAATTTTATGTTAACACTTTTACATTACATTTCTTTCGATTGGTCATATCTTTATTTGTTGTAACTTTATCATTCTTGACATTTTCATGTGTATTGTTAATGTTCTGTTTCTAGATTTAAGTTTTATATTAGCTCAAATTGTAAGGATCAACAGCACTGTCACTTATAAGATGTTATTATCTTGTTGTGCTAGTTGTTTGAAGAATTAAGAATAATAGTAATAATAATAATAAACTGATTGAAATTTGAGAACGAGACACTTCTGGACGTCCGAGTTTCACTTAATTTTTTATAAATAGTACTAACAATATTTATTTTTCACGGCATCAATTGTAACATGAACTCACAACAGATTATAAAGAGCTGTTAAATCACACCACCTTAGAGGACAATTGACAGGCTCATTTATTGAAAACAAAATTTGAGTCGATGGTTGATTTGGCCAGCAATATTTCAGTTATATTGCAAAAAAATCCTAATGGACATAGTAACGATTACCATCATTATTTTGGATATGATGTAATCTATAGAGTATATTGTAGAGTCTTTAGCCGCATATATGAAATTTTACTGGTTTACAAGCCTACTGTGCCCACACATCCGATAAAAACGTGTGTTCCGTCTATAAGGAGCATAAATGATTTTCAAAGAAGTGATCACTATGACAGTTCCTTTGACAGTTAAAGCTTTCGTAAGTTCTGTTGGGATTTAAAAAGCACACATTAACAATTTCATATTTTGATTAAAAATTCAAAAATTTGCGACAAATTATTTTACTTTATGTACTATAATAAATTGATATAATAAATATATACTTACAAATCAAAAGATCATAAATTTTTTTAAACGTAAATACAGCATATTGGACGGAACATTTCGTGTAATGCAGAAACAAATGAAAAACAATAACATCTAATATAAAGCCATTACTGGCTTACGTATGCATTTATCACTGGCTGACGTATGCATTTATCAGTAAGTTTTAGACCTTAATGCTGCATGCATTAATGACAATAATATTGACATTCTTGTTCCAGCAAAGCATCATTTAATACGCCGTTTTCTTTCTTTAAATTGAAAAAAAATTTTTTTATTAAGGGAAGCTTGAACTGAATACTTTCTTATTCCTAGTTCTAAATTCCATGTTCTAGTAATATAATACTGTTAAGTTTCAAAATAAAATAAAAAAATTAAGCAATAAAGCGAAGTACTGGGTATATTGTTTACGAACTGCGTGGCTTGCTAAAGAAAACTTATGGTAAGACAACAAAATTTGTAGCTACAAACTGCGTAGAAATTTTATACACAAATAACAACAATTTTATATACTGTTAACTGACTGCCTGGCATGCAAAACAAAAAAAAACAAATTTCTGTTTACTAACTAAACGCGCAAGACAACAACAAACATGTATGCTGTCTACTATCTGCATAGTTTTCTAAGAAAACTTATCTACACGAGACAAAACAAATATTTTGAAATAAAACCCAAGCAAAAAATGCACACAGACATACAGGCATCTATACATCGAATAAACGACGTACAACAATAAAATGTGATGCAAAGGGAGTAGAAGATTCTTAAATTTTCTAGACTTTAAGTGGACAAATATAAAAAGGGCAGTGTCTGAGTGGATAATCAATCAGTGTGAAATTAAATCTGGTGAAGTAAAGACGTGCATCTTAAGTAAATTGTTTTGCTGTGTCAACTTTGTGTAGTTAAAGCAAATAAAATTGTTATTAATTTAAAAAATTTAAAAACTGGCGTTATTTATTTGCAATAAAGAACCCAAAACAAAACGTTTATAAAAGGTATAAACGTAATAATATATATGTCACTATTTTTTTATTTTTTTTTTATCTCTCTAAGCCCACTGTCCGTGATGGTAAAAGGAAAGGAGACCAAAGTAAAAATATTCAAAGAAAAACTGTTAAGCATTACATATATTTTTTTTTGTTAAAGCTTGTTCAAGAAGTCAAAGAATATCAGAAAATATGTAAGTAAAAAGAAAAATATTGAAACATGTTTATCTTATGTTGTTATTCTTATTGAAACGAAAACACAAAAAGCAGAAAAACTTATTATTAATTTGTAACTAAAAAGAAAACTCATTTCATCAGTAGTTCGTTGAAGGCAATTAGTAGCTAAGATGAAATAACAGTCATACATTCAAAAATGTACTGAATCCATATGAAATCGTTAACTTTTATTGAGTATAAAATATCTTAAAGCAAACTGTGCATTTTAATAAAGTAAAGGACAATTTTTTCATAATAACCTGTCATATTGCATACTAGGAATTATTTTATTTTAATACCTGAAAAATATACATAAAACGAAAAAAGCATGTATTTTAAGGAAACATACGAGTTTGTATAACCAATTATCTGCTATTTAATAACGATAATAACGGCATAGCCATAGTTTTCCTCGCTGAATTGTTATCAATTATTGAAAGTATCACTTTAAAATGACGAAACTTGCATTTCATATCTCTAGAAAATTTTGAGTCGATTTTCAATTTTATATTAATGACATATTTTATTCAAACGCACACTTAATACAGTGTTTTTAGACAATTAAATTGTTTTTTTATTTTGTTTTATTCTCACAATCAGACCATTGACAACATCATCTTGTGATCTTTTTTAATGGAGTTGATATTCTTTATTCAATATGCACCAAATAAAAACAGGCCAGACAACAAAATAGACTCATAGAGAGATTTTTGTTTTTTTTTACTTTAAAATTTTTTAATTTTTTATTATTGTTTAATAGATTCTACTCGTGCAGACAGACATACAGCTATTTAATAGCAACTAATTATACCAGCTCACTTAAATAAAACATTCAACTTTGTTTGGAGTTTGAGGGCATTAAACTATACAAATATTTGTTCGTTGTTCTTGTATATTGTTCATGTTGTTTTGTTACAATCGGCTTTAGAGACCGACATTCATTTGAGGGGGCCTTCAGCTGTTTTCAATAGAATATTGTTATTTTTAAGGGACATATGATAAAACAAACGAATTTTTTCATAAAAGATTGCTTAGTACCTTAGCTCCATAGCACTGGCTGTTAATTATGGAAATGGAAAAAGTTTGAAATTTCTAAATTAAATCTTCAAAATATGCTAAGAAATTGTTCCCTGCACCAAATAGTATCTCTGGTTTTCCCATATACAAGTGTTGCCATTTATTGTAAATATATTTTTTTATGAAATAACAACTCTCTTAAGGAACAAGTTGAACTTAAGCTTAATTAGCTTTAAATTATAGTTAAACCATTCCAGCACAGGTCTTTCCTAGTTGCAATTTCAGCGGTTCCAAAGCAGGGTTGCAAACCACTACTCCTTGCTGAAGAGCTGAAGACTATCCAACTCCTGATCCAGAACACATGACTAGCATGCTCACTGGATCTGAATCATTCATCCGTTGGTGTTTTTAAAGGCGAGATGATCCTGTCCCCCATAATCAAATTCATGTGAGGGCCGCAAAACCACAACCACCACGATACTCCCGAAAGGCCAACCACAATAATTAGTCAGAGAAACAGCTAAAAGTTTAAGAGACAATTAGGGGAACTCTGGAAATAACGTGGAGCTTCCAGTTAACCCCTGCAGCATTCTGGGTACTGGGCTCTCTTATACCCCCAGCAGCTCCCCCGGGGGCACATGATAGTCTTTTTAGAGCCCAGGCTCCTTAAAGGCTAGTAGGAGCCATCTGGACAATCCACTATATTTCCACGGGAATCAATGAGCGCCAGAGTTCACTATTTGTCTCTTTAGACATTTAGCTATTCTCTGGCTGATTATTGAGGTTGGCCCCTATATGAAAGTATCGTGGTGATTGTGGTTTCGAGGTCCGCGTGAGAGTTTGTAGGTCAGATCATTCACAATGAATGGTTCAGGTCCAGTGAGTATGAATGCCGTCGTGTTCTTAATTATATTAAGCTTCATGCATTCTGGACCAGGAGTTGCAATTTAACATCACCCCATATTGTTGTTATTATTATCATTCAGTGTAGGCACCTGCTTGGCTGTGTGTGTGTTTGGTTTTTGGGTTTGTTCTGTGTTAGTTGTTTTTGTTTTCTGTTTTTTAAGTAATTTCGTGGAATTTATTGTGTATACAAGATTTCTTGTGTGTATAAGGTTTACTACAAAACTACGCAGTTTGTAAAACACACAATAGGTCACTTCGTTTACTTTTTTACTGATAATTATTTTTTTTTAAAACTTCGCCAATCAGTATGACTGGTTTAAAATATACGCGTTCTGGAGCTACACTAATAATTATTCATTTGGTTATAAGAAGAAAATAGTTTGACTAATATGGTCTATGTCTCTAAATACAAATAAACATTCTTGTTTTATTATTATATTGAAAGTGCTATTTACAATTTATGTGAGCCAGTCAGACATAACCCAAACTCCAGATTATTTTAAGATTATCGCTTGCCTTCAGCCCAATGCGTTTAAGCATATGTTTCTATCTGCAACAATAATTAATATAATTAAGTTGTTTATATTTAGATGATAACAGGATTAATATTATATCTACTGAGAAAATGAAAATGTAATATACGTGCCTTAGTTTGTATTGCTCTTATTCATAAATTGCTCTATGAAAATTACTGGTCTCTAATGATGACGCTAGTTATTTGCTTCAGTGGTTAAGCAGAGGGTTCAATTGCAATTGTGCCAGACATGAATTAAGCACAAAAATAAATAAAAAAATTTCAAAACAACTAAATAAACCTTGTTTAACCAGTTATATCAATTTTGGCTAAACAAAAGGTTTCGTGGGATTTATTGCAACAAATTTTTTTGAAAGAAAAAAAAATGTTTTATTTGGTGGAACAAGGTTTTTGACTAAAATTGAAATACAAGTATAATAAACAAAAACTGTTTGCTTTCCCCTTTTACAAAGTTATAAACCGTAAAACATTCCACCATATATACGTACTTATGTATTGCAATTTTTAGTCTTCACCCAGTGAGAAATAATATAAAACCACCCCCAGAAATAATTCTATGCGAATACTTTATTTGTATATAGTATATATATACACATGTACATATGTAAGTATTTACATATGTATTTTTTGTATAGAAAGAAGTCGTGTGCTCATATACACAACATAATTCCATTCAAATTTAACCATTTGTTTTATTTAAAGTGTCTGCAACACATCGACGAGACATCTGTGTATGAAGTATTGTTTTTGTTTTTATTAAAATTATGATTATTATGTTGTTGCTTTTATTTCCTGTATTTTTTATTTTTTTTTTTTTTGAAATAATAGCAGGGTCATATCTACACCATTGTATACTCCCAGACTGACAGTATGTCAAAGAGTTGCACTCGACCAGGAGAAAATTGTAACAAAAAAAAAAACAAACAAATTGTATGATATTGAAATAATGTCGTACGAATTTTAATGAATATTTTGTCTGCAAATACATCTGTACATTTAGAGCTACTTATTTTACTTGCATGCATACATACGTGCTGTTGATGATGCAATTTTACCCATCATTTTCATTCAATTAGTATTTTGAGTGGAGTTTTGTTTTACTTTTGAGTTAAAAATGTAAAGTTTGAAATTACATACATATGTAGTATCTTTTTTTAATAATTAAAGGTTTTAGGTCAATAACTAACAAGGGAATGAGAGAGAGGGAGAGAAAGAGAACAGTGTTTTGAAAAATGATGATATTGAAGTAACAGAGTGGCCGACCCTTGTGTCAATGCTATAATAGAAAATTTTTATTAAATAATGCATGTGGAGGAAAATGAAGATTTATACATAGATACACTGAAAAAAATTAATCTCGTGTCCGTGTATAAATTTATAACTTTAAATAATTTATTATATAACAGAATAAATCAAACCATTTCCTAAAAACTTTGTGGGAAAAAATCCTTGTCATTGTTAAAAAAATTGAAATAATTTTCAGTTTTTTTCGACCTTTTTTATTTTCATTTAATCTAAATCTTTTAAAGGGTCTTTTAAATTATAATGATTTATTTTTTTCGAAATATCAGATAGATTAAGAAAGTCTAAAATATATGACACTGATAGATATAAAATTGCACACAAAACATATAACACATTAAATAGATTATTTAGCAATATGAAGGATAAAATAGGAAAAATGGAAATATCATATGTAGTATACAGGATACCATGTGGAGGAAATGACCAGGTGAACTGTGACAAAGTTTATATTGGGACAACAAAGAATAAACTCAAAACAAGATTAGCTGGTCATAGATGTGACCAAAATTATAGGAATATTTCAACACAGAAGACATCCTTATCTTCACATTGTAAGAAATATAATCATTATCCAAAGTTTGATGAAACATCAGTATTAGATATAGAAAAAAACTACAAGAGACGTTATATGTTGAAATTGTTAGAAATTGTTAATGTACCAAATGTAAGGAGAATAAATTTCAAAACAGACACAGACAATTTAGCGCAGAATTATAGGTACTTAATACAAAAGACACATAATTTGTTATAATTATTTCATTAGAAAGAATTTGTTATTTAGTTTCCGTTTCCTTGTTTTTGTATATTTAAATATTTTAAAATTTAATTTTTGTATGTTTGTATGTATGAAGAAAATTATTTTATATGTTTTGTCAAATGTTTTTCAAAAATTTTTCTTTTCAAATTGTTATAATTTTTTGTTTTTAAAAAATATAAAAAATAATTTCCTGAAGAAGCTTTCCACAGGAAAGCGAAATATCGAAAAAAATAAATCGTTATAATTTAAAAGACCGTTTAAAAGATTAAGATTCAATAAAATTGAAATAAGAAATTGTAAAACAGCATTTTTAAAAACGATAAAAAAACAGTAATAAAAAGACGTGTTATTTTACAAATTTTTCATAAATGTTTTTTCTGTGCTTATGCAAATGAATAGAGAAAGTTCAAGTAACAAAGTTTAACAAGCAAAAAATATAAGTAACTTTTTATTTCTCAGAAAATAATACATAATTGAATAAAGTTAAACCTGAAGAAGTTCAGTTAAGAAAAAAATTTAAATGAATTAAAAACACATATTTATTTAGTTCACATGCTTAAGCTTCCATTGTATCGTTTAGCGCCAGTTACGATAATTTATTTTGTAACGTATTTATTTTACTCTTCTCAATACTTAGTCTTCCTTTCCTTAATCCTAACTCTTTATTTCACTCTCTACTTAATTATGCCTATTACCTTACATTCCTCTATATTTTTATTTAGGAACTACCGTTATATTTTAGCCTTTTTAAGTTTGTTCTTCTAGTTTTGTATCATCATTTCATGAATAAAGAAGCATTGATTTTAATTATATATTTAAGTCGCCTACAAAACATAATATGGTTAGGAACAATTAATGATATTTTTTAATCGTCACAAAATTATTCAAAGTAAATTAGCAAATTTTTAAATAACACAAACGATTTTCATATAATGTACTATTTTGCTTAAAACTGTTATGTTAGTGGATTTATACATAATTAGAAATAAAATGTAATTTTTAGACTGCAGATTAATATTTATTACGTTTTTTTTTTTTGAATCTTCAGTTAACAATTAGTATGTATTCAAGTTTTGTACTATCTACTAATTTTTTTTTAAGAGAAGTAGCACTTCAGGCAACAATGCCTATTTAGTCAAGTACCGTGCTACATTCTTTAGGAAAGGGATAGAGAATATATGAAACAGATGGTGAAAGTAGAAGAATAGTCGGAAATTAACTGCCGTATATAAGACAGCACTGCGACCAGTGACTATGCCTTCATCGCTAAGCAGTACCACCGACAGTCAGTTTTTATTTTTGTAGTGAAAAAAACCAAGGTCTTCGTTGGGAATCGATCCCACAACCCCCATATTTACAAGCTAGTATACTACCTACTAGCCTACAGGGGCACTTCTAATAATTGAATCGGTGTAATGTGTTTATTTTTGAATTTTTTAAGTATTTTGTAAATTTTATTTTGATTGTGGGACACATTCATTATGATTGGATTCTACAGAACAAATACACTCCAAAAACGAATTAAAATTAGAAAACAAGAAAAGCCATAAGAAAAGGAACGTACTAAAATAATAAAACTAACAGAAAGTCAAACTACCTTAAGAGAGAGTACGTGCATTAAGGCACGCGTGTGTAAAATGTTGAAATTCGGTTTTTTTTGCATCATCTGCTTGAAGACATTTACAAGTATCAAGGAAATACTGAGCCACGTAAAATAAAAGGTGGAGGTATAAAATTCTTTGAGTTGAAATAATTATTCAACAAAACCTGAAATAGATGTTGTATGTATAATATTGTTATATACAGACACACACACACATACATCTAACTCTTATACTCATAGTGGCAATCAAAAGTAATCAACACAGCGGAATATCTAAAATTCTAGCGATAGCTGTTACCTAGATAAATGGCTTTTAGAATTAAACACTTTATTTCTTCCCCTCTTTTTGTTAAGCTTTAAATCGACCCACAACTCTTTCGATTTTTATGTAATTGATTATTTTTGGATTGACAATAAATTTTCTAGTATGCAGAAATAGTTGTTTAAATATTTTCCATATCATAAATTATACAAAAACTAAATTAAAAAGTGAGTTTTTTCTAAAATCCGATTAGAAATACACTAGATGTGTCGCATTACAGCACCGGCTCCTAAAGCAATATAATGGTCTACATTTAAAGCTTAAAGACTTACTGGAAAAGTGTGAAGTTTCAATACAATAGGGTTTGTTGTTAAGAACTACAGTCTTTTATTTACCAAATACGCCAATATGCACTGGGTAATATGACCTTTAGTCACATGGATATCCTTAATTTTTGAATAAAGTTAATTGTTATTTCTTGTGAAAATTAGTTAAAAATAATATTCCGTGGAGTTTTTTAATATTTTGAATCAACAAACGATGTGATATTAAAAGAGTTTTTTCCCATTCTGATTCATATAATTTATTTTATTTCATTAATTTTAAATGTTTCAAGTTTCCCTATGATTACTACGTTCAGGGGTCAAGCATTCGCAAAGCGTGAAAAATAAATGGGCCAACTCTAAGTAGTTAATATAAATGAAAAATTATAATAAGAAAGCCATTATAATAAGGTGCCCCTGTGGGCTAGTAGGTAGTGTACTAGCTTGTAAATATGGGGGTTGTGGGTTCGATTCCCAACGAAGACCTTAGTTTTTTTTCACTACAAGAATAAAAATTGACTGTCGGTGGGGCTGCTCAGCGATGAAGGCATAGTCAGTGGTCGCTGTGCTGTCTTTATACGGCAGTTAATTTCCGACTATACTTCTACTTTCACCACCTGTTTCATATATTCTCTTTCCCTTGCCTAAAGAATGTAGCACAGTACTTGACTAAATAGGCATTGCTGCATGAAGTGCTACTTCTTTTTAAAAAAAAAATAATGCTACCTAAATTATTTTTAATTTTTTTATATATAAATCAGGTCTAAGTAGGTAAGTCGATATCTTTTTTGTTGTACTTTTAACGAAGATGAAAAATTATCAAAAGCGTAATTAGCACTTCCCAGGTAGTCAATTTGTTTTCTAAAAATTCTAAGATCATATATTTTAAAGCTCTATACGATATGAATTAAATTGGCGCCTCGTACTGCGTTTGTGGTATTTCGTGGCAATTGTTTCTTGCAATTCGATACTACCCCATTTGCTGTTTATAATGTACATCAATCCGACCATTTTCAGGATCTTTAGAACTGTTTTTCCAAAACAAAAAAATAGACTTCAAGTAATTATTTACGATTACAGATGTGTTATCAATTGAAATTTATTTATTAATATGTTTGGCTAAGCGTTACACTTTTTACTTCCACTACTGTATAAATACCTTGTTTTTGTAACTTAAAACTATCGAACAATTTATCTTAAGGTCATTTTAAATTCATACCAGATTTAGAGTTTTGTATCGTATTTTAAAATGTTGAGGTTTTGTGGTATTTGGAAAGTTTGTCATACTGATACTCGTTGCGTCAGTGTAATTTTTTAAGAATTTTTTTCTGTCTTTCTTTCTTTAAACAAAAAAAAAAACCAGTTTTGAATGAAAGTATTAAAAAGTCATTAAGAGAAAAATTACAACTAAATGAAGGGTTACAACATACGAATATGAATTGTTCAAAAAAAAATATGCCACGTTTTCCAAGGTTTAAGATACCACTAAGGCTTGCAACACAGTGCAGCTGTTTCTGGTCATAAATGAGAGTTTTTGTGTTTTTGCTCACTAACATTTTTGATGTTTGGGTTAATTTATTAACTCTCACACTAAGAGATGTTTTTCTAACCAATATATATTGTATGTATGTATGTATGTATTGTACTTATATCTGTGAGTTTGTTCAGTTTTGAGCATTTATTTTTTTTAATATTGAATTTATGTGTATTCAAACCAAACTTTAGGCTTGAGATCCCTCTCTCTTTTTCAAAATATCTTTTTAAATGGTTCTTTCTCATTTAAGTTTTGGACTCTTTTGATTTAGAATTCTCCCTTTTATGTTTTCAATACTAATGATAATAAAGAGCATAAAGTATCTTTATACTAAATGTTATTGCAGGAGTATTTTTAAAACCATATTTTTGTTTAATTGACGATTCGAATCACCTCAACTTCGTCGTCTTGTTTCTTTTTTGTTCAATGAATATGTTGTTGTAGTTGCTAATGTTGGTGGTGTATCTGTAAGTACGTATTCTACACGAGTTTCAGTTACTTGTGTATTTACTGTTTAACATTTATTGTTGTTGCCTCGGTCGTTGTTATTTCTGTTTTGTCTGTGTTGCTTTAGCCTGTTGTTGTGTTGTTGTGGTTTGTTTTTGTTGTTGCATATATGTATACGTTTGAATGTTTTTGTTTTCGAAATGTGTTTTTTTCGAGCTTCTCGAACATCAGCCACTGTACTGGCATATTAGTGTAGTATTTGTGTGTTCACAGTACTCAGCTTAAAATATTTGACGACGCGTGTAAAATTTGTTTTGTTTCTTTTTTCATAAAGAAATTATTTGCTTACAAATAATTCTAGTTTTGTTCTTTGAAAGTCTTAGAGAAATTAGAATAAAATCGAATTACAAACGAATTTCAACCGCAATTCGAATAGGAAACTTGTTTTTATAACAATTTGGAAAATTAAATAAAAAATAATAAAAAAAAGTTTACATGTTGAAAAACAACCACGTTCCAACAAAAATAGTGTTTCTACGAGTGAAGATTAAAAACAAATCATAAATAATCAAATATTTATATCTGCCCTTAACGTGTTGCAATTTTCAAAATTGTTTTGAATGCTGTTATTTTCAACTATAAACAAAACTTCATAAACACATGATTTTGTAAGTATTTTTGATTTGCAAATATATTTTCTCATAAAATTTTAAAGTGTATATGAAATAAAATTTAACAATTGAATAAAAAAAAATTTAAGATTTTTCTCAATAATTATAATAATTTATAACATTTGCAACTCACATTGAGATCTTAGTCACTTATTACAATGCATTTAATTTTTGCTTATTTATTTTTTTATTTCATTAAATTCAATTACCGGAAGATATTAATTACAATTCAACATAGTTTTGATCAAAGATTATTTGAAATGTTATAATTGAAAAGTAAACACAACAAAAAACAAACAGCAATCACTTTATTTTTATGTTTTAAATTCTTATCTCAAAATTTGTACAATAAACTTAAAAATTGAAAAAACCTCTATCTGTGAAACAAAAAAGTGAATATTCTAGCTTAACCTCAGTTTAAATCGTGACTGGAAAACCATAAAACTTCAAATGGTACTTTTCTCTAACCAACATTAATAAATAGTACTTTTTTTATTATTTAATATATGTATTCTTAAAATTAAATTAAATTACAATTAATTTATGTATTTGTGTATAGAAAAATTAAAAGAAAAACAAAGAACTTTATTAAGAATAAAATCTTTCATTTAACAGCCTACTGTTAATTGAAAGTCATATTTACTACAATCAAAGTAGTTGTAAATAAGCCGTTGTAGATTCTAAAAATGTTAATATGTTTTCAATTAAAATATAAAAAAATATATTAAATATACAAATTATAGTTATTTAAGATTTTTAATATTTTATAAGTAATTCATTGATTTAAAGACCTTGTGCTTAATCAATAAATTACTTATCAAAAATATATTAAAATGAAAAATAATATTTAAATCAAATTAAAAACAAAAAATAATAGTAACGTGTTTTCTCCCTTTTTGTTTTTACGACATTTAGTAACTATGAAAAAATATTCTAAGTATTGTAGCTAATATTATAATAGAAATTAACAGCAACATTTTTACAACTGTTATCAAATCTAACGAATTAGCATACCAGCAACTAATTATAAATGCAAGAATTATTTTTATAATTATACGTTTATAAATGCTTCAATTGCCAAATCGAAAGTTTATATGTTTAAAGCGACTACAAAATAGTTTTTGAATTTAATTTATAATTATTAATTTAATTGCCATTTTGAAGTTTAACATTAATATTTTACATATCAGTTTAGCAGAAATGTGTAATGCATAACCAATTGAAGCAGTCATTTAAAAGAAATTAAGCGATACAAGCTGAAAACATTTAGAGTAAACTCTTTAAAATGGTATTGCTATATCCAGTCCTAACTGGCTGGTTTGTACTCGAAAGGGAGCGCTTTCGATGCGAATGCATTATTCTCAAGCCGCGTTGTGGTTTGTACTGGTGAGTCAGTGTTGGCGTTTTTTAAAATAGTATTGAATTTTACTTGCCACACAAAAAGTTTGGCATAAAGTTTTGAAATAACTTTCTTAATTCAATATGGCTTCCAAGCCTATTAGTACAAAAGGTTACTATATGCTTTAATTTTTTATTTTATTCATTTGCAATAATAGAATTTTAAAGAAAAAATTTAAAAGTATTCAAAATATTTGGTTTTAAAGGTGACCCTTATAGAAGACATTATACAGTATGATGAATGAAGTTTTAGACTTAGAGCCTTTAAAATAATATGTTACGCATTTTCAGATACAACTTAGCTCTAAGGCATAGCGTCGAAAATCTAACAATCTTGGATTATTTGGCTGAAGTCTAGTCCAATTACAACCAATACATCCAGCTGATTTGCAAAATTTGAGCATAAATAGCCACTTTCTAATGCATATTAATTCATCCCTAAAACCTTGATTTGCTTGATCCTCTTACGTATTTTGCTATTATAGAAGTTGATTGACAAACAAAACGTTTGAAGTTTTTGTTGATTAAGCTTGAATATAGATATAGATTCGCTCTCGCTTTCAATTTATTAAAACGAATTATTTTAGCATCAACACTTTCTAGTCCATGAACATTTTACATAACAATCTCGAATAGCTTTTACTTCAATAATCATTAGTCTTAATACTTTGAATTTCATACTCTGCATTTAATAACTTTGCACTCAGTTAATTCGGATTTTTTTGGTATTCATCATTTAGATGAGGAACAGCAAATGTTTAAATATATTAGCAACAATAAGTCAGCATAATAACTACCCAATAATCATTGGATCCTTTATAAGGATCATTGAAAAAAAATACACAAAACCGTTGTATAAATTCTAAAATTTGTTTTTATTTTATTAAAACTCTAATTAATTGCTATTATACATTTAAATAACTACATATTAACAAAATAGGAGTAGAATGTAGAGAGTGCTTATATTTTAAACATTTACTAAGTCCACATTTGGCTTTGATTTTTGTTTCGATTATCTTCCCCTTACGGCATAAATAAACGCAGTTGATACAAATAATTTCAACAAAGCACTTTTTATAATGCGTCGCTTTCACTCAAATGTGAAAGCACTTTGTTCAGTATAGTGACGTAATATTAAGATCCCTTTAAAATGATCTTTTAAAGCACTTGACTAATTCTCAAAACTCATTCATTAAAATTTAGGTTTGTACAATTTTTATTTAAGAAATTTTATATACAAATTAATGATTAACCCTGCATAGATAAGTTACGTCTATCAAACGTATGCGTTTTTAATTTTGTACTCCATCTCTGTGCTTTGTAGTGAGAGAAAATGTATATGCTCAGTATTCTCAGTTGATCTCAGTAGCTTGCTAATGGTTATCAAAGAGAAAATTAATTAAATAATGATCTCAATAACTCCTATGCAGAATTTTATTTTTTTAAGTCCTTAAAAGGATGTTAGAAACCATACGTCTTTCAGACGTAACGTTATCTTCGCCGTAGTAAAAAATAACGTTATCTTTCTAAGGTTAAAGTAATAATGTGTTAAAGTCTCTATCACAAATCATATACTGAATTTTAAATATTTATTGATGGCTTATTAATTAAAGATATTACTCTGAAATAAACACAAGAGCAACAAATTATCCAACCCTGATTTGAGCCCAAAATAAGCTAGAAATGTTATACAAAAGATTAGAAAGATACTATTTCCTTCGTTTTGTTTTAAGCCAAAATATCTAAAAAGAAAACATTTACGAAATAAGCTCCAAAAGCTCCACACTATCATATAAACATTTGTAATAGTTTTTAAGGGACGGCAGATAGTGTTAAAGCCAATAGAAAAAAGAAAATTCTAGACTATTTTGCACATATAATTAAAGAGAGAATAATAATAATTATCAGCAATTAACTTTTTTTTGTTTCTTTGCATAAGAATAAAAATCGATACTAGTCAATTTATTTATTTTAATAGTTTTAAAATATATGCAGGCTTTTGAATAAATATTTATTTACTCATAGCGTGAGTTCAAAAACATATCGGACTTAGTAGTGCGTAATGAATATTTTACTAAGTTTTGTGAGCAAATAATAATTTTTTAAATATTCATTTATATCTGGAATTTATTCAGAAGTAACAATATCTTTAAATTCGTCTTGAAAATTCTTTTTAATTGGTGGCAATATTGATAAACACTAATATTCGTTATTGCTGGTGTAACTTTTGAGATTAGAAGTGGGCTTAAAATTTGTAAGTTGAAAAAAGACTCTTCCCTTTTGATTTTAATGACAAGAAACAGTTGAGCATTCTTTTTATTAACCATAGAAAGATGCCGTTATTTTTTAGTACATTAAAGATAACGTTACGTCCGAAAGACGTATAGTTTCTAACATCCTTTTAAGGACATAAAAAAATTGGCATAGAAGCTATTAACCATTAGGAAGTTACTGAGATTAACTGAGAATACTGAGCATATACATTTTCTCTCACTACAAACCACAGAGATGGAGTAAAAAATTAAAGAGGCATATGTCTGATAGATGGAACTTATCTATGCAGGGTTAATGTCACTAGAAAACCTAAAGGCACAAAATATTTATGGCTGCTACAACCAGAAAAGTTAAGTTTTAAAGTACCAATCAATCTATGCACGATTTAGTGCAAATAAATCCATTACGATTTTATAATTTTTGTGGAGTAGCATATCGTGCAAATGGTTTTCAGTGTGGCATCTACCTACTTTTTAAAAAAATTGATAAAAATATTGTGGAATTTCGATTTTCTTCGAATATACAAAATGCAATATGAAATCACCCTAACTAGAGCGACAATTATAATCGTTGCTAGCATACAAAATCACATATAATTATCATCAATTTACGAAAAACAGACTTCAATTCAATGTCTCGATATTAAACACCAGTTGAGCTGGCTTATTTTCGAAAGTGTTTGGTTCTATTACATCATACCATATGCTTACAGGCCCCACCATATATAATATAAAAAATATAAATCCCGACATTCTGTAGAAGTGTATCCAAGTGTATATAACCCATATTTCCTGCCGCACACTAAAAGCATTTCAAATTGTCGTCAGGTTTAAGGACGTCCGCCATTTTAGGAGAAAATTGAATAATCTGTATTAGAGGTAAATATTTATTATACAAATGATTCCTGCGTTAAATCATACTTAGAATTTTTTATTCCCGGAATTTTCAAGAAAAAAATAAAGGACATCAAAAAGTTAGAATAGCCTTAATTGAGTAATAATATTACATTAGTTATTGCACTTCTTATCAGCAAAAACTTGCTTTTGCAGTGGCACACGAAATTCGTATGGTGCTTTTTAGAATTTTTTATTTCCGAATTTTTCAACAAAAAAATGGTGGAAATCCCAAAGTTAATAATGTTACATTAGTTATTTCATTTCTTATCGTTAAAAATTTCCTGTTGGAGTACCACACCATCATCTGAGCTGACTGAAAAAATTATTAAATATCTACGGCAACACGTGCTTGACCATCCGTGCGTTAAAGCTTCATGATGCAGTCAGTAGCCAAACCAATTTCGTGTATTAATTTATTAACAAAATAAATTTCAAAAAGACTTGCCTTCTTTTTAATTCATACTTGCTTGAATTTTGTGACACCGTCTATGGGTTTATATCACTGAATTACTTAAAATAATTAAATAATTGGAAAGAAGGTATTTTAAATCTTAACTAAACACCAATTTTTTAAGTCTTTGCAATTTTATAAAAAGAATTAAATTAAATGGAAACATTGTTTTACTTTAATGAAGAAATGTAAGCAGTATCTGTTCCAGTTAAATGTGTAGTACAAACGTTAAACGTCGAATTATTTGTGCGGTAAGTTTTAAAATATGTAGAAATATGTATTAACAATTAAATCACTTCATGTGTCAGCTTGAACTTTTATAAGTACAAACAAGATCAGATGTCCTACAATGATCTATAAACATCAGCTTAAAGTTTTAATCAGTATAGATTTTTTTTCAAGACATTAGGTAAATTACGTCGTCTCAAATCATTTTACCAACTTTTAACGTCACGATTAAACTATGTGTAAAAATCTTCACAATTTTTTCTGAGGCTCTCTGTCAAAACTGTGTTTGTTGGATATAAAGTATTAAATGCGTATTGATAAAGGTTGGCAATTAAAACATATTGCTTCCGATAAGTTTCGAAGATACAAGAAATAAAAATATTTGAAGTTTTTATGTTGGAGACTTTTAATTACGGGTTACATGTTCAACTTTTGCTTTTCAAATAACAACTCAGACTTTTGGAAAATGAACGGCGTTTTTATAGAGGTATAGAACGTTAAGCTGGCAACATCTTTTAAACGGCTGTCAAGTAATTTATGTTCAGTTTGGTTAATGTAAATTGGGACGAAAAACAAGATTGTCCCGATTAATCCCGATTTTGATAAACGAATTTTGTTTAGCGATGAAGCTCACTTTTATTTGAATGGAAACGGAAACGTCAATAAACAAAACTGCAGTATTTGGAGAGATGACAAACCTCAAACGTATTTTAAGATATCGTTACATTTGTTTGCTATATTTTATAGACTGATGAAATCTTTAAACCGTAATTATTTAAAAGTGATGTTGGTCAGAACGTTAATTCGTTTATGCATAAAAGCTTTGCGGGTTTAGAAATTAGAAGATAAATTTGTTCAATAATAAATGAATAATAAATGAATAAATAAAAGAAAAAAAAATTAAACAACCATGATGTCACGATGTGCAAGACATGTCACACTGCTGGTGCCAAAATTGAATTATCGAAGGGAATTGTTAGTAACGGCATGGTTTAACGTTTCGGACCAGTGAATTGTCTTCTAAGATCATAACGCCTCTAGACAATTTTCTGTGCGGATAGGTGAAGTCGTTACGCCGGTAAGCCCGAAACGATTGGCCACTTGGAGGACAACATTCGCCACGTTATTGTCTGTATACGGCCACAAATATTAAAAAAAGTCAACGAAAATTGGCTTCCAGTTTAGACTATTTCCGAGCCAGCCGTCGCGGTCATATGCCAGAAATCATATTAAAGTTATAGTTATAAAAAATAAATAAGTTTCATGTTAATATATAAAATTTATTTTTGTTTTATCCAATTTAAAGTTATATACCTCTATAAAAATACTCTTTAGCTTATAATAAATAAAAGAATTTTAAAAACGAATTTACAAAACTATTATAAAATCATGAACACTATTAGTTCAAGTACTTTTCTAAATAAAAGGAAAAGTGTTTCTATAAAATAAACAACAGCGATTGCTGACGAAGAAAAATTTGTTTTTATAATTGTAATTTGAGATCAATAAATAAGGTTATCATAAGAAAACCTTGTCTACGCAATATAGTCAAAATTAAAATATTTTTTTAGGGATGGTAATCAAATTTTAGTTTTTTTTCACAGTTTAAAGATGATAACAAACACATGGATGACACTAACCCTGCTGCTGTCTTTCGCGCATTTTCAAAAGGTTTAAAGACCGATTTTACGGCTCATGTTTCTAACTAAACAAAAAAAGTATAAATATATTTAAAATATATGGACATGTTTTACTGAATTAAGCCTATCATCCTTACGCTAGTTTTCAGAACATTATGTCATTTATGTCATTTTTAGATGTGTAGCTGATTTTTATTATTGTGATGAAATGAATGCTTAATTACGCACAGAATATTTTTCTTTATGTGTAGAACTGTAATAACTTGTGATATATATTGAGGTTAAAAATATGATATCAATATCAATTAATGGAATTTTTCGATTTTTATTGCTTTTATTTCTGCTTCGTTGTTTCACATATATATTTTACATAACTGAAGTTTCATGTTTAATGAAAATGTACAAAATGTTCCTGGAACCATTTTTTTCAAACTGCAAAATTATATGTGCTTTGGTTATATCGAATGAAATTGTTAGAAATACCAATCAATGTTCCATACGTAAGGTGAATAAAATCAACGACTAACTAGTTGTTAAGCGGAATGGCTAAAGCTGTTCAACAATATTCATATATTTATTAACGTACTATGCAATATTAATGCAATATTTATATGCAATTGATAAACACAAATTTCGAAGTATTGAGTTCAAGTTTCAGATGAAATATAAATAAATAAATCTGATTAAATTTCTCTAGTTATAAATAAATAGAAAAAAGATTAGGTCCTAAGAATATATATATATATATGGTTGTGTATTACTTTGACAAGTTATTATAAAGACTTGTCTAAAATAAAACAAAAGAAATGTTAAAATTTTCGATTAAACTTTATTTAAATTGCTTTTTCCATTGAAAATTAAATTACATTTTTTTGCCACTCTATTCATCATAAGTAACATTGGACTTATTATTAAGATAATTATAATTGTTTTCATTTATAACATTTTGCTTTACTTCGCCAACAACGTTTGCGATGAAATAACTCCATTGTTAGTCTTTTAATCTTTTGCATTGTTGTTTAAACGCAATTAATTCCATGTTGTAGTTAGGATTTCATGTTTTTTTTTTGTTTTTGTTTTTTATTATAACTTACTCTTTCGTTTAAAACCATCTGTTTTAGCATTATCTTTTATGCTGTTAATAAAATCATCATTGTATTAAAACTTCCGTTCTATACCAACGTTTCCGAATGTGTGACGTTGGATTAAACTCAAGTTCGTGCACAATACGTTAGTCGAGCCACCATGTGGCTTTAAAATTAAATGAATTAAAGATTTTCGGGGAACATAAATAAACTAAAACAACAACAAAAACAAGTAAGCGAGAGTAGAGAAGTACTAAAATTCACATAAGATTTAATATTACTGCCGCCATTTGTCCAACAGAGTGTTTCATAATTTAAAAACATGCAATTGCACAGCAGACAGTTAGTAAAATTGTGATTTTTGCCTTAAATTAAAATTAGCCCACATTTAATTATCTAAAACAAATGCGCCTATAATCTGTAATAGTTTCATGTAGTTACCTTTTTAATAATGAGAACGGTCAAGCAGTGCTTGCTACTGGTGCAGGATATCACGATCTGACCTGCTATCTGTATAACTATACTATATTTGTACGTAACTAATGTGGCTTCAATAAGGCTTCAATTAGGTGCCCCGGTAGGCTAGCAGGTAGTGTACTAGCTTATAAATATGGGGGTTGTGGGTTCAATTCCCAACGAAGACCTTAGTTTTTTTCACTACAAAAATAAAAATTGGCTGTCGGTGGGGCTGCTCAGCGATGAAGACATAGTCACTGGTCGCTGTGCTGTCTTATATACGGAAGTTAATTTCCGACTATCCTTATACTTTCACCGCCTGTTTCATCTATTCTCTATCCCTTTCCTAAAGAGTGTAGCACGGTACTTGACTAAATAGGCATTGTTGTCTGAAGTGCTACTTCTCTTTAAAAAAAAAAGATGGAGCCACAAATCAACAAATTCAATTATCCAAAATAAGCCGTTTAATGATTAGAATTCGTAATTAGGTAAAGTTGTTAGAAGTTTTTGTGTCGAGTTACTGAGTATTAAACTTAGCCTAGTATTTGGCCCATACTCTTTTCAAAAAACCATTACAACCACATGTTGCCTGCTTCATATTACACACAAAAAAGTGTTCTGTCCACTTTGTTATTTATTATTATAGTTAATTTAAAAAAATATTCTATTTTATACTTAACAATAATCTTGTGTAAATTATTGAATACACTCTACATGAGCGAATGAAAAATTTTGAAGTTGATCAAAAATGTTGTGATTTATGGTTTGATAAAATTTATAAAGAAAATTAAAAGTAGACGCTTTGAAATTTCGAAAGACGAAGTGGAAATAAATCTGCATAAATCTGTGGAAATAAATCACGAAGCTTTAGAAGAGGAGAGTCGAGGAGGAAAATTCGATTTAAAAAAAACTTCACGTTGTTTTAGAAGAGGAGTTGAGAAGTAGAAGTTTTGAATTTGTAAACTATGTTACTAAAAAGTGTGCCCTCAATAGCCGTTAAAATTGCTCAACATCTAACTTTAAAAAAATAAAGCCGGTGCCGGACTCTTGTTTGTAATTTAATCTTTAATTTATTCTGGATCTTCTTAACCCTGCATAGATAAGTTACGTCTATCAGACGTATGCCTCTTTAATTTTGTACTCCATCTCTGTGGTTTGTAGTGAGAGAAAATGTAAATGCTCAGTATTCTCAGTTGATCTCAGTAGCTTGCTAATGGTTACCAAAGAGAAAATTCAATAAATAAAGATCTCAATAACTCGTAAGTCCTTAAAAGGATGTTAGAAACCATACCTCTTTCAGACGTAACGTTATCTTTACCGTACTAAAAATAACGTTATCTTTCTAAGTTTAATTGAGATATGTTTGTGTATCCTACTATTAAATTTATATTTATCTATCTTATTTTTAGAAGATGTTGGTAGCAGCAAAAACACATCTTGACAAAATTGTAAATCGTTTTAATAAGTGTGACGTGCATACTTCTATGAAATTTTATTTAAATACTAGCTGACCCATATTTGCAGCAGCACTTAAAAAAATGCACACCAAACCGACATACCAAATTTTGTTCAAATAATAATTGATTTTTAATTTGTTGTTTGTATGGGATGTATCACGCCCCTTTGTCCAATTGGACCGAATTGTAAATCTAAACCACCAGGGGCGCCACCCAAACGTATACAAAAAAGTTAATGCAAATCGTTCCAGCCGTTTAGAAGGAGTTCAGTCACAACACACGTACAGTTGAATTATATATATAAAGATTTCACAAATTGTATTTCTACGAGAGTCAGGGTCATTCACAAAAATATCGAGAGCCGAATGTATTCAATTCCCAAAGCTGCAATCGAAATAATCTATGCAATTTTTTATGGTTCTAAAACTTAAATAAATATTACTGGAAATCTGCCTTCTCAACACTTATAATATTCTGTTATCTAAGTTGCATTCTTGGGAAACATTTATACATCTCAAAATGGAAGCAGCACGCTTCTTTAACAACATTTGTTAAATGCTTAATAATAATTTAAGCTTTATCAATTCAAGTTTACATCTGTATTTTTAATAACATTTTATAATAACTTTTATAATTTATTCAAGTTCAAATTATTGTCTACAATATGTTGGCATATTTGTTAACAGCTAAAAAAAATCGTAATGAGTATTAGAAAATAATAAACTATTAAACAAGCTTAACATATGCAAGTTCTTTAAAGCTTGCAAAGTAAATAATAGATAATAAATAGGTTAAGTAAACATATTAATCATGCTGTCAAAGTTTCATCTAATAATATGAGTATAATAGAAAAAACGAGAATAATTTTATAAAAGAGAGAGGCCTCGCTCACTAAAAAGGTTACGTTCGCGTTATTACGAATTTTCTTACTTTTTATTTATCAGAACTTAAAGAATCATTAAATTTAAAAAGACGGTATTAGCTGGAATTACTATTTATATCCAAAAAACTGCATTAGTCAGCAAGAATGTTAAATAATAAACGATAAGTTGCTTATACAAACATATAATGTTTGACTACAGGGTAAATTATTTTACGATCGATTGTTTATAATACTTTACTCTTGTTTCTTTGAGAACCTGCCTTTTACTAAGTTTTATAAGTTCCGCTTAAAATAACCATAATCAATGTGTCATAATTTTTACTATGGTGATAATGGGGTATACAAATATTACCAGGTAAAAGCAAAACAACACATAATGCAAATGCCTACGAAGTAATGTACTTTTTTATTTGGGTACAGTTTTACGTCGACCTTCATCAAATTTGGTTTGTGAACAAACCGGTTTCGCCCGTTTGCCATCTTCAGTGTTCTCTTTATAATGTACTTTTGATTTATGATCAAAGACAATTAGAGAAGTAAATATTAATAATAAAAATAATCACCTATAATTTTAACCTTCCCTTAAAATCTCATAAGTCGTGGTAACTACAGCCGTCATTTGCCAAACACTGGGCCGCTAAAATTATTGTCAGTTAAAAACAATTTTGACTCAGTTCACCGTAAGCTATTTTTAAAAACTATGTTAGATCAACAATTTTTCTTGTGTTATGCAAGAATATGTTTTTAAAAGTTAATTGTAACACAACGAGACATGTGTTTAATAATGCCCTCCTATATTAAATTTTAAGCTAATGATCATTGTCTGACATACCACCTTTAAGACAAATGTTCAGTTACTACACTGACAGGTCAAGCTAAATTTTGCTCAAATTATAAAACTCTTTTTTATCACTCTTCTTTCAAATACAATAAATAAAAACAATAATCTCATATCACTGTAAATCTACAAATATCGTAGTCTATTTTTGTAATCAAATTTTTTTTTAAATAAATTCACTGGTGATTTCATTTATTGAAAGATGTTTTTAGATTTTTCCAATTAAATATATTTTTTTTTATTAAGTTGTAGACATTTTTTATTGTAAAATTTCTTTTTTCGGCTTAAGGTCTTGTTCAATAAATTAAAACATTAACAACTTTTGTTTAGGTTTAAAACAATTTATTGTTAATTTTTAGTTTTTCAAAAATTTTTCCTCTATTAGAAATTATTATTTGAAACATCCCCGCAATATAATAATTAATACAGCTACTAACTTTATTACCAGAGTGTTGGATATCAGCAGTGTTCACTTCATCAAAGAAATAAAGAAAAAATCACGAACATTCTTATTAAAAATGATTTTCCTGCAAGACCAATAATAAATTTAATAAATCATGTGGAACAAAAAAGAATAAAAATCGATAATAACAAAACCGCTGAAAAACAGATGAAAATCTACAAATCAGTTAACTATATTCCTGGACTATCAGAAAGAGTTAAATACTCTGATGTTTATGAGAGAGATAAATACATACTCGCAATGACAACAAATAACACAACAAAGACGTTATTCAACAACATGAAGTCTAAATTAGACAAAATGGACCAATCAAATATAATCTATAAAATAACATGCAATGGAGACGACACCGACATATGCCAAAAAGTATATATTGGTACAACTAAAACAAAATTTAAGACAAGATTGGCATCACATGTCAGACTTAAAAACAAACAACAAAGCATTAAACCACAGAACTGCACTTACAGCCCACTGTGCAACAACGGGACATAAACCAGAATTAAGACGAGTAAGAGTTCTGGAGAGAGAAAATAATTATGCAAAGAGATACATGCAAGAGATGCTCCACATAATAAATATCCCAACTGAGAAACGTATTAACTACAAGACTGATACGGACAATTGTGCCCACATATATCGACATACAATTAACAAACACAAAACTGAAAAAGAAAAAAGGAAAAAGAAAATTTTCCAATTATTAGTAAACAGTATGTGACAAAGTTTGGTAACGTACTCAAAGGTTTTTAACATAAACTTTTTTAAAATGTAAATATTCATTGTGATATGTGTTTTAAGGTTTTTGATTAGTTATAATTATTGTTGTTAATGTTTATTGTAGAGAGGAAAAAAAAGCCCTGAGGATGACCAACAAAGTTGGCCAAAATATTCGATTTTAATAGAGGAAAAATTTTTGAAAAATTAAAAATTAACAATAAATTGTTTTAAACCTAAACAAAAGTTTTTAATTTTTTAATTTATTGAACAAGATCTTAAGCCGAAAAAAGAAAAAAGAAATTTTTCCAATTATTTATGATGGTGTACAGATAATAAATCTAATTATAACATTAAGTTCTTCTTTCTACATCTTCTTAATTTTTTTTTATATAATAAGAAACCTTGTATGCTGATGACTGTAATTTTAATTACAATTACATTCGTTCTATGTTTGTATGTTAGTTTGCAGCTTAAGGGTATTAGAATTAATGGACTGCAGGGAGAGCAATCTCCTGCAATGTAATAATTAATTACAGAATTTCAATACATCAATACACTCTCTAAATTTTACTTATAGTACTTTGTAAAATTCGCGTATTTTCGAGTCAAAGTTTAGAAATTATTTATGAATTTGTGTATATCTGAGAAACTACAATAAATAGACTTTGTAGTTGTAATGCAGGTTACATTGAGGACAAATTGTTTTTCCCCAAAAGCCTGAGGATAAAGGGAAAAAGAAAACATGTACTCTTTCTTTTATTTAACTGTTTGTGGAAGACAGTAAAAATAAGCTACAACATTTTGTAAGTAAAACAGAAAAGCCTGACTTACAAAAGTCACAAGTTGACAGTAGTTATTTTAAGGACTTGGAAGTGCCATACAAATTCTAATGGTTACAATTTCCTATTCGCTTAGTGTTTGACCTCACAATAAAGAAAATAGGGGCGTGATAGTATTGGCCCGTATTATTCACACACTATGGTTGATATTAATCATTAATCATGGCGACACCACAAAAAAAGAAAACATTTGCATACTATGTGTCATATAACAATAATTCGACTGGTAAGTTCAATTTAACAGCTACAAATTTTTTAAACCACATTTCTGATTTTAAAAGTCATTAAATTAAATTAAAAAAATGTATGTCCAAAACACTTATCCGAAGAATAATTTTATTATGCCGTGTGTAACAAAGCACAACTAAGTAAATTATCCATCTCTAATTAACTGGTTTTTGAATCCACAAAAAAAAATAGAAAAAACAACAAAAGCTAAAGCAAATTTGTGGAAATCAACGAAAGAATTAATTTTAACAGAAAGCTCAAAAGTATTTACATGTTGTAACATTGTTTTGGTCAATAATAAGTCAGTTAAGAACAACAGGTTTTAAATTTTATAGACTTGTCTATAGTATAACATAAAACAACTTTAAAAGATAGTAGTATAGTTAAGAACTTGCGCAGTATACTTAATGATAACTATGATAGTGTGCTATTATAAATCAAATAATAAAATTTGAAAACTTTATCAAAAATTTAACTACTTCAATGCGCATTTTTCAAATCATAGCCAAGCAATTATGTCATAAAATTTATCATTCTAATAAAAACATTTTAATAAATTGCTAATTGTAGCCGTTGTTTTTAGCTATGTTGTAACTGGTGTCGGGTTGTTTGTTGTACTTATCTGGAGTAAGTAGGATTAAGTGGGATTATCTTAAGTCTGTTTATTATATGTATATCTAAATCCTGCTTGTTTATGTTGGGTAAGGTGGTTGAAGGTTGTAGATGGACAGTCAGTTCCTTATGCTTTTGCTATGTCAAGTTTCTGTGTTGTTCTTTTTCCACGGTTTATGTAATGTTATTATGGAAGGAATGGAATTCTAACAGAAATTTATTAAGAGTAGTCTTGTGCGAGGGTGCATATGATGTCATCTACGTATCTGTAGTATTAAGTAATTCTGTGTTTTTCCATTAGTGTTTTTACGTGTAGTAATTCGTGATGTTGCATGAAAATTTTCAAGTTGGATTTCCCGTGCCGAATCCTTCAGGTAATTTATAAAAGTTGTTATTAAATCTAAAGTAGTTCTATTTGAATATCTATAATATCGGTGGTGTAATGGTTGTCATATAAATTGTCTCGTGTGTTGCGTAGAATAACTAAGGTTTCTTGTGTTAGTACCTCAATACTATGGATGGATATGGATCCTTTATGTCAAAGGAAATGAGTCGCATGTTTTCGTTTATCTAAATGTCTTTTAGTATTTCGACAATGTCTTGTAAAGGGTCCGCCATCTAACGCTTTTTTTCAACTAGTGCTTATTTCATGAATGGTAACACTTAGCTCATCTTTGATTTGACAGATAATTAGTTTTATCCTGCCGCTAAACGAATGTGGTTATGTATACACTTCAACAACGTTGGGAAATATTGCGACATTACTTTGAAAATCATGGTAATGTTGCAGAATGTGTGCGAAAATTGCGTACGGATTTTGAAAGAAGAGAAGCACCGTCAGCTACGTATGGTCTTCGTCTTGTGAAAAAATTGAAAGAAACTGGCATAGTCATCGATAAACCAAAGCGTGAAAAGCCAAAGACAGAGCGTACACCCGAGAATATCGCTGCAGTGGAAGAAAGTGTGTGTGAAGCGCCATCAACATTAATTCATCGTCGTTCTCAACAATTGAAAATTTCAGAGACATCATTGAGACGAATTTTGCTTAAAGACCTTGGTATGCCACCATACAAACTCCAATTGATTCAGGAGTTGAAGCCAATGCTTTTTCGCTTCGCTAAGTAGGCCTGCGATCGACTTACAGGAGATGCCGATTTTGCAAAAAAAATTCATCTTTTCAAATGAAGCTCATTTTGATCTTGGCGGATATGTAAACAAGCAAAAGTGTCGCATTTGGGCACAGAAAACCCGCACGCATACATTGAAAAGTCGACGCACCCAAAACGAGTCACTGTTTGGTACTGATTTTGGTCCAGAGGCATGGTCGTTACAGTCAATGGCGATCGTTATCGGGCCATGTTGAATAAATTTTTGTTCACAAAAATTGAAGAGGAGGATATTGGCAACATTTGGTTTTAACAGGACGGCGCTACGTGCCACACAGCCGAAGCTACACTCGATGTTTTGCGCCCTATTATTGAAGATCGCATTATCAGCCACAGAGCTGATGTCGTTTGCCCACCTCGGAGCTGTGATTTGACACCGTTGGACAAGCCAGAGACAATTGACGCTTTAAAGAACAATATTCATGAAGCTATTGGTGAAATACAGCTGCACACAATCGATAATTGGACCGATCGTGTAGGCTACTGCATGAAATTATTTTCCATTATCAACCGCAAGGATTGTACTTTCAAATAAAAAAAGAAATTTGAGAAAATATTCAGTAGTTTTGTTTGTAGCATTTAAATAAAAAAATTATTTAGTGGACCCTTTATATACGTATCATACAACTTAATACCATAATATGAATAATTTAAGTAAGTATTCTAGCAAATGCTTAAATAGAAATTACTAAAAACATTTGTGGAGTCGCACTGTAAATTAAACATTAATTTAGAAAAAAAAATTTTAACACCTAAATTTAAATTCATTCAAACTAAAATTACTATTCTCTTACGAAATTTTATAATTAGTTAAGCATATACACCAGAAACCAGCCAACAATAATTTTTGTTGTTCTGTAAATTATGAAAAAAAAAAACGTGATGAAAAACCTTGTGCAGATTAATGACAGTCAGTCATTCTATGAAAACCAAAGTCATCATACATACATACTACTATGAATAAGTGTAAAGGTATGGGGTTTTAATACGATAATAACACGGACACAATGGCGATGGTGTTGCATGATTAGACCCACTAGATGATAGGCAACACGCTATAATTTTTCAATTAGATTCAATATATATTTACACGGCTGAAATTATGCAATTTCTCAAATTGTTTTTTTTTTCTACAATCCCAGCAAAACCGCATATCTTTGATTTAAAGCTTTTTTAATACATGAACGTACGAGTAGTTTTTTTGAAGGAAACTTTTATTCTAGTATTAATTGCCATTTGGAGGGTCGTAAATAATTTGTTTGGTTGTATTTTCAGCAACAGGTATTATGCCATTTTACAAATTAAGTTATAAAATTTTTAGCAAATAAATTTTTTTTTTACAAGAAGCAAAACTAAACAAAACGATTTTGTCTGTTTTAAAAATGTAATATTTTTAGGGAAATAAAAGCAGAATAATGAAAAACAGACAAATCAAATATTGTATACAAAACGCTAGATTTGTTGTTAAACTGATTTGTATAAAAAAATATTTTAGATATTTGATTCAATAGTCATATTTTTTTAAAACAGATTTTTTAAGGCGACCTAATTGTTGTCATAATCTCAATTATTGTATTTTTCTTAACTAAATCTGGTTTTAATTAAACAATTTTCTTTCAATTTATTTCCATTATTTTTGATTGATCAACAAGCATCTCAAAAAAAAAATGCAATAAGTGCTCCTGGGAAAAACTTATATTTTCATTTATTATTTATTGTCTACAAAAGTTCAAAAGCTCAATTATTTTAACATTTACAAATTGCAAATGCATTTTTAATATTTATGATTTGTGACATTTGCTTTTTATATTATTAGCTGCATTAGGTCGTCTTAAGAATGCTCTTTCTATTTAACATTTTATTGAATTCTATTGTATTCTCGTCCTTATCTATAACGTGGCTGATAAAAGTGTATTCCTTAACGCTTGCTAACATCGTCTCATTAATGGATTAAGCATGACTGACTATAAGTGTCAGAACCGATCGAATAAAATAACAAAAGTTTTTCGGATTTTTTTCAAGCCTGAAACTGATAAAAATGTTTGATCTTCTTTTGGATAAAATAAATATAAAAACTCTTCACCTCGTCAAATCGTGCTGTTAATTAAATAGTATTTTTTCAGAGGTGGGAAACATATTTTCTATAATAAATTGCTGCCGAGTTTTTGCAACAAGAAGTTTGTTTTCTAAAACAAAATATAATAAAAAAATTAGATTAATATGTGTAAAATTTTTATTGTATTATGAAGATAAAAGTTCGGCATATGTCCATCAAAATCACGCTGATAGATTTAGATTCTTTCGTCAAAGTTTTTAATCACTTTTGGGCAGAATGGCGATCCTATTTCATTAATCGCATCACGGATTTTTAGTTTTAAGGCTAAAATGGATCGACCGCCTGCGTATAAACTCCCACGAAAAACAATCCTGTGGTGTCCACTTAACTGCTGATTGTCGTGAAATTATGTTAAAGCCACAAGTCTACAACGAGCGACGCCTTAAGGCTTATACGCTAAATTGCAGAGACAAAAGGGGCGACATAAAAAATATGATCCAGCAAATATGTGAGGAAAGAAGTAAGTTTCGCGTCAAGTGCTTTAACTGTGGTAAGGTGGGCCATTCCCAACGCAACTGTAGATCTATTAAGAAAATGTGAAGCTCGGCTTTGAACTAAATCGAATTAGCACTGATGGCTCCACAATCTCCATTTCCATCACACAACAGAAAAAAAGTAAACTTATCGCTTACGGGCTAATCAACGGAAAGAATAAGGCCTGGTTTAGTTAAAGGGACAGTTAAGGTACCCTTGTAGGCTAGTAGGTAGTGTACTAGCTTGTCAGTTGTGGGTTCGATTCGCAACGAAGACCTTGGCTTTTTTTTCACTACAAAAATAAAAATTGACTGTCGGTGGGGCTGCTCAGCGATGAAGACATAGTCACTGGCCGCTGTGCTGTCTTTATACGGCATTTAATTTCCGACTATCCTTCTACTTTCACCACCTGTTTCAACTCTTCTCTATCCCTTTTCTAAAGAATGTAGCACGGTACTTGACTAATTGGGCATTGTTGCCTGAATTGTTAAATCTCCTTAAAAAAAAAAAATGGACAGTTAAATAATGTACGACTGTGCACCGCTACTGGGGAAATAGTCATCGCTTATGGAAAAGCCAGGATGAGACTGACTATTGGAAACATCACCGGCCAATTAACCACAAATGTATGGGCCCGCAAAGAAAAACGTGTCAAACACAAAAACGTGCGAGTAACAGGAACAAGTTCCCTAATTTCATTAGAGCACTTACCATTGCAGTAACGATAAAGCACTGAAATACAACCCACATTGCGTCAATAGACTAGATAATCTAGATAAAAGACTGGATAACCTGCTGTTCCCAATTAGCCTGTTGGCCGTCTTGACCGAGCAACTCCAAAATATACTTTGGGGCGCTGGGGCATACGTAAAGGCTGTTTTCCATTTTTTTTTACTAATATAGCTGGTATAAGTAGTTCGAAGATCGGATGGAGTGCAACATGCAGTCAACTCTTGATAATTTGAAACCCAAGACACCAGAGAAAAAGTTCAAATAATCGAGTTTTCGTATTAACGAGGCTTCAAAATATCAAAAAAAAGATAAAAAATCAATTTAACAGTTTATAATAAAAAAAGTCCGTGTAATAGCCTATGAACTCTTCCAAACAAACAAATTAATTCAATTTAATTATTTATTTTAACAATTTTATTTTATTATTTTAAAACATCAAATTATAACGATTGCCTCAGAAAAACTAAAAGAACATTTTTTTATTTTAATTTATATTGCATTGCTAACTTGATCAACTTGTTATTCTCGCCGGCTGCCACCTTAGCCGGGTCGCCACAGTTCATAATTTTTTTTTTGTAGTTAAATATTTCAATCTGTCACTCTCTAATAAATTTTCAATTGTAATTAGAACTGAAAAGAAATCTCCACTTGTATCCGTTCCGTTAACATAGGAGCGTAATGTGCTAAGACTTACCGTTGCTTGGCTTAATGACACTGGAAGTGGTGGTTGTTGAGCTTCGTCTGCTTCATCTTCCATATCCAAAGAAGTCAGATTCAACAGTTCAGCATCGGGTAGGGCACCGTGGATACTGATGTTATTGTCTACCTGAACATAGTTCTCTTCAGAGTTAGGTAGAAGTTGCCATGCTAGATGAGAGTACGTAACTTCTAGTTGCTCTGGTAGCTGATCTGAAGATGTTAACGAAAACCCGCACTGTTTGAAGCAGTTGTAAATGGTTGTAGAACTGACATTTTTCCAGGCCTGTTCAATCATAATTATAGCTGTTAGGATTAATATGGTTACTTTCTCACCCTTTTCTACATTTTTCAAACAATTTCTCTGCGGCAGAGGGTTTTAAAATTTTGGATAATGCCTTGGTCTAAAGGCTGCAACTTAGATGTTGTATTAGGCGGAAAATAAATCAATTTCATGTGATCTAATAGTGGTGGATTATTGTGCATCATGCAATTGTCCAAAAACAATTCGAATTATAGTGCGTAGAGCTAAAAAAAGTGAAATTATAGAGAGTCGACCGCTCAAAATTCCATTGAAGTAATTTCAAATTATTGAAGGGACCAAATTACATAGACTTTTTTCAATATATTGAGTGTTTTTCAAGGGGTCTGGAAAAAAGTTCAAATTATTGCAAGATTCAAATTAACTAGTTCAAATTATCAAAAGGAAGCTTCATTAGAAACCTAAAAAATGTGCTTAATCCATCGAACATCACACTGTATTTTCATGCCAAGAACATGAAGGGCTTCCGATTCCTTAATACTTAAGTATATCACCCATAATAACAGAGACAGCATGATTTCTGAATACACATGTATGCGTAAGCATGCAACATTGCGTCCTACTGGTATTAAAATCAACTCCATTCACACGACCCCATTTAGAGATGGTTGCGTGATCGTGTTTGGACGTATTATTCAAATTTTGCCTCCAACTGGTTCGGTTTGTTAACAAATGAAAACGAATGGCAATGTGGGACATATAAAAGGAGCACGTTAAATAACTGGCATTTGAAATGGCAAAGTAAAGATTATATCAGTAAACTAGTGTCGAGTACTACATTAGAAAATCATTAATCTTATAAAAGTAGAAGTATCACTAGACAACTTTAAGTTTTACGTAATCAACTGGGTCAAACTCTTCTGTTATCACATTTAAATTAAAGTATTAATTTAAGGAAACAAAAAATTAAAACTAAATCACTACATTGCGTTGCCTATTTTATTAAAATATACGCCATTTGCTTTTCTAAATAAATTATAAATTAACTTTAATGATCTTAACGATCACGAAAAACATCTTTCTAAATTAAAATAAAAATCACGCACAATTAAATATGAAAAATAAAAATACTAATAAAGTAAAAAATAAATAATAAAGTAAATAAAAATATATTCAAGTATTTTTAATAAATTCAACTATATAACCACCACATGAGCTCAATTAATGTCAATAAAGAAGAATTCTTTTTTTCCAGATTTTTCCTTTGGAATTTTTCTACGAACAATAAAAATTTTCTGAAGACATGAGAATGCAAAATATTTTGGAAACTGCAAAACTCTTATTCAATTAATATCAATGTATAATAATTGCATTTGTGGTATATTGATATATACGAGGGGTAGGATCTACATCATGACTTTCTTATTAAGGAGTAAGATTGCCCATTATTAAGTGCTAGGGGATCATCTTTCTAGTTCTCATTTTAAGAAAACAAAGAACGTGAAAACACGTATTAGGTTGCAAGAGATGACCTACAAGATTTGAAAAGTTCCCGCAAACTTAGTAGAAAGTCTATAATAAATAAGAGAACTTCATTACCAGGTTGGGTAAATTAGTATTTAATTGCGATCTTAAGGCGGTAAAATTTCAAATTTCGTTTTGAGTACATAATGGCTAAAGAAGCGAGAATACATAATTATGGCCTTGAATCAAACACTTTGTTGAGCGGTTGGGATTTGATAGTTTTAAATAATAAGCAAGTGATTATAGTGGAGCGTTAATAGACATGGTGTTTGGGGATTAACGTTGACTACTTAACCCTAGAAAGATAACGTTATTTTTTAGTGCGGTAAAGATAACGTTAGGTCTGAAAGACGTATGGTTTCTAACATCCTTTAAAGGACTTAAAAAAATCAAAATTGGCATAGGAGTTATTGAGATCATTTATTTATTGAATTTTCTCTTTGGTAACCATTAGCGGGCTACTGAGATCAACTGACAATACTGAGTATATACATTTTCTCTCACTACAAACCACAGAGATGGAGTACAAAATTAAAAATGCATACGTCTGATAGACGTAGCTTATTTATGCAGGGTTAATTAAACATGAATTATAATTCAACCAAAATGGTAATATTTTATCAAGTTTTGAGTGAAAATTTTATTTTGGGTCAAATTTTGAAAAATTTAGACTGCCTCAATCGAGTCCTAATGTATGACCGACCCTCACTAACTTTGGAGTGTCGATCAACCCATGCCAGTGGCACACCCCCTGGAACTCCCCTGAGGGGGTTTCCCATTCAAACCTTTTAAAATTTCAACATTTTTGGTACTTTACATGAAAAAATCAGCGAAATGGCTATGTTTTTTCTTTATTTTTATTTATTTATTTATAATAATATTTTTTATATATTTTTAATAAGTCAGAACAAATGTAAATAAAAAAATTAATTTAACTTAGTTATAGAAAAGAAACTAAAAAAAATATTCTTTGATCTCGTTTTTACTTTCAAGTCTGGGCAATTTCGCACGGCTCTCTAATATCGTCGCCATAACAGCCTCTACATTTTCCGGTATCAGTCGTTTTGAAACGCTAGCTAGCAATTGTCGTTCCGTTCCTTGTATGTGTGATGGAATTTTTGGATCATGAAACGTCCAACTTTATTTAAATATTCTTTCAATGCGTCGTACGGAATGCTTCGTGTGAAAGGTGGTTCAAATACGTTATTTATGTCATTCATATTGATCATTTCGGTGTAACTTGTGCAATTAAAGTTTATATCCGGTTTTTTATAAGCTCTAAGTTGCGTTGGGTCGTCAACATCGGTTCGATAGCGTAGAATTATCTTGCTATCATCAAACAACATTTTCCGAATGCGCATAATATGAATTATCTGTAATTACTTGATTGACAATTTTGCGTAAACGAGGTTTTAGAAATCGTGACCAAGTAATGAACTTGAAAAATAATGCTCTACAGACAGAGCTGTAGTACTTGATACTGAAGTACATTGGCACATAACATTTAATTATAAATTCAACCAGAATTCTTAAATTTGCGTCTGGATTTTCCGTTGTCATATATAATCATAATAATCTAGCGGCCTTGGTGAGAACTTTGGCTTAAGTAAAAATAATATCTCAAGATATCCAGATGGGTTTGTAAATTAAGATCAGTCAAATCACTAGACACACCAAAAACAGTAACATCATGCCTGGGTATATGACTCATTTGGTTTTCGATAGTTCTTGATGTTGTTGTTGCTTCATCTTGCGTTGTAGAGGATGGTGGATTCATTGTAAACTTTTTGATTTGGAATGGTCACTTCACTTCTTATTTTTTTTTAAATTATTTTTTTATCTGAAATAAGCACACTTCGAGTTCTTCACAACGACTTAATCCATTCACAAAAACTGTTGCGTTATATACATAGGTCTACAAGACGAGGTAATAATAATGAAATGGTAATTTCAATTCTGCCTGTAACCGATTTTGTTTTCAAAACTGCATGTAATGTAAACGTTAGTGAGGGTCGGTCATACATTTGGACTCGATTGAGGCACTCTAAATGGGTCAAAGGCGAATTTTTCAAAATTTGACTCAAAATAAAAGTTTCACTCAAAACTTGGAACATCAGAATTCGTTTTAGAGGTACGGTTCCTCGGGCAAACTTTCTTATTTTGATCCCTAGAATACGATTTTCACTGAGCAGTGGGCGATTTTTTTGCCTCCCCACAAATCGACCCGGCCTACTGTGTATATACTTGTAAAGCTTAGACAGTAGAAAATAAACTTAAAAATTAAAAAAAATGGGTGTTGTTCCAGCCTAATAAAAATATTACATGTAAAAATGATTTCGAGCAAGTGGCCAGCGCGGCTATTGTTAAAGAGGCCCATTCTTTCAAGCCTTGCAGGCCATATGTACTATTAAAATCAAATTATCCAACAGCTGAACGTTGCTTCCCGCTATTTTGGTTTGCGTGATATATTTTGCATCAGCGTGAACATTTTCAATAGACGATGCTTTACGCTTTAATTTAGGTTTGGCTCTTAGTAAAAAGGTTATTTTAAAAAAAACTAACAGGTCATATCTTCGTAACAAGAGCAATTAGAGAGCTTCCTTAACAGAGAGAGATTAGATTAGACAACCCTTCTTAAAAGAAAATTCAGAATAAAAAATACTCAACGATCTAAAAACTTATTTACTTCCGCTCGAAACACTTTTACTCAGTCATAAATTAATACATAATGAAAACAATTATTTTACATAAAAGCAAATTGCAGAGCAATAAATTTAATACAACACCATGAGCATATTTCTCTACAAATATTTTTTGTTTTAATTTTGGAGTTATTGTATAAATATGTCACATTTTTCAAAGTATTGTAGACAAAGTTTTATAACAAATAAAATAGAAAATGGAAGACATATCTCTATGATGTGGTAAGATTTATTTTTACTAAACAATTTTGAAATAATTTTTTTGTTATGCACTTGAAATTGTTTGCGGAGATTTATGTGGCAGAAATTTTATTTCGACACAAATTTTATTTTATCGCAATTTGTTTTCAAAACGCATGCATATACATATAATTTAATTTCACACCATATGGTGACATAAAAACCAAATTTAATTATATTAATTTTTATTTATTCTGTTCAATTTATTCGAAACAATTGACAACTATTTGAAATTAAAATTTGAAATAATAAAAGAAATTAATCAGCAGCCGTAATAAATAGTTATAAAAAATATTAACTTATTATTTTTAGTAACGAAAAGTATTTTTATTTGTATTTTTTGTACATTTACTTAACTTTTTAACCCTTTAATCGATTTCTTTTCTTTTCATTTCAGTTGATATGAATCTTTTACACTTAACAACATTCTTAGTTATTTTAAAAAACTACAAGTGATTTCTTTCATCATTTATTTTCCTTCATCATCTGTATGAAAATACTTTAAAAAAAGCAAAAACAAGAAAATTTTCACACTGCCTGCTGTTAAAATTCTTCCACAATGTATAAGTTATTGGTCGGCTTAAAGACCTATTTAAAATGGCAGGATATACAAACGGATAGTACAATATTTCGTTTGCATAATTCGTTTACCACAGTTCTGCTGTTGACCTGCAGTTTAATTATAACGGCCACACAATATGTTGGCCAGCCAATTAGTTGTATTGTAAATGGTATACCACCTCATGTAGTCAATACATTTTGTTGGATTCATAGCACTTTTACCATGCCTGATGCGTTTCGGAGACAGGTAAGTTAAGGAACTAGATAAGTAAAAAAAATTTTGTTTGATGCATAAAATTTATATTTTCCTAAATGCTTGTTTAGTTTTGGTTAAGTTACTGTCCAAGCTGCTGTACTTTAATATTGAGCAGATAGCCTAGTTAGACCCAATCGTCAGTTTGGTTTGCCGTGATTACTGTCAAAAATTAGATTTAAATCATTTAAACGGGATAAAGACTAGGTAATTTGTCATCCGATAATTTAGATTGAATGCTGATTTTGCCCTTTTGTCCCCATTTTCATATCGAACGAGATAGCTATAACAAGGGTATGAACAAAAAATTATACTCAAGCAACATTCGGGAAAGCAAGCTATTTCGCTCAATCGTCCAACTACACGTTAATACTCGTTGTGTTTATTCATTTTTAACTAAATCAGGAAAATTATTGCACCTGACAAGTGAAAAGGGGTTTCGTCCAAAAAATTATTTTTTTCGGAAAAATCAATCGGTTGATCCTGCATCAAGGATCAACCGATGCAAGGCTTCAATCTAGAAGGCTTACGCAAAATTCGCCTTGTGGTGGTTTTGAATAATACCAATTTTTGAGAACGTCGAGGAATTGACAAATTTGTATCTGCTTAAACACTGTGGCTCACAGCTGCGATGTTTTCAATTGACTGATCCAATCGAACATGTCTAGGTGTTCGCACATTTTGTATCGAGCCTCTCGACTCAAATTTTACAAAATGTAACTTTAACAGAATCACCATTTTCATAGTTGATTTTAATAATTTTTTTTTTTTTTTTTTTAACTCTCAAAGTTATTTATTGTATCTTCTATAAAAAGAACTAACAATAAGTTTTAAAATCTTAAATTCTAAAAAAAGTTACATTAGTCCCGACCATGTCGGAACTAACCTTTTGGGTAAAAAAAAAATTGACATTAAAAAAAAAACAAAACAAATGTTTCTAAGATGTGTCATCTGTAGCATTGAGGATTAAAGCTGCGGTATCCCTCTTTTTTAATCGGCTATGTCCACTATAATCCAAGATATTGCGAGCAAGGGGATTAGGATGGTCTTCGAGCTTCATCAAGTATTTGCCTGCGTATTTGATGATTTCTGTAGTCACCAGCGGTATGTCTAAGTCACAATGTATGTTTGAATTTCTGATGTACCATGGGGCGGAAGTTATCAACCGTAAAATTTTATTTTGCATACGTTGGATTCTATCCACGTTTGAAGCTGAGGCAGTGCCCCAAAGTTGGATTCCATAAGATCATATTGGTTTCAGAATACTCTTGTAAATTAGAAGTTTGCAATCTAGGCCGAGTCTCGAGTTCCTGCCAATGAGCCAGTGTAATTGTGTTAGCTTAAGTTTCATTTGTGTCAGCTTTGAGTCAATATGATGTTTCCATGTAAGGCGACGATCAAGATATATACCAAGATATCTCACATAATTATGGTGAGGAACAATGTGATTATTGATTCGAACGGGTGAACAATTATCTCTTCGCAGGGTGAAAGTCACATGAATGCACTTTTGAACGTTCACTTTATTTCTCCATAATTTTAACCACAACTCCAACTGAGTTATATGTTGCTGAAGATTTATTGAGGCTTGATAGGAGTTTTCGTGCGAACTTAGACACGCTGTATCATCAGCAAACGTAGAAGTGTGGACAGTTTCACTTACAGGCATATCGCAGGTATATATCAAATATAAAACTGGTCCAAGAATGCTACCTTGTGGTACACCTGAGGAAATTGGTTTGGATACACTTACGAAGTCTCCTTCAACAACAGCAAATTTTCGTCCAATTATGTAGCTTTTCAGTAGGTTGCTCATATTACAGGGCAAGTGAGCGGTCAGTTTTAGAAATAGACCTTCATGCCAAACTTTGTCAAAAGCCTGTGAAACATCAATAAAAATAGCTGAACAATACTTCTTCTCTTCAAAAGTCCTTCTTATCACCTGAACCAATCTATGGGTTTGCTCAATTGTGCTATGTCTACTTCTAAAACCAAATTGATGGTTTGGGATACACCCACTATCCCTTAGCATTGGAGACAATTTATCCACAAGCAACTTTTCGAAAACCTTTGAAATAGTTGGTAATAGACTTATGGGTCTATATGACTCGGTTTTGGTTAGGTCTTTACCCGGTTTTGGAATCATTTTAACTTTAGAAATCTTCCAGTGGTCAGGATAGTATTCAAGCCGTAAAATGGCATTAAAAATGAATAGCATGATTCTGACTGCAATATTGGGAAGCTCCTTCAACATTTTGTTACTTCAGAAATTAGCTTTTGTACCTCACGCAACTTAAACTTTAAGGGTCGAGGAGGTAATCCAACTACGCTTGGCAAACTAACATCATCAGTACATATGTAATTTTAATGCGATTTTCCAGCGAAGTTGAATTCATTGCCCATCCATCTACAACGAATATATCAAAAACCGAAATGGCAAAACTATCATGTTGTTGGTGTTGCCACAATTAAAAAACAAACTTCTTGTTGAAAGCCGATTAGAAAAAAAGTTTAAGAGTATATCCTTAATAGTAAGAGAAGTTTAAACAAAAATCAATTAATCAAAATTAAATTAAGATTCAAAAATTCTCAACTAATTAAATTATTCAAAAACCAAGGAATTTGACATTGTCTTCTTAAGAACTTTTAGACTTAAATTCAAAACTTAAAGCTCAAACACACCTCTTTCTTGATTATGTAAAGTATTCATACAAATAACGGCATATAAATTCCATAATCCCTCATTGTGGGTCTATTTTGGCTTTGCAAAACCCTAAAAGTTGTGAGCAAAAATATTTTGTTGTTTACCAATAGCTTTTTGTTATTTATAAGAAAATAAGGATGTATAGGATTGCTTCAGTGCAGTTGTTCCTTTTTTTTTTCTTTAAAAGGACCAAAAATTGTTTTTGTGTTTCAAAATCTTCTAATGTTGGTAAACAATATCTTACGAGAATAAAAAACTTAACCGGGTTTCTTTTAGCATATCAGATTCAAATACATACAGCTATGGTCATATAAATAGTTCAATGGTTAAACTAATTATTTTTTAAACCGAATCTCTGTGTATAACCAGCATTAAAATAAAAATCTGTTTGTTTCTTAAAAGCTGGTCTAATGAAAACTGAAAACGAAAAATAGACACTTATACCAAGGGAATCAGTAAGCCCCAAAGTTCAGCTTTTTGGCTTTTTAGGCTTTTAGCTGTTCACTGTCTGATTATTGAGGTTGGGCCTTCGGGAGCATCGTGGTGGTTGTGGTCTCGCGGTCCTAATGAATTTGATTAAGGGGCTAGGATCATCTCACCTCTACTCAGAACAAAGGATGAATGATCCGGATCCAGTGAGCATGCTTGTCTAGTGCTCTGGACCAGGAGTTAGATAGTATCTAAGTCTTCAGCAAGGAGTGGGCCTTGGCTAGTATTATGTCTTCGGTGGACGAATCATATCACCCCAGTGGTTTGACCACCGTCGAGTTATGGCAAACACACGCTAGGTACCGACGTAAGTCTTATCACGCATTACTTTATGATGACAAAGACACCGTGTTATACTAATAGGTGCCCCTGTAGGCTAGAAGGTAGTGTACTAGCTTGTAAATATGGGGGTTGTGGGTTCGATTCCCAACGAAGACCTTGGTTTTTTTCACTACAAAAGATAAAAATTGACTGTCGGTGGAGCTGCTCAGCGATGAAGGCATAGTCACTGGTCGCTGTTGCTGTCTTTATACGGCAGTTAATTTCCGACTATCCTTCTACTTTCACCACCTATTTCATCTCTTCTCTATCCCTTTCCTAAAGAAGGTAGCACGGTACTTGACTAAATAGGCATTGTTGCCTGAAGTGCTACTTCTCTTTTAAAAAAAAAAAAAAAAAAAAAAAAAAAACCTAAAGTAAAAGATAAAATCGATTCATAAATTTATGGTTTTTATAGCTTTATAAGAGACTTCCACAATAATGGGTTATGAACAACCACGTCACAAGAGGGGCAGGACCGCTAGGCTAGTAGGTAGTGTACTAGCTTACAAGACTGGGGGTTGTGGGTTCGATTCTCAACAAAGACCTTGGTTTTTTTTCACTACAAACAAAAATTTACTGTCGGTGGGGCTGCTCAGTGATGAAGGCATGGTCACTGGTTGCTGTGCTGTCTTATATGACAGCTAATTTCCAGTTCTATCCTTCTACTTTCACTCCTGTCTCATCTTTTCTCTATCCCTTTCCTAAAGAATGTAGCAAGATACGTGACTAAATAGGCATTGTTGCCTGAAGTGCTACTTCTTTAAAAATAAAAAAGATAAAATGTAGTCTGAAATTGTAATATTTTTTAAGTAGAACTGAAGTGATTTTTTAATTTCATCTCTTTCTGAAATTATAATGTAAAGAAGTTCCTACCATTCCAAGAATCCTTAAAGGAAAAATTAATAATATAAAAATATGCGGTTAAACAGATATATTCAGCTAAAATTTTTAATCCAATAAAGATCGATGTACAGTAAGCAATGCAATTTAAAAACCTTCGTTAAGGTTGGATTAGAATGCGAAAATAGATTGGTATATAATATATAAGATTCGTACTTTCACGATTCGTACACGATTTTTACTTCTATATCTAAACTCTGTAGCGTTAACGAAATGCGAACAAGCACGCTATGTTGTTACTTACCGCTATACTATTTCATCGACTATTCTCTCGTAACACATAAAGCACGGTTACACAACAAGTAAAATTCAGCGGAGATTAGAGCTTTTCGCCTGCAATTAGGGAAAGACTCTATTGGGATTTGAACTCATAACCATCACCTTACGATTACCGAACGATCAGATCCCTCGACCGTACACTTTTTCTTTTATTTTGGAAAGTGATAAGATATAAATAATTTTTAACGGGCAGGAAATAAAACTTTAGCTTTATTTTTACAGATTGAAATACAGAAAGTAGTATTTCAAAAACAAAAAGTTTTTAGTGCTATTGATGTGAACATAGCTGTAACTAAATTTCCTTTTTATAAAAACGCAAAAAATAAAAGTTTTTTATAAATGACAATTAAAATTACTAACTGGTGCCTACATAAACAACAAAACAAATAATGCATATCCAATTACCAATTCCTTGAAAGGTTGTCTTAATTTCATTTATTTTTAAGAACGGATGAATTGTTTTGCAATAAACAAAAATTTTAAAGTGTATCCTCACAAATATACTGAGAAGTGTTTTCTTCATTGCCTCTGCCTTCATATTCGTATTTTATTTAAATTCAATTTAATTAAAACCAGATAACGCCTCTATTTAACCATCATATATAGGCAAAAAAACCCTCAAGAGAAACCTTAGTACGAGAACATGAAGGGCGTCATAAAGCTGTCTGCGCAAAAATTATTTTTGTTTTGCGAAGGACTTTGTGTTCATTCGTTGTCCATTTAAAAGAAAATCTTAATTGCATTGAACATGCGAACTGTTTGTTTAGTTAAGTAAAAATTAAATTCAAAGAGCTTTCTTTGGACCTCTTCTTTGCTACTTTTCAATAACTTTTATTTAAGAATTTTAAAACTTTATTTTTACCAAACTTTTAATGGGGTCTTGCTAATGTAGCGCTTTTTAAAAAATTGTAATATTTTAGATAAATCCACTTCATAGTGTTTTCTCATAACCATCAAGTTTCTGATCCAAATTTTGTTACTTTGAAAAAAAAATAATAAAAATTTCTTCCTGGTAAAAGGCAAAACATTAAAAATGCACTCAAAATTGAATAGAAAAAACTCTTTAGAACCTTCGGCCAGTTACTTCACCAGTAATCGAAAAATTCCGCTAGAAACTTTTCGAAGAATTAAAGTGTTCAAACTTACTTAGAGGAATAAATCAGGGTGTTTATTTCGCTTCAGATATGTGTTTGTTAATAATAATACTGGCAAGTGAATGCTGCGTTTGCTCTTACTCGGGAATGATTCGTTGCAATTCCGATGCATTTCGTAATTAACTTTTGGCAAAAGGAAAATAGGTAATTCGAAATATTTTTACGAAAGTAAATTTAATACTTTCTTAGAATTAAAACAAAAATTTTTAAAGTTTTCCAGAAACACATAAGTTCTAATAAATTTCAAACACGTTAAAATTATATAAAGGGTCCGCCATCTAACGTTTTTTTTCAACTAGTGTTTATTTCGTAAATGGTAACACTTAGCTCATGTTCGATTTGACAGGTAATTAGTTTTGTTCTTCCGCTGAACGAATATGGTTGTGTATACGCTTGAGCAATGTTGGGAAATATTGCGACATTACATTAAAAATCATGGTAATGTTGCAGAATGTTAGCGAAAATTGTCTACGGTTTTTTGAAGAAGAGAAGCACCGTCACCTCCATATGTTCGTTATCTTGTAAATAAAGTGAAAGAAACTAAACCAAAGCGTGAAAAGCCAAAAACAGTGCGTAGACCCGAGAATATTGCTGCTGTGGCAGAAAGTGTGCATGAAGCGCCGTCAACATCAATTCGTTCTCAACAATTGAACATTTCAAAGACATCACTGAGATGAATTTTGTATAAAGACCTTGGTAGGACGCCATACAAAGTCCAATTGATTCAGGAGTTGAAGCCAAGTGACCATCCAATGCGGTTTTCCTTCGCTAAGTGGTCCTGCGATCAACATACAGAAGATGCTGAAGAAGCTCATTTTGATATTGGCGGGTATGTAAACAAGCAAAATTGTCGCATTTGAGGCACAGAAAACCCGCACGCATACACTGAAAAGCCGACGCACCCAAAAGGAGTCATTGTTTGGTGCGGATTTTGGTCCAGAGGCATAATTGGGCCATTTTTCTTCGAAAATGAGCAAGGAGTGGCCGTTACAGTCAATGGCGATCGTTATCGGGCCATGTTGAACGAATTTTTGTTCGAAAAAATTGAAGAGGAGGATATTGACAACATTTGATTTCAACAGGACGGTGCTACGTGCCACACAGTCGAAGATGTTTTGCGCCCTATTTTTGAAGATCGTGTTATCAGCCGCAGAGCTGATATCGTTTGGCCACCTCGGAGCTGCGATTTGACACCGTTGGACTATTATTTGTGGGGTTTCGTCAAAGATAAGTGTTACGCCGAGAAGCCAGAAACAATTGACGCTTTAAAGGACAATATTCGTGAAGCCATTGGTGAAATACAGCTGCACACAATCGATAATGTGCTTAAAAATTGGACCGATCGTGTAGGCTACTGCATGCCCAGCCGAGGCAGCCATTTGAATGAAATTATTTTCCATTATTAACCGGAAGGATTGTACTTTCAAATAAAAAAAGAAATTTTAGAAAATAATCAGAAGTTTTGTTTACAGCATTTAAAACAAAAAAAAAGTAATTTCGCGAACCCGTTATTAAGCAAACATAGCATTTCTTTATTAACGTTTTTTTAATGTATTTTATTTGTTAAATAAATAAAATGTTATGTTTTTAGTTATATATATATATATAAATAAATATATCAACCTTAAACATATTTTGTTTATACTTTTTCAGGTTGGTCGTGAAGTGGCACATCCTGGTATTGCAAATGATTTTGATGAAGAAGACTCTAAAAAATATTATACCTACTATCAGTGGGTATGTTTTGTACTCTTTTTTCAGGTGAGTTCAGATAACACTTTGAGTTACAAAAAGTTTTATAACAAAAATAAACGAAGTACAGGAAAATATTTAAATACCGTAAAACTTATACAAAACAAAACTAAGATCAAAGCAAGGCTTGAAATATTTAATTAATTTTTAATCTTAAATCTATTATATGCAAAACGCGATTTCATATGTGATGTAATTAGAGAACGCACAGTGGTTAAAAACGTTTTTTTTTGTTTTAATAATTCGATAGCTTTAAATATACAAATGCAATTTTCTCGAACATCGCCTTTTAATGAAGTTTTTCTCATTATTTTTATTTTCAAGGTCTATAAAAACTCTTTATATTTGAGTAGTAAATAAACTTTTTATAACGTTTCCAAAAAAAAATTTATGCCCGAGGTACTTAACTTTGGGGGCATACCCAAAAGCCTGCTAGAGGGCCGTTCATCCTCAGATATACCTATGAGCTACCGAATTATTTCCAAAAAACGTTTTTAAAGGACTATTATTTATTATTTGAATGACTATTCTTCAGCTTATTTTCAATTTTATATTTCTTTTGTTTTTCAAATAACAATTATATTTGAGTTTAATTTCATGATTTAATATTTTTTTCACTGTTAAATTTTATTGGTTGAAAAATTATGATTAACTTATAATTTAGAAGCATAAGGTTTGTAGCTACATTTGTATGATATTCATTACAAAATATATATAAGCAATAATCATTAGAAATACCAAAAATCTAAATATACAAAAAACATAAATCACAAAATAATCGCTTAATTGTAGTTAAAAAATTAAAATTTAAGGTTGTTTGGCTCAACACACATTTGAAAAGAAAATAAAAAACAAATAATTTTGGTGATTTGAATTTGTTTTTACTGACCTTTTGTTATGTCCTAATAATGTCTTTTAATGCAGCGTAGTTAATGTTTCCCATGGAAAGTATAATCTCACCGAACAAAATGTACCAAGCATAAACAAATTCGCGACTCTCCTTTTCCATTGAATTGTAATTTGATTTTGATAAGTAAAGAAGCTGATACGTTATAAACAAAAACTATTGTAAATAAATGTTTGTTTTGTAACTAGTGCTTAGAAACTTACATGGCCTTTAATGATCTTATAGGGCCGAAAAGCAAGTACTTGAATTATTCCAAGATTTTTTTACAAATCTAATATATTCCCAGAATTTGCAAAATATACAAAACACTTTTAAAATACAATAATTTCACTTATGTTAATTAATTACAAGATGTTGGAATTTATTCGTAGAAGTCGCATTTAGGGTTATTTTCCGACCAGCACTCCGGGATGACCTCTACTTATTCAATGTATTGTGCCAGAATTAGAAAATTAGGATAAAAAAGGGAGTAGTGTTTGTGGACATTCGACTTTAACTTTCTTACATTGAAAGTGACAGGAAAGACTTCTGGAGGGAGTCTATTCTGCATATGAACTGTTCTGTTAAAAAACTAATTTTCCCTGTAATGCGTAGCGCAATTCAGCGGCCAATCAATCTCAAATGGATGGGCCCCCCGAAGAAAATGCAAAAACATGCGAGTAACGGTAGCAAGTTGCCTACTTTCATTAGAGCACTTACCACTGTAGTAACGATAAAACAGTGAGATATATGTTGCCTTAATGCTCTAGAGAATCAATAGAGTTGAATACCCTACTGTCCCCTATAAGCCTCTTGGCTCTCTCTTGTTTGCGGTCGATCAACTCCAAAATAGACTTTCAGTCGTTGGCCCATACATATTCCATTTTTGGAAGAAGATCAGTTGAAATGAAGTACCTTTTACACCGTTTTAGAAAACTGAGGCACATGAAAGCTACTTTAGTAACCTGAAAAAATTTGCTTAGTCCATCGGAGATTACACTATATTAAATGATAGGAACAATAAGAGCTTCCATTTCCTTAATACTTATATCACCCATAATAACAGATACAGCATCATTTCCGAACACACATCTAGGTATTGAGTCTTAAGGGCATTAAAATCGACTCTATTCAAACGACCCCATTTAGAGATTGTTGCGAGATCGTGATTGAGCATATCATTCATATTTTGCCTTTGGAATCCACCTCTAACTGGTTCGCGCTATTACTTTTTTTTTCAGAATGAAACAGGTGGTGAAAGTAGAAGGATAGTCGGAAATTAACTGCCATATAAAGACAGCACAGCGACCAGTTACTATGCCTTCATCGCTGAGCAGCCCCACCGACAGTCAATTTTTATTTTTGTAGTGAAAAAATACCAAGGTCTTCGCTGGGAATTGAACCCACAACCCGCATACTGACAAGCTAGCACACTACCTACTAGCCTACAGGGGCATCTAAAGAACGATAAATGGTGCTGTCATCTGCTGTCATCTCATTTGATGAAATCCCATCCATAACAACTCGTATAGTGCTATTTGATATAAATCTGGAGAAATTATACCCGACACCAAAAGTACAATGTTTTAACATAAATGCACATTCTGCTCTCTATCAAATGCCTTAAAAATAGCTAATTTAAATTGATGAATGGAATTGCACCATTGGTCCGACAGGAAAGATAGCAAGTCACCCATAGAGCACTCCCTATGGAAACCATACCGACGGCTAAGTTAGCTATTGGAATCCCGGTACCCATCCGGCCCCGGAGACTTTTTAATTTTGATGCTAAAGAAAGGGTTAAAAGCACCTATAAATAGAAATAAGAACAAAAGCTCACCAGCAACTCAATGGGAGGGTTGGAACTTTAAAATAACTCTTCTCTAATGTTGCCACATTCTATTACTGCTATTTTTTTGTTGTTGCTCTTGTTTGTCCAAAGTCTACAAAAGCGATCTCACTTAAACATAAAAAATTCAAGCATCATTTTCATCCCAACCAAATCATCAGTCTTATTAAATATGTAAATTTTGATCAGATCTTTGCTCTTATGTATACAACAATTGCAAGAATGTAAAAGCAAATGTATTTCCTTAAGATACATATATGCGAACAATATATATACAGATATATTTCCTTAATTCCTCTTCAATTGACTTTAATTAAAGTTTTATTGCAGCAGTTTGATATGTGAAAAATATATGTTTGTTTATATATATTTGTACATATTTGTACGCCCATATATATTTAGTGCTTTTTAACAGTTCAAAGTTTAACTGGTATTTATAAAAAGAGAACACTGTTTAAAAAAGAAAATCTTCCAAACGTTAATTACATGCTGTTATTAAAATATATTTCAGTTCCAAATTCACAGCAGGCGTTTCTTTTTAATGTTGTTTTAGCCGTTGCCATTAAATCAGAATGTAACCGAATTGTAATTATTGATCAAGCACAAGACCTTCATATAAAAAATTATTATAATATGTTTTATTATTATAATATGTTTCACCACACCATTGGGTGGCATATTCAGGAAAAGAAAAAAAAGAAAATAAAATTAATTTCTTACAAAATAAAAAATATTAATTATTATTTCAGGATGTGATATGAAAGCCCTAAAAGGCTATAACAATCTTAACGCGCTTCTCAATTGTATATCTCTCACTGAAACAAAAAAAATGGCAAATTAAGTTGGCTCACAAAACTTGAAGTTAAGGTGTGACACAATTAACATCGTGCATTATGGTTGGACCAACCGACGTAAAACCCTTTTTACTCTTTTAGGGCCTTTAAGGTTAAAGGTTAAGTCTTAAGATGAAAACTCTTATGTTTAAGGAAATTCAAGTTTTTAGGCACTTAATTATAATGTTTTCAGTTTTTTATTGCAAACTTTCGAAGGAATCTCATTTAATGGATTGATGAAATACTATTCTATTGCTATTAAATACTATTCTGTTACAGACCTACACAATATGGCTCAGATTTGGTTTCACATCTGTCTGGTAGCCTTAACACTAGCGCCGATGAATCTGGTGATCTGGCAACATTTCTGGCACTAGATGCCATTGTAGCTCTTTGTTTGCAGTCATACAGTGAATATAGCATCAACTTGGCGAGTATTAAGAAATCAATTTCGTTAGGAAAAAAGGCCACGAGCTTTAAAATCTTTATATAAATTTTTTGCTCATGTACCGCTGCTTCAAACACCCACCCTCGAATATGGCCAATTGGTGGATGAGGCTTTAGATCAATTATGGATGACTATAAGTCGTTCGGATTTAGATACAAAAATGGTTAAAGAAGCTTTGTCTGCCCTGGAAAACCATGAAATTGGGACTTTATTGACTTTGAAACATATACCGCCACAATTTAGACAAAATTTGCATGTGGCCAGAGAGTATACCGGACCAGATGGAAGAGAAGTGGTGGACTGACAACAGGAAATGATACCAGGTGAAGTTTGGGTGCAACTTATACCGTTAGGTCTTCCAAAAATATATTATCGCACAATAAGTAGTTGATAAATCAATAATACAAAACCAAAGTTTTGCAATAGTTCATAACAGTAAAAGAAACCTGGACCAAGCAGTTGACATTTTCCACTAAACATGCACCAAAGTGAGTGGGCCTGCTCGCCAAAATCATCAGGGCGATGTTTTTTCGAGATGTACACCAGCTCATTAAAGCTACTTATTACTTAAAGAGTTAGTAAGTCACCGAAGGATGTTCCCCGCAATTATAAATCAAGCAAGACATTGAATTTAAGTTAAATTAAATTAAGTTAAAATTCACCACAGTAAAAAGTGGTTTTTCGCCACAATAACGGACATTATGCAAAATTCTATAAACTGCCCTTTAGTATTTTCTCACAGTTTAGCCTTGCTATCTCCGAACATTAATAATCGGCTCATCAGAACAGAATTTTGGTCATCGAATGCACGCATTTACTTGTTGCGTTTTCAAGAGTTGGGAAATCATCCGCTTTGTTTGTGTTAACGTCAGACCAAAAATTAAAAAATTTGGTTTACCAAAGACTACTTCTACGAAACGGATAATTTGCGGGCACTTTCATTTTTTACTTAGAGAAGTTCAACTAAATTCCACTTTATTTTTGTAATCGAAATGAATTCATTACTGTTGTGCAGTGAAATAAAATTTTTCCTTTTCGAATATAAAACAAAAAAATAATTTTTCTTCATCTTTTAATCCCCAAACGAAATGTTACAAAAAACGAAGCCATCTGGTTGCGAAACGGAGTCCGCCGGGTTTGCTAGTGTGTTAATATAAATAATATTTGAAAAATTTTTATAATAGAAAAAAATAGTTTGAAATTTTCAAGTTACTCCAATTATTTTTTGTTATTGTAATAAGTATTTTTATTATTATTATTTTCCTTTTTAACTGTATATTTATTTTATTTTATTTATCGTCGTTTATTTTTTTGTCGTCGATATAATTCCTTTTGTATTCTTCTTTTGCATTATACTAAGAGTGTTATTAAATTTAATAAAATTTTTTAACAAAGTTGAGTCAAGAAATGCAAACTTTTAAACGTGATTTAAATTAATGATGATTTTGCGTAAAAAGAGGAATTAAAAATTCCAAGCCAAGCAAAAACATTTAAACAAAATTGAACACCTCGACAAAAGTTCATTATGGTTTTTTTTTTATCACGTACAACATAAAAGCAACAATAAACAATTGACAGCAAAAGATCAATTTGCAAAAGAGCCACTTAAAGTTAATAAGTAACGGTTATTATATTTGAAAATTCTGCTTAATATCGGGTTTTTCAACAAGAAGTTTGTTTTTCAATTGTGGCAACATCAACAACATTATTGTAGTTTTGACGTTTAGTTTTCTGACGTATTTGTAGCAAAAGGAATTGGAAATTATTACAATGAATTCAATTTCTCATGAAAGTCGCATTAAAATAATTAAAATCCTCTATGATAATGGCGATTCTGCTTAAGTTGCATTTCGTAAGATTCGTGATATTTTCGAACAACATAATGGTTCTTCTGAAACCACTATTAAAAATTTTGTCGCTAAATTTGAGTCGAAAAGCAAGATATACAATGAGCGAAAACCAAGGCGTGTTTGACCAGGTCGTTTAACTAAAAACATCGCAGTCGTAAGCCACAGTGTTAAAGCAGATCCAAATTTGTCAATTTCTCAACGGTCTAAAAACATCACGAATTTTTTATAAGGATTTGACTTAGAAGCCTTACAAGGTTCAACTGGTGTAAGAACTTAAGCCCACCACATTCACATCACTTTTTAGACGAAGCCGATTTTCACTTGTCAAAAAATATCAACTAGCAAAATTGCGTTATGTGGTCTGCAGGCGTAATTAGGTCAATGGATTACGCTATCGTGAGATGCTAACGACTCAATTTTGTTTTATTATTGTAAACGTGGACATCACTGACATGTGGTTTCAACAGAACGGTATCACATTTGCAAACCAAATTTCTTGATTGCATAAAACCAGCCAGATCGAGTGTTTTAACACTGGATTATTTTTTGTGGTGCTATGCTAAGGACGGAGCCAATCGAATCGATTTCAACCTAGCGTTTTACAAAAAAAAATTAATCACCTATTAAAAAATTATGCCCAAAAAATTAATTTACATTGTTTTAAAAAAAAAAAATAAAATGACAATTTTAGCAAAAAATGCCATGTTTTCATATTATATTGTGTACAAACTGCGTAGTTTTCTAGGAAATATTGTACACACAAGAGAACAGCAACTTTCTGATGCAATATTCCAAGAAGAAACATAAACATTATAAAACACTAACAAATAATATAGAAAACTGAACGTATAACATAACAATATGTGAGATCTAGACGATTCTTGAATATTCGAGACAACATGCGCAACAAATATAAAAGGGCCAGCGATGGATTAATCAGCAAAACTGTAAATCTCTTGACGTAAAGAATAAATTGTGAAGTAAAATTATAAAGTTGCCAAAGTACAGTTTTATTTGTGTTATTAAAATAATAAAGTGTATTGTAAATACCCCCATAAATGTCAATCGAAAATAGAAAGAGAAAAATTGATTCGGAATGTCGAGAATTTCAAGAAGAGTAGACATGGAAGTACTTCTTTATGGAATATAACCAAAAACCTATTTGTCTTATCTGCCAAGAACCGGTAGCTGTACTAAAAGATTATAATCTCGCTAGGGACTTTAATTCAAAACATCTTGGGTCGAAGTACTATAAAATGACAGATGAAGACAAGAAAGTTCATTCAGAGGAATTGAAAAGAAATATATCTAGTCAGCAAATGTTTTTTAAAAATCAAAGAAGTGTCCAGCGGTTCTCCACGTTAGCTGGTCACATTGTTACCTATAAAATAGCAAAAAATAAGAAACCGTTTTCTGAAAGAGAATTTATTAAGGATGTGTTAATTAGCATTGGAGAAGTATTATGCCCAGAAAAGGTAAAAGATTTCGAATCTATAGGGCTGTCACGTAGAACGATCACAAAAAGAATTGAAGCGATTTCTTCTAATTTAACCAATTAACTCGATAGACGTCTTAACAAGTTTAAGTATTTTTCAGTCACTGTCGACGAGAGTGTTGACAGGAGTGATACAGCCCAACTTCTAATTTTTATCAGAGGAGTCGATGAAAACTTTGTAATAACCGAAGAACTTGCTTGTTTGAGATCTTTGAAAGGAAAGGCGACAGGAAAAATAATTTATGATGAAGAGAGAGGGGATGGAATCTCTTAATGCCCTAATTTCCAAGTTAGTTAATTTAACAACTGATGGATATTAACCACGTACTTAATATTATTTTAAAATTAATTAATACCATTCGAGCGCGTGGTTTGTTACATCGACAATTTTGAGAGTTTTTATCAGAAGTTGATGCAGAATTTTCAGATGTACTTTATTACACAAAGATCAGGTGGCTGAGTTGTGGGCATGCCTTTTCGAGAGTTTGGAGTCTTCTCGAAGAAATTAAAGTTTTTCTAAAAACCAAAACTGAAATTTGGGATGAGTGGGAAATATTGCAGGATAAAAATTGGTGCATCGAGTTTGCTTTTTTCACGGATTTACCTAAGCACTATAATAAACTGAACGAGAAGTTACAGGGAAGAAATCAATTTATATATGAAACTTGGGGCAGTTTGAGGTCTTTTAAAACTCAATTGTTTATATTTTCTAAATGTTTGGGAAAAAATGATTTGACTTATTTTCCAAGACTTAATTCTTTGAGGCCTGTGAGTGAAGAGAAGTTAAAAGTCTTTTCACAATCTTTATTAAAACTGTATTCAGAATTTGAGGCCAGATTTGCTGACTTTAAAAAAATCCAACCATGTTTAGATATTTTTTCAATGCCTTTTAATGTTAATCCTGAGAATGTTTTATCTGATCTACAATTGGAAATTATAGAATTGCAATGTAATAATAATTTAAAACAGCTATTTTTAAATACAGATAAGCTTAATTTCTATAAATCCTTACCAAAAGATGAATTTCCAAAGCTAATTAATCATGCGCAAATTATGGCAATGTTTGATTCCTCATATTTATGTGAACAGGCCTTTTCAGTAATGAAATGCAGAAAAAATTCAATAATAAACCGATTGTCAGACGAGAGTTTATGTAATTTATTAAAAGTCGCATCCTCCCAGCTGGAACCAGATTTTGAGGAAATTATGTCAAATCAGAAACAGATCCATGCTTCCCATACATCTGGAAAATCTTAAAATCATAATAAACCGTATCTTAAAAATTTTTATGTTGTTTTAAAATATTACGTAATATAACTAATAAATATATAGCTTAAACCGAACTTTTAATTGAACAGCAACTCCATAATTTTTTAATAAATGACCCTCTATGTTTTTTTTAATTTAATGGCCCGCCGCAAGATTTATTTTTAATTCATTGGCCCGCTACCCAAAAAGTTCGCCCATCACTGATCTTAATCAAAAGCTTTTGTTTTGTTTTAGCAAACAAACTTCTTGTTCAAAAACCCTTAATAAAACTCAAATAACAATTTTTTTTTAGATTCTAATACTGCGTTCTAGAGAAAAATAAAACTTAACTTAAAAGCTTTAAATACCTTGATTTAAAATTAATAAATGTGTGAATGTTAAAGAAATTTAATTTTTATTATATTTTTATCCGGTTATTTTATTATTATCCGTTTTTTCGAATATTTCAAAAAAAAATCAATAAAATGTTCTCTTTTACAGGCAATTGCATGTTACACACCCAAATTTTTGTGGGACAAATTTGAAGGCGGTCTTATGCGAATGATTGTTATGGGCCTAAACATAACAATTTGTACACGAGAAGAAAAGGAGACTAAACGTGATGCCCTACTTGATTATTTGACAAAACATATTAAACGTCATAAGGTTTATGCCATAAGGTATTGGCTCTGTGAGGCTTTATGCTTTTTCAATATCATCGTACAAATGTATTTAATGAATCGTTTCTTTGATGGTGAATTTATGTCATACGGTACAAGAATAATGCAACTATCGGATGTGCCACAAGAGCAAAGAATAGATCCTATGGTTTATATATTTCCGCGTGTTACCAAATGTATATTCCACAAATATGGTGCTTCAGGTTCTTTGCAGAAACATGATTCTCTATGTATTCTACCCCTGAATATAGTCAATGAGAAGACATATGTATTCATATGGTTTTGGTATATGATTTTATTGGCTCTTTTAATAGGGCTGATGTTATTCCGGTAAGCAGTTAAATCAGCCATTAAACCTTTTTTTTTAATATAATATAAGCTCTTAATTATAAATTTTTTTTCTTAACAGCGGCCTTATGCTGTTTATGCCCAAGTTCCGTCCTCGCTTGTTACATGCCCGAAATCGTATGATTAGTTTGGACACTTGTCGTACTTTATCACAAAAATTGGATATTGGTGATTGGTGGCTGATTTACATGTTGGGCCGAAATTTAGATCCAGTCATCTATAAGGAGGTTATGACTGAATTCTCCAAGGAAATCCATCCATCTAAATACAATCGCACTAAGTGATTCGATTTCCATCTTTGGGAATACCATAACAACGATGACAGCTGCTAAATAATTTTTATTTTAATTAATTTTTTTTTTTTGCATAAAATGGTAGTTCTGTGATTAAGATAGTTATCATATTCTAAAATTTTATACACTCCCCCTCCCCCTCCCCCTCTCTCCTTCTATTTATCAAAAACTATTCATAATGTCTTAGAAGTAATGATCACAACTCACCTAATATAATTAAACAAACGAAGGATAAAATAGTTCTTCAAATATTAATTTTAAGTTAATAAAATCTTAGTTCGTCTCTTTTTTAACTTTACAAAAAAAAACATCTTTATGTAAACAAAATCAAAATATTGTTCGTTTTGTATTTTATTTTTAACAATGCTTTTGTTCTGAATATAAGGGTCTTATTATAAAAAGTTTTGTATAAAATAAAATAAAATAATAAAAGCATTTTTTAATATATGAATTATTTTTTATAACATGCAATTTTGTTGCATCACTTTATACAACAATAAAGTACCTACAACAACAAAACTAAGTTTTTTAATTAAACAAATTAAAATATTTCTTGAAAGTTTAAAACTGAGATAAATTTAATTTGCCTACAGGATAACATTTTTCTTATTTCAGTGTATGATTATATACATACATATATCGAACTAAATGAGAGTTTTGGGAAACCTGTTATGGTTTAGTTTGTTTTTATAAGCATAAGTTGGAACTCACACAATATTCTAAAAATTTCACGATACCTTAGCAAGGGAGATACCTGGTTTAATCTTATAAATTCCTTAATATTTTCTATTGACTTAAGCAGAATTACACAGTTTCCACAGTGAGGGAATTTAATGTCAGAACAATTTTCAACTGATTTAAAGTTTTTTTGGTTTTTCTCGGACCAGCACTTAGGGGATGACCCCTACTCATGCAAAGTGTTGTACCAAAACAAGGAAATTAGATTATGGGGACAAGGAAAGAGGAAGTAGTGTTTGTGGAAATTCGACTTGAATTTTGCAACATCGGAAGTGACGGGAAAGACCTCTGGAGAGAGTTTATTCCACATACAGACTGTACTGCTAAAAAAAAAGAATTTTCCCTGTAATGCGTAGGGCGATTAACCTGGCATTTAACCACAAATAAGTGTTAAACGCAAAAACGTGCGATTAACGGCAGCAAATTGCCCAATTTCGATAAAACAGTGAAATACAGCCCACATTGCGTCGATGCTCTAAAGAATGAATACAGTTGGATACACTTCTGTCCCCAATGAGCCTCTTGGTCTTCTCTTGTACGCTGTCGAGCAACTCCAAAATATACTTTGGGACGCCGGTCTATTTTTGGATGGATATAGGTGGTATAAATAGTACAAAGATGGGATGGAGTAAAGTATCTCTTACACCGTTTCTGAAAACGAAGAAACTTGAAAGGTTCTTGAGAAACCAGTCAAATATGCTTAATCCATCAAACATCACACTAAATTTTTATGCAAAGATCATCAAGAGCTTCCGATTCCTTAATACTAATGTCACCCATAGTAACACATGCAGCACCATTTCCGAACGTAGATCTATGCGTAAGTATACAACACTGAGTCGTACGGGCGTTAGGTGCCCCTATAGGCTACTAGGTAGTGTACTAGCTTGTCAGTATGGGGGTTGTGGGTTCGATTCCCAACGAAGACCTTGGTTTTTTTCACTACAAAATTAAAAATTGACTATCGGTGGGGCTGCTCAGCGGTGAAGGCATAGTCACTGGTCGTTGTGCTGTCTTATACGGCAGTTAATTTCCGACTATCACCACCTGTTTCATCTCTTCTCTATCCCTTTCCTAAAGAATGTAGCACGGTACTTGACTAAATAGGCATTGTTGCCTGAAGTGCTACTTCTGTTTAAAAAAAAACTCGACGCTATTCACACGACCCCATTCGAACAATGTTGCAAAATCGTAATTAAGCGTATTATTCATGTTTTGCCTTTTGAAACGCATCTGCTGTCATCTGCGAAACAGTATATAGGGTTCAAAGTTTGACAAGGAAGGTCATTTAGGGTAGGGGAAAGAACGGAGCCTTGCGGTACCCCTCCCCGCCTGAATTAATCTTGAAACCGTTGAATGAAATCCCATCTATGATAACTTGTATAGTGTGATACTTAAGAAAACTCGATAAATATCTGGAGAAATTGTCACCGACACTAAAAGCAACAAGTTTTGACAGAAGTTCATCATGCCACACTCTAACAAACACTTTGAAAATATCTAGAGCCACTTTCCCCGAAATGATGTATGGAGTTGCACCATTCTTCCGACAGGAAAGTCAGCAAGTCACCCGTAGAGCTCCCCCTACGGAAACCATACTGTCGGTCGCTACGTAAACTGTTGGACTCTAGGTGTCTCACAAGATGAAAATTAATCATACTTTCCATCACTTTAGAAAAAGCAGAACAAATTGCAATTGGGTGATAATTTTCAGGATTGTTAGCCTCGCCCTTTTTGGGAATCGGCGTTACATTAGCGACCTTCCAACACTTTGGAGGTTCACCAGCATGATACAATGTGCTGAAGGGGCCTGCTAACAGATGCTCTAGCGTCGAAAAGCCCTGTTTCAAGACCAGTGCCAAAATCCCATCCGGCCAACGTTTTTGACATTCAGATCTGCTAAAATCTTTTTTACCGCTCGAGCTCAAAAGAATATCTTTGGTATTATGCCATTACAGTTAGCTATTTATAAAGTTAAATTAAATAGAAAACAAAACCTAAAAGGAAATAAATTTTTTTTCAAAATTACCGGCCAAGGGACTTTTCCCAAATTAAAAGATCAATGTTCAACATGCCATAGGCTATATTTGTACATGGACATCAAGGCAACAAGATGGCCATGTATAACTATAGCAAGATTTCCTCTAAAATTATTTCTAACACATGTGGGAAATATCTGAAATGAAAACATTGTATGACTTCGCTTGCTGAATAAACTGAATAAAACAGGCTCTTTGAGACACCATTTAACGTTTCAGCAAGAGAAAATGTAAACATTTAAAGGTTCAGTAACCTAAAGAAAATTATGTAGTACAATATGCATCCTTCTATCTGATCTATTTTCCTTTGTCATAGTTTTTGATATTTTTCATATTTTCCTATAATAAACAAACATGTTTAGGAGGGTTACAACCAGTACAAGGAATACAAAAATAATCAAAATAAATTTTAAGAAAACCCTAATGGAAAAATTACCGAAAACTTTTATTGCTGAAACCCTGCTCTCTCAAAAATTAGTTTGTAAATTTACTTTATCATGTAATTAAATCAAAGAAGTGTTAAAATTATATTAAATATTAAACTTACTCACATCAATAATGTGTTATTAATAAAAATGTGTTTTGTCAACTGTTACTGATAATTATTAATATTATATCCTTAAAATGTCTATGGTTTTTTAACATTACTAACACATTATAGCAGCGTTTTTATACCTTCTTCGAAAAGTAAATACAATAACTGAATCCATAAATAGTTATTGCCTTATCTCTACAACAGTTGAGTCATAAGACTTTGCAGCAATGTTTTGCTCAGTGTCAATAAAAATTTAACATTTTCTTTATTCTGTTTATTTCTTGTTAAATAATTGAAAATTTTATTATAATTATTAAGACAAACAAATTATTTTATATATATTAGAAAAAGATTGGAAATATTTTTTTAAGAGAAGCTACACTGAAAAAGAATAAATTACGTATGCATATATGTATGTATGTGTATAAGAAAAATAAACGTAATCTTCTCAATAAGATAAGAACAAAAACAAAAATTAACAAATCTTTAACAAAAAATATTAATCTTATGTATTTTATATACATTTATATATACGATCTTTAATGTATATTTTTAGATTTAATAATTTTATCACATAAATTTATTTAAATAATTAAACTACTTTTCGCTCACACAATTGCTTTTTTCTTACTGCTGCGTCAAAAAAAAGAAAACCTGTTGTTTTTTGTGATTGGGAAATCAACGTAGGTTATATTGCAATAGTCTTTAGATTTCAACCACAACAGGAACGAGAACCCTCAGGCAGTTGTGTTTGGTTATCATCATTACCCTCTGCAGAATCTTCTACGATTAAGCGCCTTTGACCAAATTGTTGTTGAGTCATTGTTCTTTGTTTTTGATTGTTCTGTTGCGCATGTTGCACCATAAGTCTTGTCAGTTCCACAAATACGTCTTCTATATTATCGTTTGTCTTGGCAGAAGTTTCAAAATAATGTGCACCCACACTTTCAGAATAAGACAATGCATCGTCTTCCATTACCGTACGTTGCTCCCATAAGTCGACCTTATTTCCGGCTATGACCAGAATTATTTCCGAGCCAAGCATACGCTTAAGTTCTTTCACCCAATTTTTAACTTTTAGAAAGGAATCTGTATCGGTGATATCATACACCAGAATGGCACCATGGGAACCACGGTAGTATATGGGTCCCAGAGCATGAAAGCGCTCCTGACCAGCTGTATCCCATATGTTTAACTGCACCTTCCCACCATTTTCCAGAACGACTTTTTTGGTTAGAAATGAAGCTTGAAGTGTACTTACGTGTTGAGGATTAAATTTATCTTCTACATACCGTAAAACAATCGATGTTTTACCCACGCACCCTTCCCCAAGCAAGACAACTTTAAAATTATATTGAGTTGGCTGCTGTGTATTCATTTTGTACAATCATTTATGGCTGGTTTTTTATTTATTATTATTTAAACATTCATTTGTTTTTTAAACATTTAAATGATTTGCTATGCTTGTTTTCAATCGTCTTGTAGAAAACTTAATTAAATTCAAGTGTAAATGTCATCACAAATAAATAAAATCCAAGTTTACACAAACAAGTGAGACATAGTGTTACCAGAAGAAAAAAACTTACAAAACATTTAATAGGGTGACACTAATAGTTAAAAGAGAAAATTGTATATTTTGAAGATTAAATAATTTTTGGGCGATGTTAATCTCGCCTACGCTTGATGCTGTAGTCTGGACATGCTAAATAGTTTATTCTAATTTTTACTTCAATTTCTTGTATGTATCTTTCTATATCATTCCAATAAAATTCATTAATGTTCATCTCTTATACAACAGTTATTTTAAGTTCACACCTAGCGTGTTTAACATCTCAATCGTGTTTAAGCATTAAACACGGCGAATTTGAGGTGTTTTACCATACATTGACGTGTTTTGTTAAACATCTCAAATGAGTTGTTTTTGATTTAAACACGTCGTTAAACACGTAAATTTCAAATACAACTCGGAATTTCATTTAATTTTGGGATGTGCTAAGTGCGTTTTTGCCCCTTTATGCTAGTAGGTAGTGTAATTAACTAATTTGTCTGGGGTTTGGGTTTGATTCCAAACTAAAATGGATGTTTTCACTACAAAAACTCATTTTTAAGGTAAAAAAAGTAGATAAAATGTCAGCCTTAAACATCTCAATTATTGTGTGAACGGCTGTGTTTAAATTTTAAAACATTTTGCTTAAACACGTTTAAAAACACAAGTGTGAACTTACTATTACTGTACTCGGCACTTTTTACAACCCAAAGTGCAGTCAAATAATGCTTTAAAATTAATTTTAACAACCAAATGACGAAAATTAAAGCATTTTGCTACTTAAAGATTTTGTTTATCTATCTGCACTATATTGAACCATATAAGAATTAGAAACTGACAGCTCGTTTAAAGAAAACATTTTTTATTACAATTTGATTTTCGAATTTTATATTTTAAAACTAATAGCCTGTTTCCACGACAATTTGAATCTCGTGTTTCGCTCTCTGAAGCAAGTTTTTGAATTATGCTGTTTACACGACTCATTTATCTGCTTCGATCTGGCAGTTGTTATTAAACAGAAAAACATAAGTTGAAAAACAACAACAACAGTTGAAAAACAACAACAGCTGAAAAACAACAGAAGATATCCTTCTTGCCGCGATAGCATTAAGTATAATTTTTTTTCCTATCCATTTATTTTTAATTTTATAAAATTAAAATTTATTAACACACCCACAAAACAATTATATTTTTTAAGTTTTAACTTTGTTTTGTTTGTAAATTTTCTTTGTTTACAAAAACGTTTAATTTTGATAACTAGTGCAGATAAACTTACGATAAAAATTAGAGAAGAGAGGATTTTTACTTGCTTCGCAGCTAGATTCAATATGAATCTACCAGCTTCGCTCTCAAAATTTTGTATGGCGAAGCAGGTTGATTCGCTTATGATTGTTGTGTGAAGCAAGAATAGAGAGCGAAGCAGGTGCCGTGGAAACAAGCTATAATATAGTTATACACATTTTCAAGTAATTTTAATTAATTTTAAATTCAAAAGTACATTTTTAAATGCTCACATAAGACTTAAACGTGGAATTTCAGCTGGTTTACGTATATAATATACAGAAATACATTTTATACTTGATTTTGCCATCGTAAAATGGAATACTTATTATTATTTTTCCATCTAATTTATAATAATATAGTGCTGAATCAATTTTAAATTTCTAAACAACTTTAGAAATTTATATATGTAAAATCGGAAAGTAATACGATACCTGTACTATAAAAATAATTATATTTACTAAAGAATTTAAAAAAATCAAGTGTTCTGTAGTAAATCTTTTGAATCTACTAAAGGCCCAACTATATTATGCATGTACAGGCTTAAGGCAACTTAAGCAAATGTGCAAATATCACATAATCATATATGGCAAACTATAATGTACTTAACTAAACTATTCCTTTAGTTTCATCAAAGGACATTTGCTTAAGCAAAGTACGAAACTCAACGCACATTCCGTACGGAAACAGCTGTTTTGAATTGATATATTAGTAAACAAATTCCAATGGAGGGCAAAAAATAATTTATCTGAATTTAATAGAAAATGTACAAAGAAAAAATAGCTTACATGACAAAAGAGACGCGTTTTATTATAACGTCAATTCCAAGGAACGAGGGCCTTTAAACATTTTATATTCTTTTTAATTTTTTAACACACAATTTGCAAATTTAATTTTGTATTGTTTTTAATTTCATTGATGCACACAGTTGCATTTTTTTAGTACTTTTGTTCCTAAATAATACATACAGCAATATATGTATGTGTAATTTTTCTTTCGAAATTTTCTTAAAACTATTAATGTTAATTTATAAATTTATATAAGGATAGTATTAAGTATACGAAATATGATTATTAAACGCCTTTTTGCTAATAAATCTAATTTATTTAGATCGAAATTATTTTTTTGCCAAAAGTAGGAATAAAGCAAATGTGCAACTGTGCATAATAATTTCTATATTCTATGCTTTAGCATTTGATAGACTTTTCGTTCAATTTTTGACATTAGCTTAAGCCAGCATAAGCATAATTTAGTTGGGCGTTCAGATTTGCTAAACTTAACGTTAATGATACGGAGATAATGCTATGTTTTAAAACCTAAAATATTCCACAAAATCGCAAAACTGCCATCTGTTTAAAACATATTTTGTACGGAGAGACATCTGGATTTGATATTTAATGAAATGCAGGTATTGCCAGATAGGCAATAAATAAGAGACATACAATTAGTCGTTTTTTCCACTTAGTAAATAAGTTAGCTAAAAACTGAAGTCATATTCTGTCTGTTGAAATATTAACATGAAACACAAGCTTGGCATAAGTTAAAGCATCCCAGAAAATATTTTACAGTGAATATATCGCAACATGGAGAACGTAGAAACTTTTAAGGCTAACTTAAATAAATATGTATATGTAGTATGTAACTCCTTTTTGTTTTCCTGTTGAAAAAGAATTGTTTTTTATGCCTGTCAAATAAATCTAATTTATTTAATGCCATAAATATTAGTCATGTTTTGTAAATGGTTAATCACAAACAAAAGGGAGTAAAGTTTAAAGTGTTTATTAGTTAGTGAAATATACTTATAAACTAAACTTGGTATAAGGTTTCCACATACTTCAGGGGCAACCTAGAGGCATATTGGTACTAGAGGACTTTAACTTATTAACTAACTCTGGTAAGGGCAGCTAACCAGCCGTTTCAATTTTAGAATATTTTATGGCTCTGGCAACATTTGTCTATGTTTATCTTTGACTTTATCTATCTGTGTCCTGTGATATCTGTAAAAAAATTGATTTAAACTTTGTATGGAATAAAGCTGTGTACTTTTTATTTTTTTTTTTTTTGGTAAAGAGAAGGGTCATTCTAACGTTTCTCTTGCTGAGAAAAATATTCCAACCTCTCTCTAACTGGAATTTCTTTTGAAAAAATAGGGTCCATCTGGAACGTTTAAGTTGAAATTTTTCTTATAAAATTTAGTCTGAACATACAGAACTTTATAATTTATTGTTTAAATGTTGCAAACAGAACTTATGTATTTAGGTCGCACTCGTATTATTTTGTTGCGAATTATAAACGCGCATTATATGCCGGGTAATAAATCATGGTATATTCTTGAATTTTTGGCATCAAGTGCAAGTAGGCTGCTGTAGCATACGATTTACAGTTCAACGGGCCACTTATTAATGCGCTCATTTCTAGTTTTGCATTTACTATGATCAAAGGGTTTCGATTTTCTTTTGCCTGTAATTTAAAAGATCTCGTTAAAACTTGTACACTAAATCAGATCGCTATAATCTTAGAAGTATTCCCCAAAACTAACACCTTCATGAGAAGCAATAACTTTCCTTTTTCTAAAAGAAGTAAAACCAAAAACAATTAGCAAAATTATGCAAAGTTTTTTTCATTAAGAAGTTTTTTTTCTTAAACAAAATAAAACAAAAAATTTAGATTAAGATGTTCGGCAATTATTAATGAAAAATGATATCTGGCAAACGTACACCACGACCACGCTGACAGATGTCGCTTCTTTCATTTAAGTTTTTAATCACTTTTTGGCAAAATGGCGATCCTATTTCGTTAATCACATCATGGATTTTGAGTTTTAAAGCTAAAATCGATACAATTGACTCGGTATAGACTCTATTCTTAACCTTAGAAGGATAACGTTAATTTTTAGTACAGTAAAGATAACGTTACGTCTGAAAGGCGCATGTTTTCTAACATACTTTTAAGGACTTAAAAAAGCTAAAAATAGGCATAGGAGTTATTGAGATCATTTATTTATTGAATTTTCTCTTTGATAACCATTAGCAAGCTACTGAGATCAACTGACAATACTGATCATATACATTTTCTCTTATAGCTTGTTTCCACGGCACCTGCTTCTCTATTCTTGCTTCACACCCCAATCATAAGCGAATCAACCTGCTTCGCCATACAAAATTTTGAGAGCGAAGCTGGTAGATTCATATTGAAGCTAGTTGTGAAGCAAGGAAAAATCCTCTCTTCTCTAATTTTTATCGTAAGTTTATCTGCACTAGTTATCAAAATTAAACGTTTTTATAAACAAAGAAAATTTACAAACAAAATAATGTTAAAACTTAATTAATTAATTTTAATTTTATAAAATTAAAAAAAAAATGGATAGGAAAAAAAATTATACTTAATGCTATCGCGGCAAGAAGGATATCTTCTGTTGTTTTTGTTTTTCAACTGTTGTTGTTGTTTTTCAAGTTATGTTTTTCTGTTTAATAACAACTGCCAAATCGAAGCAGATAAATGAGTCGTGTAAACAGCATGATTCACAAACTTGCTTCAGAGAGCGAGAAACAGGCTATCACTACAAACCACAGAGATAGAGTATAAAATTAAAAAGGCAAACGCCTAATAGACGTAACTTATCTACGCAGGGTTAACATAGTCCCACAAAAAATAATCCAGTGATCTTAAGTCACACAATCTGGCCGGTCACTTAACTGCTGAATGTCGTGAAATTATGCTATCGGGAAATTTGGTTTGCAATAAAATGATCGTTTCATTGGCTATGTTACATGTGGCGCCTTCCTGTTGAAACCAAATGTTAGTGATATCCATGTCGTCGCACCTCGCGATAGCGTGATCAAATGATCATAACCGCATTTGCAGCATCATCGAAAAAAAACGGCTCAATCACGCCTCCAGACAATATCGCACCATACAGTGACACGTTGAGCATTTAAGGGTTTCTCAATAATCGCTTTAGAATTTTTAGAAGCCCAATTGCGGCAATTTTGCTTGTTGACACATCCTTACAAGTGAAAATGGTGTTCGTCTAGAAAAACAATTATTTTCAGAAAAACGAGCGAATCTACGGTGATGTGAGTGGTCGATCGGCTTCATTACTACACAGTTGAACCTTGTAAGGCATCAAAGCCATATCCTTACGCGAAATTTGCCATGTGGTAGTTTTGCATAACCTCAATTGTTGAGAATGTCCAGAAATTGAAAAATTTGGTTCTGCTCTTGATTTGAATCAGTTAAACGGCCCAGTCGAATACTTATTGGTATCGAGCCTGTGGACTCAAATTTAACAACCAAATTATTAATACCGGTCTTAGAAGAATTATTATTGTGTTGTCCGAAAATATCACGAATTTTACCAAATGTATGTAACTTTAACAGAACCACTATTTTCATAGCGGATTTTAATTATTTTAATGCGATTTTAGTGCGGAATGAATTTATTGTAACAATTGCCAATGCATCCACTATGAATACGTCAAAAACAAAATGTGCAAAACTATCATGTTGTTGGTGTTGCCACAATTTAAAAACAAACTTCTTGTTGAAAAACCCGACACATGTTTTATTCTTAATATTACAGCTGCAAAACGAATGCTCCCATCAAAAAATTAATTAGTTGTTGCAGGACTTGTCACTTTATGATTTTTAATGCTCTTACAGCTGGCAAAATAAAATATTTTCAAATTTTTGTGTGCATAGAAATCTCTAAAAAAATGCCTGTAGTTATATTATTACAGCACAGTGTATGCAACTGTGCAGTATGTCTAATTTCAATTTTTACTGCGTCTTAAGTTCTTGATCACTTTACAAAATTCTTGATGAATATTTACTTTATAATTTTTATAAAATTATAAATTAACATTCTACAGATAATTGATTAGATATAACTTTTAAGTATATATGTACATATATGTATGCATAATATATATGTGAATGTAGGTGAGTAATAAAACAACTAGTTATTAATTTGCGATAAAAACGAAGCAATTGTAATAGCTAAAACTATATTGCACTTTTCAACGTCAAGTGTTTTTTTCATAGTTATACTATGCTATTTTTTTTAACAGAATATTGGTTAGATGCTTTTACAGGGTCTCTAAATATTCGCTGACGTTAGTACTTGTTGTTTATTTATTAACAAAAAAATTATACAATATATAACATGCGTGCAGGTTGCTGCAAATGCAGGTAAAATGCTTATTCTTTTTTAGCAGTTTTTTATAACCATTCCACCCTTAAAATGTGGATGCTCATCGCCATCCATCATATGGAAAACTAAAAGAATTAATTAAGAAATGATTTTAGTGGATAGTTTCAATTATCAGAAAAAAATTTGATGCAGTTGGTGGGTGGGTCTGTGGAACCACTTAATTAAAAACATATGTCACTATCCATATCTGGCTATTAAGGTCTGTTGTTCTGAATGTAAGTCTCGATAATGCCTCCTTTTTCATACCTTTCGTTATTTAGGGGTTAGTAGTAATGATAATATAGATGATAAATACAATTTTGTCTCAGAAACAGGGTGTTATTATTGCTGTTATTTAATATCGGTTTTTTTTTAAACAAGAAGTTTGTTTTTTAATTGTGGCAAAACAAACAACATGGTAGTTTTGACATTTAGTTTATTTACGTATTCGTAGTAGAGCATTGGCAATTGTTACAATGAATTCAATTTAGCTGGAAAATCGCATTAAAATGATTAAAATCCACGACGAAAATTGTGGTTCTGTTAAAGTAATATTTCGTAAAATTTGTGATATTTTCGGACAACATAATCATACTTCTGAAACCGCTATTAAGAGTTCAATCGTTATATTTAAGTCGATTGGTTCGATACAATATGTGCAAACACGAACGCGTGTTCGACCAGATCGTTCAACTGAAAGCAAGGTTGAAAAATTTGTCAATTCCTCGACTTTCTCAATAATTGGGGCTATCCAAAACCACTAAATGCAAAGTTAGCCGATTGGGCTGGATATTCTGACATAATCATGGTCAGAATATGTCAACAAGCAAAATTACCGCATTTAGGCTTGTGAAAATCCTAGAGCGATTATTGAGAAGCCTTTGCATACACAATGTGTTACTGTATGGTGCGATATGTGGTCTGGAGGCGTGATTGGGCCGTTTTTTTTGCGAATATGATGCTGGAAATGCAGTAACGGTTAATGGATCACGCTCTCGCGAGATGATAACAACTTTTTGCCTATTATTGATTATTCTTTGTGGGGCTATAGTGTGATTCGTTTTACATCCGCACCTGGCTGTGTAGCCTTAATCAGATGGTGGACAAACCACAATTGTATAATTTGGAACGTCATACATGCGTCCTAGGAACCAGGAGACATAATTCTAAGCAACAGAACCACCTAGTTGCAACTTTAATGATTCCAGGGCAAGGCAGCAAACCATCACACCTTGCTAAAGAGTTGGAGACTTTCAACTCCTGTCCAGAACACATGTCTAGCATGCTCACTGGACTGGATCATTCACTTTGCGTGTCATTATCAGTGAGATTATCCTGGCCACCATAATAACCATTATACTGTTATGGGGCCGCGAAACCACAACCACCACGTTACTCCCATATAGGGGCCAACCTCAATGATCAGTCATAGAACTATTAAATGTCTAAAGAGACTAATAATGAACTCTGCCGGTCACTGATCCCCGTGGAAATAAGTGGAGCTGCCAGTTGACTCCCTGCCTGTCTTCAGGGGACTGGGCTCCCTTTTTCCTCAGTTGCACTGTGTCTAGATAGTGGAATTATATAAAGACCATATTTATATGCCCCTGGGGGGTGCAGGGGCTATATTAAGGACAGGGAGTCTAGGAGTCTATATGGAGCCAATCGAATCGATTTCATGCTTAAAACTTAAAATTCGTTATCTAATTAACCGCCATTTTGCCAAAAATTAATTACAAACTTTGATGAAAGAATTGACATCTGTCAGCGTGAACGTGGTGGACATTTGTCAGATCACCTTTTTTTCATTCATAATCGCAGAACTTTTCTCTTCATAATACAATAAAAATTTGAATCATCTTAACCTACATATTTTGTCTCATTTTGTTTTAGAAAAACTATTTATTGAAAAACCCTTTATATAACAGATAGACTTTTTCGATAGGTCCTGGAGATCCAGGATGAGTAAATGAAAATCTATCACTGCCATATTTGTAAGTACATATGCAGTATGTATGTTTGTTTACTTTGCTCAATATTTTGTTCCTTTCCCCGCACTTTTGAAAAACTTCTATTTTATTTCAAGCAACTATCGCTTTGTTCCTTTGTTGACAACACTTTACCCCGCCAATAGTGGAATGTTCGAATCTTGCTTGCATTTTAGGACACCCTCTTCGGTAACAAGTAAATCGTTAGACAGAATTTTTATACTTCACTAAACTCATAGTTCGCTCATTTTAATAATATTTTTTTTTTTTAATAAAATTTCTCACAAACGAGCTAAACAATTTTATGAACGAAGTCTGTAGTATTTGAAAATTTCTTGAGTTCATCAGCTAATAAAAAAAATAACAACGAAATATCTACGTTAATTTGAAATAAGTCTGGGCAGTATTTTAGTTTTTACTTAAACTTTTGTGGCATCAAAAGACCCTAAAACTAAACAAAAATCAGTGCTTTAAATAATATTATTAAAAAAAATTACAATCATTGGAAATTACAACAAAGTACATAGCAACAAAATACAACAAAAAAAAAAGAAATTTCTTGCTTTATTATTTTATTGCGCAATAACGCTAACGAAAACGGTAGCGAAATATTCTAGAGAAGGATATTTTTTATTTTAAATTTACGTAAATTATTCGTTCTTTTTACCACAAACGTATTAAAAAATACAAGTGCTAGTAACACGCAATTTTCGTAAAAATATGAGGAAAAATTATTGTTTCTAAACTTCACTGCAAAATTTAGTCAAAAGTTAATTAAAATTTTTCAAATTGGTCACTAGTTTAGTGAGGAAGTTGTGAAGTTTGTCAACCCGTTTGTTTGTTTTACAGATGGCCATTTTAGTGCGTTCTTTTTCTTTTTAGCATATAGATCCTAAGAGTTTATCTTTAATACTATTAAAACATTTTAATAAACGTACTTATGAATGAAAAATGATATCTGGTAAATCTCCACGACCACGCTGACAGCCATCGATTCTTTCATCAAAGTTTTTAATAATTTTTTAGCAAAATAGCAGCGGTCCTGTTTCGTTAATCACATCACGGTTTTTGAGTTTTAAAGCTGACATCAATTCGACTAGCTTCGTATAGAGTCTGTCGTTAACATAGCCTCACAAAAAATAATCCGGTGGTGTCAAATCACACGATTTGGCTGACCACATAACTGCTGATTGGTTGTTAAATTATGCGATCGGGAAATTTGGTTTGCAATAAATTCATCGTTTCATTGGCTCTGCGATAAGTGACACCGACCAATTAATACCACATGTCTGTGATGAAAATTGAGTTGTTTGCAGCTCGCGATAGCGTGAATCATTAACTGTTACCACATTTCCAGACTCATCTTCGAAAAAAAACACCCCAATTACGCCTCCGACCACATAGCGCACCATACAGTAACACGCTGAGCATGCAAAGGTTTCTCAATAATCGCTCTAGGATTTTCAGAAACCTAAATGGGACAATTTTTCTTGTTAGCATACCCCGACAAGTGAAAATGGGCTTCCTCTGAGAAAATGATTTTTTTCAGAAAAACAAACCGGTTGTTATTGAATGAATTGAGTGAATCTACGGCGATGTGAATGATCTAGACCTGTGCTGCTGGGGGTATAAGGGAGCCCAGTCCCCTGAAGGCAAGCAGGGAGTCAACTGGAAGCTCTACGTTATTTTCACCGGAATCTGTGAGCCCCAGAGTTTCCGCTAATCGTCTCTTTAGATTTTTAGCTGTTTCTCTGACTGATTATTGAGGTTGGCCCTTCGGGAGTATTGTGGTGGTTGTGGTTTTGCGGCCCGAAGCATGAACTTTATGATGGCCAGGATCATCTCGCCCTTAATCAAACCAACGGGTGAATGATCCGGATCCAGTGAGCATGCTAGTCATGTGTTTTGGACCAGGAGTTGAATCTACGGCGATGTGAATGATCTAGACCTGTGGTGCTGGGGGTATAAGGGAGCCCAGTCCCCTGATGGCAAGCAGGGAGTCAACTGGAAACTCCACTTTATTTCCACGGGAATCAGTAAGCCGCAGAGTTCATTATATGTCTCTTTAGACATTTAATAGTTCTCTGACTGATTATTGAGGTTGGCCCTTTGGGAGTATCGTGGTGGTTGTGGTTTTGCAGCCCGAAGCATGAACTTTATGGTGGCCAGGATCATCTCGCCCTTAATCAAACCAACGGGTGAATGATCCGGATCCAGTGAGCATGCTAGTCATGTGTTTTGGACCAGGAGTTGGATAGTCTCCAGCTCTTCAGCAAGAAGTAGTGGTTTGCAACCCTGCTTTAGAACCGCTGAAATTGCAACTAGGAAAGATCTGTTGCTAGAATAAGTCCTCGGGTTCCTAGGACGTCAATGACGTTGCTTTTCATTCCCAGTGGTTTGATCACTATCTGATTAAGGCCTACGGCCAGGTGCGGATATAAATCTTATCACGAAAACCCCGATTGTTGAGAACGTCGAGGAATTGACAAATCTCGATCTGCATCAACACTGTGGCTTACGGCTGCGATGTTTTCAGTTGAACGACCCGGTCGTATAATTTTTATCGAGGCTGTCGGCTCAAATTTAACGTCCAAATTCTTAATAGCGGTCTCAAGGGGACGATTATGTTTGTCCGAAAATATCACGAATTTTACGAAATGTAACTTTAACAAAACCACCTTTTTCATAGTGAATTTTAATTATTTTAATGCGAATTTCCTGTGAAATTGAATTCATTGTAGCAATTGCCAATGCATCTACTACGAATATGTCAAAAAACTAAATGTCAAAACTATCATGTTGTTGGTGTTGCCATAATTGAAAAACAAACATTTTGTTAAAAAACCGTTTATAAAACCATAGCGTCTTTTTTTTAGAAAAACTCGTTTTAACTGTAATTTTTTGTTTCCCCTAAAAGAATTAAATTACATGATTCTGTAACTCTTCCCACATTTGTTTTAGAAATAAAAATATTTTCATAGCTAAAATAGTGAGCCAAAACTGCTTGGGGTCATAAATATTGAAAATTATTATTAATTAATTTTTCTACACAATCAAGCTATTAATATCGCCGCAAAAAAGTGCACCATCAGTATTGCAAAGAAATGCAGTTTAAGTAAAATAATTACGAAATTGTGAAGTTTTATGAAAAATAATATTAAATTTTTATGGGTTGCACTTCGCATGTTCATGACATTTTAATCTGTCATAGATATGCATACGAATATTTACATGGGAGTATATGTGGATGCATGTGTGTGTGTAAGAGTATGTATGTTTATTTATTTGGGCTTAGAAACTTATTAACAAGATATTGTTGCTTGTTATTCCATATATGTTTGCCGCCTTGATATTAATTTTAACAAGACATGCTTTAGTAACAGTGATTCCTCACTGGCCATATGAAAATAGGGAAACACTTAAAAAGAAAATCGTTCAGTTTTTCCATAGAAGGGGTTAAAAAACATATGGGTGATGGATAGCAATAAATCACGTTAAATAGTAAATTGTTTTTGATGATGTAATAGCGTGCCCCCACATTATTTTAACAATAATTTAACTTAAAGGCACGGAAAGGTGTAAAAGAAAGATTGTAAATTAGTTTCGTTAACAGTAACTAAAGAAATAAATTAGTCAAGTTGAATTTGTACTATTTGTTGTTATTAGTCGTCTTAAATTTAGGCTATCTGATTATTACATTTAAATTTTAATTTTTTGTACTTGTTGCTAGAGCGGATATAGTTTTACATGTACTGTGCAAATTTTACGTGTTTGGCTATTACAATCTCCCCGCGGGTTTTTACACCACTGCCACTGGGGGTAAAAGGGATCCCAGTCTCCTAAAGGCTAGCAGCGAGGCAACTGGACAACTCCACTTTAATCAGTAAGCCCAGAGTTCAGCTTTTTAGCTGTTCATTGACTCATTATAGAGGTTGGCTCTTCGCAAGTACTCATGTATTTTAAGTAAGTAGCCAGGATCATGTCATCCGTTGCTACAGAGAGTTCATACTGGTGGAGGAAACTCCTAAATGAAACAAAATGGTTGTATGTAAATCTCAACAACTTATTATTACCTCAGAAATAATTAAATCTATCCAAAGCAACAATAGCGTTGTGTGGGGTGAGCCACCGAGGTTGGCTGAATGACCTGAATGGTTTGGATAGTACACCTTTTAGCAAACAAAAGATCATATCGATATAATTCAAATACAAATTTTTATATTTTGTTTATTTCTGCTCTAAGTACTATCTTAATGTGGCATTTACAGGGAGTCCAACAGTATAGTTCTCTCATAGATAATGCACCAGTAAATCAATGTGCTATATAAAAAAATTGATTCAGTTATAGTCTATTTTTGAAATAGTCTATATGTATATAGAAAAACAAACTAATTTAATTGCCATCCAAAAATTTGAAAATAACACAAAAAACAAAATTAAAACAAAGAAGAAAATTGTAGAACAAATTATTTATAAACTCTTTTTAAATTTTCGTGCAGAAGCCAAAACGAAACATGCGATATCCTTAACAATCATGATTACATTATCGAAATGCACCATTCGAACCTTTTTCCCAAAGTATGGCAGTGGGCTTTGTTTCTATAAAAGTTTAATTAATAGCACTTATTGTCTCGATTATTAGGAGTTCTAGACCTCTAGTAAATTTTGAATTAGTTTTCAGACCATTTAAAAAGGGAATTCCTTTTTTATTTAACAGTTCTAAAGGAAAAATAAAACTTTACTAAAAGTTGTTATTTTCCAATTATGTGAATTCTAATTTATATTCGCTTATAAAATAGTCAGTTACTCATTCACTTTCTTTAACAACGGGCTGTAAAAACAAAAGCAGCTAAAATAATACCTCGGGGTTATACTTCCAGTGGGGGGTTATACTTCTAGATAAGCACGATTGATTTAACTCTTTATTTTTTAAATATAATTGTTCAATTCACAAGACCCTGTTATCATGTTATAGGGCTTATCATCAATTTATTTTGGTAATTTGCTTTGCAAAATTCGTTATAGTTATACAATTTCATTTCATATATTTTGAAAATATTGTATCGAGACCATACCTGGGAGTATGTTTTTGCTTGAATATCTGCATTTTATGTAGTTATCAGTTATTTGACTTTATCTTCAATAATTTATAGCTTTAGTGCCTTTACGCTGCTTATAAATTGTGTAAAAATTATTTTGTGCTATGTTTGTAGTTACAACTTACCATGCATTATTTATGTTCATTGTATATTTATATTCGTTGTATATATCATATTTAGCAAGGAAAGAATTTGAAAAAATTTTGTTATCATTAACACTGCCAGTATATCCAATGCTTACCTGCCTTATTCTTAGCCTGAAGTCGCAGACGTCTTGAATTTTTATAGCATATTGCTTTTTGCATTATACTTCTTTCAGTGGATAGTTCCGCCATCACACAAGCCATAGAAATATACTACTTTTGGAATAGAAACTTTATTTCTTGTCTTTCTCATGCGTTACAGAACATTTTTAAGCTGTAATTCAATTGAAAGTTGAAGTTTTTTGGCAACTTGTGTGAAATGCTTCGTCGGTAAAGGAAATTTAATCAGCTGATATCGAATTCAGGTTTCTTTAAAAATGAGAGAGAGAGAGAAAAGAAAGGCCATGAAACTAAAGGCCCAACTAAAATAATATCAAAAATTGAACGAAAAGTTTGTCAAATGCTTAAGCGAATCATTGAAGACTTTTAGGTGGCTATAATGTACTTACACGAATATAGAAATTATTATGCACAGTTGCGCACTTGTTATATTCGTACTTTTCCAAAAAAAAATTCGTTCTATATAAATGAATTTTATTACCAAAAAGGCTTTTAATAATCATATTTTGTATACTTAATACTATCCTTATACAAAATTTATAAGTTTTTTTTAATAATTTTAAGAAAATTACGAAAGAAAAATGACACATTATTTAGGGGACAAAGTACTAAAAAATGCAACTGTGTGCATCGTTGTATTTATAAACAATACAAAATTAAATTTTATTTCAAATTGTGTGTTAAAAAATGAAAAAGAAAATAAAATGTTTTAAGGCCCTCGTTCCTTTGAATTGCCGTTATAATTAAACGCGTCTCTTTTGTCATATAAAATATTTTTTCTGTGTACATTTTCTATTAAATTCACAAAAAATATTTTTTGCCCTTCATTGGAATTTGTTTACTAATGTATCTATAAGACAATGAAAAACAGCTGTTTCCGTACGGAATGTGCGATCAGTTTCGTATTTTGCTTAAGCAAATGACATTTGACGAAAAGTTTTGTTAATTACATTATAGTTTGCCACATATGATTATTAAGTATTTGCACAGTCGCTTAAGTTGCCTTAAGCAAGTATATGCATAATATAATTGGGCCTTAAGGGTCTTCTCAATTTTTACTCCAAGATTTGTGTGTGTGTGTGTATGTATATATATATATATATATATATATATATATATTCAAATATTTAAACGGCTTTAGTGTTTTTAGACCTCCTTAGAAAAGTAGTGACAGTTGATTAGTTGACTTCTTAGTGCTAACGAGTTAACGGGAACTCTAAAGAGTTTTTTTTACATTCGTGTTATTATTGTAGTTGTTAAATGTGCTACACTCACTTTTCCTTGAATCGAAGTTTTAGTTCTTTAATTTATGATAGAAATTAAATTTAAATACCACTGAAAGTATAAATCCCTTAAATTAAAATTGATAAATTAGACGAAATTTCCTCATTATACTCTATATAGAACAATAGAAAAATACAAATACAAAATCAACGTAAAATTGTTGACTATTGAAAATAAACATGACTTCATATAACAACGAAAAAAGCAAACTTCAGTGGACTTTTTGCTGCTGTTGGTGTTCTTCTTTCCGTTCAGAGTCAATTGATTTGTTTAACAATTTCAATTATATTAAAACATAAACGGAATATTTACAAAATAATAAAATATCACAATATGGTATTTTTATTTGAATTGCTGAAACCATTAGTGGTCTATGGTTTCGTCATTATTTTTGCAATTTTTACTAAATTATATAAAATTATGGTTTATCAAGTGAATTCAATAAATTTATAAAATAAAAAATGTTTTCAAAGAGTATTAAGCGAATGAAATGACAGGTAAATGTGTAAAACAAATTAACAAAGAAATGCTAAGAAGCTTTGAAAAATAAATTCGCTTATAATAAATTTTAGTGTAATAATGCCTTAAGATATTTTTGAAGACAAACAAGCATAATATAACATACGAGTACATATATATTATTAATTATGTACAAGTATACATACATATTTTTGGCTGTTTTTCGACTGTTTTTTGCGCATTTTATCAGGCTTTGTCAATTCCTCGACGTTCTTAATAATTGGGGTTATCCGAAACCACTACTTGGCGAATTTTGCGTAAGGATTTGACTTTAACGTCTTACAAGGTTTAACTAGTGCAGGAATTGAAGCTGATCGACCATTAACATTCCCTCAATTCATTCAAGAACAACCGGCTGGTTTTTCTAAAAAAAAAACAGTTTTTCAGGCGAAGCATATTTTCATTTGTCACTGGAATATTTTTTGTGGGCCTATGTTAAGAAAAGAGTCTATACGGAGCCAATCGAATCGATTTCACCCTTAAGACTCAAAAGATCGCCATTTTGTCAAAAAGTGATTAAAAACTTTAATCAAAGAATCGACATCTGTTAGCATGGTCGTGGTGGACATTTGCCAGCTATCATTTTTTATTCATAATTCTCGAACTTTTCTCTTCGTAATACAATAAAAATTTCAATCATATTGAGGTGTCAAGCTGATGGTAGAATATAGTATCATACTTACAAAAGATGAAGAGCAAAAAAAACACAATACATTCTAAAGCTTCTTAAGATTATAGGATTAATTATTTTGGTTGGAATAAAAATAAAAATTATTTTTTATATATTTTTTTTCTTTTCGATATTTCGCTTTCCTTTTGAAAGCTTCTTCAGGAAATTTTTTTTTATTAAAGATAAAAAAAGATCGTTTAAAAAAACTATAAAAATTATCAAATAATTATATAAGACGAAATATCGAAAAGAAAAAAATATATATAAAAAAGATCGTTAAAAAGATATTTATTAAAGATAAATAAAAATTATTCAAAAATCATAAAATTCGGAGAGTAAAAAAATCTGAAAATAGTATCCCATATATCTGAGGCTAACCCTAATGGACATACATATAGATATATAATAAAAAACATTATAAAAGTACCATGTAGTTACAAAAATTTAAACCCGTCAAAAGATCAGATCAGTTGCTTATTTGGTTCTTGTTTCAGAAAACTTTACAAATAGCTACGTCTTCTCTAAGTTGGAAATGGAAGTAAGAGAAGAAAAGCGCAATGTTTTATAATGGAAATTACTCTTTGGATTAAAAAGACAACGTTTCTGCTGGAAAAGGGCTTTAAATGTTTCAAAAAATTATAGTTAACTAGCTGACCCATTGAGAACGAATTTGTGAGATCGAAAAGAAGAAACGCAAACAAATAAGCTTGATGCCCACCGCGAGTGTTTTAACGGCGGCAGTAATCGAGTCCATGTTACTTTAGGCCTTTCACCGTCGTCCGTCAAGGTTAATTGAAGGCAGTTGGCGGCTGGCGACGAATTTAGGGCGTGTGTGTATTTTTGAAATAAACAACGCTCAATATTTACGTAAATGCGATACCATATAATATCAAAATACAACGCACAAAAAAATTAAATACATTAAATGAATGAATACACAAAAAATCATTCATGTCGATCCAGTCATGGAGTTGCAGTGTACTTCAATAACCTGGATACCGACTGCTGCGCCATCTGCCGGACTGGTTTGTAAATGTAAACCATCCAAGGTGGCACCCAAACGCATGCAAAAAAAATTTTTTCCGTGACATACACACGTACAGTAGAATTATATACATAAAGAATATTTGTATGGGAGGTGCCACGCGTCTTTATCAAATCCCGCCTATATTTGCAGCATAACTTAAAACATGTTCACCCAACCTAAATACCAAATTCTCTTTAAATAGCATAAGCAGGAGCAGAAATATTGGATTCTTAATTTGTGGTTTGTATGGGAGGTACCACGCCCCTTTGTACTTTCCCGCCCATATTTGCAGAAGCACTTAAAAAATAAACACCAAATCGACGTATTAAATTTTGTGCCAATACCGTTATCAGGAGCAGAAATAATAGATTTTTAATTTGTGGTTTGTTCAATTGGACCGAATTGTAAATCTAAACCACCCGGGGCGCCACCCAAACGCATACAAAACAAATTATGCAAATCAGTCCAGCCGTTTAGAAGTAGTTCAGTCACAACACACGTACAGTAGAATTATATATATATAAAGATAAACAAGTTAACATATCTACCTGCAAATGAAAATGTTATATTGAACATATCGCACCCTAACAACAAAAGGGTCACAACTAACAATTTTCTAAAACTTTTTCTTTTCCATAAATTCATTCAGAGTACACATCTCTAACTACTGCAAAAATTTCTTTTACATCACTATCTTCTTTAACTGGAAAAATACAGTTATGTCTATTTTTGTGTTAAGTGTGTTGCTGCTGCACGATGAACTAAATAGTTTTTTGTCTCTGCTAAAAATTTTAGTATTTTGAGTTGTGACCCTTTTGTATTCAGGGTGCGATATATATTCCCACAGTTAACTTTTATGTCTTTTTACATCTTAGTCATATGCAATGTTCTACATGACTTATTCGCAGAAAAAAATATATAGCAAATAGTACAGTTTACCGCATAGTGACTGAAGAAATACTTTTGTTTGAGAATAGCTAACGAAAACCATAATTGTATTAAGTTGTTTGTATTTGTTCCGCCAGTAAATTAAATACTGTTGTCAGAACTTCAAATGGAGCCGCCGTCAGTATCTGCTTGTTTGGTACAATTGATGAGTGCTTTCGATGCGATGATATTATTATGTGTTCGTTTAAATAGGGTTGGGTGTAGGTAGTTTTGTCCATTAGTTATTTAGGTAAATTGTTCGTTACCTGTTTTTTATGTGGGGGTTAATTTAATATTTTCTTCTTTTATTATTAGTTAAGGGGGTGTGTCCAGTTGAAGGTGTTTTTCATTTGTTAGACTGTGATTTTAGGGTTTGAGAAAGAGGTCGGTCGTGTTTACCTGTTCCTTATAATGTAACTCTTAAAAGTTCTTGTTTTGTAGATTTCCATGTTTTCAAGAATGGCTAATCTTCGTTCTTTTTTGCTAGGATGTAGTAATATCATCTCTTTCCGCTGATGCGTGACAGTGAGTCGCAAGGTGTAGTGTAAAGTTGGAGTCTTTTCTTTTTCGTTTGTTCTGTAATGACCGGTTAAACATTCTTGTTTTACAGAAAACACTTCGAAATTTTTCTTTACAAAACTCGTTGAATAAATTTATATAAAATGGGATTATGAAGATTTTTTTTATAAAAACACATCTCCAAATATTTTTTATAGAAAACCTATTGAAAAATTTAGGGTGTAAGACTCGTTCAAAAATCTCGGTCTATAACTAGGCCTTAGTGTCGAAACTACCTTAATCTATTCTCAAACTTTAAATGGGTAAGAACCTCATCTTTCTTGGTATGATGGTTGTGGATGTAATATAAAATATGCCCATTAGATCAATTTTCGTTAGCAGAACTAGCGCGTAACGTAATAAATATTACGGTGCCCAAAAGACTTGTGGACAGTATTATTATTTTATTGATAAATTAAAGTTTATTATATCAATCCTTTCAGTAAAGCTAAATAAATAATCGGTAACATTTTAAGCTAGAATATAAGACTTATTTATACCCCAACGAATCGAAAATTGTTTATTGAATCGATTATTGGTACCCACTATTTAATACTCTTTCAATACCAAAGCAAAAAAGATTTTTTATCATTTTTAAAAGTATTTAAATAAATAATATATTAACACTTGTACACACGCCAATATATATGTATGTTTATGCATATTTTAGCTGATAAGAATTTATTGATTACTTAAAGAGTGAATTTATTACAAATACTTAACAAAATACTTGCTTTTTCAGATAAAAATACTCAAATGCGCAGCACTCTAAACATTTTTTTAGCTACTGTTCATCATATAACACAATAATGTCAACATACATAAATGGAAAATGAATTAAAATGCTGTGCTGTTACGAAATTGCTAACACAATTAGTTTCTACGTTACCAAAAAATTAACAAAATAAAAGCGGTAAGAAAATTACAACAATAGTTAAAAAGTGATTTCATGTCATTAGGATAGCCGCTTAAAACCTTTTTTCGAATTATGACATGTCAACAGCTAAAAAGAAATTAAATTAAAGATATATAGAATATGCGATAACGAAAAGGTCTCAACGAAACATGAGGCAAATGCACAGTTGACGGTGTTATTAAAGGCCCAACTATAATATACATAAGCTGGCTTAAACTAATGTCAAAAAGCGAATAATTGAAGACTTTTAGGTGGCTATAATGTACTTACACGAATATAGAAATTAGCATGCACAGTTGCACACTTGTTTTATTCGTACTTTTGCAAAAAAATAATTTCCTTCTAAATAAATGAAATTTATTAGCAAAAAGGCGTTTAATAATCATATTTTGTATACTTAATACTATCCTCATACAAAATTTTTAAGTTTTTGTTAATAGTTTTAAAAAAATTATGAAAGAAAATTACACATATATCGCTGTATGTATTATTTGGTCGAAAAGTACTAAAAATGCAACTGTGTGCATCATTGAATTTATGAACAATAAAAAATTAAGTTTTATTGCAAATTGTGTGTTAAAAAAATGGAAAAGAAATTAAAATGTTTAAAGGCCCTCGTTCCTTTGAATTACCGTTATAATAAAATGGTATATTTTCTATTAAATTCAGATAAAATATTTTTTGACCTCCATTGGAATTTGTTTACTAATTTTCTGCACTAATGTACGGAATATGCGATCAGTATCGTACTTTGCTTAAGCAAATGACATTTGACAAAACTTGACGAAAAATTTTGTTAAGTACATTATAGTTTCACACGTATAATTATTAGGTATTTGCACAGTTGCTTAAGTTGCCTTAAGCCAGTTTATGCATAATATAGTTGGGCTTTAAAAAGGAACAACAAGTTTTACATAAGCAACACAAAAATTTACGTAAATAAAACAATTTAAACAACATTAGGGGGGCTCAAATGAATCAGGCAAATAAATTGAAACACAAATAAATTTGACGAAACATATATATGAAATAGACAAATAATACAATTAGTCGTTAATTTATTAATTTATGAGCAATCAGCGACAACGCACCTCCGTCACTTATAATCTGCGGTTATGGTAGTAATGCAACGAGAACCGTTAGTACAACCAACTTGCAACGAATCTCATATGGTGAATACAATTTTAGAAGCAGAACATCAACATAAAAACAACCATATGTATTTGAAACAATGCAAACTTAAACGACTTTTAATTATTGTGGGTCTAATTTGTGTTATTGTTATGGTGGCCTGGTTATATGTTGAACATACTGTACCGGAATTTAATCAATATCGTTTAGTGAAAAGTTACGATGAAAAGTTAAATAAAAATATTACAGGAAAAATACGTTTCATACTATTATGGAATACATTTTTTGGCGACAAACGTTGGTCGCTGCCAGCTGATGTCAACGATCCATCCTATTTTAGCAAAGATATCCTTTGTCCCATCTCCGATTGTGTGCTGACCAACGAAAGAGATATTCTGCCTCAAATTGATATGTATGATGCTATAGTCTTTCACGCTGCACAACCGTTTCCGCTTATCAATCCAATACCGAAACATAGATCTTGGAAACAGCTGTATGTCTTTGCTGTTATGGAACCACCGGGTGAAACAAAACATATTTTAAGGGATGAAAATAATTTCTACAATCTAACCATGACCTACCGCATGGATTCGGATATTTTATGGACTTATAATTATTTCATCGATAAAAAAAGTCATATGCGAATACTACCATCGGAATATCCACAATGGCATTCAGCACCCAACCGTTATAACGATTCAAAAGTGTGGAAATTGTGGCCACATAAAACGAAAATGGCAGCTTGGTTTGTGTCGCACTGCGACACATTGTCGCGCAGAGAAAAACTTGTTGAGGAAATACAAAAATATATGCCAGTCGATGTATTTGGAAAATGTGGTTCTAAAAGGTCTGTAAAAGCAATAAAACTTGTTATTTTTATTATAGAAATTAAATAGTTTATTTGTTAATTCAAGTATATTTTTGAATTAAGAAATAGTTTTTTAGTATATTTAAACCGTAAAGTCAAGTTTTATTTTTTTACTTAAACTTAGTTTAACATCCTGTTAAATTAAGCGCGTATCGTATGATGGCTTTAAGCTAAAGTTACATGTTCAATATTTGCCTTCCGAATTAATCACACAAACTTTTTGTCAAAAATTATTCGAATTATTAGATGTGTCGCAGAATTTAGGCAACTTGGAACCCATTTTCTTTTCAAACTGTCATAGAAGAAAGGAATGCAACTCTGATCGTTCAGAGACTATTGTTTTTTTTAAGATTCTCCTGCTTTTACATATATGCCCTTTTTAACAGACCAAACCTATAAATCCCATGGTATATAATGGCCTTAAATCAATACTTTTACTTGTTTATTCCATCACGTTTTTACAGCAAAATATTTGTAAAATAATTTATTTACAAGAATTGTATTGATTGAGAATTGTTAAACATTTGGATTAACAAGTTGCTTCATATTATTGGTTAATTCTTAAAAGCATGAGGCTTTTAGTAAAGAAGTGTTAGTGTATTATGAAGTGAAAAAGGCTGCCAAATTAATTTGTCAATTCAAATGTGGCATTATAATAGGAAATTTGTAGAAATCGCGCAAAAATTGCAAAACTCATAAACGACGAAAGGTACCTTTAAAGCAGCCTTGGTTTTATTTACTACGTATGTCGTTTCTGTTTTTGCTTTCTTTGATATATATTTATATATGTCAGGAATGCCTTATTGATAGAATTTATCTAACTGTCTGTATTGAGTTTTTTATAGTCTTCCATTATTCTCATTCTTTTCTTCGTTAAAACATTTAGGTATAATGACTTGGTTGAAAGAGGTTAACTGGGGAAGAATATTAAAATCTAGGAGTAGTTTTAAGAATTTCTATATCCTACACGAGATCGTGTATGGGTTACTTCTTAGCTTGTAATAAACTTCTATGAATCTGAAATCAAATAAAGCTATAGAATTCATAGTTGTTTAATAATGAATAAAAGTTAATCTAGGATGTGCTAGTTAGATTAAAACGCACGGTCCCGTACCGTGCTATCCTTTATATGAAAGTGTAAATTTCTCTATTTGTTGAAAATTATAAGTCTGACTATTATGATCTAAAAGATAAAACAATCAGGTATTCTGTTGACTTTTAATATTATTTTTGTGAATGTATTGCTGCTGCCAGAGCACCACACACTGCGTAAAACGAATTTTTTTGCATCATACATTAACGCCAATGAATTACTTTCTTCTATGCAATCTAGTTTCCGTAAGAACCATAGCTGTATTACTACTCTTACAGAAGTAATTAAGATTATACGACAGGAATTGGAAATTGCAAAATTAAGATTTTAGAGTTTTTAAATTAATTTAATTTAAAATTAATTACAAGTTTATTTAATTTAAGTACACACAAAGTTGACACTACAGAAGAATTAACTTAAGATGTACGTCTTTACTTTACTAGGTTTATTTTGCAACTTGCTAACTATTCACTCAAACGCTGCCTTTTATGTTTGTCCACTAGAGGTTTAAAAAATTAAGAATCTTCTACTCTCTTTCTACCACATTTTGATGTTGTTATGTTATTGTTATTCATTCAATGTATAGACGCTTGTAGGTCTGTATGTATTTTTGTTTTTGTTTTTATGCTGATTAAGTTTCTTCCTGGAATTTATTTTAAGATAATTATTGTTGTCTTGTGTACATAAGCTTTCCTAGAAAACTATGCAGTTAGTAAATAGCATATCCGATTGTTGTTGTTTTGCGTGTATAAAATTTCCAGGTAGTTTGTAACTAGAAAGTTATTGTTTTCTTGCGTGTATAAGTTTTCTTAGCAAGCTACGCAGTTAGTAAACAGCATACCCAGTTGTTTACTTTATTACTTAATTATTTTCTTTTTAAACTTAAAAAAGACGCATCCGTAACAATATGTTTTTTTAGTGCTTCCAGACCACTTTAAAGTATTTGACACGGTGGATCATGATATATTTCTTATATATTTCTTAGATCATTAAAATTCTTTTTTAGATTTTCAGACACATCGGTCAAGCTTACTACGGTTTTTGCAAATAAAGTATGGTCGGACAAATTATCACTTACTAAAGGTCTTTCAAAATGCAACATCCACCTGTACACAGAATATGTGCATCTTAGCCTAGGCACCCTAGCTTAAAATGCTGCATTTAAATAATGAGTTAAGGAAAGTTTAACACTGGGCTTGTGCTTACGACCGTTTCTTGAACCCTTATAAATTTAAGTGTATTGTAATAGGCAAAAAAAGTCTAGCAACAACTTTTTGAGCGGACCTTGTTTTGAATGACGAGTATACCGAAATTATTAATAAGCCAAAAAAACTCGGCATAACTTTTAACAGCTGGTTGATGTGGTCGGACCACGTAGATGTTTTAGTTGGTCAGGTGTATGTAAAGTTACGGACGCTCTGGACCACGCAATATTTCATTCCATTACGGATAAAAGTTTACTCGCCAAAGCATACCTGATTGCAACCTTAATGTATGGATGTGAATTATTTGGTAACTGTGACGCCGTTATTAAAAGAAAATTAAAATCTATATAATAATATTATTCGGTATGTCTATGGTTTGATTTGATTTGACCACGTTTCATCTGTTTCAAATAGTCTTTACGGGTATAGCTTCGAAAGTCTTATAGAGATGCGTATTCTGGTTTTTTTAACAAAAATAATTAATTATACACAAACCCCTAAATATCTGTTTGATATAATACGTTTTCGAAATCGCCTAGAAACCGAAACATTATAATACTGCGACATCAACATCTAGTATCTGAGTGGAAATTGCATTTGCATGATGCTCACATTTTGAATAGTCTTCCACCATATCGACAACTTAAGATAATTTTTAAATTAACACACAAAAAATTCTTTTCGCCATATAAAAACATTATGCCCAGAAAGACTGTGTTTTTGTTTAATAAAAATTCTCATTAGGTTTAAGTAAATAAAATTAGAAAAAATTAGATGAAAACTACTACCCAATTAGCAGCGAAATGATCATCTGGATATCACAAAATTATTTTTTGCAAGAAAATTGACCTTAAAAATATTTAAATAATTTTTTTATAAAAAATTTAAAGTTTTTTCGAATTTAAGTGTTTATTTTATTTAATACTTTTATTGTTTTTCTTTTTAAGAATTTAACCATTAAATAGTATAGCAATATTAAATACCAATTTCACATAATTAGATGCAAAAAAAAAGCTTTAGTTAAGTAAGAAATATATTTAATTGATTAAATTAATTTAAAAATTTTTTTTATTTTTTTTTTTTATAGCTGCCCAAGAGGATCCGAAGAATGTAACAAAATCTTGGATGAAAACTATAAGTTTTATTTTTCTTTTGAGAACTCACTTTGTAACGATTATATAACAGAAAAGTTATATAATATCTTGCAACGTTACATTATACCAGTAGTTTATGGTGGTGCTAAATATGAATACTTTCTACCGCCTCATTCCTACATCAATGTCGAGGATTATGACACACCTCTAGATTTGGTCAATTATCTTAAGTACCTGTCGGAAAATCCGGAAGAATATATGCGCTACTTTTGGTGGCATCAATATTATGATCTAGAATTTTATTCTCCATTTTGTGATTTATGCAAACGGTTGCATCAACCGAATTACTTTCTGAAAACTCAAAGCTATCAAAATATTGAAAAATGGTGGTTAGGCGAAAGCTGTCGTTTTCAATCGCGTATTCACTTTTAAAAGTTAAAGTTTTTTATAATGTTCTGATTTAGTTTTTAATTTTAAGAAGGTTAAAAATTCTAGTGGAAAATAACTTTTAATAATAAAAATTATAATTGTAAATAATAAAAGAATTATTATAATATTGTGCAGTGTTGTCTACACTACAAACTATTTTTTTTTCGGCAAATATATTGTTGACACCTTTAATAATGTAAGTAAACTAAAATAAAATGTATTACTTTAAAAAAATAAATATTCATTAAATTTTAAAATAAAAAATACTTTAAATCAAAGTTTCTTGCCTAATTTCATATTACGGCGTAAAAATATCACAGAAGACATTTTAAGTATTCTCTCCATTACATACAAGCATTATGCTTGTATGCTTGTTACTATCATTATGTGACTAATATCTAATTCGTCTTAAAAGGAAGTATCACATACTTGCTTTCGTTTGGTAATTTTTGTAATTTCTATAGCAAATACCCGATTAGTTTTTAAGAAACGAACAAAATATGTATGTATATAGAGCTGCCAGCGGCTTTGAACTCAAAGTTATATATTAGGAGAAAATATATAATTATCTTAAAAATTTCATCATCTGATCATTGGTTCATTTACGGTAAAATATAAAGATAAGAAAGAAAGAATGAATTTCTTTTTACCACTTTGCTGTATGAAGATCTCACCCGCTTTTCGTATTTCTTAAGGAATGAAATCTTTTATAAAAACTTTTCGAAAAAGATTTATTTCTCCTACAATCGCACATCAAGCGGTCGAGTTAATTGCATTCAACACTTAACATTAGCCATGTACTACTGAAGCGCTCTCTACACTGACTTATAAGGCTGAGTTAACGTAATATAAAAATAATTAAAATTTGTAATTATTCGATGTACATATTTTTCATACATTTTCTAGCCCTCCAATAACAGATTGTTGGATAATTTATTCTACTCATCATAACAGTTTTTTACCTTATACGAGGTATGATGAAAAAATAACTGTTATTTTAAAATTTCGTGAGTTACGTATGTTCGTTTTTCGCATTTTTTTCTGTTATGTTGGTACACATGTCTGTTATATGTATTGACAATATCAGCCATTTTGGATTGTCAGTTTGTTTTTGACAGATAAAAAGGTTAGTTATGTTTTGGTGTGCTCTTCGATTTTTTACTATTCGAAAAAATGGATCAAAGGAACTGTTTTAAGGTTTGTGTAAAAAATTAAATGAAATGGGCAAAGACATTTGAAATGTTGACTGTGGCGTTTGGCGAGTCTACTATGAGCTGAACACAAGTTCAATTATGGCATAAGCGGTTTAAGGAGGGCCAAGATGGCAATGACGATCCTCGTTCCGGTCGCCCGAGCATGTCAACAACCTATGAAAGTATTGAAGTAGTAAAGAAAATGAATTTGGATAAATTCGAATCATTATTAGAGAGGTTGCTGATGATGTTCTCATATCGTTCGGCTCATGCCAAGCAATTTTTACGGATGTTTTAGACATAAAACGTGCGGCAGCGAAGATTGTTCCAAAATTGCTAAATTTTGAGCAAAAACAGCGTCGCATGGACAAAAAGGGTATAACTAGTGTATGGGTATAACATTGAAACCAAAGCTCAATAATCGCAATGGCATCCAGAAGAGCAATGGCGTCCGAAAAAAGCACGTTAAGTTCGGTAAATTGTGAAGGTTTCACTCACTGTGTTCTTCGATTGCAATGGCGTGGTGCATCATGAATTCTTGCCACAAGGTCGTACGGTCAATAAGGAATACTAACTTGAAGTTATGCGCCATTTGCGCAAAGCCATTCGTCAGAAACTCACAGAATTGTGGAAAAACCAATCATGGATTTTGCACCATGATAACGCACCAGCTCATACATCGATGTTTGTGCATGAGTTTTTGACCAAAAACAAAACCGTAATTCTGCCTCAATCACCATATTCATCGGACTTGGCCCCCGCTGACTTTTTCCTCTTCCCATATCTGAAAACACCGATGAAAGGAATGCGTTTTGCTACGATTGAAGAGATAAAAGAAAAATCGAAGGAGGAGCTGTTGACGATACCAAAAAGCGCGTTTCAGAAATGTTTCGAGGATTGGAAAAAACGCTGACACAAGTGTATTGTAACTGAGCGGGATTACTTTGAAGGGGACAATTTAGTTGTTAATGAATAAATAAATACTTTTTGAAAAAAATGAAAATAACCGTTATTTTTTGATCATGCCTCGTAGCCCCCTGGGAGCACATTATTAGTCTTTATGGATCACACAACCATCTAGACTTATGTCTTGCGGGAGTAAAAGGGAGCCCAGTCCAATTAGGCTAGTAGGAGCCAACTGGGCAATCTACTTTATTTCCACGGGAATCAGTGAAGCTGTAGTGGAACCACTCTAATACAAATTATAAATATTCACACCTAACTCAAATTTCTCAAGTGCATACATGTTTACTATTGTTACGCATACGGCGATTAAACGGCCTTCAATTAATATACAGATAGACTTTACTTGTGTTGTTGTTGTACTAATCGGTACGTTTCAAGTGACACATTTATTTTGTGGGAAAACAATCCCAAAGTAAATGCAATAACAGTTAGATCATATTACACTTTTCGCCCAAATTATAATACTAATACTACTGTCAGCGCACCTTCCCAATAATACAACTGCGTAGATGAAAAGAGAATTCAACTACGTAGTTGAACTGAATAGAAGTTTTCGTTTTAAGGGATGATGGCATTGATTGATTGGCAGTCGGCGAGCGTGGTCGTTTTTTATTATTACAAGCGTGAGGCTAATTTTTTTTTATTGAATTTAATGTAGAATTTATTTTAAATTAAAAGGCAAGTGAATTTTTAAATAAACTTTTTAATTGTTTGATTCAACATAGTGGTGTGTGACACTACTTTAAAATATTAGTGTTAATAGTATTTTTTATATTGGAGAACCATGTAATCACTAATTTTGGGATACTATCTGAATTTATGATTGCCTGGTTAAACCAATACTAATTATATAGTAAATATAGTTAAGAATTGCTTTTAAGTATGAGTGAGTTGTATTCTCACTAACTCTAGATTAGTTACAACCTTCTCATAGTCGGTATATAACCGATTGATATGTAAAACAATTATTCATTCTTATTTCTTCCAAGCTCCCAGCTGAGCTTTTTAACATTTAACTGCTCCAAGCTGAGCACAGAAAAAACCAAATAAAAATTTCAATATAAGAAAAGGTAATCAGTTTTTATTTATTAAAAAAAAATATTACTACAAAGCCCTAGACCTCTGCTATTTGTCTCTTTAGGCATTTAGCTTTTCTCTGACTGATTATTGAGGTAGGCCCTTCGGGAGTATCGTGGCGGCTGTGGTTTCGCGGCCCTCGTTTGAGTTGTGTGGGTCAGATCATTCACAATGAACACAATGAATGGTCCAGGTCCAGTGTGTATGAATGCCGTCGTGTTCTTAATTATATTAAGCTTCATGCGTTCTGAACCCGGAGTTGTATAGTCGCTGTTGTCAGGAAATTAATTGTGGGACTTTGTGTAAAAGAAATAGAAACATGTGATAAGCATGTGTGAAATATTGTTTTAAATTATTTTCAGTATTTTTAAAAAGTTGTGATCATTAAACTTATTTTTATAGGTGTGAAAGAATAGTGCAGTTTTGTAAATTATATTATTAGTGATATCTAGTATAGAATACATAGTTAGCATTATTTTATTAAAATAACTTTTATTCTCAGGAAGTTTCTTCGTGTTGTCTAAAATATTTTAAGAATGTCACAACTGAAAAGCATATTATTGCATATAGTAACTTATGTACAGGACAAAATATTAACATAAAGCTGCTATGAAAAGCTGGATGAAAATTGATCAGTGTTCAGAAAATGATATTGAAATTCTGGATCATAATGTTTTAATTTCGGACCATTCATACTTATCAAATGATCGTGCCTTTGGTGTAATAGAAACGGCCTTAAAATGATTACTATAGCGTGATAGCCGCCTGCTACAAAAAAAAAAAAAAATCCTTCACAGTACACAACATAGAGAAACAAGATTTTATTTCAACATAATCATTTGATAAATATGTTTCAAACAGAAAAGTAAATGCAGACCAAAACAAAGTGAATTGGCTAAAAATTTAATGGATATGATTTTACTATGGTATGCCCTATAAAATGTTTTATAAACTAACCTTATGTAAAAGATGCATTTTTAATTTTGGATTTGTCAACGAAAAGACGAAGACCCAGAGGTGGTTCCATTATATATATTACGGTAAAGTGACTTTAGTCACCTTCAAAATAAATAGTTTAGATAAATGACTTTAAAGGTTTTAAAACATATCAGTCATTTACCTAAACTATATATTTTAAAAGTGGCTTAAGTCACTTTATAGTAATGAAATGTGTTTTTTTAATGTTAATACGAAATTATCGAAATCTGCAAATCTTTTTGAAAGTAAGCATCCATAGTTTTAAGCGTGTTAAAATGCAAGCCCTTAAACATCTCGACTTAAGCACAAAGTGACTTATACCACTTTCAAAATAAACGTCTCAATTTATTGTAACTTTAAAGTAGGGTTTTTTCCTACTTAAAAATACTTCAAGTTAACGAAGGTTTAACAATGGCAATTTTAAGGTAAAAACCTTTTGTAAATACAACTTTAAGAAATATTGCTTAACAACGGCATTAAAAGCTGCTCTAAGTTTTTATGCATACGGCTGTAAATGTTTTTTATTCAAATATAACGCATTCTATAATAAATTAAACGCCCGAAAATGTTCGAAAATAACGTTTCAACATAAAGAAATTTGTAGAAGAAACATCACTACAACAAAAGGAGCATGCGCACTAAAAACAGTCCAAATGTCAAAAGTCATTTTTGCTCTCTTGCCTCTATTACTACCCTCATGGTAAAGGAAAATGTGAAACAACAATTATAAACAACAAGTTAAAGCTGACATTTGTTTTTGAAAGATAAACACACGCACAATAGTGCTTAAGGTCAACCATCTGTCAACTGTGTCCACAAAGCTTTTTCGAAAATATCAAAGCTTTTTCTTCCCTTTTTTAACCAAGGAACTTTTGCAGTAAAATTTTCATCATTCAGTTAAGAATTTTCCGATAATACATACGTAATACGTAATCTAGTGGATATGAAAGAAAGAGTATTAAAAAAAATAAAAAATATATTTTAAACTTTTTAATTAAAAAAATATTTATAAACTTAAAATTTAATTACAAAAAGAGACGTAAGTTAAATAACTGATTAAATTAAAGTATTTATCGCTGTATAAATAAGAAATTTTTGTGTTATTTTAAACAAGGGGAAGTAATAAAAATTTTCTTGAATAAGAAAAAAGCTCCTTAAGGCTTTTTAGGTTTTTCGTGACTTTAATTTAAATATAAGTGTAAAAAATGCTAAAATTATAATTTAATTTTATATTTTATATTTGTGAAATTAGAAAAAGTACATGTTAAACATTTTTTATCTTAAGCAATTGAAATAAAATTTTTACTTCCTTAATTTGTGGAAAATAAAAGTGAAAATATCGATTTTTCCCATTTTATGTGAACGAATATAGATTTTCCTGTATCTGCTTTCGTCTCCAAAAAAAGTGTGTGATTTTTGTATTCTCTTCTCTTTTTGTTGTGTGAGTGATAATTTTAACTTACTTTTCGAACATTAAAAATTAATATTTATTTTTCGCTCTTCCTCTTCGTAACAACATTCAAAATAGCGGTATTTTTTCTGTTATAATTGAATTGCTGTAAGTAACTGTTAAGGTTCCAAGAGCGGTAACAACTTTTCTTCATTATTGCTAATTTTAATGTCTTTTTTCTAGATTTATAGTTTCATTACTTAGTGATTTTCTAGAGATAAAATAAATAATTAAATTGTTTTTCAATTTTGTTGTTTAACTTAACAAAAGTCGTCACGCTCATCCAGGATTGGCAACATTGTAAAAATAAAAAAAAAATATAAATTAAAAATGAAAAATAACTGAAAAGGTGTAAGTTAAAATTATAACTTTTAATTTTAAAGGTGACCATGTTATTTGGTGAGTTTTATATATGTATATAAACCCCTTATAAATATCCTTTTATTCTGTTACTGATATCCTTTAGCTTAGTTTGGTTTTTCAATGCTAACTATTAACTTCACCTATAAATTAATTGTGATATGCTGTCATAATGCCATTCAAAATTTCAAGGCTTTTGTAATCTGTTTTGTATATATATATATTTATATATATATAAGTTACACACATACACACTTATATCCTTTATTCATTATTATACGTTTCGTCATTTTTGTGTTCTTTAATTCTTCTGAATACATTTTTCAGACCGTTTTTCGATGTCTTCTCTATTGGAGAATGCTTAAGTTACCAAAAGGTTTAAAAAAGAAAAAGAAGAAGTCTAAAAAAGATCAAGAACTTTTTACGGAAGAAGAGCTTGAAGAGTACAAACGCCAACTAAAGGCCAAGCAGGAGGCTGCTGCTGCTAAATCAGATGCTGGTGAATCCGATGCAGCATCAGATGTTGAAGGTTTAGCACCAACAGCGACAACATCAAATACTGCTTCGACCTCTGAGTTAGCGTCCGCGAATATATCATCGCCTGCTGCTACAAATAGCGAATCTAACGCCACTAACGAAAACGGTTCCCAAAAAACAACCGAAGACGACGAGTGGGCTAAATTTAAAGCATTAACGTCTGGTGTTGATAGTATTTTACATAAAACTCAAGACGAACTAGATCGCATTAAGAAAGAGTCATTCTATCAACGTCTACCGTCTGCTGCCGAAAAGAAAAAACAAGAAGAAGAGGAAGCAGCAAAACGTGAAGCCGAACGTTTAGAAGAGGAAAAACGTAAGGCCGCTGAACGGGAAGCTCAGCGTGATAAACTAGCTGAAGCGGTTGTAGAGCTTTCGGAATCGGAGGCTGAGGACGAAGCTGAAGTCGATGATATTTTTGTAACAGAGTACGTTGATGCGATTACAAGTGGTGAATTACAATTAGTGGTACCCGACTCGCCAGTATTAGAATTTGAAGACGGTCCAGATCCATTTGATACAGCTTACGCTGAAAAAGTTATTGTAGGGGCCGACAAAGCCAAGGGTAACAAAAAGCTTGTTAGTTTAGGTGCTGCTGTAGAAGTTCTTTCGGGACGTGTAGAGCGCGAAAAGGCTCTTGAACTTGCAAAACCGAAGCGCAAGCTTCGTAAGGGTATTAAAAATCTTTTACTCAGTGAAAGTATTGATCAAGGTGATCTTGATGAAGAAGATCTGCTAGCTCCAGAGCCTCAAAGAAATCTCTTGGATGAACTCGTTGACGATATACCAGATTCTGATGTTCCAATAGATTTAAGTGTTTCATTGCATTTGAGTTTTATACAACCAAAAAAGACAGCATCAGAAGAAGAGGAAGCAGAACAAAACCCAGAGGAATCCGGTTTACCTGATCTCTCTGAATTCGATACACTTAAAAGTCCAGAGGACGACGAATTTGCTGAACTTGCTGCTGAATCATTAAGTAAGAAAGAAGAAGTTAAAGTTATTAAGGAAATACCTTTGCCCAAAGCGGAAGTTTTAACAGATATAAGTGAAGTTGATTGGGCTGAGTTTGAACAGTTGCCCGAAGAAGAAGGTACTTTTTTATTTTTTTATTTAGTTTGCATTTGTTTATAATTAAAAATTTTACTATAGATAATTCAAAAAAGCCACCACCAAGACCTACAAGTGGACCACACTTGGTAGAAGGGGCTATTTTCATTAGCGACGACGAAGGAGAAGAAGACGACGATCCCTTTAACACTACTTACGCTGAACAAGTTATCAAGAAAACTACTGTTCTTGAAGAAGACGACGATTTCGATCCGAGAGCGGAGGAAAAGTCTGCGCCACCAGCCAGACCACCACCACCAACTGCTGTTAAAATAATTGCTAAACATTTGAATGTTGATTTAGACTCTGAAGATTTTGACCCATTTGATACCACTGTAGCCGGAGCAGTAATTGTACTATCTAAGACAACGCTAAAACAGTCGTTAAGTGATCCAGACTTTGATCCAAGAGCAGAAGAAGAAAATTGTCAACCGGGATCTCGGGAAGAGGAACCAAAACACGTAGTTGTATCTAAAGTCGAAGAAGATTTTGATACGGCTAGACGCAAATCTTCCTTAAGTTTAAATTTGCAGAACAAATCTGTTGGATTTTTAGTACCCAATCAAGATCTGTTAGGAGCATCAGAGGGAGGCAGTAATAAGAAACCTTTAACTCCATATTACGCACCTTCCAGTTCTGCGATTGTCGAAAAAGAGACAGAAGATCCATTTGATACTTCGTACGTGCCAGAAAATAAACCAAGTGACATTGAGTTGAAACATCTAGAAAGCGATCTATTATCTAAGCCTACTTTACAGCACAGTTTATCCGATCCAGATTTTGATCCCAGAGCTCCTCCGACACCTGTGCCAGCCGAAGACTTATTAGCTGTTAAAGAAAACATTAACACAAAAGTTCTTACACCAGCACAAGAAAGCAAAGATTTACCTGACTATTCAGCAGATCAAGTCATCGATCCATTTGACACTTCAATAGCAGCTAACTTACAGCCAGGTCAAGCAGAACTGAAGCTATTAGAGAGCGAGTTATTGCCTGAAAAAAAATCAGATTCACCAACAGGAGTTTTAGATATCCAAAGCGACGCCCAAGAGTTAGGCTTGGGTGATAAGGTATTGACACCTCAATTGCCTCATAAACAAATTGTAGTACCAGGAGACATTGATCCGTTCGATACATCTATTGCTGAAAACCTACAACCAGGAGAGACTGAAATAAAACTTCTTGAAAGTGAACTTATTGAGCATTAAACCGTATAGAAAAAATTAAATAGAAAGTCCACAAAAATGGCTAACCCTTTTTTAATGGATGATGAAGTGGATGGATTGGATGAGCCTACAGCTAATCCATTCCTTATCCAGGCTGATTCAGCTGAATCTGGTGAAGATAATCCTTTTAGCACCACAGATGGAGCAGTTAACCCTTTTGCATTTGGTGACGATGCGGAAGATGAAGCAGAACATCAAGAACATGATATTGATCCAGCTATGAGTTTCTTCGGAACAACAATTGAGGCGGAGGATGATGCTTTAAGTATTAAATCATCACAAGATGAGGAAGAAGAAAATAAAACAAAAGCTCCGCCACCTAGACCATTGCCACCAAAAACGCAAGAACTTATTAGCTCCGTTTCAAATCAAATGGATGAAACTAGTACAGAGTTGTTAGGCCGCATACCAGTTACCCGCTCTCCTAGCCCTGTATCTATGAGAGACTTACACTCGCCCAGTCCCACTCCAGATAGTGGTTTAGCCGATTTATTAGACGTATCAGATAGTGGTTCTTCTAGCAACATACAAGGCTTTGACATCGACTTAATAGGAAACGGCTCAAGTAACATGGTTTCAAATGATAATCCATTTGGAATACCTACAGGTATTCCCACTATTCAAGGAGCTACGCCAATGCCCTCGCCAGCCAAGCAACAACCTCCTAGACCTCCACCACCAAGACCTGCTCCACCAAGGCCAATGCCTCCAAACGTCAATGGTCAACAGCCTCCACCAAGACCCTTACCACCCATTGCAACGAAACAAAAACAAGAACAAAATCCAGACGATTCTGAAGATCTTTTTGATATGTTTGGCACTACCAAGCCACCAAAACCTCCACCACCTAAGAGTAAGGAGGATATTTTAAGCCTTTTTGATAAACCCACTCAACCGGTGGTTAAACCTGATTTATTAAGTGATGATTTAATGCTTGACCCTACAGCTGAAGAACCAGAAGCGGAAAAAATTGAGTCACAACCGGACGAAACAGTAATTTTCAATTCTGTTTTGACTAGACCAGATGAAAGTACTCATAATATCACCTCAGAACCACAATCAGCTACTTACAATGGAAGTCAACCCAATAGAATAGTTGTCCAAGAACCAACAAATAAGCAACGAGCTCCTACGCCCGACATTGAAATAACAACAGTCGAAGATTTACCACGATCAGATGATGAAGAAGAACAAGAACAACAGTCTCAACCTGAACCTAAAAAAGAAGTACCAGCAGTTGTGATTGAAACTGAACCTGATCCCCCGGCAGAAGAAGATGAGGCAGATTCTACAATTATTCCCGAAGTAAATTCAAATGTCGAGTCTGATCAAAGTCCTCCAACTGAATCTGCCGCGACCACTCAGGCTTTGCCAGACTCACCACTAGAAGGTTTGTCTGATAACATAACAAGTGATGTTGATATCGAATTACAAAAATCTGCTGTCGAAGATATGGATACTGGCTTAGATTTTGCACCACCAAGTGGGGTTGGTTCGGCCAATCCATTCGCTAGTCCGGATGACGAAGAAGAAACATACCCTCCCGCAAATATTGTAACAAATATTTTTGCAGCTGATGATGCAGAGCCACTTGAAGTGTCGGAAAACATTTTCACAAGTGCTGCAAATACGGACAACATATTCACTAGCACTACTGATACGATAGTTGAAAATATTTTTACAAGTTCTGCGGACCCAGTTGTAGAAAATATTTTCACAAGCACAGCGAACACAGTGTCAGAAAACATATTTTCCAGTAGCACAGATACATCCACCATACCATCAGCAGCTATTAATATCTTCGCTGCAGATCCTGAACCAGTTACTGAGCAACAACAAGCCTACGTCACCAATATTTTTGCTGAGCCAGACGAGTTCGATGCCTTCTCGGCTAAATTTGAGTCGGTGAAAAAAGATAATATTAGCATACTAGATGGGTTTGGTGGCGGAGCGAGTTCGGGGGCCGTTACACCTACGACAGGAGATGGTAAGTTGAGTTCTATTTATTTTTCTAAATTTTTCTCAATCAAATTTTTTTGTTTTTAGCTTGGGGTGAGAGTGCTTTTGGTACTGCTAGTACAGCTGCTGATGTTTTCATCGATTCGAATGATGGTTTTGGTAACGAAGATGATGATTTTTACAGTATGCGGGCACCAATGCGCTCGGATTCAGTTGAGTCAGTAGAAAAGGACTTTAACGTTGTCATTAGACCAAAAACTGAGGGAGCTACGGCTATTGCACCTCAATTAGCACCGCCACCACCAACACGTATAGCCCCAGCTGGACAGCATTCAGGTGACGTCAGTCCGGCAGTAAATCCTTTTGAAGATACAGGTTTTCCGGCCCCAGCCCAACAAGAGGATGCTCCTATGAAACGCACAGATTCCCAGGAGACTCCTCAAACCCCACTGTTCGACGAAGATATTTCCCAACCTTTGGAGGAGTTTCCACGCCTTAACTACGTGGGTACTGGCTGGGAAATGCAACTGAGACAACCAAATAAAAAGAAAATAACCGGTCAACGTTTTTGGAAAAAAGTATTCGTTCGTTTGGTTACTCAAAATGATGTTCCAGTAGTTCAACTCTTCAATCAAGTTTCCGATAAGCAGCCCTTCCAGGAGCTTCCGTTACAGCCTTCATATTCCGTTTCAGAAGTTGGTGCTCAGCAATACGACCAGTTTGGCAAAATTTTTACTATGAAATTGCAATACATCTTCTACAAAGAACGACCTGGCGTGAGACCTGGCCAAGTGACCAAAGCCGAACGTATTACAAATAAACTGACTAAATTTGCACAATATGCTATAGCTGGAGATTATGAAGGTGTCAAAGAGTTTGGTAGTGATCTTAAGAAATTAGGTCTCCCAGTTGAGCATGCACCACAATCTTCACAACTTTTTAAAATCGGCTCAATGAACTACGAAGATATGAAACAATTTTCCATTTGCATTGAAGAAGCTCTTTTTCGTTTGCCTGCCTTGCGTGAGCGTGCTCTTACTTATAAAATGGAAGAAGTTCAAGTAACAGCTGTAGACGAAATATACGTGGAACAAGATATAGAAGGAAAGATACTAAAGCAGATTGCTAGAGTGAGAGTTTTCTTTCTAGCATTTCTTACAGGTGAATGCTTTGGCATAAAAAGAGCTTTAAGCTTTAATTAAGTGTTTTGTATTTATATTTATAATGATTAAACTTTAAGGAATGCCTTATATTGAGCTGGGTGTTAACGATATGTGGCGGCAGGGTAAGGAGGTTGTAGGCCGTCACGATATTATACCTGTGGCTACCGAAGAGTGGATTCGCTTGGAAGCTGTCGAATTTCATAGTGTGGTTAATCAGGAAGATTATGAAAAGACTAGAATAATTAAGTATGCCATAGGGCTTGATAACGTACTTCTGGTGATTTTTAATATTTTTATTTGCTTTGTTAAGGTTTCAACCACCCGATGCCAATTATATAGAATTACTGCGCTTCCGTGTACGACCGCCTAAAAATCGTGAACTTCCCCTACAACTGAAAGCTCAGTGGATTGTGACTGGTAACAAGGTTGAATTGCGTGCAGATATTTTGGTGCCAGGTTTCACTTCACGCAAATTGGGTCAGATACCATGCGAAGATGTTTCTGTGCGTTTCCCAATACCGGAATGTTGGATTTATTTATTCCGCGTTGAAAAACATTTCAGGTGAGTTGTAAACATTACAGCTCAGTGATTCAAGATACTAAATATGGGTATTTTCAGATATGGCTCTGTTAAATCAGCTCATAGACGTACTGGTAAAATTAAGGGTATTGAGCGTATTTTAGGAGCTGTTGATACTCTTCAAGAGTCACTGATTGAAGTAACCTCAGGTCAAGCTAAATATGAACATCATCATCGTGCCATTGTTTGGCGGTGTCCACGATTGCCAAAAGAAGGCCAAGGTATAATTTGAATATCTTTTTCTTTTTTAGTCTGTTAGTATATGGCGACTATGTTTGTTTTTTTTTATTCATAATTATCAGGAGCTTATACTACACATCAGCTGGTATGTCGCATGGCCTTAACATCTTATGATCAAATACCAAGTGAATTAGCACCATATGCTTTTGTTGAATTCACTATGCCAGCAACACAAGTATCCCATACAACAATTCGTTCGGTTAGTGTACAAGACTCGGATTCTGATGAACCACCTGAAAAATATGTTAGATATTTAGCGAGACATGAATACAGGTGAATTTGTGCAAAAGTATTTCAATTAAATTACAAAAGTTTCTTTCAAATAACATTTTCAAAAGAAGGAAAACGCTTTCTATTCAAAGTCATACGCTTCCAATTATAAAATATTTACTCTAAATAACAACGTTTCACTAATACTTATTGTTAGACAGTACAAATTCTTAAAAACGGGACAGAGTTAGCATAATTTGGTTTGAATACTTTAATTACCAGTGTATTAAAATAGCGCAAAGGACGAAATGGAACGTTAAATGAAGTATTGCTAATCAAAAAATCTAAACAGACATTTCCTTTTATTAAATTAATTTGCCAGTCTAATTAGAGCAAGTATACTAGTGTGAGATGGAAGAACTAAGGATTCCATTGTAAGACTCGAAAACCTGGACTTTGCAATTTGAAACTCAAATTATTGGGCCATATTCCAGAACTGGTCTCACAAGAGAAGTATAAAGATGTTTTGCGACATATAGGTCACTAAACTCTTTCGCCTAGCGTTTTATAAATCTTAGAACGGCATGTGCTTTGTTAGTGGCTGCATAAAATTTAATTTAGTATACAGTAAAATATCAAGATCTGACTGTACATTCAGATTTCCCCCCGGGGGCACATTATAGTCTTTTTGGAACCTACTATTCCATTTAGATTTGTGTCTTGCGGGGTAAAAGGGAGCCCAGGCCCCTCAAAGGCTAGTAGGAGTCACCTGGACAATCCACATATTTCCACGGGAAATCAGTTGCCCCAGAGTACACTAATTGCTCTCTTTAGACAATGATGTGCTCTGACTGGTTAATGAGGTTGGCCCCTATATGGGAGTATCGTGGTGGTTGTGGTTTCGGACCCTCGTGAGAGTTTGTGGTTCGGACCATTCAAATAACACAATGAATGGTTCTGGTTCAGTGAGTATGAATGCTGTCGTGTTCTTGAGAAATAAGAGCTTCATGCGTTCTGGACCAGGAGTTGGAAAGTCTCCAACTCCTCAGCAAGGAGTGAGGGCACGGCCTACTCCGGACTTTCTAAATTGCTACTAGGAGTGACTGGAGGATATACGTATCTGAAGGCCTTCTAGGGCGTGGGTGATGTCCAATCAACCAAGTGGTTTAACTACCATCTGATTATGACCTCACGGTCGGTGCAGATGTAAAACAAATCACACATTGTACATTCAGATTGGCCAGGATCATCTCGCTGTTAGTAACACCCTAAGTGAATGATCCAGTCCAGTGAGCATGCTAGACATGTGTTCTGGACAGGAGTAGGAAAGTCTCCAACTCTTTAGCAAGGTGTGATGGTTTGCAGCCCTGCCCTGGAATCATTAAAGTTGCAACTAGGTGGTTCTGTTGCTTAAAATTATGTCTTCGGCTTCCTAGGACGCCTGTATGACGTTCCAAATTATACAATAGTGGTTTGTCCACCATCTGATTAAGGCTACATAGCCAGGTGCGGATGTAAAACAAATCACACTCTCTGTACATTCAGATTTTCAAAATCGTAGCCATTTAGTTTGTACTAACTTAACCGAGGCTTGAGAATAATGCATTCGCATCGAAAGCGCTCGCCATCGATTATAAACCAGCCAGTTAGGACGGAAAATGGCAATATTATAATATACTTAATTATTATACCCCCGGGGGCACATTTATGGTCTTTATAGTACGTAACCGCTATCTAGATCTGTGCAACTGGGGGAAAAAGGGAGCCCAGTCCAGAGTGAAGACAGGCAGGAAGTCAACTGGAAGCTCTTCTTTATTTCCACGGGGATCAGTAAGCCGCAGAGTTCATTATTTGTCTCTTTAGACATTTAATAGTTCTCTGACTGATCATTGAGGTTGGCCCCTATATGGGAGTATCGTGGTGGTTGTGGTTTCGCGGCCCCATAACAGTATAATGGTTATTATGGTGGCCAGGATCATTTCACCGATAATGACACGCAAAGTAAATGATCCAGTCCAGTGAGATGGTTTGCAGTCCTGCCCTGGAATCATTAAAGTTGCAACTAGGTAGTTCTGTTGCTTAGAATTATGTCTTCGGCTTCCTAGGACGCCTGTATGACGTTCCAAATTATACAATAGTGGTTTGTCCACCATCTGATTAAGGCTACACAGCCAGGTGCGGATGTAAAACGAATCACACTATACTTAATTATATCGTTAAATCATTTATTGTGCTCGAATGGCTTCAGGGGCCGCCAAAGTTAAGAATGTTGCGTACAAGAAGGTTGAGATGTCATTTAAGTTTTCTGACATACTTTGTCGCGTATCTTAAAAATACCGCGTTTACTGCAGGTACTTTAGGAATCCATGAATTCTCGAATTGTTTAGATATCATAGAGCTACAGTAATCATTCAAAGAATTTTGTTCTATCGCTCTTGAATTTTTTTTTTCAATGCTTGAGGTCAAGGTAATGCTTCATAACTGAATCCCGAGTACTATATTGGCTTAAGGATGACATTGCACAATAAGAGCTTGCAATCTAACTTTAGAGCTGAATTTCTACCTCTTAGCCAATAGGCTTATGGGCCTAAATGATTCCACCTTTATGTAATCTTTTTCCGGTATAGGAATAATAGTAATCAGAGCAAGCATTAATAGTTAAAGTGCAAAACTGCATTGAAAATAAGTATAATTAGTCTTTTGGCTAGTAAAGATAGCTCTGCAACCATTACCTATTTTGTCTATACCTGAAGCTTTTCGATGGTTTATGTTATTTTAAACATCTTAAGTTATGACAGTTCAGCTGCTTCATCGTCAGAACAATTGGAAGAAAACACGTTCCTTCCCCTTTTCAAAATTGCTTCTAGACCATGCACCACTTGGCTAACGAAGGGGTGACTTACCCTGCGCTGGACTTTTTATCCTATATTCGTCTGCCAAAAAGCATCTCCCGACTGAGGAGTACCGTTAAAACCTTCCAAATACGTTTTCAGAAGAAAATATTTTAGCCTGTTTGTGCATTGCCGTGAACTGGGGTGAACTAAAAGCTTACCATTCTATTCTTATCCTTCGCATTTTCTCCAACACTTGTTCGACATAAGTGGATTAAATGCCATTATTCATATATATGTGTACTACCCGACTAGTGGTATTAATATATTAATTGCATTTTTAATGTCTTGATATAGGATTTTTATGATTTATTTTATTTCTTAAGAACAATATATGTTTGACTTTCTTTCTCAGTTTCTAAAATGTCAAACTATAGTACTTGTTTAATTCATTGCCCTGTTTTATTATTTTGTTATGGTATTATAAAAAGTAACATATTTGTTAGATTAAGTAGCTGGCGCTGATTATGAAAAATAAATATTTTAACAATTCGGCTATTGCACGGATAAAAGTAGAATTGTATTTTAATATATTTTTTTAGGATATATCTCCTTTTAAAAATCTGAATTGTGGTGGATTGAAGTGGATTGATATTATTTTTTGCGACAGTTGTAAACTACTTTTTTTATTCGAAAGCTCTACAATGGAAATTAGCAAAATCTATTATTTACTTTAACAGTTCATACGGTTTTAAAATTTCAACTATATTGTATGCCAATATCGATTAAAAAGTGAAAACAAAAATAAAAAACGTAGCTATTAAATAAAGAGTTTTATAAAAAAACTTTAAAACGTCTGGTAAAAATGATTTTTCTTTCAATTACAGCAACTAATAATATTAATAATAATCTGTAGCCCATTTAAAAAGATAAAACTTATTTAAACCTAGCAAGTCTTTGACTTGGCACTTTAAAGGGAAGCACACATTGAAAATCACAAATGCAATATTATTTGGACGATGGCCAAAATAAAATATCTAGATTATTTTAGTGTTCAGCATATTTCATTTCAAAATATATGTGTAACAAATACCTTATTATTTGTTGCTGTAAAGGAGTATTATATTTCAAAGAGGTATTTCAAAAAGAAGTTTGTTTTATAAAGCAAAATAAAATAAAAAATTTAGATTGCGAAGAGAACAGTTTGGGAATTATGAATGAAAAATTATATCGATTCTATAATCACTTTTTGGCAAAATGGAGCTTCTATTTCGTCAATCACATCACATCGCTAAAATTGATTCGACGGGCTCCATATTGACTATAATCCAGTGGTGGTAAATCACACGATCTGGTTGACTACTTTATTGCTGATTGTCGCGAAATCGTGCGAGCGGGAAATTTGGTTTGGTGTGTGACATGTGGCACCGATCTTTTGAAATCACATGTCAGTGATATCCAGGTCACCAATAATTGTTAGCATCTCGCAATAGCGTGATCCATAGATGTGATTTGATTTACATCTGCACCGACCAGGTAGTCATAATCAGATGGTTGTCAAACCACTTGAATGATTTGCAAACGTCATTCACGCCCTAGGAGGCCATCGAATACGTATATCCACCGGTCACTCCTAGTAGCAATTTCGAAAGCCCGAAGTAGGCCGCAGCCTTCACTCCTTGCTAAAGGGTTGGAGACTTTCAAACTCCTGTTCCAGAACGCATGAAGCTTAATATAATTAAGAACACGACGGCATTCATACTCACTGGACCTGAACCATTCATTGTGTTTATTTTGAATGATCCGACCCACAAACTCTCACGAGGGTCTCGAAACCACAACCACCACGATACTCCCATATAGGGGCCAACCTCAATAACCAGTCAGAGAACAGCTAATTATCTCAAGAGACAAATAGTGAACTCTGCGAGCGTACTGATTTCCGTGGAAATATGTGGATTGTCCAGGTGACTCCTACAAGCCTTTGAGGGGCCTGGGCTCCATTTTACCCCGCAAGACACCAGTCTAAATGGAATATTAGGTTCCAAAAAGACTATCATGTGCCCCCGGTGAGAAGCGTGATCCATTGACCGTTAACGTAGTTGCAGCCTCATCTTAAAAAAAACGGCCCAATCACGCCTTCAGATCATATAGCGCATCATACAGTGACACGCTGAGTATGCAAAGGCTTCTCAATAATCGATATGGGATTTTCAGAAGCCCAAATGTAGCAATTTAGCTTTTTGACGTATGCTGACAAGTGAAAATGGGCTTCGTTTGAAAAACTTATTTTTTCAGAAAAACCAGCCGGTTGTTTCTGAATGAGTTGAGCTGATTTACGGCGTTACGAATGGTCGGTCGGCTTCAATTCCTGCACCAGTTGAACCTTTTAAGGCTTCAGAGTCAAATCCTTACGTAAAATTCGTCATGTGATGGTTTTGGATAACTCCAATTGTTGAGAACATCGAGGAAATGACAAATTTGAATCTGCTTCGCAGCTCTCGGCTGCAATGTTTACAGTTGAACCACCCCGTCGAATACGCGTTAATGTTCGCACTTTTTGTATCGAGCCTATCGACTCATATTTAACGACAAAATTCTTAAGGATGATTATGTTATCCGAAAGAATCACGAATTTTATGGTGGTTACACCACTTTAATAGTGGATTTTAATTATTTTAATACTATTTTTGTGAGAAAATGAATTCATTGTAACAATTACCAGGGCATCTCTACTACGAATACGTGAAGAAACTAGATGTCAAAACTATCATGTTGTTGGTGTTAGCACAATTGAAAAACAAACTTTTTGTTGAAAAACTCGATATTTTTTTGTATGTTTGTGAAAAGCTGTATTAAAACTATGCCTGGGACTAACTTATTGATTCATTCATTTGACACATAAAGCTAATAAAACAAATTTACTCTTTTCAAAAACACTGTGAAAAAAACGACTGCAAATGTTGTATAAATATGTGCGTCATATTTCTTTAACAACTTGTTAAAGCGTGTTATTAACACATTCTATAGTTTTCACAAAATTTTTGTCATCAAGAGAAGATAGAAATTTTTTGTATATATTTTAATTCCTTTTTCTTATTTTTGCTATAAGTTTTTATCACAAAGTTTTTCAAATTTTAAACGTTACAAACTGTTACTAAAAGTTTCTAAAATTTTATATCTATAGGGTTGGTATTGAAACTACACATGGCGAATCAACTAATGCTTATTTGGCAGCAACCAGACCAATACGTGAAGAACCTGCTGCCAAATCAACTGCTTCACCAGTACCGCCACCTAGTGATTCAGACTCAGATTCGAATTAAACTAAATTAAATAAAAATTAAATAAGTCTTTTAAAATATAAAAAGGAAAATAAATAGACACATGCATATATACACAAAAAAGAAAACTCATACAGTATTCTGTTGCTTAGAAGACAAATTATAAAAAAATAATTATATTAAAATCATAAAAGAATATATAGTTGTGTATTTTATCACTAAATAACGAAGAAGAAGAAGAAGAAGAAACAAGAATACAAATAAGCTAAATAGTTTACAAATAAGCTTAATATAGTTATTAAAACTAAAGTTCCAAAAAGTCTAATAAATAAATCAAGTAACAAATATTAAGAAAGTTGTTAAATGTTAAAGTATTTTTATTTCTCATTTTATTCCCTCATTCCTCAAAAAATCAATTTAAAATTATATTTATTATTAAAAAAAAACAATATTTTAAACTTTAATAAAATTTCTTCACTTTAGATATTATTACATTAGAAAAAGGTGAAAAAATTATTATTTATTTTAAACAAAACAAATTGTTAAATCTGCATAATATATTAGTTGACAATAACATAAAAACATATATTCGACATAAATATTAAAAATTCAAAAATTCATATACATATATCAAACATAATTCAAACATGTTATACAATACCATTAAATACTCTAAAATAAATACATAGCAAATGAAAAATTAAATTAAATATAAAATAAATTGAAAAAATATATTTCTAACTACATAAATGAAGTAAAAGACACATAGTTGAAATTCAAATTTTAATAAAATATGTGTAAAATGTACTAAAAAAGAAACTGTTGGCCATAACTGAATTATACTCAATCACGCTAAAATTATAAACATTTTCAATCTAGTCATCATCTTAATAAAATTAACAAAAAAGGCATTTAAAAAAAAAAAAAAAAATTCATTGAAAACTAAAAAAATATCTCAAAGTATCGTAAAGTTATAAAGACACTGAATGTATTACCTTGCAAAAAAATAAAATAAATTACAACAAAATACAACATGTTAAAAATATTAAAAGAAAAGAAAATAAGCAATTAATAAAATGCAATAAATATAAAAAATAATTAAATTTATGTTATATTCACAATTTGAATGAATTAAATAGAAAGAAATTAAAAATTTTAGGCAAATAACTTATAAGGACCTAAAAATTGCCATTAAAATCATGCTAAACTATACTAAATAAATAATACTTAATAGTGGTGAGACACATAAGATAAGATCAGATTGGGACAAGTATTTGACAAAATTTTATTTTTGGTAAATATTTTTGGCATAATGATATATGACATAATGGTATATTTAACGCATTTAACGAACGTAAGGTCCAAATAGAGCAATAGAACTTTGATATGTGCAAATGTTTTCCGACGGGGTTTGATTTAATTGGCTATGTTTTCACGTCATCCCGCGTCAAAATTGGTTTGTAAACAGACCGCTTTCGGCTATGTGCCATGTTAAGTGTTCTTTTTCAGTGTATAGAGAGAATAAAACTTTATTTAATATTTTAATCGTTTCTGGCTACTTCTTACTAGTCGATAAGATGACATTAGCCTTAGTCTTTGAAATTACCCAAAAGAACAAGAATATAGAGGTCAAATCATTACTCTGTGAGGGCCAATTGAATACTGAGAAAAATGTGTGCATAAGATCGATAGTTTGATGAACTGTAAGGCATAGTGGGTCATCGTGATTGACATGATGTTGTAGAGCTATCCGTTGACTGAAATCATATTTCTCTAGCATTACAAAAAAAAATTTAATAATGACATTAAGGTTGATGTATTGAGGCAACAACAACGTGTAGGAATTCTAGTCTATAAATATTTCACCAGTGTGATGTTAGATGATTCTTAGAAAAAATGGCCTAATGTTCGGAAGTAACTGCGCAACGAATCACACAAACTGAGTGTTGCTTTTGCAATATATCCTTAGGTTTAGTAAAAGCACTTTAGCAAGTGATAGCAAATTTTTGCTAAAAAAATCTGCCAGCATCAAAATATTTATACTTGGACTATGGACTAGCCGCTATATGGACTAGTCGCTATATGTACTAGTCGCTATATGGACTAGTCGCTATATGGGCTAGTCGCTATATGGACTAGTCGCTATATGGATTAGTCGCTATATGGATTAGTCGCTATATGGACTAGTCGCTATATGGACTAGTCGCTATATGGACTAGTCGCTATAAGGACTGGTAGCTGCTATATGGACTAGTAGTCGCTATATGGACTAGTAGTCGTTATATGGACTAGTAGTCGCTATATGGACTAGTAGTCGCTATATGGACTAGGAGTCGCTATATGGACTGGTAGTCGCTATATGGGCTAGTGGCTATATGGACTAGTTTTTTTGACCAAAAATTTGCTATCAGAAAGTAAAGTCGTTTATAAGCGACTATAAGCGAATTTAAGCTTCTACCCTTTTAGGTTTGGGTTCAAAGTTTGCAGCAATCATTAAATCTTTGTTGTAATCGTATGAATATCGAATCAATGAAATGAATTATTAATTGGCACATCGAGGAAAAAAATATCTAGAAACACCTATGGAACCAAGCCACTACAGAAAAACTTAATTAAAAATTAAAATACTCTTCTTGTAACAGATTACACAATACAGCGTGTATTCATACAGGAGACTTTTATTTTATGGAATATAGTACTATTCGAGATTACGTGACTTGATTTACATTTGCGCTTAGCAGTGAGCTTTAATCAGATGGTGGTCATACCACTTGAAATGAAAAGCAACGTCATTCACGCCCTAGGAAGCCGAAGACTAATTCTAGTAACAGAGCTGCAAACCATCACTCCTTGGTGAAGAGTTGGAGACTATCCAACTCCTGTCCAGAACACATGTCTAGCATGCTCAGTGGATCTAGGAACATTCCACCAGGTAGGTGTTATTAAAGGTGAAATAAACCTGGCCCCATTAAAAGCTGACCTGTTCTGGGGCCGCGAAACCACAACTACCACGATACTCCCATATAGGGGCCAACCTCAATAATCAGCCAGAGAACAGCTAAATGTCTAAAGAGACAAATAGCGGAACTCAGCGAACTCACTGATTCCCGTGGAAATAACGTGGAGTTTCCAGTTGTATCCCTGCTGACTTTAGGGGACTGGGCTCCCTTATACCCCCAGTTGCACAGGTCTAGATAAAGACCATAAATGTGCCCCCGGGGGGGGGGGGGTACTATTCGAGATACGAGTTATTGAATTAATTACCAAAGATAAATTTCTTTCAAGTTGTTCATTAAAAATGTTTGGTATACGGCCAAGTTCGTATTGGCCGTATAATTTAAAATTATTTAAAAGTTTTTAAAGAAATATAAAAAAATTCCGTTTTACAGTTCTATAAATATAAAAATAAGAAGCACTTAGAACTTAGACTTAGAACTTGAATATTAAAATTAAAGGGTACCTTTTTGTAAACTTCGGCCTAGTTCAAATAAGCAATCAACCTGAGTGGGTCTTCCCAAAACATTTTGACGTGAAGTTTAAGATACATTACGTCATACGTATTCAATACGTGTAAATAAAAAAGACCGTTCTCTAGCCAATAATTTTAGTTTATATTTACCAAGAAATTTAACAAAAAGAAAAAAAAACAAAAACAGAAAAAATAATAAATTTAGCAACAAAATTGCATGTCAACAAATTCATCAAAAATTATATATAAAAAAAATTAATTATTATTTAAACGTAAAAGAATGATATTAACCAAGGAAACCTTAATTAATAATGAATAATTACAAAGCAGCAATTTATCACATCGCCAACTAGTTTTCAGTGTTCAGTCACTACTTCCTTGACTATTTCTGTATTTATTTTTACTTGATAAAATAAATGTTATTTATTATTGATATTGTAAATTTATTGTTTGATAATATTGTGATCAAGGCAAAAATAATTTGTTATAAATGAAACAAAAAGATAAAATTTATAATATAAAATTATTATATAATTTAAATGTTATTAATTATTAAATGAATTTAAATTTAAAATTTATAAAAAAAATTGCTTTAAATCAATTTTAAAAATAAACAAACAAAAATTAATACTTTTCACAAATTTCAAATGCTACAGATTTAACATAATCCATACTATATTCTTACACATTTTTGAAAAATAACATTTTTTATAAAATATTGTATAAATTATAAACATCTACAAAAGATATATATACAAAAGAATAATAAACATTAAATTCAGCAAGTGTTAAATGTATTAACAAAATTAAATAAAACAAGGCATATGTTATAAATAGAATTAAATGAAGTTAAGTGAAAAAATCTTAATAAAGTAAATATAAATATATATGTATATCAAACAAAATATATATACATACGTACTATACATATAAATATTATATAAAGAAACCTACATAAAATATAATTCGAAATATTAAATAAAAAATAGTTAATTGATGAAATAAATATTACATGAACAAACAGTTTGAAACAATTGTGTTTTTGTGTTATTTGGAATATGGACACATTAATGTACTATATGTCTAGTAATACTAGGATTCAAACGAGCGCGAAGTTTACCATTTCCTCTTCCTTAAGAGGGTTATTTTAAATTTAAATTTAAAAAAAAGTTAGCAACAGATATTTTTAATTAATACCCACTGGTTGATTAACACAATTAAAATATCCTTTACAGAAGTTTGATTGTCAACTTGTGCTTCTTATTAGGATGTGAATTTTCATATTAAATTGCAAAAGTGCTTTTTTATTATAAAAATGGCGTAGTAAATAAAAATTTGTCTGCTATTCTTTCTTACTTAAAATCTGATAACTCTAAATAACACAAATCAAATCCAATAACTATGTTGTAGATTTGTTTTCATCAGCTAAAAGCACTTCAAAGCCTTTTTATAGCATATTTTGGGGTATGAAGTGATAAAATTTACATCTGCACCTGGCTGTGGGCTTTAATCAGATGGTGGATCATTACCATTGTGGGTGGTATGTAGCGCCCTTGAAAGCCTTCGGATACGTATATCCTCCGGTCACTCCTAGTTACCCCCCGGGGGCACATTTATCGGTTCTTATAGAGTACTCAACTATCTGCACCTGTGCAACTGGGGGAAAAATGGAGCCCAGTCCCCTGAAGGCAGACAGGGAGTGAACTGGAAACTCTACTTTATTTCCACGGGGATCAGTGACCCGCAGAGTTTATTATTTGTCTCTTTAGACTTATAATAGTTCTCTGGCTGATCATTGAGGTTGGCCCCTATATGGGAGCATCGTGGTGGTTGTGGTTTTGCGGCCCCATATCAGTCTATGGTTTAAAATGGTGGCCAGGATCATTTCGCTGATAATGACACGCATGGTGAATGATCCAGTCCAGTGAGCATGCTTGACATGTGTTCTGGACAGGAGTTGGAAAGTCTCCAACTCTTTAGCAAGGTGTGATGATTTGCAGACCTGTACTGGAATCATTAAAGTTGCAACTAGGTGGTTCTGTTGCATAGAATTATGGCTTCGGCTATCTAGGACGCATGTATGACGTTCCAAATTATACAACAGTGGTTTGTCCACCATCTAATTAAGACTAACGGTCAGGCGCGGATGTAAAACAAATCACACTCTGTCACTCCTAGTTGAAACTTCAAAAGCCCGAAGTAGGCCGCAGCCTTCACTCCTTGCTGAAGAGTCGGAGACTATCCAACTCCTGGTCCAGAACGCATGAAGCTTAATATAATTAAGAACACGACGGCATTCATATTCACTGTACCCGGACCATTCATTGTATTCATTGTGAATAATCCGACCCACAAACTCAAACGAGGGACTCGAAACACACAGCCACCACGATACTCCCGAAGGGCCTACTTCAATAATTAATCAGAGAACAGCTAAATGCCTAAAAAGGCAAATAGCGGAACTCTAGGGCTTTACTGATTCCCGTGGAAATATATTTTCGGGGTATTTAGACTTAAAGAGGTCTTTAGGGCTTTCTAGTTCAGAATTATCGCAACAAGCAGAGTGCTGTTATCTTCAACATATATAATTACCGCCTTGGTTTATCTGAGCTATGGACTATTCATCACTTCTAATGTTGATGAATTTTGCAGCTTTAGTTGCTCCAACATCTTATGACCCTCGGTATTCATATTTGATAAACGTATTCTTCCACAAGCTCTCATTAGAATTTCCTCAGTAAGGAAAAGCTTAAGTCTTAAACCATTGCATGCATCATCTTTCTGAACGATGCAAGAATATTCGTTGGGACTCACCAAAGTATGTCTCTGCAGCCCCAGTACAAGTCACAGTCATGCTAGTGAGGGGCTGTTTTATAATAATTATCAGTTACCTAGAATTTAATTACAATCCATTTTGTTGCAGTAAGATTATTGACACTTGCCTTGTGTGTCTCTTGCGTCGCCTTGAGGTAATTCTCCAGCACTTCGTTGAACTGACGTATGATATATAACGATATGTTTACGCTGGTTTTTGGGATAGGCTCAGCGGAGTCCAGGATGGTCACAAAAAATAATAAACCACACGATTAAACGTTATAATGTTCTTTATTATTCTAGCCTCGTATGGGAGCTGTTTGAGTTGGCCCGAGTTATTACACAGTGGCCAGTCGTGGTAGTCGAATACTCCACTAGAAATTTACGGGGGCACATTATTCGGTCTTTATAGAATACTTGACTATCTAGACTTGTGCTACTGGGGGTATAAAGGGGCCCAGTCCCCCGAAGTCAGCAGGGTTACAACTGGAAGCTCTACGTTTTTTCCACGGGAATCAGTAAGCCCCAGAGTTTCTGCTAATTATCTCTTTAAACTGATTATTGAGGTTGGCCCTTCGAGAGTATTGTGGTGGTTGTGGTTTTGCGGCCCCAAGCATGAATGATTATGGTGGCCAGGATCATCTCGCCTTTAATCATACCTACCTAGTGAATGATCCAGATCCAGTGAGCATGCTAGTCATGTGTTCTGGACAGCAGTTGGATAATCTCCAGCTCTTCAGCAAGTAGTGGTTTGCAGCTGAAATTGCAACTAGGCAAGAGCTGTTGCTAGAATTAGTCTTCGGCTTCCTAGGACGTGAATGACGTTACTTTTCATTCACCATGGTTTGACCACCATCTGATTAAGGCCCACGGCCAGCTGCACATGTATATCTTATCACGAAATTAGGGATTTACGATATTGTGAACAATTACCCGTGGTAATTGGCGAGCAGCATCTTGTCCGGAGGCTGTGTCGTGCGTCACGAACACCTACTGCCACTCTTTAAGGCCGCAGTTACTATACAGTGGCCGGTGTTGTGGTTTTCTTTAGAAGCCAGTTTTTTGTTTTTACTTTTTTTTATTTTTTGGGGAATAATCTGGTCAGCAAGACAAACGAGAAACATAGACATTCACCAACATGTGTTTATACATGATGTTGTATAAAATACAAAGAGGGTTTAATCTTTAAGCATAAACGAAAGAGAAGAAACTCAAGAACTACCTGACATAAAGTGAACAGAATACGAGCAGATCAGTTGTTATTATTAGACAGATATGAGCAGAGATGTTCGACGGTATGTTAGAAAGTGACAAGTTTGCCAACAGTATACAATTTCCCCACAAACTGTGGTCCCTTTGATGTAATGATTTCGTCGTGCTATTTCCACGCAACCGGTTTGGCAGTACATGCCACTCATGCGCACTTTATTAAATGGTGTGAGTCGACGTGTGATTGAGATTGGTTTCTCTTGGATGTAGCTTTATATATATTGTACTATCTAAGATATCCGTTAATTTATGATACACATCTAACATAGCACGATACTTGACTTGGTCTTCTCTATAACATTAGCACTAATTACCACTAGCCGCGTTTTTAGTTATCTTTTCAAGAATAACTACCACAAATCATATGATCTCTTATGGGGATGATTACACAATAAAACATTTTTAATAACAGCCACTGAAATTGGTGAACACACTGAAAAAACATGCTTTTGAATATTGTGGAGACAGACTTAGAACTTGAATATGAAAAGCTACGAAGAAAATAAGATCTTTAGCACCACAAGCGTCAACTTCAACGACGATGGATATTGAAAATGTGTTTTATCTCAGAATTAAATACCAAAATCATGTCTGGTATTGTGTTATATTAAAGTTTTGTATGTATTTGTAAAATTCGAAATTATAAAAATAAATGGTGTCATCATAAGATACATACGATTTTTATATGTCTATTGAATTGTAATGGACGATCTCGATGGTAGCAAGAAATAAAAAACTAAATTTAAAAATTAAAGGACCCAAATTTGAGGCAAAATGACATGTGGACTTGTAGTTATAGTCAAACAATTGAAAATGGCACAGAAAGTGTTCATTATAACAACAACAGGGGGTATTCATAGGTGATATACATTTGAACCATTATACACAGAAAGCTGAAATTTAATTTTACCAAAGTATTTACTACATTTTTGATTTCATATTCTGTGCTTTGAAGTCGGATTTTTTGCAAGAATTATATATCTTTAGTTTTTATTTTTATTTTTTTATTGGTTTACAATTTTTATTTCGAAACTCATAATCTTAATTATTTTTCTTTATGTATCTCCTTTTTCATCTTAAAAATATTGTTTTCATAAAATGAAATATAGTTTCGCTTATATCATTGTATGTTGTATGTAAACGTATCCAAGCATATTTTGTGTTAAACACTTAAAATCCTCTTACAGGATACTTATGCTACATATTACATACTAAGGATATTTATAAAAATGAGCATTGCTCTATGACCCACACACATGCGAGTACATGTGGTTAAAATAATAAATACATTTCTTTGTATGTGCTTGTGTTTGAATGGATGTATACGAATAAACATTAAGAAGTCTACAAGTTAAAAGGCCACAAATACAACAATTTAAAAACAAAACTTTGTAAAAATTATTTACACACTCACGTACAAATACAAGTGTTCACGTAAATATAAATAATATTAAATCACATACTCATACAGAAATATAAATACACATAGTGTGTGTGTGTGCATACATCCTTGAGCGAACGCATTACGTTTGAAGTAAAGTAGAGCAGAGATTGTATTGTTGTACAAATTTAAGAAGTCACAAAATATAAAACTTAAATGAACGAAGGAAAATAGGAACAAGCATGCGGTGAAGTATACAATTTTTTCACAGGATAATTTAAAGTTTGAAGTACATTTGTTATTATATGACTCATGGTTAGTTGACAGTGGGAAATAAAAGTTGTTCGATATGTAATTTTAAATTGAAATCTTATAGATATTGTTATGTTTATATCTTTTATAAACATTTTGTTGTTACTGAGTTCTTTATTGGGAAATAAACAACATCAGATGTTAGAGTTTTCAAATTAATTACAAATTTATTTAATTTAACTACACACAAAGTGATTTGTACGTTGATTTGCACTACAGAACAATTTACTAAAGATGCAAGTTTTTACTTCACGATGTTTATGCTTTAATGATATGTGCGTTATGTTTTAACTAACTAATTACTCACATCCTATTCTTTATATTTGTCCGCTAGAGGTCTAGAAAAATTAAGAGTTTTCTACTTCCTTTGTATCACATCTTGTTGTTGTTATGTTATTCAGGCGCCTATTGGTCTGTGCGTATTTTTGGTTGTGTTTTTATGCTGTTAAAGTTTCTTCCTGGAATTTATTGAAAATCGTTATTGTTGTCTTGCGTGTATAAGATTTATACGCAGTTTGTAACTAAAAGTTGTTGTTGTCTTGCGTATATAAGTTTTCTTAGAGAACGACGCAGTTAGTAAACAGCATACCCAGTTATTTTGTTTACTTTATTATTTAATTATTTTCTTTTAAAACTTAAGCGAGACGCATCCGTAACAATATTTATAGTGAAATAAAAGAGTACTTTTTTACGATTTAGATACTTTGTGCGTAAGATTTTTAATTTTTAGTTTTTATCACAAAAAAACAAATAAAAGTATATTTTTCTCTACATCAATTTTGCAAAAATGCTGTAAAAAGATTTTGTAAATTTAAGATGACGGAACTGTCTTCTGATATTATGGAAAATACCAAGAAAATAAAGCGATTTTGCTAAATTTTATACTCTTTATAAATCAAAAATAATTTACCCATTTTTTATTATTTCTTTTAAAAGTAAAGGATAAATAAATATTAATCTTAGTAGCGGTCTTTTTTAAATAAATTTACGACTATATTTGTTCAATATTTCGCGTTCCTGTGGAAAGCTTCTTCAGGAAATTAATTTTTATCAAAAATAAATTAGTTAAATTTATTTAAAAAAGGCCGCTACTAAGATTAATAATTATTTATTAAAAAAAAGAGTTCGAATAAAAATAATAATCAAAAGTAAAGGATGTTAAAATTAAATAGGATTACCTAAGTTATTAAGATGATTTTTCAAAAGTAATGTGAAACAGGGGTGTGTACTATATTCGGCTGTTTTGAAATCAAAGGTAGACAGACACTTTGCAATACCAGTAAACTTGCAGTAAAAACGAATGCTTAATGCAGTAACCATTAAATTTTACTGATAACAAAACAATACTGCAGTAAATAGTAAATTTTTATCAATACTAAAATTGAAATTGCATTATTATTAAAATCTAACCGTCTAAAGCAATAAAAAATTATAATAGCTATAATGTGTGTTCTAAATATTACGATTATTACTCATAGATTTTTAAAATGTGTGTGTATTTGGTCAGTACTGCAAATCTGATTTTTTCGAAATATTTTTTCGCATGGCGGCATTAAAAAGAAAAGAGTTGAGCAAACTATTGCTGTCTTTTTTTAAATTCCACTTTAGTTTGTTAAATTAAAAATAATAGCTGTTTAAGTATCACAACACATGATGCAGTTTTTGGAATTTCACTTCGTCCAGATGCAGATTTATTTGAAATGCAATATTTAAGGTTTCTTTCAGAGAAACATTCATATTTTAACAGGATTATGGAATAATTCATTTAAATTTAATTACAGTAAAACAACGTGATGATGCATGTAATGTATTTGTGCGATAATGTGTTTTATTTTATGCAAGTTATTCAAAAATATTTACTAAAACTAACTAAAATCGGTTGCTCTTCTAACAGAATCTCTTCAGTTTGAATTATAACTTGTTATTATTATTATTTTCAAATAAGAAATAAGAATAAATAAGAATAAGTATATATAACAAATTCAGCGGGGTCTTTTAGTGAAACAATAAAAAAGGAACAATGAAACCCCGCTTTAAGCGAGAAATTGTCTTATCAATTTCTACTACTAAAGGTACTAAAGTAGCAGTTCCAACAAAAAATTTTTAAAACTTGCCAATAAACCAGAGTGGGTGAACGTAATGCTTGTTGCTTCTAGTTATCGCCTGTGTTGGCTGGTTAGCTCGATAGTTTGATGGCTTTATTTTAGCAAGATCGCACTCGGAGTGTGGTAATTCTGTATATTTTAGAAGATTACTAATATATGGACTCACGATTTATATGGTCTTTGCAGGTTGGCAGTGACAGGAAAATTTAAGCTTATGAAGTGGGGTTATATTTTATCATTTTTTTTAAATTTTAAGAGCGCTCCTAATATGACTAAGCCCTGAATACTTTAACAAAATTTTATTATTCATAAATGGAAGAAACTGGAATGTTTTTAACTTTTATATCCTTTATTATGCTGTACGAACAGCACTATTCAGATCGGCCGTTCGGCTAAAATCTGATTGTAATCTTACCACTAGGAAAAAACATCGCAAACTAAAACGCATATAAGCCGTAGTAGTAATATTCGAGTGCACGGTAGGAGGGCCGTGCCCCCATTCCTTGCTCCTTACTCCTTGTCGTGTTGCATGCGCAAGCTAGGATTGGCTGTTATGCCTGCGTTAACATCTTTTCCAAAGCATTTTAAATGCAGCCGATATAAACCAACAGCCATCACGTAACCCCCGAGGGGCCTCACTAATAGCAAGAACAGGGCCGTAGCACTGCGGGCAACTGGTTCTAGTGGTACCAATGAGTGTGAATATAGTCACTCGTCTGACTCTGAGAATCGTATGTCGCTTTTAGTTTGTGGCTCTTGCTAGCCTAGGCGACTGATGCCGCCTTTTACTCCCGAAAGCCCTTTTTAAGATGGGAAAGAATTTCATTAAGATCGTGTGCCCTCTGGGAAGGGTGGTAAGGTCGTTATTGAAGTATACAATACACGACAAATTATAATAAAATTTTCTTTCCTATAGCAAGGATGGAGTTTTATTATTAAAAAAAGAGAAAATAAAAGAGAAAAAAGAGAATAAAAGAGAAAAAAAGAGAAAAAAACGCACTAAAGTAAAAATTTGCTCAAGAAAATTTTTTTACTTTATTTTCACAAAGATTGAAGCAAAGCCGCTCTCTGTCATGAATGAAATAAAATGGATTTATAAAACACTGTCTTTGTGTGACAGGTAGAGCTAAATAAGTAGTAACTTTCTACCACTTACAAGTGTGGTGTGTGGCAAAACAATATTAAAGAAAAGTTAGCTTACACATGTCTAGCAGTTATGGTAGACTGGTTTTTGTTTTACAAACATGTAGATGACACTAGATGTTTGTAAAACAAAACCAGTCGGAAGTTCAAATACCTACAACAAGTTAGTAGAAAGAAAAAAACTACTTGTTGCTTAGGCGCGGTGGTTGAGTTGTGAATAAGAGATAAACTGCAGTTAAATTTAATTAGAAAATTTTAACGGAGCCTTCCTTAGAAAGTAAAGTATCAACAATACAAGAGTGCGCAGCGGTCATATTTACTTCAACTCCCGCCTTAACTACAAAATATTGAAGCGCCTGTCTATAAAAAAATTGTGTGACAACAAATATGTAGCTAATATTATGGAGTAAGAAACAGCATAAAAAATTACAGAAATAAATATTGACGAGTTCGTAATTGCTATTAATAGAATATTTAACTCCCTCACAAAAAATCGAAATACTAACAAAACTGTCAGCAAAAATTTAAATAATTTTTCTTTCTTAATGAATTATAAAAATTTTAATTTACTTCACACCTTGAGCGGAATTTAAATATTTTTTTTTTATTAGTTAAAAAGGTTTTTACGTTTTTTTTTTTTTATTAAAATCATGTTTTTGAAATCGGAATCTTTTTATATTTTTGTTTTAAAATAAAGTTTACAATCATTTTTGCTGAGCTTAACTTGAAGCTCAATGATAAATTGTTTAAAGTTTAGCGTAGACAGCTGCACACTTACCTTTCTTTATTGAATGAACATCATACCGGAAACATAAATTAGAACTTAAATTTTATTCAAATAAATAATTTTAGTTGAACTGTTTTAAGATTTGCTTTTCTCTTGGTCAAATTACAGTGATCTATTGTTTCATTTCAATATAAAATCTACATCATCAACATGTATTTTATACATACATATGTATGATTCTTATCTTTGGAGTATCACCCGCATTATTAAATTTATTTTTCATGTTTGTGTGTTGGTTAACTACTACATTTTGGTTTCTTTTTAATGCAGCCACATGTTTTTGTTGTGAAAATAATACTTACGTCCAAACGCAAAACTTTATACAAAAGGTTACCTATACCTAGCAAACAAATATGTTGAATTTTCAATTGCTCTTGTGATTGAAGTTTGAAGTTGATTAGGAACTAATGTGAGAACTTTATCACAAAATAGAAACACTTTTCTCAGAGTTCGTATTTTTTATTAACTTGTTCTTCCATGTGTTTCACGAATCCTTGTTTAATGTTCCAAGTGAGTGAGGAAGGCAAATGAAATGCATTTATTTATTGTGTATGAAAATAAATCCGTTAAGAATGAGCTAGACTCATATACAAAGAGTCTAACAGTTGCCGGGCAACCGCTAATAGATTTTGTTAAAAATCATCGTTAATCAAAATGTGTTATAATTCGTAAGAAAACTATTAATCATATTACCGAAGTTGCTGTTTTAATAAATAGGGAGAAATTAACTACTGTAAGTGTGCTGCCAAAAATATCGGAATTATAATCAATCACTTGGACAACCCATGTTAACTGACTTGTGGGTCGGACTTACACTACACTGAGGTGATTTTGGTCATCACATAACTATACACCCTTCAATTTAAGGCAACTTCTTGCATAATCTTATCTTGTTCCTGGGTTAATCTGCAGTTGTGAAATTTTTACAGGATGTGATTCTACTAGTAAAAGCAAGCTAAATGTCTTATACAACAATATCATTAGATATGCTTGCGAATGGCAAATATATGATCATGTTTCCCAATTTTTTTCGAAACTATATGGAAATTAATTCAACAACCTCCTTAATATCCGTCTGCTTATATTTCTTCATAAAATCATTTTTTCAGAAATACCACAATATCTTATTGATAAAATCAATTTTGCCAGATCAGTTAGGAGAAAGAGGGTTTTAATTCCTTTTCATGGATGTCTTGTATCTGAATGGCGGGTTTTAATTCATGCATCGTGCCTTTGGAATGTCCTTACTTAAGCACAACAACTTATTAGAAATATAAAAAACTTTAAACAGTTTTTTTCAGATTGTATTCTCAATAATAAAAAAATATAAAAATTGGTACCATTATAAAAATAATTTCCTGTACTTTTAATATAGGGTCCGCCAAATAATTTTTTTTTTAAATTTTATAAACAAAACCATACAGCTTCGGCTGTGTGGCACGTAGCGCTGTCCTGTGGACAACAAATGTTGCCAATATCATCCTCTTCAATTTTTGTGAACAAAAATTCGTTCAACATGGCCCGACAACGATCGCCATTGACTGTAACGACCACTCCTAAAAAATGCCCCAATTATCCCTCTGGACCAAAATCCGTTCCAAACAGTGACTGGTTTTGGGTGCGTCGGCTTTTCAATGTATGCGTGCGGGTTTCTGTGGCCCAAATACGACAATTTTGTTTGTTTACATACCCGCCAAGATCAATGAGCTTCATCTGAAAAGATGATTTTTTTTGTTGCAAAATCAGCATCTTCTGCAAGTCGATCAAAAGCCCACTTAGCGAAGCGTTATTCAAGCGTATATACAACCATATTCGTTCAGCGGAAGGATAAAACTACTTATCTGTCAAATCAAACATGAGCTAAGTGTTACCATTCACGAAATAAGCACTAGTTGAAAAAAACGTTAGATGGCGGACCCTATATAAGATTGTTCCTTTTTTGTTAAAGAGAAGTAGCACTTCATGTAACAATTTAGTCAAGTACTGTGCCACCTTCTTTAGGCCCCCCGGGGGCACATAAATATGGTCTTTATAGAATTCCACTATCTAGACACAGTGCAACTGGGGAAAAGGGGAGCCCAGTCCCCTGAAGGTAGCAGGGGTTCAACTGGAAACTCCACTTTATTTCCACTGGGATCAGTGTGCCCCAGAGTTCATTATTTGTCTCTTTAGACATTTAATAGTCCTCTGGCTGATCATTGAGGTTGGCCCCTATATGGTAGTAACGTGGTGGTTGTGGTTTCGCGGCCCCATGACAGACAGGTCAGTTTTAATGGTGGCCGGGTCCATTTCACCTTTAATAACACCTACCTAGTGAAATGTTCCCAGATCCAGTGAGCATGCTAGACATGTGTTCTGGACAGGAGTTGGAAAGTCTCCAACTCTTAAGCAAGGAGTGATGATTTGCAGCCCTGCTCTGGAATCATCGAAGTTGTAACTAGAAAGTTCTGTTGCATAGAATTATTGCTTCGGCTTCCTAGAACGAGCATGATGTTCCAAATTATGCATAGTGGCTTAACCACCATCTGATAAAGGCTTCATGGCCAGGTGCGGATGTAAATCAAATCACGTCTCTACCTTCTTTAGGAAAGGGATAGAGAAGAGATGAAACAGGTGGTGAAAGTAGAAGGATAGTCGGAAATTAACTGCCGTATATAAGACAGCACAGCGACCAGTAACTATGCCTTCATCGCTGAGCAGCACCACCGACAGTCAGTTTTTATTTTTGTAGTGAAAAAAAAACAAGGTCTTCGTTGGGAATCGAACCCACAACCCACATATTTACAAGCTAGTACACTATCTACTAGCCTACAGGGGCACTTTGAATTTGTGTTTGCATTTGAATTTGAATTGTGGCAACACCAAAAACATGATAGTTTTGACATTTAGTTTTTTTTTACGTATTCATAGTGGATGCATTTGGCAATTGTTACAATTAATTCAACTTCGCACGAAACTCGCATTAAAATAATTAAAAGCCACTATGAAACGGGTGGTTCTATTTAAGTGGCATTTTGTGAAATTCGTGATATTTACGGACAACACAATCGTACTCCTGAGATCGCTATTAAGAAATTGCTTATTAAATTTTAGTCGACAGGCTCCTTAAAAAATGTGCGAACACCAACGCGTATTCGATCGTATCGTCCAACTGAAGACATCGCAGCCGTAAGCTACAGTGTTGAAGAAGATATAAATTTGCCAATTTCTTGACGCTCTCAACAATTGGGGTTATTTAAAAACACCACATGGCGAAGTTTGCGTAAGGATTTTACCTTGAAGCTTCAACTGGTGCAAAAATTGCAAGCAAATTCACATTGCTGTACAACCGGCTGAAAAAAAACCTCTTTTCAGAAGAAGCTCATTTTCACTTGTCAGGATGTGTCAACAAGCAAAATTGATGCAGTTGGGGTTTTAAAAATCATAGAGCAATTATTAAGAAATATTTGCATGCTCAACATCTCACTGTATGGTGCCCTATGTGGTCTGAAGGCGTGATTGGGAAGTTTTTTTCGAAGATGAGTCTGGAAATGCGGTTATTGCTAATGGATTACACTATTGCGAGATGCTCACAACACAGCTTTGGCCTATTATTGACGACGTGGATATCAGCGACATGTGGTATCAACAGAATTGTGCTAAATGTCACACGACCAATGAAACGATAAATTATTTGCAAATAAAATTTCCCGATCGCATAATTTCACGACAATCAGCGGTTAAGTGACGAGCCAGCTCGTGTGATTTGACGCCACTGGATTATTTTCTGTGGGGCTATATTAAGAACAGAGTTTATATAAGGAGCCAATAGAATAGATTTCAGCTTTAAAACTCAAAATCCGTGAGTGTGATTAAAGAAATTGGACCGCCATTTCGCTAAAAAGTAATTAAAAACTTTGATGAAAGAATCGAAAACTGTCAGCGTGGTCATGGTGGACACTTGCCAGATATCATTTTTGATTCACAACTGCTGAAGTTTTTACTCCGTAATACAATCAAAATTCAAGCCATCTTAATTTTTCGTTGCATTTTGTTGAAAAAACATACTTCTTGTTAACAAACCCTATAGTTTTGTTTAGCATTGGTTATTTTCATTGACCATTCTAGATTTAAGATTTGAATACTTATTAAATAAAATAAGTGATAAAAATGCTTATGTGGGTTAGTGACTTAAATGTAGTTTTCGTTTTTTTTTCAACTGAACATCAGTTCAGATCAAATTAAACATCATTAACATCAGTAAATATCGAATTCAAAATAACTTTAATATAAAATTAAAATCTTATTTCAAACCTCTGGCCTTTTGTTTGCTGGGTAGATACAAACATGAGTTTGTTTACTGGAATAATACAAATAACATGGTTTTATATTTCCTTACTTTGTGTACTCTGAAAAACTTTAATAAGGTCAATATGTTTTTGTTTAAAAAATTCGTTTACAAAAATTATATTTTTTCGCTCACAAACGTGCGTCTTGTTGAAGCCAAATTCCACTTCGCTGGTTTGTATTGCTTAATTTGATAAAGTTTTTAATTATTCTTTAAAACAATGTGAAAATGGCAAAGTTTATTTGCAAACATACGCCTTTAACTAGTGCTGCCATTGAAATCGTAATATGCAGTCGGTCCGACGACGCTCGAACTAATGATCTCCTATTTCACTATTTAATGGCCTGCTGGCGTGTGGATAAAGGTTTCCTTATTTTTACTATGCATGTGTCAGTTCATCTGTTATTCTAATGTGCAGAGGTGGATTTACAACTCATGGCCACTACACAATAATTATTTTCCTTTTCTATTTGAAAGTTGGACACATGTGAACTGCTGCTTTCTATTTATTCCCTTTTTTAAGTAATTTACCCCACTTATTGCAACTTATCGGCAATAATTTATTTTATTTTATTTATTTATTTTTTCATCTATTATAATTAAAATTATAATAAATCTTAAGAACTAAAGCACTAGTAACTAAGACTATCGGCTAAAGATCGGCAATAATTAGTTTTCTTTATATTTAAAAGTTGCTGTTGCGACTTGAACTCATGAAGTTATGTCCTATTTAACAAACATGTAGATATTTATTTAAGCTGAGCACCAAGTGGTAGCTAAATTTTTTTATTATACCACACTCTTTAGAAAAAAATTAATAACTTGCACAGATCTGTTGGCGGCATACTTACTCATATACACACAGAAAACAACAATAATATTACCAAATCTTATTCACTGAATATTATTATGTTTGTTTCTTTAAATAAACATTTTGTTATATTGAGTTCTTTTACTGCAAAATAATAACATAGCAGTTTAGATTTTAAAATTAAATTAAACGATTTATTTACTTTGAATATACACAAAATAAACATGATGGTAACTTCACTACTGTAACGCCTTAAAATATGCTTTATTATTTTGTTGTATTTTCTCAACGAAGTCTCAACTTGAATTAAAGGCCTGGTAAGCCGAACATTCACGTTACCTAATGTAATGTTATGTAAGAAACGTTTGTTTATAGCATATGAAAACAATGCAAATGCTTATGCAAATGAAATGTCACGTTGACGGAACGGCTGAACCTGTATAAAATATAACTTGCTAACGTTTTTACGTGACATTTGTATAGCAGTGATGGGACTACTATTTTGTTAAGTTGTATTCTGTCCGAAATTTTCTTTCAGGTACTTTTATTGAAAATGTATATTATTAAAGAATTTTCAAAGTCTAAAAACGTAATGTTTTGATAGTAATGACTTTTTAAAAAACAATCATATACCATTGAATGCAAATAAAATCTCAAATTGAATTATATATCCAATAGGATGTAACAGTTAATTATTTTGAATAAAAAATTTAGCTTGTCAGTTTATACATACAAATTTGTTATTTTGGCACTAACATAGTACATATTTTTAAAAATATTGCAAATTTGCACGTCAAAAGCTTTGTTACGTATACATTGCGAAATACGTACAAATTTATATTTGCATAATATATATATATATATGGACATACGTACGTATGTTTATTTCAAACTTAAATTTTTACACAAATTTTTGAAAATATAAAATTTTTTGTTTCAAAAAGTACTTAGTATGAGTTTGGTACGTTTTGAGTATAAGCATAAATTACGCGAAAATTTTTATATACCATCTCTTTTATGAACAGGTGATTGGGTTGTGTTTACAAAATTAAAAAATTATTACAAGTGAAGTGTTGTGTTTTAAATTGGAAAAACTTTTTTGGGAAATGGATGACGAAAAACTGATTTTGCTGGTGCAGGCGAATGAATGCCTGTACAACAAGTACTGCGTTGGGTACAAGGTGGCACAGAAAAAGAAAAGTGTGTGGCAGCAAATATCAGCTGAAACGCGAATCACAATATCGTTGTACAATATTCTATTTATATTTTTTTTATTGACGTTTGACACGTTTTTAACGTTTCTATAACTACACTAACGTCCATACGTTACAGTACGGTACGTTTTTCACGTACAAACGCTCGGCTAACCGGGCCTTAATTGTATTGCCAGCGAGTGGTGCTGGCGGTTCTCTCATATACAAGAACATTCTACTTTAACATCACACCATATTATTGTTATTATAATCATGCATGGCTGTATGCTTTTTTTTGTTCTGTTTTAATTTTGTTATGTTAAGTTATTTCGTGGATTTTATTATGAAAATATTGTTGTTGTCTTGTGTATATCAGATTTCTTATAAAATTACGCAGTCATTTCGTTTATTGTTTTATTGATAATTATTTTCCTTTAAACTGTAAATAAATCATCTTGGTAACCAGATAATAATTGCGTTATTTTAATTTGGTTAACAGTGCTTTCAATTTATTTAGTTAACATTTTGCAGCATTTTTCCTATTTCTATTTAAAATTACGGAACATTAAATTTTGGTCCTATGACAATCGCTTTACTTGAGTTTTTTTCTTATTGTTGTAATAAGTTTTTCTTATTTTCAAACTACTCGTAGTAGACTTTGATAATATTTAAATATTTTCTGGAATTCTATGCGTTGAACTTTGTATACACAAGCACGCATTATGCTCTCGTATGTATAATTGTATTTAGGGATTTGAAAAAGGGATTTATCATTGGATTTCGACTTTAAAATAAATGAACATTTTGGTATATGTACACATGTATCTAACAACATAACGTGTGGTTGTTTTGAATTTTTATCTGTTTATGTACATATATACATTTTGTAATGGTAGTAATAATAGTAATAGCTGTTGTTGAATGGTTTGTGGAGAGTTGGGGAGTCAGCAGGAATACTACTACTACTGACTTTTATGTTAAGTATACGTTTGAAAGTAAATTCAATAGAGAGAAAGTTTATGCGAATAATTCTCTTTTAATGTTTATCCATTTATCTTGTTAAGAAAAATTTAATTAAATTAAGTATATAATTTTTAAATTCATTCACATAGGCGTATAAGAAATTCGTATAAAAATGTTTTTGTTGAAATAGTTTGCGAGCGCTTATTTGAAATGTATAAAATCGTTACTATTTTAAAATTCAAAATCTTTTAAACACAACTACCAATAAGGTTTTTGGTATTTAAGGATTTTCATTTTTTATGAAGAAGATTTCTTTAAATCTGTAATAAGAAAAGTTAACGCCAGAGCTGAATAAGTTGTTACTTTCATTATAAACAAATGGTGTGGTAAATTTAAAGTACATAAAAAGGAAGGTTACCTTAAAAATGTTGAGCAGTCGAGTTAATTGTGGTTGGCTGAGGTTTCTGCTTCTTTTTTTAAATTAAATTTAAAATTATAAATTCCAATTCCATTTTGTTAAGTAGATTTGGAAGAAAAATTATAAAGAGTGGAAATGATTCGTTCAAACCTCTCGGGGTCTCTATTAGAAAAGTGAAACAATTGTTGTGTTGCTACAGTGTAAAAGTTGGTAAAGGCGTAAAGGCGTTTGTATGATAAGACAATAAAGTTAGAGCAGTTAGAATTGGAGCGTCTGACAGGTAAATAAAACAGATTGTATGTTTAAAGTATTATCAGACTTAACAAGCCACTAAATAGCTTGAATTTCCCTGAAGTAACATTAGAGGGCTGCGCAAATTAAGTAGATAGAGTCACAACGAAAGAAAGACTAAAAATAAAAAAGTGCCATAAGAGTATATGCAGCTATTTTCAATAAAAAGAGCCCTTATTTCATTTAAAATCATTCGTATTTATTTTAAAGATTTTATTATACAATTTTGTTTTTGTGTACAAAAATAAAACTCTGATACAAGTCATGTATAAGACTTTTGCGGCCAAATTGTTTAAGTTTTCAGTTGCACATAACATTTATAGCATATTTTTAAAGAAACCAGAAAACAAATTAATATTTGAAGTACACAATGCATCATTATCTCACTCGCTACATCCGTAATCAACATTTACTTCCATCAATTCTATTTTATGAATTCAATAACAAGGAATTCGATATTCATTTAATTATACGCGAAAAAATAAATTTCTTTGTTTAACTTTTAGTTTATTAAAATTTGTCGCTGATTCTTTGACTGAATGAACCGAAGCTACCTCAAAAACGAGCCTGAGTATACTTATAGCTTACTCCATTACTTCCTTTTTGTAGTTATACAATTAAGATTCTACTAATTAATTTATTGCATGGTCCCGCCTTTAACTAGTGCTGCCATTGAAATCATAATAGACAGTCGGTCCGACGACGCTTGATTTAATGATCTTCTATTTCACTATTTAATGACCTGCTAGCGGACTGACTAAGGTTTCCTTCTTTTTACTATACATGTGCCATTTTATCTGTTGAAATAAAACTTGGGGTATTCTTCGCAACTCCAACTTCCTTGTTTTTAGTTATAAAAATTAAGATTCTACTAAAAAATTTATTGTGTAGTGCCATTAGAACTGTTAGCGTAATTAAAAAAGGTTTCTAATCTATCTTTGTAATGAAAGGGCAACCAAGGCGTTCGTTAACGCTGTGGCGATTAACCATTGGAAAATAAATCTGTTGTGAATACCAGGTTTATTTATAGAATACCTCAGAGTTAAGGTCCAACCCTGACTTTTTCCCAATATTTTTTCTTAATAATTTTTATCATTTTAAGTCATATTGCACTTTAAACACTGATTTGTGTGTTATTCAATCCCAATAAAGAACACAAATTATATCACATATAAAGTGCTGCTTTATGCTAACAAAATGTTCAAATTTGAAAATCAATAGCTTTCAATACATGAAAGCAGAGAGACAAATGCTAAATTGTAATATATTGCACTAATGTGGTTTTGAAATGCGGTTACGGTGCACAACAAACGAAGCTTAAGTTTTTCACAAATAACAACTTGTTGTTCTGACAAAGTGATTAAAAGATTATTTTCTGTATTCAATTTGCTTCAAAAGGCTTCATGTTTTCTATTGTGATTATAGTGCTAAACAAACGTTGGTGGCATTAACATACAGTATCGCATTAAATTTAAAAATTGAACAAAGTAAAGGAGTCCAAAATCCGACACGCACACACTAATTGAAAGGCCTATAAAAGGAAAGTAGCAGACAGCATGGAACAATTAAAAACCAAAATAGCTGTGGTCACTGGTGCTAGTTCGGGTATTGGAGCGAGCATTGTTAAAGATTTAGTAAATGCACAAATGATAGTTATCGGTTTGGCCCGTCGCATTGAACGTGTTGTTGAGCTTAGGCAGCAATTGCCCGAAGAGCAACAGCAACGTATGCATCCCATGAAGTGTGATGTTTCAAATGAACAAGAAGTGGAAAGTGTTTTTAAGGAAATCAGGGAAAAACATGGATTCATTTATATATTGGTCAACAATGCTGGTTGTTTGCATTTGGGACAATTGTGTCAAATGCCAACGGCACAAATTCAACAAATGTTACAAACCAATATAGGCGGTGTTGTTAATTGCACACGTAATGCATTTGCTTCAATGTTTGAAGGCGAAGGAGGTGATAAATCAGGTCATGTTATTTTAATTAATAGCATTGTGGGACATCAAGTGCCAACTATACCAGGACATTTGCCTTCGTTTAATATATATCCTGCCACTAAGCATGCTGTGACAGCTATGAATGAAGTCTATCGGCAGGAGTTTCGTGAATTAGGTTCAAAGGTCAAAGTCACGGTAATTAAAAATGCTATTGTTTAAAAAAGAAAATGAAATCTTTATTTTTATGCTTCCTAGAGCATAAGTCCTGGCTTAGTAAATACAGAGCTTATAACTGAGAGACAAAAGAAAGTTTCTGGAGGAGCTATTCTACAGCCAGAAGATGTTTCGAGAGCAGTAATGTTTGCAGTAACTTCACCGCCCCATGTACAAATTTACGAACTGATCTTAAAACCAATGGGTGATTTTCTCTAAAAAATTTTGTTATTCTTATTATTATGGTTTTTAATGGAAACATTTTTTTTTGCTTATGCAATTTAAATATTAAACTAAAAGTAAAAGTTATTTAATAAACACATAATGCTCTATTACTTAGTGAAGGTATTATTTTCTTTTGATACTCATAACTAAAACGAAAATCTGCTATATCGAATTGTGTTAGTTGAAATATAGCAAGAAAATTCAAACCAGCTGAATTTATATGGACTCAAAAATCCCTTCGCACAGCTAAAGGTTTGCAATGCTAAAAATCATAATTAGCGATCTTTCGGTGTAAATTACAATACTTTTGGAAAAACCATATACGCGATGGATGATCGCCACTGTAGAAAGCTAAAGTACGAGCGGTGAACCCTAAAAATTAAAATTATATTAAAACTATTATGTTTCGGATCAAAACGAGTAACTATTTTCATGGACACATGTGACATAGTAGACACTTTTTACAACTGACTGCTATTAAAAACAATACCTTTGCGATAACATAGTCAAATGCCAAAGTATCAATTAGAAAGCTTTCTATTCCAATTTGATTTCATAAATCAACTTCCATCAGCTGTTGTATAATTTAAAAAGTTATGTCAAATCTATGCTTGAAGGCAAAAATTTATAAAGCGATTGTGAATTGACAATGCGATAATATATGTATATGGTTCATAAAGCTAAAAAATTCGTTGTTTAAACAAAATTTATTTTTCGTATAATTTTTGTCGCACGCAAAATAAAGCACTTACCCGACTTTATATAATGTGGTCGACATTTTAAATAATAATCTATCTACTTCATAATAAATACCAAACTTTTCCGTTCGTTATTTTTCGTTCGTTATTTTATATTGCCAAGGTGATCGCAACTGCGATTTCTATTTAAAGGCGATTTAAAACGTCTAGATTCTTCTTATACCTGCCTGCATATTCTGGCTGTTTATTTTACTTTTAGCCAATCAAAAATCAATCAATACTGCAATCATTGGTGTTGGACAATTTTAAAAGTATAATTTTTATTCTAATTAAAAAAATTATAAATAAAACAAAACACATTGTTGCTGGGATATTTTTGTACAAATTTGAAAATTACCATTAAAAAAGCTAATTTTTTATTTTTGTTTATGTTTCTCCTTGCTTTATGAATCCTACCGCAGGATAAGCAAAGTATTGAAAAAAACAAAAAAAATGTACAATAAAATGAAAATTTTCTCAAAATAGTTTTTGTCTAAATAAATAAAAACATAATTTGGGAATCCCCTAATGTTACAAAACTAGATACACTCCTAACAGATTTTCTTTCGAAATAAGATTTGGTGCATACTTTTAGGATTTGGTCATTTAATAGGTGACATCACTTTACCTTAACGAAAGTTATAACATTACAAATGCACATTTTGTGGGCTCAAAGTTTCAATTACACTGCACAACAAAAAAATATTTTTTGAATGTTTCCTACACTTTCTTCAATTTCTACTGATTTTGGGGTGATAAAAAGGAAAATGACAATGAAAAATTTATATTAGCTCTGGTTTTTGAGATACACAGCACTTAATCTTAAAGAGTAGTTATACTATACGAGAAAAGTGAAAGTACATAAAACAATATTGTTATGTTTTTGTTAGAATATTTTAAGTACAAAATTGATAAAAAAAACATTATTCTTAGTGTTTTGACAAATAAAAGTAGTTTGTACCACCAAATTTCAATTAAATCAAAACGAAAGCAATATCGCTGTCGTTTAGCTTGTATTTTTTAAAACACTTCTGGAGCATCCCTACACACAGATCAGCAGTAGTCTGCAAGCATTGCTTCATTCCAACGGCCCTGATATCTCTGTTCCACCATGTTCGTCACTCACAGCTCCACAGTTTTGTGGGAAGAAATTAAGATGAGATTGAAGAAAATGAATTTTTAACGACATGTTGCATCCAAGTTGGTGGTAAGTTTAAAGAAGCTCTTTAACCAATGCCATGAAGTTATCATCTCTTTTCTTACCTAAAAACCCATGTACAACTCCCTTAAAGGTTTTCCAGGCTCTTTTCTCATTTCCCGTTAAAATCATGTCAAAAGCAGTATCATTTACGATTTCACGGATTTGAGGCCCAATAAAGATGCCTTTCTTGGCTTTTGCATCACTTAACCTGGGAAACTTTGCTCTCAAGTACTTAAAAGCTTGTCCTTCCTGGTCCATGCATGGCCTTAACAAAGTTTTTCATTAGTCCAAACTTAATATGTAATGGGGGAAGGAGAACATCCTTAGAATCTACAAGAGGCTCGTCAACTACATTTTTCTCATCAGGGTTTAGGTCATGTGTAGGCCAGTTCACTTTTTTATAGTGAGATTTTCTATCCCGACTGTCCCACAAACACAAAAAACAATAGTACTTGGTGAACCCTAATTGCATTCCTAGGAGTATAGCAATGACTTTCAGATCACCACAGATTTGCCACTTGTGTTGTTCATATTTGATTGATTGGAGAAGTGTTTTCATATTTATATAAGTTTTTTTCATGTGAACTGCATGACCTTAAGGAATAGAAGGTAGCTGATTTCCATTATGCAAAAGTACAGCTTTTAAGCTTAGTTTTGAAGTCTAGAAACAGTCTCCATTCAGATGGAGCGCGATCCAAATTCATGCAGTTCATCGAACCATTAACATCAGAACAAACTACGAGGTTTTCTTTCTTCTCAAAAAAGGAAGCAAATCTGTTTGACGCTGTCTGTACTGAGATATTTTCATAGCATGTTTTAGAAGATTCCACTGTTGTAGTCTTGACCCTAAAAGCTCAGCCTTTTCCTTAGACAAGCCCAGATCTCTTATAAGGTCACTCAACTCTGCTTGCCCAATTCTGTGCGGATCACTAGACCTATCGCTTACCTCAAAACCAGGGTCACAAGATGTAGAAGGATGGGTTCCTCCTTCTACACAGTCTTTATCATCTTCCTCTAAAATTTCATCGTTTTGGGGTGGAGAAGGGAATGGCAAAGTGTCTGAGTGTGGTACAGGCCGAAGAGCAGATGGGAGATTAGAGTATTTAACCGTTCCTCTTTTCTTCATAGATAAACCATGCTTAATGGGAGGAGTTAAGCAGAAATAACAGTCGTTTGTATGATTGGTGGGCTCACGCCAAACCATAGGTACTGCAAAAGCCATTGCCCGGTTTTAATTTTGCAGCCACTCTCGTAATATGACGGAACAAGAATTGCAACATATATGAGGAGCCCATGATTTATCTTGGTCCTCAACTTTCACACCAAAATAATATTCATAGGCAGTCTTAACGATAGGTGTCACTTCACGTTTCTGAGCCAAAAATGTTATTTCACCACATATATAGCAAAAGCTATCGACGGAATTCACACACTTTTGAGGCATTTCAGATCAGCAGTTAATTTAATTTTAAAATCAACTTCACACAATAATTTCAATTGCAACCAGGCGCGTACAACTGACAAACTCACATAGGTTATGTTTACAACTTATGAGCAGCTGAAGAGAGGGAAATTATGTAAACAAACATGTGTACCAACTGTTGGTGATGAAATATTTCATTTGTTGAAAACTCAATATATACATATGATGATACTATAGTTTGAAAACAAGAGCTAATTTTTAATTTTTAACACGTGGAAATTTATTAAAATCAGCTAATTTCAACCCCGAAACAAAAACTTTGTTGTTCAGTGTTATTTATTGATTAAAACAAAATAATTACGCTATTAAAAAAATAAGGAATTCCCGGTTGTACACATTTTGTTTGACGCGACTAGATAATAGACGAGTGAGTTAAAAAATTACGACAATGATGTTGCTTTGAAAGGTCTTGAAAAAATTAATTTCTTCAATAACAAATTTAATAAAGAACAGTTGGTGAGCTGACTGAGCGGATAAGCACCGTCATCAAATTCTAATCGAACTCTTAAAATTTTATTTGTTAAAAAATCAATTTTTTTTTTTTTATTTAAAGACATGTTTGGTTCACCCGGCTTGCTTTGAAGAGTAAAATAATAACGTTATTGCTGCAGTTTGCTTTTGGCATAACGTTATGTGATCAAATTCTGTCAAATATGTGGCACAAATAAGCGAAGTTTTATATTCTGAAATTGTTTTTAAAAACCCAAATAAATATTTGTTTTTTGATGGGCTTGTGCTATGCCTTTGAATATCTGTCATTAGCAAATAGTTACTGAATGTGTTTAATGAATGCATTTTGTTTATGCTGTTTAAGTTTGCTTAACAAGTTTGCCTGATTATTATGCGTCAATACGTAATCACTTTAGCTATTTACTGTAGTTGGGGTTCAAAAAATATTAAGTGCGTGTGTGTGTACATAACTACGCTTTCATTCACTGGGCACAGATTTTTGTTTATTTTATTGAATCTTTGTTGAAATTTTTTTTATCTTAATAATGGAGCGCTTTTGTGGGTGTATGTGCTTTTTTATAGTTTCCTGGCATTAATTATTTGCTTGTTTAACTTCGCTAATGTTTATTGGTATTGGATTTTGTTTTCACTTTAAAAATTAATTACAAAGAAAAAAAAATACACAATTGTATAAAAAAATTTTCTATCCAATACCTTTCCGTCTGTAACAGAAGCTAATTAGGCAACAGGAGGAGTAACTTTTTCTAAATTTATAAAAAGAAAGTAGTATTAAATATTAATCTTTTATAGGTCATTCAGTTGTCAAGGGTTTTTCTACCAGGAGTTTGTTTTCTAAAACAAAATAAAACAAAAAAAACATTATACTAAAATGAATTAAATTTTTATTTTATTACGAAGAGAAAAGTTCGGGAATTATGACTGTAAAATGATTTCTGGCAAATGTCCACCATGACCACGCTGACAGATGTCGACAGCTTCATCAAAGATTTTAATCACTTTTTGACAAAATGGCGGTCCTATTTAGTTAATCACATCACGGATTTTGAGTTTTAAGCTGTCCTTTATATACCCCTCACAAAAAGTAATCCAGTGGTGTTTAATCATTTAACTACTAATTGCCATGAAATTATGTGATGGAGAACTTTGGCTTGCAATAAATATATTGTTTCATTGACTGTGTGACATGTTGCAACGTCCTGTTGAAACTACATGTCAGTAATACCCAATATTTGATCAAGAGCACATAGCCCACCATATAGTGACACATTGAGCATGCTAAGGCTCCTCAATAATCGCCCTAGGATTTTCATAAGCCCAAATTCGAGAATTTTGCTTGTTGACATACCCTGAGAAGTTAAAATGAGCTTCGTTGTTCCTGAATTGAGCGAATCGAGGGTGATGTGAATGATCGGTTGGCTGCAACTCCTGCACCAGTTGAACCTTGTAAGGCTTCTAATCTTTACACAAAATTCACCATGTGGTGGTTTTGGATAACCCCAATGTTTTAAAACGTCTAGGAATTGATAAATTTGGGTCTGCTGCAACATAGTGGCTCACGGCTGTGATGCTTTCAGTTGAACGACTCGTACGAACACGCCTTGGTATTTGCACATTTTGTATCGAGCCTGTCGACTCAAATTTAACGACCAAATTCTTAATAGCAGTCTCAGAAGGACGATTATATTGTCCGAAAATATCACGAATTTTGCGAACCACCATTTTCATAGTGGATTTTAATAATTTTAAGGCGCTTTTTGTGCGAAATTGAAATTATTGTAGCAATTGCCAATGTATCTACTACGATAACGCAAAAAAAATTAATGTCAAAACTATCAAGTCGTTTTGCCACAATTGGAAAATTAAACTTCTTGTTTAAAAAACCCGCTGGTTACTATTAAATTGTTATTACACTGATTGTTATTATACTAATATTTTTCCATTAAAATTGTATTTGCATTGCCAGTAAGATCTTTCCATTTACACAACAATTCAGTTTCAAGTCACATAAATAAGGTAATTTTAAGCCACGTTTTTGCCTGCTTTTAAGTGCGCAAGTAAATATTTTCAATGCCTTGTTATAAACGTAAAAATACATACTTAAATAGATTTAAAATAAAATAACGGTATCAATAAAAATTTAATAATTACTGCAGTTTAATTATAATGTAGTATGCCCAGGCATGGAATATACTAAATATTGTTATTGTTTTAAAATAAATTAAAATAATTAACAGTAAAAAAGAAAACGAAATGACCTATTGTGTATTTTACAAATTTTTTGTGGGTGATCCCAAATTAAGGTTATTTGTGCCATTTTAAGTTTTTAGTGACATTTTCATATTAAAATCGATTTTAGGCATATTTTTGCGAAGTTGCTCTTATTTACGGAGATACAGCGATTTTAAGTTATTAGTGAAATTTTAATATAAAAATCGATTTTTTGTGGGTGATCCCAAATTAGGCTTATTTTTGCGAAAACATGCTTATACGAAATTCCACGAAATAAGCTAAATAACAGAAAGCAGAAACAACCAACACAGAACAAAAACAAAACACACGACAAAACAGGTGTCTACACTGTGTGATGATAGCAACAACAATATTGGATGATATTATATTATATGATATGATGATATTATTGTTTATGGGAGAACCGTTTAAAGCACCACGCCCTGAAAATAGAGAGGAATTCATGTTGAAACGTTGTTTAGTGTAGACAAAAACCAAAAAAAAAAATTAATAAAGCATGTTTTAGGCGTTGAAGTGGTGAGGTTACCATCATGTTTATTTTGAGCGCATTTAAAATGAATAAATCATTTAATTTAATTTAAAATCTCTAGAGTGTGGTGTTATTGTTTTCAATAAAATAACTCAATATATATAATAACGTGTACATAACCATATTTAAAAAATTAAACAAAACGTTTAAAAGCTTCAACAAATGCTGCTTGATAAACTTGAACCTCTAGTTATAATTCAGAATGAAAAGAGAAATTAACACTAAATAACATGTTAAGTTTGCAGAAGTTTTTCTTCATATTTTCATGGTTATTTCACAAGTACAAATTGCAAGTAGTATTTTTTTGTGTTAAAAACTAGTCAACATTTTTATTATACATCTTCTACTCAAAAGTTCTTATCCTTGAACTTGTCCTTATGAAAGCCATTATTTACCCATTCATTGCAATATACGAACACTTTTTGTTACATTTTTATTTTCTTCATTTTTCGTACGAAACTGTTTGTGTTGTGTTGTGTTGTTTGCAACATGTAGGTGTTGCTTGGATGCATTAAAAGGTTATTGGATTCAAGTCTAGACAAAAATATAAACAGCGGGAAATAAAAAATATAAAAATGTATTTTATTACATTACTGATTGAATTGGTAAAATCACAAAGCGATTAAAGTTACTTTGGGTAAAAATATTGTACTATATTCAATGCTTAATGCTATTAAACTTTTATTTTACCTTATTTTCATTTTAACTGATTTATTTATTTATTTATTTTTTTTTTATTTTTTCATAATAGTTAAGACATCAGCAGTTTTGTAAGCATCAAGCAGTTCTGTTGTTCCTATTATTACAAGTTGTACCTACTTGTGTTAAAGAATGTTAAGGTCATTATTTTTTACAACCCTTATTTTAGTGTAATTTTGTACTTGAAAAATAGTTTATTTCACAATGTTTACTAACTACTTCGACATTTTTTTTGAGATTTTTTCCGCTTCACATGTGTGCATTTTTTTATAAGGTCAAGTGGCTTCGTGTTCCCAAAGAATAATAGTTACTGTTGAACATGAACGTATCTCTACATTTCATATTAATTTCTTTTAAGAAATAAACTAAATTCATTTAAGTGTACGGTCAACATAAATGTCATACAGTGGGGGAGTTGGTAATAAAAATATTTCTATGGTTTCTAAAGAGTAAACTAGGATTGTTTTGAAACTGTAGACGGGTACAATGGAGAGTTTAAAATTATCAACATTAGAGAGAGTTTTTATATATTCTAGATGTTACTTAAAAGATGCTACTTTAAAGAATCGTAACAACGGCCAGTGGCAAATTTTCCCCAGAAGGCGACCGATTTAATTTTTTTTTATCTCTTATCTTTTAAAATTAAGTCGGGTTTTCCTTTCTGACGCTATAACTCCAGAACAAACGAACTAATTTCCATTGTTTTGCATTGGTTGGAAAGGTTTCGGGCTCCGTGAGGTTTATAGCAAAGAAAATTCAGGAAAAATTTCAGGAGAATAAGCAGGAAAACAGGGAAAATCATTTTTCACATACAACGCCATCTCTGATGTATAGCATGTACTACAACGGCACCAGAACATGGTGTGTGAGTATCCCTCACGAAGATAAGTACGTTCGACATGCAAATAACCGATGAAATATACAACGACGGATTGATTCTGATTGAGGATCAATGCTTGACTATTGCAAACAAGCTACTGATTCAAGTAGGAATGATTGCGCCAAATCGATCGATGCACGATGCATTCAACCAAGAATTAAATCGAGAGCTGCAATACAATGTTGATACATTGCAGGAATTCTTTCGAAATAATGTGCCGTTGCTGAATGAACAGCAAAAACAAGTATACGAAACATTAATGCAAGCGGTGGACAATAATACTGGTGGTCTATTCATCCTGGACGCACCTGGAGGAACGGCGAAAATATATGTCATTTCATTGATTTTGGCCACTTTTCGATCAAGATGTGACATAGCTTTGGCGTTAACATCATCTGGAATTGCGGCGACTGCACATTCTGCGCTTAATTTGGCACTCAATTTAAACACAATTGATCCAGTGCATTGGGAAAATTGTTGATGCAATGCAAGCTCATTGTTTGGGATGAGTGCAAAATGGCACATAAGAAATCACTTGAAGCATTTAACTTCACACTAAAGGATCTTTGGCGAAATAACAACAACTTTGGCGGCTTGATGATATTGTTGGCAGGCGATTTCAGGCAAATGTTGCTAGTAATTCCCCGTGCAACGCCTGCAGATGAATTGAATGCTTGCCTGAAGGCATCACTTTTGTGGAATAACGTAAAAACATTATCACTAACCACTAATATGAGAGTTCAACTTCAAAATGATCAAAGTGCTGCACAATTTTCCAAACAATTGTTAGCTGTTGGAAATGGAAAAGTTCCAGTTGATGCGACAGCTGGATTAATTACTCTTATCCACGACTTATGCCGATTTGTGGACACTCAATTAGCTCTTTTTGAAAATGTTTTCCCCAACATTAATGAGAATTATCAGAATTATGCTTGGTTAAGTTAACGAGCAATTCTCGCCCCAAAGAATAATGATGTACATGCACTGAATTTCACCATTCAATCAAAAATCGATGGCAATTTGGTGACATATAAATCCGTTGATTCCAGAGCAAATCCTGATGATGGAGTTTTTGAACTCTCTGGACATAGCAGGATTTCCACCACATAACTTGCAACTCAAAGTTGGTTCAGTTATTATGATATGGCGTAATTTGAATCCACCGCGACTTTGCAACGGTACTAGACTTGCGGTGAAAAGACTTATGCCGAACTTGATTGAGTCAACCATTATTAACGGAAAGTATGCCGGTGAAATTGTATGTATTCTTTGAATACCAATGGTTCCGACTGATCTTCCGTTTGACTTCAAACGATTGCAATTTCCGGTTCGCCTTGCATTCGCAATGACAATGAATAAGTCGCAAAGCCAATAGCTTAGTGTTTGCGGGATAAATTTAGAAATTCATTGTTTTTCACATGTACAGCTATACGTTGCGTGTTCACGAGTTGGGAAACCATCCGCTTTGTCTGTGTTAACGTCAGACCAATGAACAAAAATTTGTGGTCTACCAAAGAGCACTTCAACGAAACGGATAATTTGCGGACACATATAACGTTTCGATTCACTTTTAGTTTTTACTTAGAGAAGTTCAACTAAATTTCACTTCAATTTTGTAATCGAAATGAATTCATTACTGTTGTGCAATGAAACAAAATTTTTCCTTTTCAAAATAATTTTTCTTCATCGTTTAATCCCCGAACGAAATGTTACAAAAAACGAAGTCATCTGGTGGCGAAACGGAGTTCGCCGGGTTTGCTAGTTTTTTTATATAAATTCAGAAATAGGGTGCTCAAATGTGCGCTTTTTTAAGAGAAGTTAAAATTCAATATAATTTCGAAAATTTTTTAACTTCAAGGGGGAATAATTTTTTTGGTTTTGTATGATATTCCCATAAAATTTTTATTATTCAAAAAATATATTAAATATATTACTGTGAGGGAAATCAAATCCAAATGTGAATTTTATTATTACTTATCAGTAGATATTACTCCAAATTTTATATAGAAAATATAAGAGTATTACATGTCAAACCAAATTGATTAAATGAGAGTTTTCATTGAATCACCACAGCAAAGAGATACAAAAACTCAAAAATACATACTTTTGTACAAAACATAGCAAGCATTTCCAAAACAAAAATACTTTGTATTTTCAAGCTTTCTACAAAGTCTTTCATATGTAATTTGAAAAATAAAGAAATCAAATATAAATATGTATTAATCTTTTAAAAGATACATATTTAATTAAAATAAAAAAGGTCGAATAAAAATAAAAATAGAAATCAAAAATATTTGTATTTTACAAAAACGCAACGTGCACATGCAATGGAAATAATCGATTTAAATTTTTTAGAAGGCCATATGGAACACTCCACAGTAATACATTTAAAATATATTTTGAATAATAAATATTTTATGAGAATATAATACAATATTTATTTTTTTATGTGTTTATTTTTAAAATTATATTTGAGGCTCTAGGAATTGCAATGATTAGTTATGGTAGAGGGTAATAAACATATGTGTGCGTGTGTGTGTTGGGTAGTGTGTTTTTGATTTTAAATTAATTAAACGCTATAAAATCATATTGCAAAGTAATATCATGCAATAAGAAGGTAAATGCAAGAAAATTTTGTCAGTATATACTAATGAAACAGTAAAACTTAAAATGAAAAATATGATTGGAAGAATATGCCATCGACAGGCCATTGGAGATCCTTTTGAAGAAGCACAAGAAAAAAGGAACAAACATTAAAGACATTTTCGCTAGCACAATACAAGAAAAGAAAGATATAATACCAATGAAGGCGTCCTTACTGGTTTTATGATCCATTTAGAATTACATTTGACAAAAATGTAATTCCACTCCCGCAGAATTGGATAAAGAAGCCAATCAGCTCCTTGAAAATGAACAAGAAACATATTTATATGAAATTTTTACTGGGGTAATTAAATAAACATTTTGTTTGGTATGGATCTCCTACATATCTATTATGGATTCATGTTCAAAAACTATAAAATTGTTTTTATAATAATAATATTTAAAGCTGTCATATTTAATACCAGAACTTAGATTTGCTAATGGATTATGGCCGCTGGGGCTATTTTCCGAATTTGGACTTACAACGACCTATGACTAAATGTAGAAATGAAAACGTTTGCTAAGTGGACACGGGTAGACGACTTAATTTAATGGGTAATTTTTTAGTTCAGTTAACGTTACTATTTATCAAACGCAATGCACTATATTTTTATATAAATTTATTTTTTTTAATAACATTTTTCAAACATATATTACTTTACTTTGATAAGGCTCAATTTTAAAAGTAACGTACATATCAAATTGAAGTTAGAGATGCCTGTCCAACAAAAAAAAATTCAAATCCAATCAAAATTTAATTTACCTGCCACTGTGCACGGCTGCCTAAGTAGTGTAACGTAAATATTTAATATCTAAGCTATACTACAACTCGGTTGTGTGGGAAGTTTCAATACAATACACAATAGTAGTTTAATTATTTCTGCTCTTTTTACCAAATCTTCCACTGTGGATCGTTATAATTATGTATTATTTTTAATAACCAACTAACTGCATGCAATAAATATTAATTATAAAAATACTTATACTTATCTAATTATTCTTTGGCCTTTATAATCATTCATTCATTCATTCCCTAAAACAGAGAAAACAATAATAAAGTTGTATGATATATTAATTGAAATAAAAATTCCTTTAATAAAAGTTTATTTTATTTGATCTTTCATAAATTTAATATTATTATATGAGTTTTATTATTTTTATCTGCTGCTTCAACAAAAATATAATAAAATATTTACAACTGAGTTTTAAAACATAATTTTAATTAATATTAATTCAATTAAATTAATTAGTAATCAAATTAATTATCATAAATAATTTATAAATAACGTGTCGAAAAGTAATAGGGTAGAAAAATGTTTCAATGCAATGCAAATGCATTTCAAGAAAACTAAGCTAGATATTTTAGTACCCTCCACTACTACAAAATAGAGAATTGTATGTAAATCGATCACGCAAACAAGAAGCCATGAAACTAATTAAATCCTAACGTGGTATTTTGTTGCATTTGTTGAATTTCGCTGTGCTATTTTGCACAGAGCAACCAAGCGAAATTCTTGCGATTTAGGTTTTCATCATAACCACAAGAATATTATTCTACTTCCGAAGGGCCAACCTCAATAATCAGTCAGAGAATAGCTAAAAGGCTAAAAAGACAATCAACGGAACTCTGGGGCTTTACTGATTCCCGTGGAAATATAGGGAATTTTTCAGTTGGCTCCTTGCTAACCTGTTACGGGACTGGGCTCCCTTTTACCCCCGCAAGACACAAGTCTAGATGGTTGTGTGATCCAAAAAGACTTATAAATGTGCCCCCGGGGGAACTTGATCTTATATGATGTGATTTGATTTACATCTGCACCGACTAGGTAGTCATAATCAGATGGTGGTCAAACCACTTGAATGATTTGCAAACGTCATTCACGCCCTAGGAGGCCATCGAATACGTATATCCTCCGGTCACTCCTAGTAGCAATTTCGAAAGCCCGAAGTAGGCCGCAGCCTTCACTCCTTACTAAAGAGTTGGAGACTTTCCAACTCCTGGTCCAGAACGCATGAAGCTTAATATAATTAAGAACACGACGGCATTCATACTCACTTGACCTGAACCATTCATTGTGTTCATTTTGAATGATCCGACCCACAAACTCTCACGAGGGTCTCGAAACCACAACCACCACGATACTCCCATATAGGGGCCAACCTCAATAACCAGTCAGAGAACAGCTAATTGTCTCAAGAGACAAATAGTGAACTCTGGAGCGTACTGATTCCCGTGAAAATATGTGGATTGCCCAGGTGACTCCTACTAGCTTTTGAGGGGCCTGGGCTCCCTTTTACCCCGCAAGACACCAGTCTAAATGGAATAGTAGGTTCCAAAAAGACTATCGCTTGATCTTATATGGATTAATTCATATTTTACAAAGACAAATAAAAAATTTGATTTTAACACGCTTACCTCTAATTAAATTATTGTTTCATCTGGTGTGCCGCAGGATAGCCATCTGGGTCCTTTATCCAATGCCATTAAATATTCAAACGTTGTATTATATGCAGACAACGTGAAGAAATTTCGTTCATATTATCCCACAAAAGGACTTAGAATCGTTTAATTCCTGGTGTAAAATTAATCTTATGGAGTTAAACCTTAAAAAGTGTAAATAAATATGTTTCTTCTTCTTCTTCTTGCACAAACGTGCAATATATTGAAAATAATTAAGTAATAACGTAAACAACTGGGTATGCTGTTTACTAACAGTGTAGCTTGCTAGAACACTTATGCACGCAAGACAACAACAACTCTCTATTTACAAACTACGTAGAAATTTTATACGCGCAAAACTACAACAATTAGGTATGCTGTTTACTAACTGCGTAGCATGCTAAGAAAACTTATGGACGCAAAACAACAACAACTTTCTACTTACAAAATGCGTGGAAATTTTATACACGCAAAAAAATTGGGTATGATGTTTACTAACTGTGTAGTTTTATAAGAAAACTTATGTACACAAGACAAGAGCAACAACTATCTTAAAATGGATTCCAGGAAGAATCTTTATCAGCATAAAAACAAAAAGGATAATATACACTGACCTACAAACGCCTATATATTGAATGATTAACATAACAACAACAAAATGTGATACAAAAGGAGTAGAAAATTCTAAAGTTTTCTAGACCTCTAGTGGACAAATATAAAAGACAGCATCGAAGTGGATAGTTAAGACGTGCATCTTAAGTAAATTGGTCTGTAGTGTCAACTCTGTGTATAGTTAAAGTAAATAAACTTGTAATTAATTTAAAACCTCTAAAATCTGGTGTTATTTATTTTGCAATAAAGAACTCACCACAAAAAGGTATAAATAAGAAAATATATTAAACGGCTACGACCTTGAGAAACCGAATGGAGTTCTTGGTATTTTACTGGATGTTAAATTAAATTTTGTAAAGCATATTTCGTTAGACACGAACAAAGCACGTGCAGTTCTTGGATTTATAATTATATTTCAAAAAACATTTTTATATTTCTTTTGTCAGACCTATTATGGAATATGGCTCAATAATTTGGGATTCAATTTATAATAGGATGAAATCGATGCAAAAACAGTTTTTGTTATTTTGTCTACGCACTATTTCAATTCACAATTAAAATATTCAAACTCTGATCCGTTTTTAAGAATTTATACTGAGTTAAATAAATTTTATAAGCATATTGATTTTTTAATGTTAACGCTGTTAACTGTCATGTAACTTTTATGTACTACTATTATTTACTGTTTTTAATGTCTGTTGGGATTTTAAAGCCATAGACAATATAAAATCAATAAATAAACTACTTTTAACTGTACCGCTATTCGAATTATGGGTAGTGTGAACTTACTCTGTAAATTTGTTCGTTGCGAAAGATAGAAAGTCTGCTTCTATTTTAGGCTTAAATTCTTGTAAACAATCTGGTTTGGTAAAACGAATAAATTTGGTTGAGGAAATTAGTTTAGCAGAGCTAACAAAAGATCATGACTAATGGTTTGAGGGCATAGGATGTTTTAAGAAAGATTTCAGTATTGAACTGAAGGAAAATGCAACACAAATTTCAAGGTCTCTAATTCGGATAACTTTAGTCCTAACCGAACCTTTGAAAGGGGATTTAGAGAATTTTTGTATGAAATATATTACTGTGAAAAAGTAGGTGTAAGGATTTTGTGCATATAAATTGTTGAAAAGATAAACACAATATTGAAGATTTTCATAAACGTAAAGAGAGCTGAATTTGGCAATCGAGAATAGTGCCTATGAAATACAAATTTTTTAGCAACTGCTATATGCATTTTAAATTAAACTGTATATAAAATTAAGTCATCACATCTCTTTAGGCGTGATTGGGCTGGAAGATGCTAACAACTCAAATTTGATCTATTGTTGACGACATAGATATCACTGAACATGAGGTTTCAACACGACAGTACCACATGTCACACAGCTTATGAAACGATCATAATTACACGACATGCAGTCGTTAAGTGGCCAGCCAGATCGTGTGATTTAACACCGCTGGATTATTTTTTGTGGGAGCTATGTTAAGGACAGAGTCTATACGGTGCCAGTCGAATCGATTTCAGCCTTAAAACCTAAAATCTGAGATGTGATTACTGATCACAGTTTTGCCAAAGTGATTAAAAACTCTGTTAGCGTGGTCGTGGTGTAGATATTTGCCAGATATCGTTTTTCATTCACAATTTCTGAACTTTTCTTTTCGTGATACAATTTGAATCATCTTAATCTAAATTTTTTGTTTTGAGAAAACAAACTTCTTGTTGAAAAACCTTTTATTTCAAAATATTCAATAATAAAAAGCGGTAGTTTAGAAAGAACTAAACAACTGATAGCAAACCTTTTTTATTTTCAATAGAACAAGAAAATAATACAGTGATGCTTAAAAATATTAATTTTGTCCTTTTTCCTTTTAATTATTTTTTATTTAGAAAATTTTTTAATTTCCGTTATTAATTTTTTTTAAGTCTGCTCTATTTTTTTGGCAAACTAAAATTAGTTCAGTATTTGCTTTTTAGTTAAATTTTGTTACACGAAACTATATTTTATTCCTTGTTAATTTCTATTTGCCCTTTTCACTTCCGTTTCACATAAATTTAGATTCTTGTTTCTTATTTGATGACATTACTAAAATTGCTTTTGGCTACCATCATAGATAGCATTAAAAGGCATGGATGGGTTTTGTCAAGGGCGTAATGGCTATTATTGTGGTGGGGTGAAGCTTTTAATTGTTGTTGTAATTAGATTATGTCGTCATGCTTATGGTCATAAATTTTATTTTCTCTATGTTAAGGTTGTTCTCATTCCAATTTTTTTTTGTACTAAGTAGTTTGGTGTTTTGTCGTTAGGATGTCCTGTCTTACTTTTAATTTCATGTTTTACTTGCCATGCATTTTGCTAAAATTCAGATGGTGATAATGTTCCCTTAATGTAAATATGAGACAGACAATTTTTTATTACTTGTGTTTACCTAGTTAACATGTAGGCTTCTTTATTTATATGAGGTATTATTAATAAATGAAATAAAATGTGTTTAAGAGTACATAAATGTGGTCCATAGAAGAGTGTACATTTAAGTATGTATTTTAATATGTGGGTAATTATGGTTGAATACTTCATAAGCCTTTTGAAACTTTAGGTTTCTGTAATTATTTGTGACATTTAATTTTCTAGCATTACTTGAAAGGTATTTTTCTACAAAAATTTGAATAACATTTCATAAAAATTTAACCAAGAATCCTAATTGAGTCAGCAATTGGAGAGAAGCTGACAGAAGGATAGATTTGGTACTAATGAGTTAAGGGCCTCACGATTGATTTTTGGTCTATCGATGTATGTTTTTATACTCTTTGTGGCAAAGAAAGCGAAACTCTACATCTTATGTACTCTAGTCCCTTTTTGACCTTAACATATAAACTGTTTTTATATATAAATATAATTTAATGCGAGGACGACATGATGTTAATCGATTTTCAAAAATAATTTTTTCCCAAAAAAAAAAAATAATAATAAAAATAATTTTTTCCCAAAAAACAAAAAATTATTTTTGATTAATCAATTTACTTAACTTAAAAATCATTAAAAATTTATTGTTAAAAACTAACAGAAAATTAAATTAAATAATAATTCCAAAATTTTTTTTAGTTTAGAAATAAAACGAATTTTGCTTTTTGGGGTTGTCTGTTGCACTTCTGTTGAAGATTTGTTTCATTCTTTATGTGGAAATTTGATTAATAAACGAATCTATTGAACCAAAAATAAACTTTAGCGCTAAACACCATTTCGTGGTAGAACACCGGCCGATGCAAAAAAATGTCTCGTGGTTTTAATTGCTGAGCCAGTTAGGACCTTTGCGCCATTTTACTAATAAAATTGTTTTTTCGTTTACTTTTGTGTAAATCGGCGATATTTTCTTTAGTGTGCACATTTCTGCGAAATGTTAGTATTTTTGAATCATTCAGAAAGTTTAGGGTATGAAATCTATGCACAGCTTAATAGCTAGCTAGCGCAGGAGGACGATTATGCATTCCCATGCCTAAAAGCTGCGGAAATTAATGACTGGTTTTCGAAGAAAATCTGAAAAGTTTGGAGCGTTGTTTAAGCTTCAATTAATTCATAATGATTTGCCACAGTATACTGATCATAAATGTAAAATACTGAGCCCAGCATGACAGTTAACTCTTTAAAAAAAAAAAAGAATCTGGCACAAATAGGGAATTTTGTGAAAGTATAATTAAATGCAGCACAAGTAAAATAAGTTTGCGTTGACGCTTAATGGATTTAAATTACAAGCGTATTTTTAATGCAAGTTTAAAGATGTCACACAAAAACTTCTTGCGACACTTTTTCTGCTATAATTTTTATCAAAAACTGTTTGCTGCCTGTTGGATTAATTTGTCAAAATAATATTTTATGCTTAAATGTATAACTATGCATTTATAGAGTATCTTGCATATCAGTTTGAACCAAATTTACTATAATATAATTAATTTAGTTTCTCTATAGAAAATTTACTAAAACGCTTATGTTTATGTATATAAATGGCTTTAATAAGTATTAATAGAAAATATTAACTTTTATTTATTGTAAATAGTTAAATAGTTCTTTATATGTATGTAACTATATCTATAAAAATATTATTATTAGGAGAACTTATCTTGTTGAAGCGTAATAGCAGCACTTAATCATAATAAGGTTAAAATAATAATGGCAAATTATGGTAACGTAGAAACTACATTTTTGTAGTAAATAATTTATGTAAAGATCTAAGTAAATAGATAAAAATAATGGTCCTTTAGTATTATAACGACACTTTAAAAATATAAAAGAATAACACCTAAGTTTCTTTGACCTTTAAACTATATTTCTTTTTCTGTCACAAACAATTTTTGACTTCCTTTTTATAAGAATACTGTTACTGCTGTTATACATTTTACATTTGGAATTTACTTTTTTATAAAATAGTACTTATAAATATTTAAAGTATAATACTTATACTTTTATGATGTCTTTACAATAATTCAACAATCTTTTAGGTTTTTTGTTCTTCAACATATGACAAACAACTGTAACAACTAATGCAGTCGCTGTAATAACTTGGTGTTGTTTTTAAAAAACGAAACATATTTCTACTTGCGTCAGCAACTTCCGTGAAGGGTGGAATGAAAGCTAAAGAGCAGAAATATTTCTTTACGCAAAATTTTTGTTTTAAATAATCATATTTGAAATTTTATTTTATTTCCGGAATTTTATATAATAAATTCTAAAACTTAGGTTAGTCTTAAGTTCGTAAATAGAGTTAATAATCATGGATAAAAAGTTCAAGCCCAACTGAAGAATAATAGTTATTTTGTTTTTAAATTGTATTGGTATTTGTTCCAACTTTTTTTTGGTTTTTTTTCACTTAAATTTGTTATCGATGATATATTGAATATGTGCATAAAATAATTTTATTTAAAAAATTTTTGCAAATATTTGTTATCACAAACAATTGCTATTTAAATGTTTACGTTTTTTGTTTTCTTTTGCTATAAATAAAAGTATGCAAAGTAAAATATTCTCATATAATTAAGGTTTCAGTTCCAAGCAAAATTTAATTATATGCTTTGTAATGTTTTGTATAAAATTGTAGTTTTTCAGGCATCAAATTGTAATGTTTTGCATAATTTAAATAAACATTTTTTCCCTTTAATCTGCCTACAGCTATTTGTTGAGAGAATGTTTGCATGTGATGTTATTGTTTTTAGAGCCACTGGTGTGCTGGGTATACCTTTACATTTATTATTTAATGGCATGGGTTACTCTAATAAGTATACAACGTATAAATATAGACAATTTTAAAAATGCAGTAAAAATTTGATTGTTATTGATATCTCATAACCAATATCTTTACCACATACTCATTATTTTAATTGCTGTTAAAAAATATTTTTTTTGTAAATAAAACATTCATAATTGAATAGGGATAAAATAATATAAAGGCTTATTTTTTCGGTTACCGTATTCACTGTGTAACCAGAAGTAAATTTTAAAATTTTTGAGAAATGAGTATATTATGCTATTTATGATCAGTATCATGAAAATGGATTGACGCTTGAAAAGTACTGAAAATTTCAATAAGTCATTAATTCAATTTATTACAAAATTTAATTTGAAGATATAGCACAGTTTGGCCTTAACATGGTCGCTAATAAGCAATAAGCAATAGGCCACATATCCAGTACATTCAAGCAACTCCATTACATCCAGAAAACTTACCGTTATATGAAAGTGTTCACTTAACGAACAATGGAGATCGTTATTACACCTTGATCATCATGTTTTCTTTAAAAGTTTAAATATCAATGATCCTGTTAAGATCAAGAGTTTCAACATGTTTGAACAGGATGGCATGACTAATGGAAATAGAAATTTGGTAATAAGTTGATACCGATATAATAGTGGATTATTTCTTTTTTAAAGAGAAGTAGCACTTTAGGCAACAATTGCCTATTTAGTCAAGTACCGTGCTACATTCTTTGGGAAAGAGATAGAGAAGAGATGAAACAGGTGGTAAAAGTAGAAGGGTAGTCGGAAATAGACTTCCGTATAAGACAGCACAGCGACCAGTAACTATGCCTTAATCGATGAGCAGCCGCACCGACAGTCAATTTTTATCCTCGTAGTGAAAAAAAAAACCAAGGGCTTCGTTGGGAATCGAACCCACAACCCCTTACTGACAAGCTAGTACACTACCTACTAGTCTACAGGGGATTATGCTTTTATTCCAGCCTGGAAGGTAAACATTGTTTGTATTATTTCTAATGTATAGCAAGTAATACACGACAAATTGGCACTAAATTGAAGATTTTAATAAAAAAAATTCTGGTTTAAAATTGTTTGTTTTACTTTTTGCCATTTGAAGTTCTACCGGGTTTAAAACACCATCCATTAACTAATGTTATTACCTCGAAAATCGGTAGTTCCTATCTATAAGGAGTCAGAATACGGAAATAACCGTCTTAAAAGTGCAGCGCTTGTACGCATCAAGCAGGTCTCAATATAAAGGTGTTTTCACAGAGGTATAGAAGTTAGTAAAATCCAGATGTATTTTTAAAATTGAAATTAACTTTATTCGACGAATAATCTTGTAGCATTATAATTTCAATATGACCTTTGCATATAACCGCCACCGCTTGCTCGGAGGTAGTCTGGGGATCCAATTTGCGATGACTTTTTCCAACATTTATGGCAGTATATCAGCAATATATCTGCGAATGTTGTCCTTCAAGTGCTCAATCGTTTTGGGCTTATCGGTCCACCACAGAAAATAGTTTAACGGGCAATTCACGAGTCTGAAATGTAAAACTATGAGGTTACCTAACATTTCCTTCAAGAAATCAAGAGTGGTACGAGCTGTATCATATGTTGCACTATTTTGTTGAAACAAAAACTCCTATACATCATGGCTGTCCCATTGATGAACGAAAAATTTAGTAATATGGCTTTATATAGTGGCCACCACTGGCTGTAAGATTCTGACCAGCAGCCTTTTTAAAGAACTACAAAATAATTACTACATTAGCCCAAATGTTGGAGATTATCCAAATACTGCATGTTGTTGTTGTTGTATTGTCGTTGTTAAACATTATTTGCTTATGAATATCGGGATCAGTGGCAATCTTGTGTTGGCTCCAATTTGCACAATTTGAAAGCGTTGTTCAGACGTCAGCATTTTCATGCTAATATGCCAAAACAAAGTAAATATAAATTACTTGACATCTGACAAAATGGCTGCTAGTTAAAAAATTAGTTAATTTCTGTATCTCTATAAAAACACCCGATACATTTCAGTTTGCGTTGTTTCGAAAATAAAACCTATCAATCGTAATAATAAAAAGCTTATGTTGTTGTTGCTGTCCATGAACAAAACAGAGCTCTATGAAGGGACTTTCAGTATGAGCAAAGGGTTGTGTGTGTGTGCGAATATGATAAAACAACAATAAGTTTAACGTGCTGAGCAACCACGATGGTTAAAATTTGCTTTTGCCGTAAAATAAAACACAGTTCAATCGCACCAGTAACATGCAGTCTATAAAGCAAAATGATGACTGAAAGGCATCTGTGGATTTGAGAAAGGACGCGAATTATTGTATGCAGTCACGGCTTCTGAAGCTGCCTGCTAAATACTAGATCAGAAAAGGATGGTGATAAAAGAAGAAGCTTTGCTTAACGTAGGAGAATAACAACATCACAACAGTGAATGACGGTCATAGTGAAATATACAAGAAGAAAGATTCTGAACTGAAGTTTTTATGGAAGCTACAGCGCATGTGAATGATTGCACGAGTTAAAGGTGCTCATTTTATGTTTCGCTGTAATAGCACAGTGGTGTTACGTGGATGACCACCTTAGAATAACGCATGTTTAGTAAACATGAGACCGTGGAATAAAATATTGTAGTCACAGTGTAAAAGGATCACATGCGGATATTTGCAATCAAAGGAATCTCTTCTTTTGTCTAAGAGAAAAACTTTCCAGTGTTTGGGAAATTTGCAACAAATTTACATTGATAATTTTAAATTTGAATTATGTTAAATAATATTAAAGAAGAATGGGGCAGTAAGAAAATTGTATTCATAAATTATATGCCAGCCAAGGAGTTTAAAAGTGCATATGCTTAGTTCTATGGTTACATATGTTCCCACATTATTTTTTTTTTAAACATGTGCAGAACAAATTATAAAAATATTTATTTATGTATTTATGTACATATATTTGCTTTTTAAACGAAAGAGATTTATGAACAAACTAAAAAATATTTAATTTCTTTTTCTTCCCATTTCGATTTACATGCATTTTAAGAGTATGCTATTCTTCCATTTCCGTTTACTTTTTGTTTTGGCTTAACATTTGCCTGTGTAGATGGTTTTCTTCATCTTACGCCCTTTAAACGGAAATTCTTGAGTTTAACTGCAAATTATTCAAATGATCTGTGTTTATGTGTATTTGTTGCAGCCACATCCAGCTACAGCACATTTATGTAAATCGTTTGCTGTTAGATATCAGGACATATGCTGTCCAAGCATTTGCATTAAATTTCATATAAACATGAAGAAGCATCTATGTATGTGTAAATGAAAATCTACAAACAAGTGCCTGAAGCATTTTATTTATTTATATTTGTATTTGAATTTGTGTGATTATGTGCATGTGTCGAAAACAATAAAATAATTTTATTGTATTTTGTGCAAACGAAAGTAATTATAATAAACTTATTTTATAAAAATTTAACCTGATGTGGGCTTATCTAGCAGGATATTAGGTTGACATTCAATTTGTAATCAGAGTTGGCAACCGTAACTAATAATATTTATATCAACATTAGGCTATTGGCAATGGTTCATATGCTTTAAAGTAGAAGGATTTTTAGTTTTTGTTTAAATTAGACACGTAACTGCGGTGAAAAATTTTTCATTGAGGACGGAACGATGTCATTTTTAAAGGTTTTGCACTGTTGTATTTTGTTTTGCTCTTATGTTATTCATGGAATATTTTCACGCACTGTCTACGTCACAGTGTTTAGCTTAGAATGGCATGAATTAGTTGTTATTGATTTGTTGTGCACATGACTATCTTGGAAAAATCTTTTTCCACAGAAGTGTGTATGCGTTATGATGTTGTTTCATAATCCATAGCGAAATTAAATATTTTAAGGGCATTCCATGCTGCAGAACACCCTGGCAGGTATTAATCTTGTTTCACAATCTCTAAAAAAATGGTGTGTAACAACTGGCATCTTATGTTGTTCCATTAATTATGTTTCATTAATTAAGTATTTTTTATAGCTTTTTAATGAGGTTTTAAAATGCCGGCATTTCTGAAATTGTCAAAATAGCAAAATCCAAAGTTCTTGGGTAATCATATTCACAGTTTTGTTTCAAAGTCCAGTGTGAAAGTTACATTTTGTAAAATTCGTGATATTTTCGAACAACATAATCATCGTTCTGAGACCGCTATTAAGGATTTGGGCGTTAAACTTTTATCGTCAGGCTCGACACAAAATATGCAAACACCAACGCACTGGGTTGTTCAATTGAAAACATCGCAGCCGTGAGCCACTGTGTAGAAACAGATGCAAATTTGTTAATTACTCGACGTTCTCAACAATCGGTGTTATCCAGAACCAGCATATGGCGAATATTGCGTAATGATGCGACTTTGTCTTGCACAAGTCTTACAAGATTCAACTGGTGCAGAAATTGAAGCCGACCGACCATTCACAACGCCGTAGATTCGCTTAATTCACTCAGGCTGGTTTTTCGGAAAAATCATTTTTTCAGACGAAGCCTATTTTCACTTGTCACAGCATGTCAACAAGCAAAATTGCTGCTTTTTGGCTTCTGAAAATCCTGTCACTGTATGGTGGACTATGTGGTTTGGGGGCGTGATTGGGCCGTTTTTTTTCGAAGATGAGGTCGGAAATGCGCTAACGGTCAATGGACCATGCTATCGCAAGATGCTAACAACTCAGTTTTGGCCTATTATTGACAACGTGGGTATCACTGATATGTGGTATCAACATGACGATGCCACATGTCACATAGCCAATGAAACGATCAACTGTGTGATTAGATTTACATCTGCGCCTGGCCATGAAGTCTTAATCAGATGGTGGACCAAACCACTGCGCAATTTGGAACGTCATGCTCGTCCTAGGAAGCCGAAGCTATAATTCTATGCAACGGAACTTTCTAGTTGCAACTTCGATGATTGCAGAGCAGGGCTGCAGATCATCACTCCTTGCTTAAGAGTTGGAGACTTTCCAACTCCTGTCCAGAACACATGTCTAGCATGCTCACTGGATCTGGGAACATTTCACCAGGTAGGTGTTATTAAAGATGAAATGAACCCGGCCACCATAGAACCATAGACTGATATGGGGCCGCGAAACTACAACCACCACGATACTCCCATAAAGGGCCAACCTCAACAATCAGCCAGAGAACAGTTAAGTGTCTAAAGAGACAAATAACTGAACTCTGCGGGTCACTGATTCCCATGGAAATAAAGTGGAGTTTCCAGTTGTACCCCTGCTGACTTCAGGGGACTGGGCTCCCTTTTTCGCCCAGTTGCACAGGTCTACATACTAGCTCCCCATTAAGACCATATATGTGCCCCCGGGGGGGTAACCAATGAAACAATCAATTAATTACAAACAAAATATCCCGATTGCATTATTAGACGACAATCAGCATTTAAGTGGCTAGCCAGATCATGTTATTTAATACCGCTGTATTATTTTTTGTGGGGCTATGTGAAGGACAGAGTCTATACGGAGCCAGTTGAATCGATTTCAGCCTTAAAACTCAAAATCCGTGATGTGATTAACGAAATAGAACCGCCATTTTGCCAAAAAGTGATTAAAAACCTTAATGAAAGAATCGACATCTGTCAGTGTTTTCGTAGTGGACATTTGCCAGATATTATTTTTCATTCTTAATTGGCAAACTTTTCTCTTTGTGGTACAGTAAAAAGTTGAATCATCTTAGTCTACATTTTTTGTTTTATATTGTTTTAGAAGATAAATTTCTTCTTGTAAAACCCTTTATAAAAACATTTTGAACTAAATAAAAACACAAAACCTGATAACAAATCTGGTATCCAAAGGAAACGTCTCGTTCATCAATAAAAAATCTTAACTCTCTCAAAAGAATACGTGCCTTTTATGGAGGCACCCTCAATTGGAATTGAACAAAGTTAAAAATAAAAATTGCTAAGAGGGCTGCTATTTATATTTCTGGCCTGGTAACACTGACTGTTACTAGGCACCAGCTGATGTTTCCAGTCCAACCTTCACATTGTTAATTATAACCTCAACCAAAACATTTTGTCATTTTACTGTTGTTATTGTTAGTGATAGCAGGTTGAAAAAGTGATCTTAGGAGAAAATGGAATTAACTCGTGAACATTTTCGTGCAATAAATTTTCATAACTTTCGACGTGGCCTGACACGACAACAGTGCACAGATGAACTTATTTCCTTATATGGTAATGAAGAACCTTCTTACAGCACCATTTAAAACTGGTATAACTAATTCAATCGTGGCCGACAATCACTCCAGGACGAATCCCGTGAAGGTCGTCCAACAACGGTTGTTGTGCCAGAAAACATCGCAACTGTGTATGAGCTGATAAAGCATGAGCGTCATGTAACATATCGCGAGATTGAGGCATCTGTAAGGATTAGTATGACAAGCATCAATAATACCTTGCATGAACATTTGCGTGTAAAAAAGGTTTGTTCACGTTGGATACCGCATAACCTGACAAACGCACAAAAGGATGCTCGTGTTGATTGGTGCAAGAATATCTTGCAGAAATTCGCTCAAGGTGCATCAAAAGCAGTTTATAATATCGGCACAGGTGACGAATCATGGATATACTCATATGATCCTGAAACAAAACAGCAATCCACCGTATGGGTCTTTCAAGACGAGCGAAATCCCACCAAAGTTGTTCGTGGAAGAAGCATCACATCAAAGCAAATGGTTGCCTGTTTCTTCGGTATTACCGGTCATGTGGCGACTGTGCCATTAGAGCAACGTAAGACGGTTAATTCGGCATGGTACACCACTATTTGTTTGCCAGAAGTCTTTGAGAAACTTCGGGAAAAGTCAAAGAAAAGACGCATCATTCTGCATCACGACAATGCGAGCTGTCACCGATCGGCTGAAACAATAGAGGTTTTGACAAGGCAAAACATTGAATTGATGTGTCATCCGGCGTGCAGCCCTGACTTGGCATCTAATGACTTCTTTTTGTTTCCGAACATCAAGAAAAAACTACGTGGGCAACGGTTTCCTACGTCTGAAGAAGCAGTTTCTGCATTCAAAACCCATGTTTCAGAAGTATCTAAATCGGAGTGGAAAAAGTGCTTTGAAAATTGGTTCCAACACATGCAAACGTGTACAAATCTTCATGGAGAATATTTTGAAAAACAATAAAATAGACTTTGTCTTTAAATGCTTGTGTTTTCGTCCTTAGGCCACAAATATAAATAGCAGCCCTCGTATTTTTCCCACTTGAAAATAGCTTATTTTGTCCTCGTTCATAGTAGTGCTTTTTATTAACAAATAAATTTTTATAGTTATTGCAATCAGTTAATCAAACAAGTAGATAAGTTACGATAGAGGCTTAGTCGTATGTATTTAAATAAATAAATTTTAAAATAAGCAAATGTTTAACGCATACATATGTGCGTAAAAGAATAGAAAAATACAAATTATAAAACAATTTTTGACAATAAATACTTTTCATCAACTGAAAATGTAAACTTTCGTTTGTTTGAACACCGATACTGGTATTAAGGACTAAATGGAAATTTACATATTCTGCAATTCCTTATAATGCTAGATTTAAACAGTAGCAAAAATGAAAAATAGACAGCAACTATAAATAGAATATTTTTTGTTAATTTCTTATAGAGCTGTGATTTGATAGGCCAAGGACTTAAAGAGAATGGTTATTACTATTAATAGAGACTTTTTGATATTACTCTATTGGCTTTTGATGGAGGTAACAGTCTGGTGTTAACAACAACATTTAGCTTAAATAAAATGGGCGAATAAAATCGTAATCCTTAATATAAGGAGATTGTTATCATGACTCGATATTTTACGATTTTATTCGCCAATGTTATTGCATCCATCAAAAGCCAATGGAGTATATTGAGCGCTTCTATTTTATTCCAGTAACATTATTCTATATATTCATAACGATGTCATCGCTCCTTTGGCCTGCATGAGGAATCAACTGATGAGCTTTTAGTACTTCCTGCTGGAGTCACAAAAGGCAGACCGTTAATAAATTCCTGCTAAGCTGCATGTAGATAAAACTTAAATTCCAACAGGGATATTACTAATCAAATAAAAATCTTCTTTTTGTTTCATTTAATGCCAACAAAATAAACGCAATTTAGAGAGCTTTGATCGTTTATTGAAAATTTTGTAAAGGTATGCAAAACACATAAGCAGCGCATAAAAGTAAGTCTATCTTCATACAGTTTCTTATCCTTTTTTCACATTTCTTAGTCGAAATCTAAACTTTATTTTCTTTATTTGTTTTTATTGTTGAAATTTAGAAATGTGCGATGGAAGCTTGTGTGTAGCTGTTTAAAACTCATCTATTTTCACACTACTCCCTCGTAAAAAGTAAGAACATGCTATTTACACACGTTTTCTTATAAAATTAAGTAGGTTTACAAATAAAACAACAACAACAACAGCACACTTCTTGTCGTATTAATAGAAATTTTTATTATTTTTTTTTTATTTTAGAAAATGTATTCACTGATTGCATATTTACTTTCTTATTTTAAACCAACAAATTTTTTATATCTATTTTCAGATGATGTTTAAAAGAAAGAAGTCTTAGATGAAATGCTATGAGTTTAACATTAACAGCTTTCAAACATTATAATCAGTGTTTGGATTAAAAAAGTACGTTATCATAACATAAAAAAATAGTTCGGAGAACACAGACGTTTAACTTGTTTTTAGTGTTTGTGTATGTGAGCACAACAGACGCACTAAAAGTTCAGTACACAAACTTTTACACATCAGTACACATACATAAAAAGTTCACTAAAGTGCGCTAAAAAAGAGATCGTGATTATCGGCCAAGATATTTTGTGCGCGTAATTGGGTTTGCTTACACATACACAAACTTTAAAAAATATTGTGTATTTTGTATTTCTTCGGAAAAAATGTGTTTGTTTGTTGATTTCAAAAACGAGAGTACAGAACACTAACGTAGCGTTTTTTAATGTTTTTTTTTTATCAAACACAGGTTATAAGTATGCAGAAGCCCTATAGCTTGCCTGTCAGCTGTTTGTATAATTGAAATCAAAGCAATTTCTTATTGAATGGCAGAAAGAAAATTCTGCTCAAACGATGAGCTCGAAAAAATATATTTTTAGTGGTAATCATAGCACGGTCTTGAGTTCAAGATTTCCATACCTTCTGCCAAAACTTTATAAGCAATAAATAATTAATAACCTATACAACAGCTCTTATAGTATTTGGAAAATCTATGGCAAACATTTTGGGAGGCACAGTATTCTGCTAGTTTTGCTTAGATACTTAGATTTTTATAATAAGAAAACTACGCTAATTCATTATAGAAATTCAGACAATATAATTTAAAGTCTATATACAATTTTTACAATATCACTTACAAAGAGAAATTCTTTTATTTCTCTGCTTTTGATAAGCTTATTTCATGTTCATCTCCTCCCACTGCTGATTGTGATTCTGATGATGTTCCAGTATAAATACAAATAAATTCAAGTATGTATTCTTATGTAATTTAGTCAAATAGATGTTGACAAAGTAAACACTTTATTAGGCTTAAAATGGAAGCATTTGAACAAATAGAAAAACAAATCACACTCATAATCCAAAAGGATTTGAGAGAAACTTAAATAAAACAATTTTGTTGAATAAAACTAGTGCAAAAGTAAGTTTAATTTGAAATAAAATCAACACAAACAAAATCAGATGAGATGGCATTATATAAAAGCAATTATTGTTAGGGAAATTTTTTAAGTAGCTCGTTTGCTCTTTGAAGTTTTTTCTTAAAAAGGTTTTGAATAATTTAATGTTTTTAATGATTTCAATTTTCAATAATTGAAAATGTTTGAAGTGTAGTTTGGACCTTTATGCGATTTTAGCCTTAACTAATCATGGCCATTTTAAAAATGTTTAAAACTTTTTTACACAAAAACAGCACGTTTAAGAAAGAAAGATGCCATGTTAGATTTAGGCCGTTTACCCTATTTAAGTTTTATTTAGCTTTTCTAAATACGATTTCCAAAAAGGGAGGGCTTTTTTTGATTGTATATATTCCTGTTTATGTTTTTACCTCTATTATTTGCGATAGATTACTATACAGTAACTGTCTCTTGTTTAATAAATTTACTAAACATTTACATTATTAAACTTTTACATACATCTATGCCACACTCGAAGACTCGAACTAATCGATCAAGTCTTCTTAACTCATGCAGCTTTTCAGACAAAAAATTTTTGTAACTGGCGAGACCGGCTTCTTGACTTAAAAGTTATTGTTAATCAACTCAGACACGACTGTTACCCATCTTGAGATTTGCCTTCAGGGGTAAAAGGCGGCACCATTCACCTGGGCAAGCAGGAGCGCGAAACTGGAAGAGATATTCGACTCTCCAAGTCCGACCAGTGACTAGTACCTCTGACACTGGTACCACGGAAACCAGTTGCCCATAGGGTTTCGGCTCTTTTCTGGTTATTGGTGAGGCCCTTTAGGAAGCAATGTGGTGGGCTTTAAAGAAAGTTTCGAAGAAATGTTAACGTAAACTAAGTTAACAACCAATGTTCTAGCTTGCGCATGGAACTGGGAGTTGGATAGAGTTCAACTCTTTAGCAAGAAGTGGGGACACAGTAAAATATATTTTTATGTACTAAAATGTATGAAAATATACTAAAATATAATAAAAATACCAAAATATTTTTTAGTAATTAATTCAAAGCACTAGGTCAATTTTAATAAAAAATGTTAAAAAACTTTTATTTTTTTTATTAATTTTTCGATATTTCGCCACACCGTTGGTTGGCATCATCAGGAAAAACAAACAAATTGAAAAAATTTTTTGATTAACAAATCCAAAATAATCAAAAATTTTTTTCAAAAAACAAAACAAACAAAAAACAATAAAAAACGACAAATTAAAAAATTTTTTGTTTTACATACATACAAACAAATTTTCAATACTAGTGCTTTGAATTAATTACTAAAAAATATTAAAAAAGGTCAAAAAAATTATAACTATTAAATACCAAAATATATTAAAATATTTTAAAATATGGTTAGGGATGTGTCTTGCTTAAGTTTTAAAAGAATACAATTAAGCAATAAAGTAAGCTTCTGGGTATACTGTTTACTAACTGCGTGGCTTGCAAGACAACAACAACTATTTTAAAATGAATTCCAGGAAGAAACTTTATTAGCACAAAAACAAAAGCGAAAATACACACAGACCTACAGGCGCCTATATATTAAATGATTAACATATTAACAACAAAATGTGATACAAAACAGAGTAGAAAATTCTAAATTTTTCTAGACCTGTAGTGGACAAATATAGAAGACAGCGTCTAAGTAGATAGTTATTTAGTTGCAAAATAAATCTCGTGAAGTAAAGACATGCATCTTACCTAAATTGTTCTGTAGTGTCAACTTTTTGTGTAGTTAAAGTAAATAAACTTGTAATTAAATTAAAAACTCTAAAATCTGGTGTTATTTATTTTACAATAAAGAACTCACAACAAAACATTTATAAAAGGTATAAATGTAACAATATATCAAGATTTATTAAAATATACTAATAATAAATATATTAAAATATACTGAAATATAGAAAAATAGAGAATTCATACACTAAGATATATGAAAATATGCTGAAATATATACTAAAATATAGCAAAATATATTAAAATAAACTTAATATAATAAAATATATTAAAATATTTTCAAATGCTTTAAAATGTACAAAAATATATTAAAATATATTGAAATATAGTAAAATATATTAAAATATATGGAATATGGAATAGTAAAATATATTGAAAGATATTAAATATACTTTCCGTTTTTGAACGTTTCGCACAGTATAAAAGTCTATTTAAAAATTTTTTATAAATTTTTTTTTAGCAAATAGAAAAGGATCGTATCGTATAAGTGACAAGATTATCCATATTTTATAATATTTATCTTATAGTCGGCAAAAAAGTAGTTAAAAATTTGGTTTTTCATTCTTTAATTAATTTTATCTGTTAACACGTTGACTGCCAAGGACATTTTCAGAAAACTGGCCAAAAATGACATTTAGATTTTTCACATTATATTACAAAAAACTCTATTTCTAGATGATAGGTATCACGAAAAAGCAAATATGATGTTTATTTTAGGAGAAAAAGGACCTACGAATTATCTCGTAATTGGCTTCTGTAACAGAAATCGCTACACAGAATCCAAATACGAGTTAATTCGTAGGTCCCTTTTCTCCTAAAAAACATAATTTTTGCTTCCTATAATATTTATATTGACGAACCCAAGACATAAAAAATAAAAAACACAAATATGGCATCAAACTATATGAACTATGCGAGTCCGACGGTCTTAACGGTGAAGAAACTACCAATAATATAGTTCACACTGCTGACGTTGTTTTATATTTACTTGAGGACTATTTCACTAAAGGCTACGCACTTTAAATGGATAATTTTTATAATTCAGTTAGTCTTACAAAACTGTTATATACACGAAAAACTTATGTGTGTGGAACCTTGCGAAGTAACAGAAAAGGAAATCCCAGAGATGTGGTAAATCGTAAACTAAAAAAAGGGGAGTGTTTTTGGCAGCAAAATGGCCCTATTTCTGATTGCAAATGTAAAGGCAAACGAGAAGTCCTTGCCATTTCAAATATGCATGCGGTAGAATGGAAACATTTCTATGAAACCGAATATAGTTCGAGATTACAATAATGGAATGTCTGGCATACACCGTTCAGATCAAATGATTTCGTACTACTCATCTCTAAGAAAGACTATTAGATGATCCAAAAAGGTTTCGCTACATATTATAGAGATATATATATACAAAATGGTCACAGAAGTTTTCAAAAAGTAACTTCATCTAAAATAAAACTGATAAAGTTTAGAGAAGAATTCGTCTTCGCGTTGATTGAAGATTTTCAACCAGTTTTGAAAAAAAAATAGAAGTCAGGAGCTCCATTATTTGGAGTGTTTACCACCAACGGAAAAAAAACATCGTCCGACAAAGCCATGTCTTGTATGTACCCAAGCAAAAAAAAGGAGAGAAACGCGTTACTTCTGTCCAGTCTGTGAAGAGAAGCCAGTCCTTTGTGTGTAAAATTGTTTTAAAAACTACCACAAATAATAAAATATTACTATTTTCAGTTTTATTCAACCTTTTTTTTATTTTTATTAAATATTAATCTTGAAAAATTTTTTCTTTTCAAATTGTTATAATTTTTGTTTTTGAAAAATATAAAAAATAATTTCCTGAAGAAGCTTTCCACAGCGAAGCGAAATATCGAGAAAAAAATAAATCGTTATAATTTAAAGGACCGTTTAAAAGATTAAGATTAATATTTAATAAAAATAAAATATTACTCTCTTTCTTCTGCTTGAGTTAATTTTTCCATTATATTGAATGAATTTTTACATAAACATTTTTTGGGTACGATTTTCCGTCGACCCTCGTCAAATTTGGTTTGTGAACAAACGGGCGAAACTGGTTTGTTCACAAACTAAATTTGACGTGGGTCGACGGAAAACCGTACCCAAATAAAAGTGAATCCAGCCCCGTCGGAAAATCTAAGCACATATTTTACATAAACATTTTTGTTTTAATAAATGTTTAGCTCACGCAAGCCAAAACTAACTTTTTTTTTCTTTTCCCAGAAGCCATTTATCGATACTAGCACTGATATAATACGGTTTTACTCGTAACTACACAAAAAGTGACAGTTTTAGATAGTAAGAGATAACTCGTAGTTGGCTTCCTGGAAGGGAAATCAATCTACGAGTTATCTCGTAGTTGGCAGTCAATGTGTTAAAGTTATTAAGCGTATTTAATTTTAAGCATAATTTATAAACGAACAAATGATTCATACCAGAAATGATTAAGTGAGAAAAATAATTTACGCCAGAAGTGATTAAGAGAAATAGAAAGTTGTTTCATTAAATTTGCACCCTCTTCTGAGGAATATAAATAAAAAAATAAAAAAAAAATACTTAATAAACGCTTATCGCCTACTTATATTTACGAAGAGTAATGAAAAATGCCTACAATCGTGACTTGCTATTTTAAATTGCGGGCATGTTTATTGCAAAACTAAAATCAAAACAAAAAAAAAAAAAAAGAATAAATTACAATAACTTACACGTTCTACAATTTTTTGCATTATTTTTATTACATTAAAAATGTGGTGTGTCTTAAGTGCAATATGTATGTATGTAAGCTAAAACAAATGTTTGCATTTTATTGGACGGTAATTAAAGAAAATTGCATGCAATCTAATTTTAGTTTCGTGTGGAAGTATAAGCATTCTGTAATGCTCTACAGTGGGTTCATAGACACTTTTAATAGTTTTGAAAAAGTGTAGAAAAAGTTCTCTATTGCAGACAGTTCAATGATGACAGTCTTTGGGGTGAAACTTGTTTTACGGGATTTATTAAGCGTGTTATTAAAATAACATGTTCGAAAATTAACTGTTCCATGGTTAACATTTTTATATAAGTGAGCCGATTTCAAGTTAGGCATCACAGATCCATCCGGTGATTCTGCAACCAGAAAGAATGTTTGTTTGGTAGGACTATAAGATCGTGCTTGGATGCCCAGTTCATTAAGCCCATTTTTACAACTTACGAATCATAGATACATCAGGTGATTCTGCGCTTCTTGGACCCCAAGGTCATTAGGCCTATTTTTCAACTTACGAATCACAGATTCATCAGGTGAATCTGCGACCACAAAGTATGATTTGGACTATAAGAGCGCGCTTCTTGGAAATCAAGTTCTTTAAGCCTATTTTTTTAGGGTCAAATGCTTTTAAAGTACTTACAACTTATTTTGCTTTGAATTAAATTAATCTCTTGATGACACCGCAAGCGCTACAATAGTGATGCTGCATAAATCTTTATAAGGTGTGGTTACTTCTACCCGATGTGATATGAGTGTTGTGTGCTTGCCTCAGCTAAAAGCTTCTACAATTTATTTGTTCTAATCTTTTTTTTATAGTAGAAAAGCTAGCTGAAATTGATGTGAATAATAATTTAATTTAATGTGTGTTATAATTTATTTTGCTTTTTTAAATTGAGTGTGAACATTTTTAAGAGACATCATATTTTTGCGGGAAATCGTGCTTCGTAATTTTCTGAGAAAGAAAACTGCTGGAGAAATTCTATATGTTAACGTAAAATTTTATAGTGAGCATGTTCTCCTAATGTATTGTAGAGAGAGATAACAAGTGCAACAAATTGAAATCCAAAATCATTGGGAAAATGGAAATCTTAATGTCGATCAAAAATTGATATGAACCTTTTATGGGATGGCTTTTACCACTTAAACTTTAGAAGTTCATATCATTTTCATTTGTTTGGAAAGAATTTTGAAGCCCCTTGTCTGGAAAACAGGCAAAGAGAATTTGTTCGTTCATATAATTGAAATCATTTAATCAGACATGTCCTATTTGACATTAATTGACATAAAAAATTTTGATATTTTAAAATAGCTTTATGCAGCTTATGTGTACATAACATATGCGTTTTATTTTAATTATAAAGTGATTATAAAATAAAACAAGTTTCTAGAACCAAATATAATTCTAAGTGATTTTGAATAAAAAATTATTTGAGAAAAAAATACGTGTATTTTTATGTCATCTATTTAATACCTAAAACTTGTAGAATAATCCGGGTACAATACATTTTACTTTGGAGACATAAAATAAATATGCCCGCATGATTTGATTCTGATAATAAAAGCGTGTACATATTTTGGCATATTTTGAAAAGCTCAAGATTAATGAGTTAGCCTTTGTCTAGCGGATAGATCTTACACAGTCCTAAATTATTTCACTGTTTCTTGACATTTTCAATGACATGTAATTTCATTATGCGTATGGGATAGTGGAGTTATTGCCGACAAAATTAAATTTTTAATAATTAATAAAGTGGTCTTAAGAATTTTAAATAAAAATTAAATTTAGGAAATAAATCAATTTAAACTTTAGAGGCAATTTAAAAAGGAAGCAAACGCAAAGAAAATACAAGGAAAAGCAATAAATTTTAAGATTTCAAGAATCTCTAGATGAAATACAAGTTGGATCTTAAACATCATTTATATGACCGTTATGTATATATATATATATATATATATATATATATAGATATATATATATATATATATATATATATATATACATATATATATATATCTATATATATAAAAGAGGATGTGTGTATGTATGTAAGAAATGGACTCGAAAACGGCTGGGCCGATTTTGATGAAATTTTCAGAGAATCTTCAGAATATTCAGGCGGGTGACACTGTGAAGTCCGATTTTTGATTTTCGGTCTGTGGGCGGAGGGGCGTGGAAAAACCCACCAATGACATATACATATACATATTTATTATTTTTTTTTCTTTTTTCTTTTATTTTTTAAAGCCATTGTTATGCTTTTCAAAACGAGATATCAATCTCTTAAATCGGTTATGTAGTTCCGAAGATATTTACAAAAAAAAAGCTTACTAATATATAATAAAATATAAAAATTTTAAAACTTCCGAAATCTTGCATTCAAAAATCCGAGTTTTCGGTTTATTTATATTTACAAATATTTACATTACTATATAATACAACATATTCCCCGCTACGCTGGTAAAAAATAATGGTACAATCCAACAAACTTTGCTGGTTTGTGTTCATAAGTGAGAAACCTATAAGTGAAATCAATTTAGTAAATAACAAGTGTTTTTAAATTTACAATAGTGAAATAACTTCACAAATTATTTTTATTGCCAATTCATCAAATAAGTAATATGATTACTGTCGTTCCAACAACCAATAATAAAATGTTATCAAAGTAAAAAAACAAAACACATCATTGTTCCTTTTGCACTATTCCAGTTTACTAAAATGCCACCTAAAAAAACAGCTCTTGCTAAAAAAACCATCGCAACGCGGCAGCAGAGGAAAAGAAGAGCCGCTGAATCAGCTGAGGAACACGGATTACGTCTTCAGGAAAATCGTGAAAGGGCATCTACGTCCGCGAATCAGAATCAATCGAAGAATGTTGTATATGCTTTTACATATGCAATAGAATAAGACGTACATATATTAGCACACAAAAATATTGAATTGTGAAAAAAATAAAATTATTAAAAAAAAAACTAAAAACGAAAAAAAAAGAAATTCTGTCCTTTCTGATTAATTTTCTTAAATGATTGAATTTTTTTCGCGCACAAATGACTTGCAAAGCAGTCACGGGCACGCTAGTATATGTATATATATATATATATATACATATATATACGTATGTTTATGAATATGCTGGCCAAAATCATTAAATGAATCTTTGGATTACCGGTCCATTAAAGGCACCCTGAATATCGAATTTTATCATTTTTTTATTTTAGTTTATTTATTTATTTGTTTTTAATGATTTAGCTTGCTGTTTCAAAATAAAATAGAAAAACAATTAAGCAATTGACATAAATTAGTTAAAGGGTTAAAAATTTAATTATTCGTTTTATTCATTTATTAACTCTAAACAATGCAAATAGTAAATGCAAAATAACAACAGCAACAACAAAATTCATTACAAATGTACAATTAAGATTTTACATTAAAAGCTCCAAACAACTGTGGAATATTTTTCAGTTGCTTTCGTGAATTCACAGTATCACCACCTTAAACATTTTCCGTTGCTAAAAATACAAACATAAAAGTCAAGATAAAAAATAGTTTTTGTGAAAATAAATTGTGGTGATCATTAAATTCAATTACTCAAAAAAAAAAAATATGGAACGTTGGCAGGATCATGTGGCTGTCGTTACTGGTGCCAGTTCGGGCATTGGTTCTGCCATTACAAAAGATCTTGTTAAAGCTGGTCTTATTGTGGTTGGCTTGGCGCGTCGCAAGGAACGTATTGAGGAAATTCGTGATAATTTGCCAGCTAACTTGCAATGTCGTTTACATCCCATTAAATGTGATGTCTCTGACTTGGAGTCAGTGAATGAAGCCTTTGATTGGATTGAAAAGAAATTGGGTTGTGTACATATATTGATTAATAATGCTGGCATCTATAGGTCTGGCCAGATTTTAAATATGGAAACCGAAGCATTACAGCAGACATTGCAGACAAATATCATGGGCATTGTTTATTGTACACGACGTGCCTTCCAATCAATGCAAAATTATAATTTCAATCATGGTCACGTTGTGCTGATAAACAGTATTGCAGGTCATTCTATTCCAAGCACACCTCCTGGCTCTATAGTTAATTTTAATATGTATTCGGCAAGCAAATATGCTGTGACAGCATTAACGGAAATTTTACGTCAAGAATTTCGTGATTTAAAAACAAAAATAAAAATAACGGTAGCTAATATATTTACTAAAAATTTCGTTGAATTTATTTCGTATGATTTTTTTCTTGTATTTGCAGAGTGTTAGTCCTGGCCTTGTGGATACAGAAATTGTACCCGATAGCTACAAAAAACTGACAATGCTTAAGCCTGAAGATATTTCAGCAGGAGTAATGTATTGTCTTTCTACACCTCCACATGTACAAGTGCATGAGTTGACTATAAAGCCAGTTGGTGAAATATTTTGAAATTTTCTTTGTTAATCATTGATTTGAAATTCTATTTATATTGTTTTCTCCTTTATTGATGTGCTATTTAATGATTCTTGTTTTAGTTTTTTTTTCAACATGTATAAAATTTATAATTATGATAAGAATAATAATTAGCACTAACTGCTTTAGTATAACTAGTTTCTTAGTCGCGCCTGCTTTTTATAATAGCTTGTAATTAAATTAAATTTTTTGATCAGTGTTTTTTAATCTTCGCACAAAAATATATTTTCAGTTACTGGTTTTATATAGAAACATAAGCTATGATGCTGCCACAACTGGATTGAATTCCTGAAAATTCAGTAGTTGCTTACCGTCGATATGGCAGGGGAATTTTATCTATATTTCAAATAAGAGTAGTAATTTCTAAGTAAAGTAAGTACTATCGTTTAACTTGGAAAGTAAAGTCGTTAGAATCTTGCAACCTTCCATAAATACCCTCATGTTAATGAGTATAGCCTGGCAAATTAATGATCATATCGAGATCTAGTACTTCGAAAACAAAGTAAAAAGATCCTTCTTAATGCTTATAACAGAAAGAAAAACTGGCGGGATTGAAAAATTGAACATCGCATCGTCCATACAAAATGAATTATTAGTATCGTTTATTTTTTCAAATGAATAAACCTAGAAAATACTGGCTAGATTAAGATAGTGGGCATGGTACCTCCTATATAAAAGAAAACTTTTAACGATATAATTTGAAAGTATACAAATACATCTCTTATCAATATGAATTATCACACAAAATAAAATAAAAAAAAACAAAAGACGAGAAAAAGTAGCCAAATGTGGGTAAAGGTTCCATAACGTACTATTATTGTATAATCGTATACATAAAGAATTATAATACGTATAGCCAACTAACGAAGTGATACGGGTGTAGCAAGTAACTTAACTGTTTGAATTGTTTCTGCTTCTCATGGTAGACGTATGAAACTAAAGTGATTATATTACATATCTAAGAACCCTCCCGGATTCTCACCGTCATTTCATGTGTCATCGGGGGGAAAAGGCAGCCCAGTCCCCTGAAGGCTAGCAGGCAGTCAACTGGAAACTCCACGGGAATCAGTAAGCCCCAGAGTTTAGTTTTTTGGCTTTTATGCCTTTTAGGTGTTCTCTGTTTGATTATTGAGGTTGGCCCTTCGGCAGCATCGTAGCGGTTGTGGTTCGGGGTCCTCATGAATTTGGTTGAGGAGCCAGGATCATGTTACCTCTACTCAATACAATGGGTGAATGATCAGGATCCAGTGAACATGCTTGTCATGTTTTATGAACCAGGAGTTGGATAGTCTCCAACTCCCTAGCAAGGAGTGGTGGTAGGCGGCCCTGCTTCGAAACCTTCGAAATTGCTACTAGGAATGACCTGTTGCTAGAATTATGTCTTCGGCTTCCTAGGGCGCGTGTGCATGCATCAAATCACCCAAGTGGTTTGACCACCGTCGAGTTATAGCATACACACGCTAGGTACCGACATAAATCTTATCACGTGTTGCCTATTTAAGGATGTATTGGGAACCAATTTGGTGCTTTTTGGTAAAAATAACGAAAGTCTAAAGAAAAGAATCTGAAAAGCAGGAAGAAAGATTTTCCGAAGAACATTTGGAATAGGAAGGAATTACAAAGAGCTGAATGACAGCGAGAAAATTTTGCTGTGATTTGCATTAAGACAAAAATGCCAAGAGGTTTCTTTCACATTTTGTAATTTATATAAATTCTGTAGTATGTTTGACTTTACTAGTAACGTCTACTTCAAAAGCAAATAATATTTGTAACAAAAATGATCTGTGAAAACCAAGCTCATCTCTCGAATTTGTTTTAATATTTTTTAAATTGAAACTAAAAGAAAGCAGTCTGCCAAACTAAAAATCTTTCGAGAAATGATTAATAGTAAAAAATTGTTATCTTTCAGGGTAAGGTTATTAAATTAATTCATGTTAAACGAGAGCTCAACTTTCTTAATAAAATTATCAATTTAATTAAAATTTAAAATATATATAAATATGTGACTCCAAACATGCAGCATGCAAATTTTTGTAAAAAATTAAAATTATACCGAAAGCCTTTAAGAAAAAATCTCTAATTATGTAGCTACGATATCAAGCATATATCGATATCAAAAACTACTGCTATTATTTAATATTGATTTTTCAAATTTCAGTGTCATTGGAGAGATTGTTTATAATTATTTTGTTCGAAAAATCGATATTTTAAATCATATTAATATTTCTTAGATATTAGTTTTCTTTGTAGGACTAAATAGAACTGTTTTATGTAATGATATTTAAATTTCCCAAAACACAATCACCATAATTTGTACAGCGATAACCATTATAATACATATAAAACTGGCAGCTTCTTAAAGAATCGCATTAAATCTTAAAAATTCCATTGAATTAGAAGTCTTGCATAATTGGTGTGGTATATTCCTATAAATTGTACTTATTTGTTAATAATCTCTAAGTGATTGTAACGCAAGGCAATATAAAAGCTCAGATCGAAAAATATATGATTTTATTCCACGTTAAAAACAAAAGCAAAAGAGTCTGTCTAAAGGTGTCGTAAGAATTCGTTCTTTCTTTCTAATTAAAACAAAAATTGATACTAAAAATGTGTCTTTGCTGTTGCGATATTGTGGGACAGGTAGTAGGTATTTGATTTATTAAAAAATGTGTTATTAATTCGTATTTTTTATTTAAATCCGGCTAAAACAAAAAGTTATAATTTGAAGTCATAAATCGTAATAACTTTTTAGAGTTATGGGGACTCTACTGTATACTCTCTTGAATATTCAAAAACGGAAAATTATAGTTCCCTGTCCTCTTAACTACAGAACATAGATCTGTATTAAAATATTCGTTAAGATAAAATATGGATGTTTTCATATGTTTGCTTTTGTGTTGACATTTAAACAAGGTTCATCATGTAAATTGTGTTTCTGAGATAAAGGGAGTTGCCAGATGTCAGTAAGGGATGTTTTGTTCCTATGTTTACTTTATGCAGCTGAAAGGTTTGGTACCTTAGTAAATAAGAGTTAAAAAGAAGTGTCAAAATATCAATGAGGTAGTTTAGGTTTGTTGCCATTAACCGTAGTATTTAAATAATTATAATTTTTTTAACTTATATTCTAAATTGATAAATTTAACTAAGCCGTTTTAGCTTAAGGTAGATAGGAGTAGGTTTGTAGTCTAAGCTTCATGTCACTTGTACTAAAAAATCATGACATCCCACTCTGCTACTAATTAATTAATTATTTAACTGGTGAGCATAATATTACTGCTCATTGAGTTCATTGCAATAAATGGATAATTATGGTAATGCACACATTTTGGTTATAATACTTTCCATGCTTTCATTGATAAATATATAGTATAATTTATTTACATTACCTCTAAAAATTTTCTATTTTCTATTGATGTCAAGTTAAAAAAATAAAATCATTTCAAGATAAATTTTTACTCGCGGTCAACATGTACAAGTAATTATTTTTTATTGTCTTCTAAAATTGCATAAAAAATGCATTAGTTAATTCTTACTGATAATCATATTGAAATTGCCTCATCAGTAAAATCTTTTTGCACAAGTAATAATAAGGTGTATTATAAATGTTTATATTTCGTAAATTTATAATGCCAATGATTTTTAGTCGTACTATAAATAATTGTTTTTTAGTATCCATTAAAAATTTAATACTTACTTGAATGCACTTAAAAAATAAATGCAGTATTTTCTATTTATAAAGATGATCGCGTCGAATTAAATTTGTTATGACTTGCGAATCTTTCTCTGCGGTTTTGAATATTTATTTACACGTAATCTCTTCTCTTGTTATTGATCTTGTTGCTATCGGATAATTTATTAGATCAAATAGGACATGTTATAGAATAAATTTGTTCAAACACTTCGTCAGGTACAGAAATATAGTGTGTTTTTAATTCCAATAGTGAAGCACTGCATTAAAACATTAGCAGTGTGAAGTGTGATTCACAGTGTCTATAGCAGGCATAAATTTTGCGATAATATAATAGAGAACTGCGGCAGAAAAACAGAACTAATGGGTGAGAAATAAGTTTATATCTCAAACAAGAGAAATGCGGAATTATGAATTTGTAATGGATATAATTCGAGGTTATTAGTCTTGGCATCGATGGTGACCCTTGTTGAGATAATTATCGCAAGTGTCATCATGTGCTTAGACTTTGTGTAATGCAGACAGTAAAATTCTGCGGATCTGTGATAGTTTTATTAAGCCTGCTGTACCCATAATTTCCGTGGTCTTACAGCTGGGTGTAGGAAAAAGCGTCCACCTAAGACGCATACACGCCTAAGTCACAATTCTCGAGTGAACGACACTGGGCCGTACCCGCTCCTTGCTAAAAAGTTGTATGTTAAACTTGCGTTAACATCTCTTCGGAAAATTTTTTCAAACCCCGATTAAATCAACAGCCACCATGTTGCTCTTCAACCAATAGCCAGAAGTGAGCCGTAGCCCTGCGGGGTACTGGTTGCCGTGGTAGCAGTATATGCCTAGTTAAGATCACTGGTCAGATTTAAAGAGTCCTGTGTCTCTTCCAGTTTGGGACTTCTGCTAGCCCAGGCGAATGGTGTCGCGTTTTTCCTCCGAAAGCATATGTCAAGATGGGGAAGAACACGTATTTCCAGGGGGAATTTAGAAATAGTGGACGTAATAACTTATTTAACTTTATTTACCACGCATATATACATACAGGTCATGTGTTGCTAAGCAGCATTTATTTGTTCAGCTGACAATTATTTATTTAGACCAACTCAAATGCGAACAAACATTTTTTTCAAATGTCTTTTACTTAGATTTGTAAGTTTGTCCCGAAACATTATACAAACATCTACAGACACCTAGAAAGATGACAAAACTTGGCACAAATATTAATAACCTAAAGTTGGAACATTGTTATACTCCACGGCTAATGCTTATAACACAAATAGAAAAATCAAATAGTGTGCATCGATATATTTTGCAAAATAAACAAATTTGTGGCAACACTGTGTCACAATTTCCTGCATCACATTATGGTTGAGGAAGCTAGTAAAGTTGCGGGGGCAACACATTTAGACATTTGAATGCCAATAACTAAGAAGTTGACACAAACTGCAATAAAAGAAGCATCAGCAGTCGCATATAAGTTATGAAAAGAACTACACTACCAATAAAGTGAAAAATATATATATGGATGACGCCAGTGCACACAACGTAATACAAACATATAAACATCCGAATGCAGACGTACTTATGTGCAGATATAAACTATACAACTTTGCTCCCGCTGCACTCCTTTGTTGTGACGAAACTTGATACGCTGTCAATAATGTATTTGACATAAAAATGCAATATACGCAAGGCATCATGTTACTTATCTATTCAGTGGGGAAAAAAGAAGAAAAACTTTTAACACAAAATAGGATAAGCTAAAATGTCTATACATAAGCGCACTTATTCTTGCAATTTGAATTGCATGTGCTTAGGCCATGGAGTATAGATTTTGTAACACGTATTTCTGAAGTGTTTGCGAAGCATTAACGTATTCTTATTTTCAAATTTCAAAAATTACGTCAGTTTATTGATGTATTACATCACATTACATACCCAGACATAGAAGTTTTTATCTTAAAATACGGATTTAGGTTGTTAAAGTTGTGAAGGCAATGAAATTGAAAATATGAGTTTAAAGGAAATTAAATTTTCCAATTACCGGTTAAGAAATAGTAAAAAATACATACTTACAAACATACATCTAGAAGCAGTTAAAATTGTTAAGTTTTCCTTCTACAGGCGTAGAAAGTAATTTAATTCATTAGAAAATTTTACTTGAAATTTTTTATTAAAAATTATAAACCTTTTCTAGCTCTGAACTGCTTTAGAGATGATGTTCTTTAAACGAAAACATTTCTTTTATGTGTTTTTCTTCAAATGATGTCAAATAACTTCAATTTACTTTTAATGTATCACAATAAGATTTTACGAGAGATACAATAACTACTAGTTTTATTATAAAACGCAACGCTGCTCGAAAGTCATGCTACAACGTAAGGATTCAGAAATTTTTTTTTATATTATTGGGACAGCGAGTATGGAATTCAACCTTAAAAATATATAGCCAGTTGTTTTACTAGGAAGAGCACTGTGGGACACTAACACAATAAAAAATGACTTGGTAAAAGTGCATATAAAAACGATTGAAAAGATTTTATGCGTCTATTATATGAGTTATAAAGGTTGCGTATGGTTTCTTTAATAAGAGATGGAATGGGGGCTGACAGTAAAAACAGGCATTATTTCTTGTTCTTGTATTGCAGATTCTATAAGAAGTACATATCAAGCAGGCTTAGATATTATTCTGTATTTGTTATCCATCGAGAATATATTAAACGAAATGGTGGGATTTCTTACATTCCATACCCGGTCGTTAGACAAAAAAGATTTTGAAATTAAAAGAACTTTCGTATAGGGATCATTGGACTTGATGTCTACTTTTGAGAAATCAGTGTACAGAGGTGGAAATGATGAAGAAATATTCTAAGAATTAATCAGTGATTAATACGACCTGCATTTATTATTAACAGTGTTAAGACTTTTAACGAAGTTATGGTCGTGTATAATTAAATTTATTATGAGTTTCGGCTCATTGCAATATTGTAGCGAATGAGATTGGGGATAAATTAGTGTGTGAAATTCAGCAAGCAATCTTTAATGAAGTAGAGATTATCGTTCTGTAAATAATACAGGAAGTTCAATAACCACGCGAGGATTAACATACATCTACCTTTGCAGTTTATAAGGAATGCGCGTAGAGTTATGCGCAATTCTTATATGGGTACGGTTTTTCGTCGACCCTCGTCAAATTTGGTTTATGAACAAACCGGTTTCGGCCGTTTGCCATCTTCAGTGTTTTTTTCGTACTAGTTGCGTTCTATTGTCAGCTGTGTTTATATAGTTCGTCTTGTTCGTGTTTCCCTTCGTGTTAGTTAAGAGCAAAATGAAGCTTATAGTAGAGCTAATGCTTGTGGAGGTTAAAAGTTCTGATTTCACTTGGTCAACTTCATTATTGGAATCATTTGTTTCCACACTCCGGCGGAACAATTCGGTATAGATTTGAAGGCAAGCAAAAAGGTCACTAGATAAATGCCGCTTTTCTCCTTTACTTTCACTTAACTAAAAATTTATTTGTTATTAAGTAGTTAGAATAAAATATAACTTAGAAGTATTAGCTACAGTTTTCTGTTATTGAATTATTGAAATTAAATCGCGATACATAAAAAAAAAATTATATTCTATTAGCATAAGTCCTCTACTTTATCTATGATCCGTTACTTAGTAGAATTAAAATCTGTGATTAAATAATGTTTCAGTATTTTAAATTCTGGCATGACAATATGACTGGTGAAAGGCAATACAAAAACAAATATGAAAAAAAAACAAAAGAAAACTTAACATGGAATTTGGATGAAATTAAACAGCATTCACATGCCTGGAAAAGAACACACAATGAAACTTATTCACTTTTAACTGAAAAACACGAAAAAAGGGTAATTGGCTGTGCTAACAAACGGATATTAAAAGCTTTTTTTTGTTGATGGGTGCTATTGATGTAGTTGCTTCTGCTGGTGACGAGGAGTTTGCTACTAATTATATTAAGGAGCTTCTACTTCAAAGGACTGCAAAAGGCTTAAGTTATAAAAATTGCAGTAACTCGTTGAAAACACAGATAACTGTTTTTATGCTCTCACATATTTGTTAAAAGTCAACGATTAAATTATTGATGAAGAAGCACTTCAGATACACTTGAAACAATTCTTTTTTTTTTCAAATAACTTTATAATTTTTTGTGAGTAAATATCACACAGACATCTTTACAATTTCTTTTTTGTGATGCAATAGTGTCAGAAGGCAGATAATCACTTTTAAAAGTCTCACAAAAAATTTCTTTTCGTTTAAGCACTCGTCTCCAATTAAAAGACTTTGTGTAATCCCACTGCATGGGCTCCATTTTGGCTCTGAAAAATTAATCTAGAAAATGTAGTCTTTTTATTTATGATTAATAGTTCTTTTCAGGACTCTAATTTTTTCAAAACGTACGACAAACTTGACCATTATAACAATACCACAGGCTACAGGTTAGTCCTCCTTTGCTACTATTCATAATCTTAATAGTTTTCTAATTAAATAATCTTTGAATTTTTAAAAAAAAATAAAAATAAAATATAAGTAAATCAATTTTCTTTTCTAAGGTCATTGTAATGCATTCTCTAGTCGCTAGTAAAAACTTATTATATTATATTGTTATATAAAATTCTATTTCAATAAATATATAAATTGGCCATTGGCTGCAAGTAAATTTTGCAATTATGAGCATATTGATAGTGCTGCTAACGAAACAGATGCTGACGACTATGATGAACAACAAACACGATTTTAAATGAATTTGTAAACTTTTTGGCACTGATTTTCCATAGTGTGGTTTTTATGATGACGCCGAAAGAAAAATAAATAAAGAAAGTAAAAAATATATTTTTCACATCAAGTTGACTAAGCAAGCGTTAAATTGATTATCGATTATGACCCAAACTCGTATTACAAAGTACTTTGGGAAAACACTTTTATTGCTTTCCTATTTTATTTTTTAAAGGTTGCAATATCTTTTACTTAAATTTGACCAAAATAAATATTAAAAAAGGAAAATTTACCTTTTGGAAATAAACATGTTATTATTTCTTTTAATTTTAAGTAGATAAAAATTATTTTCTTGAAATAGAATCACGAAGGACAACTACGAGTTAAAAGAAAATAGTTTTATATTAAAATAAATATCTTTTTTCTTTTTTTAGATCCTTTTTTTTATATATTTTTTCTTTTCAATATTTCGCTTTCCTTTGGAAATCTTCTTCAGGAAAAAAAAATTTTTAAATTTGAAAACAAAAAAAAAAAAACAAAAAAAAAATTATTAACAAATTGAAAAAATGTTTCAAAACATTTTTTTTTTCAATTTGTTAATAATTTTTTTGTTTTCAAATTTAAAAATTTTTTTTCCTGAAGAAGCTTTCCAAAGGAAAGCGAAATATTGAAAAGAAACAATATATATAAAAAAAAAAAGATCTAAAAAAAGAAAAAAGGGTTTTATATTAAATTTATTCACAAAAATATTGAATCGTTGTTTTCAACAAGAAGTTTGTGGTTAGTTTGAACATTTAGTTTTTTTGACGTATTCATAGTAGATGCATTGGCAATCGTTACAATGAATTGAATTTCGCTCGAAAATAACATTAAGATATTTAAAATACTATGAAAATTGTGTTTCTCTTAAAGTTACAACCTAAAATTTGTGATATTTTCGGACAACATAATCGTCCTTCTGAGACTTCTATTAAAAATTTGGTGGTTAAATTTGACTGTCGATAGGCTCCATACAAAATGTGCGAACAACAAAGCGGTTAGACCGGGTCGGTCAACTGAAAACATGGCAGCCGTTAGCCACAGTGTTCCCAATTTGTCAATTTCTCTCAACAATTGAGGTAATTGAAATCACCACATGGCGAATTTTGCATAAGGATTTGACTTTAAAGGCGACCATTCACATTGCCATAGATTTGCTTAATTCATTCAGCAACAACCGGCTGGTTTTTCTGAAAAAAACACTTTCAATTGTTAGCGTGTGTCAACAAGCAAAGTTGCCGCAAATGCTCAACGTGTCACGTGAGTTACGTCAGAGACACCTCCGACTCCACTTAAGTTAAATGTAGATTGGGAAAAATAGCAAAGAAGTCAATTGACCAACCAAAGTTGTGCAATTGACACATTTTGCAAAGTCAGCACTTCTGGCAAGAAAACTAAGCCACTGAACCTTTTGTCAATAACCTAATTACACTTCCTTAGTTTAAGCAAATATAAATAATTAGCAATAAGCATTTTTAATTAAATAAAACAAAAACAAATTAATCAATTATCGGTCATTCTTTTTTTTAATAGCGTACAACAAACTTTCGAATATAATATCTTTGCACAAGGAACTAGACTTTGTTGCTTACGCAGATGATTATGTTATTCTAAAAAAACTTAACAAAGTAAAAAACCAGAACATGGACTTAGTTGATTTGATTTCGGAGATAACTAACTGGTGCTCTATATCAGGAGCACAGCTATCTATAGATAAATGTAAACACTTACATATATGTAGAAAACATAATTGCGTCCCCAATTAACATGCTGGTAACGTTCCAATAAAAGCAATCACTGAACTCAAAATACTTGGAATTACCTTCGACAACCGTTACAGATGGCACTCTCACATCACTAATCTTATCTCTGCCCTTTCCATACGATTAAATATCATTAAATGCCTCTCGTCCAGAAAGTTTGGTTGTAATACAGCGTCCCTTTTAAATGTACTAAAGGCTTACCATTATTTCCAAAATTAACTATGGTATATATTTATATGGATTTTCTCCAAAGAGCAGTTTAAATAAATTAAAAACAATATTTAACTCGGCTATAAGGATGTCCCTAGGAGCTTTTAAAACGACTCCAATTAGGAACATGTTATTTTAAGCAAATGTTTTATTCATCGAAGAATATAGGAACTTCGCAACAACTAAGCTCTGTAACACTATAATGTTCAATGGCTAAAAATCTTTCTGCAAGGCCCTAACAAAAGCAATCAATCAAAAATACTTCTTCAAAATACCATCAACACTTACACGAATAATACAATCATGTGAAAAATACAACATACCAAACAACAATAAGCAACAATATCCGAACAAATTTCCTAACTGGCTCATCAACCCTATCACAATTAACACATCCCTCAGAGAACTAAAAAAATCCTCAACAAATACAGAAATATATCAACAAAGATTTCTTGAAATCCAATACCAGCTGAAAGACCATAAATTTATTTACACAGATGGCTCTAAAGGTGTTAAGAGCAGTAGCTTTAGCATTGTTGATAAACACAAAACATTAATTAATTCAATTTTGCCAGAATACAGCACTAATTTTTCAGCTGAATTAATAGCAATTTACGAGTCTGTCAAATATGTTAAAGGACGCATGGGGAAATTTGCTATCTGCACTGACTCTCTCTCTGCACTGGATGCCATAAGAAACTGCAATAATGATCAGTTTTACACAAAAACCATAAGACAATTTATTATTGAAAGACAACCTGACATTAAGCTCATCTGGATCCCAGGTCATTTTGGAATAAAGGGCAATGAGGCAGCGGATGCTGCCGCAAAAGCTGCTTTATACGCCCCTCTTGTAACTACACCTAACCTATTTTCGGACGATATTAAAACATTTATAAAACACAACACAAAAATTAACGACAATTGGGGGTTAACTACTGACTGGTACAGAAAAATTAACCCTAACAAAATTAACGCCTACATGCTGCTCAAAAATATCAATCACAACCTGCTACCAAGAAGAGACCAAATTCAAATAATAAGACTAAGACTAGGTCACACTAGAATCACAAATGCTCATATGATTGATAAGAATATACCAAAGCAATGTCCTTTCTTTAGTTTGATCCCTATTACCATTGACCATCTTTTATTTAGCTGTCCCCACATTAATACATTTAAAAACCTATGTTGTCTTAGTAATAACGAAATCACTCAACTAATGAACAGTACTATGATCGATGATAACATTAAGATCCTTTCTAATTTTTTTAAAAAAGTGTAACCTTTATAATTTAATTTAAAATTAATTATAATATTGAGCTTAAGACCATCGCTGTCATAGCTCTCCTCCATTACTCCTATAATTTACTTGTAAGTTTAATATGTTAATAATAATAAAAAGCTTCTTCAGGAAAAAATTTTATATTTTTAAAAAATATAAAATATAAAATATAAAATTTTTTCCTGAAGAAGCTTTCCAAAGGAAAGCGAAATATCGAGAAGAAAAAAAAAAATATATAAAAAAGATCTTAAAAAAGAAAAAAGATATTTATTAATTTTTATCATCTTAACCTAAATTTATCTGTTTCATTTTTTTTTTTAGAAAACGTACTTCCTGTTGAAAAACCCTATATCAAAATAAAACTTGAAGCGATAAGTTGCGGTTTAGAGAAATTATTGATTTCGTAATTGTTTTAAAACATTTAAAACAATTATACTCTTAACCACCCTTTTAATATCAAGTCAAAATTATACAGCCAAATGCTGAACAAATAAAAGAGAAACAATTATTTAATGATGTGGCAAGAAACTACAGTCATATTTAGGAATAATATCGTAACATCTTTGCAAAATGCTCAACCGAACCCAATTTAACCACTTATACATTCAGTTATCCCATATAATCCTTTACTTCACACACAATACACCACTGAACATTAAATTCGTAAAGAATTGAATGCATAACACAGATAAATATTTACTTTCTTCTCCCAACTCTACAATCGTCAATGATGTGAATTAAAAACAATACCAGAAAATGATGACCAACTTCTAATACCATGGGGTTAGATAACTTGTATCCCCATTTAGAACCAAGTGTATTTGAAACTGTAAACTGTTCCGAACGAGTATGTACATTATCATCTATTTATTTGCTATTTTATACAATCGTATACGTTTCGTTTCCTATTTAGAGTATAATGTTAAATTCATTGTAATATTTTTGTTCAAATTATTTGCCATAACCAATGAACATATTTTAGAGACAGTTTTCTCTGTAATAATACAAGTAGTTGTATTGATCATAGTTTGTGTACAAATATTTAATGGTTGAACGAAATTTTAAGAATCTTATTATACAAATGCATTCACAATAAATATTGTTTACTTACTGAAAATTATTGAAATCTTGAATAATTGTTTTGTCCTCTGGCATCTTTATCGTTACTGGTGAATGGCTGACAAATATTTTATAAATTTTTCCAACCAATTGTAGTTGTTGATGATAATGATAAAAGTTTACGGTGCTATAAGTAAATTAATAGTGTCTCAAAAAACTTTATTAGTTAAACGAACGTAATAATTTTAAGTGGCAAATGTAAGGTTTTCGTCAATGGCAAAATGTATCTTAAAATTAAATTCTTCAGATCAGAGTTTATCTTTAAAGTTTTGGGTTAAAAATTTAAAATTTAAATAGAAATTTAAAAATTTGAACAATTTTTGGGGAAGGCAGGTACATACAACTTATCAATCAATATTCTTTTAGTGCAATTCTTTAATAAATGAAAAAAATTAGTTTTGTTTTTGGATTTTGTTAACGTAAAACATTTGATATGGGAACTTCCTGCAATAGGTTCCAACATTTTTTTGGTAACTTGCTTTTGAGGAATTCAGTAGTCTGATTCATGTTGAAACAGTGTTGTGGCTACAAAAACAAGTACTGAGCGGTTTAGACTAGCAATTCTGCACCAAAACGGGATATTTGGGTGACCCACAAAAACATTCTGCAGTCTATTCTCTATTTCCAATTCGTTCAGTTAAGGTTAGAGAATAGTCGTTGACTATGGCTCTATAGTACTTGCTATACCCCCCTGGGGGTACATTATAAGTCTTTATAGATCACACAAACATCTAGACTTACGTCTTGTGGGGATAAAAGGGAGCCCAGTCCCCTTCAAGGCTAGTAGGAGCCAACTGGACAATCCCATATATTTCCACGGGAATCAGTAAAGACGCAAGCTCCCAGCTGAGTTTTTTAACATTTAACTGCTCCAAGCTGAGCACAGAAAAAACCAAACAAAAATTTTAAAATGAGAAAAGAAAATCAGTTTTTATTAATTCAAATAAAATATTACTACAAAGCCCTAGAGCTCTGCTATTTGTCTCTTTAGGCATTAAGCTGTTCTCTGACTGATTATTGAGGTAGGCCCTTCGGGAGTATCGTAGTGGCTGAGCGTTTCGAGGCCCTCGTTTGGGTTTGTGGGTCGGATCATTCACAATGAACACAATGAATGGTCCAGGTCCAGTGAGCATGAATGCCGTCGTGCTCTTAATTATATTAAGCTTCATGCGTTTTGGACCAGGAGTTGGATAGTATCCAACTATTTAGCAAGGAGTGAAGGCTGCGGCCTACTCCGGGCTTTTGAAGTTGCAACTAGGAGTGACCGGAGGATATACGCATCCGAAGACCTTCTAGGGCAAGAATGGCACTACATACCATTCACAGTGGTAATGATCCACCATATGATTAGGGCCCACTGCCAGGTGCAGATGTAAAAATCTTATCACGTCTGTACTTTCCATTTAGAGTAGTTGGCTTACTTACGTGTTAACAAAATGAAGCCTGATTTGCCCTTCATCGTAAACATCACACTTTATCGCAGATGACAGCAACATTTGTCATTCGAATTCATTTAGCAATAGACTAAATCAGTTGGACGTGGATGCCACTTCCAAAAGGCAAAATATTAATGATACGCTCACGATCTCGCAACAATCTTCATGTGAAAAGATTTGGTTTTAATGCCGGTAAGATTCCATGTTGTATGTTTACGTATATGTGAGTTTGTAAACGATGCTGTATCTGTTATTATGGGTGATATAAGTATTTTACGATCTGTTATTATGGGTGATATAAGTATAAAGAAAATAGAAGAATCGATGGACTAAGCATGTTTTTCAAGTCTCTAAAGAAGTTTTCAAGTGCTTCGGTTTTCTAAAACGATGCAAAAGTTACTTCACTCCATTCCATCTTCGTACTATTTACACTACCTATATCTGTCCAAAAATATAATACAACTCTCATGTGTATGTCGGCGCCCCAAAGTCAATTTCGAAGTTGCTCGATCTCATACAAAAGACAGCTCACTCTATGGATACGCTAGAGCATCGACGCAATGTGGGTTGTATTTCACTAGCAACTCTTTCCCGTTACTCGCAAGTTTTTGCGTTTAACACGCTTTTCATTGACGGCCTATCCATTTGTGATTGATTGGCCGGTTAATCGCATTACACATTGCAGGTCAAACCCTGAGTGCTGGTCCGAAGAAAAAAAAATATAGTAACTTTGTAATGGCGATCGCTCGTAATAACTTTGGATAAATAAAAGTTTATCTCATAGCCAATATTGGGAATATGTTGAGCGCAGGAAAATAGCTTAAACACTATCTACATTTTTAAGGGAATTGCTGACTGATGCCAGCTAGTATACACTACTGAAGTCCTCTGAAATATCTTTTGGTCGCAGTCGAGGACGTCTGCTGTGTCCACTATCGTGAATTTTATATATCCTTTATAAATCCCAAAGTTAAACTAAAATTTATAGTCTTTTGCAAGATTAAAGCGTCGTGGGACCACACTTCGCGTAAAGTTTTACGGCCCAACTATAATATGCATATGCAGTCTTAAGCCAACTTAAATAACTGTGCACATACCTAATAATCATATGTGGCGAACTATAATGTACTTAACAAAAGTTTTCGTCAAGTTTAGTCAAATGTCAATTGCTTAAGCAAAGTACGAAACTGATCGCGCATTCCGTACGGAAACAGCTGATTTTGCATTGTGTTAAAGATACATTAGTAAACAAATTCCAATGGAGGGCAAAAAATATTTGATCTGAATTTAATAGAAAATGTACAGAGAAAAAATAGCTTATATGACAAAAGAGACGCGTTTTATTATAACGGCAATTGAAAGGAACGAGGGCCTTTAAAAATATTATTTTCTTTTCCATTTTTTTAACACAAATTTTGCAGTTTTTTAATTTTTTAATCTTTATAAATTCAATGATGCATTCAGTTGCATTTTTTAGTACTTTTGGCCCAGCGATATATGTGTAATTTTTCTTTCGTAATTTTCTTAAAACTATTAACAAAAAATTATAAATTGGTATAAGGATAATATTAAGTATACAAAATATGATTATTAAACGCCTTTTTGCTAACAAATTTTATTTTTTTAGAACGAAATTATTTTTTTTTTGTTAAAGTACGAATGAAGCAAATGTGCAACTGTGCATAATAATTTCTATATTCATGTAAGTGCAATATAGCCACGTAAAAGTCTTCAATGATTCGCTTAAACATTTGACAGGCTTTTCGTCCAAATTTTGATATTAGCTTAAGCCAGATTATGCATATTATAGTTGGACCTTTAGATGGAAAAACAAAGTTATTAAAAAAGTTTTCAAATAAAAGAAATTTTATCAACATAGATAGTTATCGTTTATTCTCTTAACACAGTTTCCTCTATAAGAAGCTAGAGAATTTTAACAGCCAAAATAAGAGCTTTTTGCATCAGAAAATTGATTTTATTTAAAAATCAGGCGGAAAGAAATTAAGAAAAGGAATTTCGTATAATAGTAGTAATCCTAATTTACTAAAATGCCAAAAATATTTTTTTAGTAATCGTAAAGCAGAGGCATTTAAATTTTTAATTTAATCATATTTTAACAACTACAAATATGTCATTGAACCTAAAACTTTAAAAAGGTGTTTAATTTCATAATCATGTTCAAGATTTCATATACTTTACAATTACATGTAGAAAAAATAAATTTTAATTTTTTGTTTGTTAGTTAATTGACTTGAGTTATAAAAAAATTAGTCATAAAAATATTTACATATTGACAAAATTACCACAAAATATTTATGTAAAAATAAATGCAAAACAATACTAATTAAACTGCACAGTTACTACTAAGAAATTTTTGGAGTGTATAGTTATTTTGATGTAAATTATCGAGAAAATATTATGCAAATTTGTTAGTCGTAAGTGCAGGCAATTAAGACATTCTCAAATAAACTTCACAAACAGATGTGCATTATTGTTACCAAATGCTGAAAGCATTCAAAACAGTAAACTCTTCAATATTTATATACTAAAATATTTTATGTAAATAAACTTAATAAAAAAAGGTCATATTGAATTTATATACAATTTTAAATTAAATAAATATTTAAATTTTAATTTAAAAAACGATTTTTTTCGCATCTTTAAAAATTATTTTAAATATGATTAGTATTTGTTGATTAAATTTTCCTGTTATATAATATTTGTTTGTTTTTTCTATAATTTGTTTTTTTTTTTTGTTTGCTTTATAATAATATTCCATCAAGCAAAAAACCAATAAATAGCCTTAACAATCAGTAAATATTTAGTTTATAAAAATGATTTTGTTTTAACTTTTTTTAATTGTGTCTATGCGTGTGATAAATTTCAAATTGCTGATATAATTTCATTATATAAACTAAAATAGTCAATAACATACTATAAATATTATCATTAATTATTTAATTAAATGAACGTTCGTAAGTTTGTCTGTGCTTCATTAAATAATTAAATTCACACTAAAATTGAACTAAAATTAAGTAGAAAAGTCAACATATGCTTAAAAAACTACAAGGTGACATAAAAGTAATAACATAATGCGAGAATGTGTTGTAAGTCTTCTAAGCAACACAAAATATTATTGTGATTTTATACATATTTAATTAATTGACAGTAGACAAAAAAACGTTACACACCCAAAGGTACAAGATAAAGGTAAAGGTACCATAATAATGACTGATGAACCTTACAGGCTGGTAAAACGTACATTCTTATATGCAAGTTGCAGAATCGAACAGTAGAGAGCAAACTTTTATACAGCTACTAGGACGATGTTAGAGGCTTTAGAACACTAATTTACTTGCAGCTGAAAATTTCGCTTTGATGTTTTAAACTGGCGATTTATTTATGTCTTATAAATTAATGACGTTGGATCACTTGTTCTCTGCTGTCTTCCTAGCCTCTCCTTTATTACAATAAACCACAAAACTTCAAAGTTTTTGAAGCCACTATTGAAATATAAATGAATTTAGTACTTTGTGCGAAACAACCAAAAATAATTTTAAAGCAACACGAATTAGTATTGCCTCAAAATATGGTCGTTTGAGCGTTACAATTTAATTCTATTAATTTTTTGGTAAAAGCAGAGGTGATTTTTCAATTTTTAACAAAATAGTGGTCAACTAACGTTATTATTAGTTATGTTGAATATAATTGTTTGATGCGCCTCCAGCTTTTCTGCAGCAGATCTGATTTTTTTGGGAGATAAAAAATTAATTAAATTATCAGAAAATGTAGAAAATATCTTGAATTTATTGAAATAATTATTTTGATTTTCCTGTGAATTTAAAAAATGTATACAAATAAGAATTATAACAGAACATTAACTTGTTTATATCATAACAAATGAATTCTTTTCAATAAATGTTTTTGTTATAAAAATCACTATGTTGTAGCAGCCTTTTTTTACCGAAGTTTAAAAAACACTATAAAATATTAAAATATGTGCACTGAGTTCACAAACCGGAATGTATATATCTTTGCTGTGGAAGAACACTTGCTCTAATAGAGCAAAATATATTTATTCAGTGCTATATGTATGATGTGATTTGATTTACATCTGCAACGACTAGGTAGTCATAATCAGATGGTGGTCAAACCACTTGAATGATTTGCAAACGTCATTAACGCCCTAGGAGGCCATCGAATACGTATATCCTCCGGTCACTCCTAGTAGCAATTTCGAAAGCCCGAAGTAGGCCGCAGCCTTCAGTCCTTGCTAAAGAGTTGAAGACTTTCCAACTTCTGGTCCAGAACGCATGAATATAAATATAATTAAGAACACGACGGCATTCATACTCACTGGACTTGAACCATTCATTGTGTTCATTATGAATGATCCGATCCATAAACTCTCACGAGGGTCTCGAAACCACAACCACCACAATACTCCTATATAGGGGCCAACCTCAATAACCAGTCAGAGAACAGCTAATTGTCTCAAGAGACAAATAATGAACTCTGCGGCGTACTGATTCCCGTGGAAATATGTGGATTGTCCAGGTGACTCCTACTAGCCTTTGAGGGGCCTGGGCTCCCTTTTACCCCGCAAGACACCAGTCTAAATGGAATAGTAGGTTCCAAAAAGACTATCATGTGCCACCGGGGGGAAGTGCTATATGTATGTGCTATAACTTGCCATATTAACTTATGTTTATTAACACAGGAAAAATTATTATTAAAAGGCAAATAAAATTTTTTTGCAATTTACCCGCCATTATTGGAAAGCTTTACAGAATTAAAAATTGCAACTATTTGCTGCAAAACGTTAACCGCAAATGGTAAAAAAGTTTTTTAGGTTTTTAACAATTAAAAAGCCTTAAAAAGTACATAAACTTACTCTAACTGCTGTCTGATTTAATTAACTTTATGCAATTAGCAAGTGAAAATAAAATGCTAATTTATTTAATTTTATCACGCTTTCAAAATTTTATATTATAACACAAGTTGAAATAAGTTTTAAAAAATTTTAAGTAAAATTAACTCTAAATTATGATAAAATAAGTTTAACAATGTGATGTAAATTTATATTTTGAAATGCATAAAAATTATTACAGTCACTTGATTGCAAATCCTGCCTACATTTTTTATGTTTAAAATCGTGCCTGGTAGTTCGTTTTACTAGTTAGTTTTATAAGGCTGCCTTCTCAATTACTTAAAAATTACATAGCGCTAATTTTTTTCCTGCATTTGTTGATGTGCGAGTTTATTTATTGAGGAATTCGCAAATGGCTTTGTATGGTAGAATATTACTAAATTGCTGACTTTCCAACTGCGATATCTCCTTATAGGCGAGAAGAAACGCCTAAATTCGTCTGATGTGAAAAGATATGGCAGTTTTTTCTAGCTCCAAATACAACAATTATATACCAACAACAACAGTAAACGAGCAACGATAATAATAATTTTATGATATGTGTGTATATTTACAAAGAGAACACTGAAGATGGCAAATAGCCGAAACAGGTTTGTTCACAAACCAAATTTAACGAGGGTCGACGTAAAACCGTACCCAAATAAAAATAATTTTATCTTTTTTAATGGTTAATGTGTTTTTGCATAAAATTGTTATTGTCTTTTTGTTTTGTTGACCACTTTATTTTGAGCCTGTATGTGTACAGGCACATATTTACATGAATTTCTATAAAAGCTCGATTTGTCTTTTATGGGTGGTAATAGTTTTTGTCTCTATCCACTTTTCTACAATTTTTATTCAATTCAAACTATCAAGTTTGCGACCACCCTGTCGGATAAACCTTCATTGCTGTAGTAAAACACTGATAATCACCTGACTCGGAAAGATTTTTGTTTTATGCCAACCATATATCAGATTCATTTCAGCTTCCAGCCTCCACTACAGCTGCAAGTACACCTCACAAATTATGCTAAACAAAATAAAAATCTTACTGCCATACGAACTACCGGGAGATTTTTCTCTACTGATATGAGCGCATTTGATTCTGTTTAGACTTATATAATTTTAAACTGCCACTGACCCATTAGTTCATTCGAAACACGTAGATCTCACTTAAGCCTACGTGAGTACCACAATCAAAATAAAGTTGCTGTCATAAAATGACAAATGCATTGCATTTTCCAGCCAAAATTGTATGCTAAAAGTTTATATCAACAAAATTTTTCTGTAGTTTTTTTTTTGTTTCGTTTTTTGTTAAACCAACAAAACCACAAAGAAAAGTTATTAAAGGAAGTATTTTTCATGTTCCTTAAATGATAAAATTATAAAAAAGCAAACATTTCCGTTTTTTAATATTAAATTTACTAAAGAACATAGATTTATATATTAGTGGTTATTTCAAAGACTCACACACACACACACACACACATGCACGCGTTCACTTTTATAGAAGTACTCATTCAGAGAGATTTTTAGAAAAAAAAATGAAATCATAAGTGGCAGCAATGAAGGCACGTACGTAGAAGTGACATTTATTATCTGTTCTTTAGTTCGTTCAACTGTTTGAAAGCCAAAAAAAAATTTAGTTGTAGAGCCCTACATGTTAGAAATTTGTATTTTAAATTATTTAAGCTTAAAAATTAAAATTATATGGTTGGATTTGATTTTTGAATTGGAACAAGAAGTAAATGCTTGGCATAACTATCTATTTTATCTCTATCTATTTAGCTTCCGATATGATTGACTATCTCAAGTTATTTTTTATTATTTTTTTCCCCGCACTCAGCGGGTGGAGGAGGTAAGAGGGAGTAGTGTTTGTGGGTATTAGATCTGAACTTTCCTAGAATGAAAGTGACAGAAAAGTCTTCTAGAGGGAGTTTTTTCCATATATAGACTATTCTGTTAAAAAACGAATTTTTCCCGTAGTGCGTAGTGGAATTCCCCGGCCAAACAACCACAAATAGTTGAGACCTCAAAAATATGCGTGTAATGGGGACATGTTTCCCAATTTCATTAAAGCACTTACTATTTTAGTAACGATGAAACAATGAAATACAACCCACATTACGTCGATGCTCTAGAGAATCAATAGAGTTGAATACCCCACTGTCCCCAATGAGACTTTGGCACTCCCTTGTACGTGGTCGAGCAACTCCAAAATACACTTTGGAGCGCCGGCCCATGCATGAGATTTGTAGTCAATTTTTGGACGGATGAAGGTGTTATAAATAGTACGAAAATCGGATGGAGCGTGGTATCTTTTACAAAAAAACCGAGGCATTTAAGAGCTTATTTAAAAAATTAAAAAATGTGCTTAGTTTATCAAACATCACATTGAATTTGCATGCCAAGAGGATTAAGATCTTCTGATTCCTTAATAATTATATTACCCATAATAAGAGATACGTTACCATTACCTAACACACATCTATGCGTAAGCATGCAACATTGAGTCTTACGAGCAATCAAATCGACTCTATTCAAATGACCCCATTTGAAGGTTGTTGTGAGATTGTGATTGAGCGTATCATTCATGTTCCGCCTTCTGGAACACACCTCCAACTGGTTCGGTTTATTACCAACTGAATACGAATGACAACTAATACTGTCACCTGCGAAAGAGTATATAGAGTTTAAAGTTTGACAAAGAAGGTCATTTAGAAAGATAAGAAAGAACGGAGCCTTGCGGTGCTCCTGAATTAATCTTGAACTTGTTTGATGAAATTCCATCCATAACAACTCGTAGAGTACAATTCCTCAAAAAACTTGATATAAATCTGGAGAAATTGTCACCAACATCAAAAGCAAAAGTTTTGACTTGAGTCCATCATGCCACTCTTCATCAAACGCCTTGAAAATATTTAGAGCCATCACTTTACTTTCTCCGAATTGATGTATGGAGTTGCACCATTATTCCGATAGGAAAGCCAGCTTGTTGTTCAATATGTAGAAGAAAATAGTGTGGGGTTTTTTAGATATTAAAAAGCCAATTGGGATTACGAGTATGTGCAGGCATTTTAGAAAACCGGTCTTAAAATTTCAAGAATCTTCGCCAGCAGTTATTCTAACCTAAAATACTGGGTAAGTTGCTATTTTCGGTCCTTACTGGTTGGTTTATAGTCTAGGCGAGCGCTTTCGATGCGAATGCATCATTCTCAAGCCGCGTTGTAGTGTGTACTAGTGAATCAGTGTTGGTGTTCAGGCAGTTCTGTTGTTAGGTTTGTATCTATTCAGGTAAGCAGAGTGCCAGCCACCTGGCATTTCTATGCAAAGTGAATTTATCGATACCTTAGTTTTTTATTAATATGTAGGTACGTGTGTCCGTCTGAGGGTGTTTTTTGTTTGCCCGTTGGCATGAGAAGTTTTAGTGGTGTGAAATAAACAACATAATAAAATACTGGGCTTTAGTTATAAGGAAATCTATTTATGATTTCTTCTCTAGCTTTCGTCCAAAAATGCGGGAAATATATATTTAACCTTAGCAACTGATTTTAAAATACATGGTATATCTGCAGCAGCACTTAAGACTGCCTACAAATAATTCAATACATTTACAACTAATCGTACCAACTGTAAAGACAAACTATTGGTACGTAAATGACGTGTGTGTCTTCAAGCCATGGATATATCACTGAATTCCTTAGTTTCAATGTTGAGCAAAGAATTTCGTCTTATAATGCTTTGAAGAAAATTGGTAGCGAGTTAGGTCTAAGTCGAGAAATTACGTCATCGTATAGTTACTTAGGAGTTAACTAAGATTCTTCAGCTGTCGTTCTGCGCTATATGCCAGGAATAAAAATCAGAAATAGTGGTGGCTTCACAAGATATGAATAGACTTTAAAGAAGACTTATATTAAAAAAAAAAAACTAATACAAAATATAAACAATTGAATCTAAAGGTAAAAATAGACTTGCCTGAAAAGCAACCCTATTCGTTCGGCTTTCTTTTTATTTCGTACGTTGGAAAATGTACGAGAACATTCAAGTTGCCTGCCACCTACTTTTGTTACTTTTTAAAATACATACTTTTTATTATACATAAATGTAAACCTTAAAATGTCAAATACTATTTTGGAAACATCTAATTTTGTCTATTTACATGTTCAAATATGAGCCTTTCGAGCAGCAAAAATATGCACGGTCTTTGACTAGCATAGTACTACTTTAAAAAATTAAAGTGATTTCTTAAAGAGTTTCCTAAAATTCACACAAACAGAAAGCCATGTTTAAGTATAAATATAATAATTATGTTATACTCCAATACATTTTTTCTCTAAATGATCTATTAGTGTTGCTAAATTTTCTAAATGCTACGATAGGCTACTTCTACAACTATGGCTAGTGTTTTTGCTGATGTGATTAAACTCTAAAATTATAATAACATTGTTAACTGTATAATAACATTATAATATAATTTTATTTTTATATATATTTAGTCAAGAGTCCTACATACATTATATTAATAAATAATAATAGTACAAAAAACTTAAATGTAGTTATTTAAATACTAAAGTAGATAACATTTAACAGCATTAGCATTTAAAGAAAAATCAATATGCTTGTAAGATTGCTAAAAAAAACTGTACGAATTCTTAAAATTCTTAAAATTCTTAAAAACGGGTCAGAGTTAGCATAATTTGATCTGAATACTTTAATTACTAGTGGATTAAAATAGCAAGTAGGACGAAATGGAACGTTAAATGAAATCAAAAAATCTAAACAGACATTTCCTTTTAACACATTTAAAGCAAACGTGCCATTTAACATTATTCTGCGGTTTTTTACAGTTGGCAGTTCTATTAGAGCAGGTAGGATGGTAGACTCAAGGGATTCATTGGTTGGAAAGGTCTCGGATTCCGTGAGGTTTATAGCAAAGAAAATTCAGGAACAATTTCAAGAGAAAAGCAAAAAACAGGGAAATCATTTTTCACATACAACACCATATCTGATATATAGTATGTACTACAACGGCACCAGTGGCACGGTGGTGTGTGAGTATCCCTCACGAAAATAAGTACGTTCGACATGCAAATAACCGATGAAATATACAATGAAAGATTGATTCTGATTGAGGATCAATGCTTGATTATTGCAAACAAGCTACTGATTCAAGTAGGAATGATTACGCCAAATCGATCGATGCACGATGCATTCAACCAAGAATTAAATCGAGAGCTGCAATACAATGTTGATACATTGCAGGAATTCTTGCGAAATAATGTGCTGTTGCTGAATGAACAGCAAAAACAAGTATACGAAACATTTATGCAAGCGGTGGACAATAATACTGGTGGTTTATTCTTCCTGGTCGCACCTGGAGGAACAGGGAAAATATTTGTCATTTCATTAATTTTGGTCACCTTTCGATCAAGATGTGATATAGCTTTGGCGTTAGTATCATCTGGATGGCGGTCGAACTGCACATACTGCGCTTAAGTTGCCACTCAATTGATACTCCAACATGCAATATTTCCCGATCCAGTGCAATGGGAAAATTGTTGATGCAATGCAAGCTCATTATTTGGGATGAGTGCACAATGGCACATAAGAAATCACTTGAAGCTTTTAACTTCACACTGAACGATCTTCGGCGAAATAACAACAACTTTGGCGGCTTCATGATATTGTTGGCAGGCGATTTTAGATAGACGTTGTCAGTAATTCCCCGTGCAGATAAATTGAATGCTTGCCTGAAGGCATCACCTTTGTGGTATATGAGTTCAACTTCAAAATGATCAAAGTGCTGCACAATTTTCCAAACAATTGTTAGCTGTTGGAAATGGAAAAGTCCCAGTTGATGCGAGAGCTGGATTAATTACTCTTATCAACGACTTTTGCCGATTTGTAGACTCTCAATTAGCTCTTATTGAAATTTTTTCCCAAACATTAGTGAGAATTAATAGAATTATGCTTTGTTAAGTAAACGAGCAATTCTCGACGCAAAGAATAATCATGTTGTACATGCACTGAATTTCACCATTCAATCAAAAATCGATGGCAATTTGGTGACATATAAATCCGTTGATTCCAGAGCAAATCCTGATGATGCAGTAAATTATCCAATGGAGTTTTTGAACTCTCTGGAATTACCGCGATTTCTACCACATAACTTGCAACTCAAAGTTGGTTCAGTTATTATGATATTGCGTAATTTGAATCCACCGCGACTTTGCAGCGGTACTCGACTTGCGGTGAAAAGACTTATGCTGAATTTGATTGAGGCAACCATTATAAACGGAAAGTACGCAGGTGAAATTGTATGTATTCCTCGAATACTAATGATTCCGACTGATCTTCCGTTTGACTTCAAACGATTGCAATTTCTTGTTCGCCTTGCGTTCGCAATGACAATTAATAAGTGTTTGCGGGATAAATTTAGGAAATCATTGTTTTTCACATGGGCAGCTATACGTTGCGTGTTTGCGAGCTGGGAAACCATCCGCTTTGTTTGTGTTAACGTCAGACCAAAAAAGAAAAAATGTGGTTGACCTAAGAGCACTTCAATGAAGCGGATAATTCAGTATTTACTTTGGATTCACTTTCATTTTTTACTTAGAGAAGTTCAACTAAATTCCACTTCATTTTTGAAATCGAAATCAATTCATTACTGTTGTGCAATGAAATAAAATTTTTCCTTCTCAAATATAAAACAAAAAAAAAAATAATGTTCTTCATCATCATCGAAATGTTACAAAAAACGAAGCCATCTGGTGGCGAAACGGAGTTCGCCGGGTTTGCTAGTAAAAATATATAAATATTGAAATGTATTACTGCGGAGGGAAAGCAACATCATATGGCCATTTCACTATTGCTTGTATAGATCATCAGTGAATTTTCAAAAAAAGAAAATTCAAGAGTCTCATAAAAAAACTGATTAAATGAGAGTTCTCATTAAGTCTCATTTAATCAATTTAGCTTATGATGACTCCTGAATTTTCTATACAAAATTTGGGTTAAAATCCACTGATGATCTGTGCGAGCAGTAGTGAAGTGGCCATATGGTGTTGCTTTCCCTCCGCAGTAATACATTTCAAATATATATATTTTTTTTAATAGCACAAATTACTAATAAATGTTATAGAATTATATGCTGATGAAAAAATAAATTTATTTTGAAATGCTTTTAATTGAAATTTTATTTTATTTTGATTTAAAAACTTCAAAAGCTATAGGTTTGGGGTTTTGCGATTTGCGTTTCTTTATTTTACATATGGGTCTTCTAAATCCTAAATATAACAGATGTTGGATTTTAATGGTGGTCTTGTTTGGGAATGTGTTAATAAGATAAACATCGTGTAATGCTTAATCGAAGTGCTAGACTTAAATTAAATGTATTTTTGCTATTTTAGGGCATCATTAAATTTATAAAAATTGTAATAATCAAAGACTGTTAATGATTATTTCAATGTAAATTTTAGTAAGTATTTATTTCACTTACAACATCTTTGGTGAATTTTTGGATACCATTTATGATACCATTTACTTACTATGTTATTAAAAAGTTCTTTTGTGTGATAAAAAAAAGACAGGTTCATAAAAAAAATTCCAAAAGTAAACTTTGGCTTCATTTATAAATCTCAACACGTTTTCGGAAAATGGGAATTTTTCGCTAAATGTTTTGTAAATGTTTCCTGCTAACTTAGTAATTAGTTAAAACAAAAATATTCCCCCAACTCTCATTTAAAATTATATACTTAAAAGAATTTTATATAAATAAATATATATATAATTGTGTATAAAATAATATCTCTAGTAGCATACACTAAATTAATAACGAGTCTCATTTCGTTGGTTGGTTATAACTGCTGTTAAGCCAAGATAATAAAACTTTATAATCGTTTTGTGACTTTAATTCAGTCTTTTTGCCTATTTCGGTTTGCAAATACTGTCTCTGGCGGTGTTGGCTGCTACTTTTTTTAAGCGAATATGCGGCAGCAAAAATAATTATTTTTTTTATCATTTTTTTGTTTTACAAATTAAGTTGTTGACCAATTTTCTGTTTGTCTATAGTTTTTGTATTTGTGCTATTGTGTGTGTTTTTTGTTTTTCTTTTGTACGTGTTAAAATGTAGATTCAACATATTTTTTTTCTGGAACATCAATTGTTACAGTTAAAATGCTTTTCTATTTCTTTTGTATTACCAAGATTAAATAATTTTTAATTTGTTTAAATTGTTTTGGAATTGTTTTTTTTCTGAAGATTTTAATTTAAAGTGGGTTTTTGAAATTTTTACAGTTTTTCTAGAAGTTCTTGCTTAATATGGGGTTGTAGCAAAAAATATGAATTTTTAGAATTCATTAACAATATTTTATAGTTTAGAAATAGACGATATCCGTGAGCTGGCTTTGTTATAATTTTTATTCTTTTAAGGTTCGATAGCACATCAGGTTGTAAAAACAGCACAAACAATTAAATTTGTTTATTGACATATGACCACTTTTTGAAACACAGATGAAATAAAGAATATTGGACTCCAGCAGTTGAATTGCAGCTGGTTTATAAGTAAAGCATAAATCAGTAAATTGACGTGACCCCCATGGAAAAAGCCAAGAAGTCAAAAGATATGCGACTTTGGAGATAAATTGTCATGTCGATTTTTAAATCAATAGAACGTATCAATGGACCCGTTTTGTTATAATATGTGTATTTTAAAGCTCGATAGCATTTTAGGTTCTCGAGATCAAACAAATTATATTGGTCAATTGCTGCCGGTTTATAAATAAAGCATGAATCAGTAAATTGTCGTGACCTCACAGGAAATAATCGATAGGTGTCAAGAGATGCGACTTTGGAAATAAATAGATGTGGCCATTTTTAAAATCAAACGATTTCAAAAATTTCGATTGCAGTAAGTCCACAGTTACTTCGTTATATATAATATTGCATCAAACTGTTCAAACTACATTTCTCTCTTTACATTTCGTAAAATGTGCGATATTTTCGAACAACATAATCGTACTCCTGAGTTCGCTATTAAGAATTTGGTTGTTAAATTTAAAACGACATGCTCGATGTAATATATGCGAACAGCACCCCCCAGGGGGCACACTAACGGTCTTTATGGATTACTTGACCATCTAGACCTGTGCTGCTAGGGGTACAAGAGATCCCAGTCCCCTGAAGGCAGCAGGGGTCAACTGGTAGCTCCACTTTATTTCCACGGGTATCAGTAAGCCCCAGAGTTCCGCTAATTGTCTCTAAGCTTTTAGCTGTTTCTCTGACTGATTATTGAAGTTGGCCCTTCGGGGGTATCGTGGTTTTTGTGGTTTTGCGGCCCTCGCTGAATATGATTATGAGGGCCAGGATCATCTCGCCTATAATAATAACACCAACGAGTGAATGATCCGAATCCAGTGGACCAGGAGTTGGATATTCTCCAGCTCTTCAGCAAGGAGTAGTGGTTTGCAGCCCTGCTCTGGAATCATTGAAATTGCTACTAGGAAGGACCTGTTGCTAGAATTAGTCCTCGGCTTCCTAGGGCATGAGTGACGTTGCTTTTCATTCCCAGTGGTTTGACCACCATCTGATTAAGGCTTACAGCCAGGTGCAGATGTATATCTTATCACGAAATATGCGAACAGCAACGAGAGTTCGACCGGATCATTTAACTGAAATCATCGCAGCCGTGAGCCACAGTATTGCAGCAAATCCAAATTTGCTCTCAATAATTGGGGTTATTTAAAATCACCACATGGCGAATTTCGATTTGACTGTTTTAAGAATTTGACTCTGAAGTCTTATAAAGTTCAACTGGTCCAGGGAATTGAAGCCGACCGATTCGTTTAGAAATAACCGGCTGGTTTTGCTGAAAAAAGTACATTTTCACTTGTCAGGGCATGGTAACCAGCAAAATTGCCGCATTTGGGTTTCTGAAAATCCTAAAGCGATTATGGTGCACTATGTGGTCTGGAGGTGTGACTGGGCCATTTTTTTCTACGAAGATGAGGTTGTAAATGCAGTAGCGGTCAATGGATCACGCTATCGCAAGATGCTAACAACTCAATTTTGGTCTATTATTGACAACGTGGATATAAGTGATATGTGGTTTCAAGAAAACGGTGCTACATATCACACAACCAATGAGACGATTAATTTATTGCGACAATCAGCAGTTATGTGGCCAGTCAGATCGTGTGATTTAATACCACTGGATTATTATTTGTGGGGCTTTATTAAGGACAGTGTTTATACGGAGGCCATCGAAATTATTTCAGCCCTAAAACTCAAAATCCATGATATGATTATCGCAATAGGACCGCCAAAACGTGATTTTAAACTTTGATGAAAGAATTGACACCTATCAGTGTAGTCGTAGTGGACATTTTTCATTCGTTATTGCCGAACTTTTCTCTTTATAAGACAATAAAAATTTGAACCATCTTAATCTAAATATTTTGTTTTAGAAAACAAACTTCTTGTTAAAAAACGCTTTATTTGCACTTTTTAAGGTTAAGCCCCATAGGGTTAATATTACACCAGAAACTAAATGCTTCTAAGTCCAGCATGACGATTATATGTTCGAAATATTTTCACATCGTCTTCATATGATAGAACATTTGAATATTTAATGACGTTGGGTAGAAATCATTAATAAACAAGGAAAAGAATAAAGGAACCAGATGGGTACCCTGCGGCACATCAGATGAATTATAAGTGTGCGTGGTTATATCAATGTAAAGATTATTTTGAATGTAAAAAGAATGAACTAGAAGCACATATCATTTGTTAAAATGAACTTGGACCAGTTTTATATCTACAAACTTAATAAATAAATAATTATTATTTAAGGAAAGAGTTAAATCAATAAATAATTTAAAATTATTACAATGACTTGTTTTGGAATAATAATTATTTCATTCATTCTATATTAAATATTTTTTATTTAAAATACAGTTCACAGAGTCATTAAATTTAAGTGCATCAATTTTTATTAATGTTGAGTTGAAATAGAAAAAAAATTTTAGCTTATGTCAAAATTGTTTGTTTAATTTGTTTAAACAAAAAAGTCTAACAAATGACAGATATCATTTGCAAAGATGTAGAGAGGAAAAGAAAAACAAAATTAAATAAATAAATGACTGTGACAATATACTAAAGACAAAAAAGACGACATATAATCTCATCCGTCTGAAATCTATTATTGTCTTTTTATGCAGACAGACATATGGAAATATAAAATAATAGATATTACAAAACAAAAATAAAAAAAAACATGTTGTCTAAAATGTGACAGGTAATCTTTTATAAATTGTAAAACACAATATTGAATATTTGTGCTACACTTCACACACAACAAAAAAAAAATAAATAAATAAATAAAAAAACTTGGTTAGCACAGGTGTTTTATCTTTTAAAAGAAACAAATTTATTTTAAATTGAATGAAATTGCTTTATTTAGTTATGGTTACGTAAGCGTAAACAATAGCTAACTTAATTTTTTTAAATAAATTTTTTATTTGTTTAAAACTTAATTTCAATATATAAGTAAAGTGTTTTAAAAAATTGTTAAATAAATTTTCTACATATTTAAATATTTTTTTTTGCTTTATTTATTTTTTCATAGTATTTGGTTAACTGTGTTCAATTTATGATAATATGACTAATTAATGATCATTTCGGTGGCTAAATTTATGTTTTTACTTTTAAAAATTTTTTATATTTAAATATAAAACCGAAGCTGCTATACTGCTACAGTAGCAAGAGGGTGGGGGGCAGGGTGTTATATGGTTTAATTAAAAAAAACGATTTCAATGTTGTTTTTAGTCCAGGTGTAAAAAAAATAAAGGATGTTTTTTGTTAATTTTTTTATGAATTATGAGAAATTTGCCAGGATATTTTTATTTCAAGGCAAAAGCCACAGATCACGTTATTGAAATTCTGAGAAGCATTAATTTTGGAAAGACAAATATTCAGTATCGGTAGTATAACTAATAAAGAAAAAGTAGGTTCATACTTTAGTAACCCATAGCAGCACGATTAACTTAAGTTTAGAGTATAAATTTAATTATTGTTTATTGCTGCCAGAGTTTCAAGGACTATTTAAGGACAATTAATTTACAATTTAAATAAACACAACATTTATATGGCAGATTCATTTTGTTTGTAAATTTCGGTTATCAGTTCTTATTTGACAGGTGTACTAAGCCAACAGTTGTAAAGTTTTTTTTTTCGATGTGAAATCAATTCTTTTAGTATTTAATTTATAAGAAAAAGAATTGGCTCTCCTGGAGTAGAAATTAGCTAAGATCTCAGACTTATCTTAGAAAGTACCGCAAAAAAATATTATTATTTTTATTTCTAAATGTTTCCTTAGAGTGTTCATCAATAATCATATTGTTCAAGCCTTATGCTCAGTACAGTTTTAACTTTTTACAATTTTAAAATATTGTTGAAATATTGATAAAACATTGTTACTTTTGCGTCACCCTGTATTTTTTGTAAAAGTCAATTGTTGTCAATTGTTGGAAATTTTTAGGTATGTTAATCACAATTTCGTAAAAATCTAACTTGTTTTTATTTCTTTTATTATTGTTAAGATTATTTGTTCCTCTATCCTGCCGTGTCACAGCTGTTTGCTGTGACACGTTTCCCTGGAAGTTTTTCTTGGCCCAGCAATTAGTTTTTTATTTGTTTTCTGTTTTGTTTTGTCTTGATTGTCATCTCCTGTAAACGAATCTTTTTAATTAATTTTTTCTGTCAAACCTAAATTTTTCTGCCACCTCAAATTTTAAAAATGCGAATTTTAATTAAAATTCGAAGCATATTTTTTTAAAGGAACCTGTCGCTGCTTTTACTTTGTGTCTTTTAATTTATATAGCAAATAATTGTGGCAATTGGAAAAATTAAATGGAATAGAGTAGTAAGTAGCCTTTTTGTAAATAGTAAGTATAAAAGGGTCGAAGGACGTTTAAAGTACATTTACATCAATTAAAAGACTCATGCAGATGAATTAAAAAATTATATTTCTTCAAACACTAAAGAATTTAAAGAAAGACAAGCTTTTCATGTGTTAATTTGTTAAGCGATTCTTAATTTAAAATTAAAATGTTGTTTATGTAACGTCTGATACTTTAAAATTAAAATGCGTAGCACCAACAACAATGGACAGGGCGAGGAATTTATACATTTTTTTAGACACAAAAATGTCAGCCTATATAAATGTGAAGTAAAAGGATTGATAATAAGAAAGTGCCTATGTTATATATATCGAATGCAATTTGTTTAAAAATATAAAACATTTGTTATAAAAAGACAAAAGTATAAAAGCTTATAATTTAATGAACTAGCAAAAATATTAGAGCATAATAGAATGCATAAAAATATATGTATTGTATGCTTTTAAGTAAAAAAGTATAACAAAATGTTGTTATAAAATTAATGTGTGTAAGTATAAAACTGCAAAAAAATATTACAAGCTTTGAAGTATAAAAGGGACTAAGAGCATAAAGGATTATAATATAAAAGTATAAATATTATACGTTCATAGTACTCTTATAGAAGTAAATAATATAAAGAGAAAGGTATAGAAATTTAAATGGTACTTAAAGTTATAAAAATTTATATTAAAAAAAGGAACTAAACGCCAAAATTATTAAAAAAAAAACTAAATATACATAAAACCATTAAAAAAGAACGGATGGCCGGAAGTATAAATGCGTGAATGTAAAGTTAAATAATTTAAGCTAAGGTTAGGTTCAGCAAGTGCCTTATTTATTCTATGTAAATAACTGGCAAATACAATTAAGATTAAATATAACTACAAAAATACAATTTGACACTAAAAATAGCATTAAAATGTGATAACACATATGTGGATCCTGCTCAATTCCTTCACTTATGCCACAAACGCATTTTGTTTTCTATATGCATACAGTTGTAAATCTATAAAAATAAAGAAAAACCAAATGGTATAAAAATATAATGATATATTTATACATGTAATAATGTTATGTAAGTATATAAGTATAATGACAGAAATATTCTAATTAACGGCGAAAAAAAATTTTGTAAAACGAAGTAAACGGCAAAGAGGCAATAGTTAAAATTTAGGAAATTTAAAGTATAAAAGTGTTAAAGTATTAAAATGTAAAAAAAAATAAGTATAAAATTGTAAAAGTATACTAATTTTATGGATGCAATTAATCAATTCACAAAAGTTTGGAATTGTAATTTAATATATTTTTTAATTTATCATAACTAATAGCTTAAGTATATTCATTTTAAAGCTTCAACTCCTGCTAGTACTGTTATCTAATTAAGGAAAAAATTAATGTAACTTTAAAATTGCCTGAAGGTATACACACAATTATAACAATTATAACTATTTTTGCTTTAAAACATTTTAATGGACATTATTTTGACAGACCTTTTCCATAACACAAAAGTTTTTTGTAAATGCTTAAATATCCAAAGGGTATAAGGAAAGATAATTAAGTTATTAAAGAATAAAACTATTCAAGTGCAAAGTATAAAATCGCACAATACAAAAAAAAAAATTATAACAAAATAATAGCATTAATCTACAAAGCTGTAAAAATGCAAGAGTGTGAAGTAACAATAAATTAAAAATTGGCATTATAAGGTTATAAAGTAGAACATTAGAAAAATAAAATTAAAAAGTATATTAAAATTTAGTTTTTTAAAAAAAGTTTTATTATAAACTTTAATTTAATTTAGTTTGGAATGATAAACAGCATAGCATTTGGATACGTTTCAAGCTTCTTTTACACTCGTACGTTGATGCCTGCTACTCAATTTGTTCTTTAATCTGTGGCATTATTAAGTTCTTGTAGAGGCTTTATACTTCAGAATCTTATTCTGACGGCTGTTATATATTTTCCTTGTTTGAGGTTAAGGCAGCGCCTTGCACTGAATTTCAGTTCAGCCTATTATTTTGAGGATGAAATTGTACAATTGAATTTAACAGTACAATTGAACTAAGCCAGTATAACTTAGTTTTTTATATTCCATTTCTGTTTACTTTCTATTATTCCAGTTAGCTTTTCCAATTAAGGTGTCAATCAAGATGTATAATAATATGTTTAAGCTCCAATAGCTGTAGTATCATTTGGTTATGTATGCGAAAAGAAGAATATGAGTCTCTACGCGGTGTAAGTCTGCGGAAACATTTTTGTTCATTTACTTTTATTTTGCATTTCGTTAACAATTTTTCTAAATTGAATTTGTTAGATTGTTAGTATTGTAAAGCTGCTGAATGCTTAGTGGAGATATAATTTTAGCAAATGTCGAAGTATACATTTGGTAGCTGCTTAACATCATGATATTGCTTTAGGAAACTTTGTCTATAACTGGCTGAAGTGAATTTAAACAAAATGGACAAGTAAATTAATAAACGTTTTGATTTTGGCTTTAGGTTGTTTGGAGTTGTTCCGCTACTAAATGAAATGCTTTTGACATTTCTTTCGTTGTAAACCATCCTTATTGGCCGGTATGATCGGCGACCCCTTTCGATGTGATGACAGTATTAGTAATCCGTATTCTACAATGTACTGATGAGTCAGTGTTCGGGTTTCATTAGGGTCGTATCTACTCATATAGGTAGATTGCCAGCCACCTGATATTTTATGCGGGGCTAATATAATGTTCTCCTCTTTTATTATTACCAGGTAGGTGTACCCGTGTGAGGGTGTTTTCGTTTGTTAGAGTGTATGAGCAGTTTTAGTGGTGTGAAAATTTTATCTGAAATCATGTTTACCTGACACGTTAAAAGTTCTTGTTTTGTGAATTACCATGTCTTTAGATATGTAAACTCTTCGTTCTTTTCTATTAGGATGTAGGAATGTCATTTACTCACCTATTTTCCTTGGTGCGTGTCCGATTTCAAACGATTTTAAAATACATCTTCAACTTAAAGTTAGTGTTTTGCCAATATACACCACAATCATTTTTAATACTAAAAGTGAAAGATGAATGAATTCATTTAATTTTACTAAAAAGGTTTTTTAACAAGAACTTTGTTTTCTAAAACAAAATAAAACAAAATGATTCAAATTGTATTACGAAGCGAAAAGTTCGGCAAACGATATCTGGCAAATGTCCACCGCGACCACGCTTTCGATTCTTTCATAAAAGCCTTTAATCATTTTTTGGAAAAATGGCGGTCCTATTTCGTTGATGCCATCTCGGATTTTGAGTGTTAAGGCTGAAATTGATTTGATTGGCTCCATAAAGACTGTGTCCTTGACATAGCCCCATAAAAATTTTTTCAGTGTTGTAAAATCACACTGGCCACTTAACTGCTGATTGTCGTGAAATTATGTGATCGGGAAATTTGTTTCCAGTAAATTAATCTTTTCATTGCCGGTGTGAAATGTGGCACCGTCTTGTTGAACCACATGTTACTGATATTCACGTCGTCAATAATAGGGCAAAATTGAGTTGTGAGCATTTCACGATAGCGTGATCCATAGGTCGTTACCGAATTTCTAGCCTCATCTTCGAAAAAAAGGCCCTAATCACGCTTTCAGACCATATCACGCTTTAGTGACGCGTTAAGCATGGAAAGGCTTTTTGATAATCGCTCTAGGAATTTCAGAAGCCCATATGAGGCAATTTTGCTCGTTGATATACCTTGATAAGTGAAATGGGCTTCGTCTGAAAAAATGCTTTTTTTTAAGAAAAACCAGCCGGTTGTTACTAAATACGACGTTGCGAATTGTCGGTCGGCGTCAGTTCGAGGAATTGACAAATTTGGATTTGCTTCAACACTGTGGCTCGCGGTTGCAATGTTTTCCGTTAAACCACCTGGTCGATCATGCCTTGGTGTTCGCATATTTTGTATTCAGCCTGTCGACTCAAATTCAACGACCAAATTCTTAACAGCGGTCTCAGAAGGATGATTATGTTGTCTGACAATATAACGAATTTTATGAAATATAACTTTAACAGAAGCGCCATTTTTATAGTGAATTTTCGAGCGAAAATGAATGTATCTGCTAAGAATATTTCAAAAACCTAAATGTCAAAAGGATTATGTTGTTGTTGTTGCCACAATTGAAAAACAAACTTCTTGTTGGAAAACCCGATATTTATTAGCTCATAAAACTCAAAAAATGTGACAAAGCTTAATTTATTTTAGAAACAACGAAACCACATTCTATTTCATCTCTGCTGTAACAAAATTTCAATTTAATTTCAACTTAATATCCTTTTTTTAACTGTTTTTATCACGCTTGTCTTATTTTTTATTTTAATTAAAGCTATTGGCAAGTTATGTCTAACACGTTCAGAAGTTTATCATTAAGCCCAACCGATGAATGTCTCTCTCACCCGCCTGGTTCTTAGTTGTGCAGTGCTAGTAAGGGTGACTCTGTATGTTGGCTTACGTATCCATCTATGTGTTGCCTAATAGTTTGTAGTAATTTTAATACAAAACATCTGCGGCTTGTATTGCACACAAATACAGTTGAAGTTTTAATTAAAACTTCAATTTATCTAAAACGTTAAAAAGAAAGTGAAACAATGACTTATTCTTCTCTCTGGCGTTAGTAAACAAAATCTAGAAAACAATCATTTTTGCACTTATTTTAATATACATACAAACACTAAAGAAATGATATACACATACACATACACACATATATAAATAACTGCATACTCGGTAAGAAGATACAAAAACAATTTAAAAAGAAGTTTACAAAATAAATTGGCGTAAATTCAGAATTTAAATACAATTTTATCATGTAAATTGCTGTAAAAATAAAATCCGTTTATTGTTTTGTTGCTGTTTAGTAATTTTTTGTGTGATGGGGCAAGAATCTAATTAAAAGTATAAAAGTAAGAATTTTCTTAGAAAGTTTAAAGAAGGGAATTGTGGCACTAGAATTCGATTTATTTTAACATCAATTACATTTTTGTTTGAAACTGATTTTAATACTCTGAAACAGTTGATTAATTTATTTGTGGCCTAAAATAAAAATAAATGTAAGTTGCATGTAATATACAAGATTAAATGTATTTTGCACCAGTTGTTTGCGAACGAATATGAATCGTTTTTGCATAATGTTGCTGTAAGATATAAAATATATATATTTCGGTGCAGGATGCAATTTAAAATTGTGAATAAATCACTAAAGAACTATTCACTTGATATTTTTCTTATTCTTATTCGTATTATTATTTTATAATTTTATTTAAAAACAACATTTAGGTTTAAAAAGTTGGTTCACTTTTTATAAAATAATTAATCCAAAGAAACCTTTTTAAATATTAATAAAAATAACTTGAAAAAGGATGACTTTTCGTCACACAAACAATATAATAAAGACTTTTGGAATATATCATTTAATCGGTTCACATGTTTAAAAATTAATAAATTAATTTCTTTTCAGTACACAGAGCGAAAAATGTTCTAAAATTGACAACGGAAACGTTCTAAAATCGACTACGAAACGTTAATTTTTTTTTTATATCACCCGTTCACAAATTCAGAACAAAACGTTGTCAAATCAAGAACAGAAAACGGAAGTTTGCCAGTCGTTGTCAAATTAAGAATGGCTTTTGTTCAAATTAAAATTTTACCTTGCTTTGCTTTTGGTTTTGTCATTAAGTTTTCAATTGCCAATAAGTGCGGAATAAAAAATCTAAAAATGTAGAAAATGAACAAAATATATGTTCAGCAGTGAAGAAATTTTTTTATTAAATATTTTAAATATTGAAATAGATTTTGTGTTGGAAGAAAGCTCAAACAACAAATAGTTGAACTCTAGAGCTTTATTGATTCCCGCGGAAATATAGTGGGTTGTACAGTTGCGTCCTGCTAGCCTTGAAGGGGCCTGGGCTCCCTTTTACCCCCATTAACACATGTAATGACGGTGAGATTCTGTCAAAATATATCAATGTGCCCCCGAGGGGAATGTGCTATTATATTGTTTATTACTTTTCTGTATATCTAAGAGTTAAATACATGATAAAATTTTATATAAAATTGGTTTTATGAAATTTTGCTTGTAGCCATAGGTGTAGAGAAGCAAGCGGAATAAAAATGGCACGAAGTGTTTTGGGTACTTTCCTTAAAAAACATAAAAACAACAATAACTAACAGGAAATTTAGAGCGAAATGTACAAATTTCATCGATAAAGCGAACATTGAAACTCACTGAAACGTGATATACTAATGCTATAGTATAAATTTGGTGTAAGATTGCCAAGGCCTATAAAATGCTAAGGGCTGCCATATCTTTGAAAATTAAAAAGCTTGATTTTTGAATGTAAATAACTCCTTAACTGTAGATAACAACTTCAATGCTTAGAAAAATCAACTTCAAGAAAAAAAAAGAAACACTAAACACTTCGGCGAAATTGGAAAAAATTAAACCCTAAAGTCAGGCTCGAGTTCTTCCTTGCTCCCAGCCAGTGAAATTTGCCAATTTATTTTTAAAATATTTCGTTTTTGCCGTATGGTTAGCTCTTTGGTTGTTTCTATGTAATTTAAAATTTTCAATTTTCCGTTAACAGTAAGATTTGTTTCTCACTGTATATTTGTTTGATAATTTTTCTTGTTTTTAAATAAATATATGAAATTTTTATTTCATGTCTGCAATCAAAACGTTTATTTTGTTCTTTATATAAGCACCGATCAATTTAAATCTGTCTTATTATAATACGATAAATTTTCATTTCCTTGATAAATTCCAATAATCGCTACAACACACATACACATATGCGAATACATTTTTGGCTGGTCTAGCAAATGAAATGCAATATGTCGAAGAGAGGAATTCCCTTAGACATACGTATCCTTTATAGAGTCGATATCCCACAGGCGTGATTTGAATATATACTTAGTTTTTAAAAAGCTTGATATGTTTAGGTTTATGTATGTTTTCTTTTTGATTTCATTTCGTTATATACATATATACATATATATTAGGGTTATATACAATATCTGTTTTTATGTTTTGAAGCAACACAGTTTTTTTTTCAAAAATATTTAAAAAACACTTATTTTGTTGTAGTAAAAGTACCATTTCGAAGTTACTGAAGGTGAGAAAGAAATGCACTACAAGATTATTAAAGGGCTTTTCAACAAGAAGTTTGTTTTCTAAAACAAAATAAAATAACAAATTTAGATTAAGATGATTCAAATTTTTATTGTATTACGAAGTTCGGCAATTATGATGTTGATTATTTCATAAAAATTTTGATTAACTTTTTGGCAAAATGGCGGTCAAATTTCGTTAATCACAGCAGGAATTTTGAGTTTTAAGGCTGAAATCGATTTGATTGGCTTCGTTTAGACTCTTTCTTAAAATAGCCCCACAAAAAAAAATACAATCTGGCTGGCCAATAACTACTGACTGTTGTGAAATTATCCGATTGGAAAATTTATTTTGCAATAAATTGATGGTTTCATTGGCTGTGTGACATGTTAAAATTTAATTTTAGTGATATCTATGTCGCCAATAATAGGCCAAAATTGAGTTACTAGCAATTTGCGATAGCGTGATCCATTGACTGTTACCGCATTTCCTCATTTCCTCATTTAATCCCGCTTCCAGACCATATAGCACAGCATACAGTGACACTTTTAGCATGCAAGGGCTTCTCAATAATCGCTCCAGGATTTTTAGAAGCCCAAATGCGGCAATGTTGCTTGTTGACATACCCTGACAATTTAAAATAGGCTTTGTCTGAAAAAATGATTTTTCAGAATAACCTGCCGGTTGTTGCAGAATGAATTGAGCGAATCTACGGCGATGTGAATGGTCGGTCGGCTTCAATTCCTGCACCAGTTGAACCTTGTAAGGCTTCAAAGTCAAATCTTTATGCCTAATTCGCGCCATGTGGAGATTTTGGATAACACTGTGGCTTACGGTTGCGATAATTTTTTTTTCTTTGAACGTTGGTGTTCGCACATTTTACTTTGAGCGTGTCGACTCATATTTAATGACCAAATTCTTAATAGAGGTCTCAGCAGGACGATTTTGTTGTCCGAAAAGATAATGAATTTTTACGAATTGTAGCTTTAACAGAACCACCATTAATCATTTAAATGCGATTTTCTTGCGATATTGATTTCATTTTTACAATTGCCAATTCATATACTACGAATATGTGAAAAAACTAAATATCAAAGCTATGATGTTGTTGGTGTTGCCACAGTTGAAAACTAAACTTCTTGTTAAAAAATCCGAGATTTTTAATAATTGAACAAAACCGTGTTTCTTGTGGAGTTTGAAGTAAATGTCGTAGATTTAACAGAAAGAATCTTTATATACACACGATGTCGTGTTGTAGAATTTTTATAAAATGGAGTAATTCTGTTAATGTGTTTTTGGGTTGGTGTAGCCACAAACAGGCTAATTTGTTATAAAAATATAAGTTATGTTAGATTAAGGTAATAATTAGTATGAAATAATAGATTATACTTTTGTGTTCTTGGTGCCGAACGAATTTTAGCATTTTAGCATTCTAAATATGTTCTGTTGCAGGATCTTTTGTTTCTTTTACAGAACATATGACTCTTTGAAAAGAGTTTAGCCCCAAATTGGCAAACGTAAATAATTAAATACGATGGTTGCAGGATTAAAGCATAAACCATACTAGAAAGCATTTTTTGGGAATTAATTTCGCTCATGTTGTTAAGATCTTACAACCCCAAACTTTAATTACAGCAAATATAAATTTTTAAGGCAGAGCTAAGAAGAGAAGGCTAGTACGAATTAAAAGTAATCTTCTTTGCTTGTTTTTAGAAAATAGTGACTCGGCAGATAAAATTGGTTAAGTTTTCAATTAGAATGTTAATTGTTTTGTAAGCACGAATAGCGCCACAATCAAGTGGTTCAATTTTATTAATAATCCCACAAGACATGACGTGCATTTACAAGACATTAGAGATGGCTGTATTCGTACAAACTGTCTTATTTCTTATTGCTAGAGAATCAAAATTGTTACCCTACCTGGAAAGTAGTTATTAATTACATTTAAAGATCTAAAATCCTTAAAATTTCATGTAGTTGACAGAATTAAGTCAAAGGTTTATGTAACGAAGAATACATGTAATCTAAAGACAAGGATATTTTTAATAATTTTTTTATTTGGAGAACTTAACATCAGAACACTGGTCGCGATACCTCCTAAAAATCGTATACTTATATAAGTATACAATATACAGTTAAAATTTCATATAAGCACCCTAATAACAATTTGAATTGCTGAAGAAAAATTGCCTGAATTAGAATAGTAGGCATGGTATCTCCAATACGAATTAAAAAGTAATTATCGTGTGCCTCCGGCACTAATATGGTGGACTGCTGAAATTTTTGTGAATGTGAAAAATCAAACAAAAGTTGACTAGATCGGAAGACTGGATGGTGCACGTTTATTCTCATTGCAAAAGCGAAGCGCACCAGAATAGCTAATTAATTCTTAAAAATAATGGGCATCTCGTTTCGTATTCTAATGCATTTTTAAATAATAAAGTAAATTTAACGCTTAAACCGTCTTCGTTGAAATACGATATAATTTTTCTCTAATAAAAGAAGCACTTGAATCCTAAGATTTTCATTTTGAAACAAAAATAAAATGATAATAGTTGCGAAATTTTGTTATATCCCTAGTGCATATGAGCGTGTGCTTGTGTGTGTATATGTGTGTCTATTTTTATGGTATGCATTTCATTCGATATGTGTGCGTATGTTTATTCATATTGCGGCTGCCTTAAATATAAAATGCATTTTGAATTCGATTTTCTTAGACTGTTTGTACTTTTTTTTCTTCCTGTGGAATTTGTTCAATTGTGTGCCTTGTTTAGAAATTTAGTTCAATTTCGTTTTGAATGGAGAATGTTTGTATTTGAATGCTACTTGTGTTTAAAATTCCTAACATACATTACATTCATTTCATTTGCAGTATGTTTTTTCCTTTCACTGACTGTTCTATCTAAAGTTCTGCACTTTTTTTTATAGAAAATTTGATTGCATTTGGATTTGTTGCAATGTACACTCTGTCTTTATTTCACACTCTCATACACACAAGCATCAATTTATTTTTGTTTTTGCATTGATACATTTCCAGTTGTTTTTCTATAAATTTTATTTTCTTATAAAACTGTTTGTTTTGATATATATACATATATCTATGTATGTGAATGTATGTGTATGCGTAAACGTTTTCTGTTTTAACTAGTACGTTTTCGATCAAAATTAATGGTTTCACGTTTTTAGTTTCGAGAGTTTAAGTAAGTGTTGCGACGTGTTTTATACACTCGCGTTTAAAGTTTATTCTGTTTTTATATGCCCTACTAAAGGTTTTATGACAACTGGTTTATATTTAATACAAAAATGTAAGTATTTAATTTAAAAAAAGAAATTGATTTCATTGCTAATTACGTGATATCCATACGTTTGTTAAAAAGAAACAAAATCATATTAATTTAAATTTGTTACGTGTGTGAAATATCCTGGCAGCACTCGAAAGGGGTGGAATAATTTGTATAAATAGACAATGAAAGTGGAATGGCTTAAATTCGATTTGATTGATTTTTCTATTGATTTAATATTAAGTCCTTGTTGCTTGGACAGTTTTTTTTTTAATTTAATAATTATTTCATTGTATGCCTGCATGTGTAAAATTATAATCATTTGTTTACCACTTTTATGTTTTAATATTTGAAAAATGTGTTTTTCTTTGGCACAACAGAATTGTGGTTTATGATAACATTCTTAAACCAGGTGGGGAAAAATCAATAATAAAAAATGTAACATTTAAACTCGAATTCAAACGCTGTTTGTAAATAAAATAGAATAAAAAAAAAAATGTAATAAACCCTACAAGCAACATCCATTAAAACAAATGTAAAGGTAACAAATTACTCTCGAAATAATTTTTAAATAAATACAAAAATAGGGCGTTTTTAAAGTTTGTTGGTAATTAAAATTGTTTGATTTAAATGTTTAAATTGCAACACGAAAAATTAATTTTAGTGATGCTTATTATTACATGTTATTATTAAATTTTATTATTAAATTTTTTTATTATTAAATTATTAGTTTTATTTTTATTAGATCTTAAATCTTATAACTTTAGAGCTTTATATATTTTTTAAATTTTATATAAAATTTTTTTGATCATAATGGAGCTGGTGTCCTTGCTTTTTATTTTTTTTATTTTTATTTTATTTATTTAATTTGAGTCTATGAATTTATAATTCTTACAGACTGTTAGTATATATTCATTTATATATCTATAAAACTAATGAAAGCGGAGAAAAAGAAAAAATATGACAATTATATGCAATTATTTAATGAGAACAAAATCAGATTTTCATTTAAGGTATAATCAATACAATAGTATAATTTACTGAACTTTTTATAACATCTAATGAAAGGATCAGAATTTGCATAGTTCGTTCTAAAATATTGAATGTCCAATGTATAAAAGTATCGAGTAGGTCGCCGCGGAACACAAAAAGATATATTTTCAATTAAGGAGTTAGAGGAGGTATTCCCATTAATTGTATTTAAGATGAACATGGCATTAAGCATAGTTCTGCGACTTTCCAGAGATGGTAACTTGATAAGAGCAAGTCTAGATATATAAGATGGTAAACATAGCGGGTTCCATTGTAGTCTACGTAAACAAAATATAAGAAATTGTTTCTGCACAGATTCAATTGCGTTACTGTAAGTTTTGTACTGCGGATCCCATATAATTGACCCATATTCTAGAACTGGACGAACTAGTGACATATATAGATTTTTCGTAATATAAGGATCTTCAAATTCCTTTGCCCAACGTTTAATGAAACCAAGCTGACATCTTGCCTTGCTTACAATTAGAGAAATATGTTAAATGAAATTTAGTTTATGGTCAAGTATAATTCCAAGATCTGTGATTCTGCAAACATTTTCCAGCTCATTGCCACCCAAAAAATATCTAACGTTTAAATAGTTTCTTCGGAAGAAGCACATATATTTACATTTATCGAAGTTCAATTTCATTAGGTTCAATTCACACCAGGAGTATAAAGAATTTAAATCTGCTTTTAGCAGCATGTGATCATCATATTTATTATAAGTAACAAAATACTTTAACATCATACGCATACATTAGTATAAAAAAATTTTTGATGACACCGGGTAAGTCATTGAGAAATAATGACAAAAGAAGGGGTCCAAGATGGCTCCCTTGAGGAGCACCAGATGAAAGGGAGATTGGCTTAGTAATCGCATTTTTGTATGCAACATTCTGTTTCCTTTTCCTAAGGTATGAATTTATCCATTTTAAACAATTTTGGGTGAATCCCATATAATGTAGTTTCCATGGTTAACCTTATTAAATGCCTTGATAAAATCCATATAAACAACGTCAGTTTGCATTCTATTGACAAAACCACGATTAATCAAAGTTGTGAGTTGTAACAGATTAGTAACAGTAGAACATCCTCTACGGAAGCCATGCTGGCTAGACGATAATATTGAAGATACTTGATGGCACAAATGTTACGTAACTAATTTTTCAAATAGCTTAGGTATTACACTCAGTTTAGCAATTCCTCTGTTATTTCTAATATCATTTTTTTTACCAGACTTAAACACCGGAATAATGAGAGAATTCTTCCATATTGCTGGAAATATACCAAATTTAATTGAGTAATTGAATAATATTGTAAGAGGAGTTACAAAAGCCTCTGCGCAGTTTATAAGAATGCAACTTGGAACATTGTCAGGTCCACTCTTATAAGAATATTTTAGTTTTTTCAAACCATGAAGTACAGATATTTCATCCAAACATGGCAGTAAAAAGCCTGACTTTCCACATTGTGCATTATACGAGTAAAGTCTAACTCCATTAAAATTATTACAAACAGATAGATCAACAACCATGATTTCAAAGAAGAAGAAAACGATGCCAAGTTCTAATTTTACGATCTCTTTTTTACTATTTCTTTTTGAATTTCCAAAACAAACTATCTTAACATAGAAATTTAATTAATGAACAAAATTTTTCTTTTCTTTTAGTGCAAATTTCCAATTTGGTTTTTAGTTTTTTTGGGGACTAATTTTTTGTGCATTTTTAAAATTTTAAGAGAGTTACCCATTTGTAATCATTATTGTAATTGTGAAATTTTACGTTAATTAAATTTACGAATTTTTGGAGCAATTGTGAATTTTAGTGAATTTGGCCACAATTTTGCACAAGACCATTCATGAAAAAATCATAATGAGTGAGGAAGCACATTTTCATTCGAATGGATATGTGAATAAACAGAATAGTTTGTTCTTTCAACAGTCACCTTTACATCCATTAAAAATAACAGTCTGGTGGGCAATTTGGTCAGAGGAAATCATTGGATTAACATGTGATATTAACAAGACGGTGACACATCGCATATAGCTAGAATTACTGCGAGACCTCTTTTCACAACAAGTTATTTTAAGAAATGGTGATGTTGATTGGCCTTCACGGTCGGCTGATTTAACTGCTCCGGACTCCTTTTTGTGGGGATATCTGAAGAGCAAGATATTGTCGACATTGACTAAAACGTTTATTAATATAAGATCCATTTTCTTTCATTTAATCAAAATTTTTACCAGGCGGATGCCTGGTATATTTAAGATTTTTATGAAAATATAACATTTTATGATAATAACTTTTATTTTTATTCGACCTTTTTTTTAAATTTTATTAAATATGAAATAATCTTTTAACGGTCTTATTAAATAATTTAACGATTTTATTTTTTTTTTTTTTTTTTTTTTTTTTTTTTTTTTTTTCAATATTTCGCTTTCCTTTGGAAAGCTTCTTCAGGAAAAAATTTTTTATATTTTTGAAAACAAAACAAAATTATTATCAAATTGAAAAAAAAAATAAAAAATTTTTTCCTGAAGAAGCTTTCCAAAGGAAAGCGAAATATTGAAAAAAAAAAAAATAATAAAATCGTTAAATTATTTAATAAGACCGTTAAAAGATTATTTCATATTTAATAAAATTTTATGATAATTATAAAGAAAGAATTTTGACGAAATTTTTGACAAATACTTATAAACAAAATAATAATTTCAGTTCGATTTAAGATCGTGTATGCTTTAGTTTTAACATTTTTTTCAAAAATAAAATTATTTCCAAATATTTTTGTGCAATTAAAAAAAAGCAACATAAAAATTGGAACTCACATAATGCAATGTAACATTTACAGAAATGCTACAGCCGTCATCAGAATTCTTTGCATATAATAAACTTGGATTATTAAATTTGTAAATATCATAATAAGCTAATTTAGTAAATTATAGTGCAAGTAATATTTAGAGTTAATCAATATTCATTTTATTAGACAAACTCCAGACACAAGCCAAAGTCGTTGTCATTGATTTTTTTATTAATCATTTTTTATTAATCGTTAGTTTAGCATTTATGCTTGCGAACAAAATCATTTTATATTAATATTTAAATAAAATTTCTAAGTTTTCTTTAGCCCACTGAAGTGCTTAATGCATTCGGAAATAAATTAATAAGTTGCGGAATACTTAATCATTCGTTCGATGTAATTGTTTTATTTTAAAATCAACTATAATTAAGGATCTTCAGTTAAACGTTTTATAAATTATTCCTACTACCTGGTTATTATCTTTGCCAAGTGTTAAAAACACAACTGTTAAAAGCAAAATGAAAATGAATCCTCTTAACACCAACAGCCACTTTAATATTTTTAAATTAGTGTTCTAAAAAACAAAACTATCACAAAGCAAAGCAAAGCAAAAATGCAGTCTATTTAAAATATGCAGAATTTTCTTTTACAAAACACTGCTTTTATTTTTCAGTTTTCAAGCACAAAGCGCTTCAGGAAGAATATTAAAACAAAAGACACGAAACTGCATTATATTGTAATAGAGTGCATAATGTTCAATATGGGCACACGGTGAGTTTAATTAGTTTCCATTAAATTTGTAATTGTAATGCAATATAAAGTGTTTTGCTTTCATGTTGAACGGTAGTGAACATTCAAAGTAGCATTCTTGTATTTTTAGGGTTCAATATCCAAATGGGAAAAATGTTATATCATAATTAGGATTTTGTTTCCATTGGGTAAAGCTTAATATTTGTCATACGGATGCCTAATAATCACAGGACTCTAGCACTGCAACTGTATCATTTAGACGCTTAATATATTTGTACATTGTGTATGTCTTCGCTACAACGTCAATTAATAAAGTTAAAATAAAAATTAAATTAAGAGTTTACTTAACGTATATGGCTTTATTTTATTATTTTATAAATCGTTACGTTAAGACGCTTAAAAATAATAATTTTTAAAATTAAAAAGATGGTGTCTTTTGAATTACAAAAGAATGACCTTTTAATTAAGAATACACTGGTTACCCACTATAATAACATGTATGAAAAAATGTTATTAAAGTCTAAGATAGAATAATATATCTATCTTTTGAACTGAGCTAGGCAGATATTAACAATAGTAAAACATATATAGTTTAAAATTAAAGAGTCGCCCATAATTGTGTGTTAGTTAAACTCATACTTATCGGATGCTATATACATTCTTTACAACTATAAAAAAACTATTGTTATAGAAAATCGCAACCGCCCTTTTATTTCATCAAATAATAGCAAATAAAAAATATGTCAGATTAGAAATATCATCTACAACAAAAAATGCAAAAATATACTATGTATATGTATATTTAAATAAAAAATACTTGATCAAAATAACCAAAACTTATTAAAAATTCGCAAAATCTAAACGAATCAAGATATTCCTACAAAATTTTAAGGCATCTACATATATATATATATATATATATATATAAATAAATGTCTGTCTGTTTGCTTGTTTGTTTGTGCTTTATAGGAGGCCAAACTCTTGGGGCGATTTTCCTGAAACTTTCACAGCATGTTACTGTGACTCTGGAAGGAATAGTAGGCTATATGAACCTTTTATTGGACAAAGGGGCGTGGCACTGCCCATATAACCCAAAAATTTAAATCGCCATATTTTGGGCATTTTTTGAACTACGTCGATGGTGTTTGGTACATATGGCATTGGCATAACAAGGAATACGTACCAGAAGAAAAGTGGGTGGGACCACGCCCCTTTTTAGGACAATTAAAAATCGTAATATAGTTTTAACTACTGGACCGATCAAGTAGTTTTTTCATTAGGGTGGTATCTTTTTACGTAGGTAAATTGCTCGTTACCCATTATTTTATGCGGGGTTAATTTCATATTTTCGTCTTTTATTACACATATATTCAAAAAACAAAATTTTCAATTTTTTTTTATTAATTATTTATATATTCTTCTTTTTTGTTTATCCTGATGATGCCAACCAATGGTTTGACGAAATATTGAAAAAATAATAAAAAATAAAGTTTTTTAAACATTATTTATTAAATAATGATCTAGTGCTTAAAAATTAACTATTAAAAAATATTAAAAGATCAAATAACTATGATTATTATATATAAATTTACATTATGTTTTAAAAAAGATATAAACTGACAATTTTAGCAAAAAAATGCGTTGTTTTAATATTATATTGTGTACAAAATACGAAGTTTTCTAGGAAATATTGTACACACAAGAGAACAACTACTTTTTGATGCAATATTCCAAGAAGAAACATAAACATTATAAAACACTAACAACTAATATAGAAAACTGAACGTATAACATAACAACAACTATTATATATGAGAGATCTAGAAGATTCTTGAAAATTCGAGACAATATGCGCAACAAATATAAAAGGGCCAGCGATGGATTAATCAGCAATCAGTAAAAGTGTAAATCTCGTGACGTAAAGAATAAATTGTGAGGTAAAATTTTTATTTGTGTAATTAAAATAATAAAGTGTATTGTAAATATAAGTGCAATAGTAAAATAGTTTAAGTTTTTTACCCCCATAAATGTCAATCGAAAATAGAAAGAGAAAAATTGATTCGGAATGTCGAGCATTTCAAGAAGAGTGGACATGGAAGTACTTCTTTTAGGTATATAACCAAAAACCTATTTGTCCTATCCGCCAAGAACCGGTAGCTGTACTAAAAGATTATAATCTCGCTAGGCACTATAATTCAAAACATCTTGGGTCGAAGTACTATAAAATGACAGATGAAGACAAGAAAGTTCATTCAGAGGAATTGAAAAGAAAAATATCTAGTCAGCAAATGTTTTTTTTAAAAATCAAAGAAGTGTCCAGCGATCCTCCACGTTAGCTGGTCACATTGTTGCCTAAAAAAGAGTAAAAAGTAACAAATCGTTTTCTGAAGGAGGATTTATAAAGGATTTGCTAATTAGCATTGGAAAAGTATTATGCCCAGAAAAGGTAAAAGATTTCGAATCTATAGGGCTGTCACGTAGAACGGTCACAAAAAGAATTGAAGCGATTTCTTCTAATTTAACCAATCAACTCGATGGACGTCTTAAAAAGTTTAAGTATTTTTCAGTCACTGTGGACGGGAGTATTGACAGGAGTGATACAGCCCAACTTCTAATTTTTATCAGAGGAGTCAATGAAAACTTTGTAATAACCGAAGAACTTGCTTGTTTGAGATCTTTGAAAGGAAAGACAAAAGGCAAAATAATTTATGATGAATTTAGAGAAGGGATGGAATCTCTTAATGCACCAATTTCCAAAATAATTAATTTAACAACTGGTGGAGCACCTAACATTGTGGGAAAAAATACGGGGTTTGCAGGAGTTTATAAAAAACAGAATCCTGAAAGCGAAACAATTTTTTTACATTATATAATCCATCAAGATGTTCTTTGCAAGGCTGCCTTGGATATTAACCACGTACTTACTATTATTTAAAAATTAAGTAATACCATTCGAGCCCGTGGTTTGTTACATCGACAATTTCAAGAGTTTTTATCGGAAGTTGATGCAGATTTTCAGATGTACTTTATTACACAAAGATCAGGTGGCTGTGTTGTCGGCATGCCTTTTCGAGAGTTTGGAGTCTTCTCGAAGATATTAAAGTTTTTCTAAAAACCAAAACTGAAATTTGGGATGAGTGGGAAATATTGGAGGAAAAGAATTGGTTGAGTTTTCTTTTTTCACGGATTTACTCGAGCACTATAATAAACTGAACAAGAAGTTACAGGGAAGAAATTAATTTATATATGAAACTTGGGGCAGTTTGAGGTCTTTTAAAACTCAATTGTTTATATTTTCTAAATGTTTGGGAAAAAATGATTTGACTCATTTTCCAAGACTTAATTCTTTGAGACCTGTGAGTGAAGAGAAGTTAAAGTCTTTTCACAATCTTTATTAAAACTGTATTCAGAATTTGAGGACAGATTTGCTGACTTTAAAAAAATCCAACCATGTTTAGATATTTTTTCAATGCCTTTAAATGTTAATGTGTCAATTGTCTCTTTGTCTTCTTTATTCCTGTTTTTATTGTTGTGTTTTTGCTTCCTTTTATCTTTATTCGCATTTGCTATAGGTAGTGTTTAAAAAAGTCCAAAAAATATTCACCAACACCGAAGTAAGTTTCAAATATATAAGCAACAAAAAAAAAAGTCCATTTTTTTAGGGATAATCCTAAAAAACAATGGTTTTCGCATTTTCCCAATTCTGAGGCTTGTGACTTTTTAACGAAACAAAATTTACCAATGTTTTATTATATCGGGTCTTTCAACAAGAAGTTTTTTTTTAATTGTCGCAACACCAACAACATCACATTTATTTTTTTGACGTATTCGTAGTAGCTGCATTGGGGCCACAACCAATGAACAAAAATGAAAAAAATCATTTTTTCAGACGACGACCATTTTTACTTGTCAGGGTATGCCAACAAGTAAAAATCGCAGAATGATTATTGAGAAGCCTTAGCATGCTCAACGTGCTACTGTATGGTGCGCTATGTGGTCTGGAGGCGTGATTGGGTCGTTTTTTTTCGAAGATGAGGCTGGAGATTCGGTAACGGTGAATGGATCACACTATCGCGAGATGCTAACAACTTTTTTCGCCTATTATTGACGACGTAGATATCACTGACATGTGGTTTCAACAGGACGGTGCCACATGTTACCCAGCCAATGAAATGAAGTCAGTCAGCATAGTCAATTGCTGAACTTATTTTTAGCGCTTTCTTCGCGCTTAGATTCATCCTTAAACAAACAAAATTTAACATTTTTGTAGAAATTAAAGGAGTCATCACGGCATTTTCTTACAGGTCCCACATTTTAAGAAATAATTTATTTTATAATTTTCAACCTATTCGTTTTAAAATATCATCATCATGGGACATGGTATCTTTTTAATCACTGTATTGACAAAATGTAACTCTAACAAAATCTCACTATTCTCTATCTAAAATGTAAAGGTTAGATTATCTTTCACATAGTAATTTTTTCCCATGATATTTCGTGTTATGGTCATTGGATAGACACAATAGAAACACAAATATTTATTGTACGATAATGTACGTGACCAATAAAAAAAAATGTATAAAAAGTAAAGGAAAATAAAAAGGGGAAATAATCTAAACACAAATTTTATTTTTTAGCCGCCATCAGGGAGGAAAGTTCAAGTGCTTTTTATTGCCACTGTCGTCCAAACAGTGTCTGAGTTTTAAAATCTCTAGCAATTTTTTTAAACACAGTAAATGAAAACATTTATTTCACTGTTATTGGCTTGGTTATGGTTATTGTGAAAGTTAATTTTTGCAGTAAACTTGTTGTTGTTGTTGTTAATATTTAAACTGCTGTTTTGCCTTGTAAGGAATTTCATGATAAACATTGAGTTCAAATATTTGCTCGTTAATAAACTCGTCGTAACAAAAGTAAAAACCGCAATCACTATTAGATATTGAAACATTACTCGTTATTTGTATTCGTAAATACGTATATAGGATGTCCATCTAATTAGAAATATTTACGGTCTGTTCTGCTGAAAAACGAATTTTCCCTATAATGCGTAGTGCGATTCATTGCCCAATCAACCACAAAAGGATGTGCTCTCATCGAAAATCGAGTTAAACGTGAAAACGTGCGAGTATCAGGAACAAGTTCCCTAATTTCATTAGAGCACTTACCATTGTAGAAACGATAGAACAATGAAATACACCCCACATTGCGTCGATGCTCTAGAGAATCAATAGAGTTGGATACCCTACTGTCAGCAATGAGCCTCTTGGCCCTCTACTGTACGCGGTCGATTAACCCCAAAATAGACTTTGGAGCGCCGGCACATACATGAAAGTTGTATTCCATTTTCGGACGGATGTAGGTGGTATAGATAGTACGGAGATCGGATGGGGTGAAGTATCTTCTACACCGCTTTAGAAAACCGAGGCACTTGAAACATTCTTTAGAAACCTGAAAAATGTGTTTATTCCAACGAACATCACACCGAATTTTCATACCAAGAACATCAAGAGCTTCCGATTGCGTAATACCTATAATCACCCATAGTAATAGATGCAGCACCACTACCATAATAGCATAATGGTGGTCCTATTTCGCTAATCATATCATGAGTTTTGAATTTTAAGGCTTAAATAGATTCAATTGGCTGCGTATAGCCCCAAAAAATATTATCCAGTGGTGCTAATCACACGGTCTGGCTGGCCACACTGCTATTGTCGTGAAATTCTGCGATCGGGAAATTTGGTTTGCAATAAGTTGATCATGCATGATTATGATTTCGCCATGTGGCACCGTCCTATGAAAACCACGTGTCAGTGCTACCTTCGTTGTTAATAATAGGCCAAAATTGAGTTGTTAGCATCTGCCGATAGCGTGATACATTGATCGTTATCTACACATCTAGCCTTCTCTTCCAAACAAAAGGCCCATTCACGCCTTCAGACCACATAGCGCATCATACAGTGACACGTTGTGCATGCAAAGGCTTCTTAATAATCGCTCTAGGATTTTCAGCAGCTCAAAAGTGAAAATGGGGTTCGACTGCAAAAATGATTTTTTCAGAAAAACCAGCCAGTTGTTCCTGAATGAATTGAGCGAACCTACGGCAATGTGAATAGTCGGTTGGTTTCAATTCCTGCACTAGCTGAACCTTGTAAAGCTTCAAAGTCAAATCCCTACGCAAAAGTTTTTGATAACCCCAATTGTTTAGAAAGTTGAGGAATTGAAAAATTTGGATCTGCTTCAACACTGTGGCTCATGGCTGCGATGTTTTCTGTTGAACGACTCGGTTGAACACGTACATTTTGTATCGAGCCTGTCGACAATCAAACATAATGACCAGATTCATAATAGCGGCCGCAGAAGGACAACTACATTTTCCGCAAACATCACGAATTTTACAAAATGTAACTTTAACAGAGGTTTTTTTAGTTTGATTTTCTTGAAAAATACGTCAAAAAACTAAATATCAAAATTATCATGTTGTTGGAATGCCCGATACTATGAAGGCTTCTAAAATGCTGGAACTAATTTTATGGCCTCGAGTCAATAGATTTTACTTTCAGTGGTCCAACTTTAGAATAATTGTAATATGTTATTTCTCATAATTTATAAATTACTTAATAAATTAGAAATGTTAAATCTTATTTAAAAAAAAAAAAGTTTTGAACTTCATTAAAATAAAAACTGTATGCCCTAATGGCTATATAAAGCTTAATTTTTTTTAAACATTATAGAAAAAATATAAATAAAGAAAATATAATGTAAAGGTTTGGCACAGTTAAATTAAGTTAAAACACCAGAATGTTTAATGTTTTATTATTATAATGTTCTGTTGGTATTGCTTTGCTTTTGTAAATTGTATTTATAAACTATTTAAGGCACACAATCGTATTGTTTGCTCTTTGTCATTTATCTACAGTTTCAAAATATATATGTGTGCATACCTAAACATATGGATACATACAAATACACATATTACAAGGAGTGAAATCAGTATAACCCAATAGAAATCTTTAAAAAACTTTTGTTTAAGTTAATACTCGTGTACCTGCACATGCACGTATGTATGTGCTTGTAGATTGAAAAAACCAGTTAAACAAACTTATACTCATATTCTTAAAAGAGAGTCCTTTCATTTGGTTTTGAAACTCATTTTTGCTTTTTTAATTGATATTATAATTTATATATTCAAAACTTTTTTCAAAATAATATTTTTCTAATATAATAATATACACCATAGCTAAAAATAATGGCTGCAAACCCACTATTATCGACAAACACTTAAAATAATAATAAAGAAGACAAAGAGACAACCGATACAAAATTACGACATACTTTTACTTCCACAGAATCAGAAATATATAGATTAACTAAATCTTTTTCACCCAGAAGGTTTACTCACAGCATTTAAAATCAGCAGCACTGTAATACATAATCTCGGGACATCGACAACAACAACTGACAAATTTAGTTACAGCGGAGTATACAGATTTACTTGGACCTGCAAACCTACTTATATGGGACTAGAGGAACTAGAGGAACAGTAAAAACAGGATATACAGAACACATACAGAACGAAAACCAGAAGACTCCAACTTTGTATTAAACCTTGACACTCACGGACACTCACTAAGGGAAGTAGGTGAGCGTATAATATAACTACAGCCTAGGAAAAAAGGACGAAGACTAGACATTCTGCTAAACAAAGACATTTAACAGTGACATTATAAACGAACAGGTAAACACAATCTCAGACACAATTTTCACACCACTAAAATTACTATATACTCATACTACACTTATCACACTTACCTGGATAATAATAGAAGACTTAAATATTGGATTAGCCCCCCATAAAATGGCAGGTGGATGAACATCTTCCTACGTCCGTAATACGTGATAAGATTTACATCTGTATCTAGCTGTGTAAGCCAAATCAGACGGTGGATCATACCACTGTGGATGAAATGTAGCGTCATCCTCGCCCTAGAAGGCCTTCAGATACATATATCCTTCGTCACTCCTAGTTGCAACTTCAAAAGCCCGAAGAAGGCCGCAGCGTTCACTCCCTGCTGAAGAATTGGAGACTATCCTGGTCCAGAACGCATGAGGCTTAGCATAATTTAAGAATACGACTACATTCATACTCACTGGACCATTCATTGTGTTCATTGTGAATGATCCGACCCACAAACTCAAGCGAGGGCCACGAAATACACAGCCACCACGATACTTCCGAAGGACCGACCTCAATAATCAGTCAGAGAACAGCCAAAAAGCTAAAAATTCAATTAGAAGAACTCTGGGGCTTTACTCATTCCCGTGGAAATATAGTGGATTGTCCAGTTGGCTCCTGCTAGCCCATTAGGGGACTGGACTCCTTTTAATCCCCGAAGACAATAACGGTCGGTTTCCGGCAAAACATATAAATGTGCCCCTGGTGGGACTCTACGACCCTAATGATGTGATAAGATTTACATCTGCACCGGCGGTGAGCCATAATCAGATAATGGTCGAACCACGTGGATGGAATGTAGCGCCATCCTCGCCCTAGAAGGCCATCGAATACGTATATCCTCCGGTCACTCCTAGTTGCAATTTCGAAAGCCCGTAGTAGGCCGCAGCCCTCATTCCTTGCTAAAGAGTTGAAGACTATCCAACTCCTGGTCCAGAACGCATGAAGCTTAATAAAATTAAGAATACGGCGGCATTTATACTCGCTGGACGTGAACCATTCATTGTGAATGATCCCACCCACAAACTCTCACGAGGGTCTTGAAACACACAGCCACCACGACACTCCCAAAAGGGCCTACCTCAATAATCAGCCAGAGGTAGCTAAATGCCTAAAGAGACAAATAGCGGAACTCTGCGGGCAACTGATTCCTGTGGAAATATGTGGATTGTCCAGATGGCTCCTACTTGCCTTTAAGGGGCTTGGGCTCCCTTTTACCCCGCAAGACACCAGTCTAGATGGAATAGTAGGCTCCAAAAAGACTATCATATGCCCCCGGGGGGATCTACGACCCTAATGCAAAAACTACCTTAAAACGAACGAACGCTGGCTCATTAGAGTAGCATACGGCTTGTAAATGATGTCACCACAACGAAACAGCTTGCCGGTCACAGCGAACATACAGAAAGCAAGAACGGCTTAAACCGAAAAAAATGACAACAGTATTTTTTTACTGGCGGAACAAATATAAACAAATTAATCACAAGCCCCTGGTTTTGGCTAATTCATTATGAATTTAAATGTTAATGGTAAAATCTATGCAATAGGATGTAAAATTGTTTTAAGATTTAAGAATATCATTGAAAATATATTATGCTATTAATCCATAACATTTGATAATACAAAATGAATTTATTTTTTGGTTGGAAAAGTTGCTATGAATATAAATTTAACTGATCGCTTAAAGCACATCAGATGCAATTTCATATTTTATGTTTTTTTTTTAATTATTTTCGTGTTCAATAATATATATACTAACAACATCTTATACTAATAACTCAAATGCAAAATTCAATTTATTTGTTAGTTATTGTTAAAAAAATTCTCATATTGTCAATGAAGTAAATGTACTAAAACAAATGTTTTATGTTTTAAGCTTTTTTTAAAGCAAAATTTGTATAGCTACGAGTATTCTAAACATCAAATAAATTGTTCCTTAATTTTATTAAAAAAGTTATGGCTTATTAGCAAAAATTTTTATAAATTTTTTAAAATACCTAAAATAAATTTTCATATGATTAATTTTGTAATTTAAGTAATTTTAGGTTAAAAATTTTTTCATTTTTAAATAAAAGTATTTTAGTTTTCTTATGTAAATACTACGCTTATTTTTAAAAATAAGAGACCCATGACATTATGCTAATAAATGCTCAGGTTATATTTGTTACATTCACAATAAATTGTAAATTCATCAATTATTTTATTCATTTTATTTAAACAATTTATTTTTAAATGATTTTTAGATATCGAAACGTTTATTACAATAATTTTACTGTAACTTAATTAAACTTTCATTAGAACTAGGAAAATTTAGTTTAAATCTTTATTTATTCCGTGTTAAATTTTAAAGTAGCCCTCATTTTCCAATAGGGTATCAGTGTATTAGCAATTATTATAGCAACAAATTTCTATTTTATGATAGTGTCTGTTGCCAGAATATTTAGTTACAAGTCTTTGTATCAGCTTTTATATTCAGATTGCATATGAGAGTATAAACCCCCAGCCAGCGACTGCCGGCGTCTTTATAAGCACAGATTTCACCTGACATATTTAATGGCAGCATAAATGCTTTTTACCACAAAATGACCATCTAATAATTTTATTATTTCTATTATTATTTTGGCCAAACCCTTATGTGTGCATGCACCAACACATACAAAACATTTTAGTTAGTAGTTTCAATGTGTTACTGTGTTTCCATGCCACGTTGTAAACAAACAAACAAACAAACAAACAAACAAACTTATATTGTTGTACAACGTGTGTTGTTGTAAAACCATCAACAGTATCATCACTATCATACAAATTATAATGACCACTGCAGTCATTTTTTTCTAAATAATAATACAAAATTGACCGCTTGTGTGAGCGAGTGTGTTACATAGACATTTATAAGTTTCCTTTTCCGTTTTGTCCTGTGTTTACGGTTTTATTGAAAATAATTGTAATTGATATTGGTAACAGAAATTGTTGCTGGTCTAGTTAGTCTTTTTGCTTCTGAATATTTTCTGTTTGTATTTTATTTTTATTAGAATGTATTTATCATTAAATTTTATAGTTTTTGTGTCAAATGAATTGGAAACATATTAAACAAAAAGAAATGACTTTTTAAATTCAAATTCACGGTCAATTAAAGTTGTTTTAAAATAATAAATAGATAAGATATTCTTATATTAATTCTAAAAATATAATTTATTTGGCATTTATAACACTTTTATTTATCAATAAAAAAAGAAATCATTTATACTAGAGCGAGCATATATTTATATGCTCTTGTTTTATTATATCAGTTGAACTTAGAAAAATACATAACGTCGGGTGAGATCAATGCCGACTAAGGTTACACCGTTGGGCTAAGTTTTCTCTATCTTATTTAATTACTCAGATTTTAATTACGCGTCCAAAAACCTTATGTAATAGTAAAAAGAGTTATTTATTTCTAAAAAAAAACTGAAGTTCCGAAAAAAATATCACGTCGAGTGAGGCCACTGCCGACTAAGGTTACTCCTTTAGGCTAAGGCTTCTCTACCTTACCAAGAGTTTACTTACGCATCCAAAAACCATATGTAATAGTAGAAACAGTTATTTAACAATACTTTAATCTATGTAATTAATAATAAAATCTCTGTTTATTTAGGAACTACGATAATTCAATATTTATGAAAAATATTGATTGTCCTGGATAGTCGAGGTGATTTTAGCATTCTTGATCGATGTAATAAAAGCTCCGGTTATGACGTGATAAGATTTACATCTGCACGTGGCCGTGGACCCTAATCAGATGGTGGATCATTACCACTGTGGATGAAATGTAGTGTCATCCTCGCCCTAGAAGGCCTTAAGATACGTATAACCTCCGGTCACTCCTTGTTGCAACTTTAAAAGCCCGGAGTAGGCCGCAGCCTTTACTCCTTGCTGAAGAGTTGGATAGTCTCCAACTCCTGGTCCAGAAAGCATGATGCTTAATATAATTAAGAACACGACGGCATTCATACTCACTGGACCATTCATTGTATTCACTGTGAATGATCCGACCCAAAAATTCAAACGAGGGCCTCGAAACACACAGTCGCCACGATACTCCCGAAGGGCCTACCTTAATAATCAGTCAGAGAACAGCTAAATCCTTAAAGAGATAAATAGCGAAACTCTGGGTCTTTACTGATTCCCGTTGAATTATAGTGGATTTTCCAGTTAGCTCCTACTAGCCTAAGGGGACTGGACTCAATTTTACCCCGCAGAACAAAAGTGTAGATGGTTGTGTGATCCATAAAGATTTATTATGTGCCCCCCGGGGGGCAAAGTTCCGGTTATTCTCAATCGACACTTAATTTTAATGAATTCAAGCTGTTGTTAAACTCACTGTAAGAACAGTCAGCAGAAGTCGCCGTAAAAATAGTCGCTGTAAAAGCTATAATAACATTTAGCTGAAGCCACTGTCGGAACAATCATTCCATACCACTAGGAGAGCGGTCATCCGACATTGCATTTAAAGTAGTTACTGTGAGAACAATAAGCTGAAATCATTTTAAGAATAGTAATTTCAAGCTCCTGAGCATGTTTTTCCCCAAAATCAAAAAAATCCATTCCAAAATGACAATAATCAATATCCTTTAGAAGCTGATTTTTCCAATTTTTATTTAATTGTTACTATTTTATAAACAGTTTAAAGATTTGATTTTAGATATTTTTACAGGCACCAAAAAACGTGAATTTTACGAAGCTGCTAAATCCACACAAAAAGCCTATCGACCATATAAGGAAGGGCAAATTATCAAAGAGCAAAACAAAGAATGCATTGTTGTACAACTTTGTGTAGTTAATGTAAATAAAATTGTTATAAATTTAAAAATTCTAAAAACTGGTGTTATTTATTTTTGGCAATAAAGAACTCACAACAAAACGTTAATAAAAGGTATAACGTAACAATATTATGGGAACACCGTATTTCTCTTAATGTATTCAATTACTTTGAGTGGGGAGGGGTTACAAAACTTGGTAGCAGAATGCTGGGAAGTGTGTTCGTTACTTTCTAGCGTCTTTTCAAAGCCAATAGAGTATATAAAATAAATTTTTCTAATTGCAGGCGGTTTTTAAACTTAAGCTTTGTTTTTATATACTTTCAAAAACAATTTTTGTGTATAGTCCCTGTTATTATAAACTTCAGTTACCTCTATTGCTTTGAAAAAAAAAATGTGTTTTATTTGAAAAGATAATGATTCATAAACACTTTCAGATTAATATTATAAAACCAATAACTAATTTTAAATTAAAAATTATTATTTTTAATGAATTAGTGAAATTTTTGTGTACAATTTTTCAGTTAAATAAAAAACAAAATAGTGATGAATATATCTAAATATGTTGACAATAAATTATAAGCTCTAATCCGTGATTTAAATAAAATTTTTAGTTTAAAGTAAAATTATTATATTCTCTGTTAAACAAAAACGACCATAACAGTGCTAAACGTTATAATGAAAATAAAAATAAATATGAACACATAAATGGCAGATAAGATAATAATACAATAACGTTAATAAATTAAGCAGCTATTTAAAAGTAATTAAAAACTTTGAGATTTTTGAAATTTTCACAAAAGTTGGGTTATTTAAAATTAAAGGGTGATCGAAAATTTACATGATATTCATAAAAATTTTGTTATCTTTTGAACTCAGGTAGGTAGTGCCTTTTTTTGAGAACATGTACAATGAATTAAAAATAAATATGAAATTTGAATTTAAGGAAAATATTACGTTTAAGGTTTTTAATTTTCAGCATTTTTAGTTACGGAAAATTAAAAAATGGCATTAAAGTAACTTTATGGTAACTGTATGTATAGGTTTCTTTTATCCGCATCGGAAAAATAGTTTCTGAATTAAGAACTAATGTTATACTAGCGTAAACACATTTGCCATTTTCCCTTTAAATATCCAATAGTTTTTCTTTATTAACCATGTTAAGATTTTTATATTTTTATTATTTATTTTAAGGAAAAAATATTTTTTTTTCGCAGGACATAGTTATTTTTAAGACTGGGTGTATCAAAAAATTGCTCTTTATGTTCACTCTACTATTTAAAATATCTACATTAGGGTAGCTACAAGGTATATAAGATAAATAAAATGTGCCAATTGACTAGAAAATGAGATTGGCAAAATATCAATTTAATCTGATAATATTAACACGTGTCGCATTGAGGTTAAAGCTAAGAACAGCGGTTTTTCAAAAACAAAATCATAGTTTTTCATCCTTAAAATCGAAACTATTTTTTTTTAAGGAATATAGCTCTGATCTTATTTGATAGGAAATTTTATTCTTATTAATATTTTCAGTTTTATTCGACATTCTTTTATTTCTATTAAATCTTAATCTTAATCTTTTAAACGGTCCTTTAAATTATAACGGTTTAGTTTTTCTTCAGGAACAAAAAATTATTTCCTGAAGAAATATCGAGAAAAAAATAAATCTTTATAATTTAAAGGACCATTTAAAAGATTAAGATTAAGATTTAATTCTTATTAATATTGAATTTAATATTTTTTTGACAAAATTGATTGTTTTAGCGGCATTTAGCATTTACCAGTTTAGTACGTAATGAAAGAACATTGTACTAATCAATTATATCTGTTTCAAGTGTTTTTTATTCAATTGTTGAATGGTGTTACAAGAAATTTTATTAATTATAATTTGAAATTATATATCATAATATTTTAAAAATAAAATTTTATAGTAGTAATGGCTTACATGCGATAACTTTTGTAGAGTCTGGGATAAGATGCCTACATTCAGCTATGACTTGTAATAAAAATAGTTGTTGTTCTTAATTTTTTTCCTATGCTGTGTTATTAACTACTCTCGAGTCATCTACTATTTTTGTTTTAGCACTTAAATAATGTTGATTTGCGCACCATTCACCAGGATCAGTTTTAAAAAAATATGTATCGATTACAAATCTCTTAAAAAAAAATTTAGAGTCCGAGAAAAAATAAAATAATCAATTTCTTTTTCCAACAAATGAATAACCTCTTCGAAATTAAGTCGCTGTTATCAGAATTAAATTTATCGCTATCTTCTTTCGCCCGGCGGAGAATTCAAAATTTATTTTTTGTAACCTTGCTAATTTACATACAGCATCACTAACGCTATTAATCTTATACAATAAATACAAATATTTTGTTTTGCTGTAATAGTATGTGTATAAATATTTTTATAACGATAACTAAATTATTTTAAAATTTATTAAAAACTTAACGTTAAAAATTTTTTCATGCACATAAACACAAGTACAACTAATGTACATAAAAGTAGCCAAATATTAGCTCTTTCATTACCCTATCGCTGCCGCAATCGTACAAGCAATTTGCAACATTCTTTTAGGATTCCAAAAATGTAAATGTAATACCGAATAATGCGAGAAAACTAAAACTGGTCAAAGTTTAACTATGAACATTAATGCAACACATTATAAATAATTAACGTCTAAAATATGAGAAATAGGAGAAAGTCAACATTTTGATGAAGTTTGCCAATGTTTGTAGTATAAAGCTCAAAAAGTTTGCTTCTGCTGGTTTTCGTATTAAACTTAATATCATATTAAAAGTGAAAAATGAAAGATAAAAGTCTGGTATGAGCTTAAAACGTCCACTTTTCATGAAAAGCCAGCTTACTATATTGTGTTAATGTAAAAGAATTACATTGGATCAAACAAGTTTTTATTTTATTTTTAAATCAAAGTGTTAATAAACAGAAACATGTTCGCATTTTTGTCTAAATGCAGTGAAAGCTATGGCTTGTAAGTCCCTAAACGAAAATCAAACACAGCAATTTATTTTGATTATTGTTTGAGTAGTATGTTAAGCTTTTGCAACTTAAACTTCTAAATACAAGTTGCAATTTTTTAATTCACGCCAAAATATAGTACAAGCATTTCCAGTGGTTGTAAAATTAAAGGATTCAAAAATAGTTGCATAGCCTTCATATCTATCCAAGGCAGCTTGATTTGTTAGTATAGCTATAAGAATGATAAGTTTATTTGTTAAGGTCATGTTTAGAAAATTTACTTAATGGAGAGAAATATGGGTTTTAAAAGGAAAGACTAATCTCTGTCAGCCAGTGCATTTGATTTCTGGCTGTAAGCTAACCCGACATAAACATTTAATTTTAAAATATTTTTTTTTTTTATATCGATTCCCTAGAGCATCGACGCAATGTGGGTTGTATTTTACTGTTTTATCGTTACTACAATGGTAAGTTCTCTAACGAAATTAAGGAACTTGTTCCCGAAACTCGTACATTTTTACGTTTGACTCGATTTTGGTTAAGAGCGCATCCAGTTGTGGTCGATTGGCCAGTGAATCACACTACGCAATACAGTGAGAATTCGTTTTTTAGTAGAAAAGTTCATATATAGAATAAACACCCTCCATAGGTCATAGGATACATGAGAGTTGTATTTCAATCTATGGACGGATATAGGTGGTATAAATAGGACGAAGATCAAAAGGACCGTTTTAAAAACCCGAAGAACTTGAAAAATTTTTTAAAAACCTGAAAAATGTATTCCATCAAACATCACACTGAATTTTCATGCCAAGGACATCAAGAGCTTCCGATTCTGTAATACCTATATCACCCATAGTAACAGGTCCATCACCATTTTCGATTAGCTGTGTTAAGACCTCTGAACATAGTATAAGGTAGTTAGCTTTAGTACTTCAATATATGTTACAATTTAGTACCACAATATGCCATTAAGTAATTGCTGCGATTATTTAAAGATTTCATTTGATGAAAAAAAACTTCTAAACGTAAAGATTTCATTAATCATATAGTTATTTAGATTTATACTCTGTTTTTACATGCAAAACACAAATAGCCAATAATAACATGCAATTTTACAGCTGAAAACTTGACGAGAATAAATGGACTTAAATCTTTACACTACAACCGCAAGTTAAAATGAAACGTAATTTATATAGATAAAATTAAAGTTGTTCTAAATATCCAATTTTAAGTATCGGGTTTTTCACCGAGAAGTCTGTTTTTCTATGGTAGCAACGCCAACAACGTGATAGTTTTGACATGTAGTTTTATGACGTATTTGTAGTAGATACGCTGGCAATTGCTACAATGAATTCAGTTTCGCACGAAAAACGCATTAAAATAACTAAAATCCACTATGAAAATGGTGGTTCTATTAAAGTTACATTTCGTAAAATTCGACATATTTTCGAACAACAAAATCGTCCTTCTAGATCGCTATTAAGAACTTGGTCGTTAAATTTGTGTCGACAGACTGGATACAAATTGTGCGAACACCAACACGTGCTTGAACGGGTCGCTCAACTGAAAACATCGCAGCCGTGAGCCATAGTGTTGAAGCAGATTCAAATTTGTCAATTCCTCGATGTTCTCAGCAATTGGGGCTAACCAAAACCAACACATGCCCAATTTTGCGTAAGGATTTAACTTGAAAGCCTTACAAGGTTTAACTGCTTCAAAATTTGAAGCCCAGCGGCCATACACATCGCCGTGGATTCGCCTAATTCATTCAGGAAGAGCCGGCTGGTTTTTCTGAAAGAATTATTTTTTCACCCGAAGCTCATTTTCACTTGTCACTGTATGTCCACAAGTAAAATTGCCGCATTTGGTATTCTAGAAATCCTAGAACGATTATTTGCATGTTCAACGTCTCAGTGTATGGTGCGCTATGTAGAGTGGAGGCATGATGAGGCTGGAAATACAGTAACGTTCTATGGATCACGCTATCATGAGAAGATAATACCTATTGTTGACGACGTGGATATCATTGACATGTGGTTTTAACAGCACGGTGCCACATGTCATACAACCAGTAAAACGATCATTTTATTGAAAATCAAATTTCACAATCGCATAAGTTCACTGCAATCAGTGATTAAGCGGCCAGCCAGATTGTGTGACTTAACATCACTGGATCGTTTATGTCTGGCTATGTTAAGGACAGAGTTTATACGGAGCCATCGGTGAGTTCAGCGTGGTGTTTGTGCCAGATATCATTTTTCATTCATAATTGTCGAACTTTTATCTTTGCAATAAATCAGAATCATTGAATCATCTTAATCTAATTTTTCTTTTATTTTGTTTTAGAAAACAAACTTCCCCTTAGAAACAATGAATGGCAAAGGAGTTTGAGCGTAGCAGTTAGGTTACTTTGTATTACTTTTACGTTTACAATTATTCACACCGAATAATAAGCTTAAGCCAAAATTGAAAAATAGTAAACAATTTATAAGAAAATAACTCATATAAAATATAGTGATGTTACGATACTGGTTAGGCTTAAAAAGAAAAAATTATCAGTAAAAAAGTAAACGAAATGACATATTATATGATTTACAAGCTGCATAGTTTTCTAAGAAATCTTATAGATACAAGACAACAACAACATGCTTTTAAGAAATTTCACGAAATAAGCTAAACAACAGAAAACAAATACAACTAACACAGAACAAAAATGTAACACACAGCCAGGTGCCTGCTTGGCTATATTGAATGATAATAACGATATTATTTATTAGAATCACTTCTATAGAAACTATAGAAGCACCACTTGGTGGGTGAATTATTTAATTCAAAAGTTGAGTCATCGTCGAGTAAAGACAACAAAGTTACCATCATGCTTAGTTTGTGTGTGTTGATTGAATTTAATTTAAAAGTCTAAAGTGCTGTGTTATTATTTTGCAATAAAATAACTCAATATAACAAAACTTTTATTAAAAGGAATAGACGTAACGCTACATCTTAATTTTTTTGTATAATATGGATACTTAAAATAATTCCAATTCATATTTGTAGCCTTAAATAAGAAAACTTTTAAAAATTTAAATTCTTTGCTAAATTTCCCTTGAGTTTTCGCTTTACTTTCTTAATTTAGAATGCTGCTATAAAGTTAAACCTAATCAAACTTTTCAGACAATGCCATTTATTTGCTGGCATGTTACTGACAATAAAATACGTAAACTCATATTTAGGTTTGCTACAAATTTTAAATATTTGGTATAAACAAAACATATATAAGTTAATAAACTGATTATAAGTTAACACACTTATTATTTGACCTACAAATGAGTATATTGTGAAATCATATTGCAAACAAGCAAATTTAATGTCTGCGCATATTGTAACATGATCCGTATTTAAAATTATATAAAATAGAGGTGTAAGCACTTACGCACAATAATTTAAGAATTGTAATAAATAAAAATTAATAAAATATAAGACAAATCCAATTTGGACGTCGAAGAATAGGAAAGGAGTATTTTTTAACGGTTGTGTGAGTAACTTATATAATTAAAATTAAATATATGTTAATTTTTAACTATTTAAATATTTTAGAGGATCCCTACAACTGATGCGTAGAAAGCCTTATCGTAACATCATTTATACATTTCTAAAAATGTGATTTCAATTTGAAATATTTAGTAGACAATCAACTTAACTTAATTTAAACATAATGACACACAAACACCCACAATCACACCTACAAATATACAAAATGTCGTCGTACACATATGTTTTTATTATTCTACGATAATAACAGCTGCAAATATGGAGTATACTTATGTATGTTCAATTAAAATGCAAAGAAGAGGATGAGGCGAAAAAAGAAAATTTAAAATTAGTCTCCAAAAAAGGGCAAATAATAACGAAAATTCAAGGTGTGTATAAATGTAATTTGCATGTATGATAAATTAATTTGCTACTGGGAAATTACGTCATAATGTCAAGAGTGACGTTGTATGCTCCAATTATCAACAGTGAAAATATTAACATACAAGCGAGAACACACACACACAGTTGCGTACATTGTACGTGGCAGCATCTCATTCACTTATTTTAAAATGTATGCAAATATTTTTGTTAACTAACACAACAATAGTGCAGGCGTGTTGCTGCCATTATTTACAACATCATATACCCCTGCAAGCATTTTCAATCGCATAGTTTTCTTTAAATAATGAATTAATTTTGAAAAATACCTGCATAAAAGTGGAAAATATTAATTTTAATAGAACGCAAAAGTTTTAAAATAGAAAGCTTTAAGTAAAACTTTAAAAATTTATAAAACGAAATACAAAATATACTAAAATACACTAAAATATACTAAAATATACTAAAATAAACTAAAATATACCAAAATACACTAAAAATACTAAAACATAGTAAAATATGCTAAAATACACTAAAATATACTAAAAATATACTAAAGTATACAAAAAAATATACTAAAATATACTAAAATATAGTAAAATAAACTAAAATCTAAGAAAATAAATGCATTTAATATTCCAATGGAATTATTTTACATACAGTCACAGTAAAGTATACGTACCCCATGGTAAAGCGAGGATTGAAGATTTCTGTCAACATTGTAGCATTAAAATATATTCTAAATAAATACAATTTTATAACAAACAATAAATTTTAACAAAAAAATTTTAATTCAAAAATATTCGTTAACAAAAACAAATAAAATTAATTTTTCAAACTCAGAAAAGTCTACATACTTTGCAAAAAAAAATGTATTTCACTTAAAAGAAAATAAAAAGACAACAGAATTAGTACTTTGTGGGCCCGCCTCGACTTTCTAGAACACCATTTAATCTATTTTTCATGAAATTTACCAATACTTTTGTGTAATTATTCGAAATTAAATTCCATTTTTCAAATAAAGCATTTTTGAGGTCCTGTTTATATTTAATTCTTAATTCTAATGCGATGATCCAATTCATCCTATAAATTCCCTATGCGGTTCAAATCCGGTGACTGGGGTGGGGAATGAAGTTGATGGGGGACATTATATTGTAGCCATTCCTTGACAACACCAGCGGTATGCTTTGGGTCATTATCTTGCTGAAAGTACCAACCCATCCTAAGACCCAGTTTACTCGCGGATTGCTTCAAATTAGTTTTGAGAATATTCAAATATACCATGCGATCCATATTAATATCAATGAATGTTAAATAACCCACCACAGCCGCTAACATTCAGCCCAAAATCATAATGGAGCCACCACCGTAGGAAGCAAGTTTTGGAGCAATAATGCTTTATTATTTCGACGCCATACTTTTTACTTGAACTTTCTTTTATCACTAAATGAAACATTAGCCCAAAAATCTTCGTCTCCATCAATATATTTCTAAGGAAATTCAACTCGTTTTTGAATATTTATTTTGCTGATTAATAGCTTCTTTCGAGGCACACGGTTGTGGATTCCAGTGTTTCTCAGTAAATGTCTCACCATTTCTGGATACACTGAAGCAATATCCTGATGCTTCAGGGCTTTTGCAATTTCTATTGCTGTTATTCTTGATTATTCTTGTACATCTAACAAAATTTTTCGCTTAGCATGAGAAGTTAGTTTAGGTGGGCGACCACTTCTTGGTTTGTTTTCTACACTATTAGTTTGATTATATTTCCGAATAATTGTTTAAATGCTTAATTTTATATGCTCGACCAGTTCTTCCATCTCTCTTGAAGATTGTTTTCCTTATAACATTTTACAATTAGGTCACATACCTTAACACAGATTTCTTTATCCATTTACAATTAGACTTTTTTCTAGCTAGCGGTATCTAGTAAAGGCGCCTGAAGTGATTGGTGTGTTTAAAAAAAAAATTGTTTGTTAATTTTTGCTAATAAATATTTTTGGATTAAAATTTTTTTTGTTAAAATTTATTGTTTGTTATTAAAGTGGATTTGTTTGGAATATACTTTAATGCTACAATGTTCACAGAAATCTTCACACCTTGCTTTTCAATGGAATATGTAGACTTTACTGTGTAACTGTATGTATTTAAATTTGTAAATAATTAACTTGTTAACATAAGGATATTTTCAGCTACAAACAAATGAATATATTATTTTTATCACATCAACTACATTTAGCGCAGATCTGTAACATTTTCTCAACTACCGCATGTGTCATTAGTTGATAGGTCGAAAATTATAAAAAGCCATAGAATCGCTTAGTGATCACTTACAGTTTACAACTTATGTTCTGCTATGAGTGAATAAAGTTACGTTACAAAGTTATCCAAAGCATTTATGTCGTGCAGTGCCCCTGTAGGCTAGTAGGTAGTGTGCTAGCTTACATGACTAGGGGTTGTGGGTTCAATTCCCAACAAAGACCTTGGTTTTTTTTCACTACAAATAAAAAGTGACTTATACGGCAGTTATTTTCCGACTATCCTTCTACTTTCACCACCTGTCACATCTCTTCTCTATCCCTTTCCTAAAGAATGTAGCACGGTACTTGACTAAATAGGCATTGTTGCCTGAAGTGCTACTTCTCTCTTAAAAAAAAATGTCGTGTAGTTAGATCTGTGCGTTAATAAAGGTTTGTTGTTGTCCAACTTCTAGTAGAGACAATATAATGTTTGTTAGAATTTCTTAATTCGATAACGGCTGTATTTTGTTTTGGTAAAATTGAGTTTTTAATTTAAAAATAAGTAACCAAGAAGTGACTTCTATCTGAAAATGTTTTGCAAAATGCTGGCGGGAAGTTACCAGCAATGCGAAAAAGTCCATACCGCTACCTACAAAAAACAGCAGCAACAAATTTATTTGACTACAACTTTTAGAAATATAAAGAAAACGACTTATACAAATATTGTGATGTGGTTGCTTTTGGGTTCTATATAGAATCTTCTCTTTAATTTTCGCTTACACTTCCTTTCCTTCAACGTTTTTGTTTTTATTTTTTTTTATTAATTTCTAGTTAAACATTTGCAACCAAGATCTGAGCTTTGTACAAATATTCAAGTTGAGAAGGTTAGATTTTTTTAAAAATATGAATGTGTAAGTGGGTATAGTTCTATGTCGTTTTATCAACGACAAACATTGTTATATTTTAAGCAAGAAAACGCAAGGGTAAAACAGCTAAGCACATACCTTGAAAATAAAGCATGGTTCACTTAAAATTGTTAAATAAAGGATAATTTTATAAAGTACTAAATTGGGGTAGAATGTGTTTATAATTTAAATAACTAAAAAATAAATATTGTTGACAAATAATAACTACGGCAAATAATTTATAACAATGTAAGGTTTTCGTTTAACGAATTTTATTTTTAAATATTTTTCGATTTCTTTAAAGTCATTAATGATTTTTTATGAAAGGTACCTGTAGCCCGTTTCATTTTAAATTTGAATAATTTTGGTTTTTTACAAAAGTAGACAAAAATAAATACACCTCCCCATAACAGTCCAAAATAATACAACAAAAAAACATTTTATTAAATGGATATAAATCTTGGATATGTTTCCTACAGTCTTGCAAACTTGTTATGTATACAGTTTTTCATATGTAGTTGCAGAAGTAATAACAAAAAAAAAATAGTTAAAGGGAATGAAGAAAAAATAATATTTTGAAAATTTTACCAGAAGAGTTGCTAGCTCTCATAAAACTTATAGCTAAATTATAATCCTACTTAAATGAGATTAATTAATTAAATAATACGAATCTATATATCTTAGTAGAAGCTTTACTTAGAAAAGCTGAAGTTAATTTTAATACATTTTTAAACAGTATAAGAAGACTGTAGATTTTCAAAAATAAAACAGCGTCATCCACAAGTCTAGAAAAAATGCAACTTTTAAAATCTTTTGTTTACAGAAATATTCTTTCTATTTCAATTTGAAGTCATCGCGGCATTTTACATGATTTGCTGACAAGACATGATCTGCAGCATGGTCAATGCTATCCTGATGTCACAAATCTACGCCTAATGTCATAAAGCCTAGAAATCTTAAAAGTCATTTAAATTGTGTGCACACATTTTAAGTTTAAAAAAATAAATCACAGACAATTTTTTATAACATTAAAAAGTTTGTTTCACAAAATTCATTAAAAAATTGTTTCTTCGTAATTTTGTCTGTTTCTTTTGGCACATTAAACTCACCTTGCACCTTACACCTTATTAAATATGTTTTGTTGTATATAAATCCATGGTTTTACATAACACCAATATTTGTTTATTTATTAAATAAAACCACAAGTTTTATCTCATTTTTCTTTTTCTTTTACCAGAGCACAGTCTTTCAGAATTTAAAAACATGTAAAAATATAAAAATAAAATCCAATTTTGTGTGCATTAACATGTTCATTGTATTTTGTTGTTATGTTTAGTATGAAAATTAGAAATTTTCATTTGAGAATGCAATTATGGAAATTAGCAGACGTCTTATATGACATCAAAATAATGCTTATGAAGACTACTTTTTCTTTTAAGAGTTGTATATACACATACTTAGCTTTACATATTTAAATCAAGTAGCTTAACAATGCAGAAAAAAAATTAATAATTCAGTTTTGAACAACTCCTTGAACATGACTTTCAACAGCTGATTCATTTATTTACTTAAGCGCACCAGAGAACTTGGAAAGCAAAAGCATATATTTTAAAAGAAATATACGAAAGACTATTCAGTAGAAATAATACTGACCATTGGGTATTAATCCGCTGCTTTCAAGCAGCAGGAAATATATCTTAAGCTCAATCTAAGTTCCTTATATTATTAACAAATATCATATTTTGCTAAATTAATTTCTTTTGGAGTTATGATTTCTTGCTGATCGTCTAAATGCGTGATACGATTTACGTCCGTACCTAGCGTGTGTATGCCATAATCCGACAGTGTTAAAACCACTAGGCTTATATGATGCGTGCACCTATGTCCTAGGAAGTCGAAGACATAATTGTAGTAGCAGGTCGTTCCTAGTTGCAATTTCAAAAGTTTCCTTGCTGAAGAGTTGGACTCCTGGTCCAGAACTCATGAGAAGCATACTCACTGGATCCGGATCATTCACCCTTTGTTCTGAGTAGAGGTGATATGATCCTGGCCCTTTAATCAAATTCAGGAGGGCTGCGAAACCACAATCATCACGATGCTTCCGAAGGGTCAACCTTAATAATCAGTCAGAGAACAGCTTAAAGGCTAAAAAACCAAAAAGCTGAAGTCTGGAGCTTACTGATTCCCGCGGAGATAACGTGAAATTGTCCGCTTGGCTGCCTTCTAGCCTTTAAGGGACGGTGCTCTCTTTTACCCCCGCTGACACATGTAACGACGGTCAAGACATATAAATATGGCACCGGGGGAGTAAGTCTAAATACCAATTAATATAATATTTTGGAATTATTCAGTTCGAAACACGGTTTGCCAATTTTGTCATCACATTCAAAGTACTCGCCGTTCGCAGTATTATTAAGCCAACTGTATCATCCTTAATCCAAAGTTCTGTTATCAAAAACATAATGAAACATCTTAGACTAAAAAAAATGGTAACAATAATTACACTCTTGAGGTTTCTTAATAAAGAAAAAAATTTTACAAGAGAGAAGTTAAAGCTGACAACTATTTACAGTTTAAGTTTTAAGATGAACACAATAGAAACAAAAAACACATGTATGTACATAGTTTAAGATGACGCCTTTGGAAGACAACAGACTATAATAATGCCCGCACCATTAGTAAGTGCTTGTTGGTGTTGGATTTAACCACACTTTAAGATGCCATCACACACAGCTAGTGTCGAAAGCAGTTTATTTTATTTTTTGTTTCAACGAAGAAAAGCAGAAACATCAGCTGTTTAACATAAAAATTAAAAAAATAAACAAAAAAAAAAATGAAAAATTATTTAAAAGAGGAACGAAAATAAAACAAAACAAAACAAAATTAAAACAAAAGAATTTATAAGATGCACCTTGCCGTCATTAAAATATACTGCACTAATATTATAAAAGAAAAGGCAACCAACTTACATGCAGAATAAGATAAAATATAAGCAAAATTCGTGCTGTTGGTTGTGCAAGTGCTGGTAAGAATATATGTATGTATGAATGTATGTATTTTCCTGAAGCAAATAAAAAAAAAGTTTGTTGTACATATTTACATGCACACTTGCAAGGCTTTTTATTTTTTTCCTCACTTTTGTTTAACGAAATGCAATAGTTATCCACTATTCTTTTTGTAGGAGCATAAATTTGTATGCTGGTGTTGGTGTTTGTGTGTTTTTGGTTAAACGACATAAATAATAAAATATTAAATATTTGAATTTTTCCTTAAAAACGGTAGCTTCAATTAATATGGCGGTAAAGCACATAATGAAGTTAGTGGCGGTGGGCGGCGTATGAGTATTATAAATATTCAAATATTTCTGTACAAAATAAAACGACTAACGTATTAGCCACCATGATCATAAATATGTAAATTTATATTTCTGTTCTCTGAAGAGCGGTTTCTTTTGAGGCATATTTCGGCAAAAGAAAAGTTTAAAAGCTGATATGAATCCGAAAAATTAATACGAATATTTTTTTTATTAAAACAAGAAGATTAATTTTTGTGTTTTTTTACACAAGAACTAAACGGTTTTCAACAAAAAACTTGTTCTCTAAACCACAATATAAAATTTATGTTAAGATGATTCAAATTTTTATTGCACTATGAAGAGAAAAGTTCGGTAATTATGAATAAAAAATGATATCTGGCAAATGACCACTACGACCACGCTGACAGATGTTGAATCTTTCATCAACGTTTTTAATCACTTTTTGGTAAAATCGCGGCCTTATTTCGTTAATCACATCACGAATTTTAAGTTTTAAGGCTGAAATTGATTCGATTGGCTCCGTATAGGTGGTGTGTTTAACCTAGCCTCACAAAAAATAACCCAGTGGTGTTAAATCACACAATCTGACTGGCCATTTAACTGCTGATTGTCGTTAAATTATCCGATTGGAAATTTTGGTTTGCACCTAATTTATCGTTTCATTGGGTGCGTTATATGTGGCACCGTGCTGTAACACGCCGTCAGTAATAATAAAATAATTTGCATCTCGTGATAGCGTGATCCATTGACCGTTACCACTTATTTAAATAATGTTTTCAACCTGATGTTGAATTTGGAACATTAAAGGGAAAAAAGTTAATCTAATGATTGATTCAAATAAAGAAAAAAAGGAATTGAAAACAGTTTGGAATATTAATAGGCAAAAGTTAGGTTTTCCACAGCGATCGGAACAGTGACCATAATATCAAATAAGTCAGGAAGTAGCAGGGTACTTGTGAACATTAAATTATTTCAAAAAATTTTGTTATTTACTTTTTCCTGTAATAATTTCCTAGATATTAAGTTACTGATTTTATCCATTAACCTATTTAACCGCCATATTTAAAATTCCTAAAAATCCCTCTTAGTAAATAAACTAGCAAATATTCTAAAATATTTAATGGGAAAATTTGAGGTTAGGAAGTAAATTGGCTTGAAACACATGCTGTTTTTGACAACTCCAATTTTGTTGTCACCCATGTAAGGTAAGAAGTATGCATTAATAATAACGAAATGTGATGTCGGCCAAAACTTCACCTCTAGCACGTCGACAGACGTCCGCTTATGTCATAAAATTTCAGAGCCTTAAAATGGCAACAGAGAAAACAATCCGAAACAATAAATCATAAAAATAAGGTGGCAAATTGACATCGTTAAATCGAGTAATTATGTGACCGGGAAATTTTTCATTCAAAATCTGAATTGTGATGGCTATGTGGCTTGTGACGCCACCTTGCTGAAAGCAAAGGTCACTGATTTCAGCATTAGCCAATTGTGACCACAAAAGATTAGTTGTCATTGTTTGTAGTGCAAAGAATTCACCAAGACTAACAGCTCTATACGGATGCAATGATTTTTCGTAGGCGATGTGAATGTTTGGTTAGCTTCAATTCTTGAACCAGTTGAACTTTCTAAGGCTTCAAATTCAAATCCTTAAGCAAAATTCGTCCTTTGGCGGTTTTGGATGACCTCAATTGTTGAGAACGTCAATGAACGTGTGCAATGTGTTAAGTTGAACAATTCGGTCGAACATGCGTTGGTATTCGCACATTTTGTATCGAGCCTGTCGACTCAAATTTAACGACCAAGTTCTAAATAGCGGTCTGGGAAGGAATATTATATTGTACGAAAGTATCACGAATTTTAAGAAATGTAACTTTAACAGAACCACCCTTTTCATAGTGGATTTTAATTATTTTAATGCGATTTGCGTGTGAAATTGAATTTATTATAACAATTGCCAAACGTCAAACAACTAAATGTCAAAACTATCATATTGTTGATGTTGCTACAATTGAAAAACAAACTTCTTGTTGAAAAATTTGATACAAGAAAACAGTTTTAATTTTTGTCACTTTTGTTTTTGTGAGTTTTACTTATACCCAAATTAATCCGAATAAATGCCAAATGATTTGTAGCTGTTGATTTTTGGAAATCTATTATATCTTCTCGACCTAAATACTTTACTAAGGCGAAAATATATATAAATATATTATATTTTATTTACACTTTCTAACACTGTTTCTCCATAGTTTATTTATTGTGATTATAACAATTTTAATATTTGTGCCTTTGAGTAATATCTTCGTAACACATTATGGGTTCAAATTTTTTACTAACCATTTTCCAAGGAAAACATGACCTTCCCAAATGATAAGATTTTGCAGCACACAATCAGCATCAGATAACGGCTATAGCTTTATGGTGATGTAAAGCCGTAAATAGAACGTCGGCATAGTGTGTAACAACTATAGATAAAGTCTCTGATGATTATTGAAATTGATGCTAAAAAGAAATAAAAACGTGTACGAGGCATAGGCAAGATAAAGTAAATGAATGTTTTGGTAGTACTCCTAAAAGTACAGCGAAATTAGATTTTATTCCAGTATACTTTCGATACCAACCATTTGTATATTTAAACTTTTGCACATTTGCTGTCAAATTCATTTCATTTTGTGTAGGGTGCAATATGTCTCATATGATACTCCTCTCCCCTACCCTGAATGATACAGGGTCCCTTTGTATTGAGTGACATCCAGTTAAATAAATGTTTCATGTAAATGGTTATGACCCTTATTTTTTGATAATATATCAGTAATATAAATTTAGTTCAGAAAAGAACACCTTGAGTCGACAACAATATAAAAACAGCGAGTTGCTTAATTAAAGTAGAATTTCATTAAAATGATTTATTATGGTTCAAAATCATTTTCTACAAATACGAATGCATAAAAAAAAATTTTTTAATTTTTTACCTGATTATTATCCCAAGTCCTTGACGATAGGCTAAAAAAATACTATCTATGTATACTTTAATTTCTTAAATTTCTTTCTCTAATAATTTCGCTTTTATTATTTCAATTAATTTCAATGTATTTTATTACACGAAATATTTTTTAATTACCTCTTACTTAAATTTCTGTAACACCTCTTCTGCTCCAAATAAATAAGGATTTCTTACCACTTTGCGTTTGGCAAATCATAAAATGTCAGCCATTATACAAAAAATATAAATACACAATACAAAAAGGATTTATTCATATTAAAAAAAAACCCAACTGAAATATATATATAAAAAAAAATTTTAATTATGTAAATTAAATGAACAAGAAAAAATAAACACCGCAAAAAAACAAAATATAAACACTTACACAAACAGACATGAAATAGGAAGCGAGCCCATTTACACAATTTCAGCTGTTGTGTATTAAAGCGAGTATTTTATACTTTTTTTCCTGTTTAGTATTTTATTAATTTTTTTTTACAATTCTCGTGACTTAACAAGGATAGCCCACACCACATAAGACAAAAGAAAAACCAAAAAGGGCGTGAAAGGTATGTATCCTAATTAAGCTAGAGAACAACATTTAAATAAGAATTCCCGTTGTATGTGCGACACGTGGAAAAAGAAACGATTTTTTTCTTAATGGCGATTTGCTGCAATATTTTTATTATTTCAAATAAGGCATCAACAAGTCCAATAAAAAAAATTAATTTTTTTGCACTTTCAGAATAAATAACGTCATGTTGCTACTTTCAAGAAAATAAGTTACGAAAAATGTTGCTGTTTAAAGCTCGATAATGTATAAAGTACAATTTCACTTTAGGATTATTATAGCCTTGCCTAAACGTATACAAATTAGCTAGATGTGTCCACAACACTTATTTTTTTTTCTAGAATAACATTGTCGTTTAGATATCGTTTTTATAATCATCTATAATCTGTAGAAGTTATATTCTTCTCTGTCGTGGTAAATTTTTTATGCTTTCATTTCTTTCTTTTATGCTTTTAGTGCGTGAGCTCATATTTCACTTCCTAATCTACTGTAGAATAATCCGTGGTATCAAAATGATACTCCAGAATTTGTGGTTTGCGGATCCTTTATATTTCTATTTTTAATATGACCTTACCTGGGTAAGTATGCCTTCTGACGCGTATGAAAAATAACAGCAAAACCATGGTTGACAGGAATAAGCACTCAAAGTTTCCAGCCAGATTTAATGCTCCACATATTTGCTGGGTACTGAAATGTACATTTATTTTCAACTTTTTAATTTAAACGTAAAATTCCAACAGGGCAGCTGGCATAAAGCACTAAACAAATTAATTTTTCTAAATTATTAAGAAAAAGAAATTAATGAAACAGAAACATTCGAAGTGAATAAAATAATAAACGACGCGAATTTATACGAGAGAAAAGGCGAGAAGAAAAATAGTTGCTGTTTATAGCAGGGGGCGTACAAATAAAAGAAATTGCTCTTAATTAGATTTTACACTTTTTGTTCAATACTCAATTTGACAACTGTACTATTTGTTGTCGCGATTAGTTGCTATAATAATTTCAAATTTATTATTATATTTTCTCCATGTTTCAAAGAAATTTTCCATGATTTCTTTTCTAACTTTATAGTTCTGTGTCTGCTGCTGTTTTTCTAAGTTTTCGTGTGTGTTGTGTTTTTCTTTTTGTTTTTGGGTCAATTAATTAAGTGACCTTAACATTTTTTCTTCTTTTTGTTTTTTGTTTTCTTTTTTTTTGATGCTCAACTTATCCCACTGTTGCTTTTATCACAAAGTTTTCTTGACTTATTTAGTGAAACCTTTGTTTGCCTTGTGATTCTTTGTAGTTTTTATTTAAATATTTTGTATTTCTTAAATAGTCATTAGAATGGGTATTGTTGGGAGAAAGGGAAGAAAAGAAGTCATCAAGAGATTGTCTTATTAATTATGAGTTTATTATGTTACGGAATCAAGGGCGGTACAGATTTGTTGTGAGGTCTTTTGAAATAATAATATCCTTTCTTGAAAGTCAAAATAAGGTTAAATTGATTTATATATCTACATTGGCACAGTGGTTTTTTTTTGCAAATAATTCGGTAGCTCGTGAACAATTTAAAATGTTCTAATGTCGCAAAGGTGAAGCAAATGTATGGCACCCGGGCATATAATTTTTGGGAAATTTCATATAAATGTTAATGTTAATCATTACACAAATGTTAAGAGTTTTTAAACTTACGAGACCTTGAAAATATCAACAAAAAGTATGCTCAGATGTGTAGATTACCTCTCTTAGTTAACTTAGTATTTTTGTGTAGTGTACTTACTTATCTAATATACTGGTGGTATTCTGAATAAAATTTATAATAAAACAGTAGCAGGTTTGGTTCCGCTAGCATGTTTCGTTAAAATGTTACAGGCCTCTGAATTGGAAAAACCATTTTTTGGAATTTTTCCCAAAAGTGTGGTATGCTTTTTTAGCTTATTTAATTGTAAGCTATTAGGGCAATATACAAGTTTTTTTTGGAATATTTTAAAGACAAAAATGAATAAAAGGAAAATTACGTAAAAAATTGTAATGGTTCACCCTACAGCCGTATCCAAACGTAACCTATTTCAAAACAAATTTTATGAATTAAATCAAAATTCCTTGGAGTGCAAGGCAACAATTGAAAATAAAGCCAACAGATTATTAAAGCTCCATCTCTTGGCTATATACTCCAAAAAGGATTTGACAGTTTATAAAGATAGGGTGACCAGTTTTTCAACATTTTTTCAAACGAAAGTTTTAAAATTTTATTTTAGCATTCCATTTAAGTCTCTTTTTGCTTCAAAATTTTGTAAGAATATCTCGATCCGTTTAGATTTTGTAGCAAGTCAAATTCTATGTTTTATTTTCACAAGAATCACTTTAACGTGAACTTTGCAATTGTCTAATAAAGTTGTTCTCTTTTTTCTATGTAAAAATGAAAAATATGAGTAAAGTTGAAAAATGGAATATTGCATTGATTTGAATATCTTTGAAAGAGAACAAAAAGTTTTAAAAAATAAATCATAACTAAACTTCTAATATGATATTGGAAGGAGACACTGAACCTAATGATGAATTTTACAAACTCAAGTCCATTAAATATATCATAAAATAAATAATTTGTATTCCATATTTATGGGCGTACACCTTCCTATTAAGTTATGATATGTACTTTACCAGGATGCTTGAATTTTGCCTGAGAACAGCTGGACATGTATTGTATAGTAGCGAATATACATGCGATCACATCGTTTTTTGTTTTCAACATGTGTTCATACGCTGCCACTAGAAGTACAGTTTGCCTATATACATACGTATAATTGAGATTATATGATTATAGATTTAAATTAAATTTATTTTAATATAAACTTTCACACCCGTAGATTTGCTGAAAGACTTTTTTATTATATTTTTAAAAAATATTTTAATACTCCTTGTGCCTAACAAATAAACCTTCAAACCATTTATTTAAATAGCTATTTATAACAGGCAAAAATTAAACAAATCAGTATCTATTACTGTTACCGATCTATTAAATCTTCTTTTTAAAGTAGCGCCCACAAAAGCTAAAAAATTCCAACGCATAACTTTATTTGCACTTTAAGAAAGACAATAAGAAAAGCTTTCAGCATATTTTGGGTCACTGGGACGTTTTTTTTTTATTTTTTCTGTGCTTTGTATGAGTTTGACAAAGACGTGGGATCTTAGTCCTGTCTGCAAATTAACGTTTACTTTAAAAAGAATTAAGCATAAAGTTAAGGGCACTTAAATTATATTAAAAGTATTAAAAAATAAAATTTATAAGTGACACTTGACACAGACAAAAAACGAAAATTAAGGACTAAGTTCATTTAAAGAAAACATTGCAAAAGGAGAACTGCAAAAGCATTTAAACAAAAAAAAAAAAAGAAGAAAAAACAAGTTCATTAAATAGTAACACTTGGTTATGCTGTATTTAGCAGTTATTTCAACACTACAATTGTAAAGAGATATTTTATTTTAAACATTTGCGCATTTAATTTACAATTATCAATGTTTGACAGCCAGCAGTCAGAACTTTCAGGCGGTATGCTTGCTGATACCCAGAGTTAAATACAACAATCTGTATGCTATATGATTTAATTTTTAAATATTGAATTTATACTGTATACTTGATTAAATATTACTGAACTATCAGATTAACGAAAGATTAAATAAAAGTTATGATTTTTTAAATTCATCATTATTTAAAAATTAAAAAAGCTTTGCGGATCAATATTGTCGAAGTTTTTATGTAATTATTACTCGAATTTCTCATGTAGTAGTTTTAACTTTATAGACTGTACATGATTAATCTTACATTGGTCGTTGATATTTTTGTTTAAATATAAAAATCTTTTGATTGTTTTTATAAAAGGTGTTTTTTTAAGCTAGATAGAACTTTAAATTGTAAAAAGTAACACAAAATATGAAATTTTGATGAAACATTTTTTTTTTATTTGTTTCAGTATACTCTGACAAATCATCATGAATAGACTCTCGCTTGAACAACGCTACGAAATTATCCAAATTTACTTTGAAAATCAGTCGTCGATTCGCGCAACTTATAGACGACTTCGTCATTTTTATGGCGTACATAATCGTGCATCTGAACAAGCCATTCGTCGAATTGTCGATAGATTTTGTACCACATACTCTCTAGAGGATGCAATAACACCAACACGTCGAAGGAATGTGCGTACTGAAGAGAATATCGCCGCTGTAAACGAAAGTGTGTAAGAAGATCCAAATTTATCAATTCGTCGTCGGTCGCAGGAATTGGGGCTTTGTCCGTCCACTACGTGGAAAATTTTGCCCAAAGATCTCGGCCTACACCCGTATAAGATCCAGCTGTTGCAGGAATTGAAGCCACGAGACCATTATATGCGTCGTTCTTTCGCCGATTGGGCTCTAGAGCAGTTGGCAACTGACCCGTTGTTTTATCGCAAAATTGTGTTCAGCGATGAGGCGCATTTTTGGCTTAACGGGTTTGTTAATAAGCAAAATTGCCACATATGAAGTGAGACCAATCCACAACAGACCCTACAGACTCCATTACATCCAGAAAAATGCACCGTTTGGTGCGGTTTTCACGCTGGTGGCATCATCGGACCTTATTTCTTCAAAAATGAGGCCGGAGCTCGCGTTACGGTCAATGGAGATCGTTACCGCCCCATGATCATTGATTTTTTGTTTGAAAATATGGATGACATTGATCCGGACGAGATGTGGTTTCAACAGGATGGCGCTACGTGCCATACAGCGAACGCAACCATCGACTTATTGAAATCAAAATTTGGCGATAAGTTGATTTCGAGAAATGGACCTGTCAATTGGCCTCCAAGGTCGTGTGATTTGACACCACTCGACTATTTCCTGTGGGGCTACGTGAAGTCACTGGTTTATGCTGATAAACCAGCAACAATTGACGCCTTGGAGGACAGCATTGTTCGTGTTATTCGTGACATACGCCCAGCAGTGCTCGAAAAAGTGGCCCAAAATTGGACGTCCAGAATGCGCTTCGTCAAGAACAGCCGCGGTGCCCATATGCCCGAAATCATTTTCAAATGTTAATGTCACGTATTGATCCTTCGAATAAAAAAGAAATTTTGATTACAATTTAATTTTTTGTGTTATTTTTTATAATTTAAGTTCTATCGGGCTTAAAAAAACACCCTATATATTTAAAAAAATATGTAAAAAAAGTAGAGATATCTAGCGTTAGCAAAACTACTTGTTTAATCTGCATTAAAAGTTAATGATTTTGTAAGGCTGATTCATTTTATGAAACAAATTATGATATTTTATTAAATAAAACAAGGAGAAAATTAAAAACTAAAATATTGTTACAGATTTCTTTTATTCGGCGTGCGTTCATTTTTATATTATTTTCTAAATTATTAATAACAAGCAAGTTATTTAAAAATTTTCGCATCCATCTAGCTGAAGCTGCATATACTGCATACGTTATCTATGTAGCAAATTACTTTTTCTACTTATAAGTATGAGGAGTATTCATAATCATTCAAGCTCTCCAATTGTTCTCTTTATAAAACGCCATAAATTTTTTGTTCTTTTTTCTGATTTCCCTGAGCTTAAACAAGTTGAATTGAGAATTAAAGTAAAGTAAAAATAAATTTAAACCGAATTAATTAATTTATTTCTTAAAAATTAATACTTATTTTTTAAATGAAATTATGTAGAGAAGTTTTTCTTAAACGCAACGCAAATGTTAAGAACTCTTAGAGTTTGAAACTTAAAAACATTTTTAACAATAGAACATGAAGTCTTCAAATTTGTGTGATTATTTTAAGGGGGTGATAAATACTGGACATGGCACTTTTCAAACAACATAAATTTTGAGTAACTTTTCGCCGTAAAACACAAACAAAAAATCGTAATTTATCTAAACTAAAACTGAATCAAATCAAACAAAAGTTTTTAAAAAATTGGAGGAAACGGATCTATAGGCACAGATGGGCCCACACGAAGGAATCTTGTGGTTTTGGACCAGTTCCTCTTCGTTCTCAAATGACGTACAGATGTCATACTAGCCGTTTAATGGCTGATAAGTAGAGATCTCTGCACTAGGTTTTTGGATATAGTTGAGTTTCTGGAAGTAATGTGAAACCTGAAGCCTAAGTGTGTCTAATGCATGCAACTTGTTATTTAGTGCATTTTGATTATTTTTCTAGCAAATTATGCTGTGACATTTAATCTAATCCTAGCAGCATGAGAGTAACCTCTAGCTGGCCCTTGATACAATTACTGTCTGTTATTGAATGAAGCGCACATACTTAAATACATAATAATTTATATTACAATAAATAAGCAACACTTTGTTTTTAAAAAGAAACGCTATGCGTATTAATCCCATCAAGATAAAAATATTATTTCACTGTGGTATATAAGCAACATTGTAATATTTTCAGCTAAATAACAAATAGGTCATTATTTAATAAAAAATTTTTAAAAAACTTTAATTTTTATTATTTTTTCAATATTTCGCCATCAGGATAAACAAAAAAGAAGAATATATAAATAATTAATCAAAATTGAAAAAATTGTTTTGACCGACGTCGGTATATGTTAGAAATGTTACAAATAATTAAAGTACTATTAACCAAAAGAATAAATTTTAAAGCAGATACGGATAATGTTGCACAAAATTATAGACAATTGGTGCATAAAACAAGAAAACAAAACTCTGTACCTGCATAATATTAAAAATTAATACTCTAATTTGGTCATTAAATTTATGTTTTTTGAATATATGTGTAAAATAATATTGTTTTGTTATATAGTATTTTCAAAATTGTTTTTCATTTGAAAAAATTTTTTAATATTGAAAATTTGTGTGTATGTATGTATGTATAGTTATTGAAAATTTTTTCAATTTGTAGTTTTTATTGTTGTTTGTTTGTTTGTTTTTATTTTTTGAAAAGTTTTTGATTATTTTTGAATGTGTTAATCAAAAAATTTTTTCAATTTTGATTAATTATTTATATATTCTTCTTTTTTGTTTATCCTGATGATGCCAACCAATGGTTTGGCGAAATATTGAAAAAATAATAAAAAATAAAGTTTTTTAAAAATTTTTTATTAAATAATGACCTAGCGCTTAATAATTAGCTATTAAAAAATAGTAAAAGGTCAAATAACTATAATTATTATAAATAACAAATATTTTAAAACAAATGAAAATGATGTTCAACATTTACTGTAAACAAACCAAAGAATTTAGCAACATGTTGCAAAGCAACACCCTTTACAGATTCAGAAAACTTATTGTTGAATTTTAAGAGCAGGATAATTTCTCTTTTACAAAATTTTACTTAAGGAATTTTAGTTCTCATGCCGCTCTTTTCATGGGCTAATTGTTTCAAGAGCTCTCATACAAGGACATGTCTGCGTTGTTTACATTCGTTCGTGTTTCCTGCAAGATACGTTGCCACAATTTTTAGCATTGACTAAGGACATTAAGTTCAAGGCAATTTTAATGTAGACATCACGCATTATACATTTTATAGAGTTTTTTAATATTTAGAATTTTTTTTTTATATATTTTCAGTGCAAAAATAAAGGAAGTGAAAAAATTTTTACATTTATTACTGTTAAGCGGTTATTCATCTTATATTATTATGCATTTTTTTTATCTATATATTTCCACAATAAAAAAGCAGTAATAAAAATTTTTTAACAATTATTACTATTAAAAAATTATTTGTTTTATATTATAAATAAAACTTCAAAAGAGTCTTGAGTCTTATGGAATTTACAATTATTTTCTATACAATATTTGGGTAGAATCGACTGAGCATTAGGTAAATCACCACATGGATATACTTTTCCTGCAGCAATACATTTCATATTTCACGCCGCGTTTCCAGATAATACTGGGAAGTTTGTATTATGTCTGTTAGTATAAATAGTGTTGGGTTATGATCGTATCTACTCATGCAGGTAAAATGTCCTGCCATCCGTCATTTTATGTGGAGCTAAATTAATGTTTTCGTCTTTTATTGTTGCTTTGTGAGGGTGTCCGTCTGAGGGTGTTTTAGTTTGTTTAGACTACATAAGCTGTACTGGTGAGTCAGTGTTTGCTCGGATTTAGGTTTATATTTTATTGTTGAAAACCGTCGTCATCGCCTGATTATTTGGTACGATCGGCAAGCACTTTCGATTCAATGCAATCATTATCAAGCCGTGTTTCAAATAGTATTGGACAATTAGTATTAGTGTTAGCAGTTTATCCGGGGCTAAATTAATGTTGCCTTCTTTTATTATTTGCTCGGTAAGTGTGCCCGTCTGTGGGTGTTTTCCGTTTGTTAGAGTGTATAAGAAGTTTCAGTGGTGTGAAAATTGTGTCTGAGATCGTTTGAAATAAACGAATAGGTAGTTTATAATGTCACTGTTAAAAGTTATTGCTTTCTGCATTCCCGTGTTTTAAAGAATGCCTAGTCTTTGTCCTTTTTTGCTACAGTGTAATAATATCATACATTCATCAGTTTCCCTTGGTGTGTGTCCGTAAGTGTCAAGGTGTAATGAAAAGTTGGAGTCTTCGCTTGTTTATTTGTACGAGCGTATGTGTCCTACATAAGTATCTTTACGTGTACAGACTTACTGTCTATATATTAAACTGTTTCTGTCGATTCTTGAGACTGTATCTCAGGGTATTGCTGGTTCTTAGTGCCATGAGTAAACCTTCTTTGTGAAAAAGTTTAGTTAATCTATATATTTCTTATCCTTTGTAAATAAATGTTTGACGCCGTGTTGTATTAATTGTCTCTTTATTCCTGTTTTTAGTGTAAGCAGTTTATCAATAGCTTTTAGTTTTTAGCCATTGTAAATTCTTTATTTTCATTGCATTTTTTTTAAAAAATTTTTTTATTTCTTTACTTTTCAAATTACATATGAATGGCTTTCAATGGAATACTTTCTATAGAAAAATAAAAATAAAAAAAATTGTTGCTTAATGGTTACTTTATTTTTGTAAAAAGGTTTTTTTAGTTTTGTCGTGTTATTGCTTTGTTGGCTGAATGTAATTCTGAATATAGAAACAACCACTGATAAATTTTGAAGTAAACTTTTTATGAGTTGTAAATAAATCATGATGGCTTACGATAACATTTTTTCATGCGTGATGAAACTTGTAGAATGAGAATGAATTCTTGCTTGCTTAATTGCTAGTTAGTAAAAAAAAAAAAAAAATAAATTATGATTGTTAAAATTATAAATTTTTTTATCTGTTTCTAAATTAAGCCATCAACTATTACATTGTTTTCAAAATAAATTCCTTTAATAAAAGTTTTGTTGCATTGAGTTCTTTTATAACAAAATAATAACACAGCACTTTAGAGTTTTTACTTGAATTTCACGATTTATTTACTTTAAATACACACAAAGGTACACGATAATAACTTTACCACTGTAACGTCTAAAAAATCTCCAAATGCGATAATTTTGCTTGTTGACATACCTTGACAAGTGAAAATGGGCTTCATCTGAAAAAATGATTTTTTCAGAAAAACCATTCGGTTGTTTCTGAATGAATTTAGCGAATTTTTGGCAATGTGAATTCAATTCCTGCACCAGTTAAACCCTGTAAGGCTTCAAAGTCAAATTCTTACGCAAAATTCGCCATGTGTTGGTTGGTGAAAAACGTCGAGAAACCGACAAGTTTGGAAATGCTTCAACACTGTGGTTAACGGTTGCGATGTTTTATATTGAACAACCCGGTCGGCGTTCGTGTTTGCACATTTTGTATCGAGCCTGTTGACTCAAATTAACGATCAAATTCATAATAGCAGTCTCTGAAGGACGATTATATTGTCACGAATTTGACGAAATGTAACTTTAACAGAACCACAATTTTCATAGTGGATTTTAATTATTTTAATGTGATTTTCGTGCCAACATCTATTATGAATATGTCAAAAAATGTCAAAACTATATGCTGTTGGTGTTGCCATAATTAAAAAAATAATCTCTGGTTGAGAAGCCCGATATTTGTTTTGAGCGCGTCTCGCTTATACAAGAAAAATCTACTTCAGCATCATCACATATTGTTGTTATTATCATCATTCATAAAAAGATACAATATGTCATTTCGTTTACTTTTTTTTTTTTTGCTAATAATTATATTTTTTTAATTTCTAAAGAATGCATCTTCCTAACAATATATTGTAACTAAACTCGATTAGTTTAATTAATGCATCTGGATCCAATAAAATTAGCGTACAAGTATGAAGTAAATCGATTGGTTTTTGTAAAAACTTCGCTTGGAAAGCTTCTTTCTTATTTAACTAACTATGCGAGCTACGTTTTTCTTTTAATATTTCTATTAATAACAATTAAATTTCCTGAAAGCTGAAATATTTTTAAAGCTTAACAAAAAGTAACATAAGAAAGGCATAATCTAAAGCCAAGTATTATATCTAAAGCCAAGTATTATATCTAAAGCCAAATTGATTTAATGAGAATTTTAAGCAAGACTCAAAAACACTTCCACACAAACACAGCAAAACATTTCAAAACAACAAAAAGCATTGTTTGTTTTTTTGATATTTGATTTTATTTTAAAGTAAAATTTTTCTTGTTTTGAATAGCGTATGAAACAAAATCAAATCAAAATCAAAAAATATTGTTTATTCAACTTTTTGTTTTAGTAGATTTTCATTTTATTTAAATTTATCTGTGTACTTTTATTAGGTTTTTGTATAAAAATTGCATACAGTAAATCCTGTCTTTAACTACATATTAAATGTGATTATTTATAACCTCAAAAAATCGTTTGTCACGTAAATTATGTTGTGTTATGTTATGTTCTTTTCACATACTTCATATACATGGTTAATTTCTTAAAATTTATAATTGCTTTTTGTATTCTTTGAAGTTAATCCTATACTTATGTTTTAATCGCTAGTAAATTTATTAATATTTAAAATCAAGAAACACTTTTTAGTTTCATATTGTATATCCTTATATTTTTCGTTTAATTTTTTTGTTAACTGATGAAGGTGCTTAAATTAGAATCATTCAGATGAATTTATGACATCCTGGAATTGCAATATTTAAAGTAAGAGACTTTGCTTTGCAATGAATTTGTTTTAAAGTGATTCGAAATGAGCAAACTACTTTTGAAATTGAATATGCAATAAAACTGATTTTACAACAATTATTTATATCTTAACTTTTAAAATTATTAAGGTTAATTTTAACTATAAAGGAACAGTTTTTATGTCTTTTAAGTTTTTGTAATTAAAAATACTTTATAAGATTTGTACATTTCAATTTTAAATGAAACATTATTTGCAGACAATATTCATTAAATACTAAAAATTTATCTTCAAAGTCATTAAAAATTGATTAAGGAAAAATATGTATGTTGCTACAAGAAAATTGTTGTGTAGATACTTGCGCTTAAAATGGGTATTTTTTTGCAAAATAATATTATTATTTTTACATGAATATGCTTTCTGTACACACGTATATGTATACTTAAAGATTGTATTATACCATGCAAAAATATTGTGGATAACTGCACCGACTTTATATATACACTACTGAATATATAAATGCTACAATGCAAATAAGTAGGAGCTAAAGCGATCTTATAAAATAGATTGATTGATTATCCTGTATCCTTTTAAAAACTGACCCAGAAGACTATCGCTGTATTAATATAAGTGCCGTAATAATTAAATTTTAATGACTAATTTTTATAATAATTTCTATCTATTACCAAATTTAAAACAAAGACAGTTAAGAATTTCCTGAGTTATTTCAATCGTTTTTGTTTAAAAAGTTATGAGTGGTTTCATATGAAGTTTAGCAAATGGTTTTTAATGAAAATACACAAATGCTTAAAAGATTTCATAAAATTTATAAAATTAGAAACGTATATACAATATATTAATTAAAAAACTAACTACGCCATCGTTAGATATTATTCTATTATTACACATTTTCTACAATTGCTTTTAAACGGATTAAAATATAAACAATATTTCAAAAAGTTGTGTATATAACAGATGGTTTTCCATCAACACAGGCAATCGAAACAAGATTAAAATAAATACCGTTGGACTTATTCAGTCAACGGTAATAATGTTTGCTTTGTGTGTGAAAAGGGATCCCATGTATATTTGCTTGACAGGTTGCATCACCTGTTCGAAAGTCGGATGCATGGAAAAAAGTTTCTCGTTGCACTTTACTTATAGGGCCCATACACGACACAATCATAATGTCGCAATCAGCTGATTGATCAATCACGTTTTAACCAAACACCACACCAGCAAGATTGCTCAATATTCATTTGATTTCAAGTATTGTGTGGATAAGGTCATTATAAATAAATGAATGATTGAACAAATTTCACGAAACACGACACAAGCACGCTGTCACAATCATGAAAATATCAAACTCATTTTGATTTTACACAATCAGCTTGATCAATCATCAATCAACCCCACACACGGTCAATCGGCTTGTACAATCAGCTGATTGCGACATTATGATTGTGTCGTGTATGGGCCCTATTAGTCAGTCAGTTAAAAAAGGCTTACAGCAAGTGAACACGTAAAATAAACTAAATAGAAATGTATTATAAAATTAAACAGATCTATCTCCGTAAATGAGTAACATTAACGTGGGTGAATTTGTAAATACGGAGTAAAATATGCATGCAAATGGGGAATATAAGCACTTACAAGAAACTCTATGTTGAGGAAACATGTCGTAATTTCTTTTTATTTTTTCTTGAATGACAGCACATATGATAATGGCATGGTTCCGAAGTGTTTAATATTCTGGACATGAGGCGATTAGCTACACATTAAAAAACATTACAAAAAATATATCGTAAAACACAAACAAAAATCCATTCACAGAAGCTTTTAGACAAATTGGCGGAAACAGATCTACAGAGAAAGATAGCCCCATACAAATCGCATTTTTATCAAACCTTGTGAGAATACAAGAATTTTAAAAGCAACAGAAGGCGTAGCAACTTCTATACAAAGTTTATATTTTTATATTTTCGCGGAACAGTAACATTGAAACCCTGAGATTTTATTTATTAAATCCATAATTAAGATACATAGTGGTAAACGGATATTAAAGATAATGGAAGCAGTTGCTGTGGTACCCATGTCACGAACAAGAATTATTTACATCAGGTGCTTTCTGTTATTTATGATCACATCTTTTAAAATTTTGAACTCTGAGTTTAGTTCGTCTTTTACATGTAAAAGAAAGAGCACTTTTGAAAACTGTACTTTCTATTGCGTCTTGTAGTAACCCTAAGCTTTCAGTAAAATTGGAATTTCCTGTACACTTTTAACGGAAATCATATCATAAGGTTTACATCTGCACCTGGCCGTAGGCGTTAATCAGATGGTGGACCATTATCACTGTGGATGAAATGTAGCATCATCCTCGCCCTAGAGGGCCTTTGGATACGTATGTCCTCCGGTCACTCCTAGTTGCAACTTCAAAAGCCCGGAGCAGGCCGCAGCCTTCACTCCTTGCCGAAGAGTTGGAGACTAGCGAACTCCTGGTCCAAAACGCATAAATCTTAATATAATTAAAAACACGACGGCATTCATACTCACTGGACCTGAATCATTCATTGTGTTCATTGTGAATGATCCTCCTCAAACGAGGGTCTCGAAGCACATAGCCACCACGATACTCCCGAAGGGCCTACCTCAATAATCAGTCAGAGAACAGCTAAATGCCGAAAGAGACAAATAGCGGAACTCTGAGGCTTTACTGATTCCCGTGGAAATATAGTGGATTGTCCAGTTGACTCCTACTAGCCTTGAAGGGGACTGGGCTCCCTTTTACCCCGCAAGACACAAGTCTAGATGGTTGTGTGATCCATAAAGACTTATAATGTTCCTCCATGGGAAACTTCTTATGGAAATGAGTGATGTTTAAAATTCTATAAATAAAAAGTTTCTGCCAGCAAAAGAACGGAAAGAGCAGCATATAATAATAAAAACCATACATGCCACATTATGGTGGCAACGAAGATAAATTGAATACGTAATAAAAAATTATTTTTTATAAGAATTTAAAGAAATACAAAAATTTTCTATGCAATTTACGCACATCTAACAAACATCTTACAAACATTAAACAACCTAAACATATAAAATTATGAACACAAAAAAAATTATTAAAATAAATTACCATATCTTACAAAATTAAGAAAATTCAAACGGTTTAACTCGCCAAAAAAGCACTGGGTGTCAATTGTGTTAGTCCTAAAGGTCGGTATCCATAACAAAAACTCTTTCCAGGTTAAATACACGCTACCGAATTCTTATGATCAATTTCATAGGCCACCAACACTGAACATTATAAAATTTAATCCATATAATAAAATAAACTTCATCTTTCTACTTACACTCATGAACGTTAAAATATTATAAGCGTTGCAAACGATATGGTGTATTTTTTACAACTCGTCTATTTGATTTTAAGTATAAAACTTAGTTTTTTTTTTTAATTTAGGAACATTTATATGTTTATGTGTGCATGTGTAAACATTCTAGTGTGTAATTTAATTCACTCAAAACGTGACATATTTCACATTTTCATTTATTATATTCTAAATATTTTATAATACGTATGAACAGTGTTGCTCTTACTACAATAAGAAAAATAAAGATAAGAAAAAATAAAACAAAAATTAATAATAAAATCAGTAGCAGGGTTTCATTTTTTATCAAATGACTTTTGGAGACACTTTTAAAAATTAATTTAAATCACAAAATACATGTTATTTTTATAGCAGTTTACACTTGGGAACATGTTCCACTTAATGTTGCATCCTATGTAGGAATGTTTCTTGTATCCTTTCTTTTTATAATGAGAAAAATATCAAAATTTATTGATATTTTACGCTTTCTAATACGATGTTCCCTCGTCTGCATTAAACAAGTTTCGGTATATATCTCAAAAGCAACTTAGATGTACATTTTTTTTATTAGTTACAGTGATTTCTATTTCAGGTAATTATATGGACTAAAACTGCTTGATATAAAAAAATCCTATGCTTAAAATTTTCGTAAATTTAGATAAATATTACCTGGTGATAATATATAATCTAAAGTTTTTTAATGATACTGATTTCTTACATAAAAATTTCTCTATGTTTCATATCCATATTGCTCTCCCTCATTACAAAACATTTCAAATATTTTTATTTGAAAGAATGTTTTATGAGAATATCATAAAATGTTTATTTTTAATGAAAATTGTTTTGTAATAAATATTTTGTGAGAATATCACTTAATATTTATTTAAAAAGGAATCAAGCACGAATAAAATTGCTGCTTATATTGATAATGATTCCGAATAATTATAAATTACTTGAAACAAATTATATTATTAAATAAATATCTGTTATTTTTTTCTACGGTCTTTTTTAATTAATTTAGCGATATATATTTTTTTTTCAATATTTTGCTTTCCTACAGGATTTTTCCTGAAGCGAAATATTGAAAAAAATATATATTATGTTAAATTAATTAAAAAAGACCGTAGAAAAGAATAACAGATATTTATTTAAGATATAAAAAGGTCGATTAAAAAAATAAAAAATTATCATATTATAATTTTTTTTAATTCTAGAATATGCTGTTGCCATTTTCCTCGGTAAAAATCGTTATTACTGGCTATTTGTGTGGTATGATCGGCGATTGCCTTCTATGCGATGAAATCATTTGCATTGGGTTATGTGATTATTTTATAAGGGTCGTATCTACTCATGCAGGTCTGACTATCTAAGCTTGATCTTGACATCTCAATAACACCAGGAACTGACTATCATTGACATTTATAGAAAACCAACTACGACGGATACTACCATCCTTATCACCTCGGAGCACACTACCAAACACAAACTTGCAGCTTTTAGACATATGATACACAGACTTAAAATAATCCCACTTGCTACAGATAAGTACAACAAAGAACTCGACGTAATTTCCACAATAGCTAAAAACAACGGCTACAAAATTACTACTACCAACAAACTGCTTATACCAAAAACGGAATTAAAAGTGCAAAGAAACAATTGATACAACATGATGATACACGTTACTTACACAAGACCAGAAATATATAGATTAACTAACCTTTTTCACAAAGAAGGTTTACTCACAGCATTGAAAACCAGCAACACTCTGAGACATAATCTCAAGACATCGACAGAAACAAGTGACAAATTTAATTTTAATGGAGTTATACCTATAAGCATACTTATATAGGACAAACTGGACGAATACTAAAACAAGATATACAGAATACATACGCTCGTACAAAAGAAAAAGGGAAGAAAACTCAAACTTTTCATTACACCTTGACACTCACGGACACGCACTAAGGGAAATATGTGCATGTATGTCATTATCATCATCCCAGAAAAAAAGAACAAAGGCTAGACATTACTGAAAATATGCAAATCTACAAAAGAGGAACTTTTGGCAGTGACATAATTTTCATGCCACTGAAACTATTCTAATGAACAAAAACACTCTCAGGCGGACAAACCTACTAAGCAAATAATAAAAGATGGACGTATTATATTAGTACCACATAAAACGCCAGATGGCAGTACAGTCTACCTGCATGAGTAGATAAGACATAACCCGACACTGCTTATAATAACAGACATAATACAAAATCTCCAGTACTATCTAGAAACGCGGCTTGAAAATGATGTCATAGCATCGAAAGCGCTCACTAAACAAACAGCAAAAAATACGATTTTCATCGAGGGAATTGACAAGAGTATTTCATTTAATGGCGGAACAACAGTTAAATTTTGAATATGCATTTAATATGCAATTAATCAAAATTTTCATGCGAAGACTAATTTAAAATAGATTTTAAAGTTATAAATAAAATTTAATTTTATAAAAATGACAGACAAAATATAAATAATTTTGTTTTATTTATTTATTTCTACTGTTGTCAAAAATTATTTTTAATGTTTTTCGCAAATTTATGAAAGTCTTTTTATCGATTAATTTATAAAATTGCTTGTACAATTTTCTATTCCTGAAGAGGCCATTCCATGGAGTGCCGAAATATTGAAAATAAAAATTTAATTTTATATATTGACCGACCTTGTATTTACTTGAAAGAATTTTTTTATAAAATATTGAAAACATCAATTAACTATAATTAATATTTTAGAACCTACTCGCATTAAAATAATATCTTTAATGCCACGCTCTGTATTTATAAAGACATAAATGTGCACTCATTACACTGTGCAGTTTTTAAAATGTTTTAAACGTTTCTTTCACATCTACATGCTGTGTTGTTGTAAATTTTCCTTATCACACGATTTTAATCTTATATCTGGAGTGGGGGTAAAATTTGACAGTTGTTAAGATGTTTGTTTGCCAAAATATTACATTTCAGTCATTTGTACAACTCATTTAAAAATATTGTTACATTTTTAGAGAAACTTTTTTGTTTGTTTTGAAATCGTAAATACGAGTTTTGTTTGTTTGTTTGTGCGAAAGAGTACAAGACAAATATTTATTCGAGTTGCTTTTTTTTTGTTTTGCATGTTTATTAAAATAATTTTTTCATTGTAAATAATTTATTTAAGCTTTTGTTTCTGTTTGTTCATTTTGTTATTTATTAAATTTAAAATTTATTTTAAATTTATCTTTTATTAAATGTTTAATGTTTGAAAATTATATGAAAAATGTGTTACGAAATTTTTAAATTGTATTTATTTTAACATAATTTCATATTTATCTGTTGTAGTCATTAATTTTATTTTATTTAAATGACTATTAAATTGTTGCCATGTTTGTGCACTGCTCAAATAATTTAGTGACTTGGTTAATTTTGAAACTAAAAATTAATATGCACAATTATAAATTATTTTGCGTTCATTTGAAAAACAAATAAACCAATTAAAATTTCAGAGTAGATAATGTTTGTTCTATTTAAAAATTATGACAGTTTTTAATTTTTGTCTTTAACAAAAATGAAAAAAGAAAACTGGGCAATATTTAGAAATTTAACAATCAATTAATTGCAGGTTATGAAATATTGCAAAACTTTGATGACCAACAGACTTGCGAACTAAATGAAACCAAACTTGACAAACTATATTATAATAATAAGAGATCGATAAAGAGATGGAGAAGAAAAGGCAGAAGTGAAAAATAAATTAAGATTTAGAACACTTTACACATTTGTAAAAACAAAGTTAATGTTGTTATACAGTGATTCATTATACACTAAAATATGAAATGTTTTACTGCTGGCAAAGCATGTCCTAGTGTACATTTCGCTTCTGTTCGTATTTTCAAAGGATTCTATCCGGATTTTGTATAGAAAAACAAAGCGAATTTTTCCTTAAACAAAATTTGTAAAATAAATTTGTGTTCAACCATGAAAGTAAGACGGCAACAAATTCTATAAAATTTAAACTTAAAAAACAAAAACAACAATATTCCACCAGTAAATATTGTTATCATTCCGCATGGTGAATACCGTCGTTACTAGCTGTTTATTTTTACTAGAGTATTATTTAGAAACGCGGCTTGAAAATGATGTCATCGCGTCAAAAGTGCTCGACGATCATACGGAACAAACAGCCAGTAACGACAGTTTTTACTCAGGGGAATGGCAATAGTTAAAAAACAATGTCTAACTTTTATTTCATTTTCTGTATAACGGGTGTTCTATGTATTAGAAATATATAATGAAAATTTAAAATAGAAAATAGTCTAAAGGAATTTATAAAAATATAAGTATCCTCCGTACTTCGGTTTTTTGAAGGAAAACTATATCGTATGCACTCGAAATCAATTACAATAATGGATGATAGTTTGTAAGAACGTACGTTCATCCATTGTATACAATTCAAATTTAGAATAGAAAAAAATTGCAGCTTTTGGTATTCGCTTAAGAAAATGGGTAACTTATCATAGCATAGCGCTTAACGTCTTTCTATTCCTTGCTATTTCGTTCCATTAGATTCCTATTTTGTATAGCATTTATACTCGCGGTGTGAGCTGTTAGCTACGAATGAAATTTGTATTCCTACACAGCGAGACCGACAGAGTACGTGTTTTGAAGGTGCAGTGTTCTAATTTCTTAAACTTTGATTTCAGCAGGTTAATAATATCTAAGATCACAATGTCTAGTAAACCATTCCTTAATCAAAAAAGAAAAGTCGGTCTTATTAAGTGATAGTAAACTATGGACGTGATAAAATTTACATCTGCACCTTGCCGTAGGCCTTAACAAGATGGTGGTCAAACCACTGGGAATGAAAATCAACGTCATTCACGTTCCAGGTAGCCGAAGACTAATTGTAGCAACAGGATTTTCCTAGTTGCAATTTCAGCGGTTCCAAAGCAGTGTTGCAAACCACTTGCTGAAGAGCTGGAGACTATCCAACTCCTGGTCCAGAACACATGACTAGCATGCTCACTGGATTCAGATCATTTACTCGTTCGTGTTATTAAAGGCGAGATGGTCCTGGTCCTCAAATCAAATTCATGCGACGGCCGCAAAACCGCAACCACTACGATACTCTCGAAGGGCTAACCTCAATAATCAGTCAGAGAAACAGCTTAAAGTCTAAAGAGACAATTAGCGGAAACTCTGGGGCTTACTAATTCCTGTGGAAATAACGTGGAGCTTCCAGTTGACCCCTGCTGCCTTCAGGGGACTGTGCTCCCCTATACCCCCAGCAGGACAGGTCTAGATAGTCAAGTATTCTATAAAGACCGATAAATGTGCCCCCGGGGGAGTAAACTGTGGAATGTGTGATAAGATTTACATCAGTACCTGGCTAGATGTATTAAATCACTTAGGTGATAGTGTCACCTACGCCCTAGGAAGCCGTTGGATATCTCTATCCTCTAGTTAATCCTAGTTGCAATTTCATGATCTCGGAGCAGGGCCGCCACCCCCACTTCTTTCTGAAGAGTTGGAGACTACCCAACTCCTGGTTCAGAAAACATGACAAGAATGCTCACTGGATTCGCATCATTCACAATGTGTTCTTGGTAAAAAGTGAATGATCCTGGCCCCTTAATCATTTCATGAGGGCCTGCGAAACTACAACCAGACAGCAGCGGAGTTGCCCAATTGGCTCCTGCTAGCCTCTAGAAGACTAGACTCACTTTTATCCCCGGTCACATATGTAATGATGGTGGCATTCCACCCAGACATCAACGCACATTGTGCCCCCGGGGGAAAGTAAGCAATGGAATAAATGCCGATGCAGGGAAGAAAACGCTTTGCCTACCACTGATAAAAAAGCTTTGCACATTTTTTATTACCATAGTATACGTTTAGCGCTACGAAAGCTCATGTTATAACTTCGATTATTAGCAATTGTAATACGTTTATATACACTCCAAAATCCTTAGGTTATATGAAACATTTACATTAAAAAGAATCAAGTGCAACTAAACAGGATTAACACAATTTAAATATTTTCATTTAAAATTAATTTTAAATTAAAATATCACAATTTTATAATCTCTTCTGTGTAATAAATATTAAATAGTGATCCTTAATTAAATAATCACCATTATGTATTGAGGCTGCGTAGTTGTGTTTATTATGCGTACCTCATTAACAGCATATTGATAAAAAAAACGTTAATTTTGTCATTTTATAAATTTTACATTGACAACGCTTAAATTAAAAATTTAATAAATTAGGAAAAAATACATTCTATCCAGATAATTTGTGCTAACTTAATTTATTTAGAATTATGAATATTCGGGGTCATTTTAATCGCCCTCAGACAATGTTATTGTGAACTTTGACAGCAAAATTTATTACCACATTTGCCTAAAAGCTATAGCACTACATGAGTTATTATAACCCACATACTTACTAACACACTTACACACTTCTTTAACACAAGCAATCTGGTGACTTTCATAAATTTAAAAGAAAATATATAATATAGGTATAGAAGTATGTATAACAAAAAAAAGTATAATAAAAAACCAAAAACCGTAGAAAATGAAATTGTCATAAAATTTGCTAAATTACCTGTTCACTGTTAAAAGAAAAATGCTAAGAAAAACGACAACACTTAGGCTTTTTTTTTGTTATAACTTCACGCCCCTTTTGGTTTAAGGGCATAAGAATTTTTAGATTAAACTTAAGAATGGTAAAGAAATTTAACTTAAAAAAAATATTTTGCGGGATAAATTACAGGGAAAGTCATTTTACAATATTCCACGAAGGCCATGAATATTTATGGAATTTAAGGTCGTTAAAAGTAATACAATAATAGCAAAAATGTTTCTACTTGTTAAATTATGAGACATGGATTCAATATCGCCATCTGCTTTGTAACTTTCGTGGAACAACGAACACAGAAATAAACATAGACTACGGCTTAGCACTAGCAATGAATAAATAAGAAATACACAAAAAGTACGATTAAGTACGATGAATGGAATACAGCCGTTTGCTAAGACCTTTTTATGTTGTTATAATCAACATCGAACAAATATGTTTGTGTGTAGAATTTTTAAGAAAGTTTAAATGTATTTGTTCATAAGGATACAAAGTAAAAACCGGCTAAAGCAAAATGAAATTTGACTAAGATATTTTATTACTTATGTTAAAGAAAGGAAAAATGATTTTAATTAAATGTACAGTAAATCTTTTAATCTTAAGGTATATTATTTTTAAGATATTTTTAATTCAAATTTACTTTTAAAAAGTCATTTTTTATATAATTTGGGCAACGCAATACTAAACGTATTTTTTCAGTTAACTTAAGTTTCTTTTATTCATTTTAAAGGAATTGTGGGAAAGTAAAAGAAAAAAATGTTTTTAAGCAGATTTAATTATATTGTTATTTATCAAACTAAAGGTAGCAGACTAGTTGAACGTATTTATTTAACAACTTTTTTTTCAAATGAATTTTAATCCGTAAAGCATAGAAGCTTTATTGGAGCATTTTTAGTTTGCTATTTTACTTTTTTTTTCAGTTTAGAGTAAAGTATTTTTATAGCTTGGTTATGCAAGTTTCTAATCAAACCAATAATTTAACATTTGTGGCAACACCAACAAGTTTTGACATCTAATATTTTGACGTGTTCGTATTAGTTGTATTGGCAATTATTTCAATGAAAACAATTTCGTACGAAAATCGCATTGTAATAATTTAAATTCACTTTGAAAATAGTGGTTGGTAAAATTCTTGATATTTTCGGACAACATTATCATCTTTCGGAGACCGCTATTAAGAATTTAGTTGAACATCAAAGCGGGTCGTTCAACTGAAAATATCGTAGCCATGAGCCAAAGTGTTCAAGCAGTACAACATTTATCAATTTCTCGACGTTCTCACCACAACATGGCGAATTTTACGCAAGGATTCGACTTTGAGACCTTACAAAATTCAACTGTTGCAGGAATTGAAGCCCATAGAATATTTAAATCACCGTAGATTCGCTCAATTCATTCAGGAACAACTGGCTTGTTGTTCTAAAAAAAAGACATTTTTTTCAGACTAAGCCCATTTTCACTTGTCAAGGTACGTTAGCAAGCGAAATTGGGCTTCTGAAAATCCTAGAACGTTTATTGAGAAATCATTGCATGCTCAATGTGTCACTTTATGGCGTGTAATATAGTCTGGAGGCGCGATTGGGCCTTTTTTTTCGAAGATGAGGCTGGAAATGTGGTAACAATGGTCAGTGGATTACGCTATCGCAAGATGCTAACAACTCAATTTTGGTCTATTATTGACGACGTCGATATTACTGATTTGATCCCCCCGGGGGCACATGATAGTCTTTATGGATCCTACAACTGCCATCTAGACTTGTGACTTTCGGGGTAAAAGGGAGCCCAGTCCCCTTCAAGACTAGTAGGAGCCAACTGGGCAATCCACTATATTTCCAAGGGAATCAGTGGCCCGCAGAGTTCCGCTATTTGTCTCTTTAGGCATTTAGCTGTTCTCTGGCTGATTATTGAGGTGGGCCGTTTTGGGAGTATCGTGGTGGCTGAGTGTTTCGAGGCCCTCGTTTGTGTTTGTGGATCGGATCATTCACAATGAATGGTCCAGGTCCAGTGAGTATGAATGCCGTTGTGTTCTTAATTATATTAAGCGTCATGCGTTCTGGACCAGGAGTTGGATAGTCACCAACTCTTTAGCAAGGAGAGAAGGCTGCGGCCTACTACGGGCTTTCGAAATTGCAACTAGGAGTGACCAGAGGATATACGTATCTGAAGGCCATCTAGGACGAGGATGGCGCTACATGCCATCCAAAATGGTTCCACCATCATCAGGTTATGGCTCACTGCCGGTGCAGTTGCAAATGTTTTCACATCACTGATTTGATTTCAACAGGACAGTGCTACATGTCACACAGCCAATGAAACGATCAATTTTTTACAGACCAAATTTCCTGATCGCATATTTTCACTATAATCAGCAGTTAAAGGACTAGCACTGGATTATTTTTTGTGGGGCTATGTTAAAAACAGAGTCTATATGGAACCAATCGGCCTTAAAACTCAAAATACGTGATGTGTATAAGGAAAAAGCACCGTCATTTTGCCAAACAGCGATTAAAAAATTTGATGAAAGAATCGACATCTGTCAGCGTAGTCGTAGTAGACATTTCTTCTTTATCTCAACTTTTTGTTTTATTTTATAAAACAGTCTTTTTGTTAAAAAACCATTTACCACAACACTTTAATTTATAGCTTTGGTAAACTTCTGAAATTTTTGCGAACTCATCATCAAAAAATCTTTGCATAAATTTGCCAATTAAAACTTAATAACGACGAAAAATTTATTACTAAAATAAATTTAGAAATATATTTGTGTTTATGTGTGCCAGTTGAAAGATAAAGTTAAATTAATTAAATTAAATTAATTAAGGAGTTAGAATATGAAAGCATTAATTAAACATAATAATAACAAAAATTATTAAAAATAAGAAGAAAAGAAATCTTGAACAAGTTAAAAAAAAAAAATATAAAAACTAAAAATTAAATTTCGAAAAAGATCACTCTATAGTAAAATATATGCCGTTTAACTACGTGAAGCTTAGACATACACATATCGTAGAGTTCGTTAAGATAAATTTCGATCGTCGCACAATGCTCTGACGAAATACATTCGAAACGAAAAATTCGTCAATAATTCTAAATGTGCTTAGAGCATAAAACAAAATATTTTTGCTAAACTTTTATCATTAAATTGGTTTGAAGTGTTAAGGCAATAATTTACTGGGATGAAGATTTATATTTGCTAGTTATTTCTCATAAAAGTATTAATTACTTTTTAACATGTCATTTATATAATAATTATGTATAATTTTGCTAAATTTTTTATTATCTATTCATTTACAAAATAAATAACAAATAAAATATATTTTTAATTTGCAATCGACAGGTAAGCATGTCAACTCATACAAACTGAATAATTTTCAAAGGAAACAGCATTTCAGCTAAACACGTATTAATAACTATAATGTGTATATGTTTACACTTTGGTTTGGTTTCAAAAACATGCAGTTGCAAATGGAAACATTTACATTAGTATATACATATTTGCCAGTGTAAATGTAATGTTAACACATGTTTAAAAATTAAACAAATACTGGAAAATATATGTGTAAATTAGTAGGTCGGGCTAAGAATTTTTTAGTAATAATGGGGAAAACAAATCGGTGATATTCCAAGGATACATTGTATCGTCATCAACTTTGTTTTGAAGACTGCCATTATTGAAGATTCCATGTATATAATTAAGACACTTGTATGCTCTGTTTTTACTCCTAGCAATTTTCAAAGAGTAAAATGACAACAACGATCGTCATTTGAGTAATTGAGTAAAATATAATTTATTTGAAGTGTCTCCAAATCCGCCCCGTTTTCGGAATTCACTGTTGTTCAGTATTGTAACGTGCAGAGACAAATACAGATAGCTAAGTGTAGCATACTTTTTATTCCTTAAATGCTCGCAAGTTCTAATATAAAGTCACAAAGTTCATGAGCAATAGGTTCTCGGAATTTAAATGTATCCCGGCATTCTAGAAATAATAGAAAATCGCCTTGGCAGAAAACTTGTTGTAGGCGGGATCGGAATTTTTGAAAAAAAAAAAAAAGAAAAATTAATTTGCAATTAATGACTTTGAAGTGTCTCCTAATCTACACAGTATTCGGAATTCACTTCCGGCTGTCCAAAATTGTAACGTGTAGAGACAAATACACAAAAATAGCCAAGTGTAGGATTCTTTTTATTCTCTTAATGCTCGCAAGCTCTTATATAATGTCACAAAGTTCATGAGTATTAAGTTCTCTCAATTTTAATTGCGTCTCAACAATTAACGTGGCGTCGGTAATTTTTGACAAAAAAGAAAAAAAATAATAATTTTGGAATTAATGACTTTTATTCTTTAAATGACACAAAGTTGATGAGTACCAGGTTCCCTGAAAGTCGCTTTTGCCAAGTAATTTTTACTAAGTATTTTTTTTAATTAAAAAAATAATTTTTAATTGCTAAACTAAACACGAGATCTTATGTAAACCTGATCATATACAATTTTGTTATTTATGAAAATAAAAATTTATTAACTAAAACAGATTTTCAGTAGCACAACTTTTATAATACATGATGTCCGCCGGGAAGGTATACATTCTTGTTTTGCCGCCATTTTGGTGAACTTTAGTCTTGGCAGTTCATATTTGACATACGACACATGGCAAATTTATTATGAAAAAATATTCTATAAACCAACGTATTTGAATCAACGAATACGGGCTGTAGGTGATAGGCCCAAGCATGGACCACAACGTACTGCAAGATTGGCTGACAACTTACTGCTGCTCAAGCAAGTGTCCAAAACCATCCATCAACCTCAATTCGACAACTTTTGATAAAAATTTTGCACAAGGATTTGCATTTGTTTCCATATAAGATTCAGTTGACACAAGAGTTTCTTCAAGACCATTTTCATCGCCTTACATATGCCAATAGAATGTTACAGCTCGCCCATGACAATCCCGATTTTGATAAAATAATCATAATGAGTGACGAGGCACATTTTCATTTGAATGGATATGTGAATAAACAGAATATACGGTTCTGGGGAACAGGAAACCCTCAAATTATTCACCAGTCACCTTTACATCCATTAAAAGTGACAGTCTGGTGTGCAATATTATAATTGAAAACGGCGTAACGGTAACTGTGAGTGGGAGCGATATCGTTATATGATTGAAAACTTTTTAACGCCACAACTTTGATTGACATGTGCTATCAAGAAGCAAACAAACCAGAAACTCTTAAGCAACTCATAGAAAATTATTCGTGGTGAAATTAATGACATACCGCGTGAAATGTGTGAGAATGTAAAGAACACGTACTCAAAAGGGCTCGCATTTGTGAGGCTAACAAAGGCGGATATTTTTCTGATATTGTGTTCCATACATAATTACTGTCATTAAATAAAAATTTCATCAACATAAAACCCATTCTCTTTCATTTAATTTAAAATTATAAACAAACAAAATAGTATACCTTCGCTGTATTTGCGCTAGGTTTCATACAACTGCTTAAGCCAACTACAAGATTTTAAGGAAAGTTAAGTTTAAGTATTTATTATTCATTTTCATAAAGTAATATTTTTAATTACTGTGATCTTAGTGGCTATGGTACTTAAGAACTGTACTTGAGATATTAGTCCGTGAAAGGTATGTAATTGTATGTGGAATATATGTAACTCGCTCACGAAATTTCTACGATCACAGATTGCGGACAAGAAAGATCCATCCTAACATTTTTGCAAATCGAGTGAAGATATTTAATGTTTTATTTATTACAGGGAAGCAAGCCTAAGTGAACTATATGTTTCATCCTGTCTGGGAAACATAATTGCAACAAAGTACAAAACACATTTTCTATTTTTGCAAAACTCAAATAATGTAATAAAGATTTATATACCTTTTTAAAATTATAAAATATTAAACTTAAAGTAATAATGTCCTTTTCATATGATGAAATGAAAAATAGAGAACAATAGTTTCCCGGTAACATTGGTAACATTAAAAAAAGGGTTCGGAAGGTATTTCAGTGTCTAAAGATTTTCTTCTGCCATTTACACATCGGGTTGGTTTGCTGATCACCTAAGTAAGCAAAGATATTATCCCTCTCAAGAAGATTTTCATATACTTGACTGTTTAGGTTTTTAAACTATATTTATTTTATATATACGAATAAGAAACTTATTAAATATTTTTTTTAAGAAGTTTAATAATTTTATTGAAAGGCCAGATTAATATATTAAGAGACTATCCTCGCAATATATTTATAAATCAGAAAGAAAAAAAATTCTATTATTTACTTATCAAATAAAATCGCTCATAATAGAGAAGATTTTTTAAAAACAAAATTCTTTCCAAACACAAAAACTTGAAATGTGAGATTCGTGCAGCGCGTAGAGATAAGTAAAAATAAAACTACTCAAAAAAATATATGTTTCGTAAGGAGAATGTGTCACGTTTTATGTTATATTGTTGTGTTTTTTTTTTTGTTTTTTAATATTGCGTTCGTGGTTGTTTTTTTTTTTCTGAATATAAAACATGTTTCTGAAAGAAAAGGCTAACACGTATTTTATAACAAAAAACAGAAGAAATACCACATGTATGGTATGTAATTGGACACGCTCACATGTAATTTAATATATAGGGTGTATTTTAAGCGTTTAAATTAACAAAATGGAGCTCTTTAGAAAGTGTAAAGATTTACTTTTTAAGAACAGAGTTTTAAGATAATGGTAGGCGTGTTGTAAGCAAGGAATAATTTACAGTCAAACTGCAAGAGCTTTGTTGTCAACATATGAATTTTAAGGCTTGCTGAAGCCAACTGGTTACTAAACGACTGGCATATTACCTCTTCAAGTTTCGGAATTATTTTTTTTTCGTTCGGATCACCACTCAGGGGATGATTCTTACTCATGCAATGCATTGTACGAGAACTAGGAAATTAGGTTATGGGGACAAGGAAAGAGGGAGTAGTGTTGATTTGAATTTTCCTACATTGAAAATGACGGGAAAGACCTCTGGAGGGAGTTTATTTCGCGTACGAACTGTTTTGCTAAACAAGAATTCTCCCTGTAATGCGTAGTGTGATTCACTGGCCAATCGACCACAAATGGATACGCTCTCAATGAAAATCGAGTCAAACGCAAAAACGTGCGAGTAACGGGAACAAGTTCCCGATCATTACCGTTTTGGTAACGATAAAACAGTGAAAAACAACCTACATTGTGTCGATGCTCAAAAGAATCAATGGAGTTGGATACCCTACTGTCCCCAATGTAACTCCAAATTAACTCCAAAATAGACTTTGGGGCGCCTGCCCATACATGAGAGTTGTATTTCATTTTCGGACGGATATAGGTGATATCAATAGTACAAAGATCGGATGGAGTGAAGTATCTTTTACACCGTTTAAAAAAAAACCGAGCCACTTGAAAGCTTCGTTAGAATCCAAAATCTTCAGCCAATGATGTTAAGCGTTACGTACTATGTAAAGAATTTTGTATTCTCCATTATAGTTAAATGTGATACGTTCGCTTTTCAAAAGAATTTTTAGTAAAATAAAATACCTAAAAGACTTTCTATGATTAGATGCATAATACAATCGACCTGGCTGGATACAGCGTATTCTTCTGCACGCTCACTTCATATAAGAAAGGTGGTTTATCTCCAGTAACATAGTTTTTTTTGAAGACCTTAACTTCAAACACTTCTTAGATATCCCCACCGGGGGCACATTTATATGTTTTGATGGAAATCGACCGTCATTACATGTGCCTTTGGGGGTAAAAGGTAGCCTAGTCCCCTTCAAGGCTAGCAGGACCCAACTGGATAACCCACTATATTTCCACGGGAATCAGTAAAGCCCCAGATTTCCGCTAATTGTCTTTTTAGCCTTTTAGCTGTTCTCTGACTGATTATTAAGGTTGGCCCTTCGGGAGTGCCGTGGTGGCTGTGTATTTCGAGGCCCTCGTTTGAGTTTGTGGGTCGGTTCCTTCACAATGAACACCATGAATGGTATTCTTAATTATAGTAAGCTTCATGGGTTCTGACCCAGGAGTTGGATAGTCTCCAACTATTCAGCAAGGAGTGAAGGTTGCGGCCTGCTTCTTTTGAAGTTGCAAATAGAAGTGACCGGAGAATATACGTATCTGAAGGTCTTGTAGGGCGAGGATGACACTAAAATCACCCACAGTGATTTGGCCAATACCTGGCTATGACCCACGGTCGGTACTGGTGTAAATCTTAGCACTCCTTAGATGTGTTAATTCAGTATAATGTAGTTTTTAGAAATTATAAATTTTAATTATAATAAAAAGGCATTTCACAAAAATTTTACGCTAAAAAGCCAGCTGCAAAATAGTCACCCTCAAAAAATCTTTTTGCCGGATTTAAATTTTGTTAACATGTACTTTTATTTCTAATTTTTATAAAAGATTTCTAAAATCATTTACATTTAAGTTAAAGAGTAAAACTCTAAAAAATGTAAACTCCTGGTTTAAATAAAGAAGGCGTACTACTTAAGCTCCTGTAACAATAAATACTAAATATTAAAGGGTGTTCTGAAGGTTACCTATAAAATCAAGACCAAGTAAACAAGATTGGAAATAAAACTAAAATCTAAGTGCTGTTTACAACATATTGCTTCAGTGTTTTAGCCACATTTTCCTAGAGTCCTTGATTTTCACGAATATTGTCCTATCTTTCAAATAGTTGTATGCTTTAAAGTTTGCAAAAAAAAATGAATGAATATAAAGTTAAATGAAACGTGTCCCGGTAGTAACGTGATTTTTGAAACCGTATCACCTGGAGGCTATAAGTTTTCGTTGAGTATTTGTTACAAGTTCGCTATAAATGGAAGTATAACAAATATTTATTAAAACTGTTGCAGTAGTTACATGATTTTCACAGGGCCTTATTGAAAATTTACCCATACTATGCGTTAATACCCCCATTGCAACTAGTTTGAAATTTAAGATTTTAAACAAAAGGGTGGCCCCGTTCATTATAAAAAATTAATATTTGCTTAAAAATTAAAAGCTCTTCAAAACTGAGAATTAATAAAACGAATTTACAAATTACCGCAAAAACATACGTTTACCCAAAAGTCGAAGTGTCGCGTCACGATAAAAGAAACAAAAACAAATAACAAATTAAGAAATGGAAATGTAAAGCGATGTTTTAAAAAAATCGCTTCTAAAATTCAAGCAACAGAAACTTCAAATTGTAATCCAAAATACTGAAAGCAACAAGTTTTCGCCATAAATTTCGGCTGTGTTAGAAGTAAAGTGTTCATAATTTAATTCGGTAACTTTACGAATCATTGTTAAGGATTTACTAGGAGTCGAAAAGAAAAGAGAAAATTATGAATATTCCTTATTAATAAACAATTTTTAAAAATAATGAAAGAATGGTGGACGTAGATAACAAAATTTATTTAAGCTAAATTAGATGTTTTAATTATGGATTACATGCAATGTCAATAATATTTTTCCACTTATGATACATAGTCCCAAGCAGTTCAATTTTAGATAAGATTTGTTGTACGTTTTGCTAATAAAAATTTTAGCTCTGCAAGCAATTATCTTGAGGTGTTAAAAAAATAGCATCGTCGAGCATTTCCTTTTTACTTTACTTTTAAAAAAATGTTTTTTAGCTAAGACTAAAAAACGTTTTGCTAAGGTAAGAACAAATATAAAAATAAAAAAGGTCAAAAATCAAAATATTTAAAATCAATTTAAGGTATAACTAAATGCAAGTTGTAATAAACGATTATACAAAACTTATTTATTACAATAAAATATTTTCTTACTTCAGCATGACAGTTACATAAGAATAATTTAATCTTCAAACACGTTTCAAGGCAATAAGTTAAATAATTTATTGTGTCACCGTTAAGCAGAAATTTTGTACTCACATTAGTCGAAAAAATAAAAAAATGCCTGTCTGCTTGTTCTGTTGCCTTCAGGTTTATGTTTGAGAATGTTGTCTTCGTGTGGGTTCTTAAAGATATATCTGTGCTTTTGTGGTTGTGCATTATTCTGACAAATTATATGTGGTGAAATTATGATTTACTTACAAAACAAATACCGTCACTCGAATGTTTGTAAGTGTTGTATATTTGTAAGGTAACAATTTGACCCTGTAGTTCGAGGAATGCCACATTCGTAGAAAAACTTCTCCATTCAAAATTTATGGAACTGTTAAGATAGGATTTATGGTTTAATGTAATAAGTTAAAGATCACAATGAAATTCTTTTTTTAAACACTTTTTTTTTACCACTTAACCAAAGTCCGCAGGTTGATGATTAAAATATAACATAAAGCAACCGTGTATGCTAACACGATATTATGTAAAATTTTATGATTTTCTGTCTTTTTTCTTTTCTGCAGTATAGAAAGTTAGCAGCTTTAGAACTAACTAGAGTATAAAAAACTTGCAATAAGTTTACAGTTGTATCTTTAATAAGCATTTTGAAAGGGGGTGTTGTGCACGCCTTCAACCAATTGATTACAAAATAACCGTTAAAGAAATAACTACATGTATAAGATATATAAAAGTTAACTACCCTCTGTTAATGACTTATAATTCAGTTAAAAGTATCGAAAGAACAAATGGGATATATTAGGCCTACATTTTACGCACATACGACTACATTAGACATAAGTGCTACTTAACTGTAAAATGTTAACAATATATTTGTTAAGTCTATTTGAATTGCTTCAATTCAGATTAGGTTTACTTGTAGCTAAGTTGTTGAGCTTGTAAAATTAGCACACATTTTTCTTATATTTTTATTATTATAGTGTTTTATATTTTTCTTATTGAAAATGTTGATCTTAGTATTTAATGTACCTCAAAAAATGTGTCCGTAACTGATATGAAATACCCGTGTCTATTTAAGTTAATAGCAAGTTTAGAGTTATCATTTTAAATCAATTAGAATTAAAGAATAAGCTCATCAACCTCTAAATACAACAGATGGGAGCGTAATGACTCTTTACTAAGTATCGTCCACGCTTTCGAAATGCACTTACTTATTCACGTAAGTGTGAAATAATATAAGTCACGATCATAATTTATTTACAAAAAAGGAAAAAGCAAAATTAATAAACTTAACTTTCTAATGTTAAAAGAACAAAAAAGGCAGTATTTTATGAATATTATAATTTTATGATAATATTATTATTTAAATTAGGTAAGAAATTCCTCACTTAAAATTGATCATTAATAATTTGGTCGCACACTGAAATTATATTGTTTCAAGAAAAAATAAGGATTCGGATGGATAGAAGTATAAACATAAACAAGCACTTTAAAGTTTTTAATTAAAAAAATTCTCGTTAATAGGGAAAGAATGAAGAAAAGTGGCAACTACTCAGCAGTTTTCTTTCTGTGGGTTTCCAATTTTATTAATCAATTTCAGCATAAACATAGTGAAGTATTGTCGGAAAAATAATACTACCTGGTACCTGTTGTCCATTCATGAACGCTTACATAGGATGAAACTGACACATAATTACCCATTCGATTTTAGCTTAAATTAAGACTGCCTAATATCTTCATGATATACCCTTCCAGGGGCATGGAGTCTTGACGAATCTCTTCCCCATCTTGACATGTACTTCCGGGGGTAAAAGCGACACGCAACTCTCATAGTCTGAACAGTGATTTTATACACACGCACTTGTACCACGGGAAACAGTTGCTATGGTCCTATTCTGGCTATTGGTAAGGCCAATGTCGTGGCTGTGGTTTAAGCGGGCTTTGAAAAAAATTTCGAAGAGATGTTAACAAAAAAAAAAAAATAATACCCAATGTTCTAGCTTGTTCATGCAGCAGGACTAGGAGGTGGATAGTCACCAACTCTTCAGCAAGTAGTGGGGGCACGGGCCTGCTACCGTGCACTAAAAATTTTGACTGAGGCGTGTATGTATCTGGGTGTGTATGCGTCTTTGGGCACAGGTGGTCGCTTTGTATACACCAAGTGGTAAGATTAAAGCCTCGCGGCCAGGTGGGCACGTTAATCTTATCACGTATAATCGTGATATACATATTTTCTACTCTTTTTATTAATTTTTAGATTTAATTTTCTATGTGCTTACTTTGAGAGAGCAAGTTCGATGAATAATAAGAAATATTTCCTTAAATTCAAATTTTTAAAATTTTAAATGTTTTAAAATTTTAAATACATACAACTAATGTTCAATATAGATTCTTTTGTGTGAAAATAAAAGGAAAAAACACGGGTTATTGAACAAACACAAAGCGGTCAAAAGAACAAACGAAAGGAGAAGAAAACGTCATGACACAACGGACAGCTTCGACGGAGGAAGAGACCAGATCAGATATTTTATGGCTCTTTTAAGTGCAAATTGTACACTTTCTTTTTTGTAGAAATTTGTATTTTGTTTTACTGATACCATTGTTCTAACCTTTGGTGAACTAGTTGTGATGAAGGCCTAGTACTGGTCACTAAGTAGTTCTAAAAGCGAAACTTATTGGTTGCAGTATAGCAAAATAGATGGTCAGACTTTGATTTCTTTTATTGTTATGACAGGACGATTCAAAATTAACTTCTGCAATATACGCGGGTTAAGAGCGAATTTTTTCTCTGTATATACTCACATTTATCTCCGTAGGCTGGATATTTTAGTCTTATTTAGGACTGAGGTGTATAAAATGCTGATCAACAGGGTTTTGACTTATCTGGGTACCACCTATTGTCTCTTTTTAATTTCCATCGAGGCCTTGCATTGTATATACGCAATGAAGTTGTGTAAGTTCTGGATTAAGTTCTGGGTTAAGTTCTGGATCAGATCACATCCCTTGCATTTCGGGATTCTCTACGGAAGTCCAAACGCGGGAAGGAATAAAACCTTAGCTTGCTTCGATGCTCTTTCCGACTCCATGTCGAAGATTCTCGACAGTTGCTCGAACAGTGAAATAGGTGCCCCTGTAGGCTAGTAGGTAGTATACTAGATTGTCAGTATGGGGGTTGTGGATTCGATTCCCAGCGAAGACCTTGGTTTTTTTCACTACAAAAATAAAAATTGACTGTCGGTGGGGCTGTTCAGCGATGAAGGCATAGTCACTGGTCGCTGTGCTGTCTTTATACGGCAGTTAATTTCCGGCTATCCTTCTACTTTCACTATCTGTTTCATCTCTTCTCTATCCCTTTTCTAAAGAATGTAGCACGGTACTTCACTAAATAGGCATTGTTGCCTGAAGTGCTACTTCTCTTTAAACAAAAAAAAGTTGCTGCTGGTGATTTCAATGTCCAAAACTTTTCTTGGCTTCGCCATTCAAGCCATATAACTATAGAAGGCCAGTATGTTGTGTTATTTACCGCGCACAACCACCTTGTGTTGAAGGGTACCAAAATAATAAGCTCGACATTTTTCTAACTTCACACCTCCAAAAGTATGAAATTAGTGTTTGTGCACCTCTCGGGATTTCCGATTATTGAATCATCTCCGCCTTCTTTTCATATTCAGAACTTGTTTCAGAACAATGTTTCGACATTTAAAATATATTTATGAGAAGGTTCATTGGGACGAGTTTAACGAAATTTTTAGACAACTTAATTGGGAAATACGTTTCTTGGACAATAATATCTATTCCATAGCTAAATGGTTCCAAATATCATTTTGCTTGGAATAAAAACTTTTATTCCATCTAAAAAAATTTCGATTAAAACCAGATGGAAGTCTTGGTTTAATCAGATGTAAAAAAAGCAGTCAGGTCAAGGGAGGAAGTATTCAGTAACTGGCGTAGAAACAAAAACCCTACTGATAATGATTCACTACGTAATAGGGCAAGATCTTCATGTGCCAATATCCAAGGCATAAAAAAAATCTATGGCCAAGATATTTTTTCGAGCTTGGGCAGTTAAAAAGCTCGAGCGGTTAAAAAGGTTGTAGCAGATCTCAACAAGTTTCGTGAACCGAAAGGGTCTTGAAACAGTGCTCTTCGATGCTAGCGCGACCGTTAGCAGCCCTTTTCACTTTGTTGTATTATGCATTATGTATTATTTCCAAAGTGTTCGCAGGTTGCTAATGTAACGCCGATCCCCAAAAAGGGTGAGTCTAACAACCCTGAAAATTACCGCCCAATTGCAATTTCCTCCTCCCGATAACCTAATTTCCTAGTTCTGGCGTAGTGTATTGCATTGTAGGGGTCATCTTCTAAGTGCTGGTCCAAGAAAAAAAAAAAACCGATTTTATTTTTTTTGTATATGGAAATACATCTATATATATAAAAGAAAGTGATGTTAGTTACTACGCTTATAACTCGAGAATGCCTGGACCGATTTCGGTAATTAGCACCAATTCGGACAGGTCTCCGGCCAAATAAGAAGAATACACAAGAAAATTTTGGAAAATTTCCCAAAAAAAAAAATTATGAAGAAAATTCATTTTCACATACATTTTTTTTACAACCCTATCTTAACTCAAGAACCCATAAAAAAACATGATTGTAAATGCTATATTGCCAGTAGATGGCGTTGTATGCACACTTGGCAGATGCAATGACATATGTGACTGGAGTTTTAGTAACATAAATATTGGAATTTTCTTCAGCTTTTATCAGCTTTCCTTATTTATTTAAATTAAATTTGATTTAATACAATATTTTGAAGAAAATTTTGGAAAATTTGCCAAAAAAAATTATGAAGAAAATTCATTTTCACATACATTTTTTTTACAACGCTATCTTAACTCAAGAACCCATAAAAAACATGATTGTAAATGCTATATTGCCAGTAGATGGCGTTGTATGCACACTTGGCAGATGCAATGACATATGTTAGTAGTCAAAAAAGTCATGAAAAATGTGATTGAAGCAAAAATTTTAAAAGAAAAGTATAAGGGCGATGTGTTGAAACCACGCACTCCTATGATTCCTCCAGATTTGCCGTTTGATTTTAAATGGCTTCAGTTCCCCATACCTGTTGCTTTTCAATGATCCCTGTTTTTTGCACTTTCAGTTATATGTATCACGTTCACGTGCTTTGTTTTTCAATACCGCGAACCAAAATCGACCAAAAAATGTCGAAGAAATGACTTGCAAAGCAGTCACGGGCACGCTAGTTTTAAATAAATTTGAAAATTATTCGAATGCCGTTCAACCTCTTGTAAATTATTTTTTTACGTTTCTTTATTAGCAACAACTATTTTTCGCAGGCATTTTGCTTCATTAGAAAACTACAGAAGTATTAATAAAAACAAATTAAAAACGAATTGTTTTCGTTTGATTTATTTGTCTCTGTTCTGGCTAAGTTATTTGAAAAAGGAGCTCATTAAATTTTGTAAATTTGTGAGATTCTTGAAGTGCATACACAAGTACCTATGCAAATTAATTCAAAAAGGATAATAACTTAAATGCTTAATTGCAATTTTAATTTATATTTTTTTATTTCTCGCTATTTTTTATTGCATAATTTGTTTTAAAGGGGATCAAGGGCTCATTAGAGACTGGGGGCAACAATACATATTATAAGGAATTTTAAAACAAGCGTTGTTATATTTTTTATTAAATTAAAAGGACATATTTTTGTTAAAACTTAAAACAAATATAATTTTGAAAGGTAATTTGACCGTTTTTACCTTTTTAATTGCGGTAGAACTACTTATTTTCTTTGCATTTTTCCATTTTGCCACCTCATGGTAACACTTTAAATATGTGACAATAAAAATAAAAGCTATTTTAACTAAAAAACTAAAAAAAAGTAAAAGTGTGGCATAACGTTTTTGAAGAGGGTGCGTATTTATTTTGTGTGAAAAAATAAAACATTGAAGTTCGCCGCCTGCTACTAAACAAAAAATTTAAAACTGCTTTTGTAATATGCATATACACATATGCATATTTTCTTATTATGGTGTCGTAAATTCTTTTTGCGGGCATGTTTTACACGAGTAATAACTGTTGTAGTTGCATGCAATTAAACAATTTTTTTAGTAAAAAAAATAATGAATTTTATATCCTAGTTCTTTTTCCGTTGGTTGTAGGAAAAGAAAAAAAAATATGGGGCAGATCATAGAAGCACGTTCATCCACTTTAATTCATATATGTATATTTGTGACCGTATGTAAATTAAATTATGAGTGTAAATTTGGTCATATTAAACAAAGTGCAGTTAAGTAGGAGTAACTTCTCTTCTGAATTATGTATGAATATTAAATTTTTCTCAACAAAATGATTGTACAATAAACAAAAAGTATGTTAAGAGTAAAAGGATTCTATATAAATAACTAGAAGCACTACACTAAAGTAAAGCAGATGCAAGTGCCACTATTTACTTACTTGCTACACTTTGACAAAATACCAAATATATACGTGAAATATGTGAAAAGAATTATTATCTGACTGAAGCCTGTATGCTTTCACACATGTAGATAGAAAAAAGCTTAAATTAAAACATAGTTTAAGTTGTGTTAATTATTGTTGTAGTATTCTTTTGAACATATCACACTTAGGCAAACAAAAAAAAAAGAGAAAACAGGCTTGCCAGATCTTAACAGATTTCATAAGTCTATACGTTTTTATTCACATATAAAGATAAAATGAAATTGTGAGCGGCAGAGCTGCATTAAATGAAACATCTTCAGAGTTAAATAAATAAAGTGACAATAAAGTAAGAAAATTATATGCTTAAATCTAAGTTGCTCCAAAATACTTAAAGAACTTTAATCTGAACATTGTAGAAACAAAATCTACCATCACTTACCGTATGAATACATGTATAAAAGAAAATCCGAACAAAAAGTTAAAATGTAAAAAAAAAGTAACACTGTGATATGAATGTGAAAAAGACTCATTAGAATGCCGCAAATGTGAGTATAATTTTCTAAAACAATAAAGAATACGAAAGTATAACAATTTTTACACATACACATGTTTACAATGAAATTTAAATAGCAACAGTAAGAAATACTAAAACAAAAATATGTGACAGAGTAAAACATATTTCAAAGAATTAACAACAAAGCAGTAACATTTAAAAATAAAATACTGACAGATTAATTTTAATGAAATAAAATGAGCAAGGAGTTAATACAATAGGCATGACAGTTACTTTTTCTTTACATAAACAAAAATGCTGAAAATTACATTCTACATACATATTTTATTACAAACATATAGATATAGATTAGCCTTATTTTCAACTCACACATATTTGGTATATTAATGTGTTGATAGACATTTATGCAGTTACCTGCATAAATACATTGAACGTGATCAAAAACACTTATGATTCTAAACATCTTAATACTGCTGCTTTAAAATAAATTCACCTAAAGTAGAAGTCGTGGTACAGGGCCAAAGTTATAGAACTAAAAGTATTCAAATAAGGATTCCAGCCATTGTTAAAATTGCGATTGCGTTGGACTTATATAAATGCCATGTGCATGGAGCTGGATTCACTTCAGACTGATTAGTTAAATATAACTATTTGCATAATTTTTAAAAGCAAACGAGAAGATAGTGGCTCTACAAGAAGGCTTAGGCCTCCGAGGGCATTGGTGGTCAGATTATTTTTACCCAGTCCGTACTTCTTGAAAAACGATGGTGATCAGAAAGTTACCGCTATAGAGCCAAGATTACTTACTTCTTCGATTGTCAATTGAACACCCATGATGTGAGGAAGCAGTGAATTCAACAAGAGGGCGCAACATTCCACACAGCTCGTGGCACCATTAATAACTTTATTTTTACGTTTCAGACGCCTGAATTGGCCTCCCTCCAATATCGTATATTTTAACGCCACTAGACTATTTTCCGTCGGGGTATTTAAAGTCACTAGTCTACGCCGAAACGATATCTAACTTGGAGGACAACATTCACCGCGTCATTGCCAATATTTGGTAAATTGAAAAAGTTGTCAAAAATTGAACCTCTAAATGAGACTACATTCGAGAAGTCATATATAAATTATAATGTCACAAATTTATATTTCGATTAAAAAAATTTTAATGTCAAATTAAAAATATCATCATTATTTTATTCCATTTCAAGGTTATATACCTCAATAAAAATATTATTATATTTCTTCAAGTTTTCGTTTAGAATTAGATACGACCTCAGATGTTGGTTTATAGGGGTTTTACTTTCCTTATTCACATGTTAAAAAAATATTTTTAAGAATAATTATATAAATTAAAATTACAAAAAGTCATTTTACTACTGATGTCTCTTGAATAAATGAACGTTGTAGAAAATTAAAAGAAAAACTTGTTAATTGGAATTGTATGAAAAACAAAATTATTATTTAATTAAATAATAAGACATTCAAAAGTTTACTGAGTGCTTGAAACTTGAAATGCATTTTAAATATTTAAAAACCTCTTAAGTGCTGGTTATAAATGTTAATGTTTCTCTAGAAAAATCTTTTTCATTACTGTGAACAGAAATAAAATATTTTTCCTTTCTAATGAATTTGTTTTTAATTTATTTACTTTTATTTTTAGTATTTTTTGTATACAGAAATACAATCTGATACAATTTACACAAATTGTTATTTAGTTTAAGATTTTTTTTATTTTGTAAATTTTGCATAAGTATATTATTTTTATATAAAATATGTAAAGTAATTCTTAAGTACTTTTTGTATCAAGTTAAGTATTAAAATACATAAAGCATAAATATTTTCATATATAAAAATCTCCCTATGTTTCAGTTTAAGATATTTTACTATTAATATATTCAAGTTACTTTTAGATTACAAATGTGTTTTTCTCGTTCATTTTAAGCGATTTTTATGTGTATTAAAATTTAACACTACAAACTTAAACTTCCTGTTCAGCCATCTCCTCCGACCATCACCTATGCATGGCATGAATGACGATTTGTGTACCCTTTTAACATGAAGGTGGATTGTTAGAACTTGTTGGATTTGATGTTTTGTTCAGTAATAACTCTGTTTTATGAATGCTTAGCCAATATAAAAATGACATCACTATCGTTAGCATCATTTTATTACAGAGTTGGGAAATGCTAATTCTTATTTGTAATTAATTGTGTTTAGAATTGTAATAGTTGTGAAAATTAATTTTATTATAACTAAATTCAATTATTTTTGATTAAAATTTATTTTATTTCAATTACAAATTACCTGGCCTTTGCAGTTTAGAAATAAAATTAATATTATTTTTAATTTGCTGTTAAAAAAAGTCTAATTACAATTGCATGTATATATACAGTCCATCTGCTAACATTGACAGAACAGGCAGAAACTGCCTCTTTAGTACTCTTTATTTTGCCTGAAATGAATGAACGTCCAAGGGCTCTTGCCTCTGCGTCACAAATTTTTTTCGGCCGCCCATTTTTTCTTTGAAGACATTGGTCTGGATTAGATTTTTTATAATCAGCAATTATTCTAGCCACTGACCTCTGTCCAATTTTATAAAAATTTGCGATTTTTCGAGTTGAATCGCCATTTTTAGCTTTTTCTAGAACTGCGTTTTTTAAAGTATTAGATAATGGTTTCATATTTTTTTTTTCTTTTTCACTTAAGAGTGTACACAATCATTAACTTTTCCAAACTAATTACATATATTAAATGCAAAAATTTTTAACTGATGCACCGTTAGTTGAGAATTTTTTTGTTGGTGCAAAAGTGTGCCATTGTAATTGAGATAAAGAGATCGATATATTTTGCATAAGAGAATCGAATGGAGTAATGTTTTTTATTTTTTTTTGGAAAACAGAATATACTGGAAACAAAAAAAAAACAAAAAGTCTTGTTTTGTAAAATAAACAGAGGAAATAGATTTTTTTCTCAAAAATTTTAGTTACATTGGCTCATTTTTGCACCACAGTGTATAACATAATAGAATTTAAGTGTGAGTTTTTATTAATTTAAATTAATAACCCAAATGTTTCAAGTATTATGCGTTAAGTTTTGTCGGCACAGGTGTTTAATAAATACTGCAAGAAAATATTAAAACCCATACAGGACTTTTAAAAACTGCAGTTAGTCTTCATAATTCTAAGAAATTAATGGAATTTTTTTCATTATTTGCAATGCTTATTGCCTACTTACAATTCCTTGCAATTTGTAATTAAACACTTGACTTAAATTTGGCGTATCCACTTGAATACTATATATAACTTTAAATGCATTTGAAGTGAAATTGAAACTTCCAGGCCTGTTTCATAATTGTTAATAGTTTAGAAAGGGATACAATAGTTATATTTTGTAAAAAAATACTTTCATAAATTTTACACCATTTCAAGAAGTTATAAAAAACACTATTACTAATAAAGAAGTCTTTGGAAATAATTATTGAAATTATTTATTTTAAATAAAATGTATTTTATGAGATAATTTGTAGATATGAAGTTTCATTTCATTTATTTCAACCTTCCATCTAAAATAATAGAAAATATTGTAACTTTCTAATTTTATTTGCAACACTTAGTTATTTTGAAAGGCTATTGTGGTGTTTAGTGCAAGATGTGAGAATCGTCGTGTAATTTTTGGTATGTAAGTATTTTGCCTATAGTCCTGTGGTTATTTTAGATAGCTGATCAACCAGGCATTCAAAGGAACTGCCAAAAATAGAGACTAATGCCTTTAGTTGTTGCCGTTTTCAGTTTTGTTTTTGTTTAAATTTGTATTTGCTTATGAGGACAAATCTTAGCCTCTGTAAATTATTCTAGCTTATTATTATTTCTTTTATTTAATATTACCTTCTATTGACCAATCACCATTAGTCACATTTGGAAGTGCACCCAACACAAAATGTGGCCCTCAATTTTTGTTTAGTTAGCATTACACGATGATGGACCAATGTGTTGTTGTTTATTATTAATTATTGTTCAGTGCATTGTGCATGCTTGTGTGGCATACACTACACTATTGTAAAATGAAAAAATATAAAAATTCGTTTTTAAAAAAATATTACTTTTAAGCAAACAGTGAGCCAATAATTATTATCAAATTTTTTATTTTATTTTTTATTTATTAGTCACCTAGCACAACAAGATGAATATCTTATAAATTATAGGCTAGTGATATTATGAAACTAATTATAATATAAAGGAAATATTTACAACTCCAATGAAAGCAAATGTGTGCAAAATAACTTATGGTGGTAACACTTTAATAAATTACATATTTTTATGGTTAATGCAGCCACCCAGATAAAAATAAAAGAAAAAATAGTGTTCAGTAAAATAATTTTGTAAAATAATTTAAGTAATATAATTTAAGTAGCTCGTTTTTAAACAAACAAGCTTTGCCAAGTTTCTGAATATGGTATGGCAAAGAGCTCCAAAGGCTGGTTGTATAAATGAAGAACTGTAGTTGCGATGGCAGACTTGTATTTCCTCTGGATTAAATTTCTGTCACGTTGTGATGTAAAAAGTATTCTATTATATGAATATGTTGGTTGTTGGGAAACTATGATCCTGTGCAAGAAAATTAGGTAGCTGCATATTAGGAGATCTTGCAATGCTATCTTAAAAATAAGTTTAGAGTAGGGTGAGATATGATCGCGACAGTCCTTCTTAAATATATAGCGTGCAATATTTTTGTATAACACTATCAATTTGCGCTGGGCCGTACTGTCGCATTTAACATAAATTTCACAGCGATTAAGATTCAGATTCAGGTAAGCCATTGCCAACAACATGCGTATAGCAAACGGGGCGGAATTCTTTATTGCCCAGAGGGTGCGAAGCTTTCCATAACTCAACCAACAACAATGTTGATATAATCAGTCCACGTTAGTCTACCATTAAAAACTACACCTATGTTAAACTCAGAATTCACTGACTTTTGACTTTGTAACGCTGATATAAAAGCCAGTATTCATTGCCCAGCAGTTGATCAAATTGTCGTTTATTCTTCCTACACAGAGGTGATTTGTTTTACATCAGCGCCTGACTGTAAGTCTTAATCGGATGGTGGACAAACCACTTTGTATAATTTGGAACGTCATACATGCGTCCTAGATAGCCGAAGCCATAATTCTATGCAACAGAACCACCTAGTTGCAACTTTAATGATTCCAGTACAGGTCTGCAAATCATTACACCTTGCTAGAGAGTCGGAGACTTTCTAACTCCTTGTCCAGAACACATGTCAAGCATGCTCACTGGACTGGATCATTCACCATGCGTGTCATTATCAGCGAAATGATCCTGGCCACCATAAATTTCATACTTCCCTTATGGGGCCGCAAAACCACTACCACCACGATTCTCCCATATAGGGGCCAACCTCAATGATCAGCCAGAGAACTATTATAAGTCTAAAGAGACAAATAATGAACTCTGCGAGCTCCCTGATCCCCGTGGAAATAAAGTGGAGTTTCCAGTTGACTCCCTGTCTGCCTTCAGGGGACTGGGCTCCCTTTTTCCCCCAGTTGCACAGGTCCAGATAGTCGAGTATTCTATAAGAACCGATAAATGTGCCCCCGGGGGGTATTCTTCCTACACAGATGGAGATATCATTTATACTACTCTAATCATAAACTTGCACACCATCAGCAAACACATGCATTTTACTGCTGTCAACAACATCAGCCAGAAATGAATTGGGCCCAAAATAGAGCTCTGTGATATTCCTCTATTAATCCTAATCAAATTTACTATCGGTCAGCAAAGTAGGAGGCTATAGGATTGCTGGCCTTACTGTAATCGAAAAGAGTTAAGAAAGCCATCGTGTTGCCGTCGAATTCAGATCTGTGGCTCTCAATTATGTCCATATAGCTTCTGCCCCGAATAAAGCCTGATTGAGCATGAAATAAAAAATCATTTCGTGATAGGTACTCCTTTGATTGCAGACACTTTAAATAGCATGGATATCTTCTGGAAATCACAGTATTTTAAATGCAAGCAAGAAAATTTTAAATTTGTCTACTTTCGAAAGTTCGATCCAAAATGAAATCTTTTGACTTTTTACCTCACACATTACTGTGTGCTACACATATTTAGCATATTCCTGTCTCTGGCAAACCACTAGTAACAATTAATTAAATATTTACTAGATAGTTCTCTAGGTGACTTCATAAATATATTCATTTCAAACATCATGATATGTAAGTTAATCTAGTAGTTATATCAAAATTAGAGCCCAAGATACGAAACAATATTTTTTTAGAGTACAAAACACAAAGAAAAATTCTATGCTTCATTAAATAATTTCATGGATTTTTCAAGTCAATATAAAAAATATTTATATATAATACGAGTAGTCATGAGACTACAAAAATTCATCCTGTGACACTAAATAATAGCTAGGATATATAGTTATTCAATATAGTTCAATGTCTATGGTGTAGCATGTTGAGTACACGAGAAAAACTTTATGCTTTTGTCTGCAAATATGAAATTTTCAATTGTTATGTTTTGTGCTTAAGCTTTTGTTTTTACTTAATCTTTTTTGTTATGAATAAAAATATAAATACAATTGAGTATGTTGTAAAGAAGAAAATTATTTAGTTTTATTGGTGTAAAATAATGTTGTATATGTTATTTCCGTTGCTGTTAATATACTCTACTGAGAAGAAAAATTAAAATTGTTAAGCCTTTTTTAATCTTATTTTTTTTTTTCGTTGTTACTTTGGCTGTTTAGCCTTAAATTTTCAAATTAATACTTAGTATTTTTCGCTTGATTAAAGAAAAGTTATTGTTTTCTAAAAGAGTTTTTAGCATAGCTAGCCAGGGATGGTAAACTTTTCCAAGAAGACTCAAATTTTGTACCGAACACATTTTTATTTCAAATGCAATTTTAATTAAAATGATGAGATAGGAAACAGCGGTGATATTGTCTCCAGATATCACTCACTCACATGACGTGATAAGCTTTACATCTGCACCTGGCCGTGGGCCCTAATCAGATGGTGGATCATTACTACTGTGGATAAAATGTGGCGTCATCCTCGCCATAGAAGGCCTTCGGATACATATATCCTCCGGTCACTCCAAGTTGTAACTTCAAAAGCATAGAGTAAGCCGCAGCCTTCACTCCTTGCTCAAGAGTTAGAGACTACCCAACTCCTGGTTCAGAACGCATGAAGCTTAATATAATTAAGAACACGACGGCATTCATACTCACTGGACCTGGACCATTTGTTGTGTACATTGTGAATGATCCGACCCACAAACTCAAACGAGGGCCTCGAAACACACAGCCACCACGATACTTCCAAAAGGGCCTACCTCAATAATCAGCCAGAGAACAGCTAAATGGCTAAAGAGACAAATAGCGGAACTCTGGGGCTTTACTGATTCCTGTGGAAATATAATGGATTGTCCAGTTGATTCCTACTAGCCTTGAAGAAAACTAGGCTCCCTTTTACCCTCGAAAGACACAATGTGCCCCCGGGGAGAATCACTCACTCACAATCCATATTTGAAAAATAAAAATTTAATACCTAAACAAAATTTTCAAAAATATTTAAAAGAACAACGCTGACAAAAGTATTACTCGCCAACTCAGTTTATTTTATTTGTTTCCTTCGTGACTTCGGAGTTTTAACAACATGACAAATAATTACAATCTCAAAATAAATTCCCTGCTTCTTTCATTAATGTGACATAATAAAAATGCAGTTGTTCATTTTGTTTTTCTTTTGTTTTCTTTTTCTTTTATTATACACTTTTATACTCAAGAGGACATTTTTCAGTTTTCAGACTTGTTGCCATATTTAAATTCACATACAAAAGAGCTGAGTCTTTGTACTCGTACATATGGTTTTGTGAAAAGAAACTATACAAAATCTTAGTGTTTGCATTACGGATTCATTATATTTACTAAACTCAGTCATTGAAGTTACTTTTGTGTTACAAGAACTACTAAGTAAATGTTTTAAGGAAACTTATTTTTTTTCGCAAGAAAAAAAACTCACACAAATACACTTAAGAAAATTGATTCGTTAATGTATTTGTGGAAAAATATAGAGACGTTATTAAAGTTTGTATAAAAGCCAAAATATGAAAATAGGTGCAATGTTTTTAAAAACTCATTAGAGTTGCGTTTTAAACAGATTTATAAGAATTAACTGTGAACGCCATGTGAGCAATTCCTTTGAAAAGTCAAAGGAAGGTTGAACACATCTGTTCATCTGCAGATAAATGTGCTTCAAATGGAACTTTCTTGAAGTTCTTGTTAAGTGCCTGTATCAGTGGCCGGATTTTATATAAATGATCAGAATCAATGTGGTTATATGGTCGCATTTTACTACTGTTATTGAAGTGTAGTGAGTGCCTAAGTAATACGAATCGTTTTGAGGGCATTGTCTTTCGAATTGGGTCAAAGCTAACATTTTCCGACCAATACATTTTGACATTTGGCATATGAACTATTGACATGTAATATATGATACCAATAAATTGACGAACTTCTTGACCAGCTATATTCACTGGCTTATTGGTATCTCTCTGAGCAGAATACAAATTAGTTTGGTCTTTTATAAGATTGATAATGTCCTTAGTAAAGAGGTATGATAATACCTCAAATAGGCAATCTAAGCAAAGTTTCTATGGAGGTAATGTGCTAGATACGCGGAAACATAGTTGTTCGTCATTTAGGTTCAGACTTTTTGATTTCCAGGTAATATTAGGTGTAGAAACACGATTAGATGTCCTAGAAGCTGCTGCGGAACCAAGACTATTAAAAGCAAAAACCACACTGAAATCTGCAACAGTAACTTTAGCAATCGTGGATGCTGCTTCTAGTATACTGAACTGTGCTTCAGTTGCCAATTCAGCGGTACATCCAGACTTTGATCATTTTGATTACACCTTTCCAATTACAAAAAGAATTATACCGGAACGCGCAATGTTACAGTTATGCAACAAACGAGAATCAGTGAAAAAAATCAGTGCCTAAACTTTGATATTTTATGGTAAATAATTGGATGTTTAATGAACCATTATCCATTTGGTATATTTATTGTCATACAATAGTTAACTTGCCGTGCATTTTGATTTAAGTTTGAACTACAGAACATTCATTACTCTTTAGCAAAAAAGCTGAAACCTTACGAATATCAAAGTTGTGATTTTGGATTCTCTAGCTACCATTCTTTAACCAGTTAATCAGTCTCTGGTATAAATTCCTCACGTTTCAGAGCCACAAAAATAATCCTCGACAAATGTTCCCTACAGCATCGTAGGATTGTTATTCGCCTAAAGAAAAGAATTAAGCTAGTGAACACGCAGACGATTTGGTGTTATACATTGTAACATTATAGAGATGTGCTCTTCAACTTTTTTCGATAATTTGGATACATTAAGCTTTAGTTACAAAGGCAAGAACGCTAGTTTATTTTCGTCTTAGTCTTTATTTTTAGGATTTTTTAGTTCTTTTACTAATTTTATCATAAAAGAATTGACTATATATAGTCATGATAATCGGAATTCTTTCTTCTCAATTTGCATATAACTGTGCTGTAGTATCTGTGTCTGGGTGTGTTTTTATGTTTAGGTTTTGGTCGTTAATATGAGAAGATGTCGTCAGTTTGTTTTAACTTAGCTTTTTTCATCTTTTGATTTTAAAAAAGTTTTCATACATATAAAAATGTCATACAAAATATGAAAATGTTATACACCTTGTCTCGCATTTAGTTTTCCTTTCTTCTTTGTTTAATTTTAAGAATTCCCATTTGGTTAATGCATGTATGTGTGTAGGCGAAAAATTTTTTATTCATTTTCCTTTTTCTTTACTATTTTTTTTTTGTCAGATTATTTAACATTTGCAGCGAACGTTTAATTTACATTCGTATGAAAGCTTGTGCGAAAAAAGGAATAAAATTTAAATTTGATTACAATAATTTTTTTTTACTTTTTCCTTTTGTTGGAACTTTTGTTCAGTTACATCGACGAATCAATCACAAAATGAAAACATTATTTATTAAGTAATGAATGGAAGAGATATAATTACGTAACAATATTACTGGTGTTGTAAACTTGAGACATTAATCTGTCACAAATTTTTGGCTACAAAAGAAATGAATCACATTTCTCAAAAGTGTGTCAGATGTCACTCAAAACGTAATAGCTTATTCCTGAGGGTTAGTAAAGCCCAAAAGCATTTACACAATAAGCACATTTCTACCTTGATAACTTTGATATATTTTATATTCAATACTTTATATTTTTTATGTGGCATACTACTGCAATAAATCTTAGGAATTAGCCTTAATAAGAATAACTTTAATTTATGCTTTATATTGTGACGAAGAAGCCTAGCTCTTTGCTTTGTTTGGATAGTACTAATGTAGATAGTGTTTGGCTTTTATCAGTGCGATAAAATTTGTGAAAAAAGTCAATGAATATATGAGCCATTTAGTGTTCGTAAGGCCTCTAGGACTGTGAATTTAGGCGCTGCACTTCTCATTGGATTATTTGAAATTATAGATCACTACTTCGAAATCCCTCTAAGGAGCTAAATTAACTCAGAACCAGTTATGTAAACTAATTACTAGAAATTAAAGTAGCAGTCTTGTATATTAGCTAGAAAGGCTTGATGTTGTGTACTAAACGATGTAATAAAAAGGCGGGGTTATGATTTGTTCTTTATTTTGAAGACTGCTTCCACGATTACATTTAATATCTCGAAATAAAAATATTTTAAGTTTTTTATAGCAGCTATGGTTTTGCCTTAAATAGTGCAAAGAATTTTTGTTTCTCATAGTAGCACGTTTAGAACCAACTAATTTTCTTGATTGTGGATAATCGTCATAATTCATAATGCGATAAGACAAATTTTAGCTTAGTAAAATCACTTAATTTTTATAATTAAACAAATCAAGCCAACTCGCAAATTATGCATCAAAGTCTCTATTGTTTGATTTACACTTAAATATGACGGATAATTATACTCGTATAGCTTGCCTTAAATGATAAATGCTGCAACTTCGGCGCCTATGATCTATTCGTCGGGTTGAGGCAAGCGAATTATAATGGTAACATAAGAGTAGATATTTATGTTTTAAGCAAAGTTGCCACTGATTTATCATGTTGTTTAATTTCTACAGTAACTGAAATGACAAAATACTGAATCACATAATTGGCAGAAAATCCTGTAAAGGATATAGCCAATGTTGTCATTAATCCAATTTCATTAAGAAATCACGCATGATGCGAAAAAAATCACAGAATCACTAGATTGCATTTAATTATTGTGCCAAATAAATTGAAGTTTCAACAATATTTTGTTTATTGAACGGTTATTTTACTGGGCTTCAGTAAAAATTTATAGTTGTTACTATAAACTATTGTTTAACCGTTGGTTAAAACCTTGAATCACATTAGTTAGTGTTTAGTTGAATATACTTTGTTGCTCGTTATCTTCCGAGCAACAAAGATCCGGATTTCTTTTTATATACATAATTTCAAAGTGAAGGGGAAAACATAAACGATATGCAAAAATTAGGTATTTGGTATCGATTCTTAGGAAATAGTTAACACACATTACTGAGGCTCTTTTAAAATTTTTTTTCAAAGATTTAAAGAGGAGAATAAAAATAAAAAACAGGTTTACCACAAAAACATTAAAAACTTTTTAGAACAATAAGTTTAGGTCATATTATATTATATTATATTATATTATATTATATTATTTTATATTATATTATATTATTTTATATTATATTATATTATATTATATTATATTATATTATATTATATTATATTATATTATATTATATTATATTATATTATATTATATTATATTATATTATATTATATTATATTATATTATATTATATTATATTATATTATATTATATTATATTATATTATATTATATTATATTATATTATATTATATTATATTATATTATATTATATTATATTATATTATATTATATTATATTATATTATATTATATTATATTATATTATATTATATTATATTATATTATATTATATTATATTATATTATATTATATTATATTATATTATATTATATTATATTATATTATATTATATTATATTATATTATATTATATTATATTATATTATATTATATTATATTATATTATATTATATTATATTATATTATATTATATTATAATATTATATTGTATTATATCATTTTTTTCGATAGAATCACATATTTACAAAAAAAAATAAAAATTTTAACCTTTTGATAATAATGACAAGCTACTTGTTGTCTACTTTGCCACGACAAATTGGTTTAAAGGACACTACTAACTGTTGCCATCATTTTCTGTCTTTACCGAACAAACAGCCAGCAAAGACAGAAAGAGATGACAACAATATTTCATTTACTGGCAGAAAAAACTTAAAACAACTTAATTCCAGACACTACTAACCCCTAGCTGGAGCAGTTGATATACTAAAATCATTGGATTCAGCACCACCACACTTAAACCTCTTTAAGCCGGTCATCTTGGCCAATTATTTTGATAGATAAGAGAAAAGTTTAATATCTTTAGCTTAAATCAACTTAAGATCTCCGTTGGTTTTCTCAGATTCTAGTATCCTGTGATTATGATAAGGAAATTACAGAGCATATTCTGAAGTAATATGTATGATGCTTTATGTCAGAACAATTAAGATCATCTTAGAAAGCATTTACTGAAAGTTGGTGATGTGCCAACGGAGCAACTAATCTCATTACTGAGAATCCTCAGCAAAATTAATATAAACACGGCGATTTAGTACCTAAGAGGAAGAGATCGAATGCACAAGAGATAATCTTGGTCACAGTGTGCCATTATTTTCAATCCACGTTTCCAGATGATACTGGAGAGAGTATTATGTCCGTTAGTGCATAATTTAATACAAATAGTGTTGGATTATGTCGTTCGTTTATTAGGGTCGTATCTACTAATTCAGTTAAATTGGCCAGCCACCTGACATTTTATGCGGAATTATTTAATAGCTTCCGTGTCCAATTATTTGCTTAGTAAGTGTTTGTTAGAGTATATGAGTAGTTTCAGTGGTGTGAAAATTTTATCTGAGGACATATTTACCTGTTCGTTTATAATGTCACTGCTTGTTATGTAGATTTCCATATTTTCAAGAATATCTAGTCTTCGCCCTTTTTTGCTAAGATGTAGTAATGTCATACATTCATCAGAAAAATATAAGGTCAATATAGGCGAAAGCTATATAAAAAGAAAATATAAGGTCTTTGTACCCCCATCCGGAATAAAATAAAATTAAATAAAATTTGTTTTCAAAATATTCCAAAACTAGAAGCTCCTGTTTTAAAAGATTTACCCCACATTTGTTATAATTATGTTTGTCATTTGATTCATTCCTTATGTTGTTAGTATTTAACTGTAGTGTAAATTAGAATGTTGAAAAATCCACACCATAAATGAGCTATTCATACGGCTTTTGAAAGAGTGCGGACTACGCTCCAGTAAATTATTTTTTAAATGCTTTTCAAACTAAAGCAAGCTTAGAAAGACCCTAAGCAAGTATGAAAAGTGTTGACCTTATTAACTTTTCCATTTAACATTTTCTTAAATTTATCTTCCTTTTTGTATTTTTGTGTGTTTTATAATTGGTTTATGTAATATAAAATTCTCTGTGAAAAGTACTAAACAGAAAAACGCAACTTGGAACTAGCTGAGCGATGTAAGTGGCACCAAAACCAGTTTACACATACAATAGATTTAATTTTAAGAAAAGAAAAGTTAAAGAAATTAAACACCGCTAATTGTGAAAAATAAGGCAGTGGCAAAAATGTTACTTTTTGTTTAGGCAAAAACAATTATTTTATTTAGCAAGCGATATTTGATGCCTTGTTTTCTTGTTATAAAATTAAAAAATATTTTGTTTTTTTTGGTAGCAAAAAACTATCCTGTCTCGCTTGCTGAAGCCTTGTGATGGTAAATTAAATTTTCGTTTAACCATCTAAGGTTAGATATAATATATATCTCAGGCAGATATAAGAATATCAGAAGGTTTAAATTGACTGATATACAAATAGGAAATAGTGAAAAAGAAAAAGAAAGAAAACTTTGGATAATGCCCTAAGGTTAGTTATTCGAAAATAAAATGTCGACACAGTAAAAATATACATGCGATATTATGTTCTTTCAGTTATATGATGGAAAATAAATTCGCTTTTTATTGTTAATAAAACATAATTTTTATATCTTTTCTATATTAAGTACTAATAAATATTTAATTTTTTTAGTCTAGACGATATGACTTTTAAGACACTTTACTAAAATAAATCTGTTACTTTAATAATGCAACAAAATTATTTCTGCACTTTACTATTGAAGTTATAATGTCTGAGTTTAGAATTATACAACTCTTCTGAAAGCGAAAAATCTTTTTGACATAATAAAAATAAAGTTTATATCTATACGAAACATGCGATATTTTTAAATAAAATTAAAAGTGAAAAGAATATGGACGCTGAAATATACCTGTATTAAGTATATCGCTGGTCTGTTCTAGAAAGACTCGAACTCAGAAAATTGTATATTTACTGGAGAAGATAAAACATATTTAAGCAATATATTTTTTAAAATGTAGAGGCTGGGAAAGCCCATATTTTTGATTCTATTGCAATAAATTTTTAGCAAGATGCAATTCGGGCAAGTACGTCGAAAAGAATTTCGAAAAACAAATTAGTAAGGGCCTTTCTACATGAGACCAATATGTAATATTATTCTTGTAAATAATTTTCTAAATAAAAGAAATAGTGAAAACTTTTTTTTGTTTGGATATTTACAATAGCATTTCATATTTATTGTTGTTCTTCGAGATTATTTAAAAAAAATATTTATTCAGTAATATCAACTAAATTCTAAATAATACTCACACCCGACAACGTTCTATTAGCAAAAAATTCAGTTGGCACAACGTACCTGCTTTTTCTGTGCCCTCATTAAACTTAAAGTCAATTTTTAACAAACGTTTGTTTAAATAAATATGGTCCATATTATTGTCCTTGCGTGAGGAAAGAAATAGCCCTTAACAGTATATGAAAGTTTTAACAAAAATTTAAATTTCTTTTACATTCTTTGAGACTCGAAATAAATTGCTGTCTAACTATGAATACATGAAATTTATTATATACAAGTATATATTTTTTAAATTATATTTATATTTTCATTTGTTCAAGGCTCTGTAATGATTTTACAAGAACACCATATGCCTCAAGACAAAGTCTGTGCTTAACGGCATTGTGGTGGCACCACTCAAATTCATGCACACACACACATGTAAACATGGTTTGCGCATGTAAAATATAAAAAGGTTAAAAAAATCAAGAAACGAAAGCTGATTTAGTTAAACATAAATCTGCCACAAGAGAAATTGTTAAAAAACTGTTAAACAAAAAAATAATAGTTGGGAAAATGTTAAATAAAATGACAAAAAAAAAAAGGAAGATATACACTTTGTTAGCAAACGAAAAATTTTACAAGACTTAAGAAATGAAAGCAGCCTTAACAAAAGCAAACTGAAGCTGCTGTATAAAAAAGTTTGGTTCCTTATTTTTGTTTTTATAGTCAGTACATAAGTATTTGGAATGTATATAAAATTACTATCTCCCTTTGTAACATTTCAAAATGAGGACCTAACAACTAATGCAATATACTCACTGTGTATCAATACCGTTAAGAGTTTTTTCAACTATCGAATTAAATTACTTTTTTATATTTTATCTTAATTAGCAGTAGTGCATCATAAGTAAAATTATGCATTATGTTAGCGTGCTCCAATAGCCCGAATAGAAGAACGCTACGCAAAACTGGGTATAACTATTATTACATATATGTGCGTATATTTTCCGACGGGGTTTATTTATTTTTATTTAGGTACGGTTTTACGTCGATCCTCGCCAAATTTGGGTTGTGAACAAACCAGTTTCGGCTATTTGCCATCTTCAGTGTTCTCTTTGTACTCATTATTACATATCGTCAGCCAAGTATTATCTATTCTATCCCAGAATTCGCTTAGAAATTTGTTTCGTTTAATTACTTTTATTGATTTTATTTATTTTTTTTTTCAATTTCAGCCCCTCATAAAAGCCATTTCTGAAAATTACTAAATATTAAGCTGAAGATCTCGTTTGTTTTAATGGCGCGAAACCATTATTGTGAACCCTATGCCTTCAAAAACGATCACAATGTTTTCCTAATTAGCTGGATGATATCAAACACATAGTTCTACGAAAAGTTTAATTATCCATTAACCTAACATAGGCGGATATTTCGAGGTGGTTATTAACAGCGATAAACAAAAGTTGTTTGAAAGCTAAAAACATTAAAGGCGGTCGCAATTGCACAAATAACTAAAAATTTATCATTTACAATTTGAATTTACGAGCAGACACGGTGGCCGATATAATTTCTAAACATAGATTAATTATTAGAAAAGTGTATAATTTGTGTCACTTACAGTTATTCAATAAAGTTTTCTTACATAATGCTTGCACCAGTTTGCTAAAATATTAAAAAAAACGGTAGAGATTTTTAGCAAAAAAAAATCAGAAAGGAGTAGAAATCTACGACATTAATGAGTTTATAAAAACCTTAATACAGCGATCACGAAATTATAAATCTCAAACAAACGAGTCCTGAAACAGGCTAACTTATTTAGAATGCACCACACAATTTAAGGCAGTAGATAGTTTGTAATATTCACAAGCTATTGGATCCTTCCTACCTTCAGATATGAATTTAAAAAAAACCTTAAAAAAAATCTTTCTAGAAAAATGTATTTAACTTGATGAAAATGTGACTCAAAATTTAAATGGCTATAGTTTTGGATATAACTGGTGTTATGTTAAAAAATTAACATGAAATTGATTTAATTAAAAATGGCTTAAAAATGACATGAAAGTGACTTTTACTTGAAAACTGTAAATTATATCTAAACATTGCGTATATATATCCTGAAAGAACAATGTTAGTTAAAGCTAAATGCATTAAATTCGAAACAAATTCAAGCAGTTATTCCAGAGATAACTGAGATTGTGTTGACATGAAATTCAGTTCATTAACGATTACCTAAAAATGGTATGAAAGTGTCTTTTACTTAAAAATTGTATATCTAAACATTGCTTGCATATCCTCTTTAAAGAATATTAGGTGATCAAACTGCAGTAAATTCAAAACAAATCCATGCAGTTGTTCCATGAAGACAGCTGAGGTTATGTTGAAAAATTGACATGAAATTGATTTCATTAAAAATCGCATGAAAGTGACATTTACTTGAAAACAATAAATTGTGTATAAACAGTGCTTATATATCCTGAAAGATTATATATTTATATTATATACAATACAAAATGCATTAAATCATGCAGTGGTTTCGGAAGTAACTTAGATTGTGTTGAAAGTTTGACATGAGTTTGATTTCTTTAAAAATGGCATGAAAGTGACTTATACTTTCACTTTAAGAAAACTAAAGAATGCTTACATATCCTGAAAGAAATTTGGAACAAATCAATGCAGTTGTTTTGTTGAAAAGTTAACATGAAATTGATTTAACTATTGATTATATTTTAAAAATACAACATTTTACGACTTTAATGTTGTCTAAAGTTAAATACTTTAAAAACTCTAAAGTAAGCACTGAATTTGGTTGCTATATTTAGATGAATAATTTTTTACTATTCCTTTCCATCATTCAATTTTATATAATTCATTCATTCAAAATTTTTTTTGTTAAGTTTATGAATAAGTTTCTATATCGTACAGGGTGTCCGCTGGAAGGGTATACTACATTTTTTGTATGAGAGCCCTTTTTAATTTCATTTTCACACATTTCACGCGGCGTTTCATAAATTTCATCGCGAATATTTTGTTTTAGTTGCTCAAGCGCTTCTGGTTTGTGTGCATAAACTTTGCATTTCAGAAATCCCCACAAAAAGAAGTCCCGAGCAGTCAATTCAGTCGACCGTGGAGGTCAATCAACATCAACATTTCTTGAAATAATTTGTTGTGGAAAAAGACCTCACAGTAATTCCATTGTATTCCTGCCTGTATGTAATGTGGCACCGAAATGTTGATACCACATGTTAATCAAGCCCAAAGCATGCAGTTGGGGCATTAAAAGTTTTTAATCCTATCACGATATCGTTCCCCATTCACAGTTACCGTTAAGCCGTTTTCATATTCAAAGATGTAAGGTCAGAAGATTCCTCTTCACCAAAATGCATACCAAACTGTAACTTTTAATTGATGCAAAGGAGACTGTTGAATAATTTGAGGGTTTCCCCATACCCCAGAACCGATTATTCTGTTTATTCATATATCCATTCAAATGCAAATGTGCCTCGTTACTCATTATGATTTTTTCATTAAAATCTGTACTGTTATGGGGGAGCTGGAACATCCTATTGGCACATGTAATGCGGTGTAAATTGTCTTTTGGAAGAAGCTTTTGCGTCAACTGAATCTTATATGGAAACAATTGCACATCCATGTGCAAAATTGTGGCCAAAGTTGTTGTTTGAAGACCAAGCTCCAGTGCGCGGTGTCGAATTGAGATTGATGTATTGTTTTGAATACTTTTTCGAGCAGAAATAATGTTTCTAGCCGATCTTGCAGCATGTTGTGGTCATACTTGGGCCTATAACCTACAGAGATTTCTTTCTTCGAAATCATTCACTACAGAATAAATAGTTGGCACATTGTTTCTCCCGAAAATTCCACGTAGCTTTCTCATCATCACAGTATTCAATGATTGATTTTGATAAATAGTTTTAACGATTAAAACAGTTTATCGAACTTTTTTCTATTATAAATTTGCCATATGTCTACTTCACGACTGCTAAATATGAAGTGCCAAGACTAATGCTTACCAAAATGGTGACAAAACAAAGTAGTATACCTTCCCGGCGTACATCCTGTATTATAAAACTATTTTTAATATTTTAAATCCTACAGGAAATATTTTTTATCCGTAACTCGGTTAAAAATTTTTATCTTAATAAAGAGCTTAAATGTTAAAAAATAAGCTGTAAAGTTTCAATTTCCTTACATTTGAGTTCTTAAGCCGGAAATATAAAATTTTTTAGGAGTATATAAAATCTATTTATTCTAATAAAAAAATCTATTATATTTATTGATTTAAATTAGAATTTTTTTAAATAAATTTGTCAACGACAAATAAAAGGATAATTGACATTTATTTAAAGTTAAGGGTTTTGCTTGGTTCTTTCATAATTATTTAAATCACTTATGCTTTCCTGATAGAGGGTAAATACTGTTCGTTATTACCAAATTCAGTAGTATAATTGACTTCCATTTATACTTTTAGTTTAAATTTTGTTTAATATTAAATATAAAGTCAGCCTTCTTCAAGTAGCTTTCTGTGAGATAAATGTTGGTTTTACTAAATAATACATTAAATGCTACATATGAATGTAAGTACGTATGTAACATTTTTCTTAAAGTTTATAGAAAATCCTTTAAGTATTATGTGGTTGCAAAATAAAAACTAAATAATTCTTTTGTGGTTTTTGTAAAAGTTTTTCATTTGGTATAATTTATGCTTTCTTTTTCGATATTTTTAAATATATAAGAAATGGAGAAAGGTAAAAAAGAATCATTTAAGAAGATTTCTTAATAAAACAAATATTATTTGAATTTAAGTGTTTGATTGCGGATTTTTATAAAAACAGTTTGCTAACATGGCTTACTTTTTGTGTAGGTAAACACAAGCAATGTACCGCATGAAACAGTACGCTAAAGTAACTATTGTATATTTTCTTTAGTGCATGTGTTCTAATCTTAAGAACCCTAAGTTTTAGTGATATTTAATGTTCACTACAGAGATCATAGTTATGACTAATACACAGTGGCATGCTATCGAAGTATTTTGTTAAGTTTACCCAAAAGTTTACAAACCTTGAAGAACGTGTACTGTATATTTTGTAGGGAATTTTTGCTATATAGCGAACCCAAAAGTTTAGTGCTTAAAAACAGTTTGATTGTATTAAAAAAATTTGTACTTAAAAGTTAATATATTTGAAAAATTTTTTGTTTTTTTACAAGTATTATCTACGAGTAATAACTATGTTTACAATTTCATTTAGTTTACCTTAAAAGGTATTTTCTTGCAAGACACTTGTATTTATTTTATCTTCAATATTCATTAAAATTTCCTATCGCTCTTGTGGTAAAATAACAAATCATCTTTTTCTTTGCCAACTTAAAAAATTCTGAAACAACAAAAAAAACAGTGAATGATAAAATTGTGCTACTTTATTTCAATACACAAAACTGTAATGTCATATTATTTAAATTCTATATTTCACTGCTAGTTGTGTGCAGTGATTTGTCAATTAAATATTGTTTTTATTTTGCTGAATTCAAAATATCCGTTCATTTAGAGCGAATATTTCCTATCCAAGCGATAAAGTAAACAAGCAAAATCTGACATGCAAAAGCGAAAAGAATTTTTATCCTGGCCTGTAAAGTATGAACCACATTATCATTAAATCACATAACATCTTAAGTTATAGCATCAAATGACAGATAAAAAACCTCTATTACCTATTTCTATATGGAACAGCAATTAGAGTAAAACCCGTGACATATGTTAGTAATTTTTCTATATTAATAGTAGAGCAAAAATTCTGTTGATTAACAAAGGCAACAGGTAGGTAGAGCTATCCTTTATCAATGCATAAATCATAGTATTTCGTTTAAGAAATTTACCATTACGAAGATTGTTGGTGAATATTAAATACATTAACCCATTTGCTAAATTTGTGGATCATGAACCTCCTTGAATAGAAAAATATCGCAATAAAACCTTAAACCGATAGAAATATACGATATCCTTATTATAATATTGTACTACTTAAAATATACAAATGTAAATTGGATTCCAGTTTACATTTTCAAAACTTTTAAGCGAATTTTAATTTCATTAAAAATTCTTTTTATAAAAAGTTTTTCGTTTTGTTGCTCCTTACTTTAATTCTAAATTATTATTGGATTCTAGCAAATTTCCTGTAAGTTTTTATACATTTTTCTTGTTTGCATTGTCCTCAATATACACTTGCCTTTTGTGTATTGAAAACTAATGTTTGTTTGTGGTCAAATTCAATTAAGGGTATGTACATGTAATATCCTTAAAAGATGAAATATACATTTTTTTCTCGATACGAATGAAGGAAAATGTTACTTTTTTCTTCTTACAATTCATGCATTAACTTGTTTAAGTCGTATCCGAAGAACTGTAAAAAGAAAACAAAAACTGAAACAAGCTACTTTAGAGTTTTGACCTGACCAGTTTTCTAACTCCATCAAGTGAAATATATACATATGTAATAAAATGTAGTCATTATTTTATTCTTTTTTTTCATTTATATATAGTTTTTTTTTTTATTTTATTATATTGTACTTTAAGCTATTGTTGTGGTATTATTTGTAAAAGTGCGTTTGTAATACTACATTTTCTTACATTTTCTATTTACAAAAGATAATTAGTTTACATTCATACTTTAATTTCTATATGATCTTTGTATAGTATATAATATTACAAAGTATAGTATCGAAAAGCATAGATATCTGGCTAATACCTGCATTATATTTGAAGTACTAAGTACCACAATATCTTTTTACACTGTCTACTAAAAATTTGATAGCATTCAGATAAAACTTTTTTAATTTGGTTAAATACATTAAGACAGCGCCCATGTTTTTATATATCACATATTATGTAAGAATGTTCCTTTACAGATGAAGAGTTAATTACGTTTAGATATTTGCCAGATATGTTAAAATTGGAAAATTATATGGAACTAGTTAAAGTTCGAAAATTATTTGGAGATTTGTTTTAAATTATATCTGGTGAAAACAAATATTATTTCATCAAATATTTTTTTCTTATAATGGAAATAATAAACTACATCGAATAATAAAAATTCGTTTGTAAAAAAGATCTAATGAAATCAGTAACACAATAAATAATAAAATAATAAAAGCAAAATAATAAAAGTTAATTTTGATAAATTAAAAAAAGCCTTATTTGCTTGCTAAAGTAAGTAAAGTTATGTTAGCTTAGCGAACCTTTTATTATTGGCATTTTGAGTAAATAATTCATTATTAACCAGCGATTAAAAACTTCTTCTTCTTCTTTACTATTCTCTTTACAATTAAACACAATTAATAACGAACTTAAGACTCACTAAAAATTATTCCTTTAAGTAATGAAATCTTATATTTAATTGTTTTGTCAACAGCCGTTTCTTCGCCTTCTCCACTCTATTTGATTCAGCAATGTGTACAGTAGACTTCAAAATGGCATCAAATTTTTAGTTTTTTTTAATATATTAACAGTTAAAATAAGAGCGCCTATGATAAATGATAACTTTTAGCGTAAAATAAATAAAACACAAAATTTTGTTTTAATTATCATTTTTAAACCAATAATAAATTCCTTTGTCATTCCTTTCAGTGTAAACCATTATTGCTATCTGTTTGTTCGGTATGATCATTTCCGATGTGATGACATCTTTATCAAGCCATGTTCTAGAGTTTAGATATTTCTTTAATTAGGGTCATATCTACTTCTAGATTACCCACCACCTGGCACTTTATGTGGGGTTAATACTAAATTGTTTACAAAGCGATCAAATTAGTTAACTAATTAATTGTCAGAAATAAGTTGTAAGTTAAAATTGGTTTAGAATTGGACTACAACTATTTTCAAGTTTAAAGATATTCCAGTAAAAATTAAATGGTATCGGTATTTGGTTTTTCAGTTTCACGACTAGGGCATCAAAAAGGTGTCGTAAGTTTTCAATTCATTTACGTTTAATGGTTTTTGTCTCTAACAGGCTTCTTAAAAGCTCCCCACAGTTGTTCTTTGAGGTTTAGGTCAGGGGGCTGAGCAGGTCATGATATAGCACCAATCTTATTGTCTCGAAACCACTCTTTAATCAAGTTTTTTCGTAGTTTCGAATTGTTGTGATGTTGGTAGACCCATTTGATGCATGAGTAATGCATATGGTAGCATAACGCTATCATTATTTTAAAGGTTAATTCATGATGGCTTTCAGTTAGAAAATTAAACTGATTCCGTTGTAAGAAAATCACACCACCTTTATAATATTTTTGTTTAGCGTTTCCCTATTAATTTTTCATCATATTCTGCATTGAGATTCTTCAAACATACTGTCTGAAACCACTTTCATCAAATAAAATAATTTCACTTTTATCAGTTCACGGTATATTTCTCCGCTTTTGTCCACTAAAATTGTTGGAAAATCCCAGTCCTATTTTAATGCATACAGTATTATTTCGACACAAAACATTACCAAAAACCTTACCTTAGATTACAATTTTTTTCTCAGACTAGTACAACTTAAAAACGTATAATTGCTAGATTTCACATTCGTACGCCTAATGGGTGTTCTATTATATTGAATATTTAATATATACATTGAAAAAATTGTTGCACTTAAAAAAGAATTTGACTTATAGCATTACAGTGTATTCATTTCATTTCTAATATCTTTAGTTTCTTCTGCTTTACGAACTTAATATAATCTGAATATTCGTATTGGGAAATATAACTTGCAAATGCCTTCCCTACCTGTTTTACTTATATACAACAATATACTTTGTCATAGTTTTCGAGGTTTTGTTCCAGAAACTCAACGTACAATTATCTCTTAATAAACCCTTTTTTTTTAATTCATTTATTAAGATTTTCTCAGAAAATATATATTATTCAAAAATTTTAATATATTACTGTGGGGGGAAAGCGTATCTATATGACTATTTCATCAGTTTTGTTTTACCCCAAATTTTGTACAGAAAACCCAGGAGTCTTATATCTCAAGCGAAATTGATTAAGTGGGAATTATATTGAAACAACACAGCAAAAAGATAACAAAACACTAAAATAAAAATAAATAATATATAGAAATTATAAAATTTATATTTGATCTATAATAGTTATAGTTTTTTGACCTTTTTAATATTTTTTAGTAGTTTATTAGAAAGCACTAGGTCAATTTTAATAAACAATTTTTAAAAAACTTTTATTTCTTATTATTTTTTCGATATTTCGCCACACCGTTGATTGGCATCATCAGGAAAAATAACCAACGGTGTGGCGAAATATCGAAAAACTAATAAAAAATACAAGTTTTTTAAAAATTTTTTATTAAAATTGACCTAGTGCTTTCTAATTAACTACTAAAAAAATTTATATTTGATGATAAGATGTGTTCTTCCTCCGAATCCATAAATATTCTCCGGTTAAAATTCGCTACATGATAAGATATTTATTCTATGTTATTTTATTGATGAAAAATATTTGTTGTAATCTGCCATAATTAAAATCAAATGCACTTCGTTTTGATTAAGATGGTTAAGTAATACATCATAAAATATAACTAAATGTTATTAATAGAAAAACTTAATATCTCGTTTATTAATCAAGCAAGTTATTCTACTTTATTACTTCTTGCAAACAGAAATTCAATATTTAAGTTCTGTATTTGACGCCGTTGGTAAAATTATATTACGTGACGAATACATATACCACTTCACTCAAATATAAATTTATAAATACAGGCATAAACACGTAATTATATATTCCAATATGCTGCACACGCAATTCATATGTAAAGGAAACTAAGCAAACACATGTTAACTTGAACTATTAAACACCAGGGTAAAAAATACATACAAATCAACAGGCGCTTTTAATATACTTGAAATTGAATTATTATAAAAATTAAATAGAAAAATTCAGTGGGCTTTAAAGGAGATAAATTATTAAAAAAAATATTTGTAGTTTTTTAAAAAGTAACGTCAGCTACTGTCAGTTGGTTGGCTGGTGCAGGGTATATTACTGAATGTACTGTCAGATTTATACTTTGTCACGGTGACGCCCGGTCAAGGCTGGCAAAATTAAAACACTATCCAGCATACTCTTGATACCTGTAGATAGACAATAGAGAAGGAAATGTAAGCATGGTACAAGGTTAAGGATTAGTCTCCAAAGGATTTCAAGAACTCTAACGAGATAGATAGGAAAATCTCAAAATATCTAGAGAAATTGTTGAAGCGAGTATAATTAGGTTACTAAAAAGTTACACAATCCTCAAATATCATCTATTCAAGATTAATCTACGATATAGAATTAAAATTTATAAAATTTATTATTTTGGTATTTTGTTAACATGGCAATACTTGCAGCTACATTCTAATTTCATTAGTTTGTTGTATTGAATCTTTTTTTTTATTTTTTTTTATAAATCACGAACTTATCTTATCTGATCAATGCACATATTTTTTGTATATTTGTAACACAAGCTCATTTTCTAATCTGAATAAGTAACGGACCTTTATCTAAAAATGTATTGCAAACAACTGACAATCAAAATGTGTGTGTCAACATACAAGTGATTTGATAATTAATGTGTAAATTATCTTTGAGATTTTAAATTGTTAATTAATGAGTAAGTAAGAAGTTCATTTTAACAGATTTTTAATAACATCATTCTCAACTAAATAGTTACACAATCTAATTAAAAATATTTGTTTATGAATTCTTATTTAAGCCTGTAGAAGCAAGCATTTGCAGGCAGAAATATTCGTAATTTTACCAAAAATATAATTAGCAGATGTTATTTGTAATGATATCTATTTGGTTGTTATTGGCAATAAAATAGTAGGGACTAATCAGACTAATTCAATATTTAGATGATATTACCCAATAACTCATTTAAATAAGGAATGAAATCATTATACAGTGCACTCGCGATAATATGAAGTAATTAAAACCAAGCCAGTTCACTTTTGCAAGATTGTTCATATATACGAATGACATTTAATTTTCCCTTTTCCCCAAGAAATAACAATTTATTATATATGTAAAAATTTTTATCTGTTACTTTTTACACATAAACATATTATGTACTTTCGAAAAAAAACAAAGTGATGTGAAAAAATCTGTTATATTTCTTTGCTGTTTCTTTTGTGCAACCACCTTTAAAACGGCTTGCTCTCTTAACTGCCTCCAAACGTTCAAATCTCGTTGATCAACCATTTCACTTTCGGGCCATGCCAATGCCTTATTCAATATTACTCTTCACTCTCGTTACGCTCTGCAGTGACCTCCTTCCATTCTTGAATGTTCAAAGCCGTAAATTCAACCCATAGTAAAGTCAAAACTTTACTTTGTTTTAAAAACACATTTTCCGAAATACAAACCTCAGGTATCAAAGAATTTAAAACATTAGCTGCACTTTCTCCTAATCAACCAAGTTCATCATCAGGGTGTTTCTAACAACACTTAAAGGTATTTCATCTTCAGGATCGTCTCGATTTCGGATCATATTTAAAACGTTTATCCAACATTTTTTTAATACATTGCCATCCATGAAGAATACATGCGGATTCTAAAATTGTTATGGCTTCCTTAGGTATAGTCTACTTCATAGAATCCAGAAAACATCCCGCTTTTGCAGTATCTGAAGCTAGCAGACTGTTTCTATAATAAGGTTCTGTAATCCTGATGCCGTTTTGATCAATAGGCTGTATGAGCGCGGTCAGATTTGATGGTATAAACATTGCAAAAATACAGCCATCCTCAGTTTTAAGTTCATCCTCAGATGGATGAGATGGAGCGTTGTGAATTAAGAGAATAGCTTTCAGCGGCAACTTTTGTTGGTAAAATTTTTTTAACCTAAATTATACCAAATAAGTTGTGAGATGGTAATTAGCTCGAGTTTATAAATTTTACTTCCGGAACAAATAAAAGATGAAACCAATCTTTAAGAATGGCTCGTGTCATCAAAGCTGATTTAGAATGTCTATAATGAACAAGACAATTAAAATTCTAAAAACACCGAGGCTGTTTAAGTTGGTGGGTTTCTGCGGCGCTTGCGCAGCAAAAGAAAGTTACCCGCTGCTTTTCAGTTCTTGCACCAGGAGCTGTTTTTTCCGATGATGACACGTAGCTCTTTTGTGGCAGCAATTTTCAAAACAATCCGGATTCATCAGCGTTATAAAGCTGGTCATTGGCAAATCCCAACTCTTCAATTTTACTTTTTAGCTTCATTATGAAAGGATCCACTAAGTGGGGCTGTGAAGAAAGTTTTTCTCTAGATATTTGAAGCAAGCGAACGCCATATCTCTTTTTAAAGTTTTGAAGCCATCCATCGCTGACATTGAACTTCAAAGCATTTTCTTTAATATTATTATGAAGATATTTGGCCTTTTCTTTTAACATAAGTGCATTTATAGTAAACTTTTTGTCTCTCATATCCAGAAACCACCGGTATACAGCATATTCCATTTTTGAGTACTCACACAGTCTTTCTTTTTCCAGGTCGAGGGAAGGTATTGTTGACACATTTAATAATCGAATTTCTGTTTTTTTTTTATTCCACAAATTGTAGATTTTTTCACCCCAATTTTATTCGCTAAGCTAGTAACACTTGCTCCTTTTTGTAAATGCTCGAAAACTTCGGATTTAAGCTATGCTTACTATGCAATTGAACCAGAATTTATTTACAACCCTGTTTGCAAAGATTTTATCACTGTTTAAATAAAAGTTCGTTAAGAACTTCAAAAATAAGTTGTTCATATTTTAAAGCTTTTACACTAAGTTCACATTTTAGAGTAATCAATAGAAGAAAAAATGTGTTCATATTTTGGGGTGTTCATATAATAGGGTCTTCATATTATCGCGAGTGTACTGTACTCATAAATTTTATAGAAAGAGTGAAGTTAATAAAAATAATAAATTAAATAAATATGTATTAATCTTTTAAACGGTCTTTTTTAATTAAATTTAACAATATATTTTTTTCAATATTTCGCTTTCCTTCTGCAGGAAATTAATTTTTATAACAACAAAAATTATTAACAATTTTGAAAAAATTGTGCCTGAAGAAGCTTTCCAGAGGCAAGAGAAATATTGAAAAAATATATTTTTAAATTTAATTAAAAAATACCTTTTAAAAGATTAATACATATTTATTTTATTTAAGTATAAAAGAGGTCGAATGAAAATAACAATCCAATAATAATAAAAATAATAAATAAAATTTAGTTCTCAAGAAATTTAGTAAAAATAATATAAAGTAGCTAATCCATGCGTAATCTTTTATGTTTCTTTAAAAATTAACACACAATTTAATCTATGTTATTTATGGTAGTCTCCTTTAAACATAAAAATTTTATGATATTAAAAAAAATAAACAATTTTATTTTTTGGAATCATTTGTTAATTTAATTTACGATAATATGTGCTAGATTCTAATAAAATATTAATTATTCAAAATATAAAAATATTTGAAATGTATTACTACGGAGGAAAGCATATTCATGTGGCCATTTCACTACTGCTCATATAGCTCATCAGTGAATTTTACCCCAAATTTTGTATAGAATATTCAAGAGTCTTATATCGTAAACCAAATTGATTAAATGGTTATTTCTATTGCATGGAGACGTTGTGTTTTTGTAAAATAATTTACAAATGTATTTCTGTTTTCTTTATTTTTAAAACTATATATGAATGACGTCCAAAGGAAACCCTTATGTGGTGTAATATTTTATGATGGCCAGGTAATAAATTAGGATTGCAAGGTAATAATTTAGCTTTGTATTTTTAATATAATTATAAATTTTATTTTATTGGTTTAATCTTGAGCTCAACGAGGAGCTTAATAGGTTTTAAATTTCTTTGGGCTCAACGGTGAGCTCACTTGTTGGTTCATTAATGAATAATAATAATTATTAGTAGTTGCTTATATGTAATTTATGTGAAGACTCCAAGCAGTCTAGAATAATGAAAGTTATTATTACTTGGACGAAAAGTGTAACGCGATCTAATTGTTATTATATTTATTTTGGCATTGTTTTTCTACAAAATAAATGTGTCAATACGAGTATAAATGCATCGATCAGCACATGTAGTCGGAGCAACAACAACAACACAAAAGCAATGTGAAACCTTTTGTTACGAGTACATGTGTGATCAGGGTTGTTCCGCTATAGTAGAAAGATTAAAAATAAAAATTGTTTTTGTCTTCGAAATGTTTGCTGTGTTTTTGTATAGAAATGTTTCTTTGCTGTGTTGTTAAAATGAGAACTCTTATTTAATCACACGATCTGGCTGGCCACCTAACTTCTGATTGTAGTGAAATTATGCTATAGGGAAATTCCGTTTGTAATAAATTAATCGTTTCATTGGCTGTGTGTTGTATGGCATCATCTTTTAGACACCACATGACAGTGATATCCACGTTGGGAATAATAGGCCCAAATTGAGCTGTTAGCATCTCCCGATAGCGTGATACATTGACCGTTACCGCATTTCCATCCCCATATTCGAAGAAAACGGCTTTAGTTTCAAATAAGTCTATGATTAAAAAAAAGGGGAAAACCTCTCAACAATTGCAAAAGTTAAAGCAAAAACTTAAATAAAACAAGATTAATTTTATTGTCACATAACCTGCATTAAGAATATTTTTTTTAATGAAATTTAAATTATATACTTATGAATAAAACATAGTTTTGCATATCATACTAGTAGAAAAGCGCTTATTTTATTAACTCAGTGTTCATTTACAATTAGGAAATATGGTCATTTTAGTCTATAAAAGCCACGACGTGGTTTTGCGGAAATCTTTATTATTTTAATGGTTAACGGAAATAGGTAAAATAATAAATTAAATATGCATAAATAATGTTAAAACATTTGTTAGTATGGTAATTAAATTCAGAGATGGGAACACTATCACATTATTAGTTAAGAATTTTGTATATTTGTTCTTTTTTTAGCACCACAAACAAAATTCTTAATGTATTTTAATTTAGTTTATTTCAACTATTAAAAGAATTAAATCAATTTTATTCATCTCAAATATTTGTATCTCAAATATCTAATTTCATTTTTAGTTTATATAACAATACAAATTTGTGCAATAACATCTCCGTAGCATAAAGTAGCCACTTAAAACTATAGTATTATGTAACACACATTTAGTCATAAATCTCTTTATTACACATTTATAAAATTTAGACTTAATTACTTTTAATTGTTGGCAATAAAATATGCTTTAAATAGAATTAAGTGGCTGCTGTATGTGTGGTAGAATTAGAAGTACAATTAAAAACTAAAACAAAAAAATCTAATCTTTAAAAATTGCATATGACAATAATTAAATAATATTATAAATTTTTTTAATATGACTTTGCTTTTATTGTATTTTACTATATTTTTATTTAGAATCACATCTTGATTACACAAAACTGAAAAGGTTAAAACGAAAAAGGGAAAGGGGAGAATTTGCAGTATGTATTGTTCCATACAGATTTTTAAAATTAATTGCTTTAGTAAACATCTTCTTGATTAAGAGTCCTTATGTTTTTCACTACCTTAATTGAACTTCTTCTTAAATTTTAAAACCATTAGGCTGTTCATAGAATTGGCATGGGCAGTTTTTTAAAGTGATTATGTGTGAGACGAAAGAGTCCTCTAAACCATTCCATAAGTATTCCGAGATTAATAGTAAAGTGTTTCGAAAGCTTTAAAATAATATGCCTACTTATATATTAATTTAATTTAAAATTGTGTCTTTTTTACGGACCACTACGCATGCAATGCAATGTGCCGGTACTAGGAAATTAGGTTGTGGGGAGGACAAAAAATAGAGTAGTGTTTGTGAATATTTGATTTGAACTTTCCTACTTTGAAAGTGACATGAAAAATCTCTGGAGAGAGTTTATTCCGTATACGAACTGTTCTGCTAAAAACGAATTCTCCCTGTAATGCATAGTGCGAGTCACTTGTCAATCAACCCCAAATGGATGCGTTCGCAATAAATATCAAGTTAAACGCAAAAACATGCAAGTAACGGGAAAAGTTCTCTAATTTCATTAGAGCACTTACCATTGTACGAACGATAAAATAGTAAAATACAATAGAGTTTCATAAACTATTGTCCCTAACAAGCCTCTTAGTTCTCTCCTGTAGGCGATTGAGCAACTTCAAAATAGACTTTGGGGCGCCGGCCCATACATGATAGTTATATTCTATTTTTGGACAGCTTTAGATGGTATTAATGGTAGGAAGATCGGATGGAGTAAAGTATCTCTTACACCGTTTTAGAAAACCGAGGTACTTGAAAGCTTTTTTAGAAACCTGAAAAATGTGCTTAGTCGATCGAACATCACACTAAATTTTTATGCCAAGAGCATCAAGGGCTTCCAATTCCTTAATACTTAATAATGCAAATAGCAATAGAAGCACCACTACTTCCGAAAATAAATCTGCGTAAGAATCAATGTTTTATGAGTCTTATGGGCATTAAAATGGACTGCATTCACACAACCCCATTCAGAAATTGTTGTGAGATTGTTATTGAGCGGATTATTCATGTTTTCTCTTTTTGTACTCACCTCCAACTGATTCAATTTATTACTGAATGAATACGAATGACGAATGGTGCTGTCATCTCCGAAAGAGTATATAAGTGTTAAAGGTTTGACAAAGAAGGTCATTTGGAAAAACAAGAAATAGGGTACGAGAAACAACGAAGCGTTGGAGTATCCTTGAATTAATGTTGTACTTGTTTGATAAAATTCCACCTATAACAACGCGTTTAATGGAATTCCTGAGAAAAGTCGATATAAATCTGGAGAAATTATTACCGACACTAAAAGCAAATGTATCACGCCACACTGTAGCAAACGCCTCGGGGATATCTGGAGCCACCACCTTACTTTCTCCGAAATGATGAGGCAACACCATTGTTGCGACAGTAAATACAACAAGTCATCCGTAGAGAAACCATATTGTCAGAGCCTACTGCTCTTGATCTCCAGACCTCACAAGATAAAAATGAACATGTAGAACAAATTGCAATAGGGCGGTAATTTTCAGGGTTATTAGACTCTCGGCTTTTGGGGATCGCCGTTATACTAACAACCTTCCAACACCTTGCAAATTCGCCGGCATGATACAACGTGCTACAAAGGGCTGCTAACTGACTGACTTAAAAGAGAGAAGTGGTGAATTATTTTTTTGGTTTCTTTTTTATTTTTAATTTATAAATATAAAATTTTTAATTGTTTCGAAATAAAAAAAACAATATTTTGCAATACAAAAATAAGGGTTTTTTGTGTAGATAAAGAAATAATTTTAGGGTTTTTATATTCGATTTTTTAGAAGAGGAGAAGAAATATCTGCTAACCGTGTGAATTTGTGTACATCATCTTTCGTAAGTGATTTCAAAAGTCTCAAAATTAATGATAAACTTATTGGATCCATTTTTTTTATTATTATCACATGTTCCATATTTTAATGCCTTATCAAGTTTAATTAAACATTGTAAATAAATAAATTGTGATTCAAGCAAGGCAGTTAATAGGTGACTAAGTTTTATTTGAATTTATCAAAGGTTGTGGTAAATAACAAAAATTTATATAAAATAAATAATAAATATTTTTTGCTACAAAAGCTATAGACGAAAGCTCTTTAATTGCTGTTTTTTGTTATCTCCTTTTTTAATGTGTTTTATCTGGTGTTTTTATTGCTTTAGCTTATATTCTGTTTTTCGTTTGATTAAGCTTCAGGCACTTGAGGTTGAAAAACAAAAAAAGTATTAACTTTCGTGTTATCAGCTTATCACTCGTTGTACTATGATACTCGTGGGTTAGTAATGTTTAGTTAATTATAATGTATAGAGCTTTTTAAATAGCAGACATATTATGTTATTTTTAATAGAAAATAGGAAATAGAAATAGGTTTTTGTTAAAGATGCTAATAAGACTGAAGAGATTATACGTTTTGAACAATATTTTTTACAAAAATTACCTTGAAACTTATTTAGTACATTTCAACAATATCAGTTAATTATTATAATATTTGGAAATTAAATTTAAAAATAAATTAAAACGTTTAAACTATTATTATAATAATTTAAATTCATTGATGTTAATAGTGGTTGTTGCGGTTGAGATGTTTGCTCCCATGTGGTCAAAAGCGCAAAAAAACGTGAAATCTAAATAGAAATAAAATGGGGAAAAAAAACAAAAATATATAATTTAATATAATTTAAAAAACATTAAAAAGATTAGAAATAATAAGATTTTACTAAATATTAAATTGTTTAATTCATAACATATTTTATTTATAATTAAACTACGATAATACTTAACCTTTACAAGTTCATGTTAACTATTTTTAAGGCCGATTAATTAAAAACTTTCGTCACATCAATCATTTGAATTTTTTATAATTATTTTTCTATGATATTTCTATTTTTTTGTTTTTACTATACACTCCTAGCCACATGAATAGAACCCCCTTTGTATTTTAAGAAACGGCAATTCTCTCCCATATTTGTTTTGTGTTTTAAAAGTGTCTCTTTTTAATTGATCTGTGAAAATATGTGTGTTCTGGAAAAGTCCCGTTATATCATTTTTTCATATTTTATTCTTGATTGATTGTTTTGATATTTTAATTTTGATTGATTGATTTTTGGTGAATTTGTTTTTAAATGGGTCTAGGAAATGCATTAAAAGAAGCTGGAAAAAATTAAAACCTAAATTTATGTGGAATCTGGTGAATCGATCCACAAAATTGGTGAACGATTCAAAAGAAGCCGAAATGTGGTATTTAAGTATTTACGGAATGAGTTCAGCTACGGTGCAAATATGAAAGGGCGCGCTAAAAGTGTACTTCCGGCAACTGATAAACGTGCTATTCTCAGAGCGGCATCACATTCTTACGACTCGTCGGCGCAAATTACAGCTGAAACTGATGTTTCGATAAGCCTAAGAAAAGTGCCGTATCTAATTTCGAAGTCTAAATATCTGAAGCGGCTTAAACTTAAGAAAAAATCAGCACTTAACGATGCTCACGTCACATGACGTGGAACGACAACTGGCACCATGTAGTTTTTTCAGATGAAAAGAACTTCAATTTAGAGGGGCCTGACAGCCACATTTATTATTTTCACCATCTCCGAAAAGAGCGGGCATCGATTGGATCGTTTGCATAGCAGAGTGGGAGTGGTTATGGTGTGAGAGGCCATATACTATTATGGTACTTGTGAGCTGAAATATTTGTCTAGCACCATGCACGTTAGTTGCTATATTGAAGTGTTACAAGAGGTATTTTCACACTTTCAAAATATTTTTGGAAGTTTACAGTGGACATTCCAGCATGACAATGCACCAATTCATTTAAATGCTAATGTGTCCGATTGGCCCCTTACTCACCGAACCTTAACATCATTGAAAAATTCGTAGGAATCACTAGCTCGTAAAGTTTTTGCTTCTGGAAAGCAATAAAGTACTAAACAAGAACTCATTGATGGCATAAGAGTGACTTGGTTAATCATTTTCGCTCGATTATATAGTAGCCATGTAGTGTATTTATGTATTCTTAATAGTTCTTCTGATTTATTTTAATTTATATCCTTGCTCAGCTAGGAGCAGTTATTTCTATCAGTAATTAGCCAAGTAGTGTATTTGTTTATTTTTAATATTTTGTTCCTCTATTTAATTTATATCTTTGCTCAGCTGGGAGCTTGGTGGAACAAAGAATAAAGAATGAATATTTTCTTCTAAATATCAGTCGGTTATATACCGACTCAGTTGACTAGAAACATAAATAAAAACAAAGTTCCTAATATTTTTTTGTAGAAGCTACAATCTTTCGAAAAAATTTTGTTTGCGAGTCCTATTCATTTGGCAACGAATGTATACATGTGGCTGCTTGATAGTAGTAAAGAAAGTAACTAAGAAAAGCTTATTAACCTAAACATAATGAATGAAAAACTAAGTTAGTAAGATAATGTATTCCAATTTTAGTGATTTATGTGGATGACAAGCATTCAAATGTTTTTATGGGCGTTTAAGCCTTCTTCTTACACAAATTTTTTTCTTCTGAATGCGTATGCCTTGTTTTTGTGTAAAACAGAATTTGAAACACTTAGTTTAGCGTTAACTTATGGTTATCTTGATTGCAAATAAAGGGACATTAGTTATTACTTTACTCTACTGTTGTCCTTTTAATTGCATGTCTACTATACCCCTGTAAATCAGCAAGTTGCAAGTCTTTAAGCGCTACACAAGTTGTTTCTGAGAGGTTTTCTTATGCATCTCTTTGATTTTTTTTATATACTTCTAATTGAGGTGTTTAACATTTAAACACTTTTTTTAGTTGATTTTTTATTTTCCATTCCCATTTCACTGAATTATATTATAATACAAATAAATATAATTTTACATTAAAATACTTTAATTGCAGTTGCTTAAACAACTTAATTAACACTCAGAAAACACGTTTCCATCTATTTTGCACAAGATGGCTTTGGTCAGGTTTGTTACCACGCTGTGTAATGCCATGATCTTTGCTCTCGGCGACCTCCTTTTTATATTATGTCTAGAGTTTTAAATTATAAGAAATGTCCTGGCAACTTCTAAAAATACTTTTTTTTTGGTCTTATAAAAGCGATTATGTTTTGTTACGTTATACTACAGAACAGCATTTTATTCTTTACGATATCATATAAAATTATTATAAAAAAAAACAAAATAACTATATATTTTGTTGTGTTGGCAACGCTTTACGTAATTAACAAATTTGCGAGTTATTGCTATAGCATGAAAATTTAAAACTATTCACAGATACTACGATTATATAAGAGTACAACTTAATAAGAAATACAAAAAATTAAATAAAACGAGAAAAAAAAGCACAGATACAGTGAATAGCAATGTCTTCACAAAAAGTTTATGCAAATACGTATGTATATGTATGTGTCTGTTTAGTAAATTAAGTCATATCGTTAGCTAAAATGAAAAATTTTGTAATTAAAAAAAATCTAAATATTTCTTGTAATAGATTTTTTTGTTTAAATGAAAATCTATTTATAAGTGCAAGAAAGTAATTTTAAATTGTTGTTGCATATATCGTTTTTCATATAAGCTGACGATATACATTAGCTTTAGTACAAGCTAATTTGCTAACTTATTTAATATAAAGTATTTAACTAATATTTAAACAATTATTTATACTTCCAGAAAATATGTTGCTTTTCTTTTGATTTCCTAGAACTGTTGATTTAATTTATTAAAGCATTTCGCTTCGATACTTTATTAAAAAAATTTTAAATATTTAAATACAAATTTTTGTCTTCTGTAAAGGGTGATTTTGGTGAGTGGTTTAGATTTATTTTATTCGAAATATATATAATCTTCTGTCATTTCGTAGTCAAGACCGCTATAACTGGCTCGCATGTAGCCTTATTTTGTTTTCTATGACTTTTTCAAATATTTTTGGCCATATACAACAATAACGCGGCGAATGTAGTCCTCTGAGTGGTGAATCCTTTTTTGACTCATTGACTTAGACAAGCGACTCACGTATCCCTACCGAAAATTATCTAGTGGCATTAAATTGAGGCCGTCAAGGGTCCGAAATATGAAACCATGCGGTTAATAAATCAATTGCGACATGAGCTGAGTGACATGCTGTTCCGTTCTTTTAAAGTCTCAGCTCTTACACATAATGTCTGTTGTATTGATGAATAAAACTGTTAGTGATCTTAGATAGTGAACGCTATGTTCACTATTGATTGTAATATTCTGACCAGCAAACTCTTTAAAGAAGTACGAATCAATGATTCTACCAGCCCACAAAGGATATTAATCAACTATTTTTTCTGTATGTAAAGATATATCAACATATATTTGAGTCGTATCATCACTCCAAGTATGATAGTTTTGGTTTTTGGCGTATCAATAAAAAAAAGAGCTTCACCACTAAATAAAATTTGCTTATGAAAATCGTTATGGAAGCCGATCTTGTTTTTTGCCCAATTTGTAAAATTTGAAATCGTTGCCTTACCAAACCAAACATACCTTACGTGAATATCGACAAAATGGCCGGCAGTTAAAAAATTTTGCCAACTTATAGGCCCATACCTCTTTAAAAATACCCTATATAACAGTGTGTTGTTATATAAAAGTAACAAAACAAAGTACACAAAAGAAAGGTAAATAAATTAGAAAGTGAATAAAAAGTTTGGTATTCTCATCACGATAAATCAAATACATGTGGTTTTCATGAATAACGAAAACAAAATGTACAAAGAGTTATTATAAAAGTTGAAAAGAAAAGAATAAAAAAAAAAACAAAACTCTATATAGCAATGCTCATCCGCAGTTAACCACATTGACCCACATGTCACTTGGTTGTTAATGCTTAAAATGCTATAATGGTAAAAGTTTTATTTATTGTATATGGATTACTAAATAAATATGTAACGTCAAGATGAAAATAGGAAATATAGATAAATGGCTATAAATCATTAGCGATAAAATAAACGCGAATATTTGAAAACAGCAGCAGAAAAAAAATAAAAATATTTTTTAATAGTCTTTTTATTTTTTAAATTCTATAAAATTAAGGAAACAAATTTCCCGCTTAAAAATACACATTTTCTAGTCCAGGTGACAATGAAGATGAAATAAATAATATGAAAATCCACGAAATTTAAAAAATTTCCGTATAAATTAATATTGTTAATAGTGAAAATTTCCCAGGTACCTGTTACTCAGTTAAGGGAGCCCAACATAAATTACTCACTTACGATATACAAACGAAAAGCTTATTGGAAATATAACTTAGTATCATTGAATTTTACTTTTGTGCTTATGAAATAATATTTGTTGTATACTTATAAAAGAATAATTGGATTTGTAAGTCTATCATTACTAACTTCATAACGATTTATAGCACAAAAATCGAAAAACCTGTTTCTTCGTATATTATGGTTTCTAGAAATCAACAATTTTTCCTAATTGCAGCTACTTAAAGCATACAGCGTACTATTGTATATAAATACTACTTATCTCTTTAGTGTCTTGTTCAATATTAATTGAGCATTCCTATCTATAGGCGAGTTGAAACATTCTGATTATACCTTAGGATCTTCTGACCACCTTGTGATAGCTATTAACTACTTATTAAAAATTCGTTTAATGGTGTACGTTGTATGATATTTATACTTTAAAACCAAATTTCCCTTTGTAACCTTTGTACAGTACTGCAAATACATCAGAAATAATTTTTAGAATCAAAAGAATAATTTCAGAAATTTAGTCTACTCAATAAAGTATTTGTGTGCTTTTAGCCCAAATTTTATAGAAGTGAGTTTCGATATCAGGTGTACTACACCTTATCAATAAAGATCTGCCCATAAGGTATTGCAATTTTTTGGGTTGAAATCGGTTGGTTTTAAAAGAATTATTCACCTGATCAGGTTTAAGTTTTATAAGTAATATAAGTAAAAAGATAAACTTGTTATGTTCCTTACAATACCTTTCCGTCTCCCACAGTCTTCTATTACTATTCTTCAAATTTGAACAGTGTATTGATGAGATCTGGCTATAGTATAAAAAATTAGATAAAGTCTAAATGTTCTCTTATTCTTTTATTCGTAACCTATGCTGTATATAATGCTGTAGTGGTCAGCTTGATAAATGTATTTTAGTAATTATTGAAGTAAGTTTTTATTTAACATTATTTTTTTCATTAGGTGTTATGCTGTATGTGTCTTGCAGATTATATAGTGCTTCGAAATTTTAGATCTAAAATTTAGAACTAACAGAAACTAATGTTTTCTATTGTTTCCTTGTATTTGTTCTTATTTGATCAGCTAGTTTAACACGCGCAGTAAATATCAAATAGATCTGTAACATCTATACTAATGTCAATTCTCTTATGTATTTTTTTAACTGTTTTTAACTGTTAAGTATTTTTTAAGTGTTAAGCATATTAGCATATATTTCATTATAAGCAAAAAATAAAAAAACTTTTTTTTTTTATTTAGAATTGTTATTTTATATTGTTTTATTGCTTTATTTAAACTATTAATTAATTTTCTGTTGACTACAAAATTTTGCTAGATGGGTTCGACTATTAGGCATGCTGGTTAAGCTTCGTGTTATCACTGATATTATTCAAATTTCTTAAGAAGAATTTCACTAAGCCGGTATTGACACAAATGTCTTAAAAACAAAAGTAAAATACTAAATATTAATTATATAACGACACGCGTAGCAGATATAAAAATCCAAAGTGAAGCTTAATATTTTAGCAGTAGCTTTCAAAGCCTGGAATACAAAATATTAAGAAATTTCCACAAGTATCAAAATAATATAAATAAAAAAAGTATAAAAATGAAATTCGTTGCCATCCTTTATTTTGTAGTTGTTCTGTTGAGGTTTTGCGAATCCTGTGAAGAGCACTGTGTTATTCATCGATATAAATGCGACGAACTTATTCCTCGCTGTAAACCAAACTCCTTGCATAGGAAATTCTGCAGGGACCATCAAAATAATTGTCATATCACCATAACGAAATGTTCGACCGCAAATCGTATGTATTAAAATTTTCATTACTTAGCTAAATAATTAATTAAATATTTTTACTTTTCAGCTATAAGGGTAACTGGGTCTAATATTTGCAAAGGTAAAGGTAAAAATATAGAAGTAACAAGAGAATGCCAAAACATAACTTTAAGTAATTAGTTAGATTCTAGTATCTAATGCTTTGCCGAAACTACTTGAAACAGTTAATTTTATACCCGTAATAAATAAAATGTTAAATAATTTTTGAGTAAAAATTTGTTAAACTATTGCATTTAACTTAATTAAACATCACCGAGTTTACAATACAAATTCACGCTGTCAAGTATTTACACAAATGTTTTAATACAAAAGACCACTGAATACTCTTTCTGCATTTTTTGGAGAAATAAAATTATCAGATTTGCTAAATTTATCAGCAGTAGATAACAGAGCTTCTAGTATAAAGTAATCATAAATTGCTAAATTTATCAGTATAAAAAGTTTAAAAAAAGAGTAAAAAATTAAACTCGTTGCATTCATATGTGTTGTTGTCGTTATTGTAGCAATTGCAGGCCATTGTGTTATTTATTAATATGAACGTGATGAAGTAATTGCTGATTGGAGTCAAAGTTTTGCATTTATTTAGGGAGCAAAGAATGAAATATTTAACCTTTTTTGACGCAAAGCTAACTTTATGGAATTTTGACATTAGTAGGGGTAAAAATGTACAAGTTACCACAACATTTACCACTGGATTTTTAAATAATAATAAAATATTTGATATCCAAGTTTTATCGAGAGTATTGGTTATATTGAAGATATTATTCGTAATAAATTAAATTTAGAAATATTTAAATAAACATTTTTACAATAATCTGGTTACTTGTCCTACGTGTGCTACTTGTTAGGATTATGCTACAATTTCAGTTTTATATTAGGACACTCTAGACGCCTTATCTTTTAATAGCAAACTCTATTGCGAACATTACGGCAATGTTAAGTTAAGCTTGGATATTTTTGTTCATAAAAACTTTTGGCCGATAACTTCTTGTGTGTGGTATTTTATATTCCCCTGGTACGATAACTATAAGAAACATATGCGGTCTACTGCATGAAGCTTTGTCGACCAATTTTTCAAAAACGACGTTAAAAATAAGTTTAAAATTGCTCTTTAAAATTTCGAATAAAAAATAAGGTGATAATCGCCGCTTAAAATCAAACTTGCTTAAGCATTCACTTTCTATAATTTTAGATATAATGATTCGTATTTTACTGAGTATGTTACAAATCCTTAAGTGTATGAAAATGTCTGAAAATTAAAATAAAATGAATTTTATATAGCAAGTGTTATCGAGTATAAACTGGTTTGTTTATTTTACTTCGCATTTTAATTTTATTTAATTGTTATTTACACAAATGTCTTAATATTAAATACTACTAAATTTTCGTTTTGAATTTTTTTGGTATATATAAGAGAACGAAATGTCAAATTTTTAGCAGTAGCTTTTTAGCCCTTAAAAAAATTTCCATCGAACTTATATCAAAATATTAAAAAAAAACTAGTGAAAATGAAATTTGTTGCGTACCTTTGCTTCATAGTCCTTCTGCTGAACATTTGCGAATCTTTCAAAATTAATTCACAGTGTTATTTTCGGCGACATAAATGCGATGCGCTGGTTCCGAATTGTTCCAGTGCTGCAGGGTGCAAAAACTTTGGTGATACTTGTTCAATTGTCGTAACAAAATGTTGGAAGAAAAAGGGTATGAATTAAAATCCATCCAATTTAAATATATCTTAAACTATTTTTATATTAAAGGAATGATGACTATTAAGACAGAGGTAGAGGTAGATTTTCCTTAAAATTTATATCAAGCAGAACAACATGGATATTACATGAGTGAAATTTAATTATTATCCACAATAAATAAGTTATTAAATAAATAGATATGTGAAGAAACCAAAATACACTTTTTAAAACAATTTGCTTTACTATAAATATCTCACATTATCAAATCTTTTATTTTTATTTCCATCTAGAGTTAGCTTTTTGGTATGTTTATAAAATTATAATGATAATGTGTGTGCTGGATTGAATTTTTATAAACAAAACCGCAATTTGTAAACTGTAGAATAGTTTTGTATTAAAACCTTCGTTTTCTCGCTTGCTAACTTGATTTAAAATTGAGCGACTCAGCTTTCTGAAAGCTTTTTTCATTTTAATAATGGTAAATGTAATTGTAAAACAGTAAAACCTTACCTCTTTCGTGACCCTTTCTAAATTACTGAAGAACATCTCTCTACAACTTGACGTATGAAAAAACGGAAACGTTTATTGATATGGTATTGTCCTTTTCACAAATGAGTGAGTTTTTTAATTCAAAAACTTTTGCACAAATTCAGTTGTATTACGATAGACAAAATATTTTACTTGTTTAAGAAGGTTTTTTTAAATTTTATACTTTCGCTGGGAGTTTTATGTGGAATATTCATCGCTAGTTGTTCTTAGTTAAAAAATATTTGAATTTATTTTTATTTATAACTGGAAAATATGCCAAATCCAAATAAATTAACCTTACGTTAAAATTTATGGCCAAAAGTTTCTGTTTCTTCACATGCTATGTATTCATTAAAATGATTTCCTCAGTTATTGGTAAGTCATAAAAACGGCCCTAACAGAAACAACTAAAACAAGCTGCCAGATCTTTCGTTATAAGCATAACCTAATCACAGAGAGGGTTCCTTTGCATTATAGTACAGCGTGTGTGGTTTGAAGGTGTTATCAACACTAGCTTGCAGAACTGAGTAACTTAATATACATCAGAGAAAATAATACTCGGTGTGCTTTATTTTATGCTTTGTTAAAAAACAAAATATATTTTCTTTGAAATAATGTAAGAATCCAACAGAAGCCGTTTTATGATTAGCTGTTATTGATTTGCTGGCCTTAGTTCGTGTGCTAGCTTCAACCACTTTAACATTACTTTTATAATATTTACCGACTTTTTTAAATCTTGAAGTTCAATCATACAGCATTATATTATTGGTAAATTGTGCAACTTTAACAATTTTTATCTCATTAAGAAGTAATAAGCTTCTCAAGGAATAAAAATTAAAATTTGATATTAAATGCTCGATCTTATGCACAACTAACAAACTGTTTTTATAAAAAAGAAAAGGATCAATAGATTTTGCTACAAAATGCCAACCTTAAAAGATTAAGAAAACAAAAAAAAAAAAATAACTGCGAAATTTTGGTGCGAATGTTTTCACAGAATATTTGAGATATTGCAAACTATACATGTTCATACCGATAAAACTTTTGTGAAACAACTTTGAAAATATTGAACTTCACATTATTTATTATACAACATTTTCTACTTAAAATTACTTTCTCTAAACTCTGATCACCAATTTTTTCGAGCTACTGAGCCAAACTAGATTCGTTTCATAAAATAAAATTTAAGTAAAACAAATTTATTTGCTTAGCGATGCACATAAACTGTATATAAATGTAAAGAATTGATAATTCGAATACTTTGACCAAAATAAACAAAACAGAATTATTCATATAATTTTATATTATTTGATAATTTTTTTATTTTTTTAATCGACCTTTTTATATCTTAAATAAATATCTGTTATTCTTTTCAACGGCCTTTTTTAATTAATTTAACAATATATATTTTTTTCAATATTTCGCTTTCCTAACAAATGTTAATAATAGTTGTTGTTAAAAAATTAATTTTTCCTGTAGAAGCTTTCCATAGCAAAGCGAAATATTGAAAAAAATATATATTGTTAAATTAATTAAAAAAGGACGTTGAAAAGAATAACAGAAATTTATTTAATTTTATATTATATTATTTTATATTATATTATATTTCCATCTTTTTTTCGGAGCAGCACCCCATAGGGTTCAGGCAATGTATTTTGCCAGAACTAGAAAATGGGCTTAAGGGGAGGAGGAAAGAGGGATCAGTGTTTGTGGACATTCGATTTGAATATTCCTAATTTAAAGGGACAGGAAAGACCTCTGGAGGGAGATAATTTTACATAAAAACTATTCTACTAAAAAACAATGTTCTCTATATTGTGCAGTGCGATTCACCGGCCAATCAATTAGAAATGGATGGGCACTCAACAAATGCGTGTTAAACTCAAAAATATGCGAGTAACGGGAACAAGTTACCTAATTTAATTAGATCACTTACCATTGTTGTAATGATAACATAGTGATATACAACCTGCGATGCTCTAGAAAATCAATAGAGTAAGATACCCTACTGTCTCCAATGACCTTCTTGGTACTGTGTTCTACGCGTTTGAGCAGCTTCGAAACAGACTTTGGGGAGCGCCGGCCCATACATTAAAGTTATATTCCAGTTTTGGGCTTATATAGGTGGTATAAAAAGTACAAAGATGAGATGGAGTCAAGTGTCTATTACACTATATTAGAAAATCGAGGCACCTGGATTTTTATGCCAAGAACATCAAGAGCTTTCGATTCATTATTACTTATATTCCCATAATAACAGATGCTGCATTATTGCCGAACACACATCTATGCGTTAGCGTACATTAAATTTTATGGGTGTTGAAATCGACTCTATTTACACGACCCCATTTCGAGATTGTTGCGAGATCGTGATTGAGCTCATGATTCATATTTGGAAACCACCTCCGACTGGTTCGGTCTACAACTGAATGAATATGAATGACAAATGCTGCTGTCACCTGTGAAAGAGTATATAGGGTTGAAAGTTTGACAAAGTAGGTCATTTAGAAAGATATGAAATAGGGTAGGAGAGAGAACGGAGCCCCTAAATTAATCTCGAACTCGAAAAGCCAGCAAGTTATCTTACGGAAACCATACTGTCGGTCACTAAGTAAGCTGTTGGACTCCAGGTACCTCACAAGATCAAAGTTAATCATACTTTCTATCACTTTAATAACGGCAAAACATATTGGGCGGTAATTTCAGGGTTTTTTGGGGTTCGGCGTTACATGATATCGAGTTTACATATTCCGACATTAACAGATAAAAACAAGATAAAATAATAGTAGGAATAAAAATATAACTATAACGAAATATAAAAAACAAAAAATTTTTTTGTTGTATGAAATTGTTAGTGAGAGTTTTAAACTATGTTCAACTGTTGCAAATTGAATTTTCCAAATCAAAAATTTAAGTATTAACGCTACCTTCTACTAATTCTTTCATTTCCACTAGTATTTTGGTTTAATTTATCATTTTGATCGATTTTGCATTAAAGGAACGACCCTTATTAGCTCTTTTGTTAAGGAATTGAAAAATTTTGCTACCTACGTCTTTGGAAAATTTTACCTGTTGAGATGGATGTTGCTGTGTATTCAGCTTACTATTCCTGTTCTTAAAAATATTTTTATTTATATATTTTATAATATAATGAAACAATTGTTTTTTTGCCAGTATTCCGGTTTAAAAGCTTTATTGTTTAGCGAGCTAGTGGTCCAGCTCGCTTCTATGCTTGTGTAATTATGATATCTGTTAAGGAAAATATTCCTCCTTATATACTGATTTTTATTTCCAATTTGTTTACAAAAAGGTTTAGAATTATTCTTATCAAATATTCTTATGCTAAATGTATTAGTTGTGTGTACTTACATTTGAAATGTAATACCGTTATAAGCTTTCTCATACTCACAACTAAATCATTGTGCATTGTCCAGGTGTAAATGTTTGTGAGCACTCCTAACATTATTTACATATGTATTTTTGCCTGTGCACATCCACACTTGAAATATAATATCCTGTATGTTCGGTTGATTTACCGCACATACATTGTTAGCGATCGCTCCTAGTGTGAATTATTTAGAATTACATATAACGCCTCGTAAACAGTTTAATACGAATGATTGCATAGGCAATCACAACAAACAACTCACACTACACTACACTGTACCGGTACAATTAACTATGTATGCATGCTACAATTTATTTATTACAAATTATACTTATAAGTGAGTTATTAGCATAAATAAAAAAAGAAAGAAGCTATTACAAAATTGGCTTTAAGCTAGACAATATTCAGAACTTAAATATATTTAAACAGATTACTTTTAACTAAAAAATCTTCTAATTTTTCTAAATAATTTACGGCTATCGTATTGTTAATAAAGTGAAAAAAGCCTTATGTATTTGTTGACATGCGGATAGTTATAAAAAATTATGGTCAATGTTTCGATTGCCGAAAGGCAGGCCTTGGAGCAAGTTTTTTTTTATTAAGCGGGATTGTGGTAATCTTGTGGTGTCAAATTCTCAGCCTTATTATATTAATTTGGTGTTTTTTGGGAAAATTGCAACGATTTTTAAATAATCTTTAATATAATAGTTATAATTTTTTTGACCTTTTTTTAATATTTTTTAGTAATTAATTTTAAGCACAAGGTCTTATTTAATAAAAAATTTTTTAAAAAACTTTATTTTTTATTATATTTTCGATATTTCGCCACACCGTTGGTTGGCATCATCAGGAAAAACAAAAATAATAATGAACAAACAAATTGAAAAAATTTTTTGATTAACAAATTCAAAATAATCAAAAATTTTTTTCAAAAAAAAAAACAAAACAAACAAAAACAATAAAAAACGACAAATTAAAAAAATTTTTTTTTTTTGTTTTACAATTTGTCGTTTTTTATTGTTTTTGTTTGTTTTGTTTTTTTTTTTGAAAAAAATTTTTGATTATTTTGAATTTGTTAATCAAAAAATTTTTTCAATTTGTTTGTTCATTATTATTTTTGTTTTTCCTGATGATGCCAACCAACGGTGTGGCGAAATATCGAAAATATAATAAAAAATAAAGTTTTTTAAAAAATTTTTTATTAAATACGACCTTGTGCTTAAAATAATTACTAAAAAATAATAATCTTTAATATTTTAATAAACAGAAAACACAAAATATGCTCCAATATATAACTGAAGAACACAAAAAACTCAGTCATAAGAAAGGGTATTTTTCTTAACATTAAAAATTTTTAACAATTGTTATGTTTTGAAAAGAGAAAATTAGAAAATATATTATATTATAAAAAAATAAATATCTGTTATTTTGTTTTTAACGATCTTTTTTAATTAATTTAACAATATATATTTTTTTTCAATATTTTCGATTTCCTAGGGAAAGCTTCTTCATTAACAAATTGAAAAATTTTTTTGTTTTATTTTTTCAATTTGTTAATAATTGTTGTTATTAAAATTAATTTTCCTGAAGAAGCTTTCCATAGGAAAGCGAAATATTGGAAAAAAAATATACATTGTTAAATTAATTAAAAGAGACCATTAAAAAGAATAACAGAAATTTATTCAAGATATAAAAAGGTCGATTAAAAAAATAAAAAAATTTTTATAGTTTTTTTTTAAACGATCTTTTTTTATTAATCTTTAATAAATATCTTTTTTCTTTTTAAGATCTTTTTATATATTTTTTCTTCTCGATATTTCGCTTTCCTTTGGAAAGCTTCTTCAGGAAAAAATTTTATATTTTTGAAAACAAAAAATTAATAACAAATTGAAAAAAATGTTTCGAATGTTTTGAAATATCGAGAAGAAAAAATATATAAAAAATATCTTAAAAAGAAAAAAGATATTTATTAAAGATTAAAATAAGTAAATTATATAAAAATTATATTCATTATACGGAAAATATTAATAATACGGACAGCGGCTCTGTATTCTCTTCTCTGCTAACTTAATGCAAATAAATAAATACTAGCCCGGGTATACAACTGCTTATAGTAAATGTTTCGCTGCTTTAGCCGTTTGCAACTTACTCCTTTTAATAATATTGTTACGAAGATGATTTGCAAAGTTTTAAAAGAAAATAATTATCAGTAGAAAATTAAAAAAGCAACCCACTGTGCATTTTACAAAATGCGTAGTTTTCTAAGAGAAATCTTATACACACAAGACAACAACAACAAGCTTATAAGAAATTCTATCAAATAAGAAAAGAACAACAGGAAAAAAAAACTAAAACAGAACAAAAACATAACGCACAGCCAAATAGGCGCCTAAATTAAAATATTATAACAACGACAATATTAGGTGATGTTAAAGTACAATATTTTTGTATGTATGAGAACCGCTTTAAACAACTATATAAGCACCACCTGCTGTGCAGATATATTTACTTAAAATGAGTCGCCAATGAGTAACGACAACAAAGTTACCATCGTGTTTATTTTGTGTGTATTGAAAGTAAATAAATCGTTTAACTTAATTTAAGACTCTAAGGTACTTAGTTATTAGTTTGCTATATAAGAAGAAATTACATAATAAGATTTACATCTGTACCTGTCAGTGAGCCTTAATCAGATGGAATATTCCACCAGGTAGGTGTTATTAAAGGTGAAATAAACCTGGTCACCATATAAAACTGACCTGTCTGTTATGGGGCCACGAAACCACAACCACTACGATACTCCCATATAGGGGCCAACCTCAATAATCAGCCAGAGAACAGCTAAATGTCTAAAGAGACAAATAATGGAACTCTGCGAGCCTACTGATTACCGTGGAAATAACGTGGAGTTTTCAGTTGTACCCCTGCTGACTTTAGGGAACTGGGCTCCGTTTTTCCCTCAGTTGCACAGGTCTAGATAGTCGAACGTTCTATAAAGACCATAAATGTACTACCGGGGGGAATATAAGAAGAAATAACAAAACGTTTATTAATAGGAATATAAAAAAGTGTATTATTAACTCTTTACAAACCTTAAAAGTTTAATTACTTAATGACATCCGCTGACTAGCTAAAAAAAAGTTAAGTTGTGAAAATTTCTAAATCGTTTTCTACAATGATTTATTTATGCAATAGATGGCACTATTTTCTATTAGAAAACAATTTTGAAATAATTTATAGGAATAATACGTAGATCATTCTAGTTCAACATTTCTAGAATCATTCTTTAAAAGCCACTTTACCTTTTCAAATCACGAATGCTAGAATTTTTTCCAACATTATACGTGTAGATATTTTTATAGATATAATCTAAAATATTTTTAAATTAGTACAATTAACTTAGTCAACAAAACTCACGGAGTTAGCTGTAGAATATCACGTAGCAAGTACTTCAACAAATGTCTTAATACAAAAGACTACTTAACGTATATAAAAAAGCAAAATGTTTTAAAATTTATCAGCAGTGGTTAGCTGGGCTTCTGATAAAAAGTTATAATAAATTTCTGCATGTGCATAAAATTGAATTAAAAAGATAGTAAAAATGAAATGCCTTATAATCTTTTGCACTTTGTTGGTTCTATTTACATTTTGCGAATCATCTGAAAATCATTGTGTTATTCATAAATATTTGTGTGGAGAAATTGTTTCTCTTTGTGGTCCAAGATCGACTCATTCAAAATTATGCAAGGAACATGAAAATAATTGCGAAATCGCTATAAAAAAATGTGCCAAGTTTGCTGGTATGTATAAAAACTTTGATCATTAAAACGAAAAACATCAACCGTTTATTATTTTTAGATATAAGGATTAGTAAGGCTAATTATTGCAGAGGTATAGGTAACTACATAAAGGTTACAACAAAATGTGAAAATGGAACTTTAAGCTATTAGAAATTAGATGATTATCTAATCTTTACCACGAAAACTAGAAAAAAAGAATTAGAAATAAAATCACAAATATTATAAGCAGTTATTATCCATAAAATTTTATACAAAAAATCCAAAAATGTCTTTTAATAAAAATTAAAAATAATCACATGGTTACAAAAAGAGATTTAGCTCTTAATACATAGTTTTGAATTTTTTACAATATTTTAAATACTTAATTTTGTATTTCTTAACTGTATTGTATTTCTTATTTAATTTATTTAACAAAGATGTCGATTTAAATAAATTGCTTTAGATAAATAATATTGTGGTTCCTTTTGGTCTGCTTTTTTGGTATAAAATAGTAATAAGTTATTTCATTAAACAATTTAAAGAACAAAAATATTATTTATTTATTTATTTATTAATCATTAATTGTCTACGGAAATTAACATCCTTGCAGACATTTTAATTAAAATAATAATTAAAATACTGACAAATTGTAATCTACGAAATTATAATATTTATTAAAATCTGCACAAATTCTCCTAAAAGGGTCCGCGTTAGCATAATTGGCTCGAAAGAATTCCACTGCTAAAGGTATAAAATGTCGTGTAGGGCGTTGCGGTACATTTAGAGTAATCCTGTTAATAAGTGAATGTGTAGAAACATTGCCAATTATCACACCAAAAATGAACGAAATATTAAGTGCTGTTCTACGACTCCTTAAAGTTGGTAGCTTAATAAGAGAAAGTCTAGCTGAATAGGCAGGTAAGTCCAATGGGTTAAAGTTCAAACCACGAAGGCAAAAAAGCAGGATTTGTTTTTGAACAGATTCGAGAACATCTGAGTATTTTCTATATATAGGGTCCCAAATAACGAATCCATACTCTAGAATAGGCCTGACAAGGGACATATAAAGGCTTTTGGTAACGTATGGATCATCAAACTCTTTAGCCCAACGTTTCACAAATTCAAGTACACCTCTAGCTTTGTTTGCTGTCAAATTGATATGTGCAATAAAATTGAGTTTGGAGTCAAGTAGCAATCCAAGATCTAGTATTTTGTCAACTTCCTCCAAATGATGGTCATCGATATAGTAGCACGCAGTTATCGGTTTCTTTCTAGCAAAGTAAATATATTCTTGTGATCTAGCTCCATACGATTTATTCTACACCAGTTGTGAAACGAGTTAAGGTCACCTTGGAGGTGTTGCTGGTCAGTTACTTGACAATAACTAAGAAAAACTTTTACATCGTCAGCATACATCAAAATATTGGATGATTTAATGACGTCAGGCAAATCATTAATAAATAGCAAAAAAAAAAGCGGCCCAAGGTGGCTTCCCTGTGGTACTCCAGATAGAACCTTTATGTATCTAGAGGCGGCGTTATTAAAACGGACCATTTGTTTCCTATTCGTAAGGTAAGAGTAAATCCATTTGACAGTTAAATCGGCAAAACCTACTAATTCCAGTTTTTTCTTTAGGAGGATATGATTTATTTTATCAAATACCTTGCTGAAATCAGTATATATAACGTCAGTTTGTTGTTTTTTTTAAAATCCACGATGTATAATTGTTGAAAAGTGTAAAAGATTTGTTATGCCAGAGCATCCCTTTCGAAATCCATGTTGATTATTGGTTATCAAACTTGATGTATGAAAGCATAAATGTTCAGTGATAATTTTTTCAATTAATTTTGCAATACCACGGTAATTTGAAATATCAGACCTGTTACCTGATTTAAAAAAAAGGAATAATATAAGAATCCTTCCAGATTTCAGGAAAAGTACCATATTTTATTGACATGTTGAATAAAATTTCCAAAGGGATGGAAATACTTTCAGCACAGTTTATCAAAATATTACTGGGGATGTTGTTAGGTCCACAATTATATGAGAATTTAATCCTTTTCAATTCCTTGGAGATTGTCAAAATATCGATAAATGGTATATTAATCGTTTGAGATTTTGCAATATTAAATGGGCACTTAAAACATTCATCATAATCTGCAACTCAGTAATTTGTCGAGAAAAAATCGTCGAATAAATTGCATATAACAGTTTCATCACTAGATTCCGTTTGTTGAAACTTTAAAGTAGAAGGGAATCCATCTATTTTCCTTTTTTGATTAACAGATCTGTGAAATGCTTTTGGATTGCGTTTTAAATTGACTTTCAATTTGTGCATATAAATACTATAAGATAGTTTATTAAGCGAAGAGTATGTAGCGCAGCTAATAGAATACCTTAAATAATCAGTAGAATCACCAGACTGTTTGATTTTTATATAGTCTGTTATTCCTATTTTTAGTGTACGATAATTGTTTATTGTTCTTAAGAAAAATTCATAAATATTTTAGACATAATAAAACTAGTTTGCACAAAATTAATATAATAAATATAAATTTAAGAAATTTTATATTATATTTGGTTAATAACTTTCAATACAAAATTAATTCGTCCTGCCTTTTGACTCAGGCTTCTTCACAGCTTGAGAACAAATTATGCGGCATATAGTTGAAAGAGGTGTGACTACTAAATTTGTATTAATTATCAATTGTATTAATTATCAATTTAAAGTCAATATGAGAAGCTCACACCTCTTTTGTATTTAGAAGATACTTGGTGTGTTAACTCACCATTAAATAAAAATCGTAGCTGCGAGTGGTAAAGCACTGCTAATAAAATTGGCCACGTTAAAGTTAGAAGTTGCTTACGCATAGTAGCAAAGTTTTTACTGTTTAAAAGTATTGTTATACATAGCTAATTAAATAAGGTTTTATCGAGGAAAATAATAATGCAAGTGATTTTTTTTTGCAGTTAAAAAACCTAACCTAACCTGCACTGTTACAAATTTAGACTCATTTGAAGACTTTTCTACTTTACTATCTGTGTTCTTAGTAGTGAGGCACTTCTCTCAAAGATTTACTTTCTCGTTAATAATGTAAAATGAGATTCATTTTATTTTCATAACAAATCATCTCCTGGGTAACTTAACTGATATCAAAGAATTTTTTTCTATAGACTAATTATAAATTATTATTTCAAGGAATTAACTGAACGAGAAGCGTTTAAAAAGTTAATAAACGCTTAAATGTCTTCTTTTATTTAAACAAAATTCTCTTTACTTTTTGTATTGGGCTTAGATTTTGTAAATGTGTACATAATTACTAACATTTCATTATATTCATTATCCCAAATGGACTAAAAAAAAAATTAAGAACCTCTTAAGTAACTATTCTTATTTCCAATGCTGCCTCAAATGTTAAGTGAAATACTAAATTATTTTGAACAACTAAAGCTCCAGTGTATTGTGAAAAGCTACAGAAAATGTTGTAGAGCAGCACAAACAGATACACTTGCTTAACTCGCAAGATAAAGTAAAACCCAACATATTTAGTTATAGAAGCTGTTTTTAGTACTTCTACACCACTAAGTACCACAACCACTACATTTAAATGAGTTTTATGGGCTTCTTTTTCCTCAACGAATGGCTTTACTTGGCCAATACTGATGCAGCAACCAAATAACAAAAAAAGGAGAAAAGATAGCTACAAAAAAAAAAAAAAAAAACTAAAAAATAAGTAATCGAAAGAAAAGCCAAAGTGCATTTCAAGTTTTACTTTCTTTTAACAACTTTTAATGAGCCAAATGGGTATTGTGACTTTTCTTTTACAATTGTTAAAAAGAGTTTAAAATTCTTATTGTTATTTGTATCTTGCAGTAAAAGGAGTAAGTGTAATAAGTTTTGTGATAAAAGTTAAAAAGATTTTCTTTAAATATTTTAAAGTAAATAGTAAATATGCCCCAGCCCTCTCGCTTATTAAGTTTTCACCTAAAAATATTTAAACATGCAAACAAATAATAGAATTATTAAATTGTTGCTATACAATTTACAAATTGCAATTTTACAAAACTTATAATCGCTGTTCTCTTCCACATAACCACAATTATAGCTGCTACCAAATGAGCCAGTAGAGATGTAGAGAACATTAGCGAGCATTCAAACTACTGCCAACAATGATGGTGGTTACAGACAGGACCAACAGCCTTCTGTTGTACGTACAATGAACCAATCAAATAACCAAACCAGCCATGGCAGGATTACGAGTAAAACAACCAAAATATTCCTTGACAAACGACAAACTTTTCACAGGTTTCTTTCTTTTATTTTAATTTTTTTACTTAGGAAAATCAAGTATTGCAATTAATTGGTGGTGCAGTAGTAAAGTGCAAACATTTGTTTCGCCACATAAAGCATGTACAGCAGCAAAAATAAATGGTGTTTTTTAAACTATCTTTTTTTTTGTTGTCCAATGTGTAACAGCAGGTTAAATTACTCTTTTTCTTTTAATTCGTCGTATGGTAGTTTCTATTTTAACTTGAATTATTTTCATTTTTTTATGGCCTGCAACTTAAAATATTAGATTATTTCCATTGTGATGTTTTAGTTAATGCTGAAATACTTGAAAAGTTTTTAAACTAAAAACTTTTTATTCAAGTTGATTTTCGGCAAGTTATGCAGTAAACGCATACGATTTTCTTCGTTTTCAATATTTTTAAAGTAGATTAGGTTGCGCTAGAGGATTTTTAAGGCGAATGATTTAAACGCTAAACTAAAATGTTTAAATATTCTACTGTGAGATTTATAATTTTTTTGTTGACATCAGAAAACATAAGAAATATTTATTCAAGCAGCGCGTTTCTACGAATTTCATGTAAATTCATATAACATTGCTGCATTCGCAGACCATAGGAGTCATGATTACGTAGCATAATATTATAAATAGTCAAAAATTAACCAAAAAAGAGGAAATGGGAACAGTTCTGGAAACATCACATAATTGTGATTTGCCCACATACAAAATTCTTCCTTTCAGTATACACTTTTTAAGGAACTAATCTTCCTTGTGGTAGTTTTTAGCTAAATAGGATAGCTCCCTTGCGTTTCTGCACTTTTGGTGTATTTATTTTTTTGTATTTCTTACTCTCTGTATGTAAATCTGTATAGATTTGTATGTAAATCCGTATAGATTTGCATACGCTCACGGTCTCATGTTTGCTCTAAATAAGCTTTAAAAAACTTACGTAGCCTTCCCTACTAAACTACCCCGTAATTTCATCAGCAACTCCAGTTTGAATAAGCCACCTGACTAGCAAGAACAATAAAGTGGTACTACAGAAACCTGTGGACTGCAGGACTGCGGTCCTGTTCCAGTTCTTGATGAGATCTTTCGGGGGAGTACCTGGTTTCTATGGTTTAAACCCAAACCACGGGAAGGAGTGGCTTTATCCTATCCGATGTGCTTATTAAGGCCGTCGTTCGAAAAGGTGTGGAGGAACGATATTGCTCAGCTAAAAAACCAATTTTCCTTAAAATGCGTAGTGCGATTCACCGGCCAATCAACTACAAATGGATGAGCCCTCTACGAAAAGTGTGTTAAACGTAAAACCGCGCGAGTAACGGAAATAAGTTCCCTAATTTCATAAGAACACCTACCATTTTAATAACTATAAAATATTGAACTACAACTCACATTACGTAAATCTTCTAGAGACTCAACAGAGGTGGATACACTACTCTCCCTAATTAGCCTTTTGGCCATCACTTGTACGCGGTCGAGTAACTCTTAAACAGACTTTGGGGCGCTGGCCTATACCTGAGAGTTGTATTCCATTTCTGGGCGGATATAGGTGGTATAAATAATGTGAAGATCGAACCGACCATTTTAGAAAACCGAGTGCTTATCCCATCGAACATCACACTGAATTTTCGTGTTAAGAGCATCAAGAGCGTTCGATAAGTTAATAAAGGGTGTTTTTTTAAGCCCGATAGAACTTGAAATTGTAAAAAATAACACAAAAAATTAAATTGTAATCAAAATTTCTTTTTTATTCGAAGGATCAATACGTGACATTAACATTTGGAAATGATTTCGGGCATATGGGCACCGCGGCTGTTCTTGACGAAGCGCATTCTGGACGTCCAATTTTGGGCCACTTTTTCGAGCACTGCTGGGCGTATGTCACGAATAACACGAACAATGCTGTCCTCCAAGGCGTCAATTGTTGCTGGTTTATCAGCATAAACCAGTGACTTCACGACGCCCCACAGGAAATAGTCGAGTGGTGTCAAATCGCACGACCTTGGAGGCCAATTGACAGGTCCATTTCTCGAAATCAACTTATCGCCAAATTTTGATTTCAATAAGTCGATGGTTGCGTTCGCTGTATGGCACGTAGCGCCATCCTGTTGAAACCACATCTCTTCCGGATCAATGTCATCCATATTTTCAAACAAAAAATCATTGATCATGGTGCGGTAACGATTTCCATTGACCGTAACGCGAGCTCCGGCCTCATTTTTGAAGAAATAAGGTCCGATGATGCCACCAGCGTGAAAACCGCACCAAACGGTGCATTTTTCTGGATGTAATGGAGTCTGTAGGGTCTGTTGTGGATTGGTCTCACTCCATATGCAGCAATTTTGCTTATTAACAAACCCTTTAAGCCAAAAATGCGCCTCATCGCTGAACACAATTTTGCGATAAAACAACGGGTCAGTTGCCAACTGCTCTAGAGCCCAATCGGCGAAAGAACGACGCATATGATGGTCTCGTGGCTTCAATTCCTGCACCAGCTGGATCTTATACGGGTGTATGCCGAGATCTTTGCGCAAAATTTTCCACGTAGTGGACGAACAGAGCCCCAGTTCCTGCGACCGACGACGAATTGATAAATTTGGATATTCTTCCACACTTTCGTTTACAGCGGCGATATTCTCTTCAGTACGCAGATTCCTTCGACGTGTTGGTGTTATTGCATCCTCTAGAGAGTATGTGGTACGAAATCTATCGACAGTTCGACGAATGGCTTGTTCAGATGCACGATTATGTACGCCATAAAAATGACGAAGTCGTCTATAAGTTGCGCAAATCGACGACTGATTTTCAAAGTAAATTTGGATAATTTCGTAGCGTTGTTCAAGCGAGAGTCTATTCATGATGATTTGTCAGAGTATACTGAAACAAATAAAAAAAATGTTTTATTAAAATTTCATTTTTTGTGTTACTTTTTACAATTTAAAGTTCTATCTAGCTTAAAAAAACACCTTTTACATATTCACCCATAGTAGCAAATGTAGCACCATTTCCAAACAGATATATGCATTGCCATGAATATTGAGTCTTACGGAAAATAAAATCAACACTATTCACATGGCTCCATTCGGAAATGGCTGCGAGATCGTGTTTAAGCGTATTATTTATGTTCTGGAACCCACGAACGACAAATAGTGTATCAATTGCGAAAGAGTATATAGGGTTTAACAAAGAAGGTTATTTAGAACAATAAGAAATAAGGTAGAACCGAGCAAATTTTTTTGAAGTACAAAGATTTTTATTGATTTTTATTTCTGACAATATAAAAACTTCAATAATGAATGGTGAATGCATTACCATAGTCTGTGGGCATCAATCTTCTCTATCAAGAGAGTATATGCATTAAGATAGCCGTGGTTTAGGGTATTTGAATTTTGGGGAGAAATTATCAAAAAAAAAGGTTGCTTATTTTTCCCATTGAAACTATGATACTCTCGCTCTTTCTGTTTTTCAATTATCTCTCTCGACACTGCGCTTATTTTGTAAGTTATTTGAAATAAAAAGGTTATCCAGTTTGGTTCGGCTGGAACTAAATTTGTCAGCTGTTTCTGGCGATGTCCTGAAATTATATCTTAGAGTCGGCCAAAACGAACGAAACTCTGTTTGTTGGCATTATTGCATAACATTTCTGTTCTCTCTAACTACCATGCTGCAGTTTACTTTTTTATAATTTCTAGTCAAAGTAGAAATTTTTTTAATGGCTTTTAAAGTTTCATGTGGGATTGCAGAATTTTACAAAGAGATTGTTTAAATTTAATTCATTTTCAAAGTAGCCCCTGTAAAAGGCTTTCAAATTATCTCAAAATGTTGTTAAAAAACAAAATAAAGTATTTGCAAGTTATTTGTAAATTTATTGTTTTTTTTATTAAATTAAAAGTTTATTTGAAATAAATACACACATGCATATGTGTGCTGTATATTGAAATAAACGAAAACGAAATATGACTTGCGAGTATGTATGGAACATTTTGTAATAAAAAACTTCCAACTGTTTCCAGAATTCTTGCATTTGTGTAAATGTGGAGACTGGCTTCGACCGTTTTTAACCATGTCATTACAATTAAAAACACCTTTAATACATTCATCAATTGTTTCGGATTCGGAAACCATCAACAGAATAGCTACTATGTATAGGGTTATAAAAAGTTTCATTTTTATACACTCATTTTTTATGATTTTATTTTTATAGGAATTTATAACCACTTTGTAGAAGACTAACAAAAATACTGAAATTTAGAAATTTTGAAGAGCTATGTAGTAACCAGAATCCGTGGTTCGATGTTTCATGTCACGTCTACACCCGCTTCAAACCATGTGTGTCAATAAAAATGGATACTATTTATAACTTTGCTAAACTTTAAATTTCTTTATCATTAACAAGCAACATTTATGTATATACATATATGTATTAAGTGTACATTAAGTACTAAAGCCTAAAATCATTAATTATGACGTCAATGGAATATAACTGAAGCAGTATGTTGGATGAAATTTTCTTTTGTTTGTGAAATGCGTGGTAAAAGAAAACAAAAGAGAGGATAGTTAAAAATAGAATATTTCTATCGAAAAAAACATTTATTATAATTTATTAAGAAAAAATCATCCTATATTCTGAAAAGTCAGTTTTAAAAATTGAGACTAATAAAAATGTATACATGAATTTATAATTAATTTAAAATATTAATTAATTAAAATACTTGTAACGGACTTCAAAATTTTTTTTTTTTAATTTTTTAGTGAAGTCAGGAAGAGAAAGTTTTATAGCAACCCCTAGCAATTTCACCTAGACTTAATTTTTGTACTATAATTTTTAGTAGGTATAAATAAAACTAACTGTTTACTTCTACATACCAATGAGACCAACAATAAGCTACAGACCTGTACGACCATATGACCTATCTAAATACTTACAAACTACATATACCTTACGTAATACACAAGATCATGTCAAAAAACTAAAAAAAGACTTCAAGATAATAGAAAACAGGCGACTTGTTTCCTTTGGCGTCAAGGATCTATATGCCTCAATACAAACATATGAAACCTTCGATAACCTACACGACACACTAGACAATTTATACGAATACTAATATATCATCGACATTTCCCCCCGGAGGCACATAATAGTCTTTTTGGAGCCTACTATTCCATCTAGACTGGTGTCTTGCGGGGTAAAAGGGAGCCCAGGCCCCTTCAAGGCTAGTAGGAGTCACTTGGACAATCCACTATATTTCCACGGGAATCAGTTGCCTGCAGAGTTTCGCTATTTAACTCTTCAGGCATTTAGCTGTTCTCCGGCTGATTAATTGAGGTTGGCCCTTTTGGGAGTATTGTGGTGGTTGTGCGTTTCGAGGCCCTCGTGAGAGTTTGTGGGTCGGATCATTCACAATGAACACAATGAATGGTTCAGGTCCAGTGAGTATGAATGCCGTCGTGTTCTTAATTATATTAAGCTTCATGCGTTCTGGACCAGGAGTTGGATAGAATCCAACTCTTTAGCAAGGAGTGAAGGCTGCGACCTACTTCGAGCTTTAGAAATTGCTACTAGGAGTGACCGGAGGATATACGTATTCGAAGACCTTCTAGGGCGTGGCCACAATCTGATTATGGCTCACTGCCGGTGCAGATGTAAATCTTATCACGTCATATCACCGACATTATAGATACTAGATAAACGATAATAAAACTGAACTACTATAGATTTAATACCCACTTTTATAAATTATCTGACGGACTCGGCATGGGAAAACCTAACGTCAGCTATCTTCAAAGAAATTACTACATGTAAAGATACTAATGAAAGAACACAGATTAACTCATTACTATAGATAAGTTGATGATATCATAAGCACCCTCGAATAAGACAACGCCGAACAAATTCAATCAGACCTAAATATAATCAATAATAGCATAACATATACAATGGAAAATAAATAAAACAGAAATTTGCCTTATCTTGGCATTACAATGGCACGAGGAACTGACTTTCGAACATTTGGCATCTATAGAAAACCAACTTCGATGGACACTACCATCCATATTACCTCGAACCACCCTACTCAACATAAACTAACAGCATTTATACATATGATACACAGACTTAAGATAACCCCACTGCAGAAAAGTAAAACCAAAAAATCAACACAATTTACATCATAGCCAAAAATAACGGTTAAAAACCCACTATTACCCACAAACAAACAACAGTAAAAACAGGAATAAAGAAGACAAAGAGACAATATCACTACGGTACACTGTTACTCACACAGGACCAGAAATATATAGACTAACTAAAGTTTTTTACAAAGAAGGTTTACGCACAGTATTAAAAACCGGCAACACTCTGAGACATAATCTCAGGACATTGACAGAAACAACTGAGAAATTTAGTTCCAGCGAACTAGACAGCTGCAAACATACTTATATAGAACAAAGTGGACGAACAGAAAAAAGTAGATTTACAGAAACATACTTTCGTAGAAACGAAAAAAAGAAAACTCCATCTTTGCATTACATTTTAAGAGTACCCGTGCATAGCAAGGCAAATAGGTTAATGGATGATATTAGCACATCCTATCAAAAAATTATGAAGACTAGACATTCTTGAAAACATGGAAATCTATAAAACAAGAACTTTTAACAGCGACATTATAAACGAATAGGTAAACGAGACCTAAGATACAATTTTCACACTACTTAAACGGACAACATCGGCATATGGACACACGTATCTAGATAATAATAAAAGATATTGAAAATTAGGCCTGCATAAAGTGCCAGAAGGCTGGCATTTTGTTTAAATGAGTTAATACGACCTTAACAACAGAAACACCAGTACAGATCAGAACATGGCTTGAAAATGATATCTTCCGAGTTATGGTTTATCTATGTATTGGCAAAAGTAGCACCTGCTAAATGTGACTTAAAGTTAATTGCCTTTCTGTTCATAAGTATAATTTACTAGCAATCGAAATTCATTTCGCAAGGATGTGGTATTCTAGAATACGCCATTAAAAAAAATAAGTAATTGAGAAAAAGAATGAAAAACATTTGAAATTACTATATAAAACTGTCAGTTAATGGAACTAAATAAAAGCTTATGTATGTGTATGTAACACAAACATATACATATGTATAAAAAACGAAATATTTTTGTTTTTAACAACGAATCACCTTTTCGATTGTTACTAACTATGAATTTAAAGAAAATAGTATTCTATTCAGTTTTTGCTATTTAAGCATAAAAATTTCTTGGTGCATCTATGTCAAAATGCAGAGTCAGATAAAGACAACTGACAACACCAAAATGGAAAAGAATTTTTGTAACAAAACAATAAAACATATTCACAAATGTATGTTATCAAGAATTGGAGAAGAGAAGTAAAAATCTTCAAAAAAAAAAAAACTGAAGGAATTCTTTGCTGAAGTCAGCATATAAAACTCGTTTTGTTTTTCCTTTTGCTCTTCTATCAGTTGTTTTTCAACGTAGTGACAGTTGTTCACACTTTTGCAATGACAACGACAAGTTAGTGTAAATGTAGTTACATCTTACATGTTAAAGAAATGTTGTACAATTTCTTTTCAACATTCTCTTGCAGAAATATCAAGCTTTTTTGCTATTTTTCGTACTTTATTTGAACACTTAACAAGCTGTTACTTAAAACATTGGTAGTATTACTAACACAAACACAACGACTTAGTTATCTGCCTAAATAGTTTGGGTAAAATATCTAAACCTCAAAACCTCTTAGCCTTCCTGAAAAAGCAATAAATGTAATTTGTAACAACATGGAGAAAAAAGAAGAAAACTTAACCTCAAATAGCAGTGGCTTTAAGAAAAATAAGAATAAATTGTTTCAGTAGTTAAAACAAATTAATTTTCAACAACAAAAAAAAAAGAAAACATTTTAATTTTTCTTTTTTTGCCGACAAACAAGAGAACGAACATTTTTTAAATTTCCCCTAATGATTTCATAACATTTACAATCACATAAACCCATACACACACATGCATATTCTTTTACACAGAAAATATTTAAGCGTTTTTGTTTTTTATCCTTAACTCTTTGTATCCTGCTTTCAAGAGAATACTTCGGTTATGAACGTGTGCAGGCAGTAGCAGCAGCAGCAGGAACAGCAGCAGCAGCACTACTGTGACAAATTAATTAAAGTGTCTGCTCCCTGTGGATATTTATTTTCACATGCGAGTTATATTAATTTTTAGTATTCAAGTTAGTTGAGTCTATTTGTTTAAGTTCTTTACTGTTCCTTTTTGCTGCTTTCATTTTAAATAAGTTTCTAATGAATGTGTGTATTAATAAAAAAAGCCCTTGTGTTTGTGTGTTTCTTATCATATTCATGTTGCATATTCCCTGTGATGTCGGATCATTTGTTTGGATTTGTTTTGGTATTAGCTACAAAAGTGGTTTGCATTACAAATCACTTGCAATTAGCAACGTAAGCTTAATGTGGTTTTTCCTCACATGTTAATTATTTGGTTTTATCAATGTTATAGGTTTGTGCAAATTTGAGAGCTTCAAGCGAAATTATATTCGTTTTATTTTTATCGATGCATAGAAGTTATAGAAAACACAATGAATGTAAACGCTTAACTTAGGATTCTATTTGAAAATATTAATAATTTTTATTAATTAAATTGATGTCTCAAATAAAAAAAAAAATACTTTACCGGGTGTTCCAAATGCTGGAGTCGTTTTAAAAATTATATAATAAAATAAACTTAATTTAATTTCTTTTGAATGGAATTTCTTTATTTATGGAACTTGGTTACATTTATGCAGCTGCCTTAGATAGCTTTTCAGTAGCTTACCCTTCCAATCTAATTTTTCAAAGATTTATTGACGGTTTCTAGGTATAGTAGCATTAGTCTTTAACGGCATTCATAATAAAAAGTCAAGGGAGGATAAAAATATAAGAAGAATAATAGTACGATTAGAAATCTAAGTGCGCAAATGATCGATAGTTTGATAAGTTTATGATATGATGTACCATTGTGTTTAAAGCAAAGATTATTTAATTTCATATCCTAAGCCTTTTCCAACAGCATGGCCTACTGATGAAATCTGCTTCTCCAAAATTCATACCCACATTTTTTCTCTCTGAATACATTGGCTCCCAGAAAATGCCATGCAGGTTTGTATATACCCAGATGTCTCAATTATTTTTTCTTTGAAAATCTGCCCTAAAGAAAAATATTAGTTTTGGCCAATTTGATTTTTGATTACCGCTTTTGAAAGGTTTAAGCTGAAGGCCATAAATAAGTGAATGGTCATTTGCCTTCAAATACTGAGTAAATAGGTGTTTGCAAGCGATTAATTCAAAAACTTTTTGCAATATCCTAATCAGCTGATGCATGAAATAACAATCAATGGCAAATCGAAGTTCTTGAGTTAAGATAAAGGCACAATAAAAGCTGTCCTTGTTGTCTTTTGACCTTTTTGAACAAACTTGATTAATCATACTTTACTTTGATCACAAGCGTAAAATAGTGTATGTATTGAGCCGCAGACGCATAATACTCAGTGATAGGCAATGTTCCATGATGATAGACATAGATCATCTGTTAATATCGATATAACATACAATTAATAAAAAAATATTTTAATCTGGACCACCCTATATACAAGCAGTCAATTTCTTTTTATACAATAAATTATATGAGAAAAAGCATTCTTAGGAATAATATTGTAAGAGCTTTTTTAAATTCTGGAGAATTTCTCTCTTAGAATAGCCCTTATAAAAAAATAAGAAATTGATTATTGTTATTTTGATAAATTATTTTTTACTGATTTTGTATATGTATTATTTAAGAACACACTATAACACATGTTTTGAGATTTGCTATGAATTTTCTATGAGAAACTGAGCTTTTAGGTTTATACAAAGTTACAATATGGCTTTCTCTTCATTCGTGTTCACAGAAGTATTATCCATAAACCTCTATCGCGTTTCTAGTGTTTTTAAAGTCATTTTATTGTACAGTTGCATGCAAATACGCTAAAATAAAATCAGATATCATTTCGTAGTATATTCCGAAGCTCAAATTCGAACTCTTATCACTATAAGAGCAACTGTTGCAGCAACCACAAATTAAATTTAATTAGTCCACAGAAAATATTTTTTTTAGAAATGTATAAAAACACCAAGGTCTGCTAATTCAATATTTGAAATAAGACATCTTATTTGTCGAAAGGAATGTAGACATACAAACTAGTTGGTTAAACTTAACGTTTGCAAAAAAATAAACAGTATGAGAGATGTTATGAATACTGTCTTCTGCTATGCTGACGTGGCCATATCATTTACTATGTTACATGCAAGTTTTGTCATGTCTACTAAAATTAAAAGAAAAAATGTTCTTACTTTTTCTCTTCTTGCGCATCTGCTTTCATCTATAATAATAATTTTGTGTAAAGCATGTACATGCATCTTACATTATTGTTGTTATCAACACACATAACATCTTCTATATTCTTGTGTTGTATAATTTTTATACTTATTTTAATAAAACACATTCTGAAATCCATTACTTGGATAACTATTACTATTTATTATTTTAATTTCTTTTGAAAATCGCTCTATTGTGATACTTATGAACATAAAATTTGCTGAACTTCGAAATTGTAAAAAAAAATGGCAAAGTATAGGTAAAGACATCAACAAAGAATTATAGACACAATAACATTATGGCTATCGACATGTAAAAGACGTCTAAAATTATAAACGGGAACTGAAATGAAAGTAATGAATTTTCAAACATGCAAATGCTTAAGAAACGATTAGTAAAGACACAAATACGTACACAGAATTTTAAATTTATTTATTACACCATTGACCCTTTACATATGTAACTCCAACTGCTTGTGTGGATACTTCGTTAAAGATTTAAAATTGCTGCATGTTGCAACAAGCAGTAATAAAAAACAAATCTATTGAAGAAATAAAATGAAAATTTGCTAACAGGTTTTGTTAATGTTGCAACATTCAAATGAAAATTGTTGCTTTCTCGTAAATGTAATTCTAGCTTTTTTCCTCTATTCCTACAATTCGTTTGTAGTATTTTTTTTTTTAAGTATTTGAAATCGTCAGACCTTCCTGTTTGCTTTAATATTTTATGTGTAAGTTATAGTTAGTACCACCGGAGTATGTATGTATGTGTTAATGCGCATGTTAACATGTGTAGTGGACAGAACGCATTGCAATTTGACCCAACAGATGCACATACGCCTTTAAAAACCTTAATGTGAACGTATAATAGTCTCGTTACTTGTATGCGTATGTAAAATGTACAAATAAAAATATCATTCTGAATAATACACTCACAAATTGTAGAAAATTATTATGGGTAAAAGGTTGGGAATTTAAAAGGGACATTATTTCAATTTTAAAAGATCCGAAAGAAGAGTTTACTGTACAAAATATCAGCTCTGTCATATAGTTTATTTATTTTTTTTTAGCAAATTCGTTCATAGTTTCCTAGCGATTTTTAACCGATTTATTTATTTAACTTTCTGGAAAAATGCAGCTTTAAACTTTGCAATATTTATTGAATATAAACCTCATCGATGATATGAGTTTTCTAGCCCTCAAAAGTAAAAAGAGAATCATTTTTTCTACCAAAGTTTGAGTTTCGAGAACACCATATTTTATGAAATGAGATGATAATGGTTTAAGGCTAATAGCCCAGTAAAAAAAGACATAATAATAGATAGGACGAAAAGAAAACAATAAAAAAACTATAATGATAATCTTGGTATAGTGCGGTTTAAGGCCAGCTGTTTAATGCATTGTGCCCTTTACATTTATGCTTTTGTATTACTGGCAGTCAGATTTATACGCTTCCTACGTTGTGTATCATGTTTTGTCTGCAATGAACTTCACCCGAAGTCCACCATTTCTTTATCTGTGATGGATAAAGCACTGATAGTATAAGAAAGTATTTCTGTTGCTTTCAAATAATTTTCAAGAAGAATGTTACTCTAGAGCTAGGTGTATTATGTAATCTACCTGTTTCTTATCTTGTTCCACTTTTTTATCTACCTAAAAGTTACTATTCAAAAAGTGTTTGCCTACTTCTACCCCAAGTATGAGTATGTAGTAAATTATATTGTTAGAATTTAGGACAAGCAAAATCTAGCCATTTTGATTCTTGCCAGGATGTTGTAATACAACAATTTTTATGTAACTCCAATAAAAGCATTTAGGGCTAGGATTGGGCCAGGTTATATAGGCGCTTAATGTTTAAATCTAAGTCGATTATTAACTGTATTACAAATTAAAACTTAAAAATTTTGCTACACTTCTGAAAAAGTGTTGAATGTAAATTTTTTCAGTCTTAGAATAGAAATATATATAAAGAACAAGCAGACAGAATTGTAGTTAAAATAAAAGATCTTCATATGAGATATAAAACTTAATTGCAAGAAGTTTTAATAATTCAATAATATATTTTTCGATTTATATTTTATTGAAATTTAAAAGTTAATACTATTGAAGAGATAAAAACCAAGTTTTAATTTAAATTTTTTACTAACAAAATTTACCTAGCTGTATTTATGGATTTCATAACTATCAAGGATATTAGAACTACTACTACTTAAGCATAATACACATGTGCAATGTATCCTAATATGTAAATGTGTGTGTTTACTTCCATATCAGCATATAGTGTTTGCATTTTAGATTGCAATGTGTTCAGCAAATGATATCCATTTGAAAGTCCCTTTTATGTACGCTATTCATATGCACACACACACATATAACGCCTAAACATTAAACATATAAAAAGGCTCATTCAGGAAACGTTTGTATTTCAGAAGCAATATTGTGTGAATAATTGGCGCATAAAAGTTATTTTACATGTGTGCAATTCATACACATACTTACTTACTTACAATCAATCCATATCTAAGAATCAGCTGTAAAAGACATTTGTAGAGTGGGGTTGGATTACACAGTGTGTTAGATTTTAAATATCTATTCAAGTATTAGTTGGTAATGTATTTTTGTAAAAATATGTTACTTATGGATTTCACATTAACCTTTTATAGTTTCCGGAGTGTCATGATAATTTAACAATATTACAAAACTTAAATCTAAGGAAAAACAGTAAGAGTAACTAACTGCATAATTTTAGTTTAAGCATACATATGGAATAAATAAGAGAGGAGAATCTTACAAATAGTAAAATATATAACCAGAATATTGTTACGATTCTCACTGTTCAAACTTAGGGGTCAGTTCAATTGAAAATATAACTCCGTTAATTAAATAATTCTTCAAACGTGGTTTCTTTTCTTACTTTTCTTATTCTGTGGCTATCCTTGCTGAAGCTGTTCTTAGGATCTCTTGTTTAACAAACATTTCAATAAAAGTTTTTTAGCCTCTTTTGTAGATGGATACGAAGAGCATTTAAGATTGATGTATTTCCACCTTCTACTAGTATCTAATTGTAAAAATTTAATCGTCTTAACTGCACTAGTTGCGAACTTAAATCTGATAAAATATAATAAAATAATAGTAATACTATTGTAATGGAAATTTTTTAAAAAGTTCTTGCAATTATTTCGAGTTAAGATTTGAAAAACTACAGATTACTTCGGTATATCAAAACGAAATTATTTTTTCATATTTTCTTGTTTGAAAATATGATCAAATGTAAATACTAAGCTATTAATTTTTCAAGCTCTTGTGCAAAGTCACCTTTATTACCTTACACTTGTCTATGGTTATAAGAAAAACAGTGATTTAAAATCTCTTCAAATTATTCAGAACAAATCCCTCAAAGCTGTATTTAATTTACACAACCAGTACTCCACTTTATTACTCTATAAAGAAGTTGCCAAAAATGTATTACCAATATATGGAATTTATAAACAAAAACTCTTAACATATGTTTTTAAAGTGCTACATGGCTACCATACAATTCGTTCTAACACAAACCAAACCGTTTTTAACACACAAAACAATTCCAATCTAAGAATTGCTCTTTGTCGGTCAGAGACCATCAGGCAGAGAATTTAACATATCGGTGCTTTGGAATACAACAATTTACCACAGTATTTAAAAGAAAATATGTCAATATCTTCTTTTAAAAACCTTTTAAAAGTTTATTTGTTAAATAATATTGATATGCTTTTAATGTAACTTCATAACTTTATAATGTATTGCTTTATATTTACATACCTACATACGTACAAATTTATTATAAATTATTTTTAGTGTGCCTTAATTATTACAAAATTCTAATTAAGATCAAAGTTGCCAAGCCTGTCTCAAATAAAGCCCTAGTGGCGCTGAGACCATTATGTTATGTAACTATAAATATGTTAAATTTTAATAAATAAAAAAAAAATATTCTTTAAAAAAATACCACAAAAACATTTTTATATTATTTAATTACTTAAAACATTTATATTATACAAACTGCAAAAGCATAAAACTTATAGAATCTATTTTTTCCGTCGAATTTAAAAAGAAAACAAAAATTGCTTTAAACAAATTTGTCTCCTATTTCTATTTGTTTTTATATTTTAAGGAAAGAAAAGACAATAAAAAATTAAATGAGCAACTAGAAAACAATTATAATTACAATAACTAAATTATAATAGAATTACTTCAAACTAATACTACAGCATATAATTTTACATGTGGCTGTGTATAACTGATGTCACTAATCATTATAATTGCAGCACTAAGCCCGGTTGAAATGAGTATATTCAGCCAGAAGCAAATCATTTTTTTTTATAAAACACGATCTCTTTCTCCTTTCACACTTTACAGTAATTGTTACATAGTGGTGTAAAATAAATATAATGTAACATAATTTTTGCTGTAAAAACCCTCATCCAATTAAAAGCTTAACAATAAAATGAAAACTATGAGTTTTGTGTGAAAAAGTGTGCCAAACAATAAAAATATGACCAACAATAGGAAAAAAAAACCAAACATTTGAGGCAATATTATTTCAATAAATTTATATTTGAGGTTATCCCATTTTTTATTTGTTACGGAAGCAACTGCTGTTAAAACGGAAATGTACTTAACCATTCATATAATAATGGCCAATATAAATGCATACACATACAAATATGAAATGCGCGTAAATTGCTGTAAATTATTATTACATCGCCACAAATTGTAGTGGTTAACATTTGAACTAGTCTTAGCATTATACATTTAGAAGTAAATGAACGACAATAAATGAACACGAGAGTCTGAAAAAATAGACGCGTAATTATTATTTACTATAGAAAGAAGGAGATTGTTGAGTTTAATTGTATTAAAATTTGAAATCCTGCGTAGCATAATTATTCAAAAAATAGTAGATAGATTTTTTATAAAAAAATTGCTATTTTGGTTTCTTAATTTTCTAGTATTTTCTGAATCATGTTCTTTGTAAAAATTTCAACTTATTCATGCGTAACCCATGAAATATCGAACTGTTAGCAATTTCTGACAAGTAAGAGAATACTTACTGTAAATATGCGACTAAAAATGCAGATGTGTGTAAAATTATCAATGAATCAGCGTGCGCTAAGCATAATTTCTTTCTTTTAATTTTTTTAATAATTACAACACCTGTATTCAGTATAAAATTGGCTAGAATTCAACTAAACAGCTGCACTCTTGTTCTGTAGAGTAGGGTAGACGCCGAAGAATCTCTTGTGTGGCTGCAATGCATCTAATGCATTAAATCAGTTGGAACATAGACGCCTTGCCAAATATATGTTGTCATTTTATCAATATTACAACTGAAAGTTTTCTAGTTAAATTTAATAGCATGCTTCTATTATAAGCATGCAAAAATGTTTATATGTGGGATAACATCATCGCAAGAGTCGCTTAGTTATCTGACAGTTATTTAAGCTGAAAACACATGCACAAAGAAAATTTTTCATAAAAAAATCATATAAAATGCAAACAAAATTGCTTATAGAAGTGTCCAAAAAGTGAATTTTTTTTAAAAAAAATTTAAAATTCGTATCGTTTATTTTAATTTTTTTCAATCATGATAATCAAAAAAACTTTTACTTAAACCATTGACGAAGGAGAGCTTGTATATTTCTGGCTCAATTTATATTTTAAATGTTATAATAATTTTACAGCTCTGCGTTGCTGTAATATGGTGAGAAACCGAAATATCTTTTTACTTGATATAAATGAGCAAAGTTTTTGAAGATATTTGTCTTTTATATTTATAATTTCCTGATAAAAAACTTGCTTCTCGTTCTAATTAATATATTTTTGAATTGCATTTTCTTTTCCTTTTTAAATTATTTTTCACGTTAAATTTTCTGATTCTGTTGAGTTTTTTTATCATTTCTTTTTGTACGTTTCCGAGGTAAATTTCTGGAGTAAGTTTTCTGTGAAAATCATAATTCGTGATTAAATTTCGAATTGTTGTTTTGGTTTTCAACAATGAATTCATGTTTATGCATTGCATAGGCAATGTACGTTTGCACATAATTTGGGGATAAAAATGTAAGCAACATGAAACAATATAGCCAAAGTTTGGTAATATAGGTAATTAACAAATGCATTTTCAACTCTAAAATACACACAAGTCACTTAACTGATGAACTTAATAAAAATATATTTTTGTAGCTATTTACACATTACATTACTAATTAATACAATATGTATTGCCATAACAATTACATCCTAATTGATACGTGTGCCGATGCATTAAAATAAATGTGTGCTTCACTGGGGTGTAAAAGGCATAAAAGGAATAGTAATTAATAATCATTATGTTAACAGTGTTACCAATTTTTTTCACAATTTTTGAAAAGCAAAAATTTGTCCCAATAATTTTTAAAAATTTCCGAAACTATTGAGCAAATAAGTAATTCTGTTCAGATGACATGAAGATCATTTTATGGTAGAGCTGACTGGCGTACTATTTTTCAAAGTAAAATATAACTACTCGATCACTTTATTAAGGAAGACATATTTATGCATATCATATGCAGCCTGAAAATTAGGGCAGCCTCGTTTTCTCTTCTAACAAGCACATCTTTACAAACCACAAATTTCATACCCGCATTTCTTTTTATTTATTTAATTATATTTTTTTAAAAATCAATAATTCTTCTTAAAATTTATTAATTAATTAAGTTGCTCTTTGAAGAGAATGACAGGCAATTTTAGTCTTTTATGATCTTTTATTCAATAGCCTTAAATGCCTGTCAATAACACTCTACAGCAAAACAAAACATTTGCAATTATGCTCGTACTATCACAAAAATATTTTTTTTTTCATTTTGTCATAACGTATGTTTGGTGTAAAGGGAAAATTCTGAAATCAAAAGTGTTTAAATTTTTGCTTTGTAAAAATTTCTCATAATTCTTAAAGAGCTAAAAAATTCTTAAGATAAAAAAATTATTTTATTTGTACATTCTAAAAAAAGGTTTTACTATTTAAGCAACAATAATTACAACTTTTAAAAATAGTCACAAATTAAGTGAGAAATAAAAATATAATTCAAAGAAGTATATTTCTTAAAAATATATTTAGAATGCAGTTTTAGCAATCCCCGTATTTAAAACAAATAAGAAAATTTTATGAATGTAAAAATTAAATAAGCGATATACTAAACTGTGCATATCTAACCCAAGTGTTTGACCGAAAAATAACTTTCTAAACAGACATAACTTAAGAAAAACCAACAAGTACGTTTAATGTATCGGGGCTTTCAACAAGACATTTGTTTTTCAACGCCAACAACGTGGTAGTTTTGTTATTTAGTTTTTTGAAGTATTCATGGCAATTGTTACAATGAATTCAATTTCGCATGAAAATCGCATTATAATAAATAAAATTCACTATGAAAACGGTGGTTTTCTTAAAGTTACTTTTAGTAAAATTCATGATATTTTCGGGTAAAATAATAGTCCTTCTGAGACTGATAGGCTAGATACAAAATGTGGGAACATCAATGCGTGTTCTGAAACTGGGTCGTTCAACTGAAAACAACGCAGCTGTGAGCCACAATGTTGAAGCAGACCCAAGTTTATCAAGTTATCCAAAACCACCACAAGGCGACTTTTGTGGAATTATTTGACTTTGACGCCTTACAAGGCTCATCTGGTGCAGGAATTGAAGCCGACCGATCTTTCACATCGCCGTAGATTAGATCAATTCATTCAGAAATAACTTGCTAGTTTTTCTGAAAAATCATTTTTTCAGACGAAGCCCATTTTAATTTGTCAGGGTATGTCAAGAAGCAAAATTGTCGCATTTGAGCTTCTGAAAATCCTAGAGGTATTATTGCTCCATCTGTCAATGTATGGTGCGCTATATGATCATATATGTTTTTTTTTCAAAGATGAGGTTGGAAATGAGGTAACGTTCAATAGATCATGCTATCGCGAAATGCTAACAACTTTCTATTGGCCTGTTATTGACGATGTAGATATCACTGACATGTGGTTTCAATAGAACGGTGCCACATGTCATACAGCCAATGAAACGTTAAATTTAATGCAAATCCAGCCAGATCGTGTAATGTTACGCCACTAAGGACACAGTCTATATGGAGCCAATCGAATCGATTTCAGGATAAAAACTCAAAATCTGTAATGTGATTAACGAAATAGGACCACCATTGTAGCAAAAAGCAATTAAAAAGAGTGATTTGATAGAATCGACAACTCTCTGCGTGGTTATGATGGACATTTGCCAGATATCATATTTCATTAATAATTGCCCAACTTTTCTCTTCGAACTGCAATACAAATTTGCATTATCTTAATTTTAATTTTGTGTTTTATTTTGTTTTAGAAAACAAACTTCTTGTTGAAAAGCCATTTGTATGACTTAATTTATGTATTTTTCCTAATCCTCGTTTTTTTACATTTTTGCGGTTTTAAAATTGATGAGCTGGTTTTTATCACTTATAATAATGAATGCTCTTCTCAGTTTTGCTTTTATTTATTATTTTGTGGCAAAATCCCACTTAAGAGAACACATTTTAAAGTGGTCAGCATCAACGGCAGAATAGCTACAATGCAAATTTATACTTTTTATGTTTATTCGTTTTTCTTTAACAATCCATCCAGAGTTAAGTTAGTATATAATTGAGTTATGTGTAAAAAAAAATAAATTTATAAAACATAATAATTTATAACATTTATAAATTTATTAAACATTTTCTTTTAAATTCATATTAACTTTCCATTTGAAGTACTCCAATACTAAAATTTAAATATAATTTTTTTGCGCTTTCTGTTTAATTATGCGAATAACTTTCCCCAAAAATTTGTATGTTAATCGAAAAAAATGACTAAATAACTTCTAGTAAGTTTTAACTTTTCCTAGGTTCTGATTTCATTTAAATTTTTCTGCAATAAAAGGTCTATACCCAAACTATATCCATTAAGCTGGTACTAAATTTGGTTCTAATCATTTTACAGTAGAAAATTCTGCCCGCAAATAACTAAGAAGATTGTTTAATCTCATAAAAGCTTATTTGAGATAAATAAAACATCATCTGATGACTATAGAAAACCGGTAAATAATAAATACAAGTTTGAGAATTTTACGCTTCAAGTGATATGCAGAATAGCCTTAAAGAAGAGCACCGCCAGTACTGGCCAGTGCGGATAGCAAATTATACCAGCATTTTTTTATATAATATAATTTCTGGCTGAAAATGGGATCTATGGTCTTGAAAACAATAACAGTTAACAAGCTGTGCTGTTATTGGTTTTCTATCCCTTTAAAATGTTTCAAAAATTTGTTAAAAAAAATATGAGTTGTTCGTATTTAAATTAGATTTAATTGTATTATTAAATTCCATAAAATGTAAGGGGCACTACAGTATTTAAGTACCAGCAAAATGAAATACAGACCAAAAATGTAGCAACCGTAATTTACATTTCATACTTTAGAGATAAGCATCTGTATCAAAAAATATTTTATTATTACGTTTATTCCTTTTAATAAATATTTTCTTATATTAAGTTTTTGTATTACAAAATAATAACACAGCAATTTAGAGTTTTAAATTAAATTAAACGATTTTTTAATTTTTAAAACACACAAAATAAACAATGATGGCAACTTTACCACTATAATGACTAAAAGATGCTTTATTATTTTGTTGCCTTTTCTCAACAATGTTTCAACTTGAATTCATTCATTTCCCCAGCAAGTGGTTCTATATCTATTTTAAGCGGTTATGTCATATACAAGAATAGTCTACTTTAACATTATCCCATATTGTTGTTGTTTGGCTGTGTTTTTGTTTTCTATTGCTTAGGTTATTTCATGAAATTTCTTATAAGCATGTTTTTTTCATTTGAACACCGGTCACTCGTTGGACTATTCCTACTCGTGCAATGCACTGTACTAGAACTAGGAAATTAGGTTATGGGGTGGAGAGAAGAGGGAGCAGTGTTTGTGGATATTCAATTTGAATTTTTCTACATTAAAAGTGACAGCCACGACCTCTGGAGGGAGTTTTTTCCATATTCCGTGTATGTTCTGTTGTTATTGCATTGTGAGTAAAATACATAGTAGGTCATTTCGTTTACTTTCTTTACTGATAATTATTTTTTTTAAAACTTATATATAACATCTCCGTTACCTCGAATGTGTGAACTACGCATATAAAACTGCTTAATTGATTCCAAAGAGTTGAACAAACCGTTCGAGTTTTTCAAGACTTCTCTTTGGCAGCAATATACCTATATTAGATGAGGCTTTCATTATATCCAAATGGTTCCTACATTGTGTTACTCAAACGATTAGGCGTATTTGATATAGAATAAATAACTTTTATTCTGCTTGCCAACAGCTCCGTTTGTATTGTTTATATGTATACATATCGTTCGATTACTCCGGGTACTTGAGTAAGCCTACGAACCATAAAAGGTAAGTGCATTAAGTTACAATGAAACCTACATTCTACAGTTTTATTGAAGTCATAATTGCAATTGAAATTGTAGCCAAAAATATTTTTTGGACTTTTAAATCATTAATTAATATTTGCATGCTTTTGCTTGAATACCCTTTGAGATTATATCTTCCGAAATCTAACGTTTTTTTTACAATTAGAGCTTATTTCGTGAATGGTAACACTGAACGAATGTGGATGTGTATACGCTTAAATAATGCTGGGAAATATTGCGACATTACTTTGAAAATCATGGTAATGTTGCAGAATGAGTGCGAAAATTGCGTACGGATTTTGGAAGAAGAGAAGCACCGTCAGCTCCGTATGTTCGTTATCTTGAGAAAAAAGTGAAAGAAACTGGCATCCTCATCGATAAACCAAAGCCTGAAAAGCCAAAAAACAGTGCGTATACCCGAGAATATTACTGCTGTGGAAGAAAGTGTGCGTGAATGCCATCAACATCAATTCACCATCGTTCTCAACAATTGAACATTTCAGAGACATCATTGAGACGAATCTTGCATAAAGATCTTGGTATGACGCCATACAAAGTCCAATTGGTTCAGGAGTTTATAGCATTTAAAAAAAATATTTGGCGGACCCTATAGTTACATAGTGCCCACTCCAACAAATAAATGGAGATAATATACAAAAATGTTTTAAAATCTTTACATTATATGTATACTACAAATTGCACCCCCCGGGGGCACATTTATGGTCTTTATAGTACGTAACAGCTATCTAGATCTGTGCAACTGGGGGAAAAAGGGAGCCCAGTCCCCTGAAGTCAGACAGGGAGTAACTGGAAGCTCCACTTTATTTCCACGGGGATCAGTGGCTCGCGGAGTTCATTATTTGTCTCTTTAGACTTATAATAGTTCTCTGGCTGATCATTGAGGTTGGCCCCTATATCGGAGTATATAGAGTTGTGATTTTGCGGTTCTATAAGGGAATTATGAAAATTATGGTGGCCAGGATCATCTCACTGATAATGATACGCAAAATGAATGATCCAGTCCAGTGAGCATGCTAGACATGTGTTCTGGACAGGAGTAGGAAAGTCTCCAACGCTTTAGCAAGGTGTGATGGTTTGCAGCCCTGTCCTGGAATCATTAAAGTTGCAGCTAGGTGGTTCTGCTGCTTAGAATTATGCCTTCGGCTATCTAGGACGAGCATGACGTTCCAAATTATGTATAGTGGTTTGTCCACCATCTGATTAAGGCTACATAGCCAGGTGCGGATGTAAAACAAATCACACACACTACAAATTGATTAATGTCTCTCCTTGCATAAAGCCGTTCCAGTTTTTATTTTTTTTTGTGACTGCCAGGTCGAGCTGAAGGTTTTTCTAATCGCTAAAATGCTAAAATTTTGCACGTAGGTCAACGAGAAGTTTAATTGCTTCAGTTTCTTTTGTTTTTCCCAGTTTAATATTTTTTTTTTTTGTCAAAGTTTCCTAGTGTTCCTTGGCTTCTTGTTGTTGTATTTCATTATTGTTTGTGATGTTCAAGTACTAGTGTATACTTCTTTGGGATTTTAAGTAGCTTAAAATAAATATGTCCATGTATAAACACAAATGCATGTGTGTGAGAGCGATCTGAGTAGATTGGAGACACTCTGTGTGGTTTTAAGTAGGTGCATGACACTGTGTCTATTGTTTGCATTAAGTTAGACGACTTCTGGTTGTTTTTAAATATTTTTGTTGAGGTCAGTTTTCATGTTTTATTTATTTCTTTCTTTCTTTTTTTATATTTCGTTTGCTTGCTTTTTAATTCTTTAAAGGCTTGACTTGTGACATCAACATGTTTTTGTGGGTGGATAAATCTGTTGGTTGTTGGTTGTTGTTTGTTACTTTTATGCATTAGTTTAAATATGTTTATGTTGGTGTTAGTTTTGCTGTTGCCTATTGTTTGTGTGTGTGTCGTCTGCAAACAATTTAAAGGACTTATGGTTTTTGTGTTTTTTCAAAGTTTGGTTTTACTATTTGCTATGTGTTAAGGATATTTTTCTTCTGGAAAGTTGTGATACAAAATTAATGTTTCCTGAAGTTCAAGTGTTTTAATTAAGATTTAATGAATTTAAGACCAAAATATAAATGAAAGGAAAGAGAAAAACAATTTACTAAAATTATAAAGTATGCTTTATTTTGTATTAAAAACCATAAAAATTCAAGTTCTTTTCAAAAACACAAAACAAATCAAAAATTACTTTATAAATGAAAGGTAATCGTAAATTAAGCTTGCAATTTAAAAATTAGTAAAAATAAATGGATTTTTGTAATGGCATTATGTTTTTGATAGTTAAATTTTAAAATGGATTTTAACACTACATACTTATAATAGTTTATAAACATAAACTTAAAGTTTTAAAAAGATAATAACAAAATAAATTTAATTCCTAATTTTTTATAAAAAAAATTTTTTTTTGCAGAAATTTTGTTGTTGCTTTCAGTTGACTGAAAAATGTTATATGAAAGATATGGTTTTTCATAAAATCAGATTGATACTGACATATGGAGAGTTTAGAAAAACCCATTAAGAAAAGTTAACTTGAATCAAATATCACGATATTGTTGACCAATTAACTGCAAAATCCCCATTATAAAATTATATTGATTTTAATTTACTTGTATTGTATTTTAATATATAGCATGTCCCTATTTGATAAACTTCCATATTGTTGTCAAGAAGCAACGCATCACTGACAATGCTAGCCAAACAATGGAGCTGACGGTACTTTTTGTGAATGTACTGATACCCGCTAACCCAAGTGTTCATTAGTGTTGCCTTACTTGTATACATGTTCACCGAAAATGTCGCTAAAGACGACTTTTCTGCTTTAGTTGTATTTAATTGTGAAAAGAAGCTTGTTTTTTAAATTAAAATTAAGCAAAAAATGTAGATTAAGATGATTCAAATTTTTATTGTATTAAGAAGAGATAGGCTTGGCAATTATGGATGAAAATTATATCTGGCAAATGTCCACCACGACCACGCTTCCAGATGTCGATTCTTTCATCAAAGTTTTTATCACTTTGTGGCAAAATGGCTGAAATCGATCCGAATGGCTCCGTATAGTCTCTATCATAGCCCCCCAGTGGCGTGTTATCGTTCTGTTGAAACCAAATATCACTGATATCGACATCATCAATAATAGGCCAAGACTCGCGGTAACGTGCTCCATTGACCGTTGCCGCATATCCAGCCTCATCTTCGAAAAAAAAACGGTGCAATTACACCAGACTACATAGCGTACTGACACGTTACGCATGCAAAAGCTTATGAATAATTGCTCTAGGATTTTCAGCAGCCTAAATGCAGCAATTTTGCTTGTTGACACACCCTGATAAGTGAAAATGGGCTTCGTCTGAAAAAAAATATTTTTTCAGAAAAACCAGTCGGTTGTTCTTGAATGAGTTGAGCGAATTTTACGGCGATGATGGTCGGTTGGCCTCACTTCTTGCACCAGTGGAACGTTTTAAGGCTTCAAAATCCAATCTTTACACAAAATTCACCATGTGGTAGTTTTGGATAACCCCAATTGGATCTGCTTCAACACTGTAGCTCACGCTGCGATGTTTCCAGTTGAATGATCCGGTCGCACATCTTGTAGCGAACCCAAATTAACCACCAAATTGTTAATAGCGGTCTCAGAAGGAGAATGATTTTTTCTGAAAAACTAACCTGGATAAATTGAGCGAATCTACGGCGATGTGAATGGACGACTTCAACTCCTGCACCAGTTGGACCTTTTAAAGTTGCGAAGTTAAATAGTTGTGCAAAATTCATCATATGGTGGTTTTGGATAAACCCCCGTTGTTGAGAAAGTGACGTGGCTCGTGGTGTTATATTATTAATGTGGATGTGTACAGGAATGCTCACAATCATTCCAATCTGGACAATGCACAACGATTTTGCTGTGAGTACGAGTAAGCTTAAAAATGTATTAAATTGCAAATGCGAGTACACGCAACCGCACTAATACTCGTTATACTCGCTATGTTTGCCACGCTTCAAATTCTGCCTAGGAAAATAATTTACCAAAATATTATTAAATTATTTTCTCACATTTAGAATAAGAATATAAGATGAGAATAATTGTAAGCATTTTTTATAAACAAATTAGAAGTAAGTATAAGTGTATAAGGAGGAATATTTTCCTCAGCATCAATCATTATAATACAAAGAAGCGAGCTGGACTGCTGCTCGCTAAATAAACAAAGTTTTAAGCCAGAATACTGGCGAACTTAATAACCATTGTTTAATTCTGTTAGAAAATGTTCTTAGTTACACTTGGAGATTTCGCGAGAAATTTATTGTAGATTAAGACGTTTGTAAAAATTGTCAAGTAAATCGCCCAAAAGTCACCATGGCGCCAAATTTATTTGGTAGGTATAGTAAGTTTCTAGTCGCCACATTTATTATCGATGATAACAATCAGCTTCATAATACCTAAAATTGTTTCAAGATAACTAGGGAAATTTTTCTTTTCTTTTTTCTTTCTTTGACTTCATCACCATGTTTGAGTGTTGTTTCGTGTGATTACTTCATTTTACGAACAGGTATTTTCCTGTGTCCAAAAACTAGGAAGGAATTTGGGGATGAAATATTCTAGTGGAACACAAATTTACGGCACTAAACTTCTGAAATCTAAAATAGCTTGAGAAACTGTATAGAATGTATAAACAGTTTGTTGGATTTTTTCGGATTAAAAATATTAAACGTTACTTAAAAGAAAATTTCTTCTGTTTTTCAAATAAAACAAATAACTTAATTAATTCTAAAAATATTCTAGGATTTTTTAGTGCAACTTAATATTATACAAAAACCAACATTTAATTCCTTATGTCTCCTTTTCTTGTTTTAAGCTTGAAAAATACTTGACGTAATTCTCAGGAGCCCATTTATTTGATATATAAAAGTGAAATTTTTATTTTTAAATATAATAAGTGACAATAACTTTAAACAAATAAAACCTACCGTTAGGAAAACTTAAAACGTAAAAATTTGTTATGCTTTCTTTATAGTTGTTGTTATAAACAAAAAAAGGATAATATAGCATAGATGTATACTTACTTAGAAAGAATATAGATTATTATTGTCATCCTGTTAAAAACAACAATTATATTTTGTCATACCACCTGCTGATGTGGCAATTCTTATAAATACATTCTAATGTTTTCTCATAGAAACGTAAAGAAAATATAATGAACAAATTTTGTGTCTTAAACAACAAAAGTATGCAGTACGAGGAAAATGTAACGAACATAAAGTTCCATTTTTGCAACAAACAAGTTGAATGTTATTGTTGATTATCTCATCTCGTACATTACAGAAAGCTGACATCCGTTGACATATTTTACATCCTTCATAATAAAAAAGTGAGGAGATGCTTTAACAAAACTTGTTCTGAAACGATGATAAGGTAATGTAGGTGGCAAACGACACTTTTTTGCAGCTCTATGAGTATGAGTATACGGAAATTTTGAAGCATTTTTATTACATTCTAAATATGCATAAAGTGGTTATAAAGTTTTCACTTACATTGTATTATTTATACATGCACGTTCATAAAGTAACAAATATAATGTCATCTCGCTACTACTGCAAATTATTCACGTCTTAAGAATGTTGGTATAATTTGATAGACATTAATATGCTTAATTATAATCTTCACGAGAGGTCGTTCTTTTCATCAAAAGGTCGAAATTGTTGACATTTCGAGAGTTAGTTTAAGAAAAATAATAGTTAAATTTGTTGAATATGAAATAACTGTTTATAGCTCGGAAACTAAGCAGCATCCGTATAAAATAAATTTTGGTTTTACAAAAATCACCAAACTGATACATTTCGGCTTAAGGAAAATCGTAAAAAAATTAATGCATTTTAGCAGCTGTATATTATTAATATGATTAATTCCTTTATATATATTTCTCGTTATTTTATAAGGAAAGTGCGGCAAATATTATTGCGATGTTGTGGGGAAAGTGAAACTCGATTTTTTATGCAGAACTATACAATTATATGTGCATCTGTATAACAAGTAACTTTCGCAATGTTATAACACATTGTTACTGGAAGGAAAATATTCCTTTTTATACAGAATCCGCCTGCTACTATATAACTAACATTTTGCGTGGGTATTTTAATAATGTTGGGGAAAAATTGTGTTTTATTATCTTTCGCTCGGCTTAAAGATGTTTTCATTTAATATTACTTATCTACATGATTTTAATTATTATTTCATCCTAGCATACGTAAGCTAATGTAAAACTCCTTGTCTCCTCCGTACATCCATATTCTTAATAAACTTTTCTTCTTGTTTTTTTAATCTATAGAATGCATTGCATTTTTAATTAATAATAATAATTTTTAGGTAGATACCTAATCAATTAAATTGAGCAATGTGGAGTAAAAACAGTCTAGGATTGTATTACATGAGACATCAATACGTCAAAAAAATTAATTATATGTCTAGGCCAAACACCGCCACCGATTCATATTTCATTCGAAATGATGTTGGAGATACCGTTACATCAAATCATGTATGCTATCAATGAATCAATAAGAAAAAAATCTCCGACAGAATTTGTTCTGCATTTCTCGAAATAATGGAATTATCTTAATGCCATTTAGGTGATAAAAGGTGTTTTTTTAAGCTATATAGAACTTTAAATTGTAAAAAGTAACACAAAAAATGAAATGTTGATGAAACATTTTTTTTTATTTGTTTCAGTATACTCTGACAAATCATCATGAATAGACTCTCGCTTGAACAACGCTACGAAATTATCCAAATTTACTTTGAAAATCAGTCATCGATTCGCGCAACTTATAGACGACTTCGTCATTTTTATGGCGTACATAATCGTGCATCTGAACAAGCCATTCGTCGAACTGTCGATAGATTTCGTACCACATACTCTCTAGAGGATGCAATAACACCAACACATCGAAGGAATGTGCGTACTGAAGAGAATATCGCCGCTGTAAACGAAAGTGTGGAAGAAGATTCAAATTTATCAATTCGTCGTCGGTCGCAGGAATTGGGGCTCTGTCCGTCCACTACGTGAAAAATTTTGCGCAAAGATCTCGGCCTACACCCGTATAAGATCCAGCTGGTGCAGGAATTGAAGCCACGAGTCCATTATATGCGTCGTTCTTTCGCCGATTGGGCTCTAGAGCAGTTGGCAACTGACCCGTTGTTTTATCGCAAAATTGTGTTCAGCGATGAGGCGCATTTTTGGCTTAACGGGTTTGTTAATAAGCAAAATTGCCGCATATGGAGTGAGACCAATCCACAACAGACCCTACAGATTACATCCAGAAAAATGCACCGTTTGGTGCGGTTTTCACGTTGGTGGCATCATCGGACCTTATTTCTTCAAAAATGAGGCCGGAGCTCGCGTTACGGTCAATGGAGATCGTTACCGCACCATGATCAATGACTTTTTGTTTGAAAATATGGATGACATTGATCCGGACGAGATGTGGTTTCAACAGGATGGCGCTACGTGCCATACAGCGAACGCAACCATCGACTTATTGAAATCAAAATTTGGCGATAAGTTGATTTCCAGAAATGGACCTGTCAATTGGCCTCCAAGGTCGTGCGATTTGACACCAGTCGACTATTTCCTGTGGGGCTACGTGAAGTCACTGGTTTATGCTGATAAACCAGCAACAATTGACGCCTTGGAGGACAGTATTGTTCGTGTTATTCGTGACATACGCCCAGCAGTGCTCGAAAAAGTGGCCCAAAATTGGGCGTCCAGAATGCGCTTCGTCAAGAACAGCCGCGGTGCCCATAAGCCCGAAATCATTTTCAAATGTTAATGTCACGTATTGATCCTTCGAATAAAAAAGAATATTTTGATTACAATTTAATTTTTTGTGTTATTTTTTTACAATTTCAAGTTCTATCGGGCTTAAAAAAACACCCTTTATATTATTTCACAAAATCGACATATTTCTTAACCTCCAGGATCGTGTGATTTAACAATATTTTAATTTGATATAAAACTTGAAAAAACCTCCTTTTTCTTCTCTTTCTCTCCATTTGTCATGAGATAGGAACATAACAATTCTTCGCAAATATAATAATTTGCGTGTCCTGCAGGTGATTTCAAGTTTAACTATCTTTTTATTCACATACTGATTTTATTTTACAATGTTAACAATGGTAAATTAATAAAAAAGCAAATGTCGTTTCAATTTAAAATATAATTATTTAATTTTGTCTCTATCGCAATTTAAAGGGTAGTTTACAAATTGGTATGTGCGTATATTTTCCGACGGGGTTTAATTTATTTGGGTATGATTTTTCGTCGACCCTCGTCAAATTTGGTTTGTGAACCGGTTTCGGCTATTTGCCATCTTCAGTGTTCTCTTTATACTAGTTGCATTTTATTGTCAGCTGTGTTATTTCCATTGCCTTCGTCACTTTCTCTCTTTTTGTCTGTATCCCCCCTTCCTACCCAAATCCCTTCACGACCACGCCTGTTATCCGTCTGTGTCCAAATGTGAATCTATTGGGTCTTCCCCCATGACATAATAATCTGCAATTGTAGGTTTGTGAGGTTCATCATCGCTTTAGTCCTGTGCACCTGCGCAACGTGTTTGTGTTAGTGTAATGTTTGTTTCCCTGTAAAAATGTTCCAACGTTTCAAATATTGTGTCTGAAGCAGTGTTTATTTGTTCATTTATTATTCGTCCGTCAAATGTTTTCTGTTCGTATATTTCTATGTTTTTTAATACATTTAGTCTTCTTCCTTTGTGCTGTGTAAGTTGAGGCACATTATATAGCGTAATGCCTTTACTGTTAATGCCTATGCTTTGGATTATCTGCTTTGTATGAGAGCGAAAACGTTACGATTTAGGTTTTCAATTTCTTTAATTTTTAGATTAAGTTAGTCAGTAGTATTTTTAGTAGGTAAATCAGTCTCTAAGCTGAATAGGCTGTAAAGTGAAAAATTTAATAATAAGAAAATAAATAATAAAAGCGAAACAATAATTTGTTGCCTGTCATTGAAGGAAGGCACATAAAAATAATTGGCTCCCGATGTGGGCGCTACGTAATATACCTTAACTTGTATGCAGCAGTTTAACCGTTGTTTTTGTATGTCCTGGTGTACATTTGTTGTTGAAAGTATGGTTCGCAAAATTTGATTCTTGAGTAGATTTTGGTTCTCGTAGTTTTTTGTTGTAGTCTCTAATGTGTTCCCTAAATCTGGTCTTAATTGTTCGTCCTCTTTGCCTGATATAACTATAATGGCATGTACAAGTTCATTTCTACACTCCTTGTTTGTCAAGTACATTTATCTCGGTTGTTTTATTCTGTTGTTTTATTCTGTATTCTGCTCAGGGTGTTTCTTGTTCTGAATGTCGTATGTATGTTATATTTTCTAAAGAATTTTGCTAGTTTGTACGTTGATTTCCCCCAATTATGTTAATGTAGCCCAGTTTTTCTTTTCATTCTCTTGGTCTTTGTTCTGTTCTTTGTTCGTCCTAAGTTGTTTCCTGTGTTAGTGGTGTTATTTCGAGCCTTGTTATTAACTGTCTGATTGCTGCGTGTTTGTGCTGCTGGGGATGATTTGATGAGTTGTGTATTATTGTGTCCGTTGCTGTTGGTTTCCTGTATATTTCACATTCGATTCTGTTCAGGATTATGTTTCTCTTGATTGTTAGGTCCAGAAAATTAATTCCCCCTACCTATTCTTTTTCCATTGTGAATTTTATGTTCTTGTGTCTTCCATTTAGGAAATCTAGAATTTGCTCATTGTTATTTTCTTCTAGTATACATATGATGTCGTCGACATATCTTGCATAGAATGTTCCTCCGAAGTTGGTTTTTAGTTCCTTTATGTATTTTAATTTCTGCATAATTACAAATTGGACTACATACAGACATTAAGTACATTTTATCAATGGAATGATAAATGCCATAGAGGCCCGTATAGTACAATATTTGTGGTGTGGTGCAACACAAATTTTCTTATGTTATTCCTACAGCAATTCATGATCTCTGACTGAATTTGAGTCTAGAAGAGTATAGAAAATACTGGACCAAACGTTTAATTATAACTTTCATCACAATAAAGTTCCTGCAAAGAAAAATTAGCAATATTAGGTATGCTAATGATGATCAAGCTCTAAATTTGATGGTATACCATTGCTATACTACATACAAAAACAGAATAGAAAGTAATTTTTATTAAACAACAAAAATCTATCTGTGATTTCATCGTCTTGGAAGTTTTCCTCAAAGTTATATTGAATTTGAGTGTATGTTTAAGATTTTATTTTAACAAAATAAATACATATATATTTTTTTCTATTAACTTTTTTTAAATAAGCAATAATATATTTCATCCTCTGCTTATTATATCGTATACTGAATTTGATTACATTGTTATCTTCACGTTTAATATTTATCAACACATTTTTTCACTGGCACTAACCTGAGCGAACATATTTATAAAGTTTTTACGAGAAAACTGAATTTTATATGACTAACAATATTGTTTTTATACAAATAATAACATTGTTATTAACTTTACTCTCCTATTAACCATCTCTTTTCATTATATTTTTTCATATATAAAATAACTTGTATGAGATTCTTATATAATAACAAAGTGTCAAACAGTATTGGTATCGGCTTTCTGTGTAAGTATGCGTAAGTGAAACTTATACATAAGTATTTTTTAGGATTATGATTTTATTTAACAAAAATAAAAACACTTTTCACAGGAAGATAGTTATTATCAGCTGGCTGAAGTGTGATTTTTTTTTTTTGTGTTAAAGCCAAAATGTTTGACGATACTTGGAATATCTTAAAGGCGGTGCAGGCTATACTACAGAACTCTGCAACAGTTGCATGGAAACTATCACAGACATAAATTCTGCTTCACTATTACAGAATTAATAAAGTAAAAAATGTTTGCCTATCCTTTAAAGTGGCAGTGGCTCCGTATAGACCCTGTCGAAAACATAATGCACATGATCTGGCTGCTCGCTTTACTGTTGATTGCCGTGAAGGTATGCGATCGGAAAATTTAGTTTGCAATAAATTGCGCGTTTTATTGGGTGTGTGAACCGTCCTGTTAGAACCACATGTCAGTGATAACCACGTCGTTAATATAGGCCAAAATTTTGTTGTTCAAAATCGTTCTAGGACTTTTGGAAACCTAAATGTAGCAATTTTGCTTGTTGACATACCCTGACAAGGAAAAATGGTTTTCGTCTGAAAAAACGATTTTTTTCAGAAAAACCAGCCGGTTTTTCCTAAATCGACTACAATTTCTGCACCAGTTAAGCCTTGTTAGACTTCAAAGTCAAATTATTACGTCAAATTCTCATTGTGGCGGTTTTGTATAACCCCAATCGGGATCTGCTTCAACAATGTGGCTCACAGCTGCGATGTTTTTAGTTAAACTACCCGGTCGAACCCGCATTGTCATTCGCACATTTTGTGTCGAGCCTGTCGATGTAAATTTAACGACCAATTTCTTAATAGCGGTCTCTGAAGGACGATTATGTTGTACGAAAATATCGTGAATTTTACGAAAAGCAACTTTAACAGAACCACCATTTTCGTAGTGGATTTTCAGTCTTGGAAGGCGATTCATAATGTTTTTACGATTCATAAATTACGGTTTTATAGATTTATAGTTTTGTAAGAGACTTCCTCAGACTAAAGGGTGGTCCTGTAGGCACTAGCTTGCCAGTGGTTTCAATTCCCAACGAATAGCTTGGTTTTTTTTCACTACAAAAATACAAATTGACTGTCGGTGGGGCTGCGCAGCGATGAAGGCATAGTCACTGGTGGCTGTGCTGCCTTATACGGCAGTTAATTTCCGACTATCCTTCTACTTTCATCACCTGTTTCATCTCTTCTCTATCCCTAAAGAATGTAGCACGGTACTTGGCTAAGTAGGCATTGTTGCCAGCAAAAAAAAAGAAGGCGATTTTTGTGCGAAATTGAATTCATTACAATTGCCAATGCATCTACTACGAATACGTCTAAAAACTAAATGTCAAAACTATCATGTTGGTGTTGCCACAATTGAAAATTAAACTTCTTGTTGAAAAGCCCGATAGTTTATCGTAATACAGTTTTCGATTTTTAAATCGCTTCGAAAATGTGTTCAATAAAAATACTGTTTAAAGTGACGTGCAAATCAGCTTATGCAGTGATGAATATCTGTACAAATTACATACATGATATTTGAATTGATTCTATAGATTTTATATAATATTTTACATTAAATTCAGTAAATATGAGCTTTGGTAGAAGATTTTATACTATTTTTCTGTAAAAGAATTTAGTCAGCAATAATCTGTTAAGCAACAATAAAAAACGGAAATTAAAAATATTTGCCAAATAAATAAATTTCAAAATGTAAGTATTTTGTTAGCATTGACATATGACATAAAAAGTGTCTGTTTCAGATGTACATATATCGCTATGTACGATTATACACATATACCATCGATATGACAATCAAAAAATTAGAAAATTTAAGCCTTAAAAATAGCTTACATACCGTATTTCCGCTGCGAAAGGTTATATTTTTACGTAAATAATGAAACAGACATTATATAGGTATGTATACATCAACATATAGGAAATTATGTCAGTTTCATAAATATTTTTAAAATATTTGACATTTTTGCATGAGTTGGAAAAGTTTTGAGAAAAACCAGAATATATTTTTGTATGTTTTTTACAGGAAAGAATTTTTTTGGTTACCTTACAGATTTTGAGTTTAAAAATATGTGGCTTGTATGAAATTTTGGAACTGCGTAGATATAAAATAAAATAAAAATGAAAGTGAAGTAAAAAATTAACTTCGTGAAATGCACACAACAAGTAATCATTTTGAAAAATTTCTTTTAATTTTTTATAACAGAAATATTTATATCTGAAGTGCTGAAAACAAGATTCCTTTTTACATTAGGGGAATTTTTTCACCTAGTTCTTTCCCACAATTATTTGATTTTTTTTTCTTATTATTAATAATAATTTTTACTTAGAACTTGAATGCATATTAAAAATATAAAACTTTAGGAGATAACAACAAAAAGCGAACTCGAAGTATATAAAAAGGAAAATAAACTTACAAACTATCAACTGGGATTAAGGATTCGGCAACGTACTTTTTGAATACTTTCACGTGTTATTTTATACTTGAATTTGGCGTTTTAAATAAACTTGTTGTTACAGCAACGAAACCCTATCTTATATTTCGTTATTTTTATAAATTTGAAAAATTTTACCTATATCTATTACGCTCCGTTTTCTCTTTAAAATTATGTTACTTTTTCGTAATTGTTAAACCATGAAAGGATTCAAGTATATACTTTTTGTCGCCTTTACGTTTCTGTATTTGTTATTGTTTAGCTGAAGCCTAAACAGAACCATATTACGTAACTAAAAAGCCATTGAGAAATCTGTGAAATGCCTTTATTGCACATAAAACAACTACCACAGACACTAGTGAATAAGGGCGTTTAAATTCAATTTTATGTGAAGAGAAAAAATGTTATGCTATCAATACGTTCTCACACAAAATATATGTACCTTTTTTACAATTCATGCATCCTGCCAATATCATCAAAAAATCGAGGCAGAGTAAATTGAAAAGTAATACTTAATCAAATGCAGATATTTACTTAAAGAGTGTTGCTGTTAGAAGGTGTAAAGTTAGTCAACAAATTAACTCAAATTAACCTGTAAAGAATTTTTAAGAAACTTATCATATTTCGCAATGTAGATTTACTTGTAAAAAATGTTATGTCACAGGATAGTAGAGGCAGGCTTATTTTTTTTTTTATATGAGATATTACGCTCACCTTTTTTTTGGTTTGAAAACAAGTATAACACAGACATTTGTTCAATTTTTCAAAGAAAATAATTATCAGTAGAAAAGTAAACGAAATGATATGTTGTGTGTTTCCAACTGCATAGTTTTCTAAGAAATCCTATATACACAAGCCAAGAGACAACAACATGATTATAAGAAATTCCACGAAATAAACTAAACGACCGAACACAAAAACAACTAACACAGAACAAAAAGAAAACACACAAAGCAAGCAGATGCCTACACTGCATGATAATAACAACAACAATATGGGCTGATGTTAAAGTAGAATATTCTTGCATATGCGCAAACTGTCTAACACAGTTATATAAGCGCCATTTGCTGGGCAAATGAATTAATTCAAGTTGAGACAAGATAACAATATAATAAAGCATTTTTTTAGGACGTTACAGTGGTGAAGTTACCGTCGTTTTTATTTTACGTGTATTGAGAGTGAGTAAATCGTTTAATTTAAACAGTGACATCGTCGTTAACAATAATTCAGTTATGCAACCTTGGTATCTTATCATATATCATGTGTATTTGCAAAGAAGTTCTTTGACAATGTAATAAAGTTCCAGGGTTGTTTCAGTGCAATCATCTGAAGGGGTAGTGTTTTCTTTTTAATAGCTGCCATGCTAGTCAACCATATAACCAAACGTTTTCGATATTGCTCCAAATAGATTTACTCGTGTCTAGCTAAAAATTGTATGACTCATGTTAAAGTTGTGTTAAGTATGCGGTGTGATTACTTTTCTCTCTCTTTTTTTCTTTTCCTAAAATTTAAAAAGTACAACAGGTTAAGTTTTTCAATTGAAAGGCAATTATTATATTAATTATTATATTAATATATTATATAGAAAGGAAACCCATTCCCACTGTTCAAAACCAAAGTACACAGAATTTAGTTAACCGTGTACAATGATGAATATTTTCTTTATCTTTCTTCTTGATAAAATATTGTTATAATTATCGAATATCTTTTTACCGCTTAATTTATAAAATAAATAAGAACTCATTTAAATGTGAGAAATCATTTGTTAAATTTAACTTAACTTTGACCATACAACGATTAAAAGCACATGGTTGTTTTTAATTCCTTTACATTGTTTGATGTAGATAACTCTATTCCACAAGCAATAAGTGCAGCTCATATAATTTCGAATTAGAAAAAGCATGCCGCTAGAAATATTATTCTGTATAGCAACATACAGCAAACATTTCTTGACTTTTTACAAAATGGGCAGAGTACTAGAGGGGTTTTCAAGAAGAAGAAGTCTGTTTTCTAAAACCAAAAAATTGGATTAAGATGATTTTATATTATGAAGAGAAATGTTCGGCAATTATGAATGAAAAATGATATCTGGCAAATGTCCACCAGGGTGGCAATTGACGTTTTTTTCATAAAAGTTTTCAATCAGTTTATGGCAAAATATCGGCCATATGTCGGTAATCACATCACGGATTTTGAATTTGAAAGCTGAAATCGATTTGATTGGCTCCGCATAGACTCTGTCCTTAACATAGCTCCACAAAAAAATAATACAGTGGTGTAAAATTACACGATCTGGCTGGCCCGCTAAACTGCTGATTGTCGTGAAAGTATGCGATTGGGAAATTAAGTTTGCAATATTGCTTAATTGGCTGTGTGACATGTGGAACCGTCCTGTTAAAATTACATGTCAGTGATATCCACGTCGTCAAAGTTGAGTTTGAGCATCTCGCGATAGCGTGATCCGTTGATGGTTATCCCATTTCCAGCTTCATCTTCAAAAAAAACCTCCCAATCACACTTCCAGACCACATAACGCACCATACAGTCACACGCTGATCATGCTCCTCAATAATCGCTCTAGAATTTTCAGAAGCCCAAATGCGTCAATTTTGCTTGTTGACATACCCTGACTAGTGAAAATGAGCTTCGTCTGAATAAATTATTTATGCAGAAAAAGCAGCCGGTTGTTGCTGAATGAATTGACCGATTCTACGGTGACATGAATGGTCCTGCAGCAGTTAAACCTTTTAGTTCCTCAAAGTCAAATCCTTATGCAAAATTCGCCGTGGTGTTTTTGTTTGTTTTTTTTTTTGTTTTAAATAGAAGTAGCACTTCAGGCAACAATGCCTATTTAGTCAAGTACCGTGCTACATTATTTAGGAAAGGGATAGAGAAGACATATAAGAGGTGGTGAAAGTAGAAGGATAGTCGGAAATTAACTGCCTTATAAAAGACAGCCTCATCGCTGAGCAGCCCCACTGGCAGTCAAATTTTTTATTTTTGTAGTGAAAAAGAACCAAGGTCTTCGTTGGAAATCGAACCCATAACCCTCACACTGAAAAGCTAGTACAATATCTACTAGCCTACAGGGGTTTGGATGAACCCCAATTGTTGAGAACGTCGAGGAATTGAGAAATTTTGGATCTGTTTCAACACCGTGGCTCATGGCTGTGATGGTTTCAGTTAAACGACCCAATTGAACACACGGTGGTGTTCGCATATTTTGTATCGAGCCTGTCGACTCAAAGTTAACGACCAAATTCTTAATGGCGATCTCTAAAGGACCTATATAATATATAACTTTAACAACACCACGAATTTTAATTATCTTAATTTGATTTTCTTCCGAAACTGAGTTGATTGTACAATTGCCAAACCTAAATGTCAAAACTCTCATAAAGTTGGTGTTACCACAATTGGATAACAAAATTCTTGTTGAAAAACCCGATATTTCAGTAATATTCATTTTTATTTACGTTTTTTATTTCGCGCTTTTAAAGACATTTCGCTGTAAAAGCTGAACAGTACGCGGTGCTTTATAAATAAATGGTTAAGGAATAGTTAAGGATTTTTAAACGATGTTCGTCGCTTCTATTTTCAGAAAATTCCCCGATTTTTAACACATTTCTTTCACAACATATGATATGTTTACAAAACTTTTTCAACACCCGTTTTTAAAACCGTTACAGCTTTAAATTTACACATATGTACATATCAATTTATATATGCAAAGTTAAGTTGTGCACTCTTTCACTATCTTTCGTCATATATGTTCAAATGCTTGCAAATTTGTTGCCACATCCAAGTGCCAGTTTTTATTGGGTTCTTCCATCAGCTTTTTACAACAAGAAAAAAGGGGAAAAGGTCAAATTACCGTGACTTTTTCACCAGAAAATTTTCAAATACAAAAAAATAAAAGAAAGCGAGTATGTGGGCAATGGCAACACCAATAATAAGAAGAAGAGAAAAAACTCTGCAATGGCGACGTTTTTTTATTTTCTTTTTAATAAATAAAAAAAGAAGGACTTTAAACGGATATTGCTAAGTATAGAAGATTGTTTATTTGTACATTTTGTACAAAGCCATGAATACAATACATATTAATGTGGAAGTATATTTGTGCAAGCACGACAAATGCTAAAATTTCTTTATCATGTGTATGAAATGTATTTTTCAACAAAAAAAGTTTATCTGAAAATGTGTTTACATGTTTTAAAGTTTTTTGTGTAACATGTGTCAATATAATTTTGAAGAGGATATACGTATGTAGATTCATGATGAAAATATGGCTCATCGATATGAGTGACTGAAGGCAAAGAAACACCAAATAAAGTCAAATCGCTGTCAATAACATGCTACAAAAAGGGTTCAACAGCATCAAAATATTCCTATTTTTTATACTTTGATGCAAAAAATATTAACCTTTTTTATGTCCACAGTCAAACTTTCTTTAAAATTTCCTGATTTAAATTCATACATTATGTTGACAACAAAGAATAAATGATTTTTTCCAAGGCTTGTCAGTAAAAATCTGATTGGCAATTTGGTGCAAAAATTTTGATAAAATAGTTCAGTAATGCTTTTATTAGAATTTGGAATTAAAATTTTTAGAAAAAAACATTCCTTAATGTCAGTTTTAATATCTCAGAATAATAGAAAAGTCCAATGCATGTTGGCGCCAAGCATTTAAAAAAACTATTCACAATAAACTTACTTACATTCACGAAAGGTTGATTGTGCCCAAGACTTTCAGTTGATAGAGCATTAAAGATATTTATGACTTCATTTTAAGTGCCCAATAAGTTGAAGCGCCTACACAAGTTATGCCAAGAACATACAACATAATTGACTGACTATAAAAAAATATTGTGTATCTATTTTCTCCGTGATTCTGATATCAATACTCTAATCAAAACTATTCATCTGAAATTAAAAATTATAGCCAGTAAATAAATCTCCAAAATTCGTAGAGACTAAATTTATTAGTTAAATTTAAACGCACTCAATTTTTAATTAAATAATTTCCCATAAAAGTGGTTATTACATCGAAAGTAGTTCTGTTTTGTTATCGTCTTTACTTTTACAAATTACCTGGTGGACTTCTCATGGGAAACCCAACTTCTGTATCTGAAACAACAATAATTAAGGAAAGATTTTATTTTCCTTTTACATGCAGCTAATTTATTTTCCGAGTAAAATAAATAAAAACTATTCTTAAATTGGCTATTAGGTTATGATTGCGAGTTTAGGAGAAACTCTTGGAAATATTATATATATTATTTGGGAAAATTAAAATCCAGTTAAGAGAAGATTTCAAAATATAAACATAAACTATTAAAAATGATAAAATATTATTATTGGATATGGAAATTAACGGCTCGGTTATGAAGGGCAAACGCACTTAAGTTGCATCGCTATTTGTCAAAATGGTATTACGTATGGCAACTGATAACTAACAGCTATTAATTTCAGTTGACAAACTGGCAACCACAAATTTTTAGTTACTGTGTAGTTTTTAAATCAATAAGGCAATCAAATTGATAGTAAGAAAATATTATTTTATTTTTATTCAAATGCTCTGAGCTAACAGATTTGAAAATGGTAAAAATAACAAGCATTCATTCGATTTTCTAATTAAAGAAACGGTAGCTAGACGCAATGTTGCTCGTGGTGTGAGCGCTTTTAGGTCCTAGAAAACGTACGTCCCATCCACACAGCCGAAAAAGCCAGGAAACTTGGTTTTTGAATTGCATTTATTCTTGTTGTATTTTTTCTTCCTCTGTCATTTTAGAGTTTATCCAAATTCCACAGATTCTATTCTCGATCAGATGGATCACCTCTTTCAAAATCACCGTCAACGTAGATTGTGCTATTCCAAGTTTAAACTTGTTACTGTATACTTTATGAAAACGTCCGTCTGCAAAAATCCTTAACGCAGCACAAACCTTTAACAGCGGAGGTTTTGTTGTGGCTCTAAAGTCTTTTGAAGTATCCATCAGATAAAATACCGCTTCTTTGGGAAGGCGAAAATATGCTTTAAAGCTAAAGAAAAATTAAATTAACAACATGTACTCTAAATGATGCCATATTATGCACTTTCTGTTCATCGAAAAATTTACCACCACTGAACTAATCATAATTAATTTTTATAGGCTTTGATTTTTAAAATTATCAGAAACTTTTTTCTTATAGTTTTGTTTGCTTTTTTCAGTTGCTCAGATGCCATTATCGATAACTTTTTGGTAACCATAATAAGTTTAGCTTTTCAATTTATTTTATATTAATATATATATTTTATTTTATTATTTTAAATTTATTTTTCTGGGCCTCAACTGTAGAGCTCAACAGTAAACTTACTAATGCCTTTAATACTTATTAATAGTTGCTTATATGTAAATAATTTGAAGACTCCAATCAGTCTAGTATAAAGAAAGTAATTGAAAAGTGTAACGTGATCGCGATCTAATTGTTATTACATTTATTTTGCAGAACAACTCGACACAATCTACGCCAAAGCTATAAATAACGGCTACAAAACCACTACCATCGATAAACTACTTAGACAATACAACACTAAGAACAGAAATAGAGAAAGAGACAACCGATACAACACGAGGGCATAGGACCAGAAATAAACAGACTAACTAACCTTTTTCACAGCATTAAAAAGTGGAAAAACCCTCAGACATTATCTCAGAACAACGACAGAAATAACTGACAAATTTCATTCCAGCGGGGTATACAGAGTTACCTGTACCTGCAAACGAACCTATATAGGTTAAACTGGACGAACACTAAAAACAAGGTTTACAGAACACATACGCTCATACAAACGGAAAAGAGAAGATTCAAACTTTGCATTACACCTTGAACCTCACGGACACAGACCAAGGGAAATAGATGAATGTGTGACATTACTACATCCTAGCAAAAAAGCACGAAGACTAGACATTCTTGAAAACATGGAAATCTACAAAACAAAAACATTCAACATCGACATTGTAAACGAACAGGTAAACACGACCTCAGACACAGTTTTCACACCATTAAAACTACTCATGCAAACGGGCAAACAGAAAACACCCTCAGACGAACACACGTACCTCCATAATAGTAAAAGATGGAGGTATCGATAAATTCACTTTGCATACAAATGAATTTATCGATAACAGAACTGCCTGAACGCCAATACTGACTCACCAGTACAAACTAAACCGTGGCTTGGAAATAATGCATTCGCATCGAAAGCGCTCGCCATCGAATACAAACCAGCCAGTTTGGACGGAAAATGGCAATATTATTTCATTTACTGGCGGAGGAGAAACAAACAACATAATAATTTTAATTTCAGCTGCGTTGTCGGTAATCGACCCATAAATAATATTTTTATGGCGAAGAAAATGTCAATATTACATGTAGCCATTAAATCAGCCAAAATTTCTCTTCCAATGGTAAAATGTTACATATTGTCGATACTCTTTAACGCCAAGGCATTAAATGTAATGCAACTAGTTCTTACTACACAAAAACAGAAAAATTGTTTCGGCCATTGTGATTCGTGACCCAAAATATCAACTTCAAAGCTGGCATTTTACGAAAAAAAAAATTGAAGTCAGCTTGCAAAATATCAGAATTCGATTGGAATGCGATAAAGATCTATTTATAGATCTATTTATAGCCTTAAAAGAACGGTATCAGACAGAGAAAAACTTTTTATGAAATTATGATATACTTATGTCATGAAAAGTATATAGACCTAGCTAGTCCGATAACTTTATTTTCACATTTGGCTTTAGAAAATGTTTGGTGTTGCCAAGTTAAAAAAAAAACTCGGCAATGAAAGATCGAATTTAATGAAAGTATTGTCTATTGCTCATAATATCAATCAAAATGTTGTTGTTCTTTTCCATGGGAAAACATTTTATTTTTTAGATCGCAATATTTGGCAAATGAAGATCAAAAGTCAGCCTTAGAAGCATTGCTGCAATATATGTAAAATAGCACTTAAATTTTAATGAGCATAATATCTGGGCAAATACGACGGTAAATACAGTTTTCATTATAGGAATTATTCTTTTTTTCATAAAAATACTTTACTTTTTTAACGAGAGTAAAGTTGTAGCTGTTAAAATTTAATAACATTTTATAGAGTGCTGCTTGTTACAGTTTTTTGAAAACATAATGTATAAGATATCGGTAAAAAAATCTTCCCAACTTACATTGAGCTTATTTGCGAGTTGCATTTGTTAGAATTTCTAGAGGATGGATCTTAACGAATGAGTTTAGGAATTCAAAGGTACTGCAAAAATCGATATTGAATATTTAAGTGAATTCCTCGAGTTTTAAATATTTTTTAGCAGATAGTAAAATAATTGAACATAAGTTCAGTTAAATAGAGATTTTAATGACCGGAACTATAAAATTTTTATCAGACGGTAGCTTTCCTTATCACAGCAAATTTTCAAGAGATTTAAAGTGAAGTCGTGATTTAGCTTAATAAATAAATAACGCAACAAAATGAAACCAAGTCTTCCAAAGTCAATTTTTTTTAGCATGTTTTGATGTTATCAGATAAAAATATTTTTTTTTTTTTTTAATTAAGCCCGAATTAAATATTTTAATCTTTTTATCAGAAAATAATCTTTCTTAAAGCAAATAATTTTCAGTGAATGTGCTAATTTATTTAACTAACCTCTGACAGCTTCTCAATTTAAATTGAAATAAATATATCATCGATGTTACAGTAATAAAACATGTCGTAAATTTCAGTTATTCGACATTTACATTTTACGTAAAAGCGTGATGTTGTAACATCACTCTTCTGATGTTTATCCTGCGTGGTAAAGCTTTTTCTACATACAAGTGCATCGAAGTTTTATAAACTGTTAAAGCTTTCAAATACTTTAAATCTTTTCTCGTAATAAACGTATACGTATTCGTCTTTTTTTTTTCTTCATATTTTTTATTGACAAATAAATATTTAACAGGTGTATTGATATGAAAATCAAAAGACATCTTTTCTTTTCATATACACAGTAAAATTGAAGAAAAAACAAGAAATAAAGCTAAAAGAAGTTTATGAGAATTTCAAAGTATTCTTTCACTTTCAATACTGACATACAATAAAATAGAATAAATTGTAACCGACTGTGTTGAGTGTTGATGAATGATGAAATCCAGGATGGCAAATACTGCACATAGTATTTTTCTTAAAGTCAATTTATCCTTTTAAATTAAAAATTTATTTAATCTATATTTATTAATCTATATATGATTTCCTAAAAAATGTATTTCTGTAAGGAAACATATCAGCATGAAAGCATATCACTACTGCTTATATAGCTCATCAGTATATTGTGTAAGAAACTCAAGAGTCCTATATCTCGAACTAAGTTGATTAAATAAGAATTATATTTAACCAACATAGAAAGAGCCAACAAACCTCAAAAACCTTTATAAAAAAACACAGAAACCGTTAGAAAGCTATATTTATCAGTTTTATTGTTGCTTACCCCACAGTAATACACTTAAATGTTTGAATAATATTTATTTTATGAGAATATCACAAAATAATTAGGAATCTAGCACAATTAACGTAGAATAACTCAAAAATTATTCCACATAATAAAATTTTTTTTTAAAAATTTATTTTAATATCTTCATTTATATACAACGAATGATTGTTTTAAATAAGCAATATTTTCTGTTTCCCTACATACGTCATGCACATTGTTAGCATTTATCTGCGTAAGGAACGCTTACAATAAAAATATCAATTTTTTAAATAAATAATTTGTTAAAGAATTATTCATACTCAATCAAAATTACAGTCTATATACAATGGAAAGCTGCTTTGGTTGTTGCCTTAATTAACGTCTTATATGCATATTTATTCAAGTTTTCTTGCAGAATCATACTCAGTATGTCACAGTTGCGAAGGGATATCATTGTGCGATAAAGTAATTTTTCTTTAAAAATAAATTTATAAATAAAAATATACGTGAACTTAAGGGGTATTTAAAATAATTTATGTGGTTTTAAAGCTAAAGCAGTTTGAATAATAATTAATTTCGAAATTCAAATAGTTTATTTATCTTTTCGCCAAAGTCTTCGCGATTTCGGTGTAAATTAAAAATAATGGCACAGAGATTCCCCGCATGCCGAAAATTAATTAATTAATAATGTAAACTAAGAGCAACATGAAATCGGACTCGTATATATGACTACCAGTGACTCGCTATTTTAGCGGTATCTAACATTTTTATTCAATGCTGAAGCTTTCAACAGAAACTAAATCTTTAAGCATACTTTAACATATTTCTTTTTTGTTATAAACCTCCATTACTCTGATTATTTTTAACAATAACCAAACTCTTGTTTCTCTGCGTATCTTAAAAACTGTTCAAGTAATGCAACGAAATTTCTTATTAGAATTTTAAGATATCTTATGAGAGAATTTAGAAATTCAAATAGTTTATTTATCTTTTTGCTAAAGTCATCCCAATTTTGGTATAAATTAAAAATAATTTTTATCATTTTAATGGCATGTATTAATCAGAAAACATTCTGCAATGCGTACAAAAGCAAGTTTTTTTTTCAAATTCTTTAACGTTTTATTAGAGAATAATTTAATTCTTTTTCGACTTCAATTAGAGCCATTTTAGTAGCAAAGTATGGGGTTTTGAAAAAGGGTTACCAATTTCGGCAGTGCGATACAATGGTGTGATTTGTAGCACTTATGCCTACAGTTTTCGATCGTTTAAAACTTTTCTTTAAGTAAAACAAAAAAATTGTTTTTTATAATATTCGATTACGAGGCGACATAAGCAATTATTTTGTTGATGGAAAAAAGGTTTTTACAAAATAATCGAAAAGTTAGTTAAATTGAAAAAAAAATATATAAATAAATAAAACTAATTTAATAATTTAGATTTAGAAGAGTTACTTCGAAATTTAATAATTATTTTATATGTTAAAATAGGCATCACATCATAAGAAATCTTAATTTAACGTATTATTACGTTTTGTTTCTAGTCAAATGTACGAATTCTTTTGATTACAAATACCAGCAGGTGAGTTTTATGTAACTTTACTGTTTCACTATAAGTTTTTTTTTATTTTTATATAGTCATTTCTTGTACTGTAATCTGTCTTACTAAAGAGTTCTAATTCCAGTGAAGTTATTCGGGAAATACTGCTATGTTAGTCCGATGAAGCATGAACTACTTAAAGCGTTGTTAAGTAAGTATGCCACACTACCTCGCATAACCATCAATACTCTAACTCACAATATATTCTCTCGTTTATAAAACCAAGCAGCCTTTTTACCCAACCAAACATGCCTGCCAATAGACTTTTGTTATGTTGTTAAAGCAGAGCTTTGACCATATTCATCTGTTAATCTAACACTATACCAGGCGTCTTATAGTAATAATTATATATAGTAATTGCGTTCATTTGTTCAATCCACCATCCCTGAGTGGACATAAAACAATTATTATTTATTATATCTTTCGCTGGTAGTATTGAACTTGACTCTACCAACACAATCATCGCGGTTGCTTAGATATGTCACCTAAACTTATGGTGGATGCAGCTTTGTTTACTTCTGTTTTCCACGCACACTCCTACAACAAAATTATTAAATCTTTTGTTATTACAGGCATGTAAAATATAAAAACTTGTTGAAGAATAGCGCAATTTTAATACGAAAAGTTTGTCTTCTGTAGCATATTTTCATTCCTCATAGTCAAAATATTTATTGAAATTTAATTTTTCGAATTAACTAACTTTCATTTCTTCAAATTTTTATCATAGTTTAGTTTTCGTTTTAATATATATTTAAAAATATCAGTTTTACATGCCTGATAACAATACAATTTGGTATGAGCAAGTATTCACAGTTAAAGGTAACTGAGCTATGGTAAAAGAAATAGGAAAAAATTCCATTCATTTAATAAACGAGAACAGTTAAAGTGAACATAATATATTTAAACAAATGTGTAAAATAGTATTTTTATGGCATTCTTTACCAGCACCAGTGTTTGTATATCAAAGTGAATAATTGCTTATTGGTATTTGCGAAAAAGATATATACTCGCAAAAGGCAATACCGGGCTATTAAAATTATTTTTAACTAAAGTTACTAAAGTAAAGCTGGTTTTCCTTTGTCATACAGAAAATCGTACAAATATTGTGAAATTTTAAATTTTATAGTCGACAAAATAGAGGCACATGAATGCTTCTTCATAATGTGTTAGTGTAGCGAAATCCTAATACTTCATACAGTGTCCAGATATTTAGAGTTGTAATTAAAGCAATTGTAATAGAAGATACATTGAAATATGTGATACAATTGTTCGACAGTGTTGACGTTTTTCTAATGAATGTTCTTTAGAAAGTGTAAATTGTAATGCTACAGTATCAACAGGTAAGTAAGAGATTGTTGTCTATATTAATAAAATATAGCAAAAAGAAAACGATCAAATAGGATAGCATAAAAACATAAAATTCATAAAACATTTTTTTATCTTAAAATTTACATATTGTATTAAAAAAAACTTCTAAGTTTCGAAGTTTCAGTCTTTATATCATACAAGAGGCGCAGAGGCTTTTTCTACATTTTGAGCACAATGAATTTGTCATACGCCTGTAGTAGAACCACCATAATGTGAAGGGCAAAATTCACACACCTACTGCTTCTCGTTCTTTCGTTACTGGCACACACAGTCACTGCTTTCCGTACTATGCGGCAATACACTTGCGATATTTTCGCGCACCGAATTTCTCAAGGTAGGTATCTCAAGCTTTTCAGATATGTGCATTTGGACAAGCGAAAAATGCAATTTCTTCATAAACTCACTGCCACTTAGAGGCTTTTGCTTCGAACATATTACGTGCATAAATAACGTAGCTGTTTATGAAAGCCATATTCAAAATACCATAGAACTGACACATTGGCCATCTGTTTGTCTTTCCGGAGCAGCTCATAGTAGAGCACATTTGATCAAAAGTATCAAAGCCACCTTTTGTTTCATTGTAAAACAACTATATAAGGTTTATTGATCGTTTGATTGACTGATTCTTCTTCAGTGCATGATGATAGCAAATAAACCATTTTGTTTGGTTTTGGTTTATAAGAAAGCAGTGTTAATTCGTCATAACAGAACATAGATGTGCCACATTTACGTGCCTTTTTATTATTTTAATTCTTTGGGTATTTTCTTTTTGTTCGATCGCAGCGTACCAACTAACGTCAGCTTATATGGTTCACGTAAAAGGGATTTTGCAAGTGGAACTGACGTAAACCAATTGTCCATTATAATATTTCTTTTTGTTCCGTAAACAGTTTTTGTAAGTTGTTTTACATAATACTCGCCAAGTGGCAGATTAGATTGGTTTGAACCCTTCCCTAAATACGGTGCAGCATCAACCATGTACTTCGTTCCGCTGTCACACATCATTACCATTTTTAGGCCGTACTTTGCAGGTTTATTTGGTATGTACATTCGGAAATTACATTTACCTCTGAAAGCCAGAAGTTGTCCGTTAATTGTGTCGTATTCCATTGCAAATATATGCTTTTTTAAAGACAGCACAGAGCTCTCTGTTTCCATTTTAATCTAAAGTTTTATTCCCGCAATACCATTAATTTAAATAATTTTACGCAGTTCATATCACTAAAATTCTGTTGCAAAAAATCTAACTATAAAAGTCTTAAATTTTCAAAATTATAGTTATAAAAATGATTGCCTTAAAGTTATACTCCTAACATTTAATGCTACAAAAAAGAAAGACCTAAAATAAAGAAACATAAAAGGTGGAACAGTTTACATCCGTTTACGTCAGACATCTGTTTCCTCTTTTTTACTCCTTAATTATATTATATGAAATCGCTTACCAAAGTAACCATCCACAAACATATACATAAGGACAGTAAAACTTTCGAAAGGATTTAAAAAAAGGTAACATTGAAGTCTGAATTTTACGTATTTGACAGCGATTTACTAATACTTTACTCTTAATTATTTTTATTTGATGACAAAATTAAATTAAATTAGATAAAAATGTCTGCTTACTTAACTTAGTTAAAACCGAGTGTAGGGTAACAAGCTATATTGCTATAAGGTAAATAAACTATTTTACACGTAAAAATGGGCAACATACAAAAAAGAAATAAATGTGTAAAAATAATCGAAAATGTTTGAGCACCTTAAAAAGAAAATATAATTTTTAAAGAGTGTTTCGACAAGAAGTTTTTTTCGAAAACAAAATTAAACAAAACATTTAGATAAATATCATTCGATTTTTTATTGTAGGTTGAAGAGACAAGTTCGGAAATTGTGAATGAAAAATGACATCTCGCAAACGTCCACGACCACACTGACAAATGTCGATTGTTTCATCCAAGGTTTTAAAATCTTTTTGGCAAAGTGGCGGACCTGTTTCGTTAACCACATCACTAAGTTTATGTTTTAAGGCTGAATTCGATTTAGCTCCGTATAGACTTGTTTCTTAACATAAACCCACAAAAAATTATTCAGCGGCCTTAAATCACACAACCTAACTGGCCACTTAACTGGTGATTGTTGCAAACTTATGCGATCGGGAAATCTGGTTTGCAATAAATTGATCGTTCTATTGACCCCCCGGGGGCACATATATATGGTCTTTATAGAACTTCGACACAGTGCAACTGGGAAAAAAAGGGAGCCCAGTCCCCTGAAGTAAGCAGGGGTACAACTGGAAACTCCACTTTATTCCCACGGGACTCAGTAATGCCCGCAGAGTTCATTATTTGTCTCTTTAGACATTTAACAGTTCTCTGGCTGATTATTGAGGTTGGCCTCTATATGGAAGTATCGTGGTAGTTGTAGTTTCGCGGCCCCATAACAGTATAATTGTTATTATGGTGGCCAGAATCATCTCAATGTTAATGACACGCTAAGTGAATCATCCAGTCCAGTGAGCATGCTAGACATGTGTTCTGGACAGGAGTTGGAAAGTTTCCAATTCTTAAGCAAGGAGTGATGATTTGCAGCCCTGCTCTGGAATCATCGAAGTTGCAACTAGAAAGTTCTGTTGCATAGAATTATGGCTTCGGCTTCCTAGGACAAGCATGACGTTCCAAATTATGCAGTGGTTTGGTCTGATTAAGGCTTCATGGCCAGGCGCGGATGTAAATCAAATCACACAGTTGATCGTGAGATATGTAGCACCGTCCTCTTAAAACCAGATGTCAGTGATATCTACGTCGTCAATAATAGGCTAAAATTAAGTTGTTAGCATCTCACGATAGCATGATTCATTGCCTGTTACTGCATTTTCAGCCTCATCTTCCAAAAAAAACTGCCCAATCACGCCTTCAAACCACATAGCGAACCATACCGTGACATATTGAGAATACAAAGGCTTATCAATAAACGCTCTAAGATTTTTGAAAGCCGTAATGTGGCAATTTTGTGTTGACATACCCTGACAAGTGAAAATGGGCTTCGTCTGAAAAAATGATTTTTTCAGAAAAACCAGGCGGTTGTTCCTAAATGAATAGAATCAATCCACGGCAATGTGAATGGTCAGTCGACATCAATTCCTGGCCCAGTTGAATCTTGTAAGGCTTTAAAATTAAATTCTTACGCAAAATTGGCCATGTGGTGGTATTGGATAACCCCAATTATTGAAAACGTCGAAGAATTGACAAATTTAGATCTGCTTCAACAATGTTTTTCACGGCTGCGATGTTTTCAGTTGAACGACCCGGTCGGAAATATTTTGTATCGAACCTTTTGACCCAAATTTAATGACCAAATTCTTAATAGCGGTCTCAGAAGGACGATTATGTTGTCAAAATTAATATTGAATTTTGATTATTTTACTTCGATTTGTGTGCTAAATTGAATTAACAATTTCCTATTCATCTGCTACGAATACGTCAAAAAACTAAATGTCAATCATGTTGTTAGTGTTGCCACAATTGCCAAACCCGATATGTTTATCATGTAAAAACCATCAACCCTGGTACTAAAAATTTTAACAGAAATATTGAAAATTTCGATAAACTTAAAGCAACTATGATTTAAGTATGAAAGTAAAAATTCTAGTTATTCCGGTTTCAGAAATAACGGAGTGTGAGAAACTGGCAACCGAAAAAAAGTAACGTTTTTACCTTTTCGATAAGGAACTCTAAAGCTTATTCCAAATAATAAATTTAACGCTTAAATTGGGATTAGTGGGCAATTCAAGGACACTCTAGATTACAAAAATGTAACTCGATCATAAAATTTATTGGTAAACTATCATAATCGTTTGGCATTATATTTTCTAAAAATAGATATTTTTTTTAAGATAGATATTTTTTTTTAATATTTTTTTTAAGAAAGATTTTTTAAGGACCCCACTACGATTAATGTAAATAAGGCAAAATTCCAAATGAAAACAGTTGTATGTATGACAATATGCTCTGTTAAAATTTTAGAATTTAGATTAATTAAAAAAGTAAAAAAAATAAAAAAAAAATTTAACTATTTAGAAGGAAACAGCACAGAAATCACAAGCACGGCCGTATTGGATAACCTTTTGTTATTTTTGTACTTTTTTCTAATTTAAATTCTAAGCCAGAGAAAGTATTTCATTTACATTTCCCCATTTAAATCACCTTAGAAAAGGCAATATAATTTTCTTTTATTCTTCTTTTATTAAATTCCAACTATCTCTAGCCATCTAGTTTAAATATAAAGTACAAGTATTAAATAACTAAATGGACAGTTTAGATATCTAAGGATTTGCATATGTGCAAAAACATTATAAAATATTTATGTAAAGTAAAAATATAAAACTTATTTCAATGAATTTCAGCAATTGAAATAAATTTATCATTATTATTTTATATGATATTATATAAGTTAATATTGAAAAGAAATAGCGTAAAACACTATGATGCAGTGGAAATTTTAGTTTAGGTTGGGATTCCACCTGAATTTTTTGCAGCATATTGCTAGCGTTATTTATTAATAGTCAATTTAAAAACATTTAAACGAATAAGCTATTAAGAAAACTGTCGCTTCTAAATTACAAATACTACAATTTTTTAAAAAGATAAGAATACTGTTGTCATTTCTTTCTGTGAAAACCGTCGCTAATGGCTGTTTATTTGGTGGTTGGTATGAAGGTAAAAAGAAGGACTTAACCTGCATAAATAGATACGATCCTAATGAAAGAACGGCCTAGGCCCAACGCTATTTATACTAACAGATCTAGTACTTACTCTGTGGAAATACCTAAAACGCGGCTAGATAATGTCTTCATTTCGAAATCGCTTGCCGATTGTACGAAATAAATAACCAGTAACGATGGTTTACACGGAAAGGAATAACAAATACTGCTTACTGGCCGAATATATCAAAACAACTTAATCTCAGATAAGAATATATTTTTGTTTTATTTATATATTTGATTGTCACTTCAAGGCATGCATTAAAGTACACCAGATATTTGGACTTTGTACACTATGTATATGGTTACCAGATTGAGGTTTTAAAAATGTTAGTCAACATATCATACGAAGTATAAGATTTTTAGACAAGATTTTCAAATAAGTTTTCGCTATACCACAATTTTTCAAATGAGACTTTCATTAATTTATGCTGAGTTTTTTACAAAAAACATTCTTGACTCCAGATATCATTAACAATTCTTCAAAATCTAGATCGTTGGGCAATCTTAACTATTTAAATTGAAAAATTAATTATTATTGTTAGGAAAAATTGCATGCTGAGGCAAAAAAAAATTACACCAATTTTTTTTGTACCCTACTCATGCAATGCTTTATGCCAAATCTGGGAAGTTATGCTATGCGGAGGAAGAGAGAAAGCAACATAAAAGACCTCTAGTGAAAGTTTATTCCGCGTACAAACTGTTCTGCTAAAAAATTAATTTTCCCTGTAACGTGTAAAATAAGTCACTGGCCAATCAACCACAAATGGATGGGCTCTCAATAATAAAAGTGTTCAATGCAAAAACGGGCGAGTAAAGGCAACAGGTTCCCTAATTTCGTTAAAGCACTTATCATTGTAGTGACGATAAAATAGGGGAATACAACCCACATTGCGTCGATGCTCTAGAGAATCAATAGAGTTGGCTATTTTACTGTCCCCTATTAGCCTCTTAGTCCTCTTTTGTATGCGGCCGAGCAACTCCAAAATAGACATTGAGACTCCTCACACTGGGAATTCTTGTATGGAGGTGAGGAAAATATATATTTGCCAAAAAATGTAGTGATTTCATCACAAATTTAGTTTTATTTATACAGTAATACACAAAAGTAATCAAAATGAAGAAAGTTAGAGAAATGTCGATCGTTACCTGCAATGTAAAAAGCTATAACTAACAAAAAAATTTAAATGATTTTTTTTTTAATTTTTAATTTATTATTTATTTTAAATCTATTTTTAATTTATTATTCTAAAAGAGCCTTAACTTCATCGCTTGTAACACTGTGCCTTTTCTTGCTAAATGAAGGGGTCAAATGTGAAATCATGGGATCTGATGTTACCACCATTCGGTACATAATATCTTCATTCATGGCAATTCGATTGCATTTTATAAAGTGTCTAAGAAGATATTTTTTATAGTCTTTGTTACGACTTTCCTGAGCCTCTTCGGATAGTAGTTCTACAGGAAAAATACATTTTTCAATTATATCTTTTCCATGAATCAGAATTTTGTAAAGTGTAGGTGGCATATTGTACCACTCGTACAGTGCAACAAACTATTTTGCCGTCTCCAAACAAAAATCACCAAACTTTTTTGGATCTACTACCTCGGTGATTGTTATAGCTTCGAGAATTATTAAAAACATCTTGATTATGCTTTCATCTAGACCCGTTATTTCGGAAATCAAAACAGGATTAGTTAGAATCTTCGTGACGTATTTCCTGAATTTGTTGTACCAGAGCCTTGCTTAACAGTATCAACCTGTATTCCTCTTTTCTCTTTAAGTTCTCGTTTTATCAAATATTTTCGGGCTTTTTTTCAAATAAACTTTTGTTTATTAATTTTTTTTTTAATTCTGAGAATCATAAAAAAAAATAATCAATTTTTTTGTGCATATCTCGAGCAAATATTTTAAATTCATTCATTCAAAATATTGTGCATAAAAGCGAAACGCGCTCATCGATTTTCATGAGTTATGTCTCATTTTGTTCATAGGTTATACGACTTTATGTGAAAGTAATAGGACTTGGCACTTTTTACCGTTTTGGATTTTTTATGAATTAAAAAAAAATTAACCTTTTAGGCAAAAAATTTTTTTTTCTTCATACTTTTATTTTTAACTTCGAATCTGTTGCTTATGTAGCGAAACGTTATAAAAGGTGTTTTTTTAAGCTAGATAGAACTTTAAATTGTAAAAAGTAACACAAAAAATGAAATTTTGATGAAACATTTTTTTTTATTTGTTTCAGTATACTCTGACAAATCATCATGAATAGACTCTCGCTTGAACAACGCTACGAATTTATCCAAATTTACTTTGAAAATCAGTCGTCGATTCGCGCAACTTATAGACGACTACGTCATTTTTATGGCGTACATAATCGTCCATCTGTACAAGCCATTCGTCGAACTGTCGATAGATTTCGTACCACATACTCTCTAGAGGATGCAATAACACCAACACGTCGAAGGAATGTGCGTACTGAAGAGAATATCGCCGCTGTAAACGAAAGTGTGGAAGAAGATCCAAATTTATCAATTCGTCGTCGGTCGCAGGAATTGGGGTTCTGTCCGTCCACTACGTGGAAAATTTTGCGCAAATTTCTCGGCCTACACCCGTATAAGATCCAGCTGGTGCAGGAATTGAAGCCACGAGACCATCATATGCGTCGTTCTTTCGCCGATTGGGCTCTAGAGCAGTTGGCAACTGACCCGTTGTTTTATCGCAAAATTGTGTTCAGCGATGAGGCGCATTTTTGGCTTAACGGGTTTGTTAATAAGCAAAATTTCCGCATATGGAGTGAGACCAATCCACAACAGACCCTACAGACTCCATTACATCCAGAAAAATGCACCGTTTGGTGCGGTTTTCACGCTGGTGGCATCATCGGACCTTATTTCTTCAAAAATGAGGCCGGAGCTTGCGTTACGGTCAATGGGGATCGTTACCGCACCATGATCAATGATTTTTTGTATGAAAATATGGATGACATTGATCCGGACGAGATGTGGTTTCAACAGGATGGCGCTACGTGCCATACAGCGAACGCAACCATCGACTTATTGAAATCAAAATTTGGCGATAAGTTGATTTCGAGAAATGGACCTGTCAATTGGCCTCCAAGGTCGTGCGATTTGACACCACTCTGTGTCTGTGCTGTGGGGCTACGTGAAGGCACTGGTTTATGCTGATAAACCAGCAACAACTGACGCCTTGGAGGACAGCATTGTTCGTGTTATTCGTGACATACGCCCAGCAGTGCTCGAAAAAGTGGCCCAAAATTGGACGTCCAGAATGCGCTTCGTCAAGAACAGCCGCGGTGCCCATATGCCCGAAATCATTTTTAAATGTTAATGTCACGTATTGAGCCTTCGAATAAAAAAGAAATTTTGATTACAATTTAATTTTTTGTGTTATTTTTTACAATTTCAAGTTCTATCGGGCTTAAAAAAACACCCTTTATAAACAGATGAAAGTACTTGTAATTCTTGATTTTTATAAATGTAAAAACAGATATGAGACAATGTATTAGTAGTGATTTCCAACTGTGGAAAAGAATACCTAAAATTGCAGATCCAAATGTTTGGAGAAGAAAGCGATTATTTTTATATGTTCATAAAAATAAATAAACAAAAAAAACTTAAGTCTCAGAGTTTATTTTTTATTTTTTCAATTTTAGTATACTGAAATATCCTACTTTAAATAAAAAATAAAAAGAAAAACGATAGCTCACGTAATAAAATAATATTCGTTTTAAAATTCTGAGGTTTAAATTAAGTTGGTTCAGTAAAACATACAAGTACTGATCTCGAGACGGTTATAAAAAAAACTAGCAGCGAGATCGGGGTAATTCTTTTTGATTTGATTGTACCATTCAGTCTAAAATTTTGAAAGATCATTGCATATTGCATGAAGAGTATGTTGACAATTTGACTTTTTTCCGCGAAATACCCAGTGTGCGTCGGGCCACACTTGAGAGGTAATTACATTACATGTTTTAGTTAAACTGATGGTTTTGTCATAAATTTAGCAAAGATAGTTGATACCGTTTAATTCAACCAGCATAATTAAATATTGCTTTCGTTTTAGTCATAAATAACAAAGCAAACCAAAGGCAAAAATATATATTTATTTGCAACTATTTTTTGAATGTAAAAGTATAAGTTTAATTAACATACATTCTAATATTTTTTGTAACACTAATATTTATATGGATATGTTAAATGTATGTATATATATATATATACCTAGATTCATAGTTTATGTCCGCAGGCTATCTGTGTCAATTAAAATCCTCTTATGCCGATGTGTGTCTTTATGGTACGTGTAGAGTTGAAAATAACATATTTAGTTCATGTTTTTCAACAGAATTTGTATAAATATAATTTTTTATTTATACGAAAAATTAATCACTTTAGGCGTAGAACTGACTAAATAAATTTAACTGAAAAACAAAACTATTACTAAACATTTTTTTCTCACTTTTATCCAATTTAATCAATGATGTCCTTATATGTACTCATTCAACATGCAAAACTGAAAAATAAAACGAAAAATGAATTAAACAAACCTTATGTTTGTGGGCTAACAACTTATTTTTTTTAGTTTTCTTTTTTTTTGTTGTCCTAAATTAAAAAATGAATGGCCAAGAGAACAAAAAATTCTTGGTGTTATGCCAACAAATAAATATGAAACGGAAAAAACATACGCTTAAAATTTAACAAAAAAAAAATTTAAATATTGTTTCAAAGTGAGAAACTATTTTGAAGTTATAAATTTCAAATTTTTAAATACCGAACAGTGGGTTGAAAAACTTTCGAAAGGAAAAAAAATAAGTTATTTCATACCGCAAGAATATCTGCAATCTTTAGAAACGCTTCCAACTTTTACTAAAAAATAAATTAACTAATAATATTAAATTACTCTGCAACCATAAGAGCATTTCCAATAATAATATACATGTAACAATAATAAACATATTTAAAATAATAATTGTGCAAATATTTTTCTTAAAAGCCAAGAGCTTTTGTTTTAAAACCGATAATCACAACGCAGCTAATTTTCAAAGATTTATATGTTTATACTTATATATGTATGCTTTAAAAAGTCTACGTAGTAATTTAATACAGACTTGACTAACACAATTAAATACGTATATATATGTAACAATCATTTACAAAACAATAACATATTCTTCTTATTTTTTTTCTTTTTCTTTTTTTAATTTAGAAAAATTACAATATTTCGCTGAATAACATTTAGATTTAAAGAATAATCAATAAATTGATATAATTCATTTAAATTGTCACAAAGTTTTCTCAAAGGATCAGCAGCGTCATAGTTCATACAGGAAATTTTATTTGCTAGAGGACAATGGTAGCGTGCCGGTCGGTGTGGAACATTAAATAAGAATACTTAACAAAAACGCAACATTCATAAGCTGTGATCTTTGATGATAAGAATGTAAATTTAATGTTGGATTTCCTCTTAAGTTTCTCAGGCAGAATAAAAGAAACTGTTTTTGAATCGATTCAATATATTCACTGTGAATATTATATAGCTATCCCTTATCAATGAGCCGTATTCAAGAATAGGTCTCACTAAGGATGTATATAAAAGCTTTGTTACATATGAAGCAGCAAATTTTTTTGACAATCTTTTAACAAAAATAACAACGCCTCTAGCCTTATTGACCGTCATAATAATTTGTGGATTAAAACTAAGATTTACGTCAAGCAATATACCTAAATCAAGGAAGGAGCTTAACAAATCCAAATGTTGTCTGTCCAACAAAAAGTTGACATTGAAAAAGTTGCGCCTGTTAAGTCCCATGTGCTTGCATTTATTAGTGCCCAATTCCTTTGGGCTCACTTTGCACCAGGAATAAAAATGATCGATATTATGTTGTAAATAAAAATGATCCGCATATTAATTGTAGGCGAGAAAAATTGTTCCATCATCAGCAAACTTTGAACTACTCACTTATACTTTATATATCCAGTTTACCATACTACTTATTTCTCTAATAGATTTTATTGAAAGTCCTCATCCACACTTTGGCTCAATCCTGAGTTTGCAGTTGAAAGAGATGGCTTAAAATGGGTACAATGTTTGATATATTTGCAATGCAAAACAAGCAGGCACATAATTTGAATGTGTGAAAGGGGAGCAAAAAGTTACTGTTTCATTTATATTTTTATTTATTTTTTTTTCAATCACAAAAGGCATTTATATATTAATTTAGTTAATTTTTTCTTTCATATTATGCTTTTCATTCATAATCATTTATTTTTCTTTCATACACATTTTTGAGAATGTTAAAGAATAAAATTAAACATATTATACTTTTATTTTATTTGTATTTTGTTTTATATTTTATTTAGGTTTTTAAATACAATTTTTAATAAGTTATTAAACCCCAAGCTGTTTTTCGTTAACCTTTCAATGCACTTTTATTAATTTGCATAAAAAATATTAAGTTGCTTGCCCATGTTACTGTGTTTTATTATATTAAAAATTATTCTTATTGTATTCTTAAAATGTCAGTGAAAAGAAATTAACGATTAAAAACCCAAAAACATAGTTGAATCGTTAGTCATCAAAATAATTTTTCAAGTTAAAGTATGATAACAAAAACTTTCATATTTATAACGACAACCAATTTTTAACTGCAAACGATTTATTTGCATAATATTATAATGGGAAACGAAAAGGACTCTTTCGGGAATAAAATACTTCTCATTTTTGGCGATCGATAATTGATAAAGCGTAAAGGTTAAACACGAAGTTCTTCTGCCCGTTAACATTCTTGCATTAGGATTTAAAAATGCAAGATGAAGATGATTTATTATCTTTACTGGACAATGTTTGTACTTAAACTAACTTTATTGCCTAGATGGCATGAAAATTCTTCTTTAATATCATCACATTTTGTTGTTGTTATCATCATTTTATGTAGGCGCCAACACTTTTGCTGTGTGTGTTTTTGTTTTTTGTTGTTTAGCTTTTTCTGTAGAATTTTATATAAGCATGTTGTTGTTGGGTTGTATGTATAACATTTCTTAGGAACTGCGTAATTTGTAAAAAGACACAATAGGTTATTTCGTTTTTATTTTTTTTAGTGATAATTATTTTCATTTAAAACTTAAACAAATCAGCTTCATAACAATACATTTTTAAAATTTTTATAGACTCGCAAAGTAGATTTTAGTTAAAGACGGTTTCTAGATAAACATGAAACAATTATGTAAGAGAAATTTTAGGGTTTTTGTATATTTAATATGTAATCAATAACGTTTTCTAGTGTTATTTAAATCATTTGAGGATTAAACTTTTTATAGTTGTGTCCAACATTTAAATGTTTTCTGATAATAACTCGTTTCCCTAACCCTCGAATATATGAAAAATTTGCAAGAATAAGAGTACCAAATAATTATGTCGTTTCAAAATATTATTCTGGCTTAAACTTTTTGTTAATTTTTCTGTTTTACTAACTATCGTCATTTATTTTTTATCCGTAACAAAAATATTTTTTTCCATCACAAACATTTTTATAAACTTTTTTATATTTTTTATTTTGCTTGCATCCAAGCTAGAAGTTTTGTTTTTAGAAAAATTATTTTTATTATATATATTTTTAATTTGTCATGTTATGGTTCAAAGAACAATATAACACATGCAAACATGTATTTATTTTGTTCTGTTTTCTACTGAAAGAGGAATCCTTTTTATATTCATAAATATCTTTTTTTTTATTATTATTTTTATAAAAACGAATAACTTTAAAAATAGTTTGAATATAATAAAAATATTAAAACTATTTTTAGCAAACAGTATGTGTAAAAAATATACAGGATCATTCGTTGTTTTTATAAAATATACGAAAAACTTTTGTTTAAAAAAAGTTTAGCTGTAACCATAAATAACCTTAACAAATAATTTATTTATATAAAAAAAGTAATTGAAAAATCATTCAATTAAAAAATATAATAAAATTTTATTAATTCCAAAACTAAAATAACTTAATCTTTCTCGTTGCTAACAGACTAATAGAATATAACACTTATACCTAAAAAAGCTAGTAAACAAAAATGATGTCGGAGTATTCCTTCTAGAACCACTTTTCGGTTTTTTATTTAAGTTTACAACACTGGACGATAGGAAACGTTAAAATGTTGGTGACCAAAACTAACTTGAGCTAAACGACTGGGCCTATTTTTAATAACAAATGCTTAACGAGAATGCCTGTAATATTAACAAACAAAAACATTAAAGTGTAGACAAAAATTAATAACTAGATACAGGGCTTTATCATATTTTACACTGAAAAACAGTTCTAAATGGATATTTAATAGTTGTTAATATATCATCGAACTAAATGGAATATTTATTTTTGTGTTTATTTCATCATCCCTCACGCACTTATTTGATTTTATTAACTGGCCGCATATTTTGTAAGGAAACATCTAATTTAAGTTTGTGCTATACATGCATGTATTCATCAGGATTTAAGAAAGTTTTTTAACGAACATAATAGGAAATAAAATATAAAAAATATAAATATATTATTATTTGATTATTATTTTTAATCGACCTTTTTATTTTAATTAAATATGTATTAATCTTTTTAACGGTCTTTTAAATGAAATTTTAACGATAATTTTTTTCAATATTCGCTTTAATTAAAAAGACCGTTAAAAGATTAATACATATTTAAATATAAATATATATATAAAAAATATAAAATATAAATATTTAAATTAAAACACTGTTGTTTGTTATTTTTATTTGTTTATAAGGAAATTATTTTTTTTTCCAAAAATATTACCTCTTTAAGTTCAAGTATGGTTTTGACAAAATAAGCAACAAGATGATCATCGAACTTCCCTTTACATTTTCAAGGCCATTTTATGCCTTCAGTCTTTTCCTCAAGCCTGAAAGGTCTGATTATGATAGCTATGCCAGAAACAGACCAAGAGGGTTGGTTCATATGGACTTATCAATCTGCTATCAGATATGTCAAAATTTTTTAAGAAAATCTTAATTGCTAAGCTGAAACGAATTTCGAACGTAAGAGGATGTATACCAATTAGGATTCAGAAGATTGCAATGCACCATAGAACAAACGAACAGATTAAAAAACGTAGTTAAAACAACCTTTTAGTAGAAAAAATACTGTTCAGCAATCGACGATTCTCAAGCTTTTGACAAAATATGGCAACAATTCCGTTAAGCGTTTTAAAAACTATGGGCTAACTAAACTAAACAGCATATAGGCGCCCAAATTACATCTCAGTATTTAGAGATTTAATACCTTGGCACACACGTTGACTGAAGCTTAACCTAGAAAAGACATATGCAAGCAAAATTGACAAAAATGATGATAAATGTAAAGCAAATTAATTGATTAAATTAATAAAAAAATTTAACTCTTAGCTTAGATTGTAAGCTTTTATTGCACAAATCAATCCTCAAACATATATGTTGTTATTAGATTGAACATGTGCCACTACCTCTGCTTCAAATTTGGAAACAATTCAAAGGCTCTAAAATAAGATTTTACGTATGATAAAGTGGCACCCTGGTATAGATAGTGTGATTTGTTTTACATCCGCACCTGGCTATGTAGCCTTAATCAGATGGTGGACAAACCACAATTGTATAATTTGGAACGTCATACATGTGTCCTAGGAAGCCGAAGACATAATTCTAAGCAACAGAACCACCTAGTTGCAACTTTAATGATTCTAGGGCAGGGCTGCAAACCATCACACCTTGCTAAAGATTTGGAGACTTTCCAACTCCTGTCCAGAACACATGTCTAGCATGCTCACTGGACTGGATCATTCACTTTGCGTGTCATTATCAGTGAGATGATCCTGGCCACCATAATAACCATTATACTGTTATGGCGTCGTGAAACCACAACCACCACGTTACTCCCATATAGGGGCCAACCTCAATGATCAGCCAGAGAACTCTTAAATGTCTAAAGAGACAAATAATGAACTCTGCGGCTCACTGATCCCCGTGGAAATAAAGTGGAGCTTCCAGTTGACTCCCCCAGTTGCACAGGTCTAGATAGCTGTTACGTACTATAAACACCATAAATGTGCCCCTGGGGGGTGGCACCCTGGTCTATAAAAAACTCTTCCTTTCGTAAATATCTTAACGCTCCATTAATCTCTGATAAAATAGCAAAAAAGTAAGAAAAGCATCCAAATTCGCTGGATCGAAACATCCTTAACGATAGTGGTGATATTCGGCTAAAAAGGGTTTAAAAAGGGTGTTGGGTTTTTCAACAAGAACTTTGTTTTTCAATTGTGGCAACACCAGCAACATAACAGTTTTGACATTTAGTTTTTGACGTGTTCGTAATACATGTATTGCCAATTGCTACAATGAATTTAATTTCGCACGAAAATCGCATTAAAATAATTAAAATCCACTGTGAAAATGGTGGTTCCGTCAAAGTTACATTTCGCAAAATTTGTGATATTTTCGGACAATATAATCGTTCTACAGAGATCGCTATTAAGAATTTGTGATTAAGTTTGAGTCGACAGGCTTAATACTGATGACATTCCAGCGCTGGTCTTGAAACAGTGCTCTTCGACGTTAGCGCGCCAGTTAGAAGCCCGGCACCATGCTAGTGAATTTCCAAAGTATTTGAAGATTGCTAATGTAAAGCCGATTCCCAAAAATGGTGAGGCTAACAACCCTGATAATTACCGCCAAATTGCAAGTTGCGCTGCATTTTCTAAAATAATGGAAAGTATGATTAATTTTCATCTTGCCAGGTACTTGTCCAACAGTTTACTTAGCGAACGACGGTATGGTTTCCGTAGGAGGCGCTCTACAGGCTTTCCTATCTGAACAATAGTGTAACTCCATACATCATTTCGGAGAGAGTGTCAGAATTGATTTATTGATAGAAAGTTTTGGTAGCAAGATTGTGCGATTCAACTTCGCTAAACTATTTCTGTGGGTATATAAGAAGTTGCTAGTCAGCAAAATAATTTTTGGTGGCATTAACAAATAATTCAATTAACGGGTCCGCAATCTAGCGTTTTTTTTCTTTTTTAACTGGTGCTTATTTCTTGAATGGTAACACTTAGCTCATGTTTGATTTGACAGATAATTAATTTATTCTTCACTTTATCCTTCAATGTTTTGCTAAGTGGGCCTGCGATCGACTTACAGAAAATGCCAGATTTGCAAAAGAAATCATCTTTTCAGATGAAGCTCATTGATCTTGGCGGGTATGTAAACAAGCAAAATTGTCGCATTTGGGACACAGAAAACCCGCATGCATACATTGAAAAGCCGACGCACCTAAAACGAGTCGCTGTTTGTTGCGGATTTTGGTCCAGAGGCATTTGGGCCATTTTTCAGGAGTGGCCGTTGCAGTCAATGGCGATTGTTATCGGGCCATGTTGAACGAATTTTCGTTCACAAAAATTGAAGAGGAAGATATTGGCAACATTTGGTTTGGCGCTACGTGCCAAAGCAAATTTTCTGATGACTTGCTTGAGCTTGACATTATTTTTAGTTGTTAACGCCTCCATAGCCTCAATAATCTTGACAGATAAAAACCGGTAAATGATATGAAAAAAATAAAGAAAATTTATTTTAAGTTCTAACTGTGAAGACTTAGTTAAAAAAAGCACCGGAAAGTCCCTCTTCCATTGTAGTAGCCATGTTGTTGCAATTGCTAAATAGATTGTTGCATTGCTTTATAAACTGTTTTAAAATTTTCTAACGAATACAGTTTCTTTTCTCTTTTAATTTTTTGAAATCCTTCTAGTACAAATGTTTCTATATTGAAATTCTTGATAAGATTTTAAATTTTACACTTCTGTTTGTATGAGACTAATTAAAATCTTTTAACAACAAGCACATAAAAATGCTTGCGGCAACTAGAAATTACAATTTTGTACCTTAAAAAACAAAAAGATTCAAAATGAAAAAAGGAGGTAAATAAATCTGCAGTGTAATGGTTTGTATTCTCATTTGATGTTAAATAATGTTATCCTCACCTTGTTAAAAAAATATTATTTTTGTCGCTGTTGGTTTTCCCTTACACAGTTATCTACACAAAAGCCCATAAAGCTTAGGTTGATTGCAGGGTTTTTGTATTTGAGTAATTTAAATACAATCGTCTTTCTTTTATAGTCCTGTTTTTTATTAAATAATCAGAATTGCAAAAATGAAAAAAATGTTGTATCAGAGTTGTTGGCCACCGTATTGCTGGTGCTAAGGTGGTGTCAGCGTAATGTCTTTTCGATATTTTTCTTTTGTTTTATTTTTATTCCACCACAGTGTTTTTTTTTCTTTTTTGTTTTGCTGTGTTATGCTGGCTTTAATTTTCTATTACCTAAACTGTTAATGATACCGTTGGGTTGGAATTTCTGCTTTATTTCATGCTTTGACGCTTCTTCCTCTTCCTATTTCTGAACTTTTGTATAGATTTTACGTTCCCTAGTTAGCCAAAGGAGTTGTTATGTATTTTATTTTTAATTCTTTTTAAATTCCTTTAACAATTTCGTTTTTCTTTTATTTTGTACTTTATTCTTGCGTTTAGATTTGTTGTACATTTATATTTTGTTTTCATTATTATTGTTGTTTTTTATCAGAAAAGGTGTAAAACGATTTACAACTCTCTGGACTACAGTAGTGTGTGCAACTGTATGTCTGCTCTCCCAGTAAACTTTTTAAAGTAAAAAGGAGGAGTTTTTCTTATCAAAAAATGAAAATAATAGGGATGGTTTAATAGGACAAGATTCCTTACATATGTCGAATATGCCACTTCAATATTTACACATGCATTTTAAGCTTTCTGACGTATTGCTTGTGTAAATTTCAGACTATTGCTTGTTATCTTAGTCTGGATTATTTTTGTAAGATTTAAATACGAATATACATTCAATAACAGATTTATTACATCCACTGAAAATCAAATATGCTATACTAAACTGTAATATCAGATGTAATAAACATGTCGTGTAAAACTAACTAAAGAGCCAAACAAATATTTTGTGAAAAGTTTAAAAACGAGGACAAAAATTTTATTTATAAATAATTTTAACTTTAAAATTATTTTTAAAGTATTATTTTATTAAATTAGCTAATTAAAAAATAAATCTCATTACACCCCTTTTCGGAAATTTTTAAAAAATCCTGATTTTAAAATAAAAAATTAAAAACTTTTAAGTACTTTTAAATTTTGCTTTAAGGCAATGCGTTAAAAGTGCCTAAATAAAGAGCTTGAAACAGCCTTCTCTAAAAATGTATGCTAACTTTTATTAGAAAAATAAATAACTTTAAAATTTACGTGTTGGTGAATACTTTCTAGAGAATTATGTAAAATACCACTGAAAAAGGAACTTTTAAAAATAAGGTTAAAAAACCCACTTTAAAGGAGAACATTTTGTAAAAGTACGATTTAGAAATAACTTTGAAAACTAAAAGAGCCTTTACGTTTAAACCTCCTTTCCATAAACTAGAAGCAATTTCCTTAAAATTATTGCTATGACATCGGTATTAAAAAGTATAAAAAAAAATTATTTTGAAAAATTTCTTAGTTTTTATTTTATTGTTATTTTTTAGTTATTATTAAGCGAACTGTTTAAAATCACACATATTTAAGTTGCTTAATTTTCTAACCAAGAAGAACTCTTTGAAAATTTTTCTGTTAATTTTTAAAGGAAATAACAAATTCGATACGGATATTAAAAGTATTAAAATACATACAAGTTAGCGCTTATTCATACTTCCTTTACATCAATCATTATGATATTAGGTGATAAGTAAAGAAATTTTTAGTTTATTTTTTAATTTAATAAACGTTAAATTAACTATAAATTGCTTGTTGGGTTTTTAGAAAATTTTTACGGAAGACTTAAAAATGTTACATCTACTTTTCTAAAATCTTACTTTTCCCATGCTTTTCTAATCCTTTTCTTAATGCATACTTCCGAATTTTCAATCATTATTGTGGCAGAGGTTTTTCTCACTGTATTTCAACTTCATGCTTGGAAGCGTTACAAACATTTTTTACCTTCAAAATCCCACTTTTATTATTACGTTCGAGCCAGCTTTATAGCAGTTTTATGGAGCTTGAAGATTTTGTTATGTCTTGTTTCTGAATTTTTTTTTTACATGTAATGGAAAGCCATTTTTAACTTTTTTACTTGTTCTTGCCTAAGATTGCAATGCGAACTTTGGCATTAGATTTAATTTATTTTAAAATGTTATTATAATAAAATGCTTGTGGAAATGTTAATTTAAATTTCGTTAAAGTTTTTCCTTTGACAAAATAATCTTTCACAATTGTTGTGTCATTCTAATAACATACTAGCAGAAAGATTTTAGGGCATTTTAAATACCAGTATTCTGTGTTTAACAGATTTTTATGTTGCTAATTAACTGTTTGTTAGTTGTTGTTGCTATGTATCCTTTTTACAACGTTAACTAATTGAAAATAATTAAACCAAAATAAAGGAAATAAAAAATTGTTTTCTAAAAATTTACATTCAGAAACAGAGCTATTATTTATAATTTAAATATCAATGAATAAGCATTTCGAATATAAACGAAATTAGCTTCAAATAAATAGATTTTAATAAACATAAATATATCGATTTAAGGACTTTATTAAAAAGTACATTTTAAAACTAACTTATCCGTAAGTAAAAGCAAGCATAAAAAACTGTCCACAAACTTTAATAAGTACAACTTATTGGTATCTTCTCTGCAGTAAAAACTATTAAAATTATGCTTCTGTAAAAAACGACGCACAACTTATCACAGGACTCTCTAAAAGGTAAATTTAATAAAACAAAATTTGTTGATCAATCAGAGAATAATTTTTAAAGGAGAACGTTCTTCACTAAGCTTAATTTCAGCGCGATTTTTATATCAAGTGGCAGCAATGTACCATGTTTTTGTTGTTTATCAATTGTTTAGTAAATGGAATATTTATATATTTCTATGGCGAATTCAGGATCACAAATTCTTTAGTTGAGCTGCTTAGACTCAATTTATTAATCCAAAAATTAAAATTGGAACGGTAAAATCCTTAAAGAAAATATTCTTTGTATAGAAAAGTAATTTTGAAAGACTTTCTATATCTAAACGGGAATTAAACATTTTTTGTGTTCACTCCTTATAAAAACAAAACAAACGACTTTAATGAATCAACAAAAAAAGTGTTAAAATTGCAAACTACGAGAACAAAGAAAGAATTAGCAGAAAGAAATAAAACATAATAATAAAAACATTCATATTGTTACGTTTATTCCCAGGGTACGGATTTGCACACTCATGTGCAGCACACGCACATGAAGGCAAATATGCACACAAAATAAATACGCACATGCACATGCGTAAGTGCCAATTTTTGTATGTGCCTACTAAACGCACATGTGCAAGTTCATGTGCCACTCTTAAAATGAATGGCACATTTTAAGAGCGGCACATGAGTGCACACGATCTTGCACATTAATATATGTATGTGCAAGACGAAGAAGTACAATAATAACAACAATAAATTGTAGTGTTTTGTTGTTATGGTATGTGTTGAATATTTACCCATTTGAAAATAATTTTAACTGCGTAGTAAAATGATGTGCATGAAGATGAGCATTCATGTGCCTGTACTTTGCACTTGGCACATGTGCGTGTGCTTCTATTGTCCATGCACACTCATGTGCCTTCATATTAAGATCAAAAAATGTTGCACATATTCATGTGCATGTACACAAATTTTGGCACATGTGCTGCACATTCATGAATAAATTATTCCTTTTAATAAACGTTTTATTGTAAAATAATAAAACAGCATTTTAGAGTTTTAAGTTAAATTAAACGATTTGTTTTTAATAAATATCTTTTTTTCTTTTTAACGATCTTTTTTATATATTTTTTTCTTTTCGATATTTCGTTTTCCTTTGGAAAGCTTCTTCAGGAAAAAAAATTTTTTTTTGAAAACAAAAAATTATTAACATATTGAAAAAATTTTCAAAACATTTGACAAAAACATATAAAATATATTTTCATACATACATACAAAAATTTAAATTTTCAAATATTCAAACATACAAAAACAAGGAAACGAAAATAACAAATAAATAACAAATAACAAATTCTCTCTTATGAAATAATTATAACAAATTATGTGTCTTTTTAATTAAGTACCTATAATTCTGAGCTAAATTGTCTGTGTCTGTCTTGAAATTTATTCTCCTTACATTTGGTACATTAACAATTTCTAACATTTCCAACATATAACGTCTCTTCTAGTTTTTTTCTATATCTAATACTGATGTTTCATCAAACTTTGGATAATGATTATATTTCTTACAATGTGAAGATAAGGATGTCTTCTGTGTTGAAATATTCCTATATTTTTGGTCACACCAAGCTAATCTTGTTTTAAGTTTATTTTTTGTTGTCCCAATATAAACTTTGTCACAAAAATAAAAAAAGATCGTTAAAAAGAAAAAAAGATATTTATTAAAGATAAATAAAAAAAAAATCGTTTAAAAAAACTATAAAAATTAAATGATTTGTTTACTTTCACTAAACACAAAATAAACACGATGGTAACTTTGTTGTCTCTACACAACAATGAGTCAACTTGAATTAATTCATTTGCCTAGTAAGTGGTATTTATATAGTTGGTTCACACGGTTCTCGCATAGACAGGAATATTGAAGAATACAAGAATACTTTAACATCGCCCCTTCTTGTTGTTATTATTATCATTCACTGTAGGCACCTTCTTGGTTGCGTGTTTTGTTTTTGTTTGATGTTAGTTGTTTTTGTTTGCTGTAGTTTAGCTTATTTCGTGGAATTTCTTAAAAGCATGTTGTTGTTGTCTTGTGTGTAAAAGATTTCGTAGAAAACTACGCAGTTTGTAAAACACCCAATAGATCATTTCGTCTACTTTTTTACTCATAATTATTTTCTTTGAAATAATTTTCGTAACAATATTTTATAAACATAAATTAAAATAATTAGATACCAAATTCCATGTGGGTCAGCTAATATACCCAAAAAAATACCTCGGCAGAGAAGCTTGGTCCTATAAAAGTCCCGAACCCAAGGCAGTCGATCAAAGCTAACCTCCTCCATCTCCGACTTCTTTTTATATGGTGAGAAGAAATACTAAACGAAACCGGAAAGCTACTGGATGTAGAACGCACAGTTTCTTGTGAAGTCAAAACCGAAACCTTAAAATAAGAAAATTAATGGTAGTAATAATATTAATTAGCTGCTCTTTAGGTAACATGTGGTAAATTAATTCGCCCTAATTATTCATCAGTTGTTTTACAAACACTCTAAACACAATGGCATGTACTTCCTTACGTAAACAAAAAGAAACATTTTAATTTCTAACAATAAAAAAATGTTTTAGTAAATATAAGCGCAATTTTATTTCGTGCTTGATTCCTTAAAAAAATACTTCATGATATTCTCATAAAATATTTATTACAAAAATTTTTATTAAAAATAAACATTTTATGATATTCTCATAAAACATGTATCCAAATAAAAATAAAAAATAAATTTGAAATGTATTATAATGGGGGAGAGCATATCCATATTGCAATTTCACTATTGCTCACATAGCTCATCATTGAATTTTACCCCAATACTGTATTGAAAAAACCTGAGTCTTATATCCAAAGCCAAACTGATTTTATGAGAATTTTTTCATAAAATCAACATACCATAGACAGCAAGACTCAAAGACACTTCCATACAAACACTACAAAACATTTCAAAAACAACAAAAAAACATTGTTTATTTTCAATAAATAATTAAATGAAATTTTATCTTTTATATACAAAATAAGGTCGTTAGTTTCATGTAACATAGAAACCACTAACCCAATTCTTTGCTGCCTATGTGGACCATATCTTCTTAGGCACTTATTACAACCGAATCTAATTATACAAAATTATTAAGCAAACCCTAATAACTCGGTGTTATTGCGTAGAAATTGCAAAATTCAATTTTTACAGTGCCTTAGTTAGTGAAGCGTTCTTAAAATTTCTTTTGTTATTGTCGAAAATGAACGAAATTTAGTTATTTGAAGGTTTTCTAACAATTTTAATTTTCTTTCCTATTCAACGTTAATGCTCTTATTTGGGTATGATATGTTGGGATTAAAAAAAAAATTTTTCAGAAATTTATCTGAGCATAACGAATTATATACCAACTGTTCCTGCCACAAAACGATTAACGTTAGCTAGGCCAAGCGAATACAATCTGAAACAAATATTTGAAAATATAAAAGCAAACACAACATAGTATAACAGAAATATGCCTGTTTTTTGTTATTTTTGCTATTTTCGCTTGCTCAAAAAAGGGAAACATGGAATTTAAATAAAATAGAAAGCCATTGTTTTTAAAAATAATAGAATAAATAATAATAACCTAATCGTTGGTTGTTTAATAAACAAATGCCATATTTAACTAAAATGATTTTTTAGCAATAAAAAGAAACAACAACAAAAAATACCAGCTTTACCGATAAATTTTTTTCAATTTCAAAATCTAACTTTGAACAAAGATTTTTAAAAGAAATTGCAACTACCATATACCACCAATTTTGTAAAGCTATAAAATCTGCTCATACGCTATTTTTTATTTTATTAAAATATTGGCCATTAAAGATGTCATTAAACTGTTCTTGTTTAATGTGATTTACATAATTACCAGGCGGGTATTTCGGATAAAATATTATCCGTATAACTAAAATTAGTTTATTAATTATCTGCTTAAAAGTATTGCTTCCCATTCTGATAAATAAATTTTAAGACAATGAAAGCTGAGAGGCAGAAACAATTTAGTTTTAGTCCACTTAAAATGGAATATCACATGCTTTTTGCGGGGGGAATATCTGACTTTGAAGTCTAAGACTTGTGCGCATATCCTACCTGGGACAGGTTTAATTTTTTAATGCTTACCTTTTTGATCCGCACTGGATTTTAAATGAGTGAATAATAACTTAGATTCTTTTGTTAATATAAATAGATTAAATTAAAAAATGATTAAAAAAAAATTGTTTATTTACATATGTATGTTAATAACACATTGGCAAATTTGAGGTTAGAAAGTAAATTGCCTGTCAAATAATTAAATATCAAGAATTTTTCCCTCATCCTATGACATTTATTTAATAAAAATAGCAATTGATAGCATGCAGCGTTACACTCTTGAGAAAAGAACTTTATTTGTATAAATTTACCACAAAAATGTTGAAGATTTCACTGTATTACTACCTTTTTTCCTTGTAACTGTAATGTTTTTAAATGTCATTTTATATTAAGTACCACTCTTGAAGTATTAATACTAAATAAATGATTAATAAATTAGTTTTATGACAAACCTTCAGCTTGCATGTTTAATGGTCGGATACATACCGATTGGCGACGAGGCAAAAGAAAATAGAGATGACTGAAAGAAATGTGTTTGTCGGTAGTATTGAATTCTTGATAATTGGTGAAGATTTTTCATTATACATTAGAAGACTGAATCATTTACTGTCATTAAATAAGATATATGACAATACTTCAAAGATATCATTTTTGGCGAGCTTTGGAGGACCGGAGCTATTTAAGGTATTGACATGGTTTATAGCACCTTAAGTGGAAACAGATCCAACAATTATATACCATGAGTTTGTAAAGAGTCTAATTAAACATTTCAGATGTTTTACTTGCGGAAAATATGGCCACATTAAAAGAAATTGAAAATATCACAGAAGAGCAAATAGAAAAATCAATAGGGTAAAAACCAGTGAAGGGGTTATGGGTAACAAGTTCTCAAATGACAATGCACTCCAGTGTGGGTATATTCATAATTGTAAAAATGTTAATTATAATGCACATAAAATTAGTTTAGTAATTAATAACGCACCATTTACATTTGAAGTTGATACGGGTGCACGAGAAACTATTATTAATATGAATCATTATGACCTTTATTTTAAAATTTGTATAATAAGTGAAGATAAGAGAAAAATGGCATTATTAACAGGTGATAGTGTAAGAACATATGAAAAAATAACTGTGTCGGTCGATTTGGAAAATAAGATATAAGTTAGGTTTAACAATTTTAGAAACACAAGGCAAGTTTACACCATTACTTGGTCGAAACTGGCTAGACATTTTGATTCCTTCTTGGCGAAAACTCTTTATGTTTAAAGTTAGTGAACCATCTTGTTACATTGTGAATGTTCAAAAGGTGGCAGAATTTAAAAACAAATATGAAGTCGTATTTAAAAAACCCAGTAGTTGTGAGGTTATTCGAAATTTTAAGGCAGAAATTGTTCTGAAAGAAGAAGCATATTCAATCTTTTGCAAACTTAACGTTGTTCCCTATGGTTTAAGAACAAAAGTATAAGAAGAAATTAAGAGATTATGCACTGAGGAAATTTGAATACCCTTTACTCGAAGTAAATGGGCAAGTTCTATAGTAGTTGTAAAGAAACCAAATGGAACAATTAGATTATGTGCCAAATGTAAACGGACACATTCCTATTCCTCGAATGGACGACATATTTGCCAACATGTCTGGCTTGAAAGTATTCTGTAAAATTGATTTAATGGGCGCATACTTGCAGGCTCCGAAGACTATGTGTAGTTTAATCGATAAATTTAAGGCTCACGGTATTGTTGCTAACAATAGACGAAAACAATACGCTCGTAGTAGCCGTAGTGATGCAAACAGAGTCACTGTACAGCAAAATTCTAAGAATTAGCCAGGAATATCAAAACTCGTCGACGTTCGCAACAATTGGGCATCACAAGAGGGACTTTGCGCAACATTTTCCTTAAAGATCTTCATTTTTGTGCTTATAAAAATTAACTCGTTCAAGAATTAAAGCCAACCGACCATTGTTTGGGTCGACGTTCTTAAATTGCCTGTGTGAATGCATTTTTCAATAAAAAAATATTTTGTGATGAGACTCATTTGAATTAGGTGGCCATATAAAGAAATAAAACTGTCACTTATTCGGCACACAAAAATCACAAACAGTCCTCCAAACACTATTGCATCATATGATGTAGTATGTAGCAGGCGGCATCATCGGGCAAGGAAACGCCTTCACCGTGAATTTTCTGCGCCACCAAATCATGATAACCAATTTTTTGTGGCCACAGTTGACTAATGTTGTCATCAGTAAGCTTTGCATTCAGCAAGACAGCATAATTTCTCGATTTAGCGAAGCCAATTTGCCGCCTTGTTCTGGTGATTTAGCGCCGCTGGATAATTTTCTCTAGGGGGATTTGAAAGATTGGGATTACATAACACTTCTAACAACTGATACTCTTAAATATGAAATTTGGCGCTGCAGTGACAAAAATAAAAATGAAACATTGTTGCAAACATGATTTCTTACATAATTTGTTTGAACGCGAAGCTAGGCGACAAAAAATATAAACACTTGTAATAATCGTAGTAGCGCAAATAGTATCCGCTAAGGGCAGGTATTGGCAGCTCTTTTTTTTTAAAGTTTTACCTTTTTGAAATACGTTGCCAAATCATATAACTTTGACCTAAACCTTTATTTCGCGTGCTCTATCCTTACTACAAGTACGGAAATCTTCGTAAATAGTATTTCGTTCGTAAGCTGTATTGAATACAGCTTTTTTGTTACTGCTCTGAAAGCACAGTATGTGTAGCCTGTAGATAAGTGCGCTTGAAAAGAGCTTAGCCTCCAACCACTTCCGGACTTTTTTTCTTTTGCAATCTCAGATACATGCTATAATTTTGCTATTTCCCCTTATGAAAAAATCGGCCACGGACCAAATATGGTTTTACTCTTAATCTTTGTTAGTATTTAAAACCAGTTATCATCAAATCGTTAGTAACACTTTATATAATACCAGTGCTTTTACTAAATGATTTATTATTTTCTGTTAAGTTATTTGTAAATTTAAGTTAAATTTTATTATTGAAAATGCTATTGCTTTTTTTCACTATTTGTCAAGTAAAAATGAGTTTGATTTTACATTATCTACAATTTAAATCGAAATACATTTGCTGAAGGTATGAAAATTAATTAATTATTTTACTAAGGGCAATTAAATTAAAGATACATTTTTGTGTTATTTCAAATAGTTTTATTGCTGGGGTACTTACATGCATTAAATAAATAATTAAAACAATAATTTTTACTTGATGTTTTTTCTTTATTATAATGAAATATGGGCTTTTTGAGCTTTGATTTAATTTGGTTTTTTTATATGGCTTATTAAAATATTTGTTCTTGTTTCAGTTAGTTATCCTTTTTATTGTTTAATAATGGATTTTTAAAATTATTTCTTCGTTAATATTAATTTTGATAAATTTCCTTTTTGTAGCTTAACTAGTAAAGTTATGCGGCACGCTGGACAACAAAGTTTATTTGGGTTAGACCGTAAAAGGAGTTTTGGCTAAAACAATACGTATGCCAATTTTTTTTGTTAAACCTCTTACTTACTTTCTGCTGCATCTCTTTAGTTAATTATGGAGTTCGTTTCTTATACAATTCTACTATTAACAGTTAATTTCATTTTATCGTTTTTTATATATTTACGGTTTTATATAAAAAAAATGTTAAGTTAATTAATTTTAGGTATTTTCTTTAATAAATTAATTTATTCGTTTTACAATTGAAACTCTTTGAGTTTGGGATTCATTATTTTTATTATTATTATTTTCTTTAACTAAATAAAAAGCTACTCTAATAGTTTTTCATTTTAATCGTAATTTTGTGATACTATTTTTAATTGCTTTTATAATACTATTTTAATCAAGCCTTTTTAAAGTTTTTAATTTTAATAATAGTTTTGCTTATTTTAATGGCTATAAATTAAAAACAAAAAAAAACATATTTATTTTGGTTTATTAAATGAGTTTTGACATTACCACGTATTCTGTTGTCTTAGACGGTTTTCGTGGCTGTTTCTCACATCTGTTTTTTTGTATTTTAAAATCCAATTTTTAAATTGCATTACTCACTTACGTCTTTATATTTTTTTTAGTTTAGTTGTAACAAATTAATTATTTTGTTTTTATTATATAAATTAGCAAAATCTTTTACATTTGTTGTATTTACAAAAATAATTTCATTTTGATTTTTCTAATATATTTTTCGTTTTTATATTTTGCTTTTAATTTTAGTAACAATCACTAACCTAGTTTGTGCTTAACATTTGTTAGTTATGCTTTATTTATTTGTTTTATTATATGTGTATCTAGAAAGATAAATTTTGATTTTGTTTTCTTATTTCATAGTAAAGTTTTTTAAATCAGATAAAAGAATTAAAAATAAAGATAAAATAAAAGAAATTGAAAGTAGACATTTTAAGCAAGATGTGAAAATATTAATTGACATTTAAAGAAATTAAGAACTTTTTTTCTAAAGCTTATCAAGGAGCAAATTGTAAATCTATGTAATAGCAATACAATTATGCGCTTTCCAACGAGACCAAAATGTCCTCTTTTCCAGTTAATCATCTAGAAAATTTAAATCGTACGATTCACAGAAACTTTATTCATTAATATAAAGATTTCACTTCTGCTCTTCGGGAAACAGAGGCACTCACTACTGCATCAAACGTAAGAACTCTTTCATAAACATAAAGCGGTATACATAGAACAATAAATGTCATACATAATTCCAAAGCGCATCCACTCGGAGTTCTACGGAGTTCATTGCAATCATGATTTTTGAATTTTAAACTTCAACCTAAAACCCTCAAGTGCTGAGATTTTAAATGTTTTTATGTTTCTGATTTTCCTCGTTTTTTCCGATGAAAAAAAATACCGGTTAGAATAAATCATATTATTTTGCGCCTTAATGCTAATGAACACAATTATTATTAATTCAAAATTTTAGAACAAGCCTTTTTTTAAATAAAGGCAAAAAAATTGTATGTCCTTACAATAAATAAATTTCTAATAAGATTATAAAATTATTATACCTTGCTACACAATTACCCGTCAGGATAAATCATTATATAGAATTATTCTACAGTCAGAAATAATGTTGTTTAATTAATTAATTAATCAGTTGTTGTTTAGAAATCAAAAAAAAATTTCAAAATTCCTTTCTAATTATTTTTACAATTAGTACAGCAATCTTTAAGAGTCCAACAATAACTTTATGTTCAAGTTATTTATTAAACATCTATATGACGTTCTTAGACTATCTGAATGAATTTACTGATTTATTAAACTATAAAATACTGCTCTTTAGTAATCAAACGACCGATTTTTTTCATTACTGGAGTAACACTCTTAAAAATTGCCATTATAAATAGTTATTTGGCAGAGGAAAAATGTAAATAGTTATGTTTGAAGATGTTTAAAATATGGCGTTTTCCTATCTGAAGACAAATGTTGCCCAACAAACATTTAATATGTTTTGTATGAAAACTATTAAAATGTTATGTTATATGATGTTATTTCTTTAAAAAATCAGCTAAAAGTGTTACTATTTTCTAAGAGTCAAATCATTATTTTTTATCCAAATTTCTTGAACTCTTGTTAACAAAAAAATTTTTTAACGTTATCTAATAATTAACTTGAAAATTCAAGTTTAAGGTGTTTCTTATATGCGGCATTTTTACATAATCTGTTAAGCGGAAATCTTAATAGCGAATTAGCGTAGAAAGTTAATAGCGAAATTTTATTTTATACTTAAAAAATCCGCTTAATCATTTCTTTTCTTATCTTTAATAAAGCGTTTTTATTTTTGTGTATGATTTAAAGAGAAACCAAAAAAGCACGCAATATCTATCAGTTGATTTTTCGTGAATTATAACACAAAGCTTAAAAAATTAAATTATAAATGTTTCATTATTTCATAACTTATAACAATTTAAAAAGAAAACGAATTAAATTAATCTATGAGTACGTATGGTATAATTAATTCCTTAACTTAACAAATTAAAAACTCCAGCTGTAATTCATCAAGATAAAGAAAAACCTTGAGGGTAAATCATAAATGAAAATGTCACGATAGAACAAAAAAAATGTATATATAAAAATTTAACGGCAAAATGAAAATAAGAAAATAAATGAAATGCCGACCAAATAATCATATAATCTCAAATATACAAATGCAACTATTCTCTAACCCTTAACACAGTCTTACACTTTTAGTCTTAAGCATACACACACATACACAAACCCATACATTCAGACTACATACAAACGTGCATACGCTATAAAGATATTTTAATCATAAAGTTTCTCTTTTTAAGTTGTACTAAAATTAAATTTCAACTTACTATTTACTACTAACAAGCGCCATTATTCAAATGACTTGCTCCTAATACTACGCCGGCTGCCATGTAACCAACAATATTGCCATTTCCTTGATAATGTTGCTGGGTATGTTGTTGGTTGTGATGATGGTGTAGATGATGATGATGTGGATGACTATTGTGGTTATTTGCAAGTGCTGCTGCTGTTGTTGTTGTTGTTGATGATGATGATGATGATGCGGCTGCGGCTTCATTTGATGATGTCATTGCCGGAGTTTGTGTAGATGATACCAAGGACGACGTAGCAATTGCGGTTGATGTGGCTAACTTTAAAGTACCATTGCCACCGGCAATAATCGCATTACCGGCAGACGTTAAGTTTGCTGTTGTTGCTACAACACCAGATAGATTTACATTTGCTCCACTGCCAACACCACCAACTCCAACACTACCAACACTACTTATGTTTTCTGTTATTTTTAAAACACCGATGGGTGTAGTAGCCGTAGCTGTTGTCGTAGCACTAGCACTTAAACTTGTGCCACTTATATGAGCACTGATGCCACTTGGTACACTTGACATTATAGTCCCACTCGTATTTACACCCATTCTTAGCAACTCCTCATTTGGTATAGAAAAATGGCGATAGGACATATAATCTGGTGGCAAATTCGCCTGTCTTTTAGCATTTTCAATTCGTTGTTTTTTTAACTTAACGTAGCTGAGAATTGAAATCATCACAATAAAAACAATAATACCCAGACAACAGCCGACTATTAAGCCCAGCCGTCGTGTGAGTATTGAGTGTATGAAGCCATTGGTAGCAAGGCCGTTTTCGTCTGTAATAACGCTGGGCGTAGAGTCCAGTGTTTGCACATCCGTACACGTAGAGAAACGGGAATTTTTTAAAACTTCCTGTAATGCATTGTCCGCGATAATAGTGTTTTCGATTAATGCCTGTTGTTGTTGTGGCTGAGCCAATGAAGACTGTTCGCCAAAGGTCATAATGCCATCTGTATTGTAAAAGCTTCCTGTATATGACAAATGATAAGAAGATGATAATGACGATGAAGATGATGTTTTTTGCTGCGTTTGTGCTTGTGCTACTGAAACATCAGATAAAGCTAAATATGATGACAATGATGGTTCGTCTTTTGGTATAAGGAAGGTGTCATTAAAATGTATCCTTTGTAAAGCAATGGCTACAGGCTCTGATAGCCAATTACCGGTGCCGATAACACAAATGTGGTAACGTGTATTTGGGCTAAGTTTTGTCAATTTCGCTGAATTGGCAGAACCATTTAATCGTTTGCCGCGTATCTATTTGAGAAAGAAAAACAAAAAGCAATAAAAAGAAAACAAGTTTTAAATATTTTTATTTTTTTGTTGAAGTTACAGCTTACAGAATTTGATTTTATTTTACAATGGAAAGTTTTTCAAATTATAAACTTTTTACCCTTAGATGTCCTTGTAAAAATTTTTTAATAATTTACTACGAATTATTTGCAAGAAATTATTTTTAAATGAACATTTATTTTTGTACGTGTTTAGGGATCTTAAATTATTTAAATTGTTTTATTTTTTTAAGGCAGTTCCTGATGTTCTTCTAAAATACAATGTATGTCGTCATTTATCACTTGGAAAGCTCATCAATAGTATTTAATTGAAACTGCAAGTCTGTTGCTGCCAACCAACTTTTATCGCTATAATTGAATAAGTTGCGTTATTTAGTTTCCGATTGAGAAGCACCGATAGCAAACTGCCTCATAATTTGACAGAAAATAGAAAACACTAAATTTTGTGTGCTCAACTACAAACGCAATTAGCAGGAGTGTTTGCAATTTTTTAACTACAACATGCATGTGATTTTTTACCGTTTCGTAACCGTGGACCCATCATTACATCCACCTACTAAATAGCAGTCAAAATATAGTTTATCCTTAATGGCCGTTAGATATCAATTAAACGATGCAGTTGGTCTAAGTTTGAAAGAAATTAACTGACAGATGTTTAATGCCTGCCATTGTCGTAAGTATAAAACAAAATTGATGTTATGACAGCAGTAATTAATCAATTAACTAAATGACTACAAAAAAAATATAAAATCTAAAATATTTCCTAAAGCAGTTATATCCCATTGAAATTTTATCTTGTTAATTTGTCCTCTTGTTTATTCCTATCTCTTTCATTTCACCTAGTAGAGTTAAAAGAGAATAAAAACAAAAATTGTTGTGATAAAATAACACTGCGAATGTCGCTAGAGGCCTCAGACATTAGGCCAACTTTGACAATAACTGAATTTGTTCTTTGTTTCTTTTTAATAATTTTTTAAATATATTTGAGTGCAAATACAGTATTGTTAAAGTGATGATTTGCTTTTGTGGTAGAAATGTTGCGCCATGATTATCTTTTAAGTTTCAGTTTATCTGTCATCCAGTCTGAAGTATAGAGGACACTATAGGAACTAGCCTTTGAGGATAGCATTTTAGTGATAATAAACTTTAAGCACAGAGGTAATGCTCCTAGCTTTTACCTGAATCAGGTTTTGTATCTTAATTTCAACCAAAATAAAATATAATGCACTTCCTCAATAAAAATTTTAAATATTTTCTGCAACAGTTTAAATTTAAACTAAGTAAACATTTGTATACAAAAATTAACACCAGACAAGTATTACTTAATCACTCATATGTACTCTTTAATTTAAATCTTTATGTGCGTAGATACTTAAATACTCACAAAAACATTTGAACATAATTTTTGTTGTTTCCCCCTATGTGTAATTATTGTTAATTTTATTGCTGTAATTTTTCAACACCATGAACAATAAGAAATTATGCCATATTTTTGCTGTGTAGAGAAATAAAAACTTACCTCGTCTATATCAGCTAACCCTGCTCCTGGTCCAATGCCACCAGCAACACCACCACTTGTATCACTAGTTGCATGGTAAACAATTTCATAGCCATTTAAGCCTAAATGCTCACGGCTTTGCCAAGATACTATTACTGAGTATGGCTGTATATCTTGGATGGCAATTTTTGGTATTAATGGAGCATCACAAAATTGTTGTGGCTCCATTTTGGCAAATATCTTGCCACGCAACTCAGCCGGATGTTCACACCTTAGGTAATTTACATTATCATTCAATGACATTATTACCGATGCTGATGATGCTCCTGATGATGTAGCCAATGATGATGACATTAAACTGGACGTTATAATAGATGTAGATGCTGCTGACGATGTTAAACTGGCTGTGGAAGAAGACCATTTACGGTGATCACGCAACCATTCCCATAGTTTTTGTGCATCACAACTGCAATGCAGTGGATTTTCTGTAGATGTTTGATATTAAATTGTTAATTGTTGTAGTCGGATTTAAAATGGAAGGATTCATTTTTTCATGTTATTTTTTCATGTAGTTTAATTATATTTCGGCCATATATTATTTGGTCATTTTTTGCCATGTGTTATTCGTATTCGTAATCCAATTTAAAATGTAGTTTCGTAATGCCATTGTTGTTTGCAGGTTTTTATGAGGCGATAGCAAAAAAGAAAGATTTGGGAAAAATTCAAATAAAAAGTTAAGTAAAAGCAAATGTAATTGTTAGTTAACTAATTGAATTGTTATGTCCTCGATTCATTATTTTGTTTGTTTTTTTTTTTTTGAAAAGAAAGTAAATAGTATCCTCATTTGTTTTTTGCATTATATCAACAAAAAAACTATATATAGATTTTTCAGAAAATGACACACCTCTCGATTTATTCATAACCAAGTTGAGAAAAATTTCACATTTGATCTTAAAGCAAGTGCGTAAACAGTGCGCCTGTTAGAAGAAATTTCCGTCAAAATAAGGGAAACATCCGAAGGTCTGCACACTAGTCTATGGGAAAGGCTCGAGAGAAAAGCTTGTTGGTGAAGACGGCTCAATTTTGAACAAAATTTTAATTTAAAAGAAGATTTCAATTACAACAAAAACTTTTAAACTAATTTCTATAAGGTCGAATCCTGTTAGATTGCGTCTTATATGATTATTTTACAGTTCGACTTCGCACACATATTCCAACTTACAGAACATGACAATTTAGATCTGCTTCAATACTGTGGCTCACGGGTGCGATGTTTGCAGTTGAACGACCCGGTCGAATACGCGTTAGTCTTCGCATATTTTGTACCGAGCCTGCCGACTCAAATTTAACGACCAAATTTTTAATAGCGGCCTCAAAAGAGCGATTATGTCGTACGCAAATATCACGAATTTTACGAAATGTAACTTTAATAGAACCACCATTTACATTGTGGATTTTAATTATTTTAATGCGATTTTTGTGCGCAATTGAATTAATTATAATAATTGCCAATGCATCTATTACGAATACATCAGAAACCGAAACGTCAAATACCAGGTTGTTGGTATTGCCACAATTAAAATACAAAATTACGATAGACCTCAAAACACCACATTTTTTATTTTTCCTTTCTTAAAAACAAGAGCGCTCACATTTGTGGCGTTATCGTCGTTCATGTCTTTTTTCTACATTAAAAATAATTTGTATTTAAAGTTTATTGTGAAGAATTAAAAAAACAAAGAAAAGCTTTTAATAAGAACAAAATTATTTGTAATTATTTGTTGACTTTTTCCAGTTTACTGTGCCTTCACTGGTAAGGATAGACGCTCAGTGCCAGCATTTACCTAACACTCTGCAGCCTTTGCTCAGATCAGCCATAAACCTTAAAAACTATTTATACTAAATTGAACTGAAGAACTAATACAGCCATGATTTACTAACAGAAACTAAATTTGATTAATTTAATTTAGCTATAAAAATGCATAATTTTAACCAAATGAATAAAAGGCTTAACACTAAACTTAAATAAATTAAGGCTTAGAAAAACTTACCTTCAAGTCTCAACGTTTTAATGTTTGTCTCCAACGGCTTTAGGGCCTCGATAGGTATCAGCTCAAAATAATTTTTTCTCAAATCCAGAACTTGTAATTTACGCAACTGACGAAAGGCATCAGTTGATAACACGACCATTCTATTGCCCGTTAAGTAGAGCTCTACTAGGCTGTGCAGATTGCGAAAAGTCTTTCGCGAAATGCGATCCAACTGATTGAAAGACAAATCAAAAATTTGTAGTTGAGCCAAATCTGGACTAAATTCTTCCAAATCTTTTAATACATTGTTGGAGATATTTAGTACGCGAAGAACTTTTAAGCCCAACAAACGTTCCTTGGGTAGTAGTTCCAATTCATTAACACTAATGTCTAGGGTCAGGAGATTGGTTAAGCCCTTAAAGGCGCCAGGAGAAATACGTGTAATGCGATTGTTAACCAAATGTAGATGTTGTAAAGCTTGAAAAGCTTCAAAATCCTTAGAAGTTAAAATAGATAGATTCGTCTGACATATGTACAATTCCTTGAGATAAGGATATCTTTCTTCCTTTACTGTATAAATTTTGTTAATGGGATTCCCTGTTAAATTAAGCCATGACAGACGTGGTATTGATATATCTGACAGAGCCGAACTGGGAATTTGTAAGAAGCGGTTGCTTGACAAATCAACCTTCTGCAGATTAATAGAGTGTCTGAGAAAATTGGCAGGCAAAGATAGTAGCAAGTTGCCACTTAAGTCTACAGTATCAAGCTGGGTTAGATTGACAGCATTAAATCCAGTTAAAGAAGTTATTTTGTTATCTTGCAAATTAAGATGTCTCAGATTAATAGTGCCACTCAATTTATAAAAATCTATAGTGGAGAATTGATTGCGCGATAGATCTAAAATTTCGAGAGTGCTCAAGTTATACAAAGCTATATGAGGAAATTCATTTAAATTATTACGACACACTTTCAGTTCCTTAAACACGTTTAGACCGTAAAACAAATTTCGATCCATGGAGCTTAGGGTATTATCACACAAATCCAATTTCACTAGGTTAGTATTTTTAGCAAACATATCTTCAGGCAAATAAGATAAACTGCAATTCGTCATCGTCAAGTGCTGTAGGGATCTTAATTTATAAAACATGTTGGAAATAGCTTTTCCTTCCACATAGCTTAAATTGTTATGAGATAAGTATAAAGTCCTTAAGCCGAAAATTTCTAATTTTTGTATATCCGTAGAACTTAAAAAGTTCCATTCCAAATTTAAATCATTGAGATTCTGTAAGGTTTTAAAAGTATTTATTTCGATTTTTTTTAACGAAGTGTTTTTCAAATTTAAATGAGTCAACTGTAAATCCTCTAAGAATACGTCGTTTGTAATTTGATAAATCGGGTTATTAGAAAGATCCAGAATTTTAAGATTTTTCAATTTATTAAAGGCGTATCCCTCAATGGCTTCTATAAAGTTCTGAGACAAAGACAACTCCTCTAGACTCACTAACGATGAAAAATAATCTCTTCTTAACTGCTTAAGACGATTGAAACTCAAATCCAAAAACTTTAAACTTTTCAATTTAGAGAATGTTTCAGGATCTATGTCGCGTATAAAATTATGACTTAAATATATGCGAGATAACTCCTGTTGGTCCTCAAACATTGATTTTTCTACACGAGATATTTCATTATAACTCAACCACATTATGTGTATCTTGTCTTGATTTTTAAAGGTTTTTGTATGAATCTTGTGCAAATAATTAGTTTCAAGTTGTATGGTGAGGAGAGAGGAATTCTCTTTCTCCTTAGGAAATATATCCTCCAAGACGGTCAGTTGATTGTCTTGTAAATTTATATGCTGCAAGTTGCTTAATGTCTGAAATGCTCCCGGCTCAATATCCTCAATATTATTCTTCTGCATATGCAATTCTTGTAAGGCTGGCAGAGGCTCAAACACACCCTTACGAATACGTCTAATGCGATTATTGTGCAGTCTCACTTCCCGTAAATATTCCAGCTTACGAAACATGCCAATTTCTAAATCTTGTATTTCGTTATTATCCAGCGACAAAGAAGACAGTTTCTGGCATTTATCTAATAAAGTCACCGCTATTAGGGGTATAAAATTTCCTCTTAAGTATAAATGATCCAAATTGATGAGAGTAGAAAAAACATTAGGATCTACATGGGCTATGGCATTTGACTCTAAATAAATAACATCAATGTTTGAGGAATTTGTAAAAGCATCAGCTGGTAAATCTAATATATTATTTTCAGATAAAAATATTTCCTTCAGCTGTGGCAAATTCGAAAAGACACCATTTATAGAATGTATATGATTATGTGACAAATCAACTGTTTGCATTCTTTTATTCCTATCGAATATCTTGGCATCCAGCGTGATAATGCGATTGTGTGACATATCCAGGGACATTAGTTCCTTGAGACTTTTAAAGGCCTCCGGTTTAACTATCTCAATTTGATTAGCATACATGGACAAAGTTTTCAGTTGAGGAAAAGTTCTAAAGCCATCATCTCCAATTTCTGTAAACTGATTTGAGCTCAAATCCAAAAATGTCAAAGATGGCAGCCTTAAAGCTGTGGCAGCACTAGCATTATTTGTTGCCAATTGTACCTCACCATAAAAAGTAGATATTTTATTATTGGATAAACGTAGTATTCTTAAGTAATCCAATTTTCTTAAGGCCAATAGAGGAAATGTTCTGAGACTATTTTCGGATATGTCAATTTCCTGTATGGACTCTTCTAAGCCCACAAAGCCATGTTCTGGGATTCCCTGCAAACGATTGCCTTTAATGTTTAATTTGGAGAGACGCAGGCCATAGAAACTGTAGTCTTTAATATTGGCGATTTCATTGTAATCGAAATCTAATGCACTCAGTTTATGCATGGAATTCAAGGCTCCGGAGGGCAACTGCAAACAGAAAAAAAAACATGAATGTTTTACAATTATTTAATTTGGCGGTGATATAAAAACATTAATTAATTAATTATACATAAAGTTTATGCATTTAATAGTATTTTAATAGTTAGTAAACGATTAAAGTTCAACATACATCAGCACAGATTCGCGATGAGATTAGCGTCAGCACCTGACCACGAGGGCTCGATGGTGCTTGGGTTCATACAAAGCATCCACCTGTGCCCTAAGATCTATATAAATATGCGTTAGTCGCAATTTACGGTTGCACGGTAACAAGGCCGTGTCCACACTCCTTGCTGAAAAGTTTGAGACTATAAAACTTGTAGTCCTGTTGCATGCGCAAGCTAAAATTTTTAATATTAACTTCTTTGTTAAAACCTGGTCGGAACTTTTTTCAAAGCCCGATTAAACCACAGCCCCCACGTTGCTGCCCCAGGGGACCTTAGCAATAGCCAGGGCAGTAGCCCCACGGCCAATTGGTTCCCGTGGCAACAGTGTGTGTGAATTAAACCACTGGTCCGATATCGAGAGTCAAATGTTTTCAGTTTCAGGCTTCTGCTTTCCTTTTCATTTAAGGACTATAGAACTCTATGTATTACCGCCACTTAGCTATTCAAATGCTAGCATTTAGCTGGCGATATGTCAGGGTTGGCTGTTATTCCTACAAGTCATTAGCATGCGATGTGTATTTACTATGAAAGAATTTAACAATTCACCACACAGTAGTAGTACAACATTTTTGTTGACATAGCGAATTAAATACAATAACGAATTTAATATCAAACAAGTTTTATTTTTATTTTATGAAATAAAGTTTATTATACATTATTTTATCCTTAATAAGCCCTTCTAAATGAATTTTGCACATCTTCCCATATGACCAGATGCAATATTTTGACACTCATAATCATCAGCAGGAATAAGATCTATAATAAGAAATAAATTGATATCGTTTAAAAAACCAAGCTTTAACCAAATTAAAATTAAAACAATAAAACAATACCAATACGCACAAATATTCAACATCACATACGATATACAATGCTTTCATTCCACAGTTATAAAGAATAAAAATAAGACAATAAATGACTAAAAGTTTTGTTCTATAAAAAATACAGTGACGAGACGCACCCAAAAAAAAAATCAAAGTAAAACTTACGATTTTTCCAATGTCGTTCATAGTTAATACGTTCTGCCTGGCTCGCAGTTAGCAATTGACATATGTCACCCTTGCAAGGACAACGATAACATTCGCGTTTCTTATTATCTGATAAATTTAAACAATTGTAATCACGCATTAACGTTCTTGTCTTACGATGTATCACTAACGAAGGTGGAGCACATTTATTTCGTCCTATCTTACCACTTACAAAACGACAACGTTGCATGTATGTCTGCATAAGTACTACTCTTAAAAGCAAGCCCAACGACATGAAAAGTATTAAAATATTTTACATGAAATTTGTTTTGTCCTGGCTTTTGTGACAATCAAGTTCTCTCTCTCTCTCTCTCTCTTTCGGATTGTAATACGAGTAATACAGTTTTCAGACAGTCATAAAAATCACTAACTATTTTTGTTAAATGGTTTTTTCCTTTTTAATCGTATTACGGAAAAAAAGAGGAAGAATACAAAGGCTAGAAACTCACTTGGTTGTTTGCGACTCCTTAAACGGCAATTTAGCTCACGTAGTTTACATTCTTTTAACTTACGACAATTGCGGCCATCTTTATCCTGGGCACACACAATTTCACTAGGTATCCGTGGGCTACATTGTCGGCGACATGGTTTTTGTACTGCTTTTGTTATTGCGTCGCTCATAAAAATCACTACCAAACATGCTGCGGGGGATTTTCATGTTAGTTGGTTGGTTGGTTGTACAATAAGAATAAAAATTATTTTATTTTCATAAATTTTTTTTTAATTTTGTTATTGAAATGCTTACCAAATGCTAAAATGATTTTATTCATTTTATTATTTTAATTTCTTGTTCCTCTTATTTGTGCTGCTGTTATTGCAGACGTTTTCTGGCCATGTGCTCTTGAGTATTTAATTAAATTGTGCAAAAATCTGACAATAATTAAAGCATTCAGTGTGTGCATGATTTAATTGTTAAGAAAAGTGGAATAATGGCCTTTTAATGAAAAGACTTTATGACAATCAAGTCTGGTTTCAACTGTATTCGAACAAAAGATTAAATAAAGAGCAATAAGGCATGTGTGAAGTAGCAATTTTTATATTGTTGACCCAATTATATTTTATGTTATTTATATTGATAAATTTAATATGAAATGACATTAGTTAAATTAATCTTTTGTTATATAATATCTGCGTAAAATCTAACTGACTTAATAGTGTCTGGGTGCATAAAAAATTTTTGAGAGCCCACATAAAATAATCGATTTCTTTTCACTTACAATCATGTTCTCTCACGAGAAGAACAATACGTCCGTACATTACTCATTAGCAACTTTATATTCTGATCCACGTTCATGCAACTTCATATGAATGTGAAAATTCACCCAAAATTTTTACAAATGCACTATCATTCATGGCGGATTTAGTTGCCTACCTTCTTGCACTTTCTTATGGAATTGAATAATAAATTAATTAGAATTTTTCTGCTAAAAAAGTAAAAACAATTTACTTTTAAAATTCAAGGGCGTCCAGCATCCAGTGTAGTTTTTCGTTTAAAAACTACCTTTGGAATTTAAATGAATAGCACGTAATAGAACATGGCTTGAGAATGATGTACTCACATCGAAAGCGCTCGTCATGTGCGAACAAACAGCCGGAAAGGACGTTAAGAGGAGGAATTGAAAACTTTAGTTCATTCACCGGAGGAACAAATTCAAACAATTTAATACCAGAATTTTTTCGTCAAAATATATCTCTTTCATAGCCAGATACGCAGAGTATGGCACCTATAACAACAATTGTAAAAATAGAATTATTCAAAGGGAAAAGCGATTTGGCACTTAACATATATGTATGTAAGCAAAATGATTACTACAGCATCAGCTTTAGCATAAAAAATGACAAGTGCGTCTAGTGCGCACCTGAAAATTAATTTTATTTCATCAATTAATACAGTGTTTTTACGACGGTTTTATTTTTTATTTTAAACCAGTTTGCTTACTTTTTTATATGTATATATTGATAAGTGCATTACATGATATTTTCCAATTTATATCCATTAAACTGAGAATAAACGTTACTGATTAAGAGGACACCTTAGACCTAGAAAATAGGCATACAATAGCCAACACTACAGAACTGATTGATTGATGGACTTGTATCCATCAACTCCGGTAATGGATACATTGGACATTGTTCATAGGGCAGTAGAAAACAAAACGGAAAACAAGGAACTAGCAATACAACTTACAGGCACACTAAAAGCGACACTAGAACAGAATTACTTTAAATTTAACAATAATATATATAGACAAATAACAGGACTAGGAAACCCAACATCTGCCACCCTCATGGGAGTATTTATGCAGAACTTAGAAGAGGAATACGTAAAGGAATTAAAAACCAACTTCGGAGTAATATTCTACGCAAGATATGTCGACGACATTATATGTATACTAGAAGGAAATAACGATGAGCAAATTCTAGATTACTTGAATGGAAGACACAAGGACATAAAATTTACAATGGAAAGGGAAGAGGAGGGGAGAATTGATTATCTGGACCTAACGATCAAGAGGAACATAATCTCGAGCAGAATCGAATATGAAATATACAGAAAACCAACACCAACGGACACAATAATACACAACTCATTAAATCATCCCCAGCAACACAAAAACGCGGCAATCAGGCAGTTAATAACAAGACTCGAGAGAACACCACTAACACGGCAAATGTATATGAAGGAAATGGAAACAATATACACCATAGCGGAAAACAACGGATACAAAAAGCGCCTCGTAGATAACATCAAGAAACAATTTAGAACGAACAAAGAACAGGAGAAGGAAAAGAAAAAATGGGCTACATTAACATATATGGGAAAATCAACGTACAAACTGGCGAAATTCTTTGGAAAACACAACATCAATACCGTATTCAGAACAAGAAACAACCTAGGCAGAATACTACGGAATAAAACAACCGAGGCAAATATACTAGACAAACAAGGAGTGTACAAATTAACTTGTACATGCCATTATAGCTACATCAGGCAAACAGGACGAAAAATTAAGACCAGATTTAGGGGACACATCAGAGACTATAACAAAAAACTACGAGAACCAAAATCAACTCCAGAATCTAACTTTGCGAACCATATATTTAACAACAAATGTACACCAGGGCATATAAAGACAACGGTTAAACTGCTTCATACCCAGCACAAAGGAAGGAGACTAAATGTATTAGAAAACATGGAAATATACAAACAAAAAACATTTGACGGACGAATAATAAATGAACAAATAAACACTGCTTCGGACACAATATTTGAACCGTTGAAACATTTTTACAGGAAAACAAACACTACACCAACACAAAAACCTTACGCAGGTGCACAAGACCAAAGCAATAAAAAACATCATAAACGTACAATTACAGATTATTTGTCACATAAAAATAAAAAAAAAACCCAATAGGTTCCCACATAAACAAAAACGGACAGCAAGCATGACCGTAAAAGGATAGAACAAAAAAAAAAAAAAGACGAATGAAAAAGGGATCCACAAATTAGGTAAAAAGGGACAAGCGAAAAGGAGAGATGCAGGCAAAAAAGACAGAAAGGGACGAACGCAATAACACGAAGGAAGACACGAACTATATAAACACAACTGACAATAGAACGAAAATAGTACGAAAAGAACACTGAAGATGGCAAACAGCCGAAACCAGTTTGTTCACAAACCAAATTTGACGAGGGTCGACGGAAAACCGTACCCAAATAAAATTGATGAAGATAATTCTTAATTTAGTTGACTGGCCATAAGAATTTTTACAAGTAAAGGCAGTTTTCTATACTTATATGTATAGAACTTTAAGTTGGCAACACTTTTTTTTTAATTTTTTTCAGTTTTCAAGAGATTTATGTTTAGCTTGAGTCGGAATTTTAACATGAATTGATTGATGCGTGAACAACGCTTTCAAAATACGAAAATTTATTTTGCAAACCATGGTTCTGCTCAAAATACGTATCGCGCACTACGGTCGACATAACAGTTAATCAGAACAGATAATTCGATTAAATATTGGATGTTCTTGTATCACATTTGCTCTAAATGATATGTATCCACATAGACGTCATACAGTGGGTACAGAAATAATCATTGCTGCTGTACAGCCTACAGCGTAGAAACTTTTTATTTTGGAAATAATTTGGTTGTACGTGAACCATTTAAGATATCCTAATGAATATGAGTATATTTTTCTATTTTTCTTTAAACATTTGAGTAATAAATAATAACATTTACAAAAAATTTTATACCTAAGTAACCAACTTTGGTGACATACCCAGAAGCCCCCGTTTATCATAGGGGACCGCTCGTCTGCACTTCATAGCCTCTATGAAACTTCATTAGGAGATCCTTAGTGGTTCATTAGCTACCGAATTCTTTCCAAAATAATACGTTTTGAAACTACTGTGCATCATAGCGTAGAGCAAACCTCGCATCGATCTATCCTCCATCGTGCACAGATATTGGAAATGTATCCATCCACTTTATAGATGACAAGATCTTACAAACCTGAAGCCACACGATCATCAAACAATACTGTTGTTAATTCCCGTTTTTAAAAGCGCATTTTGTTTTTTATGAACCCCATTTTTATTTGAAGACGTTAATAAAAAACAATTGCGTGGCATTGATTTATTAAAAAAAAAAACGACCGTTTACTGTGTTTTATGGGCTGGTGGTATCATTGGTCAGAACATTTTAGAGCTATATAGAGCTGGCTTTTTCGTTAATGAACTTTTGGTGAACGCATAATTTCACGCATCGGACCATTCAGATTAGAAAACGCACGAGTCAGCCACGGCAGACATATGTCAATAATTTTGAAATTATAATGAAAAAAGATTATCTTTCGAGTAAAGTAAATTTTAGGTGAGTTTAAAAAATTCATTTCATTTCAAAAAATTTTCACGATGGCTTTACTCTGAACTATTTTAAATAAGTTGAAGCCATTATCAAAAACTTGATTTTGGTTGAAATTATAAAATAAAAATTATGGTTGCAAATTTTAAAACTTTATTTTGAATTCGTTTACTTTAAAAGGGATAATAATAGTTCATCATAAGGAAAATCATATTGAATCTAACCCCGTTTGTAAATAGGCCGGCATCTTTGTATCCTGCCAGCTCTTTTCAAACCAGCACAAGCACTTTTGTCAGTGCGCCTCAAAATATTGTGTTGACCACGTCTGCAATTGGCCCGTGCCAATTGGCAAGACGTTAGTAAACGGCAATTATTTTTCTTACTGCGATAACAGCTAACATGCTTACTGGGTACAGTGCACAGAATTTTCTTGCAATCGGATCTAACTGATCGTGGCTTACGCATTGGAGCACAATGTCCAGAACCATGATGACTCTTAATGTTGCGGCATAAAGCTGGACTAACAGGAATCAAGCCTAAATAAAAAATATTTATAATTTTTAAACATTAAGCACAAAAGTAAGTTAAACAAAAGTAATAAAATAAACCTACTACGACGTTTTGAAAGGCGGCGCCTACAATTGATCTCCTGTATAGTACACTGACGCATTTTACGACAAACTTTTCCATCTCGAACGCATCTGATCTTGCTGGGTACGTTTTTATGACATACAGGAGCACACCGACTTTTAGATGCCTCACAGTAAGCCAAAACAATCACAAGGAATGCTTAAGTTTTTTATTTTGAATAAAAAATTTAACATTAATAATTTTTTTAAATTAATCGTTTTTTTTATATTGAAATGCTTACCAAGAATTATAATTGCTTTATTCATATTTAACAAAACTGTGTTAGCATTGAATCAAGCTGCGGCTTATATACAAAATACTGGTACTACTTTTTGTTGCTATTTTCAACTTAACAGAAGTGATTTAAAAAATATGGAATATTTGTTTAAAACAATAAATCTAGTTTAAATATCTGTTTTAAACAAAGGCGATATATATTTTTTTTTAATCATTTTTAGAGTATTTTCACTACAATGCCTGTCCCGTTTGTCACAAGGCTCTATTTCTAAAGTCATCATAGCCAGACACTTGAATTTACACAAAAAATGTATTCTTATGGCCGTAGCAACAACAAATAACTCAAAAAAGTTATAAAATAACGGTGATCCCATAGAGACACATCAATTTTATTGCAAGCTATATGATAAATTTGAAAAAAAAAATTTTCCGAAAAATAATTTTCAAATTTTTAGGCTGTTCGCTATAAGAACATCTTTTTCTTTTAAAACATTATATGTGCACATTTGTAATTTACACATAGAATGCAGTACAATGGACAAACAACAAAACAAATTATAATTTTATAATTAAAACTTAAACTTATTTCTCTTGAAAACATATTTTCACGAACATTAACATACTCAGTTGAAATTTCAAGTAGAACTAGAGTTAATCTAGTAGCAAAAATAGCCGCCCTGATATTTTTATTCCATAAATTTTTTTTTGGTTATAAATATATGGTCATATCCATTTTAAAGCAGATGTCTATAGCTTGACTTTCCATATAATATAATCTTACATAAGTTATAGCACGAGGTATAAATGTGTATCAGACTTTGATAAGACAATATCTTAAATAAAACACTCCAAAGGAACAAACCAATCAATAGAAACCTAGCCCCAGCAATTCATGTTTCCGCCACTTTTTGATTTTAACATTATAATATCTCAAGTTAATAAGAAAACCAGTTTTGAATTCTATAGTTCCTTTCAAAATATAACATCCATTAGCGCACATTATTTTGATTAAGTAGTTTTAAAAGATTTAATTACTATTTTTATTCGACCTTTTTTTTAAATAAATATTTGTTATTCCTAGTAGTGGTCTTTTTTAAATAAATTTAACACTATATTTTTTCAATATTTCGCTTCTCCAGGAAATTATTTTTTATAAAAACAAAAATTATTAACAAATATCTTTTTTTCAAATTGTTAATAATTTTTGGAAAGCGAAATATTAACAAAATATAGTGTTAAATTTAATTATAAAAGACCACTACTTAGAATAATAATTATTTATTTAAAAGATTTATTTATAAATAGTTTGCTTGTGATCGTGTATCTTCTATGTTAAGAAATATTTGGCAAAATCATCGTTGCACTTCCTTAAATATTTGCATACTTCTCGCTGAGAAAGACTTAATGTCACTTTTACTATATGGGTGTGAACTGTTTTCGCAAAATTAAACTAAATGTGACTTTCAATAATTCTTTATGTAGAAGATATGTTTCTTCTTATGTTAACAAACTTTATGGCATGTCTGTCTTAATGATTACTTGAAGGTAAGGGCTTTAATCCCAATGCATAAAATTATATACACGCGTCAACCCGAGCATTTATATAAGCGATTGAACTTTTCAACCTTTAATAGAGGTAAAAGACTGCTTTGTTTTAGATACAGCTCTCTGATATCTCAATTCCATTTCTATATTTATGCAACACGACTTTGGAACGAAATTCCCCATAGCTCTCAAATCATTATAAACGCACATCATTTAAAAAAAAATATAGTTTGTCAATTTTTAAGTTAGTGTTAAGTGTTTTTTAATATATATTTTTATTGTGCTAATTATGTTGTTATTCGTTTTGTTATTTTTTTTTTTTTGCTAAACTTTTGATTGAAATTTTTGTTTGCACTTGTACTGAATTCCATACTACAATATAAAACTTAAAGTCCTGTCTGTGGGACATTGAAAAAAAAAAATAAATAAATAAATAAAATATGTGTATTTAGTTATACAAAATTGATTTAGTAATTGAGACAAGTAAATATTTTATAGATATTTATTCTATGATAATTTGTGCTTGATTCCCTTATTAAATACTTTATGATATTCTCATAACATATTTATTATTAAAAAAATGCAATTACAATAAGACAAACAAATAAACTCAAACCTTGAGAATTTTTGCAGTGCGATAGATTCTGTACACAATACTTAAAGCACCATTACTCTAACATGGATACGTATACATTGCGGAGCCCTTCAATATTGGGTAGTTACTATTTTTACGAAAACGTACCATATATTTTTGAATTGTGAAATAAATAAACAAAAAGATTTTAAGACATAATTGCCATAATTTCCATATATAAAACTCTTTTACAACCTTAAGTTTTTGTTATTTTTGTGTTCGGTACAAAAACAATATTTTAAACATATTTTTGTTGCAAAAAGTAAAAAAGGCTTAAAAAAGTGATAAACTATTACTAGTTTAGACATACTTGATGCGATAGCGTACTTTTGTGTAAAATTTTATAAAATGAGAGTAAGCAACAATTACTGCTATTTTTAAACTAAAGCAAAAAGCCTGAGCATTTGAATATAAATGATAGCAGCAAGCATTTCGGGCATTAAATATATGCGCCAGTTATTTATGCTTTTAGTCTTATTTAAGTAGGAAATTCCCTTTTTAATAGCACAATTAAATGAAACCTTAATGAGCAATCTTGGGAATTTAAAACCTATTTAAATAAAAAAATAAGACTAAATGATTACAGATGTTATTTTGCAGAACTACACCAACGTAAAATTAATTTAGCAATTTTAACTCTTTTGTGGTATTAAAGAAATTATTTAAATTAATAAAAAGGGCATAGGCATAAGAAAATACATAAAGGGTTTTCAACAAGAAGTTTGTTTTCTAAAACAAAATAAAACAAAAAATTTAAGTTAAGATGCTTCAAATTTTTTATTGTAATACGAAGCAGCAAGATATCTGTCACGACCACGCCAGCCGATTCTTTTATCAAACTTTTTATTCACTTTTTGGCACTATTTCTTTAACCACATCACGTATTTTCAAGGCTGTAATCGAATCGAATAGCTCCGTATAGACTCGGTCAACATATCCTCACAAAAAGTAATCCAGTGGTGTCAAATCTCATGATATGGCTGGCCACAACTGCCGACTATCGTGAAATTATGCGATCGTGAAATTTGGTTTGCAATAAATTGTGTGGCATGTGGTACCGTCCTGTTGAAACCACATGTCAGTGATATCCACGTCGTCAATAATTGGCCAAAATTTATTTGGTAGCATCTCGCGATAATCTTCGTACAGTGACACGTTGAGCACGCAAAGGCTTCTCAATAATCGCTCTAGGATTTTCAGAAGCCCAAACGCGGCAATTTTGCATGCTGACATACTCTGACAATTAAAAATGGGCTTCGTGTGAATAAATGATTTTTTAGAAAAATCAGAAGAATGAATTTACCTAATCCACGGCGATGTGAATAATGGTCGGTCGGCTTCAATTCCTGCACCAGTTGAACCTTGTAAGACTTCTTATTCAAATCATTACATATTGGCGTTTCGGATAATCCCAATTGTGGAGAACTTTAAGGAATTGACAAACTTGAATCTGCCTCCACACTGTGGCTCACGTCTGCGATTTTTTCAGTTGAACGACCCAGTCGAACACACGTTGGTATCCGCACATTTTGTATCGAGGTTCTCGATTCAAATTCAGAAGGACGATTATGTTTTCCGAAAATATCACGAATTTCATGAAATGTAACTTTAACAGAACCACCATTTTCATAGTGGATTTTAATTATTTTAATGCGCTTTTCCTAAGAATTACAAATGCTAATGCATCAACTACGAAGACCTCAAAAAAATAAATATTAAAACCATATTTTTGTTGGCGTTGCCACAATTGAAAAACAAACTTCTGATTGAAAAACCCGATATTTGCTTACGATTATAGATATAAATACTTATTCTGAATTCACATATATTGGGCATTCGATAATTAATTTCTTAATTTTATAACCTTAAAGACATTGTTCTATTTATATAAGCACGATTTCACAATTTATCCCCTTCACTTAGGTCTATAATCACGATTGTGTAAAATGTATCTAGTTTTCATGCCAATTTATCAGTGCAGCTTAGATTTTGTTCGAGCATTTATGAGACCATAGTTGTCTGTTTTGCAGAGCAAAACTTTTTATTCGATTTTTTTATCTAGGTTTTTCAACTTAAAACTCAAGTAATCGAAACGTTGATTTTGAGCCATTTGCTAGTTTTTTAGCTTCAGAGTAAGCCGCCACTAAAGCAATCCTGGTTTTATAAAAGGAAAAAGTTAATAAAGCTTTATTATGTTTCTAGTTTTAAGTCTACCTTCTTATCTGTTATTATAAAAATTGCTGGTGGGACAAAGTAGAGGACTTAGTTTAAATTCATTGGAATTTATATGCTTAATGTTTACTACGTTTTTGGTTGATTTGATTTATAAATATAAGCTTCTTTTATTTATCAAATATTTTAATACTGAACTTTGTAACGTAACTACCAAGGAAACTAAATATATACTAACAAATTGATAAATCTTTAAATAAATCTCTATCAGGCTTAACTGTTAAAAACGTTAGTGACGGGATGACAAATTTTAATTACAAAAAATAAAATATTCACGTTTATGCTTCAAAAATAAAAAAAGTTCTTTTTGCGTTTAGCATAATAACTAAAAGCTGTTCTTTTTATTCAGCAGTTAGCCATGAGAACCGTGAAAGCTTCGTTCCTTTTTTCTGTTAGTCTCTCTGCATTACCGCATACATAGTGCGATGTATACATACACATAAGCGAATTTGAATCTTGTACTTAATACCACTATCTAATACTTAATACCACTAAAAGAATTATTTAAGATTTAGATTTAAACATGGCTTCTCAAAAAGAAGTTTTCTTTAAAAATGCCACCAACATTTTAAGTTTAGCCAGCAGATATCTTCATAATAATGAGAAGTATGCAGCATATTTACATTCTTTTGTCTAGCCGACACGAGTTATTTTATATACGAGCAGTTAAATAGCAAATTACATTTATTGAGTACAATTCAGCAGAAGTTAAGGTTTATCTGTGTTTTTGAGTTAAACAGAAAGTGCATTTTCAGTAAAACTGCACAAATTGGGCCAGTGCGACAGGTAGAGATTATTATAGCAAAACACAAGTAATCGAATATAGAACATAACATCTTAATATTAAATAAAACAATTCAGCAGAAAGCTTATTTATTTATTTAGCTGATGTGATTTACTTTTATAAATAAAACGACGGCACGTGCCCATCCATGTTTGTTTGAATTTTTGCTTTATACAGATTTTTAAATTAAGAGTACGTTCAGACGCTCATTTAATATAAATAGAACTGTTCTTATAATTAGTAAGTTTTAAATTAACTTAATGAAATAAAGGCCATTATGTTTTAAATTAAAATTTATTATTGATCTTAAAATATTGAAGCAATCCTTGTTGCAGTATTTGCTTATGGCGAAGCAACGCCCTGTTAGCCTCATTGTTGCAAAGGAATTGTGGACGAGTGTAGCTTAACAATATCTTTGTAACCAAACTGTAGATTATAAACTCGAGTATACGAATTTTTAGAATTTTAGAATTAGAATTTTTATTTATTGCCTTGTAGTTCAATGTTAGAATTTCTAGAATATTATTCACAATTATTGTCAAGTAAAATTATATAATATGAATGCGGATACTGACCGCAGGTATGGCTACTCGGAGCGAAACTTTTCGATCTTATTAATTAAAGTGATTACGTTATAAGAATAAAGTATGACTTTTTATAAAAAAAAGGCTCGCTCGAATAATAAAAGACAATTTGCATTTGACAGTTAAATCGATAATAATAAAAAGCTATAAAGAATTATGCATTTTCAGCGATATGTTAGTGGCGGTATGAAGAAGGCGTGTAAAATCAGGACATATATGCCGTAAAATGCGACAATGTATTATCGATGAAACAACTTGTAGACGTCGTCTAGCCAAACAGCCTTGTACGTTTGCACTTCATAGGCTTAATAGCAAAATACATCATTCTACTCTTGAAACTATTTTTAATTGCAGGTATCACCTCCACCAGTTTGTCTTTGTGTCGTAATAATCAAGGTTCTGTGGGTAAAGGACGTTGCACCATTAAAAAGCGCAGTCTGTTGCACCTAACTGCAGACATTTGAAATGTCCTTGTGGTAGTAAAAAACTTAATATTTAAAGCAGGATATGCTATGCTGGTCCTAAGAAGGAGCTCAACTTAACTTAAAGATAGATATTGGAATTTAATAAGCAAATAAAGATTAAAAAAACTTAAACAAATCACTGCTACTATTCTTATTCATAAGCAAACAAATCTTTCAATCAAAATGTTAACGATAGAGATTTGATATTCAAATAAAATATCTTGTAGGTATCGTTCACTTTGAAGAATTCCACTAATCATCGTAACAATACATCCACATTTGCTAAATACAGTATCATTATATGAAAAACCTACATGAAATCACATTTGGATTAGATATAATTGATAAAGTGATGAAGGTCATAGAAAATCTAGTTTAGATTAAAATCCGAAATTATACTTTTTAAAGTCTAATTTAATATCAATGTAGTGTTGTCAGCTTCAGTGTAGGGCACTGCCTTAGTTTAAAAATTAAAAATGCCAAAATACAACTATTCCGTGGTCATCTAAAAGCTAGAATATGAGAAATATAAAATGTACTAACCACTCTCTATGCATGGGAAAAAGTTTTCCAAGAAAGTCAGGACACTGGGATCAAAGAATTACTCTATCTATACCTACTTCCCTAGATTCTCCTAATCATGCGCATAAAATTTACATCATCTGTTTCTCACGGTGTTTTTAAGGTATTTTTAAAGACAATGTCCAGTTAAAAAGCCAGTGAACATTTTCGAAATATTTTTTTTTGAAATGTTAAAGCTTTAATGCGACTTTAATTAAATCTCAATATTACCTGGTTCATCAACAATATGCTTCTATTTTTCCATCATTAAAAAATAGAAATTACGTGATCCTTCATTCACTTTGACAGGTAAATTAAATAAAAATTTTTCCTGATCAAGCAGATTAACTTTAAGTTTAACACATTTATTTGGGTATGATTTTACGTAATTTTAATACATCTCCTTAGTAGTAGCTTCTGGGTGTCATTTTATATGTGAGTTTTAAAACAACCCGTTTGTAAAAATTAAGGAAAAGAGAATGGAACGACTATAAATTATTTACGTATTTAATAAATAGATATTTCAGAGTTTTCTACTTGAATAAATAGGCTTTTTCAATTTTGCGTTATAAAATTACATAAATTAGTCTTCTTGCATTTATCATGTCTCGAAATACCTTGAACAAATTTTAAAAATTAATAATTATTTTACTGTCTTTTTTATATTTTTGTAACGAGTTTTTCAACAAGCAATTTCTTTTTCACCAACAAGATGATAGTTTTCATATTTAGTTTTTTGACGTATTCGTAGTAGATGCATCGGCAATTGTTAGAATGAATTTAATTTCGCAAGAAAATCGATTTAAAATAACTAAAATCATGTATGAAGATGGTGGTTCTGTTAAAGTTACATTTTGTAAAGTTCGCGTTTCTTTTCGACCGACCATTGACATTGTCGTAGATTCGCTCAATTCATTCAGGAACAACTGGTTGGTTTTTATGAAAAAATAATTTTTTTTAACGCTTCGTCTTCAATTTTGTCGCATTTGGGCGTCTGAAAATCCTAGAGCGATTATTTCGCTCTACTTATCACTGTAAGGTGTGCTGTGTGGTCTGGAGGCGTGATTGGGCCCTTTTTTTCGAAGATGAAGATGGAAATGCGGTAACGGTCAACGAATCATGTTAACAATTCAATTTTGATCTATTATTGCCGACGTGGATATCACTGGCATGTGGCTTCAACAGGACGGTGCCACACACCACGATCTATTTATTGCAAACCAAATTTCCCGATCGCATAATTTCACGACAATCAGCAGTTAAATAGCCAGCCAGATTGTATGATTTAACACCAATGGATTATTTTTGTGCGGCTAAGTTAAGGGCAGAATCTATAAGGAGCGAATCGAATCGATTTCAGCCTCAAAACTCAAAATCTGTGATGAGAATAACGAAATAGGCCCGCCTTTTTGCCAAAAAGTAATTAAAAACGTTGATGAAAGATTCGACATCTGTCAGCGTGGCCGTGGAGCACATTTGTTAAATATCATTTTCATTTATAATTGTTGAACAGTGTTATAGAGAAACCCTTGCTTGTTGATTATTTAAAAAAAAATCCGTGAAGGGTAAAATGAACTTGCACATTGAAGGACTTTGCATGTAGGAATCATGCTTTGAGTTCAGATTTTATTTTTGCAACTTTATACAGCAGGCGTAGTAATACATTCAATGGCCTGCAAAAATTGCTTTTATAGTAAACTAGCATTAGATACTCAGAATTAATTTGTAATGTTAGTTTATTATGTTTCAAAAAAATAGCAAGATATGTGTGTTTCCATCATAATCTTCTTATAACACACTTTATGTAAATTCGAAGCCTTTGCCTTTAAGGGATAAAAATTATGACATCTATGAAACACCCTTTAATTTTTTATACTATCGTTCACATTTATTTTTATGGTTGAAATAATTCTACTTTCTCTGTATAAATTCTACTGTTTGCAAAAAACTAAAGCAATATGCGTTTTAATCACTAATACTTATGGGAACACACTCTATATTTTAGTTTTGGTTTTTAATTTTTTGGACTCTTATGAGACCATGTAGTCTGTGAAAATTTCTATACTCTACTATTGCGTTTTCTAAGAGAGAAAGGGAAAGGACTATGACAGAAAGATATTATAACGAAAACCCCCAAAATTCATTAAAAACTAATTTTGTTAACCAAATATTTTTACTTGAGAATAAAAAGAAGTTAACCCACCAAGTGTGGAAACTGTTTCTATACCAAAGAACTAATAAAAGTAACTAGTAAAAAGCAGACAATAGAGTCCAAGTATACTAGTGTGCGTCTAGTAAAGCGTTACTAGTATTAGGAAAGTTGATAGTTGAAAAATAGATACGAGTTAGAGACTAATTTAATCTCCTGCAGGATAATCCCACAAATACGAATGGTCATAAACGTGCTTGAAATGTAAAAATTTTTTTAGACAAAATAATAATAAAATGAAAATGCGATTTATGGCCCTAGAATTAAAGTTGTTATATTCTAAGGATTGAAATGGTTTAAGTTATCTCTTCTCAAAGGCTTTTTAATTGCATTTTGCATTCTTTACCGAAGGGGCTTATACAGCGTCATGTGGGTAACCATCGATACTCATTAGTTTTGAATGTATCTTCTTAATGAAAAAACGGGTAGTTTAAAAATGAAACCAAAATATTAAGCAGAGATAAATGCCAACAGATATTGCATTTATTTATAATAATAAGAAGTATGCAGCATATTTAAACTCTTTTGTCTTGCCGACACGAGTTATTACAATTTTTTTTTTGTATTGTTAACTAGGAAATTGCAATTGTTGGGTACAATCCAGCAGAAACTGGCATTTTGCTGAGTTTTTGATATTCAACAGTTCCGCAGACAGTAAAACAGAACAAATTGGGTCAGTGTGGCAGGTAAAGATAATCATAGCAAAACACAAGTAATCGAATAACGTACGTAACGCTTTAATACGAAATAAAACTCTTATTTATTTAGCTGATGCAATTTACTTTTCTACAAAAAGAACGACACGTGCACATCGATGTTTGTGACAATTTTTGGTATATAAAGATTTTAACAGTAATAGTATGTTCAGAAACTCATTTAACATGAATAAAGCTATTCTTATAATTGGTAAGTTTTAAATTAAATTTGCTAGTGTGGTTTTAAATAAAATATATTATTGGTCTTAAAAAATTTAAGGAATCCTTGTTGCTGTATTAGCTTATGGCGAAGCAACGCGCTGTCATCCTCATTGTCGTAAAGGAATGAAGAGTCCCATAAGGTGTGTAAAACAAGGTCCGATATGCCGCAAAATGCGACAATGTACTATCGATGAGGAAAATTGTAGACGTCGTCAAGCCAAACAGCCTCGTAAGTTTGCACTTCATAGCTTTAATAGCAAAGGGTTTCATTCTATATTTGAAACTTTTATTAATTGCAGGTATCACTTCCACCAGTTTATCGTTGTGTCGCAATATTAAAGGTTCTGTGGGTAAAGGACGTTGCGCCATTAAAAAGCGTATAGCACGATCTGCTGCGCTTCGTTGCAGGCATTTGAGATGTCATCCTGGCGATAAAAAACTTAATTGTTACAGCAGTAAGAAAGATGAATGCCAATTGCTAACCCAATGTCAATTGGAACGTGTTAACTGCATCCGTGGCAAAAGGGATCTTTTAGAATGGGTTGACATTCGTCGCTGTAAAGGCATGAAAGCCGGAGAAAAGCTAAGGAAATGCCGTCCTGGACCTAGAAGGAGTTAAGCGTTAACTTAAAAATGGAAATTGGAATTTGAAAAGCAAATAAAGATTTTGACGAAATTTATGCAAATTGTTCCTGTTCTTTTTATTCATAAACAAGTTTATATTTGCTAATTGGTGGTCATTTTCATCAAGTCTAAACACAGTTGTGTATTCTTATTTACACTTGTTAAACATATAGTCCTCTACATTTGCCTAAAATGTTATGCTCCTAGTCGAACAAATAACTGGGTAAAAACAAAACTCAGGACAGTAATGAATGTAGTCTCTTATTTAGATTAATCTGCTAAATTTTAATTTTCAATTCGGTTTTTCTTTGTCTTATCTGAAGTAGCAATTCAGGCAACAACGCCTAATTAGTCAAGTACCGTGCTATATTCTTTAGGAAAGGGATAGAGAAGAGATAAAACAGGTGGTGAAAATAGAAGGATAGTCGGAAATTAACTGTATAAGACAGCAGAGCGACCAGTGACTATAGCTTCATCGCTGAGCAGCCCCACCGACCTTCAATTTTTATTTTTGTACTAAAAAAAAACAAGGTTCTTCTTCTACTGACAAGCTAGTGCACTACCTACTAGCCTACAGGGGCACGTGCTTTAGTACGGGGCACCGACTTAGGTTAAAAAATTAAAATTCCGTAACAAGATTCTTTGGAAAAGCATTGAAATTCATTTTTCAAAGTTATTTAATTTCAAAATTAAAGAATCCCTAAACAAATTATGTCTTTTAAACGCTGAGAAACACATGTTAAAATATGTTATCATTTGTTGTTTAAATATAAGCATATTTTTTTTTTTAAATCAACTAAGTTAAATAGAAATAAACCAACTTTTTGGTGTTTGCGTTGCTGTCATTTTGTAGATACCACAATGGAAAACAGTTTTTATATGTAGAGATACATAAGTTATGGTGGTGCCACCACTATAACCATGTGAATTCTGCTTCCATCCATTTACAAAAATGCGGACATGTACACATTTATGTAATGAATAGCAAATAGCTGCAAAACAATGCACAATGTGAAGATTTTAAGAAAAATTTTAATTTAATCAACCTTCGTAGAATTTTAATGCTCGCGAATAACTTTAAAATTAACACAGTTTAAAGAGTTTCGGAACATGTATACATTAGAATGCTGTCTGTTAAAAGTATTGAATTCTGAATAAAAAATTAAGATAAGACTTCAGTTAGTGGATGCACCTGCTTGTTTGCTTAATTCTTTATTACTTCAAGATCATAAACATGAGTTTAAATACCAAAAGAGTTGCGAATATAAAGAAAAATTAATATTATAAATAGTCGAAATGAGCTTAACAGCCTCGATTTGAAATTTAATTGAAATGTCTTGGTGAAAGTCTGAAAAGACGATTATTAATTTAAGAGAAAGAGGACAAATGTTTATTAAAAGTAAAAAAAACGAGACCTTCGAAATAAACCACAATCACAGAGTAAGCAAATTTAGTAGACAAAAGGCAATAAACTCTAAACTCTATCTAAACCACAGTAAAATGACATATGAAACAGAAACATTTTTCTTTCTATCTTTTGTTCTATTCATTGCAAAAAATCGTTGCACTTGATTGTTTATGTTGAGACTTGAAAACCTTGTTTAATATCCCTAACATTTCAATTATGAATTTTATTTAACTGAAAAATCTTCTTCATTTAACCAAACAAAAATCAATTACTTTAAAGTGAGAAATTAATTTACGCTCAAACAATTTATTGTCTTTTTCTATGTAAATTTCACGAAAATCATTATCCAACATAAGATTAACTGAATAATCAGACCAATGCATTACCCGCAACAAAAACAAAAAGTTGTCTTTGAAGTTATAAAAGTATTGAAATGGTTAATAATGAAGTACATAATTTTAATCTAGATTAAAGTTCACAGTTTATTCATTTATAAAGAAATAAAAACTTGTTACAAAATTTTGTGTTCATTTTTGAAGTGAACAAAAATATTAACAGAAGATATTGCAGTATTTTATATCGGGTTTTTTCAATTGTGGCAACACCAACAACATGACAGCTTTGATATTTAGTTGTTTGATGTATTCGTAGTATATCCATTGGCGTTTCGTAAAATTCTTAATACTTTTTTCGAACGGGTAGTTCAACTGAAAACATCGCAGCCGCGTGAGCGATAGTGTTAAAGCAGATACAAATTTGTCAATTCCTCGACGTTCTCAACAATTGAGGTTATCCAAAACCACCACATGGCGAGTTTTGCATAAGGATTTAATTTTGAAGCCATACAAGGTCCAACTGATGCAGGAATTGAAGCCGTCCGACCATTCACATTGCCGTAGATTCGTTCAGTTCATTCAGGCTGGTTTTTCTGAAAAAATCATTTTTTCAGACGAAGCCCATTTTCCTTTTAACAAGCAAAATTGCCGCATTTTTTCTGCTGAAAATCCTAAATCGATTATTATTTTCATGGCAAACGTGTCACTGTATGCTGGGCTATGTGGCCTGGATGCGTGAATGTGCTGTTTTTTTCGAAATTGAGGCCGGAAATGCTGTAACGGTCAATGGATCAGGCTATCGCGAGATACTAATAACTCATTTTTTGCATATTATTAACGACGCAGACATTACTGGCATGTGGTTTCAATAGGACGGTGCTAAAAGTCACACAGCCAATGAAACGATCAATTTTTTGCAAACCAAATTTCCCCATCGCATAATTTTACGACAGTCAGTAGTTAAGTGGCCAGTCAGATCTTGAGATTTAACACCACTGGATTATTTTTTTGTGGCACTCTGTTAAGGACAGAGTCTATACGGAGCTAATCGAATCGATTTCAGCATTAAAACTCAAAATCCATGATGTGATAAACGAATTAGGATCGCCATTTTGCCAAAAAAATTATTAAAAACTTTGAATAGAGAATCGACATCTGTCTGCGCGGTCGTGGTAGACATTTGCCAGATATTCATAATTGCCGAACTTTTCTCTTCATAATACAATAATAATTTTAATCATCTTATTTTAAATTTTTGTTTTATTTTGTTTTAGAAAACAAACTTCTGGTTTAATAATCCTTTATATTCTTTGCACGTGTCTAGCTTAGTGGATATCAACGTTGTAAATATCAATTGTTTAACAAACCAATTTAAGAAATGTTAATTAATGCTCAAAATTAACAACTTTTACGCCACATCAACTTTTAGTTGATATTTACCCTAGAGTAGCTTCGTTTGTGATTTCATTTAAAAATATTTTACGGACAGCTGATAGAAGCTTGTAACTGAACTGCAAAATATGAAATTAATATCACTTGTGTTATCCAAATATAATACAGTCGGAATTGCAATAGTCTTTATATGTAACAGATCACTCACTATAACATATTGTCCTCTTTATTTCGATTTAATTAGTAGATTGTTCATACTTTTATAATAGATGTCACATTTTACCCAAGGCCCCCACTGTGCAAAGTTCATAATAGTACTGATGTTGGATGATAATAAAAAAAATTAAATGTACAAAAGTGGGCAAACATTGTTGAAATGTGACAAAATTTTATGTAATACACTTTGTTTATACACACTCAAACATACGCTCTTCAGTAATGTACGTATGTGTAAGCTATGCAATACATAAATAAATGTGTTTAAATGTTATTTATCAAAAAAAATCTCTAATGCATTTACAAACACCCATATTAAGTTTATAAATGTCATTTACATACAACACACAGACGCATACATTCATATTTCGAAATTAATTTTTTTTTTCATTAACGGTACTACATAAATTGTCCTGATGGTGTTAATGTTAAACATTTCCAGCATACACTTAAATAAAATTTTAATATTTTTAAATTTTTATTAAAATATATCTTAACCAACTAAAAAAAATAGTACGTACTATTCATCTAATGTTATGAAAATTTACTTTTCGTAACATAAGATACTGTACAATTCAGCTTGCACTCCTAACGTAGACTTTATCTATTTTGCTCAGTGTAATGTTTCTCTCACAGCGTTGTATGCTCTTAATGGTGTTAGCCGTCATTTTACTTAGAAAATTTATCAGAAACAAAAATGTTTTCCTAAATATTGTTAATTTCATGTGTCTCTGGCTCTCGTTAAGCACTTTCAACAACTAAACTGAACATGACTAATTTACATTCTCATGTTTGTGTTTTTATAAAAATCTTGTTAAATTTTACATAATTCTAGTCTTTATTTTAACAAAAAGAAATGGGCAATTATTGTAAGAAAAATTTATTAAATTTATTTTATTCCAAAAATACATAAAATAAATTATTAAATATTAAAATATTTAGACTTAAAAAAATATTTTTAACAAAAGAGGTGCTTTTATTTTTGGCTATATAAAAGAGGAAAACATAAAAACAGCGCAGATTCACACTCACACACATGTTTTTTATGCAGCACAACCGTTTCCGTAGAAACTCATGCATACAAGCGAGATTCAATGTTGACAGGGCATATTACAACGTGTTTGATGTTTCCACGTATTTTTTTATTTCTTTTTCATTCCAAGGAAACATTAACTTCACCTCTATTTTTAATATTGAAAAATTCTTTTCAGTAGCCAATTTGTGTGTACAAAATATAATTTTCGTTTTATTGAATCCACACAAATATAATTTTGTGGGCAAAAATTTTGGGTAATTTTTATCATAAAACTTACAAAACTATTATCGACATACTTAACTTATTTTCACATACCTGTGCTAATTTGCCATTAACGATGCTTAACGATTCCAATGATGTACGAATGTTTTTAAGACTATTTTCTTTTAATGTTTCCAAATGCGAATGGGAAAATTGCAAATGTCTTATATTGACGCCGGGTTGAAAGACGTCCTGTGATAAGGACGTGACCGAACGATCAAAATCATAAATGGATAATGAGTGTATAGGAGATGAAATACGTTCCAGCGTAGTACGTAATGATGTTGCCGTTGTACCAGGACACTCAAGAAACAGGCCTGTAAAAAGGAATTGAGCAAAAATAAAGATATTAAATAAAAGTGTTGTTAGTATATTTACTAAAACTTTAATAAAGTTAAGATAGACATATTTATTTTTACTTTTATCAATTCCTTTATAATCCTAGCTAAACAAGAATTGTTTTAAAATTAGTACGAAAAGATATAGAATTATTCGAATGAAAGTTAAGTATTTTAAATTTGCACCTTCGCATCGTATACTGAGAAAAATAACTTTACGTTGACAATATGAACTGCTTTCAGAAAACCATGTGTGATTCTGGAGAGTGCAAATCCTAATTTCAATACAATCCCATTACCTCTTTCTATATTAATTAAATATATTGTTATATTATACAAAAAAAAACACTACTTGTTATTATAGCGAAGTGTCTTTATTACATCCAAAGTAAAAAATCCCCTAAAGAAGTTTATAAAAAACAAACGAAACCATCAGAGAAAATATACAGACATGATTTGTTTTTTATTTACATTTGGGAACAAATATCTGACTACAGTAGACCAAAAAGATAATAAACAAAAATCTCTAGTAATAGGAATTAAAATTTAAAATTGGTTATAAAGGTAAAATAAAATTATATTCCTGTCGAAGAAGAAAGGAAGAATATAAACAAAATCTAGCAAAGAGGCAAGAACAAAAACAACAACATGGAAAGTTTTTCAACAGCATACAAAAAATTATAACACCTACTTATATAGATTTTTTTAGTAAAAGTACAAAGACTTGAAACATCGATTGAAAAAGCAACTTATTTACAAGAATCTAGCCAAATGAGCATCATCCGTACACATGTATGAACAGTACATGAAGAAATCAAATCAAAAGGAGTAAAAACGCCAGCAGAAAAATACAAATAATTTTACATACGAAGCTAGTAAATGTAACAATAATAACAATAAATGCACATACAAACCCAACATCAATAAAAAAAAGTATACAAAATCGAAAAAGAGATAAAAAAACACTTGATAAAGTAGAACTTCTAATGTTTAAAAAGACACAGTGAAACAAAATACGGATAAAAATAAAAACACACACATACTACAAAAACAAATATAATAATAAAAATTTTATTTTATCTATACATAGTCTATGGATTCAAGATCCTTACAGACATTAAAATAGTAAAAATTAATAATAGTACATAAAACCTAAATTTAGTTATTCAAATATAAAATTAGATAACATGTCAAAGCATAAACATTTAAAGATAAATCAATATGCTTAAAAAATTTATTAAACTCTTAAAAACTGGTCAGGATTAGCATAGTTTCATCTGAATAACTTATTTACCAATGAACTAGAAGTGTGTATGAAGCAATAGAACATTATATAGACATTTCCTTTTATTATATTTAAAAAAAGGTGGCATTCAACATCATTCTTCGCCCTAATGAGCAAATCTACTAGCGTAGGATAACAGAATAAAATGACACCATCATAAACCTTGAAGCCTTTGCAACGATTTCATGCTATTACCATGAATTTTATAAAATGGATCCCAAATTATTGCCCAGAATAGCCCTGAAAAGAGAAGTATAAAGATGTTTTGTGACATATTGGTCACTAAATTTCTTCTACAGGTGCCCCTGTAGGCTAGTAGGTGGTGTACTAGCTTACCAGTCTGGGGGTTGTAGGTTCGATTACCAACAAAGACCTTGGCTGTTTTCACTACAAAAAAAAAATGAGAATTGACTATCGGTGAGGCTGCTCAGTAATGAAGGCATAGTCACTGGTCGCTGTGCTGCCTTATACGACAGTTAATTTCCGATAACTTAGTGTACTTAGCCTACCAACCTAGGGGTGGTTGTTTTCACTACAAAAATAAGAGCTTGAAGGCTATATAACTATCCTTCTACTTTCAGCACCTGTTTTATCTCTTCTCTATCCCTTCCCTAAAAAGTGTAGCATGATTGTGACTAAAGAGCCATTGTTGCCTGAAGTGCTACTTCTCTTTATAAAAAAAAATCTCTTCAGCGTGTCATAAATCCAAAACTGCACGTCAGTCGGCAACGAATTATGCCGCATAAACTTTAATTTGGCGTCCAGTAAAATACCAAGATCTGAAACTACATTCAGTTTCCCAAGTTTGTTGCCGTTTGAAATATATTACAAGTTTATACGGCATCTTCGGAAGAAACACATGTATTTGCGCTTTTTCAAGTTCAACTCCATAAGGTAAAAATTACACACAGAACTAAATTTACCGTCAGCTAAATGGTATGCTTATGGAAAGTTCTTATCGCCAGCAATTGCAGATAGTTTAATAGACACTAGACGGTGCAATTAACCGAGTAAAGACAAAATTTATAACGAAGTGACGAGAGTAAATATATTTAGAAACACTAAACGCATACCACAACAAAATAAAATTCAGTATGGCGAAAGAAAGGAACAACAAATTACCATATTTAGACATACTTACTTATAATCAAGGACAAAGGGAAAATAGAAACAAATTGATACTCAAAACTAACGTCATAAGGCAGGATGATAAATTACAGTTTGATGCGACCAATGAGTATAAAGCTCAGCACAGCAGCAAGTCTGATTAAAAAAGTTCTACTAATAATTGATAGAACATATAAAACAAATAGCATTGACAAAATTAGAAAATTACTCACAATGAACCCAAGTTTCTTTTTTAAATGTGACAATACTAACAACATGATAGTTTTGATATTTAATTTTTTGACATATTCGTTCTGTTAAAGTTACATTTCGTAATATGCGTCATATTTTGGGATAACATAGTCGTCCGTTTGGGACCTACTATTAAGAATTGATCGTTAAATTTAACTCGACAGGCTCGATACAATATATGCGAACACTAACGCATCTTCGACCGGGTCGTTGAAGTGAAAACATCGCAAATTTGTAAATTTTTCGACGTTCTCAACAATTGGAGTTTATCCCAAAACCACCACATGGCGAATTTTACGTAAAGATTTGACTTTGTAACCTTAAAAGGTCCAACTGGTGCGGGAGTTGAAGCCGAGCGACCAATCACATCGCCGTAGATTCGCTCAATTCAATCGGCCTGGTTTTTCATAAAAAAACATTATTGCAAACGAAACCCATTTTCACTTGTGCGGATGTGTCAACAAGCAAAATTTCCATATTTGGGCTTCTGAAAATCCGAGAGAGATTATTGGATCACGCTATCGCGAGATGCTGACAACTCATTTTTGGCCTATTATTGATGTAGGATATCACTGATATGTGGTTTCAACAGGACGGTGCTACATATCACACAGCCAATCAAACGATCAATTGATTGCAAACCAAATTTCGCGATCGCATAATTTCACAACAATCACCATTTAAGTGGCCAGGCAGATCATATCTGGACTGGATTATTTTTTACGGGGCTATATTAAGGACAGAGTCTATACGGAGCCAATCGAATTGATTTCAGCCTTTAATTTTAAAATCTGTGATGTGATTAACGAAATTGTACCGCTATTTTGCCAAAAAATGATTAGAAACTTTGAAAGAATCGACATCTATCAGAGTGTTCGTGGTGGATATTTGCGATTTTTCATTTAAAAATTGGTGCCCCTGTAGGCTATTAGGTAATGTAATATCTTATAAGACTGAGGGTTATGGATTCGATACCCAACGAAGACCTTGTTTTTTTCACTACAAACGAAACATTCTGAAAAAAAAATATAGAAATGTCTCGATTTTATTTTCAATTGGACAAAAACGTCTGAGCCCAACAGCGCAAGGAGATAAAAATCTCAAGTAATAAAAAAATTCATTTGTTTAATGACATAACTGAGTTACCACCTGTAAATGTGCCGGTAAGATTTTAAAAGACAATTTATGATTTAAATCCTAAGAAAGACAGGACCTCAAAAATAAAATGTCCTGCGGCTAAATGCTATATTTTTTTATTGACATGTCACTAAAGCCAAGAAAAGGTCATAAAAATATAGAATTAAATACATTAAGCGTCAAACATATTTGAAGACTTGTTAATAAAAGGGCTAAATCCTACTTTAAGCATAGAAGCATTCTCATACACTCCAGCACTATATAGCCATTGTGGTACCAAACGTAGGAAATGTGAGAAAAATATAGAATTTCTCAAGCATTTAATAAGGTAGAGGAATAATATGCAAGTTGAACTACAACCACGTAAAAATTTCTAGAAGCTATTTATTTGGTAACGAATTTAATCTTAAAAAAGGATATTTCCTAAGTCCGAAGCGGGCAAAGTTGATAAAGCTATAGATTGCTGTGGACTATCCTAAATTCAACCGTTGCTATATTTAACTGAGAATTAAAGATTTAAAACACTTAAAATTATTTTGTTTTGTCTGTATTTTAAAAATAATAATTGTTAATATAAGATTTAATTATTAATTGTTGTTTCAATTATATTGAAGATTTAGCAAATTTGAATTTGAAGAAAAACAAATTTACACAAACAATTTTTTTTATTGTTAAAAGCGAAACTTTCTTTGTTAATTGCTCTTATGTCCAAGTTATATTACCCTGCAGCTAATTGATAGAAGAGTATTTTTATTACAAGAAAGAAGAGAAAATTGTTTAGCCCAAGAGATAAAATAGAAGAAAAACTAAAGCTTTGGCCCTTGAAGCTAAGATTGACTACAAACAGCATTATTTTTTATATTTTTATTTAGTTCATAAATCACCCGTATACTTACCATCTTCGAATTTATAACATGGACATGCTGAACTCTCATCAAAACTTGGACACTCAATATTGTTGCTAAGTCCAGTGTCCAAATTTTGATTGAAAATGTTTGTTAAACTAGTTGAGCTGCCAGGTGATGAATTAAAAATGGATGAAGTACTTCCAACACTGCCTCCACCTAATGCTCCGGTTTTGGCGTTGACATCTAAAGAACGCTCTGACCGTGTTAAAATGTGATTTTCAAGAAAACGTTGCCTACTGCTTGGTTTAAATGAATTTTCAATTGTTGCTAGAGCTAGTGGTGTGAAGGATATTAAATCAATAACATTTTCACTATTGTCTGCAACCTTGTGTTTGCTGTAGCTATTTTCATCATCTTTGTTTTCATTGCCGGTTACCAAATCAAAAGTGAGAATGGAAGAAGAGAAGGTAAATGGCATTAGCTCATGATGTGCTGTTTTGTTCGTTATTGGTAAAAACTTTGTAGTTCTGTCCGTTGTTGTTGGTTTTGTTGTGGATGTAACGTTGGCTGCTGACATGTCAAATGATGTTGCTGCGGACATATGTGGCAAAGAGATTATTGTGATGATTGCTACAAAACATTTCAGCAATAGCGAGAAATGTTTTACTATTTGATGTTGTCGTATAGGTTTGTTGCTATATATTTGTTGGTGCTTCTTTTGTCGCTTCTGCTGCCTCTGCAGCTGTAAAGTATTTTTAAAAATTTTCTGCTTTAAGGAAAACATGTGGTAAATTTCATTCTCGTCATTCTCTCGAATCCTGTAACAGCTGACGTGACTATTTGTTTTTCCTGCCTCCATGCTCCTACGTTTCGCCCATTTGCTATATTTACTGTAGTCGATGTTATTATTGGAATTGCACTTTATATTGCTACTTTTACTATTCCTCGCTATGTGTGCTAATAAATTGCTTAAAAAACACGATGGTGTAAAATTATTTGAAATTTCTTTCAATTTCAAAGTTGTTATTTTCGCTGTTGACGAAAATGTTGAAACAATTTTTCTAGCTTTAGTTGCTGCAATTTTTAACATGTACAAATATGTTAAGGATGATGTTAGTAATGTCATATCCTTGGTTAGAAATAATTTGAAAGAAGTTTTGTTTCTTAAATTCAATAATTTTGATTGTGTTAGACTTGCGATGTAATGATGTGGATGTTGTAGTTTTTTGGTCTTGTGAGAGTGCTGATTTTAATGCAGTAAGCTTTGCTGTTGCTGTTAATAATCTATTACTTAAAACTCCCACCTTTTAAAATGTTTCTGTGTTTGAGTTTTTGTTATTGTTGCAGGCATTTTGTAACATTTTCGTAAGATGTTATTTATATTATCAAGAGGTTTTACCCCCTCTTCAAATCTCTTTATTTAATTTTTTGTTACTGTCAGTTATTCATTATATTTATATTTCAAACAATTTTTAACTAATTTCAATTCAATTATCATAATTAATTAAATCTGCATTTAGGTAACTTCGAGGAAAAAACTATCCAAATTTAATTTGGTAGCAGCAATTACTACTAAAACTTCTCTGCTATAGTGCTATTTTTTTAGCACTTTCGATATTGGATGTTGCTGCATTTTGAGACCAGTTCCTTTACGAATTCATTTATAATTAACTTTTATTTACTTTCATTTAATTTGCCTATTCAAGAGATGATGAAGAGGCACAAGTACATTGTTATCTTGGTGATTTTTCAATACCAGCAATTCCCTTTAGATTTGTAGCTGCGTCACAACTCCATATTGTTGTAGTTGGTATTGGTGTTAAATTATCTACAATTAAATGATAAATAAATAAGAAAAATAAATTAGTAAAATTATTTTTAAAAATAGATATCAAAAAAAGTACAAATCTGTACATACATAATATTCCCCCCACTAGAGTCTTCATAAAGAAAATAGAAAATTATCAGATTAATTTTAGTTAAGCAGATGGGAAAAAAATATGTAACGATTAATAAGGAATGCAGACAATAATTGATAATTATGCCGTTCTAAAATACTATTCAGTGTTGTTAGTTTAGGATACCAAAATGTTGTTTTCTTAACAAAAGGGAGATAAAAAATCTATTTGGAGATTGCGTCGTACAGGCTTCAATTCCTGCACCAGTTAAGCCTTGTAAGGTTTCAAAATGAAGTCTTTACGCAAAATTCGCCATGTGGTGGTTATGGATAAACCCTATTATTAAGAACATCGAGGAATTGACAAATTTGGATCTGCTTCAACACTATGGTGCATTGTTGAGATGTTTTCAGTTGAGCAACCCAATCGAACGCGCGCTAGTGTTTGCACATTTTGTATTGAACCTGTCGATTCCAATTCAACGACCAAATTATTATTAGCGTTCTAAAAAGAACGATTATGTTATCCGAAAATATCACGAATTCTATGAAATGTAACTTTAACAGAACCACCATTTGCATAGTGCATTTTAATTATTTTAATGCGATTTTCGTGCGAAATTGAATTCATTGCAACAATTGCCAATGCATATACTACAAATACGTCAAAAAAAATTAAATACCAAATTTATGTTGGTGGTGTTGTCACAATTAAAGAAAAACTTCTTGCTAAAAAATGCCATATTTTCACTTCGGTTAAGAAGAGCAAAAAATTCCTTTAAAAATGAAACAAAAAACTTAACTGCACTGCCAAATCATTTATCCGATTGGGATAAAACTAAGAAAGAATACTAATGGCAAAGTATATATATTTTATATTTGAAGTGGGCATGGTTAAAGCTCCACTCCTAAATTATTGTGTGATTAAATCTTTTATAGTAAAAGCTGTGTCGAAATTAAATTATTTTATTTAGGTCAGTGAGCATAAACTTATCCTTTGGACATATATAACAGATGCCTGCGTTATTATATATTAACCGAATTGGATTAGTTATTATTAGATTTCATAAATAGATTTCGTATTTTAGAACAAAATTGTTAAGAAAATAATTAAATCATTGTTAAGTTTATGACTAGAAAATAAATATTATAAAGGAATTAAGCACAAACTTCAACAACAACATGAGAATTATTTTTGAAAAACGTAAAAAACGATCAACAGTAAGAGCAACAAAAAAAAAACATATTGTTATTTTTTCTTACATTTCCTTATGCAGTAAGTTGCTAGTAGCTTGTACAAGCCATTGTGTGATTTTTTTATATAAAATTATTTCAGGAAATTCATACAAAAGTTTTATGCTAATAACCGATAATATTTAGGATAATTCACTTTAAGCTGGCCTGAGCTAACTCATTAAAAAATTTCTTTTAGAACCGATACTTCCCTTCAAATTTTCGAATTTATGAATTTTTGGAATACAATAGAACAGCTTAAAGTAAGTTGAATTTGTATTTAAGAAAAGGTATTGACACTTAACATAATATTGTATTGTTATGTGTAATTTGGAACAAATATGTATATTGAAATTTAAGCAAATAATTTTTAGATTTTACATTTTTAACGCAGCAAAAATCGTTTTAGTATGAATTTTAGAAAATATTAGCTGCTTTCGTTCAATGATCTTCTCAATTCCTATGACAAACTTTAGTAACGCTTACGCCACCAGTACCTCTGCAATAGTTTTCCCTAGTAATTTCAGGTCCTAGAAAAGTAAAAAATGCTTTAATTATGTTTCAATCGCTAACTTCTAAATACCTACTGACAAATTTTTCGCATTTGCTAACGAAAAAGGTACATCTACAATGGTTCCTCCTGCATATTCTTCTATGTTTAGAACGGCGAGAACAGTCATACTTAATATCGTTTCTGCATGTATAAGTTCTGTTTGTACACTGGTAAAAACCCTCAACGGGCTCACTAAGCAAATTAAGAAGGAGAAGAACAGCCAACAGACCAATGGTTACAATGAGCTTCATTTCTTTTCGATTTTATTTTTGTTCTATTTGTCAATTTAATGAACACTATGTATCAGAGTTTTAAAAATCTTTTAATGATAGATAAATTTGCAAAAGCGGTGCGCTTTTATAGCTGAAAAATTAATCATTTGAGCTGCTCTTGTAGTTTAGTTTTTATTAAGACATGTGTTCAAATAAACAATATTTTAATACTTAAATGTGTTGGAAAATAAACTTTAATTTAAATTCTTCAAATATTTGCTAAGCGATGTTTTTATTTTTAAAAACAAAACATGAGTGATAAAGTTTAATTTTTCCATTTAACACTTCGACGGTTTTGACACAATTATTATGAAAAGTAGGTCAATAATATTATACTTATGCGAGATATTAAAATTACTTACACAGTTTATAAAGGAAGCCCAAAATCATAAAAAAATCACATTTTTCAAGATTTTGTAATATGAAAGGGAATGTGTTGATCAAGGAAAAATTTACATAGCTTAGCTATGCTGAACTTCTTGGAGTAAATATATTTTAAAAGTTTAAGAAAAATATTTTGAAGTTTTATATCAATAGGTGATACATAAATGTCCATAATATCTTACAATAATAATAAAAATAACAAGGTTTTTTACGCAAGTAAAATGCAAAAATCTCTTTAGTCAAACCACTGCCTTGTAAAAGGATATGAAACGGTGTTTAATATGGAGCTACTAATAAACTAATTTCTTGCAGCAGTTGAAACAGTTTATGAGATGCATGGAATACGACGCATGCTTATATAAATGTGCCTTAATCTTTCTACAGATCCAGCATCTACCTTCTCTATTGCCACAATGTTTCTAATATGCGCCTGAAATTTTGAACGCTTATTATTAAATCTAGATTTTAAAATATCAATAGCTTTATCAAAGTTCATCAAAGTTCATCACAAAGGTCATCATCACCACCAACAATAGTCTCAAACATTGAGTGAAAATCAGGCCACTCTGTCTAAACTAAATCGATGGATGCGTTTTACTAAATGTGGATTGTCTTACCAGTTTTAGATTTTGACTTGATTCTAACGTTAATGCCATAATTTTTCATGTAAAAGCCATTTTAGTTGTTGTTTAGATATCTGCGACTTCAGCATGATTTTCACGTTCGAGACGGTCATGTACAATCTAAAAATTTGCATACAACTGTCCAGTAACTGACAGGGCAGCCTCATCTAGCAAATCAAGATTACTATGCAGAGCTTCCTCCTGCATAACAAGTAATCTTTCTTTTAATTTAATTGATTTGCGTTTGTTAAAAACTCCTTATTTTTTTCGACACTCATTTTTTTCATTAACAATCACGTCGGTGTCACCAAAAAATGTTGATTTATGCACCAAAACTTAAAAAATTCTTATTAAAAAATAATACCAATGCGTTTTAAAGAAATTCCAAACATGAATAGAAAAAGAATAAGAGCGTATTTTCAATACGCAAGCGTATATATAATAAAATTACAAAGCCGTTTTAACCGTTAACTCTAATTACAAACAACTTAAAAGATGCTGCCAATTTTTTTCTTTTTTCCCTTCTTTATTTCTCCTACGAACAATGGCCATATACAAAATTCATAGAAGCAATGATCCTTATGGAAGAATTGCCTTTAAATCATCTGAAGTTTCTAAGAATTCAACATGAAACTATTTTCTTGACCAACAAGTTTTCAAACTTTTCAGATAACGCCATGATTTTAAGCCAAGAAAATTTCTGAATCGAATGAGTTTTAAAGCTTTGAATATCTAATACTTCAACTTAAGCCTTTTCACATCAAAAAGTGAAAATAAAATAATATTTGAAGTTAAAAATGTATGCTTAAGCAAGAGCTTAATTGATAATTCGATAAAGTAATTAATAATTTCCAGTTTTTAATGTTAAAGTCGTTCTAACTCTATCATTTTTAGCATTAGACTGTTTGGCTTAAATACTCCGGTTTCTTATAAAACGGTGACAGGATTTGCATTATTGGTTGAACCCATACTTTAAGAAAATTTCTATATAATTCAAGTTTGCTTGTATTGATAAAATCTGTATTGCCGAAAAGTCCTTTAATTAAAGGATTATTGGCTATTGCGTCCTTATACTCAAAGACTACTGGCAAAACTCGTACCATTTCTTCAATCTAAATTTGTATCATTTAATTTGTATTTTTGTAAAAACTCTTAGCTACATAAAACTATAAATTTTAAAAAGATATTTAGGATTATTTTGTAGAATAAAGTTGCTTAGTTTCTTAGAATGCAAAAACAGAGGCGAATCTTTTATATATGTAGCTAAATAATATTTAGCCATTTGTTTATAGTTAAATGGAAAGAAATATTGGTAATTGTAGACGTAAAATAAACTTTAATATTGAAAATTGGTATTTATTTGTATACTGCACACGTGCAACAATAAGGCATTAAATGGCCTAGGACTCTCGTTCCCTTCACAGTTTTCAGATTCTAGTAACAAGTAACAAAGTAACAAATTTGCATGTGAGTAGAATAAAAAAAATAAATGCACAAAGTGTTAGTTAGTGTCTCAGAAAAATTTTTAAATTTATCTATATTTTCATTATTAATATTTATGTCTGTTGTTGAAAGTTTAAGCCGACTGACTGATCAGTTGACCTAAACATCACGTCTGTACAAATCACCCTTGTATTTCACATATTTTAATGATAGAGACTGTATACAAATTTCAAGTGCTTGCTGGCAATGCTGCTTGGTTGCAGAAGTCTCGACCATACTTTTGGGGGCAACTAAAGCTTAAATAATTTAGTGTAGAAATACACCTCATGGCTGCTAAAACACTTACTGTTTTTATTTAAATATGTGAATATAGCATTTTAAGAATTAGAAAGATTAAAGAAATTTCTGGGGATTCATTACTGTAACATAAACGTTGCATACTCGTAAACGGTAGGGTCAATTTTATCTATAAATAGCAACTAAAAGCGTAATCCTTTCACATGTTGCTGTTCTCAAAATACTGTTGTTAATGTTATAATTATGAAACACTCGATAAGTTTAAAAACTGGTGTTAGTCAAATCGTTTAATGTTTTAAGAGTTAGTTTGCATAAAATATTTGAGCTTTGAAATTAATTAAAACAAGCATACAAATCTAATATAATAGTTTCACTTCAGAAAGAAATCATTTATTCGCTATTTAATGTGATAGAAACTTAAAAAAAACAATTTAACAAACAAACAAACAAACGAACAAACTAGTAGAAAATCAGTGAGTTTAAAATAAAGATATAAATAATGCCACCCTATAAGCACGAATCACAACGGTCAGATTGAAAAAGTCTGACAGTCAGACGGTTGGAATATTGCGATTTAAAAGATAAGTTTATATTATTCAAAACTATGCACGGCATGGGATTCCAAGCCCTGTTATTTAATTTGGAATATATTCTAGTTACACTTAAAGATTTTCTTTCTTTCTTAAACATCCCTATAGTTTAGTTTTTATTTGTATAATTTTTTTTTTAAATCGGTTAAATAAGAGAGCCCAAAATTAATAAGGAAATACATGTGAATTGATAACTTGCTTTCTTTTAATGGCGGGTCGTTTTCTAGGAATGGAAGGACCTAACTTCGAAGCTATCTACCTTACGCTTTGCACATTTAATTGGACAAGCAACGGCTTTGTGATTTTATTTCCAAAATATTTAATTTTTACAAAAAACTAAAATACCACAAAAAAATTTAAAATCATTGCCAATAAAATCTGCTAATAAAGTTACTGAACAAAACTAATGAGAAATATTTTTAGCTAATACATAATAAATCAGGAGATTTATTATTCTTAGACAGATTCATTATTCTTAAACAAACATACACGTTGCGGATCAGCTTTTCAATCTCGTTAGCTTGGTTGTGTATAAATAAATTATCTTTTGTAAGTGTAACTGAAGATAAAATATCTCTCCGCTTTTTACGTATCAGACTTTATCGACTTTTATCTTTTTTTGTGCAGTGCAGTATTAATAAAATATGAAAAGTTGCATCTTTAGCCTGTTTTCTTTGTTATTATTTTTAAATCCAATCAATAAATTTTATTAACGTAGGTTAAAATTATAAAGAAACTCCGGCATAACTATTATTTCTTATTAGTATTATCCGATAATTCGAAAAAAAATATCTTTAAAGTAGCTACCAAAAAAAAAAAGTATTAATAGACTGCTCAAAATAAAATCCAGTGGGGCAGGGTGTATCGAATATTCGAATAAAATCAATAACAAAAGTTTTCCACACTACAGTAAATGTTCGTCCGAACCCACAAGGTATTTTAAAAAATCATCCTTTGTGGATACATTATATGGGCAAACTTTCTATAACACATCTCGGTTGGAAAATTTTATTCGCCGATGGATCAAGATCAAATAATATTACTTCCTTTGCTGTTGTATACGAAGATGAGAAGATCACGGTCTACTTTTTAACCCAAAACACAAACAAATTTGCTATTTTGATGATAAAGAATACTTTGTACGATTCACCTCTTATCTCCAAAATTATAAACATTCGCATAAAAAATCCTAATAAAATCAAGATAATGTGAGTTCCACGCTCGTTGGAATGCCAGGTAACGGACAGGCTGATGCCGCAGCTGCGCCAGCAAAACATATGACTTTACACTGTGTCCACTTTTGTAAGTCATGATATTTTTAATTTAACTTCACAATCCCATACAAGCCAGCAAGACATGCAATGGTCCAACTGCCAACATGCATACAAAAATTTAAATCCAAATGGAAAACGACCAAACTACCCTAAAACATGGCCAAGGAAAATCTCCAACCTTATAGTTAAAATGAGAATTGACAACAATAGATTTACTAGATAGATCCCAATGTCCTATTTGCTCTACCTATAATACGAAACTTACCATTTCCCATTATTGGACACATGTCAAGTAAGACTGTATACTCCGTTGGAACTAAATTTGTAAGTTGTTTCTGTCGATGTCCTGATACTATGTTTCAGAGTGTTGCTGGTTTTTAATGCTGTGAGTAAGGCAGTTAATCTATATATTTTCGGTCCTATCTCAGTAAAAGTGTGTCGTTGTATTGTATCGGTTGTCTCTTTGTCTTCTCTGTTCCTGTTTTCATTGTTGTATTGTCTAAGAAGTTTGTTGATTGTAATGGGTTCGTAGGCATTATTTTTAGCTATGGTGTCAATTGTGTCAAGTTCTTCGTTGTACTTATCTGAAGTAAGTGGGATTATCTTAAATCTGTGTATTATCTGTCTAAATGCTGCTGGTTTATATTAAGTAGTGTGGTTCGAGGTACTATAGATGGTAGTGTCCATCGTAGTTGGTTTTCTACAGATGTCAAATGTTAGCAAGTCACTTTCTCGTATTATTGTTATGTCAAGGTAATGCAACTTTCTGTCTGGTTTATTTTCCATTGTATATAAAATGTTATTATGGATTGTGTTTAAGTCTGTATATGAGTCTACATATGATGCCATCTACGTATCTATTGTAATGAGTTATTCAGTGTTTTTTCATTAGCATCTTTACACATAGTAATTCAATATGTTGCATGAAAGTATTCATGAAGATAGCTGAAGTTAGGTTTCCCATACCGAGTCTTTCAGATGATTTATAAAAGTGGTTATTGAAATTAAGTAGTTCTGTTTTATTATCATCTTTATAATAGCTATAATGTCGGTTATGTGGATATAAGTTTTCGTGTGTTTGTGTTGAGATATATAGATCCTTAATGTCAAAGGAAACGAGTCGCGTCTTTTCGGTTTTCTGGTCTTTAAGTTTTTCGATAAGGTTTTGTGTATTACGTATCGTTTATATATTTGGAAAATTTATATTTTCTTTAAGAAGGCCGGTAGGATGTTTAGCCAGGTGCTATGCTAGTACAGTTCTGTAGTTTTAATGGGTCTCATTTTTATGTTTTCCTTTTGTATTTTCGTTAGTGCTTTGAGTGTTCGGGTTTCTGGGTTCAAGTTTATATATTTGTATACTTTTGGTCATAAATGTTTTGCAGCGTTGTCATACGCTGCGTACTTCTTTTTGGAAAAATTCAGTTGGATCATTTTCAAATTTACTGCAGTTCGTCTGTTTATAAATCGTTGGGTTTTTTCTATATTGTACTTGTTTTTTAAGTAAATATAACAAAAATATCAACGGATAACACTTATTTATTTAATTTAAATACCACTTGAAGATGTAAATAGTTTAGCATTATTTATACCTAGTAAAAATTATAGTACAAAAATAATTTCTAGGTGAAATCGCTATGGGTTGCTTTGAGTCTTTCGCTTCCCCCCTGACTTTACAAAAAAATTATAAAACAGAATTTTTAAAGTCTGCTATAAGTATGATATGCAGAATTTTTTCAATTCATTATAAATAAATGTCAACATATTTAATAGTCTCAATTTTTTAAACCTCCTTAATTGCATTTTATTTGCACAGAAAATAGAAATATTTATTCTTATTAAAATATATATAATATATAAAAAATGTTGTTGCCTGTAGAAATATTCTCTTTTCATAATATTCCATTTTTTCAAGATATTCCATTGACATCATAATTACTGTTACTAGGTTTGAGTAATTACTTATATATACGTATATACATATATGTATGTTCCCTCGTGATTATAAATAATTTTAAAATATACCAAAATTTTTATTTACACAAATGGGTTAAAACAGGTGCAGACGTGACTTGCAACATCAAACTACGGATTCTTGTTATTATATAACTGTTAAAAATTTCTAAATTTCTCATCAGTAGTTTTCTAAATCTTCTACAAAGTGGTTCTAAATTCCTATTAAAATAAAACTAATAAAAAAATAAGTTATAAAAATGAAACTTTTTATGGCCTTATATATAATCGCTATTCTTCTGATGGTTTCCGAATCCAAAATAATTGATAATGAATGTGTTGAAGATGTCTTTAATTGTAATGACATGGTTAAAAACTGTCGAAATCAGTCCATACACTTGCACATGTGCAAGAACTCTGGAAACAGTTGCAAGTTTTTTATTACAAAATGTTCCACACATACTCGTAAGTCATATTTCGGTTCCGTTCATTTCAATATACAACACACATACACACATCTTTGTTTTTTCTAGCTTTCCGAATTTCTAAGTATGAAATGTGCAGCGGCTTTGGTGTGAATTTGTCTATTAGATGTGACAAAACGAAAAAAACTAGCATAAGTCAAGCTACTGCCTTTATTACAAATAAAATTTTAATTTAATAAAAAACCAATCAATTTATAGATAACTTACAATTTAATTTATTTTGTTTTGAAATAATTTTAAATCCTATTACAGGGGCTAATTTGAAGCTGAATTATATTTGAACAAGTAAAATATCTTTGTAAAGTTCTGTAATCCCATATGACAATTTTAAAGCCATAAAAACAATTTCCGTTTTAGATTAGAAATTACAACAAAAGAAAACAGCTGCTTGGTACTCAGAGCGTACAACAATTTTATGCAATAATGCCAACAAAAAGAGTTTCAGTCGTTTAGGCCGACTCTGAGACGTTATCTCAGAACGTCCACAGAAACCACTGGCAAATTTAGTTCCAGCGGAATATACGAACTTACTTGTAGCTTTAAACATACTTATATAGGATAAACTGGAAGAACTTTAAATACAAGATTTATAGAACATGTACACTCATCCAAACAAAAAGGAGAAGACTCCAAATTTGCATTATATCTTCATACTAACGGACACGCACCAAGGGAATTATATGAGTGTATGAGTGTATGAAAACATTGAAATCTACAAAACAAAAACCTTTGACTCCACACACACTCTCTCCTTAATATAGCCCCACATAAAATAATCCAGTGGTGTTAAATCATACGATCTGACTGGCCACTGCTTAACTGCTGGTAGTCATGAAATTATAACTTCGGCAATTTGTTCTGCTATAAATTTATCGTTTCATTGGCTGTGTGCCGTCCTATTGAAACCACATATCAGTGATATCCGGGTCGTCAGTAATAGGACAAAATTGAGTTATCAGCATCTCGCGGTAGCGTGATCCATTGAGCGTTATCGCATTTTCAGCCTCATCTTCGCAAAAAAAAACGCTCTAATCACGCCTCTAGACCACACAACGTACCATACAGTGACACATTGAACAGGCAAAGGCTTCTCAACAATCGTTCTAGGATTTTCAGAAGCCTAAGTGCGGCAATTTTGCTTGTTGAGAAACCTTAACATGTGAAAATGGGCTTCATCTGAAAAATTGATTTTTTCAGACGAATGTGAATAAACGGTCAATTCCTGTTCCGCATAACATGACAGGTGACGGACAATCCTCCTAACGAGTATATACGACCCTAATGAAAGAACTACCGAAACCCGAACACTGACTCACCAGTACCGTCTAGAACTTTTTTTGATAATGATGTCATCACATTGAAAGCGCCGATCATACCGAAGAAAAAGCCAGCTATGACGGTTTACACTTAAAAGAATGACAACATTTACTGGCGAAATAAATCCAAACAACTCTACCCTTATTAATATTTACTTTTTTTTCGAAGCTTCCAATTTTTACGTAAATAAATTAATAAAATAAATTAAATGATTCTCGATTTATCTTAGAAACTACAAATTAAAAAAAATTCCAATTATAAGAATATTGCGAGTGTAAAACTTTAATTGAAATAATATCAGAATGAACTGAAACTGATGGATAATAAAATAACATTTTTAAGCAGAATCGTGAATAATGAAAAAAAACCTGATTTGATTTCTTGTGGCCTAAAAACACTTTAATATAATAAAATTAGTTTAACTGGTTTCTTCTTTATAAGGTAAAAATTCCAATAATTTATTTTTATTTCTTTATCTACAAGTTTAATAAGTAAACAATGCATTGCTAGTTAAATTGCTGCTGCAGTTTGCAACAAGACTTATAATGCCAACTCCTCTGCAGCGGTTCGCCTCAGTAAACTCAACGGCTAGGAAGTAAAATCCAAGTAAATTTTATCCAAAATCAACAAGATACGATATACTTACGCATGCTGCTATTGGAACATTTGTAAATTCCAAATGCACATTTATTTTGAAAGTTTCTGCACATATAAAAATGTAAAGAGTCAGAAGGACAGTTGGCGACAATATCTGCGCATTTATATTTACGAAAAGTACAATCTTGATTGCTTTTATTTGTTCCGCAAACTATCAATATAACAGCAAAAATAATAAAAGCTACAATAAGTTTCATTTTGCTTATTTTATTTTATTATTTTCTTTTTAAAGAAATTTATAAACACACTGTATCAGGTTTAGGGAACTACTGGCAAAAGTTGTAATAGAAGCCCGCAAACTTTCGTTAGTTTTCATATCAAGACATTTTAATAAACAAATTATGATAGTTAAATAAAAGATTAAAAAAATATTTAAAATTTTGAAAATATTTACTTTTTAAAATGTATATATTTTGATAAAAGTAATTATGAAATTTTTTATGTCATTGCCATAGAGATTAAAGCTTAGCAAAAGCAGTAAAACTCCAATGGTTTAATGCGACCAACTATGATATCAACTGGGGTTGGTAGACGGGAAAAATCTGTATTTTACAAAACCTGAGCCCAGGCTACTAGGATTTCTTGAGAACTCGAAATCTGTCATAATTTTAAAAATTTAATTTACTTTTAATATTAAATTCTTAATTTCAGTTTTATTCGACCTTTTTTTATTTTTATAAAATGTTAATCTTAATCTTTTAAATGGTCTTTTAAAATATAACGATTTATTTTTTTCGATATTTCGCTTTCCTGTGGAAAGCTTCTTCGGGAAATTATTTTTTATATTTTTCAAAAACAAAAAATTATAGCAATTTAATTAACTGATTTAATTAACTTAATTACTTGTTATAATTTTTTGTTTTTGATATATATAAAAAATAATTTCCTGAAGAAGCTTTCCACAGGAAAGCGAAATATCGAAAAAAATAAATCGTTATAATTTAAAAGACCGTTTAAAAGATTAAGATTAAAATTTATTAAAATCTTAATTTATCATTCGTAACAAAGCTTACGGAGAAGTTTCCTTAAAGTTATTTTTACCAGATTTTTTACCAATAATGTGCTCACATTATTACATATTGTTGACTTTTTCATTTGGGTTTTTAAATTTTGACAGTGAGGCCTATTAGTTAAATTGTATTATGTTAAGCGCTATCTATATTAATTTTGTTTACAGAATAATATTTTGATAATCTTTTGCAAAATTGCTTTCTTCTTTGTCATAGTATTTAGATTGTTCACATATTCACCTCTATTATTAATGTCAAAACAAAATCACTTCAACGATAAAATAATTATAGTGTGGTAGTAAATATTGACGACAATCTATTACTATTAGGTGATGTTTGGTATTTTTATAAACACTTGGAAGATGACATCGAGATGATCTGAATCCTTGTTTGTCATTACATTATTTGATAACAACATGGAACGATTTTCTACAATTTCGATGTTAATAAAAATGAAAAAATTATAATAAGAAACAAAAAATAAAATATTGAATATGAAAAAAATTAAAAGAACAGTTCGGAACATTAATTAGGATTTCAGAGACGCATATGTCCTAATGGTACAAATTGGAATGGAGTAAGTAACATTGAAATTAAATTTCATCCAACCTTGTAATAGTAAATAGTGACACTATTGCTATTTCCTGTCCTATCTGGCTGTTTTGTGATGGTTGGCAAAAGATAAGTGATAAAAGATAATTTAAGAATATGTGCACATATTTCAAATTTAAAGCCAATCACTTATTTTCAGGTGTAGAGTTTTTAAGTGTAAAGAAAAAAAGAACTTTAAAAAAAACAAGGCAATAACCAATTTCGCCGCTAGAAAAAGCTGCTGCGAATATAATGCAGTTTTTAAAACTTAACAAACCTTGCAGATATCATCCAAGAAATTTAATCTTCATGTCATCCAATAACACCAAGAATTCCTGGCCTCACAGAGACTCTAGAGAAATATTTTTTGTAAAATAATAGATACCTCTAGGTTGCGATAATTTAAGATCAAAATCATTGTCACCACCTAGCTGTAAGAGCCTTGTGTCAACAAGCTTATATTGTGGTCACCTTTAAATTGTTTGAAATAAATATTGATCGTAATCTACTTTTCATAGAAATTAATCTACAAAACTGTCACACAGAATGATTTACCGCTTACAGTTTTTAAAATACTCACAAACTATTTTATTCATTTACTTGCTGTCCAGCAAATTGAAACTTAAATCTTTGAATTTTCTTTTGCTGAAATCAGACAAACAAACATTTTGTACCCTAGTTTTTTCCATGTTTATATATAACTACTTATTTCACTGTAATTTAAATTTATATCGCAATTTCTCTTAAACTATTGATAATATATCAACGTCAACGCAACAGAACACAGCACTTTTAGTTAATACCGATTTAGCGTCAAAGCGATGCTGTCGCCTTCGTAGACGGTTGAATATTTGCCTTTTATAATGAAGATGAATTCAAATAATATTAAAAATGTTAATTTCTTATTAACTTATCTTTATAGATAAAAGATAAAAAGTACAGAATTTAGTTTTTTTTAAATTTTCGAATTCGGGATTTTCCGTTTGCTCTGCCTCGTGCCGCCAATCAAGAAAAACAGTTTTTTATTATAAAATTTGAGCTCTTATATTTAATCTATATTTGTTCTGTGGATTAAAGATCTCTACAGACATTAAAATAGTAAATAATCATAATACATAAAACATCAATTTAGTTATTTAAATATAAAACTAGATAACATTTGAAGAAATACTTATAGTTTTTTTTAACGACCTTTTTTTATCTTCAATAAATATTTTTTTTCTTTTTCAAGATTTTTTTACATATTTTTTCTTCTCGATATTTCCCTTTCCTTTGGAAAGCTTCTTCAGGAAAAAATTTTATATTTTTGAAAACAAAAAATTATTAACAAATTGAAAAAAAATGTTTCAAAACATTTGACAAAAATATATAAAATATTTTTTCATACATATATACAAAAATTCAAATTTTCAAATATTCAAACATACAAAAACAAGGAAAGGGAAATAACAAATAAATAACAAATAACAAATTCTCTCTTATGAAATGGTTATAACAAATTATGTGTCTTTTTAATTAAGTACCTATAATTCTGAGCTAAATTGTCTGTGTCTGTTTTGAAATTTATTCTCCTTACATTTGGTACATTAACAATTTCTAACATTTCCAACATATAACGTCTCTTGTAGTTTTTTTCTATATCTAACACTAATGTTTCATCAAACTTTGGATAATGATTATATTTCTTACAATGTGAAGATAAGGATGTCTTCTGTGTTGAAATCTTCCTATATATTTGGTCACACCTGTGACCAGCTAATCTTGTTTTAAGTTTATTTTTTGTTGTCCCAATATAAACTTTGTCACAGTTCCCCTGGTCATTTCCTCCACATGGTATCCTGTATACTGCATCAGATATTTCTATTTTTCCTATTTTATCCTTTATACTGCTAAGTAATTTATTTTATGTGTTTTGTGTGCAATTATATATTTATCTGCGTCATATATTTTACACTTTCTTAATCTTTCTGATATTCCAGGAACATAAGTTAATGATTTATAATTTCTTGTCTCTGCCGTAGAATTTCCTAAATTATGCCTATAACTACCATATTGTCTAATTAATCTGTTAGTTAATTCTACTGAAAAATCATTGTCATTAAGTATATCTCTTATTGTATCCCTATTCTTCAAATGAAATTCTCTATCACTTCTAGTCTATATTCTGTCTATCATATTTTTCGCTGTGTTTATTATCATTTTCCTTGGATGTTTTGAATAAAAATTAATAATTCTTCCAGAAGATGTTGGTTTCTTATACCAATCAAATACTGACTTATTTTTCTTCCTTATCATCAATATATCTAAATATGGAAGTCTAGATTCTAATTCTCTTTCAATCGTAAATTTATTATCCGGATGGAAACTATTCAATTCTGACAAAATATCATCCACTGCATCTTCTGAAAGCGAAATATCGATAAGAAAAAATATATAAAAAGATCTTAAAAAAGAAAAAAGATATTTATTATTTGAAGAAATATCAATATGCTTTTTAAATTTATTAAAATCGGTATAAGTTTTTTAAAACGAATCAGAGTTAACAAAATTTGATCTGAACACTTTAATTTCCAATGGATTAAAATAGTGCGTAGAACGAAGTGGAACATTAAATTAAATATTACTAATCAAAAAATTTGAACAAAACAAAGGTGACATTTAACATTATATTTCGGCTTTTTACAGTTGGGAGCTTTATTGAAGCAAGTCTTCTAGTGTAGAATGGTAGAATTAAGGGATTCTATTGTAAGCCTCGAAAATAAAACAAGTACTGCTCTTGCAGCAATTTCATACTATTACTATGGACTTTATAAATTGGATTCCAAATTATTGCGCCATATTCCAGAATAGATCTGGCAAGAGCAGTATAAACATGGGTCACTAAATTCCTTCGCCCAGCATCTTATCAATCCAAAAACTGCACGTGCTTTATTAGTAGTTCACGAATTATGCCGCATAAAATTTAGTTTGGCATGCAAGAAAATACCAAGATCTGAAACTGCATTCAGTTTCGCAAGTTCGTAGCCGTTTAAAATATATTGCACGTTTGCACGACATCCTCGGAAGAAACACACGTATATGCATCTTTTAAGGTTCAACCCCATTATGTAAATGCTACACCATAAGTCCTTTTGAAGGAGAATATGATTATATGTCCGAAGTATCTTCACGTCGTCTACATATAATAGAACGTTTGAGTATATAATGGCTTCGGACTGTTATATCGAACTGTTATATCAGCCGCTTGCGCGACTGATTATTCGTAACATTTATTCTATAATTAATGTTTACAACCTAAATTTCTTAAAAGCTAATTCACACACTAATACATTAACAATAATACAATAAATGTAAGTTTGATTTTGTGTGGAAAAGTATATTTCAACTGAAGGAATATACTTGTCCATGCAGAAGGCATGGAAATAACGACACTGTCAAACACACTACACATCCCTTCTTTTCAAGAATGATCAACATCTTTTGGTTGATCATTCTTTTAAAATTTTAGTTATAGCAAAAATTAGTTGAAAGGATCCAAATGATCTTCTTTCTAAGAATCTAACATTTATTAGATCATTAATAAATAAGGAAAATAATAAAGAACCCAGATGGCTGGGATATGTAAAATTTGTTAAAATAAAAAGAGCTTCTAAATAACTGCCACTATGGAGATGAGCACTGATAGAACAAGTACCCTTGACAAGAAAAGTTTCCTTTTAGATGTTTTCTCTGGGCACAAAAAACTTAACTTGCGCCAAACCACTGTTTTTTACTTTTATGTAATTCACTTTCATTTCAATAATTCATTCTGAAAGAAGGGTTCTTTATAATTCTTTTCGTTACCAGTACCAAAAAAAAATAAATTAGTGAGGACGAATTTTCCAAGGTTCTTTATACCTCTTTTCATTACAATAAAAAAAACAAGCTTTTATACACGCCGCGACGCGGCGTCGAAGACCGTTAGTTATTCAAGAAATTTTGGTGACTGTGAAGCTGTTAAATATTAGTACACATTAAAACTTATTATTTATTTTATTTAAAAAAGCCAAACATTAAAAAGTGTGCAGCCACGTTCCAAATATAAAAGAATGATAGACAGAAGGTTGCACAATATTTAAGTTTTAATTGTTGGTTTAATTTTTTTGTGTTTTAACGGAAACTTTAATACGCTTTCTATAATTAATTAAAATAATAACGCTATTATTTGTTATTTTTTTGAATTAATTTTTTATTTCCAAAGAATTCCATTCGAATATTAGAATATAAAAGTAAGAAAACCTTTATTTAACTATTGTCTCAAGACATTTGTGTAAATAAAATATTTAATGTTTTAGTGTGCAATTACCAGTTATTTGCATGTTTTCATTCTGCTTGCTTGACGATTAATTTCGGTAATTAGTTAAACGAAAGCAAAACTATTTTATTATCTGTTCAAGCCTTAGCTATATAAAATTTTAAATTTCAAAAAGATATTTAGGATTATTTTTTAGAATAAAGTTGCTTAGAATGCGAAAACAGAGGCGAATCTTTTAGCTAAATAAGATTTAGCCATTTGTTTATAGTTAAATGGAAAGAAATATTGGTCACTCTAGACGTAAAATTAATGCATTAAATGACCTAGGACTTTCGTTCCCTTCACAGTTTTCAGATTCTAGTAAGTTAACAAAATTTGCATATGAGTAGAACATACAAATATAAATGCGCAAGGTGCTAGTTACTGTCTCAGAGAAATTTTAAATTTATTTAAATTTATTATAATTTATTTATTTAATTTAAGCCGACTTTTCAATATTGTAAAAAAATAAGGTCACAGACGTAAACATAATCGGATGTATGCATAAAAACTTAAAGTAGGTTTAACTGCCGTTGTTAAGCACAATTTCCTAAAGTTGTATTCAAAAACGATTTTACCTTAAAATACCTTTGTTAACTTTAAAGTAGAAAAAACCTACGTTAAACGTACAATAAATTGACAGTTCAATTTTATTATTGAAAGTTCAAAAACAAAACAAATTGTGTTTACAATAAACTGAGCCGTTTATTTTAAAAGTGGCATAAGTTACTTTGTTATTTTCATCTTTTTATTTTAAATTAGTTTATAAAACATTTTAATTTTTAGCCATTTCAACTAGTCTGTATTTAGTTTTCTTTCTGAAACGGATTTTTCTAATGATTGTGTTGAAATAAAATCTTTTTCCTATATGTTGTGCACTGTGAAGGATTTTTTCGACAGGGGGCTATTACTGCTATTACTATTTTGTCCTTTACATAAGTCACTATGTTTAATAATATGCTTTTGAGTTGTGATATTCTTAGATATTTTATATAACACGAAGCAACCGCCTGAGAATAAATAACAAAATAATGCTAATTATGTGTAGTATATTAGATATCATTATAATATAGTTCAGTAAACTGCACTATTCTTCCGAACTAATAAAAATAAGTCCAATAATCACAACAATACTTCACACACACTTATTACATGTTTCAATTTCTTTCACACTAAGCTCCGTAATTAATTTCCTAAGTACAGCGACTAACGCCACTTTCAAAATAAGCATTTTTGTTACACCGTTAATTATCAACACTCTTCTCAAACAAATTTCAATACTTCTTAACTGATTAATATCAAATTTATTTAAAATGAAAAAAAACTGTTCAGTTGGCATAAGTCACCTCAATGACAATTATACTTTGTTATTCCAAAAATTTTTTAAAATGTTTATTAAAACAAATTGTAGTATACAAATAATTATGAAAATAAAAATATAACATGCCATTCAATATAAAACATCTTAACATTTTTATTTTATATTTTACAAAAATATAATTATAATTAATTATTTTAAACAAAAGTTTTATTGATGTACATATAATCAAAACAAAACTCGTTATTTGAATAATTATTTTTTAATATGAACAAATTTTTTGTAAGTTCTTCGTAAGCCTTGCAAATTAACCTCTTTTGGGTGCTTTGCTTTTTATTAAAAAGATTAATAAAAAAAAAAATATGTTAATTTTGCTGAAAACAATAAAAACATTTTTTATGGATCTAACTACCCGGATAAATAATATTCATTTTTATACATCGTTAACTATAACATGACAACTGAAAATAGTGGCATTGCCAGAATCAAAATACTAATTTTACTAAAGCATATATTAGCTAAAGTACTGTTTATGAATACCATTTTCTAACAAACGTCTGTTAGCCTTAAAGTGTTTGTTAACTAACGTGTACTTTAAAGCTCAAGTACGCGTTTTTTATGCATACAGCCGAATGTCTCTACAAAACACTCTATCTATATCACATATTTTAATGTTAAAGACTGTATAAAAATTTCTAGTGCTTGCTGGCAGTGCTGCTTGGTTGTAGAACTATCGAGCATACTTTTGGGAGCAACCAACGCTTAAACAGTTTAGTGTAGAAATACACCTAACGGCTGATGAAACACTTGGTGATTCATTACTATAACGTAAACGTTGCAGACTCGTAAACGGTAGGGTCAATTTCTACTTTAAATAGCAACTAAAAGCGTTGTCAATGTTATAATTATAAAACACTCGCTTTTAAGCAAGAACAAATTTAAAAACTGGTGTTAGGTAAATTCGTTTAAAAGTTTTAAGAGTTAAGTTTGCATAACATATTTTAGCTTAAAAATTAGTTAAAATAAGCATAAAAATTTAATACTGGATTAATGCCTAACAAATAAAACCACTAAGTTTTACTTTATAGCACATAAATGTTTACTAGATAAATTGCAACGTTCTATTCTACCTGTAATAAGCAACATGCCATTTCCCATTATTGGACGCGTGTCAAATTTTGTCCTATATAAGTATGTTTACAGCTACAAGTAAGACTGTATACTCGGCATAGAACTAAATTTGTCAGTTGTTTCTGTCGATGTCCTGAGATTATGTCTCAGATTGTAACTAGTTAGTTAATTTATATATTTGTGGTCCTGTGTCAATAAAACTATGCCGTTATGTTCTATCGGCTGTCTCTTTGTCTCATTTATTCTTGTTTTTAGTGTTGTATTGTCTAAGAAGTTTGTTGATTGTAATGGGTTCGTAGGCGTTATTTTTAGCTATGGTATAAATTGTGTCAAGTTCTTTGTTGTACTTATCTGAAGTAAGTGGGATTATCTTAAATCTATGTCTAAATGCTGCTACTTTATGTTGAGTAGTGTGGTTCGAGGTAATATAGATGGTAGTGTCCATTGCAGTTGGTTTTCTACAGATGCCAAATGTTAGACAGTCAGTTTCTCGTATTATTGTTATGTCAAGATAATGCAAATTTCTGTCTGGTTTATTTTCCATTGTATATAAAATGTTATTATGGATTGTGTTTAAGTCTGTTAGAATTTGTTCGGCGTTGTCTTGTTTGAGGATACATATGATGTCATCTATGTATCTATAGTAATGAGTTATTCTGTGTTTTTTCATTAGTGTGTAGTATTTCGTTATGTTGCATAAAAATTTCCATGAAGGTAGCTAAAGTTGGGTTTCGCATACCGAGTCCGTCAGATGATTTGTAGAAGTGGTTATTGAATTTAAGTAGTTCTGTTTTATTATCGTCTTTATAGTATCTATAATGTCGGTGATGTATTGGTTTTCGTATAAATTGTCTAATATGTCGCGTAGAATATCTAAGGCTTAATGTGTTTGTATTGAGGTATATAGATCCTTAATGCCAAAGGAAACGAATCGCGTGTTTTCGGTTATCTGGTCTTTAACTTTTTCGATAAGGTCTTGTGTATTACGTATCGTTTATATATTTTGTAAATTTATCTTTTCTTTAAGTAGGCCAGTAGAATGTTTAGCCAGGTGCTATGCTGGTGCAGTTCTGTAGTTTTAATGGGTCTCATTTGTATGTTTTCCTTCTGTATTTTCGTTAGTGCTTTGAGTGTTCGGGGTTCTGGGTTCAAGTTTATATATTTGTATACTTTTGGTCATAAATGTTTTGCAGCGTTGTCATAGGCTGCGTACTTCCTTTTGGTAAAATTCAGTTGGTTCATTTTCAAATTTACTACAGTTCGTCTGTTAATAAATCGTTGTGTTTTGTCTATATTTGTTGAAATATTACACCAAATTCCAATTACATAAATAAAACACCTTTTATTTAATTTCGCAATTCAATCTTTTTTATTTTAATTTCGCTTATAGGCGGCTTATCTGATACACACTAGAACAAGAAGTAAAAAAGAAAACTCAAAATAGAAAAGCTCTACACGCATGAATAATTTACCACACTATTTATGTAATAGTGTTGTCCCTTTCTATTTTACAGAGTCACATAAGTATGTTGCTTTTGCGCAAGATGATGAACAAAAATGAATTATTGCATCAGCCAATTTTAACATGAAGTTCAAATCATCCAACATGTAACTGTTAAATCCAACAATATTCTATTTGTTTTTTATGTAAATATAACAAAAATATCAACGGATAAAAAACACTTTATTTATTTAATTTAAATACCACTTAAAGAAGTAAACAGTTTAGTATTATTAATACCTAATAAAAATTATAGTACAAAAATAATTTCTAGGTGAAATCGCTAGGGGTTGCTTTGAAACTTTAAAAGAGAATTTTTCAAGTCTGTTACAAGTATGATATGCAGAATTTTTTCAATTCATTATAAATAAATGTCAACATATTTAACAGTCTCAATTTTTTAAACCGCCTAATTGCATTTTATTTACACAGAAAATAGGAATATTTGTTCTTATTAATATATAAAAAATTTTCTTGCCTATAGAAATATTCTCTTTTCGTAATATTCCATTTTTTCAAAATATTCCATTGACGTTATAATTACTGTTACTACGTTTGAGTATTTACTTATATATATGTATATACATATATATTGCCTCGTGATTATAAAGAAATTTAATTAATTTACCAAAATTTTTATTTACACAAATGGGTTGAAGCAGGTGCAGACGTGACTTGAAACATCGAACCACGGATTCTTGTTACTATATAACTGCTAAAAATTTCTAAATTTCTCATCAGTATTTTTGTAAATCTTCTACAAAGTGGTTCTAAATTCCTATTCAAATAGAATCATAAAAAATAAGTTATAAAAATGAAACTTTTTATGGCCTTATATATAGTAGCTATTCTGTTGATGGTTTCCGAATCCGAAAAAATTGATGATGAATGTGTTGAAGGTGTCTTTAATTGCAATGACATGGTTAAAAACTGTCGAAGTAAGTCTCCACATTTACAAAAATGCAAAAATTATGGAAACAGTTGCAAGTTTTTTATTACAAAATGTTCCATACACACTCGTAAGTCATATTTCGTTTTCGTTCATTTCAATATACAACACACATACACACATCTTTGTTTTTTCTAGCTTTCCGAATTTCTAAGTATGAAATGTGCAGCGGCTTTGGAGTGAATTTGGCTATAAGTTGTGACGAGAACAAAAAACTGGCATAAGTCAAGCTAGTGTCTTTATTTCAAATAAAATTTTAATTTAATAAAAAACCAATCAATTTACAAATAACTCACAACTAATTTATTTTGTTTTTGATATTTTGAAATAGTTTTAAAACCTTTTACAGGGGCTAATTTGAAGCAGAATTATATTTGAACAAGTTAAGTCTCTGTGTAAAGTTTTGTAATCCCATAGGATAATTTAAAAGCCATTAAAACCATTTCCATTTTAGACTAGAAATTACAACAAAAGAAAACAGCTGCATGGTACTCAGAGCGAACAACAATTTTATGCAATAATACTAACAAATAGAGTTTCGGTCGTTTAGGCCGACTCTGAGATGTAATCTCAGAACGTCCACAGAAACAACTGACAAATTTAGTTCCAGCGGAATATACGGACTTACTTGTACCTTTAAACATACTTATATAGGATAAACTGGAAGAACCTTAAATACAAGACTTACAGAACATGTACACTCATCCAAACAAAAAGGAGAAGACATCAAATTTACATTATATCTTGACACTAACGGACACGCACCAAGGGAATTAGATCTACAAAACAAAAACCTTTGACTCCACACACACTCTCTCCTTACTATAGCCCCGCATAAAATAAACCACTGATGTTAAATCATACGATCTGACTGGCCACTGCTTAACTGCTGCTTGTCATGAAATCATAACTTCGGCAATTTGTTCTGCTGTAAATTTATCGTTTCATTGGCTGTGTGCCATCCTATTGAAACCACATATCAGTGATATCCGCGTCGTTAGTAATAGGACAAAATTAAGTTATCAGCATCTCGCGATAGCGTGATCTATTGCGCGTTATCACATTTTCAGCCTCATCTTCGCAAAAAGAAAAAACCTTCCAATCAAGCCTCCAGACCACACAAAGTACCATACAGTGACATATTGAACAGGCAAAAGTTTCTCAACAATCGCTCTAGAATTTTCAGAAGCCTAAGTGCGGCAATTTTGCTCACATTCTGACGAATGTGAATAGTTGGTCAATTCCCGCATCAGTTGAACCTTATATGGTTTCAAAGTCAAATCCTTGTTCAGAACGTTGAGGAATGTACAAACCTGGATCAACTAAAACACTGTGGCTCACGTCACTTTAACGCATCGCGGCACCGACTTTTCAGGCAGTAAAATTTCAACATATACGCAATAAACGCACCTATGCATTTGTCGCAACCATGGATTATCTACCTAATCGCCCACTGTGTGTTGTCAGAAAATAAAATTTTAAATTGTAAATAATTAAATTAACTTTTTTTTAAATAATTTTGACAAAAATCAAAAGATTTTTTGATAACTTGAATGAATTGATAATTCCACAGCTAAAGATAAAAATGAGCTTCATCTGAAAAGATGATATTTTTGCAAAATCGACATCTTCCGTAAGTCGATCGCAGGCCCATTTAGCGAAGCGAAAACGCATTGGATGGTCACTTGGCTTCAACTCCTGAACCAATTGGACTTTGCATGACATCATACCAAGCTCTTTATGCAAAATTCATCTCAATGATGTCTCTGAAATGTTAAATTGTTAAGAACGATGGTGAAATGATGTTTTTTGGCTTTTCACTCTTTGGTTATCGATTAGGATGCCAGTTTCTTTCACTTTTTTCACAAGATAACGAACATACGGAGCTGACGGTGCTTCTTTTCTTCCAAAATCCGTACGCAATTTTCGCACGCATTCTGCAACATTACCATGATTTTCAAAGTAATGTCGCAATATTTCCTAGCGTTGTTCAAGCGTAAACACAACCATATTCGTTCAGGGGAAGGATAAAACTAATTATCTGTCAAATCAAACATAAGCTAAGTGTTCCCATTCACGAAATAAACACTAGTGAAAAAAAAAGTTAGATGGCGGACCCTTTATATTGTTACTAGGATAATTTACTAAGTTTCAAAAGAAAATAATTACCTGTAAAAAAATAAACGAAACGAGCCAATGTGCAGTTTAAAAACCGCGCAGAAATCTTATATACACAAGACAATAACAACATGCATATAAGAAATTCTACCAAATCAGATAACAAGCAGAAAGCAAAAACAACTAAGGCTTCTAAACTGAATAATAATAACAACAGCACTATAGGCTGATGTTAAAGTAGAATATTTTTGTATATATATGAGAATCGCTTAAAACAACTATATAAGCGCTACTTGCTAGAAAAATGAATCAAATCAAGTGGAGCATTGAGTAAAAACAACAAAGTTACCATGGTGTTTATTTTGTGTATATTGAGAGTAAATAAACGCATTAGAAAGCGTTCGTGAGATGGAATCTATTTTATTTGAAGAAAGTTTTATTTCTAAATTTTTTTAATAACAAAATAATTAGGGCAGGTAAAAAGCAATATAATAAGCTAAGGAGGATGACTCAATTTTAAAACTTGCTTTTCTGCCAACGTTTTTGCTTAAAATTGAGGTCTTGATAATGATAATTCTTGCTGCAGTGGCGTAAACAATAATATTTTTAGAAACGTCTACCATAACTGACCAATAGCCGCTTAACAACTGTATTAGATGCTTTCAGAACAATTTTATACAAACTTTGAAAAAATCTTATTGTTTACACCATGGCTTTGTAAAGTCTTTTAGAGCTCATTATCCCCCAAAAATGTGGCTCATTTCTATATTTTTTGGCATGCTTACATTCCATTACTGCAAGTATTTTTTCAGTTTGATTTTGAAATCAAAAAATTATTTATTGTTAAAAATAAATTCTTCATTTTTCAAAACTATTTATTAAATATTAATGAAAATAAGGTTTTTATTATCTTAGGAATTATTTCCACTTGCTAATTTATTGCAGTTGTAGTAGTTGTAGTATTCATGTTGTTACAGGTGGACAATCTATTTACTTTAATGCCGTCACAAAATTTCGCATTGACAACTTTATAAGCTTAAAATAAAAAATTTAAAATTATTTGAAGTCAACATTGCTTAAAAACTTATTTCTTCAACACTTACAATTTCTACTGACAAAGTTAAAAATATCGAATTCGCACTGATTTCTAAAAATTTTGCACCATTTGGTACTTCCAAAACGACTGCAGATATGCACTTCATCAGTGCAGGCTTTTACATGAAACGCATTAATTTCAGCACTTTTAATTGGTTTACAAGCCAGTAAAAGAATAGCTACACGTGTTATCATTAAAATCAATTTCATTTTTTGAAAGAAAATTTTCCTTGACTTGCTTTTTAAAGTTCTGGGGAACTAATAATGATATCTTTAAAATACAGCGTGAGTTTGATTGCTCAAGAATTTGCATTTGTTTTGTTCTTCTTAAAAACTTGTGTAAATATTGATTAATTTTAATTAATTTAGGAAATAAGTTTTAAGAAACACTTGCTGGCATAAGAGATATTCAAAATTTTTGTTAACTTAGCAAATAACAATGTTTAGGCTGAAAAAGTATTGGGTGTCGGTCGTTAATGAGTTTCACTTCCATCCCAAGGCTCGCTTGGGTCTTCTTTCAGTGTGATTTGTAAAACGGAATTTTTGTACTAAAAATGTTAACGCAGAAGGTTCTGAGTGAGTTATTTATCTGCAAGATAAACCCTACACCAGAAGCCTAAGAATGCACAGTAGTGTAAACTTTTTCTGTATTAAGGCTCTGTTGTACATAGCAAAGGGCAAATACGGCGAATGCTTACACATAATCCTCACTTACTGAATAATTAGATGCAAAGAACATGATATCTTTGGTATTTAATTCTAAAAAATGCTGACATTTAATGCTTGCTGTAAAGTGTTTTAAAGTATAAAATATATAAACAAAAAGTACCTTCTTGCGACAGTTCTCGATTTCATTTTTTATCACTCTCAATTAAATTCGTATTTAATAAATATATTAAATATACAAAAACAGAATTGGACACGTGTTAGCTAGACAATAGAATGTATGTATGTCTTAAAATAAGTCAACATCGCAGATGCTTTTTGTTTCTTTTTTTTTTGTACAACGAGCAAAAGCAAACAATTTATTGAGTTGGAATTTTTTTTCTTGTTTTAACATAGTCTACATTAGGAAAAACGTCTTAAAACTGTTAACCTTTACGCTATTTATATTAATTGATAATCGGAATATGGTTGACAACAAACCCAAAGTTGAAAGTTATGAAGAGCGTGGCGTGTAATTTTTCTATTCAAATGCAACCGTATTTGAGCTAAACAAAGGCATTGCTGGGCGATTACTATGCGCAGTTTTAACGAAACTAATATTTCTATTTACTGCTATTCCACTTTCCAGATAGTTCTCGTACATTAATCGTTCGTTAGTTTTAGTAACATGTTTCCTCGAACATTCCTGGAACAAATGAAGGCGCGCAAGTATATAAACATCACTTTAACACAATATCAATATTATTTTGGTATTCCCTAATAGTCTTATGACGACTTTGCCAGTTTATCGAACATTTTAATAAACTATAACACACATATCTAATATTTAAGCTGATTTATTTGTGTACTATTTTTGACAAAATTGTTGTGAAAAAAATAAAACTGTATCCCTGTAGGCTAGTAGGTAGTGTACTAGTTTGTCAGTCTGTGGGTTATGGGTTCGATTCACAACAAAGACCTTCGCTTTTGTTTTTTTCACTACAAAAATAATTATTAACTGCCGGTAGGGCTGTTCAGTGATGAAGGCTACTGGAAGGTTACTGGTCGCTGTGGTGTCTTGTACGACCGTTAATTTCCGTAGCTATCCTTCTACTTTCACCACTTTTCTCATCTCTTCTCTATACCTTTCCTAAAAAATGTAGCACGGTACTTGACTAAATAGGCATTGTTGTCTGAAGTGCTACTTCTCTTTAAAAAAAAATTTAACCTAAAATAAATTAAAAATCAAAATAATTTAAAGTCAAAAATCGCCCCAAATCTGTAAATAGAATTTTGTCAAACATGTATTTGTAAATTACACCTTTTGCCATCCATCACTCATTCTATTTGGTGGGCGTTCATTGTTTCTGAAAATTAGAGGGAAAACTGCCTCTTCGATGGATTTTTTTCCATTTCTTCCCTTGGTAATTTTAATTTTTTCCATTTTATTTGTACTTTTTTATATTTTATTTTGTGTTTTTAGTTTTTTCAATCTTTATAAATTTTTGTTTATAACAGCACGACATCAAAATGACAGACGACAATATCAACGGCAGTTTAAGGCAACATCAACAAGTGGCAATATTGCCAACGAGAATACGGATTTACAACAAACGATAAAAAACGACGCCGTCTTGTATTGCCGTCGTCAGAATAAGACAGAATAAGTTTTAGTTGTTTCAGTTGTATTGTATCCTAGTCAGATTTATTCTGAAAATTATGTTTAAAAATTAATTACATGTTGTTATAATGTTGTTGTGTGTGTTAATGCTATTATTGAATGCAGTTTAAGGTAAATGTAAGTATATGCATGTATAACAACAAATAAAAATTTTGTTATTGTGTTAAGTGCTTAAAAAATATCTATTTAAACCACAAATATTTTAACATTCTTCGGAAAAATAATACTTTTCATAAATAATATTTTTTTCCAAGCACAAGTTCTTAATATAAAAATTAAAGAAATAATATTTATATTTTCAATATTATATTTTTATTCATAAATAATACAAAATAGTCAAAAAATTTTTAACAAGAATAAAACTATAAAAACTACACTTTAAAAAAACATTTAACTAAACGTACATATAATTTGATAATGCTAAAAACTTTTCAACAATTTTTAATTTATTGATTAATTTTTTGAATCGTTTATACACTTTTCCTTTCCTGATTACGCCACCCAAATGTTGGCGTAATATCGCAAATAAAAAGATAATTGATATAATTTTTATAGCTTTGGAAAAAAAATTATGTACTAAATAAGTCAATTAACCATCGGTTTTTTCAACAAGAAGTTTGTTTTGCAAGTGTGGCAACACCAACAACATGATAGTTTTGAGAATTAGTTTTTTGACGTATTCGTTGCTACAATGAATTAAATTTCGCATGAAAATCGCATTAAAATATTTGAAGCCACTATGAAAATAATGGTTCTGTTAAGGTTACATTTCGTAAAATTCGTGATATTTTTGGACAACATAATCGTCCTTCTGAGACCGCTATTAAGAATTTGGTCGTTTAATTTGAGTCGACAGACTTGATAAAAATGTGTGAACACCAACGCGTGTTCGACCGGGTAGTTCAACTGAAAACATGGCTGTCGTGAGCCACAGTGCAAAAGAAGAAGATTATAGTTTCTCAATTCCTCGACGTTCTCAACAATTGGCGTTATCCAAAACCACCACATGCCGAATTTTGCGTTAGGATTTTACTGTGAAGCCTTACAAGGTGTAACTGGTGCAGGAATTCAAGCCAACCAACCATTTACATCGCCATAGATTCCCTTAATTCACTCAGGAACAACCGGCTGGTTATTCTGAAAATATAATTTTTTCAGACAAACCCTATATTCACTTGTCAGGGTACGTCAGCAAGCAAAATTGCTGCATTTGGGCTTCTGAAAATTCTGGAGGGATTATTGAGAAGCATTTGCATACTCAACGTGTTACTGTGTTGTACGCTATAGTGAGATGCTAACAACTCAATTTTGTACCTATTATTGATGACGTGGATATCATTGGCATGTGGTTTCAACAAGAAGGTGCCACATGCCACTCAGCCAATAAAACGATCAATTTATTGTAAACTTATAATAACAATATTAAAAAAAATAACAGAGAACACAAAACTGGTCTCATTTGACGTAAAAGACATGTGTCCATCAATCAATAATAAAACAAAAACCAAGGAACTGGCAATACAACTCACAAACACACTACAAGCGTCACTAGAACCTAATTACTGTAAATTTAACAATAATATATAGACAAACAACAGGACTAGGAATTAGAAATCCAACATCTGCAATCCTTATGGAAGTATTTATGCAGAAATTAGAACAAGAATACATAAAGGAACTAAAAACCAACTTCGGAGTAACATTCTACGCAAGATATGTCGACGACATCATATGCATACTAGAAGGAAATAACAATGGAGCAAATTCTGGACTTCTTGAATGGAAGACACAAGAATATAAAATTCACAATGAAGAGGAAGACGAGGGGGAGAATTAATTATCTGGACCCAACAATCAAGAGGAACGTAATTCTGAACACAATCGACTATGAAACATACAGGAAACCAACAGCAATGGACACAATAATACACAGCTTATCAAATCATCCCCAACAGCACAAAAACGCATTAATCAGGCAGTTAATAACAAGACTGTTAAATGTTCGCCATTTTTTTTCCAAAAAATTTCACTAGAATTTTATGGTATTTTTGAATATAAAAACAAGAAACCCTTTGTCTTACCATTATATCAACACATTTGTGTTAATAATAGTTATTTGATAAGCGTGCAAATATCTTTTACTAATTAATTTTTTAATTTGTTAGTTAAATAAAAACAAAACTATTTTGTAATCTATTTAAAATTTAGTTTTCATAAAGTATTTACTTCTCATTATTTCGCTACACCATTGGCAAATCGAAAAGAGATATTTTCAATTTATATTTTAATGGACTTTAGTTGATTTTTAATACTATAAATTTTTTCATTATCAATCTTATGTAATGAAATTATGCAGTTTTATAGAAATTTTATAGCACATATTGGAATGAAAAAAAAAATAACGATTGACTTAGTGCAAATACCACAATTTCCAAAAAAAAATTTTAAACTTTCCAAAAATGGTATTTTTCAGATTTTTGCGGTATTTACTATGGAACATGATACAAAAGCGCCGATTATATGGCCAGAAAGAACACATTTAAGCATTTTAGTCAGGCTTTACGCTTTTTATTGATTTGATTTGTACACTTCGGGAGGCTGGGAATTGCGAGTTAATAAAACTTTTGAATTTATTATTGTTTACATATTTTCTAAAAAAAAATTTTCAACGCAGTCAACATTCAGTGCTTTTAGTTACAGCTCTTTATAGACACAACTTTTTCACAAAAATTGGAAAAATTTGGTTTTTTTAATTGTTCAATTTATTTACATTTCACGTACGATAAAAAAAGCCGTTTTAACAAATAAAAAATAGTAAAAAATTGGGAAGTTTTCTGGCCTTACTAGAAGTAAAAAAGTTAGACATACATGGCTTTTTAGATCTTAACGTAACCTATCGCTGGAATTTTAAATTTCATCTTCATAGACCAAATGTGTGCTACTTTATAACAGTCTCTATAGGCGGTATAATATTAAAATCTGTCATAGCCGTGCAATGCCCCCCCGGGGGAACATTTATCGGTCTTTATAGAATACTTGACTATCTAGACCTGTGCTGCTGGGAGTATAAGGGAGTCCAGTCCCCTGAAGGCAGCAGTGGGCAACTGGAAGCTCCACGTTATTTCCACGGGAATCAGTAGCTAGCAGAGTTTCCGTTATTTTTCTCTTTAGGCATTCAGCTGTTTCTCTGACTAATTATTGAGGTTGGTCCTTCGGGAGTATCGTGGTGGTTGTGGTTTGGTGGCCAGGATCATCTCGCCTTTAATAACACCCACTGGTGGATGATGTAGATCCAGTGAGCATGCTAGTAATGTGTTCTGAACAGGAGTTGGATAGTCTCCAGCTCTTCAGCAAGGAGTAGTGGTTTGCAGCCCTACTCTGGAACCGCTGAAACTGCAACTAGGAAGGACCTGTTACTAGAATTAACCTTCGGCCTCCTAGGGCGTGAGTGGCGCTGCTTTTCACTCACAGTGGTTTCATCACCATCTGATTAAGGCTCACGGCCAGGTGCAGATGTAAATCTTATCACGAAATAACCGTGCAATGCATTCGCATACCTGTTTATAAGCTATTGAAATTTTCTATTCTCTCCGAAATCTGCTATTGTGCACAGCTCGAAAACAAAAATTGAAAAGGAAAATTTTTCCAATATATTATTTTTTAATTAAAACCTTCTTCCTTTGATAACTGCAATGAACTGATATCTCCGTAACTTCTTTTGCAATCGAAATATAAAATTTCATATACTTGTACATGTATTATTTACAAGATAATGTGAATGTTTGATGTCATGGAAAGAACCCGCCAACATACCATAAATACTGATATTCTTTTAGTTTTACTTTTCATCAAAGTTTTTTGGTGTTTCAACATTTTTATTTATAGTTTCGGGAGTACCGTATTAGTTTCGCTATAGTTTACATAATTGAATTTTTTGTTCAAATTTTTTGTTCAAACCTCACGAACATGGGAATTCTAGGATGTCCAAAACCCAACCCTATAGAGCTTGAAAAATATTATGACATTTTAATTCCATAAGAAAAATTAATTTATCTTAAGGTAGGAGAGAAAGAGAAATCACACTACCTGTAAGTTTTAGCATAACACATTAGCACTTCGTTTTTTAAATAATATCATTTTTTATGGCACCCAATCAAACTAAAACTTAATAAGCATTAAAAAATACAAAAAACAGACTTTAACATTTTTTAACGTGAATAAATAATTATTGTAATTCTATAGATATGTTTATCGCATGTAGCTTTTATTTTATTATATACAATAAGAAAAAGTAAATAATTATAGTACAAAACACTTTGTTGGATTGCTATGTGTTTTTTTATTTTAATAAGAAATAAGAGAAATAAGATCTAAACACTTTCTTAGAAATTGGAAGAAGTTGGGAAGTTTGTCATTTAATACTTAAAGTTTTAAATATTTCATTTTATAACTTATTATTTTTCTTTTAAGAAAATCAAAATCTCTCAGTCCCTTTTAGTTTGACTGTTATAAATTGTTGCTTGGAATTGCCAGACGTGTTACATAGCAAGAAATACAAAATGGAAATTTTTAGGGACCAAAGAGGAAATCTCCCGAAGCTCGTATCCAAAAAGAAAAAACTCAATATAATCGGAATAACTATTAAGATGTAATTTATTGTTACAGTTAATAGAGGTAAAGTTTTCTAAAATCTATCAATCCGCACTTTTCTACTGCAGGCATGTTTATGAATGCTAACTTTTAGTTATTGTAGTATTTGGATCAGGTCAAATTCGACTGGCTTCTGATTTATCAGCATAAACATAGACTTTAAAAAAACTGTTAAAGAAACAAGCTAGTTCCATTGAACAGCTCGTGGTCACTGCGATATATAATCATGCCGCGAAAGTTTTGCGCTGAATTTTCTATATACTATTTATTGTTTGACAAGTGAAGCCATGCTATCAAAACAACAAGATATTCACATTCATATTATCCAATCAGTTGTTTATAGTTGACTGATTGGATAATATGAATTAATTTGGTGTTGAATTTATTGCTGAAAATAATCATTCTATGCAAGCATGGCTCATAGATTCACAAAGTAGAGTCAACCAATCTGTAAGAGTGTCAAACAGTAGTGATTCAAAAAAGATAAATATTAGTTTTATTTGGGTACGGTTTTCCTTCGACCCTCGTCAAATTTGGTTTGTGAACAAACCGGTTTCGGCTGTTTGCCATCTTCAGTGTTCTTTTCGTACTAGTTGCGTTCTATTGTCAGTTGTGTTTATATAGTTCGTGTCTCCCTTCGTGTTATAGCGTTCATCACTTTCTGTCTTTTTTGCCTGCATCTATCTCTCCTTTTTCGTTTGTCTCTTTTTACCTAATTTATCGCTCCCTTTTTCATTCGTCTTTTTTTCTAACTAAATCCTTTTACGATCATGCTTGTTGTCCGTTTTTGTTTATGTGTGAACCTATTGGGTTTTTTTTTTTTTTATGTGACATAATAATCTGTAATTGTACGTTTATGATGTTCTTTATTGCTTTGGTCTTGTGCACCTGCGTAACGTTTTTGTGTTGGTGTAGTGTTTGTTTTCATGTAAAAGTGTTTCAACGGTTCAAATATTGTGTCCGAAGCAGTGTTTATTTGTTCATTTATTATTCGTCCGTCAAATGTTTTTTGTTTGTATATTTCCATGTTTTCTAATACATTTAGTCTCCTTATTTGGTGCTGTGTATGAAGCAGTTTAACCGTTGTTTTTATATGTCCTGGTATACATTTGTTGTTGAATATATGGTTCGCAAAGTTTGATTCTGGAGTTGATTTTGGTTCTCGTAGTTTTTTGTTATAGTCTCTGATGTGTTCCCTAAGTCTGGTCTTAATTTTTCGTCCTGTTTGCCCGATGTAGCTATAATGGCATGTACAAGTTAATTTGTATAATCCTTGTTTTCCTAGTATATTTGCCTCGGTTGTTTTATTCCGTAGTATTCTGCCTAGGTTGTTTCTTGTTCTGAATGCGGTATTGATGTTGTGTTTTCCAAAGAATTTCGCCAGTTTGTACGTTGATTTTCCCATTTATGTTAATGTAGCCCATTTTTTCCTTTCATTCTCCTGTTCTTTGTTCGTTCTAATTTGTTTCTTGATGTTATCTACGAGGCGCGTTTGGTATCCGTTGTTTTCCGCTATGGTGTATATTGTTTCCATTTCCTTCATATACATTTGCCGTGTTAGTGGTGTTCTCTCGAGTCTTGTTATTAACTGCCTGATTGCTGCGTTTTTGTGTTGCTGGGGATGATTTGATGAGTTGTGTATTATTGTGTCCGTTGCTGTTGGTTTCCTGTATATTTCATTATTCGATTCTGTTCGAGATTATGTTCCTCTTGATCGTTAGGTTCAGATAATTAATTCTTCCCTCCTCTTCCTTTTCCATTGTAAATTTTATGTCCTTGTGTCTTCCATTCAAGTAATCTAGAATTTGCTCATCGTTATTTCCCTCTAGTATACATATGATGTCGTCGACATATCTTGCGTAGAATATTACTCCGAAGTTGGTTTTTAATTCCTTTACGTATTCCTCTTCTAAGTTCTGCATAAACACTTCCATGAGGGTGGCAGATGTTGGATTTCCCATCCCTAGTCCTGCTATTTGTCTATATATATTATTAATTTTATTTAGGTACGGTTTTCCGTCGACCCTCGTCAAATTTGGTTTGTGAACAAACCGGTTTCGGCTGTTTGCCATCTTCAGTGTTCTTTTCGTACTAGTTGCGTTCTATTGTCAGTTGTGTTTATATAGTTCGTGTCTTCCTTCGTGTTATTGCGTTCGTCCCTTTCTGTCTTTTTTGCCTGCATCTCTCCTTTTTTGTTTGTCCCTTTGTTTGTAGAAACTACCAAAAATACAATAACTCCTATAGTAAAATGTGATATTGTGTTTGTTAGATTGGCTTTGTTCTACTGCGTAGAAATTTTATACACAAACAACAACAATTTGATATGCTGGTCCTTACTGCCTCGCATGCAAGACAAAAAACATAAATTTCTGTTTACTAACTAAACACGCATGCCAACAACAAATATGTATGCTGTTTACCATCTGCGTAGTTTTCTAAGAAAACTTATCTACACGAGACAACAAAAAAATAGTTTGAAAAAAATCCCAAGCAGAAACCTTATCAAAAACAAAAATGCACTCCGACATACAGACGCCTAAACATCGAATAAACAACATACAACAACAAAATGTGATATAAAGGGAGTAGAAGATTCCTACATTTTCTAGACATTTAACGGACAAATATAAATAGGGCAACGTCTGAGTGGATAGTCAATCAGTGTAAAATTAAATCTGGTAAAGTGAAGACGTGAAACTTAGGTAAATTTTTCTGTAGTGTCAACTTTATGTAGTTAAAGTAATAAACTTGTTATTAATTTAAAAAATTTAAAAACTGGTGTTATTTATTTTGAAATAAAGAACTCACAACAAAACGTTTATAAAAGGTATAAACGTAATAATATATTTTAACAAAAGTTTAGGAAAATTTACGATTTTGGGTGAAAAATTTTACTACCTCGATTGAGTTAAGTTTGAAATATTGATAAATATTATTTTAGTCTTACTCGTATTTAACCTATTAGATTAATCTTAAAACACAACTGCATTCATAGAACATTATAGTATAAAATACGATATCATGTCCTAACATGGACTTCAGAATTGCAGTACAGTATACAAGAAATAGTTGTTTAGAGTAAAGAAGAAATTAAAAAAAAAAAATCAACTCTATGCATTCTTCTTTTATTAGCTGTTTTTTATATCCCTTTCTAAAACTGTAGATCTATATAATGTCTTGAAAAAATAAAGAAAACAAAAAAATATTTTTAAAAATTGTTTAAAGGAATATAATACAATTAACGTAGATTAACTTAAAAATAATTCCAAATAACAAATTTTTTATTTCTAAAAAAGAAATATTAATATTAAAAATTTGTAATTTTATACCACTGTGCAATATATCTCTGCACAAATTTGTTTATGCGTAAAACTTGTAATTTTATACTACTGTGCAATATATCTCAAGAAATCTCGAGAAATATATCACCGAGAAATCTTTATTTCTGTATAAAGATAGAATCCGGAAATAAAAAGGGAACGCGCATTTTTATACGCCTCAACCGATTTTACTGAAAGTAATAAAAAATGTCAAATGTGAACCAAGTATAATTATTCATTAGTTTTTACTTTTCTAAAAGTAAATTCATTGAATGATGGGCAAAAGATAAGGCGCCAAGGTATTACAATGTTCGAAGATAAAAATTGTAGTTTTTTAGACTGATTAGAGACTGATTGATGAGAATTACGAACTATGATAATTCAACCAAAAGACTTGATCAAAGTTACACAAATTTTAAAAACTTAAAACTTAACGAGGATTGTTTTAAATAAAAACAAGCCCTTTAAAACAAAGTCTTAATGATTGTTTTAAATCCTGGACACGATTCTATATAAATTCTACAATGTGTGTAACTGACTTGTTTTAGAAAAGCTAATTTAAAAGACCTTTTGGTGAGAAACTAACTAATAATAATAATTAATATCTAAACTATAGTTAATTAACTTTTCAGTGCGCTAATAACCCAAATTGATTGCTTACAACTATACTCAGAGTTGGTAAAAAACTAACAATGTGTATGAAGAAATGTAAGTTAAAATAAATAGTGACCTTTTTGCTTACATTTCATTATTCATATATTTTTTAAGCTTTATTTTTCCCACTTCTCAGTTGGTCAAAACAATTATTAAATATTGTTACATTTATTCCTTTTAATAAACGTTTTGTTAGTTTGAGTTCTTTAATTGCAAAATAATAACACAGTACTATAGAATTTTAAATTAAGTTAAACACGATGGAAACTTTGTTATCTTTACTCACTGTTAGTTGTTTTTAGAGTTTCTCGCATATACAAGAATATTCTACTTTAACATCATCTCATATTATTGTCGTTATTATCATTCAGTTTAGGCGCTTGCTAAACTATGTGTGTTGTTTTGTTCTGTGTTAGTTATTTTTGTTTTCTGTTGTTTATCTTATTTGGTAGAATTTTTTAAAAGCATGTCACTATTGTCTTGTGTGGATAAGATTTCTTAAAACATTACTTAGTTTGTAGAATGCGCAGTGGCGCGTATCGTATACTTTTTTACTGATCTTATTTATTTTTAAACCTTATAAATTATCTTTGTAACAATATAATATGCAGCTTTTTAGAAATGTGGCTAAAGGTTCCCGATGATTTATTTGTTTCCCTTTGTTTGGGTGTTAATCTGTTCATTTCCTGTACAACAAGACAAAATTTTATTAGTATAATACAAGAACATATTGCGCTACACTTAAAATTAACTTATTTTTTTTTTTGAAAAAGTTAAATTAATTATAAGTTAAATAGAATAAATTAAGAAAAATTATTTGAAAAAAGTAAATAAAAATTTATTGAAACTGTTAGCGTTGCCATTCAGTGCTTATATATGGTGGAAGACTATTCCTTGTTGTTGATGCTGATGTCGATGTATTTTAATGTTTCGTTTTCTAGGCGATTGGCAAAAGAGTATTTTTGCAAACAAATATTTGGGGGTTTGTGATATATTATTTTGTATAAAAAACCAGACTACGAATCTTTATAAGACTTTCGAAGCTATCCCGTAAAGATTAATTGCAACAGATGAAACGTGGTCAAACTACACTCGCCATTAGATACCTAATAATATTATTATATAAAACAATTAATTTTCTGTTGCTAAGGGCGTCACAGTTACCAAATAATTTACAATTATATATTAAAGTTGCAATCAAGCATGTGTTGGCTATCAAAGTTCTTATCCATTATGGAGTGAAATATTGCATGGTCCAGAGCACCGGAAGTTCGATTATACCTAGCCACTTAAAGCGTTTCCTTGGTCCGACCATATATATCAATCAGTTCTTAAAAATTATGCCGAGGTATTTTGCCATATTAACAGTTTCAATATTCTCCTCATCCAAATAATATTTCCTGAAAAAATTGTTGCTAGACTTTATTGGAATATTACAATATGCTTTGATTTATAAGGGTTCAAAAAAAAAATCCGTTTGCACAAGCCCAGTAATTTATAAAAATTACTTAAATGCGATAGACCAGTGGGCAGCATTTTCAGCTGGGCACATCGTATATTAAATATAATATCACAAACCTCCAAATATTAGTTTGCAAAAAATTAGTTTTCCCCAATCGCCTAGAAACCGAAACATTAAAATACATCGACTTCAGCATCTAATGTCTGAGTGGTAATTTTACTTGTATCCTGCTCACATAAGGAAATAGTCTTCCAATTGTGAATATAAACAACAAATAAAGACAAACTCTTATGCCCTGTATTTGACACTGCTTTGAGTAAACAGTTGTAGAAATTTTTCTTCGTTTCGAAATGATATACATTTACTAATGTTGAAAATATTTTTAAAATCTAATCTGTTTCCTCCAGGACAACTTAATGCCCAGGAACAGTACAATAATCACCATATTATATAAATAAATCAATTCCAAAAATGTTGATATTTGAAGTTGAAATTTATTTTACACTTTTTAACTTTTCAAATTTTTTAATAAGATTTAATATATTATTATTATAGATTTATATTATATTAAATAATATAAGTAAATTTTTGCCTTAGCATTTAGCTCCTGCACACAAAGGTAGAATTCCGGACTCCAGTGCCCAAGCAAATATGCTCTCTTGTAAACGTACCTAAAAAAGTATAATTTTTTAATAATAAATATTTCAATTTATGTGATCTTTATTCGTACGATTTGCGCCACACACACTTATTATATATCTACAACGATCAGAGTCGGTTCGGCAATAAGTAAAATGGCTGTCAATATCATCACAAAAATTTAAAATTTTGTTGCAGCTGTATGTATTTCTAGTACAATTTCTAACTTGACTGTATCCATAGCCAATAACAAAAATTACTACCAGACTTAAAGTTATCGCCAATTTCATATTTAATTTTGTGCTTTTTACTTTTTCCTTTTAACAGAAATTTATAAACACACCTTATGAGATTAGGAAGACTATTGACAGCTTACGAGAAACTTGGCTGTTTTATATCGAAAAAATTTGAAATTAAAAATGTGAAATTTGAATAGTTAGCTAAAGGTTATTAACACATCAATGGTTAGTTAGAGGTTGTTATACTAATAACCTTCAAATGAACATTCTGTCAACACAACTGTGTAAATTAAGATTATTAAGAAGTTGAAGGCTGATAAGAGCAGAAACATGCAGATAAATAGTTTATAAACAGTATTCCAATTGTAATAATCCACTTCCCTAAAAATTATATTTGTTAAATACTTTTTAAGTATAAAAATAACTGATAATACATAATATTTACTTAGCAAAATAATAAAAAATTAATATAAAATAATGAATATGTATAAGAGTGAATTGTGTTTTAATTTCAACAATAATTTTATTATTATTTTATTGACATTTTTTTATAATTTAATAATTTCAAGTTTTAAGCATATTACATATCATGTATCATAAGGAAACAGGAAATTAAAATATTTATATTTATATTTAAATTTTCAAAACAACAAGTTAAAGCGGAAAATTTGTCAAATAAATTCAAAATCTAAATATTTTTTTATTACCATAAACTTTCATATTTCAGATTTCAGATTTCAGAGGTTAATTTATTTTCCAAAAAGTTTTACAAAGGGTATTAAAAAATTAACAAAAATACTACAAAAATTTAACAAAATATTCTTTACATAGCGAATTATTTTCCAAAGACTTCCTTATTCTAAATAAATTGACACATTTTCTTGGTCATCTCTCACAAAACTAATTAAAATTATGAACTAATTTCCCAAAAAAGGAATAAAAAAAAGGGAAAGCTCTTAGAATATACTTAAAAATATGAAACACTTAAAACTAATAACTTATAACTAATAACTTATAACTAAAAAAACAAAGAAAACAAAACAAGAACAATAGAAAAATAAGAAATAACTAAAAAAAACAATAACAACAAATTCAAAGAAAACAAAAGAAAGAATGAATTCACAATTGACAAAAAACTATAACTATTGAGCGGTATTATACACGGTGTCCTGAATGCTCAGAGAACGTAGCCTTCTATGATAAAATAAGAGGTCTGCATCGTCGTAAAGAATTCCAGCCTCTTTCAAAGTTAACAAGTCCATTGGACAGAGATACCGGGACATCCGAACAGTCTCCAAATCACGCGACGCAGAAAAGCACCCCGCAACCAGGGAGTTACCTAAAGAACGTGCGCCCTCCAGGAACTTCACAGCCATTTCCATCGTATAGACATCCAGCCGCGCAAAATCAATTGCGTTGTAGATTGAACTACATGATGGCCTGCAGAACTCGCCACTTGGTCCTCTATAAGGCCTCAGTCCAAGACAAGCAACCAAAACCCGTCTCTCCCATCTCCTAAGCCTCTCCATCTGGTGAGAAGAAATCCCAAACCAAGCCGGAAAGGCGTAGGAGATGACAGGGCGGATAATTTGGCGATACACAAGAAGACGCACCCTCTTATCAAGACCCCCTCTACGATAAACTTTCATATAATTCTATAACATTTAAAAGCATTTTACGAATACTAAAAATGGTCACTTAAAGAAATAAACGAAACAATATATACAGTCAACAAACAAAAAACTTGTACAGTTACCAACTCAGAATAAAAAAAATCAAATTAATAAAAATATGGGAAGAAAGAAAGGTTTATTAAACACAACTTAAAGCTTAAGATCCATATTATAAATGTATATCAAAATTAGTTTTGTAATGCTTATACAACAACAACAAAAATATGTCAATTTTCTTGGACCAAAGAAAAAACTTGTACACTTCTCATTTTCTTTGCACAAAAAGTCTCGTTACAAATCTTTTACTCAAGAATTAATTAAATCGAGTTTGAAGTTAGGCAATTTAACTAATTGTTAACGCATTTCCGAATATTGAAAAAGAAAATGGAGAAAAAAACAAATTTCAAAAGATTTAAAAGAACCGGTTATGAATATATGAAAGGAAAATAATTCAATACGGGAAATAGGGAAAATAGTTAAAAAAAGCACACAGTACCGTCCGTACTCTACGTAATAAAAACCTTCAAACAAAAAAAATTCTCTAGAAAGACCTAGTAGAAGTGGTCGCCCCAAAAAAAATATATACTCCTCCGATTGAGCAAAAAATATAATATTTTGTTAAGAAAGATCTAAAAGTTTATGCTGTCAATATTGCTAAAGAATTTAAAAACTCTAAAATAGCTGGTGTGACTTCACAGACGGTAAGAAATTTCCTCAATTTGACAGATTTGTATGGATATGCAGCTCGCAAGAAACCATTCCTTTCCAAATTAAATACTCAAAAACGCCTACTGTATGCCAATGAGTTTATTGGCAAAGACAATGCTTTCTGGGAAACCATTATTTTTTTTTATTTGGCAGCGACGGACGAAAGTTTGTATGGAGAAAGAAAGGAGAAGCTTTATATCCACGTAATATAACACATACTGTTAAACACGGTGGTAGAAATGTAATGGTTTGGGGTGCTATGATTGCAAATGGAGTGGAAAACCTTGTTTTTGTAGAAGGAAACAGGAACAAAATCGATTATTTACATATTTTAAAAAACAATTTGGCTCAATCTGCTCAAACAATTGGTTTGGGTGATTGCTTTGCATTCGTCCGAGATAACGATCCAAAGCACTCAGCCCTTGTAGTAAAGGAATGGCTGCTTTATAATAGGAAAAAAGTATTGCCTCATTCTCCACAAAGCCCAGATTTAAACCAGATAAAGCATTTGTGGTCATATATGAGAACTAAACTAAAGGATTACCGGATTTCTAGCAAAAAAAAAACCCCTAAAAATCGCCAAATAAAGGATATATGGAGTTCTATTCCTGGAGATGCTACAAAAAATCTAGTCCATTCAATGACGAAAAGATTCTTTGCTGTTAAAGAAGCTAAATGTCAAAACACAAAATACTAAAATACGTAACATTTGTTTATTTATTGTTGTAATTTTAAGTTTTATTCTTACTGTACAAGTTTTTTTTTTTGGCCACGAAAATTAACATATTTTTGTTGTTATTTTTCTCGTTATGTGTAAGCATTACAAAAATAATTTCAATGTACGTTTATATATGGATCTCAAGCTTTAATTTGTATTTAATAAATCTTTCTTTCTTCACATATTTTTATTAATTTGCCTTTTTTTATTCCGAGTTTGTAAGTGAACAAGCTTTTTTTTTTGTTAACTGTATGTAGAACCAATTCACCACTGCATACATTAGACCCGTTGAATTAATGGATGAATGAACTGTTAAAATTGAGCGATTGGCACAACTACACAAAGTGTGTAGTTCAATCTTCAAAACCTGCACTGTTTTTACAATTCAATTAATATTTATTTTTATTATTTTGTTTTAGTTGTATTGTATCCTAGTCAGATTTATTCTTAAAATTACGTTTAAAAATTAATTACATGTTGTTATATTGTTGTTGTGTGTGTTAATGCTATCATTGAATACAGTTAAAGGTAAATAAGTATATGCGTGTATAACAAAAATTAAAAATTTTGTTATTGTGTTAAGCGCTAAAAAAATATCTATTGAAACCACAAACATTTTAACATTCCTCGGAAAAATAATACTTTTCATAAATAATATTTTTTTCCAAGCACAAGTTCTTAATACAAAAATTATAAAAATTATATTTTCAATATCAGCAATTTTACTGAATACAATTATTGAAAATAAACAATGTTTTTTGTTGTTTTGAAATGTTTTGTAGTGTTTGTATGGAAGTGTCTTTGAGTCAACATAGCATAGACTATGTTGATTTTATGAAAAATTCTCATAGAATCAGTTTGCCTTTAGATATAAGGCTCTTAGGTTTTTCTATAGAATATTAGGGTAAAACTCACTGATGAGCTACTTGGGCAATAGTGAAATTGCAATATGGATGTGCTCTCCCCCATTAAAATACATTTCAAATATTTTTATTTTTATTTGAATAAATGTTTTATGAGAATATCATGAAATATTTATTTAAAGGAATCAAGCACGGAGTAAAATTGCTTATATTGAAAATGATTCCGGATAATTGTAGATTATTTATTTTCAATATCTTTATATATATAATTCCACTGTACGTGTGTTATGACTGAACCCCTCCTAAACGGCTGGACCGATTTGCATGTATGGGTGGCGGGTAGTTTAGATTTACAATTCGGTCCAATTGGACAAAGGGGCGTGGTACCCCCCATACAAGCCACAAATTAAAAATCTATTATTTCTGTTCCTGATAACGGTATTTAAACAAAATTTGATATTTCGGTTAAGTAAACATATTTTAAGTTCTGCTGCAAATATAGGCGGGATTTGATAAAGACGCATGGTACTTCCCCTACAAATCTTCTTTATGTTTATAATTCTACTGTACGTGTGTATGTCACGGAATAAATTTTTTTTTTGCATTCGTTTGGGTGCCGCCTTGGATTGCTTGCATTCAAAATCCAGCCCAGCAGATGGCGCTGCACTCGGTATTCAGATTATTCAACTACACTGCAACTACACGGCTGTCTGGACTTGAATGAATTTTTGTGTATACATTAATTCAATGCATTTAATTTTTTTGTGCGCTGTGTTTTGATATTATATGGTATCGCATTTACGTAAATATTGAGCATTTTTTACTTCAAAAATACACACGCCATAAAATCGTAGCATGGACTCGATTACTGCCGCCATTCAAATAGTCGCGGTGGGCATCGAGCTTATTTGTTTGCGTTTCTTCTTTGCGATCTCACAAATTCGATCTCAATGGGTCAGCTAGTTATATTATATTATATAATATTATATTTTTATTCATATAAGCAATTTTATTTCGTGCTTGATTCCTTTAAATAAATATTTCATGATATTCTCACAAAATATTTATTATAAAAAATTCCCATCAAAAAATAAACATCTTATGATATTCTCATAAAACATTTATTCAAATAAAAATTAAAATAAAAATATTTGAAATGTATTGTAATGGGGGAGAGCACATCCATATTGCAATTTCACTATTGCTCAAGTACCTCATTAATGAATTTTACCCCAATATTGTATAGAAAAACCTAAGAGTCTTATATCCAAAGCCAAACTGATTCTATGAGAATTTTTCATAAGGTCAACATAGCATAGACAGCAAGACTCAAAGACACCTCCATACAAACACTTCAAAGCATTTCAAAAAAACAAAAAACATTGTTTTTAATAAAAATTTTATTTTTTAATAAAAATTTTTGTAATAAATATTTTGTGAGAATATCATGAAATATTTATTTAAAGGAATCAAGTACGAAATAAAATTGCTTATATTAAAAATGATTCCGAATAATTATAAATAACTTATTTTTATTCATAAACAATTTAAAAAATTAAAAATTAAATGTTACATGAGTCAAAAAATTTTTTCAAAATAACAAAACACACAAAAAACCAAAACTATAAAAACTACAATTTGAAAAAACATTTTAACTAAACATACATATAATTTTATAAACAATTTTTTATTTATTTTAAACAAGTTTTCATTTATTGATTAATTTTTTTAATTCGTTTATGCCACCCAAATTTGTGGCGTAATATCGCAAATAAAAATATAAGTGATATAACTTTTATAGCTTTGGAAAAAAAAATTATTTATTAAATAATAAAACAATTAACTATCGGGTTTTTCAACAAGAAGTTTGTTTTGCTATTGTGGCAGCACCAACAACATAACAATTTTGACAATTAGTTTTTTAACGTATTCGTTGTTACAATGAATTAAATCTCGCATGAAAATCGCGTTAAAATAATTAGAAGCCACTATGGAAATAGTGGTTCTGTTAAGGTTACATTTCGAAAAATTAGTGATATTTTCGGAGAACACAATCGTCCTTCTGAGACCGCTATTAAGAATTTGGTGGTTAAATTTGAGTCGACAGGCTTTGTATAAAATGTGCGAACAGCAAGGTGTGTTCGATCGGGTCGTTCAACTGAAAACATCGCAGCCATGAGCCCTAGTGCTGAAGAAGATCTCAATTTCTCAATTCCCCGACGTTCTCAACAATTGACGTTATCCAAAACGACCACATGTCGAATTTTGCGTTAGGATTTGACGGTGAAGCTTTACAAGATGCAACTGGTGCAGGAATTGAAGCCAACCAACCATATACATCACCATAGATTCGACCAATTCATTCAGAAACAAATAATTTTTTCAGAAAAAACCCATCTACAAATTGTCAGGGTATGTCAACAAGCAAAATTGCCGCAACGATGAAACGATGAATTTATTGCAAACTTATAACTTCACTAAGTATCATTTCATTTAACACGATTGTATTATGTTTTGTGAGGCCATGATAAGGACAGAAGTGTAACCGCTGAATAAGGTGTTTGTTTTCTGCTGTTTAGCTTATCTCGTGGAATTTCTTCTAAGCATATTATTGTTGTCTTGTCTGTGTAGTATTTTTTTAGAAAACTACGCAGTTTGTAAAACACACAATAGATTATTTCGTTTACTTTTTTACTGATAATTATTTTGGTATAAACTTGTTTCTTCCGCCAGTAAATAAAGTACTGTTGTTATATCCTGCGGTGTAAACAGTCATAACAATATAGTAAAACTTTATATAAAAAAAACTATGACACAAATTATTTCAGTTTACCACACCTAGCTGGCGAAGTCAAACGATAAGATTGCACGATAAGGCGGCACTTTCTGATAAGGCAAAAAGACAAAACAATACTTGTGGCTGAGTAACTTTAAAAATCTAGTTGCTTAGTTTCCGAGACTCAGTGAGTGCAGGACGGGTGTGAGTGTTAAAGGCGAACTGTTTGTTCAATGAAATATCGAGGAGTTCAATTTATGTCGAAGCAGGTTAGTTTCTAAAAACGGATGCTTATTATACAAGAAAAAAGCCGCAAGAAATAGAGAAAATAATCCGTGAATAAAGTACCACAGTAAAAGAAAAATATGTGAAACAAACACCGGAAATTAGTTCAGTCAAATCTAGAGTTGAACCTAACTGCCGTAACAAAAAGATAAAAACTTCTATTAGCAAAGACAATTACCAATCCTTAAATTTTTAAACGTTTAACAACACTGATTGGAGCTAAAAGCAACTTTTTCTATTCATAGTATAAACGCAAAAAATAAGGTATAATTTTAGGCGGCATTTTTTGTTTACCTAAAATATGGGGTTTGTTGTTGCTATAGCTTAGAGTAATTATAACTAATTGCAAACAATTGCAACTACACATGCGCCGTTATTGTCAAATATTTGTATGTGTGTATGTATGTTATATTTACAAGTAGTTATTTCTTCATCCGTGCTAAACAACGTGTTTACAAAAAAGCCGACAAGTGTTTACTAATTAAATATTAACTTCAAACTTTGTACAAACAGAAATTGTTTTAAATTTCTACCAAAAAAACTACGTTTGGAATCGGTTGTTTTGTTATTAAAACTAAGTTTATTTTAAACGTCTGTATTGCATTTCGGTTGATCAAATATTTGTGTTAAAGTAAAAGTTATATTGTTACATACTTCGCACGTTAACTTAAATATTTTTTTAGTTCTAACAAAATTGTTCTTATTAAGCTGTTTATATGTTTGTCTGGATTTCATTTTCTTAATATTGATTTTTCCACGATGATGAGATCTTTAAAAAATTGGCAATTACTCGCCCTCAGGTTAGCTTTGTTTTTTACACGTTTAGAATTATTATAAATTAATAAATAAATAAATACGTAAAATCTGCTAGAAGTAAATGTTGATATAAATAATTTTTATTTTCTTTCGTAGGAATATATGTTTGCATTTTATAAAATATATTTGTCTCGGCAATTGTTTTTTATTTTATCCCTTATACAAAAATTAAGACCCAAATATTTTAAGTGAAGCCTACTCTAGCCAATTCTGTTTAAAAAACGAGTTTTAAATAAGGCAAAATTTTAATCGAAGTATGTTACTCAATTTATTAATAAGAATGACATTTAATACAAGTGAGCTGAATTCCGAGCATTTCACATTACACATAATGCGCTATAATATAGTATAGTATATAGTAATATTGAACTACAACATCGCGAAATGTTAGCGTCTTATTTTGTTATTTTTATTGCTAGAAAATAATAATTTCTAAGAAGTGTGACGAGACAAAAATGTTAAATTACTTTAAAATGAATAATAATTACTACAGAGGACCAACAAAGTTGGCAGAAATATCGTATGAATATAAAATAAAAGAAAAACTTAAACTAAGTTCTTAATTTATGTTAAATTTTAAGTTCGGCTTACGCTTAGTTTTTGTTTTTTTAATTCCTCCATTTTACAATATTTCAAGCAAATTTGTCATCTTCAGAGAAATTATGACTTAAAAATAAATATAAACATTATAAATAAAAAAACAATTCGAAAACATCAACAAACAAATTGAAACTAAATATATTATGTCCTGCTATTCTAATGTTGACGCTCTTAAGCTTTGTCACATACTGTTTTTTAGTTTTTCATTTTCATGTTCGTCTATTGTGCATCGAAATATGGGAGCGCACTTGTCTGTTTTCGCTCCGTAATTAATCGCCATTCCATCTGGGACTGTCATCATATTCAAAACCCCCTCCTTTAATGAGTTATTCCCCTTCACAAGTATTCTCATTTCTCCAAATCCTGGTTGATGTGCTATTAGCGCACAGTGGGCTGCAAGGGCAGTTCTTAATTTCAATTATTTGTCAATTTTTAAATCGAACATGTGCGATGACAGTTTTTATTGTGTCTTAGCGTTAGTTAGTGCCGTCTCCGTTACATTTTATCTTATAGACCAAATTCGAACTTGTCCAATTTAGACGTCAAGTTTGTAAAAAGTTGTTTCTTTCATGTTGATTGGTTTCACTTCTTTGTCATAAGTGTTTAAACGTTTCAATCTTTCGGATGATCTCGGGACATAATCTATAGGCCTATAGATTTTCATTGTTTTCCCCCAAAATATTTCCATTATATTTTTTACTATTTTTAATTATTACAATCCTAATTTGCTCCATATTTCTTGCCTGATATATCGGGTTGCTGCTGTCTAGTATCCTGCACACAAAATTTATCGCCAAGTTGAAAATTATATTTCTGGGATGTTTGGAATAGAAATTTATGAGCCTCTCAGAAGTCACAAATTTCCGGTGCCAATCAGTTACGATGGTATTTTTGCCTCGATTGTAAATTGTAACTATCAGTTAAAAGCATTTTAAGTCCTTAACGTTTCATCAATTTAATTAATTTTTATTATCCCCGAAAAGGTTGTCTACATATTTTGTCATATTCCGCGCCCATAGTGCCCATTCTACCCAAAACTGTGTCCATTTTTAATAATAATGAAAATGCCCAAAACTCATAGAACATTTATTGAGTAACAGTTTCTAAAACTGACAATTGTTCCCTTATGGAAGATATTCTTTTGAAAATTAATGGCTTGATTATAATTTATCATTTGATATAATTTTTACAAATGTAATTTACTTTTTATTAAAAAGTTATTTTAAAAAAATGGCCAAATTGTATTTTATGGATTTTGAAAAGAAAATAAATTACGGCCTATTAAGTTATTACAATTAAAAGGAAACTGGATAAGCCGAAACACTATCGATGTGGAAGAAAATTAAGTAAATGTTGTCCGAATTAAGAAAAAATAAGAGCCGCGCTTGTAATTTGGTTTTTGTAACTTTCAAATACGCTATACATAGGGTTACAAGGTGTATGAGATAAAAAAAAAGTGATCTTAATTTTCGGTTCACCCCCAATTGACTAGAAATGAGACTGGCAAAGTTTCCTCTCAATCTGATAATATTTCTTATTTTATAGAAAATTTTACTCTTATTAATTTTGAATTTAATAATTTGTTTGCTAAACTTGTTAGTTTAAGGGGCATTTACCAGTTCAGTTCGTAATGAATTTCTTTATGTAGGAATTCCCATGCAAAGGTTAAAAAACATTGTAATAATCAATTATATCTATTTTAAATGTATTTTATCAATTCAATTGTTGAATGGTGTGAAAATAAATTTTATTAATTATAATTTTGAATTGCATATCTTAATTGAAAATGAAATTTTATGGTGGTAACAGCTTACATGTGGTAGCTTTTGTAGAGTTCGGAATAAGATGCCTACATTTAGATGTCACTTGTAATAAAAATGTCGTGGTTCTTCATCTTTTGTCAAGGATGACTTGAAGTGTCATTAACTACTTGTAAGTATTATTTTTTTAGCTCTTTAATAATGTTGATGTTCGCCCCATCATTCGTCTAAAACTTTTAATCGATTTCGAATCTCTTAAACAAATTTAGAGTCCGAGAAGAAATAAAATAATCAATTTCTTTCTTCAACTCTTTCGAAATTTAGTTCTGCTTTTGGAAAATCCAAAATTATTTTTTTCTAATCAACCTACTAAGCATATAGAATGGTGGTATTTAGGCAACTTTTCTGTAAATTTTAAAAATAGCGGGTATCCTAAGATAGAATGAAATATAAAATTGCGAGAGTTGTGGATATTTCTTTGTAGAATTTCTAAATATTTCATTATTAACAAAATATATATATTTATCGGAGTTTTCAACAAGAAGTTTGTTTTTCAATTGTGGTAACACCAACAACATGATAGTTTTGACATTTAGTTTTTTGACATATTCGTAGTACATGTATTGACAATTGTTACAATGAGTTCAATTTCGCATGAAAATCGCTTTACAATAATCAAAATCAACTGTGAAAATGGAGGTTCCGTTAAAGTGACATTTCGTAAAATTCGTGATATTTTCGGACGTTATCTGTTAATCGTTTTTCTGAGACCCCTGAGACCGTTTTTTTTGCAGTTGAGGCTGGAAATATCACTGGATCTCACTGGCATGTGGTTTTAATAGGACATTGCCACTCAGCAACCAGTCACTGAACAAACGATTAAGCGAACCATTTCCCGATCGCATAATTTTACGACAATCAGCCAAATCGTGTGATATAACACCACTAGATTGTTATTTCTAGGCTTTCGTTAAGGACAGACTCTATACGGAACCAATCGAACCGATTACAGCATTAAACCTCAAAATCCATAATGTGATTAACGAAATAGGGCCGCCATTTTGCCAAAAAGTTATTAAAAATTTTGATAAAAGAATCGAAAAAGAATCTTTCAGCGTGATCGTGGTGGATATTTGTCAGATATCATTTTTTATTCACAACTGTATCAGAAAGCAAATGACTACAATCCACTTATGATCAATTTTAGTTAAAATTTTATAAAATAATAATAAAAGAAATTATATATAAAATATATATTAAATAAATATAATTAATTTAACAGATATGAAATAATCTTTTAACGGTCTTTTTAAATAATTTAACGATTTTATTTTTTTTCGATATTTCGCTTTCCTGTGGAAAGCTTCTTCAGGAAATTATTTTTTATATTTAAAAAAAAAATAAAAAAAATAATTTCCTGAAGAAGCTTTCCACAGGAAAGCGAAATATCGAAAAAAAATAAAATCGTTAAATTATTTAAAAAGGCCGTTAAAAGATTATTTCATATTTAATAAAATTTAAAAAAAGGTTGAATAAAAATAAAAGTAATTTATTTAACAGTATATATTTTTTTCAAAAATGTGGAACGCTGTTAAAGGTCGATTAAAAAAATAAAAAAATATAAATTATATATCTAACGCAGCAAAAGGTACACAAAATTTAACATATCGCACCCTAAATACAAAACGGTCACATCTCAAAATACTAAAATTTTTAGGAGACACAAAAAACTGTTTAGTTCATCGTGCAGAAGCAAAACACTTAACACAAAAATAGACATAACTGTCTTCTTCCAATTAAAGAAGATAATGATGTGAAAGAAATGTTTGCAGTATTTAGAGATGTGTACTCTGAATTAATTTATGGAAAAAAAGCCAGTTTTTTTGTAACCCTTTTGTATTTACAACCAAATATTAAAATTAACACAATATTTTATTTAAAAAATTTATTTAAATATTTCAAATTAACACATTTTGCTGCGTTGTTACATTCAAAGGCAATTTTATTTTAATTTTATTTGTTGTTGTTTTTATTATTTATTTTAAAACAATCATTCGTAGAATGATAAAAAAGACCAAAACGTAAATAAAAAACTTTTATGTTATATTTTTTAACTACATTATTCTCCACACGTTGTCATGCTTTTGTCATTTTGGTTCTCAAGAATCTATAGTTTTATTTTCGGTTGAGAGGCACCAATGCGCAACCATTTTTCACTAACCTCAAACAAAATTGCATGTGTAAATATGAAGTGTGTTCAAAAATTATCGCAATTATAATATAAACGTTCAGCTCCTGCGGACATTAAAGTCAAAGCTGTTAAAACGCCATGCCTTAAAGATTCGCTTTAGTCTCCGCAAAAGCGAGAGAAGCAAAAAAGCAAAGTTGCGGATAAAACGTCGTGAGCCGAAGATTCTCTTTAGTGTCGAAAGAAAGAGACAGAGAAAGTGATAAAAAAACATCAAAGTTGCTAATAAAAAATCGTGCCTAGAAGACAGAGAAGAGACCCACAAGCAATATTTGGGTGCAGGCAATTAGTTACTAAAAGCATAGTTGGGTGTTGGGTGAACAATTTCTTACCTTACATTTTACAATGATATCTATGATATCGACTGGTTTATTGTATTCGAAACATTTTAAGCATAAAAGCGAGTTTGAATTTGCGTTTTATAAAAAACATTTTCAAATCTAGAAATCTAGGATTATATGTATGTATAATAACTTAAACCAAGCTACTAAGTATAGTTGTTTTTTAAATAGATGAATAATACAATTAATTATATATGATATCTTATAAATTTTTGGCAACGCCGCACACTGGGGATTTCGCGGAAAAAAGTCAAATTGTCAACATACTCTTCATGCAATATGCAATGATATTTTGAAATTTTAGACTAAATGGAACAATCAAATCAAAAAGAATTACTCCGATCTGACTGCTAGTTCTTTTTTTACAGCCTTCTCAAGCTCAGTACTTGTATGTTTTACTGAACCAACTTAATTTAAATCTAAGAATTTCAAAACGAATATTATTTCATTATGTGAACTAACGTTTTTCTTTTTATTTTTTATTTAAAGTAGGATATTTCAATATACTAAAATTTAAAAAATAAACTCTGCAGAGATTTAAGTTTTTTTGTTTGTTTATTTTTATGAACATATAAAAAAAATCCCTTTTATCTCCAAACATTTGGACCTGGAATTTTGGCCATACTTTCCCACAGTTGGAAATCACTACTAATACATTGACTCATATCTGTTTTTACATTTTTAATCAATTTCAAGTGCCACCAGGTGCCACCTCTCAAATTGTTGCATTACACAGTACAACATTTTTCAGCTGATTGATTCGCGATTTGTTTAACATAACTCAAGAACCACTAGTCGAATTTTACTTAAACAAATTTAGAAAAATCAAGAATTGCAATTACTTTTATCTGTTTATATAACGTTTCGCTACATAAGCAACAGTTTCGAAGTTATAAATAAATGTTTAAAGAAAAAAAAATACAAATATAAAAATTTTTTCCTGAAGAAGCTTTCCAAAGGAAAGCGAAATATTGAGAAGAAAAAATATATAAAAAAGATCTTAAAAAAGAAAAAAGATATTTATTAAAGATAAAAAAGATCGTTTAAAAAACGCTAAAAAGTTAATTTTTTTTAAAATCCAACACGGTATAAAAGTGTAAGTTCTATTACTTTCACGTAAAGTCATATAACCTATGAACAAAATGAGACATAACTCATGAAAATCGATGGACGCGTTTCGCTTTTATGCACAATTAAGTAAAGGTATGATTTTAAAATTTTTGCTGGAGATATGCACAAAAAAATATTGATTATTTTTTTTATGATTCTCAGAATTAAAAAAAAAGTAATAAACAAAAAAAAGTAATAAACACCAGCAGCATCTTCTTGTTTTATTTGTGGAGTCACAATACCCAAGATGAATAAAATCGAAGAAGTTCAAGCTATGCCCCTAAATGAACAAGCACTGAAATTTGGTATGTCACCACTTCATGTGCGTATTAAGCTTTAATTTAAACATAGGAGAGTCGACTCAAACACTCGTCTGATAAAAGAAGCCCAAAAATGTTTGATGTGTGAACTTAAAGAGAAAATTGAAATACAGGTTGATACTGTTAAGCAAGGCTCTGGTACGACAAATTGACGAAATGCGTCACGAAGGTTCTTTGCTAATCCTGTTTTGATTTCCGAAATAACGGGATGAAAACATAATTAAAAGGTTTTCAATAATTCTCGAAGCTATAGTAGATCCAACTAAATTTGGTGATTTTTGTTTGGAGACGGCAAAAGAGTTTGTTGTATAGTACGAGTGGTACAATATGCCACCTACACTTCACAAAATTCTGATTCATGGAAAATATATAATTGAAAAGTGTATTTTTCCTGTAGGCCTACTATCTGAAGAGGCTCAGGAAAGTCGTAAAAAAGACTATAAAAAATATCGCCTTAGACACTCCAGAAAGTGCAGTCGAATTACCACGAACGAAGATATTATGCACCGAATGATGGTAACATCAGATCCCATGATTTTACATTTGATGCCATCATTTAGCCAGAAAAAGCATAGTATTATAAGCGGCGAAGTTAAGATTCTTTTAGAATAAAACAATTTTTTTTTATCTTTAATAAATATCTTTTTTTCTTTTTAACGATCTTTTTTATATATATTTCTTTTCGATATTTCGCTTTCCTTTGGAAAGTTTCTTCAGGAAAAAAATTTTTTAAATAAAAATTTTTAAAATAAAAAAATAAAAATTTTTAAAATAAAAATTTTTAAAATAAAATTTTTTTTCCTGAAGAAGCTTTCCAAAGGAAAGCGAAATATCGAAAAGAAAAAATATATAAAAAAGATCGTCAAAAAGAAAAAAAGATATTTATTAAAGATAAATAAAAAAGATCGTTTAAAAAACTATAAAAATTATCAAATAGTTCTTTTAGAATAATAAATTAAAAATAGATTTAAAATAAATAATAAATTAAGAATTAAAAAAAATCTTTTAAATTTTTTTGTTAGTTATGGCTTTTTACATTGCAGGTAACGATCGACATTTCCCTAACTTTCTTTATTTTGATTACTTTTGTGTATTACTATATAAATATAACTAAATTTGTGATGAAATCACTACATTTATATATATTTTTTTCCTCACCTTCATACAAAAATCCCCAGATTGCGCCGTTGCTGATAGCTTATTTCTATGCGATCTAACTTGCACATTAACTAAAAAGCAAACAAAAAAGAATTCTTGTAATTTTTTAAACATCAGTCGTATATCACTTATACTACAAGAATTTAAGAGAAGCGGGTGTAAAATAATTATCACAATAATACAATGAAAAGCAAAAACTATATTGTTTCAAGAAGGGTAACAAAGTGTTGGAAATGGAGCATATAGAAAAAATAAACTCAGTTACTTAAGCAAAGTACAAGTGCACGGCGAGAAAACATTTCAAATATTGGGTTTCTTTACATGTAGAAAGGATTGTAAAAATTATTATTTTTTATTTTTTTTAATCGACCTTTTTATATTTTAAATATATATAAATAAATATTCTTTTCAACGGTATTTTTTAACTAACAATATATATATTTTCTCGATATTTCATTTTCCTGTGGAAATTAAATTAATTAAAAAAGACCGTTGAAAAGAATATATATTTGTATTTATTTAAAATTTATAATTTAAAAGATTTTCTGAATGCTTTGTTTGAATTTGGAACATTTCAGTAATTTTATGCGGAATCGTATAAAATAATTTGCCAAAAATAATTATGCTAAATATTAGATTGTGTCAAAGTTGGACTTTTAAATGCATCTTTCATGCTTGAAAAATTGCTTTTGTATGGAAAAGTAAACATGGAAATTTTAAAATTATATCTAATTGAAATAATTGCAAAACTAGAAGCAATCACATCTTAAGGAAAGGCTGTAGGTAAATTCAGCAGCGTAGATAAGTTTGTTTGGAGAGAGCTAAATCATTCCAAAAACATGTATAAAACATCGGATGTTTTTGCCTCTTTTTTGAAAAAGCTATAACTTCCTGTAAAAGAGTTCTCTTTATTATATATTTTCTCTGTGTAGATTTGATGATTCATATTCAGCCCATATTAAACAAAAAGTGGAGGAAATGTGAATATGTAATTTTTGATATGCCTCGCTGAACTTTCATTATCAATAGCTTTTAGTTTAGTTTTGGAAATCAAATAAAACAATACAACTTTTAAAAGCAACCCTAATTTATTTGCCTGAAATGAGAACAATGAAAAAGGCATGATGGTATTTAAATTTAAAATCGCATTGTCTGTCGTGTCACTTGTTGGCTTTTAGCACACATACGCTAGTAAAAGTTTGGATTATTATTTTTTTTTTGTTTTGGTTATTTTTTCAAATTCAATGTCAATAGCAATATAATTTGAATAGTAAACAATACATGAAAATGTTGTTTTGTTAATTTAGCCTTAATCAATAACAAAACTCATCAACAAATCTAACAAATCTAATCGTAAACATCATCATGAATTCATTAACTAAAACAGTAGAATAATTTCTATTTTCAATATTCATAATAAAAGTAACCCTGACAATAAAAGTTATGATCAAACAAAATTTGAGTGATGAATTTTAATTAAAACAAAAAATTATTTTTTCTAGTTGTCTGCTTGATTGTATCCTTTCAAAATATTTTTCAAAATCCTTAATGTCTGTTAAACCTTTCTAATTTTTTCTAAGAAAGTTCATGGGAGATTGTACTAGTTTACCAATGAAATTTATGTCCATAAATCTTTTTATGTTTTGTTATATTCTTATACTTTCGTATACGTTTGCTTGTTCTTTATTCAATTTATTTCTTTAATTTCAGCTTTTAGTTTCTTCTGTTACTTGAAATCCTAAATTCTTTGTTGTTCATAGCCAAAGTGTTTCTTGAAGCATATGAAATCACCTGTGGATATTTGTTAGAAGCAAACAATCCAACTTTATGTAAGAGGCAAGTAAACATCTAGATATTTTCATATTCTTAAAATTATTATTATCATCATCATGAACAGCAGCGGCTAGATATCTATGTCGTCATTATTACCAACAACATGTCTCAATTTTTTTTTTTTTTTTTGTAATTTGTAAAGTGGAATATTAAGTAGATGTGGTTGAAAAATAAGAGAGATTTTAATATAAAATTAAGTCATAGAAAACTTTGTCATTTGAAACAAATGACTCTTGTGTTAGAACTAAAGAAGTGGAAAATATTATTATTATTAAAAAGGACACCAATGTTCGTTATTAAACTTGTGTGCATTTTTAAATTTCAAACAAAAACACAATTTTCTAGGCAAACAATTAAATTTAACTTTAAATAAAATAAAAATTTTACTGTTATGTAGTCTAAAATAACATGCTTGATGCATGTACGGTGTTTAAGTGTTTTATTTTTAATATCAAGCATGTAGATTTTAGGTTGTTTTTGAGCGACGTATATTCCTCAGTGATATGTTTTTCTGCCCATATTTTACAAAACGTATATTCGTAAAGATTTAATATTTAATTAATATAGAGGTTCTTCATAGCATTTATTATCCAATATCCCATACTTGTGCCCTTAGAGGCTTATTTTTTTATTATGACAATTGTTTCTTTAAAATATGGAGATAACGTTCATTCTATTTTTGTAACCTTTCACGTAAAGAAGATTCTTCTGTTCCTCGGAAAATTTTTTTCTAATTATTTATACACATATATTGAATATATTGTTGAACAAAAGCATTTGGTGATTGACTTCCAGCAGAACACTTTAGATTAATGCTTTAATATAAAGAACAAACATTCTAACAATCCTTGCTGCGATTTATTTCAAAGAAACTCTTTAAAATAAAAAATTTTTCAAACCAGCAAAACTGCAAAAACTAGTCAATTTAAGTGACATATTCTCAAAAATCTTAAATTTTTATTTTTTACTTTAATTAATATAAAGTTGTTTTATCATAATTTAACTGCAATTTTATTTACATTAAATTGCTTACAATTTAAGATAAACCAAAATTTAAGCTTTTACAAGTGTGTCGCAAAAAATTTATTGTATCTGAATTTTTTAAAAGTATCAAAGATTTGAGCTTTTTACATTAAAGCATTTGCTAAAAATAAATAACAATAATTATAGTTATTTGACCTTTTTAATATTTTTTAGTAGTTTATTATTAAGCACTAGGTCATTATTTAATAAAAAATTTTTTAAAACTTTATTTTTTATTATTATTCAATATTTCGCCAAACCATTGGTTGGCATCATCAGGATAAAAAAAAGAATGTATAAAAAAACACAAAACTTTATATTTTCATGCCTTTAACCAAAAAAAAAAAAAGAAAAGTATATGAAGAAATTTACCTTTAACTGTGGAGTTAAAATTTTGGGACATATGTGGTGGTGAAATTTACTCGTTTTTAGATTTTGAACATTTTTTTCTAAAAAAGTATTTTTTTTATTCATTATTATTATTTTTATTTGCTATATTTTTTACATCTATATATATAAAAGAAAGTGATGTTAGTTACTACGCTTATAACTCGAGAATGCCTGGACCGATTTCGGTGATTAGCACCAATTCGGACAGGTCTCCGGCCAAATAAGAAGAATACACAAGAAAATTTTGGAAAATTTCCCAAAAAAAAAAAAAATTATGAAGAAAATTCATTTTCACACACATTTTTTTACAACGCTATCTTAACTCAAGAACCCATAAAAAAACATGATTGTAAATGCTATATTGCCAGTAGATGGCGTTGTATGCACACTTGGCAGATGCAATGACATATGTGACTGGAGTTTTAGTAACATAAATATTGGAATTTTCTTCAGCTTTTATCAGCTTTCGTTATTTATTTAAATTAAATTTGATTTAATACATTATTTTGAAACAATTTACTGTGAAAATTCCCAGCGAAAGGTGATTTCATAGATGTGAGTTTAGTTTAATGAAATGCACATTGTAAATGGTATTGCGTGCTCATCGAAAATCAACCCAAACGTTCATTTAGGATTGTCCAATTAATTTTTAGGTGGAATACTTTGAAAATTCATTTCATTTCATTCTGATTGATCATTTTGATGATAAATTCTATTTTCAAACGGTAAGTTGCCCAGAAAGATGTTTATTTTGTGAGTTTATGACATTTGATATTTTGTGTGTTCGTTTATCAGTGTAATTAACAATGCCAAGAATCAGAAGATCGAATCTTTCGCATCGCACGCGAAATGCAAATAGAGTTCGGAATATTGCCTATCAATTGACGGCGGATGAACAACAAATCGCACGAGAACAGCACCGTGTTAGTATGGCCCGACTTCGTGCATCACAAACACAAGAAGAAAGACAGGCGGGAAATGAAACGGCGCAGTTGACAATGAGAAATCGTCGGGCAAATGAGACAACTCAACAACGTAATAATCTAAATCAACGTATAAGAAGAAGTGCTTCAAGTGTTGATTTGCATCGAGTAGCGTTTCATTACGATTGCAGAATTGACTACAGCTCGCATCCTTCCGTTCAAATTCACACAATGGAGGTAAAAAAACATGATTGTAAATGCTATATTGCCAGTAGATGGCGTTGTATGCACACTTGGCAGATGCAATGACATATGTTAGTAGTCAAAAAAGTCATGAGAAATGTGATTGAAGCAAAAATTTTAAAAGAAAAATATAAGGGCGATGTGTTGGAACCACGCATTCCTATGATTCCTCCAGATTTGCCGTTTGATTTTAAATGGCTTCAGTTCCCCATACCTGTTGCTTTTAAATGATCCCTGTTTTTTGCACTTTGAGTTATATGTATCACGTTCACGTGCTTTGTTTTTCAATACCGCGAACCAAAATCGATCAAAAAATTTCGAAGAAATGACTTGCAAAGCAGTCACGGGCACGCTAGTTTTTTAATAAAGAAAATAACAAAAAACGTTCAACATTTTTTTTGTTTAACAAAATTGGCACTTTATTTCACAAGCCTTTTTTTTTATAAAAAAAAGATAACATCGTAAAAATCGATAAACAAAAAAAAAATAAAGAACACAAAAAAAACAAATGACATATTTTCAACGCTCATTGTGTATTATTACAAAAATTAGAGATCATAAAAAAAATTATTACGAAAAACAACTGCGGGTGCTCCTTTTCAGAAGTTTTTCTATTAATCTCTAATTATGTTTCTGCACAATGTATGCATATGCGTTTGCTGCAGCCCATGCACATTGGCTTACGACATTGTTGACAGTAGTATGTAACATAATTTTCAAATAGCTGGAATGGATTCCATTGGGGGTGGCGCTACGTAGTCCGGACCCAAAATATTTCCAATCACCTCTCGTAGTAGTCGAGGAAGCCTTTGATTATGTTGCCGGCATTGCAAGTGTGGTAAAATTAATTATCTTGCCAGCTTTTTTAAGAACTCTACCCTTGAGGTCTTATCAAAACTTTTTGGCGACTGGAAAATTATGAATCCATTTACAGCGCTTATATCCAAAATTCTATAAAATATAGCTAAAGGCCAGCGGCGTGTACGTCTGCTGCATGAATATAAAGAGCATTTTTTATTTAGTTCCTTTTGTATTAGTGTAATTAGCAATGATTTTTGGTTTTGCACTAAATTGCTCAATTTCATTTTTATGATGCATTGAGGATATTAGTACTACTGCGCGATTTAGACGAGGAAAATATTACAAAATTGTCATATCTTTGATAAAACCATACATACAAGATCCTTACGCTTTATTTCTTTTAGGCAGAAACTCTGTTGGAATCTCTCTTTTGTTTTCTTCAGCGTTCCTAGATATGTTAAGTTTCGTTTTTTTTTGTGCTTCCACTAGTTGGATTGATAAAAACCAGTTATCCGTCGTAATATTTCACCTACTTCCTTCCAATATTCTACACAGCCTCAGAACGGAAGCCATTTTACTTCTTTTGTTAAATCAACTCCGTCAGAATTTTTACTAAAATAAATATATCCATTTGCAAAATACTGCGTTCGTGCATCGGTTAAGGACATTATTTTTATATCATATTTTTCAGGTTTCTTTGGCATGTAAATTTTATATTTACACCTACCCCGAAATCGTACCAATATTTCGTCAATTTTTTTGGCAGTTCTCTACAAATCGATTGAATATTTTTGAAATTGCGGCTAATCGATCGGTTAATAATCTCTGATGTCTATCACCCGAGTTGTCAAATCTTAGACAACTGAGAATGCATAGAAATGGTGTTTCAGACATGACATTTCTAAAAATTTCCCGTCCTGTTCCATCAGTTGCAAATAACAATTTTGTGTCCTCATGGTTAGACTTAAATACAGGGGAAAAATACAAAATCCCGAAAAATGTCCGCAGTATAAATTTATCTAGAGATTACATTTCAAGTTTCTTTGAATTGTCAAACTTAACTTTTAATTTTTTATTTGTTTGTTCCAAAATTATATTTTCCATGTTGTTGTCGAAAATTCTTGACCAATAGCCAATTAGATTTTCCTCAAAATTTTGGTTTGAAGCCAGTGGTAATCACACGATGTTGTGTTGAGGAGTTTATACGCAGTGTGTTGGCTTCAAATGCTGACCACATAAACCTGTTTTTTCCATAAAAATAATTTGTTGTATGTTCATATACATTATCTTGAAATTCTCGTAGCTCCTCATCATTTCCCGTTGTTTCATCTGTGATCATACTTACTGTTTCATCTACGGCACAATATTAGAAATCTTTTTCGATACGTATTTCATCACTTGCGTCACTTTCTTCAAAGTAGAAATCGGCATCGACAATTTCGTCATCAACTCCACTAAATTCTTCACCATCTTCAAGAATCGTAGCTATATCTACATCACTAAGTTTTTTTAGTTTGACATAGTCTGCAAAAATATTCAAGTATGAAATGTCGCTGAAACTAAAATTTTATAATTTAAAAATTTTTTGTCAACAATAAAATGGACGGGTGGTAAAAATAATTCTTCATATATCTAACTCTAAGTCGGAGATATGGTAACTTTGCTTGTATTGAGTACTTACGTTATTTATGACGTGGTGGTAAAATTATTTAAAAAAATAAATGACGAGAACTTGGACAAGTGGTAACTTTTACCCCTGCACCTAATTTTCTCCGCCCACACTATTGCTACAACAGCAAAAGTGTGATCATGATATGAGAAGATACTTAAAAGCCCTTAGTGCAAGAGTGGCATAAAAGAGAGTTATTTGAAAAAATTAAAAGAGAGGGTAAAAATTGCCACACAAACAAGCATGTGTATGGACATAGTACATAGTTCTAAGTACGCATGTAAAATGGACAGGACATCATTCTGTATACATATGTTTCTCTTAAAATAATATATTTGAAGCTTAGAAATAATATATCAGCAGATTTTTATTCAAAACCTTTGAATTAAAATGTTAAAATATTCTTTTATAATGTAAACAAATTTGTAAACAATTACATCAGGAAAATTTTTTTAAAATAGCTGCAACATAATCAATTTCAAAATTCTTTGGTACTTATAGCGGAAAAAAATACATACATCGTCAGCATACATATGCAACCTACCTTTAAAATTTATGATTTTTATATCGTTGATTAAAAATTTTGAATAATGAAGAACACTTCCCTGTAGAACTTCACATTTGGCTGGTCACTTAAAGCTGCTATATTCACCAATTTGAACAAATATTGACGTAAAACATGATGCCTTGAAGAGCTCTATATTTCAAACGAACTCCAGTCAGTGCAATCTGATATTGTTGGTAAAAGGTAACTAGAATAGAGACGTTGTTAATTACTTGGTCTACTACTAGAGGCAAACGCTAGAAGTATAAAATTCTGAGCGTTTAAAATTCCACTTAAAGCGTCCATGTTTTTAATTTTATTTATATCGTTTTGTTCATTCCTTTTAATACATCTATTGTTATACTGAATTCTTTTATTGCAAAATAATAACACAGCACTTTAGAGTTTTAAATTAAACGATTTATTTACTTCTAATGCACACAAAATAAACACGATGGAAACTTCACTACTGCAACGCCTTAAAATATGCTTTATTATTTTGTTATCTTTAGTTATTAACGTTTCAACTTGATTTTATTTAATACTATTTGCCCAGCAAGTAGTGCTGATATAATTATTTTAAGCGGTTCTCCCATATACAAGAACATTCTTCTTTAACATCACACCTTATTGTTCTTGTAACAATAATATATTATTCAGCTGAGGCGGATAATTGGCTGTGTTTTATTTTAATTATTATTAGTTGTTTTTGGTTTTTTCTTGTTCAACTTTTTCCTAGAATTTCATAAAGGTATGATGTTGTTGTCTTGTTTGTATCCTCCCAAGGGCACATTATTAGACTTTATGGATCACACAACCATCTAGACTTGTGTGTTGCGGGAGGGAGCCCAGTCCCCTTAGGCTAGTAGGAGCCAACTGGAATATAGTGGAAAATCCACTATATTTCCACCGGAATCATTAAAGCCCCAGAGTTTCGCTATTTATCTCTTTAGACATTTAGCTGTTCTCTGACTGATTATTAAGGTAGGCCCTTCGGGAGTATCGTGGTGGCTGTGTGTTTCGAGGCCCTCGTTTGAGTTTGTGGGTCGGATCATTCGCAATGAACACAATGAATGGTCCAGATCCAGTGAGTATGAATGACGTCGTGTTCTTAATTATATTAAGCTTCATGCGTTCTGGACCAGGAGTTGGATAGTCTCCAACTCTTAAGCAAGGAGTGACCGGAGGATATACGTATCCGAAGACCTCCTAGGGCGAGGATGACGCTACATTTCATCCACAGTGGTAATGCTCCACCATCTGATTAGAGCCTACGGCCGGGTGCAGATGTAAATTTTATCACGTCATGTCTTGTTTGTATAACATTTCTTAGAAAACTGCGAAGATTGTATAACGCACAATAGGTCATTTCGTTTACTTTACAGATAGGTAGTTATTGTCATTGAAAACTTAAACAAATCATCTTCGTATGAAAATAAGTTTAGAATATAAAAAAAATTATTTGTTGTATTTTTAATTCACTATTATTTTATTATTAGAAATATTTTGTTTTCTGTCTCTTCTTTTGCATACTGTCTTTTGGAAACTTCTGCCATCATTTATTTATGTTTCATAAAAAATTAATTTTTCGCATTTGTAGTTAATAATCTAAAAACTTATAGTCATTAAAAAATAAAATAATTTTAGATAATTTTAATAAAAAATTTAAAATAATTCTAATAAAGAAAACATAAGTACTAAATATCTTTCATTGTCATTGGAGTAATTCCATTTAGCAATTTATACTTCATAGTGCTGTTGAAAATTTAAGTTCTTGTTATTGTGGTTCATAAAAAATTTTGCACCCCGTCACTACACCTCACCATAAAATTATCTTTATATTTTAGATATCCACAACGGTAGCAGACCCCGCAATGGGGTCTATGATAGACAGAACTTTCTTTTTTGCTGTTTTAACAAGGCACTTGTTTTTTCACTCTCCCTGCTTATCCCAAAATCTCATATTTTCAACAAAATCACAAAATATTAAATAGAAATATGCAACATTTTTTTGGGTGCAAACATTATAATAAATGTTACCAGGAATGTGTTGCTATTTAAACTAGTGTCACCCAGAAAGAGTATAAATACTTAACAAGAAAATATCTTTTATAACTTTGTAAGCAAAATGTTATATTTATTTGCCAAAAAAAAAAAAAAAAAAATATATATATATATATATATATATAAATATATATTTATATTTAAACTTATTGTTGTTTTTATCAAATATGATGCTCTTAAACCTTCGAAAAGAAATTACAAAAGTACGAGTTTTATTTGCAAAAATCAAAAAAATAAAAACTAAAACTTTATGAAGTTTTCTGCATGTACACATAATCCTACATATATTAACATCCGTTTTTATTTAAAAAGAAAATACAGTTGAATATTTATTATGCTTCATAAATTATTAGTTTTTGATACCTTTCAGTATTTTACTTTCTAGCACTTTTGTTTTTGAATTTGTTTATATTTGTTTAGTTTTTAATAAAAGACTTTTTAATAAGCCACAGATTCACCTATCAATTAAGATTTGATAGTACGTATTTAAGTGGTGCAAAGTATTATGTATTTTTCGTTATTTTTTTAGGAATACAATTGTTGCACTGCAGTGTAATTTTATGCTGACTTAACTTAAGTATTATACTTTTGAAGATTTAATAAAATAGAAACAGAGTAAAAGAATTCTTTATTGCGATTTTCTTTGGCACTGGTTGTTCAGCAAATATTTTCGTACTGAAATAAATTGTGATGAAACATTTTTAAACATTGCAAGAAACTGTGTAGATTTTCTTATTTTTAATTTATTTATTTATGTCATCATCATATTTTTTTTTTTATTTTAAATTGCCACAAAAGTACTTTGAAAGTCTTTTTGTAGTCAAGGTCGTTATAAAAAAATTAATATTTTGTTTGTTTTTTACTTTTTCTAGTTTGTGGCTTAACAAACAACTCAACTTGAAGCTCATAAAATAGTGGGTAAACTGGCTAAAAGCTTTTGATATGTAATGCATTTAAAGTGGCTTGTAAAAATTCTTTTAGAAATGAAACAAGCAATCGAGTACCACCTGAAGATCTAAAGTCAAGTGTCAGAATCGAATGATTTAAATCCACAAACTAGTTTTGCTTTTAGAGATTTTCTTCTTTTTTTTTTGTTGTGCTTAGCAAATTGTGAAAATTATTAAAGGTTTTTAATTATTAATGGTTTTAAAGAAGCTTAATTTTGTAAAATTTATATTTTTAACTTTAAATAATTACCAGTAAAATACATATTTATTAAATTGATTAATTTGAACATTCCTAATTACAAGTATATCGCTTTTAATAGTACAGATACGATAGTTGTACTTACTTAGTTGATAAATATTTGCTTTGGCAGGTTTAATGCTTGGCCAAAAGTTAAATGTTAAAATTCAAATTTATAGTGCACTTTAAGCTTGTAAAGGTTAGTAAAATGCCATCAACTTTATTACAAAATTACCGAGGTAGAACTTTGTTTTTGTGAATTATATGCTTGATTTATTTTGGCAAAGATATTTTAAATATAAGAGTTTGCATAATTAATGCAATTGGCTTAAGACAATTGTGATGAAATCTAAATAAAGGATAGTTATTGTTAAGCAAGTTGATTTGTAGTGGAACCATGAGAATAACAAATTAATATTTTCATACTTTACAGCTAACATCTATAGAAATATTTTAAAACACAATACATCTATGAGAAGCAAAAATTTAACACAAATATTAAAATTAAATAAAAAATATATTTTCTATCGAAAGACCAATTCATGGCATAAACATTTCGGGTATATAGTTATCTGGGCAGTTCTTGAGAAATCGCAATTTGGGCATTTAGTCTCCGTTGACTTTTTTGGGCTGTATGTTACGAATAATAGTAATTGCTTCAGATACGTGATAGGGTTAACGTCAGCACCTGCCCCCGAAGTCTTACCTCTGGATATAGGAAAAAGCGCCCACCCACCCCCTAACATGCATACACAGTATGTGCATACACGCCTTAGTTGCAATTATAGAGTGCACTGTAAAAGGGCCGTGCCCCTACGCTGAAGAGTTTGAGCGTATCCAACTCATAGTCTTGTTGTATGCGCAAGCTTGGACATTGGATGTTAAATTTTGTATTGACATTTATTTGGAACTTTCTTTAAAGCCACCATGTTGCTCTCCGAGAAGCCTCACCGATAGAATTAGCCTGTGTGCGCACACATATTGGCTGTGATTGTCTTTTTGGTGATATTTTTGTTCTCGTTGAACTTTTCTGTTAAACCTTACTTAGGAATCACAATATAAAATTTATATTTTCCACAATTTCAGCTATTTAAACGAATTGCAAGCAGTGGGTGATAAAAATAATCATTTCGTTAGCTAATTAGTTTTCATATATTGTATTTTGTAGTAAATTTTAAGCTTCATCTAAAATGGTATTAGTATTTGAATTGCTGTTGTTTTCTTTTTTATATACTTTTCATTAGGTTGAAAGGCCTTTATATATTTTAAAGAAAATTTATTCTATTTTATCCAACGTTTTACAAATTTGTATTCTTATTTATTTTAATGTGTACTTGTGGTTTGCTAACGACACGACAAATAAAGTGAATTGTGTGAAAATTATAAAAATGACATTGTAGGCCCGATTATATACATAAAAATTTTGAAAACAATCGATAAATTAATTCAAAAGCGTATCATACAGTGATGCATTGAGCATGCATAAGCTTCTCAATAATCGCTCTAGGATTTCAGAAGTCCAAATGTGGCAAGTTTGCTTGTTGAAAATATGGTTCGGAAAAAGCAGCCAGTTGTTGCTAAATGAATTGTGTGAACCTACGGAGCGATGTGAATAGTCGGTCGACTTCAATTCCTGTACCAGTTTTTTTTTAAAGAGAAGTAGCACTTCAGGCAACAATGCCTATTTAGTCAAGTACCGTGCCGTTCTTTAGGAAAGGGATAGAGAATAGAAGGTGGTGAAAGTAAAAGGATAGTCAGAAATTAACTGCCGTATATAAGACAGCACACCGACCAGTGACTATGACTTCATCGCTGAGCAGCCCCACCGACAGTCAATTTTTATTTTTGTAGTGAAAAAATCCAAGATCCTCGTTGCGAATCGAACCGAAGTAGCCTACAGGGGCACCTGTAGGCTTCAAAGTCAAAGCCTTATGAAAAATTTGTCAATTGCTTCAACAGTGTGGCTCACGGCTACGATGTTTTCGCACATTTTGTTATCGAGCCTGTTGACTCAAATTTAACGATCAAATTCTTAATAGCGATCTCAAAAGGACGATTATATTGTCCGGAAATATCACGAATTTTACGAAATGTAATTTTAACAGATCCACCATTTAAATAGTGGATTTTAATTATTTTAATACGATTTTCGTGCGAAATTGAATTCAATGTAACAATTGGCAAATAATACGTCCAAAAAATTAATGCCAAAAAGCTGTTACGTTGTTGGTGTTGCCACAATTGAAAAACACACTTCTTGTTGAAAAACCCGATGCAAATGGTTTTTGATTTAATTTTTTTGTTTCAACTTTGTACTGAATTTCATTCGACTTTTACTTTTTCAAGATGATTACCTTGCTTTTTGACGTGAAAAAATTAAATAATTAGTATCATATTTTACATTTACGAGTATATCGTATTCTTTAGATTTTATTAATTTTAAGCAATAAAATTATTTTATTGGAAACAAGCTCAGGCGATATTATAGAGACCTGTATGCTGTGAGAAAGTTTTTTGTATACTTATTAACCATACTATTTTAATAATAACATGCTTAGATTGCGGGATGCTATAAGTTCGTTAAGATTATTGTAAAAAGTTAAAAATTTCCTTGTTCATAGAGAGAAAACATTTAAAAATGTATAACGAAATTGTTTTTTTTTCTGCCGGCCAATATTCTGTATAATATGGTGTTGAACATGTTGCTGTATTCTTTATGTTATATTTTATTATTGGTCCCACTGTGCACGGCTTCTTAATCATTATTTTATTGCTGAAAAATACTTAGGAATCTTACATCTTTATTTTTATTTCAATAGAAATAGTAATTCTAAAAACTCATGTCCTATAGACTTTTCTTAAATGTCATATTAGTTTGGCTACAACCGTATGTGGCTCTCTGTGGCTTTGATATGAGTTATGTTTCCAGTTTATTTGTAATTAGTTTTTATTTTACTTTTCTAATATCGCTAATATAGTAAGGACTTGTTTAAAAATAATTTTTGCTCTTATAAAAGTCAGTTTGAATAAAAATAACTTTCTTCAATAATCATACAGCACACAAACAAATATTTATTATAAGTTTGTTTTGTCTTTTAGTCTATTGGTGGTGTCTAATGGCCAAAAGAAGCTAATGCCATATTACGTTTTATAATTATACTGGCACTTCAAATATATAAAGTAGTATGTACTTACAATTGTACGCTTAAGAACAGTAAGAATCATAAACACAATTCTGTTGCAAACAAGTACATAACTAAGTGTCATTAAAAAGCTGTTCTGAATATTGTGGCTTTTGTTATATTGGGTGACGGTGATGGGAATGGATGTTGGTGAATCTGTTTTGCTGTTTTATCGTGTTTACTGGTAATTGCAATCAATTCTAATTGTTGTTTAAATGGGTACGTGATTCTAAACGACATATTAAACATAAACAGCAACTATAACGAAATAAAACAATCGCTTATACTAATACAGGCAACAATCTTTAATAGGTAGTACATGCCATATTCTTGCAAGAGCAAAATAAATAAAATAATATTCAAGGATAGATTATAATACAAGCTAAAAAACAATTAAAAATTTGCTGCGAAAGCCTGGATTTGTTTAACAAATCGTGTTTTTTGTGTTTTTAAATTTCAGCAGCTAAAATTCCCTTCTTTTAACTGCAAACTATTTAACTATTTCTGGTGCCTCAGTCCTGTAGGTTCCGTTATGTTCGTATTAATGTCCATAATATACACATCCGCAATCAGAGACTAAGAGGTTCCATTACGATTTCATTCTTCAGATTTATAAACCAAGTGTCACTAAAAAACTTAAGCCTACGGCTCTGCAAATTTTTTGTTGTTTCCAACAAATTTTAAACTAAGTGATACAAAGCATAAATCAGAAATTTTAAAAGTGAAGCTATTTGAATGGAAAGTAGCCAATTGTGAGAAACAAATGCTGTGCTTATATGCTTAAGTCCTTCATACAAAACTATGAAACATTTCTGCAAAAGGATTTCTTTTGTAATCATGAGCTACTCAATGCAAATAAAAAATGCTGTAGGAAATAAAATCTGAAAAATCAGTTCATGAGCCACATTTTAATTTTTGATTTGTATATTTTTTCCATCAGACTGTGCTTTGTTTTAAGCTGTGTTTCGACAAAAATATTGTTAACATTATGGACGGAATATCTCACCATTAGTGTAAAATTTATAGTGTTTCATTCTGGAATATGGGCTTTTTGGTGTTTTCTTATTATTTTCAAATATTGAATCACCTCTGCTGTCTCCTCTTTAACATTGTTTCCTTTAAATTATATCGTGGCCTTGTAAAAAAAAACCTACAGATTCGCCATGAACTTTGTAAATTTCATTTTTGGTTTCTTAAGATACACAGGTTTTAAAACTTTTTCCATTTTTTTCTTTAAGCAAAGGTTGTCTTCAGCAATAGATTTAATAAACAAGTCTGTTAAATGCGAAAATGCGAGCTAGGCTCATTAGCGAACGATTTCCTATAATGTATGAATCAACTTTTAATCAAATTGAATTTATCACGCTTATGTTTATGGCCTATAGGTTCAAACAAACATATTCGGTGTAGTTAATATAGTTAAAAAACTAACATCGCAAAAGTAAAATTTAATTTACTATGGAATAATCCTTACATTTTCGTATTATTTTCTAATTTTTTCTACTTATTTCTAAAGATTAAGTTGATTGTTAATTCCCGTTTAAAAATAGGAATATGTATGTGAAAATCATGTTACTATTAGGCCAAAAAGTACTGCATAACGATATTTTTATAAATATCTCGTTCATTCCAAAGCTCCCTTAAAATTTTAATATTTGTTACTTTAGCGATTGCAGTAATATACCTTCTTTTCCTTTTGAAGAGATACAGGGATGTGAAGGAAGAATAAATTGTTTGGAAAAAAAATTTTAAAAAATAACTTGTTAGAAAGGCTTTCAAAAGTATAATCTAGATTTTTGTAGACTCATATGCCTTGTGTGATTTTCTGAAATCTCATAAAATTTTCCATAAAGCATATAGTGGAAAAATTTCCCACACTGCACCAATATTTCTTTAATCTATTAAATTTTCTGAATTATTATTATTTTATACATAGAAGGTTTATTTCAATGTGTAGTACGTGTGTACACAAGTTCATTTTCATATTCATGTTCATGTGTTCGTTAAGAACAGGTACTTACAATTATAGTAAAAGTTGAGTACTTCCTTGTTCCTTTAACGATGCTCTAACAATATCATAATGTGGTTAAAGTTGTTACAGTTGATGCTAGTAGTGTTGTTATTATTTGTTCAAGACAATGTTTTGTTTTTCTTGTGCGCATCTATAACGATATTAATTTTATGGCGTTTATAAGAGTCCCTTTTATGGTTTTCTAAAGAAACTATACATTTTTCTTATTGATGCTATAGCTGTTTTTTTGGTTTTATGGCAACTATAGAAAATATCAAGAAAGAGTAAAAATAAAAGGCAAAATAAATAAGAAAAATTAGTATTAACAAAAATGTACAAACAAAATGTAAAACGACAACAAGAAATAATGAACAACTTTCTTAAGGAAGTTGCTAAAGTTAGACATTAACACATGCACCAAAGATAGCGAACCTTTAAAGGCATAGTTGTACATATACTTGTGTTGGGGGGTTATAGTTTCTAACTTATTGTGTTGAAAAGAAATCAGTGGCCGATAAAGTGTATTTAATTTTGCAGTAATTTGTTCATAATTTAAGTTAAATATTTAAATAATTAATTAATATAATGATAGCGTTGCTAATTATAAGAACATTTACGGAAAGAGAAAATTATTTTAAAATGCATTGCTACAAATATAATACAGTAAATAATTATCTATTAGATGCTTATTAAAATAAAAGATACAAAATTAATCTACATTAATACGCAACTATGTTGCAAAAGATCTATGTTTCGTAACTGTTGTAACGTAATAAAGCTATTATTTGTATTTCCTATTCAGCTCTAAGGCGATTATAGTTATTCGACTTAAAAAAACAACCACAACAATAATAGTGATAAACAAATAAACATATACGAAAAAATATTAATATTTTAATCTTCTTTCAATAGTTTATTAAAAAATTGGAAATCTTTCATACAGTGATGACTTTTTTTTATTACAATTAAAAATATTTAAATTTCAAAATTCAAAACGTTAAAATCATTCTCTATTGAAATTTAAATTTTGCTTTAATGATGCCCTTGTTTTAACTTTTTCTGAACTATTTCTGATAAAGGCCTGGCACTGGTCACTAAAAAGTAAAAAAAAATGTTGCATTGGTTGCAGCATTGCAAAATAGATTGTCTGATCTGAATTTCTTGCTTATTGTTACGGCAGGGCGATTCATTTATCTCGGTATCACCTGCTATTTCCTTTTAATTTCCAGTGCAGTCTTGCATTGTATGTGCAATGAAGTTGTGTATCAGTGCCATTATATTGAATTGAATGTCATATAATCCTGAATTTAGCTATCTCTGGATTAAATTCAGGATCAGGTCACGTTCAAACGCGAGAAGGGATAAAACCTTAGGTGACTTTGATTCTCTTACCGACTTCGTATCAAAAAATCTCGATAGTTGCCTGAACACTGAAATTGTTGTTGCTGGTGATTTGACTGTCCACAACTGTTCTCAGCTTCGTCATTCGTGCCATACAACTAGGCAAGTTCAGAATTTTAAGCTATTTGCCGCGCACAACTATCTTGTGTAATTAGTAAAAGAGCCAACACATCTTCCTTGCGTTGAAGGATACCAGAATAATACGCTCGAATTTTTTCTAACTTCATAACCCCAAAAGTATGAAGTTAGTGTTTGTACACCTCTCGGCAACTCCGATGACTGCACCATTTCCGCATCATTTGCATATTTAGAACTTTACAACGCTTCCAAGCCAGCTACTAAACGTTTAAAACATATTTATGAGAAGATTCGTTACGATGAGCTCAACGATTTTTTTTGGCAATGAAAATTATGGTTCTTGGACAATAATATCGACACTATAACAGAAATGGTTCCAGACATCATTTTGTTTGGAATAGAAACTTTTATTCATTCCAAAAAGCTTTCGTTCTAAATCTTGGTTTAATCAGACGTGCAAAAATACAGCCAGATCAAAAGAGAAAGCACTCGTTATCTGGCGTGGAAGCAAAAAAGCTAATAATGATTTGTTACGTAAAAGGGAAAGAATTTCGTGTGCCAATATACTAAGAAGTGAACGATGAGCGCCTTCTTGTTACACTTCTTGCTACTGCTCAGGATAGCAAGAGCTTTTGGCCATTTGTTTTAAAAATTAAGGGATAATTCTAGTTCTTCAATTCTTATTCTTTTAAAGAATGACCAAATATCCACTGACCCGGTTGATAAAACTAACATTTTGCAGGTATATTTGCAAATAATTCTTATTTGGCGGAAAGCAGTCAACCACCGGTTAAAAAGGTTTTAGCAGGTCTCAACATCAAGAAGTCTCCAGGGCCGGATGGGACTCTCTTCGAAACTAGCGCACCCGTTAACAGCCCTTTTTAGCACGTTGTGTCATGTCGGTGAATTTCCAAAATGTTGGAAGGGTGTTAATATAACGCCGATCCCCAAAAAGGGCGAGGTTAACTACACATTGAACATTACTGCCCAATTGCAATTTGTTCTGCACTTTTTAAAGTGATGGAAAGTATGATTAATTTTCATCTTGTAAGGTATCTGCTTAGCAACCGACACTATGGTTTCCGTAGGGGCAGCTCTACGGATGCCTTGCTGTCTTTTCTGTCGGAACAATGGTGCAACTTTAGATATTTTCAAGGCGTTTGATAGAGTGTGACATGCTTTTGGTGTCGGTAAGAAAATCTACAGATTTATATCGAGTTTTCGGAGAAATCGCCCACTACGAGTTGTTATAGGTGGGATTTCATCAGACGAGTTCAAGATTATTTTAAGGGTACCGAAAAGCTCCGTTCTTTCTCCTATCCTATTTCTAATTTTTCTAAATGACCTACTTTATCAAACTTTCAATCCTATATAATATTTTGCAGATGACAGCATTACATATTCATTTCATATTCATTTAGTAATAGAGTAAACCAATTAGAGGTGGGTTCCAAAAGGCGGAACATGAATAATGTGTTCAACCAAGATCTCGCAACCATCTCCAAATTGGGTCGTGTGAATAGAGTCGATTTTAATGCCCGTAAGAATCAATGCAATATGGATGATATAAGTATTAAACAATCGGCTGTTGATGTTTTTGGCATGAAAATCTAGTGTTACGTTCGATAGACTAAGCACATTTTTTAGAAGAAGCTTTCAATTGTTCTTGTTTTTTAAAACAGGGCAAACGATTTTTGACTCCCTCCGATCTTCGTTATATTTATACCATCTATGACCGTTCGAAAAAGGAACACAACTCTCATATATGCTTTGGAGTTGCTCGACTGCGTATGGGAGAGAGCCACCATGTTCATTGACGACAATTGGCCCAACTTTATTAACTCTCTAGAGCATCGACACAATGTGAGATGGGTTACTTGCACGTTTTTGCGTTTAACTCGATTTTCGTTGAGAACGCATCCATTTGTACGGTTGATTAGCCAGTGAAACGCATTACGCATTACAGGAAGAATTCGTTATTTAGCAATGTAGTCCATGTGTGGAATAAACTGTCTTCAGACGTCTTTCCTGTCGCTTTCAATGTAGTAAAGTTCAAATCGAATGTCCACAAACACTACTCCCTCTTTTCTTCTCCCCATAACCTAATTTCCTAGTTTTGCCAAAATGCATTGCATGTGTAGGGGTCATCCCCCGAATGCTGGTCCACTAGTCTGCAGTAAAAAGCCAGTACGTAGAAAATTGAATGGCTGAATTCAGTATGTTTTAAAATATATAATTATTTTAAAAAATGTTTTATTTTGTTTTTCGGTATAGTTTTGCTCACAGCTGTACTATCGAATGTACATCAGGGTGTCCCTTAGATATATGGCGTATTTTTTCAGACATTTTACACTCACCCCCTAGATTTGTAACTTCGTTTTTTCTAACATTCTAATTGATTATGACAACATAATTGTATCCAACAGATGTTGTAAAATTCATTAATTACTGGGAATGCTACACAAAGCACTATTGAAATTCAAATGCTGTTGTTCTTAAGCTTCATTAAAAATGAGATAATTTTTTTTTCATTTCTTGTAATTCATAAATGTGTATTAAATATTATGCTATCAATCATATGTGAATGTCTTTTTACAGTCATATACCCTGCAAAAAATGTAGTAAAGCCAACTTTTCATATATCTATAAATATAATTTAGGTTTTAAATTTATTTTAAAAGGAATTTTGTATAAAAATAATTTAAAAATTTTTTGTCTTTTTTCAATAAAATAGAGTTCTTCTTTGTACTCCCATAATTTTAATACCGAGTCAATAATTAAAAATTTAAACTTAAATGGATCAAACTTTCACGAATTAATGCCATACACATTTACCACTTTAAGTTTTACTAATTTAAGTCTTTGTACTCTTTCTATTGGGTATAATTAGTTTATAATGAATTAAAAGATAAGGTGATATACGTCTTTTATGGAGATATCTTTTATTGTCTTCGGTTTTTACTAAGCGCATAGAAAAACATATATTTCTGTATATAAGACCTATAGAAACACCCTCAAATTTTATATTTTAGTTTTTTATAACGTCTTGTTATTGGAAGCATTACGCCCTTTAACAAAATTTTATGTATCGTTTAGAGTTAATTTGATGGCTTTAATACCTAAAAGAAAATACTTAAATATTTCTTGTCAATATAATTCAATTGCGTAGTTTTGTACACAGCTGTAGTATCGTACATTAGGGTAACCCTGAGATATATGGCATGTTTTTCTTTTAACTTTTTTACTCCCATTCCCAGTTTGGTAAATTTTAGTAAAACAAACTATATCCTGCAAAAGTTTCATGTAAATTGGTTGGGGTAAAGAAGTACAGTGAGCGCGAAGTTGCGGAAAAACAAAAAATTTATCTTTTTTTACATTTACAACTGTTTTCTATAAAATTTAAAAATACATGCTCTCCTTATTTACAGACAGCACAGAAAATTATAAAAAGCAAAAATAATAAACTTCGAATTAAAAAATGTTTCAATGATTTTATTTTAATTGCAGACGGATACTTGTTCCTATAATCCTTAACAATCTTTTGAATGTATTGTTCTTGCTCCTCATCTTTTATACGTATCGTAATATATTCCTATCAGTTTGTCAGCTCTTTCTGCTACGTTACTAACCAGTGCAACAGTATCTTTTGCTTTAGTGAAAGCAGATAATTCATTCCAGCTTGCAAGAGTTTCTTCCAAAAAATCCTGCCTTATTGAAAACCTCTCAAATAACAGTTTTGTTTTTTTTTTAAGTAAACTGCTCAATACCATTTCCCCATAACGGTTGTAACGTCTTCATTTTTTATTCTTGCCTTTTGTATATATTTTTCGCCACTGTCGTTCTTTAATGCTTGAAACATTTTTTCCAGCGTGGTATGTAGTATTCTAAAATCAACATATGCCAGAGCGACATTTTTGGAATTAAAGTATAATAAATGATTATGTAATTTTTTCAGAACACTCTGTAATATATCTCCGTTAATTTGTTCAAAATTATATATTTGTTGCAATATGAGGAAAACATAGACAAATCAAAGATATATACTCGTATGGTTATTAAAAAAATATTTTTGTAGCAAATCAGTTTCTTCTTGCTTTGTCAATTTAAACTCATTTCGGAATTAAAATATTTTAGTGCTATGAATGGCTTTTGCCACCCATCTCGCATAGTTAAGAACGCTAGGCTGCTTGTAAAACATAGTCTTAGAATTATGTTCCTTCGGGAGTTTTCCTAAAAATATCACAGTAAGTTCTAGTAATTCTTTGTAACCATCTCTTGGTACTTTTTCATAGATTGAGCAGCATGAGTGGATATATCTTTAACATAACTTCTTTTATTTCGTTATGTATGACAAATCGAAAATTTTTGTTTTGTGCAGGTTTTTTAAGTCTTTTGAAAATGTCTGTATTCAGACTACCAGTTTGGTTAAATTTGATTTCAGATACATTTCCAAAAATAACCTCATGTATGTATATGGTCTCTACATGGTAACCATAATACTGTTAATAGAAATCCTGAAATCCCATTCATAGTTAGCATTACACCACATAATGACTTTTTGTTTCCGGTTTTACTTTTCAAAGCAATAACTTTAAGTAACTTCCCAATGTGGCCGCTTAATATAATTATTGGTAACCTTTCCACTGTTTCACCGCCTGTTGAAGCTGGTAATAGCTTACCATCCCAATGCAAGGCCCATCTGTTAAAAGAACTAATGTCAAAATTTTGCTTAAGCTTTGGTCGCATTTAAACTCAGTCTTATTTTCCCTCGAATGGAATTTTTATTTATTATATAACTTTGAGCATCAAACTCTAATGATTCTACAGCTACTATAATAATATATACCGCTTTTTTGTTGCTTATCATACAAGCAATCAAATCAGCCCCTAATGTTGCAGTAACGATTTCTTTCGGGCTCACAAAATATTCTTCCATGAAAAGGATCCGCCAAATAGCTTTTTGTTTTGTTTTAAATGCTATAAACAAAACTATTAAATATTTTCTCAAATTTCTTTTTTTATTTAAAAGTATAATCCTTCCGGTTATTAATGGAAAATAGCTGCATTTAAATGGCTGCCACATTATCGATTGTGTGCAGCTGTATTTCACCAATGACTTCACGAATATTGTCCTTTAAAGCGTCAATTGTCTCTGGCTTGTCGGCGTATACTATGAACTACAGGTTAAAAACCAATTTTGTAGAATACGTATAGTAATTATTTTCTTAATTATCTCATCAAATGCTGGCGTTAATGATTTTCTTCTACTACATACATACATATAATATATATACATACATGAGTTACAAAAGCTTTGTAGACTATTATATAAGAGGAAAAGGTGTATAAGTAAAAAATTTTGTAAACTTTATAAGCAACATTGTTCCCTTTTATATATTTTTTTTTTTTGCTAAATTTATAGTTTTGAACTTATAAGGTGAAAAGGTAAATTGTTTGTTTTCCACAAATTTGGACGGGAAATAATAGAATATTTTTTTTTATCAAAATTCACCAGTTAAAGGTGTGAGACTGGAAAAAATCAAACTTTTAAGAGGCACCCTAATGTACATATATATTGTTGTGTTTATACGTTTTGTAAACGTTTTGTTGTTACTGAGTTCTTTATTGCAAAAGAAATAACATCAGACTTTATAGTTTTCAAATTAATTACGAGTTTATTTATTTTAATTATACACAAAGTAAGATTTGTACGTTGGCACTACAGAATAATTTACAAAAGATGCAAGTCTTTACATCACGAGGTTTATGTTTTAACTAACTCACTAACCACTCGGTTGCTGTCTTTTATATTTGTCCGCTAGAGGTCTAGAAAAATGAAAAACTTTCTACTTCCTTTGTATCCCATTTTGTTGCTGTTATGTTATTTATTCAATGTATAGGCGCCTATTGGGCTGTGTGTATTTCTGTTTTTGTTTTTATGGTGTTAAAGTTTCTTTATGGATTTTTTTTTTAAAGTTGTTGTTAGTTGCAGTTAGTAGATAGCATACCCAGTTGTTTCATTTACTTTGTTACTTAATTATTTACTTTTAAAACGTAAGCAAGACTCATCCGTAACAATATGTTATTTGGTAAATCTTTCGCATTTGCATATATCTGTATATGTATCCAAAATTATTATTTATTTTTAAGTAACTAAATTGATTATAACAAACACACATGTAGTTTGTAATTTCTAATTAACCGAGAATAACAAAAATCATTTATTATCTCCATACATAAAGTCTTAATAATTTAAAGCTGATTTAAAGATAAAATTAATATAAATTTTGTTGTTTATTTTGTTAAAAACATAGTTAAGTTTATTCCTTTCGTTGATAACAAACCAATAAATTGTAAATTTTTGTTATATGTCGCATGTAGTAAATTATAATAATTTAATCAATTTTAAATCAAATAATTATTATACAAATTTCAATAATTAATTTTGATTTTTGTTTAAACTTAATATCTTACATTCAGTAACGAGCTTAATCATAGTCGGGACTACATTTTAGCTTACTAAATGCGTGATTTTTTGTCCAAGTACTGTAAAATATAAGTCGAAGTAGTAATCTGGTAAATCGATTTAAGTTAAAAACAAATTCCCAGATTGTTTATTTTTATTATAAAGTGTGAATAGTCTGATGAGATAAAGTGGCTCATTCTTTAAATTTGTAATTAATGGACGCCGCAAATAAATCTAATAAATATATTTCTTAATAGGAAAAATATATCTTGCCAACTTGCCTATTCGTTCGACAACTACAGAGCTGAAGTAGAAATATGATTCAGATGTTTTTTTGTACCTATTATATTTATATTTCATAGTTAACGAATGTCTTTGTTAACAGATCTGAACTTTTAAAATGAAGATAATTCGAAACTTTTTTCCTTAGGTTAAGAGAAAATAACAATATAACAGCCACTAACAATGAGTGAAGGGCGAGACTTCGAGTAGATCGATCCTCATCGAAGTCATAGATGACTGTTATGTTGGTGACGGTACGCCACCCACTTTATAATATTCGTGATAAAAAACTCTGGCAAATTATCATTAAAAGAATAAAATATGAACAACCCTTCAAGTCTTAAATAAAATTAACAACTCATCGCAAAATTATGTTCAATCATGAGGCTAATTTTTGAGTATACGAGTATATTGAAGGGCGGGAACTGCTCCACAACAGATACTAGAGACCTCATGACATCCAGAAAAATTATCTTTCTCTAAGGTGTAATTTTTGGATCTTATTTTTATGAAGATCTCTAACACACAATGATCAATGATGTTTTCTTGGATATATAAAACTTTCAACATTATGTCTTGCATGTGGTATTAAAATTAAAGTTTGGTGATTAGTTGATTTCTGTAAACAAAGCAATATAAAGCATAACAATATAGAAAATTAAAATAGAGTAAAAGGTTTTAAACAACAAGTTTGTTTTCTAAAACAAAATAAACACAAAAAATTTAAATTAAGATGACTTAAATTTTTATTGTATTACGAAGAGAAGAGTTCGGTAAATGTCCACCACGACCACACTGACAGATGTCTATTCTTTTAGCAAAGTTTTTAATCACTTTTTGGGAAAATTACGGTCCTATTTCGTTAATTACATCAGGAATTTTGAGATTTAAGGTTGAAATCAGCCCAATCATGCGTCTAGCCCACATAGCATACCATTCAGTAAAACTTTGCGTATGCAAAGGCTTCTCAATAATCGCTCTAGGATTTTCAGAAGCCGAAATGCGGTAATTTTAATTGTTGGCATAACCCGACAATTGAAAATGGTCTTTATCTGAAAAAGTAATTAATAAACCAGCCTGTTGTTCCTTAATGAATTGAGCGAACCTACGATGTCAATGGTCAATTCCTGCACCGGCTGAACCTTTGACGAACCTTGTAAGTCAAATCCTTACCCAAAATTCCTGGTGGTTTTTGACAACCCGAATTGTCAAGAACGTCAAGGAATTGACAAATTTGGACCTGCTTCAACACTGTGTGACTCACGGCTGCGATGTTTTCAGTTGAACGACCTGGTCGAACACGCGTTGGTGTTCGCCCATTTTGTATCGAACCTGTCGACTCAAATTTAACGACCAAATTTCTCACGACTATGTTGTCCGAAAATATCACGAATTTTATGAAATGTAACTTTAATAGAACCACCATTTTCATAGTGTATTTTAATTATTTTAATGTGATTTTCATGTAAAATTGAATTCATTATTATTCACATCAAAAAACTAAATGTCAAAACTATCATGTTGTTGGTGTTGCCACAATTGAAAAACAACTTTTTTGTTGAAAAACCCTATATATAACATAAAAGGAATCTTCTTATTTTATTTAAATAAGAAAATAAGAACTTTCTAATAATAAAGAACGTAGCGTAGAATAAGGAAAATGATATGATAGTTATGCGTTATATGTGTGTAAATATTTGTTATTTTTTATTTAGGTTGCTTATCCAATTTAACTAACTATTGCTTTTACTTCTTGCTGTTATGAACGTCATAGTTTTGAATAATTTTGCCACATATTGGCGTCGACAGGAGAAAAATAAACAATAATCAAATGTATTTTTGAGCCTTAAATGAGAAACTACTTCTCTGTGTTTGAGTTTTCTGTGAATTTTCCTCTTATTTTCTTTCATTATTTCTGTAATTGAGTAAGAATTTCTTATAATGAAAATATCATGGTTGCATGAAGATCTGTTTTATTTTTCCTGTTGATTACTTAAGTTTTGAATTTCCATTGCATTAAGGTTTTAATAAAATATTTGTAAATATAAAGAGTATGCCAAAATGCTCTTATAAAAATACTATGATGTTGGGTTTAGCCATTGTGGAATCGATGGATCAGCACACTTAAAACTGGTTATTAATTAAACAAATGTTTCCTGTTCTCCTCAGAAATTAGCACCTTTTTTATATATGGTAATTAAAACTATGAGCCTGACTAAAAGATCTTCAAGTGAAATGATGTCTAAAAAACTTACGACATGCAGAATTTAAAATGCATGCCCCAATCTTTCCATTTCATTTCCATCATCATAATAAATAACTGTTAACTTCCTCAGCATATAAGTTACTAACATAAAACTTATACATAAAATAAATAAAAGTCAAGAATTCTGTGATTTAAACAGGCTACGTATTTGATTTAACTATTGAACTGAGAAGAAATAGCCAAACTAAAACCAAAATTTTGCAAACGAATTAGTAATGAGCCATCATTTACCGGTACTAAATAAGTGACACCCTTAACATTTGAAATGTTTATGAAATTCCTTAATGGCTTTAAAATCAAAAGCCACAATAATTATTAACATCTAGAAATAACAAGAACCCAAAATTAGAACATAAAGAAAATAAAAAAAAATGGATTTCTTGAACATGTTTACATTAATAAAGGATATGTCAAATAAAATTTTAACATTTAAACATACAAAATACCATCATACATCATCATCAATTCATTTTAGTGACTGAGTTTTTATTCTTAAAAACATTTTGTTTGGAAAATTTCCCAAACATTTTCGACACTTTTCATTTTTGTGTTTTTTTTCCCATATATGTATGTTTGTGTCAAAAGAAAAAACAGCTAAGCTGTCGAGTTGACATGTATAACATGTTTACTAACCCATTAAATTATATGAATTACATTAAAAAACAAAAAACCGAAAACGAGGGAAGTTGGAAAAGTTAAGATAAATTGAAAAAAATTAGATTTTTTGGAGTGATTTTTTTTTTTAAATCAAGAAAAGCATGGTGAAGTGTTAGACAATCAGTTTATCTGGAAAGCAGGCGAAAATATTCTTAATAATTTTTTTTTCTTTAGACCAGCACTCAGGGGATGACCCCTAAACATGCAATGTATGGTGCCAGATCTAGGAAAATAGGTTATGGGGAAGAGGAAAAAGGGAGTAGTGTGGCCATTCGATTTGAACTTTCGTATATTTAAAGTGACAGGAAAGACCTCTGGAGGGAGTTTATTTCTCATACGGACTGTTCTGCTAAAAAACGAATTTTCCCTATAATGCGTTATGCGATTGACTGGCGAATCAACCATAAATAGATGCGCTCGCAATGAAAATCAAGTTAAACGCAAAAAACGTGCGAGTTAAGGGGAACAAGTTTCGAAATTTCATTACAGAACGTACTATTGTAGTAAGGATAAAACAGTGAAATACAGCCCACATTACGTCGTTGCTCTAGAGAACCAATCAGCTGCAAAATAGGTTTTGGGGCGTTGGCTCATACATGAAACTTGTATTCCATTTTTGGATAGCTGTAGGCGGTGATTTGCGTAGTTCACGCAAACTCACGTTACTTCCACTGTCGCTTTACTTTTACTTTTGCAGGAAAAGGTTGGTAAAATATTTTTTCTGGGTGTTAATTTTTAAGACGATCTTACACTATCACTATATATCACTACTATAGCTCACGCCATGTACATGTTTTACTTTTCTATATTTTAATATTCCTTATATTTGTGCAATGCAGTTTGTAGTGATTGTGAATATTTAAATTATTTCCTAGTGTGCGCATTACCCGGAGATGACATATTCAGAAAACTTAATTATTTTCTTCTTCTTCTTTTCTTTTTGTTTTCTAAAACAATTTAAAAGATGATTAAAATTTTTATTGTATTACGAAGTGAATTGTTTGGCAATTATTAATGAAAATGATATCTGGCACATGTCTACATTGACCACGCTGGCAGCTGGATATTCTTTCATTAAAGTTTTTAATCACTTTTTTGCAAAATGAGTTTCAAGGCTAAAATCGATTCGATTGTCGTAAAATTATGCGATCGGCAAATTTGGTTTGCAATAAATTGATCGTTTCATTGGCTGTGTGACATGTGTCAACGTCTAGTTGATATTTTTAAAAAAAAACCCCGCCGGTTGTTCCTGCATTAATTAAGCGAATCTACGATGCATCAGTTGAACTTTGTAAGGCTTCAAAGTCAAATTATTCGCCACGTGATGATTTTGGGTAATCACAATTGTTGAGAACGTCGAAGACTTGACAAATTTGGATCAACTTCAACACTGTGGCTCACGACTGTGATGTTTTCAGTTGAACAACCCAATCGAACACGCGTTGGTCTTCGAACATTTTGCATCGAGCCTGCCGATCAAACTTAACGACCAAATTCTTAATAGCGGTCACAGAAAGAAAGCGGTTGCCGGGCGAATATGAATTCATTGTAACAATTGCGAAAGCATCTACTACGAATACGTCAAAAAACTAAGTGTCACAACTATCATGTTGTGTTGTGTTGTCACAGTTGAAAAACAAACTTCTTATGAAAAATCCGATAGTGTCCGGTTTTTATTCTAGCAGTCAACTTTTCTATACCCGAATGCACATTGTTATTGTGGCAATTTTTCAAAGAGTTTTATTTTTATGTGCATCTTTTTTATACAGTTTCACTATTGAAGAGGAAATAGTTATGACAGTTGACAACGGCACTATCTATTAGCTGGTTATCAAATTACATAAGCATTCTTTTGCAAATCATCTTATATTATTAGGGCTGTCTGCATATTATAGCTCTATCTTTTTAGTATGAAATACTCCGAGGGCGTGAATTTTACTTTTAAATTTGAAGCTGTTTCAGTCTTCTGTCGTTTGACATGTGTTCAAATATAATATGTTATTTATTTATTTGTTTTATGCAGTTCAATGGGCTAAGTGTGGGATACATTAAATTAATTGCTCACAGTTGTTAAATTTTGATTTAAAATCAAAAGAGAGTCCATCACTGTTCAAATAACCACTTAAAATTATATTGACATTTTTATTGATTACTTTTGTTGGCCTTTAATTGCTTTACAATATTTCTTATTTTTAGCAGCAATGATATTTAATTAATGTCAATTTTTGTTCTAGACGTTAACATGTGTGTTCCTTAATCTTTGAAAGGGAATGCTTTATTTTAAATGTAGTAGTTTGTTTATAAACGTATTTTTTATAAGGATATTTAATGAATTTATTAATTTATTCTAATTTCTTAATGTGTTGACAGCTGCACTTTTTCAAAATTTTATTGTTGCACTTCCGTTTTAAGAACATTTCAAATTTTTTTTTTGTGTATGTATATATATAATCAATAAATTTTAGTCATCGTCGCTCGTTATGGTTGTGAATTTTATTTATATGCATATACGCAAACATACAAACACATTTGTATGTGTGTGTGTGTGTGTGAATTTGTATTATCTATATCTTGAGTATAATAATAAGTATAGGTGGTGTTTTCCTTTATCATTGAAATGTGATTGGCACTAGTTAAAATAACGTTAATGACAATGACAGAAAGTTTAACTACCATTCAATGCTATTGAATACCAGTTAGTAGATCTTAATACTAACAAGAAGACAAAAATAAGTTCGTACAGTTTCGAGAATGTTATTTTTTACCAAATTTTTAGACTAAGAATGTCATTTAACAATATTGTCAAATAAACTTTAGGGTACCGTTGCTATTCGGTGCAAACCATCATTAATAGTTGTTTGTTTAATATCGCCGAACGCCTTCGATTCGATGACATCATGACATGAGCCTAAGCCCAATACTAACAGACCTAATGTTAACGTTCTAGTACTATCTAAAAGTGGCGGAACAAATCCAAACAGCTTAATACTTAATAATTAGTTAACGACTAAGTGTTTGGTTTTAAAAATTATCAATTAAACCTTCTCGTTGAAAAGCACTACAGTTGCTAAAAATATTATCAGTAGTGATAATACTAAAATTTGTTTAGCATTATTTATCATTCAGTGCTAAGAAAATTGATAATAATTTCTGATGCTTAATGCAGACAGAAACAATTAATAATTATTGATTAGGATTATTGATTAGAATTATGAAATGTGTGTAATAAAATTAGCAGTTAATTTTAATTTATCTTTCCTTTTTAAGGTTGTAGGCCTACTGATTCTAAAAACTTTCTAACTCAATGTAATACTTAAATCTAATAATTACAACCATCATGTGGGATTTTAAGAATACAAAAGATAATTCATTTTTGATACAATAAATATGATATTTTAAACATGAATATAATACATGTGAATATAATTATAGGTACATTGGCAGAAGCACTAAACAATTATAAGACATTTCTTTAAAAAAAATTAAGTTTATTTCCTTAAGTTTCACTACCGTAAAGGGTTTTCAACAAGAAGTTTGTTCTCTAAAACAAAATGAAACTAAAAATTTAGATTAAGAAGATTGAAATTTTTATTGTATTAATAAGAGAAAAGTTCGGCAATTATGAATGAAAAATGATATCTAGCAAATGTACACCACGACCAAGCTGACAAATTTCTTTTTAGCAAAATGGCGGTTCTATTTCATTAATCACATATATAATATTCCAAAGACTGTTAAATCACAGGATATGGCTAACCACTTAACTGCTGATTGGCGTGAAATTATGCGATCACGAAATTTGGTTTGCAATAAATTGATCGTTTCATTGGCTGTGTGATTTGTTGCACTGCCCTGTTCAAACCACATGTCAGTGATATGTAATTTTAAAAGGGCCAAGGCAATTACAATACTGCTACTATTACTATTAATGAATTATTTAATCCGAAAATTCCACTTTTGTATTTTTTTATATTTTAAGTCTGAAGAATCAAATTACAAATTTTTGAATAGTTCTTGGCTAATTAATTTTTATTAAGAGAGAAAAATTAATATCAACTATTCCATTTTTTTGTAGCAAATAATATTTAATATTTTAAGCTATTTTTATTAAATATTGATTTTAATCTTCATATTTTCTCCTTGCATTGATATAAAATATAAACTAAACATAAGCATATACATATTTTATAATTTGTTCTTACTATTTAATCATTTAAAATTTAAAATATTTAATGCAGAAAACTTACCAGGCTAATAAGTCACCAGAAAATGCTTTCTGTAAAATAAAAGAAATTTTAATTTAATTAAAATATGTGAAATAAAAGCATTAAATTAGATTTCCAATTTCCCAAAACCTTTTGTTTAAATAAAAACAAAAATTATAAAACCAGATTATATTGAATTATTTAATGAAGCAAATGCAACCACCTGATGTGTATTTTTAATTTTTGTTTGTAGCTATTTTCAATTAAAAATTTGAATTTCCAAATGAAAGCAAAAATAAAGTATATTATTAAATTTAAAGTAAATATTTTTGACGTTTAGTATTTAAAGTTTGCTAGAATTTTCAAAGCAAAATTAAGGAAATTGTTTTAAATTTTGGTAAAATTTACCATTTGTAGTTGAAATTCCGATTTTTGTAGAGTATTTTTCTGCCATCTTAAAATAAGAAAATCCTAAATTATATACTTGCTGGCTTTTTAACCACATTTTTCCTTATTTTCTTATTAGACAGTTGTATGGCCTTAAATTTTCTCTTACACTTCTGATTCCTTGGGAAAACTGATTTCAAGCTGACTTCCGAAAGTTACTGCTAATTGTATTATAGTGCTTAATTTTTTATCCCATTAGATTTAACAAGACATCTCGAATATTATTGCATATCATAGCAATAGCACAAAAATATTAGATTAAAATATTTTAACATCAGAATTTCCATATTCATAATCGTAAACATTTTGAAGTTGTTTGTGGATGCTGAATTGTATTCAAAATATGCCTTTTTTAATTAGAATTTGTTTTGGTTGTTTGATTTTTTGCAAAAATCTTTATTCCTTTATTGGGAAAAAATTCAATTTTGATAATGTTTTAGAATGTCTTTTTTTTTGTGAAACGTCGTTGCTTAGTGGAATAGAAACTTTGTGTTAACTTTTAAATAGACAATATGAGTTTTGATGTAATAAAATTAGTGCCTAACATACAGACGAAAGAAAAGCAAAATTTTAACATAAATAAAAAAAGAAAATAAATACAAGCAGAATTACAAAGACCAGCTATTTCCGGTGCTCTTCGGTACGCCATTTAAAATCGCACCATACTCACTCTTCCCATCCACCTACCGTTTGTTTGATTATGCTCAAGAATAGGAGTTTTTATGTCCTTGCCACTTTTGCAAAATTGAATTCACTTTCAGCAATTTAACAAATTAACATAAGCACAGAAAAAATAATATTGTTTCTCTTTGCTATCATTTCTTTGCATACGAAACGTACTAAATGTGATTCTGATGTGATATACATTGTACAAATCTGTTGCTTTCCAACCATATAATTTTTGTGTAAGTCGATCCAATACAGCGATCATAAAATAAAGACGGATTTACTGGGCCGCAATATAGTTTGTTTTACATATTTCAAATGATACTTGCGGTCGCACGGTGGTTAGAAAACGTTTTATTTTGGAAACAATTCGTTAGCCCGTGAACTACTTAAGATATCCTCACTCAGATATATCCAGACAATGTTCCTTTTTCCAGTTTTACACAAAATGTGTTTATCCACATTCATTTTTAAATATTAAAAGGGAAAACCTTCATTAGAAGGCGAGGGTTACGAAGCTCCTACAACTTAAGAGTCTGCTCTTTAAACAAGTAGATAGTACCAGAGGAAAGCTTATTTATGACTTCTAGATTAACAATTTATTGTCATTTTTTTTCGCGTTGCATTTTTAGATGTAATTTACCTTTAAAATTTTAAATTACTCGTTAAAGTGGTTGTTTGAAAATTAAAATCTAAAATTTGAATTGTCACAAAATCTGAGCGGATCGATAGATATTGTTGTGAAACTTTGAAGCAATATATATAAAAGAGCTTTTAAACAATTGGAAAATTAAATTGAGATTTTTTTACTTTGACATACATTCCTTAAACGGGGAGAAAGATGTTCTGAGAAAAATGTTTTTTTGTTTTGAAGGACGTAGTCAAGAGATGGATCCTTAATAATCTGTTTACTTTTTCCCAATCGGTGCTTTGCACTCTGAGGAATTTTGTTTCAAAATTGTTTGGATAAGTCTACATTTTTTACGCATTTCTTTCTTTTATTTACATTTCCTATAGGCTGTCTTTAAAATAATCCAAAAAGTGCCAAAGTATGTTTCAAAAATAACATACCACCTTTTTGGGGAAAATGCTAAAAAAACAGCAGAGTTTACTTTTATTTGGGTACGGTTTTTTGTCGACCCTCGTCAAATTTAGTTCGTAAACAAACCGGTTTCGGCCGTTTGCCATTTTCAATGTTCTTCTCGTACTCCCAATTCAGAGGCTTATAACCTTTTAACGAAGCTTGCCAAACTTACTACTGTTTTATTATAAATTTTTACGTGAATGGAGCCAATATCTTAGAAAAATAATCTCAATGTTTATAAGTACGCCACATCAAAAATACCAAGCCAAATCGGCCAAATATTAAAAAAAAATTTTTTAAAACGATTTTGCCCAAACTAAATAGGTTATCTTGATATCTAGGCATATTTTCTGTAGATATTTTAAAGGTTTACTTAACTTCCAAAAACTCTTAACATTTGAGTATTAAATAAACTATTTATGATATTTTCAAAAAATGTTAAGCGCAAGACACCCAAATTTGGAGGCCCTGGCGGCTGATCGGCTTCTGCTTCGCTCAGAAACATCTTTACTTTACATTGGTATATTTTAAGTGGTTCGTGAGTTACTAAATTATTTCCAAAATAAAACATTTTCCAACCAATATGCGTCGTTAAATGATTTATTAGCGTACGATGTTTCGTATTATTTTCTCGGTCTATTAGAGTATGGCAAAAAATTACCTTAAAAGATCGTTGGTATCTCTAACTAACACAAGTTTTGAATATGTGCACAAAAATAAATCTGGTGATAACTAAAAATTTTATATTCTAGAAATTTCAATAACAACGGCACCATCTATTGTACAAAGTCGTCACATGAGGAAACGTATTCTTTTAAAGGTGATGACTTTGTTAATTGCACGTGATTGTTCACAAAAACTGCATCAAGAACAGGTTACTGCTTTGTTTCATACATATTGCTGTCTTAAGTTCTTAGGATTCAACTAAAAAATCATTTTACATTAAAACTTTTTCTTTTAATTAAATCCTTGCGTTAATTTTAAGATGCCTTTTATCAATAAAACCATGTTCTTCCAAACCTAAAAAAAATTCCGAATGAATGCTTTAAAAACCACTTGCAGGAGTTTTGTGTTGTAGTTATTTTTAAATTCTGCGTATTTTTTTTTGATTTTTTTCATTTTCACTGGGGACTCATTTTATGGATATTGTTATTGTTGGGCTATTTGGGAATTATATCGACCACTTTAAGTTCCCACATAAAGCGTTTTAATACACATTTTGTATTTATTTCGAGTTTTTGTTGCTCTCTTTGGTTGGGTTGTTGTGGTTCTTTGTAGGCACACTCATGGTCAGTGCCATATGCCATATTATGAGCGAATAACACAACAACAACACAAAATAATGAAAGCAGTGGGTGAGCTATAGTTCTTTTGCATGCCACCACTTTACAGCTAAAGAGCTGCTTTTTAGCAAGCAGCTATTTCTTTTTGTGGCTGTCGAGTGTGGTTTTTACATTTTCAATTTGTTTTAATTCGGTTTTTGCTTTCGTTGATTATTCAGGAATTAAGAATCAATTATAAAACGTATTTATATATTTATATATATATATATATATATATATATATATATATATATATATATATATATATATATATATCAATATATATATCAATATATATATATATATATCGATATGGACAAGGCACTTGTACTTGATATTCCCTTTCAAATTTTTAAATTCATAATTTTTGGGCAGAGAATGGTAAAAAGGAAAGAAAATCCAATATAAATCTATTTAGAAAGCATTTTTTTTTATTGGCATTTAACTCAAGAACGCTTTTCATTTTAAGTGATATTAAAAATGTAAGAATATTTTTTTCGTAACATGATTTACTTACGAAATATTTTTATTATTATGAATTGTTTCTAATTTTCTTTACAGTTTTATTTATTTAATTACGCTGTTATGGGAAAATGCGTTTAAATATTTGTAGAATAAAATGGAAAGAAGAATTTTTAATAAATGAATCTTTTAAATAAAATAAATGTGAATGCCTAAAACAATGTCTTTGTTTTTTAATTAGAATTTTTACATATAAAAGCGTAAAAATATAAATATTTATTATTTATTTTAATATAAACTTAATTGTTGAGTAACCTTTTTTGAAGTTTAGTTTACGTCGTTCAAAAATAAACATTTCGTGACATCATCATGGTTATATTAAATGTTTAAAATTTCGTATTAAATATGAAATATTTTGTTGCAAGAAATTGATTAAATCAGAGTTTTCGTTGAATCAACTCAGCAAAAAGACAGCAAAATTCAAAAGCACCTTTTGAAAACAAAAAGACTTTTTATTTTTTAATAATAACAAATGTTTATAAGAATATTAATAAAATTTTTATTAAGAAATATTTAACGAGAATATCATAAAAAATTTATTTTTAAAAGAATCTAGCACAAATTAACGTAAATTAAATTTAAAATTTTTGTTTTCTTTAGTTTTCAAATTACATATGAATGGCTTATAATAGAACCCATTACGTAGAAAGATTCAAAATAATAAGTGTTTTTGCTTTCGAAATGTTTGCTGTGTTTTTGTACAGAAGTGTTTTTGAGTTTTGTTGTCTTTTTGCTGCATTGATTCAATGAAAATTCTCATTTAACCAATTTGGCTTGAGATATAAGACTCGTGAATTTTCTATACAAAATTCGGGGTAATTTCTGCATGCGCAGTAGTGAAATGGCCATATGGATATGCTTTCCCCCGCAGTACTACATTTTATCTATATATTTTTAATAATAACTATTTATTATAAATAAATATAAAATATTTAGTTTTCAAAGGAATCTTGCACAAATAAAAGTGGATTAAATCCTTCAATATTATCTTATCAAAAAAAAGCACTGTTAATGAAATTATTTTAAAAGTCTGTTGCTTCGTTGTACCAGGCGCTTCACATCAGACAAATTCATGTATATTCCTTTAATACACCATGACTTCTTTCAATAGCTTTTTAAAAATTTGAAAATGATAATGCATTGATGTAACTTATATAATTTAAATGGTTATTTATCTAAAAATGTATTGATATTAAGCCCTATAAATTTGTTAATAATTATTTTATTTTTATTTGACATGTTTAATAAAAATATATTATATTATACTATATTATATATAAATATATAATTATATATATATATATATATATATATATATATATATATATATATATATGTATATATAAAATTAATAGAGTATTTATTATGTTACTAAATATATTCCACTCCAGTTTATTTAATAACACACTTGTTATGTTTTATTTCCTTTTAAATATTAAAAACTACATTAATCAGAAATTTAAGAAACTGACCATAAAATTCATAAATATTAACAATTGTCAGTTTTATTAAATATGTTCCCCTAAAACGTTTATTTGACTCATACAGTGCATCGTAAAGAACGTATAAGACAAAGATGCTAAAAACAGCTGAATGTTAAAAAAACAAGCTGTTATTTAAAATGAAAAAAATAAGTTTATTATCTAACAAGATAAGATCTTTCTTTATTAAATAAATATGGGATATAAATATTAAAAATGAAGGAAACTGTCTTTAAAAAACGAAATTGTTTAAAAACGAAATTATAAATATTAAAGTACATTAAATTTCGTGATAATTGTATTATTTCTTCAAAGGTATAAATATCGATTAACTAGTTTATATATTTATTCTCTACAAAAAACAATAAAAATGGTACAATTCTCTTAGTTTATTTATCAAAAACTGATTTTAGAGAAATTCGTTTAAATTTTTATAATATAAAATTTGATTTTCATAAAATAAAACCTTGACCAAAATAAATTAATTAATGGCTTTCCTCACCTCGCGCAATATTTTCAATTATATTTTAATGACTTATGGGAACCAAGTTAATATTAATACATTAACTCTTTTTATTTAATAACAGATCGCTAGTGCGAAATACAATTTATTAATCAGATATATATAAGAAAATGTATTCAGGTGTGGTGACTAGATAAAGTATAATATTCTGACGAATATTTAGTAACTGTTCACTTTAGTGTATTGGAAAAAAAACTTATAGTATGCATGACATTAATTGCTGTTAGCATTGTTCTTTTTGTGATACAATTGGAGACCGAAAAATTCAATGGCATAAACCTTTTACCACAATGGTTTTTCAAATTTTGTAATTTATTTTAAAATATATGTAAACAATAAAACAACAGATTGTTTTATTTTAGACAATTGCATTTAATTAACAATTTTTTATTAATATTAATTAATATATTAGTATTTTTTAATACACACAGATGTTGCATTCATATGGTTTTCAATAGCATACCCTTTATGGAAAAACAAAGTTTGATAAACTAATAACTACTAGTGGACTTTACACTGAGGAGCAGCTTTAAAATGCTGCTTTTTCCGGAATTATACTTTTCGTAATTAGTAGTTTATTATCACAAATCAACTTGTTCATTTCAAGGAGCTATTAATATTGTTCGAGTGTCAAAAGTGAACGCTTTCGTTCAATTCGTTTGTTCTAATCTTTTTCTTCTTTAAATGAATGAAGTCATCCTACTCTGTTAACTAAGAGAAATTTTTAAAAAGTAACATAACAATTTTTGTACGAAAATAATTTTGCTTGCGAAAGTTTAGGTTTTAATTTTTATGATTCCAGCTAATTATTAATATTTATATTAGTAAATTTTTAATAAAATATGAGCACATTCCATGGATGGATAAGGTAAAATACTTAGGTATCGTACTGGACCCCAAAATTAAGTTTAAGGATCATGTGCCATATATTGTTAATAAAGTCAACAACAATCTGGTTATTGTATCCGTTAATGAACAGAAACTTTAAAGTTAACATAAACAATAAAATCTTAATATTTAAGGCAATGTCAGGCAATGATGTTTTATGCTGCTCCAGTCTGGTCTACATCACCACATTAGCATATCAAAAAGCTACAGAGTGTACAAAATAAACTCCTAAAAATGATCTACAATCTGCCTTGGCACTACAACACACAACGACTACATACTCTAGCCAACTTTGAACTTGTAAAACACAGAATCGATCGATTGACAATAAATTTTAAAAACAGATATCTTCAGTCTCACTTCATACATATCAATAAGCTGGCCTCATCATAATTTTAAATAGAACGTTAACTTTTTAACCAAAAATTCTCTAAAGGTTTTTTGAAAATTTGTCTCTTACTTCTCAATAATATTGTAATACCTGCTCATAATAAAAATTATTAACACTATATTTAAGTAGAAGAGGATTAAATCCTAAACTCTTTGTGGAAGACTGACAAAAAGAAAATGTTTACAAAAATATTACATAAATAAAGAATTGAAAAATGAGCACATTTGCTTCTAATTTTGCAAAATATACATATGAAAAAATAGCTTAAACTGAAAAAAATAGCAGGTAAATGAAAACTGACATTAATTATAATTATAATTCGAACATAAAAGCGATAATACTTAATTTCATGACATTAAATTCCTTTTTTTTTCTGTTTTCAAATCCAATTTCGATAACATTGGATTCCTTGACAGTCCTGAATGATACAATAAAGTAAAAGGTTAATACGGCAGATGTGTAAACGATTAATGGGAATCAAATTTGCTTCAAATTAATGATTCGATACAAATAATAAATATTTTGCGACAGCTTTTCAGTAACTGTTAGTACATATTAGATGGCGCTGGATTAAGATTATTTTTAAAGTAGCCAGAATTCTAATTTGATTAAAAAGGAGATATACTCTTGTAAAATGTCTTCCGTCGACAATGATGCAATTAAGTAACATAATGAGAATTATTACACGCTTCAAATATATTTATGTTTGTTGCGAAGCAAAGAAACATTGACCAATAAAATGATTTACGTAGCGATTAAGAAAATTTGTACATAATGCAAAATTTTCGATTTAGTTTGTCAACTTATAAATCATTGGCATTTTAATTAAAATAATGTAATTTTGCAGAAGAATTTTGAAAGATAACCTAAGTATTATAGTGAATATCAAATGAAAGTTATTCACAAAAGGAATAAATTTTAAGATAAAATAAAAATAGTACAGCTAAAGAACCTGCACACTGGATGCATGTTCTATGTTGAAGCCAAGCCATATTTTCAAATTGAAAAACCATTTAAAATAATTAATGTTACCGTGTATATTAATTCCTTATATACATTTTGATTGTATACAATTGAATGAATAGTGCTAATAAATTTTTGTAATCGTTATTGACACGCTAATATCCAAAGAAATATAATGTTGATACGAGTACGTTATTGATGTTGTTCATTTTGTTGCGTCTATATTAAGATTATTTCAGTGTTAGAGATGATAACATAAAAAACATGACCACATATTTTTGCCGTCTTATTTTAGACTTGTTTCTTTATTTCTATTTGCATGTTTTAGGAGAATTCTTATGCGTGTTGCTACGGTTTATTTTATCCTAGTTCATGTATCAACCCCAAATGAAACATGATAATAAAATAAATAATAAAATTTTTGGGAAATTAAAAAAATATATATAAAATATTGGATTATAAAAACTAATATATGTATACCGCTCATGATAATCGGCAAAGTTTCTCTGGCTTATCATTGGGTTTCATTTCAATAAATAAATTTAAATTTATTTATTGAAATTTTCGCTTTTCCTTAAACTTAAAGTATTTTGTGAAATAATTTACATTTGCATTTTATGCAGCTATAGTTAAAGACAAGTCAAAATAAAAATTTTATTTTAAGCTTCATAATAAAAAGTAAATAAATAAAATGTTGTTGCATTTAGTTAATGGTCTGTGTAAAATTGATTACGGTGCTATCAATATATTCTTAATATTAATAAAACATTTTTTATTTGCTTAATTACTAAATTTAACATGCATGTTGCTCAGATGATTCTTCAAAAAACTTCAGCTATTAATTAGTTATTCTTTCATAGTGGTATGTTAGTATCCATAACCCTTTAAGTAGCCAACTTCCAATATTTTTTTTAAATTAGTAAATTTTATGTAAATTTTTGCCAATCAAATCACAGCAGCTACAAATGGTTTATTTAGATATATTCATCTGAATCTAGTTCTTAATTTAACTGAAATACTTGAATTTTGAAATGATGCTATCATCGCTAAGAAATACTTAAACTCGGAATTTTTTATGTGTCTTTGTGTATTCATTCATTTTTTATTCATTCAAACATAAATAAAAAAATTTTTATAGTATTATCAACAGGGTGATATCAAGTTTTAAAAATTTCATTGTATAGTATGTAGTTATGCCATAAATTTTGTGGACCTTTTTGCATGTGAAATGTTTTTCACTGTTCTCTATTGATAAGCAAAAACCAAACTAAGCCAAACAGCCAATAAAGTCTCAAAAGAAACATATAGATTAATCATAGAGGCAACTTTACCTTAAATGGCGATAAATACAAGTGTAACGACTTTATTTTCTTATGTAGTTGCAGATTTAAATATATGCTTTAAAAGCGAAAGACTGTTGTAGGTGAATCACTTTTCGATGAGCTAGAACATAGTGAGTTTTAAGAACAATTTTAGTCTGCCACGACATATAAGTATTTTTATGATTGGAACAGTAGATTTAGTAGATATTCTATCTTTTTATTAGCTTTACATAGACTTACAATTATTAATTCAAAATTATGATCCTCAGCAATATGCAGGACAATTAATTTGGTGTAAAAACTTCAAACGTACTTGAAAGCAGCACATACATATTTAAAACATTATGTAAGTAAGAGAAAAAATTTACCTGGTGATACCAAATAATTTTTTAGTTAGGAAGATGATTTGTTAAAGTTTTAAAAGAAAATAATTAAAAATAAAAAATTAACAAAATGACATATTGTGTGTTTTACAGTTCTAAGAAATATTATACACACAGGATAATATTTCTTAGCAACTAGCACAGAACAAAAACAAAAAAAAACGATACACAGCCAAGCCGGCACCTAAACTGAATAAAAAACAACAATAAGGGCGATATTAAAATAGAACATTTTTGCATATAAGAGAACCGCTTAAAACAGATATGTAAGTAAGCACCATTCGCTGAACAAATTAAAACATTTCCAGTTAAGTTACCGCCGAGAAAAGACAACAAAATAATTAGGAAACTTTTAAGGTGTTGCAATGGTAAAGTTGCCATCGTGTTTATTTTATGTACATTGAAAGTAAAAAAAATTGTTTAATTTAATTTAAAAGTCTAAAGTGCTGTTTTATTATTTTGCAATAAGAGAACTTAATATAATAAAATCTTTATTAAAAGGAATAATCGTAACAAATAATTAGCTGAATATAAGAATTAATGTATATTTTTCCAAACAAATAGATTCTAAAAATTTTGCAAAAACAATTAATCATTTAATAAAATTATTTTATTACACTTCTAAGATTTTAATGATTAAAGTCAACTTTTGTTTAAAATATTTGCAGTTTTATAACTAAATAATAATACTCGTAGTTTCTTTCCAAGACTTTGCTTTAGAATTTTTTTTCAAATAAAATTTTTTTAATTTTCGTGAATAATTTTTTTTATCTAAATAAGTAAATTTTGAAGTTATTAGTTAAAAATAAAATAACTATGAGAATTACATTACATTTGCATTGAATTTTGAAAAGCTGTAAATAAATATATGGAACAGCTTCTTCAAAATTCGTGTATTTTACAAAAAATTAAATTAAAAAAAATAACAAAACTTGCCCTTAGAATTTAAAATGTTTACTACTTTTGTAACTAAAAATCTCAAAAGGGTAAAACACTCTATAACTCGATTATTATTTTCGTTTGTAGCATAGAACAATCCGAAAAATAATTTAGAAATTTTTGACGTAAAATCAAAGTAAATAACTAAAAGCCAGTCACATATGTTTTAGAAAACATGCACTTGGCAACCGTTTTGTTCGATAAAATTGTATCTCAAAGAATTAAAATTTACAATTAAAAACACTTATCAATCGCAATGGATACTTAATGAAAAGCAGCAAAAAATATATTAAAATTACTTTTTAAAATACCCAAAGTTTTGTTTAGTATAAAAAGAATTAAAAAAAACAATTTTGTTTTGTATATTGTGTATGGAAAAAGCACATCAATTTGCCATTTACGACAAAGAAAATAAATTTTTTGATATTTGAAATTTTGCAGTATCAATTAAATTTATTAGCGAAAATTAAAATTGTATAATATTAAATACTTTTTTTTTGGCTTATGGAAAATTTTGCGCACGATGCACACTTGTAGCACTTAAGACTATAAAAAATCTTTTGTATAATTTAATTACATTGAATATGATACTAAAATTTATGTATAGAAAAAAGGCTTTGTTTCGAATTAGATTAATTGAAAAACATTTGCTAACAATAACAGCAGAGCGACCCTTATAGCGGTGAATAAAAACGGAATACAGTAAATTTCTTCAAAACCAAGTACTTATGTCAATAATATTTAAATTCGCAACATCGAGTTATTTGCAACCTGAAGGTAGCTACTATTAATATTGTTCTAAAAATTATTTCTTAAAACTAACCCGGGCCCTAATATCGACTTTATGGTATAAGACTAAATTAGAGCATTCTTTTCTAATTTCAGGAATTGTGGGCTTTTCTAATCAACAAGTTTACAATTATGAACAATTGTGGTATTGTTTATTTTATTATTTTGTTAATGTTAATGAAGGGTATCTGGAATTCTAAAATTCTTACTCATCCAGAGAAATTATAATTTTGAAAGGTAAATCAGGAATTAATTATCTCTTATTTCAAATGGAGCTTGTTTGGATTGTTTATTCTTTTTATTTCCTAAAATAATTCCTTTTGATCTATTAAATTCTCTTTAATCTTTAGGAAGAAACAAGGTATTCTGGTGTTCATCTGTTGATGAGACACTATAACTGAAAGTTATTTAATTGTTGTGGTATTAACAATTCTTCATGACTTTTATAAAAAACCACGTAATTGATAACTGGAAATATTTAACTCATTGTTTAACCAGATAGGTAACTTTACACATTTTCATTAGTATTATAAAGGTAATAATTCAAAAGTAAGAAAGGGGTTTTTAAACAAGAAGTAGGTTTTCTAGAACAAAATAAAACAAAAAAATTTAAATAATACAAATTTAAATCATTCAGTAATACAATAAATTGTATTACGAAGAGAAAAGTTCGGCAATAATGAATGAGCAATGATATCTGGCAAATGTCCACCAGGACCACGCTGACAGATGTATATTTCTTCATTAAAGTTTTTAATCACTTTTTGGCAAAACGACAGTCCTATTTCGTTAATCACATCACGGATTTGAGTTTAAAGGCTAAAATCGATTCGATTGGCTCCGCATGGAATCTGATCTTAACATAGCCGCACAAAATTGATCTGGCTAGCCACTTAACTGCTGATTGTCGTGAAATTATGCGAGCGGAAAATTTGGTTTGCAATAAATTAATCGTTTCAGTGACAGACAGTATGACATGTGGCACCGTCCTGTTGAAACTATATGTCAGTGATACCCACGTCGTCAATAATAGGCGAAAATTGAGTTGTTAGCACCTCGCGATAGCGTGTTTGCATATTTTGTAGCGAGCCTGTCGATTCAAATTCAACGACCAAATTCTTAATAGTGGCCTCAGAAGGACGATTATGTTCTCCGAAAATATCACGATTTTTACAAAATGTAACTTTAACAGAACCATAATTTTCATAATGGATTTTAATTATTTTAATGCAATTTTCGTGCGAAATTGAATTCATTGTCACCATTGCCACGAATATGTCAAAAAACTAAATATCAAAACTATCATGTTTTTGGTGTTGCCAAAATTGAAAAACAAACTTCTTGCTGAAAATTTTTATATAGTAATGGTAAATAACTCATAAGTAAGTATAATAATGGTAAGTAATTTAAAGGTAAGCATAATAATAGCACGTAAAACAAACTTCATGTTAAATTATGTGTCCAAACAATTATTTGGAACAGTAATATAACGCATCAAAATATTTATAAAATTTCAAGGCGCTATCAAAAAATTTGTATTTTAAATAAAAGAATTGCTGAAATAAATAACGTATTGAAAATATGTAAATTTCTTCTTAATTATTTAAGTAAATGTTAGATTTTTTATGTTTCTGTGTTTGCTTAAAAAGTTTTATTATTTAACCAACATCCGCATAATCACATTTAATGAAGCATTTAACACGACTAAGTTTTTAAACAGACCGCAACAATATCAAACATTACTTTTTCTGGTCATCATACGATTTATATTGTGTAAATAATTAAGAGTGCTATATTTGACCGTGCTATATCTTATTTATTCGCACCCTTCAGCATAGTGATACTAGATGCTACTTCACGAAAATATGTCTCAGGTTTTCACTCCTATAGTTTTCAACTTCTTATGAATAACATAACAATGAAATGAAAACAATGAAATTAACAGTTAATATTATCATTCTATAGACTATAGTCTTCTATGATCGACTAATGGATTAAAACAAAACTTCTTATGGATTTTAAAACAAAATTTCCGAATTTAAATAAAAATGTTAATATGCTTTAAATGCTTTATATGCATGTGTTTGAAATAAAATAATGAATTTTTAACTATAATGCTACAAAATAAAAATGTGTATAAACTTTTTTAAACATTTCTAACAATAACCTCCCACGACCTGACTCAAGATGTTTTAAAAGAGTAGCCGTAGAGAAAGAAAAAATAAATCATTTTAATGACATGACATTGTTTGTTGATTTTCCTTGAAGTTTGAGGGGAATTAGGAACGCCGTTTGTTCGTTCGCTTGTTTGTTTGTTTGTTAAAGAGCCACTTAACACTTGATGAGGGAGGAATGCTTTCTTTCAATTCAATTTAATAAATTTCACAAAACAAATTTAACAAAAATAAAACATTTAAAATAATTGTTTTCTCCTTTCTTCCTTTCTTGTTATATTTTCAAGATAAAAAATGAGTGTATAATGAATTGAAATGATGAGAGTTTGTAGGGGTGTGTGTATATGTGCTTTTCTTTTAAAAAAATTGTCGAATACATACGATTCTATAAAAGCCAAAGTAGATATATTTAGATGTTTTGTATCATTTTAAATGTATTGTGTGTGTGTGTGTGTGTCACTCATTTGAAATGCCACATTAGACGTTACGTGTCATCAAGTCATCAATCATGCAAATCTTTTCTCTGTGGTTTTGTTTTCATATATGTTACATCGACTTATCATGTATTTGTAGTATATTTCTATGAGATGATACTGATCAGTATTATTGTTTTATGTTGTGATGAGAAAAAACAAAATAGTTTTTGCTAAATAAAGATCACCCAGTCGATTTAATTCAAAACAATCTTATGTGTGAATCTTACATAGCTACAGTGTTAAAGGTATATTTTGTCATTAGTTATTTTAATAAACAGCTGTTTGAAAAATTATATGATGCCTAAGGCTTTTATAACCCAACCAGAATATAATGCTATTTATAATTTCGTAATAGGAAAACACAGGGTTTTCTTTGTTCTCAAAACATATAAACCACACCGACATTATGAAGCGCGAGTATTATTTTGCTGATGGTTAAATGCTACAGATAATATTTACAAAAATGAGGCATAGTGTTTTTCGATTGCAGGTGAGAAGAGCATGTGAGAACTGCTTAAGTTTTAAGCATTTCCAAACATTTAATTTAGTCATGGCAGGTTAAAGTTTGTTGGTTTATTAAGCCAATTTTGAGCTTTTCAAATTAATAGCTATATGCTAAACATGTGTGACTAGATTTACATCCGCCCCTGGCCATGAAGCTTTAATCAGATAATGGATCAAACCACTGCATAATTTGGAACGACATGCTCGTCCTAGGAAGCCGAAGCTATAATTCTATGCAACAGAACTTTCTAGTTGGAACTTCGATGATTCCAGAGCAGGGATGCAAATCATCACTCCTTGCTTAAGAGTTGGAGACGTTCCAACTCCTGTCCAGAACACATGTCTAGCATGCTCACTGGACTGGATCATTCACCTAGTGTGTTATTAACGGCGAAATGATCCTGGCCACCATATTAAACAAAAGACCTGATATGGGGCCGCGAAACCACAACCACCACGATACTCCGATATAAAGGGCCAACTTCAATAATCAGCCAGAGAACAGTTAAATGTCTAAAGAGACAAATAACGGAACTCTGCGAGCTTACTGATTCCCGTGGAAATAAAGTGGAGTTTCCAGTTGTACCCCTGCTGACTTCAGGGGACTGGGCTCCCTTTTTCCCCCAGTTGCACTGTGTCTAGATAGTCGAAGTTCTATAACCATATATATGTGCCCCTGGGGGTAGCTATATGCTAAAGGATGAATAATAACAATAAGCATGATCTTAAATCATACATAGGAATTCTGACTGTGCTTGATATATTTAAAAACCAACATCCAATCGCCGTGAAAATTTGGGCAATTATTCGATATATCCCCGGGAAGGTTTTCGAAATTTTTTTAGCCTAGAGCATTGGTTATAGGGCCTCCCGAACAATATCCCGAAACTATCACAATAATATTTATCTGTACTTGATAGATTCAAAAACTATATGTCTAACCGTCATGATATTTTGGGAGATTATTTTCTTTGGAAGGGTTTAAAAAAATCTAAGTTGCGGCTCTAGGACTCTCAAACAAATATGCCAAATATATTAAAATAAGATTTGATACTTTTCAAAACTATACATCTAATCGCCTTAAAAATGAGGGAAATTGTTAGATATATTCCTGGGAGGGTTTCCGAAATTCTTTTATAATCAGAGTAGTTGATCTGCTTCCTACACCCAATCGCCGTGATATTTTTTGGGAAAGATTTTTGTTTTTTTTTTAAATCACTGATGGCGTTCTAGTTACTCACAAAAAAAAAAAATATTTCAAAAATATCAAAATAATTGAAAATACATAAATTAAGGTAATGAATTCGTGTTTGTCTCTTTATCTGTCTGCGCTCAATAGAATAAAAAATTTGGATGTAAAAATCTGATAATATTTAATAAATACAAATTTATTGTTTAATTTGAATTCCTATGCAATACTGCTTAATTTTACAAGTTAAATAGCATGTTTACTCTCTCTCTCTCTCTCTCTCTCTCTCTCTCTATATATATATATATATATATATATATATATATATATATATATATATATATATATATATGTTATATTGAATTGGTATAAATGTAGGAATAATTTTGTTTTTGTTAGTTTTCCTTTTTATGCATTAAACTTTAATTAGTAATAAATTATGTTTGAGGTATCAAAACAGTCTTTTTATTCAAATACAGCAAGGTTTTAATGGACTCAGCAACTAAATAATTTTGTAGTACCGCACAATATTGTTAATATTCGTTTTTATTTTTAACTCCAACTTGTGATGTTGAAAGATTATTGACCAAAAATTAAAAAAAAAACCTTTATAACAACTTGCAATTTTGTTAATATTGGTGCATAATATCAATAGATTATCCTGCACGTCAGTTTTATTTGGTATCAAAGATAGCGATGATTTTGAGTTTAAAGTGGTCTTATGTTTGTTTTAATATCCGAGAATATATATGAATTTTCTGCATATTAAGAAATGTTTCTTATGTAAATTTCGGAGGTAATTGTGAATGTGAGAATAAGCAAATTTTTTGTGATCTGCTGCAGTTCTAAATTCTTTTAATAATTTTCTGCTTAATAATATGTTGCATTTTTATAAATATAGTGTAAGTGTTTTAATTATACAAGCAGAGTAGATATGCTGACATATATCATACAAAAATAAATATTAATTCAGGCAACAGCAACTCTGACAAGCATAAAATTTCCATGACTTAAATGGCCTTTTTACCCTGTAATCGAAATTTGTGTTTTACAGTAACATCTATTGGCTTAAACAAGTTAAATGGAAATAAGATATTTATTAGTTATAAAATTATAAAAGTATTTAGTCTTTCTACATAAATTGAAAAATAAATTGAGACAAGTTATAAAAGCATTATGTGAAACAAAAAAATAAAGACTGCACAAAGACCACAAAGGGATAAATGAAAGTACAATAAACACTTAATTATAAAAATGAATAATGATCGTAATCATAACAACAATGCAACTCTTATTAATGAAGATGACGAAGCTGCTCCACATGATAGTGAATTATAAAATGCCAGAAATTCCAAACAACTGACACTTTAAACTTTGCAGCAACACCACTTTCGTTTATCGTGAAATATTTTCTTTGTTTTTTTTATTTATTTCTTTATTTAAAGTTGCATCAAAGAAATAAATGTTAAAGTAACAGTATGGTATAAAATAAACATTATTTCAGAAACGGCTAAAGAAAACACATTAAGGACTGTTAAATATAGTAGGGTTTTTCAACAATCACAATAACATGATATTAATTCACACGACCTGACTGGCCACTTAACTGCTGGCTGTTGCAAAATTATGCGATCGGAAATTTGGTTTGCAAAAAATAAAATGATCGGTTGATTTTCTGTGCGACATATGGCACCATCCTGTTGAAACTACATGTCAGTGATATTCACGTTCGCAATAATAGGCCAAAATTGAGTTGCTAGCACCTCGTCATAGCGCGATCCATTAATCGTTACCACATTTCCAGCCGCATCTTTAAAAAAAGGCCCAATCATGCCTTCAGACCAGTGACACGTGAGCATGCAAAGGCTTTTCAATAATCGCCCAAAAAATGATTTTTTCCGAAAAACCACCCAGTTGTTTGAGAATGAATTGAGCGAATCTTCGGCACTATGAATGGTCGGTAGACTTCAATTCCTGCAAATTTTTATGCCATGTGGTGATTTGGATAACCCCAATTGTTGAAAATTTGCACAGTTGGATCTGCTTCAACACTGTGGCTCACACTTTGTATCGAGCCTGTCGGCTTAAATTTAACGACCAAATTCTTAATAGAAGTTTTAGAAGGACGATTATTTTGTTCGAAAATATCGCGATTTTTACAAAACTTTGATAAAACAACCATTTTATTTTTTTTAATGCAATTTTCGTTGGAAATCGAATTCATTGTAACAATTGCAAATGAATCTACTACAAATACTTAAAAAAACTAAATGTCAGACCTATCAAGGGGTACTCATAATTCCATCGCCTTATCCTCTGTGCTATATAACTTCATTCGAAAAGCCTCTTGCTCCTCGTTTGGTGTTGAATGGCAGCTACAAGGCGTGAGCCTTTCATGTCCTAAGACAAAACAACCCGGTTTCGAAATGCTTATCGTCATTGTTCCACTAGTATTCTCGATTCATGTGCCGTTTTCTTGTCCTCCGTATTGTTCGTTGATGACTATTATATCAGCGTTTTTCTCCACGATTAGCTGATTCAAGAATGCATCAGCCACTTTTCTCCTGTGCATGTTTGCCTGCAGTATCCCCATTTTCATCCTAAGCCCCTGGTCGTCATATACATCTCATGGATCCGTTTAGTGGTTTGCCTCACTTCACTACACAGGCAGCACTTTGGTTCATTTATGCATACCTTCATCTGATGTCCTGCTTGTCCGCACCGGATGTATATCCCTCAACTTTCCCTGTCGAGCCCAGTGCAGTTCCACTGCTCATATCCTTTGTTAAAGCACCTGAAAACATATTTTCACTCCGTGCCTCCTTCGTTTTACACTACACCAGCCTATCTTGATGAACCCGATTTTGAGGAGTTTCTCAGCCACCCCCTGCGACACCGTCACCTAGGCTCTGACAAGTTCTCTACTGTTTGGTTTCCCAGCCAGTCCCTGATACACCGTCATCAAGGCTCTGACAAGTTCTCTGCTGTTTAGCTTCGTAATATGGGTATATTGGTAGTTTGTGCCGTACTTCTAATGGATTCCTCGATTTCCGTGTGTGTGGTGAGGATATCCAAATCCCCAATTTCCATTGCGACTTTTGGCGCAACGTCTCCAATTTCCGCCGACTCCCTGAGATTTTGCGAACCTGTTCTCGTCATTTGAATCGTTTTCACCTTGCCATTTGCCTCGTCTCCTCTTTGACTCTTTAAGGCCCTTAGAACATCCGCGTAAGTATATCCCTGTCGTGGCTTAGCTATAATAGGCTACGATTTTTCGTTAGTGGTCTACTTCTTTTCCTCATTTTTTTTCATCATCCTATTTACCCCCTTCTTCAATTGGTTCTTCTTGCGTAGGGATTTCTTCCTGTACTTAGTAGTTTGCCATCCATTTTCCCTTTCGCGTGACCTGTTACTTTTGGTCAGTGTTTCCACTAGACTACTGGCCATTCTTTTATTTTTACCCGTGTTGCGTGTCTCCGTGGTCTGCTTTGCATTTACCGTACGATTCCGTCCTTGCATGAGTTTCTCCTTATTCTCTATCTTCAGCCACCTGATCGGTAGAATCCGAGAACGTCCATGCTGATATTCCTCTGTCTCTGGAGCGCTGCCTTAGTTTTCTCATTTTAGCGATGAATTCCCGGTTCTGGGAGCCTTGCACACTCTCCGTCTGGATCTTCGAATTTGGTGCTAATAACATGGTAGGGGTATATTCCAGTTCCCCTTCTCTCAATGTGACTTGTCGCATTTTCACAGCACTTTTGGACTTTTCCTTGGTTTTCAAGTTAACCATATCTTGTCCCTCTCTGTTATTCTCAGGACGTCATTTCTGTGCCACCGTTTTATTTGTTTTTGCTACCTGAGCTGCTAAGCCTGGGTTTTCGGTAGTTTGCGGTATCTTGCTGATTGATAGCCTCATCATCTATTTCTGCACGTCCACTCTTCTCAACTAGTTCATCCTTTTTCCTTGAAATTTTAATTTTAAACATTTTTTCATGTAAATTTGAGCCGCTATCGCTGTGTGAATAAACAGTTCCCATTTGAATCCCGTGGTTATCTATGCATGCAGTGAGGCCACGCGAGTGTTGTCACAGGTCCTTATGGGATCCTGTGTTAGTGCAAGGCTCGAGCATTAGGCAGGAGTAACGCTCAACTGCACCTGTACCACCAACTCAATGGCGACGAGACAGCGAACGTACTTAAAGGCATGCCAGGTGTTATAGGGACGGCGGCACCTATAGCATTAGCCCGGAAGCCATTTCCACAGGATTTTAACGGAATACTGCAGATAGGTTGAGTTCGTCAAATCCATATCGTGTTTCAGTATGCTATAATCAAAAACATTACTGGTCATCGTCTTTGATGTCGTCGTGCACACAGTCAATTCACTACCAACTGGTGTTGAGTAGCTATCCAGTGGTGCCTCGTGGAGGCCGTGAGACAGCTTGGTGTCCGCTGGTGGATAACAGTCACCACTTTTAAACTTCAAAACAGCATGCCATGAAAAAGTCTTAAAATTACGACATCTTTAAGTTATTGTTTCTTAACAGCCAACTTTAATTTAACTCTTTTAAATTACTTATCGAAATCCAATAACAGCCTTTACAAAAAGTGCAGCCATTTTTAGCTTTTTAAACTTTTTTTTTATTTTATGCATTATTTGTTTGTTGTTATTTACATTTATTGTATAGCAAATGGGTAAATAATGCTTAAAGATAAATAATCACTTACTCTATTAATTAAGTTTTAAGGAGAAGAAAACGAATAATCGGTTTGATGGCTTAATAATAGTTTTTAGTTAAAAATGTTTACTTTGCATTTATTTACAACTAACAAAAATCGTTCAAGATGCTTATTTTGTTAATAAAATAATTTTATATATTAAAGAATCGTAAAGACTTCGAAACAATATCTACCCAAAAAGACTAAATTAGTTAATAGTTTATAAATTTACAACATAAAATTTAATACCCAAAACTACGGATTTTTAAAGGTCATTAAAATAAAAATCGATAATTTTATTTAATTCAAGTGTAAAATAATGTCAACACTTGTTTTTAAGAACAATGCTAATAATTAAAGTACCCAATTACAATACATACATTACAAGCACACAGGTACTAAAATGTTAGTCAACAGTAAAAAACAACATAGTACTTAAGTGAGTGGAAAGAGGCCGCACATTAACGCAAGTAGAGTATCTTTCTGTAGAGAAATATATCATCTAACAAAAATTATATAAGAAGAAAAAAAATTGGTGGACTCCCATCCCACACAATTTTATTTATGCCAATGAGATGGTAAATTACAATATTGTTTGCAAAAGCAGGTTTTATTTTATTTATAGCTTATTTAATGCACCTTTACTGCAAATATGCTTTCTGTTCTTTATTAATTTCTTTATCTGTATGTTTAATTTTTATTGGGATAGCTGGTAAAATATTCCACAAAACATATGTTTCTCCTCTGCATCATGTTGACGTTGTTTATCAACATTTTCATTTCTCTGTTGTGATCTAAAAATTCGTTAAACAACGACGACTGCTACTTTAGCATATGAACAATGATGTGATCATATGGTTAAAACTATACTTTAAATTCTCTACTCACTACTAAATCTTGTTAAAGCTGATATATAGTAAAAACTGCATAGAGAAAAATAAAATAAAGAGAAAGAAAAAGAGCAAACATCAACAAGAATGTTTAAATTTTAAGTGTATAAAACTAAAGAGAATCTGAACAATAGAGGAAAAATAGAAAACAAACAAAAAAGCAGCCTTCGTTACCTAATGCAAGCCCGTTGCTTTCTGAACTAAAAATTTTTAGTTTTTTTAAGAAGAAGAAGATAATAAACATCAATAAAGGACCCTGTTAATACTAATGATATTTGTATTTGGTTTTTAGTTCATATATAATAGACAGTGATATAAAGGAATAAGTTGCTAGTGTAGGAAATTCATGAAGCTCGTATTCTTATGTTAGTATTTAATTGAAAACGGCGAAAAATCGATTAAATGCAATTGACACCGAAAGAACTTAACATTTCAGTAAAAAGCAGAATTTTATTTTATGGTCATAGACAGCTTGATCGTAAATATCAATGCCGATCATTACTGAATTATATTCTGCGATCAATCTAAATATCTGTTAACTACTTTAAAAATAACGACGCCATTGTTGTTCGATTAAAATAAAAAAAAACTATTTTATTAGTCCTTTTGAAACACAAAACCTCTTTTTATCTTATTGAATAGAGAAGTTGCTGTAGCAAACATGTCTCTCTTCTCGAATGAAACTGTTGTCCTAAATATCCAAATATGATTCAAGTGTCATTTATTATTTTTTTTTTGGCAATAATACCAGTAATAAAGATATACCAGTAATAAATACAAATCTTACAAAAGCGACGTTCCATTTATTTATCAGCTGTTATTTTCTTAGTGGTGCTTTATTCCGGCTGATGTATCAAAGCTAAAAATTGGTGCTTAGCCATTTTGGTTTATTGGTAGATATAAAATAAAATAATAAACTTATTTTAAATCGCACAGCAAAGGAATTTAGTATACCGAAATCAACCCTTCAGCAATTAAATCAATACAATAAGATATAATTGGTTCACGAATTTCCATATTTGACAGAACAGTCGTCATTTTACAAAAAAACATCATATTCAAACCAAAGCGCCGCCTGTTTTTAGTGAAGTACGCAGATTATCACTTGAAAAACTACAAAGTGTTAAAAAAGAAATTGAAAAAATGATAAAAAAAAGGTATGCGTGGTAAGATTTACATCTGTGGTTAGCCGTGTAAGCCATAACCAGATGGTAGATCATACCACTGTGGTTGAAATGTAGCGTCATCCTCGCGCAAGAAGGCCTTCAGGTACGTATATCCTCCAATCACTCCTAGTTGCCACCTCAAAGGCCCGAAGAAGGCCGCAGTCTTCACTCCTTGCTGAAGAGTTGGAGACTATGCAAGCCCAGGTCCAGAACGCATGAAATTTAATAAAATTTAAGAACACAACGGCAGTTATGCTCACTGGACCTGGACTATTCATTGTGTTCGTTGTGAGAGATCCGACACGCACAACTCAAGCGAGGGCCTTGACACCATAACCATCATGGTTCTACCGAAGGGCCAACTTCAATAATCCTTCAGAGAACAGCTAAAAGACAAATAGCTGAACTCTGGGGCTTTACTGATTCCCGTGGAAATATAGTGGATTGTCCAGTTGGCTCCTGCTAGCCTTGAAGGGGACTGGACACCACCCTTTTACGCATACAATAACGAAAAGCTACTGGGAGAGTCCATTTAATAAATTTTTAAAACCGAATGGAGAGTGGCGTCCTTATGGCGACTACCGCCACCTTGATTCTAGATCGCTATCCATTGCCTCATATACATGCTTTTGGATACATGTTTAGTGGCAGTAAAATAGTCAGCAAAGTGGACTTGGTAAAAGCTTACCATCAAATACCTCTTGAAAATGATGACATTGAGAAAACCGCTATCATTATGCTTACTGGTGTTTTTAAATTCCCTTGTATGGCGTTTGGTTTATGTAGTGCTGCACAAACCTTTCAACGGTTCATCAATGAAGTACTCAGAGGCCTGAATTTTTGCTATGCGTACATTGATAATATACTTACTCATTGTATCGAAAAATCTAAAAGAACATAGGCTTTACCTAACGAAATGAATTGAAACTCTTCAAAATTACGGCTTCAAAATTAACGCATAAAAATCTGTTTTTGGTATTTCAGAAGTCTCGTTTCTTGTTTTCTTAGTTACACCGGAAGGCTTAAGACCATTAACGAAACGTGTTGAAGCCATTGTCAACTATAAAAAAAAACCAACCACGGTTAAAGATTTGAGACGCTTTTTGGGTATAATTAAATTTTATAGACGTTTTATACCTTATGCAGCACAACAAAAAGCTATTCTTCACGAGTTACATTCTGGGTGTCAGGAAAATGTCAAACAAAAAATAAGTGGAAATCGTAAGCTCAGAAACGCTTTTGAAACCAATCGCGTTTTACTAAAAGCGCAGGTTAATTATAGCGCATATGACCGGGAGCTTTTGACGGCATATTCCGCCTTTAAACATTTTCAATACGTTTTTGAAAGTTTGCAATATTTGCAATTCATAAAACTTAATTTTTGCATTTAAGCAAAAACCAGAAAAAGCTTCTCCACGTCTATTAAAGTATTTAGACTTTTTGGTCAACATACTTTCGATATTCTATACGTTCCTGGAAAATGTTTTTGTGAGAAAAGATTCTGTGAGAAAATCTTTACAATGTCCCTAAGATAATCCCTACAAGGTGATAAGCCCTAATGACAAAATGTTAAATGCCTTATGTCAGTATAAGAAAACATTATATCTATGGACGGCCTCAAGCCAGCGTTTTTTTTAAAGAAGATGGAGAAGAAAACTCAAGTAGTAATCACAGAGCAGTTCCTAAAAAACTGAACGAAATAGTGATGGAATTAAACTCCGTTCAGGTTGCAATTTTGTAAAAAATTTGAAAAATTAGTTATTGTGTTTTATTTAAATCTTTTTATTTTACTAACCCATAAACTGCTAAAAACTTTATAAGCAAAAGACAAAGCTGAAATATTTGTATATTAAATAGGTTTTACTACTTTAAAACTCGCAAACAAGCGATTTCGGTATAAATATCTCAATCGATTTCTAGACAATAACTTTAACGTATTAAACAATTCATTCCGTTAAGCCACTGTTAACATAAAAGATATTGTTGTTGCATTTGTTTTGAAATTCTTCTTTTGTTGCTGCAAACTGAGTTTGTTTGTGGCTCGATCTTTATAGTTCGCTCAAAAATACGATCATGATAATAATGAGCAAAGTTGACGCCAACGTTTATTTAACTTCAAGCATCAACAACGTCAGCTGCAGCAACAGTTACAATAACAACAACAACAGCATTTTATAAACCAACTATACAACAGAGCACCACAGAAAAACAAAATAAATTCAATAAAATACAACAAAAGATAACTGAAGTCAGTTAAACATATGGGAAAAATGTGTTTCGTTTGTTTTGTCGTATTTTAGTCAATAGCGAGATACCGTTTTGAACGGACTTTTGAATAAAATAAAGAAAATTGAAGAATAAACAAGTATCGAGACGTTTTTTCATGTTAAAATTTTAAGTTAAATAAAAATCGAAAATACAAAACGAACCCAAGAGAAGACGTGCTTTATTGTGTTAATGTCAAATAAGTTATGAATATCAGAAATAAAAAAAAACAAACGACATATGATAAAAATCACACGTTCTTATTAAAAATATATTTTAAAAATAAAATATAATTTCGAAAAGAAATTTTTAATAAATAACCAAAAAAAAAAGAAAAAAATATTATTTCATTCTGTTATCAATGTACTTTTTTGTATAAATATTGTTGTGGTTATTCAAAAACGAGTGTAAAATAATAATAATGTGAATGTATTGAAAACAACGAATACAAAATAAAACCAGTGTTAAATGTCAAAATATTAAAATAAATGTATGAAGAAGAAATAAATACAAGTGCATTTACGTTGGTTAAAGTGCAACGGGAAATTTTTAAAATTAAAATTTTTATTTTTTACACTAAAAATGCAACAAACAAATAAACTCATTTTTGTTATAGTTTCTCCTTCGTCTTCTTATTGTTGTTACATAAACTGTAGTGATAATTTTTTAGTGTTTTTTGTTGTTGCTACATTATTTATTCCTTGTGAAATAAGTGTGTAAAATTATAATTAAAAAAAAACGAATGAAAATTATTATTGTGCGTAAATAAAAAAACAAGTTTAAAAAAAATAAATAAATAGTCCAAATATTTGTTTTTGTTCGCAACCAAACTCCCCTCATTTTAGTGGAATCACCTTTCACGAACTCCCGTTTGCAATCTCTCTCTATCTTTTCGTTATTAAAGCGTTAAATTCGTGAATTTTGCTTTGTGAAATTCCTAGAACTGTTGCTGATAACCCTATCAATTGATTAATAAAATTACCACAAACGCAAATGTGGATTAAGAAAATAAAAGGTGAATTTATTAACTTATTTTTGTTGTTGCTATTTCTTTTTTTTATAATATAACTTAACAATGTAATTTATTTGAATTTCTAACTTAACACAAAGGTTTTTTCTTCAACCAAAGTAAAGTCTCTGTCAACAATTAAAAAAACGAGTTATTCAAATTAGTTTGTGGTTTGGAAGATAATTTTTATGTGAAAAAAAAAAAACAAAGATTATAAACCCTGAATTAGCAATAAATTACTTTTTAATATATTTTCATTCTTTGTTATGTTTGTGCTTGATTTGTGTCTAAGGCAAGCAATGCTTTTGTAGATGTTAGCTATTTTTGGTATTGAGTCTAGAGTTTGCCATTGGGGACGACCATCAGCTGTTTATTGTTGGTACCTCATGTCGTTTATATAAGTGCATACATGTCATAAAAAAGAGACGTAAACACAGTTTAACTTTTCCGTTGCTATAATTCAGTTTCTATATAAACAGTACAGCTTCTATATAAGATTTTAAAAGAAACTTTAAATTGTTTTGCAGCATTTTAAGTGTGAACTTATAGATAACCAAACAAAATTGTGCATTTTTATGCTCTTATTACAAATCACTAATTCAAGTAAAATTTAAAAGCATATATTCGTTAATAATAACAATGAAAAGCTTATTCAAAGCACTATATGGCTAACATTCCAATATTCATTTACTTTTCCTCATTCGTTTATGCCATACTTTGCTGTATCTTGAAATTTTATTGAATTTATCAAAAATCTTAAAACTTATTAAGGCGGACTAAAAATTAAATTTTCACAAATTATTATAATAGTTGTGTTTTACCATAACAAAATGAACTGACAAAGTGTGTTCATCACAACAAATATTTGACTGGACATAATTCTGAAATCCAGTTGCCACATTTTATTGGTAAATCAGATGAATTTTTCCTTTTTTCTTTTTCAGAAAAAAAAAAAATTCTGTATTAGTTTCTTGTTTTTCGCTTGTTTTTCTATATCTTCATAGTTAAATCAACCGATTTAAAATTGTTCAATTATCTATATATAAAAAAAAAATGCCAAGAATAAGCAAATGCGTATGCAGTTATAAAAAGCGAACTTGGAAAAATTATTTTTCTATTAAATACCAGATATGTTGTTTTATTGATAATTTTTAAAATATTTATTACAAATATATGTTTATGAAGTTATTTATCATCGATGTTTAAAACAAAAAACTACTGTTTCTGAAACATATGTTAGTTTACTTTGTTAGATTTTCATGCTAAAATTTCTAATAAGCAACAAATAAATATAATATAACTAAGAATAGCAATATTTTCGCATTTTCTACGTGTGTTTCTGTAAATGTTTGGATTCAACAAGTCTCTTGAAAGAATACAAACAAAAATCCGATTTCCAGCTAAAAAAATCATCTTTCTAGAGATTTAATAGTCTCCCAGCAGCAACAAGCTCCCTGGGATTTTGCAATTGTAGGTGGACATTTAAATTATGTTACTGTAATTTCGGACTTGATTGTTTAGATTTTGCTTTTCCAAGGTCACGACTACGGAAAAAAGTTTTGAGAAGCTAAAACTGCGATCCAGATTAGGAAACTTTTTAAGTAGCCACGAGCCATTTAAACTCATAATTTTATCCTTATGAAAATTGTAACGCGCCATAAGTTTTCTCTTGGTTTAGAGGCTATAGTTGCCTTCACAGAAATATGCAAGTAACGCAACAGCACTAGTGCTCGGACAGAAAAATTTTAATAAATATTTAATAAATATGAAGTACTGCTAAGACGCTAGCTACTTTCTGCCAGAGGCTAGCTAAATTAATCCGCTAAATCTAAGATGGACTTTTATTCGAAGCGATTAATGGTGACCTGCATTCAGTACACTTTAATTTTGAGTTTAGCATATCTCTGTAGAGATATCACTTCATTTTTCCATCCATTTTATTTTTCGTTATTCTTGCTATTATAATAATAAACTTTCTTTACCTGTCAAGTACCTTGCAGTTGCCGTTTCTGATTTACATGGCAGAAGCACGAACTGGCGTAAAAACTTGGCGGCTACATTAAGATGATTAAACTAAACAATTTTTGCTATCATAAGTTTTACAATTCAACTCGGCTTACAACAGAAATTGGTACAACAACAACAACAACAGCAAAAAAGTGCTAGTCTATGAATCAGTGTACCCCTTTCTGATGATCTTTTCTTTCTCACCGACAAACTTAAGAGTCGCAAAACAGGAGCTTCAAAGTGTGTAAGATATTTAAGTGCTTCAAAGATCAAAATAGTGTGAAAGTCGCTACTTTACTTAATCAATAACAACATTAATTTTATTTTATTTTATCATTCACATAACTTTGCGTAAAATTTTAAGCGCATGAAACACTGGTTTTACTAAACACTATTTTGATCCAAGTAGTTTTACTTGAGTATGCTTGCTTGCACAGTAGGTCGTAATAAAATAATCGCAACTGAATCAATTAATCGGTAGAATAGATTGAAAAAAATTTGACACTCAGGGAGCAGAGAAATATATGAGGCTTGCAGCTCTTTTAGAGGCGATGCAATAGGATCGAGAATAACCCTTATTTCTCATTGCCCAGTTGGTGCAAATGGTTAATAAAATTTAAAAAAGTACTAAATTTTTCGTTAATATACTACATTTTTACACAATTTTAGGTTCAGTATAAAAGAAACATTCTTATGGAAACTCTAATGTTGGTCTACTTTTCAAAAGGCATCATTATGGCGAAAACTGCCTTTATAAAAGATTTAAGCATTTTTTATTGATGTATTGCTCCTGCATCTCTTCGAAATCGACATTTTCTTAGCAAAGATTTAGAAAATTTTAGAAAATAGTTTGTAGCATTTAAAACCCCTCATTTTGATGAGAAAATAACTCTCTATTTAGCCGCTAATTAAGAAGTCTTGTAAGATGTTAAATATTTTCTTAATCGGTAGCACTTTATGCAAATCGTTTTAATGTTGTCACAAGGTTTCTCAAGGTATTTGTAACTATAAGTGACAAAAAAGCATCCATTTGATGGAAGAACATATTATTTTTAGTAATATGAGATGTACTATATTATTATTATTAGATACGTATAATTTCATGTGTTAGGTCGAGTACGGTTGGCTTTAACCTAGTATAAGAATTTAATAAATTACAATTATTTATTAAAGCTCCAATAATTTTAATAGCTTAATACTTAATGCAAACTACAGACATTTTTTTTTTAATCGAAGCATTTTTTTGTGTATTTTATACTTATGTTTATATATTTATGAAATGAAGCAAAGCGGTGAAAAACAAATTCATAAAAAATTTTGAATATACTTACATGTTTTCGGCATCACCCACATAAGAAATGTTTTCCCCCCAAAATTTTAGCAATTGATTGCTGTTGGCTTTGATTTATTTGTAATTCATTTTGGCATGAAATGAAGCATTGTAATATTTCGGTTTAGATGAAAATTCATATTTACACAAGTGTATCCAAAATTGTTTCCTAAATAAATTAAAGCAGCATGATAATTTCACTTTAAAAAAGTCATAAACTAAAGCAAGAAAATAAGATATTTAAATGAAATATAGAGATACATATGCAGGCATGTGTGGATGTATGTATAAAAATAAATAAAATAAAATTATGATAATGTTGGCGACTTGCTGTTGACATTTCTAGGCTTTATTTTTTCGAATTACATATTTTCATACTTGAAAATATTGAAATTGAATGTGTTGAGAAATTTATTGCTTAATCTTACTACAACTGACATGAAATAAAACAAACACAAAAACAAAAAGCATTAATAATTTTTGTAATTTACCAAACCATACCAAAAATTTGCTTATTTTAATAACTAAAGAAAAATATTGTAGCAAAAAACAAAAAATATATAGTATAAGGTCAAGATCTTGAAAAATTACTTTTAACTATGAGTAAATAACATACAGTGTATCACTTTTATGCTTTATTTCTTTTCTTTTTTTTTTGTACTATTTTCTTTTGCATTTTTGTTTGTCTTATTTTTTTAACTTCAACTCAATTGGTCTTGTCATAATATTGTTTTTATAACTAAACACAAAGGGCAAGAGAAAAAATATGAAATAACTGACTGCTAGCGACACTTGGGTGATAAATTATAATTTATTTTTTCTATTGTTGGCGTTTAGTTAAATAAATAGTAGGAGCATTCATGTTGGAGGTAAAACTTTTAAATTATACAAAATTGACTTTGATTTTTGTAAGATTAATATCGGAGGAATTATTCATATTTTTCTTTATTTATTTTTGTCGCCTAATATTTTTTGTCGACTAATATTTTTGTATATAAATAAATTTAAGAATTTAAAAGATTTTATATAAAAAAAGGCAGTTTTATTTGCATGCAATTTAAAATTTCAATTTCAACTGCATATAAGTTTTATTGGTTTTTTTTTAGCAGAAGTACAATCCATGTGAATATTATAAGAATTTATTAAAACGTTGAATTTTTTAAATGTTTTTTGTCACAACTCCTGCACATCTTTTAAAGATTTGCAAAACAAATGCATTAATATTGTGTATTGAAGACTGAAATTTAACACTGCATTAATTGAATTCAGTGAAATTCTTGCGAAATGTTCATAAAAACTTAAAACAGAGTTCATATATATAGCACGTGTATGCAATTGGTATTATGCCTTATTTTATAAATAACTCCAACTTTGGTAAACGAGTAATGATCTAAACATACAACTTTATCTTATCCATAAATGAAATCTTTCCTGCATACAACAAAATTGTATTTTCACACCATCTTTTAATAAGCAAAAATCTGCCTGCAAAGAAGAAAGAAAAAGTTGGAGCCTGATGATGTTAATGATTATCTTAGGTTGCACAGTTCTTACTTTAAGGAATTAGTAATAAAAATATAAATTAATGTTTATATGCTCTTGTTTCCTTATGCAAGTTTAAGCTAAAAATAATAAAAATGTACTTTATTTAATTGCATCATACAGTATTAACACAAAACTTAGTACCTCCTACGGAAAAATGGCACCTAGCGATTTTAAATTTTGTTATCTGTTGTCACTTCACTTCACACTCTTTTTTTAAATTTACTTTTCTTAAAAAATATTTTGGAATTTTTTTAATAAAGCCTATAAACACAATTTAAAATAAAATTTAGTTCAGCATATTTAATTATAGGGCAGCTGAGATTGTGGTGAAAGTAATTTTTAAAAAGTAAATTGCAGCTATTGTTCTTAAAAAAATTTTAGGATTCCCCTACATTATTAACAATTATCAATAATTTAAGTTCGATAATTTAATATCCTTTAGCTTTTTTATGCGACTTTAAAAGAAAAGATGATCACTGTCTAACAAAGTTTGGAAGCTTTTCTAATTCCTAATGTGCGTCTGAAAACGTTTAATGAAGCTAAATTTTAATTGTATTTTTCATATCCGCATAGCACATTCCCTTCTAATACATTATCTTCTCTAAAATCGATATTGTGTATTTGTTATACGTACACCTACGTTACAAGCGTTATCATCAAATCTCTCATATTGTTCACCATTATATGGCTTTTCCATATGAGGAAACTAAATAAGTTATGAAACAATATTTACACCTTTAAGCAACATTTTTTAAGCTTGTTTAAAAGCCCCTGCCAATAAGGCTCAGTATATCGTTAGGTGATTTAATAACATTGTTTTGTTAACTTGTGTAGCTTTAGTTGATTACCCCTATTTATCACATATTCTTCAATTTGTGTATTTTATTTACTTGTTGATATATTTAGCAAAAAAAATCATCTTCATTTAATCTATTGTAATAATACTGATGATGCCGGCATTATATGAAAATATACAAAAAAAAAATATTAAATTAAAAAATAAACAAAAGTCACAACATCTACAATAGAAAATTAAAAAGCAAAAACGCCATGCCTTTAGAACTTCACTTGCTACAAACTATAAACTGCAAGTAGTTAGTGAGCCAGCAGCAATAATTGCTGGCCTGACTCCATGTACATACATATAACATAATTATGTTAAGCTATTATATCACACAGCCGCTCAAACGTGCACATTTCCGCATTTCCTGTTTTATTTAACACACACATTGAAATGTAATTTTTAAATACAATCCATAAAACGTAAATAAGTGAATGCATAACAATGATTTGTTTATTTCGTAGCCCAGTTTTAAGCTTTTCATTTAATTGTACAATATATTTCTTTGTTGATTCACATGCTTAAAATCGTTTGCTGTTTGTAAAATGAATTTTATATTTTTCAGTACAATTATTGACATTATGGTACTTAATAATGTTGCTGTTCATGAGGGGATTTATTTGTTTCTTCTTTTCATTAGTGTTTTATACATATTAATGAAATTTACGGTATCTTTTTTTTTTAAATTGATTTCACATGCTTGCGAGATTTAGTGTAATTGACAGTTACTTGCTTGCGTTTCACAAATCAAGTTATCTCAGCAAAGATAATGTCATGTAATGAATTTATTATTTGAAATGTTTATTTAGCTTTCTTATCCATTAATTTCAATGTCATGACATTTGATAAAAATCATGTTACTGTCAATAATTTTTATAGGTTTTAATCTTTTTTTTATTAATGCTGCTTTTGAAAAGGGATTTTTATACAATTAATCAAAGGATCAAAGGATAAGCATAAAATATTATTTTTGTTAAAAAGTTTTATCGCAGATATATTGTTATGTCAGACAAAGATTATTTTTGAAAAACATATAAAGTAAAAATGCTTACCGCCAGATTGTATCTTAGCATGATTTACTTAAGGCCTCTACCCAACTTCAAAATATCTCGTTTTTTCTTCTACCAGTACTCAGGGGATGATACTACTCATGTTGTAGTTTGTACCAGTGGTAGGAAATTAGGTTGTGGGAAGGAGGAAAGAGGGAGTACTGTTTGTGGACATTCGTCTTGAATTTTGATTAATTGAAAGTGACAGGGAAGACCTTTAAAGGGAGGTCAATTAACATAAAAACCGTTCAAACAGGAAGAAGTTCCCTACTTTCTCTAGAGCACTTACCGTTGTACTAACAATAAAACAGTGAAATACATCCTACATTCCGTCGATGCTCTAGAGAATCAATAGTTTGATGTCCTATCCCCCGGGGGCACATTATGGGTCTTTGTGGAGAGTAACTATTAAGACCTGTGCAACTGGAAAAAAAGGGAGCCCAGTCCCCTGAAGTCAGCAGGGGTACAACTGGAAGCTCCACGTTATTTCCACGGGAATCAGTAAAGCCCCAGAGTTCCGTTATTTGTCTCTTTAGACATTTAACTATTCTCTGGCTGATTATTGAGGTTGGCCCCTATATGGGAGTATCGTGGTGGTTGTGGTTTCGCGGCCCCATAACAGACAGGTCAGTTTTTATATGGTGGTCGGGTTCATTTCACCTTTAATAACACCTACCTGGTGAAATGTTCCCAGATCCAGTGAGCATGCTAGACATGTGTTCTGGACAGGAGTTGGATAATCTCCAACTCTTCAGCAAGGAGTGATGATTTGCAGCTCTGCTCTGGAATCATTAAAGTTACAACTAGGAAAGACCTGTTGCTAGAATTAGTCTTCGGCTTCCTAGGACGAGCATGACGTCCCTATTTATGCATAGTGGTTCGACCACCATCTGGTTAAGGCTCCATAGCCAGGCGCAGATGTAACTCTTATCAAGTAGTTGTCCCCAATGAGTTACTCTAAAATACTTACTCTAAAATAGACTTTGGGGCGCCGGCCCATTCATAAGAGTTGTATTCCATTTTTGATATAAAGAGTATAAAGTTCGGATGGAGTGAAATATCTCTTACACCGTTTTTGCAAATTGAAGCACTTGAAAGCTTATTTCGAAACCTGAAATAATGTGCTTAGGTCATTTATATCGCCCATAGTAATAGATGCAGTACCATTTCCAAACATAAGTCTATGTGTAAGGATGCAACATTGAGTCATACGGACAATGAAAGTGACTCTATTTGGAGATTCTTGCGGGATCGGGATTGAGCATAATATTCATGTTCTGCCTTTTGGAACCCACCTCTAATTGGTTCGGTTTACTACTAATGACACAGAGTGCTATCAGCTGATTGGATAGGGGGTATTTTTGAAGTGATGCCTGGTTTCTGGTTATATATGACAATAGAAAAGTTTCAACCGTTGTCGTATTTAAGTATTTAAAAAGAAAAAGTAGCTGAGACGTAACAAGCAAAGAAAGAATATAGTTAAGATAACCGGAAGCTAAGAACTTGTAGTCAAATCATAATATTATATCACATTTTGCTGTTTTACTTAATAAAGTTATAAAATATAACTGTAATTATGCTGGCCTTATTTGATCAGCGCTCTCGATGGCACTACATCATTATTATGTCATATTTTATTATATAGAACTACTAAAAACATGGCTTGACTTTAAAAAGAGCCAACTAACAACCAATGAGGACGGTGTTCAGTATGAGATATGACAATAGTATATAAATACTATAATTATAAATAAATACTTATTAATATGTTTATAAGTTAATAATAAGTTGTTATTTATACTTGTTTTGAGAATCACTTAACTTTCCATTTACTTTAAAAGCGTTTATTTATAGCTTTCCTTTATTTTTTTTTTAATTTAATTTAGTTTATTGATTCAATAGCTTACAAACAATTCACTCAACTGATGGAAGAGCCTTCTGGCAAAAGCGAAACCAAAATAATTTTAACAATAAGCAAGTTAGCGTATTATGTTTTATTAGGTTTGTAAATATTGTGATTCTATTAATATTGTGATAAAACTTGCGTTGTGATAGCCTCAACAATAGAGTTGTAGCAAGAAAATTTTTAGTTGCACTATTTGCATTAAGTGACTATTAAATAATGAAACGTCAACGAAAACTTGTTAAACGTAACTATACTTTATATATTTTAACCGCGTATTGTTGCACAGAACAGAATCTACATCTTACGACCGTACCACAACTATGTTTTCTCTTTCTCACATTTAAATAAAAGTGATTTTTTACTTCAACAGGTGTTCGCATCCTCTTTTCGGAAGAATTTGCTACAATTTTTCCTTAAGCATATTTAAAGGGTTTAATTTTATTTTATTGTCATATATATATTGAGGTTAACTTTTTTATAAACAGAACTCTACTTGTTATTTTAATTAATAAAAATTAATTTATGATTGATATTTTTCTAGCAACTTCAACAATGCTCGTTAATTGCTAACAAGCCATTGCCTATTTTTGCAAGCACTTAAAAGAGTCTTTCACACACTCGGTAAATGGATTGAATAGAAAATTAAATTAAATGCTTTGCTTTCAATTATATTAATTTTTTTGAAAGCTTTTAGAAATTATTTTGAAAAAAAAAATATCATTATAGCATGTGTTAGTCTGTTTAGAAAAATGTGTCAGAATAAAGAGACGATATTTGACTTCAGTGCAATTAAGAATTTATTAAACACGCAACAAAATGTAGCCATAATGTAACATCATTTCAGAAAACCGTCAGTATAACTACAAACACGTACGCATGAACTAACATTTCATGCGTCTATTATATATATGTGTACTCTTGCTTGCAAACCATGTGTACAAGCGTACGTTTATCAAGATGTCTATTTGTTTTCGTTTAACAGAACATGAGGAAAATGCTAAAAAAAACTCAAATGCAAAATAAAAGCATAGAAAATCATTTGAAAATTAAATTGTAGAACAAAAAAAAAAATAAAGCCACGGCACGTAGTGTGAATAGTATGACGAACTTACATTTGGTGTGATGTGATAGAAAACCAACATAAAATATGCAAATATACACACGCATTTTTACGCACCATAGAAAAGTGTGAAAATAGAAGGGGAAATATTCATAAAACAAACATTTGTTTGACTTAGTCTGCATCATAGAAAGTTGTGGAAATGATGATTAATTATTTTATATGCACTTAACATACTCATAAATATGCGCTGCTAAGGAAATTAGTAGTAAAACTTAACCAACCATACTAAGAAACGTTAACAAGCAAATGAATGAATGAATGAATGAATGAACAAATGAACGAATGATTGACTAAAGAAATAAATCGTATCTAGCAAAATTCATATAGTAGCGATAATTCTAAGAGAAATGTACTGCGGTGTTGTGTTCTTGTAGCTGTTTAGTTTTTGGTCTGGGCAACGCAGACCTTTATGTATTTTCATTTTTAAAACTTCCGGTTTAAGGTTCCACAACTATGAAACGGTCAATAAAAAGTTTTTGTTTTTTTCACACCCAATACACATTCATTCATACTTTTCCACTTAATACATAGAATGCATGAGTAAAACCATTTTTGGTAACAAGAAAACTACAATATACATTTATAAATAATGATTCTTTATTCCTACGGTTTGAAATTAGAAATGGTTAAACAGACACGTTCAGTAATACGTTGACGTTTCGTTACATAAAACTGTGCCTTAAATATTGTTAAATTAACACTTCCCCTGTTAAAACATAAAACAAATGAAATAGTAATTAAAGTATTCGCTACAGTCTGTAACAAGTTGTTTCTCCTTACGTACCTGCATTGTATGTATCGGTGATTATATTTTATCTTAAAAAAAAAAAAGAACTCAAAACAGCTTCAATGTTTTTACCCTCCCGCAGTTTGCGGAGGGTAAAGTTTCTCCAAAGGTTCATTGTTCACAGTTTTAGTCCAACTTTTTTTTATTAAGCATATGGTGAAAGAATTTTGACACGATTTAGTTATACTTAAGTCTAAACATAAAGTTCCCAATAATAATAATAATAATAAGAATCTACCTGTCAAACCGATACATATTAAAGAAAATTTTGCACAAGAAAATATTTGAAATATTATTCCAGTGAACAATTCATATGCTGCATAAAATTTTGTAATAAAAAATTTTTTTTGTTATTGTCTTCTAGATTCTATATTTAGCACACATCCGAAAATGAACTGGATTACTACCATGAAAATTTCTTATATATTGTTCGATTGTATTTTCTAGTTGATCTTTCTAATTTTAAAATAAACCAGTATGATAGTTATGTTGTCTCCTTACTTATTTACAGTTGTATAATTTTATTAATGGCACTGCAGAACGGTCTATACTGTACTTATATTGAATCACAATATTAATTAATTCACATTATTATAAATACAGACTGCTTGTAACTGCGATTTTAATTTATAAGCGAGTTAAAACGTTTAGATTATTCATTTATGAGAATAACTCTAGCCATTTGAAATAATTCCATAATAAAAAGTCAGTTCCTTTAATATTGCCCCTTTGCACATAAAATAAAAATTATTTAAAAACTTTTAAGTGAATTCCAAGACAGCGACATAATTAGTTTAATTATGTCCACATATCAAAAGTATTAACCATTTATAGGTTTTTAAGAGGAAAATTATCTAGCTTATTTATTGTCTATTTTGATTGTTAAAAGATAAAAAAATTGTCAATCAATTGTTTCGACCACAGACCAATTGAGAATTATTATTAAAAAAAAATAAAAAAATTAAAAATTCAAATAATTAGCCGCATAACTGTTTGTCATAGCTGTGAGGTGGGTATATTCTCCCTTCTAGAGTGTTCCCTTGCGTTTAAAAGCTGTCCATCTACCATTTTTTTTGCGATTATATGATTATTTTGACAGATTGCCACAAGCATGGGGTTTAGTACGGTTTGGTTGTCAGGAAGCAAACCATATTTATGTAATTTTACCTGTATTTTATTATTCTTTTATCAGCTTAGTTTATTTATAATTTTTTTGTAAATGTGGATGTTGTTGTAGTTTTTATTTGCTCTTTCCTTACTTTTTCATATTTTGTTTATTTATGTTATTGTTTATAAATGAAAGAAGTGTGTGCTCATGCAACAGGTTGTTTCATTTGTCTTCTATTGATGTAATACTGAAATCATTTTATTTGTTTCTTTATTCTTATTCTTATTCGTTTTCATTTTTTTTTATACTCGTACATCTATTAAAACCATAAACAATTGGTTGAGCTTTTATTGTCGGCTTGTGTTTCTTTTTTTTCCTTTGCAACAGGGAAAAAACTAAACGTTTTTATAACATAGATAATGGTTTCGGTTATATTTTGTTCTTTTATATTTTAAGAAAATTTTTTACATAAAAATTATTAACACAAAAATTATAGTTTACTGTGAAGTTTATCAGAGAAGAAGAAAAAAGAAAGATGCAGAAGAAATCGTGACCCCTAATAAAATTGCATTTAACAAGTTAAAACTTTTCTTTTTTACTTGCACAAAGTAGTAATAGCATTAGTATGATATATAATAATATAATAATATCTTAAAAGAGTAAACAAATATTTTGTTCATTCTAACAGTATATTGTTACACGGAGGATAATGTGGTTCTTCTGACCATATTAAAATCGTATTCCTTTCTATTATATTAAGTTGCCAACATACAACAACATTACGTCTTATAGCAAAGGACTCTAAAAAATTAGTTTTGTTTATAAAAAAAAATTGTGATCCAGTGCCAGAATGGCCGAAAACATATTAGTTATCTTGACTTCTGACGTACGAGAGAGTGTGACGAAAAGCTGTCAAACTTACTGTACCCGGTGTAATTACACTTCTAATCCTCTGGTTATCCAATTAATGTTGCTAAAAATTAATACAGTTAAACAATGTTAATAGCATACAAACTATACAATTGTTTTAATTTTTAATAAACTTTTTAAGTTTCGGCTTTGCAGAGCGCTTAGCGTGTTAGAGAAACTGATATTCTTAACCCTATATAAAGCAAATAGTTTCCTAAAATTTTTATTGAAGAAAATCTGCTTGTCACTGAGATAAATATATTCAATTGAATTTACTTGTAGATAATATTAAAAAACAGACGCTGTAACAATATATAGTTAAGGTCAAAGTCTTGTCTTGTGGCCGTGAGCTATAGTGTTGAACCAGATTCAAATTTATCAATTCTGCGAAGCTGTAAATAATTGGGGTTATCCAACACTACTACATGGCGAATTTTGCGTAACACATCACCGTAGATTCGTTCAATTCATTCAGGAACAACCGGCTGGTTTTTCTGAAAAAAAAATTTTTTTCAGACCAATCTCATTTTCAATTGTCAGGTTATGTTAATTAGCAACATTATTGTGGGCTTCTGAAAATCCTAAAGCCATTATTGAGAAGCCCTGTATGATGCACTATGTGGTCTGGAGGAGTGAGTAGGCTGTTTTTTTTTAAGATAATGCGGTGGCGGCCAACTTAATTTTGGCCTATTATTGACGATGTGGATATCACTGACATATGATTTCAACAGGACGATGCTAAATATCACACGGTCAATGAAGCTATCAATTTATTGCAAACCAAATTTCCCGATCACATAACTTTACGGCAATCAATAGTTAAGTGACCAGTGGAGTATTTATAAAGCGGTTATATTAAGGCCAGAGTCTATACAGAGCTAATATAATCGATTTCAGCCTTAGAACTCAGAATCCGTGATGTGATTAACGAAATAGCGTGGTCGTGGTTCGTTTTATAAAACAAATTTCGATTGCTTGTAGGTATGTAGACCTTAAAGTTCATTGCAAAGATATTTTAATGCATATATTTTTTCGATACTTAACAAATATTTTGGTGTCCCATATTTACAAATGTTTAGAAATTTTTATTATTTTATTAATCATCAACTTCCGAATTAAATTTAAAGAAGATTATTTTCCTTTTTAAAGTCAGAATATATTTGTTAAGTTATAGATTTAATAACTTTACCAACATTTTCATTAAGTGACAATTTCTTCACTTGAAAAACAACTTCATATTATTTGCTTTACAAGCACGACTTCCAGGCAACTCTATCTCAGTGTTATGGGAATTTAAAATACAAAATTATATATTTCGCATCTATGTAAGAGTAGTCGCCTATATAAAGTAAACATAAACAAAACAACAATTCACACAACGATTTAATAAGTGGGCGATTAATGTTTGTAAAGTAAAGTAAAATAAAGTAAAGTAAAAAACAACAAAGCAAAATACTTCAACTGACTACGTCTTGTTGTGTTTGCGTTTCCCTACCATGCGACTTTGGCTTAGTTTCTTTTTAATATTTTTACAGTTTTAATTCTTGTTGCCTGCTGTTTAAACATTAGCTACTTATAGAAAGAGTCATAAAATAAAAACTTCATATAAAAAATATAAAAAGAAAGAAAAAACAGTGCAACTGCAATGACAATATTTACATTGAAAAAATATCAAGTAGGAATTGTGAAAAGTGTCAGTGGCAAAAAAGCAGCTTCAGTGGTAGCGACACTGACTGTTTCAAGTCAAGTAGCAAAAATAAAAATATTTATTAAGACTAAAGCCTGAGAAACAACAAAATACCAGATACTTTATGATTGCATGGTGCATAAAGTTGTTGTTATTGCTGCAGCACTTTTAGTTTTCTTAGAACCAAAACAACTGGCATCTTCTATTGTAAACATTTCTAACTTTGCCATTTTTTATTTATCGGAAATTCGTGTGCCTGTGTATGATTGTAAAAACTTTGCTTGTGTTTTTTTGTATTCTGTAAAAATAACAAAGTCCTAAGAAAAATAATGATTGGAAGATACAATAAGTTAACAAGTGTAGTTTTTATTTTTTTATTTTTACTGCTTTTAGCCTTTATTTTCCCTTATATTCTATTTTCACATATTGTTGTTGTTGTTGTATACATCCACTACTAGGAGAATATTGATGGATGTCTATCTAACTATCTATCTGTTTGGCATTTGTCTAACATTTAATCCGCCAATGTTTCTGTACTATCCTCCAGCACCAGCTGCTTTTCTAAATGTCTTGGGAATTTACGCAAGCGCAATATTGTTAGCTCTACAACTATACATTAGCTATCGGTAATGTTTTAATGTTTGCTTTTGGCCTATTGTTTTCGTTGAGAAAAAAATTACAAAAACCATAAATATCTAGAAAACGTTTAAGTCTAAACACAACTGACTGCATAGTTACACTCAAAAGTTAATGGAAGCGTGTTAAAGCTCAATCATCAGATGTAAAATGAACTGAAACAGGCAACTGCAATTTTCTTAACTCTCAGTTGAATGTTTTTTTTAGTCTTGTTATTATTTTATCGACACATTCCTGAGAAGAATGCGTGTAAACTTTAACTTGCATGAATAACAAACTTCGAAATTCTAATGATTGCAAATGTGTTTGACAACAACTTTTAACTTTTAGTTAATTTAAGTGCTAATTTAATTTAATAATGGGTTGCATTTCACTATTTTATCGTTGCTGCAATGGTAAGTGCTCTGTAAAATTTTGGAACTTGTTTCTGTTACTCGCACATTTTGCGTTTGCGATTGATTTGCCGGTGAATTGCATTTCGCATTATTAGGGAGAATTCGTGTTTTAGCAGAACAATCCATATCTGGAATAAACTCTCTCCTTTTTTAGCGCTACATTTCTCTATATCTACAATAGAATTTTTATTACATCAGGTTTGAGGTATTATAAGAATATTTTACAAACGGGTGTTAATTTTGATATTCAACGTTTTTGATGCCTTTTAATTTTGCCATAAACATCCTCTTCGAATGTCTATGGCTACCCAAATGCTACAATATCAAAGTGCTTCGCTAGAATGTTCGGGAAAGTCAAGAATATCAATTCGGCATCTAGTATAAAAATTAGAATTTTTTAAACCCTTTAGCAAAATCTTTTAGTAAAACCCTTTACTAAAAATAGTTTTTTTTTTTTAAAGAGAAGTAGCACTTCAGGCAACAATGCCTATGTAGTCAAGTACCGTGCTACATTCTTTAGGCAAGGGATAGAGAAGAGATAAAACGAGTGGGGAAAGTAGAAGGATAGTCGGAAATTAACTGCGGTATAAAGACAGCACAGCGATCAGTGACTATGCCTTCATCGCTGAACAGCCCCAGTCAATTTTTACTTTTCTAGTTAAAAAAATACCAAGGTCTTCGTTGGGAATCGAACCCACAACCCCCATACTGACAAGCTAGAGCACTACCTATTAGCCTACAGGGGCATTGAACTGATTAAATTTGTTATATCAATCACAAAAAAGGACAACGTAGCTGTCAATCCTCTTGTTATAAAACGGAAAATCGGGTGAAGCAAGAGTTTAACGCCTACCAGTATTGTTGAAAGGGCTAGTTTTAAAACTGAAAATATATGGAAAACGTGAAGGAGTTAAAAAATATATATTGGTGGAGGCGTTGTATACTAGATCAGCAAATAAGATGGTTAAGAAGCCTATAATTGGAGAACAGCATATGACTTGATAATTATGAAATAACAGATAAGATGGTTAAGATAGAACAAGAAGAAGTATTAGCTACGAAAGTAATTAAAATAAACACAGCCTGCGACAGTGGTCGCTAAGTTGATTCACAGTGTCTGGTTTCCAAACGTTAATGGTTAATTCAAACAAAAAAGTAGTTTTGGCCTAGTTAATCGGTTCGCACGATTTTTTCCATTTTAATACCATAATATTCGAAAATTAATAAGCTAATAATATGACAAACTGTATACGTGATAACATTTACGTCAGTACCTACTGAATGATCCTGCGAAACCACAACCACCACGATGATCCCGAAGGTCAACCTTAGCAATCAGTCAGAGAACAGCTAAAAGACTAAAAAACCAAAAAGCTGAACTCTGAGGCTTACTGATTCCTATAGGAAACTGGGATCCGCGTTACCCCCAATGACACATGTAACGGTGGTGAGATTCCGTCAAGACATATAGATGTGCCCCGGGGGGGATGACAAACTGTATGCTGGTATAACATATATTACAGCCAGTAAATGAATTCTTCATTGGCTTAACTTTCGAGTGTAAACTGCAAAGATTTTTATTAACAGCCGATTTTATGAATCTTTGTTGCAACAACATTTATAAAATAGCAAAAAAATAGTGAACAAAAAAATCCTATGAGAACCAAATAAATCGTGCATAATACTCGTTTAAAGTAAATGTTAATCAACAATAGCTTCATCTATTGTAATACCACATCGACATTATTAAGAGAAAAAAAATTAAAAAAAACTACTCACTTTACTTGTTTACAGATAGTAAGATGAGCATTTGAAACATTATTTGTGGTAAAATTTTAATTAGATTTTTTAAAGCTGTTGCTTATTCTATTTCTTAGCCTCATGCCTTCTCCCTACAAATACTCTAACTATGTTAGAGTATGCTGTTCTACTGCTGCTTATACTCCTCTGGTATTCTACTTTAATCAGTTGAAATAAATCAGCACGAATTTTTCATTGCAAATGTTGCATTTGGCGCCAAAGTCTTTCCGTTTCATGTTTTTCTTACTTTAGCGATAACATACAAAAGTTCAAACATAAAGCTGCCGTGTGTGTGTGAGTGTTTGCTTGCTTTAAATAAAATTAAAATAAAAAAAATTATAGATAAAATTCAATGAGCGTAAATGATGAGCTTCAACCAAAGACATCTTGTGCAGCTTGTTCGTATTAGTTAATATTTGACGTTGAATAAAATTGAAACAAAAAAAATCTTTGGCATGAATTTCTGTTTTAATCAAATCTAAATACATATTTTTATAAAATGCTTTGCTAGAATAAATTTTGATTAGAAGTTTTCCTGGTATTTAGTTTCAGCTTTAGAAACGTTAATTACTATGCCACTTTCTTTGGGATATTTTAAAGCTTTCAAATGAGCAATTGGTGAGGGAGATTGAAAAGGAAACTGCAGGCAATACACAAGAAAATTAAATTCGTTATGACAACCGAAGTCATTAGCAATAGAGTTTTGTAGATTGTGCGTAAAGTGTCTAATTCGGTTGCTATGACTGAATGAACATGGCACTCGCAAGCATTTTGAAAAATGATCTAGAGCCCTTATAGAATAGAAGCGAGAGCGAGAAGCAGACAAAATACACAGAAAGAAGATTACTTTATATTAGATTCATTTAAAGTTCACCTCTATGCCGTTATATATTTTTGATAATTTGTCAGAGTATACTGATTATAAATATCAAAAACTGTACACTGCTCACTGATAGCTTGTTTCATAAGTTCTATCGGTCTTTAAAGATTCATTTTATTTAATTAAATAATTACCATCAACAAAATAATATCCCTCTTTTAAACTTTATGTATCAACTGTATTAGTTAAGGCCTAAATATTTAATTATTTCGCCCATAACAATATATATCCTGTTTCTATTTTTTGCTTAAACTTAATTGATTTATTATCAACAAAATTGTACAATATGAAGTATAATAAAGTGACATAAATATTGAAAGTCATTGATGAAACCATTTTACTCGAATTATTTATTAAATGCAAGGGGCGCAATTATTTATTAAATGTAAGGGGTGCACTTAAATTAACGACAGATTTTAGGGTACAACTATTTTGTATTTAAGTGCTGGCCACAGCAAAAAAGCTGAATCTGTCAGTTTTTCACAAACTATAACAGCTGTGATAGCGTCGAACAATATGTTTTCGTTGTTGTATTATTTACAAAAATTATACCAGAGTTCCGTATTATTTATAACAGCTGATATTTGGAAACAATTAAAATTAATGCGCTTATAAACAGCGGCAAATACAAATAATTTTTGTGTTTGTTTTTAAATACGCTGTTCTAGAGTATACTGCAAATATAATATACATTTTGTTTGTAATCAGGGTAAGAAAATAAACGTCGAAATATATTTTCTGTCATACAAGATAGAAAGGTAAATTTTGCTTTCGTTTTATCGCTCTTTAATACAATAAAAGAGGCATTGGAAATTCTGTTAAAAGCAACCTAAATTCTCTAGAATTACTGTAAAATTACTGTTCTGCACTCTGCTAAATATAAAATTTAGATGTCTTACAATTTGTGATGAAACCGCTTTAATTTTATATAGATTAATGAAATTTATAGTCGTAGCAATAAGTTAACTTTGTCAACGGTTAAGAAAGTAATTCCAGGATTCTGGCTCAGTTGTTGATGTTTATTTTACTACTTAGCTAATAAAACTAATAAAAATTATATATCAATAAATAAAAAGTGGTTTAACACATTTTCGCTTAGTTCAATTTATAACTCCATCTGATTGTCGTAAAACAAATGTAACTACAAAGTATGACTTTTCTGATAAAAACTGTCATTGGTTAAGGTTATATTGAGTGTTATTGATGTCCGTTATTGCATTAGGAAAACAAAGCTTAAGATTCTTGTCGTATGCCTTCTCATTTTAACTATCATTTCTGGCCACCTTGTTCGTAAAACTTAACGCTAATGTAATTTTTTTGAAAGATTATATCACATAAATATTTGTATCAACGACTGTATAACCAATCAGGCATTTGGGAAAATTTTAAACGATAACAAGAATTTCAATATTTATTTCTAAAAACCATATCATTTCATTTATATGTATATTAATGTATACATTTATTTGTTTTCTTTGATATAAAAGGACAATGACCCTGGCTGCTCATGAATATAAAATTTTGCTGGCCTTAAACTTTTCCAACATTTTAATGAGGGAATGCTTTTAGAATTAATGTTTTTTACTTTGTTATAAAATTATACATTGCACATACAAAGAACGTAAATTAAAACGAGTAATTGGTACGATTATTTGTGCACAAACTTTAAGAAAGACGGAAACATTGCAATATTTTAAACTTTTCTTTTTCATAAACCACAACAACAACAGCAACAACATACACAGTCAAAATATTTACTTTAACTTGCTTTGAGAATCTTAGTATACTTAATTTAATAACATGCTTATGTTATTAGAATTTTATTTAGAACTATGTTAATTTCACAAAATTTTTCTAAACTTTTTTGCAATTGTTTAATCAAATTAACAGATGTTATAAAAAAATTTTATTTTTTACAAAAACAAAATGTATCTTAAATAACATATATCGAGTACAAATATGAAAATCTACTCGGTGAGATTCTACAAATTCTTCACGCTAAAATTTTGAATATTAGTAGTAGGTACAGTATTTATTAATAGACTTTGTGGTGGAGAAAAACCTCATGCCCAGGAAGATGTGATTCTTCAATTTCCAAGCTTACATATTTTTGAATTTTAATTTTTAAAAAAAGTCAGAATATGAAAAGCCTCAGAAAATTAAAATAAAATTTTTCGAAAATTTGTATTGTACAAAAATAGAGGTGATGATATTGTTAAAGCAAATTGATGTAATTTTTTTATTAGTTGCCACCAAATCGAATTATTTCAGTAAATTATAACAATATCTCCATTTCAAGTTTATCACAATATTTTCAAAAGAGCAACAATTTAACTACAATAAAAAATGCAAGATAAATCATATTATAAACCAAAATTAATTTGGCTTAAGTAAAATTTTGTAAGCTAACGTTTATTATATCAGGTAGTGTTGTGGACCCAGCTAGTTGGATATTTTAAAAGCGTTAATGAATTCTCTTTTTTCTCCATATTTTGTGACATGTTGAAGTTAAAGGTAAGAATTAAAAATGTTTCAATTTGTTGTAAAGATGCCTCGGGCTAATAACGCAAATGCATGATGCGTCCTCTTTCATTACTTTATTAATAGTCATTTATGCTGGTTGTTACCAACGATCGGTCTTTCTTTTCGTTGCACTTGTGTAATAGTTTAGTGAGTATTAAATTTAATATTTAACTTTAAATTAGTAGTTTTAGTAATTTAACTATTTTAGAATGAAATCAATTATAAATTTTTTTGCATTTTTAAACATTTAAATGATTATATTTTTGGCGGAAATAATAAAATTTTATAGCACAAATATTTATAACTGTGTGGCAAAAATTAAGTAAAAAATAATTAAACCATCCCCCACCCAACCATATATGTATGGTTGGGCAAATCATATATTTTTAAATAAGTAATATTACATGTAATTGTCTGTGTCTTATACACAGCTTTTGTGACTCTCGATTAATAAATGAAAAATTTTGACTTTGCTAGAATTAATCTTTTACTACACACAACACAACAAATAAAAAATATTTTTGAAATTTTTGTTGAACTAAATTTTTAAATTTTTGGTTATAGTTAATGCTAAATTAAATTCACAATATATATTATATTATTTCTTGCTGTGTTGATCATGGGATAAGTTTCATTTAATTAAAATACCAAACATTCTAAATATTAAGTTAAACGAAATGTTTATATAAAAAATACATAAAAACACTTGATAATAAAAAATATTTACAATTAATACTTGCCAACCTCCAGCCGCTGCTGTTTTAAAAAATGTTGGCTTTTGCGTTTTATAAAAAAAATTTTTTTTTTGCTATTGTATAATAATAATAATATTTCAATATTTGTTTTATATAAAACTGAATATATGGTTTTTTACAATATTTGTTTTTTTAATTTATTACGTATTATTAACTTTTTATGCAGTCATCAGGGGATTAAGTTTTTGTTCAATTTGCTGTGTAAGTTTTAGGTTATTGATGAGCAAAGTCAAGTTGTAGTTTTTAACGCTTACTTCACACGAATTAAAATAAATTTCGATTATTAGCCATTATACAAAAATATTAGAAAATCCCTTATATATATTTTTCTTATTACAGAAACTTGGCTAGGTAATAGTTAGTAAAACAAATGTTATTCACTAATTTTATATCGAAACGCTAACATAAGAAAAAATTTGTGTAGAAAGAATATAATATTAATATAATATGTTTTAAACTCGAAATATTATTTCTTTTTGGTAATAAAAAAAATTTTGTGTTAAGTTTGCTAAAGAAAGTAATTCATTAATTGGGCCTTTAAATAAGCTAAAGTGAATTGAATGTGTTCAATCTTATCAGACTGTAAGCAATAAATGTTTATTAATAAAAAGTAAATTTAATAGCGAAGTATCTTAAAATTGGTTTCTTTTTTATTTCACATGCAAAATGTTTAAAAATTCTAAAGACAACAAGACTAACAAAGCAAAATAAAATGTATGAAGTGGATAATGTGGTTTTTAATTAATTTTATAAACAGCAATTACACAAAGTGATAAACATATCATACACCCAAAGTGAAATGATTGTAAAAGATATTCTTAAAACTTCTCAATATTTATGATTTACAAATTATTTTAAGTTATACATAAGTATATAGCACAGGATTCTTTAAAGAGTTGAATGCGTTCGCAAAATATAAACCACGAAGTGGATTATTGTATGGTAAGCATATGACCAATTTAGTATCACTCATATTGATCATCAGTGGTTCTTACCTAAATTTTAAGTCAAATGCAAAATAAAACAAATTGTATCAATAGAGGAATATAGGTTTAAACAAAAAAAATAAACATTTAATTGTGTTTTTTTTTATTCATTTGCTTATTTATTTGTTAAGGTCAAAATCTGTTGATTTTGCAATTTATACATTAAGTGATGGAAACATAAAAAATGGTATTCTAATCCATATAGATTTATTCGCAGAAATTAACGACAAAATACAAGCTATCATAATATCGCTAACATGTCTATCACAGAATCCGTAACAACTAAACACATACAGAATGTGTATTATTATAGCGCTATAGCAATAACCAATAAACTTACTATCTATAGGACTTGATTTTAACGAATGTAGTCTTTTCCTCTAAACTTTATAGGCAGACATATGAAATTCTCACGAAATATTATGCAGTAGTACACATTCTGAGAAGCATTTAATTACTTTAAGAAGTCGAGGTAGTCACTGCTGGGTATTGTAGTATTAACTGGTGTGATGTTATGTCTGGCATAGGCCAGTTTAAAAAAAATAAGTTACAAGTTCTAAATGCTAGCAAAAATATATTTTTCTTTTTCCACACAATTGATATAGCTGTGAAGAAATCGAAATTCACATACTCCACCACCATCTTGGGCAAACATTTAGGGACACAAATATTTTAGTAAGTTCTTGTTCTGCCTAGTAATCTATTTAAAATAATAAATTCTTCATAAAACCCCTGTATGTTATTTTAAAAAAAAATTTCTTACATATATGTATGTTGGCGGAAAACAGTTTAATTAGCATAATATTTTTTAGATTTAAATCAACAAATTGTCAAAACTTAAAATGAGTTTTAAATTTTTCTATATTTTTAATTATATTTCTTTTAATTCTTCTTTCAAATTCCCTTTTCAATTCTCTAATAAACATTTTTTTAGGTATGTGAAAATTTCCATTGCTTTTTGCAAGCTGTGATCACCCCTACTATCTTCTCAAAAATTTCATACATTTCGCCAAGTATTTAAGAATCGACTACAAAAATAACATCAACAAAATCTGCATACATACGACGCCAGTGTGCTTTCAAAATATTTAATTAAAACAACGACGATTGATTATTGAATAATATAAACGAGTATTAACATCTTTAATAAAGATGGACGTAAAATTTTAAAGTAAAACCTCTTATGAAGCTAAATGCACAACAAAATCTTATGGGTTTTAAAAGCGAAATTTTGTATAGTTAATAAAAATAAGTTATTTATGTATAAAATAAGAAAAAACGTCTCGAGAAAAATAAAACAAAATTATGTGTGTGACTTAACGATTAAATAAATTTTTAAAAACCAGCTTATAAATATTACAAGAGAAAATCGTCGATTTTTTATTGTTTCCTACAGAACTGGCATAATTCTGATTTGATTGGACCTCAAATTTGTTTAAAACAAATATATTCAGTTATAACTACTGTAATACCAGAGCAAAAACTTGTCATAGAGTTAATCGTTAAAAGCAACAATATTTGAGACTGCATAAATAAATACATACTTAGATATGTACGTATGTAAATTTTAAACATCTCATCAGTGGTAAATAGATTATTCACAGGCAATATTTCAAGTTTTAACAAGCGTAACTTAATAACTTATCAAAATGTTTTAAAGCATTTGCGTGGGTGAGATATCTCCTTTTTTCTGTGAAAAGTAATTACTTTCGCACTCTTTAAGTTTTTTAAGTCTTCGGACAATTACGTAGTTGCCAAAAATTTCCCAAAGGGTAACGAGAAAAATTTTGATTTTTCCCAAAGTGTTAACATGTCCATGCTAGAGGAAAAAGCTTTAATCAAATAACTAAATTAACACAATTTTGTGAATACAAAATTAATTTAACAAATATATCTCAATTATAAGTTCATGTAAATTCTTAAGAAATTTTGTATTTTTAGTTTAATGAATAAAACAAGAATAAAGTACGAGTAGTTTGGGCATTTAATCTGTTTCATCTTTTCATTTGTATGTATTGAAGCAAGTGCAAGTGCTTTCAGTGTTTTTTAATTATTAATGAACATTTATTTTATTATTTATAATTTCATATGTAATATTGATAATTTTTGTTCCACTGATAACTACCAATGGTATCTGTTATTGTGTATGGCATCATATATTATTTGCGCTTTATTGAAATATGGGTACACTGAAACACAAAATAAGACATAAAAATGTTAACCTTGATCTCTGACCATAAACTTATTAAGTGGTAAGGCTACGGTGATCGTTGGTGAGATTTCCGTATATAAAGAAATCCGCCTCTGTAAAAGATATGTAATGATGTGGATGTGAGTGTGTGATGTGAAAGTTTTTAAATAATATTTATTAAAATAAATATGTATTAATCTTTTTAACGGTCTTTTTAATTAAATTTTAACAATACATTTTTTTTCAATATTTCGCTTTCCTCTGGAAAGATTCTTCAGGAAATTAATTTTTATAAAAATTTTTCTTCTGGAAAGCTTCTTCAGGAAATAAATTTTTATAAAAAAGCGAAATATTGAAAAAAATATACTCTTAAAATTTAATTAAAAAGACCGTTAAAAAGATTAATACATATTTAATCAAGAAATAAAAAGGTCGATTAAAAATAATAATCGTTTATTAAAATAAGTAAAATTTGTATCCAAATTTCATTTATAAAAATATATTCTTACTTTTCAACTGTCTGTACATTCGCAATGAACTCCATAATTTCTTTATATAATATTAAGTTTCAAATAAAAAATTTTTTAATTTAATCTACGTTAATATGTGCTAGATTTCACATCAAATATTTATTATTCAAAACAAAAAACTTTATATTTGAAATGTATAACTGCGGGGGAGAGCATTTGCATATGACCATTTCACTACTGCTCATATAGCTCATCAGTGCTTTTTATTAAAGGAATCTAGTACATATTAACGTAGATTAAATATTAAGTTTCGATAATATTCATAAATACTGAAATAAATGAAATATCTTCACGTGCTCTTTTTGAAAAATGAATGAAATTAATTGTTAAAATGAAAAGATAGACTTTAAATAAAATTGCTGCATTTACTTTTGACCGTTTCGAAAACAAAAAAAAAAACAATTAAAGTTATGAAAAGTAATATTTCAAATTTAACAGACTGTTTTAGATTTTAAACAGATCAGATCAAACATCAAGCTTTAAATCTGAATTTAAATTTCTTATGTAGATGGAACATATTATGAATAAATTTGATTTTCAGAACTGTTTGTTTAAATTTTATTATTCTCGCAACTGCTTTACTATGAAAGAATTTTTGTACAACTAAATTTTGAAATTTTGTCTATGATTTCACTAATGCCGGTCTTCAATTATGAAATCATTTGAATGACATGAATGGCATGATATATAGACTAATAGATTTGTCCTAGAAAAATCTTTATTAACTTTATTAACGATATATTACAAAGCATCAAAGCATTGTTTTTTTTATTTCTTGCTGTAATATTTTCAATAAAAATATAGTTTTTCTAATCTAGTTTAGTTTTCCCCAAACACATTATATATAGCTTTATAATTTCTTTTAAATAAATACTTTTTCCAATACAAAGTTCTTCACTTTCATATGAATGTCGTCATACACTAATAATAACAATTTTTAGTATTAAAAACGATCGATTTGTATTCCTAGCAAGTGCTTATTAAATATAGAATATTTCCTAATTGTGTGTCACTCATCCTCTCGGATTAATAAAATTGTTGTTGCTTTTTATCGCTTTCACTGTAAAAAAAGTATGGATGTTCAGTTTGATGAATTATAGTTTAATAGACAGTCGTAACATACATATATATTCAGTTTGCTTTATTCTTTTCGCAAAAATAGTATGTGTTGTTGTTTACGACCAATTACACTTTTCATTCCCGTTAACAAACCTCTCCTCTCTATTGTACTTAGAAATTTTAGTTAATGGCCATACTGCATACTGTGAAATCCAAACTCAAATTTATTAACGATTTTACTCTATAAATGTCATTTAATTTATACACTTTTTATTTATGTTTGTTAACGTTCTCAAATAAAAGGAAGTCTAAATTTTAATCCAACATTCATAGCTTAGTCTTAATCTATACAAAACATTTGTGATGTATAGTACAGTGCAGTCATTATATTCATGCACTGTAATATACATTCATCATTATTTTTTTAGTTTTCTTTATTCATATTTTTCTATTTGTTTTTTGATGTTGATGATTGATAACTCATTTAATAAAGATGTGTAAAAAATCATGAATCTAACGAATGCTGTCAGACTTTTACATTGGATGTTATGTGTTTAAGGCTCATAGTGCATGACGATTTACGTGTGAATGTATTTATGTACAGAGCCGTTTAAAAAAATAGTACCGATGGGAAGTACACAATATTTTATCTGAAAAAAATTTTTTGGTAGAATACGAGCTCTCATTTTAGAACTCAATCCAAAATTCACGGGAATAATTATAGTAAAAGTTATAGTAAAAGAGCCACATATCGATCAAGGACGTTATACAATTACAATTTATGTAGGTAAAAATATTAGAGAATATTATGTTGACTTTCATTTTCGAAGAATCTTGACATATTTAAGTCCCCCAGCAAAATGATGAAAAAAACTTGGCACCAAACTTTCAAAAAATGGCTTTTTAAAACGAAGGCTTTTTTGAGGGAGTGTCTTGTTTAAACTTCTCACTTCAGTCCAGTTCATTGTTTGTGGGTTTATTTGAGGATAAAAGCATACATTATTTAACAATAAAGTTAGGTGATCCTATAGGCTAGTAAATAGTGTACTAGCTTGTCAGTCTGGGGGTTGTGGGTTTGATTCCCAACGAAGACCTTGGTTTTTTTCACTACAAAAAATAAAAATTGACTGTCGGTGGGGCTGCTCAACGATGAAGGCATAGTCACTGTTCGCTGTGCTTTCTTATACAGCAGCCAATTTCCGACTATACTTCTGCTTTCACCACCTGTTTCATCTCTTCTCTATCCCTTTCCTAAAGAATGTAGCACGGTACTTGACTAAATAGCCATTGTTGTCTGAAGTGCTACCTACTTCTCTTTAAAAAAAAAGTCTTTTTGGTCTTCTTTGTGGCTAATACGATAAATAATGTATTATTTTTCACATACAAATTAATTTAATTTGTTCCTAATTTTCTTTTAGAAAAATTGTGCTATTATTTTAAGCTTAGCAAATGTCGGCATTTATGAGTATAACTACGAACTTACTGAAATATGTTTGTACTGTTTGTCTTTTAATAATATAAAGTATTATTGACACTATACTCATTTGTTATTTACAATAATTTTCTGTTTTATTGGGTCAAGTATTTTTTGTGGGTATGTTTTTTGCTTCTGTTAATTACATTAAATTATGAACATGTAGTTAATAGGATTTTTCTAAATGTTTAGATTTCCAATGTGCTTCTTTTGAAAATGTCATAGATAAGAATTGCGAATCCATCATACAATGACCTTCGTCCAAAAAGCTTGTGAATGTTATTTACTCTTATTGTCGGTTTGGTTTTAAAACTGTTTGCCATCATGCAGGATGATTCTTAAAGGAATTACAATGAAGGACATTATCATTATTAGCCAATAAAAGTTGTAATACAAAAAAAATACTAAGGATTTATTTTCGTCTTCAAGTTTATATTTTTATTATAAATTAAGATTTGTTTTATAGCTTAGGCCGTTAATACTTTCCTAAAACGAATGTAATAAAAATCCTGAAGGTAAAAAAAACTAAGAAAAATATTATTTTATTATACACTTTACGCTAAGCTTTGCTATTAAAAATATCTTAATGTGGCTTGTACCTCAGTGCTGTAAATAAAATGAAACATTTTTCACGTGATGATGTAATAGTCAACCTAATTTGTAAAGGATGGGCTTGAGCTAATCAAAACACAATAGCGCTCAGAGTAAAGCAAGATAACTGCAACAAAAGACACGATCGAATATTGAAAAAGTTACATACAAAATAGTAAGTGGTAGGCTAAAAGTACACATCACTTAGAAAAGTTATACTTATTTTACGGCAGAGATAATGTACATTTGCGTATAATGCCTTAAAATACCTTAAATTGTGATAAATGAAACTGTTAAATTAAAAAGCGTCATCAATATTGAAATGTTGAAAATAAAAACTAAATGCCAAAAATTATTAATGATGTGGGCAATTTATAAATCATTCTAATTAATCACTCACATATTTATATCCACTAGTTTATAAAATAAACCCCTGATTTGTTTAAATAGTTTGCTATTGACTACGCTCAACAATTTTGGATGAAACATTAATGAGTGTTTTAGGTGAACAAACAATTTTTTTTAAGAAGAGAAATTATGAGCAAAAAGTCTTTAGTGTTCTAAATTGTTGAGCCTTTATTAAAACGGAATTACCGGTCGATCTTATTCGAGAGATTTAATATAATTCAACAAAAATAAAAAAAAAATTGTTTTATTTAATTATTGAATATTAAATGCCTTAATTTTAATATCTTATTTTTCCAATATCAAACTGTAAACATCAGTTTAAAAAAAAAGCCAATCGAGAAGGAATAATTACGCTTCACACTATTTGTAAGCATTGAAATATTGTGTAGCAGCTAGGAATATGAAAGGTAAATATTAACACTCTTTTCGAATTTTAATATTTTTTTGTGTATCGCAAAATAAACCAGTGTGCGACAGCATAGGTTATACGTGATAATTTTTTACAAGGTTCAAAAAGCTTCCAAGCTTTAATATTTCTATTGTACTTTTAACAGAATTATTATTCGCTTTTTTTTCAAATTATTATAGATTTATGAAATTAATGTGGTTTTTCTGATAATGAAGGTAAAGACCTCCAGATGATCCACTTTATCCCAAAAAAAATCTATTTTCTTATTTCTCATTATCACATCTAATAAATTTAACTGTTTTTTTTATAAATAATAATTAAATATAATTACTTGAAATACAATGAAACTTAACGTTCATTTTTAAAATATTTAGAAGCCTTTTAAAATGTATTTATAAATAAATTGTATAGCGTAGATAGACATCCATTTGAATTTATGATAAAATTTTTTAATAAAATTGAAAATAAAGTAATTTGTTGGTATAACTGTAACTGAAAACTGTTAATCGCGTAACAGTTGAAATTCAATAAAAAATTCTGGCCCCCAAAAAAATATATGGTAAAAAACTGTTTTAATCTAGACGTCACCTTTAAACTTTTAAACCCTTTACATTTTAGTTGTTGCGATGATGTCAAACAATTTTTGTTTTTTTTTTTGTTATTTAATCACATATTTAAAAAGGTCAACTTAACACGTTTTTATAATTTAAATATAAAAATAGTTATTTATTTTCTTCGCGTTCAAAATCCGACAATTAATTTGTTAATTTTAGTTTTTTTTTTTAGTTTTTAAGGTTTCAACATTTTTTGCTCATTTTTTTGTTAGCAGTTAAAACAATATGTTTGAAAACTTTATAAAAAATTTTGTCTTAATAACACAAATTCTACTGAAATATTAATATAATTACAGTAGAATTATGGCTACTAGATTGCCACATGGATTGGGTGTTTCAATTTCCATTCCTGCATTTCCTCATTTCCTCTTTTTTTACTGTTGACTTTCAAGAGTGTAGTGTAAAATGATTACGCTACAATTTAATAGAACTAACAGTTCCTAATTTTACTTACATTATTTTACGAATATCTAAACTTTTCTGTGTATCTTTCACATTAAACATTTGCCGAAAACATTACAAAAATATTTACATTTTAAAATTAATATTTTTAGTTTATACTTTTTTTCAGCATCCATTTGGAAGTATTAACAACACCAAGTGCTTTTTCGCTAAATACAGAGAAATAAATAAAAGCCAAGTGATATGACATGTTGCGGGGTTCCATTTATATTAATGGGGTATGTAGTATTTGTATTAAATATTATGGTAAACATTAAGCCCCTTACCCTTTGCAAAACTTCTGTATGGTTGCATAGAGGAAATTATACCACAATGTTTTCAAAAATGTTTCTGATGACAAAATGAATTTTTTTTGGTAATTTTGGATAAAGAAATTCAAATAATTATATCACGTGTTGTTATCACATGTACTTCCTTTATTGTATACGACTATTAAGTATGATTTATATATAAAAAAAACAAAATGCCATTTTCCATATAACATCTTTGCTCACATAAATCTTTTAAGAGCTGGCAGGTTTTGAGAGTATCACTAATAAACATTCTTATTATTTGCCATACGAATTCATAGCCAGTATTATTTGCAAAAATTCATTTTACAGAAATTGCTTATTTTTTTGTTTGGAAACATTTTTATAAACAAAATTTGAAGTTGGTACTGCTATTTCGACATAAAAGACACTTTCACATATCGCTTTCCTGTTCCAGTGCTTATAATTGATTTAACATTGTTGCTGAGCATCTTTTTTTTAATAATTTGATTCTAAGCAATTAGGTCTAAACGAACTAGTATACAACTTCTACAAATAATGAATTTGGTCTGTTTTTTTACAATCATTAGTATTATATTTCAAATTATTCGGTTATAAAGCGATTATGCGTTCAGTTGAACACTTAAATACTTTAGAAACATGTCTAATAAAATCATATAATTTCGAAAAAAAAAATTTAATATGAACTATTGACATTATTTGAGTTGTACTGAAATCACGTCACGACTGACATAATAAAAGTAAAAATTATCCGTTAAAAAGTAACAGCAACAAAAAAAGAAAATGAATGAACATGTTTAACCTTAGAATAAATTGTAAAGTGTGTAATAAAAGCTTAATAAAAATTTTTCCATTCCTTACGCTGCCAACTTGTAATTTTCTCTGACCTCGTAGTTATAAGAACACTAGTATAACAATAAAAATGTCATCAATAATCAGTCATAACTTATTCTTCGTACCTTTTTAAAAATTAATATTCCTGGTTTCTGCGTGTGTGTGTGTAAGAGTGTGTCCATAAATTTTTTATGCGATGATATAATTTTTTTTATTTGCAATTATACTATTATTTAAATAACCATTTGTTAATGAGTCAATGAATTTAATTAAATGTAGTCCATTCATATATAATGATATATATTCTTTATATTATTTTGTTATTATTTTCTGGCATGGAAGCACTTCATTGGTGTGATTGACAGACACTTTTTTGTTAATTTTTATTTAAAAATTTATAGATCTGAGATTTCATGTGTTATTGAAACAAGTAATTGATATTTAATTTAAAATTATTATTAGGGCATTTGTTAGTTAATACTTATCATCGTTCATATTGAAGTGCGGCAAGACAATTTCAATATTACTAAAAGCAAAAACAGAATATAAAAAATAAAAATAAAATAGATTTAGGTATATATATTTTTAGGTAGTAGTATACATATATATATATATATAGTAGTAAAATTGTTCTCAGTTTTGTTCAATTGGATTATATGAAAGAATAATAGTGAACTTAATTGCGGCCTTGAAACAAATTTACGTAAATTAAATATATTTTTCAATTACCTAAATAAAATCTTAATAAAAAAATTTTTAAAATCTCACTAATGCTAATTGAGATTTTTTTATTTCTTAAACATAAACACTTCGTTATTTAATTTCACGATTTTCTATATCGAAAAACTTTTATTTTCATAAAAAATATATTTTGTGTTTAGGTCATTAAAGAAAAATCAGAATGGTGCAACTTTGCATTTTTTAGTGCAAATAACCACTTTAAATTAAAAAATGAAACATTTGTTATTATAAATGTTGTGTAAGAACAAAAACAAAATATTTGGAGTAAAATGCATGTAGGTGAATTATACCCAAGGTATTTTGTCTCACAGAACTCGGATAAAACTCTGCAGTATTATTATTTAATACTTAAATAAATAAAATTAAGGTTTAATTAATCAGTTAAATTAAAAAGCGAATAGTTTAAAAGTTAATGAAATATTTTGAGTAAACCATTGACCTGTGTTGTGACAAGCATGGAATAATTAAAAAGATACTATATGGGGCGCAGCTCTTTACTAGATGAATTATTATTTCATGTTTTATTTATAAAAGTTTATATCATGAATAAAAAGGTAAATTTATGTTCCCATGAAATTATCAGTCCTACTGAACTTAATTTTAATATCATAAATAAAGTAAGCTATCAATTCGTAAAACCACTTGTAAAACTTTTCAAATTAAAGTATGAAAATGTATATATGAAATTAAAAGAAATGGAGCAATAGAATAAACAAGAATTCTCATTTTGTTTTTGACAACTCTACTTATAAAATATTTGTTTTTTTTTCTAAGACGTTTCCTAATGCACTGTATTAGACAATTTATGGGCTGTAAACTTTACGATAATAGTTTTAAGGGCTAGTAGCATAATACTCTTTAAAAAAAACATTAATTGTTTCTACCTCATTGCAATGTAATTCATATTTAAAGTAATGTAAAAACAATTTTTATTTTTTTATATAAAAAATTTTATTTCAGATATTAATTATAATTTATTTGATTTTTTTTGTTATTTATGGTAATTTTGATCAAATTTATTGTTATTTAATTTAAATAATCCAGTGTTACTGGTTATAAATGTAGTTAGACACAATAACAAAAAAAATTATAAAAACTAAACAAAAAATTTATAAAACTGTTAAAAATAGGAAACAATATATTTCAATTATTTTATTTATAATTCATTTTTGTAGATTTCCTAAGCGAGGAAAAACAATAATATATTTGAATATTTTTTTTCATTCGATGGATAATGATATCACTAAGTTCAGGAACGTTCAAACTTAAATCGTCAAAAGCTCTAGCAGTGCTTAGTTTTTGTTTAAAACATAAATTATAAACAACTAAATTTAAATAATCATTGATTGTTGTTATTATTGAAGAGTTTGTTTTTTTATTTCTCTTAGAAATAAAAATAATTGCAATAACAATTTTTTTTAAATTGAAGACAGCTGGGAAAATGTAAAATTAATAAGAGAAATGAGACCAGAAATTTTTATATGCAAAAAATCTAAACAAATAAAATGAAAATTATTAGATTTTATATTTGAAATAATAAAAATATATTTATTATTCTAGTATTTTTGATTTAATATTACCAAAAAGTCTTTTCGATGAAAAACATATAGTTTGTGCTTGTAGGAAAACTTCAGTCTTTTGAAAAAATATCACTAAAACCATTCCTAAATATATTCAATTTGTAGAAATTGCCATTATTGTACCATTCTAAATAATTTCACAATATCTGTCCATCTGGTATAAGCCTCAGTATGTAGAACCGTACTAGCTTGGTACTTTAAATTTTAAACGTATATTATTATGATCTATAGAGATCATAAGAAAAAGTAACTAATAGAATTTTAAATTGTCAATTGCATTTTTGTTAACACAAATTTAATTCCATCAAAAAGATTGTAGGATTTAAGAAATGAAGGCACGGCTGGTCAACGTTAACCATTATCACATGCCTCGCAGTGTTGCAAACAAACGCTCTGTAAAAAATAGCACACCCAAGGAAGGCATTGCATTTTAAGTGGTTTAGTTTTAAATACGACTACTGAATAATAATGGCGTTTTAGAACTCTTTTAATTTAATCTTGATAGTCTAAACAGCCTAACCACTAAATATTTGAACAATACACCTAATAGTTACCTTTAATCAACTTATAAATTAGTAGTATGTATCTAGTACTGCAGTGATTATGAAAGTGTTGAAAAATTATTACAGTGAGTTGACACGATTATGCAAATTAAATAACAAAAAAAAAAAAATCAATTCATTAAAATTAAATTTGTTTCTTGTTTTAACGTGTCTTCTTATAAAACATACAAATCACAAAAAAATAATATGCTACCTCAATGAATATATATGTTATAAAGGAAGACAAGAAATGTTTGACCTAAATTAAAACGATTTTATGACGTTCTCGAAAGATACGCCTGATATAAAACCCAAAAAAAAAAAAAACACAAACAAAATATTTAGTTAAACTTACCGCTAATGAAAATGAATGTTTCTTACTGTCTGGAAATTTCTTTTAAATCTGAAAACATACAAGATATACAAGAAAATTAATAAGTTAAATAAAATCTTTTGACATATAATAATTAAGAAAAACGAGTTTTTATTTACTTTTGTATAAAAAAAACATACTAAAACGCATGCAGGAAATTAAGTTAATTATAATAAGCTAAAGATTTCACAAATATAATATTCCAACTAAAACATTATGGCCACTAAAAGATTTTATGTTGTTTTATTACAATAGTGTAGTTTAGGAGTCAACCAGCATCCTAAAACTTTAAAATACACGTTACTCGAACACTTACTTATTCAAAAATTCAAATAAAACAAGACACATGTTTTCTTTTTTCCATGCTCGATTGGTAAATAGTTATTCATTATATTTCCTAGTCACTCATTTTGTTTATTCTAAAAAAAACTTAATGAGGGATACTAAGAGACAAATTTAAAACCACCATGGGCTGACCCAAGATACTTTTGTAACTGCTGGCATAAATATTTATATATCAGATAATTGTTCATTTTTTACCCTGTATATAAAATATCTCGCATAGAGAAAGATTTACAAACGGTGTCCAAACTAGGCTTAAAGAGGCCTAGTGTTCGTTCCTGTCACCTCAACACGCTCACTCATAACACGGATAATATTTGCAATATCTCACGTCTCCTTTTTTTGTAAAAAGTTTTTGCTTTCATTAAAGCTGCTAAAATCTCTTGACGTATTTTTAAGATTATAAAAATATACAAAATGTTTATTTAAAAAATACTTGTTAGCAAGTTTTGAGTTATATTAAAGGTTAGCAAACATAACTGGAAACAATGACAAAGTATGCTCCAAAAATCGTTAAGTAAATTTAAAGACTGATAATTAATTACGATACGATAAAGTGAAAGAGGGGTTATGTGTTTGATAAAAAATAATTGAATTAAATACAAAAAGTATTTAAAATTATATATACTTAAGAGTAATATGAAATATGAATAATATAAAATATGGTATATTTTAATAAATATTTTTATGTGTAATATGTGCAGTAAGTAAAATAATAAAAAAACTACAGCAGTATATAAAGTCATTCTGTACCAAAACCTTCGACCTTCGTCGAAATACAAAGTAGAAATAAGCCTATGGAAGACATCGTTACGCATGACGATTTTCGTTGAAGGCAATAATTGCGTACTCATTCATAAAAGCAGATGTATATTATATCACATGATGAATATTTGTAACTAAAAATTCCTTGTTACTTCTAAATCTATTTATAGCATAAAGTGTTTCAAACTTTAAATAACCTTGAATTTTAACATAGTTTTTTTGGTTTCTTTAATTTCACCAAACTATGAAATAGGCTACAAAAATATCATCAAAATTACACAAGGCCTAATATAAATAATAATAGTATAATAAAAATTTCATGGACAACAGGTGCAATGTACTAGATTATTGACACATTTTTTTTTGGATTTTGTGTACAAAATAATTATTGGAGGTTTTCAGAGTACTTTTTAGTTTACTCACACTTTATGTGCGATTGCACATGTTTACGCACACAAAATAAACAAATTTAGTGTTTTAACTACTTTCGGGTATTAACTAATGTTATTTGCCAATTATATGTTGGCATTAAGCTCACAATTGTAATTGTTGTTAAGTTAAGCCAATATAATTTTATTATTTACTTTTGAATTCCAGCTTATGTTGAGATATTCATAAAACAATTTCAAAACTGGAAATTGTAAACTTTTGGGTTAGAAAAGACAAAAATTTCAAAGAAGAATGTTAAAATTGTTTTCTTCTGTGAATATTATTTGATTCATTTTAGAAATTTTAAGCTAAAAATTTAGATGCAATTGCATTTGAACCGCTCTGAAGCCAATGAGGTTAAGTCCAAAACACACAAATTGAGAAAGTTAATGTTTTTTGAAATTATTGGTTTATTAATTTAATTAGAAAACTTTATAAAGAAAAGTGTATTTAATGTTTTTGATACAACAATTTTCGCAAACACTTAAACGTAATATTTTTGTGCTTTAATGCATGTGCATAAAACGCAAACAATTATAATTAGAAGTAACGGTTGCAGTTACTATGAATTTCTTGTTTTTCAGTGTTACCAACAAATCAATATCGAAAGTAGAAAAATAATTTAGTTTTATTTTCAAATTTTTTAAAAAAAATATTGATAAAAGCTGCATTTATTCACAATGGCTTCTGAATTATTATACAATATATTAATAAGCTATTAAACAAAAGGGCTGTCTAATCTAGAGAAATGTCAACGAGTAAATCCTTTAATAACTAAGAATCTTATTATTTATTTCATCAAAATCAAAAAATATAAACAATGGACTTAACCGCATTGGCTTCTGTGCGGTTCATTTCTGCTGATAATTTTTTTAATTCATTCAATAAATATTTTTAATTGTGAAATTTGAATAAAAGTTCATTACAGTTCGTCTGTGTGTATGGTTTTTCCTTATAGTTTTATTTCAATTATTTTTTTCTCAAAATAGTTTGTATTTCGTTATTTATTGTTAATCTGTACACTGCAATGTTAAAAATATCTGTATGTACTTACGTTCGTTTGTGTTTTAAATCAATGAACTGCATATTTTTATTTCTTTATTCACAGCACAGTTTGTATGATTGTTTGACAATATTATTAATAAATAAATATTTTTTTTAACTCTTATGATTACATACAAAATAATGTCTCGTGAATTTTTCATTAAACATTTCAATTATGTTCATTCACATTTTTTTCCAGTTTAATTTATCTGTTTAATTATTTATCATTTTTAATATTTTAAAAGTTAATTTATATTTAACTGGGTATACCAATTCATAAATTTAGAGGTCACTAAATAACATCATATTTCCCAGATGGTGCTATACAAGAGTGATGTAGATTAGGGATGATTAACATATGTAAAATGCAGATCTTTGAATAAATATTGCAAACAAGCGTTGCAAAGAGAGCCCATTTCCTCTATCATTGCATTATTTAAGTATCGGTTGTATACTCTCAGTAATTTTTAAGTATTGATTTATAATGGTTAAAAAGGCTTATAATGATTAATAAGGTATCTCTTAGAGAATATATTTTGCTATTAATTTTATTTTTAACCTGTTTTTATAGCGAACATAGTCTGCATGCTCTATATTAATGAAGACATATAATTTTACCTTTGTTATTGTATCGGTTATAATAATTACATTTAGAAGATTAGCGTCTGTATTAAACAGACATGGTAGCGAAAATAATAGTCAAACAAATAATAAATGTCTGTGTTATTAATAATGTTATTTTTTATTAATTGTTATGTTTAAATATTCAAAGTATTTAGAGACAGACGGTTTATATAATCATTAAATGCCCGAGCCATGTATTCTTTTACTCAGCGGGACCGTAATTGAGATAAGAAGAGTTTGTTTTATATTGCCATTACTAAAACTTAGAACATAAGTTATCATCTATAGAAAATCAATTTTGGGAGTTAAATTTTCAATAGGTTAGAAAATTTTTTGGAACGTATTTACATTTAGATTAATTTAACATTACAGTGGATTGTTAAATAATATTAATAGTTAAAGCTTTGGATTTTATGCTTAGTTTTCTGCGTTTTCCTGATCTATAGAAAAGACAATACAAAAGACACTATTAAATAAAACAGGAAGTGAAAACAATTTTTCTTTTTCTAGCTATTAACAAATTTGTTAATTAAGTTAACTCTGACCGCATAATTAACAAGACAAAACTTTATGCATATTTTTATGTGAATCATTGATTTATATACCCAATAATAGATACAAGATTTTATTGTCTCTGCAGTAATAAATAAATATATACGTATGTATATATACATAAAATAAAAAATATTTCTCCACTTACAATAAATTACTGGCCATTGTAGTTTAATTGACAGTGTCAAAGGTGTTAAGCAAATATTTCACACACACATGCCATAGGTTTTTTTTTATAAAATTTAGTTAATTTAGTTTAATAAAAATTTAAATCGATTAAAATAACTATGCAAAACTTAACTGACATGATAGTTTTGAAATTTATTTTTTTTACGTATTCGTAGTAGATGCATTGAAAATTGTTACAATGAATTCCATTTCGGACAAAAATCTCATTAAAATAATTAAAATCCACTACGAAAATGATGGTTCTGCTTAAGTTACATTTCGTAAAATTGGTGATATTTTCGGACAACCGAAACCGCTATTAAAAATTTGATCGTTAAATTTGTGTCGACAGGCACGGTACAAAATGTGCGAACCACAACGCGTATTTGACTGGGTCGTTCAACTAAAAATATCGCAGCCACATTGTTAAAACAGATCCAAATTTGTCAATTCCTCAGTATTCAAACAATTTGGGGTTATCCAAACACAATGACATGGCGAATTTTGCGTAAGGATTTGAATTTGATGCCTTACAAAGCTCAACTGGTGCAGGAATTGAAGTCGAGCAACAATTCACCTTGTCGTAGATTCGCTCAATTCATACAGGAACAATTGGCTGGTTTTTCTGAAAAAATAATTTTTTCAGACGAAGCCCATTTTCACTGTTATTTTGCATGCACAACGTGTCACTTTATGGTGCGCTATGTGGTGTGTGGTCGAAGATGAGGCGGGAAATGCTGTAACGGTCAATGGATTACGCTATCGCGAAATGCTAACTACTCAGTTTTGGCCTACTATGTTAAGGACTACGCCAATCGAATCGATTTTTGCCTTTAAACTCAAAATGGGTGATGTGCTTAACGCGATAGGATCTCAATTTTGCCAAAAGTGATTGGAAACTTTAATGAAGGAATCGATATATGTCGTGGTGGTCATTTGCCAGATATCACTTTTCAAAAATAATTGTCGAACTTTTCTCTTCATAATACAATAAAAATTTGAATTGATTTTTTACTTATTAACTTCATTGTTAATGTTGAAGCAAATAATTGCATAAAAACATTTCAACAACAATTGTGGAATCCCACTGATTACCACACTTTCAACAGTTTGTGAATAGCGCAATTAGTTATATAAAATTATGTGAAATTAATAACTTTTATTTAAACATACATTTCAGACAGAAATATTTTTTGAAATATAATTAAAAATTTTAATGCAGTAATTTTACTGCACCACTAATAGCCGCAAGAAACACTTTCTCATTAAACATCTTTCCATCCATCAAATCCATTGATTGAAATTTTATTCTTATAAGTGCATCAAAATCAATAATATAAAACCACAGAAGTTCATTACAATAAATTTTAACATAACTAAGTATAATGAAATTTCAATGGCTGTATTTGAAACCAAATATTAAGATATGAGAATGTTTAATGTATATAAAAGAAATTAAAACAAGTATAATAAATGGAGGAAAGGAATAATAAAACTGAAGAATGAGAAAATAAAACGTTTCTGTTTTGCGTATGAAATCCTATACATACAACAAACTCATTAAATCAACATTAACGGCTACTTAATGGCGACACATCAATCAAACCGCATTGGGTTGCAAGCAGTTTAAAACAGTCAATGAGCCAGTGAACCAGCAACAACAACATAGACACTAATCTACCAGTGAGGCAGTCAACTTACCAGCCAACTAACCATCTATTCAAATAATAAATGTATTTTTCAAATTCTGTTCTACCAGTTTTGAAGTACAACAACACAAGATGAGACTCTGCCCGCACTGGCATTAATTATAAAGTGCAAATAATAGAAAACCATCAAATAAATTTTTAAATTGATTGCTCAACAATCAGCCAAATTGCCTGCCGCTCTCTCGATCGTTCGTCTTACTGTCTATCAAATTTTCGAAAATTTTAATGTTTTTTGTTTTATTATTGTTTTCGATCGATAAACTTGAAAAATAACTGAATTGTTTTGAAATTTCTTTTCTTTCTTGTTTAACGCATTTAAAATGTGTTAAATGTAAAGTTGTTTCAACAAGTACAACATGAGCGAGCGCCAGTGAGTTAACGTCTACTCAAACTAGAGTTTATACTTCAATTAAATAATTTTATTCTATTCGCAATTTTCAAATTACGGTGAAATCTGTTTTACAGTTTTATATTAATTTAAATTTATTGTCTATTGTTTTAGTTTCAAAAATGCTAAATAAAAAGAAGAAAAAAAACACATTAAAGTGAATTAAATTTCACACTCTCTGTTGTGTGACTATCAAAAAGGTTTTTCCTAGGTTTCATGTCTTTGAAAACCGTTATTTCAGTTGCAACTAAAAGCGTCAATCTTTTGTTCACACTTATAATGCTAAATCTTTGTATATATATTGTATATCTTTTTAGTTTTTTTTGTTGTTTTTGTTGTTACTTGAGTTTATTTCACGACTGTGTAAATGTTAATTCAAAATAATCTTTTCAATTATACTCCATAGCCATTTATTTTATATATATATATATATATATATATATATATATATTTGGCTATTTGAAGTTTATTTATTAAAGAAAAAAAATTTGTTTTGAATCAAGCGTGGTTGCCATCGATAATAATAATTTTTTATGTTTTAAATATCGAAATACAAGAATACGCATAAATATTTACTTACCGAGCCTTATCAAATAGGAAATAGAGTTATGTTAGGCATATTATAACGTCTAGATTCTTTTAATATAGAACGATGTGGTAGCTCTTTCTAGTTTTTTTTTTTAAGAGAAAGTAGCACTTCAGGCAACAATGCCTATTTAATGAAGTACCGTGCTACATTCTTTAGGAAAGGAATAGAGAAGAGATGCGACAGGTGATGAAAGTAAAAGGATAATTACGGAAATTAACTGTTGTATAAGACAACTCAGTGATCAGTGACCATGCCTTCATCACTGAGCAGCCCCACCGACAGTCAATTTTTAAATGTAGTGAAAAAAAACCAAGGGAATCGAACCCACAACCCCCAGTCATGTAAGCTAGCACACTACCTACAGGGGGCTCTATCTAGTTATTTCATTTTTACTTGTAGTGAGCGATGCCATGGATTTTCATCCAAAACAAATTGCATTTAAAAAAAAGAATGGCACTAAACTAGCTGTTGCCCGGCTCGTGATTTTTATTAGTGTTGTCGGGTGAAGCTGCCCAAGCTCTGTTGTGGTGATATTCCTCGAATTTTGAACACGCAAAAATAAAAAAACAATTTAATTGATCACTTTTTCTTTTGACTTGTTTTATTTACTATTATCAGTTAAATGTTACAATTCCAGTTCCTTTCACAAATTGTTATGTTTGCAATTGAATTAATATTTAAGCATAAATGTGTTAAAATTCTTTTTTGTATCACCACTGGGAACAAGCTTCTCGAACGTTCTTTTTTTCTCTGGTGAATTTTTTTCAATGCAAAATGGCCACTTAAAATGCCGCAAGTATTTGTCTTTCTTTTCTTCTCAGAGATAACACATAAGTAAAAGACATATAATAAATCGATAACAATGGTGTCCATCCAGCGATTTTGCTGTGACGGCAACAATTAGTGAAGAACATATAGAAGTAAAGTAGAATTTTTATGTTTATTAACAGTTTTCAACTTTCGTTGTAAATATTATTCAATTTTTTTCAAACTAAATACAAAAGCTAGCTTATATGCCATTTTAACTTCTCTGTAAGATAAGATTTTTTCTTAAGCATTTGTTATATTTTCTGTATTATACTTCATACCTGGGTATCTCTAAGATATAAATGTAAATTTTTTAATTTAAAATAAATTGGGTAATTAACATAAAATCATAAGTCTTCGATAGCTCAGTTGGTAGAACGGTGGACTGTAGATGATCATTATAGAATCTTGAATCTAACGTAAAATCATAAAAATCTAAAGTTTGCATTTGAAACAAAACGTATGTGTGTCAACTTTATTACATCATTGGCCTAATTCCACATTGGCTGACTAAGTTGAAAATAAAAATACAAGTGATCGAATTTGCCTAAACATCATAAATATCATCATATTTATCTGAACGACATGTGATTTCATACTGATTGATGGTGCCGCATGACAAATTACACATAAAAAACACTAATATAAGACATTTCTTTGTACTATCATTTCAGTGAGTAGGGCTGGCTGGCAGTCTAAAATAAAAGGTTTTTTAAAGTTTTAAACAAAAATTGTGAAAAAAGCATGCAGGCCATTTTTCAAAAGCACTGTTCCAAACCGAACCCTATACTGTCTAATTAATGAGTTAATAAAAAGAGAAAAGAAATGTTTTTATTTATTTTTTAATAAATTAAACTACTTACGTGATATTGAAAAATCATTTTTTTAATTATACATGTTAAAGCCAATTTGTTGTTGTTATCTTTACTCAAGAAAATTAATTTTTAATCCACGACATAGTTATGAGTTATATACGTACACTTTTATCGATGTTATTATGAAATAATTGAATGTTTATGAAGAAATAGATGTTTATTTTCTTTTCGGAAATAAAAACTAACCAGTATTTTTATACACATATGTTTTGTTAAATTATTAAATAATTAATTAAATGACCTTGATAAATGTTATAAAGTTACATAGTACAAATAATAAAAGTTTCTATCTTTTTATTTTATTTTGTTTTTAATATTAAGTGTTTAGTCTTTAAACTTTTCGACTACACTATTCTGCCAAGAATTCCTTCCCTAAACAGAAATGAACGAATAATTTCTTTTAAAAAAGATAGAAACATTGATTAGTCAAATTAAGTTTATTGTCGTTACTGAACTGGGCTTAATTATATACTTTTGAATTCGTTTTTATGTTTTTAATTTATTTAAATTGGGCATTGTACCATTGGTTATGATTTTGTGTTGCTGCTAAAGCAATTGAGAGACAGACTTTTTTTTTGTAATATATAAAATTTTGATATAACTTTTAGCACCGCTGAAATACAAAGAGATAAAAATAGTAAAAGATAGAAATACTATTAAAATTTTGCAATGCAAAGCCTGGGTATAAAAACAGACTGCAGACTGTAAAAATTACTTTAAATTGTTAAATGATAAGTATCTCATTTTTCATGTGCCGAATTTATAGCCAGCTGTTGAATCAGATAAAGTTAAGGTAATATTATTTACTCCCTGTGCACACGTGTTAGTAATGTACCAAAAGGAGAAATACATTCAAATTATATACAGAAGAGCTGTAATAAGAAAATAAGATAATTTTGTTCGTTCAATAACCTTATATTTTTAAACTTCCATTCACAGGAAAATCTAAACGCTAAAAAAATACATTTTTGAAAACTAATTTTTGTCATCGTTTAAGTTAATTGTTTGGGTGTCTCTTAATCCTGTAAATTTATTTTTATTTTCCTTCAGTTATTACGTTAACATAAACTAAATCTGAATACCATAGGATGCTCTTTCAATTGTTTTCGATAGAATGATGTTTCTGTCATACAAAAATAAAAATGAACATTTCTGCTTTTACATGCCTAAACTATTAACTCTAGGTGACAACTCATAATGTTTTATAAATTTGTTTGGTTACTGGATATAGACTAGATTATAAACAGCAACAACAACAACAAAGAAAATTCTATTTACCTGTTTAGAATATTTATTTATCCTAAATTGATATTTTGAGTTTTTTCCCTTCCCATTTGTTTTCTATATTTTGAGATAATTTCAGGTGTATGAGAGTGTATGTGTATTTGTATTCTAATAAAGACAAGGAAAATTTTGAAAAATAAATAAAATTTCTCAATAGAATGTTTCAAGTATTTAAATAGGAAATTTGTTTAGTAAAATGAGCTCTTGGAGAAATTATAATAATAAAAATAAACTATTTTCGGTAAAAAATATTATAAAGTGGTAATTTTCCATATGCCACCTTTACGTAAATCCTTAAGAATTGCTTTACGTTAAAAAAAACAATATTTATTTGAAGATTTTCTTTTGGAAGTAGTTTGCAAAAAGGCAATTTTCATTTATTCTAATAACACAATCATTTGCAGTTGAGAACTACAATGTGATGCGTACTACTGGAGCCCAGTATTTTTTTATTTTATGATAAAAATTTTGGGCATTCAAATTTTTTGTTAAATACGATATAAGCAAGCTACTTAAAGAAAGCTACTTAATGGAAGGGCCACCACGCAGTGTGAGCCAATTACCCATGATCTGTGCATAAAAATAGCATCGCATTGTCATGTTGTTGGGATCAATGGAGTTTCAACGATATTTGCACACGCGATTATACCTGCTGTATACCCATCAATAGGTACCGACGACATGAGAATATGAGTGTTGTTCACCAGCCACTCTTATGAGCTTTTCCTATAGCTCTAGCGGTGGATTACAACTAACTAAAAGTCGAATTTTCATTAAAAAAGAATTTGTCCTTGTAAACATTTAAAAAAATTTCGATTTTCTGTGGTACAAAGTTCTTTTGTTTCTTTCCTTAAATACATATTATCTTCCCCACAAAACTTTCGATCTAAGATTTTCGCATCACGTTACTTTAATGAGAAATGCGATTTTAAAATCTTTACAAATATTTCACTTATTTTTTTGGAGTAGTGAAAAGTCACTAGTCCATTAGTTTGGTAATCCTGAAACCGGTTGAATTAAATTTAAAACAGCAAAAATTTTTTCTGCTTTTTGTCTTATGATGATTTGTAGTGTCATCAGGTTTAGATTTATTTTGTGCAAAATTATTTCCTCATTTTTCTTGTAAGGAATTTTCGATATAACTCTTTTTATTTAAAGAAAGAAACAAAAACTATCCTTAACGTTGAGGGGAAGCAAGAGACTCTAATTTGAGTTGAATAACATGAATGGTGTTTTACACAAATCTCGTAAGGTTTAGTGTCCTTTCTTTTAGTTATAGTATTATGAAAATATACCTACTAGTTTGAAATTGTTTTGACATGCAAGTTTCCTTAAAAACTAGAAAAACCATATAGATCCTTTCCTAAACAGAAAAAAGATTAAAATTTAAAATATTATACTCGACTTAAGTACAAGCAAGAGTTCATCTATTGCGTCTTTTTGTATGAGTTTTTCTTGTTATTATTGTTTTCCCTTTTAAATTTGTACTCATTGTTTTTGTTTTGATATTTTATTGTATTTTTGTTCTAGTGGTATTTTGATATTTTTATGTTCTTATTTTCAATTTTGTTTCAACAAAAGTATAACACTTGTGCTCAGTTTGTATTCAGATTTCACAGATTTAACACGCAAAGTTGGAGAAAGAATACCATTTTATGAAAACAGAAAGAAAATGTGTTTTTCCTCAATCTTAATGAAAATTTTTGCTTAAACAATTAAAAGTGTTTCACATAAAAACAAAAACTAATAAAATGGAAAAAATTATTAACAGTATTGTTTTTAAACAATTTTATAATCTTAAAAATTTTCAAAGTATCATTAAGATATTGAAAAGACAAGGAAATAATAATCAAATAAATTTGAAAATTTTATTTTCTTAAAAAAAATATTAACAAATTTAAAGACGAAAATTGAATTGCAAAATTTTCCAAAAACAGTTGAAAAATATCAAGTGCTACTTTTGACATTTTAATTAAATAAATGCGCTGAGTGGATATTTGGCAGCGTGGATATTCGTAATATTGTACTAAATTTTATGAAGTTTTTTGTAAAAAAGATCTAATGGGTTAGTATTTTCGTTTAATAATTTAAGAATTGAAATTGTTTTCACAAATCGTATTTTTGTTTTGATTTTTGACGAGTGTGCTTTGTAATTTTATGTTTTTGGATGCTGATAAGAATTCAAGGTTTTTCTTAGAATTTGTGTCGTTTTCAAAGGCATGTGTACTAAAGAAACAAAATATTATAAGTCATAATCATGTGTTTTTTTTTAAACTTAGGTTAATTTTTAATATGGTGAATTTTAATATTATATACAAAAAATTATAAGCAATTTTAATGCGTGCTTGATTCCGTGAAATAAATAAAATTGCCTATAGTTAAAATAATTCCAATAAATTATACAAAATTGTTTTAAAATCAGTTTTCATCGAAGCAAATGCGTTCATTAAACATTCTTTTTCCTAAAAAATATTAGAACTCTTCTTTTTTAATGCAGCAATATTTTGCATAACAAAGCAACAAAAACACTAGTCTTCAAAAGGAAACAACGTAAAATTTAATTTTAAAATAAAATGGAATATAAAACTGGCTTCAAGAGCAGAAATTTATCTTTTTCAGTGAAGCCAATTTGTTGAATTGAAATCGAAATTTACTTCTGTTATTGGCTTGATTATTTTACGTAAACATTTTCTCTCAAATTAAAATATTTATAATATAATATTAATTATAGTGTTATTTCTTAGGTACTGTGATTTAGAAACTCTTTTTTAGTGACGTACAAAATTTAAGGCTATCGTTTATTCACTTAAGATAGCTATTTGCCATTTTACAAATGATGCACTTTAGAACTCTGAACATTTGAAAACAGCAAAAACCTTAATCAAATGCTTATTTGCTATAAGAAAATTGTCAATGCCGATTCATGTAAAAAAATGTTCCTTTCTACAAATTCCAAAATTAAAAATACTTTACAATTGTCTAACTAAACACCAAATTTATAAATTCATAGCACCATTCAAAAGGATTCAAGGAATATATATATATATATATATATATATATATATATATATATATATATATATATATATATTAAAAAGTCGAAAGCTTTTTATTAGGATTAGAATCCCATTTAAAAATGTCTGTTTTTTAATACTATTTTATAATTTTTATAGGGTGGTAATTTTATCGCACCACACTAAGATCTTAACTCGACCACTAATAAAACTTAAGCAAATTTTATTCTAGACCTCCATAGGTTAACTTCTTCATCAACATCTAATTATCATGACCAGAAAGAGCATCAATTATTTGCACAGGTTATTTTCAAAGTGTGATTATTACTGGCATGAAATATATGGTGAAACCTATAAAAAGCGTTGATGTGCATTTTTATAAGAGTAAATGTTGAAAGTTCACCAAATAAACGGCGATAAATTGGTATTGCTTTTGGAAATCATATTTTCTTGATATTCGAGACACTTAGTCTGATATTCGTTTGCAATTTTTGGAAACATAGCAACAACATGTTTTTTCACACTTATGTTAGTCTAACCACACCAAATCATAGTCAGCTGCCAGATATAATATTATTAAGTATTTAATTGTAGTTACAATATGCATATGGTATGTCGTATCTTTTAGTGAACTAATTATGCATGATTTCTTGTTTCCGCCAACATATGTCATGCGACAAAACTTGCACAAATTCTGTTATTAATACTGGGTTTTGAATGTTGTTTCACAATAAGTAAATTAATTTAATTGATCTTTAAGCTAATCTACCGTAATTGTACTAAATTCTTTAAACATAAATATTTTATTAAAAACTAGCGTGCCCGTGACTGCTTTGCAAGTCATTTGTGGTCAGTTTTCATTCTACAGCGTTAATTCTTTTTTTTCGTTTTTATGTTTTCTTTTTAAATAAATATCTGTTATTCTTTTTAACGATCTTTTTTAATTAACAATATATATTTTTTTTTTTCGATATTTCGCTTTCCTGTGGAAAGCTTCTTCAAAAAAAATTTTACTTTTCAAATTGTTATAGTTTTTTGTTTTTGTAAAATATAAAAAATAATTTCCTGAAGAAGCTTTCAACAGGAAAGCGGAATATCGTAAAAAATATATATATTGTTAATTAAAAAAGACCGTTGAAAAGAATAACAGATATTTATTTAAAATATAAAAAGGTCGATAAAAGATTAAAAAAATTATTTTTTTTTTAAATTTTATATTTTTCTATTGCAATGCTTTTACATATACCACATTGATTTTGGTTCGCGGTATAGCCAAATAAAGCAGTTGGTTTATTAACATATAATTGACCGTGCGAAAAACAGGGATCATTGCAAAAGCTACACGTATGGGAAACTGAAGCTATTTAAAATCAAACGGCAAATCTGGACGAATCATAGGAAAGTATGGTATCAGCACATTCTTGCCCTTATAATTTCCTTTTAAAATGTTTGTTTCAATCACATTTTCATGACTTTTTTGACTACTAAACGTGTCCAATTGAAATTCGCGACAGGCAGATATTTCTAAGCAAAATAATTAGTACACCAACTTTTACTTGTAGGCAGTGGGGCGGCAGTCCAGGTAACTCCAGCGAGTTTTAAAATTCGACTGGATAATTTACAACATCGTCTTGATTGGTAATAGAGTCAACCGATTTTTAGGTAAAATTTCCCCAGGAATGGCATTCAAAATTGTCACATTGATATCCGAGACATCTGCATTTTTCGCAAATAAGATAGCGTTTTCCAACCACTCATGGTTTCTAAAATTTTGTGCAATACCTGGAAATAAGTTTCTTTTGATTGTGCAAAGTGGCAAAATCATTTTTTTAGTGGGGTCAATTGGAATTGCGCCATTCCCAATATATAACAATTACTTTGAAAACTGTTCGGCTGAGGGATCATTTTGCAATTGAACACGCAAATTACACACACACACACAAAATGCAACAGAATATGAAAAACAAAATTCTCTATGTATTTGCACACCCATGGAAAAACATTTTGTTTTTTTTGGAAAAATTTGTCTTGTTTCAAACACCCACTGTGGACGCACTATTGTGCGTAAAGGACCAGAGAACGACCATTGCGAGGATACTGTGAAAATTTGGTGGAAATCCGACGGCGCATCTCGTCAAACACTGGCAATCAACGGACACCTAGTTTGGGCTTAATTTTTATATATATAGATTTAAATATATTTCGGTGGGGAAAACATACTCATATGACCATTTTTTTACTACTGCTCATATAGATCATCATTGGATTTGACCCAAAATTTTGTATAGAAATCTTAAAAGTGTTATAGCTCAAGCCAAATTGATTAAAAACACAACAACACGTCAACAATTTTTATACAAAAGCCACAATAACCATTAAGAAATATTTTTTTAATATTTTCACTTTTTTGAGAATATCATAAAATATTTATGTCTCAATTAACCTGATTAACTTAAAAATGATTCCAAATAATAAACTTTTTATTTCATTGCTTTTTTGCGAAATTTTGTGATCAGTTATCCTTCATAAATCCTTCTAAACACAATAATGTTAATTGTGCGAACTATAAAACTCATTAAAAATTAGGAGGTATGAGAAATGTATGATATTTTTGTCAATTTTAAATCTATTTTTTTTAACTTGTTTTAATATGTTTTATTATACTTAATTGATTTTTATATAATACAATTTATATTGTGAAAGGCGTGTAGAAGTTTTGTGTATTACAAATGATATTAAGCTCCCCTACCATATTTGGACTATTTGACTAAAAACCAAAATAAATTTTGATGCTAAAACAAAATTATTTTTACCATAAATATTTTGTTAAAAATAACAACAACAACATGAACGCATGAAATGCATATTAACAAAATACAATTGAAAAATAAACAGCCAGCATAAAAAATAATAAGAACAGGCACATAGATACAATAATGTAATCAATATAAAATAAAAACAAACAATTGTAATTTTTGTATGTATAAAATTCAGTGCCTGCTTGTAAAATTATTTGGTTAATGAAACTTAAATAACCAAAGAAACTTTGTGTTTTTTTTTTGTGTTGTAAATCATTTTTACACGCAAAATATAACAGCGTTAAAACAACACTTGTTTTTAACAAAAAATAAATAAATAATAAAAATGTGATATACGTCAGACTTAGTGTGTGTTAGAAAAATAAAATAATTCTTCATCTAGAAGAGAATAAGGAAAAATATCACAAAAAGTCTTTATTTGAGTGATAGCTTTATGGAAATAATGTTTGGGATTTCGGCCATCGCCGCCTATTGAAAATCGTATAATATCAACCAGCAAGTTAAGATACGAAAAAGTTAGTAGTTATTTCTTTGCATTCTAGACTGTATTTTTATGCTATTGGCCCTCTGGCTTTCTGTGGATTAAATGATGTTTCATAATCGGACTTATTTATAAATTTCAAGTGTTAATAATATACAAAAGTAAGTTCATTATTGAAGAAAACAAGACAGTATGGCAAATCAATTTTTAAATAAAATAGATTTGTCATACTATACTGTCAACTCAAATCGTGGCTAAAACTTTTTTATATCGATGACCGATATTTGACTTTGATTTTAAAGGCTGTGGTCACTGCTAAAATAAAATTCTACTCAAACTGCGAAATTTTGCAGAAGCATTGGAGAAAGTTACGTGTTCTTCTGCTAAAGCTAATATATGCTCAATAAAGCAATTTGCTTAAACTTTAACTGTTCTTGTCGATTACAGAAGCCAATAGAGCTGTAAAGGCTGTATATATAAAGCTATCAAAAACGTTCTCTAAGTACCTGTACACATATAATTATTTGAGGTTTTAGTTGCTATAATACCAGGCAACTTCTTTTTTTTTTTTTGCCTTCAAAAGTTTCTGTCGTGACAATAAAAAAGGTGGACACAGCATATTATAGGAAATAAATTTACTAAATAAATAATTATCAAAATAATTTTCTCAGTGTGCTACTCACACTTTTTACCAGTGGGACTTTTTCCTTTGTTTACAATTTTATAAAAAACAAAATCTTTTATTGAGACAAGAGAAGAACAAAAAATAAAGAAAATAAACAAAAATATATTGAATTATTGAAAAAATTATTTTCTTGTTAATTTTTTAACATTGCTTATTAATTCGGCACGCGTTTGTCTTACTTACATACAACTTCTTTTATTTACTTTTTAAGTTAAATTAAAGAAAACAAACGTTAAGACTTTGCATAATCGAAGCAGTTTGTTTCTAATAAAGAAGTACATTTTATTATGAATCGCGAAATAAGGTTAAAAATTAAGTTCGATACACTGTGTGCTGTAAAACTAGTTGGATACATTTCTTCGTTTCAGTTTGCTTCTATTTTTCAGCTGTTAAGCTCTGTATAGAGTATAGCTGTAACTTTCTGAGTTCAAGCAATTAAAAAATTTTAAACAGCCGCAAAATGTTTTTTAATTATTTCCGAAATTCGATAAACGAGCATCTAGTTTTGCATCGCCGCATCTAAATTTCCTTTTAAATAATGGTGTCATTTCCGAAAATATTTGAAAAAGAAAATATTTTGACCACAATTAAAAAATTGTCCCTGAACTGTACCGAACATCACGCATTAACTTAACAATTGGTTAATTATAGTCGCTCCTCTTTTCTATAAAGCCTTATTACAATACAGACTTAAGATTAGAACAAAACATAAATTGCAAAAGTTCAAGTTTATTCACCCAAATATTTTCATTTAAAATTTTAGCCACAAAACTAAGAATAAACAACCAAAAGAAGTTCTTAAATACTAAAATATTTTCCAAGAACTTCCTAGATGTAATGCTTACAAACTATGGCTTAGAAGCTACAAGATAAGGGAAAATAAATATAAACAAAATCAACAAAATAATAAGAAGAAAAAGAGTAAGCATAACAAATTCAAATTTATAATAAGAGAAAAACAAACATGATTTAATATAACATCTAAAAACATGAATTAACTACTATATAAAAGTAATAAGTAAATACCAACTGTATATCCTATATAAGTTAATGCGGACTTCTCAGACCATCCACCCTCAAGCGTAAAGAAAGATACTTAGATTGCCAAACGGTTTCTAAATTACATTACAGAAATTTGACGGCCATTTTCACCATTTGCATCCATATGTCCGCTATTTGCCTTCAATACTTAACTTATTTCCTTTGAGTTCTATTGTAAATAAAAATTACTTTGAATATCTTAAAAGCTTATATTTTGTGAATTTATACAAAATTTCGGGGTACAGATTAGAACACGGCTTGAAAATTATAAACTGTATTAATGGTTAAAAAAAAATTACGGTCACTCTCTCTACTCCCATGTAAAGAAATTAACAATCACGTAGAGCTTTAAATTTGAGAATTTGATTTCAATAAGTTTTTGAAATGTGGTCCACCTTAAGAAACGTATACTTATACAGAACCGAACTTATACAGAAACCTGAAAAAAGTCCAATTCATTTAAGCCAAATATCATTTTTTGACCTCTATATTCAGTAAGAATGATTTTTATTATTTTCACACGTTCTTTTTGTTTACAGTCGTCGAAGCGAGTAAAAAAAAGAATTGTTTACCTAAAATATACATACTTTTATAATTCCTGTTTAAATCTTACTTTATTTTTATTTTCCTTTTTTTATTATATTTCACATAAAGCGTGCTGAAAATTGTTTCCCTGATTTTATTTGTTGTAATTTCAATTTTATTTATATTTTATTTTATTTACTATGAAGGTGTTAAATTGCAACAAGTTTTTAGTGGAGGCCATCCACTCTCAATAAACAAACAAAGAAACGAATAAAAAAAACTGGCACAATATAAAATAATAAACAATTTAGACATTGTTTTTGCATCACATTCTCTCACTCGCGATGGGAGATTTTTTTAATTTTGATTAAATTCATCCATTTTTATTATTTGGTTGTGAAAAATATTTGAGTTTTAAATAAATTGATAAATATTTTGTTTTTTGTTATCTTTATCACATGCCTGGAATTATTTTGTTAAAGGTAGCAATCAATTATACGTTGAGCAATAGAAAAATTGATTGAAACAGCTAAAATACAATTGGGAATTATGTTTTGAATAAAATAACACAAATATATCAGCACTGTCATGGAATTTCAAATGGTTATACATATTTGATAAGTACGTTAGTAAAATTTTAAAAAGCATATAAACGTTAAATAATTTGTTTAAAAGGACTTTGAAAAAATCGAAATTCTGAATGATTTTAAATCTCTAACAAAAAAAACCTAAAATTTATTTAAATGCATACATAAATGTTATTTATTCGGTTAAAATATTATTTATTTATTAATTTATAACTAAAAGATATAAGTAAACAAAGTATGTGTAACAATTAAAATTTATAATAGATTACGCTAATTTGGCCCGTAAAAAAAATTATTGTTACAGTGGTTTCACAAAACTAAGAGGGAGGTTAAGCCAATGAAAAATTTACACAACACAGTAACAAAAAATGAACCCAAATTTTTCTACCGAGGATAACATTGAAATTTAAAATAATATTCAAACTAGTGCACTCGGTGTAGTGTGTCCTATTCCTGTTCGAAACTTTTTTAAATTTAAAAAAAATTATATAATTTTACTGGAAATTTTAAAGTTTTTTCCTATCTTCTTCGTTTTGTATTATGAAAATCATCTATAATTATATTGAGACATTTTTCATGTCTCATAAAATAAGCAATTTTGTCGCAACTATCTGAACGCCATCCTTAATGTATTTTTTGTAAATGCAAAGAAAACATTGTAGTAAATTAAATTTTGAAAGTAACTTTAAGCCAGCTTTCTAATTTTATTCTTATGTTCACTTATGCATGGTCTGTATAACATTGAAATGTTTTTGTTTTATACAGGGTATCCGCTGGGAAGCAGTTGTCTTGATTATGAAAATATATTCGATAAACCAACGTTTTTTAATCATTAAAATATTTTATCAAAATCAATTATCAATTTTATCAATTACTGTGACGATAAGAAATTTACGTTAAATTTTTTTGGAGATACAACATGCTAACAAAACGTTGTATTTATCGTCTAGTGAATAATTTCGAAGACAGAGGATCTGTAGGTGATAGACCACAACGTTTTGCAAGCTCGGCTGAAAACGTTGCTGCTGCTCAAAAACGTGTTCCAAACAATCCATCAATCTTAAAAACTTGATCTTCAAAGAACAACCTTGAACAATATTGCACGAGGATATGCATTTGTTTCCATATACGATTAATTTGACACAAGAATTTGACACATAAAAAAGTCATAATGAGTGACGAGGCACATTTTCATTTGAATGGATATGTGAATAAACGGAATAGCCGGTACAGGGGTCAACTGCAAGATTGGCTGAAAACATTACTGCTGTTCAAGAAAGTCTTAATAGCAAATAATCAACCTCAATTCGATGCCACACTCAGGAGCTTTGTCTTCAAAGAACAACTTAGACGACAATTCTGCACAAGGATTTGCATTTGTTTCCATATAAGATGCAGTTGACACAAGAGCTTCTTCCACAAGACCATTTACCTCGCCGTACATATGTCAATAAAATGTTAGAGCTCGCCCACGATAACTCCGATTTTTATGAAAAAATTATAATGAGTAACGAGGCACGAGACACGAAGAGGAATTGAAAACCTTCAAATTATTCAACAGTCACCTTTGGATCTAATAAAGGTAATAGGCTGGTGTGCAATTTAGTTAGGAGGAGTCAATGGACCTAACTTCTTTGAAAATGAAAACGACGTAACGGTAACTGTTTATGGGGAGCGATATCTTGATATGATTGAAAACTTTTTAACGCCAAAACTGCATTAACATGTGGTATCAACAAGACGGTGTCACATCACATGCAGTGAGGATTACAATGGAATTACTGCAAGGCCTCTTTCCACAATAAGCTATATCAAAAAATGGCGATGCTGATTGGCTTCCACGGTTGCCTGATTTAACTGCTCCGGAGTTCTTTTTGTGGGGATATCTGAAACGCAAGGTTTGCCAAACAAACTAAAAACGCTTGAGCAACTCAAATGTGATGAAATTAATGAAATACTGAGTGAAATGTGTGAGAATGTAATGAAAAATGCGCTCAAGAAGGCTCGCATTTGTGAGGCTAACAGAGACGGGCATTTATCTGATATTGTATTCCATACATAATTGCGGAGATTAAATAAATATTTATCAATATAAGATCCATTTTCTCTTTAATTTAATTAAAAATTATGAACAGCCGGCGGACACCCAGGAAAGTATACTGCTGTAAACTCTATACTTGCAGTATAGTTCTTTTTTGCAATAACTTTTCTTTAATGTTGGCGTTGGAAATTTGGGTTATCGAACAGCAAATACGTAATGCTTTTCTATGAATCATATGATCAATCAAAATTTTGCAATTGATATGTAGAAATAGATCTTTTTTTCAAACTAGTTTGTATTATTAAAAACGTGTTTATAAGTCTTCTTATACTTTTATCTGTAAATAGTCGTTTATTTATATTCTACTAAATTAAATGTTTAATTATTAAAATTATAAAGTTTTACCGGTCTTGAAGAAAGCATAATTTAGTCTGTTAAATTATTAAAAGTAAATTATTTGGTGTAGAGAGAATGAGATAGTCACGAAATTGTTAAAAATAATCTTTTACTTTCTTAGCAAAATTTAAATAGAGTTTCTTATACAAACAAATATTGGAAAGTAACCGAACTAACATTTTTGGTTTACTTGCTAATGCTTCCAATTTCGCTTGAATACAACTATAGTAATAACTTTTTAATATTTACATATTAATCTTACTAAAGCTGTTTCCAGAGAATATGTATTTTAGGTGTACTTATCAACTTGAACATACGAATACAATTTCGCATGTTTGTAAAAGTTGTTAATATACGGACCACTTATAAATTTTGCGTTCAATTACATCTGATATAAAACCTTTTTTAATGATGTAAACCGCTGATATCATCTGCTTCTGATTTTTACACAAAGTATGTTTCAATTTGAGTACACGTTATGTATGTCTTCTACAGCATGAAAAGAAATATTTCTTCCGAAAGCAGTTTTTATAATTCTCTTCATGGCGAAGAAATTGTGATCTTATATCTTAGTGCAGAAGTACATGTCAGTCCGTAATCTATGAAAAATCTGCTGTTTTGCATAATGCTGATCAAAGCAGTAAAGAAAAAGAAACTTGAAATACTGAGCTCCTTCAAGCACTGCGAATAGAATTATTGTAGCTTATCAAAGTACCTTTTAACAATAAAATTAAGTTATGACTGTATGAACTCTAGTTTTATTTTCTCAAAACAATATTTTGTTTTTTAAACTCAAGTTAAATAATGCAATAATACAATAATATAAATATACTATTTAAAACAATTTTTTTTATAGCGTTTTAAAAAAATGAAGTAAGTTCCATATATTTATTATTTCGAAGGTGAAAGTTTTCAATGCGTTTTGCAAGCATAACTTAAACCAATCTGCTGCTTCTAAATATTTACGAAATTGGAGCTAAAAAACTGTTATGCTTATTTTAAAAATGTAGTCTGGTTACAAATAATTTATCACAGATAAATAACTAAACACTTAAAAAGACTGAACGAATTGATTTTTTTACAAGTGCACAATTCTTCCAGATGACTTTTAAGCAAACAGACCTATTTTAAATTTTGACTTCCATTATCAATTTTTAATTCGTATACATATGTACATAAGACCATACGACAAAGTAGGTGTGTCTTATGGTCTTATTTAATTTTTTCTTTTTTACCGAAGGAAAGTAATTTCATGTAAAGTATAAGTATTCGAGTAATAATAATAATGAATGTATTACCATCATCAACATTATTATTTTAACAAACACATTTAAGTGGTTGCTGCTTCTATTTCGGATGGTGTTTAAAACTGACGTTCAGTGTCTGATAAATAAATATCACAAATTATCACAATAATTGTGGTTTACAATTATTTTGGAATTACTGTGCCTCCTATCTAAATATATGACGATTCCGGGTTGTTTTATATTTAAGGCATTTTTATATTTTATTTAACACAACTATTAGCCACGATAATACCTGTTGATTTACATATAAATGTTTTTTATTGTAAGATTCGGTTTTAGGTAGCATACCATTATCAAAAAAGATTGAATTGAAACAAGTTTATTCTACGCTATACCTATTATCACTACTTAAAGTACATTAACCTGAAAATGTTTCTTTTAATTCTTTCAAATGAATTATAAAAAAAAATAATCGACAGTAAACAAATATTTTTTTTTATTTAAGATGCCAACCAATTGTATGGCGAAATATCGAAAACTAAAATAAAAAATAAAGATAAACTTAATTTTTTATATAAAGACCTAGTGCTTAATCAATAAATTACTTATAACCAAAAAAGGTCAAATAACTTAACTTAACTGCAATCATTATATTTCATTTCCAATTCTATTCTCAAAAAACGTTTAGAGAAGAGCTTTCAATGTTAGCGCCTTAAGCTTTGGCGATAATGTTCAATCTTTTGTACGATGTACCACAAGTGTATGAAGAGCGTTATTTGAGATGACTTTCCTATTTTTAAATTGTTTTTTATAACCATAATAGTAGTTGGACTTAAATATTTTGATATTTCTGATATATTTTGCATGCGTTAAGGAATGACGTAACTAAACGCAGCCTCTTCAGACAGAGGTCTGCTTCTGAATTCCTCAATTTAGCAAAGCAAAGAAGGTTGGTATGACTTTCAAAAATTTTACAGCCATTTTCCTGAGTTAATAATTAATATTTAGCAAAATATTAATAATATTTTTGTATTCAATATAAAAATTACCTTATAAATTTTAAATAAATAAAGAGCTTGAAGAGGGGAGACAGTTTGTGAAAACTTTTTACCAAAAATTTAATTTTTGTTGAAAAACATAGAATAGAAACTGACTTTATTATTTTTTACTGCAATTTAAATGATAAAATTAAATGTGAATATACTTTAAAATATATTTTTCTTTTTTACAAAACAAATCATTTGAAATGTTAAATTAAAATCTATTAGGCCCCAATTTCTTATCATAACAAAAGTCTATTTTACCTTTTTACATTTAAAATTTCGACTTTCTGCCATCTTTATTTTTCTTATTATTTTTTTTTTTTGTCTCAATGCAATATCCTCCTCCGATTAATGCAATTCCTATTTCAAATTATCATGTTTAAAAAATAGTAAAAATAATTCCTCTAGAAAATAAAGTGAAAACTCATTTTCTACTCTATTTTCTGTAATTTACAACATCAGCACAGGTTACATGGCAGACAGTATATTTTTAGAATGTTATTAATAACTTTTGAACAAAAAGTTTTGCAACACAACTACAAAAATATGTTATAACAAAAGATAACGTTCACTTATATATATATATTGTAATGCTTATTCGTATATACGAAGTCAACAACAATAAAAAATTCATAATTATCCAAAATAATTTGATATAACTGTTTTATCACTCTCATCACCTTTATGTGCATAGCATTCATAAAAAAGTAGTCATACAACGAGCGCACTATGGATTGGATTGCATAAATACTTTAATATGTAACACCTAGATGTCTGTTTGACTTGACTATTTCAGAATGATATAAAAATGTTATATTCTGATTATTTTTTAATGTGTTATTAAGCAGATAAAGAGTAAAGAAATGTGATAATTTTTCATTCCGCTTGTCATAATGGGTTTCAATCTTAATTGTATTTTGTTCTTGTATCTTATTAATGGCTAGGTTAAACATGTTAATATGTGCGTATGTATGGCTGATTGTATGTGTATATAGCTGCGGTCAAAAAAATAGCACTTAATGCCACATTAATCTTAATGTGTTAATTTTTCTGCATTTTAGCAACATAATTATTTCGGAAGTAGATAATTGAAGGAAGAGAATACCATGACAGGAAAATTTCCAATTCCTTTATTAATTTTTTATTGCATTAAATAACAAAATACGGAAAACAGTCAAAATTTAGACGTCAAAAATAGTACTATTCAGGATAAATAACCCGAAAATGATCAATATTTTAAACACACACTATAACACTATTTACTTTACCATTCCATTAAGTTAATATTTAAGTATATAAACAACTGGCAAGCATTTTTTACGTTGTTTTGTTGAAGGACAAAAAAAAAGAAATTTTTCTTTTAAATACCACATTTTTAAATGTGACAACGTAAAACAGATTGAAAATAATGCTTTAAAATCTTGGATCATATCATGCATTCCAATATTTAAGAGGTTTCTAAAATGAAATGAAGAACCTTGTGCACAACACACAATTTACCACACTTTTTAAATATAAAATAAAGGGTCCGCCAAATAATTTTTTTTTAAATCTTATTAACTCTAGCACCAATTTGACTTTGTATGGCGTCATATCAAGGTATTTATGCAAAATTCGTCTCAATGATGTCTCTGAAATGTTCAATTGTTGAGAACGACGGGGAATTGATCTTGATGGCGCTTCACGCACACTTTCTGCCACAGCAGCAATATTCTCGGGTGTACGCACTGTTTTTGGCTTTTCACGCTTTGGTTTATCGATGAGAATGCCACCTGTTTCTTTCACTTTTTTCACAAGATAACGAACATACCTAGCTGACGGTGCTTCTCTTCTTCTAAAATTTGTACGCAATTTTCGCACACATTCTGCAACATTACCATGATTTCCAAAGTAATGTCGCAATATTTCTCAACATTGTTCAAGCGTATACACAACCATATTCGTTCAGCGGAAGGATAAAACTAATTATCTGTCAAATCAAACATGAAAAAAAAAACGTTAAATTGCGGACCCTTTATTAACAGATGAAAAGCAAGTCTGTATAAAAATATTCATTAATTTATTATCTTGACTACTTTTAGTCAATCTTTTTAACGTTTACATTTTGTAACTTTATTTTGGCTGCAGGTCAGTTATTAGTTAAAAAAAACTAAAACATATTGTTGAATGTATATATTCTTGTTTCATTTTTTTTCCGATATTTCGACCAACTGTGGTAATCTTCAGGGATCTAAAAATATTTTTTTATTTAAAAAAAAATTAATAACATTCACGTAATCAACACAACAAATATAATATAGATAAAAGAAATTTGTGTTCTACGATTTGGGACTCATTCTTCAATACTGCTAAAAAAATAATCATATAATCAAGTGCTATTATTTTTGCGAACGTTGTATTTGTATAGGCATACGTATATACAGAATATGTATTTCGTCATCAAAATAGTCAAATTGAAAAATGCTGTTAATGTTTGTAATTCTTGTATTAATTTTTTTTGGTGTTTTAGTGAGTTTTACAAAACTGTTAAGTTGTTTTTTGTTGGTAAAAATATATCCACTTTTGCTTACTTTTATTTTAGCAAAGGAAAGATGTATTTAAAGAAATAAATTTAATGAAATAACTGCTTTCGGAAAAAATATACAACTTTTCTCGTGAAGAAATACTGAATTATAGTTTCTTACTGTAACTTAAAATTTTAGGTGTTTATTATTATTTAAATCTTTTGAGATAAAATTTAATTCTTATTGTGCAAGAAATTTACTTTCCTTAATTTTTTTATAACGAATTTAAAAAAAGAAACTGGCATGAGAAAAGTATATGATGTCAAACTAAAAACAATAAATTAAATTTTAGTCGACAACATTGATAGCCATTTATTATTGGTTATTATTAAAGCCATCATCTATATTTTAGACAGAGGCGAAGGCTAACAACATATATATCTTATTTTTTATGTTTCTCTTATCGCACATTTAACATGGTCCATTTTAAAGCGAGTCGAATAAAACTTTGACATTTTAAATAAAATCCATTTTCAGTGGAAGTTTTTAAAACGAGTTGGAGATTTGTTTCAGTTCTTTTCATTAAAAACTTAAAACAATTACTTTAAAAATCAATAGTTAACAAAAAAAAAAAAAAAACAGAGAAAAAGCTTATTTCTTATATGAGAAAGCAGGAAAAGGAAATTTAGTTTCTTAAGTAATTATCAACGCCCTTTGTTTTATTATTATCAACACTTTAACTGAAAATTAGGTCGACAATAACAGACTTTATTGAACGAATAAATGCGCGTTCTTGAATTAAACAAATTTTTGTTTCTTTTTATAACTTATATTTTTTTTCTTGGTAAAATATGTTTAACTACTTTACGCAAATTGTGTTTAAGTATTGTTTCCTTCTCATATGTATAATTTTTTTTTGGACCGGCACTTATGGGATGATCCTTACTCATGCAATGCATTGTTCCAGAACTAGAAAATTAAGTCATGGAGAGGAGCAAAAAAAAAACTATTAATTATTATCAATTATAACAATAAGAAATCAGTGGATTTTTTTTATTAGTGTCCTTTAAAATTTTAATTTTCAAGAAAAATTTCTGCAGACAAAAATTAGACACATGCTTTGGAAAATATCAGCATTTTTTACTAAACAACATTTTCTTTCTCTTTACAGTCTTACATTGGAAGCAAATGAGCTAATTAAAGCATTAACAAACATCTTAAGCACTGTTATAAATGCAAACAATTTTCAAACAACGCATCATAATACGCATAAAAAGGGTAAAAACATCTATTAAAAATAGCCATCATTAGATACCAAACACAAACGGAAAGTATAAAACCTAAACAAACAAAACTCAATATTGAAAACGTTGCAAAAACAGAAAGCAACAGAAAGTCAATATGTTTATTACACCTGCAATTTTTGTAGCAAAGCTACTATCGGCCTTTCAAGTGTTAATAACACTTGATATGCTCTTGAGCACAACGAGGGCATTGCCTGTTACATCGAAGCCTATCGAAAGTACGGTTGAAAACTTGGCCTGGCAAGCATGGATTGAATTACCACCGGAACAAAAGCAGCAAGTCAAATCACGTAAAGTAACACCAAAATCAATATTTACTTTACCACTGCGAGTCGAATGTCCAGACGGCCATAAACAAGTGGACACCAAATGCATACCAATAGCTATTGGCACCAATGATGTATTAATTGATTTAAGTGCATTGGGTTTATTGGTAGGTAGTACACAACCCGAAGATATGTACGATTACGATGACTTGGGTGAGGAAATGGCTAACCCTATGCCTTTTAGTAGCGAAATGTCGGTGATGGAAGTTGAAAAACCTAGTGAGGGCTTAACGGTCGAACTTACACCACCTTCAAAAGATGAGCCTTTAAAGTTTAATATATTTGAAAATAAATTCAATATATTTCATGAAGAACCTCTGGAAGACTATTCTTTGATTTCCAATGAAAGTGTACAAAGTTCAGAGAAACAACAAAATGTAACTGCGGCAACTACTACTTCAACAGCAAGTGAGTCTTCAGCTGCTATAACAAATGTAACCGCCATAAATGATTTATTTAGTGAGGCATCAAATATTTCAGAAAATAATTTTGATTTTAATGTGCAGCCACAAAAAAACTCTTCTACTGATAGTAATGGTGAGGACAGCAATAGTTTCACCACATTGGCCGATGAAGTAGACTTTAAAATTGATGCAATTTCTGTACCAGCTTTTAGTTTTGAAGCACTGAAGCAAAATAATGTATCAGTAAAGGAAAACGAAAGCGATATAGAACTGGTTACAACCATAATGGACACAGAAGCTGCCACGATAATTGGGAATCAAGACAAACCACCAGAGAAGGATTTACAAACCCTGCTACAAACAGAATCTTTTTTACCATTACTGAATCAGACTACAGCAACAACATTGCAGGATGCTGTTGTTACTGAAAATTTCTCGCTTACAACGGTTGATTTGCAAGAACCAAGTGACAGCTCCTTGGATTCATTAAGTCCTAATGTAGACGAAGAAATAACCACTTTACCCATCGCAATGGATCAAGACATGGCATTTAAAACTAAACAAGAATTTACGAGAAGCATCAACTTACTACCCACAATAAGGCAAAACAACGACATTGTTGTTCATGGTAATGATAGTGGCGATAATGAACAGGCGAAAGATTCAACCTTGGAATCATTAGCGAATGATGAACCCTTAGAAACCACAACACTAATACAATTGGGTGAGACGACCATTATTGAAACGTATTCGTCTGTGTCTACCACTCCATTAACAACACAAGAAGAACTAAAAGAATTATTATTGCAACAAGAACAAACGCAAAGAGATTTTGAAGAATTACAGCGAATGCGTAAAGGCCAAAAAGATCAACATGTCGTTCTCAAGAAATCGAAAGTACAACCGGTTGAAATGATGCCCACAACAACAGATATAACTACCAAAACAACGGCAGCAGCAACAAAGGTTGTTAACTCGCAACAAAACGACATAGATGTAATAATATCGTCTACAGCTGCAGCAACAGTGTCACCGTTACTTACGGTCCATAATGAAAACGACAATCAAGACCGGTTTTACTATCAATACTTTGGAAAACAAGACAATGTTGTAACACAACGCTCTGACAATGAGATTAAACAAAAAACAGCGACGGCGAAAGCTATTGAAGAAGCAGAAAGAGTAGCACCAACAGCTTACACGGGCATACCAAAAGCAGCAGCAAAAACTACAACAATGTTAACAGAAATTGAAACAATTCCATTAACAAGAAAAATTGATCTGGCTGAAGAACTTCGTATAATTAATGAATTGGTGAAGGGCACACGAACAGCAACAACTACAATTACAGCAATGCAAGCAACATCAGCAACAACAACAGCAACCACAGAAAAGCCCACGGCTACCACAAGCAAAACAATGTTTACTAATGATATTCAGTCAATGACGACTTTCAACTCCCATAGTGAAAGTTCAGCAGCAACTAAAAAACCTACTTACACACCATCACTGATATGGTCAAAAATAATGCCGCTGTTAACGACTTCATCAACTACTCGATTGCCTAAAAGTGCCACAGAAGAAAATTTCAATAAAATTACTGAAAAGGAATTAATTGAGTCAACATCTGCTGCTTCCGCACGCAGCAATAGAAATAGTAAAATCATAAGATTCAATAATTTCAAAAAACATTCTGCTGCAAAAACAATAGCAAGAGAATCTTCCACAGCATCAGCAGCAACAGCAACGGATTCTGCCCCAAGTTTGGAGGTTACAAGCAGCAGTAGTAGTAGCACTATAAGCAGTAATCAGCTAACATCATCTACCGATGGTGGTGCATATGAGCCATATTGGTGGCTACCAGTAGCTTGGCGCGTCAACACACCTACAAGCAGTGAAAGGCAGCAAGAAGAGCAAGAGGTTAAATCCGAAGAACAATCTTTACTATTACGATTATGGTCGGCATATGCTCCAAAATCAAGTTAAATTCTGGGTTGATTTTTTTTTTATTATTAGGTTAAATGTTTGTAGGAAAAACGTTAAACGCCTCAAAAGTATTATAGTAGCAAACAAAAAGCTTTTCTAAAGTTTTAATTAGTCAATGATGGAGTAACAAGGTTAAAAAGCTTTAAGTTCAGATAGAAAAAAAAACAGCATCTGAAAAGTGTTGAGTGGATATTTTACTTGTTTAGGACTGGTATTGGAAGGATAAAAATAAATTATCGGCAAAGCTTTTATTTTTTGTCAAAAGCAAAATGTTTGTTTTAAAAAACAAAAGTTTCTTTGAGTAATACTTTTAAGACTTTTTTTTTAAATTCCGCAAAAGTTCAAGTGTTTTGGGTTTTGTGTATGTGTTATTTAAAGATGTCAATTTTAATTTAAAGTTGTTTTAATATGAACGCTTATCAGCTTGCAGGGCAGTTACCTTAATGCCTTTGATATAAAAATAAAAAATAAACAAATATTTACATTTATAACAAACTCCTTTTAAGATAATTGAAATTGAGTTTTATTTACTGTTACCATTTGAAAACAAAGAACTTAGCCAAGAGCTTGTAAGTGGATATCTATTCCAAGGGATTTTTAACTCTTAAAAAATTTATGTATTAAACTTAAGTTAAAGTTAAAATGATTAACTTCAAATCAAATTTTAATTATAATAAAATTTTGAAATTTTTTAAACTAACACAACATACAAAAAAATGTTCAACAGCATGGAATGTAAAATTATAGAAATTTCAGAGTTCCACATTGCACTTTAATACTGTATTAAGCTTTGAAAAATATGTTGCTTTAAAAAGAAAAAGAACAATTAAAAGTATTTGTAGCGATAGCTGTAACTAGAAAGCAGTTTTAGACTTATCTGCAATATAACAAAATGATTTAAGCACGCGTATAACTTAACAAACAAATTTTAAGAAGCAGATAATAAATTTTAATATTTTAAAGAACTACACATACAAAAAGTTTTAACCGATTTTTTATTTTGCAAGTATTTAAAAATATATTTAGCCATACCTTTTTAACCATTATTTTTTCAGAAATGCAATATTCAATAAAGTTTCTAATTAAAATAGCAATCAAAGTTTCCATCATAATTTTATAAATATTTTTGCTGATAAAAGTTATCGATATACACTTAAAAGCTATTTAAGCACGAATACCAGAATGTAATGGTGTAATTTATCAAACGGATATTTATAACTTTTTCGTAAGGAAAAAAGTTATTTTAATAAAAAATCTTTTTTAATTACAGTTTTTTACTTGTCTCTACGAAAGCAACGAAATTCGGCATAAAATTAATAATGCATTGCAGCAGAAATTTAAAAATAATGTAATAATTTTTACACTTTTTATTGAAGTCATTTTATTAATTAATTAATTAATTTCGGCGTAATAGTCCAGAAAATGGTGGTAATAAATCAAGGTATAAATTTTTGTACCAGTTATTATTTTGAAGTGCTATTACCCGTTCTATTGAAATATCATAGTTGTTTATAATTTCTACATGAGATCACAATCTTAATGAATATATGAAATGATTTATGAAACTTCAGAACTTTACACAAGTCATATCCAATAAAAAAACGTTTCCGTTATTCTAGTATTTACTTTTGTTAACTAGAATCAATAATGGACAAATAGGAAATATACGAAAAATGTCCATATGATTTCTAAAGCAATAAATTTCGATAACTGTTAAACTTCTTTTTTTTTATACTTCAAAACATTTTGTTAAGAAAATCCTAAAAACAGAGTGAGTCAAAAACTAGGCAGTGTTATTAAAATATTCTTTCAAATAATATTAGAAACTAAAGTTTTTTAACCTTAAAGCCCATCATCAAACATCGTTATATACCTTAATGCATATAATTTATCGATATTATATTTACTAATGAGATTTATTGTAAAAGTAATAATTTTCTAAGTTCTACTACAGAATTTCTAAAATTTTCTAAAAATGCGAAATAATTCTTTTAATAATATAATTGTTATAATTTTTTGTTTATGATAATTTTTAAGTTGTTGTTGTTGTTTGTATATACTTATATATATAGAATTTATTTAAAAATATATACGAAAAAAAAAGAATTTTAATTCGAAAAGTGTCACGTAAAAGTGTTTGTGTGAAACCAATAGCAATATTCATTTGTGATTAAACAAAAAATAAATAAATAAATAAAAGCCCTCAATTATATAAAACTAAAATTCAAATTAAAAATATTTATATTTCAACATTTTAATCCCAAAAATTATTATATAAGTATTTATACAAAAGCAATTAATATTGAATGTAAAAAAAATATAATATTTTCATATTTTTAAGTATAAATTTTAAGAGCATAGTTAGAACATAAAATTAAAATTTATATTTTATAGGAAATTTGTAAAAAAAAAATATTTATCAACTTGTTTTACATTTCTGTTTAAGTGCCTTTTCTTTTTAAATCAATGTTTTATGTACAAAAATTTTTAGTTTTATAATTTATTCATTTTTTTTTTGTTATAATCAAGTTTTCATTACAATAATTATCTCATGGATATTAAATAATTGTGTTTGAGATGTAATAATTTGGAAAGCCGAAAAGTGAAGATTTGTTTGTTTAGCTTTTAATAATTTTTAATTAAAATTATAAGAACATGTATAAATTTAAATATATTGATGCTCTTCAATTAAATAACAATTTGCTAAAGCAATAGAAATAAAGTTAAAACTCAAACGCAATTATTTAAGTGGCATTTAAAATAAACATTTTGCAAAAATTTATAATTATTACAAAAACAAAAAAAAAATAAAAATAAAATAGAACGCCTTGCCTAATAATCTATTTGCAAATGCAGCATATATTTTAAAAGTTTTTCAATTTAAGCATATTTTCAGTATGTTCTAGAAAATGAAAATTAAAATTAACACAATTTAATATACATATATTTTTGTACCTACTTAAAATATATTCTTTACCCCATGCTAACAACGTTGTCTTTAAAACTTAATAATAAAATTTATAATTTTATATTTTTTCCATTATAATTTTATTTGAAAATTTTTATTAAATTAATAAAAATAAAATTTATATAATATTTCACAAGATGTAAACCTGTTCGTAGTAGAAGAAATAAAAGTTCTAGCCGTATTTATTGTTTATATTATGTTTTCTTAATATAAATTAATCTTCTTAATGTAAACGTTATTTAAGTATTTCAAAAGCTAGAAAAAGCATTGTTTTTTAATAGCAAAAGCAACAAATAAAACAAGAAGAACTAAAAAATATTTAAAATGTACAAAAAAGTGTTGTTTTCTTTAGAAAAGTAATTTACAAAAAATTTTAAAATTTTTGGCTTACATAGTGCTTTCAATTTTAACAGCTACAAATGGAATGGATTCGATAATTGGCGGGAAACCTATTTTACATCTTGAAATATTTCAAACAGCTTATTAGTTTCCATGTTATAGATTTCTTATTATTATTTGCGGTAATGATGCCTTTTGTTAAACACCTACTTTAGAATACAATATTTTAGAAAATATATATTTTTAATTGCAAATGTCGAGAAGAACATACATGAGCGAAAGCTAAAAAATGCTAAGCTGTCGACGCAGCTTGATACACCAGAAACCACAGTAACGGAGTGTGTAGAACAAATGTTGAAACATGAACAAACATATTTTTCAGGATTCCTTTTTAAAATGACTGTATATAATATATCTGTTTTTAGGAAACCATTAAAAAAGTAGTTTTATGAATATTTCTATAATACCGGAACCGGTGATGAATGTTTGAAACTCTAGGCTTGAGTTTATATAGCATTTCAATTAATTAAAGCATAACATAGGTAATTTTAGCAAATCTTTTTAATGGGTAAAAGGCAGGTCAGATTTTTACAAAATGGCTTGAGTTATGGTTACTGGTTTGGGGTTCTTTTTATAGAGTCTATTACTCTAACTTTAAGTTGGCAACACTCTTTTAACTGGTGGCCATTTTCAGGTATCGCTTTATTTTTATTTTCATTTAGCATTTCAACACGAATAAATTGAAAGCTTCGAAATTGTGCCCAAAATGAGATTACCACACTTTCCATTTTTCTTTATTTATTTTAGTCTATAACAATATTTAATACAATATTTACAATATTATTTATCCAAAAGAACACAACATTTTTCTTCTGATAATAATCAACAAATCTATAATATTTATTAAATTCAGAAAAAAATCTTCAATAGTAGATCCCAGTTAGCATAGCTAGCTCTGTAAACTCGTATGGATAGCGGGATAAAATTACGTTTAGGATGTAATAAAACTTTAAAACAGATATTAAAAATTATTAAAAATTTATTGGACATATTTCCTTTAATAAGATTAAAGATATTCACTATTGTTCACGACTTTTAAACATCAGAAGTTTAATTATGGTAATTTTGCTTGTTGATATACCCTGACAAGTGAAAATAACCTTCGTCTGAAAAAATTATTTTTTCCGAAATAACAACTGCCAACGCATCGACTACAAAACAATAATGTTGTCGGTATTGCAACAATTGAAACACAAACTTCTTGTTGAAAAATCCAACTTAAGGGCCAGTAAACTCTTTAGTCCAGCAATTTATAAATCCTAAGAGAGATCGGGCCTTATTTAAGGTAAATGAAATGTGTTGTATAAAATTTATTTTAGGATCCAGTAAGACACTAACATCAGAATTTGCTTCAAATATATTCAATATTTCATCGCCCAAGACGTAATCAACATTTAAATGTGTTCTTCACAAAAAAAAAAAAAAAAACACCTGCTGCAGCAATTTTTACAATTGAGCTGCATAAGATTAATTTTACACCAGGAACTAATCGTATCTAAATCAGGTTACAAGAAGATATAATCCGGATAATAATTTTTTACATCATTGGCATACACGTCGATATTCGAAAACTTTATTACTGTTGGTAAATCATTAATTAACAAAAAAAACAACAACGGTTCGATATGGCTTCTTGTGGTACACCAGATTTAATATGTAACGGCTTAGATATCAGATTCTTGAAGTAAACTTTAAGATAAAATCCATCTAAGAGTCAGGTGTAAATTCCATGCAATTAATCTTGTGTAATAAAATGTTACGCTTGGCCTTGTCAAAGGCCTTACTAAGGTCAGTGTATGTAACATCTGTCTGTTTTTGTTGAACAAATCCACGATTAATATCAGCTGCAAAATGTAAGAGATTTGTAATTGTTGAGCAACCTTTTTGAACAATTTCCAATAGTGTTCTAATTTTAAAAAAATTTAGGCAAAGCAATGCCACAATAATTTGCGATATAACTTTTACATCCAGATTTAAACAATGGAGTTATAAACGAATGTTTCCAGATTGTGGAAATATAATATTTAGTCAATATATTAAAATTGTTTGTATGTTGTAGGAATAGTCAAAGCAGCACCACAAATGATAAGAAGAGATCTCAGGCTACCATCTGGACCAGATTTATATAACTATTTCAGTTTAGTTAGATAATTGAGTACAGATACATACACAGGTGCAACAGTTATATCCAAAATTGATGACTCAAAAAAAGAATATACAAAAATTTCATTATATTGTGCATCAGAATATGTCGTTGAAAAAAAATTCAGCAAAAAAAAATGGCTTATTGTTAGATCATTAATCAGATTCAAAAGAATCAAGTTTCATTACTGGACGAAATGATTCTGAGCGATGCTTGGCGTTAACAAAATTATAAAATGATTTTGGATCACATCGAAGATTCAAATTTTAGTTAAGTGCATGTTGTAGCAGGATTGATTTAATAAATTATATTGTGCTCGTCTAGTAATGTATTTAGCAAAGTCAACGAAGGATCCAGATAATTTTTTAAATTTAATACAGTTAATTTTTCTTATTTTTTAGTGTTGATAAAATTTTTGTACCACACGGTGGTCCACGACTATATACATATATATATATTAATATATATATATATATATATATATATATATATATATATATATATATATATATATATATATATATATATATATATATATATACATTGTTTTAGAAAAATTTTGATTTTACCAGGAATATTTATAATGTCATTTTGCAAAAATATATCATTTCAGTTAGTATTGAATAGGAGTTCATTTAACCTGGCATTTTTAACGTGTATACCGTTACAGAAAGACATAAAATATACGTGAGTTATTTATTCTAAAAAATAGAGGGGCCCCTCTATAAGACATTCACCCTTATTTTGTTTGGCGACGGCTACATCGTCGTCGATTTTGAGGCAACATCACTTTAACACAACATCAATACTAATTTGGTATTCGCTAACAGTCTAATGACGACGTTGCAGTTTATCGATCATTTTAATAAAATGTAACACACATATCTAATATTTGAGTAAGCGGATTCATTTGTGTACTATTTTTGATAAAAATTGTCCAACAAAAACTTTGTAAATAATTGAACCTAAAATAAATTAAAATCAAAATGTTCAGCACATTGTTTTATACCATCTTTTTCTTTACTTTAAATTAGAAGTCGCGCCAAATCTGTAAAAAGAATTTCGTGAAACATTTATTTTTAAAGAACAATATATACCTCATTATATTTGGTAGCCAAGGGCCCACTTTTCCATTGTTCCTTCAAATTAGTAGGAACGCTGCCTTTTTCGAAGTCCCCTAGCAGGTGATGGATTTTTTCCGAATGTTTCCACTAATTTTTCAAATTGGTTGGCGTTGGTATTTTTTTTTAATTGTACTTTTTTATATTTTATTTTGTATTTTTAGTTTTTTTAATCTTTTTAAATTTGTGTTTATAACAGCACGACGGATTTGCAACAAACGATGAAAAACGACGACGTGTTGTATTGCCGTCGTCAAACAGAATAAAGGTGATTATTTTTATCCGCACCTATACTTTTCATATAGCAATGATAACTAAGTTTAGGGTTATGCTTATGATTTTGTGCAATGCAAATGTCATTACAAAATCAACGACTCTCCACTTGTCAGTTGGTACGAACATTTTTTTTAAGAAGCAGATTTAACTTATCTAAAATAAGTTTTAAGCTTTCGCAAAGAGTCGGCTTGAACAATCCACGAAATGGCCATAGTGATTAAAATGTTAAAATGTGAACTAATAGAAAATATTTTTTATTCAAAATATTTCTACATAAAATAGAACACGCAGAGAAAAAATGGCATTTAAAATGGACAAAAATTAGATAAACCGCCAGAAATTAAGAGGTGAGCAGGAAGTTAGTGCTTAGAATAAATTAAATGATAAAAATGATTAAATGTAGTTAATCTTGTTTCTGTAATTTATTTTTAAAACAAAATTTAATATGACAATTTCGAACTGTTTTATTTAATAAGTAATATTTGTTTGACGTTCATATAAATTTAAAAGGATATACTCATATGACAAAATGCAAATTCTGTTGGCATATTGAAATTTTAACCAAATTTTGTTTTTGTTTTATTTCTTCTGAGCCTTTAAAAATTACTTTAACTTTAATATATACCGCAAGAAAAACCTACAATGTCCGATATAACATTTTGCGATAATCTTTATTGCCTACTTATATCCCTTTTAAATCCATAAAATGCCTTAAACTAATAGCAAACAACACCTTCATCATTCTTTATCAGTTTATTTTTTCATCTACAAGAATTAGGTGTGAATGTAAATATTTGCACATACTTATATACATATATGTCTGTAGGAATTTTAACATCCTCTTTGATATAATCTGACATATAAAAGAAAAAAAGGGATTTTTGCCAAAAAAAAGTAATAACACAATAGTTAATGTTATTTTATATATAATTGTGGTGTAGCAGTATTAATGATGTTAAAGATAATAAATAAATATATTTTGTATGTGTATAATGGTAATTTATTTTATGAGGATTTTACCTTAAATTCGAACACATTAACTCCCCCATATCTATTCGCATATATGCTGACAAACATACAGATTTGTTTTTCTTTATCAATACGAAGTGTAATCCTAATTTGTAGACACACTCCCTCCCATATTATAACTTTCAAGATACTCTGATTTACAAACACTAATTTACTACTGCATTTTATATAGAGGGTGAACATGAGTTACATCAAAACTAATCACTTTAATCATGGCAGAATGTTTTCTTCATTTTTGTTTTCTATATTTATTAAGATTTGATGCTTCTAAGTGGCAATTATTTAAATTTAGAAAACAAACTAAACTAGACATTCAAGTGGAATAATGACTGCTATATAAATATTTTTACGTTTATATATACCTTTTGTTAGTTTTGTTGTAATTTTTTATTGCAAAATAGATAACACCAGATGTTAGAGTTTTTAAATTAATTACAAGTTTATTTACTTTAACAACACATGAGGTTGTCACTACAAATTTATCTACTTAAGATGCACGTCTTTACTCACAAGGTTTATTTTTCAACTGACTAAATATCCACTCAAAAGCTGCCTTTTATATTCGTCCACTAGAAGTCTAGAAAAATTAACAATCTTCTACTCCCTTTCTTTCACATTTTGTTGTTCTTATGTTATTCATTCAATGTATAGGCGCCTGTAAGTCCATGTGTATTTTTCTTTTTACGCTGATAAAGTTTCTTCCTGGAATTTATTTTAAGATATTTGTTGTTGTCTTGTCTATATACGTTTTCTTAGAAAATTACGCAGTAGTAAACAGCATACCTTACTGTTGCTGTTTTGCTTATAACCAAGAAGTTGTTGTTGTCTTGCGTGCATACATTTTCTAAGCAAGCCACACAGTTAGTAAACAGCATACCCAGTTGTTTACTTTATTATTTAATTATTTTCTTCTAAAACTTAAGCAAGACGCCTCCGTAGAGCAATTCTTAATAGAGTTTGGCATGAGGCACTTGTGTCAAAACTTATTGCTTTTGGTGTCAATGATAATTTCACCAGATTTACATCGAGTTTTCTTAGAAATCACACTATACGAGTTGTTATAGATGGTATTTTATCAAACGAGTTCAATATTAATTCAAGGCTACGGCAATGCTCTGTTGTTTCTCCTACCCTATTTCTTATTTTTCTAAATGACCGTCTATGTCAAACATTCAACTCTATGTAGGCTTTCGCAGATGACAACAACATTCGTCATACGTATTCATTTAGCAATAGACCCAACCAGGTGGCTGTGGGTTCCAAAATGCAAAATACGAATGATACACTCAATCACGATCTCGTAATAATCTCCAAATGGGGTCATGTTATTAGAGTCGATTTTAATGCCCATAAGATGCAGATGTTACAGGGTTACGCATAGATCTGTGCTCGGAAATTATGTTGCATCTGTTATTATGGGTGATATTATAAGTGTTAACAAATCGGAAGCTCATCTGGCCGATGAGGTAGGCACATTTTTTAGGTTTCGAAAGATGTTTTCAAATGCCTCGGTTTTCTAAAACGAATTAAAGAAAACTTCACTGATCTTCATACTATTTATACCACATAGATTCGTCCAAAAATGGAATACAATTCTCATGTGTGGGCTGAAGCCCCTCTCTAGAGTATTGACGCCACGTGGGTTATATTTCACTGTTTTATCGTTACTGAAGTGGTAAGTACTCTAATGAAATTCGGAAACTTGTTCCCCTCACACTTTTCGTTGAGGGCCTATTCAATTGTGGCTGATTGGTCATTGAACCACACTATTCGTTACAGGGAAAATACGTTTTTTACCAGAACAAGCCGTATGTGGGAAATTTCCTCCAGAAGTCTTTCCGGTCACTTTCAATGTAGAAAAGTTCAAATCGAATGTCCACAAATACTACATCAATTTTTCTTCCCCCGTAACCTAATTTACTGGTTCTGGCACTGCTGGTTGCTGGTCCGAAAAGAAAAACATAATTCAAAAAAGGGCAAAACTAACGTACTAAAAAATTTAAATAAGCAAATAACGATTATAAAATTGCTTTGTCTGAATGAAACTGAATTAGATTTAATAATAATAACGAATTTAAATTTTCGATTACAAAAAATTCTTACTCAAAGAAATAATTTTCCAATAAAAATTTTTCCACATTTTTGTAAAGAATCTTTTTTAATATTTAAATAGTTCTACTACATTCAGGGCAATTTTAGGCATTTCATTCATCTACTAGCATACGAATTCAAGATTTTAGGTCTGTATAAACAAAATTTACCTTTAACATATTCAAATGTAAATGTCTGTCTGCCTATTTACCTTTTTTTTTGGCAAATCAACATCTGTACACCAAGAAAGGAAATAACAGAACTTTAGCAAACATATTAAAATTTATTCTCAATGAAATTTGCATTTTCACTGTGAGGGCTTTCGAGGAAATTTGGAAAAAAAATAATAGGAGTTTTTTGGAGGATGTTTACCTAAAATATAAAATCACAGAAAAATATAGAAGAAAAGCCATTTATATCACCTTTTTACAAACAAAATTTACACGCCTTCTGTTAGTGCCGCTGTTAGTGTTGGTGTTTGTATGATCATAATACCTGTATTTGCAAAAGAAAAAAGCGATTTGAAAGTGTGAAATAAAAATGTTGATTTGCACACACGTCTACATTTTGTTGTTGTACACGTCAGTATTTATGTTTGCTATGTTTTTATTCTTCTTTTTGGTTATTTCAAATTTTAGGGCTTTTCAGTTGATGATGGTAGCGTATGTAAACATACTCTGTGCATATGTTTAAAAATGTTTATTTCAATTTTTATTTTTTCACTACTACAAATACGAGTACTATTTAACTACTTAATGCGCTTAAGGAGCATTTCCTGTAAAAACTTCCACTTCCATAGAAGTAGATATATATGTTTGTTGAGTCCTACTTGTAGTTGTTATCGCTCGCAGATTTTACATTTATTTTTTCTTAGGTTCTTGTAACCGAATGATACTTAGCGTGCCGTAATACATACAAACTGTTGCTGTTTCTCGTTATTTCGTTTAAAGATTTTAAAGTGGCGTTTACATGGAAAAAGTAATTTCTTGTATAAACTTGTTTCTGCCCTTCCCCGCAAGTGGAACGAATATATATTTTAATATATATAGTTTGCCATTCTATTTATAATTTCTGCCAACTAAAGTAAGTAAATAATATATAACGATCCATATATATATATATATATATATATTTAATATATATGTTCACAGCAATATTCATTTTACCATAATCAGTTTTCCCAATACTTCGCCAGAGTTACAGAATATCTAAACACACCAATCTGTAAGGCATAGTTTCTAAAAATATGCTAAAAAATTCAGCAAAATCGGTTTATGAAGTGTAAAGATATTTTGTGAAAAATTATTTTCCCTGCATTTCCTTCCTTACTCTTGATTTTTTTTGAGGTGTTGAAAGTCGTAATTAGCAAAAATGAATTAAAAAAGAAATTTCGCAAAAAATTATTATTATATAAATCTCTAGATTATCAATCTAGGAATTATATATTTTTGAAATGAATTATTAGTCGAACAACCACATAAATAAATGAAAGCTCCCGTACACTTTTATTTCCAAGATTATTAAAAAATTATGGCAAACCAAGCATTATTCACAAATCCAACATTTAGCCGAAACAAAAAGCAAATGTATGTAACGTTTAATAAAAAGAACTTCCTTATAATCAACTTAATATGTTAAATTGTGTGTATTCCTTGCATTATTATTTATTAAACAAATAATGTTTAGTTAAGTAGATGAAGTTTTTAACTTATATAATCTAAGGTAGATAAATGATAATGGTTTACCATTGTATATGTCTAATATTTTACGCTGCCTTTAAAAATTCAGATACAAATTTTTAACTAATTTTAATTTACGTTAATTTGTCCTAGATTCCTTTAAGCATAAATATTCTATATAATAGTTATAGTTTTTTGACCTATTTAATATTTTTTTTAGTAGTTAATTATAAAGCACTAGGTCACTATTTAATAAAAAAAAATTTTTTTTTTAAACTTTTTTTTTTATTATTTTTGTTTTTCCTGATGATGCCACCGTGTGACGAAATATTGAAAAAATAATAAAAAATAAAAGTTTTTTAAAAAAAAAATTTTTATTAAATTTCAAATATAAAATTTTACAAAAATATTCTTTACATAAAATTTATTTTCCGAAGACTTTTTAACTCTAAACCTATTGGCACACATACTCTTACATTTTTCGCAAAAAAAATTAAATTTATTAACAAAATAAAACAACACAAGTTCGCAGTAAAAAAAATACACATTGCATTTTAAATTAAAAAAAAAAAATAAAACTACTGAGGCGTATTGCAAACCGTGTTCCCGGTACTAAAAGATCGTACCATCCTATGATAAAATAAGAATTCCAGCTTCCTTGAAAGTCAACAAGAGCCCAGAAGCACTTCCCCTCTGGGGAGTTCTCTAAGGAACGTGAGCCCTCTAGGAACTTCACAGCCATTTCCGCCATATAGATATCAAATCGAGCAAAATCAATTGCATTGTAGATAGATCTACATGATGGCCTGCGAAACTCGCCATTTGGTCCCATGAAAGGTGCAACACTTGAAAACGTACCCTCCTATCAAGACCTCTTCTACGTTTAAGGGCTCCCTGGTATGCACAGTAAATTTTCTTGTTTTGCTCATCACTGTGCCGATAACTTTCAAAGTTTTCATGGAAGGTAATATACAGGATTTAAGCCTGTCCGAAGTACCAAATAGTTCTCGTCCGATAGTCTAACAAGGTTTATACGATCTACAATTTGGATAAATATACCACGGCCCTTCCTTCAACATTACGGCCACTGTGTTTACATTATTTAAGGTTAGACTCCGTTCTGTAAAATAGTCTGTCAGTATAGACACATAGTGATTCAGTCGGTGACTAGTGGTCCTCACTCTAACAACTGAAAAGTCAATGAGGATATCATCGGCATAAATAAATGAAAGATTTTCCTGTGGCAATTGTGGTATGTAAGAGACAAAGCACAGGGTCCAGTAACGAATCCTGTAGTATTGCAGCAGAAATAAAACGCTCGACCGACCGCACATCATCCACGCCTACTCGAAAGAATCGATTCCTTAAGAATTTCTATACCAAACCCCATATCCATCATCTTAAATATAAACTCGTCATGCCAAACCATGTCGAAGGCTTTGGTAAAATTCAGGCTACCAACTTTTTTTGGGCATCTTCTATTCAGTTTTCTTGTAATCAAGTTTTAATTAGAAGCAGAATAAAAAAATCTGTAAAATTTAACAATTTTATTCTTGGAATCATTTTTAATTTAATCTACGTTAATTTGTGCAATTTTGCTTTCAAAACATATATTTTATGTTATTCTCATAAAATATTTATTATTAAAAAGTATAGTTTTTTATTATCATTTATTTGACTTTGTGTCCTCTTTAATAAATAAGTATTTATCTTTTTTTATAGGTATTTTTTACTAAATTGAACACTTATAAGGTCTTATATTACGCTTTCCCTTGGAAAGCTTGGAAAAAACCTCTAAAAAGAAAGATAATTACTTATGTGTTAAAAAAAATTAAATGTGTTACTGCTCAAACAGCTCAGCAGTGGAACTAACCCCAAATAACAGACAAGTGAAAATGGGCTTGGTTTGAAAAAATGATTATTACCGGAAAACTAGCCGTTTGTTCATGAATGAATTGAGCGAATCTACGGCGATATGTGTCGGTCGGCTTCGATTCCTACGCTAGTGGTGGTTTTGCATAACCCCAATTGTTGAGAACGTCGAGAAATTAAGAAATTGGGATCTGCTTCAACACTATGGCACATGGCTGCGATGTTTTCAGTTGAACGACCCGATCGAACACGCACATTTTGTGTCGAGCCTGTCGACTCACCAAACTCTTAATAGCGGTCTCAGCAGGACGATTATGTTATCCGAAAATATCACGAATTTTACGAAATGTAACTTTAACAGAACCGCCACTTTCATACTGGATTTTAATTGTTTTAATGCGATTTTCGTGCGAAATTCAATTTACTGTAACAATTGCCAATGCATCTACTCCGAACTATCTGCTTGTTGGTGTTGCCACAATTGAAAAACAAACTTCTTGTTGAGAAAACCGATATAAATAAAGTAAATTGGATATCATAACAGTGTAAGACAATATTAAGCGTTATTATAGTAAAGGGTATATGCATTATATTGTACTTTTACTTATTTTTTAATTTTATAATATTCCACTAAAAATGAATTGCTTGACTAAAGAGACAAATTCTTTGTCTTTACTTTTCTCAAAGGAAAACGCCTTAAAAACATTTTGACTACAGAGTTTAACTTTGATGGTAAATAAAATGCTGGGTGGAATGAGATTTCAAAATGCTTTATTTTGGTTATAAAGGGTGTTTTTTTAAGCTAGATAGAACTTTAAATTGTAAAAACTAACACAAAAAATGAAATTTTGATGAAACATTTTATTTTATTTGTTTCAGTATACTCTGACAAATCATCATGAATAGACTCTCGCTTGAACAACGCTACGAAATTATCCAAATTTACTTTGAAAATCAGTCGTCGATTCGCGAAACTTATAGACGACTTCGTCATTTTTATGGCGTACATAATCGTGCATCTGAACAAGCCATTCGTCGAACTGTCGATAGATTTCGTACCACATACTCTCTAGAGGATGCAATAACAGCAACACGTCAAAGGAATGTGCGTACTGAAGAGAATATCGCCGTTGTAAACAAAAGTGTGGAAGAAGATCCAAATTTATCAATTCGTCGTCGGTCGCAGGAATTGGGGCTCTGTCCGTCCACTACCTGGAAAATTTTGCGCAAAGATCTCGGCCTACACCCGTATAAGATCCAGCTGGTGCAGGAATTGAAGCCACGAGACCATTATATGCGTCGTTCTTTCGCCGATTGGGCTCTAGAGCAGTTGGAAACTGACCCGTTGTTTTATCGCAAAATTGTGTTCAGCGATGAGGCGCATTTTTGGCTCAACAGACCCTACAGACTCCATTACATCCAGAAAAATGCACCGTTTGGTGCGGTTTTCACGCTGGTGGCATCATCGGACCTTATTTCTTCAAAAATGAGGCCGGAGCTCACGTTACGGTCAATGGAGATCGTTACCGCACCATGATCAATGATTTTTTGTTTGAAAATATGGATGACATTGATCCGGACGAGATGTGGTTTCAACAGGATGGCGCTACGTGCCATACAGCGAACGCAACCATCGACTAATTGAAATCAAAATTTGGCGATAAGTTGATTTCGAGAAATGGACCTGTTAATTGGCCTCCAAGGTCGTGCGATTTGACACCACTCGACTATTTCCTGTGGGGCTACGTGAAGTCACTGGTTTATGCTGATAAACCAGCAACAATAGACGCCTTGGAGGATAGCATTGTTCTTGTTATTCGTGACATACGCCCAGCAGTGCTCGAAAAAGTGGCCCAAAAGTGGACGTCCAGAATGCGCTTCGTCAAGAACAGCCGCGGTGCCCATATGCCCGAAATCATTTTCAAATGTTAATGTCACGTATTGATCCTTCGAATAAAAAAGAAATTTTGATTACAATTTAATTTTTTGTGTTATTTTCAAGTTCTATCGGGATTAAAAAAACACCCTTTAGAAATAATTTTAAATCAAATTCTGTGAATATTTATTAGCCTATGAGCATTTCTTGTGCGGTATTTACTTACCAAAACATGTGTACAGAAGGAGATAGTCACAATTTAAACACACAAAAAGGAGAAAAATCATAAATATTTAATTTCTTAGTTTAGCAAGGAAAATTTATAACGGTAATATAGTCAAGCATAATAACACACTTATTTGAATACCTATAAATATACATATAAAATTTAATATGCTTATGGTAAATAAATACTTGTATATGCCCAAATATGTATATCGTACATGCTTTTCACATTTATGAACATACATACGTATATATATACAATAGAAAATTTGTTGTTACATCTGCAAGTATGTTAACTTTCCTCGAATATATAGGTGATTTTCTTTTTGGTTTACTTTTCATTTTCTTTTTGCATACAACCTACAAAACAAGACAAAGATTTTAAGGCCTTTAGGGAAATCGCGAAATTGCCTGTCATAAATGTCTGTAAGTATTATGTTCAAATTTTGCTTGTGGTGGCTTCTGTCTTTTACATTATTTTATTGGTATGTGGATTTTTTAAGGTTTTATAAAATTTGACCTAAAGTTTTTAAAATTTAAGTGTTTTGCTGTTATTCTTTTTTTATTTATTTTTGAAACTTTTACAAAAAACTAATCAAAAAGAGATTTCAATTTTATAATATTGAATATGGGTAAATTGCTTTTACTATAAATGTCTATAATGCCAAGCTTTGAAAAGAGAAACCAAAAGAAATAATAAGAAAAACATATTGAAACTTGATTATTAATGCTGAAATGAAGGAAAAGTATTTTAAATTATATTGAAGAAAAAAAAGGCTCAAACCCAATTTGAACTTAACAAACACTTGAAACGAATAACACCAATTTGAAATGCAAAGATTTTATTGCATAAAATGCAGGATATAATTTAAACTAATTGCTTTTACTAATTACTTTACATAAACATGTTAAAGTTAATACAAAATATCCCTCAGTCTTTTAAGGTTTTGCAAGAAACAAACTTACGAAATGCCATAAAATATCAAATGTAGTTGCGCTGGTAACCTGCTGCAAAGTTGTAAAATTTACAACCCAAAAAATTGCAGCACAGGTACTTACAAATGTTGCACACGTAATAATTGCCAGTCAAATAGGGAAAAAGTATGAGTGAGAAAGCAGAAACAAACAAAAAGAGGGTTGTTTTAGGAATAACTGAAAACATTTTAAGTAACTCCCTATATCTAAATTAAGATAATTTCTAAACCGTTTTGCATACTATCTTCATTATGATTTCATATTATTCTAACATAAATAATAAATTCTTTAACAGGCTATGCAATTTGATCTTTAAATTGTTTAAAAATATCTTGTGTGTCAAAAATAAATGAGTCACATTAAAACCACCTTAAGACCCAAGTATATTATGCATATACTGACTTAAGCCAACTTAAGCAACTATGAAAATACATAGTAATCATATGTAGCAAACGATAATGTACTTAACAAACATTTTTTGCAAATGTCATTTGCTTAAGCAACATACGAAACTGATCGCACATTCCGTATGGAAACAGCTGATTTTGCATTGTGTTATAGATACATTAGTAAACAAGATCCAATGAAGGACGAAAGCAAAAAAATATTTTAGCTGAATTTAAAAGAAAACGTACAAAGAAGAAATCGCTTATATGACAAAAGAGACGCATTTTATTATAACGGCATTTCAAAGGAACAAGAATGAAAAGAAGTAGCAGAAAAATGCAGTAAAAGTGTTAATACCCTGGAGAATTCTGGTTGAGTTTTTCATTTTCATAAATTATATAAAGTTGCGGAGTGCAAACACAGATGAAAGTTACCACGGGAACGTTTCTGCAAGGAAATTAAAAGGATGGAAGCTCAATCAGGCATCGAAATGGGCTATATTTAGGAATGGGCCCTACTGTAGCTCTTTCGCACCTTGCCGGTATAAGCATTTATATTGAATATTTATTGCTTTTTTAGAATGTGAATCTTTATTTTGCAGTGCTCGTTATAACGTTGAACAACTACACTTAAACTTGGAGTTCAATAACTTAAGGAGTTTTAAACATTTTAATTCATTTTCCATTTATTTAACACACAATTTGTAACAAAATTTAACTTCTTATCTATATATATATAAATTAAACCCAAAACAGAAGAGATGCGCCGTCGGATTTCCACCAAATTTTTACAGTACCTTCATAATTTATCATAGGTGCCCCTGTAGGCTAGTAGGTAGTGTACTAGCTTGTCAGCATGGGGGTTGTGGGTTCGATTCCCAACGAAGACCTTGGTTTTTTTCACTACAAAATTAAAAATTGGCTGTCGGTGGGACTGCTCAGCGATGTAGGCATAGTCACTTGTCGCTGTGCTGTCTTTATACGGCAGTTAATTTCCGACTATCCTTCTACTTTGACCACCTGTCTCTTCTCTATCCCTTTCCTAAAGAAGGTAGCACGGTACTTGACTAAATAGGCATTGTTGCATGAAGTGCTACTTCTCTTTAAAAATAAAAAAAATAATAATTCGTTCGCTGGTTTGTATCTTTGTTTCATGCGTTTAAGCACAATAGTGCGTCCACAGTGGGTGTTTGAAACCAGACAAATTTTTCAAAAAAATTGAAATTTTTTTTCCATTGAATACTTCGACTCAATGTTTTGTATCAAATGAACTGTGTGTTTTCGTTTGTACGTTCCTGTGTGTGTGTGCTTGCACAGAATGCGACGGCAATATAAATCGAAATATGCTCATGCTCATAGCAATTGGATGTGCAGACAAATAGAGAATTTTATTTTCCATATTTTGTTGCATTTTGTGTGCGTGTGTGTGTGTGTGTAATTTGTGTATTCAATTTCAAAATGATCCATCAGCCGAACGTTTTTCAAAGCAATCGTTAGATATTGGGAATGGCGCAATTCCAATTGACCCCACCACAAAAATGATTACACTTCCAGATAATTTTTGCCACTTTCCTCAATCAAAACAAGAATTGGTCACAAACGTATTTCCCGGTATTGCATATCATTTTAGAAACCATGATTGGCTGGAGGAAAGAGCTAACTTAGCTGCGAAAAATGCAAATGTTTTGTATATCAATGTGATAATTTTGAATGACATTCCCGGGGAAATTTTTACCTACAAACCGGTTGACTCTGTTAGCAATCAAGACACGTTGAAAATTATTCAGTCGAATTTTAAAATTGGCTTGAGTTACCTGGACTGCCGCCCCACCGCCTGCAAGTGAAAATTAGTGTACCACTTATTTTGCTTAGAAATATCTGCCAGCCACGACTTTGCAATGTCACACATTTAGTAGTGAAAAAAGTCATGAAAAATGTGATTGAAGCAAAAATTGTAAATGGAAAATATAAGGGCGAGGATGTGTTGATACCACGCATTCCTATGATTCCTCCAGATTTGCCGTTTTATTTTACCGGCTTCAGTTCCCCATATGTGTTGCTTTTGCAATGATCACAGGGATTATGCAATGATCACAGGGAACATTTCGCACGGTCAATTATATGTATCATGTTCCCGAATAATGTCGTATATGTAAAAGCATTGCAATAGAATAACACGTATTATATAAGCACACAAAAAAATCTTGAATTGTGAAAAAGATAAAATTATTAAAAAAAACGTAAAAACGAATAAAAGGATTTTTTGGTGCACACAAAAAAGAACGCTGCAGAATAAGAACAAACCACAAATGACTTGCAAAGCAGTCATGGGCACGTTAGTTGTTTATAAATTTAATGATGCACACGGTTGCATTTTTTAGTACTTTTGGCCCAAATAATACAAACAGCGAAAAATGTGTAATATGTTTTTTTTTCATAATTTTCCTAAAACTATTAAAAAAATGTATATTTGATTATTATTTTTATTCGACCTTTTTATTTTAATTAAATATGTATTAATCTTTTCAACGGTCTTTAAGATAAATTTTAACGATATATTTTTTCGTTAAAATTTTATATCCTTAAAATTTATTTAAAAGACCGTTAAAAAGATTAATACATATTTAAATAAAAATGTATATTTGTATAAGGATAGTATTGGGTATACAATTTATAACTACTTAACAACTTTATGTTAATATATTTTATTTATTTAGAAAAAAATTACTTTTTTTCCACAAGTACGAGTAAAACAAATTTGCAACTGTGCATAATAATTTTTATATTCATGTAATTACATTATAGCCAGCTAAAAGTCTGATTTGCTTAAGAATTTAACAGAGTTTTCGTTCAATTATTGACGTTAGCTTAAGCCAGCTTATGTATATTAGAGTTGGGCCTTTACTGTTTCCAGAAAAATATTTTATAAAATAGTGTCGAGTAGGCGTTCGTAGTTCGCTATGGCATTTGATAAGGTCAACTACAAATAATTTACGCATGTAGAGTAATTCATATATGTGAAGCAGAAATTAACATGTTCACTTTAACACTCTTATTTCCAAAGAATCCTAAGAATCTTACGCGCTATTTTAATTCATTGGTGATTAAAGTATTTAGATCAAAATATGATACAACAACTCTGACCCTTTTCTAGAATTTGTACTGAGTATAATAATTTTTTTTTTGATTTTTCTTTTAATGTTAATGCTCTTAATTGTTATCTAATTTGATAAAAAAATTAAAAATAAAATAGAATCTCGCGTTTACTTTGGATTTAAGTTTACTATAATTCCTAACTTTGCCTGAGAAAGTATGACATTAACAAATATTAATGGTGTCTACTTCGTGATACTTGTGGATGAAGTAAAACTTGCAACAGTATTTGGAAAACAAAATCAGCAAGAATTTATTTGTCATCACAATGAACAGTTTACCATAAAAATCTGAAGTTTATTAAAAATTTTCTTTCTTAAGAGATTTTAGACATTTAAAATAGAAATACGGATTTTAAATGGCAACTCCAACACTTCATTTCTGTATTAAATTTAAACAAATAAAGAAAAGACAAACAAAGGTACAAATGCAAACAAAAAGTTGCATCAAGTTATCTACAGGATGTACAGTTTTTAATAAATTCTCTGTTTGCAATATATCCATTCCATAAACGTATTGTATTGTATTTCTACTCGATAAATTATTTTTTTGTAAAATTTTTCACATTTCATAAATAAAAGTGAAATGAATTGAATTCCGAAAGAAATCTAATCACAAACTTAACAGCCTGCCCATGTTTAAATACAAATGACAACAGCTTGTTCATTTTTATGCTACACGCGTCAAAAAATTATAGAACGATTTTGATTTTCATTAAGTTTACCAGACGTAAAAATATCGTTAACTAAGAGAAAAATAACAGAACACCAACAATAACTGCAGAAGTACTTGAAATAAAAAAGAAAATAACACTCATTAGTATAAATTTAACGTTGTAATAAAAGTACTAGAACCTACAAAAAGCAACCATTTACTTCCTGAAGTAAAGCAGGATATTTTGATTTGGATGTAAGAATGTTTTTGTTTTTTTTTTCCCTTTTTTTCACTTAATAAAAACAAAAGTATCCTTTTTTATGATGGTAAAACAATGATACACTTGAAATGGCAATTTGTACTTGAAGTGTATTTTGAACATTAATACAAACATTTATTTAGATGCATACAACATACTCATAAAACCAACACTGTTAGAGGTGGCAAGCGTGTAGTTGTTGTTGTTTGGCTTGAATGAGTTTCATTGTGTTTATGAGTTTAATGTATGGAAAATACAACAGCAACAACAAAAAGTAATCATAGGTTTAAAACAATAGAAAATAACTTGTTACATTGCAACAAACAACAGCAACAAATGTATTATTGAAGTAAGAAAAAAACAAGGATATATTAAAAGCCATTGAATCTCAGCGATATTTGCATGTTTACACACAATTACGTAAAACTCTACAAAATCATACTGGTACTATTGCAATCAGTTATGTTTGTTGTGTGAAAATAATCACAATGTTGAGAAAAATTGGAAAGTAATAAAATTTTATTGAGCCCATAAAAATCGATTGGCTTAGACATGCCGACAAAATAAGTAATCAGAGTTAAAAAAGTAACACTGAGACCTCAAGTACGAATTTCCTTGTAAAGTAAGAATATAAAAAAATTACCATAAAAATGATTTTAAAATCTTAACGCTATTCATGGCTGGTCAACTTGGTGATAACTAGTTTCTTAGTTTTTTTCTATTCTTTTTAAACAATTAACTTTTGATGCCGTGCAATAAAAAGTGGAAGTTAAAGTAATTTTAAATTATAGCTCTTTTTTAAATCTATGTTTTTTTTGGCGTCATTTGTGTTTTTAAATTCGAACAAAATTAAACTTTTAAATAAAAATTGATCTTTTCAAATAACTTTTCTTGAGCAAGCGAGCGATTGCTTGAGTAAAATGCAAAAGGTGATGTGTTCAGTTGTTAAAATAGTTTTTAAGAATGTATAATATTTTAGTTTTTAAAATAAGATTCTCAACAATATTTGTTTTTAACGAAGTTGTTATTTTTCGAAAAAAATATCAACAACGGTAAGGTTTCCTTTAATGCAAGTCAATAAGAATAATGCATTCTATACATATGTATGTAGCTAACAGCAGACGACACGAATATAATTGCCATTGGAATTTTTTGTGGTCATGTAGCCAGCGATTAAATAATTTTGGTGGCTACATAGCAAAACTGCTGATTTCAGCGATTTCCGTCTTTTGATTGGGCAAGGTTGTATAATACAATCTTCTGAGAAAATTAAAATCCTTAAAAAACAAAAACAAAATTATTAAACATTTTCTTTGTGGGTACGCCAACTTAGGGTTAGCCTGGCATGTAAAACTGGAAATATTAGTGTATATATTTTGCATATAGAATCCAGATTTATTCAAGTTTATTGCCACACTTAGTGAAATGGTTGACAAACAATGCTACTAATATTAATTTAAAGAAATTTATAAATGCTTCCTGCATAAAATGCTTGGCATGCATTTAAATACACATGAGTGAAACATATATTAATCATAAGTATTTTAACTTTTTAATGTTTTATAAGTCATTTATTGTTCAAGCACAAGGTTTTTATATAGACACTCCAGCTTCTTCAATTGTGACAGATATTTTTATGGAAAAATTGTTAGATAATGTTATTGCGAAATTAAATGTTAAACTAAAAGTTATAACAAAATATGTTGATGATTTATTTTGTTTTATATCTGAATCTACAATTAACAAAATGTTACAAATAGTAAATGAATTTGACACTTCAATAAATTTTACAACTAAAAAGGAATGCGATTCAAAACTTCTTAATAATAAAAAGAATTAAAGAATTAATTACAGTTTGGTACCAAATACCAACAGGTAGAGTTATTAATTGTAACTGTAAGTAAAACACAACACTTAGTTCAGCATTGTCGCGAAGATTTTGATTTTGATGTAACGTGTTGCATCAGTACATATGATAGCAGATTGATGCCACCAAATTTACAGCAATTGCGATTTCATATTTATTATTAATATTTATTTATAATAATTATAGTTATTTGACCTTTTTAATATTTTTTAGTAGGTTATTATAAGCACAAGGTCATTACTTAATAAAAAATTTTCAAAATTTTTTTTTATTTTTTTTCAATATTTCGCCAAATCATTGGTTGGCATCATCAGGATAAACAAAAATAAATAATAAAAATATTTAATCAAAATTAAATAATGACCTAGTGCTTAATAATAAACTACTAATAAATATTTATTTATTTATATTTATTAATGTTGAAAACCTGCACAACATGAAAAAATCTGACATTTAGAGTAAAGAAAAGTGCCTATAGATAAATTAAGTCTATACATATTAATAAAATTACGATGGCTGCTATTTATATTTCTGGCCTGGTAACACTGGCAACCTTCACATTGTTAAACATAACCTCAACCAAAACATTTTGTCATTTTATTGTTGTTAGTGTTATTGATAGCAGGTTGAAAAAGTGATCTAAGGAGAAAATGGAATTAACTCGTGAACATTTTCGTGTAATAATTTTTCATAACTTTCGACGTGGCTTGACACGACAACAGTGCACAGATGAAGTTAATTCCTCATATGGTGATGAAGCACCTTCTTACAGCACCATTAAAAACTGGTATTACGAATTCAATCGTGGCCGATAATCACTCTAGGACGAATCCCATGAAGGTCGTCCAACAACGGTTGTTGTGCCAGAAAACATCGCAGCTGTGCATTAGCTGATAAAGCATGATCGTCATGTAACATATCGCGAGATTGAGGCATCTGTAGGGATTAGTATGACAAGCATCAATAAGATCTTGCATGAACATTTGCATGTGAAAAAGGTTTGTTCACGTTGGATACCGCATAACCTGACAAACGCACAAAAGGATGCTCGTGTTGATTGGTGCAAGAAAATGTTGCAGAAAATCGCTCAAGGTGCATCGAAAGCAATTTGTAATATCTGCACAGGTGACGAATCATGGATATACTCATATGAACCTGAAACAAAACAGTAATCCACCGTATGAGTCTTTCAAGACGAGCGAAATCCCACCAAAGTTGTTCGTGGAAGAAGCATCACATCAAAGCAAATGGTTGCCTGTTTCTTCGGCATTACCGGTCATGTGGCAACTGTGCCATTAGAGCAACGTAAGATGGTTAAATCGACATGCCAGAAGTCTTTGAGAAACTTCGGAAAAAGTCAAAGAAAAAACATATCATTCTGCATCACGTCAATGCGAGCTGTCACCGATCGGCTGAAACAATGGAGTTTTTGACAGGGCAAAACATTGAATTGATGGGTCATCCGCCGTACAGCCCTGACTTGCCACTTAATGACTTCTTTTTGTTTCCGAACATCAAGAAAAAACTACGTGGACAAGGTTTCCTATACCTAAAGAAGCAGTTTCTGATTCAAAACCCATGTTTTAAAAGTACCTAAATCGGAGTGGAATAAGTGCTTTGAAAATTGGTTCCAATGCATGCAAAGTGTATAAATCTTCATGGAGAATATTTTGAAAAACAATAAAATAGATTTGGTCTTTAAATGCTTGTGTTTTCATCCTTAGGCCACAACTATAAATAGCAGCCCTCATAAGACTATACATGTTGGATTTTTTGATGAAAACTCCGTTATATCTTAGCATTTAAAGTTTTATTTAAAATACATAAAATACATAGATTAAAAAATTGTTAATATTTAATGAATTAAATTATGTAGTTCTCCGCTGTCCAAATTCAACTGTCTTATTCCTTGTCACGTGTTCTTTCGCCTACTTGTCATCGCCCGTTTAAGTCACCAGTCACTCGTCAATCAATACAGTGTTGCACTCTAATAAGTGTTGCCACTTCTTGTCCTAAGTTCATCACATAAATATTCAGTCAAATTAGCTAAAAATTAATTATATAATGGTACACGTATTAATAATTTATTATTGAGAATAAAAATTAAATAAAAACTGTTTACAGCCTTTTGCATTGCTGTTGTTAAATTTGAGGAAGGATATTTCAGAGACCCGATGCATGAATGAAAAACTGCCATTCAGATACAAAAGAATGTATTTTTAGAATCCTTTAGAATCCTTTTTCCCCTACCTAATCTGGCAAACCTGATATTATCAAAAATATATTGTGGCATTTCTGAAAAATTAAAAATTAATATTAAGGAGACTGTTGAATGAAACTCCCTATAGCTTCGAAGAAAATTGGTAAACATGATCATATCTTCTTCACCCATAAACATATCTGATGATATTGTTGTATAAGACGCTTTTTTAATAGCACAGTGAAATACTGTAAAAATATCACAACTGCAGATTAACCCAGGAGCAACATAAAATTTTGCAAGAAGTTGTATAGTGTTGTGACGACCAAAGGCGCCTCAGCTTAGTGTAAGTGCTATCCATGGTTTGTCTAAGTAAGACTGCTATTTATTATTATTCCGAGGTATTTGGCAGAATTATTATTTTTTTCAGTCAGGGGATAACCCCTACTTATGCAATGCATTATAACAGAACTAGGAAATTAGTTTGTGGGGAGGAGGAAAGAGGGAGTAGTGTTTGTGGACATTCGATTTGAATTTTCGTACATTGAAAGTCACAGGAAAGACCTCTAGAGCATTCACAATATTCCTTTGTCTCCATTTATTAAAACATCAGCACCGTTAATATGATTAATAATTTTCTAAGGAATTTTAATACACATTTACTTATGAGGGTTTAAAGAAAATCCACTAGCAGTTGATTCAATTCCTAATATATTCTTAAAATATTTTGGCTGCACAAGTATAGCAGCACATCATCTGCGTACATATGGATTTTCCAATGCAAAGGCTGCTTAGGTAAACTATTAGCATAATTAGCAACTGTGTTACCAGCTCGTCTACAACTTAAGCGATATAACAGAAATATGTCGAGATATAATATAAGACGGGAGATATGAAATAAATATTGTGTAATATTTAAATAGAAAACGGTTTTCTAAAATATTTATTTCTTTATATGGCGAGAATTGATTGTAAAATGTGTTATTACTTTTTGCGATATCAAAAATCTCGTGAAAGGAAATTAGTTAAAATTTCACCATGTTTCAGTTTGTTCGACTCCAGATTTTAATTTATAAGTGGCAAATAAAGGAGATAACAAAAATGCAAAACTTGCCCTTGGAAGATTTAAGCGACAACTATAAAAAGTCAGAAAACATCGTTGGAAAACATGAAAATAACTTCCAATATAAAATATTTACTTCTCTATTTTTTTTTTATCTAGGCAAATAAACCATTGGACAGAAAGCAAAAAATTAACAAAAAAGTAAGCAAATAAAATGATATTTACATTACAAACATTTGTTTCTTTGTTTTTGTATAAATTTCCTATAAAAGATTGAAACAAAAATAAAAAAATGTTGTTTGTGGAAGTGCATTGATTCTATAAACAACTACACATGCTATACATCCACATAAACTTAAATACATGCTGCACTGTGTTCCGCAATGTTGCATCTAGTAGAAAAAAATAGATTTTTTGTCTGGTTGTTTATCTCAACACCCACAAAAATGCCAAAACAACGATTTGAATTGAATTTTCAATTGAATTGAATGAGATTTTCCCTCTCATAGAGGGTGTTTTTGTTTTGTCTGTCTGGTGTTTGTTTGTATATTTTAATTTAATATACATATGTTGAATATTTCGTTAAAAACAGTTGTAATTTGTAAACATTATCGAGCTGAGAGGCGCATAAAGGGGAGTTAATTTAGAATTTCTTTATTGCTTTGGGACATTTAGCTTTACGCCAAAGTTTTGTGGTGTATTTTGCAAAATAATTTAATTATTTATCGTTTTAAGAATCTATTTTAAATTTAAATTGACGAAATGTTGATAATATTTTTTACTGAATAATTTTTCAAATAAAATAATATTAAAGCAGATATTATAACAGATATTTATTAAAGCAATAAATAAAACAATCCACTAATCTTTATTTACAGCTTTCACAGACAGTCGTATATATACGCACCGCTTGCCAAATCATTTAACTCGATTTACAATTTGCTGCAACTGAAGAGAAAGCAGTCTTAACCGCTTTTAAAATTCTTTAAATATAATCAATTTAAATAAACAATATTTACTTTTGCAAAAAAGAAGACAGTGGAGTTAATCAATTTGGCAAGCCAAGCATTTTTATAAGGCTTCATTTTTACTAAATTTTGTTCGATATCATTGTAAGAATATAGCCAGAATTCCAAGAATATTTTATTTAATTCTGTTCTGTTCTGTTTATTTTTAATTCTTTTAAATTTTCATTTGGAATAATTTCGACTCTTAGTTTCCACTCTGCCACTTTACATTCATGCATCCATTTACTTAAGAAGAAGTACAATTACATGAAAAGCAAAGTATACAAACGACATGGGCAATGAAAATAGTAATTTTAATTTTTCATAACAGCAGCTGAACTAACAATCTCTGGTAGTAAATGTTTAGCACGTAGCATGATTGAATATAACTTCAAGCAATTTCTAATTTTTCATTTAATGAATCTATAGATGTCATCTGCGTAGTTAATATCCTTCAACCATTTTTAAAAATTTCTAATGATTTAATATATTTTTAAATATCGTAGGCTTAATGTTATTTCCAAGAGATAGGAGTAAAAGATTGAACTTTATGTAAAGGGTCCGCCAAATGCTATAAACAAATTTACTGAGTATTTTCTCATATTTCTTTTTTTTTGTTTGAAAGGACAATCCTTTCGGTTAATAATGGAAAATAATTTCATTTAAATAGCTGCCTAGGCTGGCCAAGCAGTAGCCTACACGATCGGTCCAATTTTTAAGCACATTATCGATTGTGTGCTGTATTTCACCAATGGCTTCACGAATATTATCCTTGAAAGCGTCAATTGTCGCTGGCTTGTCGGCGTAATACTTATCTTTGACGGCACCCCACAAATAATACACCAACGCAGCTCTTTACCCCCGGGGGCACATATATATGGTCGTTATAGAACTTCGACTATCTAGACACAGTGCAACTGGGGGAAAAAGGGAGCCCAGTCCCCTGAAGTCAGCAGGGGTACAACTGAAAAATCCACTTTATTCCCACGGGAATAAGTAATGCCCGCAGAGTTCATTATTTGTATCTTTAGACATGAGAGAACATTTAATAGTTCTCTGGCTGATTATTGAGGTTGGCCCCTATATGGGAGTATCGTGGTGGTTGTGGTTTCGCTGCCCCATAACAGTATAATGGTTATTATGGTGGCCAGGATCATCCCACTGTTAATGACACGCTAGGTGAATGATCCAGTCTAGTGAGCATGCTAGACATATGTTTTGGGCAGGAGTTGACAAGTCTCCAACACTTAAGCAAGGAGTGATGATTTGCAGCCCTGCTCTGGAATAATCGAAGTTGCAACTAGAAAGTTCTTTTGCATAGAATTATTGCTTCGGCTTCCTAGGACGAGCATGACGTTCCAAATTATGCAGTTATTTGTCTCACCATCTGATTAAGGCTTCATGGCCAGGCGCGGATGTAAATCGAATCACACCAATGCAGCTCCAAGGTGACCAAACGAGATCAGCTCTCCGGCTGATAATCTGATCTTAAAAAATAGGGCTCAAAACATCGAGTGTAGCTTCGGCTGTATGGCACGTAGCGCCGTCCTGTTGAAACCAAATGTTGCCAATATCCTCCTTTTCAATTTTTGTGAACAAAAATTCGTTCAACATGGCCCGATAGCGATCGCCATTCACTGTAACGGTCACTTCTTGCTCACTTTCGAAGAAAAATGGTCCAACTATGCGTCTGGACCATAATCCGCACCAAACAGTAACTCGTTTTGGGTCCGTCGGCTTTTCAATGTATGCGTGCAGATTTTCTGTGCAGCAAATGCGACAATTTTGCTTGTTTACATCCCCGCCAAGATCAAAATCAGCTTCATCTGAAAAGATGATTTTTTTCCAAAATTGGCATCTTCTGTAAGTCGATCGCAGGCTCACTTAGCGAAGCGAAAATGCATTGGATGGTCACTTGGCTTCAACTCTTGAACCAATAGGACTTTGTATGGCATCATACCAAGATCTTTATGTAAAATTCGTCTCAATGATGTCTCTGAAATGTTCATTTGTTGAGAACGACGGTGAATTGATGTTGATGGTGCTTCGTGCACACTTTCTGCCACAACAGCAATATTCTCGGGTGTATGCACTGTTTCTGGCTTTTCATGCTTTAGTTTATCGATGAGGATGCCAGTTTCTTTCACTTTATTCACAAGATAACGAACATACGGTGCTGACGGTGCTTCTCTTCTTTCAAAATCTGTACGCAATTTTCGCATACACTCTGCAACATTACCATGACTTTCAAAGTAACGTCGCAATATTTCCCAGCGTTGTTCAAGCATATACGTTCAGCGGAAAGATAAAACTAATTATCTGTCAAATCAAACATGAGCTAAGTGTTACCATTCACGAAATAAGTACTAGTTGGAAAAAACGTTAGAAGGGGGACCCTTTAGTTCCATTCACAAAAATAGAAGAACAATCAAGTATTTAATAAAAAAATTAAAGGTTTGTTTCTGCCCAATGTTAAACATAAAAATAGTTGCCTTTAAACTATTAGACATAATCTAAAGTTTGAGCATCTATACGTTGTTTTCAAAAATTGCGTCAAACTATCTTTACGACTTACGTATAAATTAAGAGAAACAGAAAAACTTACAATTTATATCAAAACTTCTACGTGAGTAGGAAAATGCTGTTGCTAAAGGAACGCATACATATGCATAAAGTTAAACATAAAATTACAAAGTGTTTTTTATTCTACAAGTAGTAAAAAGGGACAAATATTTTAGCTTTTATGCTGCATCACAAAACCCGGAAGTGTTTAATTTATTTTACAGTCAGCTACTACTTAAAGTGTATGTATGTATGCATGTATGCAATCTGTATGTTTGTTTATAAATATGGTTTTTGGTTTGCTTTAAAAAAGTTTTATACTAAATAAATTTAAACTTTTAATAAAATTTTCTTAATATTTATAAGCAAAATAAACCAATTATAAAACTAAAACTAAACTAAAAACAAAAGGTGTGTTGCTCGTATATATTTATTAAATACCTATTAAATTACTTATAGTCTCACACACAACCACTTAAGTGTTTAAATCATTTATGCATGTATTTCCCACAAACATTGAATAACTTTGTAAATTATTTGGATGGTAATTTTCTTGTGATCGGAAAGTTAAATAAAATGTCACCTGTAATTAACACAATATAGCAAATAACTTTCCAAATATATTATTATTATTATTTAGTTGTATATTATTTTGTTATAAACATTTGTAAAACACTACAATAGCACAGCAATTTTATAATTAACAACTGTTATATATAATCATACTTTATATATATAAAGTAGTGATTAAATATAATTGAATGTTAATATCACAATATGGACTTGTAATTTGGTCTGTGTAATTTATAAGACTATTAAATGAGACGAAAAAAATAATAAGAAGTAAGATACTAATACCCCTCATTTGTAATTATCATGTGTATGTAAGAAAACTAGCCATAACATCAAAGGTGCTAAAGAAATAATGGCTAAAATAATCCCAAAAATTGTGTAAAGCATCAATAAATCGTTAAACTAAAATAACAGTGTTATTTAAAGTCGCACGTAACAAAATAGTTTGATTATTTGATTCTATTTCACTGGTTTTAGTCGTTGGTTTGATAACTCTTTTTTTAAATTGTAAAATGTGTAAATGATAAAACTATTCTCTCAATTCCCTTCTTTCCTATTCTTTTGTAAAATTAAATAGTTAAAATTCAAAAGTAGATCTCAAAGTGTGTTCTAAGAAAGGCTTTATACTTAAAAATAATAAAATTTCAATATTCTCATGTGATATATTGTCCCTAACCTTGCTCCTACTGCATTTTATTATCCCCACTACGAGATGTTTGAAGATTAACAAATGCAAAGATATATCCAAAGGTAGCTCAAGCGTTCTCCTCGCGATATATGTGTACGTAACTAATTTTGGCATATGAAACTACTAACAACTGAAACTGCATTCTAAAAAAAAACTAATTTTGTACGTTAAAAATATGTTTGATTATGAAAGAAACAGATATTTGGATGCTATAGTGATGGCTAGCATCGCTGATATTAAAGGTTTTGTACGGACTCCTTCTAACCAAATAAATATTGATTTATTATGAATATTTCTCGAATTCTTTTTTGTCCCAATAATTTATTGAGTAAATAATGTGCACAATGTGCACGACCTAAGACACATAAATACAAATATGCTGAGGACGGATCTAGAAAAGGCTGCCCTAAGTTCTAATCTCGAATTTTAAAAATACAAAATTTTTTTTTTTCTTAAAGAGAGAGAGAGAGAGAGAGAGCGCTCAGGCAATAATGCCTATTTAGTCAAGTACCGTGCTACATTCTTAAGAAAAGAAATAGAGAAGAGATGAGACAGGTGGCGAAAGTAGATAGTTACGGAAACTAATTGTCGTATAAGGCAGCACAGTGACCAGTACCATGCCTTCATCACTGAGCAGCTCCACCGACAGTCAATTTTTATTTTTGTAGTGAAAAAACCAAGGTTTTTGTTGTGAATCGAACCTACAACCTCCAGTTTTATAAGCAAATACATTACCTACTAGCCTACAGAGGCAGCTATTTTTAAATGAAAAATCGCAAATGTCCACCACCAACACTCTGATAGATGTCGATACTTTCATTGAAGTTTCTAATAATTTTTTTGGCAAAATCACGCCTCCAGACTACAGAGTTCACCAAGCAGTGGCACGTTGAGATTGCAAAATCTTCTCAGTAATCGCTCTAGGATTTTCAGAAACTCAAATGCGGCAAATTTTGTTTAATGTAAAGTGATAAGTGAAAATGGGGTTCGTCTGAAAAATAATTATTTTTTCAGCAAAACCATCGGTTGTTTCTGAATTAATTGCGCGAACTTCAATTCCTGCACCAGTTAAACCTTGTTAGGTATCAAAGTCAAATCCTTGCGCAAAATTCACCATGTGATGTTTTTAGCAGAGTAGCGAAGTATTCACTCACTGTTCATACATGTATGAATATGTACATTTAATTTTTTAGCCGCTTCTTCTCATAGATGTATGAGAGACTACAAATTATTTTGTGTTTTCTCATTTGTGAATGTGACGATTTATTTTTTTTCTTTCTATCCATAAGTGAAAAAATGAGAAACACACAAGTGTTCATTTTTGAATATGTACAATTTTGATAATTTTTCATAAATGAAAAGGTCGTAAAAATATGTGCGTTAAGCATTCGCGTACATAAACGCACATATTTGATAATGCGCAATTGTCGGCGTATGCAGGAAAAAAAATGTTTTTTTTTTATTTCTTTTAGAATATATTGCAATATTGTATTTTGTGTTAATATGTACCCATGTGTTTTTACTACATTTTACGGTAAACTGCGATCATAGGTAGAAAATGTTTTCACGTTCATTTATGAGAAATTTTATAAAATTTCAACGTTCATAAATGAACATGTACATTTATGAAAAATAATATTAATGAGAAGTAGCTGATTTATCATTTATCACATATGAATAAGACTAATAATTCTTGTTGTTCGCATTCATGTATGAAAATAACCAGAACATTTTTTGTTGTTCGTTTATGAGTGTGAAAAATAAATATAAAATTTTAGATTTCTCATTTATGAAAAATATCATGAATGTTGATTTTTGAATGTTCATAAATGAAATATTCTGAACCCTGGTTTTTAGATTATCCCAATTGTTGAGAATATCAAGGATTTGAAAAATTTGGATCTGCACTGTGGTTTACGGCAAGCATTAGCATTTACACATTTAGCATCGATCCTGTCGACTCAAATTTAACGACCAAATTCTTAATAGCGGTCGATTAATAGAAGGACGATTATGTTGTCCGAAAATATCACGAATTTTACGAAATGTAACTTTAACAGAATCACCATTTTCGTAGCGGATTTTCATTATTTTAAAGTGGTTTTTGTACGAAATTTATTGTAACAATTGCCAATGCATCTACTACGAATACGTCAAAAAATTAAATGTCAAAACTGTCATGTTGTTGGTGTTGCAACAATGCAAAACAAAAGCATACTTTTTGTTAAATAAATCGATACATCGATTTTATATGTTTTGACGTAACAGCTTTATAAACCATATTTACGAGTTAAGTTTAATATATCTAAAGTAAAACTTGAAATAAAAAGAAGCAAATTATTTAACATTTATAAACTATTTTTAAATTATAATTAAATTTAACAAACTTAAAGCAGAGCATCAAAACAATATTTTTTTATCATTGATATTAATTGGCCAATCCAGAAATTTTGTGTTGTTGATTTCATAAGCTTTAGCTAATCAGGCCTAATATATTTGTGTCATTAAAAAAACAGTTTTTTTATCTCACTTTTGCTAAAGCTAAAGCTAAAGCTTATGAAATCAATATTTTTTTATTTAATAGACAATTCATCAAGTTTTTTCAATACCATTTTATGGCCAAGGTAGGCTAAGGAAAAAGGGCATGAAACTACTTTATACTTTTAAGTTCTTATGTGAATTAAATGAAGAATTTTAGTCGAATGTAAAGTAACAGTAAATAAGTATGTAAATAAAAATTGTGAAGTTTATCAAATTAACAAGAACTAATATCAGTGCCGCTATATAGATTTTAGCATTCTTTGTTGTCGTATTGAACCTATATAATTTTCTATTAATTTTTCATTAACATTCTTAACTAATAATTTTCTATTTTACACTTGTTTACCTTCTGTTAGTATACTTATATATTTTAAATTTAAATTTAATATTCTTCATTTTAAAAACTTTACACCTGTCATAATAGGACGTACAATCTAGAATGTTTGCATAGTTCAATGAAATTCTCTTGTTGACCAATTTTCTCAAAGTAGTTTAGGTTGAAGTTTTAAAGTTGTACAGTGTATACAGGCAAATATTTACAAATCTTGGGTTTCTTATAACTAATTCAACTAAACAAGAGTGCGATTGTGCTCAAGTGTTTGCTTTTAAATCTTTGAGTTATATTATAATTTGTTATACACCATGTTTCCATATACATATATCCTGGAAGTAGAATTATATGAAAGAAAGTAACGAGCAAGTAAATGGGTAATAAAACTATTACATAAATAAATAATCGTTTTATTTATTAATTGCAAGTTGAAAATTGACCATGTGTTTAATTTTGCTTTTAAGTATAAATTTAAGTTTTCAAAAATAGGCAATATTTGAAAAACTTACGTAGATTTATAATTTAGCAAACAAATAATTATATTTTTACTTTTACACAATAGATAGTTGACAGTTAAGCATTTAATTTCTTTATCTTTAAGTCTCTTCAAATAGTATGAACAATTCTCTGTTCTTTTTGCTGTGCCTCTACTAAAAAAATTGAACTTTTAATACTCAACCACAAAATCCTTCAATACATCATGGATATATAACCAAATTTTAAAATTAGCGATAATATCGTGGAATTCAAATGACGTAATTGTTCAATTAGAAAACTTTTGCATGAGTGTGATAAGTCCATAAATTCTACAATTGCAGTTCAAATATTTAAAGGTAAAACTTTATCTGTACATAACTTTTCTATTATTTTAAAAATTTTGATTTTACAAAACGTGATTGCAACTATCCATTTTACAAGCTACAATTTACAAGAAGTTGTGAATTGAGCCAATATGGCTGTGTACTTTTGGTATGAAGAACAATTCTGATTTATTGAGCAGGACATACTGATGAATTGGACTGACGACAATCGAAAATTCCAAAATCACCATCTAAAAAGTATTCCAGTTAAATAATTCAATTAAATAAAATGTTTGTATCAGCTTTTAGTTTAATAAAATTTAATTCAATTTAATTTACATTTAATTTTTTTATGAAGAACAGAGTAATATTAATTTAACCAAAGCAAGTACTGAGCTAATTTTCTGTATCGCTAGATCGTTCTTGGATGAACTAATTTAACTCCTTTGAGATAAAATGGTTTAATCGATCACGATTACGGTTTATCAGTATGGCGTAGAAAAACATGACGGCAGATGGAGAAAATATATACGCAAATTTGGAATATCTATTAAAATTTTCGGGTACGTAAAATTAAAGCCTGTCTTAAGGCCTGATAATAACTTCATTTCTTCAAAATATTCCAAATTTATTAACTAAAGATTAATAAGAAATTAATCTGATGTGAAAAGTTTCACATATTAATATTAAAATAACATATTGTGAAGAAGAAGGGTTGCCAACCTTTGCATATCTTTACAAGAAAAGCTAACAATTTATTACTTCCACCACTAATGAAGAGTTATGTGTTGAATAAAATAAAAACGAAAATATGCTAGTATCTTGTTATTTGCATTAGCAGAGGTGTGTTTTGGTAATAGCAGATATGAGTTCAAATCAAAAAGCAGACAATATTTAATCCTGAGTAGCTACAACGGATGAGTTGCTTTAAAGTATCGATTATAATAAAACAAAAAAAATGTGACGGTGAAGTTGCTTGTATATTCAAAAGTAGTTTGGATGCTTCAGAAAGCAAGGAAATCGTTGTGGTTATTTTTCCACGGAATACCCAGAGTCTATGAGTTTAAAAGCTTCTGGTTGTAAGGACAAAGATCGTGAGTTGTGGTCTAGATCTCTGGGTTGGTTTGAGCCATATTTCTGCGAAACGAGATATCGCTAAGAGTGAGTGATCTTGTCGAAGTCCACAGTGCTGTATCGGGCATGACTGCATAATACAATATTATAAGCACAAAGTTAGCAGGAGCCGAAGAACAAGAAATAGAATAAACAAGGAATAAATAAAGATCCACTGAAGTAATCAATGAAACAACAATATGATGATGTTTGACAAGGAAAAAGCTCACAAGAAATAAATTTTGTTGCATGCTACTAAAAATGGTTTTGGTTTGAGTTTTATAAAAAATTAATAAAACTTCTTTCTTTGCAATTGAATTTTGACAGATGGTTTGATAATATTTTTTTTAAATCTAAATGAAGCTGTTACTAAATATAAAAAAAATATGCGAAATTTGTATTAAGTTCTTTAAGACTTCAGATAAGTTAATTTCAACAAGCGTATTAACAGTTTAGAGAGCATAAGGATTAATACATTTTCTGTTATGCTCTTATTTTTTAATGAACAAAATACTCAGACAACAGCAAAATTAATCCTTATAACACGTCTACAAAATTAGATTCTACCAACAAAAAAGAAAAAAAAAACACGAATAGAAGAATTTGTATATATTTTTACTAAAAAATGAATAAACATTTTCTACTTTTGGCTAGGAAATAAAATGAAATAAAAGACAGTAGAAAAATACGTCATTTAGAAGTCAGTATAAGAAGAATTCTAAACGACTTTTAAATAAGCTACAGTAAAAATTGAGAATTGAAAGGAATATACTAAAGTTTCTTCATAAGGTGATGTATTCTTAACTTAAATTTGCTAAAGTGAATCCCCTAAAATTTAAAACCAACTTGTGATTCTCTAAATTCTGCAAAGTGGAACATATGACATTTTTAATATAAAACATTACCAAACCCATCAAGAAGCCAACCCAAACTACACCTAAAATGTTATAAAATGTTGAAATAGTATTACAAATCCTGTGATTGTATATAGTGGTTTTTTAGGCAAGCATATGTTTACGTGAGGTATTGGGTTTGTAATGCAAAAAGTATCAACAAGAGGCGACGAGAATGTTGTTTGGACATATTGACACATTCTGTGGCATCAACAAAATGGTAAATTGTAAAGGTGTTAGACATATGACTGTACATATGTATACATATATAAAAATGCAAAACATTGCAGAAAACAAAATATGTTTTAAAGTTACACAAAAAAAGAGATGAAAAACTTAAAGCTAGAAAAAGGAAACATTTTGCACATATAGTAAACCTGAAGCAAAAGAAATACAAACAATATTTAATGAATTTTTACTAGGTTAGTTTTTTACTGTATTTTACTTATTTACTTTATATGTATTTTTTTGTAGTGATGTTGTTGACTATATATAACACAAACAACATAACACACATTTTACTGTTACAGTTTACACAATAAATTTCATTGTCTTGTGCATAAATTTTTTACCATCCTAAAGGGTTTTTCTCTGGTGGACGTTTTGAAGGCTTCACACAAGCTGGTCTTCTGAAACTTTTCTTTATAAGCGATATAAAACCTCTACAGTCTTCTTATATGGAAAGATATGGCAGCTTATTCTATGCGTTTTTATTATATAGGTTTCGTGTAAGCAACTGACCGTTTAGCCTTAATCTGACGGTGGTCTGGATACTGGCTATAGGAAGAATTTACACCCATACCCAAAGACGCTTTAATGCCTTATTCGCAATTTTCGAGCGCTCCGCTCCTTTCTGAAGAGACCATCCAACTTCTTGTCCTGTTGCATGCGCAAATTAAGACATTGGATGTTAAGACTGCATTAATATCTCTTCGGAAATTTTTTCAAAACAAACGATGTGACCAACAGCTACCACCTAACTCTCCAGGGGGACTCACCAGTAATTAGAGCAGGTCTGTAGTCCTGCGAGCAACTAGTTCCCTTGGTACCAATGTGGGTGTAAAAATTCACTGTTCGAACTTAGAAAATACTATTTCTCTTTCAGTTTAGGACTCCTGGGGGGATTAACCAGTTTTTCTATACGAGGTTGCCACAAAAAAAATCACAAAATCAATTTTTTTTTATTATAGAGAAAAGAAAACTTTTTCTATAAATTAAAATACAGGATTTGTCAAAAAAAGTCACAGTTTCAACAGTGGCATAGAATAACCAACTTAATTTTTTAAATTTCAAATTTTTGGAGCAGCCTTTTGAAGAATATACATGTGCACAATAAATAAAAAATTCGCCTAACATGATGATTTTTTGTTGCTTTTTTACAGTGTAGCAAACACATCGCTATTAAACAATTTCAAAAACTCATCGATCTATTGTTGAGGCTGTTTAATTGTCTTGGGCAAAAAACTAGTAAGGAAATAAAATAAATATTTAACAAACGTGCGAAGCAGAGTCTACCCAAATTTGTTTCATCTAAATTTGTTACAAAATTTTTATTTGTTTAAAATTGTTCCGAAATACAAAAAGTACAATTGTTTAGTTTTGGACCCTCAGGTGTTTTTTCTTGTTATAAAATTCAGGAAGTTTAATTTAGATTTGAGGATTTTTTTGAAATAAATGTATTACGACTTTAGTTGATACGAATAAATGTATAAAGCGTTTAATTTATTTTTTTTTTTTATATTTATTTAATTTTTTGAAGTTCTTAATTTGTTGTGTTTTTTTATTTTTACTCTTTAAATTATTTCGTAATAGCGCTAACAGTAAATGGTGATATGTTACATAAAACTGCTGGTGGCCAATGACAACTTATGATTTACGGCAACGTATTAATACCCAATTTATATGTATGGATATATATATGTATATATATATATATATATATATATATATATATATATATATGTATATGTAAGTATACTTATAATATTTTTGTTGGGTTGTATTGTTTTTTTTATCTTGTGTCGTAACATGATTTTCATTGTCACGTGTTATTTAAAATACCATAATATTTTAAATATAAAGGATTTGCTACTTACAAGCGATGCGCGAGTTACATCACCACACATATACCCCCACCAAAACAACTAAAACAGAACAACACCAACAGTTCTGCCAATAAAGTCACCTACATTAAATAGCCGCATTAACATCTATTACTTTAGTTTAATTTTATTTATAATAAGCAAATTTTAATAAACAATAAATTCTAAAGAAATTAAATTATTTAGAAAATTTAAATAATTTATTGAACTTTTATTTGTATTATATTGTATTTATTTTGTATTAATTTTGAGTATTGTGAAGTCATTTAAATGGAAATTATTGTACTTAAATTTAAGTTAGATTTTCAAAGTAACAATCATAACTTGAAAATGAAAGTGAGAATATAACAATAATTATAACTCGCACAGCCAATTGTATTAGAGTTTTATGACATCATGTTTCCGAAAAACGGATTAAATTTTCCAATTGTTAATAAAAAGTATTTGAAGCAGGTAATAACCATTAGTTATGCTCTACATGGGCTGTTAAATAACTTAAGCATATTAAGTCTAAGAATTTCTATATGTTATTGCAATCCTCAATCTCGGGGAATAATATGCTAGAAACAAGTGTATTAAAAAGAATGCTTCAGCTAATGTCATATTGTATACTTACAGTCCACTAAATATGATTTTTGTATTTTAAATGTTTGGGAAAATATTAAAATGAAAAAATTAATTATACTTAACTTGGCGATTAGTACAGCCAAACTCTGTAACTAACTTTTTTTAATGAAATTGGTATTTGCATATTGGTGAAGATTATGAGAGATATTTTTAATATCCAGTTACAAGCTTAAAATAATTTGCACAAAACCTTGAAAAAAACGATGTTTGTGGTGAATTTTATATTGCAAGTTTACTGTTTTTTATACAAATTTTATATAAATTTTTTATCAAAGTGAGGGATAGTTTAAAATTTAAAATCTTTTTTGCATGGTCTTTTGAACTTGTGCTTTAATATTGCACTGAACATTCCGTATTTTTATTGTTTGGACTTAGGTAGAATATAGTTTTTTTCCAGTTATTTTTATAAAATATTTTTGTTTATTTTTTATACTTTTACTAACGTGCCCGTGACTGCTTTGCAAGTTATTTGTGGTTAGTTTTTATTCTGCAGCGTTCTTTTTTGTGTGCGCCAAAAAATTCAATCATTCAAGAAAATTAATCAGAAAGAACACAATGTCCTTTTTTTCGTTTTTTGTTTTTTTAATTATTTTATTTTTTTCACAATTCAATATTTATGTGTGCTTATAGAATACGTCGTACTCCATTGCAATGTTTTCACATATAAATCATTCTTTGATTGATTTTGTTTCCCGGTATAGACAAGCAGTTGATTTATTAACACGTGAACATGACACATATAATTGACCGTGCGAAAAACAATGATCATTGCAAAAGCAGCACGTATGGGGAACTGAAGCAGTTTAAAATCAAACGGCAAATCTGGAGGAATCATAAGAATGCGTGATATCAGCACATCCTCGCCCTTATATTTTCGTTTTCAAATTTTTGCTTCAATCACATTTTTCATGACTTTTTTGACTACCAAACGTGTCCCATTGCAAAGTGGTGGCTGGCAGATATTTCTAAGCAAAATAATTGGTACACCAACTTTCACTTGTAGGCGGTGAGCCGACAGTCCACGTAACTCAAGCCAATTTTAAAATTCGACTGGATAATTTACAACATGTCTTAATTTGTAACAGAGTCAACCGTTTTGTAGGTAAAAATTTCCCCGGGAATGTCATTCAAAATTGTGACATTGATATCCGAAACATCTGCATTTTTCGCAGCTAAGATAGCTCTTTTCCCCAACCAATCATGGTTACTAAAATGTTGTGCAATACCGGGAAATACAAAGCGTAATCATTTTTGTGGAGGAGTCAATTGGAATTGCGTCATTCCCAATATCTAACAATTGGTTTGAAAAACGTTCGGCTGACGAATCATTTTGCAATTTAACACGCAAATTACACACACCCACAAAATGCAACAGAATATGGACAACAAAATTCTCTATTTGTTTGCACATCCACTTTCTATGAACATGAGCATATTTCGATTTGTATTGCCGTCGCATTCTGTGCAAGCACAAACACACACAGCAACGTACAAACGAAAACACATATTTCATTTGATACATTTGATTGAGTCCAAGTATTGAATGGAAAAAAAATTTCGATTTTTTTGAAAAATTTGTCGGGTTTCAAACACGGACTCTAGAGGCACTATTATGCGAAACAAAGATACAAACCAGCGAACAACCATTATACAGGTACTGTGAAAATTTGGTGGTAATCCGACGGCGCATCTCTTCAAACACTGGCAACCAACGGACACCTATTTTGGACTTAATTTTTATATATATAAATAGAAGATTGAATATTATTTTCACCAACCAAATAATATTCAGGTCAATTAGTGAACAGTTTGAGATGTTTGCTATATGGCATAGCCAGTACTTAACACTGCTAGTAGGTTAATTGTTTACTTTTAACCGAAATAAGTAATCTTTCAATCGTAAATCCATACTTTTTTATTTTGATTACTTTTTCAACTAAAATAATTTTTACAGTAGCACGTTTTCCATCTTCGAATTTTGATAGCAGGCATAACATAACTTCAATTTAATTTTATAGTCTTTTTTCCTACATTTCTCCTGTCTGTCCAGGTTTTTTAAATAATAACTTATCTCAACAATAAATCTTAAATTAAAACTGTTTTTCATGTGTATATTTTATTTACAAAAATAATGTGACTATTTTATATTAGATTTGTGTTCTCTTAAACCACTTTCTGTCATAAAGAAAAACACTTTTGGAAATTATTTGCTTCCATATTAATTTCAAATTTTTAAATATATGTTAGTTATATATTTAACGAATTTTTGAAATCTTTTAAAAATAGTGAATTTAGATTTTCTCTAAAGATTAAGAACTTGATATTTGTTTTCGAAAGTTACCACCCTCTGCTAAAAGTACACTCTCTGGGATAAAATGAGCAAAACTGCAAACTAAGTCTTTCATCAACTTGAATACAATCTTTTAGCCACTTTTGCGGTTAACATGACGACGAAAAGAAGTAGTATAAAAGTAAAGTATAATGAGGAAACATCTTTCATTGTGAAGAGCAAATAAGGATGGTAATTTGATACCCGCCTATAACTTTTATTTTTTTAACCAATTTAAGATACTCGTAAAAAAAAGTTGGGAAGATTAATATTGTTTTTGAAATTATAAAAAGATTTAATTCTGTAGGCTAGTAGGTAGTGTACTAGCTTGTAAATATGGGGGTTGTGGGTTCGATTCCCAACGAAGACCTTGGTTTTTTTTCACTACAAAAATAAAAATTGATTGTCGGTGGGGCTGCTCAGCGATGAAGGCATAGTCACTGGTCGCTGTGCTGTCTTATATACGGCAGTTAATTTCCGACTATCCTTCTACTTTCACCACCTGTTTTATCTATTCTCTATCCCTTTCCTAAAGAATGTAGTACGGTACTTGACTAAATAGGCATTGTTGCCTGAAGTGCTACTTCTCTTTAAAAAAAAAAAAAAAAAAAAAAAAAAAAAAAAAAAAAAAACATAAGGTAAATGGTAATTGTAAACCAATTTTTTTTGTTTGACCAAATTTTTCCTATATAATATTTTTAGCTATTGCAACACTAAAAATAGTGTGTAAATTTTTTCTAATTTGACCTTACTTCATTCTATGTTTTTAAACTGAGATTTTTATTATGCTTCTACAAAATCGAGTCATATTTATTGTAGAATAAATACTTCTATTTTTGCGACACACCGAAAATTCTAAGAAAAACTAAAGTGTTACGAAAAACGTAATAATATTAGCAAAGAGTTTCACTACAAAACTAAAAGTACCTGCAGTTGAAAATATTACCTAAATTTAACGTGTAGAAGAAAAATTACATAAAACGATATATAATGATATGTTATGCAATAGGATAGTATTAACAATAACACTATGACGAATAGTTTAACTTTAATAATTTATATATATAAAAATCAAAAACACGTTTGGTCGGTAGGGGTAAACTCTTCAATGCCCCAACAGATTTTCGACTTCCAGCCCACAAAATATTTGTAAAAGACCGGCGAAGGTTTGTATATATATTATACCCCGCTAAATGCTACACCCCTTCCAGAAATAGTGATTTTATTTAATTAAGTTAATTGCCTAATAATAAGTTAAGACCCTCCTATTCACTTCTCATTTTTCCACGGCACCTGCAACTAAATGCTACCGAAAAGATAAAAGTTAAGACCCTCCTATTCACTTCTCATTTTTCCACGGCACCTGCAACTCGACAAAACCAATTAGAAATCAACCAATGGGATTAAAGCTAAAACAAATATACATTCAACTAAATGCAATGCAATGTTCACATGTTAATAAATCAACTGCTTTGTTTGGCTATACCGCGAACCAAAATCGATCGAAGAATGCCGTATATGTGGTTAAATGCATTGCAATGGAACAAGACGCTTTATATACGCACACAAAAATATTGAATTTTGAAAAAGATAAAATTATTAAAAAAACATAAAATCGAAACAAAAGGAAATTGTGTTCTTTCTGATTAATTTTCTTGAATAATTGAATTTTTTGGCGCACACAAAAAAGAACGCTGCAGAATAAAAACTTGCCACAAATGACTTGCGAAGCAGTCACGGGCACGCTTGTAATTTATAAAGCTTCAAATAATCAAGAATATATACATATATCAAAAACACCAACAACATGATAGTTTTGACATTTGACATTGTGGCAATACTATCCCTTGTGAAAATGGTGGTTCTGTTAAAGTTAAATGTCGTACAATTCTTGAAATTTTCAGACAACATAGTCGTCCTTCTGAGACCAACGCGTGTTCAACCTGGTCGCTCAACTGAAAACATGGCAGCCGTAAGCCACAGTGTTGAAGCAGATCCAAATTTGTCAATTCTTCGACGTTCTCAACAATTGGGGTTATCCAAAACTATCACATGGCGAATTTTGCACAAGGATTTGACTTTGCAGGCTTACAAGGTTCAATTAGTGAATCGCCGAAGATTTCAATTCAGGAATAACCGGCTGGTCTTTCTAAAAAAAATAATTTTTTCAGCCGAGGTCAATTTTCATTTCTCAGGGTATGTCAACAAGTAAAATTGCCGCATTTTGGCTCCTTAAAATCCTAGAGGGATTATTGGGAAGCCTTTGCATGCTCAACGTGTCACTGTACGGTGCGCTAGTGATTGGGAAGAGGAGGCTGGAAATGAAGTAACGGTCAATGGATCGAGCTGTCGCGATATTCTAAAAACTCAATTTTGGTTTATTATTGACAACGCGGATATCATTCACGCTGCCACACCACACATAACCAATGAAACGATCAATTTATTGCAAACAAATATTCCCGATCGCATAATTTCTCGACGATCAGCAGTTAAGTAGCCAGCCAGAACGTGTGATTTAACTCGAATCGATTTAAGTCTTAAAACTTAAAATCGGTGATATGGATAAAGAAATAGGACCGCCATTATACCAAAAAGTGATTAAAAACTTTGATGAAAGAAGCGACATATATCAGCTTGGTCGTGATGAGATTTGTCATATGTCATTTTTCATTCATAATTATCGAACTTTTCTCTTCGTAATACAAAAAAAGTACTTGAATCAGCTTAATCTAAATTTTTTGTTTTTTTTTTTGTTTTAGAAAACAATCTTCTTGTTGTAAAACCTGCTGGCAAGAAAAACTTCAAATTAAAATAAATTGCTTATTTGTATTCGTATATAGTAATTAGTAGCACTAGCGTCAGCAACATCAACTAAATAAATAAAATTAAAGCAAAGAGAAATACATCATCACCAGCGTCATTAATGTTATTGTGCGTAATAAACAGTAATTGAAAGAGTGTTAGTTATTAGAAAAGGGTTTAAATAGGAACTTTTCCATATTTTTTGCTGGTCATGTTTAAATTGCTTTTCTTATTGGTGCTTAGTCTGTATGTATTTACGAGGAAATGTATGAGTGTTTAAAATTGGGATGATTAGATGTTTGTGTAAATTGTGCTTAAAGTTAGAAATTAGTTAGAACATTACTGTTTGCCATGTTAAGCTTAATTAAAGCAATGACTGAAATGCTTAAGCACATTTTAACTTTTCTGTTTTTTAATGACGCTCATTTTATTTTGTTAGATGGTCTTTTAGTTTTTTGATTTTTGTATAAAAGTGTTTAGAAAAGTGTTCCTTTTGTTTATATCTTGTTAAACAAACAGCTGTTAAAAGCTATTGACATAAAAAAGTATTAGTTTTGGAAATTACCATGTCATGTAAAAACAGAGCTAATAGAGTTATTTTTAAATTTTTAATACTCTCTTTTGTGATACTTACTTTCAAAAGAAAATTGAATATGTGCCTAATTTTTTAAAGTCACGAAAACCTAAAGAAATACGACATTTAAAACCATAGCTACTAATGGCAGCATACGAATTCAAATTATAAATATGGGTCCTAAAAAGACTAGTTTTCATAAAGATATTTATCGCTTTATTGTTATAAACACCTCGTCACGTTTGTCACATTAAGATATTTATACATTTTTAAAAATTTTCTTTTTTATTCTATTCAGGTGTCCTGGAGACGAGCAAATAAAAATATCAAATGCACTGTACTTATTCTCCATCGTGTACTTATTCTGCATCGCATACATATTAACACATCAATTGTATTTTACTTGTCGATTTCGCAGCTTTTGTTATTGACGTATTGTTTAATTTAATTTAAAAAAGAAGAAAGGAACATAAGAAAATCTGGCTGAACTTTTCTTCCCCCACTTTATTAATCACAATTAATATAATTATATTAATATATTACAAAAAATTTTGTATTCATTGCTGCATTACAAAATCTATTTATGTAAAATTAATTTTATTTAATGCTTTTCAGTTGCTGACCTAAATATAAATTTTTAAGTAACGATTTTATTTAGAATATTTAAGTCCTTCTTTTTAATATTTTTCAAATTTTGTTAAATTTTTTCCTTTTGCATCTATTTATTTGTGAATGTGAGTAAAATTTTGTTTCTGTGTAGTAAATTTATTATAATGTGTGCTAAACACAGGCTTGACTTGTTTCGTTTTTCGTTTTGTTAATTTATCGTATTCATATACGTGCATTTAAGCCTGTTGATTGCAAATTTCCGGTTTCTTAATGAATATACGAACATTTGCTTTTGTGTGTGAACGGAAATTGCAGAAATTTATAATAACTTAAATATAAAAGTAAAATATTAGCATTTTAATTTATACATTTCTTTAATGCGCAAAAATATATTAATGGAAATTGTTAAGATTTTTATAGTCTATTGAAGAATATGTTAAATATTAATTTATACTTTGTGTGATTTTTTTAAAAAATATATTAAATTTAGTACATAATAAATTTTGAAAATCTCTTTTGTTTGGGTACGGTTTTCCGTCGACCCTCGTCAAATTTGGTTTGTGAACAAACCGGTTTCGGCTGTTTGCCATCTTCAGTGTTCTTTTCGTACTAGTTGCGTTCTATCGTCAGTTGTGTTTATATAGTTCGTGTCTCCCTTCATGTTATTGCGTTCGTCCCTTTCTGTCTTTTTTGCCTACATCTCTCTCTCCTTTTTTGTTTGTCTCTTTTTACCTAATTTGTCGCTCCCTTTTTCATTCGTCTTCTTTCCTACCTAAATTCTTTTACGATCACGCTCGTTGTCCGTTTTCGTCCATGTGTGAACCTATCGGGTCCCTCCCACCTCCTTCTCCCCCTTTTATGTGACATAATAATCTGTAATCGTACGTTTATGATGTTCTCTATTGCCTTGGTCCTGCGCACCTGCGTAACGTTTTCGTGCCGGTGTAGTGTCCGTTCTCCTGTAAAAATGCTCCAACGGTTCAAATATTGTGTCCGAAGCAGTGTTCATTTGTTCATTTATTATTCGTCCGTCAAACGTTTTTTGTCTGTATATTTCCATGTTCTCCAATACATTTAGTCTCCTTCCTCTGTGCTGTGTGTGAAGCAGTTTAACCGTTGTCCTAATATGTCCTGGTGTACATTTGTTGTCAAATATATGGTTCGCGAAGTTTGATTCTGGAGTCGATTTTGGTTCCCGTAGTCTTTCGTTATAGTCTCTAATGTGTTCCCTAAATCTGGTCTTAATTTTTCGTCCTGTTTGCCCGATGTAGCTATAATGGCATGTACAAGTTAATTTGTACACTCCTCGTTCGTCCAGTATATTTTCCCCGGTTGTTCTATTCCGTAGTATTTTCCCTAGGTTGTTCTTTGTTCTGAATGCGGTATTGATGTTGTGTTTTCCAAAGAACTTCGCCAGTTTGTACGTTGATTTTCCCATATATGTTAATGTAGCCCATTTTTTTCTTTCCTTCTCCTGTTCTTTGTTCGTTCCAATTTGTTTCTTGATGTTATCTACGAGGCGCTTTTTGTATCCGTTGTTTTCCGCTATGGTGTATATTGTTTCCATTTCCTTCATATACATTTGCCGTGTTAGTGGTGTTCTTTCGAGTCTTGTTATTAGCTGCCTGATTGCTGCGTTTTTGTGTTGCTGGGGATGATTTGATGAGTTGTGTATTATTGTGTCCGTTGCTGTTGGTTTCCTGTATATTTCATATTCGATTCTGTTCGAGATTATATTCCTCTTGATCGTTAGGTCCAGATAATTGATTCTCCCCTCCTCTTCCTTTTCCATTGTAAATTTTATGTCCTTGTGTCTTCCATTCAAGTAATCCAGAATTTGTTCCTCGTTATTTCCTTCTAGTACACATATGATGTCGTCGACATATCTTGCGTAGAATATTACTCCGAAGTTGGTTTTCAATTCCTTTAGGTACTCCTCTTCCAAGTTCTGCATAAATACCTCCATGAGGGTGGCAGATGTTGGATTTCCCATCCCTAGTCCTGTTATCTGTCCATATATATTGTTGTTAAATTTAAAGTAATTCTGTTCTAGTGTCGCTTTTAGTGTGCCTGTAAGTTGTATTGCCAGTTCCTTGTTCTCCGTCTTGTTTCTCACTGTCCTATGAACAATGTTCAATGTATCCATTACCGGAATTGATGGATACAAGTCCTTCACGTCAAAAGAGACCAGTTTTGTCTTCTCCGTTATTCTCACATTCTCCAGTTTACTAATCAGTTCTGTAGTGTCGGCTATTGTATGCTTATATTCCAGGTCTAAGGTGTCCTTTAATATTGTCCTCATATATCTCGAAAGTTTGTAGCCTGGTGCGGATTCGTAATTAATTATGGGTCTCATTGGTGTGTTTGGTCTGTGTATTTTCGGTAGTGCTATCATAGATGGTGCGGATGGATCCATCAGTGTTAATGTGTGCGATATGTCTGGCTCTATTATCCTTGTCGCCTTTTTTATAATCTCCTTAATTTTCGTTTGGTATTCTTCCGTAGGATCTTTACCAATTCTCTTGCACTTAGAGTCTCTTATTAACTGTTCTGTCCTTTCGATGTAGTCATGTCCACCGATGAGCACTGTTGTGTTCCCCTTGTCCGCTCTTGTGACTAAGATGTTGTCCGCTTCCAGTCTACGTTCCAGTCCCCCTATTGTATTGTGCTCTCCGTTTAAGTGTCCTATAGACTTGGCCTCCTTCCCTATTATTTGTTTGCAGATGTGCCTGGCCTGCTCCTGTTCTTCGTTTGGGATCATCGCTATTGCGACCAGGCACATCTGCAAACAAATAATAGGGAAGGATGTCGTGTTCACGAACACGACATCACGGGGAACAGCAGGGGAAGGGAAATGGAACAGACAATTGTGGACACAGAAGTCGCAATAGCGATGATCCCAAACGAAGAACAGGAGCAGGCCAGGCACATCTGCAAACAAATAATAGGGAAGGAGGCCAAGTCTATAGGACACTTAAACGGAGAGCACAATACAATAGGGGGACTGGAACGTAGACTGGAAGCGGACAACATCTTAGTCACAAGAGCGGACAAGGGGAACACAACAGTGCTCATCGGTGGACATGACTACATCGAAAGGACAGAACAGTTAATAAGAGACTCTAAGTGCAAGAGAATTGGTAAAGATCCTACGGAAGAATACCAAACGAAAATTAAGGAGATTATAAAAAAGGCGACAAGGATAATAGAGCCAGACATATCGCACACATTAACACTGATGGATCCATCCGCACCATCTATGATAGCACTACCGAAAATACACAGACCAAACACACCAATGAGACCCATAATTAATTACGAATCCGCACCAGGCTACAAACTTTCGAGATATATGAGGACAATATTAAAGGACACCTTAGACCTGGAATATAAGCATACAATAGCCGACACTACAGAACTGATTAGTAAACTGGAGAATGTGAGAATAACGGAGAAGACAAAACTGGTCTCTTTTGACGTGAAGGACTTGTATCCATCAATTCCGGTAATGGATACATTGAACATTGTTCATAGGACAGTGAGAAACAAGACGGAGAACAAGGAACTGGCAATACAACTTACAGGCACACTAAAAGCGACACTAGAACAGAATTACTTTAAATTTAACAACAATATATATGGACAGATAACAGGACTAGGGATGGGAAATCCAACATCTGCCACCCTCATGGAGGTATTTATGCAGAACTTGGAAGAGGAGTACCTAAAGGAATTGAAAACCAACTTCGGAGTAATATTCTACGCAAGATATGTCGACGACATCATATGTGTACTAGAAGGAAATAACGAGGAACAAATTCTGGATTACTTGAATGGAAGACACAAGGACATAAAATTTACAATGGAAAAGGAAGAGGAGGGGAGAATCAATTATCTGGACCTAACGATCAAGAGGAATATAATCTCGAACAGAATCGAATATGAAATATACAGGAAACCAACAGCAACGGACACAATAATACACAACTCATCAAATCATCCCCAGCAACACAAAAACGCAGCAATCAGGCAGCTAATAACAAGACTCGAAAGAACACCACTAACACGGCAAATGTATATGAAGGAAATGGAAACAATATACACCATAGCGGAAAACAACGGATACAAAAAGCGCCTCGTAGATAACATCAAGAAACAAATTGGAACGAACAAAGAACAGGAGAAGGAAAGAAAAAAATGGGCTACATTAACATATATGGGAAAATCAACGTACAAACTGGCGAAGTTCTTTGGAAAACACAACATCAATACCGCATTCAGAACAAAGAACAACCTAGGGAAAATACTACGGAATAGAACAACCGGGGAAAATATACTGGACGAACGAGGAGTGTACAAATTAACTTGTACATGCCATTATAGCTACATCGGGCAAACAGGACGAAAAATTAAGACCAGATTTAGGGAACACATTAGAGACTATAACGAAAGACTACGGGAACCAAAATCGACTCCAGAATCAAACTTCGCGAACCATATATTTGACAACAAATGTACACCAGGACATATTAGGACAACGGTTAAACTGCTTCACACACAGCACAGAGGAAGGAGACTAAATGTATTGGAGAACATGGAAATATACAGACAAAAAACGTTTGACGGACGAATAATAAATGAACAAATGAACACTGCTTCGGACACAATATTTGAACCGTTGGAGCATTTTTACAGGAGAACGGACACTACACCGGCACGAAAACGTTACGCAGGTGCGCAGGACCAAGGCAATAGAGAACATCATAAACGTACGATTACAGATTATTATGTCACATAAAAGGGGGAGAAGGAGGGGGGAGGGACCCGATAGGTTCACACATGGACGAAAACGGACAACGAGCGTGATCGTAAAAGAATTTAGGTAGGAAAGAAGACGAATGAAAAAGGGAGCGACAAATTAGGTAAAAAGAGACAAACAAAAAAGGAGAGAGAGATGTAGGCAAAAAAGACAGAAAGGGACGAACGCAATAACATGAAGGGAGACACGAACTATATAAACACAACTGACGATAGAACGCAACTAGTACGAAAAGAACACTGAAGATGGCAAACAGCCGAAACCGGTTTGTTCACAAACCAAATTTGACGAGGGTCGACGGAAAACCGTACCCAAACAAAAGAAATTTTTACCCCGTCGGAGAATCCAAGCACATATCGAATTTTGAAAATATTTAGGCGTTTTTGCTTAAAAATAATTAAAAATTAAATTTACAAGGAAACCCGCCACCCAACATCATACGTTTTTACTACCTGCATTTAAATAACTAATAATCCTGAATTGAGATTAACAATCTCAAGCTGTTTACAGAGAACAAAACAAACAGAAAACTAATTTGAAAGGAAAAGTTTGCTTTGTATTGTTATTGGAAAATACTAAAAATATTTTATGTAAATTTAAACAAAGACTATTAATACATTTATGACTGCTGTCGGCTACCCTGCAGGAGAGTATCCCTTAATGGTTTTTCTAATTTATGATTTTATGACAGTTAATATTACTTTAACATTAATTTACTCTATTATTAAAGGTTTTTAACAATGATATAACAATAACCTGAAATTAGCATGCAGAGTTAAATTGTTTATTTTTAATCAGCTCATTCAATATTCGAATTATTTTAAAAATTTTCAGCCACTGGGTTTAATTATGTTCACGTAAGCAAATATGCACAAAAAATTATTTTATCATATCTTATTGTTAAATATTAATATTATCTTAAATTAAATCTTAAATTAAATCTTATCTTAAGTTAAATCTATAGATCTAAGCAGTTGTTAGATAATTGTTGTTTTAAAGTTGATTTCGCGAATTCTTCGATGTTGAAATTAAAAGGCATTCTATAATTATTATTGTTATTAATTTAATACTTTATTATATTAATTTAATACGAGGTATTAGAGGACGTATGATAATTCTACGTTAGCAAATTAATTTCTATAAATATGTGTTTTACTTTAACGATCAACGTCTTAAGTCAACGATAATGAGTATACCATTTTGTACCATATAGATGTAGATAAAACTATGTTTAAAATTTAACTGAAATCTTAAAAGTCACTTTAAGGGTAAAAAGGGCCAATTAATACCTCTAGTACATCTTACGGAAAACCAAGAATTATTTAAGTTTACATCTCTCACTTCAGACCGCTGACTAAAATTTCGTTATCAGCAATGTTTTCTAAAAAAAAATGGACCAATGACACCATTACACCAAATTATTGCTCTCTGTGAATTCTTTTTTTTTTTTCTGGACAAAGGTGTGTTTTTATAAAATGTGTTTTTCTTTCAACACGTACCAGCTTACGAAACATCAAGAATTTCAGGCAGTTGAGAAAATAATTTAATAATTTCCAGCAGTGTTTTCTAAAAGAATGGATCAACGACGGCACTACACTAAAATCTAGCTCCCTGTAAATTCATTGGCCTCTCGACAAGGGTGTGTTTTCTAGAAAATATGATTTTTCAGTCAAACTAAATGACCAATTAAAATGATCTATAAGATCGAAACTGGTAAGCGAAATGACTAAGTAAAGACAACATTGTAAGCACAAAAACAGAGATCTGTACTTAAAATTCTTCTCGTGCTGGTATATGAAGTGGCCAGCAGGTGAGTTTGGGGCCGCATTAACGTTGTTGAATGAAGATTATTTCGGCGATATTATTGCCGATACGCTACGTACAGACTAGTTATAAAAACAATCAATACAACTTTCTCGATGAGTGCTTAATTTCGGCAAAATTAAAAACAAAAACGTTTGAAAAAAATTTGAAATATTTCCCAACGATATGTAAACGTGCATCAACTGATTTCAGTGTTTCAAATAGACAATTTCAATCAACCACCCGTAAATATAAAAGGTGTTTTTTAAGCTAGATAGAACTTTAAATTGTAAAAAGTAACACAAAAAATGAAATTTTGATGAAACATTTTTTTTATTTGTTTTAGTATACTCTGACAAATCATCATGCTTGAACAACGCTTGAACAACGCTACGAAATTATCCAAATTTACTTTGAAAATCAGTCGTTGATTCGCGCAACTTATAGACGACTTCGTCATTTTTATGGCGTACATAATCGTGCATCTGAACAAGCCAATCGTCGAACTGTCGATAGATTTCGTACCACATACTCTCTAGAGGATGCAATAACACCAACACGTCGAAGGAATGTGCGTACTGAAGAGAATATCGCCGCTGTAAACGAAAGTGTGGAAGAAGATCCAAATTTATCAATTCGTCGTCGGTCGCAGGAATTGGGTCTCTGTCCGTCCACTACGTGGAAAATTTTGCGCAAAGATCTCGGCCTACACCCGTATAAGATCCTGCTGGTGCAGGAATTGAAGCCACGAGACCATTATATGCGTCGTTCTTTCGCCCATTGGGCTCTAGAGTAGTTGGCAACTGACCCGTTTTTTATCGCAAAATTGTGTTCAGCGATGAGGCGCATTTTTGGTTTAACGGGTTTGTTAATAAGCAAAATTGCCGCAAATGGAGTGAGACCAATCCACAACAGACCCTACAGACTCCATTACATCCAGAAAAATGCACCGTTTGGTGCGGTTTTCACGCTGGTGGCATCATCGGACCTTATTACTTCAAAAATGAGGCCGGAGCTCGCGTTAACGTCAATGGAGATCGTTATCGCACCATGATCAATGATTTTTTGTTTGAAAATATGGATGACATTGATCCGGACGAGATGTGGTTTCAACAGGATGGCGTTACGTGCCATACAGCGAACGCAACCATCGACTTATTGAAATCAAAATTTGGCGATAAGTTGATTTCGAGAAATGGACCTGTCAATTGGCCTCCAAGGTCGTGCGATTTGACACCACTCGACTATTTCCTGTGGGGCTACGTGAAGTCACTGGTTTATGCTGATAAACCAGCAACAATTGACGCCTTGGAGGACAGCATTGTTCGTGTTATTCGTGACATACGCCCAGTAGTGCTCGAAAAAGTGGCCCAAAATTGGACGTCCAGAATGCGCTTCGTCAAGAACAGCCGCGGTGCCCATATGCCCGAAATCATTTTCAAATGTTAATGTCACGTATTGATCCTTCGAATAAAAAAGAAATTTTGATTACAATTTAATTTTTTGTGTTATTTTTTACAATTTCAAGTTCTATCAGGCTTAAAAAAACACCCTATAAAATTTTTTTACTCGCTTTAAAACATGTGATTACTATGATAATTCTGTTAAAACTTTATTAATATAAATTTTCACACCTGTTTGATTGGATTCTTCTGCCTGGAGTAATACTGGAAAAAGTAATTTCAAACATTGTGCTTGAATTAAAATAAAACTACTAATAGAATTGCAGGTAAATTAAATTTCCAAGAACAAAAATAACAATTATCGTGAAACTTTTGTTATATGAACCAAATTATGTATTGGCCGTCCGTGAAATGAACAATATCCCCCCTTTTAACTTTTTACAAAAATTGAACAGTGGAACTTTTTCCAGCAACCACAAAATAAAGAGAACTAAAATGAAATCTCTCATGGCAGTGAAATTTCGTTGTAAGTGAAATAAAGTGATACTGGTGGTGGCCGTAAGTGTTAGTAGCACATAGTTTTTGCATTTACAATGTGTATACAACTATTTAGTAACTGCAAAGTAGTGTTGTTATTTAACAAGCGCAAAATTTAATTTTCCAATTAAATTTGGCAAAACAAAAAGCTTAAAACTTTTACACGCTAAATAACTGCAGTTAGTGCCACCAGAAATAAACTGAAAGAATACAAACGAAAAAACTAAACCTTTTTGCATCAAACTGACACTGGGGAAAATAACCACAATATTTTTGTGATGGCTAAGCCAAACTTGTTTTTACATTTGCATGTTTGTTTTAGCAATAATGCCAGGATCTATATGAAAGCTTGTTAAAATAAAACAACAACAATAAAAACAAAATTGCAGCAGCAACGAACAAAAAACATTGCAAGGTTTAAAAAAATGAAATCAGCATTTGTTTTTTGTAGCAATTTCCATAAATTTTGTAACAAAAACAAAAATAATGCTGCAACATGTTTCAGTTCAGAGTTCGTTAAATAACTAAATTAAAATTTGCAACTAACTCAAGTTAAACCGTAGTTTAACGATATTTAAAGTTTGTTTTTCGAACTTATGGCAGCACAAACTTTAAATCTACAAAGAAATAATACAATTTCAAACGCTTACTTGTATACGTTTCTTCTTGCATCTTAGTAAAATTTGTTTGTTTTATTTTTGCAGAATATCGTTGATACGAGTATTGTTGGGTAACTTTTTGTTGTTTTGCTAAACCAAGAAAAAGTCATTTCCAATTTAAAATTTGTCATGTTTAAGTGACATTAAATTGTTTGCACAGCTAAAATAACAACAAATTTTTGTTGCTGTCATTTTTGTTTGTCTGAGATTAGACAAAAATAAAAATAAAACAAAAACATGTTTTAAACACTAACAATGTTTGACGGCAAAACACAAGCAACAAACAACAACCAACAAACTACAAAAGATTACAAATAACTAATAGTTTGCTTCTAAAAAAAAATATAACTAAAGAAAATAAACATAATTTTTTATATGCAAATTTTACAAATAATGCTAAATATAATTTAAGGGTCATATAAATCTTTAAAGTCATATCTTTATATACAAATTCGATTCTATAGCGAAAAAAGGGATAAAAAGAAATTTTTTTGTTATACATAATATGAAAATTGTTAACATCAATACGAAGAATTTATTAGGTTAAAAATAGCAACGACAGAGATTTAAAATGATTTAATCTCATTGAAACTTAGAATTTACTGCGAATTTTGATCAGCCTAATAAATTCTTGACAATGATTCCTTTTTTTGTGTTGTAGCTGTAATACAATTCAAAACATTAAAGCAAAAGTCAAGTTGATGTTAAGCTGTTAGAAGGCTATTTTCTGCTATCACAATTTTTTAACAATCCACCAATATTATCGGAACACCGAAAACTTAATTGATGAACAGTTTTTGAAATGAAAGTACAATTGTAAAAAATTTATTATAAAAAAATAAAGTAACTTCTTATATTGCTTTAATTTGTTTTTAATGAATCTTAACTTTCCAACGCTGTTGCTCGATACTCAGTCCACTTTTAGAGCATTTTTCATTAAATTCAAAGTATAATATATAATTTAAATCATTTTAATTACTGACCCCAGTGCCTAGGAGTCATTATTAGAGCAAACTGGCACTCTGATAAAGTTTGCATAAAATTAGTAATAGTATTAAATATGTTAACTTTATAAGATTTTAAATATTCTACTGAACACACAGAAGTGTTTGAATTATATTTAGCAAGTATTCCTTGTAAGGCAATTTAGATATTTATATTCTATTAATTAATTTCAAGCTATCAGGTAAGTGATCAAATTTCATACTTTCCATAAGTGGTCTTAAAGTATTTGGATTTTTCGTATTAAAATGAATTTGATTATCTGAAAAGCTCATGCTTTGAGGACCTATATTATATAAGGACTTGAAATCATAATAATAAAACAAAATATTTAGATTAAAACGATCAAAATTTTGATTGTATTACGAAGAGAAAAGTTCGGCAATTATAAATGAAAAATGTCTACCACGACTACGCTGACAGATGTCAATTCTTTCATCAAAGTTTTTAATCACCTTTTGGCAAAATAGCGGTCCCATTTTGTTAATCAAATCAAAAATGCAATGCTAAAATCGATTCGACTGCTGGCTCCGTATAGACTGTGTCCTTAACATAGCCTCCCACAAAAAATAATCGAGTGGTGTTAAATCACACTTTCTGGCTGGCCACTGGCAAATGTGGTTTGCAATAAATTGATCGTTTCATTGGCTGTGTGACATATGGCACCATCCTGTTGAAACCACATATCAGTGATATCCACGTCGTCAATAGAAGGCCGAAATTGAGTTGTTAGCATCTCGCAATAGCGTGATCCATTGATAGTTACCGTACTTCCAGCCTCATCTTCGAAAAAACAAACGCCCCAATCAAGCCTCCAGACCACATAGCGTACCACGTCGAGCATACAAAGGCTTTTCAGTAATCGCTCTAGGATTTTCAGAAGCCCAAATGCGGTAATTTTGCTTGTTGACATACCTTGACAAGGAAATAACGAATTCTGAAAATGTTATACTGATATTTTAAATATTGAAGGCTGTATGTTTTTCTGGTAGCATATATTCCACGCCAAAAGAACTGCTGCGATTTTGGTGTAAAGAATGAATCATGCTAAGTACGATCGAAAAAATGGTAGTCAGAAAGGACAAGATCTGTTTTCCAAGTAGTTTTGGCAACTTGGGACTGAGTAGTCATGATAGAAGGTTATTTGGTCGTTTTTGCCTTATTTCTCATTTCAGAAACAACTGATAAATTTAGTTTCAGCGGAGTAAACAGACTTATTTTAAATGCAAACATATTTATATACGACAAATTGGACGAACACTAAAAACAAGATTTGTAGAACACATACGATCACACAAACGAAAAAGAGAAGAATCCAACTTTGCATTATACTTTTATTTGGGTACGGTTTTCCGTCGACCGAGCATTATACCTTGACACACACCAAGGGAAATAGATGAATGTATGACATTACTATATTCTACCAAAAAAGGATCAAGACCACACATTCTTGAAATTATGAAAATAAAAAAACATTACCTGTGACATTATAAACGAACAGGTAAACATGACCTCAGTCATAATTTTCACACCATACACTCTAACAAATGGAAAATACCTTTAGACGGACATAAGTACCTAGATAATAAAAAAAGACGGAAACATTGAAAATTAGCCCGGCATAAAGTGTCAGGTGGCGGGCATTCTACAAAAATGAGTTGATACGAGCTTAACAACAGAACTGCCTAAACCCGAACAGTGACTCACCAGTACAGATTAGAACACGGCTTGAAAATAACGTCTTCACACCGAAAGCGCTCGCCATTCATACCCAACAAATAGCCAGCAAAGACGAAAAATAATGACAACAGTAAAGGAAATTGCTTGTTGTGTGTTTTATAAACGAAGTTTTCTAAAAAATCTTATAAACACATGATCACAATAACATGTTTTAAGAAATAAGCCAAACAAAAGAAAAACAATTAACACAGAACAAACACACAGCCTAGCATGCGCCTACACTGAATGATTATAATAACACTATGGGGCGATGTTAAAGTATAATATTGTTGTATATGCGGAAACCGCTTAAACTTGCTGGCTAAATGATTTAATTCAAATTGAAACGTCGTTGAGAAAAGACAACAAAACAATCAAGCATCAAGGCGTTACAGTAGTGAAATTAGCATCATGTCTATTTTGTGAATATTGAAATTAAGTAAATCGTTTAATCGATTTTAAAACTCTAATGTGCTGTGTTATTATTTTGCAATAAAAGAACTTAATACATATAATAAAACATTATTAAAAGGAATAAGGGTGACAATATAATTTAAGCATGACAACTTTTTCTTACCTAAGGTAATGGCTAGAATACCATGATTTTCTAAAAACCCTGTGTATGATTGTGTGTTTAACTTATTTATTATATCTTATTTTCAGAATTGCTTTTTAAGTAATTTTAAGATCATTAACAAACTTGTAATAGATTTTCCATTGGACTTTTCGTTTTGCATTATTCCTGTGTGTATGTGTGTGTTAGCAAATATTTGCACATAATCTTCAGTTCACTAAAAATTAATTAAAAACAGCTTGCTTTCATAAAACAATTTATCAAAACAAAGATAGCAGTGGAAAAAAGCTACATGAAAAACCAACAAAATTTACTTCATAGTAAGAATGATATGTAATTTTCATGGACAATATATGTTCGTATAAGTATTATTGTTGGATACAAAAATAGTTTTCGGCATTGTAATTGTATTAACTATTCTTTGTAATTATCTATATATAAAGGGTTTTTACACAATGCACAAGAGATCAAAATTTATCAATCCAAATAAATAATTTAACAGCTGTCAGTTTTCAGGTTACAAAAATGGAGTGTTAGTGACGACCAAAATCATTCTTAACAATGACGCGAATCTTTTTATCCTAATTAGGTATTTGACAGTTAGTGAACTAACATGTGATTCTGGTAAATCTCGAGGTTGCTGAATTAGAGAATGTTTCTGAGGGTGGAGACACGATAACAGCTTTGTAGCTGTCCTTAATTTCGTGAAAGTAACGTGAATGATATACAAATCTTATGACATGAAACAAAACAATAGAATCATAAGACATTTTATTGTCTATAGTTTCAGAGATCACAATTAATTACCTAGATCGTATGAACTAATACCATGATATCGCACACCATAGCGATATTTGTAATCGAATGTATATTCCTGTTCATTAAACCGAAAAATAACTCAACGAATGCTGCCAACATTTTACAAAATGTTGTGTGCTTTAGAAATGAAGCCATGGGGACAATTTGCCTATTTGTATTATTCTTTATACAACTTTACCGTTAGAAAAATCTTTTCTATTCAATTTAGATCTATACTAGGTTTGATGACTCTGAAAAATAAATTTTAACTGCTCTTTCATTATATTATTGTTTAATCATTTAAGTTAATGGCACCTCTATAATGACATTCTGGAAACCGAAGGATGAGATTTATTTAATTTTCTTATTTTAATTTTTTTTTTTAAATCGAAATATAGTATTTCCTTTACATAAATATTTTTAAAGATACGTTTGCTCACTTATTTTTACACTTGCCTTTTTGAATGTGGGTTTTTAGTTTTTTTAATTTCTGAAAATATACTTGAATCCTTGAATCCCTATTCGACGTGCTACATTACTAACTTTTTATAGTGACTTTAATAAAAAAAAAAAACAAAAGATAAACACGCTAACCAACAAAAACTCTGATATATATTGATTATATCCTAAAGCAATAATAAACTTTCCGGACAAAAAAAAAAGATTTGATGCTTTTTAATTTTTGTTACTGAAAAGTCAAGTTAGAGATCAAAATGTTGTTACTTTCACCACTAAAAAGAATGGTATTTGAGTAGCCCCGATGTTTACGTGGACAAATGTCTACTTGTTTATTGAGCAGATCGTAAATTCAAATACCAACAGTAACCTGAGCAAAAAGCAAAAGTTATAGAAAATAATTGTTATGTGAGAGATACGAGTATAATAACAATTAATTCAGGAGCTTATTGAGGAAACAAATATTTTATTAATTGTATTAATAGCATTAACAATTTATCATTATATTACGTTATTTACAGCTGCAATTTAAATACACGGTTTTCTATATGACGATAGAGCTTAAACTACGGGACTATCGGCAAATTGTATGTGGCGTTACAATTATTATTTTGGCCTGAGTTTCTTTAAACACAGTTTAAGTTTTTAAATATTAGAAAATTATCTTTTTAATTATATAAATAATCGTTCTTATTATAATAAAAATCAATACTCATATCATCTAAATAATTAGACAACAATATATAACATTAAACAAAGTTAAATTGGTTAAAATTTATAAAGCAAGATATTAAAAGCATAAATGAATTTATATCGTGCAAAAGAGTTTTGGGATGGATGCCATGGATGTCACGAGTTGAGTTAAATGGTAGGAGGGAGTATTAAGAATATAAAGAAATCGAAGCAAAATATATTTTATGCTTAAACATGTTTAATGGCTGCGTAAACCAAAAGTAGAAGCAAAGGACAAAAACTGAAAATGAAAGAAAAACACCTTAAATCTATATTACTGGTGGTCTGGCTGCCACTGTTACACAGCCAGAAAAGCTGCCATAGCAGCTATGGTGTTTAAATTACTTTTTTTCATTCACTTCAGACTTCACTTGTGGCAGTTTTGCTTTTTTTTTTTGGTTTGCTATTCTTGTTGTCATCGTTGGGTGTAAATTATATTTTATCGTTATTTTTCTTTTCTGTTTTAAATTGATATTTTTTGGAATGTGTTTGTTTTATTGCCTGTTAAATGAGTAGAAACAAATGAAAAATGAGTGGGAAATATTGAGGTTAAAATTGATTATATAAATGAATAACGTTTATTTGGTTTTCTTCTTTTATTTCTTTTTTCGTTTCCCAACGAAGCGATAATTTATGTTTAAATTCTTATATGAAATTGAGATTAAAAATATATGTTGTTTATCTTAGTTACTTAAATTAAAATTAAAACAAAATGAAAGTGTATTGAGTTAAATTGATGATTTTAAAAATATAAAATCTAAATATTATCAGTGCGATTGATATAAAACTTATAACTTATATAGATGGCTAACTTTATAATTTATAACTAATTTATATTTTTTATTTTTTTTGTTGATAACTTTCGTATCTCTTAGAAAAAATTTATTTTGAATTTGAATAAATTCCAATTTTCATTAAAAATATTAGTACATAACGTTGTAGCCTTTTAATTTTCAACAGTTTTAATATATTTCTTGAAAAAAGGAAATATATATTTTGTAGTAAAAGAAGTTTATTTAAATTTTTGGTGAATATAATAATTATGGCGAAATCATCCAACAGTTGCAAGCAATAACTAATTCATTTATTTCTGCCGCTGCTAATAATGTCAAACTTCTCACATAAGAAATCCCCATTAAGTTGATCTTAATTCTTTTAGTAGAGGATATCGCCCTGATTTTTTTTAAGTAAATTCTGACGTTTTAATGAATATTTTAATTTCCGAATTAATTTAAGATGAATACGAAATATTTGTCTTTATTTAGGTCTTTTTAAATAGATTTAACATATATAAATTCAGTATTTCGCTTTCCTTTCGAAAGCTTTTTCAGGAGATTTAATTTTATTATTAAAATAATTATTAACAATTTCAAAAAAATTTTTGAAAATGTTTTCTTTGCCTATTATATTGTGGGTCCCATATTAGCGAACCATATTATAGAATTTTTCTCACAAGTGATATACAGAGTTTGCATTTTATTGAAAGCAAGTACAACTCTAGCCTTCTTAAGGTTTACTGTCAATATGAGATATAAAACTTAATTTGATGTCCATCAAAATTCTCACATCCAAAATGTTATCTTATCCAATTGCAACTGATATTTCCCTAAAAAGTCGTGAATAAGTATCGTACAGTTTTTTTTTCTCGAAAAACAAATACTCTTGCATTTCAGTAGGCTTAAATTCATAAGGTTTATATCCCACCAACTTTGAAAACTATTCATGCTATTCTTCAGCAAAACAAAAATTGTATAAACAATTTATCAAATTATTAAAATTTATTAATTTGATAAATTATTTATACAATTTTTGCTTTCCTGAAGATGCCAACCACTGGTTTGTCGAAATATCGAGAACTAATACAAAAATATAAAAATTAACTGAATTTTTGTTTTATAGAAAAGACCTAGTGCTAAATTAGTTAATTATAAATGAATTATAATATTCAAAAGATCAAATAACTATAATTATTGTATTATGTTGTTTGGTTGTCCTCCGCCAGTAGATGAAATAATATTACCATTTTCCGTCCTAACTGGCTGATTTGTATTCGATGGCGAGCGCTTCCGATGCGAATGCATCATTCTCAAGCCGCGGTTTAGTTTGTACAGCCAGTTAGGACGAAAAATGACAATAATATTAACTATAATTATTATAAAATATTAAACTATAAGACTGAAAATAATATATTTTGTTTTATATAAAGTTTTTTTTTGTTTTTAAGGAAAATGTTTTATTGATATTTTAAGTTTTATTCATAATAAAATTCGTTAATGACCTTTACAAACTTTCATTCCTGAAAGTCTTATTTTTTATTTTTAATTTTTTATCAAAATTTTAATTTTCGTTGTCTACATTGTTGAGTTTTAAGTGAAATTTATGTTTATAGTAAAATCTTAATTATATAAAGGAACATAAAGTCTGAATTTTGCGTTTGTGCTTGTATCGTTTATATACGTTTTTACGATTTTTTTGTTATTTGTAATGATTTATTTTATTGTTGAAAATGAAAGTGTAAAGGCGATCATGATGAAAATTCAATCTAATAGGAACACAAATTTTCTCTTTTAATGACAACCAATTATTAATTTATTATTAATTGAACTATCCGTTACTAAGTTTCAAACTCGTGTGTTTTGATATATTCGTGTTACAATATAAAAAAAAAAATTATTTTATTTATTTATTTTATTCGAAATTGATTTTAAATGTAACATAATAAATATGTTTTTAAAATCTTATTACCTAAATATAAATGTTGATTATACAAAGATTTTCCAGGCCGCAAATTAATGTTCTATAAATTTTAATTCACTCTAATGAAAATAGCCCTTTAATTTGAAAATATTATTAGTTTGTGTAAAAGGTAAAACGTAAAAATTAAGGAAGTGGAAATTATATAACTTTTTAGAAGAAATTCATGGAACATTTTACTTGCATATTTTTTTTAATATATTTGAAATAATAATTATTTTAAATAAATACATGTTTTTAATTAAACTCATAACTTTCTTAGAGATTATGTTTATAGTTGTGATACAGAAATTTTAAGAAAACTTTATCTGCACTTTCTCTCAACATGCTAAAAATTAGTTTATTCAACATGAATTTGTTGCCAAGATATCCAGGAGTAGCAAAAAATAAAATCTTAAAACCATAATTTTAAGTAAAATCTTTGCTAAACGCCATAAACATTAATGGCATAATAATACTAGAAAATTTATAAATTTCAAAATAACGAAATTATTACTAAATAAATTAATAAATAAATAAACCAGACAACCAGAAGAATATTGCAAAAAAGCAACAACAACATTTTAAACAATCAAGAAAGCCAACGACAAACCTAAATAAAATTGTAACAACCGGCAACTGGCAAACAAAACAATACAAAAATAAAATATAAAAATATGTTAATAATTTTGGCAACCATTTTGGTAAAAAAAAGAAAAATAAACAATAACAAAAAAGAAGTGCCCAGTTTGCAGTCATTAAAAGCATGTTTTTTGTGCTTTGTACAGTAGGCAACAGACAAAACCCTGGAAAAATTAATCTGATTAACACTTGATTCCTATTGAGTTTTAGGAAGTGATATTGTCGTCAAATAAAAACTTTACAGATAGCCACAGCGTATGCTGATATATTTAAAATTGAAACATTCTAAGAGGCTTAAGTAAAATTCAATTCTATAGCACATGCCATATAAAGTAACCGAGATTAGATTCGACTAAAAGAGAGGACAATTTTAATATATATTTAATTTACTATAATTATTATAAAAAATACTTACACTAATTGTCCGTTTAAATACACTGAAAAATAACTAAATTAATTGAAAACGATTAAAATAACTTGGTTCCATTATTCATCACATAAGTGCAGTAGTTCTTTTTGACTTTAAAAATAGATGCGGCTTATTTGACATGTAAAATTTAAAAGTTCATTTAAAAAAATATTCACCTATGGATGTACACTCACATATACCAGTTCTATATATTGGTTTAAGTGATCGTTTAATATTATTTTATTATTATATTCTAACATAAAAAAGTTTTGTTAATAGAATACAAATTGTTAGTTTTATTATGTTTATCTATATGTCTAAATTTATGCCACTAGCGCAAGTTTTTTTTGGTTTTTGGAAAATTTTATTGACTTTCAAAATATCCTGCTGCTGCTCCACTATGCTGTATAACGTTCATAAAGCTTTAAGTTTTCTCTTGTATTTGCACACTTGCCAACAATTAAGGTGGCAATAGCGTAAAGTGAAAAATTAGGCGTAACATTCACTACAATATTTTTGCAAAAACAAAAAATACGCAAATAATAGCCCTACAAAAGAGATTGTAAATGTTGGTTATAAACGTCATAAAGGCATAAGCCGTAACTAAAAAATATATGTGTTTTTTTTGTAACAATCATTTAAATATTCTGAAAGACTATAAAAACATGTCGGCCATCCAAAAACTTTAAGTCGGCAACAGTGATACAATGAAGAAATTTTAGCAGTAAATTGCAAAACGTAAACAGTTTCCAAAAAGACAATCTACCCAAAAGAAGAAAGAAATTTTTGTTTGTTAATATGCAACATTAGTTTATATTTGTTTTTTTTTTTTTAATTTGGCCTTGTCGTCGCTATTGATGATATAATTTTGGCGTAAATTTGGATTATTTAAGTCTGTGTAACTCTGCTGTTTTATATTGGTTTTGTTACAGTCAGTAACGACGGTTTTCACCGAGCTGATTGTAAGCATTATTAAATTAAATTATAATTTTGGCAATCATGGAAATAAAGGTCCTAAACGTATCTGCCAAAGATTTTCAATATAAGGCATAGCTTTTCTAACAAGAAATCAATTAGTATTTTATCAGCTGTTCCTGAATTTATCTATAAGAAACTTCCGTAAAACTACTAAGTATGAAAACTAAGCTTTCTCGGTGCTTTATTGTATCTTTCTCAAGAAATCGCCGATAAAAGAATTAAAATCTTTTCCTTACTATCTTCTTTGATAGTTATCACCAAAATAATAATGAATTAATTGCATTCGAAACTATGTACACATTCACAATAAACGATTGTGTTGACAGAGAGATGACTGTTTTCTTTGGCCGCTAGAGCCCAGCAAATTAATGTGGATCGCATACGAAATCAGCAATTGCAACGAAGACACCCAGTAGTGTAGACGATAAGTCGTATGTTCCTAAAATATCTTCTGGGCAACTTCTTGTGTGGCCATGTATGTGATAAGTTTTACGTCAGCAACTGACCATTTGGCCTTAGTCTTATCACTAAGTGTAGGAAGAATGCCCCCAGTTGCATAAACGCATTACTCAAAATTTTCTAGCCAAGGGTAGAAAGGCCGTGTCCCCACTCCTTATTGAAGAGTTGGACACTTATCCTATTACCTGCGCAAGTTAGGACAAACCTACGTTAACACCTCTTCGAAAGCTTTTTTCAAAGCAACTGATTAAACAAACAGCCACCAGGTAACTCCTCAAGAGAACTTACTAATAACCAGAACATGTCTGAAACGCTGCAGGCAACTTGTTCCGTGATATCAGCTTGGGAATACAAAGGCACTAGTCGAACTCCAACAGTCCAGTGTATCTTCCAGTTTGGAGCTCCTGTCAGCCCAGGCAACTGATGTAATCATCCATCTAAACTGCATACCCCCGGGGAAAAACCATATGATCAAGCGCGATAAGATTTACGTCAGTACCTAGCTGTGTAAGCCATAACCTGACGGTAGATCATAACACTATGGATGAAATGTAGCGTCATCCTCGCCCTAGGAAGCCTTCAGATACGTATATCCTCCAGTCACTCCTAGTTGCAACTTCAAGAGCTCGGAGCAGGCCCCAGCCACTCAGTCCTTGCTGAAGAGTTGAAGACTATCCCACTCCTGGTTCAAAACGCATGCACGCTTAATAAAATTTAAGAACACAATCGCAATCATGCTCACTGGACCTGGACCATTCATTCTGTTCACTGTGTATGATCCGACCCACACAACTCCAACGAGGTCCTCGAAACCACAACCACCATAATACTCCCGAAGGGCCAACATCAATAATCAGTCAAAGAACAGCTAAAAGGCTAAAAAGACAAATAGCTAAACTCTGGGGCTTTACTGATTTCGTGGAAATATAGTGGAGTTGTCCATTCGACTCCTGCTAGCCTTGTCGGGGACTGGGCTCTCTTTTACCCCCGTTGACATATGTAATGACGGTGAGATTCCGTCAAAACATGTTAATGTGCCCCCGGAGGGGACCACTTTGGTGATATGTAGCGTGCACCTATGCCCTAGGAAGCTGTCGGATATCTCTATCCTCTAGTCACTCCAAGTTTCAGGAGCTCGTAGCACGTCCGCCACCAACACTTCTCACTGGATCCGGATCATTCAACCTGTGTTCTTGATCAGAGATGATCCTGGCCCCTTAAACATTTCATGAGAGCCTGCGAAACCACAACCAAAACAATTCTTCCGAAAGGCCAACCTCAATAATTAGACAGAGAAGACCTAAAAATTTCTGTGGATATAACGTAGATTGTGTAGTTGGCTCCCTGCTAGCCTTTAGGGGACTGGGCTCTCCTTTTCCGCCAATGATACATGTGAGATTCCGTCAAGACATATAAATGCGCCTCGGACTATATGATCATATTGGTTCTATTTTTATTATGAGTTGTTCAAAAAGTGCCTGGATGATAAAGTAAAATACCAATCGGAATATCAATGTATTGCGTTCTAAAAGTATAATCAAGTTAAACATTCCGAAAACAGTACAAGGCATGATGTAAGCAAAAATTAAATCTTCAAACTCACTGCCTAGTAAAAACGTATAAAACACTTCATAAATAGAAGCTATGACCTGACCATAATAATTATGAAAATAAGTAGGAAATTTCTTTTTAATCCTTTCAAATTATATGTTTTAACCTTATTGATTGCTTCAAGATGTTTATTCTCTAACAACAAAAAATTTCGTGATATTCTCACAAAATATATGTTGTCAGAAATTTTATGATGTAAGATAATATTGCGCTAGCTTCTGTTTTTAAATATTGAAATTGTACTTTATTTTTACGATGATTTCCAATAGCGGCCTTAATTTAGGACAATTTGCAAAATATAAGGCATAACTTTAATGGTTATTGCGTTTTTATTGTTTTGCTATAAGGTTTCTTACAAGCAACATGAATTAAATATTTAGCACACAAATCAACATGTGAAAATATATTTTTTTGTTTATCGTAAATCTTAAATTAAGCATTGGAGTATATCGCACAAAATACGTAATAATTCAATAATTAACAAAATACAAAATATAATTGACTCAAATCAATTTATGTTGTCAATAACGAATCTTTACCACCAACCAGTAAATAGCTAACAAATTTCTCACAAATTTACAGTGAAGCTTAAGCATAACAGTGAGGGCCAAAGCAGATTAATATAAAAACATTTTGATGAGAAATTTTGTTCTAATTCAAAACACGTAATTGTTTGTTGTTGTTATTGTTAATTTGAATTTGATTGAATTTTTTTAGTTGTTGTTGTATAAATATGTACACCAGCCATTTAATTTTCTCTGTTTTGTTAAAAAAATCTATCTATATATTTGTTTTTATTTTGCTTTATTTTTGGCTAATTTTAAATCAGTATCGGTCTATCTGTCAGTCGTAAGTAGAGGGGTGTTGTTGATAAAAACAATATAAAACACTTGAATTATAGATATTTTTTCTGTTGTAAACTTTGAGTTAAGCACGTGCTTAAAATATGCAAAAATACCGCAAAATCAACTTAAAATTTGATTAGTGCAAAAGTTTGCGCTTATATTTATAAAACTATATTCACAACAATTTTACATTCAATAAGTCGGCATAATATAACGTAATATTAATGGTGTTATTGAAGATTAAACAAAAATTGGCTTTAATACAAATATTGCAGAAAATATTATAGCCAGGTATGATAAAATTGATATATTGGTATTCTGTTTTTTTTAATTCGTAATCTAAAATTAAACATTTTTTAATTTAGTTATTTTTTCATATTTTTCGGACCTCTAAAATTTCAGAATACTTTATTTTATATATTTTTCATTACTTATTAATTAATCCTTTTGATTCTTTGCGCTACAATATATGAAACGAATATGGCTGACTTTCCGAAGTTACACAAGTTGGCGCAAAGAAGCAACGGGAAGTTTCTAAGAGTCTCAAGCTATATTTTACTATAATGTTCTCATGGTCTTAATAGAAATAGTATAAAATAGAATTCAAATGTAGAAAATTATAATGTGATAAACAAAGCTGAAGTCATTACTTTCAAAATATAGTTTTCACTTCAATTAGCTGAGGTGTGTACTTACTTGTTAAACAGAAGATCAGAAGGCACAAGTTCAAATCCAAAATACACACGATAATAAAAGATATAAAATTATTGGCAGTTAAAGAGCTGCGGTGGATGGGTTGGTTAGAAGATGAACAATTGAAAAACAGAAGTAAAGGCCTTCTGTAGAATTAATTCGAAAACTATAATTATTACCTTGGCTACAATAAGCAGTTTGCATTAATAAGGTGACTGTATAGTGAGACCAAGAAAATATGGGTAATAAACCTTTTCGAATACTTGTAGTGAGTTGTTTAAAAAGTGTCTGGGTGGCAGAGCAAAAAATCAATTGTGACTTCCAGTCTCGGCAGAGCAATAGTGTATTATGGTTTAGTCTAGTCTGGTCTGGTGACATGAGTTTAAAGTGCATATTTGTTAAACATAACATCAATTTGTTTGAGTCTCAATGCAGCTACAGAATATTATGATATGGATATAATTAATATTTATGTTTGTTTTTTTAAGAAAGAGAAGTAGCACTTCAGGCATTCTTTTAGGAAAGGGATAGAGAATAGATGAAACAGGTGGTGAAAGTAGAAGAATAGTCGGAAATTAACTACCGTTTTTAAGGCAATACAGTGACCAGTGACTATGCCTTCATCGCTGAACAGCCCCACCGACAGTCAATTTTTATTTTTGTAGTGAAAAAAACCAAGGTCTTTGTTGGGAATCGAACCCACAACCCCCATACTGACAATCTAGTACACTACCTACTAGCCTACAGGGGCACCTATTTATGTTTAGTTAATATTTATGTTTAGTAAGCATATGTTTCTACGACAGAATCTTTTATAAAGCTAAAGCCATATATATAGAATTCTAGAATAAAGTGTCACATATCAGTAAAATTAAATCTTATATATTTGTGCTTGCACCTAATAGAATCTTTATAATTAGAAGTGGAAAAAGGTTACAATATTTCAGTTGATAACTTTAAATAATTCATATAAAAGTGAATACCCATATTAAATTTTCTGCTTGAAATACATCATGTACCCACTTTTCGAATTGTTAACAACTGTAAGGATAAACTTTAGATTTTGTTACTTTCCATCGATTTTTATTCCTTGATTATCAATATTTTTTAAACTTATAACAAACAATTTTTGTTATACCCTAAATTTTTTATTTTGTTAAGATAACTTTGCCATTTATGAGGCAAAGTTTAAAAGTTTGTTTTTTTATGTGTTTTTTTTTACACTAAAAATCAATATAACTTTAAAGCTAAAGTTGTTGTTGACTGAGATAAATATAAATAAATATATTAAAATCTCAATTAAGAAGTTAGATTACAAGATTTTAATGGCAGCAAATACATACGCACCCTTATAGAAATTTTTCATCTTTTGTAAATTAGTAAAATTTTAATTAACTGGGAGTTAGGAAGCATTAAAATGGAGTTTAAGTACAAAAATTTAAGAAAAATATTAATAAAAATTACACAATACACAGCATACAATCTTTAAAGAAATAATAATAATAATAATAGTAATAGTAATGATAAAAAATGTATTATTAGTAGACAGTTATTATAATTTTTAACATACCTTAAGGTTACGGAATCTCTTCTGGGATAAGTGTTTATGTATTTATTTTGAGGAACACTTGTGTATATATATATTTATAAATTTTTTTTTTGATTGTTTGCGATGTTTAAATCTGAAAATTAAAAAAAAATAAAATGGTTGAATTTTATTTTACCCTTAAATATTATATTAATACATAGTTCTGAAGCCGTTGTATTCCTAAACTTTTAATTAAAAAATATAGAGATATTTGGCAACTGTTAGATATATAATATTCTAAATAAATAAAATAATATAAACAAGTTTGAAATTATATAATTATCTAAATATTCCGATATTATGATATTATATAATAATAAAAATTTTTATTGTATTTCATGATTTTGTAACAGAATTGAGTTTCATCAAAAAATCCAACTTTATGAAGGCGTGAATAGATTTTTAATTATTTCTTCTCAAACAAGATATACACATTCACAATAATAAATTCAATATTTAACAAAACATTTGTAAGATTTTTAGTATGTCAAATTTTTATAATTTTATGACATTTTAAAAATTGCTGAGTGAAAGTTTATTGAACGGCCGCAAATTCGCTAAAGATTAGAATTCTTCAGGCACCAGTAATAATAAACTCATTAAATCGAGCTGGAAGTGCATTTATGTGTGAATGTATGTAATTGTAATTTACGTTGATACCCTGGAAAATAAACCTTTACTTATTTTGTATTAATTCAGTAATAACAATAAAAAAGACAGTATTAATTAATAATATGTGAAGAAATCACTAAATTAACAAAGGCTATTTAGCCAATTTTCATAGATAAAATCCCAATGTGCCAATTTGGCTTCAATGCTTTAATTTAAATTTTACAAAAAAATAGTAATTAATTATTTTCTTGTTTATGTGTTTTTATTATATAAATTAGATGAAAAAATATTTTAATACTTTCTCGGAGGTTTTTGTTGTTTTGTTTAAGGTATTATTATATCACGAAATGTATTCAAAGCTATAATAAACTGCCATCCCCTAAATACTTGGGCTCTAAGAATCATACTCTTTAAATAAAACGTCTGACATGAAGTGCATCTTAATTTCTATTGTCTTAATTCAACAAACAGTTAAAGAGTCTTATCAAATACGTATTTAAAATTACAGGCAGAGCCTTGTTTGTATACACGAAAAGTTATGCATTATATTGTTATATTATTTTAAGTAAAAAGAGGTTGCTGAAGATATAAAAATGATAATTTCGTGCAAATGAAATATAAAAAATAATAAATTACTGTATTATGCTTTTGAAAGGACTTTTAAAAATTTATTTCCCATTTCGGTGAATAATAAGAAAACCAAAGAGAAAACGAATACGACAGAAATAAAAATTTGCATTTTTATTTCATGCATTTATGAAAATTCATAACGTCTTAAGTATCTGCTTTTACGTTATATACACGGGTTTTGACTGTGAGGATTAAATAACCTTCATAAGTATTATCAGTTATAGCGATTTCTCGCCAAAAGTAAAAAATCCCTTTTGGCAATGAAGATTTTAAATGGGCTATATTTTGGATAATTTTTCTTTATAATTTTTCTACGATAATATTGTATAAAAAAGGATAAAGACCACTTTATTTGTGACTTCTACTACATCTGTGTATAACATTTTAGTTCTTGTCTTATGTATATAAATATTGCTAAATGGTGTGGTCCTTAAAATAGATAGGCGATGGGTAAAAAAAGATTATATTTGATTTCATAATTTCAATTCTAAATTACAGTATAATTTTTGATTACCAAACTGATTATATAGATGAGGAAGCCTGTTTGAAAAATTTTTACCGCACTTCCATGAAAAAGGAAATAAAAAAGGGCCAAAATGACGAATGGTATTAATGAAACATAGAGGGGGACACATCTTTTCATAAATTCAATATATTAGGTTTCTTAACAAGCAATTTGTTTTTCAATTGTGGCAACACCAACAACACGATAGTTTTGACACTTAGTTTTTGGACATATTTATAGTAGATGAATTGGCAATTGCTACAATGATTTCAATTTCGCACGAAAATAGCATTCAAATAGTTAAAATCCACTATCAAAATGATGGTTCTGTTAAAGTTACATTTCGTAAAATTTGTAATATTTTCGGACAACCGAAACCGCTATTAAAAATTTGTTCGTTCAATTTGAGTCGACAGGCTCGACATAAAGTATGCGAACACCAACGCATGCTCGACCGGATCGTTTAACTAAAAAAATTGTAACCGTGATCCACAGTGTTGAGACAGATCCAAATTTGACAATTCCTCGACGTTCTCAGCAATTGGGGTTTCCAAAACTACCACATGTCGAATTTTGCGTAAGGATTTGACTTGAATTTGGAGGAATTGGAGCCGGGGACAACAGGCTGGTTTTTCTAAAAAAAACATTTTTTCAGACGAAATTCACTTTTCAGAGAATGTCAACAAGCAAAATTTCCGTATTTTCCTAGAGCGATTATTGAGAAACATGATGCGCTGTGTAATGTGGGTTCATGATTGGGTTGTTTTTTGTTTCAAAGATGGACCATGCCATCGAGATGCTAACAACTCAATTTTTGCCTATTATTGGCAACGTTTATATCACTGACATGTGGTTTCAACAGGACAGTGCCACATGTCACACAGCCAATGAAACGATCAAAACAAATTTTCCGATCGTACAATTTCACGACAATCAGCAGTTAAGGGGCCAGCCAGATCTTATGAATTAACACCACTGGATTATTTTTTGTGAGGCTATATTAAGGACAGAGTGTATACGGAGCCAATCGAATCGATTTCAGCCTTTAAATTCAAAATCCGTGATGTGATTAAAGAAATTGGACCGCCATTTTGCTAAAAAGTGATTAAAAACTTTGATGAAAGAATCGGTATCTGTCAGCATGGTCTTGGTGGACATTTGCCAGATATCATTTTTCATTCACAATGTCCGAGCTGTTCTTCTCATAATAAATAAAATTTTGAATAATTTTAATCTAAATTTTTTGTTTTATTTTAGAAAACACAGCTTCTTGATAAAAAATTCTTTATTTATTATGAATAGAAAAAGCTTTTACGCAAGGTGGATAGCAGTTATTATATTCGTACTTGGTAGAAGTAATGATTGTGTCGAGAAATCTTTTCCTCAAGTGAGTCATAAAAAAACTATATTTAGGAATAAAAATCAAAACGATCTTTACAATTCTTTACTGTTAGAAATATCATATATAAGTATTAACCGCATATCTTTATTTCTAAAGAAGATATGTTAAATGAATTTAATGCAAAAGAAATGTATAACAGTATGAACACAAAAGCAGTAGGAACATTAAAAAACAATGAAGGTTTTGATTCAATAACTGATTGATATAGATTCTTAAATAAATTTGTTTAATTTAGTTTTTAAACTTTATTAAAATATTTCCATTAAATTGCATAAATAGACATTACTATTTTAAATTGTTATTTATTTTTACATTTTTTTAATCTGCTCTTGGTTTTAATAAGAAATTTTTTAGATAGTTACAAACAACGCAATTTTGATGTTTTGAGAAAAGAGATGTTTGTATTGAAAAATAAATAATTCTTTTACATATGTATATCTTTTATATATTTTTATTTAAATTGGCGATATTGGCCCAAACATTTGACGTGAGAACTTAAAAACACTGGCAATATTGTGCTTAACGCCAATGATTTTCTCTGTCCTTTTATATTGAAGATGTATTTGTTTTTAACAAGTGTATACAGAAACATGTAAATAAACAAAGGATAAAATGAAAAGGAAAAATCAGCATTAACATAATATACATATTCATTTTTTTTGTACTTGTATCTGTTATTATTCTTATTGTCGTTCCTACCATAAAAACGCGTATGCACTTAAGAGAACATAAAATCGTATATTTTTGTGAGTTTAATTATTGAAAACTTTGAGAGGTGTGGTAGACAATAAAACCGATGCAAAGTGGCAGAAGAAAATATTTTGGATGTATGTACATATGAAGGTTAAAATATGAATATACAATAAAACAAATTTTTAATAACCGGTTCAATTAAAATACAATTTTTCATGCATATAGTTTTAAAAAGTAAAGTTATTCTAATGTGAATGATAGACAGAACATTGAATATTACGAAAACAGATTATTGAATATTACGAAAATATATATATTTTTAGAAGTTAATTAAAAAGCACTAGGTCACTATTTAATAAAAAATTTTTAAAAACTTTTATTATTTATTATTTTTTCGAAATTTCGCCACACCGTTGGTTAGATGTTTTCCTGATGATGCCAACCAACGGTGTGGCGAAATATCGAAAAAATAATAAAAAGTAAAAGTTTTTAAAAATTTTTTATTAAATAGTGACCTAGTGCTTTTTAATTAACTACTAAAAAATATTAAAAAGGTCAAAAAACTATAACTATTATATAAGAAAATATATAAAATAATTTTACCAGCTTCAAAAAATATAATGTGCCTAGAAGCGCTCTTACATTATACTAGGCAATTGTAAGAATGTGAATACCAAAGCATTCCAGCTATCACTTCTCTTTACATATATTTGGGAAAGAGTGTTTTTTAAGACCAGTAGAATTTACGTAAGGTTTAAATGCCATACTGTGCTCACTTTTTGTTTAGTGCGCTCTGGTTACTATTATAACTTTATAATAAAAATGCTTCTATGCTAAGCAATTTCACTTTTATTGAAATCCATATTATTCATTAGTTATCAGTTTCTTGACGATAAATAGATTTTAAATTTTATGCCAGATCAGGTAGTTACCTTCACTTAATTGTAAATAAAATCATACCATTATAAAAATTAATATATAACTTTATTTATTTGTAACATATCTAACTTTATGTATAAAATTGTTAATTTTTGCCAGTTTAAAATTATTCAAAAATTCATTTGTTTTAATTTCGAACGTACACTGTCTTTGCATAATTTAGAATGATCGAGAATATTAGTAATAGATTCTTTTGATGTTTTTTTTTTGTTTTGTCCAAATTTTAATATGACCGCTTTCAGATTTGGCGCTCTTCATAAAAGAAACTGTACGATATAGAAAAAATAATAATTTTATTTTCGGTTAATGACTTTTTATTGTAGAACAATAATTATTTTTCCAATGTAAAGCATTTCATTTATCTATTTTTAATAAATAATTTAGAAAAAAAAAATTAACGGAGGTTTTATATTATTTATAATTAATGTAAACCGATAACGTATCTTTCTTTCAAAGGAGCTGTTTAAAGGAATGTGTCACATCAATGACAATTTCATTCTTAAACATTTTAATTACAATGTACAGAGATATTTGCCAACTGTTGCATATATCGCAACCTAAGTATAAAAGGCTCATAACTCAAAATTTTATAAAACTGACTTTTTTTTACATAAATTATTTCAGAGTACAAATCTCTTACTAATGCAAAAATGTCTTTCTTATCACTATCTTATATATATTTTTGTGTTAAGTGAGTTGCTTCTGCACGATGAACTAAAGAGAATTATTTTGAGTTTTAGTATTTTGACCCTTTTGTATTTTTGGTGCGATATACGCACTTAAACCACTTGTACAAATCGTGTGATGAAACCTTGCTGATGGTAAATAAAATAAAATGCTGTTGTTATTAAAAAATATAAACAACATAAAATAGTATGGTTTAGTCGTCCATCTTGTCCATTTATGCGTGGCAAATCAATTATTGTTACTATATATTCAACAACTACTTTTAGAAGAAATTAGAAAACGCAAAACCCGCTGAAAGGGCAACAGAATTTGGATTATAAACAGTGGGTCTGAGAATATATCAGAAAAATAGCTGAGAGAAAATGTTATAAATAAGTTTTTTATGTCATAAAGTACTGAAAGACTATATCTGCACGGCATTCCTTAGAAGTTATGTTTCTTTTCTTCTTCACGATAGGCGTAAATAAAAATAATAAAATTTCTATTAAAAAATATTATTATTCAAAATCATTACGTTACCGATTAATTTAAATAAAAGCAAAATTGCTTAATAAGTAATACCGGTCATCAGATGTCAAGCAAGAAGGTGGATAATGTATACAAGATCAAATTGAAAAAACAAGTTGTTGGTCCTTATATTTTTCGTTTTATATTTTTTTTTCTTGCCTGCTTTATTTTCTACTCGGAAGGGTGGATTTTATAAAAATACATTTTCATAATCCTTATTTCTTCTTATAATACAATTTTTAAAATAAGATTTTAATTTAACCAAATACAAACTCATATGTGTACATGTCTGCGTTTGTGGATAATTAAAAAGAATTTTTTAATTAATATAATCCACAAGAAGTGGCTTGTTAAGTTTATGCTAAGTGCTTAATGGTATTGGTCATGTACTTAAGTTGTATTATTAATTAAACATATAAATACGGTCAAATGTTTATTTGTCAAATGCTCTTTAAGCCACAGATTATTTCATTAAGAATATTTATGTGTTTTTTTTGTTTTTTTAATAAAAGTTTTTTTTTTAATAGCAAAGTTAGTAATTAATCCTTAAAAATAGATGTGAAAAAAAAAAATAAAACTTAGCTGATAAAGTAATATGGGCAATTCCACAAATGTGTAAGCTAAGTCTGAGAAAACAAACTACCTTGAAATTCTTTTCAAAATGTATTAAAGAGAAATTTAATTTTTACCCAAATTGGAAAGCATTTCGAACTTCTTACAATATTAAAGAGAAAAAAAATGTCATTAATTGTAAAGTAATATGATTTCGATAGTTTAAATATTTAAAACGCCAATTACAACAACAATAAATTATAAATTATTTGAAAAATAAAATGTAATTTAATTAGCAATATTTTTTATTTGTTTGTAGTTTGTTGTTACATATGTATGTCGTAAAAAACATGTTTCTTCAAATCCCTTGCTCGGTCTCAAGTATTCTATAATTAACATTCAATAAAACATTATGGAATATAAAGGAAAAATATTTTGCTTGTTGCATGAATGTAACTACAAACAAATTACATCTTTCTATAAATTCTTAAAAAAATTATTAATTAAATTAATTGCAATTTAAGATTTTCATTATATTCTTCTGAACTGCTAATTTGGGTTTAAAGGGGAACACCCAACCTCGTATGCATTAATGGTCTTTTCGGACTATGTCTTTAGGAGACTAAATAGGAGATATCCGGCGTACCTGGATTTTTCCAGCGCTTTTGTTACCAATTGTGATTCCAATTTTCTATCTGATAGAACATTTGAAGTGGGTAAAACCCGATGTGGCGGGAGATGTGTGAGTGCCGACATACCACAGGGATTACAGCTTGGTCAAATGCTCTTTAACATTTTCATGGCTGACATACCTTAACCACCTAAATGCTGGTCTTCTAATAACATATTCAGATGCTATTTTTATTGCATCCTCTGGGCCTCCCGCTTGAAATTATTTGACTCAACTGGAGCAATATTTCCCTAAATGCTAGTTTTGCCTGAAGAAAAACAAAACTGGTGCCTTAGCGATCAAAGGCAGATGAAAAAACTTGTACTTGAATTGATTAAGGTTTCCGATAGCTTGAAATATCTTAGAGTAATTTTTCATAAGAACTTTGAGTTCTATAGACACATTGGGTATATCTTGAAACGCGCTAAATGCACATATTTTTCCTATCTCCAGTATTCTGGGATATAGGAAAAATCGATTTCTTGTCTATCGCCAGATAATTTTACCTACCCATAGGCTACGCCTTCCCAGTCTAATGCGGTATATCTTCAGAGTTGGAGAGGTCAATGTTTTAGGAGTGAAGAATCCTGGTCACTCGCCTTGGCTTAAGGCCCAGACAGGGAGCTAACGGGGTCTAACGCTGGCCCTCTTGCGGGTCGATTGCATTTAATAGAATCCACGCTTATATGATGGGATCGCGTATGATATTTCTCAGAAAAGCTCGTTCCCTGGAAAAGAGACTCCTCGGATATTACTTTGAAAGGGCTAACAGCATAGATACCATTTAGGTATGGAAGTATGTATCTCCAGTGGGCCTACTTACCTTACAAGCAGCTGGCCTCTTTACGAGAAGGCAAACCTCCTATATTATCTGAGGAGAAATAACCCTTAGATTATGGAAAATACAGAGTATAACAACGCTCAATAGGCCATAAGCCAAGTAGGTTATTAAGTTTCTATTTTATATATTTTCTTCCTTTTCTTTAGTACATAACATCTTTCCTTATTTAAAGATTATTATAAGACAGCTTTAAGTACAAATGTCGCACTTTTTAAATATTTTTAAGGAAAATTAATAACAAAAATTATTTAGCATAAAATTAGCACAAATATTTTGTAAGCAGACATTCTGTAAACATATAAATAAAATAATGTATGGCAAGTCCTTGAAAAATGCAATAACGTGTAAGGAACAATTATTTAATCAAAATTAGTTTTAAGAAAACATGCCAACATTGAATTTTTGACAATAAATAAATTAAAATAATAAATTACCTCATTCCACTCGATATTTTGAATTGCAATATATTGAAAAAGCTCATTTTCCTTTAAAGTATAATACCTTATACTTTTCTTAGCTACTTTGATGTTTGTATAAGTATACAAGTGCTCCATACGGTGCCATGAAAATGGTCTTATATTATTTAAATTATAAATAAGTTTGTTAATAATTTAATACATTATAAATTACAGGGTACGAAACTGCACTCAAGTAAGAAAAGATATACTTTTTAACAGATCTAAACTATAGCAATAAATGTTTAAAGGCATATGTGTTTATAAAAATACTCAGTATTAAAGTTATCAACCATTTTTATTTTGCATCTTATAATTTCTGATTTAGCATACTCTCATAAATAGCCAGACAGATGATTCATTTTCTATAGCTTAAATATTTATGTAATTATTTAAGTGATCGAATAGTTTTCTGTTTTATTCACATGTCTTACAAATTATTACGCAAAACTGTTCACAAACTTTCAAAGAATTTTTTTGTGTTTCATGAAAATATACAATTAATAAAGGACGGAGATACAATCATGTTATATTTTAATTAAATTGATAATTTATAATGAAAAATTTTACTTATATTTTTTCTATACTGGAGAGCCCGCTTAAAGTACTATGCATAAAATTTTATTATTGAAACAATCTTTTCTAAATAAATATTTTTGATGAAATAAACAATTAAAAAATATATGTTATGAAAACGAATTTGCAGCATTTATATCAATTCTAAATTTTAATTTGTTGCATCGCATATGTTATCCATTATAGCCATATAAAATCGTCTTTTATTTTTAAATTAATCTCGAGGTGAACAGTTCATTATTTTTAAACAATGTTACACTTTCAATCTATTTCTCACACTTTATGACGTATTTATAAGGTAAAGAGCATGTATTCGTTTTCAATAATTAAGTAGCCTCCAGGTTTTCCTCATTCCATCTTTAAGTTTTTTCTTAGTAACAAATCGTGTAAAAATATAATAATCTAAAGAATATTGAGACCAAATATTATATTTCATGTTATTGGGGTATTTTTTCTCTGAAAGATGGCGTGATAAGATTTACATCTGAACCTGCCCGCGACCTTAATCAGATGGTAGATCATTACCACTGTGGATGAAATGTAGCATCATCCTCGCCCCAGAAGGCCTTCGGATACGTATATCCTCCGGTCACTCCTAGTTGCAACTTTAAAAGCCCGGAGAAGGCCGCAGCCGTCACTCCTTGCTGAAGAGTTGGAGACTATCCAACGTCTGGTCCAGAACGCATGAAGCTTAATATAACTAAAAACACGACGGCATTCATACTCACTGGACCTGGACCATTCATTGTGTTCATTGTGAATGATCCGACCCACAAACTCAAACGAGGGCCTCGAAACACACAGTCACCATGATACTCACGAAGGGCCTACCTTAATCAGTCAGAGAACAGCTAAATGCCTAAAGAGACAAATAGCGGAACTCTGGGGCTTTACTGATTCCCGTCATAAAATAGGCTCCTACTAGCCTAAAGAAACTGAGCTCACTTTTACCCCGCAAGACGCAAGTCTAGATGGTTGTGTGATCCATAAAGACTTATAATGTGCCCCGGGGGGAATTCTCTGAAAGATGTATGCTTGCTTTATTTTCTCTTCAAAATCTGTTATATTATATGAAGATTTATAATCCGGGCCAGGATGATTTTGCCATTGCTATTATCCGGTACATGATTTCGTCTTGAATCTACTTACGTAGAAGTAAAAATTATCGTGTTCAATTTTGTTGACTGGATTTTGCTTTTCCACCAATTGTTCGAACTCTCTCTTTTTCTCTCTACTTTTATCTTCTCTTTATAATGGAAGAAGACTTCAAAGCTTCTCTTATTGCTGTTCATAAGCTAGCCCCAAGACTACTTCCTTTAAGAATTTTGACAGCCATAGTACAGATAGTGCATATATTTTTAAGAGTTTCTTAGATTAATTTTAGAGTGGCAGGGTTCACCAGAGAACGAACAATGGTTCACCAGAGCGATACTAAAGCTAAACAATTTGAACATATTTTTCAATAATTCTTGAAAAATTTTAATGAACGAAACCTGATTTGATTTGTTTCATTAGAAAAACAAACTTCTCTAAACATATGTTTATACAAAAAATGCTTATTATTATAGTTCTTTTTATATTATTTCACACTTGTTTTAAGGAATAATACCATTTTACATAAATTACGCTGTTTTGTACGTTTTCTTCTTAAAAAAAGGAAAAATATTTCTTTTAGTTTTTACAATTTTCTTCTATTTCTGTAGGAACGTTAAAAATGTGTAGAAAAAGAAAAACATTTAAGCAGGAAAGAAATGATAAGAGTGCAATAATAGCAAATAATAAATGCACCGTGAGCAGATGTTGCAAATATAAATAACAGTTATCCGTGTTTCTAGTCCCTTGAGCCCGCAGCTTCTGCACACATTAAGAACTATTTATTCAGAAACTAACGAGAGTAATGCAAATATTTCAACAATGACACTTAGACTTGAATAAATAAAGTAAAATAAATGAAAAAAAAAAACAAATATTAAATAAGAAAAGAAGATGTTTTCGTCCGCCATTTTGGCTTTAGCTAACAATCACTTGGTAGTGAAAAGAATTGGCTTTTTAGCCAAAATAATAACAATAAGGAAATTGTAACAGCAAAACCACAATAGCCCACACCAAAGATAGACAAAAAAAACAAAAATACAGCCATCAGCAGTAACAAAAAAAAAGGGAATAAATAAATATAACTAAAAGCTTGAATTTCTATACAAAAAATAGCATCTAACAATATACAGCTTTACACATACATATCTATATAGGAGGACAAGGAAACACATAGATAGTTTACAATTAACAATGAACTACAATTACAATAACCATTATAGTTTAAAAGACAAGAACTAACTGCAAAAGTATTACTAACTTGAACAAAATAATCCTTTAAAAAGAAGTAACTAACAACCACACATACACAAATTTTATATAAATATATTTACCATTACCACTACTATTACTCGTAAACAACACTAAATAAGTTAAACTAAAGGAAATATCCTAAGAAGCAGCTAAGGCAAGATCACAAGCATAAATATAAATACATGCGAACTTTTGGCTTTACATAGCTAACTTCCTTCTTGTGAAAAGAACTTTTCCAAATAGAACTATAAAAATCTACTATCGTAAAACTACAATAATAAAAAAATACTTGAAAACTAAATGTAACAAACTAACAACAATAACAAAACAAAAATAAAAAACAAACCTTCAAAACGAAAAACTCTTAAAGTTAAGTTCTCGGCTGGTTTTCTTTTTTTATTACACTTCTTAACTTTTGCATCCTTAAGCATACAAAATGGAAATAAAACCCTTTTTTTCCACTAACAACAAGAACTCTCCAAAAAAGGCGTTGAATTGTAGCCAAAGTGCAGTTGTTTTGTTAACATTTTAAATAATACATTTTAAGCCCCAGCTAATGTAAGCCAATTGTTATTTTACTTTCACAATGAGTATGTGTAAAAATGTACTTTTATTTATATTTATTATTATTGTTTTATTACAATTTAAAAAAGAAAAATAACAACAAAATAAATTTATTTTCAGTGTATTTGAGTGAGAACTATATCGATGAAATTTCTATAACCGGAAACGTATACATCCGTTTACTTTGAATTGTAAGCTTTTTTTGTATGTTTCTCTGTTTTTAGTTATTATAAATAACCAATAATTTAATTCAGGGCGAATCTACTAGACATGCTATTATTTATTTTCTCACTGTCATTCACCATACCAAACAATTTTAATTGATTCACTTTGAATTTCTTTTACATGGTGTTTGAACGTTCAGAGAGGTTACGGCATAGACATTGCTTTCATCTGCAACAGGTTCAACTTGGACATAATACGAAAATAAAAACTAGAATATAGAAATCAAATACGTTCATCTCACAACAAATCCGAACATCGAAAATAAATTTTTTACTCATTTGAGTACTTGAAATGACTTCTGGTGAAAACCATCATTACTGGCTATTTGTTTGGTACGTTTTGTGAACGCTTTCGATGCGACAACATCACTATCAAGCCGCATTCTAGATAGTACTGGACTAACACTTATTTTGTTAGGTACGTTAGTTAGGTTTTTCATTACGGTCGTATCGATTTATGAAGTTAAATTGCCTGTCACCTGAATTTTTATAAGGGGTTAATTTAATATTTTCGTTTTTTATTATTAGTTCATTAAGCGTATGAGTAGTTGCAGTGATATGAAGATTATATCTAAGGTCGTATTTATCTTTTCCTAACGAAATCACCTATTGTGTCTTTTACAAACTGCCTAGTTTTTTTAAGAAATCTTATGAACACTAGACAACAACAATATGCTTATGAAAAATTCCACGAAATAACTTAAACCACAGGAAACAAAAACAAATGACACAAAGCAGAAAAACAAACACAGCCAAGCAGGCGCCTACATTGAATGATAATAACAACAACAATATGTCATGATGTTAAAGTGGAAATATTCTTGCTAAAACCACTTAAAACAGACATAAGTACCACCTGCTGGACAATAAAATTTATTTAAGATGAAAAATCGCTGCGTAATGGCATTAAAATAATAAAGCATCTTTTAGGCGCTGCAGTGGTAAAGTTACCATCGTGTTTATTTTATGGGTATTTAAAATAAATAAATCGAGTACTTTTATTAAAAGAAGAAACGTACAAAATATAGATCAGTCATCAAAGCCTAAAATTGTTTAGTTCTAATTGGAGTTTCAGCCCAATAGTTATGCTTTCAAATTTTCGATTTATGTCAGTATGATTTGAGATACCTAGGTATGTCTAACTGTGCTAATTGAATGTTAGAAAAGACGAACAAGAATACGATCAAGTGCAAATTTTAGTTATATTGAATGAGGCAATTACTTAAATTTTTATTATAAAATGCAAAGCTCGTATTGCCGTGATTAATTAATTCAATTGTAAAGTTTAATGGTGAAGTTAAAAAACGCACTCCTGTATAGAGGGCGTAAACATGGAAATCCAAAAAGCAGGAGTATAGTAAGCGATAGCATGACTATTCCCTCTAACTTAATTGTTGGCTGTATACTATTTTAATGTTTTGGACTAATATTTTTGATGATTTCTATGTGTCTTTTAGAAAAAATATTTATTTATAACATATCATAATATTCATAGTATACTGTTCCTAGTTGAAATAAAAATTGAAGTATACATACATATTGAACATTTTGTAGCAATTTAAACTATGAACTCTCAAACACATCACACACAGATAAAAACACAAGTGAATGGTCATGTTTTAAATCAAAATCTTTTATCATAAATTTACTGTGTACTGAGCACTTATTCATCAATGAACCAGAACCCAGAAGCAAAAAATAAAAATAAAATAAATGAAAAAAAAAAACAAAATAAAAAATAAAAATTATAATAAAATATCTCAATATTACAACCACAATTGTTTCAGTATTATTCTTTTTCCCATGATATAAAAATATCAGAAAAATGCAATAATATAAAACAGATATTCGAACAGAAAAACAATTGGAATGACAAAGAAGTAAACTAAAACGTAAATAATACGAACAACTAGTAAAAGTAGTAGATGGGGTGATGGTGTTTACAACAGTTACACTAAAAGAGTGGTAATAATGATACTATTCACTGACTACAGGCTACTAAATTTTACAATTTTATACGCTTGCTAAAATTGTGTGAATGTGTATAAATATTTATATAAATAGATATGTCTATGTGTGTATTTAATTTTATTATATAACTATAGGAAAACTCTCATGGTATTTGTGTATTGTCACGTCAAATACGTAAAATTTATTAGTGTTAACAGGATATCAATGCAGGATGAATATAGATATTTTTAATATAAAAATATTTATATCAAAAGCAGAAAGTTTCCAGAATATTTATGACTTTAACAAAAAAAATTAAATAAATAAAAATAACAATTTTTAAAGCATTCAATTTCTTCCAGCACTCAAAGCATTTGCTTACAATTATTGAATAGTTCAGTAAATAGAATGAATATAAAAACAACAAAAAAAATAGAGACTTTTAAAACCACTTGTACAATTGTGTAAAATTTGCTTTTATAACACTTGCACTGACACACACAAAACGGAAATTGTCTTAACAATAGAAAAAGCAAACTAGTATAGAGTCTCTGGAACAAGCAATAGCGTTTTATTATTGTTATTATATATAACACATACATGGATATACCTAACTAATAAATTAGAGTAAGAAACGTACGCCAATTTTTTGCAAATGGTTTTCATAAATTTATATTTGACAATTTTATTTAGGACTAAAAAATATTATTTTAAAACTTGCCTCTTGTTCGACACATACACATACACATATATATACATATATATATAATAAATTCTTGGAACGCTTGAATGGCCGACCCCCAATTGAATATTTGTCAAGTAATAAAATTGAAGTGATTCGAAAGTAATAATAAAATTTTACAAATGCATTTTCCAAAAAGAGGTTGTCCCAAAATGTACGGCATGTCTCAATTAAATAAATAACATTTTTATTTTTCTCTTACATTTTTAACCTGGTCAGAGTTGCATTTGGAATAATACATTATAATATCAAAAATATAACCTCTAAATATACGGATAATAATGTTGTGCACGTTATTTTAGAAATAAATAATAATAAAGAAAAATACCCAATGGTTTTGAGCGACAAGGAGCCATTTTCAGATGAGTACTTACAGTGTTTTACCGATTTATGATTTAAATTCAAGCAGAAAGCGGTTAGCTCTATTAAAAATTAAGAATTATATTCTGATTTTAGAACTCACACACTCAAAAGTTAAAAAATTAACACTAATAAACAAAAGGAAAGTGGAGTAAATTAATTTGCAATCTAAAAGACAACATTTATTGCAAAAGCGCCATTTTTAAAGAATCATGATGGAAAATGGGGCCTTTTTAGGGTAAAAGGTTTCTGAGAGTGTTCAGGACTCTTAATTGAACTTTGTATATGACACTAGGACTATAATTAGATATGGGATTAAAAGAAAGGCTTAATTGGCGTCGTATACTCCTGCTGGAGCCAGTAAAGTTGATACCAGCCCAAAGTCCATAACAAACACTAACAACTCCAGTTTTTTTTTTAACCACAGTTTTAACGATTAACAAATCCATCTCTGTGAAAATATGTATGTTTGTAATTCAGTTTAGCATTATTGAAGAGAACTAGGACTATAATTAGATACTGGAATTAAAGAAAGGTTTGATTAATGCCCTGCCCTGCAAATGTTGGCATCAGCCTAAAGCCCATAACAAACACCGATAACTACATGTGTTTTTAACAATAACTTACAATAATTTAGTTTCGCCGCAGTTTTAACGATTAACAAATCCATTTCTGTAATACATATATGTACATATGTTTCATATTTCAGGCTGATTTTGATCTTAAAGTCTGCACACAAATTTTGAATATTTTTGAAAAATTTCTCAATACAAAAAAGCATTGTTTTTTTTGTTTTACTAATTTATAATAAGTGATAAAAAAGAACAAATTGCGTTAATTTCGGAACACTTTTTAAAGGTTGATAGTTAAATTACATTTCAATGTTGAATTGTATACTTTCAAACCGTAAAAAAGAATTATTTCTTATTCACGGGGTGTTTCAATAAATTTTATTTTTCTTTCTTCTGCAGAATATAAAAATAATCTAAAATAAATTATAGCATACTATTAGACATATAACGAAAAATTTACCTATTTAAAATTGAGTGACCAGCTGTGCTTAGTTGGGTGTATGGCAATGAATTATTGTATTTTGTAGAATAAGCATATGAAGAAGAAAAAGGCAGTTTTCTGCACGAGTAGTTAAACAAAATTACGTTGTTAAATAATTTAACATTTCACAGGATATAACAGAAAACTTATTTAAGAAAAATTAAAACAAAAAAAAAAACCGTAAGAATGTGTCCTTGATTGGTTAAGTTTACAAATAATCAAACTAAATGAAGTATGAACTTGTTTAAGATGTGTTTATTAAAATTGTTGTAAGAATTAAATATCCTCCTAAAGCAAAATATGAAAACTTCTTTGTTATTTAGTATTGTTAATTAATTTTTCACTGCTTAAGGATAAGTTATTAATTAATTATAGCTTTTTGACTCTAATGATAAAATTTGCTTTAAAATGGCCCATAATATTCTATACGCAAAAAATTAACTAATTTTATCTATCTTCTTTAAAACCCATAAATCTGCTTATCGAAAAACTATAGCTGAGTACACTAGTAAGCTTATCTTCATAAAAATTTGCAGAGTTTCTACTTGATAGACAATTGCTTTACATAAAAATATTTATCAAATTGTTAATCAGTTGTTACTTCAAGAATATCCTTGAAATTTGGTTATGATTTTACGTCAACCCACATCAAATTTTGTTTATGAACATACCGTTTTCGGATATATGACATCTTCAGTGTTCTCTCTATACTAATACTCTATAGAGTATACTCTACTCATGTGCATACTCTACTCATACTCTGTAGAGTATAGAGAGAACACCGAAGATGGCGTATAGCTGAAACCGGTATGTTAACAAAATAAATAAGGCGTCGGTTGGCATAAATTCACTAGACAACAACCGAAAGTAATATTATGATAACTAACTTGTTTAGAACAGTGATTATACAAAGAAAATAATTATTAATTAATTAATTGCTGTTAGAATTAGGTGAAATTTAAAATGTTAAAGTCTTATACAAAAAATCGCTATAATAACTTTTACTGCTGCAAAAAAATTACGCCAATTAGAAAAGTCGCGTTATGTCTCAAATGTGAAAGTGAAAAAAGTTAACAACTTAAATTCTAAATACAACTTTGAATTTCATTTAATTTTGGGATGTGTTAAGCGCGTTTTACCTAGTGGGTGGGCTAGTGGGTGGCATACTTAGCTAATCAGTCTGGGGTTTGCGTTTGATTCCCAACTACGGTTGTTTTCACTACAAAAAATCATTTTTAAGGTAAAAAAAAGTAGATAAAACGTCAGCCTTAAACATCTCAATTACAGTGTGTACGGCTGTGTTTAAATTTTAAAACATTTTACTTAAATGCGTTCAAAAACACAAGTGTGAACTTAGTATTAAAAAGAAAATAATTTTCAGTGAAAACGTAAACGAAATGACCTATTGTGTGTTTTAAAAACTGCTTAGTTTTCTAAGAAATCTTAAACACACAACACAATAACAACATGCTTGTTATAAATTCTACAAAATAAGAAAAAAAAAGACACATAGTCTAGCAGGCGCGTACACTGAATGATAATGACATCAATAATATGGGATGATGTGAAAGTAGAATATTATTGTATATGCGGGAACGATTAAATAAACTATATAAATACCACTTGCTAGGCAAATAAAATAAAATTCAATTATTGCTGGGAGTAGCATTTTTTACATGTTGCAGTGGTGAAGTTACCATCGCGTTTATTTCAGTGTATTGAAGTGAATAAATCGTCTAATCTAATTTAAAACTCTAAAGTGCTGTCTGATTTGTAGGCAATAAAAATTTTCAATATAACAAAATGTTTATTGAAAGGAATAAGCGCAAAAATATTGATCGAATATCTTAATTAAATATTAATAAAATTTTAAATTTTCTTTATTAAAAAGGAATAAACGTTACAATATTATTTTTATTATTATTATGCTAACCGGGAAAATAGTTGTTTAGATTGGAAATAACGGGCGTATATTATTGCCATAAGGTAATATTAATAATTAGAAAAGTAATTTGACTACGGTTCCATAAAAAATTGTTTTTTCTTAGTTTAAACACGATAAAAAGGACATTGTTTTATACCAATAAATATAATATACTTTTATACGTTTTATTTTATTTATTGCATTTAAATAAAGTTTTCGGTTCAATAAATATGTTAATTAATTATGAATTAATCAATGTATTAAATAAACATAAAAAAAAATTATATAAAATATGTACATATAAGCAAATATATAATTATTATGTGCCAATGAACAAACATATTACCATATGGCAATATTCTGAAAAACTACATCTGCAATAAATTGAAGTTTTTTTATTATTGTTATTATGAGTTAAAAAGATCTGAATTTTAAGTAGAAAAGAAGTTATATAATAATATACATATAAACAATCACATCCTTGTAAAAAAAATTAAGAGAAGAAGGTGGCTATTATCCAAATTTGGAACATAGCTATCTTGGGTTTTTGTTTTTAACTTTTATTGTTTATTTATTATTTCACTTAAAATTGATGATTAATTAACCACCTCGATAATCTTTGGCTCTTAACTGAAACATTAAATGCTTGTCCAGAAAATAAATTTGATTTTGTTTTAGTAGACATGGCAATAACAATAACTCTAAAATAAAGTATACTTCTGGGCAATTTAATATTAAATTTGATTAATCTAGCCAGATCGCCAAGAAAGCATAGCAACTAAAACGATTTTCTTCGTAACATCGGTTATTGTTGTTGCTAAGATGATTTGGTTAACTTTTAAAAGAAAATATTTATTAGCAATAAAGTAAAGGAAATCACCTATTGTATACTTTACAAACTCCGTAATTTTATAAGAAATCTTAAACCCACAAGGCAACTGTAACATGTTAGTTACAAATTCTACGAAATAACTTAAACAACAGAAAACAAATACAACTACACTGAATGATAATAACAACAGCAATATGGGGTAATGTCAAAGGATAATATTCTTGTATATGCGATAACTGCTTAAAACAGCTATATAAGCACTACTTGCTGGGCAAATGAATGAATTAAAGTTGAAACATAGTTGGGTAGGGACAATAAAATAATAAAGCATCATTTAGGCATTACGGTGGTGAACTTGATACACATTATGTTTCTTTTGTGGGCATTGAAAGTGCATAAATCGTTTAATATAATTAACAACTCAAAGCTACTGTGTTATTATTTTGCTACAAAAGAACTCAATATAATAAAAAGTTTATTAAACGGAATAAACGTAACAATATTGATCTAATATCTTATTTAAAACCCGAAAAAAGTGTAGTTTATCTTTATAAATTTTTATAATATTATCGTTAATATTTATGATAATTACTCACTGATACGTTCGGTTTTTATTAAATCTTGTTGTTTTTATATTTGTAAGAAAATTCACATATTTTATCCCTTTTTATATTTTTTATTATCAAAACGATTTAATGAGTGATAAAATTTATAATTTACCTTTCTTCAATGCTTTCTGAGTAGTGCTAATAGTAGAAAGTTCAAAACTTCTATTCTGTGTTCAGAGCAAACACCGACAAAATACTCTGAGATCGAGTGGTTAAAAAACTCAATAATAACAGAATTGATAGCAATTCTTCGGAGCTCAGATTTAAGGGTCTTATGAAGTATTAAAATAATTTTTTTTTCGTTTTATAGAGCATCTAAATTTCTAAAATCTGTAGATGAATGATGACTTTTAAAATATACAAAAAAGCTCGCTTGGTGCTGTTAGAGCTTCATCCATCTTTGTCGATTAATAACATAAATTTTTTGCATTGTAATTTTCAAATTATTTTAAATGCTATGTATCTAAAAAAGTATCTCATAAAAACGAGTTCTGAATTGGCAAGCGTAAATCTTGCAAATTTTTCCATAACGTGCTGTGGTCAATTTAGTGGCATTTTTCTTAAATATTGCGGTTTCGTAAATAGTTTTATTGGCAGCCGCGGCAGTTCAGCTAAAAGTTTATGTTGCAAATTTTAAATGCATTTTTCAAAAGTGTTGAGTTATTGCCGTGTTGAGTTATTGCTTGAAAGCTTACCGCCTTATCCAGTGATTTCATGTCACACTTTAACTACCCATTCCACAAAGTCGAAACTAAATATGGGAAATCCTTTATGCAAAAAACTTTTTGATCATTAATTTCAAAATGCGGCTTTTCCATAGATGCTTTCAGATTGGAAACACATTTTTGGTTGGTCGAAGCTAAACCATATAAAAGGGCATGTTATACATATGCTTTCAAAATATTAATATCTTCTTTAACAATTTCAGTTAAGCTATCAGCAGATAAGCCGTTGAAGAAAATAAATAGCTAGGAACGATTTCAAAATTAGAAGATAGATTTAATCGTAAAAATATACGGGGGCACTAATTATATTGTTTCTTTCAAGTCCAGTGTTTTCGAATCCATTAACTGAATGCAGATTTGTTTTATACATCTCTTTTTTACGATTACTTAATCTATAACTAAAGTCATATTCTTGCAATTTCTGTTATCTAACTACCAGCATTTTTGCCTCACGGCAAAAGTTTCGTTTTTTAAGCCGGGTTGAAGAAATTTAAAATTTATAAGCCGTATGAACATGAGTCTCGTTTTCATCTGACTTAAGCATAAAATAAAAATAAGATAAAGTGCCCTTTTCTTTTATTATAATAATAATTACTTAATCCCGGCAGTTTCAAGGACATACAAACCAGAATGTTACCTGATGAGGCCAACAAATTGTTGGGGAAACACCAATTTTTGTCATTTTGAACAAGAAAGGAGAAGAAGCTCACATAAAATATTTTATAAATTATTATTGCCTTTATGGAATACTTGACCATCTAGACTTGGGTCTTTCGGGGGCAAAAAGGAGCCTAGTCTCCTTCAAGGCTAGCAGGAGCCAACTGGACAATCCACTATATTTCCACGAGAATCAGTAAAGCCCCAGAGTTCCGCTATTTGTCTCTTTAGGCATTTAGCTGTTTTCTGACTAATTATTGAGGTAAGCCCTTCGGGAGTATCGTGGTGGCTGTGTGTTCGAGGCCCTCGTTTGAGTTTGTGGGTCGGATCATTCACAATGAACACAATGAATGGTCCAGGTCCAGTGAGTATGAATGCCGTCGTATTCTGAACCAGGAGTTGGATAGTCTCCAACTCTTCAGCAAGGAGTAAAGGCTGCGGCCTGCTTCGGGTTTTTGAAGTTGCAGGAGTGAACGGAGGATATACGTATCCGAAGGTCTTCTAGGGCGTGAATGACGTTGCTTTTCATTTCCAGTGGTTTGACCACTACCAGATTAAGGCCTATGGCCACGTGCAGATGTAAATATTATCACGTCATTGCAATAAAACTAAATCACGTCAGAGCTAAATTGAAAAACATGTCGTGTACTTTGCTATAGCGAAAAAAACTTCTCTAAAACACTCATTGGTAAATATATCTGTAATATCTTAGGAAACATGCCTTTTATTTATTTATTCATTGCTCTAGCAAAATTCAAAGGCTTAAACAAATGTTTTCATCAACTTTAAATTCGTATCTTAATTATTTTATTTCATTTAAAACATAAATTTATACAAAAATGTCCGCTAAAAAAGGTACGTATAATTTGAACACACTTAATTAAATTAACAATAACAAAATATATATGTATGCTATCGTTACTGTGAAGTAATCCATAATCTTTTTTATGAATATAATATACAGCAACCACGATGTTAACGTTGAAGTACATTCGTAGTTTAACAATATCGTATTTAACAAATAGCGGCAAATTATTGCAAATTAGAAATAGGATTTGAAACTATTCCTATTTAAGCTGAGTGGTCCCAGCCGAACGATCGTCTGGGAAAGCATATTCTCATTTTTACTAAACTTAATTCATGTCTGCGTGTTTGGTGGGAAGTGTTGTTGACAACATAAATCCATATGCATGCATTAACAACTTGTACATTTTTATTTATCATTGGCACACCAATTTCAGTCAGCTTAATACATTAAATAATCTTATCGTATTTGCTTGAAAACTAAACGGAAGAGAAAAGATAGTGAGTTAACGAAAAAAAAGTAACTTTACTCATTTAATAAAAATATCAAGGCATTTACAAACATAGAGCCAATGTACATTCTGCACAAACGTTTTGCACAAAAAAATATATTTAAGTTTTCTATATGATTTCTAATCTTTGTTTATACGTACCCGGGTCCAAAAAATTATAAAACGATGATATTTTTACGTTTATTGCTTTTAATAATCGTTTTGTTATATGGAGATCTATTATTGCAAAATAATAACACAGCATTTTAAAGTTGAAAATTAAATTAAACGATTTATTTACTTTCAATATACACAAAATAAACGTGATGCTAACTTTGTTGTCTATACTTAACGATGAATAAATATCTATTGTTTACACATCTATTTCAAGCGGTTTTTGCAAATGCTTTCATTCAGTGTAGGCGCCTGCTTGGCTGTGTGCTTTTTCTTTTGGTTTCTGTTGATTAAGTTATTTTGTAGAATTTATTGCAAGCATAAAATTTCTTAGAAATCTACGCAGTTTATAAAACACACAATAAGTAATTTCATTTACTATTTTACTTATTTTCTTTTAAAATATTAACAAATTATGTTCGTAGCAGTATGAAAAACCTGAACTTTTGACCTTTAATATCTTGATATTAACCCTGCATAGATAAGTTACGTCTATCAGACGTATTCCCTTTTAATTTTGTACTCCATCTCTGTGGTTTGTAGTGAGAGAAAATGTATATGCTCAGTATTCTCAGTTGATCTTAGTAGCTTGCTAATGGTTATCAAAGAGAAAATTCAATAACTCCTATGCCAACTGTTATTTTTTTTAAGTCCTTAAAAGGATGATAGAAACCATACGTCTTTCAGACGTAACGTTATCTTTACCATACCAAAAAATAACGTTATCTTTCTAGGGTTAAATAAATTATACATAATTATTCTTTTTAGCGAGGTAAAAATGTTGTTCACCAAAAACAAAAAAAATATTCAGCAAAGTTAAAAATTCTGGTTGTTGTAAAGATTTCTGGGCGAGACTGGGATGTCGAATACAAAATCCATGACTCTAGTATTTTTAAAAATCAATTCCTGGTGGCATCCCCTGCCAGCATATTATTTCGAATGGAAAAAAGCCGTTGCTACCCCTCTCTAATATTTTCAAGATATTTAATATGCAATGCAAGACATGAAATTATACCTAACAGTTTCCTATAATAACGTAGCAAAATTTACACTCAAGTTGTCAATTGCGTATCTAGGCGCATACTTGTATGCAGCAGTAAAATTTTCGTTTGTGTGCCTATTATTAGACTATAACTGTTTGTCCTAAAAATATGCACAGAATCAAAGAATTTTACTGCTGCATTTGAATGTTAATTTTTGTTTTCCACGGGGCAAAGCTTTTATGTTGAATTAAAAAGGTGTTTCACTTAAGTTTAACTGTTTTTGTTTGAATTTCTTCCAAGCAATTGAAAAAAGTGTCTGTGTTGTTGTTGTTGTTTTTGTTCTCCAGTAAAAGAAAATAAACAGTAAAAGAAATCAATAAATAAAGGAAAATTTTTAGAGTGTTTTTGAAAGAACCACACAAATTTCTTGGAGAATAAAATGGAAAGAAAATAACTTTTATATTTAAACTGCATTGGTAGACTTAAAATTCCTCGAAGATATTGTCACAGACACGAAAGTTTATTATTTCTCATTTAATATTTTTTTATTTCAAATGTGCTGTTGTGTATATTGTAAAAGTTTTAGAATAATAAAGATTTTTCAATCATTATACAACAATAAGTCTTTATAAACTTTTCATTTCTATTGTTGTCATATTTTTTTTATACTTTTTTTGCCACTGTATTGTTATCGTTGATGAAGGTGGCAGACAGTGTTGCCATTGTAACATTTACTTTGATAGATCAATTTTTTTTTTTAAATTAATTTGACATGATAAAAGCCGATCTAGTTTATACTATATTTTTGTACTTTTATAGTTTTTTGTGATTTTTAATTTGTTAAAGTGTCTTATACAAAGAAAAAGAAAACGTGCGGGTCTAATATTGATTTGGTTCTAAGAATTTATTTTTATTTTTTGGCTTTACGCAAGATGTAAGCAGGATAAAAGTGGAAGTTAAATAAAAAACAAAGTGAGTGGAGTATATTCACAAAATTTCTGCAGTATTTAAATCTAACAAACAAATTTAACGCATATTTCCCAGAATGAAGTAAGGGATCTGTGATAAAGCAATATTGTTTCCCAGCTTAATAGCCTCAAGCAATACACAAAGAAGAATACTCATGTAGCTAATATATGTAGATAGTATAATAAGACACATATTCAACATATACTTAAGGAAAAACTTTCAAGACCGAATTTATTTACAAACAGTTAATTGTAATATGTTTAAAACTAAGTGAAATTTGTTATTTTCAATATCAGGTTCCACAAATTTATTAAAAATTGATTAAATGGATCAAAACGCAGCAATAAAATTAATATTGCTACTTTTAGTCCTTTTGCACTTTAAAGTTTTAAATTAAATTAAACGATTTATTCGCCTTCAATACACAACAAATAAACACAATGGTAACTTTACCACTGTAACGTCTAAGAGATGCTTTATTATTTTTTCTGAACGATGTTTTAATATGTATTGAATCCTGTTGTTATTTCCCTCGTGCTTTCTGGCTGTTGTTCTTTTGGTGTAAGTGGCGAGCGCTAGCGATGTGAAAACATCATTGTCAAGCCGTGATACAATTCATACTGGGGAGTCAGTGTTCGGGTTTAGGTAGTTCTGTTGTTAAGTTCGTATCTATCCATGTAGGCAGAATGCTAGCCATCTGGCACTTTATGCAAAGTAAATCTCTCAATACCTCCGTCTTTTATTATTATCTAGGTACGTGTGTCCGTCTGAGGGTGTTTTTCGCTTGTTCGTGTGTATCTGTAGTGGTTTGAAAATTGTATCTGAGGTCGTGTTTACCTGTTCGCCACTGTTGAAAGTTTTCTGTTTTGTAGATTTCCATGTTTTCAAGAATGTCTAGAATTGTTCCTTTTTTGCTAGGATATAGTAATGTCATACATTCATCTATTTCCCTTGGTGCGTTTCCGTAACTATCAATGTGTAATGCAAAGTTGGAGTCTTCTATTTTCCGTTTATATAAGCGTACGTGTTCTGTAAACCTTGTTTTTAGTGTTCGTCCAGTTTGCCCTATATAAGTTTTTTACAGGTACAAGTAAGTCTGTCTACCCCGCTGGAACTAATTTGAATTAGGCCAGGAAGTGGTGCTTATATAGCTGTTTTAAGCGGTTTTACTTTACCTTATTATTATTGTTGTTATCGTTTGGTGTAGGCGACAGCTTGACTGCGTGTTTTTTGTTTGTTTAAGGTATTTCGTTATAATAAGCATATTGTTGTAGTTGTATTGTGTGCATAAGATTTCTTAGAAAACTACGAAGTTCATAAAACACACAATAGGTCATTTCGTTTCCTTTTTTGTAATGATTTTTTAGAAAACTGCGTAGTTTGTAAAATATACAATAGGTCATTTCGTTTACTTTTTTACTTTTAAAACTTTTTTTCTTTTAAAACTTAAACAAATGATCTTCGTAACAATATTTAAGATGGCAGGTGAATATATATTTTAAGAAAGTTTTAATGCTAAATTTAATCATCATAAAATTGTTATTTTTTTACATAAGCGGTATATTAAACATTTATGAATAACTATTATTTTTATGAATAACTAATAAAAATACATGAATAATTAAAAAAAAAAAATATATTTATTTAGCTTCTTTTTCAATCAAATCTTTCTTTTTCCTCAAAAAGTTTTGGTAATACTGGTCGAAAGCCAGAAATCGAGTATAAGAAAATAATATGTATGAGGTTCAAAAAGGCCTTTAGACAATTTAGTATTAGCAAAAAAATATATATATATATATATTTGAAAAATTAAAATAATTTTATTTTAAAGACAATTTTCTTTTGAAATAATTTTTTAAACCTTTCTATTTTGTGTTAAAATCTCTAAACTTTTATTTAATTAAGGAGGCTTTCTGATCAAATCTTATTTTGTATTAGAAAAATATATTTTTATAATAAACCATTTTCAATATTACATAAAATGTATAATATTCGTCTAAGATTGTTTTTGAAATTTAACAAAGACAAATAGTATACCAGCTGTGAAATCAGGGAAAGAGACATATAAACTTAAAGTGAAGTCTTTACGGTTTATTTATTGTTGTGCTAAATGGTTATTTAGTTTCGGCTATGATCAATTAGTTTTAAAATTTTAAGGCCCTAAAAAATTAATCCTGTTTAAATTTTGAATTCTCTCCTGATTTTACCGGTCTTAAACTATGTGATAGATTTCATTGAAAGGTTTATTGTATATCCGCGATTTTTGTATTCATTTTTCTTCTGTTGTGTTGTGTAGTGTTGCATGTCTTTTGTTGCACTTAAGAATTAGTTGAGCATGCAGCTCTTCAACATTAATTCCTTCAACATTTACAACATTTTCAATAGGTGCTTGTTGCAGTCTTTAAACTCTTCTTTTAATATTTTATAACTTAGCTTCCCTAAGCTCTTGTACATGTATAGTAGAGTTTTACAAAATGAAAATGACGGCAAGTTATAAGAAAAGAAAATATATACGAAAATGAAAAATGTTTAAAGGGCGCACAGGAACAGTGAAAATAATTTTTAGCCACAACAATAAAGAACCAGCAAAAGAAAATAAATATAAAGCTTTTTCTTCTTTAATTTAACAAAAAAAGTTTGTTTATTGTTATATTACAGTTTAAATTTCAGTTAGTACTTTTTATTTAGCTCATTTTCTTTGAAGAAAATGTGAAATGAAATATGAGTTTTTGTTTGAGAGTGTTGTGTTTTTGTTGCTGTATACGGAAATTTTCTTTAATGCAAATTTTTATTGCTTTATTTAACTTTTCTTAATTCATTTTGTATTCTGTTTTTCCAAACTTTTGCAAAGTGCAAGGCAAAATTTTATAGAAATTATATTATCCTTATATCCGTTTTTTTAGAATTTATTTAACTTTGAAATTTTTTTTTTGTTTGTTTCCTTTCTTTTATTTGTTTCCATTTAAAACTTTAGAGGTTTTAATTAACTATTTTGCAGTTGTCAAAAAAAACAACTTTACTGTCGAGATAAGTTTAATGTTCGTCAGTTGATGAAAAATTTAATTATTTATTTAAAAAATTTTTAAAGTTTGACAGCAAAAAGAAATGAAAAGCCCATTGTGGGTACTTCTTTGACATAAGACATTTGAGAGTCTTTTACTTTCAGTTAGTTATATTTTAAATCATGAGACCAAGCATCTTAATTGAAGGCCTTCAGCGTTGTTTCAATTAAACTATATTTTGTTTATTCAAAAATCGATCGTTCACTTTAAAGACGATGTTGCATTTGTAGCATATAATACCATAACCTTTCATGTTAATTAATACAGTATTGTACATTCATCAGGCGTTACAAACGCCGCTATTGTAGATGAAAAAAAAATTCCTGAAATTTTTCCGTTAAAAAATATTATGGATTAACATGTTAACATCAAAAAATAAAAAAAAAACTAAAAGTAACTTTTTATAAAATACTTCAAATTATTCACATTTATCCAATCCAGCTAAGAAGAGTAATGGTCACTCAACGGCCATTAATTAACTGTTTATTGATATTTCCCATGTTGTGCTTAACCAAAAAAAAAACTGTAAAACGCGTTACCATTATAAATCGTAGTACATTTTAGAATATTAAATTTTTTAAAGCTATAGAAAATCAAAGATAAAATTTTAAATTTGAAAGGAAGCCTTAATTCTAACAAAGTAAAGCAAAAATTAATAATAAATAAAAAATCTTTATATTCGTTTTAATATCCTTAATAATTATTTGTGCATAATGAAACCATATTCCTAAAATAAAATAAAAAAAATAATTAAATAGTTAAAAATAGTTTAGAAACTGCTGGAAACTTAAAAAAATATTATAAATTTAAAATACAGATTTTTTTTAATTATTAATACCAAGTAGACAAGAGTATACATGAAGCTTTTAAAGAATTTTTAATTTGTAAATCGTAAAAATTGTTATTTATATCTAAGAAAACAATAACAAAAACAATGCAAATCTGAATGTTTAAAAAAAAATATTTTAGTTTATGGAAACTATGTTTTTTATCGGGTTTTTCAACAAGAAATTTATTTTTCAATTGTGGCAACACCAGTAACATGGTAGTTTTAACATTTAGTTTTTTTTTGACGTAATTGTAGTAGATGCATTAGTAATAGTTACAATGAATTAAATTTCGTACGAAAATGCATTAAAATAGTTAAAATTCACTATGAAAATGGTGGTTCTGTTAATGTGACCTTTCGTAAAAGCCGTGATCTTTTCACACAACACAATCGTAATTCTGAAACCGTTATTAAGAATGTAGTCGTAAAATTTAAGTCGACAGGCTGGCTGCAAATTGTGCAAACACCAACACGTATTCGACTGGGTCGTTCAACTGGCAGCTGTAAGCCATAGTGTCGAAACAAATGCAAATTTTTCAATTCTTTGTTAAAGTTGTGGTTACCCAAAACCACCACATGGCGAATTTTGCATTAGGATTTGACTATGAAGCCCGATGAGGTTCAAGTGGTGCAGCAAGTGAAACCGAATTAATTTTACTTGTCAGAGTATTTCGTGATAAGATTTACATCTGCACCTGGCCGTAAGCCTTAATCAAACCACTGGGAATAAAAAGCAACGTCATTCACGTCCTAGGAAACTGGGGACTAATTCTAGCAACAAATCTTTCCTAGTTGCAATTTTCTTGCTGAAGTGCTGGACTCTATACAACTCCTGGTCCAGAACACATGACTAGCATGCTCACTGCATCCGAATCATTCACTCGTTGGTGTTATTAAAGGCGAGATGATCCTGGCCACCCTAATCAGTTCATGCTTGGAGCCGCAAAACCACAACCACCACGATACTCCCGAAGGGCCAACCTCAATAATCAGTCAGAGAACAGCTAAAAGTCTAAAGTGATAATTAGCGGAACTCTGGGGCTAACTGATTCCCGTGAAATTAACGTAGAGCTTTCAGTTGACTCCCTACTTGCCTTCAGGGGACTTGGCTCCCATTATACCCCCAGCAGCACAGGTCTGGATAGTCAAATATTCTATAAAGACCGGGGGGACTTGTCAGTAAGCAAAATTGCCGCATTTGGGCTTTTGAAAGTCCTAGAGCGATTATTGCGAAGCCTTTGCGTGCTCTACATGTCACTGGCCACTTGGCCAGCCAGATCGTGTCATTTAATACAACTCGATTATTTTTTTGTGGGGTTATATTACGGACATAGTTTATGCGAAGCCAATCGAATCGATTTTAGCCTTAAAACTCAAAATACGTGGTATGATTAACGAAGTAGAACAGCCATTTTGCCAAAAAGTAATTAAAAACGTTGATGAAAGAATTGATATCTATTTGCATGGTCATGGTGGACATTTACCAGTTATTACTTTTCACCCATAATTGCCGATTTTTCCTTTTTGTAATGCAATAAAAATTTAAATCATCGTAATCTAAATTTTTGGTTCTTTTTTATGTTTTAGAAAACATACTTCTTGTTGAAAAACGCTTTATTATAAGCTTTATTGGTTTTTAAGCTGAAATTTAGTAAAATTTTAATTTTTAATTTATTTAAATCAGTTATATTTTTTATTTATTTTTTAACAGTAAATAAATTTACAAATCAATAACTATAATTATAGGAACTAGCTACAGTGGCCTTCGTCCTTACATGTGTACTTATATATATTTTAGTGTTTTTACAAAGGGAAAATCAGTAATATATTTATTTAATAGCTAATGAAAAACGAATATCCACATAAATAAATAATTAAATCACAAATTATAATTATAGTTTAATGAACGTTTTAATATATTATAAATATTTTCTTTAAGCCCGCTGCACCATTGGATGGCATCTTCATGAAAATTGTGCAGACCATTTTATAAATACTTAATAATTGAAAACTCAATGTCAAACAAATTCAAAATAGTCAAAACCTTAATTTACTTTAATTACTAATAGATTTCTTTAAATTGAAATAATTTATGATATTCTTCTAAGATATTTATTATTCCGAAAAATTATTTTAAATGTTTTACTGTTCCTTTTAGCTCATTATTGGATTTGACCCCAAATTTTGTATTGAAAAATCAAGAGTCTTATATCTCAAGCCAAATGAGAGAGAGAGAACCAACACAGCAAAAGGCAGGAAAACTGAAAAATATTTCTATAGCAAAGATTGAAAATAAAATGTATTTTTGTGAGTAATAAAAATAAAAATTTAAGTTTCTTTTAGCAAAAAAACAAAATTTTCGCATATTGTTAGGATTTTTGCCGATACCTATTCTGAAGTTACCTGACAATTCCAGCATATTGTGAGAATTTTAAATTTACGAATTGTTTGTCTTTGGATTGGTTGATAGACAAAACGAGGATAATGCTTGATATATCTATTCTACATAAAAAATAAATAACAAAACAACGGTGTTGCTTCCTGCAAATTTACTTACAAAATCAATTCAAATTTTAATTAGTTCAATTCAAATGAGCTGGTAATGAAGTGCTAATTATTTTTTTTTTAAATTCATCTAGATTTATTCAAAATCAACCCAGCTCAATTCAATTGAATTGGAAATTAATTGCAATTCACTGTAACCAAATTCATATTAATTGGAAACGAATTGCAATTCATTCTACAAATTTATTTTAATTTGAAATGTTTTGTAATTAATTTTTATTAAATTCATTTGAATTGACTTAAATTTCGCTCGATTCACTTTTTTATGTGAAAAGAATTAACATTAACATTTACTAATTCAGTGCATAAATTATTCCTGAATTGATTAAAAAATTAAAGATTCATTTACAGATTTGGTTTAAAGTTAAAATATTTTTTCAATTTGTATTTTGTTTGTTGTTTTGGTATTTAATATATTTGATTCTTGAAGAAAATGTTTGATCATATTGATTAAGTTTAACAAAAAGTTTCTATTAACAATTATTTAAAAATTGTTTTTCTTTTCCTGTGTATATTTATTTGTTCTGAAATAAGATGAGTAATATTCTGCATCTTAAACAATTGCAGGCAGTTCTTATATTGTCATGTGATAAATTATATCTTTTTGTATGAGCAAACATTGTAATATACTTAAACATATAAAAGAATTTTATAGCACATAACCGCTGATAATTCCAGTCGGCATTCTGACCGAATAAAAAATTTTAATATATAAAATTCGTAAAAAAAATTAAATTTAATAAAATCTTATGATCTGTGACTAGAACAAATTTTTAATTTTTTTTCAATTTCAAAAGAATAATATTATACCACCACCCTTATTAGTCTGGGTTGTGTAAGAATTTGTTAATATTTTCTTAAAATTCTAAATTTCATAAACTTTTTTTTTTAATTTTATAACATGCATCAAATTGTTTTACAAATAAAGAAATTTTATATTTTTTATTACTTAAACACAAAAGAAGGGCATAGCACCCAAATCCTGCCAAATGATAATAGCAAAAAATATAAATAAAACCAACCAAAGATAACAGAGCTAACGTATGAAAATTTAAAAATTTGCCCTCTCTTCTTACTTGTACTTTCATAATTCCTTTTAATCATAAAAGAATCAAACTTGGAAACAGAATTTGAATCGGATGTAATATTTAAGTTGTTTCTTTTAACGGGAAATGAAATATTAGAACAAAAATAAGGAGTCCCAAAACAAAACTGCACAGATCAAGCAACTCAGGCAATAATAAAATGAGTTCATAACAACGTATATACAAAATATTCAATTGTCAGCATTTCGTTATGGCCATTGAGACGTTTACACGTTTGAAAATATTGATGAATATAAAATTTATTAACGTAAACTTTTTATGTAATCGGAGCAGAACAAAACAAATAATTTATTACAATTTCATAACATTGTACCGGCAATTTAAAATTTTTCAACTAATAAAAAGAAGAAGACATACAATTGTCCCAATCTACATTGCTTTATCCTTAAGGACATTTATTAAAATAAACAACATCTGGTGTCCTGTATTTCTTTTCTTTGTAACCTTTCTGTTTATAACATTGTATTTTGAATACAATTAATACTTCCGTTTACAATTGCTTATATGTAAAGGGTGTCTTGACAGTTCATATTTGGCAGTCGTGAAGAAGACACGCGGCAAATTTATTGTGAAAAAATATTCGATAAACCAATGTGTTTTAATCTTTAAAACATTTTATCAAAATCAATCATCGATTACTGCGACGATGAGAAAGTTACGTGAATTTTTGGGAGAAACAACGTTCCAACTAAACGCACTATTTATCGTGTAATAAATGATTTCGAAGATAAAGGATCTGTAGGTGATAGGCCCAAGTATGCATCACATGGTACTGCGTTATCGGCTGAAAACACTACAAGAAAGTAATCAAAACGATCTATCAATCTCAATTCGACGCCGTGCTCAGGAGCACGGTTTTCAAAGAACAACTTTTACCACAATTTTGCACAAGGATTTGCATTTATTTCCATATAAGATTCAGTTGAAACAAGAGCTTCTTCCACAAGACCGCCGTGTACATATGCCAATAGGATGTTACAGCTCACCCCTGACAACCCTGATTTTCATAAAAAATTAATAATGACTGACTATGTTCATTTTCATTTGAATCGATAAGTGAATAAACTGAATAGTCGGTTCTGAGGAATGGGAAACCTTCAAATTATCCAACAGTCACCTTTGCATCCATTAAAAGTGACAGTTTGATGTTCAATTTGTTCAGGAGGAATCATTGGACCTTACTTCTTTGAAAAACGATGTAACGGTAAATGTGATGGGGGAGCGATATCGTGATATGATGAAGAACTGTATTTTGGCCATGCTGCTTTGGGCTTTATTAACATGTGGCATCAACAAGAATTACTGCGAGAACTCTTTCCACAATAAATTATTTCAAGAAATAAAATAACCTGATTTGACTGCTCTGAAAATATTTTTGTGGGGATTAATAGTGTGATTCGTTTTACATCCGCACCTGACTATGTAGCCTTAATCAGATGGTGGACAAGCCACAATTGTATAATTTGGAACGTCGTACATGCGTCCTAGGAAGCCGAAGACATAATTCTAAGCAACAGAACCACCTAGTTGCAACTTTAATGATTCCAGGGCAGGACTGCAAACCATCACACCTGGCTAAAGAGTTGGAGACTTTCAACTCCTGTCCAGAACACATGTCTAGCATGCTCATTGGACTGGATCATTCTCTTAGGGTGTCATTAACAGTGAGATGATCGTGGCCACCATAATAACCATTATACTGTTATGGGGCCGCGAAACCACAACCACCACGATACTTCCATATAGGGGCCAACCTCAATGATCAGTCAGAGAACTATTAAATGTCTAAAAAGACAAATAATGAACTCTGCGGCTCACTGATCCCCGTGGAAATAAAGTAGAGCTTCCAGTTGACTCCCTGCCTGTCTTCAGGGGACTGGGCTCCCTTTTACCCCAATTGCACTGTGTCTAGATAGTGGAATTCTATAAAGACCATATTTAAATGCCCCTGGGGTGATTTTTGTGGGGATATCTAAAAAGCAACATTAAATAAAACATTTACAATATAAGATTTATTCTTTTTCATTTAGAAACAAACAAAGCAGCGTACCCTCCTGGCGGACATCCTGTACATAAAAGAAATTATGAATGAAAGACATTTCCTGCTTATCTTATATGAACATTGTTCGAAAAAGCTCAAAATATTGTATAATAAAAAATGCTTGGAATAAAAACGTTTTTAAAAAAAATCAAATTTCTTTTAAAGAATTGGAATTATGTGAGCAACCATTTAGCCATTATTTAAAAAATTAACTGTAATTAATATGAATCAGAATATTTTAGATTTAGCTAGCCTCATTTATTTGCTCACTCCTTTTGTGTTACTTACGAAGTAGAAGAAGAAAGGTAAGTTAAAAAAAGAGATAGAGAGGGACGTACCGTATACAAAGTGAAAAATTTTAAAAAGGAAAGGAAAAAGGTGTGAGAGACACAAATAGAACCTGCTGTTAAAGGCGCATTTGCCGGGACTTGCAATCAAACAAAGCTCTGAGGAAGGTTTGAGTCACCGTTTACTGTCACTTGCATTGTAAGCCTCTCATCCATCTCGCTGCTACTTAATTCAATGGCGATTAAAAGTTCCGATTTGTTTGCCAGTCCAGTAGCTTTTTTTAAGTAAGGTAGGCACCTCAACTACTTTATTATTTTTAGCTAACAATTCTGCATTTGTTTAAGCTTTATACTCGCACAGACTTATAAAGTAACGACTGCTTTAACTGTATTATCATTTAAATGTTTTGGATTTTCACCGACCGTAAATGAATTACTCCTGTCATATCTTGCGGTCAAAATCGTCGTTTCTGGCTGTTTGTTTATTTGTTTGTTACGACTGACAAGCGCTTTTGAAATGACGATATCATTATCAAGCGACGTTACAAATAGTATTGGAGAAGGTTATATTAGATGTGTTAGTATTGGGTTGGAGTCAGACAATTTTCCATAAGGGTCGCATCTATTTTTGGTAGGCAAATTGCCCATTACTCGGCGAAAATATTAAAATAACCCCGCATTAAATGCCGGAAAGTATGACAAATTTATTACCATTATTGACATATTTTTCTGAAGGCCTGTTTTTGATATTTGGGGTCTCAGTTGTGTTTTTGGTTTTGTAAGTAAAATGTTAAATGAACCACTTTTCATGTTATCTTTTATTTTGTAAATAAAATCAATGAGTTTGTGATCCAATGTTCTTAAGTTTTATGAATTTTAAATTCTTTTATGGGGCGGCAGACACCAGAAAAACTTGTTTTCCTGATTTTAAATCATGCCACTCTTATTGGCGGGGAACTATAGTGATAAGCTAAGAGGGCAGGAGAAAATACACTATTTCTATTTTGTATTCTTATGTTTTAGTTTTATTATGACTATATTTTTGATAAAAAATTGGTTAAAACTAGATTTTTGTATCTGCTTTAAAACAAAATAAAAAGCAAATAACTAAAGCAATTAATAAATTTCAAAATGGCTTATCTAACATATCATCGTGTAAACCATTTCGGAAGAAGTTTTTTTTATTTATAAAAAATCGCTTAGACAAAGTATAATACCTACAGGAAGTATATCTAGTAACAGCTGTAAAATGTATAAAAGCAAAAACATTCTCAACAAAAGTAACAAAACGATTTCTAACAAAAAGAAGCAAAACAAGCGTAAATAGCATTTGCAACAGAAGGCTCAAGCTGTAAAAAAGGAAACAATAAGTTTTAAAAATGAAAATGAAGCTAATGAAAAGTGAAAAATGAAAAACCATAGAATACTAAAAACCACAGCATCATTAACTTGAGTGGTTTTTAAAATTAAACGCACGTAATTTTATGACTCTTTATTACTTCTACTACGTGTTTTTCTTTATTATATTGTGGAGCTTGTATTAATAGTAAAACTTGTTAAGTTCTTTCTTAAAAACATTGTTTGTGTTGCACTATTTTCACTTTTACGTTCAGCTTCATTTACGAAGCAAAACATAAAATGTTTTTCAATTGCTGGGAGAGAGAAAAATGAAAACATTGTATGCATTGCATTTGTATGTGACGTTGTACAAGTATCAAGTATACAAAAATACAAAGCGTCTTCCTCTGGAGTTTCAATAGAAGTTAAAATCGCGTCATTTGTAACGAATGACATACACATACACACGCTTATGTACTCGTACTTAATTTTTCAAAAATAACCATTTTGAGTCAGGTAGAAGTAATGAGAAGTTATTTTGTGTAGAAAATAATAAATCATTTTCACTTTTTAAACTAAATCTCTGGTTTATAGCAATTGTTAATATTTAATTGTCTTACTGTCTACATTGTGTTGCAAAGTTTACATCCTATGAAACAGTTTCTGCTATAACTTTTACTTCTCTCGGGTTCTTAAAGACGTTTCTTTTTCAACTGTGGCAACACCAACGATATAAAATTTTGGTTCTTGACATTTTCGTTATAGATACATTGGCAATTATTGCAAAGAATTCAATTTCGCACGGAAATCGCACTAAAATAATTGAAATCCACTATGAAAATGTTGGTGCTGTTAAAGTTACATTTCTTCAAATTCGTAATATTTTCGAATCGCCTTTCTGAGACCGCCATTAAGAATTTGGTTGTTAAATTTGAGTCGACAGGCTCGATATAAAGTGTGCGAATACAAGCGCGTTTTCGACCGGGTTGTTCAACTGAAAACATCGCAGTCGTAAGACACAGTGTTTAAGCAGATCCAGATTTGTCAATTCCTCGACGTTCTCTACAATTGAGGTTATCAAAAACCACCACATGGCGAATTTTGAGCAAGGATTAGACTTTGAAGTCTTACAAGGTTCAACTGGTGCAAGAATTGAAGCCAATCGGATTCATATCGCCATAGATTCGCTCAATTCATTCAGGAACAACCGGTTTTTCTTTCAAACGAAGCTCCTTTGCACTCGTCAGGGTCATTGGGGCTTCTGAAACTCCTAGAGCGTTCACTGATTATTAAGAAGCCTTTGTATGCTCAACGTGTCACTGTTTGGCGCGCTATATTTTTATTGTATTATTAACGTGTAAAATATATATCGTTTGATTTAACACTTTTACCAAAAAGTACTGTTTGAAAGTTAGAAATTAGTTTTAAAATATGCTCCTTTTGGTGAAATTCACAAAAAGTAAATTTCCCTATCGATCGACTTTCAGCAAAATAATAATATTTGTACCAAAATTTTACAAAAAATTGTTTATATCTAGAAAAAATTGTACTTGTACCCAGGAAAAAAAAATTTGTCAAAAAAAGGAATTAATAATAATTGTTATAATCACAATAAATAAATTGTTTAAAAATTCGCAATCGAAATATAATCTAATAATCAATTTTCCCAAAATTAAATTTATCCAAAGAACTGTACTTGCAAAAGAAATTTTAAATACAACTATTGACGTACCTTCCCTTTCAAAACCGTCATTACTGGCTATTTGTTTGATGCAATTGCCGAGCGCTTTCCATGCGATGATATCATTATCAAGCCGCGTTCTCGACAGTATTGGAGAGTTAGTAGAAGTCCCACCCCACTTCTACTATAGACAGTTTCTTATTAGGGTGGCATCCATTTATGTAGGTAGGTCTCCTTGCATTTTATGAGGAGTTATAATTCAATATTTTCGTTTGGTTGGTGTACTATCTTTTAGATCATTTTCTATTCTTTATTTCTTCAGTTCAGTTGCATAATGTTGGCTAAATTTTACCTTGTTTTGTATATCTCTTATAACACCTTTCCCGTGCTTTTCTACTTAACAGATTTTGTAATTTTTCAGTGCACAAATTGATAAATTATAAAGATGATTAAGTATTTCTAAACTTTTACTACATAAATATTAAATACTTATTTAACTTTTCCATTCACAAGTCTGTGTTATCATGTTAATGAGTTTATGGTCAATTTATTTTTAAGCAGCTTATGCTTGTTGTTGTTGCAAATTAGCATTGAAAATTTCATTTTATATTGATAAAATTTTATCTCTGACACACCTGGAACTTACGTATTTATAAGTTTAACCTGTGTTTTTAATGTATAAAAGAAGCTGAAAATGTAGAAAGTACCATAAGTACTTAAAAAGTACTTTATTTATAAATTTTTAAATTTCTAAATTTTTCATGCGAATATTCTTGCAATATACAGATTTAAGTCAAATTATATGTTACTTGAAAAATAATTTAACATAACTATCAGCCAAGAGTTCCCATGCCTTATTCAATACAAATAATAGAAGCAAATTGATTAATGACAAGCATACTCGTGCACATAAAAGTGTATGTTGATGGACACTAAAATTGTAAAATGAGCAAATATGTATATGAATGCATATCTTAAATGTAGATAAGCAAACGAAACGTAAAAAATATTTGATAACGTAAATAGTTTCAAAAAAATTCAAGTATATTTGTGCACATCACTGACTTAAGTAAAGAATAAGTTTATTAATTCAAATGATTTTTTATATTTGTAACAGCAGAACTCCGTCATTTCTGAATTTTAAAACTTTTAATTAAAAAATAATGCTTTAATTTTCAAAGCTATAGGATGTTCCCAATAACAAAACGTAATAAATATATAATAATTATAGTTATCTTTAAATTTTTTCAATTTTGATTAATTATTTATATATTCTTCTTTTTGTTTATCCTGATGATGTCAACCAATGGTTTGGCGAAATATTAAAAAATAATAAAAAATAAGGTTTTTTAATAATTTTTTTATAAAATAATGACCTAGTGCTTAATAATAAACTACTAAAAAAGATGGTAATAAATATTAAAGGGCCAATATTACAAATTAATTGATACGACGTTACCTTTTCAGTCGTTATAGACAGACAGTTGAAATTTACACAGAAAATTTTTTCTGTAGATGGCTGAAAGAAAATTTGGATAATAAAAGGTGTCCACATAGGTAATATTATTTGATTTAAAATTTATATAACGTGTATATTATTATATACACAATTACTACTTTTTAAAATGTGCATAAGACCAATTCTTACGTATGGCTGCCAAATCTGGTATGAATGTGCTAAATCACACCTTAAAAAGCTACAAGTAATACAGAATAAGAATTTAAAAATAATTTACAATCTGTCTTCAAGATTCCCAACTGTCGAATTGCATTCAAAAGCAAATGTAAAGACGATTGTAAATTTCATAACTGACATGGCGCTGTCATTTAGAGAAAAATGCAGAAGGTCGAGCTACGCCCATCTGAGAGGTTTGATTTGATAACATCTAATTTTAACTTTGCTCTCAAGTAAAGTATGGATACTTTAGGTGTTGTCTTAAAGCTTCTCAAGTCATTCCTTTTTTTTTTTTTTTTTTTTTTTTTTATATTATATCTTAGGTTTTTACTATCTTTTCCTATTAAATTGATGTATTTAATAAGTTTTTAATAATAATGAAAATGTGATAATTTGCTGAAATATCTTAATGATAGAAACTCAAAAACTGTAAATATTGTTAAAGATAATGTACCTATGATAGTTAATAAATAAATAAAATAAAAATAAAATATACACAATTAAGTATAAAAACATTAAGCGGAAAGCCTTTATAGTTGACGTAGATTACCTATCTTTTGAGCCATAGTAGAAATGGAATTTGCTTACAAGGTATATTATTATGCTGGCTAAACAGCAACCATAAATAGTTAACATGATCAATTAAAGGGTATCCCTAGAGATATTATAATTATATATAGCATTATCGTCTAATATTTATACCGTACTATCATAACAAGTATAAAATTTAACAAATATTCCGTCCCTTTTTTTATTTTGAAGCTTGTTTTTCGGCGTCAAAACATCAATAACGTATATTTTTTATTTTATGACAACGTAAAAATAAGTAAAAACACGAATATTATAAATAATAATAAAGGCATGCACAACAAAATAACTATCCCTAAAATTTTTTTTATCGAACTTCCAATAAGTTTGATTTGCTGTTGGTGCTGTTTTCCATCTATTTGCATTATAAACAATTTATTAATCGGATTTGAACACTTGTCTCATCTTCAAGTGCTGTACAATATGTTGAAGCTAATTTTAGTGTTTATCCTGTCAACATACCCCGGACTGTAAGTGCTGGATGTAAAACTTTAGTTACTTTCGTCTATGTAATTAAACATACAATAAAATATTTTTAACGTTTTAATTGCTACATGTTGAGAGATATCTTTTCCAGCCAGTTCTCGGATTTACTTTTAATTTTTAAACAATATTTTTCCAAAAATAATTGCTTTTGTTACGCTTTAACAAAACTTGTTTAAAACAACACTAGTTTGTTTGCCACAATCATATTTTGTTACACTAAACAAAATATGTCTCTTTGTTGGCATCCGAAAAATGTAGGATACTATAATAGTATCTGTTATTAACAGAACTTTTCTATTAATTTAGTATGGCGAGAAAAAAAATATGTTTAACAAACAAATATAAAAATAACAGACAGATGTTATATTACAAAACAATTTAATGTGAAATTGCAACTTAGTACTTATTTACGCGATGCAACGTCACATTAGGAAAAGTATCTACTTTACGTTAAAAAAAACTGCTTTGAATACTAAAAATGCTAGGTACATCAATATAATTTAATTTAACGTTTGTAATCTATTAAAAAAATGATTCGTCATTTCGTTTAGTTATCAAAATTAAAAAAAAAAAAAAAAACAAATTAAATTAAATTAAATGAAAAAACAAAATTTATGAATAACAGTATTATAAAGCGACAAATTCATTGTTAGTTTTATTGAAAAGTACAAAGTGTGAAGTTCGGTTAAAAATATGGCGCAACATTTCTTACAAGTTTCTTATGATTCTGTTAATAAAATATGGCATTCAACACACTATCCATATAAGGATCAAATTCAGGACTCTGTGGGAGAGAGATTTTTAAAAGCTATGCGCACCACTGACCCAAACAAAATTATTGATCACTTCTATGATACAAATAAGCAGAAGACTGTCAGAGAGGTTTATGAAGAATCAATCATAATAGCAACAAATTTGAAACGTTTGGGTGTTGAGAAAGGTCATGTTGTTGTCTTCTTTTGCACGGACAATGAATATATTGGAGTATTGACAATGGGTTGTATATTGATTGGCGCCATAGTGAATTTTTTTGAAGTGTGTTTGGAGGATGGTAAGAAAACATTTAAATGCTTTTCGATAACAAAAGTTGAGAACATAAATTTTGGTATAAACCTTAAACAAAATAAAAAAACGTTTATCAACGTACTATCGTTATTATCGGTTTTGGTATAAACCTTAAACAAAATAAAAAAACGTTTATCAACGTACTAACGTTATTATCGGTTTACTGGTCATATTTTTAATTATATGCTTAAAAATCCTTTAACTAAACATACATTATCATGTTTATTAAAAACAATTTACACAAGCAAATGTTTTTATTTATAAAATTACATTCTATTTAAGAAATTTATTATGGAAATTTCATAATATTAAAAAGGTTTTTGATAATAACCCATTAATCTGCTTGCAAAAGCCAAAAATTTTTTCCTTAAAACTTAGCAAAAACATGTAAATAATTGTTCTTAAAAATGTAAAACCATATGTCAGTGATGTCCACGTCGTCACTAATAGGCCAAAATTAAGTTATTACCATCTTGCGTATCGTGATCCATTGATCGTTATCGCATTACAGGCCAAATCTTCGAAAAAAAATGGCCCAATCACGCCTGGAAACCACATATTGCACCATACACGTTGATCACGCAAAGGCTACCCAATAATCGTTCTAGGATTTTCAGAACCTCAAATGCTTGCTGACATACCCTGACAAGTTATCCCTGAATGAATTGAGCAAACATACAACGATGTGAGTGGTCGATCGTCTTCAATTTACTTACAGTTGAACCTTGTAAGACTTCAAAGTCAAATCCTTACCCAAAATTCGACATGTGGTAGTTTTGGATAACTCCAATTGTTAAGAATGTCGTGAAATTGAAAAATTCGAATCTGCTTCAAACACTATGGCTCACAGCTGCAACGGTTTCAGTTGAACGACCCGGTCGACAACGAGTTTGTGTTCATGCACTTTGTATCTGGCCTGTCGACTCAAATTTAACGACCAAATCTGTAGTAGCGTTCTCTGAAGGACGATTAAAATACAATTGAAATTGAATTCATTGTAACAATTCTCAATGCATCGAATAAAAATATATGTCAAAACTATAATGTTGTTGGTATTGCCCATGTTGAAAAACCCGATAGAGACTTCCTATTGTTGCTATTAGGAAATGCTGGTCATACAATTGGAAAAATGTACACGTGTATTAGTTTCAAAATTTTAGATTTTTCTGATATAGCATTTAGCCAAAGTCAGTAATTTACATTTTGAAAAGCTCAAATAATACGATTTACTCGATTTTGAGAATGTTCTAAATTAGATTTTTGCAGATAACACAAATCTAAATCTCGTCGGGATCACGCAAAAAAATCTTTCTTGTGTGAAGATGATAATTACCTGGAATTGCTGAATGCACGTAAATATTTACGTCGATACCTCATGTATAACTTATTAAATTAGAATACTTATTATTATTTTTTTTTATTATGAAAAACTGTTTTCTACTTTTTGCTTATTCTAGAACACGTTGATTACGTTTTTGATGTTCTTAAGCCCAACATAATTTTATATGAGGAAAAACATAAAAAGAAATGTTTTCAGTCTTTAAAACGAAAAACATTGGAATCTTGCAATCACACAATCTCCATTGATGGCCAAAAGGAACCGAATATAAAAAGTGAATTACTGAAATGTAATGAATTCATTGATTTTGATAAGTTTGAAAGTATCGAAATAAAAGATCCCGAATATGATGTAGCTTTTTTGTGTCTTACCTCAGGCACTACCGGTACACCAAAAGTGGCACAAATTACTCACACATTAGCGATATACAATTGTTACGTTTGGTGGAGTAATAAAAATAATTATGAACCCTTAAAAGAAGACTCTGTCATATTTTCTTCAAGTCCACTGAGATGGATAAGTAAAAGTATATTAATTTTCGAATCAATGATAATGGGCATTAAACGTGTAGGTTCCTGTAGGGACTTAAAAGGACGATATGGACTCGAACTAATGCGAGAATTTAAATTGACACATATATTTTCGGTTCCTTCTGTATTCTATGAAATCTTATCGCTAGTGGATAAAAATGACATGGAATCGTTAAAATCACTGAAGCTGATACAGCTGGGTGGTGAACAACCAACAGCCAATCTTATAGAATTAGCTAGGAAGCATTGTGTTTATGCCAAAGTACTTCGATGTTATGGCATGACTGAAATGGGCGGTTGTATTGCAAGCGATGAGGACATAAATGGTGGTAAAATAATGCCAGGCTATCGTTTGCAAATACTCAACGATAAATGCGAGCCGCTAGGCCCAACTCAAAGCGGGCAGATTGCTTTAAAGCCACCGTGCATTTTAAGGGACTATAAAGGCATCGAGTGTAAGAGTTATTTCAATGAGAAAGGATTTTTTATTAACGGTGATTATGGTTGTATGGACGATGAAGGGAATTTACATGTATTAGCTCGATATAAAGACCTGATTCGTTTCAATGATCTAGTGGTGAGTGATTATTGGAATTGTGAAGCAAAAACAAATAAAATTATTATTATTTCTTTCGGCATTTTAGCTTATACCCAATTCTTTGGAACATATTGTCATGGAAATCTCGGAAATATCAACAGCGCGTTTGGTTGGCTATCGCCTGGCCGATGAGGAAGAAAATGATATTGCAGCTTTCTTTGTTGTGGTTAAACAAGGCGTCAGTGCTACCGAAAAGGAGATAACAGTGAAAATATTCAATTTGCTTAAAACCCATTTACAATCGAAAGAACTGACTGTTATACAGCATATTTATTATATCGACTCTCTACCTGTTACCACGTGCGGAAAAGTTGATCGTGTAGCTTTAAAAAAGTTAGCTATGAAAAAGTCTCAAAGCAAATAAATTTGAAAATATGTAAAACTAGTTATGCCAGTTATGGCATTTTAAAAATAAGTTGATAACAATTTATATTATTAAATTTAAATTCTTTACAATTTTTTTGAATTTATAACTTAATTGTCGTAAAAAATTAACATCTGAAATCATTTGCTTTTGGTTTGTCAAAGAATGCATTGAAAATTTTTAAAGGGACATTTTCTACTACTCTGATGATCCTTTGAAACATTTGCATTATTCGAAAAAAAGGACTAGTGAGATAATTTTCAAGAACAATAAAATCTTTTTTTTTTTTAAATGCACTTTAAGCTGCATTCAAATATTTATGTAAGTGTAGTTTCCCGTAGACTTGTAATTCATTATGTTTTTTCGATAATAAATTGTGTTATTCGTAAAAAAATTCGGCAAAATTTTAATTCAGTAGCTATCGGATATAAAATATATTTTTTTTTTCATTAAAAGAAGTTACGCTTAGGCAATTATGTGCAATACCATAAAGAGAACGAGTAGTAATTAAAGGGGTGGTGAAGAAGGTGGAAAAATTAAGAAAAATGTAATTGGTAAAAACCTTTCACGTAGAGTGGGATTTCGGTCTAAAGCTTATAATTGCTTTGTTTATTAATGCCATTGTGATCATAGTTTTACATATTCGTCATTAACCCTAATATCAGCCCTTATGGTATATGGCGATTTATGTGTCATTATAAAAATCCGAAAGATAATTAATTATTCCACAATAGTGGTTCTAAATTTTAAGCCATTTGCTTCTTGTTCTGGGACCCCCCGGGGGCACATATATATGGTCTTTATAGAACTTCGACTATCTGACACAGTGAAACTGGGGGAAAAAGGGAGCCCAGTCCCCTGAAGTCAGCAGAGGTACAACTGGAAACTCCACTTTATTGCCCGCAGAGTTCATTATTTGTCTCTTTAAACATTTAATAGTTGATTATTGAGGTTGGCCCCTATATGGGAGTATCGTGGTGGTTGTGGTTTCGCGGCCCCATAACAGTATAATGGTTATTATGGTGGCCAGGATCATTTCGCCGTTAATGACACGCTAGGTGAATGATCCAGTCCAGTGAGCATGCTAGACATGTGTTCTGGACAGGAGTTGGAAAGTCTCCAACTCTTAAGCAAGGAGTGATGGTTTGCAGCCCTTCTCCGGAATCATCGAAGTTGCAACTAGAAAGTTCTGTTGCGTAGAATTATAGCTTCGGCTTCCTAGGACGAGCATGACGTTCCAAATTTTGCAGTGGTTTGATCCACCATCTGATTAAGGCTTCATGGCCGGGCGCGGATGTAAAACAAATCACACTATCTGTCTATACTCACGTTGCAATAGTGAAGTTACCATCGTGTTTAATTTGTGTGTATTTAAAGTATATAAATCGTTTGATTTAATTTTAAATTTGAAAGTACTGTATTATTGTTGTCACTCTTTTCTGGCTCCTTACTCGGTATAAACGGCGAGCGCATTTGATGTGAAAACGTCATGTTATTATTGAGCAATAAAAGAACTTAATATAATATTACGTTTATTAAAAGTAATAAACGTAACAATATTTAAAAAGAAAATATTTCATATAAAGTTATTTTCTATAGTTTTATATAGTTAGGTGACTATTACTTCTTGTAAGTCAAGAATATGTAAATACGAGATTAATATATTACATTTAATACATAATTATTTGGCATTTTTGTTATTGTCGTGTTAAAAATCTTACCCAAAAACACCTTAAAAAATTTAAATATTTAACAATTAACTGCACTCTCTGCTAAAATGTTTAAAAAGATATAAGTCGTTAATTTGAACTATTTGCACAAACGTTTACCGGTCAACATTTTTAAAAACTTAAAGAATATTTAAAAAGCTATCACCGAAAAGATCAGCCTCAGGGTAAACCATTATTTTCAAGAGTTCACTTGTCAAAAGTGGACAGCTGAGTTCAGTAAATCATCATGTACACAAAAGTACACACACACACACACACACATCCAAACGTATAAATTTTTTTGCATAAACTATTGGTCACAAAATAAAATTTTGTTTATCAACCAAATATTTTTTGAACAAACAATTTATGGTTCTTTCAAAAAAAGAAAAAAAAAATAATAAAAAAATAAAGAACAACAAATTGCATGTAATAAAAACACAAAAACTGTCAGTAACATGTAGGGGAGCATATCATGTGAACATGCTGGTTTCTTCCCGCAATGCAAAAAGCTGGACGCTTAACACTACAAAATATTATAAAAAACAAAAAAAAATTGTAAAATCATACATTTTTTGAATTTCTTGCAACCACAACGTTTATACAACAGCCGGAAGTAAAACAAATGCCACAGAAAAATTACGCCTTCTTGTGGCACCAAAAAATAAAAATTTCACAAGAAATATACACATACACACACACACACCCACACACAAATCCCAACAAAAGAATAAATATAGAGAGGACATTTTGTTAGTGACAGCAAAATAAACGCAAAAAAATTGTGGCTTCAGAAAAAAGAAACTGCAAATTTAATACACAACATTGTTATAAATTTTGGTAAAAAAAAACAAAAGAAAATTATTTTTTCATATTGGAATGGAAAAGAAAAATGGCGTCAAAATAACTAAAGTGGCGAAAATGCCTAACAGAAGATGCGGCTAAAGAACGATAAGGAATTGTGGGATCCAGCCCAATTTAATTTATTGTAAAAACGAGCCATAACTTAAAAACATAATGAGAGCTTTATTGGGAGATTTATTTCCAACAGCAGACAAATTCAGAGCCATTTAAATTTCACCAACCACTTTAGTGGCTTTAAATCACAAAAACATCCAATTGATCCAATCGAGAAATTAAGTATTGACGTAATAACCTCAAATTTTCTCACCCATTATTTGCTTTTGCTTTAAATGTAGTTGTGGCTAGCGTTAATAGTTTATATTTAACGTACTTCCTTGATTCGTTAGATATCGCAAAGCGTAAATCGTCTGTGACGATGAATGGCCAAGCATTGTTTGTTGTATTGGTTGTATATTTCAGTATTGTCACTACATATATTTTAGGAGAACAGCACAAAACAGAAATGTCCTCCACTGATATCAATTTGCAGACACTAGTTAGAGTTGTGGATTTCTTTTTCCAAAGGTCAGCTGCTCTATTCTATCCATAATCCATAACGAACATTAAAGAAACTCTCTGTCATGATATAGATCACACCACTATAATACGGTATGAGATTACAGCCAACCTTTTTGTAGTTGGAAACCGTGCGTACGATTAATTTACTTAGGACTTTGTGAGTAGAGGATATTTTTATTGTTGTTGCTTACATCCTCGTGATGAGAAAACATCTAGAGATGTTGTAATGAATGTAAACTAAAGCTAAGAAAGCCATGATCTCTTCATTAAACTTACGAGCAAATCCAACGTTTCCAGGAAGCATCTGGACGTTACAAAGAAAGAAAGAAAGAAATAACTAATCTGTCATGAACATATTGAAATGAGAATACGGGAAGTGAACACGTATACTTTAGTATACTTTATAATACATTGTATACTTTGTTATACTTTAGTAACTTTATTATACATTAAAATAAATCTTTTTGGAAAAATTTTCATATTTTCCCACGACTTCTATTCAACTTACGATGATGGTCATTTTTCTAATTAAAGAAACCATGCCGTTAACAAGTTACAGTTAATGGCATTCTTTCTGTACGTTTTAACCAGTGCACAGTGGGTTCGATGACACCGAAAATGGCGATTAATTCATGGGAGCCGTAATTTAAATTTTTTTTAAATGTTTTTTTCAAATCGTTAAATATACATAAAAAGGCATATTCTGTAATAAAAGATACACGGAAAAAAATTTCTTTACGATTTTATAGAAATTTTTATTTTTCGGAAAATTATAGTTTGTCTCAGAATTTTCGCCGTCATTTTAAAATGGAAAGTGATTTTTTTAAAAAATGAGAAGCAAACGAAAGCATATATTGCCTTTTTTCTACAAAATAAAAAAAAAATAAATATATATTTTGCATAAATATGAAGATAAGTTTAATTTTAAGTCTGAGTTTGTGTTTTGAAGGATTTCGAGAATTTTACAACTTTTTTAAAAAAGTAACGAAATAAATTTTTATATTTTTTTTTGTTTTTCAATAATTGTCATACACTTAAAAAGAAACTATATTAAACACAAAAAACATTAAAAAAATTTTTTTTGTCTGTTTGGGAACGTTTTTTCAATTTTGTGGAAAATGGGATTAATTTACAAATTTTATTGTAAATTTAAAATAGAAAGCTATAAATGATTAAATAAAATTTAAAATTAAAATATATTGAATATATTATTAAAAAGATAAATTAAAAATAATATATACATACATAAATATAACTACATAATTGATTTAAACTCCTATTTGTCCTTGCGACAAAATTTCATGAATTTTAAAATTTTTATAAAATGTTAATAAAAATTTTTATAGTTTTTTTAAACGATCTTTTTTATCTTTAATAAATATCTTTTTTCTTTTTTAATATCTTTTTTATATATTTTTTCTTCTCAATATTTCGCTTTCCTTTGGAAAGCTTCTTCAGGAAAATATTTTTATATTTTTGAAAAAAAAAAGAAGCGAAATATTGAGAAGAAAAAATATATAAAAAAGATCTTAAAAAAGAAAAAAGATATTTATGTTAGTAAAAAACAATATTTTATTTTTTAAGAATTTTGTTTGTATTTAAGAAAAAAATTATATATTATACACTAATTGTTTTAACAATCTGCATCATAATCTTCCTAATGTGTATCATTATGTTCATCCTCACCTTCATCATCATAATCTTCACTATTATTACTCTCACTATCATGTATTTCTTGAGAAATAATAAGCGATAGCAAAAGCTGTAGTCCGGAATTTGATAATTGTTGCTTTTCCGTTTATTTTGTTTATTTATACTAGATATGAATGGATCTGAACTGAGAAAAAATCTATTTAGAATATCTTCATTCACTGCAGAGTAAGGTATTTAAAATTAACGAAAAAGTAATAAAATAACTAATACAATGTTATAAGCATATGGTCGTTTAATTAGCAACTAATAATTATAATTGTCACACCGCACTATACAAGGTTTAAAATTTAAGACAATTTCAACAAATAAATTTCATTTTATAGGGTATGTGGACTAAAGACCTTGAAACATATTCAGCTAGTTGTCTTATAACTCATAACTGCGGTTTTTCTTACAGGTGAATAAAAACTTCTAGATTCTTAAGTTTTTATTTTTTATAATTATACTAGCCTGCCCGTGGCTGCTTTGCAAGTCATTTGTGCGCCAAAAAATTCAATTATTTAAGACAAATTAATCACAAAGAAAACACAATTTCTTTTTTTATTCGTTTTTAGGTTTTTTTAATAGTTTTATCTTTTTCACAATTCAATATTTTTGTGTGCCTATATAAAACGTCTTATTATATTGCAATGCTTTTACATATACGACATTCTTCGATTGATTTTGGTTCGCGGTATAGACAAACAAAGCAGTTGGTTTATTAACACGTGATTACGATACATATAATTGACCGTGTGAAAAATAGAGATCATTGCAAAAGCAACAAGAATAGGGAACTGAAGCCATTTAAAATCAAACGGCAAATCTGGAGGAATCATAGGAATGCGTGGTATTAGCACATCTTCGCCCTTATATTTTCCTTTTAAAATTTTTCTTTCAATCACATTTTTCATAACTTGTTTGACTACTAAACGTGTCCCATTGCAAAGTCGTGGGTGGCAGATATTTCTAAGCAAAATAATTGGTACACCAAATTTTATTTGTAGGCGGTGGGGCGGCAGTCTAGGTAACTCAAGCGAATTTTAAAATTCGACTGGATAATTTAAAACATCGTCTTGATAGGTAATAGGGTCAACCGATTTATAGGTAAAAATTTCCCCGTGAATGTCATTGAAAATTGTCTCATTGATATTTGAAACATCTGCGTTTTTCGCAGCTAAGATAGCTCTTTCCCCCCGACCAATCATGGCTTCTAAAATTTTGTGCAATACCGGGAAATACGTTTGTGACTAATTCTTGTTTTGATTGTGCAAAGTGGCAAAAAATATCTGGAAGCGTAATCATTTTTGTGGTGGTGTCAATTGGAATTGCGCCATTCCCAATATCTAACAATTGCTTTGAAAAACATTCGGCTGATGATTTTGGAATTGAGCACGCAAATTACACACACACACAAACACACAAAATGCAACAGAATATGGAAAACAAAATTCTCTATTTGTTTGCACGTCCACTTGCTATGTTACATGAGCATATTTCGATTTGTATTGTATGTACTGTGAAAATTTGGTGGAAATCCGACGGCAAACACTGACAGCCAACGGGTACCTATTTTGGCCTTCACTTTTGTTTATATATATTACGGTATATCTGCCCTAACAGCATTAACTAAAACAATAAAATTTAAAGTTGTTGTACACGCTGGAGACATTCGAGTGCATTTTCGTTTTACGTAAAGCAAATTCTAGACACAAGCTTATTATTATTTGAATTATTTTCAAAAGGAGTGGGGTTATGTATGGGCCATCTTATTTACAGTTCATTTTAACCGAACTCTTAATTAAGACACATTATTAAACATATTTTGAAAGGCAACAATTTAGGAAAGCTAGTTTTGAAAGGAGAATTAATACCGGATTTTAGTAATATATCAGGTATTGAAGTAATATTGTCATTATTAAATTCTTTTTTTTTTAAGTAGATAAATCGAGATGTATAAAAATTACCTTAATTTAACGATTTTTATTGTTAAGTCTAAAATCAATTTCTTTCTATGAAATTTGTTACAGTGTAGTTGAGTATACAAACAAAAAAAAACTGTGTAAAAATTTCTGGTTAAACTTGTTTTTTATTGCACTGTATCGCTACCATTGTTTTTAGTACTTGGTCTACCAGTCTGTCTGCAGTAGACCCTTGAAATTTGCACATACGGAATTTTTAGGATTATGATTTTATATCTTAATCTTTAAAATTGTTTGCTTTAATAGGCATAGTACACAAAGTGAACTATTTATTTATTATTTTATTATAGTACTTTAAAAACTGAAAACTCGCAATTCACTGATTTATTTTTGAATTTGTATTGATTTTAAGTCCTTGAAAAATCAGTTTTAATTTTTAATTTAAAAATATTCCTACTAACTTTGCGAAAAATTCAATTGCATATATTATGGTAATAAGCAAATTTACATTAATATTTCTTCCAGCATAAGTACTTTCGTAATTCATTGAAAAATCAAAATAAATAGCTTTGACAAATTTCTGACAGTGGCTTACTCTTACTTGCAATTAAAAGTTTAAATCTCTTACAGATTTCATATAAAGAATTATTTAAATATTTTTTATAACCATAAGTAGAATTTGAAAAAGAGCGTATAACTGACAGAAAAAGAATCGAATCTATTACTAATTATTTATAACGAATATATATCCTTTTTTTTGCTAACAAATCTATAGTAAAAAAATCATCGTAAAATTGTTGTCATTCCCCTCAGTGAAAACCGTAGTTACTGGCTGTTTGTCCGGTATAATCGCCGGACCCTTTCAATGCGACGACATAATTTTCAAGCCAAGTTTCTAGATAGTAGTTTAGAGTTAGTATTATGTCTATAATCTCCAGTACAATCTAGAAACGCGGCTTGAAAATTATGTCATCGCATTGAAAACGCTTGCTGATGCCCCTATAGGCTAGTAAGTAGTGTACTAGCTTATCAAAATAGGGTTCGTGGGTTCGATTCCAAACAAACACCTTAGTTTTTTTCACTACAAAAATAAAAATTTACTGTCGATGGGGCTGCTTAGCGATGAAGGTATAGTCATTGGTCGCTTTGCTCTCTTACACGGCAGTTAATTTCCGGCTATCCTTCTACTTTCACCACCTGTTTCATCTCTTCTCTATCCCTTTCTTAAAGAATGTAGCACGGTACTTGACTAAATAGCCATTGTTGTCTGAAGTGCTACTTCTCTTTAAAAAAAAAAAAAACAGCCGAGGGGAATGACAATAGTATTTCATTTAGTGGCGAAAAAATCTAAACAACTTAATACCATCTTGATATTACTTAATTGAGACTTTTGTAGTAAAATTTTATGCACTAAAACTTTGCTAGTTAACTTCACCTTATCCATACTTCAGGGAGACAAGCAAGCATTTTTTAAACCCATAATTAACATTGAAAGTTACCCAGCTTCTGAACATATATAAATAGCTTTGTTTTTGTTTTTAAATTAGTGTTAATAAAATATTACTGCTTCTAAACCAGTCAGTCAGACAGATCGAATCCTTTTGCAAATACTTAAACAAATAGTTGCGTTTCAACTTTAATCAATTTTATGATATAAATAATTTTTTAAAGAAGCAACTTATGCCACTTTCAAAAACAGAAAAAGGGTCACATAAAATAAATACAAAACAAAAAGAACAGCAAACATATTCAATAGATAATATAAAGCTATCGAAAAAGAAGAGAGAACTAAAAACAACAAGAATTAAACGACCGGAAAACGGAAATGAATCAATTCACTAGTTGACTACGCCCACGTTAAGTGTATTTTTTTTTCTTTTAATTTCCCACACAAGCCAGAAATACAGCTAAAGGCAAACTGATGGTGGCAGCAGATTTCATTTAGTCCTCTGGGTATATGACATAAGAAAGTGAGTATAACTTTTGCTTTTCTTTATTTGCTTTATTGTGTGAATCCTAATAAAATAAAAAATATTTAATGTAGTTTGATGCTTAAAAGATTGACTTCAAATGATGTTTAGTTTAATAAATAACTTTTGTAAATGTGTTATATTTTTCTAAATGAAGTATGTTGCAATTTGTTAAGAAATTCTCTTGAGCATAAGTTATTGTATATTTTGTAAAAAAAACAAAACAACTTTTTGGTGACATCAGGGCAGATAAATTTCAAAAGAAAAAAGAAAAAAAAAACACACATACACTTTAACAAAATCTATTAGATATTCATTTGTTTAAAAAAGCTAAGTTGTTGAATAATGATGTATTCAAAAAAATCTCCATATTCTTGCTATTTACTCCCATGTTGAACATTTTAATAGAAGTGGGATTTGAATTTTAGTTTGATTGAATTTCCTTTCAAATTTTTAACAATTTTGTACAATAGAAAAATAAGTTTATATTTCAAATTAAATCCATATAATATTTGTATTAACTTAAAAAACATATTTTAGTGTTATATCCCAGTTGGTTAGGCTTAAACGACATTGGTTAATTGTGTGAGATATTATGATGGCAGCCTTAATTTGACAACGAAATTATATACGCACAAAATTGTATGTAAGCGCTAACTTCCTCTATGAAATTGTTAACAAATACTTAGAAAAATACCACACATATTGTTCCCTATTCATAATATTTATATATCGTGTTTTGCACCAAGAAGTTCGTTTTTCAATTGATAGTTTCGACATTTAGTTTTTTGATATATTCATAGTAGATGTATTGGCAATTGCTACAATAAATTCAATTTCCCACGAAAATCGCATCAAAATAATTAAAATCCACAATGAAAGTGGTGGTTCTTTTAAAGTTACGTTTCGTAAAATTAGTGATATTTTCGAACAACATAAGCGTCCTTCTGAGATCGGTATTCAAAATTTGGTCGTTACATGTGAGTCGATAGGCTCTATACCAACGCGTGTTCGATGGGGTTGATCAACTGAAAATATAGCAGCCGTGAGCCGCAGTGTTTAAGCAGATTCAAATTTGTCCATTCCTGGACGTTCTTTACAATTTGGGTTATCCACCATATGGCAAAATTTGCGTACGAATTTGGCTTTCAAGCCTTACAAGGTTCAATTGATGAAGGAATTGAAGCCGACCGACCATTTACTATGCCACTGATTCTCTCAATTCATTAAGGAAAGATCGACTTTTCACTTGTCAAGTTATCTCAACAAAGGCTTCTGGAAATCCTAGAGTGATTCTTGAGAAGCCTTTGCATGCTCAATGCATCACTGTGTGATGAGCTATGTAGGCTGGAGGCTTGACTGGGTCGTGTTTTTTTTTTTCGAAGATGAGCGAGCTGCTAACAACGCAATTTAGTCTACCATTGACGATGTGGATATCACTGACAATTGAAAATTGTACACTGCTACATGCCACACAGCCGACGAAACGAGCAATTTATTGCAAACCAAATTTCCCGATCACATAATTATACGACAATCCGCACTTAAGTGGCCGTTCAGATCGTGTAATTTAACACCACTGGACTATTTTTTGTAGGACTATATTAAGGACGTGATTAACGAAATCAAAAGGCCATTTTGCCAAAAAGTGAGTAAAAACTTTGATGAAAATATTTACATTTGTCGGCGTGATTGTAGTGGACATTTGTCAAGTATTTTTCACTCACAATTGCGTAGTTTTTCTTATCATAATACAATAAAAACTCATCTAATTTAATACAAATGTTTTGTGTTAACATGCTAAAGAAAATTTATTATTTGTTTTCATTGCTTTTCACTGTAAGTGTTTTGTTTGTTTGATATTTATACTTGAAATTTTTACAGAGAATATGATATAATATCGTACGAGTATGTAATAATAAATATAATAAATAAAAAATAAAGAATAGCATTTTATATTAAAAAGAATATTCTTTTATTTTCTATTGTGATGGCGACTTAGAAAAACTGTTTTTTCTCATAGACCTGGTCCACTTAGGAAAAACTTCTTCTCATAATTAAAAATCATAAATTTCCAATCGTTAAGGCAGCTCCTCTTTTGTAGACTCTATGAAATAAACTCATTGAGCGTCTGCTTTAACAAGGGCTGTTTATTCCCTATTCGGAATTGCAAGGCTTCATACATTGTGAAGGCTGTAGTACCTGTAATTATTCTTGTATGCAAACTTTCGATCTGATTTTTAATGTGAAAAGAGTTGAGTTTTTCTATTATGATATCGAGCGTTACATACATAAATAATATTAAAGGAAATTGTAATAATTTTTTAAAGAAAAATAAAGTAATTTTAAATTACACTACTTAAACTACTTCCGTTACTGATGATACAACATCAATAAAAAAAGGGTTTTTGAACAAGAAGTTTGTTTTTTAAAACGAAATAAAACAAAAATTTAGATTAAGATGATTCAAATTTGTATTTGTATTACGAAGAGAAAAATTCGGCAATTATGAATGAAAAAGGATACCTGAAAAATGTTCACCATTACGACGCTGACAGATGTCGATTCTTTTTTTTATCACTTTTTGGCAAAATGGCGGTTTTATTTCGTTAGTCACATTACGTATTTTGAGTTTTAAGGCTGAAATTGATTCGTTTGGCTCCGGATAGACTCTGCCCTTAACATAGCCCCAGAAAAAATATTCTTGTTGTGTTAAATCACACGATCTGGCTGGACACTTAACTGTTGATTACCGCGAAATTATGCGGTCGGGAAATTAGGTTTATAATAAATTGATCGTTTCGTTAGCTGTGTGACGTGTGGTAGAATTTGACCGTTACCATATTTTCAGCCTCATTTTCGAATAAAATAAACGGCCCAATCACGCCTCTAAACTACATAGCGCACCATACAGAGGTGCGTTGAGCATGCAAAGGCTTCTCAATAATCGCTCCAGGATTTACAGAAGCCCAAATGCGGCAATTTTGCTAGTTGACATCTGTTGACAATAGAAAATGGGCTTCGCCTGAAAAATTGATTTTTTCAGAAAAACCAGCCCGTTGTCTTTAATGGCTACAATTCCTGTACCAGTTAAACTTTGTAAAGCAAAATTCGCCACGTAGTGGTTTTTAAGAACCCCAATTGTTGAGTACGCCGAGGTATTGACAAATTTGGATCTGCTGTTGCTCACGGCTGCAATGTTGTCGGTTAAACGCGGTGGAACACGTATTGATTCGCATATTTTGTATCGAATCTGTCGACTCAAATTTAACGAGCAAATTCTTAATCAGAAGGACCATTATGTTGTTCGAAACTAAATTTAACGAATTTTACCAAATGTAGCTTCAACAGAAGCAGCATTTTTATAGTGAATTTTAATTATTTCAATACGATATTCGTGTAAATTTAATTCATTGTAACAATTGCCAATGTATCTACTACGAATAAGTCAGAAAACTAAATGTCAAGACTATCTTGTTGCTGGTGTTGCCCTAATTAAAAAACAAACATTCATAAAAATGTTATATCATTAGTTTACTTAAACATTCAATAAAAATATTTTAACAAACTTCCATTAAGAAATATAATTAATTTATTTTGGCTAACGATCACGTTGGCTAACGAGCTGCAGTTAATATAGAAGGTATTACTCTCGCTCACGCCTTAATCCAAAGGAAATAAATAATTTGCCTGCAGTAGTTTAACCACAAAGTCCATTTGATGGCTTAAATTGTCCATATTCACATTTTAATAAACTAATAACAACATATTCTCAAATATTTTGATTATATTTTCCACAACCTACAACAAACAACATAAATCTCATACAGTGTAATACCATGCTCAATCACTTTATACAGATTATTTCCAAATGTGTGTGATCACGTATCATTATGCTTGAATCACGCTTCTTATGTATGTAAAGGAACGTCTTGAAAAACTTCGTTTTACTCTACATGTTATTTATAATAATGCAAGTTTTAAGATATTAGTATTTTCTGAAGAACTCTTTATGCAAATAATAAATAAATATTAAATACTCTTATAATGACAACAGTTAAAAAGCAGATTTTTAATGAACGCCATTTTAGAAAAATTTAAGAAACATTTTTTTTGTTTTTGGATGTTTATTTATAACCAAGAATTTTATGCAATCAGAAAGTGTCGGATTATATGCTTCCTGGAAAACATCGCTGTTTTAGTTTTTAAGTCAGTTTGGTGAATCTTGGTGAGGCAGTTAAAAACTTTAACTAGAACACAAACGAGCCAGCAGTAACAAAGTAGTTTCTTTAATATCACATCCATCCTTATCCTAAAAAATAATAGTATACTTAGTGGTTGGATAGAAAGTAAAAAGAAACCTTTTAGAGAGTTATAAATTTAAAAAACAATGCTATTAATTCAAAAGGGTATACTTTTATTGCGCAATTTTTATTTATTACACATTGTTGTTATGTTTTTACTTTTCTCTCTACCTAAGGCTCCATTGAGGTTTTGACCACAATTTTCTTACTTTCCTTACTTTATTACGCTTCTCCATTTAAATTGCAACGTTTACAATACAATTGTCTGGAGCCCGAAAGTTTTGTATTGCTCTTGCCCATTAATTCGCTGTATCAACAATACATCCATTCCGGCCACTCAAAAGTATTTAATTTGAAAATCGTTTTGCTTATAATCCATAACATTTTATAATAAGTGTTAGTTGTAAGCTAGACTTCCATACGTCTTCTTTAGTTTTAAATTTTAGTTCGTTATTATTTGTGGTTGAAAATGTATGGCATTTTAAAAGATAAAACCACATCCTTATGAGGATACCAATTAAGTTTTAATTTAAATAAATTTTAATCTTGTCCTTAAGACGGCCATAGTACTACTTACTTTGGTAATTTCAGAAATCTCTCTTTAATAGTTTGATATATACTTTTGTGAAAATCAAATCCCTATGTTACAACTGTTTATTTTTTAACTTACCTTAAAGCGGCTATGGTGCTGTATATTCTGTGCAAATTGAAAATATTTACCTGCATCGGTTTAGTCGATTCAGCTGTATACGTCAAAATCATGGATTTATTGCAATGCTGTTTAATTTTTAAATTTACTATTTAAACTTAATTTAATAGCGGGTATATTTTTATAAATTTTATGTAAATTCTAGATGTCTCTCTACGTTGTTCTAAAACTTTATGCCGTTCAGGTTAATATCACGTCGCTGTTGGAATACAGTTTATATTTTATTTTTAATATTACTGTACTTGTTCTTATAGTAGGCCTACTAAAGTCATAAAATAAGCCCAATAACAATATTTATGAAGACATTATCGGAATACCGGAACATCAGAATTATATCAGCTATAATACATTTTGTTTTTAAAGAGAAGTAGTACTTCAGGCAACAATGCCATTTAGTGAAGTTCCGTGCTACATTCGTTTAGGAAAAGGATGGAGAAGAGATTCGGCAGGTGCTGAAAGTGGAAGGATACATACGAAAATTAACTATCGTATCAGACAGCTCAGTGACCAGTGACCATGTCTTTATCACTGAGCAGCCCCACCGACAATCAATTTTTATTTGTAGTACAAAAAACCAAGGTCTTTGTTGGCAATCGAACCCACAATCCCCAGTCATGCAAGCTAGTACACTACCCACTAGCCTACAGGGGCACAGTTATAATACTTCACTTTCTATGAAAAAGAGTTTACCTAATAAGATAATATGTGCAGAGTGCTGTAAGAGACAAATGCACATTATAACGAGAATAATACAAATAACAATACGAATATGTTCTGTCCTTACGATACGCATTATAATTTTGAAAAAATTGAACAAGTGTGCTTTTTTAGGTATAGAAGCTTCGTCAATAGAGATTTTTAATCATAATTATTTTTCTTCATATTAGGGTTGCTTTTGGGACTTAAACTCAAGACTTGTAATTTTTGCAAAAAACTTTTCTTTTTATACTATAGCAAGAAACATAATTCGTTGAGGATAAAAGGGACAGAAAAATACTTAAACAATAACATTTGCCTTTGGCTAAGGCAGCAAAATCTTATTTATGCTGCAATATTTTCAATATTTCAGTCATCAGTGAGTTGGAATTGCAGGCAGGTTCTGATCTAAACGAATTTTTTTTAATTAGCTTTGCTAAACCAAATTATGAAAATAAATTCATTCCTAGAAATAATTATGCAGCTTAAAATCATTAAAGTTTTAAGACTTAACAAGTTTTTATCAAAAGAGCATAATTAAAAAATTACTTTTGTGCTTTTGTACCAAAAAACTAATAATTTTGCATCATTCAAGTGATGTCTACTTAACTTAATAAAAAAAAGGTCTGCTTTCTTTATTTCTTTATAATAACAATTTCCCTTTAATAAACTTATTTCTTTCAGTTTGTCTTCTAGTTTCTCTTACTTACTCCCATATCACATGCTCATATAAATATAAGTACTAAAATGCTACTTGTCTGGGTACTTTAAAATGTAAGATACTTAGAAAATAATTCCTCTAGTAGCTCAGAACTAAAATTCACTACAAAGTAAAAGCGTATATGTAGATTAAGAGAGTAGACACTTGTAAGTTTATAACTTTCTGTACTATTATGAAATTTGCTTTTGTGTTAGAATGCTATTTAAATAAAATTTTTTATTAAATTGATATTTTTTTGCTTTAAAAATTTTATTTTCAATACTTAACATTTGAAGTATTTGAAACATGCAAGCAGGAAATAAATTATTTTAATTTAACATAATAATTAAGACATTAAAATAGATGGTATACATGTATGTAAGAATTATGATAAAATTGTCGTTATTATATGAATAGCTTTAAGTAGGTTAGTAGTGTTAAGATATTTGTGGAGTCATAAATATTTCTATCACAAGAAATGTACTTTGTTAAGAATAAGGTTTTACAACAAAAATATGTTCTTTTTTTATTTTTGGAAATAATTTTATCAATTTTTAAAAATTTATTAAAATTCGTTATTATATGAATAACCGTCATTCTAAACATTATCGTATTATTATGCACTGAGTTTATACAATATCTCATTTCTAACGTAAAATTAATAAATTTTATATTTAATAATGATATGTTGGCATGCGAAGTTGCAGAATTTATAGATGCCCAACCCATTACCACCATGTTCAGCCGAAAAAATAATCCACCGTAGTGTTGATACGATTAATTTGTTGTTGCGTTTTGAAGTTTAGTAAAATGCACATACATGAATATTTCGCGCGAATTTTCTTTCGTGATATTGATATTGATTACTAATTGACGAGACTGCCGTTTATTTTTTGTTTTGATTGTTTGACAAATAATACAGATGAGCAAACTATAACTAGTTGTTTAAATTTGAGAAGAGTAGTTCGCAGCAAGGTTCAAAATAAAACTACAGAACTCGCTCTCATGTTCTTGCATGGCGAAACATATTGTTTGAATCAAGGTTCGGTCACGAACCGCGAATGGGTGAACCAACCTCGATATTTCGATATTTGCCACCCGTGTGAACGCGGTACAAGATATTCTTCGAATTTGTTTTGACGATAACTTTAATTACAAAAGAGTACCCCCCCCCCTCCCGGAGGCACACTACCATCTAGACTTGCGTCTTGCGCGGGTAAAAGGGAGCCCAGTCTCCTTCAAGGCTAGTAGGAGCCAACTGGATAATCCACTATATTTCCACGGGAACTAATAAAACCCCAGAGTTCCGCTATTTGTCTCTTTAGCCATTTAGCTGTTCTCTGGCTGATTATTGAGGTAGGCCGTTCGGAACTATCGTGGTGGCTGTGTGTTTCGAGTCCCTCGTTTGTGTTTGTGGGTCGGATCTTTCACAATGAACACAATGAATGGTCCAGGTCCAGTGAGTATGAATGCCATCGTGTTCTTAATTATATTAAGCTGCATGCGTTCTGTAGCGGGAGTTAGATAGTCTCCAACTCTTCAGCAAGGAGTGAGGGTGCGGCCTGCTTCGGGCTTTTGAAGTTGCAACTAGCAGTGACCGGAAGATATACTTATCCGAAGGCGTTCTAGGGCGAGGATGACGCTACATGTCATCCATAGTGGTATTGATCCACCATCTGATTAAGCCTTACGGCCAGGTGCAAATGTTAATCTTATCAGGTCATTACAAAAGAGGTAACGTTTTTATTTTCAAAATTTTTCGTTAGAAGAATTATATTTCTATGCATTGTGTATTCATGCTATTGTAAATCATTGAGAAGCGTGCTCTCAGAGAAAGATAGAGAGGGACAGAGAAAGAGACAGCGAGAGTGTAAGTAGAAAGTTGGAATAAATGAAGGAGATAACAAAAAAGTTCCTTAAAAATTAGAAAATAAATGAAACGAGCAATAAGAATATTAAAACAAAAACTGTTACTACATAAAAAGAGTCGTACTATCTTCGAACTTTTTAAAAATAGATAAAAATATCCTACTTAGCTTATTGTTAATATTGTTACAAAGATGGTTTATTTAAATTTTAAAACAAAAAAGTAAATGACTTGCTGCTTGGTTTTCTAAGAAATCTTAGGTACACAAGACAACACTAACATGCTTATAAGAAATCCCATGATATAACTTAAAAACTGAAAACAATAACAACTAACACAGAACAAAAACAAAAAAAAAACACAGCGAAATAGCCGCCTGGGCTGAATAATGATAATAACTACAATATAATGTTAAATATGTCATATAATTGAATTCACGTTCAAACATCATTGAGAAAAGACAACAAAATAATAAAGCATCTTTTAGGCGTTAAAGTGATAAAGTTACCATCGCGCTTATTATTTGTGTATAAATCGTTTAATTTAAATAAATTAAATGAGTTATTATTTTGCAGTAAAAAAACGCAAGATAACAAAACGTTTATTAAAAGGAATAAACTTAGCAATATATGTTATGTGTTAAACGTGCACAAAATATTAATTGGTTTTTGGTGTCTAAAAAAAAACAATTATTTTTGCGTTATATTTGCGTTTTCAGGAAAGCGATATTGATAAGAAATTTATCAAACATTACCTGGGTGGCACAAAATGAAATAGATGACATATAAATCTCATGATTACAAAATTCTAATGAAAGTCAGCTGGGAGGTGAATATCTTGGCTTATTAATTTATTATTTAAAAATACAAAAACTTATATAATTATTATATAAATATATAATATAAAAAAATTTTTTCAATTTGTTTGTTCATTATTATTTTTGTTTTTCCTGATGATGCCAACCAACGGTGTGGCGAAATATCGAAAATATAATAAAAAATAAAGTTTTAAAAAATTTTTTATTAAATAAGACCTTGTGCTTAAAATTAATTACTAAAAAATATATAATATAAATATTATATAAATTATTAATTTTCAGAAAGTACTAATTCTTAGTAAAGTTTAAATAAAAAACAAATAAATTAATTGAATATTTACAACTCGCTCATTAAAAATGAATTTTGATACATCGGGTCCCACTTTTATAGCTTTCTGACATTTAGAATGCTTTCTTTTAAGTTCAAATTTTTACTGATAACCCTAATTTCATCGAAATATGCTGAGTGAAACAAAATAAGTTAGCAATATTGTGCTTCCACACGTTATAGTTCGTATGAAAATATTTAACATCGTTTTAAATGTAAAAAATTAAGTAAAAAAGGACTATTGCCATAAATAAAATAAGGAAAAAAATAATAAGTAATTTATAATTCATCGGAATCGTTTTTAAAATTGCTCAGAAAAAAATAATAATAACAAATAAAACTTTTTAAGCAACACTGTCTGCCTAATTGTTTACTTCGATGAATTTTTTTTTAATAATTAAAATGTCAGAAAACTAGCAGCCTCATATATATTCGTGCACATCCGTATACATAAATACATGTGTTACTGCAAATTAAATTGATTTAAATTAAAAAGGAAAAAATATATTACACAATCATCAATGCAAGCAGCAATTAAGACTACAAAATTTGTTGATGAGGAGGATATAAAAGATAAGGTAATAAAATACGCTATACATGTTTTAAAGTAGAATATACGTATGTACACATTTTTATGTATGTACGTGAATCTAATTAACACAAAAAATTTACAAAATATTGCTATAAAGGCAACTTCAAAAAAAGCCACCAATGAGCATGGATCGGAAACGGGATCTCTAACACATTTAAGTGCATATGAACGTATGGTAGTGGCAACAAATCGAATTGTTCAGTTCAGAAATCAACAACGGGTTTTAGAGCAAATTGACGGCCAAACAGTAGATATGACACCGAAACCGTTACAACTTTCCGATGAAAAAGAAGGTTTTAGCAGACTGACAAGTAAATATAGCAGCATGCAAATTGGAGAGCCGGGTGCGCTTAGCTTCAGAAGTACAATATCTACGGTAAAAAGCAGACTGTCACGAGGTGTGGGCTATCATATATCAATTGAAGACATTATACGAGGGGTAGGTTGTCAAAAGAAAACTTATATAAATTTTATTTAATTAGCAGAAGAACAAAATTTAAGATTGGTACCGATCGCATAGTACTGGAAGAAGACAGAGTTCCCTGGCCATCGCCACATATGAAATCCACTGATTCAATTTCGTTGTCTCTTGATATATCACCGGCACCAACACGCAAACAGAAGAAATATATTCGCATAGTTTTGCAAAAAACAGAACTTCAACTACTTTATGAACAAAACAGTGTCACTAGTATAAGGGGTACAGATGATGGCAATTTCGTCGACAAAGACAATAAGGAATATGACCATCTTACTATCGGCAAAGGTAGAATGCGTAGATGTTCAGAGGGCGAAGCACAAACGCCACAGATTTTATTAAAAACAAGATCAACTAATACCAGGGAAATAAAGACTAGAGATGTTCCCAGTTACGTTTCATATTTTGAAATGTTTGATACCTACAAAATGCTTCAAGAAATTGAATATAGCATTCATGAGACTAAGCCTAAGAAATTGCATATATCTACAACCAAATCACCGGAGGAACAATTTATTATTATAGCACAATTACCTTCGTTTGCTGCGGCAACTGCTATAATAAAACGTTTGTTAGCGGGTAACATTTTCGAAGAGGGCCAAAGAAGATTTCGCAGTATGGCAAAGGTTACCAGGACAGTGAAAAAAATCAATTACAAATATTCTCTTAATAACTTATTTACTATTAATCCTGCAAACAAAAGTGGTGAACGTAGAGCTGTATCCGGCATGAGTTTTTGCACTACAAACAGCGATATATTGGCTGTAGGCTATGGCATTTTTTCGCATCAGGCTGCCAAATTACCTTTAACGGGTGAAGTCTGTGTTTGGAGCATTAAAAATCCTTGCGATCCAGAACGTTTTTATCCATATTCGACGCCGGTGGTCTCGGTAGAATTCTCGCCCTTTATACCAACACTTTTAGCTGTGGGACTGTTTGACGGTTCAGTAGAAGTGAGAGACATAACACACATTGGCCATCCTCCAGTAGCAGTGGCTAAACGCACACCTTCTTCTGGCGTCGATCCTGTATTAGACATAAAATGGATACGGCAATCCAGCTCGAAAGATTTTGAAGAAATAGATCCATTCCTGGCGCTATCCCAAGATGGTTCAGTGACACAATATCGCATTATTAACAGCCCCTTTCTAGCAAGTGTGAAACTTATGACTTTGGAGAGATTGGAAGGTCAGCCGGAGGGCTTAGTGGTCAAAAAAGCTCCAGTACCAGCCTTACAACACTCCAGTCGCTCCCCTCAAGGTTTGAGTTTGACAAAACATCCCATTCAATTGGATATTTATTACATTTTAACTGATGAGGGCTGCATACAGAAATGTTCAACAAATTATCAACATCATTATATTCAGGCTCTCAAGACGCATGAGGGTTCGATTAATCATATGGATTTTTCACCCTGGTCACCCAAATTGTTTTTGACTTGCGGAAATGATTGGTAAGTGAAACAAATTATTCTTTAAAATTTAGGTAATGAGTCAAAGTTTTAAGGGCGAAAAATTTCTTTAATAGTTTTATATCGGATGTTTTGTCATCTTATATATTAAATGTACTAAAAAACATTCCTTCGCAGGCAATTTTCTTTTAAAAAGCTTTCCTCAAATTTTGGTGGCGTAAGTGTTTGTTTTCGAATTAAAATAACTTTATGTAAAAATGCGATGAGCGTTATAAAATTTAGTTTAAAGCTCAAATTCATTATGTACTATTCTAACTCCCCCCAGGGGCATATAAATATGGTCTTTATAGAATATTCCACTATCTAGACTCAGTCAAACTGGGGAAAAAGGGAGCCCAGTCCCCTGAAGTCAGACACGGAGACAACTGGAAGCTCCACTTTATTTCCACGGGGATCAGTGAACCCGCAGAGTTCATTATTTGTCTCTTTAGACTTATAATAGTTCTCTGGCTGATTATTGAGGATGGCCCCTATATGGGAGTATCGTGGTGGTTGTGGTTTCGCGGCCCCATATCAGGTTTGTTGTTTAATATGCTGGCGAGGATCATTTCGCCGGTAATGACACGCTAGGTGAATGATCCAGTCCAGTGAGTATGCTAGACATGTGTTCTGGACAAGAGTTGGAAAGTCTCCAACTCTTCAGCAAGAAGTGATGATTTGCAGCCCTGCTCTGGAATCATCGAAGTTGCAACTAGAAAGTTCTGTTGCATAGAAATTATAGCTTCGGCTTCCTAGGACGAGCATGACGTACCAAATTATGCAGTGGTTTGATCCACCATCTGATTATGGCTTCATGGCCAGGCGCGGATGTAAATCTAATCACACGTTGTACTATTCTAACTATTATAAACTATTTTCTAATGATACTACGAAAGTTTACGTTATTTCTAACGAAATACATTTAAATTATTTTTAAACTGCTGTCTCAAGGTGTGTACGAATATGGATGGATGGAATATTTGAACCTTTAATAACGCTCAAAAGTGCATATAAACCATATAACTGGGCTGCGTGGAGTCGTACACATTCTACCATGTTGTTAACATTAAATCGGAATGAATGTGAAATATGGGATTTGAGACGAAATACACTTAAGCCAATGTCAATTGTTCAACTCAATACTTCCTATAATACAACAGCAATGTAAGTATTAAATAATTAATTTACATAAAATATAAATTCTTTATTTCATTCCAATTACTCATTTCACAATTTATAGTAAAATTTTTTTTTGTATCAAATGTAAGCCAGTTGGTTGCGACGAAATTAGAAAAAAAAGAATATATAAATTATGCGATCGGGAAATTTGGTTTGCGATAAATTGATGGTTTCACTGGCTGCGTGACATCCACTCCACGTCATCAGTAATAGGCCAAATCGCGATAGCGTGATCCATTGGCCATTGCCGGATTTCCAGCCTCATCTTGGAAAAAAATCCCAATTACGCCTCCAGACCACATAGCGCACCACAGAATCAAACGTTATGCATGGAAAGGCTTCTAAATAATCGCGCTAGGGTTATCAGAATTTAGTTTAAGGCTCAAATTCACGGCAATTTTACTTGCTGACGTACCCTGACACGTGAAAATATGCTTTGTCTGAAACACTCATTTTTTCAGAAAATCCAGCCGATTGTTTCTGCATGAATTAAGTGAATCTACGGCGATGTGAATCGTCCTTGTAAGGCGGTTTTGGATAATCGCAATTTTTGAAAACGTTGAAGAATTGACAAGTTTTGATCTGCTTGAACACTGTGGCTCACGGCTGCGATGTTTTCAGTTGTTCAACTTGGTCACGTGGTGGTGTTAGCACATTATTTATCGAACCTGTCGTCTCAAATTTCACGAACCAATTTGTTAATAGCGATCTCAGAAGGACCATTATTTTCATAAGGATTTTAATTCTTTGAATGCGATTTTCGTGCTAAATTGAATCTTTGCAGCAATTGCCAATACATTTATGACAAATACGTCAAAAAAATAAATGTCAAAACTATCATGTTGTTGGTGTTGCCGTGATTGAAAAACAAAATTTTTGTTACCAAAAACCCGATAAATTATTTAATTTTCAATCAAATTTAACGAAATTTTTTAGTTTCAATCAACTATGTTGCATTTTTCTACGTAATAATTATTTGCTTATTGCAACCAAACATTTGTTTTGAACCACTACAATTTGTTAATCTTGTTGACATATTGTTTCAAACACCAAAATATGGTTACTGTAACCACATCATAATCATATTGTCTTTCTTCTTACAGGGAACTCTACTTTTTAAATATTATTTTTTATTATAATTACGTTATTACAGAAATCTCTTTATTATGCAGTGTATTAAAGAAAAACAATTTTGATCATATCATTCTAAAGGTTCTCACTGGATGGTACTTGTATTTTAATTGGAAAAGAACGCGGTCAAGTGCTAGTGAATGCGCTAGATGACATGCCCTTTCCTTCATATTATCAGTATGATGCATTGGAGAAGGCCATTTATAAAGCAGTTAACGATAATCCAGATCTGCTTATAGAATTAAAAAGTGTTGGCTTTTTCGGCTATCCAGATAAAAACTTTGTTAAGCCGGGCTAAATATTTATCATTTAATATATTCTGTTATCCTTGTATTTTTTGTTTCTTTTTTCAGACGGAAGCAAATTAATATAATAAAATAATTTTTCGATTGTGTTATATCCTATTTATGTTTTAAAAGTTTTTTGAAGTAAGTATATTTGATATATTGCGATCATACACACACATACACACATATATATATATGTACAATAGATCGGAATATTTATTTTTTCTTTCTCGCTTCGAATAAACTGTTCTGCAAATTAATACTCTTTAAATAAAAATAAAATCAATATGCAGGATTTAACATGAATTACAAAATTCAGATTCATAATTTCTCTATTGCGCACAGGTTTTTAATGGGCACGGTAAATAATAATAATATATTTCAGATCAACGGCAATCATGTTTTTGATCTATTCACCAAATCTATGTGTTGCTAGGTGTACCGTAAATTTTTGCATGAGTTAGATTTTGTAATCACACAAACCAAGATCTTTCCACAAAATCTTCCCTAAAGTGGCTGGACATATTCGAGTATAATTCAAAATGGGAAAAAAGTGACATGTTCTTCAACGTTATGCTTTACAGCAAAAATGACTCCTCTGTGGATGCGTATTATCATTTAATTTTTTAATTACTTAATTAAATTAATTGCTCTGATTGACGATTATATTGGCCGTAAAATGGACATAGTGTACGAGAAAAATCTCGAACAGAACCGTGATTTTTAAAATATTTTTGCACAATTTGAAAGCGTTGTTCAGGCGTCAGTTTATTCATGTTGAAATGTTAAATTAAATTTAACATTAATAATATTAAGTTGTTTGACTTTTTTCCGCCAGTAAATGAAATATTGTCGCCATTTGTCCTGTCATTTCTGGCTATATGTTCGTTGTAAACGGCGATGTGAAGGCACTATTAAAAGTTTTTGTTTTGTCGATTCCATGTTTTCAACAATGTCTAGTCTTCGTTCTTTTTTTCTGGAATGTAGTAATATCATACATTCACCTATTTCTCTTGGCGTGTTTCCGTGAGCGTACGGGTTTTGTAAGTCTTGTTGTTAGGGTTCGTCTAATTTGCCCTATATAAGTGTGTTTGCAGATACAGAGCGTGATTTGTTTTACATCCGCACCTGGCTATGTAGCCTTAATCAGATGGTGGACAAACCACTATACATAATTTGGAACGTCATGCTCGTCCTAGATAGCCAGGACAGGTCTGCAAACCATCACACCTTGCTAAAGAGTTGGAGACTTTCCCACTCCTGTCCAGAACACATGTCTAGCATGCTCACTGGACTGGATCATTCACTTTGCGTGTCATTATCAGTGAGATGATCCTGGCCACCCTAATTTTCATAATTCCCTTATGGGGCCGCAAAACCACAACCACCACGATACTCCCATATACTGGCCAACCTCACTGATCAGCCAGAGAACTATTATAAGTCTAAAGAGACAAATAATGAACTCCGGGAGCCACTGATCCCCGTGCAAATAAAGTGGAGCTTCCAGCTTACTCCCTGTCTGACTTCAGGGGACTGGGCTCCCTTTTTCCCCCAGTTGCACAGAGTGTGATTCGTTTTACATCCGCGCCTGACTATGTAGTCTTAATCAGATGGTGGACAAACCACTTTGTATAATTTGGAACGTCATACAACCGTCCTAGATAGCCGAAGACATAATTCTAAGCAACAGATACCACCTAGTTGCAACTTGAATAATTCCAGGGCAGGTCTGCAAACTATCACACCTTGCTAAAGAGTCGGAGCCTTTCTAACTCCTTGTCCAGAACACATGTCAAGCATGCTCACTGGACTGGATCATTCACCATGCGTGTCATTATCAGCAAAATGATCCTGGCCACCATAATAAACAAAACCTGTTATGGGGCCGCAAAACCACAACCACCACGATGCTCCCATATAGGGGCCAACACCAATGATCAGCCAGAGAACTATTATAAGTCTAAAGAGACAAATAATGAACTCTGCGAGCTCACTGATCCCCGTGGAAATAAAGTGGAGTTTCCAGTTGACCACCTGCCTGTCTTCAGGGGACTGGGCTCCCTTTATACCCCAGTTGCACTGTGTCTAGATAGTGGAATAATCTATAAAGACCATATTTATGTGCCCCCGGGGGGACCCCCAGTTGCACAGATCTAGGTAGCTGTTACGTACTATAAAGACCTTAATGTGCCCCCGGGGGGTATGTTTGCAGATACAAGTAAATCTGTGCACCCCGCTGGAACTCAATTTGTCAATTTTTTCTGTCGTCCTGTCAAAATGATTTTAAACAGCTAACAAAATGGTCGCCAGCTAAAAAAGTGTTAGCAACTTAAAGTTCTGTACCTCTATACAAAAACATTTACAAAATGAAATATAAAATATACATAAAATATACGTCCACAAATAAATATAAAGTATGAAACAATAAACATGAAAATAGCAAATAACGAAAAAATACTGAATAAAGACCAAATGAGGAAAAAGTATCTATTACCAAGTACACTATAGGTATAAATAAATTGCTGGTCAAGTAAAATCCCGTGCTAACTTTTCTTTAGTTTTTGTATGTTATCTTTCAATTAGAAAACAACAGAAGCAATTTGATATTTTTTATGAAAAATCTCATCGGAATCATTTTCAATCTAAGCAATTTTATTTCGTGCTTGATTCCTTCAAATAAATATTTCATGATATTCTCACAAAATATTTATTACAAAAATATTTATTAAAAAATAAACATTTTATGATATTCTTATAAAACATTTCTTCAAATAAAAATATTTGAAATGTATTACTGCGGGGGAGAGCATATTCATATTGCAATTTCACTATTGCAATAATAATTAATCGGATTTCAAACGAACAATTATTTCATTAATGTTTGTCAAAGATTTAGAAAACCAATAAAATCGAATTTAAAACAACCCCGCAACTAAAGATTGTTGCGAAAGCATAAAAACCAAAGAGATAAAGAAAGTTTTTACAGTTAATACAATTATTACTATAATGATAATATATTTGATTTACTCACACAAAAATGTAAAACAAAAGTTTTGCTTTAATGATGTGAAAGAGAAATGGTAACTGCTTATCCAAAACTGCCTATCGAAGGTATTAAAAATTTTTTAAAACTTCTTTAATATTTTTTAAAAGAACTTTAATAAAAAATTAAGTAGCAGTCCCAAGTATAAATAGCTGCAAGGTTTTATTTAAATTAAACTAATCAAATTAATCCTTAGTCAAAGCTGTTTCATAAAAAAATTTCTTGGTCTATGGCAAATTATAATTGGCCGCAAGCAAAGCAACAAAAGTTTAGGCCAACAGTAACTCTTTTATTATTACCGCCTAACAAACTAAAACGATTTCTGCTCTTAATTTCGAGGAATATAAAGCAAAATAAATACAAACTCACTTGATAAAGAAACAAAGAATTTAAATGACTAAATTTATTATAAAAAGAAAATACCTTTTTTTGAAATATACTTTACGTAGATATACTTGTATATTTTACTTTGAGGGCTACACTTTTCTCAAATACAAGTTAATTATACAAGACTATTCCAAAGGAAACAGATAACGACGCACTTAAACTTTAAAGTTCTAAGAAGTCACTAAAAAGGAGTGCTTTAGCGGCGATTTAATGCTAATTCCTAAATTTATTTTTCATAATAAAATATGCGTAATTCGTTGACTACTCATATTTGCTGATTATGGCGATGCAGTTTTATATATTCTTAATACGTCTAAATTTTAATTTGTATTATTTTTTATGTTTACGTCTTTTATTATAATGAAACTTAACCCAACTAAAATGGAAATAAAATTTAAAATCGCACTCTATTTTTTGTGCTTTTTTTTCGGATCAGCACTTAGAGGATGACAATGAATTGTACCAGAACTAGGAAATTAGGTTATGGTGAGGAGGAAAGAACGAGTAGTGTTTGTGGACATTCGATTTGAATTTTCCTATATTGAAAGTAACAGGAAAGACCTCTGGAGGGAGTTTATTATACATACGAAGTGTTCTGCTAAAAAACGAATTCTCCCTGTAATGCGTAGTGCGATTCACTGTCCAATCGACCACAAACGGATGCGCTCTCAACAAAAAGCGAGTTAAACGCAAAAACGTGCCAGTAACGGGAACAAGTTCTCTAATTTCTTTAAAGCACTTACCATTGTGGTAACGACAAAACAGTGAAATAAGCCTACATTGCATCGATGCTCAAGAGAATCAATAGAGTTGGATATCCTACTGTTCCCAATGAGCCTATTGGTATTCTCCTGTACGCGGTAGAGCAACACAAAAATAGACTTTGGGACGCCGACCCATACATAAGAGTTTTCTTCCATCTTTGGACGGATATAGGGGTGGTATAAATAGTACGAGGATCGAATAGTGACCGATCCATTTTAGAAAAACGAGGTACTTGAAAGCTTCTTTAGAAACTTGAAAACTGTGTTTAGCCCATCGAACATCGCACTGAATTTTCATGCCAAGAACTTCAAGAGCGTGCGATTCCCTAATACCTCTATCAACCATAGTAACAGATATAGCACCATATCCGAACGAAGATCTTTGTGTAAGCATTCAACATTGCGTCTTACGTGCATTAAAAGCATCTCCGTTTGCACGACCCCATGCCAAGATAGGGGTTGTGAGTTCGATTCCCAACGAAGACCTTGGTTTTTTTCACTACAAAAATAAAAATTGACTGTCGGTGAAGTTGCTCAGCGATGAAGGCATAGTCACTGGTCGCTGTGCTGTCTTTATACGGCAGTTAATTTCCGACTACTTTCATCACCTATTTCATCTCTTCTCTATCTCTTTCCTAAAGAATGTAGCACGGTACTTGACTAAATAGGGATTGCTGCCTGAAGTGTTACTTCTCTTCAACAAAAAAAAAACAAGATGGGAAATTGAAGATTCAAGTTCACAATGAATTACAGTTTTGTATGATTCTTTGTAGGTTTAATTGTTTTATAGCATATTATGGACTTTAACTGCGAAAATGGCCGTATTGATATTTCATTGACATACATACGGACGTAAGGATTTTCCATGCGTTAATTTCTTTGTCATAAAAATATTGTACAGAATAACGAATTAATTTAAAGTGCTCTTAACGGGCTGAATATAATAATTTTCTTTTTAATTAGACAATGGCTTAGTAGTCTATTCTCAACTCTTTTAAGGTTGGATAAAAATTCTACTCGCAAAAGCAATTGATTCGAAAAATTTAAGAGGTAAAAAAATTTATTCTCTAGCACGATAAAAGTGAAATTGTTTTACTGTAGTTTACTTTAATTTTCACTTAGGCCTTAAGGAGCGATTTATTTGACGATAACTGGCTTACGAAGCCCTAAATGTAAGTTGCAAGAAATTAGCATTTAGCTTTAAGATTGGCAAATTGGCCAACGCTAAATATGACGTAAGAGTTTAGACCTGTGTTCTGTTGAAAGGTGTTATAGTCATTTCTTTAAAAGAAGAGTATCACCGGCGAAATACAATATATTTAAATTGCTTATATAAGAGTTTTTATGTATATTTCGGTTAAACTGGTGTCAAACTGATAAATTGTTGCGATGCTGAAAAAAATAAATTTTTCGTTGACTTAAGCAAGCACAACAAAAGTTAAAAAGAATTAAAAGGATCTCACTTTGGATATGAAATAATAATTATTAACGGGAACAAAATATATAGGAATCACGCTCAATTTTCTGCTTCAGTTAAAGAAAAGTAAAGAAAAGTTTCAGTTAAGCCAAAAATGAAATTTAAAACAATGCATTCGTTAGATTTAGAGCAACACCTAAAAACTTTTTAGTTTATGATATCTAAAATGGCTGCTTTTTGCAATATAATTCCTACAACATCAGTTATGAACCTTCGAAATTTGTATCTTATGCAAAAAAATTTCATACGCATTTTCAAAGATAAAAAATAATAAAATATTGATTTTTAAAGTTTAATAACTAATAAATATTTTTAATTTAGTTAAAGTCAAATGCAAGTCAAATTTAATTACAAAAGATCAATAAAATTCGAAAATTAATAAAATAAATTTAAATATGGGATTTTACTAAATGTTATTTTCCTATTATTTTTAGTGCCAAGTATAATTCTTAAACTCAATATTCATTCAACATCTTCCTATGACATTTTGTTTATAAGCTGACCTATTTTCTACCATTCAACCATTTAGACAATTTTCTTGGAAAGACACAATAGTATTATTTTTTTTATTTATTTCTTCTTTACTTTTTGCATTTGAATTCGTTTAAAACCAAAATTAGTTTAAAGATAATATTTATTTAATGCATCCAACTAAAAGTTCAATGCGCTTGACAATTTGCCTTGCTGTCTCTATATGTGTGTGTGTGTGTGAGTGTATGTATTTATATGTGCGTATTTATATGCGTGTATTTGTATGGATGCACTAATACCCAAACAATGATGCTATTTATTGATGTACAATGAAAAGTAGAAGACAATAATAGATTTACAGAAATTTATACAGAAAAGAAACTACGACAAAGTTGTTATAGAGTTTAACACACACGAGCAAGGATATTGAAAATAGTCAAATGGCAACACAATGTAAAACTTTAGCAAAACAGAAAAAAATATTTTCTTCTCCTAACAGTTCAATGTAAAAAAAAGAAATCCACTAACTCAAATAACAAATAAAGAGTAGAAATAATAAAGAATCCTGTAAATCCTTAAAATAAAATAAAATTCAAGTGATGACGATTTTTTCAATCTTAACATTGTTTACTCGGTTCTTGAGCAAAACGACAAAAAAAAACAGAAAAGTAAAGCCCTAAGTCTATTGCGACAGTAATGGGATAACGATTCCATATTATAAATATCTAAGGATTTATGTTAGCGTATGTGTTTGACGTATATGTGTATGTCTGTATGTTTATGATCAGATGCAAATACACTTAAATATTGCTTCGCATCAAATATGTATCAAATATGTGCTTAAAAGATTTTGCATGTAAATGTTTATTTTGTTAACATGTTTTTGTAAAATTTTTAGAATTAAATAAATTTTATGCACATTAATGACAATTTCTCTTTGCAAATACAATTATATAAATTTGTCACATGAGAGGATGTACGTAAATTCATCAATCAAGACAAATTTTTATAATTATTTAGAAATTAATTTGCCTAAAAAGTTATATCATTTTAATAACAATAATCTTTGTTAATTGTATTTGCACATACAATTTATTTAAAATGGAACATTAATATAAATTTGATTTAAACTCTACTTATGTCTTCTTGGATGCCCAGTATACTTTGGTACAAAAAAAACAAAACGAAAAAAATTGATTTTATTATAATTATAGAATTAACTGAGATATGCAACTTGAATTCAGATTAAAAGAAAATATCTGCAAGCTGTAAAATTATTCTTAATGTATTTTGCCCCAGAAGGTTGAAGCAGGATTTAAACCAGGATTTTTCTGACATAATAACCGGAATTTTTTAAATTCACCTTTTATTAGTGTTGACGGAAGCCACCATTAAATAATACTTCAATTCGGTATTAATCCTGATACCGGGCGCTATAAAAAGTAATGTAAAAGATAAGCTGGAGCAAATGAAATTTTTTAGCAATGCTTTTGATCTGGCTAGACTAAAACCTGTTGGTATACAAAAGTTATATCAACCTTCACAAAGATGCAACATTGTGTTTAAGAAATCTTGCAACACTTTCTGCCATAATCAATATTATATGGCATACGAGTAAATAATGTCGATTTGGACTATAAACCTTACACACGGTTTGTGTCAAAAATAACAAATTTAGTATTTTGTAGTGTAAACATCTGTCATAATTCAATTTTCGATAGATGTCAAATAATGTCGAACTTTGTGCCTAAAAAATATGTTTTGCAGGAAAGCCTGATAACTTTCTTTCATAAAACGGAAACGGCTGCTGAGAGATCGATTGTTCGTAGAAGAGTACGGTCAATATGCCTCAACTCAAAAAACTTGTGAACGTTGGTTTGTGCGCTACAGAAGTAGTGATTTCGCCATAGAAGACCAGAAGAGGCCAGGTCATTAGAAAAAGTTTGAAGATGAGGAAGTATTACTTGGCGAAGATTGTTGTTAAATGCAAGATTGCATTATCATTGAAATTCCTACAATGAGCAATTTCCTTACGTTTAAAAGCATTGAGATTAATTTAAAAGCTGGGAAATTGGGTCCCCTATGAATTGAAGCGGGGAGGCGTTGAAAGGCGATTTAATACATCGAAAATGCTACTTGAACGTTACGAAAAAATTATTATTGCATCATGAATACTGGATATATTACGATAACATCAATTGCAGAAAGTCAAATGTAAAGTCTGGCAAACCAGCCAAATCAATGCCAAAGTCAAATATCAGTGACACTAAGAATCAGAAGGCTGTTTTGTATTTTCAGCTGTTGAAATTGGGTCAGACGATACAAGGAACTTGTATTGAAAGCAATTTATTAGACCAAAATATTCTACCTAACACCAGGCTTTAATCTTCTATCATGACAACTCTCAGCCACATGTTGCAAGACCGGTCAAAAACTACTTGGAAAACAGTGGAATAAAGGTTTTGATTCACCCGCCAAAATCAGGTCAGACGATCGCTTAAAGAAAGCAATCAACGAAAAACAACCAGAAAATTAACTTGTATACCATGAACAAAAACATTACTAAATACAGTAACGTATATTTAAGATAAGACTAAAAATAACACTTCCACTTCTCAGTACTCGAATAACTGAATTTTTAACTAAAATTCTTGGAAAAACTAGAACAACAATCAATATGAGGCTAAACAGTAGTACTTCGACTAGAAAAAAGGGATGAAATTGCTTTCATTACTACTGGCTGGTGAAAAAGCGTAAGTAAACTTCAGCTTTACTCTTAAGTAAAAGTGTTAACGATTTCCCTTCACGACAAAGTAATTAAAAAAGGTAAACATTTTCTTTATAAATTTTTCAAATTACAATTTTTAGCTCCGTTCGTTGACAGGAGGCAAAAAAGTATTTATCAATTATAAAAGGACAAATAAAAATAAATTTGTTTTAACATATTATTCCTTAATAAACAACAAAAATAAATTACCTTACCTTTCAGAAAATGAGAAAAATTATAATATTTTGTGGCATAAGGGATGCCATAAATGTTTAATAGACATGTCAATGAGAAAAGTACTTTCGAAAGATACTACCTTTCAAACGAACCAACTACCTACGAGTCCCAAATTTGGGATAAATTTACCCCATTGCTACTCGACGTTAAAATTGAATTTTTTCAAAACGAACTTTAATTATACAAAATTTGTATATCGTATTACAAGTTTTAAAATAATAGTATCGAAACTATTACATTTTGAAAGATTTTAGAAGCTTTTCTGTAAGTACTGAAAATTAATTAAATTTCATCAAAGTGGGAAAGGCTAAAGAAAATGGCTGATGTTTATCGCTTTGAATGATTTAATGGCGGATGTAACAACCAGACTATTACCATTTCGTTTATAATTAAACACGGAAAATTCTAACAGAAGATTTTTTAATTAGTTATAAATCGCATTTTTAACGTAAAAATATTTTATTTTAAAAGAAAAAGCTAAAGTAGTGGCTTTATATTTTTTAAAAACGAATAGTGTAGATAATATCCTTTGTCGACTTGTCTGAACGAAGTTTGGTTTTCGATTTTTTGAAATCTAGGAAAAAGTAACAATATAATATCAATGATAGGCAAATAATTGTTTTATAATAAAACTAAAAATGCTGTAATGCGTTTTAAAGATTTTTAAGAATGTCGATTTAAATGAGGCTGTCCGCAATCACCATAAAAATTGTATCCATTTTAAATGAAATTTATATTGTTAATTTAAAATTCTTCTTTAAATCACTAATACGAAGTAATAAATCACTACGACATATCTACCATCTCATTATTTCTAGATTTTTCACTGTGTTTCTATTTTAGGTAAAAAACGGGTTTTAAATAAATTATTGTTAATCGTGAAAAGAAATTTATTCTTTACACCAAGCGCAACCATCTCCTCAACCACGCAAAAACGCATTTGCTTTTGAATTATTAATCATGTTCAACACTCACAGCACTAAAGCAAATTGTTAAAGGATGAAACTAAAATAGAAAATAGGATTGTAGTAAAGCTATTTTCTGTTAAATAATCCCTCAATGCTATCATCATAACCAAAGATAGTTTCTAATAAAAGCTTAGCGAAAAGTCTTTGTAATGACCAACGGGTTTTTGCAAAAGCCGAACGAAGCAAATGTTAAAAAGTAAAAAAAAAATATAAAATGTAGTCAGGCATTTGGGTAAATTTATCATTCTGTGTAAAATAATTAACAAGTAATTTAATTTACTCTATTTAACTATTCAGACGCAACTCTCTATGAAAACCAAGTACAAAAAGTTAAAAGAAAAATAAGTTTAAAATAAAGAAAAAAAAAAAAAAAATAGGAATGAAAGAAAATGGAGTGAAGAATAATTCAGTAAATGAAATAAAAATCATTTTTATTTTTTAATTGGGTGTAATCTTGGTAATTGGGAAATTTTTATTTAGAAAAGATGAATGCTTTGCATTTAACATGTGTATAAATTGATGAAATGTTATCATCTACACAAATAGAATACAAAGGGTTTTTCAACAAGATTTTTGTTTTCTAAATCAAAATAAAATAAAAATTAAGTTAAGTCGAATTTGTATTTTATTGCGAAGGGAAAAGTTTGGCAATTATGAATGAAAAACGATATCTCACAAATTTTTGTGTTATCATTTAGTGTCGGCATTTGGTTTCTTTATACAGTCAATGTAATGCTCTTTTAAGAGAATTGATGCTAAACATGCTATTAGACTTATTATACGGAGTATACGTCTGAGGATTAGAGTATTGAGTAGAAGTATTAAGCAGCAATAACATTTTAATATCAGGAATGAAACATGCATATAAGCATGTTAAATAAATTTTTCCTTATGAAAATAAAGGTAAACATTTTATGATATGTGCGTCAAATAAAAGTAAAAATTTTAGTTATTTTATCAATTTTATTATGAACATTTATATTAAATAAACATTTATATTTATATATATCTTACGAATACGATACATTATAGAAAAAAATAGGTTTATTTAATTCATATATAATTCATAATGTACTATTGAACACAAAGAAGTGACACTTACCGGGAGTCGATATAAAGATTTTTGACAAGCATCAAGTAAATAGTAAATTCTTATTTCTAATTGTTAACACAACTTTGCGGGCACGCAGTCTAGATGGATCGGCTAGCAGGAGCCCCAGCTTAGAAGAGTCTTAGAGTTCTCAAAGTTCGACCAGTGACTTTATACAGCCATACTCGTACCACAGGAGCCAGCTGCCCACAGGTCTACGGCCTTGTTCTGGTTATTAGTGATTTGGACCCTCGAGGAGTTATGTGGTGACTGTTCGTTGAATCGTTTAAAAAAAGCTTCCGAAGTGATGTTAACGCAGTTTTAATGTCCAAAGCACAAGGACTTGGATAGTCTCTCCAACGCAGACGCTGTTGGGCGTTCTTCCAACAGCTAGTGGTAAAACCACCGTCAATTTTGGGCTAAACTTTGGAACTTTAAACTAAATAAAATTAAAATCTTTATTTCATATTTGTTGTCATTTTTCAAAACATAATTTTGTTGAGTTAACAACCTGCTATTAGTGTGCTTAGTCGTCGGTTTTGATAAGAAATGGACAAATAGTGTTAATATTTTCAATCTTGTTTAAAGTTTATATTAGGACAACAAAAAAAAACTTTAAACAAGATTAGCTGGTTACAGATGTGACCAAAAATATAGGAATATTTTAACACAGAAGACATCCTTATCATCACATTGTAAGTAAAAAGTATAATCATTATCCAATCAATATTAGATGTGGAAAAGAACTATAAGAGACGTGATATGTTAGAAATGTTAGAAATTGTTAATGTACCAAGTGTAAGGAGAATAAATTTTAAAACAGACACAGACACATAATTTTTTCATTAGAAAGAATTTGTTATTAAATTTCCATTTCCTTGTCTTTAGTATGTTTAAATTTTTGAATATGAAGAAAATTATTTTATATGTTTTTCTCAAATGCTTTCAAACATTTTTTTAAATTGTTACAATTTTTGTTTGTATAATAAAATAATTTCCTGAAGAAGCTTTCCACAGAAAAGCGAAATATTGAAAAAATATAGTGTTAAATTATTTAAAGAAGACCGATATTAAGATTAATAATAATTTATTGAAAAACTTTAACTTCAAAAACTTTAATATTTCTTCTTCGAAAATTATGACGAGTATAATCTAGTTATATTTGATACATCTTACTCTTTACAATAATTTGTGAATCGAACAAATTCTGCTTATAACTCTTAGTATTTAAAACTTATAAAATTTCCATTTGATTGTATTCAGCTTTATTTGCTTTTACGATTTACACAAATAAACAATGAAAACTAAAATATAACAAAAACTCACAACAACACAACAATAGCAACAACAACAATAAAAAAATAACAACAATAACCAATAACAACTAATAACAATTGTAAACCAAGCATCAACAACAACATACTTAAATGGCAACAAGAAAACTCGTATTCAAATTCAAAACTTTCGTACACGCTTTTTGTGCTCGAATAAAAGATTGACAGGAAATGCCAGTTTAAGGAAGAGAATAAAAAAATTAAATAAATTTAATATTGACTTTTAAAAGAGTACGTGTATGCTCGTATATTTTACACGGATTTAGATACTTGAATATATATATTTTTTGTGAAATATTCGATTCATGCACTATGGGCTTTAAAAAATTATTAATGTTAACTTTAATATGATAATATTTTTCTTGGTAATCTCTTGGTTATTCTACATACATATGTATCATTCATATTTAAAATTATAACAATACAAGTAACACTATGTAATCCAATAACAGAAAGCGAAAGAATAATAAACTTAAATACTAAAGGATGTCCTCATACGAGACGTATTTTGACTTACGTTATCGTCATTATAGTTAAACAATTGAAAATTATACAGAATAGCTGCACTAACAATGAGTCTTGAAATCTATTGAAGCTGCGGTTTTTGTTTTTTATTTCATATATAGTCGTCCATGTCCCTCCTGTTTTGTTTAATGAAACAACGACCGCATACCATATTGCTCGCTTAGGGATTGGGATGTATTTCAGATGTTTTTTAAGCAATAATATATTTAGATCTTTGTGATATCAGTGATCATTAAAAGAAATTTATTTTAGTAGTGGCCCATTATTGTAGTAGGTGTAAATTTAAAGTTTAGCCTACGGATAAAGTTTCTGCCAATAAGCAATGGCAACACTCTGAGACATAATTTCAGAACAACGACAGAAACAAGTGACAAATTTAGTTCCAGCGGGGTATACACACTTACCAGTACCTGCAAATAAACGTATATAGGGCAAACTGGACGAACACTAAAAACAAGGTTTACAGAACACATACGATCATACAAACGGAAAAGAGAAGGTTCCAACTTTGCATTACACCTTGACAATCACGGACACACACAAAGGGAAATAGATGAATTTATGACGTGACTACATCCTAGGAAAAAATAACGAAGACTAGACATTCTTGAAAACACACGACCTCAGACACAATTTTTACACCACTAAAATTACTTATGCAAACGGGCAAACGAAAGCACTCTCAGACGGACACACGTATCTAGAAAATAATAAACGACGGAGGTTTCGATAAATTTACTTTGCATAAAAATGCCAGGTGACTGCCATTCTGCTTACCTAATAGATACGAACTTGACAACGTAACTACCTGAGAATAATGCATTCGCATCGAAAGCGCTCGCAGATGACTACAAACCAGCCAGTTAGGACAGGAAATAGCAATAGTAATTTAGTTTTACTGCGATTTTAATTTGTAATAATTTTACATTTACATGAATATTTCTAGACGACGATCGAAATACATTTCAAGGTATTTAACTTTTGATAATTGTGATATCGTTTAGTTACTTATGCACTTAAGAGAACCAGAGTGTCTACGGAGTATTAAAGTTGTGTAGGTATATTTTGCATTTTTCAATTGGGTTTTTAAAGTAATTAAATGGTCTTGTAATTATTATGAAGCTATCTTAGGAACATCCTTTAATGCTTAGAAACACTATTGCTATTTTAACTGCAATTAGTATTTACTTCTCTTATCGTTACATGAAAATGCCTGCAGGGCAGTAGTTATAGTGGTAGTTATATCTAAAAATTTTTTCGCAAACTATAGTATAACAAAATTTTCCAAACCAAAATTGTTAACCATTGCTTAACTTTTAAAGTTAACAAAAACGATTTTTTTTTCATTTAAATATGAAATTATACAATTTTCAAGAGTAGGAGTACGTTTCAGTTTTTAATCTTTATATCTTATTGCCTTAACTCATAGTGCTTATACAAATTAAAAAGCCAAGAAGGTATGCAGCATTCCACTGGATGGAGAATGGAGAAGCCAAAGCAAAAACTATACATGAACTCGCAACCGGAAATTTAATAAATATTCTGTTGTATAGAAACGCTAATTTAACAATCACAACTGACATTTGAATTTACGCTCAAACTAGCACAAACCAGATGTTATTCTGGCGCGGAAGCATCCAGCTAAATAAACAAAAATATTTCAACAACTGTCCTGAACTAAAAATCTTTCCAGTTATAAAAAAATAGACGAACAGTATGAGATATTTAGAAAATTTATATATATATATATATATATATATATAGTTTTTTAGCAGTAGCTAAGAAAAGCTAAAAAAATAGTTAGATAAATATTGAAGATAAAATAAAAGAAAATGGAAAAGCTAAAAAATAAAATTCAGTTCATAAACCCATAAAAGGCTAACAAAGAAATATTATATATATACAACCTAATCTAAGCCCCCCATCAATTGCTGTCTATTATAAAAATCTGTTTACGTGTAGGGGCAACTACGAAAACAAAAAAGAAATAAGTTTCCTTTTTATTTTCCGTTCACTGCATGAGGTTCAATTCGATTATTTTCAATTCTATTTCGTATGTTTGTGATTGAAAGACAGGATTGGCAGTTATTGACAGACTTACGTTTTGTATTCGTTTATCTTTGTACTCTGTACACAAAAGAACATAGAAGAACATTCTAGTCTGCTCTGTACAATAAATACAATGGATTTCCGTTAAAATTGTCGGATTTTGTATACAAGTTTGTACGTGTGTTGCTTTAAAAGTTTGTAAGTAAACGCCTAAATTGATGTACACTTTGGCATATTACATACTTACTATTTGTTGCTTTTGTGAAGCACCACATCGTCGTCTACCGCCTAATCAAATATTCTAAAGCAAAAGGAGCTAAAAGTTCATTTGTATGTAAACAAAAGTATAGTGTAAAGTAGACATTTTAAGTGGCCCCTTTGAAAATCCTATATTTGTGAAAGGCAAAATAGCACTGAAATATTTGCCAGAAGATATTCTTTAAAAATTTTTTTAATTTTAAAATTTTGAAGATTATTTTTTTTTAAAGTCAAGTACTTAATTGAAATGTCAAGGAACAATGTGTGGTTAAAGCAACAGAATATGCATGACATTAGAGTTGTATTCGTATTACTATAGAAAAGATTAAGGAAGCAGAAGATTAAATTAGCGTGTTGTAAGTATATTTATTCGCCAAAGGGTGTGTACACTTTTGGTATTACACGATTTTCATAGTTTGCCATAGGATCAAAATCTCCGGGAAACAAGTTTACTTAAAAGATAAACAATTTAAAAAAATTAAAGATTTCACAGATTAATAATTAACCCATTCCTTGTCAATTCAATGATAAAAACAAAAGCCTAGAATTAATAACTTTCAGGTCCTTTGTAAAAAAGCAGAGCCCTAAAAATTTCCAACTTTTAATTGAAATATAAGCAACATTTGAGCAACTTTTCAATAATAAATCCTTTTTATAAATAGTTATAAAAAAATATTTCTAATCACAATTCGTTGAAAATTTTGAACGTTTTGATTTATAGGGGCAACTATATGTATTTTTAATAGAAACGCACTTAGGAGGGCTGTCTTTAGCCGTACCATAGTGATGTTAGTTTAGTCAATATCATTCAGCAAAACTTTGTATTGCATTGTCTACATAGATGTTTTTTACTATTACTATAGTTTGTACCAATCTACCTTCCCCCCCGGGGGCACATTTATCGCTCTTTATAGAATACTTGACTATCTAGACCTGTGCTGCAGGGGGTATAAGGGAGCCCAATCCCCTGAAGTCAGCAGGGGTACAACTGGAAGCTCCACGTTATTTCCACGGAAATCAGTAAAGCCCCAGAGTTCCGCTAGTTGTCTCTTTAGGCATTTGGCTGTTCTCTGACTGATTATTGAGGTTGGCTTTTTGGGAGTATCGTGGTGGTTGTGGTTTCGCGGCCCCATACAGGTATTGTTTTATGGTGGCCAGGATCATCTCACCTTTAATAACACCTACCTGGTGTGTTCTGGACAGGAGTTGGATAGTCTCCACTTCTTCAGCAAGGAGTAGTGGTTTGCAGCCCTGCTCTGGAACCGCTGAAATTGCAACTAGGAAGGACCTGTTGCTAGAATTAGTCTTCGGCCCCCTAGGGCGTGAGTGGCGCTGCTTTTCACTCACAGTGGTTTGACCACCATCTGATTAAGGCCCACGGCCAGGTGCAGATGTAAATCTTATCACGTCATGTACCAATCTACCTATCGATTACTATCGATAGTGCCGATCAAAATTTTACACAACTTTGTTGACCTGTTAAATTCTAAGCTATGATCCTATTGAGCTAGATTAATGTCACTTTTACAGAACCATTATTTTGGCATGCAATAAACAAATAACTGAATGCCGAGTAAAACAATGTTTCACAAATGTAACAGACAGGCTTAATGGGTTAAGCGTATACTACATTTAAATGCAGATAGATGGATATGTAAAGGAATACAATGATGATTTCGAATGAATACAAAACCATTTGTTTCTTTTTTTTATGAAATACCGGAAACAAAAACAATTGTTTAATGTTCAAACTTGTTAAATTCAATAACAGTTTTATTTTTATGTTATTCAAAATACTACATATTCAATTATTCCGAGGAATAGAATCTGTGCAAACTGAACGTAAAAACTGTTGAATGTTAAATTGTAGAAGATAAAACAAATAAATAAAAATTAATTGTTGTTAAAAAAGGAATAAATTGTATTCAGATAGAACCAACACCAGATAAATTCTATGATATTTCAAGAGAAGTCTATTTACCAAAACTTCGAGATAATAGTTTGCTATTCGGTAAAATAAAGTTGGACAAATCTACGAAGATGATGAAGGTTGCCGCTAGCCAGAAAGTGTTTCTAATTATTGTTTCGATTGTTATAGAAATTTTACTGCCCGTTGTTAAATACAATTAACGAACTTAAACCAAAATTAAAAGTCCGTAATTCCAAAAAAATATTGTTTATTTAAATAAAACTGTAGTGATGAAATTTGCTTTTAATACATTTCGAAAAAGTGATTCGAAAGAGTTGAATTATTTTTAAACATAAAGCGAAATATTTTGAAAAATTATTCTACTTGTTTCTGTTAAGAAAATTACCGTAAAAAATAGTAGTACACAGATGAATATTATTTTTGTATGCTTCAAAATAAGCATCAGTTCCAAAAAATAAAAAACTGTAGAAAAGTCTATGAGTTATTGGTGTCGCCCCAAATTAATTTTTTCTTAATTTGTGGTACGGCAATCACTTCAACGTAGAAGTAAAGACTACTTACAAAATTGAAGCACCATAGAACACTTATAAGCCGCTTAAATTTTTTCATAACTTTTAATTTTATAATTTTTTTTTATTGGGAACATTTCCTGCAATTTCCAATTTTTTCTTTATAATGTTTCGAAAGATTGAAATGTTATTTTGGCATGTAAGTTTCCTACGGGGACGCCTTTAATTTTTTAAAATTATGTTTTCTTTTCTCTAAAAAATGATAATCTATCTGCATCGCACACAAGTAACTGACGTTTGTACATAAAAACATTTTAAAAATTCAGACGTATTGATAATCTTTCTCTTTTTTGTTGTGGTTAGGAACTCCGGGTCGCTTGAGGCAGGGTTTATACTTGTTCTGTTGAGATTAAATTCTGTACTGTTTTTGACATCTAACGAAATATTCTTACTGCCTGTTCTAATGAAATTCAAAAATGCCTTAAATAAATGAAATCAAATGGCTTTAATTTTTTAGTATTTAACAAATATGTATGACTTCGAAATTCTGGAGAATAAGGGACTTTGAAAAATTATCTCTATCCTCATTTGGATTCCAACTTTTAACTATGTGTGTCTGTTATAATTTTTAAATTTAAAATTTCACTAATTTGTAGCGCTTGAAAAGTTAAAATTAATTAATTACATTTTTTAATATTTTCAAACAAAGTTATCATCTATTTTTAGTTATTTAAATTTTGCTTATGTTTTCCCTTTTGTTATTTGATAAATATATCTTCTAGATAGCATGTAAATAACAAAAATGTAAATAAGAAAATGTTTAATAATAGTCGGAAATATTTTAGCAATTCTTATTATTTACTTTTCTGTATGTATATAATAAATACAATTTTTGTTACAATATTTTATTTTAAGCGCACAGGAAAAACGCTGGAAATTTTTCTACTAAGAAAAATAGTCAGATAAGTTTTCGAAATAAGTTTGTGATTTAAGTGTACTTTTTTAAGTTTTGTTAAAAATCTAATTCAATTAAAAATGAAAAAGTTCTTATTTAAATTTAAGCGTTCTATAGTAATTAAATAATCTGAATTTGCCGATATTGATCAGTGAGAGTAGAAGCAATTTGATTAAAAAAAATTTATTAAATTTGAATAATAAGATTAAAAAGTAAGTATTAATATAACGTTAAAACAAAAATATCAAACGCTTGATTTTTTATTCTTTTTCTTCGGCATATGGCTGCACCACGGCAGTTTAACTTAATTTTCGTATTCATCAGATATGGCTAAACTTAAAGTTGGCTTTACTTTTAACCGTTAAAATGATGAAGGCTAGATTTTCAGCTGGATTTTTAGGTCCAACTAAAAGTTCGGTAATAAGCATTTTGCATCGATATAACGAAGAAGGAAGTTCATTGAAGTAATTCACCGCTCATTTATTGATTTTTGCGACCCATATTTTTTATAAACATGCTTTCCTTATATCAAATACGTATCTATGTCTTTGGGGTAAATTGTCAAGCAAAAGCCTTGTGCCAACATTTAAAATCGTAGCTGTTGGGCGAACCCAAAATGAAGCCTTCATTTCTCTACCAAGGCAATATTTGAACGAAAGTATCTACTGTGCCAAAGTTTTTAATGTTTTCAGCTTTCTACCGTTTCTCGGCATCCCTAGGTCCGGCATAAAATAGGGGCTGCCAATTGTTTTGTGTTTATTTGTTATTGCTTTTCTACTGTGAATTAAATGTGTAGTTGAAGTGGGCCATTTTATTGACACTGGATGTAGGTTGCACTAAGAGGTTTTACCAGAGACAAAATTAAGAAATCATGATCTCGTTAGTACTTTTTAAGTTTTTTTCTAAGAGGTGTTTGGAGAAAAATTGTTAGCAGTAACTACGTAATATCGTTGTGAAGTAGCGAATAGGATTTTTGAGCTGACTACGTCCACAGTATCTGCTTTGAAGCAATTCCATGTAGTATTAAATTGGTATATAAGTAGTTTATCTGTGTTAATATCATATCGAATATCATGTTCCACTTTCCAAAAATCGTATTCGAGCTTAAATCTATATATATATATATATATATGTATATAAATATATAAATTAAGCCCAAAATAGGTGTCCGTTGGTTGCCAGTGTTTGACGAGATGCGCCGTCGGATTTCCACAATTTCACAGTACCTTCGTAATGGTCGTTTGCTGGCTTGTATCTTTGTTTCATGCCTTTAGGCACAATAGTGCGCCTACAGTGCGCGTTTGAAACAAGACAAATTTTTCAAAAAAATCATCAATTTTTTTCCATTGCATACTTCGGCTCAATGTTTTGTATCAAATGAACTCTGTGTTTTCGTTTGTACGTTGCTGTGTGTGTGCTTGCACAGAATGCGACGGCAATACAAATCATGTTCAAAGCAAGCGGATGTGTAAACAAATAAAGAATTTTGTAATATTATTGCCATTTCCCGTCGTAACTGGCCGGTTTGTATATGATGGCGAGCGCTTTCGATGCGTATGCATCATTTTCAAGCAACGGTTTAGTTTGTACTGGTGAGTAGTGTTGGCGTTCAGGTAGTTCTGTTATTAGGCTCGTATATATTCAGGTAAGCAGAATACCAGCCACCTGGCATTTGTATGCAAAGTGAACCTAACGATACCTCCGTCTTTTACTATTATGTAGGTACGTGTGTCCGTCTGAGGGTGTTTTTCGTTTGCCCGTTGGCATGAGTAGTTTCAATGGTGTGAAAATTGTGTCTGAGGTCGTGTTTACCTGTTCGTTTATAATGTCGTTGTTGAATGTTTTTGTTTTGTAGATTTCCATACTTTCAAGAATGTCTAGTCTTCGTCCTTTTTTGCTAGGATGTAATAATGTCATACATTCATCTATTTCCCTTGGTGTGTGTCCGTGAGTGTCAAGGTGTGATGCAAAGTTTGAATCTTCTCTTTTCCGTTTGTATGAGCGTATGTGTTCTGCAAACCTTGTTTTTAGTGTTCGTCCAGTTTGCCCTATATAGGTTTGCTTGCAGGTACAGGTAAGTCTGTATACCCCGCTGGAATTGAATTTGTCAGTTGTTTCTGTAGTTGTTCTGAGATAGTTTCTGAGGGTGTTTCCACTTTTCAATGCTGTGAGTATTCCTTCTTTTTGAAAAAGGTTAGTTAGTCTGTATATTTCTGGTCCTGTGTAAGTAAAGGTGTGCCGTCGTGTTGTATCGGCTGTCTCCTTGTCTTCTCTATTTCTGTTCTTAGTGTTGTACTGTCTAAGTAGTTTATCGATGGTAGTGGTTTTGTAGCCGTTATTCATAGCTATGGCGTAGATTGTGTCGAGTTCCCTCCTGTACTTATCTGGATTAAGTGGAATTGTCCCAAGCCTATGTATCATATGTCTAAAAGCTGCTAGTTTGTGTTGGGTAGGGTGGTTTGAGGTGTTGTGGATGGTAGTGTCCGTTGTTGTTGGTTTTTATATAGATGTCGAATGTTAAATAGTCAGTTCCTCGTGTTATAGTGATGTCAAGATAATGTAAATTTCTGTCTTGTTCTTTTTCCGTTGTGTATGTAATCTTATCATGAATTGTGTTTAAGCTTTCTAGAATTTGTTCGCCGTTATCTTGCTCGAGGATGCATATAATGTCATCTACGTATCTATAGTAATGAGTTATTTTGTGTTTTTCCATGAGTGTTTTCACGTGTAGTGATTCGAGATGTTGCATGAAAATTTCCAAGGGAAATAGATGAATGTATGACATTATTACATCCTAGCAAAAAAGGACGAAGACTAGACATTCTTGAAAGTATGGAAATCTACAAAACAAAAACATTCAACAACGACATTATAAACGAACAGGTAAACACGACCTCAGACACAATTTTCACACCATTGAAACTACTCATGCCAACGGGCAAACGAAAAACACCCTCAGACGGACACACGTACCTACATAATAGTAAAAGACGGAGGTATCGTTAGGTTCACTTTGCATACAAATGCCAGGTGGCTGGTATTCTGCTTACCTGAATATATACGAGCCTAATAACAGAACTACCTGAACGCCAACACTACTCACCAGTACAAACTAAACCGTGGCTTGAAAATGATGCATACGCATCGAAAGCGCTCGCCATCATATACAAACCGGCCAGTTACGACGGGAAATGGCAATATTATTTCATCTACTGGCGGAGGACAACCAAACAATATAATACCAAAGAATTTTGTTTTCCATATTCTGTTGCAGTTTGTGTGTGTGATTTACGTGCTCAATTGCAAAATGATCCATCAGCCGAACGTTTTTCAAAGCAATTGTTAGATATTGGGAATGGCGCAATTCCAATTGACCCCACCACAAAAATGATTACGCTTCCAAATAATTTTTGCCACTTTGCATTAATCAAAACAAAAATTGGTCACAAACGTATTTCGAGATTGCACAAAATTTTAGAATGATTGATTGGTTGGGAGAAAGAACTATCTTAGCTGCAAAAAATGCAGATGTTTCGGATATCAATGTGACAATTTTGAATGACATTACCGAGGAAATTTTTACCTACAAATCAGTTGCCTCTATTATCAAGCAAGACGATGTTGTAAATTATCCAGCCGAATTTTAAAATTCACTTGAGTTACTTGCACTGTCGCCACACTGCATGCAAGTGAAAGTTGGTGTACCAAATTTTTTGCTTAGAAATATCTGCCAGCCACGACTTTACAATGGGACACGTTTAGTAGTAAAAAAGTCATGAAAAATGTGATTGATTCCTATGATTCCTCCAGATTTTCCGTTTGATTTTAAACAGCTTCAGTTCCCCATACGTGTTGCTTTTGCAATGATCCCTGTTTTTCGCACGGTCAATTATATGTATGATGTTCACGAGTTAATAAACCAACTGCTTTGTTTGTCTATACCGCGAACCAAAATCAATCGAAGAATGTCGTATATGTAAAAGCATTGCAATAGAATAAGATGTATGCTATAAGCACACAAAAATATTAAATTGTGAAAAATTTTAAATAATTAAAAAAACATAAAAACGAAAAAGAAAGAAATTTGTTTTCGTTCTGAATTATTTTTTTGAATGATTGAATTTATTGGCGCACACAAAAAAGAATGTTGCGGAATAAAAACAAACCACAAAGCAGTCACGGTCACGCTAGTGAATTTATAAAACAAACCTTAGTTGGCTTGATAAGTAGGCAAAGCTTCACATGCTTTCTGAAGGTATATTAAGTTTGCTCTTACTTTCTAAAAGAAAGAGGAAAAAACCTCTATTTATGAATTTCTTTTTACAGAAACAGAAAGCAAAACAAAATATTGCCAATAATGTATTTTGAAAAAGAAAAATAGGCGAAATATTAAAAGTAAATATAAATCCTTGTTATAGTATTAAAAATAGAGGTTATATACAAAAAGTAGATGTATGTTCAAAAATGTATATTTATATACAATCATAAAAAATGTCTAAGTTTGTGCAAATATATCTACGACATTTCGAAATGAAAACATATTAAAAGGAAACACAGAAATTTCTTCTTTGACTGTGTGTTATATAACTTGCCAGTCGGTTTGTGAGTTGCTTTGATATTTCAAACAAGCAAATATTTGTGATTTTTATTGAAACATTTTTGTAGCTTTTCTATATACATACATATATAAATGTATACATTTGGAGATGAGTTTAGTTTAGTTAAGTTTATCTTAGTTATATATTTTTTTTACTATCTCTCCTTTGATGGCAATTTAATATTTTATGACGCCACTTTTATTAACATCAGTTGCACTTAAACTTCTCCCAATATGACAGCAACTGATGTGACATTCAGATTTTATCATAAAATTTTGTCTTATATGATTTGGCTTTTGCTTTTTAAGAAATTCAAGTGGTAAGTAAAGTTGCTTAAATAAGTTTTAGAGCAAGAGCTATGTAAACTCAATATTTTTTTCTTTTTTTAGTTTAGCAGAGTATTTTAAAAATTTTTCAAAAATTGAACCTGAGCAAATAAAAGTTTGCAACGAAAAGTGATGTGATTTGCAATTTTAAATTAGACTTTTTTATTTAAAGTTTTAATTGAAATTGGTGATATATAAATACGTGACTCTATAGCACGTATTTTTCAAGTACACATGTTTTCTAATATATACTGCGCAGCATTGCTTCTATGTGTTCTAACATGTCATTTACATATACAAATTTATAATGTATGAAATTTTAAAAAACCGTGCCTTAAAACTAAAACTTCTTCATAAAGCATCAAATTTTATAAAACCCCTAAACGTATAAAATTCATAATTAAAATTAAGGCAATTTAATATAGCTAATGCAATAACTACCAAATCACTTCGCTATGAAAGCGAATTTTTAAAAAATTTCTTTTGCAATAAAGATCAATTTTCTTTATAATTCTACCGGAGATAAAAAAACAAAAAATAAAAAACATAAAAAAAAACATAAAAAAACACTTAAATACAGGGGACAGGCTGTATTGAAAAGTGTTACTAAAGCGCTCGAAAGAACATCTTCAACATCAAAAAGGTTGCACTCAAACAAACAAATTTTTTCTGCAGGAAATTTTAAATGCGTTTGTATTGGTTGTATTATTTTCTTTCAACCTAGTAAAATATGTATTGATCGCAATGTATGGTTTTTCTTTTATTTAGGAGAATATACATATATGTATTCATATTTTTATCTTTTCATTTCACTAACTATTGATGTAAAAACCATATGTATAGAGGTATGTAAATCACTATATGTACTATGCATGTGTATGTAATTATATCTACATATACATACATATATTCAGTTCAGCCGGCAGTATGGCCAGTTTTTTAAAAATACAATTTTTTTAATTGAATGAAAAAAAATTATTGTTGATATTATACTCTTAAAATCCAATCATAAATTCGTCAGCTAGTTAACTTTTTGTTAATTTCTGCCGGTTATTTAAGCAAAAGTATTTATTGTAAAATGTAATTTTATATTTTGCTGGTACCAGGCAAAATATTAAAATTTCTTTATCATAATGACTGATTAGTTCCTCAACAGTTGCTTACAATACTTAACATATATAACGATAGTCATATGAAACACTAGTCATAGAAACACTAGTAGTTGCAACTTTTCGGACACCAAAACTATCGCTGAAAATATTATTTTAATGCTTATGCTAATTATTGAATAACATAGGATTGCATATCACGTCCGCTGTACTGTAACTTTGTTTTAAATAACCACAAATGTAAAGTTTAAAGGTCCATAAATAAAATATATCGTTCAAACGGCAATTACAATTTCTCCTTTTAGTTGTAGAACTAAAAAGGATGATAAGTTTTGAAAACCTAAAACTCATATATATTTTATGCTCATAGCTATTGAATTACTCACTTGTATATAAAAAGGCGTACAATTAACTGCCACTACTAATTTCTAGCTTTCTTGGACACACTCGATTATTTGGAAAAGTTTATAATCAAGGGAATATGAATATCTATATTAACGTATATATCATACATGAAAAATATAGTAACTTTGTTGTATTGTGTGACAAAATTTTCATTTTCTTAAAATAAATTTTTAATTCCTTTTTATTTTATAGGGCGGATAATATATACGTGTTATTTAGTTTTAAAACTATATATTTTTCGTTATAAAATATATATTTATACAAACATTCAGGTAACATTGTATTTGTATATTTAAAAGTAAATATTTCTATACAAATAACCTAAAAAATACAAATCTGAGAGAATTTAAGAGGCGTTACCCACTACCCTTCAGGCAGTACTGAAGAAGTATGCGTATCACGTTTTTCAACAACAAGTTTGTTTTTTTCAATTGTGGCAACACCAAAACATAATAGTTTTGACATTTAGTTTTTTTTAACGCATTAGTAGAGTAGATGCATTGGAAATTGTTACAATGAATTCAATTTCACACGAAAATCGCATTAAAATACTTAAAATACACCACGAAAATGGTAGTTCATAAAATTCGTGATATATTCGGACAATATAATCGTTCTTCTGAGACCGCTATTAAGAATTTAGTAGTTGAATTTGAATCGACAGAGCCAATAAAAATTGTGCGAACACCAACTTGTGTTCGACTGAATCGTTCAACTGAAAACATCACAACCGTAGGCATCGAAGATCTCAACAAACCACCACATTGCAAATTTTACGTAAAAATTTGACTTTGAAGTCTTCCAAGGTGTAACTGGTGGGGGAAGAACCAGACAAAGCCCATTTTTACTTGTCAGAAAATATCAACAAACAAAATGGAAAGATTATTGAGAAGCTTTTGCATGTTCAACGTGCCACGTGCGCTATGTGGTCTGGAGGCGTGATTGCGCCTTTTTTATTATGAGGCTAGAATTCGATAACGGTCAATGGATCGCGGTATCGCGAGATGCTAACAATTCAATTTTGGCCTATTGTTGGCGACGTGGATATCACTGATATGTAGTTTCAACAGGACGGTGCCATATGTCACACAGCCAATGAAACGATCAATTTATTACAAAATAAATTTCCAGATGGCATAATTTCACTACCATAGCAGTTAAGTGGCCAATCGAATCGATTTTAACCTTAAAACTTAAAATCCATGATGTGATTAATGAAATAGTACCGTTATTTTGCCAAAAATTGATTAAAGACTTTGATGAAAGCATCGACATCTGTCAGCGTGGTCGTGGTGGATGTTTTCCAAGTATCAGTTTTTATTAGTAATTACAGAGCTTTCCCTTCGTAATAGAGGGTTTCCGTGGGAAGGTATACAACTTTATTTGCTTATTATTTGAGCATTAAATGAAAGAGAATTTATCCTATATTGATAAATATTTTATTTAATGTTGGCAATTATGTATGGAATTTAATCTTAGATAAATTCCCTGTTGGCCTCACAAATGCGAGCTGTTTTAATCATATTTTTCATTACATTCTTACACATGTTATGTGGTATTTCATTAATTTCATAAGGAATATTTTGTTTGAGTTGCGTTTCTGCTTTTGTTTTTAAAAACCTTGCTTTTCAGGTATCTCCACAAAAGGAAAACTGCAGTATTCAAATTAGACGATCGTGCAGGCCAACAAACATCGCTATTACTTGAAATAACTTGTTGTGGAAAGAGGTGTCACAGTAATTCCATTTAATTCCACTGTTTTCCCGTCTCTATGCGATGTGGCATCATCTTATTGATACTGCATGTTAATCAAAAACTCAAATTATGCAGTTGTGGCGTTAAAAAGTTTTCAATCATATCACGATATCGCTCCCCATTTTCATTTCATTCATTTTCAAAGAAGTAGGGTCCAATGCCTCCTCGTGACCAAACTGCACACAAGCCTGTTACTTTTAATGGATGAATAATTTGATGGTTTCCCATTCCCCAGAACCGACTATACTATTTATTTACATGTCCATTCAATTAAAAATGTACATCGTCACTCATTATGATTTTTTCATGAAAATCGGGGTTGTCATGGGGAAGCTGTAACATACTATTGGCAAATATACGGCGGCGTAAATTATCTTGTAGAAAAAGCTCTGTTGCAAAATTGTGGTCAACCTTGTTCTTTGAATACCAAATCTTTGAGCACGGCGTCGAATTGAGGATGATAAATTGTGTTGATTACTTTCTTGAGCAACAGTAGTATTTGCAGCCAATCTTGCAGTAAATTGTGGTCCATACTTGGGCCTGTTCCCTCCAGACTCTCTTTCTAAGAAATGACTGATTACACGATAAGTAATGCATTTTGTTGGCACGTTCTTTCTCACAAAAATTTCACGTTTTCTCATCGTCACAGTAATTTATTCTGATAAAATGTTTTAACGATTAAAACACGTTGATTTATCGAATATTTTTCCATAACAAATATACCACGTGTCTACTTCACGACTGCCAAATATGAACAGTCAAATCTAATGTTTACCAAAAGGGACGGCAAAACAAAGTGGTTTACCTTCCCGGCGGACATTCTGTACAATAAAATTTTTAATCATCTTAGTCTAAATTTTTTGCTTTAGAAAACAAACTTCTTGTTGAAAAACCCTGTATATCAAATATAAAGGGTATCCCATTAATAAAACTTTAAAGTTATTGAACTTAAATTGTAATACAAAAAGGACAAAAAATATGGACAGCAATGAAAGTTTAGCAGGCCAAGATAAAGTAACAGTTACATAAAATAAATAAACTGAGTTTTATATAAAAATATTTTTGGTCTTTTTTAATAACCTTATATAAACGTAGACTACTTTACTAAAGCTTGCAAAAACATTATTCATACAAAAAATAATTCAACAAAATATCAACAGTCACCCACATTGAAAAAGTAAAAATAAACAAAATCAACAACTCTTTAAAACACATTGTCCTTAAACCCATGTTTATTTAAGTTTTCTGTGTGTGTTATTTTATTTTTCCTCTTGTATAAATACGAGAATATTTGTGTTATTACATTCAGTTCAAAATACTACAAAGCAAGCGTGTTTTACCATTGAAAAATATCAAAATGAAAAAAAAAAATGTCCATTTAGTTTACAATTTTCGTGTACCAAATAACAGTTGCAATTCTACGAAAATACATATTTACACTGAACAAAATTAAAGATGCTAAGAACTGCATTGCATGTAAAGCTAAGGTGATATGCCTACTTGTGTATATAGTCAATTTATTTTATATGTTTAGTTGCATGTATATTTTGTTGTATGTATGTTCATTATCCTTCATTCATTTAAATTTGTTGCCACTCTTGATGCTATCAATCCTTTTACTATTTTTTTTATATTTTAAAATATTTTGCGGTTTAACGACACATGCATCCTGACATTTAAATTTGAGCGCGATATATGTGCGTTCTGCTACAAACATTTTTTAAATAAAACGAAATTCGATTGTATAAATTGTGCTGAAAATTTAAAACACAGCATTTTACATAATTGTTGACGTAGTCCTCTTCATTTATACATGAGATTATAAATTGCCCTTCGTTTTTTTTTGTTGTTGCATACAGTTTTTATCCGACTATAAAAAATTACTATTTTTTTTTTGTTTTTAAAATTAGTTTATAAATTTTACTGATTCAAACAATAAATCATCTATTCAATGAAACGGTTCTATGAAGGTCCTTGTTTTCTATCAGGCTTAAAGACTGAATTTAAGACCGCATGAAGAAATGTTAATATTATTATAAACGCAAAAATTGTGTATTATATTAGAGAATAATACTTAATTTAACTCTCCAGACAAACTTGAAGATATATTTGCGAGCTTGGGATAAATAGAAAAGAGAGCTCAAGCAGTTGTTAGCCGATATTGAAGAGCTTTATAGAACTTTCACAAGTATATCTCGGCAATCAATAGATAAGACTTATTACAATTTTTCAGGTATTAACCCCAAGGTCAACGTATACAATACATTTCAAATTTAATCAAGTTTAATGTTGTGGACTCTAATAACTTACATCCTAAATTTGTAAAAATATTGTTTTTTATTTAAGGCTTTTGAAAAAATTCTTCATAATCAAATGCAATGTTAGTGTAAAAATAACGCTTTGTTCCTTGACAGGCAGTCAAAATTTCATCAAAATCATGACTATGTGTTCTAATCTATTGGATGTAACTGAGAACATACGATGTAATTTGATGAAGGTAAAATAATTTTCCTGATACTTCATCACTCTAGGGCCTTGATCATGGTACTCTATACATGAAACTTCGACACTTTTTTAACTTCTTTTTAACACGACTGCTATCTTCATACCCTTGTAGTCATTGAAGTGTGTTCCAGTTTGTGATATCAAACAATCTTCGGTGTTATAATTATCTAGGAGACCTCTCCTTCTTTCTATTTATGCTAATGATTTACCTATGCACTTTTTGCACGGTAAAATCAATTGCTGAAAACATTACAAGACTGAATGAGTAATTGAATAAGACTTATGGGGGTTCGTTTAAATCCTCATAAATGTATTATAATTAGTAAGCAAATTATTAATCATTTACAGATGTTGAACAAGAACCTCGGAAAAATAATCAAAAACAGTGTTACTTGAGCAAATCATGTTAAATTAATTGTGGATAGGACAAACACTAAGCTGATGTATCTTTGGTCGTTATATCACTATACATTATATACTATATTGTTCATGGGTTAAGATACGTTTGAAAACTTTGTGTAGGATGTGACTTTACTAGTATAACAAAGCTAAATGTCTTATAAAAGGTGTTTTTTTAAGCTAGATAGAAATTTAAATTGTAAAAAGTAACACAAAAAATGAAATTTTGATGAAACATTTTTTTTTATTTGTTTCAGTATACTCTGACAAATCATCATGAATAGACTCTCGCTTGAACAACGCTACGAAATTATCCAAATTTACTTTGAAAATCAGTCGTCGATTCGCGCAACTTATAGACGACTTCGTCATTTTTATGGCGTACATAATCGTGCATCTGAACAAGCCATTCGTCGAACTGTCCATAGATTTCGTACCACATACTCTCTAGAGGATGCAATAACACCAACACGTCGAAGGAATGTGCGTACTGAAAAGAATATCGCCGCTATAGACGAAAGTGTGGAGGAAGATCCAAATTTATCAATTCGTCCTCGGTCGCAGGAATTGGGGCTCTGTCCGTCCACTACGTGGAAAATTTTGCGCAAAGATCTCGGCCTACACCCGTATAAGATCCAGCTGGTGCAGGAATTGAAGCCACGAGACCATTATATGCGTCGTTCTATCGCCGATTGGGCTCTAGAGCAGTTGGCAACTGACACGTTGTTTTATCGCAAAATTGTGTTCAGCGATGGGGCGCATTTTTGGCTTAACGGGTTTGTTAATAAGCAAAATTGCCGCATATGGAGTGACACCAATCCACAACAGACCCTACAGACTTTATTACATCCAGAAAAATGCACCGTTTGGTGCGGTTTTTACGCTGGTGGCATCATCGGACCTTTTTTCTACAAAAATGTGGCCGGAGCTAACGTTACGGTCAATGGAGATCGTTACCGCACCATGATCAATGATTTTTTGTTTGAAAATATGGATGACATTGATCCGGACGAGATGTGGTTTCAAAAGGATGGCGCTACGTTCCATACAGCGAACGCAACCATCGACTTATTGAAATCAAAATTTGGCGATAAGTTGATTTCGAGAAATGGATCTGTGAGTTGGCCTCCAAGGTCGTGCGATTTGACACCACTCGACTATTTCCTGTGGGGCTACGTGAAGTCACTGGTTTATGCTGATAAACCAGCAACAATTGACGCCTTTGAGGACAGCATTGTTCGTGTTATTCGTGACATACGCCCAGCAGTGCTCGAAAAAGTGGCCCAAAATTGGACGTCCAGAATGCGCTTCGTCAAGAATAGCCGCGGTGCCCATATGCCCGAAATCATTTTCAAATGTTAATGTCACGTATTGATCCTTCGAATAAAAAAGAAATTTTGATTACAATTTAATTTTTTGTGTTATTTTTTACAATTTCAAGTTCTATCGGGCTTAAAAAACACCCTTTACAATAATATCATTACATTGTTTACGGAGGAAGAAGATATGAGCATATTATCAAATTTTCTTCAAGGCTATATGGAGTTTTATTCAACAACCTCCTTAAAAATCTAATGCTTGTATTTCTTCATAAATCAATTTTTTCAGAAATACCACAATATCTTATTGATAAAAATCAGGTTTACCAGATCAGTCAGAGGAAGCAGGATTATAATTTCTTTACACTGTTCTCTTGTATCTGAATGGCAATTTACTTGCATCGCGTGTCTGGAATGTCTTTCGTCAAGTACAACAACTTAATAGCAATGCAAAAAGTTTTAAGCAGCTTTTATTTTTTATTCTCAATAATAAAATATAAATAATCGCACCATTATATTATTAATTTATAGTTAATTTTGTGTGGTTATGTATAGTTTATGTATTTGCTATTTTATCAATTGTACTTTCCTGTACACTCAATATAAGATTATTTCGTGTTGTGCAGGTTTTGAACATTAATAAATAAATAAATCGTAAATCTACCACTTACACCTACATGATGTAAGCGTATGTGTTATATTTATTAAATATATAAAATCATGTATACGTTAATTATAAATATTAAGAAATGTGCCAAAACTACAAATATAAAATATTATAAGTCCGACGGGATTTACTATACTCTCTATAGAGCGAACACTGAAAATGGCAAATAGCCGAAACCGGTTTGTTCACAAACCAAATTTGACGCAGGCTGACGTAAAATCCTACCCAAATAAAATATTATATATAGTTAATAATTATATAATATAGTTATATTAATCAATAAAATCTTTATTAGTATACACAAAAATTGAAAGAGTATAAGTAGTTGTTTCTGATGTGGAGAGATAACCACAGCCAAAATTGATAAATAAAAAAAATTATTGAAAAAACTAAACATTTATTAACTCTGAAAATCATAAATTCTACCTGAGATTGACACATTTACCAAAAGAATAAAATTAAAAAATGGCAAAGATTTTTTACATGTAAACAGTATTTAAAAAAAATATAAAACTTAAACACAAAATTGTAGATTTTAGTTAATAATACTTTAAAATTAATTAGTTCTTATTTGGCTTGTATTACGATTTCTAAGTTCATAAAAAATAAAATTATAAAAACTAGATGCCTTCTTTACTGAACAAGGTCTACCTTACTGTATATTTGTTAGTTTCTAATAACTAAATGTTATCTCGTTAGGATGTTAGGGGGGAATAATAATATCATAACTTTTTCATTATTATAAGTATACTTTGTGCTTGATAAGCTGAAGGGAAGAACATCTTGCCATTAACTTTTAACGTTGCGTACAAGGGTTTGCAGTTGCTATGTTTTGTCATCTATAAAGTTGCCGTATTGTCTAATCCATGAAGAAAAATAAATTCATGTCAATTTAATTTTGCATGTGAAAAATAAAAATTGAAAACAGATGATGTTTATTGTATATGCCTGAGGATATTTTTGAAAACACTAAGGTAAAAAATAGAACGCCTAAAAAGTTCCGTGAGCAAATGGACGAAGTTGTGAAAAGATTTCGAATATCAAAAAAATCATTTCAATTCATTTTAGAAAAAAATTCGCAGCTTTTAGGGTACTCAGGCGGGAGTTTTCTTATTACAGTTGGTGACTTTCTTAGTATTCGCATTTTTACAGCAATTGAATGGTCAACGAAACATCATTTGCGTTGGTTGCTTAAAAAACGAAATCTGATACTATTTGCTGCTTTTCTCGTGCATCGGAAGAAATTTTAGTATATATCTTCCGATGCACGAGAAAAGCAGCAAATAGTATCAGATTTTGTTTTTAATTGCTAAGTTTTCTAAAGTTACCGGCGCCATCGATTATACCCATATTCTTACTCAATCGCCAGGAGGAAGTAACTGATAAATTTTTCGTAACAAAAAAAGGATATTTTTCTCTTAACTTTCAAGCAAAGGAAAGCTAAGCTAGTACCAAATTCACACTTGTGTTTTTGAATGCGTTTAAGCAAAATATATTAAAATTTAAACACAGCCGTTCACCCTGTAATTGAGATGTTTAAGGCTGACGTTTTATCTACTTTTTTACCTTAAAAATGATTTTTTGTAGTGAAAACAGCCGTTTTAGTAGGGAATCAAACCCAAATCCTAGACTGATTAGCTCAGTACACCATCTACTAGCCTACAGGGGCAAAAACGCACTTAGCACATCCCAAAATTAAATGATATTCAGTGTTGTATTTGGAATTTACGTGTTTAATCACGTGTTTAAATCTAAAATAACTAATTTGAGATGTTTAACAAAACAAGTCAATGTATGGTAAAACATCTCCAAATCGACGTGTTTAATGATTAAACACGCTAGGTGTGAACATAGTATAATGTTTCAAAATTTACTGATGTCAATCTTTCAAGATTTGAAAAGGTGGCCAAGATCAGTACATGACAGCAGCATATTTAAAAACTGCCGTTTATAATTCTATATGGAAGATGGCTATTTTTCAAAATTATGTTATTCTAGGTGATTCTGGTTATAAGCAATGCAATTATATGATGACTAATAATAATTCTTAGCCCGTTTTCTTACAGGTTTGTTAGTAATTTTTTTTTTTGGCATCGACATTTTAAAAATTTATAGTTCCACTTACTAACATACGAAATAAAAAATAACTTTGTTGTTTGTTAAAAGTAGACAAGCAGATAAATAAATGGAATGGTGTTGCCACTACGTTTTGAAGAACCAATTTATTTTCTTAAAACTAGGCGGTGTTTCTTATTGTGTTACCATATTTTCAAAACGATTAATTTTATTTTACAAAGAAGTTGTAATAAAGAAAAATAGCTGTTGATCACTTTGTTAGTCACTTTCATTAAAGTTACATCTAACTAATATGTTCTTAAAAGCGAAGTTGTAATAATGGGCATCATTCTATTTAATGCTTAAACCAACATTTATCACCAAAAAAAAAGGGGATTTATTTTTGGCACTTTTTTTTTAATTCCTTTAGAATTTACCCGTGTGGTTTTTAAAGTTGGTACCAATAAATGAATTTATGTTTTAAGTAAATGTTTGTTTTCTATAACCGAAATACCTGTAGGTATATTTTACAAGTGCACCATCAATACTTAGCCAACAGTTATGCAAACGTTGTAATTAGTGCATATTTAACAGCAGCACTATACGTACAAGTGGCACTGTATGTAACCATCAATAACAATAAAAATATTTCATGTTAATGTGTCCTTAAAGCATATGCCGTCGTCTTCGGTGTCGAATTTGCACATTTGCTTTTAAAATGTAAGCAGTAGCCTATAAACGCTGTACACTGAAATTTTTGTTTATTCTTTTGTGCATTTGTTTGGAAAATAGACTTATATGGATTCTTTTGTTGGCTCTCTACAGGTAACATACAACTTAATACACAATATCAAATGCATGTGAATAGAAATTGTACAGATTTGTTACGTTTTCTAAATTAAAAACTTGTGCAATTTTATTGCAAGGGAACAGTGCAACTTTACACATATTTTCATTGGTATTAGTTAGTGTGAAAGAAGTATACAAAGCAAAATGTTTTTCACCAAAAATAAAACAGATTTATTTTTGTTATTTTAAATGTTTTTATTTTTGAAGTGTGGCAAAAGTTAAAAATATTCGACAGTTTTACAAGTTGTTATATATATGCAGATACACTAATGCAGACTTATAGATTCACGTTATACCTTTGCTTTATGTGCACAGGATTAGTTCTATTTCTCAATTTTTCAAGCGCTTTTGTTAGGTGAATATAAAATAATTTTATAAGCGAATTCAAAATTTCTTTACGTAAACTTATACACAAGTTATAAATAGTTAAAGGAATTTAAGAAACTGAAATAATAAAATATATTTTTAACTAGAATCAATAAATCAAATTAATAAGTAGGGTAATAATAAGAAAATAATTAAAAAACTAAAATAAATACAAAACAACACCCAATTTTAAGCATCATTTATAATCCTTAAAGTTTTTCAAATAAACTCGTCCTTAACAAAATCCGTTAACTAAAATAGTTTTAAAAGTTATTTTCTGAATATCCGCTATTCCCCTGATGTATAAAGAAAACTTTTGCAAATTGTTTTAAAAGACTTGATGAATACAATATTTATTCCAATTCCAACATTAATTCATTCTTTAACTCTCTTATTCATTCAGTCAGTCAGTCAGTTTATTTATTGCATTTACTCAACATGAAATTGAAATGAATGAAATTAAAATAAAAAAGAATTGCATTCAAAATGAAATCAAATTTAATTTGCATAAAAAGCGAACAAAGATTAAAGACCATCGGGACACTTTTAGCATATTTCAGAAATTTATAAAATGATAATAATGAAGATTTTACAAAAAAAGACAATAATGAATACAATTGATTTTAAAGTGTTTTTACTTGGCACACAAAATTAATCGAAGCTTTAGAATTACATATATTTTAAAGGGGAAGCAAACTGCTTCATTTTCTAATAATGTTACACAAAATTCACCTTTTTTCGTTTTAAATATATAAATAAATAATTAGAAAATTTTATGTGACTTCATTTTCATCCGTAAAACCCCAGAAGCTACTTTAACATAAAATCACTAAAATTATTTATAGTTAGTACATCTAGTTATTACTATGGTCCATTTTTTGATGGCTCAACGTAACTTACTAGGGAACCTCACAACACATTAGAGATAGGCCAAAGCTTCTTATTGTTTAAACATTTTTTTGACCAAACAAAATTAAGTATGCCATTATTTATTTTTAATTGAAGAGTTTTAAATTTGCAGTATTTTGTTTTAACTTATGTAAACAATTTTAATATTATAACAAAAATAGCATTAAATGGTTCGTGCTGAAGTGTAGATAAAGAAGCTCGAAAAATATAGATGGCGCTCCGGAGAGGTGAAATTGCTTTCCTTCAAATAATTTTTAATATAAATTTATTATTGCTTAAAAAAGTCACAATCATTAATTTTTGTAAAATTATTAAAAATTTATTAATTATTATTAATTAATTATTAAATTAATAAATAATTTTTATTTATTTATTTTGTTCGACCTTTTAGGAATGTCGACTTTACTTTTCTTTTTTCTCCGGGCTCTAGGTCAATAATATTTATTCAAATAAAACTCTTTTCCGTTTCATTAAATATTGTTTTTATTTTCATTAGATATTTCGGACACCTTCGTTGTCCTTCTTCAGGAATTTGAGTAACGTTATTATTATTATTAATAAATAATAATAAAAAAATAATAAAAAAATCTAATACATGGGTAAAATTAAAATTAAAAAAAAAATTTTAAAAACAATTCCCTGATTCAATCAATAAATTTTATTTTAAATAATATTTAAGTTTCACAAAACCGATTTGTCTATCAGCTGATATAAAATAATTTAATTTTTATTTTAAGAAAGAAGAGATAAATAAGAATTTATTTTATTTTAATTAATTTTATAACTCCTTCGTATAACTAAATTAATATTAACAAACGTGATAAATGTGAGAATAAATAATTATATTTAAAATTAAATAAATTTAAGTGAATAAATATCCACAAATTAAACTTAATTAAGAAATAAATATTCTACATAGTTTTGCGAATATTATCACATTGATTTCAGTAATTGTAGGCAACATATATAAGATAAAGTATTTATATTGAAAGTTAAATTTTATTTGTTTTTATATTATTGGCATTGTCATATCTTTAATCTGGAATTAGTATGATTCCGCTTACAAACGAATGACTCCTTTCCAGGAATTAGAAGTAATACTTATTTGTGAAACCAAAGTGTGGCGTACATCAACCAGATTCTGCTATATCGCCGTCAAATATACTATAAATACTGTTTGCCTTAAAACAGTATTTAATTAAATTGATATTGTTACGAAGATGATTTGTTAGATTTAAAAAAAAAAAAATAATTTTCAGCAAAAAAGTAAACGAAACGACCCACCGTGCATTTTACAACCTGCGTAGTTTCTTAAGAAATCTTATACACACAAGGCAACAACAGTACGTTAAAAGAAATTCTACGAAATAACTGTTTATCTTATCAACTAACACAGAACAAAAACAAGCCACACAGTCAAACAGGAGCCTAAATTGAATGATAATAACAACAGTAATATGGCGTGATATTAAAGTAGAATGCCTGTATGTAATATGTGCGAGAACCGCTTAAAACAACTATATAAGCGCCGCTTGCTGGATAAATGAATTAATTCAAGATGCGTCAGCGTTTATTTTGTGTGTATTGAAAGTAAATAAATCGTTTAATTTAAAACTCTAAAGTACTGTGTTATTATTTTCCAATAAAAGAACTTAACGTTTGTTAAAAGGAATAAACGTAACAATATAATATTCAGAAATGTTTTGTTATAAACATGAATTAATCTCATCAAATACACATCTGGTTTGCACTTCGTAATATTGTTGTTGTGTAACTTTTTAATATATGTAAGTCAAGTCACGGTACAAATAACATATTGTAGAGGATTGATAGTAGCATTCCTGCCACGCATAATCGTTTTATAGTACAAGTGACAATTTTGTTGAATAAGCCATCTTCAAGGGCTATGTAATCTATTCTTATGCTTAAGAAGGATCAATATGCTTAACGCTGCTTCTTCTTCTTCATCTTGAAAGTGTTCTGGTTTGCAACAACTTAATCAGACAATTTTAGAAGTATGAGTTCCTTTAGAAATAGTGGGAAATTTTTACGCATTTTACTATATAAAGGCTACGCGTTGAAACGTGTTCAAACGTTGTTTTTGCATTAAACATTTTTACTTTTTTCCAAGCAAAATAACGCATCGAATATGTATCGAATATGTATAATTTGTATCGAATAATGTATAATCAGATTGAAACTTTTTATATAAAAAGAGCTATCTCAATTTACAATTAGTAAAAAGCTTGACATGAAGAATGCAAAAGAAGAATATGGCATTTAAGAAAAATTATAATACGAACTGAAGCCAAACTTTGTTGTAACGAAATGATTTCATTAAATCTCAATATTTAAGCGTTTGGTAATTTATCTTGTAACTGTATTTATATGACATTATTCTTGTATTTGTTACATCCAAACAAGGTATTTGTTCTACCTGTAGCAGATGACGCAGACTTTGAGGTATTTTGAGTCGTTTTTGAAAAAAACTATTTCAATGTTTACTCTGATTACTCTGAGAAGTAAAACAAAGAATGATTTTTTTTGAGAAAAGCAAGGCAACTGTATCGGTGGATATGTATCGGTGGATATGTCTGTATTACCAACCAGCTGTTATTGAAATTTTATCAATTACGCTGTCAAAATTTAATTAATTTGGCTAAAGTTATATGTTTTTAAGAAAATATAGCAGGCGAAAGTTTCCCATTTTCAAAATTTTGGAAGGGCAGCAAAAATAGAAATAGAAATTATACGCATTAACTAGGCCGAAAGTAGTAAGTTCACTAGTATGCAAAATTTGAATGCAGGAATACGTAATGCATCAAGAAAATCCTCTTCAGAAAACCTATTTTCTGCTGCTCCGCAATCTGCAGTGAGCTCAATAAAACGGACGCATTTAAATACATCAGTGCTACAAAGCATACGGTGGTAGGTAAAATAAATGCAAGACCATAAATAATTATATAATTTGTGGATAAAGTGCTTTCCCCTGCTATCTATTCTTATTACGAAATGATGAGCTGAGAGCCAGAAAGGTTGAGTTTTTAGATAATTCTTGTATAATAAACCAAGTGATTTCTCTGAATATCAGAGTTTCGGGTAAAACATTTTGTAAAGCTCTGGCAGTTTTGCGTGTTGGATATAAAGATTAACTAGGTTACTTAAGCTAAAAAGTGAAAAGGTAGCAGGATATGGCTAAATTGATTTAACGTGCTAGTTTTCTCTAGTTTTGTACTATTAACCAGTATTTAATACCATTATGCTGAGGATTACAGGGACTTTATAAGTGTGTTGGTGACTATGGATTTTCTAGTGATTGGAGCTATATGAAAGAAATGTTTTGCAAGCAAAATTTGCTGATAAAGTAATAAAATTACGAGTTAGATTTAAGAAGTATATGGAGGTCAGATATTATAACTTTACATAATTTTTCTTCACTGTTATAATAATTTGGCTAATTGCCTTAGCCGTATTGCTCATTTTTACCAATGAGAAAATAAACAACCAGAAACAGCCAATTTTGAGAAGCCTAATTTCAATACTTTAAAGATTTTGTTACACAAATGCCATAATTTTGAATACATTTTTTTATGCATTCTTATATTGATGCTTAATTCCACCGATAAAGCTTAAGTGAGCAGTAGATGTGATTTCTTTAAGCATATTGTCGAGCTTCTTTAAGTTTATATATTTTATTGTCTATATTTTTATTGTATATATTTTTTTATTTCTACTATCGCTTGTTTGTTGTTAAATATGTGTTTTATTTTTCTAAATTTATAGTTTTTTCTTATTTCCGTTTACTATTTTTTTCCCCTCCTTTGTCGTCTATAACTCTTGTGATTTTAAAAAGAAAAGTCTTATTGGGTTATAATAATAATAATATTATTGGTCTTTAAAGTATTTATCATTTATAAAAATATTACATCTATTATGTTATCAGTTTTATTTTTGTTTCCTTCAAAACAATATTTTTCTTAGACTAAATTTTATTTGTTTAGGGATTTGTTAACCCTTTACGATTTAAGTTAAAATCCCGTTCATAAAATCAATAATTTTTCTTATGTTTGCTTAGGAGTTTATTTCATTTTACTTTGAGTTTGTTTTTTTTTTATTTTACAGACATAAACTATATTTTTTTTTCTCTGCTAATATTTAATATATTTTTAAATAAATACAAAAATTTTTTTTTGTGATCGGTAGATTTTTAAAGGAAAATAATAAAAATAATAATTGTAGCAAAATGTTTCTTTCACAAGGAGCTTTTGTTTGCTTACAACAACTTGTAATTTGTGATACACTCTTTGAAAAAAAAAACTGTGAAAATAATGTTGGCTGTTTTACAAACACTGAATATGTTTGGTAAATTTTAACAATGTTAAAGTTTAATGCACAAAACTTTTAGACATAAAACTTTTGTTTTTAAATAATCTCACAATTGATAATTTCAGAATTATTAAAATTAAATCTAATGGAAAAGCCAAGAAAGGGAAAAAGGTATGATCAAAAAATAACCGTTATTTTAAATTTTTCAAAAATTATTTATTTATTTATCATGTCGCCTTCAAAGTAATCCCCTCAGATACACTACTGCCAGCGTTTTTGCCATTCCTCGAAAAACTTCTAAAACGCGCTTTTTGTAACGCCAACAGCTCCTCTTTCGATTTTTCTTTTATCTCCTCAATCGTAGAAAAACGCTTTACTTTCACCGGTGTCTTCAGTTTTGGGCGGAGGAAAAACTAAGCGGGAGCCATGTGTTTTCAATGCGGTGGTTGAGGCAGCATTAGGGTTTTGCTTTTGGCTAAAAACTCACGCATAGCCATCGATGTGTCAGCTGGTGCGTTATCATGGTGAAAAATCCATGATTGGTTTTTCTACTATTCTATGCGATTCTCACGAATTTCTTCGTCCAAACGGCGCATAACTTCAAGGTAGTATTCTTTATTAACCGTACGACCTTGTGGCAAGAATTCATGATGAACCATGCTATTGCAAAGAGCGAGCAAAACCTTCACATTTGCTTATTTCTGTCTTGGACGCTTCCATTAGGATAATTGGGCTTTGGTTTTGACTTTTTGGAGCAAATCTGGATCGTCGTTGACGACATTCAACAGCTACGGAGCGATGTCCATGGGACGTTATTTTTGTTCAAAATTCAGCAATTTTGGAACAATCTTCACTGCCAAACGTTTCATGCCTAAAACATTCGTAAAAATTCGTTGACATGAGCTAAGCGATATAGGAACATCATAAGCAACCTCTCTAATAGTGATTCGACGATTATTCAAAATCATTTTCTTCACTGCTTCCATGTTTTCATAGGTTGCTGACATGCTCGGGCGATCAGGACGAGCTTCGTAATTGACATCTTCTCGGCCTTTTTTAGGCCGGTTATACCACAACTGAACTTGTGTTCTGCTCATAACAGACTCGCCAAATGCCACAGTCAACATTTCAAGTGTCCTTGCACATTTAATAATCATTTTTAACACAAAACTTAATACAGTTTCTTTGATAAATTTTTTCGAATAGTAACAAATCGAAGAGCACACTTTTTATCTGTCAAAAACAAACTGGCAATCCAAAATATAACAAACATGCATACCAACAGAATAAAAATGCGAAAATCGAACATTGGTAACTCACAAAATTTGAAAATTACGGTTTTTTTTTATCATATATATATACCGTTATTTTCAAATTTCGTGAGTTACCAGTGTTCGATTTTCGCATTTTTAATAAAGAATACAATACTCGTATAAAAACCACTTTACTAGTCGGTTTTAGGGCGAATTTAATAGGTGAAATATTATTTTAACACTCGGGTTTTGTCTAATATTTTATTTTAACACACAAACATTTGAAAAATCAATTTGAAACAAATTAATAAATTTTAAAAAAATAAATTTTATTTTTTTTTCAAAGAGAAGTAGCACTTCAGGCAACAATGACTAGTTAGTCAAGTACTGTGCTACATTCTTTAGGAAAGGGATAGAGAAGGGATGAAACGGGTGGTGAAAGTAGAAGGATAGTCGAAATTAACTGCCGTATAAAGACAGCACAGCGACCAGTGACTATGCCTTCATCGCTGAGCAGCCCCACCGACAGTCAATTTTTATTTTTGTAGTGAAAAAAAACAAGGTCTTCGTTGGGAATCGAACCCACAACCCCCATACTGACAAGCTAGTATACTGCTTACTAGCCTACAGGGCCGCACCTATTATTTAAAGTTTTATAACTTTTTTGAATTTAAATATGTACTAATCTTTTAAATGGTCTTTTTAAATTAAATTTTTACGATTTATTTTTTCGATATTTCACTTTCCTGTGGAAAGCTTCTTCATTTTATTATTTATTTATTTATTATTTATTTATTTTTTATTTTTATTATTTATTTATTATTTTTTTAAAAGATTACATATTTAATAAAAATAAAAAAGGTCGAATAAAACTGAAAATTATTTTTTGGAAATTTAATAAAACATTCAAAAAATAAAAATAAATAAAAACAGTTGAATTTATCACTTAAATGTGAAAGCGCCGCTTTTGAAATTAAAAAATAAAAGCGCCAAGCACAGATTATTGATAAGGCGACGAAAAGAGATAACAGTTCTAGCTTGTTTTTAAATCATTAGCCTGTCTATAACGATTCTACATATACAAGACTATGATAGAGAGACAAACAAAATATTATTTCTAAAACAATAGGGTGCGTCTTTAAACTTTGAGTATAGAACCACAAAAAAAGGCCTTTGAAATTGTTAAAAGAAGAAATAATAATAATAACAGAAGAACACGTTATTCCTTCTCCTAAACTACTTAACTAATGCTTTACATGAATTTATTAACAAATTTTTAGATTTATGTGATTTTATATATATTTCTATTTGTAAACACGACCAGAAGTAGTAAATGTCTCATTTGCTATGGCAACAGCATTTGTATCATCAATAAAGGGATTTGTGGAAACTTTTGTGTACAAAATAAATTTGATAAAACAAATCGTTTATTTCCTCAGGCCATAGTTCTCTGCAAACAAATCGACTGATGCTGTTGAAATCTCTACAACAGCTTCTTTAGCTACTTACACTGTTTGGTGGTCATTTAAAGAACACAAATAGCATCAAGGATTGAAACATGCAGCCCATTGATTATTTAGAATTATAGGCTCTAAACTTTAACAACAATTACAACAAAAGCAGCAAAAATGAACAATAGAGAAAGTAATCAGAGCACTTTAGTGGAGTAAATAACAACCATAACATTAAATTTGTGTTTATTGTATGTGGTAGTTGGTAAGAAGCACAAAAACGCCACAACTGCGAGAAATCTAATCTAGAAACCGACACTAATGCACTTAAAAGCTTTCATACTAATGTGTTAATATATTAACGTCACTTTTTTTTTTAATTTTTGTTGACAGGAATGAGAATGTTCGCTATGCAGGGTAAATTCCTATTTATTAAGTTTTGATTTCTTTTTTTTCGTGTAAAATTGATTTAGCAAAGAAATCAAGAGATTTTATTTATACACAATTTTAAGGGCATTGTCAGAAATTTCTCTTCTGCAAAAGAAGCGCAGTAGCATAACACGTTCGTTACAACGGATTTCTGCTATTAATTTTAGTATTGATTTATACTTAAATGTGAAAAAGTTTTGTGATGAAAAATTTAATGGCTGGTGAAGAATTTTATATCAGATTTACTTGAAATTAATTCGAGTTTTTCTAAATTTTTATTTAGAAATATTGAAATTAAACTATTCTTTGTTTAAGAATTTTGATTACGATAAAATGGAAAAAGAATAGAAAACTTCCTCATTTATCGTAATATAAATAAAAAAAAAATTGTTGTTGGCAGATTTGAAAACTATAGATAGTAACGAAGGGTAATGTGTGAAAAAAAAAAAAATTAAAACAAAAGTTAACTACCACATGTTGAGTAGCCCAGCTGACAGAGTTGGTAGAAGTGTTTGCTTCTTTGTAAAAATAAAGATGATAAGTTTAGCTGCCGTTGGCGGCATTAATATAGAAAAATATTTGAGTTAGACGAGTTCTTCCAGAGTATGAGTAATTAGAACGGAGATATATTTTGTTCTGCCTTATTTTTTAATTATTTATGGAGAATTTAACTTTACAATTAATATAAATTAGAAATTAAATTAAAATTGTGTTATTTGTATTTGCAATCAATGGAACCGCTACATTTGCTGGGGGCACAATTCGAGATAATTATTTTTTTTAAAGAAAAGTAGCACTTCACGCAACAATGCCTATTAAGTCAAGTACCATGCTACATTCTTTAAGAAAGGGATAGAGAAGAGATGACACAGGTGGTGAAAGTAGAAGGATAGTCGGAAATTAACCGCCGTACAAAAAACAGCACAGCGACCAGTGACTATGCCTTTATCGCTGAGCAGCCCCACCGACAGTCAATTTTTATTTTTGTAGTGAAAAAAAACCAAGGTCTTCATTATGAATCGAACCCACAACCTCCATACTGACAAGCTAGTACACTAGCTACTAGCCTACTGACATTATTTTTGATTGTAGATGTCTTGGTATGTATGAGCAATAAAGCCAATTCCTATATTAAGATCTCTCAGTGAACCATCCCAAGATATGTATGTGATAAGATTAATGTTAGTACCTGGCCATTTGGCGTTACCACTGCGTGTAGTATCACCCGCGCCCTAAGACGCATACACGACTTAGTTGAAACTTTTGAGCCGCCACGTAACTCTTCGAAGGGGACCTGCGGGTAACTGGTTCCCTTGGTACCAGTGTGGATATATTAAGTTCACTAGTCGAACTCCGAGATCGGAAATCTCTTCCAGTTGGGACTTCCTCTAAACCAGGCATCTGGTGCTGCCTTTAACTCCCGAAAGTAAATTTCAGGATAGGGAAAAGATCCATCTTGACTGCGTGCCCGCGGAGGAACCAACATAAGATATCACCACTATGAAGTTTTATAACTTTAGACTTATCGACATTCAATTTAACGCCTCCTAATTAATTAAACAGACCACTTGAGTTACCGACGGCAAGTTAGTAAGAAGATCCATTTCTTTGAAAGGAAATCTAGAAAGTGAAATATTTACTATGAACAATGTTTTAATTTTCCATCCATTCTCCTTGGTTTCATTTCAGAAATTAAGGATAATAAAGTATTATCCACACTAACGAGGTAAAGTTGTTTTGAATACTTTGGTTACTATCGCATTAACGGTGAGTTGAAAAAGTTGATTCTACCTTTAAAAATTAACTTGCCAAATAGTAGCAAACACCAAAAAAGTACATCATAATTTGACAGTGAGATGTATGGAATGATTGTGTTATGCTGCAACCGTAAATCGCTCTTGCAGTATTTGTTATGCTCTTCAGTATAACAAATATTGCAAGAATGTAAATCGATAAACCATGTACGAATAAATTTAAATTTAATGTTCTATAAATGGCAATTTTCATGTTTCACCAACAATTATTTCCAGCATCATTTTGTCATCTTAAGCCATAAACAAGGTTCTCTGTGTCTATGTGTGTTTAACATAAAATTTGTAGAAATTTATTTTATTTACACACTTTTTGAAATTTTGGTTTTATTATTATCTATTTAATATTCTATGGTTAAATTTTAGGTAAAAATTAATGAAGATTAATTAATTAGTTCTATTTACACAGGTACTATACTTGAATAATACTGGGCTTGAGATTGTGTAATTGTGTGGAGTTAAATTAAGTAGTTTTAGGAAAATTTTTGTTTCAGCATAATTTATTGAAGATTATGCCAAATATTAAGTTAATAATGGAATACTAATTTGCTATGCTTATTGATATGCATAGGCTTAAATAAATGATATTAAAATATATTAAGCAAACACTAAATTAACAAATTCTAAATGTTACATTAATATGAACAATTTATAATTTAATAAATTTGTTAAAGAGCATTTATTTATGACTGTTTTTCATTCATCAAGAGCCTTGAGAAATAGAAATAATTTTAATTAAAAATTTTATGTAATTTGCAGCAAACATATTTTCAATTTTATAGTTAAATATAGTTTAAAATATTTTTTTATTCAATGATTTGTAAAACAAAGTCCTAAAACATTTTTTTAATAAGACCTCGAGTTTTTTAATATTTTGAATACGTACAACTCATGCAAATTATAAAACGATTTGACTGTGATAAAAAGAAACATTTTTTATTGAGCCAAGGACAATAATAACACGTCAAAAATTTTATTGTTAAAATTATAAAACTGTGTAAATTGTATCGTATGCAGTTCAACTATTGAGTCTATATTACAGGTTCTTATATAGGGCGTTGCCTTGATCTATTTTTCGGTATAGTACTAAAATAAACAAAAGGAATCGTTTATATTTATCTTGCTTTTCTTTTTGTACTGCATAAAATAAAAATAAAACACAATCAATAAAAATGTAATATGTATACCAAATTAAACGTATGCATTCGGAAGAGAAATAATTAAAGCATTTTGGGGAAAAACGTTTCGGAAGTATTTTATATGAATGCAGTGGTTTATATGCAAGAAATTTGTTTTCTAACAAAAATATAAATTAAGATGATTTAAATTTTATTGTATTACGAAGAGAAAATTATGAATGAAAAATGATATCTTGCAAATGTCCACCATGACCATGACCACGCTGATAGACGTCGATTCTATCATCAACATTTTCAAAGCTGGCAAAATGGCGGTCCTATTTCGTTACTTGCATCTCGGATTTTGAGTTCTAAAGCGGAAATCGCTTCGAATGGCTCCGTGTAGGCTTTGTCCTTAATATAGCACCAAAAAAAAAAATAATCCATAGGTGTGCTTGTCGTAAAACTATGCGATCGAGAAATTATGTTTGCAATAAATTAATCATTTTATTGGCTGTGTAACATGTGACACTGTCCTGTTCACATGTCACATATCACATTCTCAGTGATATTCTCGTCGTCAAAAATGAGTTAAAGCTGAGTTTTTCTTTTTTATAGGATAGTCCTTACACATACAATGCATTATGCCAGAACTAAGAAATAGGGAGAAGGAAAGAGAAAGTAATGTTTATGGATATTTAATTCCAACTTTCCTACATTGCTAAAAAACGTTTTTACCATGTGATTGACTGGCCAATCAATCACAAATGGATGTGCTCTCAACGACAATCGAGTTAAGGCAAAAACGTGCGAGTAAAGGGAACAAGTTTCCTAATTTAGAACGCTTGCCATTATGGTACCATCTCGCGATACTTAATGGATCACATTAACCGTTACCTCATTTTCAGCCTAAAAAGGTCCAAAAAGGTATGAAAAATTTATTTTTTCAGAAAAGCCAGTTGGTTGTTTCTGAATGCATTGAGCGAATCTACTGCGATTCGCATGGTCGGTCGACCATGTGGTAGTTATGGATGGCTCCGATTGTTGAGAACGTCGAGGAATTGACAAATTTGGATCTGCTTTAACACTGTGGCTCACGGCAGTGCTGTTTTCAGTTAAACGACCCGGTCGAACACGTGTTGGTGTTCGCACATTTTGTATCGAGCCTGTCGACACAAATTTTACAACCAAGTTCTTAATAGCGGTCTCAGAATGAGAAAATATCACGAATTTTACGAAATTTAACTTTAAGAAAATTACCATTTTCATAAGGGATTTTAAATCTTTTAATGCGACTTTCGTGCAATTAACTCAATTAACCTTATCATGCCCTTATCACAATCTTAATAGAAATATTTTGATTCTTAAATTTACTTGCATTTTTGCAATATATTTCACCAAACATTTTCTGCTTGTGTATGTAATACATACTATACTTGTTCAAATGCTAATCCTTAGTTTATTACATGCATAGCCTCAAAATTTTTAGGTCACCGCAATAGAAACTGATTTGCTATCTGGCTCATAATAATATGTTTTTGCCCTAATAAACATGTTACGAACGAAAACCTTTTTTAGTATTGCCTTTTATAATACATATTAATTTATTGGTCTATATGTATGCATATATATTTCATATATATATATTTCTACTATTTATAATAATCAAAAGTTAATACAAGCAACCATTAGATATTTATACACATACAACATTTAGTTTATAAACTGCTAATAATAGATTTAATTATACTTGTGAAAGAGTCCAAAAGACTTTTGTGGATAAGTAAGTACATATTTGTGGTTATCTAAAATTTAAATATGTGCAAATATGGTCATAAAGTTTATAAACACATACATAAACAATAGTTGAATAGTTTCACTGAGTGACTGAAATAAAGTTGGTCAGCCAGAATAACAATGAATTTTTATCAACACATATTTTTAGAACAATAATGAATTTATTGATAATGATTTAATGGTAAACTTTAACGCAACGAGACTAAATTGTAAATATGTGTATAAGTTCATTATATATAGATGTAGAGTTCTTTTGTTACTTAGCGAACGTAGTCGAAAAACCCTTAACTGGGTTACAAATAGTAATAAATTTCTAATTTTTGTATGTGTAAGCAAAAGTGTTGAAAATTATTTGTTATAGCATTAAAAGCCTTGTTATTTATGAATATCATATACATATAAACACATTCTAATAAAAAACAAATACACTTTTATAAATTCTGTTCGTTTGCACTAAGGGGCCTGAACAAGTGATATAGAATGATTAAAATTTGTGAGATATTTTATGAAACATGATTATAGTCGTAGTGGGGAGACAGCAGTATTAGACATATTTTTTTTTAAAACATCGAAGGACATAGTTTAGACAGGCTTAACCTTAGGTATTTCATTATTTATTTGAAGTGTTAATTTTTAAAGAAAAAAAAGATAATATATTTCTAACATCTATAAATTTATAAAAGATTTATGAAGCAAATTTTTCTATGGAAGTTTACTACATAGACTTCCAATAAATCAAAAAATATTTTTATGCTTGACATTTTTTGCTCCACTAAGTCCGTCATTTTCCCTTGAATTAGCAAAAATAATATTGTGAACACCACTAACTCAACTAACTAATTTATATGAACAGTTTCATTATTGACTGCTATTATGATAATTAAATGAAATTCTTGTTTTTCTAAAGAATTTTTCAACAAAAAGTTAGTTTTCTAAAACAAAGCAAAATAAAACCAAAAATTTAAATTAAAATGACTCAAACTTTTATTAAATTACGAAAAGTTCGAATAAATGAAAAATGATATCTGGGTAATGCCCACTACGGCAACATTGACAGATGTCGATTTTTTCATCAAAGCTTCTAATCAGTTTTTGGAAGAATGGCGGTGCCATTTCCGTTAATCATATCACGGATATTTAATTTTAAGGCTGAAATCGATTCGATTGGATCAGTATATTGTCTGTTCTAGCATAGCCCCACAAAAAATAATCCAGTGATGTTAAATCACACGATCTGGCTGGCCACTTAACTACTGATTGTCGTGAAATTATGCATTCGGGATATTTAGTTTGCAATAAATTGATCGCTTCGTTGGCTGTGTGAAATGTTGTACCGTCCTGTTGAAAGTACATGTCAGTGATATCCATGTCATCAATAATTAGGCAAAATTGAGTTGTTAGCATCTCTCAATAGCATGATCCATTGACCGTTACCGCATTTTCAGCCTTATCTTCGGATAATAAAGGCCCAATTAAGCACCACACAGTGGTGCGCTATGTGGTCGGTAGTCTTTAATTCCTGCACGACTTGAACTTTGTTAGACTTTAAAGACAAATGCGTGTGCAAAATTTGCCATCTGGTGGTTTTAAATAATCCCAAGTTTTGGGAACGTCGAGGAATTGACAAATTTGGATCTGCTGCAAAACTGTAGTTCACTACTGCGATGCTTACAGTTGAACGCCCCGATCAAACACGCGTTCGAATCAAATTTAACGACCATATTCTTAATAGCGGTCTCAGAAAGACAATTATGTTGTCCGAAAATATCACGAATTTTACGAAATGCAACTTTTACACACCCACCATTTTTTATAGTTGATTTTAATTGAAATTGAATTCATTGTAACAATTGTCAAAGCACATACTATGAATTCGTCAAAAAAAAAATGTCAAGACTATGATGTTGTTGGTGTTGCCGCAATTGAATAACAAACTTCTTGTTGAAAAACCTGATACGTCTGCAACAAACAGTTTTGCTGGTTCATTATTTTTTTTTTTTGTATGTTTCTCACAATGTGTTAATTCGGGTTAAAATAAAACTATAAGGTAAAATATGAAAATCTAAAGAAATCCAAATTGAATTTTATTCACGCCATTTTGTGCAAAGAAAATATATTTAATGTGTTTATTAAAAAAATAGCCGTTGTTCACCGCAGGTCCAGTCCTGCAGTTTATTAATAAAATTATAACTTATTTCTTTTATTTTTGCTAAGCTCATTGTAAATATGTATGTTTGTTTTATTGCACTCATGTTACAAATTGTTGCTTGTAAGAAGAATTTAAAACATTAAATAATAATTATAAAACTGTAGTTTTAATAAGCTAGATAATGAAGTTAATAATTGGGTTCTCCTAATAATGAGCTTAAGAATTTCGAATATGAACTTTTATTTTTTTTTTATTTACTATTTTTTTGCATTTACTAAAATATAACATGCATTTTAGATTTTGTTCATTTGTATAAATTTTTTGAAACAATAAAGACATATATTCGAGAGAAAATAGAAAATCGTTTTATATTCTTAAATTGTTAGTCAAATTCTGTAAAACGGCTTACAGAATCATAACAGTCGTGGATGTTATTAAAAAATGATTTCAGCAGGTTGAATTGTTTGATTTCCAATCGAATTTCTTTATATTGAAGTTCAAAATTTGCAAAACCGCTGTATCACACATTATGATTTAACTTTATTAAATTATTTTGCGAATTCATAATTATCAATATCTTTAAACAAAAGTTTATTAAAAACAACCTCTTTTATTCCAAAGGTCAATATAGTGATCCTGACTTACAATATCTACAAATGGTCTGGGTAGTATTTTATTATTTGATTTTTCGTTTGTTATTGTACACAGACATTTCATATAATTATCGATACTTCGTTTTCAATTCCATAAGAATTTTCTTAGGAATTCTATAACTTAAATCCTGAGAAGACTTTCGAATTTGTTAATCAATATCGTCACGCTTTTTTACCACAATTCCCATTTGATTTTCTTTATATTGTCTTGGACCAAGACAAAATGAATTTAAGGAAAATGTTGGCAAATTAAATGAAAGAAAAGGAGCAGCATAGGAAAAACAAAATTAGCATGGATTATCGATGCGACAAAAAATAATATTTCATGTTTTAACATTCTAACATTTCATGTTATTCTTTGTTTTAGTTTATATACCAAAACCAGCTTTTTTAAACGTTTTATTTGAGAAATATTTTTTTTCAGTCTTTAATTTACATTTCCATCCATTTATCCATTATCCGTTTAAGAATAATAAGTAAATTTGATACAGTAAAAAACACAATGTTGAACTCCATTGAGAACAGCATTGTATTGATAACAAAAAATTCATTAAATTAAGTAATACAGTTAACAAATATTCATATATATATACATATATTCATGCATACATGCATGTATACACATACATATATATATACACATATACATATATATATAATTAATTCCTAAACGGCTGATCCAGGATATGATGTCTTTTAAGTCTTCTAACTTCAACAGTTTCATCAAGTAGGGCAATTGCTAATGGATTGTAATGAAGGCTTAACCTTTCCAAATAACAGCTGCTAAGCCTTTTAATTTCATCTTTTATCTTGGGGATACAGAGGTCAGAGTGAGTAGAATTATTTGAAACAACCCATGGAGCGTTAACAATTAACTGCAGGGTTTTGGATTGATATCTTTGTATTATCTTTATTATTATTATCTTTGTATTATCTCTATGTTTGCTGGCTATTCCCCATAGCTGCATACCATAAGTCTAGATGGGTTTTAATATTTTTTTATAATTTGAGACTTTGTTCTGTAAAGTTAGACGAGATTTAGGTCCTAAAAGCCAAAAGAGTCTCGTAGTTTTAATATTTAATTGCAGTTTCTTTGCTTTTATATTTGAGAAAAATGAGAGAAGTTTATAATAAGTGAGTGGTGAATGAAGCAGTATCATAAATATGAACAAGATTTAAACTGAGATCCAATAATAAGGATAAATTTGTTGAAAAATATATTTTTATTAATCATAATATTTTTATCGCTTCATTTGAAAACAAAACCGGCCTAATTTCGCAAAACACATAAAAATTTTCTTTACCAAATAATTTCAATAAAAAAGCTAATTTCGTGTTAATTATTTTAACGACCTGTTTATATTATTTACAGCTGTGTTGCCGTGTTTACTTTAACTATGTCTTAATAAAATAAATATCGCCTTGACAAAATGATTAATTTCTGCTCTAATTCAGCAAAAATATATTAGAAGGTCAATATTTCCTTTTAAATATAAAGACAAAAGCAAATGCATGTGGAAATTTTTGTTTATATTTCTCGGCAAATGTATAACAACATTTTCTAGAACAATTATTTTGGCATAATTTCTAACGACTCACTTAACCATAAAAATAAACATTCAAATGAATACATTTGAAATTTGTTTATACTAAATAATAGAATAATAAAAACAAATTGAAGGAAATATCAACATAATGTTGCAAAAATTATACAAAAAAAAGGTCCTTTTTATCAGAAAAATATTTCAAAAATATTTTTGTTTTTCAAATTAAATTGTTGTTTTTCAATTATGTTTTTTTTTTTAAATAATTGTCGCCTTGACCAAATCACTTCCTTCTAGTTAAATTCAGCAATTATATATTGAAATCTCAATATTTTCTTTAACATGTATAAATACGTAAGCAAATTAATAAGGATATCTTTTTGATAATTGTGTTTGTATTTCTCGCTAAACGTATAAGAATAATTTCTAGAACCATAAATTTGGCACAATATCCAATAGTATAACAACTCACTTAACTATAAAAAAAATTCAAGTGAACACATTTGACATTGGTTTATATTGAATAATAAAAATAAATATAAAGAAAACAACGAAAAAAAAATTTTTTTAGCTTTTAAATAGAAACGAATACAACAAAGTCCTTTACAAGGAAAGCCATGTAGCCAACTAATGAAGTTCTTTCTCTTAACTTAGGTAAACAAAAAATATATATTAAAAATACAAAACCAAAAGTTGCTTTTTATTGAAGAACGAATGCATGCCATGCAGTCGTTAATGAAAGTTTCATGAACTTTCTTTTATTATTGTTTTCCACTTGTGACTTTTTGTTGTGTGGCCTGCTGTTGTACATATTTGTTATTTCTTGCTTCTTATATGTGTTGTCCTTAATGTGTTACTGTGTATTTGTATAATGTGCAACATTGATAAAATTTGTTTTGCGTTATCTCTATATTTTCACTTTTTTTTTGTTGTTTTTATTATTTTTATTTTGTGTTAGTTTTCTATGCTTTTAGTTTTATATTTTAATGTTTTTCTTGTTACTTTTACTAATTTTCAGACAAGTGTATATATTTTTAATTTTTTTATTCTTCAATGATACTAGTTTTTTCTTGCTAAAAATAAATAGCTGCATTTTTTACACTTAGTCTCAAAATTAGTACATAGATATCAAAAAGTAAATTATATTGTAAGCTAATTCTTCTTCACAGAGAAAGATTTCTAGGAATAAGGACTAAAAATGATTCTAGCGAATAAATAAATATATATATATATATCTATATATATATATATATATATATATCAGTAAGTATAATTCTAACTGCTCTCGCTTACGTTACTGAATACTATTTCAAATTAAATTTACATAAACGAATACTTTAAAATAAAAAATTGCAAAAATATGCATCCGGCTATAAGGCAAATTAAAAAATGAAAATACGATATTTTTAAAAAAGTATTTCCAACAGAAATTACTCTACATGGTAATAACTTAAGCACGATATCCTTTTCCGAATTTCGTGTAAAATAATCTCAAAAAATTTTTGAATGAAATATATACAAAATAATGCTGCAGAGGTTATAATCTGTTCATTTGCTTAAAGGCCACGAAATCTTAAATAATTTTATGTTTCCATGAAATTTAAAATTTTTTTGTAACTATAATTTTTGTTTCCTACATTTTCCATTAAATATAAATAAGGAGAGTAGTAGCTGTAAAATATAGTTTACAAAAAAATATAGATATAAAATTTTTAGATTCGCATTAATTTGATTACAAGAAGAAGTACCTGCGCACCAGCTCTGAAGTTTTTAAAGCGCATATCAAATATCGTAAGTACCCTGTATATGGTAACTGATCAAATTCAATCAAAATCAAAATTTAGTTTTATGTTTGATTTATTGGATAATTTTAAAAATTAAAAAACAAGTATAATGTTTGATATTTTTAATAGCAGTTGTCAAAACACAACTTACAATAGATCCCTTGTTTTAGATATTGTTAATCGTAATATCTTTTTGCACAATGTCATCATTTTGTAAATTTAAACAATATCAAATGAATTTATTTTTCAAGTGACATAAAACATTGATATTAACATTTTAACGGCTTAATTAACTGTCACAATAATATTGTTATGTTTATTCCTTTTAATGATCCTTTTGTTATATTTAGCTCTTTTATGCAAAATAATATAACCGCACATTTGGCTTCTAAATTAAACGATTCATTTACTTTGAATACACACAAAATGTATACGATGGTAACTTTGTTGTGTTTACTTAATGAGGTTTCAACTTTAATTAATTTATCCAGCTGCGGTGCTGCAGCTATATAAGCTGGTTCATGCGGTTCTCGCATATACAGTAATATTCTACTTAAACATCACCCCATATGTTTGTTGCTATTGTTATTCAGTGTAGACACCTGCTTGGCTTAGTGTTTTGTTTTTGTTCTATGTTAATTATTTTTGTTTTCTGCTGTTTAGCTTATTTTGTGGAATTTCTTAAAAGCATGCTCTTGTGTATCTTGTCTTGTTTGTATAAGATTTCTACAATACTACACAGTTTGTCAAATGCACCGTAGCTAATTTCTTTTACTTATTTTATTATTTTCTTTGAAAACTTGAACAAATTATATTCGCAACAATATGTTGCGATATTGTTTATAGTCTTATTAATGTGATACAAGGACTGTATTTTGTATAACGCATCGTAATGAGTAGTACACGAGCTAAGTGTTTAAATATTTATTTAAAATTTTGATAGTTGTCACTCTATATTCAAATCGAAACGTAGCAAAATAACAATTTCGGAAAAAAACTACCGGCGAAACCTTCAAAATAGATTGGTTGTAGAAAACAGCAGTTTAGCGGTTTAGAAAATTTAAGCGAAGTAAAGTGATACTTAAATAGTTTTGGCAAAACAGGTAGGGTTTAAGACGGTAGCCAAAGATTAGTAACGTTTAGATCTGCGAGTACAGCATGTTCACATATCGAACTCTTATCAAAAGCCTACCTTTTAACTTGAAAAATTTTATTAAAATATTTCGCAGGAATTCTTGCCCCAAATCTTATTCCTAATATTTTGCATAGATTTTTTTTCCAATTATAACACCAAAGAAAAGAATTTAATCCAATTCTATTTCCTTTAAAGGATCTACATTACTATTTACACTCTTCGTCTCTATTTTGTTGGGCTGTGAGGATTTTCCGCACTCACTTCATTTAGTTTTGTGGTTTTTTGCATTTTACATGCCATAAATGTGTTTGTAACGAATACTTTAATACTTGAACTTGTGAAAGAAGTGAAGCGGTTCTCAAAAATTGAAATGCTGAGATTTTTCTAATGTAAAAAGTAGTTTTAAATTATTTGCATTTTGCATTTTACTATTCTCAAAGAAATTTAGGTCTGAAATGGTGGCTTATAGTTATAATGGATGTTCTCTTTGATACCCATAGAACTTTAGGTTAACAATATTACAGAAAAATTAAACTTTATAATAAATAATATTTTATAAATTTTAAACTTCTTTTTGAGAAGAACAAATTAATAGATTTTTATTAGAAAAATATATTTATGATTAATTTTCAGAGTGTACAGAACAAATATGTCAAAAAGTTATTGGTTTGTCATATAACTGTTTCTAAAGTTCTATCGGGCTTAAAGAACCACCTGATAATTATCTTTGAAAGTTATTTGCCATTTATGCCAAGAAATAAGTTAAAAGTTTATATTATACGAATAAGCCTTGCACATCTATGAAATCGTTACAACTCGATTTAACTAACGTTTAATACACAAGTCCTAAAAAAAGCTATTTGGCTTTTAGTTATCACAAATAAAAGAAGAGAAGTAAACACACCATTCGCTCTAACAAAGCTCATAGACTCACATACAAAAGTAGGCTCTCACATTCATTCAGCTAACTAAGAAGATTTTCTATTTATTTAAAAGTAGTAATAAACAAAAAAGGAAATCAAATGTAACAAAAATAAAAAAATTAACACATAAAACAATTTTATTTCACTGTTTTCGATATATCAAGGATATGTTCATGTGGCGAGATGATGTTGCCAAAATGTGTTCTTGCTATAGATAAATTTGTTTTTGGCTTTTCCATAAAAATTTAATTTCTCTTTTTATAATTTTTTGGTGTGGAAATTTTTTACATTTTGATGTTTACAAATGTGTGGTTTTTAATTGCTTTGTCAAGTGTTGTAAAAGTATTTGCAAGTAGATAAACAACATAGCGACATATTTATAAAGCTTCTGTAGACAACTGAGAATTTCAAAATGCCAATTTATTTAAAGGAAATTAAAATTTCCTGGGATTAAAACGACAATTCAAATAAATTAAATATATGAAATAAATGTTCAAAGATAAACATCAATTATAGAAAGAATCCACTTACTAACATCTAAATAAATTTTTAAAATAATAAAACAAATCAAGCTATTGCAGGAGTTCAATGGAAAAAATCCTTACTGAAAACGAAAATGGGAAAATTGTTCAAGCGTTAAGAAATACTTCTTAGCTGTGATTAGTGAAATAAATATTGTTTAGAATATGATTTGGTTATATTTTTAAAGAAATAATTATCCTTAAAAAAATAAACGAAATGATCTGTTGTGTGTTTTACAAACTAACAACAACAATATGCTTTTAAGAAATTCCACGAAATAGGCTAAACAGTAGAAAAAAAAACAACTAATACAGAACAAAACAAAACACACAGCCATCAGGCACCCACACTGAATGATAATAACAACAACACTATGGCATAATAATAAGTAGATCATTCTTGTAAATGCGAGAACCGCTTGAAACATACCTGCTGGGCAAATGAGTTAATTCAATTTGAAACATCACATGCTGGGGATTTTTGTATGGAGGTGAGGAAAAAAATATATTTGTCAAAAAATTTAGTGATTTCATCACAAATTTAGTTTTATTTATATAGTAATACACAAAAGTAATCAAAATAAAGAAAGTTAGAGAAATGTCGATCGTTACCTGCAATGTAAAAAAACATAACTAACAAAAAAAATTTTAATGGTTTTTGTAATTTTTAATTTATTTTTTATTTTAAATCTATTTTTAGTTTATTATTCTAAAAGAGCCTTAACTTCATCGCTTATAACACTATGCTTTTTTCTGGCTAAATGAAGGCGTCAAATGTGAAATCAGGGGATCTGATGTTACCATCATTCGTAATATCTTTGTTTGTGGCAATTCGACTGCATTTTCTGGAGTGTCTAAGGCGATATTTTTTTATAGTCTTTGTTACGATTTTCCTGAGCCTTTTCGGATAGTAGGACTACAGGAAAAATACACTTTTCAATTATATCTTTTTCATGAATCAGAATGTTGTGAAGTGTAGGTGACATATTGTACCACTCGTACAGTGCAACAAAATCTTTTGCCGTCTCCAAACAAAAATCACCAAATTTTTTTAGATCTACTACCTCGGTGATTGTAATAGCTTCGAGGGTTATTGAAAAACCTCTTAATTATGTTTCCATCTAGACTCGTTATTTCGGAAATCAAAACAGGATTAGCAAAGAATCTTCGTGACGTATTTCCTCAATTTGTTGTACCAGAGCCTTGCTTAACAGTATCAGCCTGTATTCTTATTTTCTCTTTAAGTTCACACATTATCAAACATTTTTGGGCTTCTTTTATTGGACGAGTATTTGAGTCGACTCTCCCACGTTTAAATTCAATATTAAAGGCTACATGCAAAAGACGCTCCATCAGCTTAATACGTGCATGAATTGCTAGAACTTCTTCGATTTTATTCATCTTGGATGTTGTGGCTCCACAAATAAAACAAAAAGATGCTGCTGGTGTTTCTGTTACTGATTGTGCTGTCTTGCCGTCAATCATTGTAAAATATAATTCATGTTTTACTTTAAAGTTACGATTATTTACTGTTAACTCAAATTCTTTTAGTTGAGATATCTCCTCATCGACTCTTCTCTTTTCTTCTCGTATAACTTGAGGTGTCTCTTTAACGTATGCAATCTGTAGTGTTCCACAATACTGTGTGGAAGAAGTTTTATTGTTGTTCCATACTTATTTATTTATTTCATCACTTAATGATAACTTAAGTGGTACCACTGATGTCATATATAAATGAGAGTCAGAAATTTGATCATCTGAAACCCTCTGTTGGTATTCGCTTTGACCAGATGCCCCATGCTCGAGTGAGTTGTTCATCAATTAATGGCTATATTACAGAAGGTAACCAAAGTTCAGTTGCTTTGAGAACTGGCAACGCCACTGAAGTTAAAAAGTGTACAAAAACTAATTATGATTAGTTCAGTGGTGAAGAGAATGAAGTGCAAAATGTGGCATCAAGTAGACGGCACTTGAGGGATAATTCAAATCCTGCTCTACAGTGAGTTCATGTTTTAATTGAATTTATTTAAAATAAGCATATTTTCGTCTTCCCAAAGAAGCAGTATTTTATCTGGTGAATAATTTAAAAAACCATAGAGCTACAACAATACTTCCGCTGTTAAAAGTGTGTGCTGCGTCAAGGTTTTCAGAAAGCATATGGTAATGATTTCAACCTTAGAATAGCACAATCTACGTTGTCGGTGGTTTTAAAAGAGGTGATCTATTTGATCGAGAATAAAATCTGTGGAATTTGGATAAACTGTAAAATGACAGAGGAAGAAAAAATAAAACAAGAATAGGTGCTATCCAAAAACCAAGTTTCCTGGCTTTGTGGACTGTGTGGATGGGACAGACGTACGAATCCTAATACCTAAAAGCATGGACCCCACGAGCAACATTGGGCCTGGCTTCCATATCTTTAATTATAAGATCGAATTGTTGTCTGCTTGTTATTTTTACGATTTTGAAATCTGTTAGCTTAAAGCATTTTAATATTATTATTTCAATATAAAAACAAAACAATATTTTGCTTATCTATTAATTTTACTCGCTTTTTTGATTTAAAAACTACACAGCAACTAAAATTTGTGGTTGCCAGTTTGGCAACTGAAATTAACAGCTATTAGTTATCAGTTGCCATACGTAATATCATTTTGGCAAATGGCAACGCAACTTAAGTTCGATTGCCATCCATAATCGAGCCATAAATTAATTTTGTTCTTTTTATTTAAAATCATTTGTAAATTAGTTTTTCTTTCCTAGATTTAAATATGGAATAGTTCGATTAGTTTAATTATTGGGAAAAATTGGATACGACAATTTTAGATTTTCATTTTCTTTGAATCACATTCGGCGACAGAAAGCTGGGGAATTTGCTAATAGGTGGAATATAATTTTTTGGTGCCCCTTCGGCAAAATTTGGGACTCCATTTTTAACAACTCATTGAAAATTTTTGAATAAATATACGCCTTTCTTCTGTGCGCTTTCCTGTGACAGATAACCGTTTGGCAGATTTGCTAATCCAACTCCGAACCATATTTTCTTTCAAGCCTACTGGTGTTGAATAAAACATATTATGGCACACTTGTATCCTGATTGTATTATATCTCAAAAACCATTGAATTGCCTACGTTCGAGTTGATTTTTCTTTGGAATTAATTTTTGCCCCAGAACAGCTTGTACATTCGTTTTTGCTCCCAATTCATCTTCAACAACAAAGTAAAGATTTAATTTTAGATATGGTCTTTAAAAGATAAGCAATTTCTAAGTGCACTATTTTTTTACAAAATTGTGATGAACATGCTTCTCCTAGTTTTCTAAGAGGCTTAAGAGACAGTTTTTTATTCGATATTCCAAAATATTTTTTTTTTGCTATTTATGTTATACGTCCATTCGGACTTTTTTGCATATTCTTCCTTTTAAGAATGCCATATGCGTTCCCCGAATCAGAGTCAGAGTTTTCACTTCTTTGATATTATTTATTAAATTATTTAATGCCAAAACTTATCTGTCTTCAAAAAAACAGAAATATTTGTATGTATTTGTATGCTTAGTTATATTATGAAGTATCGTTTTGTTAATATAAAATGTCAAAAATAGAGAAACAAGTCGGGAATTTTATGTTTCATTCACAAATTTTCATTTAAAAACTTATTCGAAACCGGCGGTTTGCGGTCATATTTTTTGCTTAGCCTCCGATGCATTTCATCATCAACTCATTTCTGCGCTAAAGCGAATTTGATATCTCGAAAATACAGATGAACAACTGCAGCTGCTCTGATAGATTTACTTTGATCATTCTGTAAAAAAGTCTTTAAATTTGCTAAAGGCTTTTTTGAAATCGTCATAACTTAGGTATTTACAATTATATCTGTCAGGCCAGGTGCATCTGACATAATGAATAATAGAATAAATAAAAAATTCAATTTGGAAAAAATTTTGAGTTACTCCTTTTTTATAGTAAGCCAGTGTTTCTGAAACACTTAAGAATAGTTTTCTTTTTTTAATCTGACATTTTACAAAATATACTTTGCTTAATACTGATTACGTTCTAATACTAATACTTTCCCATTTCAATTAAAATTAAACAAGAAAAACTTAAGAGTGTGTAGCTAATGAAAACCAAATGTAAAATATGTGAAAAGTTTTTAGATCACGAATGATACACAATTAAAACAATTATGCACTTTACTACCAACCTTCTAGTCGACAAAAATGAACCAAGAAAAAAGTTTCTTTTTAAACTTTGTCCACTTCGAATGCTATAGAAATGTGAGAGGCAAAAATAAAAAAAAGTATTGTTAAATTTATATAAACACATGAGACGTTTCTTATTCGAAAGTTTTCCTTTCAAGTACAAACGACGAAGAAAACGTGCATTTCTAAAATAATAATAAAAAAATTAAATAAAAAAAAGGCAGGAAAAATGTTTAAAAAATTAAGTTAAGAAACTTTTACAAAACAAAACATAACAAAAGTGCAAACGAAGCACAAAACCGTATTGTTAAAAAGAATTCAGAAAAGAGGAAAGGCTGCTGTGGCCACATACAGTAATAGTAGTGACTCCATAAAACAAAAACTAAGTAGTCGTTGTAGTAGTTCAACTAGAAAATAAACAACAAGAAAAAACACAAACGAATGAATGAACAAAATTGGGTCCCTAAGAGACCATTTCCGGTAGAATGAATACATGCACTTTCACCCAACTTACAGAAATATGTAAAAAAAAATACTAGATTAGGTTTGTACTACTTTAATTTTTCTTTATTTTTCTTCTGCAACAGGAATAGATGCATTTTTAGTTGCAGGGGGGTTATTTTAATACATTCAATGATTAGGAGCGTGAGTTAACAAGTTTGAAAAAGCTTGAGGAGGGTAACAACGAGTTGGCAAAGAAAATAGTGAGAATGCTAAATGGATTTCAAGAGCGTTGTATTTATTTACTATTTAGCTAATTCGCGCTGTCATAGTGGTTTTAAAACAATAACAATAAAAGTTTTAAGTTTAACTTTTCTTTTATCCAACACATACGGAATGATAATTTTTATTTAATTTTTATTTGATGTGACCAAGACGAAATTTATTAGGTGAAAAAGCATAAAACTATTTGGCAGTTGTTTAAATCTTTGGCCAGAACTGGATGGAACCTCGGCTGTAAATATGAAATATTTTAGTAGCAGTTAATGGCGAATATATTATTCCTAAATACAAAGTATTTTAAAATTTTCTGTTATACGAAAAGGCTCTAAGCAGAAATGATGCAAAAACCTCAAACAAAAATTAAAAAATTACAATAGAAATACAATAGATTTATTAATATAAACCAAGCCAAACAAAATAAAAAAGTCGCTGTGGTAGTGGTATTAAGGCTTTCTATGCTAAAATGGCTAAATGAGCTGAACCAACAAATACGCTCAAAATTTATGTAACTATTTTACCAAAATATATTATATATTTTTGAATAATTGCAAAGCTTCAAAAGAGAGACAAAGGTTAGAAGAGAAAGTTTAAAAAAAAATTTTAAAAATTTATAATAAAATGAATAAATTTAAATTTATTTTAACTTTATAAAGAAAGTAGCAATCCGTTTGGTGTTTGCTAATTTTTAAAGAAAACCTAAAAAGATATACTTCGAATCATTATATGTATTATCAGAATTCTTCTCATAAATCTATATAACCAATAAATTTAAGATATTAAAATATGCGGGATAACTAATAATAATAAACAATATCTTTTTTAGTAATTAATTTAAAGCACTAGGTCAATTTTAATAAAAAATGTTAAAAAAACTTTTATTTTTTATTAATTTTTCGATATTTCGCCACACCGTTGCACATAGAGGTATTTCAACGATCTGGGCGGCCAAAATTATTTTTGTGCTTAAATGTACATATCTTGTCGAGTACAACAAGACTGTGTCGTTGAAATTTGCGAAACCCTCTAAAATCTTGAGTTACGGGTAAAAAACCGGGTTTTCTGTCCTTTTGCACATATACGCTAGTAACTTTGTTAAATATCAACCGATTTAGAATTTCTCAGTGGATTTAGAAAGAAGAAACTAAGCCATTTCGAAGATATGAAAATGATACTTAAGTAATATTGAGACATCTGTGTGTATTCCTCCAGCAAACTAAGTTTTGCAAAAAAATTGGTTATTTTTCAAGTTTGGAGATGTTTTTACACATTTTTTCATTTAGGAACCGTATAATTTAAGACTGTAATATAAAAGTATGTTTATTTATGAGTAAAATGCAACTTTGGTTTAAAACATCCGTTAAAAATTGACTGAGTTAATGAACTTTTAATAAAACCAAAATGCTGGAATAAATAAATACGTACTCAAAAGTAATAAATAAAAAAAAAAGAAATGGTATGTAAATGATGAGAATATATAATGAACATGTTTTATTGAAAACAAAATAACAAAAACAACATGAAAGATTAAGAAAACATTTAATTGAATATTGCATCGCTCTCTGAAGAATAATCATTTGTATATGGCTCGACAGATATGAACATTGATATTGCTTCTGGCAAGAACGGGTTAGTATTTCTATTCTTTATTGCACTCATACAGCTTAACATAGGGTCCGAACTAAGTAGAAGGCGATTAAATATATCGTCATTGCAGTTTTGTCTAGAAAATTTTCTTGCGAAGTCTTGCCGATAACTTCTGAAATGCTTATTACGAATTTCTGCCGCCTCCTCCGAAAGTTGTCCTATAGGTAACAGAGATTTTCCAATTACAACTGCGCCATGAACCAAAATTTTGTGCAACGTTGGAGTCATAGGATGCCATGGGTACAGGTCAACATATAATCGAGCCGTTTCTGTGGTATAATTTTCAAACTTTTCAATGTTTATTTTGTAACCACTTGAAATCACTTCAAGGATTACTTTTAGTCTATATATTAAGTCGTAATTTATGCCCGTTATTTCGGCTGCTAAAGATGGATTGTCAAAAAATCTTCGGCTAGTATTACCATCATTTGTATTACCAAAATTTTCTTTTGGCATGTCAATTATTAAACCAGTTTCGGCAGTTCAACACCTGCAGCATGGATGATCAAATCTTTTTCATAACAGGACCGCATTTTTTCAGTTTTCCTCCTTTTGCTTCTTTCGCTTGACTGCCCGAAAGATTTCTGAGGTCGGCCAGGTTGATATTGAGACGATTCCACAAGAATTTCAATGGTCCCTTGACGCCATGAGTCATTGTACTTCAAAAAGATTTCCTCTTTGCTGTGAGATTTTATCCACCTTTGTTTAAATTGGCTTTTAAAGTGAGCAAAGTTACGCTTCAAGCTAGCTAATTGCTCTTTATTATAGCCTTTATATGCGAACAGTTGATTCTTTAAACATTTTTGCTTACCATCAATAGAAGGCACACCTGAACTGTTCATTTTGTCGAAAAAAGTTTTACGCTTCACCATCTTGTCTTCCGAAACAATGATAAATAATTTCTTTTTTTCTTTAATGAAAACAATATGCACACGAACTCGACATAGACAACAACGATTTCTTTTTATTTTCAAAGTTAGTTTTATTATTTGCAAAAACTCAACTGACAGAAAAAAAAAGCTTTTGAGATCCAAAATGTTTAAGGTGTCAAAAAAGTGCTTATGCGGGACTATCCGGGAAAAATTTTTTGCTACTTCAATAAAGGAAAGATTGAATAATGCTAAACAAAAAAAATTATTGCTTGATCTACCTTGATAACATATCAAAAAGCATCTTGAAAAAGAAATTCAACAAAAATTTACTACAAAAATAACCTTACTTTCAATCAATAAAAAAATCAGCATTGATATGACTAATTATATGTTGTAAAATGATTTTTCATAAGTCCATTATCTGAAGTACTAGGATCCATAATTTTATCCTTGTGCGATTAACTTGTTTTGCTAATATTTACGATGAAAACCGGTTGTTTTGAAAGGGAACCCAGTTCTATTATGAGAACTCTGTGAAACACTCAAATTTCGACTGCTCGTACGTGCGCGTGATGCGCGGAAAAAAATTTTGGTTGTTGTCTCATGTTCTTTGGAATGTCTTTTAATGCAGTGACTATTTTTTTTCAATATTATTCCTACTTTGACTTTTGGGGTTTTGGCCGCCCAGATCGTTGAAATACCTCTATGTGCGTTGGTTGTTTTTCCTGATGATGCCAACCAACGGTGTGGCGAAATATCGAAAAATTAATAAAAAATAAAAGTTTTTTTAACCTAGTGCTTTAAATTAATTACTAAAAAATATTAAAAAAGGTCAAAAAAAATTATAACTATTAATAAACAATATCAAAAAAAAAATATATTTGATTAGAACAAAGTATACATACAAGCAAGAACTTTACTCTCTATTCCCATTTTCGTTCTTGCTTTTTGGTGACTTTTGTTTCTCCGACTAGCACCAAGGGTATAACCCCTACTCATGCAATGCATTGTGCCAGAGGGAGTAGTGTTTCTAGACATTCGGTTTGTACTTTCCTATATTGAAAGTGATACGAAAGACTTCTGGTGGAAGTTCATTCCATATAAGAACCGTTCTGCTAAAAAACGAAATTTCCCTGTAATGTGTAGCGCAATTTACCGGCCAAACAACAACAAATGGATGGACCCGCAACAAAAAAGGTGTTAAACGCAAACACCGTACGAGTAACGGGAAAAGTTCCCTAATTTCATTATAGTAACGATAATACAGTGAAATGCAACCTCATTCCGTCGATGCTCTAGAGAATCAATAGAGTTGGATACCCTACTATTCCATTCGGCCTCCTAGCGCTCTCTTGTACGCGTTGAAGGAGCTACAAAAAAGACTTTGGGATGTCGTCGCATACATGAGAGTTGTAATTAATTTTTTTATAGAGGCAGATGCTATAAATAGTGCAAAGATCGTATGGTGTGAAATATCTCTTGCATCGTTTTAGAAAACCAAGGCACTTGAAAGCTTCTTTAGTAACCTGAAAAATATGCTTGGTCCATCCAACATCACACTGAATATTTATGCCAAGAACATCAGAAACTTTCGATTCCTTAATACTTAAATCATCCATAGTATTAGATGCTGGACTATTTCCGAACACAGATCTATGCGGAAGCATGCAACATTGAGTCTTATGGACATTAAAATTTACTCTATTTACACGACCCCATCCGGAGATTATTGCGGGATCGTGATTGAGTGTATTATTCATGTTCTTCCTTTTGGAACCCACCTCCAAATGGTTCGGTTTATTACTGAATGAATACAAATGACAAATTTTGGCAAAGAAGGTCATTTAGAGTAGTAAGAAATAGGGTAGGATAGCTTTACCATACCCCTGAATTAATCTTGAACTCGCCTGATGAAATTTGATCTATAACATCTCGTGTAGTGTGATTTCTAAGAAAACTCGATGGAAATCTAAAGAAATTGTCACCGACACCAAAAGCCACAAGTTCTGATAGAAGTGCAACAACACTATCATACGCCTTGAAAATATTTAGAGCCACCACCTTACTTTCCCCAAAATGATGTATGGAGTTGCACCATTGTTCCGACAGAAAAGCTAGCAAGCCAACAAAACTTGTCGACTTAGCAGCGTATTTTAATTGTCAATTTTGTTGTACTTTGTTCTTATTAAAAATACTTGATTGTACAAATTACTTAGGGGGCTGTGGCACTCATCTAAATCTCAATATAATAACGAATATATCAGTTATTGAATTGTAGGAAAATGTCGACTATTTAACCGAATATGGAGATTTTTGATTTACAGATAGAATGTGCAGAAAAAATTAGAAAACGAGTCTACAAGGAGATCAATACTGAATAAAATCTTAATGTTAGTGTTATACACAACCAGTAATACTGTTACTCAATGTAAATTAAATCATTGTTATATGTGATATATGCTATCAAAACTAACCCTAAAGCTGGTGGAATTATTTAATTAATCAAATCAATGATCTGGCTGGAAGAGTCATTTAAAAAGTCCGGGCGACTACTCAAATTAAAAATGTTAACAAAATAATCTATAATAAAGCAATAATTATTGCAATAGTTTTCTAAATAATAAAAACATAAGAAATATATTTCCACTCGTAGTTGGCTGATGAATTTCGCTTCTGTCCCCTAATGCAATGAAATCAAAACAAATTATGGCAACTTCGTTGCATTGTGCAACATTTATCCACTGATGCGTTTCAATTATATTTACAATTTACCTGAATTTATTTTATTTATCTACGCCTATTATCAAGTTGGTCACATTTTGTAAAAGTTTTTTATCCAACAAAGCCTTCAAACAAATCGTCACAGCAAGTGTAGAAGTGTTGGTTAGCTAACTTTGTTTTGAAAACTTTATTTTTCCTTTTAAACCTTTTTCCCTCACATACCTCTTATGTGTTGAAGAGTTTAGATTAGAAAGTTTTTGCTTTGAAAGTAAAAAAATCTTAGTTTATATCTCAAACATGTGCATGTGTATGGAAGAAAGTAAGAAATAAGAAAATCGAATTAAACTTACTCTTACTCTCTGCTTAAACTTGCATATGTTCAAAGTTGTAGGAAAGTAGATGATAATATACAACTTTTTCATTATGCTCAACAAAAATTTTTCAAAAAAATTATAAATAATATCAATAGTTAAGTATAAAAAAAAGTACAATGTTATAAATTTATGAGGTGAACAATTTTTTGTTCAAAACTTTGTCAGGCTATTATACAATATTATATAGTATTATATTATATTATATGATTTTTTGATGTCACTGTAATTAGCATATTTTTATTCTTGCCATAGTTTTCTCTACTTTACTTTAAACTTTTGTACTTGTCAAGAAAATTTGTTAAGAAAAAATCACTTTTATATTGTTATAAACGCAACAGTAAAATTGTGTGCATGTTAATGTTCGTTCGTTGTAGGTTAAAAGTATACCATTCGGCCGTTCTTAAATTAAATTTAACAAATTTATGTCTGACACAAATGTTGCCCCACCGACTCAGGAGAAAAATGTTGGAAAAAGTTTTCAAAAAACAATTTGTTGCTAATTGTAGTTTTTTGGTCTTTTAAATGTTTTACAAAGTTTTTTTTTCTTTATTTTATTAATTGGTTTCTTTGCACGCTTAAGTTATTTTATTGCCTCGTTTAATACAAATCAAATGGGGTTGATTGCTTTGCCTTTTTTCAAAGTCTCAAATTTCTCGTTGAAAATATAAAGTTAATTGACGACTGGCTGTTAATTGCAAATGAAAAGGTTTACAAAAAATAAAAAGGAGTTGAGGTATTTAGCAACCCGTTTAAACATTATTGAAGGAAACTCAATTCTGACAAGAATAATAGCCTCATATAGTGCCTTAAAAGCTAAAAAGATAAAATGTTAAAAAAAAGTCGAGAAAATACAATGCGATTATTTTAATGCAACCAAAATTTCGTATTATAATGACAACTCAACCGTCTTAAACTTAAGCATTGCATTTGAAGGCCATAGTTATCTGCTGTCTTTAATAGTTGGGCTTAGTTTCATCTCTATGACTTTGATACTCTCCATTTTAACAAACAAATAAAATTAGAATACTTTTTTTAAAGATTATGACTGGGGTAAGAGTATCCTGCACGCAGATTATATTTGAAAGTTTCAGGCATTTTATAAGAATCATAAAGTCCATTATAGTTAAATCGAGCTTGGGTTACTAAATTTTTATGGTATTCAAATTATATAAATGTGTTAGTTAATATTACTATTACACCTCCTCCTCCTATTAATCCTCACCTAATATAAGAAATTAATAATTTTTTGCATGACTAATGCAGGATTAAATTTAAAATTTTTTTAATTGGATCCGAAATATTAAAAAAAATAAATTGCCATTGTACAAAGAATACAAAATGGTCGACTATAACATTTGTATTATCTATTGATTGCATTTCAGCCTGTACTTAAAACACATTTGTTATTATCATCAAGACATCATGGCTTACTATTCAAATTAAAGCAGAATCTTTTCAGAAATATCTATAAGCTATGGACATCCTCAAAAGAAAGACATTTTCTTCGTTTATCTCCGACGACTGAAGCTGGTAATATTTGATAAGGTTAAGGACAGTACCTGGCCGCAAGGCCTTAATCTGATGGTTTTTTTACTACTGGGTCGAAAAAGCATCCACCCGCGCCCTAATACGCATACACGCCTTACTCGCAATTTTCGAGTGCACCCCACTCCTTGCTGAATAGTTGCAGACTACACAACTCCTTGTACTATTACATGCATAAAATAGGATATTGGATATTAAACCGGACCATTGATATATTTTTAAAACTTTCTTCAAGCCCCGATTAAACTACAGCCACCACTTTACTCCTCAGCCAATAACCAGAAGAGGACCGTAGCCCTGCGGCCAACTTATTTCCGTGGTACCAGTATATGTTTATTAAGTTCACTGGTAGTACTTCGATCGTTCTGTGTCTCTTCCACTTTAGAGCTCCTGCTTGCCCATACGACTGATATCGCCTTTTCTTCCCGAAAGCACATATGAAGATGGTGAAGACATCCATCTAGACTGCGTGGCCCCGGGGGGTCAGAAGATAGTATATTCAAGGCTATATTTATTGAATATATTTAACATTCCTATCAGTATTCGTGTCTACACATCAATTTTTTCTAATAACTCAGCGTTTTTTACTATTCACAAAAGCACCTCTGTTGGAGAAATGTTTAAGAAATGGTTACTCACGGTACGAGTAACTAAGCAAAAATTTACGCTTGCAGCATTTACATTATTCAACTCAACTTTCGTGTGTTAAATGACCCGGTATTTATAAGGTTTGGCGCTTAATTTGAGATGCGAAGCTAACACAAAGAATAATAAAAGACAATACAAAACTGGAATAAGGTGGAAAGTTTTATTCTATTATTCAATCTGAATGAATGAATTTGACACTTATATCAGCTGACACATGATTTTGCAGTAGCGTCGCTCACTGAGTTCGCGAAAAAAAATCAAATTATCAAGATACTCTTCATGCAATATACAATGATATTTTGAAATTTTAGACTAAATGGTACAATCAAATAAAAAAGAATTACTCCGACCTGACTGCTAGTTTTTTTTATAACCGTCTCAAGCTCAATACTTGCATGTTTTACTGAACCAACTTAATTTATACCTAAGAATTTAAAAACGAATATTAGTTTATTATGTGAGCTAACGTTTTTCTTTTTATTTTTTATTTAAGGTAGGGTATTTCAGTATACTAAAATTGTAAAAATGAACTCTGCAAAATCCTTAGTTTTTTTTTTGTTTGTTTACTTTTATGAACGTATAAAAAAATCCCATTTTTCTACAAACATTTGGACCTGGAATTTTAGCCATACTTTCCCACAGTTGGAAATCACTACTAATAGATTGTCTCATACTTGCTTTTGCATTTTAAACAATTTTAAGTGCCACCAGTAGTGCGATTCAGTAACTTTTAACGATTCGATACCATGTTAATGCTTTCTACACATTTAATTGTTTGCACTAACGATAGTGCGATTCAGTAACTGCTTGTTATTGCTAGTCGACAAACATTGAAAACAAGTGGCATCTCTGTAAATATATACGAAAAGCACAAAGAAGAATGCATAAAAAACAAACAATTGTTGAAGAAAATTTATCATATATTATTTTATTTATCAAAATTTTTCAAGTTTTTGGTACAGGGTAAGTAAAAAATATGCACAAAATATGTTTTTAGTTGAATTGCTACAAATTTTCTTTTTTAACAATAACAATTGTCGTTATAACATAATAGTGAATCGCACTACAGGTGCCACCTCTCAATTTTTTGTTTTGCACAGTACAACATTTTTCAGCTGATTGATTCGCGACTCAATTTTGATAAGGCCCTTTTCTTTAATATAACTCAAGAACCACTAGTCGAATTTTACTTAAACAAATTTAGAAAAATCAAGAATTAAAAGTACTTTCATCTGTTTTTATAACGTTTCGCTACATAAGCAACAGTTTCGAAGTTATAAATAAATGTGTGAAGAAAAAAAATATTTTTTGCCTAAAAAGTTTTTTTTTTTAATTCATAAAAAATCCAAAACTTTAAAAAAAGTGTCAAGTCCTATTACTTTCACGTAAAGTCGTATAACCTATGAACAAAATGAGACATAACTCGTAAAAATCTTTGAACGCGTTTCGCTTTTATGAATTTAAAAAATTTGCTCGAGATATGTACAAAAAAAAACATTGATTATTTTTTTATGATTCTCGTACCATACAAAGAACTCACGAAAGAAAAAACAGTTATTAGTGTACCTCTGCAAAATCTGTCGGATCACACTGCTTTTAGAATCCTAGAGACCAAAACAGCAAAGGAAATAAATAATATTGAAAGCGGAAATAATGTTCTATAAATGGGGATGTGATGGGGCATCTAGGCAAAGCGAATACCAACAGAGGTTTTCAGATGATCAAATTTCTGACTCTCATTTATATATGACATCAGTTGTACCACTTAAATTATAATTAAGCGATGACATAAATAAATTAGTATGGAACAACAATAAACCTTCTTCCACACAGTATTGTAGAACACTACAGTTTGCATACGTTAAAGAGACACCTCAAGTTATACGAGAAGAAAAGAGAAGAGTCGACTAAAAGAATTGGAGTTAACAGTAAATAATTGTAACTTTAAAGTAAAACATGAATTATATTTTCCAATGATTGACGGCAAGACAGCACAATCAGTAACAGAAACACCAGCAGCATCTTCTTGTTTTATTTGTGGAGCCACAACATCCAAGAAGAATAAAATCGAAGAAGTTCAAGCTATGCCCCTAAATGAACAAGCACTGCAATTTGGTATGCCACCACTTCATGGGCGTATGAAGCTGATGGAGTGTCTTTTGCATGTAGCTTATAATATTGAATTCAAACGTGGGAGAGTCGACTCAAATACTCGTCCGATAAGTGAAGCCCGAAAATGTTTAATAAAGCGTGAACTTAAAGAGAAAATAGGATTACAGGTTGATACTGTTAAGCAAGGCTCTGGTACAACAAATTGAGGAAATGCATCACGAACATTCTTTGCTAATTCTGTTTTGATTTCCGATATAACGGGTCTAGATGAAAACATAATCAAGAGGTTTTTCAATAATTCTCGAAGCTGTAGTAGATCCAAAAAAATTTGGTGATTTTTGTTTGGAGACGGCAAAAGAGTTTCTTGCACTGTACGAGTGGTACAAAATGCCACCTGCACTTCACAAAATTCTAATTCATGGAAAAGATATAATTGAAAATTATATTTTTCCTGTAGGCTTACTACTCCAAGAGACTCAGGAAAGTCGTAACAAAGACTATAAAAAAATATCGCTATAGACACTCCAGAAAATGCAGTCTCATTGCCACGAACGAAGATATTATAAACCGAATGATGGTAACATCAGATCCCATTACTTCACATTTGACGCCTTCATTTAGCCAGAAAAAAGCATAGTGTTATAAGTGACGAAGTTAAGGCTCTTTTAGAATAATAAACTAAAAATAGATTTAAAATAAAAAATAAATTAAAAATTACAAAAATCATTTAAATTTTTTTTTTGTTAGTTATGTTTTTTTACTTTGCAGGTAACGATCGACATTTCTCTAACTTTCTTTATTTTGATTACTTTTGTGTATTACTATACCTATAAATAAAACTAAATTTGTGATGAAATCACTACAATTTTTGACAAATATATTTTTTTCCTCACCTCCATACAAAAATCCCCAGTGTGCGTCGTTTAAACTCTTTGCAATAGGACGTCAAATAAATCAAAATTTTTCTTTATTAAGCATAATTAAACAATCGAGTAGTAAGAAAAAATATGTCAATAATTTATATGAAATTACAAATGCAAGGATTTTCGTTAAAGCCCCATAAAATCTTTTCCTCGAACTTAATATTTTGTCGTCTGTCTAATTATTTGTTATTGTTTTTATTATGCCACTCGTGCTTCTAATAAACTTAACAAGGTAAATGAATACATTAAGTATTTATAACCTTCTTAACTAAGGTTTTGCATAATAAATATTTTATACACCATATAAATGCTTTATCCTCACCTTTTAACGACCACAAACAATGCATCAACAAGAAATATAAATTATTTCATTTAATACCCTCAAATCTATTTGTTTAATGTCATCGTCAGCGTTTTTCTTTGCAGCTTATTTTTGATTAATCTATTTGTCTTAAATTTCTTTTCCTTTTGGCCCAGGAAAGCAAAACCACTTTCTCATTAGTGAAATCTTAAACAAAATTTCTTCATTTTACATTTTAACGCCTGATAATGTTTGTGTGTAAAACCATTAAAAATTTATGATTTGTTTGGGCTGGTGTTTTTGCTTATTTTTTCCTACTCTTTTCGAAAAATAAACATTTTTGTTATAAAAGGAATGTATTTTGAGCTTGAATCGGTAAACAAGTCAGAAAATTCAAACTAATTATTCATTTCTAAATTAGCTGAGGTAATTTTTCTGAGGAAATCAACCTTTTTATAATTATGCACAGTAGAACAGCCGTCGTGTCATCTATACACACCTATACTGTGGACAAGTACATAAACGTAAAAAGGTCTTTGAAATAAATAAATAAAATAACTGAAAAAATAATGATCTGCAAAGTGTGGAAGGCTACTTAGGGAATTGGTAACCGAAAATGGCTGGCGTAAATGCGTTTAAATCTTTGAAAGTGTAAAATAAGGGCTTAATTATTGTATAAGAAAGTATACTTTAACAATTTATTTATGATGTAATAATAATATCTTATAATGTTTAAAGAAATACAAGGAATGCTAAGGAATGCAGTGCTTTTATTGAATTCTTCACTTCAATTAATTGCAGTTTCTTTCTGAAAATATATTTTATTGTCAAATGAGAATTTTTGCAAAACCTTTAAAATGCTTTTTGGAAAATCACGGTTTTTATTAAAAAATATTAAAATATATAATAATTATAGTTATTTAAACTTTTTAATATTTTTTAGTAATTTATTACTAAGCAGTAGGTCTTAATTTAATAAAAAAAATTAAAACTTTTTTTACTATTATAAATAATAAATAAAGACCTAAGCTAAATAATAAACTACAAAAAAATTTCAATATATTTAATATGTTTAAGCGAATTATGTGTAAAAAAGATGTTTTTGTGATAAAAGTTTTATTTTGTAGAAATGGGACTTTTTATAGTAATGGGTCTCTTTGAAACAAAAATTTTTCTAAGGAAACATAGCTTATGCAAGAGAATATTTTTATAAAGGAAGAAACTTTTGGGAAAACTTGCAAATTTTCAGACTAAAACAAACAAACAAAAAATTGTTGAAAAGTAGAATATAAACTTTTAAGTTATAAATGAGATTTTGGCAAAATTTGCTATTTATGAAAAAATGACTTTTTGTACAAAAAGGTTTCTGTATTATGATGTATTTTTTAAGGAAAGGCTATGTAAAAGCATTTTGGAAAAAAATATGAAATGGTCTTTTTTAAAAGCCTTGAAGTGAAGAAGATTTTTTAATACATATTGTTGGTGTTTGGCACTTTCAAGAATATATAAATAAATACTCGATTATTCCTACTTAAACCTCAAAGTTCATCTTAACATAATATGGATGTTATTTGATTTTAAAACAAAAAATCTAATAAATCTAAAAATCTAATATTTCGTATTGAAAACCACGATATAAACAGGCGATCACAGTAAAACTGACTTTACTTCTCGAAAGAAATCATAAGCTTTTATTACACAAGCTTAATTGTATGGGATTCACACTTGAATCTTTAAGATGGATGTCCTCTTATTTGCTAAACAGAATACAGAAAGTTTCCTTAAGGAATCTGACATCTAAGCCGATTCATGTTAAATCTAGTGTGCCACAAGGTAGTCCGTTAGTCTTGGACCGTTATTGTTGTCTTTGTTTATCAATGATTCACCAGCGGTAATAAAGTTCTCAAATATCCTCATGTATGCTGATGATGTAAAAATTTTTTTAACTTATAATTATTATCCGGATCAGTTCCTGGTGCAAAATTAATCTTATGCAACTGAATTATACAAAGTACAGCAGTATATGTTTCTTTCGTAGAACACATTTTAATACGGAATATATATTAAACGAAGCCATTTCTGATCTGGGTGCCTTATTTGATCCTAAATTGAATTTTATATGTCATATATCATTTACGGTGAATAAAGCCCGATCTGTCTTGGAATTTATAAAACGCTTGGCTAAGGAATTTACTGATCCTTAATTGAAAAAATTGTATACTAATATTATATCCCTTTTATTATTGTTCATGCTTCTTTAAAGCTTTTCGTGAGAGAACAAACTGAATAAACTTCTCCAGAGATCTTTCCTCTCACTTTCAATGTAGGAAAATAAAATCGAATGTTTACAAACATTACTCTCCATAACATAATTTCCTAATTCTGGTACAATGCGTTACATGACTAATGATCATCTCCTGAGTGCTGGTCCGAAAATTTTTTTTAAATCAATTAAATTAAATATGCCTTTAGCATCAGCTAAGAATCAACTAAATTTAAAACAAGTACCCTCCTTAATTTTTGTTATTTTCTACATTTTTTGTAGTTAACTCTGCGAATACTTTGATTTTTACTACTTCTAAAAGCAGCGCTACAAGAAACCAATTCTGAATCCATCTTTAAAAAAAGCCGCAATATCATTTGCTGTATCCTTAACATAACCTTAAATTTTAAAGACCACAGAAACCACTTTTTCTCGCACACACAAAAGCTATATTTCTTTTTTTTAGTTTAAAAGTACTTTTCATTATTCTTCTTACTACCCCACTTAATCTTGTTCATTAAACTAATGGTTTTTAATTTAATTAAAATTGTTATGCAACAGGAATATGACTTACCACATTCAAAAAGTTTTGTGTGTGCGTGTATATGTTAAGTTTTTTTTTTAACCGTTTCCACTTTAAGTCAGTATAGTATGGAATATTTCGAAACTTTTTGCCGAGAAAATTATCTGAAAGATATGAAAGAAACAAAGTAAATTATAACACACAATATAAACTTATTCAGTTTGAATTAGAAATAAAATACAATAAAATATATAAAAAAATGAAATAAAAATATTTGCTTTTTTTGCTAAAAGTAGCCTGAAGTTATAAAGATAAACGCAACAAATTAAAAGCCATTCAACACTTTTTTAACAATACTCTTATCGAAATAAAAAATTGAAACAAATAAAAAGTAAGAGGGAAAAATAATATAATTTTATGACCACAACTCAATACTCTAAGGAGTTGTAAACAAAAATAAACTCTATCAAGATACGAAAATGAAACATGTTTTTATTTGAAAAAATTTACATAAAATAATTGAATTTATATAAAATTATATTAAAGTTTCCGTTTTTTTTTTTGTTTAATTTTATAGTTTATATTTTGTTTTAGAAGTAACTTATATTGAAGTTATCCTCTATTATCGAAATAAGAAACATAATTTTTCCCCTAGCAACAGCAACTATTTAAATATTTAAAGTATTTATGTCCATCCTTATAAGGGGATTTATCCAAAGAATTAAATTATTTGTTTAGAATAAAAATCTTGTTTGTTTTATATTTAACATAATTTTTAATACTACAGTAACTTGCTTTCAAATTCTTTTATTTAAATTTTATTCGTTATCAAATTCAAGATAAAATATACAACATTCATTCTAAACATCTTGAAAGCATTAGTGAAGCAAGTTGACAGTCTTATAAACTAGTTTGTACAAAATTCAATTTATTAATATTTCTAATTTATTAATAATAATATTGTTACGTTAACTCCTATTAATAAATGTTTTGTTATATTGAGTTATTTTATTGCAAAATAACAACACAGCACTTTATAGTTTGAAATTAAATTAAATGATTTATTTACTTTTATTTGGGTACGGTTTTCCGTCCCAAAAATAAAACGAAAATAAACACGATGGTAGCCTTATTGTCTTTACTCAACAATGATTCAACTTGAATTAATTAATTTTCCCTGAAAAATGCTGTTTTCAACGGTTCTCGCATATACAAGAATATTCAACTGTAAAATCACCCCCATATTATTGTTGTTATTATCATTCAGTGTAGGTGCCTGCTTGGCTGTGAGTTTTTTTTATGTTAGTTGTTTTTTGTTTATCTTATTTCATAGAATTTCTTATAAGCACGTTGCTGTTGTGTTGCGTGTATAAGATTTCTTAAAAAACTATGCACGAAATGTAACTTAAACAGGACCGCCACTTTTATGGTGGATTTTAAGTATTTAAATGCGATTTTTTTGTGAAATTAGATTCATTGTAACAATTACTAATACATTTACTAAGAATATGTCAAAAAGCTTAATATCAAAATTATCATGTTGTTGGTGTTGTCATAATTTAAAAACTAACTTCGTGTTGAAAACCACATTATAAACAGGCGATCACAGTAAAACTGACTTTACTTCTCGAAAGAACTCATAAGCTTTTATTACACAAGCTTAATTGCATGGGATTAACACTTGACTCTTTAAGATGGATTTCCTCTTTTTTGTTAAACAGAATACAGAAAGTTTCCTGCAGGAATCTGACATCTAAGCCGATTCATGTTAATCTGGTGTGCCACAAGGTAGTGAGTTAGTCTTGGACCGTTATTGTTTTCGTTGTTTACCAATGATTTAGCAACGTTTATAAAGTTCTCAAATATCCTCATCTATGCTGATGATGTAAAATTTTTTTTAACTTATAATTATTATCCGGATCATATCTTCTTGCAACAAGATTTGGATACGATGAGTTCCTGGTGCAAAATTAATCTTATGCAGCTCAATTACACAAAGTGCAGCAGTATGTGTTTCTTTCGTAGAGCACATTTTAATAAGGAATATATCTTGAACGATGGTATATTGAACAAAGTGAAAGCTATTTCTGATCTGGGTGCTTTATTTGATCCTAAACTGAATTTTATACGTCATATATCATTTACGGTGAATAAAGCCCGAGTTATAAAACGCTGGGCTAAGCAATTTACTGATCTTTATATAACGAAGCAATTGTACACTTGTTTAGGTACACCTATTCTGGAATATGGCTCTATAATTTGGGACCCAACACACAATGTCCATATTAATACTGTTGAATCTGTTCAGAGACAAGTTTTACTCTTTTTCCTTCGTGGCCTCAACTGGAATATGCGAAATCAACCGTCTTATAACAATAGACTTGCGTTAATTAAACTTCCGACGCCTAAAAGTCGTAGAACAATGTTAAATGTTAGTTTCGTCCTTAATCTTATTAAAGGAAATGTGTCCTCTCAATTTTTAACAAGTAATATATGTTTTAATATTCCCTCATGTCCTACACGTAATTTAATCCCGCTATCCTTTCAAGTGTACAAAGCGAACTATGCTAACTGGGATCTGCTATTAAGGATTTCTTCTGAATTTAATGAATATTATAGATTTATTGATTATTGTCAGAACATACATACAATTAAGAAAAATATCGTCTTCTTTTTAAATAATTAAGCTTGCGAAAATGTATCATATGTTGTTATAGTCTGTAAGGATATTAAATCTATAGACTAAGTTAATAAATAAATAGAAAAGCGTGTAAAATATTTACAATATGTATACATATTCACATATATAAAAAGATATCCAAAAAAAAGAAAGAATAAAGGATAGTAGAATTTATAATTAATCGATTAAGAATTTTATATTTGCAGCAATTAGAAATTTATTTTTTTCTGCACCTTTTGCTGAGTGAAAAATAATTTCTTTTCTTTTTCCTTTTCTTAAATTTCACCTTGATACCCGTATCTTCAATAATAAAGAAAAACACATTTTCCTCAAACAAAAATTCTTAGGTTTGTAACCTTGTATCACAACTTTCAATGGTCACTCAATGCACACACTTTTGATTTTTGAAGATGAAAATAGACAAATATTATTAAATATTTTCATTTACTTTTTATCTTTAACACTTAAGTTTTGTTCAACAAATGTCAAAAATAGCTTACAACAAGAATATACAGGTTATCATGTTTCATATTTGATGACACTGTAAACCTAAAAAACTGATTTAAAAAATATAATACTTGACTGCGTCTTTAGGATTTTATTTTCCATTAAGAAGGCATCAGCAGTTTGCTTCATAAAAAAATAGAAGGCAAACACACAAAAATGTTAGATAAGCACAATATCCAATTTAACTTGGTAGATAACACTTGATGTTTTCCCTTATGTATTAACAGATTATTTTTATTAAGAAGTTTATTAAATTGGTTTTCGATTTCAAGGCTTCTTAAATCCTTGTCTAAGCATTGGCATTTTTGTTTTTCTTCGTTGGCTTCGTTATCAGTAGAAAGCATTCAAGGTTAAAATATGTCAATAAGGAAAATATAAAAGGGAAAAGTCTACGTTGTGCTCTTCTCTTGCTTAATTAACACACGAAATAGAGCACAAAAATAACTAAAATTATTAAAAACAATTTACAATAGTCAACTTAATAAATCGTGGTTTGGGTTTAAGCGGTTTGAGTTTTTTATTAAACGTCTTTTTTTATTAACTTAAGAAAACGAAACGAAAAATTTTATTTAGTTATAAAATAACTCTAATTTTGTGTGAATGCATAAATGTAGAGAAATATTGAAAACGATCAGTTGCGAAAGTTTAAATCCAAAATTATGTCTTCAGCACTACCCATCTAAAATGTGGCAAGGATCTTTAAGTGAGCTCCAATTTAGTGTGAGAAATTTAGAGCAAATCCTCCAAACTTAAATTTTAATGAGACAGATGCTTCGGTAATTAAAAATTATAATGCCAGTAATGACATAACCTGCCTCAAATAAAGAATTTTTATCTCAAAATTTATTCACTCTAATCAACCAATTGAAATATCTTACAAATCATTTAACAAGGATTATGAGGCAAAACAACCATCTTGTGAGAAACTATAGCAGATTTTGGTCAATATCAGCATCGTTGTTCTTAGCCATCTTGCTTGCAACGACTATTTCCTTGCTCCTAATAAAAATTACACTTATGTTTGTGGCACATAAAAGGCAAGCATTATTTCTACTGCCGAAAATATTAAAGAGACTTAAGTATTAGTCCATGACCATTATCGTTGTGCTTTTGTTCAACTTGCAACTCCTTGCATTGGCAACTGGTGCTGCCTTATGATCCAGAGAAAATAATATTAAGTAGATGGCGTCTGCAATGCAAACATGTGGCTCGGAGTCCAATATGTGCTCAATTATATAATAAAAATATAAATAATAGTCTACAATCTTCACCTTGGAACTATAATTGAGTTGTAGCCCATCTAAACTATTGCCGGAAATAGTTAATTGTCTTAAATATGTCAAAGAAAAGAACTCCAATAACTTCTTTTCGATCGGCTAATTAATACATTTTTTAGACCAACTGAAGGGCAAGCAGCTATTTTTTTTAAAAATAGGACGTCAACCATCTTTAAGCTACAAATATCTGCCTTTAAAATTTTCACCGTGAGGACCACTATCTGGCAGCCACAAGGGTGTCGTTCATCATATCTGAGCGTACTGTCAGAAGAAGGACATGTACTACAACGCAGTAACAGGGACTTAGTTAAGCCTTGTCTCCGTTTGTCGGCTGGTTAAATTGAGTCAAATTAACACTTAATACCTTCACTTTAACCTTTAATTTAGACTTTCCTTTAAATATGTAGATCTAATTAGGTGGGCGTCTCTTCACCATTACTAGAAATTTTATGATGAGAAAAGAGAATGGCATAAAAATGTTATAGTCGAGAGTAAATGTTATTGATTGCATAAAAAATATAAATCGGATACGAGTTAATTTGAGAATAAAAGAATGTGTATCAGAAAAGCGAAATCTTAGTAACTTAAGTTACCACTCCACATTTACATTTTAAATATAAATTAATACGTTTAATTACGTTTAGCTTAATAATCATTCTTATTGAAATTGTTTTCTAATTAAAAGCTTTAAAACAGACAACAAAAATTAAATCATCATAATTTTCTTAGGGATTAGAACAACAAAATTTTAGATTTTACCATTTTATTAATATTTCCATTATTAAAGGCAACTGATTATTAAATATTTTCGTTGAAATATTTTATGCAAAACTCTATAAAATATCATTTGTTTAAGAATGATAATCCTTCTTTTTTAAGTGCTATTGCAACGGTTACACCAAAAACTTTACTCCTGCTAATGATTACAACTTTTAATCTAATTTTTCACGTCTTCTGTATTACTTTGGGCAAGTAAAACACATAAAAACTTAAAGGTTTCCAACTCTTTAAAATTGTAAAACGAAAAAAAAGCAAATATTTTTCTAACGATGTACGTTCGTCCTGTCAGTATTTACGTTCCTAAAATTCCAAATAAAACGAGTGACAAAAAGAAAGAACATCATACATAGATTGAAAGTTTTTAGTTTAACAAAGATTACACAGCAAACCTCTAAAGACTTACAGGCTAATGTTGATCATCTGTCAGTGGAGTTTTTCTCGTTTTTCTTTTCGTCTCCATTTCCCAACTTAACTTTCTGTTTAAAACTAAGGAAAAAAAAGGTATTCGAAATATTGGACGAGTAAGTACGTTGAAATCTGACTAAAAAGTAACAAATACATGAACATTAAAATACAAACAAGCACAGGAATTTCTTTGCGTAATTTGAGACAAAAATGTTTGAAAAAGTGGGATTAAATTGTTGAAAAGTCATTGCTTAAAGACAAAAGCAAAAGAAAAAGAAGATAACCAACCTAAATATTAAAAAGAAGTTGACAAATTTTTAAATTTCAAAATTTCAATTTTTTTTTTAAATATTCGAAAATTCATTTAAATATTTTACTGCTTTAAACTAAATGTCGTCTGTAATTACTTAAGTCTATTTGACTAAGTTGTTGTTTCGATAAGACCTCATAAAGTAAATTGTGTTTTATTTTCGATATAAACATATAAGTAGAATATTTCTTTAAATATTTCTTTGAAAAAATTACAAAAAAAAAAAAAAAAAAAACATTCTTTGTATTGGTCGAGAATGTGGTGTTAAAGTTTTACAATTCATATTTAAATTAGGCAGCAGAAAATTAAACAAGTTCTAAATTACATGTATATTATGAAAATGAATTCAATGATAATTTACTACAAGTATTAAATACAATATTTATAAACCTTTGAACTTCAAACTACAAAACTTGAATCCTTTTATCCATTAAAAAACAGCAGCCAATACATCAAAACTTTTGTTTTAAGCTCAACAACAATTGCAGTTTTTTGTTCGGACTCTCAGAGAAGGTAAAAGTCTCTGTAATTATCACGTTTTTAAGAGCTATATTTTTACTATATTTACGTTTATAATAATATAATATTAAATGCAGCACTTATAAGCACAAATATAAATTGGAGTAAAATTTAAATATAATGAGATCGATCTAACAACCGATCAGCAAATATACTCGTATAACTATAGAAACTAAAATATCCTATTAAACCGGCCAAGCAAAAATTTATTATAGTTCTGTTTGGATTTGAACTCATGTAAAATAAAAATCATTCGCACAGTTTTAACAATGCAGTCATAAAATGCATCTTTTTTTGGTGAAGTTAATAATTTATTTACCTCGTTTTCACAGATATTCGAGGATTGCCAACAAAGAAATAATTTTAATTGTAAGTAAACAAAATATGGCATCCCCTAATGCAAAAAACTATAAAAAATTCTATTGAGATTAAAGTAAAAACTTTGTCACTACTTCTAGCAATATCGTAGAGACATCCGGCACTGCATGCCGGAAGAGCACAAAATGAAGTTGTGTTTGTTTCAAAAAAATCTTTTAAAATAATTCAATACCATTCAGAATTATTAAATAATCAAAACAATTTTAATATTCGCAACGACTATTCTCGTGATTAGCTCAGAGTGAATCACAAGCAGCATCAGCTTTTGATATGTGTTTACATAACACATTTGCGTTAGCTTAAGGTATGACCTCCGCTCATGCAATGCATTGCACCATAACTAGTAAATTATGTTATGGGAAGGACGAAAGAGGGAGTAGTGGTTGTGGACATAAGATTTGAACTTTGAAACTGACAGGAAAGAGCTCTGGAAGGAGTTTATTTCACATACGGACTGTTTAGCTAAAAAACGAATTTTCCCTGTAATTCGTTGTACGTATCACCGGGGTCGATTGATCACAAATAGATGGCACCTCAACGAAAAGCGTGTAAAACAGAAAAACGGACGAGTGACAGGAACAAGTTTACTAATTTCATTAGAGCACTTACCATTCTTGGAACTATAAAACAGTGAAGGCCCACATTGCTTCGGGCCTTACATGAGCGAGAGACGGATATAGATGGTATAAATACTACGGATATCGGATGGAGTGAAGCATCTTTTAAACCATTTTAGAAAGCCGAGGCACTTGGAAGCTATTTTAGAAACATGAAAAATGTGCTTAGTCCATCAAACATCACACCATATTTTTACGTCATTAACATCAAGAACTTCCGAATCAGTAATACTTATATCATCCATAATAACAGATGCAACATTATTTCCGAACACATATAAATCTTTAAGCATGTTACATTGAGTCTTACGAGCATTAAAATCTACTCTGTTCACACGACTCCATTTAGAGAATGAGCGTATTATTCATCTATTGTCTTTTGGAACCCACCTCCAACTATTTCGTTCTCTTACTGAATGAATACGAATGACAAATTGTGATATCATCTGCGAAAGAGTATATAGAGTTGAAAGTTTGACATTTAAAAAGATAAGAAATCGTGGGGTAGGGATATATTATTCATTAAATTGGTACGTTAGATTACGCTGGACCTAATTTACTGTGAGTTTTAGTGAAATTATTTTTAATTCCAAAAATATTTCCCTACTACCATTTTGTACTTTCTTTTTAATATTTTGATATACCGATTTTTCATTATTCTCCTTTTCTTACAGCGGTTAACGAAACACTTTGTTTTTTTCTTTTTCAAAAATATAACTTAAAAGTTTTTTATTTCTCGATAAAATTGTTAATACGACGATGGAGAAAATCTGAAATTAATTTTTTTGCTATTTTTTGTATGATAATTATATTTTAAAACATTATTCATACCCTAAAAAAAAAAATTACTTTATTGTTTTTACCGTGGCAGCAGTATTTTTACTTTTAAACATAGACATCACTGGATTAAAGCTTAACTACTTAACCTAATACAACGCTCATACATAATTGCTGCTTGATGGCCTCTTTCACTTAGTTTCCTACTTTTACAGTATCACGTAAAAAGTAAGTTAATCCTCTTGAAATATATTGTGTAAAAAAGAGTGCTCAAGGTAATATTTGGGTTAAAAAAGATATTTTAAAAATTGTAGAACGCGTATTGTTTTGTAGCTTAAAATTTTTGATAGATAAAATCGCTGGTGGTGTAAAAAAGGCATTTACATAAAACTTTCTAACAATATGCTTAAGGTTTATGGCAAATTAGACACAGATAACCATTAGTCGATATTAAAGTATAAACGCAAATTGTATAGATAAGGAAATTTTTGCTGTAAATTTCTATTTCCAAATTACTACATCTACAATATTATAAATAAAGAAACGTTTAACTTCTTAGCTGTTTTAATTTTCAAAGCTGTAATCGCCGTGTTCTTGTATTTTACGTTGTTTTTATTACTTTTAACAATGATAAAAATTATTACTTTGAGCTAGAAGATACAAAATTATTATTTTGGTTGAACAGCTAAATCTGTCTTAACGTTTTTCTTTTAATTTTTATATGCTTAAGTTCTTGTTTGATTTACTTGTTTAAATTTTATTGGCCCTTACGCTACTTTTAAAAAGTTAAAGAATAATGCGAAAAAGTTTTACGTTATTTTTTAATATATTTTCCCCTTTTCAAGTTGCTTAAGGCTTCACATACAGGTGAGCAATCTTAAAGACATACAAATACGTTGTTAAGTTTTTGTTTTTAACTTCGAAAACAAAAAAAAAAATAAAATTACTTTAAATAATCGTCGTAATTACTTTAGCGGTGGGCTAAAATATTTATAACCAGATAGGAGTTTTCATCCAAAACTTTATTGTTTAGTATAGTCCGTAGTATATGGCCGTAACATATGCATAAAAACTCTTACTTGAGCTTTAAAGCACACGTTAGTTAACAAGCACTTAAAGGCTAACAAACATTTGTTAAAAAATGGTATTAAAAAATAGTACTTTAGCTAATGTATGTGTATAAATTTGAGGGGATTCAAATGTATAGATAGACACATGTATATCGAATGTACAAACTTACATATGTATGCCGAATATGCAGATTATACATTCAGGAAAATATACAATGCGTTGTGTTAAATGGAGTCGAAACCCTCTGAAAGACTATTTTTGGTAACAATCTCGTACCAATGCAGGAGGGATGGGGAAATTTTAAAATTTATAATTGAATAAACCTAATTGGGATCCGCAATTCTACTTACATAATTTTTCTTTTAGCTTATTGAGTAAGAGTCTTGGATTTCCTCAATTGTTGAGTAAAAAATTTTTCCTTTAATTTATGGAATAAGAATATAACAATTATAATCAAAACCGGTCTTTTCACGTTGCGAGTCGAACAGCAAGAGAGCTAACATTTCATCAAGTACATTTTCTACCAATTTTCCTTTGGTCTGTTGGTTTTCGTTAAGCTGAGGAATTAAGAATTCACAATAACCGCGCTTTAATCCAATTACTTTTAGAAATGTTAGTTACTTGCACGTCGATTAAAATACAAAAATATACAAATTCAATATGTTAATTCAGTTAAACATGCTGGGCCCTCGCTTAAAATACAAAAATATAGAAATTCAATATGTTAATTTAGTTAAACATGCTGGGCCCTCGCTTAAAATACAAAAATATAGAAATTCAATATGCTAATTCATTTAAACAGTATGCTTTAGTTAAATTAGCATTTTGATTCTGGCAATGCCACTGTTTTCAGTTGTCACTTTGTAGTGAACGATGTATAAAAATGAATGTCATTTATTCGGGTAGTTAGAACCATAAAAAAATGTTTTTATTGTTTTTAGCATGTTTTTTGTTTGGTTTTTTTATTAATCTTTTTAACAAAAAGCAAAAATCCCAAAAAAGGTTAATTTGCAAGGCTTACGAAGAACTTATAAAGAATTTGTTCATATTAAAAAACTAAGTATTCGGATAACCAGCTTTGTTTTAATTATATGTACATCAATAAAACTTTTGTTTTAAACAATTAATTGTAATTATAAATATTTTGTGTAAAATATAAAATAAATATGTAAAAATGTTTTATATTGAATGGCATATTACGTTTTAGTTTTTATTATTATTTGTATACTACAATTTGTTTTTAATAAACATTTTTAAAAATTTTTGGAATAACAAAGTACAACTGTCAATTGAGCCGTTTATACTGAAAGTGACATAAGTCACAACTGAACATTTTTAAATAAATTTGAATTTCATTTTTAATAAATTTGAAATAAATAAGTTGAGAACTATTGAGATTTGTTTAAGAGGAGTGTTGATAATTAACGGTATAACAAAAATGCTTATTTTGAAAGTGGCGTAAGTCGTTGTACTTAGGAAATTAATTACGGAGCTTAGTGTGAAAGAAATGAAAACATGTAATAAGTGTGTGTTATGTATTGTTGTGATTATTGGACTTATTTTTATTAGTACGAAAGAATAGTGCAGTTTTCTGAATTATATTATAGTGATTTTTAATATACTACACATAATTAGCATTATTTTGTTATTTTTTATTCTCAGGAAGTTGCTTCGTGCTGTATAAAATATCTAAAAATATCACAACTCAAAAGCATAATAACATAAAACTGGCGTTAACTTTGATGAAAATTGTTCAGTCTTCAAAAAACAGTATCTAAATTCTTGATCACAAATTTTTAATTTCGGGTCATTCCTACTTATCATTCATACTTGTCACTTTGATGTGATAGACAAGGCCTTGAAAAAAACAAATGTTTTAAAAAGTCTAAATGATTACTATAGGGTGACAGGCCCCTATCGAAAAAATCATTCACAGTACACAGCATGGAGAAAAAAGATTTTATTTCAATACAATCATTAGAAAATTTCGTTTCAGAAAGAAAAGTACATACAGACCAAAAAATATGAATCGGCTAAAAATTCAATGGATTCAATTTTACCATGATATTCCCTATAAAATGTTTTATAAACTAAGTTAAGATATAAAAGATGACAAAAGGAAAGTGACTTATACGTGACTTATACCACTTTTCAAATAAACGACTCAATTTATTGTAAACACAAATTTTGTTTTTTAAAATTTCAATAATAAAATAGAACGGTCAATTTATTGTAGGTTTTTCCTACTTTAAAGTTAACAAAGGTATTCTAAGGTAAAAACATGTTTTGAATACGACTTTAGGAAATAGTGCTTAACAACGCCAGTAAAACCTTCTGTAAGTTCTTATGCATACGGCTGTTAGTATATATTTTGTTAGTTTAACTTCTAGTTCGTTTTAGCAATTTACAGGTATAAAATATTACATTTCGATTCATAATAAATATACAACCAATAAAATATTTATTCTACTAATTTGTGGTGATTATATTTTCATAACTTATTCTTTAAGAAAACAGCACATTGTTTAACCTTCAAGATATTATTGCCTTACGAATTCCATTAGCAACTAAATTGTTACGATTTGCTTACATGTTGTGTTCATTTGTTTAAAAAGCGATATACAGTAAGAAATATTAACTAAAATATATATAAAATATACTCAATATACGTATATAAATATAATTTATTTAGATTTTTCTACGAAAACAACAGTTCTGTTTCAGTTTATACTGCACATACATACAGCTTATAACACTGATTTCTACCTATAGGCGAATAAAAACGTTTATATTCTACTAATCTACTAAAGATCTGGCAGTCTAGTTAATCAATAATCAGGTTATCGAACTTTTTAAACGAACTTGCCAACATAATTTAATAATGCCTTTAATTGTACACTTTTGGCAAAATGTATTGTATTAACAATTATAGCAAATCGGGTTTTTGTTCATTTTATTGATTAAATTTTTTACTATATTGTTTACTTAATTTAAGATTAAATTTTACTTCAGAAATTAATTTTTTTGGCACACTTTTTAAACTGCTGTTATTGTATCGAACTTAAATAAAAATATATAGAGTATATTGCTATGATATCTTTAAAGCTTTTTTATACAAAATAATTATTGCTTGTGTTTTTTTTTCTCTTGCTCTTATTTTTAACCAAATAATTTGTTTTTAATTAATATATGATTACAAAAGTGCAACAGCAATTATATCGCTGTCAATGGCCCTTTTTTTCTTTATACCTTAAGGTCAATGTACAGTCAGAAGTATTGCAAGTGTCGCTTGTGGTTCTTGTTCAAAGAGTTTGGGCATATATTCGCTTATCGTTGAGATTTTTTTTGTGTACGAATCGACTGAAAAATACTGATTTGTTTCACATTAATTTGTTGACATTCAAAATGAAGTTTTCACGAATTTTAAAACTTCAAAGTTTTACTAACCAATAAATAGTGTTAGTTAGGTTTAAGTTCGCATGTATCATTTTATTTCGAATCTTATTAAGAAATCATATTTTCTATTTGGGTACGGTTTTTCGTCGACCCTCGTCAAATTTGGTTTGTGAACAAACCGGTTTCGGCTGTTTGCTATCTTCAGTGTTCTTTTCGTACTCAAGAAGAACACTGAAGATAGCAAACAGCCGAAACCGGTTTGTTTACAAACCAAATTTGACGAGGGTCGACGAAAAACCGTACCCAAATAGAATTGATTATAACCCCGTCGGAAAAGCCAAGCACATATCAAATCATATTTTCTATATAAAAATTTTTGTGTTAATTTTTAAAGAAAACAGGAAAAGATGGACGCTAGCAGAAAAGCATATATCAATACATCAGTCATCTGCAATCTTTGTATCAATTTGTCTCTGGTTTTGTACGCTTTGAAAAGTTAATTCTTAACTAAATAATTAATTCAATTTTTATTATTACGTTTTCTTTAGTTTTAATTCTGCAGCTGGAAATCTTTTATGTTTAGTTTCAAATTTCCAATAAATATTAGAACACTCTTTAAATAAATACATTTTGTAAAGTTATTTCAGTTTGCCGTTGCTTTAAACCAAATGAACAAATTTATTGCTCAGAAATTACACCACATAATGGTGTGGACAAAGCCTTACAGCACATTCTATATAAAAAGCTAAATTTAGATTTACTTATCTCCCACCATAATAACAGATTAATAGTCATTATAATGATTATGAAATTCTCGTAACCACCAAAATTACTTTGAAAGAAACCTGCAAAATTTGGTTCATTTCCTTGGACAAGGGAACGACTGTAATATTTTGTACTGGTACAGAAAGATTCCCAAAATTATGTCATAATGTTTTTGCAAAACCAATTGAAAACTGTAATTCTACATAGTCATTTCTTGAGCAAATAGACAATTGCTCAAATGCTGTGCAAAATAATTTGGATCTGAAGGCACTGGGAAATGTTCTCGTCTATTATTTATTATAGCAAAAAATAAATGTTTTACCTTTAATCTAACACTATAGTTTTAAATAAACAAATTGATTGATATATTTTTTTCGCTCGGACCAGCACTCAGGGGATAACCCCTACTCATGCCATGCATTGCACCAGAAATTAGGTTATGGGGAGCAGGAAAGACGGAGTAGTGTTTGTGGACATTCGAATAAAATTTCCCTACGTTGAAAGTGATAGGAAAGATTTCTAGATGGAATATATTCCACTGTTCTGCTAAAAAACGAATTCCCACTGTAATGGGTATTGCAATTCACCGGCCAGTCGACCACAAATGTATGCGCTCTCAACGAAAATCGAGTTAAACGCAAAAATGTGCGAATAAGGGGAACAAGTTCCCTAATTTCGTTAGAGCACTTACCATTGTAGTAACGATAAATCAGTGAAATACAATCTATATTGCATCGATGCTTTAGGGAAACAATATCATTGGATACCTTGCGGCCTAAAATGAGCCTCTTGGCGTTTATCCATTGTATGTGGAATAAAAAGATTAATTTAAGTAATAATTTTTATTTCGATAGTTCTAGTTTAATATGGACAGTTCTCAATAAAATGTTTAGATCATGTCGTAATCTGGTCCCTTTACTGCTCTAATATATATACATATATTATTTGAAAATATATATATTATTATACACAAGCAGAAATAATTTTTGTTAATTACTTTTTTTGGTTATTGAATGCATACATAAATTAATTTGATTTAAATTGGTCAACATCTGTATGTAGATTTAGACTGTTTTATTTCACTTCTTTTATTTATATTTTAATTCTGTTTTTTTTTTATTTTTTTGTTTATTTAAATAAATGCGAAGTTTATATTTATGAGGTGCAGTTGTGTACGTGTATTCAAAGTTATTTATTTTGTGTGTTTTATTTTGAACACTATAGCACGTGCACCCACATACTCATTTTAAAATTCAAAACATATAATACGTGAGATTTCTGTCGTAGCATTTTCATACAAATAATATAAATGGTATATAAATGGTCACATATGCAGAATTAAAATAAATAGACTTTGAAATCAATTTCAGAAAATTTTAATACTCATAAACTAATTACTGTACATGTATGGCAGGCCATTTGTGAAATAAATAATAGTATAATATATTTTAAAATATTTTTAAATGGGATGCAATTGGGATATAAGGTGACCAAAGTAAAACAAAAGTTTTTAACGCCTTTAATAAAACGATATTATCCACCAAAATATACTGCAAGAATGGCGATAACATAAATATAATTTTAAAAATCACATCAGGTTACTCTAGACATGACTATTTTTAACTTAGCATATTCGTATACATATCGAAATTATAAAAATAAATAACTTATTTAAACCTGCTCAAGCCAAAACTTTTATTATATAATTTGTAAAATATATATTTGAATAAATTATGATTATAGAACGATAATAGTACAGGTTTTTTTTGATAACCTTTGTAAACAATTTTGCGTATATTGTTGTTTGGTAATACAGAATTAATAACTGTTATTTCGGGTTTTTCAACAAATGGGGCAACACAAACAACATGATAGTTTTTTAACGTATTCGTAGTAGCTGCATTGGCAATCGTTACACTTTCGTACGAAAATCGCATTAAAATAATTAAATAATCCTTCTAAGATCGCTATTAATAATCTGATTATTAAATTTGAGTCGACAGGCTCGATAAAAAAATATGCAAACACCAAAGCGTATTCGACTGGGCCGTTCAACTGAAAACAGTGCAGCCACAGTATTGAACCAGATCCCAATTTGTCAATTCCTCGACGTTTTCAACAATTGGGGTTATCCAAAATTATTTAATCTTATTCCATGCTTGCATTAATGACTACCACCATTTTAATTGTACTTTTTATGTGCATCAATAATTTTTGCAAAATCACAAAACTAAAGTTCAAATTTAAGTCACAGAAACAAAATACTTTATTAGTAAAAAGCATTTGCTTTTAAATTATTTAATTATTTCAAATTATTTCTTTGAGTTAAAAAAAAAATATAAAGTTTCATATTTTTATTTGGTCACTTATATAATTTCTTAAAAAAAAAATTTGGCCACAAAATTCATTAGCTTCATCAGCTGGATCGCACTACAATTTTTCAACTCCAGTAAGACTGCAAACATGCTAAATTAAATCAATATGTCTACAACACTTAATGTATTGTGTAGTGACTCATTAATTTAAATACAAATAAAAAAAACAAAAAACAAATAAAACAATAATTAAAAAAAAAAAAAACAGTTTAACTTTTACAAAAACTTTCGCATTTTGAAAGGGAAAATAATATTAAACAAACAACAAAATAAAATATTTAAATACTATTCCTTTTATATTCCACAAAAAAATAATAAAAATGCATTTCTAAGTAAAAATAAAAAAAATGTACCGGAAAATACCGTAAGAAAACTGCATTTCCGTATGCAACATTTAAACTAAAGCACGACAATTTCTTTTTAAATTTCTATTCTATCTATCAACACACTAATATCATCATAATTATCATCATCATAATAATCACCTTCTGCTTATAATTACATATTTTACAAAATTTTTATTTCCACTACTTTGAATGGCAAAACAATTATTTATGCCAACGAGCATAATTATTTCGTTTTACTTTTTCAGTCGTCATCACGTTTAACAATTATTTTCTGTTTTGTATTCTCCTTTATTTATATTTTTACTTTTGCTCGTTTCTTCTTAAAACCATCTCTGTTAACGAAAGAGCATCTGCACAGTGCCTTCTTTGATGTTAATGCAGCTCTTTGTCTTGTTAATTAATTTAATGAAAATAAAGAAACTTCTATTAATACGAACACGCAGTGGTGATATTCAGCCGGTACGGGGCGGTACGCTCGTACCGGTTGTTAACATTTTTAAAATTTTCCGTACCGGTTGTTGTGTATTAAAAAAAGTGTGTTTTTAAGTAAAAGTATGTAAAGGTAAAAGTATTGATAAAAACATTCTAAATTATTAAAAAATTATTTACCTGCCATTATCGATCAAATACAAAAAATCTTACAATAAAATAAAAATTTGGGATTTAAAATTTTTTTCGGTTTTACTAAAAAAAAATCTAATTAAAACTGGCTAATTTGAATTTTAGTACTTTTAATTTCTACTACAATCCAAGAGATGGCATTGAATTATAGAACAAAATTTATGGAATTGAAAAATTCCTACTAAGCATGTTTAAAATTGCATTTTAATAGGTGGTTTCACCGCGTAACCACTAAGCTTGAAAGGGTTAACGGAAAATTCTGTAAAAAAAATATTTTTCTTTTAATAAAAAGGGAATTTCCCTTTTTGAATACATTTTTATTTTGATATATTTACTCTAAATAAAAAGTTTAGTAGTATAAATATTTTTATGGTGAATGGTTATCCCTTAAGTAGTATGAAGTTTTGAAATTAATTTAAATATCTAATTAATTATTAAATATTTTCTTTGTTTCAACCTAAGAATGAAAAGGCAAGGTAATTTGGATGACTTTTTTAGCAAATCTATAAAAATTACCAAAAACCCTGAACAGCAAGCTGATAATGTTACTAACTCTAATCAAACAAAACAGGTAAAAGAAAAAAATGATACTTCTGAAGTTCAACACCAATCGGAAAAAGCTGGAACGTCTCGTGATGCTTCGTTATTACATTTTTGGAATGATAAACAACGACATAAATTATTTTAAACTAAACACGAGTGGCTTATTGTTGTTAGCGATGAAAATGTGGGATGTCAGTGGTGTTCGAAAGTAGAATCGTTAAATTTAGAAACTGCTAAACATTTACACATTTCTGTGGAGTGGAAATCATGTTCTGTCAAAGCTCATGGCTCGAACAAAGAAAATTTACAATCATCAATGAGAAAAAAATTGAAGGAACACAATGAATCAGCTTCACATAAAAAAGCTGGGGAAATAATAAAAATTAGTGAAACAAATATAATTTCCAAATCTTTCGATGTGGCTAATGAAAAGTATTTAAACAGCACAGTAAACATTTTTAATACTATCTATTTCATAATTAAAAACAATTACCCATTCATCGATTTTAAAAAATTAATTGATTTACAGAAAAAAAAAAATAATGTAGATTTTGGATTTTCATTACATTCCAGATTTATAGTTCCACTTGTCGCAAAGCTTATATCTACAGAAATAAGAAGAATTATTTTTGGAAAACTGATAAAAACAGGTTGTAAAATTTCAATTATTATTGATGAAGCCCCAACTGTTTCACACAAAAGCGTTTTAGTAGTTTATTTGAAATCTGAAATTCAAGATTCCGATGATAGTGCAACAGTTTTTATTGATCTTGTCGAATTAGAAGGAACAACATCAGAAATAATTTTTAAAACCTTAATAGCAGTTCTTGAAAAACATGGTTTTAATGAAAAATATTTACATGAAAATCTTATTGGATTTTGCTCAGACGGTGCTAGTGTAATGTTAGGAAAAAAGGCTGGAGTTTCTGCAAAAATTTTAGAACATTTTCCAGGTATTAGCATCTGTCACTGTTTAGCTCATCGTATTCAGTTAACTCTAGATGATGTTATCAAAGAAGTAACTGAAGTAAATAACTTTAGAAATTTTCTCGATAAACTTTATTCGTATTATCATACTTCAAATAAACATCAACGAGAATTAAATAATGTTTCTAAAGAACTTGGCACTGAAGTACACAAAATAAGTAGAATATTTGGTCCTCGATGGGCAGCCTGTAGCGCTAGGACCGCCAAAGCAGTTTGGAAATCATATCAGGCTTTATATATTCACTTTAGTCAAAATAAAGAAATTGGAATAATGTCATATTTCAAAAAAGAAAACTTTTTAAAAGATTTAGGTTTAATAAACGACATATTAGAAGAAATTTCTGTACTGTCTACAGCTTTACAAGAAAGAGATATTTCATTAATTAGAGCTGATAGATTGATAAGGCGAACGATAAATCTATTCCAACATGTAAAATTAAATAAAGGAACATATGAAAAAGAAGCAGATGATATTATTAAAACGAAAAAATACAATCTGAAAAATTTGAAATTAATAGAAAAAAAAACATCAATTGCTGTTTCGAGAGATAAATTTTTTGATTGTTTAGAAAAACATATGAAAACGCGTTTGCTATTAGACGATAAAAATGAAAACTACAATAATCTCTTAAATTGCTTTAATTTATTAAATCCAGAAACATGGCCGGGTGATATTTTTGAAGCACCATGGATTGAAGGTGAAAATAGGTTAGAGCAGTTAAATAAAATAATCAATTACATCATTCCAGTAAATGATTTTCGAGATTTTGTTGATGTGCGAGATAGAGCATCTAAAAATTATAATACTATTTTGAAAGCAAAAAGAATTTTAAATGTAATTGCTGTTAATTCCACAGAAGCTGAAAGAGGATTCAGCACAATGAACAATATCATTTATGATAAGAGAAATTCGTTGTTAATTGAAACAACAAGTCATTTAATGACAATAAATTTAATGAGAAAATCGATTGAGGATTTTGATGCAAGACCATATGTTAAATTATGGTTGCGAGAAGGGCATCATATGGCAAGTGACAAACGTGTCAAAGCAGCCGCACCTAATTTGCCGTCCCAAACCAAACAAAATTTAATTTGGAAATTATTGATTTAATTTTATATACTATTTTTTATACTATTATATATAATATATGTATTTCTTATGTAAATATGTAAATAAATAACTATTATGAAGTAAATATAACCTACAATAGATTTTTTTCCATGCGTACCGGTTGTTAAAAAATTCGAATATCACCACTGCGAACACGTAAAAGAATTTAAAAATGTTACTTTCCTGTACTCAAAGAAACAGGAAAGAGTTTCATAAAATAATTGCAATTAAAAGCAAGTTTTATATATTTTTTGAAATATTTCTTTAAATCCGAGATTTTGTTAAGGTTAAGCATTCGATTTAAAAACGAATCATGAAATCGGTTTTTAACAAATAAGCGAATAACTTACTGCTGATATGCTTTTTTATTTATGTTTATGAAATTAAAACGGTTAACGAAAATCCTCGATTTTAACCGATCTTACAGGAACGTAATAACTAACTTAATAATTAAGAAGTCTAAGTGCCACCGATGCTTGTTTTAGATATTAAAAGTTAGAATAATACGTTTTTCATTTTAGTGCGACAATTATTATTTCTCGACTTAGATCTGCCTGATAATAATTTTTAAAAATACAGAACAATGTATCGGGTTTTTCAACAAGAAGTTTATTTTTCAATTGTGGCACCACCAGCAACATTATTGTTTTAACATTTAGCTTTTTGACGTATTTCTACGCAATTGTTACAATGGCTCCAATATCACACGAAAATCTCATTAAAATAATTAAAATCCACTATGAAAATAGTGGTTTTGCTATAGTTACATTTCGTAAAATTTATGATATTTTCGGACAATATTATCGTCCTTCCAAGACCGCTATTATGTTGCTAAATTTGAGTAGTCAGGCTCGATAAAAAATGTTGGACCATCGATGTGTGTTCGACTGGGTCGTTCAAGTGAAAACATCGCCGCCGTAGATCCAAATTAGTCAATTCTTCGACGTTCTAAAAAATTTAGGCTATCCAACACCACCAGGACGAATTTTGCGTAAGGATTTGATTTTGAAGCCTTAAAAGGTTCACTGCAGCAGGAGTTGAAGCCAGCCGACCATTAAGATTGCCGTATATGCGCTTAATTCCTTAAGAAACAATCGGCTGGTTTTTCTAAAAAAATCATTTTTCAGGCGAAACCCATTTTCACTTGTCAGCGTACGTCAGCAAGCGAAACTTCCGCATTTGAGCTTCTAAAACTCCTAGAGTGATTATTATGAAGCCTTCGCATGCTCAACGTGTCTCTGTATGGTGCGCTATGTAGTCTTGAGGCGTGATTAGGTCGTTTTTCTATGATGTGGCTGGAAATGGGCAATCGGTCATGCAATCGAGAGATGCTGACAACTCAATTTTGGCCTATTATTGACACTGACATGTGGTTTAAACAGGACGGTTCTACATTCACACAGCCAATGAAAAAATCAATTTATTGCAACCCAAATTTCCCAATCGCATAATTTCACAACAATCAGCAGTTAAGCGGTGAGCCAGATCGTGTGATTTAACACCACGTGATTATTTTTTGTAGGGCTATGTTAAGGTTAGAGTCTATACGGAGCTAATCAAATCGATTTCAGCCTTAAAACTAAAAATCCGTGAAGTGATTAATGAACTGGGACCGCCATTTTGCCAAAAAATGATTTAAAACTTTGAATAGAGAATCGACATCTGTCTGCGCGGTCGTGGTGGATATCTGCCAGATATCATTTTTCATTCATAATTACCGAACTATTCTCTTCGTAATACTATAAAAATTTGAATCATCTTAATCTACATTTTTGTTATATTTTATTTTAGAAAATAAACTTCTGGTTTAAAAACCCTTTATGTCGCTATATACGTCATGGGGATTCTTTGCATGTGCTTAACGTTGTAAATATCAATTGTTTAAATGTTAAATCAATCACTATTAATGTAATTGCAATAGTCTTTATATGTAATAGATCACTATAACATATTGTTCTCTTTATTTCGATTTAATTAGTAGATTGTTTATACTTTTATAATTTTACCCCAGCCCCCTACTGTGCAAAGTTCATAATAGTACCAAGTAATCTCCCTGATGCTTATGATAATAAAAAAAAATTAAATGTACAAGTCTATACCGAGCCAATCAAATCGATTTCAGTTTTAAAAAATAAAAATCCGTGATGTTATTAATGAAATAGCACCGCAATTTTGCCAAAAAGTAATTAAAACTTTGCTGAAAAGATCCACATCTATCAGCATGGTCGTGGTGGACATTTCCCAGATATCATGTATAATATCATTTATAATTGCTGAACGTAATACAATAAAAATTTGAATCTTGATCATCTTATTCTAAATTTTTTGTTTTATGTATTTTGTTTCAAAAAACAAACTGCTTGTGGAAAACCCCTTTATTAAACTAACAGATCTGATTTGAAACTATATTTTTACTTAATCCAAATTTCATCGAAGCAAGGCACATAATGGTATAATAATGAAATAACTTCTTATGGAAAAACAAAATATCTTTAAAAATAATTAATGGATTTATTCAAGTTGAGTCATCTTTGAGTAAGTTACCATCGTGTTTATTTTGTGTATATTGAAAGTAAATAAATCGTTAAATTTAAATTAAAACTCTAAAGTGCTGCGTTATTATTTTGCAATAAAAGAACTCAATGTAACAAAACATTTATTTGAAAGAATAAACGTAACAATATTTTTAGCACAAAGAGAGCTTTTTAATAATTATTAACCAAAAAATCGTTTTTTGTTCTAAGATAAATTTTTAACTTAATATAACGGGTAATTTCAAAAACATAAAATATTTTTTTTTTACTTGAATAGTTTTATTTTATTATATACTTTATTATTTATAAACGAGAAATATGTACATAAAATTAGTTTTGGTTTTGGCTAGTAATGCACAGAAACATATTTTGTTTTTCTCTCATAATGCACAAACCTCTAAGGATGGTAAGAAATATTCTTTCTAAAATTTTAATACGAATCTCTTTTAAATTTAGAAAAAAAAAATCTTTAAAATTGTTATAAAAATGGTTTTGCGTTGTTTTCAACTAATTTTTATCATATTTTCAAATATGTATACTTTTGCAAATGTCATTATCGTTTTAAAGCTAAACAAATTTAATGAACACTTCAGCGAAGCTACTATTATTTGTTATATTCCCCTGCCGTCTTTCAACTGAAAGGAGTATGCTGTAGTTGCATCAACCATAATCCATCTTTTGAAATTTTACGAGCAAATAATAACACCAACGTTTGCTGTGATTTGCAAACTCTAGAAACTACGACTGCGACTAACACTGGTAGCAAAAAAAAATAAACATAAAACGCCAACAACGAGTATATACATATATCAAGTACATTCTCGCACATTGTATAAAACTTTAGTATATAGAGAAATAAATACAAATCTTGCACACAAATAGGTACTAACACACGAATATATCAACCGAAATTGTCTAAGTATTTAAATAAACGACAGAACACTTCAAATAAATTGAAACAAATCAAGCTGAATGAATGAATACATGGTTGGAAAATAAAAATAAAAAAAAATAAGATTTACTAAGTTTGTGCTTTCTTTCTCACACTAATGCACAGTTAAGTACGTATGTATATTTCGTGCATGTGTATTATCAGCATTTAAACTAATGATGCCAGAAAATACATACATTTTTCATATCACACATATGTATACAATTTCTTATATAATATATGTGTTTGTGTGTGTGTGTGTGTGTGTAGATATGTTTTCATTTATGTATGGATGTGCCTGTCAAACAATCTTTAGAAATTCACTTATAGAATAAACTACAAGTTGAACATGAATGTTTAAGAGTTTATACAAAGTTGCTTTATTCTTTATTGTCTATTAAGTATAAAAAAAAATCATAAATAAGAACTGGAACGTTATTTTTCTTTAAATGAATTTAAGAGTGAATTTCTTTGAGAATACATAGCATGTACTTGCATGTGTATAGAATACTAAAAACTATGTATACGAGTATATATATATTTTTTATACTTATATATTAATTTATAAATATGCATTAATTTGATTTGTTGTAATCATATTCTTAAACAAAAAACTAATATATTTAAATATCTCAGAGCTGACCATTTACTAATATTTCCAAAAGCATAAAGAAAATTCTGGAGTATCTAGCGGAATTAGAGAAAATCGTTACTATATCTGCTCTATACTTCTATATACTATACTGCATGCCGTCTTACGTTTCTCAATTCCTGCTTTCGCATTAGGGCGGGCAACTTTCTTTTAGCGGCATGAAGCACATATCACACTCTGAATACAAAAGGGTCACAACTGAAAATACTAAAATTTTCGCAAGATAGTGATATGACAGAAATTTTTGCAGTAGTTAGAGACGTGTACTCTGAATTAATTTATGGCAAAAAGTGAGTTTTGGAAAATTTTGAGTTGTGTCCCTTTTGTATTTAGAGTGCGATACATATATATGACAGAGTTTTCAGCCTATAATTTACATTTTTGAAGTAGCTTTTTTATTCCCGTGATTACTATTATGTCAAAACTCAGGATGTTTACAAGAAACTCGTTTATACTATTCGTAGTTCGAAAATATACAAAAATATGCAATCAAATAGCTTTTGAGCTACGCAAATGTTATTTTTCTATAGCTAAGATTTAGGAGCTGTTAAGCAAATTTAGTTCAACAATTTTTCTAATTATTTTTTTTGTTTTCTCTTGTGAGTTGTCTGTAATCATAAATATCGTTAAACGGTAACTATGTTACTGTTGAAGCACAGTAATAAACGTTGATTGATATTGTTACGAAGATGATTTGTTTATGTTTTCAAAGAAAATATTTATCACTAAAACAGTAAACGAAATGTCCTATTGTAAGTTTTGCAAATTGTGTAGTTTTCTAAGAAATCTTATACACACAAAACAACAACAACAACACGCTTATAAGAAAAGCCAGGAAAGAAGCTAAACAACAGAAAGCAAAAAGACAACACACAGCCAACTAGATACCTACACTGAATGTTAATAATAACAGTATTACGGGGTGATGTTAAAGCAGAAAATCCTTATATATGCGAGAACGGCTTTAAATAGCTATATAAGACATATTGACTATATACTGGAACGCGCTAAACGCGCATATTCCTCCTATCGCAGTATTCTGGGATATAGGAGGGGACTTGATAGGAAAATTAGGTTCCTTGTCTATCGCCAAATAATTCCGCCAATTATATCCTACGCCTTCCCGGTTTGGTCGGGGATCTCCTATGCATAGATGGAGAGGTTAAGAATCTGGGAGAGGAGGATCCTGGTCGCTTGTCTTGGCCTAACACCTAGACAGGGACCTGACGGAATCTATTACAGGCCAAATTGTAGGTCGATATATGGAGTAATAGGCTTTGGTAAAATCGATGCTCATATGATGGCATCGTGTCTGAAATTTATCGGGAGAGCTTGTTTCGTGGAGAATAGACTCGTCCGACAGTGCTTTCAAGAGGCTAACAGTTTAGATAACATTCGGGTGTCAAAGTATGTATCTCCATTATCATAGGAGAATTAACTCAATGAATATAGGTAACACGGTGTATAACACCTCTCAATAGGCCATAGGCCTAATAGATTATTAAGTTTCCACTGTATCAATTTTTTTCCTTTTCTTTTATAAATAATCCCTTCTATTATTTTAAGATTGTTCTAAGATTTAGGAATAAATACAAATGCTACCCTTTTTAAATTTTTTATGGAAAATTTTTGACTAAAATTGTTTAGTATAAAATTTAGCTTAAATATTCTGTAAGCAGACATTTTGTGGACATTTAAATAAAATAATACATGACAAGTCCTTGAAAAATACAATAGTATGTAAGGTAAAATTATCTAATCAAAATTAGTTTTAAGTGAACATGTAAATATTGAATTTTTGACAATAAATAAATAAATAAATAAAATTCAAGTTGAGACATCGTTGAGAAAAGACAACAATTTAATAAAGCATCTGTTAAGGCATTACAGAGATGAAGTTATCATCGTGTTTATTTTGTGTGTATTAAAATTAAATAAATTGACAGGATTTTTCGAACAAAAAAAAACGGTTTTAGTTAAACAAAATAAATGCCAAGATATCTGAAGAAGCAAAAAACCTGTTAAAATGAGATAAGCGTTCATTAAAACATTTAACCTTTGACAAATTATTTTTAATTATTTTTAAAATATTTTTTAATCGTGTCGCTCACAATAAAGCGATTTGTATTAGGTTACCATTACACACTCATTCGCATTATATTAGCTGAATGCATTAACAGCAGTGCTGATCAAAGATAAAATGTTTCATTTCTTAAACTTGATGAATGATGATGAACATGAAAATAATATAGCCGTTTTGTTGTACACAGTGTAAGGTAGAATTAGTAGTAAACATTTCGATAATTACTCGATACCATAGTACCATATAATCTTAGTATATACAACATAATAAATAGATTTTGTTAACATGCAAAAAATCTTAAGCATGCAGCTCTATTTGTTTTGTAGAACATTTTATAATTACCTATTTACACAGGCTTAAGTTCACATGACATCTTTTAAATTTAAGTAGATTTATAACAATTTTTCCTTTTATTGCTAAACTGAATGATTTTGTTTTTTGAATAATCTGAAGTATTAGAGTATTAATGATTTAATAACACTAATATTTCTAATAATGAAAAATATTATGTTGTGTATCATGATTGCTTATAATCGGTTATTATTTACTAAAAAGAGTTGGCGAAAAGAAAAACAAAAATTTCACAAAAATTATCATTAACTTCATTTATAATTACACTTCACTTGAATAATATAATTTTAGAAAAAGTTTATTATATAAAAGCTATTTTTATATTCCTTAATCCCTATTAAGTTAAAAACAAATTTGAGCACAAAATTATGAGCGGGATCATTTTAGCATTGTTTGCATTAGTTGAAGGCGAAGCAAAAATTCCTTACAATATAACAAACAAGCGAAAAAAATAAGAAATAAGAAATCCCAACAAAAAATTTCGAAATAAATTCGAAAATAATTATTATGCTCTTCAATAAAGCTAATACCAATTTGTGCATGATATCGGCTATGTCCTTTGACAACTGTCGCTATATTTTTGGAGGTTTATGTTGATATTAAACAAATTCATATTTAGTTTCTTTTGTCATATTTCATATTTTTCGCTGGGACAACAAGAATTTCTTATTCACACAAATTTATAAAATATCGCGCTGATATAATAAAGCGATACTTGAATGAAAAAACTTGTTGTTAAACTTATGTAAAAATATGTCAGATAAATATAAATATGTTTTACAAGTATAAAGTTAATTTAAGAATATTGTTGCTTTCTTCTTAACATTGAGCGTATGTTAATTTTTTTTTCTTAGTACACTTTAGCACAAGTAGAGAGAAGCAATAAATAGTTTTTATTACATTTTATTTAACTTTCTTAAAGCAAGTATATTAAGAAGAGAAAAAGTTTGTTTTTTAAAGTTTGTGTAGAAGGCGAAATCTGATTTTAACCAAGTTTCATTGTACCTCAGAACAACGATGGCATAAGCTGTATATTTTTCGTTTTCTTACACACATATGTAAGTAATTTAGAATCGCGGAAATAAATACATAACAATTGGCATAAATTTCGACTAGAAGTATGATTAAGATAATTCAAATTTTTATTGTATTACAAAGAGAAAAGTTCGGCAATTATGAATGAGAAATGATATCTAGCAAATATCCACCACAACCGCGCCGACAATTGACGATTCTTTCATCAAAGTATTTAAACACTTTTTTTGGCGTTTTTAGCCTGAAATCGATTTGATTGGCTCCGCATAGACTCTGTCCTTAAATAGCCCCACAAAATATAATCTAGTGGTGTTAAATTTTACGATCTGACTGGCCACTTAAATGGTTATTGTCGTGAAATTATGTGATCGGGAAATTTGATTTGCAGTAAATCGATCATTTCATTGACTGTGTGATATGTGACACCGTCTTGTCACATGTCAGTGATATCAACGTCCTCAGTGATAAGCCAAAATTGATCTGGTAGCATCTCGCGATAGCTTTATTCATTAACCACTACTGCATTTCGATCCTCATCTTCGAAAAAACAGGCTCAATAATGCCTCCAGACTACGTAGCGCACCATACAGTGACATGTTGAGCATGCAAAGACTTTTTAGTAATCGCTTTAAAACTTTCATAATTCTAAATGCGGCAATTTTGCTTGTTGGCCTACCCGAACAAGTGTCTGAATAAACGATTTTTTCAGAAAAATCTGACGGAGACAATTAAGCCAATCTACGGTAATATGAATGGTCGATCGGCTTCCATTACTGCACCAGTTGAACCTTTTAAGGCTTCAAAGTCAAATCCTTGCGCAAAATTCGCCATAGCATTTTTTAAATTTTTGGTCTTTAACGGTATTGTAATATTTTAATCTTAACACTTTTTTAGGAAAGTTTAATTTCATTGATTAAATTTTGGTGAGAGTAATATTTTGGTAAAATTTCAATTAACAACAAAAATAACGGAAAACTAATAACAAATAACATTAATACCCACCTCCAAAATTAGTGAATATGTCTCACTAGAAATTACTGAAACTATTTCTAGGAAATTTTCAAGCCAAAAGGAGTGGTTTAGGTATTTCTAACCCATGACACTGACTCACCAGTACAGATTATAACACTGCGTGAGAATGATACCTTCACGTCATTCATACCGAACAGCAAAAACTGAAGAGAATGACAAAAGTATTTTATATACTAGCGGAATAAATCCAAACAACTTAACTAAAGAATGATTCCAAATAATATTTTTTTTATTTTTATATCTAAAAAGGCGTTCCAGAATAAACATCAGCTTTTAAAGCTCATTGATTGTAGACATATTTTGTATTTTTATAATATTTAACTATGCCCGTGACTGCTTTGCAAGTCATTTCTGGTTTGTTTTTATTCTGCAGCATTCTTTTTTGTGTGCGCCAAAAATTTTATTCATTCAAGAAAATTAATCAGAAAGAACACAATTTCTTTTTTTCATTTTCATGTTTTTTTAATAACTTTATGTTTTTATGTGCTTATATAATACGTCCTATTCTATTGCAATGCTTTTACATAGACGACATTTTTCAGTTGATTTTGGTTCGCGGTATAGTCAAACAAAGCAGTTGGTTTATTAACACGTGAACATGATACATATAATTGACTGTGCGGAAAACAGGGATCATTGCAAAAGCAGCACGTATTGGGAACTGAAACCGTTTAAAATTAAACGGCAAATCTGGTGAAATCATAGGAATGCGTGGTATCAACACATCTTGTCCCTTATATTTTCATTTTAAAAGTTTTGCTTCAAACAAATTTTCCATAACTTTTTTGACTACTAAACATGTCCCATTGCAAAGTCGTGGCTGGCAGATATTTCTAAGCAAAATAATTTGTACACCAACTTTCACTTGTGGGCGGTGGGGCGGTAGTCCATATAACTCAAGCAAATTTTACAATTCGACTGGATAATTTACAACATCGTCTTGATTGGTAACAGAGTCAACCGATTTGTAGGTAAAAATTTCCCCGGGAATGTCATTCAAAATTGTCAGATTGATATCCGAAACATCTGCATTTTTCGCAGCTAAGATAGCTCTTTCGCCCAACAAATCAATGTTTCTAAAATTTTGTGCAATACCGGGAAATACGTTTGTGACCAATTCTTGTTTTGATTGTACAAAGTGGCAAAAATTATCTGGAAGCGTAATCGTTTTTGTAGTGGGGTCAATTGACATTGCGCCATTCCCAATATCTAACAATTGCTTTGAAAAACGTTCGACTGATGGATCATTTTTTAATTGAACACACAAATTACACACAAACAAAATGCAAAAGAATATGGAAAACAAAATTCTCTATTTGTTTGCACATCCACCCCCCGGGAGCACATAAATATGGTTTTTAAAGGCCTTTAAAAGGGAGCCCAGTCCTCTGAAGTCAGCAGGGGTACAACTGGGAACTCCACTTTATATCCACGGGAATCAGTAAGCCGCAGAGTTCATTATTTGTCTCTTTAGACATTCAATAGTTCTCTGACTGATTATTGAGGTTGGCCCTTTATGAGAGTATCGTGGTGGTTGTGGTTTCGCGGCCCCATATCAGGTCTTTTGTTTAATATGGTAGCCAGAATCATTTCGCTGTTATTGACACGCTAGGTGAATGATCCGGTCCAGTGAGCATGCTAGACATGTGTTCTGGACAGGAGTAGGAAAATCTCCAACTCTTAAGCAAGGAGTGATGCTTTGCAGAACTGCTCTGGAATCATCGAAGTTGCAACCAGAAAGTTCTGTTGCATAGAATTATGGCTTCGGCTTCCTAGAACGAGCATGACGTTCCAAATTATGCAGTGGTTTAGTCCACCATATGATTAAGGCTTCATGGCCAGGTCCGGATGTAAATCGAATCACAGAGTTGTTTGCACATCTACTTGCTATGAACATGAGCATATTTCGATTTGTATTGCCGTCGCATTCTGTGCAAGCACACATACACGGCAATGTACAAACGAAAACACACATTTCATTTGATACAAAACATTGAGTTGAGTCAAAGCATGCAATGGTAAAAAAGTTTTGATTTTTCTTTAATTCGTCTTGTTTCAAACACGCACTGTGGATGCACTATTGTGCGTAAACGCATCTAACAAAGCTACAAACCAGCGAACGTCCATTACAAAGGTACTGTGAAAGTTTGGTGGAAATCCGATGGCACATCTCGTCAAACACTGGCAAACAACGAACACCTATTTTGGGCTTAATTTATATATAGATAGATTGTATGGTTTTCATTACTTCTTTCTAATGCACTGAAGTATCGCTTCCAATCCCATCCTAATGTGGGATAATGATAAAAAGATCATTCTTGTTGGATTGTAATTCTCAGTTAGTCCATTACGTTTGGGGTGTAGAAATCTTAATTTCCAATTCAAATTTGGTTAAAAACCAATAATTAGGTAATATAAGATATGTTATGTAGGTTAATTTTGAATGTTATAAAAATTTTTTTATTGTTACAAAATAAGTGTTTAAACGGGAATATTTATTGCCATTATTCCACTTTCTCACTTCGATTTAAAATATGCCCTTATGTTAATTTTTCGAAATTAAAAAGAAAAAAGTGACACATTGTAAAATTGTGTTCAGCGATGAGGCGCATTTTTGGCTTAACGGGTTTGTTAATAAGCAAAATTGCCGCATATGGAGTGAGACCAATCCACAACAGACCCTACAGACTCCATTACATCCAGAAAAATGCACCGTTTGGTGCGGTTTTCACGCTGGTGGCATCATCGGACCTTATTTCTTCAAAAATGAGGCCGGAGATCGCGTTACGGTCAATGGAGATCGTTACCGCACCATGATCAATGATTTTTTGTTTGAAAATATGGATGACATTGCTCCGGACGAGATGTGGTTTCAACAGGATGGCGCTACGTGCCATACAGCGAACGCAACCATCGACTTATTGAAATCAAAATTTGGCGATAAGTTGATTTCGAGAAATGGACCTGTCAATTGGCCTCCAAGGTCGTGCGATTTGACACCACTCGACTATTTCCTGTGGGGCTACGTGAAGTCACTAGTTTATGCTGATAAACCAGCAACCATTGACGCCTTGGAGGACAGCATTGTTCGTGTTATTCGTGACATACGCCCAGCAGTGCTCGAAAAAGTGGCCCAAAATTGGACGTCCAGAATGCGCTTCGTCAAGAACAGCCGCGGTGCCCATATGCCCGAAATCATTTTCAAATGTTAATGTCACGTATTGATCCTTCGAATAAAAAAGAAATTTTGATTACAATTTAATTTTTTGTGTTATTTTTTACAATTTCAAGTTCTATCGGACTTAAAAAAACACCCTTTATAAGAATGTAACCTGTATATACACGGTGTTCAATTATTTGTAATTACTGCTTTCTCATGTATATTGTTACATGTTGCATAAAGAAATTATATTTCTTATTTTGAAAATTTTCTAAAATGTCTATAATGCTCAAATTTACTTTTTCTCTTCTGTTCATTCGCTTCGTTTGTTTATATTTACTTGCTACATATAAATTGTTGCAAGTTAGAGACATAAATGTGTTATTACATCTTTTTGCTATACAACTATTAGTAGCATTTATGTGTGTATATTATTCCGCTTCTCCAGTTTTAAATCTACTTCTATGTAATTAAAGTTAATAACAGCATATTTTTGTTACTATTTTTTCTGTGTATTTTTTTTTTTTCGAAGACTTTTTAAATTTTGCAATAATATTTTTAATTGCTTTAATAAATGTTTACATATTGTGTAGTGTATAGTATTTGTTTTATTTTTAATTAAGACTTCAAATATGTTCATAAAAACTTAATGTTTTAAAAGTTTTTATAAAACGTAAGTACTTTGAATGAAATTTTCTGAACTAAATATTTTTATGTTTTTCGCATTCAAAGGATGTTAATAAGAGCGAAATATAATTAAAAGAGAAATAAAATTTCGAAATAAACTTGTATTTTACCAACAGAAACTTTATTGAAGTTCTAGAGAAAACAAAATTATATATAAATTTAATAAATGTTTGTCTATCTTTTCTGGAAAATTTCAGTTTTTCACTATTCTAACAGTGATGAACACTAATGTAATAGCACTCTGCATGATAATTTGATTTGACCTTTCTCTCCTATATAACTTGTGCTTGAATGACAAATATCGTATTTTTAATCTCCAGTAACCTCGTGATTGGGTGCGCAATGGCATGGACTGACATCAAAGAGAGATTCAAGGATTCTGTTTATGACTTGAAAGCTGATTTATTTATTATTTAATAATGTACAGTATTTCTTAGGAAAATTTTAGTTGAACAACAATAATTAAATTTTATATTTTTCTGCGCTCTATAACTAAACTTTATATAATAATGGGTATATTTTTTAGACCTAACAAGTTCAGGTGTAAAAATTAAATTTTTGCCAAAGTTTTTCATTCGAAATTTCCATATAAGATATTAGCAATTGCGATATCAATTTCCGGCTTCATTCTTGAGGCAAAAGCAATTGCGGTATCAATTTCCGTCTTCATTTTTGAAGGCACAAGCAATTGCGATATCAATTTCCGTCTTCATTTTTGAAGGCAAAAGTCCAATGGTGTCGCAAATGGCATGTTTATCTAGATGTAATTGACCCATAGTACATGTGGCAATTTTGTCTATTAACAAAGAAAATAATTTTGTATCTGTAACTCGTGCAGCGTAAAGGTTGATTTTTTAGGTAAATCTAGATAATTTAGTAACAGTATTTAAGCCTCAATCTCTTCATCATAATTTTTAAATACCTGCTGATCATAAATATTCAAAAAAGTTCGCAGTATGCCCATCCAAACACACTTAATCCCTTTGGTTATTTTATATTTTATCTGACTTAAAAAAGGATTTAAGCAAAATGTTAATAAAAAAATGTAACAAATTAAGAAAATAAGCAGCCGAAATAACATTTGTTATTTTTGTTTTTAAACAGATCATTTAACGATGATTTATATTTTCGTATTATTTATTTTTCATGCTGTTAACTTACTACTTCTAACTAAATTAATATGCTATCTGAAACCTATGACAAGCCAATGCTTTTGTACTACTATGATCGGAACAAATTAAATTAATGTTGTAGTTAATTAATAATTTGGATACTAAATTCATGTTGTCTCGTTGTAGGAATGAGCAAACAACAAGCTATAAGTCGGAGGGAGGTTTTATAGAGCTGTTTCTATTAGGGTTGACTTTAAGAGCACATTAAGAACAAAAATTAAAATAATTTAAACAACAACTTCTTTTTCAACTACAAAGAAAAACATTTATTATTAAACTAGTTATTCTAGCTTCTTTTAAATTAAATTTGTATTGTAAACTTAAAATGAAAATTTATTTAAATACAACATGAAATAGTTAGTTGCTTTTCTTTCATAGTGCTTACTATTACTTATTACTAAACTTGCAAAATTATGTCTCTGGATGTTAAAGATTATTTAACGATATTTTTTCATAAGGCTAACAACTACACTTAAAAGGAACATGAAGAAAAAATATTATATTAAATTTAGTTTCTGTCCTTAATTTTTCTCTCATTTCCAAATTGGCTTGTTCTTGAATTATAATGAAGTTGCTTGTACCCTAAAATTAAGCTTTTTGAATTCACTTCTTAATATATAAAAAAAAAATAATTCACAATACAAAAAATCTTTTTTTTTAGCAAATTAAAAAAATTTGTCATTCTTAAATTACTCTGTTGTTTGCAATCTGGAAAGGGAAAGATGAAAAACGTAATGAGCACTATTTCTTTAGTGCTTAAGCTACAACTGAATGCGCTCGTCCACACATAATATTCATTATTCAAAAGATAAAGAAATAGAATGGACAACAAACACACTGAATGGCATGACTATAAATGATAAAAAGAACTATTCAAACATCATCATTTTTACGGTCAGACAAGCGTAGAAAATTTGTCCATTATTATAAGAACGAAAAGGCATGAAATTGCTTTTTTGTCATTTTATTTATGAGTATCCTATACATATTTTAAGAAAATATTTGTTGTTATAATTATTAAAACGCCTTGTGTACGATGATCCATGGAATCTTTTGTACACTCTACTTTCTCAAACAGCTTACAATTATTGTCTACAAGTTTGATCTTTCAACGATACTGAGTACTGAGTGCCTTTTAAGCATGAAAGAATTTATAAAAAGCGAGTATAACGAACTTTTCAAGCCCAAGAAAATTTATAAAAAAATTAGTTGCCCCAAAATTTTGATATATATAATTATTATAATCTGGAAAAGTAGAGATTGAATTTTAAACAACGCTACTAAATTATTCAAATTGTACATCAATATTCAATTCAGTTATGAATTAATTGCTTAGTTTCTTTTTGACCTAACAAGTTGGTTAATAAACACAACTGCTCCAAATCAATACACAACATACCTACATATTCTATTAAGACCAGACTTATATTAGCGTATGCTGGTGAAATCATTCATGGCGACCGTTGCCATATCATGATAAATTATTTCTACTCTATGAAAATTTGGAAGACATTGATCTAAACCAAATGTTGTTTTGCCATATCGCGACCGCTACTATTGTCTTATTAATATCAAAATCCTACGATAGTTTGTAAGATTCAACATTTCTTAGCAGTTTTCTGCAATAATATGTGACATTTTGAATTATTCGTTACATATAGCAAATAATTGGAAGTCCAATATATGCTTTTCCACGAACAGCTCCGATGAATATAAGACTTACTTTGTTTCCTAAGACAAAACACTTAGAATAAGATGAATTATATTTTTATTGTATTACCAAGAAAAAGTTGGAAAAATCTGAATGCAAAATGATATCTGGCAAATATCCACCTCAACCACGCTAACAGATGTCGATTCTTTCATCAAACTTTTTTATAAAGTTTTGGCAAAATGGCGGTCCTATTTCGTTAATAGCATCACGAATTTTGAGTTTAAAGGCTGAAATAGATTCGATTTTCTCTATTTTTAACATAGACCCACAAAAAAAATAATCCAGTGGTGTTAAATAGCACGATCTGGCTGACCACTTAACTGCTGATTGTCGTGAAATGCGATCGAGAAATTTGGTTTGCAATTGATTGTTTGATTGGCTGTCTGAAATAGTGATATCCACATTGTTAATATTTCATTGTCGCAGTTCTAGCCTAAACTTCGAAAAAAACGGTCCAATCACGACTCCAGCCTATATAGCGCATCATACGTTGAGCATGCAAAGACTTCTCAATAATCGCTCTAGGATTTTCACAAACCCAAATGCGGCAATGGTTTGACCACCGTCGAGTTATGGCATACACACTCTAGGTACCGACGTGAATTTTATTACGTATACCTGAGAAAGAAAATGGGGTTTTTATAGCAAAACCAACCGATTGCTCCTGAATGAATTGAGCGAATCTATGGCGATGTGAATGGTCGGTCGGCTTCATTTCCTGCACCAGTTGAAAATCAAATCCTTATGCAAAATTTGTAGCGTAACAGCTATCTAGATCTGTGCAACTGGAGAAAAAGGGAGCCCAGTCCCCTGAAGACAGGCAGGGAGTCAACTGGAAGCTCCACTTTATTTCCACGGGGTTCAGTGAGCGCCAGAGTTCATTATTTGTCTCTTTAGACATTTAATAGTTCTGTGGCTGATCATTGAGATTGGCCCCTATATGGGAGTAAATTGGTGGTTGTGGTTTAGTGGCCCCATAACAGTATAACGGATTTTATGGTGGGCAGGATCATCTCACTGATAATGACACGCAAAGTGAATGATCCAGTCCAGTCAGCATGCTAGACATGTGTTCTGGACAGGAGTTGCCAGTCTCCAACTCTTTAGCAAGGTGTGATGGTTTGCAGCCCTGCCCTGGAATTATTAAAGTTGCAACTAGGTGGTTCTGTTGCTTAGAATTATGTCTTCGGCTTCCTAGGACGCCTGTATGACGTTCCAAATTATACAATAGTGGTTTGTCTACCATCTGATTAAGGCTACTTAGCCAGGTGCGGATGTAAAACGAATCACACTATGTGGTACTTTTAGATAACCCCAATTGATGAGAACATCGAGAAATTAATAAATTTGGATCTTTTGTTTTTATGCCTACGTAGTCAAGTACCGTACTACATTATTTAGGAAAGGGATAGAGAAGAGATAAAACAGGTGGTGAACGTAGAAGGTTAGTCGGAAATAAACTGCCGTATAAAGACAGCACAGCGACCAGTGACTATGCCTTTATCGCTGAGCAGTCCCACCGACAGTCAATTTTTATTTTTGTAGTGAAAAAAAACCAAGACCTTCGTTGGGAATCGAACCCACAACCTCAATACTGATAACATAGTACACTGTAGGCTAGTAGGGGCACCTGTAGGCTAGTAGGCTTCAACACTGCGGCTTAAAGCTGCAATATTTTTAGTTGAACTGTACGGTTCACACATTTTGTATAGAGTCTGTCGACTCAATTCGAACAACCAAATTCTTAATAGCGGTTTTATAAGGACGACTAAGTTGTCCGAAATGTATTTATCTTTAACAGAAACAACATATTCATAGCGGATTTTAATTATTTTAAAGCGATTTCCGTGCAAAAGTGAATTCATTGTAACAATTGGCAATGCATCAACTACGAATGCGTCCAAAAACTAAATGTCAAAACTATCATGTTATTGATGTTGCCATATTTGGAAAACAAACTTCTTGTTGAAAAATCCGAGAGTACGTCAGAATATCATCTCGTGTTTCTTTAAATAATTATTGTAAATTTAAAAAACTATTTGAGAAAGTGTTTGCTACAAGGGCTCTCAAACACTATCTAATAAAATACTATATACTATCAACAGCATAAAAAGGTTGGTTTAATAGGCCCATTGCTTATCGACCATTTTTCATATAAAAAATTTTAATCGCGTTTTCTATTTTATGCTTCACTGTGGCACATTGACTTATTCTACCATAAAATTTGCTTTCAGTATTTCTAAGCTGAATCTTTAATAGAAAAAAAAAACAAAACGGTTTATTAAAAAAGCTTTCTTGAGTTTTTTTTTTGGATACCATGTATTACTATTGTTTTAACTAAAATTTTGTTAATTTAACTGAATTTATGTGAATTTCTTTTCTATTTTGAATACAATTTACAGATTTTTTTTAAACTAATTACCAAATGCCTGTTGATTAAAATTTGTTAATTTGAAAATGTCGTGCATTTTGAGTAAAAGTAAATTTGATTAAATTATTGTTATCGTTAAGCTTTTGTTAAATTTTTCGTTAACATAATCTATAAAATGTAGTTTTGTGTACATTCTTATTCATTTGCTGAAGACAGTTAACGTCGTAACCATTTACATATGTAACATTCTCAAGCATTGGCAGTAACGAGCGTAAACAATATTTTTATCTCTTAACTAAAATGCATAAATGAAAGTATATATTGCTTCTGTTTTATTTTCTGAGAACTAAAGCGACTGGAGTCATTTTCTGCTTATTAATAAATCCAACCAGTTTAAACAAAAGCTTTTAAGTAGTATTTACGTAGGGTGTCATTAATACGGCGCACATTCTTAAATCCCATTTTTCCTTATCGAAATTTATATCTGTCTTTCAGTAAATCATAAATTAAGTGTTTCCATGTTTCTATGTGTTTTCATCTTTATGGTTATAATTTATTCGTTAGGATGTGTATTATAGATGCTTGTGCTGCTGTTGCTGTTGCTGTGTTGTTGCTTTCTATGTAGTTGCTAAACTAAATTGTATGACTACAAACGAGAAAACTTTAAGAAATTTGCTTAAACACAAATTGTGCTCTAAAAGTTTTTCATGTTGTTTTCAGTGTTGTTGGCTTTTTCTCTTTTTTGTCACTTTTGTTAACAAGCACAAGATGATGGTGATGGATGCCAAAAACAAAAAATTAGAAAAAAAAAAAACAAAAATACAACAAAACGAATGTTTGCGTAGTTATAACATGTCCTTAGCTGAGTTTTGCTAAACCTAAAGGAACTTTTAAGCCCAAAAATATAAAGCAAGTTTTATATGGATAAAAAAGTTAAGCCATTATAAATCATTTGTCTATAATGCGTTTTAGAAATATAAATTTTAAAAAATAAAAACAAGGCTTTAGTTTCTTAAACAAAATTTTAGCTGTAAATTTTTTAAAAAAAATATAGTTAACAAAAGAAAAATTAATTAAAGCAAGTGCAATTCGAAAAAATCGATGGAAGAAATGTTGTTTGTATTTCAAAGAGTTTACTACCAATACCACCATCCACCATCCTTGCAAATTTCCTGTACAATTACATTAGCAGTTTAAACGTCAAAAATAAATTACATAAATCTAGTTAGAAAAAAATTTTGATTCATTTAATAATTATAAGTTGAAAAGGATATAGTCCGATAAAGGGCAATTGAATATTTCAAGTCCTAAGAGGGGTGGTCCTTAGATATGTAACAGATTAAAGCAAAAGCAAACATGTTACAAATGTAAATTTTTCAACCAAATTCTTACATTACCTTTCGAATTAGTTACTCCATATGGGATATGAGTTTTGAAAATAATGAGTCTATAAGTGTTTACTGACAAATTAAATAAAATAAAATTTTCCTATTGTTCATTCCTTTGGCATCAATATAACATAATTTTTCTTTTGTTTATACTGACGTGTTTTAAGGCCAAAATTACTAGTTTTCAACATGTTTTTCCCTGTATTTGTCACAAAATAATCACTAATTTCAATATACTTCAATAATGAACCTTTTTAATTCATTCTATATTGCCAGCTCTGTTTTGTTTTTATTGTAACTTAATCCAGTAATATTTAATTAAACACTTAAAAAAAACAATTTATAAACCTGCAATTCACAAGATTTTTGAAATATTATATTAAAGCCTGGGTATTGCCGATAAGCCTCAGTTAATAAAATAGATTATGAAACAATGGAGAGCTAGACTAGAAATATATTGCAATTATACTTCAGCAGGGAGTTCATTTCTAAAACGAATTATTTTCTCTAATGTATTGTATTATCCACTAACAAGCAATCGTATAGGGCCCCTAATGAATATCGCGTTGGAAAAAATGCTTTTGTTTGGAAGGATGTCCCCTGATTTTATTAGAGCAGTAAAAGCATAAAATACATTTTTTTAAATACTACAATAAATCAATCAAATGGTATAAACTACGGTCACCGTAAAATTCCACCTTCTTTTGCACGTGGTCGAGTAGCCAAAAATAATGCCCCTGCATGCATGACAGTTTTATTCGAACTTTATGTTTATTCTTTAAATAAATAAATAATATGACTATTTTTGTATTTTTTTAATCGAACTTGTTATATCTTAAATAAATATCTGTTATTCTTTTTAACGGTCTTTTTTAATTAATTTAACAATATATATTTTTTCGATATTTCGCTTTCCTATGGAAAGCTTCTTCAGAAAAAATTAATTTTAATAACAACAATTATTAACAAATTGAAAAAAAATTTTTTTAAAACATTTGACAAAAAAAAATTTCCTGAAGAAGCTTTCCATAGGAAAGCGAAATATCGAAAAAATATATATTGTTAAATTAATTAAAAAAGACCGTTAAAAAGAATAACAGATATTTATTTAAATAACAGGACTATATAGTTATCTTGCAAATAATACTTTACTTATAATTGTCTATAATTATATTGCAATTATACTATAAAGTTGTCCAGTATTACGTAAAGTTTTATACAATGTGAGAATTATTAGATAAAACTTCCATTGAATATTATGCAACTTTTGGATATCTGCCAATACATTCAATTCTAGGAAGCCGTAGCTTAATTCAAAGCATAGCTTAACTTTACAATATCTAGCTTTCTGGACAGTTCAATCATAAAAAAATTATGACAATTTCTTATGGCTCATACAAAACAAATAATATTTCATTTTTTAATTACTTTCTATAATGATAAGCTTATGTAACAAATAATTAACAACCGCAAGATATACAACCATTTTTTCTATCATCTTTAACCACTTTATTACTTTATAATTTATTTTTGTGTTCTTTCTATAATTTTCTAACGAAATCATATACAAAAAATAAACAAGAATGCCACAAAAACTTTCAGACAGCAACACCCTTGACTAGCCATCATAGAAGCAACCGGAATAACATAGAGAACATGAATATGAGAAACATAATAACAAAAAAAAAAAATAAACAAAAATGAAAAGAAAACTCTGCAACAGCAAAATAAGTAACTAACTTTATATTATCAATAATAATAGTTAAAAGCAGAAGTGGTAAAAGCAGTTGTTGGTTTAGTACAAGTCATAATGTTTAATCGCAGCAGTAGTGGATGGTTGCACACGCCAAACACACATCTGTTGGTCTACAGTCGTGCTGTCAACATTAATTTATTTGACTCAACGCTATGCTGCTGACAACAAGAATACAAAAAAAAAAAAAACAAAAAACAAAACTGCAAGAGCAAATAAATACAAAAAATAATAACCAAGAAAATAAAAAAAAAATTAAAAGCAAAATCTCCTGGGATCATTGAAACAATATTGCAAAAACAAGAAACTATGACTACCCCTACCGCCAATACTCATACATATGCAGCCACATCCAATATCTACTATGCCATAGTAAAGTACCACTATTGTCACTGTTAAAAGACTCGTTAGTGAATAAAATTGTCGACAACAACAAGACAAAAGAGGAAAATAAAATGAAATAAAAAAAAAATAATGAAATGAAATTTGTAATGAAACAACTAGAAATATTTTGTATTCTATTGTATGCTTGATGACTGTTATTAATAAACACTGTCACATGCCCGCATTTATACACTTATATAAATGACACATAGAGGGACAAACAGTTATGAAAGAAACGAACACCAATGTCGACAATTGGAATTAAAAAAAAAAAATAGAAAATGGACCAACAATTAACCAACCGAATAAGAGTATATAATGTTACAAAAAACACATTATTCAGTGCCACATAACACGAAGATATTAATATCAAAGTACCCTGCAGTTCATTGTATGGGATAATAAATGATATATGCATTTGGTAAGCGAGCGCTAGTAACGTTAACGTTGGTTTCACTGGTGATTTTTAACATACGTAGACTTTTATCATTCACTTTCTTTTTAATAATAAGTCCAGTGAGTATGAGACAAAAACTTATTTCGCTTAAAATTTATTTAATTAAGCTCTAAGCTAAGCTAAGCTTTCCAACTAAACTAGATAACACTAAAGTGAATAAGCACTATTAATATAATTTAATTGCTACTTAAGTTTCTTCCTCTCTAGAAGATTTAAAGTAGACAGCTAATATTGTCTTAAGAATTGTTTTATCTCCTTATTATTCTGGAAATCTCAAGAGATGACTTAAGATATAAAACACACAAAATTTGGATAAAATCCGCTGATGAGCGGATATTTTATAAATAATATCATAAAATATTTATGTTTAAAGGAATCTAGCACAATTAACGTAGATTAAATTCGGGATAGTTCCAGTTAATGAATTTTTTATTTGCAACAATTTGAGCTCTTTGTGATATAAAAAGAAAATGAAAAGTAAAAATGAATTTGCATAATGGCTGCTGTTTATTATTGTTTAAGATTGATAGCTACAGAAAATAAATGAGCTTTAAAAAACTTTATTTCCTTTTCATTAAAAATCGAAATAAACAAAGGATTGTTAACCAGGAGACACTGTGCAATCAACCTCAATAATAATAGTTCACAGATTATCGTCATTATAGTAGCAGCAAAGATAATTCGTAATTTCAGTCCCTGAAAGGAAATCGTCACGCTGATATCGCCAGCAAAAGGAACAAAATTATTAAGCTTTTGGAAGAATAAACTACGAAACGCAGTTGAGATGACTGTGATTATTTTTTAAAATTATAGAATGATAAAAGTATTTTTGATAATAACAAAAAAACTTTGCTAAGTTTAATTTTTAAATTGATAAAATTGTCTGCTCTCACTTTTTCGTAATATTTTTCCTCGAAATAAGATACTTCCACGGATAAAAAGGTTTCTTCCCATAAAAATTTATTTAAATTCACGATGTGCACATAGCCAGATACACAGAAATACTGGTGAACAAAAATTATAGAAATTAGTGGTTTGTATTTTAAATCACCGAACACTCAAAAAATTGCTCAAAAAAAAAATATTTCACATACAAAGATGATCTTGTTACTACTTTTTTTAGACCACCTTTTTTTATAAAAAAGCCTTCCACGCAATAGATTGATACCTCCAAAGGCCAAACAAAATCTTTTCACATGGATAGTCTCAAAAGTAATGATACGGTGAATATTCCGCCATATCTTTCGCGACACACAGCTTCTTTTACAAACACAAAATAATTGATGCTAACTTAGTTCTCATTAGAAATTTCTCTTAGCCAACCTAGAGCTAATACCTACGGTACTATTACTATACGATTTGTAGGACTTTGTCAAAGCAAGGTCTTTTTAATTCTATTTGTCTGTTCGTGAATGCAAACTATCACGTTAACTAAGCAACCAACCAACCAACCAATTTTTATTAAAACACGAACTTAAGCTTAAATAAATAAATAACTTAAAAGGAAATTAAATAGGCAGATTCATTCAATTCATGCTGTGATGTATACTTATGGTATGAATGAAAAATGATATCTGGCAAATATCCAGCACCACCACGCTGACAGATGACGATTCATGTAAGTTTTTGATTACTTTTTGAAAAATGGCTGTCCAATTTCGTTAATCACATCACGGGTTGTGAGTTTTAAGGCTGAAATCGATTCGATTCCCCGTCAACATAGCCCCCCAAAAAAATAATCCAGTGGTGTTAAATCATATGATCTGGGTGGCTACTTATTTGCTTTGCAATAAATTGAACGTTTCATTGGATGTATGACATGTGACACCGTGGTGTTGAAACTACATGTCAGTGATATCTATGTCATCAATAATAGGCTAAAACTGATTTGTTAGCATCTCGCGATAACGTAATCCATTGACCGTTACCACATTTCGAGCCTCAACTTCGAAAAAAAAAACGAAGCAGTAATGCCTCAAGACTACATAGCGCACAAGTGGCACGTTGATCATGCAGACCTCCAAGTGATTGCTCTAGGATTTTCAGAAGCCCAAATGCGGCGGTTTTGCTTCTTGACATACTCTGATAAATGAAAATTGGCTTCGTTTGAAAAAGTGATTTTTTCAGAAAAACCATTCGGTTGTTTCTGAATGAATTGAGTATATCCTTGGCGCTATGAGTGGTCGGTTGGTTTCAATTCCTGCACCATTTGAACCTTGTAAGGCCTAAAAATCAAATCCTTGTGCAAAATTTGCCTTGTGGTGGTTTTGCAAAACCCCACTTGTTAAACAACCGGGTCAAATACGCGTTAGTGTTCACACATTTGTCGAATCACATTTAACGACCAAATTCTTAAAAGCGGTCTCAGAAGGACGGTTATGTTGTCCGAAGATATCAATTATTTTCCGAAATGTACCTTTAACAGAACCATAGTTTATTTTAATTATTTTAGAGTAATTTTCGTGCGAAATTTTATTCATTCTAACAATTGTCAATGCATTTATTACGGTGTAGTCACAATTAAAAAATAAACTTCCTGTTGAAAAACCCGACAGATAATTAAATTACTAAATTCAACTATTTTAATATTTTTGTGTCAAAAAGCGTTCAGTTGTTCATTTGATCCAACAATATTGTAATAAAATTGAGTCTGTGTTAGAATATGTGCTATTGTCGTACCTTACGTTTCGTTGTCGTGACATTTACTTTGATTGTGATCTTTCAAATTTTATTCAAGTGTGTTTGGATGTTTAAAAATAATTGAGTTTGTATGCTTCTTTGTTGAAGACAATATAAATATGGTGTTTAAAATACATATTTTAATAGATAAATTTAAAGCGCCTCTAGATCAGCATACACATCAGCTATACAAATTTGGAATGAAGGACTAGCAGAAAACAGTTTTTATTAACTAAAAAATCAATTTGATGAGAAAATTGTTTCTAAGTTTCTGGCAAATGGCAAATATTTTAAGAAAATTGATAATTTTTTATTCGCAATAACATATTAACGATTTTTGTATTTTAGGGATATATAAAAAATAACTATCGTACTTCCAACCAACAGATGCATATAAAAAATTCCTTAAATTACAAAATTCAAGTTCAACCGCAAAATAAATTAAACGTAATAATTTAGTTTGAGTCATAAGCAAAACCCTGTGATTTTTATTTCGAATGAAAAACTAATGATAATAAAACTTATGGAAAAATTGTGTTAGCCTATAGTTGCAAAAGAAATGTGGATTAATTGGCCGATAAAAATGTGTTATTGATGATTAAAATTTAATTAATCTCATTGATTTTTAGGAAAAATATTTTTTTCTCGGATACATGAATTCATCTGCCACGTTTTCTACAGAAAACGCTTTAATTTCTAAATTTATATAAATATGTGTTTTATTCTATTCTAACAGGATGACAGTTGAAAAATTTATTTAAAGGAATTAAATCTGAATGAATATTATTTGATGTTCTCGTAAATATTTATTATTCAAAATTTTTAATATCCCTCATGTGTTCTCTATAAGTCTAATGTTTCAATCTTGCTAAATTTTGCAAAGAAAACTTTCAAATGCCCAGGGGTTAGAAGCACTTTATTTTATTTTATTTTCATTTTACTTAAGAAATTGATTGTACAGATTTTTGGCAGCTTTTGTTGAGTTATAGAATTATCCTTCTTTTTTTTTTGTTGATTATTTCGACATATAACAAAATTTAAAATTTTCAAACTTTCCTTTTATTTCCAGAAATTTATTTTTGTTTACACTGTTTGCTTATTTTCCTGTAGCTAATTTTTTATTGACAACACCGTCACTGCAAAGGACAACATATGAAATTTATTATTTTTAACGCTTGATTAAATTTAACTCAAGAAATTTATTTATAAAATTTAGCCTCCCCCAAAAAGTAGAGTTATTTTTGTCAATTTAATTTAAGGATGAATAGATTGTATTACATAAAGTTTAAAAGAATTAAAGCTTTAAGAATCAATATTTGTCTAAATTTAAGAAAACTTAGGGTAAAATTAAAATAAACAATTCCAAACAATTTTTAATTTTATGTAAAATTAAAAACTGGATTTTTACTTAATAAAAAAAAATTTAAACTCTTTTCTTTCTCCGAATATCATTTATGTTTTTACGATTTAAACGAACTTGTAATTAATTATTCTTTCCGCGAAATTTAAAACTTTTCTTATTCGAGCAATCATATCAATTGCAATTAATTAAACAATAACTTATCGATATTCTAGTTGCTCTGTAGTTGCTATGGGGCTTTCTAAAATAAAATGAAAAAAAAAATTTAGATTAAGATGATTAAATTTTTTATTGTATTACGAAGAAAAAAATTCGGCAATTAAGAATGAAAAATGATACCTGGCAAATATCTACCACGACTACGCTAACAGATGTCGATTCTTTCATCAAAGTTTTAATCACTTTTTGGCAAAATGGCGGTCCTATTCCGTATAGGCTCTGTCGTAGAGGCTCTGCCGTTAACATAGCTTCAAAATAAAAATAATCCAGTGGTGTTAAATTACACCATCTGGATGGCCACTTAACTGCTGATTGCCGTCAAATTTTGCGATCGGGATATCAAATGTCAGTGAGTTGTTAGTGTAGTGGAACCACCCTAATACAAATTATAAGTATTCAAACCTAACTCAAATTTCTGAAGGTGTAATCCACTAGCAGAGCATACATGTTAACTATTGTTATGCATACGGCGATTAAACGGCCTTTAACTAATATAGACTTTGCTTGTGTTGTTGTTGTACTGATCGGTGCGTTTCAAGTGACACATTTATTTTGTGGGAAAACAATCCCCAAATAAATGCAATAGCAGTTAGATCACATTACACTTTTCGCCAAAATTATAATACTACTTTAGAATATTAATATTAATAGTATTTTTACACAATTATTTTAATATATTGGAGAACCACGCAATCACTAATTATGGATACTATCTAAACTTATGATTGCCTGGTTAAACCAATACTAATTGTATGGTAAATATAGTTAAAAATAGATTTTAAGTATGAGTGAATTTCATTCTCACTAACTCTAGATTAAGTACAACCTTCTCATAGTCGGTATATAACCGACTGATATGTGGGAGAGGAATTCATTATTGTTATTTCCTCCAAGCTCCCAACTGAGCTTTTAAAACATTCTTCTGCTCCAAGCTGAGCAAATAAATAAATAAAGTATATTCTTTATTTATTTAATCAAAGAATATTATTTAATTATAAATAAATACTACAGGAAATTTAAAATAATAATACTACATTAGCATCTCGCGATAGCGACACTTACCGCATTTCCAGCCTCATCTTCGAAAAAGTACGGCCCAATCATGCCTCCACACCACATAGCGCAACATACAGTAACACGTTGCGCATGCAAAGACTTCTTAATAATCTATGTAGGATTTTCAGGAACCCAAATGTGGCAGTTTTGCTTGTTGACATAGCCTGACAAGTGAAAATGGGCTTCGTTTGAAAAATTATTTTATCACAAAAAGTAGCCCCGTTGTTTCTGAATGCATTGATCGGATCTTCGGCGATGTGAATGATCGGTCGATGTTAATTCCTGCACCAGCTTATCCTTGTAGTGCTTAAAAGTCAAATCTTTACGCAAAATTCGCCATATGGTGGTTTTGTATAACTTCAATTTTTGAGAACGTCGAGGAATTGATAAATTTGGATTTGCATTAACACTGTGGCTCATAACTGTGATGTTTTCAGTTGAGCAATCCGGTAGAACATGCATTAATGTTCGCACATTTTTTATCGAGAATGTCGCCTCAAATATAACTAGCAAATTCTTAATAGCGGTCTCAGAAGGACGATTATGTTATCCGAAAATATCACGAATTTTAAGAATTGTAACTTTAAGAGAACCAACATTTTCGTAGTGGATTTTAGTTATTTGAGTGTGATTTTCGTGCGAAATTTAATTCATTGTAACAATGCATTCACTACGAATACGTGTTGCCATATTTTCATAATGGATTTTAATTATTTTAAATGCGAAATTGAATGTATTGTAACAATTGTCAATGCATCTACAACGAATACGTCAAAAAAAAACTAAACTAACATGTTGTTTGTGTTGCCGCAATTGAAAAACAAATTTCTTGTTGAAAAACCCGGTACAATGCTACCTTATTTCTAAGGTATGAAAGTAGGTGTTTTCATTATAAATTTATTTTTAGAAAAGTTCGCAAAAAAACATAAAGTTTCTAATATTCTGTATCTTTTTTAAATTTAATTAATTTAAAAACTTGATTTATGTTAAGAAAATGTTGAAGACTTTTACAAACAAAAGTACACAGTCCTGTCTTTAGTATAATAAAAATTGTTTTATTCAAAATAAAAATTATCTAGATTGACATAAATAAAGTTTACACATTTGATAGTGTTTTAATTTATTGAGAATTTAAATGGACACTATTTTTTATGTAGTTTTTGATACATTTGAGGACAAATTTTTATAAAAAAACGTATTTTTTTTATTAGAAAGGGAATAACAAAAAAGCCAATTCCAAGGCAAAAATGCAAAAGGATTTTTTGTTGTAGATATTTTTCAAGAAGTTCTAGGACAATAAAAAGTGATTTATTAAAATATTTCACATCAGTTTTATTAATTTTTAAAATATTCTTGCGAATCACTACTTTCAAATTATCTAGTGCTTTTGTCTTGCAAACAATTTTCCTACAAAAACTTTTGAGCGCGATAACGATCCATAACATTTAATTTAATTTTGTTGTAATAACGAGTTTGTTTTTCGTTTTCTTAAAATGTTCTTGTGTTACAATGAAATTTTCTTTAAAACCCGAGTATATCATCAGTTTTAAAAATGTTTAAGTTTTTCTTAAATTCTTTTTGAAAGGGGGAAAATTGTTTTATTTTTTATTTTTCCTCTGCACGTCAATGTGTTTCATTGTCTGCTGTGGGAAATGTTGTTTGAAGATAAATCAACAAATACAATAGGATTTTTGCAAGTTTTGGTTCTGTTATCTTGTTTTTCTTCTTCATTCATTTAGTTCAATTCGTTCTGCCATTCAGTCCTTTTAAAGAAAGTCAACCACAAGCAACATGTTTTCTTTATAGTTATATTTTCATTCCATTTTTCCCCCTTAACTTTATAACGACAATTTGGTCATTTATTGTGACCATTATATGTACCATAAAAATTTATGCTGGTGTTGAAATTTTGTTTGTGCTGTTATTGCAAAATTCTTTTGTTTAAATATCAATAAAAAATGAATAAAGAAAATATTGGTTTTTCAGACTGTCTCCCTGTACAAATAATATTTGTTTAATAATGTTTTCAACGAATCACAATCATGGTGACCGCAAGATAGTTACTAATAAGCATGTTTAGCGGAAAAATGAAAACTCTACAGAAAGTTTCACCCTCATCTATTGTGAATATATCTTTCCCTTGTGTAAAGGTTAAAATCCAATAAAGTTTGAGAACATCACTTGTAGAAATCAGAAAAATTATCAAGGAGATTATAAACTAAATTTCGTGTGATAAGAGCAGAAAAGAAAAGGCTTAGAGGTGATAAATTTTTCAAATGAAACTGTTTAAAAGAGGTTTGAGTTTAATTGACTTTACAGAACTTAAAAGTTATCAATAGTTAGCGGACATAAGTACTGCAAAAGAATCCTCTAGGCAGGTTCAAAATAGCTTCTGGTCACAGTAAACCTGGATGCAGTATTAAACAAAAAAAAAAGAAAGAAGGAAAGCAAGTTGGTAACAACTAGACTATATGCCAAATATTTAACCAAAAAACGTCATCTTTGAAATTTGTGTTCCTATCAAATACGTATTAATATATATAAAAGGCACAATAATTAGTTGCAATGTACCTAAGAATATGAATAAGCACTGTAAAAAATATCTGAAAGACCTTTAAAAACGAGTGGGAAATTAAAAATGTGTGTTAGGGTTTTAGGGAAAATTAAAACGCAACAGGCTAAAAATTCGTTGGTATGTTTTATATATTTTTTTTTTGTCACTTAAGAAATCCGTCATTTTCTAAACTAATTTTGATTTTTTTATTTCAAAGGCCACGCTTAAAAATTGTTGCTATTTAGTAAGCAGTCTTATAAATTTTCCAAATAATGAGTTGTTCCAATATACATTATATTTCTTCTAAGTCTAAAGGAAAAGGAATTTTGTAACATTATAAACTAGATTTTTCTAAAATAAAAATTTAAGGGTATTTTTGACTTTAAAGAAACCTTAATTAGCTCGCGTTTAGCACCAGCTTTATTGTCAAATTGTTCTTCTCGCCCTTGTCTGTCTATCTGTCTGTCTGTCTATCTCTAAGTCAGTATTTTCGTAAAACTATATTTTCTTTTTTAATTAAAAAGAGCGTATGTGAATAAAATTTTTCAATTTCAAGGAAATGAGAAAAAATCCTTTAAGAGGATTCGGGAATATATATTTTATATTATAGAATATTATTATGTTGTTACGAAGTAAATAAAATGATCTATTGCGTGCAATACAACCAGCAACTACATTTTTAAGAAATTCCACGAAATAAGCTAAACAACAAAAAAAAAACAACAAGCACACAACAAAAATAAAACACACAGCCAAGCAGACGCCTACACTGAATGATAATAACAATATGGTGTGATGTTAACATACCAAACTGGTAAATATTTATAATGCTTATTACAGCAAAAGATATGTTCATGTGATAGATACCATTCAGATGAAACCGCGATAAAAATATATTTAAAATTATTTATTTACTTCAACTTCTTGAAAGCCATAACGCACTTTGATTTGCATAATTAAGATTTCTAAGTCACAATTTTTTACTTGAGGCAATAGTTTAACATATTCAAAAAAGAAATATTTGAGTTAAAATCCATTTTCCGAAAACCATAATTAAGAAATTTATACAAAAATCAATGGACCATGGAAATGGATGTTGTACGAGAAACTTCTAATAATTAAAAATAAATTCCAATAAATTAACAAAAAAAAAATATTTTTGATAAAAAATTAAGCAATAAAATTAGCTTACTGGAAATTGAATTATAAGATGAAAACTAGAAAAAAGCAGAAAGCAATAAATATTAATTACAGAACCAAGAATAGGGTCCACCATCTAACGTTTTTTCTTTTTCAACTAGTGCTTATTTCGTGAATGGTAACACTTAGCTTATGTTTAGTTTGACAGATAATTAGTTTTATCTTTCCACTAAACGAATAAGGTTGTGTATACGCTTGAACAACAATTCGCTGGGTCTGCGATCGACTTACAGAAGATCCCGATTTTTTAAAAAAAATCATCTTTTCAGATGAAGCTCATTGATCTTGGCGGGTATGTAGGCACAGAAAACCCGCACGCATACATTAAAAAGCCAACGCACCCAAAACGAGTCTCTGTTTGAATTTTGGTCCAAAGGCATAATTGGGCCATTTTTCAGGAGTGCTCCCTACATTCAATGGCGATCATTATCGGGCCATGTTGAACGAATCTTTGTTCACAAAAAAATTGAAGAGGAGGATATTGGCAATATTTGGTTTCAACAGGACGGCGCTACATGCCACACAGCCGAAACTGTGTAGTTTTATTTATAGCATTAAAACAAAATTATTTCGCGGACCCCATATTTCAGGCATTTGCTATTATAGAATCATGTTTCTGAAGAACAGAAAATATAAATACATAAATTTTTATATTATTTACACTACTTGGAGGCCATAAAGGCATTTTATTTGCAGAAATGATGTGGTTAAAGAAAAAATCAGAAATTTCAAATTTTGCAGAAAAGGGTTTTTCAACAAGAAGTTTGTTTTCTACAACAAAAAACGAAAAATTTAGATTAAAAAAATTTAGATTTTATTTTATTACTAAGAGAAAAGTTGGGAAATTATAAATGATATCTACCAAATGTCCACCATGACTACGGATATGTGACAATTCTTTCATCAAAGTTTTTAATCACTTTTCGGCAAAATGGCGGTTCTTTTTCGTTAATCACATCAAGTTTTTGAGTTTTAAGGCTGAAATCGAATCGATTGCCTCCATATAGGCTATGTCCTTAACATAGCCCCACAAAACATAATCCAGTGGTGTTAACTCACACGATTTGGCTGGCCATTTAACTCCTGATTGTCGTGAAATGATACAATCGGGTAATTTGGTTTCCAATAAAATGATCGTTTTATTGACTATGTGACATATGGCACCATCCTGTTGATCCATATATCCACGTCATCAATAACAGACCAAAATTTAGGTGTTAGCATCTCGTGACAGCGTGATCCATTAACCGTTACCGCATTTCCAGTTTCATCATCTAGTGCACCATACAGTAACACGTTGAGCATATAAAGGCTACTTTATTATCCCTCTAAGATTTTCAAAAGCACAAATGCGGCAATTTAGTTTGTTAAGTAAAAAATGGACTTCGCCTGAAAAAATAGCATTTTCAGAAATCCCAGTCGGTTCTTCGTGAATGAATTGAGCGAATCTACGGCGATGTCAATGGTCGGTCGACTTGAATTCCAGCACCAATTGAAACTTGTAAGGCTTCAAAGTCAAATCCTTACTCAAAATTCGCCATGTGGTGGTTTTGAATAACCCCAATTGTTGACAACATCGAGGAATTGACAAATTTAGACCTGCTTCAATATTAAGGTTCACGACTGTGATATTTTCAGTTGAACGATCCGGTCAAACAAATTTATTTAGCGGTCTCAGAAGGACAACCATTTTGTTCGAAAATGTTACGAATTTTACGAAATATAATGTTAATAGAACCGCCAGTTTCATAGTGAATTTTAATTGTTTTAACGTGATTTTCGTTCGAAATTTAATTCACTGTAACAATTACTAATGCATCTACAACGAATATGTTAGGTGTTGCCACAATTGGAAAACAAACTTCTTGTTGAAAAACCTGTTATGACACTGTTATAGCAAATTAAACACACAATACTCTTTAAAAATCTCTCTTAATTTTATACCACATGTCTTTTTCTTACTGAATTAAAATATCTCAATTTTTGATATCCGATAAATTGTATGAATTTAATAAAATTTGTTTTTAAATGCGAAACGAAAATATTTTTCTTTAATATTTATTTTTCATTGTCATTACTCTCAGTTTTTGTCTTTTGTATAAATTCAACATTTCAGACATTAAAAATAAGTTCACATAAATCGTGACACAATTTTCTGATTACAGCATTTTTACCGACACTGGCTTTTTAGTAGCAGTACTAGAACTAATTAAGTATGATCTAGTTAGTTTTATGTTTAAGCAAAAAAAAAAAATGTAATTAGACTCATTTGTCAAAATAAAAACAAGAGGAATTGTTTGAAATGTGGCAAAACTTAGTGTAACAAGCAAACAAACAAAAAACAAATAGCAGAAGTATAGTAAAATCTTGACGGTAATAACATAATAAAATGGATAAAACATTATTCCTTTTAAAATTATTTTTTAACTATTACTACTAGACACTGTTCCCAGTCAAAAAAATTAAATAAGCACAGTGGTTTAAAAACGTTTTATTTTGGAAATAGTTCGAAAGCTCATGAACCACTTAAGATATCCTAAGAGGCCACACAAATATATCAAATTTTTGGTAAAAATAAAAATGTTTGCCTAAACATACCTAAATGTTCAAAGATGCACAGGCAAAAATCCTAAAAAAATAATTTTTTGAGACTGCAGGGGTAAAGAAATGTTCCTTATTTGAGTATTACACAAAATGTATTTGTATACATTTACAATTTTTACACATAAAAAGAACGGCTGGACCGATTTGCATAAATTTTTTTGTATGCGTTTGGGTGGCGCTCCGGGTGGTTTAGATTTACAATTCGGTCCAATTGGACAAGGGGTAATGGTACCTCCCATACAAACCATAAATTAAAAATCTATTATTTTTGCTCCTGATAACGGTATTTGAACAAATGGAGTATTTCGGATGAGTGAACTTATTTTACGTTCTGCTGCAAATATAGGCGGGTACCTCCCATACAAATCTTCTTTATGTATATAATTCTACTGTACGTGTGTATGTCACTGAATAAATTTTGGGTGCCACCTCGGATAATTTACATTCACAAACCAGACCGGTAGATGACGCTGTAATCGGTATTCAGGTTATTCAACTACACTGCAACTACACGACTGGATCGACTTGAATGCATTTTTGTGTATTCATTCATTCATTCAATGGATTTAATTTGATATTATTTTCAGTTTTATTCGACCTTTTTTTATAATTTCTATTAAATTTTAATCTTTTTACTAGGTCCTTTAAATTATAACGATTTCTTTTTCTTTTTTTCTTTCAATATTTCGCTTTCCTTTGGAAAGCTTCTTCAGGAAATTATTTTTTATATTTTCAAAAACAAAAAATTATAACAATTTGAAAAGAAAAAATTTTTGAAAAACATTTGACAAAACATATAAAATTATTTTCTTCATACATACAAACATACAAAAATTAAAATTTAAAATATTAAAACATACAAAAACAAGGAAACGGAAACTAAATAACAAATTCTTTCTTATGAAATAATTATAACCAATTATGTGTCTTTTGTATTAAGTACCTATAATTCTGCGCTAAATTGTCTGTGTCTGTTTTGAAATTTATTCTCCTTACATTTGGTACATTAACAATTTCTAACATTTCTAACATGTAACGTCTCTTGTAGTTTTTTTCTATATCTAATATTGATGTTTCATCGAACTTTGGATAATGATTATATTTCTTACAATGTGAAGATAAGGATGTTTTCTGTGTTGAAATATTCCTATATTTTTGGTCACATCTATGACCAGCTAATCTTGTTTTAAGTTTATTCTTTGTTGTCCCAATATAAACTTTGTCACAGTTCACCTGGTCATTTCCTCCACATGGTATCCTGTATACTACATCCGATATTTCCATTTTTCCTATTGTATCCTTCATATTGCTAAATAATCTATTTAATGTGTTATATGTTTTGTGTGCAATTTTATATCTATCAGTGTCATGTATTTTAGACTTTCTTAATCTATCTGATATTCCAGGAACATAAGTTAATGATTTATAAATTCTTGGTTCTGCCATAGTATTTCCTAAATTATGCCTATGATAATCATATTGTCTAATTAATCGGTTAGTTAATTCCACTGGAAAATCATTGTCATGAAGTATATTTTTATTGTGTCCCTATTCTTCAACCGAAATTCTCTATCACTTATAGTTAATATTCTATCTATCATATTTTTCGCCGTGTTTATTATCATTTTTCTCGGATGTTTGGAATAAAAATTAATAAGTCTTCCAGATGTTGGTTTCTTATACCAATCAAACACTTACTTATTTTCCTTTCTTATTATCAATATATCTAAATATGGAAGTTTAGATTCTAACTCTCTTTCAATCGTAAATTTTATATCAGGATGAAAACTATTCAATTCTGATAAAATATCATCCACTGCATCTTCTGATGTTATACAAAATAAATCATCCACATATTTTGTGATTATCTTTGGTTTAATATGCATTTTACTAATACATGTATTTAGTAATTCCTCCATCACAATATCAGCAATAATTGGAGATGCCGGAGAACCCATAGGGAGGCCCTCTTTCTGCTGATATATCCTATTATCAAATTGAAAATACCTGTCGTCTTCAATGCAAAACTTAAGAATACGTAAAAATAATTCCTTCTTAATATTCGTATTTTGTTCTATTATCTGCCATTTTTCCTCTATAATTCTCAAAGCTAAACCTACAGGAATACTTGGAAAAAGTGAAACTACATCAAATGAAAACAATCTATCATAATCCTGTATATTTATTCCCTTGGCTTTATCTTTAAATTCCAATGAATTTCTAACATTATATATTGAATGTTCTGTTATTACCTTAAGAATATTCGTTATATACTTGCAAAGTCCGTAGGCCGGGGAATTAATGCAAGAACAAATAGGCCTCAGAGGAAAATCCTGTTTATGGATCTTAGGTACTCCATATAGCTTTGGAGAATTTGATACATTCGTCCTAAGTCTATTCCTCTCCATTATTGAAATGATTTCTTTTTTAAAAAGTTCATCAACTAAAAAATTGTTTGTTTTTTGCAGTTTAGTAGTCGGATCCTTATTCAATATTGAGTATTTTGCAGAATCGTTAAGAATGTCATTTATTCTTGAATTATAATCGTCTCTGTTCATAGCAACAGTAACATTACCCTTGTCAGCATTAAAAATTAATATGTTCCTATTAGTATTCAAAAATTTTTTAGCAGTTTTAACTTTATCCAATATAAAAATATCCCTTGCTGTAGGTCTAATGTTGCTAATGTGCCTATCAATAATCATTGTTAGTTTTGTCCGCGCTACTTCCTGATCTTCTTTTTCCTTTATAGTCTGAATCAAATCATCTCCTTCTGAAATCACCTTCATCATAGGAAAATTTTTCTTTTCAAGTGGTAATGCAAATTTCTGTCCTACAGAGAGAATCCAGGGGATGTTATGATGAAGGTGATTTCAGAAGGAGATGATTTGATTTTGATATTATATGGTATTGCATTTACGTAAATATTGAGCATTGTTTACTTCAAAAATACACACACGCCATAATTGTTTGATTCGATTTACATCCGCACCTGGTCATGAAGCCTTAATCAGATGGTGGATCTAACCACTGCATGATTTGGAACGTCATGCTCGTCCTAGAGAGCGGAAGCTATAATTCTATGCAACAGAAACCTTCTAGTTGCAACTTTAATGATTCCAGAGCAGGGCTGCAAATCATCACACCTTGCTAAAGAGTTGGAGACTTTCCAACTTCTGTCGAGAACACATTTACTTAGGGTGTCATTAACAGTGAGATGATCCTGGCCACCATATTAAACAACAAACCTGATATGGGGCCGCGAAACCATAACCACCACGTTACTCCCATACATGGGCCAACCTCAATGATCAGCCAGAGAACTATTTAATGTCTAAAGAGACAAATAATAAACTTTGGGGCTCACTGATCCGAGTGGAAATAAATTGGAGCTTCCAGTTGACTCCCTGCCTGTCTTCAGAGGACTGGGCTCCCTTTTTTCCCAATTGCACTGTGTCTAGATAGTAGAGTTCTATAAAGACCATATTTATGTGCCCCTGGGGGGACACACACTCCATAAATTCGTCGCCAGCCGCCAACTGCCTCCAATATGCCTTGGCCCACAGTAACATGGACTCGATTATTGCCCCCGTTAAAACAGTCGCGGTGGACATCGAGCTTATTTGTTTGCGTTTCTTTTTTTGCGATCTCACAACTTCGCTCCCAATTGGTAGTAAAATAAAATTTTGAGTTTTTTTATTTTAAGACATAAATTCCTCAAATGGGGAAAAAATGTTCCACAAAATGTTTTTTTTATAGAACTTCTCATCCTGGCTTTGTTACCTGCGGGGCTTTGAAATTCTTTTTTTAGTATGTGGCCAAGATATAGGACCCATAGTAATTTGTTTATTTTTTCAATCGGTGCTTTGTACTCCAATGATTTTGATGTAATTAATAAATATTATTTTAAAATTGGCTGTGACTGAGTAGGGCTGTAGGGCGAACCGTTACAATTTTTGATGCAATTTTTCTTTTATTTGCATTTTCTAAAGGTGGTTTTTAAAAGAGTCGAAACAAATTTACTAGTAACGAAGTGAGTGAAATTACAAAACTCTGTAGTTTATACATTTCCCAATTCAGAGGCTTCTTAACTTTTTAACAACCAAAATTACTACTGTTTCATTATAAATTTTAATATTTTAATTTAATTATTTATTTGATTATTATTTTTCGACCTCTAACAGTGTTAAATTTATTTTAAAAATAGACCGTTATTAAGATTAAAAGTTATTTAATTTAATATTTTAATATCTTAGAATAATAATCCAAATATAAATAAGCCGATTTTCTCCTAAACTAAGAAAAAAATAGTAACTGAGATGTGACACATTTTTTTATATATATTGAGTTAAAAAACTCTTAACATTTACGTAATAAATAAACTTTTTTGACATATCTAAAAAATTGTATGCCCTAGATACCCAATTTTTGATAGGCATACCCAGAAGACTCTCTTTACCCTGAGAGACTTATCGCGTTCAAAACTTTACTCAGGGATATTTCTGCTTGGGCCCTGTGATATTAGGATATTTTCAGTGGTACATAAGCTACCGAATTATTTCCAAAATACAACGATCTCAACCCACTGTGATACGTTTGTAAAATTGCGGATTGATATTGAAAGAGAAGATTTCCAAAAGCTTCTGTTGTCTGAAAGAAAATAAAGTTTTAAGTGCCCGAAGGAAGTATTTCGAAAAAATTTACAATATAAAAACCCAAACGACATTGCCATTTTATAATCACTTTTTATTATAATTATAAATAATTATTAATCTTCCACAGGAAAGCGAAATATTGAAAAAATATAGTGTAAAATTTATTTAAAAAAGACCGCCACTAAGATTAATAATTATTTATTTAAAACAAGAGGTCGAATAAAAATAATAATCAAATTTATATATTTATATTATTTTTTTAAACAATCTAGTGCAAATTAAAGCAAGAAAGCTTTAAAAACAAAAATATCATATATAAAACTACCTTTTAAAAGAGTTAACAAAAAGTTATTCAAAAGTGGCAGTATCTTGTTTATTGTGTCATATTTACAATTACAAGAATAAAATGTAAAAACTGAAAGTATACGGATGAAAAATTAGAAAGCATAACAGTGTAAGACAATATCTAACGTAACTTCGGTCAAGGGTATATAAGATTCGGCATGGTTAGCTTTTTTTTTGTGAAATTTAAATTTCATTAAGAAATTTAATGAAATGAACCTCTGAAGGCTCGACATTTTTTGTGGCAGATTTTCGAAATCAAAATTTCAGAAATTATAACTGAAAGAATGATTTACCGAAAATATCAACTAACTATTTACGACTATTAAAAGGGGATTTGTCAATTAATCCACTTCTTTGTAACGGCCAATCCAACTCATTTTTACTCTATGACGTGGCCTATGAAGATTTAAAAAAAGTAAAAACAGTAAAACAAAATTATTTGATGTCTAAAATTGGTACAAGAAATATTTTTCTTACCTACTATAAAGATGTAAACATTGTAGGTAATAGGGCAATAATTTTAAAAGCTGTTTAATATTAAATCACTTATTATTTTTCACCTGTTACTATTTTAAAAAATATCTTTTAGATCTTTAGATCATTAATATGAAAATTTTCATTTTTAGAGGTCAAAATACATCATCCCTGTGCTAATTTATGTATAACGATGAATGTTATTGATAATCAATTTACTCAATTTTATTTTAATTTATCATTTGCTTAAGGGCATAATTAAAGTGTATTATACACTTGCATGTTATACGTATATTTAATAAAGAACATAAATTTACATGCCTTTCATATATTTGATTACTAAACGTTGCTATTCGTTTGTTTAAGCAAACCAGAATTAAATAATAAATTTTATAGATTTACACACCCACACATATTTACTTGCATACATTTACATCCCCTTATCCTAAAAAAAGTCTATCTGTTTGTTAATTTAGTAAACTTTTATCAAAACACACTTATGTTTATTCAAAAATAAATACGAATTAATCTGAAAAGGCAATACCGCAAAGATGATTATGTGTGTAAAGTAAATCCTTGCATATACATGTATATATGAGGTCATATTGCAAAAAAAAACAGAAATAGTTTTTTATAAATATTCCCTGATTTGTGTAGAAATTTATGTAAATATTGAAACATGTGTCTTTAATAAATCAATAGATATAAATCATTAAGCGCACATAAATAAGTAGGAAAAAAACAGGGTATGGTCCAGAGTTTAGATTGAACTTTAAGATAATAAAAGCCATAGAGTTAACATAACATTATACTTAATAATAAAGATTCAGGTGAAAATTTAATATAATGATAATCTCACTTAAACTGAATAAGGACGTGAAGTAAGAAAATAATAATAAAAAAAATATAAGAAAAGTATAAAATAGTGCGGGATGCTAATACATCGGTTATATATAGGCTGTTTATTACAGAAGTTTAAAACTTTAGTTTGGCAACACTTTTTAAGTGGTGGACATTTTATCAGCTGCCAAGTGATTTATTGTCATTTTAACATGAATAGAATAGCGAATTTGATTTGGCATCATGTTCATTTGTTTGAATGGATACATCAACGCATAAAAAATATCATATTCGGAGTGATGATAATCCTCAAGTTTATGTTGAGACACTGTTGCATCCACAAAAACTGCACTCCCCAGCACTTCCTAAAAAACGATGCTGGCCAGAACATTACAGTCAATGGTTACCATTACACCCATGATTACAGACTTATTCATTCATGTATTGAACAACCACGATGTGGAGGAGTTGTGTTTTCAACAAGACAGCCCAACATATCACACAGCTCGTGAAACCCTTGATTAATTGATCTCCTCCAAGATCGTATGCCATTTAAAGATGCTAGACTATATTCAGTGGGTATGCGTCGTAAGATTTTCGTAGTTAACTAGCGTGTGTATGCCATAATTCAATGGTGGTCAAACCACTGGGGCGATATGATATTTCGTGATAAGATTTACATCTGCACCTGGTCGTGAGCCCTAATCAGATGGTGGTCAAACCACTGTGAATGAAAAGCAACGTCATTTACGTCCTAGGAAGCCGAAGACTAATTCCAGCAACAGGTCTTTCCTAGTTGCAATTTCAGCGGTCTCAGAGTAGGGCTGCAAACCACTACTCCTTGCTAAAGAGCTGGACACTATCCAACTCCTACATGACTAGTATGCTCACTGGATCCAGATCATTCATCAGTAGGTGTGATTAAAGGCGAGATGATCCTGGCCACCATAAATCAATTCATGCTTGGGCCGCAAAACCACAACCACCACGATACTCCCGAAGGGCCAACCTCAATAATCAGTCAGGGAAACAGCTAAAAGTCTAAAGAGACAACTAGCGGAACTCTGGGGCTTACTGATTCCCGTGGAAATAACGTGCAGCTTTCCAGTTGACCCCTGCTGCCTTCCTTATACCTCCAGCGGCACAGGTCTAGATAGTCAAATATTCTATAAAGACCGATAAATGTGTCCTCGGGGGGAATAGGGCGATATGATATGATGTGATAAGGTTTACATCTGCAGCGGCAGTGAGCCATAACCAGATGGCGGCCATTACTACTGTGAATGAAAAGCAATGCCATTCACGGCCTTGAAGCCCTTCGAGTCCGTGGATTCTCCGGTCACTCCTAGTAGCAATTTGAAAAGCTCGAAGTAGGTCGCAGCCTTTACTTCTTGCTAAAGAATTGGAGACTATCCAACTCCTGGTCCAGAACGAATGAAGCTTAATATAATTAAGAACACGACGGCATTCATACTCACTGGACCTGAACCATTCATTGTGTTCATTTTGAATGATCCGACCCACAAACTCTCACGAGGGCCTCGAAACCACAACCACGACGATACTCCCATATAGGGGCCAACCTCCATAACCAGCCAGAGAACAGCCAAATGTCTAAAGAGACAAATAGCGAACTCTGCGAGCTCACTAATTCCCGTAGAAATATGTGGATTATCCAGATGGCTCCTACTAGCCTTTAAGGGGCCTGGGCTTCCTTCTACTCCGCAAGACACGAGTCTAGACGGAATAGTAGGCTCCAAAAAGACTATCATGTGCCCCCGGAGGGAGGCGATATGATATATGCACCCGCGCCCTAGGAAGCCGAAGACATATTTCTAGCAACAGGTCATTCCTAGTTGTAATTTTGGAGGTTTAGGAGCAAGGCCGCCAACACCATTCCTTGATAAAGAGTTGGAGACTATCCAACCCCTGGTCCAGGCATGCGCCGTAAATGTTAGAAAAAGTCGTCATTGATAATTGAACCTACAGATTAGACTTCGCCCAAGCCAGTGTAGGGTTCATATGCCCTGTCCTATTCAAATTATTAGTTAGTAGTTTCATACCCTTTATAAGCGAGTAGTTCAAGAATTAATACTAAAGTAGTACGAGTATGAGCAAGTATGACTGAGAGCTTGAAAGATTGATTTGCTGACCGAATTGATGAGTGGAATTTTTAGGGCCACATAGTTCTAGCAAGGCAGAAGATGGAGTCAAAAGACTATGAACTACAAGAAGGCTTTCTTGAATGGCTCACTAAACAGCAGCAAATGAAAACAGATCTTTCGTTCTCTGATCTTTTAGTCATCTCCCATTAGTTGGCTTTTAAATTCTTGAATTTAGTATTTTTTGTAACTACTGATGCATGAGCCCTTGGCAGTCAGAAATTAAAGCTAATAGGATCTTCTATTAAAGGGCAAAATTAAGGTGAATATAAATGTACTCAAATTTTCATAATAACAATTCCTGTTTCCTTCTAATCTTTAATTATATTGAGATGGTTGTCATAATCACAATACTATTTGAACTTTTTCTATTTGTTTCTTTTGTTGTTATCTCAACTGTTGGCATCATAATTTAATTAAAATTTGTTTTTTCATTTATTGTAAATGTTTGAAACAAATCTTTAGATAAAATAAATACTGTTGGTATTTTAAAGTAAGTAGCATCTTTCTTGGCATTCAAAACAAATTTCTTCAGCTTCAAGTTTATGAAATCCAAATAAAAATATTCTCAGTTTACGTCATAATCAGCAATAACGTTTTAAATTTATTTACAGCAATCGAATAACAGCGATTGTGCAAAGAAATTTCCAATAGAGATAAACAAAAAGCACGGCAGCAATAAAAGCTCCTTTGAGGGGTGATGGTTGGTTACATTTAATCAACTCTTGTTATAATCCTAGCTAATAAGGCTCCAAGGAATTGTAGAAATACATCAAAGAAAAGGATGGTGTGGGATATGAAAGGGTTAAAAGTTGTTAAATTGTTTACAATAAACAAGCAATAAATATTTTATAACCTTTAAAGTACAACAGATAAAAAACCAACAACAACGGAAAATGTTATTATTTATGATTTAAAGATAGCCAAGATATCACAGCACCAGCAACAACGTTTGATTCAGAAGCATAATAAAAACGTTTAAATGAAAATTACTAAAAATAAAAACAAAAAAAATAAATAAACCAATACGATGAAATTGATATGGATTATAAAATGTATAGATGTTATACATAACAGGGGAGATAGGAAGTGTTTATATTACAAAAACTGAAGGCGGCATACACAGAGCGAAAAAAGCAAAAGCAATATATGAACTTGTTGTATGTTCGATACTTTCGAATATTTTATTGCCACAAAATCTCTATGCTCATAAATATATTCTATAAATTTAAAATATAGAAATTAAAACAAAGAAAAATAAAGGGGTTTTCAACAAGAAGTTTTTTTTCTAAAACAAAAACAAAAAAATTTAGATTAAGATGATTAACATTTTCATTGCATTACGTAGAGAAAAGTTCGGTAATTATGAATGAAAAATGATATCAGGCAAATGTCCACCACGACCATACTAACAGATGTCGATTCTTTCGTCAAAGGTTTTAATAATTTTTTTTGCCAAAAAACCACATCATGGATTTTTAGGTTTAAGATTAAAATCGATTCAATTGGCTTCGTGTAGACTCTGTCTTTAACATAGCCCCATAAAAACTAATCGAGTGGTGTTAAATCACATGATCTGGCTGTCCACTTAACTGTTGATTGTCGGGAAATTTGGTTTGATCGCTTCATTGACTGTGTGACATCTGGGATCGTCTTGCTGAAACCAAATGTCAGTGGTGTCCACGTCATCAATAATATGCCAAAATTGTGTTGTTAGCATTTCGTGATAGCGTGATCCATTGACCGTTACCGCATCTTCAGTCTAATCCTCGAAAAAATTGGCCCAATCAGGCCTCCAGACACATGGCACACCATACAGTAACACGTTAAGCATGCAAAGGGTTCTCTAGAAGCCCAAATTGCTTGTTAAGATATCCTGACAAGTGAAAATAAACTTCGTCTGAAAAACTTAGTTTTTCAGAATGAATTATTCCTGAATGAATTGGGCGAATCAACGGCGATATGAATTGTCGATCGCTTTCAATTCCTGCACCAGTTGAACCTTGTAAGGCTTCAAAACCAAAACCTTGGATTTTGGATAACCCAAATTATTGAGAACGGCGGGGAATTGACAAAATTGGATTTGCTTCAACACTGTGGCTCACAGCTGCGATGTTTTCAGTTGAACGAGTCGGTCGAATACGCGTTGGTGTTCATACTTTTGTATTGAGCCTGTCGAATAAAATTTAACGACCAAATTGTCAATAACGGTCTCAGAAGGACCATTTTGTTGTCCGAAAATATCACGAATTTTACGAAATGTAACTTTAAGAGAACCAACATTTTCGTGGTGGATTTTAGTTATTTGAGTGTGATTTTCGCGTGAAATTTAATTCATTGTAACAATGCATCTACTACGAATAAGTCAAAAAACTAAATGACAAAACTATCATAATGTTGGTGTTGCCACAATTGTTGAAAACCCCGATATAACACAAATGAAGGAAAATGTGTGCAAAGTAATTAAAGTGGTAATAATATACCCTACTTATATTTGCCTGGTCAATGTAGACATCAAGATAAAAATGAAATAAATATTGTGTTCAGTAAAACAATTTAAGTCGCTCTTTTTAAACAAACAAGAGCTACAAAGTCTCTGAATACCGCATGGCATATGAAATGAAATGAAAAAAGTCAATATTCTATTACAATTTTATTGGTCTTAAAATAGAGCAAGTTATAACTATAAGGTTATAGCTATAGGGTATAAAACTTGCAGTTCTTTTTTTCGTTAAATAATAGTATGTTAAAATTTCAAAAACAATAAAAACAAATGGCACTTTACAATCTAAATTCAGTGATAACCTTTATTTGTTGGCATTTACTTTAATGATTTTATGGTTGTTATTAGTATATTTCCACATGCTTGAAATAAATAACTCCTTGTTTTCCTATTCCCTGCGAAATCCTTTTGGTTCCCACAAAAAACAACTAATTTTTATAAAAAAAATAAATACAAATCCTTTTCTTCCGGTGTATTTTTATATCCCTTGATTTTCTGATTTAGTTCTATAACGCCACCATAAATTCTGCCGCTATTTTATGCTTCTCAAAGCATCTAATGAATGATACAGAAGTGAAACTCATTGAGAATATTTCATTGTAGTCTGTTTTGTGTGTACCAACGAGGGTTTAACAATAACAACAAAAACAACATTAATTTTATGAAATTGTTGTTCTATTAATGCTGCTTCGGATAGTTGATTTTAATTGCTTTCGTGAAAATTTAATAGACTATTGAGTTTGGCAAAGTACTGATCAATTACTTTAAATTCCTGAAGGAGTGCTCTTCATTTGAATGTTTTATTGTTCTATTTGTGTAAAATTCTTCTTCTTATGATTTAGTTCATTGGAAATATTTCAATTAAGCATATTTATAATACTGAGGCTTATTAGCTGGTTGAATTGTAAAATAAGAAATCGTAATAAGTTATTTGAGCGCACTAAAAATTTACAATTGTATTACGATTTGTTTATGTTGCCCTTTCTCAAGTTGTTTTTTGCTCCCCTTTCAGAAGTCAATACATTTTTTTAAATGCAATAAAAAGTCGTTTAAATATTTTCTAGTAAATTTTACCTCTCCACGAGTTTTACACAGCAAGTTAAACCAGTGTAAGAAGTGGGAGTAATGCAAAAAGTGAATTTTTAGATAGATTTGAAATCTGTGAAATAAATTAAGCATGTCTGCAATTATCGCTAATGAATTTCGGTGATTCACTCACCATCAGTAAATCCTATGCCACAAGTTTCACATCAGTTAGTGCATCATTCAAAACTTAGTATTTCATGAATCATAAAATATTTAATACATTAAATACATTCCTTTATTTACAGGACACAACCTTTGAAAAATATAACAGAATTCTTTGAATACATTTCCATCTGCTTCTAGAACATGTTCGCTGATTTCTAGTTTTATATGAAGAGGTGAAGGCAAAACCTTTGCGATTGATATAAATGGAACCTTAATAAAACTGTTTCGTTATACAGATATGCAAAGTACTTATTTTTGGTGTCACCTATTTGGAGAAATTTAAAGTCTTCACATTTTAAATAAAATAAATGATAATTTTTTACTAATGCGAATGTTTCTTTGGAAGAGAAATTAAATTTAAAATTGTTTTTTAAATTATTTTTTTAAACAAGAAATAAATTTAGCACCACTGGCATCAGCGTAGCCTAAATAGGCTTACCCACCCGCTACAAAAAAAAATTTCGATTTGAAGACAGGTTTATCTAACGATATTTTATTTTGGTCCTGAAGTGCTAAGTAATGAATTTTAAATATTCGATGGGCGAAAACCGCTCAATCCGTTTCTTTTTGTTTATATTAATTTTATTCATTTTAATAAACATTTTGTTGTATTGAATTCTTTTATAGCAAAATAATGACACAACACTCTGGATTTTTCAAATCAAATTACACGATTTTTTCCCTTTAGATGCATACAAAATAAACAATATGGTAACTTCACCACTTTTTAGTAATTATTATTTTCTTTTACAACTTAAACAAATCATCTTTGTAACAATACTCATTTTTGTTTTTTTTGAAAAAACAATTGAAATTAATTCCCGAACATTCAAAAAAATCCAATACAAGATAATTCTTAGCATTCGATGAGTAGCAGTAACAGAGAACAGATAAGTGGTTTCGCTAGGGCACAAAAGTTTAGGTTTGAAACCAAACCTCTGGAGGCCCCACGCTTTTTCACTAACGAGAAATGTAATAAACAATCACCACACTAAACTTCAAGGAGTAAATTCGCCCAGAAATAAATATTTATAAAATCGTAATCATGTTAAATTTACCATAAACTCGATCAGAATATCCAATAATCGTTTTAAATTTTGTTGTTTAATAACGATATAACTGTGATGAATTATATGAATGCTTTAAAACAACTTCACTTCAAAGTGCAACGCAATCAGGGTGTATGGAACAACCCACGTTTTTATTAATTTTTTTTTTGTGCACGCTATTTGTAAACATTTTGATGTTATTGTTTGGTAAACAAATTGTATTCGTATTTTGAACTTTTAGGCATCTGTTATTTAATTTTCCCTTATCAGATTTAAAACTGCCATTTCCAATCTTATAATCAAAAAATAACTGACACGTTATTGCTTCTGGCGTTATTGGCCTCTTTTCCATGTTTTGTGTTTTGTTTGGGCTTCAATGAGTTCTTTTTAAGGTCGCTCTTTTTTTTGTTTTTGGCTCATGTTTTGTTATTTCATTTTATTCGAGGTCTTCATTAAATGTGAACGTGAAAACTCGTTCAAACTATATTCTTGGTTTTTTATTTTTGACTTGTTATGGTAGTTGCTGATGCTATTCTTTTTCTATCTTATAAATACAAACATTTTAGCCAGAAGCATTATAATCTTATACTGGATATTTTGCATTTTTCTTCTATATATTTTTTTTTTATTTTCTAATTTTGTTGTGTAACAATTTGGTTTTGTGGTGGTTTTCATTTACCCGTGTGTAACTTGTGACTACGTGTAAAAGGATACACTGAATTTTATTTTTTTCTTTTCTTATTATATTTAGTTATATATTTTGCTGCTGCTGTTTGCGGTTGTTGGCTGTTGTTAGTGAATGTTTTGAGTATCCTTAGATTCTGGCTTCTATTACTTGGTTTCATGTTTTCTTTGTTTTTCAATTTTTTTTATGGGTAAAGGTTTTTAGCCTTAACCTGCTTTAGTAACAACAACATGCTGATAAATGTTAAATAATGAAATTAGAATTTTCTTACTTCTAAATTGTGTTAAATTGATATAGAAATAAAAAGTTAAATATTCGTTGATTAAACAAAAATTTTTTAAATATAAAAATTTATGTTAAATCCTTTGGCTGTGTTTTTAAATTTCGATACGTTATAGATATTTTAGCTATGACTTCATCACATAAGTTAGACAGTTAAAGTTGTAAGCACGATATAGCAAACGCTGCACAAATTTAATTTTCGAGAGCTGCCTAACAAAGGATTAATTTTTCAGTCTGTCTACAGTAAGAAATTCTTTAATTCTCGAAAATACTATTACCTTGCTATGCAGCTCTCAAATTAATCTTAGTGAAGGGCTACTTTAAAAGCCATCAAAATAATATTAAAAGAAATTACTATTTACTTATTTATATTAAAGCCATTTTTCTTCATACAAAGTACTTTAGGTACAAAGTACCTTTTGTAAAAATACCAAAAATATACTTTCTCAAGGTTTTAATTTTCTTAGTATTTTTACTGAAATGATATGTCGTACTAAAATGGGGTTTTCTTGAAAAAAAAATGTTTTTAAATATTTTTGTAATAGATAAGTACTTTCTTTGCATTAAAAAGGATTTATTGATTATTATATGTCTTAAAGGTTTTTATTAAAATAATTTTTAAAAAATGTAATTTTTGAAAAAAGAATTTTTTAATAATATAATTAAAATGCTTTTAATTTAAATTGACATTTTCCCATAAGTAAACTACTTTATATTAAAATGTACCTTTTACTAAATAATATTTTTTTTTTAAATAATATACTTTTTTAGGAGTTACTTAGTGGTAAAATTCGTACAAGTACGAAACGTACTTTTGTTTAAGTAATGTAATGATTTTATTAGCTCTATAATATGTTGCATCGTCCCTGTGATAATTTTTTATTGGCATAATTAACAAAAAGTATAAAAAGCATATAAACAATCAGAAAATATGTACATCGCATATATAAATATACTGAGGAGTTTTATGTTGTGTTATTATGATTTGATTTCTTTGAATACTAAGATAAGTCTCCTTAAAAGATATCTCTCGTTAGCAATATAAATAACCTAATACACTATAATATAGTAATTTAATAACTGATGCAGCCTTACTTTTATTTTAATTTTTTTGGACCAGCACTCAGGGGATGACCCCTACACATTCAATGCATTGTGCCAGAACTAGGAAATTAGGTTACGGGAAAGAGAAAAGAGGGAGTAGTGTCTGCGGACATTCGATTTGAACTTTCTCAGATAAAAAGCGACAGGAAAGACCTCCGGAGAGATTTTATTCCACATACGGACTGTTCTGCTGAAAAATGAATTTTCCCTGCCATGCGTAATGCGATTCACTGGCCATTCAACCACAAATTGATGGTCTCTCATCGATAATCGAGTTAAACGTGAAGACGTGCGAGTATCAGGTACAAGTTGCCTAATTTCATTAGAGGACTTACCATTGTAGTGACGATAGAACACTGATGCTCTAGAGAATCAATAGAGTTGGATATCCTACTGTCTCCAATGAGCCTCTTGGCCCTCTCCTGTACGTGGTCGAGTAACCCCAAAAAAGACTTTGGAGCGCCGGCCCATACATGAGAGTTATATTCCATTTTTGGACAGATATAGGTGGTATAGATAATACGGAGATCGCATGGAGTGAAATATCCTATACACTGCTTTAGAAAACCGAGGCACTTGAAAGCTTCTGTAGAAACCTGAAAAAAGTATTTAGTCCATCGGGCATTACACTGAATTTTCATGCCAAGAACATCAAGAGCTTCCGATTCTGTAATACCTATATATTGCCCATAGTAACAAATGCAGCACCACTATCGAACGCAGAGCTATGCGTAAGCATGCAACATTTGCGTCTTACGAACATCAAATTCTACTCTACTTATGCAATAGAACATAAAGCTTCATACGTTAAGTTAAAACTTTAAAATATAGGAAAATATAGCAACCGTTTTATAATACTCTAAAAAAGCCTCAGCTTCACTACTCTTCTTGTTGCTTAAAGCAGCAGTCACATGTGATATCACCGGAATCGATGTTACCATCACTTGGGTAGGTATTATATTTGACCCTGTTAACTCTACTATATTTCATGGAATATTTGAATCAATATTTTTTATGGTCTTTGTTACGACTTGCTTGAGCCTCTACGGATAGTAAGCCTGCAGGAAAAATACTCAAGTGTATATTTGTCATAAAACGGAACTTTATTGGCAATTATCTTTATTTGCATCTCCACACAAAAGCGATCAACTAATTGATTAGAGTCCACTGCTCCGTTGATAAAATTTCTGCCTCGTGGCGTGTAAAATGTCTATATATTGTATCCGTGATGGCAGCTTCTTTCATTAATACCCGCGCTACCCGCATTTTACAGCAAAGTCGCCAAAAAGCAAAATTTTTTAATTATATTTGCGAGTATATAAGTCACAGAAAAAATGCCAGGAAGTAAAATAAAAGCAATATTTTAATAATAGGATAGTTGGAAGCGTGCCCCTAAGACCATACTTTTTTTAAACATATAATAAAAGGATCTTCCGTGATCAATTTTTGACCAAAAATATTAAAGCATCCTTATTAAAATAAAAAAACTAAAAAGAAATCAGGTAAAGCAAAAGAATAATAGGCGTGTTGAAATTCCTAAAAAAAGGGCACAAGAGAATCTATTAGCGCGGTGAAAGTAATTCTATTTGATTAAAGTGTAGTGGAACCACCCTAATGTAAAAATCAAATTTTCACACACGCAATCATTAACACAACATTTTAAAAGTTTAAATCAAATTACTCAAGTGCAATGCACTAGCAATGCACTTATGTTGTTGTTGTCATACTTTACATGCATGCAATGACTGAATGGCCTTCAACAGGCATATACCTATCGTGTGTGTGTCGATCGGTGCGTTTCAAGTGACACATTTATTTTGTGGAAAACAATCCCAAAATAAATGCAATAGGAACCAGACCACATTTCACTTTTCGCAATGGCGAAAATATTAATAATAATATTTGTATATAATTAATATTAATAAATTGAATTACCACTAATACTAGACTAATAATAACCTTCTCACAGTCGGAATATAAACGGCTGCAATTGAGAAAAGGAATCAATCTTTGTTTGTACGTTCTAGCTCCTAGTTGAGTTCATTACATTAACTGCTCCTAGATGAGCAAGGTATAAAGAAAAGAACTAAACAAAAGGAATAAAGATTATTAAATAACTAAAAACCAACTTGTTTTAATTAAATACAAAGAAAACTTATTACAATAAATATATTTACTAAATATCTTTTTTCTTTGTTAAGATCTTTTTTTATATATTTCTTCTTTTCAATATTTCGCTTTCCTTTGGAAAGCTTCTTCAGAAAAAAATTTTTATATTTTTGAAAACAAAAAAATTATTAACAAATTTGTTAATAATTTTTTTTATTTTTTTTTTTCAAAAATATAAAAATTTTTTCCTGAAGAAGCTTTCCAAAGGAAAGCGAAATATTGAAAAGAAAAAATATATAAAAAAAGATCTTAAAAAAAAATATATTTATTAAAGATAAAAAAGATCGTTTAAAAAACTATAAAAAATATATTTACATAAATACAAATATTACAAAAGATTGATTTAAGTTTAAATATTTCATTAACAGTATATTGACAATTTCATTTTCTGTCGCGAAACCCCCACTGTGCAATGCTTTTTTCGATGATGATATTGGAAAATATTCGCTTTTGTTGCATTTTTTTTTAAGAAAACATATGTTAATCGGTGAACAGAACTATTAAAATATCAACCGAATGCAAACGGGTTATTTCTCACTGAGAACTACTTATATGCCTGGAAATATAATTTCGTTTATTTTGGTCTGACTGACAAATTTTTTACGAAATTTAATTGAAAGGAATAACACGTTGTTTTATGTAATTTAAATAAATTTCTTTCAAACATTTGAACACTACAATCTGTCTACGCATTTACTACCATTCACCTTCCTCTTAATAAACAGATAATTTAGCTGACATCTAGATTTTCGTAGCTTCAATCAACGCAGCAACCACTATTTCCTTTATCAAGACAAATAAACGGCCTTCACAAAGATAATTTGAAAGAGCAAAGTTATTTATTACTACTACACAGTATTTAATATAGCACTATAGAAAACACCATACAACTGAAAGGTAGAATATGCCAAAAAAGCAACAACTGTCAACAACATTTAAAGACATTAAAACCTACAATTGAAATGAGACGATGAGACATGTTAAGTCAGCACTATATGAAAAATAAAAGAACTTAATAATACAAACGGAAGAGAGTGGTGGTAGCGAAATGATTAAAAACTGGGGAGAGAAGTTAAATTTATATTGTCCACCAAAACTTTTATAAATATTATCAATACGAACACAAATAGCTTGTTATTTAAGCTATTTTAAACAAATAAACCAAGTTATAGTACTAAAACAACTATAACCACAATTTGCACACAAATACTAATAAATAACTGTGATAGAACGTAACAAGAATGTCAATTTAACCCACATTGATATTTTATGTTAAGCTTTATTTTTGTTTTTCATTTAATAAAAACCCAAGGCAGACAGACTGACTCAAATGCTTAACCATCACTTGACACACATTTTCTAGTGCACAAATACATTTTTATGTGTAAAATTACACGTTCACATACTTAAACATATAAAATCAGTTGTGCCTTTTAAAACAGAAATGGTAAACAAGGGCAAAAAATAGTACCAACATTTTTAAAAACAGTACAATAGGAAAAGTATTTTTTTAAAAACGAATAGTATGTAAGAAAAGAGTGATGTTCATTTGTTAGAATGAAATCAAATGTGTTATCCTACAAAATCGAAACAGGTTTTAAAGCGAGATGGTCGGAAACAAAAAAGGTATAAAATATTTTAACCTGGTGGGCTGTACCCACTGTATGGTCAAATAAGCAAGATTATATAAATTTCCTTATTACATAAAATATAAGTAAATTACGTTGGTTTCATACCAAGGCATGGGAAATGATCCAAACGTGTTGTCATAAACAAAATATGCCTTAGCTTTTGGGAGTTTAGTATAATGTTATTAAGATTTAAAATCGACTTGTTATAAAAAGATTGGAAATAAGTCGATAATAAGTACATGCAGAATATGGCATTATTGATACCTTTTCAGAAATCTAGGAATAGATTTTCTATCTTTTCGACCAGTTGAACTTCAACTTGTAAAGTGATCTCATATAATTGTTTTTAATTTTTTCCATAAGATTTTCACTTAACTTTTACACATATTAAAACAGTGGTCAATTTACAGCACGCCATAACACAGCTTTTGGGCCACCTGGTTGATACCTTAATATGCAAGAATATAGTTTTTATTTATTTTTGCTAATAATGTGACAATTAAGTCAAACTAACGACAAATAATCCTTTTTTGTATTACCGCTTTATCTAGACAGGAACTCCTTTTATTATATTAAATTAAAATTCATATTTAAATTTCTATTTTCTAACTAGAAAATATATTTTATTTCGTTATTGAAATAAATAGTACCAAAAAACTTCGCTGTTCCTAAAACTAAAATCAATTGTTTGTTTTCACTTAGACAAAAAACTCAGATATTGACGTACGTGTCTTTAGCTTCAAATTTGTGCACACACTTAAATTGTTAACGCCAGCATATTAGATTCATAGCACACAAATTCAAATAAACACACTTGTAGCAGTTGTCAACTGCCATATTTAAGTTTGAGGTTACATCAACACAACAATACCGGAAATTGAAATGTACATGACAATTCATTTCATCAGCATTTACTTATACCCCAAACAATTGGTATTGTATGATGTGGACATTAGTAATAACAGCAGCAGCTGCTGCTATAGATTCCCAAACTACTTTAAAAACATTTTATACGTTATCCCAAGGAAAATTGATTTTAAGTGATTAGGATTTTATTTTCTATTAACTTACATTATCTTCTACATCTCTATATCTATTAAAATTTCTAATTCAGTTTTGAATTAGCACTTACATAAAGTGTTATTTTTGGTTATTTTTGCAATACAAAGACGTTTTGCTAAAACACTGAGGGTCATATTCATAAAAATTTAAAACATGTTAACAATCCAAGATAAGCAAATATTAGTTTAAATAATATTATAAACGAATAGTAGTCTTAAAAACATTAACAAACAATTTTAAATTAAAATTTTATTGTTCTAGTTAGTCATTAAATAACTAAATTATAGTCAAACAAATTAAAAAAAATAAATAATAAATTTAATAAAAAATAATTAACAGAATATTTAAGAAAACATATTATTACTCTATGAAATATCGAATATATATTTTCTTACTTGCATGTGCTAATTGCCAACTATTTTCGTATGCCAGCAAAAAATTGTCTGAATAATGATGATCCATTAGATGATCCCATTAAAGTAATAAAAATCCACCAATAAAAATGGTGGTGCCGTTAAAGTTACCTTTCTTAAAATGCGTGATATTTTCGGGCACGCTATTATATTTCGGAAGCCGTTATTAAGATTTGGGCGGCAGGCTCGATATAAAATGTGCGACTGGGTCGTTAAACTGAAAACATCGCACCGTAAGCAACAGTGTTGAGGAACATTTCTCAACTCCTCGACGTTCTTAATAATTGGGGTTATACACTACATGACGAATTTTGGCGAGAAGCCTTTGCATGCTCAATGTGTCACTGTATAGTATGCTATGTGGTCTGGAGGAGTGATTGGCTCGTTATTTTAAAAGATCAGACTGAAAATGCGGTAACGGTCAATGGATCCCGATATCGCGAAATGCTAACAATTCAATTTTGGCCTATAATTGACGACGTATATATCACTGGCATCTAGTTTCAACATTGCGCACAGTGAGACAGCAATATAGTAACTGCGGCAAAAAATGGTTTTTGGCGTGTCGTCCAATTTGGATGAAATTTACACAGTATATTAACAGATATATGAGTAATAATTTCCTGAAATTTTAGTCTCATAACTTCATTACTTTTTGGTCAAAGTTGAGCTATGCCAACGCGCTTGAAATATGTTAGTTCAATATGTAATATTCAAAAGCTTGTTAATAAAAAATACCTAATAAATATAACTTTAAAGTATTTTTTAATTAATTTAGTTGTTGTAGAATGAGTGGATGAAAAAATAATTAAAAAAAAAAACAAAAAAAAATTTCTTAACAACAGAATTGTGGTGTAAAAATTGAACATTTTGCATTTTCAATGGACTAGGAAATATAGAGCAGCCCCTCGCCCTAGGTGCAGACTTATATCAAATGAAAGATTGAAGTCTCATCTTTCATTTGAAGTAAAGGACATATAGCAAAAGTTTACAAAAGTATTTTAAACATTTAAAAAACCCAAAAAAAATAATTAACGCGCACATTCTGTCGCTATACGTATGTTAGCATGCAATAACATCTTTACAACTTTTTACTTTTATTTTTTTTAATTGTTTACAACTATTCACTTATTGTTTATTATAATTTTATTCACATTATTCATTTGATTGATAATTTTTTTGATGGTCATTGATTTTGGGTGTTCTTGTAATGATCTCTTTTGATAAGAGATTAGCATTTCTCTAACATATTTGATATCCAATCACCGATGAAAATGTTTCTGATAAAATATGTTTTTAACATCTCTTGTTCCGTTAAAGTTAACTGATCTTTATAATGATTCTTATTTGTGTTGGACCAATTCAGAACTATCTTCAACAAGACTTTGTAGGCCTCGGAAATTCGAATTTGTGAAAGAAACCGCAGATGTTATTAACAATGAAATGAATCGTGTAAATAAAGAAATTCAAAATTTAAAAACGACAGAATTCGAAATGTTCAACAAGAAGTTTGCGATATCTCATAATTTAACTATGACGATGATTGACGGAAAAGTGGCAACAACAGTCGGTAAGAATTGCTCGATGGCTGTTTGTTTTATATGTGGAGCAAAAGCTACTGAAATGAATAATTTGGAAGCAGTTATCTTGCGAACAAATTCAGCTGCAGCATTGAAATTTGGAATTTCGCCGCTACATGCTCGAATAAAATTCATGGAATGTATATTACATATCAGTTGTAATAAAAGTTTTAAAGCGTGGAGGACAAATAGAGACACAAAAAAACATAAAGAATCTGTTAAAACAGAAATAAAAAAATTTCAAATTAGTTCTGGGTTTAAAAGTCGATGTGGTGAAACAAGGCATGGTAATAATTAATGATGGTAATGTCTCTAGAAGATTTTTTGAAAATCCAGAATTACCACTGTCATAACTGGTGTAAATGTAGACTTAATTCACCGATTTAAAATTATATTAAATACTACAAATACTAGTAGAAATATAGATGTTGGTAAATTCCATACGTACTGCATGGACACTGCAAAATTGTATGTAGAGCTTTTTGTCTAGTAGTACATTCCTACCAGTGTCCATAACGTTCTCATTCACGGCAGCAAAATGGTATCTGAGGCTATAAATTGCCAATAGGTTTGTTTGCAATTTTTATTTTTGAAAGTATTTTTTTAAATTTTAATTAATATTAACTTTTTTTGCTACAGAAATGTTATCCTAAGAAACCCAAGAAGCAATGAATAAGGAGTATAGAAACTGTAGGCTATTACATTCTTGTAAAAATTCACGTATTTCTACAAATGAGGATGTAATGCACTATTTGCAAATATCATCAGATCCTTATATTATTAAATTTAGAATGAGAACGCAATTAAAAAAATTAGAATACCATGATGATGTCAAAAAATTATTGATAGAGTGAAAAAAATTTGTTCTTTTTTCAATGGGAGGTTGGCGTAATAGTGGGCGAATTTTCTTAATTTGTTTTAACTGGATTTGTCTTAAAATTAACCTGTGCAAAATTTTAGGGCTCTACAATGACTCCTTGTATTTAATGCCGGCGTTGTCTCACTGTGTGTCGGTGCCACATGTTATACACCCAATGAAAAGATCAATTTATTGAAAACAAAATATCCCGATCGCATAATTTCTCGGCAGTCAGCAGTTAAGTGGCCAGCCAGATCGTGTGGTATAACACCACTGGATTACTTTTTGTTAACGACAGAGTCTTTAGTCAATCGAATCGATTTCAGCCTTAAAACTCAAAGGAAATAAGACCGCTATTTTGCCAAGCGACATCTGTCAGCGTGATTGAGGTGGATATTTGTCTGATATCATTTTTCATTCACAATTGCCGAACTTTTCTCCTCGTAATACAATAAAAATTTATATCATCTTAATTAAAATTTTTTGTTTTATTTTGTTTTAGAAAACAAACTTCTTGTTAAGAAAGCCCTTTATAAAAAGTAGATCGATAGGCTATTGTAGACGTATTTGCATTATGTCTATTAGAAAATTTGTGGGAGTGCATTATCAGAGAAAGTATTTTCTTATTGGAGTAGCAGTAAATAAAATCAAATGAAAGAATAATTTCCCAGCAATCTATAATTAAAACGAACAACTGTAAACATCTGTGAGATAATATATGCTGTTATCAAAAAATATAAAGAGGAACAACATTTGGGTTTTAAAAAGCCCTAAGTATTAACTCGTTTTGGAGTTGCCAGCTGAAAAAGTTGCTTAACTGTTTGCTAGCTATTGTGTGTTATTAAATACGAATTTTAAAAAATGATTTACAAGATATTAAACAAGAAGGTTTTCAAAAATTTGAAGGCCAGTACATTAATAATGATATATCTTTTAATACAAATAGCAAGAACTCTTATCATAATAATGTTTCGTATGCTGATTGCACGAGAGGTAATACTGATTTCTTTAGTATACCTCAACTCTTTAATATTTTTACAATAGCATTAAATGATTTAAAAAAATGCACAACTGAAATACAACAAATACAAATAAAAACATCAATGGTAAAATATGCATATGATGCATAAAAATAACAGTGGCTTAAAAATTGTTCATTGCAATGCGAATGCTATTTCTACTTTTTAGCATTTATTTCAATATAAAACGTTGCTTGAAAAAGAAAATATATATTGCATATATATTGCATACATATTGCATAAAACATATTTTAAATCTTTATTATTCATTGCAAGGGTAGGTTACATTCAATGCTGGTAGGCGTAGCACTTATGATACGCAGGTCAGTCCAACAGAGGGTTTTATTGATCTATAATACATTTGGTATAGAAAAATTGGTGATTAAAATAAAATTCTATATTATTCAAATATTATCTGTTCGGGATACACATCGAAGTATGAAAATGGAGATTTTATTATCCTTGGTGATTTAGACGTGAGACATCCCGCATGGAATTGTATTAAGCATAAGTCGGGGGGACACATTGTTTCGCCTTGAGCAGTTTTACGACTTCTTTATTTATTATCCTAACGGACAAAACATTTACCCATCTCAAAGAAATAGAAATACCTATACTATTTACTTGGTGTTAAGCACTAGCCCATTAGGCACTAGTGTTGAGTCAACACTGAAAAAGTGAAAACTAAAGCCTGCATGAAACAAGTAAGACACTATGATTACAAACTGGCTAGAAATATAAATAATAATAAAATGCGACTAACAATCCAATCTCGAGATCGTTAATTAATATGCAGAATAATAAATTTCCTGAAATTGTTTTTGAAACTCGTAATAAGTATATGTCTCTTATTATTATAATGGTAAAACAATATTGTCGGAAAATACAGAAAATCATTAAATTTAAAAGATTATCGATTCTATCAGAAATAAATTTTTACGAGCAATGTGCAAACTTAATCAGAAAAGAAGCATCGGAATGGCAAATGAAAAAGCCAAGAGATTAATCGTTTGGAAACTCAGTTGGTGTTTGAAGGGCAAACGAATAATCGAAAGCTGGAAATTTAATAACAAACACTGATGAGGAAAAACCAAAACTATTATTCAATACATTTAACGTATCCAACAGTTTCACATGTTCTTATAAACCCGCCATCGATAAAATTGTTAATTTGAAGGTTAAAAAATTTAATTCCGAGGGCGCGTATTCTGAAAACCAGGTACAAATCACCTTAATTAATTTAGTTATTATATTTTGAATCCTGAACCATTAAAATCGCCTGGCCTTATTGAAATATTCCTAAGTCCGAGAAGTTGTTATTACTACGATAAGTCTTAAGTCTTAAGATTGATAAATCTTAGTTGTTATTACTATTTATAACTCCTAAGACTTAAGACTTATCGTAGTAATAACAACTTCTCGGCCTTGGGAATATTTCAATAAGGCCAGGCGATTTTAATGGTTCAGGATTCAAAATATAATAATAATCAAGTTCAATATATTATATTTCTATTTTTGCTTAAATAAATTCGAGTTAAAAATTACGAAATATGTAAAAGAAATTATTTATTTATTTATTTAATATCAATTTTTTTAGAAGTTAATTATTAAGTACTAGGTCGTTATTTAATAAAAAAAAATTTAAAACTTTATTTTTTATTAATTTTCAATATTTCGCCAAACCATTGGTTGGCATCATCTGTATAAACAAAAATAATGAGTAAATAATTAATCAAAATTGAAAAAATTTTTGGCGAAATATTGAAAAATAATAAAAAATAAAGTTTTAAATTTTTTTTAATAATAACTAATGACCTAGTGCTTAATAATTAACTACTAAAAAATATTAAAAAAGGTAAAAAAACTATAATTATTATTTAATTTTAATTTATCCACTTCCTGTACAACAAGATTGTGTCTTATATTTATAGTACAGGAACGTACAATATTATAATAATATTCTTAAGATTCGAAATTACAAAATATACTAATCAAAAGAAATACTTTTATAAAAATTTCCTAAAATTGTTAGCATTGCTATTCATTTGCTGACTTAGTGGAAGACTATTCCAGAGACGACAAGGCAGTGATAACGAGACAAAATAATATTTTTGTGCCTTGGAGATTGGAAGAAACGTATTTTTTCAAACAAATATATGGGCGTTCTTGTCACAATTTGTTTATGTTACAATTTGTTTATGAACCTTTATTAGTCCCTGAAAAGAGATTCCAAGAAGATTGTTGGAGACATTTGATATATGATCAAATCTTCTGAGTCCAAAAACATATCTTACGATATTATTAAATACAACTTCAAGCTTGTTCCTACTGACTGAGTCCCAGCATCCAAACAATTCACATCCATAGGTTAAAGCGGGTATAGGATACATTTTAGCAAGCAAGATTCGTATACTTAAAGGTGTCAAATATTGTGTTGACTACAGTGCTCGAAGCTTTATAAACAATTGACCTGCCAGCATATTTACACGATTAGTCCATGTTAATTTATTATTAAATACTAAACCGAGGTTTTTAGCAGATTTAACATTCATAATTTTCTCATTGTTCAATACAATATCATGTGACAGTACAGATTGCAAACTTTTTTTACATATAACGATGCATTTTGACTTAGATGGATTTAAGTAGAGCCCATTTGCATTTGCCCATAGGTAAATTCTATTCAGATCATCGTTTAAGGAGGATATGCTGGGGTCAATATCTCGGCCAGAGCTACTTAGTGTTAGCTGCACATCATCTGCATATAAGTGTATACTGGAGCTGGAGAGTTGTTTTGGCAGATTATTCACATAGAGTGAAAATAGCAGAGGTCTTAGAATGGAACCCTGTGGCACTGCTCTAGTAAGAGGTAAGCTATCAGACCAAACATTATTCACCAACACCGATGCATACGGTTCGATAGATATGGGAAACAAAATTTCTTAAAATAAACTCTTAATTTTTTTTTAAGTTTTAAAAAGTGCTCTTAATTCTTAAACAATTTATACAACATCAAAAACCTGTTCATATTAATGCTATAAGCCGATTAAATTCTTAAAATTAATATAAACTTTAAGAAAAACAAATGCCAAATTCATCTGTTTGAAGCCTTATATTTATTTCACATAAAAAATTCAGAATATGCTAAGAAAACTCACTAGAATTAAATAGCATTAAATTTATTTGCAGAGTTCGCTCTGCTACTGGTTCAATATTTATATTTGTTTATTTATATTTTAAAAATAAAATTGTATTAAGAAAAATAGCAGTTCATAATAGTAACAAATAAATATTCTAATTAAAAATCATAAACAATCCTTCGTAACTTTAAAATCAATAGCATCAACCTTGCTAACACATTCTAATTAATTTAAAAGCTTTGAACGCTCATAGAATCGATTTATTAATTTAATAAATTTATAATTATAAATAGAAATAGAAATTTTGAAATAAAAGCAAACTTTTTTGATAAACTAACAAATGTAAAATGTATAAATCAAAAAGCGGAAATAATCAACAACATTAATCAGGATAATATAATAACTTTGTTATATTCATAAATCTACAAATAAGTGTTCACAAATACTCACATTTAAAATAATTATATTAGAATACAAGTGGAAATTAGTCAGGTTGCATGTTTTCATGTTGCACAAGAAACAAACTGAAAGAAGAAAAAAACATCAATTTTTAAACAACAATTTTGAAAGACAGAAAAGGAAAAAATATACAAAGACAAGCAATTTCACTAAAAGAAAAATTTTATTTAATACTAATTGCATTTGGCAAATAAACTCACTTTCATCAGCAACATCACCATAATTGGCTGCCACCATCAAAATTTAGTGGCTTTTCTTCTCGTTCGTATTTTCCTTTTTTTGCAATTGTTTTTCAACAACAGCTTCATTTCTATTTGCATTCTCAATGCTGGCAATGGGTTAAACAGCTTTAGAGTAAAGAAATTTTACAATTACAGCTGTTTCCTCTTTAAATGTGTTTTAGTTCTACCAAAATACACTGTAAGCAGAGTATTGTATTTCTTGAATTCAAAATTAAAAAGAAACTGGAGATGAAACTACTAACTTTGTTTTCTCACAATAAGTTCTCGTTTCTTTCATTTTTATGAGATGACAAAACAACAATTCCTCGAAGAAACAGAACATTTTTTAAGACAGTTATTTTTCTTTACTTATTTGTGTATTTTAATTTGGTTAAGTATCACAAGCTTGCACACAATCTCATTTAAAATAATTTTCTTTTCAATAAAGAAATTCCCAGTAAAAGATTTTTTTTCTTTAAAATATTGTTTTCAAATTTTAAATTTTCTTTTATTAAAAGAACGATGTTCAGTTTAATGCTGTGATAAAATTAAAGTTATAAATGAAAGCAACAAACTAATTTAAAAAAAGGGTTCTCAACAAGAACTTTGGTTTCTACAACAAAATAAAACAAACATTTTAGATTAAGATAATTCAAATTACGAAGAGAAAAAGTACGGCAATTACGAATGAAAATTACGACCACACTGACAGATATCGATCCTTTCATCAATGTTTTTAATCGCTTTTTGGCAAAATGGCGGTGCTCAAATCGATTCAATTGGCACCTGTCCTTAACATAGCCACACAAAAAATAATCCAGTGATGTTAAATCACACGATCTGGCTGGCCACTTAACTACCCCCCGGGGCACATATATATGGTCTTTATAGAACTTCGACTATCTAGACACAGTGCAACTGGGGGAGAAAGGAAGCCCAGTCCCCTGAAGTCAGCAGGGGTATAACTGGAAACTCCACTTTATTTCCACGGGAATCAGTAAGCTCGCAGAGTTCCGTTATTTGTCTCTTTAGACTTTTAACTGTTGATTTTTGAAGTTGGCCCCTATATGGGAGTATCGTGGTGGTTGTGGTTTCGCGGCCCCATATCAGGTCTGTTGTTTAATATGGTGGCCAGGATCATTTCGCCGTTAATGACACCCTAGGTGAATGATCCAGTCCAGTGAGCATGCTAGACATGTGTTCTGGACAGGAGTTGGAAATTCTCCAACTCTTAAGCAAAGAGTGATGATTTGCAGCCCTGCTCTGGAATCATCGAAGTTGCAACTAGAAAGTTATGTTGCATAGAATTATGGCTTCGGCTTCCTAGACGAGCATGACGTTCCAAATTATGCAGTGGTTTGGTCCACCATCTCATTAAGGCTTCATGGTCAGGCGCGGATGTAAATCTAATCACACGTCGGCCACTTAACTACTGAATCCAAAAATTGTTTAAAATAATTCAAAAATATCGTTACGTTTATTCCTTTTAATAAACATTTTGTTATATTGCGTTCTTTTATCGCAAAATCATAACACAGAACTTTAGATTTAAATTAAATTATACGATTTATTTACTTTCAATATACACAAAAAGTAAACACGATAGTAACCTCACGCCTTCAAGTTCTGTGTAAGTTGTTGTTGTTTTTGTTTTCAGTTGTTTAGTTTATTTTGTGGAATTTCTTTTAAGCAAGTTGTTGTTGTCTTATGTACATAAGATTTCTTAGCTACAGATTGCCATGAAATTATGCGACCGCGATATTTGGTTTGCAATAAATTTATCGTTTCATTGGCTGTGTGATATGTGACACCGTTCTTTTAAATTCACATGTCAGTGCTATCCACGGCATCAATAATAGGCCAAAATTTAATCGTTTTCATTTCGCAAAAGCGGGATCCATTGAACGTTACCGCATCTCCAGCCTCATCTTCGAAAAAAAGAACGACCCAATCACGCCTCCAGACCACATATAGTGACACTTTGAGCATACAAAGACTTCTCAATGGACGCTCTAGGATTTTAAAAATCCCAAATACGGCAAGTGGAATTAGGCTTCATCTGAAAAAATATTTTTTTCAGAAAATCCAGCCGGTTGTTCCTGCATGAATTGAGCGAATTTACGGCAGGCTCTAATTCCTGCACCAATTGAACCTTGTAAGGCATCAAAGTCAAATCCTTACCAAAATTCGGCATGTGGTGGTTTTAGATAACCCCAATTGTTGAGAACGTCGATGAATTTACAAATGTTTATCTGCTTCAACACTGTGGCTCACGATTGCGATGTTTTCAGTTGAACGACACGGTCAACAACACATTTTGTATCGAGCCTGTCGACTCAAATCGAACACTTAATTTCTTAACAACGGTCTCAGAAGGACGATTATGTTGTTCGTAAATATCACGAATTTTACGAAATTTGATTTTAACGCAACCACCATTTTCGTAGTGGATTTTAATTATTTTAATGCGATTTTCGTACGAAACTGAATTCATTGTGACAATTGCCAACACATCTCTTACGAATATTACGAAAAAAATTTTTGTTGAAAAGCACTTTATAAAAAGGAATTTTTTTTACATTTTTTTTTTGAAAACATTGCGTGATTATTTTAATTTATTTGAAAAATTGTTGTTCCGCATTTAAAAAATTTCTTGTCTTTTTTATAAAGAAAATATTTTATTTCAAATTTAGTTATTATTATAATGACTAACAATTGATTGTAATCTGAATGTTTGCAGGACAGGTTTGTTAACATCTTTTATTTTTTAAGAAACATGATCTACACAATTTTGCTACACTTCCCACTGGAGATTGCTAATATTATCAAGAAATATAAAGTGGCTGAAATGGATATAAAAAACAGTGTTTTTTTTGAGTATTCATAGGATTATTTTCATGAAGCTTTTTATAATTATTGTTGTTTAATCGTAGGCGTTAGTTAACCTAAAATATAACATGGCAACTTTTTTTCTAACGTCATAAATTTCCTGGTAGTTCTAAGGATGGCTTTAATTGTAATCGAAGTAAAAACAACTTTGTCGGCAAACCACAAATTTAATTTTTACATTTTAACCTTTTTTTTATTTTAAGTAGACGTTAAGAAACTCAAAAAATAAAACTCAAATGAATTAGAAAGCTAATAAAAAATTAATTTTGCCCACAACCTATTAACCATCCAATAGGCAGCTTCAAAAAATATTATTAAAGAGCCGTTCAGTTAAAAAGTAAAATATTTCACATTATTTTTTCACACTGCATAACATGATTTTTAAAGTTTGAAAACACATGATAGTCGTATTTGGCCGATACGATTAGTGTAGCGAACAAAAGACAAGACGCACGATGAATGACAATATCTGGCTGTTACTTCGCCAAAAAAAAAAAATTTAACAAAACACAACACACTAAAAACATTCCAAACAGTTTTTTTGCTTAAAAATGTAATTTCCCAAGTTTAGCAATAATTGGCAATCAGATTTTGTTATTAAGCTAAATGTTATTTAAAATGTAAATTATTTTCAACTTCAACTCTCATTAAATGGTAGAGCAAAAAAAATTTAAGAAATAATAAAGAAATCTTTTTCCTAATTTTTCAACTTGATGTTGTTTGTATAATTTTATATTAAATTGAAAACTTTTCATTTAAAAGCATAAACAAAATTTTACAAATAATTTATTTTCAGCCAAGAAAAAAGATAATTAACACACAGCAGTACGCAGAAACTACTGGATTTTCAGTATGAATTTTGCTTAAAGTTGCTTTTTATTTTAAACTGTGTTAGGTTTTTATGAAGCATGAAGTTGTGACTATCGACTATTAATTAATATATTTTTAAATTTTTTATCTGATTTAATAGTAAACATAAAACCACATTTTAGGATATATTTTAAAAAAAATTTTTCTAAAAGTGAGAATTAAGATAAAGGAAACTTTAAAGTTGTTTACGTAGCATGTTTTGCTGGTCATTTAGAATCTTAAAACTATTTTCGGTTTAGTTAAAATATTTTAAGGATATGTTGTATTTAATAAAACCCTGACTAACTGAATGTATTTAGCATTTTTTATAAATAGTCCGTAGTAACTGCTGAAAAAAGCTTTGTTGAATCTAAGCTTGTAATTGGAGGTACACTGTTAACTAGCAGCGTTACAGTTTTAAACCTGAAGTGCTACTTTATTTGTTATTTTGGTGCCAAAGGTGCATACTGACATATTAAAAAAACTATTGCCTGTAAAAGCCTTGAAACCCACTAAATGCATAAAACTCACCCTGTTATCTATTATCGCTCTGTAGTCATAGCATTTGTATAAACAAAAAATTGTTTAAAACAATTCAAATATATTGTAATGTTTATTCCTTTTAATAAACATTTTGTTATATTGCGTTCTTTTATCGCAAAATAAAAACACAGCACTTTAGAGTTTTATATTAAATTATACGATTTATTTACTTTTAATATACAGAAAATAAACACCATGGTAACTTCACGCCTTAAATTTTTTAGTTGTTTTTATTTTGACATATTTTAGCTTATTTTGTGGGACTTTTTATAAGCAAGTTGTTGTCTTATTTACATAGGATTTATTAAAAAATGTACGCAGTTTATAAAACGCACAATAGGTAATTTCGTTTACTTTTTTACTAATAATTATTTCCTTTGAGATTTTAAACAAATCAGCTTCGTAACAATATATTAAGAGCAATAAACAAACTTTTCAACATTGTACACCCACACAGCAAAATTGAAACATTCCATATTAACGAGCTAAAAGCTGTCTTTAAAATATGTTTTAAATTAATAGCTCACACTGATAACGTAATCGTAGTCGTAGTTTAGAAATATATAAAATTAGCGTGCGCGTGACTGCTTTGCAAGTCGTTTGAGGGTTCTTTTTACTCTGCAGCGTTCTTTTTTGTGTCCGCCAAAAAATTCAATCATTCAAGAAAATTAATCAGAAAGAACACAATTTCTTTTTTTTTTCATTTCCATGTTTTTTTTAATAATTTTATCTATTTTTCGATTGATTTTAGTTCGCGGTATAGACAAACAAAGCAGTTGGTTTTATTAACACGTAAACATGATACATATAATTGTCCGTGCGAAAAACAGGGATCATTGCAAAAGCAATGGGGAACTGAAGCCATTTAAAACCAAATGGCAAATCTGGAGGAATCAACGGAATCAGCACATTCTCACCCTTATATTTCCTTTTAAAATTTTTGCCTTAATCACATTTTTCATGGCTTTTTTAACTACTAAACGTGTCCCATTGCAAAGTCGTGGCTGGCGGTTATTTCTAAGCAAAATAATTGGTACACCAGCTTTCACACGTTTGGGATAGAGCGGCAGTCCAGGTAACTCAGCGAATTTTAAAATTCGACTGGATAATTTACAACATCATCTTGATTGGCAACCGATTTGCAGGTAAAAATTTCCCCGGGAATGTCATTCAAAATTGTCACATTGATATCCGAACATCTGCAGTCATGGTGTCAATAACGGGAAATACGTTTGTGACCAATTCTTGTTTTGCTTGTGCAAAGTGGCAAAAATTATCTGGAAGCGTAATCATTTTTGTGGAGTGGTTAATTCCCAATATCTAACAATTGCTTTGAAAAACGTTTGGCTGATGGATCATTTTGCAATTGAACACGCAAATTACACACACACACAAAATCCAACAGAATATGGAACAAAAATTCTCTATTTGTTTGCACATCCATTTGCTATGAACATAAGCATATTTCGATATGTATTGCCATCTCATTCTGTGCAAGCACACACACACACAACAACGTACAAACGAAAACACACATTTCATTCGATACAAAACATTGAGTCGAAGTATTCAATGGAAAAAAAATTTGGATATTTTTAAAAAATTTATCTTGTTTCAAGCACGCACTGTGGACGCACTATTGTGCATAAACGCATGAAACAAAGATACAAAGCAGCGAACGACCATTACGGAGGCACTGGTGGAAATCCGACGGCGCATCTCGTCAAACACTGGCAACCAACGGACACCTATTTTAGGCTTAATTTTTATATATATAGAAGATTAAATTTTTAATTTTCATGTGATCATATGATAAAATGTGCAATAAACAATAAGCTGGATAACAGTTTTTTTTTATAATATCTATATCTGAGGCAGGAACAGTTTTGAAAGTTTTAGGATATTGTAGACTCACTACTTCTATATAATTCTCATTTAATAAATCTAGTTTTAGAAATAAACAGATATAAACAGAACTGAGCTCACTAATAACCTGTTTAAGTAACGGAAATGGGTACAGATATGATTTTCGAATAAACTTTTTAATTATTTATGTGTTTTTTTAATGATGTCTATTTTGTGAATTAAGTTATTAGAAAAGAAAATATTTGTGTTAATTTTTAATGATGATAGGAAAAATCAGGCACAAACAAAGTGAATCAAAATTACATCCCGCTTCTTTTGCATCTATCTGCCTACGATTGTGTGCCTTTTTTACAACATATTTGATCCCAACATATTTAACAAATTAAAATAGCAAAAATATTTGCAATTTATCAATATTAATTTGCTTAGACAAAAGTCCATACACAACCCAAGGATTTTTTCCTTTTTATTTGTTTGGCAATTTTTATTATTATTTTTTCCAGTTCCTGTAGTATACTGATTGTTATGAAAGAAGCTAAATACGCGGTATTTTGCCCATAATTAACTCGAAAAATTCTGAATGATTTTTCTTTTTTAATAAATTTTAAAATTAATTAATAATAGTATGCTTAAATTGAATTAAATTAATTTATTTATTATAATATCAAATATTTGGAGTTATAATTTTAAAAATTATTTAATTATATTAGATAATATTTTAATAATAAATTTCCAACTATGTACTTTTACGTACATAAATGTTTTTATAAAACTATGCATCCTTTAGTTATTTAGCCATGTGGTACACTTAAATCTAGACTAATGTTGTGCACCTTCATCTCGTCGACATGAACGATTGTGTTTGAGTGCATTTTAAAAAAAATTATAGTTATAAATTATGCAGATAATAATTTATGTTAATCCTAAAAGGATAGAGGGTAAAGAGAGTAAAACTCATCATATAACATAATACTAATGCAAAAATTAATGCATGGACGATAAGTAGCAAAGTGAAAGCAATTTGAAATAACAAAAGGGTCACGGCAACCAAGGTGTTGCTATGTTTATAGTTGGTTTATAATAATTTAAGGTCTTACGAGTTGTTAATGAAAATGAAAAATGTTTTTTGTATATTAATGTGCTTTAAGTATAAAAGTATAACTAAATGATAACGGTCTAAAGGAAAATTAATATTTAAAACTCTGTATTTAATTTTCGTTTAAATAAAGTGCAAAACTATTATAATTCAGATACGAAAGGGCAGCTTATTTAATTTAATAATAATAAAAAATTTTAAAATGCAGTTACGGCTAAAGCCTCACTGTAAAGATAACTTGGAAACAATTCAATGTTTTTAATTTAAAAACAAAAATTCAGTTTCAATTTTGTTTATTTCCCTTGAAACTGATATCAAATATTTTCTTATTAAAGTATTATTTTCACTTTAAATATTTATGCAGTTTTACGGGCTTTTCCCTTTTATTTTTTTCATAACGCTCATCAATGCTTCTTATAAATGTGAAAGACTATGTGTTGTAAATGTTTTTAAATCGAAGTTTTTATTTTCTTTTTTAATGGCAAAACCCAACAACGTAACAACGAAATGAAAAGACAAGTTTTGAAACTCATTTAAATTCCGAAAATGTTCAAAATAACAAGCATCACATATACAATACATGATTTCCTTTATTCATTTGCTATTTTTTTTTATTATTCTTTCAGCCCTTTTAATGTTGCTGCTAGTGGTTCAGAAACGCTACAGCTACCATAGAGTGCTTGCTGTTTTCGTAATTGTGTAATTTTTTTTTTATTTTCATTCTCTTATGGCGTACTTTATATCTTGTGTCCTTTATAACTTCATACGTATACTAATCTTTACTCGTTTACATATTACATTTACATGTTTGCCTTTCTTCATGCCGATATCAACAACTCAAAAAAACGTTTTGCTTTGCTTTTATTTTCACGTTATTTCTCCTTGAAGTCATATTTGTTGGGGACTTTGATTTTCTCATATGCTATTCTTATTGCCAAGCTTGTGTTTATACTCACGTATTTACCAGTTTACAGTATTTAAAAATCATTTTCTTTATTTCGAAAAGGTAAAGTCAGTTAAATACCAACAGCGTGTTGACTTATTCATCAGTTTTCTCTCAAGAAATTCAAGTTGTGCAAATGCTCTACATGTTAAAAAGTTATTCAAAATACACTGTAGTTTAGCAATATAATTTAAAAGCAGTAACGAGTAACCAATAAAGTTCGTTATATATTTAGCATGTTATTCTTCTCTTTTGATCTTGGCTGCGCTGAACACTTGTTAAACCATATAAGAGAGCAGACCTGTTCCAGCTACAGTCCCTAAACGAAGTGAAAATTTGTTTCATGTAATATGACTTCAATGAGAAGAAACAAATTCATAATAGGGGCTAAATTTTTTGCATGGGCTGAACCCGCCACAGAAAGGTCTATCCTACGCGAATAAATTTATTAATTATAATTAGATGAAAAATATTTTTAAAAGATACGCATGATGTGTGATGCATGTTTCTTAGATAAATTTTTAAAAGACTAAAATTTTATGAAAAGAAAGTCTATGGAAGAGATTTTACGAGCTGCTGACAGCAAGCCAAAAAAATTGTTCTCTAAAGAAATTTACATGGTACAAAACTTTAAATATAATAAAATAAAATATAATATAATATAATATAATATATTATAACATAAGGTTTTTCATCAACAAGTTTGTTTTTTAAAAGAAAATAAAACCAAAAAATTATATTAAGATGATTAAAATTTTTATTGTGTTACGAAGAAAAATGTTCAGCAGTTATGAATGACAAATTATACCTGGCAACTGTGCAACACAACCACATAGACAGATATGATGACTTCATCAAAGTTTTTAATCACTTTCTAGCCTATTTATTTAATCACATCTCGGATTTTGATTTTTAAGGCTGAAATCGTTCGTTTGGTTTCGTTTGGACTCTGTCCTTAACATAGCCCCACAAAAAAAAATCCAGTGATGTGAAATCACACAATCTGGCTGGCCAGATTGTCGTAAAATTGTGCGATTGAGAAACTTGGTTTAAAAAAAAATTAATCGTTACATTGGCTGTGTGACATGTGGCAGCGTCCTACAGAAACCACGTATCGGTTCTATGCACGTCGTCAATAATAGGTCAAAATTGACTTGGTAGCATCTCGCAATAGCGTGTACTATTGCCTGTTACCGCATTCCAGCCTCATCTTTGCAAAAAAAGGCCCCATCACGCCTCCAGAGCACATAGCGCACCATGCAGTAACACGTTGAGCATGTAAAGGCTTCTCAATAATCACTCTAGGATTTTCAGAAGCCCATATGAGGCAATTTTGCTTTTGGACATACCATGACAAATAAAAATGTTCCTCGTCTGAAAAAATTATTTTTCAAAAAAACCAGCCGGTTGTTCTTGAATAAATCCTTACGCAAAATTCGCCATGTGGTGGTTTTGGACAATCCCAATTGTTGAGAACGTCGAGGAGTTAACAAATTAGGTTCTTCTTTAACGATATGGTTCACGGCTGCGATGTGTTCAGTTGATCGATCCGGTCGAATACGCTTTGGTGTTCGCACATTTTGTATCGAGCCTGCCGACTCAAATTTAGTAACACTTTATATGTTCAATACTACTTAACACAAATTGGAGTTTTGTTTACAAATCAGTCGCCTTTTACAAGAACCCAATTTTTGATATACTCGTAGAACTTTAAAAGTTAAACACAGGAAAACTTTTGTCTTTCACAGATGTTCATTTTTAAAACATTTAGTTTAGCGTTAAAATGCATCCTGTTTACAAAATTACGTTTATATCACAAACAAAGCTATAGAGTGTTCTATTATTCAATTTTGCCAATATATTTGATTTCATATTCAGTTTCTATTCGTTTTCTTCTATGACATATACTTCACGAGCACTTCGTTTAATTTGGATTTTATGCAAAATGCGTAGAATGAAATGAAAATGATTTGAAATCTAAAATGTGTTGCTTTTCTTTTTACGATATAATGTTTTCATTTCATCTGTTCACCACTTTTATAGGTTTGCTATTGCGATTGATGTTATTGATATATTTTCTTATTTACTGTAGATTTTCCCTTTCGTTTGTTAAGCAAATGGAGATTTTGATTTTATATTATTCAACCCACATCCAAAGCCATATTAGAAAGTTCTTGCTGAAAAGCAGTTTTGGTATTTTAATTTCGCATAACGTTAAGGGTCAGGTTGTAAAATGTGATTTTTTATTGTTGGTTTTCTTTATAAAATCACAGACGAACTATATTTTTTTTGCATAGTGAATATGAACGTTTAAAACAAGTGTTATTGCTAGAGTTGTGGGGGTTAATGCCAGTATTTCTTAAATGAAGAAAATCTAATCTGTGTATGTAGTGCATAGTGGATTGTTTTGCAGTTGACGATGGTGCCTGGAAAAAAATGTAATAAAAAACAACAAGCAAAAAATAGGTCAAATAAAATGTTCTGTGTCAAAGGAATTTATGTAGGCCTACTTTAGTCACCCACAATAAAAGAAAATATCAAATTACGATTAAAAGGATAACATTTCTATCAAAATCGTAATTTAAGAAATGAAGGCAAACTTTTTACTGCTCAGTTTTTCAAGGTCTTATAATGATGACGTTACTTCATTTATTTTTGATAAAGTTTCGTGTCTCCAGTTATCTTAAAAGTTTCAGTGGCATATAGAAAATTCTTTAAGAATTTTTTCTTGTATTTTGTTTAAGGAATTGCAGGTATCCTGAAGTAAGAGAAGATTTTTACGTAACTGTCAGTATACCACTAAAAACTAAGATGCCGTGCTCAGGATAACTGAGACGAAATTTTCGTTAATATCTATAAAAGCATAGCAACTTTTACAACAGATTTATTATTATTAGGAAAAAAAAAATATCCTCTAAAGGTTCTTTGTTCTCAGATTATTTATTATTGAAACCACCATATTTATATTAAGGATGTCTTAACATAAAAACAAAACTTGATACGCGTTGGGCTTAAACCAGTGATTTGCTTCAGAGCTAAATTCGAAAAGCAATATCTAAGTGTAAATATATCAAACCTTTATTTCTAGTCAAAGAATAATAATAATAAAAATATAACATTATACATAAATAAATAAATAAAAAAATATATTTATTTTTATATTTATACAACAGTAATTTTTGTTCATATTAAAAAATTTATTTGCTTTCACAGTAAAATTTAATTAAATTATTTAGTTAAAAGTTCTTTTTTTTTGCTATAAAGTTTTGTTTGTCAAAATTAATAATTAAAAATTTTACTAATTAATTTATACTAAATTTTGAATTAATTAAGAAAGAAAATTTAGTTTTCCCAATTTATGTCTTATTAAATAAAGGTAACGCGAAAAAGGCGTTAAGTGGTGTATAGACTTTGTCCATCAAAATTAATATTGATTGATGAGGAATTATTTCCCTTAAATAACGGCGAAATTTTGTTAATAGACACATAAAATACAGATAGTTCTTTGAAAATTAATGCAATAATTTTTAGTAATGTTAGCAATACATGTAAATTTGAACAACTCGATTTTTAATTAATTTCAAATTTGAAAAAGATATAAATAAAAAATTATTAAAATCAATATCAATAATTCGGTAACATATTTAATAAAATTATATTTTAATAAATTCAGACTGTTAACAAGCATAATAATATCAGTTTGTCAGAATACAATATGGTTCCAAGGAATATAATATTGTTACGGATGTGTCTTGCTTAAGTTTTCAAATAAAATAATTAAGCAATAAAGCGAAATACTGGGTATGTTTTTTACGAACTGCGTGGCATGCTAAGAAAACTTATGGTACAACAACAAAATTTCTAGTTACAAAGTGTATAGAATTTTTATACAAAAACATATGCTGTTTACTAACTGCCTGGCATGCAAGACAAAAAAAACAAATTTCTGTTTACTAACTAAACGCGCAAGACAATAACACACATGTATGCTGTTTAGCATCTGCGTAGTTTTCTAAAAAAACTTATCTACACGAGACAACAACAAATATTTTGAAATAAAACCTTATGAGTATAAAAGCAAAAACTAAAATACACACAGACATACAGGCGCATATACATCGAATAAACAACATACAACAACAAAATGTGATACAAAGGGAGTAGAAGATTCTTAAATTTTCTAGACTTTAAATGAACAAATATAAATAGGGCAGCGTCTGAGTGGATAAATCAATCAGTGTAAAATTAAACCTCATCAAGTAAAGATGTGCATTTTAAGTAAATTGTTCTGTAGTGTCAGCCTTGTGTAGTTAAATAATTGTGTTGTTAATAATTTAAAAACTCTAAAAACTGGTGTTATTTATTTTGCAATAATGAACAAAATGTTTATAAAAAGTATAAACGTAACAATATTATTATTAGTTTTTTGTATAATAAAAAATTTCAGTGCATTTGAATATGCCTAATATATTCAAGGTAGCTCTTTGGTTTAGTACTACTATAGGATTGGTTAGTTTTACTAATAATCCTTATATAATATAAAATCCTAATATATATTTTTATTTATTTATTATTATTTCTCGTGCTATAAAGCAAGTAAAGCATTATTAAACATGTTATCTATCATATAATCTATATTTTATATTAGTGCACTCGATATAAATTAACCCTTAACGGCCGAGAGCTTTTTTTGTAATACTCGCCCATAGCACGACGGAAAATTAGGTGAAATTCTAAAACGTTTATAAGGATGAAAACTTAAACTAAACTGATTAAAATGATTTATTTAGATATGAATTCAATATATTTACTTGATTTTTAATGTTATAAATAAAATTAATTTTTATAATATATTTATATTTATATATTTATATATAATTATATATATAATTATAATATATAATTATATATATTTATATATTTATTTATATATTATATAAATGAAATGAAAATTAAATTCTTTTCATGTCCCCGTAGCGGGGCCTTTCGTTTTCTATGGCATAAGTACTATGTCCCCTCAGCGGGGCCTTTCGGCCGTTAAGGGTTAAAGATTATATAAAAATTTTATTTCTAGTTAAAAAATTGTAAACAAAACTTTTCTGTTACTGATGCAGATGATAAATGTTATGAAACCATAATTATATCTTTAAAAGAAAACAAATACATTAAACTTTACACATTATTTATCTTCTGTAGAAAATACTAACATGAAAAGAAACATTTAAAAGTTTTCGTTATCTAAACATATCGTATTTCCTAAAATCAATTTTGCTTTTGGCTTTTAACTCATTACATTACATGTTATATGAGTCGATCAAATGCATTCAATAGGAAAAGAAATGTTTATTTTATTTTATTTTTAGTTTTACACTCAACGAAAATTAAAAGTAATAAACTGTAAACCCCTTTTTCGACGACGCATAGTGGACCATTTTACGAGAAGGCGGTCAAAAATATATAACTTTTGAACGGATCGTAATTTTGGTACGCATTGTTTTTTGCCTACTAGGTACGATCATAGGCTTTAAGGTATAAAAATTTGAAATCGACCGGTTAGAAAAAGAGTTGTGATAGATTTAAAAATACATTCTAAGTTTTAGCTGATTTTTGGTACGAAAGTAAAGTATTAAAACTCGTTCAAAGACTTTGTTCTACATAAAGTCTTATATTTTAATTCACGTTTATTGAAAACTTAAATTTAATCAGATAGGGCCAAGCTTTGGCCACCGTGAAATTTTTGGTACGAAGGCCAAAGTTTGGTATTTTTTAAATAATTTAAGTTAAGAATTAACTCACTAAGTAGCAAACATAAAAAATATATTGATTGGTGCAAATTTATTTTAGATAAGGAGGTATTTGAATCCAAAATAAACTTAAATACTACTCCTATGTGTAAACTTTAATTGTAAATTGATTAATACTTTATTAATGTACAAAAAAATTTTAAAAGGATGAAATACATACAGATAACTATTGTGTTTGGAAAAATTACTATTAATTAAACAATTTTAGTAAATATTTCTTCTAAATAACCTTAATTTTCATCTTCTAGAAGCAGTTTACCTTCTACGTCTAGTTCAATAGAAGTAGTTTTCAATTTTTGCCAGATATTGGACATATAGGGATCTGATGTGCATAATAAAATAGTAATCAAGTCTTCATTAGTACAATATCTAGAAATTTTTCTTGTGTTATGTTCAGGAAATAGTCTATAGTCTTTGTTTCGTTTTTCTTGCGCTTCTTCAGATAGAATTACTATTAGTAGCATATTGTGTTGAATAATTTGTTTCCCATGGTAAAAATTTTATGAACTGTTGGTGGCATATATTTCCAATAATATTTTTTTTTGTTGTAAAGTATAGCTGTATTTTTGACGTACTCTCTAAATTTTTTTGCATTTATTTTTCTGCTGCATGCTAAAACTTGTAAAATAATACTGAATCTTCTTATTAGTTCCAAATCTACTCCTATAATAGATGCTGCAGTTTCTGGATCTGAAAAAATTCTTGCAGTGTTTCCATCATTTGTGTTCCCCTCCCCTTGCTTTTGATCGATGATTAGATCTTGCTCTAAATATTTTTCTTGAATTTGATTTTTTTTGGTATCTTTTTTCATCATTTTCCTTATTTTTTCTCACTGTTTCGCCTAACGGATTAAAAACGAAACTATAACCCAATTTAAGAATATGCTCCAAGCAATTTAACAATTAAAAAAAAAACTATTTTTTAATCAGTGCAAATCAATGAAAAAGCAAAAAACTTTTGTGACCTAAATCATATCAATTTACGTTATTTTAAGTAGGCAAAATATTTTTGTGACCAACTGTGCATGACTTTGAGGGCGATTTGAAAAATAAATAAAATGCTTACAAAATAGTAAAAGAGAAAAACAAAATTTTAATTTCATTTTCTTATTCCATTTTGCAAAAAATTTTCGACCTTGTGTCAGAAAAATTGTTCTGGTGCTGGCGGTCGGATCGTGTCGTGTATACAATGGGGTATAAGCATATAGGGGATATTTAGGGCTATGACACAGTGCTAATGCTTTTACATTCGCTAACGAACTTTAGAAGTTATGCTCTATTTAGTAAGAGAATTTAGAAAAAATTTGGAACTCTAAAAAAGACAATTTCTAAAAATCAATCGAAAACAATTCGTTCCTTTTACTAATAGCTAAATTACGCTATTATACAAAGTTTGTCTCGTTTACAAATCTTGTATAACAAAAAAGTTATAGGTGTTAAAAAATCAAAAATTTACTAAGAAATTTCTCATTTTAGCAAAATATTGAAAATGCTCATTTTTAAGCACCCTGTTCAGTGTGATATAGTTAAAATAAACTTTTAATTTTTTGGCTCCTGACGCCTTCTTCGTAAAATGGTTTTCATAATGTTTTACGATCCATAATTTACGGTTTTATAGATTTATAGTTTTGTAAGAGACTTCCACAATTATGGGCTGTGGACAACCAGGTCACAAGAGGGGCAGGACCGCCATAGGTGCCCCTGTAGGCTAGTAGGTAGTGTACTAGCTTGTAAATATCGGGGTCGTGGGTTCGATTCCCAACGAAGGCCTTGGTTTTTATTTCACTACAAAAATAAAAATTAACTGTCGGTGGGGCTGCTCAGCATAGTCACTGGTCGCTGTGCTGTCTTATATACGGCAGTTAATTTCCGACTATCCTTCTACTTTTACCACCTGTTTCATCTATTCTCTATCCCTTTCCGAAAGAATGTAGCATGGTACTTGACTAAATAGGCATTGTTGCTGCCTGAGTGCTACTTCTCTTTAAAAAAAATGGTTGTCTTAAAGTGCCATCAGAATTGTTAGCTCATAAAAATATTGCAAATTATATTTGTGGAGTTTTTGGCCGCGATACTTTACAGTTCAGTATAATCTACAGGGCATACTAACAACTTTGTTTAATAAAAAATTTAAATATGCTTCTGTTGTTCGCATAAGATGTTGTTGCTTAAATTTTATTCGTCGACAAATAGTGATACTAAAGTTCTATTATTTGTTTTTTATTTTCGAATAAATAGAATGATACGTTAACCTGAGAGTGTAAGTTTGAAATTAAATAAATAAAGCTTTATGAACGGCAATACTAGCAAAGAAATTAAAACAGTAATATTATTCCATTTATTTATGTTTATGTTCCACAGCCTGAATTTGAGCAAAACTAGCAATTATAGATATAATCAGGAAACTCTTAGCCATCAAATTGCAGTGAGCATAAGGGTAATCAATTAAAAATATTATTTAAGTAATATTTGCAGGGCATCTCTGTATATCGTTGGCCATACTGGATATGGATACTATTAGGGGCGCAAGGTTATTTGTGGTTGGTCAGAAAAAGGTGGTAGTGGTGCAAAAATTAGAAGTCTGTGTCATTATACATCATCATATGCAGCTACTAATTCTGTAATCTTTTAACTAGGGTCTGGTAATTCTTTAAAGTTCCTAAAAACGTTCAGTATAAAAAATTTTGTAAAGTAACTTTCCAATATTTTTATAAGCATGTCCACTTCGTAAGCACGTTGACTGGCTGTCTGATAGTTGCAGATATATTTTTGATTTTATTTATGTAAATGTTTTAACTTTTTTAATATTTTTCGATACAACAAAAACTTTGAGTGTTCGTACTCGTATAATTTTACTATTATCTTTGTTTTGAATTTTTTTACAAAACAAGAGAAAAACATTTTCCATAGAAATTTCATAGTTTGAATGAAGAACGTTGTTTTCTTTCTTTTTAAATGTAATATAGTATTTTTTTCAGTTTTAAAAATCAATTCCATTCAGTATATTCTATTCTTTTATTCATTCTGGGTGCCACATTCCTTTTTTTTTAATATAATTTTCATTAGGATTTTTTTTTGGATTATATGTGTTTGTGATAACTGAAGTTGTAGAATTTTTAAAATCGTAAAGAATATGAAGAACTTGTAGAATTTACAATCAATCTAATTTGCCTTTTGTGTTAGTTACGAAAATTTTTTAATTCATTCTGATTCATTTTTTCAATTTGTGTTTTATATGGGCTTGACTATGGGGCTTTTCAAAAGATTATAAAATATATTTGCGATGTGTTAAGGTTTGTGTTTATTACAAAATTCTACTCTTCAAGGAATATTTAAAAGCTTTTTGTAAGTTTTTTTTGTTGCTTTCATTTTAAGCTATTAGTGCCATGATGAAACACCTTTGGCAAAACAATTTTTTTTCAAAGTGTCAATGGCAAATATTATTTACTGAAAAACTACCAAAAAAATTTGTATCTAATGTAATTGATATGTTTTTTTAATAACTGGCCGAAAACGTCATTAAAAAAAATAATTTTAGATTGTAACATAATTCTTTATATCAAAAAAAAAAACGAGCTTTAATGAAATTTTACTAACTATTTACAATCGCAAATAACTTTTTCCATAAAAACTTTAATTGTAAATAAGTTTTTCTTGCACCTACATCTTCTAACTAACGCTATTAGATAAGCAACAACAACAACAAAAAACCTCAAAATCAAACATTGCAATTTGTAAGCCAAGTTAAAAGAAGAGCGCCGAAAATCTAAATGATTAAATGATAATTTACGAGACTTGTTGGAAAACAAATGCCAGCGAAAAATTAGCAAATAAAAAACTAGTCTCTTTAATACAAAACTGTAGAATTTTTTTTTCTTTTATTTTTAAAATAGAAAAGACTAAATTTTCAATCTATTTGTTCACTTTCTACCTCACCAAAAAAGTTTGGCAAGTACGATAAAAACGATAAAATAAAGAAAAACATTTTCAGCTGCCAGATAATCTAAAGGAGTAAAAGCGAAAAATTTATATAAAAAGAAAAAATGTTAAAAAAATAAAGAAAATTGAAATATCTTTATCAACTTATATCAACTAATTGTTAATGCCGAAAAACTGTTTCTGCATGAAATTTTGAAAACAGGTTATAATAAAAAAGCTCAAATATATCCAAATGATTATTGCTTAAGAAAAGTTTCTCAAACCAAAAGAAATAATTTTTATGCAATATAAAGCTTAAATGAAAAAAAGAAAATATTTGTAAACTTTAAAAAAATTATAGCAGAATCCATGACTATTTAAGCTTTTCTTACTGTACATTTTATAGTAACAGTGTTTTTATTGAAATTTTATTTTTTTAATAGAAATCCATCGAGTTTGCAGCTACTTGGAGGATACTAGCACAAACAACTTTGTTTGTTGTCTTAAAGTAAAGTAAGGTAGTAAAGGATTCGAATAGCGTATGGAATACCTCTGTTATGTCGATTTTATTACTTCACATAAAATTCATGCAGCTATCTGAAATTAAGGGCGAAGCGCCTAGTAAAAACTTACTACAAATACACTAATCTTTAACATTATTTGGCATACGCATGGATAACGGTCATTATGCTGTAGTAAGATTTTATGTGGATCTTCGATGCCCGGTGTTGTTAACAGAACTTGCTTTTTTGTTAAATCATTAAGTAGATAGAATGATGATTTAAAAGTAATGCTTGCTTTGAAGATTCGATTCATGTCAAGTGCCGTAATTTGCCTCCTTAATTAACTTTTACATTTAAACGATGTACTGCAACAGATGCAATGGTAAGCAATAGTTACGAATTAGCAATTAAATTAATTATTAAATAAATATATAAAAGTACTTCAAATAATTGTTACTAAAGTAGTTGTGTGTGTACTTTGCCTGCCTAACAGAATAGTTAATTTAATTTAATGGCTTATTATATTATTTTCAGCGAATTATCGAGCTATATGCCACAAGTAACAGATAATGAAATAATATTGAATATTGTTATTAATGCTAGGTTTCTTCAAAATACTTATTTCTTACAATACACAATTTCCTGACAAAGGTTTTAATAATTTCTCGTAATATAACAACTTAATGGGAAAGTAATATTACATTTTTAATGAAATTATTATTACTATATTTATTATTTCATACTCCATGGCAAGAAATTGGCCCTTTCAGAAGAAAAAAAATTAAAATATTGAAAGCTTTTTACAATATTTCAAATAACCAGAATATTTATTTGGCTCGGAGATTATTCTAATATTGCTTATGTCGATCTAATGTCATATAAACATATATGTTCCGAAATTAAAACTACAAGCTACAAATTAATAACGTATTGTTACGTTTATATCTTTTATAAACGTTTTGTTGTGAGTTCTTTATTGCAAAATAAATAACACCAGTTTTTAGAGTTTTAAGTTTATTACTTTAACTACACAAACTTGATACTACAAAACAATTTACTTAAGATGCACGTCTTTTCTTCAAGAGCTTTAATTTTACACTGATTGATTATCCACTCAGACGCTGCCCTTTTTTTATTTGTCCATTTAAAGTCTACAAAATTTAGGAATCTTCAACTCCCTTTGTAACACATTTTGTTGTTCTATGTTGTTTATTCAATGTATAGGCGCCTGTATGTCTGTGTGTATTCTTTTTTTTTGTTTTTATGCTGATTAGGTTTCTGCTTGGGATTTATTTCAAAATATTTGTTGTTGTTTCGTGTAGATAAGTTTTCTTAGAAAACTATTCAGATGGGTAAACAGCATACATACATACATGCCAGGCAGTTAGTAAGCAGCATATCAAATTGCTGTTATTTGTGTATAAAATTTCTATGCAGTTTGTAACTAGAAATTTTGTTCTTGTACCATAAGTTTTCTTAGCAAGCCACGCATTTCGTAAAGAACATATCCAGTAGTTCGCTTTATTGCTTAATTATTTTATTTTAAAACTTATGCAAGACACATCCGTAACAGTATGTTATGTGTCTAGTCTATAGAGCATCACACTGAATTTTCATGCCAAGAACATCAAGAGCGTCCAATTTCGCAATACTTAAATCACCCATAGTAACTGACGTAGCTGCATTCCTGAACGCAGATCTATGCGTAAGAATGCAACATTGTGTCTTATGAGCATTAAAACCGACTCTATTTACACGACCCCATTCCAAGATTATCGCGAAATCATGATTGAGCGTATCATTCATTTTCCGCCTTCTGGAACTCACCTCCAACTGGTTTGGTCAATTGCCAAATAAATAGGAATGACAAATGGTGCTGTCATTTACCGAAGAGTAATTTGGGTTGAAAGTTTAACAAAAAAGGTCATTTACAAAAATAAGAAATAGGGTAGGAGAAAGAACGGAGGTTTGCAGTACCCCTGAATTAATCTTGAACTCGTCTGATGAAATCCCATCAATAACAAGTCATATTTTGCAATTCCTGACGAAGCTCGATATAAATCTAGAGAAATTATTACCGACACCAAAAGCAGCAGGTTTTGACAGAAGGGCATCATGCCACACTCTATCAAATGCCTTGAAAAATATTTAGAGCCGTTACACCATTGTTCAGATAGGAAAGGCAGTAAGTTGTCCGTAGTGCCTCGGAAACCATACTGTCGGTCGCTAAGTAAGCTGTTGTACTCCAAATGAAAATTAAAAATACTTTCTATCGCTTTGGAAAGTGCAGAACAAATTGCAATTTCACGGTAATTTTTAGAGTTGTTTGCCTCACGCTTTTTGGGGATCGGCATTATATTAGCAGCCTTCCAAATCTTTTGAAATTCGCCGACATGATACATCGTGTTGAAAAGGGATGCACAGGGACGCGCTAGCGTCGATGATTCTCAAAAGTTGTCTGAACAGTGAACTGGTGATTTCAATGTCCACTACTGTTCGAGCCATACAACTGCAGAAGGTCAGTATGTTGAGTTATTTGCTGCACTGTTTCAAGACCAGTGCTGGAATCCCATCCGGCCCAGGAGAATTGTTGATGTTGAGATGCTAAAACCTTTTTAACCGCTCGAGCTCGAAAGAATATCTTCGACATAGTAACGGATACTCTATCGAGCTACGGCGGTGGTTGATTGCTTTCCGCTAAATGAGAATTATTTGCAAAATATACAAGCCAAGGGATTAGCTTTATCAACCGGGTCAGTGAATAAAAAAGTCGGAATTGACGAACTAGAATTATTCCTTACTCTTTTACAACTGAGCAAAAGCTCTTTCTATCACGAGGAGTAGCAAGAACTTTAGCACGAAGACGCTTATTGTACAGATTTTTCTCACGCCTTATTACATTGGCACATGACGATTTTGCTCTTTTGCGTAGCGAATCAATGAGGTACATTGATTCGCTACGCCTTTTTGTTTCCGGACCAGATACTGAAAGCCTCCTCTCTTTATCTGACTACATTTTTGCACGTGTGATTAAACCAAATTTTTGATCTGGTTTCAATTAAATTTGTTTGGATGGAATAAAAGTTTTCATTCAAAACAAAATGATGTTTGCAACCATTTCTGTCATGGCATCGACATTATTGTCCAAGAAACATAGGTTCCAATTAAATTGCCTTAAAAATTCATTGAGCTCATCCCAACGAGCCTTTTCATAAATATATTTTTACTAGCTGATTTCGAAACGTTGTGAAGTGCTGAATATGAAAAGGAGGTGGAGATGGTCTAATGATCGGAATTACTGAGAGTTGCACAAACATTAATTTCATACTTTTGTGGCTGTGAAGTTAGAAAAAGTTCGAGCGTATTACTGGGTACCACACTACCAACACAAGAAATGCATGTGTTGGCTCATTCACTAATTGCACAAGGTAGTTGTGCGCAGCAAATAACTCAACATACTGGTCTTCTGCAGTTGTATGGCTCGAACAGTAGTGGACATTGATATCACCAGTTCGCTGTTCAGACAACTTTTGAGAATCTACGATATGGAGTCGGAAAGAGAATCGAAGCCAGCTAATGTTTTATCCCTTCCCGCATTTGGACTTCTGTAGAGAAACCCGAAATGCCAGAGATGTGACCTGATCCTAAATTTAACCCAGAGGCAGCTAAATTTTGAGTTATGTGTGCATAGCGATTGCTGGCATTGATACACAACTTCATTGCGTATATACAATGCAAGGCCGCGATGGAATTTAAAAAGTGATAGGTACCCAGGTAAGTGAAAATTCTGTAGATCAACATATCCATAGAACTGAGTCTTACATAAGGCTAAAATATCCGGCCAATGGAGACAAATGTGAGCATATACAGAGAAATAATTCGCCTTTAATTCGCATATATTGCAGAAGTCAATTTGAAACGCCCTATAATAACAATAAAGGAAATCCAAATCCAACCGTATATTTTGCTATACTGCAACCAGTGCAATAACCTTCTTTTTCTGTACCACCCATTGACCAGTGTTATAGCTTCATCACAAATATTTCAGCAAAGATTAAAACAATGGGATGAGTAAAGCAAAATTCAAATTTCAACACAAAAAAAGGAAAAAGGTACAAATTGCATCTAAAAGGGCCATAAAAGCCTCGATCTGGTGTTTTTTTTCATTAGTTGTACTGTCACTTTTCCACGAACTCAAGAAGATATACAAATTTACTAATAAAACAAGTTTCGCTTTTAACTAAAATAATTGTTATTAACATAAAATGTAACATAAAAAACTAGAGACAAACAATTTCTTGGAACGTAACAAAAACGGGAGTCATTATTGTATCGTTATAATGTTCATTTCATAAACGCGTTATTAAAAATGTTATTTATACACATAAATCATTGCCTTGCTTACTTCAGCTACCAAAATAAACTTTAAATAAACCCAAAAATACTGCACTCTCTCACGTGTATTATCTACGTAGACAAAAAAATTTTTTAAGTAAATTTTTTACTTTAATTGAAGAAAACAAAGAATATATAAATATTTTACTAAAAAAATTGTTTAAAAAACATTTGAAGTAAAAATACTGTTTTACACAAAAGTATTTCTTCAGTAAGTTTTATATTTATTAAAGTTTATTTAAAAAAAAGAGAAAACAACATCTGAATAATACTTTCAATAGAGCAAGCTTAATAAATTTCTTACAAAACAATATATAAATTTTTTCTTAAATTGTAATCTTAAAAAAAAAAATTAGGATTAACACTCAATGTATAAAATAAATATTTGAATAATTTATGCCTTATCTACACGTAGTTATACGCTAAGCTAAAATATATCCCCTTTAAACAGGAACCTTAGACTTTCTTTATATAAAAATATATTTTTCTTTTTTTCTGCAAAATATAAATTTAAAATTTTATTTGTAAAAAAATAAAGTTTGATATAAAAAAAATATACATTCTTAACATAAATAAATTCTTTTCTTTTTAATAATACTTTTCTTATACACAATTTATTCAATTTATATATATTATGCCAATTTGCATAAAATGTTATGTGTTTGAAAGGAACCAATCCAGTACACACTCATACAAATGAAACCAAGTACATCAAATTTAATGTCATCTTCAAAGTGGGTGTCTTTTGCATTGTAGTTCATTGCACTCTATTTCCAAAAATAAAAGATTTTTTTTTTTAAATCAAAGGAAAAGAAAAGACTGCGAAACAAAGTGTTACAAAGAGAAAATTGATTTCAAAGAAAAGCATAATGCAGAGCTGTTAAAGAATTATATTTAATATTGGGAGAAATAGTTAGAAAATAAATTTTATTTAACAATATAAATTTTATATAATTTTTTAAGAGGTGTATCACTTAAATAATAATATCTGTTAATTTCGCAAATGCTGCAATTGAAGGCGTATTATAACCTTAATATTGAAACCAGCTTGTTCTTGATCAGTTTATATTGGCGTCAAGTTAATGATGGTGCTAGAAATATTGGCGAGGGAGTCGCTATGTGTACCTAAAAAATATATGTTGTTAATTGGTAGTGGCTGGGATCTGAACCTAACCCAACAATTCAATAACATTATTTGTAGTGAACATGCATATTATAGTATGTGATAAGATTTATGTCAGTAGTCCGTAGTCCGTAGTCAGTATTGAGGTTGCCCCTATATGGGAGTATCGTGGTGGTTGTGGTTTCGCGGCCCCATATCAGTCTATGGTTCTATGGTGGTCGGGTTCATTTCACCTTTGATAACACCTACCTGGTTAAATGTTCCCAGATCCAGTGAGAATGCTAGACATGTGTTCTGGACAGGAGTTGGAAAGTCTCCAACTCTTAAGCAAGTTCTGTTGCGTAGAATTATGGCTTCCTAGGATGATAATGACGTTCCAAATTATGCAGTGGTTTGCCACCATCTGATTAAGGCTTTATGCTAGGCGCAGATGTGAATCTAACCACACAGTCCTAATCTGACGGTGTTCTTAGAGCGTGATTTGATTTACATCTGCACCGACTTTATAGTCATAATCAGATGGTGGTCAAACCACTTGGTTGATTGGACATCACCCACGTCCTAGAAGGCCATCGAATACGGTCACATCCGGTCACTTCTAGTAGCAATTTCGAAAGCCCGAAGTAGGCCGCAGCCTTCACTCATTGCTAAAAAGTTGGAGACTTTCCAACTCCTGGTCACTGAACCTGAACCATTCATTGTGTTAATTTGAATGATCCGACCCACAAACTCTCACGAGGGTCCGAAACCACAAACACCGATACTCCCATATAGGGGCCAACCTCAATAACCAGTCAGGGAACATTTTCGCCTAAAGAGAAAAATAGTGAACTCTGGAGCAACTGATTCCTGTGGAAATATGTGGATTGTCCAGCTGACTCCTACTAGCCTTTGAGGGGCCTGGGCTCCCTTTTACCCGGCAAGACACCAGTCTAAATGGAATAGTAGGTTCCAAAAAGACTATCATGTGCCTCCGGGGGGACGGTCTTCTTAGCACTGGATGTAGGAACAACGCTCATCCATGTTCTAAATGCATACACATCTAGGTGCCTACACGCCTTGGTAGTAATTTCTAAGTGCGCTGTAGCAGTGGCGTGCCCCTATTCCTTGCTGAAGATTTAGAGACTATCCAACTCCTTGTCCTGTTGCATGCGCAAGCTAGGACATTGGATGTTAAGCCTGCGCTAACATCTCTTAACAACCAACTTATATTAACAGCCACCATAATACTCCTCAGCCAATAACGAGAACAGGGTTTCCGTTATACCACTGTGTTTTTTGTTTTTTTTTGTTTTTGTTTTTTTTTATAAAGAGAAATAACACTTCAGGCAACAATGCCTATTTAGTCCCAACCATGCTACATTCTTTTAGGAGAGGGATAGAGAAGAGATAAGACAGTGGTGTAAGTAGAAGCGTACACAGCCTTCAAACTCTTATTTTTTTGTAGTGAAAATAATCAGCCCTAGATCGGTAGGCCTACTAGCCTGCCGGGGCAGCTGTCATTTCTAAAGGGCCAATAAAATTATTGTTGTCACGTCGCACAGTGCTTTGTCCCCATATAGTGAATCGGCAAAATTAGAGAAGTTATCGTAGAATAATGAAATTTGGTGTGCTGGTTCAAAATATGTCAATTAAAAAAAATTCGAAGTTTCGGAAAAATCGGTGCAAGGACATGACTACCTCCCATACATCCTTAAATTTAAAAATTTAATTTTAGCTATAATTGTGAATAGAATAAATCGAAAGTTAAAATATGTCTTTTAGCTCAGTGGTTAATTTTGTTTCATTCGGTGCAAGGACATGACTACCTCACATATATAATTTTTCTCAAAAACTAAATTGTAACTACATTAGTGATCAGAATGCACTAAAAACTTATAACAACTTATAAAACTATATTTTTAAGCTCTCTGGGAAATTTCGCTTCAGTCGATACAAGGACATGACCATCTCCCATATATCCTTTTTCTCAAAAACTAAATTTTAGCTACATTTGTGATCAAAATGCAAATAATTAAATATTCCCTTTAAAATGGGTCATAAATAAATTTGTTTCTAAATTTGATAAAATAGATAATTTATTTTAATTGTAATTTATGATGTTGTCTTTCAAAATGTATTTTTCAATATCTTTGAATTCATCATTATTTTTATTGTGTTTTGTGGACCTAAGTGACGATAGTTCCTGATCCGACATTAATAATAAATGAGCCATTAATTCTCTATTTGTATTTTCTCTTGTCGTTTTTCTTGTATGGAAAATCGCACATTCCTTATATTTTTATGACTGGCTTCTAAGGCTTCTTCGGACAAACACCCTAGAATAAAAGTAGTTTTAAAAAATGTGTAAAAGGTTTTTTTAATATTTTATTACCTATTGGCAAGTTGAAGTATTCCAGAACATCGCACCCATGCACTAAAACCTTATGAACAGCACTTGGCATGTAATACCAGCCATACTGAATTAAATAAGAGTTCCTAGTAATATAAATGTTGTAACATTAACCGGGATTCCGCAAGACAAAACTCTTAATATAATGCCAAAATTATCAATAAGACACACATACGCAGTCAATAAAATTGCACAGCTTGCAAAATTTAATTGAACATTGAACGTCTCTGGAGCCCTTTACTTGGAAAAAATTATATAATCATTTTTTTGGTTTTTGTAAAACTAAAAAATATAGGCTTTTTAAAAAAATGCAAAATTTCAAATTTCCGGTTAAAAATCTAAAATTTTTTTTTTACTAGTGGTTAGATTTATTAACAACGTCTATAAATGAGAAATAAAAAATTGCCTACTTTTTATTTACACATTTTTAAAATTTTTTTAAAGTTTGCAAAACTTTAGGGTTTCCGCAAAAAAAAAAAAAAAGTTCTTTCAATTTTTGGTAAGTTTTTGTCACTATTTAATAAAAATTATAAACTACATCAAAATTTGAGTCATTTTTTATAGTAATAATAAAAAAAAAGTTATAAACTATTTTTTTTTAATGTTGGCAGTACCACAAACTTAGGTCTTTGTAACTTTTTCTGCAACTTAGGAAACATGTGATAAAAAAATTGTATCACTTTTACATTTCCGGGTGAAAAATCTAAAACTTCTTTACATATTCTATTTAAGCCCTTTAAAATGTACTAAAATCGCAAATCAAAAATTACCTATTCTTAAAAAAAAAATTTGTTTACTCTATCAAACTTTTGCATTTTAGTAATTCCAAATAAAAAATCGCAAAAGTTTTCGATGGCATGAACAACTTTTCCATAAAAAATATTAACCAAAAATAATTTTTGTTTTTTTGTACCTCTAGTAATAAACAAAACTCTTAAGTTTCAAAAGAACACAATAAAAAATGAAATTTTGACAATTTTTTTTGTAACACAGTAAAAATCGTTTTTCTGTTCAACAGTTTTACCTCAAACATTTTCTGACTTTAGCGCCCTCTACTGTTAACAAGAAGAAGAGATCATAAATTCTACTTACGAATCTATTTAAGGTACTTTGTTAGCTTTACAAAAATGTATATTACTTCAATATTCTATGCACTTTATTTTATTTTAATTTTGCCTATGAGATAAAGCACTGTGCGTCGTCCTCTCTATATCTTCCAATTTCGGGCTTCTGCTAATTCAGGCGACTGATGGCGCCTTTTACCCCCGCAGACACATGTTAAGATGGAGAAGAGACCTATCAAGATTGCGTCTCCCCGGCATGGGGGTGCACATCAGATTTTGAAAAATTATTATTTTTACTAAAAAGAATAATGTTATGTATGCAAACGAAATGACTGCTCACTCTTTATACTCCGTCTTTAATAAAATGAGAAACGAAGTAGATTATACATGAAAGTTATACACAAGTTTAATTTTAATGAGGGGTTCAGCTTAAATAGAGTAAAAATAAAATTTACGTTCCGTCAACATTTTTCTGTATTTCTTTTTAAAAAACAAAAGAGTTTGAAAAGAGAATATATTTTATAAATTTTTAATTTTGTTTAAATTTAATGAATTAAAAAACAAAATCGTTACTTAAATGCTTTACAAACACTCTTCTAATGAAATTTCGCATTTATGCCCTGGTACACGCTTTTTTAACCATGACAAAAACATCTCAATCGAAACTTCCTCCAGCAAATTGTTGTATGACAATACTCATGATGTAGTAAAAATATACATATATATATATATATATATATATATATATATATATATATATATATATATATATATATATATATATATATATATACATCAAATTGTATGTGTGTAAGTTTAGTTCTTCTAAGTATTTAGTTAAGTTGCATATCTTTCTGTGGTTGTTTTTCATTGCTATAAATGTTTGACTTTAATGTGACATTCTGATGTCGTTGATTTTTGTTAACGTATGCAAAATATAAAAATAAAATGGGGGGAAAAAAAAGTTTAAAGTTTAATATTTATCTGTTTTCAGATATTTCATATACAATCTGCATAGACTGCATAGACTGACTTAACCATGGCGTGTGTATAAATAAGTAAATATTTGTAAACTGTTGATTTTATGAGAGTGCATCCATGTGTTTGATTTTTGCTGTTTGTTGCCTAGCTGCACAAGTATCTCCGCTATTTTTCTAAACAGCGTTAAGTAGGGAAATTTTTTAATAAAGGAAGTTTGTTTTCCTTGTCGTTGTTGTTTTTGTTTTTTTTTTATCGTAGCTGCATGGTGGGTGTTTTCATATGCAAATTCTATGATGAATACTTTTTATTTGGTACTTAAATATATAATTTCCTACATTTATGCATCGTTTGTTATTAAGTTCTTCAATACCCAAACACATGCAGATGCATCCAATAAAACTTTCATTTTAATGATTATGTGTTCAACGAAAAAAAAAATCAAAACTTTTAATATAAATATTGACTGGTTGTCATGCAGCATTTTAAAAATAAAAAAAAATAAATTAATTTCTATAGCATAATTAATCAACTGAGTCAGTGCTAAATCGATGGTTTTCAACAATAAAAAAAATTGAATGTAATGAGAGTTATGCGTTGCTTTAAGTAGTATTAAATGGAATGTATGAAAAGCAGAGAAAGAGAACGTGTTTTTGTACACCTCAGCTTAACATACGGTATGCATATGTAATAACACTCAATTTTTTGGTTTTTTTTTGCACAATTTTATAAAACTAGCTTTAAGTTTCCTTTTTGAAATCATATTTAGGAATATAAATATTATAAAATAAAATTTTACAAATGATTGATACATCCCCCCTCCACCGAATTTTCACATGTTAATTAATTAAAAATGAAATCACATGCATTAAAAGAAACTTGACACTTATTTCAATCAAAATGCTTCCAATATGCTAAAGAATTGTGATAAATGTGAATAAAAAAAGACATAAAAGATATCAAAACTTATTATTGGTTCAATTATCTTGAAGAATCCTTAATTACTTTGAAAAATGCCCAAAAATTCAGCCGTTTGAAAATTTCTTTATTTAGTTCTAATCTTCTATATTAGTATGTATCATTTTTCATACAGAAGGTATTCAATGGAGTTGTATAGTGTGTGCGGGCTCACGCCTTGTCACGTACCCATCACACATAGAAATAAAAGGTTTAAAATTACACAATTATTTTAAGTTGCATTAAATGCAGAAATGTATACCAACCTGTAATTTAAGTTAATTCATATCGTGGGAGAATGCTTATTCAGCAATCCACACAATTTAGTTTTAATTAGGGTTAAACAATATTACTAAATAAGAATAATTTTAAGTATAAACAAAGAATTCTTTGCCAAGAAGGGACAGATTTTAATTGACAGGCAAAGAACTTGCTTCGATAAAATCTTTAATTTGCGCACCTTTTGCTGAATAATAACAAGGTAAATTGGCGTACCTCCGCCATTTAAACATAGAGATATTGGGCGCTAGACGCCAAGTTGATTAGCGTATCCTTTCGCTCAATAATAAAAGGATATAAATTGGCGTACCTCCGCTGTATAAACATAGAGATATTGGGCGCTAGACGCCATGTTGATTAGCATATCCTTTCGCTCCATAAAAAAGGATATACCTTTTTTATTGCTTATATATACATGTATCTATTTGGAATTGAATCAATGAAAATTCCAATATCATTACAGAGTATAGAAATGTCCTTACTTTTCTGCACAACTTAAAAGAGTTTTTGCTTTCCCTGTTTGAACAATAAACAAGTGGCAATGTAATTTGAAAGGGTGATATTATATGTATTTACAAAATCAAAACGTCAAAATCATGACCTTTATGAAAAAACAATCTTTAAAATTTAACTGAGTCATTCCCCTCAGTGATATGACCGGCGAGCGCTTTCTATGCGATAACATAATTTTCAAGCCGCCTTTCTAAATAGTACTGGATAATAAGTATTATTGCTGTTAGTATAAATAGTGTTGGATTTTGTCGATTTGTCGTTCAATAAATAAGTGACCACAAAATAAGCTTGTTTTCTCGAAATTCCTAATATTCACGGAGATACAGCCATTTTAAAATTTTTATTAAATTTTCATATAAAAGTTTTTAATTACTTTTTGGCAAAATTGCAGTCCTATTTTGTTAATTAAATCACGGATTTTGTGTTTTAAGGCTGAAATCTATTATATGTTCTCTGTATAGACTCTGTCCTTAACATAGCCCCACCAATAATAATCCAGTGGTGTTAAATCGTATGATCTATCTGACTGGCCACTTAACTGCTGATTATCGTTTAATTATGCGATCGGGGAATTTGGTTTGCAATAAATTTATCGTTTGATTTGCTGTGTGACATGTGGCACCTTTCTGTTCACAAGTCACATATCAACTATCAGCAATATCCATGTCGACCATAATGGGCGGAAATTGAGTTATTAGCATCTCGCTATAACGTGATCCATTAACTGTTACCGTATTTCCAGCCTCATCTTAGAAAAAATACAGCCCAATCACGCCTCCAGCCCATTTATCACACCATACAGTGACACATTAAGCATGCACAGGCTTCTCAATAATCGCTCTAGGATTTTCAGAGGGCCAAATGCGGCAATATTGCTTAAATGATTTTTTCAGACAAACCAGTCAGTTTTTCTTGAATAAATTGAACGAATCAACGGCGATGTGAATGGTCATCGGCTTCAATTCTTGCAGTAGTTGAACCTTGTAAAGCTTTTAAGCCTTGTGATGGTTTTGGATAACCCCAATTGTTGAGAACGTCGAGAAATTGACAAATTTAAATCACGACTGCGATCTTTTCAGTTGAACAGCTCGATCGAGTCTGTCGACTAAAATCTAATGACCAAATTCTTATTAGCGGTCGCAGAAGGACGATTATGTTGTTCGAAAATATCACGAATTTTACGAAATGTAACTTTAACAGAACTACAATTTTCATAATGGCTTTAATTATTTTAATGCGAATTTCGTGCGAAATTGAATTCATTGCTACAGTTGCCAATGCATCTACTACGAATACAGCAAAAGACAAAATGTTGGTGTTGCTGCAATTTAAAAACAAACTTCTTGTTGAGAAACCCGATATATATTTTATTTCGTTTAACATGCCTAAACAGTCCAATTAATTTCTCTGTGAACAAAATTTTATTTTTATATTCTGCAAGAATGCACTTTAAATACCACTTAAATTGAGTTTAATTTTTTATGGCTTTAAATTATTCAGCACAAAAGAATTTTTAAATGACTGTCACACTTTTATATTTTTTAGGCAATTTCAAGTAATTCCTTTGTCTTTAGTTGTGTTAAAATTTTTCTTGTTTGTTTCTCGCGTATTGGCTGCTTTTTTATGGAAGTATTTACTCCAGAAACTATTTTTAAAGTGTAGTGCCCTCTTGTACTGTTTGCTGTTGATGCCACAGCTGCAAAAAATATTGTAAAATTTTACACTTGTTATTTAAGATTCTTTTTTTGACAATAATAGTGTACACAAAATGTATTTTTGAAACATTTTCTTTTAACCAAAATGCAAAATAAAACTGTGGTAGATGAGTAAAATATAGAATGCGATATACTATGAAAGATATAATAACTCCTTATAAATTATGACATCATGCTTTAAGCATTATTTTTGTTCCTTCAAAATTTTTTTAATATTTTGATCTCTAAATATATAATGTCTTAATTAAAAAATAGTTAAGTAAATGGTAGGCTTTAATTTTTAAGTAAAATACTTTAAACATATTTTCCTACATCACCTTAATTTGCATAAAATATTTATAAACATTTTTTTTTAATGAACAATATCTTTTCTTTAAATAGTGGCCATAGTAACGATGTTACTGCTTTCTTCTTTAAACTAAAAAAAAATCATATATAACAAGCTTCAAAAGAAACATAAACTTATGACAAGAGCAGATAATGTAAAATGTAAAGTAGTTTCCTTTTAGAATTAGAATATTTAAAAAAAAAGAAATTTCCATTACAAAAGAAAAAATAATATCCTTGCGAGTAGATACAAACAAATAAATGAAGGAAGAATAAAAAGATGATGTGAACCATACAAAACTACCTTTTGCTTGTATTGTCAAAAAGAAGGTTGTACAAAAACACCTATTAAAAATGTAACTGTATTGAAAGCTGCTAGAAATAACATGTACCTTTTCTGTGAATTTAATATAAGAATAGTAGCAGGCTTGAAAATATACTTCAAAAGTACTTTGCTCTGTTTTGTTTATGGAAGAAAGTTATTAGTAGCGTTACCAAATTGGGCGATGTTTTATCAAAACGGCCACTTTTTTTTAAATTAAGGATCAAAATTAAAGAGCTCAATGGAACTTTCACAAATATATATCTCAGCAACCAATAGATCATATTTTTTATAACATTTAAAGCATTAATCCCAATGCCTTTCAATTCGCTTCTTTAAGAAAATATGAAGCCTATTCAAGCTCAAATTTAATCAAGTCAAATGCAGTGGGCTCTGATAACTTACACCCTTAATTTTTAAATATATTGTTGCTTGTAATCTTGTCTTGTACTGCTATAATGCCTAGCATTTTTCAGTTGAAATGGAAGTATACCAATTACTTGGAATTGTTATATTGAAAATAACGCTTTGTTCTTTGACAGGCACGATGTACCTGAGAGCATAGGATGTAAAATGGATGTGTGTGCCAAAATTCTATTAATTCCTAAAAATGACTTGGCATTCAGTCAATTGGCAATTTGTGTTTTTTATATAATGCTTTCGAAGAAATTCTTAACAATCAAATGTCATGTTATATTGAAAATAACGTTTTGTTCTTTTTCAGGCAGTCAGAATTTTCATCTGTTGGATGTAACTGAGAACATGCGATGTAAACTTGATAAGGGAAAAATAAGTTTCCTAGTACTTCTTGAGCACTTTCATTCTCTCAGCATGAAACTTTGACACCTGTTTAACTTCTTTTTTACGTTCATACGACTGCTATCTTCATACCTCTGTAGTCTTGCACAACTTGTCTTATCAAACAATCTTCAATTTTCGGTGTTACATTTATATGCGAGAGTGCCTCAAGGATCAACCCTTGGACTACAACTGTTTTTCTATTTATGACCTGATTCACATAAGCAGCTTTTGCACTGCAAAATCCGTATGTAAGCCGGTGATGTGCAGCTATATTTGAGCAGTCCAGTGATCTGTTAATAGATTTTGTTTAAATCCTCATAAGTCAAAGTGTATTATGATTCGTAAGAAAAGAAAATAAATAGAGAAAAAATAATTATTGTAAATTCTGCCGAAAAGCTGGAAATAATAATCATAACAGTCTTACTACAACTCACTTATGGGTCGAACTAAAACCAAGCTTCTTTCTTGGTCTTTTCATCACTATTAATATAAAAAACTACCGGCAAAATTTTATTTTGTTTCTTGGCCAATCTACAGTTGTATACTTTTGCGAGATGTGACTCTACTAGTAAAAGAAAACTAAACATCTGATATCACCAACCATATCATCATGTTACCCAATTTTCTTCCAAACTATTATGAGTTTCATTCAGTAACCTCCTTAATACGGTGTGCTTTATTTGCTTCGTATTGTTTTTTTTTCAGAAATGCCACAATATCTTAATGATAAAATCTGATTTACCATATCATCTAGAGGAAAAAGGATTATAAATCCTTTACACCGTTCTCCTGAACGACAGTTTTTCATACATGCAATGCCTCTCTGGAATGTCCTTCCTCAAGCACAACAACTTAAGAGCTCATATCAAATTTTGCCTAAGGATTTTGCTTGGAACCTTTCAAGGTTCAACTGGGGCAGGAATTGAAGCCGACCGACCATTCACATTCAATTCATTCATAAACAATCAGCTGGTTTTTCTGACAAAATCATTTTTTCTGAATAAGCCCATCTAGGGTATGCCAACAAGCTAAATTGCCGCTTTTGGGCTTCTGAAATCCTAAAGCGATTGAATATCCTGTGGGCTATTGGTCTGGAGGCGTGAATGGGCCGTTTTTCTTTTCGAAGATAAGGCTGGAAATACGGTAACGGTCAATAAATCACGCCACCCCGAACGGCTAACCACTCAATTTTATCCTATTATTGACGACATGAATATCACTGTTATGTGGTTTAAACAGAATCTTGCCAAATGTCACATAGCCAATGAAACGATCAATTTATTGCAAACCAAATTACCCGATCGCATAATTTCACGACAATCAGCGTTTAAGTGATCATGCAGATCGTGTGATTTAACACCACTGGATTATTCTTTGTGGGGCTATGTTAAAGACAGAACCTATACGGAGGCAATTGTATTGATTTCAGCCTCAAAATTTTAAATCTGTGATGTGTCTAACGAAACCGGACCGCCATTTTGCCAAAAAGTGATTTAAAATTTTGATCATAAAAATCGATATCTCTCAGCGTGATCGTGGTGGTTATTTGCCATCGATATCATTTTTTCATTTATAATTGCCGATCTTTTCTCTTCGTAATTTGAATCATCTTTGTTTTATTTTGTTTTAGAAAACAAACTTTTTGTTGAAAAACCTCCTTACTTGGCTTAAATTCCATAAATGTTGGCTAAGGCTATGAAGGAGGAATTTCAGAAAAATAAATCTCAACAATAAAATCAATCAAAAGAATAACTTTAAACTCATATTGCTAAAACTTAAATTTTTGCTATTGCGCGCATACAAATTTCAAAGTTTACACTTGTATTTGCAGCAATATTTTTTTAAATCAAAACATTAGTGCGTTACACCTGTGTATTATTGCTTGGTAATAACAAAGCATTTTTCTATTAAGTTCTTTCCATATTTTCAAATGGCACGCAGATATTTCTTTCTTTTATGTGATATGGAAAAATATATTTTCAAATGTGTTGTTTTTGCATTTTTAAAAGATTTCTAACCATTTCAAGTCTGATATTCGCTACTAAACAAAAAAATTGAAGCGTAAAATATCAACCAGCTGGTGCAATATACTATTAGCTGAGCTGAAAATTAATGATGATGATTTTGCATTAGGCTTTTTGCCATTAGATTTTATATATTTTCAAAATATGGATAATTTGCATAAAATTGAAAAGGTAACGTTTTCTTACAAAGAAGTATAAGAAGTTGAGAGATTGATTTTTTAAGCATAAAATGGAAATTTAATAACATTTGCAAAACTCGACACGGCTATCAATTTGGGTTAATTTAATGTCCATTATATAGAAGAGTTCCTATAAACTTTAGAACCACTATACTTCGAGGAACTTATATAACGTATTACAGAAAGAGCTTAATGGGGATGTTATTTTCCACAAATGTAATGCTGTCTCATTAACATTTCATATGATAATTTACATTCTTTCAGTATGCAAAGAAATACACAAGATATTTATTAAACAACGAAAACACAAAAACATGACCGAATATTAAAAATAACGTGCAAAATAAGGTACATGTGCTAAAAAGAAGTATGTTTTATCATGCTCGTATTAATAGGGATAATGTGTATTATTAAATATAATTCAGTGGCAGGAATGTGCTAAATTATTTTACAATTGTTATATTAAAATGAAAGACAAAATATTCTTAGAAGACAATCTCAGACAACCATCTGTATTACGTTCCATCAACAAAAACTAATGTGCCGCCTATTGATTTGAAAAGTATCTGAGTAAAGAACCAGCATTTCGCAACATCTTGTGCAATAAAAGCAAAGAATAGTGTTTCTTGATGTTAATGGAAAACTTGTCTCTATGTCAATCTAAAAGGGTATAAAAACCATAAAGTTCGTATATAACAAAATGCTTGTTTTGAATTCTAAGCAACAGCTAGCGGTAGGGTGTTAGTAAAGTTGGAGTATACAGGATAATCCCGCTGCTTAATTACAACAGTTTTACAAAATAATTTTTAATGCGGCTTAAGTGAACTTAAATTTTAATTTATTAAATTCAATTTATTGAGAAAGAAAATTTATTTACAAAATTTCTATGTTAATTTCTTAAGAAAACAGAAAAAGTTAGAGACTACCAAAATGTAAGGAAGAATTTTTTTGATCGCTAACTTCATCGGCAGCACCCTGCATAATTATATACCTTTAGTTATATACGATATCATTTATTTAATAAGCTAATTTGAAAAATACGAAGTGGAGGAATAGTCGTAATCAATCAACATTTATTTGGTGAGAACGAATTCAAAAACAGCCAAAAGTTCTGCTTTAGCGGTCAATATTCTATAACTATATTATATAGGGTCCGCCATCTAACTTTTTTTTACAACTAGTGGTTATTTCGTAAATGGTAATACATTGCTCATGTTTGATTTGACAGATAATTGGATTTATCCTTCCGCTGAACGAATACGGTTGTGTACACGCTTGAACAACGCTTCGCTAAGTGGCCCTGCGATCGACTTACAGAAGATGCCGATTTTGCAAAAAAAAAATCATATTTTCAGATGAAGCTCACTGATCTTGGCGGGTATGTACACAAGCAAAATTGTCGCATTTGGGGCACAAAAAACCCGCACGCATATTGCGTGATATGATTTACATCTGCGCCTGGCTATGGAGCCTTTATCAGATGGTGGTCAAACCACTTTGCATAAATAGGAACGTCATGCTCGTCCTAGGAAGCCGAACACTAATTCTAGCAACAGGTTTTTCCTAGTTGCAACTTTAATGATTCCAGAGCAGGGCTGCAAATCATCACTCCTTGCTGAAGAGTTGGAGACTTTCTAACAGAACACATGTCTAGCATGCTCACTGGACTGGATCATTCACCTAGGGTGTCATTAACGGCGAAATGATCCTGGCCACCATATTAAACAACAAACCTGATATGGGGCTGCAAAACCACAACCACCACGTTACTCCCATATAGGGGCCAACTATAAAGTGGATTGGAATTTTTTTTTTAGTTTTTTTTTTGTTGGATAGAAAACATCTGCGGCTTCAATTTAGTGTATTAACATTAGCCTTATTAAAGTTATATTTTGCTTTTTTTAATGTTTTAACGATTAAAACACATTGGTTTAGCGCATATTTTTCCACAATAAATATGCCACGTGTCTACTTCACGACTGCCAAATGTGAACTGTCAAGAATAATTTTTACCAAAATAGCGGCAAAATAAAGTAGTATACCTTCCCGGCGGACACCCGGTAATACATATAGATATATAGGAAATCCATGAAATAGTATTTTATGAATATGTCCAGATCTTTAATTTGAGCAACATATCGTTAATTTTTTGTTATGAAATAAAACTGTTCAAATATATACAAAATCAAAAAAATTATGTCAACTTCAGCTTCTCTTAAACGGGCACGTTTTTGAGCAACCTTTTCGAAGAGAAATAATTAAATTAAAAACTTATATTTCTGGATTTCAAGGTTCTTTCCTACAACAATAACAAAAAACAAAAATTAAATCGGTGACACAAAAAAAAATTTTTTTTAAGTTTTCTTGTCCTTTGAAGATATCGGATTTTGTTATTGATTTTCCTTTTACAATCGCCTTAATAAACTTTAGACTGAAATATAATTGACTTTTAGATGACTTCAATTTACTTTAGAGTTACACATCTTTAAAGAATCGGAATACTTAAAGGCCTAACATTGTTGGAATAAAAATACACACATGATGTGTGTTCCTATAAAATTATTTCCTTACCACTTGCATAACACTGCCAAGTAAAAACCAAAATCAGTTAAAAACTACAAGCAACACGAAAATAAAATGAATATCATGTTATTCACTAAGAAAATACTTGTTATAGTGTTGTAATTCGAAAACATTACAACACATTTTGTGCCATAAAAAGCTTTTAAACTTATAAATTTTAAAATCTGGCAAATTGTAAGTTACAGACACATTGTATCAATTCTTTCCTTAAATTATAACGAAAAACTCTCTCATTACTTTCCAATCACATTGATATACATACATTTGTGTGAGTAAAATTTCTTTAATGAAAAATTCCAAACTGAACCTTAAAGGCATGCAACAGTCTAAAGTATTTTAAAGGATATCACAAAGCAAAATGAATACAAGGCGCTGAACTAGTCGTTGTTGTATCGACTGCCATTAAAAGCATAACAAAGCAGAAAAGAAAATTATACATAAATGGCTGGAAGATATTACCGTGCGAAAACACAATATGGATAGTTAGCAACTCCTACAAAAAGAGAAAAACAAAATAGAAAATATCTTGTAGCCACAGATACACATACAACTAGTAAATTATTTATGCAAATATACTCCTATATTCATGTTTGTATGTGTGTGTATTTTCATAATGGCATTAGTATTGTAGGTAAAGTGATCGCTCGCAGAGGTATTTGTCGCATATTAAGTAAATAAAGCTTCTTGGATAACGCGTTTCGTGTTGTGAATTTGCTATTTATTGATTGTGTTTTTCATATAAAATCTGTAAGCATTGAATGTTTGCACAACATTATACTTGGTGGTTTCATCCTCCCCCACGAACTATTACTTCAAGCAGAGTCATATACATACATCAATCCCTAATCATGCTATTAAAGTAACATTGAAATAACCAATAATTCAATACTTATAAAAAAATCATGCATGGAAACACTCTTTAATTTTTCGATTTCTTTCAAATAGTTCCAGTATAGGATGCCCCTGTAGACTAGTAGGTAGTGTACTAGCTCGTCAGTATGTGGGTTGTGGGTTCGATTCCCAACGAAGATCTTGGTTTTTTTTACCACAAAAATAAAAATTGACTGTCGGTGGGGCTGCTCAGCGATAAAGGCATAGTCACTGGTCGCTGTGCTGTCTTTATATGGCAGTTAATTTCCGACTATACTTCTACTTTCACCACCTGTTTCATCTCTTCTCTATCCTTTGCCTAAAGAATGTAGCATGGCATTGTTGCCTGAAGTGCTACTTCTCTTTAAAAAAAAATATATAAGATATTCAACATTTTAAAATATTGGATATCTTGAGCCATGACCGATGTTGTGATTATGCCATTGATACCTACGAAATTTTTCAATCGATATTTTTTATTCTCGAATTTTTTATACTCCTAATTGCTCATCAATATCTAATGCAATATTAATTATTTAATTCGATTTTAAATTGCTTTATGACTAAGAGTGTGTGTTAAATTAACTATTTTTCCTGTGATATTTTCATTGATATTTCTGCGATTTTCACAAATAACACGATATGATAGAATTCGTATATCGCAATAGTCTTAAAAAGAATTTATGAAAGCGCATGAAATATTGCGTTTGGCTCGATTTTTGATAAGATCGTAACCCTTTGTGCTCAATTGCGCAGTGAATTACACTTTGCATTATAGGGAGAATTCGGTTTGTAACAGCATAGATCAAATGTGGCAGAAACTCCCTCCAGAGGTCTTTCCTGTCACTTTCAACGTAGGGAAATTCAAATCGAATTAATCCCTTAATTTCCTAGTTCTGGTACGATGAATTGCATGTGTAGGGGGGTATCCCCTGAGTGCTGGTCCGAGCGAAAAAATTTATTAATAATTTTAAACATAACGATCTAAAAACACCATTTTTGGGATTTACCGAACGATAATTTAGCCATACCATACCATTATCCTTAAAATGCTCACAAAATATTTGAACAAAAGGAAGAAAAATTACATTTATGTTACAGCCAAACTTCAGAATTTGTTAAATCAAAATTTCTAAAAATATTTTAGTTAACGAACTCTGTTTTGTTATTTCTAAATGTTCTATTAAAAATGTGACAATATGACAATATTTTGAAATTTTCATTCGGTGATCAAGTTTATCGTGAAGACACAATAGCCTCTTACAATATGTAGTACGGGGCTTCAGTGTATTTATTCCCAAGTCACCAAACTTAAAAGAAAAAATAGCTATGCATTCATAATGATACTGATATTATTATTGCTAGACTTACAGTTGAAAGCAAAACAATAAAGAGCTTTCGACTAAAAAATGAGAATGATAATATAATATAACTTTAGCACAAAATCATTTAGTAATTGTTTCATTAGTCGCATGCTAAACTTATTACTGGGCATTATGACGAAAGGTTTTTTTTTGTTAATCAGGAATTATTAAGCTGTTAAAGGTATGGAATAACAATTTTGTGTTTCACAATGATTCAAGCGAGATGATAAAATACAAGCATATTCCACATAGAATAATGCAAATAATAATATACACCGCATCTTGCAAAGACATTTTCACACACATACACACACACACACACATAGTATCACTGGCAGGTGTAAAAGCCTAGAATTATGTGTAATAAATTTCAATTTGTTTACATAAGCAAAGGCATGTTACTAAAGCAATTTATATTTGCCATGCAAGTTATGGCGAATAATTTTACTTTTTATATAATATATATATAAGTATGTATATATTTGTGTGTGTGTTTATGTACATGATATTGTGTGATATTATGGCAGGGATTCTAACAAAATGTTGAAGGGGAAAAAAAATACATGAAGATTATTAAAACGCAACAAGAAACGCATAAAAATTACTCAACATAGATTTATTGTAAGGACGTGTAATTGCTATTCATTCCTCTTTGGCTTATGTGACTGGGGAAAGAAATAAAAAATTGAAAATATTAAAATTAAAATAATATTACATTTAAGCTGCTTAAAGCAACAATAAGAAGATGGTTGGCTATATAACGTGTTTTATATATTATAAGAGGGAGACAGATTTAAAATATAAAGTATTTTACTGTTTTTATAATCAGAATATAATTTATTTAAGATTAAAGTTTAACGTAAAATAGACACAGGATCACTATAAGACAAACATACTTTGATTGAGTTGGTGCATTTAATTTAAAACGTAAAACATTTCACAGACTTGTTAATCAAAAACAGAAAACAGATAGATTCCCTTCTGCTTCAAAGTTCCAACAAACCGAATCAAGTGATGAAACTGTTATAAGCAATTTATTCGCCGATTTTTTATCGACAATTTACTGAATTGCAGATTATGATGAATGTTTTAAGTACCTATTTAATATTGCAAAATCTCAGACGATTAATATACCATTTAGCAATATTTCGACAATCTCCAGGGAATTGAAAAGGATTAAATTCTCATATAACTGTGGACCTGACAGCATCCCTAGTAATATTTTGATAAATTATGCTGATAGTATTTCCATCCCTTTGGAAATTTTGTTTAATACGTCAATAAAATGTGGTATTTTTCCTGAAATCTGGAAGGATTCCTATATTATTCCTTTTTTTAAATCCGGTAACAGTTCTGATATTTCAAATTACCGTTGTATTGCAAAATAAAGTACTATACCCAAATTATATGAAAAAATTATCACTAAACATTTACGCTTTCATACATCAAGTTTGATAACCCATAATCAACATGAATTTCGAAAGAGATGCTCTAGCATAGCAAATCTTTTACATTTTTCAACAATTATACATCGTGGATTTAAAAAACATACACTGATTTCAGCAAGGTATTTGATAAAATCAATCATATCATCCTAACGAAAATTTGGAAGTAATAGGTTTTGCCGATTTAAGTGTCACTCTTACCTTACAAATAGAAAATAAATGGTCCGTTTTTATAACTCCTGCTCTAAATAGACCAGATAGAGGTTCTATCTGGGGTACCACAGGGAAGCTACCTTGGGCCGCTTCTTTTTTTGTTATTTATTAATGACTTGACTGATGTCATTCATTGATCCAATATTTTGTTGTATATTGACAATGTAAAAGTTTTTCTTAGTTATTTTCAAGTAACTGACCAGCAACGCCTTCAAGGTGAAGTTAACTCGCTTCATAACTGGTGTTAAATAAATCGCTAAATCTAAAGAAATGTAAATATATGTGCTTTCCTAGAAAGAAGCTGATAACTGCAAGCTACTGTATCGATGACCATCATTTGGAAGAAATTGATAAAATATTAGATCTTGGATTGCTACTTTTTTCCAAACTCAATTTTATACAATATATCAATTTGACAGCAAACAAAGCTAGAAATGTACTTGGATGTGTACAACGTTGCGCTAATGAGTTTGATGATCCATACGTTACCAAAAGCCTTTATATATTCTGGAGTTGGATCCATCATTTGGGACGCTATATATAAAAAATATTCAGATGTTCTCGAATCTGTTCAAAAACAGTTTCTGCTTTTTTGCTTTATTAAGCTACCGACTCTAAGGAGTCGCAGAACAGCACTTAATATTTCGTTCATTTTTGGCGTGATTAATGACGATGTTTCTACTCATTTGCTTATTAACAGAATAACTCTAAATGTACCGCAACGCCCTACACGACATTTTATACCTTTAGCAGTGGAATTCTTTCGAGCCAATTATGCTAACGCGGACCCTTTCAGGAGAATTTGTGCAGATTTTAATATATATTATAATTTCATTGATTTCAATTTGTCACTAAACGCAATAAGAAATAACTTATTAGTTTGCCTGAACAACTAGGTGTTTGTATTTATGTACATTTTTTTGCAAACATTTTTTTTTATTTTATGTATGTTTAATTTAAGCAAATTTTTATGTTATGTAAAGCTTGTTTTTATTATATTATGTGTGTTAATTTAAAATAATTTATATTGTACTTTAACTAAAATATCTTGAAGACTGTTAATTTTCGTAGACAATTAATGATAAATAAATAAATGTTAGGTTATCGCAAAGAGATCTTTTATCCCTAACACAAATAAAGTAAATAATCTTTTATTTCGAAAGTCTTAGATTTAATAGCTTGTTGATTTATTTCATTTTAATAATTACAAGATACAATGCATTTAATTTTTTTTTTTACATTTAATTTCTAGCAATAGCAAAGTATGAAAAAAAATATTCAAGTTAAAACTTGTTCACTTTCTAATATTTTATAACCGCACCAAGATATCCTTTTTAAAACAAAGCCACCTTTTTGCCATTTTGGTAGTCTGGTTTTAAAAATAGTTTAAAATTCTGCTGCACTTTAAACTCTTTATTTAATCAGAAAACTACTACTGCATTTACCAATTTTATGTAATTGATACCAAAAGCATATCAAGGTTTTACAATCTTCAGCTTTCTTTCTGAACAACTACCAAACGAGTTCTTTTAAAGACACACAAAAAGTATTGCGATTTACAAAATAATAAATGAAATTGAAATAGAAAAACAAAAAACAAAAACAGTTTAATAAAGTCAATTATAAATGTAGACATGCATTTGCAAATGTTTTCCCTGCCACACACACACACACATCCATACATATCCATATACATGGACAAATACTGACAAACATACAAACAAACATTCAACGTTCTGGGCGTTTAACAAAAGCAATTTAACAGAAAGTAGCACAGAAGATGTTGGAACACGCACTACAACAGGATGCATTTAAATTAAGCTGCTAGCTATTTGAAATATGAATTAACTAAGCAGAAGAAAATTCTACTTAAGTTTTATTAATGTTTTCAATTTTCAGCATCTCTTTGCTGCGAATGGAACAGTAGAATAGCAAATAGAAAGAATGCAAACAGCTGTTTTAAGTTTAGATAATAAATTATATTGTTGTTCTTGTTGTTTTTTTTTTGTTTTTGTTAATTCTTAATTTTATATTCTTTTTTTTTTAAGATGATTGAAGGATATGCGTTAAGAAAAACATTGACAAATAGTTATTTCAAAATGCGCGAACTGTTTAATTAAAATTAAAAAAAAAATAATTAATTGTTACAGAAGCAGATAATAATAATATCTGGCTTAAAGTTACTTTTTATAGGTAACCAGTTTAAAATGAGGATTTCTACTAATGACTTAAGAAGTGCCGAATGTATTAAAGTTTGTATTAGAGATGAATACATTTCACTTATGATCATGAATGCTTACGAGAAAAATTACTATTCATGCATCCCCATACCTGATCTTATTTCCCTCATGCTTATGTGAGCTGTAGAACTGTGATAATTAAGAGACTAAAATTTTTTTTTATTTTCCAATTATATATAGAACGCTAAATATTTCTGGAAAGAAAATAGCTTAAAAATTTTTAGATTTAAAAGCACATTTTTCTTTAAATCACATTTTAGCTATGGATGTTAAAAAGATTTAAGGTTATAGTTCCTTACAGAAAGTAATATTATCAGATCATCTGTTATAGCACAAAAAGGAGCAGAAGAAGAATATTACATTATAATAAAATTTAATAAAAAATGACGACCATATTTCGTATTTTGAGAAAAATAATCTAATGGTGCTAAAATACACAATATGGCTGGTCACTTAACTGCTGATCGGAAAATTTGGTTGGCAATAAATTGATCGTTTCATTGGCTGTGTGACATGAGTTATCGTCCTGTTGACACCACATGTCAGTGATATCCAGTCGTCAGTAGTAGGCCAAAATTGAGTTGTTAGCATCCCGCGATAGCGTCATCCATTGACAGTTACCGCATTTCCAGCTTCAAAGGTATCTCAATAATCGCTTGTTGAAATAACCTGACAAGTGATTTTTTCAGAAAAACCAGTTGGTTGTTCCTGAATGAATTGAGCGATTCAACGGCAATGTGAATGGTCGGTTGGCTTCAATTCCTACACCAATTGAACCTTGTAAGGCTTTAAAATCAAATCCTTACGCAAAATTCCCCCTGTGGTGTTTTTTGAATAAAACCACTTGTTGAGAACGTCGAGGAATACTAGAAAAAATTATTGTGGTTGTAAAGCCGCGTTTAGAAAGAATAAAAATAAATGAAAGATGGCAGCGGGAAGTGTGCCCCTTTACTCGAATAGAAAAGAAAGCAAGCGCATTAGAACAAGAAAAGGAATTATTAAGTTATCTGTAAGGTAATCATGGCCCATAAAATGAATACTTTTAAGCATGATTGAAATAGGGATTTGTCAACAGCCCTCGGTGCTGACAAAAACCATGATAAGAAATGGATATAGAAAACAAATAAAATGTAGAAAACAATGTAATAAATAGAAATATATATGCAAGTGAAATATATGTGATAAGATTAACGTTAGCGCGTGGCCGGTTGGTCTTATTTTGATGTTGTTTGATGGTTGGTAGCGCCCTAAAATGATACACACCTATGTGCACACATGCCTTAGTCGCATTACACTGTCGTTGAACAGTTGGGGACACCTAGCTTGCTGAAGAGTTGGGGACTATCCAACTCCTTGTCCTGTTGCCTGCTATAGCAAGGACATTGAACGTTAAACCTACGTTAACATCTCCTCAAAACTTTCTTCAAATTCCGATTTAACCACAACCACCACGCTAATCCTCAACCAATTACCAAAATAGGGCCGTAGTCCTGTGGGCAACAGTATATGTCTACAAGTTAACTGGTCGCAATTCAAGAGTCCTATGTCCCTACCAGTTTGGGGCTCCTCTAGCCCAGGCTGGTGGTGTCTTTTACCCCCCCCCCACCCGAAAGCACATTGTTAAGATGGGGAAGAGATCCATCAAGACTGGGTGCCCCTGGGGGATATGCAAAATTAATCACTTTTCTTTATAAATTATTAGAAGAAATTTGGCAAAGGAATACTGCAATTTCCAAATCTATTAACATCATTTTCTTTTTAGTTTTTCCTCACAAAAATAGAAAAATGTATTTTAAACGTTCAAATGACATTGTAGTTATCATTATGTGCTTTTTTCTAAAATTTTTATGGAGTTAATTGATTGGGTAATTAAAGCTCATATATATATATATATATATATATATATATATATATATATATATATATATATCATATATATATATATATATATAAAACAATATATCTAAAAGAGATGATTTTCTCCCTTTCTGCTCAGCTTTCAGTGCAACTCGTGTTTCATGTCAAATTGTTATTTAATTACACAAAACTTTATTTACCCAGTGCCGTGTTTTTCTGCAAAGTTTCTGATTTGTCAAACCAATAAAAACAATCAACAATCTAACTATTCACCATTTAATAATGTCAAAAATAGACGGTACTCATGTAGTCATTAGACCAAAAATTTAATACAATACATTGGCAGCCGTAAGGTTAGCACATACTTGCCTACGCATAATACCTCTGATATTAAATACTCTTACTTAAGTTTATAAACGAACAAAAATAAAAGAAAATCTTTGGAATTGAAATCGAAACTTTCTGTCAGCCATCAACGGCAAGACAAGAAGTTTCATGGACATTAGCTGCCTAATTAGAGAAAATTTAAGCTATTTTTGTTTTTATTGTCTTAGAATGATTTATACAAAACAGTCATATCAATCAATCATTTTAAATTTACTAGCTCAAACTCTCGCTGTGATGAATTATTTTCCTGCCTGGTACTCTACATTATTCCTCTTTCCTCCCTTTAGTGTCTATAAATATGACAAAATGAAAACTTCTTTTTATAGCAACTATGCATTTGGAAGGGAAATAGAATTTGCTTTTACCATATTTAAAACCATATAAACCAAACTTTTTACAGTGTTGTTACTTTACGTTTTTTGTATAGCAAAAAAAAAGCAAAAAAAGGGATTTATCCATTAATTTCATGGCTTGATTCCTTGTAGATTCTAAAAGCAGAAGCAAAGAAATTTTGTTTATGTGTATATCAAAAAATTATTTTAACTTTATACTATTTGCATCTACTTAAATGCTGCCGTATTTGCATGCTCACACAGTATACGACAATTATGAACTTTAAATTCTTTAATAAATCATATAATTTTTCCGAAAAATATTTTCCAATTAATAACTAACAATAAGTTAATTTTCTCTTACACGAATAGTTGTTGTATTTTTTCTATTGTCATACTTTCAAATTAAGTACGTTTTTTAAAGGATTTTATATTAAAAGTACTTTTTACATAAAAATTACCTTTTACATAATAAATCCATTCCAAATCCAATAGCTCATATTTATAAAAAAAAAAAAACAGAATGTAAGTTCTTTTTTAGCACCAACCCTCTTTTAGCCAAAATTTTGTCGAAATCCCTGTTTAAAAAAAAAATTAAAACAAGACATCATAATAATATATAAAAAATATTAATTTTAGAAATTATTAAACAAAATAGTCTGTTTGTAAAATAAGATTTGTGCCATAAAAAATCAGCTTAGTGTAAAATGTCAGGGCAGCAAACAGAACGCATTAGTTACAGGAATATGTGTCTATCAAAAGACATGATTTTACACAGCTCTGCGCTGCCATTAAGAATATTTGATTCCTTTTTTGTGAAAAGATTTTCCCAACACTGTAAATGTGTTTAAAAAAAGACGTTAAGTCGAGTTATAAGACTAAAGTGTATAAGTGTATAAATAGAGAAATATAGAAAGTGGGTAGGATCCGTGTATTTGTAATTTAATTTTCTTAAAGTTGTTGTGGTAGTGGTGATAGTAGTTGCTGCCTCAGCAGCATTTGTTATAGTAGTGATGTTTGTGTATGAATATAAAAATATTATTTGTCACTTTCAAGACGACACTTGGTTGGCTTATTTAGTTAGAAAAACAGCTTGAAATACAATTTTATATATTTGTTATCATCATTAATTATTAAATGTTCTCCCTCTACTCTTCCTATTTCAAGACTATTTTTTTTGTATCATTTTATTCATCTTTTACGTTTAAATTGATGCCAAAAATAAATTAGTTTAATGTTAAAATGTTTTTATTATCATTTAAAGGAGCACAAAAATAAAGAAAGGAAGGAAGAAGAAATAAAAACTTTTCGGCTTTAGACAGCAACCGCAAGGATTTTAATGGAAATTATGGGTTTTTTTTTAAGAAGACAGCAAAGAATGAAAACAACAAAGTAACAAAAATCTATAAAGAAAACTAATGTTAAACTAAATAAACTTTGTTATAATATTAAAAAGTGTTACTTCAAGGAGTGAAGGTTTTCTTACGTGGCATTTGTTGTTATGGGTGGGTGGTGCTTAAAGAGGTATTTATAGCGACAAAACAAAATTACTTGACGAGCGCCATAGAAAATTAATCACTGCCTATAATCTGGATTATTTTTTTGTTACTCGGTAAATCAGTTATTGTGAAGGTTTCATTTGCCAAAGTTCTACATTTAAAAAATATAAGAAAAATGTCATAGTTATTAAATGATATTTAAGTTAATAAGTGCGACAGTGTATAAAGTTTTAGGTACTACTCACGAACAAAATCGTTTCTGGATATTGTTTTCCATAGTATACTCTACCACATAAAAAAAAACTTAAATCTGTAATAACACGCAATAGGCGACAAGAATGCTCCGTAAACTAAAAGGCTATGGAGTAGCTAGAGAGCGATTGATGTCGAGGAATTTAATAAAATTGTAGTTCATCCTCCTGCAAATTATAGTAATAGTATTCTATTTTTACCTTCGGTAATGTCACTACAAAGGAGATTTATAATGCAATGATGAATATAAAAAAGAATTCCGCTGGTTGTAACGGAATTCTTTTAAAGCTTTAAAAATATTTTCCCTATTCTAGTACCTCTTCTATATTTTCAAATAACTAGAAAATATAAGTGTCATTCCTTTTCCCAAAATAAAATCACCTCATCTACCTCCGGATTTTCGTGCCATTACAATTTGAAATGCCACTTACAAAATGCTAGAGATGTTATTAAACATTATTAACAGTTTTTAGGCCATCTTTCATCAGGTATTTACTTAAAGCAATATCAATCAATAAATTTTATGTAACCTCATAGTATTACCAGTCTGATGTTAGATTGTGTTGAAAATGTAAGATAAAATCTCGTACAGAAATGCAAATTTTGTTGATTTTAGCAAAGCATTTGATTTGCTATCTCACTTTGCTATACTTTGTTATTTCGTGATAAGATTTACAACTGCACCTGGCCATGGTGGCCTTAATCAGATGGTGGTCAAACCACTGTGAATGAAAAGCAACGTTATTTACGTCCTAGGAAGCCGAAGACTTATTCTAGCAACAGGTCCTTCCTAGTTGCAATTTCAGCGGTTCCAGAGCAGGGCTGCAAACCACGACTCCTTGCTGAAGAGCTGCAGACTATCCAACTCCTATCCAGAAAGCATGACTAGCATGCTTACTGAATGTGGAATATTCACCAGGTAGGTGTGATTGAAAGCGAGATGATCCTGGCCACCATAGACATTTATGCTTGGGGCCGCAAAAACACAACCATCACGATACTCCCAAAGGGTTAACCTCAATAATCAGATAGCGAAACAGTTAAAAGTCTAAAGAGACAATTAGCGGAAACTCTGGAGTTTAGTGATTCCCGTGGAAATAACTTGGAGCTTCCAGTTGTACCCCTACTGACTTATACCCCCAGCAGCACAGGTCTAGATAGTCAAGTATTCTATAAAGACCGATAAATGTGCCCCGGGGGGGGAGAGTATACTTTGTTATAAATTTTTACCACAGCTAGCCCATCAGCTGGCAAATTAGTTTGGTCCTTTCTTAATAAAAAAAATACCAATATATAATGGGTCCGCCATCTAACGTTTTTTTCTTCAACTAGTGCTTATTTCATGAATGGTAACACTTAGCTCATGTTTGATTTAACTGATAATTAGTTTTATCCTTCCATATTCCTGAACGAATATGGTTGTGTAGACGCTTGAAAAACCCTGGGAAATATTGCGACATTACTTTGAAAATCATGCTAATGTATGCGAAAATTGCGTAAATTGAAAATTGAAAGAAGAGAAGCACCGTCAGCTCCGTATGTTCGTTATCTTGTAAAGAAAGTAAAAGAAAAGCCCGAGAATATTGCTGCTGTGGCAGAAAGTGTGCATGTAATGCCATCAACAAAATTCACCGTCGTTCTCAACAATTAAACATTTCTTTGTTATGACGTCTTAAAAAGTCCAATTGGTTCAGGAGTTGAAGCCAAGTGACCATCCAATGCGTTTTCGCTTCGCTAAATGGGCCTGTGATCGACTTACAGAAGATACCGATTTTGCAAAAAAAATTATCTTTTCAGATTAAGCTCATTTTGATCTTGGCCGGTATGTAAACAGGCAACATTGTCACATTTGGAGCACACAAAGCCCGCACGCATACATTGAAAAGCCGACGCATCCAAAACGAGTCACTGTTTGGTGCGGATTTCGGTCCAGAAGCATAATTGGGCCATTTTATTTCGAAAATGTGCAGAAGTGGCCATTACAGTCAATGGCGATCGTAATCAGGCCATGTTGAACGAATTTTTGTTCATAAAAATTGAAAAGGAGGATATTGCCAACATATAGTTTTAACAGGACGGCGCTACGTACCACACAGCCGAAGCTACACTCGATGTTTTGCACCCTATTTTTGGAAGAGCTGAGATTTGACACCGTTGGACTATTATTTGTGGGATGCCGTCAAAGATAAGTGTTACGCCAAAAAGCCAAAGACAACTGATGCTTTAAAAGACAATATTCGTGAAGCCATTGGTGAAATACAGCTGCACACAATCGATAATGTGCTTCAAAATTGGACCGATCGTCTAGGTTTCTGCATGGCCAGCCGAGACAGCCATTCGAATAAAATTATTTTCCATTATTAACAGGAAGGATTATACAATCAAATAAAAAAAGAAATTTGAGAAAATATCCAATAGTTTTATTTTTACCATTTAAAACAAATAAAAAAGTTATTTGGCGGACCCCTTATAACATGATTCAGACGCCTCATCAATTTTAGAAGTCTGCAGAGCTGTGCCCCAGGATTTTAGGACCATTTCTATTTATAATTTAATTAAATGATTTATAAAAAAAAGTTAAATTTTTTCGGTGTTTAATATGGGGTGATGATATCCAGTAACTGGCTGATGATAAAAGAAATGGTTGTAACTCTTTAGAGGAGAAAGTTAAGAAGGACTTACATCGAGTAATGAAAAGGTGGAAAAAATGTTATATAACTGTTTTAAAAACACCCTTTATTATTTTTTTGACTTTTCTGCACCCTGTAAAAATTGCCACATTTATTTCTAGAATAATTTTCTTCTGAAGATTTTTAATAGGAGTAATTCATTATTCCTGCATTCATTCGTTCAATCATTCATTCATGAACTTTCTACTGTCCATGAACAATAAATAAATTATTATTTCCTTTAATTTTCCGCTCATGCATGAATAATATTTAAGTACAAAAAGCGTTTAATTGATATACTAGAACAAACAACAAAAGAAAAAACTAAAGCAGTTTGCAATGAAATGTATCCATGTTAAGTGTTGTTGTTGTTGAGCGAAATTTTAACAACATCCATCCGTTATAACAACAAGATGAACATTTTCTATGCAAAATATTGTACATAAATATATGAATGAATTTAATTAATTTAACTATTAAATGCTTCATTTAAAAAGACAATGAAATTAATTGTATATTATATATATATATATTGTTGACTAGTGTATATTGTTGACTACTATATATACATATATATATATATAACTGTCAATACAACAAAACGTTTATTAAAGGAAATATAAACTTTTTTTTTTAATGTTTTTCAATTTTTTTTTTCAAATTGTTAATAATTTTTGTTTTTAAAAAATTAATTTCCTGAAGAAGCTTTTCAAAGCAAAATATTGAAAATATATGTGATAAATTTATTTAAACATATTTAAATATATATATATATATATATATATATATATATACACATATATATATATATATATATATATATATATATATATATATATATTGCCACCAATATGGTAAACATTAGTCTTGATCCATCAACCTCAATTTATTGTCGTGCTCAAAAGCTTGATCTTCAAAGAACACCTTTGGCCACAACTTTGCACAAGGATTTGCATTTGTTTTCATATAAGATTCAGTTGAAGAATATTTACGCCATTAACGATAGTCTGGTGTGCAAATTAGTCCGAAGGAATCATTGGATCTTATTTGTTTGAAAATAAAAATGGCGTAACGGTAACGATGAATGTGAGCCGATATCGTGATATGATTGAAATCTTTTTAACGTCATAACTGTATGCTTTGGGCGTAATTAACATGTGGTATCAAAAAGACGGTGACACATCGCATATAGCTAGGATTACAATGGAATTACTGCGTCCTTTTTTCCACAACAAATTATTTCAAGAAATGGTGATGTTGATTGGCCTCTACGGGCGCTTGATTTGACTGCTTTGGAATTCTTTTTGTGGGGATATCTGAAAAGCAAGGTTTATGCAAACAAACAAGAAACGCTTGAGCAAATCAAACAAAATATTCGTGATAAAATTAAAGAAATACCGCCTGTAATGTGTGAAAAGGTAATAAAGGATGTGCTCAAAAAGGATCGCATTTGTGAGGCTAACAGAGCCGAATATTTATCTGATATTGTATTGCATACATAATTTCCGACAATAAATAAAACATTTATCAATATAAGATTCATTATCTTTCATTTAATCAAAAATTATAAACAAACAAACTAGTAAACACTCTCGGTATATTTTTCGGAAAATAGCTTAAAAATATCTTTCAATATTACCACAAATTAACATTTTTTGAACAAATGAATTTTAATAATTGTAATTAATTAATTAGATTTATTATAATTCTTTTAGTATTATAAACAAAATTTCAATGTTCAACTTGCTTAAGTTTACATAAAGGAAAATTTTCATTACTTGCAAAATTTATTAATTTTAATCATGCTGGATATTCGATTAGATAATCTAATCGAAGATGCTGTGCTATAATCTTCAATAATTAATATTGAGTGAATATTCACTTATATTGATTATTGAAAATTATAGAAAATTCACTTATATCAATAACTGAAGATTATAGCATAGCATGTTCCCTTAAACTTATTTAGTTTGTCAGCAAATTTTAAGATAATCTAATTATCTTTGTCCAATTAGAATGATTAAAACCAAAACATAAAAGTAGAAACATTAAGGCAAAAATCAAAGTTTGAACAAAACAACAGTAGCCAAAAAATGGAGATCCTATCTTTCGGGTCAGTCTAATAAAATATGCCAATGTGTTCCTTAAAAGTGAAACTATAACTTTAGTCTTATTTTATAGGAAATTTTATTCTTATTAATTTGAGCTTTAATATTTTTTTTTTGCTAAATTCATAGTTTTAGGAGCATTTAGCAATGAATTTCCTCAAATAGCAATTCCCATGCGAAGGTTAAAGAACATTGTAATAATCAATTATATCTGTTTAAAATGTATTTTATTACTTCAATTGTTGACTAGTGTTCAAATAAATTTTATTAATTACAATTTCGAATTGCATACATACGGTAGCTTTTGTAGAAATCGAAAAAAATGGCAACATTCAGATACAACTTGTCATAAAAGCTGTTGTTGTTTTTCATCTTTTGTCAAGGATGAATTGATGTCAACTGTCCGCTATTTTTTTAACTCTTAAATAATGTTGATTCTCGCACCCTTCATTTCGATTTCAAATCTCTTTAAAAAATTTAGGGTCTAAGAACAAACAAAATAATCAATTTCTTTGTCCAACAAATGACCAACTCCTTCGAAGCCGAAGGAAAATCCAAAATTAATTTTTTGTAACCAGATTAATGTAACGGCGTAAAAAATGCTGCATTGCATAATTTTTTTTTTTAAAAAGAGAAGTAGCACTTCAGGCAACAATGCCTATTTAGTCAAGTACCGTGCTACATTCTTTTAGGAAAGGGATTCGATTCCCAACAAACACCTTGGTTTATTCACTACAAAAAAATGACTGTCGACCAGTGACTATGCCTTCGTCATCGAGATGTCTTGTACGACAGTTAATTTCCGTAACTATCCTTCTACTTTCACCACCTGTCGCATCTCTTTCCTATCTCTTTCCTAAAAGAATGTAGCACGGTACTTGACTAAATAGGCATTGTTGCCTGAAGTGCTACTTTCCTTAAAAAAAAGAAATTAATATAATTTCTAGCTAACAACAAACCAAAATTTAGAGGTGCAAAAACCGTTTTCTGTGAAGCGTATTATAATAAAATTTTAAATTTTTTAACTACTAAAAATGCGTAAAAGTGTTTTAACTTCAAGTAAAAATATTATTTAAAACAAAAAATAAATTTACTAAATAATGAATAGCAAACTGTTTCATTAAATTCCAAGTCAAACACACATAAGTGCATAGCAAGTCTCCCCACTAGTTTTCATAAAATAAAATTATACTTTACTTTTGTTGTATTATTTTTGTTGTTGATTATAGTTGTTTGTTTTGTTAGAAAATTGTTTATTTTTATTGCAACAACTTCGGGGGATTTTAGCTGGCTATAGTGAACGTTCCAAACGTCATGACGATTATTTCTCTTAATTGATTTTTCTTTTATTTCCTTATCAACGAGTTAATGTTTGTGCAGTAATAATAATGACAATTATAAGAACAATAACAACAATAGCGCATATAAATAGTAAGTGACATTGACCTTATCAATAACTGTCACACAATTACAGTTACAGACGCTCAACATTCGCAAATGAAAAATAATATGCACGAATTAAATTCAATCATCGAAAAAGAAGTTCATGTCACCTACAGATTTAGATAACGATAATAACGTGAAGACTTATTTTTAATATCTCTTTTTTTACATATAAAATTAAAACCTTAAAGATACTTCCTTCACAATAACCACAAATCTTCTTTCTGGTGACCTTTAAAAGTTGTCCTAGTTTGCTAGTTAATGAATTGTCGATTATATTTATTTTTATACTTTCAATTCTCGAAACTTTTGGTAAATAGTATAATCAAACTTAACAGGAGACACTTAATGTAAAACATTTCTCTTTGCTTAAAACTATAAATGCAAAATCTTATAGATGATGTAAAACTTATACCAATTGAAAACTTATCGAAAGAGATAAGATCAGAGATAAGTAAAGTAAAACACTTCGTTACAGCCTCCTCCTTTCACTTTTGTTTGAATGGATACGTCAGCAAACAAAACTGCTGTATTTAGAGTGATAACAATCCTCTAGTGTAGGTCGACCCAGCCTTACATCTAGAATATCTGACTGTGTGGTATGCTTTGTGGGCTGGTAAAATTTTTCTTTAAAAACGATGCTGTCAGAACGTTACAGGCATTTATAGAGCCATGATTCCTGACAGACATTTTCGTTCATCAACGAAATAGGCATGATGTGCAGGCATTATGGTTATAACAGAATAATGCAACATGTCCATAACTCGTGCCACAATTTATTGAAAGAAAGATTTGATAATGCTGCTAGAATATTTTCTGTGAGAATATATAAAGTCGCTGAGACTAAACATATAATCCCGAAACGATATTTTTATTTTATTAATTAAATATTATATATTAAATAATAAATTTTTTTCCAAAATAAAATTTTAAATATGACCTTAAGTTTGAATAATTAAATGGGAATACAAAAAAAAAATAGAATATTAAATTTATAATTGAAGTAAGAAACTTTTCACATGAATATATTAGTAATGCTGTGTTATGCAAGATGGGCGAATGTTAATCCTAAACTTTATATTATAAAGGAGTGAAAAATGCTATATAATTTTAGGTTACACTTTCAATAAAGATGATTGTGATAATGACTATATACATTTTTATGTGCAAAATGTTTTAACGTAATAACACATCATCTTGACGAGTTCTCTGTGAGTTCAGAAAACAATTTTTGGTTTTTACATGACTTTGCTCGAGAAAATCATCTTTCCTATGCCATATCCATAATCAAAGAAGCTGTCATCAAATTTTATTTGTAGTTTAATAACTCTATTTACGAAGAACTATAGCCTAAGCTATTCTAATAGCTCTATAGAAGATTAACATGTACACCTGTTTTCATTTTACATTACAGTAGACTCGCGATGACAAAAACACCGCCTTACGTGAACACCGGCTAGCATGAACATAATTTTTTTACACTGACGACTCTGTAGTGTGAACACAGTAAGAAAAATGTCGCAAAAACTAACAAATTTTATAACTTTAAAGGAAAAAATGGATGCAATAGAAAAAGTATAAAGAGGATCAAGCGTGACTAGCTTAGTAAAGCAATACAATGTTGCAAAGATAAAATTTTTAAAGAGCAAAGGTTACCCAATGAAGCTTTACTCTTTATAGATAACGCTCCATCTCGTCCTCCAGAAAATGAATGGAGATCAGACGACGGGTTTATAAATGTAATGTTCATGCCACCCAACGTCACGCCACACATACAGCCAATGGATCAAAAAGCCATAAGACTTACAAAGCTTTCCTATAGAAACAGTTTCTTGGCATCAAGTGTAGATACAGAAAATGAAGTTATTGAAGCTCTAAAAAAATTAACGTTAAGGGACGCTGTTGAAAAGGAAACAACATGGAATTGCTGGACGAACATTTTAGCCTCTATAGGACATGAAGAAGACGTTGAAGAGGATATTCTATTAGCTATTTTGAGAGAAAGAATTTTTGCACCAATTAACACCCAACAAGAACCCGCAATAGAACTTTTTAATGCAATTAATCTAGATGTTTGAACATTTTCATATGTCTAGTAATTCGCTTAACTTAAATTGTGTCTTCGCAGGTTAGTTTTTCATTTTCTGATATCAGTGAATGGACTGCAGATCTTCAAAACGTAACTGAAACGAACGAAATCTTGAGCAGTGATGAAATCGAAAGCGATTATAGTATTCTGCAAACAGCACGGACCAAAGTAGAACCTAGTGAAGCAATGAACATTTTCAACGTCTCCGAGAAAAGGTGGTGTTCAGCTTTTTGCAAAAAAAGAAAATCCAAAAAAAAGATAATAATTTTAATATAAATTGTTTTTCTTAGCAAAGCAAATATGAATATGAATTCATGAAAATGAATTAATAAAAAAATATATGAATTTGAGTTAAATGCATATGTCATTTTATTTTTAAGATGTAAAAAATTACACCTTCGTAAACATGAACAACTTCGCAAACGTGAACACGTTAAGGTTTTAATAGTTCACATTACCGCGAGTCTACTGTATTTACATTTTGTTTTAGGGCGAACATAAATAGCCACAGATTATTTTAGTCATAGTATTAGAAAAATATGTCACAGGTTGCAGGATGAATTATTAGATTTGCCCATTTGTCGGTTATGTTTGTTATTTATCCTTCAAGGAATTTATTTTTTATTATTTAAATAATATTTCAGTTATAGACTTATGTCTTTATTTTCACATACAAATTTACATTAGTACACCTACAGTGAATAAAATGGGTTTCATTTTATTCCCGGAATACTACACTTAACCTATATTTTAACATATTAATTTTTTTTATTTATTTTTATTTATTTATTAATTTATTTTCGATGTCCCACACACAAGACTTTAAGTTTCATATTGCAGTATGGAACTCAGTACAAGTACAAACAAAAATTTAAATCAAAATCGTTTATATAAATGCTCGGGTTTACGCGTGTATATAATTTTATGCATTAGGATTAAAACCCTTATCTTCAAGTAGTAATCAAGACACATGCCATTAAGTTTATTAACATAAGAAAAAACATGATCATATCTTCTCAAATCATATACATAGCGAATAATATTATTGAAAGTCACATTTAGTTTGATTTTGCTAATACTATCGCAACTCGAAAAAAGTTCACACCCATATAGTTAAAGTGGCATCAAGTATGTCTTAGCGAGAAGTGTGCGAATATTCAAGGGAGTGTAATGATGACTTTGCCAAAGATTTCTTAACATAGCACGATACATGACCACAAGCAAAATAAATATGGTTAGACCAAGTGAGGGTGCTGTTAAAGTAAATTCCCAGATTTTTAGCAACGTTTACAATTTCGATGGGTTGACTATTTAAGATTTAAACAGGAATATAATTAAGTTTCAATAAATTTTTCTTGATGATCAAACATTTGAATTTAGTTCGATTTATCTCCAGGCCATTAGCAGTAGCCTATTCAAAGATGCGATGAAGTTCATCATTTAAAATTCTTACACAAGCCTCAACTGATTTAATGTTACAACTTATATAAAGCTTCACGTCATCAGCATATAATCTAACTTTACAATGTCTAAGTTTTGTTGGTAGATTATTAACATATAGCGTAAAGAGTAGGGAACCCAAGATTGAGCCCTGTGGAATACCTCGACTCAAAGGCAAAGTAGTTGAAATTGAGGTACTTGTTTCAACAAATTGACGTCTGTCAGATAGGTAAGAGAATATCAGATCGGCAAAAGTTGATGAAAACCTATGAAAAGATTTTAATTTGTTACGTAAAATGTAATGATCAACAGTGTCGAAAGCTTTCGAATGATCCAAAAGTACTAAAAAAGTAATATTACCGCAATCAACTTGCTGTCTAATATCTTCCGAAACATCCACTAGCGCCGTTATACAGCTGTGATCCTTTCGAAAACCAGATTGGCAATTTGTAAGAATGTTATTCCTTTCAAGGTATTGAGTCACCCGATAATGAACCGACCTTTCAAAAACTTTCGAAAGGAACGGTAGGATTGCTACCGACCTGTAATCAGAATTACTATTAAGGATTAGTTAAAAAGAAACATTGTTTAACTTAAGTCATTATAATGCAGTACGTAGCAACTGTCTTAAATTTAGTAATTAATTAATGTCTTTAAAAAGTCATGTCTACAAATCAGAATTTTAAAATATGTTAAGAGCATAACATTTAAACTAATTTTGCAATAGCTAAAATAAACTTATATTGACTTTTTTTACTTCTAAACTATTAGAACAAAATAGTATCAAAATAAAAAGAAATGAAACATCCTTTTCCAGATCTGCCATAAACAAAAATATAGCAAATGGTTTAAGATAAGATAAGATTTGTTTCCGTTTTGTTTTGTTTCGAAAAATCTTCTCGAATAGAAAAAAAATTTTGTATTTAAATTAAAAGCAATAACAGTTTATCATCTTAGGAGTAAAGTCTGTTTTACTGATTTCGAATACAATGTAAAACTTTACATTTAGTAGCACTCGTTACATTAATATGCATGACTAGTCTAATGAAAAATCTTTATTTTTCAAATGGTTTCGGAAATAAAAGTCAACATCTGCTTGTCAAATTTCTATTCACATTTGCCTTTCGTTTTAACAAATGTTCTGCTCTAAACATCACAATTGGTTTTTCACTACTTTCCTACTTTTCCTTGTTTGACAAAAGTTTTTGACGGAATGAAATTACATGGCGAATAATACGAAGCTGATTTTTGCAGGCATGCATAGTGTGTAGTTGAAATTTAAAGATTTAAAATTAAAAATGAACAAACACTTCTTTCAATTTATTTATATTAAATTTAGAAGAAACTTAACTCTAAATTCTTCCTTACAACCAATTAATAAAATGTTGCAAAGACACTTAAATTAATTTGATTGCTCTTGTAATCAAACTGATGTGAAACCACGGTGACATATGTAGTTGTCTATGTGTGTGTGTGTATATTAAAGCATGGAAGTGACAAAAACATTGAATTTATTAAATCTTAACTTTATGTTACTTACATTCCATTGATAAATTTACTCTTCACAATAATAATGACGATGACAACATGACACAAAATACAAGCGAACATTCAACGACTAAGTGACGAACAAAAAAACTATATATGCATTATATGTATGTATGTATGTGTATATGTAATACAATATTTGTTTTATTATGAAAAGTCTTTTGATGTCTGACATTAAGTGCTCGAGTATTAAATGATGTTCTTTCCCTCATTCATCCGTTTATATTTATTAAAGTATACAACTCAATATTATATACATACATATGTACATATATATGAATCTATGTAAGCGCATAAACTGGCGTAATTATCATTGTCATTAAAATAAATTAAGTGGTTGTTGAAATGTCTGCTACAATTTGTATGAAAATTAATCTACTGAATGACTTCTTAGTAAGATTATTTATTTGAAAGATACAAATATGTACGTCTCCCAGTAATCAACGATAATTATAATCTAATTTCAGTGAGAAGGCTCTTTACAAGGACATGTATGCAATTTTTACAAAAGTTGAAATTTGAAGTAAATCTTATTAAATTATTACTTCTTCAAATCAAAATACTTAAGAAAGATCATTGATATAATTCTACAAAAAAATTTAGAGACGATATTTACAATAATTGTTTTCGTTTTATCAGAAGCTTCTCGAAAATGCTTTATATCCAATTTTTTTTTTGTAATAAAACTTTGTTAGAATGCTAAAAAGTTTCTTTGGCAACTATGGAATTTTGTTTCGATATTGTTTAAGGTCCAACTTTAACTCGCATAAGCAAACTATTGTCAATCTAAATTGACTTTCTGCTGACCATACTGTACTGACATAAACTTGCTAACTATTTACTCACTATTATGCAATTTTTTTTAAGAAATAAACATAAAACATAAACAAACCAAAACAGCATCTTTTCATCTATCGAGTTAATTCATGGGAAAAAGTACTTAAACAAATCGTTCGACAACTAAAAGGTATTAAGCATACATAAAACAAGTTCGGAAAATTTGCTACCGATAAGAAAAATATTCTTTTTAACGACGTATGATATAGAATAATGTATAAAGCTTACTATAATTTTTTTTTGCCAGAACACAGCACTAATTTCTCAGCTGAACTAACAGCAATTTGCGAGTTTGTCAATATGTTTTTATCTACAAGTTTTAAACTTTTCTAAAGCAACTTTTGTTAAAAGAAACAAAAAACAAATGATATTTATGCAACCCGAGTGACCTAAACTTATTATAGGCTTATACACTTAAAAAATTTAATTTCTATAATTATATCATTACGGCTAATTAAGAAAATATTTTGTTGTGCTATTTTTTTGGTGATTTGATGCGTCTTTTCTTTTTTTCGGACCAGCACTCAGGAGTTGACCCCTACACATGCAATGTATTGTGTCAGAACTAGGAAATTAGGTTACGCGAAGATGGAGAGAGGGAGTAGTGTCTTTGGACATTCGATTTGAACTTTCCCAGATTGAAAGTGACAGGAAAGACCTCCGGAGCGATTTTATTCCACATACGGACTGTTTTGCTAAAAAACGAATTTTCCCTGTAATGCGTAGTGCGATTCATTGGCCAATCAACCAAAAATGGATGGACCCTCATCGAAAATCGAGTTAAACGTGAAAACGTGCGAATATCATGAACAAGTTCCCTAATTTCATTAGAGCACTTACCATTGTAGTAACGATAGAACAGTGATGCTCTAGAGAATCAATAGAGTTGGATACCCTACTATCTCCAATGAGCCTCTTGGTCCTCTCCTGTACGCGGTCGAGTAACCCCAAAATAGACTTTGGAGCGCCGGCCCATACATGAGAGTTCTATTCCATTTTAGGATGGATATAGGTGGTATAGATAGTACGAAGATCGGATGGAGTGAAATATCTTCTACACCGCTTTAGAAAACCGAGGCACTTGAAAGCTTCTTTAGAATCCTGAAAATTGTGTTTAGTCCATTGAACATCACACTGAATTTTCATGCCAAGAACATCAAGAGCTTCCGATTCCGTAATACCTATATCACCCATAGTAACAGATACAGCACCAGTACCGTCCTACGAGCATTAAATTCTACTCTATTCACATGACCCAATTACAAAATTGTCGCGAGATCGTGATTAAGCGTATTATTCATTTTTTTCCCTTTTGGAACTAACCTCCAAATGGCGTGGTCTATTACCAAATGAACACGAGTGACAAGTGGCGCTGTCATCTGCAAAAGAATATATAAGGTTGAAAGTTCGACAAAGAAGGTCATTTAGAAAAAGAAGGAATAGAGTAGGAGAAAGAACGGAACCTTGTAGTACCCCTGAAATCATCATGAACTCGTCTGATGAGATCCCATCTATAACAACTCGAATAGTGCGATTACTGAGAAAACTCGATAAAAATCTGGAAAAATTCTCACCGACACCAAAAGCAGCAAGTTTTGACAGAAGTGCATCATGCCACACTCTATCAAATGCTTTGGAAATATCTAGAGCTACCTTGCTTTCTCCAAAATGATGTATAAAGTTACACCATTGTTCCGACAAGAACTAGCCTAGTCACGCGTAGATCGCCCCCTAAGGAAACCATACTGTCGGTCACTAAGTCAGCTGTTGGACTCCAGGTACCTCACAAAATGGAAATTAATCATACTTTCAAATACTTTAGAAAGTGCAGAACAAATTGCGATTGGACGGTAATTTTCAGGGTTATTAGCCTCCCCCTTTTTAGTGATCGGCATTATATAAGCAATTTAATGCGTCTTTAAATACAAATACCTAACGAAAATTATTTTTTACTACTTTTATAATGGTCAAATTCGGGGAAGCTAGAAATATATAAATATTTTTCCCTTATATACAAAGGAGTTAGTATCTGTTAAATGATTGCAAAAACACACTAAACGACCTAAAAAAACACATTTTCCCAAAAAATATATTTGGCTAAAAGTGCTTGACAAACATTACCAACAAATTAAAGGCCTGATTTAATTTCAACATTAAGTTTGTAGATGTTTGAAAAACTAAGCTCCCTATTTATTTATTTTTCCCTAATTTTGTTTCAATTATAAAAAAAAAAGCATAGCCAAAAAAAATATTAAAAAGTTTCACTAAGAGCTCTTAAAATAAATTATAAAATAAATACAACTCAATTAACATTTGTTATAGTTAAGAGAATTATTTAATTTAATAATAACAAAAATAAAATCATAATTTAAATATAACTAATTTTAAGATAATAAAACAAACATTTTAAATACATTGAAATAATGTTGATAATGTCATAATAGATTTTTCGCTCTGAAGCTTAAGCGTATTTATTTAGAAACGAGTAACAACTGAATGAACACAATAAATGAATTGTTTAATTTATGTCTAAATATGAATATTTGCTTAAAATTAATACAAAATTATTGTTGTTGTACAATATTATACTTTTAGTCAAAATAATAATTGAATACAATTTTTATTAGTTAAATATTAAGTGGAACAGAAGGAATTAAATATCACGTAATAACAATGCAAGAATATGAATTATAATGTGAAAAATTATTTACGTAAATTATGGAAACAAGGCATCGCAAACAAGTTGTTTTCTAAAATAATATAATATAAAATAAAAATTTTTGATTAAGATGATTCCAATTTTTATTGCATTACGAAGAGAAAACTTTGGCAATTATGAGAAATAATATCTCCCAAATGTCCGCCGCGACTACACTGACAGATGGCGATTCTTCATTAAAGATTTTAACAACTTTTTGGCTAAATAGTGGTCCTATATTTTTAATCACATCATGGCTTTTCAGGTGGATTATCGGATTTCAGGCCGAAATCGATTGAATTGGCTCCGTATAGATTCTGTCCTTAACATAGCCCCACAATAAATAATCCTGTGGTGTTAAATACACGATCTGGTGGCCCACTTAACTGCTGCTTTCAGAAAATTTTTTTTGCAATAAATTAATCATTTCATTGGCTTTGGGACATATGGCACCTTCCTCTTGAAACCATTTTCAGTAATATTTACGTCGTCTATAATAGGCCAAAATTAAGTTATTAGCACGATAGCGTGATCCATTGACCGTTACCGCATGTCCAGCCTCATCTTCGAAAAAAAAACGGCGCAACCACGCCTGCAAACCACATAGCGCACCATACACGTTGAGCATGCAAAGGCTTCTCAATAATCGCTTTAGGATTTTTAGAAGCCCAAATGGGACAATTTTGCTTGTTGACATACCCTGACAAGTGAAAATGGGCTTCGTTTGAAAAACTGATCTTTTCAGAAAAACCAGCCGATTGTTATTAAATGAATTGAGCGAAATTACGGCGATGTGAATGATCGCTTGGCTTCAATTCCTGCACCAGTAAAATCTTGTAAGGCTTTCAACTTATGCAAAATTCGCCATGTCGTGATTTTGGATAACCCTGATTTTTGAGGACGTCCAGGAATTGGCAAATTTAAAACTGCTTGAACACTGTGGATTACAGCTGTGATGTTTTCAGTTGAACGATGCTGTGGAACGCGCTTTGGTGTTCACGCATTTTGTATTAAGCCTTTCGACGCAAATTTAGCGACCAAATCTTAATAGTGGTCTCAGAAGGAATATTATATTGTCCAAAAATATCACGAATTTTACGAAATGTTACTTTAACGGAACCACTATACTCATAATGGATTTTAATTATTGTAATGCGAAATTGAATAGAAACCATTATAACAACTCCCAATGCATCTACTACGAATACGTCAAAAGCTAAATGCCAAAACTATCATGTTATTGGTGTTGCCACAATTGAAAAACAAACTTCTTATTGAAAAGCTTATTATAAAAATCATTAATAATAAACAAAAATTATTTTTTGCACTTCGTGCACTTCTCACAGTTAAACTTAAAGTATAAAAGTTCTACACAGGATTTTATTTATGTAATAATAAAATAGTAATAGAACTGGTTTTGTGTAAAGATTTCATTCACAAAAATTTTTCACGGTGGCCAATTCTTGTTTGTATAATGCTGTATAACAAATATTTATTTCATATTTTAAATAGATTTTTAACATTTTATTTTCCATATAAATTTAATTTAATTTTGCTTGATTTCCTACACTGCCACACACAGTTTTTTGTTTATTTTAATCTTGCTTCTTCTGCCAAATTAGTAGACACATTATATTGATAGCATGAAATTCAGTGCAAATTTTTTAATAATATTAAATGATAATATACTGTAAGGATGGATAGTTGAACGGCTCACAAATAGCTTTGAAAATAGAGATATATAAGGCTTATATAAAAAAAAATAACTTTTCTATCGCAGCTTTATTAATTAAGGAAATAAAATACTAAAGCTTTTACAATTAATAACCGAATATTATAAATAAATTTAAAAAATAAAATTCTTAAAAGTTAAAACTTCCCAAGCGATTTTCAAATCGAATTGAAAAGTTTAATTTAATACGAACGTATACTTATTAAATTTATACTTATTACTTATTAAAATTAAAATTAAGTAAATATGATTATATATTTTTTATATCCTTTGTAAACAGTTTTATGTATATTGTTGTTTGATTATACAGAATTAATAATTGTTATATTAATTTAAAATTTTATAACATTTTTTAATAAATGCTGGCCATCATAAGCATACATGTGTGCATAATTAGAACCAATGATTTTCAATTTTAATTTCCAGCAAAGGTCTAACCAAGTCTAGCAAATTTTATTTATTTAATTCATAAAATGTAACTTTTTCATAAATATTTAATTAGTTTGATTTTCTTTCAAAAAGGTATAACGAATAGTTTTGTTTTTAATGTAGCTAAACCTTTTTAAATATATAATGATTTAAGTTAAATGTTTTGCTGCTGATTTTGTAGTTAGAATTGAGCCTAAAATGCCAGCAGTAACAAATATATTCTACTTTTACGTTTATGTTGTTTATTAGTTAGTTTATGTATGTAAATTAAGGGTCCTCTAGACATCTTTTTTTTTTTCTAAGATACATTTCATTTAATATGTCTATTCGAATAGATGTTATGATGTGTGTTTTATTTAATCATGCATGCAACAGTTGCTATTGTGAATTATTTTGCTATGCTAGAGCGCACACACATACGGATAATTATTCAGTTTTGTCTAAAACTTATTTAAAATTATAATACCTTTTTATTTATCCTTTTGTTTTGCTTTAATAGAATAGTCGTTAATATCATTATGTACACAAGGTTAAAAACAAATATATGTTTTTATCCAAGCCATCATAATTTGTTGTTAACATAAAAAAGCAGTTCATCCCTTAAGGACAAAAAAGTCATAAAACAAGGCAGCATATTTTTACTCTAATAAAATATAATAATATTTCAAGCCAAGATCTTAATAAAAGTTGTAGAAAAATTTTAAATACAGATTTTTCTTTTCCGTCTTCTATTTTCCGTTGTTGTTGTTTTTTTTTTAAGCACCCACTCCTGTTATGCGGCTCCTTCACTTTATTCTTGCAAATTTAGTTAATTTTCTATTTTCCTATCCGTAATATAAGCATACGCCTGCTGTTACTAAATATATAACTAGATAGGTAAAAATCACACACTTAAAAATCCTTAAAAAAATAAACTACAAAAACAAAAACATTCCTTTTCATATTACGCCACCAGTATAACTTTTTACTAATGTAGACCGTAAAAAAGACATGGCACATATGCTGAAATTTTTAAGTTTTGAAATTTAATTTATGCTGACAAGCCCAGTTTTGATGAAGGGGAAAACAACAATGACAGAAAGGGAATTTGTTGCAGTCAAGCATAAAAGTAGCATATTAAAAAGTTATTTGTTTCTTGTTATTTTGTGGCCATTAAAGATAAACAGTTTTTTCTGTTAATATAGAATAAAAACCTGACACACCACTTTAACAATTTTTATAAAAATTTTAAACATCCTTTCACTTAACAACTTTGGCTTTGTTAAATTTTAAAAACACTTTGTCCTATTTATGAAAATTAGCTAAGACAGTCTGAAAATTTTTCTAAAATCTGCAGCAGCTGATCACATAGGAGGAGGAGAAGGAATATAATATATTATTATTCAGGCGATCTCCACGTTAAAGCTTGTAAATGAAAAGCTGTAATATTACACGTTTAAGTCCATCGTAACTTAAATCCCTTTCCCTTTTAATCTTCATCGCTTATATAATAATCGCATAGTCCTAACATTCATCATCTTTCTTATTGAAGATATCTCATAGCTTAATCTAGCTGCTTCCCTAAGGGCTTTGCAATGCTTTTGTTTCGTTTAATTTCGGTCCATAGAAAATAAACAATTTCCGCAATTTTTAGCACAAGGTTATTCACTGATAGATAAGAGATCCGAAAGGCTGAAACTTGGCCACTGAATAATATAAAGTATATTTAAAAGTACATAGAAAATATTTGCTTCGCTTCAGGAAAATATCAGTTCAATATGTTGTAGTCAAGCTTTAAAAAAAATATTTGCAACCGTTCGCATGAAGAAGGTGTTAGTTTAGCAATTACAAGGTGTCCGCCGGGAAGATATGACGTGATAAGATCTCCATCTGTACATGCCCGTGGGCCTTAATCAGATGGTGGATCATTACCACTGTGGAGAAAATGTAGCGTCATCCTCGCCCTGAAGGCCTTCGGATAGGTATATCCTCTGGTCACTCCTAGTTGCAACTTCAAAAGCCCGGAGTAGATCGCAGCCTTCATTTACACCTTGCTGAAGAGATGGAGACTATCCAACTCCTTGTCCAGAACGCAAGAAGCTTAATATAATTAAGAACACGACAGCATTCATACTCACTGGATCTGGACCATTCATTGTGTTCATTGTGAATGATACGGCCCACAAACTCAAACGAGGGCCTCGAACCACGATGCTCCCGACGGGCCTACCTCAATAATCAGTCAGAGAACAGCTAAATGCCTAAAGAAACAAATAGCGGAACTCTGGGGCTCACTGATTCCCGTGGAAATATAGTGGATTGTCTAGTTGACTCCTACTAGCCTTGAAAGGCACTGGGCTCCCATCTGATTATGGCTCACAGCCGGTGCAGATATAAACCTTATCACGTCATTAGGAAATTACTTTCCATTCACCTGTCGATAGGCCTTACAACCCCTCCGAGAGCACATTGATATGTTTTGACGGAATCTCACCGTCATTACATGTGTCAACAGGAGTAGAAGGACGCCCAGTCCCCTTCAACGCTGTCAGGAGCCAACTGGACAATTCCACTATATTTCTACGGGAATCAGTAAAGCCCCAGAGTTCAACTATTTGTCTTTTTGGCCTTTTAGCTGTTCTCTATCTGATTATTGAGTTTGGCCCTTCGGGAGTATCGTGGTTGTTGTGGTTTCGAGGCCCTCATTTGAGTTGTGTAGGTCGGATCATTCATAATGTATACAATGAATGGTCCAGGTCTAGTTGTGCGGTTGTGTTCTTAAATTTTATTAAGCTTCATGCGTTCTGGACCAGGAGTTGGATAGACTCCAACTCTTCAGCAAGGAGTGAAGGCTGCGGCCTGCTTCGGGCTTTTGAAGTGGCAACTAGGAGTGACTGGAGAATATACGTATATGAAGACCTTCTAGGGCAAGGCTGACGCTACATTTCACGCACAGTGGTATGATCCACTGTCGGGTTATGGCTTACACAGCTAGGTACAGACGTACGCATAGGCCTTACTATTTCTAATATAAAAAAAAGCACTTAAAAACGCACTTAGAATCATTAAAGCCTGGCCTCGTACAAATCTGTTTATGAGTTTGCACAAATATTCAGTACGTGAAAAGTGTTTACGTGTTAAAATTTGTGTCTCATACGTGTATTGTTTTATTACTATTCTTGTTTTTATTTGTTAAAGTTCTTAAAAAAATACAAACTTTTACACGTCATATCTCAACTTTCCTGTTTTTGTGCTGCTTTAAGTGCCGTATACAAAACTCATTCATATACATCCTTTTTAAAGCGCACTAACACTAACATATTATTAATGGTAAAATTGTGTATAAACTACTTTTTATTCTTATGCTTTATAAATTATTAAATATACATTTGTTGTTGTGTTTGTTGGTGGTTTATTTTAAGGTAGAGCGTTATAATTTTGTTTTTGTTTATATTCATTTTAAAGGTTTAACTGTTATTTTTATGTTATTATTTTTATTTTATAGTATACGTGTGTATGTATATGTATATGCACGCTTAGCCACATTCACAATCCTTGGTGTTTTTATTTGTAGTATTTAATTTGCATGTGCTGGTTATCCACAAAATCATGTTGTTTTTTTTTTGTGTCAAAAACAAACGCAAAACATTAAATATTTGTAAGAATCTTTATGTAAATAAAAATATATGTATATTGAAAAGTGTAGTCGTTTTATACGTAAATTTTATTTTACACTTTTGGAAACACAACAGTCTTTTGTATAATTTAAGGTAAAATAATTGTGTAAATATTAGTTGTTTGTAAAAAACTTTGACCGCAAATTAAATTCAATAATTGCTGACACATTTTATGTAGAAACTTATAAATATGCTGATTTGTTTAGTAAATAATTTTAAAAAAATTAAAGATAATAAAATGTATATAAAAGAAATAATAATTTTTGGCTGCTAAAAATTTTAGAAATATGTCGGTATTAAGAGTATGTAATAATATTCACTATATTGAGCTAGATTCTCTTCTACTACTGAATTAATGCTTTTTTTTCTTTTAAATGTTCTTCTTTTCTCCCTTTTTTGTCTCAATATAAGGCAGTAAGCCTTAATGGCGGTCAAACCACTGTAAGTATAAGGCAGCGCCACTCACGCCCTAGGAGTCCGAAGTCTACTTCTAGCAACAGGTCCTTCCCAGTAGCAATTTCAATGATTCCAGAGCAGGGCTGCAAACCACTACTCCTTGCTGAAGAGCTGGAGACTATCCAACTTCTAGGACAGAATACATGACTAGCATGCTCACTGGATCTGGATCATTCACCAGTGGGTGTTACTAAAGGCGAGATCATCCTGGCCACCATAAAAAACAGACTAGTTATGCGGCCGCAAAACCACAACCACCACGATAATCCCAAAGAGCCAACCTTAATAATCAGTCAGAGAAACAGCTAAATGCCTAAAGAGACAAATAGCGGAAACTCTGCGGGATACTCGGGCTTGTAAAATTAAACATTGAGACTCAATTTAATAAAACTGTCAATGTCGCAGAAGTGTATTAGTGTACGAAGTCATATATGTATGTATATATGATTTAAATTTAAGTCCAAAGATGTAACGAGAAATTCTATAGAAACACTGTTTTAATCTGGTTAGAGTTACTAAAACTTGGCCAAAATTAAATCTATTTATGAGATACTTAGGCTTTCCATATTTGAGAACTTTGTATAAGTAAAGCACTTTACAGAAGTCATATTTAAGTTCAAAGACGTAACAATTCCATAGCAATAATTCTATAGAAATCTGTTTAGAGTAGTCTGTGATATGCCTGAATAAGTTTCAGAGCGGTACAATAATAATGGAAGACATAATGACATGGCAATTATTTTTTTTGATTTTCTTGTTAAATACAAAGCTATGTTGTATAATTTTCTCATACAACGAATCGAATGCTTTGTTAAGATGAAGTATAAGCCGTGTTTAATTTCTGGTCTAGTTTTCTTCTAACATTTTTAACGCAATCTAACACCAAACTCGTGATACTATGACACTTCAAAATACCGATTGATATTGATATAAATAATTACCTGATGAAAGATGCTTTAAAACCTGTCCTTTTATTTTGGAGCTAACATTAATAATTGTAATCAGAAAGGAATGAGGTGATCTAATCTTGGAAATAGGAATAACTAAAGTTTTCCATTTATCTGGAAACGTATGAGATGTTGCGTTAAAATGGAAAAAATATTTTTATAAACTTCAAAGGAATTCCGTTAGGGGCGGTAGAGTTATTTTTTTATTTATTTTTGCATTACATATTTCCTGCGCAGTAACATTTCCCAAGATAAAATCATAGTTATTTCCAAAAATTAAAAGGAGGAATAATATTATTATTAGCTCCAGAAGGAGGATATTTTATTAAATTCCTCGACATTAAATTATCTCTAGCAACTCAATAGTCTTATAGTTTATTGCACAAGCAAAAGTCTTCTACACATTCATTTCGTCTAACGCGTCTTATTATAAATTTAAGTTTATGACGACATTTGCAGTAATTTCTAAGGTTTTCAATAGATGCTTCTTCACAATAATTACGCTAGACCAAAATTCTACAAACTATACCCGCAGTTATCTTAAGAAAACATTTATTAAGAAACATTATTAAGAAAACATTTTCGCAATGGAACTTCACTATCGAAAATGCAAGCAATACAGGTTTTAAAAATTCGTATTTGTTTGTTTACACATGATGTATTAACAATTTCTGAAAACCTCATTGTATTTAGATGTTGAAGACAGAAATCTATATTAAGATTAATAAAATCTCTATAACAATACTCTTTTGAATTTATTCAATAACCGCTCAGTAATACATGACATAAATTCAATGGGGAAATTTGATAATGGCTCTGTTTTGGAGATAGAAAGTGAGCCTTACACAAAAAGTAATTGAACAAAAGTTTCTTATAAAAGTGGAGCATGTGAATAAATCGTTATTAAAATACTCCATTATAATCATATTCACACACCTACTACACTAATCAAACTAAACATCCTCACAATCCTTCCGTTTTATAACACATACGCTATAATCTTATCTTGTTTCATGTGGTCCAAAACCACAATGTATCGAGTTTGCTTAGCTTCTAGCATCCTTCAAATGCAACATAATATCCTTACTATATTTCATGTAAAGGATTGTTCAACAAGAAGTTTTCTTTTTGAAGCAAAATTAAACAAAAAAATTAGATTAAGATGATTCGACAATTATGAACGAAAAATGATATCGCGCAAATGTCCCCCACGACCACACTGATAGATGTCGATTCTTTATAATAATTTCTTTTGCAAAATGGCGACCCTTTTTCGCTAATCACATCACGGATTTTTGGGTTTTAAGGCTGAAATCGATTCGATTGACCACGTATAGGATCTATCCTTAACACAGTCCCACAAAAAATAATCCAACCACTTAACTGCTGATAGTTGTGAAATTATACGATTAGGAAATGTGGTTTGCAATAAATGCGCCGTTTCATTGGCATGTGGCACCGTGCTGTTGAAATCACATATCAGTGATATCCACCTCGTCATTAACAGGCCAAAATTGAGTTGTTTGCGATAGCGCATTTCCAGCTTCATCTTCGAAAAAAAGCCACCCAATTACGCCTCCAGACCACATATCACACCATACAGTGACACGATGAGCATGCAAAGGCTTCTCACTAATGGCTGTAGGATTTTCAGAGATACCCTGTTATGCTTGTTGACATATCCTGACAAGTTAAAGTGGGCTTCATCTGGAAAAAGAATTTTTTAGAAAAACCAGCCGGTTGTTCCTGAGCGAATCTACTGCGATGTAAATGGTCGGCCAACTTCAATTTCTGCAGTTTAGTCTAAAAAAACAAGGTAACGATCGACATATTTATAATTCAGTTGATGGTATATTCTACATCCCCCTCGTGGGCACATTATAAGTCTTTATGGATCACACAACCATCTAGACTTTTGTCTTGCGGGGGTTAAAGGGAGCCCAGTCCCCTTAGACTAGTAGGAGCCAACTGGAAAATCCACTATATTTCCACGGGAATCAGATAGAGTTCCGCTATTTGTCTCTTTCGGCATTTAGCTGTTCTCTGGCTGATTATTGAGATAGGCCCTTCGGGAGTATCGTGGTGGCTGTGTGTTTCGAGGCCCTCGTTTAAGTTTGTGGGTCGGATCATTCACAATGAACACAATGAATGGTCCAGGTCCAATGAGTATGAATGCTGTCGAGTTCTTAATTATATTAAGCTTCATGCGTTCTGGACCAGGAGGTAAATAGTCTCCAAATCTTTATCAAAGAGTGAAGGCTGCGGCCTACTCCGGGCTTTTGAAGTAGCAACTAGGAGTGACCGGAGGATATACGTATCCGAAGGCCTTCTAGGGCGAGGATGACGCTACATTTCATCCACAGTGGTAATGATCCACCTCCTGATTAAGGCTTACGGCCAGGTGCAGATGTAAATTTTATCACGTGTAGATGCTACATGTGCTAAACAATGTTTCATATATTCAACATTTTCCAATCGGTTCCTTAAAAAAATTCGTGATAGTAAATGTACTACTCATCAGCATAATTTTTTTCTAATTATGTATGATGCGGCAATATTTTATGTTGCATGAAAACTAGCTTACATAGTTGCTATAGCTGATTAAAATGTACGCTGTTTTTTGGAGAATAATAAACAAAATTGAGTGGTTGATAATGGTGAAATATTTTGAGAAATTTTTTTCCGAACAAAACATAAAATTAATTTTAATTTATTTGTTTTATAAACAGCGTGAAGTTTGACACTTCAATGCGGGTTTTTACTGCCATGTTTGTTTTAATGTACTCGTATCGCTAAGGAAAATGTTCAAATGTCTAAAACTTCATTTCATTATTCGAAGCTAGAATTATTTATATTATGATGCAAAGATAATCGTGTTATTCATTTAATTTTTTAAAGCCTTTGAGTTCCAATTTATTAACATAAAAAATGTAGCCAAATTTTTTTAGTTAACTGTATAAATTTTTAATGAATTTATTTCCAATAGGAAAAAAAACTTATGAAATTTTTTTCTTGTTGCTATATATTTTAAGCATCCTTAAATTTTCAAAAGTTCCTTGGCACAAAAACCAACATTATTTAAATGTTTAATTTATACTCTTATTTTAAATCTGATATGTATTTTCAAAGTATTTTATATTAAAGAACGTAAAATATTTAAAAATTCAATTTCATTTTCTATAAAGTTTTTATCCTACTGCAAGATATAAGGAGAACTGATACCTCATGTAGAAATATCCTGCATGTGTTTGTTCTTTTAATGTATTGTTTAATTTTCAAGCAATTTATTTCACAGCAAAAACAAAAAATATTTAAAAAAAACTTAAAATGGTTTCTCTTGTTAATTAATTCATCGAAAAATGTTGACTCACACGGTAAAACTAAAAATGTACCATAAGCACATAAACACATACACGCACACACATACCAAAAAAAATCCAAACAATTATGTACATTTAAGGTTTATAAGAGAAAAATGTATGATTGTTGTAAAGTAGATTTATTATAAAATCTCAGATTTTAAAAACCTGTCTGTCTGTCTGCTAATATTTGAATATTATGTTTGAAAAGTAATAATTATTATAAGTAATGGAATATTATCATTTACATAGGTAAAAAATTAAGTTAAATGAAGTGAAGTAAATTCACAATATTAATATTGAAAGAACGTTAAATTACTTTCTCGTTTTATATATTTAAATAATAATTTAAAATTACGAATATTTCATAAAGCGAATTTTTATTAATAATACTTCCAGTTAGGTTATTATGGTCAGGTTAAGGCGCCATGGACATTTAGTTTCGTATTAATGCGCGTTTGGTTTATATGACAGAATTAAATCAAAATACAATCGCTAGTGGATAATGACAATAGGATAATATCACGTAGTGGTCTCAGCAGGCACTCGCAGCTTATAACTTTTCGTGGTGACGATCTGTAGCACATTATGTGTAGTCAGTGAGCGCTAAAATAAGTGTGGAAAAGAGCATAGTAGTCCAATTACGCAAGTTCTGCTGTATAACTGCCCTTTATATGAACACTTGGGATATGGGGCGCAACAGCTAGCGCTGTACAGACCAGCATGAAAGCATACACGATTTGAGAATGCATTCGATGTGATTAGATCAAGGATATAATAATATAAAGGAAAAACTGCCTAAAGTCTAGGCTACGCAACTGCACGTGATTGTATGAAAAGTAGAGTCAATATTTCTAAGTCCACAGGCAGAAATCATAAGTTTAGAATAAAATCCTACGGAGTATCAAACGATTTTGTGATGAGCACGAACACTATTTAATCAATTGCTATCTGCTCAAATATATTGTTCTTTCACATAGTCAAAATATTTGTATTGATTTATATTGATTGATAAAAATCATTTACGTCAAATCTTTATTATCGTAAACAAAAAAAATTATGGCACAAAATAACTTCCAATTTTAACCAACTGAATAATTGGAATTCGGCGTTTGTTTAGGTATATTTTATCAAGAAAGAAAACTTATTTAAAAAAAAATGTTAAGTTTTAAAGAAAATGTATGAAGCAATTTAGCTATATCATCATAATTCGCATCTATTTACCGTAAGTTGTATATGCCGCAAAAATTATGTTTTTTAATCAACTATTTTAAAAAATAAGAAGACGAGGCATAAGTTATTAATTTTGGTAGACCCGCCATAAGCCGCAGATTTTTTTGTTGTTCTCTTGATTAACTATCACATCAATTAAATCATAATTTATGCCAACTTTCGGTTTGTCAACGATTGTAATGCTTAATTTTTCCTTAACTGAAAAATTTTAAATTATAAAAAAGTGCAAAAAATTTACAGTTCTTAGTTAAATAATGAGTATAATTTAATCAATGGTTTTTTCTTTATAGTTTCTTTGCTTTCATTGACTGTCCAAATTCAATTACTTACTCACTAGTTAGCCAAGAGTTAAAGAATGAAAAATGATTATTTACATTTGTTTACTTGTTTTATTTAATTTAAAACCATAGTTTAGTCTCATAAGAAATTAAATAAGTTTTTTTTTACACACTTCTAAGGAATGACTATATTTAATGCCGTATTAAATTAAAACATTTAAGGATTTGTAGAGCCAGTCACCAGAACACAGTATCTTATAATATGTAAACCTTTTTTTTTTTAATTTCAAATATTATAATTGTTCAGATGATATATTTTTCTGCATGCTAGTGAGAGTTTAAGTAGACATAAAGAAAAAGTGTAGTAAAAAATAAACACGACATGAATATGAATCAGTAACAATGCAACCACAAGTGTAACTGCTCACTAATTCTTTATAACTTAAATACACACAATCCTACACTTTCAAACATTCTCTACAACACTTTGGAATTCATTTTGTAATTGTCTCCATTCTCTATGACAGCGTTTATTATTTTATTTGTCTCATGTGGCTTTAAATTAAAGAGGCCAGCTTGGTTCAAGTGTTTTCTCAGTTTAAGTAATATTCTAAAAGATGCTGCCATAAATTTAAAGTATCATTAACAAGAAAAATTAAATAAAAGTATTAACTAATCTCTGTGTATAAAGAGTTATAAAGAAATTTATTAAAATTTAGAACTTTCAAGTTTCTAAGAGAAAATAATCTAAATATTTTAGCATGCTCATCCAAAAACAATAGATTTTTTAAGCATTTAAAAGCAAGCAGTAGTGAATCTAATGTAAAATTTATCAAAAAATTTAACCAACTTAACAGTAGTAAAGTAATATCCTTTATCTCAATGATTTGATAATCATAGGATTATTAAGGTGATTAAAACAAGGTTAATTTTCCAATAAAACCAGATAAAATAAAAGAGAGATAAAAAATTATTTTTTTAAAAAGTTTAAAATATACTAAGCTCTAACAAATGACGCACACACGCATACATATTTATGCTGTGGCCACAAAAGCATACGGCTTTACTTTATGCAACAGCATATAGCTGCAATGAAAAAATTATAGTCACTTTCAACAGCAGCAGAGAACCAAATTTAAACCTGTTATAGAGAATACAGATAAGAACACCAGAATTAAAACCACTTTAATAAAACAATACCGAAATTTTTTTTATTTATAAATTAATTTTAATTATTATAAATAACGAATTTTCCAAATCAATAAATTGCTCGAAATTCGAAAGTATTTTTAATGCATATTTAAATTTTTTTTTATAAGTTTTATTTTCTAGTCCAATTTATATGTTTTTTTTTCATATTTGGTTTGAAAGAAAATATATACAGGGTTTTTCAACAAGAAATTTTTTTTTCTAAAACAAAATAACAGCAAAAAATTTACATTAAGATGATTCATATTTTTATTATATTACGAAGAGAAATGTGCGGCAATTATGAATGAAAACTGATATCTGATAAATGTCCATCACGACGACGCTGACATATTCCGAATTTTCTCATCAAAGTTTTTAATCAATTTTTGGCCAAATGGGGGTCTTATTTCGTTAACCACATTACGGATTTTAATTTTTACGGCCGAAATCAATACGATTGGTTCCATATAGATTCTGTCCTAAACATAGCCCCACAAAAAATAATCTAGTGGTCTTAAATCACATGCTCTCGCTGGCCACTTAACTGTTGATTGTCCTGAAATTATGCGATAAGGAAATTTCGTTTGCAATAAATTAATAGTTTCATTGGTTAAGTGACATGTGGCACCGTCCTGCTGAAATCACCTGTCAGTGATATTCACGTTGTCAATAATAAGTTAAAATTAATTTATTAGCATCTCGCGTTAGCGAGAGCCATTGATCGTTACCGTATCTATCATGCCCGCAGACCACATAGTGCACCATACAGTGACACGTTTAGCATGAAAAGGCTTATCAATAATCGTTCTAGGATTTTCAGAACTCCAAGTGCATCAAGTTTATTTGTTGACATACCCTGACAAGTGAAAATGGGTTTCGTGTGAAAAAATTATTTTTACAGAAAAACCAGCAGGTTGTTCCTCAATGTATTGAGTGAATCTACGGCGATATAAATGTACGGCTTCAAAGTCATGTGGTTGTTTTGGATAACCCCAATTGTTGATAACATCGAAGAATTGACAAATTTTGTGTGTGCTTCAACACATACCCCCCGGGGGCACATTTATTGGTTCTTATAGAATACTCGACTATCTGGACCTGTGCAACTGGGGGAAAAAGGGAGCCCAGTCCCCTGAAGGCAGACAGGGAGTCAACTGGAAACTCTACTTTATTTCCACGGGGATCAGTGACCCGCAGAGTTCATTATTTGTCTCTTTAGACATTTAATAGTTCTCTGGCTGATCATTGAGGTTGGCCGCTATATGGGAGCATCGTGGTGGTTGTGGTTTCGAGGCCCCATAACAGTCTATGGTTCTATGGTGGCCAGGATCATCTCACTGATAATGACACGCAAAGTGAATGATCCAGTCCAGTGAGCATGCTAGACATGTGTTCTGGACAGGAGTTGGAAAGTCTCCAACTCTTTAGCAAGGTGTGATGATTTGCAGACCTGTACTGAAATCATTGAAGTTGCAACTAGGTGGTTCTGTTGCATAGAATTATGGCTTCGGCTATCTAGGACGCATGTATGACGTTCCAAATTATACAAAGTGGTTTGTCCACCATCTGATTAAGACTAACAGTCAGGCGCGGATGTAATACAAATCACACTCTGTGCTTCAACACAGTGGCTCACCACAGCGATGTTTTCACTTGAATGACCCGTTTGAACCCGCGTTGATGTTGACACATTTTGTAACGAGCCTGTCGACTAAAATTTAACGACCAAATTCTTAAAAGCGGTTTAAAACGACAATTATGCTGTCCGGAAAAATCACGAAATTTACGTAATATAATTTTAACAGAACCACCATTTTATGGTGGCATTTAATTATTTTAATGCGATTTTCGTGCGAAATTGAATTCATTGCAACAATTGCAAATTGCAGCTGCTACGAATATATCAAAAAACTAAATATCAAAACTATCATGTTTTTGTAGTTGCCACGATTGAACAACAAACTTCTTGTGGAAAAACCCGATACAAAATATATATGAAAAAAAATTAAATAATTAATATTTAAAAGGTCTTTTTATTATTTTAATTCGACTTTTTTTATTTTAATTAAATATGTCTTTTTAATTAAATTTTAACGATATATTTTTACGATATGTGCTTGGATTTTCCGACGGGGTCAAAATTACTTTTATTTGGGTACGGTTTTCCGTCGACGTACGAAAAGAACACTGAAGATGGAAAACAGCCGAAACCGGTTTGTTCACAAACCAAATTTGACGAGGGTCGACGGAAAACCGTACCCAAATAAAAATATATTTTTTCAATATTTCGCTTTCCTATGGAATTTTCCTGAAGAAGCTTTCCATAGGAAAACGAAATATTGAAAAAATGTATCGTTAAAATTTACTTAAAAAGACCGTTAAAAAGATTAATACATATTTATTTAAAAAAATAAAAGGTCGAGTACAAATAATAATTAAAAAAAAATTAAGAAAAAATGCTTTTCATGTGTCTAAATTTGTTATTATTGTTACTTGGAAAATGAATAAAACTTTTAAGTAAAACTGATAAAGTTTTGTTTTATTTGTTTAATCAATTACTTAAAAACTTAATGATTTTCTGTTAATACCTGTGGCAATCTCACCCAAAAAGGCCACCTTAATTTTAACCTCAACACATGCACGCAGCTTAAATACAAACTTTTTATTTGTAAAATATTCAAAAACACTTGTTATTCTTACAGCAAAGTTTTGCTCTCCTTTCACATACGTACATACATAAATACATACATACATACATACACACACACATACATACATACATACATACATACATATGTACATATATACTTTATGGTTGATTTTACTTTACTTTCTACATTTACAGAAGTAAGTGCGTTTTGTACATTTATTTCTTACGTTATCTGTGTGTGTGAGTGTGTGTTTTACATACATATAAATCCATTTGCTCTTCCGCTTTCCGCAAAAATGGTTTTCGCCAACCAAAGCACTCATGCCAATTCAAAACAAATACACAAACCCACAAACCTCTATACACCTGAAAATTTTTAACAGCAATGTAGAGTAAAAGAATTAAAAATGCTTGTTGAAAATTTTAAAGTGTTTTTGACAAATACACTAGAATCTCAATACATGCTATTTCTTCATTGGAGAATTTCGACACATAAATAATTTTTTTGTCGAATTGGTTTGTTTTAAAAAGTTTTTCTTCATTTTTATAGCTTCTGTTTCATGCACATCTGAGAACCAGGGAGTTTTCCTGTTCTGAGCTTAGCTTGTGCTTAAAGTAATTTAAAAAATTAAATGGCTAACCTGTCTTTGTCGTCCTTTTTTGTGTAATTTTGTTTTAAATAGAATATTTAAATTAAAATATTATTTTCTTTTTTATTTTTTTATGTAAACTGTTGTTTGTATGTGCTTTTTTTTGTTTACTGTTGTTTATTAGGGTCAAGTTGTTATTAAAAAGGATAAAAATGCACGTACATGGGTATATGTCTGTGTATTTATGTGTTAATGAGCGTTTAACATGTTTGTGTATTTTTCCACAAAGGTAATAGCAATTTTTTAATTTACAATGATTTAATTAATTTTATACTTTTAATGAGGTTGTGCTTTACAATTTATTGTATTCAATATCAAGTTGTTTTTGTTCAAAGTTTACTTTTATTTTAATAACACATTTTAATAACACGATTCCGTTTTCTTTTTTTTTTTGTCCTATTTTAATTGTGCTTTTGTTTACCAAGTTAATGTCAGGAGCGGCTTTTATAAGAGATTAAAAACAATCTGCAAAAAAAAATTCAAAGATTAACTTTTGAATAGACATACAATTGTTTTTGGTAGTCCAGGTTTTTTCTTTTTAATCCTTCTCATGTTGAGAGAAGTGTTTATATTTGAAGTAGAAGGAAAAAAATAGATTTAGAACTACTTATAATTCAAATCTATGGGAGAGATAAATTTATGTTATAATCCAGGATCAAAATTTATGTTCCATTAAAATAAAACGTTGAAAAAAAAAATAAATACATTTTAAAAAACTTTTCAAAAGAACTTGATTTACACTTTTATTTTCAATTAATAACTTTTCAGTCCTGCCTGAAGGAGATGTCAATTTGCATTTAATTTTCTAAAGGAATTAAATAGAAAATATTACAAAACACTTCACTTTGTCTTTGTAAGTTTTACAATATTTTAGAGCAGAAATACCAGTTTTAATTATTATGTTATCGTTTAATTTTACAATAAATTGAATTTATTGGGAAAGAGAAAATATAGAGTTTGATTAGTGATACTAATTTTTCTACAAACGTATACGTCGAACGCTAGTGTTTCGAAAGATATATTTAATTCATTATACAATGATACAAACTGAACTATTTTTATTTAAATATGACGCTACTATACGCAGAAAATGTTTATATTTTAAAAGTAAAAAAATACAGGGTGACTGGTGAAAGCTGCTACCAGAAAAACAACGTAATAACTTATTTTCTGTGCAACCAAACTATTCAATTTTTTTTTTTTTTTTATAGATTGATCTTTAAATTTTAACTAAAATGGACATCTGACAATGACACAAGGACAATGAAACAAGAATTTGAATAGTGCAAACCTTTCACGCTTTCGAATCTACAGTTTCCGCCCAAAGAGAATATAGGCGCACGTTTGGTGGCACTTCTCCTAGGCTCATGAAAAATTTTGTCGAGCGTGGCACAATCGCAAGAAAGCCTTATCATCGAGATCCCTCAGTTCGGACGCAGGAAACTATCGCGGCTATAGCTGCTGCCATAAAATTCAATCCTCGAATTTCGACAAGGACCTTTGCACCAAGATTTAAACTTACTTTCATAAAAGATTCAATTAACAAACAAACTGAAGAGAAGAGACTTCCCGATTGCAATTAGAATATTGTAAGAAGATCATTTAAATGGCGTCAGAGAATGAAAGCGTATTGACGTATGTCTGACGAGGCACATTTTCATTTAAACGGCAATGCTAACAAACAAAATTGTCGAATATGGAATAACTTTAACCCACAGATACTCCATCAGATGCAATTACATCCACTACGCGTCACAGTGTGGTGTGCGGTTTCTTTAAGGTTCATCGTCGGGCCTTACTTTTTAAAAAAAAACATCTTATTGTTACGGGCAATGGAGTGCGTTACTTAAAGATGTTGAAAGAATTTTTCGTTCCTGAATTACGCCGAAACAGAATTCCTTTCAACTCTGTTTGGTTTCAACAAGAAGGAGCAACTTGTCACATAACCACGCCTGTTATGACAGAATTGTGTCAAAAATTCCCCCAATAAACTGATTTCAAGGAAAACTCCATATTCCGTTGGCCTCCCAGGTCTCCTGACCTCACTCCACCTGATTTCTGTTTGTGGGGTTATTACAAAGAAAAATTTTACATAAGAAACCCAACAAATTTAGATGATTTGAAGCAATCCAACGAACGGTAATTGAGGCAATTGCCGCTGCAACACTAAAGGCAGCAATGAATAACTTTTTGACAAGATGTCGCACATGCGCTAGCGAGAGTGGAGGCTATTTGAATTCAATTATTTTCAAAACTTCATGAATTGTTTTTATAAAAATGTAATATTTTTCAAATGAATTACTAAAAAAAAATTACATAAACTTTACAAAAAGTTATTTGAGTTTCTTATTACAGCGAAATTGATCAGCCATTCGATATATTACACCTTTCGAAATATACTTAAGTTGTAGCTAGTTTTTACATCATGTATGATATATATCTCTATTTTTTTCGTTACAGTGTGTACAGTAAATAGTTTTTTTGTCTCTTTTTTTATTAAAAGTGATTCTTTGCCAGTTTCCTTAACATGAAGTTGGCATAATTTACGAAACTAGGCAGCAACTCTGCAGGGTACTACTCACAAATTCGCCTCAAAAATTGTTATAAAATCATTTTAATAGCTCAATTCCTTAACTCATGGCGAACTCATTTTAATTTATATATGCCTGTAGTTCATTTTCTCTTATCGTAATATTTAATAGTAAATAATTTAACTTAAAATTATTATTTGTACAACGATTTATTCTAAGATCGACTTATGTTGGTGGTAAAATATTTGGTAAATCGCTCGAAATTTAGTGTTACGATAAAAGTAATATGATACAGGAAAATTTTAAGTATTTATTATTGTTTGCATTAAACTACTGATTTTCCTATAACAATTAATTTTTCATATTTTATATAAAATCAAAAATTATAAACAAACCAGAAGGGATTCATTTTAGGTTTGAATTGTTGTTAAATTGTTTCTAATATAAACTTATTTTTTAAAGTAGTTGTAAGCCACAAATTAATTTTAAATTGTCTATAATTAATATAATAGTATTTAATTAATATAATATTTTTCATTTTTTTTAAGGAGCTGACTTTATCATCAATAATCAATTTAATGATTTAATTTTAAATAAATTTGAATTAATAGCACATTGAAAAGTTAACTAATACTACAATTGTTTTAGTGTTAGTTAGAAATTTGATATTTTTCTACCTAACTAGGCCTTTAAAATATTTTCCAATTACTTAGGAATTGAGAAGCTAAATTTTATTAAGAATAATGTTTTCTTTAACTCATTCATTGTAATAGAACTAAAAATGCCACCATGGCGATAAAATATGAATTTTTATAAATTGGTCCTGGTAATTACCTTAAATATAACTTCACCTGTGTTTTATAATTTATAACAATGTAGACTATAAGTTATAGAAATATTTTATTGTTAAAGTACTAAAAGCATTTGCAACTGAATTTTATTTATTCCTTCAATACGTTAAACAGCGCCGCACACAAAGTAGAGCAAATCATGTTCACTAAATCTAAAGCACTTTAGCAAGTTTGCGTTTTTCAATCACTACGTTACAAAAGACTACTTTTTACTATACACAAAAAAAAAGTTAAAAACTAGGGTGAAACTATTAAAATTTAACTTTTGTTTGTAGAATTTATTTTTTTTTATTCAATAAATTAAATTAGAATAATGTGCCAAATATTTTCTAGAAACATAACTATGAACTGATACAAAATAGTTTGATAGCCGCAACAACTGTATCTTTAAAAAAAACTTTCCTTTTAATTGCATCTCCAGCAAAATTGATGCAGCACATCACTACCCAAATATTTGTAGATAGGATCATGAAAATTGATTGTTTTACTTCCTTCTAATGTTAAAAACTTTTTGATAATCAAAAAAGAATCATTATTTTTAGTCAAACAATAAGGAAATAATAAAATTATTAAAATTTAAAAAATGAATTTTGCAAATAACAACAATTTTAAAACATTTAATTGTCAAAATTTATAATGATTACGGATAGAAGGAAAGAGGAAGCCACAGTGTTGAAGCAGATCCAAATTTTTTGGAGACGAAGCACATTTTCACAACAAGCAAAATGGCCGCATTTGTGATTCTGAAAATCCTAGAGCGATTATTGAGAAGCCTTTGCATGCTTAACGTGCAACTATATTGTATGCTATGTGATCGGGAGGAGGCGTGATTAAGCCGTTGTTTTTCTAAGATATGGCGGGAAATATGGTAACGCTATCGCGAGATGCTAACTTAATTTTGTTCTTATACGACGTGGGGGACATCCCTGACATGTGGTTTCAACAAGTCATGTGTGCCACATGTCACACAGCTAATATAACGATCAATTTATTACAAAGCAAATTTCCCGATCGCATAATTGATATGACAATCAGCAGTTAGGTGGCCAGCCAGATCATGTGATTTAACACCACTGGATTATTTCTTGTGGGGCTACATTAAGGACAGAGTCTATATTAAGCCAATTGAATTGATTTCAGCCTTCAAACTCAAAAGCCGGGATGTGATTAACGAAATAGGACCTCAATTTTGCCAAAAAGTGATTTAAAACTTTGATGAAAAAATCTACTGTCTATCAGTGTGGTCGTGATGGACATTTGCCAGATATCATTTTTCATTTATAATTTCAATAAATTTTTTTTAGAAAAATTTTTAGTGAAACTAACAACCAAAATTTTCCGTGGAATGAAATCAAGATAGAAAAATTTAATAAAAAATAAATTGTTTTAACTGCTTTCCAAATCTAAATACATCCATATACCCCAAACTCGCATTCGATGAGAATAAGCGCGCGTAAAGAAACATAAGTTTACACAATGGCTACAAATCAATGTGTGGCACCACAGGGCGATACCATAATAATTGATTGCGGTAGCAGTCAGTGCAAGGCAGGTTTTGCAGGTGATTGCTCTGAACGTATTTCAATACTCACTGTAGTGGGTAGACCAAATCAATAATATGGTGCAGGCTTGTTACCTTTATTGGGGAAGAAGCACGAATGATAAAAGTTTTCCTCAACATAAAATGTCCTATGCATAGAAGAGTTGTAACAAATTGGGATGATATGGAAATGCTTTTCGATTATATTTTTATCAATGGTCTAGGAGTAGACATTGATTCACAGAATATACTTTTAACGGAACCACTTTTTAATCCCATAAAAAATCGTGAAAAGCTTATAGAATTGATGTTTGAAAGGTTCAATGTCAATTCATTTTATTTGGCATCCACTGCGCCTATGGCATTACATGCTTATGGTTTTAATACAGGTGTTGTGCTTGACTTCGGCGCAGAACAAACGCATATTGTACCAGTGTACGAAGGTTTGCCTGTAATTAATAGTAGCCGTTTTATACCTTTAGGGGGTAAAGATATAAGCAAGATGTTGGAAACTCTTTTAGTTACAAATTTTAATTGTCTTAATCTAGATTTCTTGTTTTAGTGTGTTTTATAAAGCAAATTTCTTTTTGATGAAGCAAACATACATTAAAACATAAATTCTAAATGGCCAAATACTACAAAAAAAGATTAATTACTAATGTTAGATAGATGCAAAGTTTTGTTTTATAGTTTTATACAGCAAATATCTATAATGTTGTACAACATTTTCCATGTCTGCTGAAAAATTAATTCTTTTTGTTGGTGGCACCATAATTATTTATGATATTTCTAGCATATACCAACATTTATAATTATTTCTAAAATTAGTTTTAGCACAACGTGAAAATAATACTGCTTCCTGTGAACTAATATCATTTTTTATCTGACTTGTGTCTTTATAAACTTTACTACAATTTTCTTTATCATTGCCGTTATAAGGTATTTTGAATTCTTATTAGATATAATAAATTTTTGAATTTTATATTTAGTTTTAATAAACAACATATTTAATTGTTATATGCCATCTACTATTTATGGGTATCAATAAGTTTTGAACACAAATATATATAAGCCAAAATACATATAACTAATATAACAATTTTTTCCGAAAGATATCTCTATTCTTTTGGGTTCTATTGAATATCTTATAACACTTTTCTTCTTATCATTAAATAGATTGAGTAATGTTTATTTTAAAGTTGTTATTAGTTAATAAATTTCTAATCCTTTTTATACTCTTCTTATTTAACTCTTTGTCACTTATTGTTAGAATCCTTTCTATCATATTATAGGTTATGTTAATAATAATAATAATTCTTTGGTTTTGTTTACAAAAATAATAATTAATTATTCTAGCTGTATTAATTGGTTTTTGATAACAATCTATAATTAATTTTTTATTTCTTGTAATTATTAAATATATCTAAATAAGGAAGTTTTAAAATGCATTCTTTTTCTATTGTAAAATTTGATTTTGAAGTGTTAAAATTATTTAATGCTTTAAATATTTTTGTTAATTACATATTCATATATAATAGCAAATAATTCATCAAAATGTTTTGTTATTACTTTTATTTTAACATTTACTTTTTAAATAATGTTATTTACGAATTTCTCTCTGAGTATACTTGTCAGAATTGGAAAAGTGGGTGGACCCATCGGAATTCCTTTATAGGTATATATCTTGTAATTATACTGAAAATATCTATTATCTTCTATACAGAACTTTAAAAATATATAAACATAGAAATTTTTCTATATTTGTAAATTTTTTTTAAATATTAAACTTTTCTTCTATTGTGATTGATTGTGAAATTATTAGGAATACTAGGAAATACCTATACTACATTAAACGAATTTATTTTTTGGTGAACATAAAGTTTTTTTATAATTTCATATAAATTTAATTAAATCCTTAGTATTATATTTAGAATCCTTGATTTTTTTAATATGTTTGTAATACATTAATTTGCCGCACAATGCATTACCAAACGAGCAAACTGGTCTCAAAGAAAAAGTCGTCATTATGGATTCTTGGCGGTTCGTATAATTTTTTTTAAATAAAAGTTTATGTGAAAATTTCAAGTTGTTATTTATATTTTTTTGTAAGCACAATCATATTTTCTATTTACTGTTAAGTTTTTCAAATCACATTAAAAAATAGTAACGAGTCATTATTCAGTCACTTTTATCAAATATCAAATAATAAAATCAATTTTCAGCAAATACGGTTATCGTTACGGATAACTTAGGCACACTTGCCTACTTTTAAAATTTAACTATTTTTATGATTTCTTTTTATATTTATTAATTACTTTATTTTTTGTTGTAAACATTTTTTTTGAGGATTTAAAATAAATTTGTTCAATTTATTTTAATTATTTACAAGATTATGTTTTTGTGTTTATATTTTTATATTTAGATGTTTAATTTAAACTTAACAGCTTTCGTCATACCTCTACTTAAAAGCATAAATTTTTATTTTTTTTTTATACTAAAAGTGGTATTACATATGGAACGTGGCTTGCAGATTTTTAATAACACTTAATGTAATTAGTTTACAAAAGACATATTTCGAATTACTTTTGATCACATGACAGTAAATTTAAATCACATTCAAAAGGATCTAAAATTAGCAAAGGCAAACGGTATTTTGTTAATATAAAAATATTTTTTTTTTATTTTCACAATTTCAAAAGATGCCATGGTAATTATAATAAATAAAATATTAATACGAATAAAGAAAAACTTTTGTATGGAAATAAATTGCAATAACAAATAGATTCATGTAATTGAAGATACTACACTAGATAGAAAAAGAAGCTAAAAACACATACAAGCCCATTTATTTCCATTCATTTACAAGTGGATGTTAAAGCAAAAATCTCTGGTGAATTAAGGTACATTTCAAAAGCAGCAGCTTTAAAAAGAAATATACCTTTAAAACATAAAAATAAACTTTAAAACATAAAAAGATATAAAAAAAACTTTACATTCTACAACGAATAAATGAGTTTAAGGTGTAAAGTAACGTAATTTTCTACCGCCTTTATGAAGTATACGAGGGAAGGTTAATAAATTTATGTAAAGAAACAAAAATAAAACAAATTTAAATTCGCTAAGCTTAAGCTTTTGACATTTTTGTAGATAAAGTTTTTCCCTGTTAATTCGTATTTACAAGTTACATCAGGCTATTAAAATGTTTTTTCTTTCACTTGAACGCATCTTCTAGATATAAATTTGTGAATGTTCTCTAGCTATTGAGTCGGTGAAAATTTTGTGTTACAATCAAGTGTCGTTAATATGATCGCATTTGTTGTCTTTATGATCAAAGTCTATTTTGGAACCTGACTATATTAAAATTAGGTGCCCCTGTAGGCTAGTAGGTAGTGTATTAGCTCGTCAGTATGGGGTTTGTAGGTTCGATTCCCAACGAAGACCTTGGTTTTTTTTTCACTACAAAAATAAAAATTGACTGTCGGTGGGGTTGCTCAGCGATGAAGGTATAGTCACTTCTATGGGTTACAAAGTATGAAGTGAGTAAATGAATAAAAATCTAGGTCTCAGTTTGTTCAATAGAAAGGACACGAGCTCAAATCAGGAGTTTGTATTATGAGAAAAATAGGTAGCTAAGTTTTTTAAAATCGTAAAAATGGCAACAACCTTTCATATTCGAGTAGAATAGGAAAGAAAATATTGCATAGCTGCCGAAGATAATGATGGATGTGATGATTTAGGGTCCTATGTATCAAAACTAGAAATACGCTGCTCGTCAATGAAATCTTTGCAGGAAAGGGAAATAACAAAAAAATAATAAAATCGTATAGCATGATTCGCTTGATATTTTGATAGGGCGCGATTGGCAAACAAAGCATTATGTTGCTGCCAAGATGAATGGATAAGTCTATAAAAAAGCAACATCAAGAAACAAGTAAAAATTTTTTTCGAGTCACAGATTGAAAACCACAGGAAGAAGAGAGAAAATAAAGGTGGCACTAAGCTGACCACCCAAAAAATGGCGACGCATTTGCATCTTAAACATGAAAAATTAAATACTATATTATAACTAAATGCTTAAGATCTCGTTTACGGACTTGGCTATAATTTCAATTTATGAAATTTTTTTTATTGTTGAACTATAAGCGTAACACTCTGCTTGTTATTTACATACAATCGGTATCTATTGCTTCACTGTAAGAGCAAAATTAGAGAAACTGTGTTAAATACACTTACTTAATATCGTGAATAGTTTTTGTTAAAGTATATTTAAAATCAAAATCAATTATTTTCGCAGAATTTTTTAAACTCAAGTAACTAAATCTTCAAAATTTATTGCAATTTGGCGTTAACGTATATAAAAAACGATTTTAAAAGAATTTTCATTAATTTTCAACTCAAGTTTTTTTATTGATTTTATATACATAATTCTTTAAGTGTATGTTCATAAAAAGGACTTGCCCACTTGTATGCAAATGTGTTTCAGTTCTATACAAAAAGTATCATTTAAAGTAAAAAAAAAAATAAATAAATATTTCTTTAAATTATGTTTAACATATTTTTCAAAGGTAAAAAAAAGGCAAAAAGAAAAATTTTATTTATTAAATTACATTTATCTTAAGGGCTTAAAATTCTTTTGCCATAAAAGGCTTAACATTACTTACCATAATTTTTAATTCCAAAAATGAAAACTTTATAACAAAGTTAAATAAATTTACACTTTTACTGCATGTTTTTCAACATTAAAATTTTGACCAAAAGTTTTGTTATAGAATTTTGTTTCTGCTTTTTTTTTGTTGCTTTTGAAAAAAATTTTAAAAATCTATAACGAAAAAAGGTTTTCATTATAACATTTTCAAACAAGGTCACTTAGTCTTAGGATTGTAATATTCTAATAAAAAGGATGATGGAAATATTTGAAAGTTATGAAATTTAAAAAGTTACTCGCTAAATGTAAAAAAATTACAAACTATATTATTTAGTGACGTTACGAATAAAATGAATAAAATGCAATATAAGCACGAAATGAGAATAATTTTGTTAATTTTTGATAGGGTAAGTTTAGGAAGGGTTGATAAGCATATAATGTAAAGGCAAAGTTTTCACTTATTAAATTTTTAAAGCGTTAATCAAATACCAAGTGAAGTGGCGAATGCTTTAACCCAAAAATTCAAACTATATAGACACATTTCAACATCATAGCATAAAAATCTGTGTTATTTGTATAAATATAAAATGCAATAGACATCGAGAAGCTTAAACAAAATAAAACTAAAAACTAAAAATTTAAATTAAAATGATTCAAATGTAGTAGTAGTCCTAATTCGTAAATCATATCACGGATTTTGAGTTTTAAGAATGAAATTTGTTCGCTTGGATTCTTATTGACTCTGTTCTTAACATAGCCCCTCACAAAAAATAATCCAGTGTTGTTAAATCACACGATCTGGCTGGCCACTTAATTGCTGATTATCGTGAAATAATGCGAACGGTTAATATGCTTTGCAATAAATTTACCGTTTCATTAGATGTGTGAAATGTAGCGCCATCCTCTTGAAATCACATGCCGGTGACATCCACGTCGTTAATAATTGTGTAGTTAGAATCTCGCGGTAGCGTGATCCCATAACCGTTACCGCATTTTCAGCCTCATCTTCGAGACCGAAGCCCCAATCACGTCTCCAGATCACATAGCGCACTGTACATTGAGCATGCAAAGGCTGCTCAATAATCGCTCTAGGTTTCTCAGAAGCCGAAATGTGGCAATTTTAATTGTTGATATACCCTGACAAGACCCCCCCGGGGGCACATTTATCGGTCTTTATAGAACTTCGACTATCTAGACCTGTGCAACTGGGGGTATAAGCGTGCCCAGTCCCCTGAAGTCAGCAGGGGTACAACTGGAAGCTCCACGTTCTTTCCACGGGAATCCGTGAGCTCACAGAGTTCCGCTATTTGTCTCTTTAGGCATTTAGCTGTTCTCTGGTTGATTATTGAGGATGGCCCTTTTGGGAGTATCGTGGTGGTTGTGGTTTCGCAGCCCCATAACAGGTCTGTTTTATATGGTGGCCAGAATCATCTCGCCTTTAATAACACCCACTGGTCAATGATCCAGATCCACTGAGAATGCAAGACATGTGTTCTGGACAGGAGTTGGATCGTCTCCAGGTCTTCAGCAAGGAGTAGTGGTTTGCAGCCCTGCTCTGGAATCATTGAAATTACTACTAGGAAAGACTTGTTGCTAGAATTAGGCTTAGGCCTCCTAGGGCGTGAGTGGTGCTGCCTTTCACTCACAGTAGTCTGACCAAAATCTGATTAAGGCTCACTGCCAGGCGCAGATGTAAATCATATCATGAAATACGCTGGCAAGTCCCCCCAGGGGCACATTATAAGTTGATATGTGCTTGGCTTTTCCGACGGGGTTAATTTTAATTATTATTATCACATTATAAGTCTTAATGGACCACACAACCATCTAGACTGACTTGCGTCTTGCGGGGGTAAAAGGTGTAGTGTAATCTAAACAGGTAGTTAAGCTCTACCCTAATGTTTGGTTTAATTTCAAGAGTGACAGTTGTAAGTTCTTATAAGTGCAGTTACTTCTCCGCTCTCCAGGTGTCTTGTTTAATAAAGAACATTTATAATTTAGAAGCCAAGTAACAAAACCCTAAAGATAAAATAAATTCTGGACCAGGAGTTGCATAGTCTCCAACTCTTCAGCAAGGAGTGAAGGTTGCGGCCTACTTCAGGCTTTCGAAATTGCTACTAGGAGTGACCGGAGTATATAGGTATCCGAAGGCCTTCTAGGGAGCTACATATCATCCAGAGTGTTAATGATCAACAATCTGATTAAGACTTACGACCAGGTGCAGATGTAAATCTTATCTTTTGTCTAAAAAAATGTTTTTTTATCTGTCTAACCTGTCGATTTAAATTTAACCACCACATTCTTAATAGCCATCTCAGAGATGAGAACAATTATGTTGTTCGAAAATATCACTAATTTTACGAAATTTAACTTTAACAGAACCACCATTTTCATGGTGGCATTTAATTATTTTCATTCGATTTTGGTGCAAAATTAAATTCAGTGTTACAAATGCCAATGGATCTACTACGAATATTTCGAAAAACTTAATGTCAAAACTATCACGTTGCTGATATTGTCATAACTGAAAAACAAACTTTCTGTTGAAAAACCCAAAATATTTATGCGGTCTAAAAGTTTAAATTAATTATTAGAGTTACTTCTAGACTAAGCCTCATTTATATTTTGTTTTTATTTTATTAAAATTAACGTTAAATAATAACGTAATTTTTTGGAAGAGTATTAATATTAGTAACCTTTGCCAGAAGGCTTTTCACATCAGCGGACAGACATGCGGACAGATTTGTTCAATGTTTATTAATTGATTACTACCTTAAGAAATTGTTTATACGCCAGGGGAGCTTAAACAATAGTCTTTAGAAAAATATATAAATATAAAAATCTGGTATCCATAAGGTAACAGTTATCCAAATTTTTAGAAGACACAAGGACTTTTTTCATTATTAACCGAATTTTCATGGACAATATGAGAAATGGATTTAAAGCCCATATAAAAATATTAAAATTTTAACAAAAATTATCACCAAAAATGTTTTTTTCTCTTTTTTCTTATATTCATTTAAACATTAGGCTGGTTATATGTCGTTTATTAATTTACATTTATCAAAAATAAAACTAAACACTTTGGTTTGATCTCAGAAATATTGTTTGGTTCTTCGCATTTTGTGAATTAAATTCTTTGCAGGAATCGAAGCTTACCGACCATTCACATCGCCGCATTTTTGCTTCTGGAAATTCTAGGGCGATTATTGATAAGCCTTTGCATGGTCAACGTGTCAATGTATGGTGCGATATGTGGTCTTGAGGCGTGATATAGCCGTTTTTTTCCGAACGGTCAATGGATCACGCTATTACTCAGTATTAACGCTCAATTTTGGTCATTATTGACGAAGTGGATATCACTGACAGGTGGTTTCAACAGGATGGTGCAACATGTCGCACAGCCAATGAAATAATCAATTTATTGTAAACCAAATTTCCCGATCGAATAATTTCACGACAATCAGCCTTTAAGTATCCAGCCAGATCGTGTGATTTACTACAACTGGATTATTTTTTGTGATGCTATATTAAGAACAGATTCTATTCCTAGCCAATCGAATCAATTTCAGCCTTAAAAGTCAAAAGTCGGGATGTGATTAACGAAATAGAACCACCATTTTTTCAAAAAGTGATTAAAAACTTTGATGAAAAAATCGCCATCTTTTAACGTGATTGTGATGAACATATCCCAGATATCATTTTTCGTTCATATTTGCCAAACTTTTCTCTTTGTAATGCAACAAAATGATTTTAATCTAAATTTTTTGTTTTATTTTTTAGAAATCATATCAGCTTAAAAGTGGCACACTGCAGCTACAAGAAATTTAATATCTAATTTTTCTTAAAATTTTTTTTATGATTTTAACTAAAAATGATAATCTTGAAGTCAAGTGACTTTAGAATAATAATGAATTTTGTAACTAGTTGCTAACACCTTCTATTTTTCAATATGTTCATAAAAACTGTCTTTGAACACGTCTGACAATGTCATAAAATTTTGACAAATTAACACAAACAAAAAAAAATAGGTGAACTAAAAAATTGACCGAAAAACTATGAATAAACCAGGACAAAAAATATAAACCAAAAGTAAAAACGATAGCAACACTTTAAAAATATTTGTATGAGTAAGATTTTCTTTAAGGGATTTCCCTTTGCACTCATACGTCAAAACTGACACACAAGTCTAGAAAATCATATGTTGGCAATTTATCAGATTTTTGTATCTCTTTGACATCTTTTTTTATTTTTTTTTTGTTTTTATTATTTAAGTAAAAAATGATACATTTACTTATACTAAGATTATATTGTAAAATACAAAACGAAACTTGGGGTAAAAAATGTAGCGCGCAAAAAAACCAAAACTGTTTGCAATATTTATAGTTATGAATCAGTATAAAATCAGGCTATAATATTTCTTTGAAGCTAAGGAAATACTGTCGTTCTTATTTAAGTATTATATTATTAAAGGGGAAAAAAAGTAAAAATATATTGCAGCATTGAACTCATCAAATGCACTCGAACTGAATACAAGTGATTTATTAAGAGATATAATCTTGTAGAAAATTGCTAAATGATAAAGATTTTTTTTTTTGGCTTCAAAAATACGTTTTATGTTCAAATGGAAGCTGTAGTTTTTCAAAAATGCAAATAAAACAACTTTTTTCTGCAGCAGCCTCAGTAGCAGCAAAATCAATAGTACTAATAAGAGAAAGATGTTGTTGTTGTTTTTGTTGCTGATAAATAAAACGGTAACTCACCTTTGGATTATTTTCCCTTAAGCTTATTAATTTTCTTAATTATTTTTTATACAAAAAACACTTAAACATTAATTTTCTAGTATTTTTTGTTTTTTTTGCTCCTTTGGTTTAAGGATTTTTTCTATTTCCTGTTTTTCTTGCACTTAATATAAGTGTTGTTTGAACACTGATGTTAAGAGCTTCATTTTCATATTATTTTTATATATTTAAAAATTTTTAATTTTTTGCTTTAATAAAAGCCTTTGTTTACTCGTTTTATACATTTGTTAACTTCAATGGTTTTAAGATGGTTTTAATATATAAACAATGATAACATACCGCAATGATTTTACAAATTTTTTTTATGTATTTATTTTCTGCAAACATTTTATTTATTTTTGCTTTATAAGAAAATATTTTTTACGGCTTTTCTAATAATATTAAATGAACATAAGCAAAATTATTTTTAATTCAAAAAATAAATAATAAATTTTCACCATTGTCGGCTTTAAAGAGATTAAGGATTTTTTTTTTATACAAATATCATTTATAATATATTTATCATTTATAGTATATTAAACGAAATTTAAAATTTGCGTTAAATCCTTGCGTTATTGGCAACCGTTACGTGTAAAATTCACGCGAAGACTAAAATATACTTCGGCATTTACAGCATCGTTACAGCTTTTTTTTTCTTTTATAATATATAAACAATCCATCACTAACACAGTCCTAAACCAAAATCATTTGGACTATTGACTACAGAATACAATCCACACAGCATACGCCAAAAAAAGAAGTAGTACCACACATACTTGTAAACACATGGAGAAAAATCACAGCAGTTCAAAACACACTCTAAATATTCATTTAAAAACATCATGTTTATTATCACAAGAGCACATTAAATAAAAATCTGTTAATAAAACTGAGCAAGCAAACTTATGCCGTACAACAGCATCCATTTGTAGTTGCTCCCTGCAGTTGGGGATATTTTCTCTATTTCTCTTTCCAGCACGTGTTTTAATAAAACCATGTAGCATTGATTTCTCACTCTCTTGCTCTGCATGGCGCTAGAAGAAATTACTCTCTGTAGGCCGTTAAACCTAATGGAGTATGAGTTCTTTTGTTTTGCTTTGTTTTCTTAATTTGTTGTGTTTTCATATTTTCTTTATAGAAAATTACACAAAAAAAAATTTTTTTTTCTGTGTGGGATTTAATGTATTTTCCCTAGTTCTATTTGTACTTATTCATTTTGTTGTTGTTTTTGTTGTAGTTTTCATATTTAGTCTGTTTGTTCTATATTTAATTTCGTTTATAGTAGGTTAGGTCAGTGACGTATTGTTTGGGATTGCCATTATTGTTAAAGTAATCAGAATATTTTTCCTGGAACACAAGCAATTTTAAAGCAATAAAAATAAAATTTAAGACGACAATTTATTTAAAAATCAATAAGCAAGCAAATATTTTTATTATAAATCTTAAATTTTTAATCGACCTTTTATATCTTAAATAAATATGTATTATTCTTTTTAACGGTCTTTTTAATTAAATTTAAATATATATTTTTTTTCAATATTTCGCTTTCCTTTGAATTTCCTGAGGAAGCTTTCCATAGGAAAGCGAAACATTGAAAAAATATATATTTAAATTTAATAAAAAAGATCGTTAAAAAGAATAATACATATTTATTTATATTATAAAGCTTTATTTATGTATAAAATTTCTGAACGCCCACTCTTTAATTTCTGAAATTGTTAAGCACGTATAACTCTTTATTTTAAGACAGAAAAAGAAAATGGCAGAATGTAATGAAACATATCCTGGAACGCTTTTCGTATTTTTCTAAAACTATCAAAGTCGACATTTGCAAATTATCTCTTATACTCTTAATGAAGTGTTAACCTGTAAATATACCACAAAACTAAGGAAAGACCTATATGCCAAAGCTTGCTATTCTTTCCAAAGGTCAGTAGTAGACTAAAAATACTAAACGTATGCCAATATTTCCGAATTAAATGTAACACCATTAAAAATAAAAATGCTATTGGATACTTTCAGAAAATTATTCAAGTGGTTATTGCTTATCCAGAAAAATATTTTAATTTTTATTAATAAGTAATTTATAATTATTCGGAATCTTTTTCAATATAAGCGCAATTTTATTTCGTGCTTGATTCCTTTAAATAAATATTTCATGATATTCTTATAAAATTTTTATTACTAAAATTTTTATTAAAAATAAACATTTTATTACAATACATTTCAAATTTATTTTTTATTTTTATTTGGATAAATGTTTTATGAGAATATCACGAAATATTTATTTAAAGGAATCAAGCACGAAATAAAATTGCGCTTAATTTTTATTAATTTACTTATTTTGTTTGATTATTATTTTCAGTTTTATTCGACCTTTTTTTATTTTTATTAAATCTTAATCTTAATCTTTTAAACGGTCTTTTAAATTATAACGATTTATTTTTTTCTCGATATTTCGCTTTCCTGTGGAAAGCTTCTTCAGGAAATTATTTTTTATATTTTTCAAAAACAAAAAATTATAACAAGTTTATAATTTTACAATTTTTTGTTTTTGGAAAATATAAAAAAAAATTTCCTGAAGAAGCTTTACACAGGAAAGCGAAATATCGATAAAAAATAAATCGTTATAATTTAAAAGACAGTTTAAAAGATTAAGATTTATTTATTTTGTTTATAAAATTAATTTCTTTTAACACGTCAAGTGCTTTCGCAATTTGTTTTCTTTTCCTTTTCCTAGTTTAAGGGTTTTCACAATTTTCTAGCTCAGGTTTATATATTTTTTTAATTTTATTTTAGCAAATATTATTCTTTTTAATATATTCGAATATATCTTTAACCTGAACCCCTGTAGCTATGTTACATACTGTTACGATAATTCCCTTTAATAAACGTTTTGTTATATGGAGTTTTTTTTTTATTTCAAAATAACAACACAGCACTTTAGAGTTTTAGATTAAGTTAAACGATTTATTTACTTTCAATACACACAAAATAACCACGATGGCATCTTCAGCACTGTAACGCCTAAAAAAAGCTTTATTATTTTTTATCTTTACTCAACGGCCTTCAACTTTAATTAATTCATTGGCCCAGCAGTTGCTGCTAACATATCAGTTTTAAGCGGTTCTCTTATATACAGAGTTTCCGCCGGGAAGGTATACTAATTTTTTTTTTATAATTTGTTATCAAATAAAAGAGAACGGGTCTTATATTGATAAATGTTTTATTAATGTCGGCAATTATGTATGGAATACAATACAATCTGTAAGCCTCAAAATTGCGAGGCCTTTTGAGCAGATTTTTCATTGCATTCTCACACATTTCACGCGGTATTTCATTAACTTCATCACGAATATATTGATTAAGTTGCTTAAGCATGTCTGGTTTGTTTACATAAGCCTTGCTTTTCAAATCAGGTAACCTCACAAAAGGAAGTCCGAAGCAGTCAAATAATGCAACCGTGGAGGCCAATCAACGTCACCTTTTCTTGAAATAACTTGTTGTGGAAAGAGGTTCCACTGTAATCCGTCTTGTTGAAACCGCTTGTTAATCAAGCCCAAGTTGTGGTATTAAAAAGCTATTAATCATATCACAATATCGCTCCCCATTCACAGTTACCGTTACATCGTTTTCCTTTTCAAAGTAGTTAGGTCCAATGATTGCTACTAATCAAATTGCACACCACAATGTCTTTTAACTTTTAATGGATGCAAAGATGACTGTTGAATAATCTAAGGATTTCCCATTCCCCAGAACCGACTATTCTGTTCTGTTTATTCACATATCCATTAAAATTCAAATGTGCCTCGTCACTCATTATGATTTTTTCATAAAAATCGAGGTTGTCATGGGCGAGCTGTAACATCTAAACGGCTGTAACGTAAGTGGTCATGTGCCACCTGAATCCTATAAGGAAACAAATGTGCTTGTGCAAAATTGTGTCCAAAGTTGTTCTTTAAAGACCAAGCTTCGAAACACGGCGTCGAGTTGAAGGCGATAGATCGTTTTGAACACTTTCTTAAGCAGTAGTAACGTTTTCAGCCGATCTTGCAATACGTTGTGATCCAGGCTTGGGCCTATCACCTACAGGCACCCACTCTTTGGAATCATTCACTACATGATAAATAGAGCGTTTTATTGGCTTATTGTTGCTGCCAATCTACTTCACGACTGCCAAATATGAACTGTCAAGACTAATATTTACCAAAATGGCGGCAAAACAAAGTAGTATACATTCTCGGAGGATACCAGGAACAAGAATATTCTACCTTATCATCACTTCATATGTATTATTCTTGTTATTATCATTCAGTGTAGGCGCCAGCTTGGATGTGTGTTTTGCTTTTGTTGTGTTAGTTATTTTTGTTTTCTGTTGTTTAGCTTATTTCGTGGAATTTCTTAAATGCTATTGCAATCTTGTGTGTGTAAGATTTCTTAAAAAAATATGCAGTTTTTAAAACACACAATAGGTCATTTCGTTTCCTTTTATACAGATAATTATTTTCCTTGCAAACGTAAACAAATCATTTTTCAATATTTAAATCTGAACCCCTGTAGTAATGAGATGTTTATCTGTCCATTTCTTTCTATGTTTTTGTTTGACAGTTTTCGAAAAATTTTACTTTCACCAAAACCTATAAGAGAGGTGAAATAATACTTAAAAAGTTTGAAATTTCGAAAAAAACATAAAAAAAATTTTCTTTTTAGGAATTCTTTAAATTCCTAATAAATTCTGTTAGACATATTTAGACTTCATATGTTTTTAATTGTCTTAATAAAAAGTTGCCAGCACCGATTTCTTTGTTGTCATACTTTTAATTATATGATTAAATGTCAAGAATTGTGCTTCGTCCTTTGACATTTGGAAGGTTTCACGAAAAAAGGAGAGAAGGGGTTTAATTGTGAAAACTTACTATCAAAATAAAAATTTCACTGTATCACTTCCGAAAATTCGAGCAGCACATCCTTCTTATCAGAACCCTTCTAAGATCGCTGCACGTAGTTTAATCGCCAAATTCGAGGCACATGATATTGTTGCGGACTCTAAGTCAAAGCAGTGTGCTCGTTACGATGCAAGCATAGCTGCTGTACAGAAAAGTGTTGAGAATGACCCTGGACTTCACTGGAGGCACTATGCCCAACATCTTACGTAAAGATCTTCAACTTCACTCTAATAAAGTTTACCACGTTGAAAGAGTGCTTATCTCTGCAAATTTATGCTTGCGCGTTAATGTGTGTTCGGAAATAATGCCGCATCAGTTATTATGGGTGATATAAATAAGTATTAAGGAATCCAAGGCTCTTGATGTTCATAGTGGATTTTCATGCCAAAAAAATCCAGTGTAATATTTAAAAGACTAAACACATTTTCCAGGTTTCGAAAAGAGTTTTCAGGTGCCTCGGGCTTCTAAAACGGTGGAAGAAATACTTCGCTCCATCCGATCTTCGTACTATTTATACTCGTATATCCATCCAAAAATGGAATAACAAGTCCCATGTATGGGCTGGCGCTTCAAAGTCTATTTTAGACTTGCTTGACCACGTACAAAAGAGGGCAAAGAAGCTCATTGGTGACAGTAGGGTATCCAACTCTATTGATTCTCTGTCGTTATTACAATGATAAGTGCTCTACTGAAATAAAGGGACTTGTTGCGTTTAACACGCTCTTCGTTAAAAGCTCACCCATTCCAATCAACCCCAATTGGACTGCGAATCGTACTACACATTACACGGAAACAGTTCTTATATGGAATAAACTTCCTCTAGAAGGCTTTCCCCTCACTTTCAATATAGGAATTTTCAAATCAAATGTCCACAAATATTAATCCCTATTTCCACCTCCACGTAAACTAATTTCCTAGCTTTGGCACTTTGCAGTGCAGTGGGTCCGAAAATAATTGATCACATGATGAGGTTTGTGGTCAGGCCGTAGTTTTCTCAAAATGAGCAGGAAAACTCCGTCCCCTGACTTATTTGCTCTAATAATCCATAATAACTAAATTTACGGCCACAATTGGCTAATGTTGACACCAGTCACCTTTGGGCACCGCAAGCTCTTGCTTGAGAAATTACCCGGTCACATAATTTCTCGATTTGGCTATGCCAAGAGGCTATCTTGTTTTTGTAATTTAACGCTACTAGATTATTTTTTCGGGGGTTACTTAAAAGATCGGATCGACGTGAATAATCCACAAATACTTGACGCTTTGAAAGATTAAATTCGGTGCTACAATGACGAGCATTTGATGCCCGACATCAAATTCTATTATTAGCTCCCATATTTCTACTTTACATTGGTGCCAATAAAACTAAAATGTTCAAAGAAAAATGTGTGTTTTAAGCTAATTAACTTCCTAACCTCAAATTTAAATTATAAAGTGTTTTCCACCAATTAGAAAAGGTTTGAAATAAATTATTATTATTATCCTGAAAAAAATCTACGATAGTTCACGTGAATTTATTTGTACGCTTTCTTTTTTAATATAATATAAAATATATTATATAATGCAGTATTTTTTTATATAGTTTCCACACAATATTTGTTTAACGTGAATTTATATTCCAAAATCTTATATAAAACTGATGTACTCAGCTAAAGCTTGCAAAATATAAAAGGGTATTTGATATGAAATTCAAAAATGTTCCTTCAAATATTTGTCATGTATTCAAATTACACATAATTATACTCCGGAGCATTTCCTTTCAAAAATATCAAGTCTATTTTCAATAGTATAATGCAGTTTTACCTTCCAAACTAAATGTTTAAATTTTTAAACAAAATTTCATATGCACAAGCATTTATAATATAAAGAAAAACTTGTCTGCCTTGTCTGTTCTTAAAAGGGAAAATTAAAATTAAAAAAACTAAAATCTCCAAAATTTCTATTGTTAATTATGCTCAAGTCAAAAAATCAACACAATTAACATTTGGTAAATATTAACAACGTCATGGCCTAATTTGAAATTCTTTATTTTTGCGACAGAAAGCACAAAACGAAAACAACAACAATAGCAACAAGCAAGCAAGAAAATTTAAGAAAATGAAGAATGATAGAGACGATAGGAAGAAAAACAAGCTATTCATTATTGCTAGTTAAATTGAAAAATACCAAAAGCTTGCGAAAGTCAGGCACAAAAGTTCTTTTGAATGAATTAAAATAATTAACTTTTTACAAATCAAATTAACACCGAACCGACAATTTATTATTACCAGTTTTTCTAAGCTTATAGTGAGATTTAACTCACATTAACTTGTGCAAAATATATTATTTTTTAAATTAAATATTTTATAAAAAAAAGGTACAAAGTCTAGTACAAATAGAAAGATTTAATTGCATTCAAAATTTCAGTAATCAGTATATTTTATTGCTAATGAAAATTTACTTTACTGATAAAATGAAATGTTTACTGACACTGCAATTTAATTACCACAATGAATCACGCTGTCGTGATTTTAACAATTCAATCTTAGCCTATTATTGACGACATGGATATCACTGATATATGATTTCAACAGGATGGTACCACATGTCACACAGCCAATGAAACGATCAATTTACTGCAAACCAAATTTCCCGATCGCGCATAATTTTACGACAATCAGCAGTTAAGTGGCCAGCCACATCATGTGATTTAACACCTCTAACTTCTATTTTGTGCTGCTATGTTAAGGACAGAGCCTACGAGGAGCCAGTCGAATCGATTTCAACCTTAAAACTCAAAATCCGTGATTTGATTAGAGAGATATCCCAAATTATGCTTATTTTTGCGAAATTCCTATTTACGGAGATACAGATATTTTAAGTTTTTAATTAAATTTTCATATAAAAATCGATTATTTTTTTTGGTGATCCCAAATTATGCTTATTTTTGCGAATTTCCTCTTATTTACGGAGATACAGCCATTTTAAATTTTTAATTAAATTTTCATATAAAAATCGATTTTTTTTGGTGATCCCAAATTATGCTTATTTTTGCGAAATTCCTCTTATTTACGGAGATACAGCCATTTTAAGTTTTTAATTAAATTTTCATATAAAAATCGATATTTTTGTTTTTGTTGATCCCAAATTATACTTATTTTTGTGAAATTCCTATTTACGGAGATACAGCCATTTTAAGTTTTTAATTAAATTTTCATATAAAAATCGATTTTTTGTAGGTGATTCCAAATTATGCTTATTTTTGCGAAATTCCTCTTATTTACGGAGATACAGCCATTTTAAGCTTTTAATTAAATTTTTATATAAAAATCCATTTTTTTTTGGTGATCCCAAATTATGCTTATTTTTGCGAAATTCCTCTTATTTACGGAGATACAGCCATTTTAGGTTTTTAATTAAATTTTCATATAAAAATCGATTTTTTTTTTGGTTTTCCCAAATTATGCTTATTTTTGCGAAATTCATATTTACGGAGATACAGCCATTTTAAGTTTTTAATTAAATTTTCATATAAAAATCGATTTTTTGTAGGTGATCCCAAATTATGCTTATTTTTGCGAAATTCCTTTTTCCTGTGGAAAACTTCTTTATGAAATTATTTTTTTATAAAAACAAAAATTATTACAATTTGAAAAAATTTTTTGAAAGCACTTGACAAAAACATATAAAATAATTTTCTTCATACATATATACATACATACAAAATTAATACTTCAAATATTTAAACAAATATTTAAACAAAGAAATGGAAATTAAATAACAAATTCTTTCTTATGAAATAATTATAACAAATTATGCGTCTTTTGAATTAAGTACCTATAATTCTGCGCTAAATTGTCTGTGTCTGTCTTGAAATTTATGCTCCTTACATTTGGTACATTAACAATTTCTAACATATAACGTCTCTTACAGTTTTTTTCTATATCTAATATTGATGCTTCCTCAAACTTTGGGTAATGATTATATTTCTTAAAATGTGAAGATAAGTATGTCTTCCGGGGTTAAATATTCCTATATTTTTCGTCACACCTATGACCACCTAATCTTGTTTTAAGTTGTATTTTTTTTTGTCCCAATATAAACTTGGTCACAGTTCACATGGTCATTTCCTCCACATAGTATCCTGTATACTACATCAGATATTTCCATTTTCCCTAATTTATCCTTCATACTGCTAAATAATTTATTAAATGTGTTATTTGTTTTGTGTGCAATTATATATCTACCAGTGCCATATTTATTTATTTATTTATTATATGTCTATGGAAACATTTCCTTACAGACAATTAATGATACTAATAAATGATATTAAATTATTATTACACAAAATTAAATAAATTACAAAAAAATATAAAACGAAAATTAAAAAAAAAAAAAAGTACAAAATTATGAGTTTAGAAAATTTACAATTGCATTCTTTACAACATTAGCATTTAATGAAGAGTCTATAAATACAAATACAATTGATTAAATTCATAACACATAAACTATAAACTTTTACCAATAGAGGAATAAAATTGCGGGATGTACGTTGAGGAACATTAAACGAAATTTCGTTGATCAAAAATCCGGAACAGATATCCCCCTTAATAATATTGAAGACAAATGATACGTTCAGCATAGTTCTACGGCTTTTTAGAGTAGGCTGCTTAATAAGAGCAAGTCGAGACGAATAAGAAGGCAAGTGTACTGGGTTAAATCGTAATACACGAAGACAAAATAACATGAATTGCTTTTGCACCGATTCAATAGCATCAGAGTGAATTTGATAAATGGGATCCCAAATTATTGATCCATATTCCAGAATCGGACGTACAAGTGACATGTATAATGTTTTCCCAATGTACGGGTCATTAAACTCTTTTGACCAGCATTTAATAAAACCAAGTATAGCTCTAGCCTTATTTATTGCAAATGTTATATGATCGATGAATTTCAACTTAGGATCTAGTAAAATACCTAAGTCTAGAAAACTTTCTACCAAATCCAATTGATGATCACCAATGACATAATTTGCACTAATATGATTAGATCTTCCAAATCTCATTAATTTACATTTATTTAAATTAAACTCCATTAAATTTACGTGCACGTTCATAAAGTGAATCCAGATCCATTTGAAGCAGTTTATGATCCATAAATTTATTATAACTTAAAAAAATTTTTACATCATCGGCATACATCAAGACAGATGAAAATTTCATTATCGTTGGCAAATCATTAATAAATAATGAAAAAAGAAGCGGACCCTTCCCTGAGGTACACCTAAAGGTACAGTTATGCTTTTAGAAAGTTTGCTTCTGAAACGAACTATCTGTGATCTATTTGTTAAGTACGAGTATATCCACTTTATGCTTAGATTTGTAAATCCCATTGTTCGAAGTTTCTTGATAAGAAGTAAATGATTAACTTTGTCAAATGCTTTTCTAAAATCTGTGTAGATAACATCTGTTTGCATCCTATGTAAAATGCCTCTATTTATTGTGATCGTAAGGTGAAGAAGATTAGTGGATGTAAAACAACCTTTTTGAAAACCATGTTGACACGGGGATATGATACTTGCCACTTGATAGTAAATATTGTCAGTTATAATCTTTTCAAACAATTTATGTACAGTACTTAACTTTGCAATTCCACGGTAATTTTCAATTTCAGATTTGTTGCCAGATTTAAACAATGGAACAATAAAGGAACTTTTCCAAATATCTTGGAAATATCCATATTTAATTGATAAATTAAATAACATAGTCAGCGGAATAGCTAAGGCTTCAGCACAGTTAATTAAAATACAACTGGGAATTTTATCAGGACCAACATCATATGCAAATTTTAGTTTTATTAATTCACTGATGACCATGTAAATATCGAAATTAGGTAAGGATATAGATTGACTTTCAGCTAATGGAAATATTTAAGACTTTCCTATCTTTTTGATATTCCAGAAACATAAGTTAATGATTTATAAATTCTTGGTTCTGCCATAGTATTTCCTAAATTATGCCTATGATTACCATATTGTCTAATTAATCAGTTAGTTAATTCTACTGGAAAATCATTGCAATGAAGTATATCTCTTATTGTGTCCTTATTCTTCAAATGAAATTCTCTGTCACTATATTCCGTCTATATTCCGTCTATCATATTTTTCGCCGTGTTTATTATCATTTTTCTCTGATGTTTGGAATAAACATTAATAATTCTTCCAGAAGATGTTGGTTTCTTATACCAATCATATACTAACTTATTTCTCTTTCTTATTATCAATATATCTAAATATGGAAGTTTAGATTTTAAATCTCTTTTAATCGTAAATTTAAAAAAGACGTCGAATAAAAATAATAATATTTTTACAAATTTAATACAAAATTTACTTGCCGATATTGACTACAGATAATATACTCTTTTATTTATTTAGCAAGAAAATAATATTGTGTTTTATGAGTTAATGAACTGAAAGTTTTCTAATGTCAACGCAAAGGAAATTTCATTAAAATATGTTGTTTCACTTATCAGTTAAAAATTGCTCGTGATAAAAATTAAAATGCAGTATAAGAAAAATTATACATATACTGCAATTTGATTATAACCGAGATAATAAATTTTAGCCTTCGGTTAGCATTTCTAAAGTTTATATTTTAGGCAGCAAAAATAAAATAACATGAAATCCATAACATGGCAACCCTTCCGAATAACAAAACACAACTGATGACGTTTTGACAGCCCGCCCGTTGGACCCAATTAATAGAATCGTAGCCAGAAGTTAATATAAATCATTAAATATGTAGAACAATCTAAGTGCAGTTCGTTAAATATGTTAGGAAAACCAAGAAAGCTTATTCCATATTACAACCAAGCTATCGCTTACATCGAAGTTTCCTGATATGATTAAGAGTGGTCTCAATGTGGTTTAACAAAGACTTTGACCTATTTCGAGATTTTGTTATAGTATTATCCTAAGTCGCAGTGCCTTATTTTTAAGAGTCATTCAATATTGTGCAATTTACCAAAGTACCCAACACCATTCGCCATACCATCACAATTATAAAGTCTGTTAATCTTTCCTTAACAAATTTTATTTTCTACTCATAGAATTTCTATTTAACTGAAAGCATATTTTATTGTATTCTTTGTCGGTGAATGACATTTAGTAATTCACAATCTATTGTATAATTGTAAGGTGTATCAACAGATACAACTAGATAAATTGTAAATACGCTGTATAACTTATTTTATAAAACTTCTAAAAATGATAAAATCTTAAAAAAAAATAAAATACATAAAAATAAAAAGCCAAAATTAAATTAAAGACAAAATGGAGACATGATTTATAATCCAAATAATTTCTTTTTTCTCCTACGATGTTCAGTAAATCCATGAAAAATGTATTGTAAATCTTTAAACAAGCAAAAGCACCCTCAATAGAGTGTACTTTAATATAATATTTGTATAATTTGTATTTGCCGGGAGGATCAAAAAAAAATTAAAAAGGTGGAAAGTTGATGGGAACTGAAATATTAACGCTCATTGTTATTTTGGTTCTAGGCACATGGGAATCACTATCAAAAACTGTCCGAACTTAATTTAACTTTTAAAAATAACCACAACCTAAAGCTTTGGAAAATCGACCTTATAAAGTGGATTTGGTTAAAACATAAAATATCATTGTCTTGTCTACAAACGATAAGAACCGACCTTATATCGCCCGTCCCAACAATACAATTATTTTTTTAGGTTCAGATATTCATTTTTTCAAAATATGGTTTAGTTAAATAGAATAATTTTGATTGTTTTATCTCGAAACTAAAGTTGTTTAAAAATTTTGAAATATGGTTTTTGATACATATTACAGGCAGAAGGTATTTTTTTTAACGTGGTACAACTTTAAATTTAAAAAAAACTAACGCAAAGTATAAATTTTAACGCAAATTTTTTGGTTTCTTTGAAGAATGAGAAAATGGCATAAACAATTGAAAATGCCGACATCAACGCCAATAGCGAATGAATAAAAAAACGCAAACTGATTAACCAGCTTAACTGATTACATAGCTTAAGATTTCAAAGAGACTTTCCGGTCGTTTCCCTTCATGTGGGTACATATGTTAGTATTTCTCCAACTCACTTTATTTTTGCACTGATACGATACAATACGAATATTAGTGTATGAATTGAAGTTTGTGGTTTTTGTGTTCATTTAGCTTTTGGGTTTAACTTAAAGTGCCATAAACATTTATGCGTTTTTTTTAACTGCACTAAAACCAAATCTTTTCATTATTAACAAAAGCTTTAAATACACAGGCTTTGTAAACAGCAGCAACTGAAGCAGCATACTGCACAACACACAGCCATAAAAAGTCATTATTTGAGAAAATAGAATTAAACTCAAGAGCAATCTCAACACAACTGCCAAAATGTGTTGTTTGACATCAAACTGGGTCACAAGGAAAAAATCATTAATTTATGATTTTCTTTCAACAAGGAAAAGAAAATATAAAACAAAATGTTAAAAAAAAAAAATTAGTGAAAAGACAAGCAAGGAATATGGTAAAATTATACATTACGTTTAGAGTTAAGACGAATAGAATATATATTTTTTTTAAGACAAAGACTCCAGCCACAAATCATAGGAGTGTTTGATCTATTACAATGGTTTCAAATTAAGATATAAAATATTCACACAGGTATAGACAAAAAATGAATTATTTAAACAGTAATATGAATCTGGAATTAAAAAATTTTAAGCTCACATATTTTTAAGCGCTTTTTCTGCAAACAGCTGTAATAACTTTTTGCAAAAAATCACTTTAAAAAATAACCTTAAAAGGGTTCATATTTTCTGGGAAAATCAAACGTTAACTTTGTTACATTTAACGTTAAAATTATTTTTGATTGCGTTCCATTACTTTCAAAAAGCTGTAGGCCTGGAACTAAAATAAATTGTGCTTGACATTTCAATGAGATAAAATTAAAAATTTCTTAAAAACAGAGCAAGAAGTAAAATGTTTCATCAAACTAGTTTTTGACAAAACTCACACTTATTTTTAACTGTGAGCTTGACGGAAGTGATTTTGAGTCTTGTTCGTTAGATTGGCAACTAATTTCTTCTAATTATAAATTTTTTTTTTGTTGGCAGCATAGTCTGTTTTATATCCAATTAAATGCAAGTATACTAAACAAAGACAGGACAAGTACTGGAAAAATATTTATACACAGTATTCGGTCACTTTAATTATTTCATTTCAATTAATTTTCTTTGATTTTTTATCTTTTTTTTAGAAGTCATTTTCTTTATAGAAGTTCCATACCTTACATGTCAGCTAACTCATGGAATTTACATTTAAACTGTTATACCTTACAACAGTTAGTTTTAAGGATCGTTTATGAGAATAAAGCACTTATAATATACCACAGATGCCCCCCGGGGGCTTAATATAAGTATTTATGGATTCTACAACCAACTAGACTTGTGTCTTGCGAGGTAAAAGGGAGCCCAGGCCCCTCAAAGGCTAGTAGGAGTCACCTGGACAATTCACATATTTCCACGGGAATCAGTACGCTCGCAGAGTTCACTATTTGTCTCTTGAGATAATTAGCTGTTCTCTGACTGGTTATTGAGGTTGGCCCCTATATGGGAGTATCGTGGTGGTTATGGTTTCGAGACCCTCGTGAGAGTTTGTGGGTCGGATCATTCATAATGAACACAATGAATGGTTCAGGTCCAGTGAGTATGAATGCCGTCGTGTTCTTAATTATATTAAGCTTCACGCGTTCTGGACCAGGAGTTGGAAAGTCTCCAACTCTTTAGCAAGGAGTGAAGGCTGCGGCCTACTTCGGGCTTTCGAAATTGCTACTAGGAGTGACCGGAGGATATACGTATTCGATGGCCTCCTAGGGCGTGAATGACGTTTGCAAATCATTCAAGTGGTTTGACCACTATCTGATTATGACTACCTGGTCTGTGCAGATGTAAATCAAATCACATCATACCACAGATGCCCCCCGGGGGCTTATTATAAGTCTTTATGGATCCTACAACCAACTAGACTTGTGTCTTGCGGAGTAAAAAGGAGCCCAGTCCCCTTCAAGGCGAGTAGGAGTCAACTGGACAATCCACTATATTTCCACGGGAATCAGTGAGCCCCATAGTTTCGCTATTTGTCTCTTTAGGCATTTAGCTGTTCTCTGACTGATTATTGAGGTAGCCCCTTTTGGGAGTATCGTGGTGGCTGTGTGTTTCGAGGCCCTTGTTTGAGTTTGTGGGTCGGATCATTCACAACGAACCCAATGAATGGCCCAGGTTCATGCGTTCTGGACCAGGAGTTGGATAGTCCCCGACCCTTCAGCAAGGAGTGAAGGCTACGGCTTACTCCGGGCTTTTGAAGTTGCAAGTAGGAGTCACCGGAGGATATACGTATCCGAATACCTTCTAGAGCGAAGATGATGCTACATTTCATCCACAGTGGTAATGATCCACCATCCATCTGATTACGGCTTACGCCTAGGCGCAGATGTAAATCTTAACACGTCATACCACAGATGCAAGCTGGGCGTGTAGTCATTTTAAGCGAAAAAGTACAGATACGTGAAAGAATTAACGTCAGTACCGCGAGTCCTTAATCTGACGGTGGTCCTACCACTGAGTGTAGTAAAAGGCTTCCACCCACGCCCTAGAATGCATAGACACCAGGTACATACACTCCTTAATAGCAATTTGTGAGTACACGGTAGCAGAGCCGTGCTCCTACTCTTTGCTGAAGAATTGACGACTATCCAACTCTTAGTCCAGTTGCAAGCGCATTCCAGGACATTGGATATTAACTTTTTCTGCGTTAACATCTCTTCGGAACTTTCTTCAAAACGCGATACAACTACAGCCAGAGCGAATAACCAAAACAGGGAAGTAGCTGCCGTGGTACCATTGAGTTGTTCGGGCTTCGAGACCCCAATGTATCTTCCAGTTTCGAGCTCCTGCTAGCCCAGAGGACTGTTGCCGTCCTTTATCCCCGAAATCACAGGTCAGGATGGGGAAAAGATCCATCAAGACTGCGTGCTCCGGGCGGAACAACTGTTTGATACAGATTTATATTTATTTGTATCGATGATTTAGCATAGTCTTAGCAGAATGATATAAATATATGGGTTGAGTCTAATGTCATTACATTCAATTAAAAGAACATAAGTTCAAAATTTGTGAAAACAATTTTCAGCTATTTGGTGTCCTTAGACTTTTCATTATAGAGTTTTCTAAATTCGAAGCTGTTAATCCTCCAATTACATATATTATAGTATATATCGCGTTGTTACATTCAATACAATAATAAAACCATTTTCTATATATCAACGTATCTCACTGTAATTTAGCACCAACTCGCCTTTATTTTTGGAGAATTCCAAATTATACTATTTGTTTTTACTTTTAAATTCATTTTCCATAGCATCTACATATATATAGAGGCAATCAAGAAATAACTGATACTCAACAACACATTTATGAGTTAATTTATAACATAACACTTAACGAAGCAAAACATAAAGAGAACGCCAAAAGTTTTCAAAATCTCTAATCAGATTTCTGTACAAATACATTTTATAGCAAGAAGCCTTCCCACCTATAAAGTCTAAACAAACATGTTTTCTAATAATGGGCCAACAAAGCCATTATTATCAAATACCTGATGATAAGTTAGAGCACAAAAAACATAAGAAATAAGAAGCAAAATAAAATAAAAACATTGTTGGTAAGCACCCACATAAAACAGGATATAAACACAACAACATTTCAATAAATGTTGCTTTAGCATACAGATTCAGCAGAAATCTGAAAAAGAAAAGAGTTTTCAAATAAAGAGCATTCATATGAATACTCTAAAGAGAAATGTACCTTTTCTCTGGAAAGAGATATGAGCGAGAAAGTGAGAAACATAAATTCCTGCCTTTTTTTAATTTTCTTTCGCCTACTTTCATTTCTTCACACCACTTTAATAAAGGTGGAATATCTATAAACTTCAAGATGTTTAGGTGATGACCTTTGGCCATTACATTTTAATTGTAGCAAAGCGAAGGCTTCATTTAAAATTCAATTAGCTTGTGAAATGTTTAGTTACGGATGCTCTAAAAACTTTATAGCGATTTTTTAACTCTTATTTTTTACGATTACGTACACAAAGTGTAACAACGTAGCTGTATTATTTTCGCTACAATGTCTTTCCTTCTACCCGAAAATCTCAGTCCTCTATCACTCTATCATATCATCAATAGGGGCTTGCAATTTTCACAAAAGCTGCAGCTGTAATAAATAGTAAAAAGCAAAGGATATTTTGACTTGATATCCATAAAGATATTGATTTTCTTGAACTGTGAATCACAGTGGTGTAGTAAAACTGTGTGGGCTACAGCAACAAGTAGAACACCGTAACCTTAAATTGAAAGATGTGCCAAAATTGGCAGAATAAGCAGACAAATTAGGTACTTTTTATGTCGATATGTCCATATATTGTCCGTGTCAAATTTGGTTTGTGAACATACCGGTTTCGGCTATATGCCATCTTCAGCGGGTTAACGTAAAATAATACCTAAATAAACTTTTTATGTCCGCTATAAGAGATACTACTTTATAGCAGGCGAACACTTAGAATTTAACTAGGGTATATGTTCACTATATCGATGTTTTAACTAGAAGTTTGCTCTTTCATTTTGGCATCACAAACAACATGATAGTTTTAACATTTGTTTGTTGACGTATTCGTAGTAGATGCAATAGCAACTGTTGCAATAAATTCAATTTCGCATGAAAATCCTGAAATAAATAATAATTAAAATAATTGAAATTCACTATGAAAATGGTGGTTCTGTTAAATTTTTCATTTTGTGTAAAATTCGTGGTATTTTCGGATAACATAATCGTCCTTCTGACACCACTATTAAGATTTTAATCGTTAAATTTGAGTCGACAGACCCAAAACAAAATATCCGTACACCAACGCGCCTTCGAACGGGTCGTTCAACTAAAAACATCGCAGCCGTGAGCCACAGTGTTGAAGCAAATACAAATTTGTCAATACCTCGACGTTCTCAACCAATTGGGTTATCCAAAATTCATGAAAATTCTGTGTGATGTTCGATGGACTAAACACATTTTTCAAGTTTCTAAAGAAGCTTTCAAGTGCCTCGGCTTTTTAAAACGGATTAAGAGATACTTCACTTCTATCACTCCTACTATATCTGCCTGAAAATGGAATACAACTTTCATGTATGGGCGTTGCTTTTGGAGTTGCTTAGACGCATACAAGACAGGCCCAAGAGGCTCATTGGGGATAGTAGAGTTTCCAACTCTATTGATTCTCCTGATCATCGACGCAATGTAGCTTGCATATCACTGTTTTATCGTTACTACAAATGGTAACTGCTCTAACGAAATTAGGGAACTTGTTCCCCTTACTCGCACTTTTTGACGTTTGACTCGATTTCTGTTGAGACCAGTTTCATTTATGGTCGATTGGCCAGTGAATCGCCGTACGCATTAGAGGGAGTAATCGTTTTTTAGTAAAACAGTTCATATGTGAAATAAACTCCCTCCAGACATTTTTCCTGTCACTTTCATTGTAGAAAAATTCAAACCAAATGTCCACAAACAGTACTCCCTCTTTCCTCCTTCCCATAACCTAATTCCCTAGTTGTGGCACAATGCATTGCTTGAGTAGGGGTCATCCACTGAGTGCTGGTTCAAACGAAAAAAAAAACACCACACGGCAAATTTTGCGTAAGGATTTGACTCTGATGCCTTAAAAGTTTCAACTGGCGCAGGAATTAAAGGCGACTGATCATTCACATCGCCGTAGATTCGCTTAATTCATTCACTAACAATCGGATTGTTTTTCTAAACAAATTACTTTTTCAGACAACGCCCATTTTCATTTTTCGGGTGTGTGTCAACAAGCAAAATTGCCGCATTTGTGCTGAAAATCCTAGAACTTTGCATGCTCAGCGTGTGATTGTAAGGTACGCTATGTAATCTGGAGGCGTGATTGAGCCGTTTTTTTCCAAGATGAGAAAAGTCCCTCTTTCCCCCTTCCCGTAACCTAATTTTTTAGTTCTGGCACAGTGCATTGCATACGTAGGGGTCATCCCCTGAGTGCTGGTCCTATTAAAAAAAAAAATGCGGTAACGGTCAATATATCGTGCTATGGCAAGATACTACAGCCTCAATTTTGACCTATTACTGATGACATGGATATCACTGATATGTGGTTTCAACAGGACGGTGCCACATGTCACACAGCCAATGAAACGATAAATTTATTGCAGCCCAAATTTTCGCGATCGCATAAATTCACGACAATCAGTAGTTGAGTGGCCGACCAGATTGTGTGATTTTACACCACTGGATTATCTTTTGTGCGGCTATGTTAAGGACAAAGACTATACGGAGTTAATCAAATGATTTCAACCTTAAAACTTAAAATCCGTGATGTGAATAACAAAATAAGATTGCTAGTTTGCAAAAAAGTGATTGAACAATAAATATTAAAAATCAAATATTGTCTTATACAGGCTGAATACTTTGACAAAAATGGCTTTATTTTTTAAAATGCTAAAGGCGATCGCTTGAATTTTTTTCGGCTACTGCTATGCCTGCTCTCATACAAAAACGAATTTTTCAAAAGTCTTAGCTCTTAAATTTGCAGGCTTGCAGCAGATTCATCTACAGTGTTTTGATTTGTTCTGTCATTGGCATAGCATTTGTTCTAGATTTAAAAATGAATTCCGTCTCTTTAACATAGAAACTTAAATCAACGCGCTTAGTTTAAGACTCAGCTATCAACAAATCTTGAGTAAATACATTGGTTCTTCCATTTGATTCATTAATTTTGTATGGAAAATGATTAACGGATAAACGATACTTTATGCGCTAGTTGGTTGTCTTAAAGTCACCATTTTCAACTATAAGTTGACCTTGTTTAAGTTTTGCATTATTTCTTAAATTAACATCAAGCTTAATATTTAATTATTATTATTCCTCTAACTGTTAGAATAATTAACTTTAGAATGGATTTCTTGACTCTTTTATTTGTCTCATTTATTTTATTTTTTCACAATCGAATTTTTTGCTTTCATTTATTGCCCAAGCAAAACCTAGTATCTCACATTCTTTGCAGTTAATAGTTATTACTGAGACTGTTTTTGTTTTTATTTATTTTATTATTTTTTAAGTTGGCCTCTTAAAAATGAATTAAAAACTGAAAGCATAATTACACTTCACTCAATAACCATTATAAGCTCTATATTATTCCCTTATAGTCTTACCGGCTTATCGCTGTTATTTTAAAATATATAACAGCATAACATCATTCCACCTATGGCAAAGCATTTTAAAGGTTTAGCCACATCATAAATCATTTCTTTTAAATAAATAAAATAGTGCAATCAATTTCACTTTTTATTGCCATGCATTTTTCTAGATTGAAAAGAGCATTTAGCAAAACCGCTTTGTCATGATTGATAACAATTTTAACCTTTTTCTGTGTGTTGAATCATTAAAAGAAGTAGTGGAAACAAATAAAATAAAACACTTAAAGAAGATAGGTAAGTGGATAAGAATTAAATCAGCACGATTTACTTACAAACCTTATCTAAATACTTGATTAGAAAACTGAAATTCAGGACAGCAATAAAAAAAATATACACTTGAATAGTGACCAGGTATATAGCATGGCTTCTGTATAGTATTTTATTATATTTGTAGAAAGTTGACAAGGTAAAAAAAAAAATACCAACATTGCAGAAACAGGTCAATAAAAAAGATGCACGTAGAGAAAAAAGTTTACACTTTCTTAAACTTTTGTTATTGTTGTAGAAAATGAGACAAAATGGATAGAGTTAACGACAAGTTAAACAACAAATCACAACAATTTTAAAGCAATAAATCACAAGTGACTTTGGTTATTTTTTAAACGCATATCATCAATCAAGTCAATCAAAAATGGTTATTTTTTTAAGAAAATATTCAAATCTGGCCAAATAAAGTTGAAGCATTTGTAACAATTCATTCTGTCACACTTTCATTTTTATTTTGATTTCCAGAGCATTCGGCAAGTGTAAAAACTGTAAAAGGATTTACTCGAAAAACCAATTTAATTTAATTTAATTGGTTTGTTGAATTAACAACAAATCAGCAAAAAAAATTAATTTTAAAATTCCACATTCATTTGTGGTAGTGCAAATTAATAGATAACATAAGGCAACACATTTTATTATCATTGAAGAAACAAAGAAAAACGAAAATAAAAGTTTTTTTGTGGTACGCTATGGCGTATGCTTAATATTAATTTTTATGTTTCTAATGCTCATACGTTTAAGCATTCGAGTTGTGAGATTTTTTAAACAATTAATTTATTATCTTGAAATTTTTAGAAAGGCTAAATATAATTTTTTACATATTTACCCAAAACTACATAAAATTCAAATTTTATTATATGGAAGTTCAGAGTGAACAAAATAAATATATATTTACAGCGTATAAAATATTTTTACATTTATTTCTTTTAATAAAAGCACTCTAGAGTTTAAATTAAATTAAACGATTTATTTACTTTCCATACACACAAAATAAACACGATGGTAACTTCACCACTGCAACGCCTTAAAAGATGCTTTATTATTTTGTTGTCTTTCCTCAGCGATGACTCAACTTGAATAAACTCATTAGTCCAGTAAGTTGTACTTATATAGCTGTTCACTTTAAAACACAGAAAATAACCACGATGGTAACTTCACCGCTGCAACGCCTTAATATAAAATTCGCACTTATGTTTTTGAACGCGTTTAAGCAAAATGTTTTAAAATTTAAATACAGCCGTTCACACTATAATTGAGATGTTTAAGGCTGACGTTTTATCTACTTTTTTACCTTAAACATGATTTTTTGTAGTGAAAACAGCCGTTTTAGTTGGAAATCAAACCCAAACCCCGAGACTGATTAGCTAAGTGCACTACCTACTAGCCTACAGCGGCAATTCTTTTTTGATAATGTTCGCTAACATGCCTCATTGAAAAAGAAAAACTGAACATTTATCTTTTACCAGACGTAAACAGATACCTACAAAACGTGGAATTGAAATTTGTATAAATTTAAACTTAAGCGTAAAATTTGAGAGTGTTTCTAAAGATTAGAATTTTTTGAGATTAACGTTATGATTCCAAAAAAATTTTATGATATTGTGATAAACGGTAAGATACACTATACGGGAGCGAAGTTTACTTAAACAGTTCGATAGAAAGATTTATTTTATTATAATATTTATGTATTGTATTATAATATTATGCTAAAGTACTGCCAAGTTACACATAGAGTAGCCTCATGGAATAACATTAGTGGATAGTGAATTAAGGATATTGTTTACTGCTTAATTTTATCCTCATATAACAAAAAATAAAAAAATTATCCCCGGAAACGATATTTATGGCCGCTAAAAGTTAATTCTATGATACCATTGGAAATACAGAACGGATTTATAGATGTTATTTATTTTTTTCTTTTTTTTTGTATTAGTATTTCAAATAAATTGTAAGGAATCTAAGACAATTTGACCTACGCCAACGCAACAGTGATGTATGAAGTTTTCAAATTCTTATGCATGATAATTTTTTTTGGAAGGCAACTCAGCAATAAATAAAAACTATTAAAAAATGATTAACTGTTTCATTTAATCTCGATGCAAATACCTTGAGACATGAACAGATCATGGTTGCTATGATCAACAATAGATCATGTCGTGGCAATTTTTGTTGGAACTATATAAATTTCTCTCACATTTTTCGAAAATGCTGACCATCTTCTTTTACTTACAAGAAGCTACTTAAATTATTTAAGTGTACTTGCAGAAGCTATACGTTCACCCCCTCCCTCCGTATTATTTTATAATTTACCTGGATAGCATTTACCTGTTTACAGCCATTTATAGGGATGGAGCAGTTCGGGTGTGAAAGAACTCCGGTTTTTATTAGCTAATAGTTGTATCTCTTATATCATTTCTAAAGTAATAGTTTTTCGACTGGAGGTCAAGAAATCGAAAAAGACAATTCCTGAAGGTTGTATCTAGCAGAGCCTGATGCTTTAGCGCACATTGTATTTGAATGTTTTAAATTTTTCATTTTGTTTAAGATCACCACAGCCAGGCACAACTATGTCGGGTATTACTTTCAGATATTGAGTATCAGGAAAAAAAAAACTTCTTTGAAATACTTATAATAAATACTTTTTAGTAATTAATTTTAAGCACCAGGTCTTATTTAATAAAAAATTTTTTAAAAAACTGTATTTTTTATTATATTTTCGATATTTCGCCACACCGTTGGTTGGCATCATGATATTAAAAATATAATAAAAAATAAAGTTTTTTAAAAAATTTTTTATTAAATAAGACCTGGTGCTTAAAATTAATTACTAAAAAATATTAAAAAAAAGGTCTAAAAATTATAACTATTATATAATCAATACTTGTTAAAAGACTTATGCTGAATATTGCACATTATTAAGTGAAAGCAAATTTTTCGAGAGAAAGTGAGAAATTTTTACATTGACTGACTATCCAATCATCAGAGGTTGCCCTTTTATATTTGTCCATTAAAAGTCTAGAAAATTTAAAAATCTTCTCACTCTCTTTGTGTCACATTTTGTTGTATGTTGTTTATTCAATGTATAGGCGTCTGTATATCTGTGTGTATGTTTGGTTTTGTTTTTATACTGATAAAGTTTCTTCTTGGAATTTATTTTAATATATTTGTTGTTGTTTGTGTAGATAAGTTTGCGTAGAAATCTACGCAGATGGTAAACAACATACAGATTTGTTGTTGTTTGCGTGTATAAAATTTCTACGCAGTTTGTAATTAGAAATTTTGTTGTTGTGCATAAGTTTTCTTAGCAAGCCACGCAGTTAGTAAAAAACATATCCAGTAGTTTACTTTATTGCTTAATTATTTTTTTTAACATAAGCAAGACACATCTGTAACAATATTATAAAAACTTAAAAGACTAATTTAATTTTTATTTAACTCATAAAATATTAGAATTAACATTTTCTTTCGACAAATGTGTACCACAACTGCCAGTTCTTTTAAAAGGTTATCTAATAACATGAAGCAAAAAATAATTCACTTATTAAAGTTGACTATTAAGTGATAAAATATTTCAAGGCTTAAATTTCTTAAGAATTCAAAATGTATATTTCTTTTGTAATTAAATTTACTTTGTATTCTTAATTTTTTTTTAGTGGAGCTTAAAACTATTTAAAATGAAAATTAACATAATTTTGAAATTCATGGTAACCGCATTTAATGGGGCAAATTACAGAAAATTCTACACTCAGGCATTCTCTCTCTCATTTTACTTTTTTTATATTAATTTACTTCCGATTTTTTGTTATCATTCACATAAGATATAATTTAAATCTATAGATCAGATATTATAAAAATATGTGTCCAATTGCTACGATCGCAGTGTTTTCAATGAACAAATTTTCAGTTCACAAGCCCTGCTATCATGTTATATTTAACATATTGTCAATATATTTTATGTTTGCAGCTGGTAAAAGTTCAATTAGACATGATTTACTATAACGTCATAGCCGTAAATCTGGTATTAACCATATTCACTGTCATCGATTACTGTTGCCATAACCATAAACAATGTTTTTATGTTATCGTATATCAACACAAAAATAAACAAAAATATAAATTAAAACTCACCAGTACAAATCAGCGAACGTAAAAAATAAGACCGCAATAAAAACAATTAATAGCTAAATTGAATAATAAATCCTATAGGTTAGGGTCATGGCAAGCCACCAATTTTGAATTTTTAATTAAATTGAAAAAATTTTTTAAATTTACAATTTCATTTTATATGTTTTAAAAATATTATATCTAGACTATTGAAACCTTGCATTTACTGGTTTATCTAAATGTATGGTCAGAAGGATGAAAATTATATTTTATCTTTAAATTATGTGAGAATTAGTTTTCAGTTAAAAGTTCCCAAGCATAAATAAATTTTATATTAATTTTCAAGCTTTTTAATAATTATATAAATAAATTATGTAAAAGTATTTTGATGTGATACAATTTTTATCACAAGGTATTTAGCAAAATTTTCCAGATTTTTCAACAGGAAAAATCGTATACTTTTTTACACTTTTATGTAGTGCAGTGTAGGTATAAATTATACATATTACAAATTTTTTTTTAGTAGTGAATTATTAAGCACTTGGACATTATTTAATAAAAAAATTTAAAAACTTTAATATTTATTATTTTTCAATATTTCGCCAAACCATTGATTGGCATCATCAGGATAAACAAAAATAATGAATAAAAAAAAATACAAATACTTTGAAGACTAATTTAATTTTTATTTAACTCATGAAATATTAAAATTAGCATTTTCTCTCGGCAAATATGTACCACGACTGCCAGTTCTTTTAAAATTGTAGCAACACCAACAATATAATAGTTTTGATATTTAAAAATTTTGACGTATTCGTATGCATTAGCAGTTGTTACAATAAATTCAAATTCGCACGGAAATCGCATTAAAATATTTAAATTGCACTATGAAAATTGTGGTTCTTTCAAAGTTTCTTTTCGTAAAATTTTGGACAACATAAACATCCTTCTGAGACCGCTATTAAGAATGTGGTGGTTAAATTTGTGTCCACAAGCTAGATGACAATTGTGCGAATACTAAGGTGTATTCGACCGGATCGTTTAATTGAAAATATCGCAGCTGTTAGCCGCAGTGTTGAAGCAGATTCAAATTTGTCAATTCTTCGGCGTTGTCAACAATTGGGGTTACCCAAAACTACCACATGGAAAATTTTGCGTAAGATTTAACATTGAAGCCTTAGAAGATTTAACTGGTACAGGAACTGAAGCCGACCGATCGACCAATCACATCGTCGCAGATTCGCTTTATTCATTCAGAAGCAACTAGTGGATTTTTCGTAAAACACATTTTTTAAGACGAAGCCCATTTTCTTTGTCAGGGTATGTCAACAAGCAAAATTGCTGCATTTTGGTTTTGAAAACACTAGAGCGATTATTAAGAAGCCTTTACATGCTCAGCACATCACTGCATTGTGCGCTATGTGGTCAGAAGGTGTAATTGGGTCGAAGGTGAGGCTGGAAATGTGGTAACGGTCAATGGATGCAAACAGCTCAGTTTTGGCCTATTATTGACAACGTGAATAAAACTGGCATGTGTTTTCAATACGACGGTGCCATATGTCACAAGGCAAATGATAAGATCAATTTATTGCAAACTAAATTTCGCGATCGCATAATTTCACGAAAAGCAGCAGTTAAGTAAACAGCCAGATCGTGAGATTTAACACCACTGTCAAGCAGCCATTTGAATCAAGTTCCGCCTTAAAACTCAAAATCCCTGATTTGATGGACGAAATAGGAACGTCACTTTGCCAAAAAAGTATTAAATACTTTGATTAAAGAAGCGACATCTGTCAGCCTGGTCGTGTTGGACATTTGCCAGATATAATTTTTCATTTCGAATTGCTAATCTTTTCCCTTCGTAATACAATACAAATTTGTATCTCTTAATCAAAATTTTTTATTTTATTTTGTTAAATATTAATCTTAAACTTTTAGACGGTCCTTTAAATTATAACGATTTATTTTTTCTCGATATTTCGCTTTCCTGTGGAAAGTTTCTTCAGAAAATTATTTTTTATATTTTTTTTTTTGGTTTTTGAAAAATATAAAAAATAATTTCCTGAAGAAGCTTTCCACAGGAAAGCGAAATATCGAGAAAAAATAAATCGTTATAATTTAAAGGACCGTTTTAAAGATTAATATTTAATAAAAATAAAAAAAGGTCGAATAAAACTGAAAATAATATTTTATTTTGTTTTAGAAAATAAACTTCTTGTTGAAATACCCTTTACTTTGCTAAATTTTTCTTTTATTAAAATTAAGTTATCGTATTATAAGAGCTCCTACCAAAAAAAAAAAAAGCAAAGATAAACTGAAAGCTATATAGGAACAGAAAACAGCAAATCACATACTGAATGTCTGTAATTAAATTCAACTCAAACAAACAAAATTTAATGATTTTTTTTTTGTTTTTAATTTAACAACTAAATATTAAATTAAAAACTTCATACAACATACACAGACAGCTCCATGAGTACTGAAACAAAAAAAAAGAAATTAAATAAAAGCAAGATAAAAAAACAACACCAAAATAGCTTGCAGACAAAAAGACATGTGATACAAAATGAAAAGTATTTTGAACTCATAGAAATTCTGCTCACACAGGACAGAAGTTGAAATACAAATAAAGTACCAAGCACCGACATACACAAATTCAGATGTTAAACATTTTAATAGTTTTTATTGCCAAATTGAGTGTGAGTGAGTATTTGTTAAATAAATAAATTAATAAAATTGAAATTCAAGCTGTCCTTCCATCGTAGTGTAATAAAGTTATCAAATTGTATATTATTATATTTATCCTTGTGTTTTAAAAATCATTGCCACCGTCATTTCGAACTGAAACATATAGTTGGGAATTTAATACATAAAAAATGCGTTCGCTTAAAAATAGAAAAACATTTTTTAATGGATTTCAGTCATTAAGTCATGCACTGACACACTTAGCATATGCAGAGATTTTCCTTTTTTGCTCTTCTGCTAAATAGAGGTACAAATTTGAAACGTATAATAAAGGGTTCTTCAACAAGAGGTTTATTGCAAAACAACAAAATTTAGATTAAAATGATTAAAATTTTTATTGTATTAAGAAGATAAAAGATTAGAAATTCGGAATAAAAAATGGTATCTATCAAATTTCCACCACGATCACGATTCTTTCATCCAAGTTTTTAATCGTTAATCACATAGCGAATTTTAAATTTTAAGGCTGAAATCGATTCGATTGGCTCCGTATAGACTTCATCCTTAACATAGCCGCACAAAAAATAATCCAGTGGAATATGTGGCACGGTCCTATTGAAACTACATGTTAATGATATCTAGCCGTGAATAAGAAGAAGAAATTGAGTTGTTAGCATCAGGCGATAGCGGTCCAATCATGCCTTCAGATCACATACAGTGACACGTTAAACCTAATAAGTAAAAATGGGCTTCGTCTGAAAAACTGATCTTTTCAAAAAAAAAAACCAGCCCGTTGTCCTGAATGAATTGAGCGAATATACAGCGGATCAGACGGCTTCAATTCCTTTACCAGTTGAACCATGTAAGGCATCCAATTTAACTCATTACACAAAATTCGCCATGAAATGATTTTGGATATTCCCAATTGTTAAGAACGTCGACGAATTTACAAATTTGGATGTGCTTCAACACTGTGGCTTACGGCTGCGATGTTTTCAGTTGAACGATTCGTTCGAACACACTTTGGTATTCGCATATTTTATGTCGAGCCTGTCGACTTAAATTTAACGACCAAATAATAGCAATTTCAGAAGCACGATTTTGTTTTCAATATATTACGAAAATATCACGAATTTTACGAAATGTAAATTTTACAAAACCCCACCATTTTCATAGTGGATTTTACCTATTTTAATGCAAAAATTCGTGCGAAATGTAATTCATTGTAAGAGTTGTTAAAGCATCTACTTAGACTACGTCAAAAAATGAAATGGCAAAACTATCATGTTGTTCGTGTTGCCACAATTAAAAAATCAACTTTTTGTAGAAAATCGCGATATAACCTGTTGGTATTCATTCCGGTGAAAACAGTCGTTACTGACCGTTTTTTTTTTGGTACGAGCAGCGAGCACTTTCGATGGGAGGATATCGTTATCAAATCATATTTCAGTACTATCTATTGGAGAGTTAGTATAAACCGCGTTGGGTCGTCTCTATTCCTGCAGTTAAACCAGAGTAGCGAAGTGTTCACTCACTGTTCATACATGTATGAATATGTACATTTCAGTTTTTAGCCGCTTCTTCTCATACATGTGTGAGAGACTGAAAAATATTTTGCGTTTTCTCATTTATGAATGCGACGATTTATTTTTTTCTTTCTATTCATAAGTGAAAAAATGAGAAACACACAAGTGTTCATTTTTGAATATGTACAATTTTGATAATTTTTCATAAATGAAAAGGTCGTAAAAATATGTGCGTTAAGCATTCGCATGCATAAACGCACATATTTGATAATGCGCAGTTGTCGGCGTATGTAGGAAAAAAAATGTTTTTTTTTTATTTCTTTTAGAATATATTGCAAAATTGTATTTTGTGTTAATATGTACCCATATGTTTTTACTACATTTTACGGTAAACTGCGATCGTAGGTAGAAAATTTTTTCACATTCATTTATGACAAATTTTAACGTTCATATTCAACGTTCATAAATGAACATGTACATTTATGAAAAAGAACATTAATGAGAAGTAGCTGATTTATCATTTATCACATATGAATAAGACTAATAATTCTTGTTGTGCGCATTCATGTATGAACATAAGCAGAACATTTTTTCTTGTTCGTTTATGCGCGTGAAAAATAAATATAAAATTTTAGATTTCTCATTTATGAAAAATATCATGAATGTTGATTTTTGAATGTTCATAAATGAAAAATTCTGAACCCTGAGTTAAACTGCCCACCTGGGATTTTAAGCGGGGCTAATTTAATATTTCCATCTTTTATAATTTGTTAAGTACGTGTGTCCGTCTGCTAGTGTTTTTTATTCGTTAGAGTGTATGGCTAGTTTCAGTGGTTTGAAAATTTTGTCTGACTACGTTTCTAATGTCACTTTTAGGAATTCTTGTTTTGTCGATTTTCAAGAATGTATAGTCTTCGTCCTTTTTTCCTAGGAAAATATAGATAAAAAATTATTTTAAACAAAAATTTGGTGCAAAAAGTATATGGACACAAAATACACAAAGACATAAATATACACTAAAATTATTTTCATGTCAGTAGACGTTTGAATAAAAAACAGGAAACAAATGAATGTATAAAATTTAGTGAATTGAATTTTTTTTTTTTTTAATTAAATTAATTTATTTTTAAATGCTCTAAATTTCCAACAAATCTTGATGAATATTATGCTACTGCTCACTTAGCTAATTAGTGCAATTCTTATAAATTACTGGATAAATGTAAAGATTTCATTCCGAAGAGCTTGACTCGACAACTCAAAATTTAAACAAAAAAAAAACAACAACAAACAATGAATGATACTCTTTTACTCTTGTCATTTATTTCGATGTAAGCCGTCACTGCTAACTGTTTGTTCGGTATGTTTGGCGAGGGCTTTCGATGTAACGACATCATTATCAAGCCATATTCTAGACTGTACAGGTGACTCAGTGTTCGGGTTTAGGTAGTTCTTTCATTAGGGTCGTATTTATTCATGTAGGTAGACTGAAAACAACCCAGCCCCACTTGACAGTTTGTGCGGGGCTAATCTAATATTTCCGGCATATAATTATCCAGGTACCTGTGTCCGTCTCAGGTTGTTTTTCATTTGTTCCAGTGTATGAGTAGTTTTAGTGGTGTGAAAATTTTGGCTGAGGTGGTGTTTAACTCTTCATGTCACTGTTTTGCAGATTTCCATGTTTTCAACAATGTCTAGTCTTCGTCCCTTTTTTCGCTAGGATCTACTAATGTCATACATTCATCTAATTTTCTTGTTGTTTGTCAAGGTGTAATGCAAAGTTGGTGTGTTTTATTTTTTGTTTGTATGAGAGTATGTGTTCTGTAAATCTTGTTTTTAATGTTCGCCCAGTTTGTCCTATATAAGTATGTTTATAAGTACTAGTAAGTCTGTATACTTTGCTTGAACTAAACTTGTCAGTTGTTTCTGTCGATGTCCTGAGATTATGTTTTAGAGTGTTGCTGGTTTTTGATGCTGTGAGTAAATCTTCTTCGTAAAAATGTAAGTAAATCTATATATTTCTGGCCCTGTATATTAAAAAGTGTGTCGTCTTGTTGAACTCGGCAGGGGAAACACAACCTTAAACAAATACACTTACCTGGATAAAGTTAGATTATCCTCGCATAAAATGTCAGGATGGAGGGATTCTACGTACATGTGTAGATACGAACTTAATGGTAGAACTACCTGAACCCGATCACTCACTTCCCAGTACATTTTAGAACACAGCCTGATGTCATCACAGCGAAAGCGCTCCCCAATAATACCGAAAAACAGCCAACAATGACGGTTTACACCGAAAAGAATGACAACACTATTTCATATGCTGGCGGAACAATGCCAAACAACGTAATACTATTTTATTTCTCTAAATATATAAGGCTTGTCGTTTATTAAATTGCTAATGAAACTTACATCCATGAATCTTATAATAATTTTATGTGGTTAAAATTTATAAAACATAAAATTTACAAAATTTACTTAACTTTACTCACTCGAACATTTAATTTGATTTTGGCTTTAAATTGAAATTGCATCAGCAGTTAACTAACAGTTATGCCACTTAGAAATAACGGACTTTCAATTAAGTTCATTTCGTGTGTTGTTAAATAAGTATGAACGTAATTATTTCTAATAATTAAGCAGCTTATTAAACAAAATTATACAGAATTATTATGCTACTTTTACTGCATTTACGAGTATGAACAAATTCCGCTTATTAACATACACTAATAAGTAGCTATGAAGTATATACATATTTATACTACACCGATTGCATACCATTATTTTTGATTTGATTGTAGTTAAATGTGCATCTGCATTATTGAGTTTTAATTGTACGGATGTATATATGTTCAACTCAGAGATTATAATATAAAATGATTATTAAAGTATGAATATTAATTTTATAAATTTCTCTGCAGCAATTTAGTTTACACAATTCGTGAGAAAGTAAATATTGATTTCTTTTAAGATAAATAAAAGAAAGTAACCAAAGTTCTCTACCAGAGTTCTCTACTGGAAATGTAGAAATAAGTTAAAATAGAATATAAATATTTTGTAAAAACTAACATTATGGACAGCATTTCTATTTTAACTAAATCAAGGAAGAGTTTTAATTTTTCATAAAGAGAATTTTATTTGTCGCTACAATGCTTCAATACTTGGTGCTCATTTAGAAAAACACTATTTGTTTGTCTTAAAATTCCCACAGTGCAAATTTTCCTGATTGATGTCAAGCAGGCATGTAAGTAGCATAAGATATATTTTTTAAAGAATTTACAGAAGTGTTAGTTATTAAACCAGCTGTCAGATATTTTTTTTTGTTTTTTTTTTTTAAGAGAAGTAGCACTTCAGGCAACAATGCCTATTTAGTCAAGTGCCGTGTTACATTCTTTAGGAAAGCGATAGAGAAGAGATGCTGCAGGTGGTGAAAGTAAAAGGATAGTTACAAAAATTAACTATCGTATAAGACAGCTGTGACCAAGCCTTCATCACTGAGTACACCCACCGACAGTCAATTTTTATTTGTAGTGAAAAAACCCCAAGGTCTTTGTTGGCAATCAAACCCACAACCCGCAGTCATGTAAGCTAGCACACTACCTACTAGCCTACAGGGGCACCTAAATTAATAATTAGTATATTCTGACAACTGAGCTCATTGATACTGAAATAACGCCAATAACTTATCAATAATTTTTTTGAAAATCGGTTAGCGAATATTTTTTCGCAAAATTAGATTCAACAATGAGATTTAATTTAAGCAAAAAACATCTTTTAAAAGTAATTCTTAAAAACAGATATGAAGCTTCCATTACACTTAATAAATATTGCGAACGCACTAGGATCAATAAAGGCCGTGTCAGATAAAACTTTGTTGCTTTGCGTGACATTTGAAACTTTAAAGCAAAAGCGTAAATCAAGTGGTGTATGTCACAATAAACTTTGACAACACTCATGAATTTTTTGTTTACGCCCACACACAAATACACAAACACAAATAATAAAAGCCAGGTGTTTGTCAAAGCGCGCAAAAAGTTAAATGTTGGTTAACTTTTCGCTTTGCGCTGCGTCAAAAGTGCTTTATGTGGCAACTTTCATACATTTACGTACATTTTAACTCAAATGTCAAAGCGAAACTCTGACGCAACGCAAAGCAAAAGTTTTATCTGACACGGCCTTAAATTTTTCATTCAAAGATATAGTAAGGGCAGCATGGCACTACCATGAACTTATTATAATCATAATTTGGGGTTATTTTAATTTTAAGTAGTGGACCTGTCAATTAGACATTTAATGCCTTAAACTTGTAGGCCAACATTATTTATATTTTTCGTGATGAATGGAGGGGAATGTTTATAACAGTGGCGTTCACAATGCATTTTAATCAACATCAAATGCCATCTGTTGGCCTTTCGAATAAATCTGCAATTTTAGTAAAGAAAGAAACGCCCTTTAAAGCTTCTTTGTCGAAATCCAAACTACACTTTTGAGCTGTGTAAGCTCTTTCACTAGCACATCTGTTCGAATCAGCTAGTGTACGTAGGTGCAAAGATTATTATTGTCACAAAAATGGGAAAAAATATTCCTGTATCTTTACATTAATTTTGGACAATTGAAAAAAATTTAAAGTATAAAGAATATTTTTTTTTATATATTTCGTAACTTTAAATATTTTCTGTTGTGGCGTTTGAACAATCATAAGATTTTCCCTCCATCATATAAATCTACTTTATTCATTTTAATCATTTATTTTCTTTTACACTACCTTCTTGAAAATTAACTTCCTGTTCTTACGTTGCTTACGTTAAGCTAAGTGTGTTGTAGTTAAATATTATTGTTTCGTTTGGTAAAAGTGTAAAGGCGGAAACGGAAATAGCAGGTTCAAAGGTGTGTGTTACATTTAACGCGCGCCAACATAAGTACCCATATCCGTTAATGTATGCAAATACACATTATAAACTCACATTGGGTGAGCCTTAAATGCAGAAAAAAAAATTAAGTAAAAAACATATAACAGCAACATGTAAAATAAGAAAAAGAGACTGCTTGCAATAATGACTCAGAACCCTTAATTATAAAGGCATAATATAGCAGTAATTTACAAACGGTAAAATAGCGTAGACTGTATTCTCATGTATAAAGAAGAATTGGATTTAAGGGAGCCAAGTAAAAAATATAACAAAATTAAGAAAATAATTTTACTGATATTCGATTTAAATATGTAAAAATGTATTTTCTTTGAAGCGCCTACATATCTTACTGGCGGGGAAAATGTTAAAAGTATTAAAAATATATTGATCGAAAGAGTCTTCTGATACATCACCTTAAGTTTAAATTTTAATAAAAAAATAATTCTATATAACTTTGCGACCCCCCCCCCCCCCCGCAGGTGTACATTTATCCGTGTTTATAAGATACTTCACTATCTAGTATCCAGCTCTTCAGCAAGGAGAGCACTGCTCTGGAATCATTGAAATCGCTACTAGGAAGGACCTGTTCCTATAATTAGACTTCGGCCTCCTAGGGCGTGAGTGGCGCTGCTTTTCACTCACAGTAGTATAACCACCATCTGATTAAGGCTCACTGCCAGGTGCAGATGTAAATCATATCACGAAATAACTTTGCGGGAAAAAAGGTTTTTTTAGTTTTTCTTTCACAACTAATAAAAATATCAAAATTTATAGCTTTATCATGGTGTCAAGTTCAAGTTCAGGACAGCGTTGCTTGTATAGAAATTAATACATAATTCACTGAAGCTGGATGTAAAATAAAAATTTTGGGGACCTGCATTATTTTTTCATTATTTTACGGAATTTCATTCAGGACATATATGCGAGCAGTAATCAATAAAAAAATATTTAAATTCTGTGGCAATTTTATAACATTTATTGCAAATGATAAAATGTTAATTGCACTAAAGGAATTTTAACAGCAACAGCCAAACAGATAAGAAATTCAAGCACAGAAGAATGTGGTGCACATTAATACGAACAAAACAAGGGCCAGCATGATTTACAGCAACCGAACTATAAAGAATTCGGTTTCAACAGCTATTAAATTGAAAATACAAATTCCATTAAGCAAATTATAATCCCTGACGAAGATCTCGATAATGATGTGAATAACCAAATACCAGAAATATGCCATAAAACCTGAGTAGCTTCCATACAAAGAAAGAATGTAATAAAAAATATGGCCATACTCATTACATTCTTTGATTACATGAAAACAACTGTAGCATTTGCTGCACAATATTAAAAGGAAAACCTCATGTAAACAGATTGTTGGGCGCTCTAATAAGATAATGTTTAGCACTGGCTAGTCTTCGCCATATTGTTGTACTTCTTGCCATTTCTTCTGGGCATTACAGTAGCTATAAGAGATAATTATACAATTAAATAAAAGGTTTAAATTAAAAATAATAATTACAAATTGGGGACCGAAGCAAACTTCATGACTAATGTTATCCCATATAATGTCCCTCCCGCAAGGTGTCTTTAGACTACATCTATATCCTAAAAATCTACTTTGCTTCTCCTGCTCTCCTCTCCTTAACCTACTAATCGCTTTTTTATTACTTAAGCCATCATAATTACATGACATCGAACGAATATTTTTATTTAAAATTTAATATCTACACTTTGTATGAATTAATAATTAAATTATATATAACAGAAAGGATAAAACAAAATACTGATATAATAAAAATTCAATGAATTATTTAATAAATTCCAAAACATTAAATACTATAACCAATGGGGCTTTCTTTTTCTGTTTGGAAGTTCTGCAGGTGACCTCCATCCGCCTCATGTCCTACGTCCGAATTCTGGCGTAAATTAATGAATTATTTAAACAAACTTCTACACACAGAACATAGAAAGTCCCACTGATCACGGGAACTTCATAGGGTTAAGCTCAATTCTAATCACACACTCTTAACCTAAAAGTACCGAGAAAATTGGAGATTTTCCCTAAACATAGTTGCCTAGACCTAAGCTTAATATTGTTGCGATCATGATTTGTTAAGTTTTAAAAGAAAATAATCATCAGTAACCACAAGTAAATGTAACGACCCACTATGCATTTCACAAACTGTCTGGTTTTTCAAGAAATCTTATATACACAAGACAACAATAAAATACCTGTTGTAAATTCTACGAAATAACCCACAGTCAAGCAGGTGTCTACACTGAATGATAATAACAACAACAACAATATGGGGTGATGTTAAAGTAGAATATTCTTGTATATGCAAGAACCACTTAAAACAGCTGTATAAAAAGCAATTGCTGGAAAGATGAATTAATTCAAATTGAGTCATCAGTGAGTAAAGACGAATAAAATTTTTATTTTGTGTGCAATGAAAGTAAATTAATCGTTTAAATTAATTTAAAACTCTAAAGTGCTGTGTTACTATTTTGCAATAAAGAACTCAGCCAGAACAAAACGTTTATTAAAAGGAATAAACGTAATAATATATAAAATGTATGTTTTTAGTTCAAGTATGTTGTTAAAGTCTGCAGGTGCAGCTATGATGACGTCTTGCAGCTTAAACCGCTGATGGCGAGTGGAAGGAACAGTTTTTTTTACTTATAACTTAAGTGCTAAATTGTTTTAGGTTCTTAAGTTTGATGAAAAGCACTAATATTTTCAACTTTATATTTTTTGCTTCTAGTTTTATCCATTTGTTTTAACTTTATATATTTTAATTGTTTTCTTAAATCACTTTCCTTTTATTTTTTTTAAAGAGAAGTAGCACTTCAGGCAACAATGCCCATTTAGTCAAGTACCGTGCCACATTTTTTAGGAGAGGGATAGAGAAGAGATGAAACAGGTGGTGAAAGTAGAAGTATAGTCGGAAATTAACTGCCATATAAAGACAGCACAGCGACCAGTGACTATGTCTTCATCGCTGAGCAGCCCCACTGACAGTCAATTTTTATTTTTGTAGTGAAAAAAAAACCAAGGTCTTCGTTGGGAATCGAACCCACAACCCCCATACTGACAAGCTAGTACACTACCTACTAGCCTACAGGGGCACCCAATTTCCTCTTATGTTTTTGTTAAAACTGTTTTTTTATTTTTATTGCATATTTTTCTTAGTTTTAAATTTTACTATATTTTTTTTTTCTTTTTAAAATTTAAATGTTCACTAATTCTTTTATTTGTAATATTGTTACGTTTGTACCTTTTATAAATGTTTTGTTGTTGCTGAGTTCTTTATTGCAAAATAAATAACACCAGATTTTAGAGTTTTCAATTTAATTACAATTAACTACACACAAAAATAAATTTGCACTACAGAACAATTTACTTCACGAGGTCTATGTTTTAACTAACTAACTATCCACTCAGACGCTGTCTTTTATATTTGTCCACTAGAGGTTTAGAATTATTAAGAATCTTCTACTCTCTTTGTATTACATTTTGTTGTTGTTATGTTATTCATTCAATGTATAGGCACCTAGTGGTATGTGTGTATTTTTGTTTTTGTTTTTATACTGTTAAAATTTTTTATTTTACCGTAGTTGTTGTTGTCTTGTGTGCATAAGGTTTCTTGGAAAACTACGCAGTTAGTAAATAGCACACCCAATTATTGTTATTTTTTTTTCCGTGTCTAAAATTTCTACGCAGGTTGTAACTAGAAAGTTGTTGTTGTCTTGCGATGTTCGATGTTCCCACGAAACCTTTTAGACTCTGCAGCATGTCGATCAAGAATACCCATATTTTGGGATTTCAGATATTCAACCCCAATATTTATATTTTTTTTTTTTTGGTTTTGAAGTTGTTCTGCTTTCCTACTATTCATCCGCCCAGTTAACTCATGGCATTGCCATTCAATCTCCTGCCTTTCCCTTCTATGAGGTGCACACAACACATCGTGTTACTTTGGGGTAAATACTTTGTGTAAAATTTAATTAATTGGCTGTCAATAACAGCTGAGAGATAGAGCCGCAGAAATTCTAGTGGAAATGTTCTTTTAACTAATTATTCTCCTAGTAGCCGCAATAAGCATATGAGTATATGTCACGTGTTTTAACGTCTTTCCTGGCCGTTTGTTCGCTAATGGCGACGGCTTTGAAATTGAGCAATAATTTGAATATTTTTACGAAAATTTTGACGTACTTTTCAAAATGTTAAACACACAAATTTGTTGCTATTCTTCAACTATAAGTCATTAGAAACAATGGCAGCAAATCATTTAAACAAATTGCAAGTGAAGTTCAGAGCCAATTTTTTTAGGTTCCATTGAAAATTTTTAAAAAATAAAACTGTGTTTAATTTTAAATAAAATTAATATCCAGTTTAAAGATATTGTTAATTATATTAACTTGTAACGACACGTTCTCGCGTTCTGGTGGGGGAAAGCTGGCGGCGTCCAGGGTTCGTTCCAAAAAAAAAAATGTTTTCACTAATCACAAGAGACAATTTTGTTTTATAAAAAAAAATGTCTTTTATTATAATTCACTCTTAATCTAAGTTATAAGTAAACTACACCACTACTGAGCACGCCAACGATGATCAACCGCTTCGTGGCCCTCAAGAGCTTTCGTCTCCACTCTCCGTCGGCTAGCCTACTGCTTCTCACACTGGAGCGAATAAAATTCTGGTCCAGTCTGAGCAGAACAGTTGACCTGTCCACCAATCTTTGACTTGTCGCGGTTGTCACGAATAAGATTCTGAGACAACCTTTCGACGTCGAAATTGGTGTTAGCCTATTGACGATCTTGTCCGTCATGTTCAGCTAGGGCGAATAAAATTCTGGCCTTGCTGACCAAAACGCGGCCTGGCTCTGGACTCCGTCACCTGGGCGAATAAAATTCTGGCCAGGTGAAGCAGCGACAGCACTTACTGGGCCTGCCGATGACGATCAACCTCTCCGTTGCCTATTGACGATCTTGTCCGTCTTGTTCAGCTAGGGCGAATAAAATTCTGGCCTTGCTGAACAAAGCGCGGCCTGGCTCTGGGCTCCGTCCCCTGGGCGAATAAAATTCTGGCCAGGTGAAGCAGCGACAGCACTTACTGAGCCGGAGACCTTAGCAAGTCTCGCTTAATTCAAAGTCGAATAAGATTCTGGCTTTGATTAAGTGAGCGAAATCTATTTGCAAGACTATTTTTAATTAAGTTGAATAAAATTCTAACTCACTTAAAGAAGTCTTGCCCGGTTGCTTGCCCGTGGCCAACTCTCCTCAAAAACGTAATTATCTCGCTTTTATATGTTTCTGCCAGGCACACATACAGACCCATACCACTAAACGACAGCTGCTTGCGACTGTTCAGGGTTGTGTTTAATGGTATGTTTTCCTTATGGATGTATCTTCATGTTAATAGGTGGCGCTTCTTAACGGCTATTATAATTTCAAATATTTCATTAACAAATAATTAATGTAATAATAAAATATAATTATGAATTATACAAAATGAAAAGTGTATAAAAATAATGTTCTCTTTTAAAAATTATGGACTTCATTAAACAATAAATATTCAGAAATGTAAAAAATGTAAAAATTTATGAAATTCAGTAAAAAAATTAAAAAAAATTTAAAAATATATATATAGAGTCTAATTGCTTGTGATTTAATTGCTATGTGATCCAAAAACGAGCCTGCCGACTTTTGGTCGTCACAAACTGTAGAAATATAATTGTAAAATTAATTTCTTGAAGATATTTTTTAAGGAAAACCATCTGTGAATTAAACAAAAAGTTTCTTGAACTCTACGCCCTATTTAACAGACATCTTATGCACATCATTTTACAATTAAGTCAGTCATTTAGATTATATAGATTAAAATACTATCATTATTTGCCACCATTATATATCAATTTGGAAAAAAAAAGCATATGATGCAACACATCCAGTATTGATTTGCAGCATTAATTTTAAGCTAAAATTATTTTACATCCAAATGTGAGTTTTGTGATTATTTACATGAAAGAAATGTTGTATGTTGTGTTTCCTTTCCATTATTTTGCTCTGTATACATCTTACAAGCATATCCTGCCGTCAAAATCTAATAGATGCTATTTGAGAATCCCTCTAATTCAGTTCTCATAAATCCATAAAATCTTTATTCAGCTTTCAGTATCTTCTTCATACATCATAAAGTTTCGGATAAAATCGAAAATAAAACTTTTCTTTGAATAAACATATCATATTTTCTTTTTGTTCATATACTAATACACACATACATACAAAGGCAATTCCTTTTAGTCATAACATCATAAAACATTCACACACATGCACAAAAAATAATGCAGTTTACTTGCAATTTACGCCATAAACATACATCACGAAATGAAAGGCATTTTAAAAGTTCACGTTACATTGATTATGATGGATTGACGTTGGTTTGTGAGTTCAAGTTTGGCTTTAAAAACACTCGAGAGACAGCAGCTGACGTTAATAGAATTTCAAAAGATTTTTTTATCAAAGTTGAAAATTATGGAAAGTACAATTTGAAGAAATCGAAATAAAAAATCTACAAAAGCAATCAAAATGGGGAGAAAGTATTTTAGGAGTAACCTCTATATCTTTGCAGTTTTCTTTTATTTGTAAGTATTTTGTAACAGTTTTAGGTGGTTTAGCGAATAGTATCATCCCTACTTGATGTGGCTTGCGCAAAGTTATTCATCAATTGAAATGTTTTGCTCGCACATTTTTTAAAACATTTTGAACAATTCGCTAAGTTTTTGACCCACTACAACGTTGATAGAGTTGATCAACAGTATTGACAAGGGAGAAGCAAAAATTATACATTTCAAGAAAACAAATATACATACATTATCGATGATTTTACTCTAAAATTTAATTAAAATACTTAATTTTGAAAGAAGCAAGTGCATAAAGAAATATGAATTTAAAAGGGATATAATTAGGAAAAGATTGAATAGTTCTGCGAATCATTACCGTTCGATTAAGTGCGATGTTAAATATACGAGGAAGTATTTGCATCAAATGGAAAGACTAATGCAAGAACTTAATTATTCCCAGTTGGTGCCCCTGTAGGCTAGTAGGTAGTTTACTAGCTTTTCAGTGTGTGGGTTGTGGGTTCGATTCCCACACGAAGACCTTGGTCTTTTTCACTACAAAAATAAAAATTGACTGTTGGTGAGGCTGCTCAGCGATGAAGGCATAGTCACTGGTCGCTGTGCTGTCTTTTTTACGGCAGTTAATTTTCTACTATCCTTCTACTTTCACCACCTGTTTCATCTCTTCTCTATTCTTTTCCTAAAGAATGTAGCACGGTACTTGACTAAAATAGGCATTGGTGCCTGAAGTGCTACTTCTCTTTAAAAAAAAGTTTTAATTGATAATATTTTCAAATAGAAAGGCGCCAACAAAATAATAGCATAAAAATTTAATGAATAACATTATCATGGATACTGTTATAAATTCAAAACAATAATGTAATCCCTCAATCATCCCTTTTAAAATTAAACCCAAAATATGGATTCTTGATTCTTATTTAAAAATAATAATAAAAAATCAATTTTTAGGATTAAGAATGGTTATGGACTTTGTGTTTTATATTATTTTTAATATTTTAGGAACTTCCAATTATATTATTTTTTCATCTAGAAGTCCTTCATTGCGACATCCAAAATATTGTTTAAGATTAAAATTTATAAACATGCTCCAACGTGCTTTACATCATCGTTAATATAATTAGAAAAATGGAATAAATTTCTTATTTTTTTTTTCTTTTTGAACATATAAACAATATACAGTAGAATCCCGGTAACTCGTAGTCGCAAGGGACCGACCGTTTATTACGACTTATTGAGATTTTCGAGTTAGTGAGATTTCGACTTATCGGGAGTAAAATTTAAAAAATACGTCTTAGAGGGATTTTTTATTTTTTTTTTATTGACGTTTTATGAGAATTTATAAGAAAATAAAGTAATGAAAAGAGTTACAATGTCAATACATATTAATGTAAAAAATCTGTAATTTGTGTCTGATGTGATTTTTGTACACTTAAACGATCAATTATATTGTCCAGTTTAAAAATAAATCAAAGGATGCATCATCAGTTTCTGTTTGCATAAGAAAATCACGAATTTTTTGAACGCTAGATTTGGCACATTTAACAGAAACACGTGGAATTTCCATATCGTTTTCATCGTTGTTGTCCTGTTCATCAACTTCTAAGCCCAAAATATCATCATCCGTCAAAATTGCTTCTGTAGCCAAGCCATCGTCAAAATGAACGTACTCATAGAACGTTATGGTGGATTCTTTATTTTGTGGAATTTCATCCCACTGCGGTACGTGAACTATCTCACTGCTGACTACCATTTCGTTTGAATCGGTAAAACCGCAAGCTCTAAAACAATTTTTTATAGTGGATTTTGAAACATTCTGCCAAGCTTTAAAAGCATAATTTATGGCAGAACATAAATTGATGTTATGATTTTTTTCTTCTTGTATATTTTGTATCATTTGTGAAACTACTTCTTTTTGGTATAATGTTTTAAAGTTTTGGATAATGCCTTTATCCAGTGGTTGTAGTTTGGAAGTGGTATTTGCCGGCAAAAATTCAACATGAACATGACTTAAATCTTTATCAATTTTGTGTGCAGGACAATTATCAACAAACAATAAAATTTTACGATGTTGTTTTTCCATTTGAGTGTTCAACATTTTAAGCCATTCATTGAATAATAATGTTTTCACATTTTTAAAACATCTAGGTTTTACTGATTTACCAATTACTAGTGGCTTTAGTTTCTCTGTGCCATCCATATTGGCAGCAAGCATTATTGTAATGCGGTCCTTACTGCTTTTACCACCATGGCACTTTTCACCCTTTAAGCTCATAGTGCGATCAGGAAGACACTTGAAAAAAAAGCCCGTTTCGTCCGCATTGAAGATATTTTTTGGGTCAAAGCCCTCTGTGAGTTGACTTAGCTTAGCACGCCATTCTGAACACACATCATCATCCACAGAGGCACTTTCCCCGCAAATTTTCCGAAAACTTATGTTATGTCGCTTTTTGAACCGATCAAACCAGCCATCACTCGCTTCAAATTCTGGAAAACCTAATTTTACAGCAAATGCTTTAGCCTTTTCCCTCATAAGTGCTCCGCCGACTGGTATGTTAGAATGACGACACTGCTCAAACCATTTTAACAGTGCTTTTTCTAAATTTGCATGCTCAGATTTTTTTTTTGTCTTTTTAATTTATTGTTTGACGAAAGGTCTAAATAAAACTCGCGTTTTTTTAAAACTGATGTAAAAGTTGATGGAGCTATTTTCTATCTAGCTTCAACTTCAACTTTTTTTTCCACTCGATACTGCATTAATAATTTCTTGTTTTGTTTTTACGCACAATGTGCTGCAACTCCGCTTTGACATTTTTACCTAATGAACTGAAAATGCGCTACAAATTCAAGTTGAATAGAGCAAAACACTATGGTAAACACAAAATACATAACGGTAAATAATATGATCATTTTACGGCGACATCATTTTTTTGTTTTTTTTTTTTTTTGTTTTTTACAATTACGAGTTAGAAGAAGTTTTACTGAGAAATTACGACTTATAAGACGTTTTGCCAAATTGACTTTGCAAAAAAATTACGACTTATTGAGGGGACTGAAATGCATGTATTTTATACGAGTTACCGCGATTTTTTCAAGGGACCGACCAATTATTACAAGTTAGTGAGATTTACGAGTTATCGGGATTCTACTGTATTTATATTTCATACTAATTGATCCATTGAGAACGAATTTGTAAAATCGCAAAGAAGAAATATAAACAAATAAGCTCGATGCCCACTGCGACTGTTTTAACGGCGGCAATAATCGAATCCATGTTACTTTGGGCCTTTCACCGTCATCCGCCAAAGCACATTGGAGGCAGTTGGCGACGAATTTAAGGCGTGTATGTGATGCCCACCGCGACTGTTTTAACGGCGGCAGTAAACGAGTCCATGTTACTTTGGGCCTTTCACCGTCATCTACCAAGGCACATTGGAGGCAGTTGGCGGCTGGCGACGAACTTATGGCGTGTGTGTATTTTTGAAGTAAACAACGCTCAGTATTTACGTGCCATACCATACGATACCATATAATATCAACACACAGCACACAAAAAAATTAAATGCATTGAAGGAATGAATGAATACACAAAAATTCATTCAACTCGATCCAGTCGTGTAGTTGCAGTGTACTTGAATAACCAGGATACCTACTGCAGCGCCATCTGCCGGGCTGGTTTGTGAATGTAAACCATCCAAGGTGGCACCCAAACGCACACAAAAAATTTTTTTTCAGTGACATGCACTCGTACAGTAGAATAACATACATAAAGACGATTTGTATGTTCACTCAACCGAAATACCAAATTCTGGTTAAATACCGTTAGCAGAAGCATAAATATTGGATTCTTAATTTGTGGTTTCTATGGAAGGTACCACACCCATTTGTACAATCCCGCCCATATTTGCAGCTGCACTTAAAAAATGCACACCAAAACGACGTACCAAATTTTGTGCAAATACCTTAATCAGGAGCAGAAATAATAAATTTTTAATTTGTGGTGTGTATGGGAGTTACTACGCCCCTTTGTCCAATTGGACATTTCATTAATTCTTGAATTAATTTTTGAATTCGCGAATCAATTATGCACTGAATTATTAAATTTTGAATTAATTCTTTTCACACAATAAAATTAAATGAATGAAATTTGAGTCAATTCGAATGAATACAGTAAAAGTGAATTGCAATTAATTATGTACTTAAATGAATTGCAATTCATTTTGCATTTACATGAATTTGTTAAATAAATTTTAAATGAATTTGTAGAATGAATTACAATTTGTTACCAATTCAAACGAATTTGTTAAAGTGAATTACAGCTCATTTACAATTCATTTCAACTTAATTGATTTTGAATTAATTCAAATTAATTCGAAGGATTTATTTGAATTCAATTGAATTAATTGAAATTTAGTTGTGTTCACAAAATTTCCAAAATTATTAATTGCTTCCTGAATATTAAGTGTGTTTTGTCAATCAACATATTTCAAAATAAAAATCAGTTCTTTGATTAGGCGCGAATCCAGGTCAGTTTTTGTACTGAATATTTTCCTTTTTGGTAGGAGAAAATTTAGATTTTTCATTTCCACTACAATCGCCACTCACTTTCATTTCATTCATTTGAACTGCAATTCATTGGCATAATTCATTTGCACGAATTCAAAATTAATTCAATGCAAATGAATTGAAATTGAATTGCAATTGGAATTGAATTGGAAACAAATTTCAATTAATTTGAATTGAAAACGAATTGATACTCATTTCTGAATTTGAATATATTCAAATTTAAAAAATTAAAAATTTAGTTAATTTAAAATAAATTAAAATTAGTAAAGAATGATTTACAGCTCTAACACATATCAAGATGCTACTGGACCAGAACTTGTTGAAGTCTGAAGGGTAAAATTAAACCCTGGCTCATATATTTAAATGAAAGCAGCTGACATCTAAGGGGCGCTGCAATCAACACCATTTTAGCTAGCTAAGAATTTCTTTTTGCTATTCGATTGAAGTTCGTGTTGTTGACGATCATGACTATTCGTGCTTTTTGAACATTAAATTAAATTGTAAATTTTGGAAATTTGTGAAAATTAGAATAAACAATAAACTTAATTTCTCACCTCACCTTTTGTCAAATATAAAACGGAATTTAAGTCGTATTCCACAACAGTTTAGTGCTTGTGCTTGTTTTATTTGCTTGGGTGAGGATCGCAGTTTGGAAGCCATCATCCCCCATATAAGAGTCTTATATCCAAAGCCAAACTGATTTTATGAGAATTTTTTCATAAAATTAACATAGCATAGACAGCAAGACTCAAAGACACTTCCATACAAACACTACAAAACATTTCAAAAACAACAAAAAAAATAAACAATGTGTTTTGTTGTTTTTGAAATGTTTTGTAGTGTTTGTATGGAAGTGTCTTTGAGTCTTGCTGTCTATGCTATGTTGATTTTATGAAAAAATTCTCATAAAATCAGTTTGGCTTTGGATATAAGACTCTTAGGTTTTTCTATACAATTTTGGGGTGAAATTCACTGATGAGCTATTTGAGCAATAGTGAAATTGCCATATGGATATGCTCTCCCTCATTACAATACATTTCAAATTTATTTTTTATTTTTATTTGGATAAATGTTTTATGAGAATATCATAAAATGTTTATTTTTAATGAAAATTTTTGTAATAAATATTTTATGAGAATATCATGAAATATTTATTTAAAGGAATCAAGCACGAAATAAAGTTTGCGCTTGTAAATTTAATTTTTAATATTGAAAGTAATTGAAAAAAGAAATATAATTAACAATAATAACGAATTTTTACAAAATTTTATATGAAACCAAAATGTTCATCGTTATCATTGGCCTGGCCGGTCTAACCATAATTAAAAATGTTTGAACTTAAGCTTTCCTGCATTATCTTTGAGGTAATTAAAAAATTAACAATTCGAACAATTATGGACCGAAATGAGATTTCTTTGAATTGTTAAGTCTCTTTGCGATGCAATAAAAAAACCAAATATTTACAGATTCTTTCATCAGTGGAACAAGCGCCCATTAATTAAATATTCAAAAAATATTATTAATAAATTTAACAATAAAATAATAAAATAATTTATTTATGATTTAAAATTAAAATGAAAAAGCACTAAATCAATCAAATAATCGAATTTTGTAATCATCAATAGTAATGGCAAATTTTACTTATAGAACGCCAATATTTTTTCCAATCAGAAACTTGATTCATTTGAGGAGCTCCTGTCACATAGGAAGAGCTGTGAGTGCTTTTTACTCGAAGTGTATTTTATTAAATATTTTTGAACGGTTTTCCCGTTTTCATTTAAAAATCTGCTTTCCATTATTTTCACAGTTGTCACAAAAGCTAAAAAATAAATAAATAAATTTACAAATTTACACTCAAAGCAATATAGTGTCAATTTGAATGTAAATTGAAATATTAAACTACTGAAACATCTTCAGAAATTATACTTTATTTCTACAAAACTTTTTAAACTGAAATCATAAAGTTATAAAAGCATTTTGACAGGTAAACCTTAAATAGATGTTTTCGAAACAAACGCAATTAATTTTCAAATTTGTCTGTCTTTTTTAAGTCAATAACCACCTCATTCCAGTAGTGTCTGTTAACGAGGTTGATTTGCAACCATTAATCTTATGTTTCAAAATGAAATGTCATGCAACAAATATTTCACTAAAACCAGTCATCACACACAAAAATACAAAATGTATGAACTTGTTGTATGAATGTTTGTTTTATCATTTTGTAATTTACTGCAGCAAAGTAAAATTATTATCATTTTTACTTGGAGTGGCAGATCTGCATTTCAATGGGAAATCATAAATAAACCAAACAAATCCAACTTCAAATGAAAATAGTGGGTGGTAGAAGCAAATAGAAAATAAGCAGTTCTTTCACAAATTAACTTTTCAGAAATGGGAAAAACTATATATCACATCACTACTGCTTAACAAATAATCATCGTATGGCATGATTACTGGATGTTGTAAATAAAGGACACATAAGAATAATTTTTCTACAAAAATCACAATACACAAATACTTCATAGCACATATTATGAAGATACTGATACTTCAAAATAACCCAGAATAACTTTAACTGATTTGATACTAAAAAAAAGTCAAGTTATTTTAATTATGACTACAAAATGCTTGCAACTAAATTAAATTATTCCTTATTTTCTAACACTATCTACTTGACTACCTGCTAAAAAGCTATGAAAATTATAAAACCGCATGAACACATATTCAAAAACCCAGGAATATTTCCATGTAAATATTTCGGTTAAAGTAGCTGATTAGTAGTCATTTTTTGTCTTGTAATATTTCCTCTTTTTTTTTTTGCTGCCATCACCATAAATTTTTCGGTAAAATTAATACCCGACATAAAAAACGCAAATTTATTTTTTTATAAAATAATTTATCTTTCCTGTACAAACTAAATAAATGAAAATCAAAATAAAATAAAACTGTAACTACTAACAACTCATAAGTTAATTGGAAAATTTTGTGTTAAAAGTTAAAACATAAAAACTAAAGAAAAAAAATCAAACAAAAAAAAATAAAAATAAAATGCCGCTTTTGTATTTGTCGAAACCACAAAAAAATTCTCTATGGTTTTTCGAAGCAAATAAAACTTACACATACAAACATATATATACTTTAAAAGCACAATAATTTGGGTGTGTGTGTGTGTACTAAATTTGCCCATTCCCAGTGCACAATCCTGAATATGAACGACAAGCACATGTTGTGATCATTGCTTTCTTTTTGCAATCATTGAGTAATTCTTCTCATGGGATCTTATAAAAGAGATGTCCTTTGGTCATGACCCCTTCAAATTAATTTGGGAGTGGGCACTTATCCTAACTAAACAGTAATAAGAGCTATTGCTCCTATTTGTGATTCACTGAACTCTAAGGTGCCCGCCGAGAAGATATAAATTAGTCTTCTTGACAAGTGTTCATATTTGCCAGTCGTGTAGTAGAGATATGGCAAATTTTTTATGAAAATATATTCGATAAATCAACGTGTTTTAACCGTTTCATCAAAATCAATTGTCGAATACTGTGACGATGAGAAAGTTACGTGAAATTATTGGGAGAAACAATATGTCAACACAACGCACTATTCATCGTGTAGTGAATGATTTCGAAGAGAGTGGATTTGTAGGTGATAGGCCCAAGCATGGATCACAACGTACTGCAAGATCGGCTGAAAACATTAATGCTAATCGAGAAAGTATTCAAAACAATCCATCAACCTCAATTCGATGCCATGCTCTTTAGCTTGGTCTTCAGAGAACAACTTAGAAGACAATTCTGCACAAGGATTTGGATTTGTTTCCATACAAGGTTCAGTTGACACATGAGCTTCTTTCACAAGACCAATTAACCCGCCGTAAATATGCCAATAGAATGTTAGAGCTCGCCCATAATAACTCCGATATTCATGAAAAAAATCATAATGAGTAACGGGGCGCATATGTGAATAAACAGTCACCTTTGCATCCATTAAAAGCGACAGTCTGGTGTGCAATTTGGTTAGGCGGAATCGTTGGACCTTACTTTTTTGAAAATGAAAACGGTGTAACGGAATTGTGTTTGAGGAGCGATATCGTGATATGGTTGAAAGCTTTTTAATGACACAACTGCCTGCTTTGGGCTTGATTATCAACAAGACGCTGCTACATACAGCCAGGATTACAATAGAATTACTGCGAAACCTCTTTCCACAACAAGTTATTTCCAGAATATTGGTGATATTGATTAGCCTCCACGGTCGCCTGATTGGACTACTCCGGACATCTTTGTGTGGGTATATCTGAAATGCAAGATTTATGCAAGCAATTCAGAAAGGCTTGAAAAACTCAAATAAAATATTTGTGATGAAATACCGCATGAAATGTGTGAGAATGTTCGCTCGCATTTGTAAGGCTAACAGATTTTTCAAAGAGAAATAGAACTTCAGGCAACAATGCCTATTTAGTCAAGCACCGTGCTACATTGTTTAGGAAAGAGATAGAGAAGAGATGAGACAGCTGGTGACGTGATAAGATCTACATCTACACCTGGCCGTGGGCCTTAATCAGATGGTGGATCATTACCACTGTGGATGGTATGTAGCGCCATCGTCGCCCTAGAAGGCCTTCGAATATGTATATCCTCCGGTCACTCCTAGTTGCAACTTCAAAAGCCAGAAGCAGGCCGCAGCTTTCACTCCTTGCTGAAGAGTTGGAGACTATCCAACTCCTGGTCCTTAATGCATGAAGCTTAATATAATTAAGAACACGACGGCATTCATACTCACTGGACCTGGATCAGTTATTGTGTTCATTGTGAATGATCCGACCCACAAACTCAAACGAAGGCTTCGAAACACACAGGCACCATGATACTCCCGAAGGGCCTACCTCAATAATCAGTCAGAGAACAGCTAAATGCGTAAAGAGACAAATAACGGAACTCTGGGGCATTACGGATTCGCGAAAAATATAGTGAATTGTCCAGTTGGCTCCTGCTAGCCTTGAAGGGGACTGGGCTCCCTTTTACCCCCAAAAGATACAAGTCTAGATGGTTGTGTGATCCATAAAGACTTATAATGTGCCCCCGGGGGGGGGATGAGACTGGTGGTAAAAGTAGAAGGATAGTTATAGAAATTAACTGCCGCATAAGAGAGCACAGCGACCAGTGATTATGCCTTCATCCCTAAGCAGCTCCGCCAACGTCAATTTTTATTTTTGTAGTGAAAACAAAACAGCCAAGGTCTTCGTGGAGAATCCACTGGGTTCCACTACTTGGACATTTGTCTAAACTGTCGATATTAAATGAAACATTTATCAATATAAGATCCATTCTCCTTCATTTAATTTAAAATTATAAACAAACAAATTAGCAAGTTTCCTGGCAGATACTATTCTAACGCGAAAAAAGTGCGATATATTTCAAAGAACTTAAACTGAGATAAATACGACCAAAGTTTCATTTATAGTTTTAAATTCCCTGGTAGCAATTAAGTCATTTCTATTTCGCAAAATTTTTACTTAGATAATGATTTATTACTGAACAATTTCTCTACAGGCTAAAAGCTGAAAAAAATTTATTAACTCCTTACATTATGTTATCTCAAACATAAGATCGTGATTATGAGTTCAAATTCCAACAGAGCCGTCAATGTAAATAGGTTTCGTAAAGGCGAATTAATCTAAAGCAGCAGTTGAAATCACTTGCTGACTTCAGAGGTTTAATAGTTGTTGTCTTGTTGCGGTAAATGAGTAGATGGAGCAGAAGAGATGTTTAAGATACCTCTGCAAGGAAAAGATAACTTAGGAATTTTTATTTGGCTACGGTTTTATGTCGACCCTCGTCAAATTTGGTTTGTGAACAAACCGGTTTCGGTTATTTGCCATCTTTAGCGTTCTCTTTATATAAATCTTCAGTGTTCCCTTTATATAAAAATGGCAAATAGCCGACACCGGTTTGTTCACAATCCAAATTTGATGAGGGTCAACGTAAAACTGTACCCAAATACAAATAAATAAATCCCCGTCGGAAAATATGCGCACATATAATTTAGGAAACCTCAACCTCGTGGCAAAAAAGATAGAAGGGACGTTTTCGCGATTAAACAAATTGGCACGAATTTTGGTCTCACCGGAAACATTGCGCATTTGTAAACTGGACCTCTTCATCTTCGCTGGTTAAAGGTCGATGTTTAAGATTAATTTGTTGAAATTTTATGTAAGTAGTAAAATAGTGTTTGTGAGTAAAATACAGCCAGAGGACATGTATGACAATAATGTATGACATACAATAAATATAAAACGAGAAACAAATTAAAATGGATACTTACTTTTTTAAATAACTTTTCTTTTTTAGTCTTCAAATTCTATGTTAAGTAAAGTGAGGTAAACCATTCAAAGTTAATGCAAGTCGATTGACTGGAGTTCTTGAAGATCAAGAATAAAAGGGATTTCTTGCTTATGTTCATAACTTATAATATCACTGTTTCAGACTGTCGACGTAATTATCAACTTTATATTTTATCACACAGTATATCGAAACTGCTAATATTTTTCTAAGATTACTTAATAGCGCCAACCGCTTTAAAGAAAAGTCTGCAAATATCTCTTTCGGTTTTTCATAAACACACCTAACCAATACAAGGCAAGACACAATGGCCTGAGAAATGGCTAAACACATCAGTCGTTTAGCTCTTAAGACACTTTTGGGTCCACTTTTCTTAGATTCCCATGGTCCTGTTTGATTTTAGAAGTGAGAAAAGATGTTGACCCACACAGAACTTCATTTTTCATCTGCACAAGTGTTTTTGTAAAATTTTATCTGGGTAATTTTATCTGGGTACGGTTTCCCGTCGACCCTCGTCAAATTTGGTTTGTGGACAAACCGGTTTCGGCTGTTTGCCATCTTCAGTGTTCTTTTCGTACTAGTTGCGTTCTATTGTCAGTTGTGTTTGTAAAAGTTGAATCGCCAGGTGTATATATTTTCTCTGCTTACTTACTAGAACCCTAATATCGGCAGCTACGGCGCACACTGGAGATTTTTGTATAGAGGTGAGGAAAAAAATATATTTGTCAAAAAATGTAGTGATTTCATCACAATTTAGTTTTAATACACAAAAGTAATCAAAATAAAGAAAGTTAGAGAAATGTCGATCGTTACCTACAATGTAAAACCCCATAACTAACAAAAAAATTTATATAATTTTTGAAATTTTTAATTTATTATTTATTTTAAATCTGTTTTTAATTTATTATTCTAAAAGTGCCTTAACTTCGTCGCTTATAACACTCTGCTTCTTTCTGGCTAAATGAAGGCGTCAAATGTGAAATCATGGGATCTGATGTTACCATCGTTCTGTGCATAATATCTTCGTCCGTGGCAATTCGACTGCATTTTCTGGAGTGTCTAAGGTGATATATTTTATAGTCTTTGTTACGACTTTCCTGAGCCTCTTCGGGTAGTAGGCCTACAGGAAAATTACACTTTTCAATTATATCTTTTCCATGAATCAGAATTTTGTGAAGTGTAGGTGACATATTGTACCACTCGTACAGTGCAACAAACTATTTTGCCGTCTCCAAACAAAAATCACCAAATTTTTTTGGATTTACTACCTCGGTGATTGTTATAGCTTCGGGAATTATTGAAAACCTCTTGATTATGTTTCATCTAGACCCGTTATTTGGGAAATCAAAACAGGATTAGCAAAGAATCTTCGTAACGTATTTTCTGAATTTGTCGTACCAGAGCTTTGTTTAACAGTATAAACCTGTATTCCTTTTTTCTCTTTAAGTTCACGCTTTATCAAACATTGTCGGGCTCCTTTTATCGGACGATTATTTGAGTCGACTCTCCCATGTTTAAATTCAATCCATCCGCTTAATACGCGCATGTATTAGTGACATACCAAATTGCAGTGCTTGTTCATTTACGGTCATAGCTTGAACTTCTTCGATTTTATTCATCTTGAATGTTGTGGCTCCACAAATGAAACAAGAAGATGCAGCTGGTGTTTCTGTTAGTGATTGTTCTATCTTGCCGTCAATCATTGTAATATATAATTCATGTTTTACTTTAAAGTTACGATTATTTACTGTTAACTAAAATTTTTTTAGTCGTCTCTTCTCTTTTTTTCTCGTATAACTTGAGGTGTCTCTTTAACGTATGCAAACTGTGGTGTTCTACGATACTGTGTGGAAGAAGATTTATTGTTGTTCCATACTAATTTATTTATGTCATCACTTAATGATAATTTAATTGGTACAACTGATGTCGTATACGAGAGTCAGAATTTTGTGCATATCTCGAGCAAATTTTTTTAAATTCATACCATCACTTAATTGTGCATAAAAGGGAAATGCGTTAATCGATTTTCATGAGTTATGTCTCATTTTGTTCATAGGTTATACGACTTTACGTGAAATTAATAGGACTTGACACTTTTTCTACCGTTTTGGATTTTTTATGAATTAAAAAAAATTAACTTTTTAGGCAAAAAATATTTTTTTTTCTTCATACATTTATTTTATTTATTTTCAAAACTGTTGCTTATGTAGCGAAACGTTATACAAACAGATGAAAGTACTTGTAATTCTTGAGTTTTCTAAATTTGTTTAAGTAAAATCCGACTATGTTAAAAAAAGGGCCTTATCAGAATTCAGTCGCGAATCAATCAGCTGAAAAATGTTGTACTGTGTAATGCAACAAATTGAGAGGTGGCACCTGGTGGCACTTGAAATTGATTAAAAATGTAAAAACAGGTATTAGACAATGTATTTGTAGTGATTTCCAACTGTGGGTAAGTATGGCTAAAATTCCAGGTCCAAATGTTTGGAGAAAAAAGGGATTTCTTTTATATGATCATAAAAATAAAAAAACAAAAAAAACTAAAGTCTCTGCAGAGTTTATTTTTTCAATTTTAGTATACTGAAATATCCTACTTTAAATAGAAAATAAAAAGAAAAACGTTAGCTCACATAATAAAATGATATTGGTTTTGAAATTCTTAGGTTTAAATTAAGTTGATTCAGTAAAACATGCAAGTACTGAGTTGGGATGGCTATAAAAAAAAACTAGCAGTCAGATCGGAGTAATTCTTTTTGATTTGATGTACCATTTAGTCTAAAATTTCAAAATATGATTGCATATTGCATGAAGTGTATGTTGACAATTTGGATTTTTTTCCGCGAAATCCCCAGTGTGCGGCTTTGCAAAAGAACTTCTAGGAGTATACTCAGTTATAGCGATCCATACTCTTGTCCCTGTCAGCCGAGTACCTTAATTAGAAGGGAAAGAATACTTCATACCGCAACGTTAAGCATGCTAGTGAAATCCTACAGTTCTACGACTTTAAAAAAAAATGTGCCCTACTATTCTTCAAATCTACAAGATTTGAGCAATTAAACGCTAAAATGTTTGTTTATGATTTCGTAATTTTGAAAACAAAGTTTCTTTGAAGGTCTGCAATTGTGTTTGCTGGGAAACAGCGGATACCTCAGCGATCTGCCTTACGACTTTATTATTTGTTAGTAGAACATATTACCAAAAAGCATACAGATATACACACCCATATACACACACACGAAATAGGAGGTTAAAAAACCAACAACAAAAAAAACAAAAACTAATGCACACCTCGAGCATTTGCAAACAATTCGTCTTTTATTTGTAGAAATAGTTTGTAAACGGAAACATTTACATTTTCTAACAAACTGACAGAGAAAAGTAACAAAATAACAGAAAGATAATCATGTTAAAAGGACACAAAAAACTATAATCATTAGTTAAAGAAGCATAGTGGATAGCTAAACTCAAATGAAAATAATTCAAATTAAAATCCCGAATAAAGCAACTAGTAAAATTAAAAAAAGAAATATAAAATTTTTAAAATATTTTTCCATTTACAATAAGGATTAATTATCTTTTTAATATTTTTTAGTTGAAACCTATATTTTGAAACTCCCAACTTTTTGTTTTCTAACTTTGATTGTGGAAATAATACATGCATTATTTCCACTGTACTTTAACAAATGATTTTAAAATATTATGGGGTAAAATCTAATATAAACGAAATTCTAGTATTCAAAATATTGTAACAAAAACAATTGGGATAAAAGAAAGACACACATAAATGTCTCTTTGGAATTGAAACTCATTTTACTAAAATAAGGGATACATTAATGCAGTTAGTTGTCGAATACACACTAATTCTATAGCTAACTTATATCAGCTATTAAAGTAGTGAGCCCTTGTGTACGATAAAATAGCAGGATTTTTAAGTCTTTGCCAAATTCTAAGAATGTTAGTTTAAAGAAATCATTCATTTACAATAGACATGATATGGTATAATTAAGAAAACAAGACCTAGAAATAAAATAATGGCAAAAAATCATCTTCATTGAGTTGTATAAATTTCCTTCCAATATTTTGACAGAATAAGCATCCTTGACAGAACAAAGATTTACAACTAAATGCTACAAAACGCGGAAAGTTATATGATTAGTTAAAAGGCTTCTACAGTTCTATACTTCTTCAACCAAAACCTCTGCCACCGTCACATATGTGCAGCACTGATTCATTTGCGAAGATGTTTAAATTATAATTAAATAATACTAAAAATAAAACATTCACCCCTATTCTGCGTTTCGATTAAGTCTCCGCATTCAATTCCGTTGCGATCGAAAATTGGTATTCTGAAGAAAAGCGGAATCGAAAAAACAGAAGAAGACAACAATGTTTACAAAATTAATAGCATCACTGTGGAATGTGGAAATGAAATAGCAAAATAAGCAAGTTTGTTATCATTTTCATAAACAAATGTTAAATTTAATACAAATATATTTATTGCATTTTTTTTAAATCTTTTTATAGTTCAAATAAAAACAAATGAAATATCAATTTTAATTCAATGCAATAAAAAAAAACTTTTATTTAATAAAAACAAAATAATCACACACAAACCATACCTACTTTTTTCCATGCGTTGGCATTTTTTTCTGGAGGACCTAGTGCATTGAGGACTCCAGCAACTTCCTCACAGAACACTGCCCCAATTCTTCCTTTGATCGCTTGTGGTATCCACTTGCAATGTCTGCTTTAGATGCCATTAAATTTGCCAATTATTACACTGCTGCGGTGTTGTTGTTTTTGACCTGTAACACATAAAAAACACATCAAATTCGGGTACAAAAATTAACAATTTAAAACAAAAATTAAATTATTAATTAATAATAATTTAAATGGTTTTTTTATCGTTTCTGAACATTTTATCTCATTTTCTACTTACATTTTTTTCAATTTTAAACCTTTTAACTAAAAAAACACAGATAAAGAAAACCCCTCCGTTAACAAAAAAGCAACTGAGAAAAACGGAGCTCCGATCGTAATGCAGAATACATACAATCGAAAGAAACTGAAGGGAATCGAAACGCAGAATAACAAAGCTGCCAGACGGAAAAAATTTCGATTAGAATCGAAATGCAGAATAGCCCCAATTAAAACAGTATCGTAATTATACTGCCATCCTTAAAATAGGCAACGGCACTTGATTTAAATACTTAAATGCTTACGAAACAGTGTTATCGGATATGGTTATTATTTACTAAATCAGTGATGGGCGAACTTTTTGGGTGGTTGGCCAATAAGTTAAAAAAAATCTTGAAGCTGGCCATTAAATTAAAAAAAAAACACAGAGGGTCATTCATTAAAAAATTATGGGGTTGCTGTTCAATTAAAAGTTCGTTTAAGCTAAATATTTATTAGTTATCTTACTTAATATTTTAAAACAACATAAAAATTTTATAAGATACGGTTTATTATAATTTTAAGATTTTCCAGATGTATGTGAAGCGTGACTGACATAATTTCCTCAAGATCTGGTTTTGAGGAAATTATGGGAGGATGCGACTTTTAATAAATTAAATAGACTCTCGTCTGACAATCGGTTTCTTATTGAATTTTTTCTGCATTTCATTACTGAAAAGGCCTGTTCACATAAATATGGGGAAACAAACTTGCCATAATTTTCTGCGCATGATTAATTAGCTTCGGAAATTCATCTTTTGGTAAGGATTTATAGAAATTAAGCTTATCAGTATTTAAAAATAGCTGTTTTAAATTATTATTACATTGCAATTCTATAATTTCCAATTGTAGGTCAGATGGAACATTCTCAGGATTAATATTAAAAGGCATTGAAAAAATATCTAAACATGGTTGGATTTTTAAAGTCAGCAAATATGGCCTCAAATTCTGAATACAGTTTTAATAAAGATTGTTAAAAAGACTTTTAACTTCTCCTCACTCACAGGCCTCAAAGAATTAAGCCTTGGAAAATGAATCAAATCCCTTTTTCCCAAACATTTTGAAAATATAAACAATTGAGTTTTAAAAGACCTCAAACCGCCCCAAGTTTCATCTATAAATTGATTTCTTCCCTGTAACTTCTTGTTCAGTTTATTATAGTGCTCGAGTAAATCCGTGAAAAAAGCAAACTCGATGCACCAATTCTTATCCTCCAATATTTCCCACTCATCCCAAATTTCAGTTTTGGTTTTTAGAAAAACTTTAATTTCTTTGAGAAGACTCGAAACTCTCGAGAAGGCATGCCTATAACTCAGCCACCTGATCTTTCTGTAATAAAAAACATCTGAAAATTCTGTATCAACTTCCGATAAAAACTCTTGAAATTGTCGATGTAACAAACCACGGGCTGGCTCGAATGGTATTAATTAATTTTAAAATAATATTAAGTACGTGGTTAATATCCAAGGCAGCCTTGCAATGAACTGTAACGACACGTTTTCGTGGTAGCTGAGGTATGCTCAGCGGCGTCCAGGGTCGTGTTGTGTCGATTCCAAAAAGAAAGACAAAGCCTTACTCACAATGTTGCTCTTTACTCAGGAAAGGGGTTGCCCTATTCCTAGTTCGCAACTTGACTGCAGCTCGGGCTCAAATCTTGTGAACTGGTGTGTATGCAGGCAGCTTCAGTAAACATCTTCTACTTCATGCGGTCCGTATTCGGCGAACGTCACTGTCTAAGTCGACTGCGGGCACAAACTCGGCTGGGTATTACCACGGCTCTGTTTGTGGTCGCTCCGTCGAAATAGGTCGGTACGCCGCAAGCGCCAAGGCACGGGAGGCTGGGTATTACCACGGCGCAACCGTTCACTGCCTGATCACTGTCGGTGGCGACTGCGGACACAAACTCGGCTGGGTATTACCACGGCTCTGTTTGTGGTCGCTACGTCGCAGTTCTGTCTTGTCTCAGGGTATAGCTTCGGCTGGGTATTACCACGGCCTTATCTATACCCTGACTACCAGTCCAAAAAATAAATAAAAAAGTATAAGAAGATATTTACCTTTGCTCCTGTTGCCGGTCGCACACCAATTGCCTTATTCTGATTGATGTTTGCGCTTTTATACTCTTTTTCCTACCACACACCAATGCACAAACACACTTACATTACTTCGGTAGTAAGTACACCACAGCCGACGGCTGTTTTCACCACCGAGCTGCAGCCAGTTTTACAATACGAATATTACTCATTAATTAATTATTATGCCTTCGTGGCTAATTACAATAATACTAGAACTAAATCTTACGTCAACATAAATACTTATAACTACATGCGTATATAAGTAAATACATGAATTCATATTTTTAGTAAATACGTTTAAAATAAAAGATCGGGACTGTTGTCAGACAGCTCTATGTGTGACCAAAAACGACTCCGGACTTTTGGTCGTTACAGAACATCTTGGTGGATTATACAATGTAAAAAAACTGCTTCGCTTTCAGGATTCTGACTTTTATAAACTCCTGCAAACCCCGTATTTTTTCCCGCCATGTTAGGTGCTCCACCAGTTGTTAAATTAATTAATTTGGACATTGGGGCATTAAGAGATTCCATCCCCTCTCTAAATTCATCATAAAATATTTTTCCTGTCGTCTTTCCTTTCAAAGATCTCAAACAAGCAAGTTCTTCGGTTATTATTAAGTTTTCATCGACTCCTCTGATAATCTTTAATTAAAATAATACCCAAGCCGTGGAAGAACTACACTGTATATATTCTGTAGGCCAATAAGTCTGTTGGTATATTATCTAAGCCCCTGCAGGCTTAGCGTATGCTAAGAATGCATAAGTGTGTTTGCACGTATCCAAACTCATTAGTATACAAACTCGTATAAACATTCAAATTAAAAGAAAAAATGTAGAACTTATAACCACAAAGCTTCGTCAAACCAGTTCGAATGAACATGTCAAGTCGTTAAGAACTTATTTGTGTTTACAACAACGAAAGCAAGAAAAAAACGAATAAATGAATTTTCTAAGTTTTTAGGAAAATTTTATAATTTTTTTTTTCATACAAACAATCTCCTGAAAATTTCGCCGTTCTCACGTCAGTACATTAAATACATGGACCATTTCATTTTTATATATATAGTTATATACTCCGGATATTCTACTTCCCATTACGCAACAATCGTGCGTAAAATAAATTAATAACCCAGTGGTTGCTCAACAGAAAGTTAGTAAAATAACTCAGATATATCTTGATCGGCGCCTCACATGAATTCCCCCGTATAGACGCTAAATTGACTCAATTGAAGTTAAAAGTGGCTCAGATACACTGACTAATTAGTACAGAGTGTGATTTGTTTTACATCCACACCTGGCTATGTAGCCTTAATCAGATGGTGGACAAACCACTATTGTATAATTTGGAACGTCATACAGGCGTCCTAGGAAGCCGAAGGCATAATTCTAAGCAACAGAACCACCTAGTTGCAACTTTAATGATTCCAGGGCAGGGCGGAAAACCATCACACCTTGCTAAAGAGTTGGAGACTTTCCTACTCCTGTACAGAACACATGTCTAGCATGCTCACTGAACTGGATCATTCACTTTGCGTGTCACTATAAGTGAGATAATCCTGGCCACCATAATAAACATAATACTGTTATGGGGCCGCAAAACCACAACCACCACGATACTCCCATATAGGGGCCAACCTCAATGATCAGTCAGAGAACTATTAAATGTCTAAAGAGACAAATAATGAACTCTGCGGCTCACTAATCCCCGTGGAAATAAAGTAGACCTTCCAGTTGACTCCCTGCCTGTCTTCAGGGGACTAGGCTCCCTTTTTCCCCAGTTGCACTGAGTCTAGATAGTGGAATTCTATAAAGACCATATTTATATGCCCCTGGGGGGAACTAATTAGTACAAACTTTACTCTTAAATTGAACTACAATTCCATCTTATTCCATTCCAATATGGTGTTATGATTTTTAGTTGTAGGGCACTGATTCAGCCTCAAATATCGAAAAAAATACAGAGGCGCTGAAATAAAATTTGCCGCATGATTACAGCAGCTCCCTGGTATGACAACAATTCTCGCATTTACAAAAATCTGAGCGTGCCCATAGTAAACACAGAGATTTTAAAACATATGATGTCATAAATAAAGAAGCTAGAAATCGATCGAAACTTCCTAGCCCCTAACATTCTAACTGATCGTGGTCACACTGTCCTGAAAAAAAGGCCCACCAGTGCCCTCAGCTATACACAAGAATTGAGATGAGTGCCAATTGCAGCAGCTATAGTGGGATGTGAATTTTTGTCTAGCATTACCTGGGCTTAAAAAGAGAATAATAATAAAATATTATATTTTAGATTTGAATACTTAATGTTAGTTCATATTTTAAGGAAGATCTAATAAAGAAAAAGTTTAAAAGGAGCTTTTTCTGATTTAAAAAAATTAAATGGTATTAAATGGTAAAATTAATGTTTCCTACTTTAATTGATTTCATTTAAGTCTGGCATTAAATTCATAAATTGAAACATCTTGCCAGATTTAACTTTTTTCAGTAAATAATTTTATGTTTTTAATAATTTACAATACGTTTTGGGTCAAACACAAACTTGAAAAAAAAATACTGAATACCTAATTTAGAACACAAAATTTATTACCAGCAAAGAAAAACAAAAAAAAGAAAAACAATACAAAATAATAAATTAATCAAAAACCAAAATTTATAAAACCGCTAATATATTTCATTGAAATAATATATTATTAAAACCAAAAATTAAAAACCAAAAACAGACAAATGAAAAAAAAAATATGACAAATAAAAACACATTTCAAATATTTCAATTTAAAACAATTAACAGGGTATATAAATGCGTAAACACAAAACTTAATTTTAAATTTAAAAAAAAAGTAAAAATTAAATAATCATAATATTAAATCATAGCCAAAAACAGTTTAAATCTCTGTAAAGAAAATTAAAATTCATAACTAAAAGCCCACCATGGAATAACAAGTTCTCCAAGAGATCTTTTTTTCAAAATTCTGTTTAAAAATTTCCAAGTCGAAAAAACTTAAATAGTTACAGTAAATTCCACCTTCATTAAATACCTTTAAGTCTCACCTGTCTATATTGAAACATCTTTTATTGGTAAAACTGATACACGATTTATTCAAACGCTATTAATTGGACTATTATTCGAATCATAGAGCACGATTTTTACGTAACAAGAAATGACATGTGTGCAGTATATATCAGATATAAAAACATGGACATAAGACACTGTGAAAGCCTACATCAATTATCTAAGGACAACTTAGAAAGTCGCTTATGATAAATTTTCGCGCGGTAATATAGCTATCCAATATCCTATGAGTGTTAAATACCAGGTGTTGTTTCAGTTTATGTATTAAATCTTCATGTCAGGGCTGAGCAATATTTCTTTTCTTCGAAAGTGTTTCTTATGGCTTGAACTAGTCTATGCGTTTGTTCGATGATAATATATTTTCTTCTGAATCCAAATTAATGGTTTAGGGGTACATCTGCTTTTTGTTAGCAGAAAACTCACCTCAGACAATGTTAGCAACAGATTTATTGGCTTATAAGATTTCACTTAAGTGAAGTCCCTTCTCTGGCATGGGTTTTTATTTTAATTTAATAGCGGAAAAATTAATAAAATTTTTTGTTTTCGCACTCTTTAAAAGAAATAAAAATAAAATAATTTAGCCGTTTTTAATTTGACTATATATTCTTTTATTTTTCCTCTACCATCTTGTAGACTTGAAAAATTTATTTCAATAAACCTTATTATGAATCAAAGCAAAGGCATAGATTTAACCTTTTGCACTCCAACTACCAGTCTGGCTGGCATAACAAGTAAAGACGATCTTCTCCAACTACCAGTTCTACTGGCAACATTTTATTTTGTAATTATTTCTAGTTAAACCATAAATTTATAGCTGATACCGTTACTGTTTTAACATTAGACATTGTGATACATGTACAAAAAACCCGGTCTATATGTAGGCGACTGTTTCATGAATTATCACACTAGAAAAGTTTATAAGAAATAAATTATTATTTTGCTAAATTAATTTACCCTAATATACGAATAAATTATTTTATTATTAATCAATAAATATGTGTTGTTCTTTTAAAAGGTCTTTTTTAATTAATTTAACAATATATATTTTTTCAATATTTCGCTTTTCTATGGCAAGCTTCTTCAAGAAAAATTAATTTTTAACAACAAAAATTATTAACAAATTGAAAAAATTGTTAAAAACATTTGACAAAAACATATAAAATAATTTTTTTCATACATTTATCCATTAAAGCAATAATCAACAAATACAAGGCTACCATGGACAAAATTGTAAGAACGAAAGCGTCTATTACATTTTTGATAAGATATAGGAAAGCTGCAATTACACCAAAATTCATTAGAAACTCAACAAATAATTTAGTGAACATTTTTAATAATAAAGAAATTCCCAAGTATCAACACACTATTGAGAGGTACACAAAAGATTTACACAAAAGAATGTTAAATTTAGCAATTAGGAAACAACGTGATATAGTAAAAATTTTAAATAGAAACATAGAGATGTTAGTATATAATATGGAAGGACATTTGACATTAGATGAGATAACAGAATTATTAGAGTATATAGATTGACTAACTCATATTTAAAAAAAAAAAATTAAGGAAACACAGTAGGAAATTTAAGAATCTTTCTGATATTCAAAGAAAGGAATTAGGAATTAAGGTTAATGAAGATTGGTTTGTTAACAAGACTTAACAAGATTTTTACACCCAAATAAGTAGAAATGTAGAGTAGAAATAATTTTTAATTTTTTCTCTTACAGTACTTTTAATTTTGAATAACACAATAATTTAATTTTCATAATTTAATATCTTTGGGTTTTACAATTTTTTTATTTTCTTGTTACTTTTCTAAATTTTAGAGACACATAATATTATTGACTCACTTCAACTGTAAGCTAGTCGGGACAGTAATATTTTCCAAGTCAAAAGCTGAACCCTTTTGATAACTTCTTGATAAAGACCGCAACCGCAACTGAAATTCAGCTTCAGTCAAGAAGCTTCTTATTTAAATTTAAATTTAACTAAATTTTTCTGCACTTCATTTTACAGCTTTCTAAAATCTTCTAAAAATATATTTTTTACAAAAAACATCGAAAAAATAAATCAAAAATTATGTATGTTGTATTAATACCCAACCTTTCTTTAATACTTTGCCGCATTTGACCGATCTTTGGTACATTTCAAACTAAATTAAAATCGGCTTAAAATGATCGTTTCATCCACTCAGCTCTGCATCCTTGGATTACAAAACACATAGGCTACATATTGAGCTTTCTAAATAGAAATATATCAATATATAAAATTTCATTTAAATCAGCTTAGCAACTTAACTTCATTAAACTATTGTACAGAAAATGGCTGCAATCACCAATATTTTTCTATGTCCCAATTTTCCTTCTTCACTATTTATCTCAACCCAAATGTAAATGTTTTCAAGCGTCGTTCATTTAGTTGTTATAGAAATAATAGTTACTTTGCACGTGTATGTGAGTTTATATATGCTTCTATAAGTGACTGTATGATATATACATTTCCTTAACTGAAATAACTGAAGACCTCCTATTTACCTTCACAACTAATACGAATACAAATAGACAATTAAACATACGCTCAACCGCAGCATCGAAACAAATGACACAAAGTTCCCTACACTTAAATACTTGTATATTTTTCGGTAGTATGTGTGTATGCGCCTGTGTGTATATGTGTGTGCTCTCATATATTAAATCCCATACATTATCATTATTATTATCACCATTATCCTTTACCGAAACATGATTGTAGAAGAGGGTGGAGTTGCAAACAGTAGCAGCAACAGCAGCAGTTGTTGTTTCATCAGCATTATCGTCATTTTGAAAAATGTTGATATTTTAATATGTGGCTTTTTTAGAGCATAAAAGCGGTATTTTGTTGTGGTTTTTGCGGTTCACATTGTAATTAGGTCAAAGTTACAACAACAAAAACAAAAAGCGATTATTGATGTTGCTACTAAAAACAAGTTTGCATGTCATAACGTACATGTGGGGCATGTTTAGACAGTAAATTTTGTATTTCATTTCGTATATAATTTTATGTATTTTTTTTTTTACTTTTTTTGCATAAATAGAAACAGAAAAATGAAAAATTTATTAAAAAATTTATTTTTGTAAATATGTACATAAAATAAATAAAACGATTTGTTTCCTTGTGACAAAATTTTATGTTTTCAAGCAGTAAGCAAAATTTTTGCTCATGGTTAGCTCAGGGTTCATTGTTATCATTTTCTAATAAACACTATCATTTATTCTATATTAACCTTAAGACAGTTAGGTCGTTCAACTGAAAATATCACAGCCGTGAGGCGCAGTGTTAAAGTAGATCCGACGTTCTAAACAATTGGAGTTTTCCAAAACCACCACTTGGCGAATTTGACTTTGAAGCCTTACAAGGTTCAACTGGTGCAGGAATTGAAGCTGACCGATTATTTACATTGCCGTAGATTCACTTAAATAATTCTAGAACAACTGGCTGGTTTTTCCGAAAAAATAGTTTTTTCAGACGAAGCTCATTGTCACTTATCAGGGCATGCAAATTGCTGCAATTGGGCTTCTGAAAATCCTAGAGCGATTATTGAAAAACCTTTGCATGCTCAACGTGTTACTGTGCGCTATGTGGTCTACAGACGTAATTGGGCGGTTTTTTTTTTTTTGTTTATTTTCAAATATGAAGCTGGAAATGCGGTAACTAGATCATGCTGCAGCGAGATGCTAACAACTCAATTTTGGCCTATTATTGAAAACAGATGCCTCATATTACACAACTAATGAAACGATTAATTTATTGCAAACCAAATATCCCAATCGCATAATTTCACTATAATCAGCCGTTATGTGGCCAGCCAGATCGCTTGATTTAACACCACTGGAATGTTTTTTGTGGGGCTATGTTACGTTCCAAATTTCATTGTCAAATGCAATTGCAACTAACAAGTTAACTCTAACATGGTTTTTTTATTATATAAAGAAGGGCCAATCTTTAATTTAAAACATAATGTTTTTATTAATTTTAAAAAATTTGTTTTTTCCGATAGAACTTACGAAAGGATTAATTATCAGCCAAACTGTTATACTGCTCTTTCTTTTTGATATTAATGATTAGTATACCCGGGCGGAAAATTATAAATAGATTGAACGATACTATATGATATTTTCTGTTTCAAAATATTTATTGTTGTCTCGTGCAGATACGTTTTCTTAGAAAACTACGCAGATGGTAAAAAGCATACATGTTTGTTTTTGTCTTGCATACCAGGCAGTTAGTAAACAGTATAAAATAAAATAGTATAAAATTTCTAGGCAGTTTGTAACTAGAAATTTTGTTGTTTTATCATAAGTTTTCTTAGCAAGCCACGCAGTTCGTAAACAACATACCCAGTAGTTCGCTTTATTGCTAAATTATTTTATTCTAAAACTTAAGCAAGACACATTAGTAACAATATTGTTACCTTTTGAAGCGAGAAGGGCAGCAATCTTAAATTGACAATAACTATAAAAATTTTAAATTATAAATTAAAGGGTGATCTCACAATTTTTCTTTTACATACATATCCTTCTTTTTGCAGTGTTTTACTTTAGTGGCAACAATGATGAATATTAAAAATTAAATGGTTTTTCGAAAGTGAAATTATATTCATAGAAGTATTTTGTTATATTTTTAATCAAGAAAACAGTGACGACATTTTTATGCACATGAACATTTGCAAAGGAATGGCTAGAGACCTTTAAATTATCTATTATACTCGTAAGAACAATTACCTTTACAAATGTAAAGGACTAAAAGCGTTCTTATAGTCATGTGACTACATCCCCGCGGGGCACATTTATTGGTCTTTATAGAACTTCGACCATCTAGACCTGTGCAACTGGGGGAAAAAGGGAGCCCAGTCCCCTGAAGTCAGCAGGGGTACAACTGGAAACTCCACTTTATTTCCATGGGAATCAGTAAGCTCGCAGAGTTCCGTTATTTGTCATTTTAGACATTTAACTGTTCTCTGGCTGATTATTGAGGTTGGCCCCTATATGGGAGTATCGTGGTGGTTGTGGTTTCGCGGCCCCATATCAGATCTATTGTTTAATATGGTGGCCAGGATCATTTCGCCGTTAATGACACGCTAGGTAAACGATCCAGTCCAGTGAGCATGCTAGACATGTGTTCTGGACAGGAATTGGAAAGTCTCCAACTCTTAAGCAAGGAGTGATGATTTGCAGCCCTGCTCTCGAATCATCGAAGTTGCAACTAGAAAGTTCTGTTGCATAGAATTATAGCTTCGGCTTCTTAGGATTAAGGCTTCATGGCCAGTCGCGGATGTAAATCGAATCACACAATCATGTGACTACAACATACATGGCTTAACTTCTTCAAAAGTAGTTAGAATTTCCAAAACAAATCTATGAATATAGACGTTATAAAAATACTTAAAAGGTGTTTCCATAAAGGTCATGATTTCGACTATATAGATTTATGTTCTAAACTATTGCAACCAGATAATTTACACTTATACAGCAAATAGCTTTCTTACTGCAGTGTATATCGACATTGCGCCAGATCACTATTTGTTTACATATGTGCAGATTAATACCGTGAGTTAGCATGAAGTCTGCACTGATAATAACCGCGCTAATGTTTGCGATAATCAGCCTGCGATGTTTATCACCTCACTACGCTCACTTTAACTTTTCGAAAATATGAAAAGTCGCCTGCAAAATTAAATAATGTGGCTTTCTATGGATGAGAAGCTAGAATTACTTTGGGTTAGATATGGTTATAGTCACGGCTTTGCATTATTTTCACTTTTATCTTTAGTAAAGCAATCAGGAGCAGATTCGAAAAATGCTATAAAGTAAAGTATATTAAATAAAAATCAAAAAACGATAGAGACAGAGATAGAGTAGCTGCGAAATGCGACTGAGATATCCCATAACATTTGATGCCATGGGTTAAGTAATTAAAAATTGAGTTTGATAGATACAAAAATATAATTATTTCTCATTCCTCACATAGATAAAATGTTTCCGTTTAAGTTAAGTGACGGGTAGAGCGAATGACGGAAAAATTAATTTTAATTATTATTTTCTTATGGTGGCAACACTTAGTTAACACTTAATTAGTTATGGTGGCCTCTAGTTAATTATTATGTTTAGTTGGCTGCTCTGTCTCCTTAAGTTATTATTGATTAATATTTTTACAGCCAACAATTAGACAAAAGACTCTATGTAATATATCAACACTGTATCGATTTGTAGATCGTCTTAAAAGATGACTTTTTTATTTGGGAATTCCCCAATCTTATTCGCAGTCTCATCAAAAAGCCTCATCACCCACTTTCATTAAAAGAAACTTTAAATTTTGCTTAAATAACCCACTTTTTCCTATTGCTTGACCACAAGCACATTAAGTTCAATAAGTAACTAATACACAGACACATCCAAACCATTATTTAATGCATAAATTAATACAAACTTAAACGATATGCATAATTTGTATTTGCCATTAACGTTTGTTTACATAATTCGTTCATAACGAAATGGAAAGTAAAGACCAAATTCGCCTTAAATCAGTTGCTGTTATCCAATAAACAAATATCTACATAATTATTCTACACACATATTAAGTAGATATGATTTTTTTTTTTTTTGTTAAACTGTGTGATCTTAGGTGTATGAGTTAATTAAACTTTTAAGCCTACTGAATTATATTTATCAATAGCGGAAGCTTGAAACATTTTGTGTCATTTAATCATTTGTGCGAACATTAATGATAAGAGTTCAATATAAAACCCTCAAATGGATTTGTATTTAAATTTTTGCTACTGATAACATGTTGCTATTTTGCTATTGTTCTCATTTTAGACATTTTCATAAAAAATCATTGATGCGTTAAGTAGATGAGTATGAAATTCAGTTGTAAATTTCGATTACGAGATTGTTGTGGTGAGTTTGGATAATAAACTAATTATATTTTTAAAATTAAAGTTTTACCATTTTGTGCTATAATGGATTTGTTACACTAAATTGAAAAAAAAATTTAAAAATTTTAATTTAAAACTTATTATTATTACGAAAGGAATCAATACATACGATTAAAGTTAGACCCTTCATTTTCGGCAACCCTTTGTGGGAGGAAATTAAAAAGCTTGTCAATTTCAAATCTTAAGAACTAGCTAATTACCACTTCAAACTTTCCGATAGTCAAAAACTGCTGCTTTCAGATGGCAAAGCCAGACGATAACGCTGGTTTAAAAAAAAATAAAATTATTTTAAACTTGTATTTATTAAGAAAAATGCTGTTATACTTAACAACACATTTTATAATGCTGTCGATAATTGTGACAATATATTTGACAAATAGTCCAATCTAACACTTCTCATCCACATTATCCACAAACCACATATCTGGCATTCAAACGGGAGAATTGAATGCTTTTATTATCAAACTGGCAATGAAAGTGTGCAGTTATAGTCGAGCTATTGCATCTAATGTAAACTGCATACCGGTTAGATTTTCCATCCATATTATTTATCAGAACGTCATCGAAAGAGTATTTTCAAACTATTGATGTAGTTTTAAAGGAAGACAATTACTTTCAGGAAATTTCAGAATCGATCGAACGAAGATATTATTTTCCCATGTGTATTTGTGTTGACTAACTCCAGAAAGCAAAAGATAACCTAAAGTGGTACTTTCCTTAATATAGAAAATCACTATGCAAATTACTACGATTTCTATTATTTCATTGCAATTTTCCCAAAGATTTCTTTTTATCAGGAAATAAGGCTTGTTAATACATTTTCCCGATTTAAATTTAGCTGAACAGGGCTAATATCATTTTAAATACCAGACTCACATTGTAAGGCATCAACGGTCTCAAAACGTCTCAACAGTCATCATCTTCGTTATTTCCTCTAAAAAGTCTTAGTTAAAATAATTTTTTTTAAATAATTTATATGCAGAGTCTAGCGCTGGCGTATGTTAAAGCATTAATAAAAATGGAATTTTATATGGGGCTAGCGTGCCCATGACTGCTTTGCAAGTCATTTGTGGTTGTTTTTTATTCTGCAGCGTTCTTTTTGTGCGCACACAAAAAATTCAATCATTCAAGAAAATTAATCAGAATGTTGGTTGGTTTTTATGTTTTTTTTAATAATTTTATCTTTTTCACAATTCAATACCTTTGTGTACTTATAAAATACGTCTTCTTCTATTACAATGCTTTTACTTATACGACATTATTCGATTGATTTTAGTTCGCGGTATAGACAAACAAAGCAGTTGGTTTATTAACACATGAACATGATACATATAATTGACCGTGCGAAAAACAGGGATCATTGCAAAAGCAGCACGTATTGGGAACTAAAACCGTTTAAAATTAAACGGCAAATATGGAGGAATCATAGGAATGCGTGATATCAGTACATCCTCGCCCTTATATTTTCCTTTTCAAATTTTTGCTTCAATCACATTTTCATGACTTTTTTGACAACTAAACGTGTTCCATTGCAAAGTCGTGGCTGGAAGATATTTCTAAGCAAAATAATTGGCACACCAACTTTCACTTGTAGGCGGTGAGGCGGCATTCCAGGTAACTCAAGCGAATTTTAAAATTTAATTGGATAATCATCTTGATTGGTAACAGAGTCAACCGATTTGTAGCTAAATATTTCCCGTGGAATCTTATTCAAAATTGCCACATTGATATCCGAAATCTCTGCAGTTAAGATAGCTCTTTCCCCTAGCTAATCATGGTTTTGTGCAATACCAGGAAATACGTTTATGACCAATTTTTGTTTTGATTGTGCAAAGTGGCGAAAATTATCAGGAAGCGTACTCATTTTCGTGGTGGGGTCAATTAGAATATCTAACAATTGCTTTGAAAAACGTTCGGCTGATGGATCATTTTACAATTGAACACGCAAATTACACACATCCAAACAAAATGCTATTAACATGAGCATATTTTGATTTATATTGCCATCGTATTTTGTGCAAGCACACGCACATACACACAGGAACGTACAAATGAAAACACACATTTCGTTTTTTTTGAAAAATTTGTCTTATTTTAAACGCGCACCGTGGTCGCATTAAACCAAAATGCAAACCAGCGAACAACCATTATGAAGATACTGTGAAAATTTGGTGGTAATCCGACAGCGCATCTCCTCAAACACTGGCAACCAACGGACACCTATTTTAGGCTTAATTTTTATAAATATAAGATGACAAAATTAAAATTTCCTTGTTATTTTCGAAAATTGTGGGAAAAAGCTTGTTTAAAACACTCTCACGCATTAAGGCAAAAGGGTATTTTTTTTTCACTACATTTCGCACTATAACGCAATTTTTAATTTTGCGGTGGAATGCAAGTTCAAGAAAATACTGGCCCTCTTTTTTCAAAATTAATACGACCACTCCTGTGTACCATAATCACACATTACAATAAAAAGAGCTTACAATTACTAAGCCACAAAGCAACACTATTCTAAATTAATTATTACTAAAATTTTTAGAAAATTTTAAAGCAGCATTTTATATCCTTTTTTGGGGAAAAGAAAGAGAGTATTACCAAAATTTTATTCAAATTGATTTCTTTTACCAGAAATCTAATTTATAAATTAAGTTTTGATAATAGGATACACATAAAGCGCTAGATTTTTTTATCACAGGTCAAAATATAAATAAAGTATTTTTCAACAACAGGTTTGTTTCACAATTGTGGCAACACCAACAACATAATATTTTTGACATTTGATTTTTTGACGTATTGTAGTTGGCAATTGCAACAAATAATTTTATTTCGCACGTCAATCACATTAAAATAATTAAAAGCCGCTATGAAAATTGTGCATTTCGTAAAATTCGTTATATTTTCGGACAATATAACCGTCCTTCTGAGATCGCTATTAGGAATTTGGTCGACCGGCTCGATACAAAATGTGCGAACACCAACGCGTGTTCGACTGAGTCGTACAACCGAAATTATTGCAACAATGAGACATAGTATTGCAGCAGATCCTTCACGTTTAATTCTTTGACATTCTCAACAACTGGGGTTATCTAAAACCATCATATGGCGAATTGCACATCGCCGTAGATTCGCTCGATTCAATCAGGAACAACCGGCTGGTTTTTCTGAAAAAATCATTTTATGCCCCTGTAGGCTAGTAGGTGTACTAGCTTGTCAGTATGGGGGTTGTGGGTTCGATTCCCAACAAAGACCTTGGTTTTTTTCACTACAAAAAATAAAAATTGACTGTCGGTTGGGCTGTGCTATCTAATATGGCAGTTAATTTCCGACTATCCTTCTACTTTCACCACTTTTTTCCTGTCTTCTCTATCCCTTTTCTAAAGAATGTAATACGGTACTTGACTAAATAGGCATTGTTGCCTGAAGTGCTACTTCTTTTTAAAAAAAGAAAAAAAATTTTACAGACGAAGCCTATTTTCACTTGTCAGGGTATATATACCCCTATACAAGCAAAATTAGCGCATTTGGGCTTCTTAAAATCCTACAGAAATTATTCAGAATCCTTTGCATGTTCAACACTGAATGGAGAGCTATGTAGTGTAGAAGCGTGATTTGTGTTTTTTTTTCGAAGATGAGGCTAGAAATGCGGTAACATTCAATGAATCACGGTATCGTCAGATGATACCAATCCAATTTTGGCTCATTATTAACGACGTGGCCATCACTAATATGCGGTTTTAGCAGGTGCCAGATATCACGCGGCCATTGAAATGATCAATTTATTGCAAACCAAATTTCCCGATCGCATAATTTCACGACTATCAGCAGATTTAACACCATGGATTATTTTTTATAGGGCTATGTTAGGGACAGAGACTATACGGAGCCAATCGAATCGTTTGTTAATCAATCGTTGTGATAAAAGAATCGACATATATCAGCTTGATGGTGATGGACATTTGCCAGATATCATTTTCATTTTTTCCATTTTTTGTTTTAGCAAACAAACTTCTTGTTAAAAACCCCTTCAGAAATATATTGTTTATGCTGTTTCTTTTCTGCTATTAGAGACAATAATGTAATGAATTTAACTTAGCTAAATTATTCTGCAACAACAATAAGCTACAAGTTTCTACTTTAAATGAATGAATTAACGTTTGTTGAAGTACTTTTGAGAATTTGAACAAGTAAATACGTTTCCGTATGGTTTTTATTTCCTAAACTATTTTATATATAGAAATTAGTGCTAGTCCGTAAAGCAGCATTATAAAAATGCTGTTTATTGACACTTATCATTCGTATAAAAATTTATTCCTTTATTCATATACTAAAACACTTACATAAACTTACAGTTGTGATCAAAGTATTTGCTCTTATTATACTTCTTCTCCATCCACTAGCTACAGACTTGAATGAACATAAATTCGAATGTTTATTTTTAATTTTGTTTGAAAAAAATCTATACTTATTTTATAAATATAATAAATTAATGATATTTACAATTATACGACAGAATAAAAATGTTAAGAAACAAATATGGAGTTTTTATCCAAGTTGCGATTATTTCGATCACTACTGTTCATACTTTTATCACATAAAATTTAATCAGTTCAAACAAGATTAAGTTTTGGAATATAATTATAGCATTCATTTTTTTCTGATTCTCTTATTAAGTGCTTGGACACTGCTTTGTCTTCTTCTGTAAGTTATTCAATAATTTTTATGATGTGACTGATATCAATGTGGGTTTATTTTAATTTTCATATATGAGAAGGTGTGTGTGTGTATCTTTCGTTATATAAGAAAATGATGTGATATGAATGTTTTATTTTATTGAATACAAACCAGCTTAAGATTTAATGTTATTATTGCTGTTGCTGTCATAAAATTTGATTGTGTCTCTGAATTTCTACTCAAAATGAAATAAATTAAGACGAAAATAATATAATAAAAGGTTTTTTCAATAAGACGTTTGTTTTCTAAAGCAATATAAAACATAAAATTTAAATTAGGATGAGTCAAATTTTTATTGCATTAGGAAGAGTAAAGTTCGGTAATTATGAATGAAAAATAATATCTGACAAATGTCCACCACGACCACGCTAACAGATGTCGATTCTCTCATCAAAGTTTTTAATCAACTTTTCCTAAATTAGGTGCCCTTGTCGGCGTATTTGTAGTAGATACATTGGCAATTGGTACAATTAATTTCATTTCGCACGACAATCAACAATCACAATAAAATAATTAAAAGCCGCTTATATTTTCGGACAATATAATCGTCCTTCTGAGATCGCTATTAGGAATTTGGTCGACTGGCTCGATACCAAATGTGCGAACACCAACGCGTTTTCGACTGAGTCGTTCAACTGAAAACATTGCAACCATGAGACACAGTGTTGCAGCAGATCCTTGACGTTTAATTCCTCGACATTCTCAACAACTGGGGTTATCCAAAACCATCATATGGCGAATTTCACATCGCCGTAGATTCGCTCGATTCAATCAGGAACAACCGGCTGGTTTTTCTGAAAAAATCATTTTATGCCCCTGTAGGCTAGTAGATAGTGTACTTGTCAGTATGGGGGTTGTGGGTTAGATTCCCAACGAAGACCTTGGTTTTTTTCACTAAAAAAAAATAAAAATTGACTGTCGATGGGGCAGCTCAGCGATGAAGGCATGGTCGCTGTGCCGTCTATACGGCAGTTAATTTCCGACTATCCTTCTACTATCACCACCTGTTGCATCTCTTCTCTATTCCTTTCCTAAAATAATGTAGCATAGTACTTGACTAAATAGGCACTGTTACCTGAAGTGCTACTTCTCTTAAAAAAAAATTAGCGGTTTTATTTCATTATATTATATCACGGATTTTGAGTTTTAAAGCTTAAATCGATTCTATTGGCTCCATATAGACCCTACAAAACGTAATCCAGCGGTGTTAAAACACACGATCTGGCTGGCCATTTAACTGCTGATTTTTTTTTGAAATTATGCGATGGGGAATTTGGTTTACAATAAATAGATCGACCCTCCATTGACTATTCTATTGAAACCACATATCAGTGATATTCACCTCATTAATAATAGGCTAAAATAGCCTACCCATTGACCGTTACTGCACTTCCAGCCTTATCTTCGAAAAAAAGGGCCCAATCACGCCTCCAGAGCACTTAGGACGTCATACAGTGATACATTAAGCATGCACAGGCTGCTCAATAATCGTTTTAGGATTTTCAGAAGTCCAAATGCAGCAATTTTGCTTGTTTACATACCCTAACAAGTGAAATTGTTTCGTCTGTAAAAATGGTTTTTTTAAGAAAAACCAGCCGGTTAAACGAATGGTCTGTCGGCTTCAATTCCTGCAGCAGTTAAATCTTGTAAGACTTCCTAGTCAAATACTTAGGCAAAATTCGCCATGCGGTAGTTGTGGATAACCCCAATTGTTGAAAACATCGAGGAATTGACAATAATTTTTTCAAAAACCCAGCCGATTGTTCCTTAATAAATTGATCGAATGGTCGGTCGGTTTTAATTCCTGCACCAGTTGAACCTTGCACGGCTTTAAAGTCAAATCATTACGCTAATTTCGCTATATGGTGGTTTTTAATAACCCCAATTGTTGAGTATGTCGAGGAATTGCCAAATTTGGATTTTCTTCGACACTGCGGCTTGCGGCTGCGATGATTTCAGTTGAGCGTCCCGGTCGATCACCATTTTCTTGTGTGGATTTTAAATATTTAAAGTGATTTTCGTAAGAAATTTTATTCCTTTTAACAATTACCAATTCGTAGTAGAATACGTCAGAAAATTTAATGTCATAACTATCATGTTGTTGGTGTTGCCACAATGGAAAAACAAACTTCTTGTAAAAAAATCCCATAATAAAAGACATTAATAATAAACATGCACTTCTCACAGTTTAACTTAAAGTATAAAAGTTCTACACAAGATTTATTTTATGATTTTTATTTATGACGTACAAAATTTATGTGATATTAGATCACCTATTTATGAGTAGTATGACTAATTTAAGGCTTTAGGCTGGGTTTTCTTAATAGGATGAGTAAATTTAAATCTTAATCATAAACATTTTTCCGAAGACACAAATAAAAGAATATGGTAAACAAAATTTAAATATACGGGATTCCCCAACAAATAATTAATATTCATTGATATTGGTTATTGTGCAGGTGAAAGCACGTTTTGTTGACCAGCTCGATATCGAAAACTTCTCACTAATTTCTAATGTAAACTAAAGATTTTGTACAAACAAATTGGCTAAATAAAAAATAATAAAATTAAAAAACCATAAACTAATTCTTAACAAAATGGTTATCCAAAAGACATATTATATTTAGTCTTCCACATATAGCCGACTTTCTGTGCAAAGCAATGTTCTTTTTATTTTTTACGTATTTACATTTAAAAACAAAAATTTACTTTAGTTATTTTAAGACAAATATTTTTCCAAATGTTCTAAATTAATTAAAAATTTTTTTTTTAATTAAAGCAGTTTTTAATAAAAATTAAAATTATAAAACAAAAGAAAAAACCTTTTTTGTACAAAATTAATTATGAATATTTATTTTATTTCGATAATATTGAAATTAATGTGAACAATTAAGATGTACATAAACAAATTACCATATGTATACTTAAATGAATACCACACATGTTTAAATGGATTTGCCTAATGGAAATGGAATTCGCCTATTAGTTACATGTAATCAAAATGTAAATTTATAAAATTTAATTAATTCAAACAGTCTAAAATATTCACACAAGCCAGCCCAGCAAAATGTCACTCATATATGCAGTCTAACCAACAGCGAATCTACTTTAAAGGAAATAAAAACAAATAAATGAGCTGACTTTTATCAAATAACCACCCACAAAGACGTCGTATCGTGTCACTTCAAACTGCAAAACAATCAAAGTGCGGTGAAAGTTTGTTCCGTCGAAATTATTTTATACTTTTTGTCATTCCAATTTAAAAAAAAAGTAGTTTTTTTTCGTATACTGCCACTGCGACTGTTTTCTTTAAAGATTTTATTAATATTTATGTACATATTTTAGGGCTATATGTGCATATCCTGTTATACAGCTTGTTTTTGTTTAATATGAATATCATTTCAATTTGAATACTAAAAACCTTTATGAAACATTGTCATCTACCAAACCAAACTCTTATAAATATGCATTTACCCATATTTTCATTTTATCTCTATCGTACATATATACAAAAAATTTATAGATGGATAATTGGGTTGGACCCAACAACATTCAAATGAGCCATTTGCATGAAGGAATGAACGAGTGAGTAAGTAAACTAATAGGCAGCCATGTTGACATTGAAAACTTGTGATGGTGTGATGAAAGCAAGTTTTGATATCTTTGTATCACCATATTTTAATGAATGACTGTAACACAAAAACAGCTGCGCTGCTATTAGGTTCTCTGCAATACTCTTAGCCTGTGCATTTCAATGTTTTGCATTCACCAACAGATGGGCATAACTTTCAATAAATATTATTGGTCCTACTGATGGAACAATATTGAAGGTGACGGGTGTTTTTTCAACACAAATAACCCAAATTTAAACAAAAAAAAAATATTCTTGTTCGAAAGATTCATAAATGACTTTAACACTGTGTTTTCAAAAATGCATTCTGTACATCCAACTTTATGACATTTTTTCACTTCCAGCCGTAAGACAGGCAAAATGTAAAAAAAATTGGCCATTAAAGTATAAATTTATCTGCATAAACAAAGTGGCGCCACGGAAATTATTCAGGAGGTTTTAAGTTGCAGGACCTTGAAAGTCAGTTGACAGTGTTTTCAATATCCTTGCCTCAAGCACCAAGTCAACAAAAGTAAACTTAATTTTCATAATACGAGGTCTGTAAATAAATTAAGTAATCAGACTGGCAACTTTATGTTCGAGATGGCAACACTGGAGATGATGGGCTTTAATGAGTGATTGATGAACATGTGGTTTATCTTCAGTGCGGGCAACAGTTTTTACTGTTGTGTTCTTAAATTGATTTCATGTCAGTTTTGAACAACGGTTTTTTATAAGGTTTTGCTTCAGACTTGGACATAGTTCAACCGAAACTCTTGTTAAATTTCAGCAGGACTACGGAGATAGTATTTTGTTAAGAGCCCGGGCATTTCGATAGTTTAAGGGATTTTCGGAAGCAAAAGAATTGATTGAAGATAAACTACGAAGCGGCAGGGCTTCTTTGTCATTCAACAACCCATGAAAATGACAGAATGCGGGATTTGTAAGTACAAATGAATGAATGAATTGGGGATGAGAAAAAGGTTCCAAAAAACCTTTCACAAGACCAAAAAGGACGTCAGAGAGGAAAGGTGCCTTAATTTCTTGGATTCGATTGAAAATGGTTGCTATTTTCTGGAACATTTCTCTTACTGGTGACGAGTCTCGGATGGTTTTAATATGACCCAGAAGCCAGGCGCAAGAGCATGGAGTGGTAAACTTTAACCTCTCCAAGGCCCAAAAAAGCAAGGATGGCACAGTCAAACATCAAATCAATATGCTGATTTGTTTTTTCGATATCCAAACAGTCAATCAACACTTTAACCGGGTGGTTGTTGAAAGGGTTCGAAAAAAGGTTATCAAGAACAGCTGCATAACGATAAATTTCCTTGCCACACAGCAATTTCAATAGACGAGTTTTTGGACAGTATAAACATTCCTGTGTCTCCTCAGTACCCGTATTCGCCGGTCTGAAGTCGAAAATTGAAAAATCATCTCAAGAAAACTCATCTTGGGACAACCAAAAATATTCAAAGGACTGAAGGCTCTTCCAGTATCGGAGTTCCAGAACTGGTATGACAATATAAAATTTTAATTTTTTTTGAATAAAAAGAATTTAAACAGACCTCGTATCGAACGAATGTTAATGAAGTTTAAAGTTTCTATGTAATGAATTAAAGCACTTGCCTTCTTCGAAGCTTGCTTTAGTAGGGCTTTTTAACGTAACAATTTTTAACAACGGTCATGAATCGTATATGAATCACGAATATCGCCATTATTTCGATCGTATTGTTTTAATTAGTTTCAAATAAATATAAATAAATATTCTTTTCAACGGTCTTTTTTAATTAACAATATATATTTTTTTCTCGATATTTCGCTTTCCTGTTGAAATTAAATTAATTAAAAATTAACATGTCTCTTACCGGAAATTAAACTAATTAAAAATTAATTTAATTAAAAAGAATATTTATTTATATTTATTTAAATTAATTAAAAATTAATTTAATTAAAAAAGACCGTTGAAAAGAATATTTATTTATATTTATTTAAAAAGGTCGATTAAAAAAATAAAAAAATTTAATTAGTTTCTTTATCCTCCCATATTCGGATGTACTATATTTTACTTAATGCAAATCAAATGTCTTTTAATTTTATTACTGCCATTTTGTGACTCTGCGGTTATGATTCGAAGCTTATATGTATTTATTGATTGACTTTCTTCAAAAGTAGTGCTGATTTTGTCGGTCGCAATTATACTTATTGGCCCAGTCTTTTCTACGGCCGCTGTTTATTAAATAATTTTGTTTTTTTCATTCAAATTGTGATTGTCTTGCCATCTTCTTGAAATCTATTCTAGCACGGAGGAAGATCATCCATATATTCATTGATCATGAAGAAGTTACAGTCTTCATCAACCGCAATGCAATCTTCGGTATTATATTTGAAGAAATTAGGTAGGCCTACAAACTCTGTGTGCGCAGTAGACACTATACACCGCAAATTGTTATCATTCGATATGCAGGAATTTCGTTTATTAAGAAACTTGATGAACTTAATCACTGAACACAGTTTTGCGATAAATTAAGCTGATTGATGACTGACTAAAGTAATTTGTTCTAACTTAATCCCCCAATTCAAGTGTAAGTCTATTGATATATATCTAAAAGGAGAGCACAGTATGACAGCTTGATATCTAACCACATGATAAGCTCTACAAGGACTACAATAACACTCTTTATCCGTAAAGAAGAAATCGAGTTAATGAAAACTATAATAAAACTCAAAGTGATATTTTTGGATTAACGAACGAAGTTCTAATAAAAACAGTCTGTTTTAGTTAAAATTTTGGTTTTGTGTGTCGCGACAAATATTGAGAATAACATAACAATAAGGGGTAGGAGAACTACTTTTGAAAAATCAACATAAAAGACTCGCTTCCAAAATTCATAGGTCAACTTTAATTTATTAATTTTGTCTTGTTAAAGAAACTTTTTTGATCAGCTGCTATAAAAAATTATTTTTTTAAGAGAGGCTTTGAATTAATTGGGAATTAATGTTTTTAAGGTTAAAACTTGCTATAGCAGACTTTTCCCTAACAAACATTCTTTTGAAAATAATTTGTTGAGCGAATTTCGTAGAAAAATAATTGCATGTATTAGCACGCATTATTTTTTTCTTTGGTTCTATAATTTTCTGGAGTGACATTAAGAATATATTTTTATTTGCGTGATAGGCGACAGCACAATTTGTCATTCGAATTCATTTGACAATAGACCGAACCAGTTCGAAGTGAGTTTCAAAAGGCAGAACATGAATACGCTCAATCACGATCTCGCGATAATCTTGGCATGGGGTTGTGTAAACAGAGTCGATTTTAATACCCTTAAGACGTAATGTTGCATGCTTACGCAAAGAGCTGTGTTCATAAATGGTGCTACATCTGTTACTATGGGTAATATAAGTATTACGAAATCGGACGCTCTTGGTGTTCTTGGCATACAAATTTAGTGTGATGTTTGATGGACTAAAACCATTTTTCAAGTTTCTAAAGAAACTTTAAAGTGCCTCGGTTTTATAAACAGTGTAGGAGATACTTCACTCCGATCTATCTTCGTACTATTTATACCACCTATATTCGTCCGAAAATGGGTTGGCGCCCCAAAGTCTATTTTAGAGTTGCGTCCAAGAGAGGGCCAAGAGGCTCATTGGGGACAGTATGGTATTCAACTCTATTTCTCCTCTAGAGCATTGGCGCAATGTGGATTGTATTTCACTGTTTTATCGTTACTACAATGTTAAGTGCTCTGATTTGTGCCTTTAACACGCTATTCGTTGAGGCCCCGTCCATTTGCGGTTGATTGGTCGGCGAATCGCCCTACGCATTACAGGGAAAATTCGTTTCGATATTCGTTCGAAATTAAAGTCACAGTCAAAACGACAACATCAAGTCCAAAAAGTGACATATTGCAAATACCATACATATGTCGGCAATATATGTAAACTAAATTAAAACGCCTCTTTTCTATAAAGAAAACAGTAAACTGCTTTAGATAATTTTATTGTTGCAATTTAAAATATAATTTATAGCAAAAAATAAAGTTTCTTTAGAAAAATCTAATTAAATTCATATTTCGTCTTCTTATTTCTTTAAAAATATTCTCTTAAAACAATTTAATACGTGACACTTTAACTTGTAAAACTTGCCATTAAAATGTTTTATATCATTTCGTATACATATAGGGCATAAGTTTAAAGTTGTCGAAACTTTAAGAATTTTGTTTTAATTTAGAATTTTGTAATTTTAAAATCAGTTTTCCAAAGTTTTCCAAAAGGAAAAGGTGGCTATAAACAATATCCTTTTTTTTAACTACTTTATTTTGTTATTGAATCTGTCTACGACATTCAAAATAAGTATTAAAATCTTAACCTAAGAATAACTATGTTGGCATTGCCACTGCAGCACTCAACGTTTAGTTCGAGAGAAAAAAAATATTATCCTGTCAAAGTTTGCACCCTTTTGAGGCGCCTATTTTTTTTTTTTTTTTTTTTTTTTTTTTTATAAAGAGAAGTAGCACTTCAGGCAACAATGCCCATTTAGTCAAGTACCGTGCTACCTTCTTTAGGAAAGGAATAGAGAAGAAATGAAACAGGTGGTGAAAGCAGAAGGATAGTCGGAAATTAACTGCCGTATAAAGAAAGCAACAGCGACCAGTAACTATGCCTTCATCGCTGAGCAGCTCCACCGACAGTCAATTTTTATCTTTTGTAGTGAAAAAAACCAAGGTCTTCGTTGGGAATCGAACCCACAACCCCCATATTTACAAGCTAGTACACTACCTCCTAGCCTACAGGGGCACCTTAAATAAAAGTTAGTCCCTCGCAAGTGGATTGGGATGACCAGTTACCTTTGCCATGTAGCTCGTACACGACTTTTGAATCTCTTCTCGGATGGTAGGAATATTGAGGGCCTTGTGGATATTATAATTTCGTATGTACCAAGGAGCGCACGTAACCATTCTCAAGATCTTTGACTGTCTTCTTTGTAGCTTTTCAACATTTGATGCGGATGCAGAACCCCATAACTGGATAATAAACAATATCTATCTTGATAAGGCTGTAATATGTCAAAATATACATAATAATAATACATAAAAGAAAATGAACAGAAATAAAAATTATAAGCAAGAAGAATTTTTATTAATAATACGTTCTTATTGGATATCCCTTAATTGAGTAAGTAAAACTAGTTTTTTTTTTAATTCTTTTAACTTTTCGTAAAAGCTTGTTCAAAAGCATAACAAAAGGGTAAATATATTTAGTTAGTATTTTAGTTATGACTACAGCAACAAATAGCAGTATTCTACTTACAGTTTCTTTATAGTTTACAAATAATTTAGTAGACTTAACTATTATTTAAAAGAATTAATTATTAAATAACTTTAAGCTCCTTCAGGTTCATGTATTAGTTTCTAAACTTCTTAAAAAACAGAAATAATTTTAAAAAAATTCTTTAAATTTACAGTCGGCTCCTACTTAAGCAATAGAATAGAGGCTAGGCGGGCGTAGAAACAAAAAAAAATTTTTTTGTTTGTTAGCCGATAAGTCTACTAGTGCTTTAGTTATTAAGATTTATTATAGTTTTAATTATAATAGATGAAAAAATACATAAATAAAATAAATAATGTTTTTTTTTTCTCTTTCACTACTTTACCTTGTTGTTGTACTAAACCTATTTTAATTTAGGGAAAGTTCGCAAACCATGATATATTTAATAAAATTGTCGTTTGGGGAAATTTCTTTTGAAAATTCACGGGTTTTAATATTAAAAGACTTTTTTTGGCTTTCGGCTTTCACTTAATTTCGTTTTTTCTGTCACAATTGAAATTTGAAATTTCAGGTCAAAAATCCTTTTAGATATACTGATTGTGGGGAATTTCTTTTTTTAACATACTATTACGTTTATACCTTTTTGTTATGAGTTCTTACTTGCAAAATAAATAACACCAGTCTTTAAAATTTTTAAATTTATAACAATTTTATTTACTTTAACTACAAAAAGTTGACACTTCAGAACAATTTACTTAAAATGCATGTCTTTACAACATCAGATTTAATTTTGCACTGATTGAGTATCCACTCAGAGGACGCCTTTTTATATTTGTCCATTAAAAGTCTAGAAAATTTAAAAATCTTCTATTTCCTTTGTATCACATTTTGTTGTGGTATGTTGTTTATTCAATGTATAGGCGCCTGTATGTTTGCGTGAATTTTTGTTTTTGTTTTTATACTGATAAAGTTTCTTCTTGGAATTTATTTTAAGATATTTGTTGTTGTCTCGTTTTTTCGAAAACTACGTAGATGGTACATAGCATACATGTTTGTTGTTGTCTTGCGCGTATAAAATTTCTACGCAGTTCGAAAACAGAAATTTGTTTTTCTCTTGCATGCCACAGCATATCAAATCCTTTTGGTTCCCATGTACAAAATTTCTGCGCACTTTGTAACTAGATATTTTGTTGTTGCACCATAAGTTTTCTTAGCAAGCCACGCAGTTTCTAAACAACATACCCAGTAGTTCGCTTTATTGCTTAATTATTTTATTTTAAAACTTAAGCAAGACACATCCGTAAAAATATTTTTGAGTGAATATCATGATGTGTTGCTGTGTTGCTGTCAAAAAATCAAAAATTTATTTTTGAATTTTAAATTTCCAAACATCTCAACAGTTAAACAACATTACAGAGACACCATCATTATTTGCTTATTAATATGCCATAATAAGTTAGTCAAATGTTTCGCCAAATTCCATCGTATTTCATATAAGAATTGACAGGAGGGCGGCGGTATTAAATAAATACAATGCAATTGAATATTTTTATCACTTAAAACTATTTAATACCACTTAAATCTATATTGCGATATTACGAAATTTCTACTCTTCACAACATTCATTTCACGTTTAACTTAACCTATATCGGATTTTTCAACAAGAAGTTTGATTTTCAATTGTGGCAACATAAGCAGCATGATATTTTTAATATTTAGTTTTTTGACGTTTTCGTGGCAGAATTCAATTTCGCACGAAAATCACATTAAAATAATTAAAAGCCACTATGAAAATGGTGATTCTGTTAAAGATACATTTCGAAAAATTTGTGATATTTTCGGACAACATAATTAATTGTCCTTCTAAAACCGCTATTAAGAATTTGGTTGTTAAATTTGAACCGATAGGCTCGATTTAAAATATTCGCCAGGGTCGTTCAAATGAAAACATTACAGACGTGAGCTACAGTATTGAAACAGACACAAATTTGTCAATATAATTCTCAATGTTCTCAATAATTGGGGTTATCCAAAACCCCAATAAAAATTTGCCCTTGAAGCCTTACGAGGTTCAACTGTTGTAGAAATTGAAGCCGACTAAGCATTCCTAATGGCGTAGTTCGCTCTACGACGAGGTCGATTTTCATTTGTCAGGGTATGTCAACAAGCAAAATTGCCGCATATGGAGTTCTGAAAATCCTATTACTAAGAAGCCTATGTATTCTGGAGACGTTATTGGGCCGTTTTTTTTACGAAGGGCAGGATAAAAACGCAGTAACGGTTAATGGATTACGCTATCGCGAGATGCTAACAACTCAATTTAGGCCTATTATTGACAACGTGGATATCACTGGCATATCAATAGGAAGGTGTCACTGCCACACACAGCCAATGCAACAATCAATTTATTGCAAACCAGATCGTGCGAGAAGCTATGCCATTTTTTCAAAAAGTCATTAAAAAACTGTGATAAAAGCATCGACATCTGTCGGCGTGGTCGTGGTCGAACATTTGCCAGATATCATTTTTCATTCATAATTGCCGAACTTTTATTTTCTTAATGCAATAAAAAAGCTTGAATTATCATAAACTAAATTTTTTGTTTTAGATAACAAACTTCCTGTTAAAAAACCCTTTATATAGTTTAAAAAAAACATAAAATCGCCATGAAATATTGTCAGTAAAAATAAAAAACCGAATCATAATTTTATTAAAAATCAGAAAATTACTAAAATTTAAGAACGGAAATATACCCCCGGGCGAATTGGGGCACATTGTTATGTGTTAATGGAATCTCACCATCATCACATGTGGCGCTGGAGATAAAAAGGAGTTTTTTCCCCTAAAGGCTAGCAGGAGCCATTTGGGCAACTCCACGTTATATCTATGGAAATCAGTTAGCCCTACAGTTCAGTTTTTTAGATATTCCCTGACTTATTATTGAGATTCGTCCTTCGGGAGCATCGTAGTGGTAGTGTTTTCACAGTCCCTCATAAAATGATTAAGGGGGCAGGGTCATTCACTTTTGACCAAGAACGCAGAATGAATGATACGGATCCAGTGAGCTGCTTGTCATATGTTCTGGACCAGGAGTTGGATAGGAGTGGTACTGCGAGCTCCCAAAATTGCAACTAAATGTGACTAGAGGATAGAGATATCCGAACACTTCCTAGGGCGTGGGTGACGCTACTATCAACCATGTGATTTGATCCACCACCCCGTTATGGCTCACACAGCTAGGTACTAATGTAAATCTTATCACGCATACACATACCTATACCGTAGATATCACAGATATGTTCTTATAAATATTACGTGCCTGTAAATCTCACAGTTAAACTTAAGTTCTATGCGCCGTATTATATTAATGTAATTTCTAAATAGATATTTTCTCTGCTTTAGGCTTTTTTCTAACTTGTCCAAAACAGGTCATGTATTCCTGATTGCAGTTCTTATCTAAACTGATAGCCAAAAACAACTAAGAAACAATACTATGTACCAGAAAATCTGTACCAGAAAATCTTAACTGAAAATATATTTTAGCCCATTTAATAGGCATCGTTTCATTCCTTTTCACATCTGCTGTCCATTTTAACATCCTTCATTTGATGGATGACTGCTGCATATAAAAGAGATATTTGGTTGCTTGCTTAAGAGAATGACTAGATAAAATTTAGAACGACTTCTATACAATTACGACAAACATGAATGCACACTTGCATATTTGCTATCGAACACAGAGGAATAATTTTTGTTTTTGTTTTTGTTATGCAGAAGCAAAAAAATAAAAGTTTGTTAAACAACATATAAAACATATGACAAATTATTACTTTCATACAGTGTTGTCAACTTTCTTGTTACTGGTTTGGTGTTGTGGTTACAGTTTATTCGTTTGCCATTGTTTGTAGACTTTAATTTAAGAAAGTTCTGATTTTTTTTGTTTTTGTTTTCTTGGGTGTGTGTATTATATTTTTTCCTTCTTTATGTTTTTATTTTTCTTTTTTTTTGTTTGGTTTTGTTTTTAAGATAAACTTTAGTTAACTTGTATATGAAATTTATTAAAAACTTTATTAAAAAGTTTTGGAGTAGCGTATGTGTTTGTGTGTATGTGTGTGTGTGTGTGTGTGTGTGTGTAAAATGCAGTGTATAACCAACAAAAACATACTTTCGATAATTGGAGAATCCAAGGCAAATTAAAACTGGAATTAACAAAACGAAGAAATAAAATCAACTTTTGTAAAACAAGAAAAACTTATAATTGATATTGAGAATAAAATGCAATTATTTTACAGGTAAGCAATACTGACTGTAAGGTGGAAGCTGAATAAATTAAAACAATTAAAAATTATACAATCAAAAAATATGTGTTGATCACACTTGGAAGGCCTTTTAAATTTATACTTTTAAAATATTTATATATGGCACTGGCATTTCAATTGTGCTTTTAAAAGTGCTAAAGTATCTTCGAATAAATTTAATAATATAAATTAAAGAATAAATAAGGAAAAACTATAAGTTATATTTATACATTTTCAGTGAGATAAGATTATTGTTATTGGAATGCAACAATGTGAATCGCATGAACGGTAAAAGTATACTGTATGATTATGGGTAAAATAAGTAGGTTAAGAATCAGCATCATAATTTCTTTTATGAAAATAAATAAATAAATAAAAAAGAATTTTTCAGTCAGAATAAAATATAAATGAATAGTGAGCAGTAATCGCCATGATCCTTTAAATCATATTTTATAACATTTAACTTGGAAAAGCTGTGTGGAAGCTTGCAATTAGAAACTTGTTTTGAATCCAATAAAATACATTTAAAAAGATTCGAAACATTTGAAACGACACGTTTCCGCTGGTTGCTGGGGTAGCTCAGCTGTGGCCAGTGTCGAAGCTTTTAATTAAATTTTCCTGGAGGGAAGGAAACCAACCCGACTCACTGACTGCACCTGATTGTTGTGTCCAAGCTGACCAGATTCACCGTCGCTCCCTTTACTGCAGTACTCCTACGCGTAGCCTTCAGTGTGTGGTGGGGCTGACTGTTGTGTCCAAGCTGACCAGAACCACAACCACCTAGCTGCGCGTATTTACTCGGATACTGGCTCCTGCGACCTCCACTTCAATAAGTCGTCTTTCTTTTCGATTTTTTTTCTTAAGCTGCTTTTAATTTCTTAGGCAAAACCTTTTAAATTTTTTTTCTTTTAATTTTAATTACAGTTTTCTTTCTGCTTAGTTCTATTAGCAAAACACGCTACTGCTTACAATTACTTATCGTAGTCGGGAGTCGCCCGCTGTCAATCGTGGAAAGCCGAGAGTCCCTGGTTGTTGTACCCAAGCTATTCAGTGACTCTGTTCTTTCCTCGATTTCCGTAGCCGCCCAAGAAAGTAGGAATGAATGGCGGTATCAGAGTGGTGCCCCTACACTGATGCCAGCATTTATTTCCTCACTGAACCCTTATTGCTTCCAACAAAGATGTTCTTACCTTCTTGGCAGCTACCACACGACTGCCCGTCCCAAATATTAAAAAATATTAAATCAACTTAAGTTGAGTAACAAATAAATTCAACACCAATCTAAAGTATGATAATAATTATAAAAAAAAGAGTGCTTATAACTAAAAGAAAGAGATCAATTCCAATGGTAAATACAATGTGAAAAACTAGAGAACTATCGACGCTACATCCTTCCTTGTGGATAAAAACGAACGACGTGACTTTTATCGTTACACGTTCTTCGATTCACTAGAAAAAAAAACAACTCAAAATTATTCTAAGCTATTGCTATACAAGTTAAAAATGTCGTTATGGACAACATACGTCATTACCATTAAAAAAGTTTTGTGTCAATCATAGCCAAGGGGTATTTTGGAGGGTAAACATCTGTCATTATAATTTTTCCTAAAAATTTTGTGCCCTGAACAGATATTTTACGCGGAAGTCCAATAACCTTCTTTCATTTGAAGAAAACGGCTGCTGAAAGATAGCGATTATTGCTAGAAGCTTACGGTCAGTATGCATTAACTCATAAAGCTTGCGCGAATCAAAAGTAGTAATTTTGACACAGAAGAGTAGGAGAACCTGGTCAGTCGACAAAAATTTAAAGATTAGAACTTGAAGGCATTATTCAACGAAGGTTGTGTTAAACGCAAAATTTTTTTTTTGTTTCAATAATTATTTATTGTATCTTCAAGAAACTAAACTAACAATAAGTTTTAAAATCTTAAATTCTAAAAAACAAGTTACATTAGTCCCGTCCATGTCAGAACTAACCTTTTGGGTAAAAAAAAATTGACATTAAAAAAAAACAAAACAAATATTTCTAAGATGCGTCATCTGTAGCATTGAGGATTAAAGCTGCGGTATCTTTTTTTTTTAATCGGCTATGTCCACTATAATCCAAGATATTGCGAGCAAGGGGATTAGGATGGTCTCCAAGCTTCATTAAGTCACCAGCGGTATGTCTAAATCACAATGTATGTTTGAATTTCTGATGTACCATGGGGCGAAAGTTATTTTATTCTGTCCACGTTGAATTCTATCTACATTTAAAGCTGAGTCAGTGCCCCAAAGTTGGATTCCGTAAGACCATATTGGTTTCAAAATACTCTTGTAAATTAGAAGTTTACAATCTAGGCTAAGTTTCGAGTTCCTGCCAATAAGCCAATGTAATTGTGTTAGCTTAAGTCTCATTTGTGTTAGCTTTGAGTCAATATGATGTTTCTATGTAAGGCGACGATCAAGATGTATACCAAGATATATCACATAAGTATGGTGAGGAACAATGTGATTATTGATTCGAACGGGTGAACAATTATCTTTTCCCAGGGTGAAGGTCACATGAATGCCCTTTTGAACGTTCACTTTAATTCTCCATAATTTTAACCACAACGCCAACTGAGTTATATGTTGCTGAAGATTTATGGATTCTTGATGGGAGTTTCCGTTCCAAATTTAAACACGCTGTATCATCAGCAAACGTTGAAGTGTGGACAGTTCCACTCACAGGCATATCGCAGGTATATATCAAATATAAAACTGGTCTAAAAATGCTACCTTGTGGTACGCCTGAGGAAATTGGTTTGAATAAACTAACGAAGTCTTCTTCAACAACAGAAAATTTTCGTCCAATTATGTAGCTTTTCAGTAGGTTGCTTATATTACAAGGCAAGTGAGCGGTCAGTTTCAGAAATAGACCTTCATGCCAAACTTTGTCAAAAGCCTGAGAAACATCAATAAATCTATGGGTTTGCTCAATTGTGCTATGTCTACTTCTAAAGCCAAATTGATGGTCTGGGATACACCCACTATCCCTTAGCATTGGAGACAATTTATTCATAAGCAACTTTTCAAAAACCTTTGAAATAGTCGGTAATAGGCCTATGGGCCTATATGACTCGGTTTTGGTTAGGTCTTTACCCGGTTTTGAAATCATTTTAACTTTGGAAATTTTCCAGTGGTCAGGATAGTATTCAAGCCGTAAAATGGCATTAAAAATAAGTAGCATGAGTCTGAATGCAATACTGGGGAGCTCTTTCAACATTCTGTTACTTATACCGTCCATACCAGGAGATTTTTTTCGGGTTTATCTCAGAAATTAATTTTTGAACCTCACGCAACCTAAATTTTAAGGGTCAAGGGGGTAATGCAACTACGCTCGGCAATTTAACATCATCAGTACATTTGTGTGGGGTGAATACATCTTTCAAGTATTCGGCAAACTAGTCGCCTTTTAGCGTCCCTTCTTGCCCAATCTCCACTGGTATTACGTAGAGGTGGCTTGTACTCAACGGGTCTTTTAAGGTTTTTTGTAGCACGCCATAAAGAATAATTGGAGTTAGGTGTAGCATCGAGACCCTCCAGATATTTCTCAAACGATGTAGTTTTTTCAAATGCTAGCAAGTCTCTAAGCCGCTTTGTGCAGTCTCTAAGTCTAAGAAGAACTTGCATTATCATTAGAAGTCACAATAGAAGTCATTTTCCTCTATCTAAAAGCAGTGGGATTCCTTCGAAAGCAAGGAAATTGGGTCGCATATGAATTAAAGCCGAAAGATGTTGAATGGCAATTTTGCATGTCGGGAATGCTTGATGCTTGAAGGCTACAAAACGAAGTCATTTTTGCATCGTCTTGGTACTGTTGATGAACAATGGATACATTATGATAATCCCAAGCGAAAAAAGAACGGAAAAATACCCCCGGGGGAATTGGGGGCACATTGCTTTGTCTTAATGGAATATCACCATTATCACATGTGTTACCAGGGTTAAAAAGGAGTTCAGTCCCCTAAAGGCTAGCAGGAGCCAACTGGGCAACTCCACATTATTTCCACGGGAATCAGTTAGCCCTACAGTTCAGCTTTTTAGGTAATCTCTGAAGCTCATATGTAAGCCTAATAAGCCAGCTAAATCAACGACGAAGCCGAAATATTCATGGCGCCCAGGTAATAGTCTATATTTGTGGGCTCGGAAAGGTATTTCGTATTATAAGCTCTTAAAATCGGGTCAGACCAGCACAAAGGATCTGTATCTAGGACAATGGATTCGTTTGAAATGAGCAATCAACGGAAAACCATCAGAATATTCGACCAGATATAAGGCCGCACACAGTCATACATCCCAGCAACTCTCGGCCACACGTTAAAAGACCGTTTGAAAGCTATTTGGAAAACGGTGGCTCACCTGCAAGTGTGAGGCAAGAAATCTTAATAAGATCAATGAGAACTATTGCAAGAATTTCCAAACGAAAATCACAAATCCATGGGATAATTATAATTTACCAGCAATTATATCTCATAAACAAGTTTACTACTTTAAAGCTTTTCGTCGCTAGGTCTGTAAGTATTATAATATTCAAATTTAAAAATTTAACTCGACTACATCTATACTATAGCCGTGTGAAATTTGCAATGCAATCAAACTAGGTTTTTAGAAACTGATAGTTTCTGGCCCAACGATTAGTTACTAAAATTAGTCCGTGTAGCGCATTCTGTATAACTAAGCAGCTCACTTACCATGGCTATTCAATAACAATTATTTTCTTTCATACTCAAAGCTTTGCTGGTGTTTGAGCAAGCCACAATTAACGCGACTGCTCCACATTTGGTAAAAAATAGCACAAGTGTTTAAATACAAAATATTAAAGCTTTAAATAATATTGCGTTTTAATTTAATTCGAAGAACAAAATACAGAAGTGTGTTTCTGTTATACTGAAATAACTTGTTACAGTTTCATTAATTTTTATTAATGTTTATTTTTTTATTTTTATTGTGTTATTTATTAGGAAATAATTCCCGTTTTATTTTTCTGATTTCCTGACAGTAAATTAAAAAAAAAATTTATTTATTTATTAATGTTTTTTTATTTTTTTAAAATACTTCTCTTCAAAGAAGATTAACAAGTTATAAAATATTATTTCTGGAAACTTTGTCAGTAGGATAGAAGGCACCTTACTTCATTTAAACAAAGATTATAATGATAACTTTGTTCCAAAGAAATGTTTGTATGATCGAATATGTAAATTTTTTTAATTAATTGATTTTATATTGTTGTTATTGTTGTTGAAAATATTTATTAAAACATGCTTTCAGCTAGACATGTGATTAGAATTTTTAATTTCTCTTGATTTAATAAACAACAACAACAACCGCATTGTTAGGTGTGCTGTTGTTATTTTTATCGTCATAATCACCTGGCCCCAGAAACATGTTTTAAGTTATATAACACATATCAACACATTAGTAACTGAAATACTAAAATCACGGAAAAAGAATGCACATTAAATACTGCTTTTTATAAAACTTAACATTGACCATTATAACTTGAACGAAGTAAAAAAATTAAATAACAATAAGAAAAAAAACTAAATAAAATACTCGTATTGGCCCCACATACTAAATTTAGTAAAACTGGTACTCGTGATCACACCTTAAATGCGTTCGCTCTCTCGCTCTTTATCTCTTTCCATTTCTTGTATTTTTCTTCCACAGCATTCAAACTGATTCCGTATGGTGAGAAACTAGTTGCAGGCAAATTAATTCCACTTAACATTCAGCTTAAATATAAACAAGGCACTATTACGTGTTTTGGTACCAAAAAATACACTTGGAGACCCTTGGTGAAAACCATAGGACCAATACTTAAAAAGAATTAATATAAATTTTATTTAGGAGTGTATGCTTTTATATTTTTGCCTTAAATCATCACTAGGTAGCAGCCTTTTATTGCACTTGGTTTCTAGTTAATTGTGAAACTTTCTTTGGAAAGGAATGGGAGGAAAGTGGTGAAATCTACAAATCCAGAGAATACTTACTTTAGCAATAGTCTTATGATATATATACATACTTTTATATAAGTTTGGTATGTATGCGCCTGGCCGTGTGGTCCTAATCCGGCGTCGGTATTACCACTGGGTGTAGGAAGTGCACGGCTACAGGGCTGTGTAAGCACTCCTTGCTGAAGAGTTGGAAACTATCGAACACCCTTTCCTGTTGCATGCTCATACTAGGATGTTGAATGTTAAGCCTGCATTACTATTTCTTTGGAAGCTTTTTTCAAAGCAACCGACTAAAAGATTAAACGATTAAACCGATTAAACGATGGAATACAACTGTCATGTATGGGCCGGCGGCCCAAAGTCTATTTTAGAGTTGCTCAACCGCGTACAAATGACGACCAAGAGGCTCGTTGGGGACAGTAGGATATCCAACTCTATTGATTCTTTGGAGCATCGACGCAATGTGGGTTGTATTTTACTGTTTTATCGTTACTGCAGCGGTAAGTGCTGTAACGAAATTAGGAAGCTTGTTCCCGTTACTCGCACGTTTATGCGTTTAACTGAGACCATATGCAATTGTGGTTGATTGACCGGTAAATCGCACCACGCATTACAAGAAAAATTCGTTTTTTAACAGAACAGTCCGTATGTGGAATATTCTCTCTCCAGAGGTCTTTCCTATAACTTTCAATGTAGGAAAGTTCAAATCGAACATCTACAAACACTACTCCCTCATTCCTCTTCGCCGTAACCCGATTTCCTAGTTCTGGCACATCCCCTGAAAACTTAAACCAGCAGATACCACGTTACTCCTCAACCAATAAAAAGAACAGAGCCGTAGCCCTGCGGGCAACTGGTTACCGTGGTGTATTGAGTTCACTGTTCGGACTTTGAGAATCCTATGTCTCTATTAGTTTGGAGACCCTGCTAGTCTACGAAAGCACATGTCAAGATGGGAAAGAAATCCATCTTGACTACATGCCCCCAGGGGGATTAGTTTGGTACAGATAGTGTGATTCGTTTTAAATCCGCACCTGGCTATGTAGCCTTAATCAGATGGTGGACAAACCACAATTGTATAATTTGGAACGTCATACATGCGTCCTAGAAAGCCGAAGGCATAATTCTAAGCAACAGAACCAACTAGTTGCAACTTTAATGATTCCAGGGCAGGGCTGCAAACCATCACACCTTGCTAAAGAGTTGGAGACTTTCCAACTCCTGTCCAGAACACATGCCTAGCATGCTCACTGGACTGGATCATTCACTTTGCGTGTCATTATCAGTGAGATGATCCTGGCCAACATAATAACCATTATACTGTTATGGGGCCGCGAAACCACAACTACCACGTTACTCCCATATAGGGGCCAACCTCAATGATCAGCCAGAGAACTATTAAATGTCTAAAGAGACAAATAATAAACTCTGGGGCACGCTGATCCCCTTGGAAATAAAGTGGAGTTTTCAGTTTACTCCCTGCCTGTCTTCAGGGGACTGGGCTTCCTTTTTCCCCAGTTGCACTGTGTCTAGATAGTGGAATTCTATAAAGACCATATTTATGTGCCCCCAGGGGGATTAGTTTGGTACAGCTGTTTTTTACTTCTTAAATTTCTCCGACGACTAGGAAATTGCATTTGGGATGTGTTATAAAACATAATAAATAAAAACTGTAGCCATATTGATGACGTGATATAGATTCTAGTCAGCGCTTATCTGGCCCTAATCTAACTGCAATCTTACCACCGAGTAAAAACAATGCGACCGCCAACGCCCCTAAGGCGTAGGTGCCAATTTTAAAGGCATAACGAGCAGAGCCCTGTCTCCACTTCGTGCTCGAGAGCCGACGACTATCTAAGCTCCTTGTCACCCCTGCTAAGCGACAGGTTGTTACATGTGCAACAGCTCTTCTATTGCAAAAAGCGGACCCTTCATCCCACCATTGATCCCCCCTGGGAGCATATTTATCGGTGTTTATGGAATACCTGACCATCTAGACCTGTGCTGCTGGGGGTATAAGGGAGCCCAGTTCCCTGAAGGCAAGCAGGGAGTCAACTGGAAGCTCCACGTTATTTCCACGGGAATCAGTAAGCCCCAGAATTTCCGGTAATTGCCTCTTTAGTCTTTTAGCTGTTTCTCTGACCGATTATTGAGGTTGGCCCTTCGGGAGTATCGTGGTGGTTGTGGTTTTGAGGCCCCAGCATAAACTGATTTAAGTAGGCCTGGATCATCTCGCCTTTAATAACACCAACGGGTGAATGATTTGGATCCAGTGAGCATGCTAGTCATGTGTTCCGGACCAGTAGTTGAACAGTCTCCAGCTCTTCAGCAAGGTGTGGTGGCTTGCAACCCTGCTTCGGCACCGCTGAAATTGCAACTAGGAAAGTCCTGTTGCTAGAATTATTCCTCGGCTTCCTAGGGCGTGAATGACGGTGCTTTTTATTCCCAGTGGTTGGACCGCCATCTGATAAAGGCCTACGCCAGGTGCAGAAATCCCACCATCGATTTTTAAACCACTGCTAATACGATACTCCCTGAAAGGTCTCACCAATAACCAGTACAAGGCCGTAGGCCTGCCGGCAACTAGTTCTCGTGGCACCAATGTGTTCCAGTCACTGGTCAGGCCTCAAGAGGCCATTTATTTATCTTCCAGTTTCGATCTCCTGCTACACAGCTATTTTTTACTTATTAAACTTTTCCAGTGTCTAGGAATTGCGCTGTAACATGTATAAAACAGTACAAATGGAACTTTAGCTATATTGATGCTACTGATTGCAAGCTGCTGAGACTTTACCTTAGTTTATTACTGCTACAGTCCTTAGCCAAAAAATAAAAATAAAAACAACAACTATGAACTCTGTGCATAATCAGAAAAAGCGACTTAGAGAAACGATGCTACCTTCCATCAAATTTCATATTTTGGAAAATCATAAAAATAGAGAAGAAGTAAAACGCACTGAAGTGTTAAAATACTACAGACTGCTAAGTTTTTACTACAAACGGAAAGAGCGCTTTCTTAAGAATAAAGAAAATAAAAATATAAAATAACAAAAAGAAAATATAATAATTTTACTTAGAAAAAATATTCAATTAAAATTTTTAGAAAGTATCTTTATCCAACTTTAACAATATTTATAGTTAAAGCTAATAAGATACGCATGCGCTTTAAGGTGAGTAAGATATATTGTATAAAACGTCACAATAGCCAACAGACAGACGCATTATTTTTGAAATAGACCCAGCAAGTGTTCAAAAACTAACCGGCTTAAAATATATTTTTATTGAATTTCATTACGGGAGCCTGAAGACAACAACTCAAATTGAAAGTGAACTCAATGGGAAAAGAGTCAAAAAGCTAAACACGTTCTTTCTCTCTCTCTCTATATATATATATATATATACACATATATCTTGCTTGAAATAAAACAAATTATGAAGCAATACAAGAAGAGTAGGTGAGAAAGAGATTTAAGTAACTCACTGCTGGAAATTCAAGGCAGTTTCAGTTTAATTCATACAACAACTTTGTGTTGTTTAATATTTTTTTGCTTTGTGTTTTAATCATGATTTTCACCTTCTTGCAATTTCTTCAAGTGGAACCACAAACAGTTGACGGTTTTTTTAACGTCGTGTAAGACGTGGTTCGCGCTTAAACTCGTTGCCTTAACAAAAGACTGATTTATATTTTAAGAGTGTTTGAATAGAAATAACTGAAATAACAAAAAGAAACGTCATTAAATAAGGAAATTCGGCTGCTTTCTAATATAAAGAAATACTGTTGTAATTTTTTTTTTTGTTAATTTAAAAAAGAAATTTAAAAAAAATCTAAACTTGATTTTGAAGAATTATACCATTAAGATAAACAAATAATAGTCATTATGTCAAATAGTTTAAAAATAATTACTACACTATTACTGTTGGGTTCATTAGCTAACGGTGAGTTTTGCACTTGTTTTGAAAAACTTTTCAAATATTTTTTTTTATTATTTTAAATTAAATAAATTTTTGTATATTATTTTCAATTTCCGCATTTTAAATATTTTTATTTAATTAATATCTCATGCAAAAGTGTGTGTGTGTATGTATGTGTACGTGTGCATGTGTGCGTGTATGTGTACTGCAATAAAAAAGTTAAAATATTTTGTAATTTCCTCTCCCCTTCTTTATATGATTTTGTTTACAACAGAATTCAATTCACTTCTGCTGCTACTGTTGCATGCATTTGTATTTTAATTCAATAATGATGAGCGAAATGGTAGAAACAATAAAAAGAATGTGTTCAAATTTAATATGAATAGATTAAAAGAAAATTACATTTGAATAAAGATAGATATATAAAAATCTATAACATAACTTGGATTGTTACCAAAAACACATGTGAGGGAATAAAATAATTTAGTAACTTAAAAAAAAAATTATAAAAATTAGATACGAAAAAAAAAGCACACAAGCAAATAAAATTTTAACATTATTTTATATAACCTATTTTAAAAAAGAAATGCGTCTCTGACTATTGTTGCTAAGTTTTCGACGATATCGAAAAAATTAAATTAAAAAGCAAAATTATTTCATTAATATAAGCATTCAAATAAAAAAAAATAAAAAAAGCTTGCATAAGATCGAAAATGTACTAAAACAAAAACAGATTACTAATTTGGATAACCCCTTTATTACATATTACAGCTCACTTAGCTCATACGAATATAAGTTCAATATAAATAAAAATGCTAGTAATGTGATCAATACATGCTTGGAGTTCTTTGACTTATTCGTAGTAAATGCATTGGCAATTGCTACAAAATCCACTGTTAAAATGGCATTTCGAAAAATTCGTGATATTGTCGCACAACATAATCGTCCTTCTGAGACACCGCTATCAAGAATTTTTTCGTTAAATTTGAGTCGACTGGCTCGATGTAAAATGTGCGTACACCAAAGCGTGTTTGACCGAATTATTTAACTGAAAGCATTGCAGCCGTGAGTAACAGTGTTGAAACAGATCCAAATTTGTTAATTCGTTGACGCTCTCAACAATTGAAGTTATCCATAGCCACTACATGGCGAATTTTGCGTAAGGATTTGACGTTAAAGCCTCATAAGATTCAACTAGTGCAGGAATTGAAGCCGACCGATCGTTCACAACTGGCTGGTTTTTTTGAAAAAATCATTTTTTCACACGAAGCCCATTTTTACTTGTCAGGGTATGTCTTATCCAGCAAAATTGCCGTATTTGGGCAATTTTGAAAAACCTAGAGCGATTATTGAGAAGCCTTTGCTATGTGGTTTCGAGCCCTTTTTTCGAAGATGTGGCTGGAAATGGGGTAACATGAGACTTAAAGGGGCTAACAACTTAATTTTTGGATTATTACTGACGACGTGGATATCACTGACACGTGATCTCAACAGCACACATGTGCCACATGTTACACAGTCAATGAAATTATTTGTTTATTGCAAACCAAATTTCAAAACCAATAAAATCATGAAATCAGCAGTAAAGTAACCAGCCAAGTAACCAGTAATTAATTACAATGTCTTTACGTAGCCGATCAAATTGATTTCAGCCTTAAAACTCTAAATGTGTGATGTGATTAAAGAAATAGGATTGCCATTTTGCCAAAATTTGATTAAAAACTTCGATAAAAGAATGGACATCTCTCGAACTTTTCTTTTCGTAATCTTAATCTATTTGTGTTTTTTTTTTTGCTTTAGAAAACAGACTTCTTGTTGAAAAAACCCTTTAAAACAGGATTTTTAAAGTGTTCCTTCATTAAAACTATATATCCAACATATCCAACAACTTACTTAGCGATCGACAGTATGGTTTCCGTAAGGGGCGCTCTACGGGCGACTTGCTGGCCTTTCTGTCTGAGCAATGGTGTAATTCCATTCATAACTTCGAAGAAAGTAAGGTTGTGGCTCTAGATATTTCCAAAGCATTCGATAGAGTGTGGCATAACGCACTTCTATCAAAACTTGCCGCTTTTGGTGTCGGTGATAATTTCTCTAGATTTACATCTAGTTTCCTCAGAAATCGCTTTATACGAGTTGTTATAGATGGGATTTCATCAGACGAGTTCATGATTAATTCAGGGGTACCGCAAGGCTCCGTTCTTTCTCCTACTCTATTTCTTATTTTTCTAAACGACCTTCTTTGTCGAACTTTCAATCCTATATATTCTTTTGCCGATGACAGCGCCATTTGTCACTCATATTCATTTCGTAAGAGACCAGGCCATTTGGAGGTTAGTTCCAAAAGGCAGAACATAAATGATACCCTTAATCACGATCTCGCGACAATCTTGGAATGGGGCCGTGTGAATAGAGTAGATTTTAATGCTCGTAAGACGCAATGTTGCATGCTAATGCATAGATCTGAGTTTGGTAGTGGTGCTGCATCTGTTACTATGGGTGATATAGATATTACGGAGTCGGAAGCTCTTGATGTTCTTGGCATGAAAATTCAGTGCGATGTTCGATGGACTAAACACATTTTTCAGGTTTCTAAAGAAGCTTTCAAGTGCCTTGGTTTTCTAAAACGGTGTAGAAGATACTTCACTCCATCCGATCCCCGTACTATCTATACCACCTATATCCGTCCGAAAATGGAATACAACTCTCATGTATGGGCCGGCGCTCCAAAGTCTATTTTGGAGTTACTCGACCGCATACAGGAGAGGGCCAAGAGGCTCATTGGGGACGGTAGGGTATCCATTTCTGTTGATTCTCTAGGGCATCGACGCAATGTGGGGTGTATTTCACTGTTCTATCGTTACTACAATGGAAAGTGCTCTAATGAAATTAGGGAACTTGTTCCCGATACTCAAACGTTTTCGCATTTAACACGATTTTCGTTGAGAGCACATCCATTTGTGGTTGATTGGCCAGTGAATCGCACTACGCATTACATGGAACATTTGTTTTTTAGCAGAACAGTCCGTATGTGGAATAAAATCCCTCCGGAGATCTTTCCTGTCACTTTCAATCTGGGAAAATTCAAACTGAATGTTCACAGACACTATTCCCACTTTCCTCCTTCCCGTAACCTAATTTCCCAGTTCTGGCACAATGCTTTGCATATGTAGGGGTCATCCCCTGAGTGCTGGTCCGAAAAAAAAAATATACTTTTTACGGCAGGTAACACAAAAAATGGTTCTTTTGAAGAAGGAGAAAAGGATGCGGGAATCAAACTTTAAAGCCTTCTGTTAAAAATCAGTTATTTTCACAAAATAATTGCTTATGGATTCTCTTACCTAAATGCAGTTTAGTCAGTCGCTGCTGTAGCTATCAAGTTAAAATGAGCCTGACCAATTTAGAAAATTTGATGGAAAAAAACCCTCTTACTCAACCAAATAATCAATAAAATTGTTTATAATTTTATGATGAAAACTTTCATTTCTTACAGATGGATCAGATAGGATCTTTTTTATATAAAGACTGAAACTTCACAAATGTAATAGAGATATAGTTTGGTCATATTCAAATCGCTGAATATATTGAAGATAATCTATTTGAATAGCGTGGAAATGGCCTACAAAATATCAGAAGTTTATACTTTCAGTATTGCATTAAAAGTCACTACCTCTATGAGAACACCTTTTAATTTCATGTATAGAGTCCGCCAAATAATTTTTTTTTTAATTTTAAAAACAAAACTACACAACTTCGGCTGTGTGGCAAATGTTGCCAATATCGTCCTCTTTAATTTTAGTGAACAAAAATTCGTTCAACATGGCCCGATAACGATCGCCATTAACTGTAACGGATACTCCTGAAAAATAGCCCAATTATGCCTCTGGAGCAAAAACCGCACCAAACAGTGACTCGTTTTGGGTGCGTTGGCTTTTCAGTGTATGCGTGCGGGTTTTCTGTGCCGCAAATGCGACAATTTTGCTTGTTTACATACCCGCCAAGATCAATGAGCTTCATCTGAAGAGATGATTTTTTTTGCAAAAGCGGCATCTTTTGTAAATCGATGGCAGGCCCACTTAGCGAAGCATTGTTCAATCATATACACAACCATATTCGCTCAGCGGAAGGATAAAACTAATTATCTGTCAAATCAAGCATGAGCTAAGTATTACCTTTCACTAGAAAAAAAACGTTAGATGGCGGACCCTATATTTCACTTAGCATAATTAAAATCATATATTTAAAATAATGCTAAAGAGTCATCCTTTAATTTTTTAGTTTCATCTTTTAACGTCTCCTTCCACCCGGGGGCACATTATAGTCTTTTTGGAACCTACTATTCCATTTAGACTGGTGTCTTGCGGGGTAAAAGGGAGCCCAGGCCCCTCAAAGGCTAGTAGGAGTCACCTGGACAATCCACATATTTCCACGGGAATCAGTGAACCCAGAGTACACTATTTGTTCTCTTTAGACAATGATGTGCTCTGACTGGTTATTGAGGTTGGCCCCTATATGGGAGTATCGTGGTGGTTGTGGTTTCGGACCCTCGTGAGAGTTTGTGGGTCGGATCATTCAAATTAACACAATGAATGTTTCAGGTCCAGTGAGTATGAATGCTGTCGTGTTCTTGATAAAAAAGAGCTTCATGCGTTCTGAACCAGGAGTTGGAAAGTCTCCAAATCTTTAGCTAGGAGTGAAGGCTGCGGCCTACTTCGGGCTTTCGAAATTGCTACTAGAAGTGACCGGAGGATATACGTATTCGATGGCCTTCTAGGGCGTGGTTGATGTCCAATCAACCAAGTGGTTTAACCACCATCTGATTATGACTATATAGTCGGTGCAGATGTAAATCAAATCACGCTTTTAACGTCTCCTTTGGAAGCTCTGGCTATATTATGAAAATTAAAAACTTTTGCCCTTTATGGCATAAAAGACATGTTTAAAACTCACATTTTAGATGGAAACAGCCGTTAAAATTTTAAACAAATTTAAGCATAGCTTTTCAATTAAAAAACAAATAAAAATCGGTTTAAAATGACAGATTTTATTAGAAAAATTGCAAAAAGAAAAATACAGACAAATTTAATACCTGAGAATTTTGTGGACTCGCGCCTTTTATTCAAAGAAAATTCAATTTTTTCCATAAGTTTTGAAGAAGCGAATTAAGAAAATAGTTTTTGTTTTTTTTTTTTTTTTTTGTTAAAGAGAAGTAGCACTTCAGGCAACAATGCCTGTTTAATCAAATACCGTGCTACATTCTTTAGGAAAGGGATAGCGAAGAAATGAAACAGGTGGTGAAAGTAGAAGGATAGTCGAAAATTAACTGCCGTATAAGAGACAGCACAGCGACCAGTAACTATGCCTTCACCGCTGTGCAGCCCCACCGACAGTCAATTTTTATTTTCGTAGCGAGAATCGAATCCACAACCCCCATACTGACAAGTTTGTACACTACCTACTAGCCTACAGGGGCACCTCTTAACTTTCAACTAAAAAAAGTTCATCCCCTTAATTTTTTATTTAATTTTAAAGCGTTACTAACGACAATGTTCCAGTACTTTTTCTACAACTCATTTTGTACTTTTTAGTGTTCGTTTAAAATGCTTCTAAATATACTTCCTCAAAATAAGAATCATTCATTTATTTTACTTTCTGTAAGTTACTAAAGTCACACATATGTTTTTGGTCAGGCCACAACCACCCACAAAAAAGATTATAAAACTGAGAACTAAGCTGTTGTTTATAAGTTTATTAAAGAATATAAATTATAATTACACTAACTGCCAAAGGATATGGAATAAAGCACTCTGTTGCTATAGATATGCTACTTAATTTGTGGTCCTTATACTGAAACATTAATATTTGCGTTTAAATCTGTTTTATTATTAAATTTTGCTTACCTTAGTCTTAAAAGGAACCCCAAAAATTTGCTTGCCTTCTTAAATAATACTTTAGTGCAGTTTTAATGAGAACTTATCAAGTGCCACTACTGCGTTGTATGTAGCATAATAGCAATACTTGTATATCATTGCCAAAACGAAATATAAAAATAACAAAAACAAAAAGATAATAAAATAATAAGCCTTAAATACAAAAGTACATTAAAATAACATCAGCAAACAGTTTAGACTTGTCTTTGTTGTATTAAAGCAAATTGCTATTAATGCCGCCACACCTGTAACGCTTTGTTGCTATTTGTGTGTTTTTTTTTTTTTGCGATTGCATATCATAATATAAAATTAAAAATACAAAAATAAAAAAATAAAAATAAAAAAACAAAATAAAATATAAAAAAGTAGTGTTGAGTTGTGGTCTGGTATGACTAGTTTTTGTTGTTTTAATTTCTTTCTTCTCTTATTTTTAAGAAGAAGAAAACAGAAAAAAATGAGTGACTGAATGCATAAAATAAATTTGCATTTCCATTTTATTTGTTGTTGTTATTAATATTATTGTTGGTATTATTTTCTTGCCACACCAAACACCAACACCATTACAATACTTGAAAGCAGCAGAAGTTGTCAGTCGGTTGTTGTAAATATGTATTTATTTATGCCCATCAAAATATTAAATAGGAAAAATATGAACAAACGAATCATGCCTTTATGTCTGTCATGAATTGAGTAATACTGCCAGTATGTGTTTGTTAGCACTCATACACTGAAAATGTATGGGTGGATAGGCAGGCCACGGTGTAATTATACGCATTCTTTTTTATTTCATTGACATTTGCTCTTATCATTAGAGTGTATCAGTTTCTATTTTAAGTTATATTCTGTTTTTTTTTTCTATTTATCTATCTAAAAGTCTGTCTGTTTGTCATTTGCAGCATGTAGACTATATTCGTAGCTAATGTAAAATAATACATAGAAACAAGTGTCAATAATTTTCAGGTACTAAGCGATTTACGTTTAGTTGGGTTTGGCATTTCAACATGAAACAGACAGGCCCCTGTACAGCGCAACTCCAAATTGTGAGAAATGGGACCGATTTTGTTGATCCCATTTTTTAATAGGCGAATTTTACACTTTTGCGTATTTGAAGTGATAATAATCCTCAAGTGTTTGGTGAGACACCAACTGTCTGGCGTGCTTTTAGGTTGATGAAATCATTGCCTTTTATCCTACTTGGCTTCCCACTGCTATAGAAGAAGTATCAAGGAGATTAGAAGAATGTATTTTGTACAGAGGCATACAACTTTGAGATGGAAAGTACTTTTTTGAAAGTCTCTTTAAGTTAGACTTATTTAAAGATCCCTAATTATTAAACAACATATTCTTAACAAATTTTTAGCAATACATGATGAATTTTTAGTTAAAAAACATTTTTTTTTTCGTACCAGCACTCTGGGAATGATCCCTACACATGCAATTAATTGTGTCAGAAGTAGGAAATTAGGTAATGGAGAGGACAAAAGAGGGAGTAGTGTTTGTTTACGTTCAATTTGCACTTTCGTACATTGAAAGTGACAGGAAAGACCTCTAGAGAGAGTTTATTTGACATATGGAGTGTTGTGCTCAAAAATGAATTTTCCTTGTAAGTCCCAGTTTACACGTTTCAACTTTTGTTTGGAGAAGGTTTTATACCCCTTCTCTTTCTTTCTAATGGAAAAATCAAATTTTGAGCAACAAAAGCGCACTAATGCGCAGCACGATTCACTGGCCGATCAACTACAAATGGGTACGCTCTCAACGCTGAAAACGTGCGAGTAACAGGAAGTAGTTCCCATATTTAATTAGAGCACCTATCATTATAGTAACGATAACACAGTGATATACATCGCACCTTGGAGAAATGCTCTAGAGAATCAATAGATTTGGATACCTTACCATCCCCAATTAACCTCCTGGCCCTCTCTTGTTTGTCGTCGAGCAATTCAAAAATAAACTTTGGGGCGCTGGCCCATACATGAGAGTTGTATTCCATTTTTAGCAGGATATAGGTGGTATAAATAGTACGAAGATCCTTTACACCGTTTTAGAAAACCGCAGCACGTAAAAGCTTCTTTAGATACCTGAAAAATTTGTGTAGTCCTTCGAACATCACACTTGATTTTCGTGTCAAAAACATTACGGGCAATAGGGCAATAACGGATTTTAACTCTATGAAAGCGCCTGGACTTGATAAAACCAGTAACAGGATGTTGATTGAGCTGCCCAGTAAAACACTGAGAATTATTCTTTTTATATTCAATGCAATTCTACGTCTTGAATATTTTCCTTCGAATTGGAAGATTTCTTTGATTACTATGATTCCTAAACCAGGAAACGGTCATACAAAAGTAGAATCATATAGACCCATAAGCCTTTTATCAAACATGTCAAAGTTATTCAAAAGGATTTTATTTTCTAAGATGAACCCAATTCTAGACGAGATAGGATGTATCCCGAACCATCAATTTGGATTTAAAAAATCACAGTACAGTTGAACAAACACACAGTTTAGTGAATTTGGTGAAAGAGACGTTTGAAGAAAGAAAATATTGCTCGGCACTTTTCATAGACGTGTCTCAAGAATTCGATAAAGTATGACATAAAGGCCTGAAATATAAGTTGAAGCTAACTTTGCCTGCAAATTACTATAACTTGCTAGAGAGTTATCTAACTGATCGGAAGTTTACTTTGAGAGAAGGAGACAGCTGATTGGGGCCGGAGTTCCCCAAGGTAATATTTTGGGACCTATCCTATATATACTGTATTCTTCAGACATGCCAATTGATAACCGAGTACATACATCAACATTTGCTGACGACACGGCTTTCTTAAACATACACGAAAATCCTCAAGCAGCATCACGATACTTACAAGACCACATAGTTAAATTGGAAAAATTTTTGAAAAGATGGAAAATAAAGGTGAATGAACAAAAATGTACACATATAATGTTCACACGGCGAAGGAACACATGCCCCCGCATTCGCATAAGTAACCAAATAATACCACAAATTACAGAGGTCAAATACCTTGGTATGCATCTTGATCGGCGCCTCACATGCAAAGGCCACATAAAATCCAAGTTAGCACAAATGAAGCTGAAAGCCGTCCAAGTAAACTGGCTTATTGGCAGAAACTCTACTCTTAGCTTGGATTGCAAACTTCTACTTTACAAGTCGGTCCTAAAGCCAATCTGGTTCTATGGAATCCATGGGGCACTGCCTCAGCTAGCAATATAGAAAAAATTTAAAGACGCCAAAATAAGATACTACGACTGATCACAGATGCTCCCTGGTACATAAAAAACTCAAATATCCACAAGGATCTAAACGTGCTATCAGCTAGGGCAGAAATGGTGAAACATGCAATAACATATTTAAAGAGACTCGAAACACATCCAAATCCACTGGTCTGTAACATACTTAATGACAGTGGTTACATTAGACTGAAAAGGAGGGATACTGCTTCTCTCGCTCAAACATCAGAAGGATGACCCGCTGATAATAGCAGTCAGCCTGAAGCATACAGAATTTTGTCTGGCAATGGCTGGGCTTGATTTTTATTATTAGAACTAAGATATAAGTAATTATTGTTAATTCGATACAATATATAAAATAAGAGGGAAAAAAACATTACGACTAGCGCCATTTCCGAACACAGATTTATGCGTCAGCATGCAACATTATGTCTTATAGCCATTCATATCGACTCTAAAATCACACGACCCCATTCCGAGATTGTTGTGCGATCGTGACTGAGTGTATCATTCATGTTCTGCCTTTTGAAACTCACCTCCAACTGCTTCGGTCTATTAACAAATGAATACGAAAGACAAATGGTTAAATTTTATTAAAAAATTTTAACTTTTTTCCCTAAATTCTGGCTAGAACTTCACTATTATGCAGAGAAATTTAAAATTAAAATTCTTTAAAAATTGAAATTAAGCATACATTAAATAAAAATAAGTACAATAAAAGTAAGTACCTTTTTAAACTTATGATCATGCCAATTTTCCACCTCTGTTGAAGCTGAAGCTTTCATAACTATATGTCAAGGGTGTCAGTGAAGTTCTTTTTGCATTCTCATATGCAAAGTGCCATCTCATTTATTTTATATGAATTATTTTTTCTTCATTTTATATCCATTTACGTTTATTACGTGTTGGTATGTTTGCAAAAGCGCTCTTTTCTTTTTTGCACCCCTCAACCTCTTCTGTAAATTCATAATACTTTAATATCATTTTGACAGTTTTTTGGAAAATTATTTTGATATTAAATATTTTGAAAATCCTCTATATCAGCATTGTTCATAGTTAAACAGTTTTGTGAATTGCTTAATTTGTTATTTGCAGCTTACGAGCTGGGAGTTTACTATCCATAATTAAACTTTTAACACATATTAAAATTAGCTTAAACAAAAAATGTTAAGTTTAATCACCTTTAAAAATAAATGGTGGAAACATTATGATAATGGGAAAAGTAACTAAGCCAAAGTACTTTTGTATGGAGGCCAAGAGTTTAATTTAATAAAATTGTCAGTACAAAGCAGAAAGAAATAATGACTTTAATTGCTGAATACTTTGTTCGTCTTTTGAATATTAATTCTTAAAGAATGAAAATCCTAAAAACTGATAATATTTCGTTAATTTACTATTAATCACTTTTAGCTTAATGAGACATAAAATTGCTTGTATATAATATTTTATTTAAGGGATGGCGATGCTGCAAAAATACATGATTTTTAAGATTTCGTTATTTTATTAAAAATAATTGAATGATTAACATAATTTATTAAATTGAATTGAATTAAAAACTTATTTTTTATTTCTTATTTATTTTTTTAATTAAAGATACTTAAATTATCAAACTAAGTTTTTTTATTCATTTTCTTAAAATGGTTCCATAAATTTAGCACCCGGTATATACTTACATCTTGTAAAATTATATTAGAAGCTCTCCAGTAAAGAAATGTGTGGAAAAGTCAAAATAATTTTACTGAAAGGTGCTCATTTAACTTTCCTTGGTATAATAATTTTTCCAAAGTTATATCGAGTTTTCTCAGGATTCGCTCTATACGGGTTGATATAGATGGGATTTCATCAAACGAGTTCAAGACTAGTTCAGGGGTACCGCAAGGCTTCGTTCTTTCTTCTACCCTATTTCTCATTTTTCTAAATTATCTTCTCTGTCAAAATTTCAACCCTATATACTCCTTCGCAGATGACAGCATCATTTGTCATTCGTACTTATTCAGTAATAAACCGAACCAGTTGGTGGTAGGTCCCAAAAAGGAAAATTTGATGAAGATAAGCTCAATCAGGATCTCGCAACAATTTAGCAATGGAATCGCGTTAATACAAACGATTTTAATGCCCGTGAAACTCAATGTTGCATGCTTATGCATAGATGTGTGTTCGAAAATGATGCTGCGGAAGCTCCTGATGTTCTTGGCATGAAAATCCCGTGTGATGTTCAGGTTTCTAAAAAAAGCTTTTAAGTGCCTCGGTTTTCTAAAGTAATGTAAAAGATATTTCACTATAAAGAGAATATTGAAGATGGCAAATAGCCGAAACCGGTTTGTTTACAAACCAAATCTGAAGAGTGTCGACGTAAAGACATACCCAAATATTTCACTCCATCCGATCTTCGTATTGTTTATATCACCTATATCCCTCCCAACATGAAATGCAACTCTCATGTATGGACCGGCACCCCAAAGTCTATTTTGGAGTTGCTCGAACGCATACAAGAGATGGTCAAGAGGCTCACTGGGGGGTCAGTGGGGTATAAAACTCTTTTAATTTTCTAAAGCATTGATGCAACGTGAGTTGTATTTCACTATTTTATCGTTACTACAATGAAAAGTGCTCTTAATACACTTTTCGTTAAGTGGGTGGTGAATAACACTACATATTACTACAGGGAAAATTACTTTTTTAACTGAACAGTTCACATGTGAAATAAACTTCCTCCAGAGGTATTTCCTGTCACTTCCAATGGGAAAACTCAAATCAAATGTGCACAAGCAATACTTTCTCTTTCCTTCTCCCCATAGCCTAACTTTATAGTTTTGGCATAATGCATTGCATAAGTAAAGGACATCACTTGAGTGTTGGCTACTGATTATTGTAAATTGAAAATTACTATTAATAGAAATACTGGAATTTGATTTTCTCTAGCTATTTAGTGTAAAAACGTTCAGAAAATTGAAAAGAATAATTATACCACTACACCATTTTTAATACCAAATAATATAAGTGCCGTGAAAATTGTATTTCAACTAAAACCGTGAAAATATATTTTGCTCATTGTTGTAAATCCTAGTTTCCAAAATTGGCTAATTAGACCAGCAGAACACAACAAAGAAAAAAACAAAAGCTGTATGATACTGTTCTCAAACAACTCTTCTTTGGCTCGCTCTTTGATAGGATGGCTATCAAAGAGCCCCAACTCCGGCTTGTATTTTGAAGAAACATAGAAATAGATTCTGCATAGTCTGCTGTAGATTAGTTAAGCTCGCTATAGCAAATAGTTTTTATTTAAAAATTGTTTGCTTAATTTATATATTTTTTTAATTGTATTTATAAATTTCTTTTTTATTTTATGTTTGCTATGAGTATTGATTTTTTTTCAATTAAATATTCACGTACTTAAATTAACTTACTGCGTAATAGATCCTATTTCACTAAAAAAACAATATAATCGAGTTTATCGATTGAGTAACTGATCACGAATTTATGTTGTTTTAACTCGTTATACAAAACAAAGTGATCATCACTGAACACCATTTCTTCTCTGAATGGTTTTTCAATAAGAAGTTTGGTTTTCTAAAACAAAATAAAACCAACAAATTTAGAAAAGTTCTGCAATTATGAATGAAAAATGATATCTGGCAAATGATATCAAAGTTTTAAATCAATTTTTGGCAAAATAGCTTCCTATTGCCGTAAAATTTTACGATCAGGAAATTTGTTTTGCAATAAATTGATCATTTCATTTTCTGTGTGATATGTAGCACATTCCAGTTGAAATCACATATCAGTTATATTCACGTTGGCAATAATAGCCCAACATTAAGTTTTTAGCATCACGCGATAGTGTGATCTATTGACTGTTACCGCATTGTCAGCCTCGTCTTCGAAAAAAAAACCGCCTCACCACATAGCGCACCATACAGTGACATTTTGAGCATATAATATTCGCTTTAGGATTTTCTGAAGCCAAAATGCGGCAATTTCGCTTACAAATGAAAATGGGCTTCGTTTGAAAAAATATTTCAGTTGTTGCTAAGTAAATTGACCAAATCGACGGCAATGTGACGGCTTCAAATTTTTTTTTATATATATTTTTTTTATTTTTTTTTTCAAAATACTATTATTACACAAAATATATATAAAGCCTCAGCACCGAAATTGGCATAAAAGAGGCATTCAGGCAACTATATACAATTTTATAAAACGCAATCAAAATTTTTTTTTATGTAAGAAGTGTTTCTAAGTTATTTAATAAAAATATTTTAAGTTGTTTTTTGAATAGAGAAAAAAATAATTATTGATTTTAAATGGATTGGTAATTTATTGTATTCAGTAGGACCTGCATAAAAAATGCGTTGCTTCGTTAATTCAAGACGACATCTTATTACAGATAAATTATTGCTTTGTCTGGTTAACCTATGGATCATCTTTATCTTCTGATTTAATTTGCGTTTAAATTTATATATATGCAAAATTTGCCATGTGATGGTTTTGGTTAACTCCAATTGCTGAGAACGTGAGGAATTGGTAAATTTGGATCTTCTGCGACACTGTGGGTCGAACACGCGTTGGTATATCGAGCCTGTCGACTCAAATTCTTAAAAGCGGTCTCAGAAGGACGATTATGTTGTTTGAAATTATCACGAATTTTACTAAATATAATTTTAACAGGACCACCATTTTCGTAGCTGGTTTTAATTTTTTTTATCTGAGTTTTCATGCGAAATTGAATTGATTGTAACAACTCCCAATGCATCTACAAAGAATACGTTAAAAAACTAAATTTCAAAACTATCATATTATCATTATCATTGTTGAAGAACCCGATATATATAACGCCCGTTTGTGATGCTTGTTTAAGCAAATCAGGTTAATTTTTTAGCATTGTTCAAACATCAAATAACTATTTTAATGTTAGAGAATGTTAGAGAATTTATAAACATTATCAGCACAAAAAATGTTTATTTTAGGAAATGAATTCAATTAAATTTTATAATGCTAATATGGTAACACTAGTAAATGAAATTTGTTTTTAACAAACCTTTTATTGTTATTAAAATGACTGTTCCGTCGTTGAACAGGATTGACGTTTTTTCAGGTTGTTTTAATGAAAAATTTATTTAAATTTTAATTTTGAGTAGAAGAGATGCAGGTAGGAGGCAACTTGTATGGAGGAGAAAACACGAAAACCTGGCATTCAACTTTAGAGAACATACTTCATGGTCAATGTCTAAAACTGGCAACTAAAGAAATTGTGCAACGAGAAATATTGCACTTAAAAGATAAAAAACTCAAAATAAAAAAATAAATTCCCTGAAAAATTATTACGATATTTTTTTTATTATAAAAAATATTTTTTGTTTATTTTTTATAAAAAAAATAATCAATTTTATGAAATCATCGATTTAATAAAAACTTCAACATAAATACAAAAGTCAAATATACAGAAATCTGATTTTCATATTATTTATTTGATCTCTTTTGTATTAAAAATCAAAGAGAAAAGTTTAACAAAAAATAAAAGAAAAATATAAAACATAAAACTCGTTTAATATTAACTTACACGTGTGTATATTTATAGTTATTTTTTAAAATATTTTCATTGTTCGAAACACTTTCTTTGTCATTAATTTTGCTTGCTGTCACTGCTGCTATAACTTGGCCAGCATATTACGTTTGCTTTGGTCAGTGATGACGGTTTTAAAAAATTCACGTTTTTTTTTCTTGAATACATATTTCTTATATTAAATAAGAAATAAAATTATTATGTAAAAATGTTGAAACTTTAATATGGCGCATAGCAAAAGATAAGTCTAAGTTAGTTATAAATACACATGACAACATTAATTTGCCGATTTTTTATATGAAATTTGAATTTAATTCAAAACACATTTTTGTGTAGGATAAACTATAGGTTTTCGCAGCGAAAAGCTTAAGTCGTAAACTCTTTGCTTAGATATCTGTCGGTCTTACATGGGCCACCACTTCTGGAAACGTATTAACTAGAACCAAAAAATGTTTATAGAAGTTGTATGGTTATGGTCCCTACAGCAAAAAAATAATAAAAATATTAATTGAAAAAATTGTTTAGATCATTTCTACTTCTATAGCCTAATCTACACGGCCATACATTACGCGGTTATACTCGAAAGTTACACAGAAAATATGTGCGCTATGTTTCAGTACCTGGCTGTGTAAGCCATAACCTGACGGTGGATCAAACCACTGGGGATTTAGCCTCACCCACGCCTTAGGGAGCCTTCGGATATCTTTATCCTCCAGTCACTCCTGGTCGAAACTCCGAAAGCTGAGAGCATGCCAAAGCACTCACTCCTTGCTGAATAGTTGGAGACTATCCAACTCCGGGTCCAGAACACATGCAAGCTTAATAAAATTTCAGAATACAACCGCAAGCATGTACACTGAACCAGAACCATTCATTGTGTTCATTGTAAATGATCCGACCCACACAACTCAAACGAGGGCAGCAAAACAACAACAACCACCACGATACTCCAACCACGATACAACAACCACCACGATACTCCAGGGTCAACCTCAATAATCAGTCAGAAAACAGCTAAAAGACTAAAAAGCCAAAAAGCTGAACTCTGGGGCTTACTGATTCCCGTGGAAATAATGTGGAGTTGTCCAGTTGCTAGCCTTAGGAGACTCCGACTCCCTCTACTCCCGGTGACACATGTAATGACGGTGAGATTCCGTCAAGACATATAAATGTGCCCCCGTGGGTGTATGTGCGCTATAAGAGGAATTATAAACATGAGATTAAAAAAGAAAAACAATATTTAAAAATAAAAGTTGTTTGAGTTGCTCTCGTATTTTTGTTGGCTCTTTTATTTAATAAATCTTAAGGTACAGGTGAAGACGAATAAGTGGAAAGGCATGTCTACATGGGCATTTACATGGCTCATTTCTAAACACTTTACATAATTGCAGCTAAAGGCAGTTGATTTAGCGCACAATGGGTATAGAAATGAAATTACTTAAAAATAAATTGATAATTTAAAAATGGTTTTTTTGGATTTAAACAAAATTTCTCAAATTAAATCTTAACAGAGTTGCCGGAAAGGAATAATTTTGATAAGTATGGATATTTTTTTATTTAAATATTATTAATAAATAAAAAGTTCTTGTTAAGGCTTTAAAAATATTTTAGTGTTTTTACTTTTATTTTGTAGATCTTATCTTTTTCTCCGTATAAAATATTTAAAAAATAAAATAGCAATTGCAAAAATAACCTTATGACTTGGCAGAATATTTGATTGAAACATGTATAGATCATCCTTGCAGCGCAAACCTTTTTCTAGCATTTTTCAAAAATTTTATCTGCAAGGAACTTTAACAAATTAGAATCGCTGTGTTTCGCAATCTGTAACAATTTTGTTAGGAAAAATATATTTGTAACAACAACGGTAATATTGAATTGTAAACGTGTGAGAGTGTGTGTGTGTGTGTAGTTAACTCAGCTTAATAAATTGTTACCTTGACTATTACCATAAATTATTTTGCTCAGAAGAATGCGCTTGTAGAGGCCTGTAGCTCTTTTTTCCACATAAAGAAATGAGTTCAAATCCCGATAAGGTCTCTAGTTTAAAGAAAAAACTTGATGTGTAGTAATTACTATAAGTGCTTGCTCAACAAGACATCGAGAAACTTGGGATTCACGTTTGTTAAAATATATGCTCGCTAAACAAAAGATTGTAAGTTCCAATTTAGGCACACAAAAGAATAGAAGAACACAAATTTAGAGTGGCAATCAAGAGAAAAGGGAACAAGTTATGTGTTTATAAAGAGCTATAGTTTTTTTCTGAACTTTAATATTTCACACTTAAAAACAAAAATTAATTTTCACCTTCCACATGATATCCACGTCGTCAGTAACAGGGCAAAATTAAGTTGTAAGCGATAGTGTTGACCGTTACCACATTTCCAACCTCATTTTCGAAAAAAAACGGCCTAATAATGCCTCCAAGCAACATAGCATACCACCTTACACGTTAAGCATGCAAAGACTTCTCAATAATCGCTCTAGGATTTTCAGAAGCCCAAATGCTTTAATTTCGCATATTGACATACCCTGACAAAATGAAAAACTGTTTTTTTTCGGAAAAACCAGACGGTTGCATCTATAATGTATATGGCAATGTGAATGTTTGGTCGGCTTTAATTACTGCATCAGATGGACCTTGTAAGGCCTCAAAGTCAAATCCTTAGGCAAAATTTGCCATGTGGTGGTTTTGGAGAACCTCAATTGTTGAGAACGCCGAGAAGTTGACAAATTTAGATCTGCTTCAACACTGTGGCTTATGACTGCGATGTTTTCAGTTCAGACTCAAATTTAATGAGCAAATTCGTAATAGCGGTCTCGGAAGGATGATTATGTTGTCCTAACCACCATTTTCATAGTGGATTTAAATTATTTTAATGCGATTTTCATGCGAAATTATATTCATTGCCAGTGCATCTACTACGAATAAGTCAAAAAACTAAATGTTAAAACGTTCATGTTGTTACTGCTGCCATAATTGAAAAACAAACTTCTTATTGAAAAACCCTTTACATATTAATAGTTCTTCGTTAACAATACATCAAATTGATTAAGAAATTTAATGAAATTTTAATTATTTATTTATGTTTGTGCAAAAATATTTTTATTAGAGTAACAAATGCAAAAACTATTTAATTTAAATATTTAATTTCAACATGTTTCAGTGTGCGCGAATATGAGTAAAATCTATTTATTATTATAAATAAATATCAATATTTTTATTAATAAATAAATTAACAAAAAAAACACACACACACACATACAAATATACGACACAAACAAAAAAACAAAAACGAACAAAATTAATGAAATATAAATTTTGATTTTTCTCTTTTATTTATTGTTTTTATTTCACTTTTTTAGCTTTAAAGTTAAAAAAATTAAAAATTATTTTTTTTTCGTGTTTTTTGTTGAGATAATATTTTGTTTAAATTTTTATTAATAGGAACGTGTCATATGAATTATCAATAGCCCCAGCAAGGCAATTTTTAAAATAAGTAGTATTTATTTAAAATATGCATAAATGTCAATTTTTTATAATTTTTGTTAAAATTATTCAAAAAAGTAAAACCAATAATTATTATAATAACAAAACCTGTGAATAGACAGCACATTAAGTTGGAATTTGTTAAATGCACCACCTTCATTGTAAAATATTTCGAAAGACTGATTTGATTATTTAATCACTTAAATTGAGGTTAGTTTTTTTCGTCGTTGTGAGTAATTCTAGCTGCCTATCGTCCCTTCTAATACTCATGATTAAGCGATAATTTATCTACCTCTGCTACTGAGCTTAATGGTAGCCAAATCTTTACCTCATATTTCTTTAGCTTTTATAATACCATCTATAGCATTAATAATATCAGCATGCAATGCCAATAATAAAAATAAGAACAACAAAAAGCCATAACAGGTGCCCTTGTGGGCTAGCAGGTAGTGTACTAGCTTACAAGACTAGGGGTTGTGGGTTCGATTTCCAACAAAGACCTTGGTTTTTTCACTACAAATTGACTGTCGTTGGGGCTGCTCAGTGACGAAGGCATGATCACTGGTCACTGCGCTGTCTTATACGACAGTTAATTTTCTCAACTATTCTTCTACTTTCAACACCTGTCTCATCTCTTCTCTATTCCTTTCCTAAAGAATATAGCACGGTACTTGACTAAATAGGCATTGTTGTCTGAAGAGAGGTAGCATCTCTTTTTAAAAACAAAAACAATAGCAAATCATTTTTTGCTCCGACTTCTTTCTGGATTGTGTATTAGATGAAAAGAAAACTAAATCCATCAATAAACAAATGTGACTGTGAAAACAAAGTTAAAAGGAAAGTTAGCTAGCGCAACTTGGCCACAATCGCTTTGTATATACTCTGTGTGTATTCTAAGCATTTGCTTCCTTCGGTTACAAAAACCAAACACATTCATGTCATAATAGAAGCGTTTTTTATAAGATTAATTTTTACTTTTTGGTATCTTCTTTTTTTCGGATCAGCACTCAGAGGATGACCCCTACTTATGCAAGGAGAAAGAGAAATGAGGGAGTAAATATTCGATTTGAATTGTCCCGCATCGAAAGTGAAAGTGGAGGAAGTTTATTCCACATACGAACTGTTCTGCTAAAAAACGAATTTTTCATGTAATGCGTAGGGCGATTAATCGGCCAATCAACCACAAATAGATGGGACCTCAACCAAAGGTGTGTTAAAGGCACAAACGTGCTCGTAACAGGAACAAGGTCCCCAATTTTATTAGAGTACTTTACATTGTAGTAATGATAAAACAGTGAACTACGATCCACATTGATATCTAACTGTTCCCTATGAGCCTCTTGGCCCCCTCTTGTACACTGTCGAGTAACTTCAATATAGACCTTGGAGCGCCGATGCATACATGAGTTTTTTATTATATGTTTGGTCAGATATAGGCGGTACAAATATTGCAAAGATCGTATGGAAAGAAGTATCTTTTACACCGTTTTAGAAAACTTTGAAGGCACTTGAAAGCTTCTTTAGAAACCTTAGGAACTTCAATAGCTGCCGATTTCTTAATACTTATATCACCCATAATATCAAATGCAGCACTATTTCCGAACACAGATCGATGGAAGCACCATTGAGTCTTACGAATACCAAATGGTACTGTCATCTGTGAAAGAGTATATAGCTTTGAAAGTTTGACAAAGAAGGTCTTGTAGAAAATAAAGAATAGGGTAGGAGCAAGAACGAGGCCTTAGGGTATCCCTGAATTAATTTTTAACTCTTGATGAAATCACATCTATAGCAACTCGTATATTTCGTGATAAGATTTACATCTGCACCTGGCCGTGGGCCTTAATCAGATGGTGGTCAAACCACTGTGAGTGAAAAGCAGCGCCACTCACGCCCTAGGAGGCCGAAGTCTAATTCTAGCAACAGGTCCTTCCTAGTAGCAATTTCAGCGATTGCAGAGCAGGGCTGCAAACCACTACTCCTTGCTGAAAAGCTGGAGACTATCCAACTCCTGTCCAGAACACATGACTAGCATGCTCACTAGATCTGGATAATTCACCAGTGGGTGTTATTATAGGCGAGATGATCCTGGCCACCATAAAACAATACCTGTATGGGGGCGCAAAACAACAACCACCACGATAATCCCGAAGGGCCATCCTCAATAATCAGTCAGAGAAGCAGCTAAATGCCTAAAGAGACAAATAACGGAAACTCTGCGGGCTACTGATTCTCGTGGAAATAACGTTTAGCTTCCAGTTGTACCCCTGCTGACTTCAGGGGACTGAGCTCCCTTATACCCCCAGTTGCACAGGTCTAGATAGTCAAGTATTCTATAAAGACCGATAAATATGCCTCCGGGGGGGAAGCAACTTGTACAACTGTGTGATTCGATTTACATCCGCGCCTGGCCATGAAGCCTTAATCAGATGGTGGACCAAACCACTGGATAATTTGGAACGTCATGCTCGTCCTAGGAGGCCGAAGCTATAATTCTATGCAACAGAACTTTCTAGTTGCAACTTCGATGATTCCAGAGCAGGGCTGCAAATCATCACTCCTTGCTTAAGAGTTGGAGACTTTCCAACTCCTGTACAGAACACATGTCTAGCATGCTCACTGGACTGGATCATTCACTTTGCGTGTCATTATCAGTGAGATGATCCTGGCCACCATAATAACCATTATACTGTTATGGGAAACCACAACCACCACGTTACTCCCATATAGGGTCCAAGCTCAATGATCAGTCAGAGAACAATTAAATGTCTAAAGAGACAAATAATGAACTCTGCGGCTCACTGATCCCTGTGGAAATAAGTGGAGCTTCCAGTTGACTCCCTGCCTTCATTGGACTGAGGTCCCTTTTTACCCCAGTAGCACTGATCTAGATAGCTGTTACGTGCTATAAGACCATAAATGTGCCCCCGGGGGGGAAGCAACTCGTACAGTGCGATTCCTAAGAAAAGTCGATTTAAAACTGGAGAAGCTATCACCGACGCCAAAAGCAATAAGTTTTGACATAAGTGTATTAGGCCACACTCTATGAAATGCCTTGAAAATGTCTAAAGCCACTTTCTGCGAATTTATATATCATAGTTCGGAAAGAAAAACCAACAAGTCACCTATAGAGTGTCCCTGGTGGAAACCATACTGTGTGTCGCACAGTAAGCTTTTGTACTCGAAATACCACAGAAGATGAATATTAATCTTACTTTCCATCACTATGGAGAGCGCGGATCAAATTTCAATTGGGAGGTAATTTTCAGGGTTGTTAGCCTGACTCTTTATGGAGATCGGCGTTTTATTAGCAACCTTTCAATACCTTGGAAATTTATCAGTGCTGAAAACGGTTACCAGCGGACGTGCTAGGGCACTGTTTCAAGACCAGTGCTGGAATTCTATCCGGCCCAGGATACTTGTTGTTGCTTGTAGGAGATCTCGAAAGAATATCTTCGACATAGTAACGGATATATTGTCAAGTTCGGACAGTGGTTGAATGCATTCCGGCAAATAAGAATTACTTGCAAATATACTGGTCAAAGGGCGGTAGCTTCATCAACTGTGTCAGTGAATATTTGGTCCTGTTTAAAAGAGAGGAAATTGACAAACTAGCATTATCCCGTACTCTTCTAACAAATGAACAAAACTTTATCATCAAGGCGCTCCTCGTACAGAATTTTTCACGCCTTAGTACATTGACACATAAAGATCTCGCCATTTTATGTAACGAACCAATATCTGGGCTTTTGTTTCTACGCCAGATAATGAATAATGCCTCTCTTGATTGCACAGCGATTATAAATATACTTTAGTTTAAGCGTCTCCCTAATCTTCAAAATCAAGTTCCTCAAAATTGAAGATTATGGACATATTTAACCTTTTTTAATCTATTAAAATTTTTTATTAAAAAATTACTTATATTTAAATGCAAAAACGTATTAAGGAACACATATGTCCAATCCAAATGTTTATTTTACAGGTCACATTTAAATCACCGTCGAGAGTAAAAAAGAGATTTATATTTTTCATTAAATTTTCCTTTTTTTTTGCGAAACAAAGTGAAAAGGAAACAAACAAACAAACAAACCTGTTAAAAGTGATTTTTTACATGTAAAAAACATTATCCGAAAATAATTCGCTTTATTTTTGTAAATGTTAATGGCAAAAATATTTTGATTGCATAAGCAAGATTTTATATATATATAAAGGGTTTTTGAACAAGAGGTTTAATTTTTAAAACAAAATAAATTGAAAAATTCAAATTAAGATGATTCAAATTTGTATTGTATTACGAAGAGAAAATTTCGGCAATTATGAAAAAAAAATAATATTTGGCAAAATTCGCCACGACCACACTGACAGATGTCGATTTTAAATAAATTTTTGGCCCTATTTCCTTAAGCAAATCATCATCTTGAGTTTTAAGAATGAAATCGATTCGATTGGCTCCGTATAGACTCTATCCTTAGTAGAGCCCCGCAAAAAATAATCCGGTGTTATTAAATCGCCCGATCTGGCTGGCCACTTAACTGGTGATTGTCGCGAAATTATGTGGTTGGAAAATTTGCAGTAAATTGATCGTTTTATTGGCTGTGTGACATGTGGCACCGTCCTGCTGCTATCACATCTCAGTGATATCTACGTCCTCAACAATAGGTCAAATTTAAATTGTTAGCATTTCGCGACAAAGTGATATATTGACTGTTACCGCATTTCCAGCCACATCTTCACAGACTACAGCGCGCCATGCAGTGACACGTTGCGCATGCAATGACTTATCCATAGTCAATCTAGGATTTTCAGATGCTTAAACGCGGATATTTTGCTTGTTGGTCTCACAAATGAAAATGAAAAAATTATTTTTTCAGAAAAAACAGCCGGTACCTGAATGAATTGAGCGAATCTACTACGATTTGAATGTTCCTTCGGCTTCAATTCCTGCACCAGTTGCACCTTGTGAGGCTTCAAAATCAAATCCTTACGCGAAATTCGCCATGTGGTGAGCTAGGGTAACCCCGATTGTTCAGTTGAACGATCCGGTCGAACACGCGTTGATGTTTGCACATTTTGTATCGAGCCTGTCGACTCAAATTTTAAAGACCAAATTTTTAAAAACGGTTTGAGAAGGACGATTATGTTGCCCCAGAATATCACGAATTTTACGAACTGTAACTTTAACAGAACCACCATTTTTATATTGGATTTGAATTATTTTAATGCGATTTTCGTGCGAAATTGAGTTCACTGTAACAATTCCTAATGCATCTACTACGAATACGTCAAAAAACTAAATGTCAAAAAATATCATGTTGTTGATGTTGCCACAATTTAAAAACAAACTTCTTGTTGAAAAGCCACTCATTGTTGTATGTATAAATTTTTTATTTAATTAACTCTACTCAATTCTGATACTTTTGCCCAAAATGATTGTTCATTGATACTTTATTTGTACTTTGTGTGCGATCTTTTATTTTATGTAATGACTTTTTTTTGCAACACGTTAAAATGTATCGTTTTATTGTTTTTATTTTTTATATTATTTTTACAATATATTTTTACTGATGATGTTATTGTTGCTGTTAATATTATATTGTGCTATTTATTTATTCTTATATTTGTTGCTGTTGTTAACCATTCACAGTTAATTTTGCAAAAATTGTTTTACAATAAAAGAGAAAAATAAAATATGAAATAAATACACAGCGTACATATGTTTTCTACACGTATTTTTTTTTCGCTCAGTCATGTATTGTGGTAAAATTTAAAGTGATATAAGGTTAATTGTGTGTAGGTTTTGATTTTAAACAGTAAAACCTATTCAAAGATACTTTTTTTTCCAAAACAACGAAATGTCCCACCCATTTTCTGTGTTTAAGTTTTCATTTTTTAGCTGCACTTTTACGCTAGATTCCGCAAAGCCATTTCGCGAAATGCAATTCAAATTTACAAACACATAATGAAATTACTTTTTATTCAGGCCTAAGTTCGATTTCATTCGAAAAAAATATTTAAATATTTATTTAAAGTAAACTCTTGTTCGTTTTTTTTTTGTTTGTTTTTCGTGGACATCCATGAAACATAATTTAAATTGTAAAAAAAGGCAAATAAATTTTTTTTCAAGAAATTATTATATTCAATAAGTTAAAGCATATCACTTGACTTTTTTAGATAAAGCGCATCTTGCACACTCAATTTTGAGTCCTCTTTTCAAATACTTCTAGCAATATACCATGAGTAATACGAAAAATATTGACCATCAAGACGTTGTTATTGATTAATCAGCATAAAACAGTGATTTCAGGTGACCAATAGAGTATAAGAGACGCGAGCTTTAAAGCTTAACATAACATCTAATATATACTTTGTAGTCAATTTTGCTGTTTTTGTTTCTTTGGTTCGATTTTTTTATTACAAGATATTATAAGATCCTGATAGCTTATCAGGATCGAAATTTCATATCATTTAATTAGCTATGGTGCTTATCACCAGCAAAACACTTTTGAAGGGGCACGAACACACAAGCATGGCCAATAACCTATAAATCTGTTAATGAAGTTAAAACCAGATTTAAAAACAAAATTATTGCCAGAAGTCTTCTGGCTCTAATAGTGTTGATGGAAAAGTTATCCAAATACCTCGAAAAATTATCAATTGTAGATATACAGCTTTATATAATTCCATTTTAAGGCAAAAATATTTTCCAATATAATGAAAATGTACTGAAATCATAATGTTCAACAAACCAAATAAGCCAGAAGACATTGTGTCATCGTATAGACCCATTAGTTGACTGGTCATTTTCTGTAAAATATTTGAAAGAATATTTTTAAAAAGATTAATGAAACTTTTAGACAGATTAATTATTATTCTAGAATATCAATTTCAAAAAAACACGCAACTCTCGAGCCATACCATCATATCGTTGCCTAAATACGAGATACATTCGAAAATACAAGATATTGTTCAGGAATATTTCTCGATGTACAAAAATGCTTTGATAGAATATCGCATTCGGGTTTATAAAAAAAAATCTTCCAACACCCCTTTTCTTACTTTTAAAATCTTATCTAACAGATAGCAGTCTTTAAGTTAAATTTGATACAGACATTTCTGATAAACATATAACACTAGCTGACCCATTGAGAACGAATTTGTGAGATGACGTGATAAGATTTACATCTGCACCTGGCCGTTGCCTTAATCAGATGGTGGATCATTACCACTGTGTATGAAATGTAGCATCATCCTCGCCCTAGAAGGCCTTCGGGTACGTATATCCTCCGGTCACTCCTAGTTGCAACTTCAAAAGCCCGGAGTAGGCCGCAGTCTTCACTCCTTGCTGAAGAGTTGGAGACTATCCAACTCCTGGCTCAGAACGCATGAAGCTTAATATAATTAAGAACACGACGGCATTCATACTCATTAGACTGGACCATTCATTGTGTTCATTGTGAATGATCCGACCCACAAAATCAAACGAGGTCCTCGAAACAACCAGCCACCACGATACTGCCGAAGGGCCCGCCTCAATAATCAGTCATATTGACTCATATTGTATTATCCATGAATAATAATCATCATCATCGATTATTAAAAATTATGCCGATGCCCAATGGTGTAAATTTTTAATGCCGTTGCGAAACAAAGTGAAGAATAAAATTTTTCTTTTTCTTTTTTTACATCCAAAGATTTTCTCGCTTTATACAAATTAGACTTTTAAAACATCCTGTCATTTTCTTCAGTGTAAACCGTCGTTGCTGTCTATTTGTTAGCTATGATCGGCGAGCGCATTCGATGTGAGAACTGTACTGATGAGTCAGTGTTCGGATTTAGGTAAATCTTTCACTACAGAAGTACCTCCCCCTCAAGAGGCACATTTATCGGTCTTTATGGAATACTTGACCATCTAGACCTGTGCTGCTGGGGGTATAATGGAGCCCAGTCCCCTGGAGGCAAACAGGAAGTCAACTGGAAGCTCCACGTTGTTTCCACGGGAAGCAGTAAGCCTCAGCGTCCGCTAATTGTCTCTTTAGACTTTTAGCTGTTCTCTGACTGATTATTTAGGTGTACCCTTTGGGAGTATCGTGGTGGTTGTGGTTTTGCGGCCCCAGCATGAACTGATTTAAATGGGACAGGATCATCTCGCCTTTAATAACACCAACGGGTGAATTATTCGAATCCAGTGAGCATGCTAGTTATGTGTTCTGGACTCTTCAGCAAGGAGTAGTGGTTTGCAATCCTGCTTTAGAACGGCTGAAATTGCAATTAGGAAAGACCTGTTGCTAGAATTAGTCCTCGACTTCCTAGGACGTGAATGACGCTACTTCTCATTCCCAGTGATTTGACCACAATCTGATTAAGGCTTACGGCCAGGTGCAGATGTAAATCTTATAATCAAATTACAGAAGTACCTATTCATGTAGCTAGATTATCCACCATTTTGCATTTTATACGGGGCTTAACTAATATTATCGTCTTTTATTATTATACAGGTCCTTCTGGGCGTGTTTTTCGTTTCTTAGAGTATATGAGTTTTAGTGGTCGTGTTTACTGTTCGTTTATAATGTCGTTGTTAAAAGATCTTGTATTGCTGATTTTCATATTTTGAATAAAGTCTATTCTTCATCTTTTTTTTTGTAGAATGTCATGCATTTCTATATTTCCCTTGGTGCGTGTCCCCATGAGTGTCAAAGTGTAGTGCAAAGTTGGAGTCTTCTCTTTTTCGATTGTACGTGTTCTGTAAATCTTGTTTTTAGTTTTCGTCCAATGTGTCCTATATAAGTATGTTTACAGGTAAAATTAAGTCTATGTACTCCACTGGAACTAAAATTGTCACTTGAGTTGTTTCTGTCGATGTCCTGAGATTAAGTCTCAGAGTGTTGCTGTTTTTTAATGCTGTGAGTAAACCCTATTTGTGAAAAAGGTTAATTATTTTATATATTTCCGGTCCTGTATAAGTAAAAATGTGTCATTGAGTTGTATCTGTTATCCTTTTGTCTTCTTTATTGCTGTTTTTAGTGTTGTATTGTCTAAGATAGTCGTGGGTTTGTAGCTGTTGTTTTTAGCTATATTGTATACTGTGTCGAGCTCTTTGTTGTACTTATTTGAAGTAAGTGGAATTATCTTAAGTCTATGTATCATATGACTAAATGCTGTTTAGTTTATGTTGGGTAGGGTAGTTTGAGGTGTTATGGTAGTGTCGTTCGTAGTTGGTTTTCTATAAATGTCAATTCTTCGTGTTATTAGAAAACATTTAAATATAAAATAATTTTTTAGTAGTTAATTATTAAGCACTAGGTCATTATTTAATAAAGTTTTTTTTAAAAATTTTTTATTAAATAATGACCTATTGCCTGATAATTAACTACTAAAAAATATTAAGAAGGTCATTATTTAATAAAGTTTTTTTTTAATTTTTTTTTTAAATAATGACCTATTGCTTGATAATTAACTACTAAAAAATATTAAGAAGGTCAAATAATTCTAATTATTATATATAATATAAAATAATTATTATACTTTTCAATTTTATTTTAAAAAATAGAATAATTTTGATTTGTTTGTTCACCTCTGCCATATTGCCTATAGTTTCTGAAAGCCACCGTTTTAACATTTTACAATTATAATAGATAGTGATGTTCATTTAAAAACAACAATTTTTATACAATTACATACGCTAATTAAAATGCATTGTATTAAATTGCAACAACACGAAAGAAAAAAAACGACACCAGCAAAGTACACTTGCATTCAATTTTTCATTTTTTTAAGAGACACTTCGATAAATTAAAAATTCTGTTAATGTTACAAAATACAACATGTTAAAAAAAAGAACTGAAATAAATTGTGTAAAGCCAGTGCACCCGAAATGAGATTTCTTTTTGGGATTAAAAAAAAATTAAAAATGTGGAATTATTTATCAATTTAATTATAGAAAAACTTTTGCAAAAATAATTTCTACCAGAATTGTTTGTGAAAAAAATTTATTGAATTTTAATTGTACTGCATTGATTTTCATCAAAAGAATAGAAATTGAACATCACGAGATGATCCCTATTCATACAATTCATTGTGCTGGAAGTAGGAATTTAGGTTATGGAAAGCAGGAAAGGGGTGGTGTTTGTGGACATTTGATTTGAACTTTCCTACATTGAAAGTGACAAGACTTTATTTCATATACGAACTGTTCTGCTAAACAAAATGAATTTTTCCCTGTGATGCGTAGTACCAATCAGCCACAAATGGATGGACCTTCACAGAAAAGTGTGTTAAACACAAAAACGTGCTAGTTCCCTAATTTTTCATTAAAGTACTTAACATTATAGTAACGATAAAATAGTGAGATACAGTCCATATTCTGTGTATGATCTAGAGAATCAATATAGTTGGATACCCTGCTGTGGCCAATAAGCCTCTTGGAACTCTCTTATACGCAGTCAAGGAACTCCAAGATAGATTCCATTTTTAGGCGGATATAGTAAAAAGGTGCCCCTTTAGGCTAGTAGGTATTGTACTAGCTTATAAATATGGGGGTTGTGGGTTCGATTCCCAACGAAAACCTTGGTTTTTTTTTTTTACTACAAAAATAAAAATTGACTGTCGGTGGGGGTGCTCAGCGATGAAGACAAAGTCACTGGTCGCTGTGCTGTCTTATATACGGCAGTTAATTTCCGACTATCATTCTACTTTCACCACCTGTTTCATCTAAATAGGCATTGTTACCTGAAGTACTACTTCTCTTTTAAAAAAATAAATAGTACGAAAATCTAATGGAGTGAAGTAAAGCTTAAAAGCTTTTTTAGAAACTGGAAAAATATGCCTAATTCATCGAATATTACACTGTATTTCGGAGTCAAGAGATTCCGATTCCTTAATAGTTATACAACCATAATGGCAGATGCAGCATCATTTGCGAACACACATCTATGCGTAAGCATGCAACATTGAGTCTTGTGGGCATTAATATCGACTCTATTCATACGATCCCATAGTGCGACTTCTGAGAAAATAAATAAATAAATTATTACCGACACCAAAAGCAACAAGATTCAAGCCATTTTCGGATAAAATACATTTACAAAAATTGCATTGACTTATATTTATGCCTTTTTTGTTGCCAAGTATTTTTTAGAATTTAGACTTGCTACTCGCCAAAAATTTTAAAATTGGATTTTTTTTAAAACTTGGCGACTTAACCACATGCGGCCATAGGACCACCATCAATTATTTTGTTTTTAATTTTTATACTGGTTTAAGTTTTTCTAAGTTTTGGGATAAAGTAAAAAATAAGAAAATCATAAAGGCTGCTTAACAGTTTTTATGCAGTAGTCATCTCCATAAAGATGCATTGTTGAAATTTCGAAAAAATCTGTAAATTAAATATTTTTTATGAAAAAGATTTTCTTGTTACTTTTTGATAAAAAAAATATTCAAAATTGTATCTTTTATAAATATTTGATATGTTGAGCTAGAAAGCTAGAACGAACAGCGTTATTAAAAAATTCTAAATTTCTATCTGTTTCTCAGACTTTAAAATTTACTATTTACACTTAGTCATGAAGCAGTGCAAATGGCTTTTAAATCAGTAAAAATTCTTTAAGTCTGAAGAAAAATAAAATTTTATATCACCAAAATATCCTTTTTTTGAGTTAGTTTATAACGCTTCTTTGCCATTAAGCACTTGCTAATTTGGTACTTTAGTGCCATGGAAAAACATCATTCTAGGCCACAGTTAGTTGAAAGCTGCTATTACTATCCTCCATTAAACCAAGGCTCCATTTGTAAACCAAGGCTTCTAAATATTTCTTTAAATTCCAAACAGTCTAAAGGACATCATAATAAATGTTTAATGCTTCATTAGAAATTCTTAGCTTCATCTATATTTATACCTTCTACAATAGCAGATGATACAATTTATATACATTTACACAATCCCATTAAAATCCTGTCAGCCAACATTTCTCTCCGTAAACCCAAACCCCCAAAAACCCTCAAAAACAACCCAAAAATATAATTGCATAAAATAAAATGTTTAAAAAGGATTGTAAATATTAATTTCTTATTTTTTAAATTTATGAGAAAAGTTTCTTAAAATATTACTTCACTTTTAATCCTGCACCAATCGTTTTACTTACGTTTAACAAATTAAGACTCCTGCCTGTCTTTTACCTCACCATAATATTATTCTACCTTTCAATTCGTTAATGAAAAATACAACATCAGCAACAACAACAACAAAATAAATGCATAATTTCTCATTTACAATTCATAATTGTAATTACAGTAACACAGTAGGCAGCTTCAATAAAATTAAAATAAAGGGAATGAAAAAATGCAAAAAAAAAAAATTTTCCAAAAACAAGTCCTGCAAATATTGGTAATTTGGGTAATTTGGGTCAGAGAAAAACAGAGGCCAGCAAATATTTTTTTAGCTGAAATAAATATAAAAGTAAAAAAAAGTTCATAAAAATGTAATTGGTTTATCGCATTTTTTTTACTAAAGGACATACGAAAGGATGTTTAAATAAAGCAAAAAAAAAATTGAACTCAGTAAATAAATATTGATACTGGAAGCAGCTCCGCTTAAGTGCATTAATAAATAAGAAATACGGTTAACGAGATTGTAGCAAAACAAAAAAAAAATATTAATATTAAGCAAAACGTAACTTTAACGGTGACACATGCAAAACAAACAAAAAAACAAATAAAAAAAACAACAAACTTAGCTTGTGCCAGACCAACAGACGATTAAAACTCATACGTATTGTATTTTATGTATTTTTAACCAAAGAATGCGTGCAATTATGCAAGAGATTGTTGTATTTATTTTGCGAATATTTTACCAAATTTATGTCAGCGTTCAAATAGTTTATGGAAAATAACTTATTCCCGCTGTCGATGGCGCAAAAGAATAAATCACTGGCAAAAAAAAACTGGCCTAAAATATGAGGAGAAGATTTTTGCATTTAAATTTTCCTTTTACCGCTTTTATTTTTTATTTAATAAATTGTGCAAATATTCATTCATTTCAAGTGTATCTGTGAAAAATTGCCAAACCATGAAAAAGATTTATTGAATAACCGCAGTAAAGAAATGACTCCAGTAGATGACAAATTTTATTTATTTTTTTTAACTTTATAAATTAAAAAAATATTCTCTCAAGCATTTATTTTTTTGGACATCACACGTCAGCATACAGCATATTAAATTAAAATTTCCTATTCAAAAGCTAATTAATAATTTAATTTAAAAAGTAAAATTTATTTTTGATTTGCATAGACACCGCATCAGAAGAGCTTAACAGCCAATAGTTCACGTATATGCTCCTGTGATTTAGTCAGTAGTAGAATTTTATGTTTTAAGGATTTTAGTTACAATATGATTGCGCTTACAACAGAATTTGCAACTGCCGATAGACTACATCAAAACTAGTCGTTGAATATTATTATGTTTTATTTGTTCCACACATTTTTCTTTACATCATATTGTTACGTTTATTTTATTTAATAAACATTTCTGCAAAATAATAACAGAGCACTTTAAAGTTTTAAATTAAATTTACGATTTTTTACTTTCAACGCACACAAAACAAAAACACAATGGTAACCTTGTATATTTACTCAATCACGTATCAATTTGAATTAATTCATTTGCCCATGTATTGTATTTCACTGTTTTATCGTTACTACAATGGTAAGTGCTCTAATGAAATTAGGAAACTTGTTGCCATCACTCGCATATTTTCGCGATTTTTGTTGAGAGCAAATCCATTTCTGGGTGATTGGCCAGTGAATACTTCTAAGCATTACAGGTAAATTCCGGTTTTTAGCAGAACAGTCCGTATGTGTAACAAACTCCCTTCAGAGGTCTTCCTTGTAACTTTCAATGTAGGAAAATTCAAATTGAATGTTCACAAACACGACTCCCTCTTTCCTCCTTGTCATAACCTAATTTCCTACTTCTGTCACAATGCATTGCATGTGTTGGAGGCATCCTCTGAGTACTGGTGCGATAAAAAAATTGCTGCTTATATAACTTCTTCAAGCGGTTCTCGCATATAAAAGAATATTTCACTTTAACATCACCCCAAGTTATTGCTGCTATTATCATTCAGCGTAGGCGCCTGCTTGGCTGTGTTTGCTTTTTTAGTTCTGTGTTAGTTGTTTTTGTTTTTTTTTTTCTTAAGATTATTTCGCGGAATTTCTTAAAATCCTGTTATTATTGTCTTGTGTGTATAAGATTTCTCAGAAAACTACCCAGTTTACAAGACACACAATAGGTCATTTCGTTTTCTTTTTTTTTATAAATACAAAATAGTTCGACTTATAATTTCAAATAAGGCATCGCGTGTTCATAATTCTTTAAACAATAAGTATGATACTTGAATAGCATAACAAAAAGATCGATATTGGAAAGCAATAACAAATATATGTATCGATTAATAACAGGCTTTAGAGTGTGTGTGCACTTTGTTTAACCCAATTAATATTCACCACTTATGAATATTCGCTACGTTTTCTATTTCAAAAATCACTGTCTTAAATACACGATGTTTACAACGTACACATTCAACGAAAATACATTATTTTCTATGAGGATCTTATTTATTTTGTATTTGAAATTAAATTTAAGCCAAAAATCGCACTAAATTTGTATTAAATATTGGCAAGACTGTTGGCTTTAAAAATGTGAAAGAAACTTTGTTATTCAATCTTTCAAATTTTTCCATTTCAAAACAAACTCCTTAATAAATCCATCCATCATTAATAGATTTATTCAAATAATGTTTAATTTCAAATATGAATTTTTAATTACATTATTCAGTCTGCATAAACAAATAAAATTTAAACAAATTAAAAAGATGCTATTGCAATTTTTAGACAGATAGTTAAATAGATTAAAACTCTAAATTTTATTATTTAAATGTCAAAATTTTCATGATTTTGAAAATTAAGGAAAAGAAATACTTTGAATTTTCAAATAAACATTTGAAATATAGTCAGAAGTTGGCAAACCTCCCTAAACTGGATATTACTAAATCAAAAAATAATCAATATAATCCCATAAGTTTAATATGGATAATGGCAAAGATAACCAAGATTTTTTTTTAAAGAGAAGTAGCACTTCAGGCAACAATGCCTATTTAGTCAAGTACCGTGCTACATTCTTTAGGGATAGAGAAGAGATGCAACAGGTGGTGAAAGTAGAAGCATAGTCGGAAATTAACTGCCGTATGAAGACAGCACAGCAACCAGTGACTACGCCTTCATCGCTGAGCAGCCCCACCGACAGTCAATTTTTATTTTTGTAATGAAAAAAAACCAAGGTCTTCGTTGGGAATCGAACCCACAACCCCTATACTGACAAGCTAGTACACTACCTACTAGCCTACAGGGGCACCTACACTTCCTACACTACTACACATTTCAAAGTTCGGAGAGTTCTTTTTATTATCCTACCTAGTTAAATGGACTTATGTGCGGGTCTACAGCCCTGATGATACGCAGATTAAATTAGGGTTAGATTAAAAATCTGTTTAAACGTATGTGGGCTACCAGTATTGCACTCTCTAATTATGATAATCAAGTCGCAATGCCGATGGTATTGCGAGGCGACCAGTGTGAAGTTTAAAAGAATGAAAAACAGGAGGAAAGACTGTCGCTTTATATAATTTTGTAATGGAACTAGTTCTAGGCAGTTTGGCGAATACACCATTTTCCACAAATCTCTCCACTATGCTTCGTTATACATTTCTTTGCTACAAGCTTGTGACCTCTTATATTATGTTCCTATTTTTTCTTTCCTTGGCAATGATATATTCGTAACATTTTATCCCACCTCTATAAACGTATTAACTACGGTTACAGATTGTGCCCGATAAAATCGCTGCTTTTTTTTTCTAGTCTTTTTGTTACATCCAGATGACCGCCTCCGGGACCATTAGAGAACTGATTCATTAGGTTGTTTATTTCGGGAACTTTTGCTATCTGTACTTTCCCAATTTCGATGTAAGCAGCCACTTACCACTCTTATTTTACTCTACTGAGCATAGTACGATTTCGCTAGGGGGCTTTCTGCCGATATTTTATTACCGTCTTTTGTTGTCCCGCTTAGAAAATATAATTTCTGTGGTCCTTCTCTAACATACAACATCCACAGTTATTTCAACATTGCGTTATCATAAAGTCTGAACCAATAATGACTATATCCATTATGTCAGTGTCAACAAATATCTAATCTGTGCTGATGTTGGTGATAGGCAGTTTTACTTTGACTCTTTCATAGACGGCGGCTAAATCTCCTGTAGCGGGGCACAGATGTATATTGTTCAACGGTTCCATGGCTCACTTAACTAAATTGGGCCTTATTATAGAGCGGATGCTACTGTGTCTATAAGGTGAGAGCTTGCTTCTTTCTGTTGGTCGGCTTGCAAAAAGTGAAGTTACCCTTTTCCCCTTGTATAGTGAAAATGGAGAAGAAAATACTGCAGAAGATGTGGTAAGCAATCATAGATATACCAACGCCAAACTTAATTTAAGGCATCTGCTACTATCTTAACATCAATAGGACCATCGTAAACAATACATCCATAAAAATGAAACGTTATCGAGTGGCAAAGAATTAATTCTCTTTAATACATTCGAATCACTGTAGTTCATTACAGACTTTTTTTTCTTCAAGTCTTAAAAGCAAAAACTACAAAATAATTTACGCATGTCTGAGTTAATTGTGTAAATTAAATCTAAAATACTTTAAAACCGAAAAAAAGGAAAAATGAGAAAATAAATAATTTAATAATTTAATGCAAATAATTACTAAATGCAAATAGAAATGTAATATTTTTAAATTCATTTTGAGTAAAACTGAAATTTGTTTAATTTGAATTAATTAGATAAAATTAGTATGTGTATTATTTGTTTAATTTAAAACAAAAACATTATATAATTATAACTTATTATTCCAGCCTTTTTATTATTTGTATAATTTGCTTATTTAGTACTATTATTTCATTAATAAGCCAAATTTATTATTATTAAAATTAATTTTATTCTCTGTTAGTAATTAACTTTTGCTAATTTATGTTTTAGAAGTTAAAATTAACCGGAACATAAGCACAGGTTTGCAGAAAAATACGACTCTCGTTTAGAGTAAGATAACGTTTATTTGTTTAAGCAAGACTCTGCTCAGCATAAAGCTGATTTCTGAGTGAATGGAATAATTTTTAAAAATTTGATTTAATAACCAGTCAGACAGGGTTAGAGAGAGTGTAATAAACTGTCTATTGTGTTTTAATGACAATAGCTTTGCCTTTTGTAAAAATTACAGACTCAACTATAAAAACGCGCCAAATGAACCCTTGCCTAACGTTTAGTTTCAACTCACAGTTTAAAAAGGCACAGTTAGATTGATTTGAGGATATCTAAATTTTTTTTTTTTTTTAATGAGAAGTAGCACTTCAGGCAACAATACCTATTTAGTCAAGTACCGTGCTACATTCTTTGGGAAAGGGATAGAGAAGAGATGAAACAGGTGGTGAAAGTAAAAGGATAGTCGGAAATTAACTGCCGTATATAAGACAGCACAGCGACCAGTGACTATGCCTTCATCGCTGAGCAGCCCAACCGACAGTCAATTTTTATTTTTATAGTGAAAAAACCAAGGTCTTCGTTGGGAATCGAACCCACAACCCCCATACTGACAAGCTAGTACACTACCTACTAGCCTACAGGGGCACCTTAATTGTCATTATTTTCCACCAAAAAAAAAAGAAAAAACAAAAAAAAAAACAATGCAGCCAACTCCAACACCGTAACTGTCAAATTTTCTAATAAGTTTAGTGTTGAAGCCGCGCTATTTCGGTTTGCTGTATACCATACTCGCAGCATTACACACGTTGAGTTGAAAGTTTAGTGCATTTTTACAGCGGATCATTTAACAAAACTTCAAATCTTTTAAATGTCAAGGACGGTAAAGAAAATTCTAGTTCGTAATTTTTAGTCTAAAAGTGCTCGACTCAGAATATTATGTCACCCATAATAAAGAGGTTTTCAACAATAGTTCGGAAAATTTGAATTAATAATTGATATCCACCACTACCTTGCTACAGATGTCGATTCTTTTATCAAAGGTTTTAAACACTTTTTGGCAAAATGGCGGTCTTAATTCGTTATTCACATCGCGGATTTTGAGTTTTTAATTTGAAATCAATAGAGTCTGTTGATAACACAAAAAAAATAATTCGTTGGTCTAAAATAAAACGATCTGGCTGGCTACTTAGCTGTTGATTGTCGTGAAATTATGCGATTGGGAAATTTGGTTTGCAATAAATTGATCATTTCATTGGCTGTGTGCCATGTGGCACCGTACTGTTGAAACCACATGTCTGTGATATCCAGGTCTTCAATAAGAGATTGAAATTAAACTGTAAGCATCTCACGATAGCGTGATCCATTGACCGTTACCGGATTTTAAGCCTCATCTTCAAAAAAAAAACAATGGCACATTGAGCATGCACAGGCCTCTAAATAATCTCTCTAAGATTTTCAAAAGCTCAAATTAGGCAATTTGCTTTTCGATATACCCTGACAGGTGAATGAAAAGGGCTTCCTCTAAAAAAATGTTTTTTCAGAAAAACTAGCCGATTATTCCAGAATGAATTGAGGTTTGCAATAAATTGATCATTTCATTGGCTGTGTGCCATGTGGCACCGTGCTGTTGAAACCACATGTCTGTGATATCCACGTCTTCAATAAGAGACTGAAATTAAACTGTGAGCATCTCACGATAGCGTGATCCATTGACCGTTACCGGATTTTAAGTCTCATCTTCGAAAAAATGGCCCCCAGACGATAAAGCTCACCACACAATGGCACATCGAGCATGCACAGGCCTCTAAATAATGTCTCTAAGATTTTCAAAAGCTCAAATTAGGCAATTTGCTTTTCGATATACCCTGACAGGTGAATGAAAAGGGCTTCCTCTGAAAAAATGTTTTTTCAGAAAAACTAGCCGATTATTTCAGAATGAATTGAGCGAATCTACGGCAATAAAAATGGCAGCAGTTGAACCTTGTAAATCTTCAAAGTCAAATCCAGACAAAAAATTACACCATATGGTGGTTATTAATGGCCCCTATTGTTGATATTGCCAAATTTGGATCTGCTGCAACACTTTGGCTCACGGCTAAAGTATTTTCAGTTGAACAATCCGATCGAACACGCGTTGGTATCGACTCTGTCGACTCAAATTTAACGACCTAATTCTTAATTAGCGGTCTCAGAAGAATGATTATGTTGTCCGAAAACATTGCGAACTGTACGAAATGTAACTTTAACAGAACCATCATTTTCATAGTTGATTTGAATCATTTTAATGAGATTTTCATGCGAAATTGAATTCAATTTCAATGCACCTACTACGAATATGTTAAAAAAAACTAAATGTCAAAACTATCAAATTCTTGTTGAAAACCCCGATATAACCTCCATACCAAATAATATTTAATGCGGTAACCTTTTTTAAAATTTTAAGTTTCAATAATTAATATTCATATACTTAAAAGTTTAGCTACATTTTAAACATAAAAATATTTAAAAAAGACATTTCATTTATAAATATTAACATTTAAAAAAAAAATAAAATTGTTAATTATTAAATAACTAGTTAAACATTTAAAGAATACAATATGTGCATATTTTATGTGAAGAATTATGAATTCAGAACTGAAAATATTTTCAAATTTTATTTAAACATAAATTTTAAATAATTAAATTATCGTTGTGTATATTTCGAAAAGCAACAAAAAAGAAACTATGAATAATTTAAAGAGATTTTTTTTTAAACATAAAAAGTAGTGTTAAACTGAATATGAATAAAATAGTTTTTCTCGTTTCTGTTTTTTTTTTTTTTTGTTCTTTTTAAGCCTAGAGGTCGTAAAATATGTATAAGTTTACTTTTTATTAACCGGAATTTCATATAAAATAAGTTTCGTTTGCTTTTTTTTTTTTGCTAACTAAGCAAAACAAAAACACATGTAGTCTACCGGTTTTTATTATTCCTAATTCTAAAAGTTTAACATTTTTTTCCTTTAGTTTTAGCTAACATTTAGGGGCAAATATTAATAAAAGTATTTACAATAGTTAACACTTAGAGAAATAAAAGTAAGTTTAATATTAAGGAACATTAAAATATATACATGAGAAGATGGTGCGTTAACTTCAAGCCTATTTATATTCTATTAATAGTTTATACTACAATGCTAGATATACTTAAGTAACTCTTATAAATTACACACTCCCGCTCGTGCAAACACATTAATTCTGAATTATACCACCTGTCCGTACACTTAGTTTTAATGTAAATTGAATTACAGATAAATGAAGTATTTTTAAACATAAAACCAAATACTTTACAATACGTTAATTTCAACTTAATCTGATTGACAATATGGTGCACTGCATTTGATTAACTACAAAGACTCCAATCAGACATACATTCGTGTCCATAAAAATAGACACATACACACACAAATCCATATATACATACATACAGAATTGCTTTCAACCTTGAAAATTTTCGTCCATAATCCATTAACAGCTTCACGTAAAAATAAATATGGAATTTCAATCAATCTAAAAAATACAATTTTTACAAAATTTGTAATGTACAGTACTTAACTTCATTGTGCTGTACACCTATACCCCGCTTTACACGGTATTCGTTTAACACGTTTTCGATCTTACACGGTTTTTGAAAATTTAAAAATTTGTAACTAAATTCATTAATTTTGCATTTACACGAAATTATAAACACTAAACTATAATTTGCTTATATCTACAATAACATTGTCATAGTTTTATTGTCAAAATATTTTACTGTCAAAATACAACACTACAAAATGTATGTTACAGTTACGAATTCTTATTAGTCTATGTCTATGATGGAAGTAGATAAGATGGGAACTCCCCGTTTTTTGATCAAAACCAAATTTTATGTGTGTAAATAATGTGTGTAAAGAGAATAGTGTTAGAGTTACTCTCTTCCCCTATTCTTTTTACTCACATTATTTAAAACAACAAAGTACGAGTTGCAGCGACAAAGCATCATTAGTTTTAAACTTTGTTTTTCATTAGTGTTTATATATAATTGATAGCGCAAAATTATTCAAGATGAGCAAATAACAGAATTTTTTTTTACAAAATCTATAATTTATAAAAAATTTTATAGTTCGACAACGGTTAGGTTATATTTTTACAAACCAAAATTGAAATTTTGAACCTTCTCCGTAATAATGAAAGAATAATAGATGTTGCTAATTTTTATTCTATTAATGAAGCTACAATAAGAATAATAAAAAAAAAAAAAAAACGAAGACTCAATTAGAAAAAGTGTAGCTGCTGGAATGTCTACAAGCCTTACCACAATTTCTCATTGTAGAAATGTTGCCATAGAAAACATGAAGAAGGCTTTAATAATCTGGCTAGAAGATCAAAAACGAATTCCTAACGATACCAACTCCATAAAAAATAAGGCCTTTAAAATTTATGAGAAAATCGACAATCAGTTGCCGTCTACATCTGCAAATCAGGTCACTATTGCTAAATGACAATTGTTAAATGACAGTCCTACAGTCCTTCTCAAGAGATAATTTCTACATTCAAGGCACTGTACATTAAAAAGTCCTTCGAATATATTTTGGATCAAATCGGAACTGGAAAATCTCTTGCGGTAATTGATGCTTGGAAAAAATTTACAATCTTAGATTGCATCAAGCATGTAGGAATGTCATATATCGAAATCAAACAATCAACGCTCCATGCGTGCTGGAAAGCAGTATGGCCTACTATAGTAAAAGATAACAATAATAAAAAGTCCCTAAAAAATGAATACTATCAGATAATTGAGATAGGTTATACGTAAGGTGGAGAGGGCTTCGTACATATGACAAAAGAAGATATTTCCGAAATAATGGATGATCATGAAGATGACCTTATAGAAATGGTAGAAAAAAATGCTGGTAATGAAAATGATAGTCTATCTGATATCGATGAAAACGAATGTAGTGCATTTACAGCAAAGGTCGTACGTAAGGGTCTTACAATAGGAAGGAATTAAGGCAACTATTTTCAAAAACACGAAACGAATATTAAACGAGCTCTTAAATTTCAACGAAATGTTAACCAAGTTTTATCTCAATACGAAGAGGTACATGAAGATATGACTAGAAATAAATCGTAATTGCTCATATCAGATGTTCTTACTGAAAAATCTCACGGAAGACAAATTTTATGGAGAAAGAATCTAATGAGATAGTGTGGTCTCGCGATGAAAGTGATATTGTACAAATTTCTAAAACAAGCGTATTATTGAAAGCGAAAATGACTGCAATTAAATTTGTATGAAAATAGAATGTTAAGTCTTATTAAACGCAATCAACTTTATTGAATTTCTAGTTTTAATTTTTATCTATAAAAAAATAGAGTATTTAAAATAAGTTTTTTTTTATATGATAATTTTTATAGTTTTTTTAAACGATCTTTTTTATCTTTAATAAATATCTTTTTTCTTTTTTAAGATCTTTTTTATATATTTCTTCTTCTCGATATTTCGCTTTCCTTTTGGAAAGCTTCTTCAGGAAAAAAAAAATTTTTTTCATATTTTTGAAAACAAAAAAAAAAAAAGAAAAAAAATAAATAAATAAATTAATATTCTTATAATTTATTAAATGTATTTGATATTAAATATATATATATATATTTTTTTTCGTTCAATGTGCTTGTTATTCATCATATTAAATACTGATAAAAAGAACTTTTTTTTAAATGATTTTCGTTTAGCACGGTTTTTCCATATAAGAGTGAATTTTTCGAGTTACACGGTTTCTTATAGAACCTATCTTCCGTGTAAAGCGGGGGATAGCTGTACTTTATATTACTAAAAATTTACTCTGATCTACCGTACAGTACTGAACTTCACTCTACTCCACTGTACAGTACTATACTATACTGTATTTTTCAATACTGTACTACACTGTATTAAGATTACTATACAGTAATGTATATTCTAATGCATCCTGATGCACCGCACTCGACTATAGTTCACTGTACTGTACTGTCAAATACTGTACTGTATAGCACTGCACTGTACTCTATAATTCACCGTACTGTATTGTGGGGTAATGTACTATATAAAAATGCACTATACTCCACTATACTATAATGCACTACAATTTGCTATAATACAGTGTACTGTATAGTACTATCCGGTACTGTACTTCACTGTTCTGTACGGAACTGTACTGCACTGTACTCTTCATTATGCTCTACTGTAGAGTATTCAAATTTACTGTGATATAGTGTACAGTACTGAACTTCACTCTACACTACTGTATAGTACTATATCACACTCTATTTTGCAGTACTGCACTACACTGTATTAACAGCACTATACAGTAATGCATTCTGATGCACCGTCCTCGACTATAATTCACTATACTGTACTGTCGATTACTGTACTGTATAGCACTGCACTGTACTTTAACGTACTACACTACAATCGACTATAATGCACCGGACTGTATTGTGGGGTACTGTACTATATAGAAATGCACTGTAGTCCAGTATACTATACTGCACTGTCCGGTACTGTACTTCACTGTTCTGTACAGAACTGTACTGCACTGTACTCTACTGTACCATGCTGTACTGCAATTTACTTTACTACTATACTTTACGGTACAGTATTATAATGTACTGTTCCTATTTCAATACCCACTTAATGCAAAACTTTCTAAAAAGATATAATACAAAATAATGAGTTCTATTTAAAATGTATGACAATTTTCTTTTAGTGTACCAAAGTAAAACTGTATTTAACAACAACAGTTGCAACTGTAACATAAATGACTAAATGTATTTTTTTTCAATTACAGCTTGTTGTAAAAAGTAACTAATATTCCATTCATGTAGAATATATGTTTGTCTGAATAACTGAATGAATGTTAGAAAAAAAAAAAAAAAAAACAAAAAACAAAAGCAAACAAATTTAATTTTTTAGATTCTCAAGGCCTTAAAAGAAGCAGGAAAAACATCTAAAAACTCAATTCTATAGAATGTTGGATTTTAAATATAGAAACGCATTAAAATTTTACCTCCAATTTACACAAACAGGAAATAATATAATAAATGGGATAAAATGTTTATTTTGTAATTGAAATGTACTGTTGTAGTTAAGGATATATGATTTATATTAAAGGATTTTAATTAAATTAAGCATTTATATGATTTATAAGTGACTTTTCTTTTTATTCCGCAGCTCAAAAAGAAGATTTTCAGTGTCCCTCACAAGCTGCAAATGGCAATTATGCAGATCCTGTTACATGTCGTCGTTTTTATCAGGTGAGTTATTAAAATCAGAGTTTGTTATTATAAAAAATGAATAAATAAATAAATAATATACAATGTTTAGCAAAATATAATCTTATTTTAAAGCTATTCAAATCTGAGGCTTTAGTCATAACAATATAATTTTGCTTAACAAAATTATCAAGCAGATCAGATAAAAACAAATAACTAAGTGTCTATCACATACAATACAGTATATGGAAGCAGAATTATCTGAAAAACACGTTCACCATTTATTACGCGGAAGGACTCATTGTCTTACTACGATCTCTTAAACCGCAGGGTAAAATAAAATTTTAATATTTTTAATTGTAACTCAAAAATTCCTCAAGCGCCGAAAAAATGTTCCAAAAAATTGTTTCATTTCATAAAACTGGTTACCCAGACTTTATTAACTGCAGGGCTGTTAAATCCTTTTTTCTAATTTTTCAATCGCTGCTTTGCACTCCGAGAAATTTTGAAATAAATCATAAATTTTGTTTCAAAATTGGCTATGTTTGAAAAGGGCTGCAGGGTGTACCGTTATAATTTTTTTACGCAATTTTTTTTTATTCGCATTTGCTATAGATTGTCTGTAAGATAGTCTAAAATAATTTACCAGTCCCAAAGTTTCAATTATATAAGCAAGAAAAAAACCATACATCCATTTTGGAAAAAATCATAAAAAAAACGCGTGTTTTAACATTTTCCCAATTCAGATCGTTGTAACTTTTTAACAAAACCTGCTATCAAAACGAAACTTACTACTATTTTAACATAAATTTCATCGAAAAAGCAGCTTGTATTTTTTAATAAAATTCGGAATATATAATATTTATAATAATAAGTAAAACAGGTCAAAACCACTAAGTTAAGGTCTGCCAAAAATTAAAAAAATATTTTTCTAGCCCAATTTTCTTTCAAGCTAAAAGAGATAACCTAGACATTTAGGCATATTTTTTGTAGATATTCTGAAGGTCTACTTAAGTTCAAAAACTCATAATTCAATTCAATTCATTTATTTTCCAAAACATTCTTATAAAAAAAAACAGTAACTTAAACTAACAATATACTAAAAAAAAATTTCTTATATACTAAAGTATTTTCCAAGAACTACATCTCTCTATCAAATAATAAATTTTGTACATTTGTTCATACAGCGCTTTAGAATAATTAAAAGGATAAAACAATTATAAAAAAAATTCCCCAAAAAACGGAAAAAAGGGAGGCAACTAAATTAAATAAAAAGGATGTTAAACTTAAAACTAACTACGAACTAAAAAACCAAACGAAAGAACACAAAACAGAACAATCAATTAAAAATAAAATTAGTTATTGAGCAGTATTGTAAACAGTGTCAACAATATTCAAAGTGTTAATTCTCCTATGATAAAATAGAAGGTATGCACCCTCATAAAGAAGTCCAGCTCCACCTTGGGTCAACAAGTCCACCGGAGAAAGGTACTTTACTACTTGAATAGCCTCCAGACTTATAGGCCTTGAAAAACAATCTCTTACCAAGGCGTTTTCCACGGAACGTGCACCTTCCAGAAACTTAATAGCCCTTCCGACCATAAAAGCATCTAGCCGTTCAAAATCAATAGCGCGGTATATAGAGCTACAAGAGGGCCTACGGAACTCTCCGTTGCGCCCTATATATGGTCTTAACCCGAGGCACGCAACTAAGATCCGTCTCTCCCATCTCCTAAGTCTCTCCATCTGGGCAGAAGAAATTCCAAACCAAGCCGGAAAAGCATAGGATATAAGAGGTCGAACGATCTGACGGTACACCAAAAGGCGTACTTTTTTATCGAGTCCACCTCTGCGTCTTAACACGCCTTGATACGCGCAATTAGCGCTATTGGTTCTCTCAAGCACATTGTCGATGTGTCCATACGACTCAAAATTTTCATGAAAAGTGACGCCAAGGTACTTTACCCTGTTTGATGTCCTAATAGTGTCTGCTCCAAAGCTCAAGCACGGTCTAAAAGATCTGCAATTCGGGTATAAATATTTACGCTTTCCTTTAAACATCATAGCGACAGTCTTATGAATATTTAGGATGAGGCCCCAACTTTTAAAGTAGTCAGTTAGTGTTGTCATGTATTGATTGACTCGGTCGTTAACAGTTCTTGCCCTAGCTGCTGAAGAAGCAATAAGGATGTCATCAGCAAGATCAACAAGAGATCTCCCTGTGGGGGCGGAGGTATATCTGACATGAAAATATTATATAAAACCGGTCCCAGCAATGATCCCTGTGGCACTCCCGCAAAAATCGAACCCTCATGTGAGAGGACATCTCCAATACGAACCCTAAAAGAGCGGTCCCTTAGAAAGCTATCAATCATACGGCAGATACCCGAGCCAAATCCCATACTCAACAGCTTATAAATGAGGCCATCGTGCCAAACGGTGTCAAAGACTTTGGCAAAATCCAAACTTACTGCTATAGTAGGGCATCTCTTATTCAGACCCCTGGCAACATAGTCCGTGAGTACAACAAGTGCGTGTGTCGTCGAAAGTCCGCTTCTAAATCCGAATTGAAAATCTTTTAAAATGTCACTGTCAGTAATAACGTCATTAATTTTTGCCAGGAGAAAGCATTCAAATAGCTTTGAAAAGGCCGGTAATAGGGATATAGGTCTATAGCTTCCACTCTCATGAGGATCCGATTTTACTTTAAGTATCGGAACCACAAGGGCAGCCTTCCAAGCTCTCGGGAAATATCCAATATTCAAGCAATGGTTAAATACAATGGCCAAGAAACGCCAGGCCACACTGTCCGTCTTCTTCAAAACAAAATTAGATATACCATCCATACCACTAGACCTCTTATCAAAAACTCATAACATATGAGTAATAAATTAACTTTTTATGACATTTTCAAAAAATTGTATGCCCGAGGTATTCAATTTTGGGGGCATACACAGAAGCCCCCCTTTACCCTACAGGGCTTATCGCTTGTAAGTTGACTCATATGTACCTCTGCAGGCCCCTGTGAAATGTCATTAAGATAGCCTATGTGGTTCATGACGTACCCAATTATTTCCAAAAAAAAAAAAAACAAAACAAAAAAAAATTTCAAACCACTGTGCATTGGTATACTGGGTGTCACTTGAAAAACTTTATGGACAGGAAATTAAAATAACGTTTTTCCATGCAGCTATTCAACTTTAACTTTTGAAAAATGCCCATGGCTGAATGTTGTCAACAGCTTATTCCATGTTAAAAGGTATTACCAAATTCGCTGGCACATTACGTCTTACAACTGCAAACCCGATGTTTTACCTGATAACGATTTATGTACACACGAGGTAAACAGAATTATGAGTATGTGGCGCCAAGATCACACGTGTCGCTCATAATAAAAGATACAAGAAAACTTTCTTAAAATATCTTTAGCCAAAAAACCCACTAAATAAAACAAAAACTGAAGTAAACCGATTTTTCTACAATATCGTGAATTTTGAAATCACATACAAAATTTAACTAAAAATTATTTTTATTTTGCACTGTAATCTTAAGCACACTGATATCAGCAGCATACAGAAATTAAAATAACTCGAACTAATCTATTTTTTAAATTACAATTTTTATTTTGTTTAAATTTTATTTTATTTTAGTGTGTCGATGGTTTCCCTTATTTAAATCGTTGTCCTTCTGGTCTCTACTTTGATGATTTACAAAAGTACTGTACATTTAAGGATGAAGCCAAATGTGGTCCTTTGGCAACAAGTAAGTGTCTGTTTTTATATTTTCTTGTCACACAAAAAATTTAAAATATTTTATGTTATTTTATTTTACAACTCTTTAAAGAAAAATTAATAACTCAAGAAATAAGAAAATATTATATTAAAATAATATACATTACAGCGCATATACATATCTACTAGCCAGTATGTTGTAATAGATGCACTTATAACTATAGTAAGATACACAATCCATATAACATTTAATGTTAAAGAAACCTCTATTCTTTAAGTTATAGAAAAATGTTTAAAAAAAAAAAATATTATAAAAGACTTTGCATTGGTTGGTATACCAGGTAGTCTGTTACTGTGTGTGTGAATGTATAGATATATATGTATTTAGTAATGAAAACTCTTATAGTCGTATACAAAGCCTGCCACATAAAAATATGGTTAGACCACATAAACCAGATACATATAGAAATAGGAATATTTGTATTAAAACTATCTGTATAAAGGATGTAATTTTATTGTATATTAAATATTTAGTTCAATAAAATATAGAAAATCCTATTACTCCTAGTGGATAGCATATTAACAAAGAATACCAGCTAGATAATTCACAAATATTTGTATGGCATAACTTATAGTTTATATTTTTAGATAAAGTTTTATATTACAATTAAATTAAAATGAATTCATATGACCATATCGAACTGTTGCTACAAGTGAAACATTTGTAAAAACTGTTAGATATTGAAATGACAAACAACCGAAGATATATATAAACGATACAAAGTTTTATTGATGAATAATTTTTCTACAAGCAATCAAAGTATAGAACAATTATTGTAACATAAAACAAAGGCTACTACGTATTAGATTTGTTATTATAAGAAAAGTGTTTTACAAACAAGTAATAATTTCAACACTCCTCCTCAAAGCTAATACTATCCATAAAAAAATTTTAAAAATATTATTTCATATTCATAAGTTCAACAAATTTCATATGTTTTACTTTAGGTAAATTCTTTGTCAAAATATCAGCAACCATTTCAGTTGTATTAATGTACTTAAGATTAATCTGTTTCATCTTCACGGATTCTCGTATATGATGGTATTTGATGTCAATATGCTTACTTCGATTATGAAAGATAGCATTTGATGCCAAACTCATAGCACCTTGATTATCCACATATAAATTTACTGGAACATTTTCAACTCCTTCAAGTTCAAGCAGCAATCTCTTTAAATAAATAGCTTCTCTTGCAGCATTCGACATCGAGATATATTCTGCCTCGGTGCTGCTTAAAGCTACCACACTCTGTTTCTTTGACTCCCATGAAATTAAAGAATTTCCGTAGTAAAACATAAATCCAGAGTAAGACTTTCTATCGGTAGTATTTCCACCCCAATCAGCATCAACGTATCCACTCAATTCAGTTTTATTACATTTGTAATGTAGTTTAAATTCAATAGTACCTGATAGATATCTTAAAATATTCTTAGCCGCATTGAAATCCTCAACATGGGGATTCGTATTTTTCTGTGATAATTTTGCTACTGAGTGTAATATGTCAGGTCGACTTGTAATAGCTAAATACATCAATTCGCCCATTATTGCTTGGTATTTAGAAACATCTATTTGCGTACAATGTTTTTCGCAAGCCACTTGAAAACCAGGCTCCAGTGGGACCGATACTTTTTTACATTGCTCCATGTTATATTTTTTCAATAATGTTTTTATGTATTGACTATTACTTATAGTTAGATCACCTTTCTCACCATCTCTATCGATTTCCATACCAAGAAAATGTTGCACTTGCCCTTTATCACATACGCTAAATTCTGTTGATAGCTCAAATTTTATTCTTTCAATAACTAATTTATTCTTGCTTGCAATAAGTATGTCATCCACATATACTGCTAATAAAACATATTCACTTTCAACCACCATCTTATACAAACATGGCTCGTTGTCACAACTTTGGAAACCAATCTTCTTCAGGAATAAATCAAGTTTCGCATTCCACTCTCGGCCAGATTGTTTAAGACCATACAGAGACTTTCGTAAACGCAAAACCTTATTTGGATGATTTTTATTTACAAACATACTAGGCTGTCGCATATAAATTTCCTCGTTCAGATCACCATTCAGATATGCACTCACAACATCCATCTGATCCAAATACATACCTTTGCTCACTGCTATAGCAAACAGAAGCCTTATATTTGAATATCGAATAACAGGAGAAAATGTTTCGGAATAGTTTACTCCGTATTTCTGACTGAACCCTTTTGCCACAAGTCTTGCTTTATAGCGTTCAACCTTTCCGTCTTTTAAAGTTTTTATGGCATACACCCACTTGCAACCAATTGCATTTTTCCCGATAGGTAAATCAACCAATTCCCACGTTTTATTTGCTATCAGGGCATTATATTCAATCTGCATTGCATTTCTCCATTCTGTTGATTTTTTACAAGAAACTGCTTCTTCTACACTTTGAGGTACGAACTCAACTTTAGCCGACAAGCCATTCACCATGTTATATTGCTTCTTAGGTCTACCTGGCTTATTATCACGAATTATTTTGGGACGACCTCTCCCTCTTCTTAATGGACTATTAGTCACAGCCTCAGCATTTCTTTCTTGTGTCTGAACATCAAGGTTTTCATTTAACAGTTGAATATCATTAAAATTATCATCACTTCCCTCTGCAATTTCATTTGAATCTCCTTCGTCAGCCGTATTAAAACCATCTTCATCTTCTTCTATTATGTGTTCATTAACAGAAACCTTTGATGTATTAGAATTTTCCTGATTTTTATCAGTAAAGAATATTAATAAATCATCATCTTTATTCTCTGCTCTATTTTCACTATCGACATAATTATTAACCATACTTTCTTCAAACCTCACATCACGTCTCTCAATCACTCTTTTAGATTCTTTATCATACAATCGGTAAGCCTTTGCTACTCGAGAATACCCAACCATGATATACTGTTTACCTTTCGCATCAAACTTAAAATTCTGACGTTTATCTAAGACTATGGCGCATGACCCAAAAACTTTTAAATGTCTCACTTTTGGCTTATACCCATACCATGCTTCATATGGAGTTTTATCTGACAAAGCTTTAGTAGGAGAACGATTTCGCAAATATACAGCTGTGGCAATAGCTTCTGCCCACAGACTCTTACTCACATTCGCATGAATTAGCATTGAACGGGACATCTCCACTAATGTACGATTAGCTCGTTCTGCTACACCATTTTGTTGAGGTGTATAAGCTACCGTCAACTGACGCAAAATTCCCTGTTCCTGCAGATATAAGTCGAATTCTTTATTTAGATATTCACGTCCATTATCACTTCTTAGCAACTTGATCTTATTTCCAGTTTGACGTTCTACTTCTCGCTTAAAAATCTTAAATTTTCCGAATACTTCATTTTTAGATTTCATGAAATATACAAATACTCTTCTAGTTTTGTCATCAATAAAGGTGACAAAATATTTAGCTCCGCCTATAGAAGTCACATCAATCGGTCCCCACACATCCGAATGAATCAGCCCCAAAATCTCTCCAGAACGATGTTCAGTTGCTCTTGGAAATGGTGTGACGTGGATCTTGCTTACCATACATGTCTTGCAATTAAGTTCTTTTGTATGCCTCGAAATATTCATACCACTTACTAGACTCTTCTTACTGATATTGCCTAAATCGTTAAAGTTCAAATGACCATACCTGCAATGCCAAAGCATGTCATCGTTACTTGCTGCATACACACACTGCTTGGGTTCTTGATACATAACAAATAAACTGTCTTCTCTACGTGCTTTCAGAACCACATAACCACGACGATCCTTTATTTGCACCCCATTAAACTTAAACGTAGCTGTAAAGCCATTTTCAACTGCCTTGCTAACTGAAATAAAATTCCCTCGCAATTCTGGACAATACAAAACATTCTCCAGCACAATTTTACAATTTGCGTTAAGTATAACCTTGCCTTTACCAGTCGCGGTTATACACTCGTCAGCTGCTAGACAAATCTTTTCGTCACATTCTTCAAAAATTTCAAATGAGCTTCTGTTGTTGCACATGTGTGATGTTGCACCACTGTCAACATACCACAAAGTCTGGTTAAAGCCCTTTATTGCTGCAGTCATCGCAAATGTTTTTTCATCAACAGATTTTTTTACACGACAGTCTCGTGCATAATGACCTCTACGACCACATGAATAACATCTCCCCATACCTGTTTTATTTTCTCTTCCATTTCTTTCTTTGAAGCCTTTACTATTTTTATTGGAACGTGCACCATATGCTAGCTGTAAACCACTTTCTTCAGTATCTTGACAAATGTTTCTTCTCCGGTCAGCTTCTTCTAACAGCTTAATCTTTAAAACCTGAAATGACGGCAAACTATCTCGTGTCTCCATAGCTATTATGAAAGCCTCATATAATTTCGGCAAACTTGATAGTAGTATTATTGAAAGTAATTCCTCTTGAATCTGAATACCAACATCAGCAAGTTTTTCTATAATTTCTTCGAACTTATTGATATACTGGGCCATCTCTTCATTAGCCTCCATCTTTAGATTCATCAAACGTTTATACAACATAACTTTCTGTATTGGGCCTTTGGGCTTATGCACCTCGGATAATTTATTCCAAGCTTCAGCAGATTTTGTACATTTCTTTATGTAATTCAGCTGGCTCCCTTTAATACCCAATACAATGATAGCAAGCGCCTTCTCATCGTTAGTTACCCAATCAGCTTTCTGTTCGGCACTCCAATCAGGCTCACATCTTAATTGACCATTCGTATATTTCCACAATCCATTATGGATCAAAACGCTTTTCATATGCACATGCCAGGAATCATAATTCCTTTCATCTAGTTTTTCGATTTGCAGAAACGACGATGTCATATTTTATTTTTATTAATCTTTTAGTCAAATCTTTATAACACAAATGTTTTTAACCTTCCACGCCTGGGCCCATAACCAATGTTAGATATTGAAATGACAAACAACCGAAGATATATATAAACGATACAAAGTTTTATTGATGAATAATTTTTCTACAAGCAATCAAAGTATAGAACAATTATTGTAACATAAAACAAAGGCTACTACGTATTAGATTTGTTATTATAAGAAAAGTGTTTTACAAACAAGTAATAATTTCAACAAAAACAACTTAAACTAAAATAACTGCTAGTCAAGTTTCAGCTTATGGAAGGCTATTAAGATATTTTAATCTATAGAATTTTGGGTTGTGAAGTCATGGATGGCTGTTGATTAGATAGAAGTTTATTGCTAAAAAAACATTTAACACAAAAATATTAAGTTTTGTTTATTTTGCCGCAAAAGCTAAATATTTTTGAGAGTTATCATTTCATTTTATTTTTATTCAAAACTCGGTCTTCAAGAATAAATATCATATTTGAAGTTATTAACAATTTAATTTTTATACCATACCATTTGCAACATATTTATTATAATTTCCTAAATATTTCTAGACTTGACTGAATTGTGTATTACCCGTTTTTCTTAATAATTGCTTCCATTGTATATAAAGGGTTCTTCAACAAAAAGTTTATTTCTTTATAATAAAACAAAAAATTTAGTTTAAAATGATTAAATAATTATTAATCTTAGCAGCGGTCTTTTTTAAATAAATTTAAAACTATATTTTTTCAATATTTCGCTTTCATGTGAAAAGCTTCTTCAGGAAACTATTTTTTATAAAAACAAAAAATTGACAAAAACATATAAAATAATTTTCTTCATATATACTTACATACATACAAAATTAAAATTTCAAAAATTTTTAAACATACAAAAACAAGCAAATGGAAATTAAATAACAAATTATTTCTTATGAAATAATTATAAAAAATCATGTGTCTTTTTAATTAAGTACCTATAATTATGCACTAAATTGTCTGTGTCTGTTTTGAAATTTATTCTCCTTACATTTGGTACATTAACAATTTCTAACATTTCTAACATATAACGTCTCTTATAGTGTTCTTCTATATCTAATATTGATGTTTCCTCAAACTTTGGATAACGATTATATTTCTTACAATGTGAAGATAAGGATGTCTTCTGTGTTGAAATATTCCTATATTTTTGATCACATCTGTGACCTCTAATCTTGTATGAAGTTTATTTTTTGTTGTCCCAATATAAACTTTGTCACAGTTCACCTGGTCATTTCCTCCACATGGTATCCTGCATACCACATCAGATATTTCCATTTTTCCTATTTCATACTTTATACTGTTAAATAATTTATTTAATGTGTTATATGTTTTGAGTGCAATTATATATATATCTGTGTCATATATTTTAGACTTTCCTATCTTTTTGATATTCCAGGAACATAAGTTAATGATTTATAAATTTTTTGTTCTGCCGTAGTATTTCCTAAATTATGCCTATGACTACCATATTGTCTAATTAATCGGTTAGATTATTATTGTTATTCGACCCCTTTTTTAAATAAATAATTATTAATCTTTGTAGCGATCTTTTTTAAATAAATTTAACACTATATTTTTTCAATATTTCGCTTTCCTTTTTATAACCAAAAATAAAAATAATTTCCTGAAGAAGCTTTCCACAGGAAAGCGAAATATTGAAAAAATATAGTGTTAAATTTATTCAAAAAAGACCGCTACAAAGATTAATAATTATTTATTAATCGGTTAATTAATTCTATTGGAATCATTGTCATTAAGTATATCTCTTATTGTGTCATTATTCTTCTCTATCAAAATAATAATAATAAATAAGACGGACGTATACGCATCTTTTTATACTTAACTTATTCTTTATATTCACAAATTCTGCAATTTCGTTGGCCATAGTGTAAAAGCATCACTGCATTCTCCTTCATCTCTTGGCACCTCTGCCCTTTCAACAACAGTTCACTATTTAGTAACCCTTTTTCTTTTGTACTTTATTCTGTCTATCATATTTTTCGCCGTGTTTATTATCATTTTTCTCGAATGTTTGGATTAAAAATTAATAATTCTTCCAGAAGATGTTGGTTTCTTATACCAATCAAACACTAACTTATTTCCTTTTCTTATTATCAATATATCTAAATATGGAAGTTTAGATTCTAACTCTCTTTCAATCGTAAATTTAATATTCGGATGGAAACTATTCAATTCTGACAAAATATCATCCACTGCATCTTCTGCAGTTATACAAAATAAATCATCTACATATTTTGTGATAATCTTCGGTTTTACTAACACATGATTTTAGTAATTCCTCCAACACAATATCAGCTATAATTGCAGATGCTGGAGAGCCCATAGGGAGGCTCTCCTTCTGTTGATATATCGTATTATCAAATTGAAAATACCTGTTGTCTTCAACACAAAACTTAAAAATATGTAAAACTACTTCCTTCTCAATATTCGTATTTTGCTCTATTATCTGCCATTGTTCATGTATAATACTCAAAGCTAAACCTACAGGAATACTTGGAAAAAGTGAAAACAATCCTATCATTATCTTGTATGTCTATTCTCTTGGCTTTGTCTTTAAATTACAATGAATTTCTAATATTATATATTGGTTGTCCTGTTATTACCTTAAGAATATTTGTTATATACTTGCACAGTCCGTAGGCTGGGGAATTAATGCAAAATTAATGTAAAATATAGTGTTGAATTAATAATTATTTATTTTAAAAAAGAGGTCGAATAAAAATAATAAACAGATTAAAACGATAAAAATTTTTATTGTATTACGAAGAGAAAAGTTCGGCAATTATGTATCAAAAATGATATCCACGATCGCCCTGACAGATTACGACTCTCAATGATAGGGCAAAATTGAGTTGTTAGTATTTCGCTGTAGGGTGATCCATTGACCGTTACCACATTTCCAGCCTCATCTTCGAAAAAAAACGGGCTAATCATGCCTCCAGACCACACATACTATACAGTAACACCTTAAGCATGCAAAGGCTTCTCAATAATCGCTCTATGATTTTCGGAAGCCCAAACACGACTGTTTTGCTTGTTGACATAACCTGACAATTGAAAGTGGGCTTCGCTTGAAAAAATTATATTTGTTCCTGTAAGAATTGAGCGAATCTACGGCGATGTGAATTGACGGTCAGCTTCAATTTCTGCACCAGTTGAATCTTGTAAGGCTTCGAAGTCAAATCTTTATGCAAACTACATCATGTGGTGGTTTAAGATAACGCCAATTGTTGAGAACGTCGAGGAATTGACAAATTTGGATCTGTTTCAGCACTGTATCTCACGGCTGCATGTTTTCACTTGAACAACCCAGTTGAACACTCATTAGTGTTCGCACATTTTGTATGGAGCTTGTCGACTCAAATTTAACCACCAAATTCTTAATAGCGGTCTCAGCAGGACAATTGTGTTTTTTGAAAATATCGAAAATTTAACGAAATGTAACTTTAACAAAACCAATATTTTCATAGTGGATATTAATTATTTACTTGCGATTTTTAGGCGAAATTTAATTCATTGTAAGTATTATCAATGCATCTACTACGATTACGTTAAAAAACAATAAATGTTAAAACTACTATATTGTTGGAAATGAAAAAGAAATGAAAAAGAAACTTCTTCCCAATAAAACAAAATAATGCACAGTACACGTTATTTCATTCAGTTGATTTGTAGCTTTTTATTTATTTTAATTAAAAATTATCCCCAAAAAAATTTTAGTAAATTTTGCTTTGTCCTATTCCTCTTATTACAAATGTTTACTATGTGACGGTAAGATAGGTGCTATTGCATAGTTGTATAATAGCTTATTCCTGCACTTAGTCGATCGATGGAATATAATTTGCAATAACTGTCTCTGCAGTAGACAAAGGCTAAAGTTAGAAATATTAAATTCTTATTGTTATTTAAAATTTTCATGTGATATTCTTGCTTTTAGCCTTAATTATTTTAACATTTCTTTTTTCATATCCTTAAATATTTTTTATATATTTTTATTTTTACAAGAAATTACTATTCAATATTTTTATTTACAAAAAAACATTGTGCGAAAGGCGCTAATAAGATATTCACTAAAGGAAACATTTATTTGTTGTTTGTAATCATACTATGATTTAAAATAATATATTATGGTTAAAATCTTTAACTTTTATAGTTAAAACGAGATTAGCTGGTCACAGGTGTGACCAAAAATATAGGAATATTTCAACACAGAAGACATCCTTATCTTCACATTGTAAGAAATATAATCATTATTCAAAGTTTGATGAAACATCAGTATTAGATATAGAAAAAAAACTACAAGAGACGTTATATGTTGGAAATGTTAGAAATTGTTAATGTACCAAATGTAAGGAGAATAAATTTCAAGACAGACACAGACAATTTAGCTCAGAATTATAGGTACTTAATTAAAAAGACACATAATTTGTTATAATCATTTCATAAGAGAGAATTTGTTATTTGTTGTTTGTTATTTATATGTTGCTTCTGTTTCCTTGTTTTTGTATGTTTGAATATTTGAAAATTTAAAATTTTTGTATGTATGTATGAACATATATTTTATGTTTTTGTCAAATGTTTTGAAACATTTTTTCAATTTGTTAATAATTTTTTTTTTTTTTGTTTTCAAATTTAAAAAATTTTTTCCTGAAGAAGCTTTCCAAAGGAAAGCGAAATATTGAAAAGAAAAAATATATAAAAAAAGATCTAAAAAAAAGAAAAAAGATATCTATTAAAATGTTTAACCTTTAAATAAATTATTTTTCCAACTATTTTAAAATTTTATAGCCTAATGAATATCTAATTTAAAATTAGTCTATATTAAGTTTGATTTAATAACTAAATTTATTAAGAAAAAATTATTTACGAATTTTTGTGAAAATATGAAAATTAAACCATTTGCAAAATGAAATGTAGCATTCCCGGAATCGCTAAATTCGTCATTAGAATCTACTTTGGATTGTTGTATGTTATGAACATACATACATATTTAAGCATTTAATTATAGAAGTAATAATTTTTAAGTTGTGAGACAAACTCCACACACAATTCGAAACTTCTTCTCTTTACTGATCGGCAATCATCGATTTGGAAATTAAAATAAACATCAACCTTAGCCGGTATAGCACACAATTCGTTTTTTTTGACAAAATATTTTTGCTGACAAAATATTGTAAACAAGTATTTACTGCAACCATATATTGTTACAAAAAAACAATATATTGTTCGTTACACGTTTTTGCTAGTAAGTAGAGTTATGAAAGCAGTAAAATTAAATATTAAGTTAATACCAATTCAGATTTGCTGTTCTCCATCTTATTTAAATTCATTTTTGTGATTATTAACAGTTGTTGGTTGAAAATTGTTTATCTCTCCATAATCGTTGGAATTTAATTTCGGTTTTATTAATTTCTGTGTAACACTTTTAAATAAGACGGACGTATACGCATCCTTTTATACTTAACTTATTCTTTATATTCTCTTCATCCAGATTCAATTGCTGTTGAATATTCACAAATTCTGCAATTTCTTTGGCCATAGTATAAAAGCATCACAGTATCCTCTTTCATCTCTTGGCATCTCTGCCCTTTCAACAACAGTTCAATATTTAGTAACCCTTTTTCTTTTGTACTTTAATCACCAGATTACAAACTTTATAGAAAACTAGCCCAAACATATTCATTGTTAGTTTAAGACAATGAATGAATGAGCTTTTAAGATTTCCTTTGGTTATTTAACTCAAGATTTTATTTACCAATTTGCTTGCATAAACCAAACGTAAAGTAGCGTTTTACTAATATGGTAAATATTCTTGCTAACCCATTGTGCAATCAAAGAAATAAAAGATTTTAAATAATAAATTGAACTGCAACAAGGCTTCTAAAGCATTTGCTAAAAGACAAATATAAATATCAAGGCATACCCATATACACACATACACATATAACACTAAAGCAAAGAATTATATTTTAAATTCATATGAATGTCCTTTGAAAAATATAAAAAGAAAATGTAGTTATATACCTAGACTATATCTTACCAACTTCTGTAACTTATTTCCAGTTCTATAAAACACATATATAGAAACGATGTATTTTAGTTAAATTGTTTATATGTGTACGTGTTCGTGTGTTTAAGGAATATGAAAAGCAAAAGGATATTAAAGATTAGGAAGCAATTTCCAACAAATGTCACATAATTCATTTATGCTACCAGTCCTAACACACAAAACACAAAAAGAATTTTAAAAAACATGCAACAACCATATTTATTGAACAGTTCAAGGGATGCAAACCAATACAACCAACCGTAAAAGTAAAAACAAAAATATCCTTTATATATTATTTTTCTAAGTAAGTGATACGATATATATACACCGCTACACTTTTTCTCTATTGATCATCGTACCTAGACTAACAAAACTATTATTTTTGTAATACATTGTATGAAAAGTGATTTGCAGAAAAATCTTTATTTTTTCCTTAAAACAAAAAAATATAAAAATCTTTATCATCATTTAATCCGAACTTTCTATATGCGCCTGCCTCATTTTAGAAAAATAAAAGTGTTCAAGCATAAACAAAACAGGAAATAGAGCATATTTCAATCGAAATAGTCGGAAGTATAAACTACAACAAACACACTTTTCTTACATATGCAGATGCATGTATAATGACACTTTATCTACTGTCTTTTAAAGAAGATGGAAAAAAAATTAAATTCAAAATTTTTTTAAGGCTCAAATGATTAGAACTTTGTAAAAATTAACAAATCAGCAAAAATACAAGATGTTATAGAAATAAAATATAAAAGAAAATTTATAATAAAAAACCTTGATGCAGAGTTTCAGAGAAATGGCAAATCTAAAAGTATAATTTTTTATATTTTTTTTTTATTTTTAGTCCAACGGTTTTACAACATAAAATATTAGACAATAATTAAATTTTATTATCTAAACTATTAAAATTTAATATTTTAAAAAACCAATTTTAAGACAGCTTAATAAGGAAAAGAGTTAAATATTTTAAATGAATTTGAAATTATAAATTTGGTTTACAAAATAAATATATTAATAATAATACTACGAAGAAAAAAATTCATTGAATTATGAATGAACAAAATGCAACGACCTACCACGTATGAATTTCACTTACGCCAACAGAACGGCCCGTGGGCAAAAAGTGCAAATGAAAAAGTAGAGATATTCGCCGACCACTTAGAACAAGTTTTTACCCCTAATTGCACTAGATCGGTAATCGATCCCTATAACATTGCTGATATGGTACAACGGCCTCTTAAGTTTCGGATGTCTGCAATGATTAATCTTATTAAGGAGATGGCAGTGAAGAAATCACCCGTTTGCGACAAAATTACGGCAACAATGATTAATAATTTGCCCGTTTTATTCTCTTCATGTTTAATTCCATGTTACGAGTCGGTTATTTTCCCGCATGTTGGAAATTATCGAATTTGGTAATGATTCTGAAACCGGGCAAGGATGCCTTACAGGCATCATTATATCGTCCAATAACCCTGCTGCCCATTCTTTCTAAGATGTTCGAGAAAATGCTTTTAGAGAATTTAATTAGACAGATGGATGGGAACGTAATAATTCCTGATCATCAGTTTGGATTTCGAAGAAGACACAGCACCATTCAACACGTGCACAGAATTACTAATTTAATTAAAAGTGCTTTCGAGAATAAACACTACTGCTCCGCGCTGTTTATCGACATATCTCAAGCCTTCGACAAGGTCTGGCACGAAGGTCTATTATATACATAAATTGCTAAAAAGCTATTTGCACGGGAGATATTTCCAAATAAGAGCCAAATCCACAATTTCTTCACGTAGAAAGATATCCGCTGGCGTACCGCAGGGAAGTATTCTGGGGCCGTTTCTTTACTTACTGTTCACAGCTGACATGCCTATGAGTGAAGTGACTCACACGTCTACCTTCGCCGACGACACGGCATTTTTGAGTATCCACAAAGAGTCGACAGCTGCATCCCAAAGACTGCAAGCCCACGTCAATGAGGTTGAAATTTGGCTACAAAAATGGAAAATAGGCGTTAATGCTTCTAAATGCGTCCATATAACGTTCACACTGAGAAGGGAAAATTGCCCACCCATCCTGATTAATGGTGTAAGAGTGCCGGAACATAATAATGTAAGATATCTAGGCTTACACTTGGATCGTCGCCTTACGTGGTCCTGCCATATAGCAAATAAAATAACCCATCTGAAACTCAGATCTGCACAACTTTACTGGCTTATTGGCAGTAAGTCACCTATCGACTTAGGCCTTAAGATACTTTTGTACAAGGTGGTACTAAAACCTATTTGGATGTATGGCGTACAGTTATGGGGAACAGCATCACCTTTGAACGTAAAGAAGCTCCAGAGAAAGCAGTCTAAACTTCTCAGAATAATAACAGGTGCACCGTGGTACATCAAGAACAACAACATCCAAAGGGATCTTAACATACCATTCGTGAGGGAGGAAATTACGAAGGCAGCTACCAACTATTTGGGAAGCTCGTCTTGCCAGAGACTTACTTTTATTTTAGAGTCACAGACGCCTAAAGAGATGAAAACCTACACGAGCATGTTTTAGTTGTCTACCGCAGTGGCAGTAACAAATTTGTTTTTTTTTTTTTTTTTGAATAATTATTGTTAATTCCTTAGGGAAAGATTCAATAAAAGGAAAAAAAAGTTATGAATGAAAAATTATATTTGGTAAATATCCACCACGAGCACACTGACAGATGTCGATTCTTTCATTAAAATTTTTAATCACTTTTTGGCAAAATGACGATGCTATTTCATATCATGGATTTTAGGTTTTAAGGCTTAAATCAATTCGAATAGCTACATATAGACGCTGTCCTTAACATAGCCCCACAAAAAATAATCCAGTGGTGTTAAAGCACGCGATCTGGCTGGCCACTTAACTGCTGATTATAGTGAAATTATACTCCAAACAGAAGTTTACCACAATGACAATATATATAACTAATTAGCTCAACTAATTCGCCACAATATAGATGGCAAAGCGTAATGACATTTAACGCCATTTGACAAAATTTAACATTAATTTTGCAACACTCATTTATCATTAATAAAATATAACCAAAAAAAAAATACTTTTCCCGAAAGAAATATAAAAATAATAATACAAAAAACCCTTCATAGTTAAACAACTATCTTTTTTACAGAGGTTTTATAGAGGTATAGAAATTTTATACGAAATAAAATTTACATAAAATTTACTTTATTCAAAATGTAATCTATTGGAATTGCGATATGACTTTTTACATATGACCGGCACAGCAGTTTCGAGCTCATCAGCGCAGAACTTCACATATCACCCGGGGGCACATTAATATGCCTTAATGGAATCTTACCATTAAGACAAGCATCACCGAGGGTCCCCCCAGGGTTTCATTTATCGGTCTTTATGGAATACTTAACCATCTAGACCTGTGTTGCTGGGGGTATAAGGCAACCCAGTCCTCTGAAGGCAAGCAGGAAGTCAACTGGAAGCTCCACGTTATTTCCACGCGAATCAGTAAGCCCCAGAGTTTCCGCTAATTGTCTGTTTGGGCTTTTAGCTGTTTCCCTTACCGATTATTGAGGTTGGCCCTTCGGGAGTATCGCGGTGGCTGTGGTTTTGTGGCCCTCGCATGACTTAGATTATGAGGGCCAGGATCATCTCGCCTTTAATAACACCAACCAGTGAATGATCCGGATCCAGTGAGCATGCTAGTCATGTGTTCTGGACCAGCAATTGGATAGTCTCCAGCTCTTCAGCAAGGAGTAGTGGTTTGCAACCCTGCTTTGGAACCCCTGAAATTGCAACTAGGAAAGACCTGTTGCTAGAATTAGTCCTCGGGTTCCTAGGGCGTGAATGACGTTGCTTTTCATTCCCAGTGGTTTGACCACCATCTGATTAAGGCTTACGGCCAGCTGCAGATGTAAATCTTATCACTTCATGTCACCGAGGGTAAAGGGGAGTCCAGTTTCCTAAAGGCTAGCAGGAGCCAACTGAAGAACTTTCACTTTATTTCCACGGAAATCAGTAAGTAGCAGAGTTTAGATTTTCTTGTTCTTTGTTTGATTATTAAGGTTGGGCCCTTGGGGAGTAGCGTGGTGGTTGTGATTCAGCAGGCCCTCATGGATGATCCTGATCCAGTAAGCATACTTCTCATGTCTTCAGCAAGGAGTGGAAGTGGCGGCCCTGGTTGAGCTCCCGTAATTGCAACTAGAAGTAACTAAAAGATATAGATATCTGTCGGCTTCCTAGGACATGAGTGATGCTACATATCATCCAAGTGGATTGATCTAACATCAGGTTATGGCTCACACGGCTAGGTACTGATGTTAATCTTATCACGCATCACCATGGAAGTTAAATCTTGGAAGAAAACATTTCCTTCAATAAATCAATTGTGACACGTTGCATCGTCGTGTTGTAACCACATTTCTTCTACGCATTATGGTTATACATTTTATAAACGAAAAAGTCAGTAATTCTGGCTCTATAGTGGTCACCATTGACTGTAATGTCCGAACCAGCATCATTTTTAAAGAAGTACGAACCAATGATTCCACCAGCCCATAAAGCATATCAGTCACTTTACAGTGTCTCAGCATACACTTGAGGATTATCATCACTCCAATTATGGCAGTTTTGTTTCTTGCAGTATTCGTACAAACAAAAGTGAGCTTCATCGTCGTTAAACAGAACTTGCTTTTGAAGTCGGGATCGAGTATTTTGAATGGAACTATGATTTTAGAAATAAATTTAGAAGCGTTTCTCAAACAAACTAAACTTAACTGACACAATGGCAAAGATTTTATAAGATATTGCCAACTTATAATTCCATACCTCTCTAAACCACCCTTTATGTGAAAGTCTTTGAGCACCTTACTTTAATAAAAATAAAAACAAAAACAAAAAAGTACATACGATTTTTATTCTCTTCGTGAATCATAAATTTCTTTAATTTCTTTTTAATTTCTTTTTTTTTATTAAAGTCTTCATTAAATCTTTTTATTTAAATGCTTTCTGTTTTACAACAATTCAGCAACTTAAAAAAAAACAAATATAAAAAACTTAACTTCCAGAAGACAAAGTATTAAGTAAAATATTTGTTACAAAGTAAAAAATTAGATATTTAAATTGTAGTAAAAAATACAACTTTTATATTGTTTAATCCTCACTATACCACAAAATAACACTTTAAACTTTAAAACTAACACTTTAAAAAGTTTTCATATAAAATTTGAAATAATTTATATTATTTGTTGCCGTAAATTGTAACAGAACTGCTTGTTGCAATATGTAGAACATGTATATTGCAGAAGAGATGCATTTCGATGTAGAAATATTAAATGTTATTTTCCAAATACTAAAATCTAAAATAAAGCTCCAATTAAATGATCAAGATGATTCAACTTTTTGTTGTATTGAGAAGAGAAAACTTCAGCAATTGTGAATGAAAACTGATATCTGGATGACAGATGTTGATTCTTTCAAAGTTTTTTATCACTCTTCGGCAAAATGGCGATGCTATTTCGTTAATCAGTACAGCGACCAGTGACTATGCCTTCATCGCTGAGCAGCCCCACCGACAGTCAATTTTTATTTTTGTAGTGAAACAAACCAAGGTCTTCGTTGGGAACCGAACCCACAACCCCCATACGGACAAGCTAGTACACTACCTACTAGCCTACTGGGGCACCTGCTTATTGACATACGCTGACAAATGAAAATGGGCTTCATCTAAAATGAATTGAATGAATTTATGGCACTGTAAATGGTCTGTCGGCTTCAATTCCTGCACCAGTTGAACTTTGTAAGGCTTCAAAGCCAAATCCTTACGCAAAATTTGCCATGTAGTGGTTTTGGTTAACCCCAACTGTTTAGAACGTCGAGGAATTGTTAAATTTTGAGCTGCTTCAACACTGTGGCTCACGGCTGCAATGTTTTCAGTTGGACGATCCAGTCGAACACGCGTTGGTGTTGTATTGAGCCTATCAACTGAAATTTAAAAACCGAATTCTAAAAAGTAGTCAGAAAAGCACGGTTATTTTGTCCGAAAATATCACAAATTTTATGAAATGTAACTTTAGCAGAACCATTACAATAATTAAAATCTTCATAGTAGATCTTGATAGTGGACTTTAATTATTTTAATGGTTCTGTTAAAGTTACATTTCATAAAATTTGTGATATTTTCGGACAACATAACCGTCCTTTTCAGACCACTTTTAAGAATTTGGTCGTTAAATTTGAGTCGATAGGCTCGATACAACACCAACGCGTGTTCGACTGGATTTTCGATTTTCGACAGAAATTGAATTCATTGTAACTATTGCCAAATGCATCTACTACGAATATGTTAAAAAAACTAATTTTCAAAACTATCATGTTGTGGGTGTTGCCACACTTGAAAACCAAGCTTCTTATTGGAAAACCCAATATGTGAAAATCAACTCTGAAACCAACTCTGCAAACTATAAATTAGAATAAGTAGCCATGGTAAAGATACCTGTGCATTAAATAAGTATGCAATATGGTTGAAGAGACTGTAATAAGAGAAAAGCAGATGAGATATTTAAACCTAGAAAGATAACGTTATTTTTTGGTACGGTAAAGTTAACGTTAGGTTTGAAAGGCGTATGGTTTCTAACATCCTTTTAAGGAATGAAAAAAATAAAAAGTGGCATAGGAGCTATTGAGATCATTTATTTATTGGATTTTCTTTTTGATAACCATTACCAAGCTACTGAGATCACTACAAACTACAGAGATGGAGTACAAAATTAAAAGAGCATACGTCTGATAGACGTAACTTATGTATACAGCGTTAAGGCAATTGTATAGTTAAAGCAGAAAAATCGTGTCTCTAAGCGCTTGCTAATTTTAATTTGGAATCGTTAGTTCATCTCCCACCAAAGCCATAAGAGGGTATTATGATCTAAAGGCCTAAACACACATAAAGTTTGAGTGTTACTGCGCTATCACAGTGTTATAGCTTGATTGACCTCATATCCATATAAAAACATGTTAAGTAAAAGATAGAAACTATCCAGAGCCAGCGTAGAATACCAAAAAAAAAAAGAAAGAAGAAGTAAATAAAGTTTAAAGTAAGAAATGATAATAGAGGGTAAAATATTTTATGTCTCTTTCATAATCCCAACCCGAAAAACAACAAAATCATGTTTAGTGGCGTTTAAAACATAGACGGAAATCTTATTCCCAATTTTAAAACTAGAAAGGAGGGGAAAACTTCCAATTTGTAGACATCAATACAGACTTGAGAACATCGTGTAAGAAAACATGAAATATTAATAAACACGTAGTGGAACATGCTCATGCTTTTTTCAATTTTGCCTCGGGCTTATCTAACATATTGTTACGTTTATTCATTTAATAAAGAATTTGTTATATTGAGTTCTTTTTTGCCAAATAATAATACTCCACTTTAGAGTTCTAAATTATATTAAACGATTTATTTACTTTCAATTAACACAAAATAAACACGATGGTAACGTTCTTGTCTTTACTGAACGATGTCTCAACTACAGTTACTTCATTTAGTTTAGCAAGTGAAGCTTACTTATATAGTTGTCTTAAGCGATTCTCGCATATGCAAGAATAGTCTACTTTAACATAATGCCATATTAAAGTTGTTATTTTGATTCAGTGTAAGCGCCTGGTTGGTTGTGTATTTTGTTTTTGCTCTGCGTCAGTTGTTTTTGTTTTCTGTTGTTTAGCTTATTTCGTGGAATTTCTTAAAAGCATGTTTAATTTGTTTAATGATATTTATTTCCTTTAAAAATTTAAACAAATACTCTTCGTAACATTTAAAAGAAAAAATGTCTTTTTTTAGTAAAAGCATGATGATAATTAATTATCAACATTAATTTTAAAATTTTATAAGTTTCTAAAAATATTTTATTCAAACTTTTCCTTAAATTTCCTCAACTATGGCTATTTAAAATCTAAGAATCTTCTATTTTAACGTATTTACCTTAATTTCTTACCTTATCTTTAACTTATATAATATTTTTTCTCTTAAATTTAAATAACAAAATAACAACTATAATAAAAAAAATGCAAAATTTTAATTATGTTTTCGAAAAACCTCAACATTTAAATTAAAAATACTTTATTTACAAAAGAATTTCTATAGAGTATTCTATAGTAGAGATATATATTTATATATGTAAATAATATTGGGGAAAATTAGTTAGAAGTAAAATAAAATGCAAATCTTTGCACAAACAATGATTATTGTTTTTGAAAACTCTTCATATTTTTTGATCATTGAAAATACTTTCCAACAAAATAATAAAGAACATAAGAAAAAACAACAACAAAAAGACAATTGTTGTTAAGCATTTTGGGGAATTATATAATACTTACTGTCTAAACATACAAAGACATTCCATAAATATAAGTTAACACACATTTACAAATTTATGCATAAATAAGTGAATTGATATTTTTATGAAGCACACGCAAGCCCAGCAGTTCTTTTAATATCAAAATTTTCTTTTTAGTTAAGTTATTTAACTGATAATACAAAACTACTTTCCACTGCAAAGAAAACAATTAATTGATTTCATCATAAATTAAGCTGACATTGTTAAATATAGTGAATGGTAATTGATCTGCACCGCTGATACTGAAAGCTTATCATGTCACGTGATCGAATAATAAAGAATCATGATTTTTAGAAGAAAAATCGCTAGTTGAAATTATTCTAGTTCGACCTGTGTAGAAATTTAAATTTTATTTTTTGTTTTTTTTTTTTTCTATTTTTTTTACATAGACAAAAGCCATACAAATTCATTGAATCCATATTTTATAAAATTTAAGATACTATTTGCATACAAGGCAAAAACAAACAGTAATGTGCAAAACAGAACCAACAAAATATAATCAAATCTCAGATATTTTAAACTATATGCCATAAGGAAAATAACATATCGTGACTATTCAAATAAAATTAAGAACATTGAAAATTTAGAAAACCCTTATCTGAGCTTTAGAAATGCTTCAAATTGCTGTAAAAATTTTGGAATAAAGAAACGCTTCACAATCTCCAGCTATAAAATTTCTTAAATCTTTTAATCATTTGTGCATGATTAAAAGTAAAACTAATATTCTGTGATACAGAACGTAAATGAAACAATTGTCGCTTCACTCATCTACTTGCTTTGATATAAAGAGTTTTTCAACAACAATAACCCCAAGAGGTAGACAGCTATTGAATGCTGTTTTATGCAACAAATGGAATGCAATATCCACAGGATACCCTACATACTAGCCTACAGACTTAAACAAAATTTCCGATGTGATTGACTTTGCGGTATTTAAAAACATACAACGCGAGCATATTTCGTTAATTCCTTCCCTGGATCTTTCATCAGATCATTCCCCAACTTTGTTAACACTATTCAACCATCAACAAAACTTGGATCAAAACCATAAATACTTTTCAAATAGAAAGACAAATTGACTTAAGTATAAAATGTACGTAAGCGCACACCTGAAGCAAAATATTTCACTGAAAACCGAAGATGAAATACAATGAATCAACTATCGAATATACTGACTGACGCTGCTAAGCTATCAACGCCCACTACCTCCTTATGTACAAAAAGGTATACTAATACTCCAAGTCACGTTCAATCTCTAATAAAAGAAAAGACACGATTAGGGCGCCAATGGCAAGAGTCCCTTTCCCCTGTCTTTAAGACACCATTAAATCAATGTCAGAAAATGTTGCGCGATCTCCTTCAAAAGGAACAAGAGCTAAATTTAAATTAATTTTTGCAGAATTTAAATGCCACCGAGAAGATGGACTACAGCTTGTGGAGGGCAGTTCTGAAATTGAAAAGCCCTATTATTTCTGAAGCACCAATTCAATTGCAAAATGGAAAGTGGGCAAAAAATTCCAACGACAAAGTTGAAGAGTTTGCAAATCACCTGGAAGCGGTTTTTGTCCCAAATGTAACAGAGTCTTGTTTAACACCAACGACTGCTCAAGAACGCGTTTTTGACCCGCTAAAAATTCGCCTGCCTGCGCTGAAAACAGTTATCGGTGAACTGAAACAAGAAAAATCTCCCGGTAACGACAAAATCACCAACTCAATGATTATCAACCTCCCAAATTCGGCTCTGAGAACCGTTATATTTATTTTTAATTCTATGTTAAGGACTGGTTACTTTTCATCGCCCTGGAAACAGTCGGAAATAATTATGATCCCCAAGCCTGGCAAAGACGTTATGCAAGTACCACCTTATCGTCCAATCAGCTTATTGCCTGTTCTCTCCAAAGTATTTGAAAGGCTACTGCTGAAATCTTTAGTACCATATATTGATTCAACACTCTTAAGCCCCAATCACCAATTTGGGGTTAGGGAAAAACACAGCACAGCAAGTGCATAGAATTACGAATTTAGTTCGTGGGGCTTTTAAAAGTAAACTGCAAACTGCACACAAGCTTTTTGGTAAATAGATCTTTTGTGGTAAAATCAATAAGTACATATTCGTCGATCAAAAGAAAGAATCAATAGGGTAGTATACTCCCCTGCGGGAGTATACTTGGACCATTCCTATACTTATTGTATACCGTGGATATGCTCACAAGTCCACTCATACACATATCCACATTTGCTGATGACACAGCGTTTTTAAGTATCCACAAACGCCCGAAAGTAGCATCTCAACAACTTCAAACCCACATTGCTGAATTGGAGAAATGGCTGCACAAGTGGAAAATAAAGGTCAATGCCTCGAAAAGCGTTCACATAACCTTTACGTTAAGACAGAAAAATTGTCCACCCATCTCACTAAATGGAGTAACAATTCCACAGCAGAACCAAGTTACGTACTTGCGAATACGCCTCGACCGGCGTCTTCCGTGGGTCCACCAAATTGCTGCCAAAATTGCACAGCTGAAAATTAAAACCACCCAACTTTATTGGCTAATTGGGTCACACTCTTTATTAAATTTAGACCTCAAAGTACTCCTATACAAAGCAGCTTTAAAACCAATATGGTATTATGGTATCCAGTTATGGGGTTCTGCATCCGCATCAAATGTTGAAAAGCTACAAAGAAGACAGCCAAAGATCTTGAGAAGGATTACGTGCGCTCCTTGGTATATACGAAATTATAATATCCACAAGGACCTCAATATTCCTACCATCTGAGAATACATTCAAAAGTCGTGCACGAGCTACAAGGCAAAAGTAACTGATCATCCCAATCCACTTGCGAGGGACTTACTTTTATTTGAGGGCCATAGGCGCCTCAAAAGAATGGAAACTTTTGATTTGGCAGGATAATATTTTTTTTCTCTCGAAGTGGCAGTACCAACATAAATATTCTTAGGTTAAGATTTTAATACTTATTGTGAATGTCGTATAGACAGATTAAATAACAAAATAAACTAGTTTAAAAAACATAAGACAAAAAATTCAGATTAAGAATTAAGTAAGGTTCGAATTTTAATCGTATTGCGCAGAGAAAAGTTTGGCAATTATGAATGAAAAATGATATCTGGCAAATGTCCACCACGATCACGTTGACAGACATCGATTTTTTCATCAAAGTTTTTAATCACTTGCTGACAAAATGACGTTAATCACAGAAGGGATTTTGAGTTTCAAGACTGAAATCGATTCGATTAGCTCCGTATAGACTATTTCCTTCACATAGCAGCCCCATGCAAAATAATTGATCTGGCTGGCCACTCAACTGCTGATTGTCGTGAAATTATGCGATCGGGAAATTTGGTTTGCAATAAATTGATCGTTTCATTGGCTGTGTGACATGTGGGACCATCTTGTTGAGACGACATTTCAATGATATCCACGTCGTCAATAATAGGCCAAAATTGAGTTGTTAGACCTCATGATAGTGTCGTCCATTGACTGTTACTGCATTTCCAGCCTCATCTTCGAAAAAAAACTGACCAATCACATCTTCCGACCACATTACGCACTATACAATGACACGTTGAGCATGCAAAAGACTTCTCAATTTTGCTTGTTGACATACCCAAAGAAGTGAAAATGGGCTTCGTCTAAAAAAATGTTTTCTTTTTCAGAAAAACCAGGGGGTTGTTGCTGAATCAATTAAGCGAATCTACAGCCATGTGAATGATCGGTCGGCTTTTATTGCTGCACCAGTTCAAACTTGTAAGGATTCAAAGTCAAAGGCTCACGCAAAATTCACCATGTGGTAGTTTTGGATAAACTCAATTGTTGAGAACGTCGAGGAATTGACAAATTGACAATTTGGAACCGCTTTAACACTGTGATGTTTTTAGTTCAACAACCCCGTTGGTTTTCGTAAATTTTGTATTAAGCTTGTTGACTTAAATTTTACGACCAAATTATTAATAGAGGTTTTAGAGGGAAGATTATGTTGTCCGAAAATATCACGAATTTTATGAAATGTAACTTTAACAGAAACGCCATTTTCATAGTGGATTTTAATTATTTTAGCGCGATTATCATGCGAAATTGTAATTGTCACTGTAACAATTGCCAAGGCATCTACTAAGAGCACGTTAAAAAAACTAAGTGTTGTTAGTGTTGCTACAATTACAAAACAAACCTCTTATTAAAAAACCCGACGTCTATATAGTAGTTGTGTAAATTGCTAAGATGTAAGCATTTATATTTAAGCCCTATTACAGTCTCTATCATAATGAACAAATCGAACAACATGTAGAAAATAGCGTTAAAGTCACAGAAAATTATAAAATTTTTTGATATTAGTTGCCCGAAGCAAAACAAGTCTTATAAAATATATATATTGCTATTTTGCACACTACTGTTAAATATTCTACTTAGATACACAGCTTCTAACTTAAAGCCAATTAATTTTTTGGCCACCATTGTTGTTGTTATGACATACTTATTTACTTACTGCTTACATGCAAATCTTTTCTTTCGCACAATAAAAGAAATATTCTAAAGTGTTTTGAAATTCAAATGAAAATTTTTGAAAGAAATAAAATTTGTATGTGAAATTTCTCTATCTGTGTGTGAAGAATATAAATCCAATTAGATGAAGTCTTCCAAAAATGTAAAATTAGTAGAAAATGAATATTCTTTTGTGAAAGCTAGAATAAGGAAATTTTATCATTCTATTATGAATAGTTTTAATATTATTTTTATGTAGAGTAAAATGATTTTTAAATATCAACAACTTTAAAATACTCTCAGCAATAATTTATTAGGGAAGTACAATATAAGACAGAAAATATACAGGCTTGAGTTTGGTAGTTAGTTGCTTAACTTTAGCGCTCCTTGAACAAGAAAAGCAACTTCCTAAATACGCATACAAAATAATTTTGTTACATTTATGCCTTTATTGAGTTCTTCAATTGCAAAAAATAATACACAATTTTTAGAGTTTTAATTAAATTACAAAATTTAGTTAGACGATTTTTCGCTTTCATACCACTTTCATTACCACTTTTGCTTAACTGTTGTGTCTTTATGTTCACCACCAGGCTATATTGGCCATTAGTGAGGAAGCCTTTATACAATGTTTTGATCTGTTTTAGAAATTACTTAAAAAAAAACTCTAATTTACCACTCTAATTTACCACATTTAGAAACCGATTTTTTTAACAGACACAATAGGTCATTTCAATTTACTTTTTTTTAGTAATAATTATCTTTTTATAACTTAAACATAATCGTACCAATACATATGTTATTCTTCGAATATATAATTAAATCAAATATTTTACTTGGTTAGAACTTTCAACAGGTCATCATAAAGTCAGTCGTAACTAGAAATACGAACAATTGCAAAACTTGGTGCATTTGATAAAAATGTGAAGAGAAAATATCTTAAAAAGACAACTTGAAGAAGCAGTTCTGAATTCGGCAGAGAAGCAGCGATACTATGGATACTCTGTGGAAAAATATACTCTTATATTTTCCCAAGCAGCTGTTAATACTTATATTAGAAAAAAGAGTTTTATCAAAATCATTTTTATTATTAAAAAAATTTAGATATATTAGTTTTTGTCACTTTTCTGGAGAAACTTAAATTTTTTTGATAAAAAAAATCTTAAAATTTTAGCGAAATCTTGATACGTTTATAATTTTTATAAACGTTTTGTTGTGAGTTCTTTATTGCAAAATAAATAACACCAGATTTCGGAGTTTTTAAATAAATTACTAGTTTATTTACTTTAACTACACACAAAGTTGACACTACAGAATAATTTACTTAAGGTGTACGTCTTTACTTCACAAGATATATTTGTCAACTAACTCATTATCCACTCACACGTTACCTTTTGTATTTGTCCATTAAAACTCTACAAACATTAAGATCCTCTACATTCTTTGTATTACATTTTGTTGTTATGTGAGTTGCGTTTAATGTGTAGGCGCCTGTATGTCTGGGTGTATTTTTGTTTTTGTTTTTATAGTGGTAAAGTTTCTTTCTGGATAAGGAAGATAGTTGTTGTTGTCTTGTGTAGATAAGTTTTCTTATAAAACTACGCAGTTAGTAAACAGCATACAGACCTGTTGTTCTGTTTCGTGTATAAAATTTCTACGCAGTTGGTAAACAACATACAGATTTGTTGTTGTCTTGCGTATATAAAATTTCTACACAGTTAGTAAACAGAAATTTGTTGTTGTCTTGTGTGCATAAGTTTTCTTAGTAAACTATGCAGTTAGTTAATAGCATACTTAATTGTTGTTGTTTTTGTGTGTATACAATTTTTACGCAGTTTTTAACTAGAAATTTGTTGCTGTCTTGCGTGCATAAGTTTTCTTAACAAGCCACGCAGTTAGTAAACAACATATCCAGTAGTTTACTTTATTGCTTAATTATTTTCTTTAAAAACTTAAGCAAGACACATCTGTAACAATATTAATAGTTTTGGTTAAAATATTAATGCAAACCATCCGCTAAGTTTTGCCAGTTTTCTAGTTGTTTATACAAGCAAGAGAAAAAGCATGATAATAGTATGGTCAAGAGAATTATATTATTTTCTTTATAACAATATATGATTGCAGTAAACAAATTTTGGGTATTTTAAACAATAATTTTGTCATTATAAAAATGCGTTTTGTTATCTTTTTAACTTTAAATGATTATACTATGAAACATGATTGCATTGAATTAAATAATTTTTTATTATATCCTAATAAGAATTAAAGTTTTATAACTATCCAATGGAATTTTTAAGCATAACATATTATGAATAAATAAAATATGGTAAATTTTTTCTAATGTAATCAAAGTATAACCAAAACAAAACAAATAATACTTCCTTCAAGATATGTTGGTTTTGGTAAAATCAGTTCATCAGTTCATTAATTTATAACTAACCTGTTGATTTGACTCAAAATGCTTTGTTATAAATATTACAAACTTATAAAAAATTATAATTATATCATAATATATTTACACTTAAATTATAATTATGTTTATATTTTATCATTTTACCATACTTATGTATAAAATAAAAATTAAATTAAATTAAAAAATTATCTTATTTTAAATATTTCTCTATTGGTTACAATTTTTATCAATTTTTCTCAAATTTTATCTTTCGAAAATGTTAAAGGCTTAAAAAGTAAAGCTTAAAAAAATATTTTTAATTAAAATTGATCTAAAATTATTGCATTTTTTTAAGTTCTTAAATCCTGTTAATGATGTATAAATTAAAATAGTTTCATAAATTTCGTTAGAGTTTCGATGCTCCCGACTAGGGTTAGCTAGTTATACCAAGTTTAAATATACTTAAAACTTTTTATTTATATTTAAAGTGAATTTTAAATTGCATTGAAAATATTTACAATACAAAGATTCTTTGCATGTTATTGTCAGTTTACTTCACAAGCACAACTGCATTGTCAATAAAATTAACTTTGAGTGCATGCAAAAAATTCACACATATAAAATATATTCATTGATATTTATTTGTATTTTCAAATATTTTAAAACTTTTTTCTGATTTTGTAATCTTTAAGTATAAAAAAGAGAAATTTGAATAGATATTGATGATCACCATTATTTATTTAAAATACAATTCTTTTTTTTTCTGAGCTGACCCTAAAAAATTAAAATTAATTTGAAAAATATTGGTATCAGGTTTTTCAACAAGAAGTTTGTTTTTCAATTATGGCAACACCATCCACATGATAGTTTTGACATTTAGTTTTTTGACGTATTCTTTGTAGATGCATTGGCAATTGTTACCATGAATTCAATTTCGCACAAAAATCACATTAAAATAATTAAAAACCACATTAAAATGGTGGTTCTGTTAAAGTTATATTTCGTAAAATTCGTAATATTATCGTCTTTTTGAGATTACTATTAAAGTTTGGTCGTTAAATTTGAATCGACAGGCTCGATACAAAATGTGTCACAGTGTTAAAGCAAATTCAAGTTTGTCAATTCTTCGACGTTCTCAAAAATTGGGGTTATCCAAAACCATCCCATGGTGAAACTTGTGTAAGGTTTGACTTTAAAACCTTACCAGGTTCAACTCGTGCAAGAATTAAAGCCAACCGACCATTCACATTACCGTAGATTCGCTCAATTCATTTAGAAACAAGCGATTGGTTTTTCTGAATAAATCATTTTTTTTCAGACGAATCCCATGGCCGCACCTGGGCTTCTTAAAATACAAGCGCATGCTCAACGTGTCACTGTATGGTGTGCCATGTGGTCTGGAGAGCCTTATTTTTATTTACCACAACAAGAAAATAGAGACAAAAAATAAGCTCTACAAAGCAATAAAAATATGTTTTCCGACAACCAGACGGTGGAAATATGAAGCTCCGTAGCGTTTAATATTAAACGCCATATAATAATAAAAACTGTTTTTTTTTTGGTTATTCAAGGACATAAAAACTGAGATAAGATTTAAATTTGCTTGTAGTCTTTATAATAATAACTTATAAGTTTCCTTTTTGTTATTCAAGCTATTAACATCTAGTTATCACATTTCTAATTTTTTTGTCAAGAATCAGACAATAATTAGGACTGGAAATATCATTAGGCTAAACTGTTTTAAAAATTAAATTTTACTGGGGCTTGAAATGTCATTATGAAAGAAGCGTAATTTTAGACCAACATTGACTAACATTGCCATATTATTAACATTATCCTTCGGTAGATAGTACTATCAATGATTTACTCAAGCCTTAAATTATTCTGTATAATCCGTATCCATTTTGGAAAGTAAATAATTTTTAATTAACAGTTAAGTTAATATACGGGCGCCATTTAACGCATCCGCTTAGAAGACGTTCGGACTTTCTACAGGTTGTGCATTTTTGCCCGGCAGGCATTTAATAGAAGAAGACATTAGCGGAGGTGGCCCCTATATAGGCATGAGCCGTTTTTTCTCACCTTCACCGGTTCTCTAGCCTGACTGCTTTAATGCTATTTTACTTCCTGCTGGCTGTTGCTGGTTGCTATATTTGCTGTTCGCCCTACTTCGTTGTTTTTGCTGTGTATGGTTAGGGGTGTTTCGCGGTGCAATATTTTATCTTTCTACTCAAGAAGCGCTGCTGGGATATGAACTTTTAGTAAAAAAACACTTTTACTAAAAGCAGTTACACAACAAGTGTTAGCTATCATTCTTTTAGCACTCATAGACAATAACAACAACATTACCTTTTGCCATTACATATATACATACTAGCTGACCCATTGAGAAAGAATTTGCGAGATCGCAGAGAAGAAACGCTAACAAATAAGCTCGATGCCCACCGCGTCCGTTTTAATGGCGTCAGTAATCGAGTCCATGTTACTATAGGCCTTTCACCGTCATCCGCCAAGGCACATTGGAGGCAGTTGGCGGCTGGCGACGTATTTATGGCGTGTGTGTATTTTTGAAGTAAACAACGCTCAATATTTACGTGCCATACCATGCGATACCATATAATATCAAAACACAGCTCACAAAAAAAAATTAAATGCATTGAATGAATGAATACACAAAAATTCTTTCAAGTCGATCCAGTCGTGTAAATGCAGTGTAGTTGAATAACCTGGATACCGAATGCAGCGCCATCTGCCGGGCTGGTTTGTGAATGTAAACCATTCAAGGTGGCACCCAAAGGCATGCAAAAAAAATTTATTCATTGACATACACACGTACAGTAGAATTATAAACACAAAGAAGATCCCGCCTATATTTGCAGCAGAGCTTAACATATGTTCACTCAACCGAAATACCAAATTCTGTTTAAATACCGTTAGCAGGAGCAGAAATATTGGATTTTTAATTTGTGGTCTGTATGGGAGGTACCACGCCCTATTGTCCAAACCCGCCCATATTTGCAGCAGCACTTCAAAAATGCACACTAAACCGATGTACCAAATTTTGTTCAAATACCGTTGTCAGGAGCAGAAATAATAGATTTTTAATTTGAGGTTTTTAAGGGAGGTACCATGGCCCTTTGTCCAATCGGACCGAATTGTAAATCTAGACCACCCGGGACGCCACCCAAACGCATACAAAAAATTTATACAAATCGGTCCAGCCGTTTAGGAGGAGTTCAGCCACAACAAACGTTAGGTAGAATTATCTATATAAAGATAAAGTCCTGCCAAATTATATTTATTTTTTACAGCAAAAACATGTCTTAAAAATTCTTGTTATTATTATATCGATGATTACGATATGATTCATTATTTGACCTCACCGCCGCCTGTGTTTAGTTCTTGCAATTTTTAAACAAATTTTTTTAGTGAATTGAATTTTTTATAAACTTTTGTTTTCCCATCAACTCTCTCTCTCTCTCTCTCTCTGTCCTTCAATAAATTTAAAATTTATAGCTTTCTCAAGGCGTTTAAAGAGTTATACACAAATATACATATGCATGATTTTATTTATATATATTTATGTATCAGCATAATGCTATTTAAGTACCCCATAAATTGACAGAAAAAATCTCCAACAATAAATAATCTTCCTATAACCATAATGTGACATTTATTTTGATTTTTATTACGTTTGGAAAGAGCAAAAAGAAAATTAAATGAAATAAATAAAATTAAATAAAATGGTTTTTTATTGTCATTCAATAAACAATGAATAAATTATAGCTGGAAAAGTATATACATTCAGGTGACTTAAATAGAGCATCATCAGCAACTGCACATAATTCCTTAAATTAATGTCATTAGCATAAATAATCATTTATAACAGGAAAACAAAAATGAAAAAAAAAGAAAATACAAGGTAATCCAACAAGAAGAAATAATTTTTGACTGTTAAGGAATCCATTGTTCTTAAAATTTACTAAAAAACAAATTTACAGTAACAAAATATATACGATTTATATATAATTTGACTCGATTTTTTAAAACAAAAATCTGTTGGATTTAATACCTCAACAAAACGTAAGATCTTTGGGCTAGAAATTGCGAAAAACTTGATGATATTAATTCTGCCTCAAAGCACATTGTAAGCGAGAAGCATGATATCCATGCAGAAGTAACTTTGAAATTTTGTCACTATTGCAAGACTCTTTAAATATAAAAATGCCATAAGAAAGCAAAACAATATAAAATATAATCCAATAAAAATAAACAGGAAATAAAAATCCATTTACACTTCCAATCGCATTCATTCACTCTCACACTACAACAATCCGAATATAAAGAAAACTTTTTAAGGAATGTATTATTCAAGTGGTGAATGTTGTGAACAAATGTAATTCCATTAGATTTTGATTAGATTTTTAAGACTGAGAAAAATAACAGCATACAGGTGTTTGTCATTTACGCATAACATCAATTGACTTTTTGGTACTTGGAAGACAAAAACAAAAACAAAAATAGAAAACAACAAACACTCTTAGTGCTTATTTGGAAAATAAGTCAGTATAAGCTCTTCGCTCAAGATGAAATATACTTACAAAAATGAAGGAATGAAACTAAAGTAACTTTCCTTTTAAGACACATTTTCGAAATTGTCCCTTACTTACACAGAGAACAGAAGTCATTTTTTAAATTATAAAACTAAATAAATTTATATCTTTATATGACATTTATCACACGAGTACGTGTTGTTAAAAAATTGTATACATTTTCAATCAGGAATGAAAACTTATTCAAACTGATGGCAACTATTTAACTCAATACTTGAATAAAAATTAAAGGATTATTAAAGGATTTATTTAAGATTTCATAATCAAATAAACTATTGAATGAAAATGTAAAAAAAATCGAAAATGTAAAAGTCGCATTATTTTTTTTTAATTAATTTTTATAATACTCAAAATAAAGTTTTGAACTTTTCAAATCTATTATTATTCAAACTATTTTCGTATAATAACTAAATGTATTCATTTTATTCCGGCTTAAGTTCCTGTATAAATTAATTTCTAAATATCTTTAGAGAGAGAGAGAGAGAGAGAAATTACAAACAAATTTCCATGTTCATTTATAATGAAAACCGTCAAAATTAGACACTGTCAAGATGTAATGCAAGATTTTTTAAATCATTATATACGTCATCTGTATTGTTTCCACCAATTTACTTTAGGCTGTAATAACACTTAATGAAAAAAAAGCATAAGTAGAATAACTCATAATTTAAACTCTAAGAATTTAGTTAGTCCGTGTTCTTTTTGTTAATATAATTATTTCTTCTTTCTATTGTCAGTTAAGTAATGAATTTTTTTTAATAATTTGTTTCATAGTAGATGCTACTTCACTATCCTTCAGACTGGTTTGGATTGCGTGCAATTAAATCATTTGAAATTAAAAAAAATTTTAGTCCACAGGATAATTCAGCTTAAGTCACTTAGAAAGAATATTAGAATATTTATTAATTTTTGTATTAATTTTTAAGAAAACCAAGAAAAATTATACACCGACAGAATGTACTAAATCATTTCCTGGGCCATTTCTAACCGGATTAATGTTCTAATAAAATACAAAATTTTTCGAACATAGAAAGTAAAAAATGGAATTTCCGGTACAGATGCTTTACTATAATTATAAATATATAAAAATAACTAGCTGACCCATTGAGATCGAATTTGTGAGATCGCAAAAAAGAAACGCAAACAAATAAGTTCGATGCCCACCGCGACTGTTTTAACGGCGGCAGTAATCGGGTCCACGCTACTTTGGGCCTTTCAACGGCATCCTCCAATGCACATTGGATGCAGTTGGCGGCTGGCGACGAATTTATGGCGTGTGTGTATTTTTGAAGTAAACAACGCTTAATATATACCATGCGATACCATATAACATCAAAACACAGCAAACAAAAAAAAATTAAATGCATTGAATGAATGAATACACAAAAATTCTTTCAAGTCGATCCAGTCGTGTAAATGCAGTGTAGTTGAATAACCTGGATACCGACTGCAGCGCCATCTGCCGGGCTGGTTTGTAAATGTAAACCATGCAAGGTGGCACCCAAAGGCATGCAAAAAAAATTTATTCAGTGACATACACACGTACAGTAGAATTATATTCATAAAGAAGATTTGTATGGGAGATACCACGCGTCTGTTTTCAAATCCCGCCTATATTTGCAGCAGAACTTAAAATATGTTCACTCAACCGAAATACTAAATTCTGTTTAAATACCGTTAGCAGGAGCAGAAATATTGGATTTTTAATTTGTGGTTTTTATGGCAGGTACCACGCCCTATTGTCCAATCCCGCCCATATTCGCAGAAGCACTTAAAAATGCACACTAAACCAACATACGAAATTTGTTCAAATACCGTTTAAACGAATTTCACTTCATGACTGCAAAACAGGCCGACTTGTTACAATCATCACATCTAGTTACGTTTTTTAAAATTCACCCAAAAATCTTAATCGAAAATTGAAAAATTCAACATAACATATTGTTAAGAAGATATTTTGCTTAAGTTTAAAAAAAAAATAATTATCAGTAACAAAGTAAACGAAATGACCTATTGTATCGTTTACAAACATAGCATAGTTTTTAAGAAATCTTATACACACAAGACAAGAATATCACATTTAAATTATAAATTCCAAGAAAGAAGCTAACCAGCAGAAAATAAAAATAACTAACACAGAACAAAAACAGAAGACAGCCAAACAGAGTTGAATGTTGATAACAATAAAAAATGTGTTGATTTTAAAGTAGAATTTCTTTATATATGCCAGAATCACTTAAAGCACCATCTGCTGAGCAATAGAAATCATTTAAGTTAAAGAATTGTTGTGCAAAGCATCTTTTAGGCCTTTAGGTGGTAAAGTTACCATATCGTAATTATTTTGTGGGTATTCAAAATGAATAAGGCGTGTGATTTAATTTAAAAACTCTAAAGTGTTACGGTATTATTTTGTAATAAAAGAACTTAATTGATAGCAAAACGTTTATTAAAGGAGTAAACGTAACAAAATTTATTTCTTAAGATATTATATTAAATTTTGTGCACACTGAAATTTCAAAAATCATGCAAAATTGAAATTTTAAGACTTTTGGCCGCAAAAGTTCACTTTTTTTCATGGGATCATGAATAATTGTTTAAGTAAAAATTTTGAAAGACACCTAGGACTTTTCGCTACCAATTTAAGTTGTTTGTTTTAAGCTTTGCGATTTTAAAAGTACATGGACTAAAACCGTATTTCCGTAAAATAAATTCTGTTCGCACATAAAAAATGCATCAAATCTGCAATTTTACTTATGGAGAAAGATTATCTTCATAATGTTACTACTCAGACAAGTATTTAAGAAACCTACAGCATAATTAAAAATATTCTTTTTATATATTATATTTTTCACCTAAATAGTAAACAATATTTTCGAATCTAACGAAGTTACTGATAAAAATAATTAAATACTTTTGTTTGCTAGATTGAAGCTTAAGGTCTATTAAGTTAAAAAATTATTTTCTTTTAAGAATTCAAAACCCCATAAAACTTAAAATTACCAAACTGATTTTTGGAATTAAAAATTTTTTCTAAAAATTATTTTTTTGAAATGTTCCATTTTTACATTTTTAAATAATTTTTTGAAAGAGATGAAATGGATTTAAAAAGTTTTAATTAACTATTGAATATCTTTTGAGAATAGTAGAGGAGAAAATTTGTTTCTTATTTTTGACTGAATATAAACGCAATCTGCTGCAAATGTGGCAACATGAGAGTTTTAACATTTATTATTTTCGCGTATTCGTAGTAGGTACATTGCCAATTTAATTTCGCCTAAAAGTTGCATTAGAATAATTCATATCGACTATAAAAAAGGGGGTTCTGTTAGAGATACATTTCGTAAAATTATTCTGAGACCGCTATTAAGAATTTGCTCGTTAAATTTGAGTCGACAGGCTAAATACCAAATGTGCGAACACCAATGCATGTTCATCGGGGTCGTTCAACTGAAAACATCGCAACCGTGAGCCACAGTGTTGAGGCAGATCCAAATTTGTTAATTTCTCGACGTTCTTAATAATTGGCGTTATCCAAAATCGCCACATGATGAAGGATTTGACTTTGAAGCCTTTCAAGTTTCAACTGATGCAGGTAGATTCATTCGCTCAATTCATTCAGCAACAATCGGCTGATTTTTCTGAAAAAAACTAATTTTCTCAGACGAACCCCATTTTCACTTGCCATAGTATGCCTAAATTTTCGCATTTAGGCTTCTCAAAATCCTAGAACGATTATTGCGAAGCCTTTTCATGCTCAACGGGTCACTGTATGGTGGTCTAAATGTGGTCTAAAGGCGTGATTGGGCTGTTTTTTTTTTCCAAATTAGATAACATTCAATGGATCACGCTATAGCGAGATGCTAACAACTCAGATTGGTCTATTAAATTTTCCGATCACATAATTTCACCACAATCAGCAGTTCGATCGTGTGATTTAACAACACTGGATTATTTTTTTTTTTGGCGGCTATGTTAAGGATAGAGTCTACGAAGCCAATATATTCTAGACTTAAAACTCAAAATGTGATTAACGAAATAGGAGCGTCATTTTGCCAATAAGTGTTCAAAAACTTTGATGAACGAATCGACATCTATCAGCATGGCCGTGGTTGACATCTGCCAGATATCATTTTTCATTCATAAATGGCGAAATTTTTTCTCTCAAAATTTTTTGTTCTATTTTTATTTTAGAAAACAAACTCCTTGCTAAAAAACCCTATAAATAATATTAAAAAATATTGATATTTATAGTGTCCTTGTTTTAAAGAACGCAATTTAATGATTGCGGAATATTCATTTAAATAAAAAAATATATTAAGTAAAGAGTATTAACTATCTTTTAGTCTATATATTGTGCAGTTAACTAAAATAATCTTAAGCTGTTTTTATGATAAAAAGTATTATGGGCTTCTTCTAGCTCTTTTGCCAGCAAATTAATTCCAATTTAATTTTAAAAATTTATGTGATTTTTTAGCACATAATTTTTAATAACAGAAATTAGTCTGTAATAAAACAGATAAAAGCATTGTGTATGACAGTATGTATCAGGAGTGACTCATTTGCTCTCTTTTCCTATATCTCTATCTCTTTCCGTTTTCCCATCTCTTACTTAATATGAAATATATTTTTGTTTTTATTTGCTTTGAAAACAATCAATAATCGAAAAAATCTTTAGAATTTTTTTTTATAATTTCTTTGAGTGCAATTTTTACTTCAATTTATTTAGTTTTGGTATTGAAATACAGTCAGAGTGTGTCTGCAATACATGCAATTTCTACTGACACTATAATAAAATGTATCATGTAGTTAAAATAATATTAAAATATTTACAGTGTGGTGTAAAAGTATGCTTACCGAAAATAAAATTAAGGATATTTTTAAACGAAAGTTTTGGTTTTCAAATTAAAGTTAAAATTTTAATGCTTAATATACAACCTTCTCAAAAGGTGACCAATCTGCGTATCACAAAATAGTTATCCATATGTTATTGGTAAAACATATTACAACACTTACAATATTTTTTCGCATATTTACTAAATGTCGTGGGAGAAAAAGAATGTTTTACAATTGTTTATTTGCAAGGAGAATTTTTTGAGATGTATTTCTAAAGTTGACTTGCAAACAACTCTTTTTAACTCTTATGGATTAAATGCATAAAATTTAAAATAAACGCTCTTTTAGGGTTTTGCTTTATTATACAATTTGAACTGATTTGACTACTATATTAGCAATAATTTTTGTAAGAAAAAACCGATTTTAAAAGTTGTTATTTTTATTTGATTATTATTAATTTAGTTTTTTATAGTTTTTTTAAACGATCTTTTTTTATTTATCTTTAATAAATATAATTTTTTCTTTTCAACGATCTTTTTTATATATTTTTTTTCTTTTCGATATTTCGCTTTCCTTTGGAAAGCTTCTTTAGGAAAAACTTTTTATTATTGTTTTCAAAAATAAAAATTTTTTCCTGAAGAAGCTTTCCAAAGGAAAGCGAAATATCGAAAAGAAAAAAATATATAAAAAAGATCGTTAAAAAGAAAAAAAGATATTTATTATTTTAATTTTTTTTAAATGTTCACATGTTTAGCAGTTTAACAAGGGCATGTTTTCAACAACTTTAGTTGTATTTACTACAACATACAATTTACAATAGTTTGTGAATTTGACAAATATGTTTAGATATTGTATGTGTGTAGATATTTATCTGTTGAACTGCAAATATGCCAGTCTGCTTGTCCATATATTATTTAACAATCTGTAATTTCTTTTGTTTTTATTCCCTTTACAACATTGAGACTAAAAGACAATAATAAAAATAATAATAACAATAACAACAGCATTAACAGTGAGAAATCGAAAAGATGAAGAAGAAAAGATATTTGATTCAATTGATTGAAATTACTGAAGTATAAAATGCATTTTGATTTTCTTAAAATGTCAACATGTTTGCAAATAAAGAAAAAAAAACAGTTTCTACGCACACATAAACATTGACATAGTAACACAACATTAAATTGTATACAAATATTAACACTAGCAAACAAACTGTTTTAAAGTGATAAGTCGTGTAAATCCTTAATAAACACAAAAATATTCGATTAGAAGTGAAACAACTGATTTGGTGTCTTTTTGTGTTCCCCCTTCCATTTTATAGCAAAGTTGTGTCACTTGTGTTTAAATAGAGTGTAATGATATGGATTACATATGTATTCTTTATGACATTAATAGACAAACTTGTTTATAAATTTATTTTACAAGAATTTTGAAATAAAGATCATTATACTGCTAAAATGAATGGCTGTTTACAATGGCGCGCTTTGTGTTGTTGAAAGAACAATAGAACACGAAGATTTATATTTATGTCGCCCAGAATTTTATTCAGTGTTGCACAGCGAAAGTTTTTATTGTTTATTTATTTTTAGTTGAAATTTTTGCTTTTAAATGTAATTAGAAATAAGAAATCTGTTTAAAGCAAAATATAAGTTTAAAAAAATTGGTTTTTAATCTTCGATACCTTGTAAAATATCATTGTTTCCTAAGGCACCACGGCACCACTACTACACAAAACAAATGTTTTATAATTTTGTAGGTCACTACAGGATAATAAGATTCTGCCAATAAATTTTAATGCAGCCGTAAAATTAATAACTTTTGCAAGCAAGAAACCCGCTTAACAACAGACAGATAATCAAATTGTTATCCTTGATTAAAAAACTGCTTTGAGAATCTTCTCACAATATGGGTGACAGTTATTGATGGCGATATATTTATTGTCCAGAAGTAATTGGAATCGAAATTTCGCTAAAAAAATTTTTTAAACGCCACACACTGGGGAAAAAAGTCAAATTGTCAACATACTATTCATGCAATATTTAATGATTTTTTTAAATTTTAGATTAAATGGTACAATCAAATCAAAAAGAATTACTCCGATCTGACTGCTAGTTTTTTCTTTATAGCCGTCCCAACTCAGTACTTGTATTTTTTACTGAATCAACTTAATTTAAACCTAAGAATTTCAAAAGGAATATTATTTTATTATGTGAGCTAATTTTTTTTTTTTTATTTTTTATTTAAAGTAGGATATTTCAGTATACTAAAATTGAAAAAATAAACTCTGCAGAGAATTAAGTTTATTTTGTTTGCTTATTTTTATGAACAACATTTGGATCTACAATTTTAGCCATACTTTCCCACAGTTGGAAATCACTACTAATACATTATCTCATATCTGTTTTTACATTTTTAATAAATTTTAAGTGCCACCAGGTGCCACCTCTCAATTTATTGCTTTACACAGTACAATATTTTTCAGCTGATTGCTTCGCGACTCAATTCTGATAAGGTCCTTTTGTTTAACATAACTCAAAAACCACTAGTTGGACTTTACTTAAACAAATTTAGAAAAATCAAGAATTACAAGTACTTTCATCTGTTTATATTATGTTTAACTACATAAGCAACAGTTTCGAAGTTATAAATAAATGTGTGAAGAAAAAAATATATTTTTTGCCTAAAAACTGAATTTTTTTTTAATTCATAAAAAATCGAAAACGGTAAAAAAAAGTGTCAAGTCCTATTACTTTCATGTAAAGTCGTATAACCTATTAACAATATGAGATATAACTCATGAAAATCGATCAACGCATAAGTGAAGGTATGAATTTAAAAAATTTGCTCGAGATATGCACAAATTTCTGACTCTCGTTTATATACGACATCAGTTGTACCACTTAAATTATCATTAGGTGATGACATAAAGAACAACAATAAACCATCTTCTACACACTACTAGAACACTACAGTTTTTGCATACGTTAAAGAGACACTTCAAGTTATACGAGAAGAACAGAGGAGTTGATGAGGAGATGTCTCAACTAAAAGAATTTGAGTTGACAATGAATAACTTTAGAGTAAAACATGAATTATATTTTATAATGATTGACGGAAAGACAGCACAATCAGTAAAAGAAACACCAGCAGCATCTTCTTGTTTTATTTGTGGAGCCACAACATCCAAGATGAATAAAATCGAAGAAGTTCAAGCTATGACCGTAAATGAACAAGATTTGCAATTTGGTATGTCACTAATACGTGCGCGTATTATGCGGATGGATTGAATTTAAACGTGGGAGAGTTGATTCAAATACTCGTCCTATAAAAGAAGCCCGAAAATGTTTGATAAAGCGTGAACTTAAAGAGAAAAAAGGAATACTGGTTGATACTGTTAAACAAGGCTCTGGTACGACAAATTCAGGAAATACGTCACGAAGATTCTCTTCTAATCCTCTTTTGATTTCCGAAATAACGGGTCTAGATGAAAACATAATCAAGAGGTTTTCAATAATTCTCAAAGCTATAACATTCACCGAGGTAATAGATCCAATAAAATTTGGTGATTTTTATATGGAGACGGCAAAAGAGTGTTTGTTGCACTGTACGAGTGGTACAATATGCCACCTACACTTCACAAAATTCTGATTCATGGAAAAGATATAATTGAAAGGTGTATTTTTCCTGTAGGCCTACTATTCGAAGAGGCTCAGGAAAGTCGTAACATAGACTAAAAAAATATCGCCTTAGATACTCCAGAAAATGTAGCCGAATTACCACGAACGAAGATATTACGAATGATGGTAACATCAGATCCCATGATTTTATTTAGCCAGAAAAAGCATAGTGTTATAAGCGACGAAGTTAAGGGTCTTTTAGAATAATAAATTAAAAATAGAGTTAAAATAAATATTAAATTTAAAAAATCATTTAAATTTTTTTGTTAGTTATGGCTTTTTACATTGCAGGTAACGATCACAATTTCTCTAATTTTCTTTATTTTGTTAACTTTTGTCGATTACTATAAAAATAAAACTAAATTTGTGATGAAATCACGCCATTTTTTGACAAATATATATTTTTCCTCACCTCCATACAAAAATCCCCAGTGTGCGCCATTGAAAATCATTATCAGAACAGTTCTAATCGTATAGTAACGTTTTTGTTTAAAAATTGAATTTTTTGGTAAAAGAAAATAAAATACTAACTTTGGATAAAAATCAGTATTATTAAAATAAAGTTATTTGCAAAAATTTAACAAATATATAAAACGATATTTCTTGCCGTAGTTTGCCATAACGCACTTAAGTGATTGTGGTAGACCACTTAGACCTTTTTTGAGAAGGTATAATATTTACTTCTAGGTTAAGCCCAGCTAAAGAGCAGCGGAAAATTTTATTATTTCGTTTACGAAAAAACTTGTCATCATTATATCACCCTGTCCTCTGGCATATCGATTCATTATTTTCGAAGCTTCGTCCTTAATATTATTCTTCCATCTTACAAAAAATGCATTTCCATTATGGGAAAGCGATAGTGTTTCTTTTTATAATGACACCATCTCCAATTGTGGCAGATGTGAAAGTTTTAGAATTTTGTAAAAAGGTTTCACGGATGTTAAGTTCTCTCTAGAAAAATGTTGAAACTGGTTCGATATTACTTTCTCTTCTGACATCGCAAGTTTTAGCACATTTTTTTTGCAGACTCTGCAAGTAAAAACAAATATTCTAGAGCAACTGTAGTAAGGGGTTTTTAAACAAGAAGTTTGATTTCTAAAATAAAATTAAACAAAAAATTTATATTAAAATGATTAAATTTTTTATTGTATTACGAAGAGAAAAATTTGACAATAATAAATGAAAAATGATGTCTGGCAAATGTCTACCACGACAACGCTCACAGATGTCGATTCTTTCATTAAAGTTTTGAATTGCTTTTTGAAAACATGGCGGTCTTATTTCATAAATCACATCACTGATTTTGAGTTTTAAGGCTGCAATCGATTCGATAAGCTCTGTTCCTTAACATAGTCCCATAAAAAATAATCCAGTGATCTTAAGTCACACGATCTGGCTGGCCACTTAACTGCTGATTGTCGAAATTGTCGGGAAATTTGGTTTGCAATAAATTGATCGTTTCATTGACTGTGTGACATGTAGCACCGTCCTGTTGAAACCACATGTCAGCGATATCCTTGTTGTCAATAATAATCCAAAGTTGAGTTAAGTTCGCGATAGCGTGATCCATTAACCGTTACCGCATTTCCATCTTTGAAAAAAATAACCCAATCACGCCTCCAAACCACATAGCGCATCACGTGGCACGTTAAACATGTAAAGGCTTCTCAATATTCGCTCTAGGATTTTCAGAAGCCCAAATGCGGAAATTTCGCTTGTTGACATACTCTAACAAGTGAAAAGTGGCTTCTTTTGAAAAAATGATTTTTTCAGAAAAAACCAGCCAGTGGTTTCTAAACAATTTAAGCAAATCTACGGCGATGTGAATCGGCTTTTCGGCTTTTCCTGCACCGGTTGAATCTTGTAAGACTTCAACGTCAAATCCTTACGCAAATTTGCCATGAGGTGGTTTTGGATAATCCCAGTTGTTGAGAAGGTCGAGGAATTGACAAAATTGAATGTGCTTCAATATTGTAGCTAACGGCTGCGATGTTTTCAGTTGAAGGACGCAATTGAAAAAAGCACTTGCTGTTGAAAATTCCATAATTTTGGTTGCCGAGTCTATGTTATGGCAGAGCAATGAAAACTTCTAAACCGAGTTTCAAATAATTATTTAAAAAAAAATTAATTGAGGTTTTTTAATAACTTAAAAATATTTAAACTCTTATTTGAGTTAAATTAATACCTATAAAAACAATAATTTAGCTTTTGTATCCTCACCCCTCAATGCAATTAAATATTCCTCGCTCGATTAAGCACAAATATTTTTGCACTCTCTCCTCTATGTTTAACGCAAATGCTTGTATTTTATTTTATTTTCAATTTATTTTTTACCTTTTTTTTAAAATATATTTTCCAGCACCGACAACAATAACCGAAGCACCAGCTGATAAAGCACAAAAGTGTAATACTGAAGAATGTCAACTGCCATACTGTTTCTGTTCAAAGGATGGCACACAAATTCCCGGTGGCTTAGAAGCCGATAAGGTAAATTTTTGCAAATATTTATTTAAAATATATTTTGTACGTTTTCTTACTTTAATATAAAATAAATTTTATAGATAGAAAAACTACTTTACTCACGTTAAATATGTGTATTATACATAATAACTCAAACGCATCATATATAAACACAAACACACATATTTTCAAATGTTTTCTTGTAGAAAAGTTTTTTCTGTGTATTTTTATAAGAAAACTTTTTTATACTTAACTATTTAAATAGAATTAAGCACTAAGAAGGAGAAACTTAAATGAATGTGGTTAAATTAAAGATTTAGAGAAATTTTCTTACCTCCAGTAATAGTTTTAATTAGTTTATTTTTGCGGTAAAAGTTTTTACAGTGATGGCTAAAATAGTGAATTTTAAAATCAAACTAAAATTTTGTGTGTTTTTAAAAACTTGTTAATTTGATTTTAAAGTTACAATTATATTAAAGATATTAATTACAACTGAAATTAGTGTAATTTGCGCAAAATGATATTTCACAAATAGAAATGCAAAAAAATTTAAAAATTAAATTAAATTTTTTATTCTCTTTTTGACTGTTTTTAAATTGATTTTTTTAGAAACAAATAAACTCGATCGAAATCTAAAGAAGTTAAAGCAAAACAGATCAGAATGGTTGATACGACATTTAAAGCATTCCGATCGTAATTTGTAAAATCCTTGATAGTTCAAGCTATTGTAAAGGGTCCGCCATCTAACGTTTTTTTTCAACTAGTGCTTATTTCGTGAATGGTAACACTTAGCTCATGTTTAATTTGACAGATAATTAGTTTTATCCTTCCGCTGAATGAATATTGTTGTGTATACGCTTGAGCAACACTGGGAAATATTGCGACATTACTTTGAAAATCATGGCAATGTTGCAGAATGTGTGCGAAAATTGCGTACGGATTTTAGAAAAGGAGAAGCACCGTCTGCTCCATATGATCGTTATCTTGTAAAAAAAGTGAAAGAAACTCTGGCATCCTCATCGATAAACCAAAGCGTGAAAAGCTAAAAACAGTGCGTACACCCGAGAATATTGCTGCTGTGGCAAAAAGTGTGTGTGAAGCGCCATCAACATCAATTCCGTCGTTCTCAACAATTGAGCATTTCAGAAATTTCATTGAGACGACTTTTGCATAAAGACCTTGGTATGACACCACACAAAGTCCAATTAGCTCACGAGTTAAAGCCATGTGACTATCCAATGCGTTTTCGCTTCGCTAAGTGGGCCTGCGATGCACTTACAGAAGATGCCGATTTTGCAAAAAAAACATCTTTTCAGATGAAGCTCGTTTTGATCTTGGCGGCTATGTAAAGAAGCAAAATTGTCGCATTTAGGGCACAGAAAACCCTCTCGCATACATTGAAAAGCCGACGCACCCAAAACGAGTCACTGTTTAGTGCAGATTTTGGTCTAGACGCATAATTGGGCCATTTTTCTTCGAAAATGAGCAAGGAGTGGCCGTTACAGTCAGTGGCGATCGTTATCGTGCCATGTTGAACGAATTTTTGTTCGCAAAAATTGAAAAGGAGGATATTGGCAACATTTGATTTCAACAGGACGGCGCTACGTGCCATACAGCCGAAGCTACACTCGATGTTTTGCGCCCTAGTTTTGAAGATCGCATTGTCAGCCACAGAGTTGATGTCGTTTAGCCACCTCGGAGCTGCGATTTGGCACCGTTGAACTATTATTTGTGGGGTTCCGTCAAAGATAAGTGTTACGCCGACAAGCCAGCGACAACTGACGCTTTCAAGGATAATATTCGTAAAGTCATTGATGAAATACAGCTACAACCAATCGATAATGTGCTTCAAAATTGAACCGATCGTGGAGGCTACTGCATGGCCAGCCGAGGCAGCCATTTGAATAAAATTATTTTCCATTATTAACCGGAAAGATTGTACTTTCAAATAAAAAAAGAAATTTGAGAAAATATTCAGTTGTTTTGTTTGTAGCATTTAAAACAAAAAAGAAAGGTATTTGGCAGACCCTTTAGTTATAAGCCTTATAACAAAATCTATATATATGGCAAAACATAGATCTTTTTGTTCTTTCCTTAACAAATTTAATTTACTTTCATACATAGAACTTCGACTATCTAGACACAGTGCAACTAGGGAAAAAGGAAGCCCAGTCCCCTGAAGTCAGCAGGGGTACAACTCGAAACTCCACTTTATTTCCATGGGGATCAGTAAGCCCGCAGAGTTCATTATTTGTCTCTTTAGACATTTAATAGTTCTCTGGCTGATTATTGAGGTTGGCCCCTATATGGGAGTATCGTGGTGTTTGTGGTTTTGCGGCCCCATAACAATATAATGGTTATTATGGTGGCCAGGATCATCTCACTGGTAATGACGCACTAAGTGAATGATCCAGTCCAGTGAGCATGCTAGACATGTGTTCCGGACAGGAGTTAGAAAGTCTCCAACTCTTAAGCAAGGAGTGATGATTTGCAGCCCTGCTCTGAAATCATCGAAGTTGCAACTAGAAAGTTCTGTTGCATAGAATTATAGCTTCGGCTTCCTAGGACCAGCATGACGTTCCAAATTATGCAGTGGTTTGGTCCACCATCTGACTAAGGCTTCATGGCCAGGCGCGGATGTAAATCGAATCACACAGTTTACTTTCATACAAGCAATAATATTCTGGAACCAAACAAAAATTTGCTGCATCTTATACAACATTCGATTTTTTTCCACTTAATAGAATATTCATATGTGTTCTAGTTTCCCGACAATGTTTTAAAAGCACATTTAACATAGAACTCAAATGAACTGAGAAATTGAATTTGTTGTTGCTGTTTGACAAATAATTTTCTTTTATTATTTAATAAAAAATATAGATAATTTGAATGCATTGTGGAATAACAGCAATTGACTTTTGGTAAACATTATTCAAAGCTCCAGTACTTCTTCCTTACCAATTTTTATTTTAAATACAGATACTGTACAAATGTCATAGTTAACTTTATTACAAAAAAGCCTAGATTCTTTACGATATATATAATGAAATCAAGTTATTTTTTATTTAAATATTTTTATAAATATGAATTTTTAAATTTTATAAGAAAATAATATCATCAATAAAAAGAAGTAAACGAAACGACCCACTGTGCATTTTACAAGCTGCGTAGTTTTTTTTAATAAATCTTATACACACAAGACAACAACAACATACCTATAAGAAATTCCACGAAATAAGATAAACAACCGGAAAACAAATACAACTAACACAGAATGAAAACAAAACACAGCAACAACATATCGTAATAAAAACCACACATCCTTGAAGGAAGTAAAATTATCTAATTTGTCTATTAGTTTACTAGAAACTGCTTTCTTTGAGTGAATATTTTACTGATAGTAAAAGACATGTGCACTAGAAGATGTCTCGAGGGACCTGACTAATTTATTTGAACAAATTTGAATACGGTTTTTCAAACTGAATAAGAGCATATACATTGAAAGAAAAGATTTTGTTAAATTTAATTTAGTTACTTCCAAAAAATAATTCACAGAAAAGAAAGACAATTTCTTTATCACAGTTTTTCACTTATTATAATTAAAAGGCTTTGCGCAATTCATTTTAATAATGTATTCTTTCAAATTTAGAATAAAATAAATATCTAATACTTTATTTTAAAGAGTACTAGATGTCATCAAAAATATAAATATTTTTAACAATTTATTTTATTCAATTTAACATCAGTGATGTTAAGGAAATTCCTTCATTGATAATGAATAATCGAAAATTTTTAATATAGAAAATATTAATGTTTTCATTCTTTGAAGTAACATTCTTTCCGGCAATAGCCATTTCATTGTTAACGTCTCTCAGTTGCAACTACTGCCGACATATATTTGGAATAAAATGAATTTCTATCTCTTTTGTATTTATTGAACACTTTTTTTTCTTCTTATTTATTTGTTAAATTTTAGCAACAATCTTTGGCAAAAGGAAATTTATTTATTGTAGTATTTTGTTCACAAGGATACAAAGTGAACGGATATTTTATTGTGAATAACTACAAAAAATAATAACTCTTCTAAGAACTATTTTCAAAATTTATTTCATTTTATAAACTATAGTTTCATTCTGTTTTTTTTTAGTTTGCCCAAATACTACGCATATGTATGCTTGTATTTGTTGTTGCAATATAATGTTTGCGACACTTAACATCCTGTTAATATTTGTAGTGACAGTTTTTTTGTGCTTAGTTTTACCATTTATTTTGTTTATTGTATTTTATCAGAAGAATAAATTTAATAAACTTAATACTGTTGTGTGCTTAATATATAATTAGAAAATATGCTAAAAATATTTTGTTTGCTAATATCTTAAAATTCAATCTTGTGATAAACTTAAAGGGAAGCGTGAAACTTGTTATAAAGTTTTAGTTTGCAAATTTAAATTTTTATAAAAATGAGCTAAAATTGTTTTTTTAATAAAAAAAAAATTGTTTCTTAGCTCTTTTTTTAAAGTTTAACTTAGGGTTTCTTCATAATGACATAGCAAAATTTACATATTATTCATATTGTTACCTTCATTTGTTTTAATAAACGTATTGAGTCCTTTTATTACAAAATAATAACACAGCACTTTAGAGTTTTAAATTAAATTAAACGATTTCATTACTTTCAGTACACACAAAATAAACACAACAGTAACTTCACTACTGTAACGCCTTAAAACATGCCTTATTATTTTGTTCTCTTTTCTGAATGATGGCGCTCAACTTGAATTCAATTCTGTTGGAACCTGTTTCAAGTGGTTCTCGCATATACAAGAATATTCTACTTTAACATCATCCCATATTCTTATTAATATCATCATTCACTGTAGCTGTTTAGCTGTGTGTTTTGTATTAATTGTTTTTGTTTTCTGTTATTTAGCTTATTTTGTGGAATTTCTTATAAGCATTTTGTTGTTGTATATACGATTTCTAAGAAAACTACGCAGCTTGTAAATATGTTATTAGGTCATTTCGTTTACTTTTATTTTTTAAAGAGAAGTAGCACTTCAGGTAACAATGCCTATTTAGTCAAGTACCGTGCTACATTCTTTAGGAAAGGGATAGAGAAGAGATGAAACAGATGGTTAAAGTAGAAGGAAAATCGGAAATTAACTGCCGTATAAGACAGCACAGCGACCAGTGACTATGCCTTCATCGCTAAGTAGCCCCACCAGCAGTCAATTTTTATATTTGTAGTAATAATGATAAATATTTTCTTTGAAAACTTCAACAAATCACCATCGTAACAATATTTATTTTGAAAACCATAATCTTTTCGACTTTTGTTAACAGGTGAAAATTGTTTATAAACATTTTCTTTTCCTGAAAATAGCACCGAATGGTGTGGCACAGTATTGAAAACAAAAAAAAAGAAAATTAACTTTATTTTTTATATAGAAGTCTTGGGCTTATACACCCATTTTTTTACCTTTTTTAAAAAACCCCTGGTTCTATATTTTCAAAAGGTGAAGAATGAAATTCTGTTGTCATTTTTTCCTGTCATTTCTGGCTGTTTGTTCGGTATACAACGCTTGCCACAGTATTTCATGTATTGGCGAAAGAAATTCAAACAATAAAATTCTCTTGGATATGACAGCCAAGCTACTAATGAATTAAATAATAAAAAATTTAAGGATTTAATTAATAATAGCTTAAGTTCATGTATATTATCATGTTAAAATTATTTACACATATTTGTGTTAATTTATTACGAAAAAAAAGCAAAAATTAGACTCCAGCAGATGCAACGTAACATTTTCTGCATCGCTTCATCCGTCATCAGCATTCTGGGCATCCATCCTATAATTAATTTAAAAATAAGAATTCGAAAAATATTGGTATTTAAACAAAATATATTGTTTTATTTGTAAGAAGACCACATGAAATCCAAAGCTTTTAGGTTATTCTACGACTTCCAAATATGCTAAACGTCAGTTTGATAGCGGATACAATTTTGTGTTTCTTTTATCATACAATACTAAATGATTTATTAAAATTAAAAATTTTATAGAAAAATAATTTTTTATTAAATTTTAATCTTTTCACTCGGTCCTTTAAATTAAAACGATTTATTTTTCTTTTTTTCTCTCAATATTTCGCTTTCCTTTGGAAAGCTTCTTCAGGAAAATATAAAAAATAATTTCCTGAAGAAGCTTTCCAAAGGAAAGCGAAATATTGAGAGAAAAAAAAATAAATCGTTTTAATTTAAAGGACCGAGTGAAAAGATTAAAATTTAATAAAAATTTTAAAAAAAAGGTCGAATAAAACTGAAAATAATAGAAAAATAATTTGAAACAAAAATAAATATTAACAATTGTTCGATAAAATGTTGTATTCACGATGGTGAAATTCTCTGCTTCGAATTTTCTCAATATAAAAATTTTTTCGCAACTTTAGAACGTTATTTGAAATAATGCACCACAATTGTTTAATGAGCCATAGAAAAATAGCGAAATTTCTTAGGCAGAGATTGCATTCTATCGTTTTAAGTCAAAAATTTAAAACAAGTTCGCCTTTATGACCGGTTTTTAATAACGGGTGTTTATAATTCTTGATTAAATGCAAGGGAATGGATCATATATTGATAAATGTTTTATTTAATGTCGGCAATTATGTATGGCATACAATATCAGATAAATGTCCGCCTCACAAGTGCGAGCATATTTGAGCACATTTTTCATTACATTCTCACACGTGTCACGCAGTATTTCACTAATTACATCACAAATATTTTGTTTGAGTTGCTCAAGCACTTCTGCTTTAAGTCTTACTTCTCAAATATCCCCACAACGTGGAGTCCGGAGCAGTCAATACAGGCGACCGTGGAGACCAATCACCATTTCCTTAAATAACTTATTGTGGAAGGAGGTCTCGCTGTAATTCTCCTGTAATCCTGGCTGCATGCGATGTGGCACCGTCTTGTTGATACCAGATATTAATCAATCTCAAAGCATGCAGTTGTGGCATTAACATGTTTTTAATCATACCACGATATCGCTCCTCATTCACAGTTACCGTTACGCTGTTTTCATTTTCAAAGAAATCTTATGATTCCTCCTGACTAAATTGCACACCAGACGGTAACTTTTGTAACTTTTAATGGATGAAAAGGTGACTGTTGAAAAATTTAATGGTTTCCCATTCCCAAGAACCGACTATTCTCTTTATTCACACATTTAAATGAAAATGTGCCTCGTTACTTATTATGATTTTTTCATGAAAATCGGGGTTGTCATGGGCGAGCTGTAACATCTTATTGGCATATGTATGGCGGCGTAAATGGCCTTGTGGAAGAAGCTCTTGTGTCAGCTGAATCTTATAAAGAAACAAATACAAATCCTAGCGAAAAATTGTGGTCAAAGTTGCTCTTTAAAGACGAAGCTCCTGAGCACGTTGTCGAATTGAGGATGATGGAATGTATTGAACACTTTCTTAATCAGCCTTAATATTTTCAGCCGATCTTGCAGCATGCTTGAGCCTATCATCTACGGACCCTCTTTCTTCGAAATCATTCACTACACGATAAATAGTGCGTTTTATTGGCACGGCTGCCAAATATAAACTTCCAAGACTGATGTTTGCTAAAATAGCGGCAAAACAAAGTAGTATACCCTTTCGGTGGACAAGAGAACAATGCATTGTTACGCTCTTCATTTTTGTTTCATCCCCTTTTGTAAAAAATATGTCACTTTTCGTTGAGATGCCATTCTAACTGATTTATATTCTTTGCCAACAGCTAAATACCAACCTACTTTCGTAGATAAAGGTACAAAAATTCACAACAAACCAATTTCTTATGCAGGGTATTTTTATAGACGTATAGAAATTTCAGAACAAAATAAAGATGATTTTTTTAAAATAAGAAAAATAGTGCGTTTGTTGGCACGTTGTTGCTCCCAAAAATATCACGTAACTTTCTCATCGTCACAGTTCACGAATAATGATTTTAATAAAATGTTTTGACGATCAAAACACATTGGTTTATTGAATACTTTTTCATAATAAATTTCCCACGTGTCTACTTCATGACTGCCAAATATGAACTGTCAAGACTAACGTTTACCAAAAGGGTGGGTCACTAAGTAGTTTTTTAACGATAATTCAGTCACCTTAAAAAGCGATAATTTTTTATGTATTTTCATTGTCGCTTACAGAACAACATATTGCATTTGACCTGTCGTTAGTCGTTTCTGTATTTTTCTGTAATATTAATACTTAGTGTGTCAAGTTATTTGTTCATCGTACTGTTAGGTTTTCACTTCTAAAGCATAGTGATTTTCTATTGCTAAATAATGCTATTTAAGTTCATTATTTTACCATCCTATTGATCTCTTAACTATCTTTTCTATTTTTATTCCCCTATTTTAAAAGAATAAGGATAAAAATCTTTGCTGTTAAAGTATTATTATAACTGCAATAGTATGTTTTGTTTGGTAGAGAATAAAGTAAATTTATTTATCGGTTAATCGCAGTTTTTGTACGTGACAGATGTAACACTTTTTTCTAAATAGAGTTCGCTCTCAAAGTCAAAATGTAAAGTGTTTGTTTTCTTAAAATTTTGTTGATTTTATTATTAAGCTAAATGCTCTAAAAATACAAAATAAAACTTATTTTAAAACAAAAATTTCAATTTTATTTTATGCGAAACATCCCATTTAATGTAAACACTCACGCATGAAATTTATTTAATTTTCATCACATGACTCTTTTTTTCCATTATGCTAAAATTCTGCATAAATTAAAAATTAATATTTAAAGTCAGATTTTAGAGAAATTATGGTTTTAAAATATTACTAATGACAAACACACACACAAATTAATATATGATGTGGTTAAATAACCAGAATTATAAAATGTGAGCATTGCTGACAGCATCAAACAGAGAAAAGCAAAATTGCTGATGTTATTTCAGTTAGCAAAAATTCATTTAAAGTATAGAATTTATTGTGAAAAGTTATTGTTTTCCATACTTTAATTTTCCATCTACGTACGACTACAAGCACACGTTTTTTTTTTGTTTGTTTTGTGAAAGAGTTATAGTAATAACTAATATTTTGTATATTAATTAACCACAAATGAGTGGTTGATTCGGTGTATAAATTTTGGAATATGTTAACAAAAAAGATTAAAATTATGACACGATTATAATGGAAAAAAAAGATGTGTGATATTTGGAAAATACGAAAATATAAATTTTATTTTGAATGCTAAAATAAAAATAGTAAGAAAATTTAAATGAGCGAATAGAAATTTCTGCAATCACCTAAAAATAAAAAAAAATAATAATATCAATAATAATATTTATTGCAAGTAGCAATGAAAAAGTAAATAAATAAAAATAATTTTTATAGTTTTTTTTAAAACGATCTTTTTTTATTTATCTTTAATAAATATCTTTTTTTCTGGTTAAAAAAATTTTTTTCCTGAAAAAGCTTTCCAAAGAAAAGCGAAATATCGAAAAGAAAAAAATATATAAAAAAGATCGTTAAAAAAGAGATATTTATTAAATATAATAGTTATAATTAATTTTAAGCATGCCAACCAACGGTGTGGCGAAATATCGAAAATATAATAAAAAATAAAGTTTTTTAAGAAATTTTTTATTAAATAAGACCTCTCTGCTAAGAAAAATATTCTTCATTATATAATAGTTCTTACTTTTAATTTATTTACAAAACGGCTTAAAATTATTCTTATCAGATATTCTTATGCTAAATGTAGGAAAATAATTTGACAATATTTTGTTTACTTATTTTCCCAAATGGAATATGAAGCGTGGCAAACATAGCGAGTATTTGTGCAGTTATACGTACCCACACTTGTAATGACGTGACGTGATAAGATTTACATCTGCACCCGGCCGTGGACCTTAATCAGATGGTGGATCATTACCACTGTGGATGAAATGTAGCGTCATCCTCGCCCTAGAAGACCTTCGGATACGTATATCCTCCGGTCACTACTAGTTGCAACTTTAAAAGCCCGGAGTAGGCCGCAGCCTTCACACCTTACTGAAGAGTTGGAGACTATCCAACTCCTGGTCAAGAACGCATGAAGCTTAATATAATTAAGAACACGAAGGCATTCATACTCACTGGACCTGGACCATTCATTGTGTTCATTGTGAATGGCCTCGAAACACACAGCCACTTCGATACTCCCGAAGGGCCTACCTCAATAACCAGTCAGAGAACAGCTACATGCCGAAAGAGACAAATAGCGGAACTCTGGGGCTCACTGATTCCCGTGGAAATATAGTGGATTGTCCAGTTGGCGCCCACTCGCCTTGAAGGGGACTGGGCTCCTTTTTACCCCGCAAGACACAAGTCTAGTTGGTTGTAGGATCCATAAAGACTTTTAATAAGCCCCCGGGGGGCATCTGTGGTATATTATAAGTGCTTTATTCTCATAATCGATCCTTAAAGCTAACTGTTATAAGGTATAACAGTTCAAATGTGAATTCCTTAAGTTAGCTGACATATAATTCAGATATGGAACTTCTATAAAGAAAAGGAATAGTGACTCTATGTTAATTAATTAAAATGTAATAAAAACGATAAAAAAAATCAAAGAAAATTAATGGAAATGAAATAATTCAAGTGACCGAATACTGTGTATAAATATTTTTCCAGTAGTTGTTCAGTCTTTGTTTAGTATACTTGCATTTAATTGGATATAAAACAGACTATGCTGCCACCAAAAAAAAAACAAAATTTATAATTAGAAGAAATTAGTTGCCAATCCAACGAACAAGACTCAAAATGAATTCCGTCAAGCTCACAGTTAAAAATATGTGTGACTTTTTGCTCTGTTTTTAAGAAATTTTTAATTTTATCTTATTAAAATGTCAAGCACAATTTATTTTAGTTCCAGGCCTACAGCTTTTTGAAAGTAATGGAACGCAATCAATTTATAACGCGTGTAAGACCATTTTTGATATAATAGTAACGATTTATTTTCCCAGAAAACAAGAACCTTGTTCCCTTTTAAGGTTTTTTTTTTAAAGTGATATTTTGCAAAAACTTATTACAGCTGTTTGCAGAAAGCAGACTGGGCTCCCATTTACCCCCGCAAGACACAAAAGTCTAGATGATTGTGTGATCCATAAAGACTTATAATATAGTCTTATAATAATAATAGTCTTATAATTCTAATATAGTTGTGTAGTAGTAACAGATATAATACTAACTCTTCAGTACCACCTAGAAACGCGGCTTTAAAATATATGTCATCACATCGAAAGCACTTCCCAATCATGCCGAACAAACAGCCAATAAAGACGAATTTTACTTAAGGGAATGTCAACAACAACAGTCCTTCATATTTTTATAACTTTATTTACATATTTATGTGCACAGCTGTAGATGCATTGGCAGTTGTTATAATGAATTCAATTTCGCATGACAATCACATTAAAATAATTTAAATTAAAATCCACTATGAAAATGATGCTCTTCTGTTAAAATTACATTTCGTAAAATTCGTGATAACTTCGAATAACATAATCGTCCTTCTGAGACCGCAGTTAAGAATTTTATCGTTAAATTTGAGTCGATAGGCTCGTTACAAAATGTGCTAACATCAATGCGTGTGCGACCAGGACATTTAACTGAAAACATTGCAGCCGTGAGCCACAGTGTTGAAGCAGATCTAAATTTGTCAATTTCTTGGCGTTCTCAAATGTTGGGGTAATCTAAAACTACCTCATGGCGTATTTTGCGTAAGGATTTAAATTTAAAGCCTTACAAGGTGCAACTAGTGCAGGAATTGAAACGTCCAACCATTCACATCGCCGTAGATTCGCTCAATTCATTCAGAAACAACCGGCTGGCTTTTTTCTTTAAAAAAAAACATTTTTCCAGACGAAGCCCATTTTCACTCGTCAGGCTATATCAACAAGCAAAATTGTGGTATTTGTGCTTTTGAAAATCCTAGAGCGATTATTGAAAAGCCTTTGCATGCTCAACGCATCACTGGGGGTGTGGTTGGGCCGGTTTTTTTTTTTTTTTTTTTTAAGATGAAGCTGAAAATGCGATAACGTTCAATAACTCAAATTTGGCCTATTATTGATCACGTGGATATCACTGGCATGTGGTTTTAACAGGAAGGTGCCACATGTCAAACAGCTAATGAAACGATCAATTTATTGCAAACCAAATTTCCCGATCGCATAATTTCACGATAATCAGCAATTAAGTTGACAGCCAGATCGTGTGATTTAACATCACTAAGTTATCATTTGTGAGGCTATAGTGTGATTCGTTTTACATCCGCACCTGACTATATAGCCTTAATCAGATGGTGGACAAACCACAATTGTATAATTTGGAACGTCATACGTGCGTCCTAGGAAGCCGAAGACATAATTCTAAGCAACAGAACCACCTAGTTGCATATTTAATGATTCCAGGGCAGGGCTGCAAACCATCACACCGTGCTAAAGAGTTGGAGCCTTTCCTACTCCTGTCCAGAACACATATCTAGCTTGCTCACTGGACTGGATCATTCACTTTGCGTGTCATTATCAGTGAGATGATCCTGGCCACCATAGTAACCATTATAATGTTATGGGGCCGCAAAATCACAACCACCACGATACTCCCATATAGGGGCCAACCTCAATGATCAGTCAGAGAACTATTAAATGTCTAAAGAGACAAATAATGAACTCTGCGGCTCACTGATCCCCGTGGAAATAAAGTAGAGCTTCCAGTTGACTCCCTGCCTGTCTTCAGGGGACTGGGCTCCCTTTTTCCCCAGTTGCACTGTGTCTAGGTAGTGGAATTCCATAAAGACCATATTTATATGCCCCTGGGGGGCATTTGTGAGGCTATGTTAAGAACAAAGTTTATGCGAAACCAATGGAATGAGTTCAGCCTTAAAACCCATAATACTTAATGTGATTAACGAAATAGGACCGCCATTTTGCCAAAAAGGGATTATCTTAAGTACATGTATGTTTGCTACAAGAGTGAGTACAGAACAATTTTAAATTAAACTTAAACATAAAAGGTGGTCAACTAGTGACATGATTTTAACGTGCATGACTTTAGTTTTTCTAACGTGGCAGGCAGACATTTAGATTCCGCTATAAAAATTAAAAATATAAACATAAATTTAAAAATTTGAGGTCTTTCCATAGAACGCATTATTTTGACGATTATAATCCTAAGTTTTAGGACGTTTAAGCTAGACACTTGAAATTCTTACTGAATACAAACTGTTAAATACTGGACAAATGAAACAAATTAAACTATATTTAAACAAAGGATATTCCAATTTAAGGATAGAAGGATATCCCGATAGGGCACCTTAATAGGCAGAGTATGTATTGCTATAAAACCAGGTATAAAAAATTGAAATAAACAGGTGTAATAGTATCGATATTTGCACAAAGCCTTGTTTAAATTTACTCAAACGATATATTGCTACGTCTGCACATACAACTGTGGACTTCATACTAGCAACAAGGCAAATATTTTGTTCTGTTGATAGAGAGTTTTCTTAAAATAGTATTGACATTTTTACACAACCCCAATATTTTTATGTCTACTCATATATTCAACGATTTATTTTCTATGAAATTAAAACTAGCACCTAGTTTTAATTTTCTATATCGATACAGACTGCTCTTAAAAAAATATTTAAACTTTCCCCTTTTTATAAAAAAAATTTAATAACTTGAGGTCCAAAATTAAGTTGCTCAATAACGGAAAAACATTTGCTGTTAACAATAGGATATTTTTGGAAATTTATGTAATCGGAATTTAATACTCATAATTTGTCTCTTGTTTCAAATAAATAAGTTAAAATAGATCTTGATTAGATATCTTACGATCTTTAGAGTATATAAAAAACCTGCCATTGCTTGTTTAAGGACAATAACACGCAAGTTTAAAGCTTTAAGCTGGAAGTCCTACTTTCAAAAATACAAAATGAATTATTCGCCATTAAATACGAATCTCTTCCAAAAAAAATTTTTCTGATCAATTTTTAAAAGAATAAATTTCTACGTTGCTTTATTTTAAAGAAAACTGTTTAATATATTTTAATTACAAATTGCTTTAAAACCTTTTTTAAGCCATAAAAAAATATATTTTCACTTTACTTTATTATTTTTCATGGCAACAATATCAATAATGATTCACTTTGCGGAAACATGAAAACAAAAGATTCGTATAAAATTGACCCCAATATCGCAGATTACTCTCATTTTAATTTTATGAATAAAACCTCAGAACAGAAATATGAAAATTAAAAAAATAAAAAAAACAAGCAAAATATTAATGCACTTCAACGGTGGCAGGCTTAAAGATATTTTTAGTTTTTTGCTTTTCGTTTTTTTTTATTTTTTTTTTTTGTATTTGTATACTAAAAGGAAGAATGAAACCTTTTATTCAACTTTATTATTCATATACTCGAGTTGTTACTACGGCTCAATAGCAACAACCTAAAAACATCAACAAATCTATAAAAAGTGTCAAAATATAATAAAAATATTTTCCGAAGAAAATAAAAGCAGAACAAAAAGGCGTAAATGCTAAAATCAAAATCATTCAACTGCACTTAAAGGTTATTACAGAGAGTACACAAGGAGCAGAGAAACAAGAAATTACAAAAAAAAATGAAGAAGAATAGAAGAAGAAGAGGACCATCAATACAAAAATTAAACGAAAAACTAAAGTGAACTAAAAATATTTTAATACAAATTAACGACTTAAAAATGTACTACTTTAATACACTTCACAGCCTCAGACATAATTTTCACACCACTGAAATTAGTCATATACTCTAACAAACAAAAAATACCCTCAGATGGGTAACACCTACCTAGCAAATAATAAAACATTATATTAACAGAAACATTAACTAAGACCCGCATAAAATTTCAGGTTCCAGACAATTTAGCTAAATGAGTAGATACAAACTTAATAAAGGAATAACATAAACCAACACTATTTTTACTAATAGACATAATACTAACTCTCCAGTACTAGCTAGAAATGGGACTTGAAAATTATGTTATCGCATCAAAAGCGTTCGCCACACATACCGAACAAACAACCAGTAATTAAGGTTTTCAGCGAGGAAAATGACGACTGTTACTACATTCCTTTAACTTTAATTTTTAAGACTATCAATGACCTAAATGACAATTTAAAGAAAACAATATACGTGTTCAATAACTTAAATCAAACATTTTGCAAAATATAATACGTCGATTACTTTTAACAAATAATAACACAGCACTTTAGAGTTGTAATTTAAATTAAACGATTTATTTACTTTCAACACACACAAAATAAATACGATGGCAACTTCAGCACAGTTGTCAAGGAATTTTTTCTCTTCGCTATCGTTATATATGAACAGCAAAAACAAATATACGAAACATTTATGCAAGCGGTGGACAATAATACTGGTCGTCTATTCTTTCTGGACGCACCTGAAGGAACAGGGAAAATGTTTGTCATTTCATTGATTTTCGCCACTTTTCGATTAAGATGTGACATAGCTTTGGCGTTAGCATCATCTGGAATTGCGGCGACTCTTCTAGATGGCGGTCGCACTGCACATCCTGCGCTTAAGTTGCCACTCAATTAAAACACAATTGATAGTCCAACATGCAATATATCCCGATCCAGTTCCCGCCGGGGGCACATAAATATGGTCTTTATAGAATTCCACTATCTAGACACAGTGCAACTGGGGAAAAAGTGAGCCCAGTCTCCTAAAGTCAGCAGGGGTACAACTGGAAACTCCACTTTATTTCCACGGGAATCAGTGACCCGCAGAGTTCATTACTTGTCTCTTTAGACATTTAATAGTTTTCAGACTGATTATTGAGGTTGGCCCTTTATGGCAGTATCGTGGTGGTTGTGGTTTCGCGGCCCCATAACAGTATAACGGTTATTATGGTGGCCAGGATCATCTCACTGTTAATGACACGCTAAGTGAATGATCCAGTCCAGTGAGCATGCTAGAAATGTGTTCTGAACAGGAGCTGGAAAGTCTCCAACCCTTAAGCAAGGAGTGATGATTTGCAGCCCTGCTCTGGAATCATCGAAGTTGCAACTAGAAAGTTCGGTCCACCATCTGATTAAGGCTTCATGGCCAGGTGTAGATGTAAATCAAATCACATCAATCACATCAATTTCTCGATCCAGTGCAATGGGAAAATTATTGATGCAATGCAAGCTCATTGTTTGAGATAAGTGCACAATGGCACATAAGGAATCACTCGAAGCATTTAACTTCACACTGAAGGATCTTCGGCGAAATAACAACAACTTTGGCGACTTGATGATATTGTTGACAGGCAATTTCAGGCCGACGTTGCCATTAATTCCCCATGCAACACGTGCAAATGAATTGAATGCTTACCTGAACACATCACCTTTGTGGAATAACGTAAAAACATTATCGCTAACCACTAATATGAGAGTTCAACTTGAAAATGATCAAAGTGCTGGATTACCAGAGACTTTTGTCGATTTGTAGATTCTCAATTAGCTCTTATTGAAAATGTTTTCCCAAACATTAGTGAGAGTTATCAGGATTATGCTTGGTTAAGTCAACGAGCAATTTTCGCCCCCAAAGAATAATGATGTTGTACATGCACTGAATTTCACCATTCAATAAAAAATCGAGGGGAATTTTTTTTTTAAGAGAAGTAGCACTTCAGGCAATAATGCCTATTTAGTCAAGTACCGTGCTACATTCTTTAGGAAAGGAATAGAGAAGAGATGAAACAGTTGGAGAAAGTAGAAGGATAGTCGGAAATTAATTGCCGTATAAGAGACAGCACAGCGACCAGTGACTATGGCTTCATCGCTGAGCAGCCCCACCGACAGTCAATTTTTATTTTTGTAGTGAAAAAAAAACAAGGTCTTCGTTGGGAATCGAACATGCAACCTCCAATCATGTAAACTAGCCTATAGGTGACATACAAATCCGTTGATTCCAAAACAAATCCCGATGATGCAGTAAATTATCCAACGGAGTTTTTGAACTCTCCACCACATAACTTGCAACTCAAAGTTGGTTCAGTTATTATGATAATGCGTAATTTGAATCCACCGCGACTTCGCAACGGTAATCGTCTGGCGGTGAAAAGATTTATGTCGAATTTGATTTACGGAAAGTACGCAGGTGAATTGTATATATTCCTCGATTACCAATGATTTCGACTGATCTTCCGTTTGACTTCAAACGATTGCAAGTTCCGGTTCGCCTTGCGTTCGCAATGATAATTAACAAGGCGCAAGGCCAATAGCTTAGTGTTTGCGGGATAAATTTAGAAAAATCATTGTTTTTCACATGGGCAGCTATACGTTGCACGAGTTGGGAAACCATCCGCTCTGTCAGACCAAAAAACAAAAAATATGGTTTACCAAACAGCACTTCAATGAAACGGATAATTTGCGGACACGTATAACGCTTCGATTCAGAAGTTCGAGAAGCTCAACTAAATTGCGCTTCATTTTTGTAATCGAAATGAATGCATTACTGTTGTGCAATGAAATAAAATTTTTCCTTTTCAAATATAAAACAAAAAAAAATAATTTTTCTTTGTCTTTTAATCCCCAAACGAAATTTTACAAAAAACGAAGCCATCTGATGGCGAAACGGAGTTCGCCGGGTTTGCTAGTATAATAAAAATTTGAATATCCTTAATTTAAATTTTTTGTTTTGTCTTGTTTTGGAAAGCAAACCTCTTCTTGAAAAACCCTTTATAAGCACAGAAATTCATGTTAAAACTTAAATAGGAATATTTATAGAAACTTTTTTCATCACAATATAAATATAAAAAAACCTGTCCGTCCTAACCAAACCCTATCATCTCCTGTGCGAATGGCCAAATCTCACTCAATTCAACATGTACCGAAATATAAACCTATATTGTTCTTATATCAATAGTTAAATACGTTATTATTAATAAGTATTATACTCAAATCATACATATGTAAATATTGAGCTAAAGGCCCTCGTTGCCACGGCCTCTAGGAAAAATAGTTTATAATTTTTATTTATAAGACTAATAATTAATATTTATAATAATAATAGTTATAGTTTTTTGACCTTTTTGAAGTTAATTTTAGTAGTTAATTATAAAGCACTAGGTCACTATTTAATAAAAAATTTTTAAATACTTTTATTTTTTATTATTTTTTCGATATTTCGCTACACCGTTGGTTGGCATCATCAGGAAAACAACCAACCAACGGTGTGGCGAAATATCGAAAAAATAATAAAAAATAAAAGTATTTAAAAATTTTTTATTAAATAGTGACCTAGTGCTTTATAATTAACTACTAAAAAATATTAATAATAATAATAATAATAATAATAATAATCAAAGTTTTTCATTTGACTTTCAAGCTATAGCGTTAACTGAAACTTGGCTTAATGCTATTGCTTTAAATACAGAAATATTAGCTGATAATTACAGAATATATCGACATGATCGTGTAAACAATATGAAAGGAGGTGGGCTGTTGATTGCTGTTTCTAGTTCACTAACTTTCGAAGCCTTATCAGTTCCTTCTTTGCTGAATATTGAATTTATTGCTGTTTTGGTAAAACTTAAACACAAAAAAAATATTCATTACCTGTTCATATATACCTCCTAATTCTCATGATACAATTTACCAAAAACATTCGGAAGCCATAGCGGCCGTCGTGCAAATGGCTCATCTAAATGGTACTGTTATTGCAGTTGGAGACTTTAACATGCCTAAAATTTTTTGGAGATTTTCAAATGATGATGGATACTTTATTTTGACCATATTGTTCTGGCTTATGAAATATACTGAATTTATTGATGGCATATTGGATTTAAATCTCAGTCAGATAAATGGCGTCTATAATGACCACCATAATCTTTTGGATTTGGTTTTTATAAATGATTGTACTGACACGTCGGTTTTTCGAATTGATCCATTAACTGTGCCAGAAGATGGATATCATCCTTTATTTCTAATAAATGCATGTAACTACATATCTTGTTCTGATAGCAGTTCAATAGCTCACAGTTTATGTTTTAAAAAGGCAAATTATCAAAGAATTACTGAACTACTGTACGAAACCGACTGGAAAAATTGTTTATCATACGTTATCTCTGAAGATAAGTCTGATGTCGTTGATCACATCATTACGAAATTTTATGATAAAATCTCTTGGATTCTTAATCAGTGTATTCCAAAGAAAATTGTTTCTCATTTATCTGGACCTCCATGCAATTGTAAGTTGCTTTCCAAAATTAAGAATTGCAAGAATAAATGGTATAAAAAGTAAAAACATTCTGGATCAGTTGCAGACTTTGTGAAATACTCTGTTGCCCGTGCTGAATACAACAAATTAAATCAAGAATGTTATAACTGTTACCTGACAAAAATTAAGAATAGCTTTAAGAAGAATCCTAAGTCTTTTTATAATTTTGTGAATATAAAGAGAAAATCTAATACCTTTCCGCCTTCTATGACATTAAATGAATGTGAATCAGATGATAATACTGAAATAAGTAACCTATTTACAAAATTCTTTTCATCTACCTATGCGGATGATCAGGGTATTAACCTTAGTGGACAACTTATGGCAATTTGGGAAGTCAGGCTGTTTTACTGCCATGTCTGGATGAAATATTTGTACTTTATGGTTTAAAAAAAATGAAATTTTCTTATAAGAGTGGACCTGACAACGTTCCAAGTTGCATTCTTGTAAACTACGCAGATGCTTTTGTAGCTCCTCTTACAATATTATTCAAATACTCAATTAAATTTGGTATATTTCCCGCAGTATGAAAAAATTCTCTCATTATTCCGGTGTTTAAGTCTGGTAAAAAAATTATATTAGAAATTACAGAAGAATGCTAAACTGAGTGTAATACCTATACTATTTGAAAATTTAGTTACGGATCATTTGTGCCATCAAGTGTCATCAATATTATCGTCTAATCAACATGGCTTTCGTAGAGGCTGTTCTACTGTTACTAATGTTTTACAACTCACAACTTTGGTTAATCGTGGTTTTGTCAATAAAATGCAAACTGACGTTGTTTATACAGATTTTAGCAAGACATTTAACAAGGTTAACCATGGACTACTTATCAGGAAACTAAATTATATGGGATTCACACAAAACTGTTTAAAATGAATAAATTCATAATTTAGGAACAGGAAACATAATGCTGCATACAAAAAAAAACGATTACTAAGCCAATCTCCGTTTCATCTGGTGTTCCGCAAGGGAGCCATCTTGCACCCCTTCTTTTTTCATTATTTCTCAATGATTTACTTGGTGTCATCAAAAATTCTTTTATACTAATTTATGCGGAGGATGTTAAAGTATTTTTTACTAATAATAAATATGATGATCACATGCTGCCACAGGCAGATTTAAATTCTTTATACTCATGGTGTGAATTGAACTTAATGAAATTGAACTTCGATAAATGTAAATATATGCGCTTCTACCGAAGGAAACATTTAAACATTAGACATTGTTTGGGGGGCAATGAGCTGGAAAATGTTTGCAGGATCACAGATCTTGGAATTATACTTGAACATAAACTAAATTTCATTCAACATATTTCTCTAATTGTGAGCAACGCAAGATGACAACTTGGTTTCATTAAACGTTGGGCAAAGGAATTTGAGGATTCTTACATCACGAAATATCTATTTATGTCATTAGTTCGTCCAGTTCTAGAATTTGGGTTAATTATATGGGATCCACAAAACAAATTCTTATATTTTGCAAAAACAATTTCTTATATTTTGTTTACGTAGACTACAATGGAACCCGCTAAGAGTAAATCTAGACTTACTCTTATCAAGTTACCATCTCTGGAAAGTCGCAGAACTATGCTTAATGCCATGTTAATTTTAAATATAATTAATGGTAATACCTCCTCTAACTTCTTAATTGAAAATATATGTTTTTTGTGTTCCGCGGCGACCTACTCGATACTTTTGTCTATTGGATATTCAATATTTTAGAACAAACTATGCAAACTCTGATCCTTTCATTAGATGTTGTAAACACTTTAATAAATTATACTATTGTATTGATTATACCTTAAATGAAAATCTGATAAAACGTAATATTTTGTTCTCATTAAATAATTGCATATAATTGTCATATTTTTTTTTCTCTTTCATTAGTTTTATATATATATATATATATATATATATATTTATATAAATAAATATGTACTAATAGTCTGTAACAATTAAAAAATAAATAAATAAAATTTAAAAAAAATAAAAATAATAATTGTTATTATTTTCTAGATGCCAACACTATTATTTTATTTCATATAAAAATTTTTTTACAAATTTGATAAATCAATTTACATTACAATATTGCTTTTCGTAAAACATAACAAAATTTACAAGGAAAGTAAAGTCTGAACCTGCATAATTTAAAATTTTCTCCTCTTTCCTTAACATGATCAATTCAATCAGTGACGGTAATCTAAAAAAAATAAATTTTTTTATCATTGAAATATATAGATTTGAATAATTTTAGGATACATTTAAACGATGGTTAAACACTGATGTAGGGTATGACAAACAAAATCATCCCCCTTGCCCTGCTTAATACATTTTATTTCATTGAGGCACCCAATAAGTAAGAAAAAAATGCTCATAATATAGAAAATTACAAAAACAAAAACATGAACAAAAATACGCTTGAAAGAAAACCACTTACAATAAAAGGAGTATCGCCACGTTAATGTTATTTTTGTTTTTGTTTTCTTTTTGTTATTAAACTTTACCGAAATGATGCTGATGAAATGTTATTGAGAATCTATTGATGGAAAGTGTTTTTCACTAACACTATTCCATGACCATAAATACTCGTACAAGGCCCAGTTTATTTAATCTTGCATTTAGTTGATAGCAAAAAACGCAGCTAAAACACTTTTCCTTGGCGCATAATAGAAATGCAAATATTATTTTTATTGCTCTATTTTTTTTTTCTTCCTTTTTAAAGGATTTTCGATTATAAGACTGGCTTATTTTATATACTTTCATACACACATATTGAAATGCATATTTTTATTTTTATCAAATATTGGATTTATTTTACTTTAAAAAATATTTATCTGCTGGGTTTGTGTATAGATGATTTTTTTCTGTGGGTCCTTTTTAACTTCATTTTTCTATTGATTCAATGACACTTTGTAATGGATCATTTAAGTGATGAGCATTAATATTATTACTGCTATTATTGTTATTTTTGACCTCAATTTAATAATAAAAAAAAAGGAAATAGAATTGAAAAAACATTTTATAGGTTTTGTTACAACCACAAAGGATTACAAAATTATTAATAAAATTATAGTGTTTAATTATTTTTAGGTTAAAAATAATACGACCGATCTTTAGGAAATTCAAACATTAGCTCGCTTGTTTTTTTCAATTAAAATTAAATTTTAATCCAACAAATTTTTGCTCAAATAATCAATATCTGACACTAACTTGGAAAATGATTTCAGGATTATAGTTACCACCGCTGCGCTTCATGCAAAGTATACTCTATTGCCATAATTTGGGCGAATTTTACAAGAATTTTAGTCAATTCATACTGGTGAGTCAGTCTTCACGTTAATGTAGTTCTGTTGCTAAGGTCGTATCTACCCATTTAGGTAAATTGTCAGCCACCTGGCATTTTATGCAGTGCTAATCTCTCAACGAACAGGAAACACTACCTCAGATACAATTTTTACACCACTAAAACTATGCACACGAACAAACGAAAAACATCCTCAGACAGATGTACCTAGATAATAACAAAAGACGAAGGTGGCTGGCAATCTACCAACGTGGGTAGATACGACCTTAACATTTCTGCGCCTGGCTGTAAGCCTGGCCAGATGTTTGATGGTGATCAAACCACTGAGGAATGCAAAGCAGCTTCATTCACGCCCTAGGAAAACGATGACTAATTCTAGCAACAGGTCTTTCCTAGTTCCAAATTCAGCAGTTCCGAAGCAGGGTCGCAAACCGCTACTCCTTGCTGAAGAGTTGCAAACTATCCAACTCCTGGTCCTGAGCACATGACTAGCATACTAACTGGATCCGGATCATTTTCCTGTATGTGTTATTAAAGGTGAGATGATTCTGGCCCCCAAATCAAATTCATTAGGGGCCGTGAAACACACAGCCACCACGATACTCCCGAAGGGCTAACCTCAATAATCAGTCAGAGAAAGAGCTAAAAGGCTAAAGAGACAATTAGCGGAACTCTGGGGCTTACTAATTCCCGTGAAAAAAATGTGGACCTTGCAGTTAACCCCTGCTGCCTTCAGGGGAGTGAGCTCCCATATACCCCCGAAGAGCACAAGTCTAGATGGTTAAGTAATCCATAAAGACTGATGAATGTGCCCCCGGAGGGTATACCTAAACGCGAACACTGACTCACCAATACGAATAGAATCACGGCTTGAGAATGATGCCTTCTCATCGAAAGCGCTCGCCGTTTACACCAAACGAATAACAGCCAGAAAGGACGGAGAGAAATAACAGCAGTATTTCATTTACTGGCGGAAAATATATTGTTACGGATGTGTCTTGCTTAAATTTTAAAATAAAAAAATTAAGCAATAAAGCGAACTGCTGGTTACAAACTGCTTAAAAATGTTATACATAAACAACAACAACAACAATTTGATATGCTGTTTACTAACTGCGTGGCATGCAAGACAAAAATAAATATCTTAAAATAAATCCCAAGAAGAAACTTTATCAGTATAAAAACAAAAACAAAAATACATACAGACATACAGGCGCCTATATATCGAATCAACAACATACAACAACAAAATGTGATACAAAGGGAGTAGAAAATTCTTATATCTTCTAGACTTTAAATGGACAAATATAAATAGGGCAGCGTCTGAGTGGATAGTCAATCAGTGTAAAAATAAACCTGCTTAAGTAATGACGTGCATCTTAAGTAGTGTCAACTTTGTGTAGTTAAAAACTGGTGTTATTTATTGTGCAATGAAGAACTTACAACAAAACGTTTATAAAAGGTATAAACGTAACAATATAAATGACTACTTGTCATTTATCTAATAGCAACATTTTTAATTTTCCCATATTTCGAAAGCAAACAGATATACGAAAGAACAAGAATATTAACTTCAGCTTAATTTTTCAAATTCAAAAATAACCTGAACGAAAATAATAGAAACCATAATCTTAATTAAAACACGCGAAAAGAGCTTAATAAAACAAATTACGTCTCTGTACAAAATGTAGTAATTTCGTTTATTTCAACCATCAGTGAGTCAAAAGCATATCATTTGAAATGCAATTTTGCTGCAAATTGGTGATTATTATTTGAAAGCCAGCTATTTAGTATTTACTGGTGAGAACAGTAACACATAATTAATACGAAATAAATCTTTTTTTCAAACATATTTTAAGCTACCTTTCAGTCATTTAAGTTAATAATCCTTTAAGTAGCAAACTAATAATATAATTATGATTAGTTTGCTCGGCCTTTTACAAAATAATAATTAAAAAATATTAAACTAATAGATATTTTTTTTGTAAATGTTAAAACTAAATAAAAATTAATTTCCGAAAAAAAGTTTTTAATTAATTATTTTAAATGTTACAATATTTCTAAAACATTTTATTATTTACATTTTCAGATTCCTCAAGTTATTATGCTGACATTCGATGGTGCCGTTAACTTGAATAATTATGAACATTACAATAAAATCTTTAATGGAAAGCGTAAGAATCCTAATGGCTGTAATATACGCGGTACATTCTTTTTATCACATGAATACAGGTGAGTTTAATTTCAATAATTTTTGATTGCATTTTAAAATCTATTGTTTAGACTTAATTTAATTAAGCTTTTAATTGAAAACAGAAAAAGCTTTACAACCGTTCAAATATTTTTGTTTATCATATTGATTTAATTGTTTCAGTTATTTTTTAACTAAATTTCTTTTTTTATTATTAAAATAAAAATCCTAATTAACGGGTATTTCTATAGAGGTATAGGACTTTAAGTTAGCAAAACTTTTTTAACTGGTGGCCATTTTGTCAGCAGCTAAGTGAATTACGTTTGGTTTGATTTGGGATTTCAACATGAATAGACTGATGACGGAGCAGCACTTCTAAATTGCGCAAATTGGGCCCCAACATGATCCCGGTGTACAAAACGCTGAAGCTAACCTTTGTGTGAAGATATAAAACCGTAATAACGCTCCAGCCTATGTTAAGACACCATTACATCTTGAACAACTGACTGTTGTTGTTGGAATCATTGCTTTTGTTTTTTTCCTTTGAAAACTATGCTTTTCAAAACATCACTGCCCTACTTTAGAGCCATGATAACTGACTTTTTTGTTCATCAATTGAATAACCATGATGTGCAGGGGGTGTGCTTTTAACAAGACAGCGCAGTATGTCACAAAGCTCGTGCCATTGTAGTTATTTAAGGAAATTTTTGGTGACCGCATAAATTTACGTTTTAGAGTCGTGCATTTACCTCTAGATTGTACCTACTATCGGGTTAAATAGTGTTGCTGATATAGAGCCATATATATTGGAAAGAATTATGGAAAATTGGACCTCTAGAAAAGACTACCTTCGAATCAGGCGTGGCAACCATATTTAGATTGTCTTTCGAATAAAGTAAATTTCATATCAATGAAACAAATTTATTTTTATTTAACTCCATTTCAAAGTCCGCCTCACAATTGCGAGTCATTTTAAGCATATTTTTCATTACATTCTCACATATATCACGCGGTATTCCATTAGTATCATCACGAGTATTTTGTTTGAGTTGCTCAAGCTTTTCAGATATTCCCACAAAAATAAGTTCGAAGCAGTCAGATCAGGCGACCATGGAGACCTATCAACATTACCATTCCTTGAAATAACTTGTCGTAGAAAGAGGTCGCTCAATAATTCCATTGTTATCCGATGTGTGTTTGCGATGTGGCATCATCTTGTTGATACCACATGTTAATCAAGCCCAAAGCATGCAGTTGCGGCATCAAAGAGTTTTCAATCATATCGGTCCCCATTCACAGTTACCATTACGTCGTTTTCATTTTCAAAGAAGGAAGGTCCCATGATTCCCTCTAACTAAATTGCACTCCAGAGTGTCACTTTTAATGAATGCAGAGGTGACTGTTGAATATGTTGAGGGCTTCCCATTCCCCAGAACCGACTATATCCGTAAAGACTCCTGGAAAGACCTGGACTTTCCTTCAAATATAGCCACGACATGAAGAGACTATGGCAAGACTATGGCCATACTATGACGCCTTTGGTTTAACTATGACTTGTTCTTAGCTACTGATAGATAGATAGCCCATAAATAGAATGCAAAATTTTAAAAACGTATCGGGTGTCATATAATTTATGTTCATTTGTGCTTGCCATTTCAGCATGAATATATTGATGGCCTATATTAATGGCCTTAATCTGTGTAAAGATGTACGTTTAACCCCGACTTTCACAAACCAATTTTGTTTAGTAATAAAAGCTACCTTTCATTCGAAATAAATACTTCACTTAATTTGGTGCGATGAAACTCCTGAAGCGTATTTGGAGACACCGTCACATCTGGCTGCTGGAATCATTGGTCCGTACTGATTTAAAAATGATTTTGTTTAGAACACACATATCCATTCAAATGAAAATGTGCCTCGTCACTCATTATGATTTTTTCATAAAAATAGGCGTTGTCAGGGGCGAGCTGTAACATCCTATTGGCATATTTATGGCAACGTAAATATGCTTTTGTGTCAACTGAATCTTATATATGGACACAAATGCAAATCCTTATGCAAATTTGTTGACAAAGTTGTTTTTGGAAGACAAGCTCCTAAGCACGGCGTCGAATTCAGTTTGATGAATTGTTTTGAACATTTTTTGGTCAGCATTAATGTTTTCAGCCGATCTTGCAGCAGCACGTTGTGGTCCATGCTTGGGCCTATCACCTACAGACCATTTTTCTTCGAAATCATACACTACACGATAAATAGTGCGTTTTGTTGACACGTTGTTTCTCTAAAAATATCACGTAACTTTCTCATCGTCACAGTAATCGATGATTGATTTTGATAAAATGTTTTAACGATTAAAACATTTTGGTTTGTAGAGTATTTTTCCATAATAAATTTTCTACGTGTCTACTTCACGACTGCCAAAGATGAACTGTCAAAATGACGGTGATGCCTGCCAAAATGACGGTATACCTTTCCGGCAGACACCTTGCACTATCTCCTATTTTTGTTCTTTCTTTTGCAAGCTTATTTTTAGAGCATTTTATGCCATCTCTAGATCACTATAAAAGCAACGCCTCAGAATATAAGCTAACAGCAAGTATTTGAAGCACGATTTCGGTGACAACTCAGATATTATATAAGGTGCCCCAGTAGGCTAGTAGGTAGTGTACTAGCTTGTAAATATGGGGGTTGTGGGTTCGATTCCCAACGAAGACCTTGGTTTTTTTCACTACAAAAATAAAAATTGACTGTCGGTGGAGCTGCTCAGCGATGAAGGCATAGTCACTGGTCGCTGTGCTGTCTTATATGCGGTAGTTAATTTCCGACTATCCTTCTACATTTACCACCTGTTTCATCTCTTCTCTATCCCTATCCTAAAGAATGTACCACGGTACTAGACTTAATAGGCATTGTTGTCTGAAGTGCTTCTTTTTTGATTGCTTAGCATGGTCAGGCTTCTCGATAATCGTTCAAGTGCGTCAAGTTTGTTTGTTGACATATCCTGACAGATGAAAATGGGCTTCGTTTGAAAAAATTTTTTTTTCAGAAAAATCAGTTGGTTGTTCCTGAATGAACTGAGCGAATCTATGGCGATATGAATAGTCGGTTGGCTTTAATTCCTGCAGCAGTTGAACCGTGTAAGGCTTCAAAGTCAAATGCTTATGCAGAATTTACCATGTGGTGGTTTTGGATAACCCCAAAAGACAACAACAAATATCTTAAAATAAATTCCAAGAAGAAACTTTATCAGTATAAAAACAAAAACAAAAATGCACACAGACATACAGGCGCCTATACATCGAATCAACAACATACAAAAACAAAATATGATACAAGGGAAGTAGGAAATTCCTAAATTTTCGAGACTTTTAATGGAAAAATGCACACTGACATACAGGCGCCTATACATCGAATCAACAACATACAACAACAATATATGATACAAGGGAAGTAGGAAATTCCTAAATTTTCGAGACTTTTAATGGAAAAATGCACACAGACATACAGGCGCCTATACATCGAATCAACAACATACAACAACAAAATATGATACAAGGGGAGTAGGAAATTCCTAAATTTTCGAGACTTTTAATGGATAAATATCAAAGGGCATCGTCTGAGTGGATAGTCAGTCAATGTAAAAATAAGCAATGTGTAGTAAAAACGTGCATCTTAAGTAAATAATAAATAGGCATTGTTGCCTGAAGTGCTACTTCTCTTAAAAAAAATATATTATTCTGGCCTTATAATAAAAATTACTTCGAAGAAAATTACTCTATATTGATTATGCTTTCGAATAAAATTGCCACAACTTTTTTCTGTTGGACTCTTGGGTACAGATTGTAGGCAGCTGCCCAATAAAATCGCTGCTTTATCTTTTCCAGCATTTTTTCTACACTCAGATAACCGCCTCAGGTACCATGGAACTCCTTTATTAGGTGGTTTATTTCGGAAGCTTAAACGACAATTAAGCCCTTTGCTTAATTGTTGTGTTGTACAGCTCGAAAAGTAAACCAACATATTATATATTTACATTTACACTTTATTTTGTTTATTAGATTCTATAGTATTACACATTTTGGGAACTTGGTAACCTTGTAATTTTTAAGGGTGAAAAAATAAAATCGTTTAAGTACGGCATCACCTCTTAATTTGTATCCCTATTTTATGCTAAAGAACTGAACCTTGTCTTCTTTTTGAAACATTTTATGCACAAATTGCATGTTACATAAAACACAAAACGTATAAGTAATTAAATAATAAATAGAATAAATATCAGTTATACGTAGCATTGAAAATTTTATGTAGTTTTACGGCTGTATGCATAAAAAACGCTTACTTGAGCTTTAAAGTATACGTTAGTTAACAAAAATTAGTATTTTGATTCTGGCAATGCCACTATTTTCAGTTGTCATGTTGTAGTTAACGATGTATAAAAATGAATATATTTATCCGGGTAGTTAGATCAATAAAAAATGTTTTTATTGTTTTCAGCAAAATCAACATATTTTTTTTTGTTTTTTTATTAATCTTTTTAATAAAAAGCAAAACAATCAAAAAAGGTGAATTTGCAAGGCTTACGAAGAACTTACAAAGAATTTGTTCATATTAAAAAAATAATTATTCGGATAACGAGCTTTGTTTTGATTATATGTACATCAATAAAACTTTTGTTTAAAACAATTAATTATAATTATATTTTTGTAAAATATAAATTAAAAATGTTAAGATGTTTTATATTGAATGGCATGTTATATTTTAGTTTTTATTATTATTTGTATACTACAATTTGTTTTTAATAAGCATTTTTAAAAATTTTTGGAATAATAAAGTATAATTGTCAATTGAGCCGTTTACATTGGAAGTGGCATAAGTCACAACTGAACAGTTTTTTTTTCATTTTTAATAAATTTGAAATTAATAAGTTGAGAAGTATTGAGATTTGTTTGAGAGGAGTGTTGATAACTAACGGTATAACAAAAATGTTTATTTTGAAAATGGCGTTAGTCGCTTTACTTAGAAAATTAATTACGGAGCTTAGTGTGAAAGAAATGAAAAGATGTAATAAGTATGTATGAAGTATTATTGTGATTATTGGACTTATTTTTATTAGTTCGAAAGAATAGTGCAGTTTACTGAACTATATTATAGTGATATCTAATATACTACACATAATTAGCATTATTTTGTTATTTTTATATTCTCAGGCGGTTGCTTCGTGTTGTATAAAATATCTAAGAATGTCACAACTCAAAAGCATATTATTGCACATAGTGACTTATGTAAAGGACAAAATAGTAATACTAGTAATAGCCCCCTGTCGAAAAAATCCTTCACAGTACACAACATGGAGAAAAAAGATTTTATTTCAACACAATCATTAGAAAAATCCGTTTCAGAAAGAAAACTTAATACAGACTAGTTGAAATGGCTAAAAATTAAAATGTTTTATAAACTTATTTAAAATAAAAAAGATGACAATAACAAAGTAACTTATGCCACTTTTAAAATAAACGGCTCAGTTTATTGTAAACACAATTTGTTTTGTTTTTGAACTTTCAATAATAAAATTGAACTGCCAATTTATTGCAGGTTTTAAGTAGGTTTTTCCTACTTTAAAGTTAACAAAGGTATTTTAAGGTAAAAGCGTTTTTTTAATACAACTTTAGGAAATTGTGCTTAATAACGGCAGTTAAACCTACTTTAAGTTCTTATGCATACAGCCGTTAAATTTTAGTATAACAAAAATATTTTGCTAAATAACATGCTAACATTTTGTAAGTTTTGCAAAGAAATTTTTTATTAAATTTATCACTAGAATTAATAATTCTTATAAAATTCAGATGATAACACACACTGACCAATAGAAATAACATTTTATATATCATTCGTTACTAAAAGGAATAACAAAGTCTACCCCAAAAACAGTGAGAAGAAACAATTATGATTAAGTATACTTTTAAGGGCAAACTGTTTATGAAATGATAATATTTCTTTTTTGGGCTATTTCTCTATTTACGCTATTTAAACAAATAAATAGGGTGTTGCGTTAAATCATTAGTCTTTCCATGTAGATAAAACAAATAAGAACTTCATAAGATGTTTAAACAATAACAATTATTAATAATTATTTATAAAATTTATATTTTTTTATATTTATATTTAATTTATTCTACAACTATTCTATTCTATCTTTTCAATTGTTCATTATAATTGTTTATTAAGAACAATACAAGGCCTTATTGTACTGAATGCAAATAACAAAAAAACAACACACACACACAGCCAAAAATTGCTTTTGCATTTTAACATTCATTTATTTAATTGTGTTGCTTATCTATAAGGTGCTTGGAACGTATTTGTATAATATAAAAATTGAAAAGCTGTCCCTAAGGAGTTAAGGAATTTTTTAATCTTGTTACGGATGCATCTTGCTTAAGTTTTAGATGAAAATAATAAAAATAAACAATTGGGTATGCTGTTTACTAACTGCGTGATTTGCTAAGAAAACTTATGCACGCAAGAAAACAACAAATTTTTAATCACAAACTGCGTAGAAATTTTATACACGCAAAATAACAACAATTAGATATGTTGTTTACTAAGTGTGTAGTTTTCTAAAAAAAAATTACGTATACAAGACAACTATCTTAAAATGAAGTCCAGCAAGAAACTTTATCAGCAGAAAAACAAAAATGCACAGACATCCAGGCGCCTATTCATGGAATAAACAACATACAACAACAAAATGTGATACAAAGAGAGTAGAAGATTCTTAATTTTTCTACCCTTCTAGCGGACAAATATAAAAGGCAGCGTCTGAATGGACAGTTAGTTACTTTTGTCATTTTCCGTCTTATATGGCTGTTGTTCTCTTGAAGTTGAAGGCAACAACAAGTAATTAGTACTGGTGAGTCAGTGTTCGCGTTTAGGATAGTTAGTTAGTTAGTTGAAAAACAACCTCTTGAAGTAAAGACGTGCATCTTAAGTAAATTGTTTTGTAGTGTCAACTTTGTGTGTAGTTAAAGTAAATAAACTTGTAATTAATTTAAAAACTCTAAAATCTGGTGTAATTTATTCAGCAATAAAGAACTTAAAACAAAATGTTTATAAAAGGTATAATAAACGTAACAATATACATAAAAATATACGTGTGCCTATAAACACGTTCTGAATTTTTAATTTGATTTTTCATAGTTGTCGTTACAGCAGTCATAGTGCTACATAGCTTGTGTAAATTGTGTGTCTGCTGAAAACTCTTTCAAAGCTATAGATGTTTAGATTAACACCCTTTAAATTTTTATTTTATTTAGTTCTTATAATAATTATACTTACTTGACTTTTTAATATTTTGTAAATAATTTATTAACTTAGCACTAGGTCTTTATATAAAAAATTAAGTTTATCTTTAATTACTATAGGAGCACACTTAAATATTTTATTTACTTTTTTAACCCATAACAGTTTAAAAAATAAAGCCAAGCATGTAAATATAATATCTATATGGGAACACCCTATAATTATAACTTTATTTTATAATTTGTTTTTATTGCGGGCATAATAAAACAACTTCTAGAAAAACAGCGAGTGAGTTTACGGATATAGAATTCTCCAACAGACGGACAGGCATTGTAGTGAAGCCAATAGGGTAACATCTACACCCTTTATATATGTGAAATGTTTAGAAACTGAGTTTGAATTATACATATTTGTATGGTGCGAAAAGTGATAATGATTAAAAGTGAAAATGATTAACTGAGGTTGTGATAAAATAGGTGCCCCTGTAGGCTAGTAGGTGGTATACTAGCTTTTCAGTTTGGGGGTTATGGGTTCGATTCCCAACGAAGACCTTGATTTTTTTCACTACAAAAATAAAAATTTACTGTCGGTGGGGCTGCTCAGCGATAAAGGCATAGTCACTGGTCGCTGTGCTGTCTTATATACGGCAGTTAATTTCCGACTATCCTTCTACTTTCATCACCTGCTTCATCTCTTATCTATCCCTTTCCTAAAGAATGTAGCACGGTACTTGACTAAATAGGCATTGTTGTCTGAAAAGCTACTTCTCGTTATAAAAAAAATAATTCAAAAATTCCACAGAAAAATACATTTTCTTTAAAAATGTGACTTTTATATTTTAAAGCAGACTCTAAAAATAACACTATGTGTATAGTTGCTTTGAACATTTTTTTCTGATATCTATTATTGTTAAAACAAAAAAAAAAATACACAAAAACAATAACAACATGTGTAGGTTTTTATGAAAAACTTTTTGAATACAAAAAATAAAGAAAATAAAAAAAAAACAAAGAAATTCTTTAGCAAAATGTTCCATTGTAGAAGTTATACATAAAAACAATAGAGGAAAAATATGATTAAATACATTTTAGAGTGCATGAAATTTATTAAAATTGCTTTTTATCTTCTGTAAAAGTAAATATTTCTTCTTCCACTAGAAAAATATGATTTAATGGCATTTTTGAATTTGTTTTGTTTATTTTCCGATTTACTGCACCATGACCCTTTTGTTTATAGTCACTTGGTTGTTAGAAAGTAATGCAAGGGAAATACTTTCTTAAGAAATATTAAATATTAAATAATTTTACAAAAAAGTGTTTTTATTTTTTTTTTTAAGAAAATGTTTTCCGTAATTTTAGTTTTACAAACATTATTAAAAATATAATAATAAAAAATAAAATTTATAACTATTTAAAATGTATTGGTATCCTTCTCTTTGTGTGTAAAATATAAAACCATTAATTTTGTTAAAGAAAAACGACTTTATATTGCATTTTCTTAGAGAAAATTATTTCAAGTATAACAAATTGCCTTTATATTACTCTTTTAATTTATTTATTTTTTTAATAAAAACTAAAGAAATAAAAAAAAGTTCTCTATTTATAATAGAGAAGTATAGAAACAAATTCTAAATAATTTCCATTTTTTTCACTTAATTGTTAACATATATATCAATCTGGGATCAACTGTAAGTAATTTGTGGGACAAGCTACATATCAACAAACCAGTAGGTCTTTTTCATAGTTATACTTTAATTTTACTCTCATAGTTTTCAATTTTATTTGCACAACTGCAAAAAACCTCTTCTAAAATCTTGTGAATTGTTTTACATTTAAAATGCAGGAAAGATAAATAACAGCAATAGTTTATTACAAAACATTTTTCTTGCATTTAAATAGATTTAATTAAGAAAAAATTTTTTTTTAAATTACAAATAATAATTACAAATATTTGACCTCTTAAATAATGTATAAGTAATTTGTTGTTCCAGCACAAGGTCTTTTATATACAAACTTAAGATAATTTTTGTTTTCAATATTTCATTACACCATTTTTTCTGAAAATACCACCCAATAGTGTGGCGAAATATTAAAAACAAAGATTAAAATTATCTAAATTTTGTATATAAAGGCTTTTATGTTTTTTGTTGAAGAATAAATTACTCATAAAACAAAAACTTGCATTGAAATAGTATAAAGTGATTTAGATAAATCATAAATTTTCTAGTTAAATAAATAATAAAATAAATTAATCAATTAAATATTAAATATTTTTTATTTCTAAAAAAACAAAAAACATACTCAAGCCTATAAAAAAGAAGATATTATAATTGTTGTATATTTTAAAATATTGTTTATAAACGTTTTGTTTTTAGTTCTTTATTGCAAAATAAATAACACCAGTTTTTAGAGTTTTTAAATTATAAAAAAAATTTATTAACTTTAACTATACACAAAGTTGACACTACAGAACAATTTACTTAAAATGCACATCTGTACTTCATCAGATTTAATTTTACACTGATTGACTATCCACTCAAACAATGCCCTTTTATATTTGTCCATTAAAAGTCTGGAAAATTTAGGAATCTTCCACTCCCTTTATATCATATTTTGTTGTTGTACGTTGTTTATTTATGTTTTTATACTGATAAAGTTTATTCTTGGAATTTATTTTAAGATATTTGTTGTTGTCTTTTGTAGAAAAGGTTTCTTAGAAAACTACGCAGATGGTAAATAGCATGCATGTTTATTGTTGTCTTGCGCGTATAAAATTTCTACGCAGTTAGTAAACAGAAATTTTGGTTTTGTCTTGCATGCCACGCAGTTAATAAACAGCATAACAAATTATTATTGTTTGCGTTTATAAAATGTCTACGCAATATGTAACTAGAAATTTTGTTGTTGTATCATAAGTTTTCTTAGCAAGCCACGCAGTTCGTAAACAACATACCCAGTAGTTCGCTTCTATCCTTAATTATTTTATTTCAAAACTTAAGCAAGCCACATCCATAACAATATTATTGTTGATTTTTGACGACTTTTTTTACGCGGATTTTAAATTTGTGAACTTAAATTTTAATTTTTAAAACCAAATAAAAAATTTTACTGCGGCTTAAGTTCTCGTATGTTTTCTTTTAAATTTCAATTTCATTAGGAAGACGATAAATTGGCAAATTTTCAATTTAAAACAACAGAAAAATTTTAACAGCAGCAGTGTAATGTGTAGTGTAATGTGGCATTTTCTGCATCACTAAATCCATCATCATTTGCTTTAGGTTGTATACACTGAAAGTATTAATTATTAAACAATTTCAAATATTCATGAATAAAAATTAATTTGTTGTCATTCCCTCTGTGAAGCAAAAAAGGACGAAGCCTAGATATTGTTGAAAACGTGGAAATCTACAAAATCAAACACTTTTAACAGTGACATTATAAACGAGCATGTAAGCTCGACCTCTGACACAATTTTCATACTACTGAAACTACTCATACACTCTAAGGAATGAAGAGTACACTCAGACGGACACACTTACCCAGCAAATAGTAAAAGACGGCATAGTAAAAGATGACTGAAAATGCCAGGAGGCGGAACAACCTACCTGCATGAGTAGATACAATTCTTATAAAATAACGACATAACGCAACACTATTTATACTAAGAGATATAATACTAACTCTCCAGTACTCCCCCCGGGGGCACATTTATCGGTCTTTATAGAATACTTTACTATCTAGACCTGTGCTACTGGGGTATAAGGGAGCCCAGTCCCCTGAAGTCAGCAGGGGTACAACTGGAAACTGCACGTTATTTCCACAGGAATCAGTAAGCTCGCAGTGTTTCTCTACTTGTCTCTTTAGACATTTAGCTGTTCTCTGGCCGGTTATTGAAGTTGGCCCTTATATGGGAGTATCGTGGTGGTTGTAGTTTCGCGGCCCTATATCAGGTTTGCTGTTTAATATGGTGGCCAGGATCATCTCGCCAATAATAACACCCACAGGTGAATAATCCAGATCCAGTGAGCATGCTAGACATGTGTTCTGGACAGGAGTTGGATGGTCTCCAGCTCTTCAGCAAGGAGTGATGGTTTGCAGCCCTGCTCTGGAATCATCAAAGATGCAACTAGTAGAGACCTGTTGCTAGAATTAGTCTTCGGCTTCCTAGGGCGTGAATGACGTTTGTCTTAAAATCATTCAAAGTGGTTTGACCACCATCTGGTTAAGGCTAACTACCAGGTACAGATGTAAATCAAATTACGCAACTCGTCAGTACTATTTAGAAACGCAGCTTGAAAATGATGTTGTCGCATCGAAAACGCTTGTAGATCATACTGAGCAAACAGCCAGTAACGACAGTTTTCACCGAGAGAAATGACAACAGTATTTAATTTACAGGCGGAACAAATCCAAACATTTTTTTAGACGGATTTCTCCGTTGTCTTTTTTATTACTCGTCACATTCATTAGTTCTTCCTAAAAGTTAGTTTTGCAATGTTTTCCCTTCACGTTGCAGTATGTGCTGTTCCATACAAAATTTTAACTTTTTGTGAAATATTAATTATTTGGCGAAATTTTGATCATTTTTACCCAAGAAAAGATTTTTAGTGCGATTTTTTTTAAATCTTGACTGTTGACATTTAGTTTAATTTAAAGTAATTTATTTGTTATCTATTATTATTATTTCTCTTTAGTTACAGAATTATTGTTATTTCTATCAAGTTGGAGTTTTGATATACTGCTGCAGTTAAAATTGCTCCACTAGATCCTTATATTTTATAAGGAGATCAGTTTTTTGTTTTCATAAATTCTCGATTTTAAGTCGGCTGTTTTCGGTGGGGTTTCCTTCAAATTACTGAATACTGAATTTTATAAAAAGTGCGCTTAAGTTCCAATTAAAAGTAAACTGTATTCGATTACTGGTGTTCTTCAAAAGGTATAGGATATCAGCCGGGAAGTTATACTACTTTGTTTGGCCTTGACACTGCCAAAAAAGAAACAAAGGCATAATAGGCACAAGCATGGATCACAACGTAATGTAAGATCGGATGAAAATGTGGCAGCTGCTCAAAAAAGTGTTCAAAGCAATCCTCAACTCAATTTAACACCGTGCTCAGGAGTTTGATCTTCAAAGAACAATTTGGGCCACAATTTTACACACGGATTTGCATTTGTTGCCATATAAGATTTAGTTGACATAAGAGCTTGACACATTTAGCTTGCTCATGACAATCCCGATGTTTATGAAAAAATCATAATGAGTGACGAGGCACATTTTCATTCGAATGGATATGTGAATAAACAGAATAGTCGGTTCTGGGGAATAGGGAACCCTCAACTTACCTTTGCATCCATTAAGATGACAATCTGATGTATAATTTGGTCAGGAGTAATCATTTGATCTTACTTCTTTGAAAATGAAAACGACGTAGCTGTAATCGTAGATGGGTAGTGTTATCGTTGTAGTGCATTGCAGTAGTCACGCAGCATGTATAGTGTGTGCAAGCCAGCACAACTTATATAGGGTGCTTACAATAATTTTATTGTAAATATGCTGACATATCATAAGGGGTCATATTCGACAATACAATGTGTTTGGAATGTGCCGTTGACTATTTGTTTATTGTTGATACATGCTATTTTTTGTTTTGTAGTAAATATAGTGGAAATAAGAATTGAGTGACTTTGGAAAACAATCAATTCTAGATTGTACAATAAATATTCATAAGTAGTATAAAGGCAGCATGAAAATGTAAATAAATTAGACTTTAACTGAATAACTTAATCCGGCAACTTCTGCCTAGTTCTTATTTTTAAAGTTTCACATTCTGGCAGTTCTTTTGAACGCCTATTAATTAGCTGACACCCTTTACAACTGTCGAAATATAGAAAGGGCTATAGGGACCATAACAGCATTCAACCATTACATGACGATTCTGCCAACATTAAACCATTACATGGCGATCCTGCCAGTCTTAAACCATTACATGGCGATCCTGCCATCCTTAAATCTTTATATTGTGATATGATTGAAAACTTTTTAATGCCACAACTGCATGCTTGATTATCAAAAAGATGGTGCCACATAGCAAACAGCCAGGATTACAATCGAATTACTGTGAGACCTCTTTCCACAACAATTTATTTCAAGAAATGGTGATGTAGATTGACCTCCACTGTCGCCTGATTTTACTGCTCCGGATTTATTTTTTCGGGGATATCTGAAAATCAATATTTATGCAAACAAACCAGAAACGCTTAAGCAACTCAAACAAAATATTCACGATGAAATTAATGAAATTTGTGAGAACGTAATTAAAAATGTGTTCAAAGAGTCTAGCATTTGTGAGGCTTACAGAGGCGGATATTTATCTGATATTGTATTTCACACATAATTGCCGATATTGAATCAAATATTTATCAATATAGTATCCACTCTGTTTCATTTAATCAAAAATTATAAACAATCATAGTAGTATACCTTTCCAGCGGACACTCTGGATAACAGCAGAAATTTCTTTTGATAATCTCACTTGAGTTACCTGTCAGCTGATGTAACTCTTTTTACTAGCGACTGCATTTTTGTGTGTTTTAAAGTTAATTAATTTCAGAATGTAAAATGGTAAAGAATAAAAATGCACATTTTCAACTTTAAGACCTTTACATAATTCATTTTATATAAATAAAACGAGTTAAATTATGATTAATTATTTTTGATATTTTGTGTGATTTATATTCTCTTGCAGACATAAATTCAAAAATTATTTTGTGGAAAACTTTTCTCACAAAAGAAAAACCGCTTGTTAACACAATAAAAAACTTTTCTAATATTACTTTTGCTTAATCCTTAAAAGTTTATTTTTTCTCAATACAGATGGTTGCAGGTGGTTGCTGTTATTGCGAAAGAAAATAATGTTTAAACCAAATTAACAACATTTCATTCTTCGAAAACTTTTTGCCATTGTTTTTGGAAATAAAAAAGTCTCGTTCGCTGCCATTTCACTAAAAAAAAGCAACAACAATAAAAATACGCGTTTAAAATCAAATGAAATATTATGCAAAGAATTCAATCTACTCTACTACACTCCACTCTCATCCCATCCCATATATCAAAAAACCAGATAATTTAAATGCAAAAAATAATATAAAATCCAATCATAAAACAAAAGCGAAGCATTTATGTGTAAAATTGTGTGAATTTCATATTTTTTTACAAAAGAATTAAAATTCACCAAAATAAATAAAAACAGAAAATAAAAAAAGGTCTGTAAAATAGAAGAGATTTTATAATTGCCTTACAATGGTCACACATAAAAAATATTTTTGTTTTTTTTTGGCTGTTGTATTGTTTAATTTTGTATTGTATTGTATTGTTTTATAAGCATCTGCACCCCCATACGATGTTTGTAAAAATTATTACTATCGCGTTCAAAAAATCTAAATGTGAAATGTAAAATTTTCTATAGAAATACATTATCGGGGACCAAGAGCGTTATAAAGTGCAGAAAGTAAACGGCCATAACATTAAAATTTGTATTGAAAAGTAACTTATACTTCTCTTATACTAAATCTAATTTATAAAGTTATTAACACAATTTTAGATTTTTCCTTTTTTAAACTTTGTTTCTTCTTTTTGACTTTTTGACTCACTGCCGGTGATCTTAAGTGGATGTCAACAATACAAAGTTTTTCAACTTAATAAGCAAACCAGAGCGACCAAAAGTATAAAACTAGTATACCAGGTTATAAGTACAAATCAAGAAGTTTTACTTACGGCATTTATAATTTTTTAAGACTTTAATTTGTCAATAAAACAAAACGTATTTAAATTTATTTTTATCATATAAAATTTCCTGACTGTGTTTCACACGGCCTTTGTCATTTACCTAATGCTAAAATCCCTTATCGACTGCATATAGATGGTTCAAGTCTAATTCAAGCCCGTTATGAATATTCTCATATATAAAAAGAGGGCAGTCTCAATCTCTTCTAGTTGGCAATGCCAAATGTCCAAAAATACTTTTACAACTACCACAAAAGCTATAAAACAAAGGAAGGTAAAATATATTAATTTTTTTTTAAATAAATATTTCTTATTCTTTTTTACGGTCTTTTTTAAATTAAATTAACAATTTATATTTTTTTCTTTTCGATATTTCGCTTTCCTGTGGAAAGCTTCTTCAGGAAAAAATTTTTTTATTTTATTTTTTCCTGAAGCTTTCCATAGGAAAGCGAAATATTGAAAAGAAAAAAATATAAATTGTTAATTTAATTTAAAAAAGACCGTAAAAAAGAATAAGAGATATTTATTAAAGATAAAAAAAAGGTCGATTAAAAAACTACAAAAATTTTTTTTTTTTATTTTTAGAGAAATAATTCTAAGTTTTATTTTAGATGCACACAAAAAAAAACTTCATTTTAAAACACCTGTCTTTATAAAGGTATATAATGTTAAGTTGGCAACATTGACGCCTAAACATGGCTTCCAAATTGTGCAAATTGAGCCCGATTTTCATAAGCGAAGTTTTTTTTAGCAACAAAACTCACTTTGACACGTAAAGAAACTGACCGTAAAGAAACCGTATTTGGTGTGATGATATATATGATATGATAGGATATGATTTTACATCAACCCGCATCAAATTTGGTTTATGAACAAACTGGTTTCGGCTATATGCCTTCTTCATTGTTCTCTTTATACTATGTTGAGTTACCATTACATCCAGAAAAATTTACTGTTTAGTGTGCACTATGGGTTGGTGGAATTATTATTGGAGTGCACCTCTTTAAAAACGATGCTAGTTAAAATATTACTCATATGACCTAGAGCCATGATTACTAAGGTCTATCAAATGAGCAACTATAATGTGCAGTAGCTGTCGTTTCCACAACACGCCACATAACTCGTAACACAATCGATTTATTTCGGGAAATGTTTGGTAATCGCATAGTTTCACCTTTCGTTTCAGTGAATTGGTCCATAATACCGTGAGACTTAAAGCCACTAGACTATTTTTTGTGGGGAATAAAGTAAACTTGCTTGTCTCTTCAATAATCCCGAAACGATCGGCCACTTGGAGGATTAGATTCACCGGGTTATTGCTGATATACGGCGACATATGTTGGAAAATGTCATCAAAAATTAGTGTTTATGTAAAATAAAGTAACAACAATAAATTTTGCTGACGTTTAATAAATTGCTAAGCCAAATAATTTTGTAATTAAACACCTTGCAATTAAGACTGCTTGTTACTCTACTTATGTGTCTACTAAACTAAATGGTTGGTTACACTACACCTTCTTAGATTATGTGCGAGCCAGTCATGGCCGTTATATGCCAAAAGTCATATTTCAATTATAGCTGTCGATTAAAATAAATTTCCTGTCAATTCATCTTTCATTTAAAAGTTATAAGCCTCTATTAAAACACCCTTTAACACCTTTTAAAAAATAAGTTGAGCTAAACCGTTAGCGGTTTTTTTCATTAGAGTGTAAACAACTGCTCCAAAAACTATACAAAGTTTACTGAAGGGAATATAATTTAGATAATAAGAAGTAGACAGATAGCTAACTTACAATAAATACTATTGACTATTGAGGCACTCTTATCTTTTTTTTTCTCCTGCCATCAATCACTAAAAGACCTTAGCTAACGATATCCTATTATTTCCAACTATTTTCCTTCTTAAGATGCGTAAATAAAATGAAAGTAAGTGTAAAGCGTTAAACAACAATTTTGTGTTCTAGTGCTAATGATTATGATTAACATAAATTATGTATCTGTAGCTATCGAGAACCATATTTCAGGGGAAATTGTCTTGAGTATTAACTATTTTTTTTTAAGATTTTGAATATGCTTGTAAATTTTTTTATTTTAAATAAAGAAGGCCTTGTGAAAGGCTCCTTTTTCATTCTTGTCCTGTAAAAATAATTTTTACATTTTGGTTAGTATGTATGTCTGTTTTACAACCTACAGATAACTTTAATTAAAATTTCATTATTAACTAAAATAGAGCAAAATACGGGAAATGTATGGATGTTAAGCCACAAACTGTATGCTGGTTATTCTACCTCAAACATAAGTCCCACTACACAGAAGAGTAAAATGTGAAATTTTACATTAACTCTGTATTTGAACGTGGCAATTTTCAAATATAACCAGAGATAATTCATGCATAAAATATGTATATAAATAGTGTAAATATTTTATATTAACTTTATCGATATTGCAAACGCGAAGCTTTTTATACTTTTAGAGGATAATTTTCAGTTGAGAACCACAAGCATAAGGGTACAACAAATTTAAACGATTTAAAATAAGTAGAGAGATATATTGTCAAAGCTGAAATGAAAATCTTTTATTTTCCTATCTTTGTCTTAAATTTACTACGCACTGCTAAGTGTATAAACTGGGTTTTCAATATCAAAGACGATATCAAGACGAGCTTGAAACAGTGGCATAGGAAACTCACTAAATTGAATAGAGTTAATGTTTATGTTAATCTTAAAATGGCGAATCGTATTAGAAGAGCTTTGGGTACCTAAGCTCCTATGAAATGGAATATAATAAAGATGTTGTTCACCTGCGCACGATCATGATTTCAAGGGCTCTTTTAAAGGCGTACAGCGAGAGCTTTTTGTGGTAACAAAATGTTGATTTGGATAAGTGTTGACTAGAATTAAGTTATAACGAACTAAATTATTTTATTGGTAACCTTTAATTCACTTATTCTTTTCATTTATGCTATCGTAAAGCATAATCTTTGTTCTTATAATATTTAAAATAACTTTGAATAATCTTTTGTTAAGGATTGGTTTGTGGCTAAATTAAAGAAGTTTTGTTTAGTAAGATTGATGCCCAAATCAGAAGTGAGATAAATACAAATTATAATGTAGTACTTAACCTACGTGAGAATCGCCCAATGAGAGGTTACATGGTGGACTTATTCCACTAATATAAGAGTACAAAAAGAGATGATATTGCAAGCACCAGTGACAATAGTTATAAATGCACTGGCACTTGCAGTAGACAGATTGATGTGATTTGATTTACATCTGCACCGCCCAGGTAGTCATAATCAGATGGTGGTCAAACCACTTGAATGATTTGCAAATGTCATTCACGCCCTAGGAGGCCATCGAATACGTATATCCTCCGGTCACTCCTAGTAGCAATTTCGAAAGCCCGAAGTAGGCCGCAGCCTTCACTCTTTGCTAAAGAGTTGGAGACTTTCCAACTCCTGGTCCAGAACGCATGAAGCTTAATATAATTAAGAACACGACGGCATTCATACTCACTGGACCTGAACCATTCATTGTGTTCATTTTGAATGATCCGACCCACAAACTCTCACGAGGGTCTCGAAACCACAACCACCACGATACTCCCATATAGGGGCCAACCTCAATAACCAGCCAGAGAACAGCTAATTGTCTCAAGAGACAAATAGTGAACTCTGCGAGCGTACAGATTCCCGTGGAAATATGTGGATTGTCCAGGTGACTCCTACTAGCCTTTGAGGGGCCTGGGCTCCCTTTTACCCCGCAAGACACCAGTCTAAATGGAATAGTAGGTTCTAAAAAGGCTATCATGTGCCCCCGGGGGGAACAGTAGACAGATGTATTTTTCAAAATGAGATGAAATTTTGTGTCTTCGAAAGATAATTTTCTGACATTATAATTTAAGTATAATATGGCATATGACCGCCACAGCTGGCTCGGACAGTAGTCTAACGTGAAAGTCAAATTTACGATAACTTTTCCAACATCGCCTCATGACCTTAGAACCCAATTCATGGGACCTAAATGCAAAACTATTCGGTTGCCAAACGTTTGCTTCAATAAATCAATTGTGGCATGAGTTGTGTGACATGTTGTTGAAAACACACCTCCTGTACATCATATTTGTTCAATTAATGAACGGAAATGTAATCATATTTATTTACGTGTCCATTCAAATAAAAGTGAGTACCATCACTAAACAAATTTTGCTTAGGAAATCGGTAGGCGATATTTCGAACAGAAGCATGATTTGCGAAATAAGATTTCTCCATTTGTTAAATGTTGTTCAGGTGTCAGTATGTTTTTGTTGGATTTCGAAAACCAATTAAATATAAATCACTAGCTGACAAAAAATATTTAAAAAAGTGTTGTCAACTTATATTTTTATACCTATATAAAAAACAACCTTCATTTAATACTTAGCTCGGGGCTAAACCACATTATTCTATTAATGTTTATCTAGCCTAAGTGACAAAATAAAGACATTTCATTTAAAAACGCAAGATGTCTTTACATCTTCAAATCGATAAGGTGATAGAAAGCAGTAATCAAATAACTTGAAGGTAATTTTATACTGCATTTTGAAGTTTAGAAAAATCATGCTCGAGTTATGGTGAAATATATTCATGTTAACACTTCTTTAGAAGACCATATTTGCCAGGATCCATAAGTCAAATTTTAAACAAAGAACTGTTCTTAGCAGCGTTTCTATCCTTCGTTCTAAATTTTCTTTCTTTTACTTTTAAACAAATAACCCAATATAAAGTTTTATCGCTAAACAACTGATTGCTGTTTGGATTGTTGATTGAATTTCAAAGTAAATATGCCTGCTTTGGAAATGTTGTTCAAATGTCAATCCCTTCATAATGATTTGCCAAACAATACTGGCCATAAATGTTAAAAAGTGAATGGCAGTATGATAATTTAGTTGACAGTTAATCATTTCGTAAGTTCTATAGTTTTTAAAAATATACTTCATTAAGAGAAAATTTGTATGACCAGTGTTTTGACACTGTAAACTTTGTGCCAAAGTTGCTTACAAAAAATTATTTCGCTTTATTTTTTTTTTTGCTGCTCTCTGGCAGCAATCCCATGAAATAATTATTATTCCTTTTTATAGGATTTTACCTCATCTCATAGACACATCACTGAACTACCTTAAATTTTATTTCATAAATTTTCAAAATGTTCAATGAACAAAGTCTATTTAATGTTTTACCAAAATATAATCTATTCAATTCCTTGATATAAAAATGTATTCCAATAAAAACAACATAAAGTAATTCCATCATTCATTCATTTTACCATTCTAGAAGGCATACGTTTTACAAAACTTTTGCAGCCTCACAAACAAAAAGTGAATGCAACAAAAAACTTTACAAAAACAAAATGCGAAAAAAGATTATAATTTACTTTTAAAAATCTAATTAGAGTTTAGTTCTATCTTTTTTTACACAAAAGATCAGCAATAGAACAACATAAAAACTTGGAAAAAAAACAGGAAAAACTCGTTACACGAACAACAACCGAAAACAAACAAATTAGATTTTTTAATGTTCCCTGTTAAAGAAGTTTAAAAAAAATTGAATAACTAAGTTTAGAATGATGAGAGTGTGTGTGAATAAAATATAGGACCACAAAAATACATAAACACTTGAGCGCCCTCACACACAGTCTGTTAGTAGCCGGAAATTTGTTAACAACTAACTAACACCAACCTGACAACCAACATGTTAAATGTAATCAAAATGTTGGGAAAAACTTCAAACTCTGTTTGTGTTGTTGTTTTTACCATTTAAAATGGCAACGTACATCAAAATATGTTTAAAAAATCAACAACGAACTTTAATTCATTTTAAATTAATTAAATAAAAAATACATTTAACAGTATCGTACGTATTCTTCACAGAGAACAGAGAGTGAAAAGAAAAAGATCACAAATTTTACGGCAGTTAATAATTTACTAAAAATCATAACGACAAATCTTTGTGATTCTCTTTCTGCATTTTTGCATAAATATAAATTATACAATAACTTTTTTATTTTTTTAATCGACCTTTTTATATTTTAAATAAATATAAATAAATATTTTTTTTAACGGAAATTACTTTTTATATTTTACAAAAAAAAATTATAATTATAAAATTTTTTTTGTATTTGTATTAAAAATTATAATTATAATTTTTTGTTTTTGTAAAATACAAAAAATAATTTCCTGAAGAAGCTTTCCACAGGAAAGCGAAATATCGAGAAAAAATTAATTAGAAAAGACCGTTGAAAAGAATATTTATTTATATTTATATAAATTATATATTTAAAAAAAAATACAGTGATTAAAAATAATTTTAGCTGGTCAGTGTATTTCTTAATTCACAGCGATACTGGTCTTTCAAAATGCCCAGCATAGCCCATCCTAGTTGGGGAACAACCGCTTCTCAATTTTAGCGGATGGTGCGTACCCTAAAAAATGATCTGTTTCCCGAACTACCAACCATTCAACAAACTGGCCCAAAACGTGTCGTGATATCGGTTATAAACAGTGAAAAACCATTAGAAAATTACTACTCTTGTATTTCTGAACATAAATCGTTGATAGTTATATGCTCAAGCATTATATATGTATCACAATAAAGAGATGGTAATCTTCTTCTGCTAACAGCCAAAAGTTAACCTGTAACGCCAAAAGTTGACGGGCTATAAATAACTTGCCAGAATTTTTCAATATACTCGTAAAGTGTGAATACCACAAAAGCTTCAAGTTATCCAAAAGAACTATTTATCCACCCTATCTAAACAGTTGCTAAGTTGACATACTATCTGAATTAATATCGGGTTTTCCTACAAGAAGTTTGTTTTTCAAATGTGGCAACACCAGCAATATGATAGTTTTAACATTTAGTTTTTTAACGTATTCGTAGTAGACGCATTGTCAATTGTTACAATGAATTCAATTTTGCACGAAAATCGCATTAATATAATAAAAACCCACTATGAAAATGTTGATCCTGTTAAAGTTATATTCCGTAAAAATTCGTGAACAAAAATTCGGACAACATAATCATCCTTCTGACACCGCTAATCATGCATTTTATGTCGGCGGGCTCGTTACAAAATGTGTGAATACCAACGCATGTTCGACCGGATTGTTCATTTGAAAACAATCCGGTCGACATGGTAAATTCTGCATAAGGATTTGGCTTTGAAGCCTTACAAGGTTCAACTGCTGAAGGAATTAAAGCCAACCGACCATTCATATCACCGTAGATTCGCTCAGTTCATTAAGGAACAACCAACTGATTTTTCTGAAAAAATAATCAAACGTGATGTCAATGTTTGGTAATTTCGTTAAGTTTAACTTAATTACTTCAAAAATAGTTTTAAATTGTACTCAAAATTTAAGGATTTATCATAGTTTTGAAAATTAATAATTAATTCTGTTTTTCCTGATGATGGCAACCAACGGTGTGGCGAAATATCGAAAAAATAATAAAAAAAACAGTTTTTTAAAAATTTTTTATTAAATAAGACCTGGTGCTTAAAATTAATTACTAAAAAATGTTTTGAAAAAAAAATTTTTTTTCAATATGTTAATAATTTTTTGTTTTCAAAAATAAAAATTTTTTCCTGAAGAAACTTTCCAAAGGAAAGCGAAATATCGAGAAGAAAAAAATACATAAAAAAGATCGTTAAAAAGAAAAAAGATATTTATTAAAAATAATAATAATAATAAAATAATAATCCAGTAATAATAAAGTATTAATAAAGTAGGTGAAAACGGGGGCACGACTTTAGTTAGAGCCACAGAGTAAGAAATAGATGAAATCGATTTTTATACTTTCTATAATTTTATTTTATAATTTTATAGGACTTTAACTTATCTAGATGCCTGCAAAATATTTTCAATAATTTGCCTTTGCGAAACGAAATAATATCTCTTTTAATATTTTTCTTTAACAAATATCGTGATTAGAGAACATAATGATGAACAACCAACCCAAATTATCTTATGAAGCAAAAGCACCCAAAATATAAATAAAATTCGTTTCGTAAGTGCTAAAGTAAATGGTTTAATTTGTCGCAATATTCCTTAAGCTTGTCTGCACAATGTTAAGGATTAAAAGGTTTCAAAATGTCATTGAGACTCCAAAATGATTGTTGTTAAGACTCTTGTTAAAATAAGTATTGAAAACTTGTTATGTTTGTTATTGTTGTAAATATTTGTACAAGCAAATGCCACATAGTATTTGTATTTTAAACCAAAAGCAAGAGTGTTGTAAACGATTTAAGTAGCGTGTTGTGAGAACTTTTCAAAGAAAATTAATGTGGATTGAAGAAACCAAAATAACTACATGAAGTTTATTTGACGAATATAAAGAGATAAAGAAATGATAAATAAAAAATCTCACGGTATTCCACAACAATCTTGTGGCTGAGAAGCACCTTTTTTTACTAAACAAATAACCTGTTAGTTGAAGTCTGTGTTATTTCCGAAACAATCATCCAAATAATTATATTCCAACATCAAAAAAAAAAAACCAACAAGAACATAAACAATTTAATATGAAATCACATTTTCCATACTTAATTTAAACATGTATTAAACAAACAGCAAACATGCTGTGACAGATATTATGGACATGTCGAAACACACAAACAAACAAAATCAAAACAACAAAGTGTCATTCTCAAATCTCACAAGTAACACTGCAATTAGAAGTTCTTTAAAGCCACACAAAAACCATATAGTAAAAAGCAAAGCTCAGCAACAATAAAAAACAACAACAACGACAACAAAAATATCATGAGACCAAAGAATAGAAAAAAATATCCCAGAATAAAATGAAACTTTGCACACTAACAAGCTGTTTTTATTCTATACATAACATCAGAGTTGGATAACTTAATTAATTGTATTGCTTTTCTATTAGTAAAACTCTATAATTAAATACTTAAATTTAGAAATATATAAAAAATAATAATTTAAATGTACTTTTTGTTTTTAATCATAAAAAATTGCTTTGAGTTTATGGCTGCCTCAACCTTGTTGTCTGTAGCAAAGGTTTCAAATTCGATCCATTGTCCCATAGTTGTCTATGGTATCACGCCTCATAAATACATAAGAAGAAGCAAAAAATTGCTATCCAAGAGTGTAGAAGCCATTTTTGTATCCACAAATCGTTAATCTAATAATTAACTAATTATTAAATATGTATTAATCTTTTAAATGGTCTCTTTTTAAATTAAATTTTAACGATTTATTTTTTCGATATTTGGCTTTCCTGTGGAAAGCTTCTTCAGAAAATACAAATATCGAAAAAATAAATCGTTAAAATTTAATTTAAAAAGAGACCATTTAAAAGATTAATACATATTTAATAAAAATAAAAAAGGTCGAATAAAACTGAAAATAATTAACTAATTAAAAAAATCAAAAACAAAAATCAATTCAATGTTTCGAAATTTTGGCAACATAACTGAGAGATTTCGAGTTTCTAAAAGAGAGAGAGTAAAAAACTCGTATTAAAAACAAAAAGGATTCGTAAGGGTTTTTCAACAAGAAGTTTGTTTTCCAAAACAAAAAATTTAGATTCTTATTGTATTACGAAGAGAAAACTTCGGCAATTATAAATGAAACATGATATCTGGCAAATATGCACCACGATCACGCTGACATTTGTCGATTCTTGCATCTCAGAGTTTTTAATCATTTTTTAGTAAAATAGCGGTCCTATTTCTTAAATCACATCACGGATTTTGAGTTTTAAAGCTGAAATCGATTCGATTGGCTCTGTATAGACTCTGTCCTTAACATAACCCCTGAAATACTAATCCAGTGGTGTTAAATCACATGATCTGCCTGGCCACTTAGTTAATGATTGTGGTGAAATTATGTGATCGGGAAATTTGGTTAACAATAAATTGATTGTTTAGTTGGCTGTGTGACATGAGTGATATCTATGTCGTTAATAATAGGCCAAAATTGAGTTGTTAGCATCTCGCTATAGCGTGATCCATTGATCCATTTCCAGTCTTATCTTAGAAAAAAACGATCCAATCACTCCTCCAGTCCACATAGCACTCATACAGTAACATGTTGAGCATGCAAAGGCTTCTCGATAATCGATCTAGGATTTTCAGAAGCGCAAGTGAGGCTATTTTGCTATTTTAAAATCAAAAACAATTTAAAAACATAAAATTTATTATGTTACGAAGAGAAAAGTTTGACGATTATGAATGAAAAATGGTAACTGGCAAATGTCCACTACGACCACGCTGGCAGATGTCGATTCTTTCATCAATGTTTCTAGTCACCTTTTGTCAAAATGGCGGTCTTATTTCGTTAATCACATCACGGATTTTGAATTTTAAGGCTGAAATTATTTCGATTGGCTCCTTATATACTGTGCCCTTTATATAGCCCCACAAAAAATAAACCAGTGGCGTAAAATCACGCGATCTGGCTGCTGATTGTCGTGAAGTTATGCGATCGGGAAATTTGGTTTGCGATAAATTGTTCGTTTCATTGGCACAATCCTGTTGAAACCACATGTAAGTTGTCCACGTCATCAATAATAGGTCAAAATAGGTGCCCCTGTAGGCTAGTAGGTAGTGTACTAGCTTGTCAGTATGGAGGTTGTGGGTTCGATTCCCAACGAAAACCTAGGTTTTCTTTCACTACAAAAATAAAAATTGACTGTCGGTGGGGCTGCTCAGCGATGAAGGCATAGTCACTGGTCGCTGTGCTGTCTTTTATACGGCAGTTAATTTCCGACTATCCTTCTACTTTCACCACCTGTTTCATCTCGTAGCACGGTACTTGACTAAATAGGCATTGTTGCCTGAAGTGCTACTTCTCTCTTAAAAAAAAAATTGAGTGTTTAGCTTGGTAAGGCTTCTCAATAATCGTCCAGAACCCCAAGTGCGTCAAGTTTGTTTGTTGGCATACCCTGACAGGTGAAAATGGGCTTCGTTTGAAAAAATTATTTTGTCGGAAAAATCAGTTGGTTGTTCCTTAATGAACTGAGCGAATGTACGGCGATATGAATGGTCGGTAGGCTTTAAATCCTGCAGCAGTTGAACCTTGTAAGGCTTCAAAGTCAAGTCTTTATGCAGAATTTACCATGTGGTGGTTTTGGATAACCCCAACTGAGGAATGGACAACGTGTGATTAGATTTACATCCGCGCCTGGCCTTGAAGCCTTAATCAGATGGTGGATCACACCACTACATAATTTGGAACGTCATGCTCGTCCTAGGAGGCCGAAGGCATAATTCTATGCAACAGAACTTTCTAGTTGCAACTTCGATGATTCCAGAGCAGGGCTGCAAATCATCACTCCTTGCTTAAGAGTTGGAGACTTTCCAACTCCTGTCCAGAACACATGTCTAGCATGCTCACTGGACTGGATCATTCACCTAGCGTGTCATTAAGGGCGAAATGATCCTGGCCACCATAATAACCATTATACTGTTATGGGGCCGCAAAACCACAACCACCACGATACTCCCATATAGGGGCCAACCTCAATAATCAGCCAGAGAACTATGAAATGTCTAAAGAGACAAATAATAAACTCTGCTGGCATTACTGATTCCCGTGGGAATAATGTGGAGTTTCCAGTTGTTTTGACTTCAGGGGACTGGGCTCCCTTTTTCCCCCAGTTGCACTGTGTCGAGATAGTCGAAGTTCTATAAAGACCATATATATGTGCCCCCGGGGGGAGGAGGAATTGACAAATTTGAATCTACTTCAACACTGTGGCTCACGACTGCGAAGTTTTCAATTGAAGAATCCGGTCGAACACGCGTTGGTATCAAGCCCGCCGACTTAAAATTAATGACCAAATTTTTAATTGCGGCCGCAGAAGAATGATTATGTTGTCCGAAAATATCACGAATTTTATGAAATGTAACCATTTTCATAGTGAATTTTAAGTATTTTAATGGGATTTTCTTGCGACACTGAATTCATTGTAACAATTGCCAATGCATCTACTATGAATACGTCAAAAAACTAAATGCCAAAACTATTATGTTGTTGTTGTTATTACCACAATTGGAAAACAAACTTCTTGTTTTTTTTTAAAGAGAAGAAGAACTTGAGGCAACAATGCCTATTTAGTCAAGTACCGTGCTACATTCTTTAAGAAAGGGATAGAGAAGAGATGCGACAGGTGGTGAAAGTAGAAGGATAGTTACGGAAATTAACTGCCGTATAAGACAGCTCAGTGACCAGTGACTATGCCTTCATCACTGAGCAGCCCCACCGACAGTCAATTTTTATTTGTAGTGACAAAAAAACCCAAGGTCGTTGTTGGGAATCGAACCTTCAACCCCCAATCATGTAAGCTAGCACACTAACTACTAGCCTACAGGGGCACCTCTTACAAAACTATAAAGCTATAATACCGTAAATTTATGAATCGTAAAAACATTTTTGTTGTGAAACTCCTAAATTTTACAATTTTACGACGGTTTTAATAGGTCAAATATATGAAAGCCAGCGATATGCTTAGTTTTGTTTCGCCGCTAACTAAAAAAAAATTTTATTACCACAATTTCTTATTAATTCAAGAATATCATTGTTTTATATTTAATAAAAAAAAAAACACCGTAAATTTCTATTTCGTTAAACCTTTCTGAGATTTAAGGATATGTGTTTGCCATCCCCGGTTCTTTTTTCTTTTACCCCAATATTCGTGCAGAACTCATATCCAGCAGTATAAAAATATATAAAATATTTAATTGAAGTAGAATGCTATTCATTTCTGTAATTAAATTAATTTTACATTTCTATTTTATTTACTTATAATTTTTCCAAAAAAATATTTTAATTTTTCTCTCTAGAAAAATATGTCACACCCCAAGTTCGGAGACATAATAACTTTTTGAATCTAATTAAATAATTTGCCAAAATTTCAGAACTACAGGGTAAAATGTAGTGAATGAGTTTATTTTTGTGTATGTTTAAGTGCGTTATAAAGCTTGCTCTTATGCAAAAGTATGTTAGAGTGGGAGTGTTAAATGATAGCAAGTTTAACCAAAGTTTAGACCGTAGGGAGTTGTGAGGAAAATATTAGCAGAAAAAAATACTAATTTAAAAAAGTTAGATTGAAGAAATTAACAGTGTTATTGCATTAAATATTTAAATAGCACGAAGTTTTTCTCACAAAAAGTTAGTGTGAGGAAAAAGTGTAAATTAATAAAGGAGACAAAATACTTATTAAAAAAATTTGCTTTCAAAGATTATATTTTTGGTACTAATAGCAAATATATGTTTTCTCAACACTTACGAAAGGATTAATTGTAAAACCATCGAATTATAATGCTTTCAGATATTGACATTTATTATCAGTATACTCGGCCAAAGCATTATGAATAGAATACAAATACAAATACAAAAAAATTAAAATCGCCTTAGAAATGACAGGTGTCATTGATAGTCTTCCCCTTGCTTTGAACTCGGTTGGAATATTATTATAAATATTTTTATAAATAAAAATTAAGCCCAAAATAGGTGTCCGTTGGTTGCCAGTGTTTGATGAGATGTGCCGTTGGAATTCCACCAAATTTTCACAGTACCTTCGTAATGCTCGTTCGCTAGTTTGTATCTTTTTTTCATTGTTTCACAATAGTGCGTCCACAGTTTCCATTGTATAATTTGACTCAATGTTTTGTATCAAATGAAATTTTTTTTTCGTTTGTAGGTTCCTGTGTGTGTGTGTGTGCTTGCACAGAATGTGACGGCAATATTCATAGCAAGTAGATGTGCAAACAAATAGAGAATTTTGTTTTCCGTATTCTGTTGCATTTTGTGTGCGTGCTTTTTTTTCGGTCGCGCCAAGGATGTGGGAATCTTCTTAAGATACTGATATCAAGAGATAACAACATGCACGATTCGCACCCAAATACTCGGTTCCGGGAAGCGCCTGCGTTCTAGACCGACACCCTGCACTCTTCCACCACTCTCCTCGCGGGACTGCCGTTAGGTATTAGTTCGCGGGGCTGGTCAGCAATAGCTATACTATATTCAGGTAACGGCCCTATGGGCCTTTCTCTGTACCTCTGCTCTTCGGAGGTTTGGCTGAGCAGCTATCACAAATTAGACGATATAATACTATCTTCTCTCCGAAGCTGTCATATGGTAAATTAGGTCCTCTGGGCTTGGTATATTTCTCTGAGAAGCGTCCACAGTGAAAAACTGCGTGTTCCGCAACCTCGTTCACCCCTAGACATACCGGACAAAGAGGTGAGCTGTCGTGCCCTTGCCTGTGGAGGTACTGACGGTAGCCTACATGACCCAATAGTAACTGCGTAACGTGGTAACCACAGTCTCCTATCGGCCGCGATATCCACGAGCGGATGTCAGGGATTAGCCTGTTTGTCCATCTACCTTTCATAGAATTGTCCCACCTAGTCTGCCATAGAGCCACTGATGTAGCTCTTTCCTCGTCTTTTATACTCCTCATCCTTTCGCGATCCATAGTTCGCATAAGGAACACTCTTCTGAGTTCATCTGCCATTATATCAGCGTGTGTGCGTGTGTGTGTGTGTAATTTGCGTGTTCAATTCCAAAATGATCCATCAGCCGAACGTTTTTCAAAGCAATTGTTATATATTAGGAATAGCGCAATTCCAATTGACCCCACCACAAAAATGATTAGGCTTCCACTTTGCACAATCAGACCAAGAATTGGTCACAAACGTATTTCCCGGTATTGCCATGATTGGTTGGGGGAAAGAGCTATCATAACTGCAAAAAATGCAGATGTTTCGGCTATCAATGTGACAATTTTGAATGGCATTTCCGGGAAAAATTTTTACCCACAAATCGGTTGACTCTGTTATCAATCAAGACGATGTTGTAAATTATCCAGTCGAATTTTAAAATTCGCTTGAGTTACCTGGATTGCCGTCCCACCGCCCACAAGTGAAAGTTGGTGCACAAATTATTTTGCTTAGAAATATCTGCCAGCCCCGACTTTGCAATGGGACACGTTTAGTCATGAAAATGTTATTGAAGCAATAAATTTAAAAGGAAAATATAAGGGCGAGGATGTGTTGATACCACGCATTCCTATGATTCTTTCAGATTTTCTGTTTGATTTTAAACGGCTTCAGTTCCCTATTCGTGTTGCTTTTGCAATGATCCCCGTTTTTCGCACGGTCAATTATATGTATCGTAATCAGGGTTTAGAATTTTTCATTTATGAACATTCAAAAATCAACATTCATGAAATTTTTCATAAATGAGAAATCTAAAATTTTATATTTATTTTTCACACTCATAAACGAACAACAAAAAATGTTCGGGTTATTTTCATACATGAATGCGAACAACAAGAATTATTAGTCTTATTCATATGTGATGAATGATAAATTAGCTTTTTCTCATTAATGTTGTTTTTCATAAATGTATATGTTCATTTATAAACGTTAAAATTTTATAAAATTTCTCATAAATGAACGTGAAAAAATTTTCTATCCACGATCGCAGTTTACCGTAAAATGTAGTAAAAACACATGGGTACATATTAACTCAAAATACAATATTGCAATATATTCTAAAAGAAATAAAAAAAAAATTTTTTTTCTATATACGCCGACAATTGCGCATTATCAAATATGTGCGTTTATGTACACGAATGCTTAACGCACATATTTTTACGATCTTTTCATTTCAGAAAAATTATAAAAATTGTAAATATTCAAAAATGAATACTTGTGTGTTTCTCATTTTTTCACTTATGGATAGAAAGAAAAAAATAAATCGTCGCATTCACAAATGAGAAAACACAAAATAATTTGTAGTCTCTCACACATGTATGAGAAGAAGCGGCTAAAAAATGACATGTACATATTCATACATGTATGAACAGTGAGTAAATACTTCGCTACTCTGATCATAATCACGTGTTAATAAACCAACTGCTTTGTTTGGCTATACCGCGAACCAAAATCGATCGAAGATTGTCGTATATGTAAAAGCATTACAACAGAATAAGACGTATTATATAAGCACACAAAAGTATTGAATTGTGAAAAAGATAAAACTATTAAAAAACCTAAAAACGAAAAAAAGGAAATTGTGTCCTTTCTGATTAATTTTCTTAAATGATTGAATTTTTTGGCGCACAAATGACTTGCAAAGCAGTCACGGACACGCTAGTATTATTATAAATTAAAACAAATTTGACAAAATTAAGTTATGATTTGATTTTGTATTAAATAAAATAAAAATAATTTAACAAGAATTTCTTTATATTTTAACCAACACAGACTTTAAATTAAAGTAATAATTGAAAAATTAATTTTCATTTTGAACAAACTAAAAATAGCTTTTAATAAAAACTTTAATCATTTACACATAAATGATATTAAGAATTTAAAGAAAAAATTGTCTTAAAACGAATAAGGTTGGAAAAATATGCATTAAATACTTAACCTTTCATTATCATAGTTTGGATTCAACATCAATGGCAGAAGGCTACAGCAGTTATGAAGAAACTCTTACAGGCGCATGTAAAGGATTGTGTTTGATGTTTTTGTACCAGTTTTGCAAATTTAAAGTTAGATTGCACTTTTTATAGATATGTACTTGTGTGTGCGTGTGCGTGTGTGAGTGTGTGACAGAGCATTAATGCGTATGAATGTTTGCTGTTTGGACATAACAATTCTCCTAAATGTCAAATTCTATAGTTTTTTGTTCTTTTTACGTTGTTGGTTTTATATGTTTTTTCGTGCAATGCCCAAAGGATATCATGATGAAGAGAAGAATTTAAATGCTTTTAAACAACAAGAAGGTTCTAGTGAAAACAAAAATAAACTTATTTGCAAATAATCTTGTGTTTTTATTTGGGAATATATGTTTATTTCTTGGAAATATATATCCGTATTTGTCATACACGGACATACAACAGAAAACTAAAGGGGACAGACAGCCTCATGCAAATGACCGGTGTTTTATATAATTTATTATTTAACATTTATTGAAATGAGTGAAAGTAAATGAGTTTAGTGTTAAAATTTATATTTCAATTTCACTTTTTAATTATTTCTATTTTAACCAAATAATTATAAGAGCATTCAAAAGTGCAACAACCAATTCCAACTAAAAATATTAAAAAATTTAGTCACCATTAAGACACCTTCGTCTTAATTAAAAAAAGTCAAGAATTTCAAAAATTTAAGAAAAACAGAATGAATTCAGAATTTAAAATTTTGCACAACTTATGTTTTTCCATACAAATTTAGTTTAAAATTAACTAAAGTGATCAGATAATTTTAATAAAATGTTTCATTTGTGATGTTGCTCATCGCAGACATACAAATAAATATGTCAGTCATGTACATATGTAAGAATGTCGTCATCAAATGATGATTTCCTAGAAAATAATAATAATAATACCGCCTTTAGGCACATTTAGTGAAGGCGGTTTGGAAGTATTCCATTTGCAGTCTGGCAAGCTGTTTTTCCAATTTATTATCCCGCAAAAACTGTAAAAAGGAAATATTTATAAAAGTTCGATAAATTAATTCACTACATTTTTTGATTAAAGTTTTCAGGCTCTCTAACCCAAACGAGCATATTTTTAAACCGATTTTTAACAAGAATATTAATAATACCTAAAAATTTGTTATACATACTTCTTATGGAAAGCTGAAAGTTAGGCATAAGTTCATGCCGGCATTAAATTTATTCTTCTTTAAAAAAAAACACAACCAAGCATTTACCTTTTAATACAAATTTAATGATCCCTGCTTTAGCCTTAGTTTTCTTGGACTTATGAGGGCGAGTCAACAATTTTGTATCCCTTCCAAAAAATATAATTTATCGAGGTCACCAAAATAAGTATTTTTTTGCAATATGAGTTTGTCTTTATCCTTATGCCTAGTCATTTCTGCAAGTTGGGAATCATGAAATGGTACCTCGGAGCTAAATCTGGTAAATTGGGTGGATGAGGAAGCAATAGCCCAATTTATGGATTTTTGGCATGATAACTACACACTATGCACCCTTGTCTTGATGAAAAAAAATGTTGTTTCTGGCCAAATGCGATAGTTTTTGTTCCAATACTTCATTAAATCGACCCAAAAAATTGGTATATTATTCGCCATTGATTGTTTTTCCCCTTTTAAAGGTAGTCAATGTGACTTCTACTGCATGCATTCCCAAAAACGGTTACAATTTTTTGGTTACCAAATCCATCTATTGTCTTCGTTGTCGCTGATTCACCCTGAAAACCCATTGTTTTGACTGCTGTTTGGTCCTCGGTGTTTTGTGGGGGTATTCGACCATGGTTTGGAAACGGCCCAAAAGACGTCCTCGTTGCGCTTATTGAACTACCTCAAACATTCACAAAGTTGTGAGAAAACCTGACATACATCTTGCGACAAACTTTCTCATACCTTTCAAAATTAAAGCCACCAAACTATGTTCCAGTAAGGCCCCATCTAAATTCAGTAAACATCCACTGCTATGGAAATGGATAGTGCAGAATGCCATAATAATGGGTGTTTTTTAAGCCCGATAGAACTTGAAATTGTAAAAAATAACACAAAAAATTAAATTGTAATCAAAATTTCTTTTTTATTCGAAGGATCAATACGTGACATTAACATTTGAAAATGATTTCGGGCATATGGGCACCGCGGCTGTTTTTGACGAAGCGCATTCTGGACGTCCAATTTTGGGCCACTTTTTCGAGCACTGCTGGGCGTATGTCACGAATAACACGAACAATGGTGTCCTCCAAGGCGTCAATTGTTGCTGGTTTATCAGCATAAAGCAGTGACTTCACGTAGCCCCACAGGAAATAGTCGAGTGGTGTCAAATCGCACGACCTTGGAGGCCAATTAACAGGTCCATTTCTCGAAATCAACTTATCGCCAAATTTTGATTTCAATAAGTCGATGGTTGCGTTCGCTGTATGGCACGTAGCGCCATCCTGTTGAAACCACATCTCGTCCGAATCAATGTCATCCATATTTTCAAACAAAAAATCATTGATCATGGTGCGGTAACGATCTCCATTGACCGTAACGCGAGCTCCGGCCTCATTTTTGAAGAAATAAGGTCCGATGATGCCACCAGCGTGAAAACGGCACCAAACGGTGCATTTTTCTGGATGTAATGGAGTCTGTAGGGTCTGTTGAGCCAAAAATGCGCCTCATCGCTGTACACAATTTTGCGATAAAACAACGGGTCAGTTGCCAACTGCTCTAGAGCCCAATCGGCGAAAGAACGACGCATATAATGGTCTCGTGGCTTCAATTCCTGCACCAGCTGGATCTTATACGGGTGTAGGCCGAGATCTTTGCGCAAAATTTTCCACGTAGTGGACGGACAGAGCCCCAATTCCTGCGACCGACGACGAATTGATAAATTTGGATCTTCTTCCACACTTTCGTTTACAGCGGCGATATTCTCTTCAGTACGCACATTCCTTCGACGTGTTGGTGTTATTGCATCCTCTAGAGAGTATGTGGTACGAAATCTATCGACAGTTCGACGAATGGCTTGTACAGATGCATGATTATGTACGCCATAAAAATGACGAAGTCGTCTATAAGTTGCGCGAATCGACGACTGATTTTCAAAGTAAATTTGGATAATTTCGTAGCGTTGTTCAAGCGAGAGTCTATTCATGATGATTTGTCAGAGTATACTGAAACAAATAAAAAAAATGTTTCATCAAAATTTCATTTTTTGTGTTACTTTTTACAATTTAAAGTTCTATCTAGCTTAAAAAAACACCTTTTATTTATCAAGCTGAATATGGCTTTGAATGATGATTTTTCTCTGCACACGCTTAATAAACACACAAAGTTCACGTTTCTTCATATGCTTCTGAAAACTACCAACGTCTGCCAACCACAGGGTAAATGACATAGCTAGTTAAAATTTAGACATAAATCAACTGACAGATATCTGGTGGTAGAAGCAATATTGCCATTTCATTTAAGAGGCGGTACATTCAAAAAATCACGGACTTTTTGAGCCGTCCATGAACTTTTTCAAGCAAAGTACTCTCCCCAGAATTCATATCTAACCTTGCGACCTGCTGATTTGACTACGTCCACTTAATGTTTCTTAATTTTATATGGCCACTTTTGATCTTTTGCCGTTCCAATAGCCGGGGGATAAGGTACTGAAGCCAGAAAAAAAACTGAAGAAAAGTGCTCATAAGAAAGCTTCATTTTAGCGCTTCATCGCACATGTTGCTCTAAATAATTAATATTGGATTTTATGAGCTTCATTAAGCACTCCATTCATTAATTTCAATAAATTTCTATAGAGTATGTTTTGCTTTAATCAGGTTCAAATAACATCCTATGGAGTTCATTTTCATATTCTAAAGTCCTTGCTAACTTAACCTCATGCTTTAGAAGTATTTTTTGTAAATATTGAAAGTATTTCAGAAGTCATGAAATAAAATTTAAAAAGTTTAAATTTACACAAGACTTCCTTTACCTTAAAACGTAATGAGTGTTAATATATATGTATATGGATGTATGTATGTATATGTGTATACTATATAAACATATGTATGAATGTTATAATGGAGAGTTTCAATGTTTTTGTATAAAGAGTTACCAAAAGCACTCACAAATATTTTTGAAAATGGCTTTAATTTAGATTTGGGTCTGATATGTGAATGTGCTAAAATTTGGTACTTTAATTCTTCTACATGCACAAGCATGCATGTTTTTCTAAATATTTTAAAAGTAAATTATCTTGGCTGGTTTTGTGACTACTGGCTAACTATTTGGTTTGTGTTTGCTTGTTTGCTAGTTAACAAAGGGTATTTCAATGGGGAGTGTTAATTTTTAAACACACAGAATTTTTTGAGCTTTGATGTTTTAATTCTTTTAACCTTTAAAAAATTTACGTACCTTAGTTTTTGGTTCTGTCGGCAATTTCAATTTGTTGTCGAGTTTGTTGTCGAAGAATGCTGTTCGAATATAAAAATAAATTGTCTTTTGCCAGTATAATCATTTCATCAATGTCATTATTTGTGTTATTCCTTAATATTGTCATAAATATTGTAGCTGGTGTTATTGCATAACTTTCTCTTTCTTGCCTTCTTGCATTTATTTTCTTTCCATTGTATTTCTATCAACATCAACATCGTCATGATTTCCTGACTACTGCATTTCTTCATTTATTTGCCTTTTTTTTGTGTTTATATTTTTGGGTATTTATTGTTTCAAAACTATTGTCTAGCTTTATGATTTTATTTCAGTTTTATATCCTGCACCCTGTTGCCTTATTGTTTCTAGTTTTACTACAACTTTTCTTTTTCAATTGCTCTTTTCACTTGTCATTGTCAGTTAACCTGTCAACATTTTGCCAGAAAATTATTTTATCTTCTCATACATAAAACTGGATACTCGAAAAACTGAAAAAGAATTATTTTTTAAGTCAGAGAAATCAAAAAAAAAGAAAAAGCAGATACAAGTGCTTGCAATAGTTGTGTATGGCTCTGTGTCCAACTCAACACCAATTAAAAGATCTCAAACTTGGGTTAAAAACGAAAAGAAAACAAAAAGCAACAACTAAGATAAATGGCATAAACTAACATAATGTTTAGTAAAATTTATTGTGATTATAAGAACAACATTTTAATTTCGGCCGGAGAAGCTAAAAAATAAAGTATAAAGTATTCAGAAGTCAAAACACATAAGAAACAAAATAATTTAAAAACCAGCTGTTAACAAAATAATTATGGAATTTTGTGAAAAACCACAATTTTCTTTAGAAAAAAGTTTGTTTTTGGACTATTTCGATAAAACTGTCTTTGTGTCGTTTCTTCTCAAAGTTAACAAGTTAAAATCAAGTTTAATACAGCTTATAAACATGCCTTGCTATAGACATTTCAATTCAATTGAAAATTTTCATATTTCCAATTGCCCTTCACTGTAAAAACTTCTTGTAATCTAACGTATTGTTACGTTTATTTCTTTTAATAAACATTTTGTTATATTGAGTTATTTCATGCAAAATAATAACACGTCACTTTAAAGTTTTAAATTAAACGATTTATTTACTTGCAATACACACAAAATAAACACTATGGCATCTTTACTACTGTAATGCCTAAAAGATGCTTTATTATTTTATTGTCTTTACTCAGCGGCGTTTTAACTTGAATTCATCTCTATTGGCAGCAAGTGGCTTTTAATTTTGGCAATACCAACAACATGATAGTTTTACACTTAGTTTTTTGACGTAGATGCATTGGCATTTGTTACAATGAATTCAATTTCGCACGAAAATAATTAAAATCCTTTATAGTGGATGGATGGTTCTGTTAAAGTTACATTTCGTAAAATTCGTGATATTTTCGGACAGCATAATCGTCCTTCTGAAACCGCTATCAATAATTTGGTCGTTACATTTGAGTCGACAGGCTCGATACAAAATGTGCGAACACCAACGCATGTTCGACCGGGTCATTCAACTGAAAATATCGCAGCCGTGAAGCAGATAAAAATTTGTCAATGCAGCAATGAAGTCGACCGATCATTCACATCGCCGTAGAATCGCTCAATTCCTTCAGGAACAACCGGCTGGTTTTTCTGAAAAAAACATATTTTCAAAAGACGCCCGTTTTCACTTGTCAGACAAGCAAATTTGTCGCATTTGAGTTTCTGAAAATACTAAAGCGATTATTTAGAAGTCTCTGCATGCTCAACGTGTCACTGTATGGTGCACTATGTTGTCTGGATGAGTTTCTGGGCAGTATTTTAGAAGATGAGACTGTAAATGCGGTAACCCTAAATGGATTACCCTATTGCGAGATTGCGTGATTTGATTTACATCTGTACCTGGCAGTTAGCCCTAACCAGATAATGGTCAAACCACTGTGAGTAGTATGTAGCGCCATTCTCGCCGTAGAAGGCCTTCAAATACTTATATCCTCCGGTCACTCCTAGTTGCAATTTCAAAAGCTCGAAGTAGGTCGCAGCCTTCACTCCTTGCTTAAGAGTTGGAGACCATCCAACTCCTGGTCCAGAACGCATGAAGCTTAATATAATTAAGAACACGACGGCATTCATACTCACTGGACCTGAACCATTCATTGTGTTCATTGTGAATGATCCGACCCACAAACTCTCACGAGGGTCTCGAAACACACAGCCATCACGATACTCCCTCAATAATCAGCCAGAGAACAGCTAAATGTCTAAAAAGACAAACAGCGAACTCTGCGATTAGCGAACTCTGTGGATTGTCCAGGTGACTCCTACTAGCCTTTATGGGGCCTGGGCTCCCTTTTACCCCGCAAGACACCAGTCTAGATGGAATAGTAGGCTCCAAAAAGACTATCATGTGCTTCCGGGGGGAACCCTATTGCGAGATGCTAACAACTAAGTTTTGACCTATTACTGACGACCTGGATATCAATGGCATGTGGTCGAAACAGGACGGTGCCACATGTCACACAGCCAATGAGACGATCAATTTATTGCAAACCAAATTTCCCGATCGCATAATTTCACAATAATCAGCAGTTAAGTGGCCCGCCAGAACGTATGATTTCACACCACTGGATTATTTTTTGTGGGGCTATGCTAAAGACAGAATCTGTACGGAGCCAATCGAATCGATTTCAGCCATAAAACATAAAATTCGTGATGTAATTAACGAAATAGGACCGCCATCTTGCCAAAAAAGTGATTAAAAACTTTAACGAAAGAATCAACATCTGTGAGCGTGGTCCTGGTGGACCTTTGCTAGATGTCATTTTTCATTCATAATCGCCAAACTTTTCTCTTCGCAATAAATTTTATTTTATCTTAAACTAAAATTTTTGTTTTATTTATGTTTAAGAAAACAAACTTTTTGCTGAAAAACCCTTTATATCTGCTTTAAGCGGTTCTCGCGCATACAAGAATATTCTAGTTTAACATCAGCCCATATTGTTGTTTTTATCATTCAGTTTAGGCGCTTGATTGGCTGTGTGTTTGTTTTTTTTTTGTTTTTGTTCTGTTTTTGGTGTCTGTTTTCTGTTGTTTATCTTATTCCATGGAATTTCTTATAAATATGCTGTTGTCATCTTGTGTGTATAACTTTGAAAACACAGATTAGAACTTCGACAACACTATGAACCTAAAAGAAGATACGGACAACATAGACACTAACTACAGTGTTGCGATGACGAAAATTTAAACGGTCATATTTAATTTAAGTTGTGTTTGTTTTTACTTAAATTTAATTCTTTTTTGTTATTTGTCAAAATATTAAGTGATCAATATTATATTGTAAGTAATTTATTTTGGTGTATTTAGTTGTAATAATATAAAATTTTAATTTTTAAATAGACGAAGCCCTTAAGGAAGTCAATAAAAAATTGACGAAATGATGGGTAGAAGTGAATAAAAAGTTTTTTATTGACACATAATATATTAGGCCTGATTAGCTTAAGTTTATGAGATCAACAACAAAAAATTTTGAATTGGCCAATGAATACAAACAACAATAGTTTATTTCGCTTACTTATTTTACTAATAAAATTTCTGTTTAATAGACGATTTGTTTATCTTCCTAAAAATATTTATTTGATGAAAAAATTTTAAGTAATTAAGGTAACATTTCCTTTTTTAAATGTATAAATATCTTTTAGCGTCTGTTTTTTTTTCTTTTTTTTTTTAAAGAGAAGTAGCACTTCAGGCAACAATGCCTATTTAGTCAAGTACCGTGCTACCTTCTTTAGGAAAGGGATAGAGAAGAGATGAAACAGGGGGTGAAAGTAGAAGGATAGTCGGAAATTAACTGCCGTATAAAGACAGCAACAGCGACCAGTGACTATGCCTTCATCGCTGAGCAGCCCGACACCGACGGTCAACTTTTATTTTTGTAGTGAAAAAAACCAAGGTCTTCGTTGGAAATCGAACCCACAACCCCCATACTGACAAGCTAGTACACTACCTACTAGCCTACAGGGGCACCTATTTTGATCCCTATTAAGGATTTGACACGTAACCGCTGCCTTAGTTCAAGTCTAGGAATATTTTAGCCTTGTAGCATTTAGAAGGAGGCTTTTTCAAAAATTAAAAAGAGATTCTCTCTTTGTATTTGAAGACCTATGAAATTCCTCAAAATAGACACTAGTTCCACTGATTACATTTCAAAAACTTTTTACAACATACTAGTTGCTTAGTTGGATAAATTTGGAAATAGAGAGAAAAAGTTTGAAGAATAAGCCTAACAATGCCTTCTTCCTTGTTTCTCTTCCTTATTTCTCTTCGAAACAAAACAAGTGCTCGCCTGAAAAGGTTCTCGCATATGCAAGAATATGCTTAATTAAATAAGTAATTTTCCGTTTGCATAACTAATTTTCTCTTCTATAACATAAGTTTTCCATTACTTTTGTGGGGCAACGATTAGACATTCGCAGCCATTATATTGACAATGTCGACTATAAAATAGTGAAAGCATATTTTAATAACTGTAGTGTATTGGCACAGTAAGTGTCGACGAAATTTAAATCGTCTAAATGTTTGATATGTTTTATGGGCTCAATTAGTTAATTTCTCCAAATGGCGTCCATGATTGGGAATGTGTGTTTACAATCTCAAAGAGATCAAAATGCTGGTTCATATACGAAGAGCTTCTAGTTTCTGATTTTCAACTTTTTTAAATACATAATGAGAATTACAAAAATGATAAAACATTTCAATCGTGTTTTAAAACTTTATAATTTTAAGATAACTTTAATCTTTGTGGTCCTTAGGATGTTCATAATATTACGATCTATTACAAACTCTACTTGTCAAATGGGAGGAGTTTTTTATTGCAATAACGCAAATTTGATGGATGGCTCGATCAACCACCTCATAACTCTATGACTTAGACCAAATAATGTTTTGATAAACAGTAAAATTAGACCACAATCTCTACCTTGCTAGCCAGATCATTTAAGCAATCCCTTATTATGCTTTTCAATAGGTTTGTTCCCGTACTCTACTTTGGGAGCCCGTGGGTTCCCAAATTTACCCAAAAGCGTTCCCGTACACAAAGTTTGGGCAAGTGAGAGAGAATTTGAGAGAATAATATTATTCTTCTTTCTGCCCAATACAGCCCGCACTTTTTCTTCGGGCTGATTTGGTAAGATTGTAAATCAATCAGCTGTTGCATAAAATTAACAATAAAAAATGTCAGCAAAGAAGTTTTCTTTAGAATTGAAATAAAACTTTTTATTTAACGTCGAAAAATGTAAGTAAATGCTTAAATTTTTTATTTCTGTATGTATGTATGTATGTATGTACTTATATATCTATGTATAAAAATCATACTAATGAGATATATATGTATACATGCATACATAACTACATATGTATGTACATATTTCCATGGGCATAAAACAAGTAAACAATTTTAACATTTTATTTCGGGCCAAAAATTTGGTTTTTAGTGTTCCCGTACTTTTAAACGTTTTAGTCTCTAATTGAGAGTATTTTTTCATTACTCTCATTTGACCAAACTTTACCCAAAAAGTACGGGAACACAGCTAATTAAGACTACACCACAGTTTGAACCATCTTATCTGCTATTCTGATAGTTGGGCGCCCCAACCACTATTACACGTTTAATATTTTCAACAACAGCAATTATCATTATAAATTAAACATTTTTACGTTGGGCTGCAAGTCTTATTTTCTCAACTTTTAATTTTCCTTGAACAAAATGACAAAACAACAGCTGATCTGACATCAATTTTAAAGAAGAATTAAACAATAACATGTAAAAAAAAAATAAAGAAAATGCAGTTTAAAAATATTATTCCTCCTTTCGTTTAAGTATAAACAACAATTAATTAACTTGAAATTATGTCCACCATTTTATACATTTTTTATAAAAAATAATTAAAAATTTTCTTGATTTCAGTCCTTTTATTATTATAATTAATTTTGATTTTTGCCATTTTCTCTTCTTCTTTTAAAGCAACTACCAACAGATCCAACATCTCGCATATGCTGGTCATGAAATTGCCACCGAAAGTATTTCGCAGCAGCAAGGCCTGCAGGACAAGGGTTATGAGGAGTGGGTTGGTGAAATGATTGGTATGCGTGAAATTTTACGTCACTTTGCCAATGTCTCAGTTAATGATGTCGTTGGTATGCGTGCACCATTTTTGAAACCTGGCCGCAATACACAATACAAAGTAAGTGAATGAGTGAGTGAATGTGAATTTAAATGAAAATGGAAATATGTTGAATATTCATTAGCCCCTCGGCGCAATGTTGAAGCATTGCGAGAATTATAAAACAGCAAACAAACAAACAAACGAATGAACAAACAACAAATTACACTTATTTATGCCATCATTTTCATCAACAAATAAAAATTTTGGTGTTTTGTTTTGTTCAGGTGCAAAAATGGTTCAAATTATTATTGGGCGGACAAAATGTAAATGACAGTTTTTTTTTGTTTTCGTAAAAGCATCAACGCGCCCGTATGAACACAGACGTTCAAATGTGCATATTTTTGAAAACTCAGCGTTTAGTTGATTATATTAATTTGTAACCTGGCAAACTTTTTATAACTGAAATTCAAATCGTTAGAATTTTTGATTTGATTTTTAATTGTTCTTTGTGGACAAATATTTATTAAAGGGAAATACGGCTGTCAGGATTAAAAAGAAAGGGAAACGACAGCTCACAATTTTTTGATTCTGTCCTATAATGGCTGACAATCTCTAAGAAGCCGATATTATATTAATTAACACTTATGTGCATTCGCTTTTCTAAACATGCTCATAACGCTATTTTCAGCAACCTAGCAACCACCTTATTTCATACTATGCTAACACACACATGCATACATTCATTAGTAATGCAAAATAAAAACACGTAACTAAACATTTTAACGGACAGGCTTATAGCCAAAAGTTTAAAGTTTCGAATAAAGTCTGGTTTATATATTCCGATATCTTGTTTTTTCTACGATTATATTATCTATCCTGCTTGTTACTTTAGCTATCTTCTTAAGGCTTAGTGTTCGACAAGTAACTCCTTCTATCTAGGATGGGTTGTCAACTTTTTTCTTTCTGCATAATTGGCTGGCTGAAGATGGAGTCACACCTCATAAGACAAAAACAAAATTAATATACAAAGAGAGTTTGGTATAACTCTACCACCAATATTATGCTAGATTGCCCTACTCAGTTGATGCGCACATATTTCCAAATACTTAACTAAAATATTAATTATGGTCTTGTGTTTTTGTCAGCAGCACACTGCCATGTTATATTAAAAGTACGTGGAGTGACTTTTCAATAGATACATTGCAAGCAACAATATAGCTGCAGATATATATTTGCACTTTTATCTATGAGTAAAATAAATTTTCAGTTACATTGCACATTGCTCCAGTGTCATTCAAAAATGTAACTTAATTATCATTACAAATAGATAGAAACATTAAGATAAATGATAACATATATCATCATGTCTTTATTAAAAATTCTCTCATATTCCTTTTTTGACATTACAACCAAAATACATGAACTTAAACACTGCAAAAATTGCCATTATGTGTGCTGGTGTTTTCAAACACAAGGTTTCACATATTAAATTTAAGCAAATAATAAAAAATTCAGTTTGGAAAGTAACAACTACCAATAGAGCATTAGATATGTCATTCTAAAATGTAATAATTTCGTCTGTACCTTGCTTCTACTGATCCCTTTGAAATATAAATTTTACTGGTTTATGAATAAAAACGATTTTAAGCTTTTGAAATCATATCAGTTTACATTGCTGAAAGAAAAGTTGGCCAGCAGGATTTTTTTCTAATTATTAGAAAATTCTAGCAAATTATATTAACACATGTTTAAAATGTACATTTAAATGCGATTATTTTTACTAAATTAGGTTGGAATCAATAAGAATATTAAACAAAGATTAAACAAAGATAATTGTGAACAAAAATAAATTCATACAAAAAAACTTGGAAAATTATTAATTAATAAATGAATAGTTTCATTAAGTATTTAAAATAAAAAAAATGTTTAATTAAGTAAATAATTCAATGCATTGAAAACTTAATTAAGTTTTAATCTGAATCCATGTGAAATCATTAAAAGGTGTAAAATAATTTATTCTGTGCAGCTTCTATAGTGGCCCACAATAGAAGTCGGGCTGCTAAGTAGAGAAAAGTTCAGCAGCTTTAAAAAAACTAAAAATGTTACGTGTATAACTTTTACAAACGTTTTGTTGTGAGTTCTTTATTGCAAAATAAATAACACCAGTTTTAAGAGTTTTTAAATTAATAACAATTTTATATACTTTAACTACACAAGGTTGACACTACAGAACAATTTACTTAAGATGCACGTCTTTTCTTCAAGAGATTTAATTTTAAACTGATTGATTATCCACTCAGACGCTGCCCTATTTATATTTGTCCATTTAAAGTCTAGTAAACTTAAGCATCTTCTACTCGCTTTGTATCACATTTTGTTGTTGTATGTATGTTGTATGTTTATTCAATGTATAAGCGCCTGTATGTCTGTGTGTATTTTGGTTTCTGTTTTTTATGCTGATAAGTTTTCTTAGAAAACTATACAGATGGTAAACATCATACATGTTTGTTGTTGTCTTGCGTGTTTAGTTAGTAAACATAAATTTTTTATTCTTGCATGCCAGGCAGTTAGTAAACAGCATATCAAATTGTTGTTGTTTGCGTTTATAAAACTTCTACGCAGTTTGTAACTAGAAATTTTGTTGCTGTACATTAAGTTTTCTTAGCAAGCCACACAGTTCGTAAACAACATACCCAGTAATTCGCTTTATTGCTTAATTATTTTATTGTAAAACTTAAGCAAGACACATCCGTAACAATACTTAAAGTTTTGCAAAATATTTCATCAAAATATTTATTCTGCATATTAGTTAATGCAATGAAACAAAAACTATGCAACTATGCAAAAACTATAACTTTTCATGCACTATTTCATATTTGGTTTCATATCCTTTTTGATTTTTTTTTTTTGTAAGAGAAGTAGCACTTCAGGCAACAATGCCTATTTAGTCAAGTACCGTGCTACATTCTTTAGGAAAGGGATAGAGAAGAGATGAAACAGGTGGTGAAAGTAGAAGGATAGTCGAAAATTAACTGCCGTATAAGAGACAGCACATGGACCAGTGACTATGCCTTCATCGCTGAGCAGCCCCACTGACAGTCAACTTTTATTTTTCTAGTGAAAAAAACCAAGGTGTTTGTTGGGAATCGAACCCACAACCCCCATACTGACAAGCTAGTACACTACCTACTAACCTACAGGGGCACCTTGCATATGCAGGTCTCAAAATATGGATTTATTAGAGAAGTATCGGCTTCTGGAGCAGTAGTCACATTTTTTAGGGATGGACATGGACTCGAGACACATTTTGATTTTTGTATTATTATTATAGAAGGCTTGCATGCTATGTTAGTTTCAAGTGCACAACGCACAACTTAAGGCCGTATTTATACATATAGTGAGCAACTTATAGTGAACAACTTGCAACTTGCTCTATGTAAATTTCAATTGTCTGCTTATAAAGTTAATGTGAGAACACCCTTTAGTTTGTTATTTAATTTTGATACTTTTTCTTGATACAAATGGTTGTAATAATGCAGCTGGTACAAAAATTTAAAGAGTCTAAATGATATGGTTGTAGAGGTAGAGGACTAGGACGCAGAAAGAGATGAACAGACATTGTAGCGAAAACAAAGGGGGTACCTCTGCGCCCAAAATACACAAAGTATTCAATGTGTTCCACTGCAAACTAGCTGTTATTTTAGTTTGATGTCAAGTTCACTTTATTTTCCAAAATGTGACTTCCGAAAAATACAACAAAATTTAAAAAATTCCAATGGAAAAAATTCAATGCAGCAAGCCTCAAGGATCAAAAACTCGGAACGCTAAACAAACAGATTTGAAGCTTTATGCTAGAAAATAAATAATTAAAATAACGCATTTTTCTGTTTATTTTTTATATATTCTTATTTCTCGATTGTATCACAAGCTGTAATCTAGAAATATTTAAACAATTTCTCAAAAATATTTTTAAATTTTCTTTGAACTGTTCTTTTGTAATTGGAAATTAATTTTCATAAAATCTGGTCGCAAAATTAATTTGGTTTAATATTTTCAAAATTTATTTTAAATTGAAGTCAACGAAATTTCTTTGCTGCCTGGGAGTATTTCATATTTTTAATACACATTTATTATGTTAATACGTTATTGAAATAATGTGTTTAATGAAGAATATCTTATATTTTATTTTTGCATGCTGGCATGATTATGCAAAAAAACTTTAAAAGAATTAATTGTTGTAACTGCAATTTTTTTCTTCCTTTGTATTGGCACTCAAGATTAATATTCCATACACAACCTCTATTTTTTTTATCTTTATCCCTCTAACAGTTAATAGCCAATGACATAGATTAACCAATGACAGGCTAACGAGTCGGTGATCAAAGCCAATAACAAATCTTATACTGGCGTATGTTTTTAAATAGAAGAAAACATTTTTCGATAAATAAGTTAGCAAAGGTTTCAGTGCAGGTGCACATCGCTATAAAAGGGAACGCTTTCAGTTCCATTGTTGCCTTTGAATGCCCGAACCCATACTGTCACCAGCCATAAAACACTAAGAAATAAAAGAGGTTTCAAAACCAAAATTGCAATCTCCTTCTCCACTTTAATTTTATTCTACTGCGGCAATTTTATTAATTCTCTACTTATTTCTATTTAGATACGGTTTTACGTCGACCCTCGTCAAAGAGAGTGTTCTCTTTATAAAGAGAACACTGAAGATGGCAAATAGCCGAAACCGGTTCACAAACCAAATTTGACGAGGGTCGATGTAAAAGTGTACCCAAATAAAAATAAATTAAACCCCGTCGGAAAATATACACACATATCAATTCTCTACTTCTCACTGGATCTAGTTATATTTGTTCTTGTTTGGTAAGCGTGTACTATTGTTTTTATTTTCTCTCACTAGCAACTTCTTGTATCATGCTGGCGACTGCATCTTCGTCTAATCTGTTATTCTAATGCATAGGCGCCTTTACTAACTCGTTTTACGCGACTTCTCAGTATTTATTTTAATTTTCTTATTTTCCTCTCCAACTAATCAACTAACAGATTTTTCAACAAGAAGTTTGTTTTCTAAAACAAAAAATATAAAAATTCATTAATATGATCATTTTAAGAAATTTCTCATTTTAGCAAAATACTGAAAATGCTCATTTTGAATCATCCTGTTCAGTGTGATATAGTTAAAACAAAGTTTTAATTTTTTGGCTTCCAAGGTACACTAGTATCTACTTTCGAATGAAGTTTAAAATTTTACAATTGGGGACCATGAAAAGAAGGACTTTTGGCCGCCTTCTCGTAAAATGGTTCACTGTGCGGCGATGTGAATAGTGCATCGGCTTCCTATACCAGTTTAACCTTGTGTGGCTACAAAGTCAGATCCTTACGCAAAATTCATGGTTGTTTTGGATAACCTCAGTTATTGAGAACGTCAGAGAATTGACAAATCTGGATCTGCTTCAATACTATGACTCATGGCTGCGACATTTTCAGTTGAATGACCCGGTTACGCGTTGGTGTTCGCACATTTTTTATCGAGCTCGTCGACTCAAATTTAACGACCAAATTCTTAATAGCGGTCTCAGTAGAACGATTATGTTGTCCGAAAATATCACGAACTTTACGAAATGTAACTTTAACAGAACCACCATTTTTATCGCCGATTTTAATTATTTTAATGCGACTTTCTAGCGAAATTGAATTCATTGAATGTGTTACCACAATTGAAAAACAAAACTGTTGACAACCCCGATATCTCTTACCATCTCCTTTTATAACTTATGAGATAAAACTTAGCATCCCCTTAAATAAATAGTTGCTCAATTATTTTAGCTAACTTTTCTGTTTTGTTTTATTATCACTCACTATCACTCACTTTGTAGTGGTTGAAATATAAATTTATTTAATGCTGTTTAGCTTTTTGCTGTTAGCGATATGTAAATAATACAAAAGTTAAAAAGTACTATAGTTGTGTTATATTAAAAGCTTTATTTCGAAGGTATGGCGTATACTTACTTATGTGAGAATAAAATGCTTATAGGTAATAATAAAATAAAAAAAAATCTTTAAATTTAGAATGATATTCCTTTAAGATTCTGTAACTCAGCTCACCATTAACCTGCACTGCAATAGCAAGTAACACTTTCATCGATAATTAAAAATGTATTAAACGACACGTAAAATAAAAAATTGTGTGACTACATAAGAATAAATATTTATAAATTTATAACAAAATAAAAATAAAATTCAGTATAAAGTTTGCCGAATGTCCATTTGCCTGGTTGCCAAATACAATCAAATATCAATTATGCAGGAAATTAGAATTTTGAGTGAAGCAAATCTTGAAAAAATTTCTTTTGTTTTTTGTCGTTTGGCAATCAGATTAAAATGGCACTGCCCTTACTGTGAATACCCATTGCTTAGAGTTAAGAGCAATAAATAATTAACCTGAATGCTGTAGGGGATCTTCGATTAAACTAAATATTGGACATTATGCAAAAATAGATATTGGGGAAGGGTGTGTGCTATAGCTTACAATAACAGGAAGATATGTATATCCAGCTATACCTTATTAAGGCATGAGAAGAAATATGCAATATTGTTTCAGTTGAAAGCATTTTGCTAGCCGAGTTGAACCTATTGAGGTTCAGAGCCTATAAGCTTTAGTAAAATGTCTATCGGCCGAAAGTTAACCTTTTTTAGAATTAAATATGCCCTTTATTTGGTAAAATGAATTGTCTTTTTCTCTGTTTGAGAACGAAAATATCTTTCGAAATGAAAATAAAAAAATTATTTTTGATTTTTAATGCCCAAAAGAATTTTCGCCGAGAGATAAAAAAGCAACCACTTAATACCTACTGAGTGCTACTCAGTATATTCTTAACAGATTATCGTTCGTTTTTAAACGGCATTACAAAAACAATAGGGTCATAGATTCATATTTTATAAAATATTTCTATTAATCAAATATAAGGCGTACAAATTGGTTCCAAAAAGCGTTAAATTAAAAATTAAAGGTTGCCCCTATAGAACATCTATAGAACACCGTGATAAATACCCATATAAATCTTAACAAAGTTGGCATCACTGCAGTTCGCAATAACAGAAAAAGAGGCTCAAATTTTTATTAAAGCGAGTCCTGAAGTAGCTGCAGAAATATAGATAAATATCAGTTTTTTTCAGCAAGAAGTTTGTTTTTCAATTACGGCAACAGCAACAGCAACATCATGATAGTTTTGACGAATACGTCACAAGCCTATTCGTAGTAGACGCATTGGCAATTGTTACAATAATTAAAATACACTTTGAAAATGGTGATTCTATTAAAGTTACGCTTTGTAATATTTCGTGCTTCTGACTCCGCTATTAAGAATTTGGTCGTTAAATTTGACGCGATAAGGTTCGACACAAAATGTGCGAAGACCAACACGTATTCGACCGGGTCGTTCAACTGAAAGCATCACAGATGTGAGCCACAGTGTTGAAGCAGATCCAAATTTGTCAATTCCTCGACGTTCGCAACAATTGGGATTATCCAAAACCACCACATGGCGAATTTTGAGTAAGGATTTGGCTTTGAAGCCTTACAAGGTTCAACTGGTACAAGAATTGAAACAACCGGTTGGTTTTTCTGAAAAGATAATTTCTTTCAGACGAAGCCCATTTTTTACTTGTCAGGGTATATCAACAAGCAAAATTGTCGCGTTTGAGATTCTGATTCGTTGCATGTTCAACGTGTCAGTGTATAGTGCGCTAAATGATATGGAAGATAAGGCTGGAAATGCGGTAACAGATCACGCTATTGCTAAGATACTAACAACTCAATTGTGGCCGACGACGTGGATATGAGTGTTAGGCGGTTTTAACAGGACGGTGCTATATGTCACACAGCCAACGATACGATCAATTTATTGGAAACAAAATTTATCGATCACATAATTTCACGACAATCAGCAGTTAAGTGGCCAGCCAGATCGTGTGATTTAACACCACTCGATTATTTTTTGTGGGGCTATGTTAAGGACAGAGTCTATACGAAGCTAATTGCATCGATTTCAGCCTTAAAACATAAAATCCGTGATGTGAATAACGAAATATGACCGCCATTTTGTCAAAAAGTGTTAAAAACTGTCATGAAATTATCGATATCTGTCAGTGTAGTCGTGGTGGACAGATATTATTTTTCATTTGCCATTTTCATAATTGCCCAACTTTTCTCTTCGTAATACAATAAAAATTTGTATCATCTTAATCGAAATTTTTTGTTTTAGAAAACAAATTTCTTGTTGAAACCCCCTTTACTTAAAAATTGCACACCATATATACTCCTGCTGCCTATAACAATAATAAATGTTTAAAATTATAAATTAAAGATTGTCTCGGTAGATGATGGAATATTATGTATAGGGACCGTGACCCTCTTTCCGTCTAATAATATTATCGCTTCCCAAAACTTTTATTACTGAAGCATATCTGCAGTACAGTATTGCGATTGACCATTATTTGACAGAACCTAAAGGTTCTGTCATATCCTGCTAAATGGTAAAATTTTGAGTAAGTAAGTGAATCCTGCTTATCAGGCAAAATTTTATCGAAAGTATGAAACTTGTGAATTTTTGTAGTTGACTGGCATAGACCAGCATCTTAACGAAACTTTAACTGTATTAGAAAACTATTCTCTAAAATTTAACTCAGTGGGCTCTTAGTAGAAAGGTATTATTTTCTCTACGATAAACAACACAAAATATTAGTCGCTGAGTGCCACAAGGAACTGCCACAATTTTAATGTCATTTGTGGTATGTATTGCAAGATTTTACAGCAATAAATTTTTAAGATCCGCTTCCGGCAACCGACAGTAATTATTGAAATGAAATCCGTTAATTAAGATCTTACTGTATCAGAGTTATTTCGCCTTTATATTTATTTTGTATTATTTAAAAAGGTTGAACCCTGATTAACATCATCATTATTGTCACCAATTTAATGCAAAGAAGACATATAAAGAGACTGCACGGAATGTGATTGTATGAGTTTGTTTAAATGCATTTTTATTAATAAATGCAGAAATTAAAATAAAAAATATTCTTCGAAACAAGTGAAAATGTTGAACGTTGAACGTTAAACAACTGAAAATATTGAGCGCTGTTTCATTATAAACAAATTTGTTTGTTTACTGCAGATAAATGTTGCCAAAGTCAAAAGGTCATTAGTTATAATTAACTTTAAAAATTCTTCTTTAATATTTAAATGAAGAGAATGCATTTTAAATTAAAAGATAAAATTTGATTCATGTACAAAATTGATACGAGCAATATACGACTTTCAAAAGGTAGGGAAAAAATCTTTCTAAATATTATATTCATACTTTCTTATTTTTCTTTTTTAACCTCACTCTTTGGTGGTGGAGAAAAGTTTTAATTATCACAGTTCTGAAGTGTTTATGTTTCAAATATATTTTTTTCGTAAAATTTAAACAACTTAAAATTCCCCCCGGGGGCACATTGATATGTTTTGACGGAATCTCACCACCAGTACATGTGTCAACGTACACAATATTTTCACGGGAATCAGTAAAGCCCCAGAGTTCAGCTAATTGTCTTTTTAGTCTTTTAGCTGTACTCTGATTGATTATTGAGGTTGGCCCTTCGGGAGTATCGTTTAGAAATATTTGACGTATTTTATGTTGTTTTCTTTTAATTCAGAGAATTCTTATTAAATGATCATGTCTGTAGGTTGTTATGATTTTCAGTAATCGTGACAATTAGTACACTATCGCGATTCATCATTACTTCTGTAAAATAAGCAAAAAGTAAACGAAATGACCTATTGTGTATTTTACAAACTTCGTACTTACCTAAGAAATCGTATATACACAAAACAACAACAACATCCTTATAAGAAATTCCACGAAATAAACTAAACAACAAAAAACCAAACCAACTAGCATAGAACAAAAACAAAACTCAGCTAAACAGGCGCCTGCACTGAATGATGTTAACGAACTGCAATGTATCAGAGTTATTTTAAGTAGAATATTCTTGTGTATGTGAGAACTACTTAAAACAGATATATTAGCACCACTTGCTGCCACTAGAGATGAACTCAAATTGAAACGCCGTTGAGTAAAGGCAGTAATATAATAAAGCATCTTTTAGGCGTTACAGTAGTGAAGTTACCATCGCGTTTATTTTTGTGTGTATTGAAAGTGAATAAATCGTTTAATTTAATTTCAAATTCTAAAATGCTGTGCTATTATTTTGCAATAAAACAACTCAATATAAGAAAACGTTTACTAAATGGAATAAATAAAGTTCGAAGCATTTCATTAGGAAGTTTTACATCAGATCCGCTATATAGCAGCAGGTTTTTAAATTAAAGTCAGAAATTAAACAATGTCACCATATAGAATTGATTTTCAGCAATGAACCATTATGGGCAGGCACTGCAAAATTATGCAAAAATAAAATCCTAAATTAAAGTGTGTTCTTATAGGGACGTAATTTTTAGGAATATTGTACTGTGCTTCTTTCTGTTGGACGGACAAATTTAATAAACTGTATTTACAATTAAATCACTACGATTTTTACAGGTTATTAGAAAATTTGGGTATGATTTTACGCCAACCCGCAACAAATCGGTTTCGGCTATTTGCCATCTTAAGTGTTCTCTCTATACTATATAAAATATAGTATATATATAAAATATTTAAAATATACAAATAACCTATTAGAAAAATATATAAATCTTAAAGTCTATTCCCATCATATCTTATATTTTAAATCCAAATAGGAAGACACTTTAACTTTTCAACGACAACAAAAACATATTGAACAAAATTTAAAAAGTCTACTTCGTATCTGACAGGTTTATTTTCCTAAACAATAATTTTTTTGATATGTGCGTATGTGAGTACAAAGAGAACACTGAAGATGGCAAACGGGCGAAACCGGTGTGTTCACAAACCAAAATTGACGAGGGTCGACAAAAAACCGTACCCAAATAAAAATAATTTTTTTCTTAAAAAATACATTATGTAAAATTATTTGAAATCTATTAAATCTACAACATTTTATAATTTTTTTTATATGAGTTTCAAAAATAATTCTCATTTTGTTTATAAAGCTTCTGTACTTTAAGAAAAGTGTTTTTCTTAAAATTCAGATAAAAGTTTTCTGATGAGCAAGCAGACCTAAGCAACCTGCGAAATATGTTTAGATACCAGCTTTGCTAAATAAGTTGCCCATTGCTCAGTTAACCGAATAATAATAATAATAATAACATAATAATAATATTAAATTAATATGTATTAATCTTTAAACAGTCTTTTTAATTAAATTCAATTTTAATTAAATTTAATTTTCAATATTTCGCTTTCCTTTCGAAAGCTTCTTTAGGAGATTAATTTTTATAAAAACAAAAATTATTAAAAATATTAATACATATTTATTTAAGATATAAAGGTCGAATAAAAATAATAATCAAATAATATTAATTAATTAATAATTTTATCTAGGCCAATAATAAAACCCGAATTTTACTGCTTGGTTTAAATTTCTTTCCGCTTTAGAGTGAGAATTACTACTCAGACAGTTATGTCTGCTATGGTTGTTGAGATGAGAGAGTAACATAAATTGTCATAACAAAAAATACATACTACTTTCATTTCAGAGCATTGACGCATCATTAAATAGGTGTATTCCAATTTTTTTAAGACAATAACTTCTTTAAGCACTTGTAACTATGATACAATCTTTAGAGACAAGGTAGGTGGTTAAGGTAGAAGAATAGAAAAGAGGCCTCATCTTTAATTCGTTGTTAAAGTTAATACCCTGGACGTTGATATGGGACTCTATGTATAGTTGTTTAGGCAGTTATTTCGAACAAAAATCATTTTATTAGTTCTTTTACTTCACTGACAAATGCGCTATAAAAAGATACCGACAAAAGAGCCTGACAGTGCTGTAATTCATCAAAACTTTAATATTTCCCAAATTATACCAAAAAACAGCCGCATGATTTGAAGTCAGGAAAACCGATTTGTAGCCAACATAGACTACAGCAGCCTCAAGTTGAAATTCGTACAGCCATTTTATTTCTTGTTTCTTGTTATTAAGCTATTGCTTGGACATAAACTTGGGCTTTGAAGCCATTTACCTCTATAATCGAACACAAATCAAAAAACTATGAAACGTGTTTTTAAAAAAAATTTCTTAAAAATGATTTTATTTTAAGAACCTTTTTATATTTATTCTTTTATTAAAAATTTTAACTGTGATTTTCTTTTTGTTTCACTTTTAAAATTAGGTAAATTAAAAATAAATTTCCATAGGGTCCGCCATCTAACGTTTTTTTTTCAACTACTGTTTATTTCGTGAATGGCAACACTTAGCTCATGTTTAAATTGACAGATAATTAGTTTTATCCATCCGCTGAACGAATATGGTTGTGTATACGCTTGAACAACGCTTCGCTAAGTGGGCCTACGATCGACTTACAGAAAATGCCGATTTTGCAAAAAAAATCACGTTTTCAGATGAAGCTCATTTTGATCTTGGCGGGTATGTAAACAAGCAATATTGTCGCATTAGGGGCACAGAAAACCAGCACGCATACATTGAAAAGCGGGTGCGTCACCCAAAACGAGTCACTGTTTGGTGCGGATTTTGGTCCAGAGACATAATTGGGCCATTTTTCAGGAGTGGCCGTTACAGTCAACGGCGATCATTATCGGGCCATGCTGAATGAATTTTTGCTCACAAAGATTTAAGAGAAGGATATTGGCAACATTTGGTTTCAACAAGACGGCGCTACGTGCCACACAGCCAAAGCTGTGTAGTTTTCTTTATAAAATTAAACAGAAAAAGTTATTTGGCGGACCCTATACTTTCTCAAAATATTTTTTTTTTATTAGATATTGCAAAACATAATTTATTATGTTCAAGCGAAAATTGTTTGCTCGCATCATTATGCCAAGTCAAAATTTGATATTCATTTATAAATACGATATTTTTGAATGTTCATTTACCTTAACCAGTATAGAGAAAAAAAAGAACACTGAAGATGGCACATGGCCGAAACCGGTTTGTTTACAAACCAAATTTAACGCGGGATGACGAAAAATCATACCCAGCCTTAAAGTATTTATTGGCTTATTTCTTCTTAAAATCTATAAAAGAAGTTTTATATGAAGGTGGCCACAGCGTTAAGTAAAAGTTTCATATCTGGTGTAGAGTTAAATAAATATCTATTCTTAATCTAAAATTTTATAGTGATGGAAAGCTGTTTTAAAATTGCGACTGAAATTCAATTAAATTGCATTAAATTGAATTATAAAAAAATTCGAATTGATAACAAGGTAATGGTTTTTTGATTTTGGTTGTAATTGCGATAAATTATACCATGTATATTGTATTATGATTTCGGAAAATACCATTTTTATGATCTGGAAAATTATTCTATTATACATTAAAATACAATAATAAAAGTATCTCCCAATTAAATAAATAATGGAATTAATTAAATAATTGTTAAAATTTTAATATAAAACTAAAGAAATTCTCAAAAGGTATAAAATTAAACTGAACAACAAAGTTTTTGTTTCGGGGTTGAAATTAGCTGATTTTAATGTATTTTCACGTGTTAAAACCGAAAATGACCATAAAAATTATATATTAGCTCCTGTTTTCAAAATATAGTATCATTATATGTATATATTGAGTTTTCAACCAATGAAATATTTCATCACCAACAGTTGGTACACATGTTTGCTTACATAATTTCCCTCTCTTCTGCTGTTCATAAGTAGTAAACATAACCTATGTGAGTTTGTCAGTTGTACGCGCCTGGTTGCTATTGTGTGAAGTTGATTTTAAAATTAATTTAACTGCTGATCTGAAATGCCTCGAAAGTGTGTGATTTCCGCCGATAGCTTTTGCTATACATGTGGTGAAATAACATTTTTGGCTCAGAAACGTAAAATGACGCCTATGAATGTTATGACTGCCTATGAACATTATTTTGATGTAAAAGTTGGGGACCAAAATAAATCATGGGCTCCTCATATATGTTGTAATTCTTGTTCCGCCATATTGCAAGAGTGGCTGAAAAATAAAAACCGGTCAATGGCTATTGCAGTACCTATGGTTTGGCGTGAGCCTACCAATCATACAGACGACTGTTAATTCTGCTTAACTCCTCCCATTAAGCATGGTTTATCTATGAAGAAAAGAGGAACGGTTAAATACCCTAATCTCCCATCTGCTCTTCGGCCTGTACCACACTCAGACACTTTGCCAGTCCCTTCTCTACCCCAAAACTATGAAATTTTAAAGGAAGGTGATAAAGACTGTGTAGAAGGAGCAACCCATCCTTCTACATCTTATGACCCTGATTTTGAGATAAGCGATAGGTCTAGTGATCCGCACAGAATTAGTCAAGCAGTGTTAAGTGACCTTATAATAGATCTTGGCTTGTCTAAGGAAAAGGCTGAGCTTTTAGGTTCAAGACTACAACGGTAGAATCTTTTAAAACATGATGTGAAAATATCTCAGTATAGACAACGTCAAAAAGATTTGCTTCCTTTTTTTGAGAAGAAAGAAAACCTCGTAGTTTGTTCTGATGTTAATGGTTTGATGAACTGCTTGAATTTGGATCACACTCCATCTGAATGGAGATTGTTTATAGACTCTTCAAAAGTAAGCTTAAAAGCTGTACTTTTGCATATTCCTACAGGTCATGCAGTTCACATGAAGGAAACTTATATAAATTTGAAAACACTTCTTCAATCAATCAAATATGAACAACAAAAGTGGCAAATCTGTGGTGATTTGAAAGTCATTGCAATTAGGGTCCACCAAGTACTGTTGTTTTTTGTGTCTGTGGGACAGTCGGGATAGAAAATTTTACTATAAAAAAGTTAACTGGCCTACACGAGACCTTAACGCTAATAAGAAAAATGTGGTTGACGAGCCTTTTGTACATCCTAAGGATGTTCTCCTTCCCCCATTACATATTGAGTTGGGACTAATGAAAAACTTTGTCAAGACCATGTGACCAGGAAGAAAAAGCTTTTAAGTACTTGAGAGCAAAGTTTCTCAGGTTAAGTGATGCAAATGTCAAGGAAGGCATCTTTATTGGGCCTCAAATCCGTGAAATCGTAAATGATCCTGCTTTTGACATGATTTTAACAGGAAATGAAAAAAGAGCCTGGGAAGCCTTTAAAGGATTTGTACATGGGTTTTTAGGTAAGAAAAGAGATGATAACTTCACAGCATTGGTTAAAGAGCTTCTTCAAGCTTACCATTAACTTGGACGCAACATGTCCTTAAAAATTCTTTTTCCTCACTCTCATCTTAATTTCTTCCCACAAAGCCAGAACTAATAAAAATTTTTCATTATCATTTTCGTTTTTATCACCCCAAAATTAGTAGAAATTGACTTACTTAGTGAAGGAAGCATTCAAAAAATATTTTTTTGTTGTGCAGTAATATTAGAGCTTAGAGCTGAAACACTAGAATAACTGCAATATGAATTGCTTCCTTAAGATGGTTGATGCCCTAGAGACACATCCTTTAACTTCTTGTATTAAAAGGTTTTACGCTCATAATTAAAGTCATTTTTTGAAATTTAAAAAAAAAAACTTTAACGCAAATTATTCTTTGCTTTTAGGTATTAGAAGATTTTGGTTACATTTATGACAGTTCTATTACCGTGCCACCAGTACCGGTACCTGTCTGGCCATATACATTGGATTACAAAATCTCTCATGAATGTAAGAGTGGTACATGCCCTTCAAAAACTTTCCCCGGCGTTTGGGAAGTTCCTCTAAACACTCACTATGTAGAAGGCTTTGAAGGTGGTCATTGTCCGTATTTGGATCAATGCGTCTTGCACAACTTGGATGAAAATGAAGTGTTTGAATGGTTACAAGAAGATTTTTCACGTTACTATGAACAAAATAAGGCACCCTACATGATGCCCGTTCATACAAATTGGTTCCAAACGAAACCATTGGAAAATGGATTACACAAATTTTTGGATTGGGCTTTGGAACTGTAAGTATTTAAATCAATTAAATTTCAAGAACAATATAACAACAACAACAACAACAAAACATGTTTAAAAAATTTTTTTTTGCTAAATTTAATTAAATAACGTAAAACTTCCACAAACCAAAACTTGTTGTTTTGAAAACAACACCAATGAAGGAGAGAAAACGTCCAAATAAATTGTGTTAGTAATTGGCCAGAGCTATTTAAAGAAAAAACAATATCACAAAAGTATAAGTATAATAGTATAACATCTTTTGTAAGCATTACCTCGCACGTTTTAATGAGAAAAGTTTAATTTTTTTAAATAAAAACAAAACTAGCAAAAACAAAATTAAAAACAACAAAAAAAACCAAAAAAATGAAACACAAAAAATAAAATAATGTAAAGCCAGTTATAAGCAGAAAATTAAACAGCTTTTAGTTAAGTATTGGAAGGAGGTTTTCATAGCAAATATACTTTAAGCATATAGCTTGTAATGGATATACCGACCAAAAGCCGCCACGTTAAAATAGTGTTTGCGCCAAGCAAACTTCCTTAATAAAGTTATGCTCAGATAATATCGCGTTTTTTTTTGCTACGTAGTTTCTCATTTTCTCATACCTTTTCGTTAACAGCATTATCGCAATTCTCATCACCAACATTTTACCAACAAAATTGGTTAAGGTAAAAGAAATGGAATACAAAAAAAAAAGTTAAATAAATTTTAATAAAATGAGAATGAGCTGTTCGAGGGAAAAAGTATTGGTTTTGTTAATCAAATAAAATTATAAAAAAAAATTGTCTTTATGTATTAGAGGTACAAAAAAGTACTTTTCAAATTAATTTTCTACCCTTGATTTGATAAGGTGATAAAAGACTTAGGCCCCCATTGTTTATTTCTTCAACTTAAGCGAAACATGTTTCAGTTATTTAGTTCGGTATCTGTCAAAATAAGTCCCAGAAGGAAATGGATGATCCAAAATTATACAAGCACAATTTCATTCACATATGCATTTGCGACAACTTGGCGTAGAAACAAAAATGCAGATACTGATTCGCTATGCAAAAGGTCGAGCTATTCGTGTGTCAATGTACTAAGGTGGGAAAAAAATCTGTACGGAAAGCGCTCCCCCCGGGGGCACATGATAGTCTTTTTGGAACCTCCTATTCCATTTAGACTGGTGTCTTGCGGAGTAAAAGGGAGCCCAGGCCTCTTAAAGGCTAGTAGCAGTCACCTGGACAATCCACATATTTCCACGGGAATCAGTTGCCCCAGAGTACACTATTTGTTCTCTTTAGACAATGATGTGCTCTGACTGGTTATTGAGGTTGGCTCCTATATGGGAGTATCGTGGTGGTTGTGGTTTCGGACCCTCGTGAGAGTTTGTGGGTCGGATCATTCAAATTAACACAATGAATGGTTTAGGTCCAGTGAGTATGAATGCTGTCGTGTTCTTGATAAAAGAGAGCTTCATGCGTTCTGGACCAGGAGTTGGAAAGTCTCCAACTCTTTAGCAAGGAGTGAAGGCTGCGGCCTACTTCGGGCTTTCGAAATTGCTACTAGAAGTGACCGGAGGATATACGTATTCGATGGCCTTCTAGGGCGTGGTTGGTGTCCAATCAACCAAGTGGTTTGACCACCATCTGATTATGACTATATAGCAGATGTAAATCAAATCACGCTTTGTACGGAGAGCGCCTTCGTGCTAAACTTTTGGTCATTTGTTAAAAGAGCAAGGGATAATTCTAGTTCCTCGCTTCCGACTCTTTTAAATAATGACCAAATACTGACTGACTTGTCTGATAAAGCTCACTTTTTGGTTGGTATATTTGCAAATAATTTTTATTTGTCGGAAAGATGTCCGATCTTAACAGAGTATCCGTTACTAGGCCGAAGATAATATTATATTATGACGAGCATTTATTTTATTTTTTTTTAAAGAGAAGTAGCAGCAACAATGCCTATTTAGTCAATTACGGTACAGTCTTTAGGAAAGGAATAGAGAATAGATGAAACAGGTGGTGAAAATAGAAGGATAGTCGGAAATTAACTGCCGTATATAAGATAGCACAGCGACCAGTGACTATGCCTTCATCGCTGAGCAGCTCCACCGACAGCCAATTTTTATTTTTGTAGTGAAAAAAACCAAAGTGTTCGTTGGGAATCGAACCCACAACCCCCATGCTTACTACCTACTAGCCTACAAGGGCACCTAAAAAGATTTTAGCAGATCTTAACATCAATAAGTCTCCAGCACTGGCGGTGAAACACTGGTCATAATCACGATTTCGCTGCAATCTGCAAATGGGTTCGTGTGAATAGAGGCGATTTTTATGCTCATAAGACTCAATGTTGAATGCTTAGGCATAGATGTGTAATCGGAAATCTGTTACTATGGATGATATGAGGATATTAAGGAATCGGAAGCTCTTGATCCTCCTGGCATGAAAATTCGGTGTGATGTTCGATTGACTAAGCACATTTCTTGAGTTTCTAAAGAAGCTTCAAGTGGCTTTCCGTTTTTTAAAACGGTGTAAGAGATGCTTCACTCCATCCAATCTACTATTCTACTACTATTTATACCACCTACATCCGTCCAAAAATGAAATACAACTCTCATGCATGGGCCGGTGTCTCAAAGTCTATTTTGGAGTTATACGAATCAAATAAAAAAATCGTATCGTTGTCTTCTTTTTATTGTTTTTTTGTTATAACAAGTTAAAAAGTCTTAAAAAATGTTGGTTATTCAAAAAGACAGTTAATGGCAACACTTTTTTGGTATAGATATCAGATTTATATCAAATTTTTCTTAGTTCTAGTAAGAACGATACTCAGAGGGAGTATAAAGTGGATGAGGTTCATTTTCCGATCGGTTGTTTTTATAGTAATATAATAATTCATCCATGAATCCCAAAAAATTGGGAGAACAAATGAGAGATCAGTAATGAATGGGTGCCCAACTACCAACTAGGTGAATGGTAGGATTAATAAACCGTCTGTTAAAATCAACTGCACCAGTGTAAGTCTACCAACTCCATATTAGAAAATCTAAAGAGGCTATCTATGACACATGATCCGAAGTACCTGCTTCGAAGATCGCGAAAAAACGAACAAAGGCATTGAAAGTGTAGATCCAATAGGTTAAATTATTAGGTGTGATCCAGCCTGAACCAGATGAACCTAGTGAACCTGCATTACACCTCCCCGCCACATTTATCGGTCTTTATGGATTACTTGACCATCTAGACCTGTGCTGCTGGGGGTATAAGGGAGCTCAATCCCTTGAAGGCAGCAGGGGTCAACTGGAAGCTCCACGTTATTTCCACGGGAATCAGTAAGCCCCAGAGTTCAACTAATTGTCTTTTTAGATGTTTAGCTGTTTCTCTGACTGATTATTAAGGTTGGCCCTTCGGGAGTATCGTGGTGGTTGTAGTTTTGTGGCCCTCACATGAATTTGATTATGAGGGCCAGGATCATCTCGCCTTTAATAACACCAACAGGTGAATGATGCGGATTCAGTGAGCATGCTAGTCATGTGTTCTTGACCAGGAGTTGGATAGTCTCCAGCTCTTCAGCAAGGAGTAGTGGTTTGCAGACCTGTTTTGAAACCGCTGAAATTGCAACTAGGAAAGACCTGTAGCTAGAATTAGTCCTCGGCTTCCTAGGGCGTGAATGACGTTGCTTTTTATTCCCGGTGGTTTGACCACCATTTCATTAAGGCTTACAGCCAGGTGCAGATGTAAATCTTATCACGAAAATGAACTCGCATTACAATTCACTTATCAAGAGCCTGATTTTAGTTAAAAACTCAACCCGGAACACCCGTGCAAAAAACCTTGTCAACCTCACAGTTTCCGGTATTTATCCCGTGCTTACGTATTCACGCAAGTTCTATAGTTTAGAAAGCAGCGCTAATAATTCGAGGATGCCAGTTATTCGCTTACAAAATAGACATCAAGACCTAGCGTTATTGGTAATGAAAAAGCGCACATGTACTCGTATGTATAAGAGATTTCTTAATAAATTCTAATAATAAATCTCTAATAAGTCGTAATCTCCTAGTTCTCCTAATCTTCCTATTCTCGCGATTTTCCTGAGAACACAGATAGCACTAGTTTTCTTGTAAATGAATTAAGCGATTATTCACTGTCGTCTTCAAGAAAAGCTTCATTTACTTTTAAACCTTATTGCATTGTTCCTCATAGTTTTGCCACTCCGTTACATTTTTTTTAAGTAAACGAACGCTTCCGACAAACTTTTAAATAATACAATTACTAACTTTAGCAGTTTTCTTTAAAACAAAAAGTATTGAATAAAATTTCATACAGAAACTTCATTTCCAACACAGCATTCTCAGCAGATACCTTAACTTCGTGTCATCTTTAACAATAAACCGAAGTGTTAACTTTCTGCTATCAAACGAACGGCAAGAACTTTTTTGTATAGCCAATATAAGAGATTTAAAACAATTTTTAAATGGACGTGGTAGAAAATTAACAGCGTTTTACATTTATTTGCATAACCGATAACGGTGATGAATGCCAAAGACAAATAGTTGTTTGGTGATTTATTTCTTAAGTAGATAAAATTTTTTTAAAATTTATTTTATAAAATTATCTCTAGAGCAAAGATTTTCTCTTGCAGGTTTCTTAATAAAAATTTTTGTGTTAATTTATTTTTTTAAGTTTTTATTCGATTAATTATTAAATTTAACTATAAAAAACATTTTTTGTTTTTGAAGTTCGATTGTATATTCTTAACCAAATATATAGAGAATGTTATTATTGATATGTGCGTATATTTTCCGACGGAGTTTAAGCTCTTTTTATTTGGGTATGGTTTTACGTCGTCCCTCGTCAAATTTAGTTTGTGAACAAACCGGTTTCGGCTATTTGCCATCTTCAGTGTTCTCTTCATATACTGAAAATGTGACATAACTCTTTAGGTGGCCCCACATTGGACGCCAAAATGTGACAGACCTCTTTGACGTTTAGTGGAGATGGCACGCTGGTCGAGGCACGGCATTAGCTCGCCGGAAATGGATGAGTTCTTTCCACTAGGTCCTGTCCACATTTAATTATTCGTACCAGATTTTCATGCTAGAAATGTTTAACATCATTTGAAATTTACAAACAAATATAACGGAGAGACATACGACAGCTAAATTATTGCAGATCAATGCTATTGATCTTGGCGCTTTACATTAGACTGGCTGTTAGTCTTTTCAGGTTGCATAGCATATTTCAGATATCCTTGGCTCCTGGTCACCTGTAAAGTAATTTTTAGGAACCCAAATAAAAATAATGTTATTATTTTTAGACTTGGATTTGTTTTGCTTAATTAAAATAAAGTAGTTTTTGCTACGAGTAAGAACGATTAGCCCAATAAACGTTATTCGCCGAGATTTCTAAAGTCACAAATAATAATGAAATATAATCTAATGCTTTACCAAATAATTATCTGTGTTTCCTCACCATTTTTGATTGACAATTTCTCCACATTATTTTTTTATTACAGTTAGAAATTCGCGCATTATCAGTTAGTTAGACGTTGTAAAATTTTTTTGGAAATATCGTACAGAATTCAGTAATGCATTCGAAATAAGTTATCGAAGTTTCTTAGAAATTGCTTTCAGCTTTGGGTATGATTTTACGTCAAGCTTTAAGCTTTCTTGTTTCAAATTTCTGATTGCAAAACAATCTGCACTAGATTATATAATATGCCCAAAAATATGCTACAAACCTGGTGTTTAATAACAAACTACATTTATAGCACCTTCATTTTGTAAGTATTCCAGTGTAACGCAGTTTAATTATAGTTAAGGCTCAACACATTCCAGTAATTATATGTTTCCATAGTTAATAATAAATAATATTTTCTTTTAAAAACAACATGAGTTAATAACTTTTGACATGGCCTGTTAATGTTAACAACATCTGATGTCAAATGCTATGTTAGATCAAAATTAATAACACTTTTATAGAAATATATCCATCTGACAAGTAATTCTTGAGAATATTTGTATTATTTGTTAATTATAATTTTTGTTTAAATATTTCAAAGGTTTGTGCTTTAATGCTATCCTTTCGCTATACTTCTCAATGTGAAATGTACTCTATTTATATACTTGCTATCCTCTACCTTCTTGTTTTTATAACAAATTTCAATTGACAGTTTGACTATATAGAAATTGAAAAAAAAAATTTTTTTTAAATACTTTTTGTTTTACTTTCAATGACGCAACAACACTTTGACTGCTGTAATCCTTAATGAAATGAAAATATCAGCAACAATAGTATAAAACTTTATAATTTGGTTTTAAAAATGGGCGGTGGGACAAGCAATGATACTGGCTAACAGGTTTTAAAATTAAAATACATAGTGCTGGTGATGGAGTGACAGAAAGGATGAGACAGCAAGTAATAATACAGAGTGTGGTATTTGAATTAATTAAAATTTATAATTCTAAAAAAAAAAATAAATAAACAAAAGTTGTTCAAACAAATTCAATCTGCAAAGAGTTTTGATGAGAACATTTTTGTATTTTACCTAAAACGAGTACAAAGTTGTAATGAAACTAATTTTATCACCATCCATCAAAATAACACATTATATTTTTGACCTTTTTCTACTTTGTTGGAAAAACTTTGTTAGATTTTATTTTCTTTTTTGTTTTCTCTTTTTATTTGTCGATGTCATTTTAGTGCCTTTTTAGTGCTGATTCTTTTTTCTTGTGTTTAATTTACACTTGTAACAAGTATTTAATTTGTTTATTTTATATAGAAATGTTTATTTGCTAAATAAAAATAAAAATATCGAAGATTTGGTAAATGCAGTGTTTTCCCAAGTTTCGTAAGCATTTAAAAGCTGCCAACTTAAGTAGAATCGGTAATAGTTTGCCATAAATTTAATTTAACATCAAAATTACCCCTGTAATTTTCTTTATAGTTTAAAGGCGAATGAATTTTTATTTTATTTTATAATTATTTATATTTTATAATTAGATTTATAGTTTTGTATTTTATATTTTAAATTTAATATGGTGTTCAGACATACGCAATTATTGAGATTATCGCAATAAATGACATTATTGAGCTCAATATTCGATACAAAATCTCAATTAAGTTATTGCGCAATAAGTACAAAATTGTTATAAATATTGAGTAAACCTTGATATGCAACACTGTTAATAGGTGTGTTCAGTGAGAACAAATTATCTACCATTTATCTACATTGACATATGCCATCAATGTAAAACAAAACAAACTATTAAAAATGGCAAGTCAAGCTGAAGGTAAGTGCATAAATATTTAATTTATAATTTTTAATATTTATATTAAAATAATATATAACAAATTTCGTTTTTTTATATGTGGGTATGTAGGAGCAAAGAAAAAGAGAATGGGCTGGAATGAGGCCAGTGAGGCAGCCCTTATTGACATGTGGCCGAGTAAGATTGATGGCCTTCGTGGACACAGGAAAAACGGCCACATCTACGCGGAGATGGCGGATGAACTCGGCGCCCAGGGACACGATTGCAGTGCACGTGATGTCCAAGTGAAGTTGCAGAATTTCACACAGCGATACAGGTATTTATACACGTACATAAAAGCTGTCGCGTGTTACTGTGTTTTTTTTTTGTGTTCCATAACATTAAAATACAACATAGTGCTGCAACAAAACAAACTCAACTTTACATTACTACAAATGTATTTCGATGTTTTGGAACACGCTTTTGTATTTAAAACAAAACAGTAATATACTGACAATGTTTAAAAAAAATTGTTCTAAAATTAATATTTTTGCAGAAAAGAAAAAGCGGCAATGGGGGTATCTGGTGGATCACCTTCTACATGGAGCCAGTACGAAAAGGTCCACCAGATAATAGGAGGGTTCAAGGCAAATGCTTTTAATGAGCTAACCCTTGAAAGCATTGGCGGTAAGTGTTTTTATGAGGCTGAAGCCGGCTTAATATAAAAACATAAAATAAAATTGTAATACATTATAAGTTTTTATTTTGATAAAACTTAAAAAAAGTAAAAAAGTAATTTAATATTTGTTATTTATGCAGATGTTTCAACAATGGTACTGTCATCAAGTACATCGCCATCATCGCCGCTGACGCCGACCTCCCCGTCACCTGAACCTTGCACATCGGAACCTTCAAAAAAGAAAAGAAAATTTAATTTTAAAGAAACGCTTCTTCAAAAATTTGATAAAGTCTCAGAAGAAATAACGTTGCACCTCAATAGAAGCGCAACGAATGAAAAAAATATTATTGAAATAGAAAGAGAGAAAATAAAAATGCTTGCTGAAATTGCTTCTGACAACAGAGAGGTGAACAAAGCGCTGATTTGTTTTTTGAATAAAAATTAAAATAAAAATATGTATAAATAAAAAAAAATTAAATTAAAATTTTAAATATTTTAAAAATAGTTTGCTTATACTTACTAAAATAAGAACACAAGGTTTGTCTTATTAGTTCCGCGGTTGGTTCGTTATCACCAATCGTAACATTATGTATGGGGCTCTCACGATTCGTTTCGAAAACTTGGACCTTTTCAAGCCACATTTGATTTATGTGGTCATTTCTTTCATTCAAAAAGTTGTGCAAGACACAGCAAGCACGAACTATAATAGGCGCGTTCCCCACTCGATTATCTATTCCCTTTCCAATGCGACGAAAACGTGCTTTTAAATGACCAAATGCGTTTTCAACCACTCTTCTACACTTTGATAATCGGTAGTTAAATAACTTTTGTTCTTCTGACAAGGCCGTTGAAAAAGCGTATGGTTTCATTAAATTGGTTGAGAATTTGAATGCCGAGTCTCCCAAAATACAAACTGGCATCTGAATGCCACCTATTTCTTTCTTATTGGCTTTTAATATATCGCTGTCATCCAGTACCTTTTTTAATTGGGATGAATTAAAAATTTGGGCGTCATTGCAACGCCCAGGAGCTCCAATGTTAATGTATAAGAAACGGTATCTGTATAAATATAACGTATAAAATATTTCAATAACAAACAAATTTTTTTATTTATTTTGTACCTGTAATCCACAAGAGCCAAAAGTACCATAGAATACCATCCCTTATAGTTATAGTAGTCGGTGGCATCGTTTTGATTCGGTTTTATTTCAATATGGCACCCATCTTAAAATATAAATTGGAATTGCTTTTGTCATTTATGCATGAAATGATACGAAATGTACTTTTACTTAATGTGACCATTATTTTTTATCAAATGCTCCTGCTTTGTCAAAAATTTTTAACTTACCAATGGCCCCAAGACATTGTGGAAATCCAAGCATTTGAAATCCATCACAACATTCATTTAAAAGTTCTTGCGTCGGAGGCATTTTCTTAATGTACTGTGTGGACAGCGCCTGCCATACTTCCTCACAAAACTCAATTAAAATTGTGCACACAGTTGATTTACCCACACCAAATAACTCGGAAGTTACTCTGTACTCCCCTGAAGAACTTAGTGTAAATAATGCAATGGCTACGCGTTTTTCTAAGGGTATTGCTTTTCGCCACATAGTGTCGACTTTATTTAATTTTCCTAGCAAACAACATAGGATGTCAAAACTAGTACGGGTCATTCTAAAGTGTCTTTTAAAAAAAGAATCATCATTGGAGTTGCAACTGAGTTCCCAGAATGTAGAATGGCGATTCTGTAAATTGGAAATGTATTAATTGATTTTAACAAAATTGTTCATATTTACATACCAGTTTCCATAAAGATCTTTGAGTTGCATTTTTCTCCAATAATGCAAGAAGCATGAGCTGCAGGTTTCGTAAACTCTGCAGAATTTGCAAATTTTCCTGTTTTTTTTTTTTTAGTAACGCCAACTTTGCATCAAAACACGATCGCACTAAACGTAAAAACTCAGCATTTCTTTTATACATTAGTAATACTAATTGCTTTTTAATAACTAAATTTCTTTCCATTTTTATAAAATAAAATATATAACTGAAATAAAAACACAGCTGTTTTCCAGCTGTCAAATGTTTATTGAGTTAGCTAAATTTAGTATGTCTGAACACTAAAACAATATTGCCAATAAACACAATATTGAGTCAATTAAAAATGTATGTCTGAACATGCTATAACGGCAGCTCACTAGGTAGCGCCATCTTTATGTGATGGCCAACTGGCGGCTGATAATGAACGCAACCACTAGCTGCTTTATATATCAGCCGCGAAAATGATGTATGTGTGTGTGTACTTGTGTGTCAAGGCGAATGGGTATATAAAGAAGAACTTTATAAACAGTTGGTGGGCAGCAGATAACAGGCAAATACTGAGAAGTCACATATTAGACAGTAGTGTTTACCCAGCCTGGATTGTGCCTACAGTCGCTATTGGGAGTGATCAGAGTAGCGTTAAATTGTGTTCTAGTCGTTATTACCCTTTGCAATTATCGGTGTTTCTGGGCACTTCCCTCGTACACTAACTATTATTTCGTGGTACTGGCCATAGTAGCACCAGTGAGGACACCACCTGGGTAAAGGTGTTTACCCAGCCTGCTTTGTGCCTACAGTCGCTATTGGGAGTAACCAGAATAGCGTTAAATTGCGTTCTAATGGTTATTACCCTGCACAATTTTCGCTCATCTGGCTATTTCCCTTGTCCACTAATTGTGGATATGTGGTACCCCCGCACACCATTGCACGACACATGGAGCAAAGAGGGTGAGCTACCGGTAAGAAGATTAGTGGCAAATAATGGTTGAGGATTTATACCGAATCAACCAGCCGCCTTTTAATTCAACGTTGGCATGGCACGACCGTGGACGCCGTTATAAATCGGAATTTATATTTTCATGCAAAACTTATTTACAGTTTGTGGGTTTTCATTCCAGTTATTGAGCAAAAGACATGAGAAACAGGGGAAAATGGGCATTTTCACAATTTTTAAGGGGCTGGATATTTCCATGTTCTCTAACTTAAGAAGATTTGTTATAAAGTTTTCTATCAGATGTTTTTCGGTTAGATCTGTTTCGCTTTTTTTCTCCTACTCAAAATTTATAACTTTTCTTTAGAAACAAAAGAGATATTCCAAACGGTATATCGAGATATAACCGTGATAAAATAAATAGAAAAAGTGATAAAAATCCAACTTGAGTAAAAAAGAAAATCGTATGGCTATTATATTATTAATGCAGCCAACTTGGCAAAACGAATGATGCAGAAGTTCTTATTTTTGAGCCTACCTTCCGAAATCATGTGTGGTACTGTGTTATTATTAGAAATTCCAGATTTCATTAAAAAATCCTATCCAAATATTGAAGATAAAAATTTTATAACAATTCTATGATATATAATTCTATGATTCTATGATATAAAACAAAATCCCTTTTAAAAACCAAATTTTACAAAAACCATGAAAATACTCGGAAAAGTATTTTAAATTTTATTAAAAAACATTTACGTCAATTCTATTGAAAACATTTGCACCATTTGAATGAAAACCAAAAAATAATTAAATGCTTGAATAACTTAACGTAAAATGACTACTAAAACTTATTTCCAACTTTCTTAAAGACTCTGTTTCGCCTTCTTTATTGGTCACTATTGTTTTGATTTGTTTTCAAGAAAATTACATGCATTTCCATTTTGTTAAGACAACAAACAAGAATTTGAATAACGCTCAAACACAGTCAATCCTTCAATTGTTGTATAATCTTTTCAAGGAAGAGTAATTGTGAAAAACACAAGCACAGCAGAACAGGAATTAACGCCTTAAGTACACGAAGAATAGAAAAAGAAAAAGTTGAATTTCTCTTTGGAATTTTTAATTAGTGAGGAACAGCATACAAAGACATACAACAACAAAATGGAAAATATAAAGATTTGAATAGAAAAGGAAAACATTCGAACATGCACGTACATTTGGAAAACACAGAAAGACACAAAAGCCAGAATACTTCTTAACACTTGTTTCGGAGCAAATAATGTGGACATTTGAAATGAATGAAAGGAGAGAGTGGAGATAAAAAATTGAAAAAATAAAAAAAACAACAAACCAGGAAGGAGGGTTAAAAGTTTAAATTAAAATTGTATTTGTTATATTTCCATCAGTATTTAAAATCACTTTTCTTTTAGGTGGGCAAATACCTCTTTAATTCGACTTTCATTATTTAAGCGTAAATTATTATTCAAGCATGTGATCTATTATTTTGTCATCATTTGAAATAATGAGCAAATATAAACACACAAAATATTTATTGTTTCTATTTTAAATTTGTTCACTTTATATTCGTTTACAAAAAAGTATTAAATAATTTCAATTAAATCAGAAATAGCAGTTACAACTATTAACATTGATATCACTTTTATTTTTAGTATGCTTTTTGAAAAAAGTTCTCACAAAAGCATTTGAATGAAACTTTCAAATTATTATTTTAACATAAAAGTGATTTTCTCGTCTTGTGTTACCTGATATATATTTTCAAACACCTACTCTCAAAGGAATTACTAGATCATGTTTGTGGAGGGGACTATAGCCATTAACCAATTATGTCATTTATTATATGCTTTCTAAATTTTTCTGGGGTGGCTTATCTCACCTCTCGCTATACATAACGCATGGACCATAACGTACTGCAAGATCAGCTGAAAACCTTATAAGGTTCAGTTGACACAAGAGCTTCTTCTACAAGACCATTTACAGCACCGCACAGTTGACCATTTTACGAGAAGGCCGTCAAAAATATATAACTTTTGAGTGGATCGTAATTTTGATACGCGGTTCTTTTGTCTACTAGGTGAGATCATAGGCTTTCATTTAAGGTATAAAATTTAAAATCGACCGGTTAGAAAAATAGTTGTGATAGGTTTAAAACTGCATTCTAAATTTTAGCTGATTTTTGGTACGAAAGTAAAGTATTACAACTTGTTCAAAGAGTTTGTTTAACATAAAGTCTTATATTTTGAATCACGTTTAGATCTTATACTTATTAAAAACTTAAATTAAGTCATAATGAGCCAAGCTTTGGCCCCCGTTAAATTTTTAGTGCGAAGGTCAAAGGTTGGCTTTTTTTTAAACAATTTGAGTTAAAAATTAGCTGATTGAGTAGCAAAAACATAAAATATATATTCATTGCTTCAAATTTATTTTAGATAAGGAGGTATTTAAATCCAAAATAAACATAGATACTACTCGTATATGTAAACTTTTATTGTAAATTGATTAATATATAATAGTTATAATTTTTTGACCTTTTTAATATTTTTTAGTAATTAATTTTAAGCACTAGGTCATTATTTAATAAAGAATTTTTTAAAAAACTTTATTTTTTATTATTTTTTCGATATTTCGCCACACTGTTGGTTGGCATCATCAGGAAAAACAAAAATAATGAACAAACAAATTGAAAAAATTTTTTGATTAACAAATTCAAAATAATCAAATAATTTTTCAAAAAACAAAACAAATAAAAACAATAAAAAACGACAAATTGAAAATTTTTTTTTGTTTTACATACATACAAACAAATTTTCAACATTAAAAAATTTTAAATGAAAAACAATTTTTCAAATACATAACAAATTTACAAAACAATAGTATCTTACACATACATTCTAAAACATAAATTTAATGACCAAACGTTACAAAAAATTAAAGTATTAATTATTAATATTATGCAGATACAGAGTTTTGTTTTATAATTTTAAGCACTAAAGGCCGTGTCAGATAAAACTTTGTTGCTTTGCGTGACATTTAAAACTTTAAAGCAAAAGCGTAAATCAAGTGGTGTATGCCACACTCAACTTTGACAACACTAATGAATTTTTTGTTTATGCCCACACACAAATACACAAACACAAATAATAAAAGCCAGGTGTTTTTCAAAGCGCGCAAAAAGTTGAATGTTGGTTAACTTTTCGCTTTGCGCTGCGTCAAAAGTGCTTTATGTGGCAACTTTCATACATTTACGTACATTTTAACTCAAATGTCAAAGCGAAACTCTGACGCAACGCAAAGCAAAAGTTCTATCTGACACGGCCTTAAATGTCTATAATTTTGAGCAACTTTCTCCGTATCTGCTTTAAAATTTATTCTTTTGGTTAATGGTACTTTAACTATTTGTAACATTTCTAACATATAACGACGTTTATAATTATTTTCTAAATTTAAAATTGAAACATTTTCAAAATTAGGATAGTGATTAACTTTAGAGCAATGCGAAGATAATGCTGTTTTTTGTAAACTAATATTATTCCTGTATTTCTGGTCTGACCTATGTCCGCGATTCTAGTTTTCAATTTATTTTTTGTTGTGCCTACATAAACCTTATTACAATCCTCCTTATCATTACCGTTACAAGGAATTTTGTACACTACATTGGACATGGTTAATTTTTGAATTTTATCCTTAGTTTTACTAAACAACCTATTTAATGTATTTGTATTCTTATATGCCATTTTGTATTTATTTGTATCATAAACTTTTGAATTCTCTATTCTTTCAGACAAGACAGGTATATAAGTCATCGATTTATATATTTTGGGTTTCGTTCCACTACTTATAACTCTTTTCCTCCTATTATTAAATTGATTAATTAACCTATTAGTTAATCGTCATGGAAAATTGTTCTCAGTTAAAATATTTCTAATCTTTTCTTTGTTCTTAAAATTCTCTCTATTAAATTATTGGCCGTGTTAATAATAATTCTTTTATTCTTTTATTTTTTTATTTGTCATATAAGCAATTTTGTCTTTCCACGTTTTCTATTAAATTTGCTTTCTTCCTCCATAAGAATTTGTTTACTAATATATCTATAACACAATGCGAAATCAACTGTTTCCATGCGGAATGTGCGACGAAACTTGACGAAAGTTCTGTTAAGTACATTATAGTTTGCCACATATGGTTATTAGGTATTTGCACAGTTGCTTAAGTTGCCTTAAGCCAGCATATGCATAATATATACGTCAAAAAAACTAAATGTCAAAATACCAGCTTCTTGTTGAAACCCCCGATACAAGACATATTTAATTGACAACTTGAGGTTGAGTTAAGTCAAAACATTTTTTTAAGGTGAATAAATTTTAAATTTAAAAAAATATAAAACAAATTCTTTTGTTTAGGTGAAAATAATTTTGAAAAATATAATTTAAAAACAAAATTATATTAAACTATGCCACGACTATAAGACTATAAAAATTAATGGAATTCTTAAGTTGCTTTGAAAATATATTTTTGTGTGTTAGTTACAGAGTACAAGAAAATATAATAAAATAAGTCATTTTTCGTCTATCTGTTATAGATAATAAAAAAGTCGTTGCTTTTTAAATATTTACCCTAAAGTTTGTTTCCCATGACGAATTACATTCTGTATGTTGCTACACACAAATAAAAAATGAAACATTTTTAAATCACAAACAAATAGCAACAAAAATCTATGTCTCTAACAAAAAATTTCAAATATAACTTTTAATTGAATTTTTAATTTTAGTTTTTTTTTAATTTTTTCCAATTTATTTTCAGTCCTGACGTTTATGTTTTGACCATTACGCAAATGTTACAATACATGACGGATCCCAAAGAACTGCGCGAAGTGTCCAGCATTGAGTCATGGAAATGTGACAAGAGTGTGGCTGTAGCTCCCAAGCCCTGTAACATTTGGAATACATGTGCTCTCTCCTTCAAAGTACCCGAACAGAATGTTACCGATACTCGCTACATGGAAACATGTCGCGAATGTCCCAATGTTTATCCTTGGTTAGGAGACGCTGCTGGTACTGGTATACAAGGACGTGATAGTTATATATTCTCAGGACCCGTACAAGAAGAAGGAGCTGATGGTGAAAGTGTTGATGAACATTAAATTTACTTTAAAAAAAAATTTTTCATGTAAAAACAGAAAAGCATTATCTAATGAGGCCTGTTTATTTGCTGCCACACAAACAAATGTGCCAGGATTAAAATTGTTTTTTATTTAACTATTCCTTTTTGTTTTTCTCTTTATTTGTTTTTTTCTTTTTTTAATTTTTTTAGTTCATTTTTAGTTTTTGTAATATTAAATATAAAAAAATTTCAATTAGTTTTTAAGTCAAAGAAACAAATGTAAAACAACTTTCACAGAATAAAAATTTGTATAAAACTTTTTTGTAAGTAAATGGATATCAATAAAATTTCATTTTTCTGTAAAATTCTAATTCTTTTTTAATGGCGCTGCCCGAAAATTCCATAATTATTATTATTTTTTTATTATTTTTTGTGTTTAAAAATCAATGGATCACAATTTAGCGAGATGCAAAGAACTCAATTTTGTTTTATGGATAACACTGACATGTGGTTTCATCAAGACGATACCACCACATATCACACAGACAATAAAACGATCAATTTACTGCAAACCAAATTTCCTGATCGCATAATTTCACGACAATCAGCAGTTAAGTGGCCAGCCAGATCATGTAACTTAATACCATTGGATTATTTTTTGTGGAACTATATTAAGGATAGAGTCTATACGGAGCCAATTAAATCGATTTCAGTCTTAAAACTTATAATACGTGATGTGATTCACGAAGTAGGACCGTCATTTTGCCAAAAAGTGATTTAAAACTTTACTGAAAGAATCAACATTTGTCAGCATGGTCGTGGTAGATATTTGCCAGATATCATTTTTCATTCATTATTGCCGAACTGTTCTCTTCATAAAACAATAAACATTTTAATCATCTTAATCTAAATTTTTTAGTTTTGTTTTATTTTAGAAAACAAACTTTTATTAAAAAAATTTTTATAAACTCCTCTTAACTTGTTTATAATACAATCCCTTCTAAAAACTGTATCTAATTGTTGTTTGATAAACTTTTCATTAAAATACTTAACTTGCATAGTGCTTACCCTGATCATGAAGACTGTTGCCCCGGAATGAGGCCTTGCCATTGCACTTTTATTCATATCCAAGCGGCATTAAATTGGATTAGATATGCTGTAGCGGATTGCATGCAAAGAATATTCAGTTACAGTTGGTCATTTTATTACTTTTTGCAATGCAAGTGTCAGTTTATTACTTTAAAAGATTATTTTACATATCTGGGTACATGAGAAAATATTATGATTTTTTAATAAAATTTATTTTTTATTTTTTTTACTTATTTATTCATGTTTTCTTAATGACATACATCAGCTTTTTCCGACAGCTTTTAATGCAACGTCGGTAAAGTGAAATCGCCCAGCTGTAAAAATATACATTACAAAAGCGATTACATAAGCTATACTAAGTGGTAGTCAGTGGTGACACGTTCGCTTACTTCGCCACTTACATTTAACATAGAAGTGTCATAGGCTGTTTAATCGGTGCGCTCTTGCTAACAAAGTAAGCGACGACGTCATCAAGTTTCAATACAATTCAGTTTACATCGTAAGTGGAGTAGTAAGCAACGTTGATTACAAATTTACTTGCGCATGTTAGGTATGATTAACGTGTGGTGCCACTATTGCAATGATTTTGTAATTAAAAGAATAATGCATGGTTCGCTTTGAAGTCTATATGTATAAATGTACAATGTATGTGACCTAATAACATTCGTTATTTATTTTACTATTAATGCATTTTATCATTAGGTGCATTTAATTTCTTAAAGTGCAATAATACTTATCACAAAATTGCCCACATTACAAACCGAAATGCAGCGCAAACTTTTAGACGAACATCCAAGAAAAGGAAAAATTATATAAAAATATATTAAAAAATATTTTTTGTATACTAATTTTATACATCGATTACAGCTGCATTACATAGTCAGTACTTAGCTGCTACGTCAGCGGTTATTGTCATTTCCAGCTGGGCGTTTTCAAGAATGAGAGAGAGAGAGAGAGAGCTACAAAGTCTAAATGCTTGACAGAAAGCCTAATAAAAATCCTTTCTTATTTGCGAGGTTGTATTCTACACTTAGAATGTGTTTTTTGTTACATTTCCCTCTTAAAGTTTTGAACTGCCAGAGAAGCCAAAAATCCTCAATATGTTTTCGAAAATCTTTGACAGCCTTTAACGTTTTCCAAACTATAACCACTCTCTGTCAAATATTTTTTACATTAAATTTTACTCTTATTCTGTCTAAAATTTTTAATTTATTTTAATTACAAAAATAATCTTTACGCGTAATTGTTTAAAGTTGCCATTTAAAATAATTATAACATTATTTTTTAACAAATCGTTAAAAACTTACTTTTCTACAGTTCTCAAAAATTACATTCACATTACGCGTTGAGAACTTTCCAACAATATGTAATTAGCACATCATTTTACAAGTGTACGAGTAAAAACAATTTTTTGCTGTAAACAACTAATTTTATTGTTATATTTTTGGGTAAATTAAATTTAAGCAAATACGTTTTTAAACCCAAAATGCTAAAATGATGTCCTTTTGGGAGATTGAGATTAAGAGAAAATAACAAAAACAGCATTTAACCATTTTGCAATTATTAGTTGAGATAAGCTATAGAATCTTACATACATTACAACCTCCTTATCTTTTCTATAAACATTTTTATGTGAAATAATTGATTTTAGTATCCACCGTTAGGAAGTACCAGTAGCACGTACCGTTAGTGAAATGGTACTAAATTATCATTTTAATATTAATTGTCATTTAAAAAATAATTTTATATATAATATTTCTAAAGTGCCGTTGATTTTGGCAATGATTTTTAAACTTTTAAATATGAATTTGTATTGTAGAGCCTGGCTTTACAATACATCGCAACACATAGCTTCTGTTGGCAACGTAACCAGAATCGTCTGGCATCATCCAAAGACTAATAAAATAGTAATAGAAGACCTTAATATCACAGCTGACTTCAGCCGCAGCTAGCTTCAGCACATGCGCGAAACTTCCTGCCATCTTCTTTTTGAACCGAGAATTGCAGAGGTGAAGTTGCTCATGTTAATGGGTGAATTTAGAAACCGAAATTAGTCTGGTGTTTTCTACACAAAAGAGTAGATATTTTAATAGAAATACAAATTGCTTAATACAATTTTGTTTTATTCAAAATACACAGGAATACACCAGGCCCCAGGCTGGCGTGCCTTATTAACAGCTTCCATCTTACGAATAGTTTGACCGTGAATTACGCTGTAACAAGCATTCAAAGTCAAATTTTTCTGAAGAAATTGATAAAGTTACATAAACTGTTTAAGGTGCTATCCTTACGACGAGCAGTAACCACCCGCTCGTCTTTTAATCGATTTCCTAACAAAAGTCAAAATGTAGCAATGATAACCATTTTCTCTTTTTTTTACTTGGGTGTGGTTTTACATCGACCCTCGTCAAATTTGGTTTGTGAACAAACCGGTTTCGACTATTTGCCTTCTTCAGTGTTCTCTTTATACTAGTTGCATTTTATTGTCAGCTGTGTTAATATAGTTCGTCTTATACGTGTTTCTCTTCGTGTTATTTCTATTGTCACTTAGTCACTTTCTCTCTTTTTGTCTGTATCTCTCTCTCTCCTTTTCGTTTGTCCCAATTTACATTGTACGATTTTTGTCGTTGCAATTTTTGTCGATCTTTCTTTAAAGCTGCATTCGCGTATACATTTGACGATTTTGTATTCATATACACACAAACTTCACATTTAAAATTACGAATTGCAGGCAAGACGAATTGCAAAAGTACTTTCACATGTGTACTTTTTTTAGTTCCTCTCTTTCCCTATTCTTTCTACACCCCTTATTTACCAACAAACTAAGAATTGCAGCGACAAAAATCGTACAATGTCAATTGGGACTTTGTCTCTCCTTTTCGTCTCTCTTCTCTAAATCCTTTCACGACCATGCTTGTTATTCGTTTGTGTTTATATGTGAATATATTGGGTTTCTTCCTATGGCATAATGATCTGTAATTGTACGTTTTTGAGATTCTTTATTGCTTTGGTCTTGTGCACCTGCGTAACGTGTTCGTGTTAGTGTAATGTTTGTTTTCCTGTACTTGGAGTTATTTTCCGAAAATTATTGACTTTGTATTCTAGCATTTTTGTCTCTCTACCAAACAAAGAATCTGGAACAACTTTTAAGATTTTGGAATTAAATCCAATCTAATCTTCCTTGCATTAGGCCTTTTAAATACCTCGTTTCACCACAATAACTTGGAATCATGTTGTTCCCATGGCATATGTGAAAACTAGTATTGAAATTTCGTCACAAGTAGAAAAGTGGCAAAAGAGATGACCAATCAGTTTTTAGCAATGCCGTGACGTCGATTGCACTTATTTGAAAATGAGAGAAAAATCGGCGGTTAAATAAAAATTAAAAGCGACAGTAGAACGTTAAAATAATCTTCAAAGTTTTAGCAGAGTATATAGAAAAAAAGGTAAACTCGTTTTTAATTACCAAATTCGTGAGCGTGAACTGAAAAATTTAACGAAAACGTTAATAAACGCAATTAAAACAGTAATAAAACTTAGAATTAAGTTCAAACAATTGTTTATTCAATAATAATCAACTGTGTATCATATCACAATGTCAATATCAATTTAAAGTTACAAATTCATGCGTTAGAAAGGAGGAATCCTTTCCTAAAAGCAGCTTTCAGTTTGCTTAAATTGAAGTTAATTAAAAATAAAACTTAAATTAAAAATTAACACAGATTTTAAAATAAATTTAACTGCCACAATTTATTCCGCTTTTTATTTAAAATCTAGTTAAATTTAAAAAAAAAATTGTAAAAATTTCCTTTAAATATTTTTAAATACTTTTAAAGGGAATTTTTACCCTCTAAAACGCTGATCCAAAGCAATAGGAAATTGCATGCTTAAGGACTACTTTATTTGGTCTCAACGTCATCTTAAAAAATATTCCGTTAAGAAATGTATTAAATGAAATATATAAAACACTATTTCCTCTTTCCTCCTCTCCATAACCTAATTTCTTAGTTCTCGTACAATGCCTTGCATTAGTAAAGATCATCCCCTGAGTGCTGGTGTAAAGAAAAATAAAAAAATGCTGAGAACATTTCGTTTTCGAAAAGCAGAAGAACTTGTGCCTTGTTTTTAAAGCCGAAAAATAGGTGTTGGTGTCCCTAGAACTTAGCTGACAATGCTACTAAATTAATCTCTTTTCTTTTCTCAACTTTCCTGTTTTGTTTTCTGTTTTAAAAATACTAAATTATCGCCTAACAAGAATAAAAAATAAGAGAAAGAAAAATGATTTCGTTGCTAACCGACGTTTGGCAAACTCAAGAAACAAGTATTCCAGCCTTCATGCTATTTGAATGCCGTTCTATTCAAATAATCTAACAAAATAGTTTCTTACAGTAATGGAAAAGTATGAGCACAGATTGATTTTAATGACCAAATTAGCAATATGAAATCCATTGTATTGCACCTTTGAGAGTTATTTTTTGGTACAATTTAACGTGCCAATATTTTCATCTCTAACCATTTTAAAATGGGAGTTCATTTCAAGGATATAAAATCCAAAAGGTAGCTAACCTCAAAAACATTACAACACTAGTGTGTGGTGTCCTACAAAATATGTCTGTTACACGTGTGCACTCATATATACGTTTGTACTTGTATGGGTAACAAAACTTAAAACATTTACATTAACACATCTATGCTATTGAAAATACGAGTAGTATAAGTACGTTCTTAGACATGTGTTGTAAATTTTTGTAAACGTGTTTTACAATCTACACACAAACAAAATCATACTTTCACTGTAAATATTAAAATGAAAACATAGACACTCATGTTTTTGACACTCTTTTTCCCAGCTACAATTATTTTTTGGCTTGTAAAAGTAGCAACAATATTGTTAACACGATTATAGTTGTTGGATTGGAAAGTGTAAAACAAGCAAAAAAAAAAGTTTAGAAAAGAACAGATGGAGTAAAATAAGGCACAAAATGCAGACATGTTCTGTTAAAGGTAAAAAAAAAAAAGTTTTTCAAACTAAAGGAATTATAATTTTGTCATTTTAATACACGCAGTCAGCTCACATGAGGGCGTTTGTAAGCAGGACAGCTTTAAGTAAAACAACTAAACTAGTTTATTGATTAAACAGAACTTAAATTATTGTTTGTGCCATTATATTAACATTCAAGATTTTTTTTAAATCTAATTATTTCATTTGCAAAAAAAGACACATAAAACTTTAACACATTTGACCCAAATTTAATGTTTAATCATCATCACAGAATATCATAGCAAAACAAGAGACACATTAATTTCATTTGAAATTTGTCTATTATATACATCCAAAACATCCAAACACCACATGCATACACGCATACACACAGACATTAACTGCGGCAAGTACATATAATTCCGAATATATATCTATGTGTACATGCTTTTTACAAAAAAAGTAACACTTTGAAAGCATTGTTGGGCAACACCTTAGTTTTGTACTTTAGATATACTTTGCTTATGAATTGGCTTTCGTATCTGCCCAAAGGTAAAAAGATGTGGCAAGCAGGCCTTCCATAAGGCCTTAGTTACCTTAGTTAACAGATACAAGCATATCAAAAACTCCTCTAAGGCAATGTCACCTGCTGAACAAGGCCCTTTACCCTTCTTTCTTCATTTGAACTTTCTATTGGTCTACTTCAGCTAGCTGAGCGAAAGGCCTTCTTAAAAAATGCTGATTGAAGGCCATACACGCTTTAGGTAAATTAAACTAATGGGACACATATTAAGTTTAGTGTTGGTATACTAGATTTTATAGCGAACTAGTATTACACATTCTAAATAAATTTGTAGCCACACCCTACAATGGTTATCAAAATAACGTCATAAATTAAAAATCACTTCACTATTACTATTTTTTGTTCATCTCCGCATTGTACCATACTCTGTGTAAATTTTAAATTTTAGCCATAAATTTACGATTAAAACTCTCTTTAATGCAGGAACACCTTTTATATTTTAATTTCTTGCTGTTTTTTGTACTTTTTCTCATAGGAGACATTAAAATGTTTAAACTTAAAGTGTTTGCCTATAGCGGCTCTAAGTGCAAGAGAATTGGTAAAGATCCTACGGACGAATACCAAACGAAAATTAAGGAGATTAAAAAAAAGGCAACAAGGATAATAAAACCAGACATATCGCACACATTAACAATGATAAATCCATCCGCACGATCTATGATGGCACTACCAAAAATACACAAACCAAACACTCCAAGGAGACCCATAATTAATTACAAATCTGCACCAGGCTACAAACTTTCAAAATATATAAAAACAATACTAAAAGACACCTTAGACCTGGAATATAGGCATATAATAGCCAACACTACAGAACTGATTGATAAACTGGAGAATGTGAAAATAACGGAGAAAACAAAACTGGTCTCTTTTGACGTAAAGGACTTGTATCCATCAATTCGAGTAATGGGTACAACACAACTTACAGGCACACTGAAAGCGACACTAGAACAGAACTACTTTAAATTTAACAATAATACATATAGACAAACAACAGGACTAGGTATGGGAAATCCAACATCTGCCATCCTCATGGAAGTCCCCCCGGGGGCACATGATAGTCTTTTTGGAATCTACTATTCCATTTAGACTGGTGTCTTGCGGGGTAAAAGGGAGCCCAGGCCCCTCAAAGGCTAGTGGGAGTCACCTGGACAATCCACATATTTCCACGGGAATCAGTACGCGCGCAGAGTTCACTATTTGTCTCTTGAGACAATTAGCTGTTCTCTGACTGGTTATAGAGGTTGGCCCCTATATGGGAGTATCGTGGTGGTTGTGGTTTCGAGACCCTCGTGATAGTTTGTGGGTCGGATCATTCATAATGAACACAATGAATGGTTCAGGTCCAGTGAGTATGAATGCCGTTGTGTTCTTAATTATATTAAGCTTCATGCGTTCTGGACCAGGAGTTGGAAAGTCTCCAACTCTTTAGCAAGGAGTGAAGGCTGCGGTCTACTTCGGGCTTTCGTAATTGCTACTAGGAGTGACCGGAGGATATACGTATTCGATGGCCTCCTAGGGCGTGAATGACGTTTGCAAATCATTAGAAACCAACTTCGGAGTAATATTCTATGCAAGATATGTCGACGACATCATATGTATACTAGAAGGAAATAACGATGAGCAAATTCTAGATTACTTGAATGGAAGACACAAGAACATAAAATTTACAATGGAAAAAGAAGAGGAGGGGAGAATTAATTATCTAGACCTAACGATCAAGAGGAACATAATCTCGAACAGAATCGAATATGAAATATACATTAAACCAACAGCAGCGGACACAATAATACACAACTCATCAAATCATCCCCAGCAACACAAAAACGCAGCAATCAGGCAGTTAATAACAAGACTCGAGAAAACACCACTAACACGGCAAATGTATATGAAGGAAATGGAAACAATATACACCATAGCGGAAAACAACGGGTACAAAAAGCGCCACGTAGATAACATCAAGAAACAAATTAGAACGAACAAGGAACAGGAGAATGAAAGGAAAAAATGGGCTACATTAACATATATGGGAAAATCAACGTACAAACTGGCGAAATTCTTTGGAAAACGCAACATCAATACCGCGTTCAGAACAAGAAACAACCTGGGCAGAATACTACGGAATAAAACAACCGAGATAAATAGACTAGACAAACAAGGAGTGTACAAATTAACTTGTACATGCCATTATAGCTATATCGGGCAAACAGGACGAAAAATTAAGACCAGATTTAGGGAATACATTGGAGACTATAACAAAAAACTACGGAAACCAAAATCAACTCCAGAATCAAACTTTGCTAACCATATATTCAACAACAAATGTACACCAGGACATATAAAAGCAACAGTTAAACTGCTTCATACACAGCACAATGGAAGGTGACTAAATGTATTAGAAAGCATGGAAATATACAAACAAAAAACATTTGACGGACGAATAATAAATGAACAAATAAACACTGCTTCGGACACAATATTTGAACCATTCAAACGTTTTTACAAGAAAACAAACATTACACCAACACAAACACGTTACGCAGGTGCACAAGACCAAAGCAATAAAGAACATCATAAAGGTACAATTGCAGATTATTATGTCACACAAAAAAACCGTACCCAAAAAAGAGTTTAAAAACAAGCCCACGCACGTGAAGGTCACGTAACTATTGGGACGCCTTTTCATTTAAGCTTCCTTTTGTCAAAAAAAAAATTCCAGATCCATAGTACATTGCTTCAAAGGCTGTCTTGAGAAATCAATTCTTTAAAAAAGGCCTGTTAAGTGAACTTCATCTTTCCTTTGAACGACGTGTAATAACCTAAAAACATATATTGGGTTTTTCAACAAGAACTTTGTTTTTCAACACCATCAACATGATAGTTTTGACATTTAGTGGTAGATGCATAGGCAATTGTTACAATGACTTCAATTTCACACAAAAATCGCTTTACAGTAATTATGATGGTGGTTCCGTTAAAGTTACATATCGTAAAATTCGGGATATTTTCGGACAACATAAGCGTTCTTCTGAGACCGCTATTAAGAATTTACTAAATGTGCGAACACCAACGTGTATTCGACAGGATCGTTCAACTAAAAACATTGCAGTGGTTGAACCAAATCCAAATTTGTCAATTCCTCGACGTTCTTAACAATTGGGGTTATCCAAAACCACCAAATGGCGATTTAACATTGAAGCCTTACAAGGTTCAACTGGTGCAGGATTTGAAGCCAACCGATTATTAACATCGCCTTAGATGCGCTTAATTAATTCAGGAACTAGCTGGTTTTTCTGAAAAAATCATTTTTCCGACAAAGCCCATTTTCACTTGTCAGGGTACTTTTACAAGGAAAATTGCCGCATTTGGACCTCTGAAAAGCCGAACGTGTCCTGTATGGTGTGTTATGTAGTCTGGAGGCGTCATTGAGCCATTTTTTTCCAAGATAAGGCTGAAAATGGATCATGCTATGACGAGATGCTAACAACTCAATTTTGGCCTATTATTGACGATGTGGATATCACTGACATGTGGCTTTAACAGAGTGGTGCCACATATCACACAGTCAATGAAACAATCAATTTATTTCAAACCAAATTTCCCGATCGCATAATTTCACGACAATCAGCAGTTAAGTGGCCAGCAGATCGTGTGATTTAACACCACTGGATTATTTTTTATGGAGCTATATTAAGGGCAGAGTCTATATGGAGCCAATCTAATTGATTTCAGGCTTAAAAGTGATTAAAAACTTCTATGAAAGAATCGACATCATTGTCGACATCATGGTCATTGTAATACAATAAAAATTTCATCCCCTTAATCAAAATTGTTTGTTGTTTTTTTTTTTGTTAGAAAACAAATTTCTTATTAAAAAACCCTTTACTTATACATGTATGTATAAATGAGCACACAGAAACATTTCGCTAACTTTGAAAATGCGAATTGTATAAAGCATTCCTCAGTTTAAATTTCTATGACTCTTGATCTAACTTTCCCAATATTCCTTAAAAGCCATAACCAAACTTTTTTGTACGGGTGTTTGTTGTAATGTGTGTGTGTGTGTGTCTGCAAACACACACACACACACATTAAATACATTTATACAGGTTTTAAAGATTTTACTTTAAAGCTTGAGCTTTATGCTTTTACCAAGTTTTAAGTGTATTGATGTGCAAATCTAAAGCTCGTATAAGTAGTGTTTTGATTAGTGATGAAAGTAGTACTGAATAATAAGAGTGAACAGAGGATGTATTTTAGGATGGTAGCCGCCTTTTAGAAACCTGAGCATGTGCCTAAGATTTTATAAAAGTAAGATGCAATATTCAAATACGCCGACTCTTAAATACCCTTTACCATGGTCTTTAAATTGTTTATTAATCTTTTGATAAATATTTTATTTTATATTTTAAAGAATATTAAATGTTATGGTTATTTCCCGGTTTCGAATTAGGATAATTTTGGTTTTACAACGGATTATTGTTTCCCGAATGTACTCTGCTCTCCTTTTTTGATATTTATAATCTAGGAAATTGATGCTTAAGCAACGCTACCAAATTATCCAAACTTTATACACTCCATTACATCCAAAATAATTTGATGCGATTTACATGGTGGAGGCTTCGTTAGATATAACTTCTTTAAAAATGAAGCCAACGCAATCGCTACTTATCATAATGATCATGATGATCACAACCACACAATTTTTCAATTATTTTTTGTTACAAAAAAAGAAGATATTGATCTACACGATATATGGTTTACTCTCGAATTATTGTAATTCAATTAGTTTATAAGTTGATTTCCAAAATTTAGTCACTCAATTGTGTTCCAAGGCCGTATTATTTGATAACTGCCGATTATTGCTTATGTAGCCTTGAGAGGTTATTAGTTGATGTTGATAAACCAGCCTAAATTGACGCTTTAGATACCAACATTATCTATTCTTACGAATATGATTTTTGTTTTTTTTTTAAGAAAATAATTGTCCGTAAAAAAGTAAACAAAATGACCTATTGTGTGTTTTAAAAACTGCGTAGTTTTCTATGAAATCTTATATACAAAACACAACAACAATATGCTTATAAGAAATTCCACGAAATAAGCTAAACAACAGAAAACAAAAACAAGTAACATAGAACAAAAAGAAAACACACAGCCACTGAATGATAAAAACAACAACACTATAGGGTGATGTTAAAGGAAAATATACTTATATTGGATGTTTTAACAAGAAGTTTGTTGTTTAATTGTGGCAACACTAACAATATGATAGTTTTGACATTTAGCTTTTTGACGCATTCGTAGTGTATGCATTGGCAATTGTTACAATGATGTTAGCAACTCAATTTTAGCCTAGTATTGACGACGAGGATATTACTGACATTCAACATGTCGCTTCCACACGTCACACAGTCAATGAAACGATCAATTTATTGCAAACAAAATTTTACGATCACATAATTTCACGACAATCAGCAGTTAAGTTGGGCTATGTTAAGAACAGAGTCTATACGGAGCCAATCGAATCGATAATAGCCTTAAAACTCAAAATGCATGATGTGATTAAAATAATAGGACCGCCATTTTCGCAAAAAGTAAGCGTGGTCATGGTGGATATTTACCAGATACAATTTTTCATTTATTAAATTGCCCAACTTTTCTCTTCCTAATACAATAAAAATTTGAATTATCTTAATCTTTATATGCGGGAACCGCTTAAAACAGTTGTATAAGCACCACTTACCGTGCAAATGAATGATTTCAAGTTAAGACATCGTTGACAAAATCATAAAGCATTATTTGAGACGTTACAGTAGTGAAGTTACCATTAAATTTATTTTGTATGTATTGAAAGTAAAAAAATTGTTTCATTTAATTTAAAACTCTAAAGTGCTGTGTTATTATTTAGCAACAATTAATGTAACAATATATTTTTCGTAACTAATATTGCTCATGTAACTAGAAGTACAAATTTTAGTTAAGCTTAAATACCAGTTAAGTGCCAGATGTACACTAAGTTTCCATTTTATAGGGTGTATAGAAAACAGTAATACTGGCTACTTGAATCAATTGAAACGTTTTGAAATAAGTTGACTAATCCAGTCTTTTTAGTGATTGCGAGTATCGTAATCACTCAAATAAATCTTTAAACGAATGTTAGTAGTTTGCAGTTGAAAGTGTGTGTATGTTTACTTAAAATCACTTAAATATACATTCACACAAACACACATACACATGCATATATATATATATATATACGTATATACATACAACAACTTTCATTTTAATATTGTTTCGTTAGAAGTTTGTTGCAAGAAGTTTTCTTATTGTTTTGTGTTATCGAGTTTTATTTGCCATTTCTGCAACAAATTTAATTCAAACCTTAATGCAATCAGTGGCAAGTTTATTTTGTGGGTAACAGTTTTATACGGTTTGTTTTTCGAAACTTAATAGTATATGTGTTGTTAAAGCTGAAAATTTATATTCACAGAATAAAGTATGTTTTTTGTTTGTTCTACCCAACAACTTATACAGAATATCCCAACAAATGGCCATTAGGCAATTATTTCTTTTTACTCCTAAATTACATTCACTTAAAATAAGTAATTAAAAATTGCTGTTTAATGCTTTTTAAGAAAAATAAATAAACATGGCATTCTAAGTAAAAGTTGAATATTCAATAAATATTAAATCATTGAACAATATGTTTTCGGCAATAGATCTGAATAATCAGAACTGTGCTCTCTATCGCGGATATGACAATTTGTTGATTTAAGCTGAATTCTGATGGGGACAATGTGGAGTTTAACACGGGGATGTCATGTATGATAAAACCCGTAAATTACTTCAGCCCAAACTAGAGCTGCTTATGAATCGTGAAAAATTTCTTTGAAAAGTTATCTCTACCGTTTTCGTGGAAACTCTCTACATGGCCTTTTTTGGTCATTTTAAGTTTCTTAGAAGACAGATTTATCATCTGAAAAGCTATTTCCAGTTCTCCATAAAAATGTTTCTTAATTTTAAAGTTTTATTTTAAAGAGCTGCAATCAATAAAATATTTTTTTTCTCATATTTTTATTTGCAATCTATTTTTTAATAATAAGCAAATTAATTAAAAGAAAAATAATTATTCACATGAGTCTTGACCTACATTAAGGCTAAAGTCATATTACATTAGTGCCCTTTAATCTGAGTACAATTATAAGTATGTTTATATGTACACAAATTCATTTTCTACATTTACATATTTACATTGACTATTTTAAATATTCACATCCTTATTTTCTGAACGGACGGTCAAGCACATGAAGCCTTTTTAATCTATGTTCTTCCTCGCTATCATCTAGTAAAATAATAGCAAGCGGATTAGAATGGTTACTAAGTCGTTCAAGGTACCTTGAGCTATAAACGTTAATTACATCTTCGATCTTTGATATATATAAATCTCTTTGAATTGTGTCATTTGTCACAACCCATGGAGCATCTACTATTATTCATTTTTGATTGATATCGTTGAAGTATTTCGAAGTTGGAGTTGCTAGCAGTGCCCCACAGTTGAATTCCGTATGTCCATACCGGTTTTAAAATAGTTTTGCATATAAGTACTTTGTTTTCTAAACTTAATTTTGATTTTTGTCCCAGCAGCCAATGCATTCGCTTTGTTGTAATATTCAGGTAATCGCTTTTTGCTTTTAAAAGGTGTTTTTTTAAACTAGATAGAACTTTAAATTGTAAAAATTTTGATGAAACATTTTTTTTTATTGGTTTCAGTATACTCTGACAAATCATCATGAATAGACTCTCGCTTGAACAACGCTACGAAATTATCCAAATTTACTTTGAAAATCAGTCGTCGATTCGCGCAACTTATAGACGACTTCGTCATTTTTATGGCGTACATAATCGTGCATCTGAACAAGCCATTCGTCGAACTGTCGATAGATTTCGTACCACATACTCTCTAGAGGATGCAATAACACCAACACGTCGAAGGAATGTGCGTACTGAAGAGAATATCGCCGCTGTAAATGAAAGTGTGGAAGAAGATCCAAATTTATCAATTCGTCGTCGTTCGCAGGAATTGGGGCTCTGTCCGTCCACTACGTGGAAAATTTTGCGCAAAGATCTCGGCCTATACCCGTATAAGATCCAGCTGGTGCAGGAATTGAAGCCACGAGACCATTATATGCGTCGTTCTTTCGCCGATTGGGCTCTAGAGCAGTTGGCAACTGACCCGTTGTTTTATCGCAAAATTGTGTTCAGCGATGAGGCGCATTTTTGGCTTAACGGGTTTGGTAATAAGCAAAATTGCCGCATATGGAGTGAGACCAATCCACAACAGACCCTACAGACTCCATTACATCCAGAAAAATGCACCGTTTGGTGCGGTTTTCACGCTGGTGGCATCATCGGACCTTATTTCTTCAAAAATGAGGCCGGAGCTCGCGTTACGGTCAATGGAGATCGTTACCGCACCATGATCAATGATTTTTTGTTTGAAAATATGGATGACATTGATCCGGACGAGATGTGGTTTCAACAGGATAGCGCTACGTGCCATACAGCGAACGCAACCATCGACTTATTGAAATCAAAATTTGGCAATAAGTTGATTTCGAGAAATGGACCTGTCAATTGGCCTCCAAGGTCGTGCGATTTGACACCACTCGACTATTTCCTGTGGGGCTACGTGAAGTCACTGGTTTATGCTGATAAACCAGCAACAATTGACGCCTTGGAGGACAGCATTGTTCGTTTTATTCGTGACATACGCCCAGCAGTGCTCGAAAAAGTGGCCCAAAACTGGACGTCCAGAATGCGCTTCGTCAAGAACAGCCGCGGTGCCCATATGCCCGAAATCATTTTCAAATGTTAATGTCACGTATTGATCCTTCGAATAAAAAAGAAATTTTGATTACAATTTAATTTTTTGTGTTATTTTTTACAATTTCAAGTTCTATCGGGCTTAAAAAAACACCCTTTATATGTTGACTCCACGTTAGCCTTTTGTCAAGATGTATGCCAAGATATTTCACACAATCAGTTTTTGGAATTTCTTCATTGTTCAGGAAGATCGGAGGAGAAATGCCTCTTCTTAACGTAAAGGTAATATAATTGGACTTTTTAGTATTAATTGAAATATTCCATCTGTTAAACCAGTTCGCCATATTGTCTGGGCGATTTTGCACCTGGTTTGAGGTCTCTAATGCAGAAATATTACTCGCCATTAAGGCTGTGTCATCCGCATATATTGCAATAGTAACATTTTCATTTGACGGCATATCGGACGTATATAATGTTTATAGAACTGGGCCCAGTACGCTTCCCTGAGGAATACCAGCTTTTATGTCACAAATATTAGAAGTTTCATCATTTATTTTTACGTGGAAATAACGATTTTGTAGGTAGGATTGAAGGACCAAAAAGAATGGTGCTGGAATAAGCATTTTTAGTTTGTACAAAGACCTAAATGCCATTACTCTGTCGAAGGCTTGTTTGACATCCAAAAAGACAGCAGAACAGTACTGTTTCGTTTCTAGAGCATTTCTAATAACATTTACGACTCGGTGACATTGTTCAGGTGTACCGTGCTTGTGACGGAATCCAAATTGATGCTCAGAAATAATATTCTTGATGTTTAAGACTGGCTGTGCAACCTATGTAAAAGCAACTTTTCAAAAATTTTTGAGAATGTAGGCAAAAGACTTATTGGTCTATAAGACTTAATATCATTTTCAGGCTTAGAAGGCTTATGAAACATCATTATAATCAATAAAATATCAATCATTTCCTGTAGGGTTCGCCAAATAACTTTTTCAATGCTATAAACAAAATTACACAGCTGGGGCTGTGTGGCACGTAGCACCGTCCTGTTGAAACCAAATGTTGCCAATATCCTCCTCTTTAATTTTTGTGAACAAAAATTCGTTCATGGCCCGATAACGATCGCCATTGACTGTAACGGCCACTCCTGAACAATGGCCCAATTATGCCTCTGGAGCAAACAGTGACTCGTTTTGGGTGCGTCGGCTTTTCAATGTATGCCTGCGGGTTTTCTGTGCCCCAAATGCAACAATTTTGCTTCTTTACATACCCGCCAAGATCAAAATGAGCTTCATCTAAAAAGATGATTTTTTTGCCAAATCGGCATCTTCTGTAAGTCGATCGCAGGCCCACTTAGCGAAGCGAAAACGCATTCGATGGTCACTTAGCTTCAACTTCTGAACCATTTGCACTTTGTATGGCGTCATACCAAGGTCTTTATGCAAAATTCGTCTTAATGATGTCTCTAAAATGTTCAATTGTTGAAAACGATGGTGAATTGATGTTGATGGCGCTACACGCACACTTTCTGCCACAGCAGCAATATTCTCGGGTGTAAGCACTATTTTTGGCTTTTCACTTTTTACACAAGATAACGAACATACGAAGCTGGCGGTATTTCTCTTCTTCCAAAATCCGTACACAATTTTCGCACATATTCTGCAAAATTGCCATGATTTTCAATTTAATGTCGCAATATTTAATAGCGTTGTTCTAGCGTATACACAACCATATTCGTTCAGCGGAAGGATAAAATGAATTATCTGTCAAATCAAACATGAGCGAAATAAACACTAGATGAAAAAAAACGTTAAATTGCGGACCCTTTATAATACTACTGCAGCGTCTTGCAACAAAATGATGCCGTCTGATCGTTGTATTTTTTTTTAACAATAATATGGACGACATTCTGGGCTAACGAAACATCGCTGCTAAAAACTAGTTAAATATTTGTTACTCACAGTTCACTATGGTATTAACAATTAAATAAAGGTACATCAGGTTGAAGAATTAGCTCACCAAGTCCATAAATATTTAAAACATTTTTTTTCTTCTTCATTTAAACAAAACAAAAGTTGTTATTCTTGTTATTTTCAGTTATTCTCTTACTGTGTGTACGATAATTGTTACTGCGATGCTATTATATCTTTATATAAAAGCAAAAAATTAAATGCAAAATAAAGAAATGTCAACATAAAGATGATCTTATCAAAACATAAACACTTTTAAAGCAATGACCATAAAGCTGTCTAACGTATTTCTAATCTTTAAAAAGAGAAAAGTTGTTGGTTTTAATTTTCTTGTTCAAAAACAGCAAAAAATTTAAATACACTCTCTATTATATGATTAGAATCACTTAAACTTATATTTATGGAAGGCAATTTTTAAATAATAAATAATTTCTAAATAATAAATTAATAAATTATATTAATATAAATTTAATTATTGTTACGTTTATTCCTTTTAATAAACGTTTTTTTATATTGAGTTCAATACACACAAAACAATGGCAATGGCAACTTTGTTGTCTTTTCTCAACGCTGTGTCAATTTCTATTAATTAATTTGCCTAGCAAGTGGTTCTTATTTACCTGTTTTAAACGGTTATCGCTTTTAGAAGAATATTCTACTTTAACATCACCCCATATTGTTGTTGTTATTATTATTATTTAGGACAGGCGCCTGTTTTTGTTCTTTTAGTTTTCTGTTGTTTATCTTATTTCGTAGAATTTCTTATAAGCATGTTGTTGATGTCTTGTGTGTATAGGATTTCTTAGAAAACTGGGCAGTTTTAGTAAAATGTACAGCGGATCGTTTCGTTTATTTTTTTACCGATAATTATTTCTTTATTAATAGAACATTCGAAAGGACAGTAAGATTATAAAAATGACAATAACAACGTTAGTATTTAATGCAATAGTATTTTAAGGTGCCTTTTCCAAATCTCTGCTTTTTTTTATTTTTTGCCACAAATCGCATTTGATTCATAAAGAAAAAATTACTTATTGATCAGCGTTAGCGAAAAATGGCCATAAAATAAAATTTTAATATGACAAAAAGTGCAAAATCAAAATATTTAGTTGGCTAGATAATTCCTATCGTTTCATTGCGCGTAAAACTGTCCGTAGTTAGAAACCTGTGATTGGTTACTTAGAGGATATTAAAAATCTAAGAAAATTAATACACAGAATTTTGTCAAACCCTCCACTTTGGCGTTAAAAATTAGAACTCCAGCCGGTAATCAGATAGCATTTCAAAAGTAAAAGGAACTGTAAATAATTAAAAGGAAAAATAATGAAAAGGAACATAGAAATCGACTATATTTTGATAAAAACACATGACATGTCACGACATGAGATGACATATAGAGACTATATAAAATCTTAAAAGATATGAAAAACTAAGAAGGGAATTAAAAGTGAAGGATTCCGATAGAAAAGTGAGAATTGTGACAGACTGTTTTTTTAACATTAAAAATCAGGTCTCAATTGTATCCAGACAGTTAAAACAGCCGGGTGCAAAGTGTAAATTTCATTTTGATGGTTCACAATGTCAGCTATTTATACCAAAATGGGTGGAGTTACTGTTTGAGGATTTAATAAACGTATTAAAGAACAATTCATATAAAATTTATTGATTGTTTTATTCGACCTTTTTTAATATATTAATTGATTTATCCTTATTCGAGTCCCAGTTCAATATTTTCCATTCGAATAAAACTATTTAAAAGCCGAAAGTTTTTGCACGCGATTCCTTTATAATGAACCATACCAAAAGTGTTCGAAATATTAAATAAATTATGATTAAATAAAATAAAAATAAGTTTATTTAAATGGAAAAGATTGACTTCGGGCCCAAATAAGGACAAATCATTTTATCCATATAAAATTTTAAAGTGCAAAAATGAGTAGAAATAATTAATAAATATAAAATTTTAAAGTGCAAAAATGAGTAGAAATAATTAATAAGTCTATTACAATCAGCTTTGCCTAAAGTAAATAATATTTTTGAAACGATCTAATACAGAGTTCCCCAAACTTTTTTGTGTCGTGGACCCCTGTTGGGTAGGCCCCCTACCTACCTGATATTGATTTCCTGTAAATTTCTAACTCTAGTGAAGTTTAGTGTTAAAAACTTAAAGTTAATTTATACATTTATTATTTTAATTTAAATTCAAACTACTCAAAATAAAATTTTGTATCTGTTATGTTAAATATACATAACATTAAATAAACATAAAATAAACTATAAATAAAATAACATAAGCAATAAGTCAATATTTTTAGTGAGAAGGATGAACCTGATGCTTTAATACTAAATTATCAACATTTGGCGTCAATTTTGTAAGGGTTAATCTTAAATCTCCCCGGCTAAAGAGGTCCAGTCTGTTTCTTTTTTTTTGTTAGGAGATTGGTAACAGCGCTGAACCCCCTTTCCACTAGGTATGACGATGGAAAGGAAATTACAAATTTCCTCGCTATATTCCATAATACGGGATAAGTAACGGGTATGTTGTTTTGCAGCCAGAATTTTTGATATCCGTTTTTAAACTGAACCTTAAGTTCTTCGTACTTAGTGCAGTCAGTTCCTCTTGTATTATGACATTCGTTTTTTCTATTTCACCATATGGATTAATTATCCACGGTGGTATTACCATAGTCAAAATATCCTCAAATACTAGATTCAAAATCTGAATAGAGGGCATTTAAATGTTGAACATATGTTGAAACGTCGTCTTCCTGGCAGCTTGTCTGTGACAAATTGGGGAACTGAAAAAATTCGCCCCGTCCAATATTTTGCTTCATTAGTTTAACTCTTTAACAAGAAAGGCTGATAAGATGGACTTTGTTTTAATCAAATTTAAACTATCGCCTTGTAATTGCAAATTAGCCATATTAAATTTTGTAAACAAATCTGTTAAATAGGCGATGTCTGTTTTCCTCTTCATTAAATTTTCTTTCAAAACTTTATCTTTAGTATTCAGAAATTCTAAAATAGTCTCAAAGAGTGCAAAACATCTTGTCAAACATAAGCCTTTCGACAGCCAGCGTACTTCAGTGTGAAGGAGTAATTTATGAAAGTGTTCGTCATTTTCTTCACACAACTGCGCAAATAACCGCGTATTCAATGCATTGCTACGGATTCGGTTTACTGCATCAATGACTAAATGAAGTGGTTCATGCAATCTAACACTCAAATTTTTAGCAACTAAATGTTGTCGATGTATGACGCAATGTATTGCTAACACCCCTAACACATTTTGTTTTAAATAGCTTATAAATCCACGATAACGCCCAACCATAAAGGAATTGCTTTTTCAATGAAGTAATCCTTCAAAACATGAAATATTGTTTCACCTTTAGTGTCGGTTATTAAAGTTTTTGCGACGAGCAGTTCTTCGTATATTTCTTGATCCATAATAAAACGAACATATGCCAAGTCCAGTTGTATAGAGAAATGGTTGTTTGCAAATAATTATATAAGAAGCTTTCAATATCAGAACTCATTTCATCAATACGTCTTTCAACAGTATTGTTGCTTAAGGGAATTTTTTTAATGATATCAGATGCAGGTTTGTGTAAAATAGTTTTTAAAACCTCTTCAACGGCTGGCAAAATTAACTTCTCTCCGATAGTATGCGGTTTTCCAGATTTTTCTATAAGTAACGAGGTATTATAAGACGCCCGCAAACTATCATCATTTCTTTGTGAAGTCGAAGCGAACATTCTGTCCAGTGTAGGTCTCTTCTGAAGTTCATCTTTGAGTGTTTGAAAGTATTTCAAATCTTTTTCTGTTCTATCGGGGTGGCATCTTCTCAGATGATCTTGCAGTTTAGATGGTTTCTTTTTAGATTCGGACATGGTTTTAGTCATCTGTTGGCAAAATTAAATTATTGAAATAAAACACAAAATCCAGCAGGAGTATTTTAAAAATATTTTTTGATTTAGCACGGTTAGAACTATCACAGCACACTGCGTACAAACAGCTATGTATTTGTATTCTCTTTCGTTTTTTTTTTGTACATAAATTCAAGCAAATTTACTGGTCAGAGAAATTCTAAATGCCAAAAATTTAAGGGAATTCCCTTTTTGCAATATGTACAAACGTTTAGTTGAAGTTCAAAATGTATTGCGACCACAAAGCGAATACCAACATCCTAAAACTTACACAATTTTATAAACATATATAATACATTTTTTACTTCATAGGTACTTTTATAAATAATGTGTATGTTTTGATATCATAAGATAGTATGATGTAAGTAAATAGGTACTATCAGTGTATGTGTTGAGATCCACTATCGTGGACCCCCATTTTCATTTCATGGACCCCCCTAATTTTTTTTCGCTGACGTAGACCCCTTGCAGGTTGTCATAGACCCCTAGGGGTCGATATAGACCACTTTGGGAATCATTGATCTAATATATTCTGCAATAAGATAGATATAATAATCCTTTACATAATACGAAAGATGTAAAAGAGTTTATTTCAAGCCACCTAATTCTTCTGTACTAAGCATAACTGAAAATATTTAAGGTTGTTTCTTTTACCAGACGATTAGGAATATGTAAATCAAACCAATAAGGACTTCTGAAAGAAGAGTCCTTTGAGTTATTTTACTGAAAAATTAAAAATTATTTATAATGATTCTTATTATTAAATAATAACATAAAAAATTTAATTAAATGCTTATGGTCATATGAACGAAAATAAAACAAAATTTTAATTATCTAATTTCTGGAAAAAGCGAATTTAACAATGCATTTTTATTAACTGAAGAAAGTGCTCTTTCACATGATTTTAGCTAACGACAAAAAATGTTCAAAAAATTAATCTACTAAAAACAAAAATTAAATTAGTTCTAATCTTCTAATCGAGAGTGTAGAAGGAAATTTTGCTTCTTTACTTGGCCGTGGTTAAAGAAGCTAAGTTTTATGTAAATTTTTTTTATGACGTTGAGGGTAATTATGTAAAGCAACGACCTTGTAACTTTACTATTAAGATGCTGTTAAGACTTTAACTTTTTACTTTTTCTCACAAAACAAAACAATTGACTGCCCATTTGATCAAGGCTTTCGGTTATAAAGTCACCTTTAAATGTTTGATGAAATAAAATCGTACTCTTACCTCGTCTAAACAAATCATTATTTTTAAAATACTTTTCTTTCAAATGAAACGGCTAAAATTATGATTGTTAATGCCAAATGTTTTACTTAAAAATTTCCGATTATTTTTATCTATTATTTTCAAATCTTTGGTCAATTGGGAAGAAACAATAACATAAACAGAGATAGATACCAATTGTCTAGAAGTATAACACTCAAAGCTTAAAGAAGTTATCAAAAGTTTTAAATGGAATAAAAAAAGGAAAAATATCTTTTAATATTCAGTAACATAAAAGTAAATTGAGAAAGTCTGGAAAGAATAATGTTGATGGCAATGGTGGAAATGGCGGCAATGGTGGCGATGGTGGCAATTACCATGACGTTGGCGATAATACTATCTAAAAGGTGATAAACTTTGTTGAATTTTTTTTTAATTTTATTCAGATTAAGGTGTAAATAATGAATTGTCATTTGAATATAGAAAGCAATTTTGCTTTCTATATTCAAATATGTTTTGTACAATAAATGTAAAGAAATTTAATTTGTTAATAAAACTGTTAATCAAAAAAAAGTTTGAAACGTTTACAAAAATATGTGTAAAAACACAATTAAAGCGTAAATCTGTTTTTTCCACTTTAAATGCGATACTCACAAATTAGGAAAGAAATAATTATGTTAAGTACATGATAATGTACGCGAGCATGTAAGAGATTATATGCCACTCGCTAGCATGTGAGTCGCAATAAATTTTATTCTTAAACAAATTTTAAGAACTCATTATTATTAAGAATAAATTATGGTTGAAGTTTTGCATTTTAAAGCGCTTTGGTGCGCGCTGCAGTTACATTCAAGAGTTATTCAGGCCGCTGCAGTTTAACAATAAATATTTATGAAATTTTACAAACCAATAAAATATATCGCAAAAGTCGATAGATATAATTTTTGCCGTTTTCTTATGATAAGAATAGTAAAATTCTTACAGTTTTAAAGAGCATGAAATAGTCTTAAATATTTTTAAATCTGGCAGCTTATGAGTCATGGAACAAAAATATGAAGAAAATAAAAACCAAGTTAAAACAATTAATTTTCAAGCCATAAATAGGTATTCATATAATTGTATTTGTTTTAAAAATAAACATTTTGATTCTATTCTTGTAAAGGGTTTTTGAATAAGAAGTTTGTTTTCTAAAACAAAAAATTTAGATTAAGATGATTCAAATCTTTATTGTATTATAAAAAGAGAAGTTCAACAATTATGAATGAAAAATGATATCTGGTAAATATCCCCTACAACCACGTTTACCGATGTCGATTCTTTCATCAAAGTCGACGGAAAACCGTACCCAAATAAAAGTATTATACTTTACTTTATACTCAAATTATCTTAATTTTTTTCATCTTTATACTTATTGTGAATATATCTGGGAGCTTTCGGCTAAAATACTTATTTTTTTAATTAATTAAACTCCTTATTACAATTACAATTATTTATTTTGTGTATAATAGTTCTCTATTTTAATGTAATAGTATTTCATGAATGTATTAAATAATTGATTTATATGTTCCATTTTAATATATTTTATTTTAACGAATGTGTAATTTTGTAATTAATTCAGTTCCACACTGAAAAATAAGACTAAAGGTCTTGTGTGTGGGATGATACTTATAAATAATTAAATAAATAAATAAATAAATAAATAAATAAAAATAAAGTTACTTAGATGTAATCAATATACCTTAAGATGGGTAACTCGTTACTGACATTTCATAAAAATTTCAAGTATCATCTGTGTAAGATAATAGTCCCCTGAAATTGGCAAGCATTTACCACAGGCATATATTCGATTCAAATTCGATTGAATTAACTAAATTTCTGTTTAGTAGGTCACATCATTTGATTGTTATTGTCAACAGTTAAAACACTGCCACCTTCGGAGAGAGCACCTTTTTAAGAATAACAACTTAAAAACAATGATGTTTTAACAGTTTTTGTTATTTTCTTCATTCCATTTTAATAATAATAAAAACAAAATTAAGCCTACCGATAACATCTTAGCCATTTGAATAATGGGAGCTAGATAACTTATCTAAAGTAACTTTTTATGAAATCCTATTAGATTTTGTATTGGCTTAAATTAGTTATTTCTTATAATCGATTTTTATCTGCCCCCTTTATAAAACTTGCGGGAAACCGACCCCAAATATATTCAGTTATGCTTAGGTTGACAATAATGTTAGTTTGAAATCCATGCTCCGACGTTATGATGAATACTACATGAAATCCTTCAAAAAATTTTATGGGAATAGCTAATGGTAATAGGACCTTGCAAGTTTTTCCATTTTTAATTTTATATGAAATACGCTATAACACCCCATGCCATAACTCCACCGTCTCTGAAGTAGTGACAATTTAAAACTAGATCCTCTATTTACGTTTCGTGCAAATAACAAGTGCTGCCATCAAAGCCGTCCTATTTAAATTTCACACTTTAAACTGGCTTTTTATACCCACTTGAGTGCAATTGAGATGTGATATTTAAGACTGAAAGAGAAGAGTCAATGGCAGTTCTATTAACAAGCATCAGTCGAAAGTTAAAAATAACTACAGTCGTGAGAAAGGGCTATTAAGAATACGAGCCTCAATAAAAGTAAGGTATTACCAATTGATATGTGCGTATATTCTCCGACGGGGTTTAATTTATTTGGGTATAATTTTATGTCAACCAGCGTCAAATTTGGTTTCAGCCATTTTCCATCTTCAGTGTTCTCTCTATTGCCAATTGACTATCAAAAATCATTTATGCTAACAAAAAACATCAAGGTGACCTTCGGTTATTCAAAAAATAATAGAGAATTATCTTTGAACGCTCTTCGTTTAATATGGCATAAAGTTGATCTCTCTAATAGATAGTTTAAATCAATTTCTTTTAATTAATTTAAAACTGATAACTTTTTCCTTTAAATTCTTATTTAGTATTTCACTAAATAATAATGAGCTTATCCTTCAGCTTATCCTTGAATGTTAATTCATAGAAAATACTATTATTTTTATATCAACTACAATTAGAACTAAAACATTTTGATTTCATTTTGACAAATGCAAACGAAATATTTTCTCTTGATAGTGTTTATATATTTAGTTTATAAAATCACTTTCAACTGCTAAAATGTAAAATAAATCACAACTTCCGTTGGGATTACGAAAAAATTCAATCAACTTTTCACATCGAATTTCATGTGCCAAATATATTTAATATTAAAATGCAAAAGAACATGCTTATTTAATTAATTTTTGTTGGTTTTACTCTACAACTAATTTCATGCTAATTTTGATTGAAATCAAATCAACATACAATATTGATTTTTTTTTTTAATTTATTTATTTAGTATTATTTTTCTCTTCTTTTTTTTACCATTATCCACACAAGTTAAATAGTGAAATAGTGTGTCAGTCGTTATACTAATAGCAACGCCAAACAGTGGGTCTGACGGCACAGAATGACACAGAACTTAAATATTTTTAATCTGAAAAATAGTTATTTAAATTACTACAGATTAGATGAAATTATTCACGCCTAAAAACCATACAAATTTAAACACTAGGCAACAAGAAAAAAAATTCAAGTTTAAGTGGTAGAATTCTCTTATGTATTTTAAATTGTCTGATAAGATTGGTTTAAGCCAGAAAAATAGTTTTAAGCTTTAAATTGTACGGCTAAAATATTTCATAGAATTTTATATTTTACAGACGAACCTAAATCGACGTGCAATTCTCCGTCTATTTGTCAAAAATTCTCATGTTCATATAAAATGCATGAAATACATTTTATTTAATATTTAAGTTGTTGCAATTGCAAAATCAAATGCCAATAACCATTATTTTTGCTATCACTTTATTTAATTAGCTTTGTAAAAGTGTGTTGTTCGATGTTATGCTGAATAGTGTCATACCGCACATTGCAGCTATTTCTGTTTATAAACGATTTAAACCGTCTGAACTCTTGTAATATGAAATTATCGTACAACCTTTTTTAATTATTTTTTTTTTGTAATTACATTTATGGAAATGTGGTTATGAGCCTATTGAAAACATTCTGCAATAACAGTTGTTATTAGTTGTTAGTTATTTGTTTGTGTGGGAATTTTTGCAAAAGTACAGTCACAAAAAAAAACAGCTTATGCTTATTTAATTTTATATATTTGATAAGCAAAATTGGGTAAGTTGGCTTTTTTTTATAGAGAACACTCGAAGTCTGACCAGTTAAATACCAAACTGGTACAATTGGAACCAGTAGTCTGCAGGGCTACATTCCTATACCGGTTCTTGGTGAGGCTCTTTCAGGAATAACGTGGTGGCGGTGTTTGAAACCCAAAAACCACAGGATGTGGTTGCATTTCAACAGAATATCGCTATAGTGGAAGCAACGGGAGTTTTAGATAAAGTCCCTCTCTAAATCCCCCCGGGGGCACATTTATGGTCTTTATAGTACGTAACAGCTATCTAGATCTGTGCAGCTGGGGGTATAAAGGGAGCCCAGTCCCCTGAAGACAGGCAGGGAGTCAACTGGAAGCTCCACTTTATTTCCACGGGGATCAGTGAACCCGCAGAGTTCATTATTTGTCTCTTTAGACATTTAATAGTTCTCTGACTGATCATTAAGGTTGGCCCCTCGTGGTGGTTAAGGTTTGGCGGCCCCATAACAGTATAATGGTTATTATGGTGGCCAGGATCATCTCGCTGATAATGACACGCAAAGTGATGATCCAGTCCAGTGAGCATGCTAGACATGTGTTCTGGACAGGAGTTGAAAGTCTCCAACTCGTTAGCAAGGTGTGATGGTTTGCAGCCCTGCCCTGGAATCATTAAAGTTGCAACTAGGTGGTTCTGTTGCTTAGAATTATGTCTTCGGCTTTCTAGGACGCCTGTATGACGTTCCAAATTATACAATTGTGGTTTGTCCACCATCTGATTAAGGCTACATAGCCAGGTGCGGATGAAAACGAATCACACTCTGTCCCTCTCTAAAACAAGGAGTAAAAAAAGTATGGCTCTACTCACTGTGCTTCTACATTCGCTAACTGAGATGTGTTATACTCCTTCAGGGCATTGGTAAACGCATAGTATTTCACACAGTGGAAAAGACCACCACCAGATTAGAACCATACGACTAAGTGTTGACGTTTACCCTATGGGTAAATGAATATGAAAATAAATATTTCATATTATACTCCCTAAGTATTCATTACACCAAAGTATTCGTATTAAATAAGAATTGCATCACTAACTAGAACAATCAAGTTAGTTTAACACAAAACGAATGGATAATAAATTTCTCTGACAAAAAATTTTATTCTAAAGTCAATGAAACATAATTACTATAGATAAAATATTTAGGACAAAAAACCTTTTTTTTCAGAATTTAAAATTATAACTGTTTTTACAGTAACATAACACATTTTAAAAAAAATGTAGCGCTTATCAATTGTAATTATTATTTTTTCTCACTTTGTTGCCTAATGTAACAAAATTAAATATTTCGTGTCGTAATTCATTACGATTCCATAAAAATTTATTTTAAATAAGTTTGTATTTTATGCTTTATGTTTGTAATAAAATGTCACGTTTTTTCCTCTAATTTTGTTTTGATTTAACTTATTCCTTTTATAAACACAAACTCAAATTATATCCCCCACGGAGTGTATTAAAAATAAAAAAAAATACAAATTTTCATATATTTTTAAACAAAACATAGCGTTAGTTTTCATAAAAAAATAACAAGTGACTCGGTTTAAAATATCAGGTTTTTCAACATGAAGTTTGTTTTTCAATTGTGGCAACACCAACAACATGATAGTTTTTACATTAAATTTTTTGATCTGTTGTTAAAGTCACATTTCCTAAAGTTCATTATAATTTCGTTATAACATAATCGTCTTTCTAAGACCGTAACATTTGAGTGGACAGGCTCGATACAAAATATGCGAACATCAACGGTCGTTCTCACTAAAAACATGGCAGTCGTAAGCCACACTTTTAAAGCAAACTCAATTTTTTTTAATTCCTCGACGTTCTCAAAAATTGAAATTATCCAAAACCACCACACTGCGAATTTTGCCTACGGATTTGACATTGAAGCTTCAAGATTCAACTGGTGCAGGTATTGAAGCCGACCAACCATTCACATTGCCTTAGATTCGCTCAATTCATTCTGGAATAGCCGGCTGGTTTTTCTGAAAAAATCATTTTTTTGAAAGGAAGCCCACTTTCACTTGTCAGGGTACGTTAACAACTGTGTGATTCGATTTACATCCGCGCCTGGCCATGAAGCCTTAATCAGATGGTGAATCAAACCACTGCATAATTTGGAACGTCATGTTTGTCCTAGGAACCCGAAGCTATAATTCTATGCAACAGAACCACCTAGTTGCAACTTTAATGATTCCAGGGCAGGGCTGCGAACCATCACACCTTGCTAAAGAGTTGGAGACTTTCCAACTCCTGTACAGAACACATGTCTAGCATTCTCAGTGGACTGGATCATTCACTTTGCGTGTCATTATCAGTGAGATGATCCTGGCCACCATAATAACCATTATACTGTTATGGGGCCGCGAAACCACAACCACCACGTTACTCCCATATAGAGGCCAACCTTAATGATCAGTCAGAGAACTATTAACTGTTTAAAGAGACAAGTAATGAACTCTGCGGGTTCAAAGTGGAGCTTCCAGTTGACTCCCTGCCTGTCTTCAGGGGACTGGGCTCCCTTATACCCCCAGCGGCACAGGTCTAGATAGCTGTTACGTACTATAAAGACCATAAATGTGCCCCCGGGGGGGAGAGGTGCTATACCATGCATCTTTTTCATTTTAAAAATTAACAAGTCATTGGAAAAAAATTTTTTTTCTTAGAAAAATTAAATTTTGAAAATATGAACATTAGCCAGACTAAAAATTTTTTATTGAATTAAATTCTAATCGATTTTTATAGTTTTTTAAGCGATCTTTTTTATCTTTAATAAATATCTTTTTTCTTTTTTAAGATCTTTTTTATATATTTTTTCTCTTCTCAATATTTCGCTTCTTCAGGAAAAATTTTTTATATTTTTGAAAACAAAAAATTATTAACAAATTGAAAAAATGTTTCAAAACATTGACAAAAACATATAAAAAAAAAAAAATTTTTCCTGGAGAAGCTTTCCAAAGGAAAGCGAAATATTGAGAAGAGAAAAAATATATAAAAAAGATCTTAAAAAAGAAAAAAGATATTTATTCTAATCGATTTTTATTCAGTAGGTTATTGTAAGATATTATGTTCATTCTAACTTTGATAACTTCACCTATTAGCTGTGTAAGGCGGTATATATATTGTATTTATAATTTCCAGCCTTTTTTCGGTGCATTTGTCTACTTATTTTTACGTCCTCTCCATACCGCATAACTCTTTATTTCGAAATTTCTATTCTCTAAGATTTTCTATCTGACTTCAGTTAACTTTAATCAAAACAATGTAAAGTCCCTCCCAAAAAATATTATTTGCCTTTGTATTTCTCACTTAAGTTACAGAAACGCGATGCATATCCAAATGAGTTTTTGAGTCAAAAATAATTTTTTTTTATGGATTAATCAAAACTGGAATTGAAAAGTTAAAAACTCTTATTTGAATTGAAGCTATCTGATTCACAGAAGCAGACGCGCTAACCAGAGAATGTGCTTTAAATGCAAATGTAATACTTTTTTTTTTAGAAAAAGCTTAACACAATAGTTTAGTTAATTTCAAATTAAATGTTTATCCTAACAACTGTAATGGAAAATTGTTAATCTGAGATTGGGAAAGTTCTTTCGAAAAGCCTACTGTATCTTAGACCAAAACGTCTCTATCGATGATTTGCATGGGTAATTTTGCATTATAAGTTGCAAATGCCTCTAAGACTTTTCTGTATAGAACAAACTTAGCTACTTACAAAGCTTTGCCTGTATATTTATTTTCAAAGTTCTCTAAATTTGTATGTCTGCAAAACCTGAAACGCGTCACCAAATGTCATAAACGCCATCAAAGTATTTGTTAAACGATATATACAAAATATTTTCGCCAAGCATTAATAATAAATAGATAACACTCTGGTGATAAACAAATCAACAGCCAACCCATATCGGAATCCTTAATCACAACTGGCGTTGATTGGCATTGAGAGTTGCTATTAATTGGAACCCTCAACGAAAATTAATGGCTGGCTTGCCGTCAACTCGAAAACGTAGTCATCTAAAAAGATCTAAACTTGAGTTAAATGGTTTCGCAGTATCTCTATACCTTGCCACTGTAGCCTCTGTAGATAAATTCCGAGATCACACGTCTAGGCTACCAAGTCCTTTTAAGTCCGACTAGTGACTAAACAACTGCACGAACGGGTAGCCCTGTTTCGGCTTTGATAAAGATCTTCAGAGGGTAACGTGGTGTCTATAGTTTAAGTCCAAGCCGCGGAAAGGTATATTCGATGTGTTGTTGCAGAATGTCGCCAAGTGAAAGTTTAGATAATCTCCAGCTCTCAAGAAAATAGTGCGGGCACTGCCAAGATTAATGTGCTTTTTAAGTTGCAACTCGAGGGCATTGGTTGATGCGTTATACTTTACCCACTCAGAATTATGACTTTTACAGCTAGGTGCTGACGCCAATCTGTATTACACAGCAATTTTATTATTACAGTCCTTTGCTTCTATTAGGAACCACAGGGCATAATATAATTTATAAATTTTGATACTGATTGAAGCCTTAAAGTTTATAAGTGCTTTTGCTTGTACTAACACGTGTCCATTTATGTACGTCAGAACAAGTTTTTGTTGAAAAGTTATTTGCACCCATAAATACCACGACAAATGTTTGAAATATGAAACATGGCAGTGAGGTGACCCTTTTGCTGTAATAGGAGTAAATTATACAATTTAATTAAGGTAGTGTGAGCATATCATATTTAAATTACATCATTTGCTTCTTAGCACAAAATCTTTTTTTTTTCTAAAATTCATTTTTAAAGACAAATTTTTGTTTTTAACAAAAAGTTTATTTTTTCGGAAGAATTTTGGTATTTTTACTGTTTGCTGTTCGGCTCTCAAAACACAACTGCTCTTACAAATCAATCATACATAAGCAAAAGGTACAGAATTCTGGTTTTATATAAGAACCGTTTGAAATTAAGATTTTAAACTAAAATAATGCGAATTAATGATTTTAGGTTTGTAAGTAAATGGTTACTATTACAAATTTTAGTAACCATTAAATATTAAAGTGAATACTCATTAAATTAATTAAATATGTTTTATGTTAATTATGCTAAGTAATTTTAGATATAATACAAAATACTATTATTCATATTTTGACCAAACAATATCTATATTCTCTGGTGTCACAAATCATGATTCTTTTAATTATAAATAAAATACTAATCAATGCTTTACCTTTTAAAAAAGAAATGGTCACTCCAGCTGCTAAAACAAATTGCCTTAAGTACCAAGAATTATAGAGCATTAGCATAATAAGTGTGAAAACTGCTAACTTGTTACTTGTTATTTACGAATAAATAGTATTTGATTGAAAATTATAATTTCGTTGACACAAGTATATGTAAATTTTCACACACACACACATTTCAAATTTTCCTCCTAAATAAACATGAAAGTATTAATGGGAGGATGTATAAATTTATTTATCTAGAAATAGCCCACACATAAATGTAAATGTACATGTAAATATGTATACACAACTAAATACACATTTACACATTCAAAATAAACATTTTGGTTGCATGTTTTTAAACAACATTAAATGTAATACAATTTTGATAAAACATATATTTTTATGTCAACTTTGTTGTTGTTGTATATGTTGCAAACTATGGTTACTGACCCTCTGAACTGCTCGCATGATATTTGTTAAATAAGGTTTAGAGCGAACACACTAAAAAGAACCAAAAATTTCTGAACATTTTAATTGGATTTCTGAATTTGTTGTATAAACTTTGATATGGGCAATTCCACAAAAGTGTCAAGTTTTTGTCACATACACTGACCAAAAAATTAATCTTTTATAAATCAATATGCTTCAATGTCTCCTTATCTTTTACCAACAGTTCAGCTACTAGCGGTCTACAAAGAAAAAATTAAAGTTTTCTCTAAAGAAACAAGCTTAATGGCTCCGGAAATGCCCATATTTGTGTATTTGTGTGTTTTTTATTTTAAAAATTCTTTTTTAACTCGTTTTTCCCTCATCTATAAAACCATTCGTCAATAGCAACAAGAAATAAAAGCATATCGAAATTTTCGGTTTATTTTTAAGGATTTTTTGATTTACATCTTTCAAACGTTTTTGAAATTAATAACAAAGAATTGATTTTATTTAAAATTGAAATTAAAATTTTGAAATTTTTTATCAACAAAGTGAAGTGCTTAAAATATCTAAATATATTTTCAAATAGAAAACGAATTAGGTTTCTAAAAAATTTTAGGAAAAATTATTTTAAATAAATAAAAAATTTAAGACTATTAATCGATTTTTGATGCTTGTCGATTTCTTCTAATGGATAAAAAGAACGTCAGCTTCAAAATAATAAAGATTATTATTTTATATATAATATATCCACTAGCAATATTGTTACGAAGATAATTTGTTAGTTTTTTCGAAGAAAATAATTATCGGTAAAAAAAAGTAAATGAAACGACCATGTGCATGTGCATGTTACAAACTGTGTATTTGCTACGAAATTTTATATAGACAAGATTCGTATAAGAAATTCTACGAAATAAGATAATTAACAAAAACCAAAAACAACTAGCACAGAACCAAAGCAAAACACACAGGCACGCAGGCCTACATTGAGTGATAAGAACAATCATAATATGGGTTGATTTTTAAGTATACACCCCTAACGTGTACAGTTTTTCCCTCGAAATATTTTCCCTTTTCCCTAAATTGCAATCGTGAATAATTTTTCCCATGAAAAGCGTTCCCTTATTGTAAACTGTAATTCAGTGCGGAATAACATGCACACAAAAATTTGTTCCCATTTAAATTTTCGCCTGATCGTGAATAAGACATTTTTCCCATTTTTTATTTGAATTTGTTAATTTTATATTCTTTGGGGAACAAGAAAAAAATGTAAGTAGTTGTTACATTTTATTAGATATATAACAACTATATTTAGGTCTAAAGCAATAAATAATGTGCAACATGACATGCTTCTCAATAGGATGCAAAACAACCGATCAATTGCAAGTGGTTTTGTCAAGGTTTGGTGGCCGATTTTTGGAATTCGCCAACAGAAGATGTGTGTGCCAACAATACATCCGATGACGTCGGGTATGCCAAATTTTCGGTAGAAAACCTGCTAATTAGCTCTAGCTTCTTCTTCTGATGGATATTTTATCCATTCTGCACAGAGACTTTTCCAACACTTTAGAGAGCACCTCGCTAAAAGTAGATTGCCCCATTCCTATTTCGTAGTCTCTTCCAACACCTTTTTGGTATCCACAAAAAACCGTAAGCATGCGCTAGTTTTACGATGGGCGGAATACCAAATGATTTTTTTGCTGCCGGCAGAGAATCTGTCAAAATATCCAACAGGTATGTAAATGCTGATTTATTCACCCTAAATATAATATAATAAACTTAGCCCACTTACAGTTTATCGGGCAACTCTTATGGATTAGATGCATCTCGCAAAGCACGACGAGCTATCCACTGTTGCTGAATCTCCTCCTCTAAAAGTAATATAATGGCACCTGTTCTGAACATTTTTTTTTAAACTTTTAAAGTACAAATTTGTGTATATTAATTAGAAAACTTAAATTTAATTACTTTTTACATCACTTACCCACAAATTTTCAAATAATTTTTACTTTGTATTTATATTTTCTTCTTCTCTATTGTACATTCACTACGGATTGATAGCAAAACAAATGTTCCCATGATATTCATGATAGCAATTTTCCCTACTTGGGAAATGAAAATTTTATGGGAATAAAAGTTCACATATTATTTAAGATAGGGGTGATAATATTCTTGTATATAGGAGAACCGCTTAAAACAGTTATATAAACACCACTTGCTGGGCAAATAAAAATTAAAGTTGAGACATTTTTGAGTATAAACAATAAAATAATAAAGCATCTTTTAAGACGTTACAGTGGTGAAGTTACCATCGTGTTTATTTTGTATGTGAATTGAAAGTAAATAAATTAATTTAAAACTCTAAAGCGTTGTGTTATTATTTTGCAATAAAACAACTCTATATAACAAAATTTTTCTTTTATTCGACTTAGAATTTTAGAAATTTTTAAATTATAAAAATATAATTTTTGAAATGATAAAATCCATCTTTTTTTGAAATATTTGCTAGATAGGAACGTCATGTATCAGAGTTAACCCTTTTAAAAAAATATATAGCTTTCAAAATGCTGAATCGATTTTAGCAAATATTTATCTTTAAAATAAGCAACATTATTTAAAAAAAAAAGTCATTTTTATCATTCGAGCGTAAATTGTAGATCATAAAACCTCGCCGTTAAGATTTAAAAAATCTTGTTTTTTAATGATATATGGAATAATATATCCGTTATTTGGCCTTCAAATTCAAAATTCTTATAAAAAGGTGTTATAAGTATTTATTAGTATTTGATTTTTTAAATTTCTATCACTAAAAAATTTTACGACAGTTCAGTTCAAAGTCCATTTGCAAAGATATATTAATAAGATGGACATAACATTATAACACTGATCTTAACAGCTTTTCATTATTGAACAGCTGTCAAGCAATTTACCTTGCGAAACTATAGCCAACGATTTCCCTCTATAGTGGGGTAAAGAAGAGGAAAAGTCAATAACGATTTTCAGGAAAATAAAATAAATAAAGGGTCCGCCATCTAACGTTTTTTTTCAACTAGTGCTTATTTCGTGAATGGTAAGACTTAGTTCATGTTTGATTTGACAGATAATTAGTTTTATTCTTCCGCTGAACGAATATGGTTTTGTATACGCTTGAACAACGCTGGGAAATACTGCGATGTTGCAGAATGTGTGCGAGAATTGTGTATGGATTTTGGAAGAAGAGAAGCACCGTCAGCTCCGTATGTTGGTTATCTTGTGAAAAAAGTGAAAGATACTGGCATCCTCATCGATAAATCAAAGCGTGAAGTGCGTACACCCGAGAATATTGCAGCTGTGGCAGAAAGTGTGCGTGTAGCGCCATCAACATCAATTCACCGTCGTTTTCAACAATTGAGCATTTCAGGAACATCATTGAGACGAATTTTGCATAAAGACCTTGGTATGACGCCATACAAAGTTTAATTGGCTTAGGAGCCAAGTGACCATCGAATGCGTTTTCGCTTCGCTAAGTGGGCCTGCGATCGATTTACAGAAGATGCCGATTTTGCAAAAAAAATTATTTTTTAAGATGAAGCTCATTTTGATCTTGGCGGCTATGTAAAGAGGCAAAATTGTCGCATTTGGGGCACAGAAAACCCTTTCGCATACATTAAAAAGCCGACGTACCCAAAACGAGTCACTGTTTGATGGGGATTTTGGTCCAGAGGCATAATTGGGCCATTTTTCTTCGAAAATAAGCAAGGAGTGGCCGTTAGAGCTAATGGCGATTGTTATCGGGCCATGTTGAACTTATTTTTGTTCACAAAAATTGCAGAGAAGGATATTGGCAACATTTGGTTTCAACAGGACGGCGCTACACTCGATGTTTTGCGCCCTATTTTTGAAGATCGCATTATCAGCTGCAGAGCTGATGTCGTTTGGCCACCTCGGAGCTGCGATTTGATATCGTTGGACTATTATTTATGGGATGCCGTCAAAGATAAGTGTTACGCCAAAAAGCAAAAGACAACTGATGCTTTAAAAGACAATATTCGTGAAGTCATTGTTGAAATACAGCTGCACGCAATCGATAATGTGCTTAAAAATAGGCTACTGTATGGCCAGCCGAGGCCGCCATTTGAATAAAATTATTTTCCATTATTAACCGGAAGGATTGTTCTTTCAAATAAAAAAAGAAATTTGAGAAAATATTCAGTAGTTTTGTTTATAGCATTTAAAACAAAAAAAGAAACTTATTTGGCGGACCTTTATAAAAGTATTTTCTCTTTTTCTTAACCAGATAAAAGTTTCCTATTTAGGCAGTCTAATATTTTCTTTAATAAATTATATTCTTATAAATAATATTACAATCACGACATGATAAGTTTTACTTAAAGCAGGATAATTATGAAAAAGTTTATTCGTAATTATGAAAAAGAAACTTTTTACAAAATTACAAAAATATTTTAGCAACTTTCACCGCAAATGATTATTGTGTTCAAACACAATCGATTTCAATTGAAAAAGACTTAAGTGCAAAATTCTCCATAAATTTGTTAAATTATATAAAATTTGAGAAAACATTTAAGTATTTATTTAATACACAAAAATTTAAATATTTTTTTTAATTTTCTTTACAAATAAAATATAACTTTATTCATTAGGATTTTAACACATGCATACTTTCACATAAAGTCAACACTTTACATGCGTAAATATGCAAAAATGACCAGATAAAATTATTTTTCAACAAAAGACAAAAAAAACTCACAAGTTTAGTTTATTTAAGTAAAATTTTAGTTTATTTACTTTTTATAATAAATATTTGATTTTCAAATTTATGATATGAAACTCAAAAAATACAAAATTTTAAACGAAATAACGAAGATAAGTTGTGGAGCCATGTTAAAATCCATGTTAAGCTGTACAGAAATTGTTTTAAAAATTTTTCAGTTTTTTATTAAATAATGATACTTAATCGATTTATCTTTAGTCGGTTACACGATTCATTTATACTTTGTCAGGTGTTTGCTTAATTTAAAAGTAACTCTTTGCAAGTAAAATTAATCGGTAGAAAAATGTTTCAGTGTACTGACATATGGCGAACCATGTTCTTACCAAAATGCCGGTCTTCGATTTTTAAATATGTTTTTTATTGCTTTGATTTAACATTAACGACACCTTTAGGTTAAGTTTTTTTAATGTCCTCTTGTTCTCGTGTTAAAGGTAGAAGAATTCATTACTCCTAAAATAAAAACTTCAAATTGTCATAATTATGGCATTTCCCTTAAAATAAAACTGAGTGAGTCAAAGATTGTTGTTCTTGGTTTTAATTTCTTAATAATTATAATTATTATAATTATTATAATGAAAAAATTTTACTCATCCTTTAATTGGATAATCCTAATCAACCGATTTAACCTTAATCCTGATTAGCTAATCGCACGTTTAGATCAAAACTCTATTTTATTTTTGCGAAATTTCTAAAGAACTAAAAGATTAAAGTTAAATTAGAATATGAAATTATCTCAGAGCTAAGAATATAAATGAAAATTTATTTCCATTGTAGAATATGTTAAATATAGATTTGAGGGTTACAAAATTAGGAAGTCAACAATAGACGATTAAGAAAAAAATATTTTGTTAGAATAGAATCAGATTGTTGTTTTGTGAAAAAACGAAGATATTGTCGCATTGTAAATACCAGCACATCTCTTTTAATTTTAGACGTCGGTATATTTTAAATTTTTCTCTATTTCTTCACTTCTGACATTGCATTCTACGAGAATGCTACGGGCGAGAAATGAACTTCTCGACGATTCGTTAACTCAAAAAAGACTTAAACTCTTAATTTCGTTACTGTTCCTATATACAGACGCTCGTACCAACTTTTCTGTTTCCAATTTCCTTTTTTCGATTTAAAGCTTCTGGTAGGTTTTTAATTTATTCGCCTTTTAAAGCGAGATACAGATACAGCCATTTTAAGTTTTTAGTTAAATTGTCATATAAAAATCGATTTTTGTAGGTGATCCAAAATTAGGCTTATTTCTTGACAAAAATTCTCTGACGGAACTCATGGCTTATGATCTTTTGTTTTACAACAATTTGACTATCATATTTCATCAACATATATTTGCTTTTCTTTTTACTCTATTCGCCCATTATCCTCCCAAGGGCATGCAGTCTTGATGGATTTCTTACCCATTTTGATGTGTACTTTTGGGGATAAAAGGTGGCATCAAACGCCTGGGTTAGTAGGGCCCCAAACTGGAAGAGACATATGACTCTCGGAGTCCGACCAGTGACTTAATAGACCCACACACTGGCACCACGGAAACTAATTGCACGTAGGCCTACGGCTCGTTCTGGTTTTTGGTTGAGGAGTAACATACTGACTGTTGGTTTAATCGATTGCTTTGAAAAAAGCTAGCGAAAGCTTAACCTTCAATATCGTAGCTTACCCATGCAACAGGACGAGGAGTTGGATAATCTCCAATTCTTCAGCAAGTATTGGGTATGCATCTTAGGGCGCGGGCGGGCGTTCTTCCTACACCCAGTGGTATGACTACTGTCAGATTAAAGCCTCGCGGCCAGGTGTTGACATTAGTCTTATCACTTACACCACACAATGTTTATTACTGGTGGCGGTAACAAATTATTTTACTAAAATATAATTCAACATTTTTAATGGACAAAATAGATTTTGCTACGGATATAAAAAGAAACAAAACGGAATTTTCTTAACAACAATAACATTGTGTTATTTATCAAATGTTCCTTAACTCGTTTGACGAACGTATTACCTTCGCTTTAAAAACTTCAATTTCGACCATCAATTCTATATATTGATAATTCTCTGGAAAATTCCTTCCTTCCACAGAAACATGCAATAGTCACTGTTTGCTAAAGCTGATGAAAGAATCAATTACGTAGAATTGATTACATTGAGTAATGATTATACCATCGAAAGTTTACAAAAAGTTCTACATTTTTCATAAATTTTACCCAATTGTGCAAATTGTACCACATAACTCTCTCTTGAAAACTACCGAGCTCCGACCAAGTATTACTTGTTCTGTATGAATGAACAAAAATCAATTAACACCGATTGTGGTCAAATGTTTAAACCATAGAATTTATTGCTGGAAGAACGCTAGGCGCTAATATATCGACTAGGGTGATTTGCAGCTTTGCCATAATGGAAAAATAAAAAAAAGGCAAGATAACCCCGGAAATAATTTAAGTGAAAATAGCGAAGTAGTTTAGCACAATTAGCATATCTGCTTAGAAGTTATAGACACACTTGTTTCCTCATCAATAACCAAAGTAAGTTCAATTACGAGTGTTTCCAAGCAGCATATTGACATCAACCAACTTACAATAAAACACAGCACAGCACTGAAAATATTAAACGAATTAGAATAATGGATTTAGCTTTGTTATAAAAAACAGAGTAGCGAAGTGTTCACTCACTGTTCATACATGTGTGAATATGTACATTTCATTTTTTAGCCGCTTCTTCTGATACATGTGTGAGAGATTACAAAATATTTTGTGTTTTCTCATTTGTGAATGCGACGATGAGAAACACACAAGTGTTCATTTTTGAATATTTACAATTTTGATCATTTTTCAAAAATGAAAAGATCGTAAAAATACGTGCGTTAAGCATTCGCGTACATAAACGCACATATTTGGTAATGTGCAATTGTCGGCGTATGTAAAAAAATGTTTTTTTTTATTTCTTGTAGAATATATTGCAAAATTGTATTTTGAGTTAATATGTACCCATGTGTTTTTACTACATTTTACGGTAAACTGCGATCGTAGATAGAAAATTTTTTCACGTTCATTTATGAGAAATTTTATAAAATTTTAACGTTTATAAATGAACATATACATTTATGAAAAACAACATTAATGAGAAAAAGCTATTTTATCATTCATCACATATGAATAAGACTAATAATTCTTGTTGTTCGCATTCATGTATGAACATAAGCAGAACATTTTTTGTTGTTCGTTTATGAGCGTGAAAAATAAATATAAAATTTTAGATTTCTCATTTATGAAAAATATTATGAATGTTGATTTTTGAATGTTCATAAATGAAAAATTCTGAAATATGGAAATTTAAAAAATATCCATGTTGTTGTTTTTTTTTTTTTGTTATGATGCTTCGAATAAGTGCAGACAGAAAATCTAGAATTCAGTTACCCTAAATATTTAATAAGTCCCTATCTGCAAATAATTTTCGTATGTTTATGAAATTACTTTACTAAAGCTTTTAAATAAATTTGTAAACTGGCCTTCGTTTTAAGTTAGAAAATTTTATTTTCCCAAAAGTTTTTTTTTAATACATAAATATATTTTTATTTAGCAGAACAAATTTTATATTTTCCAAATTGGACAATTAAAAAGGAAGTTAAAAAGTTTAAGTTTAACCAACCACAGTATGTACATTGTACATACAGATGTACAAAATACCCAGCAATTCGCTAAATTATTGTGATATTGTGAAAATCTTTTGGCAATTCAGAAAGCCAAATAAGACAGCCAGTTTAGTTATCATTTATTAATCGATATTGTTTTAAGTGGCCGCAAGTCTAAGAAAAGTTTTTAGTACGAGATTTCGTCCCACTTCGCACTCGTAATTCAATAACTTGCTATGCCGATGCGGTGATTATTATGAGGTCTTTTGTCGCCCCACTTCTTTAATTAAAATACAAAAAATTATAAAATTATCAATAAGAAATATTTAATAAAACAAATCCGTTAAAATACTAAATATATTACTATTATTAGTCAGCTAGTGAGGTTACTAATTACGCTACTATCGACAAACTGCTTAGACAATACAACACTAAAAATAGGAATAAAGAAGACAAAGAAACAAAGAGACAATTGACACAACCTAACGACACGCTTTTACTTACACAGCAACAGAAATATATAGATTAACTATTATTTTTAACAAAGAAGCGTTAAAACCCGGCAACACTCTAATACATAATCTCAAGACATAGAGAGAAACAACCGCCATTTTCATTTACAGCGGACTATACTTGTAAACATAACATCAAAAATAAGATTTAATGAACCTATTGGCTCGTATAAACGAGAGAGAGAAGATGTTAACTTTGCCTTACACCTTGACATTCACGGACACGCACCAAGGGAAACAGATGAATGTACTATATCCTAGCAAAAAAGGGCGAAGACTAGATATTCCTGAAAATATGGAAATCTACAATATAAAAGCTTTTAACAGTGATATTATAAACGAACTGTTAAACACAATTTCAGACACAATTATCACAATACTAAAATTACTCACATACTTACAAACACCCTCAGACGGACACACTTATAATAAAAGATGAAAATATTAAATTAACCCCGCATAAAATAATGGGTAACCAGCAGCTGCCTCTGTAGGCTAGTAAGTAGTGCACTATCTTGTCAGTATGGGGGTTGTGGGTTCAATTCCCAACAAAGACCTTGATTTTTTTCACTACAAAAATAAAAATTGACTGTCGGTGGAGCTGCTCAGCGATGAAGACATAGTCACTGGTTGCTGTGCTGTCTTTATACGGCAGTTAATTTCCGACTATCCTTCTTCCTTTACCACCTGTTTTATCTCTTCTCTATCCCTTTCCTAAAGAATGTAGCACGGTACTTGACTAAATAGGCATTGTTGCCTGAAGTGCTACTTCTCTTTAAAAAAAATAAAAAATTTACCTACGTAAATAGATACCACCCTAATGAAAAAACTACTTAAACCCAACAATATTTATACACTAGCCCATCTAATACTAACTCTCTAGTACTAGTTTTTTATCTGCATTTGCTATACTGCTTGTATATCCCTTCCGGGGGCACATGATATGGTCTTTATAGAACTTCGACTATCTAGACCTGTGCAACTAGGGAAAAAAGGGAGCCCAGACCCCTGAAGTCAGCAGGGGTACAACTGGAAGCTCCACGTTATTTTCACGGGAATCAGTGACCCGCAGAGTTCCGTTATTTGTCTCTTTAGACATTTAACTGTTCTTTGGCTGATTATTCAGGTTGGCCCCTATATTGGAGTATCATGGTGGTTGTGGTTTCGCGGCTCCATATCAGGTTTGTTGGTTAATATGGTGACCAGGATCATTTCGCCGTTAATGACACCCTAGGTGAATGATCCAGTCCAGTGAGCATGCTAGACATGTGTTCTGCACAGGAGTTGGAATGTCTCCAACTCTTCAGCAAGAAGTTATGATTTGCAGCCCTGCTCTGGAATCATTAAAGTTGCAACTAGGAAAAACCTGTTGCTAGAATTAGTCTTCGGCTTCCTAGAACGAGCATGACTTTCCTATTTATGCAAAGTGGTTTGACCACCATCTGATTAAGGCTCCATAGCCAGGCGCAGATGTTAATCTTATCACGTAATACCCCTTGTATATCCCCCCAGGAGAGCACATTTATCGGTCTTTATAGAATATTTGACTATCTAGACCTGTGCTGCTGGGGGTATAAGGGAGCACAATCCCCTGAAGCAGGGAGTCAACTGGAAGCTCCACGTTATTTCGACAGGAATCAGTAAGCCCCAGAGTTGCGCTAATTGTCTCTGTAGACTTTTAGCTGTTCTCTGACTGATTATTGAGGTTGGCCCTTCGGGAGTATCGTGGTGGTTGGGGTTTTGCGGCCCCAGCATGAACTGATTATGTGGGTCAGGATCATCTCGTCTTTAATAACACCAACGGGTGAATGATCCGGATCCAGTGAGTATGATAGTTATGTGTTCTGGACCAGGAGTTGGATAGTCTCCAGCTCTTCAGCAAGAAGTAGTGGTTTGCAACCCTTATTTAGAACCGCTAAAACTGCAACTAGGAAAGACATGTTGCTAGAATTTTAGTTCGGATTCCTAGGGCGTGAATGACATTGCTTTTCATTCCCTGTGGTTTGACCACCATCTGATTAAGGCCTACGGCCAAGTACAGATGTAAATCTCCTTGTATTTTATACATGGGATTTTGTTACAAAATACCTTACTAAAATCTTTAAAATTAAAAAATAGTATTTAACACTTCTAAGCTATTTAACGTCCGTGACATACCTGTCGTATGTTAATCTGTCCTATTAGCTAATCTTTAAAAATAGGATAACAAACACTCAAATGTATACTTTTTTTGTCACAAGTAATTTTTCACACACTCAAACAGCTTCATTGAAACATTTCAGTGTTTAGAACTTATAGTTTATGTGCGATCAGAGTTGCATTTGAAGTTTTTAGTTGTTTGTGTGTGAGAGAGTGTGACATATTTTATTTTTCTAAATAGAACTTTAACTTAAATATTATAATTTTTAAAATTTGAAATATTGCAATACCACACACAATTGTAAGCGATAATGGGCCACAATTCACTGCTGAAAGTTTTAAATAATTTTGTACCGATCTTGGAATAAAACATATTAAAACAACACCGTTCCACCCAGCTTCTAACGGACTAGCCGAACGCTTTGTCCGGACCTTCAAAGAATCCGTTCGAAAAAACTTGAGTAATGGCATGTCTACAAAAAACGCAGTATTAAAATATCTGTCTACATATCGGGCTATGCCAAATGCTGAGGGAAAATCACCTGCTGATTTGATACGGGGAAAAATAGTTCGTACATTATGGTCTCAAGTCTTTGAAAGTCGCGATAAATATAAACCAGAAACAAATTCAAAATTCGAGATATATCAAAACGTATATTTAAGAAACTACGGTCAATGAGGAAAGTGGATACCGGAAACTATTATTCGGCAAACGGGTAAGATGATATTCATCATAAAAACTGGAAAAGTTACTTGCAGACGTCATCAAAATCAAATAAAAGCTAGAAACCTAAGAACAATTTCGGGTAAAGAAACAAGCCAATTATGTTTTAAACCGCAAGCATCAGTGATACAGATGAACCAAGGGTTATCTCATAACGCTGTCACACAACCTACTTCAGAGAATGCTGCCGTACAACCATCAGATACAGCTATCACACAAGATGAAACGACATATTCAAATATTCCCGAAACATCACAAGATGATACAGACGAACCAAGGGTTATTTCCGAGACAGTTAGCAAGTCGCAGCAGGAACTTCGTAGAAGTTCATGGCCTAGACGGGAAGTATCACGCTTTGAAATAGCTGACTATAAGAAACTTTGAATTATTATAGTCAAGTTATTAGTAACGAACATATCCAATTTCTAAGTTACAAATAAATCTGGAATATAAAATATTGAATTTTATTCCTAAATATAAGTAAAGTTCTAACTTAGACCTAGTAAAATTCGAGGGAGAATAATGTTATATACGTACCTACTAGTTTTAAATATCATACATGTAAATATGAACTCTGTAAATACTACTTTATAAATACTACTCTGTAAATACTATTTTCATGTAATCCTAACTTGATAAAGAGAGAATGAATTCAACCTTAAATGCGTGCGGTTCTTTAAAATATTACAGAAACTTAAACTGAGTGTTAACAGTAACCCTCTCTGTGTATTTGGTACGCTTTTTACTAGATTGTGAATTGAACAAATTTGTTCTTGATATTTTCGTTAAGATAAGTTTTCTTTCGTCCCTTTGGAAATTTAGAAAAATTATGCAAAATCGCTAAAGAAATATTGTAACGTTTCTTCGATTTTTCACAAATAGACAGTCCGTCTTTTATGTCTGACAATTTTTCAGTGAATGATTTTTTAATGAGTGATTTTTAGGCAAATATTCTAGGCCAAGTACAAAATGTACGCTTGGTACAAAAAAAACAGTACATTAATTAAATGGCACAAAGGCATTTGTATTGCAAAGAAAGCTCAATAGCTCTCACCTATATTACACCAAATCAAAAAGGTGACCGAAACTAGTGATGAAAAATAAAATCCGTATAAAAAAAATCAATGTTTTATTTCTAGACCGACCTGGACTTGAATTAGTGAATTTGAAAAGTAGCAAACAAGTATGAAAAACAGCCGGACATTATACATACCAATAAATATCTTTACATAATATGTGTGTGTGTAAAAAATATGTTTTTAGGTATGCAAGGGTGTAAAATTTATTTTGTATCTGCATGCAATTCATGTAGAATGTAAAGAAATTTTGTAAATTGTTAGTATGTTAAAGACAACAAATTGCTTTGCAAATAAAATGTTTTCTAACATGACATCATCTCTTACAGCATATTTGAGTCAACATTTATATTTTTGTTTTTTGTTTTTTTTTTCTGCATTTCTTTACATCTGGTAGCTGCTCGTACGTTTCCATTTAACCCAAACATGTATGAAACGTACATCATTAGTATGTAAATATTCGTTAGTTTCAATTACAACCAAACAGCAACAATAACAAATACAATAATACATCACAGCAGCAAAAATAATTCTTTGAGCAACAAAGAAAGTTGCTTTGTACACATTTTTATATCCTTCACACTGCCAAAAAAAGAAAAAGGAAAAAAGAAAACTTAAATGAAAATTCTCTTTAGAGAAACTATTTTTCATCGAGACCCATGAATTTAACAATATTTCTTGTTGTTAAATGCAGTTTCGAAAAAGTATTTTACCTTAATTCCAAAAGTCCTTTTGCTGCGTTGCATTAGTGTTTTGTTCAAATATGTGTGTTGTATGTGTGTGGGTGCAAGTATGTGTGCGTGCGTATATTAAAGCAACATTCGAGCTTATGTTGCATAAAATTGAATTTATTACAAAAACCAAAGGAAATAATAAAATAAAAAAACGTATTTATGTGGAGTTGGTTATTTGTGGGTGTATGTGTGTGTGTGTTCGTGCAGGTTTAAAAATTTTATTTTAAAACTTTTAACAGATTTAATAAATTTAATTGTTAATAGAAAATAATAAAGTTATCAAGCCCTAAACACGAAAACAATCTAACTGATATATTAATCAGTTCATTTATGATATTTTGATATCGAATTGTTTTATGGCCTTTCACAAGTCGTCCGGTAAAATATTGAGTCAATCAAAAAATATTTACAGATATATAAGCCTTTCAATTTTAAGGTGATGCGTGATAAGATTTACGTTAGTACCTACCTGTGTAAGCCACAACCTGACGGTGGATCAAACCACTGTAGATGATTTTAGCGTCACCCACGCCCCAGGAAGCCTTCGGATATCTCTATCCTCCAGTCAAACCCTGGGCGCAACTCCGAGAGCTGGTCAAAGCCCTTACTCGTTGCTGGAGAGTTGGAGACTATACAACTCCCGGTCCAGAACACATGCAAGCTTAATAAAATTTCAGAACACAACCGCAAGCATGCTCACTGAAGCAGTACCATTCATTGTGTTCATTGTGAAAGATCCGACCCACACAACTCAAACGAGGGCCGCGTAACCACAACCACCACGATGCTGTCGAAAGGCCAACTTCAATAATCAGTCAGAGAACAGCTAAAAGACTAAAAAGGCAAAAAGCTAAACTCTGGGACTTACTGATTCCCGTGAAATTAAAGTGCAGTTGTCTAGTTAACTCCTGCTAGCCTATTAGGGGACTGGGCTCCCTTTTACCCCCGGTGATACATGTAATGACGGTGAGATTCCGTTAAGACATATAAATGTGCCCCGGAGGGAATTTTAAGGTGATCGCAAAATTAATGTAAAAAAGGCGGGGTGCTCGAAATAAATTTACGTGATCATAATAAAGGATTAAACATGATAACAAAAAAATCGTGGTAACAAGATAATAACAGAAAAGAAAATCATCTTAGAGAAATCGTTTCAAAGCATTAACTAATAATACTTACGAGTATTTGAAAATTTTTTACAAACTTGTATTTTAAGCGCATCAAGGTTCCGTGGACCATAGATTGCATATTTAATCACCTTCACAAAATAATTCTATTAATATTCAATACAAAATACAAAAACTTTAATTCCTTAAAAAAACACAATCTTAATCTCTTTCTCCCACAAAAATTACGAAACAATTAAATTATTAACAAAACATCTCTATAGAAACATAAATTTTCTTACAGCTCGAATACGATCCCTGGCAGCAGGGAAATGGTTTTGAAGTTAAATTAAGTAATTAAATTTTCTAAAAAAAATATATAAATTCAAATTTAAAGTCATTTTGATTATATTGTCAGGAAGTAAAAAAGTAAATGAAATGACCTATTGTATCTGTTTACAAATTACTTAGTTTCTAAGAAATCTTACTAACACAAGACAACAACAGCATCTTATTTAAAATTCTACGAAATAAAATAAGCAAACAAAAAACGGAAAAAACTAATCCAGAACAAAAAGACAGAAAAGGCCAAACAGGCACTTACACTAAATAATGATGTGATGACGAAAAACTAGCATTTGCCTAAATATATGAAAATTGCTCAAAACAGAATATATATAAGCACCATCTGCTGGGCAATAAAATCAATTTTATTGCAAACGTTGTTGAATAAAGACATAAAGATAATAAAGCATACTTGACTATCTAGACCTGTACTGCTGGGGGTATAAAGGAGCCCAGTCCCTTGAAGGCAGCAGGGGTCAACTGGAAGCTCCACATTATTTCCACGGAAATCAGTAACCCACAGAGATTCCGCTATTTGTCTCTTTAGGCATTTAGCGGTTTCTCTGACTGATTATTGAGGTTGGCCCTTCGGGAGTATCATGGTGGTTGTGGTTTTGCGGCCCCATACAGGTATTGTTTTATGGTGTCCAGGATCATCTCGCCTTTAATAACACCCACTGGTGAATGGTCCAGATCCAGTGAGCTAGTCATGTTTTCTGGAAAGGAGTTGGATAGTCTCCAACTCTTCAGCAAGAAGTTGTGGTTTGCAGCCCTGCTCTGGAACCGCTGAAATTGCAATTAGGAAAGACCCGTTGCTAGAATTAGTCTTCGGCTTCCTAGGACGTGAATGACGTTGCTTTCATTCACAGTGGGTTGACCACCATCTGATTAAGGCCCTCGGCCAGGAGCAGAGGTAAATCTTATCACGAAATGTACACATGAAGCTAAACACCACAAGAGTCAGCATTTATATTTACTAATGAATAACAGTGTAAGACAATATCTAACATCACTGTGGTGAAGGGTATATAAGATTCAGCACAATCGAATATACTTGTGTATCGTTCTTAATTCTTTTAACTGAAAATAAATTTTAGTTTTCGATTTTATATTTTTTATTAGTACAATTTATTATGCATTATTTGCATTTTATTTATTTGAGCTTGTTAATCTTAATGCATAAATCAATGCAAAATAATTTACTAGTGAACTTTTACAATAAAAACTAAGGAAATAAAAGTTAAATGTATTTTAATTTAATTTTCGGAGTTTGTTATTGCTATTGTTGTTATTGTTGTTTTGTTGTTTTTTTTTATTATTTAAATAAAATTTCTGTAAAAATTTACAATTCATATTGGTATCGACATTTTTTCCTGAGTAACGCTTTCGTATTGGCCAAAAGAGATGCTATATTATTCCTCCATTCGGAAAAAAATACTTATTGTTCCGAAGAAGCCTAGTTTACGTTTTAAAAAGATAATTTTCAAATAAAAGAGTAAATTAAATTAACTATTGTGTCTCTTTATAAATTAAGAAGTTTCTCAGGGAACTTAGGAACACAAAACAACAACAACATGCTTCTGTAAACTCCCAGAAAATAAAAACAACTTAGCAAGAAGACACACAACCAGGCATGTTCTTGAAATCACATACTTTCAAATCACATGCGGTTTTAAAATCACACTTGTGTTTTTATGCTGTTCTGTAAATCACACTGTTTTTGTAGTTTTCGATGTGATTTTACTTTCCTGAAAGCACAAGAAAACAGCTGATTTACCTGACAAACACAAAAATTGAAAACACAAAAGCAAATAAAAAATGTTCAGTAAAAAAGGTGCCCTTACAATTTTCTAAATTTTAAAGTGTTTGTTTTCAATTAAAAGTAATTATGTAACAAAATTAATAAGAAAACATATTGGTTGAATTATTTCAGTAATTTATTTTACAGTTTTCATTGTGATAGTAGCAAAATTACCCTAGTGATTTCAAATTGCAAGTGGCAAACGTGAACGTTTTAAAAGCACATAAATTTGTGCACAGAACACATTTCTTGTGCTTTCAAATCACTTTCATGAAATGTGATTTTCAGAACAGGCCTGAACCTAACAAATCTTCACGCTGAAACAGAATGTATAAACTGCTTTTTGAATGTCAACTACGCAGTTTAAGTGTGAACGTTGTCAAGTGATGACACAACAGTGATAAAACAGTTTAAGTGTGAGCGTTGTCAAGTGATGACACAACAGTGATAAAACAGTTTAAGTGTGAACGTTGTCAAGTTATGACACAACAGTGATAAAACAGTTTAAGTGTGAGCGTTTTTCAGTAAAGTTGGTACATCTTTTAAGGCCCAACTATATTATGCATATACTGGCTTAATGCAACTTAAGCAACTGCGCAAATACCGAATAATTATATATGGCAAACTATAATGTACTTAACAAAACTTGTCATCAAGTTTTATCAAATGTCATTTGCTTAAGAAAAGTACGAAACTGATCGTATATTCAGTACGGAAACAGCTGATTTTGCATTGTGTATTGTGTTATAGATATATTAGTAAACAAATTCCAATGGAGGGCAAAAAATATATTATCTGAATTTAATAGAAAATGTACAAAGCAAAAATAGCTTATATGACAAAAGAGACGCGTTTTATTATAACGGCAATTCAAAGGAATGAGGGCCTTTAAACAATTTATTTTCTTTTCTATTTTCTTAACACACAATTTCCAATAAAATTTAATATTTTGTTGTTTATAAATTTAATGCTGCACACACAGTTGCAGTTTTTGATACTTTTGGCCCAAATAATACCTACAGTAATATATGTGTAATTTTTCTTTCGTAATTTTCTTAAAACTATTCACAAAAAACTATAAATTTGTATAAGAGTAGTATTAAGTATACAAAATATGATTATTAAACGCCTTTTTGCTAATAAATTTCATTTATTTAGAACGAAATTCTTTTTTTGCAAAAGTACGAATTAAACAAATGTGCAACTGTGCATTATAATTTCTATATTCATGTAATTTAGCCACCTAAAAGTCTTCAATGTTTCGCTTAAGCATTTGACAGACTTTTCGTTCAATTTTTGGCATTAGCTTTACCCAGCTTATTTAAATTATAGCTGGGTCTTTAGACGTTAAAGTGGTCAAGTTATCATCGTGTGTCTTTGTGCATATAAAAAAAAACTGGTGTAAATAAATCGTGTTATTTAATTTAAAACTCTAAAGTGTAATTATTTTGCAATAAAAGAGCTCAATAAACAAGACGTTTATTAAAGGAATAAACGTAGCAATACGCTTGTTCAACAATTGAACATTTACATTAGCGAAAATAGTCTTCGCAAAGTTATTTATTCTAACTTTCACCTTTGCAATTTTGTGAGTTTTCTGTGACATATATGAATAATTTATCGAGTTCTCAGTCCTTAAATCTGCTACAATCTACCAACCTGTTATGTTTTAAAAGCTTTTTCTCTGCTCTCAACTGTTAATTACTTAAAGAAATTACTAGATACAAAAATTTTAAGAAAAAACTTTAAGCTTAACATAAATTTTTTCAGGAATAGAAATAGCATATGGATTTCGCACCAGAAGAACTACTCGGGTTTTGAGAAAAAGAATGGATCAAGCTAATTTTTGATAACCTAATCTGAAGTAAAACGTATTACAGCATGAACGTTCTGCATCGATCGAAACAAGCGGTAAACCGAAACTTTTCATCCACTGTTTTCCAAATAGTTTTTGATCTGTCTTTTAACATGTGGCCACGCATTGTCATGATGGAAAACTATGTTCTCATGTCTGGTCGAATATTTTAGTAATTTTTCGTTTATTGTTATTTTCCAACGAATCAATCAATTACCTTCGGTACAGGTCCTTTGTGGTCGTCCCATCCGATTTCTACAGATCATAATACAAAACAGCATTCTGATCTCACCAAATACAAAGCAATACCTTGGCGTCATGGATATTTGGCTTCGGCGTTGATTTGGCTGCTTACCGGGCTTTACTTTCTTAGAACTAATTTAACACTATATACAATCGATAGCGGATAAAAATATGAATCCACCGTTTTATAGATTATTTCTGGAAAAATACAAAATTAAAAGCAAAATCGTGCAGCATAAACATTTTAGTAATATTTCATTGCGCTAAATTCAAGCAACTTACCCGTCAATTTTTTTTTTTTTTTTGTACTTTACTGTAAAGTAAAACAAACGTAATGTGAAGAAGTGTCCTATATTTTATTTATTAAATACATGTTTAATTTTTTTTTTTTTGCTTTTATATGGCAGTCATTTTTTCTAAGCTTCTACCAACAATCGACAACTTTCAGCAGCCCGTTTTCTTCAAATGAGAAAAGGTTATAATTATAATAATTGAAAAAAATGTGCCTTTACACTTTGGCGTCTATCGAATACAGAATTATAATAAAAAGTTAAACCCTCCAAGCATGTTTGATAGTTATGCCATATGTTATCTAAATCGACATTATTAACTTGTATAACGAATTTATGCGTAACAACCTCTTGCCCGGCTTAATTCGAATATTCCAATAAAAAAAAAACTAAATAAATAGCGCATTTAAAGCATTAAGAAGAAGCATAAAAGTTATATCTAATCAGCTAGTTTTTGTAAATAAAAGAAACAATAGCTAAAAGTAATAACAGCTTAAGTCAATTATGGTAAAAATTGAGTGGTGATTACCGTTGTGGTTCCTAACTTTCAAATTCGAAGTGCACTCTGAATATTGTTATTTTAATTCAAAAACTTACTATTTTATTAGCTTAAATTCTGAACAACTTATGTCACTATTTGCCAATGTTTAGCAGTTATTTAAAAGTTAAAAATGCTGTTGAACATTTGTCGAAAAAGAGTTTAGTCTTTATTTGTTAAGGGATACAAAAATATCAACCTTGCTACGTCATTTAAACAGTATTCAAGTTAGCACACTTGACCATATCGATTGAAGCTATTGATGTATTCGACTTTTGAGTTTAAAATGGTTGTTCACAATATTGATTCGTTTTAAAAGAAAATAATTATCAGTAAAAAAGTAAATGAAATGACCTATTGTTCCGTAATTTCTAAGAAATCTTATGAACACAAGCCAACAAAATAAACAAACAGAACCCAGAACAAAAAGAAACACAATCAAACAGGCACATACACTGAATAATGATAACAACAACTATATGTGATGAATTTAAAGCAGAATTTTCTTGTATATGCGAGAGCAGCTCAAAACAGATTATATATAAGCTCCATCTGCTGGGCAATAGTCAGTTTAAATGCAAACATTGTTGAGTAAACACATGCAAATAATAAAGCAGCTTTTAGGTGTTAAAGTGGTAAAATTACCATCGAATATTTTTGTGTGTATAAACGGGAAAAAGTAAATAAATCCTATAATTTAATTTAAAGCTGTGCATATTTTGTACATGTATTGTGTAAATTATTTTGCAATAAAAGAACTCGTAAAACAAAACTTTTTAAAAAGGAATAAAGGTATAGGAAAAAAAGTAATAATTTCATTTTATTAAAAATGTTAGCTTTATTAGTATAATTGATGCTGTGAATTGAAAATCTCAGTTCCAAGCTCTTAGTTACTGAATAATAAATATTACAATTAATTTCGATTTTTCTTAATATTAAAAGCAACTTACTTTAATACACAATATTTAAGAGTTATACATTTATATTAAGAAATTGAAAGTGATCTAAAAATAAAATGTAATAATGTCACGCAACATATTACAATAAGCTAGTTTTTAGTCAGGCTTTATTTTTTTAAATCTGATTTAAATATGTTTATTTTTAAATAATAATAACAATAATAGCCTTTTTATTATTTTATAAATAATTTTTTTAAGCACAAGGTCTTTATATAAAAAATTAAATAAATGTTATTATAAGTAATTTATAATTATTCGGAATCATTTTCAATATAAGCAATTTTATTTTTCGTGCTTGATTCCTTTAAATAAATATTTCATGATATTCTCACGAAATATTTATTAAACAAATTTTTATTAAAAAATAAATTTAATTACCAAACATTACAAAAAATTAAAGTATTAATTATTAATATTATGCAGGTAGAGAGTTTTGTTTTGTTTTATTACCAACTACTGCTCAGTGAATTTTACCCCAATATTGTATAGAAAGTCTTATATCCAAAGCCAAACTGATTCTATGAGAAGTTTTCATAAAATCAACACAGCATAGACTGATGAGCTACTTGAGCAATAGTGAAATTGCAATATGGATATGCTCTCCCCCGCAATAATACATTTTAAATAATTTTATTTTTATTGGAATAAATGTTTTATGAGAATATCATAAAATGTTTATTTTTTAATAAAAATTTTTGTAATAAATATTTCGTGAGAATATCATGAAATATTTATTTAAAGGAATCAAGCATGAAAAATAAAATTGCTTATAAATGTTATTATTTTATTTTCAATATTTCGCCACATAACTGAGTGGCATCTTCAGGAAAAGAAAAATGTATAAACAAATTTTTTTTCAAAATAATCAATAAATGAAAAACGTTTGTCAAACTATTTCAAAATAATAAAAGCCTTTTTACAAAAAAGAAAAAAAAACATACAAAAACAATAGAAACTATAAATACAATTTTCTAATACTAAAAAAATAAACTTTTCAAATAAATTCAAATTTTCTAAATAACAAATGTACAAAACATAAACTTGTATGATAAAACATTAGAACTGTAAATGAGTCATTTATTTTTAAATTAATACGCGAATTATTCACTGAATTAGCAATTTTGAATTAATTTTTTTTTTGCACACATAAAAGTGAATTGAATAAAATTTGAGTCAATTCAAATGAATTTGGTAAAAATGAAGTGCCATTCATTTCAAATTCAAATGATTTGTCAAATAAATTGCAATTCGTTTCTAATTCAAATGAATTTGTTGAAGGGAATTTCACTTTATTTCCAATTAATTTAAATTGAATTGATTTTGAAATAATTCAATTGATTTAGAAAAATTAATTAGCCATTTATTACCAACTACTGCTCATTTGCATTGAATTGATTGAAATTTGAATTGACCATATTTCCTCCTCCGTTAGGAGGTCAAGGGTCACAAAATTTCAAAAATTTTTAATTGCTTCTTGAATATTACATATGTATGTTTTATCGTTCAGCATATTTCAAAATAAAAATCAGCTCTTCTTGAAGAAACAAACTCCAAACATGGATCCAATATAAGGCTTTTCAATTTTTGTACTGAATATTTTAATTTTGGTAAGAGAAGTTTCCATTTTTCATTACCTTTAGATCTGCTCTTGAATTCATTTTTATTTCATTCATTTAAATTGCAATTCATTGTTTTAATTCATTTGAGTGAAATCAATATTGATACTATTCAAACGAATTGGAATTGAATTAATTAATTTTAATTGGAAATGAATATAAATTCATTTCTTTCTAATTCGTTTAAATTGTTTTAAATTTATTTTAATTCTTTTTTGTTGTGAAAAGAATTATTTCAAAATTTAGGCAATTCGTAACGAACTAAAATCAAAAAGAACTGATTCATTTATAGCTCTGTTAAACCTTACAAAAATTAAAATATCAATTATACAAGATAGATACAGAATTTTATTTTATAATTTTATGCAATATATGTCTATAATTTTGTGCAAGATTTTTCATATCTGCTTTAAAGTTTATTTTTCTTGTTGATGGTAGCTTATTTATTTATTAAAACATTTCTAACATACACCGATGTTTATAGTTATTTTCTAAATTTAAAATTAAAACATTTTCAAATTTGCGATAGTGATTAACTTTTGAACAATATGAGGATAATATGAATTAGTATTATCCCTGTATTTTTGTTCTTACTTATGTCCGGCTGTTCTAGTTTTTGATTAATTCTTTGTTGTATACACATAAACTTCATTACAATTATCTGTATTATTACCTTACATATTAGACATATTCAATTATTGTATTTTGTCTTTAGATTTATTAAATAAACTAATATTTATTGGTATCAAATATAGTTGATTTCTCTATTCTTTACGATAAACAATTACTTATATATTTTTGGTTTTGTTAAATTTCTCACTCTTCTTCTTATTATTAAATTGGTTAATCAACCTATTAAAATACAATAAATTAGTGGTTTCTATTATTTTTTGTATGTTTGCTTTTTGAAAGTTTTTGAATTTTTTGAATTTATTTGACAAAAATTTTTCATTTATTATTTACCAAAAAAAAAAATAGTTTATACATATTTTCTTTTCTGAATATGCCACCAAATGGTGTGGCGAAATATTAAAAATAAATATAAAATTTAGTGAACTTTTTATATAAAAACCTTGTGCTTAAAAAAATTATTTATAAAATATTAACAAATAAGTATTTATCTTTATAATTTTTGCTTTATAAAAATTCAAGTCCTGAAGAAGCTTTCCAAGACAAAGCTAAATATTGAAAATATATGTGTTAAATTTAATTAAAAAGACCTTTATAAAGATAAATACTTATTTATTAAACAAGAAAAAAGGTCGAATAAAAACAATAATCAAAAATAAAATATTAACATATTTTTCAACAAAAATATTCAAACGGCAATGCAAAAACTAGTATAACAAAATATTCTTGTAAAGACCTCAGCAAAAAAGGTAAAATTAATTTATTAAATTAATTATTAAATTACATTTAGTGGAAGCATGAATAAGAGAGTATTAACATAAACATTATGCCATTGTACAAAATAAAACATTTGTGAAGTTTTTATATAAAAAACAAAAAGCAACAACAACTAATTAGAACTTTGTTTATAAATTATCCCGGTAATTTCACCATTTTTTTGTATAATACAGCGTCTGTAATAAAATATTTTGATTAGTTAAAAAAATTTAACTTATTAAAACACGAAAAATTATATTCATACTTGTTCCCACTGTACAAAACAATAGTGGGCGGATTAAGGTTCGGTTCTAGTTTACACGCCTGTTCTGACAAAGCCATTCCAATGCCAGACATTTTAGGATTTATATTTCCTTTGGCTAAAAGTAATATTATTAAGCTTAATTAATCAAATATGTATGTAGGCAGGTTTTGTTATCATTAATTTGATTACTTACCACCCAGACAAAGACCCTGTGAATTAGTTATGAGGCAACCCACAGTTTCAGGCTGTGATATTCTGAAATAAAATTTAGTTTGAAACAATTTTTAAAAAATAAAATTGTTAATTTATACCTACACATCATTTAAAGTTTTTTCTAATTGTTGTTCCATTTTTTATAGAATTATATTATAACAAAATACTTTATATTCTCGAACAAAAGTTAATAAACAAAATATTTAATCAGCTGTTGCTTGAGATGTCAGTTTTATGATAAATTCATTTTAGAGATGTGTTTTCTCTACTAAAAATTCTGCTGATATAGTACGATGTTCAGTGTAGAACTTAAATCACTTTACATATATTTAAAATGCTTTGTCCGCATTTAAAAATATTATTTGACAATTGTTTGATAATATATTTCTTGCTTAAAATAAAAAGAATTTGAACAAAATTTAAACAGGGGTTGTTTTTCTTTTACAGATAAACAACAAACCTCTTTGTTTATAAAAGATCATTTTACATTTTGGACAAAATGCATTTCATCAAAAATTTTAAACTCAACACAAAATATGTATAAAAAATACGAAATACTCTAAACAAACTTACTTTATCAAATTTTTCGGGAATCGGTAGATGTTCCCTATATCTGGGCAGTCTATATTTTATAAAGGAATTTTTTTTTATTGTGTAAGAAAAAAATATTTACTTTTATCAACTTTCTTCTTATCTCCTTTGTGGTTTACTCATCTCTCTACATACGTATTACGGACCAGTTGACTTGACGAGGTTTCCTTCTAGTATTCTCAAATGGTTCCAACTCTTCTCTCCAGCCGCGTATGCTAACGCAAAGATTAACAGTGCCACATGAAACGATAATATAAATACGAAGATATTTTATTCGTATAGTTTTATTTTTCAATATTTCACCCCGCAATTTTTCACTACTTTACAATTATGTTTATTTATATATTTTTTTATTTCCTTTGCTTTCATTCACTTAACACTAAATTATCCTTGGACGAACGATCGTCTTTCTAAAACCTCTTTAAATATCTTTGCTCTATTTAGTCTTTCCTAATATATTTCTAGTTTTCTTTCTATTTAGGTTATAATACAATTTACCCGCTTTTAAATATTTATTCAAACAAAAAAATACGCAACAGAGCCACATTTATTACAGCAAGTAAAACATAAACTTGCCGAACAGCTGGATAATGTTGCTTTAATGCGGCCGCATGTACATATGCATGACTTTTGGACACAGTCTAAGCTTTTAGAGTGTTAATAAATTTCCTAATTTTTCTTTTAATTTTAAACACAGGTTTATTGTCTGTGGTTTAAATCACAGTCTAAGGTTAAAAGTATGGGTTTCCTGGGTAAGACCTTGTATCATTCCATAAGTTTTAGTTTATAACATTTTTTTCTCTTTTTGAGGGTAAACTAATAAAGAAAACACAAGACGGAGAACGGAAATTCGCACAGGCCTAAATTATAAAACGGAGATTAGAGCAAGATGTGGGAATTATCCTATAGGGTTCAGCGTCGTACGAGCTACATACCCACCCGCAACACACATACATACATATTAACTTTTTGTCATTTTGACTAACAAATTGCGGCAAAAATTGAAAATTATGTCAGAAAACAAATCTAATTATTTGCGCCAATTTACATAAAATTGTTAAATAAAAATGTAAAAAAAAAAAAACAGCGGCATACAAATTAAGTAGCGTGCTGTCTTGGTATAACATTTGAACTCCCCGAGGGTAATATCTACAGATTTTTTCAACAATAATTTTAGCCAATATAATTTTCTGCACTTAGTAACAAAATTAAAATATAACGAAGATAATTTCGAAATGTACCTAGTTTTTAATTACTTCTTTTATTTTAAGAACATTGGATGACAACTTTTTAAAGTCTTTTCTAGCTTCAAAAGTTTGATGCACTAACTATAGGACTATGGTAAAGTACCATACGTGTTTTTAACAATTTCTCTCCATATTGTGTTAATTTTAAGACATTCAAAACTATTTTAAATGTTATTTTCAGAACAAAATTATTCGAAAATCTGAATAAATTTATTTAAAAATCATTTTCAAATCGGTGTATAATTTTTCTTTATCATGTTTTTACTAATTTTTAATCGTGTTAATTAATTTGGCAGTTAAGCAACCACATAAAACAACGAACAAAATTTGTGGCAGCGTAATTTGAGGAGGCTGGTTCGATAAACAAAACTAACGATACAACTAAAAATAATAAATACACTTAAGTATCCTCAAATTAAATATTTTAGAAACTGATATTTTCGGTTATTGTCCTTTACTAATTAATATAGTAAAACTTCTTTTGTAAAATTTTGCAATAATTGTATTTATATTTATTTAGTTTTAATATCTTTAAAGTGCAATGGGTAAAATAAGCATTTATTCTTTTTTTAAATTTATTTAACACTAACCCATCGAAATAATAAAATATGATGTGAAAAACTTGATGTTGTTTTGAATAAAAACAATTATAAATATTACAAAAAGTACCCAATTTCAGGGGAAAACGTTTTGTGCATTTACCTCGGGTAAACGCCCATAAGTGCGTAGGATATTATAGTAATAATAGTGTGGAATAACATGAATTTTACTTATATTTATCTTGTTTTTATAATATTGTTGAGAAAACTATATGTAATTATATAAAAATGAAGCGTAATAATTAAATAATTTCGTATTTATCAACAAATAGTATATTTTCTGTTGAAAATTTTACACCACTATCGTTGTCGACCAATACAACGTCCTTGGCTTTTAAAGCAGCATATGGTGTTTTTGACACAAATGAAACCTGCAGAAGAATTTATTTCCGCAAAAACTCTTTTAAATTATATTCTTATAACTAACCTGAACTGGAAAGAAATCGGCAGGTATAGACGAATTGCAACTAAATTCCATTGAGCCAGATTTATTGGCAGCATCAATAACAGGTATATTCCATGTTAGTAAATGTTTTCGTGAATCATAATTATAAGTGCCATCATATTCGGCTACAGATGGTTGAACACTCATACTAAAAAGAAATTGCATTTTATACATAACAAATTTACCATATTATTGATTATATCGTTATTTATAAGAAAATCTTTCGTCCTATTTCAAAAAAAAAAGTAAAAATACTATTTGTTTAAAACTACACAATAAATTAATTACTGTAAAGAACATAGAGAATATTAACTTAAAATTAAGTTGTATTGGAGATATTTAAAATTTTTTAGCAAGTTAACAACCTTATTTATGTCTTCTTTCATTGTATCTATTATTAGCGCTTTAAAAACTAGAAGATTTAATGCCATTCTATGTGCTTTTAACGTCCATGCAGTACGAATTAATTGAAAATTATATTGAAACTTACCTTTCAAACTTTTGTTTGTTTCTCATACATAATGTAGAAAACAAAAACAAAAAATGTGGATAAACCTTCTAAAGTGGATCTATCATATGATAGAAATAGTAACAAAAATTAATTCACTTACGGTAGAGGAATAATAATAGCAACATCTTGTAACTCTAGATGATGAGACTCTAATTCATATTCAATGTTTACATCACATCCACCTTCACCATTTTCAGAAGGCCAACAATTAACTATAAATACAAAATCCTGCGTTAAAAAAAAACACATTTTAAATTTCAAGAAACTAACTTGTTAGTGGAATCGCAGCATCATCCTGTGTAACAAAACGCCATTTTAAAACACCCACGTCCGTGTTGATGGGAAAAGGTTTAGCGGGATTCTTTAATCCAATTATTGAGGAAGTTTTGAACAATTCTTTATCAACATTAGGATGCGTTTGCAACTGTATTCCATGTGTATCATTATTTTCCAATTGCACTTTTATGCGGCCCAAATTTTCGTCGCTTATGCGCAAGGTTAACAAACCAGAGAGTTCAAATTGTTGTAGACCTCCATCACGGCCAATGCGCACCACAAGTTTATCTTCCATCTTTAAATGAACACTCTCAGTATGAATATCTGATGATATTTTAGCTTTAGCTGCAACAGCAGCACTAACACCACTCGCTGGTGTCAAGTTGGCAATTTTTTCACCTTCAGATTTTAGTTGATCTACAAAACTATCTACATCCTTTGTTTTACCGCCCAATTTAAGAGCATTGCGTGATACTGGTTTTCTGTAAACAAATATTTGTAAATTTTTTCTTAAGGTAAGTAATTGACATACTGTGCTTTTGGAGCTAGTGGTTTACTATCCATTTCAATTGAGGGCACACTGTTAAAACCACTAATTCCCCCTCCCATATTGCTGCTGCTGTTCGAACCGAATCCATCAGCACTAAAACCACCACTTGAGCGTCCACCCATACCTCCAGCTGGACCACCACGTTTTGCAGATTCCATGCGCTGCCTTTGCAATTCTTTCGCTTTCTCACGCATTCTTTGCTTAGCTTCACGTTCTTGACTTTGACGAACAGCCTGATAGATCTTTTCGTCATTGGAGTCCATTTCTACATAAGTTTTAATTTGTGCCAGATTAACACTTTCTCTATAACCTAAGGCTACAATCTCATCAAAGGCAAATATTAAGTTGAAAGCATTTTCCAGAATTTCTTTTTCCTCTAAAGTATGACAATATTCTGGGATAACCTTTGAAAATAAACGCAGTGTTTCCAAATCTTCTAAAATGTTACTTGCCTTTGTAGTTATCAAAAGCATATATAACTTTTCCATAGGCTGATAAACATAACGAACTGAGTCCGTTTCCACGTAGGTATGCTGCTTGCCTGCTGTCATTAGCTTGGGAAAAGCAGCCAGCAAGCCCTCAATGCGGGCTTTAGTCATTTCAACAAATTGACGAGAAATAATTACTGAAAATGAAAAGCATTAATAAAGATTAGAAATAAATATCTAAAGATAACAAAATACAAACCTTTTCCACTTTTGGTACAAACAGCAGCCGCTATCAGAACCTGTGGCAATTCACAAAATATTCTGTAAATGCTTTCGTCTCTTGAATTTTTAAAACAAAATGTTTACTTACCATTTTAAAGATATCGGATATTTTCTTAATAGTATGAAATTCTCAAAAATTTTATATTTATTTCTTTCTTTTTCTTACAAATATTTTATGGCTTAAATAAGTTTTATGCAGTCTAGCTGACGTGTTCGATTAATTTTCTTTTAATGAAAATATGTCAAAATCATATTCTTTTTTATTAAGAGTTGGCAGCTCTTTTTAATAACATGTTCCCTAAGCCAGGGTACAGAAGAAAACATAATTTCGAAATTGCTCTACCAGTGATTTAATTGAAGTGTCATTATGTAACTAATACTCTATAATTAAAGTCGTATATCTCAACCGTTACGTTTTTAATTATTTATGCTGTGAAGCCTATTGTGATAAGTTTTAGTTAATAAGCATAAAAATGAATAACAAAACTAGTTTGGCCTTTTATGTTTTAAGAGCTTTAAATGTTTTTAATGTTGTAATATTCAAGATATACTTTTCTTTATGTAAGTTCGCCTCAGGGGCTTTTATATTACCGTTATAAGTAATAAAAAACTAAAACGAATGTACATGTTTATGAGAATCAACACGATTGCAACATTCGTCTTCAACTGCATTAACCTTTGTGACAGAATACCGGCAGGAAAGCCTAGTTAGTTTGTGTAAATAAGTATCATTCTTTATGTAATATACGAAAACATGAATGAACATCCTTTTATAATGAAAAGTATTTATACCTTCAAACAGCGTCGTTAGTATTTAAGTAATTTTTTTTTAAAGAGAAGTAGCACTTCAGACAACAATGGCTATTTAGTCAAGTGCCGTGCTACATTTTTTAGGAAAAGGATAGAGAAGAGATGAAAGAGGTGGTGAATGTAGAAGGAGAGTCGGAAATTAACTGCCGTATTAGACAGCATAGCGACCAGTGACTATGCCTTCATCGCACCATCAACAGTCAATTTTTAGTTTAGTAAAAAAAAAACCGAGGTCTTTGTTGGCAATCGAACCCACAACCTCCAGGCTAGTACACTACCTATTAGCCTACAGGGGCACCCAAATTACTAATCATACGATAAAACGAACCACTTATTTCGTTGAAACGCAATAGCAAACCGTAGTGTTTTAGCGTTTTGTTACATGCACATACATACATAAATATGTCGCGCAAACTTTGTTTCTTTAAAATGAATAAAAAAGATCAGTTAATAATAATAATTTTTTAATACTTTATTTTGTATATAATTTTATGAACATTATTTAGATGTGTTGTCTTAAAGTAAGTAGACAGTAAATGTGAACAATGTGGAAAGCGTTTTAGTTGAGATCTACATACTGTATGTATGTATGTATATAATATGCATATAATTATTATTACATTAATTTTAAATAAATTAAAATATTTAAGAGGTACGCAGTAATTATTTGATTATGCATTTATTGCAGGCATTAATAAAGATCCTCAGGAAATTTATTGCCCTCATCTTCCGCAACATCCGATATATCTCCAGCATCGCCTACACCATCAACATCATTTCTTCGAACATTACCATATCGCCGAATTCTCTAAAGCAACGCATATCTGAGAAGAAAAAGAATAATAAAGAGTGATAATTGAATATATAATTGAATATTAAATAATATTTACCGTATGAACTTTTATTTATTTCTTGAAATATATTAGTAATTTTGTGATTTCAGATATTGTCGGTTGATTATGTTTTTTTCTAATCTTTGCATTAAACCCTTTTAGAGTAAGGCGATAAGTTCTTGCCTATGATTTTATTTTAAATTTAATATGTTTCTATTGATTTCCTGAAATATATTTAATAACCACAAAATTAATTTTAGCAAGCACTTAAATTAATTTGAAGGCTTCACAAACCTTTATTTGCATCTCTTTGTTAGATAGCGCATTCGCATTCCGTTATTATAGAAATTGAAAAGAAAATAGAAATTTGATAGAAAGTAATAGTTTTCTTTTTTCAATTATTTGCATAAATATGTTAGCAAAAATGATAATTGTATTATTAACATTAAAGTGAAATTTTAAATTACAGTAATTTTTAATAACTTTTTTATAGATTAATTACATATTTGCTTGATATTTTAGATACATATACTAACAAACGCTTTAAAAAATTAGAAATTATTTGTATTTTTCTATTACGTTAACAATAACAGTCGGACCATCACATGATATTAAATTCGCCGTAGAAAGAAACTCATACTATCATTTACAAGACGAATTCAATTGTGTTCATTTGCCCTGTCTTGTAATATAAGTTTCATAACTGTTGTATTGTCAGAGAAATATCTTAAGACATTGAGGAAACTGAAAACATTTTCTATGCTGAAAACAAGAAATTACGAAAAAAAAAATTAGTTTAAACAATGAGGATGAACACTCCAGTAATAATACAAAGATAGAAACTTTCGTTTAAAACATTAATCTAGTTGGAGTTGTTGGTTGGGAATTTGTTTTTAAAAAATTTGTACTCTTTAAGCTGAGTGTGTTTGTAGGACATTTTGCTTTTATGTTCATGAGAAACAGAACTGGTAATAAATAAGCGAAGGATAATGCGGTGGACAGTAAATTTAGATGGCGGACCACGCAGGGTAAATCATGCGGCTGTGTGCGTTGGTGATTTTATTTATTCTTTTGGTGGCTATTGTACGGGCGACGATTATCGTTTTAATGAATCAATAGACATTCATGTACTGAATACTCAAACACTGCGATGGACTCTGCTTCCTCAAAGACGTTGCAGCAATGGAAACATATTAAAATATCCAGAAGTACCATTCCAAAGATATGGCCACACAGCTGTTACATATAAGGATCAAATTTACATGTGGGGCGGTCGAAATGATGAGACCCTTTGTAACGTCTTGTACTGTTTTGATCCTAAAACACTAAGTTGGTCACGGCCACAAGTAACAGGTTCAATTCCAGGATCAAGAGATGGCCACTCAGCATGTGTTATCGATAATTGCATGTACATATTTGGTGGTTTTGTAGAAGAAATTCACGAGTTCTCTTGTGACGTACATGCCCTCAACTTTGATACAATGGACTGGCGTTACATTCAAACATTTGGTGTGCCACCGTCATTTCGGGACTTTCATACTGCTGAGCACATTCAAGGTAGAATGTATATATTTGGTGGGCGTGGAGATAAACACAGCCCATACCACAGTCAAGAGGAGATGTACTGCCCGGAAATTGTATATTTAGATTTAAAAACAAAGGTATGGCATCGGCCGTCAACGACAGGAAAAGTACCTGTTGGTCGGCGAAGTCATTCGATGTTTATATATGAAAACTTGATTTACGTATTTGGCGGTTATAATGGCTTGTTAGATCAGCATTTCAATGATTTATATACCTTCGACCCTAAAGAAAACTGCTGGAATCTTTTAAAACCTCTTGGTAAACCACCAACACCAAGACGACGACAAGTGGGAATTGTTAAAGGTTCACGATTATTTTTATTTGGTGGCACAAGCCCCTACCCGCACGAAACAGCGCAAGAACAAGCATTTTTGGTAGATAACAACGACACAAACATTCTTGATTTCCAGCCAAATTTAAAAACTTTAGCGATATTGGCCGTTGTAGAAAATCGTATTGATACCACTTGGTTACCCAGAGAATTAAGACTAGAAATAAAAGCCATGACACAACCAAACTCTATAAGCCGGCCAATTAATCATGCGGGTTGAAGAGATAATGAGTTATTTACAATAAGAAAAAAATTTCATTAATAAATCCTTTGAACGCCTACAATCACAAAATGCAATAAAATAACAATAATTCCCTTTTTAAACTAAAAAATTCAAGTTTTGCAAAAACGATTTTACTTATAAAAAAAAAAACGAATTTTAAAGATTTTTGTCATTTGCAAGACATAATATTAAATGTTATAGTGGGTGGGAGTGAGTAAAGAAGGTAAACAACTCGTTGTGAACCAATTGTCATAACAAACAATCACTTTTGTAGAAACAAATGTTAATAAATAAAATATGAAATCTTAAAATTTCTTGTATCGTATTTATTCTAAATGCATATTGAAAATATTTGCAATTGATAACTAACTTTAAAAAGAAACGAAGAATAGTGACGAAGGTTGAATCAATTAGCTACATTAAATAAGGAATTTCTATGTTTTTACTTAGACATTTTTATTTACTTTTTGTGTCCTTGCCAAGTATTAACTAATCCGTCAATTAAACATATTTGTAATGTGTATGTGAGAATATTAAAATGGTGACCAACATTGGAAATATGTCCCTATTACTAATTTTATATTAGGAAAAATAGCAGAGTTCTCTTTTTGGATTTGAAAATAATCTTTAGTCAATAAATTTGATGATTTTATTAATAAAGCTGGCAGTAACCAGAGTTCTTTAAAACAAACTTTAGTTGAAACTGTTGACAAAAGGACCAATACCATTGTACAATAATTTATCTGGTTCCGTTAGTGCGGTTGTTTTGAATCTTCCTATACTATCAGTCGTGCATACAATTTGGTTTTTTAGTGTTTGATACTTAACTTTTTCGTTTAAATAAATATTGTGCCAATACATATATAATAAATTTACTTGTGCTTACAAAATTTAATTTATCCTTTAAGAAGGAAATACAATTTTTGTCACATTCTCTTATGAAGCTTTTGCGTAGCAACCAAGTGACATAAATTATAGTTTCAACTTTTTCTGGTATTAGGTTTGTTCTATGCATACTTATATAAAATATCTTGTTTCAATAAAAAAAAACGATTCGCTGTGCCACCTAGCCCCCCTTGTCTATATCCCGATATTGCAGATATCTAGTTCAGATTTTTGTTATTTCTGGTTTAGTGAATCATGCGCCTCCATGAAATAGTTTAATTCTCTGACTTTTTTGTATTAGATATGTAATTCATAATTATATGACGTTTTGCCGTCTTTAATCATTATTGCACCATCTTTAAAAATGCTTTATTGAAGTATTAATTAATTAAGATGTTGAAAAACACACTTGTATATTATGTTATATTAGTTTATTGGAAGAAGATCACAACTCTCTTTAATATTAATCAGTCCCATGCTTCTTTTACTTTCAAATGGTTGAGTCGATCCTCTAGCCTTACATGTGGCTTTAATTTTTTCATCGTTTTGGTATCGTTCCACATGGCGATTTTTGCTTCAGATTTTTTCAAATCTTTAACATGTCCAGCAGATTCCTCCTTAAAATAGATTTTGAACAAAATCAAGTTGTCTGGATTGCTTAAGAGATATACTTACTACTGTAAGATATGGGTGCCTCAAAAGCAGCATAATATTTTCTTGACGTTCGTAATCACGCCGCAGTGTTTCCATGGCTTTAAGACTAACTGGTTTAACCAATCGCTTCTTGCCCCGAAATATATGACCTGGTACTGTCTTTTTAAACAAATTTATTAAAGTTAAACGCATGTTCGCAGCAAACGTTAAAAAAATCTGCTCTTTGGTCAAAATACAAGAAAAATTTGCAGCTGGTTTGGTATGATGTATGTTCAGTGAGGATTTTTTTATTGCTTTAAGTTACCATATTTGTTAAAATTCTTCTCAAAATTAACTAGTTAATATATAAGATAATTAAATCTTTTTACTCTTGGAACTCCAGTAATCATTATTTCAAAAACGATGGGATAATAGTAAAGCTGGAATTGGGTTTCATTTGAAAATAAACAAATTTACTCATGCTTTTTTAACGCATGCGTAAAATTACAAATATCAATTTCTCCATTAAGACAATTTAAATAGTTTAGTAGCAAAAATATTCAATTTGCATGTATTACATATAATTACATTTTAAATCCGTAGACAATTTTTCATTTGCTTATTATTATTTTTTTTCATTTTTTTGGCGGATTGTCACTAATTCTATTCAAATATTAGATTTAATTGTTGTAATACTTTTAAGTATAATCTAATAAATGTACCTTATAGTTATGTAAGACTTGTAAATAAAATAAAAATTTTTTAAATAAAAAAAAACAAAAGAATTAGGTTCTCAGGACCCAAATTACTTGCACAAATTTTAAATATACCGATCTGGCAAGCATTGAGTGAAGTAATTGCAGTTTCCGAAGCTTCTGATGTTGAAAATAATTACGATTTTATTGATTCTTTTTGCCTTTTTCCACTTAATTGATTTGTATATAATTTAAGTAACCGAATTACAAAACAATACGAATAATAATTATAGAGAAGTTGAAATTGAGTAAAAATATCTAAATTAGATCTAAACTTCATCCAGTGTGAAATGTTAACAAAAAGAACAAACCACTTTACCATCTTCACATTACACCAAAACTCATATCCTTAAAATAAAAACTTAACAAAAAGTTGGTAATGTTGATTGGCTTAAAGTTCTAAGTGTAATACAATTACATATGGTCCGCATACTCAACTCATTTTCAAAAGTTAAGAAAATTTTATCATCATGAACAAAGAAAAAGAAGAATACAAACTACGATATTCAAATACTTAATTAAGACTTCAAAAAATCAGTTAAACTTAAAATTCACAAATTAAACAAAAAAAAAAACAAAAGTTTACACAAAAATTTTTTTAAATACTACAAAATAGTAAGACATTAAAATTCATTATTTTAATTAATAATTTAAACATTAAAAACCATTAATAAAACTAGGCGAATGGGTAAAAAACTAACAATAATCAATCATTGACCATACATTATCATACAAATGTTTTAACATCAATTTTTTGCTTTTATTGATCTGGCAACTATTCACGGTGATAGAGGATATTTTTTGGAGACAACAGCTGATCGTTTGTGTTGTATAAAGTGTTTTTCTTGTGTGTTTATATTATATTTTTTTGTAGTTATAAAGAAGGTCAAACAAAGCGATTGAAAATTCTATATAGTAAAAACAAGAATAATATTAAGAAAAAAATTCTCATGGCCAGTGGTTCAAAAAATATAAATTATAAGGCATTAAGCAACGAAGAAACTAAAATTTTAATACACGAACAACTGCACCAGAACGATAACGAAGCAGCGAACAATGATGAGGACACTCCTCGAAATAGTGGTGTTCTTCTGCACACAGTACCCGAAATAAATCGATCACGATGGAATCATATCGAGGATTTAGATTCATTCTTTACCCGCATGTATCACTATCATCAAAAGCATGGCTTTGCGATAATTGTTTTAGATGAAATATTTCAACTTGTACAGTTTGCCTTTGTTATTTGGCTCATCACATTTACAATCCATTGCATTAATCATGATATACTCTTTGGAAATAAGTTACCAGCAGACAATCACACAAAAATTTCAATATCTGATGTAATAATACCAATGGATAAGTGCGCAACTAAATTTGGAGGTTTTACAATGTTGGTGCTCTTTATTGCGTCGATTTATTTGTTAATACGCAGTGTTAAAGTATTGTATCACTTGTGCCAATATTGGGATATTAAGAAATTTTACAATACTGCTTTGCACATCGATGATGGCAATTTGGACAATATTACTTGGCACGAGATAAAAAAGAAAGTTAGAGAAGTACAGGCCGAGCAGCATATGTGCATTGATAAAGATCATTTGACTGATTTAGACATTTATCATCGAATATTGAGATTTAAGAACTACTTGGTTGCTTTGATGAATAAAAATTTGCTACCAGTACGTTTTATGGTGCCTTTATATGGAGAGACGGTTATGTTTTCAAGGGGCTTGTTATTTAATATTGATTTGATACTTTTTCGTAGTCCAGGATCGCCATTTCAAAACAATTGGCAGCTAAGAGATGACTATTCAATAAGAGGTAATCAAGTAGAGCTTGCGAAAAGGTTGTCAAATCTTATCTTTTGGATCGCCATAGCAAACTTTCTCTTGGCGCCATTTATATTTGTGTGGCAGTTGATTTATTTCTCATTTACTTATGCAAATATTTTGAAAAAAGAGCCTGGAGCATTAGGAATGCGAACTTGGTCCAACTATGGTCGCTTATACTTAAGGCATTTTAATGAATTGGATCATGAATTAGATGCCCGCCTCAATCGTGCTTACGAATACTCCAATCGCTATTTGAATTCATTTTCATCTCCTCTAATGGCCGTGATAGCTAAAAATATATTATTCATATCTGGGGGACTATTGCTGCTTCTTCTGGCCTTGGGTATATATGACGAATATGTATTTCAGGTCGAACATATGCTAACAATTATAACTGTTCTCTCGGTTATTGGTCTGATATGTCGTAACATGATACCGGATGAAAACATGATTTGGTGTCCCGAACAATTAATGACTGCCATTTTAGCTCATGTTCATTATTTACCAAGCAGTTGGAAAAATCAGGCACATACTTCTTTTGTTCAAAGAGAGTTTGGAAACTTTTTTCAGTTTAAAGCCTCTTATTTTCTCAACGAAATCATAAGTCCTGTTATAACGCCTTTTCAGCTCTTGTTTGTATTTCGCCCGAAGGCCCTAGAAATCGTAAAGTTCTTTAGGAGTTTTACCGTCTCTGTAAGGGGTGTTGGAAATGTGTGCTCCTTTGCCCAAATGGACGTTCGAAAGCATGGCAATCCAGAATGGCAAATCAATCGATCAACTAATTCTATTCGGCAATCGGACAACACAGCCGCTGCCACAACAAATGGAAAAACAGAATTGTCATTATTACACTTCACTTTAACAAATCCAGAATGGCAAATGCCACCCGAAGCACTAGACTTTGTTAACGCGGTTAGGCAAACCGCTTTAACTGATCTAAGTAAAGCTGCAACAATAGGTGGCGTATCGCCAGCCACTAAACAAAAAAGAGATTTTTCCAATCTTAATCCATTACAAGAAAGCCTTTTGTCATTTGGAACCATTCAGGATGAATACTCGTCAGTGGCCAAGTCACTGCTCTTAAGGCACAATGTTCAAATTTCGAAGGAATCCGATGGCGAACAAACAGCTGGCCAACAATGCCAATGCTATTTCGAGCAAATGCTGCAACAAAGTTTAGGAGCTGGTCATTCGCATTTAACAGAAAATCTTCCTTCTCCTTTAAAGAAAATGAAAAGATTGCGGGTGTCGAAATTGGAAGGTAGCTTAGAGGGTCCTTCGCAACAACAATCTCTTATTTATAGTCTTTATGGTCCTGATTCGTTGTGGGAAAATAAACCGAACGATTTGACGGTAGCAGATATGTGCTTAAGCACATTGTATTTGCACGAAATTCATCACAAAGTGAAGAAGTCATGCTGTGATGATCATTGTACTGAAATTGCAGAGGAATCGAGTAATAGACCTCACAATGTGATCTATACCGATACAGTAGTAACATCTTCTTCAGCCGTAGAAACTACACCATTGTTAAAACTTCAGTCATAGCATCAACTTAATTGGTTATAAATAGTAATATTATTTCGTGAGAGACAGATAGCAAGGAAATGTGAGATGAAATTTTTAAAAAATGAAATCAAAATCTTAAATAATAAAAAATATGTTTAAAAATTAACATTTTTTTAAAGACGGTCCAGAAGAAAATCCAAATTGTTTTGTTCGATAAATATTCTTGAAATCATTTTATACTAATAAATATACATTAATTTTCGATTCTTAGTTAAAAGAATGTGGAGTTTTAATAAAAAATCAGGACTGAGGATTTTTTACAAATTTTAGGTTTAATTTTATTTCACTTATTTCTTTTTTTAAAAAAATTTATATTTATCATGTATACACTGGTAATATCACAGTTATTGTGAATTAAATTGGATGATAGGATTAGTGGAGATGCGCTTACGTTTATGTTCATCATCATCTTCGTTGCCATAATAACGGTCAATATAATGGATAACTTCAAAACCCACTTCAATCATAATTAATATAATTATCATCCACTCTAAGCGTGTATTGTGGGCTTCGTTTAAATTGTGGGATATTAATTCAGCAAGCTCAACACAATTATTTATTTTCTCATTCATAACCTTAGTACGTCTTGATATTGAAAAATAGCTGCAGACTTTTACGTACAATGCTTCTAAGTCTTCTCGGTCCCAGTAGAAGTCAGGAGTGTCCAGTAGATCAGACGATAAATTAATAACGTGCCTTAATGCCAACAGTTCACCTGTTTTTCGTAAAACTCCTTCCCTGGAAATACGAATACGTCTACCCTTTTTCATATCGTCTGTAATAAATTCCATTGAATCTATGTATCGGTCTAAGGTAGCTTCCCAAATACCCAATTTTATAGATGTGGCCATGGCATTAGAAAAAGTATATTTATTGTAAAAATTGTCTTCTCCCGATGTCAAAAAAAATTTGCCATTTTGAAAAAATGCTTTCGCAGGTTCAACATCGGCTGATACCACTAAATCACCTTCTATATCGACAGCGGAAGGTGGTATGTAAGTATAAGGCATTACCTCACTTTCACTGCGCACCAATGGCTTTAAATATGAATCCTTTTCAAATGGCCTTAGGAATGACAATACATTATTGGTTTCAATATCAGTGAAATTCCACATTACCACAGATCCCTCACGAAAGAAAAATATATCTCGAACTTCTTTATCTACCTGATATTTGGCAGTTACATAAAGTACATCCCTTTCCGCACCCAAATTATCTGTAGAGAAGAATTTTTTCGCTTCGTACAATTTTTGATTCTTTAGGGCTATAAATAAATTCTCTAAATCGTATTCCTCTGCAGTTGAGAAAGCGATTACATTAAAAAACCCCAAAGCCGCCAAGTCCGGTTGTTCTGACCTTTTTTTACGCTTTTTATTAATTTGACCCATAACTGCTGTAGCTGACGATGGAGACACTAGCTGCGCTGTAGCACATTTGTGTACTGAATGGATGTATAACGTGCGTACTTCTGTCTTGTGTATTTTTGATTCCATGTGAAATTTAATATTCATTATGCTTTTTTGTGTAGCGCAACTTCTACGTGCTAGAGCTGCTTGGAATTTTCCAACTGTGATGGCTGTTAGGCCCCTTTTCACAGCAACGAGTGCAATGTTCATTGTTAATAAGTATTATTTTATTTTTTATTTAGAGCTTTATTAACAATAGTTCATTGTTTAGATCTATGGTGTAAAATTATTACAAAAACATACAAATATTCACGGCACAATTTTTAAATGTGACAGCTGTTAGCGATGGATGTTTTTAATGCCTGTGGTATGTTCAGTCATTCTAAACAGTGTCGTCTATTGAACAAAAATTTTGAACCGTACCCAAAATAATAAGCCGCATTGATCACAATTTCAGGCATCATTGAAGTTGAAACATTAATTTTCTAAATGTAAATTTATTTATTTACCCGTTCAACATTTGTAATTTGAAGTTTATGGGAACTGTAAATGAAGATTTATTATTTACTTAAATTTAAGGTCATTATTAAATATTGTTTCGCTAAAGCCATCGTCGGCACTCTCTATGTATATCTTCAAACAGCTATCAAGTATAAGTTGTTTTTTTTAACAACGACGAATTAATATAGTATGAAAAATTAAATTTTTTCATATTGTATCATATACGTATAAAAATCGCTTTTTATTGTAATAAATGGCTTACAGCGAATTATTATGCACACTACCATTTTATAAGTAGTTTGACACTTAAAACTACTTCATAACCACATTGTGCTAAAGTCGAGATAGGAGAATTAATAATGGAATATTATGTCGAGTAAATGTCTACCCAACGTCGCCAAATCAAAAAATTACACGACCGGGAAATTTCTCTTGTGAATTGTTTATCATGGTTTGGCACCGTAGAGAATTCACGATGATGGTGTTTCCTTGCTCATTTTCGCAAAAATGTGGGTTGATAATGCCTGGTCACAAATCGCACAAAGCAGTCACTTTCTTTGGATGTAATAGTTTTTGTGAGCTCCATATACAATGATTTTGTTTCATTATTTAATCGCCTATTTGCAAATGAGCCTCACCACTAAACATGATTAGGTTTTAATTTATAAGCGAGTTGAATTTTATAAGCGCGAAGATGAAGGACTTAATGCAAAATATTGCCAAAGTGACTCTAGTGATACGCAGTTGTTGTGAGGGTCGACGAGTTGATGTTACATGCTCATTCTCAACACTTAGCTGTCTAGCGGGTATGTTTGCAGCACTATTCCACTACGAATGGATTGTTTTGGTCTTTTGTCAGGAATAATATCGTAAGCCGCGAACTTAGCGATTAAATTAAGCACAGCGATCTCAGAAAGAGCCTAATTACGAGTAGCTAGATTACCATTTTGACAGTAAATTTTCAGAATTAAAATTCTTAGTTTAAGAGTGTAACGTTTCATGCTAAATAAATATCAAAGGATGAAAGCCTAATTCTTAATATTCCAACATAAGACAGGTAATTTTATTCCTAACCTCAAACCACACTTTGGCAAAGCCCCTGTAGGTGCCCCTGTAGGCTAGTTGGTAGTGTACTAGCTTGTCAGTATGGGGGTTGTGGGTTCGATTCCCAACGAAGACCTTGGTTTTTTTCACAACAAAAATAAAAATTGGCTGTCAGTGGGGCTGCTCAGCGATGAAGGCATAGTCACTGGTCGCTGTGCTGTCTTATACGACAGTTAATTTCCGACTATCCTTCTACTTTCACTACCTGTTTCATCTATTCTCTATCCCTTTTCCTAAAGAATGTAGCACAGTACTTGACTAAATAGGCATTGTTGCCTGAAGTTCTACTTCTCTTTTAAAAAAATTAAAAAAAAAAAACTTAAGAAGAAGAAATACATTTTTGAAGTTTTCTTTACCTAAGATTTTTTGTAATTTCAAAAGGATCAGGAAAAATCCATTACCTCAAATACTGTCAAACTTAATCCTTGTCCTACTAATTATTCATTTATTTAACGATATTATAGAAAAAATAAAAAATGATTAATATTCTGCCTGTGTTTATTCATAGCGATAGATAAGCTACATTAATATTGAAATTTATAAGCCGTAAACTTGCACTTTAACATGCTGTGGATGAATATTTGAGTGACAGCAGATGTTTAGCGGTTTCTAATCAATAACTCAATAATGAATTGTATCTGATCTGGATAAGCACTTAAGAAATGTTATATCTTTGGAATATTACACATTCTTCATAGCCTCAAAATACATTTGCGGCATCTAAATTTTCTCCTTGCAGCGCTTTAGATTAAATTACTTTCCGTTAATATGCAAATTATCTCAGTTACCCTTAGAATATGCACAGTCTGCATTAAATACTTATGAGAATAACATAATCTACAATAAAATAATGACGCACTAGAATTGGTTAAAAAAACGTTAAAGTGATTACACTGACTGTTACAATTGACGTCACTACTGAAAAGCTTTTCATTCATAAATCTGGCATAATAATGAAGTTGTTTGTGTTTCTATATTCATTACACCTGCAAATGTACCCCATTCTCTTGGAATTTGGTAAAATATACGAAAACAAAATTAAAAAGCTTTGGCCATGAAAATGTTGCAAGTTTAAATTTTTTGTTTAGATAATTGAAATGTAAAAAGTGGTAGTATTTTCATCTTACAATAAAAAATTATAAACTTATTTTTTTGGCGGCAAAAAAGAAACAATAAATAGTTAAAACATTTAAAAGTTTTCCGTACAGAAATTTACTGATACAACAGCTGTGGTAGCTGCTACTACTGTTGCTTAGGTGTGTTTTTTGTTATTGTTATTATCTGTGTATTTGTCGCCACCACATTCCCATCTACATTAGCGGCCAAGTCCAGGTTAATACTTAAGAATCAAATTCAGTCTTACCGCAACCGTACAAAGTGCTACGTGAATTTTAGTTAAGCGCATTCCTGAACAATTTTCAAAAACTTTTGAAAGTTAAGTTATAAAATTAAAAATTCTAAGGGAATGGCTTACGTATTTTTTAAAAAATATTAATTTTTTATGCCTATGAATTGTAAATAATAGTAATAAGAGACAAAAAAAAAATAACTTAAATGATATTGTGTAATAATTTTTAAAACTTGTTAAAAAAAATTTTTATCACATAAATTGTTAATGTATTAAATCTGTATAAAAGTAAGTGGTTTTATCTTTTTATTATAAAAAAAATGTAAATAATATTAAAAAATGTAACTCAAGTGCAACTATATGCTTGAAATAATTTTATTGTCTGCGCTTCCCTAAGAATTACAATTAGTACTACTAACTACAAGCCTCATAGCTTTTTCGATTTAATTGCTGAAAATGAACAACAAATAAAAATATTTAAACAAATATATGTAAACAAATTAAATACATTTTGCTGTAAACACATTTAAGACAAATATTTCGTTGGGAATATTTATCTTCGCAGTTGTGCTCATAACATTGTCTAAAGTGTAAATTGTATACATCTTTATAGATTTTCGGTCTTTCAACGGTAATGTTAGAATTTTTCATTATTATTATTTTTCACTATTCAATAGAGCAATTGGCTCACTTATTTTTGGCTCCTGCGTAAGGTGAATTACGTATGCATAAAGATGTAAATCATAATGTGTCGCTTGATATCCCTAAAGCTGTGCTTGCGGGATAGTAACAAAACGAAAGAAGCGAAGCAGTTTCTTTCACTTACGACACAAATATTTATATTTGAGTTTGCTTTAGATCATCTGGGATAGAATTTTACAAAAATATGTTCCAGCTGAATCCCCATTGCTTCAACAACGCAATGCTGTTTGCAGCTTGCGGTTGTTTATATATTTAGTAGTTATGTCTGCTACAGTTACAAAGCAGGAGTAAATTTTGAAGGTCGTGTTATGTATACATAAAGGTAGACTCTTTTGCATACATTTGTATGTAAATTTGTTTGCATGTATGCATTCAATTTAAATATTTTTTGTGTTAAAAGAAACAACAAACATTTTAATTTGAAGGTACTTTTTCCTTTTTTTTTCTATGTAGAATATTTACATTTAAAAAATCAATATCTCTTTCAGCTAAAAGAATTTTACTGGTAGTTAAATTGGATATTTAGAAAAAAAAGTTTAAAAAGGAATTTTATTTTTCTTAAGGAATCTCTGAAGTTTGATATGAATTTTGTATAGTTTAGTTTAATTTACGAGTATTATTTAATAAGTATTTAAGATGGCTCATTTATCTTATCGTTTTATTAATTTGTATCTTCTAAATGAAGATTGAGAGAATTTTCTTCAGTTATGAAATAAGCTAATTGTGATTCGGGGTAACCTATTTGCCAATTTTTTTGCCTCAACATATTCTGAAGATGAGTATCACAAAATACGTGAATATCCATATTCACAGTTTACCAATCAATCAGTTTCGTTTCCTCCTATTTGTGCTGATGAGGTTTTACGTGGTTTAAAAAACCAAAAATCTTCCATAAATCACGCACCCAACTATATATTAATTAATTGTGCTGAAAGTTTATCAGTTCCATTGGCAGCTTTGTAAATATTTCCCTAAAACATGGTTATTTTCCTAAATTTTGTAGAGAAAGAAGAATTATTCTACGTTTTAAATCTGGTAGCAAGTCCGACATTTCAAATTAGACAGGAATTGCAGAGGATTAGATTATTTCTGTCATCACACATCCTCACTTTTGTAGCCTTATCAACATAATTTTCGTTAAAACTTTTCAACTATTACTAACTTATTGCATTTTATTACAATAATTAATCAGGGTTTGGTTTTATTTTATGCTGATAAGGTTTCTGCTTGGGATTTATTTCAATGCATTTGTTGTTGTTATTTGTAAAAAAGGATTTCTTAGAAAATTACGCAGATGGTAAACAACATGTATGTTTGTTGTTGTAAAATTAGTTTTTGTTTTACGCGTTTAGATGGTAAACAGCATATTTGTATTTTGTATTTTGTATTTTTTTTGTCTTGCATGCCAGGCAGTTTGTAAACAGCATATCCATATCCAAGTGTAGTTGTGTGTGTATAAACTTCTACGCAGTTTGTAACCAGTAGTTTGCTTTATTGCTTAGTTATTTTATTTTAAAACTTAAGCAAGACACTACTTTCGTAACAATATTATATCATCTATATATATAAAAGAAAGTGATGTTAGTTACTACGCTTAAAACTCGAGAATGCCTGAACCGATTTCGGTGATTAGCACCAATGCAAACAAAAATTCTGGAGGAGTAATTACTGGCTGATTATTTCAATTCTTCCCAGGTATTCAGATTTAAAGTAAATTAATTTATTTTATTATTATTTTTATCAGAAAGAAAACTATTTATAAAAGTCTTCATTAGCCTTTATTTAATTAAAAGCTGTTTTTTTTGTTAAACAATAAAATGTCAATGTAATACAAATGTTAACAAGCATAATAACTTATTAAATAGTGAACCTTTATTTGAAAATTAGTTAACACATTTTTATTGACAAGTGTCAGCAACATAAAAAAAACACAACAAGCAACAAGTCAAGAACACAAAAAGCAAAATACAAAGGCACATCAAATACCCTTTTCTTTGTGTTGAAAAAGCAATAGTCACTTGCAATAATTGCCCAAATTTTTAAAATCAATAAGTGCTTACAAAATCACAAGCGATTTTAAGAAACCGTGCTTACACGTGTTACCAATTTAGTGTAAAAACTATTTATTAATTTATAATTGTGCTAAATCTTCTAAATAAATAAAAATGAAATGGTGTCCATTGCTAAGCGCATAACTTGAGAACGGCTTAACCAATTTCGAAATTGTTTATTTTTGAATTGTGTGTAATAGTCTAAAAAAAGGTTTTTTTAGAAAGAAAACCAGAAAAAAATAAGATTTTGTTTTTCTATGGCACTTTTACTCTAGTACGAATAACGTTTTAAGTTCGGAAAATATGCAAGTTTAATTGACCACGCTAATTTTTAGGGCCACTTTTTCGGCATATCTAATATACGTATTGTTCCGGATGTATCTTGCTTAAGTTCTAAAAGAAAATAATTAAGCAATAAATTGAACTACTGGGTATTTTGTTTACTAACTGCGTGGCTTGCTAAGAAAACTTATGCACAACAACAAAATTTATAGTTACAAACTGCTTATAAATTTTTTACACGCAAGCAACAACAAACGTACAAAAACAAAAATACACACAGACATACAGGCGCCTATACATTGAATGGCCAACATACAACAACAAAATGTGATACAGTAGAAGATTCTTAATTTTTTGTGTGTAAAAATAAACCTCGTGACGTAAAGACGTGCATTTTAGGTAAATTGTTCTGTAGTGTCAACTTTGTATAGTTAAACTAAATAAACTTGTTATTAATTTAAAAACTCTAAAATGCTGGTGTTATTTATTTTGCAATAAAGAACTCACAACAAAACTTTTATAAAAGGTATAAACGTAACAGTATTTTTTGTTGTTTGTTGGTCCTTGAAGAAGAAGAAGCTTTAATCCACTATCAATTTTTCTTTTTGGATTCGAACTTCGTTCTTACAGTGGAAGTGTAAATAAAACACATTTCGAATCTCTGTGGTCTTAATTTAAAATAAAACATGTTCACAATCTTATAAAAGGTGGGCAAATGTAAGGTTAGGAAGTAAATTGCATAAAAAATGATTAAATGTTAAGAAATGATCTGTCGGGTCAGCTATTAAATAATATAAAGCAATTAGTTGTCATAATAGAGGTAATATTGTATTTCTTTGGTACCTAAATAGTAATTAATCATTGTTGTAATTTTAAGAAATTCAATAGAAATTACAGTAAATCTACAAAACTAGAAGTAAGTGAAAAGGCATTACGAAATATGTTACATGTGGAAAAGAGCTGCCTTCCCTTTTTTTGGAATCTATCCGCGAATATATCTAGCAACTGGTTTTCGTTTTGGTCTGGATTGTCTAAGAGCTGGCATATTACATGTATTGTCCATAGTTTCAAAAGTATTATTTGCATAAATTAGTTTTATTGTATGAATCGTATGATTCAAGTGCTTCATTCCATTTTTGTCAGTGCAAGGGAGTTTACGATTGGCGTATTTTTTCTTAATCTGGTTTGCGTGAACGCGTATCAATTTTCCATATTTTAGCAGCAATTGGTTTACGGGTTTCTAACATGACGAGTTGTTTTTTTTTTGTATTTGAACAAAGAAAGCAGATTCTTTTGTACCATGTTTTCTGTTTAACTGTTTCCATGGTGGTGTTTTATTTGTAAGCACGTTGCTTGGAACGTAGTATAATGAGGTTCTAACCTTGAATTTTTTTGGCGGTATTTCCCGCCAAATAACACTTCAGGCGGTGACAAGTTCTGAGGTGCACTCAGATTAGGAGTTGATCTTTAAGTTTTTAGGGTACGGTATAAACGTAACTTTATAGTTTTCGTAACAATACCGTTTGCTCGTAATAGGTAGACTTTTTAAATTTTCACAGAAGATTAATTAGTTCAGCCGCCATAACAAAAATTACATTTACGCTTTGTCAAAACATTCAACTCAATTTAATTTAATTATTTCGCTGTTAATAAAAATATTAATGTAAATTCTAAATCCGCAAGAAAATCATAAAATATTTGTCCTAATAAATTTTATGTTATTTCAAATAACTTTATACATAATTGAGACAAAAAACATATTTTTAATTGTAAACAGTGCTGTTATTTTTTATTGAACGTCATTGAACGTTTTTTCAACGTCATAAAGACTGCGTACTGACTCAGTGTAACGCAAATAAACACTGAACAATGGATAGTAATGTAAAACATTTAGTCAAAACTTATACTATTTCCCAAAAAAGGATGGAGCGGTTAGTGACTCAATAGCAAAAGTGTATTTCACATAGTAAACGGCCTAAGTTATACCCCCTACAACTCGTGATAGCTTCAATGAGGTAATGCTTTTATTTCTCAAGGTCGACGGAGTACTCGCTAGGAATTACATTTAAGTGACCTCAATATATATCACCCAGTACTTACTCGGCAGCCTGCTCTGAAACGCTGGATACAGCTTTTAACTCAGTATATCAGAAATAGTTCTTTTTTGTGTGAAAATATTATTATTGATGAAATTTGAATTTTTTTTAAATCTAACTTGTAGTGGAATTTTGATTTTCTTTTCTTTGAACTTTCTATTTATTTGAGAATTTTATGTTTGTAACAAATCCTTATAATTTTGTCTCTTCACTGTAACGTTGTAAGACTTTTTTAAATTATTTATTTAAATATTATTAATTTTATATTGAAATGTAAGCGTTAAAACCATCGCAATATATTGCGTTTTGTTATATTAAGTTCTTTCATTGCAAATTAATAAGACAACACTTTAGACTTTTAAATTAAATTAAACGATTTATTCACTTATAATATACACAAAATAAACACGATGGTAACTTTACCACTGTAACGTCCAAAAGATGCTTTCTTATTTTGTTGTCTATTCTCAACTTTGTTTCAACTAGAATGTAACTCATTGTTTCATATGTTTTAAGTGACTCTCGCATATACAAGACTATTCTACTTTAACATCATCCCATATTGTTGTTGTTATTATCAATCAGTGTAGGCGCCTGTTTGACTGTGTGTTTTTGTACTGTGTTAGAGGTTTTTATTTTCTGTTACGTTTTTTTTTTGGTGAAATTTTTATTTAGCATTGTGTTGTTGTCTTGTGTGTATAAGACTCTTAGAAAGCTACACAGTTTGTAAAAGACACAATAGGTAATTTTATTTATTTTTCACTGATAGTTATTTTCTTTTCGATTTTATACAAAACATTTTCATAACAATATTATTAACGTTTTTTATTTTTCATTACAAAAAACAAAAAAGAAAATTCAGGTCAAGTAGTTCATATGTACATCGTTATGGCACTGATTTAATCATTTAAAAACGGTAAACGAATTTAAGCTACAAAACCATGAACTATATAAATGATTTAGCTCATTAAATTATTATAAACGAACAATTTTGAAAAATAACTTCTACACCCAATTCTTAAATAAAGGATGACTAATACCAAGACCGCTATTGAATATTTTACCAATAAAGTGGACACAATTCAAATACTTTATTTTGATTGAATTGTGCCAATGTGACCATTGGTTTTAGCACAGCATAATATTTTTTTTAACAATTGATATCTACTTTTGACAATTATGTTTCTAATAAATATGTAAATAAATAAATAGCAAATATATGTCAGAAATGCCACATTTGATTTATGATCGTAAAATTTAAGCAACGTGTTTAAAGAGATTGCCAATAGATAACAACAATAATTTTCATTTTTTTCTTATTGTACGACCTTGGGATTAATTATTAAAGATTTCTTTTTGACAGTTTTTTTTTATTTAATATTATGATTGATCCTGAAGCATTGGCAGGTGGTGGCAAAGTTTTAAAATTACAGTCATTAAAATTTATATCAGTTAACTTAAATGTTTAATTTCTAAGCATTTAGGTGCAAACTTAATGAAAAAGAAAAACATTATTATCTGTTTTGTAGTTGTTGTTGCTTAATTGATTAATAGTTTAGTTTAGGTTTAATTGAAATAACATTACAAATTGTGTACCTTTATTGGAATGAATTAAACTGCATTTATATTTCTCAAAAATGTAGAATGTATTTGCATTTTAAAATATCTTTTGAAGCTTTTTTAGCCTTAAAAACCAATAAACACCAATTGCAGGGTTAGCCCCATACAGCCAAATGGATCTAAAATATAAACATTTTCAAAATTTCGTTATTATTTATTTGCTTAAAAGGACACTTTGCCATCCAATGGAACCTATTTCATATTTTAATGGTAAAATATAACAAAAAAAAAAAAAAGGATTTGTTAAAAGAATTTCCTGTTTTATAAAATTCAATAATTTTTGATAATTTAATCATATTTGTTAAGTTTAATAAATACCCCTTTTAATTTTACACTGATAAGTTCTGTGATCAGACACATTTCAAGAACAATCTGTCTCTTTCTTTCAACTTTATTTCATTATGGGATGAAAAAGTCAGTGGAACCTCTTAAATAATATTTTTTTTAAACAGTTTGGACTAAAAGTAGAATAAAATAAAAAACACAATAATTTTTAAATTTATTTAAATTAACCTTAACGTCTAAAAATGTAAAAATAAACGTAAGAGCTTTTCCTAAAAAATGCGTGAAGGCATGGCTTGAGATGAATGTTACTGATATGATTTTATTAAAAAAAAAAACAAAATTAAAATTCAATGTAAAACAAGTTCAAACTAACTTAACCGCAAAGACAATTAAGACAATAATCACGTTTGACCTACAACAACAATGTGTGACGGAAGTCTCCTCTGTTATCATTACCGTTAAAAATGATACAATAAAACCTTTTGTCTAAAATTTTAAACTTCAAATGTCTGTCAAAATTTCGTGATTTTAACATAAAAGAGATTTTAACATTTTTAACATAAAACATTAGATGGGATAGCATGGTTATGGTAGTGTGTTGACATCTCGAAAGTCATTAAAGTTGCTTAGTGTCACGTAATATAATTTTAGATATAATTTTTTATAGTTTCTACAGGAACTGCTTCTTTCGGCCTTTCAAACAGCATCATAATAAGTAGACACCTCCTTCGTAAAGAAAAGCTTTTGTGGATTAAAAGGTTAACCTCAAAAATACTACTTTTTAATAATTAATTTTTTTTGAGTGAGTGAGTGTTACAATTAAATCATCATAGATTACCGAGAACAATAGCAAAGATTTCTTTTGTGCTTTCAAATGGAAAACAAAATGATTTTAAATACGTGCAAAAGTATTCTCTTTGAATTAAAAACAAGGAGTCAATTCTGAACTAAAATTGTTATTAAAAAAACAGAATAGAAAAATTTTTAAAATACAAATATTACTATAGATTAAGAATAATGCTGGTAAGATCACATTCGATTTAGGTTAAGTGTGATCATTTCATAACAATCAGTATGATAGTGCAGCAGTATAACAATGGCGACAATATTTTAAGTATGAAAAATTCAAAACTGCCATTGTTGTTGGCCGACGCACAGTTGGGAATTTGATTCCAATAAAAATTCTGTAGTTTTTAGACGGTAAGCTCATTTACTTATATTGAAACTTCATAATAATATAGTAGAGACATAATCAAGATTTATTAAGCTGAAAGTCCATACCACGCGTTCTACGCGTACACGCTTTATACGCGTCTGTCAAAAAAATAGAATCAGTGTAATTGTATGTGACAAGTTACACAGCACATCGCATAGAATGCTTATGACGCATAGAACGCATGAAGTAGGTTTACTTTCTACTTTTCTACGCGTCGCAAGCGCCATGAAAAAATTTCAGCTGTTTTTGACGTTGTATTATTTCTGTTATTTTGATTTTTCCAACGTTGGTACAAAAATACCACTCACTTCCCTTTCCAAAAACAAGGGACGCACCCAAAATCGTCTTCTTTTCTCTTGAAGTTTTCATTAGGTCCTCATTACACAAAATATCATATGCACAAATTTAATAAATTCTGTAAATTCTTGAAAAATTTCAATTTCAGTTTTCATTTTTGCAAAAATTTTTTTTATTAGATAAAATTATTTACACCACAGCTGATCATAACAAAAAACTTGGCGCATAAAAAGCGTTGCATGTAACTTGAAGTTTGAAAATAAAGCTGTAGTGTTGAAGTCATAGCTGGGAGTAGTTTATTTATTTGCCTAACTAAAACCACTTATATATTTCTTTTTATCAGTATAAAAATACTACAATATTTTTAATTATATATAATTTTCGTGTGATAAATGTAGAAATTAATCCAATTTTACGTAGAATGTTTAAATATGTGAAAATTATTTGTGATTCAGTTAAGTTATACGTTACTTTTTTTTGAGTGAGTGTTGCAATTAAATCATCGTAGATTGCCGAGAAGAACAGCAAAGATTTTTTTGTTTTTTTAAATGAAAATCAAAATGTTTTCTTAGAACTAAAAACAAGGAATAAACTCTAAACTAAGTGCTTAAAAAAAAAACAGCATATAAAAATTTTTTAAATACAAGTATTACTATAGATTTTAAAAAAATGCCGGTGAGATAATATTGCATTTAGGTTAAACACCAACTTTTCCGCTAGGCAGCGCCTAACTATGATAATTTCACCACAGTCGGTATGATAGTGCGACAGCAAAAATTCAAAATTGTCTTCATTGCTGTCCGACATACAGTTGGGAATTTGATTCCAATAAAATTCCGTAGTTTTCAGACCGTCAAGATTTAGTGTTGAAGTCATAGCTGGGAGTAGTTTATTTATTTGCTAACTAAAACCACTTATATATTTCTTTTTATCAGTATAAAAATATTACAATATTTTTAATTATATATAATTTTCGTGTGATAAATGTAGAAATTAATCCAATTTTACGTGTTTTCATATGTAAAAATTATTTGTGATTATTTGTGATTTACATTATAAATTGAGACTTTAGAACTGGTATAATCAAATTGGATGTTTAGTTAACGATACTTTTGCAGTTAATATACGGAGGTGTGAACTGAGGAAACAAATTTAGCTTTTTCAAACTTGTTTATTTGCTTGTTATATAGTGGATTTCTTATAAAGCTTAATAGCTAATAATAACAACATTAACGAGCTTATGCTGAAATTTCAGTTGTTAAAGTTTTGAAAGCACCTTCAAAACCAAAATTAATTAATTTTAAAATAATAATTCTCTAAAATAAATTAATTTTCCTTTTAAGAAATTAATATATAAATAAAAGGATATTGCTGGTGTTATAGTAAAAGTCAAAAGAGAAATTATCAACAACACTACTTGTACAACTATTGTAGACGACTTACTACACATACAATAAGGCTAAATTATGTATTATTTAATTATAAATATTATTATGATGCGAAAATAACACATAATAAATAAATAAATAATAGAAAAATATATGCAAAATATTTAATAGCTCAACAAAAATGAATTAAAAATTAAAACGGTTTCAGGTTGCTTTCAAAAATGTCTGTATTAAATTTAATAATACAAGTTTTTAACAAGGACTAATGAAGTACTTGCCCATCATTACAACTATAATTTATCAATAAAAAACAATTTTAAATTTTATAAGATTCTTTAAAACTCAAGTTAAACAACAAAAGTATTTAAGGTCAACTTAAGCATTTATGTATCTTGTAAATTAAAAAAAAAAATTCATAACCCGTCTTTAATGTCATTTAAGAGTTTACAATTGCTTCATATGAAATACTCACACACATGTATATTAAAGCTAAATTTAAAGATTTCCTAAGTAAAAAACATTTTTTAAGTTCTTTTAGTAAATAAAAGCTGTGAAAAAATCTGAAAATATTTATTTGACTTATACAATGCTTAGTAGATCCGATAGCAAAAAATTGAATTGAGTATACAACTTGTTAATTACAAGCTTGCGAATTAGTGTGGTCAACTTTCATGCCTAACCCAAAAACACTAGTTTTATTATTTTCATTTATTACATTGGGCATTTTTTTTGGAGGTGTAAAGCTTTAAGTTGGCCACATTCTTTTAACTGGTGGATTTTTACTAGCTGTCAAGTGATTTATGTTTAGTTTGGTTTGATATTTTAACATGCATAGACTGAGGCTTAAACAGCGTTGTCAAATTGTGCTAAATGGGCTTAAAACAAGATTGCCGCTGATCATGATTTTCATAAACGAATATCGTTTAGCCACGAGGCTAACTTTTGTTTGAATGAATACGCCAATAAAAATAACTGTGCTCTATGGGCTGGTGAAATCTTAATCCGTGCGTTCTTAAAAACGATGGTAGTCAGAACGTCACAGGCAGTGATGACCCCCATAGAGCCATGATTACGGACTTGTTCGTTTTAATTAATTGAACAGCCATTATCTACAGGAGCTGTGGTTTCCACGAGACGACAAAACATGTCACACAGGTCATGTCTTCGAACCCGTGAATTGGCCTTCAAGATCGTGCTATTTAATGTCGCTAGACTATTTTCTATGCCGATATGTGAACCTGTGATTAGATTTACATCCGCGCCTAGCCATGAAGCCTTAATCAGATGGTGGATCAAACCACTGCATAATTTGGAACGTCATGCTCGTCCTAGGAAGCCGAAGCCATAATTCTATGCAATAGAACTTTCTAGTTGCAACTTCGATGATTCCAGAGCAGGGCTGCAAATCATCACTCCTTGGTTAAGAGTTTCAGACTTTCCAACTCCTGTCCAGAACACATGTCTAGCATGCTCACTAGACTGGATCATTCACCTAGCGTGTCATTAACGGCGAAATGATGCTGGCCACCATAATAACCATTATACTGTTATGGGGCCGCGAAACCACAACCACCACGATACTCTCATATAGGGGCCAACCTCAATAATCAGCTAGAGAACTATTAAATGTCTAAAGAGACAAATAATGAACTCTGCGAGCTTACTGATTCCCGTGGAAATAAAGTGGAGTTTCCAGTTGTACCCCTGCTGACTTCAGGGGACTGGGCTGCCTTTTTCCCCCAGTTGCACTGTGTCTAGATAGTCGAAGTTCTATAAAGACCATATATATGTGCCCCCGGGGGGTACCGGTACCCTCCAGATTAGACTGCGGCCGAGCCAGCCAAGGTGGCTATATTGCAGAAGAGATATTTTAATTATAATACCACAAAAATACCAAATTTTATACTTTATTCGAAAGGTATTTAAACAATTCATCTTTTTTTTATTCAATTTTAAAGTTCTATACCGCTTTAAAAAACACCTTGTATATACATATGTAAGTAGGCATCATTTGAAATTATTTTCAGAAACACATCCTAAGGAATATAATTTAAAAATGGAAAGCTTAATAAGTTTGTAACAAATGAAGTCAGACTAATAGAAGAATTCAGCCTAATAACAGAATTCTTAAAACTGTAAATCTCAATCATCCATATTTTTCTCTTGATAGTAATTTAAGATATTAACACAAGTTTTTCGGAATTAACGCAATTACAATGATTTTATTCATAACTCAAAAATATATTGTCTCTCCAGTAATTACCTAACATTACAGACGTTATTGGCAGAAATTACGTAGGAGAAATTAAGCCTAAAAGTAATTCTTGTGCAAATGATATGATAATTTTTGTAGTATTTTAGAAAATGTTTTCACCACTTAAACCCTGCTCTTATTTCGTGCTTAATTACTTTACTAGAAACGCTACTTAATAATACATCAACGTTGATGCGAAGATGATGCGAAGAGATGAAGCAAAGATGGCGCCTCCGATGCAACTCGCTTTTGCGTTGTAATTTTCATAATTTTTAAATCGATTTTAAAGATTATTATTTATTTGCCTAAAAGGACACTTTGCCATCCAATGGAACCTATTTTATAGTTTAATGGGAAAATATAACAAAAAAAGGATTTGTTAAAAGAATTTCCTGTTTTGTAAAATTCAATAATTTTTGATAATTTAATCATATTTGTTAAGTTTAATAAATACCCCTTTTAATTTTACATTGATAAGTTCTGTCGTCAGACACATTTCAAAAACAATCTGTCTCTTTCTTTCAACTTTATTTCATTATGGGATGAAAAAGTCAGCTTACAAAAATAGAGAAGGCCAATACAAGTGTAGTGGAACCTCTTAAATTAATATCTTTTTTTTAAACTGCGTTCAAAAAAGTGTAATAAAAGTAGAATAAAATAAAAAACACAATAAACTTTAAATTTAATTAAATTAACCTTAACGTCTAAAAATGTAACAATAAACGTAAGAGCTTTTCCTAAAAAATGCGTAAAGGCATGACTTGAGATGAATTTTACTGATATGAATTTATTAAAAAAGAAACAAAATTAAAATTCAATGTAAAACAAGTTCAAACTAACTTAACCGCAAAGACAATAAAGACAATAATCACGTTTGACCTACAACAACAATGTGTGACGGAAGTCTCCTCTGTTATCATTACCGTTAAAAATGATACAATAAAACCTTTTGTCTAAAATTTTAAACTTCAAATGTCTGTTATAATAAAATATTCATATTTTTCATATTTAATTAAAATACAAACTGTCTTCTTTGAAAAGAGAAAAAGATGATTTTTTTTTGTTATAGTAGTAAGAAATAGTGGGTAAAGAAGAAAATAAAAACAAAATATTTATAAAGTAAATGTAAACAATAATATTTTAGTACAATAACCTTAAATTTATTTTAGTCTATTAAGGTGACCACATTTTTTCTAATACAGATTTAAAATTGTATTTTCAGTCTCATTTAATTAATAGATGATTTTCATTTTTAGTAGGTTTGCATTTGATATTATTAAATATTTAATATTATGCATTAATTAATTTAATTTTTAATGTGTAAAGAGTTTGGGAATTATTTTCTTTTCTGCTTATTATATAAAACAATTTTTATATACATAATTCTACTGTACGTGTGTTGTGACTGAACTCCTCCTAAAGGGCTGGACCGATTTACAAAAATTTTTTGGTATGCGTTTTGGTGGCGCCCCGACTGGTTTATATTTACAATTCGGCCCAATTGTACAAAGGGCATGGTACCTCCCATACAAACCACATATTAAAAATCTATTATTTCTGCTCCTGATTAGGGTATTTGAACTAAATTTGGTACGTTGGTTTGGTGTACATTTTTAAAGTGCTGCTGTAAATATGGATCGGATTGTACAAAGGGGCGTGTTACCTCCCATAAAAACCACAAATTAAGAATCCAATATTTCTGCTCCTGCTAACGGTATTTAAACAGAATTTGGTATTTCGGTTGAGTGAACATATTTTAAGTTCTGCTGCAAATATAGCCGGGATTTGATAAAGACGCGTGGTACCTCCTATACAAATCTTCTTTATGTATATAATTCTACTGTACGTGTGTATATCACTGAATAAATTTTTTTTGCATGCGTTTGGGTGCCACCTTGGATTATTTACATTTACAAACCAGCCCGGCAGATGGCGCTGCAGTCGGTATCCAGGTTATTCAACTACACTGCAACTACACGACTGGATCGACTTGAATGAATTTTTGTGTATAAATTCATTCAATGCATTTAATTTTTTTGTGCAATGTGTTTTGATATTATATAGTATCGCATGGTGTGGCACGTAAATATTAAGCGTTGTTTACTTCAAGAATACACACACTCCATAAATTCGTCGCCAGCCGCCAACTGCCTCCAATGTGCCTTGGCGGATGACGGTGAAAGGCCCAAAGTAACATGGACTCAATTACTGCCGCCGTTAAAATAGTCGCGGTGGGCATCAGGCTTATTAATTTGCGATCTAACAAATTCGTTCTCAATGGGTCAGCTAGTATTTATAATTTATTGGCAAGCCTTTGACCGTAGACTTTAACAGCGTATTTTACATATTGTTACGTTTATTACTTTTAATAAACGTTTTGTTATATTGAGTTCTTTTATTTTGCAAAATAATAACACAGCACTTTGGAATTTGGAATTAAATTAAACGATTTATTTACTTTCATACACACAAACTAAACACGATGATAACTTTGTTGTCTTTACTCAGCGATGACTCAACTTGAATTAATTACTTTTATTTGGGTACGATTTTACGTCGACCCTCGTCAAATTTGGTTTGTGAACAAACCGCTTTCGGCCGTTTGCCATCTTCAGTGTTCTCTTTATACTATACGCACATACTGAATTAATTAATTTATTCAGCAAGTGGCGCTTATATAGCTATTTCAAGCAGTTCTCGCATATATAAGAATATTCTACTTTAATATCATCATGTTTTTGTTGTCTGTTCTTTATTTCGTAGAATTTCTTATGACTTATTAGAAAACTATGCAGTTTATAAAACGCATAGTAGGTCGTCTCGTTTACTTTTTTACTGATAATTATTTTCTTTTAAAACTTCACAATCATCTTCGTAAGAGGGAAGGGAGGGAAAATTTTTCAAAAAAACTTTTTTGAACATTTTTTTGTTTAATTTAAAGAAAACTTAAGTTAAGAGGATAAAATAACGATGAAATCGGCTCTGTTTTCAAATTTTCTAGTAAGCCTGTTGATGTATGTATATGTCGACAGGTTAATATATTGAATTAAATGTGAGAGAGTCTTATTTGAACTACAGAGTCTACAAATTTTTGTTTATTCGATATATTTTAATTATCCTGTTAAATTTACCTATCAAGTAAGGAATATGATCCTTAAATTTTAATTTCGGACTCTTAGGTATTCATTTTGTTAGACCAGGCTATTAAGTAGTTGTTGCATAAAATGGGTTGTTAAGACAGGTAACAAAGTCTGAGAAATCTGGAAAAGTAGATTGCTTGAGTCTTCATCTTAGCTTAAGTTCGCCTGAGCTTCAACTTAAGAAAGAATGGTGGTAGATTGGTTTGCATAAGTAATTTTATTCATGTGCATTCACTAACGTGCGCAAAAGCTAGTCATTCCTAATTGAAAATACTTTTATTTGAAAACCTAAACAACCCACATAAAAATATAAATACTGTTACTAAAATAAGATCTGTAATAACAAAAAGGTAATGTTGGCTGGGTGCGTGCAAAGCGAATAAAGTTACTTCGACCATGAGCATGCTGTGCGTGAATAGAATAAGCTAATAGATGCTGATCAATCTCGGCAGTTGGTTTGACAGAGCTGTGTTTTTACTGTACAAGAAAAGATAGCGATGTTTATGAGTTCGATCCCACCAACAACATCGTATAAAGAAATGTAATAATTGTTGTATTAAGATTAAGTCGTAACAGTGGATTGAAGAAATGGTGAAGACGAGTGGTATGTTAATTAAGCCGTCTGTATAATAAAAGAGAAAAATGCTTAAACTAGTAACAACAATGTATACGAATTATGTCTAATACGGATCAAATGGCCTGACTTGATAATGATAAACGAGAAAAGAGATTGTGAGTTAGCGCAGGTTGTTTTAATGTTTGCACGAGTTATAGGCGCATGTTTACTCAACGAGGCATTGAGTATTTCATGACTGCCGGTATTTGCAATGTAAAAAATTTAAGAAGTAAAAAAAAAACGTTCGATATTAAATCTCGAATTGTAAATAAATTATTTACAAACAAAAAAAAGTTGATACTAAGGAAAATAACACAAATTTAGCCTGAAACATTTTAATAAATAACGGCAACAAACGACTGTTTCAATTGACCGGCGCACACTGGGGATTTTTGTATGGAGGCGAGGAAAAAAATATATTTGTCAAAAAATGTAGTGATTTCATCACAAATTTAGTTTTATTTATATAGTAATACACAAAAGTAATCAAAATAAAGAAAATTAGAGAAATATCGATCGTTGTTAGCCATAACTAACAAACAAATTTAAATAATTTTTTTTTTTTAATTTTTGATTTATTTTAAATCTATTTTAAATTTATTATTCTAAAAGAGCCTTACAATACTATGCTTTTTCTGGCTAAATAAAGGCGTCAAATGTGAAATCATGGGATCTTATGTTACCATCATTCGGTGCATAATATCTTCGTTCGTGACAATTCGACTGCATTTTCTGGAGTGTCTAAGGCGATATTTATATAGTCTTTGTTACGACTTTCGGATAGTAAGCCTACAGGAAAAATACACTTCAATTATATATTTTCCATGAATCAGAATTTTGTGAAGTGTAGGTGGCATATTGTACCACTCGTACAGTGCAACAAACTCTTTTGCCGTCTCCAAACAAAAATCACCAAATTTTTTTGATCTACTACCTCGGTGATTGTTATAGCCTCGAGAATTATTGAAAACCTCTTGATTATGTTTTCATCTAGACCCGTTATTTCGGAAATCAAAACAGGATTAGCAAAGAATCTTCGTGACGTACCAGAGCCCTACTTAACAGTATCAACGTGTATTCCAATTTTCTCTTTAAGTTCACGCTTTATCAAATATTTTCGGGCTTCTTTTATCGGACGAGTATTTGAATCAACTCTCCCACGTTTAAATTCAATCCATCTGCTAAATACGCGCATGTACTAGTGACATACCAAATTGCAGTGCTTGTTCATTTAGGGGCATAGCTTGAACTTCTTCGATTTTATTCATCTTGAATGTTGTGGCTCCACAAATAAAACAAGAAGATGCTGCTGGTGTTTCTATTACTGATTATGCTGTCTTTCCGTCAATCAATATAAAATATAATTCATGTTTTACTTTAAATTACGATTATTTACTGTCAACTCAAACTCTTTTAGTTGAGATATCTCCTCATCAACTCCTCTTTTCTTCTCGTATAACTTGAAGTGTCTCTTTAACGTATGCAAAAACTGTAGTGTGTAAAAGATGGTTTATTGTTGTTCTTTATGTCATCACCTAATGATAATTTAAGTGATACAACTGATGTCGTATATAAACGAGAGTCAGAAATTTGTGCATATCTCGAGCAAATTTTTTAAATTCATACCTTTACTTAATTGTGCATAGAAGCGAAACGCATTCATCGATTTTCATGAGTTATAACTCATTTTGTTCATAGGTTATACGACTTTACGTGAAAGTAATAGGACTTGACAATTTTTTTTATCGTATTGGATTTTTTATGAATTAAAAAAATAAAATTAACTTTTTAGGCAAAAAAAATTTTTTTTTCTTCATACATTTATTTATAACTTCGAAAGTGTTGCTTACGTAGCGAAACGTTATATAAATAGATGAAAGTACTTGTAAGTCTTAATTTTTCTAAATTTGTTTAAGTAAAATCCGATAAGTGGTTCTTGAGTTATGTTAAACAAAAGGGCTTTATCAGAATTGAGTCGCGAATGAATCAGCTGAAAAATGTTGTACTGTGTAAAAGCAACAAATTGAGAGGAGGCATCTGGTGGCACTTGAAATTGATTAAAAATGTAAAAACAAGTATGAGACAATGTATTAGTAGTGATTTCCAACTGTGGGAAAGTATGGCTAAAATTCCAGGTCCAAATGTTTGGAGAAAAAAGGGATTTCTTTTATATGTTCATAAAAATAAACAAACAAAAAAAACTTAAATCTCTTTTAGTATACTGAAATATTCTACTTTAAATAAAAAGTAAAAAGAAAATCGTTAGCTGACATAATAAAATAATATTCGTTTTGAAATTCTTAGGTTTAAATTAAGTTGGTTCAGTAAAACATACAGGCACTGAGCTTGAGACGTCTATAAAAAAAACTAGCAGCCAGATCGGAGCAATTAGTTTTGATTTGATTGTACCATTTAGTCTAAAGTTTCAAAATATCATTGTATATTGCATAATGAATATGTTGACAGTTTGGCTTTTTTCCGCGAAATCCCCAGTGTGCGGCGTCATATTAGATTTGATATGCTAAAATTTAAGTGGTCAATGGACTTTTTAATGATATTTAAAATTAATACTAAAATAAACTTGAAGACAATAAAACACTGTAAAATAAAAGTTAAATGCTTTAATAATTTTTTGACAGTTAATTTGCATCGTTTGGTTTTTAATTTAAGTTGCGGAGAGTAAAAGATTGAATTATAAACCTATAAAGTGATAGTAAAAATAAAAATGGAAATAAAAAATACAAATAGAAATAAAATTAAAAAGATAGACATTGACCTAAAATACAATAACAAGTTCAAGTTTAGACCATAAACTCAACATAACAATTTGATTTAGAATATTATTCATTTGAAAAGTAAGAGTTACAACCCTTAAAAGTTACCACCCTTAAGGGTTATTTCATCAATTAATTAGTAATACTTTTCGGCAACAGCATTGTAAATGCCAAATTGCATATAAAGTTTGACGTTTAGCATAAAATTCCGTTATTAAAGCTTGTTTAACTTTTCAACATAATAAACTTTTATTTTTATTTTTAATACTTTTAGCTAAACGTTGTTATTTAATGTTTAATTTAATTAGCATTTTTTTCTTTGGATTATAAACTTATTTAAAGGTTTATGGTCATTGTTTTTAGATTGTTGCAAGTTAATTGTTAAACATAACATTGACACCAAAAATCATTAATTATAGAAAACAAAAAATATTATAGAGGCAAGATTAAAACTTAAGTTTTAATAAAAAAATTAAATAATTAAAGATGCTGATACATAAGCTGGTTTACTACCATGAAGACATACTTATTTCCAGAAAAAGAAACTTAAACTGAAAAAATTAATATAAATTTAAACTTTTCAACACTGATGGAACACTTTGAAGGCCGTAAAACATTTTTACACGATTGAAGATAAAATTAAAAATTTAAAATTTTTAGTTATGACTCTATGGCAGCAAATGCTAGAATCTACGGTTTGCAGCAAGCACAGATCAAAAGCAAATTATATGTTAATATTAGTAATTGTCATCTTCCAACAGCTTTCACGTCGTTAGTGGCAGAGATAAATTGTCCGTTAGTTAATTTATAGAATGAAAGAATAGAAAGAAATAAATTCTAAAATAAAATTACTAAAAGTGCTTAATATTTTAATAGAAATAAAATTAAATCGAATTTTTAAATTCGACTCGCTGGCTCCGGCTATCACAAATCTTTTTGGAATTTGCTTGCTAATATTATTGGCAACGAAAATGTCGACGAAACTACTCCTCGCACAGAAGAACAACTTGGAACAAATTGTATCTTTAAATTCATTATGTCATGCTAATCATTTTACAAGAAACAATTACAATTAAAATTTAATTTTCCTAGTCGACACGCTGGTGACATCTGTAAAGAATCTTTTGAGGCTTATCTTTCTATTATTAGTTAAACTTCCGACAAATTTGCAAGAGAAGGAACTTTAAAAGAGTTGTATCGGTAAAGTCATTTTTAAACTACCGTAGATCACCAGCAATATTGGTGGCAGAGACACTAATTGTTCGATACTTCCTGTTTCTGAAGATGCCACAAAACTAGGTGGTGAAATATTGAAAATAAAAATAAAATTTATAAAAAAAATTCATTTCCTGTCCCTGAAGATACCACCTAATGGTGTGGCGCAATACTGAAAATAAAAATAATATATATATATATATATATATATATATATATATATTTATTTGATTTATATATATATATATATATAAATAATTATAAATAAACAAGAAGCATTTTTAATTTGTGCTACATTCCTTTAAAAATAAATGTTTTATTATATTATCATAAAATATTTATTATTCAAAAAATATATTTAAAATTTTTATTACTTCGGGCGAAAGCATAACCATATGGCCATATCACTACTGTTAATATAGCTCATCAGCGGATATTACACCAAATTTCGTATAGAAAATTGAAGAGTCATATGTTAAACCAAATTGATTAAATGAGAGTTTTAATTGGAACCACCGCGGCAAAAAAAAAAAAAAAATCAAAAACACTTCTATACAAAAACGTAGCAAACATTTTGAAAACAAAAACACGTACGAAAAGAACATTGAAGATGGCAAACAGCCGAAACCGGTTTGTTCACAAACCAAATTTGACGAGGGTCGACGGAAAACCGTACCCAACTAAAAACAAAAACACTTTTTATATTCGATTCTTCTACACAAAACAATCCTTTGGAATAAGATTATAACAAATGAATTCATTAACTCGGCTTAAGTTCGTTTATATTTTGCTTTCTAATTTTTATAAAAAATTATTATTTATAAATTATTGAGAAAGTTTCTCACTTTTTGCCGAAATTATTGCCGATTGCTGGCTGTGAAGAAACAACTTTTCGGCAAACAATAACAAAATCTACAGTTCTATAATTTTCCTAATTAGTCCGTTTGGTTTCGAAAATTCTCTAATAAAATAAATAACACATTAACTTTTAAGTTAATATTAAATCCTTATTTTAATATTTAAGATTTTCATTATTCCATTCTTTTTATTATTTACGAAAATAATAAAATTAAATTTTACATTCAAATTTCTGCACTTAACTTTGTTTGATTGTTGGCTTTTATTTTAAGGGGTGCGTTAGTTTATCTCTTATGTGGAGTAATTTTCAAAAAGTACCAATTTATTAAATTACAGTTTTAGTTGTACTAAATTCGAAACATGAGTGTTTTATTTCCAACCCTGAAAGTATGCTTAGTTTTTTATCAATTGCAATTGTTTTTTCAGACGGTTGTCCATCATGAGAACAGTATCATTTTTCCTAGGCAAATGTACTTTTCTATTAAACAGACAATATGTATGCAAAACTTCATAATTAATTTCCATCAATTATATTCAGTTCGAAGTTATTTAATTTATTGTTTTCTTTTGACTTTCCTCTTTAGCATGTCCTTTAAACTTCTCAAACTAGTGCTTACAGTTGCACTTTTTGTAACGATGCCCCTAAAATCAGTGAACAGCTCAGCTGTTCTAATTTCCGATATAACAATGACAGTAATGGTAGAACTATCATCACGCCATCCATTTTGTAAAATGCATACGGATCGGTTAGTACAAAAATAAGTACAAAAATATTTATAAATAAATATTTAACGAGAGTTTATAACATTCTTTTAAATTATTTAAGAGGTGATATCCAAAGCATGTTGTTGCAAGCTGATCCCAGGCGTATACGTCATGTACCACGAGAATCGGTTATGGAATTGGAAGAAGTTTGCTTAAAGTCCGGTTCACATGGCACAGAGTTTCGGGGTGGCTTAGGATTTATTTATCCCGGCACTAAATGGTGTGGTCCAGGTAAGTCTGTGTAAATTAAAAATTTACATTGTCATTTTCTTAAACTAAAATATTGGACTTTTAATGGAATAAAGTCTGAGTGTTAATACTTATATTTTTGTATAAAGGAACTATTGCTGCTGATTACAATGACTTGGGCTTACATATCGAAGAGGATCGCTGCTGCCGCGAACATGATAACTGTCCAGATGTGTTAAATGCAGGTGACTGCCGACGAGGTCTTTGCAACACTGGCACTTTTACACGATCGCACTGCGATTGTGATGCTCGTCTAAGACGTTGTTTGCAGTCTCTTAATTCTGGTAAGTTACAAAAATGAAGTATTTTTATTTAACCAATAATTTATTTTAAATATCTTTCAGAAACTGCTGATACTTTGGGCGCTATATTTTACAATGTTGTACAAGTTACTTGCTTTCAAGAACGCAGTCCCTGCTCGACCCATCAAAGGTTTGACAATTTCTTTTACAGAGCCTATCAATGTGAGATAGAATATCGCTCGGCCAATTTATATATACCTAATAATGATGGAAACCTTATAAGAAAGATCCTATCCAAACCTCCTGGTTTTACTACTCAAATTTTTCCTGCAAATAATTATATTTCGGATCGTTCCTTGGCAGATGCTAATCTATTTTCTAATATCAAACGTCGTTTAGGCGTAACATTGGCTTCAGTAGGCTTAGCAGCTAAAAACTTATTTCGAGAATTAGTGCATAGTCCTCGTTTGCTGTGGAATTTGCATTCACGTACACTGTCACCGAAATATCACTATACCACTTCCATGCCTGCTTATAATTATCAACCCACTAACACGCCAAATAATTTTTGGTATTATTAAAAAGACTGAATTTTAGACTGCAATGTCTGTCCATTTATTTAGATTAGAGATTGTTATAACTTCAAAAAATAGTCACAAATTAAACAAACATTTGTGAAAATTCTGAAATTTATCAAGGAGTTTTTTGTTATTATTATTGTAATTTTTATTATTTTTAATTATTATTATATATGTTATTATTTCTCAGTTGAATGTTAGTATGGTAATTATTAATGCAGTTAAGACCAACTAAAAGATAATAATAAATTTTTAAAAATATTTAGAATAAAACAATTTAATTTGTAAAATTATATATTTTTTATACAAATAATATTTTTTTGTTAAATAATTATTTTTGCCATATTTCTTAGTTCTTACTACAATTTCTAAAATTAAGAAAAAACATTTTATTTTAGTTTTAAATATAAACATGAAAGAAAATTTAATTATTTGATTTTTTGTATTATTTGTTATGTTTTTATTAATTTGGAGCTTTTAAATATTTAACACATTTTTAACATTTCTATTAAAAGCTGTTAATAAAAATGTTATAATTTATCTATGTATTTGCAGAGCCGGCTACAATCAAACTAAACAGGATGAAATCTGTGCACAGTGGCAATATCAGCCATCTGAGAAATATGAGCCCAGTGCTCCTAGTCGCTCTTAAACTTATTAAAGAAATATCGCACATAAAAGACAAAACGCAATTTATTATCAGACAACGAAATATTCTATTTACAATATAAAAGAAAAAACCATATAAATAAGGAAATATATTTGTTTAAATTGTTAACCTATTAAAAGAAAAAAAAATAACAGCATGGACTTTTAAGTTGAGAACTATTTTTCTCTACTTGAATGTGCAACGCATCCTGAAAATGAAACGAAGCCCATCTAATGATCTCACGTAAATTACGAGTAGTTTAGTAGTTTATTGTTATAGTTTGTAGAAATGTTAGATAAATATTAATGTTAATTAAAAGATTAAAAATTAAATGATATAAATACACAAATTAAAATTCATGAATAAAGTTTTACCAAAAGCAATAACTAATTTTTATTTCTATAAAATTATGTTAACTACCTGAAAAGTGAAAGATGCTGTAAAAGAATGCAGTAATTCGTAATAGAGATTACATTTTCTGCTAGACTCCAAATTAACTTTTCCATTACACACATCAAAAAGAAAAGAATAGGATTTATTTATATACTTACATACATATATATATATATAAACTTCTTATAGACATACGATTCATTTTAAGATCTTGAACACCGCTTCTTGCAACTTTCTAAATTATGATTCGAGAGATATTTGTGTTTTTTAAGTTTAAGTCAGTTACCACCTACAGCTTTTCCACTGTGTTTCACATAATTCGTCACATATACATAATTGATTCAGCTGAACGAGCTTAGAATTTAATTTACTAAAGAAAAAAGAAGTGAAACGTCTTAATACAGTTTTATAATTTTGTTTAACTAGTTAGTAAGCTTCAAAAACCTTTATACAAATTAAAATTCATAAATGTTTTAACCGCTTCGAGATAATTATATATGTTTCATTTATCATCAATATTATGTAAATTTAGAATATTGAACTGCATTTTCATCCAAGTTATGAATATAACAAATAATACAATCAGTTATTGCAGAATATATTTAAATTAAATGGCTTTGTTTATATTTTATATGTTAAAATATTACAGAAGAGGGCGCTTAGTATTTTAATATGTTGTATACAAGAGATAGTACAGTGTTTATTTGTGGTACAGTGAGCAATATTAACGGTAAGGCAGTGTTTGCATACGCAAATGTAATAAGCAGGGCTTCCAATTTTCTGCTAAATAAATAAACCAAATTTTAAAATCTAATATAAAAACCAAATGCAACATGTCAAAATAAAAAACAACATGGCTTTTAGTTATTGCTTTGAAGTTGGCAATGTTAAAAAACAAAGACAAATTAGAAATATAATTGCTGTAAGTGCAACAATAAAGTAATGTTGGTTTTGCAATAATAGCAAGTAAGGCCGACGACAACACTCTGTAAAATAAGTATATCTTCGAATTAAGGGAGTGGTGTCTCATATAAAGACGGGGCTTACAATATCACACAAGGCTTAAGGATTATAATCACATTTAATTCTCTCGGTGAAATCAGCCAGCTTTCTTATTTAAGATAAAGTTTAATGAATCTGCTTAATAACATTCTATAAATAATTTGACAGAATATGTGCAAAATATACCTTTTTGCGATTTACACTTCTGTAGATCCACACAAAGTAATTGACAAACGAGAGACCTCAATCAAGAAAGAGCCAAGAATATATATTTTTATAAACACAAATATATAATAATTATAGTTATTTGACCTTTTTAACATTTAATTAGTAATTTATTATTAAGCACTAGGTTTTTATTTTATAAAAAATATTTAAACTTTTTTTTATTATTTTTTCAATATTTCGCCAAACCATTGGTTACCATCCTCAGGATAAACAAAAAAGTACATAAACAATTAATCAAAAAATGAAATAATTCTTGACCTAAAGACCTAGGTGCTTAAAAATAAAAAACTAATTATAAACACAAATATTATGATTCTTGAGACTTTTCAATTAAAATCAGACGAAGAGGTTGTTCAATACTTTTGTTGATAATACAGACATACAGTATATAAATTTTAACTCAAAAATATTAGATATAATAATTCCAAGAAAAAACTTTATTACTCAACTAGAGTTTGCTTATCAAGTTTTTTTTATTACGTTTATATAACCTGACAACGCCTGTAACACGATTTAAAAATAACATTTTTTTATTGCCCTCAAATATTGCCAAAATGCAGCGGAAAACATTTTCTAGTCAATATACTGACGCAAAATGACCAAAGTACAATTTCTTCAAAATTATTTTTTACGCATTATATTTTTATCCAGGCTCTGTACATAATTTTTAACGAAATAATATACACAATAAAATAGGTGTGATTTAAAAACTAAATCGAACGTTACACATTACAGTGAATATAAAATATTATTAAGTTCTTTTTTTTTGTTCTGTACGGATTAGAACGCGGCTTGAAAATGATGTCTTAATTCTACTTAATATTAAAAAAAAAGTCGTCAAACTTTCAAAAAATTACGGCAACTCTACCTGGAATTCTCCAGCTTGTTTCTAATACCAATTCATTCCTGCTAAAAATTTCTCTGACAGATTTTAATGTTTTCTGTTGGGTGTGTGCGCGGTGGTGTGGTGTTACTTGATTTCATTTCAAACTCCCAACACAAATTAAATGCAAAAGCAGAAAAACACAACGCATACACAAAAACAAATTATCTGTGTTTTTGTTGTTGGGTCATGTATGAATGGAAGTATATAGAAAATAATTCAGTTTTCAATCAGCATTCGGTCGGTTTTAAGTAATTTAACGGATAGTTTGTAAAACGTTAAAGCTGATGATTCGAGAGTATACGCTTATTTCTATAATACACTACTGCTTCTATGTATATAGTTTTATTAATTTTGTTACATAATAAAACTAATTAAAACATTAGGTATTTATTATCTGTGTATACTGCAATTTTTCCAACTGACTACCTATAACAAACGGTTTGTTTTATACGGTTGTAAACGCCAGAACAACGTTGCCTGTGGTGACATTCAACAAATAAATAACAACAAAAGCCGCAAAAATTATGATAATAAAAACCACAGCAACAATTACCGGGAAATGTAGACAAAACAAACAAACAAAAAACAAAAAAGAAAATAAACTAAATAAATGAAAAGTGAGTGAATTAAATATGAAATGAGAAATATAGTCAAGAGCGCCTTTCTTTGAATAATATGGAATCAATAGCTTAAATATCAGATTTCTGTATCTGTATAAATAAAATAAATATTTGCAGGAAGTTTATACAATTTCTGCTAAATAAAATAGCCAAATGTTCAATTATTTTAAAACTTAAAAATTTGAAGAAAATAATTTATATAAAAAATTTGTTTAAGTAAAACAACTGAGATTTATTTAATGAAAAAAAGCGCAATTTTAATATGTAGACATTTATCTCGTAATTATTCAAACAGTTTGTTATTTCCACTATGGCATACATACATACGGCACAAATTGTTTTTCAGTTGTTGAATTTATCACCACCATTTGAAAGTCACAGAAAACAAACCAGAAATTCCTTCAGAATTTGTCAGTTATAAAAATGTGTAAAATAAATACAACTTGTGAGTTGCAACTAATAAAACAGCAAACGCAACTAACGAACGACATAAGTCAAGTTTACTTAAAAATTCTTTTCTAACTCCCTGTTGTGACAAGGATAAATGAGTTGGGATTTTTTAGTTTCACTTTAACTAAAAGTACCACAGAAGTGTGTGAATAAAAAGTATGAATTTCAAGTTTATAAGCAATTTTTGTTACGATAATACAACAGTTTCAATAAAGTGATTTTTAGGTTAGGTATTGCCAAAAAGCATTCAAAAGTGCGTTAAGGAAAACACTATTTTGTGGATTTTGTCCAACAGTTTGCAGGAAAACTTGTTACGTCTAACTTATCTATAAATATAATTTATTTATGGTGAACAAGATGTTACTTCTTAATCAAAAGCTAAATTAAAGTTCATCATTTAACGATATTTTTATAGAATTTAAATAAAAATGTTAATATAAATTAAAAGCTCGCGCATTCTTAGCAATTATAAGAAAGTAAATATGTAAGTGAAAAAGTTGTGCGTTATTTACGTAGTTCAAAACAATCACGTATGTAAATATGTAAAATAACTCCTATTACGTAAGCGTAACTAACTAACGACCATCTAATATGCGATCGATTTTGCGTACAGTTTTGTTATAATTTGGAGATGCTTTCATTATATGTCTATACACGTTTCTCACCTACATTTTTCTTTTCGTGACACTTCCAACATGTAAAATGAGTATTTAATTACAATTACAATTTTGGCGAAACTTTTTACTATGCAACTGCAAATGGAAAACTAACTGCTCCTTAATCACAATCCTAAGTTTCAAATCGTCTTTGCAGCTGCCGGCGCTTGGGTTAAATAATTAAATGGACTCTATTAAATCTTCTCACTATGTAAAATAGCCATCAATGTTTGGGAACTAGTTGCTCATATTCTTGGAATATCCAAGAATTAAGGCAGGTATTATCCATAAATCATGTCAAGGTTTTTCGGAAACACACTAAAAACAAAAATACATATTAGATTAAGATGATTCAAATTATTATTGTATTACGAAGAGAAAAGTTCGGGAATTATGAATGAAAAATGATATCTGGCAAATTTTCACCACCATCACGCTGACAGATGTCGATTCTTTCTTTCATCAAAGTTTTTAATCACTTTTTGGCAAAATGGCAGTCCTATTTTGTTAATCACATCACGGATTTTGAGTTTTAAGCCTATAATCGATTCGACTGGCTCCATATAGATTCTGTCTTTAACATGGTTCCACAAAAATAATCCAGTGGCGTTAAATCACTCGATCTGGCTGGTCACTTAACTGCTGATTGTTGTGAAATTACAGTAAATTGATCCTTTCATTGGCTGTCTGACATGTGGTGGCACCGTCCTCTTGAAACCACATGTCAGTGATATCCCCGTCGTTAATAATAGAACAAAATTCAGTTGTTAGCATCTCGCGATAGTGTGATCCACTGACTGAGACTGAGGATTTCCAGCCTCATCTTTAAAAAATTACTGCCCAATCACGTCTCGAAATCACATGGCACACCATACGGTGGCACGTTGAGCATACAAAGGATTCTTAAAAATCGCTCTAGGATTTTTAGAAGCTCAAATGTGGCAGGCAATCTTGCCTCGGCTTCGCCTGAAAAAATGATTTTTTCAGAAAAACCAGCCGGTTGTTCTTGAATGAATATTGAAGGAATCTGCGGCGATGTGAATGGTCGGTCGGCTTCAATTTCTGCACCAGTTGATTCTTGTAAGGCTTTAAAGTGAAATTCTTACGAAAATTTTGGATAACCCCAATTGTTGAAATCGTTGAGGAATTTACAAATTTCGATCTGCTTCAACACTGTGGCTCACAGCTGCGAGGTTTTCAGTTGTTTCAAGCCTGTCGACACAAACTTAACGACCAAATTCTTAATAGCGGCTTCAGAAGGACGATTATGTTGTCCGAAAGTATTACGAATTTAAGTGTGTGAAGTTAGCTCCGAAAGTTAGCTTCGTTTTGTCAACGCTGTTATAGTTTACATAGCTCTCACTCATGAAATGTTAAGTTAACAGAGTTGAATTATTTTAACATTTTGGTACGAAAATGAAATAAATAATAAAAAAAGCAAATATATTTGTAAAAATTTTAACTTTATTTATTAATAACAAAAGAAAAATCAAAATAAAACAATTTAAGAAAAATAGAGTGAAAAATGCTTGCATTTTTTATTTCTGTACAGTAATTGTACGGACATTTCAAAAGTGCCCAAAAATGGGCCAAAATTGGAAAGGTGCGGCTTAGCGGACTATAGGGGGCGAAAGCCATGCCATTGTAGATTTCAGAACTGTACAGGTTATATTCAGAATTAATATAGGTTTTTAGTAATAGAATTCAGAAAATTGTGAAAATATGCATTTTGCCATATGGGCATATCAAAAATTCGCAAAAATGGGTCAAAATCGAAAAGGTGCGGCTTAGCGGACTATAGGGGGCGAAAGCCATGCCATTGTAGATTTCAGAACTGTACAGGTTATATTCAGAATTAATATAGGTTTTTAGTAATAGAATTCAGAAAATTGTGAAAATATGCATTTTGCCATATGGGCATATCAAAAATTCGCAAAAATGGGTCAAAATCGAAAAGGTGCGGCTTAGCGGACTATAGGGGGCGAAAGCCATGCCATTGTAGATTTCAGAACTGTACAGGTTATATTCAGAATTAATATAGGTTTTTAGTAATAGAATTCAGAAAATTGTGAAAATATGCATTTTGCCATATGGGCATATCAAAAATTCGCAAAAATGGGTCAAAATCGAAAAGGTGCGGCTTAGCGGACTATAGGGGGCGAAAGCCATGCCATTGTAGATTTCAGAACTGTACAGGTTATATTCAGAATTAATATAGGTTTTTAGTAATAGAATTCAGAAAATTGTGAAAATATGCATTTTGCCATATGGGCATATCAAAAATTCGGAAAAATGGGTCAAAATCGTAAAGGTGCGGCTTAGCGGACTATAGGGGGCGAAAGCCATGCCATTGTAGATTTCAGAACTGTACAGGTTATATTCAGAATTAATATAGGTTTTTAGTAATAGAATTCAGAAAATTGTGAAAATATGCATTTTGCCATATGGGCATATCAAAAATTCGGAAAAATGGGTCAAAATCGAAAAGGTGCGGCTTAGCGGACTATAGGGGGCGAAAGCCATGCCATTGTAGATTTCAGAACTGTACAGGTTATATTCAGAATTAATATAGGTTTTTAGTAATAGAATTCAGAAAATTGTGAAAATATGCATTTTGCCATATGGGCATATCAAAAATTCGCAAAAATGGGTCAAAATGGAAAAGGTGCGGCTTAGCGGACTATAGGGGGCGAAAGCCATGCCATTGTAGATTTCAGAACTGTACAGGTTATATTCAGAATTAATATAGGTTTTTAGTAATAGAATTCAGAAAATTGTGAAAATATGCATTTTGCCATATGGGCATATCAAAAATTCGCAAAAATGGGTCAAAATCGAAAAGGTGCGGCTTAGCGGACTATAGGGGGCGAAAGCCATGCCATTGTAGATTTCAGAACTGTACAGGTTATATTCAGAATTAATATAGGTTTTTAGTAATAGAATTCAGAAAATTGTGAAAATATGCATTTTGCCATATGGGCATATCAAAAATTCGCAAAAATGGGTCAAAATCGAAAAGGTGCGGCTTAGCGGACTATAGGGGGCGAAAGCCATGCCATTGTAGATTTCAGAACTGTGCAGGTTATATTCAGAATTAATATAGGTTTTTAGTAATAGAATTCAGAAAATTGTGAAAATATGCATTTTGCCATATGGGCATATCAAAAATTCGCAAAAATGGGTCAAAATCGAAAAGGTGCGGCTTAGCGGACTATAGGGGGCGAAAGCCATCCCATTGTAGATTTCAGAACTGTACAGGTTATATTCAGAATTAATATAGGTTTTTAGTAATAGAATTCAGAAAATTGTGAAAATATGCATTTTGCCATATGGGCATATCAAAAATTCGCAAAAATGGGTCAAAATCGAAAAGGTGCGGCTTAGCGGACTATAGGGGGCGAAAGCCATGCCATTGTAGATTTCAGAACTGTACAGGTTATATTCAGAATTAATATACGTTTTTAGTAATAGAATTCAGAAAATTGTGAAAATATGCATTTTGCCATATGGGCATATCAAAAATTCGCAAAAATGGGTCAAAATCGAAAAGGTGCGGATTAGCGGACTATAGGGGGCGAAAGCCATGCCATTGTAGATTTCAGAACTGTACAGGTTATATTCAGAATTAATATAGGTTTTTAGTAATAGAATTCAGAAAATTGTGAAAATATGCATTTTGCCATATGGGCATATCAAAAATTCGCAAAAATGGGTCAAAATCGAAAAGGTGCGGCTTAGCGGACTATAGGGGGCGAAAGCCATGCCATTGTAGATTTCAGAACTGTGCAGGTTATATTCAGAATTAATATAGGTTTTTAGTAATAGAATTCAGAAAATTGTGAAAATATGCATTTTGCCATATGGGCATATCAAAAATTCGCAAAAATGGGTCAAAATCGAAAAGGTGCGGCTTAGCGGACTATAGGGGGCGAAAGCCATGCCATTGTAGATTTCAGAACTGTGCAGGTTATATTCAGAATTAATATAGGTTTTTAGTAATAGAATTCAGAAAATTGTGAAAATATGCATTTTGCCATATGGGCATATCAAAAATTCGCAAAAATGGGTCAAAATCGAAAAGGTGCGGCTTAGCGGACTATAGGGGGCGAAAGCCATGCCATTGTAGATTTCAGAACTGTGCAGGTTATATTCAGAATTAATATAGGTTTTTAGTAATAGAATTCAGAAAATTGTGAAAATATGCATTTTGCCATATGGGCATATCAAAAATTCGCAAAAATGGGTCAAAATCGAAAAGGTGCGGCTTAGCGGACTATAGGGGGCGAAAGCCATGCCATTGTAGATTTCAGAACTGTGCAGGTTATATTCAGAATTAATATAGGTTTTTAGTAATAGAATTCAGAAAATTGTGAAAATATGCATTTTGCCATATGGGCATATCAAAAATTCGCAAAAATGGGTCAAAATCGAAAAGGTGCGGCTTAGCGGACTATAGGGGGCGAAAGCCATGCCAGTGTAGATTTCAGAACTGTACAGGTTATATTCAGAATTAATATAGGTTTTTAGTAATAGAATTCAGAAAATTGTGAAAATATGCATTTTGCCATATGGGCATATCAAAAATTCGGAAAAATGGGTCAAAATCGAAAAGGTGCGGCTTAGCGGACTATAGGGGGCGAAAGCCATGCCATTGTAGATTTCAGAACTGTACAGGTTATATTCAGAATTAATATAGGTTTTTAGTAATAGAATTCAGAAAATTGTGAAAATATGCATTTTGCCATATGGGCATATCAAAAATTCGCAAAAATGGGTCAAAATCGAAAAGGTGCGGCTTAGCGGACTATAGGGGGCGAAAGCCATGCCATTGTAGATTTCAGAACTGTACAGGTTATATTCAGAATTAATATAGGTTTTTAGTAATAGAATTCAGAAAATTGTGAAAATATGCATTTTGCCATATGGGCATATCAAAAATTCGCAAAAATGGGTCAAAATCGAAAAGGTGCGGCTTAGCGGACTATAGGGGGCGAAAGCCATGCCATTGTAGATTTCAGAACTGTACAGGTTATATTCAGAATTAATATAGGTTTTTAGTAATAGAATTCAGAAAATTGTGAAAATATGCATTTTGCCATATGGGCATATCAAAAATTCGGAAAAATGGGTCAAAATCGAAAAGGTGCGGCTTAGCGGACTATAGGGGGCGAAAGCCATGCCATTGTAGATTTCAGAACTGTACAGGTTATATTCAGAATTAATATAGGTTTTTAGTAATAGAATTCAGAAAATTGTGAAAATATGCATTTTGCCATATGGGCATATCAAAAATTCGCAAAAATGGGTCAAAATGGAAAAGGTGCGGCTTAGCGGACTATAGGGGGCGAAAGCCATGCCATTGTAGATTTCAGAACTGTACAGGTTATATTCAGAATTAATATAGGTTTTTAGTAATAGAATTCAGAAAATTGTGAAAATATGCATTTTGCCATATGGGCATATCAAAAATTCGCAAAAATGGGTCAAAATCGAAAAGGTGCGGCTTAGCGGACTATAGGGGGCGAAAGCCATGCCATTGTAGATTTCAGAACTGTACAGGTTATATTCAGAATTAATATAGGTTTTTAGTAATAGAATTCAGAAAATTGTGAAAATATGCATTTTGCCATATGGGCATATCAAAAATTCGGAAAAATGGGTCAAAATCGAAAAGGTGCGGCTTAGCGGACTATAGGGGGCGAAAGCCATGCCATTGTAGATTTCAGAACTGTACAGGTTATATTCAGAATTAATATAGGTTTTTAGTAATAGAATTCAGAAAATTGTGAAAATATGAATTTTGCCATATGGGCATATCAAAAATTCGCAAAAATGGGTCAAAATCGAAAAGGTGCGGCTTAGCGGACTATAGGGGGCGAAAGCCATGCCATTGTAGATTTCAGAACTGTACAGGTTATATTCAGAATTAATATAGGTTTTTAGTAATAGAATTCAGAAAATTGTGAAAATATGCATTTTGCCATATGGGCATATCAAAAATTCGCAAAAATGGGTCAAAATCGAAAAGGTGCGGCTTAGCGGACTATAGGGGGCGAAAGCCATGCCATTGTAGATTTCAGAACTGTACAGGTTATATTCAGAATTAATATAGGTTTTTAGTAATAGAATTCAGAAAATTGTGAAAATATGCATTTTGCCATATGGGCATATCAAAAATTCGCAAAAATGGGTCAAAATCGAAAAGGTGCGGCTTAGCGGACTATAGGGGGCGAAAGCCATGCCATTGTAGATTTCAGAACTGTACAGGTTATATTCAGAATTAATATACGTTTTTAGTAATAGAATTCAGAAAATTGTGAAAATATGCAATGGAACTTTAACAAAACCACCATTTACATAATGGATTTTAAATTTTAATGCGATTTTCGTGCGAAATTAAATTCATTCATTGTAAAAATTGTCAATGCCCCTACTACGAATACTTCAAAAAACTAAATGTCAAAACTATCATGCTGTTGGTGCTGCCACAATTGCAACACAAATTTCTTGTTGAACAACCCGAGATTTGAAAGATTTAATTATTTAAATCGTTTAATAATTATTGCATATTTTTAGAAAAGAAAACTAATGAAACTCGGCGTTCGAATAAAACCCTGTAATAAGTACCAAAAATCAGTGGCCCACATCTATTTTTGTATTATTTACATTTAACTCTTTTGTATATCCTATGGAGAGTTTTATGTTGTTGTTATGCTTAACTGCAAGAGAGTTCAGTGTCTTTGTCAGGGATGGCAAATCGGTACGAATCGAATAAATTATAAAAGAACACTCAAAGCTATGCTACACAACACAAACGAAACAAACTTTTGTTCATAAAAAAAAACAACAAAATAATGAAAGCTAGTATTATAGCGGCCAAAAGTAGAAATTCAAATAAGAGAGTGTTTTTCGTGCAAAATTTAGACGACCTAAATGCTTGTATTTCAAACATTTTTCTAATAGAAAAACTATGTTCGTTCTTTGATAAAACAGAACACTGGTAATTTAATGTATTATGAGGAAATTTTAAATGCTGCATAATCTACCTTGATTTAAAAATAATAATAAAAGACGGAGATATTGAAAATTTGCCTTGCATAAAATGCCAGGTGGCAGGCTTTCTTTCTACATGAGTAGGTACGATCTTAATAACAGAACTACCTAAACGTGAACACTGACTAATCAGTACGGAATAGAACACGGCTTAAAAATTATGTTTTTACATTAATAGCCCTCGCCGCTTATACTGAACAAACCGTCAGAAAAGGCGGAAAAAATTAATTGCTTTTTGGTTAGTATGGCAGAATATAGCTTAGAAAATCATAAAATTGTATTATCAGATTCATAAATTGTTTCTGTAGTTCTACTTTGTATAAATTGTCACATTATAATTTTTCAATTAATTTGTAATTTTTCTAATATCTTTTATGCAGCTATTTTTTAACCGTTGCCTTTAATGTTTTACTTTAGCAATTATTTTGTGGATAACTAAAAATGTGTAAATTTTGAAAAATTAAAATATTTGTCTAAGAGACAGAAAAGGAAGAAAAAAAAAATAAAATAATTTAATATATTTTAGGATTCTGGCTTATATTTTTAAACTCACCATTTGTGCAAATTTTCCAAATCAATAAAACACTGCACTGTTAAAAAAGTTTTTAATTTGATAACTTATCAATAAGTAAATATATTTTTATAACTTTTATTTACTCATTCCATTTTCACGAATTATTTTTATTTAAGAAAAATCTTCTAGTCTTTGTTAAATTTCTTTGTAAAAAACATTTTATTTTTCTCTTTCCAAAGATATAGTAGAAAATCAGTGTAGAGCTCAGTATTTTCTATTTGGTCAGACAATATATCTCTGGCATTAGCATTTTATACTTAAGCAGCAGTTTTCTATATTTTATTATTTCGCACATACGAAAATCCCATCTCATCGAAGAAGCCCCGTAATTCTGGAATTGCAAAAACACAAAAAACGAATAATATTTGTTAATATTAAAATGAAAAACAACAAAACAAACATATGCACTTAGTTATATGTTACATGTTTTAGCATTTAGACGATTGATTGATTTATGTAGCGTTCATAAGCGGAAGAAAAGTCCTCTTTAATAAAATTAATATTATACTAAAAAAACTCGTGTTCCTTTCGTTCGAAGTGGCACAAAGAATTTGTCGAAAATGTCAAATGTAATTGGCAATCAAGCAGTACAATTTTATACTTACATTTTTCTTCATTTTTTTCATCATTAGCATATTAAAAATTGATTCTAACAAATGTTACATTTGAAATAATGCTTTACGTCACCTAGTAGGGGGGCTTTTATCGCCAGTTGCATGGTAAATAGTATCTATGCAAAGTTGTAAAATGATTGTAAAATCAACAATACAATAATTTACAAATTAATCAAAAATAAATTTATTCTTATATTTACCGCTACACTTTAAATATTAAAAATAAAAATATTCCAGATGGCTAAAAAGTGGATATATTTGTTTTACAGTGTTCTGTTTGACATGATTTCCCATTGTCAAATGCAAATTTTAAGTTTGAATAATCCCGACCCTGGTAAATATGAATGCATGCATCAGTATGTGGCCATAATAACTTTTGCTTATAGTAGAATAACTGAAATGTCAGGATTCGTTTTCATTTTAAACACGTATAGTGCTACCATATTTTTATTCATACATTTTTAAGTTGTCCATAAAATATATTATTATTTTTTATTAAAAATTTTGTTAAAACAAAATCAATATTTCTGAACTCTCTGCAACCATAAAAGACAAATTTCATTTTTGGCTAAATTTGTTTAAAATCTAATTGTAATTAATTGGTGGCACAGAGTTCCACAACATAAACGAAATATTTGTATGGAGAAAGAAATGGTTCAACAAAAAATATGAATGCAAAAACAAAAGCTTACATCTCTGTAGTTAAAGCACGTTCGCTGTTATTTACATTTCTTTCGTTCTTTCTCTATATGCAGAATATACATTGTAAATACAAAACATTGTTCCAATTTAATGCAAGCAAATTAATAAAAGAAACCTCAAATAAAATACTAAAACATTTTTAATACCTTTTTTTTACCTAAAAATCTTCTATTTGATACCTCAAAATCATCAATGTGGTAACACAGCACAAGTATAAAAATGCTCACCGAACCATACAACTTCGTTCTTAATGTTAACCAAGAAAATAAAAAACAACAAAACTGGAGGAAAATGCAACAAAAGTCAAAGCAAAATAAAACTAAAAAGTAATAACATGTGATAAAAAATACTCAAAACTTGAATTGTTTTATAAGAGTTTAAATATTAATTTTCTTTGCCTTAATCTTAATTTGACTAAATATTCATCGTTTCCTCTTTTCTCTCTTTAAATGTATTATTACTTTTACATATACATATGTACATATATATTTATTTATTTTTTGTTTTGCAAATACTTGACACAATAGTGAGAGTTTTTATCTTTCTTTTTAGTTGCTTTTTGTTGTTGTGAAAAACCTTGTATTTGATTATTGTACAAAGTGCGGTTTTAGAATTTTTTTTTTAATATTTTTAAACTTTTACTCTTCTCTTATTGTTTCCCGCTGTTATTTTATATATTTTTAGTATACAAATTATTTAATGTTAATTTTTTTATAATGCCCATGAATCATCTCTGTTTAAAAACAGTTAAAACAAAAGAAAATATATAGGCAAAAAAAAATAAAGAAACAGTTACAATAAAAAATAAAAGGATAGATGAGAAAAAATAAAATAATATTTATACGTTTCCATATTTGTATTCGTTTGTTTTCTTACGTTTTTAAAATTTAAAATAAATTATTAAAAAAATGCTTTTACACGTATTTAGTATTAAGAATTTTAATCGCTATTAAGAACAATTCAATAAGAGAAGCTTTAAAATATTAAAACTCAAAGTAGTAATGCCAGAGTGTTTCAATAAACCGCTAACAAGCGGATAAAACACCGAAATTTATTTAGTAATAATTCCTTATGGCAGTAAATTATTTTTTGAACTGTTTTTATAATTAAACTGGTATCCATGCTTTTACTTGTAATAACTCAATTTCAGTTGCGGCATGCCAGATATTTGTATAGCACGCCGAATTTATTAAAATTCCAGCGGTGAGCATAATTCTGAACGAAAGTGATTTAATTTTACTAAGCTAAAATTAGTCTTTACGTTACGTTCCGTAATGAATTACCTGATCTGTGTTCGTTTAATTAAAAGAATGCTTGTGCCGTAAGTTGTTCTGATTCGCTCCGAATTTCGGGTTAATTTAAATCGCCATGAAAATTAGTTGGATCACACTAGTCATTAGATTTAGAGAATTATTAAGGAGGTTAAGGATCTAATGAGTGCTGCAGTAATAATTGTTGTCTGGAATAAAGTTTTACTTTGCTGCCAAATATGAAGAAGGCGCGAAATAGAAAACAGAATTCAAGTCCAAGTGACATATCTACATTATTTAAAGAAGCATGACAAATAGCACAATGTTTTTGAGAAATTACTGAAAAATTTGAGCAGCAACTTTGCAGAACGACTATAGAGAGTAAAAAGCTTATGAAGACTTAATTCAGATTTAACTGCCATCTGTCCATATATTGCTTTTTGTAGTCATTTCAAACAAAAAGGCCTAACATTTTATTTCGAACCTAGGACGCACTTAATTTTCGAATAAAAATATTGCATTTAAAATACAAGCTGTTTAGAAATATTTGTAGTTTGCAAAACCCCTAAAAATGTTCTGGTCAGTGTTTATATTTTGATAACTCTATATACATATAACATTGTAATAAATGTATGCATGTATTAACGATCGATCCAACAAATAACTATCATGTTGCAAACGAACTTGATTGATAGATAATACGAATTAAAGGCAGAAAAAATAACACAACAAGTTTGCATTTTTTTCAATGGCAGAAAACCTCAAACCAGATTTCCATCCAACCAACAACTAAACAAGCAAACAGTTTTTAAAGTGAAACACGATCGAGCGAACGAAACGGAAGTTTTAAATGTCTACAATTAAAAAGAAAACAAAAAATAAAAAAGAGTAAAACAACAATCACAAAAAGAAAAAAAATTTACATTCCATTACATGGAGGAATTACAAATAATAAAAAGTGATTTTGTTAAAAAAATATTTTAGAATTTGTAAGGAATTTCTGGTCAAGTTTTATTAATAAAAATTTTTTGTTTTCTGAGTTGTGTAATTTTCTTATATTTTTTGTGCTGATTTTAGATTTTGCTTATTGTTTTTCAAATAATATTAATTTTTAAAAATTATTCGTTTAATATTGCCAAAGGAAGGAGTGAAGTAGAAAATAAAATGAATTAAATGCTAAAAAGTGAAAAAGGAAATTTTTCTAAAAAAATATTTCCTTAAATCTTGTGCACGAAATTATTGAAGAACAAAAAACAAAAACAAGTTACAAGTTGTGTTTTGAAGTGCGAATGCGCAAATGTAATATTTGCTTCTAAATAATAACTTACCTAAGAGAAAAAGAGATAGAATGTGAGTGCTGCTACTACAACACAAGTGTAAAATAACAATATGAAAAACAACAACCAAAAAAGAATATAAAAAACAATCAACAGCCAAAAGCATGAAAAAAGATAAAATTAAGTGAAAAAACCTTTAAGAAGAAGAAAATGTAAAAAGGTGCAAATTGCACTTAAAAAAGTAAAAATAATAAGAGCATACATAAATAATAACAACAACAAAAACCCAAATAGTAATAATAGGGGAAAGAAATCGCAATACACGAAAAACATAACCCTAATAAAATGCTTAATCGAAAAACATGATCTATTTTCTAATTTGAAAGTGCAATCGAATCTTAAATTAAACCCAACGGCAACAATAACAGCTAACAGCAACAAAGCAAAAGCAAAATATTAAAGACTTAAATGTGAAAACCATAAAGAACATGAAAACTCCAAAAAAATATGAAATTTAAAAAAATCTAAAGTTAACACCAACATTAATTAGCAAAAACTTGTGAAACCATTAAATGAAATCAATAAATAAATATTTTACAAAATGATTTTAATTTCGTAATGAATTAAGCAAACTTTAAAATTTTTTATATTATTTTTCTTTTAATTTACACTGTATTTTTTTGGTTTATTTTGCTTTAATTGTTAAATTTTTCTTTCGCCATTAAACTCACAGAGAAAAGTGTACAAAAATAAAATTAATTCAACTTGCCTTGCCATTCACTTAATGCATTTTACCTTTCTTTTTCTGCCTTTCTCCCATCTGTAATCCAAAAAACAAAAACAAAAAACAACAAAATAAACCGCATTCAATAAACACACAAAAATTATGAAGAATAATCAAAAGTCTGCAAATAATAATAATAACAACAATAACAATTTAAACTATTTAAAAAATAAAAATTCTTTAACATCATCGTCGAGTCGAAAGCTATCAAAATCCGTTTCTTCGCCCGCCAATAACAATCTTAATAATAACAATAATAACAATAATAATAATAATAATAATAATAAGTCTACCAACGCCAGTCATAATTTTAAGAAGGGTTTGAAAAGCAAATCAAAATCACATCGTTTAGTAGGACGTTCAAGCAGCAACAACAGCGGAGGCGGCGGGGGCGGCAAAAAGATGGGCGGCGGCATTAAAGATATCCGTCGTGGTTTGGAGCCGCTTGAATTTGAGGAGTGCATTGTTGATAGTCCAGAATTTCGGGATAATTTAAATCGCCATGAAAAAGAATTGGATCACACTAGTCATCAGATTAAGAGAATTATTAAGGAGGTTAAGGATCTAATGAGTGCTGCAAAAGGTGAGTACCTACAGTAATAATTCTTGTCTGCCATAAAGCTTAATTTATGAAGAAGGTGCCATTGTAAAAAGAAATTGTTTCCAAAACTGTTATTTTCCATTCTTTCGCTCTTTTAAGATACTTTTTTAGCGTTGCTTCTTACAACTATGGCTTATGCTCAAGTCAATGTTGGGTTTTGAACTCATAACTCGTTATTTGCTGCTTAACATACAATTAGACACTTCTAGAAACGTAGCTAGAACAGCTGCTTAACATACAAAAGGGTCACAACTCAAAATACTAAAATTTTCGCAACTCAATATAATTCTTTTTAGGTTATAGTGCAGAAGCAACACACTTAACACAAAAATAGACATAATTGTATTTTTCCAGTAATACTTAGAGATGTGTAGTCTGAATTAATTTATGGAAAAAAGTTTGTTTAAAAAAAAATTTGAGTTGTGACTCTTTTGTATTTAGGGTGCAATGTGTTAGCTATTAGTCCCTGTTAATTTGTATGCACACCACACTTTTTAGTGGTGAAAGCAATAAATGTATATATATAAACTGGCGTAAAACACACCTTTTTTATACAACTTCAGTTATATTAATACCAATCGAAACAAGAAATATGGAAGTAAGGTGTCGGCAGAAACTGTTCTTTTACTTAATAAATGTCAAAGGATGACAGCTTAATTCTGGAAAGTTAAGCATTTCGTAGACAATTTATTTCCTTACCTCAAATTTGCCCACTCATCGTAGGGTATTGCCAATATTAGTTTTGAAACAAAATTTTTGGAAAAATGTTATCGGGCATGTTCTCACAATCGCAAGGTTTTCAAATCGCCAGGCGACTTAAAAACGCCAATTTCAATTTTAGATGTTCTGTAAATCGTACGTTTTGCTGGCGATTTGTTTTTCTTTTTATTTTTGATCAGCTGTTTGTTCAAATCGCCATTTTAAAGTAAACAATTGACACAGGAACTTAACAAAAAAAGAGCAATTTTAAAGTTGGTATTTTTAATTTAAATAGTGTAAAATTGTTTTAAATTTTTGTTGAAATAAAAAGAAAACACATTAAAATTTATTTGTGAACCATTTTATTTTGTCTTGAATGTTTTATATAAGCAAACTCAATTTGTTCACTTCAGTAAATGCTTGCGAGTTGAAATCGCAAATTAAGCGTTTAGCGTTTGTCAGAACACCTATTTTGTGTCTTCAAAACGCCAGATATTATTTGCGTTTTTCAGAACACCAATTTTAAACGTTTTGCCTTTTTGAGAACATGCCCGTATATTTTAATATAAGAATGGAAAGTGAAAATTTAAATTTTAACGAATTTTGTTTAACAATTAGATTTGGTCCAATATTTACAGTCAGGAAGAAAACATTTTTATTATTTTATCATTATGATTCTTGTTTGAACGTGATTGTTTGATCGACGCATTGATATAAAATCCTACAATTCATCGAACATTCATTTATTATCAAAGCAATTGAAATTTTTTTTTTAATTTATTCAAAATCATTTAATTTATTAAAAAAAAATAAAAAGGTATAATATCAGAAAAAATGTATTATTTTAATTTATTATTATTTTAATTAAAAAACAAACAAAGATTCAGAAACATTAAGAAAAAATACATTCTTAGTGATTACAAAGCGATTTCTGAAGTCCATATAACATTTAACTTGCAAGTTAAAATATCTTATAACGAAATTAATTTCTCCATAACACATGTAGTAGAAAATCTCAACATTTAAATTATTATTTTCATTTCGGTAAACTTTTAAGTTCAAAGACTTGAGGAATAAAAATAAGATAAGAAAGCAAATATCTTTTTTTTTTGTTTAAACATTTATCCAAAAGAAAAATATTCTTTCTATTGGTTATGGTTGCTTGCTACCGCAATAGATAAAAATTATTATCTGCTCTAACGTTAGACGCGCTAGTTTTTTACATTAAAAAAAAAATAAATAAATAAACGTTAATTTAGATAAAAAGTTTGGTTTCTTTCCATTAACACAATTTCTGTTTACTAAAATTGTATCAGCAGCGTATGTTGTTAATACACGAATATTAAAATCGGAATACAAAAATTTCTGAAGCTCCTTGTTAAGCACTTGTTCAATAATTTTATTTATCTAGTTTTATTTTATTTTTATTTTATATTGTCACTCAAATTCACAAAACGAAAGAAGATTTTTTGTCATAGCTATCTGTTTTAAATACATTCTTTTACACACACCAATAAATATTCATTCATTCAGTATGTAAAAAAAAATTTATAATCACAATGAAGAAAATTATTACTTACAATTTATTCCCACCTTGTGAAGTGTCAATGCGAATTCAAACAGAAGAAGTTTAAATAAGACCTTTGAAATTATATGCGGAAAAATCGCATCACATGATACCCAAGACAAATGTTTTACAGTCAGGCGATTTTCTTCTCTCAAAATTAATGCTGGCCAGGGTTCCCAAATTCTTTTTGGAGACTTATTCCTAAATTAAAAGCTTTTATTCTCAAATATCTTCAGCTTCAGTCAGCTTATTTTATATTTCTCATCTTCAGTACGTACTACAGCGTTAAAAAGCGTTGCCATGTGAATCAACTGTTTTTTAACGACTAAAATTGTTTTTAAATTCTGCATTAATTCTCTTTTTGTTTTCAATTTATTTTGTGTTAATATCCTTCATCGCCGAAAAAAATTGACACACTGAAGTACCCATTGTAGAGTTTAACACCAATTTTGCCACTTTTAAAACTGATTTAAACATCAAAAACACTTCTTTACTTTTAAATGTATAATCCGAAATTGTTCAAATTTGCTAGAATTGTGTTTAGCAACTCAGTATAATAGTTTGACAACTATTTAGAAGCAAAATTTCGTTTTATAACCACATGTTGCTGTTTTTGTTTTACCTTAAACTCAGTACAGTTATTATTACTTTGCAGTTGAAAAAACTTGTTGCGAGAAAGATTTGTCTGTTAATAAACAAGAAGCCAGAAACATTTTGCGACTCTTTACAGAATATAACTTCATTTTCATATTTTTCATATTTTTTGTTTGCCCGAATTTTTTCATATGAACTCTTGCCGGATTTTGTAGTCATATTTCAAAAGGCTTATAGTAAGTAGAACTAAAAAATTAAATTAAATTATAAATTATATGCTGCCACAAAAATTCCAAAAACATTTAGAATTTCCCCGGAAATTCTCCTATTTTCCCAACAAAAACCCTTTTCCTAAAAATAATTCAGCTAATCAGACAACACTGGCTTTGAATTCAACTTCGTTTATTCGTTTTTGTTGTTTGAAAGTAAAGGAAAATAGGCAGCTGTTAATTATTAATCTTATTTAATAGCTAATGAAAAACGAAGAGAAAGAAAAACACAAATTTGCAGTTAATTTGCGACTATCCTTCTACTTTCACCACCTATTTCATCTTTTCTCTATCCCTTTCCTAAAGAATGTAGCACGGTACTTGACTAAATAGGCATTGTTGCCTGAAGTGCTACTTCTTCAACTTTATTAAAATCCAATTTAAAGAGTGCTGGGCATGAATTATGTCTAACACATGTGTTTGTATTTGTGTTGAAGGTTAGAAAGCTAAGTCCCTTCGTAAAAGTATATTTTAAATTTAAATGAAATATTAACGAGGTTTGTAAGTTAACAACTGTTTAATTAAACTCGGGTTCGCTGGTCTATTATGGGCCATTTATGGCATCAGATAGGAGAAATAACAAAATTCTAAAAGATTTTAAAACCTGCAATTCCAGGAATTTGTTCTTGTTTTGCAGTCGGGCATGCCGAAATTGAAAGATACATTTTGAGCGCACAACCGCACGCGGCCGAGTAAGTGAACTGCTCCTTCCAGCGTGGCTAAATTTTTCGAAAACCATTTTTATTAAATCTTGCCAAACATAAACGTGGGCAATAATAAACGTGCAGCAATAATTTTATCACCAGACGAGAACAAAGCGATCATCAGTTTTGCGTATTGCGACAGCAAACATTTTTAGCATCATGCTTAAAAAGGCCATTCAAGTTTTGGTCAATAGATACTTTCCTAAATATACCTCAATTAATGGCTTCTGTTAAAAAAATTCTAAAACGGCTTCTAAAGTGCTCACGTTACTAATCGAATAACCTTTGCTGAGACTAGGACTCCAAAAGCTATCGGTTCGCATAGTGCCATTTTTCTTCTGACCTCTCACCTCAAACGAATCCAACTACTACTTTAAGGCTCTGACGCCATATACCTCGCAGATAATAGTGTCAAAGGGACTTGGTATTCTAAACAATTTTCCACTTGGAAGATAATACTGTGGCACTGGATAGATAGGTTAAATTGGTTCATTCAGCTGCTTGTGATTGTTTTGTTTCTGGCAACTTGTAACTGCTACCAAGTTGGTTACGTTTTCATGCTCCCTTCGTTTCTTAGTGATTAGTAATCATTTCGTTCAAGCATATCGAGTTTTTGAGGCGTCCTGTACTGACTGACCACTATAAAACTTAGTGATGACATTTATGAAACTCAACGATGACAACCAGATTCAACATACATAATACACCAGCTCGCTAATCCGAATTATCCAGTAATTCGAATTGAATTTATGACGTATTACTTGCTCTATAGTCCGTACTGATTGCAAGCTCAATAATCCGAATTGCATATTTTTTTATTTTTACTGCTTTTCTATCAGTGTGTCTGCTTTTTTTACAAAACCATGTGTGGAAAACTAGCGGAAAATCATTGAGATGTAGAGAATTTTATGATAGACATTGCTAAAAAATGGTTAAATATACTTATTGGTTTTTCTATTTCTTCTTATTTAAAGTTTTGTTGAGAGTTAGTTTGAGACTCTTGTTTGTGTCTGTGAATTACTTAAACGATCTTAGGACAAGATGCCCAATTCTTCTATAGAGAATAACATCCCACTTTCATTGTTACAGCAAGAATTACCTTTTCTTTTTATAAAGAGAAGTAGCACTTTCAGGCAACATTGTCTATTTGCTACATGTGCTACATTCTTTAGGAAAGGGATAGAGAATAGATGAAACAGGTGGTGAAAGTAGAAGGATAGTCGGAAATTAACTACCGTATATAAGACAGCACAGCGACCAGTGACTATGCCTTCATTGCTGAGAAGCCCCACCGACAGTCAAGTTTTAATTTTGTAGTGAAATAAACCAAGGTCTTCGTTGGGAATCGAACCCACAACCCCCATACTAATAAGCTAGTACACTACCTACTAGCCTACAAGGGCACCTGGCAGTCCCGTTACTCTCAGTGGATACGGTTGGCCCTAACCCGTAATTGTGTCGAAAAATATACTTTGATATAAATATCTATGACTAAGAATATTTCTTTCATAAAACAAAAAAAAAGGAATTACCTGAGAATGATAGCGTTGAAGAAACAGAAGAATTTCGCACAATAACAAACATATTCCACTGCAATAACGACGTGCAAATTTCTCAAGATGAAATTCTTAGCTGGATTATTAACTCTGATAATACTTCCTGTATTAGTTTGGAGTCAGACACAGAAATTATGGACTCAGAGCCTATAAAAAACACGTTAAAAATCGTGAAGCTGTGCAGGCCTTAAATACTGCTATAGGCGGGGCAAAAAGGAATGAGGAACAGGGCTTTGGAAACATGTGCTCTGAAGGAAATGCAAATCTACATCACAAATTATGCATGTTAAAAAACATAATACTTTAAGCTTTTATTTTTCATTCTTTGAAATTCTAGCTTTTCATTTTCGAATATAGTAAATTTCAATACATATGACAGCACATTCAGTAATACGAATATTTCGTTAATCCGAATCAGGGTCTATAATCATTAATTCGGATTAGCGAGCTGGCACAGTATTTCGTGTTTTTCCGGCGCATTTAAGAAACTTTGTCTTCCTGTCATCCAGACAAAGAGTACTGTCTTCGCATACCTAATCCGAAAGGCGTTTTGCTTACCATTCGAGCCAACCTGCAAATAATCGTCTTTGGCAAATTTTGTATAAGTAGATTTTGGTAACCCAATCATTCCTTAGAATTTATTGGATTTTGGTTTGTTTTTGTTTTTTTAAGAAGTCATTTTTGAGTTAATAATCGCTTTTCGTATGCGACAGATTGTCCTACACACTGGCAATATTTCTCCGCTGAACAGGTTTAGCGAATACCATCGACTGTTGAACGACCAACACGCTCAAAGTTTACATTTCAGTTTGTGTGAATTTTTTAAATTCAAGACGCTTTTGTTGAATATTTAAATGGTTAAGCCTTGTCAGGGAAACACAAATTTGATTTGAAAAATGTTTAAATAAACCAATAAATTAATGTTTTCTTTTCTGATTAAGTATTATTAAGTTTGAAATTGAAGAACAATTATGAGTCAGTTTACTCTTGGAAATCTCATTTATCATCGTTGTCTTCTACTCTTTTTCTTTCTCTCTCTCTCTCTTTCTTTCTCTCTGGCTTATTGTTTGTGTGTTTGTTTGTGAATATGATATTTTCCCAAAACTCAATGCCAACCACTTGTTTATTTTTATTTAAACGATTGTTGTTGTTGTTGTTTTATATTAATACTTGTTATTATAATACGGCTGCTTTTAAAGATACCAAATGCAATTAAATTTTAAGCTCTTTGTTGTTGTTATTGTTAATATAAAATACAATTTGTTTTTTTCTTCTATTTTTTACAATTTTAAACACACGTAAATGGGTTTTTTTTAAATGATTTAAACTTTATAAAAAAAATAAAAATCAAAAAAATATCTCAAGATTTGAATATTAGGTTTTTTTTTTTGTTTTGCAGCTTAGTTTTTTCTTCGAATACAATTCGTACTACTCAACTGCAAGCTGCTTGAATGTATTTGGAGCAATTTAAAATTTTGTGCTGGAACTAAAAATAAAATAAATATTATTTTGAATGGTTAAAATTGTTTCTAATAAAAATTTAAATGTAATTTTCCTTTTAGTTGATGTCCCGTTTAACATAAATCCCACTTTAAGGAGTTTTTTTTTTAAATTATTTATTGCTAATTAATGGAATTTTGCCTTAATGTCAAATCTCATATTTTAGTCTGTGCTAACAATATTTCAGTATCATCATAAGAAATTATTTTTAAAGCTGTGTATAACTGTGTGCACATACCGCTTCAATTCTAGCTTATTTCCCAACCGCTTCTTCTAATGAAAAGCTCAATTCCAAAAATGTACTAAACCAGGCACTACAACTAAAATTCAGCTAAAATATGTTGGATTTAAAGTCTAATGTAGCTGTAGCAGCTACGCTAAAATAATTTTGTTGTTTCAATAAAAAGAATATTTAATTTTGTTTTAAATAGAGTTGTGTGTGTGTGAATATTTTTTTTAAAGAGAAGTAGGACTTCAGGCAAAAATGCCTATTTAGTCACAACCGCGCTACATTCTTGAGGAAAGGAATAGACCACCTGTCTGGTGAAAGAAAGATTATTACATAGCATAGCCTTTAAGCTGTTATTTCTTATTTTTTGCTTACCGGGGCTTTCATTTCTAGAAGGCCCATGTTATCGGAAATTAACTGTCATATAAGAGACAGCACAGCGACCAGTGACAATGCCTTACCGTCAGTCAATTTTTATTTTTTTGTAGTGAAAACAGCCAAAGTCTTTGCTAGGAATCGAACCCACAAACCCCAGACTGATAAGCTAGTACACTACCTACTAGCCTAGAGGTGCGCCTATGTGTGAATTTGTCGGGAGTTTGTTTGTCTAGAAGATAGTGTGATTCGTTTTACATCCGCACCTGGCTATGTAGCCTTAATCAGATGGTGGACAAACCTTTATAGTATAATTTGGAACGTCATACAGGCCTCCTAGAAAGCCGAATACATAATTCTAAGCAACAGAACCACCTAGGGTCAACTTTAATGATTCCAGGACAGGGCTGCAAACCATCACACCTTGCTAAAGAGTAGGAGACTTTCAACTCCTGTCCAGAACACATGTCTAGCATGCTCACTGGAGTGGATCATTCACTTTGCGTGTCATTATCAGTGAGATGATCCTGGCCACAATAATAACCATTATAACTGTTATGGGGCCGCGAAACCACAACCACCACGTTACTCCCATATAGGGGCCAACCTCAATGATCAACCAGAGAACTATTAAATGTCTAAAGAGACAAGTAATGAACTCTGGGGCTCACTGATCCCCGTGGAAATAAAGTGGAGCTTCCAGTTGACTCCCTGCCTGTCTTTAGGGGACTGGGCTCCTTTTTTCCCCAGTTGCACAGATCTAGATAGTTGTTACGTACTATAAAGACCATAAATGTGCCCGCGGGGGGGTTTGTCTAGAAGAAATAATATTCAAAAGTAATATCTTCGTTTTTTTTTTTTTTTTGTTAAATAACTCTTACGAATATAAGTTCATATCCCAGTAGAGCTCATCTGGGCACACAATTTATAAAAAGACGAGTATGTAGAAAACAGCAGCTAAAAAAAGATTTCTAAATTTTGTAGCGTTGGTGGATGAGCTGATGAAGACGCCTAAAGTAAATTTATTAAATTAACAGCTGTGATAGTCTATGAAATAACAACATGGAAAACGTAGACCAAAACTTAACGAAGCCTCAGATAGAGAAGAAAGTATAATATAAAACTGAGTGATTGAAGAGCCTGGTTGGGTGACAATCGTGAGCTGGAGTCTGTTTTCGGACACAGTCGGATGTTGGCTAAACATGAAAACGAGTAATTCAAGTCTCATCGGGTTCATAGAGGTTTTATGCATTTTGTTTTAAACATGAGATCGTAAGAATCAATCCAGCTAAGACTACAGAATAAAGTTCGGTGTGGTGGTACACGGAAGAAATTTTTGCTAATATAAACAATTTATTTGTTTTTGTAATTGAAAGTTAATTTAGAGTGCAAAATTGAAAACCGGAAATTGTAAAATTGATATGATATTATTATAATAATTTTTTCATATTTGTTTTTTATAAAAAAATTTATTGAAAATCGAATACCTTTTTAAATGCCTCAATTGTTTTTTTCATAATTTGCCCCTAAAAAGGTCACCAACTCACGTTTATCACGCTTGGTTTTGTTTTCTGGCTTAACAAGGGATGGATTGTTAGTTTTTTTGAAACCTTTCAGAGCAGTATTTGCTCCATTTTAACATGCTTCTTTCCCACTCAATCAAAAGAATCAAAAAAAGTCCCTTCGTTTGAAGCTTTTAAGGTGGCTGAGTTAAAAACCATAAGTTAGCCAACCGCTCAATAAAGTTATTTTTTGAATAACAATTTTAGCAAAATATTGGCTCAACTTATTTTATCAAATATTGGCACTGTTTTTTTTAATATTTTTATTTATTTTTTCTTTGTATTTTATTATAAACAGAAACGCTAACTCAGACTTTATGCAGTAAATAAAGTAAACACTTTCGCAAAAGTGTTAAAAATAACACGCAAATGTGAAGAAAAATATTAAACAGAAGACAAGTTTAAGATTTATGCTGGTTAATAGCAGCTTAAGAATTTAAAGTTTTATTTAGATCTGTGACTGAGCAAATTAAGTCTATAGACTTTGCCCGTAAATTGCAAAATATAACTAATTGATTTTCTTCGTTTTTTAGGTCAAAGTTGGAATATTTTGCTATAATTGCGGTTAAAGTTCTAAAGTTTTATTTTTTTTTTGCTTCTATCTTATCATATCTGTATACAACAAGTGTAAAGAGACTTTAAAAATATAAAAACAAAAACACCATTAAAGGCCATCGATATTCAAGCAAACAGTGGCATTCAAAGTACTTGAAGTACTTTCTTGTTGTTGTAAAATGAATTTGTATAAAAAACACATGCGAATAAAATATAAAATCATTTTAAAATAAAATAAAATGTTCATAAAGATAAGTCCCCCCCTTAAAAAAACTGAAAGCAACAACAATAAAATATTTTCTCAGCTGTGAAATGCTTAATAACGAACACTCACTTCATTAAATTGATAAAAACGAAAACGAATTTATCAAAATTTGTAAAATTTTTAAATGAAGTTTGGTTCAAAACTGATGGCTGAAAGAAATTCAAATCAAAGATACATTTTTCTCTAAAAGAAATAATATTCAATGCCTGTTTTCAAATTTGAACCCAAAGACAGATCCTTCCTTATGTTGAAGGTGCACTAGACTTCTTCTCTTAAATAAACTCCTACAAAGAGCGGTGAAAAGGGGCGAAATACATCAACCTATAAAACTATAACAAGACCATACCTGTGCCTTAATATTTTTTAAAAATTACGGAGGTGGCGGCGGTGCAGTTAATAGTTGATTAAGAATGCAAAACAAAAAAAAAACAATTTTCGCAGTTTAGTCGGACTAGACGCCACAATTTAATGAATTTTATTAAAATATTAAGGAGAAGTGCTTGGGTATCTATTCATATTACTTAAGAAAACATCTCGTTTTCATGTAAAAAATAGCAGAAAAAATACCGAACTCTACTTCGCCACTTATAACAACCCTGAAAATATGGCAGCAACTTTAAAAATTTAAAAAATTTCTTTTTAACATTTTTTCAACGTGAAATGCAGGCGAAGTGGCGGACGTAGGCTTGTTTATAAATAAATTAAATAAATAAAATTAGTGTTACTGTCTTCCTAATGGAGAGAGCAATTGGAAATTACCAACCCATATCCCCCCCGGGGACTCATCAGCCTTTATGGATTACTTAACCATCTAGACTTGTGTCAACGGGAGTATAAGGGAGCCCAGTTCCCTGAAGGCGAGTAGCGAGTCAGCTGAAAGCTCCACGTTATTTCCACGGGAATCAGTAAGCCCCAGAGTTCCGTTAATTCTCTCTTGAGCCTTTTAGCTGTTTCTCTGACTGATTATTGAGGTTGGCCCTTCGGGAGTTTTGAATTAACTGTGTGTTTCGCGGCCCCTCATGAATTTGATTAGTGGGCCAGTATTAACTCACATTTACTGAGAACAACGGGTGAATGATCCGGATTCAGTGAACAAGCTAGTCATGTGTTCTAGACCAGGAGTTTAATATTCTCTAACTCTTCAGCAAGGAGTAGTGATTTGCGATCCTGCTTGGAAACCGCTGAAATTGCAACTAGGAATGACCTGTTGCTAAAATTAGTCTTCGGCTTGCTAGGGCGTGAATGATGTAGCTTTTCATGGTTTACCACCATGTGATTAAGGCTGCCCCTTAATCAAATCATAGGTGCCCCTGTAGGCTAGTAGGTAGTGTACTAGCTTGTCAGTATGGAGGTTATGGGTTCGATTCCCAACGAAGACCTTGGTTTTTTTTCACTACAAAAATAAAAATTCACTGTCGGTGGGGCTGCTCAGCGATGAAGCCATAGTCACTGGTCGCTGTGCTGTCTTATATACGGCAGTTAATTTTCGACTATCCTTCTACTTTCACCACCTGTTTCATCTATTCTCTATCCCTTTCCTAAAGAATATAGCACGGTACTTGACTAAATAGGCATTGTTACCTGAAGTGCTACTTCTCTATTAAAAAAACAAAAGGCTTACAGCGATATTCACTGGTGTACCAATTAATTGATTGCCAAGTTAAACTTTCAATATAAAAATAATGTTTGCTCTGTTGAGTGTTGGCCGCAGCAAGGACATTTTAAAGTTTTTTCAGTTTTATTTCATTGCTATCAAATGTTAATTTTTTACTTTTCTTCAAGGCTGTCATTTTTCTTCTATTGAAGTCTTAATGCTCAAATTTAAATTTTTAAAGAAGACATGATTGTTAAGTCTGCAGAATAAAGATTATGGAATGATTTGGCTTTTAGCCTAAGAAGCAATTGCCAAGTTCTTGTTTATCGATTATCATGCTTTGGCTTCTCCTCTGCTGCAGGTCTTTATTCATTAATTCGTACCCTGCCACGAAACAGTACAGTTGCCACCGCCCAAAAATGTTCCGAAATGAATTCACAAGGTTGCACTAAGCAAAATGATCGATCGTCTTATACCTTTTCGTAAATACCATTTTGAATTAAATTCAGAGCCAAGTGGGAGGGTAATTCAATAAGTCTGACTTTTCGGTTTTATGACTTATTATTACCCGTCTAAATTTGAAGAAATTGAATTTCATGATGTTTGATGCTGCTGTTTGGTTCATGTGTGCTGTGGCAGATTCACGCAATGTGAATGTGATTTGTGTGCACCACCTCGTACTTTAGTTTAACTGCCTACCTAATGTTATGTGATAGATTAAGGCGACGAACCTTAGCACTTTTCGACATCAGAACATTTACCGTCACTTGGACTAGTTCGATCACAACAGAATTCTGTAAAACAGTTTTTGATGTTTTGATTGAGTTGGAAATTTCCGATCTTTTATCGAACAGTTGTTGGAATATAAGGAGCTCTTTGCATAGGATTCCTTTTTGGCGAAATTCATCACATTTTTTAAAACATTACAAAGCAAGCCGAGTTTATAAACAATTTTTCTCACTTTTCTATTAAAATCAAAAATTTACAAGAAACGCTGCAACTCATTATGCGTTCGGATATAAAAAGAACATTTATTATGATAATGTCAAGACCTTTAAGACTTATTTTATGATAAAAAATTTGAAAATAAAAAACAAATAAATTTTTTTAATTTAAGCCATTTTATCGAAAAATAAAATAAAAATATTTAACTTCTTGATTAAGTATCAAAACAAATATTTATGGATGTCGCCTTTGTTTTTTCAATGCATTAGCCTCTCTCAATAACACTTCAATTCAATACTTGTATATTTGTTATCAATAAGTAAAAATTTAAAGCAAATAAAAATGTACGAGTGTTAATAAAATTGAAATAAAATTTTATTGAACTTAAACTTGTTGCTGCGCATTTTTATCTTCAAAATTCACATGTATTTAAGAGATACCCTACCATTTGAAAAAGAGCAAATTATAACACCTAAAAACTTTCACTTAAATAAATACATTTCTTCACTTTTAATTAGCATTGGAGGTCACACGATTTGGCACTTCTCGATTATTTCATGAAGGAGTTTATGGTTATGGTGCACGTAAGGAGTTTATGGTGATAAATTAGGAACAATTCATGCCTTGGAGACTAACATTGTTTGTGATATACGTGCTTCGTCAAGAAATAATTTTTAAACTTTAATGCCATGTGTTATTTATTAATAATTAATTTAATCTTACGTTATTTTTTATAATTTAAAATTATATCTGACGCTAAAAAAATCACCCCGCATAAAGTAAAAAACAAATATCGGTTCAATGGCCACCTCTGAACTTGATTGTCATGCGCTTAATAACTTTTTATATTTTTAAGCAACACAAATATTCGATGTACGAATTTTCGGCTGCGGTTATTCATTGGAGTGAAGATGTGATATTAAAAGCCAATTAGCGAAAAATTAGAGTAGTGTCTTACCGACCAATTCAAGCTTTGAAGAAATGATCTCACAGGAAACTGAATTTTTTGTAATCTAAAACATTTTAAAGTTATCACAATGGCTGCATCGTCTTACCAGCTAAGTGGAAAATAGCCCTTGTAACATAGTAAATAGAGTTTAAGGATTTTCATGTCGAATGTCGCTCAAAGCGAATTCGGAGCATTAAAATGTACAACCGGAAAGTCACTGTTTCATTTAAGGGCAATAATTTCACCAAATTGAATTTAGTGAGAACGTGCGGACCAGATAGCCTACCCAACTTGTCTGTCTGGCTTTAAGATCTCTCTAGCCGCTGCATGATTGCTACAGACAAACAATTTTAATGAAACTCCTCAGTGCCAACTGGGCACCCAGCTATTAGCGTGATATAGCAGTGTTCTATTAGTGCACACGCAAAACCCTCTGTAGAAGCTGTTTTGAAGGGGAAGAAGAAGTCATACGAAACTAGCAGGCTTTCCCGGCTGACAGAGATGGCGAACCTTATAATCTCTTTTTTGTTTTTTTTAAGAGAAGTAGCACTTCAGGCAACAATGCCTATTTATTCAAGTACCGTGCTACATTCTTTAGGAAAGGGATAGAGAAAAGATGAAACAGGTGGTGAAAGTAAAAGGATAGTCGACAGCACAGCGACTAGTGACTATGCCTTCAACGCTGAACAGCCCCACCGACAGTCAATTTTAATTTTTGTAGTGAAAAAAAAACCAAGGTCTTCGTTGGGAATCGAACCCACAACCCCCATACTGACAAGCTAGAACACTACCTACTAACCTACAGGGGCACCTTATAGACTCTACAATAAATTAAGCTTATATTAGCGGGGCATTGGAGGGTTGGTTTCCCATCAGATCTAATACGGCCTGGATCAATACACAATTTTTCAGTTTCAATACGCTAGAACAATTTTCCGGCAAAATAAATGGGAAGCGGGAGATTATGCTTCACAGTTAATTCCTATTCGCTGTTAGAGGAGTGAAATGTAAATTAATAAATTGTCACCACTTCCAACAAAGTATGCTGCTTGTTTGAACGAAATAGAAACAAAAGTTAATAAAAAATTTTTTGGCATAGTTGTGTTAACTGCGTTGGGACTCATGAGTTCAAATCCTAACAAAACCTTAAATATGTACAAAGTTTAAAAAAAATGCGAGTAAATAGAGTACACCAAGAGTAACCTCCCCGTGAATCGACTAGAAAAAGGAAAAAGGCAATTATGGTGCAACTGCGGCTTATTTTTAAATGTTTTCACGCACTCCCACACTATTTTTCCACTTTACTATTTATTGCTAAGTCGTTTAATTACTATTTGTATATAAATTTAAAAAGAATTATGATAAGATAACCAAAAGTTTTTTTGTTTATTTTGCTTTCTGTTTTCAACTGAAAAAAAAATTCACTTTAACTCGAAACAGAAATCTTAAGTTAAATTGCTGATAAATCTTCGTTCGAAAGCTTTAAATCTGACACTAAAATAATTTTAATAATTTAATGCCTAATTAAAACACATTAACAAATGTAAAGAAATCACAAAACGCATGACACCAAATCAAATAGTTTCCAAAAAAAATAAATATCAAATTTTATCTCATAAAAAACCGGATGTCAGAGTTAAAAAAAAACCCGGCACAGATGATGTTAATGATGATGGCAAATTTTAATGACGATGGAGAAAACTATACGAAAAAAAAATATATATTTTTGAGAAAACCAAATAAACGTTGATCGATGGTTCGTTTATTTTATTTGAAATCATCGTAATCAGCAGAATCAGCCTTGCGAAGTCATAAAGTAAATAAAATTAATATTTTCAAATCAGTATTTACCAGACATTTAAAGGAATTTATATTTCTTTACCTCTATTGTAATGAATTAAATTTTTATGAATTGGATAAATCGCTCGTCCAAATTTAGTTTAGCAATAATTAAGCCGCTTACCTTGGAGTGGAGTAGGTAAGAGTGTCCCGCCGGAAAGATATATCTTATTAGTTTATAATTTTTGATTAAATGAAAGAGAATGGATCTTCTATTGATAAATGTTTCATTTAATGTCGGCAATTATGCCCCCACATTATAAGTCTTTATGGATCACACAACCATCTAGGCTTGTGTCTTGCGGGGGTAAAAGGGAGCCCAGTCCCCTTAGGCTAGTAGGGACCAACTGGAAAATCCACTATATTTCAGGGTTTCGCATTCCCCAGAACCGATTATTCTATTTATTAACATATCCATTCAAATGACAATGTGTTTCGTCATTCATTATGATTTTTTCATGAAAATCGGGGTTGTCATGGACGTGCTGTCACAACCTATTGGGATATGTTCGGCGACGTAAATGGTCTTGTGGAAGAAACTCTTGTGTCAACTGAATCTTATATGGAACAAAATGCAAATCCTTGTGCAAGTAATGTTTTCAGCAGCAGTAATGTTTTTAGTCGATCTTGCAGTACGTTTTGGTTAATGCTAGAGCCCATCATCTACAGACCCTCTTTCTTCGAAATCATTCACGACACGATAACTAGTGTGTTTTGATAGCATGTTGTTTCTCCAAAAATTTAATGTAACGTTCTCATCGTCAAAGTAATCGATGATTGATTTTAATAAAATGTTTTAACGATTAGAACCACGTTGGTTTATCGAATATTATGGCACTTACAGGGTGACGTAACTGCAAACATAAGGTCGTCGACATAGTAATGCAAACATGGAATAAGTCATTACACCACAAAAGAAAACCAAGAGCCATGAGACACTGCTTTAAAAAACAGCAAACTGAGATAACATTAATGTCAGCCTGATTAAGTCTGCCAGTTACATGTGCAGCTTTACTTAACTTATTACAAAGTAAATATCTTCTTGTAAAAATATATTTTCCAGTCAAAAAGTGTCTTTACAAAACACTGGCATTTGAATATATTCTTTTTGAACTCTGTTCAAAGATTAAAAGCTCTAATCAAATGCCAGTATCATTTGCAGCTGAAGCAAAAATAGCATTAAACTTGAAATTTTGTATAATAAATATAAAAAAATTCAACACACAAAAAAAAAGAATTAAATATCAAACTTTTAAAAGAATAGAAAAACAATTTTTTAAATAAAAACTAATCAGCTGAACGAAAAGAAGAAAAAAACACAAAAATTAAATAAATAAAATCCAAAGAAACAGCAGCATTAAATACCACTTCTCAGTAACCAGTAACCAAAGAGAAATAGAAAAAAATAACAAAAAGCAAATAAACACATATAAACACACAGCTACTAAAATATATGTATACACGCATACAAACACACACACAAATGGGCTTATCTTTATCTTTATTTATTTATTTATTTACTTTTTTTAAAGAAAAAACTTTAAATTAACAAGTTCTATTGCTTTAAATAATCAAATCAAAATTGATGTAGAGGAAAATTCGGTTACACTTAAATTTTTATTTGCCAAATTCGTGTAAGTTTCTTTTACTGAAATAAATTTTTACTCATCAATCACTGGCTCGTTTTTAAATGCACGCAAAGAAAATACATGATTGAGATAACCATAATATAGCAGCAAGATTTTATTATTTTTTTTAGTAATTATATTCGTATAGTTTTTATAGTCAAATCATATATATCGTTGTTATGAGAAAAATATTGTTAACTAACGTAATTCATATTGTTAAATTTTTTTTTTTTTTTTTTTTTTATGTATATCTTTATTTGCAATCTATTTTACAATAATAAGCAAATTTTATAAATTTAAGCAAAAATAACATGTCTTATTGACTCCAGAGGGGACAATAAAGTAAAGTATATGTGTACTTACGTACATCAAAATATAGATTTAAGTTGTATTTTCGGTGGAAAATAATAATTAATATGTATTATTTACAAAATTAAGATCAATTTAAATAAATGGTAGATCTAGTACATGATTTCGTTTAAGTCTTCTGACATCATCAGTTTCATCTAATAGTGTGATTGCCAAAATATTAGTATGATTACTTAGTCTTTCTAAATAATTGGAACTAAATTTTTTAATTTCAAATTTTAAGAACGGTATCTTTAGATCATTATGTAAAGCCTTGTTAGTTAAGTAAAAAGGCGCGTTTGTAATTAGTCGTAAAACTTTAGACTGAAATCTTTGTAATATTTCTATGTTTGAATTGCTGGCAGTTCCCCATAGCTCTACGCCATAGGTCCAAATAGGTTTCAATATCGTTTTGTAGAGCAAGACTTTATTTTCCAATGATAATTGTGATCTTGGTCCAAGCAGCCAGTACATTTGCCTAAGTTTAATGTCTAGTTGCTTCCTTTTAGCTTTTATATGCGCTTGCCATGTAAGACGTCGATCTAATTTAAGACCCAAGTATTTTACAACATTTCCACTAGGAATTTCTGTGCCGTTGAGGAAAACTGCTGAACAACTCTCTCTTCTTGTTGTAAAAGTAATATGGTTTGATTTTTGGATGTTAAGAACAATGTTCCATTTATTGAGCCAAAGGTAAAAGCTGTCCAGTTGTGCTTGTAAGGTTCTTGAAGCTTCTGAAGGTGATAAATTAGAACATAAGAATGCCGTATAGTCCGCATATGTTGCAACAGTTACACTATCGCTTGATGGCATATCATACGTAAATAAAGTATATAATACTGGGCCAAGTACACTACCCTGCGGAATTCTAGCCTCTATTTGACAAATGTTAGAAGTATAATTGTTAATTTTGACGTAAAAGCTTCTATTTTTTAAATAAGATAGGAAAAACATGTAAAATGGAGCCGGGAGTATCTTTTTCAATTTGTATAACAGTCCTACATGCCAAACTTTGTCGAACGCTTGCTGTATGTATATTGTTAAATGTAGCCATAATTTTGACTAAATTATTAACCTATTGTAACCATAATATGATCTTTATTATTTTTTTTGCTTTTTATAAGTTTTTAATAATTTCTCTTCATAACCTTCAATTACTTTATTTATAGCCTGTTTCCACGACAATTTGAATCTCGTGTTTCGTTCTCTGAAGCAAGTTTATGAATCATGCTGTTACACGACTCATTTATCTGCTTCGATTTGACAGTTGTTATTAAACAGACAAACATAAGTTGAAAAACAACAACAACAGTTGAAAAACAACAGAAGATATCCTTCTTGTCGCGATAGCATTAAGTATAATTTTTTTCCTATCCATTTTTTTTTTAATTTTATAAAATTAAAATTAATTAACACACCCACAAAACAATTATATTTTTTAAGTTTTCACTTTTAACTTTGTTTTGTTTGTAATTTTTCTTTGTTTACAAAAATGTTTAATTTTGATAACTAGTGCAGATAAACTTACGATAAAAATTAGAGAAGATAGGATTTTTCCTTGATTCGCAGCTAGATTCAATATGAATCTACCAGCTTCGTTCTCAAAATTTTGTATGGCAAAGCAGGTTGATTCGCTTATGATTGGGGTGTGAAGCAAGAATAGAGAGCGAAGCAGGTGCCGTGGAAACAAGCTATTATGTATTATTTTCATATTATTGCGTTTTCAAATGAACTGAACGCTTACACAAAAAGAAATCAATAAACTGGTAGCAAAACATTCAGTCGAGAAGGAAAAGTATTTTAGAACCAAACATGGTTTGTTTGTTTTTAGTCATACTTTGATTAAATAAAAATAAAACTTAACATGTTATGTTATGTTAATAATATATTGGAAAAATTGTTTTTGGTACTTTTTGTGCTTATAATAGCCATTTATTTATCAAAAGTTAACAAGAGTTTTTTATCGTAACTGTATTATTTATGCAACAACATACAGGTGCGCCTGTAGGCTAGTATAGTGTAATAGCTTGTCAGTATGGGGGTTGTGGGTTCGATTCCCAACGAAAACCTTGGTTTTTTCACTACAAAAATAAAAATTGACGCTGTGCTGTTCTGTACGACAGTTAATTTCCGACTATCCTTCTACTTTCACCTCCCGTTTCATCTTTTCTCTATCCATTTCCTACAGAATGTAGCACGGTACTTGACTAAATAGGCATTGTTGCCTGAAGTGCTACTTCTCTTTATCAAAAAAAAAAACTAAAAAAACACTTAAAATTATTTATCGCTATAATTTTTTGTTACAGAGATCATTATATAGTTCCTGCGTACATACGAAAAATAATTTTTATTTGGCTTTAGGATTTAAGTTTAGAATTAGGATTGCTAAGAGCTCATTACACGTGGATTCTTCAACCACGTGAATGTGAAACTACATTTGAATTAAAGTACTTTGATTTGGTGATTACATGCAAAATTATAGCAAAATTGTTTGTTCCTTTTTTCAATGCCTAATTGTCCTTCATTATTATTGTATTTATCCTGAGACCTTAAAATGTATATAACCATGTGTATAGTCCTTGTTTATAGTTTAAAAAAAATCCACTGGTGATTTTCTCTTGCGGAAATCGTATTGCCTCTTTGACAGGACCTCTGCAGAATCAATAAATTCTTCAATTCTATTGCAAACAACTTTTTCCAATAATTTCCCACAGATATCTGTCTTCCAAAATGTTTATACTATGACGGATCCTTTAGGGCCTTCTTATCCTTAAGTAGTAACACAAGTCTTGGACATGAGTTTGTTAATAACTGGAGCTGATCGCGCTGCACGCACTTTACAACCTTTTTTGTTGGATAAGATTCGGGAGGTCATCAGGTAATTCAGTTGTAATTCCAATACTATGGCCTGTGGAAAGATGAAACTTTCTTCGATGTTGTGTGAATTTCATTTCGTTTCAATCTGTATGTAAGTATTTATGTATGCATGCATTATGTGTGGATGTATGCATGGCTGTATGTATGTGTGTGTGTATGTGTGTATATATATGCGTATGTATATATGCATGTTACTGGTTGTATTTGAAAGTATGTATGCACATGTGAATGTGTTGCTTGTTTATATATATATAAAGGGTTTTTCAACAAGAAATTTGTTTTGTAAAACAAAATAAAACGAAAAATTTAGATTAATATGTTTAAAATTTTTATTGTTTTGCGAGGAGAAAAGTTCGGCAAATATGGATGAAAAATGATATCTGGCAAATGTCCCCTAAGCTGACAGATGTTGATTCTTTCATCAATCACTTTTTGGCAGAATGGTAGTCCTATTTCGTTAATCACATCACGGTTTTTTTATCTGAAGTCGATTCGATTGGCCCCGCTTAGACTCTGTCCTTAAGATATCATCCACAAAAAATTATCCAGTCGTGTTAAATCACTTAACTACTGGTTATCGTGAAATTATGCGATTGGGCAATTTGATTTACAATAAATATATCGTTTCATTGGCCGTGTGACATGTGGCACTGCCCTGTTGTAACCTCGTGTCACTGATATCCACGTTGTCAATAATAGGTGGAAATTGAGTTGGCAGCATCTTGCGATAGCGTGGTCCATTAACCGTTTCTAGCCTCATCTTCGAGAAAAAACAGAGCAATCATGCCTGCAGCTCACATAGCGCACCATACAGTCACACGTTGACTATGCGAAGGCTTCTCAATAATCGCTCTAGGATTTTCAGAAGCCAAAATACGGCAATTTTGTTTGTTGACATACCCTGACAAGTGAAAATGGGCTCCGTCTGAAAAAATTAGTTGTTAAGAAAATCCAGCCAGTAGTTCCTGCATGAATTGAGCGAATTTATGGCGATGTGAATGGTCGGTCCGCTTTAATTCCTCCACCAGTTGAAACTTGTAATTTAACTTTGAAATTCGCCATGTGGTAGTTTTGGATAATCTCAGTTGTTGAGAACGTTGGTGTTGACTCAAATTTAACGACCAAATTTTTAATAGCAGGCTCAGAAGGACGATTATGTTGCATTTTCATAGTGGGCTTTATGCATTTTTTGTGGGAATGCATTTACTCGAATATGTGAAAAAAAACTAAATGTCGAAACTATTATGTTGTTGGTGTTGCCACAATTAAAAGACAAACTTCTTGTTGAAAAACCTGTGCGTGTGTGTGTAATTTTCCATGTATGTGTGTATATATGTATGGATATATGTAACCATGCAGGCTTGTCTGACTTTGCTTATTTTGTCCCTGCTTTCAACGTGTTTGTTGCTTTCATTGTTACCATTTGAAAACCGCTTGCTATAAATATCTTGGAAGCAATTCAGATAATAAAACAAAACTAAAATAAATATTGGCAATCTATACAACTACAGAAGACACTCTATTGCTGCAAGTAAGGTAAACTTTCAAATGCTATCCCAGCGTACACACAGGCGTTTTTATTTATTTATATTTTTAAAACAACTCTAACACAGAAACCCAGAAAAAGGAATGTCAAGAATTTTCGTTAAAAGAAGTCGCAACCAAAAAATATACAAACACAGATAATGAAATATTGGCACCACCTAAAAACAAAATTGAAACTTAATTTCAATATCAGCATTGAGAATCTATTTATTTACAGCGAATTGCAAATAAAAGAGAAAGAAAACAAAAAAAGAACGCAATTAGCAAACCAAATAAACAACGTAGACCAGGTATAGACAAAATTTTAAATAGGCAGAATGTGTACTATTTTTAAAATCTTTTTATAAATACCAAAGAGCAAAGAGCGAAATGTCGTAAAGTTAATAAAAAAGTATTTGAAGTACAGAAAGTACTTCTTCAATTACACTATTTTTTTTCTTTGCAAATTTCCAAACAAGTCCAAGCCAGATTTAAAATGTATTGTTACGTTTATTATTATTGCAAAATAAATAACACTAGTTTTTAGAGTTTTTAAATTAATAACAATTTTATTTACTTTAACTACACAAAGTTGACACCTCAGAACAATTTACTTAAAATGTACGACTTTTCTTCAAGAGGTTTAATTTTACACTGATTGACTATCCGCTCAGACGCTGACCTTTTATATTTGTCCACTGGAAGTCTAGAAAAATTAAGAATCTTCTACTTCCTTTGTATCATCTTTTGTTGTTGTATGTTGTCCATTCAATGTATAGGCGCCTGTATGTCTGTGTGTATTTTTGTTTTTATTTTTATACGTGTATAAAATTTCTACGCAGTTTGGAACTAGAAATTTTGTTGGTTTTTTAGTTTTCTTAGCAAGCCACGCAGTTCGTAAACAGCATAACAAATTGTTGTTGTTTGTGTATAAAATTTCTACGCAGTTTGTAACTAGAAATTTTGTTGTTGTACCATAGTAGTTCGCTTTATTGCTTAATTTTTTTATTTTAAAGCTTAAGCAAGACATATATCCGTAACAGTATGTTATAGAAAGTTAATGCGATTTTATTAGTTATAAATTAAAGCAATTTATGCTATCAATTCCTATTATCAAAATTTCGTGCAGCGACGATGCATGCGAATGCTACCGTTTAACATAGTCGTCGTTTCCAGCTGAATATTCAACTTGTTAGTTAAAAAATCGGCGGCAATGATAGATATATACGAGGCAATATCAAACTGACCATGGGACCTTAGAAACCAATTTGGTTCTTTTTTCAGAATAGGCGAGACAAACACCGAAGAAACATTTAAGGAAACATTAGTTTTGTGTATAATTAACCCGTTATATACAAACGTGTAAAAAGCAAAAGAAGAGATGCAGACAAACAGAAGTGAAACAAGTACAGGGTGTCCGCCGCCATTTTGGTAATCATTAGTCCTTACAGTTCATATTTGACAGGCGTGAAATAGACACGTGGCAAATTTATTATGGAAAAATATTCGATAAATCAACTAAAACATGTTGGTTATCGCTAAAACATTTTATTAAAATCAATCATCGATCATCATCACGATGAGAAAGTGACGTTAAATTTTTTTGAGAGAAACAGCATGTCAACAAAACGCACTATTTATCGTGTAGTAAATGGTTTCGAAAAAAGAGGGACTGTAGCTAATAGGACTAAGCATTGGACCACAACGTACTGCAAGATCGGTTGAATAGATTACTGCTGCTCAAGAAAGTGTTCAAAGCAATCCATCAACTTCAATTCGAGAAGCCGTGCTCAGCAGCTAAGTCTTCATAGAACAAATTTGGTCAAGGATTTTGCACAAGGATTTGCATTTGTTTTCACTTAAGATTCAGTTGATGCAAGAGCTTTTTCCACAAGACAATTTACGCCGCCTTACATATGCCAATAGGATTTTACATAGCGGCCATGACAACCGCGATTTTCATGAAAAAAATCGTGAATGACGAGGCACATTTTCATGTGAATGGATATGTGAATAAACAGAATAGTCGGAAATTCTGGAAATTGGGAAACCCTCAAGTTATTTAACAGTCACCTTTGCATGCATTTAAAGTGACAGTTTGGTGTGCAATTTGGTTAGAGGGAACCATCATTGGAACTTACTTCTTTGAAATTGAAAACGGCGCAATGGCAATTGTGAATGGGGAGCGATATCCTGATATGATTGAAAACTTTTTAACGCCACAATTATATGTTTCGGGCTTGATTAATAAGACCCTGCCACATCGCATACACCCAGGATTACAATGGAATTACTGCGTGACCTCTTTCCATAACAAGTTATTTAAAAAAATAGTGATGTTGATTGGCCTCCACGATCGCCTGATTTGACTGATCCGGACTTTTTTTTTTTGTGGGAAAATCTGAGCAGCAAGATTTATGCAAACAAATCAGAAACATTTGAGCAACTTAAACAAAATATTCGTGATGAAATTAATGAAATATCGCGTGATATGTGTGAGAATGTAATGAAAAATGAGCACAAAAGCGCTCGCATTTGTAAGGCTAATAGAGACGGACATTTATCTGATATTGTATTCCATACATAATAGTCAACATTAAATGATCTTCCATTCTCTTTCATTTAATCAAAAACTATAAACTAACAAAGTAGTATACCTTCCCGACGGACACTCTTTAAAAAAAAAAAGAAAGATACAGTTAAAAAAGAAAATACGAATATGGTAAAAATATAGTTGTTAAAAAAATTTAAGAATTTTTAAATGAAAGGCGAAATACTAGCGGAAGTTATTTTTCATTTTGTTTTTAATTTGCTTTCAATTCCTGGGTTCAACCAGATAGTACAGTTAAACTGTAAACATCGATACAGACAAGGGAATATTGTGTTAAAAATACTATAAAACAATAATTTTAATAAACCGGGCAACATTAAAGGAAACATGAATTTCAATACAAAACACAATGAGCTACACATGAGGAAGATGGAGTGAAACATTCTCATGTTTACTTCAATGTGGCCTCGTGTGTATGCGTAAGAACATGTAGGTAGCGGAACAGGGTAGGCTGGTTATTTTATAAAAATTGGTTATTTTAAAAATTATTTTGTTTTCTTTACTTGAATAAGAGAAAATATTCATTTATTTTTTTTCAAAAAACTTTTTCTATGTAAATTATTTTTGAGGCGAAAGTTTTGCGGTATTAAATCCGTTTTTTAATCCAAAAAATGTTATCATCATTAACGTTTATTTTCTTATCATTTCTTTCATCAAGTTCAATATCTAAATTTGTTCTCAAAGTTTTTGCTTGTATCTCTAAAATATCTTTTGATGTTTTCAAACAAAATTAATATCAGTCAAATTATAATTTGTTATTTTTCTATTGTTTTTTAGAATAAATAAATAAAACATTTACTTTCATTTAGTTTTCTTAATGTTTAGCAAATTTATTATTATGAATTTCAATATTTAGATAAGCATGTTTATTGTTGTTGTTGTTATTGTTTGCCTTTAATTATGAGCTAGTATTTTTGTTTTCGTTGTTGTAACGGTAAATAAATTTGTGAAACTTTTTCTAATTAACGAAGAATATTAATCAACCTTAAAATTTATTTCTTTTAAGACAAAAGAATCATTAATATTTGAAGTCAGTTATAAAAATATTCAATTTATTTTTGGTTGCAAAAAACAAATTCACAGTCAACACAAAGTTACTTGGGAAAAAAAGAAAAGCAACAAAATACAAGATAAAATGATAGCAGAAGAACTACAATTTTATTTTAGCCTAAGAGATAAGAGGGATTAACTAATGAAATATTTATACAGGTAACGAAGTTGTGTACATCATCATTCTCTTCTGGCTATTTGTTCGTTATGAACGCCGAGCGCTTTCGATGTGAAGACATAATTTTCAAGCCGTGTTCTAATCAGTACTAGCTAGCGAGTCATTGTTCGGGTTTAGGTAGTTCTCTTGCTAAGGTTCTATCTACTCATGTAGTTGGACACATGACACTTTTAGCAAGGCTAATTTACAATATCTACGTCTTTTATGATTATCTAGGTGCGTGTGTGTATCCGTCTGAGGGACTATACATTAAGCTTGTTGAGAAGCGTAGGTTTAGGTGGTGATGTTCACAGAGCCAGGTGGCTGGCATTCTACCTAAATGAGTAGATACGACCTTAACAACAGAACTACCTAAATTCGAACACTGAGTCACAAACACTGGCTTGAAATTTATACTTTTTTTTTTAAAAAGAGAAGTAGCACTTCAGGCAACAATGCCTATTTAGTCAAGTACCGTGCTACATTCTTTAGGAAAGGGATAGAGAAGAGATGAAACAGGTGGTGAAAGTAGAAGGATAGTCGGAAATTAACTGCCGTATAAAGACAGTACAGCGACCAGTGACTATGCCTTCACCGCTGAGCAGCCCCACCGACAGTCAATTTTTATTTTTGTAGTGAAAAAAACCAAGGTTTTCGTTGGGAATCGAACCCACAACCCCCATACTGACAAGCTAGTACACTACCTACTAGCCTACAGGGTCACCCACTGAACACTGAAGATGGCAAATAGCCGAAACCGTTTTGTTCACAAACCAAATTTGACGAGGGTCGACGTAAAACCATACCCAAATAACAATAAATTAAACCCTGTCAGAAAATATACGCACATATCATGAAAATTATTTCTTCACATCGAGACCGCCCGCCCTTCATACCTAACAAACAGTCAGAACAAAATGATAACAGTATTTCATTTACTGGGGAAAAAAAATCCAAACAACTTAATACCAATATTTTTCTGCCTTGAACCTTCAGTGCAAATCAAAATATTTTACATGTAAAATGTCCGTTAATAGAAATGAAAACACTATGATCCGGCATCCAAATACTGCATGCTGCACGTTTCCAATTCTAAAATGATTGTTTCTATAAAGTCGTCATTTAAGCCAATTTAATAACAAATTTTTGTTATGGTTACGATCGTAAGAGTTTCATTATAAAGATAACTGTAACCATTTCAAATTTGTCCTTTAAGTTTTGTAAATAAATTAATTAATTTTTGTAATTTTTTTTATTTACAGGTATGTGTGATCATTCTGACTAAACTAAACTAAAAGGTACGACAAAAATATCTTAAAATATAAAAAAGAAAATGTCATTTCTACTTTAAACCGCTGAATCAAAGAAATATGTTAGAACAAAATATTAACAAAACAAAATATTAACAAAATATTATTCGAAAGATCATTGCGTGGCATTAACATTTGAACAATATTTCTGCCATATGGCTACCGCTACTGTTTTTGACAACAAAGCCTATTTTAGACGTTCAAACTTTGGCCACACAAAAATGGTGGCTACTAAAGCGTTAACTGTTGCTGATTTGTCAGTATAAACTAATGACTTCACGTGACTCTACCGACAAAATCGATGGGTGTCAAATCACGCCACCTTATATGCAATTTTTGAAAATTAGAAAAACTCAATAGTTGGGTCGTTCGTAGGTCGTGTAGACTAATTCTGAGAAAACTACATCCCCTGCCTATTTTCAAACAAAAAAATCATTGATCTCCTTCTACCAAAGTACAACAGAAGTAAGTGAAGTGGAATCTTCTATATACATAAAAATATGTCGGGTTTTCCTTCCTGACGCTATAACTCCCGAACGCACGAATCAATTTCCACGGTTTTGCATTGGTTGGAAAGGTCTCGGGCTCCGTGAGGTTTATAGCAAAGAGAATTCAGGAAAAATTTTAAGAGAAAAGCAGGAAAACAGGGAAAATCATTTTTCACATACAGCGCCATCTCTGATACATAACATGCGCTACAACGGCACCAGTACTAACTGTGTGAGTATCCCTCACGAAAATAAGTACGTTTAATTTGAAGTAGATAGCGCCGGTGCGTGATACATTGTTTGACAGCTACTCATGCGCACGTGAAATTGAGGTTAAAATTATTCGTTTCCTAACAGTTCAATGGGAAACCATCAAATCAATCACGCGTATTGTGCAAATTTTTATTCAACTTCAATAGCAGGCATTTGTCGTTAAGGTGGTAAGTTGAACTGTGTAAATTATGTGGATCCTGCATTTGAGGTTAAATTCACCAGTCTGTCCGTAGTCCAAAATGTCGAGACGACGACGTGGGAACATCGACCGCCGCACGAGATGTTGTGGGATCGATTCCCAACGAAGACCTTGGTTTTTTTAACTACAAAAATAAAAATTGACTGTCGGTGGGGCTGCTCGGCGATGAAGGCATAGTCACTGGTCGCTGTGCTGTCTTATATACGGCAGTTAATTGCCGACTATCCTTCTACTTTCACCACCTGTTTCATCTATTCTCTATCCCTTTCCTAAAGAATGTAGCACGGTACTTGACTAAATAGGCATTGTTGCCTGAAGTGCTGCTTCTCTTAAAAAAAAAAAAAGACATGCAGGCCAGCAACAAGTGTATTCACATAACTTAAGCGAGGAAAAACAAAATATAATAAGAGAAAATACCCGATTGGGACAACGCGTGAGCACACGAAGATCATTGGCATCATACAATCGCTTAGCACTCCAATATAATCCTACAGCGAACTACAGTGATGATGACAATTTAGTTGAGCATGCTAGACATGTGTTCTGGACAGGAGTTGGAAAGTCTCCAACTCTTTAGCAAGGTGTGATGATTTGCAGCCCTGCTCTGGAGTCATTAAAGTTGCAACTAGAAGGTTTCTGTTGCATAGAATTATAGCTTCGGCTTTCTAGAACGTGTAGAACGTTCCAAATTATACATAGTGGCTTGACCACCATCTTATAAAGGCTACATAGCCAGGTGCGGATGTAAATCAAATCACACTACACAATTATCATTACCCAAATTTGGCAGTTTTGTATATTGATGTATCCATGGCGACAACATTAAACAATATTTGGTTCTGAAAATCGGGATCAACGGCAACTTTGTCTTGGGTCCAACTTACACAATTTGGAAGTTTTGTTCAAGCGTTAGCCTACTCACGTCTAAATACCAAACCTTAGTAAACATAAATCACTTGTCTGATACCGGCTGGATTTAAAAACTAAAATTTTGAAAAGTAAGATTCGAACACTTGTTGTAGTTCAAGTCTAATTGAAAATGCAATAAATGAATTCAATAAAAATTTTCCAACTGCTCTTTCAAAGCGTTATCCAAGCAGCGTCGATCTGTATCTCTTCATGATGATTTGCCAGATTAGATTTGGTTTGTGAACCGAAGTTGATCTGCTCTTTTATCATAAAATTTTCATTCTTTTATAGATATTTTTTTTAAAAGGATTTCATACGCAGATTTTTCTTTTCATGTTATTTTATTTAATCAAATCAATTCTTTTTATTTGATTATTTGTAAATAATAAAATATTTTTCTCTTGAACGTTTACATTTAAATTAATAGAAACATGACTGAAACGGTGAGTGAACACGGTGAATAACAGACAAAAATATATTAAAAAAAAAATGTAAAAATAAATATTAAAAATAAAAAATCATTTAATATAATGAAATCAAGAAAAATTAGGCAAAATTATCACATGAACATTAGAGCAAATAATTCCAGTCAGACAGAGAGACAGACATTAAGTCACAATAATCTAAAATGAAGTAAAAAATGGCAGTTTGCTGCCAATAACACAAAATAATAAAACAAAAAATAAAAATAAAAACTCAAAACATTAAGTTTTTGTTTTTGTTAAATTATGGCTTTTTTTTTGAATGTCACCGGCAACTCAGACTAGTTTTTCATCAAAGTTTTCTTTATTTTCCTTCCTTATCTTCATGTAACATGTTGTTATGAAGTAAAGAAATCTTAAAAAAAAAAATAACGATTTTGAGAAAAATTACATTTTCAACACACTATCTCACGCCTAAACAGACGCACATTTTCATGCGGACTACACAAGATTCAATGGGTTGGTTCGCTAGAGCATTAACATGATTAGTGTGAGACGTCAATGTGCTTTGGCTAGCCAGCCTGTAACTGATTGCTTTAGGACTTTTAATGTGAAAGTGACAAATGCCACAATGGATATTGAAACCAGGAACAGCTAATAAAAACATAAAACGACACTTAGACAATGTTTAAAGTAATAAATACAACAACATTAACAACAAAATCAAAAAAAAAAAACAAAACATGATTAACAGTTGTTGTAACTTGAAAAAAGCAACAAGTGTTTCGTGTCATCTTAAACATCAAATGTAGATGTTGTCGCCGTTGCTGCTGCCTTTAATGCTGAACAGTGGCTAAGAAAATATAATTAATTTTCAATATTAAGAATATAAAACAAAAAATTAAAAACTCCGTTTTAATAAACGTAGCAGTTTTCTAAGCCTAACGAAAAACAAGTGGAACGTCGCATAAAAAATTTGATAGGAACGAGTGCGTTTTTTTTTTTTTTTAAACAATTTAATTTACAGAAGGGTTTAACTGTCACTAACAATCAGTCGTCGTACTCTGTTCACTTTCTGAGTTTAATGATCAGCATACCGTGGCAAATTATCATAAGTAGATTGACGATTGAACAATGCTACCATATTGTAGAGGTCATCACATCAATTCTGGCACCTTATGATTGCAAAATTGCGATCAGCGCTGTTTCATTTGTGACTGTTTAAAATTCTATAACAGACACCTACCGAGTAATACCAATTCTTAATAATTTCTACAGACTTCATGAAGTGAAAACATAATTAACATTCGTTGCGGTCTAAGCGCTGGTGGCATCTTTGGATCCTATTTCTTAAAAATGAAGGTGCAGCATGTGTTACTGCCTCAATATCGATGAATTATTCTTTGCAAATATGATGATGCAATTGATACAGATTAGATGTGGTGTTAAAAGCTTGGTTCCACGTGTCATACGGCAACCGTAACCATTGACTTAATGCAATCAAAATTATTGGCCTCCGCAATTTGACATCTCTCGATTATTTCAAGTGGCGCTGCGTGAAGTCACCGGCTTATGGTTATAAATCAGCAACAGTTGATGCCTTGGAAGCCTCAATTTTTATGTTATTCGTGACATATAGTCAGCATTGCTCAAAAAAGTACCCTGGTTGTTGTTATCGCTTACCCGAAATTATTTTTTATTGCTATTTTTTTTTTATGAAAAAAATTTTTTTGTGGTAAAAATTTAAAAACACCAATTATGTTGAATTAGCGCTACACTTTGGTGGACTAAAGTTAGCTAACTTCAATTTAAAAAAAAATCATTAGTACAGCCAATTTCGCATCCCATCCTTTATACTTCGTTTAATTTTGTAAAGAGTGTCAAAAAACAATAAATGGCAAATTAGTGTCTCTCCCAGAGCTAAATCGAGTTCGAGCAATTTTTAATAATTTTAGAAAAACATTTTTACCGAACGCATTAGGAAGACTCGATATTTCGCATTAAATATTTGTGTTCATAATCGTTTCGATTTTAATGTTTGAACCGCATCTACCAGGGGCATATACTTAAGCGAATATTTACATTATTTCACTAGATATTTTACACTATAATTGATTTCTCATCATGTTTGCTTTCCCATTTTTTAAAGCAAGAAAATAAGAAAAATTTAACTACTCGATACTCAATGCTACTAGTGTATAAGTAGACATTACCCTTCAAAGATTTTGCATTGTGTTTTAGATAAGAGAGACGGAGATAAAAAGGTACGTGAACAGAATAAAAGGAAAAGTTAGTGAACACATGATGAGAGTCAAATGGTCAAAAAAAAAGCTTCCAAAAGAATCTTGCGTTAAAAATAAACACTAGTGTCAACTACCAGTATATGGCAGTCGTATCTATCATAGCTAGAAAGGACCTTGGTGGTTACGATAAAAGAAGTTAGTTAAGAAGCTTCGTAAGTTTATTAAAGACGAGATATGAGAACAAATCTGGCAGGAAATACAAAAGATGAAAAGACTTAGGACAAAAAATAGTAAGAAATACTAGCTGACCCACTGAGAACGAATTTCGCAAAGAAGAAACGCAAACAAATAAGCTCGATGGCCACCGTGACTGTTTTAACGGCGGCAGTAATCGTGTCCATATTACTTTGGGCCTTTCACCATCATTCGCCAAGGCACATTGGAGGCAGTTGGCGGCTGGCGACGAATTTATGGCGTGTGTGTATTTTTGAAGTAAACAACGCTCAATATTTACGTAAATGCGATGCCATATAATATCAAAACACAGCGCACACAAAAATTAAATGCGTTGAATCAATATTTTATTTATTAATATTTTATTTAAAAGACAATTTGGATTCAGAAAAGGTTCAGGTACTGAGAAAGCGGTTGTAAATATTGTAGGTTTTATATGTGAAGGTTTAGATGCAGGGTATAGCAGGTGTATTTTTTGATTTATCAAAACCTTTTGATTTAGTAAATCATGAAATTTTGCTTACAAAACTGGAAGTTATTGGAGTTGCAAGAAACTCTATTAAGTTATTTAAAAGTTACTTAGTGAATAGAAAGCAATATGTACAGATTGAGGATTATTGTAGCCCCTTGCTGGATGTTTAGTGTGGAGTACCACAGGGTAGCGTGCTTGGACCGCTTTTGTTTACAATTTTTATTAACAATATGGCTAAAATAAATTTTAATGGAAAGTTGTTTATGTTTGCAGATGATATTTGCATACTTTATCCGTACAGTCATTCTAAAGTTTTACAAGTTAATGTAGAGTATGATGCTGCAATGTTGGCAGAATATATTAGATTTAACAAGCTTGTTTTAAATTCCACAAAAACTAAATTCATAAGGTTTCGACCACAAGTAATAAGGAATGATGGAAATATGAAATTACATATTAATGGCGCCCTTATTGAAGAAACGAATATGGTAAAATATTTAGGCATGAAATTTTACAGCAAATTGAATTAGGAATTACATATTGGAGTAATTAAAAATAAAATATCAAAAGCCATTGGTGCTTTATATAAATTTAAACGCAAATTAAATCAGAATACAAAGATAATTATTTATAATAGCTTAATTCATAGTCATTTAAACTACCTGCCAATTATTTATGCCCACAGAAATACAATTCATTTAAAATCTTTACAACACTCTCAGAACAAGGCTTTAAAGTTAGTTTTTAATCTTCCATTAAGATATCATACGTTAGAACTATTTAAATATCATGCGATTTCTACATTACCAATTTTAGGTCTATATAAAATGCAACTTCATAAGTTTGTATTTAAATCCATTAGAAATATGGGAAATTATTCAATTCGATTTTTGCAAAATTTGGAGGTTTCCCATAGGTTAACCCGGCAAAGCAATAATTTCTCTGTAATAAAATGTCGTCTTGAATTAACGAAGCAACGCATTTTTTATGCAGGTCCTACTGAATACAATAAATTATCAATCCATTTAAAATCAATAATTATTTTTTCTCTATTAAAAAAACAACTTAAAATATTTTTATTAAATAACTTAGAAACACTTCTTACATAAACAAAAAATTTAATTGCGTTTTATAAAATTCTATATAGTTGCCAGAATGCCTCTTTTATGCCAATTTTGGTGCTGAGGCTTTATATATATTTTGTGTAATAATATTATTTTGAAAAAAAAAAATGAATACACAAAAATTCATTCAAGTCGATTCAGTCGTGTAGTTGCAGTGTAGTTGAATAACCTGGATACCGACTGCAGCGCCATCTGCCGGGCTGGTTTGTAAATGTAAAGAATCCAAGTTGGCACCCAAATGCATGCAAAAAATTTATTCACGTACAGTAGAATTATATACATAAAGAAGGTTTGTATGGGAGGTACCATGCGTCTTTATCAAATCCCGTCTATATTTGCAGCAGAACTTAAAATATCTTCACTCAACCGAAATACCTAATCCTGTTTAAATACCGTTATCAGCAGCAGAAATAATAGATTTTTAATAATGTGGATTTTATGGGAGGTACCACGACCCTTTGTGCAATTCGACCGAATTGTAAATCTAAACCATCAGGGACGCCACCAAAACGCATACAGAAAAATTTTAGTCACACACAGTTCAGTCACAACACACGTACAGTAGAATTATAAAAGGTGTTTTTTTAAGCTAGATAGAACTTTAAATTGTAAAAAGTAACACAAAAAATGAAATTTTGATGAAACATTTTTTTTTATTTGTTTCAGTATACTCTGACAAATCATCATGAATAGACTCTCGCTTGAACAACGCTACGAAATTATCCAAATTTACTTTGAAAATCAGTCGTCGATTCGCGCAACTTATAGACGACTTCGTCATTTTTATGGCGTACATAATCGTGCATCTGAACAAGCCATTCGTCGAACTGTCGATAGATTTCGTACCACATACTCTCTAGAGGATGCAATAACACCAACACGTCGAAGGAATGTGCGTACTGAAGAGAATATCGCCGCTGTAAACGAAAGTGTGGAAGAAGATCCAAATTTATCAATTCGTCGTCGGTCGCAGGAATTGGGGCTCTGTCCGTCCACTACGTGGAAAATTTTGCGCAAAGATCTCGGCCTACACCCGTATAAGATCCAGCTGGTGCAGGAATTGAAGCCACGAGACCATTATATGCGTCGTTCTTTCGCCGATTGGGCTCTAGAGCAGTTGGCAACTGACCCGTTGTTTTATCGCAAAATTGTGTTCAGCGATGAGGCGCATTTTTGGCTTAACGGGTTTGTTAATAAGCAAAATTGCCGGATATGGAGTGAGACTAATCCACAACAGACCCTACAGACTCCATTACATCCAGAAAAATGCACCGTTTGGTGCGGTTTTCACGCTGGTGGCATCATCGGACCTTATTTCTTCAAAAATGAGGCCGGAGCTCGCGTTACGGTCAATGGAGATCGTTACCGCACCATGATCAATGATTTTTTGTTTGAAAATATGGATGACATTGATCCGGACGAGATGTGGTTTCAACAGGATGGCGCTACGTGCCATACAGCGAACGCAACCATTGACTTATTGAAATCAAAATTTGGCGATAAGTTGATTTCGAGAAATTGACCTGTCAATTGGCGTCCAAGGTCGTGGTTTATGCTGATAAACCAGCAACAATTGACGCCTTGGAGGACAGCATTGTTCGTGTTATTCGTGACATACGCCCAGCAGTGCTCGAAAAAGTGGCCAAAAATTGGACGTCCAGAATGCGCTTCGTCAAGAACAGCCGCGGTGCCCATATGCCCGAAATCATCTTCAAATGTTAATGTCACGTATTGATCCTTCGAATAAAAAAGAAATTTTGATTACAATTTAATTTTTTGTGTTATTTTTTACAATTTCAAGTTCTACCGGGCTTAAAAAAACACCCTTTATATATAAAGATAAACATCCTACGTTTGAAATTAGTGGAAAAGCGAAAAATGATAAATGTAAACACTTTGTAAAATTTGTACACTTTTAAACGCTTACAACAGCATACATATGTAGAGTACGTAGTGACAACTGCTATTTACTTTAAGGAACACCTGTTATTAGGTGTTTTTTTATAAAACAAAATTGAGAATTCTCTATAAAGAACAATATTCTACACAAGAATAAAACAGCTTCTACATTTGAAGAGGCTCGGCCGAAATGCGTACAAAAGTAATATATCTATTCTAATCCCTCTTTAAGCTGTTCTTTTAAGGTATTTTTTTTTACAGCAAAATCCACACAAAATAAAATATTTTAACCAATTTTTTTTCTTACCCACTGTGACGTTACCAAGCCCTTTAATTTATAAATAATAAATTAAAACTCTTTCGACGAAATACGTTTTTTTTTAATCTGTGATTCAAACCTTTTTCTAATGAATCTATCGTAAAGTTTAAAAGTAATACAACAACAACATCAACAACATGAACATAATTTAAGAACAGGCAGCATAAAATCAACTTTAAAAATGACTGTCCCTCTAAAACCTCTTGTCATCATCATGTCTGTCTGTCTCCTTTGCTTTTGCCACCAGTCACAAATAAATGTTTTACCGTTTTAATGTGATGTGGTGTAATAACAAGTGCGTCATTCCGTAGACGATGGCAAGTCATATGAAAAAAATATGTGCGTTGGCTGAATGTCTATGCGTTGTAGTGGTTGGTAGGTTGGTTGGCTGGTTAATTGCTGACTGTCTGGCTTGATTAGTTTAGTCATCATCATCATTCTTCGACTTAATTATTATTTGATATATTTGATATTTGTTTTACGAAAAGTTGTTTGCTTTTTATCCGATAACAGACTATGGCTCCTCCAACGTTGATATATTGCAATGATAACACAATTTGTATCCTTTGTATCCAACAACAAGCTCTTTTGTATTGTTTTGAAAATAGAAAGTTTTGATTCTGAAAATCTGAGAGTTTGTCTGAAACTACGGGTTGAGATTGATTTCAAGATGACAAAAAATTGAAAATGAAAAATGTGAAAAATGATTTGCATCAAACAAGAAGGAAATTAATAAAATCATTGAAGGTATCACAACAGCCTGCTTCTCTCAAGGAAAAATAAATATTTGTTCCATATTTTGTGGGATCAGTATGGTGTTGTTTTGTTATGTTTTGAGCTACTGGATATCGTTCATGTAGCTTAAGCGAGATATATCTTACTTAAAAGAAACCTTGCCCTATCTAACTGTTGTTTCTTTTAATCCAATAATTTAGCTGAAATGCATTTCAGAGATATCAAAACTTGGTTTTATAAAAAGTTCGTTCATAACTATAACACGACACTGAAAAGTGTGTGGTGTATCTACAATAAAAGAAAAGAGTAACAGCTTCTTGCTAAGCAATCCTGATGGCTATTTGAGTTTTTTTTTACCTCTTTGATTAATAATCAGAAAACAAGATCGTGAGTTCAAATTCCAACGAAAACTGGATTAGAGAGCAGAGTAATTGCTAATTGTAATCCCTATGAAAAATTATTTGACGTGCTTGCAATTCTCAACGGAATGTTGATTATAATAAATAAATTTATTGTTGTGTAGCCGTGAGTGAGGTAACGCGCCTGTAAATAGTAAACAGCTGGTTAAACGCCATGGAAGCTTTAAGTTTAAAGTAACACAATTACTGTGCAGTCGTGTTGTAGGTGTAGGTTAAGACGTATTTAAAACCCAAGTTCCGCGAGAACATTAAATTAAAGAGGTGTAAACGTAAAAAGCAGTTGAATTGGGGCAAGCGGCTGTTTTCTAAACAACAGGTCTTGAGTAAAAATCTTTTCGAAGATTTAGAAATTTTTAGTCACGATGGCTGCGTCGGTTAAGTCATACGCTTGCTAAACAAGAGATTATTATCATTTTAAAAACACAGAGTGTGACCTGTATAATGATATTTGGGTGTTCGTATTATAATTGCAATATAAAAAAGACCGTTTATGTTTGTCACTTTTCCACTGCACACATTTCTAATAAATATTTTGCTCATGTTTCGGAAAAAAAACTTTCAAATTAACGAACAAAAATTAAAGAAACATCAAAATAACCACATCTAACCATTACTCATCCCAACAAAAACTCTCACTACGTCCAATGTGCGATTGTAATAATTTCAGTAATAATTTTTGAAGCTCAAGCTAACTTACCACACATGGAAATTTTCATTTTAAAACGAAACTGTTTTACAAGACAAACATTTCTGAATTACATTACAAAATTTTGCTTATATGTTTTTGTCTGCCTGTAATCAATTGTGCATGAGAATTCAATAAACATTGTCATTTTAGCTTGAATAAGCTATGCTGAGTTGTTTAACCCTTAACTAAAGACGTCAAATTATATGAACGTTAATACAGACCACCGGTAGTTTTTCAGTTTTTGCCGGTTATTTTCAATTATAAAATTTTTGTAAAGTAATTGAAAATTTAGTTAAATATATATCTGCTATATATTTTTAGGGTATCCAGATGTAGGAAAAGTTGTAAAACTCTTTGCTTAAATAAAATCGCACAAGTTTCTTAAAACAAATATTTACAATTAGCTTTTTCAATAAAGTTGTGAAAAAATGACGCTAAAAAACATTTTAACAAAATAAAAATTCATTCTATTACAGATACTTAAAATAAAATATATTCAGATACGACAAAAAGAAAAATATGCATTTGAAAAAAAAACTGCAAAAGGTAAATTTGGTGAAAAACTCATGTCGCACATTCCCTGCAAATTTTTTCAGTGCATTGGAAACATATTGGGAGTCTTATATATTACACATATATGTGTTGTTTTCCTTTCTTTGTTAGCTGGACACCTCGTGCAGGTTGTTCTTTTCGCATTGCTTGACTGAATGGCTTCATGATATGGATTTGCCAATTTTAGTATACGATGCAAGGAGAGTCGAATTACGCGTGGAAGGAGTGTATTTTGATATCTACGTTTCATTTCTGGTTGTACCAACATCTAACCATCATTGCTAATTGTTTAGAAAAATCATTTTCTTATTATATCGATATGACTGATGTGCAATAAATGAAATCGCAGATGCTATAGCTAGAAGTCTTAGAAAGTAGCCATTGGCCAACGATGAGTCCTGCGGCTGCTACAATAAATATACTGCATTTTGGTCTGGTATTTTCAGCGACATCAGTGGGTGAATTATCAGTGTGCTAATCTTCTGCTATTTCTGATTTAGTTTCATGAGCGCTTTCTACACAATCAGGATCTGAATCTAAATCAGAATTCATTTTTAGCCATCTTTTCACACTTTCTTCTTTTTCCATCCATTACTATATCATAAAACAAAAAACACAGAACATTAATATAAATAAAACTAAATTTTGTCCAGTTTAATTATAACACGAATTAAAAATATACTTACTTACATACTTACTATACACAGACAACCGGTAATTTTTACCAGTTACGATTTCTAAATAGTGATAAATTAAACAAATTTCACTGCACACAACTGACACTTCAGAAAACAAAGTTATACTAAGCCCGAAAAGGTAAATAAACGTATAAATATGCCTAACTAAAAGGAATTCCCCGAAATCGAAAAATTTAAACTTCTTGCAGATAAAAAAAACCGATCGTCTGTAGTTAAGGGTTAAATATACAAAACCGGAAAATTCTCTTAATAAAATATATTATTTGAAAAATGTTTAATATTTAAAATATGAACTTTCCAACTCTGATAGGTAGGTTTGGTTCTTTCCCTTGCAAATGAATAAAAAAAAAATGGATACTGAAGTAAAATGACATTCTATAACCTCGATATTGTGCTTTTTTATGCTGTTAGTAAAATCATACTGGGATGCCGCTGCGTTTGTCATAGTCACTTTTAATATATGACCAGCAGACAGACGGTTTTTTTAAATGTTGTAACATTAAAATAAATTGATTACAGGTAAAATCAATTTTATTAAATGAAAAAAAAAAAATAAAAAAATAATATTATTAGTTAAGGTACGGTCACACTTATGAAATATTTTCATGAAAACATGAAATATTTGTTTGCTGTAATGTGACCATAAAATATTTTGAGGGTGAAAACATGTTTTTGAGAAAACAAATTTATTTCTCAACAAATAAAAGTTTCTGTAATGTGACCACCCTATGTGAAATATTTTCCAATGTTTTGAGCAAACAATTGTTTGCTCGTACAAAGTTTTCGTACGAACAAACACTGGCAAACATTTAAAAATAATTTAATAAATAGAATAATAATAGAAGTAATAATAGAATAAATAGAATAGAATATTAAATAGAATATTGAGTCCAGCGTAGAAGGTCATTTAATGGATGTGACTATGGAGGTAAGTTAATAAATATAATAAGAAGTAATGCAGAATTCTAGAGACAACGGGGATCATTCAACTCCTAAAACATTAAAAAAAAACGAAAATCGTGATGGACTGGGGGGATGAAGACATATACAAGCTTCTTGCACTTGTTGAAGCAGAGAGGTGTTTGTGGGATGCTTCAGATGAAACATATCACAACAAAACTGCAAGGGATTCCGCATGGCGAGGCATTCAATCCCAATTCAAGGAAAAGTTTGCGGTTGCAGACTTAAATGCCAAGTGGACAAACTTACGGATTCAATACCGTGGATATTCAGCCAAGGCCAAAACTAAATCTGGGCAAGGCGTTGTAGGCACTCCTAAATGGAGGTTTTACAACGCATTGACTTTTGTGGGACGTGCTGAGCAGAAGCACACACAGCAGACTGTCTCAAACATTGTTTTCAATGTGGATGAGGAAAATAGTTGCAAGTATATTGATAAATATATGTAAATAATAATGATTTTTAAGTATTTTAATACTTGTATCATTTAAAAGCACAAAAGTCCTCAGAAAATGGTTATAAATCATCATCATCAGCCAAAAGGAAGCAGCCTACAACACCAGCCACGTAGATAGCTGAAAGTATGCGGGAGGCTGTCAATGCAATGAAGCAGCAAAAGTAAAGGGTTTTAGACCCCAATGTTGCTTTCGGGAATTACATTGCTAGCGAGCTGAATACACTTAAGACGGAGTCTGTGGCAGAGGTGCGCAAGCGTGTCACAATGTGTTTTTTAGAATGTTTGGAAGAAGAACGCATGAAGGAACATCCGTAGGTTTATCCAACGTGCAGACAAAATTCCAAAAGCGTTTTTTATTACTCGCCTTGCTCTTTAGAGGCGATAATTGAAAACTCTTTGAATGGCATTTAAGTTTCTATTGTTATAAGGCTTCATAATATTGTTACTTAATGCAAACGTATCATCCGCAACATGAAAATACGGCACTGGTGCTTTTGTGGGTGAAAGTGGTTTTGCACTAGGCAAATGTAATTTATTATTGGTAAGAGCTTCATAAAAGCTACACTTTTTGAAGACACCACCATCAGATATACGGCCGTTAGAACCAACGTCGATATATAAAAACTTATAAGATGCACTTGCGATAGCCATGAGCACAATGCTATGCGTTCCTACAAAAATGTTCAATGAAGGAAATTTTTAACAAATTATATCTAACATATTTATCACTTGAGTTTATCCTTAAGAAGTTTCTGTACAACTGTGGACTTTCACAACGTAGCTCCAACAGTAATTTTGCACAACATCCCTCCTCATTTCGGCGTTGAACCCACTTACGCACCCATTGCCTTTTCTGTTTCTTATTTATTTCCTCTTCCTCCACATCTAATAAAGCAGCTGCTCCATAACTCAATAGAAATAATGTTTCGCAATCCTCCATATAAATTTTGTATTATAACACAAACTATTTTTTTTTTTTACAGAAATTTATAGTTATTAATGTTTTTGTTTTTAAGAAAACAAAAGTATACACATTGACTGTTTGCTGAAACAAATTACTGTAGAAAATATTTGTTCAAGTGTGACCGCAAGAAAAACATGTTTGCTCGTATTTTGTTTCGAACTGTTTCACAGCTGTTTCATTAAACAAATTTTGTGAAATATTTTGTTCTAATGTGACCATGAAACAAAAATAGAAAAATTTTAAGGCAAATATGAGCAAACATGTTTCATGAAAATATTTCATAAGTGTGACCGTACCTTTAGTTGGCTGGCATAAAATTAGATTTAGTTTTAATAAAAAAACAAAAATATCCAAGAGTTAAAATTTGTAATAAAAACTAGAAAACCCTAAAAAAAGGTGCTTAAAAAATATAATAAAAATTTAATTATTTAAAATTATATAAAAGTTGTTACGTCACTAGATATGAGTATTGAAAAAAAATTAAATAGTTTTTCTTTTAAAATTTTAAAGAACATAATCTAAAGGTATCAAATCGCGCACTATTAATGAACATTTAACAAGATCAGCTTACAAAACTAATTGTATTACGCGCTGTATTCCATGTGACTCCTCTCGTTGGAATAGGCGTAATATGTCTGTAGTCATTTTTGAAGACATATGTATGTCCATGAGACGACGACGCACACTGGGGATTTCGCGGAAAAAAGTCAAATTGTCAACATACTCTTCATGCAATATTCAATGATTTTTTGAATTTTTAGACTAAATGGTACAATCAAATCAAAAAGAATTACTCCCATCTGACTGCTAGTTTTTTTTATAGCCGTCTCAAGCTCAGTACTTGTATGTTTTATTGAACCAACTTAATTTAAACCTAAGAATTTTAAAACGAATATTATTTTATTATGTGAGCTAACGTTTTTCTCTTTATTTTCTATTTAAATTAGGATATTTCAGTATGCTAAAATTGAAAAAATTAACTCTGCAGAGACTTAAGTTTTTTTTGTTTGTTTGTTTTTATGAACATATAAAAAAAATCTCTTTTTTCTCCAAACATTTGGACCTGGAATTTTAGCCATACTTTCCCACAGTTGGAAATCACTACTAATACATTGTCTCATATCTGTTTTTACATTTTTAATCAAGTTCAAGTGCCATCAGGTGCCACCTCTCAATTTGTTGCTATTACACAGTACAACATTTTTCAGCTGATTGATTCGCGCCTCAATTCTGATAAGGCCCTTTTGTTTAACATAACTCAAGAACCACTAGTCGGATTTTACTTAAACAAATTTAGAAAAATCAAGAATCACAAGTACTTTCAGCTGCTTATATAACGTTTCGCTACATAAGCAACAGTTTCGAAGTTATAAATAAATGTATGAAGAAAAAAAAAAATATTTTTGCCTAAAAAGTTAATTTTTTTTTAATTCATAAAAAATCCAAAACGGTAAAAAAAGTGTCAAGTCCTATTACTTTCACGTAAAGTCGTATAACCTATGAAAAAAATGGGACATAATTCATGAAAATCGATGAACACGTTTCGCTTCTATGCACAATTAAGTAAAGGTATGAATTTAAAAAAATTTGCTCGAGATATGCACAAATTTCTGACTCTCGTTTATATACGACATCAGTTGTACCACTTAAATTATCATTAAGTGATGACATAAATAAATTGTATGGAACAACAATAAACCTTCTTCCACACAGTATTGTGGAACACTACAGATTGCATACGTTAAAGAGACACCTCAAGTTATACGAGAAGAACAGAGGAGTTGATGAGGAGATATCTCAACTAAAAGAATTTGAGTTGACAGTGAATAATCGCAACTTTAGAGTAAAACATGAATTATAGTTTATAATGATTGACGGAAAGACAGAACAATCAGTAATAGAAACACCAGCAGCATATTCTTGTTTTATTTGTGGAGCCACAACATTCAAGATGAATAAAATCGAAGAAGTTAAAACTATGCCCGTAAGTGAACAAGCAATTTGGTATGTTACCACTTCATGCGCGTATTAAACTTATGGAGTGTCTTTCGCATGTAGCTTATAATATTGAATTTAAACGTGGGAGAGTCAACTCAAATAATCGTCCGATAAAAGAAGCCCGAAAATGTTTGATAAAGGGTGAACTTAAAGAGAAAAAAGGAATGCTGGTTGATACTGTTAAACAAGGCTCTGGTACGACAAATTGAGGAAATACGTCACGAAGATTCTTTGCTGCTGTTTTGATTTCCGAAATAACGGGTCTAGATGAAAACATAGTCAAGAGGTTTTCAATAATTCTCGAAGCTATAACAATCACCGAGATAGTAGATCCAAAAAAATTTAGTGATTTTTGTTTGGAGACGGCAAACGAGTTTGTTGCACTGTACGAGTGGTACAATATGTCACCTACACTTTACAAAATTCTGATTCATGGAAAAGGTATAATTGAAAGGTATATTTTTTCTATAGGCCTACTATCCGAAGAGGCTCAGGAAAGTCGTAACAAAGACTATAAAAAATATCGCCTTAGACACAGCAGAAAATGCAGTCGAATTGCCACGAACGAAGATATTATGCACCGAATGATGGTAACATCAGATCCCATGATTTCACATTTGACGCCTTCATTTAGCCAGAAAAAGCTTAGTGTTATAAGCGATGAAGTTAAGGCTCTTTTAGAATAATAAATTTAAAGTAGATTTAAAATAAATCAAAAATTAAAAAAAAATCATTAAAATGTTTTTGTTAGTTATGGCTTTTTACATTGCAGGTAACGATCGACATTTCTCTAACTTTCTTTACTTTGATTACTTTTGTGTATTACTATATAAATATAACTAAATTTGTGATGAAATCACTATATTTTTTGACAAATATATTTTTTTCCTCACCTCCATACAAAAATCCCCAGTGTGCGACGTATTCTGGAAGTACCGAATTTTCGGCATTAGCTTATGGATTGTCTTTGCTCCAAAGTCGAGACATTACTGTTGATTAACGCTCCGGTTCAGCCAAAAGTGTTGTTCATCGCTGAACAACAAGGCTCATCTATTGCTTTGTATTTTTTGATTATAAAAATGAATAGCAACCGATAGCTATTAAATCGGTCGTTTGGAGTTATTCTCCAAATGAAACATGTAAAAGAAACGTTCCCTAACTTTTACAGAGATCTAAAAGTGCTTAATCAAGATTTTATTAATAATTGGCTGTAATTAGTTGTTCTAAACGGTGCGACATTAGTCACTCGGTCTGGTTGAAATAATAAAGAATCGTTAGCCCTACAACTCTGTAAATATTGCGTGATGTGCCATAATCTAAGAAAAGATAATATCAAATTATATAGGGTTTTACAACAAGAAATTTTTTTAATAAAGGTTTGTTTTCTAAAACAAAATAAATAAAAAAAACTTAGGTTAAGATAATTAAAATTTTTATTGTATTACGAAGAGAAAAGTTCGGCAATTGTGACTGAAAAATGATATCTGGCAAATGTCCAGCACGACCATGCTGACAGCTGTCGATTCTTTCATCAAAGTTTTTAATCACTTTCTTTGTTTTTGGCAAAATGACGGTCTTATTGCATTAATCACATTACGGATTTTAGGTTTTAGGGCTGAAATCGATTCGATTGGCTACACGTACAGACTCTGTCCTTAACATAGCCTCACAAACAATAATCCAGTGGTGCTAAATCACACGATCTGGCTGGCCACTTAACTGCTGATTGTCGTAAAATTATGCGATTGCAAATGTGGGTTTGCAATAAATTGATCGTTTCATTAGCTAAGTGCCGCCCTGTTGAAATCACATGTCAGTGATATCCATGTCATCGCTAAAAGGCCAAAACTTAGTCGGTTAGCATCTCACAATAGCGTGATCCATTGATCATTACCGCATTTCCAGCCTCATACAGTGACACGTTGCGCATGTAAAGACTTCTCAATAATCGCTCTTGGATTTTCAGAAGTCCAAATGCGTTTTTTTTTCAGAAAAACAAGCCGGTTGTTGCTAAATGATTTAAGCGAATCTATGACGATGTGAATGACCTTTCGGCTTCAATTCCCGCAACAATTGAACTTTGTAAGGCTTCAAAGTCAAATCCTTATGCAATATTCACCATATGATGCTTTTGGATAATCACCGTGATAGAGAATGTCGAAGAATTGACAAATTTTGAGCTGGTGCCATGTTTTCAGTTTAACAACCTAATCGAACATGCGTTGGTGCTCGCATATTTTGTCAAATTCTCAGAAGTACGATTACGTTGTCGAAAAATATCACAAACTTTACGAAATGTAACTTTAGCAGAACCACTATTTTCATAGTTAATTTTAATTATTTTAATACGATTTTCTTGTGAAATCGAATTCACTGTAACAATTGCCAAATACATCTACTGTAGGCTAGTAGGTAGTGTACTAGCTTGTCAGTATGGGGGTTGTGGGTTCGATTCCCAACGAAGACCTTGGTTTTTTTCACTACAAAAATAAAAATTGACTGTCGGTGGGGCTGCTCAGCGACGAAGGCATGGTCACTAGTCGCTGTGCTGTCTTATACGACAGGCAATTTCCGTCTATCCTTCTACTTTCACCGCCTGTTTCATCTCTTCTCTATCCCTTTTCTAAAGAATGTAGCACGGTACTTAACTAAATAGGCATTGTTGCCTGAAGTGCTACTTCTCTAAAAAATAAACAAAATAAAAACTATGAGTTCGTCAAAAAACTAAATGTCAGAACTATAATGTTGTTCGTGTTGTCACAATTGAAAAATAAACTTCTTGTTGAAAAACCTCTTCTCTTTTAATTTTCTTGGACACAAATATGATTTTCAGAATTCTGCTGCTCGTTCTCTTCCCTAAAAAAAGGTGAATTTTTATATTTCTCAAAAAATATTTATTTATTCATCAATTTTTATTTTGTCTCCTTTAAATACTTTACTCCTTGTGTCAGCGTTTTTTTTTTTTGCAATTCTCGAAGGAGCTCTGATTAGCCTTGAGATCTCTTAGCTAGTCGGTTTTTATCTCGGCAATCATTGAAAAATGCCGTCTTTTCATAAGTCTCCTCAATGTTGGGAATAGGAAAAAGTCTTATGAATACGACAGCTAAGGTGTGATTAGGGTATTCTTTTACAAGTAAGCAGTGACGATGCAACTGTCATAACTTCAAGCTGATGTGTATCCCTTATTAATAAACCTAATTAGCAGTAGCAGATTTATTATCATTTGTTTTATAAAAGTTCGCACTGTCAGTGGTGTCATAAAAACACATTAACAATACAATACAATTTAAATTAAAAAGTCTGTTTACTTTTATAGAACATTAAATGTGCTTAGTCACACTTAAGCTAAGACACTAAAAAGTGACTATTAACAGCATATAATGAATTGAAAGTATTTTAATTAAAAAATAATAATAATAAAAATTCATTCGACTATAATAAAAAATAAAATGGCAAACCGTGTTTCAAATATCGTTTATGATTTAATGTTTTTACACGTACTTGCAGTGGTCTTTTTTTTATTAATTTATTTTATTTTTTTTTATTTTAAATTTATATTTTACTTTGTTTAAAAATGATTATTAACATCTCACATTTTATTTTTCCCAGAGTTGTGAAAATATTTAATTAAAAAAAAAGCAATTTGAATGCATTCCTGCAAGGTCACAAATGTATACACACGTTCCATTTTTCTCTTGATGTTCACACACATAAATTTTTCATTCGTAATATTCGTGTGTGTGTGTGTGTGTGTAAAACACTTTTTAAGATTTATTAACAAGGTGAAAATAGTAAAAAAGCAGACATTTCTGAAATTGATTAGAAAATGTAGCTCGTTCCTGTGACTTAAGTGAGTAATTGTTAACATAAATAGCGTAGGCTCATCTTGTTTCACACAGATCCTGGAAATACCTGGGTTGTGTTAAGCCATCTAGTTCACTGTAATTAAATTTGGGATTTAACTAAACAGTAAACATAGTAAAAATTATATCAAATCTCTGATATGATAAAATTGATGTGATTGTTAGCATCACCTGTGTTCCTTGTTTTTTTTTTTTAAGAGAAGTAGCACTTCAGGCAACAATGCCTCTTTAGTCAAATACCGTGCTACATTCTTTAGGAAAGGGAGAGAGAAGAGATAATACAGGTGGTGAAAGTAGAAGGATAGTTATTTTTGTAGTAACAACCATCATCCCTAGATTGGTAGGTTAAGTACTCTATCTGCTAGCCTATCGTGGCAAGCTTTCATTTCTAAATGACCCATGTTATCGGAAATTAACTGTCATATAAGATAGCACAGTGACCGGTGACTATGCCTTTATCACTGAGCAGCCCCAACGACAGTCAATTTTTATTTTTTGTAGTGAAAATAACCAAGATCTTTGTTGGGAATCAAACCCCCAACCCCAGACTGATAAGCTAGTACACTTCCTACTAACTGACCTACAGGGGGCAGTATTTAATATTTAATTCACTTTTACCTGAAAGCCTTCCTATCCGATATTTTTTGTAAGCTTTAATTTAAAATCATTAAAATAAAATAATTCCTATAAACTCTTCCAAACAAACAAATTAATTCAATTTAATTATTTATTTTAACAATTTTATTTTATTATTTTAAAACATAAAATAATCTCGATTGCCTCCCGAAAAACTTAAAAACGTTTTTTTTTTTTTTAATTTATATTGCGTTGCCAGATCAACTTGTAATTCTCGCGGGCTGCCACCTTAGCCGGGTCCCACACTTGTAAAAAATTTATTAAATAAAAACATAAAATTAAATAAATAAAAAAATATTAAAACGTAAAAAGCAAAAATAAAATGTTTTTAATCATATTATGATCAGATTATATTATATATTATATATTCATATATCTAAAACGCGGCTTTATAAAGATGTCATTACACCGCAGTAGCGATGCTTTTCAGCGACAGGAATGACAACTATATATTTTATAGATTGAACATATTAATGGTCATATTTTGTAATTTTATTATGTTATATTTCCAATAGTAACAATAATATGATTGTAAAGATGAATTTTTTTTAAATTGTCATGAAATTTATTTTAAACTTAATCTTTTGGCATTATAATTTAAATACGACTTGTGGCCTATGAACACCATGGCTAGCTCGTAATCTAATTTGGAGATTCAATTTTCAATGAACTGAACAAAATTTGTGTTCGTATATCGGCAATAATTCGCCGAATATTGTACTTCAGGTGGTCAATCGTTTTGCGCTTACATATCCTTCGATTTTGCATAACCGCGGCATTAAATCGCTTGATCTTGGAGGGTAATTCACAAACGTGAAACTGTGCGGTTAACTGCAGCTCGAACTGTGTGACATGTTGTGCTGTCTTGCTGCAGCCATAGCTCTTGCACATCATGGTTGTTTTTTTGATGAACGAAAAAGTCCCACCAGCATCGTTTTTAAAGAAGTGTGCACCACTCACTGATTTCATTGTGTCCATAAAGCACATCAAACACTGAGTTTTTCTGGATGCGACGGTGTCTTAACATACACTTGAGAATTATAATCACTCCAAATATGACAGTTTTATTTATGGACGCTGCCATTCAAATAAAAGTCAGCTTTATCGCTAAACAACATGCGTTTATGAAAATTGGGATTAAGGGGAATTTTTCGTTTGGGCTCAATTTGCACAATTTGTGGGAGAGTTGTTTTATAGCAGGCCTCAATCTATTCATGTTAAAATGTTAAACCAAACTAAACATAAATCACTTGGCAGACAAAATAGCCGCCCGGTTTAAAAATGTTGCGAACTGAAATGTTTATACCAGCGTAAAAAACACCATAAACTTTACAATTTAATTATAATATTGTTACAGATGGGTCGTGCTTAAGTTTTAAAATAAAAATAATTAAGCAATAAAGCAAACTACTGAGTATGTTGTTTGCGAACTGCGTGGCTTGCTAAGAAAACTTGTGGTACAACAACAAAATTTCTAGTTACAAACTGCGTAAAAATTTTATAAACGCAAACAACAACAATTTGTTATGCTGATTACTAACTGTGTGGCATGCAAGACAAAAACCAATTTCTGTTTACTAACTACTTAGAAATTTTATGCGCGAAAGACAACAACAAACATGTATGCTGTTTACCCATCTGCGTAGTTTTCTAAGAAACCTGTTTTACAAAAGACAACAACAAATAAATCCCAAGGAGATACCTTAAGTTATTGACATTGGTGACACCTTTGTCCAGCCCGAAAATGCTTGATCGGCAATTGATCAATGTACGCGCAACCAAACAAGTTCGATGAACTAATATGCGCATCCGGTCTAATTGCAATTTGCTTGCGATGCATGAAGGGCTAATTTGCTGGGTCAGCATCTGGCAGTTCGCGCGTGTTGGTGCAACGGAGGGAAGAATAAAGGAAGTGGATGATAGGAAAATCAGTCTTGGCTACGGCGTTGCGTGTTTCGGTTGTAATTAAATTAATTTTAGTAATAAATATCAAATTTTGTATTTTTAATTAAATTGAATAATAAATAGAAAGTTTGTGAATTAATTTAGTGATTTAAAATAAAAGTGTTTCAATTAGATACGGGCGCAAGTTGGTGCGCCTTAATATTTTTTGTGATCAACCGTTTAGAATCCTTTAACTCTTATCAGCATAAAAACAAAAACAAAAGTACCCACAGACATACAGGCGCCTATATATCGAATAAACAACATACAACAATAAAATGTAATACAAAGGGAGTAGAAGATTCTTAATTTTTCGAGACTTTTAGTGGACAAATATAAAAGGGCAGCTATGAGTGGACAGTTAGTCAGTGAGGTGAAGATGTGCATTTTAAGTTAATTGTTCTGTAGTGTCAACTTTGTGTAATTAAAGTAAATAAAATTGTTATTAATTTAAAAATTCTAAAAACTGGTGTTATTTATTTTGCAATAAAGAACTCACAACAAAACGTTTGTGAAAGGTATAAACGTAACAATATATTGCTCTTAGATTATAATAATCTTAGACGTGTTTTGCTTTGAGTTGATGTTATGAGATGCACTGATTGTAGGGCTTATATGGAAAGCCTGCCTGCTGTGATAGAGAAAATAAGAAAACTTTTTTATTCGCTGAAATTAGCAATTGGGAATTATTGGTGAAAACATCACATAACGTTGACATATACAAGGAATGTGGATGAATTTTTTAAAGATTTATCTGAAAACCAATTTTATTTCTTAATAAAGTACTACAGCCTTACTAAAAATTCCTTTTTTTTTGGTTAAAAGTAAAAGAATTGTAAATTTTTTTTAATTAAACATTTTTTTATAAAAAAAAAATCAAGCTGAAAACACGCTTTGATTTATTTAAATTAATTTTTTGTTGTTTGCTTTTTTCTGTCTTATTTTTGTTTATGCAAATAAAACATTTTCAAAAGGTTGATGGTGCAACTTTTTTTGTTTTATTTATTTTTAATCGTTAAAATCAAAAGCAAATGCCAAACGAAATAATTCAACCGCAAATGTATTAAATGGAAGTTGTATTTTTAAATCAGCAAAGCTTTCATAATCAATTTAAACTTTAAAAGTCACTTCTTCATTTCATTAAAATAGTTGCTGTTGTTGTTGTTGTTCTTTTTCGCAGCAAATAGGTTTGTAAAAGGCCGGCTATGAAATTCAAATTGGCAAAGTTTGATTTAATTTTGTTTTATTCTTTTTAAAAATCCTAAAAAAGAAAACGAATCAAACAACTTGTCTGTTTAAATATCACACTCTTTTATTTGTTTCTTTTTTCTTGTTAGATTTTTTAGTCTTTTTATATATATTCAGAAGATTTTTACAAAATTTAGGTTAAATGCAAGACTAACCCACTAAGGTTTTATTTGCTTCTTGTTTACACTCAAGTTGTTTTTTGTTGCTGGCATTTTTCTTTGTTTTGTATACAAATTTTTCTTCAGTTCTTTTTAAAAAAGTCACTTGACAAGTGTTCGTGGTTTAGTTTTTTTTTGTTTTTTTGTTGTTGTTTATTGTGGCAACTTATTTGTATTTACAATTTTAATAATCAGAGTTTAAAGGAATTGAAACAATTTTGAGACTGTCGTGCAGGTGAGACAATTTAGATTTCTAATTTCAATATACTTTTCTGCAAAAATTGCGTTTTAAATTCGCCAATAAATCATTGAATGCTACGCGCCAGGTGACTAGAAAAAAAAAGGTTTGAATGGGGTGAAATTGCAAGTGATTGGTTTGAGCTTTGTACCCTGATTTATGTCACTTAAGTGAGAAATTTCTCAAATGACAATGTCATAGAGGCATCTTGTTTTACACAAGTTGAGCTAGAGTTATTCAGAAATCTTTTCACTACTTTGTATTATAAAACAAAATGAATGATTTACTTTAGCTTATAGCAAGACCATAATGTTTTCGTCTGAGAAAATTACTCACTAAGTTTACAGAAACAAGATTCTGGGATCATAGTACATCCCCTGCTAATTAAATAACCCATTTTTTGATAAGACTTTTCCTTACCATTGTCGCCTCTGGCGTCGAAGGCGGCCACCAATCACCTGTGCTTGCAGGTTCCCCTCAGGGGCATATAAATATGGTCTTTATAGAATTCCACTATCTAGACACAGTGCAACTGGGGAAAAAGGGAGCCCAGACCCCTGAAGACAGGCAGGGAGTCAACTGGAAGCTCTACTTTATTTCCACGGGGATCAGTGAGCCGCAGAGTTCATTATTTGTCTCTTTAGACATTTAATAGTTCTCTGACTGATCATTAAGGTTGGCCCCTATATGTGAGTATCGTGGTGGTTGTGGTTTCGCGGCCCCATAACAGTATAATGGTTATTATGGTGGCCAGGATCATCTCACTGATAATGACACGCAAAGTGAATGATCCAGTCCAGTGAGCACGCTAGACATGTGTTCTGGACAGCAGTAGGAAAGTCTCCAACTCTTTAGCAAGGTGTGATGGTTTGCAGTCCTGCCATGGAATCATTAAAGTTGCAACTAGGTGGTTCTGTTGCTTATAATTATGTCTTCGGCTTCCTAGGACGCATGTATGACGTTCCAAATTATACAATTGTGGTATGTCCACCATCTGATTAAGGCTACATAGTCAGGTGCGGATGTAAAACGAATCACACTATCTGTACTTGCAGGTGACTTTCATCCTCAGGCACGACAACTTTCTATGTATAAACAGTGACTAAATTACTGGAACTACGAAAGGCAAAGTAGCCCATTGGGATTACGATCTCTATAACGACTACTGATGTGCGGCTCTTTGAAAATTAAAGGGGGTTTCGGCAAGAGTTGCCAATGATGCGTCAGTGCGTTTTTAGATAGATAGATTTTACACAGGGTGAGCCAGAGTTAATTAACGATCTTTTCATTACTTCGTATTATTAAACATTATTTATGATTTACTTAACGTTATAGCAAGACCATAAAGCTTTTGTCTGAGGAAATTTCTCACTAAGTTTACAGAAACAAGATTCGGGATCATAGTCCAAGCCCCTGCCAATTTAATAACCCATCTTTTTGATAAGACTAGTTTTTTGATAAGACTATCTTTTTCCTTACCATTTTTGCGTAGAAGGTGGCACCAGTCACCTGTGCATCCTCAGGGACTAGAACTTTCTACGAGTAAACAGTGACTAAATTACTGGAACTACGAAAGCCAGTAGCCCACTTGGAATACGATCTCTATAACGACTATTGATGCATCCCTTTGAAGATCAACGGGGAGGTCGACAAGTGTAACCAGTCGTGCGTCAGTGCGAGTTTAGATAGCCTTTTTTAAGTCACCTGAGCTTGCAGGTGACTCTTATCTTCAGCGACGAGAGCTTTCTAATGTCTAAACAGTCACTAAATTACTGGAACTATGAAAGCCAATAGCCCACTAGGATTATGATCTCTGTAAGGATTATTGATGAGACTCTTTAAAGATTAAAGTAGTGACTATGGTTTTACCCTAATTGCGGGGCTGGCAAGTGTTAAGTTTAGATAGCCTTTTTTCAAGCAAGGAGCAAGGACACGGCCCTGCAAGCGATAGTCTTAAAGTTGCTACTTGCAATGTCACTTGCGTTGCACTCCACGCTCCACGATAGACGCGTTGCTTGCAACTAGTTGTAAATCAATCGTTTAGTTGTGGTTCGATACTGTCCACGCTCTCTTACAGCGTCCTTGTACGTGTTAAGTTTCTACTATATTTTCAGCGAAGTGAGAAACAAAAAAAGTTTTACCAGCTTCAAAAAAGTATGATAAGTCGTCTTAACACCAAAGACGTTGCCGTAGTGTTGTTCTTAAAATTGCTTTAATCATTATATTTTGCTTCTTCATTACTTATCACCTCTAATTTTTAGCTTTACAAAGAATATAGCACATTTAACTAGGAGGCACTATTGTTTAAGTGTCACTTTTCTTTAACAAAAACCCCTATTTAAGGTTACCATATTTTTAGAAAAATAAAAATAAGAAATTTAGAATGATAAACGCAAATTATTCTTTTAAGTTTTATTTATTCAATAATTATTGTTATTATTCTTGAAGAAAACAATATGCAGAAAGAATAAATATCACGCACACACACACTGATGCACAAAAGTATTTATGTTCATGCAATATACCAATTTAACTGAGCTAAAGGTATTCGAATAAAACCACTAAAAATCTTTTATATACTCGTATTTAATATGACGAGAAGGCATTTGGACTAATGGACGGACAGCATAAATTCACACATTAGTTACAGTTGTTAGATACTGGACACACAGCATGTTTTTTTAATTGACATTTAACAATGTACTTTGAATTAGACTGTAAGATATATTTAATAACGGGTGAACCATAATTCCCAAAATTATATTTTTGCCATTTGTATTGCAAAATAATTCCAAAAAAAAGAGCCACTTACTAGGTGACAGGGCTATTAAAAATGAACAATAATTGAGAGAACAGCTGCTGTATATGCTCAACAGAAAGAAAAATAAGAAAAATTCGATTTCCACTATTTTAAAAGCCATCGTCAGTGAACTCACTTATGACAACCGAAAAAGACTTGGCCTTCTGGTGGATCTTCTTCGAATCCAGCCGCTGCTGGCACAAGTGATGTAGGAGCAGCAGTCAACCCTAATAATGCAATGGGTGTTGGAGCAGTTGGTCCTCCAGGTTCACGTTTAGTATCTGCTATTAATGGTCTAGGTGGTATAGGTGGTGGACCTCATAAACCAGACAACAGTATGTGGCCCCATCCTGCCGGGCCACCGAATGTGCCTACAACTAATGTTGCTGGTAATGGAATGCTGGTAGCTGGGGTGACGTGGAAAACCATAATGTTATTGGTGGCGCTGCCTCCGTTGGCTGTAATAGTGCTCTGGGGTGATGATTGCTCTGCTAAATTCTATACGGCAATTATTGCATAAAACATTTTCTGGTCTTGTACTCTTTTGTTTTTGCTAATGAGAGATGCCGATCCTTAAATCATGTGTTTGGATGCCATTAGATTTGTTTTAGAAAATTACTTGATGCCAAAGGCGATATGAAAACAATTGCACATTTATCAAATTGGTTACGAAGAAAATTTAAAGCTGTCACAATTTTAATCGCAATTGCGTAAAATATTCTTAGAAATATTTAAATGCCTATTGTGCATTGGCTAAACCATGGAAAAAAATATCTTCGATTCTGTTGATGGTCAAAGGCGAATTTTATTTCCACTCATGAAGGTTCCGGTCCATGTATGGATAACTCTTCAATTATTTTATTTTATGCTCTTGTTATTTGTTCCTGAAAATCTTAACTGTTCAATTCAAATGGTTTAAAAGGTTTCTCCTCCGCCAGTAAATGAAATAATATTGTCATTTTCCGTCCTAACTGGCTGGTTTGTATTCGATGGCGAGCGCTTGTAATTAGGAGTACAAACTAAAACGGGGCTTGAGAATGATGCATTCGCATCGAAAGCGCTCGCCATCGAATACAAACCAGCCAGTTAGGACGGAAAATGGCAATATTATTAAATTAATTGTTTTATTTTGTCGTTGTAGCAGATTCGTACTCTATGCTCGTTGTTAATTGGAAGTGTCTTCTATAATAGACACTCTTTAGTTTTAAATCTATTTTTTAACTTTTTATCTAAATTATGTGACTAAATGTTGCGGTTTTAATGATAGACACGACGAATGAACTGAAATTTTAACAATGTTAATAGAGTTACGATATAAAACTTTTGAGTATGGTGTGTTGTATGTGTTCTATTATTCCCAAATAGTGTGCTAATTTTGTAACAGACTCTATATTGAGTGGAATAACATAAAGCAAGAGAGTGGTAAAGTGAAAGAGCAAGAGAGATCGAGAGCTATAGAGAGGAAAATAGAGAAGTAAAAAAAACACATAAATGAAATAGTAAAATTTAAGTACCAACAACAATGCTGACATACGAGCATAGTCAGAGCTGTTCTTTTGAATTCTGGTTGCATAAAGAATATGTTGAATCGTACTTTGGGCCATTCCAAACAATTATGCTATTCAACTGATATGTGATTTCTATCTCATTAGTTTAACTTCAGCGAAATATCTCCTACACGAAACTGGGGTAGAGTTTTATGATGTAAAGTTAATGCTTAACTCCAGCTTAATGAGTCCCAAGATAACTAATATTTTCATGTAAGAAATTTCTAACTGAAAGAAACAAACCACTGAATAATTTGTTTAAAATTGTTAAAAAAACATTCCTTACGCACCTCTATTTCATTCTTTAGTCAAATTGTTACAACAGTGTGGCGTCTTGATTTTAACGCAACGCTAAATGTTACTAAGAAAATAAACCATGTGTTGTTGTTGTCGTATAGTCTTATGTGGTTGTTATTATTGTGTTCTTAACTACAAACACACGTTCACTGCACTTTGCATTTTGTTATGATGTCAACTAAACTTAACGTCCTTGATACTTATTTTTATTTTTTATTGTTGTTTTTGTTGTTGTCTAACAAGAGTTTTTATTTTCTGCTTACGAGTTTTATTAGTTTTAATGCCTGTTAATTGTTTCAGCATAAAATTAAAAGTCAACAAAAAAAAAATAAAAAAAAATAAAACAAAGTACAACATTTAACAGATATAACTAACAAGTAGAGTGTCCTTGATATTTCCATTATTCTTATTTTTTTTTTTTGTACGTAAACACTTGTCGTCAATGCCAGTTTGCTGGCTATAAAAATAAAAATTAGCTGGCAAATTAGCTCAAATTTTGAAAACAATATTAGTAAATATTAAATTAAATTAAAATTGAATTGAGGTCCTTAAAGCCTACTACACTTATAAAAATATATCTTATTGCCAATGCAACAGGTTTCGCTTAGCACACTTTGCATTGGCCCGTAGTCGTAAGTAAATATAAGCATAAAAAAACAACTAAAGCAAGCTGCCAGATCTTTTTATATTATACAATTGAGACATGTTAACTCGCCTAAAAATAGAAATGGTAATTGCGTGCTGCTTGGAACTATATGAGCAAGATAAGGAACAGAGAACTTCATTATGCAGAGTTGTAAAGTGTATGTTGTTTAACAGTGCTGTTAACAAAACTATACAGAGCTGAGTAAATAAAATGAAATACTGATTAGAGTGTTTGATGTTACACTTAAAAAAGTCGAACGAGCTAATAATTATAAAATTATTTCCCGATTTTTTAAGATGAATTATTTCTACGCAACAGACCAGTTTGCAGAGATTGTTATACCTCTCACGATATGAACGCTTAGAAGTAAAAAGAAATTTATTAAAGGATGATTGTGTGCACTTCTCTACTACATTTAAGCTCACGCAAAGGAACATTTTCGTCACAATTATGAACGCTTACAGATACGTAATCTGTACAATAAAATAAATAACACCCTTGCGTAAATAAATAAATACAAATAGACTATTTTCATAAATAACTGATTTATAAATATTTGAAAAAAAAAACTATTCTTCTTCTTCTTTATATATATTATAATTATTCTACCGTACGTACTGAACTCCTCCTAAACGGCTGGACCGATTTGCATAAATTTTTTTGTATGCATTTGGGTGGCGCCCCCGTGTGGCTTAGATTAACAATTCGGTCCAAATGGACAAAAGGTCGTGGTACCTCCCATATAAACCACAAATTAAAAATTTATTATTTCTGCTCCTGATAACGGTACGTCGGTGTGGTGTGAATTTTTTAAGTGCTGCTGCAAATATGGGTGAGATTGTACAAAGGGGCATGGTACCTCCCATACAAACCACAAATTAAGAATCCAATATTTCTGCTCCTGCTAACGGTATTTGAACAGAATTTGCTATTTGGGTTGAGTGAACATACTTTAAGTTCTGCTGCAAATATAGGCGGGATTGGATAATGGAGTGTGGTACCTCCCTACTGTACGTGTGTATGTCACTGAATAAATTTTTTTTGCATGCGTTTGGGTGCCACCTTGAATGGCTTATATTCACAAACCAGCCCGGCAGATGGCACTGCAGTCGGTATCCAGGCTATTCAACTAAACTGCCGCTACACGACTGGATCGATTTAAATGAATTTTTGCGTGTTCATTCATTCATTCAATGCATTTAATTTTTTTGTGCGCTGTGTTTTGATATTATATAATATCGCATTTACATAAATACTAAGCGTTGTTTACTTCAAGAATACACACAGGCCATAAATTCGTCGCCAGCCGCCAACTGCCTCCAAAGTGCCTTGGCGGATGACGGTGTGAAAGGCCCAAAGTAACATGGACTTGATTACTGCCGCCGTTAAAGCAGTCGTGGTGGGCATGGAGCTCACAAATTCGTTCTCAATGAGTCAGCTAGTTTATAATAAAATAATAAATAAAATTTTCTCATCAAATTAATTAACATTTTCAATACAAAATTATAGCACGATAGCGCAAATTATTAATAAATTGCTATTGTTTATGAAAAATTTTAGAAAAATGAAAAACATGAAAATTACCTGCCCATTGCGTTTAATTACCGGACGTTATTAAAAACAACAAAAGCAAAATTTAAATTTAAAACTTAAATTGATCAATAAAAACATTGCAAAATTAAAAGCAAAAGTTGTTTTTTAATTTCAAAAACGTTGTCATGCAAAAGGTCTTTCAACAGAAATGGTTAAATTAATATAAAATAAAAAAAATTGTTAATGAACTTTTTACTTAAAAGACCTTTTAACATTTGTTGTTGTTGTTGCTGTTGTTGTGAAATTCAACTTACTTCGAAAGTGTGGCACAGTGAAGCAGAAAGAAAATGTTTTCAAACTTAATTAATAGTAAAAAAAAATTTATTTAAATTTGATATTTTCAGATTTTTTAACAGTGGCGCAAGAGGTTTCCAAAATAAATTCTAGTTACCCGTTGACTTTAACTTCAATTTAAATACATAGTAATTTCTATTTGGTACGAGTAGATTGTGTCCAAATATGTCTGTTATACATGGAACACAATTTTATATATGCTGCTGTTTTTGTTTTTTTTTTTTAAGAGAAGTAGTACTTCAGGCAACAATGCCTATTTAGTCAAGTACCGTGCTACATTCTTAAGGAAAAGGATAGAGAATAAATGAAACAGGTGGTGAAAGTAGAAGGATAGTCGGAAATTAACTGCAGTATATAAGACAGCACAGCGACCAGTGACTATGCCTTCATCACTGAGCAGTCCCACCGACAGAAATTTTTTATTTTTGTAGTGAAAAAAACCAAAGTCTTTGTTGGGAATCGAACCCACAACCTCCAGACTTGACAAGCTAGTACGCTACCTACTAGCCTACAGGGGCACAGGGGTTTGGGTCGATGATGAGTTCTGTGATGCCGTGTGCCATTAGGCTTTATTAAAATTTATATTTCCCATTGCAGACTACAAAACTTCTATAATTATTCCTTTAAAATACATTTTTTTAAAATCGAAACTGTAAGCGGGTAAGTGATCTCCTAAAACTGTTGATGTTACGATTAACGAACATAGTTCGCAAAAGTTTCATTATTTAATCGATCGTTTGACTCCATGTGTCACTCCGCTGAATCCAAAGTTTATCCAAATTCATATTAATTCTTCTATTGCATATCATCAAGAATACATACATGATCAAATTAAGTTACAAAGCGTTTCCGTGTAACTAAAACAGCGTTTTTGACAACAATTGTTGGCTGCTCTATACTGATGTACAAGTTTTTTAGCACCAGAATTGACAATTTCGTTTGTTGTTGGCATAGTCGACGATGTGAAAATGCAGCCATTCTGAAATGAAAGTTGGGTGGTTGGTCACATTCGAAGACATCCAAAACGATGTTGACGCGCTTTTTTGTCTCCAATTTTTGAGCACATCAGTAACGAATCTACATTCTCGAATTGAGCTGCATAATTTTGGCGGCATTCTTTCTATTCATTCTTCGTTAAAATGTTTGTAATATTTCTCAACTCTGTTCTGTTCAAGAGGTTTGATTCGCTATTTTAAGAATTAAAAAAATTTTTTTAAATATTTCTAAACTTTATGCAAATTCAGGTAACTAGAGCCTATTATAAGTTTCTCTTGAAAGTTGTCCAAAAACGTATTACGCAGAGAATTGCATTGACATGTTAACTTTAACAAAGTTTTTGTAGAAAACTTATTTCAATGTCAAGTGGCAGTATTTTCTTCTAAATGTTCTAATAAAAGAAAATATTTTTTTAAAGCAGATTTATTTTTAAGCAGTGCTCAAATAGTTTTTTGTTTGATTTATATTTGTTATTATTGTTAAGAGAATTCATTAAAAAAAAATATGTTAAACAGTAAAATTGTTAAAGTTTTCTTATAAATAAAAAATTTTTTAAAGTTTAAAAGTGTTAGATATATCGCACCCTAAATAGAAAAGGAACACAACTCAAAATACTAAAATTTTTAGGAGAGACAAAAAACTGTTTAGTTCATCGTGCGGAAGCAACACACTTAACACAAAAATAGATATAACTGTATTTTTCCAGTTACAGAAGATAGTGGAGGTGAAAGGAATTTTTGCAGTAGTTAGAGATGTGTACTCTGAATTAATTTATGGAAAAAAGTTAGTTTTGGAAAATTTCGAGTTTGTGGCCCTTTTGTATTTAGGATGCCATATGGTTGTTATGCTAGATATGTCTTCTTACAAAATTTAAGTGTTTGTTTTTCCTATAATTTTTAAATTATAATAAAAATAACGGTAGCCGATAGTCTTAGTTACTAGTGCTTTAGTTCTTAAGATTTATTATAATTTCAATTATAATAGATGAAAAGTATAAATAAATAAATAAATAATATAAAAAGCAAAAAAAAAAAATTATGTTTTGAGTTCATTTCCCGTCTCTGAACGAGCGAACTTGAAAATAATAATAATACAATACAAAAATAAATATAATGAAAGTCTTGGTAACAAAAATACCTAAAATAATTTTTTTTTATTTAAAGAAAATAATTATAAAAAAATCACTAAATAAACAAACAAACACACAAACCAGCGAACTAATGAGAAACAGTTTTTTTTTGACAGTTATTATTTTGTTTTGAAATTATTTTCTATCATAAAACGTGAATGAATGCTAAAATAGAGTTGTACACAGTCCCCACCACCTTTATTTTATGACAAGTGCCGGAACGCCACTAGCAGCTATTTAATGTTTCAATATCGGTTAGAAACAGCAAGTTGTTGTGTTGTGTTGTTTATATCTCTAAAACTTAATAATTCAGCAGTAAAAAATATTTCCTTTTGTTTTTATTTTTCTTAAAACTCTATTGGCAAAAGTAAAAATTGCGTAAACTGCAATTATGTTTTTCATTTATTTTTTTAAAAAAACATATTAAAAAAAAATATATAAAAATACAATATCTTTTAAACAACGCGTCTGTTAATTTGGAAAAGCGTCAATAACAACTAACAAACAATATTTAATTTCAAAATTTATTTAAATAAACTTAAAAACTGCAACAGTTTATTGAACTCAAAAATTAAATATTATAAAACATAAAAGAAACTAGTAGATTTAAAATAAAAAATAAAAAAAAATTGGAAAAGAAATAATAAAATTTATTACTTAAGTGTTAAGAAAACCAATACACACTTGCAAGTTAAAAACAAAAAAAAAAACAGTCGTGTATTTATTGTTGTAAATCATGACTTTTTAACATTTTCACAATGATGTTGCTGCCAGTGTTTACTGCTACTGCTACCGCTGCCGCTGCTACAGCAGCATATTAAATATGCCTGCCCGCTGTTTAAAACCATGGCAGCCGATCAACTTGTTTTTTGTTTCAACAATTTTTGCTGGTTAATCAATTTTGAAAATGAAAATGAAAAACAAAAAAGTATTAAATACAATTTTGCAGTTTCCTTATTGTTTATTGCATTTCAGTGAAATATTTGAAACCTCGTCAAATCAGGCAGGCGGTCACTTAACTTTGTGGACAACTATTTCGATGATTTTGAGTTTAATAAGTTAAATAGTGACGAGACAAGTCATAAATATTTTATGCTTTGTTTTTCTTTTCTATACGTTAGTGTCAAAAATGTTATTGGCCTTTTAAAACGAAATGCTCATTTAAAATCAGGAACTTCTAAGCTTTTAATTGCAAATATGCAATTGGTGGGTAGTCTATTAGAAAACAAATTTACTTTTTACTTTATTTTACTTACTGTTTATATTAAATATGGCGTAACTGGGTTTTAACTAAGTGAACCAAAAGATTTCTAAATAATGTCACAGTTGTATTTAAAAAAGAGTCACAGTTTTTGCCAGATTATCCATTTAAACATTGAAGTGGTGGCACTTTTGGAAATTGTTTTTTTTTTTTTTTAATTTAAGACTTTTTATCCTCTTAAAGGTTACATACAAAGGAATAATAGCAAGTATAAAAGTTAAAATTATAGGGTGACACCAAAAAGACGCGACGGACACGTGAAATTTACCCCCTGACGTGCAATAACTTTGTCATTTGAACCATAATATACACACACTTTAAATTTTAAATAACAAATAATAAAATGAAAGATTTTAAAATTAAAGGGTGGCCCATACAAGCTAAACACCTACTTGATGGATTTATAAATTATTATCTACAAATAATAAATTTGCCTCTCCTCGCTTCAACAAACCTTGACTGACGTCAGTGCTCCCAAATTTTACCAACGTAACTTAAATGGCTGTTGAAACTTTGCTGAGCTGCTTCCATACGAAAAGTCGAATGTTAGGCGTTACAAGATTTACGTCAGTACCTAGCTGTGTAAGCCATAACCCGACGATGGATCAAACCACTGTGGGTGATATATATCGTCACCCTCACCCTAGGAAGTCCAAGACATAGTTTTATACAACAGGTCATTCCTAGCTGCAACTTCGACTGTTTGGAGCAGGCCGCCATCCCCACTGGAAACTTTCCAACTCCTTGTCCAGAACATATGGCAGCATGTTCACTGGATACGGATCATTCACCCTGTGTTCTTGGTGAAAGTGAGATGACCTTGGCCCCTTAATCTATTCAAGAGGGCCGCGAACCACAATTACCATGATGCTCCCGAAGGGCAAACATCAATAATCAGTCAGAGAACGGTTTAAAAGCAAAACTCTGGGGCTTACTGATTCCCGTGAAAATAATGTAAAGTTGCCCAGTTGGCTCCTGCTAGCCTTTAGGGGACTCGTTACCACCGGTGGCACATGTACTAATGGTGAGATTCCATCAAGACATATCAATGTGCCCCCGAGGGGGAGAAGAATGTTATGCGGGATATGATTTACGTCGGTACCTAGCGTGTGTATGCCGGGCGATATGATGCGTGCGCCGTGCCCTAGGAAGCCGCCGATTAATTTCTAGCAACAGGTTATTCCTATTTGCAATTTCGCAGGTTTTGAAGCAGGGTCGCCAACCACCACTCCTTGCTGAAGAGCTGCAGACTATCCAACTCCTGGTCTAGAACACATGACAAGCTTGCTCACTGGATCCGGATCATTCACCCATTGTTCTCAGTAAAGGTGAGATCTTCAGGGCCAAGAAACCACAACCACCACGATACTATAGAAGGGCCAACATCAATAATCAGTCAGAGAACAGCTAAAAGGCTAAAGAGACAACTAGCTGTACTCTGGGGCTTACTGATTCCCTCGGAAATAACGTGGAACTTCCATTTGAGCCCCTGCCAGCCTTCAAGGGACTGGGCTCCCTTATTACCCTGTTGACTCATGTCTAAATGGTTAAGCAATCCACTAGTCGAATGTTATTTCGTGATAAGATTTACATCTGCACCTGGACATAAGCCTTAATTAGATGGTGGATTATTACCACTGTGGTTAAAATGTAGCGTTCTCCTCGCCCTAGAAGGCCTTTGGATACGTATATCCTCCGGTCACTCCTAGTTGCAACTTCAAAAGCCCGAAGTAGGCCGCAGCCTTCAGTCCTTGCTGAAGAGTTGGAGACTATCCAACTTCTGGTCCAGCACGCATGAAGCTTAATATAATTAAGAACACGGCGGCATTCATACTCACTGGACCATTCATTGTGTTCACTGTGAATGATCTGACCCACAAACTCGAAACACACAGCCACCGCGATATTCCCGAAGGGCCTTCCTCAATAATCAGTCAGTTACCCCGTTGTCTCATGTCTAGAAGGTTGAGTAATCCACTAGTCAAATGTTATTTCGTGATAAGATTTACATCTGCACCTGCCCGTAGGCCTTAATCAGATGGTGGTCAAACCACTGGGAATGAAAAGCAACGTCATTCACGCCCTAGGAAGCCGAGGACTAATTCTAACAACAGGTCTTTCCTAGTTGCAATTTCAGCGGTTCCAAAGCAGGGGTCCAAACCACCTCTCCCTGCTGAAGAGCTGGAGACTATCCAGCTCCTGGTCCAGAACACATGACTAGCATGCTCACTGGATCCGGATCATTCACCCGTTGGTGTTATTAAAGTCGAGGCGATCCTAGCCACCATAATCAGTTCATGCTTGGGGTCGAAAATCACAATCACCACGATACTTCCTATGGGCCAACCTCAATAATCAGTCAGAGAACAGTTAAATGTCTAAGGAGACAAATAACGGAACTCTGCGAACTTACTGATTCCCGTGGAAATAAAGTGGAGTTTCCAGTTGTACCCTTGCTAACTTCGGGGGACTGGGCTCTCTTTTTCCCCCAGTTGCACAGGACTAAGCTGTTGCTATCTCCAAAGACCATATATATGTGCTCCCGGGGGGTAGATTTAAAGTACTGTGACAAATTATGGGTTAATTCTTGTCTTGAATTTAATCAATAAAAAAAAACAGCGCGAAGTAAAGACGATAAACCTCCGGAATAGCTGTTTGATTTGATGGATTTAATTTGTTTTAACCGGCTGAGAAAAAAGAAGAGTAATTTATGAAAGATACAAAATCTCTGATGGCTGTAAATGTACAATTCCCTAATAAAAAGTGTTCGTTATTCTTCAATTCTTTGCAAATTATTTTTAAACCTTTCACAAGAGAAATAGAGAGAGAAATTGATTTAAAACCACCATCAATTTGTTCCATAACCCGCTTGTTTATTAGTTGTAATAGAGACAGAATGTACAGACAGTCAGATAGACATAAAAACAAAGCAGTTCAAGCCAAAGAATGCAACAAAAATTTCAAAACTTTGGATTTTAATATTCATTTACCGTAGAGTGTGAACAGTGGAACATCACAAAAAAATTGATTGATTGTCAGTTTTTCTTTGTCAAACAAAACACAAAACATGAAACGATTCTTTTTGAATATTTTTTTTTGTAGAGTGTGTAAGAATGTGTGTTTACTTTTTTGTTGTAGTTAACAGGTAGAAAGTGAAAGTTCTGGGCGATTCATTATAGAAACTTTTATGCTAAACCCAGCCACACATACACACACTCACGCACACTATTGGAGAAAGGGCAAAATACATAAATTACACTCGTTTAATTTTCATTTACTATATTTTATAAACTAAACATTTTTTTCTATTATATTTTTTATTTTTTATTTTTCTTTTTTTTTCTCAGACATTTTCATGTCTTTTTAATGACTTATTGCCATAAGCGTAAAATCGTGTTAAATAAAAAGGGTCTTAATGTCATAAAACTTTTCAGGTTGTGGCTTTTTTATTATTGTTATTATTATTTTACTATTTTCTTTTCATTTGACATTCATTGCATTTGCTTTTTTTGAAATTATTTTGCTACGTAAATATCATTTTGAATGCAATCGTTTCAAAGAGTTAAAAATGGCAAATATTTTATTTATTTATTTATTTATTTTTTTTTCTAAAAACAATTAAAGTGCAAAAGAATGCAAAGTTGTTTTATGATAGCTGGGGAAATAACCACAGTTGTTGACGTTAATGGTGTTTTATTTTATTTAGCAGATAAACAAATCACATGGAATTAAAACTTTGGACTTATAAAAGGTTTTTCAACAGGAAAGTTGATTTTTAAAACAAAATCAAATAAAAAATTTAGATTAAGAATTTTCAATTTTAAATGGTATTACGAAGAGAAAAGTTCGGCAAATATGATATCTGGCAAATATCTGACAAATATCCACCACAACCATGCTGACAGATGTTGATTCTTTCATCAAAGTTTTTTAGTCCCTTTTTGAAAAAATGGCGGTCCTATTTCGTTAATCACGTCACGGATTTTGAGTTTCCAGGCTGAAATCGATTCGATTGGCTCCGTATAGACTCTGTCCTTAACATAGAGTCTCACAAAAAATAGTCCATCTGGCTGGCCATTTAACTGCTGATTATCGTAAAATTATGCGATCGGGAAATTTGGTATGCAATAAATTGATCGGCTTATTGGTCCCCCCGGGGGCACATTTATGGTCTTTATAGTACGTAACAGATATCTAGATCTGTGCAACTGGGGGAAAAAGGGAGCCCAGTCCCCTGAAGACAGGCTGACTCCCTGCCTGGAAGCTCCACTTATTTCCACGGGGATCAGTGAGCCGCAGAGTTCATTATTTGTCTCTTTAGACATTTAATAGTTCTCTGACTGATCATTGAGGTTGGCCCCTATATGGGAGTAACGTGGTGGTTGTGGTTTCGCGGCACCAGTATAACGGTTATTATGGTGGCCAGGATCATTTCACTGATAATGACACGCAAAGTGAATGACCCAGTCTCGTGAGCATGCTAGAAATGTGTTCTGGACAGGAGTTAGAAAGTCTCCAACTCTTTAGCAAGGTGTGATGATTTGCAGACCTGCACTGAAATCATTAAATTTGCAACTAGGTGGTTCTGTTGCTTAGAATTATTCCTTCGGCTATCTAGGACGCATGTATGACGTTCCAAATTATACAATAGTGGTTTGTCCACCATCTGATTAGGACTACATAGTCAGGCGCGAATGTAAAACAAATCACACTCTGATCTCTTGATCTCACCCCAGGGGCATATGGAATATTTATAGAATATTCCACTATCTAGACACAGTGCAACTGAGGAAAAAGGGAGCCCAGTCCTCTGGAGTCAGACAGGGAGACAACTGGAAGCTCCACTTTATTTCCACGGGGATCAGTGAGCCGCAGAGTTCATTATTTGTCTCTTTAGACATTTAATAGTTCTCTGACTGATCATTGAGGTTGGCCCCTAAATGGGAGTATCGTGGTGGTTGTGGTTTTGCGGCCCCATTAGGGATTTATAAAAATAATGGTGGCCAGGATCATTTCACTGATAATGGCACGCAAAGTGAATGATCCAGTCCAGTGGGCATGCTTGACATGTGTTCTGGATAGGAGTTAGAAAGTCTCCAACTCTTTAGCAAGGTGTGATGGTTTGCAGCCCTGCCCTGGAATCATTAAAGTTGCAACTAGGTGGTTCTGTTGCTTAGAATTATGTCTTCGGCTTCCTAGGACGCATGTATGACGTTCCAAATTATACAATAGTGGTTTGTCCACCATCTGATTAAGACTATATAGCCGGGTGCGGATGTAAAACAAATTACACTCTGATCTCTTGACCGTTGCCTTATCTGCAAACTCATCTTCAAAGAAAAAGGGTCCAATCATACTCCAGACTACATAGCGCACCATACAGTGGTGACACATTGAGCATACAAAGGGTTCTTAGTAATCGCTCTAGAATTTTTAGAAGCCAAAATGTGAAAATGGGCTTCGTCTGAAAAAATTATTTTTTTTAGAAAAACCAGCCGGTTGTAACTGAAGGAATTGAGCGAATATACGGCGATTGAAATGATGTGATAAGATTTACATCTGCACCTGGCCGTAAGCCTTAACCAGATGGTGGATCATTACCACTGTGGATGAAATGTAGCGTCATCCTCGCCCTAGAAGGCCTTCGGATACGTATCTCCTCTGGTCACTCCTAGTTGCAACTACGAAAGCCCGGAGTAGGCCGCAGCCTTCACTCCTTGCTGAAGAGTCAGAGACTATCCAACTCCTGGTCCAGAACGCATGAAGCTTAATATTATTAAGAACACGACGGCATTCATACTCACTGGACTTGGACCATTTATTGTGTTCATTGTGAATGATTCGACCCACAAACTCAGTCTCCCGAAGGGCCTACCTCAACAATCAGTCATAGAACAGCTAAATGCGTAAAGAGGCAAATAGCGGAACTCTGGGGCTTTACTGATTCCCGTGGAAATATAGTGGATTGTCCAGTTGACTCCTACCAGCCTTGAAGGGGATTGGGCTCTGTTTTTCCCCGCAAGACACAAGTCTAGATGGTTGTTGTAGGATCCATAAAGACTTATAATGTTCCCGGGGGGAACGGCAATTGAAATGGTTGATCCCCTTCAATTCTTCACACCAGTTGAACCTTCAAAGTCAAATCCTTATGCAAAATTCACCATGTAGTGTTTTTGGATAGCCCCAATTTTTGGGAACGTCGAAGACAAATTTAACAAATTTGGATATTTTTCAACACTGTAGTTCACGACTGCGACGTTTTCAATTGAACGACAAGCGTTGGTGTTCGCACATTTGGTGTCAACTTTTCGACCCTAATTTAACGACCAAATTCTTAATAGCGGTCTCAGAAGAACGATAATATGTTGTCCGATAGTAGCACGAATTTTACGAAATGTCACTTTAATAGTACCATCATTTATATAGTGGATTTTATTTTTTTTGTGATTTTCGTGCGAAATTGAATTCATTACAACAATTGCCAATGGATCTACTACGAATATGCCAAAAATAACTAAATGTCAAAACTATCATGTTGCTGGTGTTGCCACAATTGTAAACCTAAGTTCTTCTTTAAAAACCCAATACAATGAAAATGTAATAACGAGGGTAATTCAATAGGACTTTATAAAATTATATCTGTAACCATAAGAATATTACCGCTAATTAAGGATCGGAAAGTAACATATGTATATTGAATTTTTGTTATAAAATTTTGTGGGCAGTGAGTAAAATATTTTTGATAAAATCGAGGTTTTCCGTTAAAATTATCGAATTATTTTTTGAGTAAGAAAAATAGCAGTAAATGAATAGCAGTTCATGAGTAACCGCCGAATTGTCTGCATTGGTAGAGATTTCTGCTTCTTATAATCAAAAACTCACGAGTCATAATTTTAACTCCCATTAGGAACTATGACTATAAAGATAAATCAATATGGATTTTTTAATAAGGCGAATAAATAGATAACACCAGTTCGATCAAAATTTGCACAAGCTTGATTAATACCCAATCATAAGTAAATGAATTGGTGAATATGTCTACATGACTCATTTAATCGAATAGCAACTGAAATAGTTGAAAAAAGAAAAGAACTGGAAACTGAGAAAGAAAAACATTTTTGTCGGACCACTGTAGGTAATTTGTTGTTATAGCTTACTTACATTAGACAAATTTAAAAAATCTGTTTTTGTAAAGACTTATGGAAGCAACCTCGCATGTGCAAAAACACAAATAAATTATGCAAAGTTGCATTTATTTAGATAAAAACAGCAAATGTACTTTAGCATTGGTAAAAGTTAAAATAACAACTATCGAAAGCTTCTTTTGAAATAGAAATAATTAATTATTTTAATTAAAAATATTAATAAAAAAGACTTATCGATATCAAAAGGTACATTTTTCTTAAAGTAATTATGGTTTAGAAAGAATTTTTCCTAAAGGCACTTTTTAAAATACAATCTTGCAACAACGTGCATGTGTTGAAGGATACTTGATGTTTAAAGTTTCTACTTATTTTTTGGGGCGCTCTTTACTTTTAAAGATTTTCAGCCATTTTATTATGCATCTTTATTTCAGGTAGCATTTTATTTAAAATTGGCTTTTTAAGAGATGATTTTTTTAGAAGTTTTCTTTGTAAAAATTTTTTTTTGATCAATTTTTGTTTAAATGGAGTTTTCTCAAATATTTTTTTAATTAAATTTTCAAATATGCTTTTTTGCAAGAGCCATTATTTGGCAAATGACTTTTCAAGGGTTGATGAGTTTGTTTGAAAATATTTTCTTAAAAGGAATGATTTTTTAAAAGCAGCTTTTTAATTACTCTGCTTTTAAACAACAACAAAAAACACGTTATTTTCAACCTGCTATTTAAATTTGTGTGGCGATAAAGCTATCTTACTTTAGTCGGGAAGTACCCTGCACTCCCAATAGTTAACAGTAAAAAAATCATCTGGAGCTATAACATTATATTGTTATGGATGTGTTTTGCTTAAGTTTTAAAATAAAATAATTGAGCATTAAAGTAAACTAGTGGGTATGTTGTTTACTAACTGCTGCGTGGGTTGCTAAGAAACCTTATGTACGCTAGACAACAACAAATATCTTAAATTAAATACCAGGAAGAAACTTTATCAACATAAAAATAAAAACAAAAATACACACAGACATACAGGTGTTTATACATTGAATGGACAACATACAATAACAAAATGTGATACAAAGGAAGTAGAAGATTCTTAATTTTGCTAGACTTCTAGTGGACAAATATAAAAGGGCAGTATCTGAGTAGATAGTTAGTTAGTGTAAAAATAAATTTCATGAAGTAAAACGTGCATCGTATGTAAATTGTTCTGTAGTAGTTAAAGTAAATAAACTTCTAATTAATATAAGAACTCTAAAATCTGGTGCTATTTATTTTGCAATAAAGAACTCACACTAAAACGTGTATAAAAGGTATTAACGTAACAATATTATTGTAGTCAGGAAATATCCTGCACTCTTGATAAATTTTCTTCTATGTCATAATTGGTGATCAGTTAGCTACAGTAGCGATTATTGGAAATAATTTTCTTATGTGTAGTTTGACATTTGAACGTGAAAAAACTGAAATAATCAGCTAGCTAATACTACATCTATGGTGTATAAATATACCATATAATCTTTTTTATTTAAATCGAAAGTGTTTATTTTCTGTTATCTTTCCAGTTAATTTTTTTTCTATTTTTTCAATACCTTTAGATTGATACTAAAAATGGCTAATTTTTCGTCTTTCGTGGATTTTTCTTTGCTGTTGTTGTTTTGTTTTGCTTTATACGCCCCATGTAATCTACAACATTAGCGTTAAGCATTTTTGTTACCGCTTTGTAACGAATTTCAAATATTTTTTTTGATAAAATATTGTTACGGCTGTGTCTTGCTTAAGTTTTAAAAGAAAATAATTAAGCAGCTTAGTAAACTATTGGGTATGTTGTTTACTAACTGCGTAGTTTTCTAAGAAAACTTATCCACACAAGACAACAACAAATATCATAAAATAAATTCCAAGAAGAAACTTTATCAGAGTAGAAACAAAAACAAAAATACACACAGACATACAGGCATACATATAATGTATAGGACATTGAATGGGCAACATTCAGCAGCAAAATGTGATACAAAGGAAGTGGAAGGCTCTTAATGTTTCTAGACTTCTAGTGGACAAATGTAAAAGGGCAGTGTCTGAGTGGAGTTAGTGTAAAAATAAACCTCGTGAAGTAAAGAGTAAATTAAGTAAATTGTTCTGTAGTGTCAACTTTGTGTGGTTAAAGTAAATAAATCTAAAATCTGGTTTTATCTATTTTGCAATAAAGAACTCACAACAAAACATTTATAAAAGGTATAAACGTAACAATATGTTATTTTTAACCTATAAATAAACAATTTTATTTTTTGGAATCATTTTTAAATTCAATCTACATTAATTTGTGCTAGATTTCTTTATCATAACATATTTATTATTCAAAAAAATATATATTCGAAATGTTTCACTGCCGGGAAAAGCATACCCATGGCCATTGCAGTACAGCTCATATAGTTCTGATCTGAGGTCTGTCGTTTGCTGTGTTTTTGTATAGAAGATTTATTAAATTTTGTTGTTTGCTGTGCTTAAATGAGAACTCTCATTTAATCAATTTGGCTTACGATATGCTGTTATTGAATTTTCTATACAAAATTTGGGGAAATCCATTGAAAAGCTATATGAGCAGTAGTAATTGGCCATATGTTGTTTAATAATATATATTTTACGAGAATATCATAAAATATTTATTAACGGAATCTAATTTAACTTAAAACTTAAATTTATTTGTTAAAATATAAGTTAGAAAATCTTAATTAATTCGAACTAATTAGTTAAAACTTTGATTTTTTATTTACTGATTGAGAATTCTATTACAAGTCACGTGTTAAAATTAAAAAGACGGATTTTTAAAATTTCAACAGTGATATTTCAACTTTGAATGCTGACGTAGGGGTAATCACCCAGCATTTTGCTCACAAGAAATTGGTTTTTACATTCTTAAAATTACATGATGTTGTCATGAACGCTAATTTTGCAATGAGCTTTCCTTTTTGTGTACAGAACTTTTTTAAAAATCTTACAATTTATGAAAATGCAGCTGTAGTCTAGTAGGTAGCGTACTAGCTTGTCAGTATGGGGGTTGTGGGTTCGATTCCCAACAAAGACCTTGGTTTTTCTTCATTACAAAAATAAAAATTGACTGTCGGTGGGACTGCTCAGTGATGAAGACATGGTCACTGGTCACTGTGCTATCTTATACGACAGTTACTTTCCGATTATCCTACTACTTTCACCACCTGTTTCATCTCTTCTCTATCCCTTTCCTAAAGAATGTAGCACGCTACTTGACTAAATAGGCATTGTTGCCTGAAGTGCTACTTCTTAAAAAAAATGCAATTTAGTCAACAAAAAATCAGTTGTAGTTCACCAAACAGCACGCAAACGAAAAGAGTGAAAGAAATAAAATTTGTTAATATTGTCCGAGCACCAAATATTTAAAATAATAATAATAATTTTATTTATTTGGGTATGATTTTACGTCAACCCGCGTCAAATAATAATATTTCTTTCATCAGAACTGCTGAATTACAAATAACTGCACCCTGCACCCTACACCCCTCTTATTTTATTTAAAACCAGTTGTTAATTACAAAAAATCACCTTTATTTTATTAAAATTTTCAATTGTTTTCTATTTACGTTCTTAAGAAAATTATATATCTTTCAAGAGAAAATATTTCGATACAAACAATAAATTAACAATTTGTATAAACAATTTGCGAGAAAAATAAATAAAACCAAAAAAACATAAATAATTATTAAATAATAAACTATATAAACAAAATTTATGTAAATTAAACAACCCAAATATTCACGTACTCAAAATTAAATAATTATTTAAAAGCAAAACTTGTGATTAGATTAAATGCTATTGACGTCATTAATTTTGACATTGAGAATTAAAAAAAAAAACTTTTAATTTAATGAAATTGGTACAACAACAACTACAACTTGAATTTTTTTTATAACAAAAATAATAATTAACAACAAACTTTCGTATTTTTAGTTTATATGTTTTTTAAATATTTAAAAGTTTAACAGTGTTTGATAACTAAGTGCCGTTTTACACGCTTCAACTTTTGTTGCGTTGAATGGAAAATATGGTATTGTATTTATATTTTCGTGCCAAATATTAGCACATTGAGCACCATCATCCTCCTGACTTGAACCTTCTTGACTATCATATGCAACATCATCCGTCATCATCTTCCTGACTAGAACCTTCTTCACTAGATCCATCTTATTCGCCGTTATCATCATCAGATGTCGGAATGTCGTTTCCATCCAATAAATTTTTGTCTTCCGAACTTCCTAACATTTCGTCGACCCATTTTTGCAAATTTTTATTTGCCATACTTTCTTTAAAACCGCAAAAAAAAACTATTTCTGTGTGTTTTCGTTACAAAAAGATGATCGCACTGAGAAACTCAATTAATTTCACGTACATGTATTTCTAATGCACATTACCCGGAAATTCCCTCAATTCATTTTATTCCAGGGGCGGTTCTATACAAAAAAAGAAATAATTGTGTGTTCACTTTGAATGGCAATGTTGTTAATTAGAACTCTGTTGACTTGGGTTTTGGTTGTGAACGCTAATATTTAAGCCCTATGGCAACTCTAACTCCATACAAAGTTAAGTAAACTTAGGGTATGACGGTTGGAACAATTGATTTGAACATTAGCGGGAATTTCCGTCATTACTTTACTTAAAGACTCGTGAATTGCCGCAATTCAGCCGAATGTGTTAACGAATGTAGCAATCCAGAAAATGCTGCAGTACATTATGCCGTAATTTGTAAACAGCTTTTCTTTCTCTGTAAAACCTTGGAATGGAAATCAGTGTAAGTTAAATTAATTAATTCATTTGTTGTATTATCGAACAGTTCAACTGAGAAAATTAAAAATTCAAAGTTCGAAATATTTTTAAATGTTTGACATGAAAACTTAAAATTGTGAACCTTAAAAAAAATACCCTTTACAAATAGGCCTATGTATTATTACAATGTATGTATGTATGTATCTATGCATGCATGCGTGTTGTTTTAAAGTCTTTTCAACAAATCTCTTTCTTTAGGGATTTGCTGGCATTCCAAATATTTTTATGCCACCGTCTTCTTATCAGTTTGCTTAAAACTTTTTAAAAGAATATTTGTCTGACAGCGGAATTTATATATTTATTTATTTATTTGAAAAGCAACAACAAGTCGTAACCATATTTAAATTGTTATAACTGTAAGTGTTTATATTCTAACGCACATGACTATGTATCAGATAAATATTTCTGATGTGTAAGCGAGCGTACGTGTGCGTCTGTTTGTTGTTCTTTTTTGTGATATAAAACGTGTGATTGCACATTAATCACAGATGTTGCCACAAATGCATAAAAATTTCTGATTAGCTAAGCATATTTTCTTTCCACTTCTATGTGTGTTTTTTTTTTGTTGATTTCTTCTTCATTTTAAGAACCAACAAAATGTTACGTTTGCATACTTATGTACGTTTTAATAATTTTCTACATTTGCAACAACACATTTTTATGTGCATCTATATCTGCAGTATCAGTATCAGTAGTTAGATTTTGAGTGCTATATGTTGTTAAAATATTTAAATTTCACACACAATTTAAAAGCGGTTTATACGCTTTTTTTTTACGACTGTTAAATATTTTTTTTTGTTTAAATATATTTTCTTTTTTTCGTTTTGAGTAAAATTTATGATATTTATTTATGAATTATTATGGGGTTGAAATTAAATAAAATATTACTCAAACTGTTTACGGTTGATTTCACAAAGATCAGACTTGCACTTGCGTATAAAGTTTTTAAAGGAAACATAAATTTTGTTGTTTTTATTTACATTTCTCAAGCAGAAGTGTTTTAATATGATGTTGGATAAATTTTAAACTGAGTATTTAAATAACAGGTGTTAGTTTAAGCAGTTGCAAATAAGAAAGCTGGAATATATTGTGTTCTGTTTTTACTTAAGCTCTTTAAATTGCAAAATAAATAGATTTCCTTAATGTACATATGTATACATCAATAGAAAAGAATATTAATAGCATTTTACTATACTCGCCCAATTCCTTGGACTACATTTTGGTGTCCATGTGTCCATACTGCTGGCGATTGCGTTTCTTTTTTATTTATAGGCGAGTAAAAACGCCTAGCTGGCTCCACTATTGAATGATCTGGTCGTTTCTTTTATATACCTAACTAATATAGGAAAATTATAATGCAACAACAACTGATAAAAACTTTTATTGCGTGATTTATTAAATATTATATTAACATAACTATAGTATACATTGAGAACATTGAGAATTATAGTTTAATTTGTTAAATATTAACAATATTTTCATAATTATATATATTCTATTAGCCTGAGTAGAAATAGAAAATTTTTCTTTAGTCAAACTGATTCTCTGATAATAACTTTTATCTTGTGTTAAGTTTCAGAAATTACTATATTGCCGGAGTCAAGCAAAATTCATTCGTAAATAATAACCAAAAATAATGTATTTTAATGAAAGATTTTCTTCTGCCTCGAAACATTCTCTGTTTCTTTCCGTTATTTTCCGAAAGCTTCCGCAAAAAAGTATTTACAGAGATAATTATAAATTTCTTTCATTGTATTTCTTGGTATATTTGAAAGGAACCCCTGGATGTCAAAAATATCAAAAGTAAGGTGTTTGTGGCAACAACACTACAGATATTTTTGGCCACTTAAACCAAAAACTTAACGAAATATCTGCTTTTATAGAAGGATGCATTTTTTTTTTGTTCTTGATAACGTTATGATGCCGTAAAAGAAATCTTTTTCGGTTTGATTTTATTATCACATTTTTTAAGAGCTAATTAAAGCAGTTTTATCGCAAAAATAAGTGAGTTCGAGCTTAAGTGCTGTTCAAAAAATTAATCGCCATCGCCAAAGGGCTTTTTCTTGCCAATGGGACAGAGGGCGCTATAATATATAAAAGTAATTTATTTGGTGCTCTGGGTTCATATCCCATCAAAAGCCAATTTGCTTAAGGTTATATATATGTTTTAATAGATTCTTCCAGTTAAATATAATCATGAAAGCAAAATTTCAACAGTTGGTAAAAATTTATTAGAAACTAATTCATGGAACTTGTGCTGTTGGCGTAAAAACATTTTGCAATGCAAATTTTAAAGGAAGTTTCATGTTAAAATAAAAATCACTAATTAATCATCTGCTTTCGCAAAAGGTTATAGAATGACATCCTAAAGTTACCGTTGCGTTCCATAAAAATTGTTAATTAAATAGAGAGTTTTAGGATTGATTCCCTTATCTGCAACAACAATGGTCGAATTTGCAAATTTGCATTACGATAAATAGATTTAAGATTGCAGATAAAAAATATTTGAAGCTTTCTCGACTTTTGCACTATCTTCACATTAAATTTCAAAGCTCTTGCTTTCTTACCAGTTTTGGTTATTCAATATTTTAATAGAAATACTCAAATGCTACATAACCTAATTAAAGTATAATAATAGACAAAAAATTACTGACATTAATGGAAGCATTAAAATTAATGCATAATTTTAGTTATAAAACATTGATATGCGCGTATATTGTCCAAGGTGTTTGATTTATTTGGGTATGATTTTACGTCAACCCGCGATTTCGGCTATATGCCATCTTTTCTGATGGCCGAAACTGATATGTTTACACACCAACGACGCGGGTTGACATAATATTAACTCTATAAAATATTCTTTAAGCGTAGTAATTCTCATTTAGTTTGTCTCAAGTTTGCTGAAATAGCTAGAGTTATTTTCTAACTCAAGGACTCCCGAATCTTTCTTGACTGCAATATGTTTTCGATTGTAAAATGTTTGGAATACTTCTTACTCGAAGCATAGCCAACTGTACAATCTCCTGATTATTTCTTGCTCACGTACTTACGTACGTACATGCACACGTCGTCGCCGCCACAAAGAATCTGCCAATGCAATCTGAGCTTTTTTTGTTTTGCTTAAGTTAAGTGTGTCTAAACGCGATCATTCTTCAGCATCTTGTTATCGCTTCAGCACCAGCTCATTGTTTTTGATCATCACTGTCTCATTACCAAGTTCACACTGTAATAGCAGCAGACTCTTAAATGGCTTAATTACAATTTTGTCTTCAGCATCTGGACGATTTTATTTCAGAGTTTTTTTTTTTTAGCTGCTAAAACTAAACTAAAGAAGTCATTTCATGGTTTAACTATGTCAACGATTTCTTTAATTTTCTTTCACTTCCGGGAACAAACATTGTTAAAAGAGCCCTGTATGAACACAAAATAATAAATAATAAAAATAATTAACATCTCATTCATGTTTGTAACATTTGTTTCAACTTTAGTTTTTGGAAAGATGACATGTTAACGATAACTAGAAGTAGATAAACAAAAATTGTTGCTGCTTTGGTTTTTAATGCTCATAATACTCGCTAACAGAAAACTTTAACTTAGAAATTTCAATTCAGGCGTTCAAAGATTTCAGATTTCTTAAGAACTTTCATTTGCTGTTGTAAACATTTTAAATTTGCTTTTTTTTTTTTGTTTACTTTGTGCGTTAAAGGAGAGGAGATGTTTTGCGTTAATTGTCTTAACTTTTTGATTTAAATTTGAAATAAACTTTTTAATTAATTCTTTTTGTGTCTGTTTCGTGTTTCGAGTTTCTGTTTTTTTTATGTTTCAACTGACATAATTAATGCTTTATTAAGTTTAAACAAAAACTGCAGTGTTTGTAAATTTAATATTTGACAATAGGGTTTCACAAAAAGTGTGGCATTAACATATGAAAATGATATTGAGTATATGGCCATCGGGACTAATTTTGACAATGCAAATTCTGCACATCGCATTTGACTGTATGCCACGAAAAACACAAATTGTCTTGATCTTCAGTCGTCAATTGTTTGTTTGTTTATCAGAAAGTTGAGGGCGGCCCATAAGAAAATAATCGAGAACTGTCAAACTGCCGAATGAAGTGCAGAATTAATTGGTTACGGTTGTCGTGTGGCACTTAAACGTTAACTTGTTGTAACCACATCTCGCCCAAAGCAACTTCTTCCATGTTTTTAGATAAAATTTCATGGCGCGTTAACGATTTTCATTGACCAAGCTGCGGCATAACTTCTGAGGAAATAGTTTCCAATAATACCACCAGGGTCTAAACCGCGCCATGTGGTGCATTTTCTTCTGGACGTTCTGTTCCCTCTTAAACAAATCCCTTAATCGCTGAACAGATTTACTTTACTTTAATTGATTTTACTTTAATTGATTAATAATAAATAATTTAATAGCGTTGTTCAAGTGTCAATCTATGCATTTTGATTTGTCAGAATATACTGATCATAAATGTCAAACAGTGAGCGCAATGTGACAGTCAATGCTATTGAATCAATGCTTTTCTACCACACTAAAAAAAAATGCTCTATAGTTTGTCATACGTAGTGCCAAGCTGCTAAATTGGCTTTTAGTTGTTTTTAGCATTTTCTAACGTATGTTTGGTAAGCGAATTAGCTTGCGGAATTTTTTTGGTTAAATAACGATTCTTGCCATCAATTTCTGTAGGTGTAGGAATAATTCACAATAATCTCATATAAAAGGTTTTTCAACCAGAAGATTGTTTGCTTACACAAAATTAATTGCCTAGAAGTTTTAGAAGCCCAAATGCAGCAATTTTGAAAATTGGGCTTCGTCTGAAAAAAAGAATTTTTTCCGAAAAACCAGCCGATTGTTTGTGAATGAAATGAGTGGTGAATCTACGGCGATGTGCATGGTCGATCGGATTCAATTCCTGCGCAACACTTGAAACTTGTAAGGCTGCAAAGCCAAATCCTTACACAAAATTCGCCATGTGGTGGCTTTGGTCCCCCCGGGGGCACATTTATCGGTCTTTATAGAATACTTGACTATCTAGTCCTGTGCTGCTGGGGGTATAAGGGAGCCCAGTCCCCTGAAGTCAGCAGGTGCCCCCGTAGGCTAGTAGGTAGTGTACTAGCTTGTCAGTATGGGGGTTGTGGGTTCGATTCCCAACGAAGACCTTGGTTTTTTTCACTATAAAAATAAAAATTAACTGTTGGTGGGGCTGCTCAGCGATGAAGGCATAGCCACTGGTCGCTGTGCTGTCTTTATACGGCAGTCAAATTTCGACTATCCTTCTACTTTCGCCACCTGTGTTATCTCTTCTCTCTCCCTTTCCTAAAGAATGTAGCACGGTACTTGACTAAATAGGCATTGTTGCCGGAAGTGCTACTTCCCTTAAAAAAAAAAAAAATTGAAAGCTCCACGTTATTTCCACGGGAATCAGTAAGCCCCAGGGTTTCCGCTAATTGTCTCTTTAGACTTTTAGCTGTTTCTCTGACTGATTATTGAGGTTGGCCCTTTGGCAGTATCGTGTTGGTTGTGGTCTTGCGGCCCTCACATAAATTTGATTATGAGGGCTGGGATCATCTCGCCTTTAATAAGACATACTGGTGAATGATCCAGATCCAGTGAGCATGCTAGTCATGTGGATAGTCTCCAGCTCTTCAGCCAGGAGTAGTGGTTTGCAGCCCTGCTCTAGAACCGCTAAAATTGCAACTAGGAAATATCTGTTGCTAGAATTAGTCTTCGGCTTCCTAACGCGTGAATGGCGCTACTTTTCATTTACAGTGGTCTGACCACCATCTGATTAAGGCTCACGGCCAGGTGCAGATGTAAATCTTACCACGAAATGTGGTGGTTTTGAATAACCTCAATTGTTGAGAACGTTGGGGAATTGCTTCAAGATTTTGACTAACGGCTGCTATGTTTTCAGTTGAACGACCTGGTCGAACATGCTTTGGTGTTTGCATATTTTCTATCGAGTCTGTCGACTCAAATTTAACGAACAAATTTTTAATAGCGCTCTCAGAAGGACGATTAAAATATTCACTTTCATAGTGGATCTTAATTATTTTAATGCCGGGCGAAGTTGAATTCTACAATGAATTCTACACTGAATTCAATTGCCAATGAATACGTCAAAAAACTAAATGTCAAAGCTATCATGTTTTAGGTATTGCCACAATTGAAAAAAAAACAAGCTTCTTGTTGAAAAACTCGATGCTACTGTTTTAAGCGCAAATATTCAGCCAGAAGTGATTCTTGTCTCTAAATAAAAAGATTTGGTAAAAAGAATTCTTTTAGTTTTTCCCAGAAAAACATTTTTATTAAAATAAACACACTCAATAGAAAGATTTACTTAAATTTGAGAATTTACTAAACGAATACAAAGTGTAAAGTAAAAACATCGATTTTGTTGTTGTTAATATTGAAAATTTCTTTTTTAATTCCTTACTATCAATTAATATATTTGAAAATAAACATTTTATTATTTGAATTAATTTTGTTTAAACAAAAAAAAAAAAAAAAACAAAATAAAATTTTTACAACAATTGAAAACGGATGACGTTAAAAATAAACAGGAACAGGAATAAAAATTTGATTTTTTAATGGTGCTAAAAAATCGACATTTAAGAGTTGTTATTTCTTGTTAATTTTTTTTTATTAATTTTTATTAGAAAGAAAAGAAACATAAAAAAAATCTCGATGTACTCTGGAAATCAGTCATCGATTCGTGTAACATATGGACTCAAAATTGTGTTCATTGATGAGGTGGCTCTGTTTTGCCGTAAAAGGTTTGTTAATAAACAAAATTTCCGCATATGACATGAAACCAAGCAACCAAAAGACATCCTACACACCCTACTTTTTCAGCTAGAAATTTGCAATGTTTAGACGATGGTGCTGTCATTGAAACGTATTTTTTTAAATGTTGCCGCACCGTGATCAATGATTATTTTTAGAATGGATGACATTGATCTGGACGATATATGACTTTAGTCTGTGTGCCATATGCTAACCATAATCATCGACTTATTAAAATGCAATTTTGGTGATAAGTTGTCCGATTGACGATTTGAAAACTTTCAACTATTTTCTTTGGGGGCCACTTGAAGTCACTTGCTTATACTGATGAACCAGCGGTAATTGAGGAGTTGGGGGCCAACATTGTTTGTAGCACTTATGCTATAAAAATTGGAACAAAGTTGAATCTAATATGCTCGATCTCATTTCAAATTTAATACGCTGCATTGATTTTTTGAATTAATTTCTTTTTTAATTAAAAACAAAAACTCAGAGTTATTTAATATTTTTTTTTTGGCAATTAAAAGTTCTTCCTGACTTAAAAAAATGACACTATAAATAAAATGGGAAAACATGATTTATATTTAGAACGAGTCCCGCGTATCCCTTTGAAAATATTTAGCTATCGTCTTAATAACTAAATCTGGTCAACATAATATTTCATCAAATCAGCCTCCTAGTGATCATAATTCATTGTCTCTTATCGCTAAACCAGAGGCATTAATGCGATACCCGCTTGTAAGTTAAAAAAAATGGTGTCAAAATTTAATTGTTTTAATGGATCAATTTCAATGTTAAATTATCTTTTAAGTTTAATTTCATCGATTCAATAAATTAGCTTCTGTGTGTTTAATTTCTGCTTCAGAAATTAAACATTTGAAAAAAAAATCACTTAAAATAAAGTGATTTAAGTAGATTTAATAGACTTTATTTGATTGTATTGCTGCTGAGTTGGTCAATATGGGATTAAAACATTTTTGTTTCAATTTGAAATATTGCATGTGGTGGGTGGGCGATTTTAGTTTATTCGTTTTTATGTAGTTGAATTTCTTTAGCCGGTAATTTGATTAAAACTGTGACGTCATTTTGTTTTTTTTTTTTTTATAAAAGTTTTATTTATTACACTTTTACTTGAATTGTTTATTTATTAAATAATTTTACCTGCTTTAACACATTCAACAAGAACATTTAAGTGAAGTTAAGTTATAAAATCGAATTTAATAACAAAACAAAACTAATAAAAATTAGAAAAAAAATTTATTGAGAATTATTTCCTGCTTTTCACTTTTAAAATCACTGTTGCAGAACTTCTAAAGAACATTTAAATTCGTTTTCAATAAATAAACATTTATTAAAATATTAAACAAACCATTCAAGGTTAAAGTAACACACAGACACGTTCTTGCTTATGTATATAGCACATACATACGTGCAAAATAGACTTTTTTACTAATTTGGGCAGTCGCTTTTAATTTTTATTCCATTGTGTGCTTTCGTCATTTTTCAGTTAAATTAGATAATTGCTTTACGTTTATTTTATGCACAGTCAATCAAATATATTCGAACGAGATGTGCTTTTCAAGGCATGGTGGTGTATACTACATCGCTACAGCAACCACCGACTTGCTCGCTGCTAATGTAGATAAATGCACAGCTAATTAGCCTCTCAATTGTTTTCTGAAACATTACATGCAGTCGCTGGTTTATGCTGATTAACTAGCAACAACTGACGCCTTGGAAGCCAATATTGTTCGTGCTATTCAAAAATTCAATGTCTAAATTGCCTTTCGACAAGAACTGCAGCCGAAACCGTTTTCAAAAATAAAATCTTTATACGTTAATATTTCGAATAAAAAATATTTTTGACTAAACTTAAGTTTTTTTTATTGTTATATTTTACAATTTGAAATTCTATCGGACTTCAAAAATGCCCCTTGTAGGACTAACAAAAGATATGGAACATTCCATAAGCTGCTGAAGGTAGAGTTTTGAAAAAAAAAGTTTCGCTTTCTTTTATTGTGCCCTTGTAGGTTAGCTTACATGACTGGGGGTTGTGGGTTCGATTCCCAACAAGAACCTTGGTTTTTTTCACTACAAATAAAAATTGACTGTCGGTGGGGCTGCTCAGTGATGAAGGTATGGTCACTGGTCACTGAGCTGTCTTATACGACAGTTAACTTCCGTAACTATTCTCCCACTTTCACCACCTGTCTCATCTCTTCTCTATGCCTTTCCTAAAGAATGTAGCACGGCACTTCACTAAATAGGCATTGTTGCCTGAAGTGCTACTTCTCTTAAAAAAATTACTGTATTTCTTTATAGTAAATATGGGTGGAAATGCTACCCACCGTACTTAAATTTTGTTCGCCTATAGTGTGGAAAATATTTTTGAAATTACAGAAGTATCCGAATAATAATAATAAGGAATTGATTTTGCCTTCAGATGGTATTACGTTTGTAAAGTAATAAAGCACATTCTGTCCGCTGTATTCCAAAATATTAACAAAGATGAGATTAAGTCGTATATAACAGATAACGGTAGTAATTTTTACGTACAACTAGGCACATTCATAATTCTAAGAATTTAGGGGGATGTATTTTTGTCTTTTCGTTTGGCTTTGTAATCTTGTACTAAAGCAAATGTTTTCCCTTCACAATCCGCTGGACAGATATGCATGATATGATTTACATCTGCACCTGCCTGTAAGGCTTAATACCCCCCGGGCGCACATTCATTTCATTTCACCTTTAGTAACACCTACCTGGTGAAATGTTCCCAGATCCAGTGAGCATGCTAGGCATGTGTTCTGGACAGGAGTTGGATAGTCTCTAACTCCTTAGCAAGGAGTGATGATTTGCAGCCCTGCTCTGGAATCATTAAAGTTGCAACTAGAAAGTTATGTTGCATAGAATTATAGCATCGGCTTCCTAGGACGAGCATGACGTTCCAAATTATGCAGTGGTTTGATCCACCATCTGATTAAGACTACATAGTCAGGCGCAGATGTAGATCTAATCACACAGTTGTAAGCCTTAATCAGATGGCGGTCAAACCACTGGGAATGAAAAGCAACGTCATTCTCGTCCGAGGAAGCCGAAGACTTATTTTAGCAAAAGGTTTTTTCTAGTTGCAATTTCAGCGGTTTCAAAGCAGGGTTGCAAACCATTACTCTTTGCTGAAGAGCTGGAGACTATCCAACTCCTGATCCAGAACACATGACCGGATTATTTACCCGTTGTTCTCAGTAAAGGTGAGGTGATCTTGACCCCTAACCAACTTCATGAGAGGCCGCGGAACACACATTTACCACGACACTCCCGAAGGGCCAACCTCAATAATCAGTCAGAGAAACAGCTAAAAGGCTAAAGAGACAATTAGCGGAACCCTGGTGCTTACTGGTTACCGTGGAAATAACGTGAAGCTTCCAGTTGACTCCTTGCTGTCTTCAGGCGACTGGGCACCCTTATACCCCCGAACGTCAGAAGTCTAGGTGGTTAAGAAATCCATAAATACTGATAAATGTGTCCGGGGGGGGGGCGCTGGACAGACATACTGCTCGCTAAAAAGTTTTCGATTATAAATGGTGTTTTGTTATAGGGATGTAGAACTTTAAGTTGGCACCATTTATTTAACTTGCGGCCAATTTGACAGCTGCCAAGTAATTTATGTTGCTTGTGATTTGGCATTTCATCACATCAATAGACCGACTGACTGAATTTTGAAAAAGTAATTATGAAAATCATTGTTGTTGCACGCACTATGCACAAAATTTGTAGCTAATCTACGTTAATTGTGCTAGATTCCTTTAGATCAAAATGTTAATTGGAATTGATACGCCAATAAATAAAACTGTTGCATTTCGACTAATGAAAATCATAAGAACGTTTTATTAATAGTGACCGCAATAGAGCCATGATTACTAAATTTTTCGTTCATTAATTGAACAACTATGTAGGAAATGTTTGCTAACCTCACGTTTCAGTCCAGTGAATTGGCCTCCAAGATCTTGCAATTTAAGGCCGGTACTCTATTTGCTGTGGAGATTTGTGAAGTAGCTGGTTTAGGGCGTAAAGCCCGAGACGAATTGTACCTTACAACAAATATCTTTATAATTTAATTTATAGTTTATTTTGACCGGCCGGAATGCGACCTATTGACTTATGATTAACTTACTTCTATATTATTACATTTTATCAAATAACTTATACACTAATACAACTATAATTTACCTGTGGGAATATGCAGCGTTTGCACTTTGTCCGGAAATGATTTCAATACGTGTAAACGCACCACAACCAAATGCGGGGTGTATGATGTCATGCAGAAAGCATGGCAGTCGCGACACAATCACACATGCTTCAAAATACACATACTACAGAATGACCACTTGCAGAATAAAGCACTGCTGCCGATATACGGAATAAGCTATCATAAATTGCAGCGGCAGATTAAACTAAATTCGAGCCAGCCAGTTATATTTAATTAACTTTCGACTAAAAAAAATTTCATGTCAATTTAAAAAATTTATCTTTGTTTTATATCATTTTAAAGTTTAAACCTCTATAAAAACACACTATATACATCTCTATAAACTATATCTCTAAACAAATTATTCAGTATATCCTCTTTTGATTAAATACAAATGACGTTAACAAATATTGTTTTTCATAACGTCTGTGATAACAGAATCGCATCAAAATCTAATCTTACTTTCGGGCCTAAATCAACTTCATGGTTGTTGTTGTAGTGAGTACTTGAAATGTTTAAAATACCCAACTTTAGTCGTTGAATAGTCTGCTTAAAACCGATAATTACTTCCACATGGCATCTTTTTGCACTTTTACCTCATTTTGAATAAAATAGAGTTTTAAGAGGGTGGTTGGTTGACATATTGATGAGAACATGTTATTTTCCTAAATTATTTCGTTAATTATATGTTTATTATATTTTTTAATTATTTTTTTTTGTATATCTTGACATATGAGTATTAAATAATTAAATAACATTTTTATTTTTATTTTATTTATCATTTCAGGTAAGCTATTGGTTCAACCTGAACTTTTTAACATGGAACTAGTAAATGAATTCTAATAATGTTGCATAAGATGTGATTAACAAAAATAACAGCAATAAATTATAAAACAACAGTAATAAAACATTTGTATCTCTCAGAAAACTCGTGTTATTATCTGTAATAGAAGTAGGATTTGAATGATTTCCAAAAGAGAAAAAAAAACCTTATTAACGACATATGAATAAGTAAGTGTAGCTGCTGATAAAGAAATAAACAACAGACAAGTATTAAGAAAATTTTCTCACATAACTATAAAATCCAAAAAAAACATACAAACCAACAAACAAACAAACAATCAAATGCATTTAAATATAAATTTAAAAGCTAGTAATTGTGATTGTGAGATCAAGTATAAAGTGATCGCAGCAAAAGTTTTAGTTCCACTGTAATGAAGTAACAGAGTATATTAACGCAAATACCTAGTTGTTGTACAAAAAAAAAATAAAATATTAACCAAAAAACGTCTGTGCATTCAGGCATACAAAACCGAGGAAATTGCCTTTAATGGACCGTTGTAAAAAAAAATATGTTGTTTTATTTTCTTCTATGAAAATTACAACAAAACAAAAAAGAAATAAAACTCCAAAAAGTACCTTTTTATAAATTTATTTATTTGTACTCGTTAATATCAACTACGCCGCACAGTGGGTTCGATGACACCGAAAGTAGCGATTAATTCATGGGAACCCTAATTTAAATTTTTTTGAAATTTTTTTTTCAAATCGTAATATATATAAAAAGGTATTTTATAAAAAAAAGATACACAGAAAAAATTTTTGTTTACGATTTTATAGACATTTTTATTTTTCAGAAAATTATAGTTTGTTTCAGAATTTTCGCCGTAATTTTAAAATGGAAAGTGATTTTTTAAAAAAAATGAGAAGCAAACGAAAGCCTATATTGTCTTCTTTCTAAAAACTACAAAAAATAAATATATATTTTCCATAAATATGGACATAAGTTTAATTTAAAATCTGAATTTGGGTTTTAAAGGATTTCGAGAATTTCGCAACTTTTTTAAAAAAGTAACGAAATAAACTTTTTTAATTTTTTTTTGTTTTTCAATAATTGTCATACACTTAAAAAGAAACCATATTAAACAAAAAAACGTTAAAAAACTTGTTTTTTTCTGTTTGGGAAGGTTTTTTCAATTTTGTGAAAAATGTGCTTCATTTACAAATTTTATTGTAAATTTTAAAATAGAAAGCTATTAACGATCAAATTAAATTTAAAATTAAAATATATTGAATATATTATTAAAAAGATAAATTAAAAGTAATATATACATATATAAACATTTCTACATAATTGATTTAAACTCCTACTTGTCCTTACGACAAATTTTCATGAATTTTAAAATTTTTATAAAATGTTAATAAAAACAATATTTTAAATTTAAAATTATATATCATACACTAACGGCTGTATGCATAAAAACTTAACTGCCGTTCTTAAGCACAATTCCCTAAAGTTGTATTCAAAAAACGCTTTTACCTTAAAATACCTTTGTTAGCTTTAAAGTGGGAAAAACCTACTTTAAACCTACAATAAATTGACAGTTCAATTTTATTATTGAAAGATCAAAAACAAAACAAATTGTGTTTACAATAAACTGAACCGTTTATTTCAAAAGTGGCATAAGTTATGTTAAGTTTTTAGCAATTTCAACTAGTCTGTATTTAGTTTTCCTTCTGAAACGGATTTTTCTAATGATTGTGTTAAAATAAAATCTTTTTTCTCCATGTTATGTACTGTGAAGGATTTTTTCGACAGGGTGCTATTACTACTACTACTATTTTTTACTTTATATAAGTCACTATGTGTAATAATATGCTTTTGAGTTTTGACATTCTTAGATATTTTATACAACACGAAGCAACCTCCTGAGAATAAAAAAAATAACGAAATAATGCTAATTATGTGTAGTATATTATATATCACTATAATATAGTTCAGTAAACTGCACTATTCTTTCGAACTAATAAAAATAAGTCCAATAATCACAACAATACTCCACACACACACTTATTAGATGTTTCCATTTCTTTCACACGAAGCTCCGTACGGGACTTACGCCGCTTTCAAAATAAGCATTTCTGTTACACCGTTAATTATCAACACTTCTCTCAAACAAATCTCAATACTTCTCAACTTATTAATTTCAAATTCATTAAAAATGAAAAAAAACTGTTCACTTGTGACTTATGCCACTTTCAATGTAAATGGCTCAATTGACAATTATACTTTGTTATTCCAAAAATTTTTGAAAATGCTTATTAAAAACAAATTGTAGTATACAAATAATAATAAAAACTAAAACATAACATGCCATTCAATACAAAACATTTTTACATCTTTATTTTATATTTTCAAAAATATAATTATAATTAATTATTTAAAACAAAAGTTTTATTGATGTACATATAAGCAAAACAAAGCTCGTTATCCGAATAATTATTTTTTTAATATGACCAAATTCTTTGTAAGTTCTTCGTAAGCCGTGCGAATTAACCTTTTTTGGGTGCTTTGCTTTTTGTTAAAAAGATTAATAAAAAAACAAAAAAAAAATATTTTGATTTTGCTGAAAACAATAAAAACATTGTTTATGGATCTAACTACCCGGATAAATAATATTCATTTTTATACATCGTTAGCTACAACGTGACAACTGAAAATAGTGGCATTGATGTGATTTGATTTACATCTGCACCGACTAGGTAGTCATAATCAGATGGTGGTCAAACCACTTGAATGATTTGCAAACGTCATTCAGGCCCTAGGAGGCCATCGAATACGTATATCCTCCGGTTACTCCTAGTAGCAATTTCGAAAGCCCGAAGTAGGCCGCAGCCTTCACTTCTTGCTAAAGAGTTGGAGACCTTCTAATTAAGAACACGACGGCATTCATACTCACTGGACCTGAACCATTCATTGTGTTCATTATGAATGATCCGACCCACAAACTATCACGAGGGTCTCGAAACCACAACCACCACGATACTCCCATATAGGGGTCAACCTCAATAACTAGTCAGAGAACAGCTAATTGTCTCAAGAGACAAATAGCGAACTCTGCGGGCGTACTGATTCCCGTGGAAATATGTGGATTGTTTAGGTGACTCTTACTAGCCTTTGAGGGGCCTGGGCTCCCTTTTACCCCGCAAGACACCAGTCTAAATGGAATAGTAGGTTCCAAAAAGACTATCATGTGCCCCCGGAGGGAAATAGTGGCATTGCCAGAATCAAAATATTAATTTTACTAAAGCATACATTAGCTAAAGTACTATTTATGAATAACATTTTTTAACAAACGTCTGTTAGCCCTAAAGAGTTTGTTAACTAACGTGTACTTTAAAGCTCAAGTAAGCGTTTTTTATGCATACAGCCGTAATTGTTTTAACAATCTGCATCATAATCTTCATCATCTTTATCATTATGTTCATCCTCACCTTCATCATCATAATCTTCACTATCATTGCTTTCAATATCATGTGTTTCTTGAGAAATAATAGGCGATAGCAAAAGCTGTAGTTCGGAATTTAATAATTGTTGCTTTTATTTCCGCTCATTTTGTTTATTCATATTAGATATGAATGGATCTGCACTCAGAAAAAATCTATTTAGAATATCTCCATTCAACTTTTCTCGGCTGCATTTGCGAGCAAAGTGTTCCCTATAATTTTTAATATCCTTATTTCTGGCTTCCTGAGCTTCTTCTGAAAGTTCTTTAATCAGTAAAAGGGCATATTTTATGATTTCGGGACCATGAATTAAAAATTTGTGTATTGTAGTTGTCATACAAAACCATGGATATTGTTCAACAAAGTACAGTGTTATGAGCAAAATTGCGAAAATTGTCTAGGTGGATTTCGTGATCACAGGAAATAACAACTAATATTGTGCGCATTTTTTTATTAAGGCCAACTTTCGTTATTTCTGCTAATATTTCTGCATTTTTAAAAAAACGTCTTACTGTATTTCCGTCGTTAAAATTTTCGTAACCTGGCTTTGGCTGATCCACAATCAATCTAGTTCTTTCCCGAAATTCTTTTTAAATTCGTGATTTTTTTCCTGCGACTATTTTCTTATCTCCATCCGACCTTGCTTGCCTCTTTTTTTATTGGTATTTTATAGGATAAGTGGAGGAGACACTCAAAAACTACACGTTTTTTTTTTTGTTAATTACATGACTTTGTAAAAACACGACTTCAAACAGAAAAATGTTAATAGCAAAAAAATGGAGCAATAATACTGCAAATTTTCTTTTTTGTATTATCAAACTAAGATGCCATACTTTTAGAAAATATATGATTCAAAACCCAACCTTAATTAACTTAGAAGTTATGGTTCACGAAACATCAAAAATAGAACAATTTTAGAGCTTTTATAAAAAAATCGTCAAAAATATTTTCACACATATTTTCAAAAACACTACATCATTTTTATACACTTAAATAACCGAAGGTGAAGGTTCCTTTCTTAAAATAACACTTTGTTAACGTTAAATTTGAAAATTACGGACTCGTTTAATGCAGAATTTTACTTTTTTCGCTTTTTTTTTGCAAAAAATTTTTAAATTTGACAGCTCACTACGGAGTCAGCTGACAAGATGCTTAAAAAATTTACATAGTGATGTAGAATTTTATCTAGTTTTAACCGATACCAAATAATAATACAAAAATTTAATTTTAAAAATGAAATTAAGCGTCACTTTCGACCCATTTCAACCCACAGTGAATTCGTTTCTTTTGCTGTTGTTTTTTTTTGTAAAATTTTGTTTATAAAATAAAAGCAAAAACAAAAATAAAAACAAGTACATATTACATATTAAACTTAGGCAACATGTTAATTATTTACAATTTCTTGGATTGTTTTTGTTTTTTGTTTTTTTTTTGGTTGTAATTTCTATAAAGTACTTTATTTTTTATTTCAAATTAAGTGTTTATTACTTTTTTTGTTATTGTACGACGAGTAGCTTAAAGTTACTTAAGTTTCGATCCATTCATTATAAGAGAAACTTAATTCACTTTAACTGGTGAATTTGTTTTCTATTTGTGTTGGTTTTGTTTTGCTGGATTTGACGTATTTTAATATTATTACGTTAAAATTAATTGTTGTAATGAAATAAGTATAGCTGTGTGTATGTATGAATGTATGGGAGGCGTTCACCAGTTTTATATCATAGAACATGGACAGAGCGAACAATAAAAATAACATAGAATTTATGATTAAAATTTAATTTGTCTATAAAAAAAATGTCTTATGTTTTTTAAATCCATGTGGATACCCTGTTATCGTTAGAAAGAGATTTTTATAATTGATAGGTGCTACAGCTTAGTATGGTACCCATATCATTGCTTTAATTCCTTAAGTTCAAACCCCAACAACTGCCAATTTACAAGTTTTTGTTTTTGTGTTTTTTTTTTGTTAATATCTATTCGTTTTACTCGTGGTAATGGATGGTGCAATATGTGTATTTGTGTTTGGATTTTGTAACTGACACCATGTGCCATTAAACCAGATGTATAATTAGTCAACAATAAGCAATTGAGAGTTAGCCGATACATACCTGAAAAACGCGGTGTGTATTTTTTGTTGTTATTACTTTGGTTTGATGTTTGAACACAGCATACATTTCTTTAAGGTTTTGAAATCTCCTATTAACAAAACATTAACTTTGAAAAAAACTAGCCATCGTCAGATTAGCAAAAAAAAAATAAAAATGTCAAAAAAAAAAATTAGAAATGCGCATCAACTTTAACCGTTCGACATCATTATTTTTTTTAAGAGAAGTAGCACTTCTGGCAACAATGACTATTTAGTCAAGTACCGTGCTACATTCTTTAGGAAAGTGATAGAGAAGAGATGAAACAGGTGGTGAAAGTAAAAGGATAGTCGGAAATTAATTACCCTATAAAACAGCACAGCGACCAGTGACTATACCTTGAACGCTAAGCAGCCCCACCGACAGTTAATTTTGTGAAAAAAATCGAGGACTTCGTTGGGAATCGAACCCACAACCACTATACTGACAAGCTAGTACACTACCCACTATCCTATAGGGGCAGCTAATTTTAAGTTCATAACAGAAATTTTACAATTACACTTTCCCTAAAGAGAGAGTTCTTTTATATATTTTCACAAAAATGTTGGCAATTCTTATTCAGAATACCATTACCTTTGGGCTACTTTTTATGTGAATATATATAAATTGCAGCGGTTTGTATTAGCCAGTATTACTATAAATCAAAAAGTAAATATAATTTGCCTAACGCAAAGATTTTCCACCTTCTTTGACAGCTGTCTCTTTTTGACTCTTCCATCCGCTAAGAAAGCATACATTTAATGTAAAAAACAAGGAGTAGAGCTGTCTATCTCAATTGAAGTAATTTTTCCTCAAGTTCTATAACAAACTCTTACGAGCATCGCTAAATGTTCGAATATATCATGGTTCGGCTTCAGGTACTTGTGCTAAGGGGATACTTTACTGGTTCATGAGAAATTGGCCAACAACGTCATTCTAAAAAACAATCATCTGTTAACGACGCAACAAAACACAGCCACTTTTACAAAGTATAAATTGCCAAGGTGAAACCTCTTAAAGGTGTGCAAAGAATAAATCAAATGTCTCCTTTGCCGAGTATATATTATTGAATATAATCTATGCCGATAGCTTTTGTAAAGTTTTATTTGTGATCAAGAGATTGTCCTAAAACAGCTACTGAACCAAGCGTACGGTGCGAATATTAAAGCAGACTCTTTCTTTTTTTAATTATTTTCCGAGTTCCTTACATTTTTCAGTAATGAGCCAGAAATACGAGCTCAGTATCCTCGAAGCACACAGTGACACCCGAAGGAAAAAATTGGCAGGACTATGCTTGTACTCCTGCTAAAATGCTGGAGGCTATCCAAGGTTACACGGCACTATTTACGGTATTTTATTTAATGCAGTAGTAATATAGCAGAAGCATCCTCCCCACGATTAAGGGCGTACCACGTTCCTCTTCAAAGCGCATCACGAATAACCGGTATAGGTAGCATACAGCCTAAGAAATACAGATTTCCGTAGTACCAGTAGGTAGACAGTGCCCTGTCTTCCTTTCGGACCTTCTATTTTCAGGCCCCAGTAAGCCCGAACGACTGGTGGCGTTATATACCACAGAAGCATAAATCGTTAGATGGCTGGGTTTTCAAGTTTGTAAAATTTACACAGGTGCTGCTAACCACGGCTCTTTTTAGATTTATTCTAAGAGGTCATTAAGATCCCATTCTAATTCCCCCCTAAGGGGCACATTATAAGTCTTTATCTAGACTTGTGTCTTGCGGGGATAAAGGGAGCCCAGTCCCCTTCAAGGCTAGTAGGAACCAACTGCAAAATAAACTATATTTCCACGGGAATCTGTAAGCCCCAGAGTTCTTTAGACTTTTGGTTGTTCTCTGACTGATTATTGAGGTAGGCCCTTAGTATCGTGGTGGCTTTGTGTTTCGAGGCCCTGGTTTTAGTTTATGGGTCGGATCATTCACAATAACACAATGAATGGTCCAGGTCCAGTGAGTATGAATGCCAACGTGTTCTTAATTATATTAAGCTTCATCCGTTCTGAACCAGAAGTTGAATAGCCTCCAACTATTCAGCAAGGAGTGAGGGCTGTGGCCTGCTTCGGGCTTTTGAAGTTGCAACTAGGAGTGACCGGAGGACATACGTATCCGAAGGCCTTCTAAGGCGAGGATGACACTACATATCATACACAATGGTAATGATCCACCATCTGATTAAGACTCACGGCCAGGTGCAAATGTAAATCTTATCACGTCATTCCATTATAACCTGCCTTAATATAGTTTTTTGTCAGAAGGTACGGCAGTTATAGGATCACTCTTTCAAGGCTTCATTGCAATCGATATAAACTTTCAAAACACCTTTGATTTATATGACCTATTCGCTGAGAAAGGTGTCGTCGGTGGTCGTTCTCAGGTGGTCGTTACACCGCTTTCTCTGTCAGTACTGGTTCGCGCGTTTACGTTCGATTAACTTCAAAAATTAACCGCTGTACCTCTACGATTGGATTGGATGTGAATAATTTTTAAACGATAATTCAATTATTTTAACAGAAAGTTATACGATTTTGCTTCGGTAATTTTTTTTTCAGCTTAAGATAAATTATGTGAATAATTTGAGAATTCTTGATTGTAAAGCTTTCGCATTAGAGATGTCCATGTTTTTACTACTGCTCCGTGAGAATTTTTTTGAACGGAAATGCAACGCCATCTATATGCTTTTTGCTCAATTTTAGTTAAAATAACTTTTACCAACTGTCACGACCTGTGCTATTTGGAATCCATAGTCACATTAAAGCTTTTGCGTGTTTCTAAAAATGAGTGACTTGCATTTCTTAAGACCTGGTTTTAGTTTACTGGTGTGAAAAGGTAACGAAAAGCAACCTCAACCAATAATACAACTTTTAAAATTTGAATTCATTCTCATTTTAAAGCCTATTGTTTTTGACATTCTTTCAATGCGATATTTTTGGCTATCACTGTAAATATGAACAGCACGAAATTGTTGAGAAGAAAAAGATAAAAAAAACCTTTGTAACCGTTTGCATAATTTACGTTCGCACATTTATTTTGCTCTAGTTTTTTTTAAGTTGCCTTCATTTGTCACACCACTTGTGGCCACTACAACTCTCTTGTGTCACAGGTGCCTATGAAAAATGTGAGAATTTTAATAAAATAACAAATTTTGTTTGCTGTGTCAATAAATTATTAGATTTTTTCTTAAAAATAAATTTGTGCAATTTTTATGAGTTATAACACACACTTTTGTACGTTACATGTTGCCTTTTAATAATTTCAAGTCGGTCATTTAAATAGTTTACAAAAGTAACATGGAAATAAATTTTCTTTCAATTAAAATGGCTGCTGGTGTAGAGGAGAGATACTCAAACATTTTTTACTTAATTGAAATCTATTCGCCCGTGTTCCAGTTTGTGGAATATGTTGCGCAGCATTTTTTTTAATCACTCAAAAGAAATTAAGGTTTAAAATATGATATCTTTTTTTAGCGATTTTATAGAAATTTGTAGCAAAATTTCATGTGATAAAAAGGCCATTCGTATTTTTCTGGCTTGCCTGAATGTTGCCAGATTTATTTCAAATGCTTAGCGAAACATTAAGTGCTACTTCTTTAACGTTATTGCCATAATATGACAACTTTTTTATAGGATTTTTGAAAGAGGCCCGTGGGTAATATTTGCTAGAATACTACGCTTAAGAAAGATAAAAAAAGCTATGATAGTTAAGCGTATATTCTTTATGTTCTTCGGAACAAACCCAAATAATAAGTTTAAGTTGCTGGGATTTATTACGCCAATAGATGAAAGAACACCGTCGTTACTGGCTGTTTGTTTGTTACGATTGGCGAGTGCTCTCTAAGCGACGACATCATTATCAAGCCGCGTTCTAGGTGGTATATGTAGTTCGAATTTAGTATTAGGTCTGTTAGTATTAATAGCGTCGGGTTTAGGTTGTTTTATCATTAGGATCATATCTATTTATGTGCCCACATTGCGTCCCACTAGCTAGGGTGAGTGTGAGAATGCTTTTCATTAGTTAGAGTGCATGAGTAGTGAAAGTTGTGCCTGAGGTCGTGTTTATAATGCCACTGTAAAAAGATCTTGTTCTGTAGATCTCCATGTTTTCAAGCATTCGTCCTTTTTTTTAGTATAATAATAATTGCCATACATTCATTTATTTCCCATGGTGTGTGTCCGTGAATGTTAAGGTGTAATGCAAAGCTGGAGTCTTCTACTTTTTGTTTGCACCAGCGTACGTTTTCTGTTAATTTTGTTTTCAGTGTACGACCAGTTTGCCCTAAATAGGACATGCGTGATAAGATTTACGTCTGTACCTAACCGTGTAAGCCATAACCAGACGGTGGATCATACGACTGTCGATGAAATGTAGCGTCATCCTCGCCCTAGAAGGCCTGCAGTTACGTATATGCTCCAGTTACTTCCAGTTGCAACTTCAAGAGCTCAGAGCAGGCTACAATACTTACTGCTTGCAGAAGAGTTGGAGACAATCCAACTCCTGGTCCAGAACGCTTGAAGATTAATAAAATTTAAGAACACAACCTCAATCATGCTCACTGGACCATTCATTGTGTTCATTGTGAGTGATTCGACTCACAAACTCAAATGAGGGCCTCGAAATACACAGCCACCACGATATTTCCGAAGGGCCTATTTCAATAATCAGTCAGAGAACAGCTAAATGTCCAAAGAGTGTGATTTGTTTTACATCCGCGCCTGACTATGTAGTCCTCATCAGATGGTGGCCAAACTACTATAGTATAATTTGGAACGTCATACATGCGTCCTAGATAGCCGAAGACATAATCCTAAGCAACAGAACCACCTAGTTGCAACTTGAATGATTTCAGGGCAGGTCTGCAAACCATCACACCTTGCTAAAGAGTTGGAGACTTTCTAACTCCTGTCCAGAACACATGTCAAGCATGCTCACAGGACTGGATCATTCACTTTGCGTGTCATTATCAGTGAAATGATCCTGGCCACCATAATTTTCATACTTCCCTTATGGGGCCGCAAAACCACAACCACCACGATGCTCCCATATAGGAGCCAACCTCAATGATCAGCCAGAGAACTATTAAATGTCTAAAGAGACAAATAATGAACTCTGGGGCTCACTGATCCCCGTGGAAATAAAGTGGAGTTTCCAGTTGACCACCTGCCTGTCTTCAGGGGACTGGGCTCCCTTTTTCCCCCAGTTGCACAGGTCTAGATAGTCGAGTATTCTATAAAGACCGATAAATGTGCCCCCGGGGGGGAAATGTCCAAAGAGACAAATAGCGGAACCTGGGGCTTTACTGATTCCCGTGGAAATATAGTGGATTGTCCAGTTGACTCCTACTAGCCTTGAAGGGTGCTGGGCTCCCTTTTATCCCCGCAAGACACAAGTTTAGATGGTTGTGTGATCCATAAAGACTTATAAAGTGCCCCCTGGGGGGGCGGGGGTGCTATATAGGACATACTGTACCTTAAGAATTTTTTTAATGGACATTGTAACGCCATCTTTATATTCTTTTTGCTAAAATTACTCTACCAGCTGTCACGATATCTGCTATTTTAAAACCATAAAGTTTTTGAATTTATTGCAGGATTTCGGGAAATGTTTGATGGTAAAAGATTAAAAAAACTAGTAAGATTTCTTATGCGTTAATTATGTCGATAATAGTTCCTTTTAGAACATTCAGAAAAAATTTTAATTTTATGAAGAAATTACTTTTTATGAAACCAAGACTGAGGGGGCTTTTTCAACCAAAATTTTTGTTGAGAAAAGTGTCGTTTTTACAAATTTTTACTTATTTTCCATTCTAGCAGAGCTATGAGGTATCAAAATAGCCTGGAAAATCTTAAAAAAAATACAGAATATTATTAAGTTAGTTCAAACAAATTCAATATTTTTAAATTCAACTGTGATAACTCTATTGCTTTTGAAGGTCTTTTCATTTTAATTAAAAATCTAAATTAGAGAAACCTATCGAAAAGAAACTTGAACTGACATAAATGCATTTAGAGTTGTAGATTTTGAAGGTTATTAAGGGTTCACACTGCAAAAAATTTTTACATAATTCACACAGCTATTTAAAATTTTGAGTTATGTGAGAATACCTATTTTGAGGACCCGTAACACAGTTACTGAAAAGTTTAGAAATCTCAAATTTTGAATTTAAACTAGAATTAACATTTGAAAGCTTGTTATAATTAGCATGATTTGTTGGTTTGTTATCAAAAACTTTTCCTGTGTGCAGGGGTTGGGTGTGTTAAAAACAACGTCTTTCTACGCACACATAATAATATTAATAGCATTAAGTAATGATATACCAAGCAACTCATTACCAAATTACTTCCATTTAATTTAGACAGTGTGAATGATCATTGAAACCCATTGAAAAACATATTTTCTTTTTCGGAGAAGGTCATCATCGTATACCTGTTAAAAACCTTAACGACTTTTATAAAGAAATCATTCGAATTTAATATAAAAAGAAATTCCTAGACAATAAAAATAAATGTTAGCAAAAAGAATAGAAAGAAGAATATTTAAAATTTAAACAAATTAAATTATATAAATACATCACGTTTATGGAAATTACACAAAGAAAGAAAGAAAAAAAAATAACAATAAAAAGAAATAAGTTTTAAAATACGCAGACAAAATCCCAAAATCATTTAAAAGTGTGAATGGTATTGAGAATTCAATGAATTACTTTCAATAAATTCAGCAGACAATAGACACAAAACAAAAGTAGTTTGATCATGCGCCCGCCCGCTTATAAATTGGATAAAATTGAATAATAAAAAAAAACAATAAAAATAAGAAAACGAAGCTACAAAAAGCGTTGAAACAATAACAAGCAATAAATGACAAAATCTTATCGCTACTGAATTTCAGTAACAAGCAACAATGATAAAGACTAATAAAAATTGTTGTGTGAGTGTTGCAAGTCATTGGCACATAATTGAACAATGGAACAGTAAATTTCAGAAGCATTAAAAACAAACAAACAAACAAACTGCCATCACATAAATGATGATGTGTTGTTGTAAGTGCTGTAATGATGTTGTTGTTCGTTTAAAAGTTTGTTTGCTTGGCGTGTGCAAGTAAACGCACCTTTAATTTAAATTATGACAAATTAAAAAAAAAAATAATTTTTTAATGTTAAAAGCTCTGCCTGCCTGCCTGCCTGCCTACCTTGTCTCGATTTTCTTCTTAAGTTCAGAAAATATGTGTTCAGCAATTACAAGCCATAAAAATTATTATGCATCATTTCAACTTTATTTGTTTGTTAGTTAATTTTTGCCTTTTTTTTAGGCAACATGTAATTTCTTTTTATTGTATTTGTTTTTTTTTTAAACAAAAATTCCATTAATTGTATTGTGTTGCATTATTTTCATTACCTTTTTTGTTGTTTTTGTTGTTGTTTGAAAACCGCTTAATTATGTTGCAATTCGTATGCATACAGTGTCTTAACGCGCCTTTTATTAATTTTATTTAAAACTTGCATTGAAATATTTTATTACTCATTTTTACTCAATTATTTTCAAAAGGGTTTGTCTCTGTGTTGGGCTTTAAAATTTTAATTAAGATTTTAAGAAATTATCAAAACCTTACAGAAAAGTCTTAAATGACATTTTCGATTTTCTGCACTTTAAATAAACGTTTTTAATTATTGAAAAAATTTAAAGACTTTTTAATAAATAATTAAGAAACAGACACTGAAGTAGTTTACAAATATGGGATTGGCGAGCAAACATACTAAAGATTCAAAGCCTTTAGTTTGCTAAAGCGGCAAATGTCTTATAAAAACTATTTTTATTTGGGTACGGTTTTACGTCGACTCCCGTCAAATTTTGTTTGTGAACAAACCGCTTTCGGCTATTTGCCATCTTCAGTGTTCTCTTTATACTATGTAGTTGCGCTCTATTGTCAGCTGTGTTTATATAGTTCGTGGTTCTCCTAGTGTTATTACATTCGCCATTGCTTGTTTTCTTCCTACCTAAATCCTTTTACGACCATGCTTGTTATTCCTCTTTTATTTTTTTGTTTACATGTTATAATTTCATAAATAAATATAAAACTTAAAAAATATTATTCTGAAGTTGTTTTTTGGATTTTTTAATATTTCTTCCTCAATCCGGCTTAAACGATTAACCCGAATGAAACCAGACCAGAGGGTGAAAATAATCCGTAAACATTTTTAACTTCAAGGTATTCTAATAATTTAAGCATACTTTTAATATTATTCTGTATGGCGACGGCAACACAAGACGACGTCGTTTTTTTATCGTTTGTTGTTAATCCGTATTCTCGTTGGCAATATTGCCATTTATCGATGACTGGCAATACTAGTTTGGTATTCTGTAATTTGACGTTGATGTTGCCTTAAATTGCCGTTGATATTGTCGTCTGTGATTTTGGTATCGTGCTGTTGTAAACAAAAATTTAAAAACATTGAAAAAACTGAAAATACAAAATAAAATACAAAAAAGTACAAATACAATGGAAAAGATTGAAATTACCAACGCCAACCCATTTAAAAATTTAGTTGATGAATTGGAAAAAAAACCATCACTTGTCAGAGGATTGTAAAGAGACAGTGTTCCTACTAATTTCCTAAGCAACAATGGTAAAGTGTTGCGACTGCTCTAAGCGCCCTTGGCCCACCAAATAGAACGAGTGATAGATGGCAAAACGTATGGTATGTAGTTCTTTACAAATACATGTTTGACAAAATTCTGTTTTACAGATTTTGGGCGATTTAAAGTAAAAAAATGGACGGTGTCTGAACATTTTGATTTTAATTTATTTTAAGTTCAATTTAATACAGATTTTATTTATTTATTTATTTTTTTAAAGAGAAGTAACACTTCAGACAACAATGCCTATTTAGTCAAGTACGGTGCTACATTATTTAGGGTAGGGATAGAGAAAAGGTAGATAGTGAAACTAAAAGCATAAGACAGCACAGCGACCAGTGACCATGCCTTCATCGCTGAGCAGCTTCACCTACAGCCAATTTTTATTTTTTGTAGTGAAAAAAAAATACAGCTGAGTTCTTTGTTGGGAATCGAACCCAGAACCCCAGACTGACATGCTAGTACACTACATACTAGCCTACAGGGGCACAGCTTATATTTTTTTCATAAGAATTTTATCAAAAAAAAGTATACAAATAAATCCGCTTACTCAAATATTTTATATGTGTGTTATATTTTATTAAAATGATCGATAAACTGGCAACACTGTCATTAGTCTGTTAGAGAATACCAAATTAGTATTGAAGTTGTGTTAAAGTGAAGTTGTTGGGACGACGTTGCCATCGCCAAACAGAATAAGGGCGATTTACTGTTCTATAAAATTAGGCATGAGGGCATAACGAAAAAATCTATAAATTTTCATGTCTCAACTGAAATGAAAATACAGAAATGCTTTTTTTCAAACACATTCGTCAGTAGGCATTTGTCAAAATTTGAGCAAGTTGCGTTATTTAGTTTTGCTTACAGCCACTGTTATCAAAATGCCGCCAAATTTAAGAAGAAAATTAAAAAAAGCATATTCCGTGTCCATCGTGTTTTTGCACATAAATATTATGGGAACTCAACACCATAAAGTCCAATAGTAAAAAGTGGTTTGCTTGTGGCTGTACAAAAGATGCCGAAGGTAGTGGGTACCCTAGACGTAAAATTGCGGTCTCTGCAAACATTTACGAAAAGTGCGAGGGATTGACTTTCAAATTCAATTTTGATTTTTGATCACTTCAGTATAAGAACGCTTTGAGTAAAAAGGGTGCCATATTTTCTTACAATTAACAGCAAATGGAATGCATGATAAGATTTATATCTATACCTAGCTGCGTAAGACATAACCAGTTAGTGGATCATACCACTGTGGATGAAATGCAGCGTTCTCTTCGCCCTAGAAGGCCTTCCCCCGGTTGCTCCTAGTTACCACTTTAAGAGCTCGCTGCAAGCCAACACCCCTAATCTTTGGTGAAGAGTTGGATACTACCCAACTACTGGTCCAGAACGCATGAAGCTTAATATAATTTAAGAACACGACGTCATTCATGCTGCCTGGACCTGGACCAGTCATTGTGCTCACTGTGAATGATCCGACCCGCACAACTCAAACGAGATCCTCGAAACCACAATCATCACAGTCAGAGAACAGCTAAAAGGCTAAAAAGACAAATATCTGAATTCTGGGGCTTTACTGATTCCCATGGAAATATATTGGAATTGTACAGTTAGCTCCTGCCAGCCTATTAGGGGACTGAGCTCCCTTTCATCCGCGAAGACACATGTAATGAAGGTGGATTACCGTCAAAACATATCAATGTGTCTCCCGGGAGGGGGGCAACATATGGAATCGTGTGATTCAAGCGTAATGTTAAATTTTAAATATATAATTTTGGCGGTCCAAAAGATGATATAATAATAAATTGTTTATAAATAATATATACACATATACATATAGTCATTTCCATGGCACCTTATATAACATTTGTTCAGGTATAGAGTGAAGTAAATTTTCCAAAAGCAGATCTTGGCTTGAATTTTAATTGCGAAATATTACTTTTCACGACGTATGTGAAATTAGAATAAAATCTTAAGGCTAATACAGGAATACAACTAATTGAACACTATTTTTTGCTTCTTCCTCCAAATTAAGGGGCCAATTGTTGTTGTAATGTGTTCCCTTTTTATTTCTCTTTAATATAGTTAAAGGCAATAAATACATTCACATTGCATGCTTTTTTCCATTTTGAAATATTTTCAAGAGTTTTCTTTTCACACGTGTTTCACATATCCATGGAAGTGCCCATATGTATGTATTAAAATAAAATTTTTAGTTTCAAGCGATTTTATTTTTATGCAGTTTACAAAAGAATAAAATCGATGGTAAGTGTGACGCTATCCCTTTCCTAGGAAGTTAGTGTTACTTCTTTTAACAATTATTTTAAAATAGAAAATATTGAATGATTTCAATCTTCTACAAAGCCGGATTTTGCCAAATAAAATTTATGACTCTCTATGAAAGGCAAAATGCTGGTGTTATTCCCTGGAAAACTACTGATCTGGCTTTGTTTTTCACTGCGTTATTAATTACTTTTAAAGCTGCAGAATGCTTTACGAATTAAATTCGAGTATCAAAAAATTCTAAAATCTAGTTTGTGTTTCTGCTTTTTAAAAGCTTTAAGCTGAAATCATTTCGACCCCCAAGTATTTGCTAGACATTCCGCACATATTCAATTTATTATGTTCAGTAACATTAATAAAATTTTAATGCAGTTATAATTATTGTTGACGGCTGAATTCATTGTAGTCGAAGCCTTCGTATCGTATGCAGTTTGGAAAAAAAGGAAAATCTTTTTGGTTTCCAATTTCTAGCATGTGAAAATACAAGACAATAATACTGATAAAGCAGAAGTTGAAAATGGTAGTGGTTGGGTCGGTGGGTAGGTTGGTTGGATGCTTCACTTACGACTTGCAGTAAAATTCATTTATTCATTCATGTTGGAAAATATGAAAACAAAAACAAAAAAACAAACAACAAAAATGATGAAATCTTAAGGTTGGTTAGAGGCCAAATGGCAAAGTGCTGTTTTGTTTCTATTTTTGTTTGTTGGTTAGTAGGGGCTTGGCGGGAAACTCATTTTAAAGCAAAAGATGTTAATGAAGATGATGACTATGTTGTTGAGTTGTTTAATGGCGGTGAGACATTCATGCAATACAAGCCTCCAATTTTCAGCCATTTGTTAAAAGAAAACAACAACAAAAAAAATCATACATCAGCACGATTATTCTTTGCAAATGTTTGCAAATACACTCAGCCGTATGAATAGACTTTTTACAATGAATTACTTTAAGACGGACGACAATTTAATTGTTACTTAAGTTTTAATACTTCTTCTTCTTCTTCATTGCCGAGTCTGGTGGTAGACATAATGTTGTCAACACAAAGAAAAAAAAAACAAAAAACACAATTCAAAATGCAAATAATTGCATTTACACAAAATTTTATAAGTTTTTTCCTTTGCAGTTACACAAAAGCTTTTATAACTTGGTTAAATAAAAAAGCTATATAAATGTAAATAAATTACAGAGTGATAACTAATTTTGCACACATTAACACTAAGCTAGTGAAATCGTTTTCAAAATGAATACTTGTTTCAAATTTAGCTTTCACTGTCTATGAGCTACTTGAATCGTATGGTTAGACGATATTGGAAATAAAATTCTGAAGCTTTTAGAATTTTTTATCAGCGTTTTTCATGTACATAATTGTAAAGGGGTTTCAACAACACGTTTGTTTCCCAAAACAAAATCAAACAGAAAATTTACATTAAGATGATTCAAATATTTAGTGTGTTGCGAAGAGAAAAGTTCGGCAATTATGAATGAAAAATGCTATCTGGCAAATGTCCACCACGTCCACGCTGACACTTTTTGGCAAAATGGCGGTCCTATTTCGTTAAGTACCTTACGGATTTTGAGTTTTAAGACTAAAATCAATTCGATTGGCTCCGTATAAAATCTGTTCTTAACATTGTCCCACAAAAACTAGCCCAGTGGTGTTAAATAACACGATCCTGGCTGGCCATTTAACTGCTGATTGTCTTGAAAATATCGGAAAATTAGGTTTGCAATAACTTGATCGTTTCATTGGTTGTGCGACATGTGGCATCGTCCACTTGTCACAAAATTGACAATTGGCCAAAAAGTTGTAAGCATCTTGCATCCAGTGACCGTTACCGCATTTCCAGCCTCATTTTTTAATAATAACGGCCTAATCACGCCTTCAGACCACATAACGCACCATAAAGTGACACGTTGAGCATGTAAAGTCTTCTCTGCAAAATAAAATGAGTTTGACTTATTTTGCGCGGAAATTATAACTGCAACGACAACCAATGTTGCATAAATATAACAATTTCTTCTTAAACAATTAAGATTGCTAGAAATTTTTCGCAAATTTCTACAGAATACATGTTTTACAGTTTCAAATTCGTCTTTTATTATTTTGTGATGCCTTAAAAAGGAAATATAAAAATATCTGAAGCTTAACTCCGTTCAATATGTTTAAATGTGCATAATAATGCTGGCAACATTTTTGTCAAATGTGAAATATATTGAGTTACTATTTTTATTAGGGTATGGTTTTCCGTCGACCCTCGTCAAATTTGGTTTGTGAACAAACCGGTTTCGGCCGTTTGCCATCTTTAGTGTTCTCTTTGTACGAGTACTGAAGATGGCAAATCAATCCCGTCGGAAAATCTAAGCACATATGAGTTACTATTCTTATTTCATTCCGTACAAGAATAGCCAACAATGTTACAATTATAATCACTATGCGGTGAAAAGAGTGCATTTTCAGCACTTTTTCTCTTCAAAAATTTAACTTTATAATACATCCAAATGGATAACAACTGTACAGAATCAACATGTGTTTTTATATTTAATATATTTCGCTGAAACATGTATACTGTAACATGTATGTGGTTTCCTATTTGTTTACATAAATCTTTGTCACACTGTATACTACATATCTACTAGACTCTTCTTTTTCACTTATAACTGTGATGTTACTTTGAACAAAATGTTAAAGAGAAAACAAAAATTGGAAGAAAAACCTCACCCGTTATTATGAGGGCAGCATTAAACAACATAACGACGAGTAACAATGTATGAGTTTCTCTGAAACAGAGTCCTAAAGGAGTAAAATATACAATTTATTTTTTTTTGATAATTCTTAAAACGATTTTTTAAGCTACGAAAAGTGCTTTTAAATATTTTTATTAAGCAAGAAAATAACCAGTTCAGATTATTTTAAGAATAATATGAGCAACGGAAAAAAGGTAAAAGGAAAAACAGAAGAAAAAATTATTATTCCGTTTGAGATTAAATTTTACCTGCAAGTCTGCCTTTACATTATTTGTTCAAATTAAGTTGGTTAACTCCTGTTTTGCTATTGGTACTTTTGTTTGCACTTTACCTTATCTTATATATAATTATAAAATTTAGTTCTACAATTTTATTAATTTGTATGAAAACCACACACTTTGGACTTACTAAATTATTTGTCTAACTTACAAGGCGAATATGAAAAACCAGTTTATTTGTAGGTTAAATTAAACAGGTAGCCTGCATGCAGTGAAGTCACTAGGAGCCCATTAGGGCTTTGTGACGTCCCGACATCCATTTACCACCGCAGTTCCCTGTAGAACTCCAGGACCACCAGTTAAAACTACCTGGAATTTCTCACAAGAGTTATCAGGCCAATCCATGTGACATTTCTAAGATAGTCAAGGTATCTGAAAGAATAATAACCGAACAGTTGTAGAGTAATGAAATTGACTACTACTACTCTCCTCGTAACTTCACAACAGAATACTACCATTCGCCTGCATATGCATATAATTCCAACTAGAAGCGATGTCAGAGTAGCCCTGAGTAACACCGATAGATCAAGTTTCGCAATCCAGTTCCTGTAAAGATCATAGTTTGTAGTAGTCATGTATAGTTTTCGTACGATTGAAATACAAAAAAATTCAGCACCAGACCTACCTGATATAACGGCAACTTTTTGATTGTCGTAAATGATTTATTGGGCTATTTGGGCTATTTATTTTATAGTCAGTTCTTTTTCATTATTTTATTCTTTCAAACATTATGTCAATGCAATTTACTTCTGCTGCTGGTTGGTTATATTTGCTGATGGTATAACCACAATTTTTTCAATACATTTTGCTTTAAACAAATTATAAAAAGAGCTCTCAAGCCCTGCTTTCAAATGATGGCGATGTGTGACTACAAAAATTTGTTTCTTACATTAAGCTCGTAAATAAAAAAAGTGTTGTCTTAAGTGTTGCACTTTGTTCGTTTGTTTGCTGCTTGTAGGTTGTGTATTTTGTCAGTTTGCTGGTTGGTTTGTTAGTTAGTTAGTTAGACAGTTGCTATGCGGTTGTTTGTCACGTAAATATTTTTTTTTTATATTTATTTCAGCAACACCTGAGATTGTTGCCAGATTTCACAATGTTTCAACAACTTATCAACACCAGCCAAAAATTTATTAAGAAAACGAGTCAAGGAGCCAACGTATATTGATTGATTTTTTCTATGGTCTTAGCTGAATTGCTTTTAATGAAGAAAAGCAATTAATAACAATAATATAAATGAAAAGGAGAGTTGCCGTTAACATGTCTAGGAAGTTCTTGTAATTGAGTTATTGCAATGTGTCGGCAAAATGTTCGCAATATCAAAGATTTGCCTGGAGTCGAATTAGGCTAAAGTCTTGCGAAATACTAAAAGGAGATGAGATGTCAGTGGTCAGTAAATGTGCGGGTCGGGTAGTTGTGTTTTCTTAAATTAATGTTTAATTGCATTAAGTTTGTATTATTTGAAAGTTTTAAGATTTAAGTAAAAGTTCATGAGAATCTATGAACAAATCGATATTTTTGTAATGTATGATGAATATTGGATACGATTAAGCTTTATATAATGACGCACCAATATTTGTTTTTAGGCCGTGAAGGTATTTGATGACGATAATGTTTCTTAATGTGCAAAAAATATTTTCGTTTAATCAAAACGTTTACTTTCTAGCAATATACCTGGATTTTAAGCTTAAAATATTTTAACTCACGATAACATTTTTTAAAAAATTTATATTTAGAACAATTTACAAAACGCTGATATTTTTGGATACAAACAATTTATCAAAAATTATTTACTTTTTAAAAATTTCAACTCATTATTTTCTTTCTTGGAAGGCAACAAATAAACGATTTAAAGTCGGCGTTGTAACGATTGCCGTGTTAACTGGCCACTGAGATCATAATTGAATTCAAGTGAACAGGTTGCATTTTTTATTTCTTGTCGTGTTGTTCTTGGCCGCAATTTCGCTAAACTTTTTAAAATCACTGCCCGAAGAACATTTTCAGTGGCATATAGATAGCAATTCGAAATTACTGAATTGTTCTACATAGCTGCCGGTGTGGAAAGAGCTCCTTATCGTACATTTTTGGCCCTGATTTATTCAAACAAAAATTGTTTAATATGCTTTTAATTGCGGTAGGGGATGTAAAAGCAGGTCACTATGAATTAAATTGATTTTATATTGATTTATGATTTAAACTTGACGATACCATTATGTTACTTTCACTATTTTCATCTGCTTCAAAGATTGTTCGATCATTTGAACAGGTTTTTAGAATTAGATGATAAACACGCGTGAAGTCTCTTTAATATAAAAAAAAATATTTTTTTTTTATTAAAAACAACATCACCAGAGCTGTGTTTTTAACAGAGCTGCGTCTCCTTAAAAAACTGTAGCATACACGGCAAATCTAAAATTATAAGTCTAAGTAACTATTTTTGAGTATTGGTTATCCAAAACGAGGTGTTAATATTGGGAAATTGAAACCTGGGGGGTTACTCTCTATTGCGATGCGAAAGCAAGTTCGATGCGAAGAGTACAATTTGGTACTCCGTAATGTTTACGCAAACGCATCGCAAAGTAATTTGAAAAAGAAGCAACACTGGCACAACAAAGTAAACAATAGCGAAGATGGACAAAATGAAATGTCAAAATTTGTAAACGAAAATATTTAAACAAATTTGTCGATCATTGTGTGCAATTTAAAATAAATAAAATTATATAGTAATGGATTCGGTAGCGTTATGGATGGAAGATGCACATAAACGTGCTGAACGTGTTACAAGGAGAATTCTGAGAGACAAGTCAGATATATTCTCCCTTAATAACCACAGTAAAGGAAAATTACAAAAGGTATTATGTGGAAAAAGTTTTCAAACATTCCAGTTCTATAGCTTCATACAAAATTTTCGCCTGAACAAAGATGCGTTCATGTGTGTATTAAACGCTATTAAACACGACCTTAGCATTCCAAAGAGGTCCACAGCAATTCCAACCTTAATAAAAGTGGCCGCTGCTTTGAAATTGCTGGGCAAGGTTAGGATTATCGCAGTAATGTGTGTCTCGTTGCTTACAAGAAGTTTGCTCGGTGATTGAGCGTATACTCTGTCCCAAGTACATACAAAGGAAAAAGGATTTTGGCTGATAGGTAATTAATGTAAAATATTTGAAGCAGAATTTTTCTTATTTTTTTTTTAATATTCTTAAAGGCGATTCGGGATACCCCTAGCTGCTTACTCCTTACAGAAATGCAACGGCAAACTCATCCGAGGTATTTTATAATAAGCAATATTGTAAAGGAAGGGCTATAATTAAGAGAATTTTTGGTGTTTTGAAAGCTAGATTTCGTTGCCAGAAAGGATTGTCCAAATAATGAACGTATGCTCTGCCCTACAAAATATTTGTGTTAATTTCAATGTACAACTGCCAATACACGAGATTGTTGAGGCAGAAAGTGTAAATGAAAGTTAGATGCGAAAGGAAATATGAAAACGCAATAGAGGGACCAATTTTACGATTACGTACCATTTTTCTTTCGCATCGCAATAGATAGTAATCCCCCTCAAAAAAAAAAGAAGTAACATACGATAGTAAATTATATAAAAATAGTTTTTATTATGATAGAATGATTTTTGATATTAATGCGTGAATATCGACCCAATGCTCACGACAGCTTCGATAGCATAGCTCTATCCGATGGCCCATATTTTCAATGAGATCTGAGGTTGAGTATCGTTATTGTTCCGGAATTACCGCATACTTTTTAGCTCTTGGATTGTTCTTGGTTTATTGACCTACACTTTTTCTTTTAAAGATCTCTAAAGAAAGAAGTTCAACGGTGTCAAATCAAATATGATCGTGGCGGCCAATTAACATCGACATGATGTGGCCATTGAATTGCTCACGTTGGCTGTGTGACAGAGTGTGATTTGTTTTACATCCGCACCTGGCTATGTAGCCTTAATCAGATGGTGGACATACCACTATTGTATAATTTGGAACGTCATACAGTCGTCCTAGGAAGCCGAAGACATAATTCTAAGCAACAGAACCACCTAGTAGCAACTTTAATGATTCCAGGGCAGGGCTGCAAACCATCACACCTTGCTAAAGAGTTGGAGACTTTCCTACTCCTGTCCAGAACACATGTCTAGCATGCTCACTGGACTGGATCATTCACTTAGGGTGTTATTAACAGCGATATGATCCTGGCCACCATAATTTTCATAATTCCCTTATGGGGCCGCAAAACCACAACCACCACGATACTCCCATATATGGGCCAACATCAATGATCAGTCAGAGAACTATTAAATGTCTAAAGAGACAAATAATGAACTCTGAGGGTTCACTGATCCCCGTGGAAATAAAGTGGAGCTTCCAGTTGATAGTGGAATTCTATAAAGACCATATTTATATGCCCCTGGGGGGAGTTGGCTGTGTGACAATTCGGTTATCATTTTCCAGTAGCAAACACGATTAAAAGTAACTGGTTGGCGTAGCTCATTTTTAAAGAAGTAAAGCCCGGTGACGCTGCCAGCCCATAAATTATACCAAGGAGTCACTCTTTTTGAAATTAGCAGCTTTAAAGCACTCACTCGTGGATTCGAAATGGCTCTTCTTTTACGCTATCGCGAACAACTGCAATATTTTCCGCAGAACAAACTGGACTCAGAGGTATTTTCACATTTTCTACAGACCCGGACTGCTACAATTTGAGCACAATCCTGCAGATTGTGGATATATTTGGTCGATTGTACTCATCAAAAAAAACCTTTAGTATACGAAATGCATTTTGATTTTAACGCTTAATTTTGTAAGTGGCTTCATAAATTTTACGCGCTGCTTAATTATATATTTCGCCATGGTTGAAATGCCAAATAAAGTTGGGCAAAAATCTTGACGGTAAGATGCCTCCCACAGTTTGCATAGTACGTGAATTATGGCTTCATCATCCGTTACTTTGCTGACGTAGAGAGAAAGCCTCATAGATGTCTTCCTTAGGGTATTCCAAATGCTTAAGAAATTTATCTGCTGCCCTGTCTACATGTTTTTTAATCACCAAGCGTTTCTAACTTTTCCGAGTTGTTAACCGCTACCGGCTTCTACCACGCTGCATTTTCGCACCTAATTTTTGCAGCAAATACCACACAGAGATCGCTGGATTTAGAGTCTAACTGATTGCCCAGTTAAAGTTTATTTACTTAATGATCTTCAGCTATCTGAAGCTTACTGCCGAAATCACGTAAATGGATTCTTGCAATAAAAGTGTGCTATACTAGATAATAATGACATAAATGTATTTGCAAAAAAACCAACCTGCAGACGGCAGCAAAATATGTTGCTTTTTAAATTATTTTGTGGCAGTAACAATGAAATTTTGTTTGTTTTTTTTGTACATAAAGCCAAGTAAAGAAAACAAAATCTTCTTGCTTCTTGCATGAACGACAGAACAAAGCAGGACTATATCACTCACTGGCCACAGGGCAACATTGTTGCAATGCCAGCCCATAGATAATAAACGAAGCAGGCAGGGCAAAATGCTTTCAGATGGTGCGGAATGGAATGGAGGATGAAATGTGTTGGAATGGGATGATATTTCACGAGAAATAAACAACATATTCTTTTCGATGTCAACGTCATTTATTAACCAAAAAAGCACAAACTATTTTAAACCAAAAAATCCAACGTTTATATTCTCAAATTCAATGAAAGATAAAAAAAAAACTTGGAGAATTTAACATGTCTACAATGTTTTGTTTAGTTTTCCCTGCAAAGGAAATATCTTCTAATATAAATAGAGAAACAAAATTGTATTTTAAATTTACAAAAAAAAAAAAAAAAAAAATATATTTTCTAAGAATAGATAATACGTATTGAATTTTCTTCTTTTTTTTTTATAAAATTTCTTGGTGTTTTGTATTTAAAAAAAAGAGATAAAAACTCCACTGCAGCCAATTTGAAACAAAAAACCAAAAAAATCTAACCATCAAACGAAAATTGTATGCATGATTTCTATCTTTTGGAGTTATTTTTTCTCTTTAGTTCTTTTTTTTATAAATTTTTTTTGTTTTAAATGCAAATCAACTTTTTCCTTTTTGGTTGAAAAACATTGTCTGCAAAAATTAAATTCAAACTGAAGTCTCTAAAATACTTTAAAAAAATAAAAACTCTGTTTTAAAGAAGTTTATTCATATAAATCACACAAAATCTATTAGTATTCACCGAATTGCTTGCGCAAGTCTGGAAAAAAAAGAAACTGCGAAAAAATGAAAGCAGTAAAGTATCCAAAAATAAATAAAAAAATTTTTAAAGTGAAACTTTCTTTAAGTTTTTAATATAAATTATTGTCTTTTTCACCATTTAATTTTAATAAAAAATAAAAAATTTTATTAACACAGAACTTGTGTTAATTTAAAATATTTCTTTAAGCAACAAGTTTTCAATAGGTGAAAAGAGTTTAAAAATTATTTTAATTATTTTGGAAAACCAAAAAAAAGCCATTTGATCTTAGCCGTGATTGAACAAGTACTCTGTAGTACCCTGTTTAATTGTGTGAAAATTATTTACCAACTTTCGTCTCCAACAATTTTACAATCAGTAATGATTTAAAATAAAATTGTATTTTTTATTACCCTTAAGTATACAACATTGGTAGCTGCCTGTTGGCAACAATTTCAAGCGAAACAAATACAGTTCCTACTATTTCTCAGGCTGGAAAAAAAAATGTTGCGGGCAACATTTTGCAGTTAGATAAACATGATAATGCCTGACACATTTTTGTGGAACTTGACACAAAATGAACAGAATTCAAGTTTGGCAACATTGTATTTACTTATTTCGCAGTAAATATTTCTCATAGAATTTAGGCAGCATTCCGAACGAAAGGGTTAACAGAAATCCATGCTTATGGCCGGCTATTAGTTAAGTTAAGAGTTTTTCACTTTATAATCAATTTATAAAAAAATTTCGATATATTTAATTTTAGCTTCAAATATTGTTACGGATGTGTCTTGCTTAAGTTTTAAAAGAAAATAATTAAGCAATAAAATGAAGAAAAGCCAAGAAAATTTATGCACGCAAGACAACAACAAATTTCTAGTTACAAACTACATAGAAATTTGTTACACGCAAGACAACAACAAATCGGTATGCTATTGACTAACTGTGTAGTTTTCTAAGAAATCTTATCTACACAAGATAACAACAAATATCTTAAAATAAATTCCAGGAAGAAAAGAATACACACAGATATACAGGCGCCTATACAGTGATTGGACAATATTCAACAACAAAATGTTATACAAAGGGCTTAGAAGATTCTTAATTTTTCTAGACTTCTAGTGGACAAATATAAAAAGGCAGCGTCTGAGTGCATAGTTAGGTAGTTGAAAAATAAACCTCGTGAAGTAAAGACGTGCATCTTAACTTTGTTTGTAGTTAAAGTAAATTAAGTTGTAAATAATTTGAAAGCTCTAAAATCTGGTGTTATTTATTTTTCAATAAAGAACTCACAACAAAACGTTTATTAAAACGTATAAACGTAACAATATAATCGAAAACGTACTATTTGACTGCTTGAAACTCTAATTTAAACTATTGTATTCAAAGGGAGTTTAACAGTGTTAAGGTTCTATCATAGAGTCAAATGATCTGTCTGACTTATAATTCTATACACATTTTTGTTTCTATTACAAAAGAATATGTGTGTGTGTTTGTTGGTTGTACTCAAGAAAAAAAAATAACCAATCATGTACACATGCGGTAAAAAATTTTTTTTAGCTATTTCCGATTTCATAAATCGAATAAAATCTTTCAAACAAAAATTATTTTGTTGTTTGTATCTTTCATTAAGCAGGTGAAGAAAACCATAAATTAATAAAAAAAAAAACACTGAAAATACTATTCATGATTGCTATTAATATGTTTAATATCTATGTTTTCCATTTTATTCAAATTTAAAAATTTTTCAAGTTTTTTTTTTTCATCCATGACCACAGACACTTGAATGAAATAAAAAAAAAATAAAATAATTGAAAGATAAAACATTTTGAAGTGGCGCAAAATTTCTTAACAACGAAAGAATACAAGTATAGGGCTTTACAACAAGAAGTTTGTGGTAACACCAACAACATGATAGTTTTAGAACAAACGATTGGTTTTTTTTAAACGAACTTTTTTTAGGCGAACCTCTCTTTCACTTGTCAGGGTATGCCAACAAGCAAACTAGTTGCATTTAGGCTTCTGAAAGTTTTAGAGAAGGCTTAGAATGCTCAGCGTGTGGTCTGGAGGCGTGATTGGGTCAATTAAACTTTGGCCGACGTGGATATCACTGTTATGTGGTTTCAACAGGACGGTGCCACATGTCACACAGCCAAAGAAACGATCAATTTATTGCAAACCAACTTTGCTGAGCGCATAATTTCACGAAAATCAGCAGTTAAGTGCCCAAACAGATCGTGTGATTTAACACTACTCGATTATTTTTTATACGACTATGTTAAGGACAGAGTCTATACGGAGCCAATCGAATCAGGCAACAATGCCTATTTAGTCAAGTACCGTGCTACATTCATTAGGAAAGTGATGGAGAATAGATGAAACAGGTGGTGAAAGTAGAAGGATAGTCGGAAATTAACTGCCGACCAGTGACTATGGCTTCATCGCTGAGCAGCCCCACCGACAGTCAATTTTTATTATTGTGGTGAGAAAAATCCAAGGTCTTCGTTGGGAATCGAACCCACAACCCCAAATTTACAAGCTAGTACACTACCTACTAGCCTACAGGGGCACCGATATAGGACCGCCAATTTTGCAAAAAAATGCTTTAAAATTTTAATGGAAGGATCGACATCTGTCAGCGTAGTCGTGGTGAACATTTTGCCAGATATCCTTTAAAAGAAATTTCCCAAATTTCGGTTCACTTGAAAATACGAAACGTTAGCGCCTTTAGGAAGGCAGGCTTTACATCGGACTATTAAAATAATTTCGAGTTTAAGCAAAAGTGTACAGATATCTACGTTAGTTATTTTTCTTTTTGACAACCCTGATTTAGTTTACATACCTTTCACTTAAAAAAATGTTAAAAAGTTAACAGAAGTGAATTATTTTAACATTTCGGTGCAAAATTAAAAAAAATTATATAAAAAACATATGCTGTTATTTATTTATAGCAATTTTAGCTTAATTTATTTATAAAAAAAAATATAAAATTAAAATAGAAAACAAATTAAAGATACAGATAAAAAAAAATGCTGCAGTTTTCTTTTTCTTGGCAGACATTTTCAAAATACCCAAAATTGCGTAACAATTGTAAAGGTGTAGGGTAGCGTATTATAGAGAGAAAGAGCATGGCATATATCACAACTGTTTAAGTTATATTTAGAATAGCTTTTAGTAATAGAATTCATTCTTGGTGAGACAGGGCTGTCAAATTCTAAGCTAACTGACAACGCTATCTTCATACACTTGTTTAAGTTTACTGTTTGGTACCTTAAGTCAGCAAATAGACAGGAAGCGGTTAGAAGTGAAGAAAACATAAAGGCGATAGCAATAGATCAGCCGATAAGCAGCACTATTATACGAATTTCCGTGGACAGGATTAGGACCAAATATTTTACAAACCACCCATCGCTCGGTAATGAAATTTGCTGACTGCAGTATGCTCTTGTCGGTTACCATCCTACATTTTCTCTAAAGTTACTTTTTAAGTCCTTATTGTAGATGTATTGGACTAAAAAAAAAGGTTCAAATTACCGCTGGGATGTAACCAAACTTAAGACACCATATAAGTAGGCTTTTCATTACATAGTAGCAGCAATATAACTTCCGTCTCTTGTTATTTTATTAAAATTGTTTTCTCTTGTTTGTTTTTTACCTCGTCACTCCTAACAAGCTCCTTTTAGTTGTACGTCTTAACAAAACTACAAATTATGTAGATTTAGCTGTATTCTGGTGTTAATTGCAAACATAAGGTGGCCCTGTCGGTTAGTAGATAGTGTTCTAGCTTATAACACAGGTTGTGGGTTCGATTCCCAACAAAAACCTTAGTTTTTCTTCACTACAAAAATAAAAATTGACTGTCGGTGGGGCTGCTCAACGATAAAAGCATAGTCACTAGTCGCTGTGCTGTCTTATACGACAGTTAATTTCCGTAAGTATCCTTCTACTTTCACCACCTGTCTCATCTCTTCTCTATCTCTTTCCTAAAGAATGTAGCACGGTTCTTGACTAAATAGGCTTTTTTTACCTAAAGTGCTTCTTCTCTTTAAAAAAAATTAAAATCATAATAAAAGCAGCATCATGTTCAACTGGAAATTTGTTGGTTTGATAAAATTTTTAATCAATATAAACGGTGGGATATTTGAATAATTTTTTCGTCTATTAAATGTTTCGTTGGAAGAAATAAAAAATCTAGAAATATTTTTATACGTTTTGACAAAAATCTTTAAGTGCTGTTAATTTAATATTTTTTGTTTTTTTTTTTTTAATTGGGTTTTTTTGTAGTCTACCATGGTTTTTGTTGTCGGTTCAAAAAATATAAAAATCTACCGACATCTATTGCGAAACTCTATAAGATATTGCCTCTATTACGTTGTTCTTTAATGACGTCAAACAAGCTGTGGCTTGAAGAAAAAAAACTACAGCACTAACAATTGAAAATTTGAAACATACACATTTACACACACACACACACACACCAACATATGCACACCTTTTTATAATTAAATTTGAAATTTATTTGATTTTGTTTTTAAATTTTTGCTTCGAAAATTTGTTTTTTTTTATTTTTTCTAATTACAGTTGATGTGATGAAAGAGTTAGAACTACTTTAAAATTTTCTATTTCATTTTTAGTCTGTTTTGGATGTGATTCATTATTACAAAGTTAAGAAATAAAAAAAACTACAAAAATAACAATACAATTAATATTACAAAAACTGTTTTTGTTAAAGTTTTACTTAAGCTTAAAATTATTATTCGTAGCAGTTTATTTACACTAAATAGTCCGTAAAGATTTTTATTATGCTTCACCACTAACGATTCGTATTAATCTACATCATAAATAAGTCATTTCTGTTAATTTATAAAATTTTCCTTAAAATTATTGATGATTCTTTTACAAATTTGCGAATGAAAACGAAATGTGTTCGAAAAGTCATTGGAATTTGATTAAGAAAAAATTTATTTAAAAAAATATTTAAAAAAAGTGTTGATTTTTGTAACGTTAAATTCTTAGTCCATGCAGTGGGGACAGTGATATTTTTCATTTTTGAAGCTTTTCTCGTAGTTGCTATTACAGTGATTGCTTTAGTTAAAAAAATATTAGCTGCAATCGGTATCAGAGGACATTTACCTTAATTCGCTATTTGTGGAAAATAAGTAAATAGTACCAATAATTTTAAGGCATCAGCAGATATTCAAGAACTGTTGATCATCCATAAGACATAAGATAATAAGGAATCAGTTAATATTCATTTGATGCATGCAAAGATTTTTTTTATTCCATTAATGTTTTTGCTTCTCATACAAGACATTTTATTTTATTTGAAATCGATTGCCCGATTTAACAAATTATACAATCGTTCTGCGCTATCTGTAATAAATTATTTAGGAACTATACTGAATTACAGAAGTAACTCGAAATTTTAAATCATCTACTGCATATTTTATTATAAGAAAAAAATTATTTAAATTGATAACAAAAAAAGGAACTAATCTAGAAATTGATGTGGCAAAGGATTTAATAAGTTTTCCCCAAATAATTAGTTGAATGCATAAAATAATATTTCGCCATTAAATACCTCTCACTTGACTGTCTGTGAGACTGTCTCGGCTGGCCATGCAGTAGCCTACACGATTGGTCAAATTTTTAAGCACATTATCGATTGTGTGCAGCTGTATTTTACCAATGGCTTCACGAATATTGTCCTTTAAAGTGTCACTTGTCTCTGGCTTGTCTGGCTTGTAACACTTATCTTTGACGGCACCCCACAAATAATAGTCTAACGGTGTCAAATCGCAGCTTCGAGGTGGCCAAACGATATCAGCTCTGTGGCTGATAATGCGATCTTTAAAATACGGCGTAAAACATCGAGTGTAGCTTCGACTGTGTGGCACGTAGCACCGTCCTGCTAAAACCAAATGTTGCCAATATCCTCCTCTTCATTTTTTGTGAACACAAATTCGCTCAACATGGCCCGACAACGATCGCCATTGACTGTAACGGCCACTTCTTGTTCATTTTCGAAGCAAAATGGCCCAGTTATGCCTCTGGACCAAAATCCGCACCAAACAGTACTCGTTTTGGGTGCGTCTGCTTTTCAATGTATGTGTGCGGGTTTTCTGTGTCCCAAATGCGACAATTTTGCTTGTTTACGTACCCACCAAGATCAAATTGAGCTTCATCAGAAAAGATGAATTTTTTTTTGCAAAATCGGCATCTTCTGTAAGTCGATCGCAGGCCCACTTAGAGAAGTGAAAACGCATTGCATGATTCGTCCGAAATGTTCAATTGTTGAGAACAACGATGAATTGATGGTGATGGCGCTTCACACACACTTTCTGCCACAGCAGCAATATTCTCGGGTGTACGCACTGTTTTTGGCTTGTCACGCTTTGGCTTATCGGCTTTATTTGGTTTTTTTACAAGATAACGAACATACGAAGCTGACGGTGCTTCTCTTTTTCCAAAATCCGTATGCAATGTTGGCACACATTCTGCAACATTACCATGATTTTTCAAGTAATGTCGCAATATTTCCCAGCGTTGTTCAAGCGGTATACACAATCATATTCGTTCAGCGGAAGGATAAAACTATTTATCTGTCAAACCAAACATGAGCTAAGTGTTACCATTCACGAAATAAGCACTAGTTGAAAAAAAAAATACGTTAGATGGCGGACTCTTTATTTGTTGTGTTAATTATTTTTTTTTGTTCATTGTAAAACCAATATTAAGTCAGCTAATTGTATTGTTAAATAACATCCGTACTTCAACTCCCCCCCCGGGGGCACATTTATCGGTCTTTATAGAACTTCGACTATCTAGACCTGTGCAACTGGGGGTGTAAGGGAGCCCAATCCCCTGAAGTCAGCAGCTATTCGTCTCTTTAGGCATTTAGCTGTTTCTCTGACTGATTATTGAGGTTGGCCCTTAGGGAGTATCGTGGTGGTTGTAGTTTCGCGGCCCCATAACAGGTTTGTTTTTTATGGTGGCCAGGATCATCTCACCTTTAATAACACCTACCTGGTAAATGATCTTAGATCCAGTGAGCATGCTAGTCGTGTGTTCTGGACAGGAGCTGGATAGTTTCTAGCTCTTCAGTAAGGAGTAGTGGTTCGCAGCCATGCTCTGGAAACATTGAAATTGCTACTAGGAAGCACCTGTTGCTAGCATTAGACTTCGGTCTCCTAGGGCGTGAGTGGCGCTGCTTTTCACTCAGAGTGATCTGACCACCATCTGATTAGGGCTCACTGCCAGGCGCAGATGTAAATCATATCACGAAATCCGTACTTCAACAAGTTGTAGGAAATTTAGATAAAATTTAGATAGAAGCTGGAATTTGTAGTCAAATATGAATTTCATTTCTTTTTGTATAATTAAATAATTTGTTCATAAATTTGTATTGACATAATTTTCAGTTCAATTTCTTACTATTTGGTTAATAATACATAAAAAAATGAGTATTTTTTGTGATATCGGGTTTTTCAGCAAGAAGTTTGTTTTTAAATTGTGGCAACGCCTACCACATGATAGTTTTTTGCCGCATTCGTAGTAGATGCATTGGCAATTGTTAGAATGAATTTAATTTCGCAACGAAAATCGTAACGTAACGTTTCATAAAATTCGTGATATTTTCGGATAAACATAATCGTCCTTTGGAGACCGCTATTACGAATTTAGTTGTTAAATTTGAGTTTGCAGGTTCGATAAAAATGTGCAAACACCAATGCGTGTTTGACCGGGTCGTTCAGCTGAAAACATCAAAGCCGTGAGTCACAGTGTTGAAGCAGATTCAAATTTGTCAATTCGTCAACGTTCTAAACAAATTGGGTTAGTTGCGACCACTCCATGGGGAATTTTGCGTAAGGATTTGACTTTGAAGCCTTACTAGCTTCGATTGGCGCAGGAATTAAAGCCGACTGACCACTCACATCGATTCGCTTAATTCATTTAGGAGCAACCGGCTGGTTTTTCTGAAAAAATAATTTTTTCAAACGAAGCCCATTTTCACTTGTCAGGGTATGCCAACAAGCAAAATTGCTGCATTTGGGCTTCTGAGAATCGTAAAGCGATTATTAAGAAATCTTTGCATGCTGAACGTGTCATTGTATGGTGCGCTATATCATCGTGAGGCGGGATTGGGCCGTTTTTTCGAAGATGAGGCTGTAAATGCGCTAACGTTATCGCGAGATGCTAAAAACTCAATTTTGGCCTAATATTCACGACGTGGTTATCACTGACATGTGGTTACAACAGGACGGTGCTACATGCAACGCAGCAGTTGCAAACCAACTTTCCCGATCGCATAATTTCACGAGAATCAGCAGTTGAGTGGCGAGCTAGGTCGAGTGATTTAACAACAGTGGATTATTTTTTTCGGGACCAATCCAATCGTTTCCAGCCTCAAAACTCAAAATCCGTGATGTGATTAACGAAATAGGACTGCGATTTTGCCAAAAACTGCTGAAAAACTTTGATGAAAGAATCGATATGTGTCAGTGTGGTCATGATGGATATTTGTTCGACATCATTTTTCAGTCATAATTGCCGAACTTTTCTCTTCGTAATAAAATAAAAAAATTTTATTCATATTAATCAAAATTTGTTGTTTTATTTTCTTTCAGAAAACAAACATCTTGTTGTAAAATCCTTTAAAATAGTCCTTCTTATTTAACAAAAGCAGTTGTTGAATAAACAATTTTTTCGATGTATTTTTTATTAGTCCAGAAAGGCAGAGAAACGAGAGTGCTTGAATTAAATTCAGTTACTCGCGAGAGAATTTTAGGTTTTTTAGAAAAAAAAATCGAATTTTAAGAGTCCAAAATTAAAGTCGAATTTCAAATCGAGTTAATATAAGTTGTTCACAAGTTTTTCATGTTTGTCAAAATATTTTTTGCACTAAACAATTTTCAATGATTTTGATGAAGAAAACAGCCGCTAAGATTTTTTGTTGTAAAAAGTGTTGACGACCACTCAAAAAAACGCTTGAATTTTAAAAACAGGCTTGAGTGCCTATGTGTTATTTGGGTGTTCTGCTTTAAGGACATTGGAGCGTAAGCTAGCCAACATATGGCATTTAAAAAAATATTAATAAAAATTTCCATAATTTTTTAAATCGCTATTTGTAACAATAACTCTTGTGAAAACGTTTCAAATATTTTAATATTTTCTGAAAATATATTTTTATTGTACAAAAAACTGACTGCTTTCGCATAAATTTAATAGGCCTCAAAAATTGTTAATTGCTTTAATTGTGAGGCTCTTTAGAAAACGAAAATTCAAAGAAAATTGTCTTAAATGAAAAAACCGTTATAACCGGTCAGAGCTGCTTGTTGTATCGAAAAAATTTATTTATTATTTACTTGACCAAGAAAAACTTAATCATTTCTTGCAACACAAAATTCATGAATTTGACAACTAAAGAAAAATGATTTGTCAAATTTCCATTAAACAATTCTGCTTGTAATTTCCGTTTTCTGTTTGAAAAGTTTAAAAAAAAACAAAAAAAAATAAAACACAAAAACTCAATTGCTGAAAAGCATTTACGTGCGCATAGTATAGTGTCTTGTTTCCATTTTTTTCCTCAAGTTATTTAAATCATTTTTTTTTCATCTCATAATTTGCCTTTGGGCTAAAATAGCAATCTAATATTCTATTATAACGCCTTATGTCGCTTTAAGTTATCTTTAAGCGAATCCATTTCTATTCGAATCTTATAGCAGCCATTTGTCAAGTGGCTCATATATCAGCTGAAATACGTGTCGTTTGTTTGGTATAATTTTAGTTGCATTTCACACAAAACAAAAAAATTTTATTTTCATTGCTATTGGCAAAATGTTGCACAAAAAGTTGTTCTATTCTTTACTTAGTTTCTTTATCATTTACTTTTTCTTAGCTTGAGTAAAGGAATTGATGCAATTCTTTTTTTTTTCTCAAGTTTACTTTAATTTATTTTTTATTTTAAAAGGATTTTCTTTTTTTTTTAATTAAAAGTTTTTTTTTATTTTTTAACGATATTTTGTTAAATAAAACTTAAAATTGGTTGCTCTAAAGAGAACAAAATTAAAAGCATTAAAATGAGAATAAATGGAAAGCCTACGAGTTCTATATTCGGTAGCATATTTCTCTGATTATTGAAATTAGCTTTTCACTTATCGATCATTTTATAAGTTAGATAATTCAAATAGAATATTAAGCAAACTTTTGAAAAGGAAAACAAAAATTAACACAATAACTTCATTTCGATTTTCTGCCCTTTCATAACATTTTTTATTTAAAAAAAAAATAAAAAAAATATAATAAATATAACGAAATCTAAAAAAAACAAAAAAAAAAATCAGAAAACACAAAAGAAAACAAAGCAACAACAATACTAAACAATACAGTTTTAAATTCAACAAAAAAACTTTACACAAAAGGGCTGGCAGACACAAAGAAAAGTGAAAAACAACAGGTGAGTGAATATTTCTAAAAGAGATACAAATTAACTATAATGAAAGTAAAACATTTAAATATATTGTGACAAACAAATAAAATCACAAATGTGAGATGGCAACTTTGTTTCTTTAAATTAATTTGTATATATTTTTTTTGCTTAAAGTAAAATGGTCCTTAAAGTAGAATATGCTTCTGAGCAACATTTTTAATTGAAGTAAAATGTAGATCAACTCTAGTATTCAGCTGCCAGTCTAGCACAGAGATAAGTGCAAATCGGCTTTTAGTGTCATAAGCCAAATCATTTCCGGTGTCACATTTTAACTGACATGATATGCATATCGGAGATATACATCTTTGACTTCTGGGTTAAATATTCAATAAAATATTCTAATTTTTGTTTTTGAATTTAAAATTTTGTTAAAAATAGTTTCGTTAAATATATTTATTTAGGTTTAAATAAAAGTCTTAAGATATTTTTTCGATTATTGGATTATTCGATTAAAAGTAACCGAATAAATATATTCTCAAATAAAAAAACTTTATACAGAATTTCTACTTTGTATTAAATTAATCCAATTATCTTGAAAACAACTTATGTATAATGAAAAGTTTTTTAAAAAGCTCAGGCTATGCCGTGTATCATGGGACATGGTGATAATTAAATAACATGTTCCCTAATTTTATATTTTATTTTTCTTTGCTTCTTCCAGTGTATTAGTACATAATAAAGAAGATAGTGTTAAACAATTTGCTTTAAATAAATTTTTTGTTTCGTTATCGTATTCGATGACCTCAAACTTGTTTACAATTTGTTTAAATATTGACAAATATTCCAATCTTAAATACATATAAAATTATTTGCACAAAAGTTAATAAATTTTTCATAAAATTTACGGTTTAATAGCTTTAGATACCTGTAGCCTACAGGTGCTCTGTAGGTAGTGTACTAGCTTATCAGTCTGGGAGTTGTGGGTTCGATTCCCAACAAAGACCTTGGTTTTTCTTCACTAAAAAAATAAAAATTGACTGTCGGTGGGGCTGCTCAGTGATAAAGGCATGATCGCTGGTCACTGTGCTATCTTATAGGACAGTTAATTTCCGTAACGATCCTTCTACTTTTACCACCTGTCTCATCTCTTCTCTATACCTTTCCTAAAGAATGTATCACGGTTTTCGACTAAATAGGCATTTTTGCCTGAAAAAGAAAATGGATTTTGATTGGAATATTCAAATACAGACTGTCCGCCGGGAAGGTATACTTTGTTTTGCCGCCCTTTTGGGTAAACATTAGTCTTGTCAGTTCATATTTGTTAGTCATGTAGTAAACACGTGGCAATTTAATTATAGAAAAATATTCGATAAACCAAGGTATTTTAATCGTTAAAACATTTTATCAAAATCAATCATCGATTACTGTAACGATAAGAATGATACGTGAAATTTTTAGGAGCAACAATGTGCCAACAAAACGCACTATTATGATGTGGTGAATAATTTCGAAGAAAGAGGATCTGTACGTGATAGGCCCAAGTATGCATCACAAGGTACTGCAAGATCGGCTGAAAACATTACTGCTGCTCAAGCAAGTGTTCAAAACAATGCATCAACCTCCTCAATTCGATGCCGTGCTCAGGTGCTTGATCTTCAAAGAACAACTTTGGTTACAATTTTGCATAAGGATTTGCATTTGTTTCCATATAAGATCCAGTTGACTCAAAAACTTCTTCCAAAAGATCATTTATTTATGTTATGTTGCGTTAAAATTTTAACATTGATACACAATGCGGTGTTGTATATCTATTCGTCGTAAATTGACAACAAAAAGTTATCAAGCGCGTATGTTAACTTAGTCGCTTAGTTTGCAAAAGGACGAGATTTTCTAACAACGGTAAATTTATTAAAGGGCAGCACGTCTGTTCTGGAGGTAATTGAAAAATATGCAGTGAAAAGTCGGACTCCAGCATTACGTATACATTGACAGAAGTTGTAATTAAAAAAAGATGATGGAAATAAATACGTAGTATTTAATGTGTGTATGGGTGTGTGTGTGTGCGTGTATTCCAATTAATAATTTATTGTATATTCTGTTACAAAACAATTATTTCACTACAAGTATTATTATCGCTGTCATCTATAATTGTTATAATTATAAACCTCATTAATTCTCATATTGCACACAAATAAAACAAAATTTTACGAAACGAAAAAAAAGAAAAAAAAAAGAAAAAAAAAAAGGAAAAACAACAGAAAACAATCATACGCCCCATATGTTGAGCTGTCAGTCGGTCATCATACGTTATAATGATAATTACAAATTGTTGATATTTGTAATGTATTCTCGTAAGACAGACAGACATACGCAAGTCTGTCTTTATTCAATTTTTCATGTGCATTATCTTTTTTGTTTTTTATTTTTAATATTTTTATTTAATAATTTTCATTTCTGTTATTTTTGCAATAAACATTTTATATAAATTGCAGCAGATCACTTAAAAGTCCTTAGACAATAGCCACCGAGGCAACAAAAATATTAAACAAAAATAATAATTTTAGTATTGCGTGTTTCATTTTATTCATTTACTATTTGTTGTCGTTGTTGTTGTTGTTGTCGATTATTATTTCTGGGCGTATTTAGTTATAGAAATGACCAAAGTGTTGCAATTTACTTTATCACACAACAACAATAGCAGCAATAAAAATAATTGCAAAAAACAAATTCTTATTGTTGGATTATGTTTCAATTGTAGATTTTTCTGTTTTTTTTCCTTTTTTGTTTTTCTATTTTTTATTTCGGTTTTTCATTAAATCTATGTTTCATTCCTTTTTTACCTCAACAAGGTGAGGTGTTTTTTTTTTTGTATTTTTTTGTTGTATTAGTTAAAGTGTGTTAGTTTGCCAATTATAAATATTTTATTAAATATTTTTTTTTTCTTATGTTTGCATTTCAATTCAATTTCCGTTGGAAACATTTGTTTGTGGAAGAGAGTTGTGGTAAAGATTAACGTTTGTATGATGACTTGGTGGCCTTACCTGTTGATGGTCTTACAACTAAGTGGATGTAGTAGGAGTCTGCCTTCGTTTTAAGTAACTTTCGTTACATCACTGTTTGAAGTAGAATCCTGCTGTTGAATTATCACTTTGAGGCTTCAGTTGTTCAAATTCAGACTGCAGATAAGCCCATATGACTGTTTGTCTCATGCCAAGCAAATATTTAGTAATTCATGATCGCCACGGTGATCTAGACATCATGACGAAAGGGATAAGCTTTTTTTTTGTATCATAATGTTATTTATTGAATCTTTTAAAATTAATAGAACTAACGATAGGTGGACAGATCTTAAATCTAAAAGTGAAAATTATCTTTATGTCTAGTCAATGCCAGCCAAAAAAATACTAAAAATTACTTATGCTAATGGTCATAACGTCTCTCCTTTTCAGACGATTGTAGCCTCTATCATCCAATATTTTACGTGCCAAAATATTTGGATGAAATTCCAGCTTTGTCAAATAATTGGATGCGTAGTTTTGTATTTCCTCTCTTACAGAGGGCACTTTAAAATCCTTGTGAATGTTTGAGTTTTTCACATACCATCGGGCAGCAATTATGAGTCTAAGGATTTTGTTGTGGCTTCTTTGTATGCGACACTGAGGCAGCGCCCCCCATAGCTGCATATTGGCTTCACAATAGACTTGTAGATCAAAAGTTTGCAGTCCAGACTGAGAACAGAATTCCAACAAATTAGACAGTTTTATTGAACAGTTTTAAGTCTTGTTTTCATAAGTATAGCCTCTATGTGGTGCTTCCATGTTAGACGCCTGTCAAGGTGCGTACCGAGGTACTTGACGACCGAACGTTGAGGTATTGTTTGATTATTTATTGTAATAGGTGGGCATTTGTTCCTGCGTAATGTAAAAGTAATATGAATGCACTTCTGTTCATTAATTTTTATTCTCCATTTTTTTAAACCGTTTTTCTACCTGGAACACATGACTTTGAAGACGTAGCGAAGCTTCGTGTGGGTTTACATGAACACAAAGCAGGGCAGTATCATCAGCAAATATTGAAAAGTGAACGTCGCCCCGTGTAGGCATATCTGCGGTATATAATAAATACAAAATTGGACCCAAGAGGCTTCCTTGAGGAACTCCGGCTTTAATTAGCTGCGGTGTGCTCAAAAACTCCCCGTGCTTTACAACAAATAAACGGATACTCAATTAGCTTTCCAGTAATGCAAAAATATTCTGAGGCAAATTCTGCCTTAGTTTATGAATTAAGCGCTCGTCCCAAACTTTATCGAAGGCCTGGGAAACATCAATAAAGAGAGCAGAACAGTATTGTTTATTTTCCAAGGTTTGTTTGACAGCATTAACAAGTCTATGCGTTTGCTCTAATAAGCTATGCTTTTTCCTAAATCCAAACTTGTGATCCGGTATATACTTCTTTTCGATCAATATGGGATACATTTTATTTATTAAAAGTTTTTCGAACAGTTTGGATAAATTTGACAGCAAGCTTATTGGCCTGTAAGACTCTATTTTAGAATGATCCTTGCCCGGCTTGGGAATCATTATCACCTTCGAGATCTTCCACTTCTGTGGGTAAAAACTGAGGCGCCAAATTGCGTTATATATAAATAATAAGACTCTCACCGCTACATTTGGTAGCCTCACAAGCATCCTATTACTAACTTTATCAATACCAGGTGATTTTTTAAGTTTTAAGTCGGCGATAGCCTTTCTCAACTCTTCTACTTTCAGTCTCAAAGGCACAGCTTCTATAGGTATTATTTCAGTTAACACTACAGAGTCTGTCGATAAATTAGGAGTAAATACTTTTAAGAGGTCGTTGTTCGCGCTCATAATTTCGACTATCATCCGGTCATTAACTGACCGACTCATCTTTTCATTAGTTCCATTTAATATATTGTTACGGATGTGTCTTGCTTAAGTTTTAAAAATAAAATAATTAAGCAATAAAGCGAAGTACTGGGTATGTTGTTTACGAACTGCATGGCTCGCTAAGAAAACATATAATACACCAACAATATTTCTAGTTACAAACTGCGTAGAAATTTTACAAACGCAAACAACAACAATTTGTTATGCTATTTACTAACTGCGTGGCATGCAAGACAAAAAAAACAAATTTCTGTTTACTAACTAAATGCGTAAGACAACAACAAATATGTATGCTGTTTACCACCTGCGTATTTTTCTAAGAAAACTTGTCTACACGAGACAACAACAAATGTTTTGAAATAAATCCCAAGCAGAAACATACAGGCGCCTTTACATTAAATAAACTACATACAACAAAAAAATGTGATACAAAGGGAGTAGAAGATTCTTCAATTTTCTAGACTTTAAATGGACAAATATAAATAGGGCATCGTTTGTATTGATAGTCAATCAGTGTAAAACTAAACCTTGTAAACAAAAGACGTGCATCTTAAGTAAATTGTTGTGTAGTGTCAACTTTGTGTGTAGTTAAAGTAAATAAAATTGTTATTAATTTAAAAACTTTAAAAACTGGTGTTATTATTTTTGCAATAAAGAACTCACAACAAAAAGTTTATAAAAGGTATAAACGTAACAATATAAACTATGATAATATTCCCAAGTTTAGCGACAAGAAGGCTTATAAGTTAATACCATGTTCATGTTTAGAGAATTTTTAAATTTCCCTAAATTTAGTAGATCGTTTTTGAATCCTCGTGTTCTCCACGTTTTGCTCCCAGAAAAAAAAAATTAAAAGCGAGTAAATGAGAGACGACTCTGCTGTCACTGTTGCATCAAGGGCAAAACGTTCTGTCCCGGCTATCACTTCGGCGGAGTGATGGCAGCAGAAAGTGATAAAGTTGAGATAGTTACAAGTACAAGATGAGTTAGGTGTATGGATTCTTATGTTGAAAGGGTTACAGTTACGATCATGGATATATGGTAAATGTCAGATAATGCTGTAAAGAAAGATACTAAACCTACTTACATATGATCGTTCATAATTTTGTCATTGATGAGAAAAACTTGCATCGTGTATGATAACGAAAGCCCTTAGATCTAGTCTCTTATATAAAAATGCTGTCGCTTTAGAAGGAATAAAAAGAATAAATTTAAACTTTTATTTAGTTTTTTTATTTACTTTGCAAGTGCTGCACCTTAGGGCAGGATACTAAGAAAATGTTCAATAACTTTTAATAATATATTTTTGCTATTTACTTACTATTGCATTTTCCTATATTTGTTATCATTTTGCTGACAATATGAATTTTTTACTAATTTTTTTTTAAATTATTTATTTATATTTGCTCTACTTTGTTTGCAATTGTCATTTAGTTGTTGTTATTATTACTATCATTATTGCTGCTGTTGTTGATATAGCTATTATTGCTGCGGTTGCTGCTGTTGCCAACAATATTCTATTTTACAATAGAAAAAAAAGCCAATTTCCCATCAAGAGGATGGTTACACTTTGTTTTGACTGCTTTTTTTTTAAGTCTTCCTCTTATAGTTTTAGTTTTCCTTTTGAATAAACAACTTTGATGTCGGCTACATTTTAATTGAGTACTTTAAATATTTTATGACACACCCTACTTGATATACATATACATGCATACATACATACATACTTGCATAGATTATTGTTCATGTCAACAAACATCTTTTGTATGCAATTGTTTCTAAATGTGTGATAAAGTATGACACAAACTTAATGGGTTAAAGTGGCTGTGTATATTGAAAAAGAGAAGGCGAAATAACAATGACAACAAAAAAAAAACTTTTTTTCTATTATAATTATTACGAGGGTGGAGTAATAATCAACAGGGTATACTACTGTGTGATTCGATTTACACATGGCGCCTGGCCATGAATCCTTAATCAGATAGTGGACCAAACCACTGCATAATTTGGAACGTCATGCTCGTCCTAGGAAGCCGAATCTATAATTCTATGCAACAGAACATTCTAGTTGCAACTTCGATGATTCCAGAGAAGGGCTGCAAATCTTCACTTCTTGCTAAGGAGTTGGAGACTTTCCAACTCCTGTCCATAACACATGTCTAGCATGCTCACTGGACTGGATCATTCACCTAGCGTGTCATTAACGGCGAAATGATCCTGGATCTTATATTGATAAATGCTTTATTTAATGTCGCCAATTATGTACGGCATGCAATATGAGATAAATGTTGTCCGCCTCACAAATACGAGCTCTTATGAGCACATTTTCCATAACATTCTCACACATTTCACGTGGTATTTCATTAATTTCATTACGAATATTTTTGTTTGAGTTGTTCAAGAGTTTCTGGTTTGTTTGCATAAACCTTGCTTTTCAGATATCTTTACAAAGAGAAGTCCGGAGCGGTCAAATCAGGCGACCGTGGAGGCTAATCTACCTCACAATTTCTTGAAATAATTTCTTGTGGAAGGAGGTTGCGCAATAATTACATTATAATCCTGGCTGTATGCGTTGTGGCACCGTCTTGTTGATACCTCATGTTAATTAAGCCCAAAGCATGCAGTTGTGGCATTAAAAAGTTTTTAATCATATCACAATATCGCTCCCCACTCACAGTTATCGTTACGCCGACAAAATTGCACACCAGCCTGTCACTTTTAATGGATGCAAAGGTGACTGTTGAATAATTTGAGGGTTTCGCATTCCCCAGAACCGACTATTCTCTTTATTCACATATCCATTAAATTCCCCCCGGGGGCACATTATAAGTCTTTATGGATCACACAACCATCTAGACTTGTGTCTTGCGGGGATAAAAGGGAGCCCAGTCCCCTTAGGCGAGCAAGGAGCCAACTAGAAAATCCACTATATTTCCACGGGAATCAGTAAGCCCCAGAGTTTCGCTAATTGTCTCTTTAGACTTTTGGTTGTTCTCTGACTGATTTTCGAGGAAGGCCCTTCGGGAGTTTCATGGTCGCTGTGTGTTTCGAGGCCCTCGTTAAAGTTTATGGGTCGGATCATTCACAATGAACACAATGAATGGTCCAGGTCCAGTGCCGTCGTGTTCTTAGTTATATTAAGCTTCATACGTTCTGGACCAGGAGTTGGCTAGTCTCCAGCTCTTCAGCAAGGAGTAGTGGTTTGCAAACCTGCTTTGGAACCGCTGAAATTACAAGTGGCGATGACCTGTTGCTAGAACTAGTCCTCGGCTTCCTAGGGCGTGAATGACGTTGCATTTTATTCCTAGTGGTGTGACCACCACCTGATTAGGGCTTACGGCCACGTGCAGATGTAAATCTTATCACGAAATATCCATTCAAATAAAAATGTGCTTCGTCACTCATTATGATTTTTTCATGAAAATCGGCATTGTCATGGGCGAGCTGTAACATCCTAATAGCATATGAACGATGGCGTAAATGGTTTTGTGGAAGAAGCTCTTGTGTTAACTGAATCTTACATGAAAAAAAAATTCAAATTCTTGTGCAAAATTGTGGTTAAAGTTGTTTTTTGAGGACCAAGTTCCTGAACACGGCGTCGAATTGAGGCTGCAGTAATGTTTTCAACCGATCGTGCAGTACATTGTGGTCCATGCCTGGGACTATCACCTACAGACTCGCTTCCTTCGAAATCATTTACTAAACGATAAATAGTGCGTTTTGTTGGCATATTATTGCTCCCAAAAATTTCACGTAACTTTCTCATCATCACAGTAATCGATGATTGATTTTGAGAAAATTTTTTAGCGATTAAAATACGAATATTTTTCCATATAAATTTGCCACGTGTCTAGTTCACGGCTGTCAAATATGAATTGTCAAGACTAATACTTACCAAAATGTTGACGGCAAAACAAAAAAGTATACTTTCCCGGCGGGCTTCCTCGAAAAGAAATGTTATTAGAAAAATAAAGATAAAATATTTAAATTCTCTTATATAAATTTTGGAATGAAATAATCATTTTTGTGATTGAGAGGTTAAGCTCACTTAACTTGATTAGTATTAGAAGGTTGATTTCTAATTAAAAGAAATCAATAAGACTCCTTGGCAAGCATAACATTAAAATAGCTTAATATTATAATAATCTCAGAGTAAGACGTGACTAAAGTTCAGTACTCAATATTAATTTGTGCAGTCTATTAATAAAAAAAGGTTTAAAAATAAAAAGAAAAGTCTACTCCATGACATTGTTAACTCGAATAAGTTGTACTAATTTACATAAGATCTAAAGTTGCCATAATTCGTGCGTTAGGGGTTTTAAAAAACAATAATAAATTGTAATTTGTATAAAATATTGACGAAATATTTGCTTAACTATAGGAACTTTGACGTGGCTAGTAAATGAATCCAGGAGTTACACTATTCAAATAAGTTGTTCTTTTCATATAATTTCATATAAACGCAAACAACAACAATTTGATATGCTGTTTACTAACTGCGTGGCATGCAAGGACAAAAACAAATTTCTGTTTACTAACGGCGTAGAAATTTTATACGCACAAGACAACAACAAACATGTATGCTGTTTACCCATCTGCGTAGTTTTCTAAGTACCTTTTCTACACGAGACAACAACAAATATCTTCAAATAAATTCTAAGAAAAAACTTTATCAGTATAAAAACAAAAACAAAAATACACCCAGACATGCAGGCGCCTATACATTGAATAAACAACATACAACAACAAAATGTGATACAAAGGGAGTAGAAGATTCCCATATTTTTTGGACTTTTAATGGACAAACATGAAAGGGCATCGTCTGAGTGGATAGTCAATCAGTGTAAAAATAAACCTCGTAAACAAAAGACATGCATCTTAAGTAAATTGTTCTGTAGTGTCAACTTTGTGTAGTTAAAGTAAATAAACTTGTAATTAATTTAAAAACTCTAAAAACTGGTGTAATTATTTTGCAATAAAGAACTCACAATAAAACGTTTATAAAATGTATAAACTTAACAATATTTACGTTTCGTTTTTTATTTCTTAACCAACTGCTGCAAAAATTGCTGCGGAAACAGGAAGATATTTATTATGCTGCACTAAACTGCTGTTTCAGCTACTTCTCTCATGTTTTTGTATTCAAAGTCATTTATTTTTTTTATAGTAAAAAAGCAGTTTTAATTGTTGTTTTTCTTAAAAAGAGCAACAACCACGCTTATATAAAAATAAAATAACAAAATTAAAAAAAATAATAAAAAAACACAACAACAACAACAATAGTATTGCCTTGTATAAAACTTTGCCATATGTTATTTTAATATTTTTATACTTAAACTTTTTCTTCTTGTTTAACGTCATCATTATGACTTGAGTCTGTTTGCCTCTCTTTAAAAAAAAAATATATTTCTTTATTTACTTCAACATTTTGTAATTTAAAAAAATTAAAACTAAACATGAGGAAATACTTTTTTTTTTGTTTGCAAAATCAACAAACTCTCCTCTAAGTTACAGTTGATCGAGTTTTATATTACACGTTCATGACTTATTTTCTTTTTTTTTATTTAATTTTCTGTTTGTTTCTTTTTTTAGTATTTGTATAGTTTAAGTTTTATTTTTGTTTTTGTGCTGAATGTCAAAGCCACTGGTGACAGCCGGCCCATTGAAAACAGCCAGAGTTGTATGACAGTTGTACGACAATATGTTTTAGATATGTGTGCTGCCTGTCTTCCAGCGAATAGTTACTTGTGTGTAGGAAAACCCATTTAGCTAGTTTTTCATTTAAATACCATAAAAAGTATAGTGAAACAAAGGCAAAAAATACTAGAAGAAATATAGTTAAAGTATAAATATTTAACTATAAAGGCACAGCTTCCCGTAATGGTGACATTTCACAAAACCTTAAGGTTACCAGATAAATAATACTGAACGTTAAACATTTTAAATAAACACCAGCTGTATTATATCTTAGATGTGTATAATAATGATTTTTTCTTAGAAAATTACTACTGCCACGCCTATAATCCAGAAAGTTAAGACTGAAAACAGAAACAGTTTTTAAAACACCTTTTCTTTTATTTCTGTTCAATTATCTCTTCATACACAATGACATGCCTTACATTTAATTCTACCTGATCATTTTCATTATTCGTCTTATGATTCGCAAAGCATCCACACTTCACTGAAGACTCAAAAATTATCTTAACACCGCCACAGATTTTTTTTTATGTAATGAGAAGTAGCACTTCAGGCAACAATGTCTATTTAGCCAAATACCGTACTACGTTCTTTAGGAAAGGGATAGAGAAGAGATGAGACAGGTGGTGAAAGTAAAAGTATAGTTACAGAAATTATCTGTCGTATAAGACAGCACAGTGACCAGTGACCATACCTCCATCGCTGAGCAGCCCCAGCGACAGTCAATTTTTATTTGTAGTGAAAAAAAAACCAAGGTCTTTGTTGGGAATCGAACCCACAACCCCCAGTTTTATAAGCTAGTACACTACCTACTAGTCTATAGGGGCACCTATATTTTCTTTGTTATCAACACGCATCCACTGTAATATTAATTGCAACTACAGCAGCTAATTAAATTCTTCTTTACCACTTATCAGGTAGCTGCCCAAATTGCAAATCAATTACTAGACTGGGATCTAAAGGACATCAATGCTCTTTATCGCCTTACACATTGCTTTCGTTGCTTCAACAGTAAACATTTTTACTTTAATCGTGTTTGTCAGTTGCGGATAGAGGCTGTTTTCTTTCGCTGTTGCGAATTTTCTAGAATGCATTTATCATAACTTGCTTGAAATAGTCTTGATATAATCAAAAACTGCATATCTTTGAGGTATGTGATAGGGTTTAAGTCAGCACCTGGCCGCGAGGCCTTAATCTGACGGTAGTCTTACCACTTGAAAAATCGAACATCCGCGCCCTAATGCGCATGCACTCTTCAATTGCAATTTTTGAGTGAGTGTACGGTGAAGAGTTGGAGAATATCCAACTCCTTGCCTTGTTGCATGCGCAAAATAGAACATTGGATGTCAAACTTGCGTTAATATCTCTTTATAACTTTCTTCAAATTAAATCGCAGCCACCTTGTTGCTCCTCAGGCAACAATCAGAAAAGTGCCGTAATCATGCGGATAACCAGTATATTTATATTAAGTTAACTGATTGGACTTCGAGAGTCCTGTTTCTCTTCCTGTGGCTACTGCTACCCCAGGCGACTGGTGCCGCCTTTTACCCCCGAAAGCAAATGTAAAGACGGGGAAGAGATCCATTAAGACTGCGTACCCCCGGGCCAGAAATAACTTTGAGGTGCGTGATAAGATTTACGTCAATACGTAGCTGTATAAGTCATAACCCGATGGTGGAACAAACCACTGTGGGTGATATTAAACGTCATCCTCGCTCTTCGTTGCAACTTTGAGAGCTTGGAGCAGGCCGCCATCCCCATTCGTTGCTTAAGCGTCGGAGACTATCCAACTCCTTGTTCAGAACACATGACGAGCATGCTCGCTGGAGTTGGATTATTCATACTGTGGTAATGTCAAAAGTGAATGATCCTGCGAAACCACCACGATACTCCCGAAGAGCCAACCTCAACAATCAGTTAGAGAGCCAAAAAACTGAATTCTAGGGTTTACTGATTCCCGTGGAAATAACGTGGAGTTGTCTGTCCAGTTGACTCCTGGAACTGGACTCCCTTTTACCCCCGGTGACAGATGTAATGACGGTGAGATTCCGTCAAGATATATTGATGTGACCCGGGGGGTATCGTTAACATATTGGAAGTTTCAGTCATAAAGGATTATTGATTTAACACACGATTAATAATTAATTATGATCATCGTGTTGCACGCTGTTGACCGAATAGATATGCCAGCTTCAAATCAATTTATTAACCCACCCTTTGATAACCTTCGGTCGTAGTCATAACGATTCGCAATTTTTTAAAAACTAGGCGCTAGGTGGCATATATAATTGCCATAATCCAGGCCGATTGACCTCAAGAACGATTCTAATTATTAGAATTGCGCGCAACGTTGTCCAAAAGGAATCGAGTACTCTATGATAAAATATGAACTGCGTAAATGCGTTTCAAAATCAAATAATTACAAACTGATCTGATATTGGCAATATTTCCAAAGCTATAAAATTTTCTATTTTCCAAGTTAACAAAAAATTTAAAACAAATACATATATGATCAATGAAGGGTGTGAAGATAAATACGTCAGTTAAATACGTTCTACAAAAACGGTAAATACGTTCCACATACTGCAAATTACACTGTTAAAATGAAATTTATATAAAAAATAAACTTTATTGCTATAAATGATTAAATTCTATTAAAAAAATATTTAAAAATTTTATAAAAAAATATCGACGCCTCTCTTAAAAGTTTCATACAAAAATATAAATATTTTTAAGAAAAAATAATATGCAAAAACAGGATATTTTGAAGTGGATAAAGCCGATATTTAGAGAAGATATGAATCGGGTCACCGGCATACTGGTAGCACCTCAGGACTAGTAACGTATTTAACTGACGTATTTATCTTCACACCCTTTGATCAAAGAAGGCTAGAGTTCAAAAGTAACCAAAGCAAAACGTTTTGATTTCTTCTTTGCAGTAATTTAAACATTAAAAACAAAAAAACAACAATAACAACAAAACTTAAAAGTTTTAAAAAATTATTTTAGAAAATTTCGCTAATGAATTTGCTGCACTTCATAGTTGAAAGTGAATTAGAACTTTCAAATAAATATCTTGATATCCTAACAAATCGCTATATGATGGCTATAGGGTGCTTTTTAGATGGATCTAAATCCTAATGGAGTAAAATTTATTTAAAAAAATTTTAATTTTCCTAACTGCTTGGAAATGAATATAAAAATATAAACATAATGATGTTATCCTAAAATCGTTATAACATTATCCGTATTAAAAATTTATAGATGGCATTTTTAATAAATGCTATTATGAATATTCCCAGTAGGAAATATTATATGGTCACCTTTAATTTTTGTCATTGCAAAATCGTACTACAAACGTATTTTATAATAAAAAAAGGCGCCCACGTTTATATTTTTAACCATGATTTTATTTGTTTTCTATCTTAACATGATCGCGTTCAAACAAATACAATTCATGGCTGACATTATCTGTTTGTCTTTTTTTATAAAGTTGATTACATGAGCCTATAAATATGTATATGAATTCATGTCTGAGTGTATGTATTTGTATTCATGAGTACGTTTGTATCTTTGCCATATACCACCAGTTCAACAACACTTTGGCCATTTAGGAAAACCAAACAAAACTCTTGTAAATAGTTTGTCTTCATGTATATTTTTAATTCAATTTCTATGCACCAGCATGCAGATATCTTACTATTATTTTTTTTTTATTTTAACAACATATACACACATACTTTTATACTTTTACTTTATTCACAAAGAAGCGAAAGAGCAAAACAAAAGTGGAATTTTTCTCTACGTCATTCAGACGAGATAGAGGCGATAGTTAAAAAAAAAACAAAAATGAATTGATACAATAAACCAGACCAAAAAGGAGGAGTGAATCATGACAAACAAACGCACATTGATATTCGTTTTATTTATGCAGAGACTAATTTTCATTCATAAGATAGATGCTCATGATGACGATGACGCTGATGGCTTGTATTATAGCAGCACAAAGTACACAGCAAACCAACAACCACTACAGATCTAAAAAATCATTAATGTATTGCGAGTGTTTTTAGCCGTGTCTTTTATGCTGAAATTGCTTTAGTTTAAATTACATTTTAAGGTGAGAAAATACTTGTTTTTACTACAAAAGCTTATGATCATGGGAAAAATTCAAAAATATGTTTTATCTTTTTTGGAAAATTTAAGCCGAGAAAATAAAAAAAGTTGGCTTAAAGTTGTATTTTCCACGTCAAGCTGATATTTTTCCATCACTGAAATTTTACTTTTTTCCATTCCGCTATTTATATATCAACGTAGCATTTTGCAAAAATGTAAATGAAGGGCATTTTAAAAAATGCATTTTACGAGCTATAACATGACAGAGATGAATGGATTCCGGTAGTTTGTGTGTGTGTGTGTGTGTGTGACTGGGGTCGAGTAATTTCTAGCAAATCTATAGAAACCGCAGTCGTGTGTCATAATAACGAATTTTCTCGAAATAATAAATTGTAATTTGTATAAAATATTGACGAAATATTTGCTTAACTATATCAAATTTGAAGAGGCTAGTGAAATGATGATAAATACTCGGGAACTCAAATAATCATCATAAATCTGTTCAATAATGAAAAACGCTTATAGTGTGCCCCTGTGCTGTGTGCATTAGGTGCCCCTGTAGGCTAGTAGGTAGTGTACTATGGGGGTTGTGGGTTCGATTCCTAACGAAGACCTTGGTTTTTTTTCACTACAAAAATAAAAATTGACTGTCGGTGGGGCTGCTCAGCGATGAAGGCATAGTCACTGGTCGCTGTGCTGTCTTATACGGCAGTTAATTTCTGACTATCCTTCTACTTTCACCACCTGTTTCATCTCTTCATGCGTGGGAACTCCTCTTACCGAATGGCGCTCTGAGCAATGTAAATCAACGACCCCACGAAAGTTGTATGGGACATATGTAGCATTTATTGGGAAGAAAGATTCGTTGACTGTGAGTTAAAATATAGTTGTGTATTTCTACACTATCAGCCGCCGTACAGTTAAGTGGCCAGACATGATGCTTTAAATGCCATTCATGAAGGTACAAAAGAAAAATCTTATTCAAATTTGAGGTAAAATAAAAGTGTGAGTTAAATTGAATTTTGCTTCATTTTCAAGTGAAGTTCAAATACATTTTGTAACATTTTTGCTTTCATTTCATTTACTTTCGCCATTTATCAAATCCTGATTATTTGGCATCAGGATTTGTTTATTATGTTTAAATAAAAATGCAGATTTTTTTTTGGGATTAACTATACATTTCTGTCAGTGTAGGAAAACTATTTTTTTTTTAATTCTCTCAACATTCTCATACGTGTTAACTCTTGTTTGAAATTGTTGTTGTTGTACTTTGTTGTCTTTTTCTTTCTATTTTGGTTTTTTACACATTTTTATCAGAGTCTGGGAGTCTCGAGTGCTTTTGTTGTTGTCATAATGAACTTCAATTAAGATTCAGTTTCAGTTTACAAAAAAATAATGTCCCCCCTGTTTATTTTATTATTCGTATTTTCGTGTGTCTTTTTTTGGAACTGTTTTTTAATCACAACTTAATTTTGTTTCACTCCTTGCAGCGTTAGTTTTTTTTTTCTTCGTACAAAATTTACACACATAAATTAAGTGGCAAAGACTTCCGTATCTTTTGTTTGCTGCTAATACTGACTCCTGTATTTCTTTTTTTTTGTTTTTGTAAAGTACATAATATAATGTGTGTTAAATGGCAATAAGATGTGTTAAGAAAACAGGAAAAGAAAACTAAATAAAAAATGTTTAAAAAAATTTTGCTAGATTTTTTGTCTGTCATCTTCCCTAACAAATAGGTTTTTAAGCACAACCAATAAATCACTCTTTCTGTCTCTCTCTTTTGAGGGCAGTACAGGTATAATAGCCATATCTGATTGCAGATAAGGACTAAGATGCAGGTTTACTTAGATGTCGGGTGGATTTTTTTTTTGCCTAAAATAATTAAGGAAATAGATGATGGCCGGTTACTCGTTACGGAAATGCCGATCATTGTGTAAACTTATTTCTCTATAGTTAATTTTGCGACAACAAAATTTTTAACTGTAGATGCATAGCGACATTAATATTAAGCAGCCATATGCACCTCTCAGTCTTAGTGCAGAAGTGTAATGAAGACGTTATAGATTATGCCAGAGATTTCGCCGGTCTAATCCGATATTTGCAGTAATGTTTTTTAAAAAAATTCCAGCCGTTCTTCGAAACATTTTGCAAAATTTAATAAGTTTAAGTTCAACTTTTTTTCTCAAAACCCACACACACATGATAAACCTGAAATTTCACATTTAGGCCACAAAGTTAGTGGAGAAGGTATAACTCACGGAGCAAATAAGATCAGTGCTATACAACATTTTATATAACTTACAACTGTAATCGAAGTCCGTCTCAGTGAAGCGGGTTTAACACTAAGACTTAGCAAATGTAGATTCCTGGAACGTGAAATTTAATTTTAGCCTACAAGGTTGGTGAGGAAGGTATAATCCTGGAACTAATAAAAATTTGTGCTATACAAAATTTTGTACCACCCACAATATTATCGAAGTCGTATCGAAAATTCGTAGAGAACTATTTGATAATTTCGAAACCTTTAACAGAAGTCATTTGAGAATCTGATCGATGTAATTTGCAGCCATCCGGTTTAATGTCTACACCTATAATGCTTAATACGTAGTACATGCCGACGTTAGCTCGGATGGCAAAACTGGTGTTTTGGTTCAGTCGTCTTATGGTAAATCATGGAGACCGATGTGCTATTATAAATTATCACAACTAAGAGCTTGAAATATTAGCAGTTGTTGAATTCCTTGAGAGATTTCTTATTTATGTTTTAGGCAAACTCTTTCGATTGCTCGGCGATTGCAAAGACGCAACAAAATAAAGAAATGATACCCAAAACAGCACGATGGTAATTTTCCATTATGATTGAATAATCATTCATCGCATTGTCACGTTGATGCACTAAGTCGTGACTCAGATCCAATAGCAAGTGAAATTAAAAACGATGATCATAATGATATAATGAGTTCAAATAACTCCAAAGAAGACTGATTCCTAACGATGTAACTTCCCAAGACCCAAATTTGTTAAATCTTATTGATGTACTTAGAAATCAAAGGCAATCAGCTCAAAGTGAACAAATATATTAAGAATATTGTCTGATAAACAAACCAACGCCGTTATCGCAAGGAGAATGATTAAATTAAATTTATCGTTCCTAAGTTTATTCGTTGGAGGGTCATTCGACCTGCTTAGTAAAAATAAAATTGACATATTTTTTGCCACAACTGAATAAGTAAATTTAAAGCATAAATATTTAATAAATCAAAGTTAAAAAAGAGAACTTGGGCCTAATCATAAACAAAATTAAAATATTTTCATTCGTTTAATTAATGTTCTGCACAGCTCAGAGTTTGTTTTCGCGCATTCAAAAGGTGACAAGAAAAATTATTGAACCACTAAATAAAAAAGAAAATTTAAACGAAAAACGAAGCTACAGACAACTACATTGACCGAGTAAATTTTTATATAAATGAATACTTGAAATTAAATTAATCAGTCATTATTATAAGTATATATAATTATAATGTTGCACACCTCTGTACACGCTCTAAAAAAAATAAAAAATCTAAAATGATTTCTTTCTTATTTCTTATTTTTAATTAATTTTTTTTTTTTGTTTAAGAGAAGTAGCACTTCAGGCTACAATGCCTATTTAGTTAGGTACTATTGTACTTATTAAATGTATTGTACTTATGAGCGAATTATTTAAGAATACGATGCCAGTCAGTGGTTGAAAATAGAGAAAGTTTATTAACAAAAAAGGAACTTAAAACTATTGTTATATACAGAGATGCCAGATATTATAAATAAAGTTATAATAGGTACCATGCTACATTCCTTAGGAACGGGATAGAGAAGAGATGAAACAGGTGGTGAAAGTAGAAGGATAGTCGGAAATTAACTGCCTTATGAAGACAGCACAGCGACCAGTGACTATGCCTTCATCGCTGATCAGCCTCACCGACAGTCAATTTTTATTTTTGTAATGAAAAAAGGCAAGGTCTTCGTTGGGAATCGAACCCACAACCACCATACTGACAAGCTAGTACACTACCTACTAGCCTACATTTGTTTTATCGTTTATAGTTAAGAAGATATTTGACTTTTAAGATAATATTTTTGCTATCCGAATTTTTTGATGCTATTAGAATCAAATCAGCTTCTATTTTTCATAGCTTTATTCAGATATATTTTCATTATTGTGTTAATCATACTTCAGTAACGGATGCTTAATACATTCAAATGACAAAGCTGTACTGTTAACAACAGTTTTCACCTGGAGTAAAATTTACCATGCTTATGCTTCATTTATATCCACTTGTGTTTAACTTGTTAAAATTGATTTTCAAATATCTTTGGTCTAAATGTACATGCACAGTAACCATTTGCGCTGCTATAATTACGTACCGTTTTCGGCAACTTATCTATGGAGACTACACATTGATTGTTTTCCCATTTCTTGTAACAATTTCGTTAGCTTCCAAATACTGTCAACACTTGTTTGCCTTTTAAAAGTACTTAAACCTCGCTGCTACTTAAATTATTTTTCTTTCTACTCTAACCTTTGTTGGGACTTGAACTTATAATATTGTTACGGATGTGTCTTGCTTAAGATTTAAAGGAAAATTATTCATCAATAAAGTGCACTGCTGGGTATATTGTTTACGCACTGCGTGGCTTGCTAAGAAAACTTCTGGTATAATAACAAAATTACTAGTTACAAACTGTGTAGAAATTTTATAAACGCTGTTATGCTGATATGCTGTTTACTAAATGCGTGGCATGCAAGACGAAAACAAATCTCTGTTTCCTAACTGCATAGAAATTTTATACGTGCAAGACAACAACAAACATGTATGCATCTGCGCCGTTTTCTAAGAAATCTTTTCTGCACGAGACAACAACAAATAACAATAAATTCCAAGAAAAAACTTTATCAATATAAAAACAAAAACAAAAATACACACAGACATACAAGCGCCTATACATTGAATAAACAACATACAACAACAAAATGTGATACAAAGAGGGTAGAAGATTCCTACATTTTCTAGACTTTTGATGGACAAATATAAAAAGGCATCGTCTCAGTGGATAATCAATTAGTGTAAAAATAAACAACGTGTAGTAAAGACGTGCATCTTAAGTAAATTGTTCTGTTGTGTGAACTTTACGTAGTTAAAGTAAATAAAATTGTTATTAATTTTAAAAACTCTAAAAGATGGTGTTATTTATTTTGCAATAAAGAACTCACAACAAAACGTTTATAAAAGGTATAAACGTAACGATATCATGCAAATGATCAGCAGTATAATAGTTAGATTTTTTCTTTTATTATACGACTCTCATAAGTAGTGAAACGGTAATATTATTCAGCTAGATATCTTACTCAAGATACAATTCAATACTTTCTGTTGTTACCAGCATGTGGAGGGTTAAATTTAATGTTTTTGCTATTTTTATTAAAATTTGTTTATACATAAGTTTTTCTGAAACAGCTGTTCTTAAATATCTAAGAACTTTGTACATTTAATTCCGAAAACGTTTGTCTACTTAACTAAATCATTTTTTCCCCATTTATTTAAATTTCTTCAGTTTAAATATCATAATAAAATTATTTCTTTAAGTGTTTATTGATATTTAATAACAAGAAATTACTTAATTATTAAATGACTATAATATTCATCTATTCAATATTATGTTTCTTAAAGAGTAACACAACACAACAAAAAACAGAAAGTGAAAGCTGACTGACCGATTGACACCACCATAACTATTCTACTTTATTTACTCCTCTCATTTTATTTCTTATCAAAGAAGGGCGTTTTTGTTTGTTGCTGACTGATGATCAAATGTCACTTTTATAATTTCACTTAATAATTTTGTGTTATCGTTCTTTTTTTGTTTTTTGTTTTTGTGTCATCGAAACTTTTGTTTGATTTATCGCAGTTGAGTAATTTTTTTTTTATTTAAATTAAAGATTTTTATTTGTATTTGCTCAGTAGGGTTTTTGTATGGCCAAATATTTTTCCTTTTTTGTGACATTTGACAAATTGTTGACAGCGTTCATATTTGAGGTTTAAACAGACAAAATATCAGTTGAAACCAAACTCCCTATTGATGCAATTGCGACCTACAAAAAAATTTTTAATGCAATTTTGCTGTTGCCATTTCATTAAAGTCAAAAAGAGGAAAAAAAACGGTTTATTATTAAAGCGCAATAATATCAACAATCAAAATAACGGCAACCAACAACAATAATAATTGTGGCATCATGTAGCGTGACGTAAACAAATATTAAATGGAAGACAACTTGGCTGTAAATAGAAAATATACAACGACTTAAAATTAAGCTAATTAATCAGATTAAGTAAAAAAAACTAAAGGCCCAACTATATTATGCATATGCTGGCTTAAGGTCACTTAAGCAAATGTGCAAATAAATACCTAATAATCATATGTGAAAAACTACAATGTAATTAACAAAACTTTTCATCAATTTCTGTCAAATGTCATTTGCTTAAGCAAAGTACGAAACTGCTCGCACATTCCGTACGGAAACAGCTGATTTTGCATTGTGCATTAGTAAACAAATTCCAGTGGAGGGCGAAAGCGAAAAAATATTTTATCTGAATTTAATAGAATGAAAAAAAGAAAAAATGCTTATATAACAAAAGAGACGCCATTTATTATAACGGCAAAAGAAACGAGAATTAAAAGAAGTAGCAGAATATTTCAGTAAAAGTAGTAAGTAATACTGAAAAATTTTGTTTGCGTTTTTCATTTACATATTGGTATGAACTATATAAATGCGCAGAGTGCAAACACAGATGGAAGTTATTATGCGAACGTTTCTGCAAGAGAATCAAAAGGATGGAAGCTCCATCAGGCAGTGGATTTGGCTATATTGAGTAATGGGCACTATTGCAGTCTATGATGTTTTTGTGAAAAGCTTTCTCGCACCCCACCGGTATAAGCATTTATATTGAATATTTTATTTCTTTTTTACAATGTGAATTTTTATTTTGTAATAACGTTGCAGAACTAGACTCAACCTATGAGTTTAATAACTTAAGGGCCTTTAAGCATTTTATTTTATTTGACATTCTTTTTAACCCACAATTTGCAATAAAACTTAATGTTTTATTGTTTATAAATTCAATAATGCATACAGTTGCATATTTTTAGTACTTTTGGCCCAAATTATACAAACAGCGATATATGTGCAATTTTTCTTTTGTAATTTTCTTAAAATTATTAAGAAAAATAAAATTTTTTAAATTTGTTTAAGGATAGTATTAAGTATACGCCGTTTTGTTAATAAATTTCATTTATTTACAAAGATATTATTTTTTCTTTGCAAAAGCAAGTGCGTAATAATTTCTATATTCATCTAAGTACATTATAGCCACCTAAAAGTCTTCAATGATTTGCTTAAGCATTTGGCAAACTTTTCGTTTAATTTTTGACATTAGCTTATGCCAGCTTATGCATATTAAAGTTGAACCATTTTGTTAATAAATTTTATTTATATACTTTGCAAAAGTACGTATAAAACATAAGTGCATAATGGTTTCAAATAAGTACAATATAGCCGCCAAAAAGTCTTTAATGATTTGCTTAAGCATTTGACAGACTTTTCGTTCAATTTTTGACATTAGCTTAAGCTAGCTTATGCATATTATAGTTGGGTCTTAAGAGTTTATGATAAACTTGATGTTAAATGAAATTTTTTGAGTGCGAATAAAACAAATGTGCCACTGTGTATAATAATTTTTATATTCGTGTAAGTACAATATAGCCACCTAAAAGTCTTCATTTGACAGACTTTTCGTTCAATTTTTGACATTAGCTTAAGTCAGCTTATGCATAATGTAGTTGGGCCTTAAGAGTTTATTTTTTTTTGTTCAGGCAACAATGCCTCTTTAATTAAGTACCGTGCTACATTCTTTAGGAAAGAGATAGAGAAGAGATGAAACAAGTGGTGAAAGTAAAAGGATACTTACGGAAATTAACTGCAGTATAAGACAGCACAGCGCCCAGTGACTATGCCTTCATCGCTGAGCAGCCCCACTGACAGTCAATTTTTATTTTTGTAGTGAAAAAACCGAGGTCCTCGTTGGGAATCGAGCACACAACCCCCATACTGACAAGCTAGTACACTTCCTATTAGCTTACAGGGGCACCTGATAAAGTTGATGTTGCATGAAGTTTTTTTAGTGCGATGTACAGTGAGGAATTTCACAAAATTAGTAGATTTATCTAAACTTTGGAACGTCTTTTGAGGAAGAGTCGACCTTTTCGCTTAAGCACGCAGGAGGTTAGCGTGAGCCAAGATTTAAAAACATTTTTTTTTATCTCGATTCCAATTGCGATTGCTTGGAGTTTTGCTAAAAGGAATGTAACATTATGTCTCGGGTAATTTTAACAGCTATTTGATTCTAAATACAACCAGAGAAAAAGTGTTTTATTTATTGAATTCAGTTAGAAATAGATTATTGAATAAAAATTTCGATGTTGACCAAAAAAAAATTTCAGTAATTTTTGAAGCAATGATTAATTTCGACCCAGTGTGTATCATTGTTTGCGCATAAGCTTCAAGACTGCTGAGGTAATATTTACAAAACCTAATTCTAAGCGGTGGTGCCAGATTAATCAACATTTATTTTACGAAATTTTCTATTGTACTATTTCAAAATTCAAATTTGTATTTTCACAAAATTATGTGGCTTTTTATTAAAAGCAAGAATGCTCTGCGCGCAAAACAAAGCAGTTTTTCAAAGAAAATAGTGTGGCTGAAGCAATATCTCATTAAAAAGGATACCTATGATTCTTACACTTTTTGGCAAACCTTAGGTAATATCGCATACTACCTCACCCTCCTACCTTTAATAGCTGGCGTAACATTCAACATTGAAAACACAACAAAAGGGGGCTTCATAAACCATAAAAAGCAAAGTAAATAACAGTTAACGAAGGAAAATTACAAATTGGCAACACAATGATTGCTTTTTTTCCAAAATAAACAACGAGAAAAAAAACACCAACAAAAATTATGTTATAAAATGTTTAAAAACAAAAGACCTTTTTCCACACGCATGCAACAAAATATTCAATAAGACGCGAAGCAATGCAATGGCAATGCAATGCGATGCACTGCAAAACAACATAATCGTGATTATTTTACAACAATAAACAACGTTTTAAAACAACACAAAAAGACACACACTTTTATTTACAAGACGCCCTAAATTTTTAATGGATGATGCTGATGATGATGACGACGAGGAAGACAATGATGATGATGACGATGATAATACTGCACCTCCTGCTGAAGCCATCCTTTTAAACTCCATTCAAAATTGCTTAAAGGTCTTTTACCCATTTAAACTTAAAGTGAAGCGAAGTAAATAAATAAATAAATAAAATTTTCATATGAATTTATTTTACAATTGTGTTTATTTTCTTGAGTTTTTCCTGTGCTGTAACAACATGAAAAATTACATAAAATTATGGACATACAACACTTCGGCTTCGTGATCTATGCATTGCCCTGTCAATGCCTGTGAGAGTGTGAGTTTTATTATAAAAAACCTTCTTTTTTTAATATTGTTTCTCGGTTGTTTAAAAAAAAAAAGATTTTTTACTTTTTATTTTAGGCTGATGTATTATTTTGTTTATTTATCTCTTCCATTTTTGGTTTTGTTTGGGAAGTTTTTTGGAACAAAAGACAAATTGGACCGATTAATCTCTACAAACAAACTGCAATTTGTTAACATCTTTTACTACAAAGAATTAAAATAAATAAAAAAAAAAGAAGAAGCAACAAGCAATTGCTTTAATCCGATTTAAATTGAATATTATTTGTGCGTTTTAAGATAATTACATGTACTTACTTTTGTATGGTTGAGTAGACACTGAGGAAGATTATTTACCTCAAATAAAGAGTTGTAAGGTTATACTAGACTACAAGAGAAAAAAATATAAATTTTTATTTTATTAATCCTTTGTAACAAACTCAACTTTGTTTTTGTTTTTTTTTTTAACTCAAACAAGATATCAAGAAATTTAGTTCACTTTCCACGGATTTGGATTGATATCGAACAAGTTTTTTCCATGCTCATTTTATTTTAATTAAATGAAATAAAAATCTTAATAGCAGCAGAAACTTTCAATGGAATAAAAGTATTTTGCGGTGGCTAGATCCCTATTATTTTGAAAGGCTCTTTGTGACAACTGCCAAATATCGAGCTTTAGTAAATATAACTTTTTTTGAAAACCCATGAAAATAATAACTAAAATGGCTCATTTTCATCCCAGCTTTAGCTGCTGAGAATTCAATTTGTCACTGAGCTAAAGTAAGTTTTTTTTTTGAGAAACTAAAGTCTAGATTGTTTCCTATAAACTAAACCTTTCTTGTGCTTCCAGTTATCTATTGAGCCCATTCAAAATATTGTTACGGCTGTGTCTTGCTTAAGCTGTAAAAGAAAATAATTATATATTTAAAGTAAACTGTTGGGTATGTTGTTTGCTAACTGCTGCGTGGCTTGCTAAGAAACCTAGAAACCAAAGAAACTGCCTAGGCATTTTATACACGCAAACAACAATAATTATGTATGCTGTTTACCAACTGCGTAGCTTTCTGAAAAATCTTATGTACACAACACAACAACAACAAATATCTTAAAATAAATTCCAGGAAGAAACTTTATCAACATAACAACAAAAATACACACCGACATACAGGCGCCTATACATTGAATGAACAACATACAACAACAAAATGTGAAAAAAAGGAAGTAGAAGATTCTTAATTTTTCTAGACTTCTAGTGGACTAATATAAAAAGGCAGCGTTTGAGTGCATAGTTAGGTAGTTAATTGAAAAATAAATCTCGTGAAGCAAAGAAGTTTATAAAAGGTATAAACACGTAACGATATTTATGCTGAATGGACTGCCGTCCTATTGCTATTTTTTTTAACGATTTTTATGGCGGAAATTTATTATTATTACGGACTTGTTTGAAAAATCAGTTTTTTACACATACATATTTTATTAAATTTTTATAAGAATATTCTTTGTCAGAATAATGCCATGCCCGATTTATATATTTCAAAGTAAGTTTGAATTTATATCAGTATAATGTTGAAACTACTTTCTATTTGAATGTGATTCTTTTCCCCAAGTCTTTTAATTTTTGCAATTTAATTGTTCATTTAGTTTAAAAGGACGGCTCATTTAAGCGTGATTTCTTAATTAGTTTTTTTTTTTAATAAAAGCGAAAAATTTTTCAAACCTAAAGCTTATCACAATAACAACCTTTATAACTCTTCTTCGCACAGTAGCACCGTTTATCAGAGCTTTTTTTCATAAATATCTTTTATGTTACATAATTAATACCCATAAAATTACACTAGGTTTTTCACTAGGTTAAGATAATTAAAATTTTTATTGTATTACAAAATGATATCGTCCACGTTGACAGATATCGATTTTTTCATCACAGTTTTTAATCATTTGTTTTTGGTAAAATGGCGGTGCTATTTGGTTAATCACATAATGCATTTTGAGTTTTAAGGCTGAAATCGATTCGAATGGCTCCGTATAGACCCTGTCCGTAACATAGCCTCACAAAAAATAATCGTGTTAAATCACACGATCACGATTACGCGATCGCGAAATTTGGTTCTGTTGAAACCACATGTCAGTGATATCTACGTAGTTAATAATAGACCAAAATTGAGTTGTTACCATATCCATTGACCGTTACCGCATTTTTAGCTTCATTTTGGAAAAAAAATCTGAAAAAATGAATTTTTCCAAAAAAAAACCAGCTGGTTGTTCCTGAATGAATTGAGCGAATATACGGCGATGTGAATGGTCGGTAAATTTCAGTTCCTGCATCAGTTGAACCTTTGTAGGTTTCAAAGTCAAATTACGCAAAATTCGCCACGTGTATTGAAAAATTACGATCTGCTTCAATACTGTGACTCATGGCTGCGATGTTTTAAGTTGGACGACCCGGTCGAACACGCCTTAGTGTTCGCACATTTTGTGTCGAATCTGTCTACTCAAATTTAATGATCAAATTATTAATACCGGTTTCGGTTGTCCGAAAATATATAACGAATTTGACGAAATGTAACTTTAATCGAACCACCCTTTTCATAATGGATGTTAATTATTTTAATGTGAGTTTCGTGCGAAATAGTATTAATTGTATTAATTGCCACTGCATCTATTGCGAATACTTTAAAAAACTAAATTTCAAAACGATCACGTTTTAGGTGTTGCCACAATTGAAAAGCAAATTTGTTGTTGAAAAACTCGATAGAATTCCCTATTTTTTGACCATGGACCTGTTCAGAGATATGTTAAGAACGGTTTGGACTTACACAATTAGACATCCTTTTCAATGCGTTTGAAATTTGATTTTAGCAAATTGAATTATTTCATGATTGAATTTGATGATTGAAATGACACATTTTTTTTCTTGTTTATCGCTGTGAAAGTATAAAAAGTGAATTTCTTTTAAAATTAATTGCTTTTTAATATATTTATATAAATATGAATTTCTTATTTTTTTTATACTTTTGTTCTTCCCACATAGTTTTCTATTTAAAGATAAATAATAAGTTAAACAAGATGAGTGTTACAAGTCAAATGATGATAACAATAAAATTTCTCCCACTTGACAAGAAATTGCAAAATTGAAAATTTAATATTGTCGTCGTAATAAACAGTCGTCAAACTGGATCGAAGTACACTTAGCAAATATATGCTTAAGCGATTATTAGTATTTAAAATATGTTGATATGTAGTGTGAAGAAATATTCGACGAAGGTGCTTTGATCGGTAGTTTTAGTACTTTTGAGAATGCAGAAGTGAGGAAAGCTCTTAATTAATTAAATTCATTAGGGAATTATCAAGAATTAGAACGATCACTAAATACTAGGGAGCTGTAGAATATTAAAGTCGGGTATTGGTAATGTTGAAATTGAAAATCGGAACGAATTTAACTAACTTTTTACGTTTAACGAGCTCCATATTTGTATGCACGATGGAAAAAACAAATTTGAAGTTCGCCAAGTTAACAGAGCCTTTCGAAAGAGAATTATACGCAAAGAAGTGTTTCTGAGGACTTCGGTCCACCACCTTAATAGTGATTAAATGTAAATAAATAACTATTCCTTGTATTCTATTTTATCAGATTACTTTGATGAAAAGATGACATTGTTAACAATGTACACAACCTAAGGCAAGCAGCTGTAAGGAATGCTAATGATGGAAGCAGCGATGTAGTAAATACTGCATTGTATAAATCTAGGTTTCTTTCTTTATAAAATTAAAAATATGAAAATATGAATAAACGTGAGCTAAAAACTATTTAGTTCAAACTTAACATGTTATACTTTTTTGCGCAACAAGCACTTAATGATTGCAAATAAAAAGTTTGTTTATGGCGACTAAAATATTTTTTAAAGCAATCATAATTTGTTCACTACCAACATATTTTGTAACATGAAACAAGTTTTTCTAGACGGGAAAATGTTATTAAAATGTTCTTATTGTATTTCAATCATATTTGCTTTAATCGAAATATTTACGTTGCCATCGTTATCGAAAGCCATTATGTGTTCCCTGTACTAAAAGCTTTAAGGCTCCAGGTTTTCTCTGGCCAATTCAATAAAACGATCAATGCTAATCGTTATATTTAGGTTTGACTGTATTTTTCTATTGTAAAGACATCATCAATATGTTTCAGTTATTTTGTGTAGGTTGCAGATGCTACGACATTTAAAAACCTTATTAGGACAACAAACAAAATGGGTTAAAAATATAATATAAATAATAAAATAAATTTAAAGAGACTATTTTCGTTATAAAAGCGAGTTTTATCTTAGAAAATAATGTGTTACTGATAATAGAAACTGCTATTTTTTAGGAGGTTGTAAGAGGTTTTTAAAAAAGAATGGGATGATTATAAGGTGGTGGCATATATTGACTTTATAGGTATCGATCGATTGTGGCAGAAGGGCATGTCTGAAAAAAAATGTCTAGCGGTAGAAATTTACATATCTCAACGGCTAAGCACATCTTAAAATAATTTCCACATCAAGTATATCGATGCCTTCACCATATGGAACTGTATTTTTGTACAAAAATGGCCCAAGCATGATCTGATATGAAACACACTTTGCCAAAACTAGTTATCGTAATTAAGAAAAAATCAGAAACTGGGTTTTTGATTTTAACTACATTAATCACTTGCCGCTTGTGTACAAAGACTTACTACCATAAATCGTATGAGGTCTTTGAGATAACGATGGGCAAACAATTATCGAAGAAAATTCGTAATGAGTGTAACAGTATCAATCGGCTGCAATTGTAAGCATATTCGATGGCCTTATTGCTGGTTGTGAAAGAACTTCGCTAGTTGCTACCTGTAGCTAAGGATGCTGTCATAACATGTGGATGTGACGTGATAAGGATCACATCTGTACCTGGCCGTGGGCCTTAATCAGATGGTGGACCATTATCACTGTGGATGAAATGTAGCGTCATCCGCGCCCTAGAAGGCCTTCGCATACGTATATCCTTCGGTCACTTCTAGTTGCAACTTCGAAAGACTGAAGTATGCCGCAGCCTACACTCCTTGATGAAGAGCTAGAGACTTTCCAACTACTGGTCCAGAACGCATGAAGCTTAATATAATTAAGAACACGACGGCATTCATACTCACGGGACCTGGACCATTCATTGTGTTCATTGTGAATGATCCGACTCACAAACTCAAACGAGGGCCTCGAAACACACAGCCACCACGATACTCCCAAAGGGCCAACCTCAATAATCAGACAGAGAACAGCTTAATGCCTAAAGAACCAAATAGCGGAACTCTGGGACTCACTGATTACCGTGGAAATATAGTGAATTCTCCAGTTGGCTCCTACTAGCCTTGAAGGGGACTGGGCTCCCTTTTACCCCCCAAGACACAAGTCTAGATGGTTGTTGTAGGATCCATAAAGACTTATAACGTGCCCCCGGGGGGAAACATGTGGATTTGTAAAATGTAAGAAAATTGTAAAATGAATTTCGGCAGAATACTGGATGCAGTTGATCCAATCTTTTAATACCGAGCAACGATACCGTCGACACCAAAATCAACACCGCAAAGGTTTGTGCGATTGCTTCGGATATCAGCTGACTATTATGTTTGTAAGCGACGTCGTTTGATTTCGCGTAGGAACACTAGTAAAGATCATTTTTTTATGTTTTAAATAAGGAACATTCATTTTGAAAACAAACATTTAGAGTTTTGAGATTTGATATCAGTGAAAACACGCCATAAAAATATAAAATTTCAAATTTCAAACCTAACTAACTGATACTAATTAAAACGACTATATCAGCTAACTGACAACATATTTTTAATTGACTACTACTTTCTAGAAATACACATGACATGCATTTCATCTTCGACAGTTTTTAAATAATTTTTTTTTATTGTCTTAATTGACAATTGCCATAATTTTTGCTAAAATTAATGCCCAAAAAAAAACCAAGCTAATACTTCGCTCATATATTTTAATTAGGTCACATCAATTATGTTTGTTTTATCTCTTTGTGATGGTCATCTTTATTATAATTTTTTGGTGGGTTGTTGACCCAAGAAAAAAAAAACAGAAGACAAACGAAAACAAGGTAAAATTTTAAAAACCCACAAAAGACCAGAACAACTACAAAATTAAGAGCTTAATAATTTATGAGGAACTCAAAACGTTTGGAAATGAACTGAAATATAAATTTACAAAACTTGCATAATCTTTTCAATTAAAAGTTAAAAAAATAAAAAAAATAATCCATCAGTAGAGCCATTCTCTGCTTTAGAAGAAAGAAAAGGTGAAAAAGAATTAATGAGTAAAATGCTAATGTTAATCTTTAATCGAAATTGATTTTCTAACACAAAAAAAAAAAACAAATTCAGCTTTCACCCAAATAAATACTTTTGCTTCTAATTTACAATAAAATAAATCCATTATTTCTTTAATCTCCTTACAACACTCTCTCTTGTTTTTGTAAGCATAAAATAAATCCAGTGTTTAAGTGCTTTTGTGCTGTTGTTGCGTAGAACATGTGTGCTTTGATATTCTTAACAATATCTTTCACATGATTTTCGAAGCATATTAAAGTCTCCTTTGAATGACCAAATGAAATAAAATTTGTGTAACCGCTAATGTAATCAATCAGCTTATTACTCATAAGAGACAAATAGATAATAGAAAAATTAGTTTTCTGACAAGAAATTAAGCACCAAATAATAACATGAGTGTTAATGGTTGCAGGCAAATAACAACAATAACAATTTATTGTCGTATCATTGTTTAAACTTCATTTTACATTGAATAAAAAAATTGTGTGACAGATAGTTTTACACATCATAAAATAAAAACAACAACAACAACTCCAATATACATATTAAAAAAAAAATAAATAAATAAATAACAACAAATGACCCCTATTCTGTTATCAGTTTTTAAAGTAAAATTTTTATATTGAAATTGTATATTTTTCAACAAAAACATAATTTTAATACACACATAATTTGAACAGAACGACGCACAATGGACCATTTTTACGAGAAGGCGGTCAAGAGTCCTTTTTTCATGGTCCCCAATTGTAAAATTTTAAAGTTCATTTGAAAGTAGATAATAGTGTATCTTGGGAGCCAAAATATTAAAACTTTATTTTAATTATATCCCACTGAACAGGGCGATTCAAAATGAGCATTTTCAGTATTTTGCTAAAATGAGAAATATCTTAGTAAATTTTTGATTTTTAAACATCTATAACTTTTTTGTTATAAAAGATTTTAAAGCAAGGCAAACTCTGTATAATAGCGTAATTTGTTAGCTATTAGTATAAGAAAACTGAATTGTTTTTGATTTTTAGAAATGATTTTTTTAGATGCTCAAATTTTTTCTTAATTCTCTTACTTAATAGAGCATAACTTCTAAAGTTCGTTTAGGAATGTAAAAGTATTAGCACTGTGTCATAGTCCTTACAGACCTATGCCCCATTGTATACGGCACGATCTCACCGTGAGCACCAGAACAGTTTTTCTGACACAAGGTCGAACATTTTTTGAAATGTTTTTTTTTCTGTTTTGCCTTTACGAGAGACGTTGTTTAGATGAATATGCGAATTTTTAGAAAGAAAACAAACATTTTTAGTCAATTTCAAAGTCTGCACAGTTGGTCACAAAAATATTTTGACTACTTAAAATAACGTAAATTGATATAATTTTGGTTACAAAAGTACTTTACTTTTTAAGTTGATTTGCACTGATTGTAAAATAGTTAGTTTTTTTCCAAAATTGTTAAATTGCTTGAAGCATATTCTTAAATTGGGTTATGATTTGGATTTTGGTCCGTTAGGCGAAACGGTGAGAAAAAATAAGGAAAATGACCAAAAACAAAACAAACAAAAAAAAACAAATTTCAGAAAAATATTTAAAAAAAGGCCTAATTATCGATCAGCCAAAGTAAGGAGAAGCGAACATAAATGATGGAAACACTGCAAGAAGATTTTTTTCAGATACAGAAACCGCAGCATCTATCACAGGAGCTGATTTGGAACTAATAAGGAGATTTAGTATTATTTTACAAGTTCTAGCATGCAGTCGAGAGATAAATGCAAAAAAACTTGGAGAGTACGCTAAAAATACAGCTGTACTTTACAAAAAAAAAAAAAAAATATTCTTGCACATATATGCCATCAACAGTTCATAAAATGTTGTACCATGGGGAATAAATAATTCAACATAATATGCTACCAATAGGAGATTCATCTGAAGATGCGCAAGAAAAACGAAACAAAGACTATAGATTCTCTCCTAAGCATTACACAAGAAAAATGTCTAGATATTGTACTAATAAAGACTTGATTGATTTATTATACACATCAGATCCCTATAAGTCGAATATCCGGCAAAAATGAAAAACTACTTCTATTGAACTAGACGTAGAAGCTAAACTATTTCTAGAAGGTGAAAATCAAGGCTATTTAGAAGAAATATTTACTAAAATTGTTTAATTAATAGTAATTTTTCAAAACACAAAAGTTATCTGTATTTCATCCTTTTAAAATTGTTTGTACATTAATAAAGTATTAATCAAATTACAATAAAAGTTTACATATACGAGTAGTATTTATGTTTATTTTGGACTTAAATACTTCCTTATCTAAAGTAAATTTGAAGCAATGAATATATTTTGTATGTTTTTGCTACATAATCAGCTAATTTTTAATTCAAAATGTTTCAAAAAACCAAACTTTGGTCTTCATACTAAATATTTCACGTGCGATAAAGTTCTAAAGTTCTAAGTTCTAAGTTCTAAATGTGAATCAAAATATAAGACTTTATGTAAAACAAACTCCTTGAACAAGTTTTAATACTTTACTTTCGTACCAAAAATCAGCTTAAATTTAGAATGTATTTTTAAATCTATCACAACTATTTTTCTAACCGGTCGATTTAAAATTTGTATACCTTAAACGTATCAAAATTACGATCCGTTCAAAAGTTATATATTTTTGACCGCCTTTTCGTAAAATGATCCATTATGCGACGTAAGTTTTATTGATGATTTGAAATTAGATGCTCAACTCAAAATATAAGATTTTGAAAGCGATTTGAAAACACAAAAAAAAAATAGTTTACTCAGCACAAAAAGGAATTTTCTTCTCCAAAAAGGCATTTTTTTCTATCAAGTTATTTTCACGGCTTTAAATTAAAATTTCGTGTTTTGTTGGAATCGATTCCATTGGTTATCGCTTTATATCTCTTATAAAAATCTAAACTATATTTATCCTAAAAGCTTTTAAATTTGGTTTAATTCTTTTTTTAAGTTTTGAGAAATAATTTAAACTAACTTTGATTAAAATTATAAAAAAAAATTTTTAAAAAAATTAAAAAAAAAAATTAACCTGCCTTGGCATTATTCTACAGAACGACTTCACGCTCTGGCTCAAGTTGAACTTGTCAACACACGTATCCACAGGCTGACTATAAATTTTGAAAGCAGATGTCGCGACTCTGAGTTTAACCATATCAATGAGCTGACCTCATCGTAATTTTATCTTCTTAGCTTAAGTTTATTTAAAACAAAAATGTTCAGAAAGGTTTTTTGAAAATTTTTTCCTCCTTAAAACAATTTTAAACTTAAATGAAAATAAATTTTAAAATATTGTTTTTGTAATTAAGTAGTAAAGGAAACAATCTCCTAAACTCTTAAAACCTTGTTAAATTGATTCATATTTAAATTTCAAATAAATTTAATAAATTAATAAAAAAAAATTAAAAAAAAATTTAGCTTTAGTTCGAATACCACAGTCAAAATTTTCGTCTTCTTAATATCGAATGAAAGAACCCCCCTCATATTCCAAAAGTTTTTTATTACATAACCAAGATAACAATTTGTTAGTTAGGTTGATGCTTATATACATATATGTCCGTCGTTTTATTTTTATTTTTTTATTTATAATTTTTATAAGGTAAAAATATGTTTTTTAATGTTATGCTATTTTAAATGTCTCCCGCCTATCACAGATCTTTCTGTTACTATTTTTCTAAAATCTTTATAACTACATACTTGAAATTTTCATGCAGAGTCTATAAAACTGCTAAATACACACGAGGTAACATCAAATGGAACCGATTTAAAACTCAGCTTGAACTAAACTCAAATTTATGGTTGAACTATAAAGTGAAATTTAACAAAAAATAACTATTTGACATTGAACAGGAAAATAAGATATGTATTACTATTAAGCAAACAAAACTCAACGCTTAAACATGGTTAATTTTCAAGAGAGTTGACACTGAATTAAAGTTAATTAGGGCCAGCTGATTTAGAATTTTTCTCAAATTTCTATTAAATGATTGGTTTTTGGAATAGCTGCATAAAGAAATGTATATAAAGTATGTGCGTAAATTTTCCGACCAGGTTTAATTTATTTTTATTTGGGTTCTCTGAACACTGGAGATGGCAAATAGCCGAAACCGGTTTGACGAGGGTCGACGTAAAACCATACCCAAATAAAATTATATAAAGTACTTTCTTTATGCGTTTATATTAACAAGTTTTAAAGTTTCATTTTTTGTTTGCTGGGATGTCAGTTATAGATTCATTCTACTGTCAATAAAAGTTATAATTTTATTTCGTTATCTCTACAATACAAATGCTTGTATGTACTTGTATTACATATGTGCTACTTGTATTTTTGTTTCATTAAAATGTTTTATTCTCTTGACATATGAACTGTCTTGCTGTTCACGTTGTTTTAGTTTACCCCAAAAAAAGTTCATTCTCCTGCTACTTAAATATGTACTTGTATGTGTGTATGTGTTTGTGTTGATTTGGTTTTAAAATTTGTTCGATTTTTATTTGCATTATTTATTTGTAAATATAAATAATTTTCTTTAATTTAGCCTTTTATTTCGTTAACCTAAATTTAGTAATTAATTATTTAAATATCGGCAAAAATCAAAAATAGCACAACAGCACAAGAAAGTGTGATAAATTAATTTCAAAAATTCTTTTATATGATTTAAGGGAAGAACATACATATGCACTTTTTTATGTTATTGGAGCTATTTAATAGTATTAATTAAATTGTGTGTTTATCAATCTGGAGATTGTAAAAAATAAATAAAAGCGAGCTTAGAAATCCTCTTTATATGGACTACACTGTCAAGAGCATTTTCTCCTTGTTTCCTAATTCGCATCATCGGCATTAATACGACTTTGTAATAAAAAATCAAACGCAAAGCAAGATTTATTAAAACGTCTTGTGAAATATTTGATGCAGTTAAACGATCGTTACATACGAACAATGAGAATTTTCCCCAAAATCACTATTGGGTTTGCAACGTCATATGGATTTAGTAAGATGATTCCATTTTTAACGATCGATTAGTGTCAACCCAGGTTTTAAAACTTACTGCCTAGGCTTATGTGGTTATCGCAAAGGCGATAACAAAATTAATTGTTTCTTAAAAAAAAAAAACAGAGTAAAAAGTCGTGATATTGAAACATTAGTTAATTTGATGCACTATTCAAACGGAGAATAGAAAACTAAGTATAATCAACCTTATAAAAGAGGCTGCATTCAAAAAAAAGGAAGGTGCTCTCCTTAGAAACACTACGAAAATTTTTCATGTAAATGGTATTTTTAAGGAGGTATAGAACTTTAAGATGAAGTAAAAAAATTATGCATTTTATAAAATGAAACTAAATTTGTTTTTTCACTCTCCTAGCATTACAATTTAAATATAACTACAAGCATATTACCGCCAATGTTGGATCGGGAATAGTCTTCTCAACGTTTGTAGCCATATATCGGCAATAACGCGGCATATGTCATCCAAGTAATCGATCGTTTCAGCTGTATCCGGCTTACACTAGCGACTTGAGTTATCGCCACAGCAAGTGTAATATTGGAGACCAATTAGCGGGCCGTCTTGTTGAAACCACAGTTTCTGCACACAATTTTTGTTCTATTGATTAGCGAAAAAGTTAGTAATCATTGCTAAAGCGGTTACCATTGATTGTACCTACTGACCAGTTCCGTACCATAATCATAGCTCTACGGCCGCTACCATTGAATATACCTTTCTGGTTCTGCCCGTACTTTTAAAGAAGTACGGACCAATAATATTAACAGTCAGCTTTTGTCGACGTAACGATGTCTCACAATACACTTAAGGATTATCATCATTTCAAATACGGATTGGAGGTTTGTTAAGTGGCGATTCCAGTCATATAAAAGTGAGATTTATTGTCTAAAAAAATTCGCTTAAGAAAATTGTGATCAACGACAATATTATTTTGGGGGGGTGCTAATTTGAACAGTTTAGAAGCGTTGTGCAGGGGCAATATGCCAAATATGCCAAATTAAATGCCAGGTAAAAAGTATTGAGAACTTAAAATTTTACACCTCTATAACAGCCTGTACTAGTTGCTAAATTAAGGAAACTATTTGAAAACTTGGAAACAACCCACTATGAAAATATAAATAATATTGTTACGGATGTGTCTTGCTTAAGTTTAAATAAAATAATTAAGCAATAAATTAAACCACAGAAAACTTATCTACACAAGACAACAACAAATATTTTAAAATAAATCCCAAGAAGAAACTTTATTTAGAATAAAAAGCAAAAACCAAAATACACACAGACATACAGGCGCCTATACATTGAATGGAAAACATACAACAACAAAATGTGATACAAAGGGAGTAGTAGACTCTTAATTTTTTTAGACTTCTAGTGGACAAATATAAAAAGTCATCGTCTGATAGTTAGTTAGTGTAAAAATAAACCTCGTGAAGTAAAAACGTCCATCTTAAGTAAATTGTTTTGTAGTGTAAACTTTGTGTGTAGTTAAACTAAATAAACTTGTAATTAATTTAAAAACTCCAAAATCTGGTGTTTATTATTTTAAAATTAAGAACTCGCAACAAAACGTTTACAAAAGGTATAAAAGTAACAATATATTTCTCGGAATTCATTTCGAACGTTTTTTATACGCATCTTCTACAAAACTAGGGAAACATTAAATGGGGAAAAATGTAGTATTTTTGATAATGTGTATAAAAAAATTTCAGCTTACTCGCCTTACAGTATCAAGGATTTTAGTACAATCGAATCATTGCGCGAAGCTATAAAGAAAAAATATTTACAAACTAAATTTTTAACTGAGTTACATCTTATACTTATTCTCTAAAATTTCAGCTTTTCGGACTTAAAACCAATATATTTTAATTTTAACAGCATTTAACTGTTTCTTTCCTTCTATAATAATGTACCGACCCTTTCATCCTAAAAACACTGAGTTTCAGTAATCTTTAAACTGAACCCTAAAGATCAATAAAGCTTTGTAATCTTAATGCCAGTACACATACACTAAAAGAACTAACGTACCTTAAAATATTTAGTTTGCGTTTTTTGAGCAGTCTGCTGCTACGTTACGTATTTTAATTTTTTTTTTTTTTTGTTCACAGATAAAAATAAATAAAAACGTTTAAAAGCATTTGACAATTTTGTAAATCGCTTGTGTTGATTTTGCTTCCGATACTTAAATTGTTAAAGCGAAAATTGTCTACAATTGAATTTGATAGCACGTTTAAATCAGAATTTTCCTTATAGTTCTATAATATGAAAAATTAAACAATCTCTCGTAGGTAAAAAATATTTTCAAACTTAAAATTGTATCTTTTGAATAGTTTTCAGTTTTTCTTTTATTTTGAAATATTTTCTTTCTTCTTAGCATTTATCTTTGATAAATTGAATGAAATGTTATGAAAAACAAAGAAAAATAGCAACAATCCAAACAACAAAAAAACGCCGTTGAAAAATTTAAATTACCTAGGCGCCGTACTTTTGATTTCTATTTGCGATGCTATTGGTAGTTTTAACAAAATCACACTCTAATACTCCTCTAGTAACAGAGCTGGCAAATGTCAGTTGTAACCATTCCAGCCCTTACGGAAATAATGAATTATTTACACCAATTGATTCATTTCTAGCCCATTGTGCAGTGTAGATAACCATATATATCTACATGTATTTAAAATGTCATGAGAAACTTTTTAAATTGAGTTTTGCTGCAAATTCGTTTTATTATCTGCAGTTAGCAATGAAATCATTAAAATTTATATTTATTAATTAGCAACTAAATTTTGCAAAAACCACAAAATAAAACATTGATTTTCGCTACAGGCAATTCATGACACCAACAGGAAGAAAAGAACTTTATAAAAATTTAATTTACGAATTTAAATTGAAAAAGAATAAATTATAAAAAAAATATTCTTGATTAAAAGAAGTCAACAAAGATAAACAGAAACAAGAAACATAAAACAGATTTGCAATTATATGGAAGCGCTAAATAAAATACTAGATCCTATTGATGTAATGGAATTGCAAATGAAAAATAAAAAGAATTCAATAATTGATTTAACCTAAAGGCACAACATATTAAATTTAATCAAACAAAAAAACTAAAAGCATGGATTTTATTCATTGAAAAAAAAAAACAAAAAACAAAACAATCGAAGAAGCGGAAAGTAGAAAAAGATTCGAAAGAAAAATTCTACAAAATCATCAAATTGGGTCAAATAAGTCAAAAGCAACAAACACACACTTAAGCACAGATTTAAAAACAATTCTCTTGTTTGTATTAAACAAAAAATTTTTTTTTTATATTTCTCGGATGCAATTTACTAAGAGATTCTGAATAAAAATTCGTCATCATGAACATCATTTTAGTCGTTTTCATCATCTGCAACTCAGTTTTAAAACAAAATAAACTCGTTTTATTCGCACTTTGTTGTAACCACTGAATTACACGAATATCTCTTAAAGTAAATCAGGTTTTTGTTTTTGTTTGTTTTTCTTTTTTGATTTTTATTTAAATGGCATTTAAATATTTAAGTGCGATAGTGTGAAAGAGGGCTTTAGGGGAAGAGTTTAAAAGCTAAAACGCTCTAAAATCAATTGCGCATGCTTTCCAGCTTAAAGTCTTTAATAAAAACAAGCACTTGCTGTACACGAGTATTTTCTGTTATTAATGTTGAAATGTCACAGCTTGTTGCACAAGAATTGTGAAGGGAAGTATAGCGCATTAAAAATGTTGTCCATCTGGGAGTCCTTTTGTGTTTTTATAGTAATAAAATGATGATTTTTTTCTCAGCATACGAAAACAAACAACGAAACGTTTGCATTCGTTTGGTTATTTGTGCTGAGTAGAATAAAAACAAAATGGGAACAATAAGAAGGATGGCGCCATTTACTTTCGATTATTTTAGCTTGTGAGCACAAACTAGAGGGGCATAAGTCTGCTCCCCCATTAATTATAAGATCTTGGCAACGATATTATGTGAACGACTAAAACCAAGGGTCAATGAAATAATTGTCCCCTACCAATGCGGTTTAGACCTGGAAAATCCACCTCTAATCAGATATGCCAGATCCTGGAGAAAACGCACGAAAAGCAAAGCGACACATATCATCTCTTCGTCGATTATAAAGCCGTCTTTGTTACGCTGATTAGAACAAACGTGTATCAGGCTATGTCTGAATTTGGAATTCTGGCGAAAATGATAATAATTTGCCGGATGACGCTAACTGATACAAGATCATCATCGGTGAAACTAGGAAATAGTCTTTCCGAATCGTTTACCACCTCACAAGGATTCAGACAGGGCGACTGTTTATCGTGCGACCTATTTAACATTGTTGGACATTGGAAAAAGTCATACGCGATGCGGTACCTATTTTTTGCATATACTGATGACATCAACATCATTGGCAGGACATTGTGAGATATAGCTGCTGCCTTTGCGGGCATTAAGAGGCAATCCTTAAAAATGGACTTGGCAGTTAATGAAAGCAAAGTTAAGGTGATGGTTGTAACGAACAGTAAATCTACTAGATTAGGTGAAACTGTGAACGTTGGCAACTATAACTTGGGGTTGTGGAGGAATTTGTGTACCTCGGGTCATCCATATAAATAAAAACAACATCAGCCAGGCAGAAGAATAATAATAATATGTGCGTATATTTTCCAACGGGATTTAATTTATTTTTATTTGAGTACGGTTTTACGTCGACCCTTGTCAAATTTGGTTTGTGAACAAACCGGTTTCGGCCGTTTGCCATCTTCAGTGTTCTCTTCGTCGGAAAATGTAAGCACATATGAGTTACTATTCTTATTTCATTCCGGACAAGAACAGCCAACAATGTTACAATTATAAGCACTATGCGGTGAAAAGAGTGCATTTTCAGCACTTTTTCTCTTCTAAAATTTAACTTTTTAATACATCCTAATGGATAACAACGGTACAGAATCAACATGTGTTCTTATATTTAATATATTTCGCTGAAACATGTTTATTGATTTCGTAGTTTCCTATTTGTTTGCATAAATCTTTGTCACACTGTATACTACATATCTACTAGACAGTGTTCTCTTTATACTAGTTTCGTTCTATTGTCAGCTGTGTTTATATAGTTCGTCTTGTTCTTGTTTCTCTTCGTGTTATTGCATTCGTCATTTTCTCTCTTTTTTGTCTGTATCTCTCTCTCTCTCTCTCTCTCTCTCTCTCCTTTTTCGTTTGTTTGTTTTTACCTAATTTGTCTCTCTTCCTACCTAAATCCTTTTATTTTTAAGAATAATAATAGTAAACAGGCGCTACTTTGGGCTAAACAGGCAATTTAAATGTAGAATTAGAAAAATGGCACTCTACAAGACACTCATTCTACCGGTGGCGCAGAAGCATGGATACTTGCGCAAGCAGATGAAGCTGTACTTGGCGTGTGCGAGAGAAAAATCCTTCATAGAATATACGGACCAGTTTGTATTAGTGGAGACTATCAGCATCGTATGAACCATGAACTTTATGAGCTGTAGGCTGTCATTGACATTGTCGAGCTCATAAAACTGCAAAGTCTGCGCTGGCTAGGACATGTTGTGCGAACGAGTAAAGAAGCTCTGGTAAGGAGAATTTTTGAATATGATACCCAAGGCGTCCGGAGGAGAGGACGAGCAAAACTCCGATGGAAAGTTCAGGTTCAACGATATCGCACAGACCTAAATGTTAGAAATTTGAGAAGAAGCGCAAAAGAGCGAAACGCATGGAATGCTAGCCTCTCTTCGGCCTAAGACTCACCACTGTTGTATATGGCCATTTAAGAAAAAGAAGAAGAAGAAGAGCACAAACTGTAAAAGGTCCTGCTGGATTTTTATTAAAATTGGAATTTATAAAATTCCTAACAATAGAAAAGAAAGGCATATTAAGCAGCCAATCTCCTATAAAAGTTAGGCATATTATAGAATCAATTACTACTACTACTTTTAACATTACAATGCATTACAACTATAGTATTGGGATATTAAAGCACGCACGTAGATGAACAAAATGTTGTTGTTGCGTTTGAGCTCTTTGTCGTTCAAAAATTATTTGTTCTGTTTTTTGGCTCATGTACAAAACGATTAAAAAATATTGAAAAGTTTTTTATCGAAATCAAATCTCAACACATAAATTCAATTCTATTGCCTAAAAGTATACTTTGCTTTTTATCATACATTAGTTTTTAAAGCTGTGCTGGTCCAGTCTTAAAGAATATGTGCTGTTCTAACTTCATTTCTCAATTCTGTAAAATGAGAACCTCTTAGCGAGGAATACTTCCTTTTAAGCACATAAAATAACCAACAACATGTTTGTATCTTTGTTTTAACATTTTTCATTATGCCAAATTACATTGAACGTACGTGTAAAATTTTGCTTGAGTTTTTTGAAGTTTCTTTAATAAGATATTTAAATATCTTATGGTCCCATAAAAAAAAATTCTCATAAAAGTTTTTCTTTATTATGGCATTGACTTCGGCTATTTGCGCGTTGCTTATTTTGGTATGTGCCAAAAAAGAGTAAGCGTATACGTAAAGTTTCCAAACAATTAGCTTTTTAAGCAGCCATGTTAAAGGGCAATTACCACAAGTGTGTTTCAATTTTGTTTTATGGCCGAATTGTGTTTTGTGCCATAAAAAATTTTTACGAATAAAGCTTTTTTTCTTTGCAAATACTTTAACACATGGACGAGGGAATATTAATTAGTCCTTACAAAAGCATAGAAAATACAAGAATTTGGAAAAGGTTTACGTTATTTTATCGCAGCCGTATTGTCTCTACGATAACCCTCCATCTCTGGCACGGTTTTAGTTGAAGTTTTTAAATTTTTACAGATGAATTGTTGTACAATAATATGTTATAATGTTATACAAAAAATTAAAGGGTGTTTCGATAGTGATGCGATATTCATGAGAAAATTGCTCGAACACATTAAATTTGCCCAATGTATGTAAAACTAAAGCTTAAATTTAGGGGCGCTCCTATAGTGACGTGATTTTAAAGAAATGCGATAGCTAGGCACTTTAAGTGGTTTAATGTCTCCCATAAAAAGATCAAAAACTTGAAAATTAGACTGAAATACAGGGTGCCCGCCGGTAATGTACACCACTTTGTTTGTTTATAATTTTTGATTAAATGAAAGAAAATGGATCTTATATTGATAAGTGTTTTATTTATGGAATATAATATCAGATAAATGTCCGCCTCTGTTATTCTCACAAATACGAGCCCTTTTGAGCACATTTTTCATTACATTCTCACACATTTCAAGAGGTATTTCATTAATTTCATCACGAATATTTTGCTTGAGTTGCTCAAGCATTTCTGGTTTGGTTGCATAAGCTTTGCTTTTCAGATATTCCCACAAAAAGAAGTCCGGAGCGGTCAAATAAGGCGACCGTGGAGACCATACAACATCACCATTTCTTGAAATAATTTGTTTTCGAAAGAGGTCACGCAGTAATTCCATTGTTATCCTGGCTGTGTGCGATGAGGCATCGTGTTCTTGATACAACATGCTAATTAAAGCCAAAGCTTGCAGTTGTGGCGTTACATAGTTTTCAATCATATCACGATATCGTTCCCCATTCACAGTTACCGTTACGTCGATTTCATTTTCAAAGAAATGAGGTTCAATGATTCCTACTGACCAAATTGCACACCAGAATGTCATTTTTAATGAATGCAAAGGTGATTGTTGAATAATTTGAGGGATTCTCTTTCCCCAGAACTGAAAATTCTGTTTATTCACATATCCCTTCAAATCACCCCCGGGGGCACATAAATATGGTCTTTATAGAATTCCACTATCTAGACACAGTGCAACTGGGGAAAAAGGGAGCCCAGTCCCCTGAAGATAGGCAGGGAGTCAACTGGAAGCTCCACTTTATTTCCACGGGCATCAGCGAGCCGCAGAGTTCATTATTTGTCTCTTTAGACATTTAATAGTTCTCTGGCTGATCATTGAGGTTGGCCCCTATATGGGAGTAACGTGGTGGTTGTGGTTTTGCGGCCCCATAACAGTATAATGGTTATTATGGTGGCCAGGATCATCTCACTAATAATGACACGCAAAGTGAATGATCCAGTCCAGTGAGCATGTTAGACATGTGTTCTGGACAGGAGTTGGAAAGTCTCCAACTCTTTAGCAAGGTGTGATTGTTTGCAGCCCTGCCCTGGAATCATTAAAGTTGCAACTAGAAAGTTATTTTGCATCGAATTATGTCTTCGGCTTCCTAGGACGCATGTATGACGTTCCAAGATATACAATTGTGGTTTGTCCACCATCTGATTAAGGCTACATAGCCAGGTGCGGATGTAAAACGAATCACATTATCTATATCCATTCAAATGAAAATGTGCCTCGTTACTCATTACGATTTTTTTTATGAAAACCGGAGTTATCATGAGTGAGCTGTAACATCCTATTGGCATATGGACGGCGGTGTAAATGGTCTTGTGGAAGAAGCTCTTGTGTCAACTGAATCTTACATGGAAACAAATGCAAATCCTTGTGTAAAATGTGGCTAAAGTTGTTCTTTGAAGACCAAGCTTCTGAGAACGGCGTCGAATTGAGGTTGATGGATTGTTTCGAATACTCTCTTGAGCAGCAGTAATGTTTTGAGCCGATCTTGCAGTACGTTGTGGTCCACGCTTGGAGCTATCAGCTACAGACGGTCTTTCTTGGAAATGATTCACTACACGTTCGTTTTGTTGGCACGTTGTTTCACCCAAAAATTTCACGTAACTTTCTCATCATCACAGTAATCGTCGATGAGTGATTTTGTTAAAATGTTTTAAAGATTAAATCACGTTGGGTTATCGAAAATTTACTATCGAAAATAAATTTGCCACGTGTCTACTTCACGACTGCCAAATAGGAACTGTTAAGACTAAAATGGCAGCAAAACAGATTAGTATACCTTTCCGGTGGACACGCTGTATAAAAGGTTTTAGTTTTTTAAAAGTAGTAGGCAGATGTTTAGAATTTTGCTGAGAGTATGTTTTCTAAGAGGATGTTTTTTTAGATGCCTTTATTTTGGCAAGTGTTGCCTTGTGATTTAAACTAATTTAGGCAGACAGCTTAAATTTCCAACAATAAATAAGATAATATAAGGTAAAAAATTAAAAGTTGGCCCATACATTGTACGAAACGCTTTGTATGTGAGTAACACCTTGATGTACTTTGTCTAGTAATTTTTTAAAATTTTCTAAAGCTCTTTGTTATAAGAAATTTTGAAGGTATTAAAAATTGGCTTGTCATGAGTGTCTGTGCTCATTTGGTTTGTTCGTGTTAGTAAAATTTAAAAGTAAAAAAAGGACGTTATTATAAACAACTTGAATTTGTTTAATTTAAAATAAATAAATATAAAATTTTTCATCATGTTTTTTGCTTTCTAATTTCAGTATTATCAACCCGCATGAAACTGTTGGCCTATTCATTGAAAGATTTTAATTTTGAATGTATCGGCACAGCACAGACAGATGATGAGCTGGTCATTTGTGAGAGTTTAAAACATTTTGGTGATATAATTAGTATGATAGAAGATGAAAGAGAAAAAATGGTAAATGGTTTTTTTTTAATTTTATGTGAAGAACTTTTTCTTTCAAATTATAATTCTATTTTCAGTTAACTTTAGCTGATGAGCATATCATAGAACCTTTAGAGGACTTTCGCAAAAAACAAATTGGAGGCGTTAAAGAAAATAAGAAAAAATTCGATAAGAAAACAGAAAAGTTTTGCCAGTCACAGGAACGTTTTTTAAATATGTCGACGAAGAAGCCAGAAAATACAATACAGGAGGTAAGTGAAAAATCGATTTTCTTTTTTTTTATAAAATAAAATAAAAAAAAAAATAAAATTTTCAAGAAAAAAAATCTTATGCGGCTGAAGCTCACAAATGTTATAATTTTTTTTTTAATTTACGGAGAAAGAAACATTATTTTGCAATGTTGGTGTTATTTTTTAAAGAAAACAAGAAAAATTAGACGGTAGCAGAATGTAATGAAGCATTTTCTGGACCAATACAACCGCATTTTTGACACATCTCTATCTTAGATTGTGTATACAGTCAGTATTATCTATTTAATAAATCATCTTAATAAATTAAAATACGGGGAATACTTTTAATGAAGCAGTGTTAAGTTAGAAGAAGTGAACACACAAAACTCAAAGGTTTTTCATTTTCCTACATACTAATCGACACATATTTTATTCTGGCTTTCTATTAACCATCAGTTTAGTAGCAAATACATTTTTATTGTTATTTTTTATACTCTTTTTTTGTTTACATAGTCCATGCTGCTTCAGTATCATATTAATTATTATGAAAAAAAGTTTGAGTGCGCCGGTGCCTTGCATGCACTTTAATTTAAAATTTTTGAAATCAGTCCGCGAAATATTTTAGTATAAAAAAAAAGAACATTCTTTATTTGGTTTACGTTCTAAATTTATTTATTGTGTGGAAATTCTTAAGCTTGTTTTAAAGCACTTACATTATGTTCTTATTTATCACTAATAATTTCAAAAATTATTTGTTTTATTATAATGTAACTATTTAGCAATTAAGTTAAGTTTGTTTAAGCAATAATATAGTTTTCAAACATACGCATTTTCATGTTAATTAACAACTCTACGACAAAAGAAATTTTGTTATTTTAAAAAATTAACGTCTAAGTGGAAATTTCTTATTTAAAATGCATTTTTTTTTTAAATTTAATATGCCATTAAAAAATACAAAATACAAAAAAAATATATTAATTAACATATCGAATGAGTCTTTGCTGTTAGAGTGTCTTAACTCAAGAATTTTTAAAACATACAAACTTAAACCTTTATCTCTCTGTTGTAACGATAAAAATAATTTAGTTTTAAGCATAAAAATATTTCAATAGCCTCCAAAAAGTTTTAACTATACTTAAAATTTTAAACGCAATTTGTCTCGCTTAAGTTTGGTTTTTAAAATAATATTCTCTTGCAGCTCAATTTTTATTTAAATTTTTTATGGAAAATATTATTTAAAATAATTTTCCTTCCAAATATTCTTTACCTCTATAACAACTCTACAGAACTGAAGAGCGTATATCACAAAGTTGAAAAAATGCCATTTTTGAGAAGTGACAAAAAGCAAAACATAGGTAACCACTATAACATCTGGTAGTAGTTAGTTTTCTAATCTAAAAAGTGAATTTTAAATATGCTTTCTTTCAAAAACTTTACTTCCATAAATGAACAGCACATTGGGCCAAAGTTGATCTTGGATTCAGCAAAATTTATGGAGCTTATAATTTTCCTAAATGTTATCCAATTTCAAACATTTAAATTGCTTGTCACATTTGTTTCTATTTAGTTTTAGATAACTTTTATTTTATCAAAAGTTAAACCAAAATTAAATAACAAAAATTAGTAGACAAAAAAAAAACGGCTTAAAAAATAAGTACAACTGGCGGCAGCAGAAGCAGCAGCCTTTAAGTTTTTCGTTCACTTTATTTCTTTTGTTGCCTGTCAATATTTAATACAATTTTAGTTTCACCAAATTGCACAGAAACTTATGCATTCTATGCATACATCATTTTATTTCTTTTGAAAGCAATTCCTGCTCGACTTGAGTTCCTTGACCTAAGTTAACATTTTGCAAAAATTTCATTCCAGTCTATATACTCTGCTGTTTTTCTAGTTGCCTATATACATACACACAGGCTTCGATAAAACTATTTTCACAATAAACATTTTAAATTGCATTTAGGAGTGTGTTAGTTTGAATGTATATACACATACAAACAAGTACATATTCGTATGTATGTATGTATGTAAATATGAATAACAAAAACTAGTTGCAAAAGTACGAGAATAAAACGCCCTACCAGGATTATGCTATGCCTGATAGTAGTTTTGTATAAAAGCTTTTATTATTTAATTTCAACTACTACTAAACACAGGCACAGACACAGTTACAGATACACACGCACACAATAACATTCATACATCCATACAATACTTGTTAACAACAACTAAAACGGAATACCGCCAAAGGATAAACATCCTTCCTTTTTTTATGCATTCAACTCTCCTAAAAACACCCACCTAAATAGTGTTTGTTTTGTTGTTTTGTGTTCCTTTTCGTTGAGCAACATTTTGAGTAGGAGAATTAAGTAAATAAATGCATTTAAAATACTTTTATACATATTTCCTATTCTTTGTGTGTGTGTGTGTACGTGTTTATTCCTATAACTATCTAAAAAGCTTTTTAGCTTCCTTACCATCATCACTAGCAACAACCTTGCATAATGTAGCCACCCAAAAAAGCTTTAACTTACGCCTTTTGCCAATGAATTTTTCATTGAATTTATGTATTCGTTTTAAATGTTTGAAATTTACTATAAAATGTATAGAAGCAGGTGTATTTATATACTTTGCCTGCCTGCCTGCCTTCCCTTCTCTACTTCTACTTCTCCTGCAGTGTTTATAGTTTTGGTCTTCCTCGTTTGTTGTGAATTAGTTGCAATAGTTGAAGTGAAAAGAGGCTTATTTACTTAAATTTAGGAAAAAGTAGAGTTATGTGAAATTATGTGATAGAAAAACGATCATTTTTAAAATTATAATAAGTTTCGATCGACTAAAAACCAAAATAAAAAGTTTTAAAAAAAAAATATGAAAACAATTTTAAAACATAAATACAAATAGAAACAATAATTTCTGTTAATTGAATCGATCTTACGTACGTTATATACGAATTTGCACCGCTGCCAGCAGTTGCTAAAACTGCCATCAGGACTGAACCTATAATTTTATTTTCATTTTTAATGATTTTTCCTTTTTTTAATTTAGTTATATAATGTGCCGTGTATCCGAAATTGTTTAGTACTTGTTTTCCGAAGCTTTAAGCGGTGCCCATCTTAATGCAAATATATTGAACAAATGTTAAGACTTCGCGGCTAAACTGTATGACCTACAACCTAGATCAAATGCTAAAATATCTCAAGTGTCCGTGCAAAGTTAATTTCAACCACCAAACATATTTCTCTTGCGTTAACGGTTATTATTTAGGTGTTTAGTTTTATAATTTTACAAAAATTAATTATATTAAAATATTCAATTTTCATCAGTTACCAAAGGCGGTGTAAAGTCAAAACTAGCAGCGAGTAATAAAACTGAAACTGTTTAATACTTTCGATAGCACTTAAGACACCGCGAATTTATGCTTTCTATACAACAAACAGTTTGACCCTACAACAGCAGTGTGAAAATAGTAAATTATGATAAAAAAATATAGAATTGCATTTGTTACTAAACCTGTGGTTAACAGTAAGCAAGAACAAATATATGTGACGATAGATAAAGTGAACAACGAAAAAAGCTTTAATACGGTTTCATTAATTTCTTTAATTGGCTGCTTGATAGATGATGTCATACAACCTAATAAAGATAAATAAAGTAAAGAATAAGATAAAGAATCTTGATGATGGATGCAAGGATCTAGAAAATGTTACAATACACTGTGCTAGTGTTTAGTTTAGTATTTATTATTACTGTTATCTGTAAAAAAAATTAACAAACATTTTTTCTTTTATTGTTATTTTTATTCGACCTCTTTTTTTAAATAAATAATTATTAATCTTAGTAGCGGTTTTTTAAAATAAATTTAACACTATATTTTTTCAATATTTCGCTTTTCTGAAGAAGCTTTCCACAGGAAAGCGAAATATTGAAAAATATAGTGTTAAATTTATTTAAAAAAGACCGCTACTAAGATTAATAATTATTCATTTTTTCTTTCTAAATTTTTCTTAAGCATTTTAGAAATTCAAATGACTAAAATAATTTATTTTATTATAAAAATAAATAATAACTTTAATAAATATCTCTTATTCTTTTTTACGGTCTTTTTAAATTAAATTAACAATATATATTTTTTTTCTTTTCGATATTTCGCTTTCCTATGGAAAGCTTCTTTTTTTTCCTGAAGAAGCTTTCCATAGGAAAGCGAAATATCGAAAAGAAAAAAATATATATTGTTAATTTAATTTAAAAAGATCGTAAAAAAGAATAAGAGATATTTATTAAAGTTAAAAAAGGTCGATTAAAAAAACTACAAAAATTAATAAATAATAACAATATGACAAATTTTTAAAATATAAAATTTTACCTCAAAATTTTATTATTAGTTTTTTGATTTTATTTTCTTAACCATTTTATTAATTTAAAAATCACATTTTTAAATAGCTACAAGACTTTATAATATTATTTTCCGCAGAACCTTTGCTTTGATTTCTTGTTAAATAATTTCCAGTTTGAGTTTAAGTATTAAATTCAAAACTTTATCCTAGAGAAAAATTGAAGTTAAACGCTTATTACTGAGTATAAAATCTATCTTATACTGAACGTATGCAGACTATATGGTGGCTATGCGTGACTTGATTTACATCTGTACCTGGCAGTTAGCCCCAACCAGATGGTGGTCAAACCACTGTGAATGGTATGTAGCGCCATTCTCGCCCTAGAAAGCCTTCGAATTCGTGCATTATCCGGTCACTTCTAGTTGCAATTTCAAAAGCTCGAGTTGGAGACTTTCCAACTCCTGGTCCAGAACACATGAAGCTTAATATAATTAAGAACACGACGGCATTTATACTCACTGGACCTGAACTATTCATTGTGTTCATTGTGAATGATCCTACCCAAAAACTCTCACGAGGGTCTCGAAACACACAGTCACCACGATACTCCCATATAGGGGCCAACCTCAATAATCAGCGAGAGAACAGCTAATTGTCTGAAGAGACAACTGGCGGAACTCTGGGGCTCACAGATTCCCGTGGAAATATAGTGGATGGCCAAGTGGCTCCTACTAGCCTTTAAGGGGCCTGGGCTTCCTTTTACCCCGCAAGACACCAGTCTAGATGGAATAGTAGGCTCCAAAAAGACCATCAAGTGCCCCCGGGGGGAATAAATGGTGGCTATGCGTGATTTGATTTACATCTGTACCGACTGTGAAGTCATAATCAGTGGTGGTCAAACCACTTGGTTGATTGGACATCACCCACGCCCTAGAAGGCCTTCGGATACGTATATCCTCCAGTCACTCCTAGTAGCAATTTAGAAAGTCCGGAGTAGGCCGTGCCCTCACTCCTTGCTGAGGAGTTGGAGACTTTCCAACTCCTGGTCCAGAACGCTCTTATTTCTCAAGAACACGACAGCATTCATACTCACTGAAACTGAACCATTCATTGTGTTAATTTGAATGATCCGACCCATAAACTCTCACGAGGGTCCGAAACCACAACCACCACGATACTCCCATATAGGGGCCAGCCTCAATAATCAGAACAGAGTACATCTTTGCCTTAAGAGTACAAATAGTGCACTCTGCGAGCTTACTGATTCCCGTGGAAATATGTGGATTGTCCAGGTGACTCCTACTAGCCTTTGAGGGGCCTGGGCTCCCTTTTACCCCGCGAGACACCAGTATAGATGGATAGTAGGCTCCAAAAAGACTATCCTGTGCCCCCGGGGGGAAAATGGTGGCTATAATGGAACCTAAGCTACTGATCGCAAAGTAGAAACGGCGGCAGTAATCGAGTCCATGTAACTTTGGGTCTTTCACCGTCATCCGCCAAGGCACATTGGAGCCAGTTGGCGGCTGGCGACGAATTTATGGCATGTGTGTATTCTTGAAGTAAACAATGCACAATATTTACGTAAATGCGATGCCATATAATAATATCAAAACACAGCGCACAAAAAAATGAAATCCATTCAATGAATGAATACACAAAAATTCATTCAAGTCGATCCAGTCGTGTAGTTGCTGTGTAGTTGAATAACCTGGATACCGACTGCAGCGTCATCTGCCGGGCTGGTTTGTGAATTTATACCATCCAAGGTGGCACCCAAACGCATGCAAAAAAAATTTATTCAGTGACATACACACGTACAGCAGTAGTACATAAAGAAGCTTTGTATGGGAGGTACCACGCGTCTCTATCAAATCCCGCCTATATTTGCAGTAGAACTTAAAATATGTTCACTCAAACGAAATACCAAATTCTGTTGAAATACCGTTAGCAGAAGCAGAAATATTGGATTCTTAATTTGTGGTTTGTATGGGAGGTACCACGCCCATTTGTACAATCCCGCCCATATTTGCAGCAGCACTTAAAAATGCACATCAAATCGACGTACCAAAGTTTGTGCAAATACCATTATCAGGAGCAGAAATAATAGATTTTTAATTTGTGGTTTGTATGGGAGGTACCACGCGCCTTTGTTCAGTTGGACCGAATTGTAAATCTAAACCACCCAAATGCATAAAAAAAAAAATTGTGCAAATCGGTCCAGCCGCTTAGGAGGAGTTTAGTCACAACACACGTACAGTAGAATTATATATGTAAAGATAATTTTATTTATTCTCAAAATGATTTTTCATGCTAAATTTGTTAAGCGGTGCAGCTCTTAGAATAATTAAAACGGGGCTAAAATATAAAATATATATTTATATTTTTTAGTAATTAATTTTAAGCATTAGGTCTTATTTAATAAAAAATTTTTTAAAAAACTTTATTTTTTATTATATTTTCGATATTTCGCCACACCGTTGGTTGGCATCATCAGGAAAAACAAAAATAATAAAAAATAAATTTTTTAAAAAATTTTTTTATTAAATAAGACCTAATGCTTAAAATTAATTACTAAAAAATATTAAAAAAAGGTCAAAAAAATTATAACTATTATATATATATTTATAGTTACTTTATTAGAAAACGTTTATTTAGAAAACAGTTTAAAGCAAATACAGCCTGATTTTTCCTGACTTGCATCTCTGGCATTAAAGGATAGTCTAATTCGATTTTCAATAGATAAATTCTAAAGTTTTATCTGAAAACAGTTCCAAAAAAGTGTATGGATCTGTAAAGTCTCTAAACTATACGGAACCAAAAGTAAGTAAAACTTCTTGAAGCTTGTAAAAGATCTCATATGACTGCATTAATATTTTGGCATGGTTCAACTAAAAATTACTTTTATTCCCTTTTTCCAGTTCCTATTTAATAGTATTTAGAAGTATTGCAATAAATATGTACAAGGAGATATAAAACTTGAATATAATAGTTGTTGAAATATCAAATTGAGATTCTGCAAATGTTTGCACAAAACAGATTATAAACAATACAGTTAGTCTGTCTATTTGGCTGTTTGTCTATCTGTCCGATTGTCTGCTTGCTGGCAACGTAAAAAAAACATGTTAAACTTCTAGTCTGGATAATTTTATAGTCTGTTTTACGGTTGGTTGCTATGGCTTCCTTATTCATCTTTAATACACTTGAATAAGAGAAAATATTGCCTTTGTAGCCTTTTGGTGTCTGCTTAGATGAGCTTGTTGCTGGCGTTGCATTTACCTTCTATAAATAAAAGCTTATCGTAGATTTCTAAACAGTTGCAGAACACAATTTTTATCCTTTAACAAATATCCTTGCATTATGCTTGACTTCAGTATATTTTATTTTTGTTTATTATTTGTATCAAATAAGGTGGTTAACAGTTCATTTTGTTGAGGTTATTACCTATCACACACATTTATTTGGCTATCAGATAATAAAAACATTTAGAGGTTCAATATATAATGCTATTAAGGTTAAAATGGTTAAAGTATTTTTTTTTATAAGCAAAGAATATTTTCATTTTGGCTTTTATTAAAATTGGAATTGCTTAGACGTAAAAAAAGTCATTTAAATTTTTAAATTAAAAAAGCAAATTATATAAAACAATCTTATATTGATTTTAACAAAACAATTTTAATTTCTACAACAAGAGTAAATATATATTTCTAGTTTATTTAAAAAATTTTCAAGTCAATTATAACTAAGTCAATATATTTTCTTCATATATTTTAAAATAAGCCGGCATACAAAAATGAAATTGAAAAAGAAAATTATTCCAAAAGCAGAACAATAATAATAATATAAATAAAATCCAAATAAACTGCTATTTCAATATTAACCAGTAACACTAAACCGCCACCTAAATAAACAGCAGCGTAATAATGAGCATAATAATACTGACCACTACGTTAATGATCACTCATCATTATCATTATCATTTTTATTTAAAATGAAACAGCAAAAAGGCGGTCAAAATAATTCAACAAAAATTTATTGTTCCGTTTATGCTTTTCAAACACAAAAAAGCTTTTGCCATCTCATGTTTCGACATCTGGCAACAAAAGAAAAAAATAGTTTGCAAACAATTTCGTATTTTATTTTAACCAAAAATTCCATCATCATCATTAACCAACAAATAATTGAAATTAGAAAATACATTTCCATTGCACTGTTTACTACGAGTATTTATTGCTTGTTGAACGTTTGCTTGCAATTGTGTGGTACATTAAGTGTTGTGTGATCATTTTCATCATTCAGCCAGCCATTGAGTCTGCCAGCTATTTAGGCCGGCCGGTCAATGATTGTACATTACAATCGTCTTAATTCATCTCGTTCTCTTCCACTACAGATTTAATGTTCTTTAGTGATGAAATAATAAATCACAACAAAGTGAGTTTACAGTGGTCATTTTTTCTATCAACTATACAAATGAACTAGATAAAGTATGACTTGTCCATTTGGTTGCCTTTCTAAAGTTCAGTTTGTGTTTTTTGTAAAAATGCGTGTGGGCTGATTGTAATTATAAATTTCCAAAGAAATTTTGCTAGTGCTCTAAATATTAAATTCGGTCATTTTTTTTAATAAAATTTTTACGGATAAAATTTAAGTTTAAATTTAATTTGCCGACTAGTTTTGTTTGTATCATCCTAATTTTTATTTTTAAATAAAATAATATAAAATAACAATTTATTATATATTTACAAACTTAAAAATTAATCGATTAATTTTTTACTCGATTAATCGCGTGATCTAATAGAAAAATTTCTTCTTTATTTTCTGTTGTTTTAATAAAATAAGATATATGGACAAGAATCTCGAAGCTATCAAAAAATTTTTGAGATGTTTTCTCAAGGGCCAAGTATGCAATAGCGAACTGGCCTAGGTGAAATGCTTTCAATTACAATAATCTAAATTTTCTTTTAATCTGGAATTTACACGCCTTGATTTACATTCAATTAAAGTAAATTAATATTATATTTTGATTTAAACCTCAAATATGAGAATTTAAAAATTAATCGATTAATCGAGTTTGTTTATTTATGTATAGTTATCCAGAATCTATTCATTTTTTTGAATCAGATACAAATTTGTTAATTCCTTGACATTCTCAACAATTGGGGTTATTCAAAATCACCACATGGCTCATTTTCCGTAAGGATTTGATTTCCACTGGTGTAGAAACTGAAGTCGATCGATTATTAACATTACCGTAGATTCGCTCAATTCATTCAGAAACAACCGGCTGGTTTTTCTAAAAAAATCATTTCTTCACACGAAGTCCATTTTCACTTGTCACGGTATGTCAGCAAAAGCGTGATTTGATTTACATCTGCACCGACTATATAGTCATAATCAGATGGTGGTCAAACCACTTGGTTGATTGGACATCAAACACGCCGTAGAAGGCCATCGAATACGTATATCCTCCGGTCACTTCTAGTAGCAATTTCGATAGCCCGAAGTAGGCCGCATCCTTCACTTCTTGCTAAAGAGTTGGAGACTTTCCAACTCCTGGTCCAGAACGCATGAAGCTCTTTTTTATCAAGAACATGACAGCATTCATACTCACTGGACCTGAACCATTCATTGTGTTAATTTGAATGATTCGACCCACAAACTCTCACGAGGGTCCGAAACCACAACCACCACGATACTCCCATATAGGGGCCAACCTCAATAATCAGTGAGAGTACATCATTGTCTAAAGAGAACAAATAGTGTACTCTGGGGCAACTGATTTCCGTGGAAATATGTGGATTGTCCAGGTGACTCCTACTAGCCTTTAAGGGGCCTGGGCTCCCTTTTACCCCGCAAGACACCAGTCTAAATGGAATAGTAGGTTCCAAAAAGACTATCATGTGCCCCCGGGGGGAGTATGTCAGCAAGGAAAATTGCCGCATTTAGGCTTCTGAAAATCCTAGAACGATTATTGAGAAGCCTTTGCATGCTCAAAGTGTCACTGTTTGATGCGCTATTGATTTGTAAGCGTGATTTGCCGTTTTTTTCCAAAACGGATGAGGCTGAAAATGCGGTAACGGTCGATTAATCACCTTATCGCGGGATGCTAACAACTCTATTTTGGCTTATTATTGACGATGTGTATAACACTGACATGGGGTTTCAATAGGAAGGTGCCACATATCGCACAGCCAATGAAACGATCAATTTTTTGCAAACCAAATTTCCCGACTACAAAATTTCACGACAATCAGCAGTTAAATAGCCAGCCAGATCGTGTGATTTAACAACACTGGATTCTTTTGTGTGGGTATATGTTAAGGACAGAGTCTATACGGAGCCAATCGAATCGATATTTCAGCCTAAAAACTCAAAATCTGTAATGTGGTTAATGAAACAGGACCGCCATTTTGCCAAAAAGTGATTTAAAACTTTGATCTGTCAACGTGGTGGAAATTTGTCCGATATCATTTTTCAATCATAATTCATATGAACTCTTCTCTTCGCAATACAATAACAATTTTTATCATCTTAATCTAAATTTTTTGTGTTATTTTATTTTAGAAAAGAAACTTCTTATTGAATAACCCTTTACCACAAAGCAAAAAACAAAAGAAATACACTGGTGCAATAAAAAATAGAATATATGAAAAGGGTTACTGATATAGAGTCACTTTCCTTTTTGTGGCCATATGTTATCATACACTCTAAAAAACGAAAAACGCTCTCAGACACACACACTTACCAGAATAATAATAAAAGATGGAAATATTAGATTAGCCCCGCATAAAATGCTCGGTGGCGGGCAATGTACCTACATGAGTACATGAGATACGACCCTAATTGCGTGATTTGATTTACATCTGTACCTGGCAGTTGGCCCTAACTCCTTGCTAAAGAGTTGGAGGCTGTCCAACTCCTGGTCCAGAACGCATGAAGCTTAATATAATTAAGAACACGACGGCATTCATACTCACTGGACCTGAACCATTCATTGTGTTCATTGTGAATGATCCGACCCACAAACACTCACGAGGGCCTCGAAATACACAGCCACCACGATACTCCCAAAAGGGCCAACCTCAATTAATCAGCCAGAGAATAGCTAAATGCCTAAAGAGACAAATAGAGGAACTCTGCGGGCAACTGATTCCCGTGGAAATATAGTGGATTGTCCAGGTGGCTCCTACTAGCCTTGAAGGGGTCTGGGCTGCCTTTTACCCCGCAAGATACCAGTCTAGATGGAAGAAGTAGGATCCATAAAGACTATCATGTGCCCCGGGGGGATACGACCCTAATGAAAGAACTACCTAAACCCGAACACTGACTCACCAGTACAGCCTAGAAGAGGGCTTCATAATGATATCATCATATCGAAAGCGCTCACCGATCACACCGAACAAACAGCCAGCAATAACGAATGATACCTAAACAAATGACAGCAAATTAGCTTTTCTATTTAGTTTATGGCGCCGGAAATAGATAATTTAAAAATTAGAAACGGATTGATAAACTTTCTACATGTGGTCTCTATGAGGTCATCCTATAGTTTTTATTTACCTCTGCTGTTTGCTGTCGAAGCGGCTTTAATAGTACAACTTCTGTGAAATTTTTGCAGTGTCTAGTTCTAAGTATTTTTCAAATAGCCTGAAGTTCTCTATCAGATAGCTACAGATCTTGGCTTACGGATATTTTTGTTCTGTAAATTAGAGACGCTAAAGGGATATGTTATGGCAACAACAAGTAACAAATACTATAAGAACTCGATCGAAATTGTTTTATTTAGTGGTCGGTCAAAAACTTGTTATCTGTCTATAATTTTGCTTGTTAAAGCAAAAACAAAAAAAAAATAAAGAAAGAAAGAAAGAGAAAAGCTTTTAAAATAATTAAAACTCAACATGTTTCCGACATCACTCTCTTGTAATGTGTCTTATTCTCATCATTTTGTGCCAGTGATGCACATGTTTTTTAATTTATTTATTATTAATATGCTGATGTGTGTGTGCGTGTCTGTGTTGCATGCCTGTAAGTACGAGGCCGTTTTAAAGTACAACATTTATTATGTACAACATATTTACATCAATTTTGTGTTTGTTTTGTGTTTTACGTAGTTCATTTTTGCTTCATGTACACGAGTACATGAAAGCAATGTATTCGTACATAATTTCATATTGTTTGTAATTTGATGAATGTAATCAAAAATCAATTGAAGCAAAACGATTTACAGTACAGCCTGATTGATTGAGTACCCTGCAAAATCATAGATGATGAGGAACGAACGAACAAAATAATGTAGACTAAAGCAAAGCAAAGCGGTGAGGCATAGTAGAGTGAATTGATGAGTGGTGGTGTCTCAACTTTATTTATTTAGTTTGTGGCAAGCAAAAGCGAAACTTGATGTATTGCGCCAGTTAAATTCACTCTAAAGGTAACCCGACATCTTAAAATTGGAGTGCAATTGCTTTAAATTGCGGTGGCTGGTTGGTTGGTTGTTTGTTTGTTTGGCTGCTTGTTTATTGTTGCAGCTCAAGGTACTTTCCAATGTTTTCTTTTTTTGTTTGGTTGTTTTGTTTTTCTTATTTAAAACCTCAAACAATACGTTGATGTTATGTTTGGTTGTGTTTTTTTTTGTTTTCTATGCCACATGATTGTTGTTTTATTTCTTCTGGGTTGTTGTATTCGTAATTTGTGGTTGCTTGTACTTAATCATTCACAACTCGTATTTTTTGTATTGTGTTTCTATTTTTTTTTTATTTCTATTTACTTATGATATTTTTATGATTGTTTTTATTTTTTGCTAAAGCTTCTATTCCATCAACCCCAACAAATAAGTATAGGCTGCACCACAAACATCTACACACACACAAACACATAATAGTACGATTATGTGGTTGTGGCGCTTGATTAGAAAAAAAAACTGTCCATCTACCAACAGTATTTAACAATAATGACACACAACAAAACAAAAAAAAACACAAAAAACAAACGTTACAATTAAAGTACTGGCATGACAACTTACTCATGCAATCAGTGCATAAAAATACAATTGCAATAACAATAACAAAAACAAAAAAAAAGAACGACAAAAACCAAAATAAAATTCAACATCAAATCAATCAAGTTCAAGTTTTTTTTTTTGTTATTGTTATTTTATGTACATGTGTATGCGTGTGTGTTGTTGCATGATTGGAAAATTTAAGTCACTCTAGAAAAAAAATCCCCACAGCAAGTTACAATTTTTGTCTATAGACATTAATTGATTTGACTCTGGCTTAGAGTTTTGGGGACACCAATAGAGGCAACATTGTGAGAAAAATTTGAAACATTTGTAACATAATTACAGTTGACAAAATCGAGTTTAATTATGGGACACAGCAGTTTGTGTTATTTTATTTTTTTTACTAAAGTCACTTTAAATGTTTTACTTTTCCAACAATGCCAGATGCCATATAAATTTAGTTTGAATTTAAAGAAAATCTCACGATGCACGACAGCAGTTAAATACAATCAATTTAGATGCAGGTTAAATGTACTTTTAACCGACTGACTTAAAAAAAAAGAGAAAGTTATTAACTCGTCTGTTGTTTTTATTTTCTGTGTGTTTATTACTTTTGAATTCTGTAAGTTCTGAATGTATTTCGGAAATGGGCCAACATAAGACGTAATTTTAACCTGCGTTGCAAATGCTGCATTTCATATATATGAAGGTAACGTCAGGTATCCAGAGGTTCTAAAAATAAAATTTTAATAATTAAAGGATTATTAAAGGATTATTATAATTGCTAATTAAAAAAATTAGAAATCAAATTATATAGGTGGGTTGAGGTTAGGAAGCAAATTGCCTATGAAATGATTAACTGTCATGAATTGAGCTATCATCCTTGGACACTTATTTGGTAAACAGTTCGGAAATTTTATCTGTGGAGCATTACACTCTTAAGCAAAGAATTTCAATATCAAAAAATGGTGAAAATATTTCACTCCTGTAAAATATCCCAAAGAGATAATTTGAATTATTTTGTATTTTTTTTTTGTTTTTTTTTTTTTTTAAAGAGAAGTAGCACTTCAGGCAACAATGCCTATTTAGTCAAGTACCGTGCTACTTTCTTTAGAGGGATAGAGAAAAGATGAAACAGGTGGTAAAAGTAGAAGGATAGCCGGAAATTAACTGCCGTATAAGACAGCACAGCGACCAGTGACTATGCCTTCATCGCTGGGCAGCCCCACCGACAGTTAATTTTTATTTTTGTAGTGAAAAAACCAAGGTCTTCGTTGGGAATCGAACCCACAACCCCCATACTGACAAACTAGTACACTACCTACTAGCCTACAGGGGCACCTAAAATTTAACAAATTACAAATTTTTCATTAAAATATCATGTGTGTGTTAATGGACGGCATCAGATATAATTTTTCCTTCATAGATAGTGGTTTAGATAACAATAAGCAATGGAGCGATATATATTCCACGCGGTCATATTTAAGCAATTTTTGGTGGGTTGTTTTTCATGTGCACACCAGATGCCATTAATTTTACATTTTCCATTTGATAAGTTTTTGTGAAAGCAGTTTTCATTTTATTATTTGTAACAAAATGGCGGTCAATTCATATTATGATACGACAATACCTTTATTCTATCTTATAAGTCTGACTTCTTTTACAACTCTTAAATGGTATTAATGATTATAAATCAACAAAAACATTTCTTTTTCTAAAAATTATTCTAAAGAAAGTTTATATTTGACTGCAAACTGAAAACAAAAACTGTGCTTAACTAATCGAGGATTTTCTCTAATAATCACCTTTCGGTTTAAGTCTTGTTAGCCGATGCCAAGCGGAGACATATGCTAAGACAACTACAATTATTCAAAGATGACTTTTATTCAAAATATATAATTTTCGTATTCTTTTCTTACATATTTTGCCCTTTTTCCTTTCTAATAAAGAAATTAATTTCAGCTGATGAAAGTGTTATGCCTCTTATTATTATTATTATTATTATTATTATTGCAACTATATTCACTTCACTTAACCTTAAGGTGCATGAAAACAAGTATCTGAGTAAAATAATACTTTAGGGGGATTTTTTCAGGTTGTATAATTTATGTTGGTTGTATTTTAACTGACTTTTCACATTTGCCAGCGACAGACATGTGCAGCTACTGTAAAAGAAACAACGCAGAGTTGTGGGTGGTTGTTGCGAAGTAAGAAAGTTAATATTTTATCGCAATCAAAACAAATGATTTTCCGGTTTATTGTCAAAGTTTTGTTGTTGTACGAGGATTCCTAATTTCTCAATTGAAAGCTTAAACACGCCAAAAAATCATTTGTTTTGCTGGCACTTTATTTACTCAGCTCTGTATTATAATGCTTAAAGTCATTGCTAAACAGCTTACAATTTACTACTATAAAAGCGAAAGTGCTCTGTTAGACATTGTGCTTACTGTTATATTGCCACGTTGCTTACAGTTGCAATTTTAAACGTCTAGATTTTTCTAATATGGAAAGATCTGGCATCTAGTTGTTTCTTTTAAACTTCCGTTTATGTATCTGTAACTGTAATAAATAATCAGAATATGTTGCAACAAAAACTAAGATAAACTTATGTTTCTATACGTGTGGGTAACAGAGCTTCTCGATTCCTGATTAACATTTCAAAAATTCAATTATATAGAAATAGCTTTAATGCCACAATTCGATATCTCTAAACTTTTGAAGCAACGGGTTGTTTAAAAAATCCATCCTTATCACAAAAAAACTAGCAACGGTAGAGGAGACATCGTAGTCTCTTATTATTGTTTATGCGTGTAGTTAGCCTATTCTTCATACCAGACAGGTCTCTCCAAACAAGTTTCAAAATAGTGCTGCTTTTGGCAATAAAATGTGTAAGTTTCTTACATTTTTTAACGTCTCCAGCAGTGGCTTATTTATATAGGCGCATAAGGATAAACTTATTTAACTGTTGATGTTGAAGCTTTACTTAATTAACTTCCAGGTTTCGAAATATTTTCTTTCAATAGCGATTAAAAATTTTATTTTTATGCAAAAAACGCAAAACCGATTCGGGCTTGCAGAACTGCAAAATTAATGATGAGCCATTTTATTGCTGGCAATAGATTGACACACATTAAATTCTATACAAAAATTGTACACTAAAAATCTTTGCTATCATAACGTATGCCTACGCTAGCCAGTTCCATCAATACTTTGAGTACTGCAAAGATATAATTTGTACATTTGTCGCTCAACCCCATCCCTTCATTAAATTTTCATGGAATCGTAGGTTTTTGTTTCCACACTCCATCCATATAAATAAGTGCAGCAGTGAAGGAAGCTTTTTAGAGAAGTGTATCAAACGGAAGCTAAGGCACAAAGATAAGTAGTGTTAGTATAATGGTGACAACACTCTCAACTACAAATAATTATTTTTCTCTCACAGTAGTTATAAGATAAATTACCCTCGTATTTGCAACCGGCAAAGTTTTTTTTATGTTTTTCCAACTACCGGTTTCTTGTTTAGTGAGTGCAAAAACAAAACAAGAGTCCTTTATGCAACAAAAATGACTCAAAAGCTGTGAGGTGTAATGTGATAAAATGTTTAATTTTTTTCCATTGTTGCTGTTTTATTATTATTTTTTTAACGATAACGTTGCAATTTTTATAAAAACAACTGCCACCTCTGAGTTTTTGCCCTGGAGTGCTACCAATTGGGGGTTGTTTATTGTCAAAAAAAAAATCTTTAAGGGTTAGAAGCTTTTTAGCAGCTGGAGACAATGAAAAATTGTTACTTTTAAGGAAATTGAAAATGAAAATATTGATGTGTCGTCGTCTAGCAGAAGTTAAAAAAAGCAAATACAAACGGGTAGAAGACATAAATTCAAGGTGTGAGATGCTGCATCATTGTAATGTATTAATTCGCACGATACTTTGCTGGTTTTCAAAAATTACTTATGCTTTAATGCAGTGGCTATTGAGCAATTAAATGTTACAATACAAGAAAAATAGCACGATTTTGTTTTATTTATTATAACTAGATATTTGACTTTTTTTTCTTGGCTAAAATTTGTTTCGATAGATTTCTTTTCATTTTCCAATATATAAGATTTATTCACTCATGGTAAAAGACATCAAAAACCAATACTTAACACCAAGATACACCAAATTTAAGTTTTTGGTTTCAGACCTCAAACAACAATTAATTTTGGGGTTAGGTAGCGCTTTAAAAATTCGGTGCTTTCGCTCTAAAAAAGGGGTGTGAAAGGGATGTTCTTCTTATGAAGATATTTAAAAATGTTATACACAAAAAAATGTGATATCTTATTTTACTTTTTATTTAGCTTCAATGGTATTTGTGTCTTGTGGCTCTACGCTTAAAACTCACATCAAGGTTTTTTGCTTCGTTAGCAGTGAATTTTTGATGCAGCACCACATGTTTCAAACATTTATTATCATCATTATTTAACTTGAATATTGTGCTTCTATTTTCTATTGACTTTCGTGTCTGTGTTTTTGCGGCTGAGTGTGTTAATCTCATTTAGTATTTCAATCTTTCATTGTTTTTTGGCAGCTTACATTTGAGTTGAGCTGAGAGATATTTCTTGTCTTCGATGTCTACAAAATTATTTGTTGTTATCCTGATTTCAGGTCCTATTAAGAATTTGGCCTAAATGTCTGCTTTGCATCATAATACCATATAATACTAGTATACCATTTGAATTATTAATTGAATTGTATTCTTTTTAAATGGCCTGAAATTGAAGATTTAGCGCCTGTTTATGTGATTTCTATCGAAATTTTATATTTGAAACAAAAACATATTGTCGTGTCAATCTAAATATGCGAAATATACATTGTTCAATAATTCATTCTGTAAAACAGTATGAATACAGTATTATTATGTGAGAAGTTTCTTGCCTTAGTTAACGCAACAAGAAACTCAAGATTAAAATAGTTTTTAACTAGGACTTTCGTCTGTCTAAAAATTTTTACGATTTCTTGGGTTTTTACCCTCGAACCAATTTAAATTTTTAAAACTAAACTTTAGTTTCCAAAATATTTTATTTAATTCCAGTATAAAATTTTAATAAAAATTGGATTCTCCACTGATTCAGGAATTCTTTAAAATCTTAAACAGAAATCATTAGCAAATCACTGAATTGAGTCCTTAGTGTTAAGCTTAAATTTCAACAAATTAAAATTTTTAGTTTAAATTAAAAATCGCATTAATTGACTTTGCGTTAGGAATTTTTTTATTTAAAAAAAAATCATGTCCAAAAATATCAATTCCTATTCGATTAAGCCCTCCATACAATTGAATTTTGTAAGCGCCTCTAAACAGAAGAAGTTTTGCTGCAAAGTTTAACTCGCTAATCAACTCAAGCTTATTTTTTAAAAGCCACTTCTTTAAATTTAGCATTAAAGAAGCCAACTAATTTAGAGGTTAAACAATTTATTGCTTAAACGAAGTGTTGCGTTACTGTGGCATTTGTTTTTCTGATGGCGTTTTCAAGCCTTAATTTTTGAACAAACTTTGAATCATGTCCCCAACCAGCTTAAGGACATTTTGTTTATTAAAACAATTTAATTGTTTTGTAGATGCAATAGAGATCTTTCTCTCTGTGACTCATTGTCTTTCGCTCTCTCGCGCTTTATTTATTTATCTCTTTCGCAATCCCTCTCTCTTTTAACTTAGAGATGCTTGAAGTACTGAAGGATCTTTTGTAAGACTAGTTTTGATCTCCCTTAGATAGTTCATGATACATAGTCATAAAGGCTGGTGCAGGTGTGGCATAAAAGCTTTTACACTTTATAATAATTTTATTTTAATTTCCTTAGGCCCCCTCAAGAAAAGTACTGAAGGCGCTTGAAACATTGAAAAAAAAACGATAAACTGAATTAAATTGCGACTTTGAATTAAAAAATTTTAATATTTACAATTTGTAAAACAATTAAGTTTAGATTAAGGTTCCTAAGTTCATTCTTTTATAAACTAACTGAGAATTAAAAAAAAATCTTAGCTATATCGCTTATTATAAACAACCTCCGACAGTATTGTGGTTGAAAAATCCCACCACTGCACATATTTGAATAGAAAAGGCCCATCTATATTATGCATATACTGGCTTAAGGCAACTTAAGCAACTGTTCAAATACCTAATAATCATATGTGGCAAACTATAATGTACTTAACAAAATTTTTCGTCTAGTTTTATCAAATGTCATTTGCTTAAGCAAAGTACGAAACTGATCGCACATTTAGTACGGAAACCGCTGATTTTGCATTGTGTATTGTGTTATAGATATATTAGTAAACAAATTTTAATGGAGGGCAAAAAATATTTTATCTGAATTTAATACAAAGCAAAAATAGCTTATATGACAAAAGAGACGCGTTTTATTATAACGGCAATTCAAAGGAACGAGGGCCTTTAAACATTTTATTTTCTTTTCCATTTTTTTAACACACAATTTGCAATAAAATTTAATTTTTTATTATTAAAAAATTCAATGATGCACACACAGTTGCATTTTTTATTACTTTTGGCCCAAATAATACATACAGCGATATATGTGTAATTTTTCTTTCATAATTTTCTTAAAACTATTAACAAAAAATTTGTATAAGGATAGTATTAAGCATAAAAAATATGATTATTAAAAGCCTTTTTGCTAATAAATTTCATTTAATTAGAACGAAATTCTTTTTTTTTTTTGCAAAAGTACGAATTAAACAAATGTGCAACTGTGCATAATAATTTCTATATTCATGTTAGTACAATATAGCCACCTAGAAGTCTTTAATGATTCGCTTAAGCATTGACAGACTTTTCGTTCAATTTTTAACTTTAACTTTACCCAGTTATTAAATCTTTCTGGCAAAGTTTGTTTTTTAAACGAAATTGCAAAAAACACACATTTTCCCATTTTCTTCTCTTCTGACTTTCCCAACAAATAGATTTAAGATAAAAGTCATATAATTTTAAAATTACAATTATAACATAACGATCCATATAACTGTTACATGTCAAATTGTCCACAATGTGTCAAAATGTCATTTTGTGAAAATATTGCAATTTTATTGCATTAAAGCATTTAGCAAATTTTTTCTCTATGTCAGCAAACAGCATTAATTCAAAATGTCTACACTTTCATTTACCTTCAAAAGTTTTGGGGAGTGAGTGAGAATGTATGGTGCCAGTTATATAAATATAAATATAAATTATATTTTAGATTTTTGGTTTTGATACAAAGTCCGCTAATGAAGGCAAAAAAAGAGCAAACATTAGCAGCATAAACCATGATTTGATTTGATTTGATTAGGTTGATTTGAATTTATGAGATGATTTTAAAGGCTTTTATGGATGGACTGTTGAAACGCCTACTCCCACACACATTCACTTAACTTATTGATTGCTAACCCCTAACAGTTTAGATTGTTAATAATTTCCTACGAACAATATATGGAATGGCCTTTTCTGTTAAAGAATAAAAAAGTGTTTGTGTATGAGTGAAAAAATAAATCTTCATTATCCTGACAATAAGTGTACTCGGGTTTTTTTTTTTGTTGCTAGTTCATCTATAATGTTCTGATGAATTATGTGTAAATTGATGTATTATTTTCCTTAAAGTGTTTGTTTTTGTTGGTTTTTAATCTTCTTAGTTTTGTAGTTTAGCCAGCCATGTCTTTTATTTTTTCCATTTTGGCAAAGTGTTTCTCTTATGTACTTTAAGTACAAAAATAGTTACAATTAAAGTTTTGTTAGCGTATATTCTATATATGAATTAAAAGCTTAAAAGCTTTCTAGCAATTATGCGAAATTAGCAAAACAAAAATAATTGTTTTAAGCTTTAAGGAATATAAGCTTTTTTTTAGAAATATTTAGTGTCTAGGCTAAAAGCTGATATATAAACTTACACAAAACTTAAAGCTTTTTTTCAATGGGTGCTTATTTTCGTTATAAAAAATTGTACATAAATTTTAATATAGAAGCAGCTACAGGGCATCCACGATAAACAATTCGACTAATCGAACATTCTGCCTCATCAACGATTTAAATTTTTACAATTATAGTTTATATCAGTGTTATCAGATTTTAGGGGATTTTCCATTGATTATTGGGATTTAATGTCCTCTTGGGGGAGAATTTAAAAGTTAACATATGTTACGAAAAATTTAGGAGATACAAAGGATTTGAAGGTGTTTTTTTTCACAACTTTTGAGTTCATACAGGGTGTCCGCCGGGAAGGTATACTACTTTGTTTGTTTATAATTTTTGACTAAATAAAAAAGAATGAATCTTATATTGATTGATAAATGTTTGATTTAATGCGAACCCCTTTGAGCACATTTTTCAATACATTCTCACACATTTCACGCGGTATTTTATTAACGTTTCATAACGAATATTTTGTTTGAGCTGCTCAAGCATTTCTGGTTTGTTTGCATAAACCTTGCCTTTTGCTTGATATCCCCGAAAAACGAAGTCTGAAGTAGTTAAATCAGGCGACCGTGGAGGCCAATCAACAGCAGCATTTTTGTTGTCGAAAGAGGCGATGTGGCAGCGTCTCATTGATAACACATGCTAATCACACCCAAAGCATGCAGTTGCGGTATTAAAAAGCTTTCAATCATATCACGATATCGTTCCCCATTCACAGTTACCGTTACGTAGTTTTCGTTTACAAAGCAGAAAAGTGCAATGATTTCTCCTGACCAAATTGCACACCAGACTGTCACTTGCGTGGGCCTATTACCTACAAATCCTCTTTCTGCACTATACGACAAATAATGCGTTTTCGTGTCACGTTGATTCTCCCAAATATTTCACGTAATCGCTGATTGAATTTGATAAAATGTATTAACTATTAAACCACGTTGGTTTATCAAATATTTTTCCATAATGAATTTGTCACATGTCTTCTACTTCAGGACTGCCAAATATGAACTGTCAAGACTAATGTTTACCAAAATGGCGCGGCAAAGCAAAGTAGTATATCTTTCCGGCGGACACCCTGTAGTTGCTTTTTTTCTGCAAGTTATTTTTAAATTAACTTGAGGAAGTTCATTTGGACGTACACAAGACGTAGTGTAAATATTTTTGAAACATAATTTTCGCATACAAAGAGATGTCTCTCAACCAAGTAAAAATTTCCATTCTTCCTTCAAAAATACTAACCGTCAGCTAAGATGTCAAAACTGTTTAATTCTGATAATATTTGCAAGGTAATGAAGATGATGTGAATATGTTAGGTTTATTTGAAAATAACTATTTTATTTACCTACCTGCATACATGCAGTTGTAATAATTTATCATAAAATCCAAAATTTTTGGTTTGAAATTGTTTTCAAATGAAAATTTTGGATTTTATTTCTTTAATTGTATTAATTTAGAGCATTATTTTTTCTATCTTCATTACTTTGCAAAAAATTTTAGGAGAGAATATAGGAGGCAAATTTAATTTTAGAGAAGAGGAAAATATGTTTGGAACCGTGGTTTATATCCGAGATAGTTGCCATAAATGAAATAAAATATTGAATATATCAGAGGATTTTTTGTAACCTTGAAGTAACTATGAATGTGCTAACTATCGAACAAATGAGCACATTATTTAACATCTTTGTGAGCAATATCAACTGATTCATCATGAATAGATTGACACCTGTGAGAAAGTTACCATATTTTACAGATTTATTTTAATAACTGATTTATGGTGTATCACAAAACTGTGTTATGCGATGGGGCTCATTTTTGACTTAACGGATTTTGTAGCAAACCATAGCGTTTGTTGCGGTTCTTACGCTGCTAGAGCTGTTTCTCCAGCAGAAAAACAGTATCTGTGTCACGATCAATAATTTTATTTTTGTTCAAAAATAATGCATGGCATTGATTGGGGCAAGCTGTGGTGGGTTTCAACACGGAAAAAATAACCATCATATTATTTTTAAATAAAAATTTGGCGTGATATTAATGTCGACAAATGAACCTACCGATTAGATTTTCATGGGCCTTAATCAGATGTTGGTTATACCACTGTGAATAAAAAGCAACGCCATTCACGTCCTAGGAAGCCGAGGACTAATTCTAGCAACAGCTATTTTCTAGTTGCAATTTCAGCGGTTCCAGAGCACAGCTGCAAACCACTACTCCTTGCTGAAGAGCTGGACACTATCCAACTCCTGTTCAGAACACATGACTAGCATGCTCACTGGATCTGGATCATTCACCAGGTAGGTGTGATTAAAGGCGGGATGATCCTGGCCACCATAAAGCAATTCCTGTTGGGGCTGCAAAACCACAGCCACCTCGATACTCCCGAAGGGCCAACCTCAATAATCAGACAGAGAAACAGCTAAAAGTCTAAAGAGACAATAAGCGGAAACTCTGGGGCTTTATTGGTTCCCGCGGAAATAACGTGGAGCTTCCAGTTGTACCCCTGCTGACTTCAGGGGACTGGGCTCCCTTATACCCCCAGCAGCACAGGTCTAGATAGTCAAGCATACTGTAAAGTCCGATAAATGGCCCCCCGGGGGGGGGGGGTATTACCGATTAGATTGTGTGATTAAACACCTCTAACTATTTGTGAAGTTACTGGTTTATGTGAAGTTACTGGTTTATGCTAGTATGCCAGGAAAAAGAGTCGTTTTGGAAGCCATCGTTGCTTATGTTATTCGTGTCACGGTCAATGGAAAAAGAACAAGACAGAAATTATCATTATCTTGATATCACAAGAATACGAGGAACTGAGTGTTTAACATTTGATATCTCTAGAAAACCAACTACGCCGGACACTACCATCCACATCATCTCGAACCACACTACTTAACATACACTAACAGCAGTTAGACATATGATACACAGACTTATGATAATTCCACTTACTCCAGATAAGTACAACAAAGAACTTGACAAAATTTACACCATAGCTAAAAATAACGGCTACAAACCAACTACTATCAATAAACTTCTTTGACAAGTCAACACTAAAAACTGGAATAAAGAAGACAAAGAGATAATCGATACAATACGACGACACACCAGAAATATATAGACTAACTAACCTTTTTGACAAAGAACATTTACTCACAGCATTAAAAACCGGTAAAACTGTGGGACACATCGCAGGACATCGACAGAAACAACTGACAAATTTAGATCCAGCGGAATATACAGACTTACTTGAACCTGCAAACATATTTCTACAGGACAAAATGGACGAACACTATAAACAAGATTTACAAAACACATACGCGTATACAAACGAAAGAGAAGAGAAGACTCCAACTTTGCATTACACCGGGAGACTCACGGACACACACTAGGGGAAATAGATGAATGCATGACATTACCTCATCCTAGCAAAAGAGGACAAAGACAAGAAATTCTTGAAAACATGGAAATCTACAAAAAAAAGCTTTTTAACAGTGACATTATAGACGAATAGGTAAAGTCGACCTCAGAGACAAACTACTCAAACATTCGAACAAACGTAAAACATCCTCAGACGGACACACCTACCTAATAAAAGATGGAGTAGATACGACCGTAACAACAGAACTATTTATACCCGAACACTGACTCACCAGTATAGATTAGAACACGGCTTGAAAATAATATCTTCACATCAAAAGCGCTCGCCGTTCATACAAAATAAACGCCAGAGAAGATAGAAAAGAATGACAACAGTATTAAAAAAAAAATTGTTTCTATATAAAATTTTGTTTCCTTAACAACCACAAAACTTTTTTGCTTTAGCAGATAAGAATCAAATGTCAATAAATTCACTCTTATTTGGGTACGGTTTTCCGTCGACCCTCGTCACACATATCGTCAATAAATTCCTTTTGTGGGCTAAACTTTTTATGTAGATGCTCTCTTTATAAGAGGAAAAACATACTTACTCTCTTTGTCACTATTCTCTGGTTTGCTTTCAATTTTGTTTTGCTATTATTATTCGTTAACGAAAATTGGTTGTTTATAGTTAAAGAACCCCAGAACTTGGGCGCATGACCCAGAAAAACAACGGAAATGAGAAAAGCCAAATTTGAAAGGCAAATGCAAAAAGGAAGTGAAATGAATTTAATCCAAAAATAAGGCGTAATAAGCAAAAATAAATAATTTTAAAAAAATGTTGCCTTAAAATAGGCAATAGTTTTTTTTTTCATTGTTATATAAGGATTTTAGGTTAAAATGTTTTATTATTTCTTTTTTTTTTTGAAGAGTTTCATTTTCTATCTCTTATTACTTTACAAGAAGCCAAAATTTAATAATAGTTTAGTTGTTTTTGTTATTATTTAATATAACAAGCAACGGCAATATATAATGAATTCTCCTTAAATTCATACGTGATTATGTTCATGTTTCTGCCACCACACACTGACTCAAACAAGTACTCATCCTTGTGAATTTAGGATTGACAGCAAAAACTTGAAAGTACATGTACTTTGTACCAAAGAAATCGCCAAAAAGGCAAAAACAAATATATGTGATGATTAATAGAAGAGAATAACGAAAAGAAAGCTTTGGGTTGCGTGTGGACTTTGGCTAACCAACCAAAGTGATTGATTGTTAGTTATCAAAGTATACAACATAAAGCAGATAAATGTAAAGAATTTTTATGTCGGATGTAGCAACCGAGAAAATGCTGCAATATATTCAGCTGGTGTCTAATTTTTCGGAAAATGCCAAGTTCTGTTCTGTGTAATAATAACTTGCTGGTATTGTAAAAGTAGATACTTCTGCTTGTAAAATTTTACAGTTTAGTTGAAAGCTTTTTATTTAATTGCTTCTTTTAAAAGGCGATCTGTAAATAAATTAATATTGAATTTTGTATTTAATGCGCTAAATTGAGTCTATGAGCTATGGGGCCACATAAAGCTAATGCATAATTTGTTCTTTTTATGAGGAATCCATTTCGTAAAAACTAGGTATTTTTATTAGGTTTATTTGTACCAAAACAAAAAGTACATTTGCACCCTTTTTCTTTTTCTATGAGGTTGAGGGGCTGTAAACATATCTCTTGCACATAAAGAGACTGTTTGTTGTCATTATGTTTGAAGATACACTTGTTCCAAGAGTTGTTTTGCATCGTTGTCATCGTTTTCTACTTCATTATTACTTGATTGTTGTTATTATTTTTGGTATTATTTTCTTTTCTTATATTACACTTCTTTTACGTTTATGTTTGTTTTTCCTTCTGAACTTTTTTGCACTTTTGATTCGTAACTCTGTGTATCCACTTTTGGTTTGTATGCCTGTTTATGCAAGAGTGTGTGTATGTTCGTGTGTGCGTGTAAGCAAGTGTAAGTGTAAGAACACAATTATAGTGCTTCATAGCAGAGTCAGAGTAAATGTCAGAAACATTTAGAGTTTTTAACACAAAATATATATTTTCTCTGACACTTCTGTGAAAATTAAACACTTAATAAAAATAAACAACGAATTTTTCACAATTATTTTAACCAAAAAAAAAAATTAATTATTGAAAAATTAAAGGACAATTTCCAAAAAGCTCTTAACCATTTTTGATTTTAATGAAAGTAAAGAAAAATACCATTTGAAAGAAAAAAAAGTTATCATCCAAACATTTTATATTAAATGATTCAAATAACAAGTGAAAGTTTTCTTTTTGTGTGACGCATTTATTTACTTTTGGAAACGAAAAAAAAAGAGTATAAAAAGTTAAAATATTTTTTTCACCAACATTTAAGTCTAAGGATAAATTTTATTTTAATAGTTTATTAAATAATACAAAATAAATAAACAAAAAAGAAAGCAAAATATGAAAATTGTTTTTTGTGCCACACAGTGAATAAGCCAAAAGTATTATGTCAACTTTAAAAAATTACGTGTAAGTTTTTTTCATTTTTAAGACGTTTACAAAGATTTAGGCTTAACTTTTGTGAAAAGTCAATTTCTTTTCAATCCTTTGATACAATATTTATGTTTTGTTTTACCAAAAATAAAATTTAATAATTTTTTAAAACGAAACTAAGATTTTCTTAAAATTTTCATTTTTTTCCAATGTCGACCGAGATGACAAAAATTATGGAATATTTTGCTGGCTTAAATAAACGTGACCAAGATTATCGAAAAATAGAAATCCGATTAATGAAATGGAAAATAAGAGTAGCAATTGGTATTCTGCCACATTATCGAGGGTGCTTGTTTTTCTGGATGAAAACTAATTGAGCTTACAAGAACCATCAATGTTGTTAAGCACCGTACACCAACTGAGGCTGAAGAATAAATAGACAGTTGATAGATTGTTGTTTGCTTCTCATTCATCATTGTGTGAATATCTTTACTAGTTTATCGGTAGATTTAGCTTTGTTTACGCGATTAGCAACTCTGATGGCGTAATTAAAGATCGACTTAGACTTTAAAATCGAAAATACGTAATTGAATCGAATATAATTCGGTTACGCAATTTAATTTTAATATCTACGGGCAGCAGTAGATATGACAAGGAATAAAACAATTTATTTCAAATGTACAAATTAACACACACACAAACCTTATAAACTTAACAAAAAAAAAATGGAAATTTTTTGGCATAGAAGTTACTTAACATCCTGGAAGGCTTCTTCCTTTTTTTACTCTCAAGTTAACAAGTTAAATGAATCATGAAACTTTTTATAAAAACAGAGAAACATTTGGATCTCTTATATAAAAGGAGTGGGGGAAATAAGGGGCTGTATGAAAAGAATTCTCTTTATATATATTTCTTCCTTTTCAAAGTAGGAAATTTTGATGGCAAATATTAGCACTTCAATGTTTATTTTACTCTTTTATATCAACGTTTTACTCTCCTTTTCTCACAGTCCTTACAGAGTGTGATTTGTTTTACATCCGCGCCTGGCTATGTAGCCTTAATCAGATGGTGGACAAACCACTATACATAATTTGGAACGTCATGCTCGTCCTAGATAGCCGAAGACATAATTCTAAGAAACAGAACCACCTAGTTGCAACTTGAATGATTCCAGGACAGGTCTGCAAACCATCACACCTTGCTAAAGAGTTGGAGACTTTCTAACTCCTGTCCAGAACACATGTCAAGCATGCTCACTGGAGTGGATCATTTACTTTGCGTGTCATTAACAGTGAGATGATCCTGGCCACCATAATAACCGTTATACTGTTATTGGGCCGCAAAACCACAACCACCACGATGCTCCCATATAGGGGCCAACCTCAATGATCAGTCAGAGAACTATTAAATGTCTAAAGAGACAAATAATGAACTCTGCAGCTCACTGATCCCCGTGGACATAAAGTGGAGTTTCCAGCTGTCTCCCTGTCTGATTTCAGGGGACTGGACTCCCTTTTCCCCCCAGTTGCACAGGTCTAGATAGTCGAGTATGCTATAAAGACCGATAAATGTGCCCCCGGGGGGGTCACAGTTCTTACAGGGTGAAACTCGCTTTATTTGTGTCCATAGTCACATATTTATCAGACTGTATGCTTTTCGCCAGACTTGATGTACTTGGTCTAACGCTGCATTGAGACTTGGGCTAGGGTTTCCCATTTTTATTATACTATGCATCTTCAACAATATTCGTTTTTCTTTACAACACGAGACCGGCTTTTTTCTATATTTTTGAGGCTCTTTTGGAATTTGAATCAATAATTTTTTGTTCATTAATTAAAACGAGACAGTAACTTTGGCTGATCCAAATTTTCATATGTTACACATACAGACACCACTCATATTTGTGGTGAAACTTAACAACTTATTTATTTATTCATTTATTATATTTTTTAAGCGACTTCACAGCCTCCTGAAAACGATCACTGTCCTAATGATAAACTTTTCCTTAATTTGATCATAATTTTTTGTATGAAAACTGTTGTGTTGCTTTGTAAATCAATTGTTGAATTGTTCCGACTTTAAAAAGGCGATTTTTATATCATTTCAGTGGAAAATCAATTTCTTATGAATGACCACATAATAAACAATTTTTGATAAATTTATATTCTTTAAACTAAAAATTATATTTTGTGTAGAATTTAAAATTAATAATAATAATTAAGTAATTTATAATTATTCGGAATCATTTTCAATATAAGCAATATTATTTCGTGCTTGATTCCTTTAAATAAATATTTCATGATATTCTCACAAAATATTTATTACAAAAATTTTTATTAAAAAATAAATATCTTATTATATTCTCATAAAACATTTATTTAAGTAAAAATAAAAATATTTTAAATGCATTGTAATGGGGGAGAGCACATCCATATTGCAATTTCACTATTTCTCAAATAGTTCATCAGTGAATTTTACCCCAATATTGTATAGAAAACCCTAAGAGTCTTATATCCAAAGTCAAACTGATTCTATGAGAATTTTTCATAAAATCAACAAAACATTTCAAAACAACAAAACACACTGTTTATTTTCAATTATTTCTACATAAGGGTTTCCATTGGAAACCATTCACATGTAATTTGAAAATTCCAGAAAATAAAAAATATTTGTAAATATTTTTTCAAATATTTTTATTTTTATTGGAATAAATGTTTTATGAGAATATAATAAGATATTTATTTTTTAATAAAAATGTTTGTAGTAAATATTTTGTGAGACTATCATGCAATATTTATTTAAAGAAATCAAGCACGAAATAAAATTGCTTATAATTGTTAAAGTAATGAACATTTGGTGACTTAAAAAAGGGTGTTTCGAAGTTTACCCTTTACCTAATTTAAACGACAGCCAGACAACAAAATAATAATGAATAAAAATAGAAGACGAGAACAATAAACAACCATGAGACATTTAAGTAAAGTCAAGAATGGTAGACGACAAATTGACATAAATATGACGGCACATTGACGCGTCACATTAACAGCTTTTTTTTGCTGTGCATTACAAAACGAACTCGCAAATGTATTTAAAACACATAAATGAATAATTGCTAACAAATATTAAACAACAGCTACATCCTTAATGATAACAAAGAAAGAAAACTCTCAATAAAAACTGTTTATTATACGTATCACAAAGCCAGCCTGGCTGTTAAATGGTGATACTTCCACTAGTAGTCATAAAACCAAGGCATGAAACTGAAGTTGGTATTAGAAGTTTATCGAATAACACAAATTTTTAACAAAATATCAACTAATTTTTTAAAATCAAAAACTTGATTCAAAACGCATCGTTCATTCACGTCGCTGGCAGTTTAAAATAAAAATTTAAATATAAATTTCCTAATAGAATGAAGTTCCTTACCTACGAAACCAAATAAAGGGTGTTTTTTTATAGAGGTATAGAGCATTAATCATGACGAAACTTTCTTAACTGGCAGCCATTTTGTCAGCTGTCAAGTGATATGTGTTTGGTTTGGCATTTTAACGTACATAGACTGACGCCTGAATAATGCTCTCAAATTCTGCAAATTTATTTTGGAAATCATGATTCTGTTCGAAATACGAATCCGCGCCCTACGTCCATTTTATAATCAACGGTGAATGATGATGATGAATGAATATGTCAGCAATCAAAGCTGTCATATTTGAAGTGATGACAATTCTGAAGTCTAAGTTGAGACACCGTTGCATCCGGAAAAATGACAGTTTGATGTTGTTATTGCTCAGTCCTTCTGTAAACACAATGCTGGTCAGAACGTTACAGTCAATGTTGAACGCTGTAGAGCTATGGCTACTGGCTTGCTTGACTGATGAACAATGAAGATGTGTAAGAGCTGTGGTTTCAACAAGACGTCGCAATATATCATACGATTCGTGCTACAATTAATTTATTGCAGGAAAAGCTTTTTAACCGCATAATTTCACGTTTCGGATCCATGCATTGAACGTCAAGATTGCGCTATTTAACGTCACTAGACTATCTTCTGTGGAAGTGTGTGAAGTCGCTAATCTACATCAATAATTTCGAAACGATTAATCACTTGGAGTACAACATGCGCCGCGTTATTGCAGATATACGGCATAATTGAAAAGCTGCCTTCCAGGTTAGACTTTGTTTCGGCGGTCATATGCTAGAAGTTATATTTAAACTATTTCAATTAATCTTTCTTTTATTCCATTTCCAAGTTCTAAGTTATAAATCTAAAAAAAACACTCTACTGTTTTAGCTAGACTTAGTTATAGAAATATTCGGAAAATATATAATATTTTCTCGGATTACAAATCTGCAAGTAGCGGCACATAATATTGGAAACGTTTGCCCCATGATGCTTTCTGCAAAATATGATATGTTTATGATTATAGCACAAGTTTCTTTTAGAGCAAACAAGAACTTATTTAACTTATTATCTGGACTAGAATGGATGTTATAGTCATAAATATAAAAATAATTATAATTCTTACAAAATTATACCAATTTACAAAATTGTGCTCTTCTTCAACTAGGAGTGACTGTAAAATGAGCATAGATGACTGCCAAATGGACTAGAAATGGAAATCCTGAAATATCTTTAAGCAAAATAAAAAAATACTTTGGGATCGTCAAAATCCGTTTATGAATTGATTGAGTGAAAAAGTGTGTTATTATGTCTTCTACAACAATAAACAATAAAATTACTTTAAAAAATGAACAGGCTTTATAATAGATATTTGATTTTTACAAATATGATATTTTTTAACCGCTATAGGGAGACACTGGAAATTCTTTCAGTTTGTGTTGTGGAATTCTTTTGTTGGATCATATCCACTTAAGCATTAATACAAGTATAAAAGATAAAATTTTAAAAAAACGTTGCCAGATTTTTTTATGTTAGAAGAGTTTAAGCGTTTTAAATCGCTTAAAAAAATAAAAGAGATTTTATAATTTATAGAGAGCTGAGTAAATTTAATGCCATCAAAAAAAAATTTTTTTTGGAACTTTTATAGTATACGATTAAAATAACCCAACGGGTAGATAAAACCAAACAATATTATTGTAACAACTAAACAACTTTTTAATAATTAGTTGATGCTACATTCTTACATATGATGCTTTAAAATGTCGATTTATGATTAGATAAGTATGATTTTAGTTTGTGTTGTGGAATTCTTTGTTGTATCATATCTACTTAAGCATTAATACAAGTATAAAAGATAAAATTTAAAACAAAATGTTGCCAGATTTTCTATGAGAGAAAAGCTTAAGCGTTTTAAATCGCTTAAAAAATAAAAGTACCAATTGCTAGCGGTATTATAGGGGTAAAAAAACGTCAAATAGAGATTTTATAATCTATAGAGAGCTGAGTAAATTAAATGCCATCAAAAAAATATTTCTTGAACTTTTATAGTATACGATTAAAATAACCCAACGGGTAGATAAAACCAAACTTTTTAATAAATAGCTGATGCTGCAATCTTACATATGATGCTTTAAAATGTCGATTTATGATTAGATAAGTATGAATAACACCTGGTCATTCTCAGTAAATTCGTACTTTTCCAGTTATTTTATTATTTTTTAGCATTTTCTTTTCCTCAAAATTGTATAAAGTTTTAACCTCACTGTGTTCATATACAGTGAACCTAATGTTGGCTAAAAATTCTAAACAAAAAATAAGAGGACAGTTCTAGTTATTTTAGGTGTAATTATGTATTATGTCTGTATGACAAACTGTCTCACATTTAGTTTAAAGGCAGTAGATGTAATACTTCACTAGATCAGTATCTATAAGATATTTATTTTTATAGGAAACGTTAGGCTGTTACAATTATTTGTTATTTATTAATGAATAGTTGAAGGCTAAGGCTTCGAAATATATGAAAATAAGTGTTTTAATTAACATGAACAATTTTACGCCTTTTAACTCTAAAACTTTTTCGTATATTTTTTAAACATACTATGTTCACACCTAGCGTGTTTAACATCTTAATCGTGTTTAAGCAGTAAACACGTCGATTTTGAGATGTTTTACCATACATTGACGTGTTTTGTTAAACATCTCAAATGAGTTGTTTTAGATTTAAACACGTTGTTAAGCACGTAAATTCCAAGTACAACTCTGAATTTCATTTAATTTTGGGATCTGCTAAGTGCGTTTTTGGCCCTGTAGGCTAGTAGGTGGTGTACTGAGCTAATCAGTCTGGTGTTTGGGTTTGATTTCCAACTAAAACGACTGTTTTCACTACAAAAAAATCATTTTTAAGGTAAAAAAAGTAGATAAAACATCAGCGTTAAACATCTCAATTATTGTGTTTAAGTTTTAAAACACTTCGCTTAAACGCGTTCAAAAACACAAGTGTGAACTTAGTATTAATCTCCATTTTCAAATGGTTAGTTTTTCTTATTTTTAAAATCCTGAACCCCGAGAAATTCTGTAAGCTAGAGTCTTAAACTCATTTCTTTTGGCTATATTGAAAACCAGTTATTACACAGCGATTCTGTGACTGCTTCTCAATACATACAAAATACGATAGTACTAAATTTTTAATCCCTGATCAGTTCGTTTAATATTTTTTATTTTACTCTTTTCTTAATATTTACGGAAACTCGTGATAAGGTATGATGGGTCCTTTACAGTTTTTAGTATGGCGAATTATCTACTTGACAATGAATTATTTGAATGAATTGCTTCTTAGAGGTTTTGTAATCGAAGAAGAGAATAGTTTGTGCAATAACTATGCACACAACGATTTATTAATCGAGTCGAGGTATGGCACTTAAAATGTAGGGTATTTAATATTTTTTTTCCTTTCAAACACACCATTCTAACACACATTGTTTATTATTTGGTCACGTCAAAAGTGTTTTCATTTTCTTTTTTGCGTAAAATGGTTTTATTGTAATTTTTCGAATAGTATTGTTTATTCCTGTCATTAACATATACTCTGCTGCTCTGCTGCTGCTGCCGCTTTGCTTCTCAGCTGCTAAAAGGATACATGACAATAAACGCAATTTTCCGTTCCGTACCGATCTTCCTTTTATTCTATACTTTTTTTATGTGCTGATGCAAACTTTAAAACTAAAATGTCAATGTATTATGTAAGCCATTATAACAAAGGTCAGTTATAATTTCGTTTTATTTTTTCTTCTTGAGCTTTTTGTGGCAAATTTTTGAGCAGACACTAATTGTTTCTATTTTTGGCGAAACTCATTCATGTACATATGGTGACGATAGATGTTAAAATTATTGTTAAATAAATAAAAATAAAAAAAAATGACATCCAATTAATACACCGAAATACACTGAAAGAATTTTTAACAAAAGAGTTATAAAAATACTTTATCTTAGGTAACAGACATTTTGCAACAAATATGATTTTACAGGAGTGAACGGGGGAGAGTAGGAGAAAAGAACAATGGGAATTAGCATAAACTTGAATTTATATAAATTTGTATCGCTTTGTCGTTTGTAAATGAGATGGATTCCAAAAGACAAAAATGAGACGCTCACTCACGATCTCGCAACAATCTCCAAATGGAGTCGTTAAAATAGAGTTGATTTAAATGCTCGTAAGACTCAATGTTGCATGCTAACACATAGATGTGTGCTCAGAAATTATGCTGCATCTGTTATTATGGGTGATATAAGTATTAAGCAATCGCAAGCACTTGATAGTCTTGGCATGAAAATACAGTGTTATGTTCGATAGACTAAGCACATCTTTCAGGTTCCTAAAGAAATTTTCAAGTGTCACGGTTTTCTAAAACGGTTTAAATATACTTCACACCATCCGATCCGATTCGTACTATTTTAGCGTCTATATCCGTCCAAACCTGGAATGCAACTCTCATATATGGGCCGGCGAACCAAAGTCTATTTTCGAATTGTTCGACCTTGTACAAGAGAGCGCCAAGAGGTTTATTGCGAACAACAGTTATCTAACTCTATTGATTCTCTAGAGTACCCCCCGGGGGCACATTTATCGGTCTTTATAGAATACTCGACTATCTAGACCTATGCAACTGGGGGAAAAAGGGAGCCCAGTCCCCTGAAGACAGGCAGGGAGTCAACTGGAAACTCCACTTTATTTCCACGGGGATCAGTGACCCGCAGAGTTCATTATTTGTCTCTTTAGACATTTAGTTTTCTGGCTGATTATTGAGGTTGACCCCTATATGGTTGTATCGCGGTGGTTGTGGTTTTGCGGCCCCATAAGGAAAAATGAAAATTATGGTGGCCAGGATCATCTTACTGATAATGACACGCAAAGTGAATGATCCAGTCCAGTGAGCATGCTAGACATGTGTTCTGGACAGGAGTAGGAAACTCTCCAATTCTTTAGCAAGGTGTGATGGTTTGCAGCCCTGCCCTGGAATCATTAAAGTTGCAACTAGGTGGTTCTGTTGCTTCCTAGAACGTCTGTATGACGTTCCAAATTATACAATAGTGGTTTGTCCACCATCTGATTAAGGCTACATAGCCAGGTGCGGATGTAAAACAAATCACACTCTGATTCTCTAGAGCATCGGCGCAATGTGGGTTGTATTTCACTGTTTTATCGTTGCTACAATGGTAAGTGCTCTAATGAAAGTAAGGAACTTGTTCCCGTTACTCGCACATTTTTGTGTTTAACCCGCTTTTCGTTGAAGGCCCATCCTTTTATATCAATAGTTGATTGGCCGCTGAATCGCACTACGCATTACATAGAAAATTATATGGAATAAATCCTCTTAAGGAGTATTTCCTGTCATTTTCAATGTAGAAAAGTTCTTACGGAAATAAGATTAGTAAATTTTTATATATTTACAACAACAAAACTTAATGTTTTTGTTATCTGTCTGCATCTGTGACAACTAGGGCTATATAATTTTTTATTTTAACCACTAAAAAAGTGTGGTGTGGTGTTTGCTAACACATTATGAGCATTCAGATTGGTTGCGTTGGTAAAGAAGTCTGCCTGTTTGTTAAATGATAGTTAATTCCCTTGATTTCAAATACCAATACATGGCGAATAATAGTAAAATGCCAGTCACATAAATTTTGATTAAAAAAGATAGTAATGATTGTGTAGGAGCAGTAAATGTATTAGTAAACCCCAACGACAGAGCCGTTGTAAGATGAAAGTAACAATACAACATATTGTGGGAGTTTTAACTAAATTAACTAAAGGGGAGGTCGCAAGCTTAAGTCTCGCTGAAGCCGACAAATATTGCGGTTTAAAGGCGGCGTTGGTGTAAAATGCATGTCTGGTAAATAAGATATTGAGTAGTGCGTGTGTCATCTAGGACACAGAATGTTGTGCTGTCTATGATTGCATGAGTTTGCCAAAAGCTCGTATTTAGTAAACAAAGTGTCGAACGGACTAGTCTGCTAAAAGGGCGTTTACAATGTTATCGATAATTTTCGAAGTTATTGCCTCGACGGGTAGAAATTATATTTATCACTTTTGACTTTGCTTACCCATGTGTAAATAGTCCTTAGTCAAGTTCAAATATGTATTGAACTTAGTATTCTCGTAACTAATCTTTTATCATTTTGGATTTTATGTGTATTTGAAGACGATAAAATGAACTTTTTCCAGTTTTTAAAAATTGTTTTCTTAAAAAAAAAACAAAAAATACTGCAACATATTGAAAGTGAAATAATAAGTTAAAATTTTAATTTTCAGATTATATATGTTTTTTTTTTTCAGTGTAAAATTTCTAAATTAACTTTAGCCTTTAACCAATTTTGTAGCTGCTGACTTAATTTTAATATTAATAAAATTTATTCAGCATCCTGATAAAATTTTCAGAAATTTTCATAAAATAATATTTTGTATTTTTTAACAATAAACTTGTGTTCTATTAATTATTTGCATCCTTTCTATTTCAGGCGGATGCCAGTCTAGGCATGCATGAACGTGAATATGTCCAAGAGTCATTAAGTTATGTTCTGCGTATACAAGAAGTCCAAGAACGTATTAAATTTGAATTTGTTGAAATATTGTTGGCTTTTATATCGAGCTGGTTAGTGTTCTATCATACGGCACATGAACAGGCTGAGGATAATAAGGATTACTTGCAAGACTTGAGGCATAAAGTGCAAAAGGTATTAAATTTACTCAATTATATTTCTTTCGAAATTAACTTAAATTAATGCATTTGCTTTGTTTAAAATTCTTTTACAGACCCGTGAAAATTTTGAAGGTACACGAGAGAAAGTCACCGAACTTAAACTGAAATATATGGAAAAACGAACTGTAAGTTTTACATGTTTATAAAGATTAACAATGCAATAACTTATAATAATTATTATAAGACAGTAATATATTGGTCCATAACAATTGGTTATTGTGATCTGAAAAGACTGTTCTGCTGAGAAATTTTCCCTTAAATGAGAGTTTAGTTAAAACCTGCTCTCAAATATTTGCTACAATGTGCAGATTATTTTGAAGGGGCGTGATAAAATGATAAAAATTACCCGCTTTCTTCATTAAGACAGCTATATGACGTATTAAATAAGTCACATTTCAATTAAAAAAATTGGCGCGCAACTTCTGTTGTTTTTATTTTAAATTGTAATTGTGACAGCTTAATTATTTGCCACGCCTTCAAAAGCAATTTTTTTTTTGCGAAAAGTTTGATTTTAGTTTAGTATAAGAAAATATTGTTTTTATAGAAAATTTTTTGAGATTTCTTTAAGGCCCAACTATAATATGCATAAGCTGGCTCAAGCTAATGTCAAAAGTTGAATGAAAAGTCTGTCAAATGCTTAAGCAAATTATTGAAGACTTTTAGGTGGCTTTTATTTGGGAACGGTTTTCCGTCGACCCTCGTCAAATTTGGTTTGTGGACAAACCGGTTTCGGCTGTTTGCCATCTTCAGTATTCTTTTCGTACTCTTACTTATAGGTGGCTAAAATTTACACGAATTTAGAAACTATTATACACAGTTGCACATTTGTTTTATTCGCACTTTTGCAAAAAAATAATTGTTTTCTAAATAAATGAAATTTATTAGGAAAAAATGTTTAATAATCATATTTTGTCCACTGCCTGATGGAGCTCCCATTCTCTTCATTTCCTTTTAGAAACGTTCCCGCTAACAAAATTCTTCAAGGTATTACTTAGCTGCCACTTTTACAGCATTATTCTACTCCTTTTTCCATACTCATTTCTTTGTATTGCGGTTATAATAAAACGCATCTCTTTTGTCATAAAAACAATTTTTTCTTTGTACGTTTTCTATTAAATTCGCTTTCGTCCTCCATTGCAATTTGTGTACTAATGTATGCAAAATCAGCTGTTTCTGTAAGGAATGTGGGAATGTGCTAAGAAGAATTACATGAGAATGAGCATGGCTTACATAGGAGAGAAGAGAATTGGTGGCTACCAAACTGATCAGCCATAAGACTTATATGTGGGTATGCCGTTTAATGTTGAGTCTGGAACAGTGTTGAGCCTGGTATTGTAGTTAAACGTACACCGCTCCAATAAAATGTAAATTCGGATAAGATCTAACCTGAAGCGGTTTATGTACCCCGGGTAGCTTAAAGATTGGTATCACCACCTAAGCTAAGCGGAAGTATAAACGTGCCATAACAAGTTAAACGAGGAGAAAAATAACGGCAACTCATTTATTTAATCCTGCTTTGTGCTGGTAAAAAAATTTCGAAAAGAGAGAAATTCACTAGCAGTCCATTTAAGCTGCGGACACATTTATCGTTTTAGCAGGAATCTTTCGCTTCAATGTCGTCTTCAGATTCTCTGATTCTTTCCATTTTCTGTCTCTCGCCTTATATCTCTTATTTTTTTACTTTTTAGCGTTTCCTACAAATTCAGGCTGTCTGACGGGCCTCAGTACTATAAAACTACAAATTATTTCTGCCCTAATGAAAAGAAAATTCGATCAGGTCAATCTTATACTCTCAAATTTTTACCCTTTTTCGAACCAGCACTCGGGGGATGACTCCTACATATGTAATGCATTGTGCTAGAACTAGGAAATTAGATAATGGGGAAGAGGAAAAAGGGAGGAGTATTTGTGGACATTCAATTTGAACTTTCCTACATTGAAAGTGACAGGAGAGACCTCTGGATGGAGTTTTTTCCACATACGGACTGTTTTGCTAAAAACCGAATTTTTCCTGTAAAATCACTGGAAAATCTATCACAAATGGATGCGCTCTCAACGAAAATCGAGTTAAACGCGAAAACGTGCGAGTAACGGGAACAAGTTCCCTAATTGCACCTAGAGTTGGATACCCTACTGTCCCCAGTGAGCCTCTTGGCCCTCTCCTGCATGCGGTCGAGCAACTCCAGAATCGAATTAAGGGCGCCGGCCCAGTCATGAGAGTTGTATTCCATTTTTGGACGGATACAGGTGGCATAAATAGTATGAAGATCGAATGGAGCGAAGTATCTCTTGCACCGTTTTAGAAAATCGAGGCACTTGAAAGCTTCTTTAGAAACTTGAAAAATGTGTTTAGTCCATCAAACATCGCATTGAGTGTTCATGCCAAGAACATTAAGAGCGTCCGATTCCGTAATACCTATATCACCCGTAGTAACAAATGCAGCAGCATTACCGAACACCGATCTATGTGTAATCGTATGCAACATTGCGTCTTACGGGAATTAAAATGGACTCATTTATACGAACCCAGTCCAAGATTGGCGTGAGATCGTGAGCGTATCATTCATATTCCGCCTTTTGCAACTCACCTCCAACTGTTAAGGGTATATTGCCAAATGAATACGTATGACAGATGTTTCGTACTTTGCTTAAGCAATTGATATTCAACGAAACTTGACGAAAAGTTTTGTTAACTACATTTGCCACATATGATTATTAGGTATTTGCACAGTTGCTTAAGTTGGCTTAAGCCAGATTATGCATTTTATAGTTGGGCCTTCAGAGAGACGAAAGTGACTTTTACTTGAAAACTTTATATTGTATCTAATACATCTTGAAAGGAGAATATTAGGCGAACAAAATGCATTCAAATCAAAACTAATCTTTGCAGTTGTTCCGGAGGGAACTGGAGTTGTGTTGAAAAATTACCATGAAATTGATTTCGCTTAAATTGCCCTAGAATATTAGTCATGAAAGAAGAATATTAAACGAAAAAACTGCACCTTTCGCTTTCATCCGATACTAACAATTTGAAGATGAAATTGTTGTGTTTTTTGTAATTGCGTTCTTAGAATCTTTGGAATTTTAAAAAAGAAGTAGGATCCAAAATGAAAAAATTGGAAATGCAGTTTTACAGCACAAAGTAGCGTATAGCATTTTTATATCATGCGATACAAGCGTAAATTGAATTGTTAAAAGTAAGAAAATTCGGAAAAACGAAAATTATTTTTTTCCCTGTTTCCTCACAAATTTTGTACGTTCAGATTGGTATTTCGGGCTACAACGTTTACGAAACAAACTTATGGACGCCTAATGTAAACGTTTTGGTCGAAAACTGTAACGATTTTGTCTGATTTCATTAAAACACATGCACGTTTTGCTAGTTTTCGTTTTGATCTTTTAATCTGTAGTATTCAGTGGAATGGCGAAAGAGTTTTCGCTAGAGACAAATATCCTGCTAAATTATGTATCTTTTATATATATATATATATATATATATATATATATATATATATATATATATATATATATATATATATATATATATTTTTTTTTTTTTTTGAATCAGATCGTAATGATAGTTTAAGATTGTAGCTTGCATTCTGTAAGTGGCATAAGTCTGTTAATCAGCGACTTGATATGTTATGATATGTTCAATTCATCAAACAAAATTAATTGCAATTATATTTTAATTTTATAATCATATTCATGTGTTCTGGCTTCCAAATTTACATGCAAAAATATAAAAACGAGCACTTTCCCATCTGCTTACTGTTCCGCTCTCACAAACAAACAAACAAAATTCATAAACTTTTTAATACAACGTGGGCTAGTGAAAATAACATCAATCAGTTTGTGCTTACGTTTTCTTATATTTGAAACGTAATGATTTCTTTGATTGAAAATGTCCGTTCGTCAATAGCTCTGACTTAATTTATTCATACGATCCCTTGTTAACCTACGCCATCGTCATCTACGTGAATCCACCGAGATTCAAACAATTCAAAGATATCTTAGTTAGCAAATGTAAAATGTTAACCAGTGCAGATCATTTAGACCACAAACTAGCTGTGGTTATGCTTGGACTCATTTTACCTTATTGAATCAACTCTCAGTCTAAATTTCTTATTTTACGATCCAGGCGACTAACACAACTGCTATTTTAAAGTACTAGCGACTTGACCAACTTATTCCGTGGAGGTGGGAATTATTTTCCAGTTCCAATCAAAATTTCAGGAGGTTTAAACTTATTTGATTTAAACAATATTCCTCCGGCGCAGCTAGTTGACAACAATTATTTCACTAATTAAAATCTTTGGCAGGACTTTTTGAACTCTTGACTTTCTGTTTTAGAAACACCCAAAACTTCTATCAACGCAGCACATCGTGTCTGCTTAACATGTGCTTATCCAACACGGATACTCAACAATATATAATTTTCCTTTTATCCCAGGCTTCGTTGGGAATTTAACTCATAATTTTCTGTATAAAAAACAACACCTCTTTCAACTCAGTAGTTGTTAAGTAGCTTTTTCCTTTCATATTGTTAACATATACACCACTCGATTTAGTGGTAGTCAGCTGTTATTTCTTGTTTAGCTAAGTATTATGTATTGTTCATGATAAAATTCAAAACTAAAAAATTTTCTGAATTTCCCAATTGTACAACGCGTTGTTATTTTTGTATTATAAACTATAAGAAACCTTAGGTTTTGAAACAGTCTTTTTTGTAAGAAGTTCATAAAATCTCTTTCCCTCTTATTTCATTCCAGAAGCCAGAAGAAAAATTCACCAAACGTGGCTATTTGTTTTTAATGGAAAAAAGTAAGTTTTTATATTTTTTTAACTGCTTTTAAAAAAAGTATGTATGTGTATATGTACATACAATTATTATCAAAAATGACATAAGCATAATTAACAATGCTAAAAAAAATATTATTATCAAAATATTGTAAGTTCATAGATACACACGCCTTTATTTAATTATATTGTTTTTGAGTGTAAAAATAACTGATATTAACACCCATAATTTAGGTTCTCTATTGAAAATTTCTCTCCTAGAACCCTTTAAGGCAACATGGACAAAATATTATTGTACTTACCGGAAGCAGAAAAAGGAGTTTACAATGCTCCAGTTCAATCAAATGAATCACAGTTTTACTAGACCCGAACAGAGAGAAGAAGAAAAACTAACATTAGTATCGTGCCAAAGACGAGCATCAGAATTTGAAAAAAGATTTTGTTTTGATTTAACGTTTAAAGAGAAACCGGGAATTGTGTATACATTTCAAGCCCTAAGTGAAGAGGATCGTAGAGCGTGGATAAACGCAATGGATGGTACAGAGCCTGTAAGTTCTTTTTTTTCGTTTTTAAAATTGTTTAAAGCAACTGAAATCATGTGCATTTTTGTATTTTCAGACGTATTTGGCCCCCGGTAAGGTAAAGGCTGGTGAGGAATATCAATTAGATGAGACCGGTTTTGCTTTTGTACGCAAATGTATCGAGACTTTGGAAAATCGTGGCTTAGAAGATGAAGGCATTTATCGTAAAAGTGGTGTGGGGACAAAAATATCTAAGCTTTTGTCTTTGGGCATGGATCGTAAAAAGGCTGAAAGTGTTTTTAACGATGAACAATATCGTGATCTCATGGAGAGCAATACTATAGCCAGTGCCCTTAAAACCTATTTGCGTAACTTAAACGAACCCCTGATGACATATCGCTATCACAGTGGTTTTATAGAAGCAGCCAGTAAGTTTTGTTTGATTTTTCTTTACTTTAAAAAAATATTTATCGTTTTTTTCTACTTTACAGAACAAGAAAATCTAAATCAGCGAGTCCATGAAGTCCATAAATTGGTTTACAAATTGCCTCAACCGAACTTTGAAATGCTTGATATGGTCATCCGACATTTGACCGAGTAAGCTGAATGTCTGCCAAGTGTCAACCTTATGCATTAAACTTTTCCTGTCTTTCTTATAGGGTCTCTCGTAAATTTGAGAAAAATAAAATGTCTGTTTTTAACTTGGGCGTCGTGTTTGGCCCTACTCTGCTACGACCACAAGAAGAAACAGTAGCTGCCATATTGGATATTAAATTTAATAATATTGTTATAAACATTCTTATTGAAAATTATGAACGCATATTTAAAAATGATCCCAGTGCGGTAGGCGCTCACATCCAGTCGAATTCGAGTAGTCCTCCAGTACGTGTACCACGTGCCAGTCAAACAAACAAATCGCTATCAGTGGGAGGTGGTGGCGGCTCAATTGGTCGCAACTCCATGTATTCACCTCAACAAGTCTATCGAGTGGTGACCAAATCTAATTTCACCGATTCGCCAATGTCTTCGAGTTTACAAAACATTCCTAATGGCATGATTTATGGCACCAGCAGCGGTGGTTGTGGCAGTGGTGGTGGAAGTGGAGGTGGTGGTGGTGTTACTGGCGGTAATTCTGCGGTTATTAATTCTAATGGCACTAATGGTGGCCTTTTGGCCGCCCATACTACAAATGGTGGCAGTGGTCCAAAAAGCTTAGGCATGAGTGTAAATATGGGAAGTGTGAAGAACTTGCATTCAATGTCGCAGAGCGATATAAGTATGCGCCGCAATAATGCTAATGAAGCAGTATATGGCATCTTAGCTGCCAATACAAATGGTGGCTTGACCGCTCATCATGCTACACCGGCAAATGCCACTAATTATCGACATGATTATCTAATGGCTACCGCCACTCCAGCTTCTACGTCCATTTATAGTACGAACACCACCGGAAATCGTATAAGTTTGAATAACGTATCACCACCCACACTGGCCATGCGCAAGGAAGCCCTATATGGTACTGGCGGTGGACCACAGCAACATCCGCCAGTCCAACTGCAGCGCAGCAATCATCTGCCATATGCCTCTAATAAACATTATCCCTCGGGTGCTGCTGCCTCAACATCTAGTTCCAACGAAAGCGTTTGTGATTCTCTGTCATCGACGAATGGAGGTGGAGTTGTAACGTCCAGCCGCTTAATGTCCGCCCGCGGTTCTATAGATTATGTGCCACATTCTTCACAAGCTACATCGCTGTCCACACTATTAGGGTCTCAGGCGGATGATGTAGTTTCTGCAACGGCTGCTCCTTCTATGATTGTGGGCAGTACGGGTAGTTCGCCCAATGAATATGGAACGATACCCCAAAAGGTACATCGCAACAAAGATGTTACCCAAATTAAAAGAGAGTTAGAAGCTGGCACAGCGTAAGTTAAAAATTGATGGTTGGATAAGTATTCAAAATGATTTTTGACTGATTTTTATTGCAGGCGAGTTCGTACTTTATACGCTTGTTTGGGAGAAAGCGAGGGTGAACTATCTTTTGAACCAAATCAAATTATAACAAACGGTAAGCTTTTGATTAAGTGTGTGGGAAAATGAATTTGATTTATTTTCGTAAGATATTTTTATTATTTCAAAAATGTTATGCAAATTTTTTATAATTGTGAAGTTTTGCTAGTCTAGATAAAGTCAAATCAAGAACTTCAATTCTTAGTCATATCAGGCATGTACTGTAACAACTATTGCTCCCATCACAGCAATAAACAAAAAGCATTCTTATGCAGTGGAACTGTAAAACAGTTCATGTTCTAAAGCGCAGTAATATAATTTTTTGTAATAAGTGCAAGACTACTCGAGTTTTATAATTCAAGAAGAGCGGTCTTTGCAATCGATCAGTCCACAATCTTTTGCATGCACATTAGATTGTCAGATTTTACATATGCCGAACAAATGTTGTTGTTAAAATCTGTGTCTATATTCGATACAAGATGTACAACATTTTCAAACATTTTTTACCGAATCTGGCAAGAATTTTACGTTTTTATTTTTATTCTTAAGAAATTGGATATTTTTTATAAGTTTTAATAATAGAAAACGAAAACAAATTTGGTTTTGTTTGATAAAACATATAATTTACAAGTTGTAAATTTAATTATTATTTTTTTGTAATCATCAACTATCGATTATTTTGCTAAATAAAAATTGCATTAACATGGTCAAATCGAACGAAATTTGATTGAAAATTTCTGAAGCTTGAACGATAAACCTCTTAAAGATTGTTGTATTTTCAAAATATATTTTGGATATTTAGAAATTATAACATTTTGGTTAATTTTTAGTTGGCTTTTCGCATGAACCTGGCTGGCTGCAAGGCACATTAAATGGTAAAACCGGACTTATACCAGAAAACTATGTTGAACACTTAAAACCATACCATTAGTCATGTAAGTCTAATCATCAATTATCTCTCTAAATATATTTTCAAACATAAATAGTTATAAATTTAATACCTAATTATTATAAATACATATAAAAGCATAATTAGTGATAAAATTAAATTAATTATCATAAACAATTTCAAAAATAACTTACAAATTAGAAAAACAAAAACGAAAAAATAACAATGAATTATAGTAAAAAGAAAAAATTATCAAAAGAAAACAACAAATATGATGTTTTGCTAAACAAAATTTAAACTAAACTAAACTAAAACTTGAAAATCCCAAAAACTGAAGTTCTTAGAAATATAAAAATTAAAATTGTAAAAGCGATAAGAAAGGGAAAAGTTAATATACAACAGCACAAAATTAAAATCTATTCAAATAGAAATTAATAAATTTTAATTAAATGTTTATATTCACTGTGAATTATTATAACAGAAAATTTAAAACAATTTTAATAAATTGTTTGAAGAAAAAAAAGAAAGAAAATAAAACAACTAAATAAATAAAATAAATTAAAATAAATTCAACCAGTTTACTTTAAAACAACGTGTTATTTTAAGCAAACTATTTTAATATTTTTTTTTGTGTTTCCTTAAGTTTCGTTAATAAAACGAACATTTCTTTTTGTTTGTTTTTTTTTTGACACTTAAAATATATTAAATAATAAAGAATTAATTGTACATTTAGCTCTAGAACGCATGCAATATGTATTGCTTTAGATTTTGCTTTAACGAAAGAGCATGAATTATTTTTGCCTTAATTTTGAAACAAGCTTACAGGCAAGTTTCGAAAATTAAATTACTAATAAGTTCAGTTCAATTTCTGTAATGACATTAACTAATAAGACTAATAAAAGGTAAAGTTTTTTAATTGGTCTAAATTGAGGATTTCAAAAAATTAAAAATATTTTAAATTGACTCTAAATAATTTCTCTTCACTTTTATTTTTGTTATACCATGTGTAGCTAACTGTTGGCAACTGAAGTGACAGCTGTAATTTTAACAGACTTTTTAGAGTAAAGCATTTCTTTGTTGCTTGTAAAAGCTGTTTTATAGCATTTTAAGGCCATGGGTAGGGTATCTTTTAACTATGTCGATCTGTATTCTCGCGAATAAACAAAAAACACTTATTCAAGCACTTAGGACTTTAATGACTTTGCCTTTCTGTCTTGCTGCTCGAAATTGGTTTCCGTGCAACAAATGGGAATGAAAACTTTTTAATTTCAAAGTAAAATTTATTTATTTTCAAATTTTGATTGTTATTTAGATTAGTCTTGTGTGTTACTTTGGTGTGTATACAATATTGTCACATAAAAACTGAAAAGTGGCGATTCAATATTTTTTGAGATATTGAGAAAATTGATCGCAACCTAAAGAATATGCAACAAAATCCCTTGGAATAGTTTAAATACTTTAAAACAATTCAGATTGAATTGTCACACATTATTATTAGGTCTTTCTCTTATATTTAACAATTTTCTTATTGTATTTGGTAACGTTAATAAGGCATTTTAAAAATTACTTATTCAAATTTTATGCAAAAAAGTTCTCTAAAATAAATGGAAAGTGATGAAATATAAAACCTGAACATTTTTTGATATATGTTACAAAGACGTTACGTTTTCCATAATTATTTTTCTCAAGATCTTAAAATAAAAAATCGCTACACGAGAATCTTAAAATTATAAGAGTAAAGTAGTGTTCGTTCGCATCTACAGAAAACGGCAGTAAATTTGGCATGAAAATCAGTTAGCAAAATAACATCATACAAAAAATGTAGTCTAGTTTTAAAAAAAAATTTCACAAAATACATTTCGCTAATTGGTAATTGGTTAATTCTTAAAACAGTTGCTTCGAAAATTGTAAACGAACTTGTGTAGATGACGGGGGTATCTGAGCATAGAATTATTGGATTTCTCAGCCTGAAGTTTATTGAGAACTTCTAAATTTTTATTGCTTTTATGGCCTAATTTATTTTAGTTTACTTAATTTGATTAGAGTTGTAGATCACCTGTGTGAAGGCGTTTCATCAAATTTTCAATTAGGAATGAACAAATATTTTTAAACCGTACAATAATTACCATTCAGATTTTCTTAAATAGACGACTGAGTTGGAAATAACATTTCCATATGGAAAACATTTTTTATTCATCTTAAAAATTTTTCTATTCTTAAAAATTGTGTTTTAAATATTTTTTTCATAAATTTAAAATACAAAAGATTTTGAAATTCATTTTAAGATTAAAAAATTGGGTATGAATTTACATGATGTTTTGTTTTTTTGTTACCCTCATAAGGATTAAGAACTTGTTAAGTACAAGAAATCCTTGATTTATGTGTAGAGATCATAAACAGATAATAAAAAGCAAATTTTTGCATGCGTTTTAGAACAAACGAACAAGCTTTTAAACAAACATTCTAGAAAGTTTTTTTTATAAAATAGTTTAAAAAACCTAACTAAGGCCTTTGCGCACATTTCTTATTTTTATTTTAATAAATTTTATATATATTTAACGATATATGTATATATTGCTCTTTTTCTGAAAGAAAAAAACCAAATCAAATAAATATTTTTGCTATAAAATGTCTTTAAATATTTACGTGTATTTTCTACAATAACATTTATTTTTTTTTAAATAAACTTTAAAATTCATAATTTTTGAAAAACACTTTCCCTATATAAACATTAAATTTCAAATAAAACAAACTTGAAACGCTTATGTTGTATATAAAATTATTATTTTTTTTTTCAAAAAAAGGATTTTTTAATTGTAATTATTAGTTTTAAATAAGCCAAAATTTTTAATTTAAATTGTATATTTTTTAACAATAAAAATTAAGCAGTCAATCTTAATAAAAAAAATAAGGCAAGTAATAGCATGTCTAGAAACTAGGATTTTTATTATCAACAAATAAAATAATTAAAAATAAATGTATCGTGTGGCATGACTAAAAAAATGTTTGGTTTATAATATTAAAACAAATACACAAAAATATCTGGCAAAATAATGTCAATCTAAAATTATAAATTTCAAGGCAAAATTCTTCGAAATCTTAACTTTTATAAGTTTGGTGGAGTCCACAATAGTTTTACAAATGTTAGAAATTTTTATATAGAATAATACTTGGTACATTAAATCGCTTGTTTACTAAATGTAAAAGGAAACACCTGGTTATGTGGTTAAAAACTTAATCTAATTTTTTTTTGGTAACTTTAATTTGAATTTTATTTTTTTTGTATTATTTTCGAAATTTTAGCTTTAAACTAATCATCAGCGGTCATATTAAATAAAGTACTAAATGATGCTTTAAAAAGTACCATATACTACTGTGACTTACGTAGCAACTTTTGCTTTTGCTAAAGCACCACATAATACTTAGTCCCAATTTACATTGTACGATTTTTGTCGTTGCAATTTTTGTCGTTCATTCTTTAAAGTTGCATTCGCGTATACATTTGACGATTTTGTATTTGTATACACACAAACTTCATATTTAAAATTACGAATTGTGGACAAAACGAATTGCAAGAGTACACTTGCATGTGTACTTTTTTTAGGTCCTCTCTTCCCCTATTCTTTCTACACCCCTTATTTACCTACAAACTAAGAATTGCAGCGACAAAAATCGTACAATGTAAATTGCGACTTATTATAGATTAGCAAGTTGTTGCTAAATACCCTTGAAGAATGGTGGTACAATTGGATCTTGGTTAAAGTATATGGAAGCACTTTAAATAAGGTACTGAACTATTCCCAAAAGAAAGTTGTTTAATTACAAACTTGATGTGCTTAAATTTTTGGAAATGTTGTAAATTATCGTTGTGTTTTGACATTTCCATATGAAAATTGTTAACAAATAGTGAAGTGTTTTTCCAAAATACATTCAACTTCTTCACTTATTTCAACCTCTCAAGACTTGTGTGTTCATACATCAACTTAGTAAAATACCAAGAAATAATGGATATTGAGTAAATTACAAAGAAGTATGAAAAAGTATTTTAAACAAAGAATACAAGAGAACGTTTCAATTATCTACCAGATGAGGTGGTACAAAAAGTGAAGAACCTACTTAAAGGTAATTTCAAATGGCATTCTTTAAATTGCTTTTCCAATTTGTATCGAATGCTTCTTTCTGTTGTAACACATGCCAAAAGCAAATTTAATTTTAGATTGACATTATTTTCCGGTTAACACGTTTTAGACACACTTATACATCTTTTAAATATAAAAATATTTTTAGAAATATTTTTTTTTTAATTTCACTTTACAAACGAAAACCATAAACACCGATATTAAATAAAATGTTTTTTACCTAAAAGAAAAATGTTTGAAAATTCCATAAAAAACTATTTTTTAAGTATTTTGTTAGAAAATTATTTAAATGTGATATTTAAATTTTTCTGTACAAAAAGAAAAAAACATTTAAAATAAAATGAAATTGAATTTAAACAATTAATATCCAATAAAAAGCCAAGTTTAAAATTATTTATTTTGTTTTACAAGAATTCATTCCATTTTAACAAATTACAAAAAAACCTGAAACTAAAATGATCCCTTTTTGAAGAAACTAAAAAAATATTCCATTTGTTTTTTGTTCTAAAATCTGGTTTAAATGTAAATAAGTATATAAGTTTTTCTCCTATAATTATATTTATATGTATAATAAAAAAAATAATAATAATAATTTATTTCATCTTAACAAAAATATTTGTTTCTTTTTTGTATTATAAATTATTTTTAATTTTAAATAATTTTTTCTAAATATAAATTTGTTGTTTAGCACTTTTTGTTTAAAAGCACAAAAACATATTTTATATATTAACGGAATCTAAAAAAAATTGCCTTATTAATTTTTTTGTTTAATTAAAAAAAACATATTTTGTAAATATAAAAAAAAAAATAAAATATTTTCTTTAACTTTATGTTTTCGTTATTACTATTAGATTTTTTTTTTGTATTAAAAACTTTTGCCTGTATAGAGTTGACAAGGAAATTTGAGAAACAAAACTTAATTTCTGCTTGTTATTTTTTTGTTGTTAGTATTAGTTTTAAATATATTAAGAAGCGTTATAAACAAATTAACAAAAAAAAAAAAACCCTAATATAATATAATTTGATAATTAAATTAATCATAATAATAACTATTATTAAATAATGCAAAATTAATTATTAATATTAATGAAAGAAAATAATATAAAAAACAACCCACATGCCACTATTAAATAATATTAAATATTCTATAAATGTACATTTTTAGTAAAAAAAAAACAAAAAAACAAAAAAACCAAAAAAAAAAAACTGATATAAAAAAAAAAAAATCTAGTTATTGTAATATGTGAAACAACCAACTTAAAAAAATTATACTGAAAATAAATTATATACAAAAAAAAAAAAAACAGGAGTTTTAATCAGAATGATATCCTCTGAATTCGCAATGCCTTGTTTAAGTTCAATGTTCTTCACTTTAACATATTCAACTGAAGTCAAAGTAACGACGGATTAGGTTGGCACAATGAGTACTTTGTTGACGGATAAGAAATCAGCTGTTTTTTGTTTTTCTTATTTTATGTTTTTTTTTGCAGCAAAGTTTTATTAAAGTGCACATTTGAAATGGAGTTAGACGACATCTTAGACTTTCTATTAATGGTAATTTGTAGTATTTATTCCATTATTTATTATTATTATTATTTATAATTTATTTTAAAAATATTTTACTACGATAGAGCGAAAAAAAATAAAAACAAGAAGAAGAAGCGAATGAAAAATGTCAAAGTACTCAACGTACGTCAAAAGTTGGCCAACTTTCGTACCTTGCGTTGACGGAGATGTATTGATTGTGACAACGCTGATAAGTAAACGTGTAGTTCAACTTACTTGTCAGTTCAAAATACAACGTATGACGAATGACGGATTCTATGTGCCCCAGCCTTAAATGCATTGGAAATTATTACAATGAATTCAATTTTGCACGAAAATCGCATAAGAATAATCAAAATCCACTACGAAAATGGCAGTTCTGTTAAGGTTACATTCCGTAAAATTCTAAGACCGCTATCAAGAATTTGGTCGCTAAGTTTGTGTTGACAGGCGCGATATAAGATGTGTGAACGCCAACGCGTGTTCGACTGGGACACTTAACTGAAAACATCACAGCCGTGAGCCACAGTGTTGAAGCAGATCAAAACAATTTGTCAATTCCTGGACGTATTCAACAATTGCGATTATCCAAAACCACCACATGGGTAAGGATTTAACTTTGAAGCCTCACAACGTTTAACTCATGTAGGAATTAACCGTAGATTTGCTCAATTCATTCAAGAACAACCGGCTGGTTTTTATAAAAAAATTTGTCCAAACGAAAATTTGTCCACTTGTCAGGGTATGTCAATAAGCAAAATTGTCGCATTTGAGCTTTTGCATGCTCAACGTGTCACTGTATGGAGGGCTATGTGGTCTGAAAGGCTGATTAGGCCGTTTTTTTTTTGTTTTTTTGAATATGAGGCTGAAAATGCGGTAACGGTCACTTGATCACGCTATCGCGAGATGCTAACAAATTAATTTTTCCTATTAGTGACGACGTGGATATCATTGGCATGTGGTTTAAACACGATGATGCCACATGCCACACATCCAATGAAACGATCAATTTATTGCAAACCAAATTTGCCGATCGCATAATTTCACGACAATCAGCAGTTAACTGCCCAGCCAGATCGTGTGATTCAACACCGCTAGATTATTTTTTGTGGGGCTATGTTAAGGACACGGTCTATACGGAGGCAATCGAATCGATTTCAGCCTTAAAACTTAAAATCCGTGATGTAATAGGACTGCTATTTTACTACAAAGTGATTAAAAGCTTTGATGAAAGAATCGATATCTCTCAGCGTGGTCGTGGTCGACATTTGCCAGATATCATTTTATATTCATAATTGCCGAACTTTTCTCTTCGTAATACAATAAAAACTTTAATCATCTTAATCTAGATTTTTTTATTTTACAACACAAACTTCTTGTTCAAAAACCTTTTATTTATACAAGGTCTGGCTAAATTAATAGTTTCTATGCCTAATGCGATAAAAAATTACGGCCATAAGGATAGACCTAGCAGCAGATACTCTGCATAAATCAAGAGTCTGCCTATTACGGTTGAAAGGGCAACATCATATTTGTCAAAATAACCACTTCCATGAAACAACCCCTTTAAGTTTTAAAATGTATTGCTCACGCTTATTTTTATAGCGGTCGGTCGTATTTCTGTATGCTCTAGGTAAATTCCAAATATTTGCTTACTATAGTTACAAAAATAAAGCACTCTAGGTTTAAATAATGTCATTATAGGAACACCCTTTATATTTTAGTTTACCTTTTAATTTTACGCACTTTTCATAGTGGACACTAAACCATTTAAACTTAAAGTGTTTTCCTGTTGCGGTGTAACTTTAAAGACGCCTTCCTATTGCGGTTTAAAAATAAAGACACTTTTGTGTAAATTAAGCTACCTGGGGACCCCTTAAATATAAAGTTTTTGTTTTTCTACTTGTTGTTATAGCGCATATAATTTTACTATCACTATATAAATTTTATTATTCATAAAAATATCAAATCACTTTAGAAATACCACCTATCATGTAACAGGTATTTGTGTTTTAGCGGCTCATTACCCCGGTGATAATTTTAAGCATCTAACTATTATGGTTCTAGAGATAAAACGCTATTTCAGGCGGGTCGGGAAAGAATAATTGTTTTTACTTTTTTTGCATCGCTACATTCTCTTTAACAAGTTAAAAAAAATCGAATTAATAATTTAAGAGTGCCGTATACGGTATGAAATCATTTAAGTGTATGTTCACCATGCACGTGGCGAATTTTTAATGTATTGTTACGAAATTGCTTAGTTTAAAATTTTAAAAGAAAATAATTGTCACTAAAAAAGTAAATGAAATAACCTATTGTGTCTTTAATTACATTATTAAAAATTCCACGTAATGACGTAAACAAACAGAAAACAAAAACAACTAACATAGAACAAAAAACATACACCACCAAACAGGCCCCTACACTTAATAATGACGACAACAACTATGAGGGCTGGTGCTGCAGTAGAATTTTCTAATATCAGGCCTGTTCTGAAAATCACATTTCATGAAAGTGATTTAAAAGCACAAGAAATGTGTTCTGTGCACAAAATTTTGTGCTTTTAAAACGTTCACGTTTGCCACTTGCAATTTGAAATCACTGGGGTAATTTTGCTACTATCACAATGAAAACTGTAAAATAAATTACTGAAATAATTCAACCAATATGTTTTCTTATTAATTTTGTTACATAATTACTTTTTATTGAAAACAAACACTTTAAAATTTAGAAAATTGTAAGGGCACCTTTTTTACTGAACATTTGTTATTTGCTTTTGTGTTTTCCATTGTGATTTCAATTTTGTTGTTTGCTCTCAGCTGTTTAAAGTTTTTCGAAAATACATAGAAGGTTGCCATTGGAATTTCTTTTATGGCTGCTTAAAATATTATATGAAATATGAATATATTAATAATCAGTGCCAGCAAAAAATGTTAAATTATCGTTAAATTATAATATAATTTATTAAATAATAATAAGCTTTTTGCATAAATTCACTAAAAAAGTACAAGAAAGTTTAAGCAAGTCGCATTCAAAACCTATTGTGTACTGTGGCAACTTTACTGGTTTGTTTTCTTTTTGCCAACAGACGTTAAGTTTTAAAGTTATTAAATTATTATAAAATAATGTCTAGTAATTGTATGTAAGTAGGTATTAATACATATATTTTTAGGGGACCACACAAAAATCAGAGCCAACTCGAGATTTTTTGGCATTTATGGAACAGCACTCTGATTTGGCAAAAGGCTTTGTACATGGCGACAAATGAACTTAATGCTTCGGGACCACGAGCCAAAACAGTGCAAGCCTGGAAAAAGTACATGCATACATTCATGTAATAATCGTTTTTTTGCGTTCAATTAAAAATAACACAAACGCTCCAGGCATTTTATTTTCGTTTTTATGTTTGCACAACAGAAATTTAAAGAAAAAATTGTCAAGTAAATCAGCTGTTTTCTTGTGCTTTCAGGAAAGTAAAATCACATCGAAAACTACAAAAACAGTGTGATTTACATAACAGCATAAAAACACAAGTGTGATTTTAAAACCGCATGTGATTTGAAAGTATGTGATTTCAAGAACATGCCTGTATGTAAGAAAATGTTGAGCAAAAAATCAGCTGAAGTGAAAACATCGTCGAGAAAAGACATAACGATGACAGGACAGCTTTTAGGCGTTAAAATGGCAAAGTTACCGGTTTTTTTGTGAATATTGTGTGTGAGAATAAGTAAATAAATCGTGTAATTTAGTTTAAAATTTTAATGTGTTGCGTTTTGCCATAAGCGAACTTTAAATATAAAACGTTTATTAAAGAAACAAACGTAACAAAATTGTTTAAATCTCTATAATTATTGTAATGGAAAAAACTGCTGATATCTATCAACTATAAGAGCTGTTGGTGAATTAGATAGGAATAGATCAGTTCAAAAACCAACACTTAATACCAACATACTTATCGTGGATATAATTCAAATATGAAATTGAGATGGCGCCTATAAAACTAAACGTTGCAGAATTAAGTTTTGATGCAACTAAAGTTAAAAAAGCCCTCGTTACGTACAGAATATCATTTTAATTAATAATCTCGTATTGAACAAGAAGAAGAATCTGAATGTAATAAAAGATTTTAAATTTATCTTTAAAAGCACCAGGATTTGTGTTCCTAGATTTGAGCAGAGTTGTATGTCTCTTTGAGGCTGTTTATTTTTGTAGGCAGTCCGTATTTACACTACTCGCTAGTGAAGAAATGTTACTTACATTACAGCATTGCCATTTATTAGTGCAGGAACGTTTTGTTTCAAATTTATTTTTAAAATATAAAAAGAAATTAAATGTTTGAGGATTTTAGAAAAAAAAGTGGCAAATGAAATGCCTTTTACATTATTAAATAAACAGTTAATAAAGATTAGGGAAAAGAAAAGCAAAGTTGCCATTGCGATAAGGAGAGTAGAAGTGAGGGGTAGCTGCAAGGGTTTTCAACAGTTTGTTTTCTAAAACAAAATAGGACAAAAAATTTAGATTAAGATGATTAAAATTTTTATTGTATTATGAAGAGAAAAGTTAAAAAAGTTATATCTGGCAGATGTTCACCACGACCACGCTGATGCATATCGATTCTTTCATCAAAGTTTTTAATCACTTTGTAGCAAAATTGCGGTCCTATTACGGATATTGAATTTTAAGGCTGAAATCGATTCTATTGACTCCGTATAGACTGTGTCCTTAACATAGCCCCACCAAACAAGTTGTCTAGTTGCGTTAAATCACATGACCTGACTGGCCACTTAACTGCTGATTGTCGTGAAATTATGCGATCGCGAAATTTCCTTTGTCATAAATTAATCGTTTCATTGGCTGTATGATATGTGGCACTGTTCTGTTGAAACCACATGTGCGTGATATCTACGTCGTCAATAATAGGCCAAAATTGAGTTGTTAGTGTCTTGCGAGAGCGTGATCCATTGACCGTTACCGCATTTCCAGCCTTACCTTCGAAAAATAATCGCGCTAGGATTTTCGGAAGCCCAAAGGCAATTTTGCTTGTTGACATACCCTGACCATTGAAAATGGGCTTCGTCTGAAAAAAGTATATTTTCAGAAAACCTAGTCGGTTGTTCCTAAATTTATTAAGCGTATGTGCAAGACCAGTTGAAAATTGTAAGGCTTAAAAGGCAAATTTTTACGCAAAATTTGACATGTGTTGTTGAGAACGTCAAGGAATTGACAAATTTGGATCTAATTCTTTACCGTGACTCACGGCTGGGATGTTTTCAGTTGAACGACCCGGTTAAACACGCGTTGGTGTTCGCACACTTTGTATCGAGCAAAATTATTAACAACTGAAACGACGTTGCATACTTTAAGGAAATAAACCGCTGTATTGTCAACCGGTAAGTTATCAAATTTTTAGCGTAATAATGAATGTCTCTTAAAAGTTTTCGCTAATTCTGAGTACTAGGATTAAGAAAGGCAGGACGTATTCAAGTATTCACACACCATCGTGATGTTTTGACTCTGTTTAGGCCATGAGATAAAAAATCTGTTTTAAAATTAATGTTTATTGCTTTAACAAACGTTTATTGTATTGAGTTCTTTTATTGCAAAATAAATTACACACAAAATTACACAATGGCAACTTTACTGCTTTATTATCTTTTTTTTCTCTACTAGACAATGTTTTCACTTCAACAGTTCTATTGCCCAGCAGATGGTGCTTATATATATTTAACCAGCCGCTTGTTGCTGCACCAGTTGAATCTTTAAAGGCTTTAAAATCAAATCCTTACGCAAAATTCGCCATGTAGTGGTTTTGGATAACTCCAATTGTGAAGAACATCGGGGAATTGAAAAATTTTGATCTGCTTTGACACTGTTGCTTACGGCTGCGATGTTTTCAGTTCAATGGACCGGTCAAACGCGTTGGTTCTCGCACATTTTGGATCGAGTTTGTCAACTCAAATTTAATGATCAAATTCTTAATAGCGGTCGCAGAAAGACGATTATGTTGTCCGAAAATATCACGAATTTTACGAAATTTAACTTTAACAGAACCAAAATTTTCATAGTGGATTTTAATTACTTTAATGAGATTTTCGTCCGAAATTAAATTTATTGCAACAATTGTCAATGTATCTACTGCAAATACGTAAAAAAACCACAGTTGAAAAAGAAACTTCTTGTTGAAAAACCTATCATAATTTTATTTTTTAATAATGAAAAGAAAGTTTATTACAATTTAAAAACACAAATATAAAATGTTGGTTAAAAATATTTAACTTTTTACAAAAGTACTTTTTGCTAAAATTATTTAATTTACTAAACGTTAATTCTGAGTTTAACAGAAAATTATTTTAAAATTTCCAACTTAATTGAGAATCAAATGGATTTTGCAACAATTATTGAGAAATTGTTAAAATCGCAGAACAAAAAAATATAAACAAATTGTAATTGTATTAATGAAGGATACAATTGATTAAATTGAAACTGTCATCATGTGTGTCTTCTGTGTGTGTGTGTGTGTCTTCTTAAAGGATTTAGGGAAAATCAATAGCTTCTGGCATTTAGTTCGTATAAAATGTGCTTTACATGTTTGTAGCCGGCAAACGAAAGATATTTCCGCACTAATTTAATGAAACATAATGGTTTGTTGTTGACGATGCCCAAACGGTGACTTACGTACAACGCACAACGACGCTGTTAGTTTTGTTGCTTATGCTGATGATGTCCACTATAAGGAAGCAACTTTGAATTTTTTTTGTCTTCTTCAATAACACTTAAAGTTAAATCAGTGCTATTAGTGCTTTTAATATGAGAAGTGATGGAAGGAGTGGTCAAGTCTCTTCGTTTACGTTTGCCGAAAGCCACAGCGCCCGGAGCAACACCAGATACAGTGCCTAACTGTAACAGAAGAGGATTACTAACTAAAGCTGCTGTTATACCCAGAACAGCAGCACTAGCTAAAGGAATGAGAAAACTTTTGGCTAAAAGAACTTTATGTGATATGTCTGGGTGGGATTTGTGTGCAACTGGTTCATGTACATCTGATAGGGGAGAGTAGGAAGCGTAGTCATTTCCAACTGATCCTGAAAAGTGATTTTTATTTCCATAAACATCGAATGGTATGCCTTCTGCTGCAACACTACCACCATAATAGCCACTAGTGTGTGCAGATGGTGTTACACTGCTACCATAATATGAATATCCTTCATGATGTGCCTGACCATTATAAGGATGACCTTCATATGCATACCCATCACTTGTACTGCTGCCATGTTCTGTTGTACCATAATGTCCTGAGGGGATGTGCATACAGAAAAATAAAGAAAACATGACAAATGTAAATTATGTGTTTTCACATGTCTATTCTTTTTTTGTTTTTGTAGCACAAGTGTAAATTTTCTTGATTACGCATTCATATCACTTACCCACGCTGATTCTATCCTGCAGAGTATGTTTTTTATTTAACAGCTCTCCCACTTTTCCTTTGAGATGTTGCCAAGAATTGTAACTGTTGGCCAAATGTATGTTGCTCTTATCTTGTATCCCTCCACTAACTCCATTGTATTTGTTATAATTGTTGTTGTTGTTGTTGTTATTGTCATGGATTGCATAAGTGTCTGGAAATGCTACCGGTCTGGATTTAAAACCATTATTAGGTTTATAATTACTACTGTAGTATACAGGTACTTGTGTTGATGTAAGATGACTTGTTACACCAGGACCTCTATAAGTAGAAGAAGAATTATTTTTCACTTTCACTTGTCAACAATTTTAAGGGGGGCAAAAATTGTAAGTTTAAGAAATATTTTTTTTAATACCATCCACATTGTGGACACTTGATGAGCTGTGTGATTCGTTTTACATCCGCACCTGGCTTTGTAGCCTTATCAGATGGTGGACAAACCACTATTGTATAATTTGGAACGTCATACATGCGTCCTAGGAAGCCGAAGTCATAATTCTAAGCAACAGAACCACCTAGTTGCAACTTTAATGATTCTAGGGCAGGGCTGCAAACCATCACACCTTGCTAAAGAGTTGGAAACTTTCTAACTCCTGTCCAGAAAACATGTCAAGCATGCTCACTGGACTGGATCATTCACTTTGCGTGTCATTAACGGCGAAATGATCCTGGCCACCATATTAAACAAAAGACCTGATATGGGGCCGCGAAACCACAACCACCACAATACTCCCATATGGGGGCCAACCTCAATAATCAGCCAGAGAACAGTTAAATGTCTAAAGAGACAAATAACGGAACTCTGCGAGCTTACTGATTCCCGTAGAAATAAAGTGGTTTCCAGGGCTCCGTTTTTCCCCCAGTTGCACAGGTCTAGATAGTCGAAGTTCTATAAAGACCATATATATGTGCCCCCGGGGGGTACACTATTTGGAGCTCTAAGAGCAGAGAAGATTTAACAAACCAATGCTACATTTTAGTAATATATGGGGTTTTCCAAAATTCACGCCATTTGTGGGGTACATTTCCATTATTAAAAAATATCTGGCCCCACATTTGGCTTATTTGTGCTTAATAATCCCTTTAGATCAACTTTACGTCAATGGAGATGTAACTTTATTTTGTGGCGCTGAGTTGGAATTTCAAAATTCTTTCACTTGTGGATGAATCCAAATCCTTTTAATCATTGGGAAATGGTAGCTTTTATCTAATTTCCTTAAAAGGGAGGTTAATCACATAGCAATTTACATTGAAGTATGAAGAATGCATATTAAGTTAATAGTGCCATCATACTCGAGTGATTGATTGCCTGTTATCATATTGTAATAAGAACTAAGATAATAATAAGATTAAAAGACCTGAAGCATTGCATCAATATTCAGATTTCGAAAATAATTTGGAAAACGTTAATATTTTTGGTATTCCTCTTCTAGACGGCAAGCATGAGGAATATCTAAACCACTTTGTTTCAAAACTGTTAAGTATAGAGAGAGAGAGAGAGAGTGTGTGGAATTCAACGTGTTGAAACTGACGATAAATGTAATGAAAGCAAACAGGCAGAATATAATAGAAACCGTAATTATTAAAAATGTTCTACTTGTCAAAAGAGAATCTACTTTTCCTAGCAGTCATGCTCAAACAACATCAAATCCAAATAAATTTAGATTATGGAAATAATCAAGAAAGGAGGGCATACAAAAAATTAATCCGTTAATTAGATAGCGCAAGTGTTGGTGGTCAATATTTACATGTTTACTGGATGTATCGGTTGAAAATGGTTAGCTACTTTTACTTAAACTTCCTCCAAATTAGACAAACTGTTTCAATTTTTTTACATTTCAAACGCTTTATAAATACCTCGTATCTCTTTTAAATATTTGTGATATCTATCATATACTCAGGTAGGGTATATCGGCAGAAACTCATAACAGACCACACCCTAACACAGACTAACGATTCGCAAATGAAAAAGGAAGTAGGAAGTTTATTTTTGTATATGCAGGGTGTTTTTTTATAGAGGTATAGAACTTTAAGTTGGAAACACTTTTTTAACTGGCAGCCATTTTGTCAGCTGTCAAGCGATTTATATTTAATATGATTTGACGTTTCATCATTGGGACTAAACCAAGATAGCCGTTGATCCCTATTTACTTAAGTGCATTTTGTTAAGGGATGAAGCATCCTTTTGTATAAATGGACATGTAAAAAAAAAAACTGCCAGATTTGGAGTGATGATAATCTTCAAGTGTATGTTGAGACAGCGTTACATGCAGAAAAACCGACAGTTTGGTGTGTTTTGTGGGATAGTGGAAGTATTGGATTTATACTTCTTAAAAACGATGCTGGTCAGAAGGTTACAGCTAATTATGAGCCAGTCATGATTACTAACTTTTTCGATCATCAATTGAAGAATAATGATGAGCAGGAGCTAAGGTTGCAACAAGACAGCGCAGAAGTTTCACGGATCGTGGCCCAATTCATTTATTGAAGGAAACGTTTGGGAGCCGCATAATTTCACTTTTCAAACTCGTGAATTGGCCTACAAGATCGTGCTATTTTTTACACCAATCAGCCCGAAATCAGCCAACCCCCCCTGAGCAGGCAGTCTTGATGGATCTCTTCCCCATCTTGACGTGTTTTCAGAAGTAGATGGCGGCCTAGGCTAGCAGGAGCCACACATTGGTACCAAGGAAACCAGATACCCGCAGGTCCCTTTTCTAGTTATTGGTGAGGCATCACGGGAAGTTACGTGGTAGCTGCTGGTTTACATCGGTTGCTTTTAAAAGCTTCTGAAGAGATAACGCAGGTTTAGCATCCAATGTCCTTGCTTCCGCATGCAATAGGACAATGAGTTAGATAGTCTCTTTGGAAAGGGCATTCAAAAATTGCAACTAAGGCGTGTATGTGTCTTAGGGCGCGTGTGGGCGCTCGATTAAGACCAAACGGTCAGGTGCTAACTTGAGACTTATCACAAAAGTCAGATTGTCTTTTGAATAAAGTAAATTTCTAGTCAAATTAATAATTTCAGCTTTGCTTTATTTCATTTCAAAATTGTACACCTCTATAAAAACACCTTTTAGATACCATATTTCATACTAAAAACAATAACTGCCTTCTCCATCAAAAAAAAATGCTTGATGCCATTCTGGGTAATGGTTCTTACAAGGGACATTTTTAAAATTATTGTTTTATTTTTATGTTTTATTTTTGCACTTAATCTTTTGTTAAATATTTTTAAAATCGCAGTGGCGGGTTAACTCAAATCGTTCGTTTCGAAATTAATGATTTATTTCGTACGATGAAATTATATTTTATATACCTCCACGTGATAAAAACTAAAAGTCTATTTGGCTTATAAAATTTGTCCAGAATTTTTCAAGGGCATTTTCATGTCTACAAAAGCTTTAATAGCTGTTGTCATTAATTTCCGTCTTTGCTGGCTGTTTGTTCGGCGTGAAAGGTGAGCGCTTTCGATGTGAAAACATCATTCTCAAGTCGTGTTCTAAACTGTACTGGTGAGTCAGTGTTCGGGTTTAGGTAGTTCTGTTGTTAAGGTTGTATCTTCTCATATAGGTAGAATGCCCGCCATCTGTCATTTTCTGTGGGGATAATTTTCAATATTTTCCTCTTTTATTATTATCTACGTCAGTCTATCCGTCTGAAGGTGTTTTCCGTTTGTTCGAGTGTATAAGTAGTTTTAGTGGGGTGAAAATTATGTCTGAGGTGGTGCTTACCTGTTCGTTTATAATGTCACTGTTAAAAGTTTTTGTTTCGTAGATTTCCACGTTTTCAAGAACGTCTAGTCTTTGTTTTTTTTTTTGGTTAGGATGTAGTAATGTTATACATTCATCACACATCTTTGTGTGTGCCCGTGAGTGTCAAGGTGTAATGGAAAGTTGGAGTCTACTCTTTTTCGTATGTCAAGGGTTTTTCAACAAAATATTTGCTTTTCCATTGTTTTTAACATATTCGTAGTAGATGCATTGGCAATTGTTGCAACGAATTCAATTTCGCACGAAAATCGCATTAAAATAATTAAAATCCACAATGAAAATGGTGGTTCTGTTCACGTAACATTTTGTAAAATTCGTGATATTTTCGGACAACATAATCGTCATGTGCTTAGATTTTCCGACGGGGCTAAAATTACTTTTATTTGGGTACGGTTTTCCGTCGAGCCTCGTCAAATTTGGTTTGTGAACAAACCGGTTTCGGCTGTTTGCCATCTTCAGTGTTCTTTTCGTCCGGTTTGTTCACTAACTAAATTTGACGAGGGTCGACGGAAAACCGTACCCAAAAAAAAAATATAATCGTCCTTCTGAGACCGCTATTAAGAATTTGGTCGTTAAATTTGAGTGGACAGACTCGATACAAAATGTGCGAACACCAATACGTGTTTAAGCAGGTCGTCTAAATGAAAACATCGCAGCCGTAAGCCACAGTGTTGAAGCAGATCCAAATTTGTCAATTCCAACACCACATCGCGATTTTGACTTTAAAAAAAAAAGAGAAGTAACACTTCAGGCAACAATGGCTATTTAGTCAAGTACCGTGCTTCATTCTTTAGGAAAGGGATAGAGAAGAGATGAAACAGGTGGTAAAACTAGAAGGACAGTCGGAAATTAACTGCCGTATAAAGACAGCACAGCGATCAGTGACTATGCCTTCATCGCTGCGCAGCGCCACCGACAGTCAATTTTTATTTTTGTAGTGAAAAAAATCAAGGTCTTCGTTGGGAATCGAACCCACAACCCCCATACTGACAAGCTAGTACACTATCTACTAGCCTGCAGGGGCACTTTGAAGACCTACAAGCTACTTCAACTGGTGTAGGAATTAAAGCCGACCGACCATTCATATCGCTAAAGATTCGCTAAATTCGTTCAGGAACAGCCGGCTGGTTTTTCTGAAAAAATTATTTGCATGCTTAATGTATCATGTGGTCTGGAGGCGTGATTGGGCCACTTTTTTTCGATTAAGCTCGAAATGCGGGGTGATTAGGCCGTTTTTTTTTTGTTTTTTTTTTAATATGAGGCTGGAAATGCAGTAACGGTTAATTGGTCACACTATCGCAAGATGCTAACAACTCAATTTCGGCTTATTATTAATGACGTGGATATCAATTACATGTGAGAGGACGGTGCCGCAAATTTTCCAATTGCATATTTTCGCAAAGATCAGCAGTAAAGGGGCCAATCAGATCGTAACGATTTCAGCGTTAAAACTTAAAATGTTGCCAAAAAGTGTTTAAAAACTTTGACGAATGAAACGACATTTGTGAGCGTATGTGTTCTGTAAATTTTGTGTTTAATGTTGGTCCAGCTTAGCTTTTGATTTCCATAGTTTCAAGGTTTCTATAATTAATGGCATTTGGTAGTTGTATCTTCTTGTGTGAGCCAATTTAAAATCAACAAATGCTTCAAATAAATTTATTAAAATTCCAATCAAATCAATATAATCCTTTGGAGTGGTTTGTTTGAGAAAATACTCATACGTGGCAAAACTTAATGGCTTAAATTATTTTTGTTCATAATTCGTTGTTTTAGTCCTTGTATGGACATATTTATTTTACCATTTTCTGCATTTTTTTTACAAAACTGTAGAATTTGTTTAAAAATATTTGCTTTTAACAAAAATTTTTTTTGGCTTTGTTTGTAAAATGTTTGGTAGCGGTTGGTTTGAGTGGTTGTAAAAATATTTTCATGGCTTTAGTACTTTCAAAAAATTCATGAGGTAGGAACGAACCCTTTTTCCTTTTATTGGAGTGGAGTAGTTTTTGCCAAAAGTTTTTTTTTTGTTATTGTCGTTATTGTTATTCTGTCTAACGTTTAAACTTTGCACTTTTTATAATCTGTTTTATAAGTTTTTAGGAATGTTTTTTAGTATTGCGTTGTACAATGCTGCAAAGAATGTTTAATTTGTATTATTTGTAATCCACTTGTATTTTTATTTGGTACAAAAGAGAAAAAGGAGTGGTGTGTGGCATTATTTTTTATACTTTTATTAGTTCAAACTTGTTGTAAATTCCTAAAATTTTATCGACAATGAAAATGAAAATATTGGCTGCATATTTTTGCTTTTTGTTTGATAATTTTTGGTTGCTTTTGGTTGGCTTTTCACAGCCATAAATTTATTTAAGTTGTAACTGGGGAAGTAAGTTTTCGAATAAAATAAAATAAATAAATTGTTGGGTTTTTGTTTGCTTATTGACCGCAAATATTATGATTTTTTTTTTTAAACTGTCTATGGTTTTTCTATTTTTGTTTTTTGAGCATGAAGAATGAAACTTTATGCTCCAAAAATGAATTATTGGGGATTATGGATTAAATCTTTTTCAAAAATATTTAATAAATTCAAATAGATGAGTAGATTTTTTTTTTAATTATTTATTTATTTCATTGTTATTTTTAAAAGCAATAACAAATAAAATGCTAAATCAATTAAAAGAATGTATTATCGAATAACATGTTTTTGCGTAATTTTTCATGACCATGCTTCAAATTATAATAAATTTTTACTAAGTTATTTGACATCTACAGACACTACCAGCCACAACACATCAAACCATCCTATCCAACATAAACTAGACATATGATACACAGACTTAAGATAATCCCACTTATTGCATATAAGTACAACGAAGAACTCGACACAATTTACACCATAGCTAAAAATAATCGCTACAAATCCACTACTATCGACAAACTTCTTACACAAAGCAACACTAAAAACAGGAATAAAGAAGACAAAGAGACAACCTATACAACACGACGGCACATTTTACTTACACAGGACAAGAAATATATTGACCAACTAAGCTTTTGCACAAAGAGGGTTTATTCACGACATTGAAGACCAGCAACACACCGGGGCGTAATCTCAGGACATCGACAGAACTAGTGCTAAGTGAACTTGTGTGTTTTTTACATATTTATTAGTTTAGAGCTCCGTAATTTCTGAACGAAATTTCGATTTTTTTTTGTGAAAAGGCTTTGATCTCAGATTGATCTTATTTAGAACATAAACTAACAAATACGTTTGTCTGCATACAATATCAGGGATTTAATTGTAAGGAGCTTAACCACTTAACTTAAAAAAAACATTATAAGTAACTAAAATCAAAAATTAAAGGGTAACCCTATAAGAGGCATTATTTATTGTATATGATATTATATCTTGAATAGTTATAAAGAGATATGAATGTTATACAGAATTCCATTTACTATATCCGATGAGTTAATAGAAATTAAGGAGTGCACTCCTAGAAGACATGTCTTTGGCGTGTAAAACTTCTGGCCGTCGCACACTGGGGCTTTTTGTATGGAGGAAAAAAAATATTTGTCAAAAAATGTAGTGATTTCATCACAAATTTAGTTTTATTTTTATAGTAAATGACAAAAGTAATCAAAATAAAAAAAGTTAGAGAAATGTTGATCATTACCTGCAATCTAAAAAGCCATAACTAACAAAAAAATTTTAATGATTTTTTTTAATTTTTGATTTATTATTTATTTTAAATCTATTTTTAATTTATTATTCTAAAAGAGCCCTAACTTCGTCGCTTATAACACTATGCTTTTTCTGGCTAAATGAAGGCGTCATTCGGTGCATAATATCTTCGTTCGTGACAATTCGACAGCATTTTCTGGAGTGTCGAAGGCGATATTTTTTATAGTCTTTGTTACGACTTTCCTGAGCCTCTTCGGATAGTAGACCTACAGGAAAAACACACTTTTCAATTATATCTTTTCCATGAATCCCTCTTGTATCGTTTGGCGCGATCGCAGCACTCCTCAAACTTGTAGAACATTCCGCCTCAGTAAACTTAATTGTAAATGTGCGTTCAAGCCAATTTGTATTTTTTTTTTAAATTGCGACTTCGTACGATTAGAATCCTGCCATCTTTGTTTGAAGTTAGAGTAAAAGCCTTCATTATATCCAAAATTTCACTTGCAGTAGTTTCGTTTAAGCCAACGTGCGATTGTTGCAAAAGCTGTTTAAATTTACTTTTGTCTTTGTCAAACTCCCGAAGCATCGAGCATAAAACCCCATGTGAAATAGAAAAACTTTCCATTCTCGTAAAACTCTTCAGCATTAGTTTCAGTTATAATTAAAAAACCGGAGAAAAATCACTTCAACTTTTCGCGTTCGTCGGCACTTGCTGAATGCCAAAAATCGATCTTAGAGCACCTATAAATACCATGTATTTTTCAATATTTTACTGACAGGTACTTATGAATGGGCGCATATTTCGAAACGTTCCAAAGAATGAGCACTCATAAATCTGGGTGCAATTTTTCTAAAAAAAACATGCAGGTAACTAACGGAATAGCCCAAATAATTAAAAAAGTGCACTCTCCTTTTTTTCCTTTTAATTGTTCACGCAAATTTATTAGCGCTTATTACTTTGCTACTGCAATCACAAAATTCAAATAACTTTTTGTTTATTACTTTTTTTAATTCTGAGAATCATAAAAAAATAATCAATGTTTTTTTGGGCATATCTCGAGCAAATTTTTTAAATTTATGCCTTTACTTAATTGTGCATAAAAGCAAAACGCGTTCGTCGATTTTCATTAGTTATGTCTCATTTTATTCATAGGTTATACGACTTTACGTGAAAGTAATAGGACTTGACACTTTTTTTAACTTTTTAGGCAAAAAATATTTTTTTTTTCTTCATGCATTTATTTATAACTTCGAAACTGTTGCTTATGTAGCGAAACGTTATATAAACAGATGAAAGTACTTGTAATTCTTGATTTTTTTAAATTTATTTAAGTAAAATCCGACTAGTGGTTCTTGAGTTATGTTAAACAAAAAGGCCTTATCAGAATTGAGTTGCGAATCAATCAGCTGAAGAATGTTGTACTGTGTAATGCAACAAATTCAGAGGTGGCATCTGGTGGCACTTGAAATTGATTAAAAATGTAAAAACAGATATAAGACAATGTATTATTAGTGATTTCTAACTGTGGGAAAGTATGGCTAAAATTGCAGGTTCAAAAAAAGGGATTTTTTTATATGTTCATAAAAACAAACAAACAAAAAAAACTTAAGTCTTTGCAGAGGTAATTTTTTAAATTTTAGTATACTGAAATAACCTACTTTAAATAAAAAATAAAAAGAAAAACGTTAGCTCACATAATAAAATAATAATCGTTTTGAAATTCTTAGGTTTAAATTAAGTTGGTTCAGTAAAACATACAAATAATGAGCTTGAGACGGCTATAAAAAAACTAGCAGTCAGATCGGAGTAATTCTGTTTGATTTGATTGTACCATTTAGTCTAAAATTTCAAAAAATCATTGCATATTGCATAAATAGTATGTTGACAATTTGACTTTTTTTCGCGAAATCCCCAGTGTCCGCCGGTGTGTTTTAAAAAGGTTTTTCTGTGGGAATTTTTCTATGTCGTGGCAAAGAACCGTCTCAGCTATCCCGTGTGTTTTGCTAAATTAATTTTGTATTTTATAAAATTATTTTGCTTTATTTTTTTCATGACAAAGCAAATTAAAATTATTTTGTGGTTTTTTGTCGACTTAATAAATAAAAATAGTTCTCACAATGTTATAATAAATGTAAATTATTATTTTAGTATTTTAAAAGTGTATTTTATACTTTCGATATAAATTATGAAAAACTCAATTTTTTACTTAATGTAAATTTTTTTTTACACTTCTCCACTCACCTATAAAATTCGGGTGGTGGATCATAGCTTTTAGCTCCTAGTGAAATGGTATTTACTGATGATAAATCCGTTTTCTTTAAATCACGTTTTGTTAGACTTTCCGATTCCGAGTATATATCCTCCGATGTAGAACGTTGCAATGTTGCAGCAGGTGCAGCTGATGTTGTAATATCATATTGTAAATCTTTAGCATAAATTGTTATAAAATTTATAATAAATAAAAATAAAAACACATCATTTCTATACATAATTGAAATTAAATGAAATTAATATTTTTAAATTTTATTTTTCACTTCAACTTTAGTGCATGCGTTAAGAAAATCAACTGAAGTTGTCAAATAACCGAATGAAAACTTATATAAAAAATTATTTGCTTTAAATGTGTTGAAACTAGTTTTTCAACAATGAAATTTTGAAAATATAAAAAAATAAAAACTAAAAATTTAAACGCAATACACAAGTAAAAGTATTTTGTGCAAATAATGTGTAGGACATAGTCAATTTAAGCTGAAAATTGCAGAGGGAATTTGTTAGCGGCAGATATGTGCAGCGTTTCATTTTTTAAATTTATTATTTATTTTATTTAACTTTAGTTTTTTTTTTTTTTGTTAAAGTTTAAGACATAATTTTAGTTTATTGTAGTCATGTCATTGGTATTTGAATTAAGTAAAATAATTAGTTGCGCCAGTTATTAACTACAAGTAATGTTCACCATTATTTTTACACATACACATACAAATACCTTTTTAAATCCATTTAAATATTTTGTAAAAAAAATGCACAGAAATCATTTGAAATTAAAAATATTTTTTATATTTATAGTGACATCATTAATGCGACCAGAAAGTTTTTATCAAAACTAGCGATTTAATGTATTGAATAGTGGAATTCTCTTAAAGATGTGACTAAGAAATCTGGATTATAAGGAATCTATGAACAAAAATGTGGAATTACAAAAATTGTTGTTGATTTCCGGAGGCAACCCTCATGGAGTGGAATGACATTTAAATAAAGTTATCATTCAATGGACATTTCATTTTTTTTGGTATTTTTATATTTTTACTTTTTTGTTTGTGTATAATTCTCAATCAGTAAATTTTGTATTTTATCTAAAATATTTTTATCTAATTTTATCTATATTTTTTATCTAAAACATTTTTTAGATAAAATACAAAATTTACTAATTGAGAATTATACACAATCAAAAAATATTTTAGATAAAATAACTGAAAATATCACAAAATTGTCTATTGTTAGAAAAGAGAAATATTTTAATGGAACCAAAAATGACATTAAATTCTCCTTAAACCAAAACTTTGGTCACATTAATCATTAGTATGCGATGAAGTTTATTTTAGTTATTTTTTTGTATCAGTAATTTGCTTGAGCAATAATTTTTATTTTTCTGGCTTAAAATGTCATTTAACTTTTATTCAATTTATTTAATATTTCGACATTTTACTAATCGCATTTTAGATTTTATTTGCTTGGCTATTGTATTATTCGAATAAGAAAATATTTTACATTTATTAAAAAATAAATAACAAAGCTTTTCGAGAAGTTGTTTATGACTAAGATGTCACCAATTTTAAGTGTAAGGGGGTGCATTCCAGACCATCAATTTGGTTTCAGAAGCCAGCATGGCACTATTGAACAGACTCATAGATTGGTTCAAGTAGTGAGAAAGGCATTTGAGGAAAGGAAATATTGTTCTACCCTGTTTCTAGATGTTTCGCAAGCATTTGACAAAGTATGGCATAAGGGACTATTACATAAGTTGATGACATATCTCCCAATCAATATGTTGAAGTTTCTGGAAAGTTACATTGTGGAGAGAAGGTTTACAGTAGTCGAAGGAGACTTCATCAGTGAACCCGCATCGATAGCTTCCGGTGCGTCGCAGGGGAGTATACTGGGTCCAGTTTTATATCTGCTTTATACTTGTGATATGCCTGTGAGCAGTAGCATCCATACTTCAACATTTGTCGATGATACGGCCTGCCGTAGTTCTCACGAAGACCCCCGTATGGCATCTCAGCTTCTTCAGGAACATATTACGCATCTGGAATTGTGGTTGAATTTATGGAGAATAAAAGTAAACGAGCAAAACTGTGTCCACTTAACTTTTACTTTAAAAAGGGAAAAATGCTCCCCTATTCGTATGAACGGCCAGATTATTCCTCACCACTTGCACGCTAAATATCTTGGCATATTCCTTAATCGTAGGCTTACATGGAAACATCGACACAAAGCTAAAATAAAGTTATCTCAAATATACTGACTAATTGGCAGGAACTCCACTCTTAGTCTGGACTGTAAACTTCTATTGTATAAGTCGATTCTGAAACCAATATCGTGCTATGAAATTCAACTATGGGGCACTGCTTCAGCTTCAAATGTGGAAACAATTCAACGCCGACAGAACAAAATACTACGATTAATTACATTAGCTCCATGGTACATGCGAAATTTAATTATACATCGTGATTTGGATATTCCACTCGTGACTGCTGAAATTGCTCAATACGCAAGCAAATATTTAAATAAGCTCGAGTGCCACCCGAATCTCCTTGCGCGGAACATTTTGAATTTTAGAGGTCGTATCCGATTAAAAAGGAGAGACACAGGGGCATTGGTCAATAATCCTTCTAATGGAAATGGAATCTCTTGAAAATAGTTTTTATTTTTTTTTTTATATTTATTTTTGATTGTGAGAATTTGTTAAGATTATCTTATTGCTGTCACCAGAATTATGTCTGACACTGGTCGGGCCTAATGACTATACATTTAGATTTAAGATTTGAAAAATTGTTGATAATTCATATATATGAAGATACAATAAATAATTTATGAAAAAAAACACTTATTAATAAACAATTTTATTTATTTGAATCATTTTGAATTTAATCTACGTTCATTTTTCCTTTAAAAATAAATATTATTATTCTCATAAAATACATTACTGCGGAGGAAAGTCATACCATACCGATTTAATTACTGTTCATATAGCTCATCAGTGGATTTTATGGCAAATTTTTCAAATTCAAGAGTCTTATAGCTTAAGCCAAATTGATTAAATGAGAATTTTCATTGAAACAATACAGCAAAAAGGCAACAAATCTCAAAAACAGTGTTTTTGAGATAAACAGATAATAATTATATTCCAAAGAAAATGGCTGGTTAAGTTACAACAGCATTACAAACACTGTTGTTATGTGCGTATATAAAGTGTATAAAGAGAACACTGAACCAAATTTAACGAGGGCCGACGTAAAACTATACCCAAATAAAAACACTGTTGTCTTTTATTTCGGTGCTAGCTGTTTGCTTGGTATGATCGGCGAGTGCTTTTGATGTGATGACATCATGATCAAGTCGTGTTCTAGACTATACTAGTGAGTTAGTGTTCGGGTATAGGAAAATCTTTCATTTTATGCGATGCTGATTTAATATTTCCATCTTATATTATTATCCAGGTAATTATATCCGTCTGGGGATATTTTTCGTTTATTAGAGTGTATGAGTAGTTTTAGTGGTGTGAAAATTGTGTTTGAGGTTCGTTTATAATGTCACTGTTAAAAGTTCTTGTTTTGTAGATTTCCATATTTTCAAGACTGTCTAGCCTACGTCCTTCTTTGCTGGGATGTAGTAATATGTTATAGATTCACCTATTTCCCTTGGTATGTGGCCGTAAGTGTCAAGGTCTAATGCAAGGTTGGAGCCTTCTCTTTTTCGTTTGTATGAAAGTATGTGATCTGTAAATATTGTTTTTAGTGTTTGTCCAGTTTGTCCTATATACGTATAGGGTGGGTCAAATAAGACCTACCAATGTTAAGCACAAATAACTTTTTTTTATTTTTTTAACATTTTTATTTTTCTCTTTTTATAGGTTATAACTAAATTGTTGGATATTTATTATAAAACCCTACAGTACAACACAACGCGTTAAAATTATCGAGTTTTTCTATTCTTGTCAATGATCAATTGTTTTAACGCAGCGTAAATATCGCATATCCATTTAAATGGTTATGTCAACAAACAAAACTGTAGATTGTGGGGCTCTGAAAATCCAAGGGCAACACACCAACATCAGTTGCACCCATCTAAATGTACTGTTTGGTGCGGTGTTATGGCCACTAGAGTTATCGATCCACATTTCTTCGAAAATGAGGATGAAACGCCGGAATCGATTTCAGGAGATTCTTACAGAACATTGATTGAAAACTATGGACCTGCCGCGTGATATTTTTGGTAAACGTTTGATTTCCAAAAATTCAGATTTCCCTTGGCCACCTCTTTCGCCAGATTTAACTGCGCCCGATTTCTTTTTATGGGCATATTTAAAAGACGAAGTGTATCTTAATAAACCAGAGACTATTAGACAGCTGAAGCAAAATATTCGACACAAAATACTGAGCCTTTAACCCGGTATAATTGAAAACGCGTTAAAAAGAGCCAATCTTTGTATCGAGGAAAATGGTGGACATTTGTCTTATGTAATGTTTCCGAAGCTATGGAAACATTCTGAAATTGTAATGATACCAAAGCCTGGTAAAGATGTTTCACAAGTATCGTCGTACCGCCCAATAAGCTTGTTGTCGATCTTTTCGAAGCTTTTTGAAAAACTGCTGCTTGAGAGTCTAAAGTCTCATATTGATACAAATTTCATTATCTCAGACCATCAGTTTGGATTCAGGAAGATGCACGGTACTATAGAACACGTACACAGGATAACAAATCTCATCCGAAGTGCTTTCGAAAGTAAACAATATTGGTCAGCGCATTTGACATATCACAGGCGTTTGACAAGGTCTGGCACAGTGGTCTATTATCGAAAATTGTAGAGTTGCTTCCGGTAAATGTGCACAAATTATTCAAGAATTACTTAAGCAATAGATCTTTTCATATAAGATCAAAATCTATTTTATCCTCCACGAAACAAATTTCTGCTGGTGTATCACAGGGTAGCATTGTTGGACCGTTCCTTTACATTTTGTTTACCGCTAATATGCCCACTAGTCTACTAACTCATACATCTACATTTGCTGATGATACTGCTTTTGTAAGCATTCACAAAGATCCAAAAGTTGCATCTGAACAACTTCAAGCACACATAAAAGTGTTGGAGATATGGCTCAAAAAATGGAAGATAAAAGTAAATGCCTCAAAGTGCGTTCACATTACTTTTACCTTGAGAAGTGAAAATTGTCCTCCGGTTTCAATTGATGGCATAAGAATTCCTGAGCAAAATAATGTGAGGTATCTCGGTATTCATCTTGATAGATGTCTCACATGGACTTACCGCATACCGGCAAAAATAACACAAATAAAGCTGAAATCTGCCCAACTTTACTGGCTTATCGGACCAAGATCCACATTAAAGTTTGAACTCAAGGTCCTTCTATATAAGGCCATTTTAAAGCCCATATGGCTATACGGTATACAACTATTGGTAACTGCTTCGTCATCTAACATCGAAAAACTACAAAGACGGCAGTCAAAACTCCTGCGAATAATAACGTGTGCCCCGCGGTACATCAGGAATAATAATATTCACAGAGATCTCAGCATTCCCACTATTCGTGAGGAAATTATGAAAGTTATCACAAACTATAAATCAAAAGTTACAACTCATCCAAATCAGTTTGCAAGAGACTTGCTCATATTTGAGGGCCATAAACGTCTTAAAAGGAAGGGAACCTTTGAACTCATTAGATGAAGACAACACCCGTGGGAACTTAATGTTGTAGTTGCAGTGGCAACGAAGACTTTTTATTCTTAGGCTAAGATTTGAATACTCATTGTAAATTTCGTAATAATGTGAAAGATTCAATGATTAAGGAAGATTAAAAAAAAACAAAAAAAAAGTTTTCATACATAATTTCCATAAAATATATTTAATGTATAAAAACAATGAACCAAAATAAATGATTATTGCAAAAGTTATTTGTCTTATTTGGCCAACCCTGTACAAGTACAAGTAAATCTGTATACTCTGCTGGAACTAAATTTGTCAGTTGTTTCTGTCAATATCCCGGGATAATGTCTCAGGGTGTTACTGGTTTTAAATATAGTTAATCTTTATATTTCTGGTCTTGTGTGAGTAAAAGTGTGTCATCATGCGGGATCGGTTGTCTCTTTGTCTTCTTTATTCCTGTTTTTAGTGTTGAATTGTCTAAGCAGTTGGTCCATAGTAGTGGATTGTTTTAATTGTATCGCGTTATTTTTTGTACTTATCTGGAGAAAGTGGAATTATTTAAATACTGCTAGTTTATTTGCCGTTTCCTTTTAACTGAAATTTTTTATAATTATATATTGTTACGCTTTCTTATATTGAGTTCTTTTATTACAAAAAAATAATACAGCACTTTAGAGTTTTAAATTAATTTAAATGATTATTTACTTTGAATACACACAAAATAAACACTATGGTAACTTTACTTTACTGTAACGCCTAAAAGATGCTTTCTTATTTTGTTGTCTATTCTCAAAGACAATATAACAAAGCCTTAACAATAGCTCAACTTAACTTAATTCATTTGCCCGGCAAGTGGTAGTTATATAGTTGTTTTAAGCGTTTCTTGCACATATAAGAATATTCTACTTTAACATCAGGCCATATTGTTGTTATTATTATCATTCAGTTTAGGCGCTTGCTTGTTTGTGTGTTTTGTTTTTGTTCTGTGTTAGTTGTTTTTGTTTTTTATTGCTTATCTTATTTTGTAGAATTTCCTATAAGCGTATTGTTGTTGTCTTGTGAGTATAAGATTTTTTAAAAGACGACGCAGTTTGTAAAATGCATAGTGGGCCGTTGCGTTTACTCTTTTAATGATGATTGTTTTCTTTTAAAACTTAACGTACGTTATATTTCATAGTTATATTATCACTATTGTACAGTGCTTTAAAAATTTAAAGCATTTATCGGTTAACCGACTAATAGTTACTCGACCTTAGAAAAACTTTTTCATTCGCATTTGAAAGCAATATGTGAGTCATTTATTTAATTCTATGTAATCCACGAAGGTTAAAAAATTTGTTTATTTGTTTAATGTTTTAATAACGATTTGATGAAAAAATTTATCTAAATTTATTTATTGGGGAATATGCTGGTATTTATTTTATTGATATTTCCACAATACAATATTCCAAAATTCCGTGGCACTTCACCCTGCTTTAACTAAATGAGAATTGAAGAATTCTTATATTAGATATTAAAGCTTTAAGGACATTTTTAGAAAACTATTGTTATTAAATTTTCTACCTTCGCGGGCTAATTCTCGCAGTTGTGATAAAAATTGTTTTCGAATCAAAAATAACTTTAATAAATATCTTTTTTTCTTTTTAACGATCTTTTTTATATATTTTTTTCTTTTCCATATTTCGCTTTCCTTTGGAAAGCTTCTTCAGGAAAAAAAATTTTATTAAAAATAAGTGAAATATCGAAAAGAAAAAAATATATAAAAAAGATCGTTAAAAAGAAAAAAAGATATTTATTAAAGATAAATAAAAAAAGATCGTTTAAAAAAACTATAAAAATAGAAAATAACTTGAAAATAAAACAAAAACTTTAGATCACGATGATTCAGACCACATAAAGCACCATACAGTGACACGTTGAGCATGCAAAAGCTTCTCATTAATCGCTGAAGGATTGCCGAAATCCGGCAAGTTTGATTCTTGGCATACCCTGACAAGTGAAAGTGGTCTTCGTCTAAAAAATGATTTTTTTTAGAAAAACCAGCCAGTTGTTCCTAGTTCTAATTAAATTATTAATTCAAATTTTTAAGGTCGAAATATTTTGAAATTCAATATCATTTACTGCAGCGTGCTCCATTAATTGTTTCATGTTTTTGTTGTTGTATTATTGTATCGCAAAATTGTAATCAATGTTAATATTATTGTCCTGAAACTACAACGCTTAAAATCCAATTAAAAAAGAGAATTAATTTCATTTACATTTCATGACAATTATGCACGAATTGTTTATAAAAAACTCAACTGGGGGAAGAAATTCTATTCAAAATAAACATAATCAAAATCATGTTTTATTTGCATTTTATGCTTATGGTTGCGATATAAAATGTTCATAAAAATAGTTTTTAGTTTTAGAGTTGTTGCCAATTTGAGTTAGTTTGAGTGTTTCCGTTTCCTTGCCACACTTAAATTATATGTATGAAAAATTGCTGGTATGTTTGTGCTGGCAAAAGGTCACAGGATTTGTTTTGGTATTTTTATTCGCTTTTTATATTCTCCACATTTCACCCCCTTTTAACTTTAGCATTCTTTAGCAACATTCTTCATCCTATTTAATGGTTTTTGTTTCTACTCGTAGTGTTATTTCTTTTTATTTCGTTCATCCATAATGAGTTTTTGTGGTTTTTATTTAAAACCAAACAAATTGTTGTTCATTTTGTAAAATATCGTAAATGAAAAAGTCCCTTAATTTCCTCTATTAAATTCATAAATTCATTTCAATCTCGTTAAAATTCTTGTTTAAGAAAACCACAAATATTTTTTTATGTCTTCAATAAAAACTTCGATTCATTAAAAACCTAACGTTGCGAGCAAGTGTTTGTTTATTTTTTTAACTTTTATAAGAATCAAAACCAATCATTAATTTCGGTTAAAAGCTTAAAACTGATTTTTGATAAAATTTTCTTTTCATCCTAAAGTTGTGCATAGAGGAACACGCTTGTTTCAGACAGTTGTAACTATTAACATCGATATTCAATAACTTACTGCCTAAGAGCCTTATTCTAATTCCAGCTAATGCTGGAGAATTGACAACAATAAACATTTTCGTGTCTACCAGCATGTAATTGCCCCCTACCGTCCTTATAAATTTATGGAATTTAACCACTTTGCGAACCGGGTTTATGTCAATTGTATTACACCTTGGATAAATTGTAGGTGCCCCTGTAGGCTAGTAGGTAGTGTACAAGCTTGTCAGTATGGAGATTGTAGTTTCGATTTCCAACAAAGACCTTGGTTTTTTTCACTACAAAAATAAAAATTGACTGTTGGTGGGGCTGATCAACGATGAAGACATAGTCACTGGTCGCTATGCTGCCTTTATACGGCAGTTAAGGATTAAAGCAACGAATTATGAACAAACAAATTTTAAGCCATTAAGGTTTATGTTGATTTGATTGGAATTATAATAAATTTATTTGAAGCATTTTTTATTAAAAAATTAGTTTTAAATTGGCTCACACAAGAAGATACAACTACCAAATGCCATTAATTATAGAAATCTTGAAATTATGGAAATCAAAAGCTAAGCTGGACGAACACTAAACACAAAATTTACATACGACATACGCTCACAAATGTCGTTTCATTCCTCAAAGTTTTTTAACACTTTTTGGCAACATTTTAAGTTTTAACGCTGAAATCATTACGATCTGACTGGCCAAGTTACTGCTGATCTTCGCGAAATTATGCGATTGGAAAATTTGCGGCACCGTCCTCTCACATGTAATTGATATCCACGTCATTTATAATAAGCCGAAATTAAGTTGTTAGCATCTTGCGATAGCGTGATCTATTGGCCGTTACTGCATTTCCAGCCTCATATAAAAAAACACAAAAAAAAACGGCCTAACCACCCCGCATTTTGAGCTTAATCGCAAAAAAAGTGGCCCAATCATGTCTCCAGACCACATGCTACATTAAGCATGCAAACGCTTCTCAATAAACACAAACCGAAATGCGGCGATTTTACTTGTTGCGATACCCCGGCAAGTGAAAATGGGCTTCGTGTGAAAAAATGATTTTTTCAGAAAAACCAGCTGGCTGTTCTTGAAAGAATTGAGTGAATCTTTAGCGATATGAATGGTCGGTCGGCTTTAATTCCTACACCAGTTGAAGAAGCTTGTAGGTCTTCAAAGTGCCCCTGCAGGCTAGTGGATAGTGTACTAGCTTTTCAGTATGGGGGTTGTGGGTTCGATTACCCACGAAGACCTTGGTTTTTTCACTACAAAAATAAAAATTGACTGTCGGTGGGGCTGATCACCGATGAAGGCATAGTCACTGGTCGCTGTGCTGTCTTTATTCGGCAGTTAATTTCCGACTATCCTTCTACTTTCACTGTTTCATCTCTTCTCTATCCCTTTTCTAAAGAATGTGGCACTATATTTGACTAAATAGGCATTGTCGCCTGAAGTGCTACTTCGCTTTAAAAAAAAAAAGGGAGGAGTATCTGCCAAGTTTTACAAAAGCGTCTGTTGATAGCTAATTGAATTTATCTTCTTTATAGAGGCTGCACGAAAAATATGCTTGCTGGCGCACTTATCCTTTCGTAAATTAAATAGATGCAAACTCCCAAAGTTAGTGCCCCTGAACTTTTTGCCATTCTGCTGCCTTTCGTTATAGTATCGTCAGCTGTTAATACTGTATCGCCTAGATAGATCCTCAGAGTAGCTAATCTGTAAGCTTGTATTATGTTAACTATTGCTTTTTAAATGATATCGTGTTTTTGGTTCCTGTCAGGCTGGGTCGGCTTCAGGCCTGCAGCGTTAGAATCAGGATTCAGAGTAGCGCCACCCTTATTCAATTTATTGAGCGTGTAAGACATGATTTTTACCACTTACGATTTCTTACCGGGGCGTTGATACTTCCGCTTTACCGCGCTGTTGGGTATCAATTGAAGGTTTTTCTGCTATTGCAGTAGACTTTTATAATCCTATTCATTCCTTAATATTTTTCATTTAAGATTGATTCGGTACATATCTCCTTTATTGTTCAGTATTTTTTAGTGAGTTCGATAGTATTTAAAAATTGAAGCTCGTAAAATTACTTTTACTTTTTTCTCGCATTTATTGTCTTGTGATTCTTACTCTGTGGCTTTTGATATTACTGTACTATGTTTTTAAAACATGACCTTTTATCAAGCTTACAAAGCATTGCAGTTTACATCTTTAGGAAATTTGAACTACTTGATGTTTTTTGTTGTTTTAGCAAACATCAGCCTTTTTCTGCAGCTATTCAAACGTTCTTGGTTTTACCGATCATGGACTATTCATTACCTCAGCTTAGATTTCCACACTCTTATTCGCCTTTACAACAATTTATTTATCACGGTTAATTAACAATAATTTCCTTTTTTTATACTTAAGGCTTTATTGGGATTCGAACTTATGGATTGTGATATTCTGTAGAAATTTCTAAAAATGTATGTGGCCTCTCAGCATCTGTTAGATAATTTCTCTTTTGGCAACACTCTTGTTGGTCGTCTGGTGCATAACTTTTGCAGTTCTGTTTTTCTGTCTTTTACATAAAAATCGATAGTTTTATTGGCCGAGCTTTTATATTTTGATGTTTTAAATATTTAAAGCTTTCAAATTTTGCTTTGATAATAATACTTTTCTTATGAATGGGCGATTTCTGAACGAAAAATAAAAGTGATCGTGAATTTTCGTAGTTTAAGAAGAATTTTTTAAATGTAAATAAATCAAAAATATATAAATCAAAAGTTGCCTTAAATCATTAAACAAATTTGAAATTTAATAAAAATGCGACAGAGAATTTGTAATCTTAAGTTGAAAAAAAAAACGTATCCAAATGCTTAGAAATTTATATTGAAAGTAACCAAGGCGATTCTATTGCAGGTGATAGCAATAATGAATCTGTGTAAAAAGATTCACTTTGGAATTTGTATATCTTGCTATTTAGGATAACGCCAAAAAAGAGCCAATTTACCATTGCCAGCACTTGTAATAGAATCGCCTTAAAATAAGTAATAAAAAATAATCGAAATTAATTTTTATTTTCAATATAATTTTAAAAACGTTTGGAATAAATGAATATTTTACAAAATAAATATAATTTTTGCTTAATTTATTTCAAGGACAAAAGACCTTAAATTTAATTCTCCCTTAACAAGACAACAAGACAATATTTAATATTTTTAATTTTATTTATAGAAAAATAAATTACAAGTTTCAAAATGCACATTTCTTTTGTTATTTTTCAAATTGCAATTTTATGTAAAAATCCTTTTCATAACCAACTCTTTTGATAAATACGTTAAAAAATATTAATAAGCGTTGAGCGTTTAAATTATTATTCATTGTTCTTGTCAGCCATGAAAAGAAATTAAGATCTTTTCGTTTAGTGTTTACACTTTTCCATTAAATATTCTCATACTCTGCAATTATTTTCCTTGAACAATTTCAAGACCAATTTTAAGCTTTTAAATACTCAAACAAAAGCCAAACGAAGAAGTTTGAATGTTGGTGTGAATATCTTCTATTCTTTAACAGTTTAAACATTTTGTTTCCCCCACAAAAAACTGTCACGAAGTCACACATTATTATGTTTTTTTTTTCATAATTTTTAAACGTCCATTTACAACAACAGCTTGTCTCACCTCCTCGCTCGTCAATGTTCTCATCTTCATCAACATGGCTGCTCTGACGTTAGTGTCCTTAACATCATAAGCATCGTCATCATTTCATTGTTCGCTGTATTCATGCGACAAAAGTAATTTCCTGCAGTAATTTTTCATACTCTATTATTTTAATTCTTTTTTTGTTTTATTTCTATTTAAAGTTACTTTTATTTAGATTTTCTTTCAATTCTTTTTCTTTAACACTTTCTCATATTTATGCATACTTTTATAATAAAACACATTTTTACTTCAACTCCTTTCGCAACAAAAACAATTCGCACATACACAAACAAAACGGTTGTTACTGTTTTAGAGTGTGAGTGCGTATTAAAATATGTAAGTATAAGTGTGCGTGGCCTTTAGTTATAAATTCTTCTGTTAAAATGAAAAAAGGCTGCTGTCACAACTTATTAGCATGAATGCACTTTATTTATGTTGAGTTTGTTTCCTGGCAGAAACTTTTTAGCTTTTTAGCATTTTAGCAACATTAAGGCGATTTTCTTGCTAAAATCTAAAAACAAAAACAAAAAGGACATATTTGAAAAATATATTATAAGTTTTTATATGCTGTAAATGTTTGTGTCCACAACACACTTAACTATCGCATTTAGCAAAGAAGGCAAATCTTAAAATACTTTCACTTGTTAAGAGAATAAAATTGCAGTAAAGTTATGAGATTAAATCAATGTGCCTTATAAACACCACATCACTGCCAAGATTAAGCAAATAAACAAGGAAAAAGGATATATTATCCTATTTCTGCACGATTTTAGATAGTCAATTAGATAAGTGTTGAAATTGTAATTCTCTTAATAGCTCCAACAGTAATCTCTGAAAGGAGTTCCAAAACGATATTTATGCTCCTCAAAAATATCTGAAACCTATCTTTTATTATGATTAATATGTTATTAAAAATAACTATATTTTGTTTACTGTAACCATAAACTGTTAAAGAAATATGAAAAACGATCGGCTGCCTCTATTCTTTTCTCTTTCATAATAGTTGCAACAATAACCACTGGAAGGAGTTCCAAATCAATATTTTTGCTCTCCAAATATATGAAACTTATCTTTTATCGCGGTTAATGTGTTATTAAAAATTACTATATTTTGCTCATTGTGACCATAACCTGTTACAAAAAGAATAATATGATTCATTCAACTATAACACAAACATTTTTGTTGTTTGCTTGTAGCAGAACTTTTTGTACAGAATTAGCTAGAGGATATGACAATAAAATAGTGCCCTATCACCACAGTCACCAATATAATCACCTCCTGTGATGAAATATCGCGAACGCGCAGCCAATTTTGCTTACATTTTATTTTATCGAATTTGAGTTCTAATCTGGATGCCTTATTTTTTTTAAACATATTTTCAGCTATGTTCAGATACCTTTCAAAATATTTTTAGGTCATAGAATTGTGCATTCCTTTGAAACTAAAGCACAAATTTAGACCTATTTTTCTTGGTACTTATTGTATCTCACCTTTGAGCCAAATTAATTAACTGCTTAAAGACAAGATTTCACTACCAAAAACGTTCTCTATCATTAGTTGAAGAGAGAAAGAGGAAGAGAAAGAGAGAGAGAGAGAGAGAAGAGAGTTCAAGATTAATTCAGGGGTACCGTAGGGCTCCGTTCTTTCTCCTACCCTATTTCTTAATTTTCTAAATGACCTTTTTCAAACTGTCAACCCTATTTTCTCTTTCGGCGATGATAGCGCCGTTTGTCATTCGTAGTAATTTGGCAATAGACCAAATCAATTGGAGTTAAGTTCCGAAGGGCGGAACATGAATGATACGCTCAATCACGATCTCGAGATAATCTTGGAATGAGGTCGTGTAAATAGAGTCGATTTTAATGCCCGTAAGACGCAATTTTGCATGCTTACGCACAGATCTGTATTCGGAGATGATGCTACATCTGTTACTATGGGTGATATAGGTACTACGAATTCGGATGCTCTTGATGTTTTTGGCCTGAAAATTCAGTGTAATGTTCGATGGATCTAAACGCATTTTTCAAGTATCTAAAGAAGCTTTCAAGTGTCTCGGTTTTTTAAAACGGTGTAAGAGATACTTCACTCCATCCTATCTTTGTACTGTGTGTGATTAGATTTACATCTGCGCCTGGCCATGAAGCCTTAATCAGATGGTGGATCAAACCACTGCATAATTTGTTACGTCATGCACGTCGTAGGAAGCTATAATTCTATGCAACAGAACTTTCTAGTTGCAACTTCGAGATTCCAGAGCAGGGCTGCAAATCATTACTCCTTGCTTAAGAGTTGGAGACTATCCAACTCCTGTCCAGAACACATGTCTAGCATGCTCACTGGATCTGGGAACATTTCACCAGGTAGGTGTTATTAAAGGTGAAATGAACCCGGCCACCATAGAACCATAGACTGATATGGGGCCGCGAACAGAGAACAGTTAAGTGTCCAAAGAGAAAAATAACGGAACTCTGCTGGTCACTGATTCCCGTGGAAATAAAGTGGAGTTTCCAGTTGTACCCCTGCTGACTTCAGGGGACTGGGCTCCCTTTTTCCCCCAGTTGCACAGGTCTACATAGTAGCTCTCCATAAAGACCATATATGTGCCCCCGGGGGGTCCTATCTTTGTACTATTTATACCACCTATATCCGTCCGAAAATGAAATACAACTCTCATCTTTGGGCCGGCAGCCCAAAGTCTATTTTGGAGTTGCCGCGTACAGGAGAGGCCCAAGAGGCTCACTGGGGATAGTAGGTTATTCAGTTTTATTGATTATCTTGAGCATGGACTCAATGTAGGTTGTATTTCACTGTTTTATCGTTACTACAATGGTAAGTGCTATTACGAAATTAGGGAACTTGTTCCCGTTACTCGCATGTTTTTGCATTTGACTCGATTTTCGTTGAAAGCGCATCCGTTAGTGGTCGATTGGCTTGTGAATCGCACAATGCATTATAGGGAGAATTCGTAGTTTAGCAGAACAATTTGTATGTGGAATAAACTCCCTCCAGAGGTCTTTCCAGTCAGTTTCAATGTCGGAAAATTCAAATCGAATGTCCACAAACACTACTCCCCCTTTCTTTCTCCCCATAACCCAATTTATCTAGTTCTGGTAGAATGCATTGCATGAGTAGGGGTCATCCCTTGAGTGCTGGTCCGAACGAAAAAAAATGACCAAACGGCCATCAATTGCCAGGTACAAGAAATTACCACATAAATCCATTCATTTTCTGTCACACTTACATACATTCACAATATCCTTTCAAAATATATGAATCACAATAAGCATGTTGACTTTGTAATCCTCTCATTACTTGTTATTGCACTTGATTATAGTTAAAACAACAACTTGTTTACAGTTGAAATCATTACATGGTCCATTGCAAAAGAAATGTTAAAGATATTTTGATTATTACCAACCATCAACATAATTTCACATTGCCAATGAATCGCAAAAAGTAGGAAGACGCAAAAATTAAGGAAAAAAAAATCATAATATCACAATTTTCAATCATAAAAAGTCAATAATACGAATGAAATGACAGCACCAGCACCAATAGCAAGAGCAACAATAATAACAAGAATAATAACAATAATAATGAAAATGAAAGAAAAATTCTTTGAAACGAAACAATCATCATCTGAGGATTACAAAATTGCTGCCTTCTGTTGTCGTTGCAGCCAATTGTCGCCTTCGTAATGATTATTAGACACATTTCATATTTTACGCTTGAGGGAGGATATTCCTTCAACCATCAACCCAAAAAATACTTTTATTTCTCTTTATATTTTGTTGATTTTTCTTTTATATTCACTGAAAGTCTTGAAGAATTCTTATTTTGTTTTTAACAAAATTTAAAAAAAAAATAATTTTTGTCGAGAGAGAAGGAGCGACATAAAAACAATACAATTCTTTTGATGCCTATTACTTTTGATGATTTTTATGATTATTGTGATTATTTCTTGTGGGTTGTAATAATTTGATTGTAAAGTAAAAAGTAATGAAAATATTAAAACAATGATTTCTGATTTACGTAATTTGACATCATTTACTTTATACACAAAAACAAACCTAGTGAAGGTTAAACTATTGTGATTCAATTATATGGTTGTAGTTAAAAAATATAATTGAAATGCAATTTAGAATCATATTTTTGTCAAGTACGAAAATAATATTGTAAAACATAAGAATATTGGAGTTTAAGGTTTATTAATTTTAAAGGGATTTTTAACAAGAAGTTTGTTTTCTAAAACAAAATTAAACAAAAAATTTTTTATAACGAAGAGGAAAGTTCAGCAATTATGAATGAAAAATGATATCTGGCAAATATCCACCACGATCACGCCGACAGATATCAATACTTTCATCAAAGTTTTTAATCACTTTTCGATAAAATGGCAATCCTATTTCGTTAATCACATCACCTATTTTAAGTTTTAAGGCTTAAATCGATTCGATTGGCTGCGTATAGACTCCGTCCTAAACGTAGCCACACAAAAAATATTCCAGTGGTGTTAAATCACGAGATCTGGCTAGCCGCGATCGCAAATTGGGTTTGCAATAAATTGCTCGTTTAATTGACTGTGTGACATGTGGAACCGTCCCGTTGAAGCCACATATCAGTGATAACTACGTCGTCCCCCCACATCTATAAGTCTTTATGGATCACACAATTATCTAGACTTGTGTCTTCGGGGGTAAAAGGGAGCCCAGTTCCCTAAAAGGCTAGCAGGAGCCAATTGGACAATTCCACTATATTTCCACAAGAAAGCCCCAGAATTCAGCTTTTTGGCTCTTCAGTTGTTCTCTGACTGATTATTGAGGTTGGCCCTTCGGAAGTATCGTGTTGGTTGTGGTTTTGAGGCCCTCGTTTGTGTTGTGTGGGTCGGATCATTCATAATGAACACAATGAATGGTCCAGGTCCAGTGAGCATGATTGCGGTTGTGTTCTTAAATTTTATTAAGTTTCATGCGTTCTGAACCAGGAGCAGGAGTTGGATAGTCTTCAACTATTCAGCAAGGTTAGAGTTAGAGCTGCGGCCTGTTCCGAGCTCTTGAAGTTGCAACTAGGAGTGACCGGAGGATATACGTATCTGAAGGCTTCCTAGGGTGAGGATGACGCTATATTTCATCTACAGTGGTATGATCCACCGTCAGGTTGTGGCTTACACAGCTAGGTGCTGATGTAAATCATATCACGCATAACTAGGTCGTCCATAATATTCCAAAATTTATTGTTAGCATCTTGCGATAGCGTGATCGATCGACCGATACCGCATTTCCAGCCTCATCATAAAAAAGCCACCCAATCACGCCTCCAGATCACATAGCGCACCATACATTGACACGTTGAGCGTGCAAAGCCTTCTCAATAATTGCTCTAAGATTTTCAGAAGCCCAAATGCGGCAATTTTGCTTGCTAACATGCCCTGAAAAAATGATTTTTTACTAACACCTGAATGAATTGAGCGAGTATACGGCGATATGACTGGACGCTAGACTTTAATTCCTACACCAGTTAAATCTTGTAAGGCTTCAAAGTCAAATCTTTACGCAAAATTCTCTATGTAGTAGTTTTGGAAAACCCCAATTGTTGAGAACGTCGAGGAGTTGACAAATTTGGATCTGACTCAACACCTGTGGCTTACGGCTGGAAAATTTTCTGTTGAACGACCTGGTCGAACACGTGTTGGTATTGAGCTTGTCTACTACAATTTTACGACCAAATTTTTAATAGCAGTCTCAGAAGGACGTTTATGATGTCGGATAATGTCACGAATTTTACGAAATGTTACTTTAACAGAACCGCAATTTTCATAGTCGATTTTGATTATTTTAATGCAATATTCGTGCGCAATTGAATTCATGGTAACAACTGCCAATGGATCTACTACGAATACGTCAAAAAACTAAATGTCCAAACTATCATTTTTTTGGAATTGCCACAATTGAAAAGCAAACATCTTGTTGAAAAACCCAATACGATATTGTGATGACTATGATTAAATTAGATCATCATAATATGATTAAAAATTTTGTATCACTTAAATAAATGACGATGAAGGAGACAAAATATTAAATTGTTTTGATTTTAATCATGTGCTAATTTAATTTGTGTTAAATATTTTTAAAAATAAACATTCTATAATATTCTGATAAAATATTTTTGTTATTCAAAAAATATATTGAACGTATTATTGTGGGAGAGGCATATCCATATGGTGTTTGTTTAATTCCGATTTTTAAAATTCCTTACAAATATTTTTTATTTTCTTTATTTTAAAAATTACATATAAATGGCTTCCAAAGGAAGATTTAAGAAAAAAATGTTTTTGTTTTCGAAATGTTTGCTGTGTTTTTTTATGAAAGTATTTTGTTGTCTTTTTGAAAATTCTCATTTAATCAATTTAGCTTGAGATATAAGACTCTTGAATTTTCTATGCAAAATTTGTGGTCAAATCCACTGATAAGCTATAATGAGTAGCCATATGGTTATACTTTCGCTCACAGTAATACATTTAAAATATTTTTTTAAAAAATAATTATTTTATTTTTAAAGGAAAAAATATCCATTGCTGTAGGTCTAATGTTGCTAATGTGCCTATCAATAATCATTGTTAGTTTTGTCCGCACATTTTGATAGGCACATTAGCAGCATTAGACCTACAGCAAGGGATATTTTTATATTAGATAAAGTAAAAACTGCTAAAATTTTTTTTAATATTTTTAAAGGAATCAAATTAGATTAAATTAAAAATAAAATATTCTATTATTTTTATTTTCATTAATTAATTAATTCGGTCACTTTTTTATTTCTAAATGTTTTGTGATATTTTGTTAATTAATTGAACTGATAGACTGTTGCTAGTTTACTTGGCTGCTTAAAATCGGCTATTTTGCGGTTTTAATTCTTTCCGAATCGATCTCCTCTGAGGTTAATTTTGTAAGTTCGTCAGCAGCTTCGTTATCTCCAACCATGCAATGGCCCACAACCCAGTGTTATCATGTTCACTCGCTTACCTGCATCGATTTTACTCTATGCCCCCTCAAAACAGTTTAAGCGCCGCTTGGCATTCAACATACAGATTGGCCTTCTTACCATCTAACACATGCTTAGATAAGAAATAAAAGGCCTTCAGAAACGCCTATTATTCTGGTATTATGTTGTTTATTTCTCCTCCGCCAGTAAATGAAATAATATTGCTATTTCCTGTCTTAACTTGCTGGTTTGTAGTCGAAGCCTCGTTCTGGCTGGATTACACAGTATTTATGGGAGAGTCACACCGGTCCCCACATTCATCCTTAAATAATCCCCTTCGTTCAATTTGCCTAATTCTGGGGATCAGCTATCATTAAATCCGTTATCATGGAGACTGTGCATTGAGTCTGATGTCATGCAGTATCTTTGTGGGTCCTATGTTATCCGAACTGCTCTATCCTGATTCAAGAACTATGAAACTCTATGAAAATACTTGTATATTTTTTGGAACACATGCACATTAAATTAATAATATCTTGCAATTTTGTAGAATTCGAGCCATTTATGTTAATTCCAGCATTTCAGTTAGCGGTTTCTTACTTTAGCGGAAGTAATAGTTTTTTGTCTTGATATTTGATTTTTCCCAATACAACTATTTGACTATTGTATCCCTTAGTCGTTAGACCATTTGTTTTTATAAATACCAATCATTAATAAAATTTTTTCCTGATTTCAGATGCTGCGCTGTTGGCCATTTGTTGGGTATTTAATATTAGATGCGATCCCGTACTTTTAGGGTAAACTTTGGTAAAATGAAACAAAAATTCCATAAGTACGGGAACACTAAAACTAAAATCCAAACAGCTGATTGTAAACAATTTTACCAATCTACACAAAGAAAAAGTTTGGGCTGTTTCGTGCAAGAAGAAGAAGAATGTTATTCTCTCAAAATTACTCTCTCTTATCCAATCTTGCAGTACAGTTTTCGGTATAATTGGGATCCCGCACCTATTGTGTGTTTCATCCGTCATCCGTTAAACATTTAAAATAATAAAAAAAATATACTATGAGGTTTCGTTATTTAAATGCTGTTTTTATTAAAAAAGAAAAAAAGCTTAAGGAAAATAATATTAAACGTTGCATTGTTAAATAAATATAAAGTTATCAAAGCCAATAATGGTATGCCTCCTAGAAGCAGACAGACAGTTCTACTTTTTGATGATTTTAAACTGTTTGTGATTTAATAGTCAGCATATTTTTAAAATTAATTTTAAATATTTGCTGTTGACAACCATCTACTGCCACTGACAAAGAAAATAACATCATAAACAAAAGTATTTTAATAAAATGAAATTTACAACTCATTTTTCAATGTCTGCTTTTCAGTTTTAAAAGCAAATAAAACTTAGTTCCGGTATATTAAACTCAGCAGGCAGCCATATTTTGTATTAATATTGTTTGCTTTTATTTGCCCGAGTGGAACTTTATTTGATTTTTCTTTTTTATTTTCTAAATAATATTTAAAAGGTATTTGTTATGATTTATTTGAGAAGCCAAAAGAGAGTTTTGAAAATTGATTAAAACCTTTATAAAAAGAAGCACTTTTGTGAGCATTTGTAGTGTAAATAAATGATTATAAAAATTGTAAATTGCCACATCTGATTTATTTCACTTGTATGTAAAGGATTTTTTAATAAGAAATTTGTTTGTTTTCTAAAGGAAAAAATTTTGATTAAGATGATTCAAACAAGCTACCAGATGTGGATTCTTTCGTCAAAATTTTTAACGACTTTTTGGCAAAATGGCGGTCCTATATTGTTAATCACATCACGGATTCGATCGATTCCGTATCTTTCCTAATGAAGTCCCACACAAATATTCCAGAAGGAGGATTATGTTGTCCGAAAATATCACGAATTTTACGAAATGTAACTTTAGAACCACCATTTTCCTAGCCGATTTTAATAATTTTAATGCGATTTTCATGCGAAATTAAATTCATTGCAACAATTTCCAATGCATCTACTATAAATACGTCAAAAAACTTAATGTTAAAACTATCATGTTGTTGGTGTTGCCGCAAATAAAAAAAAACAAGCTTTTTGTTTAAAAACCTATACATACATAATTTCTATTTTAAACACTTTCATTCCTATTAACATGTTAAGAGGAGACTGCAGCAGGAAATAAATGAACAGCTTGAGGTTACAACAACTGAATTTATAAATTATAATTATTCAATTTATAAATAAGGACACACAAAGAAAGTATATCACATCAAAATCTTTTGGCAGTCATAGAAAGGAACAAAAAAATTATCCTTCAAAATAGAAAAACTAAACAAAACAAGATTTATAGAACTAAAGACAGAGGGAAAGAAAGGATGAATTGATGCATTCAATTAAATTGATGTGTGATCAACATCGAAAAGTTATCCCGAAACGAAGCAACTGCTTAAACAAAAACTTTATAATATGGACACATACACGGACACAGTTAGACAGGAATGCACACGCTGAGAAATCTTCCATAATATTGTAAATTCTGAAAAGTTGTTAAGCCGATTACTACTATATGCCTTTTGACGATATTAATGGTAAGCTTTTAAAAACTCAAGAAGAAGACGAAACAGGTGGATAATGAGACTAAGAGACAAGTAAAACTTCTAAATTTGGGAATACATGAAAATGAAATTGTTATGCCAGTTTTGAAACTCTTTTCACAAAGTTAAAGTGTTACAAAGTATCATATTGACAGGTAGCCAATATTTCTATCAGCAATATTCCATGTGACACTGGGCATGCTCTATGAGAATTTCAAAAGTGGAGTTAATAACAGATATGGCAGATAAAATAAATAAATTATCGAAACCGCACGAGTTTTGCAGAGTTTCATTGAGTATTTGCCACATATTCATTTAAGGAATGGCTCATAGGATAGTTATAGGATCAGATTTTGACGGCAAATAGAGAAAGAATTGAAAAATTTTGAGGTCATTGTAGTGTATTACAAAACAGCGTATTGAAATCTCAGACTGTAAACTTAGGAATATTGTCAAATTGGGAATCAGGTGGTTGAGTGAGGAGTTTTAGGAATCCCCGGTGCTGTGTTCTTTTGCATAGACATAGAATTGAATGTGTTGCCTCATCAGTAATTAGGTGCCCCTATAGGCTAGTAGGTAGTGTGCTAGCTTACATGGTTGGGGGTCGTGGGTTCGATTCCCAACAAAGACCTTGGTTTTTTTTCACTACAAATAAAAATTGACCGTCGGTGTTGCTTCTCAGTGATGAAGGCATAGTCACTGATCACTGAGCTGTCTTATACGACAGTGAATTTCCGTAACTATCCTTCTACTTTTACCACCTGTCGATCTCTTTTCTATCCCTTTCCTAAAGAATGTAGCACGGTACTTGACTAAATAGGCATTGTTGGCCTGAAGTGCTACTTCTCTTTTGTAAAAAAAATAAAAAAAAATTATGGTTGATACACAAAGTTCGACGGAATACGCATATTATTTAGGTCGCACAAAAGAATTCAAAAGTCTAACACTGCACGAGACAGTTCACTCCATGTAATCAAGATAGTAACTTGATTACATGGACAGACATAAATACAAAACAACTCAAATATGGACCGGCTCTTTTAACACTATTTTGGAGTTATTAGAACGCATGCAGGTGACGTTTCGTGATAAGATTTACATCTGCACCTGGCCGTATGCCTTAATCAGATGATGGTCAAACCACTGGGAATGAAAAGCAATGTCATTCACGCCCTAGAAAGCAGAGGACTAATTCTAACAACACGTCTTTCCTAGTTGCAATTTTAGTGGTTCCAAAGCAGGGTTGCAAACTACTACTCCTTGCTGAAGATTTGGAGACTATCCAACTCCTGGTCCAGAACACATGACTAGAATGGTCACTGGATCCGGATCATTCACCCGTTGGTGTGATTAGAGGCGAGATGATCCTGGCCATCATAAATCAGTTCATGCTTGGGGCCGCAAAATCACAACCCCCACGATACTCCCGAAGGGCCTACCTTAATAATCAGTCAGAGAATAGCTAAATGCCTAAAAAGACAAATAGCGGAACTCTGGGGCTTAGAGATTCCCGTGGAAATAACGTGGAGCTTCCAGTTGACACCCTGCTTGCCTTCAGGGGACTGGGATCCCTTATATCCCTAGCAGCACAGGTCTAGGTGGTCAAGTATTCTATAAAGACCGATAAATGTGCCCTCGGGGGGAGGCATACAGGTGACAACTGTGTGATTAGATTTACATCTGCGCCTGGCCATGAAGCCTTAATCAGATGGTGCACCAAACCACTGCATAATTTGGAGCGTCATGCTCGTCCTAAGAAGCCGAAGCTATAATTCTATGCAACAGAACTTTCAAGTTGCAACTTCGATGATTCCAGAGCAGGGCTGCAAATCATCACTCCTTGCTTAAGAGTTGGAGACTTTCCAACTCCTGTTCAGAACACAGTCTAGCATGCTCACTGGACTGGATCATTCACCTAGCTTGTCATTAACGGCGAAATGATCCTGGCCACCATATTAAACAAAAGACCTGATATGGGGCCGCGAAACGACAACCACCACGATACTCCCATAAAGGGCCAACCTCAATAATCAGTCAGAGAACAGTTAAATGTCTAAAGAGACAAATAACGAACTCTGCGGCTTACTGATTCCCATGGAAATAAAGTGGAGTTTCCAGTTGAACCCCTGCTGTCTTCAGGGGACTGGGCTCCCTTTTTCCCCAGTTCCACTGTGTCTAGATAGTGGAATTCTATAAAGACCATATTTATGAACCCCCGGGGGGGCATACAGGTGACAGTAGGATGTTCAACTGAGCTTTCATTAGGGTCTTTCCTTTCACTTTCAATGTGCAACGATTCAAATCGAATAGCAAACACTAATCGCCCGAAACTCCTTTCCCACAACCTTATTTCCTACTTCTAGCACAATGCGTTAAATGAGTAGAGGTTGCCCCGTGAGTTGTGGTCCTATTAGAAATGAAATGTTTTTTTGAACAACAAATTTTATTAAAATTTAACCAAATGTTTTATGCATTAAATGTGAGAAATAATTGAAAGTTTCTTAGACTAAAGGCCCAACTATAATATGCATAATCTGGCTTAAGCCAACTTAAACAACTGTGCAAATACCTAATAATCATATGTGGCAAACTGTAATGTACTTAACAAAACTTTTCGTGAAGTTTCGTTAAATATCAATTGTTTAAGCAAAGTACGAAACTGAATGATAAATTTCATTTATTTAGAAAGAAATTATTTTTTTGCAAAAGTGCAAATAAAACAAATGTGCAACTATGTATAATAATTTCTGTATTCGTCTAAGTACATTATAGCCACCTAAAAGTCTTCACATGATTTGCTTAAGCATTTGACAGACTTTTCGTTTAATTTTTGACATTAGCTTGAGCCAGCTTATGTATATTATAGTTGGGCCTTAACAAATGCTATCTGCTGCTATCTAGAAAGTCATTTCAAGCCAAACTTAAATTGATATTTAAACTGATGTGATAAGCCAAAATCTTTTGAAGTAGCGATAACAAATAGTTTAATAATTTTAAGGAAGATTTTAAAGCTTTTTAATTAATATAAATTTTTTAAAATATCTAATATTTTCCTTTTTCTAACTTTTAACATTCTTAACAAATTATTTATTTATTGGTATTTGTGTTAACTAGCAATAAGTCAACATAACGTTATTAGTTTTCGTTAGCCAGATAAATAAATAAATAAGAGGAAAGGAAAAAATAACAAAAATAAATATCATGTGCACTAATACATAAATACGATCTCAATAAAAACACAACAAGGAAAAGGATGTTCCGACAAAATCCAAACAAAAGCAAGAAGCTTTTCAAAATAATTGAAGAAAAGTTCATCAAAATACATATTGACAAATAAGAAACTCTTAATTTACAGACATTTTCACACATTCACACACTCACGCATGTCACTAAAAAAGTTTTACGAGCCTTGTACTTGTCTTCACTTAATTTCTTAAGTTATTTTCATGACATTGTTTGACATTCTATGACAATATTTTTGAGAAAAGTTTTTTAAAGCCAACGACTTAGACTTGGGGAAACCAAACCAATCAAAAGAAACAATTTCACTCATTCCAACGTCATTATACATATATTTGTGTTTATTTCAAACAATCGTATTAAAAACTCAATACCGTGATTTTCTCGCTTTAATAACTTCATACTTTCATGTCGTCGCTATTTTATTTAATTTATTTATTTTACTACTCAACATGCTTTTAAGGATTTAAGATTTTATAAATAATTTTAATTAATGCGCTAATTTGTTAAGAAAATTTTGTATTATGCTATTATGTTTTAATTAAAATGGGGAGGTGAAAATAAATATTTGAAATCTTAAATAAATGGCTGTGTGTATGCAAAGAAGTATGAAACTTTATATTTGTTATTTTCATTGTATGAGTTTAATAAATTGTTATTAAAGTAATTATGAGTATTTATTGAGATTCCAGAAATTCTTTTGAACAAGATGAGATTGCCATTAATTACTGGTGTTATTAATAAATGTGTAGAGAGAAAGTTATTAATAATAAGTAATTTATGTAGAAATGATTGAAAATAAACAATGTTTTTTGTTGTTTTAAATGTTTTGCTGTGTTTGTGTAGAAGTGTTTTTGAGTCTTGCTGTCTATGCTATGTTGATTTTATGAAAAATTCTCATAGAATCAGTTTGGCTTTGGATATAAGACTTTTAGGTTTTTCTATACAATATTGGGGTAAAATTCACTGATGAGCTACTTGAGAAATAGTGAAATTGCAATATGGATGTGCTCTCCCCCACAGTAGTACATTTTAATTATTTTTTATTTTTATTGGAATAAATGTTTTATGAGAATATCATAAAATATTTATTTTTTAATAAAAATTTTTTGTAACAAATATTTCGTGACAATATCATGAAATATTTATTTAAAGGAATCAAGCACGAACAATAAAATTGCTTGTTATTAATAATAATCTTTTCTTACATAATTTCATCTACACCGGTAATTAAAAATAGCTGATCCTAAATCGTCTTAATTTCCAGTAAAATTAAATTCTTAAATTTACTAAGAAATTTATTTCAAAAAATTTTGTAATTTAGAAATAATTAGAAACTGGCAGAACTAACGCAATATATTCTGAAGTGCTACATTCATCAGTTATATAGGTCGGGTTTTTCAACAAGAAGTTTGTTTTTAAATTGTGGCAACACCAACAATGAATGTTACAATGAATTCAATTTCGCACGAAAATCGCATTAAAATAATTAAAATCCACTATTAAAATGGCGGTTCTGTTAAAGTTACATTTCGTAGAATTTGTGATATTTTCGTACAACATAATCGTCCTTATAATACCGCTATTAAGTTGACAGACTCCATACAAAATGTGCGAACACCAACACGTGTTTGACTGGGTCGTTGAACTAAACACATCGCAGCCGTTAGTCAGAGTGTTAAAGCAGATTTAATTTTGTCAATCTCTCGATGGTCTCAACAATTGGGGTATCCAAAACCACCTCATGGCGAATTTTGCGTAAGAATTTGACTTTGAAGCTTTTCAAGGTTCAACTGTTGCAGGAATTGAAGATTCGTTTAATTCATTCAGGCTGGTTTTTCTAAAAAAAATCAGGTTTTTACCCGAAGCCCATTTTCACTTGTCAGGGCATGTCAACAAGCAAAATTGTAGCATTACGGCTTCTGAAAATTTTAGAGCAATTATTGAGAAGTAGTCTGGAGGCGTAATTAATCCCTATTTTTCGAAGATGGGGTTGGAAATGTGGTAACGGTCAATGGATCACGCTATCGCGAGTTGTTAAAATTCATTTTTGGTCCATTATTGACGACGCACTGTGGGAACATTTAACAAGAAGGCGATCGTAATTTTGATACGCGTTTTTTTTTTTGTCTACTAGGTGAGATCATAGGCTTTCGTTTAAGGTATAATTTAATATAATTTAAAATAGTTGTGATAGCTTCCAAAATACATTTTAAATTTTAGCTGTTTTTTGGTACGAAAGTAAAGTATTAAAAACGTTTAGAACTTATACTTATTAAAAACTTAAAATTAGTCAGGTAGGGCCAAGTTTTGGCCCCCGTGAAATTTTTAGTACGAAGGCCAAAGTTTGGTTTTTTGAAACAATTTGAGTTAAAAATTAGCTGATTCAGTAGCAAAAACATAAAAAATATATTCAGTGGTTCATATTTACTTTACATAAGAAAGTATTTAAGTCCAAAATAAACATAAATACTACTTGTATATGTAAACTTTTATTGTAAATTGATTAATACTTTATTAATATACAAAAAATTTTAAAAGGATGAAATACTGTGTTTGGAAAAATTACTATTAATTTAAAAAATTAGTAAATATTTCTTCTAAGCGGATATTGCACATATAGGGATCTGATGTGTATAATAAAATATTAATCAAGTCTTCATTAGTAAAATATCTAGCAATTTTTCTTGTGTTATGCTCACGAAAGAGTCTATATTCTTTGTTTCGTTTTTCTTGCGCTTCTTCAGATAGATCTCCTATTGGTAGAATATTGTGTTGAATTATTTGTTCCCCATGGTACAAACATTTTTTATAAACTGTGGATGGCATATATCTCCAAGAATATTTTTCGTTGCAAAGTATAGCTGTTTTTTTGGCGTACTATCCAAATTTTTTTGCATTTATCTTTCTGCTGCATGCTAGAACTTGTAAAATAATACTGAATCTCCTTATTAGTTGCAAATCTACTCCTGTGATAGATGCTGCAGTTTTTGGATCAGAAAAAAATCTTCTTGCAGTGTTTCCATCATTTCTGTTCCCTTCCCCTTGCTTTGGCTGATCGATGATTAGGCCTTGTTCTAAATATTTTTCTTGAATTTGTTTTTTTGCTTTTTCGTCTCTTTTTTCTTCATTTTCCTTATTTTTTCTTACTGTTTCGCCTAACGGACCAAAATCCAAATCATAACCCAATTTAAGAATATAATCCATAAAACGTATTCTAGTATGAAGAGAGGACAATCCAAATTCGTATGATGCCTTAAAAGTCTCATCTTCTGGAACTGGATGGCTTGACTTGATGACTTTTTGCATATAATGCAGATTGATGATGCTTTTGTATCAGTTAAAGCTTGTGCAACTTTTCCATCAATCATTGTGAGACACATTTTAAAATTTACTTTGATTTCCTGTTCATCGACAGTAAATGTTACAGGTTGAAAGTCTTTAATGTCATCTTTTATTTTTCGGACTTCTTCAGTTATGACATTTTTTATTTCTTTTTTGAAAGTAAATTTTATTGGTCTGCAATATTTTGTTGTCGAGGGTATTTCCTTTTTCCATATATCAATTTCTGTTGCTGTACTAGTTGACGGCTCCAACTCGGTATAACTTTTTATTAATTGAAATGGAACGAATGATATCATAAATAAATGATGATATTTATTTAATGAATTTTTGGCATTACTTGCTTGTCTTGCCTCTGACCAGAGGGTCCGTCACATCCCCATTTAGAAGTTAACAAATGCTGCTATTTCCCAGTTTTTCAAGCGGTTAGAATTAAACGTATTTAACAACCTTTCGGCAGTGTGTTCAGAAGGTCTTGCTATTTTATTTCTGCTGAAGTAGAAGTGACAGTTATAGCGGTTTGTGAAGGTAGGCATTCTTTTTTGGCAGCGACTAAACCTCTATACTGTGAGAAAATCCAAGAACTCTTTTCATTTGTTCGCTTCCGCAATTCGTTGTACTGATTTTTAGTTAACTTTAAATACGAAAATAGTGCTAACGCTTCTTCTGGATTTTCTGAATTTGAAAAATAAAACTATTTTGCAATCAGTGCAAATCAATTTAAAAAGCAAAGTACTTTTGTGTAAATTATATCAATTTATGTTATTTTAAGTAGGCAAAATATTTTTTTGACCAACTGTGCATGACTTTGAAATTGACTAAAAAATTTTTGTTTTCTTTCTAAAATTATTCATATTCATCTAAACAACGTCTCTCATATAGGCGATTTGAAAAATAAATAAAATGCTTACAAAATAGCAAAACAGAAAAAAAATATTTAATTCCATTTTGCAAAAACTTTTCGACCTTGTGTCAGAAAAATTTTTCCGGTGCTCACGGTCGCATCCTGCCGGGTGTATAATGGGGTATACCCGTATAGGGGATATTTAGGGCCATGATACAGTGTAAATGCTTTTACATTTAGTAAAAGAATTTCGAAAAAAACTGAACCTCTAAAAAATTTATTTCTAAAAATCAAAAATCAATCAAAAACATTTCAGTTTTCTTATGCTAATCGATAAATTATTACGCTATTATACAAAGTTCGTTTCGTTTAAAATCCTTGTACAACAAAAGAGTTATAGATGTTTAAAAATCAAAAATTTACTAAGAAATTTCTATAGTTTTTTTAAACGATCTTTTTTTATTTATCTTTAATAAATATCTTTTTTTCTTTTTAACGATCTTTTTTATATATTTTTTTCTTTTCGATATTTCGCTTTCCTTTGGAAAACTTCTTCAGGAAAAAAATTTATTTTTGAATATGTTAATAATTTTTTGTTTTCAAAATTAAAATTTTTTCCTGAAGAAGTTTTCCAAAGGAAAGCGAAATATCGAAAAGAAAAAAAATATATAAAAAAGATCGTTAAAAAGAAAAAAAGATATTTATTAAAGACTAAGAAATTTCTCATTTTAACAAAATACTGAAAATGCTCATTTTGAATCACCCTGTTCAGTGTGATATAGCGAAAATAAAGTTTTAATTTTTTGTCTCCCGAGATATACTAGTATCTATTCTCGAGCGAGCTTTAAAATTTTACAATTGGGGACCATGAAAAAAAGGACTTTTGGCCGTCTTCTCGTAAAATGATCCCCACTACGTGGATATCAGTGACTGTGGTTTCAACAGGACGTTAGCATATGTTACATAGCCAGTGAAACAATCAATTTATTGCAAACTTAATTTCCCGATCGCATAATATCACAACACCACTAGATTATTTTTTGTGGGGCTTTGCTCAGGACCGAGTCTATACGAAGCCAATGGAACTGATTTCAGTCTTAAAACTCAAAATCCGTTATCTGAATAACGAAGTAGGATTGCCATTTTGTCAAAAAGTGCTAAAAAACTTTTATGAAAAAATCAGCAGCTGTCAGCGTAGTCATAGTGGACATTAGCCAGATATCAGTTTTCATTCATGGCGTTTTCATTTGCCTTCGTTATACAATAAAAATTTTAATTATTTAAATTTTTTTGTTTTATTTTGTTTTAGAAAACAAACTTCTTGTTGAAAAACCCTTTACATAGTGCTACTACCTGCCTCCAGGATCCTGTAGACAACTTATGTCATGAATGTAGTTTAAGTAAAAAATGTAGTTTAAGTAAATCTAAAATTTGTGATTATTTTCGATAATAACAAGAAAACGGTCGTTATGCTTCATATGGCTCAATGAATATTTGATAGTGTGGGAAAATGCCTTCAATAATTCTGAATTTCTTATTATTGTTGTGTACAGTAATTAAATGACTTGATATTCAACTAAAGCTGTTTCATCAAAACGTTATTGCGAACAAATTGAACATGAAAAATTACCATTTTCCGGATGAACACGTACATGGCATTTTATCAAATATGGCAACAAACAATGAAACAAATACAACTGCTGATTTTAGGGATTAGCAAACTTAAGGATGATAATGAATGTCTATAAATGGATGCCGTTAATGTTGTTGCTTTTTGTTAAAAAAAAATTCAAAATGTACAAAATCACTAATGGCATTTTGACCTGAAGCAACGTGTAGTCAGAGAATAGAAGTAGAGGTTATAGGTGGCGGGCAAAAAATTAACTTGCAATCATCCATCCCCCTTTCCTTTCTCTTTCATGATGTCAATTTCAAGTTCTTGTAACATTTCCGTTACATTAGTGTAACAAAGAATTTCTTATTAAACTCACACATAGATTCCATAAAAAAACGTATTAACAACAACAATAGAGTTGTTACTGCGAATGATGTTGATTATAATGGCGATGAGTCGTTTTTTAAGTGTTATTCTGTCTAATGTAAGAGTATTTAATCTGGCACAGGAAAAATTTAACATTTGAAGCACCTGTTTAATTGCACTAATGAGACAAGGTTTACATTAACTGCCAAATAGCAACATACGCTTAATATGCCATCCTCCACTTAGGTATGAGTGTAGACATAAGAAATAATTAGCGCCAAAAGATAAAGGAAATAAAAATATGAACAAAATTGTTTAAAGGTTATAAAATGTATTATATATTCTGTTTTTATGATTTTATTATACGCACAAGATTGTTAGTGTTCTTAACGTAAATGATTTCACGTTTTACTCTTACAAACGATTAAGGTAATTCCCTTAATGTGCTGGAGAGTTCTTTATGGCCATTTAAAGGATTTTTTTTTTAAATAAAAGAAGAAAATAAAAAACATATTTTAATATTCTTTCGTCTTAATAATTCTCCTCCTGTGTTTCCACTCCGTCCCAAAAATTATTAAAAGCTGTAGCATTAACACTACCAAAAATCCATTTCATTCGCGGATTTGTTTTATCGCAAGGATTTACATAAACAGCTGATTTATCATTTTGCACAAAAGCCTCCATACAAAATTTTCGGCTAATGCCATGAGCAATCATTTGATCTTTAAGGTTATAAGACCAAAATTGATTACCGCCGAAATTGTGACAAGACCATATCCAAATGCTTGCATTGGTGGAACTCTCGTGAACGTCTAAACAAATACTTTCTGATTTTTTGCGTATATCTCTCAAATAGGTAAGACTCCAGTATTGTGTTTGATGAGGGTGGGTTTTGTTAGAGGCGCAGTGATAAAGACCAATGGCAGCATTACTGCCACCGCCCATTGAATCAATACAATACTGTGGAAAAGCTGCACTTTGTATAGCACCGGAGGCAAAATCAGGTGGAAAAACTGGCGGAAAGGTTTTCAGAATATCTGGTGCTATAACTTCCAAAAACCATTTAAAGGATTTACATTGCAACTTGTTACGCAAAGCAATTTGCTTTGATAAATCACCAGTATCTACGTCCTCATAAGTTTCCGGTTGATGATCATACACGTACTGCGCATATTCATCCATCCAGACTTCAGCCAATCGTTTCTGATTCTGAAAATGAAGTAAAAAATAACAAATCAGAATTAGTTACATTTAAAACGAAATAAAATTATTTACCCTGGCCACAAAACTATAATTTCTAGGACTTGGCCTTCCGTTCATGGGCCCCCGAAATATATGAGCCACTCTAGAGCAGGGAACATCACATAGCAAGCCACCACACATCCAAATTTTAAAACTTAATTCATATTGTTCGGCACCCCAAATATCTAAACCTTCATCGTAACCGCCCAATTCCCAAAAAAACTCGCGATGTATGGCAAATAAGCCACCCATCATAATTGGATTGCGATAGGGTTCTGTACGATCTCCTATGTCTACCTCCAATATCGGCATTTGTTTATATATCAAATTCCAATCAAAAGCTCCCCTGGAACCATCTTGATAACCGCCATTGTAGGCAAAAGTTGCATGATCTATGCCATCTACAATAGGACAGGTGGCAATACGTTTGTTTAAAGCAATCGGCTCCAATAAAGGTGGCAACCAATTGTAGTTGCATTCTATGTGGGAATCAAAAAATACTAACACATCTCCTTTGGCTTTGCGCGCTCCAGCTAAACGGGCTCCTATTAATCCGGTTCGCAGCTTAAGGCGTACAATTTTTACCAAATCCTTGAAATAGTTGGCCACATAGTCTTCGAGTTGTTGCTTTAAATATATCCGCTCACTGTAATCATCTACAATGACAATTTCACGCAGTAGTTCGGGTGGTGTACGATTTTTGATGCTGTGCAAAGTTCGCAATAGTACACTGAAGTGTTCATTGTAAAATGGTATGACCACACTGACAGTCGGTAAGTAAGTGGAGTATAGCTTTTTGTGGCATCTGAAATAAGAGAAAAAATAATGCATCAACTGTGATGGCAAATGAAATTGGATTCATTACACAAAGCAAGAAAAAGTATATGTGAGGATTAATAAAGAGAACAAAGAAAAAAGCTTTGTGTTTTGTGCGGACTATGTCTTCGCCTTACAATAATATTGATTGATTATGAAGTTGCAAAGGATAATATTACGTAATATTATTTTATGTTTAAGTAAAATATAAAAAAAAAATGTTTTTCAATCTTAAGCCGGATTACAATTTTTTATTCGGTTATAAAAAATTTTATTTAATTAAAATATTTTTTAAACGTTGGGGTACCTTGAGAATAACTTCAAAATAACTTAGAACATTACTTTTACTTGAACCTATAGCGATAGGAATGGAAGGTTCTTTTCGATGTTGGGTGAAATTTCTTATATGGAATAAAGAACGTCTGCTAATGCATAGCAATGGAAGGCGTTTACAAAGAAGCAGATTTACGGAAATCTGCACTAGATTTGACAAAGTTCAACACACCAAGAGTAAAATTATTTAGAGATAAAATCACCAAGAAGACAACGTGCTGGTATGATAGACTATGCCATAGTTAGATGAAGCCTTTATAATTTTTTGTAATAGTTTAGTTTATCTGACGAAGCTGTACCTTGGTTAACGAGCTAATATTAAAATAAATGGATCGATGTACGCATCTGCAATAGAAATCGTGCATGGTTTTTCCAAAAAGGTAATCCGTTACGATTTTTGGCGGAGTTCTTTTTAAATCTGATTGCATTTGTAAAAAACAGTGACTAAGAGAGATAATAGTTGCCTTCAAATATCATCGGACCAAATATCATCAGATGATCCCCTCCGGGGTCACATTGATATGTTTTGATGGAATCTCACCGTCATTACATGTGTCAACGGGGGTAAAAGAGAGGTCAGTCCCCTAAAAGGCTAGCAGGAGCCAACTGGGCAATTCCACTTTATTTCCACGGAAATCAGTGAAGCCCTAGAGTTCAGCTTTTTGGTTTTTTAGCCTTTTAGCTGTTCTCTGACTGATTATTGAGGTTGGCCCTTCGGGAGTACTGTGGTGGTTGTGGTTTCAAAGCCCTCGTTTGAGTTGTGTGGGTCGGATCATTCACAATGAACACAATGAACACAATGAATGGTCCAGGTCCAGTGAGCATGATTGCGGTTGTGTTCTTAAATTTTATTAAGTCTCATGCGTTCTGGACCAGGAGTTGGATAGTCTTCAACTATTCAGCGAGGAGTGAGGGCTGCGGCCTGCTCCGAGCTCTTAAATTTGCGACTAGGAGTGACTGAAGGATAGACATATGCGAAGGATTCCTAGGGCGAGAATGACGTTATATTTTTTTTACACTGGTATGATCCACCGTCAGTTTATGGCTTACACGGCTCGCTATTGACGTAAATATTATCATCATTATCGGATGATTTCTCCCAGTGGCACATTTATATGTCTTGACGGAATCTTACCGTCATAACATATGTCACCGGGGGTAAAAGGGAGCTCAGTTTCCTAAAGCTAGCAGGCGGCCAACTGTACAACTCCACGTTATTTCCACGGGAATCATTTAACCCCAAAGTTCAGATTTTTGGCTTTTTAGCCTTTTAGCTGTTCTCTGACGGATTATTGAGGTTTGGCCTTCGGAAGCTCGTGGTGGTTGTGGTTTGGCGGACCTCATGAAATGATTAAGTGGCCAGGATCATCTCACCTCTACTGAGAACAAAGGGTGAATGATCCGGATCCAGAGACCATGCTTATTTGTTCTGGACCAGGCGTTGGATAGTCTCCAACTCTTCAGCGAGGAGTGAGGGTTGGCGGCCCTGCTCCGAAACTTCCGAAATTGCAACTAGGAATAACCTGTTGCATCGAATTATGTCTTCGGCTTCCTAGGGCGTGTGTGCACGCTACATATCACCCAAGTGGTTTCATTCGTCGTCGAGTTATGGCTTACACAGCTAGGTACCCACATAAATCTTATTACGCATCATCAGATGATTCGATGAATGCTATAGGAAAACTCAGTTTGAAGAAAAATCTGGAAGTTGTTTGGAAAATTACATTTAACACTGACAGTTCACTGTAAGATGTATTAGTAGATACTACATGACAATCCAGAACTCAATAATATTATGGAAAGTTGTCTTGCTATTGAAGAAAATTAAAAAAATGAAAGTAGTTACTCGTACATGAAAGTTAGATTTAATAAATATAAGCTGAAGTTACAAAAAACAGTAACAATTTAAATCTCAACTATCAGATGATTGATGAAACCAAAAACTTCCATTTTTGAAAAAAAAAATATTTTGTTAAAAACAAACGATAAAATCTTCTAGTTTTGAGTTTTTCTATCCATATCTTTTTTGCTACATTATTTATCAATTAAAAGAAAAATTATAGATAAAATTTACAATTGTGATTATTTGAAAGAAGAATAAAAAATCTTTCAACTGCTTCGTTTTTTCAACTCAATTGTAAAAATAAAAAAAAAAATTAATTGAAATATAAAAAACCTACCCATCTCTGCGTACATCTGGTACAGAGCGATTGACCGATATGTAATCGGATAGCAAAGCATTAAAACCATTATCCAGTGACATTTCCTGTTCCAGTTGCTTTTTTGTTTCATCCAAAATATAAGCTGGCGTGCCACGCTCTCCCAAACCTGTACGATGTTGATCTTTATTAATGGAGTCCCAGTCATGCCAATCTCTCTTAAGGCCTCTTAATTCAGGTAAGCGAAAGGGTACATTGATATCGTAAAATTTCGTTAAATTTAAATCTCCACGTAATGCAGTTTGGGCATTAAACGATCTGTATCTATGATTTAGTGATGCCACATTGTCATTTTGTCGAGATAATCGTTTTTCCACAATTTTAATCGTTATAATCGAAAGAATTATAAGAGTTGTAACGAAAATTATTATTTTTTTCACAAAACGCTTTACATAACGTGTCTTCATATTTCCTAAAGTATTGTCATCCAGTCCAGTATAAAGAAAGCGCGATACACGATGTTAGTTGAGACATTTATTGACTGCAACTAACCGAATAATTTATCAGTTATTGTTTTGTAACACAGAATGATATCTATTTCCGTATGTCTCTTTTTTAAATTTATTTAAGTGATTTTTTTACACACAATTTTAAGTGAAACAAACAGACGTTTATATATTTTTTTGATAAGAAATTTTTTGAGTCTTGCACAGCGAATAGTTTAAAGCATCTTTTTATTTTATCAAAATAATTATAAAAGGAACAGAAAATATTAAAAATACATTTTAGCAGCAAAATTTTTTAAATTAATAGTTGAAATTCAGCATGGAAATGTAAATTTTATATTAATTAAACTAAAACGTAATAAATTTCCATTGAAATAATATTTAAAAATTCAATGATACTTGTTATTAAAAGCTTGTGCCAATGGCCAATTCGCTAGCGCTTACTGAATACTACAGTAAACTTCATTTAGGTGAATTAACGAACTTTGTCCAACTAAAATTCATAAATTTTAATGATAAACTCAAACACAATAATTAAATTTTAAAGAAAACAATAACAACAACCAAGAAGTCATTAAATTTTTGTATTTCTTTTTAGGTGCCCCTGTAGGATAATAGGTAGTGTACTAGCTTGTCAGTATGGGGGTTGTGGGTTCAACTCCCAACGAAGACCTTGGTTTTTTTTCACTAAAAAAATAAAGATTTACTGTCGGTGGGGCTGCTCAGCGATGAAGGCATAGTCACTGGTCGCTGTGCTGTCTTTATATGGCAATTAATTTCCGACTATCCTTCTACTTTCACCACCTGCTTCATCTCTTCTCTATCCCTTTCCTAAAGAATGTAGCACGGTACTTGACTAAAAAGGCATCGTTGCCTGTAGTGATGATAAGCCCATGCAATTCGTTGTGATCCAAAATGTCGAGCAACTATGAATAAATATCACGTGACATAGAACAAAAGTGATTCAGAGAACAACTATAGATATATACAACTATAGATATGTGAAGTTTTATAAATTTGTACACAACGAATGAGATATCCAAGCAAAATTAGAAAATACTCTTAATCAAACACTATCTATTCTTCGGTACGTATGAAGTAACCTCAAGTCCTATTTGGAAAACAAGTTATATAAGGCAGAGGTAGCTGCAACATAGCATCCTTCTTAACTTTAGCTACTGTAAAAATACCGATTAGTCGTAACTTGTGCAATATCCGTTACAACCTGCCTTCTATATTTTGTGTGCGGTACTAAAAGGTGTTTTTTTAAGCTAGATAGAACTTTAAATTGTAAAAAGTAACACAAAAAATGAAATTTTGATGAAACATTTTTTTATTTGTTTCAGTATACTCTGACAAATCATCATGAATAGACTCTCGCTTGAACAACGCTACGAAATTATCCAAATTTACTTTGAAAATCAGTCGTCGATTCGCGCAACTTATAGACGACTTCGTCATTTTTATGGCGTACATAATCGTGCATCTGAACAAGCCATTCGTCGAACTGTCGATAGATTTCGTACCACATACTCTCTAGAGGATGCAATAACACCAACACGTCGAAGGAATGTGCGTACTGAAGAGAATATCGCCGCTGTAAACGAAAGTGTGGAAGAAGATCCAAATTTATCAATTCGTCGTCGGTCGCAGGAATTGGAGCTCTGTCCGTCCACTACGTGTAAAATTTTGCGCAAAGATCTCGGCCTACACCCGTATAAGATCCAGCTGGTGCAGGAATTGAAGCCACGAGACCATTATATGCGTCGTTCTTTCGCCGATTGGGCTCTAGAGCAGTTGGCAACTGACCCGTTGTTTTATCGCAAAATTGTGTATAGCGATGAGGCGCATTTTTGGCTTAACGGGTTTGTTAATAAGCAAAATTGCCGCATATGGAGTGAGACCAATCCACAACAGACCCTACAGACTCCATTACATCCAGAAAATTGCACCGTTTGGTGCGGTTTTCACGCTGGTGGCATCATCGGACCTTATTTCTTCAAAAATTAGGCCGGAGCTCGCGTTACGGTCAATGGAGATCGTTACCGCACCATGATCAATGATTTTTTGTTTGAAAATATGGATGACATTGATCCGGACGAGATGTGGTTTCAACAGGATGGCGCTACGTGCCATACAGCGAACGCAACCATCGACTTATTGAAATCAAAATTTGGCGATAAGTTGATTTCGAGAAATGGACCTGTCAATTGGCCTCCAAGGTCGTGCGATTTGACACCACTCGACTATTTCCTGTGGGGCTACGTGAAGTCACTGGTTTATGCTGATAAACCAGCAATAATTGACGCCTTGGAGGACAGCATTGTTCGTGTTATTCGTGACATACGCCCAGCAGCGCTCGAAAAAGTGGCCAGTCCATATGCCCGAAATCATTTTCAAATGTTAATGTCACGTATTGATCCTTCGAATAAAAAAGAAATTTTGATTACAATTTAATTTTTTGTGTTATTTTTTACAATTTCAAGTTCTATTGGGCTTAAAAAAACACCCTTTATATTATGGGGACATGATAAGAAGGAATTGATATGAAAACCTTTTTCTGTATGACCAAGAGGAGTCAAAAAAAGGATTTTGTATCTGTTGTAAATTTAACTAAATTTTTAATTAACTGACTACACAATACGTCTGGGTGAATTGTGTTTCTTGTTGGTGAAATTGTGGATGACCGTCTCATATAAAATCCGAAATTTTTGTGCGTGAACTTATTAAATCACCGAAATACTTTAATCAAATTTATTTCGGGTAGGAGTAATAACATTAATATCACTAAAATAAGACTTCTTAAATACATTCACATATTTCTACATTAATATTGCAAAGCTTTGGAATATAACACCCGCAGACATTAAATAACTTATCGAAAAATTATACAGTGTCTTCCACATAGCTATTACTTGCTATTATTGCATTCAAGTTGCTCTTTACTGTGGCTATAAAATTCATAATGTCAAGTTTTTATGTTGTACAAATACATCGCTCGTTATTTAAGATTTTCAAGCAATTATCTTTCATTTTCCTTTATTTCGTATTATTTTTTGACATTTCAAACTAATAAGTCATGTTGTTGTACTATTTGCTGTAGAGATACGACTAGCTAGTAAAATAATAACACACTTGGCCCAACTTTAAACTTTATTCTCTCGAATTGTTACCCAAAATATCTAGCCACGTACTTTTCGTTAGGCTTTTAGTATTCCGCTACTAAATATACTAACTGAAGAGCCAAAAATGTATATAATGTATGGAGTTTATTGTAATTGTTATTTCATTATCCTTTTACACTAAACCTAAATAAATCCAAAAATTTCAAACATACCTTTGATAAAAATATTATAGGTCTTGCCATTTTAGATTTATTAATTTTCTATTGAAGTAGGTAGCTGTTTACTAGGGGCAGTAGGTCACAGGTGGTCTGTGATAGCTACTTGCAAGATATCTCCAGCCAGTTCAAAACAAAAACTAGTACTGCTATCCTTCGAAAATCTATTGCAGAAATATCAGGAATCAGTGACACGAGTTGCTGTTTACATGTGTTTGTCACACATGTACAGTACATACAATGTTGAGAGCAAATGTTGATGCACCTTTAATTAATGATCTTCTTTTCTATACCTTAAACGTTTCCAGGTTGCGCATCTAAAGTTCTCATGGAGTGCTTAAGGATCTTACTTTTGGAACTACAGGCAGCCAAGAAATAATAAGGGTCAAAATAAGATAGCGGGTTTTTCAACAAGAAGTTTGTTTTCGAAAACAAAATAAAACACAAAATTTAGATTGAGATAATTCAAATTTTTATTGTGTTACGAAAAGAAAAGTTCGGCAATTATACATGAAAAATGATATCTGGCAAATGTTCCTGACAGATGTCGATTATTTCATCGAAATTTTTAATAATTTTTCGGCAAAATGGCGCTCCTATTTCGTTGACAGATTTTGCGTTTTAAAACTGAAATAGATTTGATTGGCTCCGTATAGACTCTCTCCTTCACATAGCTCCAAAAAAATAATCCAGTCGTGTTAAATCACACGACCTGGCTGGCTATACTTAACTGCTGATTGACGTGAAATATGCGATTGGGAAATTTGGTTTGCAGTGAATTGATCGTTTCTTTGGCTGTGTGACATGTGGTAGTGTCCTGTTAAAAAAACATGTCAGTGATATTCACGTTGTCAATTATAGGCCAAAATTGAATTGTTAGCATCTCGCCCGTTATGGAATATGGCAATCACGCCTTCAGGCCACATAGCAAACCATGCAGATGTTTAGCATGCAAAGGCTTTGAGGATTTTCAGAAGATCAAATGTGGCAATTTTGCTTGTTGACAAGTAAAAATTGGCTGCGTCTGAAAAAATGTTTTTTTCAGAAAAACCAGCTGTCGTTCCTAAATGAAATGAGTGAATCTGCGGCGATGTGAATAGTGGATCGGTTTCAATTCCTGCACCAGTTGAACCTTGTAAGACTTCAAAGTCAAATCCATACGCAAAATTCGGATGTGGTGGTTTTGGCTAACCGCAATTGATGAAAACATTGGGGAATTGATAAATTTCGACCTGCTTCAACACTGTGCCTCACGGCTGCGACTTTTTCAGTTGAACGTTCCGGTCGAATACACGTTGGTGTTTGCACATTTTGTATCGAGTCTGTCGACTCAAATTGAACGAGCAAATTCTTAATAGCGGTTTCAGAAGAACGATTATGTTGTCCAAAAATATCACAAATTTTACGAAACGTAACTTTCACAGAACTACCATTTTCATAGTAAATTTTAATTATTTTAATGCGATTTTCGTGCGAAACTGAATTCATTGCAACAATTGCCAATGCATCTACTATGAATACAAAAAAAACTGAATGTCAAAACTATCATATTGTTGGTGTTGCAGAACAAACTTGTTGTTGAAGAACAAACTTCTTATTTAAAACCCCGATATTTATTCTATTTCATAAAGTCATAAAATAATTTAAGAAAAGCAGTTAAAGTCTATTATTGGTTATACTGCCAATAGGGCAATTGAAAATTTCACGTGATTAATAATAGAATTAATTGAAATTATGTTTGCAAATTGTTTGTTTATAAGACGGAAGATCTCACACGTACATAAAAATTTTATATTTGAGTACAATGAAGTACTGAAGCACCGAAGTGCCATGCAAAGATATTTAAGAACAAGTTTACATCGTTCAACATCTTTTTAGTGTGTTTAAAAAAATAAATATATACATTTTTAGATCTGCACTTAAGTCTCACATCACTCGCCATTTGCTATTCCTCTCCCTTTCTAACGCTCTCTCATTCCTTTTAATATCTTCGTTAGAAATAAATTATAACTTAAAACACTTAAGAGTCTTAGTACTTTTTAAAACACTTAAACAACAACAACAAAAATGACGACTGATAAGAGCACGCAAACCTTCGTGTTGCTCTTTTTCAAGACTTTAACTATTCTATCCTTTATCCTTTGCCCATTCAACATTTAATTTCTGAACAAAAATTAAAGAGGGTGGGTGTCTTTGTGTAAAGTTTGTTGGAAACATTTTCACATCCTCTCGGCTTCGCCTTTTTGCTAGCTGCCTCCACTGCCATGTATTTATTTTGCTTCTTTAACAACATGTTCAGGTGTTTTAACGCTCATTTATGAAATAAAATGTCACAAACAAGTGTTTTTAGTGTAAATTTCGTGTCAAAAATATAAAAAAGTTTCGAACGTTTGCCTGCCTCATTATACAGTTTTATTATATCCTTCTTAGATTTAAAGCCTTAAAAAAGTTTTGTCGGTTTACATTTTGTACATTTTTGCCATCTTTAACTTGACAGTAAAAATTTATTTATCTTTTTTAAGTGTGTATGTGTGGGTGTTTCTTTTTTTTTTTTGTTAGATTTAAAGAGTTCTTCACTTGATGTTTTTTATGAGTTGCGGTTGATTTTTATATTTTTATTTAAAATATTTTGTAGTCGTTTGCTATGAAAGTTGAAAGTAAATATTTTATAGAGGTAGAATGTAGAATATGTATTTTTTTTTTTAGAGAATTAGTAAATGTATTTGGTTCGTGTGTTGTTATTTACACCTGAGACTTACTTTTATTAAGTTCCATCGTGTGCCAAAGAGAGGGTGGGGATGGTTATAATATTAAATGCATGACATATATTTTTATATTTGTTTTTTCATGTTGTTTATATTTTAAATTTAATAAAATACTTTGCTCGCCATTTTTCTTGCTTCGGTCTCACTTTATCACGAATTTATAACTGATGGCTTTGAATAATGCTTATTTCCGTTCCAATATATCTGCGTTCTGTGTTGTTTTGTGTTGTTTTGTTTTGTTATTACTTATCTCGGCTGTCATATATTTTGTTAACAGAACAGTTCAATCCTTTAATCTAGTCATTTAACATCATATTTTATTGTCAATTGTGTAACGCGTTTTACCTTTGTTACTTCTAAAAGTTATTTCCGTTTCATTGTAATTTCCGGTTGTTTTGTTACTTTTTTGGATCTATTTAACAAAACGATTCTTTAGACTCATTTTAAGAATGCGAGTATGCTGCTGGAGTTAAATTTTAAACAATTTAAAGGAAATTAAAATTAACATACATAATTCTCACTGGCACCTCTCTGCAATATACAGTGATAGACATTCGTTTGGCCGTACTATGTATTTTTCTGTTTTAAAAGAAACTAAAAGGGCTTTAATTATTTTTTTTTAGCAAAACGATTAAGTGATTTATTAGCTTAAAAGTAGTAAACAAAAATTAAACATATTTCGTATTCGTAATACGTAATCGATAAAAAAAAAACTAAAAAATTAAGAGACTTTCGTTTGAACGCAGTTTCCTTTAAATTAAAATGATTTACAAAATATTAAAAGTTATTAGTACTAATATTAAGTACCGAATGACCGAAAATATTCTTGTCGGCATTGAGTTTACAAGGCTTCGAAGAGTTTCAATACCCAACCAACATTCTTTGATTTTTTCTTTCAGCTCATTAACAGGCGAAAACTGCATTCCCTTTTCGTTTACCTTAGCTGTAAAGATTTCCCCTTAAGTTTTCGATTGGGTTACAATCGGGACTGCAGGCCGGCCATGGATGTAAATCAATATTATTGGTAGAAAACCATTCTTTCCTTACATTTTTTCGATACATGTATTGCCACGTTGTCCTGTTGGAAAATATACTTATTGTCAGAATTTTCGTTAAGTTTTGCAATAAGGAGATCTTCCAGAAGTTCCAGGTATATTTCTGAATTCATTCTGGTGGCTATAAAATAAATAAGAAACTTGAAGTTATAAGGGAATGCTCTCCACACCATAACGTTTCCACTACCAAAATTCAGCTTTGATCGCACTACGTTCGATTGGCTCAAATCATGCCAATAACAACTGTAGCCATCTGGACCAACCAAGTTAAATTTTGTTCCATCTGAAAAAATAACTTCTTTCCTTTCATCAGTCCATGACATGTGTGCTTGGGCAAAGCAAAGACTTCTCTCCTTGTGTACTTTAGTTAGTCGTGGTTTAGACTTCATTTTTTTCCATTTTATCGATGGGATTGCATTCAAAATACGAGCTATGATTCAAGCTCAAGTATGGTTATCCCGATAGAATAAGCGATTTCGAGTTGCTTCATGGCGAATCTGTCCTTTTTGATGGGTTGTAATTTTGAATGATCCCTCCGTTGGAGCCTTAATACCATACTTTTTGCCAAGTTTTAAATAATTCGTTATTACTCTTTCAGAAGGCATTGTTATTCCAGCAGTTTTTCGATTTGATAACCTTTTTTCTTTAAGTTATCGATTCAATTTTTTTCGATATATCCACTTTTCTAAGCCCATATCTAATCGGTTTATAAAAACTCGGCAATTTTTTTTTATTTTTTATATTTAAATTAAATTTTTTATTAAATTAGTATGAAAACACGTGTTTACAAGTCAAAATTCACAAATTAAATAGCATTTTCTCTTAATGCGTTTAAACGATTGTCTCACGAAAAACAGCAACAACTTTACAAAAGAACGCATATTTTCTATAAAATAACCGTTACACTAATAAATGTTATTGTTTTGTAAACTGCGCTTAAAAATGTAAATAAAAAACAGAAAAAGAAATAACTTTTCTCATAAAGAGTTTTAAAAAAAACAATTTAAAAATAAAAAAGTAAGTGCGGCCAAACGAATGTCTATCACTGTACAAACATTATGCTCTCAGTAAATATATATGAATGATAATATTTAGTTATTGAGTTATGTGTTTTCTTAACTCCACAATGAGTCAAAACTTGTCAAGATATTAGAAAAATAATTTTGATTTCTTGCTAAGAAATAACAGTTTCCTTATTTATGCTAAAACCTTTAGTACTACAATATTTCTAATAAAGAATTTTTCAAAACCCTAAAAACAGTTGATTCGTCATTTAAAAGGCTTTAAAATAAAGTTGTTAATATTTTTATTCTTGTGAGTCATTGCAAAACAAGTTAACTGATGGCTGACACCCAAAACAGTGTTAAGAAAATAGACTTACGCGTACATTGAGTAGTTTTAAAGAAACAACTAAACTAAGCTGCCAGATTTTTTCATAATAGAAAAATTTAAACGTTTTAACTCCCCTATAAATAGAAATTGAATTAAAATTAAATAAACTTTTTAGCAAAAATGTACATACATGCATCAAATTTTCTTACAGCAAGTCTGAAACAGAAATAAAATTTATCTAGACTTCTTTTTCTTTCAAAAATTTGGTTTGCTGCAAGAATATGGATTATTTAAAAGATTCGAAAATGGAGTAAAAATTAATAATAATAAATAAAATTAAAAAAAATTTATCTTTGAAAGAGATATTGTTGGTTCAAAAAAAAGTTTAAAAAATGTAAACTTAAAAAATGTGTGAATATTTTCTTACTGGAGAGAAGTTTCGTCATATCATTTTGATTATGGTTTCCAATTTTGTTTTATGTTATTCATTATTTATTGCCTTAGGAATGCTCTATCTTTGTTTAATAACTAATTACTTTTTTAATTAATTACTTTCTGTGAGAGTTGAATAAGCCGTCCTGCATATAAATATTATAAATGTGATGTTTACGCCAAAATATTGTGGCAAATAATTTTTATAATTAATTAAGGCTTAAACTGGAGTAGGAAGTGGATGCTGTAATATTTGGGAAATCATCCTAAAAATATGATTTGGTCGCCGACTACGGACTGCAAAAAAGCGTGAGTAGTGAAAAATACCATTACAGCCATTTGATTATACTATATCACTATATTTCTATATAAAAAGTATATTTTATGCATTGAAATTGATAAATAAAGGCCAGTAAATTTAATATGCTAAAGTATCGTAAATGATTTTTGTAATTTTTAGAAATAAAAATCTAATTTTATTCTCGAGCTTGCCATCACTTCTAAATTGTTAAACAACACATTCGAATTGATTTTTCATGTGTTCTTGAATTTCGGCTGTGGGATTGCCCATTTTGCCGTCAGCGCTCGGTTGCTTGTATTTACATACGTTGTCTTAGAAGGTTGCTGATTGGGATTTAAGGTTTTTGGCTTTTAGGGATTCTGCACATGTTGCGGGAAGCTTTAAATCACATCTGTTTGGTACAGCATTTTCGAACTGCTTGATTTCGTACATTGATATTATGACTAATATTCTTGTTTTCATTTCTTTTAGAGTTGTGAAGTCTGAAATAAAATACACCCCTTAAGATAGAAAATAATACAAAATGCATTGAAAAATTCGTAAATGTGCAATAGCTTTTCAATCCGAAGTTAATTTTCTTCTTCATAAATTTTTTTCCAACTTACAATTTGTTAAAAATATTTTTTTTTTTGTATAAATAATATATTGCTCACTTAAAAAAAATAGATTAAATGAGGTTCATACATACCTGATACTGTATGTCTGGTGCCCACTGTGACAGTATCTCACATTCTGCTAGGTTAGGTATTTCTCAATTTCCATCTGAAATGTTATTGGTTTAATGTTGTGTCACAAGCACAATTAGTAGGAGCTGCTTATTTGATTGTAGCTTGTAACGACACGTTCCCGCGTTATGCTGGGGTAAAACTCGCGGTGTCCAGGGTTCGTTGCAAAAAAAAAATGTTGCTTCACTTCTTAAACTAAGTTAAAATTATACTACATCACTACTGAGTACGCCAACGACGATCAACCGCCTCGTGGCTCTCAAGAGTTTTCGTCTCCACTCTCCGCCGGCTAGCCTACTGCTTCTCACACTGGAGCGAATAAAATTCTGGTCCAGTCTGAGCAGAACAGTTTGCCTGTTCACCAGTTTTTGACTTGTCGCGGTTGTCACGAATAAGATTCTGAGACAACCTCTGCACGTCGAAATTGGTGTTAGCTTTTTGACGATCTTGTCCGTCTTGTTCAGGTAGGGCGAATAAAATTCTGGCCTTGCTAAATAAAGCATGGCCTGGCTCTGGACTCCGTCACCTGAGCGAAACAAATTCTGGCCAGGTGCAGTAGCGACAGCACTTGCTTGGCCGTAGACCTGAGCTATACTCAATTAACTCAAAGTCGAATAAAATTCTGACTCTGATTAACTGAGCTGAACCTATTCGCAAGACTATTTTAATTAAGTTGAATAAAATTCTAACTCACTTAAAAGAAGTCTTGCCCGGTTGCTTGCCCGTGGCCAACTCTTCTCAAATACGTAATTATCTCGCTTTTATATGTTTCTGCAAGGCACACATACACACCCATACCACCAAACTACAGCTGATTGCTACTGTTTAGGGTTTTGTTTAATGGTATGTTCTGCTCACTGATATATCCTCGTGTTAATAGATGGCGCTTTTTAACGGCTATTATTTGTCTTTAAAATTAATACATTATGATTTAAAATATTCCATTAAACAAATAATAAATATAATTTGAAAATATGACAAGTAAATAATAGAATTCAATAAAAAAACAGTAAAAAAATTAAAAAATGTGAAAAATATATATAATGTTTAATTGCTTGTGATCTAATTGCTATGTGATCCAAAAACAAGCCTGCCGACTTTTGGTCGTCACAAGCTTTCTTATCTAAAAGCTTCTTGAGTTCCATTTAAGGTTACACAGTTTACAATAAAGTGAATAGAAAATCGAGACAGGAAAAACTCAAGCAGCGCCTTACTATGCAGTGATTACTCTTCTTGAGTTTCCCTCAAGACCTTTTTCCTGTTGTTGCCGCCATAGTCTCCTAGTTCACCTTTGACGAGCCTTCACTTGCCTTGTTTAGTTGCTCTAGTCGATTTCAGGGTGTCTACTTTGCGCTTTTCAGAAAAAATTATTGATTCTACGTTGAAACTCACCTCCTTTTATCAGAGTGTAATGCGTCGCATTATTCATTTACATTAGTTAACGATAGTGGGTTTGAGTTGACTAGCGAAAAATATGCTGACGAACAAAATCCTCGTGTATACATTCCAGGTTATCGTATAACGAGTATACTCTTCGCCATCTAAGGTAAAGGGGTTTTCAACAAGAAATTTATTTTCTAAAACGAAATAAAATAAAAAATTTAGTTTAAGATGATTCAAATTTTTATTGTATTACGAAGAGTAAATAAATTTCGGCATTTATGAATGAAAAATGATACCTGGCAAATGTCCACCATGACCAAGCTGACAGATATCAGTTCTATCATCAACATTTTTAAGTACTTTTTGGCTAAAAGGCGGTCCTATTTCGTTAATCACATCACGTATTTATAGTTTTAAGACTGAAATAGATTCGATTGGCTTCGTATAGACTCTGTCCTTAACATAACCTCATAAAAAATAATCCAGTGGTGTTAAATCACACGAACTGGCTGGCTATTTAACTGCTGATTGTCGTGAAATTTTGCGGTCGGGAAATTTGGTTTGCAATAAATTGATCGTTTCATTGGCTGTGTGACATGTGGCATCGGCCTGTTGAAACTACATGTCGATGATATCCATGCCGTCAATATTAGGCCAAAATTGAGTTCTTAGCAGCTCGCTATAGCGTTACCGCATTTCTAGCCTCATCGGCCCAATCACGTCTCCAGACTACATAGCGCACCATACAGTGACACGACGAGTATGCAAAGGCTTCTCAATAATCGCTCTAGGATTTTTAGAAGCTCAAATGTGGCAATTTTGTTTGTTGACATACCCTGACAAAATGATTTTTTCAAACAAATAAGCCGGTTGTTTTTTAAATGAATTAAGCGGTCCACAAGAGCGATATGAATGGTGGTTTTGGATAATCCTAATTTTTGAGAACGTCATGAAATTGATAATTTGGATCTGGTCCAATACTGTGGCTGCTATATTTTCAGTTGAACCACCCGGTCAAACACTCGTTGTATTGAGCCTAACGACTCAAATTTAACGACTAAATTCTTAATAGCGGTCTCAGAAGGACTATTATGTTGTCCGAACATATCACGAATTTTACGAAATGTAACTTTAACAGAACCATCATTTTCAAAGTAAATTTTAATTATTTTAATGTGAGTTTCGTGCAAAATTGAATTCATTGTAACAATTGACAGTGCATGGTACTACGAATACGTCAAAAAGCTAAATGCCAAAACTATCATGCTGTTAGTATTGCCACAATTGTAAAACTATATTTGTTAAGAAATAGCGAAGATATTATACAAGCTTGATTCCGCTCATAGCAACAAGCAGGCATATTATGCAGTAATTTCCAGGTAGCAAGTTTCTCGCAGTAGCACTTCGCCTTTGTGTCTTCAAAAATTTTAGAAACACATTTTTTGCCAGTCTTGCGAACTTTTGATAGTCCCCACGTATTGAAATGATGAAAAACACAAAATAGACATTGCAGCATATTTCTGGAATCAAATATTTCAATAGCCGTAAATAAATATCATAAAATATCCTAAATCCTTATTAAACTAGAGTTTTATTATAATTTGCGTTTGTGTATGTTTTGGGTTTCTGCATATAAATACATTTTAAAAACCATTAATTGTTTTAATTGCCATTTATTTATTTGGAATTTTATATGTTGTTTTATTTGGTTGTACATTCCTACAGTTACATACTTACATATTTATGAATGTGCTTGTTTGTGTTTTGACAGCTTTTGATTTATATTTCAAATACTCAGTATTTAACAATTTCTACCCAAATACCCAAAGTTTGTTTTATCGTTATTTTATGTACAAAATCTATAAATATTTTATTTAAACGCCAAATATTTTATAACCAAACATACATTTTTTTCATTTATAGATGGAAAAATTTAATTTCCAAACTACGAATAAATCTGTTTAGGCGCTAATGGCCATTAACTATTAACACTTTATTTGGTGGTTTTTACTGATGATGTTTTTTGGGGCTTTTCTTCTGGGCCATAAATTACAGAAACTACACAGACAAGTGGAATAAAAAAAAAAGAATAAAATAAAAAGGGTTGATTGCTGTTCAAGTTAATTGAATTCCATGATTTTTTATTAAGTTAAATAATGCCTAAAGATATTTATTTGTTACAAAAGGAAGGCAGTAAATAACTTTAGCGAATTCTCCTTCTTTCATTCCATATTTAATTTCGTTTGTATTTTTTTTTTTTTTAGTAAAATTTTTCGGTAGCATTTTGTTTTGGCTTAGTTTCGTCTACAATATCTGTCTGTCTGTCATAGGTCCTCTTTTCTAAAACTACAACACCTATTTGTTGCATATCGCATCTTTTAGTCCGTTATAGGCAAACATTTCGAAGACAATCTTTATAGAAAAATATTGTTTTTAGAGCGAAGGCGGTCAAGTATATAACTTTTGAACGGATCGTAATTTTGATACGCGGTTGTTTTTATCTACTAGTTGAGATCATAGTCTTTCGTTTGAGGTAAAATCGACCAGTTAGGAAAATAGTTCTAATAGGTTTAAAAATACATTCTAAGTTTTAGCTGATTTTTGGTACGAAAGTAAAGTATTACAACTTGTGCAAAGAGTTTGTTTTATATAAAATCTTATATTTTGATTATTATGTTTAGAACTTATTAAAAACTTAAATTTATTCAGAAAGGGCTTAGTTTTGGCCCCTGTGCAATTTTTAGTACTAAGGCCAAAGCTTGGTTTTTTTGAAAAAATTTTAATTAAAAATTAGTTCATTAAGTAGCAAAAACATAAAAAATATATTCATTGGTTCACATTTACTTAAGATAAGGAAGTATTTGAACCCAAATACTTGTACTCGTATATGTAAACTTTTGTTGTAAATTGATTAATACTTTATTAATGTACAAACAAATTTTAAAAGGATGAAATACTGTGTTTGCAAAAATGACTATTAATTAAACAATTATAGAAAATAATTCTTCTAAATAGCCTTGATTTTCATCTTCTAGAAGCAGTTTAGCTTCTACGTCTAGTTCAATAGAAGTAGTTTTCCATTTTTGTCGGATATTGGACTTATAGGGCTCTGATGTGCATCATAAAATAATAATCAAGTCTTCATTAGTACAATATCTAGAAATTTTTCTTGTGTTATGCTTACGAAAGAATCTATAGTCTTTGTTTCGTTTTTCTTGCGCTTCGTCAAATAGATCTCCTATTGGTAGCATATTGTGTTGAATTATTTGTTCCCCATGGTACATCAGTTTATGAACTGTGGATGGTATATATCTCCCAGAATATTTTTCGTTGTAGAGTATAGCTGTTTTTTTAGCGTGAATCTCCTTATTAGTTTCAAATCTGAAAAAAATCTTCTTGCAGTTTCCATCATTTGTGCTCCCTTCTCCTTACTTCGGCTGATTGATAATTAGGCCTTTTTCTAAATATTTTTCTTCAATTTGTTTTTTTCGGTTTCTTTTTTCGTCATTTTTCTTATTTTTTCTCACTGTTTCGCCTAACGGACCAAAATCAAATCTTAACTCAATTTAAGAATATGCTCCAAGCAATTTAACAATATGAAAAAAAACACTATTTTACAATTAGTACAAATCAATTCAAAAAACAAAGTACTTTTGTGACCTAAATCATATCAATTTACTCTATTTTAAGTAGGCAAAATATTTTTGTGACCAACTGTGCATGACTTTGAAATTAACTAAAACTTTTTGTTTTCTTTCTAAAAATACGCATATTCATCTAAACAACTTCTGTCGTAAAGGCGATTAAAAAAATAAATAAAATGGTTACAAAATAACAAAACAAAAAAATTTTAATTCTATTTTACAAAAATTGTTCGACCTCGTGTTAGAAAAAATGTTCTGGTGCTCACGGTCGGATCGTGTCGGGTGTATAATGGGGTATAGGCATGTAGCGGACATTAAAGACTATGACATAGTACTAATGCTTTTACATTGCCTAACGAACTTTAGAAGTTATGCTCTATTAAGTAAGAGAATTTAGAAAAAATTTGGACCTCTAAAAATAATAATTTCTAAAAATTAAAAATCAGTCAAAAACAATTCAGTTTTCTCATGCTAAAAGCTTACAAATTACGCTATTATAAAAAGTTTATCTCGTTTAAAAATCTTATATAACAAAAAAGTTATAGATGTTTAAAAATAAAAAAATTTACTAAGAAATTTCTCATTTTAGCAAAATACTGAAAATGCTCATTTTGAATCACCCTGTTCAGTGTGATATAGTTAAAATAAAGTTGTAATTTTTTGGCTCCCGAGGTACATTAGTATCTACTTTCGAATGAACTTTAAAATTTTACAATTGGAGACCATGAAAAAAAAGACTTTTGGCCGCCTTCTTATAAAATGGTCCAATGTGCGAAGTGATTTTCACGAATATAGACGAACACATCACCAACTTTATAACTTATAATAATATTTTAAAATTTCAATTCTTTACTTATTGTTAAGTGACATAGTTTTTTAATTTTTATTTCTTTTGAAATTTTTATAAATTCTAACAAAATATTTAATTATTTTATGGAAAATCGACATTTTTAGATATTAGATAGAACTCTTTTATCTTTTTTCAGACAAAGTCGATTTAAAAATTTTAACAGTTAACTATGGAGTACCCCACGTTAGCGTCCTTGGGCCACTCTTGTTAAAAATTTTCATAAACGCTGTTAAAAAATAATGAATTTAATGGAAAGTTATGTAAAAGGTTTTACAGACGCAAATTGAGTACGACTCTGCTATACTATCCGAATTCTCAAGACTGAATAAACTGGTACTAAATTCAGAGAAAACTAAATTTGTTATATTTAAACGATATCGTGTTAGAAATGAAGATAATATGGTTGTTAATATCGATGGATCTCCACTAACTGAATCAGATGAAGTTAAATAATTAGGCGTACAGCTGAACCACAACTTTTTGTGGGATGCCCATGTTAAACATTTAAAGTCGAAAATTCCTATGCAGTTGGTGTCCTTTATAAATTTAAAAACAAACTCCGTTGTGTAATTTATCAGTCACTTATACATTCACATCTAACATATCTTCCAATTTTATATGCCTGTAAGGAAAATAATTCGTTAAAATCTCTTCAATCAGCCCAGAACAAAGCTTTAAAGCTGGTATTTAATCTGCCAATACGTTATAGTACTGTAGATCTCTTCAAAATTCATGCTAAAAATATTCTGCCGGTTCATCGTCTATACAAACACAAGCTGCTAATATATATTTTTAAAACAATAAAATGGTCATCAATCTATACAATTTTTTCAAAATATATAGCAAACACAAAAAAATACGAGACAATCTGAAAACTTAATCTCCTTAAGGTGTCGCTTGGAATTAACAAAGCAACGAGTTATATTTGCTGGACCGCATGAATGTAACCGTTTGGCTAATGAATTACGAAATATTCAGGTTCTTTCCGCATTTAAAAATGAGGTAAAGTCTTACGTACTGCAAAATTTAGAAACACTTCTTATGTATATAATAAGTCTCTATAAATAATATAGTCATATGTAAAAACTATACAAAAATATATGTGTACATATATAAATAATTTCCTTTTTTAATTTTATTACTTTTATTTTCTTCTAAATATGTAAAATAATGTTGCCATATAGCCTCTTTAAGGCCTTCAAGGCGTTGAGGCAACAAAAAAAAAAAAAAACAAAAACGAAATTAATTAGCTGATTTCACGGAATCTAAAAAAGCTTGACTGTTAGTCCTGCATATTAATTTTAGATATTAGGTCTTGGACACTTGCAGAATGTAGGGCATTTTCTAGGCCGCGACATTCGTCACCCGTTATTCGTATTTATATACGCTATCTACCGTATTTTGCAAACATTTAAGTGAAAAAAAGAAAACACTAGAGAGACCTTGTAATTATTACCCCCCGGGGGCACAGTTATGGTCTTTGTGGAGAGTAACTATTTAGACCTGTGCAACTGAGGGAAAAAGGGAGCCCAGTCCCCTGAAGTCAGCAGGGGTACAACTGGAAGCTTCACGTTATTTCCACGGGAATCAGTAAGCCCCAGTGTTCCCTTATTTGTCTCTTTAGACATTTAACTGTTCTCTGGCTGATTATTGAGGTTGGCCCCTATCGCGGTAGTTGTGGTTTCGCGGCCCCATAATAGACAGGCCAGTTTTTATATGGTGGCCGGGTTCATTTCACCTTTAATAACACCTACTTGGTGAAATGCTTCCAGATCCAGTGAGCATGCTAGACATGTGGTCTGGACAGGAGTTGGATAGTCTCCAACTCTTCAGCAAGGAGTGATGATGTGCAGCCCTGCTCTAGAATCATTAAAGTTGCAACTAGGAAAGACCTGTTGCTAGAATTAGTCTTCGGCTTCCTAGGACGAGCATGACGTCCCTATTTATGCGTAGTGGTTCAACCACCATCTGATTAAGGCTCCATAGCCAGGCGCAGATGTAAATCTTATCACGTAGACCTTGTTATTAATCGGAACTCGCACTAATGCTTGAAATTTCAAGCTATTCGAAATGTAACGCATTTACTCTTTATCAGCGAATAATTTGTATCGAAATTTTAATTCATTTCATTCATTCGATCAAATAATTTTACGTAAAACATCAGACCATATGATGAGCTTTCCTAGACGAGAGTGTATTTTATGAACAAAATGTAAAGGAAATTTTGTTATCCTGTGAATAACATTTTTCGATTTATTTCAATTATGAACTATAGAATCTCTTGTGGCAACTTTATTTGTTATTTGTTTTAGAAATCAACTTCGTTTTTGACTTCCAATACTGTGTAGATTTTTTCCTATTTTCTACTCTCGCGTTTAACTATTTTTAGGAGATTCTAATAAAATAACTTAACTATTTTTTTAATTCACTATAAGAATATTAAAAATAAAACTCCTCTCTACCTATTCGATGGAAAAGTAAGCATTTAAGAAACCGCGTCAAAAAAGCTTATTTATCTATTAAAATAATTATTTCTCCTTCCATTATTATTAGCCACTCAGACAGTCCAAGCACAGCTGTGTTTAAATACACCCACACTTCGGTTAAAGAACGTAAATAGTTGCCCGGGCAAACTCACGCAATACAAAAATTAAAGAAAAAAATATAAAACACAATATTCAATATTCAGACAACACATTATCAAACGGAAATACAACAAATATACAACAGTATTATCAATATGGCCGAGCTATTCAACGGAAATTATTGGACTCCCACATGAACAAACAAAAAACACTTTTGCATTTCCTGGCCAAAGGATGTTAAAATCGCCAAAGCCAGCAAATGTTTGAAAGAGAAAGTGCATTAAATCTTAACAGTTTTTCAATTAAAATCATAAAAATTTCAAATTGGCAGTTTGTTCAATAGCCACACACACACACAAACACATATTTACATTTATGTGTAAAAAGTTGAGAGGGTTATTGGTATTGGAACGGTATGTGGTGCTACTTTTTTACTTTCTTTCGCACAGCTGGGGCATTTAAATTGCAATTTTAACCCTCATGAAATAGAAATGTTGTAAGGAGACGAGAAAAAGGAAACTTGTGTCCATGTTGCTGATAAGTACACGTAAATATGTACATTTATGCTGTGTATTTATTAAAGTAAACTTCATAATATGTTTCTCTGATGTACTTTGCCGGAACTATAAAAATCGTAAAGGATTTTTGATGTCAAAAAATAAATCTGAAATAATAGTCTTTATTAGAAATATTTGCCACTTCATTTCACCTTTAGAAAATTTTAAGATAAAGCCCCGGAAAGTCGGCTAATAACAACGCTATTAAAATTTCATTTTTCTTTTAGGGTTTTTAAACTGTTTCAAACGCAACTTGATTATAACAAGAAAGTTGTAGTGCATTAAAGGAGTTTTGAAATAAATTCATAAAATTTATGATCACAAAATTTTGGCAAAGTAAAATAAGCAATAAAAAATATAACAAAAAAAACATAAATTACTTAAAATTTTGTTATTAATAAAAATCATAAATTACCTACGATCAGGTGTTCCTTGTATCCCCAAGTTGTTCAAATTAATTTTACTTAAATAATTTAATGACATTTTAGGACAACATTTCGAAAAAAATTTTGTAGAAAACTAACATTAAATGATGGCTTGCTGATTTCTTTTTAAAAAATAACAAAAATAGAAATGTTTGTGGAAAAAAAGTGGAAAAAATTTTCTATCAAATGAGATATTTATTTAAAAAATGTAAAAGTCTTTGTTACATATTTCTGGGATGAAAATCGTCAGTTAAGGCGATTTCTCACCAAACGTGGGGATGAAATATACTCTTTGGCGCCGACATACCTTGCCATATTTAAAAAAACTTGGAGATATTTTTGGGTATTTTATTTTTATGATTATTCCACCATAATTTTCATTATAATAATAAAATGTGAACTAAATAAGACTTGCACACACTTTGTTAGACTATCTTGTAAAGAGTGTTTTTCATAAATGAAATAAAATAAAGATGAAATTTTTAAATTTCCATAAAATATGTAACGACACGTTTTCCTGGTAGCTGAGGTATGCTCAGCGGCGTCCAGGGTCGTGTTGTGTCGATTCCAAAAAGAAAGACTAAGCCTTACTCACAATGTTGCTCTTTATTCAGGAAAGGGTGTTTTCGTAAAAATAATTTATTTCCGAAAATTATTTGAAAATAAAACAAAGAAATTAATATTTTCTTAAAACGTTATAAAACGTATATTTATTTAAAATAAGTATTAATTGGGGTTAGAATGTACAACGTACCTTGAGCGGGGTATACAAGAGTATGAAATGTAGCTTAAACAAAGAAAATCTCTAGAGCAATGAGAACTAGCAAAAGAGAATTTCGTTAAGCTTACAATAGGGAGGTTCGTTACTTTGCGCGTAAACATCCCGCCCCCCTTGCACGGGTGCAACAAGAGGAGCTAAGGAAAAAACACATGCAAATATGAAAAGAAATAAAATTTTACAAAACTTATTCTATAAATTCATTATTCTTAAAAATAATTAAAAATTGATAAAAAAATGAATAAAAATAAATAAAAATGAATATTTAAACAATGTGTCCTGACTGGACGTTAATAACGATCGTAGCGGGTTGGCCATGGTAACCTCCGTAATTCGATGGAGTTGACCGGTAGTAGTGTTGTTGTTGATGTTGGTAGCGCTGAGTCTGTTGCTGGTGTCGTTGTTGTTGATGTTGACGTTTTTTTTTTTTTTTTTTTTTTTTTTTTTTTTGCGTGCCTATTTCTGTTACCTCTGGGATTCTGAGATGTAATTCTGGACGACGGGATTCAGCCATATTACTATTAGATGAAAAAGAAAAAAAAAAACGAGAAAAGTGGAAGATAGGAGGTTAGAATTATTCGGGTGTTTTCCATTATATGCCAAACCCGGGTCTTGTACAAGACGACCGTTCATTCTCATAAGCCCGTCCGAATCTATAAAAAGGGGTTAAGGAGAGCAAACGGCTCTTTGAGGGTAGTGGTATTCCTTTCGACAAATGCCCATATTCTATGAAATAAGCTCGTTGGCATATAAAAATTAGTCGATCTCGTACAAATCTTACTTCAGATTTGGTTATTTCAAAATTTGGATACAAACTGTCGCACAAACGGAGAAAGCGCCACAACCGAAAACAATATGCAATAACTTTAATTGCTCGGGGTAGATCTGAAAACCTTTTCAGTATATCAATTGGGGTTCGGTTTTCTGTATCCAATTTAACACATTCCAGGTGCGCATGAATGCTAACAGATTTCCGAGGCCATTCGCTTACTGGTTCCGACAACCAACGAGGCCCATGCCACCATAAGGAATTGTTTATCAAATCAAGTGCCAAAGATCCACGACTTGCTATATCAGCGGGATTATTTTTGGAATCAACGTGAGACCAATGCTCACATTTAGCAATTAGTGCAACTCTATTTGCAACAAAAGTTGGCAAATCACATGACTCCTTTTTTAGCCAGGCTAAAACTATAGTGGAGTCAGACCATAGAAAAATCTTATTCTGGGGGAAATTTAACTGACATTTTAATGAATCCACCATTTTTGCCAATAATACTGCTCCACAGAGTTCTAATCGGGGTAAAGACTCAAATTTTACTGGAGCAACTTTTGTTTTGGAAGCAAGTAAATGCGATTTAGTCTCAGACGGGGAAGAGACAGAGCGAACATAGATTGTCGCAGCATATGCTTTCTCTGAGGCATCACAAAATCCGTGAATCTCAATATCATTCTCTCGATGAAAGTTAACCCATCGAGGAATGAAAATTTTCTCGACATTCGGGTAATCGTCGAGAAAAGTGTGCCATTGAACCAACGTAGAAGGGTTCAGACACTCATCCCATTCTGTCTTGTTCTTCCATAGTTGTTGCATAATCATTTTTGCAACAACAATTTTTGGGGAAAGCCAACCGGCGGGATCAACTAGTTTGGCAATTTCAGACAAGACAGATCGTTTTGTGACCACATTTCTATTAGGCTGCGTTACGAGTTTAAAATAAAAACAATCCCTCTGAGCATTCCAACGCAAGCCTAAAGTTTTTGTTGTGCTCGCATCTGAAAATTTCAAAAAATCGGCATCAAGCAAATTTTCATTTGGAATATTTTCCAAAAGACGTATATTATTAGCGGTCCATTTTCGGAGAATAAAACCAGCTGATCGAAGAACTTCAATGAGCTCATCACGTTTCCTTAATCCGTCTTCTAGATCATGAGCACCAGCCAATAAATCATCGACATACATATTGGCCTCTAACATTTCAGATGCAGCATGACTGCGAGCTTTGCAATCTTTTGCCAATTGGAGTAAAGTTTTTATAGCCAGGTAAGGCGCACAGTTTACTCCAAACGTCACGGTTTTTAACTCGTAGTCTTTTATTTCGTCATCAGGATTACATCGGAAAAGAATCCTTTGAAATGTGGAATGATTGGGATGTATGAGAATTTGCCTGTACATTTTCTCTATCTCGGCATTAAATACAAAACGAAAAAATCTCCAACGGAGAATTAAAATAGTGAGGTCTGCTTGTAATATCGGACCCGGATATAATACACTATTTAAACTTAAGCCACTTGTAGACGGACTAGAAGCGTTAAATACTACTCGTAGTTTTGTAGTAACGCTGTCTGGCTTAATAACTGCATGATGAGGCATATAATAACAATTAGCCTCAGATTCGGGGGGACTAGTTTCACACATATGTCCTAGTTCGATATACTCTTTAATAACGTTATCATACTGTAATTTTAAAACGGGGTTTTTCAATAATCGGATCTCATTTCTTCTAAATTGCGAGAGAGCAATATTTCGGGAACTGCCTAGAGACAAATACTTAGGAAATTCGGGCTTAAACGGTAAAGAAACTACAAATCGGCCCTCTGAATTTCTATAAGTTGTGTTCCTATAAAGCTTATCACAGAATTCTTCTTCGGTTGATCGGGGTGCGGGGGAAACTTCTTCAAGTTCCCAAAAGCGGGCGAGTTGATTATTTAACTCGATATGGTTAAAATACGTGAAAATGGGAACAGATGGCTCCGATCGAGCGATTTTACCAGTAACGATCCAGCCGAATACTGTCTTCTGTGCTACGAGATTGGCATTAGGATGTTTTTTCATTTCAGGAAGTAATATTTGCGCATAAACATCACCGCCTAAGAGTATATCGACTCGGACAGAATTAACGTCTACCGTTGGTTTTTCGGGGAAAAAGTCGAAATCCGTAGTCGGAATATAAGAAGGCAAACGTCCGGTAAGTTCCCCAACTACGTAAGCCTCAGTTTGAATTTTAAAGTTCGGATCGATTGGGGATCCAATCGATATGAGACAAATTTTCGAAGACTTTGCCGCCACGCTGCCATTCAGACCTGTAATTTCAGCCATCTGAGCAGATCGGATCGGAATAGCAAGCTTCTTTTGCAACCTTTTCGAAATAAATGTTGCTTGAGAAGCTGGATCAATTAATGCTCTTGCTGAACTTATAACATCTCCAGTTCCCACTTTGCAATGAGTAGTACCTAACAATACGGTATGATCGGGATTTAATTCCGCTTGGGTACTATACGTTTGAAAGGAGCGAGCGGCTGCCGAAGTAGACGGCATATTATCAACGTTAGTGGTAATAACAGATTGACTATAATCATGCGCGTTCGTATTTCTTGGTACAAATACGGGTGAGTTATTCGGGGAGTTATGTTGTACCATATTATTTGAAGAAAATCTAGTCGGCTGATTATCCCTATGTAAAAGTGAGTGATGTTTTTGCTTACACAAAAAACAAACGTGAACACTTTTACAATTTTTAAATTCATGTGACGTTGCTAAACAGTTAGTACAACATTTAAAACGTTTAACGGTTGACATACGATCTTCACCACTCTGTCTCAAAAATGTGGGACACAATCTTAACGGGTGTTGTTCCTGACAAAGGACACAACGACTAACTCCTCGTGTGGTATTAGTTTTAGTTGCGAAACTACTAATTCGCTTCGAATCGTTTTGAGCTCTCTTCGAATTATTTGAGCCACTGGGATTAGAATTTCTAATCGGATTTTGAACCGAATGTGAGCCCTTTATGTCATAAACGGATTCCAGGGTCTGATAACGACCCGTCAAGAATTTATCCATTTCATCCCACATTGGCATATTCACATCACGTTTTAACGATTGTTCCCAGAGACCTAAAGTATTATCCGGTAGTTTAGTTGAGCATATATAAACAAAAATTACATGCCAACTTTCGGTATTTACATTAAGCAGAGACAGATTTGTAATGCAATCGTTTATAGTGCGTTGCAATAATTTCAAATTTGGACCGGTTTCACGTGTTACGGGGGGAATATTAAATAAAATCTTAAGTTGAGCGTTAATGAGAACTCTTTTGTTTTCAAATCTATCTACTAAATTCTGCCAAGCTAGGGCAAAGCCATCATTTGTCAAAGGACACGTTCGAATAATCTCATGGGCTTCACCTTTCGTTTTCTGCAGTAGATAATACAACTTCTCTACTGGACTTAATCGAGGGTTATTTTTATACAAAGCGGAAAACATGTCCCGAAAAGTAGGCCAATTGACGTAGTCCCCATAAAAGATTTCCGTATCGCACGGTGGTAAATGAATATTCGGAACTAGAGGTTGTGTTAATTCATTGGCCTGCTTAAGAGAAATAGCTTTCAAACGTTCTAAATTGTCAGATAAAAGAGATATGCCCCTTACATACGTACTATAGGAAGACATATACTTCTGCTTTATCTCTTTTTGAAACTTTTTCGATTCCTCTTCGCTCAATAAGCAATCGTAGGATTGTCGAACTTCTTCCCATAAACGATTTAATTCCTTTTCATGGGTTGTTAAAGAACCGATTTTATGTTCCGCTTGAGGTATTACCGAAATAAAAGCCTCAAAATCGGCTAAACGGTCGCATGTTTTAATCAAATTATTTATGTCCGACATTTCTAGGAAATTATTCAAATATGAATTAAATTTTCCAAATTCGAAAATAAAAAACCGTAAAATGAACAAAGAAAACCGTTTCCAAGAATAAAAAACCTAATAATTTTGATTAAAACGGGGAAAATCTGTTTATTCCAATAAAAAACGGCTATAATATGTTAGTAAAATATGAAAAAATGAAATTACACTGTTTTGCGATTATTCGGAATAAAATTTGAATAGAATTCAAGCAATATACAATTTCTATTCACTTTCGTCTAAACAATTATTTCGTACAGTGTAAAAGCACTTTTTATTAGAAACAATTAGTTGCAACAATTAAATTCCGTATAAATTTCACTTAAAAGTTACTTCAGAAAAGAGAAAAAATTGAAGTAAATGTATATATAAAAATAAAATTCACGAATACTCGATTATTCGCTCAGTTAAATGTTGCAACACTACTATCATCAAAGTGAGTAACACAAAACATACATATGTATATACACCAACCACCAGTATTAATATCAGCTCTTCTATATTTATTATCCAAATATATTTTCTTATATTTAAACTTTGAATAGAATTTAGGCACAACGAGTTAATTTTCAAACAATGTCCAAGTTAAATTAAAATAAAGTTGCACAGCACTTTATTTATTTATTTATCCGTGTGATCCTTTCCGTTCTCTTTAAATTTGTTCTTTTTTTTCTTTTTTTTGTACAAACTGGAAACAAACGGATTAATAACAATAGTGTTAAGAGCGGAATTAAATGAAAAAATTAACACTTTAAAGAGAATTAGTATTTCTGGTTTATTAAAAAACTAAAGAGAAAAAACTTGGCGGGAATTATTCTAGTAGTTTTTCATGCACTGGTTTTGTTGGTATCTTTTTCTAAAAATTTTTAACGAGAGTTTCATAAACGTTTGTATGTATATACATATGTATTCACTGCACTTTATTTTTGTTATATTTTTTCTTTTAATGCTTTTTGTCTATTTTGCACTTTTTAATTAACACTTTTCCTATACACAATAAAATTTCAAAAACATACCTTTTCCATCCGGAATAAAAAGGGTTTAAATAATAAAAGCAAAATAATCTCCAGTGAGACAATCTGAAAATAAAATAATTTTCGAAATAAATTATTTTACTCAACGGATAAATTAATTTATCCGGCTCGAAAAGGACCAAAATGTTTTCGTAAAAATAATTTATTTCCGAAAATTATTTGAAAATAAAACAAAGAAATTAATATTTTCTTAAAACGTTATAAAACGTATATTTATTTAAAATAAGTATTAATTGGGGTTAGAATGTACAACGTACCTTGAGCGGGGTATACAAGAGTATGAAATGTAGCTTAAACAAAGAAAATCTCTAGAGCAATGAGAACTAGCAAAAGAGAATTTCGTTAAGCTTACAATAGGGAGGTTCGTTACTTTGCGCGTAAACAAAGGGGTTGCCCTATTCCTAGTTCGCAACTTGACTGCAGCTCGGGCTCAAATCTTGTGAACTGGTGTGTATACAGGCAGCTTCAGTAAACATCTTCTACTTCATGCGTTCCGTATTCGGCGAACGTCACTGTCTAAGTCGACTGCGGACGCAAACTCGGCTGGGTATTACCACGGCTCTGTTTGTGGTCGCTACGTCGCAGTTCTGTCCTGTCTCAGGGTATAGCTTCGGCTGGGTATTAAATAAATAAAAAAGGAGGAGAAGATATTTACCTTTGCTCCTGTTGCCGGTCGCACACCAATTGATTCATTCTGATTGATGTTTGCGCTTTTATACTCTTTTTCCTACCACACACCAATGCACAAACACACTTACATTACTTCGGTAGTAAGTACACCACAGCCGACGGCTGTTTTAACCACCGAGCTACAGCCAGTTTTACAATATGAATATTACTAATTAATTAATTATTATGCCTTCGTGGCTAATTACAATAATACTAGAACTAAATCTTACGTCAACATAAATACTTATAACTACATGCGTATATAAGTAAATACATGAATTCATATTTTTAGTAAATGATTCTATAACTAAATAAATACATTGGAGAAAATATGGAGATTTAGACATAAATTCATTATTATAGTAAATACGTTTAAAATAAGAGATAGGGATTGACCCGTGACTGTTGTCAGACAGTTCTCTGTGTGACCAAAAACGACTCCGGACTTTTGGTCGTTACAAATATACTTTTTGGTTTAGATAATTTTATGGCATAACCAGGTCAGCTGAATGTGATTTAGTTTAATTTGAGGGTCCAATTTTCGATGACTTTTTTAACATATTGTTACGTTTATACCTTTTATAAACATTTTGTTGTGAGTTCTTTATTGCAAAATAAATAACACCAGTTTTTAGAGTTTTTAAATTAACAATTTTATTTACTTTAACTACACAAAGTTGACACTACAGAACAATTTACTTAAGATGTACGTCTTTACTTCACGAGGTTTATTTTTAAATTGGCTCACTATCCATTCAGATGCTGCCCTATTTATATTTGTCCATTTAAAGTCTAGAAAATTTAAGAATCTTCTACTCCCTTGTATTACATTTTGTTGTTGTATGTTGTTTATTCAATGTAGAGGCGCCTGTATGCCTTTGTTTTTATGCTGATAAGGTTTCTGCTTAGGATTTATTTCAAAATATTCGTTGCTGTCTCGTGTAGATAAGTTTTCTTAGAAAACTATGCAGATGGTAAACAGCATACATGTTTATTGTTGCCTTCGCGTTTAGTTGATAAACAGAAATTTGTTTTTTTGTCTTGAATGCCAAGCAGTTAGTAAACAGCATATCAAATTGTTGTTGTTTGCGTGTATAAAATTTCTACGCAGTTTGTAATTAAAAATTTTGTTGTTGTAGCATAAGTTTTCTTAGCAAGCCATGCAGTTCGTTAACAACATACCCACTAGTTCGCTTTATTGCTTAATTATTTTATTTTAAAACTTAAGCAACACACATCCGTAACAATATGAAACCATATATCGGCTATAACGCACCGAATACTATCCTTCAAGTGGTCAATTGTTTTGGGCTTTTCGCAATAGAATAGAGACCATATATCTCCTTAGAAAAGAGCGTTAAATTGTATTTTCGTGGGGGCTAATTCACGAGTCTGAAACTTTAATCTGTGCGGTTACCAAACATTTTCTTCAGTAAATCAATGGTGGCACGAGTTGTAAGATATGTTGCGCCGTCTTGTTACAACCACAGCTTCTGCTAATCATGGTGATATAATTGATGAACGAAAAAATCAGTAATAATGGCTCTATAGCGGCCACCTTAAATATAACTTTCCATCATCGATTTTAAAGAAGTACGGACCAATGATTTTACTAGTCCCAAAAGCACATCAAATAGTAACAGGGTCTCAACATAGATTTGAGCATTATTTTTTTTCCAAATACTACGGTTTTTTTTACTGAATGAGGAATTTCGCAAAAATAAGCATAATTTGGGATCACCCACAAAAAATCGATTTTTATATGAAAATTAAGCTAAAAACTTAAAATGGCTATATCTCCGTAAATAAGAGGAATTTCGCAAAAATAAGCACATTTTGGGTGACCCACAAAAAATGCCATGTCAAACTAAACATAAAACACTTGACAGTTAAATGGCCGATAGTTAAAAAAAGTGTTGGCAAGTACCGGATATATGCAAGTAGATATTGATTTGTTAATTAAATGTGAAATGCTTAAGGTAGTGAAAGAAGATAAATATTGGCTTTCTATAAGCTGACTATGTGGATGTTATCACATTTGGAAGCTCAGTAGTTTTTTTAATACTGAAAACAGGATGATTTAGTAAAAAATTTATATTTACAAAATTCGTTTTTCTTATTGTAAATAACATTGATTTAGGGTTTACATGTAACTGATACATAAAGTTACTGTCTTATTTGAATAAATAATTTTAGAAAAATGCCAGAAACATGTCTCTATTTGTTAAGTTTAATGGCAATTTTAAACCGTCGTAACTTTGTGTGTTAAATAATACTTTTTGTAGCTCAGGAAGTATTCGAAACACATTAGCCAACACTTCTTTTCATAAATTATATTCAATATATTAATAATAAATTCCCACAAATTCTATATGAGTTCGACGGCCGATTTTTTCCTTTGATAGTTTCCAAAATAAATAATATTCTATAATGAATTAAATTGAGAAAGTGAAAGCAATATCAACTTTTCAATTTTTTGCTAATACCACATGTTCATGATTTAAGGCAAAAAAACGTTTCCCTAGTAAGAAAACAAAACAATTGTAACATTGAAAATAATACGTGTAAAAGACTGTTTTCATTTCTTCCCATCTTTGCTGGCTGTTTGTTCACTATAAACGGTGAGCGCTTTCGATGTGAAGACATCATTCTCAAGCCATGTTCTAAACTGTACTGGTGAGCCAGTGTTCGGGTGTAGGTAGTTCTTTTATTAAGGTGGTATCTACTCATATGCCATTTTATGCTGGACTATTTTTTTAAATTTTCTGTTTTATTATTCTCTAGGTACGTGTGTCCTTCTGAGGATGTTTACCGATTGTTTGGTTATATGAGTAGTTTTAGTGGTGTGGAAACTGCGTCTAAGGTCGTGTGTACCTGTTCGTTTATAATATCGTTGTTAAAAGTTTTTGGTTTGTAGATTTCCATGTTCTCAAGAATTTGTCCTTTTTTGCTAGAATGTAGTCCTTTTATACATTCATCGACTTCCCTTGGTGTGTGACCGTGATAGTGAAGATGTAATGCAAAGTTGGAGTCTTCTCTTTTTTTGTTTGTATGAGCGTATGCGTTCTGTAAATCTCGTTGTTAGTGTTCATCCAGTTTGTTCTATATAAGTATGTTTGCTGGTACAAGTAAGTCTGCATACTCCACTGAAACTATATTTGTTACAAATGACAAGTCGATCTCTTGAGATTGTTTCAGAGTGTCGTGAGTAAACCTTCTTTGTGAAAAAGGTTAGCTAATCTATATATTTCTGCTCCCGTGTAATATTTTCCTTACTTTGTCCCTAAATGGAGAACACTGCCTAAAAAATTCTTTCCTACAAGCACTGTTAATCTGTCCAGATCTTGAAATCGTCCAGTTTTAAAAGGTTCGGTTTCTATCCAGTAAAGTCATCATACATAAAATATTTGCCGTTTGCATTCAACCCTTTATTTGCATTTTTTAAATGAACTAATATTTTGTTCCTTAAAATCATGTCTTTGATCAAACTTTATACCTTCAATTACATAGTATTAATTTACTAAAAGACCTCAAAACAAATAGTTGCGCCTTTAGTTGAACTAGAACGACCTGCAATCTCCTACCTTATTCCTAAAGAGCAAGTAATTGCATTCATTTGTCTTTAAAATCTGTCTGGACAAGACGTTGGACCAGATGATAATTTATATAAAAAGAAAATTATGCAAATAATGATACGCTTAAATAAAATAAACTTCTCTTAAACTTTCTCTTTCATTTTATTTACTCTTATACACTTTTAAGCTCAACAAATGTATTCACAGCTACCAGAAAATGTTGGCATAAAATCGCCAAATTCGGCTAAGAAACCCGCCAAAACAATTTATATAAATTTCAAAGAAAATCTTTAGTATAAAATTAAAATAAAAAAATTATTATTTTATTTAAAGAAAATACTTTTATTATATAAATGTATGTTGTATATTAACTTCGAAAAATATGTTATAAAATGTATAAAAGAAATAAAATCGAATAAGTAGTTAAATAAATTATGCTGACTGACCATTATTTGGAATAGTGTAAAAAGCTGGAGTTTTTTTTAAAGCATTCGAAATGCCAATATAACATTTTCGTATGACCTTGTTAAAGAAATTATAAAGAGACGTAGATTTATATAACTTATATAACATGATTTGCGTCATTGTATTATTTGAGAAAGTGATGAAAACTAAAAACAGATAAGAGCTGGGAAACAATGAAAAACTAACTCCCTAAAATGTATTGTATCGGGTTTTTCAACAAGAACTTTTTTGTCAATTATGGCAACGACGTATGCGTAGTAGATGCATTGGTAATTGTTACAATGAATTTAATTTCGCACGAAAATCGCATTAAAATAAATTAAAATCCAATGTTAGAGTTAGTTTTCGTAAAATTGTTGAAATTTTTGGACAACATAATAAGTCCTTCTGAGACCGCTTCTAAGAAGTTGGTCATTTAATTTTAATCGAAAAGCTAGATACAAAAGTGCGAATACGAACGCATGTTCGATCGGGTTGTTTAACTGAAAACATCGCAATCGTAAGCCTCAGTATTGAAGCAAATCCAAATTTGTCAATTCACCGAAGTTCTGAACAATCGAGGTTAACCAAAACCACTACACGCCGAATTTTGCCTAAAGATTTGACTTTGACGCCTTATACGGTTGAACAGGAATTGAAGCCGAGCTACCATTCAGATATTCGTAAATTCGCTCAACTTATTTAGGAACAACCGGCTAGTTTTTCTGACAAAATCATTTTTTTTAGACGAAGCCCTTTTTCACTTGTATGTAGGGTATGTCAACAAGCAAAATTGACGCGTCAGGGCTTCTGAAAATTCTAAAGCGATTATTAAGAGTATATAGATAAAACTAAGGGTGGCTAATAGCCGAAACAGGTTTGTTCACAAACCAAATTTGACGAGGGTCGACGTAAAATCATACCCAAATAAAAATATTAAGAAGCCTTTGCATGCTTAACGTGTCACTGCATGGTGCGCTATATGACCTGGAGGTGTGATTGGGTTGGTTTTTTTTTTTTGGAAAAACCGAAAAATACGGATACCGTCAATGGATAACGCAAGATGCTAACAATTGTTGACGATGTGGTTTCAATAGGATGGTGTCACATGTCACATGGCCAATGAAACGACCAATTTATTGCAAACCAAATTCCCCGCTCATAAAATTTCACGACAATTAGCAGTTAAGTGGCTGTAATTTAACACCACTGGATTATTTTTTTTTGTGGCGCTATATTAAGGACAGAGTTTATACGCAGCCAATCGAATCGATTTCAGCCTTAAAACTGAAAATCCGTGATGTGAGTAAGGAAATAGGGCCGTGATTTTGCCAAAAACTGCGTAAAAACTTTGACGAAGGAAAATTGACATCTGTCAGCACGCTGGACATTTGCCAGATATCATTTTTCATTCATAATTGCCGAACTTTTCTCTTCGTAATACAATAAAAATTTGAATCATTTTAATCTAAATTTTTGATTTTTTTTGTTTTAGAAAACAAACTGCTCGTTGAAAAGCTCTTTATGTCAAGCCAGGCCTTTTTGAAACTTTTAAAGCAATATCTAAGTCTTTCGAAAACATTTTTCTAGGCTTGTTTTTTAAATGAATTAAAGGGCTGTCTAATAGTAAACTAAAGGAAAATCGATTTAAGTGGGGCATCAGCATCTCTTTTTATTTTACTCTCTTTTAAAATCGCCAAAATGGGGGACGATAAATCGTTCAATGTGGCAACTGTTAATGCAATAAAAGAAAATTCCAAAATAAACAGACAATAAGAGCGAAACTACAACAAAAAATACTGAACATTTTCCTTCTAGTTCAGTATGTAAACAACATTTGCGGTGTAATTGTGCGGATTGCGGTTGTTTTGCGATCAGAGCACTTCGATCAGTAACGTCTCGTATATTTGATCCTAAATCTTTTCTTTATTATTTGCGACATCAAGTGCAGCTAAATAATAGACGAATACAATTTCGTGAGTTGTTTTGTGGTTGGTTTTTGTTGTTGTTTCGTAAAAAATTAATAGTGGGTGTATAAAATTTGCCTCATACCTCATATCTCACGGCGGATATGAAGAAATATCAAATTTACACATAAATAAAAAATATTAAAAGTGAAATAAATTGAAATATTTACAAGTAAGAAGGTAAATTAAATGAAGCTTTTTTAAATCATTTTATTGCTCTTTAAAACCTGTTTGCCTGTGTGTGTCTATGTGTGTGTGTGTGAATGACTGCGTGTTAATTAACCATGAATTGAAATTTAATTTTTTAAATCTCGATCCATATGGAGTGTACATGCAACAACCAAAAAGAAACCAACGAATGTTGATCTTGAAGTTTGTTGTTTGTTGTTGCTGTGTTTTATATGCAGCCATGTAGAAAAGTGAGTCTTTAATTCAATTAACAAGCGAATTTTCATAATAAAAGAACATAAAAAAAAGAAATACGAGTAGACTGCAGTTATTTACTGGTTTGTTAAAAACGATTTTTATATTGGATTAAACAAATGGAAATATTATATTTAAATGATCGGATTGCAAATTGATAAACACTTCAAGTTTAGGTAGGTTTTATTTAACATTTGAAATAACTGTAATAGCAAAAAATGAAATAATACTAAAAATATTTCTTCAAATTTTTAGCGATCAATAATCTTTTCCTGGAGTGGCAGGTGCAAGATATTCTTTCTTTTAGTTATTTATTTATTATTCACTAATATTTCATATTTTTTCTTGATGGAAATTTTATATATGATTTTATATATAATTTGAAGCCAGGGATTAAAGCAAAAAAATAAAGTGCAATTAGTCTAACGATTCCGAAAATCGAATATGCATGATGTTTCTGAAGCATTTATGGGTTCTCGTCATAATTTGTGCGAGACGATTTTACGTAATGTAGAACTAGGAAATTTATATTTCCCTAACCCGGTCTCTTAAATTTAGTAAATTTTTTGCAAAGGTTAGAGTTCATTTGTTATTTTTATTTTTATTTATTGCTCCGTGTTGCCATACACAATTGATAAAAAGTCATAGCAGCCAGCTGTAAAAGCTGTACACCCGTGTGCATAATAAATTATTAGAATGAGTTCGCCATGTGTGAGGGAATTGATCACGGTCTCAGTATGTTTTATTGGGTGGCTTGATACTTAAAATTATTTTAGATTATTGCTGTGATCAACCACTAAGATCAAGCTTAGTTTCGTCACTTATTTTAATTTACTTTATTTACTTTTCAGTAGTTTATTATTGGAAAAAAATTTTTTTCAATTTGGATTAATTATTTATTCATTCGTCTTTTAGTGTATCCTGATGATGCCAACCAATGGTTTGGAGAAATATTGAAAAATAATTATTTTCAGTTTTATTCAAAATTTTTTTTATTTTTATTAAATATGTACTAATCTTTTAAACGTTCTTTTAAATTAAATTTTAACGATTTATTTTTTCAATATTTCGCTTTCCTGTGGAAAGCTTCTTCAGGAAATTATTTTTTATATTTTACAAAAAGAAAAAATTATAACAATTTTTTTTTATAATTTTTTGTTTTTGTAAAATATAAAAAATAATTTCCTGAAGAAGCTTTCCACAGGAAAGCGAAATATTGAAAAAATAAGTCATTTAAATTTAATTTAAAAGACCGTTTAAAAGATTAGTACATATTTAATAAAAATTGAAAAATAATAAAAAATAAAGTTCTTAATAATTTTTTATTAAATAAAAAAATATTAAAAATGTCAAATAACTATAATTATAACTTTATTTAATTTATTTTAATAATAAATGCTTTTCACTTAATAAAAATATTGCGTTTAACACAGTGGTAACATCTTTCTTCAAAGGCAGGTGACAACGTCAAAAATTGAAGGACAACATGACATCTAAATCATTAAATTTTAAATTCATGTGAAATCTAAATTTCAAAACGTTTTCAAAGCCAGAATACGTAAAATTAATTAATTTGAACTAAAGAATTATTGTTGACCAGAATGTCATTAAAATATCATTGAAACGTCGCTGAAATATCTTCTCATAATTATTGTTTTCAAAGAAGGTAGGCACGGAAAACAACATAGAATATTAACATCCAGCCATTTACATTAAAGAAATCGATATCCAAGTACCGCCAAAACGAAACGAAAACAAAGATGTATGACTATTATTTAGATATAAGTGAAAAATGTCTAACTCTAGGTAGAAGTTCATCGTAAGTTTTTATTGAAATCCTAATGGCATCAAAAACAAGCAAAAGTGAGCGAATGGGTTTAGATTTTTGGAAATCGTGCTTTGGAAGTTTTTTTTTTTTTTGAAAAAGTTTAAGGGGGCACAACTATACAGCTACAAAGAAGTTTACAATCAGTAAACACTTTACTGATTTATACTTGGCTTTAAGGAGCATTAATACTGCAGAAAAATTATTATTTTCTTAAAAACTTTTGGGACCCTGAAAAGTTTAAACTCATTTTAAGCTCAAATATTTATATTTGAGTTATATTTTCCTATCAACATTTGCCATTTTATTCTATGCATTCTGACTGTTAAAGAGCTGCTAACTTATTTCGAAAAAAGATTAATTTCTGCCCTCTGAATTGTTTTATATGTAACTTAATACTTAATTAAATATCTGCTCAAGGAACTAAGGTCAAGACAAAAGGTCTTTAAGAAAAAAATATAATGAATTGTATTTACTTTACACGTTAGGGTATCCGAAAAATTGACAAGAAATGAAGTAGCACACGATAATTTTTACTCAGTCTTTTTTAGTTTTCGATTATTCAATACAAATGTGTTTATTTTTTAAAAAAATGATAGAATATAAAAAATGTTAAGAAAACCAAGTAAGACAAAAGTTTTAACAGTTTATGCCCAAAAATGATGATGAAGGTGCCCCCTAAAGGCTAGCAGGTAGTGTACTAGCTTTTCAGTATGGGGGTTGTGGGTTCGATTCCTAACGAAGACCTTGGTTTTTTTCACTACAAAAATAAAAATTGACTATCGGTGGGGCTGCTCAGCGATGAAGGCATAGTCACTGGTCGCTGTGCTGTCTTTATACGGCAGTTAATTTCGACTATCCTTCTACTTTCACCACCCGTTTCATCTCTTCTCTATCTCTTTACTAAAGAATGTAGCACGGTACTTGACTAAATAGGCATTGTTGCCTGAAGTGCTACTTCTATTTAAAACAAAAAATTCTGTCCGAAACCCTCTGTCGAAGCAATTGTTTTATAAGTTTTATCTATCAACTTTTTTATGCAGGCCAACGATTCAGTGTGCCAAAAAGCTGAGGTCACGGTTACATCATATGCTTTAGTAATTATTTTCAGTTTTATTCGACCTTTTTTTATCAAATCTTAACCTTAATCTTTTAAACGGTCTTTTAATTTATAACGATTTAGTTTTTCGATATTTCGCTTTCCTGTGGAAAGCTTCTTCAGCATTATATAATATTTTTTGGTTTATACTTTAAAAGACCGTTTAAAAGATTAAGATGAAGTTTTTAATGCTTTAGTAATATTAAATTGCATAAAATATTTTTCTGTAGACCTTTTCACCGGTAAATGCGTGACTATGCGTGACACTTAGAAACTAAAAAACTAAATTATAGATTTGACGCATCTGCTCCACTTCCTAGATTTAACTCTCTGCAAATTATTCCCTTATACTTGTTATAAGAAATAAGTCGACATAAAAACGTTTAATAGAATTAATTTTGATCACCTTTAAAAAGCTGCTTTAGAGGGAAATAAAAAAAAAAAAGAAAAAAACTCGTTGGACGAAGTACTTTAAACTGAAAGAAGAAGAGCACCTTGAATAATAAGACAAAAAGAATTAAAAAAGCTTAAAAATGAAGCCTCCTATGGCATTGTTAAACTTATTAACTTCCTCTCATATTTTCCACATCGCTAAACAAATAAACAACAATAACAATAATCTATTGGTAGTAATCATACTTTAATACACTTGTTTATAAAACAATAAAAGAAGCAACATAAGAGATGTGTAAAATATAAAAGTTCAAACTAATTAAGTGGCAAATTATTTATTATTCAAATAACGTAGAAAGTTTTGAATATTTTGTATATCTAAAGTCATTGCACCCCTTCACAACCAGCTGTGTGCAGCAGTGGCATGATACTTGTAGACCTTCAAGTATGTGACTCAACTTCGATATTACAAGTGCTGGATAATATGAGGAGAACATTTCAATGCAACAATAATTGTAACATTAAAGAAAGTCAAAAACACATACATACATACATACATATATACACTTGAATATAACAAACACTGCACATCCATATGTACACCATAAACACATGCTAGTAAATGGTTGAGAGGTTCATTATGAAACTATAATCATTATGAAACTATATCTATACACAGCATCATCTTCATTATCATTATCATAATCATCCAAATTCACTTCCCCATAAACATCATAGTCAGTCATCATTATTATATTTCTCTCCATAGTTTATGTTATTTAATAATCCTGAGGAGTTTATGTGGGAGCAATAGAATTGTGCACTTGAAAATATGTTTGCATGCAACCATACGCACAGAAGCGTTTTATAATGGACTAAATAATTATGATTATGTTGTTGGCGCTTTTTGTTGTTGTTATTGTTGTTTTGTTTTATCGAAGCAGCAACAACATATTACCATTCGTCTTATGTAATTTTGTTTGATCATCTCTTTTTAAAAGATATTGTGTGAGATTTAATTTCATTTTTGTTTTTAGAAATAATTAAAAAGGAAAAAAATATGAAGTGTTGACGTGTTTGATTGTGCTGTTTTGCCTAAACTTTCAAACTCTCTTTACTGGAAAAAAATTTAAATTATTTATTTTAAATCAAATGAACTTCAAAAATAATTATAATTCTTTTGTGTTTTTTTTATTTAAGGAAGTTATAATATCAAAATATTGAATAACAATTGTTAAAATAAACAAAAATTTTTAAAACAAAAAATTCATCGAAAATTTTATTAATTTGATGATGATATTTCTTAGCAGCATGAGTTTTGTGAATTTTGTCGAAGACGTAATAAAGTTTTTTTTTTTTATTTAATTCTATTTGTTAAAATGGAATAAGTTCAATAGCTAACTGTAATCAACTACTCGTATGTCAATGAAAGTTTGTTACGTTATAACAACTTGCACAATCAAACGTTGTGACACCCTATTTCTAACAAATTCTTTGCGTCATAAACAAGCCATAGTTAACAATAAATTCAAGAGCGCTTATAGAGCGGTTATAGGTCGAAGCAAGTTATAAATCTATAATAAATTATCTTAATATTTTGTTACTGTGCACTTACCTGTCTAAGAGGTTCATTGGCAGAGATTTTTTTAACTAAAGTATATTTCTTTTAAGCTTAATGCAACTTGTGAAACGCAAAATTATGTATGATAATGCGCTCAGCATGCTTTGGCAATCTGGCTTAACGGGTATGGTAAGAACCATAATTGCCGCACGTGACATATACCACATTTACATCTCTTGATTATTTCCTGTAGCTTTATGCAAAACAGCAATAATCAATTCAATTGTTTCTCATAGTTACTTCAATAATTATTTTTTCAGGAGTGAGGAAATTTCCCAAATTTATCACTTCAGTTATGTGGTCGCTATGACACAGTCACTATGTTTAGTTTTCTCACAATCTGCGCAGTCAAAGTGGCAGTATTTCATGTGATAACTCACTAAATGTTGAAAGAAGAAAAAAGATCGTGATTGCTGAACGAAAATTTTATATGGAAATGCCCAGATTTAGATTTTATGGGTTTTTCAAATCGTACCTTATCTGATTATTATCTGCAGTAAAACATTAAACTCTAAATTTTGAAATTTGTCGTTTATAGGGAAACTTCTTGCACTGATTGTGTTGTGATACCTATAGACTCTGTAAATATAAACTACCGTCTGACACAACAGTTGCCTTTAATTGATTTAATTGAATTATTCTACTTTTGGTTTAATAAGATAAATCAGCTTTCGTAGTTAGAAAAACAATTTTGTTCCCTTAATCTAGTTCCCTATTTGAACTGATACCAACTTAACTAAACTTAAATATCACATGTGTTCGTTTCAAGAAACAAAGTTACTTTTCGCTCTAAATTCCGCGGCTTTTCTACAAGCTCTCACACATGTCGCTAACTTTTCTGGACATTGTTATGTTATATTCTGAAAGACGTAACTAATACAAGTGATTTGCTGTGCTTCACGATTCAGTAAAAAAAACGCACTTTAAAGAAGCTCCTATCAATGTTTTTTAAGAAATTGAATTAAGGGTACCCAACAGACAATATGCTGTGTGGGATATTCGGTGAACCTGCTTAGATTAAAGAAGAAAATGTTTATGTTTTTAGGAAGGTTTACAAGGTTTTAACAACGTTTAATCAAATTTGAAAATTTTGCAACCTGTTTTTGCTTGTTTTTGTTAATTGTCAAATTTTGATACTTGGGAAAATAGTCACATCAACGTATTAAGTAAAAAGGATAATAAGGATAACGAAAATTATCTGCTATCAAGCATGATCATTTTCGATTATAACATATCAGCATTATGTAGCATCCGTAAAATATTTACGACCTTTACCACGATATGTCGCGACATTTCAAAGTACATACCTTAAAAATCAAATCTCCTATTTATAAGGAAATGTATATAGACAAGCATTAATTTTCTCCACTAGCAAAATGGGTCTGAGTTCAAGTCCCCACAACGCCCGAGTATGAAAAGTAAAAAAGAAAAGAAAAAGAAGCGAAAAAAAAGTTGCATGAAGTTACAAAAAGAAAAAATAAATCATTTTTTGTGTAGTCGCCTTGGATGCCAAAGAAGCTAAAACGGTTGAGGTGTCTGAAAAGAATTCACGATTAATATTTTGAACCTTAAGCAAGCATAAGTTTCTAAAGCAAGTTTCAATACGAAATGGTGTCTGGCAGAGTTAGTAAAAAAATAGTTACAAATCTAAAAACGATTTAGGGATATAAAATTCGCTTGAAAAGACAGCGAGTAGCTGAATTCTAGCCGAACTAATGCAGTGCAGCAGTGCTAATGGCTGCGCTATTTTGTAAGAAGCGTTGATTTAATAAAAATAAAACCATGGAAGTAAAAATTTAGCCACAACTAAAGAGTAAGGTATAAAAAAAAATAGAAAATCAATAAAGCAGCACAGAAGAATTAAATAAACATGGACATGCTGGCATTTGAAAAGAAGAAATGAATGCTATTTAAATTCAAAATGGAATGGAAAGCTCAAATATTTGTTTAGTAATTTCCCATCTGTAATGAAGAGTAAAACAAATTTAAATTCAAATGATATTAAAAAGAAAATTTTATATAGCAATTTAAACAACTTTTTGGACTACAGTAACAACTCCGGTTAAAAGAAAAAAACTAATCATTAATCACAGCTATATTTTTACCATGACAATATTTTATTATTTTATTTAGTTTTCTTTTCAATAATGATTTTTTGCTTCTCTTAATTTATATTCTTTTCTGTATGTTATGCATTTCATTTTATATAAACTTTGATGATTGTTAGTGATTCTTTCTAATTATTTTTTTTTTTTTGCCGGTCTTATACTAAATTACTTTTTGCTGCAATTTCTCTTTTTGCATTCTAAGCACACATTTTTTTGTCGGTTGTTCTACTTCTTTCAGCTTAATTATGGAATAATTAATTTGTATGACCGTGTCTGGTGTGTGTGTGTGTATATATTTTCACTTTAATTTAAAAATTACTTCATAAATAGTTAAAAAAAAAATTTTAAATTGTACAAAATTTAACTTCTATTTGAAGCTGGCAAACCTGTAGAAATTATATAAATTAATTGATATTAATCTACATATATACGCGAAAATTGGCAACATCAAACTTGGACTACTTGCCTACATTAATGAGTAATGAGTAGTGCAAATTTAAAAGACTACGAAAATATAGAATATATTTTGATAAAGTAAACACAAACCATATTATTTTCTCTGTGTGACTTAACTTGTCAGGGGTTTCCTCCAAGTGGTCAATCATTGTGGGCTTATCGGCCTAGACTACCAACTCCACATATCCCCCCAATTCACGGAGCTGAAAGTGCAACTATGCAGTTACCAAACGAGTTACCAACTCCTGCACATCATGACTCTTCAATTAATGAACGAAAATGTCAGTAATCATGATTCTACAGCGGTCTCCAATGACTGTATTGCTTTGACTATTCGTCTATTCGTGTTCAAATGCCAAACCATAATAAAAATATATCACTTGAGAGCTATAAAATTGCCGCCAGTTAAAAAAGTGTTGCCAACTTAAAGTTCTACACCTATATAAAACACATTATTATACAGCTCGTAGGTAATCCAACATTTTATATTTTAAACCCAATAAATCTCTACAAGTCAATAAATATTTCCACTCACTCAAAGGATTTTACTTTATTTTTGAAAATCAATATTCTTTAAAGCTGGGAAAATTGCAAATAACGCGATATGTTTTTACGCAATTCTTTCCTTACTTGTACTTGCTGCTGGTGTTAAGCCTCTCATAGAATACATTAATTTATTTAGAAGTGCTTACTTGGTTATTATGGATTCTCTTTCTCTCTCTCTCTCTCTCTTTCCTGTAAAATTAGAAAACCGCAAGTAGGACTACAGAATAGTATTCCCTGAACCAAGTCTTTAGGGTTTATTTAACACGGCCACTTCTAGGACGCTTAGTATAAGCTGAATTTGTATACGCCGCATAGCTTCTCATTCTAAATGGTCTGCCAAATAACTTTCTTTTTTTGTTTTAAATGCTATATAAACAAAACTACTGAATATTTTCTCAAATTTCTCTTTTTAGTTGAAAGTACAATCCTTCCGGTTAATAATGGAAAATAATTTCATTCAAATGGCTGCCTCGGCTGGCCATGCAATAGCCTACATGATCGATGCAATTTTTAAGCATATTATCGATTTTGCGCAGCTGTATTTCACCAATGGCTTCAAGAATATTAATCTTTAAAGCGTCAATTGTCTTTGGCTTGTCGGCGTAGCACTTATCTTTGACGGCGCCCCACAAATAATAGTCAAACGGTATCAAATCGCAGCTCCGAGGTGGCCAAACCACATCAGCTCTGCGGCTGATAAAGCGATCTTCAAAAATAGGGCGCAAAACATCGAGTGTAGCTTCGGCTGTGTGATACGTAGAGCCATCCTGTTGAAACCAAATGTTGCCAATATCCTCCTCTTCAATTTTTGTGAACAAAATTTCATTTAACATGGCCCGATAACGATCGCCATTGACTGTAACGGAGACTCTTTACTTATTTTCGAAGAAAAATGGTCCAATTATGCCTCTGGACCAAAATCCGCACCAAATAGTGACTCGTTTTGGGTGCGTCGGCTTTTCAATGTATGCGAGCGGGTTTTCTATGCCCCAAATGCGACAATTTTGCTTGCTTACATACCCGCCAAGATCAAAATGAGCTTCGTCTGAAAAGATGATTTTTTTTTCTGTAAGTCCATCGCAGGCCCACTTAGCAAAGCGAAAATGCATTAGATGGTCACTTGGCTTCAACTCCTAAACCAGCTAGACTTTGTATGGCGTCATACCAAGATCTTTATGCAAAATTCGTCTCAATGATGTCTCTGAAATGTTCAGTTGTTGAGAACGACGGTGAATTGATGTTGATGGCGCTTCGCGCACTCTTTGTGCCACAGCAGCAATATTCTCGGGTGTACGCACTGTTTTTGGATTTTCACGCTTTGGTTTATCGATGAGGATGCCAGTTTCTTTCACTTTTTTCACAAGTTAACAAACACACGGAGCTGATGGTGCTTCTCTTCTTCAAAAATCCGTACGCAATTTTCCCACACATTCTGCAACATTACCATGATTTTCAAAGTAATGTCGTACTATTTTCCAGCGTTGTTCAAGCGTATACACAACCATATTCATTCAGCCGAAGGATAAAACTAATTATCTGTCTAATCAAACATGAACTAAGTGTTACCATTCACGAAATAAGCACTAGTTGAAAAAAAAAACGTTAGAGGGCGGACTCTTTATTTTCTTTGTGACCATTATTTAATTTTAATTTTAAGTTTCGTTAAGTCTGTATATGTAAAACATATTTAGTAAGTATTTTTTTCTTATTCATTTCCAATTCTATTTGGGAAGACAAACACAGTCGTTCTAGTTTCCACATTTGTTCTATGGGAACAAATGAATTCCTTTCCAACTCTTTCTCTTACTTTATCAAAAGATTGGAAATGACGACCACGACATCAAAGGCAATTCAAGACAACATTAACGTCGAATATTCTTATAAAAGATGGTAAAATTGAACCCGGAAAAACCGTTATGCAAAAATTAATGATGGTAAACGGATTATACAAGGGTGAATTTTGTATTTGTATACTGTATATAACGATAAAAATACCAAGTCCATAAAAAAAATGATATCTCTATGGAGACACCTTTTTAATTTGTAACTTAAGTTTTTTATTTATTTTCCATCTGCAAAACCTAAAATTGTATAATAGTAACGATCCTAGGTATTGACGTTAGAAGAGTTAAAATTAATAATACGAGAAATTTCTATTTCGCAATGTTTCCTGAGAAATGACTACGACGTATATTATAGCAAAATTTTCACCTTTGGGTTGTGTATGTGTCATATATTTAATATTTCATATGTGTGTGTGTGTTAACTAGAAAAATATTTTAAGTACTAAAGCACCTACACCGACTTAAGCAGAAACAAATTACATCGATTTATGTTTTAGCTTCACTTTAATTGTCAGCAAATTTTCAGCTGCCCAGCTTGTGACACCATTTTTATTTCTTAAGAGAATTGTCACTTAATATTCAATGAAATAAGACTCTGGCAGTTATAATTTGACATCAGCATTTAATTGTTTATTTCCCCTCCAAATAAAATTTTAAAGCTACGATAATTGTATTATAATGGATGCTGGCATTAAGTAGAAATTACTTGGATAGAGAGTTGAGAAAACAGTGTTGTCTTCAAGCAGTTACATCCCGCATTTAAATTCAATTGAAATGTTAAAACCGACTTTCCATCACGATATATTAGCAGCGTTAGTGTGTTAATTGTTATTGACAATATACAATTTCTTATGCCACATTTCAGTGTAGTTTCTTCTACTACGTCTGGCCAACAGCATTAACATGTGTTGCTTTAAAGCATAATGCAAATATTATTCACACACATACACCTATTTGTACAAATAGATTTTAGTTTCTTCATATTCAACACTAGTGTTCATTTAAAAATTTGAAAGGAAATTAGCTTTTTTTTTTAATCATGTTTTATTTGCATGGATTTTTACACTTTTCAGATTTTATTTTCGAATTATTTGCTTTTGCCAAACATCAGAGAGTTCAATAAAATTTCAACGTAATAAAAATATTTATTAGAATCATTGTTTATTGTTGCAATGTGTTGCAAATGCTTTCTTTACATTTGCAACGCATATGTTTTCCTTTTAGAAATCCTAGATTTTTAAAAGAACTAATTCATCAGTTCGTTTGAAATTTAGTTTCAATTAGAAGTGTTCAAAAACGTTTTAGATTTTATAAATAAAATATTTTTTTTGTCCACATAGTGGGTTTTAATATCTTCATACATTTTGAGACTTGTTTTCGAATATTTCACGAATTTTACTTGCAACAACGTCATGCTGATATTTTTTAAGTATTTCTTATTGTTCCTAGAATGTTATTATCGCAAGTTAGTTATGGTAAGCGATGAATTTTAATTGAAAGCCATATCAACATCTTGAATTTGGAATGACATTATAAAGTCGACTGCATGGACTATATATGCTGCGAATAATTGTCAATAACGAAAGTTAATTGAACTTCGGCTCTATATGCATTTTCCAAGTTATTTAACTTAATAATAATAATCAAGGATTTATTTGGTTTTTTAATCGAATAAAAATAGCAATGGTGACTTGTATAATATGACAGCTATATGACTACATTTTATACATTTATATTACATTTTATATACATTTTATACATTTTTTTACGTAAAAACATCATTTTGATGTGGTCACAACCATATTATGTTTTCTATATACATAGTGATCAATTAATGCCTTTTAAATTTGGTGACAATTATCAACAAAAGTGATTTGCTATTGCTATTTATTATTATGCTATAAGAAAAGCCTAATTTAATTAAATTAAACATTATTTTTTTGCTAAAAATAAAAATCAATAGATGTTAAAGGAAATAAGAATATTGGAACACAAGGCAACATCTCAGAAAAATAAATAAATAATTAAATAAATAATAGAAAAGGCATATTATGATCATATGATATCATATTATATTAAAATGATTTTATATTATAACAATATTACTATTATTATTATTATGATGTTAAACAAGAACATGGTTCCAATAAAAACAATATTATTATGCAATTATATTATTATTCGATTAAAATAACTTAATAATTTTATTTGATTATTATTTTTATTCGACCTTTTTATTTCTTAATTAAATGTATTAATCTTTTTAACGGTCTTTTTAATTAAGTTTTAACAATATATTTTTTTTTTTAATATTTCGCTTTCCTCTGCAAAACTTCTTCAGAAAATTAATTTTTGTAACAACAAAAATTATTAACAATTTGAAACAATTTTTGAAAACAATTGACAAAAACATATAATATAATTTTCTTCTTACATAAGTACATACATACAACATAAAAATTTCAAATATTAAAAACAATATTAAACAATATTAATATTAAAACAAGGAAACGGAAATTAAATAACAAATTCTCTCTTATGAAACAATTATAACAAATTATGTGTCTTTTGAATTAAGTACCTATAATTCTGTGCTAAATTGTCTGTGTCTGTTTTGAAATTTATTCTCCTTAAATTTGGTACATTAGCAATTTCTAACATTTCTAACATATAACGTCTCTTATAGTCTTTTTCTATATCTAATATTGAAGCTTCCTCAAACTTTGGATAATGATTATATTTCTTACAATGTGAAGATAAGAATGTCTTCTGTGTCGAAATATTCCTATATTTTTGGTCACATCTGTGACCAGCTAATCTTGTTTTAAGTTTATTTTTTGTTGTCCCAATATAAACTTTGTCACAGTTCACTTGGTCATTTCCTCCATATGGTATCCTGTATACTGCACCAGTTAGATATTTCCATTTTCCCTACTTTATCCTTCATTCTGCTAAATAATTTATTAATATGTTATATGTTTTGTGTGCATTTATATATCTATCTGTGTCATATATTTTAGACTTTCTTAATCTTTCTGATATTCCAGGAACATAAGTTAATGATTTATAATTTCTTGGTTCTGCCGTAGTATTTCCTAAATTATGCCTATGATTACCATATTGTCTAATCAATCTGTTAGTTAATTCTACTGGAAAATCATTGTCATTAAGTATATCGCTTATTGTGTTCTTATTCTTCAAATGAAATTCTCTATCACTTATAGTCAATATTCTCTCTATCATATTTTTCGCCGTGTTTATTATCATTTTTCTCGGATGTTTGAAATAAAAATTAATAATTCTTCCAGAAGATGTTGGTTTCTTATACCAATCAAACACATAACTTATTTCCCTTTCTTATTATCAATATATCTAAATATGTAAGTCTAGATTCTATTTCTCTTACAATCGTAAATTTAATATCCAGATGAAAACTATTCAATTCTGAAAAAATATCATCCACTGCATCTTCCGAAGTTATACAAAATAAATCATCTACATATTTTGTGATGATCTTCGGTTTAATATGCATTTTACTAATACATGAATTTAGTAATTCCTCCATCACAATATCAGCTATAATTGGAGATGCTGGAGAGCCCATAGAGAGGCCCTCCTTCTGTTGATATATCCTATTATCAAAATGAAAATACCTGTTGTCTTCAATGCAAAATTTAAGAATACGTAAAAATAATTCCTTCTGAATATTCGTATTTTGTTCTATTATCTGCTATTTTCCCTCTATAATTTTCAAAGCTAAACCTACAGGAATACTTGAAAAAAGTGAAACTACATCAAATTAAAACAATCTATCATTATCTTGTATTCTCTTAGCTTTATCTTTAAATTCCAATGAGTGTCTAATATTATATATTGGTTGTCCTGTTATTACCTTAAGAATATTCGTTATATTCGTTATATTCTTGCACAGTCCGTAGGCCCGAGAATTAATGCAAGAGCAAATAGGCCTTAAAGGAAAATTCTGCTTATGGATCTAAGGTACTCCATAAAGATTTGCAGAAGTCTATTTTTCTCCATTACTGAAATGATATCTTTTTTAAAAAGTTCATGCTTATTCATTATTGAGTATTTTGCAGAATCGCTAAGAATGTCATTTATTATTAAATTGTTAATAATTTTTATTGTTATAAAAATTAATTTCTTGAAGAAATATTGATTAAAAATATATTGTATATAATAGTTATAATTTTTTTGACCTTTTTAATTACTAAAAAATATTAAAAATATATTGTTAAAATTTAATTAAAAAGACCGTTAAAAAGATTTATACATATTTAATTAATAATTTTATGTTAGATATTGATTATTTCAACAATGTTTGTTTTGGGGCCTCAAAGCTATCAGGTTTTTTTTGTAATATCTACAGGTGGCAACTAACTTAGTCGCAGATGCATAAATAAATTGTCTCTTTCCATATGGTTTCTGGACTAGAGTCCACTATCCCCAAAGATGTTCATAAGGAAGGCAAGCTAATGTTACAAGTGATAAGCTGTTAATGTTACTATTACTAAAGCTATAGTTTAAAATCCGTTTGTGGTTTTGGGTTGAAGTCTCCAATTAGCTCTCCTAGTCATTTCGCACTTTCTTATAGAGATTATTTAGGAGAGGATTTATGTGTGATTGGCAATAACTTGGAGCTCTTCTATTTGAATTTTGTTGTTTTATGTGGCAGCTGTGTTATCTTTCATAAGCTCTGCTATTCTAACTGGTATGTTTTCCAACAAGTCATGTTTATTTTTTATGATTAAATCAATCGTTGCAAGTGCCTGCCTTCAATGCTTGTGGATGATATAAATGATAGTTAATGTTTAGAAACTTACTCTGATGAAGCTTTACCTTTTTTATTCCTATAAAAAAATCCTACAAAAACTCTAAAATCAAATAAAAAAATTGCTGGTCAGTAGAGCATACAAACGGAAAAGAGAAAATTCCAACTTTGCATTACACCTTGACACTTACGGAGACACACCAGGGGAAGTAGATGAATGTATAACATTACTACATCCTAGCAAAAAAGGACGAAGACTAGACATTCTTGAAAACATGGAAATCTACAAAACATAAACTTTCAACAATGACATTAAGCGAACAGATAAACACGACCGCAGACACAATTTACTCATGCAAATGGGCAAACGAAAAACACCCTCAGACGGACACACATATCTAGATAATAATAAAAGACGGAGGTATCGATAAAATTACTTTGCATACAAATGCCAGATGGCTGGCATTCTGCTTACCGGAATAGATACGAACTTGACAACAGAACTGCCTGGACACCAACACTGACTCATGAGTATAAACCACAATGCGGCTTGAGAATGATGCATTCGCATCGAAAGCGCTCGCCTTCGACAACAAACCAGCCAGTTAGGACAGGAAATAGCAATATTATTTTATTAAGTTTGTCACTCAAAATATGATTCCTTTTCGAAAATAGTGTCAAATTTCAAAAACTAGAACTAGTTCAATTTTTTAGTTCACAATCTTCTGTTAGTTCAAATGTTTTTTTTAGTTTAAATGTTCTTTGAGAGTTTTATTCAAATTTAATTGTACTATTTAAATGATTACAAATATGATGGCAACAATATCGTAGCGTTGTCAAAATATATATACTATACAAACATCATAGCAGCCTTACACTGATGACAGAAATCGTAAAAAACGAAACAGTTAATATTACTTGAATTCACCTTCTAAGTAGTTTAAGCCCAAAAGGATAGTTGAAAACTGAACTAACTAGAAATGTAAACTTGAACTTGTTTATTTAGTTCAATCAAACAGGACATTGGAAAATGAGTCGTTACCCCTAATTGCCTGGTTTTTTCCAGCTGCAACAAAAGGAAGCTAGTATTTTGGAGATAACAATATTGACTCTTAGATATTAAATATTGTGGGAATTGAACCTAATCCCGTTAAAAGTCTTCGAAGCAAGTATTTGTAGTTTAAGATTGTTCATTAACTTGGGATAAAAAATTCAAGCTTAAATGAGAATGAGTGTATTAATAATGAATATATTCCTTTAAATAAGAACACTCACTACTCCTTTTAACCTGTTGAAGTTGATTGTCTTTTATTGGCATCGATGAGTAACACAAAATTATTCTTGTCATCTGTTTAATATGTGTCGCCGATTTCTTGGTTTCGTCTTTGAAATTGTCTTCATATAGGACTCCCACCATGAATATTATTTTCGAATTTGTTTCTTGTGGCAAAATAATAAAAAAAAACAGCAATAGCAATAATAACAAAAACAATAACAACATGTATCTGAAGAATAATTTCAAAAACACGTTGTAGCCAATTTTAAAATAAATTTTGGGTAACAACTTTTATATTTTGCATGTTTTGTTCTGTAGTAATTTTGTATGCATCACGTGTTTTTCATATTGCGACTTTTTGGCTCTCACTATGGCCATATGACATACATACACGTGTATCAGACTTTGAAACAACACATTTTCGGCATAACTTAGATTTGCAATAACATCAAAAACAGCAACATAAAAAAGGTGAGATAAATATTTATTTATTTGCACCAAATAAAATTTTATTAGTTTAAAATTTATATTTCAAATGCGTGGCAGAGCAAATTGGTATCGTTTCTGTTGTTTCTTATTTGTTTCTAAATTGCATTTTTTATATAAAAAAAAAACAATTTTTATGCAGACCAAAGTATGCAGTAACTTATTTTCTGTTTGCAACGGCTTTGTATTCGTATCAGAATCAGAGATCATTGTATTTAGGTGTTGATTTTGTTTCTTATGGCAATTTTACATGTGTTTATTTTATTTTAATTTATTTATGTTATAATTTTTATTTCTTTTAGTTGTTGTTCTTTGGATATTTTTCTTTTGTTTGTTTTCCTCGTCTCATTTTCTTTTTTTTAATCTTCCGTTTTGTTACGTTTAACAGGTAGACTAATTATATTTTTGCCTTTGCATTTTGCAAGTGCAAGTGTAGAGTGCAAGTGCATTCCTGCACTGTGGTATAACTCCTTGGAATTTTTAAGAAATTTAAGAAAGAATGAAAAATTGTTTACAGTTTTCCGTATTAATTTTTAAAGACAACAAGCAAAATTTTACGCTAGCAGAACGCAATATTACTTTATCTGAATTGCTATATTCGATGGCTGCATTCTTCTAGTCTTTCTAGCTATTTAGAAGAAAAAATAATTATTTTTAAAATTATTTTTTGTTTCTAAATAGATGAGTTTATAACTGATAAAGAAACTGATTGATTATCGTCTTATCAAAGAATCTAAAAGAGAGTATTCCGATAAGTCAGTTCTTCCATATGAAAAGATTATTTCTAGTACTTTAAAGGAGTAAATTAGTGTAGAGTGATTATTGATTTATATACTTTTATATAATTGGAAATGGTAATGCTCAAATAATTAACTGAAACGTTTTATCTTAGGTTGTATTATAACCAAAATAAAAATTACCACGCATTCATGCTACTTTCACAATAGTCACTATGATATTAGAGCAGCATCCATTGCAATGCGAAAAAAAACGAACGCAAAACAAAAAATTGGATTCGGTGCTAAAGCGATAATAGCTCTAGTTATTTGTGGACTTAACCGATTTAATATTGTTAATCTATAAATACAGCTAGTATTCTTTTTTGGTAAAATAGTGGCTGAAATAGCTGATGTATATAATGTGCACAACCTTAAGTAGAACGATGAATGCAGCTGAGTTGGCGACTAACAGTTTTCTGAAGTCGCACGATATTTAGCAAATAAAAGACATCGTAAAAATTCTTAAGAAATCTACAGGGACCTAAAGATTTATTCCGTTATTGCTAAGACGAATTTAAGGTTATAACTTTATTCAATGTTTAAAAAATAACTTATATTATTTTAAGTTATTTTTTCAAACTTTGCTGCATTATGCAGTAAAGGTCTTCTATGCTGATAATAGTAGACACCTATTTTTGATATGTTTGTTTGTTTATTTCAAAATTGAACTAAATAAATATTTTTAAAGTATAAAGTAAGTAAAATTAGATAAATTAAACTCTAGAAGCTTTGTATCTATATCCTCCATAGTAATAATTGGTGAAATCCTAAAATTGAAATTGTTTTAAGACGTCGATGTCTGCTTTTGTAAATTAAATATTTAAATATTATCAACAAAATATTAGCAATTTTTAAGTAATGAATGAGATTAAAAATACTTAAAGCATTTCTTGTAACCCTCAATTTGACAAAGTTAAGTCCATGAGGGTGATACCTAATTTTATTCTTTCTTGTGTATTTAGCTTTATTGCTTAAATAGTCGTGCTAAAAATGATTGAAAAGGGAATTGAGTAGAAAAAGGAATTGTAATTGCTAGCGAGTTTTTGTTTTGTTTAAGAAACGTTGTCACTATTGTGTGAAATTAAACTAAAAAAGCTCGGAATTGTTAATATGAGCGTGGCGCCTTAGCTATGAAAAAAAATATATTTATAATTTTTTAGATTTTGCCTTAGTTACTTTGTTACAAAGATGACTTGCGAAACAAAAAAAAATCGGCAGAATTGAGCACTTAAGCTGGTAAAGAAAATGTCTGTTATTATGTGTAACCAGAAATTGGTAGTGCGCGGCATCTCCAATACATTGTATAAATTAATCATGATACTGAAAAGCTGACTAGAAACTGTATGATCTCCTCTTAGCTGGTTGGTCAAATGTGTCGTTTTTTTGATTGCAAGTGCATTCTACAAGGACAGTCCAGCGATCGAAAAATCGCTGATCATTGCAAAGTAGATAGTGGGGAGAGAGAGACGATCGGACATCTTCAGTGTCAAAGGATTGGCTTTTTTTGTCACAAATTCGATGTTTTTTATATTGAAAGGTAATGGAATTAGTTTCTTTTTACGAAACTGACCGCTCTTCGTGGACATGTCATCCCAACTTTCAAGTTTTTCAAAGCTCTCTGGCTCGACGTTTAATACTGTTTCTTACCGTTCCTTAGCTTAAGGAACGTAAAGGCAACAAAATATTGAAGTCAAGTGAGCTATACATTCATTTGTGGCCTGTCTCATGATAACACAAGAATTCATTTTAAATTTGTAAATTAATAATTTAATTATTTAAAAACTTAATTTTTAACATTTGTTGTTCTTGACTTTATCTTATAAAATGAGACTTGACGGCGAGATGATAACCACTAAGCCGGTGGTTAATTACTTAGGAGTCAGACTTTACTTAAAGTTGACGTTCTCGGGCCAACTTCGATATGCCGCAACGAGAGCTGGCAGGGTTACGATGCAGCTGAGTCGCCTGATGGCGAACATAGGTGGACCACTGCAGGACAAGAGGAAGCTTTTAATGGAAGTGACCAACAGTATTCTGCTCTATGGTAGCGAGATTTGGAAAGATATAAAATTAGAGGTAGCAAAGTATACCGGGTTTTACGCAGCTCTTTTCTTTTAATATTTAAAATTTCAACTTGAAAATGAAAAGCTGTAGTGATTCATTTATTTCTTTGGCGAAGCATTGACCATGAAACCAAACTAAAGTTCTAAAGAAAATAAGATTTTCTACTTCATTTTAAAGTACAACGACAAAAGATAATAAGATCTTGTTGCATTGCTAAAGCTTTATTTGGTCGTCAGACTAGTAAAATAGTTGAACATAATAAAATGAAAACGCAAACACAGATATAAAGATAAATGTACTGAAAGTAAAGGGGTCTCCAATACACACCAATAGAAGAAACAGTTAGTGATGGTGGCTATATTTATTAATATTTTCTTAATTTAAGTCAAATAAGTTAAATCTTACTAAGAATAACATACGATTGTACCAATATTTTGCTGTATAGTATTCCTTGCTTGTTCCTAATGGAAAACCATTTATTGTAAATACTTATGCCCACGTACAACATTCTGCTGCATTTTAAAATTGTACAGGCAACACTAACCTCATCAGATAGAATATCAAATGTCAGACCTTAAATGATGTGTATTAAAGAAATTCAAGTGCTTTACAACTGCTCTATTAAGCTTTTACTGTTGTTGCTTTTTATTTTTGTTTTTGTATATAGAAAATACTTGTCAAGATGACGAGATAAAAGAAACAAGAACTTCAAGATCTTTTGCAACGTAATAAAAACCCTTAATAAACAGTAAATTTAAGCAGATAACTACACTTTAATACATGAGTTTTTCAAATTTAATTATGCTTGCAATTGCTATTTGAGAATAATATTTTGTGAATTATCAAAAATTAAAAAAAATTTTATAAAAATATTAAAAAGGAAAAAAATTTTTTATTTAATAATGAAAATCCTTATTGTTTGCAAAACGACTCAAAAGAATCTTACAGAAAAATAAGCAAGGTTTTACATAATCATGGCTGGTAATAACGAGAACCACGTTTCTAGTTAAAAATGTAAATAGAAGTAAAGAAAGCAGGTTATATTCAAATAGTTGTTTATCTATAGTATAAGTTTATTCTAAAATATATTCGAGAATTATTCTAAAATATTTTTCCAATCTAGTTGCTGGCATTTGCTTAAATTGGCTCCTTGATTTTGCTTTTCACAAAATGTTTATTAACTATTTCTTGGAGTTAGACAAGAACTAAACTAGATCTGGGTTTGAATAGGGAGATTACAATTGTTATCACTGGCCCCTATTTTATCAGTTCTCATTTGATTTCCGTAGAATGTGCGAGGAAGAGAAAAAATTGGAAATTATTGAGCACATTTTGTGCTATTGCCCTGTATAACAGGGTCAGCTGACGGTGAAATATTCTGCAGTAAATATAGTATGCTTAATCATAGGAATAAGGTGGCTAAGTTAAGAGCAGTTGGATGTTGGTGCGGTTGAGTAATGAAGGGCTCATTTTTATCTTTGTAGGCAATCATAATTGATTTACTGTGTTTTCGATTGAATGTATCATAACAATACAAAAATTCTCTAAAACCACTTTGTTTCGATTTATATCTGCATTTTTTACGTGATTAAGGTTTAACATTAAGAGTTGGTGTCATTCTTTGTTTTTTTATCAAAAGCTTTTGAGAAAATTTTATACCAACAAATGTTGTTTTACATTAACGGCAATAATTTACTTTCCAGTATTGAATTTGGGTTTCGTCAGAACCATAGCTGTATTACTGCTCTTGCAGAAGTAATAGAGAACATACGACATGAACTGGAATGTGGGAACATATGTTTTATAGTGCTTCTAGACCACTCTAAAGCATTTGACACCGTGGATCATGACATATTACTAAGGAAATTAAATTTTTTTTTCCGATTCAGACACATCGGCCAAGCTAATTAGTTCATATATATCGAATCGCACACAGTCGGTTTTTGTAAATAAAGTATGGTCGAACAAATTGTCATTTATCAGAGGCGTGCCACAGGGGTCTATTCTTGGTCCCCTATTATTTTCAATATATGTGAATGATTTGCCAAAGGTGCTTTCAAAATGCAACATCCACCTATACGCAGGCGGTGTGTAATTTACACTAGGTACCCCGGTTGAAAATGCTGCCACAGGTCTATTGCATTTAAATAATGAGTTAAAGAAAATTTATCACTGGGCTTGTGCAAGCAGAGTTTGCTTGAACCCTTATAAATCTAAGTGTATTGTAATAGGCAGAAAAAGTTTAGCATCAACTTTTTCAGGAGACATTGTTTTAAATGACCAGAATATCGAAATTGTTAATAAGGCAAAAAATCTAGGCATAATTTTCAACAACTGGTTGACATGGTCGGACCACGTAAACACTTTAGTCGGAGATGTGTATTTGAAGTTACGGACTCTCTGGACCATGCAGTTTTTCACTCAATTACGGTTAAGAATTTTGATCGCCAAGGCATACTTGATTCCAACTTTGATGTATGGATCTGAACTACTTGGTAATTGCGACGCCGTTAGTAAAAGAAAACTGAATGTTCTATATAATAATATTATTAGATATGTCTATGGTTTGCGTAGATTGGACCATGTTTCATCTGTTTCTAATAATCTTTAAGGGGTTAGTTTTGAAAATCTAGTAAAGATCCGTACTCTAGTATTTTTACACAAAATAATATACCTGTGATAACCTAGATATTTGTTTGAAAAATTACGTTTTTTCCAATCGCCTAGAAACCGAAACATTCTAATACCTCGACATCAATATCTAGTGTCTGAGTGGTAATTTTATTTGTATCCTGCTCGCATTTGGAATAGTCTTCCACCATATCAACAACACAACAGCAACGCTTATAGCTTTAATAAATTTTTACTTTAATAAATTTTACTTTTTTTTTTACTTTTTTCAAATAATTTCTAGTTATATATTTATTTATTTATATTAAACTTATTTAAAAATATTGCATTTATTTATATTAATTTTAAGTATAACGCAATGCGTTTCTGTACTATAATTATAAGATTTAGAGTGTTGTATAGGATATAAACAATCAAATAAATAAACAAAAAAAAAAAATATTTTTGATTTCGCAAAATTAGGTTTAAGGCGAAAGTTAAGGCATTATGCACTTCCTTAGTTCGTTTTTAAAACTTGCTTTTTTAAGAATCCTCACGCCTCTTTCATTATATTATATATAAATTTAACATATTGCTACGTTTATACCTTTTATAAACGTTTTGTTGTGAGTTCTTTATTACAAAATAAATAACACCAGATTTTAGAGTTATTAAATTAATTACAAGTTTATTTACTTTAACTACACACAAAGTTGACACTACAGAACAATTTACTGAAAATGCATGTCTTTACTTCACAAGGTGTATTTTTCAACTAACTACTATCCACTCAGACGCTGCCTTTTGTATTTGTCCCTTCAAAGTCTAGAAAAATTACAAATCTTCTACTCTCTTTGTATCACATTTTGTTGTTGTATGTTATTTATTCAATGTATAGGCAGCTGTATGGCTGTGTGTATTTGTGTTTTTGTTTTTATGCTCATAAAGTTTCTCCTGGAATTGATTTTAAAATTTTTATTGTTCTCTTGCGTAAATAATATTTCTCAGAAAACCACGCAATTAGTAAAGAGCATATTAAATTGTTGTTGTTTTGCGTGTTTAAAATTTCTATGCGGTATATAACTAGAAATTTGTTGTTGCGTTGCGTGCATACATTTTCTTAGCAAGCCACACAGTTAGTAAACAACATACTCAGTAGTTTACTTTAATGCTTAATTATTTTCTTTTAATACTTATGCAAGACACATCCGTAACAACATTTTATAGTCGTCATATTGTATATAGAATTAATGACTAATGATGGTAATGTCAATGAGGAAAGCTCGAAATGTGAATAATCTCTTCAGGTTTTCTTCCCTTATTCAACGACTACAAAATGTCAAAATCTCAAAGCAAACAATGCTCGAAAAATTGAATTTGAAATAAATTTATTAACATTTTATGGCCCTTCCTTTAACAATTTACTTGATGTGAAGGTTGTCTGTCGTCATCATTTAATTTTCAATGGCCCGGTTTCACCTTTGTTAATTATATACTCATATTTAATGCGTATTCTGTATAATTTATTTTGCTTTCGTGTGAACATTAAAGGCATTTGTTAAGGAAGTCGTAGTATTTGTGGTGTCATCCTGCTTTAAATAGTTCCTAATGCATTCGTAACTTGAGCTAGATGTGCTGGTGAGCCTGGTACAGAAAAAAATAAAATAAAATATTGATTAAATATATATGATTGATTGAATAAATTATTTATTGACAAAGTTTTGTGTTTATTTTAAAATTAAAAATATAATTCGCTTAAGTATAAAATAATTCAACTTTAGCATAAAAACAAATAAAAAAAAGTTTTAATAAGTGCAAAAAATTTTCTGTATGTTATGTTCTGTATGTTACGTTCTGTTATGCTGCAATAAATTTTTCATATTTAAATATTGTATTTCAACTGAAAATATTTGCTTATTAAGAGTTTAGGTTTAGGTTTATCGGTAACAAAACCACAATTGGAATGTCTTACTGCTGAAGATATTTTAGAAAACAAAAAATAAAATTGTTACATATTTTTTAAACCACAATTTAAGATTAGAATATGTATTTTTTAAATTTATTATTATGCTGCCTAACAAATCCATAAGTAGAAATAGCTATTTTACTATAACTATACATTACATTCCTTTGCTTTTAATTGTATGCTATAATAGTTAATGAACATATTAGTATATCATATTTTCATTAAATACTAATTTCTATTCTTTTTTAATTTCAGTGTAGTAGCAAACATCTCAATAATAATCTTAAAACTGTGAAGTGCAGAATTTGTTTGATCCTTAAAGTATGCAACGATAAATATCGTTATCATGACAACAGACGAAGTAATATTGAGGTGAGTTTTAACAAAAGTTGTTTTCCAACACAATGCATTCACGCACACATTTTATATTAAAAAAATTTTTTGTGCTGCCAGCCTTAAAAAAAAGACGCCAAATCGTAAGTTTCTTTTTTATTTGGTAGTCCACAAAATACTCAAAATAAAGGTTTACCAATTTTAACACTCATAATTTTTTCGGTGTTATTTTTTCTAATGTTAAGATTTTTCTTTTGATTTTTTTTTTCATAATTGAATACTCTTTCGCTTGAAAGAAAGAGCCCCAAGTCATTAATAAATAGATGTTTCCTTCTATCGGAGAAAAAGCTTTATAAATCTAAATACTTTCTCTATATGCCTAAAAATCAAAATTTAAATATATCTAGAAGTTTGGTATTCAAAAATGGCGTTTTTAAAAAAGAATTGTTTTGTGTAGATATTGTAGTGTTATTTTTGTGTTTGTTCAATTGAAATGTTGTTCAATCAAATTGTCATTAATGGGACATTAGGAAAAAAATTAAGAATGGATTTTAGCTATGCAGCTAGCAAAACAATTTAAGCTTTGCAGAGGCAGGGGAAACCATTAATTTTTTGTAATTAACTTGCAAATAGTGCAATAGAGGCGTATCTGTTATAGTGTTATTCTAGAATAACAGCCGAATTTATTTTTTGACCTTTGGACTGCATCGAAATACTTGAATTCATGGAATGCAGATGCGAATGGTTTTCAACTCATTGAAGCAAAAATTTCTAACTATAAACTCTCGAGGGTATTATTAAAAAAATATTTACTCCCTGCTAGAATGGAACTATTTTTACAAAATATTAAACATATTTCCAGCCTTTGTGATCGAACAAATTTTTGTGCGCATAATATTTCACGCATAATAATATTAGAATTTTAATGATTTCGAAACCAAAAATTAATTTCCTTTGCAGGAACGGTTTGTTAGCATGAAATATGATTATTGCATTTGATAAAGTGTTTTTGATCACAAATTTAATCGCTTCGCATTTGTGGTTTAATCTGATCTGGCATAGGGTGTCTTTTTTTGGTAGTTTGTTTTCTATGTTTGTAATAATAATAACGTCCGCTAGGGCCACTCATTGAATATCATGCTAGTTTTCAAGTAATTAATTTAATTAATTACAAGTAATTAATTTCATTTATATTCGGAGTTTTAGGTAATTTAAAGGACATAAAATTACAAAAACAAAACTAAACAAAATGAAAATATAGGGTCCGCCATCTAACTTTTTTTTTCTACTAGTGCTTATTTCGTGAATGGTATCACTTAATTCATGTTTGATTTGACAGATAATTTATACGCTTGAACAACGCTTCGCTAAGTGGGCCTCAGATGAAGCTCATTTTGATCTTGTCGGGTATGTAAACAAGCAGAATTGTCGCATTTGGGGCACAGAAAACCCGCACGCATACATTGAAAAGTCGACGCACCCAAAACGAGTCACTGTTTGCTGCGGATATTGGTCCAGAGGCATAATTGGGCAATTTTTCAGGAGTGGCCTCTACAGTTAATAGCGATCGTTATCGGGCCATGTTAAACGAATTTTTTTTTTTCACACAAAATGAAGAGAAGGATATTGGCAACATTAGGTTTCAACAGAATGACGCTACGTAACACACAGCCGAAGCTGTTTTGTTTATAGCATTCAAAATAGGCAGATGGAGACAAATATTTTGCTCTATGTGCTACCTTTATATGGATGAATCTAAAACGGCTTTACGATGATCAAGGAAATCGTTGTGGTCCCTTGTACTCTGGAAAAGGGATTTAAAGGACGGGAGAAATTCATCTACCACCCTCGTTTTATGTGATTGAAATAGGCCGAAATTAAAACTGTGCTCGTTACTTTGTAAGCCTACATGGATTTCTTTTTTGTGGTTATTTGATATTTCAGGCCTTAGAAAAAGTCCTCAACCGTTTGTTTTGAAGGAGAAAATTTTATTCTGCAAAATATTAATGAAAACATTCGAAAAATTTGTGAATATGTGACAAGTCCGTTCCATGCCGACGCTTTTACTATCGATTAACACTTTTTCTTCCTCCTACACATAGTCGATTAGGTATAAATTATAGTTTCAAGGATGGGCCGACCCTACAAAACAGTTTTATTCCAATTTCAGTTGCATATAGACGGAACATATCATGACATAACAAACCACACAGCCTAAGTTGTGTAGTATTGTTTATAGCATTTACAAAAAAAAAAAAGTTATTTGGCGGACCCTATAGAATAAGTTTGTTGGACGTTGCACTTGTTTGCTCCTAAAAAGTGGCAACAAAAGGAGTCTCGAAAATGAGCCAAAGCTTTCCAAAAATACTAATTAAGTGTTATTAAGTTGTTTAATATTATAAATCTGGTAACCCCTAGACCAAGCACTCACCACCCCAAGAAAGAATCCATCCAGTACCGTCGAGTACACTGTTTTGAATAATTTTTTTTTATAAACATTAACAATTGAAAACTAACAAACCAGAAAGAAAAAAATTTCTCAACAAATTAAAAACTTTTCCAATAAAATATTTAAATGTTTAGGGCAACAAAAACAACCAAATGATGGTTATAAAAAAAGAAAAAAAGTTATTTTACTTTTTTTGGCTCTTTACTACACAGTTTTTTTAATGATGTCTGCAGTGAAATGAAAAACAGAAAATTTGCTTGTTAAGAAAAGGGATTCTTCTACTAACTCAATCTCTATCTCTCTCTCTCTCTCTCTCTCTCTCTCTTTAATTCTATGCCTTTCCTCTATGCAAGTTCATTTTCAATTACAATAAATATGTCTGCTACTTACATATGCATTGTATCCTTTGATTATTGTTCTGCAAAAGGAGGCAACAAATCAAACAATTCATTTTGAAAATTATATTCAAGAAGCAACTTTAACAAATTGAAGCTGCTGTATCCCGGTTATAGTTATTTGGCTGGCATTATCCTTGGCAAACCGCAAATATTTTGCAAGTAGGAAAAAGCTAAAGCAACACAAAAATGGTTTTCATTTCAAACATTTGTTCTGTTAAGCAAAAGTAAAAAAAAAAAATACAATTTTGCGCTTCACTTTCTAACAAATACTTAGCTGAACTAATACATACAAAAGCAAACGATTGTTTTCCTTTCCTTGCCATTATTTTTTACACAGTGTAAGCAAATACTGCTGATCTGATCTTTTACTTGTTAAACTTTTGTGTGTGTGTTTTATTTTTTTTTTTATTATTTTTTTGCAACTAAATTGCAACAATTTGTTAACCTGACATCAACATTGTCGTCGATACTTGTAAGTAGTAGAACTATTGTTAACTGGCAGGATGTTTTTATCACTTTCTGCTTACCCGCTTTTAAGGCTTTTGAACTTCTGCCTGTTTTCTTTCATTGTTTAGTGGCACAACATTTTATTAGTTTTTTTTTTTTTGGTTTTTTTTTCTTTTTCATTGTCATCTATTGTTGTAATAAGAATGTATTTTTCCAGCCATTTTTGTTGTTGCTATAGTAGTGTTTATATTACCGCATTTTTCTTTCTTCACTTCTGTTACTTGTGCTTATTTAAACAATGCGTCAATTGGGGCGTGTTGCATACAAAATACATTTAATTTGCTGACATTAAACTGACAACATTGCTCTTCATGACAAATTTTCACTTGAATTCCTTTTCACTATGACTTTTATTTTATTCTGACAGCAGTTTGTTTTATTGCATGAAAATTTCTACTGTTGAGATTTAATAGATTAATGACATGGTTAAAATCAGAATTCAGTAATAAATAGCATTGCGGTTTGTTCTTAAAAGAAAGTATGCAGCTAAAATTCTCGTTAATAGCTAAATTGTTTAACTAGTTAGCGGGTTTTATTTAAAAATTAAATTTATAGCTAGAACATAAATTGAGGTTTAACACATAGACAAATCTGATTGAGATTTATAGTCGTAAAAGGTGTTACATTAACAAAGTATTTTATGAATAAGTAATACACACCTGCAATTAAAAATTTCTGCGTTTTAGGGTGAGAAATAGGAGTAATGAGTGGCTGGAATCCCCTCCTTTATCGTCCCATGTAAAACTTTTGTCGTGTCGCATAACTATGGCTACGAAGTGAACTATTATCTTAAATACTTTTAAAGCTGCTTTAAATTCGGTTTTACCTGAAAAATTCTTATTAACCATTTTCAGAATTGCTGGGCAATTTTAAAATACCCCTGAATTAGTAATTTTGGGTTATTTCGTTCACGTGTGGCTTATGCAAGCCTCAAGAAAGATATCTTTGAGTTTAGGGATGCCAATCAAGGGAATTTTTTCAGTATCCCAAAATATTGAAATCCCCCTGAATATTCCCAGTTTTTTTTTTTTTTTGTTATTTCGTAATATTTGTATTTTTTTAAGTGTGCGGTAGATTTAGCTCTTGTAAAAATAATTTCATAAACAATTTACAGTTTGATTTTTTCGAATTAATAATTAGGAATTTATTGATTATTATTATTCGATCTTTTTTTTTTCTTTAATATTTAAGTATTAATCTTATTAATGGTCATTTTAAATAAATTTATCACATATATTTTCAATATTTCGCTTTCACTGGGAAAGCTTCTTCAGGAAATTAATTTTTTTAAAACAAAAATTATTAACAAATTGAAAAATTGAATTGTTTTCAAAAATTTTTGGAACTACATATCTGTGATATACAAGACATCAATAATAGGGCAAAACTGAGTTGTTAGAATCTCGCGATAGTATGATCCATTGACCGTTACCCCATCTCCAGCCTCATTAAAAAAAACCCAGCGCACGTTGAGACGTTGAGCATGCAAAGGCGTCTCAATAATCACTCTACGATTTTCAGAAGCCCAAATGTGGCAATTTTGCTTGTTGACATACTGTAATAAATCGAAATAGGCCTTCGTCTGAAAAATAATTTTTTCAGAAAAATTAATCGGTTATTCCTGAATGAATTGAGTGAATCTACGGTGGTGGGAATGGTCGGTCGGTTTTATTTTCTGCACCAGTTGAACCTTGTAAGGCTTCAAATGTATATTCTTACGGGAAATTCGCCATTTGGTGGTATTGGATAACCCCGTCGAGGAGTTGACAAATTTGGATCTGCTTCAACACTGTGGCTTACGGCTGCGATTTTTACAGTTGAACGACTTGGTCGAACATGCGTTGGCGTTCGCACATTTTGTATCTAGCCTATCGACTCAAATTTAGTGACCAAATTCTTAATGGCGGTCTCAGAAGAACGAAATTTAACTTTAACAAAACGATCATTTGCATATTGGATTTTAACACTTTAATGCGATTTTCGTGAGAAATTGAATTCATTTTGACAATTACCAATGCATCTATGTTTCTGGTGTTGTCACAATTGAAAAACCCGATATTATTATGGTAATTTGATTCATTAGAAATATTATAAATATGTCTATGTTATGCATTTACATTTTTTAAATTAAATAAGACTTGGATAAGACTTTAAGACACCAGTAAAAGACAAAATCTCTGCACTGATTTGGGGCCTTATAAGAACAAGAAAAAAATACAAATTGTGCAGTAAATGTGAAATTTCCTGCCTTCTGCTACCCTTCACCGAAATAATTGCAGTTTCAATTTAATTTTAACATGAAAAACACATAAAGTACACGGAAAATACTAGGATTTTCTTAAAAAAAATAATAAATTAAATTATATTGATTATTTGAAATTTTATTTTCATTAATTTATTTTTAGACGCGATAAAGCTGCAGAAAATGGTGAAGAGTTTCGAGAGCCACCTCCTCGAATACGGGGTCAAAGTACATATTTAGCGGTAAGTAATAAATTTAATCCATTTAATACACAATTCTATTTAGCTCACTTTTATTATATCTCATCATCATAATAATATTCTTTGGGACTCTCAAAAAAAAAATTGTTCGTTAGTACTTTAAAAGACTCTATTTAAAATAATACAATCAAGCAACAGCATCAGCCGCCTGCTTGTATTTATTGTATGATTTTATTTTATTTCTGTTTTTTGTGTTCACAGATAAACGAAATTGTTTAAATAAATTTATAGACTTGCAATTTTAATAGACATTTAAGCGAGTCATACTCAACGTAAACATTTTAAACTGCCTTCTTCACTCTCCACCTCTTTGTCATTCTGTTGTCGTTAGCATCAAGTGAACAGTGAGTGAAAATGTAAAGAGTTGAGTTGTATTTTATGATGCCGACAACGCTAAATTATTATATTTTTGTGTAGTGGTATGTGATATTGTCGACGCTGTGGCCATTGCTGTCGTCGTTGTTGGAATCAATTGTTGCAGCAACATCATAAAAAATATTGTATGTTCTAGCTGTCATGTTTCTTAAAGAGTTTTTGACCACAGCTACTTTGATTATACGAGTATTTTGCTTATTAGAAATATCTTAAGGGTCTTTACAAAACAAAAAAACTGTATTCAAAATTTCCCTGGATCTTTTAAAGTTTATCATTTCTCTCTACCTTTTTTATTTTATTTCTTTTATTTCTTCTTATGCAAAAAAATGTTACAAATTTGAAATTAAGATGTAAAAAGGGTTTAAGATTATACTTTAATAAAAGATTTTTAAAACCCAATTGTCCAACATTTGACGAATATGAAAGGCCAAATAGTTTTTTAATTAATTTTTAATTTGCAAAGAATATATTATTTAAAATTTTTAAGAGAAGATTGTTTTTTAGTAGTTTATTATTAAGCACTAGGTCATTATTTAATAAAAAATGTTAAAACTTTATTTTTTATTATTTTGCAATGTTTCGCCAAACCATTGGTTGGCATCATCAGAATAAATAAAAATAATTTTAAAATTAAAAATTAATTTTTTAGTTTTTAAAAATATTAAAAAAACCAAATAACTATAATTATTATATAAGAGAAGATATTTTTAAGAAAGTACTTTTTAACTGCTTTTCGAAAAGTACGTTTTATAAAAAGTTACGTTTAAAACAAGAACTTCTCATTTAACAAATCTCCCACTAAAGTACCTTTAAAAAAGAATTGATAGGAAAAATATTTCGAAAAAATTGAGTTGTATAAAATATAATTAATATAAAAATATAAAAAAATATACTTTTTGTAAAAGGTACCACAAAAATTTCTGGCTGTTGTGGGACTTTGTCTGCTCAACTTAAAATCAGCTGATTTTTTTTCTTAAATTCTAGAAAGAGTAACGTATAAAAAAGCGATTTAAAAGAAACCTTTGAAAAAATTTACTTTTTATTAAAACACAGTTCATTTTATTTTATTATTTAAGTTTTTTTTAAACACATTTTTTATTTTTAATTGTATTTAAAAGTGCATTTTATTAGCCATCGCTGGTATAAGAATTTTAAACACAAAAACTAAAACCGGAGCACGTAAGCAATTCATAAGCTAATAAGTCATGCTCAACAAAGAGATCCGACCCTGACATGATACTCCTCAGTCAAACAGAAATTGTAATCATGCGGATCATTTGAGTAAAACAAAAACAATAAAAAAAAACTTATTACTCTTACAAAAGTAACTGGAAGCCAAACAAAAGCGCAACAAAAATTTTAAATAAAATAAAGCAAAAACCTTTTTGTCTCCTTAAGGAATATGTGTTGTGTTCCTCTTTATAATTTTATTTTTTATTAGCATTTTAGTAGAAATAACACAACATAAAAAATATATATCTGCTCCTTCCATGCCATCTGACAACTTTAGAGTCTAATGAAAGCTAAATGCAGTGCAAAAACAAAAAATAAGATGAATTTTCAGCAAACAAATGTAAAAGAAAAATTATTAAATGAAATACCTCTGGGCACAGTTAATTTTCCATACTGATGATGACGATTGTTTATTCAAGAGGAGTAACGAAACGTTTAAGATGCCACCACGGCTCTAGACATGCATCATAATATTCATACTTAAATGTGCTGTTTGGCATTGTCCAAGACATCCAAGCAATTGGGTAATAGACTTGTACAAGAAAAACGATGTTAAAGCAAAAAACCAAAAAAAAAAAAACAACGCAAACTGTCATTTATTTTCATAATTTTTCATATTAATTTGCGAAATCACCCCAGGGGGTCCCATGATCTTCTATTTACCAACGCTTTATATTGTTTATTTTCTACAGTTGTTTCATTATTTTGAATGCGAGAATTTAAATGGCACTTGACTCTTGTCAAGCAATTTAAACATGGTTCACATACATACGTGCAACATATTCTTTTTCTATTTAAAAGTTACATTTGATTGGTCAAGAATTTGAAGCGAATTGAAACACACATGTTCCTTTGCTAGTTTGCCTCCATGGTTAAGCCACTAGTTGAACAAAGTAACGGCTGTAATTGTGAAGATCTTTCTGTTTAATTTGATAGCTTTAAATAATAGAGAGACACCTGCAGAAGTGGAGTAAGGAAACCAAAAAAAAAAATTAGTAACTTTAAGCTTAAGACCTACATTTCTACCCCTCCTTATTGTCAAGAGGCTGAAATGCATGCAAATTAGAAATTTCTTGATGTGATATTTAAAGAATACAATTTGTATGAAATAGTGTGATTCGTTTTACATCCGCACCTGGCTATGTAGCCTTAATCAGATGCGTCCTAGGAAGCCGAAGACATAATTCTAAGCAACAGAACCACCTAGTTGCAACTTTAATGATTCCAGGGCAGGGCTGCAAACCATCAGACCTTGCTAAATAGTTGGAGACTTTCAACTCCTGTCCAGAACACATGTCTAGCATGCTCACTGGACTGGATCATTCACTTAGGGTGTCATTAACAGCGAGATGATCCTGGCCACCATAATAACCGTCATACTGTTATGGGGCCGCAAAACCACAACCACCACGTTACTCCCATATAGGGGTCAACCTCAATGATCAGCCAGAGAACTATTAAATGTCTAAAGAGACAAATAATGAACTCTGGGGCTCACTGATCCCCTTGGAAATAAAGTGGAGCTTCCAGTTGACTCCCTGCCTGTCTTCAGGGGACTGGGCTCCCTTTTTCCCCCAGTTGCACAGATCTAGATAGCTGATACGTACTATAAAGACCATAAATGTGCCACCGGGGGGGACAATTTTTATGAAATAAAATATTTTTCAAATATCCAGTTTTTCTTAAAAAAAATTGTAAAAGAAAGATCAGGCATTCAATCATTGAAAATTAAAAACACTCCAGCAGAACACACAAGATTTAAGCTTTTTATGACAATTTAAATAAAAGCAAATTTAATCACCTTACAACTAAGAAATTTTGATCTCTTTAGTTTATTCAAAATCTGAATATACTTTCTTAAACAACTTAGAATGGCCCATTGTACAGTGGCTTTGAGTGCTTAAAATTGAAGGTTTGACGAAGACTGTTCGTGGGTAAATCAGTGTAGAAATTTACATAAATTTTGCCAGAAAATAAATTTTTTTTAACCAACTTAACCGACCCCCCCAAAGGCACATAACTCTTAGATTATTTTACTTTTAAAACAACGGATCCCACTATTGTAGTTCTTTTGAAAAATAATTAGGAATAATATTAAAACAATCGGTCTAGGTTTATGGATTCCTACACGATACAAATAAACAATTTACACATACAAATTCATCTTTATATATACACAGTAGGTCTTATCTTATCTGGAAACACGATATTTTTTTAATATTTAGTAAGACGTTTAACAAAATGGAGCCACATATGTTAGAATTCAAGAAAAAAGAAAGCTAAAAGATTCATTTAGAGCACATTCTAAGCCTCCACAAAGTTGTGTAAGAAATGCTGAGGCTTTTCAAAATTGTCAAGTTGAAATGATGGCGACATAACATTAAGAAATATTTGCTATCGAAATTATTCTATTAAACAAGCCTTCTTTGAATACGCTCGCAAATGGCGAACCTCGTCAAGGAGGGAATTTAGGTGGTATACATACCAGATACTGCTATGTCACTGACGTTTGTTTGCACAAATAACATTATTGGAAAGAGATTTCTCACAAACGATAATAATTACAACAGTAAACATAAAGAGTTATATCTTGGCCCGAAAAAGTGGAGAGGAGGCATGATTGTGGTTTTGATTTTGGTTTTTTAAGCCTCTAGTTTATATGTTTTTGGAAACAATAACAAACGTCTTCTCTGATATGTATTTCCTTGGATATATATTTCCTTTACGCCACACTGACATAGTTTCGATTTAAGTATTTATTTTTTTATTTACATATTATACTTACAAGTAAATTATAAGTGTAATGGAAGAGAGCTATGATAGCGATGGTCTTAAGCTCAATATTTTAATTAATTTTAAATTAAATTATAAAGGTTACATTTTTTTAAAAAATTTAAAAGGGTCTTAATACTATCATCGATCATAGTACTGTACATTAGTTGAGTAATTTCGTTATTACTAAGACAACATAGGTTTTTAAATGTATTAATGTGGGGACAGCTAAATAAGAGATGGTCAATGGTAATAGAGATCGAACTACAGAAAGGACATTGCTTTGGTATATTCTTATCAATTATATGAGCATTTGTAAATCTAGCGTGACCTAGTCTTAGTGTTATTATTTTAATTTGATATCTTCTTGGTAGCAGGTTGTGATTGACATTTTTGAACAGCATGTAGGCTTTAATTTTGTTAGGGTTAACTTTCCTGTACCAGTCAGTAGTTAACCCCCAATTGTCGTTAATTTTTGTGTTGAGTTTTATAAATGTTTTAATATCATCCGAAAATAGGTTAGGTGTAGTTTTAAGAGGGGCGTATAAAGCAGCTTCTGCGGCAGCATCCGCTGCCTTATTGCCCTTTATTCCGGAATGACCTGGGATCCAGAAGAGTTTAATGTCAGGTTGTCTTTCAATAACAAATTGTCTTATGGTTTTTGTGTAAAACTGATCATTATTGCAGTTTCTTATGGCATCCAGTGCAGAGAGAGAGAGAGAGAGAGAGAGTCAGTGCAGATTGGAAATTTCCCCATGCGTCCTTTAACATATTTGACAGACTCGTAAATTGCTATTAATTCAGCTAAAAAATTAGTGCTGTATTCTGGCAAAATTGAATTAATTAATGTTTTATCAACAATGCTAAAGCTATTGCCCTTAACACCTTTAGAGCTAGCTGTGTAAATGAATTTATGGTCTTTTAACTGGTATTGGATTCCAAGAAATCTTTGTTGATATATTTCTGTATTTGTTGAGGATTTTTTTAGTTCTTTGAGGGATGGGATAATTGTGATAGGGTTGATGAGCCAGTTAGGAAATTTGTTCGGATATTGTTGCCTAATGTTGTATGGTATGTTGTATTTTTCACGTGATTGTATTAATCGTGTTAGTGTTGATGGTATTTGGAAGAAGTATTTTTGATTGATTGCTTTTGTTAGGGCCTTGCACAAAGGATTTTGGTCATTGATCATTATAGTTTAAAAGAGCTTAGTTGTTGCGAAGTCCTTACATTCTATTTAAGTATTTACTAAGGCTTCTTTGCATCGAGATAATAGGTGCGCCTGTATGCTAGTAGGTAGTGTACTAGCTTATCAGTCTGGGGGTTGTGGGTTCGATTCCCAACAAAGATCTTGTCTTCTTTTACCACAAAAAATAAAAATTGACTGTCGGTAAGACTATTCAGTGATGAAGGCATAGTCACTGCCCGCTGTGCTGCCTTTAAAGACAGTTAATTTCCGATAATATATGCTTTTTAGAAAATTAAAGCTACCCCGGTAGGCTAGTAGGTAGTGTACTTAGCTTACCAATCTAGGGGTGGTGGTTTTCACTACAAAAATAGGAGCGTGAAGGCTATGTAACTATCCTTCAACTTTCACCACCTGTCTCATCTCATCTCATCTCTATCCCTTTCCTAACGAATGTAGCACGGCGGTGACTAAATACGCATTGTTACCTGAAGTGTTACTTCTCTTTAAGAAAAAAAAAATAATAATGGGGATTGATCATTATATTCATTGATGATTTGCAAACCTTATTTCGTTATTACTATGATCATTGATCACTTAATATTGACTTCATCAAAGTATCCGTTGAATCACTTAGATATAAAGCTGTCATCTGGAATGAAAAGTAGCCTACACAATGCGATGCATGATTCGGTGTACATCTGCAATGTCCAAAGATTGTAATCCTATAAAGGTGCCAGAGTACGCAGGGCCAACTTGAATTTTTGCAAAAGTAAAAGAGTTTCTTGAGTAAAATTGTTATAGTCTTTATAAGATAAATATGCGGTTGTCATTTAAGGTTCCAGGTTTGAAGATATTTTGGCGTCGAGCAAAAGGTTCATAACTACAAATCTACCGGCATCAGTCAAACACGTTTGAAGGTTTTTAAAACACAGATATAAAATATGTAGGTTGAAGAGTTTAATAGGTATAATTAGTTGCAACCAAACGCCTAACCGACTAATCAAATTCTAAGAATTAAGAATGAATTAAGACTATTTACTATTTTATTAATTACTTTAAGTAAAAATTTTGGTTACATAACGTTACTTGAGTTAGTTATGTCAGGTGCTTCGAAGTTGTCGGAAGTACTCGATGTTGTAAGTCTGCGACGACCATGCTGTTTGAGTACCCTGTTAAATCTGAAGGTTAAAATTCAAGTACCGACGTTTGTATGCAAAAAAATTATAATAGAAACGAGTATCAGATAGTGTGATTCGTTATACATCCGCACCTGGCTATGTAGCCTTAATCAGATGGTGGACAAACCACAATTGTATAATTTGGAACGTAATACATGCGTCATAGGAAGCCGAAGACATTATTCTAAGCAACAGAACCACCTAGTTGCAACTTTAATGATTCCAGGGCAGGGCTGCAAACCATCACACCTTGCTAAAGAGTTGGAGACTTTCAACTCCTGTCCAGAACACATGTCAAGCATGCTCACTGGACTGGATCATTCACTTTGCGTGTCATTATCAGTGAGATAATCCTGGCCACCATAAAAACCGTTATACTATTATGGGGCCGCGAAAACACAACCACCACGTTACTCCCATATAGGGGCCAACCTCAATGATCAGCCAGAGAACTATTAAATGTCTAAAGAGACAAATAATGAACTCTGGGGCTCACTGATCCCCTTGGAAATAAAGTGGAGCTTCCAGTTGACTCCCTGCCTATCTTCAGGGGACTGGGCTCCCTTTTTCCCCCAGTTGCACAGATCTAGATAGCTGTTACGTACTATAAAGACCATAAATTTGCCCCCGGGGGGGTGGGGGGGGGGGCGAGTATCAATTAGTGTAAGCAAAAATAAAACGAAGCGAAGAATAGAAGATGTGTTAACAGTCGAAATAAATTTTATTGTGTTGTTTATTTTTCCTCCACCAGTAAATGAAATACTATTGCTAATTAACTGGCTGGTTAGGACAGAAAATAGCAATAGTAAATTTTATTGCTTGATTGAGCTGGCGGCTTTATTAGTACATTCCTCGATGACGGCAAGTATGGTATCTCAAATTGAACATGCAAGCGATAAATTAATAGTTGCAGACTGCCTGCAAAAAATATGTGAGGGAATGATTATCCCCCGCGGTTAATACGCTAATTGGCCACCAAATCGGTTTTACCCAACTACACAATTTGTTGAGAGTTCTGATACCTTCACAATCGTAACTAGAGAAAGGAGACACTATAGAGAATAATTGCATCACAGAAATTTTAAAAAGTTTTTAAAATTCTCTGCAGAGCTACATTTTTAAGTCTGTGGCCTCGCCCAATGTCTTGTTCACATCTCTTACAAATAAAAACAAATTTAGTAAAATAACTAATGCATTCTCTTTTATTTCATTTTAATAGCGCAGCGATCTAGATTTTAAATTACATGTCGCGTAACGCGCTCATTTTGTTTTAAATTTGCTTAAAGTGTTTTTTTTTTCTTAAATGCAGTTATGCATTTATCTCGTTTTTTTTTTAATAAATTTTCTGTTTCATTTTGCTGCCGCTACAGCAGACGTTGCAGTTGCTGACTGGCTGGCTGTCTTGTGCATTGCAACGTCTTGTATGGTGAGATGTAAACACGCTAATAAATTTATTACCACATGCAATGCCTCGTTTTTGCAACTAAACATTTTTTTCAACTTTAGTATTTTTTTAATTTTGTTGTTTTTGTAAAATTCTTTTTTAAAAAAAAAGTCTTGCTGAAGAGAATTTAAATTATTTTGCATTTAAATTTTTAAAGATTGTCGTTATTTAAAATATTGTATTTCGTTTAAATTTCTGTCTTTAAATGGCTGGCAGTGATGTATTTTAGTGCTGCAATGAGGCAAGTGTCATATCGTTTTGTCACCGTTGTGCTCTGTTTTTACCTAAAATTTATGTTTAAGGAATTTGTCTGTTTGTAGTTCTCATTCATCTTTTGCAATTTATATGCATGACATTCGTTCGGTCAATTTCAAGTTGTCAAATGTAACGTTTGCACTATAACAACTATTCAAAAATGTTGTTTTTACTTTTTTTATAAAGCACATCAAGTGGGAAAGTGAACTTTAAATAAATTGATTTTTTCTTAAAATTCTAGCAGAATTTCATTTTTAGGTTTTATTAAATTTTTATTGAGGTGTTGTGCTTGGTATTGATGTAATGTATTTGTAAGTGGGTTGGCTGTATTTCGCTGACTGCATGTTATTTATGCTACTGACATCCTTAAAGCTTGTTTTAAGGTACGAATTAAGCTTGTGCTAAATATTGGGTGTTTAAGAGTTCCACAATAAAATGTCTATTTAAAAAAATACATTTTTCTTGCTGTTTGTATATATTTTTATTTATATATTTTTTGGTTGCTTAATAACCACGTCTATCAACTGCGAGTAATTGTCTTTAACATTGTAGTCGGCAATTGCTTTACAAAAGAAATTTAACTTAAGTTGCTATAAGTGCCACAGCTAAACTAATGACTCTTAAAAAAATTAATTTGTTAATTTTGTTAACATACAAGAAAAATATTAAGAAAATGAATGGCAGCAATTGGCACATGTAGGTTCACGTAGACGAACATACATACATATTTCGTAACTCATAAATGTGTTTTGACTGTGCGAACAATAAAGCTAAAACTTTAATTTTTCTTCAACAAAAAATATGTAAGAAAAAACTAATGAAGAGATTACAAAATCTTCTTTTTCATTACGTTTATTGAGAAATACCGAAGGTGCTCATTGACCTGTATCGATTAATGTTTGATAAATTTCGGTCCTCAATGATTTTTGCTTCCCCTTTTAGTAATTTACGGCTACTATACCAATGATGATTCTTTTTATCATTTTTTTAGCTCCTATATAGTGTCTAGACTTTTCGGGGCAACTCGAGATTTTAAAGCAAGCATTTAGAGTTAAAGATGTCACTGTTTTATTTAATTAACAGTGTTTAGTTTTATTGCGATAGCTGTGCTTATAGGAATTAGACCCAAAAAACTTTATGAAAATTTTTAAGCCTTTAAGGTGCGGCGAGACATAGCAATACCACCGAATGAAAGACTGCCTAAAGGAAAGTAAGATTATAATGCTGTACATCTTTCATTTTTATAAAGATATCACGTTCGTTGTTAATTTTTTAGAACCTTTCCACCTAAGTTTGAGAATTTGTAATTATTTATTCACTTAGAATATTTATTTTATTGTTTAATTGACTTCAATTAAATGAGGTGAAATGGATACATCATATATAAGCTCACTGCATTATATTTAAACTGCTTTGAAAGCATCAGTAGCCAGCAGTAAAGCTGGCTACTGGCTGCTTTACATTACATTACCAGTAAATTTTATTAGCAGTAAATTTTAAGTGACCACCGAAACAAAAAGCAGTATTTAAATTTTATTTGCATGACCAGTAAAAAACTTTCAGTTTTTGAATTTATGAGTAATAGACATATTATTTTTAAATCATATTCTTGTAACTATTGCAGTAGTCAGTAAGATATTACTGGTAATGAAATTTTAATTTCAGTAACAGTATCAGGATAAAGACACTAAATGCAGTGTTTTTGAAAATAGTATATATTTTTACAAATTTCAAGAAGCAATAAAAACTATTTTCTGACACATGTTATTTACTTAACTTGAAAATAATAATGGGGGTTATAAATGACATGCTTACAACCTTCATTGGTAATGGAAATCAAATTTGAGTAAAATTTACTACTTGCTGATTTTTGTTTAAGTTGCCAATTGAAATTAAATGTAAAATATTATTGATTATTTGTTAAGTGATTAGTAAAAATTTTCTGTTAAACAATATCAGATTGAAGTATCAGTAAAATTGTATTTTGCTGCTATTTAGCTGGTACTGCACAGTGCCCAATTATACTATACATAGTAATAGACGATTAAGAATCTTTATCTTAATAACATATTAATAAAATCGAAGCAGTTAAAATTGATTCGAAAACTTCAGAAAGCAGAAAATTTTTGTTGAAATTTAGTTTGCATTACCAGTAAATTTTATTAGCAGTAAATAAATTTTAACTGACTACCGAAACAAAACGCAGTACTCAGTATAATTTTCTTAAATTTTATTTGCATTTCAATTTATGAATTTACGAGTAATAGACATATCATTTTTAATACATATTTTTGTAACTATTGCAGTAGTCAGTAAGATTTTACTGGTAATGAAATTTCAGTAACAGTAGTAGGTTTATAACCTTCACAAACTACCGATCATGGTAATCAAATTTGAGTAAAATTTACTGAGTACTGATTTTTGTTTAAGTAGTTAGTTAAAATTCAATGTAAAATATTAGTGATGATTTAAAATTTGTTCAGTGATTAGTAAACACTTTTGTATTAAGCATAGTACAGTGTTCTGATTTGCAAAAAGTGTTGAGCAACATTTGATATTTCGCTCGAAAATTTAGACAATATGTTGCCAGCTGATTCTCTCTTTTTATCTAATATTAACGTTGCGCATTACGGCAGACAAGACCGTGTTGTTCGCAATAAAATTTTGGCTTATTTTATTTCCGACATCTGTTACTTGGCAGCGAAAATTCGCTTTTTTGGAGGAGATTCCTAATTAAAAATAGTTTACAAAATAAAAAATTTATAATTAATATTAAAATAAGTAGAGCAGAGATCTCATCGTAAAGCATAACAATAATTTTCATCGTACATTTTCGGCAATCTCATTAGGCAATTTTAACTACAAGAAATTAATATAATTATACATAACTGAAGAAAGGCGTGTTGACATTATTTTGGTTTTGTTGTTTTGCCATATCCACAAACGTTGTCATCACATCTGCCCACCTTTGAGACACCTGCTCACATTTCATTTCGATATACGTTTTTCGATGAAACTGCTGTGTTTTTCTAAAACAAAATAAAAATCTGTAAAACTTTAATGAAAGTTACGTTTTAAATTAGAATAATAAGGACTTGGTGTCTACTTACATATAAATAAGTTGTTTTTTTCTCCGGTGGCGTAATAGACAGCATCTCAGAATCAGATAAAATATCTTGCGTGGGTTGCCAATCTGGCGTGCTTAAAAGCTGTGAGCAATTGGTTCTACAATCAAAATTTTCATCACTTACGAAAGTAACAATAAGCAACAATAAGTTAGAATAATAACACTTACGTTCTTAATTCGACGTCTGACTGAAGTCCTCAGAAAACTGCCACGGATCCTGAGATTCGTCTAAAGAGAACTGCAAGTCGCATCCACTTAAAGCTTTTCGTTTTTGGTTGTAATACCGTTTGCTACTCAAAATACTCCTCCAGTTTTGCTTACATGCTTCATCTAATAATAATCAAAAAAGATCATAAAAACCTTACCAGGTTTTCCAATCTCTTTAGCAATATCTATCCACGATGATTTCGCGGGACTGCTGTTAGAATATATCATTTGGGACTTATTCCAAATACTTTTTCTTTTTTTACTGCAGAAATAAGGATACGCTTTCCTGCGTCATTAATTTTCTTTTTCACTTTTTAATAAATTTACCCTTTTCTCCATACTTTTACTTTTTGGCACAACAAATTTAAAATTAAATATACTTAACTAATCAGCTGTTGCTCACAATTCCATACGAAAAAAGCGCTACTCATATTGTTTCGTAGTTGAAGAAAAATGTTGCCTGAAACGTTTTTCATTTAGAAAAACATGCGGCCAGAAACATTTCATGACTTTCAAAAATAAACAGAGTACTAGTTCAGCAACATTATTTCTTATTTATTAAGTACCAATTATTTTTATATGGGCTTTGACAGCATTTCGCACGAAATAATGAACAGAGTATCAGGCTTTAAACAATACAAGATTGAAGTAAAATTGTATTTTTGCTGCTATTTACCTGATAGCGGGTACATTTTATATATTATCGCAGAAATAAATAATGAACAATCTTTATTAAAATTAATAGCATATTAATAAAATTGAAGCGATATTAAAACTAGTGATCAACTAGGAGCATTTGTATACCATTAATTAACATAAGCGCCTCAAGCGGTTATTGTAAGAAGTTTTCTTCTGCGTAATTAAAAGCTTATTAAATGTGAGGAGTTCCAAGCTGTTAGTAAAAATAATACTTTTTCTAAAAGGCTCTCATATATAGTTCTTAATAGTTTAATGTAATATAGCGAAAAAAATACTATAAACAAGCCACTTAGAATTCAGAATCATAAATTAAGTAGCAGCTTTTCAGGGAACTAGGTCGCATAGGAAAATAAAGCAATACACGACTCCAGTTAATTTTATGCTCAACTAATGAAAAATATTTAAGTCTCAGGTGTTTTATTAGTTTTATTTAAAATGTGCTCGTAACGATGCTTAAAAATAATATATATATATATATATATATATATATATATATATATATATATATATATATATATATATATATATATATATATATATATACATGAACAAGAATCAATTTTTATTTTACTTAAAAATAATCAACGAGCTTCAATGTTACCCAACAACCGCAGCTTAATTTGAAAATTATGTTTCATGCAAATCTAAATTTGTTATAAAAATAAAAGAATTGAAAGACAAAAACACATTCATATTTAAAAAGTGCAAACAACATAACAACATGAGATTGGCAATTGAACTGTTGGGCAAGAATATCGATTCCTAATAAAATATAAAAATAAGATTTTGTTAAAGTTTCACAGCAGCAGCAGCAGCCGCGCAAATCAATGAACAACAAATAAAAATGTTTCACAATAATAAATAAACTCTGTTAGCATAAAGCATTTGAAATGTTTAGAAGAAAAAAAAAACATAGTACGCAAAATTAGTTGGTGGCCTGTTGAGCCTTTCAGTGGTGTTTCTTTTTTCAACATGAAAACGTGATTTTTTCTTTTCAATTTATAGTTGATTTAAATTTTTTCTATTTTTTTGTTCATTTAAAAGTTGATTTTATTTATTCATTGTTTTGCTGCCTTCCTTATCGCCAGCATTTAAAAAAAAAACTCTTAATTGTTCGATAAATGATTTTAATAAAAATTAAAAAAAAAAAAAACTCAAGTCAATTATGGACAAAGCAGCTGTAAAGCATTTATTTGTATTGAAACACTTTTTCTAACACATTAACAATTGAGTTGCCTTCAAGTAGGTGAATTCGATAATAAACAAAAACGATATGATTAAAATGACATTAACTGACAATCATTTATCATGATCAGGTTAAAGTCGTGCTAAACATCATCGAACTTGTTAACTAAAACTTACATATTTAATTAAAGTTTAATATTTTACCAGCATTTTTTTTAATAATATAATTTCTCAAGAAAACATTTTTCCTTGTTCTACTGTTTGTTGTTTTAAAGATCGCAAAATTCAAAAAGAAAAATAATGCTGCAGAAATACTAAACAAGAAGTTTTTTTTTTTTGCAAAACAAAATAAACCAAAATTTTAGATTAAGATGATTCAAAATTTTTATTGTATTATGAAGATAAAAGCTGGGCAATAATGAATGAAAAATGATATTTGGCAAATGTACACCACGACCACGCTGACAGATGTCTATTCTTCGATCAAAGTTTTTAGCAAAATAGCGGCCCATTTCCTTGATCAGATTACGGATTTTGAGTTTTAAGGCTGAAATCGATTCTACTGACTCCGTATAGACATAGCCCCACAAAAGAAATCACACGATCTAGCCGGCCACTTAAATGCTGATTGTCGTGAAATTATGCGATCGGGAAATATGGTTGCAATAAATTGATCGTATCGTCCTGTTGAAACCAGTGATATCTATATTGTCCATAATAGGGCAAAGTTGAATTGTTTGCATCTCGCGATAGTGTGATCCATTGACCGTTACCGCATTTCCAGCCTCACATCCAGCGCACAACATAGTAACAGGGTGAGCATGCAAAGCCTTGTCAATAATCGCCCTATTCAGAAGCCCAAATGCGGCAATTTTGCTTGTTGACCTAGCCTGACCGGTGAAAATGGGTTTCGTCTGAAAAAATGACTTTTTCAGTCTAAATTCCTAAATAAATCTACTGGGGATTTTTGTATGGAGGTGAGGAAAAAAATATATTTGTCAAAACATGTAGTGATTTCATCACAAATTTAGTTTTATTTATATAGTAATACGCAAAAGTAATCAAAATAAAGAAAGTTAGAAAAATGTCGATCGTTACCTGCAATGCAAAAAGCCATAACTAACAAAAAAATTCAAATGATTTTTTTTAATTTATTATTTATTTTAAAGCTATTTTTAATTTATTATTCTAAAAGACCCTTAACTTCGTCGCTTATAAAACTATGCTTTTTCTGGCTAAATGAAATCAGGGGATCTGATGTTACCATTATTCGGTGCATAATATCTTCGTTCGTGAAAATTCGACTGCATTTTCTGGAGTGTCTAAGGCGATATTTTTTATAGTCTTTGCTACGACTTTCCTGAGCCTCTTTGGATAGTAGGCCTACAGGAAAAATACACTTTTCAATTATATCTTTTCCATGAATCAGAATTTTGTGAAGTGAAGGTGGTGCAACAAACTCTTTTGTCGTCTCCAAACAAAAATCACCAAATTTTTTTGGATCTATTACCTCGGTGATTGTTATAGCTTCGAGAATTATTGAAAACCTCTTGACTATTTTTCATCTAGACTAGTTATTACGGAAGTTAACACAGGATTAGCAAAGAATCTTCGTGACGTGAATTTGTCGTACCAGAGCCTTGGCTAACAGTATCAAACTGTAATCCTATTTTCTCTTTAAGTTCATGATTTATCAAACATTTTCGGGGTTCTTTTATCGGACAAGTATTTGAGTCGACTCTCCCACGTTTAAATTCTATTATAAGCTACATGCAAAAGACAGTCAAAGACATGCATATCTCGAGCAAATTTTTTAAATTCATACTATTACTTAATTGTGCATAAAAGCGAAACGCGCTCATCGATTTTCATGAGTTATGTCTCATTTTGTTCATAGGTTATACGAATTTACGTGAAAGTAATAGGACTTGACACATTTTTTACCGTTTTGCGTTTTTTATGAATTAAAAAGAAAAAAATTAACTTTTTAGGCAAAAAAAAATTTTTTTTCTTCACACATTTATTTATAACTTCGAAACTGTTGCTTATGTAGCGAAACGTTATATAAACAGAAAGTACTTGTAATTCTTGATTTTTCTAAATTTGTTTAAGTAAAATCCGACTAGTGGTTCTTGAGTTATGTTAAACAAAAGGGCCTTATCAGAATTGAGTCGCGAATCAATCAGCTGAAAAATGTTGTACTGTGTAATGCAACAAATTGAGAGGTGGCACCTGGTGGCACTTGAAATTGATTAAAAAACGTAAAAACAGATATGAGACAATGTATTAGTAGTGATTTCCAACTGTGGGAAAGTATGGCTAAAATTGCAGGTCCAAATGTTTGGAGAAAAAAGGGATATATGTATAAAAATAAACAAACAAAAAAAAACTTAAGTCTCTGCAGAGTTAATTTTTTCAATTTAAGTATACTGAAATATCCTACTTAAAAAAGGAAACGTTAGCTCACATAATAAAATAATATTCGTTTTGAAATTTTAGACTTAAATAAGGTTGGTTCAGTAAAACATACAAGTACTGAGCTTGAGACGGCTATAAAAAAACCAGCAGTCAGATCAGAGTAATTTTTTTTGATTTGATTGTACCATTTAGTCTAAAATTTCAAAAAATCATTACATATTGCATGAATAGTATGTTGACAATTTGATTTTTTTCTGCGAAATCCCTAGTGTGCGGCGCTATGAATGTTCGGTTGGCTTCAATTCCTGCACCAGTTAAACCTTGTAAGGTTTCAAACTCAAATCCTTACACAAAATTCGGCATGTAGTGGTTTTGGATAACCGTAGTTGTTGAGAACGTCGAGGAATTGACAAATTTGGATTTGCTTAAACACTGTAGCTAACCGCTGCGCTGTTTTCAGTTGAACGTCCCGATTAAACACATTTTGGTGTTCACAAACTTAAAGACCAAATTCTTAATATTCACTAATCTTACAAAATGGAAATTTAACAGAACCACCATTTCCATAGTGAATTTTAATTATTTTAAAGCGATTTTCGTAAGAAATGGAATTCATTGCATCAATTGCCAATGCATCAACACAATTAAAAAAAAATTCTTGTTTAAAAATTCGATATTTAAGAGGTATAATTTGATAAAAAAAGTACTTTAAAGTCAGAGACTGCAGCACAAAAACAACGTTTGCTAATCTTAAATCCTGAGTCAAATTGATTAAATGATCGTTATATTCAACCAACAAAGCAAAAAGATAACAAAATTAAAAAAAATCCATTTTCTTTATTGAAGAAATAAGTTTTAATGATGCAATCAATATATAAACCACAACCAACGATACATTTACTGCATGTAGTGGAGTCTGTAGATTCTATTGTTAAATGGCTTAACTTCATTTTTAATTTTGTTTGTTAACAAACAATCCGTTTAAACTAAATAAGCTGAACTATTGAACACATTTTTGTGATGAATGGATAACTTGATTGGACGACTGATTTTCAAATTTATAATTATAATTTGGTAGTATCGTTTAATGGTCAATCTATTCAACACAATTTGCCAGCGTATACTGATCATAAATGTCAAAATGTGAACTCAGCATTCGCAAGCTCTGTTTTCTTTTAAAAAAAAAGCTTTTGTAAATATATTTTTTAATTATAATTTTATCCAAAAAAAAAAGTAAAAAATAACAAACATGAGAATATTAATTGATAATTAAAAGAAACGTAAAACTAATCATAAAAATTCGAAAAGTCCCATTTAGTTAATGGTTTAATAATCTTAGCAAAATAAATTTATAAACCATATTACTTTCTTAAGCGTACCTAAAATTCGCCACCCCTGAATATAACTTCTGTACCTATATCTTGTTATTTTTTCTAAGCTCCTTAAAGAAAGCGTAAGCAATTTTACTATAAACACGCTAATTTATCTTCTAAATAACATCCCAGTCTGCAGCATTCTTTTATTGTTTAACTTGCATGCATTTAAAGGTAAATATATTTTTTTAAAAAAAATTATGATTTAGTCTTATTTACTACTTAATTACAAGCTATTTCTTTTTGTGTACATAAATCTAATTATTTTGTATAATATATTTTAAATTATGAAACAAACATTCATTTTAGTATGAGATATTACTGTTTTACATATTTTGGTGTAAGATTGTACTATACTGCAGGTACACAAAGTCATCTTCATAAGTGCTTTTTAACAAATAGTACTTTTTATTATTTTTGACTGTACTTTCCTGCATAGATGAACACTTTACCGTACCATTAAAATGGCATTAAACATTTTTTACTAACATTTTAATATTCGCTACCCGTAAATGTTTGTCGAATACCGAAAAAGGTAAAAAACATTTTCTTAAGTTAAATAAACAAAGTCATTTCATAACACTATTTTCACCTGAGGTCAATATTTTTTTTTCTTAAAAAAACGCGTTTTTCAATTGTGCCAACACCAAAAACATGATAGTTTTGACATTTAGTTTTGTGACGTATTCGCAGTAGATGCATTGGTAATTGCTATTAAAAATTTAGTCGTTTAATTTGAGTTGACAGGCTCAATAAAAATGTGCAAACACCAACGCGTGTTCGACCCGGTCGTTCAACTGACAACATCGCAGCTGTTAGCCAAAATGTTGAAGCAAATCCAAATTTGTCAATTCCTCGACATTCTCAACAATTTGGGGTTATCCAAAACCACCATATGGCGAATTTTGCGTAGGAATTTGAATTTGATACCTTATAAGGTTCAACTGGAGCAGAAATTGAAGCCGACCAACCATCCACATCGCCGAAGATTTGCTCAGTTCATTCAGGAACAACCGGCTGGTTTTTCTGAAAAAATGATTTTTTTCAGACGAAGCCCATTTTTACTCATCAGAGTATGTCAACAAGCAAAATTACCGGAATTGTGCTTCTGATAATCCTAGAGCGATGCATGCTCTTAGTGTCACTGTATGGTTTTTTTTTGTCGAGGATGAGGCTGGAAATGCGGTAACGGTTAATGGAATACGCTATCGCGGGATGCTAACAACTCAATTTTAGCGTATTATTGACAACGTGGATATCACTGTCCTGTGTCTTCAACCACATGTCACACAGCCAATGAAATTATCAATTTATTGCAAACCAAATTTTACGATCGCATAATTTCCGAATAAACAGCAGTTAATTGGCCAGGCAGATCGTGTGATTTAACATCACTGGATTATTTTTTTTGTTTTTTTTTTTCAAAGAGAAGTAGCACTTCAGGCAACAATATCTATTTAGTCAAGTACCGTGCTACATTCTTTAGGAAAGTGATAGAGAAGAGATGAAACAGGTGGTGAAAGTAGAAGGATAGTCGGAAATTAACTGCCGTATAAGACAGCACAGCGACCAGTGTCTATTCCTTCATCGCTGAGCAGCCCCACCGACAGTCAATTTTTATTGACTGTGGGCTATGTTGAGGACAGAATCTATAGAGAGCCAATCGAAAGCATTTCAGCCTTAAAGTTCCAAATCCGTGATGTGTATAACGAAATAGCCCCGCCATTTTGCCATTAAGTTTTTAAAAACTTTGATGAAGGAATCGACATTTGTCGCCGTGGTCATGGTGGACATTTGCAAGATATCATTTTTCATTCATAATTGCCGAATATTTGAATCATCTTAATCTAAATTTTTTTGTTTTATAAAGCAAACTTCTTATTGAAAAACCCTTTATGTCCTTTAATTTGAACTGATGGCTGAAAAATCTAGCATAATTCTAAGTTGAGCAATCAGTAAAAATTGAATGGTATTGAAAATTATATTGCAGTATCTGTAAATCTTCATTAAAAATTTACTGCTTACTGCAATATTTAATGCAGTGAAAATATAATGGAGTACGCCCATGCCAAGTCAAAATGCAAAATTATTTTAAATGAACATTTTTTTTAGAATGATCGCGTATTTCCTATATTTTTCTATAACACTTTAGTAAACAAGATTTTAACATAAACCCATGTTCCAATTAATAATTAACATATTTTAAACTCAAATTTTTTTTCTATGAACAAATTAAATTTTTTTTTTCTATAAACAAATTTATAGACAAATTTCTGCTATTGTCTGTCTTTTGACTTCTTATTGTTACGCAACTATAGTTGAATTAAATAAATTTCTTACTGCATTAAGTTAGTGGATTTAGAATTGATAAGAATTTTTTTAGATAATTTCTTTATCCCATCTGGTCCCTGAACCATAGCCACCTTCTCATACGACATCGTAATTGTAAAAACAAATAAAATGATTGTTGTCATCAATAAAATTGACAATTAAGTCTTTTTATAAATAAGTTTTTTCAAATAACTAATAATGGTGTAGATTAACAGCAAAGCGATCATCAACTAATTGATCTTTTAAACTTTCTTAGCTAAAGATACGAAGCAGTATCTCTAAAGTCAAGTAGTTTGTGTTTTAATTACAAAAATATTATATTAAAATCTTAAAAAAACGTTTCTTTCACAGGCATTAATGAAATAGATATTTTTTACGAGGGTATATCTTCAAATTTTGATAAAAAAGTTTATATTTTATATTATTAATAAATTTTTGTTCTCTATTTTATATCTTTAAAAATGACCTTCTGTGTCAAATTCAGTTCAGTTCATTTTTTTCCGTGATTTAAAATTTGTTTGAATTATTTTATCAGATTTTTTAACTTTGATCAGGTTGATTCTAATGTTTCCAATGTAATAGGTCGTCTATCTTTTAAAGAATTCTCATGCTCATAATTTATGTATGTAGCAAATCTAAGGTGAAGTTGGCTGCTTATTTGTTTATTTTTTTTACAATAATTTTGTTATTCTCAAGACATAAGAATTATGCCTTAAGAATTAAGAATTATTTGTAGGTTAGTCTATGCTCTTTTTTTTTATTTATTGAAGTTTTGAAATAACGCAAGTCAGCATTATATTACGTGGACGTATTAATTTAGGTATGTTATTTTAAAGTTAAGACCAGACAACAATATGCTTGGCGCGCTGATTTAGGTAAGTCTAATAGGCCTAGTCCGCATATTATACGTGTCACAGTTAATATAATTTCATCTTTTGTTGTTAGCTATGGGTGTATCTGCTGTGCTCGAAGTCTTTTTCTTTGATTAAACGATTTTTCATCTAAACTTGTCATGATATTTTTTTTAAACTTTTCTCTTTTTTTATTGTATCTTCAAAAATATTTCAAACTAACAATAAGTATTCAGATCTTAAAACTAGAATTTTCTAATTAAGTACAGCCACTGCTGGACAAAATATATATTTCGCGAAGATAATTTATTTGCTTAAATTATAGGCATCTTATCCAAATTCCACCAACGGCCAAGGTGTCTCTCCTCTTCAATCGAATGTAGCCACTTTCGTTAAGAATGTTCCGGGCTAGGAGGTTTTGATGATATCCAAGCTTTTTTCTATAAGTTAGTGCGTGTTTAACAATCTCTTCTTTTACCAAGGGAACGTGGAGGTCCTTATGAATATTAGAATTTTTGATATACCATGGGACGGCTGTGATCATTCGAAGGAATTTATTTTGTCTCCTCTGTATTTTTTCTACAGTTTTCACTGAGGCAGTGCCCCATAATTGAATACCATAGCACCAAAGTGGTTTCAAAATAGTCTTATATATTAGAAGTTTGCAGTCCAAGCTCAGTGTAGAGTTTCTTCCAATCAGCCAATGTACTTGCGCTGTTTTTAGTCTTAATTAAGTCAGTTTAGCATCTATATGGTTTTTCCAAGTCAAACGCATGTCCAGGTAAATGCCGAGATATTTAACACTATAGTTTTAAGGTATGATTTGACCGTTAATTGTAATTGGTGCGCATGTTTGTCTACACAGGGTAAATGTTATATGAACACACTTTTGCTCATTGACTGCTATTCTCCATTTCTTTAACCTCTTTTAATTTATATCTAATCGACTACGTGTAGGAGGAAGCAAAAGTGTTAATCGATGGTAAGAGCATCGGCATGGAACGGACTTGTTGTCACATATTCACAAATTTTTCGAATGTTTTCATGAATATTTTGCAGAATAAAATTTTCTCCTTCGAAGCAAACGGTTGAGGACTTTTTCTAAGGTCTGAAATATCAAATAACCACAAAAAAGAAATCCATGTAGGCTTGCAAAGTAACGAGCACAGTTATAATTTCGGCATATATCAATCGCACAAAACGAGGGTGGTAGATGAATTTCTCCCGTCCTTTAAATTTCTTTTCTAGAGTACAAGGGACTGCAACGATTTCCTTGAAAGCCGTTTTAGATTCATCCATATAAAAGTAGCACATTGAGCAAAATATTTGTCTCCATCTGCCTATTTTGAATGCTATAAACAAAACTATACAGCTTTGGCTGTGTGGCACGTAGCGCCGTCTTGTAGAAACCAAATGTTGCCAATATCCTCCTCTTCAATTTTTGTGAACAAAAATTCGTTCAACATGGCGCGATAACGATCGCCATTGACTGTAACGGCCACTCCTGAAAAGTGGCTCAATTATGCCTCTGGACCAATATCTGTAGCAAACAGTGACTCGTTTTGGGTGCGTTGGCTTTTCAATGTATGCGTGCGGGTTATCTGTGCCCCAAATGCGACAATTGTGCTTGTTTACATACCCGTCAAGATCAAAATGAGCTTCATCTGAACAATTTTTTTTGCAAAATCGGCATCTTCTGTAAGTCGATCGCAGGCCCACTTAGCGAAGCTTTGTTCAAGCGTACACACAACCATATTCGTTCAGCGGAAGGATAAAACTAAATATCTGTCAAATCAAACATGAGCTAAGTGTTACCATTCACGAAATAAGCACTAGTTGAAAAATAAAAACGTTAAATTGCGGACCCTATAGAAAATTTCTTTCATAGTTTCCGTGTTGTTAACAGTGTCTTTTAAAATTATGATTTTAAGTGTTTTTATTTTATTTCATGCTACGCCAGCAACTCTAAAGGTAAAAGCTGCTCAAGAACATCGGTATTTAAGAGAAGTCTTGAAAAGTTTTATATATAATGCTATTACGTTAATTTTAGCTTAAATATTTCTTTACCTTTAATAAGAAATAAACACTTCGTGTCCTCGTATAAGAAATTAAAAATAATTCATAATAATCAAGAGCAGTAATAAATAGTAATAAATACTTGTTGAATCGATACAAATTTGTTTTCATTTTAAAAATTATATCATGCCACATGTGTAAGCATAAGACTTGTTCGTCAGTTGTGCTGCGTTTGTAAATTCTTTTTCAAACTCACTTTATACTCAATTTTATCGTTTTTGTAAATCCTGCTGCCTACACTGAATTTCAGCCACCTTTTTTTCGCCTTGTTTTCAATGTACTCATAAGTATGAGGAGAAGCATTCTTACATTAATGCAAGTTGTAATGTTTTAATGCAACTTGCCACAACAATTGCAATGATACATGCATAAATGCACCATTTTACATCAATAGTTGCAGTTGTCTAAAAATAGCCATCTCTTAAGTTAATAGCTGCCGGTATTCATAAAATAGTAACAGTTAGATGACTTGCAGGCTGCTTAATTTTCTTTCTTTCTTTCTTTCTTTGCGCTAACTAACTCTTGCCTGTCTGTTCATCCGTCTGGCAACTGAACTGACAGACTTCCAACTAAAGTTTCATGCGTGCATCACAAATTATTTTATTTATTCTTTTTTTTTCTCTATTTTCAAGTCGCCACTCACTTGCAACCATTTTATTTTTGGGGGGAATATTTTGTGTGAGAGATCGACTTATATCATTTTTTATTTCAGAGCCATTTTCTTAATATCCCGTAAGATTGTAGCTAAAATTCAAATAAATTTTAAATAAATTTTAAACAAATTTATTTTTTGTTAATAATAAATTTATTTACTATTATTTTAAATATTTTGAAAATCTAAATAAATCTAAATATCATTAGAAAATTAAATTGTTAATTATATTAGGCAATTTATACATGAACAGCATGAGAATTTTATAGCTTTGGCTTTTCAAAAATTCGCTGTTCAGGTTTTAGATAAACAAATTGTGAAACATGTAAAAATGGGACATTTATTATGAAAGGACTTATTTTAAATCAATATATTATTGATTTAACATAATTAAAGCCTCTTTATGAAATACATTTTGCAAAGAAAATAATAGAAATAATTGAATGTTATTTTAAGCAAAAAATTATTTGAAAAATGTATTTATTTGAAAAAATCATGTATCGATTTGTTTTTAAAGTTTTTCAAAGTTTAAACTTTTGATAGAAATAATTACAAAATTTAGTCAGGTATTAAATAAGCTGAGTTTGAATTACAACCCTTTTAACATCTCTAAATTTAAAATAAATATCTAATATTGTTATTGTTATTGTGTGATTAATTAGAAATTATTAAAAAAAAATTAGCTAAAAGTAGTTGTACGGTCCGGTTTTTTGCTTCGGTAAAAGTATTTTCTCGAAAAAAAGAAACCGAAAGTTATGAGTTCAAGTCCTGACAAACCTTTAACTACAAACAAAAATATTTGTTGTCACATAACCACTGTGGATGAATGACAATCAAAGTGCCTGTATTTTAGAACATCAAATGAATTCGATAACTTCGGCAGAGACATCCCTGGCGGCATGCAGTCTAGATGGATCTCTTTTCCATCGTGGCATGTGCCTTCGGGGGAAAAGGTGGCAGCAGTCGCATGGGCTAGCAAATGTGAACTTAATATACCCACTCTGGTACCACGGGAACCAGTTGCCCGCAGGGCTATGGGTCTGTTCTGTATATTGATGTGGCCCCTCGGGAAGTTACGTGGTGGCTGTTGGTTTAATTGGTGCTTTGATAAAACTATTCGAAGAGATGTTAACGCAAGTTTAACATCCAATATCGTAGCATGCATATGCAACAGGACGGTTAGTTTCCGACTCTTCAGTAAGGAGTGAGGGCACGGCAATGCTATCGTGCATTAAAAAATTGGGAATAACGCGCGCATACATCTAAGAGCGCGGGTGGCCGCTTTTTCTGCACCCAGTGGTAAGACCACCGGCAGATTAAGGCCAAACTGCGCTGACGTTAACCTTATGATACGCATACTTTTTTTTTTTTTAAAGAGAAGTAGCACTTCAGGCAACAATGCCTATTTAGTCAAGTACCGTGCTACATTCTTTGGGAAAGGGATAGAGAATAGATGAAACAGGTGGTGAAAGTAGAAGGATAGTCGGAAATTAACTGCCGTATATAAGACAGCCCAGCGACCAGTGACTATGCCTTCATCGCTGAGCAGCCCCACCGACAGTCAATTTTTATTTTTGTAGTGAAAAAACCAAGGTCTTCGTTGGGAATCGAACCCACAACCCCATATTTACAAGCTAGTACACTACCTACTAGCCTACAGGGGCACCTAATGATACACATACTTCGACGGAGACTTAGTTGGAGAAGAACATAACAATATGTGGCAATCATGGCGTTTGTAAACAAGGCATCGTAAGTTCATGTCTTGTCATATCCGCAGCATAGAGGTGGATTAAACGGCTAAAAAGACTCACGCCGGAGTTATACAAATACTAAGTGCTTAGTGAGAAGTCTAAGACATTCAAAGACACAAATAGAAATAGAGCGAGAAACACAAGAAAAGAAACAATAGTAGAAAAAATTTATAAGCTGGTATTTACCATTAAAAGGGCATGCTATCCTCATCATTCTTCCAATATCCATGCAATCATTACTATTGACCTACAATTAATCTGCATAACTTTCATTGAAGTTTAGCTGAACCTGTCACCATTTTATGATTATACGAATGCAATCATTACAAGACGTTGGCCTTTAATGTTAGTTTGACCTTATACAGTATCACTGGCTATTATTGTTAAATCCTTTTCCAATCTATTTATAAGTAGAGGGAGCTTTGTTCATCTAACACTATAATGAAGACCCGGAATATAACTTCTCCAATACACCAATATAGAAGAAAGAAAATCCACCAGTTACATGCTATTGGGGAAATGCTTTTCTTCCCCATGCTCCTCTAGGTATATGCGATTCCTTAAACTAATTTCAAATAGCGAACTTAATTAACAAGGTGCCTAAAAAAAGTGATTATACACTATAAATATAAAACATTAACTGGATATGAATGAATATATTTAGCTTAGGCTCTTTAGTTTCCCCATTTCTGCTCTATATGCTTTAGCACTTTAATATCTTGAGTATTTAAATATAAATTTTGTTTGCAAATCTATTGCCTAGCAACTCCTTTGTAAATTGTTGAAAAAAGCCTACACCCTCAGAGAGAACATGTCGAGAAGCCAAACGAAAAATTATAATATAAAAAGAAAAAAATTTATTACAACATCAAGACAGTGTAGCTGCACATGCTGCCACAATCTATAGACACAAACAAGCAAACAAACAAACTAAAAACAAGAAAATAAAATAAAAAGATAAACAAAAAGGAGCAAATACAACATCAACAATGGAAAGTTTTGGTTTGTGTACTTTTACTGAATGTTTGTGAATCTAAACTAAAGACCTGACAGCACACAACGAGCAACATTGATGCCATCAAACTGATCAAAATCAAGTGAAGCATACAGCAGCAGCAACAACAACAACATCAAAAATTCATCTACATAAGATAGAAAATTCACAGCTCACTGTTCTTTCTGTTTAATAAATTGTGTATCCAGTATCATTTGTTGTAGAACTGAGTGCTGCATACATTTCAAGATAAAATAAAGCACGACGACAAATGTTGATGCTGACGTTTAAGTCGAGTGTTGCATATTGCAAATGCGTGGCAAATTTTGTGGCGTAAATATACTTTATTAGGCTTATAGTGTATAAATTTCATATATACGTTCATTGTCTATGAGTATTAGTGTTGAAGTTGTTGCTGTTTTTATTGTTAGTGTGGTGCCACTAGTGCCAACAAACGTTTATGCTATTTCTGCCTTTAGATGCGTGTGTGTTTTATAGTTTTATTTGTACATCTGCTGAGTTTGAACATCTCTGAATCTAAAATTTAGGATTTTCTTTTTTCTTTAGTTTGATTGAAGCTTTTCTGGTTTTGTATTTTGTTTTTTTTTTTATTCTTTCTCATGTCTTTATTGTCGTGTGTTTTTGATTATTTTATTGCCGATCATGAACTTGTAAAAATATTGCAGTCATAAAATCACAAAAGTATTTCAATTCATATTACACTCGAAAAAATAAAACAGTCTGTCGGCCACAGAAATTATAAAAGAATTTGTATTTTATTTAAGCCAAACGAATAAAATTCCGTTTGGTTTGTTGTCACTTAACCGCTTCGACCCCCCCCCCCCCCCCTGCATTGCAGAATCAGCATGAATCAAATGTTTTGAGACAAGAAGCGTTTTCAATGTATCATTAAGCGCTTTGAATAAAACGAATTCCTTTAAAAGCAGTAGTACATTGCTTGATCAGACGCTTCCCCAGAATATCGTAGGCTCCCTATTAAGCTACTTTTCTCCCTTCTATTCTTCTCTCCATCTTCATGCCATCTTCAAATGTCATTTAAATCTTTCATCTCGCTGCTGGTGACAGGGAATGAAATAGTCGAATGATAGTGAGTTGTGCTACCGCTATTTATCTATTCTCATCTTATTAGATTTAATAGTGCATTGTTACTGATAATATACTAGTAAACGACTATTAATATTCATTCTCCAATAAAATTATAAAGATATCTCTTCACTATTTGATTATTATTTTTATTCGACCTTTTTATTTTAATTAAATATGTATTAATCTTTTAAACGGTCTTTTTAATTAAATTTTAGCGATATAGTTTTTCAATATTTCACTTTCCTATGGAAAGCTTCTTCAGGAAAGCGAAATAATGAAAAAACATATCGTTAAATTTTTAATTAAAAAGACCGCTAAAAATATTAATACATATTTAATTGATATCTCTTCACTATAAATTTTACTCTCATGTGGTTACCATGATTTTGACTCGCTAGAAAAAGTACCACGTCATATGATTATTAAATACATGTCGTGTAAGAGCACTTTTCATAGCTACAGCAAGATAAGCTGTCCAATGAAATTACAAGTTCATGTATTTTTAGCACTAAAGGAAGTCGTTCATATTAATTTTAAATGAAAAATAAATAGTTTTATTTCCGATTCTTAAATATAAAGACTCAAAAGTTATTATTGTACCTGTACACCCATTGAAATAAATGTCTTTTTTAAAAACTTAAAAGAAGACTGTAAATTATATGACTCTATCAAGCTCCCGTTGTTTGTTTTGTTTTCGAGGAAAACAAAACAGTTTTTTTATATTCTTGGCAACTCCCCACTCATAGACAAATTTATTAACAAACAACATCTATTGAGTGTTGTATTTAGATGTAGGTTTTTGGTATACTGTTTATGCCTTCATATATTTATTTGAGTAGACAACAACAAGAAAGTTGTATCATGTAGTAGAATAGTTTTGACATTTAGTTTTTTGACGTATTCGTAGTAGATGCATTGGTAAATGTTACAATGAATTCATTTTCGCACGAAAATCGCATTGAAGTAATTAAAATTCACTATGAAAATGGTTGTTCTGCTAAAGTTACATTTTGCAAAATTCGTGATATATTCGGACATCATAATCGTACTTTTGAGACTGATATTAAGAATTTAGTCGCTAAATTTTAGTTGACAGGCTCGATAAAAATGTCCGAACACCAATGTGTGTTCGACCGCGTCGTTCAACTGAAAACATCGCAGCCGTCAGCCACCGTGTTAAAGCAGATCCAAATTTGTCAATTCCTCGACATTCTGAACAATTGAGGTTATCCAAAACCACCAGATGGCGAATTTTTCATAAGGACTTAACATTAAGGCCTTACAATATTCAACTGGCACAGGAATTGAAGACGACCGATCATTTACAACGCTGTATATTAGCTCAATTCATTCATGAACAGTCGACTGGAGCCGACGAAGTGTATGTCAATTAAAATTGCCACATTTGAGCTTCTGAAAATCCAAAAGGGATTCTTATGAAGCCTTTGCATGTTTAACATGTCACTGTAGGTTCGCTATGTGGTCAGGAGGCGTGATTGGGCGGTTTTTTTTTTTCGAAGATGAAGCTGGAAGTGCGGTAAAGGTCAATGGATCACGCTATCGCGAGATGCTAACAACTCAATTTCGGCCTATTATTGATGATCACTGATATGTGGTTTCAACAGCACTGTGCCACATGTCACGCAACCAATGAAACGATCAATTTATTACAAACCAAACTTTCCGATTGTATAATTTCACGACAATCAGCAGTTAAGTGGGCAGCCGTATGGTAAGATTTAACACCACTGTATTATTTTTTGTAGTGCTATGTTAAGAACAGAGTCTGTACGGAGCCAGTCGAATCTATTTCAACCTTAAAACTCCATTTCCGTGAAATAGGACCGCCATTTTGCCAAAAAAGTTATTATAAACTTTGAAACGACATTTGTAGCGTGATCGTGGTGGATATTTGGTAGATATTATTTTTCACTCATAATTGCCGAACTTTTCTCTTCGTAATATAATAAAAATTTCAATCACCTTAGTCTAAATTTGTGAAATTTGCTGTTGAAAAACCCTTGATATAAAATCGGGATTCGGCAAAATGACGAAAAATCTTAAATACAATTTTCGTTATTGAGTAAATATTAAACGACTGATAATGAATGAACATAAAGTGAATGGTTATAAATTGATGCAGATTGTCCCAGTGAACATATTTGTTTGAAGTTATAAAATTATTTTAACACATTTAGTAACTCTGTGCCATGTTTGAAACAAGTTAAAAAGGCGCTTTGATAAGATGTAGAAAATTCATGTTCACTTTTTATTGTTTTTCTAATTAATTTATTTTTTTGAGTGTATTTGCTTAAGTTTCTTAAAAGACTTTTGATCGAATTAAGCTTAACGTTACATGCGTTTTTAAAGATGTGAAAAAGTTGAATGATCTTTGAAAAATTGTGTCTTTATTCCTGCTTATCTTTTAACTATTTATTTGATAGTAACACACACACACACACAAACACAATTGTTTATGAATATTGATATGCGAGTTATAATGCTTTAAAAGAATAGCAGCTTAAATAAACATCAATTTTGAAACACTCATCGATTGAGGAAACGTATTATAAAATATGATTTCAGTTATATTTATAATGGCACCATTTAGTTCTATGTAAATTCTTCTATACCAGATAAAGTTTCTATGTTTTTTTCTGTTTGTATTACCAGACGCTGCTCCTGCTTTGACATTTTCCTCACTGAGGTTTAGATCACTATTTTCCGGGTTTGGAGGCTCCTTCATAAATTCATATTGCGTGTCTGCACACAATTCGTTTTCCATTCTCAGTGAGACTCCGAGAAGTTTAAACTTCTGTGTTTACTAATTATTCGCATTTTAAAGACCTAGACCGTGGCAACTTTTTTCTTAACACTACGGCTTCCGTTGAGGCAAGAACTCATTAGTTGTTTAAAGTGTGTTAGCTCACTTTTTTATTCCAATAAAATTCACCACACTTTGGTAGTGTTGAAGACCATATAGGTTATGGTCTTTTTTATTTTTTTATTTAAAAAATGAAACACGATACAAAGAAAGCTTGTGCGTTAAAAATTTATTTGTTTCTTAGCATTTACTAAAATTCAAAATCAATATTTAGGACAAATCGAAAAATGTGTGAGTATTTAAATAATTTTAGCATTTAAGTCATGTCGCAAATGAGGCGACCCTAAATATGGGCAAAGTTTTTCTAGTTGACCTTGGTGATAACATCAGAATCATGTTGAAGGCCTGATCATTCTGAAATAATAAAGCACAACATATTTTTGGGTAATGAAAATTTTCCCTTTTTTATTTTTAAGATTCATAAAAGGCAGCATTCCTCTTTCTTATTGGAACAAAATAAGCTACCTGTCCTTAGATTACATCTTAGTTAAGATAAGCAACGTGGTTTATTACTTTTATGTAGGAAAAATCCCACCAATGGCCTGATAAGAATGGGGACAATGACACCTATGGAGTTGTGAGAAGATTTCGTGGCTTTTAAGAGGTGATATTTTATCATGTGAATAACTTGTTGTATGTAAAAAAATCTAATGGCTTTAAAGCTCAAGGGGATTTCTGAAGTACATGAGAATAGAATGTTAGTTGTGAAAAGTTTTCATCTGTAACAAAATCATTTCCTCTGTTGGCTGTATTTGAAGAAGTTTATGTTTAACAGAGTTGTTTCCGCGAAAGACATGACAATCAGGAGTAGAAGGAGATTCTTACACATGATCGCTCTTTGTCTCACCTATATTTTATGAAAATTAACAGAATTTATATTTTATGAAAATTAATAGAAAATTGACATATTTATTAAAATTCTCTCGATCTCTGGCATTTTTTCTTCAGAGTTAGTTTTGATTACTTGATATCTTTTATTACATAACATATCCTTTTGTCTCACTGTCACCATATATCAACGATGTATATCTAGATAGTTCTTATGTTAAGGCATACACATATATACCGTCAGGTTTGGAACTTCTGCAGCTTGAAAAATAAAACTAAAAACTAATTTGAATTTTTGCTTAAGCTGTCTACAATTGCCTTGCTTGACTGATTAAAAAAGCTCTGCTTCACACAGTTATGCTTTCGAGTAACAAACTTACGAATGGAAGGAAGAGCTAACAGATAAATTTTTTTTTCCAACTTCCAATAATTATTTATTGTATCTTTAAGGAAATGAACTAACAATAAGTTTTAATATTTTAAGTTCTAAAAACAAGTTATATTAGTCCCGACCATGTCAGACCTAACTAACCTTTTGGGTAAAAAAAATTGACGTAAAAAAAACAATACAAATATTTCTAAGATGTGTCATCTATAGCATTAAGGATTAGAGCTGCACATCCCTCTTTTTTAATCGGCTATGTCCACTATAATCCAAGATATTGCGAGCAAGGGGATTAGGTAGGTCTCCAAGCTTCATCAAGTGTTTACCTGCGTATTTGATGATTTTTGTACTTACCAGCGGTATCTCTAAATCACAATGTATGTTCGAATTTCGGAACAGAAGTTATTAACCATAAAATTCTATTCTGTCTACGTTGGATTTTATTCACATTTGAAGCTGAGGCAGTGCCCCAAATTTGGATTCCGTAAGACCATATTGGTTTTAAAATGGTCTTGTAAATTAGAAGTTTACAATCTAGGCTAAGTTCGAGCCAATAAGCCAATGTAATTGTGTTAGCTTAAGTTTCATTTATGTTAGCTTTGACTCAATATAATGTTTCCATGTAAGGTGACGGTCAAGATGTATACCAAGATATCTCACATAAGTATGGTGAGGAACAATGTGATTATTTATTCGAACGGGTGAACTATTATCTCTTCGCAGGGTGAAGGTTGAATGAATGCACTTTTGAACGTTCACTTTGATTCTCCATAATTTTAACCAGAACTCTAACGGAGTTATATGTTGCTGAAGATTTATGGATGCTTAATGGGAGTTTTCGTGCAAACTTAGACACGCTGTATCATCAGCAAACGTTGAAGTGTGGACAGTTCCACTCACAGGCATATCGCAGGTATATATCAAATATAAAACTGGTCCAAGAATACTGGCGTACCTTGTGGTACGCCTGAGGAAATTGGTTTGGATAGACTAACGAAGTCTCCTTCAACAACAGAAAATTGGTGTCCAATTATATAGCTTTTCAATAGGTTACTTATATTACAAGGCAAGTGGAGCGGTCAGTTTCAGAAATAGACCTTCATGCCAAACTTTGTCAAAAGCCTGAGAAACATCAATAAAAATAGCTGAACAATACTTCTTCTCTTCAAAAGTCCTTCTTATAACCTGAACCAAACAAAACTGATGGCTTGGGACACCCACTATTTCTTAGCATTGGAGACAATTTATTCATAAGCAACTTTTCGAAAACCTTTGAAATTGTTGGTAATACACTTATGGGCCCATATAGCTCGGTTTTGGTTAGGTCATTTGGTATCATTTTAACTTTGGAAATCTTCCAGTGGTCAGGATAGTATTCAAGCCGTAAAATGGCATTAAAAATGGGGAGCTCTTTCAACATTTTGTTACTTATACCGTCCATACCGTAAGCTTTTTTCGGGTTTATTTCAGTAATAAACTTTTGTACCTCACGCAACCTAAACGTTAAGGGTCGAGGGGGTAATGCAACTACGATAGGCAAATTAACATCATCAGTACATATGTGTAGGATGAATACATCTTTCAAGTAATCGGCAAACAAGTCGCCTTTTTCAGTGTCCCTTCTTACCCAATCTCCACTGATATTACGTAGAGGTGGCTTGTACTCAACGGGCCTTTTAAGGTTTTTTGTAGCACGCCATAAAGAATAATTGCAGTTTTGTGTAGCATCGAGGCCCAACTTTAAATGCTAGCAAGTCTCTAAGCCGCTTTGTGCATTTTCTAAGTGTCTGCCTCTGCCGAGGCGATCTGTGTATAGATAAATAAATCCAAACCATAATCAATTAATAACATCTATAGGTAAACTGTATTGCAATTGTTCGCTCGCTTATGTATCCAGTGTAATTTTAAATATATAAACGACATTTATTCCTGAGCAAGAAGGTTAATAAATTAATTCATTATTTTGTGTTCACAATTCTACTTTCAAAAACCAAACAGCAGAAAAATTTCCCTTCCAATTTTATCAGCTCTTGAGCAAAGTCCAAAAATTTCCCTTTTTTTTAAGTTTCAATAAAAATATATATATTATATTTTACAACTTTATTTAATTGCAAAAAATATATTTAATTTGTTTTTCTGTAAATTGCAAACCTTAAGGGCCATAAATCAAAATGAAAATAAGTAATAAGAGTTAAAGTCCAAAACAATGTCTTTTAATATTGACTTCCATTGACTGTCATGACATTTAAAATCATTAATGTTCATTTTTTGAAAACTCTTGCTAAAACAACAGCAACAACAACAAAAAAAAAATGCGGCAATTTTAAAATCCATCATGATGAAGACGGTGATCATGATCTTTTTAAATAATTTTACAGGAAGTCAGTGATCACATTCGATGTCTTCTTCCAAACATTTGACTGTTGGCAAATAAGCCAATCAACTTAAGTTTAAAATAGTTTATTTATTTTTTTTTGTTTTTGTAACAAATTTAAACATTTTCTCCTTGTTGATGATTTTATTGCGAAGTATAAATTAAAATAAAGACGAGGGAGAAAATGCAGCACCATCATTATTCAATAAATAAAATTGAATTTAACAATTTAAGTCACACATTTACACCGTTTCCTGATTTCAATTGAAAGTGCAGCAAATGAAAAGATGTTTGAAATTGAAAATTTATTTCTTTTTGACTGAAAAACAAACACTTTCTCATTTTGAAACGTTAGGCCTTAGTACAGGTGTCTGGTGGGAAGTTATACTACCTTGTCTTGCCGCCATTTTGGTAAACAGTTCATATTTGGGAGTCGTGAAGTAGACACGTGGAAAATTTATTATGGAAAAATAATCGATAAACCAAAGTGTTTTAATCGTTAAATCGTTATTTTAGCAAAGTGAACACGGCGTATCGTGATATGAATGAAAACTTTTTAACGCCAAAACTGCTTGCTTTGGGCTTTTTAGTATCAACAAGACGGTGCCACATCGCAAACACAATTGCTCCAACGACTCCACGGTCGCCTAATTTGACTGCTCAGGACTTCTTTTCGTGAAGATATCTGAAAAGCAAAGTTTAGGCAAACAAACCAGAAAGGCTTGAGCAACATAAACAAAACATTTGCCATGAAATTAATAAAATACTGCGTGAAATATGTGAAAATGTAATGAAAAATTTGCTCAAAGGACTCGCATTTGAGAGGCTAAAGAGGTGGAGATTTATTTGATATTGTATTCCATACATAATTTCCGACATTAAATTAAACACTTGTCAATATAAAATCCATTTCTTTCATTTTATCAAAAATTTTAAACAAACAAAATAGTATAGAGTCTTGGGAGCACCCTGTGAAACTTGTGAAACTTTTAATTGTTTTTCTTAAGGCTTTTAAAAGAGGTGATTGCTTTGATGCGAACCATTTTATTGCAGTCATTTCTTTAGGGTGGGAACCGTTTTTGTCTACTGAGTGAAATTGGAGTTTACTCCTTAATTTGTGACGCGTACACGAACTTATGCTGACGTATGATAGGAAACCACTTTTGTGTTTACCAGAAAAGATTGATGTCATTCTGTCCATAATTTATAAATAACATTTTTCCAATAGATGACTTCCCGTTCATCGTTACAACTGTTATCATTAGACAAATTTCTTTTAGTAAACTTTTCTTTAATCCTGAAGAGTTGCGATGCGTCCTTGTGTTGTTCCCGGTGAGTTGGTTTAATATCTTGTAATGTTCTCAGAGTTTGGCTTTATAGCTGAGATTTTCGATTGACTTAATTGACGACCAGTTAGAATTTACTTGCTCTGCTACCGCGTTAAGTCTTTATGGACTTATGGGCTTGTGTCTTGCGGGGATAAAAGGGAGCCCAGTCCCCTTAGGCTAGTAGGAGCCAACTGGAAAATCCACTATATTTCCACGGGAATCAGTAAAGCCCCAGAGTTCCGCTATTTGTCTCTTTAGGCATTTAGGTGTTCTCTGGCTGATTATTGAGGTAGGCCCGTGGTGGCTGTGTGTTTCGAGGCCCTCTTTGGAGTTTGTGGGTCGGATCATTCACAATGAACACAATGAATGGTCCAGGTCCCGTGAGTTGTGTTCTTAATTATATTAAGCTTCATACGTTCTGGCCAGGAGTTGGAGAGTCTCCAACTCTTCACCAAGGAGTTTTGAAGTTGCAACTAGGAGTGACCGGAGGAAATACGTATCCGAAGGCCTTCCAGGCCATCCACTGTGGTAATGATCCTCTATCTGATTAGGGCCCACGGCCAGGTGCAAATGTAAATCTTCATGTTCTGCTAACGTGATCTCTGAACTTTAACGATTTTTATAATGAAACCTTCCATCACTTCTTTCTATCTCATAGAAATTCACGTGGTTAACAAAACAAACTGAAGGAGTAATTTACTAGCGAATGTTAATTTGAAAGTAGATAACAGAGATGCTTTGGATGTCACAGTCTTTCATCTGTCTACGTAGTTGGCATTCTTTAAGCCTGGGTTTATCTGTTAGTTATACTCGAATAAACAACAGTTCCTAGCAAAAGTGTAAGTTTTTTCTCTACTAGAGAGCTTAAGTAGTTTCATGGTCCATTCTAAGAGTAAATCACACTAAATAAGGTCCACACCATAGTATTTACTAAATGATTCACTGGACACTGTAATCTTAGATGCTATCTGCTACTGTAAGCATGCTGAACACAACTAAAAACATTTAACTTGCTATTCGCACAGTGAACAAATTTTCATCTATCGATGATATATATATATATTAGACATAAGGAGTGTGCTTTCAGCCTCTTCAGGCAGATGTATCAAATCTAAAGAATGAGGCGTTTAAACTTGGCTGGAGTAAGTATTTAAAATTAAGTAAACTATAATAGAATAGAAATAATAAACTATAATAAAATAGAAAAATTTACATAAAGCATCATGATGATTGTAAAGTAATATCGTTCCGATTTGTGTGGACATCTATACATCTACAAATTAAGCATAAATAAGAGAATATAATAAAACAGTGTAGCCTTCCAATTTGCATATTTTGTTAGACCCCTTATATATTTTTAAGATGCTACTCCCAATAACACTAGCCCACCATCTAACGATAATTTATTTAACACAATGTCTGTTTATTGCATGAGCATTGTCTTTTTAAATCATTCGTGTTGGTGATATTTCGTTTTTATTTGTTTTTGTGGCCACTTTTAAAGGTGTCCTCCAAATCTTGATAAGTTTTCATTTCATTATTTTGTTTCATTTCTTATTTTTCTGATTTAATTTAGACAATTATTTTGCCTGTTGCTGCTTGCAACATGTCGAGTGTCTTGTCTTCTGCTTGATTCTGCCAAAATAATAAATATTTCAATTTAAAAAAAAAAGTTCTCTTCTGAACTTTCGGTATAACGAACTGCCTGGCGGTTCGTTTTTTGTGCCAAAAACAAAAATTGTCAAAAAATTAAATTATTTGTTTAATATAGCTATAGCTATAGCTGTAGTATTTTCCTTTTTGCATTTTAATATTCCAATTTAATTCCAAATTATTTCTTTGTTTATCTGTATGTGATTTTTGTAAGAAAATAAAAATATTATCAAATGACAATGACAGGTGGCATGAGGTTTGGAATATTAAAGTAAGCGGAATATGAATGTTTTATTGCCAAACCGAGACCACCAAAGTTTACGTGTTGTAAAGACATAAAATTGTAAATTATAACGAATTAATGTTGTACATAATGACACTAAAAACGGCTATTAATACCAAGGAAGTAGTGCGAACAAGTTATTTTGAAAGTGATAAATAATGATTCTTTAGATAAAAATTCAACAGTTTCTATGTTAAAATAAACTTTAATAGTCCTTAGAGTAAAAAAAAAATATAATAAGTCTATGTGTGTTATTGATCCTAGTGGACAATTAAGCAAATAATGAATAAATGTTGTAGTTTTAAAATTATTCATTTATTAAGTTACACTTATACTTTGGATGGCTCAAAATTTAAATCGATACAATACAATGTTCAATTGGAACTCTACAATAATTCTTGCAAAAAACAAACGGTCTTTAAAAAAGACAGAAATATGCAGAAGAGCATCAAATATGAAATTAAATTTGAATGTAACAAATAGGTAAGCATGACTTTAAAAGGATTAAAAGTAGGTATAGGCGGTATACGTCAAATACTTGTTATTGCAATCACAATAATACGTATTCTGTGTAACATGGAAGTTACTATGGGTAACCCTCTAGTCATATATAATCTATAAACACTTTATATGTCTGTCTATAAGAATTTAAAAGGACTCTATATATTTTTGTACTTTATACTCTGTGTAAATTTCAAGAATTTACCTGTGCTTGAAATCAACGACAATATTTGAATAACTATGTCTAATAAAGAAGCCCGTATTCGTCAAAATCACGATCTCTGTAGAGACACCCTTTAATTTTTGAATTTATTGTTCACAATTATTTTTACTGCGGCCATAATGGTTCATATTCTGTTCAAGTTTTAAATGTGAGCTGCCATTCCTTTCGGTGAAAATCGTCTTTACTGGCGGTTTATTTGGTAAGATCAGTGATCGCTTTCGATGCTATAACAGCATTATCAATCCACGTTTTAGATAGTACTAAATGATGATTTTCACCGAAAGGAATGATAACAGTATTTCATTTACTTGCGGAATAAATAAAAAAAAAACTTAAAACTTAATTTTAAAAGTCTATTTACAACAGTAGAAAACTAAATCTAGATACATTAGAATTTTGTTGTTCCTAACACACCTTATATTTTAAATTTTTTAATAAAAAATTAAAAAGTCTGTCACAAGCTAACTTAAGTAAAATAATGTTACTCTTGGGCCACCTTTTAATTTGAAGTTTTTTTATATTTGTTTAGTCTATAGAGGGGTATGCAGATGGGCGGATAAAAAGACATTTTAGCGAAAGCAATAGGGCTTATTAACATGTTTTGAGGAACGGAGGTTCGAATCCCAGTAAATTTTTTAATAAAAAATTAAAAAGTCTGTCACAAGCTAACTTAAGTAAAATAATGTTACTCTTGGGCCACCTTTTAATTTGAAGTTTTTTTATATTTGTTTAGTCTATAGAGGGGTATGCAGATGGGCGGATAAAAAGACATTTTAGCGAAAGCAATAGGGCTTATTAACATGTTTTGAGGAACGGAGGTTCGAATCCCAGTAATTCCAGCATATAAAATAAGCAATATTGCCATTTTCCATCCTAACTGGCTGATTTGTATTCGATGGCGAGCGCTTTCGATGCGAATGCATCATTCTCAAGCTGCGGTTTAGTTTGTACTGGTGAGTCAGTGTTGGCGTTCAGGTAGTTCTGTTATAAGGTCCGTATATATTCAGGCAAGCAGAATACCAGCCACCTGGCATTTGTATGCAAAGTGAATTTACCGATACCTCCGTCTTTTACTATTATGTAGGTACGTGTATCCGTCTGAGGGTGTTTTTCGCTTTCCCGTTTGCATGAGTAGTTTTAATGGTGTGAAAATTGTGTCTGAGGTCGTGTTTACCTGTTCGTTTATAATGTCGTTGTTGAATGTTTTTGTCTTGTAGATTTCCATATTTTCAAGAATGTCTAGTCTTCGTCCTTTTTTGCTAGGATGTAATAATGTCATACATTCATCTATTTCCCTTGGTGTGTGTCCGTGAGTGTCAAGGTGTAATGCAAAGTTTAAATCTTCTCTTTTCCGTTTGTATGAGCGTATGTGTTCTGTAAACCTTGTTTTTAGTGTTCGTCCAGTTTGCCCTATATAGGTTCGTTTGCAGGTACAGGTAAGTCTGTATACCCCGCTGAAATTAAATTTGTCAGTTGTTTCTGTCGTTGTGTTTCCACTTTTTAATGCTGTGAGTATTCCTTCTTTGTGAAAAAGGTTAGTTAGTCTGTATATTGCTGGTCCTGTGTAAGTAAAGGTGTGCCGTCGTGTTGTATCGGCTGTCCCCTTGTCGTCCCTACTTCTGTTCTTAGTGTTGTATTGTCTAAGTAGTTTATCGATGGTAGTGGTTTTGTAGCCGTTATTCATAGCTATGGCGTAGATTATGTCGAGTTCCCTCCTGTACTTATCTGGAGTAAGTGGAATTATCCCAAGTCTGTGTATCATATGTCTAAACGCTGCTAGTTTGTGTTGGGTAGGGTGGTTTGAGGTGTTGTGGATGGTAGTGTCCGTTGTTGTTGGTTTTCTATAGATGTCGAATGTTAAATAGTCAGTTCCTCATGTTATAGTGATGTCAAGATAATGTAAATTTCCGTCTTGTTCTTTTTCCATTGGGTATGTAATCTTATCATGAATTGTGTTTAAGTTTTCTAGAATTTGTTCGCCGTTGTCTTGCTCGAGGATGCATATAATGTCATCTACGTATCTATAGTAATGAGTTATAGTAAGAGTTTGTAGAAAGAATTTGAGATTGAAACTCGCCAGTACCAGAGCATATTCTGGCCTTGAAGACTGAGTGGATTCAAGATGTAAGCAATGCAGTGGATAAAGGAAAGAGCCATGCAAAGAAATTTAGACAGAAGCAAAAAGTGAGATATAGATTAAATAAATAGTCACAGAAGAATTCCACAAATATTACCATACTGGCATTAGCAATCAAAACAAAACCTTCATACGCATAAAATAAGGTGCACGTGTGATCATAAGCATAATAATTTTTCTTTATTTTAATCCTCTAAGTTATAATGCGATTATACTATAAACTTTAATGTGGTGTGAAAATTATTTTTACGTGATTATCAGTCAAAAAAATCGCATATTATTTCTTGTTTCAATTTTATGTTATTTTCTGACACTAGTAAAAAAGTTAAATGTATACTGCAAGAACGTATCGTAATATACTAAATATACATAATTCTATACATTCTATACAATACATAAAATTAGTAAGCTACTGCTTTTACAAGTGTTAATGAAATCCAAGCGTTTGTAAGACCAGCTACAGCTGCCTATTTTAATTACATTTAACTCAAGACAATTGAACCATATAAATTTTAACCCGTTTTAAATGTTAAATTATCAATTCACTTTAAATTTGTGTGGACGTTAATTTTTAAAGGACATCGAAAGAATTGACCACTACCAGAAAGTAATAAAAAAGTTTCTGGATGATTATATTCATGATCAGCTTTTTTCATATCTTTGTAACTTGTGTTATATGCGTTGTAAATACAGGTGGAATATTCATAATCCAACCCAAAGCCTTTGCTCGTTACTCCCCTTATTAATTGATGCATATATCTATGTATATGCTTTTGCTTGGTGCTAAGCATTAGTTAAGTAACGAACTAGCAGTTGCAGTATTGTATTAATTTTTATGAATAAAATATGAATGCGCGGTGCCTTGCGAGTAATATTATTTTTTAATTTTCATAAATTTTTTTTAAGAATTAGCAAAAAATTGGTGATAATAACCTAAACAAAAAAATTAAAATTATTTGATTGTAATACTAAACTAGTTCTGATTCAAAATTTATAAAAATTAGAACCTAAAACTAAAATTAATTACAATTATCACAATTAAATAATTGTTTATAATCCCTGGTTTATAATGACGCAAATGCACACTAGACGCTTCTGGAAGCTTCGCATGCATAAACATTTAACATAGAAGTGATTTTTTTTTAAATTTATGTTTTTAACCCAAATCAGATCGTGATCGTTTGTCTACATATCAGATATTAATACATTTTATAAAATGCAAATAAATTTCACTGTTCAGTAAACCATATTAAATTTTGTTTTTTTTTTATTTGTTATTTAATCATATAACTAAATAAATAAAATTCCATTCTGTAATTTTCTTAGTAATTGCCAGCCATATCGCTATTAACTTTAACCTTTTAATGATCAGTGTTGAAATCCATGATCTCGCTCTGATAACTGCCAGGCACTAAATTTTATTTAAAAATAAAATAAAAAATAATATTGATTTAAGATAAAATTATTTTTATTATTTATGTGAATACTTTTAAAGGAGTTAAGCATATTGTAACATTGCTACTGATAACTTTTACTACTGAACATATGCAAACAGAAATGTGATAAGAAGTTTCTTAAAATAACAAATAACATATGTTGCAAGATCTTTAATTTTTAATTGTTTTTATAGTTTTTGTGATAAAAAATAATCGTTAAATAAAACATTCAACAAACGCTATATTTAATAAGACAGTTTTGTTTTAATGAAAAATAAATAAAAGTAAAACTTCAAACTCCAATTGCAGCTCATGGTTAAAGACAAGACTAAATGCAAATCGCTTTAAAGAGATCAAAAGGTGATTATTTATGGTTTAACGTAAAACGCACCCTGATTGCTTGGAAACGTTCGATTTTTATTCAAATCTAAAACTTATTACAATAAAGCTTTAAAATGAATATTTTTTTGTTCAACAGAAGTACAAGAACTGCGAGCATTTAATACAAAAGCAATATTGCAAATGAATATACAAATGAGTAGAAAAGTAAGTAGAAATGTAAGGCATAATCATGCAAAACAAAATAAAATAAAAAGGCACATTTAGGTGCATGAATATTTGTCTCGTACAGCCTTTTAAAAACATTAAAAAGGCAAAATTTTTTTTGTTAACGTTGTAAGCATAAAAGCACCAATAGGATTTCAACACTTCAATTGAACATTTTTGTTTTCGTTTTGCTTCTTCGCTTTTAGGTCTTTTTTGTTTAAAAATTTTTCGTAATTTATAAAAATGTTTTGCCACTTCTTAAGAAATACTTTAATGATAAATGGTTTTTTAAAGAGTTTTATCTTTTATATTGAACTAAAGATTCATAAACTCAGAGGAGTTAAATAATGAACTACGAAAGCACAGTTTCGATGCTGCACGAATAAGAGATTGTAATGTGAGAATTAGGTCTGTTTGGCGATTAATTTAAATAAATGTTGCTTAATGTTGTCTTATGAAAAAATATACGAGGCTATTGACTATTTTTTTTTTTCGTACATTTAAACTAGATTAAATAAGGAAATTTGTAATCAAGATTTAAAAGGATTAATGGTTTTCTCTATCATTTACAAAAACATTTTTAAATTAACTTTTCTCAATACTAAATACAAAATAGTATTTATGTCACACAAGGAAATAGAAATGTTAACTCTACACTTTTTTAATTTTTTACAACGGAGGAGCCTGCTATTTTTTAAACCAATTGACAATTTTAACTTCTATGTCCAGGGATGGCTTAAGCTTTTAATATTTTATTAATGATTTTAAATAAACAATATATTTTTTTTTCAATATTATTCCACTTATTTTTATGGCTGCTTTCAAAGTTGGCATATCACTAACCTTATATACAAGGAAATGAACGAAAGATAAAAACAAATTTTGTTTGCTTTTTCGGTAAACTTCGAATAAAATTCTCAAACTGTCTTTGCAGTTGTTAAACTTAATAAAATATTTTGTATAGTTTCGCAGATATGGCTGCGGGTTTCTCGAAAGTACGGTTCAAACAGTCAGAGTGTGATTTGATTTACATCTGCACCGACTATATAGTCATAATCAGATGGTGGTCAAACCACTTAGTTGAGTGGACACCAACTACGCCCTAGAAGGCCATCGAATACGTATATCTTCCGGTCACTTCTAGTAGCAATTTCGAAAGCCCGAAGTAGGCCGCAGCCTTCACTCCTTGCTGAAGAGTTGGAGACTTTCCAACTCCTGGTCCAGAACGCATGAAGCTCTTTTTTATCAAGAACACGGCAGCATTCATACTCACTGAACCTGAACCATTCATTGTGTTAATTTGAATGGTCCGACCCACAAACTCTCACGAGTGTCCGAAACCACAACCACCACGATACTCCCATATAGGGCCAACCTCAATAACCAGTCAGAGCACATCATTGTCTAAAGAGAACAAATAGTGTACTCTGGGGCAACTGATTCCCGTGGAAATATGTGGATTGTCCAGGTGACTCTTACTAGCCTTTGAGGGGCCTGGGCTCCCTTTTACCACGCAAGACATCAGTCTAAATGGAATAGTAGGTTCCAAAAAGACTATCCTGTGCCCCCGGGGGGACGGTTCGAACAGTCAGTACAATATGTATAGAAGCCATCTTTTCCCTTGTTATTATTATTGTTAATGCCTAAGAAAAAAACAACAATAAATTATTCTCTCAGCTTGAATTAGTTGAAATTTTTCACCAATCCCTGGGGTCATGTGTTCAGAATTTGTAAAACCGAAGATGTAAATAAATGAGATCTCAGCGTTTTAAGGATTTTTGATTAGTAAAGAGGAAAAACTTGTCAATCCACTTTGACAAATTTTGCTTAATTATTATTAGAGTTATTTTTATGTGTAGATCAATATTAATTTTGATAATATTGTTCAGGAGCTAGAGATTAGAAACATTTAAAAAACGCCCATATCCTGCAACTAATATTTTCATTAGAGTCTCTGCTTTAATTACTAGTTGGAAGCACTCTTTTTTTCTCGCCGGTCAGAATCCCGAAATACTGTTTTTTCAACTTATGACCCTAAAAAAGCTTACTATTCCCTTATCCTTCATTTAGATTAGGATTTTAAAGCCTACAGTCTGGCACGAAAATCCTTGTGACTTATTATGCAAACAAGCGGCTGTTGACAATATCTCGTTTTTTTTAGAAATATCAAACTTTTGATATTAATTTCCTTGCACTGTGGCATCACTTAGGCATTATTTGACTACATTAGTTTAGTCTCTTCTAGTATTTGTTAACTCACACATGTGTTTGTACTCGTATGCCAGCCAGCATTTGTATTTTCAAATGCAATTTAAACTAATTTCATTTTACAACCAATAAATTTCGACATTGCAATGTAATTAATGCTTTTCAACTAAAAGATAAAAAACAATTTTTAAACCTTCATTAGCAGAAAAAACATGCTCTTACACAAAGGCTCACATACGATTTAAAGAGACTGCAAACAAAAATGCTTTAAAAAAAAGAACTGAATTAAATAAAAATACCAGAATCTACCTCAACATTAAAACTATTCGGATAAGAAGATACAACGATAATTGTTGAATTTTTTTTTTTCATTTCGCGTAATTTAAGTAGATTGAATGATGTTTGATGATCACAAAATCTTTTTTTTTATATTTCAAAGGAGAACAACACAAAACTATCCAACTGGTTTGTTGTAATAAATCTGCTTGAATAGTTTTGTTTGCGAAAGTAAACAGATCTATTAAAGAATGAGATGCACATGCTTTAAAAGCATCGCAAATTTTTTATATAATCCAGTTACCAGTCAGATTCGATTTAGTTTTGTTGCCACCTGAGTTTAATTGAAATTCTAGTGGATTTATTATCTGATTTCAATTAACAAAGTTTTATGTTTGGTTGTTTGTTAACTGTTTTGTCATGCCATTGTTGAGAAAAATTTTCAATTCTAATTCCTTTGTTGAAAGCGTTTCTATCAAGTCATATCAAAGGAAATCCTTAGAAATTATACAGAGAGTCATATAATTAACTTTTATATTTAATCTATATTTATTTCGCATAAAATGTTTCCATAACTTCTGTGTATATCTGCTTCTTTCATATAAGTTAGAGAATTGCCATACTTTTTTCTTTTTCACCAAATTCTGCGTAGAAAATCGCCAAACCAGTCAAAAAAATCTTTTTGATTTTTATATATATTTATATATATATATATATATTTATATATGTATATATTTTTACTATTTTCTTGCGAATAAGTTTGTAATAATAATCCGAAAAACAGCAGATCAAAATTCCTGCAAGCAATTGCTGCGTAACCACTATAATTGAAAACACCTAATACCACAACAGCATAATCTGCTGTTTAAGGAGTTTTCATAGTAAGAAAAAAAAATTTGAAGCATACCTAGACGAAGCCTCAGTTAGAGACGAAGGTAATAACGTATCAGTGTAAGTTAGCATGACTGAGTTGATTGAACATCATGTTTGTTAGGCAATAGATCCTGAGTTCAAGTCTCGTCATATGTATTAAAGGTTTGTTTAACAAGTTTTAATTTGACGGAAGTGAGGCGCTATTGTAGCGTGGATGATTGCAAAGCGCTTGTTAAGTAAACAAGAATATTCGTAGGAATAAATTTAAGCAGTGTCGCAGAGTGAGAATTCAAAGAAAAAGAGAATGAGTTATGACTTCCATGTAAAGGTAAATAAATGTAAGGCTATTTCCAATTAAAAGAAAGATCCAAGCGTAAGAAAGGGTAACGATACAATTTAATTTTAAATTTTTAGTTTTAACTCGGCTAAATTTCAGTCACTGATAATAGTTATGTTTGTGTTCTCTTTTATTTCTATTTCAAATGAAATCTTATCCTACTTTACTTACCATTGAGTACTAGGCCTTTAAGTTTTGTTTAGAATTTCCCGCTCATGGAACAGCAGAAACGTGAAGAGATTTGGCAACAAATTAGGGAGGATTAAAAAAAAAAACATTGTCAATATTCATCACAGTTCACTGGGAAATCCTCTACGCCACAACCAATAACTGGAACTTTCAATAAAATAGAACGATTTCGTATTCTATGGAATAATTTATTTTGAGCAAGATCTTAGGGTGCCCCTGAAGGCTAATAGGTAGTGTACTAGCTTGTAAATATGGGGTTGTAGCTTCGATTTCCAACGAAGACCTTGGTTTTTTTCACTACAAAAATAAAAATTGAATGCCGGTGGGGCTGCTTAGCGATGAAGGCATAGACACTGGTCGCTGTGTTGTCTTTATACGGTAGTTAATTTCCGACTATCCTTCTACTTTCACCACCTGTTTTATTTCTTCTCTATCCCTTTCCTAAACAATGTAGCACGGTACTTGACTAAATAGGCATTGCTGGCTGAAGTGCTACTTCTCCTAATCCAACCTGTCTAAAAAGTCTTTTCGCTGGTATTTTATTTACCAACAAAATAAAGTCTGTAAAACTTGATTGATCAACTATAGGGCATCAGAAAAACAAAACCAATTCGTTTAGAAAACTTGAGTCGAAAATTAAATAAATTTGCTTTTGTTAAAATTTCTTACGTTCTTATCTGTGAGTGAGGTTTTAAATTCAATAAACACACATACACACACACATGCATACATACACATGCATGCAAATCCACAAGTTAAATCCAAATTCACCATACACAGCTAATGAAAATCGAAAATTTTTTCAACACAGCCGGCGTTAAATAAGAGATTGTGCCTTTGTTTTTGTTGCTATCGTTCCTGGTGTTGTTGTGTGTTTTGGATGTTTGTCTAGTTGGTTCGGTTTGTTAATTTTTGTTTTGCTTGATTGTGTTTTCTAAAGGGGTCTCTCGCAACTCCGCGAATTGTTTGAACAGTTTAGTTGATCGCGACTTTAGCACATGAAACGTAACAACAGTGCGCGTGATTTAAAATTTCACAACGATCGTCTTTGTAACATTTTTTTTTTATTTTTGGCTTTAAAGGTATTTTGGGCGAATAATTTATTTATTATTATTTTGCCCACTCTGCAATTTTCGCATCTTATGGATACGCGTGTTAACAGCTAACAGAAAAATAATTTGTGTTAAAATAAAAACGAAGATAAAAAATGAAATATATTTTTAAGTGTTTTAAAAATAAACAAATAAAATGCAGCACCATTTCTGCAACATGATGTAATTGGAATGCATAATTTTCATGTTGCAAAAAAGAAAAAAATGTGTGCACAAAAAAGTTATAAATAAACTTCAAAATAATTTAGATGTGTGCACAGAATAAAATAAAGTGTTTAAAAAGAAAATCTTATTTAGAAGTTCTTTGTTGAAAATTATTTTCAAATCCTTAAATGGCCTGAACAAGTTCGTCGTCATTGCTGTTGTGTGCTTATGGATTTTTTTTTCGTTTTTGTATTTAATTCATGGCTCAGCCAAGTTATAGGAAATTATAAAAAACAAAAGTAAAACGATAAAATAAAATAAAAAGTAAAAATAAAAATAAAAACAAAAACATGGTCATGTACCATGATCTAACCATTTATGGTGGAATAATCTTAAAACCTGGTCGATATGAAAAAGTAAAAAACCAAAAACAAAAACAAAATATATGTAAGAAATAAAGTTTCCATAGTTTCTAGCCAGTGTCTGTCTGCGGATGGCTATCCAGTCTTTGTTAAGCCTCATTGTGTATTCCATTTCCTTTGTTCCTTTTATTTTCTGTTCATGTGCGCGACTCCTGATACTCAAGTTCAAGTTCAACGCTTCAATTCGTTTTCAATGCCGGTGTCATTTATAGTATTTAGTTTTTTATATCGCCATTATTTCTATTTTAGTTTTCTTATATGAAATTAGTTAAAAGGATGGCTTATTGTTATAAAAATACTCATATGTATTCTGAAGCAATTCTCAGTGATCTTTTAAAATAATAGCTTGATAACTACGATAAAAATATAAATAAATAAAAATGAAGTTTTATATTTACAATAAATTGACTGCAGCTTTAATCATGTCTTGTGTCCAGTGGCGAAGGAGTTATTAAAAGTAATTTGTAAAATTTTAAATTGAAGATACATAGAAAGTAGGTATAAAAGAGAAAAGACAATATATTTCTCAAAAGTTGTAGTATCAACTTCTGAAACAATTTTCTGATATTCAGATTATCTAAGCCAAGTTCAATAGTAAACTAAAGAACGCCCAACAAATTTTGCAATTTAATCTTCTTAATGTAGCTACCTCACTTTTCCGCCGATCCTTACATCTGTCCCCGGCCTCTGTATCAGAAACCGTAACATCAATGCACTTGACAGCTAAAGAAAGTCTATTACTATAACCGTAAGAATAACGGAAAATAAAACGAAGTGAACAATTAAGTACAGAGGCACCTGTAGAGATCTGTAAAATTCAAAATTAAATTGTGATGGATGCTGGTAACCACTAGTTCCTTCGAGTGTAAGTCCAACCTAGACTTTACGGAATTATTTAGGTTGTCTTGGCAGAAATCGCTTCTGCCAGTGGTTATTATTCTTCATATTCACATAAAGTTGAAATTTTTGTGTCCGGGCTCTAGTGCAGTTGTTTTACTTAGACATGTTTGTGAAGGTAAGCGTTGGCTCTTAACGAAGAACAAACTTATAACAAATGTTTAAAATTTCTTAAGGAGAAAATTGTGTAAATTGTGTAAACACTATCTATGTGTTGTTATTTTATTCTGTCTGTTCTGGCTGTTATTTGTTCGGTGTAAACGGCGAGCATTTTCGTTGTGAAAACATCATTTTCAAGCCGTGTTCTAATCCATACTTTTTTTTAAGTTTGTTTTTTTTATGTAAAGTGAGCGTATTTCAGTCTTTATCCATGTCAATTGTAGGTGATAAAGTTCACGTCAACGCCTGGTCATTTGGCCTCAATCTGACGGTGGTCTTATAACTGGGTGTGGAAATAACGTCCACCCACGCCCTCAAACGAATATACGCCTTAGGCAGCAGGACCGTGCCTCCACTCCTTCCTAAAGAGTTGGAGATTATCCAACTTCTTGTCCTGTAACATGCGTAAGCTAAGACTTTGGATGTTAAGCCTGCGTTAACATCTCTTCCGAAGCTTTTTAAAACAACCAATTAAACTAACAGCCAACACGTTATTCTGCAACCTACAACCAGAATAAGACCATAGCCCTGCTGGTGCCGCCAAAAGCGCATGTCAAGATAGGGAAAAGATCCATCTAGACTAAGTGCGAACGGGCGCCGGGGGAAGGTGACAGGGAAATATATCTACTTTAAGAGTTTCCTGATCTGGATCGCACTTTTAGCTTCCATAGTCGTGACCTTTTTTTAACTTTCGTGCTAACGGTTCCTTAAGCACACTCATTTGCCCTCTTTTCCGCTAGGATTAACAAGAGGACATATCAAAACTAACCAACTATGTTTAGCCGACAATTGAGTTAAGCAACTAATGGTTCCAAAATTAATATTTATCTGTGTAACCTTCTTAAAAAATATATATATTTTAAATGAATATGTATTATTTTTTTTAACGGTCTCTTTAATTTAATTTAAATATATATTTTTTCATTATTTCGCTTTCCTTTGGAAAGCTTCTTCAGGAAAAAATTTTTTATTTTTGAAAACAAAAAATTATTAACATATATAAAAAAAAAATAAAAAAAGATCGTTAAAAAGAAAAAAAGATATTTATTAAAGATAATTATATAAAAAAACATCGTTTAAAAAAAACTACAAAAATTAACAACTATTATAAAAATTTTTTTATAAAATCAACATAGCATAACATAACATATTGTCTTTGAGTCTTGCTGTCTATGCTATATTGATTTTATGAAAAATTCTCATAGAATCAGTTTGGTTTTGGATATAAGACTCTTAGGTTTTTCTATACAATATTGGGGTAAAATTCACTGATTAGCTACTTGAGCAATAGTGAAATTGCAATACATTTCAAATATTTTTATTTTAATTTTTATTTTAATAAATGTTTTATGAGAATATCATAAAATGTTTATTTTTTAATAAAAATTTTTTTAATAAATATTTTGTGAGAATATCATGAAATATTTATTTAAAGGAATCAAGCACGAAATAAAATTGCTTAGAAAAAATATATATTTAAATTTAACTAAAAAGACCCTTAAAAATAATAATATATATATATATATATATTTAAGATATAAAAGGTCGATTAAAAAAATAATCATATATTTTAAATGTTTATAAATTTAATAGAAAACGAAAATATTATAATTTCACATCCAAATAATACAAGTCTAAAAATCTGTTACAAAAATAGCTGACGTTTTGCAATAATCAGGGAGAAGACGAAAAAATTGAACTCACTTGGCTCTTCCCTTGGAGATTTTTCAAATAGTTTTTTTTGAGATGAGTGCTAGCTTGTGCTAGAAATTTGTAAAGAGGAAATATAATTTAATTTTTTGTCAAGTTATTTAGTCGAGGGTTAAGCACATATTTGCATATAAGTTCAAAGTTATCAAAAATGCTGAAATTTTTAAAAAAATGTTAATGAGCATTTGTTGTTTTATAATTTCAACGACCCTTTTATGTTGCACTGCTGCCGTTTAGACAATTACCACGCTGACTCTGACTAATGAACATATGATTGATTTTAATAATCTCTTTTGCACTATGGACGCGGTGCAATACTGTAATAAAAATAAATATAAACTGCAAATGTTTGATTAAAAATCAAGCTTCCTTTAACTTGTATTTGCCACGAAGAAGTAGAATGTAACGTGTGAGAAGGCTTATAAATATCCTTTTTCAAAGAAGGTCACTGTAATTAATAAGAAGAAATAATTCAATTTAAACCAAAGAAAAAATTTATATTATTCAGCAGCTTTGATGAAGTTTGCTGCATAGGTCAGGTAATTTTAGGCCTTGACGCTTTTGGTTTTTAGGATAGTAGATGACTGCAACCAATTGGCAAAAATCACTGAACGTCCACATCATTCTATTTGGTCTAATAAAAGGCTGCCGGCCGATCTTTTGTATGTATATCCCTTGGTTTGCAAAGCATTACGACGGTCTAAATTTTAAACAGTCGCCTATTGTGGATTGTTTTTTGTGATCCTTATATGGTTTTGAATTTTTCTCACATACCGCAATTTGATTGTTAACAGATATTGACTGAAAAATTGATATATTTTACTTAGTTTTAACACCAAGGGCTTTCCATGAGTCATAAATTAATAACTTTCGTCAATATTAGTCTGCCTTAAAATATGTTTTCTTAGTCATTGCAATTAGAAAAATGTATATACTGCTTGTATTTTTTAAATTTGTTAAAAAAAAGAACTGATTACTAGCAAATCTGTCCGGTATTATTTTATTTATTTTCGCTCTTTACGCTCTTTGTTAGTTTACTACTTTGGTTTTTTTTTTCATATATAAATTATTTATTGTATCTTCATAATAATATGAATGAATTATCAGCAAATTTTCAAATCTTAAATCTATATGTGCATAATTATTAGACCCGACCAGTATCAGATATCATCCTAGTGAAAGCAACTAACATAATATCGTAACCAATTCTCACATTAAAAAAATAAATAGGAAAAAAAAATATTTTCAAGAGATTCCATTTTGAGCGTTATTGACCAATGCCCCTGTATCCCTCTTTTTAGTAGGATGTGACCTCTATAATTTAAAATATTTCGAGCAAGGGGATTCGGGTGGCACTCGAGTTTAGTTAAATATTTGCCTGCGTATTGAGCAATTTCAGCCGTCACAAGTGGAATATTTAAATCACGATGTATAATTGAATTTCGCATATACCATGGAGCTAATGTAATTAATCGTAGTATTTTGTTCTGTCGGCGTTGAATTTTTTCCACATTTGATAGTTAAGCAGTGCCCCATAGTTGAATTTCATAGCACCATATTGGTTTCAGAAGCGACTTATACAATAGAAGTTTACAGTCCAGACTAAGAGTTGAGTTCCTGCCAATTAGCCAGTTTATTTGAGATAACTTGATTTTCATTTGGATTAACTTTGTGTCCATGTGGTGTTTCCATGTAAGCCTACGATCAAGGATTATGCCAAGATAGTTAGCGTGCAAATGGCGAGGAATAATTTGTTTGTTTATACGAAGTATAAACAAAAGTTATGTGGACACACTTTTGCTCGTCTACTTTTATTCTCTATAAATTTAACCACAATTCCAGATGCGTAATATGTTCCTGAAGAACCTGAGATGCCACACGGGGATCTTTGTGAGTACTAAGACAGACCGTATCATCGGCAAATGTTGAAGTATGGATACTACTACTCACAGGCATATCACAAGTTTAAAGCAGATATAAAACTGGACCCAGTATACTCCCCTGTGGCACACCGGAAGCTATCGATGTGGGTTCACTGATGAAGCCTCCTTCGGCTACTGTAAACCTTCTTTCCACAATGTAACTTTCCAGAAGTTCCACCATATTGATTGGGAGATATGTCCTCAACTTATGTAATAGGCCCTTAACCCATTCGAGACCGTCTGCACACCGTGTGTGCAATGCATTTTCGAGCCAAAACGACCGACTGCACACCGTGTGTGCAATGATATTGAAATGCAATTATCAGTCAGTCTGGAAAAAGCAGCCGTATGAACAAGACTGTTTGAAACTAAAAATTTTCTTAGAAGTGTGTAAGAATAAAATTTGGTATTGGCTTCAATTTAACCCCTAAAATTTTGGATTCTGGGGATGGTCTCCAAAAATTTGTGCTGTCTCGAATGGGTTAAGCCATACTTTAGCAAATGCTTGAGAAACATCTAGAAAGAGAGCAGAACAATATTTTCTTTCCCCAAATGCCTTTCTCACTACTTGAATCATTTGTGAAATGAAATTTAAGTTAATGGGAGCAGAAAGTGTTTCGGCAAATGAACTGAAGATGCCTTGAAATTAACAAATATGGAAATTGATTTTAATAAATAATTTGATTTTAATAATGATAAAATGACAGAAGTTAATTAAATATCGACGAATAATTGAATCGTTTTCGTTTAGCACAAACAATCCAATGATCTTTGCTTTTCACAGCATAAAAAAATATGAAAATGAATTATAATCAACTTTGTTAACACGGTAGAAGCTAAAACTCTTAATGAATTCAGAATTTTAAAAATTTGAATTTCATACAAACTATTTTTGCAGAACCATTTCAGTTATGAATATTTTAATGCTGATATCACATTTATTTAACAAGAGGTGATGTCATTTGAAATAAATTATTATTAATTAAGTGTTAATAACAAACAGATTTCTACAAATGTTGAAATATTTTAATCTTTAGTTAAAAACTTTATAGCTTTCGGTTAATTATTTTAAATCCCTCCCAGAATCTATGCTGTTAAATGCAAAAATCATTTAGAGAAAAGGAGTTTAACGTAGCAAAACGCCAACGCATTAAATTAACTAAAATTGTTATAAACACGAATTATGTAGTTAAGTAATAAAATAGAAATAATAAAACTGGGAATAAGAGAAGTTAAGTTTGAATATTTAAAAAAAAACGCATCCAACGCAAAAAATCCAAATGACACTAAAGAAGAAATTTTACAGCTTTGTAAACAATATCTGAGTTACGAGGTAAAAGTAAAAAGGATTTCTAAAATCTTTTTTATAATATTTAAGAATGAATTTCGCTAAGTAGGTTTTTGGCCATTTGTTTTATAGAGTTTAAATGCGGAAAATAATTGTAGAAGAACTCAACCTACATAATATATTAATACCTAAACTTGACTTATTATAAAAGCAATAAATCAGCAAACTCATTAGAATTTAGTTAAAGAAGGTGTTATGTACTGCTAACTATTTTTGTAATTTAAATTTAAAAACTTGTAATGTGTCCGTAGTGCTCATCATGAATAATGAATCAAATCACGAATCAATCTTGTACTGAATTAGCAAATTTTGAATTAATTTTTTGCGCGCAACAAAATGATCTGAATGAAATTTGAGTCAATTCAAATGAATTTGATAAAAATGAATTGTAATTCATTTCGAATTTAACTGAAATTGTCTAATGAATCAAAATTTGTTGCCAATTCAAATGAATTTGAAGAATGAATAGCAATTTATTTCCATATCAATTGAATTTGTTAAAGTGAATTGCAATTCATTTTCAATTTATTTGAATTGATTTTGAATTAAAATAAATGAACTAAAACAATAATTAGCAATTCATTACCAGCTCATTTGAATTGAATTGATTGAAATTTGAGATTTTGTAAGTAAATCGGCAGTAAGCATTATGATTCTCATGATATACTGGATATATTAAAATCTGTTCTTGAAGAAACAAACACCACGTTTTCTTTGATTAGACACGGATCCATATTTTCATTTTGATAGCAGATATTTCAAATTTTCATTCCCCCTAGAATCTGTTCTTGTATTCAATTGATTGCAACTCATTTTTATTTCATTCATTTGGATCGAAATTCATTATTCTAATTCATTTAAACGAATTGAAAATCAATTTAGTTCAAACAAATTGGAAATGAATTGCAATTCACTTTAACAAATTCATTTGAATTGGAAACCAATTTTAAATAATTTTACAAATTCATTTGAATTGAACTCATTTTATAATTTCATTTAAATTCGAAACGAATTGAAATTCATTTCTGCATAATTCTTTTAAACCGATTCAAATTTTACTCAATTCGTTTTTGTGCTGAAAAAAATTATTTCAAAATTTAGCTAATTCGTAGCGAATTAAATTAAAAAAAGATTGTTTCATTTACAGCTCTGTTAGAGCTTAATGATATGTTTTTTATTCAGTTAATTTTTTTTTTATTGTCAGGATTATTGGAAGCTGCAAAGCTGGCAACTTTAAAAAATGATTTTCTCATTTGTATTTTATTTATTTAAGAAATGACAATCATCATATTGAATTATTTCTTGGATATATTCATTGATATCTGAAGTAAACTTTTTTATTGAAGGTCCTCGTTATTGCAATGCACACTCTATTAAAAAAAATCCACAGCGTAGGAGCTAAGGAAATGACAATTCGAAGCATGACTAGAAGCGGACACATTTGGGTGGGATGTCATTTAAATTAGGTGTAGCAAGAAAATCAATTACTTTATCAAGCTAGATAAATCGGTATTTTTCGATTGTTCAAATAGTTAAAGAAATTTTATTTTTTTTTTTAAATTTCTAAAAACCTATTTAATTTCAATTCTGAGTGTTTTTTATATAAATTTGGAAAAACATTTTGATTTACCCTCGTACCAATACTGGCAGAAAAAAGGAACTCAACAATAACAAAAAATAACAAAAAAAAAACACATTTATGAAGATGATTAACTAACATTGAGTGTCTACTTGCCTGCAATATTCATATGTAAAGAGTCCTGCTTCAAAGCGAAAAAAACTTCATAATTAAGATAATAAACATAAAAAAAACGATCATTATCATCATGAATCATTAACGTCAGTTTCAAGCAAATAACAATATAAATTAAAAAACGATAAAGTGCAAAAAGAATCCATATAAAAATAATGCCATGATCAATATGATCATGTGCAGATCGTAGCATGAAAATCAACACAACAATCGTTAAGTTTATAAAATAAAATTTAATAATTTTAAATTAAATGAAAAAAAAAACTGAAATGAGAAACATAAAACATCATTAAAAAAATTAAATTCAATGCATTATTATATACTCGTCATTAAAATCAAACCAATGAGGTTCAGTTTAGATCCATCGATGTGAGTTTGTTTAAATGAAAAATATATAAAAAAAATATATAATTTCAGTTATATAACTAATTTGCTAACAAACTTTTTTAATCATTAAAAAAAATTAAATAAATTTAATTTATATTTATACTATAGATATTGCAAAAAGTGTTTATATATATTCAGCTGGAAAGTGTACTCAATTCAATAGTAGCTTTCAAAAAAAAAAAAAAATAAATAAAAATAAATACGTTATATGTTGTATGTGTATATACATACTTTATATGTTTGTATATGTATAATATGTGCAAATTAAATAAAAAAATATAAGGACATAATAAATGCTTACAGTTTAACAAAGTCACTACTCTTTTATAAGTTTAGCTGTACTTATCAGCGGAGTGATCGATCAAATAATAAGGGGTTTTTATAAATATATTTGATTAAAAAGACAGATCTGATGTGTAAAAAATATTTTTTATAGGAAATAAAAATTATTCAAGTTAAGCTAAAGTTATTTATTCAAGCCAGAAGACCTTCCTTCCTTCCTTAGCTAAGGAGGAAGCAAGCTGCCATTGAGGTTTAGAGCTGCAGTGACATCTGTGTTAAATTTTGTTTAAATTTATTAATTGTGTTTTGTATTTTATTTCATTTACTAAGAAGTTTAAAAACTTAATTATTAGTTTTAGATGAAGTTTGTGATGTTTATTTCATTTAAAATGGATTAAAAAAACAAAATTAATACTTATTGTTTTTCTTTTGTTTTTGTGTTGATCATTTATTTTAATTAACTTATAAGGAGAATAAAGGAAATACATATATAAATATATATATAATCGGTCAGTTGAGAAAAGCAGTTTCAAAAATAATCAAAAAAATTGCTGCGTAAATCTGATTCAGAATGAAAAAAAGTGATTTCTTAAATGTTCTTCTTAGATTTCTGATCCTGTCGTCAGTACAAGTTTGAATCTTGCGTTTAAAATTCTTAATAAATTTTGACTGTATCTTTGGATAGATTTGTAGAAACTATTGCTAGTTTGGAAAAAGAAGACGTAAAATGCCACGCCTATTGAAGTTACATACTTAAATTGTTAGTTTTTGAGCCAGATGGAATTTGAAATTGTAAAAATAATTTTTTTTACAAAAGATCAATACATGGGATTAAGATTTTCAAATGATTTAGGCCATGGTTGACTTTATTAAAGCGCCTTGTGAACGTCCAATTCTAAACCCCTTTTTTGAATCATTGAATTTTATGAATTATATTGATCTCCTTACAAGACGCCATTTGATGTTGGTTTATCAGCATAAACTAGTGACTATCTATGTTGGAATCCACTTGAGAGATATATTTTTCAAAATCATTTTATTGCCAAGTTTATGTTTTTCATAAGTATTGTAGTTACCATAAAATACTTAAGATAATCGTTATCATCTTTATTTTCAAACAAAGATTCATTGATTATGGTGTGGTAACGATTTCCAATGATTTGGCACTCAATAATGAAAAAGTAAATAACGTACAAGATCCACCAAATATTGCATTTCTCTCGATTTATTGTAACTTTGAGCTCTATTGCAGATTGATTTCATTTCATATTTTTCTTTTTATTAACAAACCCGTTAATAAAAAAATTAATCTCAAACAATAAAAACAAACAAGCAAAAAAACAAAATAAATTATCAAATAACATTCTGAAAACAGATTTTGTTTATTTATATTTTTTGTAAAAAAAATAATGTATTTCCGAGATAAAAAAATATAACAAATGCAAATTATAAATTGTTTTTGTTGTATGTGATTTGTATACAAAATATAAGCAATAATAATTTGTACCAGTTAAAATGATAAAATGTTATGACGCTAAAAATTGGTCAAGAACACAACAGGTACAATCATGTGCAAATAATAATTTTTAGTTCCCTGTGATAGCGCCCTGTCTATTTAACAGTAGAAATAAGAATAATTTAACTAAAAATTTTCAAATTCTCAAATAACTATAGCAAACAATTATCAAGAATTTTAATGACTGAGAATAATGTAAAGTCTTTCACCACATTTTTTGTTTTGTTCTTATCGGGCGATAATATTACGAACAGGTTTAAATAGTAATTTCGCAAATTAATTTGTTTATTTAACAGCCAATTGTTGTTTATCTTGCATATGTGTGTGGGTGTGAGAGTTTTTTAATTTTTAATTATAAAACGTTTTAGCCAACATTATCACATGCATACACACATTAACCATAGTGAAGTATATTGCATGTTTGTTTGTTTGTACGTATTTTTTAGGAATTCTCACAGATGGAACCGCTTGGAAATTTTATATTGGACTTACTAAGGCCGTAATGACTTTTATTCGTTATAATCAATGACTGTAATGACAAAGTAAAAAATATGATATTATATTGTTTATTTTAACTCAGCCAGTAAATGAAATACTATTGCTATTTCCTGTCCTCTTTGGCTGGTTTGAAGTCAAAGGCGAGCACTTTCGATGCGAATGCATAATTCTCAAGAAAATGCCATTCTGCTTACCTAAATAGATATGAACTTAACAACAGAACTGCCGGAAAACCAACACTGACACGGCTTAAGAATGATGCATTCGCATCGAAATCGCTCGTCTTTGACTTCAAACCAGCCAGAGAGGACAGGAAATAGCAATAGTAAAAAATATGATGTTTATACTTTTAAATTCTTTAGATCTTGTATGTGCGTAAATTTTCCGACGGGGTTTAATTTACTTTTATTTGGGTACGGTTTTCCGTCGACCCTCGTCAAATTTGGTTTGTAAACAAACCGGTTTCGGCCGTTTGCCATCTTTAGTGCTTTCTTCCTACGAAGAGGGCAAACGGCTGAAACCGGTTTGTTCAAAAACCAAATTTGACGAGGGTCGAGGGAAAACCGTACCCAAATAAAAGTCTTTAGACCTTCTTTTATTTTATTTTGCGAAAAACTTCACCAATGAAAAATTACATTATAATATTTAAGTATAAAACTAACAAATTATATTTTAAGCTTAAAATGACATTTTTATTTTTTTTATATTTGTTTTTAAATATTTATTAAAATTAATAAACTAAACAATAAGCTTCTTGTCTGAAGAAGCTTTCCAAAGGAAAGCGAAATATTGAGAAGAAAAAATATATAAAAAAGATCTAAAAAAAGAAAAAAGATATTTATTAAAGATAAAAAAGATCGTTATAAAAATTATCAAATTTATTAAAATTAAAATTATATTTGTTTTTGACGTTTGCACTGTTATACGCGTAACTTGTATAGAAATTTTGACATTTAGACATTTTTTTAAATCGGTTTATAACGATTTGAGACATTAGATCATAAAGGGTGTTTTTTTAAGCCCGATAGAACTTGAAATTGTAAAAAATAACACAAAAAATTAAATTGTAATCAAAATTTCTTTTTTATTCGAAGGATCAATACGTGACGTTAACATTTGAAAATGATTTCGAGCATATGGGCACCGCGGCTGTTCTTGACGAAGCGCATTCTGGACGTCCAATTTTGGGCCACTTTTTCGAGCACTGCTGGGCGTATGTCACGAATAACACGAACAATGCTGTCCTCCAAGGCGTCAATTGTTGCTGGCTTATCAGCATAAACCAGTGACTTCACGTAGCCCCACAGGAAATAGTCGAGTGGTGTCAAACCGCACGACCTTGGAGGCCAATTGACAGGTCCATTTCTCGAAATCAACTTATCGCCAAATTTTGATTTCAATAAGTCGATGGCTGCGTTCGCTGTATGGCACGTAGCGCCATCCTGTTGAAACCACATCTTGTCCGGATCAATGTCATCCATATTTTCAAACAAATTTTCATTGATCATGGTGCGGTAACGATCTCCATTGATCGTAACGCGAGCTCCGGCCTCATTTTTAAAGAAATAAGGTCCGATGATACCACCAGCGTGAAAACCGCACCAAACGGTGCATTTTTCTGGATGTAATGGAGTCTGTAGGGTCTGTTGTGGATTGGTCTCACTCCATATGCGGCAATTTTGCTTATTAACAAACCCGTTAAGCCAAAAATGCGCCTCATCGCTGAACACAATTTTGCGATAAAACAACGGGTCAGTTGCCAACTGCTCTAGAGCCCAATCGGCGAAAGAACGACGCATATAATGGTCTCGTGGCTTCAATTCCTGCACCAGCTGGATCTTATACGGGTGTAGGCCGAGATCTTTGCGCAAAATTTTCCACGTAGTGGACGGACAGAGCCCCAATTCCTGCGACCGACGACGAATTGATAAATTTGGATCTTCTTCCACACTTTCGTTTACAGCGGCGATATTCTCTTCAGTACGCACATTCCTTCGACGTGTTGGTTTTATTGCATCCTCTAGAGAGTATGTGGTACGAAATCTATCGACAGTTCGACGAATGGCTTGTTCAGATGCACGATTATGTACGCCATAAAAATGACGAAGTCGTCTATAAGTTGCGCGAATCGACGACTGATTTTCAAAGTAAATTTGGTAGCGTTGTTCAAGCGAGAGTCTATTCATAATGATTTGTCATTTGAGTATACTGAAACAAATAAAAAAAAATGTTTCATCAAAATTTCATTTTTTGTGTTACTTTTTACAATTTAAAGTTCTATCTAGCTTAAAAAAACACCTTTTATTTGTAAAATTTTCGTCTTCAATGATGTCACTCTTTAGTTATTATTTTTTTTTATCACTTTTGAGTGTTTTTTTACTTCATTTAATAGATATGGTCATATACGCTAAATAAGGCCAACTATGGAGACACTCTTTAATTTTTGTGACTTGTTTTTTAAGTTCAAAGTCTTAACATAACGTAAAGGTTCAAAAGATATTTTAAAGGATATTACGCTTTTTTGAAGTTTTTAAAAATACTACAATAAAAAACACCGACAAATTAATAACCCTTTCTGTTTTTGAATTAAATTAAAATGAGATTGAAACGATTTTATTTAACTACTGGTATGTATTTCATTTCCTTCATTTAAAATAAAAAGCCAACTAGTATTCAGTAAAGTATTTTTATTGCTGATTTTGCCAGAGTGATTAACATCGCTAAGAATGGAGTGAAGTACATTAATTTCATTAAAAACTTTTTTGTCATCGTTGTTTAAAGTTAATTCGCTGAAATAACAAAAACATGATTATTTTTGTATTTTTTAAGTGTTTTAATTTTATTGTTTAAACAATTTTATTTGCAGTTGAAATTCATTGCTATTGTTATAGTTAAATTTAGTTGAATTGAGTATCAACTACAACTACAAAAAGTAAAAAATAAATAAAAAAAATGTTAACATGTTTTGTTGCTCCACTTTTAAGTTTAAATTTTTATTTATTTTTTAATATTTTTTCCTAAAACAACTTGAATAATAACATGCTTTGAAATTTTTGTTGATGTTATTTTCTAAAAAAAAATGAATTGACTTTAACTGTTAATGTAGTTGTTTTTGGTATAAAATATATATTGATTAATTTTATAAAATACAACATTTGGTGACGTGGTGTCTGGTCAGTTATTTCAATGGAAAATATAAATTTTTAAGAGTGTCAGCCTAAAGTGTGCTAAAACACATGTTTCAAGTACTCGCTTGGTTATTTGATTTTGTATAATTGTCATTGTTTTTGCTGTTGTTGTTTTATATTTTTTTTTAATCTTTGAAATAATTAAAATAATGACTTATAATTCATGTTTCGTTTCATTTTCGTCAAGACACGAAAATGGCGTGTTACAGCAAATACTTTATTTTGATTTTCTTATGAAATTTATTTGTCTAATTCTAATTTGATGAATTTATAATTTGTTTGAACAAAAATATTAAAAAATTTGTTTTAAAATAAGCATGTGTTGTATTCGAAAGAAAAATAATTAACAATTGTTTGTTGAGTATTGACTTAATGACAAATGGTACTTGACACGTTTGTTACACTTTTAAAAATATTTTTTTGCTATTTTTGCACTTAGCAAAAAAGTTATTTGAGATTATATTTAACATTAAACGCGTTATTATTGTATAACTAAATTTTCGAATATTTATGTGCCATATGTATAACAAGCAGGTATTCTAAACTTTTATTCCTTTTTGCAATATCACTTCTAGTTCAAAATTGACATAAATAGGACTGTTGAGGCAGAGTTAAAACAGATAAAAATTTTTATATTTATATGAAATTTCTAATATTTGATGCAATTTTTCTTTTTTCAACTTTATAGACAACTAAAAACTTTTACCGACTTCTTAAAAATTTTGACAGCATCTTTTTATATCTTTGGATGGAGATATAGGAGCTATTGCTTGTTTTGAAAAAAAAATGTGAAATGCCACGCCCATTAAAATTAAATACTTAAATTGTTAGTTTTTGAGCCCGATAGAATTTGAAATTATAAAAATAAACCTTTATGCATAAGAGTCAATATATGGGATTAAGATTTCCAAATGATTTAGCGCATATGGCCACCATAGCTGACTGTAATAAAGCGCATTGTGAACATCCAATTCTGGGCCAATTTTTCGAGCATCGTTAGTTGCATCTTATGAATAATTTTTATCTCCTTTTAAGACGCCATTTGATGCTGGTTTATCAGCATAAAATATTAACTACACAGAGGTGTCAAATTGCGAAACCTCGATAGCCATTTGATATATTTTTCAAAATGATTTCCATAAATGTTGCAATTACCGTATGATACTTAACATAATCATTATCGTCTATATTTTCAAATAAATGCTTAGTGATTATGGTGTGGTAACGGTTTTCAATGACTTGGCCCTTACTTCTTCATTACTGAAGAAATAGGTTAGCTACAACGAAGCCATTGATGTATAGGTCCCACCAAATGGTGCATTTTACTCATTTTATTAGTATCTTTAGGCTCTACTGCGCGGACTAATTTCACAGCATATATGTAACAAATTTTTTTATTAATAAACACTTTAATTAAAAATTAGATCTAATTGCTGAAGACAAGTTTGCGATAAATTAATAAAATATAATAGTTATAGTTTTTTGACCTTTTTAATATTTTTAATTTAATAAAAAATTTTTAAAAAACTTTTATATTTTATTATTTTTTCGATATTTCGCCACACCGTTGGTTGGCATGATCAGAAAAAAAAAAACAAATGAACAAACCAATAATAAAAAATAAAAGTTTTTTAAAAAATTTTTTATTAAATTGACCTAGTGCTTTATAATTAACTACTAAAAAATATATTAAAAAATTTAATTGACAATGAATTTTGTAAGCATAACTGGGTAATTTATTTACGAAGATTTGCCAGAGTATAAACTCACCATAAATAGCAGAAATTAAATGCAGTGTGCGACCATTTGCTTGTACCAATAGAAGTATCAAATTTTATATGATAAGCACTTAGCTAGCCTTAGCTAGTTTACATATAGATCTAACGAGTCAAAGTTGCATTATTTAAATTTTACACTTCCTCTGCCTTGCAAGTTTAATCTAACTTTTCTTTCGTCTATGTGTGGATTTTAATTCTATTGCGTTTCTTTTTTCTGTTATTTTAGTCTCAACTTTCGTTCTTGGAAGGTATATTTGTTTATGAAACATTTGACCTTACAGTTTCTATGACATTAAAAGTAAATTTAGATACATGCTAAACACAAATAAACCATGCGCCTTCCAAACCTAGTTCAGTCAATTTGCCTTGAGCTACTGTAGCCACAATAATTATGGGTAATTATTTATTCTAATAACAAGAAACTTTTTTTAACCCAAATTAAGCAATATCTGCTCCTTTTTTGGACTATTCAATTTTTAATGTTTTTGATATTATTATAAAATTCTAGATTAATAAAAAACAAAATATTTAAGTAAATAGTTATAAATCATTCATGAAAATATACTTCAGGTTGTAACCATTCATTTTATAATTACTCACTTCCAGAATTTCGAGGGTAAGCTAAATTAGATTTTGAAGGTACAGCAAAATAGTATACTGACAAAATATTTGCCAGCAAATTGTGCTACTCCTCTCCTATAAAGACTTTTCCATTATCATGTTAATAAAAAAAATAATTCTTTTTTAACACTGTTCAAATAAATTCAAATTCTATTAAAAATAGTATATTTTATTTATTTGAGATTACGTAAGCTCAATCAATTACTTTTAATAATTAAATATGCGAAATTTCTTCACCTGGATGTGTTTCCGTTTTGAAGCTTTTAACTCATGTGCTCAATAATAAATTTTCTTGTTATATTAATATCATAAACATCGTCAATGTAAACACGTACAAATTTGTAAATGATACACGTTATCAAGCGGATATCTACAACAAAATTACTAGTTAAGATTTTAAGTTTGAAAAAGTAATTACTTACTATTATTTTAACGCAGGTTTTAGCAGTGTATTTTTAATCACGGAAATCTACAAGATTTTTAGTTAAAATGTTTCTTCTTTTGCACTTGAAGAACATTTTGTTTACAACAAATAGAAAAATAGGTATTAACCAAAATAAAACCACGTTATATTTAAAATTTATACTTTATATTTTTTCTACTTTATTAATATATATTCTAACTTCAGTATTTATTTATATTTTAGAGAAATTTTTTATTTATTTGTTTATTCAGCCTCAATTTTCTATAAATTTATTTATAGGAAAACCTTTAAAGGCGCCGGGTAACAAGACCATATGCGCACGATTATAAATTTTAAAAAATGTTTGGGTATTTATGTGTATATGTTTTCCTAAAAATAATTAAATAAAACGGAAAATGTTAATGATAGGCTTAAATATTCTGTATTTCATGACACTTTAGCGATTTACATATACTGGAGAGATTCTTTAAAGTAGACAGTTGAGAACTTCCTCAAGAGGTAAATCCATTTTCGTTTCAGGGCAATCAATTAAGATGTGTGGAACAGTAAGCGTAACATTACAAAAACTGCAAGCGGCCGGCTCGACACTGTTATAGTAATGCCGTGTATTAAATATTGTTTTTCCTACACTTAATCGCGCAAGGTCGACGCATTCCCTGCGTGTAAGGCTTTTGTTGTACTTATTTCTTCTAGGAACCGGGTTTATCTGTTCCGCAAAATGGTTGAAGGGCCCTAAAAAAGCTTTGGGAAAACATGGTGTTTTGGAAATTCTACCCAAAGTTAAAGAGTTTTTTGCGGCCCTATCCACTGCATTGTTACCCTCTATCCCAATATGTGATGGCATCCACACCAGTAACAAATGATCACTAGTACTTGGAAATTGTATAGTATTATCATATAGTCCATTATAATTTTTCTTAATGGCTTTAATAGCACTTAAACTATCGGTGAAAATGATCGCTCTTGCTTGTTTATATAAGCATAGTCGATGGGGTTCTTTAATGCATTTAATTCAGCTACAAAAATCCCAACGAAATCAGGCAAACGATCCTCCAAAACAACAATGAAATTTCTGTTGTCTAAACTTTCAACTACAGAATAAGATGATATACCATTATCATAAGAGCTATCCGTGAATAAAAAAAAATAGGTGAAAAGATATTTATTTTCTCGGTCATACATTTTTTAAAAATTAGTTGTATTTTTATTAAAAAAGCCGAGGCTGTCATTGATTACCAATGTTTTGTTTGTGATGAGTGGCTGTCTAGGCCTGCGGGGAGATAAAATCTCTGCACGATTTAAAATAGATATTATTTTCTCAATAGCATTTCCAGGTGATAATGGATTCTCCAGGTTTCTCCAAACTTTTTTTCTTTTTTTTTTTTTGTAAATTTTGCGACAGTTTAGGAAAAACCCCGTTGCTGCATAAATAAGTACTATTAGATTTAAGGTATAGTCTTAAAAATTTTAGAATCTTATGCTCCGAAAGATTTTGCTTTGTATGGGAAAAATAAATAGTGTTTGCTTGATATCTAAGTACTAGAGATTTCGGTATAATGCAAGTGCAAAGAAAATATTTAACTAAATATTCCACAGTTTAAAAACTTTGATTTAAATTTCTCCACTTCCATATAAATGGCCAATATATCAATATATGACAATGTAGCAAAAAACTTTAAAACTTTCACCATATACGTGATATATGATTAACTTGAAATTAAAAGAAAGAAAACTTCAGTAGGTCGACTATTAAGGTGGAGTTAAGTCTCATAACCAACTTAAATAATAAACAATAATAAACAATTTTTTTAAGATATAAGCGTTAAGTAATTTTATTCGCATTTATATCGATTGTAGACATTATTATGCACATACTGGAGAAAATCTAATCCGCGAAAATTATGTAGAAACATGCAGTTTTCTCAAAATAAGTTTGCACAAAAATTCCTTATACCGGTAGGGTGAAAATAATAGTGATACGAAATATAAATTAAAAATTAATTTTGTATGCAAAACTATTTTAATAATTATCTGAATCTCTCAACTTTGTGTTATGAAAATAATAGTTATCATTTTTGAAAGCCACCATACAATTATTAAAAATAATTGCTTGTATTTTTCTATAAAAGTTTCAAGTTCAAGAAAACTAATTATTATTCATTATCGTCACTCTTGGGTGTGAGAATTTAAGTGCGATCATTGGCACTAATTGAAATAAGTTAGCAAATGATTTGAAAATAAACTTCAGTGGGATGGATGTGTCAGACAACACATCGAAAGTGTTTCATATGTTAAAAGCACTTTGAAACACCTCACATTAAAACAGAAACTTAATATATATTAAACTTAATAAATAAAACATTTATATATTTTTTACAATAACATGCATATGTTTATATGCATAAAAATAACCGTTTTACAATTATAATAAAAATCACAAATAAAACTGCAATAAGAAACAGGTCATTGACTTGAAAACATTTAAACGATTTGTGTTGGCATAAAAGCAACTTCAGAGAACTTTGTTTCTTGTTTGTATTTATTTTGAAACTGCAACAAAACATGCATAAAAATGCAAAATAATTGTAAACACTTAATGGAAAACAGCAACAACAATAAAAACTACAAATGACAAAAAGCAAAAAAAAAAAAACAACAAAACAATTGAAATGTTAAAACAAATTTAAAATTCATCAGATACGAATACAATACAACACCAAAAAAAAAAGGAAACAAAAACATTAACTAAAGAAATGGCCTCTACCAGAAAAAACAAAAAAGAATCAGCAAACCTCAAGATACTTCAGCAATAAAATTAAATCCCGGTTTAAGGCAAAAGAAACCTTTTTTTGAGTGGTTTCTGCAGTTCTCATTTTTTTTGACTTTTTGTTTTCAGTTTGGTTAAATAAAACACAGGCAACTTTTAAAATGTGTCTGCTTTTCTGTAAAATAAAAGAACCGTTTCGTCTTCACCAAGGGCAATGACTTTAATGTGACATCTTTCACCCAAAAAGAGAACAAACAAAAAAAAATTCATACCACTTACACAATTGCATAAGAAGTTTTCTGAAGTAACAAGAAAAAAGGCTTTAAAATTCCACTAAAAACCTGAAAGCAATTGTCCAGAAAAGAAATTGCTTTCCTGGTACTTATCGGCACATCAATTGTTAATGTATCCATTGTCGTATTGAAATTTATTGAATCGATTTTTCGTTACAATTTTTGATGTTTCGAAGTTTTTTTTTTATGAAATGAATTCAAATGTATGTTTTGTAGACTTACAAAAAAGGAGAGAATGCGGCAACAGTTTCCAGGCTTTTTATTTACATATCACCGGGCAAATGCATAAGAAATTAAGTTTCATGTATGCGTTCCAACAATCCTTTTTTGTTTTATAAAAATTTTAAATATATTAAGTTGTTTTATCGGTTAAACACTCTATTATATTATGAGTGAACCTCATAAACCGCGATAAGATAGATAAGATATTTACAGTATTTTAAAATGATTCGATCGGAGCATCAGGACCATAACAATCACGCTAAGCACCACAATCATGGTGTGAAATCTGAAGACAATAGAAATATTTCTTTATCTTGCCGGCTGCTGTATTTTAATTTTCTTAATGAGCTTTTATTAGCTTATGCCGATATAAATTCTCAGTGTACAGCACTCAAATGGTCACAGAAAGGGAATAATAAATCTGCTTGAGTAGAAAAATGTTTAACTGATTTGGTCTACCATATTTTAACAATAACTATTCGTAGCCAAAAGACCAACCAGCAAGGACTTAGTTAAGAAATGTCGCTCATTCTAAAAAATTATGGCTGAACATGAACATATTATTTATCATTAGTTTTATGCTTTTAAGTGAAATTATCCTAGATGGGTTATAAAGAAGAAAGCAAAGGAAATACAAACACTTCATGTAGCACTCAGCACAATTTGATCAAAGCTTTATGAGTTGTTATTGATTAAACTTTTTAACTCTAAATGGCAAATTTTCAGTGCTATTAAAATTACAGTAAAAATTAATTTTTATTTCTAGTATAATTAAATTTTCATTATCAGTAAAATTTTCAGCAGTTAATAAGTTTAATCCAAATTTTGAAATTGATTTTTTGTTTTATTAAATTATTAAATTTCTAAAAATAGACATTTCTATATAATTCAGTAGTCAGTTAATTTTTACTGATAGTGATATTGAAATTACATTACCAGTAAAATCAGAAAAAAGCAGTTATAAATGACATGTTTAGTATTAAATCGAAAGTTTTCCTTGGCATAGCAAAAAATAATTTCACTAGTAATAAAGGGTGTTTTTTAGAGCTATAAAAATGTAAGTTGTCAACACTTATTTAAGTGCCGGTAATTTTGTCAGCTGTCAAGTGATTTATGTTTAGTTTAATTTTGGCCTTTCAACATGAATAAATTGCCACCTGAACAATGCTTCCAAATTGTGCAAATTAATTTTGAATCATCATGATTCCGCTCGCATTAACCGATCCCGATTTCATAAGCGAAGTTTGTTTTTCGATGAAGCTCACTTTTTTTTAAATCGCTACATCAATAAACACCGCTACGTCGAGAAAAGCTGGCTGGTGCACTTTATGAGCTGGTGGAATTATTAGTTCATTCTTCTTTAAAAGTGATGTGAATCAGAATGTTACAGTTAATGGTGATCACTATGGATTAATGAATACTGATATTTTCTTTCATTAATTGAACAACCATTATGTGCAGGAGCTGTGGTTTCCAATAAGCCGACGCAACAGGTCACACATTCGCGCTACAATTAATTTATTGAAGCGAACATTTAGTAATCGCATAGGCACGGCTTTTAATTATTTAATTTGATTTATTAACTAATAAGTTGAAGAGATCTATTTTTTTTTCTAAATAAGTAATAATTTCACGACTTTTGCTTAATTATAAAATATTATACAATTTATTAATATTTCTTTTTTCAATATTTCTTTTGGATCTCCTCCCAGCTTGACCTTTGTGGGAAAAATAACGTAATTAAATTGATTTGTTATCAAACAGGTATACTAAACCCTTATAGATAAATGCCGGCCACTGATCCTTAAAATACTATTTTTCGCTTATAATATTCCATTTTTTAAAAAGCAGTTTCACAATGGCTCACTGAAGGTGAAAATTTGTTTAATTTTTATTCTCTCATCATCCTATGTTGCATAGGATGGCAAAGGTGGAAGAGGGTAAAAAATGGCAGCAGTTGTGTTATATTATTTATGAATATCACCTTTCCAACAATATATTTAGAATATTGAAATGCTAACCACACCCTTTTAACCTATATGGTTGATGTTTTTTTTATTTTGTAAGACATTTTTAATGGCTTTTTTCAATACAAAATTTTAACACTTCACTTTAGCGTAATTTATTTTCCTTAAGATTTACAACTTTAAAGGATAAACTTTACAGTGGCCAGTCATATAATATTTATGCTAACATTTTAGCTGCAACTATGCTTTATTGCCTACACATTTAAAAATGAAAATACGATCTTATATTCCCGCTTGTCTCATAATTTTTATTTTAAAAATATTTCTTCAAACTTCAACAAACGTAGCATCGTTTTTTTCTTATGTGCAAATGTAGGTGCAGGGGAAAAATAAAATTTATTAGCACAAGCTGTATTAACGCCCTATAGGCGATCTTACCGAACTATTAAAAAAAATATTGGTGAAAAAATATCTGTTGGGTTTTTTTTTTTGCTTAAATAAAACATTTGTTAGACAGTTACTTAAAGTCTAGTCAGGCTTTAGTGCTGAGATGACATTTAATTAATAGTGTAAGCACCGTCTCATCAGCATTAAAGCTAAATTATCTTTGTCAAAAAGGCACTTTAAATTGAAAAAATTGAAATTGGTAGATTGACCTAACTAAGCTATCTCTTCTTTGTAACAACAGCAAAAATAATTATATTTTATAGGCAGCCAACTTCTCTTTTAATGGCTTAAGATGAAAATGAAGTTCATTTATATTTTTTTGCAAATTTAAGTACGCATTTTTAACTTAAACATCGCCCAGCCCAAAACTCCATCAACACTTATGTATTTTAAAATTAAAATTAACTGATATATAAAATCGAACTTAAAATCTATTGTATATATGTAGACCGACTTATAACCGCCACTTTTTTGTTACAGAACTCCTATTATCATGATTGAACATGATTTCAATTGTGGCAACACCAACAACATGATAGTTTTGACATTTAGTCTTTCGACATATTCGTAGTTACATTGAATTCAATTTCGCACGTAAATCACATTAAAATAATTAAAATTAATTATAAAAACTGTGGTTCAGTTAAAGTTGTATTTTGTAAAATTCGTAATATTTTCACTCCGTGAGAAACAGTGTTGCAGCAGATCGAACTTTGTCAATTGCTCGACGTTTCCAATAATTGGGTTTATCAAAAACCACCACATAGTGAATTTTGCATATGGATTTAACTTTCAAGCCTTACAAGGTGCAACGCCGTAGGTTCGCTCAATTTATTCAGAAACAACCGGCTGGTTTTTTCCGAAAACAACATTTTTTCAGACGAAGTCAATTTTCACTTAGCAGGGTATGTGAACAAGCAAAATAGCCGCATTCCTGCTTCTGAAAATCCTAAAGCTATAATTGAGATGCCCTTGCATGCTGTACGTGTCAACGTGTATGGTGCGCTATTTGGTCTGGAGGTGTGGTTGGGCCGTTTTTTTTTCGAACATGAGGCTGGAAATGCGGTAACGGTCAATAGACCATGCTATTGCGAGATAATGTGATAAGATTTGCATTGTTACCTAGCCATGTGGCCATAACAGGATGGTAGATCAAACCACTTGTGTGATATGTAGCGCACATACACGCCCTAGAAAGCCGATGGATATTTCTATCCAACAGGTCATTCCTAGTTGCAATTTTAGGAGCTCGGGCAGGGCTGCTACCCCCACTTCTTGCTGAAGAGTTCCAATTCCTAGTCCAGAACACATGACATAGCACGCTCACTGGATCCGGATCATTCACCCTGTGTTCTTGGTTAAAAGTGCGATGATCCTGGTTTCTTAATCATTTCATGAGGGCCTACGAAACCACAACCACTACAATACTCCCCGAAGGGCTAACCTAAATAATCAGACAGAGAACAGTAAAAGTTGAACTCTGAGGCTTACTGATTCCGGTGGAAATAAAGTGGAAGTTGTCCAGTTGGCTGCTGCTGCTAGCCTTCAGGGGACTAGATTCCCTTTTACCCCCGGATGGTGAGATTCCATTAAGACATATCAATGGTTATAGTGGATATTTGACAGGTATCATTTTTCATTCATAATTTCCAAACTTTTTTCTTCGTAATACGATAAAACTTTTAGTCATCGTATCTAAATTTGTTATTTTATTTTGTTTTGTTTTCGGAAACAATTTTCTTGTTGAAAAATCCTTTACATTTTATTCAAGCGATTTGTTGAATAAATGTTTACCTCCTTTCTATAGTGTACTTTTCAATTGTGTTTTATTCACTTTTTTTAAACTTTATTTCTCTCGCAAAGGTGTTGCTGCATTTTGATTTGTATCCCTGGGCAGCAACACCTTAAACTTAGCAATAATTTTCTCTTCTTTTTTACTTTCGTTAGGAAAAAGGTAAAATGAATACAAATGCCTCAAACTAAAGATGACAACATTTTTTGTGTGAGTATGTGTGTGTATGTGTGAATAAAGTTAGCGGCTCGTTTTTGTGATTGTTTCCCAAAAGTTCATTAACTTTATGTCACAATTGATTTGCTTTAGGGCCTGGTTTCACAGTTGAATTTTTAACGGAAACAAGTACTGCAAGATTTATTTTTGTTAATGTTTTGCATCTCAAAGTAACTTGTTTTACAAACGAATTTATAAATAAACTTAATTTAATTAATGAATTACTAATATTCATAATAATGCTTTGGAAAAAAATTGCAATTTATTTCTTCTACACCAAGCTGTGGGCAGGGAAAGGCATTTTATCGGGATGTTTTGAACTTCTTTTTAGTATAGTTAAAAGTATTTTATATGTTATAAAAACGCCTGAAACTTATGCTTGAAGGTTTAATTCCAAGTTAAAAAGCTAAACTGCTAACGAAGGTTTAAAAAAATTTTAATTGGATGCAACTTTGGAGATTCGAACTTGTTTAATCATAACCAGTTTCAGTTCAATTATTGGACAGTTTCTTACTTATTTAAATCCTTATAAACTAACCATAACAAATGGAAGAAACATTCGAATAAAACGTATGCTTTTGATTACAATCACGAAATATATCAAAATACAGCGAAGGTAAAGTTTTTGTGAGAACAGTTTTATGCTGGTGTTGGCTTAATGCCTTGTTCTACAGATTTAATAGTTTTTTAAATTAGAATAACTGCAAGTGCATTCGAATAATATTTTTTATTCGAATAATAATTATTTGGATAAGTGACTTGTGTTACTTGCGATTTTTTTTAAATTGTAATTTATACTAACTAATTTATTTAGAAATTGTAGAAGTCCTTTTGGGAGGGATTTTGTTATAAACTTTCTGTCTTAAAACAGTAAAATTATTTTTAAAGTGACTGTAATACATTATAACTACTTTTTACCAATCATCCATATAACAAAAGGAAAGTAGAAGTTGTTCAGATGCAACTTTTGGATCTTTGTGAATGCTTACAAAAGCAGTATCATCAGCAAATGTAGATGTATGCGTTAGTGGACTAGTGGGCATATCAGCGGTAAACAAAATGTAAAGGAACGGCCCAACAATGCTACCCTGTGGTACACCAGCAGAAATTTGTTTCGTGGAGGATAAAATAGATTTTGATCTTATATGAAAAGATCTGTTGCTTAAGTAATTCTTGAATAATTTGTGCACATTTACCGGTAGCAACTTTACAATTTTCGATAATAGACCACTGTGCCAGACCTTGTCAAATGCCTGTGATATGTCAATAAAAAGCGCTGAACAATATTGTTTACTTTCGAAAGCACTTCGGATGAGATTTGTTATCCTGTGTACCTGTTCTATAGTTCCGTGCATCTTCCTGAATCCAAACTGATGGTCTGGGATAATGAAATTTGTATCAATATGAGACTTTAGACTCTCAAGCAGCAATTTTTCAAAAAGCTTCGAAAAGATCGGCAACAAGCTTATTGCGCGGTACCACGTTACTTGTGAAATATCTTTACCAGGCTTTGGTATCATTACAATTTCAGAATGTTTCCATAGCTTTGGAAAAGCACCAACACGTAACATGGAGTTAAAAATAAATAGAATACTCAGTAAAGCACAAATAGGCAGATTAGTAATCATAGATACAGTGATTTTGTCTGCGCCTGGTGCTTTTCTAGCTTTCAGCGATTTAACAGCAGTTTGAATCTGAGAAAATCTGAACTGCATTGGACTCTCTACTATATCGTTAATAATGATAGGGTCAACCTGGGAGTTAGTAATATTTGAAACAAATACCTTCTCTAAATGGTTGGCAAATACTTCATCTTTTTCCTCAGCGGTCTTTGCCCATTCACCGTTGTGTAGTCACACAGGAGACTCGTATGCAGTAGGATGTTTCATTTTTCTAACAACCTTCCATAAACTGTAGTCAGACTGCTCAGGGGAGTCTAAGCTTTGCAAGTACTTTTCCAGATTGCGTTCCTTATCCTCCTTCAGTGCATTACGCAAATTGTTTTGGCACTCCCTCTGTTGTGCCTTTAGGTCAGGTGAACGACATTGCTGCCATTTCCGCCTTAGTTTTCTTTTTTGTTTTACTAGATGCTCGATACTGCGACTGAAGCTGTATTGATGCCTGGGTTTCATACTGAACGTGGCCGATGACGCTATAGTAGCATCTGTCAAGATGTTGGTGACGAGCACTACAGCATCCTCAATTTCTTCTTCAAAGTATTTCAAAGAAATACTTTGCGGCATGTGTGCGCTAACATACATTTTATATTTTAGCCAATTTGTTCGCTTGAATAAATACTGCTTTGCTCCTCCTTATTAGGGGCATGGAAAAAACTCATTAGAGTAGGCGAGTGATCTGAGAAGAGATCGGTTGAGGGAACCAAACAAATAGACTCACGTCTTATGTTACGCGTAACGGCAAAACAATTACATCGGGAATTTTATTGCAATTCGTGGGCCAGTAAGTGGGATGCCCTGCAGATAAAGCGTCCAATTAATTAGCAAAAATTGCATCAAGAAGTTGCCTACCCCTTGGTAAAATAAGGCGAGAGCCCCAGAATGTGTGTTTTGCATTGTAATCGCCTATTGCAATAAACTTAGGTCCTAAGGTTTTAAAAAAATCCAAAAACTGATCTTTGCTAATATTGTGTCTAGGTGGGCAATATAATGCAGAAATAGTTGTGCCACTCTGAGGTAAATTAATTGTTGTAGCCTGGATGTGTTCCGTTGAGTACTCTGGCATAAGAAAATGATCGACGTCTTTGTGAATCAAAATTGCTGAACCGCCACATGCTCTGCCACCTGGGTGTTTTGTATCGTACGTGTAAAAATCCTTCACCCTGAAAAAATTTTTCCGCGTAAAATGAGTTTCAGAAATGAGGATGATTTTCATATATTTTATTTACTTTTAAAATGCCACATCAAAAACTATAAAATTTATTACACTACCGCAGTGTATTCCAAACGAGGCAAGTGAAAATCGCAGTAATTCCATTGTAACGCTGGCGGTATGCGATGTGGCATTGTCTTATTGATACCACTTGTTAATTAACCTCAAAGCGTGCAGTTGTGGTGTTAAAAAGTTTTTAATTATACCATGATATCGCTCTCCATTCACAGTTACCGTTATGCCGTTTTCATTTTCAAGGATGTAGGGTTCAATTATTCCTCCTGATCAAATTGCATACCAGACTTTCACTTTTATTGGATGCATAGGAGACTGTTGAATAATTTGAGGGTTTCCCATGCCCCAGAACCGACTATTCTGTTTATTCACATATCAATTCACATAAAAATCGCCTGGTCACTCATTACGATTTTTTGTCATGGGCGAGCTGTAACACATTGGCATACGTAAGGCGGTGTAAATGGTCTTGTGGAAGAAGCTCTTGTGTCAACTGAATTTTATATGGAAACAAATGCAAATCCTTGTGCAAAATAGTGGTCAAAGATGGTCTTTGAAGACCAAGCTGCTGAGCACAGCATCGAATTGAGGTTAATGGATTGCTTTGAACACTTTTTTGAGCAGCAGTAATATTTTCAGCTGATCTTGCAGTACGTTGTGGTCCATGCTTGGGTCTATCAAATACAAACCCTCTTTCTTGGAAATCATTCACTAAATGTTGTTTCTCCCAAAAATTTGACGTAACTTTCTCATCGCCACACTAATCGATGATTGAATTTTATAAAATGTTTTAAACAGGTTGGTGTTAAATATTTTTCCATAATAAATTTTCCACGTGTCTACTTCACGACTGCCAAATATGAACTGTCATGAATAATGTTTACCAAAATAGCGGCAAAACAAAATAGTATACCTTCCCTGCGGACACTCTGTATAATATAAAATAAAAATAAAATAAATAAAAAAAAAATAAATAAAAAAAAGTGATTTAACTTTCCTAAACATTTTCAACACCTCTAATAACCATACACTTTTCTAAATTTCAAATATACTATCTGCGATTTCCAGATCCATTTTAGCTTTAAGTAAAAATAAAAAATATACAAAATTTTATGAAATTACAAAATTATCGTTAATTGAATTTTACCATTCAAAATTTACAGTCAAATTATAATTTAAATTCACTGATATTGCTTACTGCAGATAAAAGCAAATTGCAAATGGTCTAAACGAAGTGGCCAAGTCAAAAAGATGATATTAATATATCACTGTGTTAAGATTATTCTAAAAAATTTTCTTTAAAATAGTAACCAAAACAAAGCTCTAGTTTGAGCAAAAACTCGAGTATTTATCAAATAGAATAAGACATAATTAAATATGATGTATCACAAAAACCAATCGAATTTTTTTTCCACAATCGTGACTAACTATAAAAATCAAGCCTGTGTACTTTCACCAATTTAACATTAAGGTGCATTTAGGTGTCCCTGTAGACTAGTAGGTAGTGTACTAGCTTGTCAGTATGGGGGTTGTAAGTTCGATTCCGAACGAAGACCTTGGTTTTTTTCACGGCAAAAATAAAAATTTACTGTAGGTGGGGCAGCTCAGCGATGAAGGCATAGTCAGTGGTCGCTGTGCTGTCTTATATACGGCAGTTAATTTCCGACTATCCTTCTAGTTTCACCAGCTGTTTCATCTCTTCTCTATCCCTTTCCCAAAGAATCTAGCACGGTACTTGACTAAATAGGCATTGTTGCCTATTTAAAAAAAATCAGTGAGATTTTTTAAAAAAATTAATTCTTTCGATTATACAAATGAACGCCTAAGATTTCTAAGAAAAATCAAAAATGGATTTTGAAAAAATTTTTATTGGCTAAAAAATCGTGATTTCACTAAAATGGTTAACAAAAAAATTGAGATTCGATTAAAAACTATATTTGAACAACAAAGCGCAGGAATTCCAATGTCTGCTAATAAACGGAATTTCCTTGAAAGTAAGAGCAATTAAAACGCTATTAACTTTTGTTAATATTTTTGTTGTACTTGTTCTTTCCAAAAGGAATCATGTGACATTTAGACTTATTTTTTATAAGTTAAAAAAATTGTTTGTAGTTGCGTTTAATAAAAACATGAAGTACGAAATTAGTTCTAATCAATTGTATATAAGGCCACTAGATCATGCTTTGCCTTAAGCTTATAAGAAGAGTACCATAGAATATTCTTCTTAAGCACAGGTGTCTCGGACATTAAATCTATAAAATCGGTTTCAATTTTCATTTTAAAAGTATATAAGCAAAATTTGTTTGTCTAAACCGAAATTAAATAATCCGTATAACTGTTAACAAACACATTTCTATTTGCTTAACACTTAATTAAATAAATTTTAAATAATCCCATTATCGAATTTAAAATAAAAACAAAATAAAACAAATATTTTTAATCATATTAAGTGTTACAAATAAATTAATATGTAGAAATATTTTCGATAAATAACAAAAATCGAAACAAATTACGAAATATTTCAGCCCCCACATTTTATTAATTTCATCTGGCACGATTTAAATAGTAAAAAATGTGTGAAAATCAACTTTATATTTATTTATTATACTTTTTTTTAGCCAAAAACAAGTTTCCAATGAACGTTTGTTTGATGTTGTTTTATGCAGTTATTGATAGACAATCAAACAATTCATGGAAATTGAAAACATTTGTCAACTATGTGGGAGTGAATTGTTAATTTTTTTTAATTGTTCTCAATAAAAAAAAAAAAATAATTTGAATAAAATTTTAATATTTTAGTTTTATTTCCATATTTATTTATATTTTAATAATTTTCACTTTCGCTATTTTGCTAACTTTTCATTGAAAAATGCACCACTTTGTGGAGCTGTTTAACAAGAAAAACTTAAAAAACTTAATTTCATAGTTCAGTGAATGAGTTGATTTCGCTTGAAAGAATTTTTTACGCTTTACTGGTCAATGTTTATATTAAGTGCATTTTAAAATTAATTTTTACCATTTTGTTTTTGCCATTTGAAATCGCAATTGTTATTGTTATAGTAGGGAATTGATATAGAAACTGCAAATTATCAACTAATCTTTGTTAACTCAGGGTCAAATTTAAAATAATTAAGTTGTTGTGTTCTTTTTATTTAACAAATTATTTTATAAAGTTTGTCGTGAATATGAAATAAATTTGTTATGGCCATTAAATTTTAAATTGTCTTATAGCTCCGTCACAACGATTTTAGGAAAAGAAAAAAATCATTATAACCAAATGATTAATTTTTAGCGGGGCCTTGGTTCGTTTATTTTATTTGTTGTTGTTACGAAAAGGAGAAACAAATTCAAACAACCAGCAGATTGCAATATAGTTTTACTATATCCTTTATCCTTTATCATCATTTTGCAAGTTCAATGCGCAGAATCTATATATTAACAAAGCAAGTTTTAACTGGAGATACATTTTTTGTTGAGCGATTTCTTTTAATTAGCATTTAGCAAAATTTCTTAAAATCAAAAATAAACAAATCAAACCCAAGAAATTTTGGATAAAAAAATTAAATAATTTTTCGGAGCCGCTAAAAGCATGGAAAAAACTTTTTAACTGCAAAAATAAAGATTATCACGACTAATTTTTCGAAAATAAAAAGAAGCAATTTTTTTTATCGACGTACCACTTTCTACAATCTTAAAAAATGTCTATTTATTTCAAGCTGTAGCGCTTAAGATTTTTTTCTCTGTAAATTTTTCTATTCTTTGAGAATTTTTAAGTCAATTTGACTCTCAGTTCCGAATTGTAGCAAATAGTTCAACTGTCATCTCTGGAGCACAGTTAAATGTAGCAACACTTGAAGTGTTAAATAATGAAGGGTACCTTTTATTTGTGTGTTCGTACTGTTTGAGTGTTTCAATAATTTTGCGTTTCTTTATACCGCAAAATAAGTGATCATAATTTTTTCCAGATGAGAGCACATAAATTATTAAATATATTATTAAATAAATTATTTTGAACATTAATAACTAAAACAAATAAATAGAATATTAGAAGTAGAAGAATTTTAGTGAATACATTTCTGGCATTAGAAGATTCGCATGCTTTAACTCATCAGTTTTCTAAATTTATATACACAATTTTTTGATTTTTTTTTTAACAATTAAAAACTCTGGCGCAAATTAATTATCTTAGATGTTTGAGCATTTAAAGGAAGTCTTAGATGAAAGCTCAATCATTAAATATGTTAAAAAAACACGATTAAGTACAAATTGAATCCACAAAAGATGAGCGCTATTACGTACATGTGCTACTAGAATTTAACTTTAATTTTTATGTTTTTTATGTTATTAAATACCAAGAGAAAATATATAAAATTCAGACTTTTACGGGGAGACGGAATTTTATTATTTTTACTGTAAATCTATGAAATTTCGTAGGCCTGCAAATTGAAGAACATACGTAACAGTCATGCATTTTATAGGGAAAACTTTAATGTTTAATTTATTCTAAAGAAATTACAATTGTTTTTCAAAAGCTTGAGTCATATTTGTAAAAATCAAGTCTCTGTGGAGCACGCTTTATTCACTTCATTCTGATATTTATTATTGTAGCAGCCATAATAATACACCTTATAAAAATATATCGAGTAACAAGAGAATAATGCTTTTATCCTTCGAGTACAAAATCTCAAATCTAGTTGTTTCATAAAATCCCGATTTATCAGAATCCACTTTATTTTATTTTCCAAATTCTTCCTTAATATTTTTGAAAAACGTATTTACTTATCCACTTGTATACGCTGTATTCAGGCCAATGTATAACCCTGTACATTATTTAAGCGAACATCTGCATAAATCGCTAAAGCTTTGTTTATCAACTATAATATTAAGATCAAAGTTTAATATATTCGCTGCAAAAATCCCAATACGAACAACAAAAACAAGAGTTGATGGTGTTTTTTTCTTTTTTTGCTAAATAAAAAATTGTTATTTCTTAACTTTTTGCAAAAATAATTAAAAACCAAGAAACCAATACAGATTGATAATAAATCAAATACTAAAAAATAAACCGAAATCCACGAAAAAAGGTAGCACTTCTTTAAAAATAGAGCGGAAAAAAAATTAAAGTTTTTATTTACCAACAACACTAAACAGCTTATCCTACAAATTATATGTTATTGAGCCAACAAATTATACAAAAGTGAATATTTTTGATTTAAATCAATTAAGAAATACTTTTGCAAAAAAAAGTGTTAAGTTAAAGAAGCATACATAACACTAAAATTAAAAACATTTTAAAGTAAAATTTAACCACTCATTGAGGTGTTAAATTGAAAACAATAAAAATGAAATATGCCATTCAACACAGTGGGATACATCGTATTGTAAAACAAACTATTTGATTCACATAAACAATAAAAAGCAATAAAAAAACTACAGAAACCAAAAAGCGTAATTTTCTTAAAGCATAAATAATTATCACAACAACTATAAACAAAATTATTATTTAAAACAGAAAATCATTTCTTTTAATAAATTGCTCTTTTTAAGGGGGATTTAATTATTAAGTAAAATCAAAATTTAATTCAGTAAAGAGATTAACTCGGAAAAATTCTTGTTAGTGGTTTATTTATTTTTTTTTATTAGTCTTTATTTCTTTAGTGTAAATAAATTGATTTGCTCTATACTGATTTTGTCGGATGCATTTCATTTTACAAACAGAGTCGGAAAGGACTTTAATCTAACAACTGCAGAAAGTATTTAAGTATCTAAACATTTTGATCTTTTTAATGAAACTGTTTCTTGGCATAATTATTTTAATTATAACAAATTTGACGAGGGTCGACGTAAAACCATACCCAAATAAAAATAAATTTTTTAACCTTCCTTTTAAGTTATTAGCTAACTTTGGGCGCATTTTTGGGAGCCACTTGTTTTTTGTAGCCAATTTCTCTGTTAAAAAAAATAATGAATGAAGAGCTTATTTATAGGTATAAAACATATATGTAAGAAAGTCATCATTTTTAGTACATTACAATTCACGACTGCCAAATATGAACTGTCAAAACTAATGTTTACCAAAACAAAGCGGTATATACAGTCAAAGCCCGGTATAACGAATACTCATTTTAACGAATATCCTAAATAACGAATAGCCAAATTTTTACATTAACTACTTTATATAGGGAATGGCAAGAAAAAATAATCCCGATTTTACAAATGACATAGTTGCTTTGTATTGAAAGAATACGTGTGATGTGTTGTTTTTTTAAAGTTAGTTGTTAAGGTTTTAGTTGTTCTGTTTGATTCATTATGAAAACGAGATTTCAAATCGAAAAAGATTATCTTTTGATAAAAAATTAAAGATTTTAGAAGAATTTTAGAAAGGTGTAAATGCAGCCTTTTAAAAATCATTTCCATAACTTAGTAGTCGAACAGAATTTAACAAGAGATGCAATTTTAATGCAGATGAGACCAGTTTATGTTGGAAATTGCTGCCTGATAAGACACTTGTCCATGCAGGAGATTCCAGTACTCCTGATAGGAAGTTCTTCTATGTGCAAATGCATCCGGTTCAAAAAAGTTAAAACCGCTATTAATTACCAATTGGTAAAGCAAAAAAACGTCGTTCATTTAAAAACAGGGTTATTCCAACGAATTACACCCATTCAAAAAATGCGTGGATGAATTCAGCAATTTTTTATTCTTTATTATCAAGTATATTTTTCGTGACAGTGTTTTACTTTTGTTTTTCATTTTTTCTAAGGTTGAACAATTTTTAGAAAGCAACAATCTACCCATAAAAGCACTACTTATCCTTGATAATGCAACAAGTCATCCGCCCGCAGATGAGCTAGTCAAAACAACCAAAGATGGAAAAATATGGACGCTTTATCTACTATTTTAATACAACCGATGGACCAAAATGCCATCCGAATTTTAAAAATGCATTACAGAAATCGTTTACTCAGTGAAATTGTTTCATCAAAAACAGAAATTGTCGTTGATTTGTTTAAAAATCTTAATTTGTACGATGCAGCTTACATGATCCATTTGGCTTGAAAAAGACAAAAAGAAGAGTGCGTAGAAAATTATTATAAATGAAAACAATTCTTAAATAAACGCAAAAGTATCAATTAAAGTTTTATTTCTACATTATATTATAAATACAATTAAGTGTTTTTGATTTTAAAATTGCGGACCACCGTTTTTTATAAAATTTTAAGGGGATGAATATTTGAACATTCCTAATAGAGTGAAATATGTTGAACTTCTGTGCTAGTAAGTGTGGTGCACCCATTTCGATAATATTATAGAAATTCAAAAGACATTTTGTGGTTAAAAAGTGAGGAAAAAAACATTTGAAAAATCTTCAGATGTCCATTTTCATATTGGCCATAAATAGGATTTCGATATCTTATATCAACTTTATTAACCAGAAGTTTTATTCTATCAACATTACCTGCCATCGAACAAAGTATAATAGGATATCTGAGACATGCTCAATGCGTGGGTTACTTTATATCGTATATGCGATATAACCTCCAAATAGTAACACACACTTTTGAATATGTATTATCAATATAATATGAATAATCAAGTCGCCGATCTATTATTATGCCCAAAATGTTAAGCTTATCAAACAAATTTTACGCTTTCTTAGGTGAACTTTCAAGTCGTTAGAATTTGTGGTAACAAAACACAGAAAATTTAGATATCGAGATATTCAAAAATTAAAAAATTGACCTCAACCAGCATTCAACTTGCTGTAACGTGTTGTTAATTATTGTCAAAAATAAATAACTGACCACGCCTCTGAATTAATCACCTTAAAGAAAGTTATTTGAATACATAGGAAAAAATATTGAACTAAGAACGCATCCTTGGGCTACCACAGTTGTTATCTGCCTAGCATGTTATTCTCCACCATTTAAATACAAAAATTGTCTTTTTCCCGACAGGTACGAATTTATAAGGAAGCACAATGTATTTGAAAATCTAAATTCATTATTAAGTTTCCTCATTTTTATATGGTTAACTCGATCAAACACTATTTCCGCCTCTATTTAAGTTCTCTCATAGATTCAGTAATTACAAGCAGATGATGAACTACAACCACTGTAAAATCCTGTTTGTCTATTATTTAATAAATTAAAGTGCTCAATATGCTGGGCTATTTTCGATCTTAAGACATGTTCACATACCTTCGATAAGGTAAGCTGTAAGCTATAGGTCTTAAGTTTTCAATATTGAGTCTATGTCCACCTTTAGGTATTGGAATAACTATTGCAGGCTTCCAATTATCCGGAAAGATGGCTATTATTGTAATACGATAAATAAAATTTATTAAATCGTTGCTTATTTATTTATTATTAGCAAAAGTGAAAAAAAAATCGTTTTATTTACAAAAATTCCAAAATGACAGGTGAAACCTTAAATCTGTATTTTGCTTTTATACCTGTTATAATTCGGGATATTTTGCTTCTTATTCCATATAAAGTTTAAAGTTCCGGATTATAAGGGTTAAAAAAATAAGGCAGCAATAAACTAAAATTAGGTGCCCCTGTGACTTTATAGTGTATTACAAGTGGGTAGTTAAAATGGACGCAGATAAAAAAGTCAGCGTCACACTAACAGACTTTGTGTAGATAACATCACGTTTTACACTTACTTTAGTTTTTTTCCTGAAGATGCCACCCAATGGTGTGACGAAATATTGAAAATAAAATTAAAATTATTTTATTTTTATATAAAGAAATCAATTATTATTTTATTTGTATATAAAAAATCAGTTATTCTCATATACAATTTTCAGTAAGATTTAAAATCTACGAAAAAAGAAATTATAAGAATTATAAAACGCATCTTCTGGGAAAATTCTTTAACCGTAAAAAATTTAATAATAAAAATTAATTTAAATTTTGTTAAGTATTTTAATTTTTTTGATAATTAATACTTTTCTTTCAAGTTGAATAACACTTAAGTAATGTGTTACATAATTCTGTGACACACTTTTAGAATGTATTAAATAGCGGCTACAGATGGTTAAAAACTCCGATAGAAATCTTTAGTTATACCGTCTTGTCTCCTTCCATGAAAGTTTTGTTGGTGTAAATTAAGAACGACTTTAGAGTACATTATCATACATAAAAGTATAAGAATCTTTTACATATCAGAATTCTGCTAGGATCTGAACCCCTGTCGTAAAAGTTATCAAGGGTTTAAAAGTCAGTATGACAGCCATATAAACAGCTTTTAAACCTGGTGGATTTTATGTAAAAAAAAATAAAGTACAATTAATTTTTAAAGTTTATGATATAATTCCTTTAAACGTCTGCTTTTTAAATAAAAGCAAAAAAACTCATTCTTTACAAATCTCATAAAATTTTATTAACATTGTACGCACAACTGTTTGTACGCAAGTAAATAAAATATTATTTAAGAAAAAAACGTTATCGCCTTCATAAATATTAATTGATTTATTGAACTATAAGCTGCAGTGATATGTAATCAATATAGCTGTTGTATATTTGAGTTGTTGCCTTTACTATGGCACTACATAGACAACAAATTGTATGTTGTCGTTGATTTTATTCTTTTTATATGCAACAGCATTTTGCACACACTCTCAATGGCAGCCGATAATAGACATCATCGTCATCAGCATCTTTATGAGAGGGACGACATTATGCCATTTTCATATCTTAACAACCTCCTCTCACGTTATTTATGTTTGGGTGCAATGTTGTTATTTAAGAATTTTAATGTAGACAATATTTAATACAGGTTTATTTAGTCTTTATCCTGACCAATGTCGCCTTTGCATGGTTTTTTGTTTTTTATTTTTTGAATATTCCCAAACATACATACATACTCATCTATATTGACACGCAATTTTTATGATGACAACAATAAAAGGAATTTATTATTTAGTTTATTTGTGTCTTTCTTTTTTTTGTTCATTGAGTTTAATATTTTATTTACTTGATGTTTAAGAATAGCCTTAAGTGGACACTAAAGGGCTGCACAAAACCATTTAAATTACAAACAAAACATTTTATGACCAAGCAGTTACTTCAGGTCATATACTTTTTGCGTTGCGAGATGAGTGAGTGTGTGTCAACAGCAATAAAACAAAAAGAGAAAACATAACTAATAAATGGTGAGTGATGGACAATACATGACACTGACGGTCAAAATACAACTAAGTTAAAATATATGATTTCAGTGTGCAGTTCAGCAGTGTACTCGCTGTAATTTAATTATTATGTTCAAATATATTAAATAAATATTTTATGAAACATAATAAACTGATGCTTAACTTCATTAGCAGTAAAAAAAACCAAAAGTGTTAACTCTTCAAGAAAAGTCAGATATTTTAAAACTTTTATGAAAAGGTTTACATGTAACTGGTTTGCCGAAAAAGTATAATGTCGTCAAATCGACGATTTGTTCAATAAGAAACAAAAAAGATGCAATTTCGAAATGTGTTAATAATACATTTTCCAGTCCTGGAAAACGGAAAACACTGCATTCTTCGGAGCTTTCAAAAATGAAAAGATCTCTGTACTAATTTCTTAGAAACCCTTTTGCAACCCATAGTAGCATAGTACATATATTAAAATATGGCAGGAACTTACAAAAAGTAGAATCAAAACCTGTCTAATAGGTGAAAAATAACGTACTTTATTTTAAATTAAATAAAAGATAAAAAGAGACTAAAATATGTATGTTATATAAAAAATGCAATCTAAAACGTGAACAAAATCGAAAACGTAAATACCCTCGGTAAAAATTAGTTCACGTTTCTGCGAGATCACTGTATATTATATTATATTATATTATATGTGTCCATACACATAATTTTCCCAACCAAAAAATACTAAAATAGAAGACAATAGCTTAAAAAATAAATTTTTATTATTTATAAGTCCACAGAAAAATGCTTATTTAAATAATGTTTGTCATCTTTATGATGTACATTTTATTACCTGCGGAAATTTTTTCATAGGTTGTTTCCAAGCGAAAGGGGTTTTTTATCTTTAGGTTGGGAAGTTTATTTTTAAAATTTTTTATTAATTTATTGGTTTTTTGCTCTATTTTTTGTAATTGATTCTTTTGTTAAGCCCATTATTTGAAAAGTGTAATTAACCTAAACGATTAATTGCGAAAATTACCCAATATTAAAAATTATCTAAATACAGTCCGCTTTGCCTTATAGGTAAATTACATTAGCAAAAATTTGGAAATAATTTCATCTATAAAAGAATGTGCCATTTAAAATTAAATTCTGAATAAGGAAATACATTTTAAATATTGTTTTATATTTTATATATTAAAACATTTAATTTAATCTAATAAAATACTAAAAACGAACTCTAATCGATTTTATTTATTGAAATATAAATTATGTTTCTTTTATTTAACCTTTAAAAATGAAATAAATCTCCAAATAACTAACACCAAAAATTAACAAGAAATAATCAAAACAATCATAAAACAAAACAACCTTTTCATTTAAAAATGCACGAGTTATCAGTGTCATTCATGTTATTAGTGAAACAGATACTACAATTGCTGACACGACACTTGGACATGAAAATATAAATCAACTATAGGACATGTGAAAGTATTGGTAAACACAAAATTTACGCACATTTGCTATATTCTTGTCAAGTACAATACTTGTTTTTGCTTGAGTTTTTATTTGCTGCTGAGTGCAGAAGAATAATTTGAACACCATTGCATTGTACACTGAAGCATGTCATTCACTGAAGATATGAAAACGAATATACTTGTGCAGCCCTTTAGTGGACACTACTGCAAATAATCATCATTTTTATCGGCTAGTGACACAAACACGCACACTCTTTAAGATGATATAAAATATTCCCATACCCAGCAGTGCTAGTAAAAGAAACAATTTTTGACTATTTGGCTACTGACTTTGCAGACGTACTACTTTAGAGAAGACAGATAATTCTTCCGACAGCCCACTCTCAACCATGAGCATATTTATTGCTATTGCTTTCTATTTCATCCCGCAACTGGTCTGTTAGTTATTTACATTCGAATTCCATATTTATTTCCACAAAAAATATTTTCAAGTCCTTGCACTGAAATTTTTGTTTTGTTAAAAATCTTAAAAATTTTTAATCAGAATTAGAGTCACTGTGTGACTCCAATAATTCTGTTAACAATAATTTTTAATAATATAGTTAGAAAAGGCACATTTTAGGTTAAGTCGTTTTTAACTAGGCCTAAACTGAAGCAAGGCTTGCACACAATTTATAATAAAATATAATTAAGTACGTTATCACTCCGTAATTTAGCTGAAGTAAGAATTGAAAGGTTTAGAGTATAGTTAACATGAAAAAGTAAAAGCTAAGAGACTTGAAAGATGTAATTTTATGGCAAAAAATTTAAAACAAAACTTATCTCATAACATGGGTTCAATAAAGTCGATACTAAATTACGATAATTATAAAATTCTGACTACAGACTCTTACATTTAAAATATACTTGTATCCGTCTATAGTAAAACGACTACTGTAGTATAGAAACTATAAAAATATTTTAGTAGCATAGTTACTTTACTGCTGAATGTGGCTGTGGATCAGAGTTTTTAAGTTCTAATTACTAAAAAAAATATATTATTAAAAAATGTTTAAACTTATGAAACGATTATGTCAATAAACCAATTTTACCACATAAATCACAGACGCTGAAATTTTCTAGTGATAAAACAAATTTACCAACTCAACAGTTTTCGTACTGCTGGGCTATTGCATATATATGCTGACGTGTATCTTTAAAATATTTAATTCACTTCCTCTAATCGTTAAATAAATTTACAAAACATTGTTGATAACTTCATTAAAAATGTGAAAAATACACGCAATTTTCAAATAAGGCTAAACAATAGTAGGTTGCTGCCACATTTAGTATATTAGTAATTAAAAGTGCCAAAATGAACGATGGTTTCATAGTACGGAACAACTCAAAGTTCAATGAAATGCGATCAAGGATTTTTTTTTCAGTCTCAGCATTAAGAAATACACAACGCTGCTACAAAAACTACCAGAGCAAATTTGAAGTATTATAGCATCGATAAAATATCCAAAAACGTACAATTTCTCATCGTTTCACTTTTGGCATTTTTTCAATTTGCAGGTCTAGATCAATGTGATGGAATTGACTGATATTTTCAAAATTATCATGATCCTGAAAACCGTTCTTTCAAACTCAGCAGATGTATGCTCATATTTACTTTAAGCGGGGTTACTAGGTTCCTGCTGTCGTAGAAAATGTTTGAACAATATTATGTTATATGGGTACAGGGGTAGTTAAAACTATTTACACACCGAATAATTTCTATGTTCTTAATAAAAGTAATTGTTAGTATTTTTTTTGGAAGCTTATTGAAGAAGATAAATTATAAAAATGATAACAGCACCATTTGTCATTCGTATTGATTTAGCAATAGGCCAAACCCGTTGGAGGAGATTTCCAAAAGGCGGAACATGAATGATACGGTCTATCACAATCTCTCAACAATCTCCGAATGGGGTCGTGTAAATAGAGTCGATTTTAATGCCCGTAAGACGCAATGTTGTATGCTTATACATAGATGTGTAATCGGAAATGGTGCCACATCTGTGGGTGATATAGGTATTACGGAATCGGAAGCTCCTGATGTTCTTAGCATGAAAATTCCATATGAGAATCGATGAACTAAACACATCTTTCAGGTTTCTAAAGAAGCTTTCAAGTACCTTGGTTTCCTTAAACGGTGTAAGAGATACTTCACTCCATCCGATCTGATCCGCTCGTACTATTTATGTCACCTATATCCATTCAAAGATGGAATACAACTCTCATGAATGGGCCGGCGCTCCAAACTCTATATTAGAATTGCTCCACCGTGTACAGGAGAGCGCCAACACGCTTATTGGAGACAGTAGGGTATCCAACTCTATTGATTCCTAAGAGCATCGACGCAATGTAGGTTGTATTTCACTGTTTCATCGTTACTACAATGGTAAGTAGTCCAACGAAATTAGAAACTTGTTTCTGAAACTCGTGCGTTTTTGCGTTTTAATCGAATTTCGTAGAGAACATATTCATTTGTGGTGGATTGGCCTTACGCATTACAGAGAAAATTCATGTTTTTTGGCAGAACAGTTCGTATGTGGAATAAACTCCCTCCAGAGGTCTTACCTGTCACTTTCAATGTAGGGAAATTCAAACCGAATCTCCACAAACACTACTCCCTCTTTCCTCCGCCCCATAAACTAATTTCCTAGTTCTGTTATAATGCACTACATGAGTATGGGTCATCTCCTGAGTTTTGGTCCGAACGGAAAAAACAAAAAATTAAGAGTTATGTATGTGAAGTCTGTAAAAAAAATTATAATTTTTTTTTTATGCCTAAAATAGCATTCATCAATCTTTTAATTAAATTCTCACTCACTTATTTTCCACTTTAACTTCTTAATAGTTAAGGGATAAAAATTTAATTAATTTATTTGTTGTGAATAAGGCTACCGGCCTGGATTAACTTTATCTGAAAGGTCTCTTAATGCCACAACAAATAAATATTTTACAATTCTATGTTGGAATTTGTAGAGACTCTTTTTTGAAAGGCCAGGAAAAATACTTGGGAAATTATGCCATTATCTTTCAGTTAAAAATAAGAAATCGTTCGTCTTTGGCGTATTTCCCATTAACAAGCCCTACTACGAAAAGAGCAATGTAGTGGAATCGCATGGTCGTCAGAAATAGTTCCTTTGACCCCTGCTTAATACAGCTGCGTTCTAAAATTGGTCCTAAAAATATTTCATTGTAATATTTGGGACATTTTATGTATAGCCATATTATTAGACATATATACCCTGCCCCTGTAGGCTAGTAGGTAGTGTACTAGCTTGTAAATATGGGGGTTGTGGGTTCGATTCCCAACGAAGACCTTGGTTTTTTTCACTACAAAGATAAAAATTGACTGTCGGTGGAGCTGCTCAGCTATGAAGGCATAGTCACTGGTCGCTGTTGCTGTCTTTATACGGCAGTTAATTTCCGACTATCCTTCTACTTTCACCACCTATTTCATCTCTTCTTTATCCCTTTCCTAAAGAAGGTAGCACGGTACTTGACTAAATAGGCATTGTTGCCTGAAGTGCTACTTCTCTTTATAAAAAAAAAAAAAAAAAAAAATTAAGGTAATGTAATGAAATGTGCTTCTTCTTATTATTATTCAGTTGTAATGTTTAAAGAAAATATTGCTGTTTGCTGATATAAGCATACAATGTAACTATGCACAAACCACATATGTTTAAGGTAACCGGGAGTATTGCTTATCTCCCTTGAAATTCTGCCACATATAATCGTTTTAAGTGAAGAATTAAGAAATAATAATAAGACCGATCATTTCTACTCAGTGGTTATTTTTTGATATTTTTTCTAGTTAAATTATTAGAAACAAATCTTAACTAAGTTATTTAAACGAAAATGAAGCAAAAAGCACATTTGTTTACAGATAGTAAGAAGTAAGTAATCTTGTGAAGCAAAAAGAGAATTACAAGCCGAGTTTTTGGATTATTCTTTAAAATCTTTGCCAAAAAAAAAGGAATTGTTTTTCTCACAACAATTTACAAAAACATATTAAAGCTAAACCATTTTCCATCGCAATGGAAATATGCGAAAATATTAATGGTAGTAAAACCTAGCAAACCTGAAAATAATGTTGCATCCTATAGACCGATCAGTTTGTTGTCAAGTTTTTCAAAAATTTTAGAAAGGCTCTTTTTAAAGAGATTAACGCCAATCTTAGAAAAACAAAATATTATACCTGATTATCAGTTCGGGTTTAGGCATAAACATGGAACACCAGAACAGTGTCATAGGATTGTCAACAACATTTTATACGCCTTAGAAAGAAAATTGTATTGTTCTGCTGTATTTTTAGATGTTCAACCGGCTTTTGACAGAGTCTGGCACAATGGGCTTCTGTATAAATTGAAAAACCTCATCCCAGATCTATTTTATTTGATACTAAAAACATATATTTAAGGCAAATCCTTCTTTGTGAGCATAAATGATAACTATTCAAGTTTGGATTGTATTAACGCAGGTATTCCACAGGGCAGTGTCCTGGGTCCAGTAATATACACAATTTTTACAGCAGATATGCAAATAGTCGAAAATATAACTACTCCTACATATGCAGACGATACTGTTTTATTAATCTCAAACGAATCACCGTTAATAGCTTCCGAGATGCTACAAAATCAATTGAATTTTCTTCAAGATTGGCTTCAAAAATGGAATATTAAAGTTAATAACACAAAGTCCGTTCATGTTACATTTACGCTAAGAAAAAATAATTGCTCTCTTGTTTATTTAAATGGCACAGCTATACCGAGCTGCAACACTGTAACATATTTAGGCTTTCATCTTGATCGAAGGCTTACTTGGAAGGAGCATGTCAAAAAGAAATGTGAGCAATTTAAATTAAATTATTGGGCCCAAGATCAAGCTTAAGCTTGGAAAATACGGTTCTCTTATACCACACAATACTAAAGCCTATATGGACATAAGGCATTCAACTTTGGGGGACGGCAAGTAATTCGAACGTTGAGATATAACAGAGATACCAGTCAAAAACACTTAGACTTTTAACAAATGCAACAAAAACATACACCGAAACCTTCGAATTTTAATGGTAAAAGATGAGATCAATAACTTCAGTGAAAGATACCTTAATAGACTAAGTAATCATTCCAGTGTGTTAGCAATAAACCTGTTAGATGATAGCAATGAAATCCAGAGACTTAAAAGCATAATGTTCTTGACCTTCCCTTCCGAAAATAGAAAAATTCTAATTTGTCAAATCCTATTTAAATTACAAAAGAACATTTTCTTTTCTTGTTTTTCTGTGTTTTAAGGAAAACTCAATGCATGTTATTTAAAAATCATGAAATTTGCTTATTATTTTAATTGTAAAATAGATTGCAAATAAAACATTAACAAAAAAATAAAAAAAATTCTTTACAATAAAAATTACCAGAAATGAAAAAAAATCTTATTTTGACCATTTTCATTCAGTTAATGGAATGCTCAAACGATACCAATAACTTGCTTAATTTTAGAGCAGCGTGGCTGCGAATTTCATAACTGTTTTGGCCATTATCACTCGGGTCATTAATTAAAAGAAAATAAACTTAATTTATTAGGCTACAAAATAATACAGTAATAAATTATCTACTTCAAGCTTGATTGTCAGCAATATTCAATTCTAACCAAACAAAAAAAAAATAATAATATTTTATATAATCATGGATTCACATGGATTATTTAGGTAAAGGGTATACAAGTATTAAACAAATATTTCAAAAAAGTGACAGCAACCTACCTCAACTTATAATTAAAATCTTCATAAATATTAAAAAAAAAATTAATAAAATGAAATTGACCTTAAACCATAATTTAATTTTTTTCTTCTTCACAGAACCCTGTGCTTTTACGTAAAGATTTCATTTCGTTTTCTTATCACAAATTTTGTTTATAAAAAAAAATTGTATAAAATACAGTGTGTGTAAAATAAACCCAAGCTGTATTTCGGTTTATTTATTTACTTATTTTTTTGTTTATTCTTTTTGTTTATTTGTTTAAAAAAGTGGTAAATAAAGGCAAATTATCGATTTGTTCTCAAACATTTTGTTTATTTTTATTATTATTTTATTTTTATGGCCGCCAGATATTGCATTTACCATAAACATAGATATAAAAGCGAATTGCTCTAATAAAGTAGTAAAGAGAAATAAACGGATCTACAGGGTAATTAATTTTGTGCTTCCAAAACGGAAACTTTATTAAACTATACCTTTTTAAAATTTATGTTTTCCAAATGCAGCACAAGCTAAGTTTAAATGGTGTAGTATGGTTACAAGAACCCTACTATGTTTATTACAACAATATACGGAAGCAATGAATAAATTGTAGTTGTTGTAAAAAAGGTTTAAGAATTATAAAACAGTAATTCCTTATTGGTCAAAACTAAATAATTTTTGTTATAATTCTAACCACAACCAAATTTGGATTACTATTCCAACATAAGAAAATATTTATAGAAAAAATATATTGTTAATAAACATAATATGCTAAGTTTGTTTTCATTTTCATAGAAAGTTATTCTAGTTCAGTGACTTGTTTGTAGGTTACCGGCTCAAATATTAAAACATGGCGCTTTGTCCAAAAAATTTAATAAAGAAAAAAAACGGCAAAAAATACGTGAATAAGTTAATGAATATGAATAATGAATATATAAAAATATAGCGTTGTCATTTCGTTCGGTGAAACCGTTTATATTGGTTGCATGTTCAATACGATCGGCGAGCGCTTTCGATGCCATGACATATTTATCTAGCGGCGTTTTGGATAGTACTGGAGAGTTGGTGTGATTCGATTTACATTCGCGCCTGACCATGAAGCCTTAATCAGATGGTGGACCAAACCACTGCATAATTTGGAACGTCATGCTCGTCCTAGAAAGCCGAAACTATAATTCTATGCAACAGAACTTTCTAGTTGCAACTTCGATGATTCCAGAGCAGGGCTGCAAATCATCACTCCTTGCTTAAGAGTTGATGACTTTCCAACTCCTGTCCAGAACACATGTCTAGCATGCTCACGGGACTGGATCATTCACTTAGCGTGTCATTACGGCGAAATGATCCTGGCCACCATATTAAACAATAGACCTGATATGGGGCCTCGAAACCACAACCACCACGATACTCCCGTATAGCGGCCAACCTCAATAATCAGCCAGAGAACACTTAAATGTCTAAAGAGACAAATAACGGAACTCTGCGAGCTTACTGATTTCCGTGGAAATAAAGTGGAGTTTCCAGTTGTACCCCTGCTGACTTCAGGGGACTGGGCTCCCTTTTTCCCCCAGTTGCACAGGTCTAAGTTGTTGCTTTCTCCAAAGACCATATATATGTGCCCCCCGGGGGGTACTTAAGAGTTGCTATTAGATCCGTTAATATAAATAATGTTCTTTCATTAGTATCTATTTATTCAGGTGAATTGTCCCGCCACCTGTTACTTTAGACGGGGTTAAATTAATATTTCCATCTTTTATTATTTGTTAAGTAGTTTCAGTGCTGTAAAAATTGTGTCTGAGGTCGTGTTGACCTATTCGTTAATAACGTCACTATTAAAAGTTTTTGTTTTCTATATTTCCATATTTTTGTAGTAATAGCATACATTCATCTATTTTCACTGAAAGGAGTGACAACTGTATTTCATTTACTAGCGGCACACATCCAAACATAGGCACATACCAAATAAAACTATCGCTGCGTGGCAATGCATCACAAACAAAATCTTTTGCTATTTTTGTCATATTGTACAATAACACATTTATACTCTTAATGGTAATATGGTTCTAATGAACAACAATATGGTTCCAATAATAAAAATTTATATTAATAATTTTAACAATAATATGGTTCGACTACAATCACATAATTGAATAATAATTTCACTGTTATGATGTTTTCTTCTTTGAATTTGACTTCGTACTTCGAGGCTATTACCCGTTGGATGTTTATGTAACACTAACTGACCCGATAGACGTTGTTCTATCTAAATTTAAATAATAATTTTTTTTGTGATTGGATATCGATAGTACATTTAAAAATTGCAAATTGCCAGAATTCAAAACTTCGTCAAGCAGCACACAACAAGATATACGTATATTAGGTATGCCGAAAAGTGGGAAAAAGTGGGCGTGGTCAATTAAACTTTTAGATTCATATTTTGCGAACATAAAATAATCAATAAAATTTAAAATCCCATAGAAAAAACCAAATTAACTTTATGCGAAATTTTTAAGTTTAAAAACAATTTTTCCAGTTTTTCTTCCCATAAAAATCTTTTGCAGACTTTTACACACATTTGAAAAAATTAGCAAAATGGGTCAAGTCGTTCCCAGGTTATGTGTTTAGCTACGGACACCATTTTATTGGTATTAAAAGATTTAGTATTTTTGTTGCATAGTGTTTGATTCAAATCTGCCAGTGATTTATAAGAAAACACTATTTAATTATTAAAAATTGTATGATAACATTTTACAAAATAAGACATCTTCCAGTTGAATAAATTAAAAAATACTAAATTTTATATTTTTCAAAGCAGATAAGGAAAAACGTAATAAAAAGTGAAACCAAATGTGATTTAAACCAAATTGTGATAAATTAAATATGAGAATTATTTTAATACGAAGGAATATAAAATTTCACTAAAATGAAAGTGAAATTAAAAAACGCACACAAAATCAATTACAAATTCATTCGATGTTAAAATTTATAATTGAAATCAAACAGATAATTGAATTAAAATATTAAAAATTAAAAAAATAAAAAATTTTAAAATAAATCCTTGTGAGGAGATGTGAAATAGATGAAATGTAAACTGTGATTTAAATATTCGTTTATGTTTTTCACAAAATGAAATGAAAGTGATGGAAGAGATTGTGAATAGAAACTTACCGACAAATTGCCGTAGGAAAAAAAAATAAAGAAAAATGATTTCAATTTGTAATCTTTGAATTGTAGAAAAAACAGAAACCACATACACAAAAACGACAGCAGCAACAAAGAAAAAAAAAAACAGACAGTTCTCCAAACATTAATCCTTGAGTTTCAGCAGAAATAAGCAAGAAACGAACTTGTTCCACAGCAGCTTATTTAAATATGAAATTCAATCATTTCTATGGATTAACTTGTATTTAAACTGACAGTAGCCGGAAAATATACTCCCATACTCTGCTCCCATGTTAAATGCATAATGTGTGAGTGCTTAAAAATAATACATACCAGTGGACTCGTATGAAGTAGAAATAAAGTGAATGTAAATAGCGATGGTAGATTCAAAACGGTGGCCAAATTAAATGTCAACAAGATATCATCTGGTCATTATTATCACTTGATTATTTGTTGCTGTTGTTGTCGACAACTGGTGCTAAAATCTCACTTTTCTATTTTTCCATCTTTTATCCATTTGAATGGTTGGCGCTTAAGAAAAGTGAAAATTTTCCAGTTGAATTTGAAAACAAATCTAAATTAAAAAAATAATTAGAAAGAGATAAATTTCTGGGAAGCAAACGTTTAAGCAAACTGCCACACAATGGTGAATGCTGTCATGGATGCTATAGCGGTATGTACAAACTTTTATTCACAATTTTAATCAAACTGTGTATATCACTTTGAGTTAATTCATTTTTTCTCACCTACAACACTTATAACAACAATGTTTTTTCTTTTGTTTAAAAAACATTTTTCTTTTATTAATAAAATTTTTAATTAAATTTTTTACAATATGAATAAATAGATTTGTTCTCAGAATGTATCTCGATTACATCACAAAAGAAGAAAAAACTCAAGAATAACTTAAGAAAAATTTTTGTTAAAGTACAAATGTGAGTTTTTGTGAAATGAAACATCAAAAAAAATCATATATTTTTTATTTCACGATATGAATAAAAAATTTCATAAAAAACTGAAAATAAAACTATCGTAACAATATGTTAAATTTCTTATGATAAATTTCGATAACTTCCATTAAAATATTTATAAGAACTTTTCGCTAATATTATATGTATCCCATAAAGACATATCAACCAAACCATATATATCCCAAAGAAATAATTATGGAAACTTTGAAAATGGTGCCTAATTAATATTTTTAATATAGATTTTCAACATGATACTTTATGCTAAAGTTGTTCGATAACACATTCTCTATATTCTATGAAAAGACGTGCATTAATATAAAAGTTAAATAAATAAATTCCTTGACGTTCTCAACAATTGGGGTTTTTCGTGCTTGCCCCCGGGGGGAATTCAGTTCGTTATTTCGTGATAAGATTTACATCTGCACCTGGCCGTGGGCCTTAATCAGATGGTGGTCAAACCACTGTGAGTGAAAAGCCACTCACGCCCTAGGAGGCCGAAGACTAATTCTAGCAACAGGTCCTTCCTAGTTGCAATTTCAGCGGTTCCAGAGCAGGGCTACAAACCCCTACTTCTTGCTGAAGAGCTGGAGACTATCCAACTCCTGTCCAGAACACATGACTAGCATGCTCACTGGATCTGGATCTTTCACCAGTAGGTGTTATTAAAGGCGAGATGATCCTGGCCACTAAAAACAATTCCTGTTGGGGCCGCGAAACCACAACTACCAGAATACTCCAGAAGGGACAGACAGAGAAACAGCTAAAAGTCTAGAGAGACAATTAGCGAAAACTCTGGGGCTTACTGATTCCCTTGGAAATAAGGTGGAGCTTCCAGTTGTACCGCTGCTGACTTCAGGGGACTGGGCTCCTTTATACTCCCAGCAGCACAGGTCTAGATAGTCAAGTATTCTATAAAGACCGATAAATGTGCCCCCGGGGGCAACAATTGGGGTTATCCAAAATCCCCACATTGCGAATTTTGTGTAAGGATTTGAATTTAAAGACTTACAAGGTTCAGCTGGTGCAGGAATTGAAGCCAGCTGACCACTTACATCGCCATAGATTCGCTCAATTAATTCAAGACAACTCGTTAGTTTTTCTAAAAATAATTATATTTACAGACGTAGACCATTTTCACTTGTCAAGGTATGTCAACAAGCAGAATTGCCTGGCTTCTGAAAAACCTAGAACGATTATTGAGCAGCCTTTGCATGCTCAATGTGTCAATGTATGGTGCGTTGTGCGGTCTGGAGGCATGATTCGCCCTCCGGTTTCGAAGACATGACTGGAAATGTGGTAACGGTCAATGGATGACGATACCGTGAGATGATAACAACTCAATTTTGGCCTATTATTGATGAAGTGGATATCACTGTATTGTGGTTTCAATAGGACGACGGTACATGTCACACAGCCAATGAAACTATCAATTTCTTCCAAAGAAAATTTCCCGATCTCATAATATCACGATAATCAGTAGTTAAGTGGCCAGCCAGCTCGTGTGATTTAACACCATTCGATTATTTTTTGTAGGGCTATGTCAGGGACAGAGTCTATATAATAGTAATAGTAATTAAAAATTTTGACGAAAGCATCAAAAACAAGCATCTTGTTGAAAAACCTTTTATATAGGGATTTTACTACGAGGCTGTTAGTAATAAATTTTTTCAATAGCAGTGTCGTTTTCTCTAAAAACATATTTCCTTAAAAATATGATTTTATTACTCATATAAATGATAATAAAAATCTAAAACAATGCACACCATTTCGTTAGAGTCTTCTCTGAACCGCTCCTCTTTATACTTGTTTACCTCTTATAATCACTTTGTCATTGCGGTCATTGCAACGCTCTTTGTCGCTTACTTTAATGCGGTGCTGCAGCGATATTTCTATGTTTCACAAAAAACTGAAAAGAAAACAGAAAACTTAAACGTCAGACATCATTTCGTGATCATGTTTGCGTTATTATGTCACTGCCTTCAAATTTAACATTAAACGCCTTTATAAAGTACTGTAAAATTAGCACAAGGCGTGGGAGCCTCTGCACTTTGTTTTCTTTTTATTTCAATTTTTTGCACACTTTAAACTGGCTGTATTGTAGATTGTTGTTGTTGGTGGCTGGGTGCATTTTACTGTAGTTGAAACTTTATCTAGTCTGTTCGCAGCAGCTGCCATGTAGAAAAAAGTGGTCGTTTTTGTTTTGTGAAGTTTTTCGTGTTATATTTAGCAGTAAAATATTTTACATTAAATATTTTCTTGTAGCATATTGGTTATAGAGGTAATCAGATAAAAACAAATAATGCTGACTTTAACCAAATTGTTAGAAACTAATTGAAGAGTGGGTCAATATTTAGCGGCAAAGGGTGCCTAAATCATAAAGTTTGAAAAAAAAATTTTTTTTTGTAGACAGTGTTTTGTTATCCAATAAATGTCATGTCATGTCAGTTTTTCACTGAATTTAGGTTTGGAAGGGCCAATTTTTCTGAAACCTGATATATCATGAAACACTATGGTTGGACACGTTGGACACTGTTTTTATATAAACCTTTTAAAGAAAAAGTGGAAAAAAATAAATATTTTGTTTAATAAGTTCGAGTCTAACAGAAACTAGGATTCATACATACATTGATATTTGATGCATTTGCTATTTTGCTTAGGGCTTTGTAAAATAAGTAGTTTTGAACCAAACGACATTTTAAGAAACCGTCAAAGATTGTAGCTTCTCGCTTCGGCCACTTCTTGATGGCCTTAAGCCCTTAAATATTCCTTTTTCTATTTTGCCGTTTCGATTTTAGTCAAACAATTATACACCATCGTTCTTCGAATTCAATATAACGAACTGAATTCCCCCCGGGGGCACATTTTTCGGTCTTCATAGAATACTTGACTATCTACACCTGTGCTGCTGGGGGTATAAAGGATCCCAGTTCCCTGAAGGCAGCAAGGGTCAACTGGAAGCTCCACGTTATTTCTACGGGAATCAGTAAGCTCCAGAGTTTCCGCTAATTGTTTCTTTAGACTTTTAGCTGTTTCTCTGACAGATTATTGAGGTTGGCCGTTCGGGAGTATCGTGGGGGTTGTGGTTTTGCGGCCCAAGCATGAATTGATTTATAGTGGCCAGGATCATCTCGCCTTTAATCATACCTACTGTTGAATGATCCGAATCCAGTGAGCATGCTAGTCATGTGTTCTGGGAAGCAGTTGGATAGTCTCCAGCTCTTCAGCAAGGAGTAGTGGTTTTCAGCCCTGCTCTGGAATCGGTGAAATTGTAACTAGGAAGGACCTGTTGCTAGAATTAGTCTTCGGCCTCCTAGGGCGTGAGTGGCGCTGCTTTGATTTGACCACCATCTGATTAAGGCCCACGGCTAGGTGCAAATGTAAATCTTATCACAAAATTGCGAACTGAATTCCCCACGGGGACAAGCAGTCTTGAAGGATCTCTTTTCCGTTTTGGCATGTGCTTTCGGGGGTAAAAGGCGACAGCAGTCGCCTGGGCTAGCTGTAGCCCCAAGCTTTTTTCCTGTTTAGATTTTACTATTCACAACTATTAACAATCGTCTTTCTAATTTAATACAACAAATTGAATTCCTCCCGGGGCCACGCAGTCTTAATAGATTTCGTACCTGTGTTGGCATGTGCTTTCGGAGATAAAAGGTGGAACCTATGTCGCGTGGGCTAGCAGAACTCCGGAAGACCGAGCTTATTAGACATATACTGGTACCACGAGAACCACTTAAATGCAGGGCTACGGCCCTGTTCTAGTTATTTGTTAAGGAAAACGTTGTGGCTATTGGTTTTATGGCGCTTTGAAAAACGATCCGAAGAGATATTAACGCAGGCTTAATATCTAATGTCCTAGCTTGCGCATCTAAAAGAACAAGGATTTGAATAGTCTCCAAATCTTCAGCACGGAGCTGGGGTACGGCTCTGCACTAGGAAATTGCGATTAAGGCGGGTATGCATCTTAGCGCACAGGTGGACTCTTTCCCCGCACGCAATGGTAAGACTACCGTCAAATCAAGACCTCGCGGCCAGATGCTACCATTAACCTTATCACACACATATAAAGAACTTAATTTCAGACTGACCATTAAACAGAATCTTCAAAAATAAGATGTATTGCATGTATGCAACTTAACACAGCCTCACGCCTATGTGTGACTATTTCTTTATGATATACATCCTTTTTTCCCTTCTCTCTATTTTTCTATATATATATTTTCTCACTACTTTATAGTTTAAAGAAACACCCCAGCAGTCTGCCACTTATATTTTTAAAACTGCTCTCGTGCTACTTATTTCCCATTTCAGTTCCTTTAGAAGCAACCTACTTATCGCAACCTATCCTACTTCATACAAGATTGCAAGTGTGTTTTACAGCATTTTTTTCTATATCGAATCTTATGTCATGGTTAAGAAGTAATAGATTTTGTTTTCTGTACATTTTTAATACATTTACTTCATTTTATAGTTTCTTTTATGTTCGAAATTTAAAAACTCAAGAAAAAATAAAAAATAATTTTTTGGTTTATATGAATGACTTTTTTAAGCGTTCCTAAATGAGTGCTACCTCAGAAGGTCTCCTACATGTAGCAATTGCTGGCACGTTGTTGAATAGTTTTTAGCTGGTTTAATGTCAACATGGTGTTTTAGCCACAATAAACATAAACAGCAAAAACAAACACAGAAAAAGAAGTTTTTAATTTTTTTTAACTAAAATTACAACTCATTTTAAGACAAGTGTTCTTTGACTTTAAATTTGTGGCGGTTTAGTTTTAAAATTTTATTTCGATTTTTATTTTTATTTTAATTTGCATATAATAAGCTGTGAGCGTTTTAAACGGCAGCAACAGTATTTTAAACATTTTTACATGTTAAATGTCTGTTATTGTATTGGCAGTGCGGCGAAATGTTTTAAAGGCTGCTATAAGTTTTTTAACATATTTTTTTAGGTTTTTTAACGAGACAAACAGATTTTCAGTTCTTTGTAAAAAATTTTGATTGCTGAAAATCTGTCGATATTTTCGAAAAATATAATTTAATTTTTATTTCCATTTCATTTGTCTGTCAAGTTGTATTTTAATTTTTCGGTAAAAATTTGAAATATATATATTTATGATTCCTTCTTAATGATTTTAATGCTTATAAAAGACTCTTACAAATTTCGATTAAAAAAATCACTATTCTAAATAATTTATTAATTAATTAATCATAGTCAAGCATTAATTAATTATAGCCAACAAAATATTAAAGTTAATCAAGCGCAACATTTTTGCAGTTTAGCTTGACATAATTTATTTATAAAAATACAGAAATTCCTGTAATGAAGTTACTTAAACTCTGTTTAAATAATTTTTTTCTAATTTGATTGATTAATTGTTTTATGTAAGAAATACGATTATAGATATTGTAAGGAAAAAGTAATCCTCAAACATGGGTATGTCTTAGTTTCGCAAGTAATGTCTAAAATCTTTGTGTTGTACACAGTAGGAATAAGAGTTTCTAGGAAGGAGAAGAGCGATTTATTCTTTAGAAATTAACAGGGTTGTCGGATCGGTCTTTCATCGAAATGAGTACTCGTCAAAATTTGTATATTATTTATTTATTTTATTATCTACTATAATTAATATTATATTAAATAGTTAATATTATAATAAAAATTTTAGTTTTAAAAAACAGGATTTTTAAAAAATTACATATATTATTTATATCGGCCATGGAAGGATATTTTACTAAATTTATAATACTGTTTAAATTCGGGAGATGATTATTATTTATAAATTCTACAGAATTTCCATACTGTTTGTGCAATCAATCTAGATTAAGATGATTAATATTTTAATTGTATTACGATGAGAAAAATGCCACAGTTATGAATGAAAATTGATATCTGGCAAATGTCTACTACCACCACGCTGACAGATGACGACTCTTTCATTAAAGCTTTTAATCAAAATATTGGTCTTAGTTCCTTAAACGCAACACGGATTTTGAGCTTTAATGCTGAAATCGATTCGATTGGCTCCGTATAAACTCTATCCTTAACATAGGCCCACAAAAAATAACTCAGTGGTGTTAAATCACACGATTCGGCTGGCCACTCAACTGCTGATTATTGTAATATTATGCGATTGGGAAATTTGGTTTGCAATAAATTGATCGTTTCATTGGTTGCGTGACATGCGGTACCGTCCTGCGTCAGTGATATCTACTTTATCAACAATGAACCAAAATTGCGTTGTTAGCATCTCACGATTGCGGGATTCTTTGACCATTACCGCGTTTACAGCCTCATTTAACAAAAAAAAAACGGCCCAATCCAATGACCTCCAGACCACATAGCGCTATACAGCGACACTTTGAACATGCAAAGACTTCTCAATAATCACTCAAGGACTTTCAAAAGTCTAAATGCAGCAATTTTGATTGTTGACATACCCTGACAAGTAAAAATAGGCTTCGTCTGAAAAGATGATTTTTGCCGAAAAGCCAGCCTGTTGTTTCTGAATGAATTCAGCGAATATACGACGACGTGAATGATTGGCCGGCTTTCGGCTTTAATTACTGTACAAGTTGAACCATAAAACTGCAAAGCCATTTCCGCACGCAAAATTCGCCACGTGGTCGTTTTGGATAACCCCAATTGTTGATAACGTCGGGGAATTGACGAATTTAGATCTGCTTCAAGACTGTGGCTCACGGTTGCGATGTTTTCAGTTCAACGTCCCCCTCCCGAACACGAGTTGTTGTTCGCACATTTTGTATCAGGTCTATCGACTCAAAATTAACTACCAAATTCTTAATAGCGGTGTCAGAAGGACTATTATGTTGTCCGAAAATATCCCGAATTTTCCATTTTCATAGTGAATTTTAATTATTTTAATGCGATTTTCATGCGAAATTGAATTCATTGTACAATTGTACGAATAGGTGAAAAAACTAAATGTCACAAATATCATGCCACGATTGAAAAACAAACTTTTTGTTGAAAAGCCTCATACATTATTTGATTTCTTTATTTTTATATGATGAATGAACGTGAAAAAACATTATAACAAACTGGTAATAGTTAACTAAAAGTAATAAAAAGTAATAAAAAATAGAAAACATTTAGACCTGGTTAGTATATAAATTGGCGAAATTTTGTATTTCATTTCTAATATGCTATACACTTCATTCTTAAGATATTCGTCAGCATGTTCTTTGCAAGTCATTGTATGTGAATTAAATTTTGATTTAAAATAGTATATGCGAAAATTTAAAAAATGTCTAGATTTCTATAATCCATCCTTCTCATTATTCGTTTGACTATTCATCAAAATTACCAAAGATTTTAAAAACATACAAATTTAATTTTAATCAACAACTGACACTGAAAATTTAAATATTAATTTAAACATTATTAATTTCAAACAAAACAGTTTTTAGCTTAAAACCACAAAATTGAAAACAAATATGATACTTCAGACATGGCCATAGATTAACGCACACATAGCAAAGCTGACAGCAGCAAATTTTCATAAAAATTTAAAACGCATCCAAGCAAAACTTTTTGTTGAGGTTAAAAACATTTTACTATGGTTATTCAAGAAGTTGTTATGGGCTCTTTTTTTGTTCACTTGTTTATTAAAATTTTAAAATAATAATCAACAAAAATTAGCTAATAATAAGTACGAGCACGTAGAAAATTTAAGTCTATTTTAATAGATTTTGAGAAAATTTATTTTTTTTGTTGCTATTTTTGTGCGAATTTTGGAGGCCTCAACTTTTTGACATTTTAACATATTATTACGAAGGTGATTTGTTTAAGTTTTCAAAGAAAATATTTATCAGTAAAAAAGTAAACGAAATGACACCTATTGTGTGTTTTAGAAACATGCTTTTCTAAGAAATGTTATACACACAAGACAACAACACTTATACTTGTAAGAAATTCCACGAAATAAGTTAAACAACAAAAAACAAAACACACAGCCATGCAGATGCCTGCACATAATTATTATAACTACAACAACATGAGGCGATGTTAAAGTAGAAGATTCTTGTATATGTGAGAACCGTTTAAAAAAATATATATGCACCACTTACTGGCCAAAGGAGTTAATTCAAGTTGTTCAAAGCTAAATCTACAGGAATAGTTGGAAAAAGTGAAACTATATCAAATGAAAACAATCTATCATTATCTTGTATATTTATTCCCTTGGCTTTATCTTTAAATTCCAATGAATTTCTAATATTATACATATATTGATTATCCTGTTATTACCTTAAGAATATTCGTTACACACTTGCACAGTCCGTAGGCCGGGGAATTAATGCAAGAGCAAATAGGCCTTAAAGAAAAATTATGCTTATGGATCTTAGATACTCCATATAGCTTTGGAGAATTTGAAAATATAGAGTTAAATTTATTTAAAAAAAAGACCATTACTTAGATTAATAATTATTTATTTTATAATAATTTTCATACAAAAAAATATGTAGTTGTATACTATAAAATCCGTCTTTGCCATCATTATTCATTTCACTAAATTAGTCCATATCAAGAGCCAACAGCAAGTTTTTTTTTTAATTTAACTTCATAAATTATTTTTTGGTTGAGCAATTTAAATTAATCTTTTTTCTTCAATGAATGCAAACTATTTGGAAGTTATCTTTTTTCGTTTCCGTTCAGTTCATTTTAGTTTTTTTTTTTCTTTGTTTTTTCTCAATTAATATTTTAATTTATATTAATTTTCCCGTATTAAAAAACCAAAAAAACAATTCCCAGATTATTAAAAATTTATCTTAACTTTATTTTATTTCACGTCAAACCGTGCATTGTTTATTTCAATGTTTGTTTGTTGTGGCCTTCACTTTTTAAAATTGTTGTTTGCCACTCCAGAGTATAAAACTAGATTTATAAAAATAGTACAATCATAAGTCGAAAAACTCTAAACACCCTAAAGGAAATTTTTGTATTACTGATCTGTTGAATACAGAGTGCGAAAATTTGTGAAATTGGACCACAAAAATGTTTAACCCGCACAACAATCAATTGTAATGTAATGATTCGATAATTGATTGGTAGTCTTGCAAAACAATCCAATGAGACTAGTTGTAAACTACAGACCTTCACCAGCATATCACCTGGTGAAACAGCTCACCGTGTTACTTAAAGAAAAGGTAAATTTACAAAATACATATATGGTACGTACTACAAAAGATCATTCGTACTACAAAAACATGCAACGCATTTCCTTTCATATCAAACATTTACATACCCCCATTACCAACACAAGAAGCCTTAGTTATCCTACGCAATACAGTAGCCAATTTATACGGCAATTTATATACAATGGAAAAAGAACGAGATCGAAACTTGCATTATCTGGACTTCACAATAACACATGGAATTGACTATATAACTTTTGGTATTTATAGAAAACGAACTACGATGGACACTATCATCTACATTACCTTGAACCATCACCCTTGAATCAACATAAACCAGCAGCATTTAGACAGACTTAAATTAATCCCACATACTCCAAATAAATACAACAAAGAACTCGACACAATTAAAACAACTCCCCACTACTATGGACCAACTGCTTAGACAATGCAACACTAAAAGCAGAAATAGAGCAGACAAAGAGAAAATTGGTACAACACGACGACACATGTTTACTTACACAAGACCAGAATTTTTTAACTAATCTTTTTCATAAAGTCGATTTACTCACAGCATTAAAAACCAGCAATACTCTAACACACAATCTCAAGCCATCGACAGAAACAACTTGAAAATTTTATTCCAGCGGAGTTTAAAGACTTTCTTGTACCCTTGTACTTTCTTGTAACAAGATAAACACAGCATATATCCTCGTATAAACGAAAAAGAGAGGAGTCCAACCTTGACACTCACGGACACGTACCGAAGGAAATAGATCAAAATGTATTATATTACTACATCCTAGCAAAAAGGATGAAGACGAAGACTACATGTAAATCTACAAAGCAAGAACTTTTAACAGTGGCATTATAAATGAACATGAAAATTATCATACCACTGACACTTCTTAATACACTCTACCAAATGAAAAACATCTCCACACGAACACACTTACCTACCTAATAACAAAGCACAAGTGGCGAGACAATTTACCTGTGTGAATAGATACGACCCTAATGAAGGACGATCTAAGCGCAACACTATTTATGTTTACAGGCCCTAGTACTAACTCGCCAGTACTAAATAAGACGCGGCTTGATAATGATGTCATCGTATCGAAAGCACTCGCTAATCTTAGCAAACAAACTGCCAGTAACAACTATTTTCACCGAAAGGAATGGCAACAGTAGTTCATTTACTGGCGGAACAAATCCATACAACTTAATATTACAGATTTTGTGTAAATTTCAAAACTGTCTCTCACGATTGAAAAGATTGCGTGTCTAGCGCTTCTTAAAATACAGCAGATTAAATCACTTCTAGTGAAGCAACTTAGGACAGTGTAATACAGCTTAGACTAAATCTTCATTCGACATGATTCTTCGTAATTAAATTTCATATAACGAAAAAAGATAAACAATCATTTCTTTCCTTTAAATGGTGCCTCTTATCCACTGTGCACTTTTGACACTTAAAACAAACAAAAAAAAAAACAATAATTGATTTGAAATTTACGTATGTGTGTCAAAATAAAAGCATACGTACATACGTATGTTTATTTTTTGATTAAAGATTACGACGTTTCATCATAAATTTGATTGAAGTAAAGTTAAGAAAATGACAACGCCAATTCTGGATAAAAAAGCAAATGCGGAAAAGTTGTATGACAATTTACGGGCACATGCTAATAAAATAGAAAAAGCCGATGCTGATAATCTTAAAGTTTTTTCCAAATTTAAAAAGAAAGTTTCCTTCCACCAAAAAGCAATCAGTCAGAGGCCAAAAATTCAAAAGCCTCCACATTTCGATCGTAAGCTGCAGTCACAGTTGCAGAGCCTTTCAAAGCTAGATAAAGAAACTAAAGCAGAACAACAGCTTTTAGTCGAACGAATAAACGGAATAAGGCATGAAAGTGATAAAAATATAGCGAGAATTTCAGAAAATATCCAAACAATCTTGGAGAAAAGTAAAGCTTCAAGGGAAATGAATCAGGGCAAATTTGATGAATTTCAGGAATATTTTAAAAATTTAAATGAAATCATTATGAAGACATTTGCAGGAAGATTTAAAACTTAGAAAGAAAAGTTACTTAAGTTTTTTTGTGTGCGTGTATGTGTTAAATTTCCTTCCTAGTGATTTTCCAAATCATTTGTTTTCACAACTTCTTTCAAATTTTTAAATTGTGATTGATTTTTTGCGATAATAAAGAAAATATCTAAAAATTATTAAAAAAAAATGCTTTTTGGAATAGTCTCTGAAATATGTCTTCAGATTCGTTTAAATTTTGCGGAAAGATTTTCTCCTGAAACTATAAATATCCTGTTACTATAATAAGCATATGGATTTTTAATCTTAAACTATAAAAGAAGTCTGTCTTAATTAAGCTCTGACAATAACAGAAATGATTTAAAATGGATTCAGCTTCGCATCACTTGTTAGCTTTTCGTAACAGTGGCAATCTAGTAAATCCATTGCTTAGCATTAAGGTTTTTACTAAGTTTTCGTGTCGAGTTCGGATAGCGTGTGTTTCGCAACTCAAAAACGTAAATCCTTTTATTTTGGAAGATCGAATAGAAGTAACAAATAAATCTTTTTAGAATTTTGGAAGTAATTGGAATAATTGGAAAATTAAACTTATTTTGATCTGCCATATTTACGATATTTGTCACGACCGAATAAATTAGAATAGAAGAAAAAAAATTAAATGGCTTGGTGATAATTAAAATATGAGAGAAAATATGCAGAAATGACTTGCAACATACAACTAAAGCTAGTTTTTCCATAGCGAAACGAAATCTGAAAATAATCTAGATGAATTCGAAAGTTCTTGATATCAGCAATGATAAGAACGAAACTATTCGGGAGCTTCTAATGGCGGCTAATTTCTTCTCACTTGACTATAAATGTATGTAGTGGGCAGAAATTATTCGGCTAAATTCGAAAAGGCTTGAAATAAAGCGAAACAGCAAAACAGAGGATAGAAGCTTTCAAGCCCCTGTCATTTTTCCGCAGCGGCACAGTGGTTTGAAAAAATTAGTTTTTTTTTAATAATTCGTTAGCTCATGAACCACTTAAGATATCTTAAACATTTTGAGTAAAACTGAAAGACGGAAGATATTTGCATATGAAAAAGAGAAAAACTTCATTAGCAGGCGAGATTTGCGAAGCTTGTGGAAATCTTATGACTTCTAAATTAATAATTATTTAACATTTTTTACGCGTTGCATTTTTTAGATGTCCTTTAAAACCCTAAATTTCACGTTAAAGCGTATGTTTGAAAAATAAAACAAAATCTAAACGGATCGACATAGCCTTAGAAAGCAATATATATATATATATATATATATATATATATATATATATATATATATATATATATATATATATATATATATATATATATATAAATATATATATATAACGGCATTTAATCAAATGGTAAAATAAAATTTGATTTTTTTAAAGAAATTGTGTTATAAATTCCTTAAAAAGGAAAAAAATGTTCCAAAAATTGTTTTTTTTACAAAATTGGCTTTGTTAATTACGTTGCTGTCAAGTCCTTTTTGGAATATGCAGCCAAGAGTTGGAGCTTTAATAATCTGTTTACTTTTGCTCAATCGGTGCTTTGCATTCCAAGAAATTTTTAGTCAATAATTGTATAAATTTTGTTTCAAAATTGGCTATGTTGGGATAGGACTGAAGGGTGAACCGTTGCAATATTTTAACCAATTTTTCGTTTATTCCCCTTTGCTATAGGTTGGCTTGAAAGAGTTCAAAATAGTTTAGTAGTATCCAAGTAAGTTTCAATTATAGAAGCAAACAAAAAAACCTACCACCTTTTTGGGAAAAACGCACAAAAAAACAGTTTTTACATTTTCCCAATTCAGAGGAAAAGATATCACGACCAAACTTACTACTGTTCAATTATAATTTTAACAAGAATACAGTCAATATCTTAGAATGATAAATCAAACATAAATAAGTTCACCACGTCAAAAATATTAAGTTATTACCGGCCGAATTTCTCCCAAACTAAAAGAGCTAACCTAGACATCTAAGGATATTTATTGTAAATGTTTTTAGGGCTTCAAAAACTCTTAACATTTGAGTAATAAATAAATTTTTTATGACATTTTCCCAACTTTGGGGATATGCTCAGAAGCCCCCCTTTATCCTAGGAAGACGATCGTCTGACTTCACTCAAAAATATTTGTGGTTAGCGTTAGTAAAATTTCATTAGAATAGCTTATGTTGTTTATGAGCTACCGAATTCTTCAACGATAGCAGATATTTATATCTTGCAGTCGAAGAAGTTATATTTTAAGGAGAAAAGTAAATAAAAATTACAGAAAGCAAAAGAAAAAGTGTAAAATAAAATGTACGATTTTTTAAATGTTTTATGGAGGCTTGTTTATTTTACGTTTAATTTCTATGACTCCAATCAGTAAAAAACACCTAAAAAATTATGTTAACTTACTGAAAGTTTAGGACAAACAATTGCTAAAACATCTGCATAAACCAACCAAGCACAACTGGGTTACAAAGACGAGCTTAGTTTGCTTTAAAGCCCTGTAATTCAAATTAAAAAAAAATATGACCATTAACAGATTGTCTTTGAAAGTGTTAAATTCATCATTAATATATTTTAACATAAAACAAGCTACATAACACAAAGGTTACTAAGTATAAAAATAAAGAAAATATATGTTAAATATTATCGTTAAAAAATACATCTCGAAAAAGGAAAAAGTACAAGAACAAAAATAATAAAACGTGACCGTATTTTGAGGCAACAAAATTTATGTTGTAGTCTGTTGAAGTCATTGTTATAAATTTTATTTTGCAAGACTTATTTAGTGCAATGGGCTTCAATTCTATTTATTATCAATAATAATATACTTTGTATTTTTTTAGCAATTATAACAAGAAAAAATTAAATTTATTTTGCTTTGAATGATATTAAAGTCAGCTTAAAGGATAAAATTATTTGTTTATTTTTTAAATGTATTTTTGTTTTAATTCTGTAGAAGATGATAGTTGATAGAAGATAGTGTCACTTCATGGTGACTTAAACTATTTATTATTTTGTTTAGCAATATCAAGTTTTTTTAAAACAGGTCGCACACATGTTTTACTAACTAGGATCCTCCAAACAACATACTGTTATTTTGTTCTTATTTCCATCCCTTGCTTCTTGTTTTGTCGCATCTATACTTTGACCATTTCATTTACTCTCTAATATACAGGCAACTTGATTAACTTATCCGCCGCGGTTACACTTAATAATTATCTACCTTCTCGAATCTAGATTCCGTAGACTTTGTGCTGCTATTTTCATTTATCTGCCTTTTGGTGCTAAACTGCTAATGGGTGCTAAACTTAGGTCATGTGATCTTTCGTTTAGCAAACACGCAAACACCTCTAACAACAACTTCCTCATCTGCGTTCTTTTTTTCCAAAATCCAGCTGATTTTAGCATACAAGACATATAATAAAGGACAGCAAGTTGTTGCCTCCGCATAATTCAGCTTAAATAATTTTTTATTTTTATTATTTTTCCACATGATAAATTTTGTTAAATGAAAGAAACAAATTTTCTTTTTCATTTTTCCGTTTGCATATCATAATTGTGAAATTTTTTTTTAATATCCAAGTGTTAATTTCCAATTCTGACAGTACTGAGACTTCAAAATGGCATTGTCTATTAAAAATATTTTTGAAAAAGAATTTTTAAAACGGGTTTTTTTTAAAAAGAAGTATGTTTTTCAATTGTGGCAACACAAAAAAAGATGGTTTTGACATTTAGTTGTTTTGACGAATTCGTAGTAGATGCATTGGCAATTGTTACAATGAATTCAATTTCGCACGAAAGACGTATAAAAACCTTTATTTCACTATGAAATTACTGGTTCTGTTAAAGTTACATTTCGTAAAATGCGTGATATTTTCGGATAACATAATGGTCCTTCTGAGACCGTTATTAAAAATTTGCTATGTGCGAATACCAACGCTTATTCTATCGGGTCGTTCAACTAAAAGCAGATCCAAAATTGTTAATTACTTGACATTCTCAACAGTTGGGACTAACTAACTAAACACCACATGGAGAATTTTGCTTAAGGATTTGACTTTGAAGCCTTACAAAGTGCAGGAATTGAAGCTGACCAACCATTAACATCGCCATAGATTCGCTCAATTCATTCAGAAACAACCGGCTGATTTTTCTGAAAGAATAATTTTTTCAGACGAAGCCCATATTCACAAGCAACATTGGCGTATTTATGCATCTTCAAATCCTAGAACGATTATTGCAAAGCTTTTGCATGTTCAACGTGTCACCGTATGATGAGCTATTTGTTGGGCAGTTTTTTTTCGCTATCGTGAGATGACAGCTACTCAATTTTGGCCTGTTATTGACAACGTGGATATCACTGATGTGTGGTTTCAAAAGGACGGTGCCATATATTACACAGCCAATGAAACGATCAATTTATTGCAAAGCAAACTTCCCGATCGCATAATTTCGCGACAATCAGCAGTTAAGTGGCCAGTCAGATCGTGTGATTTAATACCACTGGAAAATTTTTTGTCAGGATATGTTAAGAACAAAGTCTATACGGAGCCACTGGAATCAATGTCAGTCTTAAAACTCCAAATTTGTAATGTGTTTAAAGAAATGGGACCGCCATTTTGCCAAAAACTGATTAAAAACTTTGATAAGGTATCGACATCTGTCAGCGTGGTGGTGGTGAACATTTACCAGATATCATTTTACATTCATAGTTGCCGAACTTTTCTCTTTCTAATAAAATAAAAATTTGAATACCTTAATCTAAATTATTTGGGTTTTTTTTTAGTTTTTTAAAAACAATTTTCTTGTTTGAAAACTCTTTAAATTTTTTTTAATTGTAAATAGAGGTAATCGATTTACCACTTAAAGTGTCAAGTGTTAATTACTCCGTCGACTAACTCGACGGAAGTCTGCTTTAGTCTAAAAAATAAAATTTTTAAAAATTATTTATTAATTTAGGAGAGTAATAGATATGGAAATCGGCAGCATACAGCTTTCACAAATGGAATAACAAAAAAAATCAACTCGTCTATTATTATATAAAATAGATTAGTTTTCAAATCAATATCATACAAAAAATTAATTGATATTTCCAAAGCAAATATTTTAAACAAGTAGATAAGAATACGAGTATTAAAATCGTTCACGTTTGCTGGGGAAATCTGAAATCTCAAATATTAAAAATATTTTTTTTGGAATTGCGGCAACAGTTCTTACATACTACTTGGAGATACAATACAGCGTTATGAAATTCATTATTATAATTACATGTTTTATATATCATTTTTTTAATTAATTTATTTTGAATTATTTATTGGTTTTTTTATACACAGACTTAATTACCCGATGCCAATAAAGTACTAAATTTAACTAATTTAACCATTTTTTAATGTAAAATAGGATGAACCTGCATGTAAAATCAAAGCTAAACTAAATGAATTTCTAATAGCCATCACCTGGCGAATTGATACGTTTAAAGGTTTTCGATTGTTTATGTTTTAGGTTCGACTAATTGTGTTTTGCTTATAGATCAAATTTAACTTTATTGTTTAGTGCCTAAAAGTACTGCATTGTTTAAGTTTATATTATACCATAAATTTTAACTTTTTAACCTTGTTGTAATCAATCATTTTCGCTAAAAATAAACTGTTTATTTGTAAAATTGAAAAATAAAAAGGAACCAATAAAACTGCGAATTCATTGAGTACGGCTGTTTACTGATGACCCAAAATTAATGTTCAATGACTGAAAAAGAAAAATGTGTATCTTAAACGTGTGTAATTCTACTTAAAATAGTTACTAATAAAATGCCTGTTTTACCAATTTTTATCTTTAACGACCCATCACTGCCTTTGGTTGTTGCACCAACAAGCCGTTTAATTTTGTACGAAAACGAAATAAAAAAAAGCATAGAGACCACAACCCACAAACAGTATTTAAAAGTATTTAAAGTGTTTTTATTTTATTTTTAGCGACTTCTTTTTAAGTGGTTTTTATGTGCTGGTGCAGCAGCATCAGTTTAAATGTGCTACATGCAACTTAAAGTAAGATATTGTTATCAGTGTCTACATAATAATACTTCACACTTATTGCAGCATGCAATTTATGCATAGATTTATACTTGTACAGGGGCTTATAACTAAATTATAACTGCCACATTATGCTCGTACTTATTGTCAGCATCATCATCTTCGTCATGTTTATCATTATCGCAAACTCTTTAGGGTATAAACAACTATTAAGTTTTACACGTCACTGTTATTGAGTATAAGCTTTTGTGGTGGCCTGTTGTGGCAAGTTGTATTGGTTTTACAGTTTTCTGGGAAATTTGATACAGTCTATTTCTGCTGCTTCTGCAGTTTCAGATTAATGTGGCATGTTTATTACTTAAACGACTAATAATTTTTATATTTAAATACTGCCTTTAATTACAACATGCATGACATCTTTCACATTGTTAAGTTTTTCCAATTTGATACTTTGTTTTTTATCGACTGCTGCAGATCAATCTGTATTGCTTCTATATTTACTAGAAATTTATTAATAGAATGTATGTGTTTAACGGTTAAATTTGTATGCGATTGGATAGTTTAATTTATTAAATCGTTAAGACTTGCAATCTCAATATTCTAGTCTTTTATTTAAAACAAGAGCAGTGGAAATTAAAACTGTTTCTTGTTTCAAAGTGGATATTAAACTTTAAATACAAGATTGTTATACTATGCAGATTTTAAACATATGTATTGATTATAATGCTGATTCTTTTGTGCTAATAAACTACTACACCACTCTCAAATCATCAAAAAAAAAAGAAAAAAAAATATTGAAAGAAGGTCGTGAAATCTAAAATATAAAAAATTTAAATGGGTTCATCCAGTAAGCACAGCCTAAAAGATGAGTATAGTGACCATAGTGATACATAATTCACGAAAATTTTAAAATTAATTATCTTGCGGTTCAAAAGTAAACTCCATACATCTTAAAATCACTTCTCTAAAGGAACAGCTTTAGTAACACACGTTCTGCATAAATTTCAAAATCTTACATGTTACTAAACGGTCCGCCATCTAACGTTTTCCTTTCAACTAGTGCTTATTTCGTGAATGTTAACACTTAGTTTATGTTTGATTTGACAGATAATTAGTTTTATCCTTCCGCTTAACGAATTTGGTTGTGTATACGCTTGAACAACGTTGGGAAATATTGCGACATTACTTTGAACATCATGGTAACGTTGCAGAATGTGTGCGAAAATTGCGCACAGATTTTGGAAAAAGAGAAGCACCGTCAGCTCCGTATGTTCGTTATCTGGTAAACAAAGTGCAAGAAACTGGCATCCCCATCGATAAACTAAAGCGTGAAAAGCCAAAAACCGTAGGTACACCTGAGAATATTGATGCTGTGGCAGAAAGTGTGCGTGAAGCGTCATCAACATCAATTCACCGTCGTTCTCAACAATTGAACGTTTCAGAGACATCATTGAGACGAATTTTGCATAAAGACCTTGGTGTGATGCCATACAAATTCCAATTGGTTCAGGAGTTGAAACCAAGTGACCATCCAATGCATTTTCGCTTCGCTAAGTGGGCCTGCGATCGACTTACAGAACATGCCGATTTTGCAAAGAATCGAATTTTTGTTCACAAAAATTGATGAGGAGGATATTGGCAACATTTGATTTCAACAGGACGGCGCTACGTGCCACACAGCCAAAGCTACACTCGATGTTTTGCGCCCTATTTTTGAAGATCACATTATCAGCCGCAGAGCTGATGTCGTTTGGCCACCTCGGAGCTGCGATTTGACACCGTTGGACTATTATTTGTGGGGTGCCGTCAAAGATAAGTATTACGTCGACAAGCCAGAGACAATTGACGCTTTAAAGGACAATATTCGTGAAGCCATTGGTGAAATACAGCTGCACACAATCGATAATGTGCTTAAAAATTAAACCGATCATGTAGGCTACTGCATGGCCAGCCAATTCAGCCATTTGAATGAAATTGTTTTCCATTATTAACCGGAAGGATAAAAAAGAAGTTTGACAAGATATTCAGTAGTTTTGTTTATGGCATTTAAAACAAAAAAAAGTTATTTGGCGGACCTTTTATTTGAAAAATATGACGTTTTCTATCATAACCACAATTTGTAGGAAGCACCTTTTAAATTTAAGTTTTATCTTTTCTACCACTTGCTGTGTGGGCTGAGGTCATAGAGATTAGGGTTAGAAATTAAATTTCCCTCAATAATCGCTACAAAAATATGCCCATATATGTCAAAATATGTCGTTACTGGAACACCTACTCCGGACTTTCTAAATTGCTACTAGAAGTGACTGGAGGATATACGTATCTGAAGGCCTTCTAGGGCGTAGTTGGTGTCCAATCAACTAAGTGGTTTAACTACCATCTGATTATGACCTCGCGGTCGGTGCAGATGTAAAACAAATCACACATTTACTGGAACACCTTTTAATTTTTAATATCTTCTCCTATAAAGAGTTTCATAAGTTACGATTCAAAACCACATTTTTATAGACACACCCTTTAAGATATAAATTTATTTTTATAGCATATTCCTTTTCTTGTAAGATCTTGCAGAATCAAAATTTGGATTGTTTTTAATTGTATTATAAGAGATCAGTAAAAAATATGTATACTGGATGGGGGATCCCTTTATCTTGGAACTATTTAATTATATTCCCAGATTGGATCCATCTGTGAGCATAAGCTTGCCGGTAAGGAATCATAAAACTGAAACAAGGCAAATTGATGGATGGCTGAAAGTTTTTGCAAGATAAAGTCAAACTTTGTTTTATATTTTCTAACTCTGTTTTTTTTTATTCTTTATTTATGTAAAGCATGCAAAAATAAAGAGGTATAGATCTTTATTGGCATCACTTATTTTCACAATGAAGCGTACTTTTGTTCGAATCATTTTGTCAATAAACAAAACTGCCCTATTCGAACTGATGATAATCCTCAAGTTGCAGACACCGTTACATCTAGAAAAACTGTCTTTTTGGTGTGTGTTATGAGCTGGTGGAATCATTCATCCGTACTTCTTTAAACACGATGTTGATCAATGGTGACCACTATACAGCCATGATTACTGACTTTTTCGTTCATCAATTAAAGAATCATGATGTTCTAGAGCTGTGATTTCAGCAAGAGCGCGCAGCACATCACATAGCACGAGCCACAATTGATTTATTTAAGGCCGAAATGATTAACTAATTGCAATAGAAATCCATAGGTATTGGAAAAAATAAATCGGAAATTGGACCTTCAAATTAAGTCCAAGCCAGCCGCGGCGATTATATGTCAGAAGACATGTTTATATTTTAATCCCAGTAATAGAACAGGCCAGTTGGAGGTTAGTTCCAAAAGGCAGAGCATGAATGGTACGCTTAATCACCATCTCACAACAATCTTGGAATGGGATCGTGTAAGTAGAGTAGATTTGAATGCCTGTAAGACACAATGTTGCATGGTTACGCATAAATATACGTTCGGTAATAGTGCTGTATCTGTTACTATGGGTAATATAGGATACGGAATCGGAAGCTCTTGATGTTCTTGGCATGAAAATTCAGTGTGATGTTCGAAGGACTAAACACATTTTTCAGGTTTCTAAAGAGGCTTTCAAGTTCCCCGGTTTAAAAGATACTTCACTGCATCCGGTCTCCGTACTATCTATACTACCTATATCCGTCCAAAAATGGAATACAACTCTCATGTATGGGCCGGCGACCTAAAGTTTATGTGGGATGTATTTCACTGTTTTATTGTTACTGCAATGATAAGTGCTCTAACGAAATTAGAAAACTTGTTCCCGATACTCGCACTTTTTCGCGTTTAACTCGATTTTCGTCCAGAGCACATCCATTTGTGGTGGATTGGTCAGTGAATCGCACCACGTATTACAGGGAAAATTAGTTTTTTCGCAGAACAGTCCGTATGTGGAATAAACTCGCTCCGGAAGTCTTTCCTATCACTTCCAATCTGGGAAAGTTCAAGTTGAAGGTCCACAGGCACTATTCCCTCTTTCCTCCTTCCCGTAACCTAATTTCCTAGTTCTGGCACAATGCTTTGCATATGTAGGGGTCATCCCCTAAGTGCTGGTCCGAAAAAAAAGTAAAGCAATTGGGCCTAAATTGTTTACATCGATGGAGTTTATCTTTTTTTGGATTGGTACAATTTTTAACGTTTGCCAGGCTGTTGGAAAGTATGAATTGTTTAAACAAATGTGACAAGCAGTCGTAAGATATTCAAAAGGCTTTGTTGGCAGTTTTCTTATAATGTAATTTGAAACAAGAATTTTGATATTTTTAGAATGTTCTAAAATTTTATTTAAAGAAGTAAGACTTTCACAATTTTGTGAATTTATTGCAAAAAAATGTGCTGAAAATGACTGTTTATTATCTGGAACATTGTTAAGAATGAAGTTTATGGTTTCAAAAATTTGTGCAAAGTTTCGATTAGGGCTAGATTTATTATACATTTTTGCAAAATGCTCCTTCAATTTGTTTAATTTTAATGAATCATCTTCAATGGTTACACCATCTATAGACTAATTTTTAGATGTCTATTCTTTTTGTATTCTATAATTCTATAAATTTGTTTATGAGCAGTAGGTCCTGCTTTAATATTTTTAAGTTTAAGCTTAAAAATGTTTGATTGTTTTTTTGCTATTTGCTTTTTAATAATGGTATATATACCTCTATAAAAAATATCCTTTACATACACTACCGAGCAAATGATTAGAACTATTTAGAGTTTCATTTTTAGTAGGCCAAATCTTCCTGCACTGCAATCGAAAATATAAGGTTGTGAGTTAAAAAAAAATTACAACAACATTAAACTTTAATGTAAGAGATTTTTAAAGGTTCTTTTTAAAAAAGAAAATACAATTTTATGCCGCTCATATGATTAAAACCTTTTAATAGAAAAAATTATAGCTGTCTACTAAATACTAGTAAAACATGGCTACGAAAACAGCTTTAATTAGTTAATGGTGTGTCAAGCTATAGAGACTTTACAAAATTTTACTCGAAAACAAAAAACTGATAACTGTGGAAAGAAAAACAAAGGGTTGATACGTAAAACTAAAAGTAAAATGAAATATTATCGTTTTTAATTACCTATTCCAAAATGTACATTTAAATTATTTTATTTTACTAGATGCTACAAATACTAGAAAATTTGTTAGGGCACAGTTATTTCGTCATTGAAAAAATTATACAATTAACAAAAAAAAAATGTAACCTTGCGTATTTAGTCCCTTTAGGAAAGGGATAGAGATGAGATGAAACAGGTGGTGAAAGTAGAAGGATAGTCGGATAGCTGGTTGATACAAGCCATTTTAGTTGTGTAAAAATCATAAATTCTTTCAAAAAGCAGCTGACTAAAATTCAAGGATGGTAAAGCTGCCAGTACTTTCTTTTTAAATAAAATTTCAATTAAGTTTTAGCAATCAATAGTGAAAAAACTTTAACAATTTAACTCATTTTTATTTAAATAAACGTAAACTATAACGGCTGTATGCATAAAAACTTAAAGTAGGTTTAACTGCCGTTGTTAGCACAATTTCCTAAAGTTGTATTTATAAAACACTTTTACCTTAAAATACCTTTGTTAACTTTAAAGTAGGAAAAACCTACGTTAAACCTACAATAAATTGACAGTTCAATTTTATTATTGAAAGTTCAAAAACCAAACAAATTGTGTTTACAATAAACTGAGCCGTTTTTTTTAAAGTGGCATAAGTTACTTTGTTATAGTCATCTTTTTAATTAAATTAGTTTATAAAACATTTTAATTTTTAGCCATTTCAACTAGTCTGTATTTAGTTTTCTTTCTGAAACGGATTTTTCTAATGATTGTGTTGAAATAAAATCTTTTTTCTCCTGTTGTGTACTATGAAGGATATTTTCGACAGGGGGCTATTACTACTATTACTATTTTGTCCTTTACATAAGTCACTATGTACAGTAATATGCTTATGAGTTGTGACATTCTTAGATATTTTATACAACACGAAACAACCTCCCTAGATATCAGTATAATATTGTTCCGTAAACTGCACTATTCTTTCGAAATAATAAAAATAAGTCAAATAATCACAACAATATTTCACACACACTTATTACATGTTTCCATTTTTTTCACACCAAGCTCCGTAATTAATTTCCTAAGTACAACGACTAACCCCACTTTTAAAATAAGCATTTTTGTTGCACCGTTAATTATCAACACTCCTCTCAAGCAAATCTCAATACTTCTTAACTCTTAACAAATCTCAATACTTCTTAATTTCAAATTTATTAAAAATGAAAAAAAAAAACTGTTCAGTTGTGACTTATGCCACTTTTAATGTAAACGGCTCAATTGACAATTATACTTTGTTATTCCAAAAATGTTAAAAAATATTTTTTTAAACAAATTGTAGTATACAAATAATAATAAAAACTAAAACATAACATGCCATTCAATATAAAACATTTTTACATCTTTATTTTATATTTTACAAAAATATAATTATAATTAATTATTTTAAACAAAAGTTTTATTGATGTACATATAATCAAAATAAAGCTCGTTATCCGCTCATTATTATTTTTGTTTTTCCTGATGATGCCAACCAACGGTGTGGCGAAATATCGAAAATATAATAAAAAATAAAGTTTTTTAAAAATTTTTTATTAAATAAGACCTAGTGCTTAAAATTAATTACTAAAAAATAATAATTTATTTTTTTTTTTTAAATCAACTGGCGCTGTAAAAAACGTAAACACATGGACACATATTATGACACGAAATGAATTTAGCTGAGTTCTTGCGAGAACTTCATATGCATACATCTATATTGGTTGTAACGATTCGGCGGCGATTACACCTTATTCAATTCTCTTTGAACTGAAGTGATCACAAATAAAAAATTGTGACTTTTAATTTTCAAGAAAGCTAAATAACATAAATCTAACCCACCCGGGGGCACATTATAAGTCTTCTTGGATCACACAACCATCTAGACTTGTGTCTTGCGGGGGTAAAAGGGAGCCCAGTCCCCTTCAAGGCTAACAGGAGCAAACTGGACAAACCACTATATTTCCACGGGAATCAGTAAATCCCCAGAGTCCGCTATTTGTCTCTTGAGGATTATCGTGGTGGCTGTGTGTTTCGAGTCCTTCGTTTGAGTTTGTGAGTCGGATCATTCACAATGAATGGTCCAGGTCCAGTCAACATGATTGCGGCTGTGTTTTTAAATTTTATTAAGCTTCATGCGTTCTGAACCAGGAGTTGGATAGTCTCCAACTCTTCAGTAAGGAGTGAAGGCTGCGGCCGCTTCGGGCTTTTGGAATTGCATCTGGGAGTGACCGGAGGATATACCTATCCGCAGGCCTTCTAGGACGAGGATGACACTACATTTCATCAACAGTGGTAATCATCCACCATCTGATTACGGCTTACGGCCAGGCGCTGATGTAAATCTTATCACGTAATATAAATCAACTATAGCTTACTGTTGTTGCCATGTTTAAGACACCACCCTGTCTAACTCTTTAACACGCGATTAATGGAGTCCTCGAACTTTTAAAGCCCTAAAAACAATTAATCTTAAAGAAAATATTTTTTTCGATTTTATTATTCTTAATCAGAAATCATTTAAAATATTTTAGAGATCAACATCATCATAGAACGTTTCCATTAGCTTGTGGTTAATTCTACCAAAGCTCCATTTGATATGGGGATTGGAATTGTCACAAGCATTTCCACGTACTTTCATTTCTCCATTCTCTTCAAATGCCTCCAAGCAATTTACACCCGCCTGACCATGAACCAGCCATCGATATTCCACATCATAAGCCCAAAACTGATTTCCACCCAATTTATGACAGTTCCACATCCATACCGTGGCATTTGGTTGTATACTTTGAACATCTAAGCAAAGATCACTGTCTCGAGCACGTATTTCACGATTTCTACTTAAAATCCAAAATTGATTGCTATGAGGATGGGTTTTATTATCGGCACAATAGAAAAGACCCACTAAACTCTCGCTGTTGCCATTAAGAGTGTCAAGACAGTAGGAAGGAAAGGCTAAGCTTTGTATGGCGCCCGATGCGTAAGTTTCTTTTTCTTCGGTTGGAAAATTAACCAGTAAATCTGGGGCAATTTCATCAAGAAACCATTGAAATGATTTGCATTGTAGAGATTCTCTTAAGGCTTTTTGTTTCGTTAAATCACCAGCATCTAAGTTATCATATTCAGCTGGATTCCGTGCATAAAAGTAATATTTGTAGTCATCCATCCAGACCTCAGCAACACGTTTATGATTCTGTAAAGTAACGTACAAATTATTTGATTAGAGTTATATAAAAACAAACAGCTGCTTCAACAAATACCCTGGCTACAAAATTGTAATCCCTTGGACTGGGCCTCGTTTCCATGGGTCCGCGAAATATGTGACCCACCCTCGAGCAGGGTACATCAATCAGCAATCCACCGCACATCCAAATCTTAAAACTTAATTCATATTGTTCGGCACCCCAAATATCCAAACCGTCATCATAGCCTCCCAATTGCCAAAAAAATTCTCGGTTAATGGCAAATAGACCACCCATCATAATAGGATTTGGATAGGGTTCTGTATCATCCCCAGAAAATTCGGGCATTTGTGGCATCTGTTTATAAATCATATTCCAATCAAAAGCACCTCTTAAAGCGGACTTAATTGCTTCGGTATAGGCAAATGTAGAGTGACTGATGATATCCACAATAGGTGAAGTAGCTATTTTGGGATTAAGAGCAATTGGCTGCAGCAGTGGAGGCAGCCAGTTGTAGCCACACTCTATGTGAGAATCAAAAAATACTATAACATCGCTAGTGGCCTTTCGGGCGCCAGCTAAGCGAGCACCGATAAGACCGGTACGTATTTCCAAACGCACAATGTGCACCAATTTGTCAAAATGTTGCGCGACATACTGATTCAACTCATCCTTTAAGTGCTCACGATCGCTGCTGTCATCTACGATTATAATTTCTTTTAACAGCTCACTTGGAGTACGCCTTACAATGCTGTAGAGTGTACGCAACAAGACCGAGAAATATTCATTATAAAATGGTATCACTACACTGACAGTGGGCAATTTGACTAAATAGGTTTTTGATAAGCAACTACGCCATAATAAAAATATTTATTTAATAATTTTATTTTACACTGAGAGTAGAGTAACGCTTTTAACTTACTTCTCAGATCTTACATCGGCCACAGAGCGATTAACCGATATATAATCTGATAACAAGGCGTTGAAGCCATTCTCCATAGACAGTTTGTTCTCCAAATCCTTTAGTGAATCATTATTCAAATAAGCAGCTTCACCTTGCTCCCCCAAACCAATACGTTGTAAATCTTCCATCATTATCTCAAAATCTTCCCAGTTTTTAAATGGTCCCTCACTCTTAGGCAGCTCAAAATAAGTTTTATTTATTTTAATTTTTGGCTCCTCACGCATGCGATTTAAATCCAAATGAGTCCAATTCTTAGGTATTGGAAATCTTTTTGCATGTGATTGTGGTGGTTTTGGCGGACGATCTGTAGACGATTTAAAAGCATTGAAAAATGGTTCGGTTTTGTTATCGCCATTATCATCCAAATTGTCCTCTTCAATTTCTAAAGGTTTCCTTACATCCACCAGTAAAGTTGCAATCAAAGCAACTAACAACACTAAAAAGGCATAAAACACAGGTTTATAGGATTGACGTTTTGCCACCCGTTTTTTCATCACAATTTTGTATTCTAAGAGATCGTTATTTTAAGGCGTTTACTTTTAGACTAAAGTTGTATGCTATTTCTAAAATTTATAATTTCTCTTAAAGAAATATATTCGGTTTTTGTTTTTAACAATTTTAATATTTTTAAAAGCATTTTCTTGTAATTCTTTTGTTTTTTTATTTATAGCTTTTACTACCAAAGCGATGACACCACCTTCACTGAGTGATAAAAAATTGATAAATTAAATATTTGTTTTTTTTTACATGAATGTGAAGTCATAGCTGATGTGTGTGTGTGTTCTTTGAACTGGCGTGGGAAGAGATAACAAGAAATAAATGAATTTTAATTAAATACCGATAGAAAACTATGTTTAGAATAGATCGGATTTCAGCATTTTCAGTTTTCCAGTGCTTGGTGTTTGGTTATTAATTGGAGTGATGATCTTCATTACAGGAACTTAAGAAAAGTGACTTTTAATCTCATTTATTCTGTCGCCTTATTTTTAAAAAAATATCCTTTGCAGGAGTCTGTGAAAAAAAAGGTTTCTGTCGAACGCAAATAAGCAATAACCTTTACGAGGGTCTAATAACCACACTTGTTTAATTACAAGAAACATTTTTGGTTTCGGGTTACGAATAGCAAATAAGCAATAATCTTTACGAGGGTCTAATAACCATACTTGTTTAATTACAAGAAAATTTTGGGCCATGCTGGATCAGAATAGAACGGTGGAATTACTAAAGATATGGATAAAGTCACCAGACACATATTGACGGATACCATGCAATAAGAATGAACCTCTGTTGCAAAGATTATTCCAGAGATACCATAATGACAGAGAGAGATATTATGGAACATCTTCACTATCTATAGCGTCAGAATTTTAGGAGTCTATCCGCTATTTTATCGTTGCGGTGAGCTTAGTTATTTTGGAGAAAGTTGTGGCTCGATCTAGTAAATAAGATCTATAAATGTTCTAGTTAGTGTGAACTGTACAATAGTTTGTAGTATACCACAATATGTGTACTGCACTGTAACACACAAACACACCAGACAACCACTTACCAAAATACAACATGTGTCGACTCAAATGCATTCGATCTATGACACAAATGAGTGACACACTTTTAGGTGTCATACTCATTTGAGTATTTTTATTTTATCATGCATTTGATTCGTCACATGAACCAATGAATCAATAATGCATGTTATTGAAGTGAGACAAATATGTATTAGCAATAAGTTACAATAAGTTAGAAGGGCTAAGTGCAAAATGTAAATTAGATATAAAAAGGGCTGCATGCCATTAATAAAATAAGATTTAATTTAGAAAACTCAAAACGGCAACAACTGCCTTTGTTTAATATTTTAAAACTTCAAATTGGGCTGTTCATAAAACGCCTGTTTTCAAGCTGAATCCCCTAACAGCTGCTTAAATATTAATACATGGGCTATAATTGTCATAATTTATCCTGCCCCCACAACTTTACACTGCCGTATCACTACAAGTTCTCCACCTACATTTTTATTATTTTGTTTCCATTCCTTTCTCCCCTCTACTCTTACAGGTAGTTTTTTTTCTTTTGATATTTTAAATATGGTTTCAGTGCAGTATCCATAGCTGCCTGCTAAACATAACCTAAATAGAACTTCTAAAAATATTGCCATTTAACAACCAAAAATGGTGAAGATGTGATGCTGCTACTTTCTGATTAACCATCGTACCATAAAAGCAAACTATAGGGATAACCAAAATTACTGTAATCGATTATTTAAGTGGCTTCAAGATTATGGCAGTTGCACATATTTACATACTTGATTTTAAGAGAAAAATATATAATATGAAATCCACATAAACTTATAATTTTATTGATAGTTTTTATCACTTTATCACGCCGGCATGCTTTTTGAAACTTGTTTTTCGATTGAACCAAAATGGCGAATAAATTCGGAACACTTATAAATTATGTTAAATACAAAATGTAGTACTTTATCAGAGGTCTGTGCTAAGTAACTTCTTCTGAGTAATATCTAGTAACGTAAAAACGTAATCCTTTGATCCAGAAATTAAATTTAAAAAACTTCTTAAAACACTCCAAATAGCAGGTAAACAATTTAATACAACTGCCTGTACATTTTTTTCTATCCCTTATGAAAGTTTAAAAAAAGTAATAGTGAAATTTATTTTGCATTTTCTTTATTTTCATTGCAGCTTTTGAGCTCTTTGGCAACAGATTTGGATATTATGCTAAATGACCTCAGGTCATCGCCGAGTTCACGTCTGAGCTCAAACTCACACCATTTGCATTCACGTTCCACAGCCGGCTATACACCATTTTCACTAAGTATTGCAAGCAACAATAACAATAACAACAACAATAGCATTAGCACTGGCACTGGCAATCAGAATACAACAAATCAAAGTAACAACTATTTGCAAAATGCTGCAATACATAATAATGCCACAAATAATTATCAAGGGAGCAGTGAACAAAAAATCAATAGAGATGAATTTCAAGGCAGTGAATGCAACAACGACTATAACTATCTAACAAATCAAAGGCAACAGCAGGAGTCTCAACAGCTGCAGCAACAAAACATAGATAATCTAACATCAGCATCATTATTAGTGACGGTGAAACAAGAAAAACTTAATCAAACTTTAAGTACAAATTGTAATCAACAGCAAAAACATTTCAATCAAAATCTAATAGACAATGGCAACTTAAACAATTGCCAGCGAGAACAATTACAACAGCAGCAACAACAACAACAACAGCAACATTTGCAAAATAGATATAGTAACGGCAACAATAATAGTAATGTAAGTGTTGCTGGCAGAAATTTGGTTAAAAATGCAACAACCAGCGGAAGCAATACCAAAAGCACGGATACACCAACATCATCGTCATCGTCAGCTTCTTCATCATTCCAGGGATTTTCAACAGATGTTACACGCATTTCCAAACTTCCATTGTATACATATCAGCACAAGCAATTGCAACAACCACAAACGTTGCACATCAAGTTGTTGCAACAACAACGAGCCACAAAAGCAATCGCCTCTCAAATATCCTCCACCATATCAATGGCGACCTCAACCAAGGCGATGAGTACGGCGGCTATACAACAAAATGTGGTCAAAAAACGCACTACCAAGATGAATGATACTACAACCACTAATAACAGCTACAATAACTATGGTAAGAACAACTACATTAACCACAACAGTAGTAGTGGCAGTAGTGGCAAGAAAAAATATAATTGTGGAAATGTTTCATGTAAAGCGGCGTATACCAGAACCACCACAACAAATCCATTAACAACCACTTCATCATCATCTCTAGATTTTAGAATAAAATCAATAACATCATCATCACCATCAACAACAACAACAGCAACAACGTCAGCCTCCTTATCGTCAGCTATAGCAACTGGTAAATCTACTCATATTTATAAAATCAATTCATCATGTAGCAGAAATTCAAGTAGCACAAGTTGGTTGCAATCAACTACACTCTTAACGTCATCAGCATCTACTTCATTGTCAACAACAGCATCAGTAACTGCATCATCATCATCAAGTTTTCTCAGGTAAGTCAAAGAGTATTAATTTCATATGCGTTTGTTTTTATCATCATACACCTCTTGGCCATCCTCCTTTTAGTGTTGGCACATTTGCCATAGTTTTAAATGCTGCGCATGGAATCAAATAATAATGATTGCAACGTTGATTGCAACAAAAATATTTAGAGTGATTTTCTGTTGTCTTGCGTATTCGTGATCTCATAACTAGTAATTGGGTTAATTTCATGCACATCATTTCTTGGCACTTTAATCAATAATTATACGATGTTTAAGTTGCTATCAAATCTTTATGTACCCGTACAACCAAACCAACAAGTGCACAGTTCATTTTAAGGATTCAGCGCAGACTTAAGCAAATTGTCATTAAAATGCCATAACGTATAATTTGCAATATAACAGTTGAATGTTTTCTATTTTCTATTGTCATGTGCGGCACCAATATCCGTAGTGTCATTTAGTCGAGTGAAAAACATTTAATAGAAAGTTTGCACTTCACATTGAAATATGTTTTTGTCGCCACAGGCTGGGACTTAAATGAATTTAATTTGCGTTTAATTTAAAATGGTGAAACTTTTCGCTGTGAAATTAATGTAAAATATCAAAATTAAAAGTTTTTAGGGTTCAAACTTAATGGAATTATTTGCAAAAAAAAAAAAAAATGCGTGCGGACGGAAGACGGAGTAGAGTTGAACATATATTCACCACGATGGAAAGTATATAAAAAGCGTGACTAGTTTTTGATGCCTAAGTTAGCTTTTATATTTTGAGTTTGATATTTTTCAATCTGATTTAGTTCATTAGTTTGGCAGCAAGGCTAGTAGGGGCTCAGATATAATAATATAAGCTGGATAACTGCATTAGTGATAGGTCATAGAAATTTCAAGTAAAAGCTAGTGTACTAGCTTGTCAGAATGGGGGTTGTGGGTTCAATTCCCCACGAAGACCTTGGTTTTTTTTACTACAAAAATAAAATTTGACTGTCGGTGGGGCTGCTCAGCGATGACGGCATAATCACTGGTCACTGTGCTGTCTTAAATACGGCAGTTCATTTCCGACTATCCTTCTACTTTCGCCACCTGTTTCGTCTATTCTCTATCCCTTTCCTAAGAAATATAGCACGGTACTTGACTAAATAGGCATTATTGCCTGAAGTGCTACTTCTCTTAAAAAAAAATCGAACAAGAATACTTGCAGGCTGTCTCTGGAAGAGGCTGATGCTCAACACTGACTAACACAAGGCTGGGAACCGCAGGCAGAAGCTGACTAACTGTGAATGTCTTAGGTGGTCTATGACTTGGACAGATGTTAGCAATGACTAAAGGCTGCGTAATGAGTAAGAACGCAGATAGCAAACATCACTGTCAAGAGAAAAGACTAGTGATACCATGTGGCTTACAGAAGGTATGATTTGCCTATAATTATTGGAGACCGGAGGGGATCGAAAAGGACCTCATAAAGCTGTTCCCATCGATTTTCCACCTATATAACAAAACTGCGTTGCTAGTAATCTAGTCTAGCACTTTTGTTAAAATGATTTAGGCACGAAGCGAAAATATTAAATTAAGAAAAGTAAAATATTCTTTTAAATACAAACTCATCTACGAGTAACCCAAATTAGCACGGAAAATTTAACTTTATCTTTAACTTTATCTAGTAAAAATTAAATTTTATTCTAAATAAGCGCGTCATTGGTATTTGTTGAACAGTAAGTTAAAAATATATTTTTGAATAAATTTCTTTTATCAGCCTAGAGATTAAATCGCTAGATTGAACTGTCATTACTGCACATCAATAACAAAATAACAAACAAAGCAACCAGCAGCCAACTTCACTGCCACCCGTGCCGCTAAAATTAGATTATGGAATTGCGAACCTTTAATAATATATTTTACCTGGGCATGAGAATTATTGACACATAGAGAATACTCCACTCACTGCTTTCAGAATGACTGTGGATTTTGGATAAAAAAGATGGTATTAATGAAAAATTGAAGAGATGCATTTTAATAGTTTCTCAAGCCATGGACAACTAAGGAATAATTTTTTAACAATTAGAAAGAACTCTGAGCGCGGGTTCCTATGCTTCATTAGATAGATCCTATCGTGCAGTCTGGATATCTAGATGTAGAATATCTAAATATTGTTATTAGCGTTTACAACTTGGGTCTTTCATTATTAGTGCCTTTTAAAGATTTACTCTTCTATTCTAACCGCAGCGAAATAGTTATTTATTCTTTTGTTTGAATCTTATTTCTACTCTTCAAATGATGTCCCATTAATGCGTTTTCTAAAGGTTAAGGAAAAAATAAGAAATTAGATGTTAATGCCCATATCATTAATAACTACAATTCTATTTTGTACTTCGTTCATCATACAGCTCAGGAAAAAAAAATGCATTCATATATCTAGCTAATTTCGGAATGTCTTTAAAACTGTAACAGATCCTTCACTGCTTTCGGTGCATTTTTGAAGAATTTATTTGATATTTCTTGATTAAAACTGTCACTGTTATTCTGACAACAAGTTACTCAAGCTTATAATTTAATTGAAGCTTTGCTTACAAAAGGATCTATTGGAAAGAGTATGCGCTTCATAAAAAAAAAAAGAAATTATATTCCTGTTTTCTATGTTCGCAGTAGATATAATTTAATGCCATATGCCATAAGATATTGTGTTTATTTGCGGCCATAACTTGGCGTACGTAATTGCATAATTATGAACGGTGAGTGTTGAATGTACTCCACCAATATTTTTAAGGGTATGGGACTTTTCTTACACCCTAGTTGTGAATATTGCTTCAAGGCTGCCTGTCATTAACTATTTAATTTTATCTAGAAATTCTTAAAATGTCCTTGAAGTACATTTGGGTAGGACTATGAAAAATCTAAACAGTTTTCGCAATTATTGTTCCTCCCTTCAAATCATTGATATTCCGTGCCAAATGAGTCGTCCTATAAGACCTTTTAAATTTAATGAGGTAATTTCAGAAATTAAGAAACTAAATTTTAAAAAGTCATCTGGATATGACAACATAGACCCAAATGTACTTAAATACTTGCCACAGAAAGCTTAAGTATTTCTTCCAACTTTATTCAATGCTGTTTTAAGGCTATCTCATTTTGCTTTCCATTGGAAGCATGCGAAGGTAATAATGATACTAAAACCAACGAAACCAGAACATTCTATTGATTCATATGGACCTATTAGTCTGCTGCCAATTCTTTCAAAATTACTTGAAAAGCTTATTAAAAAACGAATGTCTCCGATTTTAAAATATTTAGAAATTTTACCCCATCAGTTTGGCTTTCGTCGTAATCATGGGACCCCTGAACAGTGTCATAGAATTGTTAAAACAATAAGAGATGCATTGGAGAATCAGCAATACTGCTCTTCTTAATTTCTTGATGTTAAACAAGCTTTTGACAGAGTTTGGCCTGCTATACAAATTTAAACAACTACTGCCCGCACGGTTTTACCTTTTGTTGAAGTCCTACTTAAATGAACGCAGTTTTTATGTCAACATCAATGATGATAATTCAGAAATCGGCGTAATAATGTCCGGTGTACCGCAGGGAAGCGTATTAGGTCCAATTCTGTATACATTATTTACTGCACACATACCAACAACTTCAGATGTTATGATTGCCACATATGCAGATGATACTGCTATATTAGCAGTCAAAGAATCAGCATCTGAAGCTTCAGCATTTGTTCAATCACAGCTCGACTTAATTAACGTATGGTTAAAAAAGTGGAATATAAAAGTCAATGCTGACAAGTCAACTCATGTTACTTCTACTATTAAAGAGGCTGACTGCCCGCCTGGGTAAGAATATTGATAGACGACTAACATTGAAAAATCATTTACACCTAAAGAGAAAGCAGATTGATATAAAAACAAGGAAAATGTATTGGCTACTAGGTCCACATTCAGAATTGAGTCTAACCAACAAAGTAATACTCTATAAAACAATTTCAAAGCCTATCTGGACATATGGAATTCAGCTATGGGGAACATCATCGTTTTCTAACACTGATATTATTCAAAAATATCAGTCTAAAACTTTAAGACTTATAACACAAGCACCTTGGTTTGTTAGAAACAATTTAGAAATAACAGTATTCATAATGACCTTGACATTTCTAACGTTAAGGTAGAAATAAAAAAATATAGTATGAATTCCATGAAAACATTTTAACTATAGCACTTTTAGATGACAGTAAAGAAATAAGACGCCTAAAAAGACTGCACGTTCTTGATCTTCCTTTTCTAGTTTAAACTAAAAACATTTTAAGAAATTATGTGTGAAACATATAAATACAACTTGATTAATGCACTTGCAATTCGACTGACAACAATAAATTAAGAAGTTTGTAGATGCAAATAAATATATGTCTTTGGTTAAGTTCACTGGAATTTAACGTTTCTGTAATATCTTACATACTTATAGGATTTGTTTATTATTTCATTGTAAATAGATTGCATATAAATGTAAATACTAAAAAAACAATATTGTAATATTTTTATTCCTAACCACAAATTAAACTAACGCATTACTCATGGAAACAAAGAAAAGAACCTTGAAACGTTTTGGTAAAAAATGTGTCGCATAGGTTTCCTGATTGCTTTGTTTTTTGGAATAGGAAAAAAAACACTTTTTTCCTAAAAGACAATAGAATGCAATTGAACGATTCCATAGGCATATCAAAGTTTAAACTCCTGAAAAATTTATTATTTTTGGTTTTATGCTCTAAACAAATGAGGATCTTTTAAAGTTTATATCTTAGCAAGAACCGTTTGTGAAACACTGCTAAAAAATATCATCTAAGTTAAGTCTACCAAAATTAATATTCCTTACTGCTAATATTTGCTAAAAGAAAAACAATCAAAAGCATGGTTTTTTACCTGTGTTCTATTAAAAAAAAAAAAAACAAAAAAGACTGCAAGTATTATTTGTAATTAAAGCTTGTCAAACCATAACCCATGGACTCTCTTGCAGACTCCATGTAACAATGTTTACACAACATCTACTTTTAAAATAAACTAAACTTTTGTTGCAGAAAAATGACAATTCCCTTTTTTGTTTTTGGCTCTTTGATTTCAGTTGGCAAATGTTATCAAGGATACATATTTGTGAATTGATTCGTTTTTTTTTTGTTTTTTTGTCTAAAAACGTACATTTGACCACAGAATTCAATCAATAAACCACGTTTTCAACTGAACAATTTATTTGGTTCTTTTTTTTCTTTGCTGTTTTTTTAGTTTTTATTATCTCTTTATGAGTTAGTATTTGTGTGTGTTAGTTCATATCTAATGCAAACACATGTTTAACGTTCAAATATCCTTGTATTTTGGCGAGACTTTTACCTTGTTTTACCAGCAGCCCCACTTGCACAGACAGTTAGAGAGCCATAAACATACACGATAGACAAACACTAAAACACTCACACGACCAACAAGTAATTGATGCTGACCCCAACAACCACAGCAACATCATCATTTTGTTATACTCTTTATTTATTAATTCAATCCCTTTTCCCCTTTTTTTAAATTTTCCACTCGTTTTGCCATGAACCTCTTTTCAAGTTTCTTTTTAAAAATATTTTTTTTGTAACATGTCCAATTGGAAAAATGTTTACATGTATCTCACCTTCTAAACAGCAGGACTTTTGACCATATTTTTGTATCTTTATCTGAGTATTGAATTTGAGATCTTTATGCATGTGTGTGTGCTATTCAAACATGCCTGTAGTGTATTTTTTTTTTTTGTATTTTATAGAACAACAAAAAGTTTATAAAAAATTCATTTAGAACTACAAGTAATAAAACACTTTTTTTATAACATCTTGAAGGAGGGGAAGAGTAAGGAAAACAAAATGAAAAAGTAACATTTAACACGGAAGTAAAATTAAGAAAATATTAAATCAAACAATTGATTTCTAAAGCAAAAATTTAAGAGAATTTTCAGCAAGACTTTAAAAGAAGACGCCGTATTTTTGTGCGTTGTTCTGCCTAGTAATATATTTTAATGTCCATGCTACTGCTAGAAGTTTTGTAGCTATAGGGCCATTAGGTCACTTTACTAGAAGGGCTCAGCAAGCAGCAGCTGCAATTAAGTACCTCAATATCATTCTAATATTTTTTTAAATACCTTTAAAAGGCTGGAGATTTTTAAAACTAGAATATTGGCTGGACCAGATGCAGTCATTTGAATGATTAATTTGAGTTAATAACAATTTGACATCTCGTGTCCATCTAGCCACCCATGACAACAGACAATTACAACATGCAACATTGCTTAATTAAACTTAGCGCCAGCTTTTGAAATTATTTGGTAGAAAATTCAAACAAATGAGACTCATCACTTACTGCAAAGACACACTGAAATCATTGTATACCATTTTTTAAATAAAAGCGTCAAATGTCAGCAAAACTCGACTGGAACACGATCTTCATTCAATAAAAATTATCTTAGTTATATTCAAAACAAACATAATTTTGCTAATTTAAAATTTGTCTCACATAGTCTGTTCTACTCGAAACCTTCATCGCAACTGAAATTGAGTTAAATTAAATTTCCAAAAATTAAACCCTTCTAGAATCACACGAAATTTAAAATAATTATCACAACAATTTAAAGAGTAATATAAAGTTATAACGCAAAAGGGGTTTAGTCAAAAGCTTAAATAAAATGCTTCTTTTAAAACCCGTAATGCAGCATCTTCTTTAATCCAACTTTATTTTCTAAAAATGTACGCCAACAAACAAATTAATTAGGAAGATTTGTTTAACATAACGACTACATGGTGACGGTGATAGTTGTTGATGATGATGATGATGATGTCATAATAAAAGTAATGACAACGATGTCGACGACAACCACAAGCCAAACAACACCTGTAGAAATCCTAATTAATCCTTGGGTAAACACATTTTGTTAATAACAAAAGCAACAATAGGAACTTTATTATTTGTTGCTTGTTTTATTATTTTTTTCCTTTTTTGGAAGAGTAGAAGCAAAATAATTTAAAGCCTAGATAAGGCAAGGATAACAACTAATGAAAGTAAAAATCTTACCAAGGCTAATGGGAAAAAATAAAACAGTTTTTTTGTTTGGTAATAAAGAACTTTATTAGAGCTTTATTTGTTGCTGTTTGTTCATCCTTTTCCGTCTTTATTGGCTGTTTTGTTGGGTGTAAACGGTGAGCGCTTTCAATGTGATAACATCATCAATACCGCATTCGGAACGGGAAACGACCTAGGCAGAATACTACGGAATGGGACAACCGAGGCGAATATACTGGACGGACAAGGAGTGTACAAATTAACTTGTACATGCGATTATGGCTGCATAGGTCGAACAGGACGAAAAATTAAGACCAGATTTGGGGAACACATTAGAGACTATAAGAGAGAACTACGGGAACCAAAATCAACGCCGGAATCGAACTTTGCAGACCATATATTCAACAACAAATGTACACCAGGACATATAAAAACAACGGTTAAACTGCTTCATACACAACACAAAGGAAGGAGACTAAATGTATTGGAAATCATGGAAATATACCAACGAAAAACATTTGACGGACGAATAAATGAACAAATAAACACTGCTTCGGACACAATATTTGAACCATTGGAACATTTTTACAAGGGAACAGACATTACACAAACACGAACACGTTACGCAGGTGCACAGGACCAGGGCAATAGGGGACATCATAAACGTACAATTACAGAGGGGGGAGGGGGAGAACCCAATGGGTTCACACATGAACGAAAAAACGGACAACAAGCATGATCGTAAAAGGATTAAGTTAGGAAAAAAAGAAAAAGACGAATGACAAAGGGAGCGACAAATTAAGAAGGAAGGGACAAACGGGAAAGGAGGGAGAGAGAGACACAGGCAAAAAAGACAGAAAGCGACGAACGCAATAACACGAAGGGAGACACGAACTATATAAACACAACTGACAATAGAACTCAACTAACACGAAAAGAATACTGAAGATGGCAAACAGCCGAAACCGGCTTGTTCACAAACCAAATTTGACGAGGGTCGACGGAAAACTGTACCCAAATAAAAGTAATTTTAGCCCCGTCCAAGCACATATTGAAAATCCAAGTTCGGGTTAACGTAGTTCTATTACTCATGTAGATAGAATGCCCACCAGCTGGCACTTTATGCGGGGCCAATTATCAATATTTAAGTATTATCTAGGTACGAGTGTCCGTTTGAGGGTGTTTTCCGTTTCTTCTAGTATATTAGCAGTTTAGTGTTGTGAAAATTATTTATTATGTCACTGTTAAAAACTTTCATTTTGTAGATTTCCATGCTTTCACGGATGTCTAGTGTTCGTCCTTCTTTTTGCTAGGATGTAGTAATATCATACATTCATCTATTTCCCCTGGAGAGTTCTCGTGAATGTCAAGTTGTAATGCAAAATTGGAGTCTTCTATTTTCCATTTGTATGAGAGTATGTGTTCTATAAATCTTGTTTTTAGTGTTCGTCCAGTTTGCCTTATAGAAGTATGTTTGCAGGTGCAAATAAATCTGGATCAAAATGTGTGAGTTGTATTTGTTGATGCCTTGAGATTATGTATTAGAGTGCTATTGGTTTTTAATGCTGTGAGTAAACCTTCTTTGTGACAACAAGTTATTTAATCTATATATTTCTGGTTCTGTTTAAGTAAAAGTGTGCCGTCGTGTTATATCAGTTGTCTGTTTGTCTTCTTTATTTCGCTTTTTAGTGTTGTACTGTCTAAGAAGTTTGTCGATAGTAGTGGGTTTGTAGCCGTTATTTTTGGCTATGGTGTAAATTGTGACGAGTTCTTTGTTGCACATATCTGGTGTAACTATTACTTTCTTAAGTCTATGTATCATATATCTGAATGCTGCTAGTTTATGCTGAATAGGGTGGTTCGATATAGTAGGTTTTCTATAGACGTCGAATGTTAAACAGTCAATTTCTCGCGTTATTATGTTGTCAAGATATTTGCTACTTACTTTTTTAATGTTGTACATCACATATTTTGTCTTCATAAGCTTGATTAAAAGATCTATTAGTATCGAGTTTCCCCAAAGGCATCCTAAGGCAATATTACACCGCTTTCTTCAAAAGGAATCTCCATCTACTTTTCTTGTACCCAGCTACTATCGCCGACTACTTTCAGCCGCGCCAATAAAATAATTACGTACCTTTTCCTACTCCAGACTTCAGTTTTCCATTTATACTTGGCAGTTAACTAACCTTTTTCCCTAAGGCTATTTAACACTTGTTTTTCTTCTGGCCTAGGAATATACTGGGATATAAACTCACGATCTTCGTTTACCAATTGAAAATATATATCAAAAAACAACAATAATAACATTAATTGTGCAAAACGTTTTAAATCGTCTTTTCATATAAGTATTCCGGACTCTTACAAGCGAGCAAATTTAATGACAAATCTCTGACCCTGTTGATATGGACTTGACTCTTTGTAGGCCAAAAATTATATTAAAATGTTAAGTATAAAAATATTTAAGATGGTAATATTCTATTGCAAATTAATAAAGTTGACCCATTATAGGTACATATATGGACATGAAACTGTGAATACTTCGTAGTTCCTTATAACTTTCCATTTTTTCTACACCAAAAAGCATGTAAAAAAATTTGAAATTACTTACAGATCGATTCACCAGCTTCTCTACAACCCAAAAAATCTTTAAAATAAAATAGAAATATCAAAAATATGAGGATATCAAAACTTATGTTTTACCTTTATCGCCGTTTTGGCCTTATGTAGGGTGTCAACTACCCCTTTTCATTATCTGCTGTATTCAAAATTACGCAATTTGAGATAAACTAATTTATTAAATGATCCAGTCTTAAACAACTGTAATATTATCATGATTCCAATAACAAACAAAATCTAATATCCTACGAATGTTACCCCACCCATCACAACCAAAAATAAAAACCCTTTTTTGTAAACTCAAACACCAAAAGTAAATAAAACAAGAAACAATTTCTTAATTTTTTTTAATGCGACCTTCAGAACAATATAAATATTAATTTTATAATGGTGTTTGCACATGTTGGTATTAAAAAAACACCACTACAAATGCAAACAAGCAAATTCTCTTAAATATGTACCGATACACGACATCAAATATATGTTCGCTGTATAAATGCTTTCATTATAAGGACTGCAATAAGTCAAATGAATTTCATACCACGATATTTGAAAGCTTAGAATTGCACGTACAATTCCTGTTTTTGTCCACAAAATTAATTTCTTTAAACATTAATTTTCTTTTCTTGATTATTAATAAGAAAAATAGGCCATTTTGTTTTTTTAAGTGAAAAACTGCTAATAAAACAATTTCTATTGTCATGTCAGCTGAAATATAAAAGTCAATTTTATTTATTGCGAGAAATCACTATACACTATCAATGATATATGTAATGCGTACGATATTTATTATGACTTGATAAGATTTACATCTGCACCTGGCCGTAAGCCTTAATCAGATGGTGAATCATTACCATTGTGGATGAAATGTAGCGTCATTCTTGCCCTAGAAGGCCTTCGGATACGTATATCCTCCGGTCACTCCTAGTTGCTACTTCAAAAGCCCGGAGTAGGCCGCAGCCTTCACTCCTTGCTGAAGAGTTGGAGACTATCCAACTCCTGGTCCAGAACGCATGAAGCTTAATATAATTACGAACACGACGGCATTCATACTCACTGGACCTAGACCATTCATTGTGTTCATTGTGAATGACCCGACCGACAAACTCAAACGAGGGCCTCGAAACACACAGCCACCACGATACTCCCGAAGGGCCTACCTCAATAATCAGCCAGAGAACAGCATAAAAATACAAATAGCAGAACTCTGTGGCTTTACTAATTCCCGTGGATATATAGTGGATTGTCCAGTTGGCTCCTACTAACCTTGAAGGAGACTGGGCTCCCTTTTACCCCCGCAAGACACAAGTCTAGATGGTTGTGTGATCCATAAAGACTTATAATATGCCCCCGGGGGGACAATATTTATTATCTTTGGCCAATGCGAGGGTGTCGACTAACTTTTTACTGAAGAAGTTCATATGAATTGGGCTACGAAATAGTCAATACGATGGGCCACCATGCTTTAAACAAATTATTTCTGCATCGAGAAAAAATAAATGTTTTGTTACGTTTGTTGGTTTCAATAAACGTTTTGCAAAATAATAACACAACACAGACTTTTAAATTGAATGATTTACATATTTACTTTTAACACACACAAAATAAACACTATGGCAACTGCAGCACTGCAACTCCTAGAAGATGCTTTATTTTTTCTTGTCTTTACTCAACTTTACTTAATGTCTATTGCCAGCGAGTGGTGTTTATATATCTTTACTAAGCTGTTCAGGCGTATAAGGAAGAATATAAGAATATCCTACTTTAACATCACCCCATATTGTTGTTGTTATCATTATTCAGTGTAGGCGCCTGTAAGGCTGTGTGTTTTGTTTTTATTCTGTGTTAGTTGTTTTTGTGTTCTATTATATAACATATTTCGTGGAATTTCTTATAAACATGTTGTTATTGTCTTGTGTGTATAAATTTTCTTAGAAAAGTATGCAGTTTGTGAAATGCACAGTAGGTCGTTTCCTTTACTTTTTTACTGATAATTATTTTTTTTTAACCTAACGTATCATTTTCGTAAAGAAAAGTTTTAAAAATGTCAGAAATAGACTTTGTCAGGTTTGTACTCTATTTTTCCCATAAAACGCCCTGAAAAAGTTAGAGGACAATTTGGGACTTTCCAAAAAATTGGTCTAATTAGGAAGGGCTATACCCTACTACTCCTTGTAAATTTCTAGATTTATTATTATTTTCTGTCCATTCAAGAATATAAACTTTAAAATATTCGGAAAGCTTTTGGCTCCGCTAGAAGAAAAAATGCTGTAGAAAGGTAGGAAAAGTATTATTTTTAATATCCGAATATCTTCAAAACAATGAAAGCTCATACATTTAACGATAATCCGCAGAAAAATAAGAATTCGGCAATAGCTTTAATTATTCGTACAAACTATTTCACCCATCGCCGGCATTCATATATAAACTTCAAACGCGACAGAAGCTTCAATATAACCGCGCTAGTTTTTTAGAAATTAGTTAGAATTATTTTCATTTTTTCCTACCAATTCCTCCATTGTAAGACGTTTTTCTTATGACTTTAGAGTCACTGACCTCAGACCAACGTAATCGAAATTTTATATTTGTTTTTTCAGCTTATTATAGTAAACTTTTACCTTGATTTTATTCACAAACTTAACTGGTCTTTGTCCTTATATTTTGTTTGGTAGTGTTGAAATGTATATCATGTAACAATCAACATTTTACAAATGATGTTGGTAAAAGGCTTTAAAAAATAACGTTAAAAGTTTATATTTGAATAATGTGTATATGGCGCCATTTATTTATGTCACGCAAAATATGTTTGTTTGTTTGTTCTGTTGTTAACTCAAAACTTTTTGGAAGAACTTTAACTTTTAACATTTCAACTGGATTCATATAGAAAATATATTTATGTATGTATGTAAGTATATATGTATGCTATCCTATGTATATATGTATGGGTATGTATTTGTATGTACACATGTTTGAAAGCATATACATAGTTGTAATATGCTGACAAACCAACCAGTAGTCGTCCGCTGGATAATAAAATATAGGCTGACAGCATTTCATTTGACATGGCTTTCATGCTTAAAAAAATCATCAGCCAAAGATACAAAGCAACTTAAACAACTCTAACATTTTGTCTGCTTATCTGTCTGTCTGTCTGTCTGTCCGTTTTACATTTGTCACGTTTGTCACTTTTCCTACTGTTATTTGAGAAAATTTATGAGTGTCACAAGCTAAATTTAATGCGTCAACTTGACGCTAAAAATTAAAAACAGCAAAAGAGTACAAAAATATATTTTATTTATTTTTATTAAGTTTATTTGCTTCTCTGTTTGACATTAAGTCAAATCGTATAATTTACATATTTCGATTTATAACACCATCACGCATATGCCAACTATGTCAAGTGTGGGCTTTATAATTTTATCTAGTTGTGTTATTCGCTTCTTGTTTCATATCAAATTACATGATTTTATATCAATAGCCAGTCGTACATATAAAAGAAGTATTTTATATATATTTAACAAATGTCTAATATATAAGTAGCATTAAATGAGATGATGGAATGTGAAAGTTTTTATTAGAATTATCCTGCAGACGAATGGCTACTAACTTGATAAATTAAACTGCTGATGTAATTTAACCTAAATTTAATTTAATTTTAAAGTAGTCTGTTGCAGTGTTATAATCAATATTAAAAAAATTAGTTAGTTTTTCATTTAATGTATTTTAGAATTAAAAACTAAACTAAACTAAATTAGTAATTTTGAAAATTTAAAAGAGCCTTTTTACAACCGTCAAGTTTTTTTCACATCCATTAAAAATTCAAGCATCACTGGAATTCCCAATAACTGAAACTAATAAACCAAAAAACTTAGAAACGAAAGGATATATGGATAGATGGCGTAATTTTATTAATTTCGCCTTTTTATTGAAATGATATATACGGTCCCCCAAATAACATTTTTTTTGTTTTAAATGCTATAAACAAAACTACACAGCTTCAACTGTGTAGCACATAGCGCCGTCCTGTTAAAAACCAAATGTTGTCAATATCCTCCTCTTCAATTTTTGTGAACAAAAATTCGTGCAACATGGCCCGATAACGATGGCCATTGACTGTAACGGCCACTTCTGAAAAATTGCCCAATTATGCCTCTGGACCAAAATACGCATCAAACAGTGACTCGTTTTAGGTGCGTCGGCTATTCAATGTATGTGTGCGGGTTTACCGTGCCCCAAATGCGACAATTTTGCTTGTTTACATACCCGCTTCATCTGAAAAGATGATTTTTTTTTGCAAAATCGGCATCTTCTGTAAGTCGATCGCAGGCCCACTTAACGAAGCGTTGTTCAAGCGTATACACAACCATATTCGTTCAGCGGAAGGATAAAACTAATTATCTGTCAAATCAAACATGAGCTAAGTGTTACCATTCACGAAATAAGCACTAGTTCTAAAAAAAACGTTAGATTGCAGACCCGTTAGTAAAACACTTTTAAAGTTCGAGAAATATGTGCTTCTATGCTTGTTACAACAACAAGTATGAATATTTGAAGTTAGATATTAAAGAGTGTCTATTAATAATGCAATTTAGTATATATGATATTATCTCTTGAACTATCATAGACAGAAATTAACACCGCCGACCATGTATTACTTTATCTGATATAACAGGAAGTATAAAATTAAAATTTGGGTTAAGAATTATCTTATAAGTCATTATAGATAGACAATTGAAGTTTCCGCAGAGTATGCACAACTATTTGCACTATTACATAACTAAAATTATTATTTAATAGCAGCCGTCAGATATCGAAGTTACATTTTACAAATTTGTTCTTTATAAATTTAACCTTAATTTCGATGAACTTCAGACGGGGGAGTATGTCTAATTTGAAGTCATTTTTTTTTTCAAGAATCATGTTTCTCACTATATTTGCAGCTCAATCTCATTACAATAACTTAAGTTTCTTTTGCTAATAACATCGTTATTGTTTAAATCCCCTGCTAATGATTTTAGCTACTTTTATTCTATTTTTGTATTCTATATTCAAGAAGCCTTTGGATTAATAATGAGTAAAAATTGTATGTAATAGATAGGACTCTTTGAAAAACACTTTACCAAAATTTTTTATGGTACCAATATAGTGCTGTTGCGCCTCAAAATATTTAATATTTCACAGTTAATGTTTTGAAACTGTGGAAATGTGAAGTTCTAAAAAATGGGCCCTTCACGTTACTTTCTTTCCATAAAAGAATTTATTTCCAAATAAAATATTCTATAGACTTTGAGTTGATTGATTGAGTTTATGTAGCAACAATTTAACTTTAGTTCTTTAATTTTTAATGAGTGAACCATGTTGTGAGAATTATTGCCGAGCTTTTCTCTTCGTAATGCATCAAAAATTTAAGTCATCTTAATCTAAATTTGTTGTTTGATTGTGCTTTTGAAAGCAAAGTTCTTGTTGAAAACCCCTTTATATTCATTAATATGGTGGCACAATTCTTACAAAAATCTCTTTATCCATATACATTATCACATGTTAATTGTCACAGGAAAGAAAACAGCTTAAAGTTATATATTTTATTTGGGTATGGTTTTACGTCAACCTGCGTTAAATTTGATTTGTGAACATACCGGTTTCGGTTATATGCCATCTTTAGTGTTCTCTCTATACTAGTTGCATTTTATTGTCAGCTGTGTTAATATAGTTAGTCTTGCTCGTGTCTCTCCGTGTTATTCTTATTGACATCGTTGCTTTCTCTCTTTTCGTCTGTATCTCTCTCTCTCTATTTTTAATTTTAAAATCAAAAACGATAAAATTATTTTCATTTATACTTAAAGAAGAAGAAGAAAGCATATCCACATCGGCATTTCACTACTGCTCATATATTTCATCAGTGTATTTTGCTACAAATATTGTAAAGAAAATTCAAAAATTTTTTTATTTTCTTTATTTTTAAAATTACCTATGAACGGCTTCAAAAGGAAAAGTATTTTTGTTTTCGAAATTTTTGCTGTACTTTTGTATAGAAGTATTTTTGAGTTTTGTTATCGTTTTGCTGCGTTGGTTCAATGAAAACTCTCACTTAATCAATTTGGCTTGAGATATAAGAGTCTTTTCGATACAAAATTTGGGGTTAAATCCACTGATTAGCAATATGAGCAGTAGTGAAATGGTTATGTGGATATGCTTTCCGCCACAGTAATACATTTAAAATATTTGTTGACCAATAAATATTTTATGAAAATATCATAAGCTTTTTTTTGTTAAAGGCAACTAGCATAAATTAGCGCAGATTAAATTAAACTATGAAAATTATTAGAGATGTTGTTTCATAATGATTTGCCTATTTGAAATTTATTAGAGATTTCTTTTTAGTTTTTATGAATATTGCAGTTTATCTTAAGGCCATTATTTGATTAATGATCGTTTAAAAATCTGGCTGGATTAATACGTGATGTGGATCATTATCACAGTATTGCCAAATTAGTAAAAATATGATTTTTTTTTACTTGCCATCAAATCATTGTGCTTAAAATTTGTCGTTTTTCATATTGTCTCAAATATATAAAAAATGAAATCAATACTTGGAAATTAACTAAAATGTCTTATTGTGCAATTTGTTTTCCTTGCAACAATATTAAGGAAAAGTGATCAGTTTATTTTGAATTATTAACCCCATTTAAATAATTATTTGACACACAAACCAATTAAGGTTTTTAGTTCCAAATTTTTATTGCAGTAAACGAAAGCTTAAACCTAAAAACCTGATTTCAAGTTATAAAACAAATCAGCAATATTTAATAAAGTAAAAAAAAAATATTTTAAAAAATTTAGTTTTAGCGGTTGCATTTATGAATACCGGCCACAAATAAATGAAATTTGTGCATTTCACAAACTCAGCTAAAAATATTCATACTCATGGTATTCATTTACCTGACATGAGCACAAGCAAGTGTTAATAAATCGTACTTAATTGATTGATAATAATCTAGGAAATACCATATAATACATTATCTGACTTATTGTAGTTGATTTTGTTGTTTTTGTTGTCACATTTTTTGTGATTTTTCGGTTTTGAATTTTTTGTACTTTGTACAAATACAACAATTTAACGCAGAGCTTTAAGTAAATGTCTATTTAGGCGTGTTATTTATTGCATGGCTGCAAAATGGGGCGCATGTGCAGCAATTGAATTTCCACTCAAGTAAAAATTAAACTTCACTCGCACAAGCGCATAAATGTATTAGACTTAATTTCCCCAATATATTCCCAGGATTGTATATATGTGTGTGTGTGTGTGTAGGTGTATTAGATTGGTCACCAAGCAGTCAAGCCACTGTTATAAAGGAAATAAAAACAAGATCGATGGTGTTTGTGTACGGATTATTGTATTTCACTATTACACGAACCCGTAGCAAATGCTAGAAAACATATAATTTTTCACTTAAACATAATTGCATGGTGGCATACAAAGTATTCACTAAATGACTGTCTAATAATCATATTCAAAGCTAAACAATTTTTCTACTCTTTAATAAGAATTTAAACTATTTAAAATTAATAATAAATATTCCAGCTAAACTTTATTGTTGTTGTTGTGACTGGTTGATTTTGCAAACGAATGTTTATTTTACTTGTATGTATCGGTTACTTAATAGCCGTCACAGTGCCCATTTGTCGTACTCTTTTTTAAGCTTTTAAAAATCTTATTAAATAATCGGTTACCGTTTTTTTTTTGTTGTTAAAGCTGTGTGGGTTTTAAATTAAAATATAATTTATTTTAATTATTTTCTCAATTAGTATTTTTATGTACAAGATAATGACATCTAATTTATTAAATTAAATTTTGTAAAATAAAACGGAAATATTTTCTTTTTCTAAAACATATGAAAATTCACTTGATTTACATTTTATTTGAAAGTAGAGCAATTGAGATCAGAAACATTAATTCTTAATACTGCACACTGGATCGTGTAACACATAAAAAATGACAAATTTATAAAAAATATAATTTTATATATAACGATATTAATGTATTAAATATAATAACATAACTACGCTTTATGTTATATAAGTGAACAGTAAATTTAGTCGAATTCTGTAAGTCCACCTCATTACCGTACCAGCTACTAATTTTTTGTATCAAAGAGAAGAAAAACTTGAGGCAACAATGCCTATTTAGTTAAGTACCGTGCTACATTCTTTAGGAAAGGGATAGAGAAGAGATGAGTCAGGTGGTGAAAGTAAAAGGATAGTTACGGAAATTAACTGTCGTATAAGACGTGACCGTGTCTTCATCACTGAACGGCCCCACCGACAGCAAATTTTTATTTTGTACTGAAAAACAGCCAAGGTCTTTGTTGGGAATCGAACCAACAACCGCCAGACTGACAAGCTAATGCACTACCTACTAGCTTACAGGGGCACCTGAGCAAGTAACTCAAGTACCCCTGTACTTGAGCTATTAATTTAGTGTAACTCGTTGACACTTTTCATACAAAGTTTTGTAACACGGAAAGATTTTAACCACAAAAGCTATAAAAATTGACTGTTTCTTCTGCCTTAATTTCTCAGTAGTTGCACAAATCCTAAGTATCATTCATCCTCGAGCATTTTGAGAATTTCATTATTTTACAACTAATTAGATCTAAATAAAAACTTTTGTTGAATGCAGAAAATAGAATCGAATATTTTTCAATAATAAATTTGCCACGTGTTTTAGTTCACGACTGTCAAATATGAACTGTCAAGATTAATGTTCAATAAAATGGCAGCAAAACAAGGTAGTATTCCTTCCTAATGGACACCCTGAATAAAAAGAGATGATGATAATGAGCAAAAAGGTTATTTCTTAAAAATGCAGAGCAAAGACAGATATAATTTTTCCAAGCGAATGCCATTTTTTTAACCGTATAACCGTTTTGTTAATTTAAATAGTTCTATAAAATTTTAAGAATATATTGTATGTGAATTCATAAAATCAAATATAATTCGTATTAAGTTGTTTGGATTTGTTCCACCAATAAATGAAATACTGTTATTATTCCTTTCCGTCTTTGCTGGCTGTTTGTTCGGTATGAACGGCAAACCTACCCAACATAAACTAACAGCATTTATTCATATGATACACATACTTAAGAAAATCCCACTTACTACAAATAAGTACAACAAAGAACTCGATACAATATACACCATAGCTAAAAACTACTAACCGACTACTATCGATAAACCTCCTAGACGTTTCAAAACTAAAAACAGGGGTATAAAAAACCCAAAGAGACAAACGATATAACACAACGGCACACTTTTACTGCCACAGGACCACAAATATATATATAAAATAATCTTTTAAAAAAGTTTACTCACAGCAATTATCTTGCATAGATAAGTTACGTCTATCAGACGTATGCCTTTTTAATTTTGCACTCCATCTCTGTGGTTTGTAGTGAGAGAAAATGTATATGCTCAGTCTTCTCAGTTGATCTCCGTAGCTTGCTAATGGTTATCACAGAGAAAATTCAATAAATAAATGAACTCAATAACTCCCATGACAATTTTTATTTTTTTTAAGTCCTTAAATGTTAGAAATCATACGTCTTTCAGACGTAACGTTATCTTTACCGTACTAAAAAATAACGTTATCTTTCTAGTGTTAAAAACCAACAACACTGTGAGACGTAATTTCAGGACATCAATAGAAACAACCGACAAAATTAGCTACAGTGGAATAGACAGACTTACTTGTACTTGCAAACATACTTATATAGAAAAAACTGGATGAACACTAAAAACAATATTTACAGAGCACATATGCTCATACAAACGAAAAAGAGAAGACTCCAACTTTGTATTACACCTTGAAACTCACGTGTACACACCAAGAGAAATAGATGAATGTATGCTATTACTACATCCTAGCAAAAAGAAGGACGAAGACTAGACATTCTTGAAAACACGAAAATCTATAAAACAAGAGCTTTAGTGACATTATAAACGAACAGGCAAACACTATCTCAGACACAATTTTCACACCACTAAAACTGCTCATACACTCAAACAAACGAAAAAAACACCTTCAGACGGACCTGGATGATAAAAAAGAAATATTAAAAATTCGCCACGAATGAAATAGCAGTTGGGCGAGCATTCTACCTACATGAGAGAATACGACGTTAATGAAAGAACTACCTAAACCGGGACAGTGACTCACCAGTACAGTTTAGGATACGGCGTAAGATGTCTGCAATATTTTTATTTATGAAAACACTAAACAAAACTGTTCTTTTCTTTCTGCTTTGATTCTAATGTGCAATAACAAAATAAAACTGCTACTGATTTTAGCATTCATTTTTTTAATCTGTAATTTTATTCTTCTACAAGCTTAAATCTATTAAAATCATACCATACATCTGCTATAGCACAAACATTTTTCACGTGCTAAACGATTATAAAAAGGTTATAAATTTAAAGACATCCAATACTAGACAAAGTAATGTTTTGCTGGCTTCTTTCAGCATTATTTTTAAATATAGATATAATAACCTGAATGATAGCAAAATATATAAATTTATTCCTACAGTTACAATATGGATCAAAGGATTTCGTTTTTAATAGATTATATTTAAAACGGACTAGCCAATTGCATCCGAGACTAATATCGTAGCTAATGGTTAACAAACCTGTGTCCGACACAGGTTTGTTGTTAGGAGGCTGTTTGTTGGCGCCACCTCCTCGCCACGACGCTTGAAGGATCATTGACAACTCAGCTCTTTAGTCCCCTTAATAACACTGTAACAGTTCATGACTGCTTACTTGGTATTCGCGGTTGCCCATACTTTCTGGGCATTTTTCTATTCGCAGCCTGTGAACACGTCCAATATAATTTAACTTATACTCACAGATCTCACTGCAAAGTATACTTACAATACATACATACATATATCTACATCTCTCTTTTGCGGTTTACTGAATTTAAGAATATATTTACTGTAAAATCATCACTGCTGCTCCAGCTCTGCACTAAGCAATAATTAGTCTTTTTTTCATGATTTTTCTAGTTTCGAGATGTCACTGTTTTATGCTTCTTTACCATATTTCCACAAGATACGTCCCTCATCTTTAGTGAATATAACTTTAATTGTCGCAATTTTGTAGCTAAAATGCAATAAGTTACTGACATCTAAGCAATTTCCTTTTGCATTCTTTCACTTTAGGCTTTAATTAATAGGGAAAGTGTTCCATGTCTTTTAGTCCACTTTTGGAGATATGAGAAAAGCAAGTCCAAATGTTGCTCTGTAAAAAACCTTATCTCAGTTTTTTTTTTTAAAGAGAAGTAGCACTTCAGGCAACAATGCCTATTCAGTCAAGTACCGTGCCACATTCTTTAGGAAAGGGATAGAGAACAGATGAAACAGGTGGTGAAAGTAGAAGGATAGTCGGAAATTAACTGCCGTATATAAGACAGCACAGCGACCAGTGACTATGCCTTCATCGCTGAGCAGCCCCACCGGCAGTCAATTTTTATTTTTGTAGTGAAAAAAACCAAGGTCTTCGTTGGGAATCGAACCTACAACCCCCATATTTACAAGCTAGTACACTATCTACTAGCCTACAGGGGCACCCTAAGATTTTGCTCAAAATAAATTATTCCATAGAATAGAAAATCGTTCTATTTTATTGAAAGTTCCAGTTATTGGTTGTGGCGTAGAGGATTTCCCAGTGAACTGTGATGGATATTGACGATGTTTCCTTCTTTTAATCGTCCCTAATTTGATGCCAAATCTCTTCACGTTGCTGCTGTGCCATTAGTAGGAAATTCTAATCAAAACTTAAAGGCTTAATACGCTGGAGATTGTGTCTAACTAACATGAAATTTGAGGATGATGTTTGTAATGCACATGCTTCATAGATTTTAAGGAAACCAGTGTTTTGAAAAGATATAGCAACAAGTTCTTATTAATAATGCCACCTATATATGGGTCCTGAAGCTTGTAAGCTTGTAAGCTTGCTAAAATATAATATTTTGCCCGTTTCCCTTAAGGAAGCATTTGTTTCGTAGTTTAAAATGTTTTAATATTTGAAGTCTAATCGAATTAGAAAAAATATAAAACAATTCTAGAACCCATTACATGCATATTCTGCTTCCAGAAAATTTTGTTAAAATTTTAGAATTATAATGAAAATTGATTAAATACGAAAGTGTGTTAATGTATGCTTTGCAAAAATTTTGTTATCATCACATATCTGACAATGCGAAATATTCGTAGTAATTCTTCAATGTAACAATGTGAAACGTTAATCGTATGATGCAGTGCTATATTTCATTCCTCTTGAACAACAATTATTTTTCCTTCAACTATATTATTTCCGGTTAAGCATAAACTCTAAAATAGTGAGCTGATGTAAAATCATATTAAATTTTAAGGTTAATTGGTGTTAAAGTCATTTTTAATTAACAGCCAACTAGTACGTATGTGGTATCATTATAATTGTAAATTAAAACGGAAATCCTCACAAAAACAAGAACAAAAGTATGCATAACATATGCGAACATACCAGATCACCGGTTAGCAAAATAGTAAAAAGTACAATATCCAGTATTTAAAACACTTATGTAAAGTATATTTTATACTTTTTTTACATTATGATTTTTAGCCTTTGTTGTTATTGTAATTTATCTACTACTGCAGATTAACTTTTATTCGCATGGCGAGTTTTTTTAATTTTATTTTTATTTTTTTGTTTTTGTTTTGTCAATTGGCGTTCAAGTAATTGATACTTTGGCCCAATAACTGCAGTCATTCACTTTTAATGCGAATGGTGCAGCAAAAGGCTGCTATTGCTGCAGCATGCGACTATAAATTTGCAATATTGTTGGTCTGCTCAACGTCTAATAAAAATTTGAATTGAATGGTGGACAAAACAAAAAAGTAAAAAATGTATGATCATACTTAAGAATTTGTACATATGAATATCTGTCTGTCTGTCTGTCTCTATGTCTGTTGTTTTTATCAATTTGACATACGATACTTAAACATTCAGCAATAAAAGCGTAATAACAACAAAATCAGGTCAATAAATTATTATTAATTGTTGTTATGACCACATTATTTGTTAATAGAGCATTTCATTTTATTTATTAATTCTTGGATTCTTTTAATATTTTCCGTTTTTATTTCATTTTTTTTTATTTATTTATGCTGATGCAAGTTAATATATTTAGTTACGATTGCAGTTTTTTAATTCGATTTTTTAATTATTTTGCTCTTTATTCGTATGATGTTTGACCCAAATTAAATAGACTATTTTTATTACTAATGTTGTGTTAAAATATTGATTTTAAATTAAGTGTTCAAGTGTGAAATTAGTAAGGAGAATATAACTATAACAAGTCATTTAAAATTGCTTACCGGGACGGCTAAAAATATTAAAATTGAATAAAAAAGGTTGAATTTACCATACAGAAAATTTGTGGTTTCCTTTGTATTTTTGCTATTTGTAGACCTGCTTCCAATAGCTGCAATAGCGACTTTTGTTATGCCAATTTTAATAGCCCGATAGTCGACTTTTAAAATATTCAACGAAATCCTATAAGAAAATTTTTTTTAGGGTCCTAGTTGCAATTTCTGGGCATTTACATATAAAATCACATCTTCGTAAATAGCTTAAGTTATCATCTAATTTTCTATGAAACACGTTATACTTCAAATAGTTAAGGCGAACTACTTATTAAGCTTGATACTCAGAAAGTCGCATTGGGGCCGTGCAATCGCACTCAATGCAACTAATGTTAAGATCACTTTCAGGTCCCCCGGGGGCACATTATAAGTCTTTATGGATCACACAACCATTTCGACTTGTGTCTTGCAAGGGTAAAAGGGAGCCCAGTCCCCTTACGCTAGTAGGAGCCAACTGGACAATCCACTATATTTCCACGGGAATCAGTAAAGCCCCACAGTTTCGCTATTTGTCTCTTTAGGCATTTAGCTGTTCCCTGCATCATTACTGAGGTACGCCAATCGGGAGTAACGTGGTCGCTGTGTGTTTTGAGGCCCTCGTTTGAGTTTGTGGGTCAGATCAGTCACAATGAACACAATGAATGGTTCAGGTCCAGTGAGTATGAATGCCGTCGTGTTCTTAATTATATTAAGCTTCATGCGTTCTGGACCAGGAGTTGGATATTCTCCAACTCTTTAGCAAGGAGTGCGGCCTACTCTGTGCTTTTGAAGTTGCAACTAGCAGTGATCGGAGGATATACGTATCCGAAGGCCTTTTAGGGCGAGTATGACGCTATATTTCATCTACAGTGGTAATGATCCACCATCTGATTACGGATTACGGCCGTGCGCAGATGTAAATCTTATCACGTCATCACTTTCAGGTCCCCCCGGGGTCATATTTATATGCCTCGACGGAATCTCACCGTCATTACATGTGTCACCGGAGGTACAAGGGAGCCCCGTCCCCTTAAGGCTAGCAGGGAGCCAACTGGGCAATTCCACGTTATTTCCACGGGAATCAGTACACCCCAGAGTTCAGCTTTTTGGCTTTTTAGCCTTTTGGCTGTTCTCTGACTGAATATCGACGTTGCCCCTTTAAGAGCATTGTGGTGGTTGTGGTTTCGCGGATCATCTCACCCATACTTAGAACAAGGGGTGAATGACCCCGACCCAGTGAGTATGCTAGTCATGTGTTATGGACCAGGAGTTGGATAGTCTCTCTTAAGCAAGGAGTAGGAGTTGGCGGCCCTGCTTTGAAACTTCCGAAATTGCAACTGTTGCTAGAATTATGTTGTCAGCTTGCTTGGGTGTGGGTGCACGCATCATATCACCCAAGTGGTTTGATCCACCCTCGAGTTATAGCATACACACGCTAAGTACCGACGTAAATCTTATCACGTACCACTTTCAGGTTGCGACTATATTAACTGATTATATTAATTATCCAAAACTTCGGATAAACTAGTTTGAACTTTAAATCTCTGCCTTTCAATTTTAATGTCTCTTTAAGGCTGCGAAAGTTTATGCTGAATATTAACAAATAACGTGATACTCTTTATTATATGCGGTGTTATTTTGGTCAAGAATGTTTTGTCCTTAAAATAAAAAAAAACACAAGAAATAAATAACAAAACCGCCACGAACTGTCAAAATTTTTCTGTTTATCTTTGAAAGAAAAACAAAACAACGGAAACATAAACGAAACTATTACTCAACAATTTGCTTCTTTTTCTTGTTTTTGGTTTAGATGCAACAACAATGAGCGCAAATAAAACAGAGTAAAAGTCACTTATGTTATATATGTGATTGTTATTGTTGTTGTTGTTATTGATATTGTTGTTATGTTGCACATGCGCAAACAAATATGACAAATGTTTAACTAGTTGTTTTTCCTTCAACGTGCCAGTTGCATTTGCAGTTAAATTTTGTTGTTTTCGCTTATTGTTTTTAATACAACATGTTTAAATGTTCATTTATTCATTCATTCATTTGTTTACCGGTCGATCCGTTCAAATGTCTGTCCTCATGAAAGTGTGACGTTTTTGTTGTTGTTGTTTTTTTTTTGTTTACGGATTGGATGGGGTATGATACTCTCAACTGTTTGGTGAGTTGTTAGCTCTGCAATTACAAAATATTTTCTATAGATTTACATTTAATTTTTTTCCACTACGAAATGTTTTTTTACTTCTCATTTAATAACTACAAATCACAACAACACTGTTATGTTAAAACACTTCAGCGACCGTTGTTTTTGCAAGTATTTTGTGTTGTGTGTGTTTGTGTGTATATATAATTTGTTTTTTTTTTATTGTTAAACAAAACGAAAAATTTGCTTATTTGTGTCACTTGCAACTGTCAATTAGTGTCAAACTACCAATTTTATTGTCATTGTATGTTGACAAGTATAATAGTACTTAATGTTGTTGTTCTTGTTGTAATAATAATATAAAAATAATAAATAAAAATACAAAATTCACTTGATGTTTAAGGCCTTAAAGTGAGTGGTAAAATATTTGTTACTTGCGTTGACTAAAGAAAGAGAAAAAAAGCATCACAAAACAAAAAAAAAATAAAATAAAATGACAACAAAAATGTGGTGGCAAATAATACAACAATCTGTTAAATATCTTAACAATTCACGAGCTTTAATTAGTTGTTAACAAATTTTGTTTTTTCTTAGCAGTCAATTATAACTAAATGATAAATGATTTCCTTTTATTAGAAACTACACGCTAAATGGTTGATATTAATTATTAACCTTTTTCGTTAACGATTTGTTTTTACTTAAAGAATTAATTACTTTTACACATGTTTGTAAATAAAACGTGGCAATTACTTTTCAAGTTCCATGACCTTTTACACGTACGTTCACTAAAATTTGTTGCTTGTTAAAAATACCAATCAGTTAATTTTTAATCGTAACGAAATAAAAATGCGTTGGCATCACTTTTTATTTAAAATTTATTAGATAACGCAATGATAATTTTTTTAACAAGTAAAATTTTGTAAATTTATTATTTAACATTAATGTTTAGTTAAAGTAACAAATAATTAAAACGAGTTGCCAACTACTACTTGTTAGAAATAGTAATCCCAAATTATTTTCGATTCGAATCCTTAAACAGAAATTTTTTCACTAAAGATCCTCAGAAAACATTAAAATGCAGATAATACTATTTAAGCTTAAGTGCGTTAAGCATTAACACAAATATAAATTTATTTTATAATATTAAACAGGTGTCATTTTATACAAATTTTTAATGGCTTTAAATTTTATTTGCTGAATCGACTTTCACATGTGAAAATGTTCTCTTTGTTATTCTAATATCTTAACTTTTTGTGGTCTTGAGTTCACTACCGAAAGAAATAGTGTCAGCAAACTTACAAAATTAAGTTAAAAAAACAAAATCAATATGGTGTTCAACTGGGCTTTATTTAGCGGCATTTTATTTTTATTAATGTTTAATTTTTTTATTAAAGAGAAGATGCACTTCAGGCAACAATGCCTATTTAGTCAAGTACCGTGCTACATTCTTGAGGAAAGGGATAAAGAATAGATGAAACAGGTGATGAAAGAGGTATAGTCGGAAATTAACTGCCGCATATAAGACAGCACAGCGACCAGTAACTATACCTTCATCGCTGAGCAGCCCCACCGACAGTCAATTTTTATTTTTGTAGTGAAAAAAAAACCAAGGTCTTCGTTGGGAATCAAACCCACAACCCCCATATTTACAAGCTAGTACACTGTCTACAGGGCCACCTATTTTTATTTCTTGTATCGAACATAATGTTTACACGTTTTAAAGAAATAAGATTCGATAAGAGACGCTACAATTTGTTTAGTCGTAAGCATTGAAATGTTTCCCCTATAAAATCTTCATCGCCAAAATTGAGTTTTTATGCGCACTTTGAAATAACCATTGTCGTCTTTGAAATTAATCGCTTAATTTGTGCATACTGCTGTAGCGTGATTGTTGCAGTTAAGTTTTGGTAGCGCTGGAAAAAGTAATTTAATAAGCTGCAACTATAGACGTTAAATAATATATTCAATATAAAAAAAGCTTGGTTGGTTATATTTCAACCTTTTTAATTTGTTAACTTTATCAGTGACTACAATTCTCATATTTCGGAAGCAAACATTCGATACAGTCAAAGATGCAGTGTAGAGACGTGATTCAAATTCACGTAAGCATCTCGTGATTTGATCCTAATATGAAGGAGGTCTGACCAGTGTTGTTTCTAGAAGTGCATAAGACAAATGCATAAACATCTTAGAGGCAATTTTGAAGAGCATGTCCTTGCTCGACAGTTGATGACTATCCAAATCCACGTCGTACCACCTGCGTAACATCGAACCTTTAATGTTACCACTTCTATCGAATGCGTAAACACTCTATCCGAGGCTTTAAAAAGCAACCGATTTAAACCACAGACTTCACGTAACTCCCCAATAACCAACAATAGGGCTGAAGCCCTGCGTGAAACTGGTTTTCATAGTACCAGTATGCGTATAAAGTCACTGGTCGGACTCCGAGAGTCCCATGTCGTTTCCAGTATGGGGCTCCTGGTAGCCCAGGCAACTGGTGCCGTCTTTTACCCCCGAAAGCAGATGCTAAAAGATTGATAAACATACCATTGTGACTATGTGCCCCCGAGGGGGAACTTACAAGTGGGCAGAAAGAAAGTGTTACTAATAGATGCCCATTTTGGGCAGAAATTATCATCTTCTAAGGTTGCACAAGTATTGACTCCACATTGCGTTGGTCTATTTTTTTACGATTTCATTAAGGCAATACTCATAGTGAAATAAGATGTGGCAGGCCTAGTCGAAAGTTTAATATCTTTCAGATAGGAAAACTTAGACAATCGTTGTGGAAGGCTAGATGTCGTCAGCCTCAAAAATAAAAACAATTTTTACATCCAAAAAGAGATTGGTTTTACTTATAACTAAATGGCCCATTGTCTTCGAAGATTTTAACAATTATTATGTGCTTTTAAAACAACAATTCGCTACCTGAAAAGATAGACTTACACCGAAATACTGAAACAAAAAGTCTTGGATGGAATTAAAATGCGAATATTACTTTATCTGGGCTAACATTATTTCCAAGTGTTAGTAAAGATACTGAGCTACTCCTTAGCCTTCTTTTTTAGGAATATTTTGCACCTAAAAATAGCAACTAGCTAGCAATCACCAGATTTCACTTTGTACACTATGCTCTGAATTACCATCTTTCAAAGAAGGAGACAACAAAGCACCTAATTTGTGAATATTATGCTCTTTTAAGGGTTAAGAGCAAATTTCTGTGTGGGAAGCACCTGAATGTAGGTAGGGTTATGAATGCTTCTCCACCATCTGTCACTACATTCATAGAGAGTAAATTGCAGTCGATGATGGTCTTGTAGATACGCACCATTAAGCGGCGGTTAGGGATATCCACTAGCAATTCGGTTTATGCACGTGTGGAAAATGCTTCATTTGAAACAAAATATCTTTTTAAAAAATACAGTTTAGGAAACACAGGGCTTTTGGAACAAACAAATTTTTTAAGTGACAAAACATTACATGATTTTCTTCCTGGATGATCTGGAATGTTGAGGCAAGATTTTTAACTAAGTATTATATCTAATATAATAATTATTGCTCTTCTAAAAAAATTATATAAGAATAATCTGTTTTAAAAAATTTTTCGTGCATTTATCTTTTGTTAGTTTAGAAATTTGTCAACTCTGTTTTCGAAATTTATTTGGTTAATAATTTCAATTGCTTTATTATCTTACGTTTCACTTAAAAAATCGTGTTGGTGCATATGTATCTACTCTAAATACTTTTTAATCCACTTCGAGCACACGCTACGTTAAGTCTGTAACAAATTGTGTATTGAAATGTTTTCGTACAACAAACGTAAAAATTCTCGTTATAAAAAATGTTTACAATTTTAAGTAGTTCAAAATAAAATAAAATGAAATGAAATATTGTTTGCTAATAATGTAAGCTATCAACTACTGAAATTAATTAATTAATTAATTAGTGGCCTTTTTTAGTTGAAAAATAAAAAAATGTATTTTAAGAAACAAAAGTGTATGAGGAAGTAAAATGTCTTTTCCGTTGACTGAATAGATCTTCATTATCTTCGTTCACAAAATTGATCTTGTAACTAGTTATATGAAGTTTTAAAATTTTTTTAGAAGTTTTTTTGTTCTTGCAGAGTACATCACTGGCAACATATTAAAAAGGTCTTTTATAAATACTAAAACACAGAGGGACTGCACAATGGGTGCTTTGGCATAAATATGAAGAAAAAGTTGCTAAATGAGTAGTAGTCTGACTTCATTGCAACAGCGTATTTATTTATATATATATTTTGGAAGATAGGCAGTCTAAGCAGAGACTCTAGTGCCTTTTAATATATAACAAATAGTTTATTTCTAAAGCATTTTTTTCTTTACACCACATCACATTTGCAACAGATGATTGCATAGTGTATCTTAAATTAATTTTTTTCACAAAATTGTTATTTTATTTTAAGCAGTTGCACAAATAGTTATTATTTTCTAATATTTCAAAATATTAAAGAGAAACTTAAAGTTAACAAGAGAATTTTGTTAGATATCCCCAACTCTGGCCATTAAAATGAAGTGTGAATTTAATATTCTTAAAGGCTGACTCTTTGATTTCATTATTTACAATTATTCAAATTTAATAATTTTTGCCTTTTTTTATGAAAAATTTATTACATGGAGGTGTTTTTTTCCCGTTTTTCGTTTTAATATTTTTGTCGTCACATAAACAGGCGTTTTATTGCTACGAACGAAAGCAACAAAAATAATATTAAACAGAAAAGCATATTAACAACAAAAACCAATTTCCAACAACTGACAGATAGCAGATTTAATAAAATAAATAATTTACACAATAATAGAAGTGAACAGCAATTGCTGTAAATTGCAATGTAGCAACTGCATAATAATCCTCTGCAGCGCACATCATAATACAACTTGGAGTATCTATCAATTTAAAAACTTTTTTTTTATTCTTCAATATCTGTTTGTTTGCTCCACCTAAATCTGTCACATGTGGCAGGAAACTGTCAATAATACAAATAATTCTGCAAGCAAGAAAATCAAAAAATTTAGAAAGAAATTGTTTACGGAAATATTTGCGAAAACTCTTAAATTTTATTTTTCTTTAATAAAGAATTACAAACTGTCTTGTAATACATAATATCATAAACATTAATGATTTTCATTTTTATTGAGTCTTTGAAAAATAGTTAACAAAATTTTACGGTAAGTGAGGTTAAAGAGAGTTATTCTAATATGGTAAAGTAATATACATTACTGAAAATGCCACCCAATGGTGCGGCAAAATACTGAAAGTATATACAAAATTTATTGAAATTCTTATAAAAGACATTCGGCCGTATGTATAAAAACTCTTACTTGTACACATTAGTTAACAAACACTTTAAGGCTAACAAACGTTTGTTAAAAAATGGTATTCATTCATACTTTAGCTACTGTATGCTTTTGTAAAATTAGTATTTTGATTCTGGCAATGCCACTATTTTCATTTGTCATGTTGTAGTTAACGATGTATAAAAATGAATATTATTTATCCGGGTATTTAGATCCATAAAAAATGTTTTTATTATTTTTAGCAAAATCAACATATTTTTTTTTTGTTTTGTTTTTATTAATCTTTTTAATAAAAAGCAAAGAACTCTAAAAAGGTTAATTTGCAAGGCTTGCGAAGAACTTACAAAGAATTTGTTCATATAACTAAGTATTCCGATAACGAGCTTTGTTTTGATTATATGTACATCAATAAAACTTTTGTTTTAAATAATTAATTATAATATTATTTTTGGAAATAATAAAATAAAGATGTAAAAATGATTTTTGTTTGAATGGCATGTTATGTTTTAGTTTTTATTATTATTATTTGTATCCTACAATTTGTTTTTAATAAACATTGTTAAAAATTGGAATAACAAAGTACAACTGTCAATTGAGCCGTTTACATTGAAAGTGGCATAAGTCGCAACTGAACAGTTTTTTTTTTTCATTTTTAATCAATTTGAAATTAGTAACTTGAGAACTATTGAGATTTGTTTGAGAGAAGTGTTGATAATTAACGGTATAACAGCTATAACAAAAATGTTTATTTTGAAAGTGGCGTAAGTCGCTGTACTCAGGAAATTAATTACGGAGCTTAGTGTGAAATAAATGGAAACATGTAATAAGTGTGTGTGAGGTATTGTTGTGATTATTAGACTTATTTTTGTTAGTACGAAAGTATAGTGCAGCTTTCTGAATTATATCATAGTGATATCTAATATACTACACATAATTAGCATTATTTTATTATTTTTTATTCTCAGGAAGTTGCTTTGTGTTGTATAAAATATCTAAGAATGTCACAACTGAAAAGCATATTATTGCACATAGTGACTTATGTAAAGGCCAAAATAGTGATAGCAGTAATAGCCCTCTGTCGCAAAAATCCTTCACAGTACACAACATGGATTAAAAAGATTTTATTTCAACACAATCATTAGAAAAATCCGTGTCAGAAAGAAAAATAAATACAGACTAAGTGGATTAGCAAAAAATTCAATGGATTTAATTTTACAATGATATTCCCTATAAAATGTTTTATAAACTAATTTAATATAAAAAAGATGACAAAAACAAAGTGACTTATGCCACTTTTAAAATAAACGGCTCAATTTATTTTAAACACAATTTGTTTTGTTTTTAAACTTTCAATAATAAAATTAAACTGTCAATTTATTAAAGGTTTTAAATAGGTTTTTCCTACTTTAAAGTTAACAAAGGTATGTTAAGGTAAAAATGTTTTTTGAATACAACTTTAGGAAATTGTATTTAACAACAGCAGTTAAACCTGCTTTAAGTTTTTATGCATACGGCCGATTATGTTTAAAAAATTAATAATGAAAGTACATATTATTTTTATATAACAACAAATTATTATATATTAGTATCAGAACAAATTTTAGAAGCCTAAGTAGATGGGGCTGGTAAAATATTATAAATAAAGATAAATACTCTTACTCTTTGCTTAAATTTAATTTACGAGATAAAAATGTCTAAAAGCTTATTTAAAAACTAAAGCACTTAAAACTAAGTTTAAAACAACAACAAAAAATATCTCCTTTGAATAAACATTTTTTAACAAAATTCTAATAAAACATGACACATATAATTTATTTTTGTCATATTGCTAGTTATTTATAAAAATAATTTTAAATTCAGATTGTCGTGTTATTCAGTCATTTAGGTGACCAGAAGCTCTTTTTCATTATCAACTTACTGTAGTAAATGTTTATGACAAATTAAATTTGTGTCTCTGAAAAGAAAACCTAAAAATATCACAGTGTTTAACAAGTATTTTTGCTGCTACTTGGATATTGTAGCCCAAAAAAAAACCCAAAAAAACATAAATAATAATAATAAACTTTTTTTAGTAGTTTCTTATTTAGCACTAAGTCTTTACTTAATAAAAAATTTTAAAACTTTATGTTTTATTATAAAAAAAAATTGTTTTTATTAAATAAAGATCTAGTGCTTAATAATAAATTACTAAAAAATATTAAAAAGGTCAAATAACTATAATTATTATAAATAATAAGAAACATTTATTCAAAGTTTGTTTTGAGTTTGATTGCCATAAAAATGCATGAATAGAAATAAAACTTAAGTTTAAAAAATAATTCAATTGCTAAGCAGTTTTTTTTGTTGATTTCTTAATGTTGCAACACTTATCGATATTGTTAACTCCACATTAATTTAGCCATGAGAAAAGCTGGAATTATAACAGACTCTTAAAATTCGAAAATAATTACAAAATAATAGTTTTAATTTAAGAGCGGCTTTTCATGATAAAACAAACCGGCTTTAAGTAATTTTTGGAGATACAAAGTTTCAAGTGAGATGCGTGATATGATTTACGTCGGTACCTAGCGTGTGTATGCCATAACTAGACGGTGATCAAACCACTTGGGGGATATGATGCACGCACCACCGACCTAGCCTAAGCAGAAGACATAATTCTAGCAACAAGTCATTCCTAGTTGCCATTTCGGAAGTTTCGGAGCAGGGCCGCCAACCCCCACTGCTTGCTGAAGAGTTGGGGACTATTCAACTCCTGCTCCAGAACACAAGACAAGCAATGGATCCGCATCATTCATCCTTTGTTCTAAATACAGGTGGGATGATCCCGAAGGGGCAACCTCAATAATCAGTCAGAGAACAGCCAAAAGGCTAAGAAGGCAAAAAGCTGAACTCCGCGGTATACTGATTCCCGTGGAAATAACGTGGAATTGTCCAGTTTGCTTCCTGCTAGCCTTTAGGGGATTGGGCTCCCTTTTATCCCCGGCGACACATGTAATGACGGTGAGATTCCGTCAAGACATATAAATGTGCCCCCCGGGGGGATTTTCAAGTGAGATAACTGAAAACTTTAAACAACTTTTATTTCTGTAGTTCCGATGTTACTATACTCCTATTATATATTTTTTGTTTTTGCTATAAATTCCTGCAATCTCTGGTATAATACTTCGGCTAATTTCATTATAAGCTCAATTTCAATAAAAAAAAGATTTTTACCTTCCTCAATGAAAGAAATTATTTTTGCCTCGTTTATGTTAAAGAATGGAGCTGAGATGCCACCTATCGATGTCAGAAGAACAGTGTAAATTACGGCTGAATTTGAAGTCGAATAACAGATCTATAACTATTGAAGGTGTACGACCGGCCGGCTTTGTTTATACTTAACTTTGCTGAATTTTTTTCTTGTCCAGTTTTTATTTCACATAGTAACCTGCCTAAAAGAAAACACCACAACACTCGTTTAGCTGTTAGTATTTCACTTATACTCAAAAAAGATCTTAATACTATTTATTTGAACTAAATGAGCAGTATTGTTTAGCATTCATTTTATATATAAAAGATTTCAGTTAACAAAATTTCAGTTAGCGCCTACAAATTCATTACCCTTTAAAGTATCGGGTTAATCAACAAGAAGTTTGTTTTTCAATTGCGACAACACCAACAACATGTAAGTTTTGGCATTTAGTTTCTTGACGTATTCGTAGTAGATGCATTGGCAATTGTTACAATGAATTCAATTTCGCACGAAAATCGCATAAAAATAATTAAAATTCACAATGAAAATGGTGGTTCTGTTAAAGTTACATTTCGTGAAATTCGTGATATTTTCGGACAACATAATCGTCCTTCTGAGACCGCTATTAAGAATTTGGTCGTCAAATTTGAGTTGACAGGCTCGATATAAAATTTACTAATTCCAACGCGTGTACGACGAAGTCGTTCAGCTGAAAATATCGCAACCGTGAAATACAGTGTTGAAGCAGATCTAAATATGTCAATTCCTCGACGTTCCCAACAACCGGAGATATCCAAAACCACTACATGGCGTAAGCATTTGACTTTAAAGCCTTACAAGTTTCAACTGGTGCAGGAATTAATGCTGACCGACTATTCACATCGCTGTAGATTCGCTTAATTCATTCAGCAACAACCGGCTGGTTTTTTGGAAAAATCTTTTTTCAGACGAAGCCCATTTTCACTTGTCAGAGTATGTCAACAAACAAATTTGGCGCACTTGGGCTTCTGAAAATTGTAGAACGATTATTGAGATGCCTTTGCATGTTCAACGTGCCACTTTATGGTGCGGTATGTAGTCTAAAGACGTGATTGGGCCGTATTTTTTTCGACGATGAGGCTGAAAATCCGTTAACGGTTAATGGAGATGCTAACAACTCAATTTTGGCCTATTATTGATGACGTGGATATCACTGACATGTGGTTTCAACAGGACGATTTATTGCAAACGAAATTTCACGACCGCATAATTTCACGACAATCAGAAGTTATTATGTGATTTAACATCATTGGATTATTTTTTGTGCAGCTGTGTTAAGGACAGAGTCTTTAGGGAGCCAATTGATTCGATTTCAGCCTTAAAGCTTAAAATCTGTGATGTGATTAACGAAATGGGATTGCCATTTTGCCAAAAAGTGATTAAAAACTTTAATGAAAGAATCGATATCTGTCAGCGTGGTCGTGGTGGACATTTTTCATTCATAATTACCGAACTTTTCTCTTTGTAATACAATAAAAATTTAAATCATCTCAATTTAAATTTTATGTTTTATTTGGTTTTAGAAAGCAAACATCTTGTTTTAAAATCCTTTATAATAAAGGATACAGCAACTAGAAGCCATAGACGTCTTATTTATTTTAGGAGTTACTATATCACGTCATACTTAGCAAGGCTCAGCAACCATGAAATTAATAAAATTTTTCTAAATTTTTCAACCAAAATAAAATAAAAAATAATTTTGATAAAATAATTCAGAAATTTGTAACAATTACTATTTTCAAATACAGTGTTCTATTTGAATAATAGAATGTTTTTCAAATGCTAACAAAATATTGTAACTCCTATGCACTAAAAATCCATAGTTTATATCGATAACTTTGTCATTAATTTACAAATTTTCTGGACGCAGGCACAAATAATTGTCATCTGAATGCGAGCATGCGCTTAATTGTTAAAATTTGATCAGTTTAATAAAATAATTTATTATAGTGAAATAAATGACTACAAGCACACGTATGGACTTAAACCCAACTTCAATTCATTCATTCATTTACTAACAAAACGGAATGTCGTCTCTATTTCCAATACAAAATGACTAAAATTGGAATATTTTGTGAGTTTGATTTTGTGCCATTTTGAATTCATTAGCTGAACGTCATGATCAATCAAATGGGTGTAAATTGATGTTTTTTTTTCTAAAATTTGTTACTATTGAAATGGAACGAACAACTTTCATACATTAAAAGCGAATCTTGTTTTAGTTGATCAATTAAGTTCAATTAGTTGAATAAGAAATGTTTGCAAACACTGTAGCAATTTGTATAATTAACAACTGGTTGGTTGTTTTTACTTTTCTATTTATTTTGTATAATACCATTTATAGCTGATTAAATTTTTTTTTGAAAACACAGAGTTTTTCCTATGAAAGTACGAGTGAAAAATATAACTTAAAACACTTTAATAACCATGTGATTACACAAAAACTCATCTACTATTTCCTACAACAACAGAGGAGTAGAGCAGTAGAGTTACAAAATTAATCTAAGTATTCAGCTAGAATAATGCATTAAAATTGTTTTTTCTCTAAAGAATTTTTAAATCTTCTTTTATATGAATAAATGAATGCTATTGTATTTAAATTTTCGAATTTGTTGACTTTCAATTTTGTTAAAAGATTTCAAAATGTTTTTCATTTCAAATGTTTTTTACCTCCGTTAAGTGCTTGTTAGCTGCTCGTAGGCAACACTCTTTTTTGGGTATTATGGTCACTTAATCAGCTATCCTGTACATGCTTAAAAGGTGTATAACATTAGATCAGCACACACAAAAAACCAAAAGGCCCAGCTATAATATACATAAGCTGGTTTAAGCTAATGTCAAAAATTTAACGAAAAGTCTGTCAAATGCTTAAGCAAATCTTTGAATCCTTTTAGGTGGCTATAATGTACTTACATGAAATTAAAAATTATTATGCACAGTTGCACATTTCTTTTATTCCTACTTTTGCAAAAAGTAATAAATGAAATTGATTAATAAAAATATTATTAATAATTATATTTTATGGATGTGCTCTCCCCCGCAGTAATACATTTCAAATATATTTTTTATTTTTATTGGAATAAATGTTTTATGAGAATATCATAAAATGTTTATTTTTTAATAAAAATTTGTTGTTATAAATATTTCGTGAGAATATCATGAAATATTTATTTAAAGGAATCAAGCATGAAAAATAAAATTGCTTTTATAATTTTGTTTAATAGTTTTAAAAAAATTACGAATGAAAAATTACACATATTTCCCGGTTTGTATTACTTGGGCCAAAAGTACTAAAAAAAATCCAACTGTGTGCATCATTGAATTTATAAACAATAAAAAATTAAATTTTGTTGCAATTTGTGTGTTAAAAAAATATAAAAGAAATTAAAATGTTAAAAAGCCCTTAAGTTATTAAACTCCGCGATTGAGTCTAGTATTTCAACGTTATCACGACTAATACAAAATAAAGATTCACATTGTAAAATAGATAAAAAATATTCAATAGAAATGCTTATACTGGCGGTTTGACAGAGAGCTTTTCAAAATCATTATTGGCTGCAGTAGTGCCCATTCCTCAATATAGCCCATTTCACTGCCTGATGGAGCTTCCATCTTCATCATTTCCTTGCAGAAACATTCCCGTAGTAACTTCCATCTGTGCTTACACTCCGCGATTTTATATAATTCATACCAGTAAGAAAGTGAAAAATGCAAACAAAATTCTTTAAGGTATTACTTACCTTACTGCATTTTTCTGCTACTACTTTCCATGCTCGTTCCTTTGAATTGCCGTTATAATAAAAGGCGTTTCTTTTGTTTTATAAGCAATTTTTGCTTTGTACATTTTCTTTTAAATTTAGATAATATATTTTTTCGCTTTCGTCCTCTATCGGAATTTGTTTACTAATGAATCTATAAGACAATCCACAATGCAAAATCAACTGTTTCCGTACGGAATGTGCTATAAGTTTCGTACTTTGATTAAGCAAATGACATTTGACGATACTTGAAGTAGAGTTTTCTTAAGTATATTATAGTTTGCCACATATGATAATTAGGTATTTACACAGTTGCTTAAGTTGGCTTAAGCAAGCATTTGCCTAATATAGTTGGGCCCAAAACTCAAATCAGCACGTTCAACCATGCAAAATTTTCAGGTTTCACTGTTCCTTTAAAATTATCACTAGTGTGAAAACACATCATCAATCACAGCAGATTTGTAGATATTTGATAATGAAAATTTAAGAAACGATCAGCTTTTCAAAGAGAGTATAATTATAAAACATTTTTAAAAAGTGCTTTTGTGCATATTAAAAAATATAGCCTATGAAAAAAAACAACAATACTTTGTTCCAAAAAAGCATAGAAAATGGTGCACCAAAAGTTGCTTGTTTCGAAGAGCGGCCAATTTAAAAAAATATTGTTTAGAAAAGCTTTCACATTAAAGATTAAATATATCTCCCTCTTTGCCGTTTTTCCGCAAAAAAGCAAAAAAAAAACATTACTCAAATAGTACCAAGATATCTAAAACTTTGCCCAATTTATAAAAGTGAATCAAGTACAAATTACTTGTATCCATATTCAAAAATCCAAAAAATTATTGAAAATAAATTAAAAAAAAATTTTTAAATAAATTCTTAACTAACGCCACGTTAGTGTTCTGAAGAAATACAAAATCTACAAGAATTTATTTAGCATTTGTGTATGTGTACGCAAAATAATCCCGTTGACTATTACACAAACACTAAAATAATGTGCTGATCTGTTTTTTTTAAGAACTTTAGTAAACTTTGTATGTTAGTGTACTGATCTTTTACAGTTTACGTAGTGAACTGTATTTTTTATGTTTGCGTAGTTTCCTTTACGTACTTTCTAGTGTTTGCGTTGTTTTCTCTACCTTCTTTTCTTACCATATAATTTAAAGAACACCACTGAAAGTTCACTACGTAAACTGTTAAAGATCAGTACACATACATAAAAAAGATCACTAAAGTACACAATCGTTTTGTACACATATACAAACGCTAAGAACAAGTTAAACGTTTGTGTTCTTTGAACAGTACAGTAGCGTACTGTTTGTTTTCGAACACTTCCTTAAAAGATCTAAAACTTAATGTGTGCGTGTAAGATGCGTTTGAATTGAGTAAAATGAAAAGTTAGGTAGATATCACATGTCGAGCAAACATAATGGGTGATTTTTCACAGCTGTCACATGCTTATTAAAGCAGACACCATAAGTTCAAGTCCCATCGATAGCATGAATTACAAAATAATAATTGTGATTCGAAAACAGCCGTATAAAACTTTGGAACTCTCGGTAACAAAGATACGAAATTAGTTGTTTTGTAGCCGCTCTAGATAAGTTAATGACGATAACTATACATTAGAACATTAGATAAAATAGATTAAGAAGCATATAATTGAGAACAGTAGCTGGAGCGATCAAAGGCATCTGCATAGAAAATCAAAGAGATGAGTAAAGGAGACAAATTATTGTTTACTGGCGCCAGCAGGCAACTTTATGTGACAACGCAAGGAGCCTCGGTAAGGAGTAACAACAAAACAACAGTTCATGCAGGCTTTGCTGAGTTGATTTAAAGAGCTGGGTTGGTACACAAGAGGGGAGACTTTGAGTTCCAGTCTCTGCCAGAGATTAAGTGTATTATAGTGTAGATGATAAGGTGTGCTAAGCAATGCATTGATGATACTATGGAGCATATATTCTTGCATTAGTAGAGCAATGTTTAGTAAGTCACATTTTATGGCAACTAATTTAGCCACAGAAAAAATCGACGATAAAGTGATGCAGAAAAGTAAAAACTAACGTGATGGTATTTACAATTGAAGGAAAACTGGCGTTTAAAAAAAACATGGAATTTTATACGATCTTAAAATTCCTTAATTAAATTAAATTAAATTAAATTAAAATAATTTCATATTTCTCCACTTAAAATTTTCAAAAGTTGAATGCATCCTAGTTTAAACGAACGAATAGTTGATCACAAATATTTTGTGTAGGAGAAGTAGTTATCTGCAGACATTTCCTTTAACCACATCCCTCTTACAAGGTTCAGTAGAGTTGCCCGCAGTATCTGTGTGGGTCATATCAAAAGCATTATTAACATTTGAAAACAGATACTTTTGGTCAAAAACGCACTGTTTGTTACTTTCAATTCATGTTAAGAGTGGCTTGTACTGGCTGTTGGCATGCAGCGTTCATGATGAGTTCGTTTCTTTTTGGGGTTTTGTAAAACAAAACACATTAATTGCTGTTCATAAATCAAAATTTTTGTATGAAGTTCCTTTTTTGGTTTTGCTTTTGCTTTGTTTTTTATTCACAAACAATTTATAGTGTTACAACAAAATTTCAACTTTATATTTGCAATCGCTTTGAAAGTAAGAGTAGGAAAATTGTTAAAATACAAAATAAATATTTTGTCTTTGATTTTGTCGAGTATATTCTTATTTCCACAACTACACACACAAATGCCCTTAAAAAGAAAAGAGGTTCAACGCATAATATTGTCCTTTCGTATATTATTTTTTTTTAGTTTCCTGTTTCTTTATGTCTGTGTTGTGGAATTTTTATGTTTTTAGGTGGGTAAAACCATGGTAACCAAAATATTTATGTCTCCGCATGTCTGTGCAAGTCCCTTAATAAATGTGTGTCCTGTTGTTGTCAGTGCCAGATTGTTTTGTGGTATAATGCGTTGAAGACTTTTAGTTACGCTTTCGTTTACACATTTTTATATGTAATACACACACACACACGCACACACATATACATTTTAAACATATGTATGAAGCGTATGGACACAAAACTTGCAATATTATTTGCTTTGGAACAACCACTACTAATGACTGAAAGTAATATCTCAGCCTACATCGCTACCACAGTATGCCGTCTACTGCAAGTGGTAGCAGTGCCACCAGGAATGTAACGCATACTAGTGACAAGTACTTAACTGTTTAAGTGTGAGTTTTAGTTAAAAAAAAAGAAAAAAAAAAAGATGTTTGTAATGATTTATATTGCATTTATTAAATGTTTTCAGCAACGTTATTATTATTTGGGTTTTTTTTTTGTTGTATTTAAATAAAGACTTTCCGTGAGCGCTCGTGTGGAGGATGTAGTTATACAAGTACAGTATATGGCATTTGTGCTACACGATAAAAATAATTGTTTATGGGAACAATTTGAAGGTAATTTAAGGCACGAGTGAATGATTAATACTCCCATAGAGAAAATAATTAAATATTTTAATTATTTATGTTGCACGCATACCAAATAACAATAACATACCATCACATATAACAGTTGCCTGAATGCATGATAAATTTCTGCAAGTATTTAATAGTAACTATTTTAGTTAAGTTGAAGTTGCTTTTCTTATAAAGAAAAATTTGTTTTTTTCTCCAACTTCTCTTACTCTAATGGAAAAATATTAACCACATAACCTGCTTTGTGATAAGTTTGAAATTGCATTTCAAGGGCCCTACAAGGCACTACACTTCCTGGGCGTTTACAAATTATAGAAGATACGATCAAATCAGAACTTTCCTTATGAATGCCAATCCTTGTTCCGTTGCAAATAAATAGGCCCCAATACTAATTTTACTCAAGAATATTACCACAATCTGACTATTCTTCATTATTCTACTAAACAATTCCTAAGACATTTGAAGTAACCAACGAATGCCACCTGAAAGTAGTTTGGAAATAATCTCATGGATGTAAATATTATATCTTTTCTAACTTTTTTTAATCTACCAAATTCTAGCTCCTGGAGTCATCAATATCGGTTAGCCAAGGTGTACTGAAAGGGCAGGATCAGATAATGTTTTGCATAAGTATGGCTTAGCATCAGTGCTAATACCGCAACGAAGTTTCCGCAGCATATTTTTTTTTTTTAAGAGAAGTAGCACTTCAGGCAACAATGCCTATTTAGTCAAGCACCGTGCTACATTCTTTAGGAAAGGGATAGAGAAGAGATGAAACAGGTGGTGCAAGTAGAAGGATAGTCGGAAATTAACTGCCGTATATAAGGCAACACAGCGACCAGTGACTATGCCTTCATCGCTGAGCAGCCCCGCCGACAGTAAATTTTTTTTTGTAGGGAAAAACCAAGGTCTTCGTTGGGAATCGAACCCACAACCCCCATACTTACAAGCTAGTACACTACCTACTAGCCTACAGGGGCTTATCAGTCATTGAATTGAGGCAATTTAGTTGTAAAGTACCCTTTATAGACAGGTGTCTATGTTATTGTTTATTTAACTCAAACTTGAATTTCTGCATTAAAACGCATTACAAAGGGTTACGAGGATTCTGTAAATCGGTTAACAGATGTCAATTGCGGTCGCATCGGTACAAGCTAAAATAGAGTTTCTTGATTGATATTGAAAACTCAGTGTAAAAGTTAGTTAAACGTAGATGAGGCCAAAGCTACCTAGGCGGACGTGTGATAAATGTAAATGAAAAATTTGTCAGTGCGTATACATACGGCAGTTAATTTCCGACTATCCTTCTACTTTCACCACCTGTTTCATCTATTCTCTATCCCTTTCCTAAAGAATGTAGCACGGTACTTGACCAAATAGGCATTGTTGCCTGAAGTGATACTTCTCTTTATAAAAAAAATTTCTAAAAGAAGTCAGGCTTTAAAGAAATATTTGAGATGCTTCTCAGCCTGAACTGATCTGAACTGATTTCCAAACTGATGGAAAGGAAAAAATTGATCATTTCTGACGGACAATGCATGGTCAAAAATATTTGTAGTCACCACAAACGCTTGACATCCAACATTGATATAGCAGCACTGCTTATGGACTTATTATCTATGGACTTAAAAATAACTATTATTGGAAGAGAATAATGAAATTAAAAAAGACTATGGAGTTTAAAATTTTTTTTCAGAACAAACAAATCTTTGGCATATATTTTTAATATAAAATATTACTGCTGCTTTGGATTTTCTAAAATTAGTTAACGAATTATTTGAAAAACTTAAAATATTTCAAGTGTTTTGTAAAGGCACTTCAACAATGTGTTTAATTGGATAAAATACAAACTTGTTTTTTTTTTTAATTTGAATTCCCAACTGCATATTTGAATTCTAATCCAGACTCTGGCCGTCTGCAGCATTAAAACTGATTTCAAATTTTAGAGACAAGATTATTTATGAGACATGGAAACAAGAGTATTTTAGAAGAAAAAACAACTTTAAATTTTTAATTACACAAAATTATTATCACAATAAAGTGTGTGACAAAAATTATTAAATAAAATATAAATTCATAATTGAAACAAGTGCAAAATAGTTTTCAAACTAACTTGGAACATTTGCATATAGTGGAAGCAACAAAGTAAAGTGGGTTTTTTTGGTGGATTTTTCTTTTTTTGGGTTTTTTTTTTTTGCAAATAAGTCGCCAGTCTTGTTACTGGGTTCTCCCATATGAAAATGTTCATGTAGGTTGTCACAGCAATGTCGATTTGATTAATGATAATCCCAGGCGAATGCAACAATTCAAATAGATATGTGAACCCAGCCACAAAAAAAAATATTAGTTTGTTTTTTTTTTTGTATTTTCTTTGAGGAGAGGCAAAGACGGACAGAGGTTATGCCAATAAACTGGGTATGGATTTAAGATAAAATTTAAAATTTTTAAATATTGTTATTTTAATTTTAATGTGCACACAAACACGCTGTATATCGTTGTTTGATTTCCTTTTCTACCAATAATTTATAAATGACACCCAATATTAATGTTATGTAACATTTTTCTTTTTTTTTTAAGTTCACATTAAATTTAAATCACAAATGTATAAGTTTTGCTTTAAAAATTATAAATTTAAATTGTCATTTATTTTATAATAAATACAGAGTGCCATGTTGTCAGGCTTTTTATTCAATCAATAACCAATAAAGTAACAAAACATAGAATTTCATGTAAAAGAAACAGGCCATACAATCAATTTGAAAACTCACCCCTATTGCTCATATTAATACGTAACGAAAGCAAATTGAAAAGCAAAACAATAACACAAACACTAAGCAATAATTCAGAGCCATTAAATTTAAGGCATTTAAGCCTTAATAAAAATCCACCTCCATTATATTCATTTTGGTTTTATTTAATTTTTTGTTTTCGGCCTTCAACAAGACATTTTATGAGCCCACAAGGGTCACATTAGAAGTCAATGTTCAGGTTAAATAGAAAAATAGAAAATTTAAAGGAAATCGTCTAACAACAGGTACAATTTGTAAAAGATTCACTCTCATCACAAATTACATTTCCCTCCCCCTCCCCACTTCGTTTCAGCACACACACACAAACCCAATATAATACTCAAGAACTACGTTATAGTAGCCACACAAAAGGTAACCGGAAAATTGCAATCGTGACAATAGAAAACTTTTCACCATTATATTTTGTTGTAACAAAACAGCAATAAAAAAAGGAAAAATCACTATTTTAAAAAACAAAAAAAAAATTGTTGAGAACAAAAAAGTGAAACTAAATAAAAGAAATCTAATCCATTACTCAACCCCAAAACAGCTACGCTACAACAATGAAAACAACAACATAAACGTGTTTTGTATAAAAAAAAAATAATTTCCCCAACGCCAACAACATTAACAGTTACAAGCGTAAATCCTTGAGCTAAATGTGGTGGAGAATGTTTTTTTTATTTTTTAGCTGTAAAAAAATTGGAACGGAATGAACACGGAAGGAAAATTGCAATTCAAAAGGCGAAATAAGTAAAACAAATTGCTTGAATATATTTATCTCCACTATTTATTTTTTTCTTCCATTACCTAGACTTTTTTATAACATATGTATGTGGACTTTTAACTAAATGCCCTACAGTAGGTAACAATAGATAATGTGCGATTTTTTTAGAATTTTGTAGAATTTTTTTTTTTGAATAATTCATGTTATCGTTTATTTGAATAAAAATTCCTAAATTTTTGATGTAAATATTGAGGTGACTTATTTATTTTATAATAAAATTCGTGTGATTAACTTTTGATTTGATTCGAATTTCCAACGTTTTCCACAAACTTTTATCTCTTTGTAAAATTTAAATTTGTTTCGAATAATTTATGCTTTCATTATTTTTTATATTATTCCGTTTATTATACGTTTATTCCTTTAATAAACATTTTGTTTTATTGAGTTCTTTTCTTGCAAAATAATACCACAACACTTTAGAGATTTTAAATTAAAGCACACGATTTATTCACTTTAACTCGCTTATATACACACAAAATAAACACAGTGGCAACTTTACCACTGCAATGCTTAAAAGATGCTTTATTATTTGTATGTCTTTGCTCAACAACTTAAATTCAACTAATTTTCCCAGCAAGTGATTTCAACGGTTCTCCCATATACAAGAATATTCTACTTTAACATCATAACATATTGTTATAGCTATCACCATTTCATTCAACTAGGCGTCTGTTTGACGGTGTTAATTGTTTTCTGCTAATTTATTTCGTGGAATTTCTTATAAGCATGTTGCATGTTGTCTTGTGAAAGAAATCTTATATTGATATGTACGTAAATTTTTCGATGAGGTTTAATTAATTTTTATTTGGGTACGGTTTTCCATCGACCCTCGTCAAATTTGGTTTGTAAGCAAACCGTTTGCCGAACACTGAAGATGGCAAATGGCCGAAACTGGTTTGTTCACAAACCAAATTTGACGACGGTCGACGGAAAAACGTACCCACATAAAAAAAAATCTTATATTCTTTGAAACAACATAATACGTAGTTTGTAAATGACACAATAGGTCATTTCGTTTACTTTTTTAATGATAATTATTTTCTTTTAAAATTTAAAGAAAACATCTTTGTAGCAATATTTTTATTTTTTTTTTCTGCAATTTTTGATTTAGTAAAATTTTAATTTTATGTCAATTCGGTTCGATTTTGGTTTTAAAGGATTTAAGTTTTTTTCAAGTTTTATATATTTTAAGTTTTTACATTTATTTTATTATCTACTACTTTAAATAAATACGTATTATTCTTTTTAACGGTATTTGTAAATTTAACAATTTATATATTTTTTTTTCAATATTTCAATATTTCGCTTCCTCAGGAAGCTTTCCAGAGGAAAGCAAAAATTATTAACAATTTGAAAAAAATTTTTGAAATTGTTAAAATTTAAGAATAATACATATTTATTTAAGATATAAAAGGTCGATTAATAAACTCCGAACACACATTGCTCGTCTCACCACTAAAACCAAAAACTTTCAGCTATTATTTTGTTCAAGTATATTCGTTAAAGTTGCTTATTTTGCTTCTAACATTAGTTTTAGTGATCTTAGCTTGTTTTTTTGTGCAATAATTTTATTCGATAAATTTTTATTCGAATAACAAGAGTATAATAAATTTAAAGATTTTTGGATATTTGGTGTGACTTCTGCATGTTTAACTAAAAAGTTTGTAGATTATTGTAGAAAAAAGTTTTAGCAAATTTTAGTGGAGAATAATTTTATTCGATTAATCGAATAATTTTTAATGCTTATAATAAACAAGAAATTTTTTTTAGATTTGGCTATAATTTTTTTCAAATAATTTTTATTCGAATGAAAAGAGTATAATAAATTTAAAGATTTTTGGATATTTGGTGTGAGTTCTGCATGTTTAACTAAAAAGTTAGTAGATTATTGTAAAAAAAAGTTTAAGCAAATTTTAGTGAAAAATAATTTTATTCGATTAATCGAATAATTTTTAATGCTTATAATAAACAAGAAAATTTTTTTTTGATTTGGCTATTATTTTTTTCGAATAATTTTTATTCGAGTGACAAGAGTATAATAAATTAAAAGATTTTTAGATATTTGGCGTGAGTTCTGCATGTTTAACTAAAAAGTTAGTAGATTATTGTAAAAAAAAGTTTAAGCAAATTTTAGTGTAGAATAATTTTATTCGATTAATCGAATAATTTTTAATGCTTATAATAAACAAGAAAATTTTTTTTGATTTGGCTATTATTTTTTCGAATAATTTTTATTCGAGTGACAAGAGTATAATAAATTAAAAGATTTTTAGATATTTGGCGTGAGTTCTGCATGTTTAACTAAAAAGTTAGTAGATTATTGTAAAAAAAAGTTTAAGCAAATTTTAGTGGAGAATAATTTTATTCGATTAATCTCATAATTTTTTAATGCTTATAATAAACAAGAAAATTTTTTTTGATTTGGCTATAAAAAAACTAGATGGGTTTCGTTGTCCATTAGAATTCTTAGAAACTAAGACCTTTTTTAAGCGATTGCTGTAAAAAATAAGTTGTCATAATATTTAACAAGTCATTCTCTCATTGAAAACGTTAAAAAAGGGACATGTTTTTGATCATTAAATAATATAATTATTCAGTGACCTTGGCAACCGTAAACATTTTTTGATTGTTGCTTGGATTTTATAAGAAAAGACATTAATATTTAATAGTAAATATATGTAAGACTAATAATAGTACGTTAATGTACTAGTTGTGTGCTATTATACATACATACTCGTATAATTAAAATTAATTTAGACAATATTTAACTATAAAAAAATGGATTGTTGTAACACATGCCTCCCCATTTAACATTTTTTTGAAGACTTAAAATTAAACAAAATACATATAAAGACTACTTTATCTTTGCACAAATAATTTGTATGATTTTTTGTAAAATAATAATTAATTAAATTTTACATAGTTCTGCTTTCCTTCCTTTAGAGGTACAGAAGCATTTTTCACTTAATTATTTGGTTTTAACACTCAAAAGTGATCTGCGATATTTGTGTAAACCTGTTCTAAACATCCTGTATTTATTCACCATTTCAGTTTATTTTTCTGTCACTTCTTAACACGTTAAATGTTATTAGAATTTTTTTATTACCAAGAAAAAATAAAAACGTTTTGAAACACTACAAAAACGAAAGTTGTAGGAAGCCGAAACCAACAAATTGTTGTTGGGGGAACTATTTTTATTTAACTTCTATAAATTGTCTGTTACTGTTTGTGTAAATCAAGTGTGTAAATTTGTCTTTACTAGCAGCACGTGACCATGAAACTTTAAGTTTTATTTTAAAAATTGTCTCACTGTATTTGTGGCTGAAAACTGAAACAATTTAAAAAAAATATTATTTCTAAAATTAAATTGAATGTTAAGTGAATTGAAGGATATTTTTTTAATAAATTTAAGATCAGGCAGAAACTGATTAGATTGCAATTTTGAAAAAAAGAAATAAATAAGATATAACATATAATACCGGTGTTCGCCAGGAAGGTCCGCCACCATATACTTTTGACAGTCAATATTTGGCAGTCGTAAAGTAGTCACATGGCAAATTTATTATGGAGAAATATTTGATAAACCAACATGTTTTAATCGTTCAAAAATTTTATCAAAATCAATCATCGATTACTGTGACGATTAGAAAGTTACGTAAAATTTTTTGAGAGAAGCAACGAAACAACAAAACGCACTATTTATCGTGTAGTGAATGTTTTCGAAAAAAAGCAGGGCCTGTAGGTAATAAACCCAAGTATGGCCTACAATGTACTACAAGATTGCCTGACAACATTACTGCTGCTCAAGAAAGTGTTCAAAGCAAGCCATCAACTTCAATTCGACGCCGTGCTCAGGGACTTGGTATTCCAAGAACACCTTTGGTCACAATTTTGCACAAGGATTTGCATTAGTTTCCATATAAGATTCAGTTAAAACAATAGCTTCTTTCACAAGACCATTTAAGTCGTCGTACATATGCCAATAGGATGTTACAGCTCGCCCCGATTTTCTTGAAAAAATCACAACGCGTGACAAGGCACAATTTCATTTGAATGGGTATGTGAATAAAGATAACAGTCGGTTCTGGGGAATGGGAAACACTCAAATTATTCAACAGTCACTTTTGCATCCATTAAAAGTGACAGTCTTGTGTGGAGTTTAGTCAGGAGGAATTATTGGACTTTACTTCTTTGAAAATGAAAACGACGTAACAGTAACTGTGAATGGGGAGCGATATCGTGATATGATTTAAAACGTTTTAACGCCACAACTGCATGCTTTGGGCTTGATTAACATGTGGTATCAACGAGACAGTGCCACATCGCATACAGCCAGGATTAAAATGAAATTACTGCAAGACCTCTTTCCACAACAAGTTATTTCAAGGGATGATGATGTCGATTGGCCTGCACAGTCGTCGGACTTCTTTTTGTGGTGATATCTGAAAGGCTTATGCAAACAAACCAGTTGCTTGAGCAACTCAAACAAAGAAAATACCGTGTCAAATGTGTGAGAATGTAATGAAAAATGTGTTTAAAAGGGCTCACATTTGTGAGGCTAACAGAGGCGGTTATTTATCCGATATTGTATTCCATACATAATTACCGACAATAAATAAAACATTTATCAATATATATTTCAAAACGGTTTCGGACATATGGCCACGACCGCTGCTCTTGTCGAAAGGCAATCTGACATTGAATTTTTGAATAGCACGAACAATATTGGCTTCAGAGTCATCAGTTGTTACTAGTTAATCAGCATAAAGCAGCGACTGTTTGTAATATTTCAGAAAACAATTGAGAGGTGTCAAATCGCATGGCTAATTAGCTGTACATTTCTTCAAAAGTCTACCTACTCAATATAATTTGCGAATCAGAAATGTTAAAATATATACGCGATATAACAATTCCGTTAACACTTAATCCTTTCATACATTTTATAGGGCTTAACCAATTTTCAAAAAACCAATAAAAATTAAAACATGAAAATATTTCATCATCATATGTAATAGCACTTGTGTAACAATGGTATACTAGCTCTAATTTATTAAGTTTTTTTTTAATTTTTAAAAAAAATTCGACATTTAGCATTCATATCTGGCCACTATTAAAAATAATCGCAATTTTGTCTATTCTTTAAAAAGAAACGACTTCATTAAAATTTTTCCTTTTATACACCCTGCGCATAAAACCAGAAAAGTTTTGTTATTTCTGCAAAAAAATAAAGTTTTTGAGTTAGTACATTATTATTCACAAGTGCAATATTTTACAATGAATATAGAAGCCCTAAATTATGTTCTTTAAAATATAAATATTTAAAATCATTTACTATAATTAAGGAATCATTTTTATTTATGTATACAAATGGATTATTTTTAAATGCACTTGATGTCTATCACTCTTAACAGCATTAATTGTAACAGCTCTATAATTAACTATTTTTGCTATTGATACATTGACAGTTTGTAACAACTGTAAAATGTGTTACGGCGACGTTTATAATTATTGTCTTTATTTACAAGTAAAACAATTTCAGTGTTTGAATAACTACTTAATTTCCAACAATGGCAAGACAGTGTAGTTTATTATTGTCTCTATATTTTCGATCTAAGTTATATATAAATATCTATATAAAGGTTCCGCCAAATAACTTTTTTTGTTTTAAATGCTATAAACAAAACTACTGATTATTTTCTCAAATTTATTTTTTTATTTGAATGTACCGGTTAATAATGGAAAATAAATGCATTCAAATGGCTGCCATGCAGTAGCCTACACGATCGATCCAATTTTTTAGTACATTATCGATTGCGTGCAGGTGTATTTCACCAATGGCTTCACGAATATTGTCCTTTAAAGCGTCACTTGTCTCTGGCTTGTCGGCGCAACGCTTATCTTTGACGGCATCCCACAACTAATAGTCCAACGGTGTCAAACCATATCATCTCTGCGGCTGATAATGCGATCTGCAAAAATAGAGCGCAAAACATCGAGTGTAGCTTCGGCTGTGTGGCATGTAGCGCGGTCCTGTTGAAGCCAAATGTTGCCAATATCCTCCTCTTCTATTTTTGTGAACACATATTCGTTCAACATGGCCCAATAACGATTGCCATTGACTGTAACGGCTACTCCTTGCTCATTTTCGATGAAAAATGGCCCAACTATGCGTCTGGACCAAAATCTACACCCAACAGTGACTCGTTTTGGGTGCGTCGCGTTTTCAATGTATGCGTGCAAATTTCTGTGCCCCAAATGCGCCAATTTTGCTTATTTACATACCCGCCAAGATCAAAAAATAACTTTTGTTTAAAAAGAATGTAATTAATTCACCTTTGTTTAAGCGCTAACTGATACTTCAATGAATAGCAAAGAATTTGCAGCAATTAAACTGAATTCGTTTATATCAAATAAATAATACAAAATGTGAAAATTATACGTCAGTTGTTTTAAAAACTCGATTAAGTTTTTATTTTAAATCACATACCTGATCATTATATCACTAAAAGACAATCATCCTAAAAGTATAAATTTAAATTTGAAATTATTTACTTAAAATTTTATAAATTCAACTTCTACTTGATTGGAACATCATCCACTTATAGAAAACAAGCATATATTTTATTACATAACAGCCTTAAGATATGCTTCAAATACTATAGGATCTCTTCGTTTTTGTTTAAACAAAGCTCTCAAATACAACAAGTCAAACATTTATAACTGAAATCTCGTTTGTTTAAATGGAACTTTTAGGTTTTCTTTTAAAAAAAATTTTTTTTGCTGCTTAAACAAGAATCTAACAATTTAACACATTTTTTTATCTTTGATTTCTTACAAATTCGTTCTTGTTTCTCGTTATTATTTTTGTTTGTTTGGCATGTTTTTCTTGGCTGATTTTATTTCCCCTAAATAAATATAAAAATAAATATAATTTAGCTATTTACATAGTTACACATAAAATATAAATAAATATTTTCATAAATACAGCCAAAAGAAAAAAAGAAAAAACCTTTCTCAAAGTTAAAAATAACTAAAGAAAAGCAAAATAAAAAAAAACATCCATCCCCTATTGTTTCTATTTAAAAAAAAAATCATACTAAAGAAAACTCTGCAGCGGATTTTTTTTTGTCTATTTGTTTTACATCTCCATAAAAAAGAGTTTTATTTAAGGATTTTTTTATGCAAAATTTTGTTTTTCAGGAGTGATGAGGGGTGATTGTTCGTTTACAAAAACAAGTACCATCAAATTTTATGTTTTTGTTTTAGAAAATTTGACATTCAACACCATTTCAAGCAATTGTCATAAAAAGTTTTGCCTATTTTTGGGAAAGTGTCAGTAAGCGTGAATGTACAAGTATTTATGTAGATTTTATGCTAAAATATGTTTTAAGTTATAAAAAAAGAATTTTGTGGCTGGCCAATTCTTTTTTTTCAATTTTTTTAATATTTGCATTTAATTTTGTCCTTTTATGTTTCTTTTCTTATTTAGTCTAAAATAAGATGTTGGAAATTATGAAAGTCAAACAGCGTCAGATTATATTGAAAGTATACATTTTTTTCACTTTTGTTGTTACGCTGCCCTCAATTCTTTTGATATAGAAAAACACTATAAGAGACGTTATATGTTAGAAAAGTTAGAAACTGTTAATGTAACAAATGTAAGGAGAATAAATTTCAAGACAGACAATTCAACGCAGAATTATCGGTACTTAATTCAAAAGACACATTATTTGATAAAATTATTTCATAAGAAAGAATTTGTTATTCAATTTCCATTTCCTTGTTTTTTGTATGTTTAAAAATTTTTGAAATTTTAATTTTGTATGTCCGTATATGTGAAGAAAATTATTTTATATGTTTTTGTCAATTGTTTTCAAAAATTTTTTCAAATTGTTAATAATTTTTGTTGTTATAAAATTAATTTCCTGAAGAAACTTTCCAAAGGAAAGCGAAATATTAAAAATATATGTGATAAGTTTTTTTCAAAAGAAAAATATTTTATTACGTTACTTTAAATATCGACATTTTATTATAAAATATTATGGGAGAAAACCAATTTAAAGCTTGTAAGATTTACAACAAGTTTTTTTAACGATTAATTTAGTTGAAAATAGAACAATAAGAGTTTAATAAATATGGAAATTAAAATTACAAATATCAAACCAAAATACAGAAAAATGATTATAAATCAGAGTGATTCTTAAGCACTATTATAATTTTTCAAGTTCGATATCAATATTAGCAATTGAAATAGCTGTCATTTTCAAATTAAATTGAAATTACAGGAGTTTAAAATAAAATGAACGTGAGTTACGCCATCACGCCATCGTGGGTGCCGGGCATTTTTTTCTCTCCTCTTAAATGGATCATTAGAACTTCTAACATAGTTTTTTAAATAGTTTCTCCTAAATAATTTGCATGCAGTTAACAAAGCCTTCAATTTTACAATTTAATAAAAATTTTATAATACTTAAATTTAAAGAGAAAATCCCCTAAATCCCAAAAATAAATATTTATTGCCTTTAATTGTGCATGTAAGCATGCATGTATGAATATAGTAAATTAGTTATTTCAAAATCGCTTTAACATATCACCATCATCTCTGTTCGCCTACATATATGTCTTTAATCATAAACTCACTGCAAAAATTTTAAAAATTGTAGCAAAATGCAAGTTTTTAGCAGCAATGAAACTTAGTAATGAGTACCTGTAAAATTTAATTGAAAAAATCAGTAACCACTGAGCATTGGGAACTAGAAATTGAACAACCAATAAACTCACTGATACTGCAACTGTTAGTTAGTGACCAGTAAATTTTACTCTTTACTGCATTTTTCCCAGAAAGAATTTCTTGCAAATTAAATATGGTAATGACGCGATAAGATTTACATCTGCACCTGGCCGTAAGCCTTAATCAGATGGTAGATCATTACCACTGCGGATGAAATGTAGCGTCATCCTCACCCTAGAAGGCCTTCGGATACGTATATCCTCCGGTCACTACTAGTTGCAACTTCAAAAGCCCGCAGTAGGCCGCAGCCTTCACTCCTTGCTAAAGAGTTGAAGACTATCCAACTCCTGGTCTAGAACGCATGAAGCTTAATATAATTAAGGACACGACGGCATTCATACTCACTGGACCTGGATCATTCATTGCATTCATTGTGAGTGATCCGACCCACAAACTTAAACGAGGGCCTTGAAACATACAGCCACCACGATACTCCCGAAGGGTCTACCTCAAAAATCAGTCAGAGAACAGCGAAATGCTTAAAGAGTTAAATAGCGGAACTCTGGGGCTTTACTGATTCCCGTGAAAACATAGTGGATTTTCCATAGTGGACTCCCTTTTACCGCCGCAAGACACAAGTCTAGATGGTAATGTGATCCATAAAGACTTATAATGTGCCCCCGAGGGGGGAATTAAATATGGTAATAAAGGATTTTCTTGCACATGCTCTCTGCATGTTGATTACTTTTAAAAATTATAATGTCGTTATGCATGGCATGGTGATTACAGTCGCAAATAAAAAGTTCTAAACCTACGATCGTAATAATTCCGATCAAATATACTGGTAATGTATTAATAGTACAAGTTAATTTTTACTGCAAAGTTCTTATCTATGATTTTTTTTTTTAAGAGAAGTAGCACTTCAGGCAACAATGCCTATTTAGTCAAGTACCATGCTACATTATTTAGGAAAGGGATAGAGAAGAGATGAAACAGGTGGTGAAAGTAGATGGATATTCGGAATTTAGCTGCCTTATAAAATACAGCACAGCGACCAGCGACTATGACTTCATCGCTGAGCAGCCCCACCGACAGTCAATTTTTAATTTTGTAGTGAAAAAAAGCAAGGTCTTCGTCGGGAATCGAACCCACAACCCCCATACTGACAAGCTAGTACACTACCTACTAGCCTACAGGGGCACCTAAAAAATCTATGGTTTTAATGCTTTAGCTGAAGGTTAGTACTCTATATAGAAAAAAAAGCAAAATATATAACTGTTAAAATGATTTCGCTGTGTTGCGAAAAAAAGGTGACTGACGGACTTACCCCAGTTACAAACAAAGCAAGTTACAGTATTAACGCAAAAACCCTAAAATTTCCCACCGAAAAAACTCTAAATACTGTTTGTATCCCCTTAATTCTCCCATAAATGAAAAAAAAATCCGCTTATTCTGAGGAAAAGCACTCTTATCTGATGACACTGCAGATGGACCTTTTAAACCTCGAGGAAATTATAAAAACTTTACTCTTACATTTATTTAAAATAGAAAAATTTTTACATTACCATTAAGTATTCCATTTCCAGCTTAAATCCTCAGCAATGCTGATGCCACATTACCTGCTACAAGTGATTCAAAAATGTTTCCATTTCATACAAGTCATTGCTGGTATTTTTATACGTGATGGACTGCAGATACCGATGTAAGGGCTAACTAATGATAGTTACAAATTAAATGTAGCAAAATATGTCTGATGACTTTACATGTCATGTAATGCGCAGTTTGTGGCTGACCAAAACCTTAAGAATTTAAATTTCAAGCCTTTTCACAACACATTTTGAATGTTTGTAATTTTCTTAATTCTTTTGCTGCCATTTTGAAACCGATAATTTGGAACTATTTTGTGCATACTCACATGCCATTTAAGTTTGTATTGAAATGAACCCTTTTAAAGGAGTTTTTTTCTATAGACAAAAGCAGAAAAAAAGAAGTCTATTATAAAACTGGTAGATAATTTGGCAATTTTCCACATATTAGACTTTAAATAAAAAGAAACCCTTTTTGCCAACCAAAAAAAAAAAGGAAAAAGAAAATCTTTTCTTAAACTAATGTCAAGGGCCGAATACTTAAAATAAATATTTTTAAGGAAAATATAAAAGAAAAGAAAAACATTAGTCATGTCATCTTTTGCCAACATCATTGTACTCCTACATCTGAATGATGGCAATTGTCCATCCAAAAAATGAGTAAAATTTTAACAAAACCAAACATGTTTTTCCCAAATATTTTTTTCTTTTCCAATACTCTATCCATAACATACTTCAGTTATAATTTTTAAGGGTGAAAAAAATCTTGAATATAGGAAATGTTAGCAAAATAATGATAAAAGATTATTTACTTTAACAGCAAATCACTTCATTTATTATTTCCAAGTTTTTGTTTTTATTTTTGTGAAAATAAGAAATTTTTTTTATTCAATATTTTTACTAATTAAGTAATTGGTTTTCTGGTCAGCTTTTCATCTTAAACAAGTGGAAATGTAAAAATTTCCACAACCAAAACCAAAAGAGATGCTCAGCTTTTGTTTAAGTTAACAAATAGATACAACAACTTAATTTTTGCTGCCTGTAAAAGAGGTTTGATAAAACTTTAGCTATTTACACCATATTCGATTGTAGTTGTTTTTATCTTTTTAATCGTTATTTATTAAACTTTCACCCGCACCCCGACACAGTTTACTTCTCACTAATTAACTTTAGACTTTATTTGATTAGAATAACTTTTTCCCAACAGCCATTAAATATTGATAAGATGTTTTTTTTTGGGGGGGGGGGGGGGGTCTGTTTAACTTCTGCTAAACGTTTCTCGTTATAGATAATTGGAGTGAAATAAAGTTATCTTATACTTTAATATAAAAATTAAAATATTGTTTAAGAATTTTCTAATGACTTTAACCAGCAAAAATCATTAGTAATTTCACGCTAAAATTCTAGAAAATTCCCAAAAGCTTCACTATATTATTATTTCCTTAAAGGATTTTATTTGATTGGAATAACAGTTGCCCAAAAAGCCATTAAATATTGATAAGGTATTTTTTGGGCAGTTTACCTTCTGCGAAACATTTCTCGCTATAATAATAAAATAAGTGAAACAAAATATCGCATAAATCATGTTCACCTTTGAATAATTTAATATAAAATTTAAAATATTTAAAAATTTATTAATGATTTTAACAGCATTATTAAAACATCATTATTATTTTAATACTAAAATTTTAGAAAATTCCTAAAGGATTTATTGTTTTAATATTTCTTAAAGGATATTTTTGTTAATTTAAAATCTATTTATTTGTTTATTTTTTAAATGCAAATTTCTTCTTCTTCTTCTTTTCCATGCTTGTGCTATATTAAATATTTAACATCTCTTAAGTGCTAATCTATTCAGTTTCCAAAAAAATTTATTATTATTTTACATTCAATATGACATGTTTCTGCAGACCTTCTCCTAAACTTAAGATGTTTTAAGGAATTTAAATTTATGTGTTAAAACTTTTCCTAAATTTCCACTCACGTTTAATGTAAACATTTGGTTGTTTATATTTTCACCTGAAAACAGCAAATAAAAGTTTAGAAAAAATAAACCATTGACAATGTATATTAAAGTGCACATAGAAAAAAAGAAAAGAAGAGTATAACTGCTGAAAAACATATTTCTCTTCGTGTAACAAAGTAACGTGATAGCTACATATTATTAGGAAAATAATTTGTTTCAGTTTTCAAAGAAAATAATTATCAGTAAAAAAAAGTAAACGAAATGATCTATTATGTGTTTTACAAACTTAAATCTTTTGCACACAATATGCTTTTAAGAAATTCCACGAAATAAGCTAAACAGTAGAAAACAAAAATAACTAACCAGAACAAAAGCAAAATACACAGCCAAACAGGCGTCTACACTGAATTATAAAACCAAAAACAATATGAGCACCACTTGCTGGGCAATTGATATTAATTAATTCAAGTTAAATCATCGGTAAACCATCGTGTATTGAAAGTAAATAAATCGTTTAATTTAACTTAAAACTCTAAAATGCTGTGTTATTATCTTGCAATAAAAGAATTCAATATAACAAAATGTTTATGAAAAGGAATAAACGCAACAATATTGTTCCAACAGTCATTTGATTTCTTGAAATTATTGATTTTATATGGATTTAAACACCGGTAGCAAAAATATCGAACGAAAAAATATGAAAATTTTAACAATTTAACTTTTTTATAGCAAAACATAAAAATTAAAAATAAAACAAAATATTTTTGTACAGACATTTTTAAAAGGGCAAAAAATTGGCCAAAATTGTAATGTTGCGTCTTAGTGGATTACAGAAGATGAATACCATGGGATTGTAGATATCACAACTGTAGAGGTTATATTCAGAACTTGTAAAGGTTTTTAGTAATAGAACTAAGAAAACTGTAAAAATATGCCTTTCCCCTCTTGTAGTCCGCTAAGCCACACCTTTCCAATGTCGGGGCATTTTTGGAATGTCTTTAGGGAAAAATACATATTTTCACATTTTTTCTTAAATGTTTTACCATTTTATTATAAAAATTTAAAAAATATTATAAACAAACATTCAGTTTTTAACATTCGCTAAGAATCAGCAGAAATCATTCAAATTATTTGCTGAGTATATATTTATGCCTGTCAAGTCAGCCGTTAAATATAGACGATTAATGTTTCCCTTGCTTTTAATAAAACGACTAACTCTACGCAAAATATTGTACATTTAATAAGAAGGCAATATCCCACTGTGCATAGTGATTGGAGAACGGCAATTCGGTAGCTCATGAAACGCTTAAGATATCCCAATGAAATATCACGGACGCCAAACACAGGTACTTTTGCTGAAGACGATTGGCTTTCTAGGGTAAAAGGAGACTTCTGGCTATGCCTTCAAAGTAGAGCATCTCGGGCATTAATTTTTTTGTAAATGTTATAAACATTTATTTATTGCTCAAATGTTGAGAGTTTTTGAACTTAAGTTCAAAAATGTGCATACACATATCTAGGTTACCTCTTTTAGTTTGGAAGAAAATTAGGTTAAAAACATTTTTCTTTAATTCTTTAGTATTTTTAACGTGGTATCTATATTTCTGTTCGGATTATTATTCTAAGTTATTGGCTGCATTTTTAATGAAATTTTTAATAGAACCGTAGTAAGTTTGGTTCCGATGGCATGTTTCGTTAAAAAGTTACAAGTCACTGAATTCGGAAAATGTAAAAACAAACGTTCTTTTAGGAAACACTTACTTTTGTACTAGTAAATTTTTTGGACTATTTTAAAGTAAACTTAAAGGAAATGCAAATAAAAGAAAAATTGTATCCAAACATAGCCAATTTTTAAACAAAATTTATGAATTACATAAAAACTCAATGGAGTACAAAGCCAGGATTGAAAAAAAGTAAACAGATTATTAAAGCTCCAACACTTGGCTGCATGCCCCAAAACGATGGTGATAAGATTTACATCAGTACTTAGCTGTATGAGCCACAACCTAATGGTGGATCAAACAACTTATATGAATGTAGCCTCGCCCACGCCCTAGGAAGCTGCCGGATATCTCTTTCCTCTAGTCACTCCTAGTCGCAACTTCGAAGGCCCGGAGCAGGATCGGCACCTCACTCCTTACTGAAGAGTTGGTGACTACCTAACTCCTGGACTAAAACACATGACAAGCATGCTCACTGGATCCGGATCATTCACCCTGTGCTCTTGGTCAAAAGTGAGATGATGATGGCTACTTAATCATTTCATGAGGGCCCGAGAAACTACAACCACCACGAGAGTCCCCAAGGGGCCAACCTCAATAATCAAACAGAGAACAGCAGAAGCTGAACTCTGGGGCTTACTGATTCCCATGGAAATAAAGTGGAATGTGTCCAATTGGCTCCTGCTAGCGTTTAGGGGACTGGACCCCCTTTTACCTCCGGTGACACATGTCTTAACTGTGAGATTCCATTATCACATGTGCCACCGGGGGAAATTCCAAAAGGGATGCGTCGTAAGATTTACGTCGGTACCTAGCGTTTGTGTCATAACCCGACAGTGGTCAAACCACTTGGGCGATATGATGACCCCAAAAGGCATTAGACAGCCCCTTAACTAACATTTTTCGCGGTAAAAAATTTATATGTTACCATTTAATTAAATATTATTTTATACAGAGTATCCACCGGAAAGGTATATTACCTTGTTTTGCCGCCATTTCGGTAAACTTTTCTGTTGACAGTTCATATTTGGCAGTCGTGAAGTAGACACGTGGCAAATTTACTATGGAAAAATATTCGATAAACAAACGTGTTTTAATTGTTAAAACATTTGAACAAAATTAATCATCGATTACTGTGACGATGAGAAAGTTTAGTGAAATTTTTAAAGAACGTGTCAACAAAACGCACTACTTACCGTGTAGTGAGATTTCGTAGAAAGAGGGTGTGAAGGTGATAGGCCCAAGCATGAATCACAACATACTGTAAGATCCGCAGAAAACATTACTGCTGCTCAGGAATGTGTTCAAAACAATCTATCAACCTCAATTTGATGCCGTTCTCAGGAGCTTGGTCTTCAAAGAACAACTTTGGTCAAAATTTTGCACAAGAATTTAAATTTTTTTTCTATAAAAGATTCAGTTGGCATAAGAGCTTCTTCCATAAGACCATTTATGCGGCCGTACTTATGACAGTAGGATGTTACAGCTCACCCATGAGAACCCCGATCATGGACAAATCATAATGAACGACGAAGCGTATTTTCATTTGAATGAATATGTGAAGAAACAGAATAGTCGGTTTTAGGGAATGGAAAAATTTCACCTTAACATCCATTAAAAGTGAACGAAAAGAATATTTTCAGATAATGACATTCAAACATACATATGTACATGCCCACTCTTGTCAAAATTTGTCTGCTCACGCTCATTTAACATGTTTTAAACACAAAATTTTAGACATTATTTAAGCCATTTCTAGCAGATACTAATATGCAAAGAAAATATTTTATTTTTATTTTGAAAGGCTACCAAAAATTATATTTTTATCAAGAAAAACTTTTTTCACTTTGGAATTTACCACATGTTATAATTTCAAATACAAACACCCACTCAGCCAGCCACTCGCAAAAATGCGTACATAAATTTAAACGAGCATAATGGTGTGTGTATGCGCGTATGTTTGTGTGTGAATTGGATAAAGTTTTTAAACGTAACTGGCGCTAAAACCCCTGCTAAACATAAAATAAAAATTTAATCCTCTTAGAAAACTCTAATGGAATTTATGTGTTTTAATCCACACATAAACACTCAGGCACTCACTCTTAAAAAGTGTGTGTGTGTGTATGTTCAAATTGTGGAATAGAGTTGGGTATACTAATTTGTGATGTGGACAGTATGTAAGAGAAAGTAATTATTAATAATTTTGCTTTTAGATAATCTATTCAGTACAATCGGATACAATCGGGTTTTTCTATAAGAAGTTTCTTATTCAATTGAGGAAACACCAACAGCATGATAGTTTTGACATTTAGACTTTTGACGTGTTCGTAATAGATGCATTGACAATTGTTGCAATGAATTCCATTTCGCACGAAAGTCGCAGTAAAATAACTAAAATTCACTATGAAAATCGTGGTTCTGTTCAATTTACATTTCGTAAAATTCGTGATAATCGTGTTTTTGAGACCGCTGTTAAGAATTTAGTCATTAAATTTGAGTCGACAGTCTCGACACAAAATCTGCGAGCACCAAGGCGTATTTGGACCACACCTTTCAACTAAAAGTATCGCAACCGTAAGCCACAGTGTTAAAGCAAATCCATATTTGTCAATTCCTCGACGTACTTAAAACCACCACATGCCGAATTTCGCGTAGAGATGTGACTTTAAAGCCTTACAAGTTTCAACTGATGCAAGAACTGAAGCCCAGCGACCGTTCACTTTGACATAGAGTCGCTCAATTCATTCAGGAACAACCCGCTGGCTTTTCTGAAAAAATCAGTTTTTCAGACGAAGCGTATTTTCACTTGCCAGGGTATTTCAACATGAAAAAGGGGATTCTGAAAATCCTACACCGATTAGTAAGAATACTCAACGTGTCACTGTATGGTGCGCTATATGGTCTGCAGGCGTGATTTTGGCCTATTATTGACAACGTGGATATAACTGTCGTGTGGTTTCAATAGGACAGTGCCACATATCATGCAGCCAATGCAATTTGTTGCAAACCAATTTTATCGATCGCATAATTTCATGACAATCAGCAATTAAGTGGCCAGACAGATCGTGTGAGTTAACCCCACTTGATTATAATTTTTTTTTTGTTTTTTTTTTAAAGAGAAGTAGCAGTTCAGGCAGCAAAGCCTATTTAGTGCTACATTCTTTAGGAAAGGGATAGAGAAGAGATGAAACAGGTGCTGAAAGTAGAAATTAACGAAAATTAACTGCCGTATATAAGACAGCACAGCGACCAGTAACTATGCCTTCAGCGCTGAGCAGCCCCACCGACAGTCAATTTTTATTTTTGTAGTGCAAAAAAAAACCAAGGTCTTCGTTGGGAATCGAACCCACAACCCCCATACTGACAAGCTAGTACACTACCTACTAGCCTACAGGGGCACTTATTATTATCTGTGGGGCTACGTTAAGGATAGAATCTATACGGGTCAATAGAATCGATTTCAGCCTTAAAACTCAAAATTAGTGATGTGGTTAACGAAATACAATCGCCATTTTGCCAAAAAGTGATTAAAAACTTTGATGAAAGAATCGACATCTGTCAGGCGTGGTCGTGCTCGACACTTGCCAGATATAATTTTTCACTCATAATTGCCGAACTTTCCTCTCCGTAATACAATAAAAGTTGGTGTCATCTTAATGTAAATTTTTTGATTTATTTTGTTTTAGAAAAAAAAATGTTCTTGTTGATCTTTACAAATAATACTACACTTTTGTAATTCGTATTAAAGGTAAATGTTACGAAAAATTTTAAGACTTCCTTCCTTGCAGTCTCTGTTTCATTTCTCCCCTTTATTGCTGCTGTTGTTGTTGTGTTGTTCAACTAAATATGCAATGGCGAATTAGCAAAACTGTTACTTTAGAGTTTTTTCTTGTGTTATTTGAACATAAATTTTAATGTTGGTTTTTATTTGATCAAACAACGTTGGGGGATGAATAAAAATTTTAATTTTTAAATGAATAAAAAATAAACTTTATTTGGGGCAAAAATTCCTAAATGTTTTTTTTTTGAAGATTTTGTAAAAACGAAAAGCTTTTAACATTATTTTTGATTATGAATCATGTGTGATGTTAAAAGATTAAAATGTATAAAGTTTATGAGCTTAAGAGAAGCAATATTGTTAGGAAATGGCAATAATAAAATATTTAAAAGGTTAAGAGTGAGATTATTGTTATGTAATAAAAATTATTAAAATAAAACTTGTTATGTAGTTTTTAAGAAAAGCGGGGTATCGAATTTAGTTAATAATTGTTAATTGTTCTTGTAAATGAAGGCAAAGCTATTTATTAAGCGATTATATAATTAATTTGACTAATCTTAATGGTAAAATTTTTACCGTTACACAATTTGGGTTAATCTACGTTAATGTCGCTCGATTCCTTTAAACATAAATACGTCATGATATTCTCATAAAATATTTATTATTCAATAATTGCAATGTATTACTGTGGGAAAGGCATATCCATATGCCTATTTCACTACTTCTCATATAGATCATCAGTGGACTCTTGACCAAACTCAAGAGCCTTACATCTCAAACTAAATTGATTAAATGGGAATTATATTCAACTATAACTACTAAAAAATTTTACATAAAAACACAGTAGCCAGTAATATGCTATTTTAGTAACATCATTTATTTATGTACATACAGAAAAAAATGTCTGCACCTATTAAAAGTTTTATTGATGTTCAAATTGAAATTAAATTAATATGTTAATTGAATTAACTATTTATTATAGCAAAAAAGATAGACATAATTTCTAATTAATTTAGAAACTGAATTAATAATATACTGAAACCAATTATAAATAAGATATTTTTTTTTTAAAAATAAAAAATCAAACAACTCCTTAATAGTTGCAATAACCTGTTTCTATGCAGCGTTCAAAAAAGAAAACATCGTTTATTAAAATAATTTTTAAAACGAAATTAAAAATTAAAGTGATTCCACACCAGTTCGTCAAAAGGCGTTCAATTAATAATTTTTGCAAAAAAGAAAAGACTTCAAAACAGATAGCCCTTAGTTTAATAGATTTTTGCTTGGCCAATACAGTAACACATATTCTTTGTTGTTAGGAAGATGAGTTGTTTAAGTTTCAAAAGAAAATAATTAACGAAATGACGTATTATGCATTGCTTTCAATGAAATTTTATACACACAAGCCAACAACAACATTCAACAACAAAGAAATTCAACGAAATAAGCTTAACAATAGAAAACAAACACAATTAACATAAAACAAAGAAAAATACACAGCCAAACGGCGCGTACACTGAGCGATGATAACAACAAAAATATGTGGGGATATTAAAGTAGAAAATTTTCGCATCATGGTTTCCAACAAGAAGTTTGTTTTTCAAATGTGGCAACACCATCAAAATGATAGTTTTGACTTTTAGTTTGTTGTGCATTCGTAGTAGATGCATTAGCAATTGTTGTAATTAATTTAATTTCGCACAAAAACCGCATTAAAATAATTAAAATCCACTATGAAAATGGTGTTTATGGTCTGTTAAAGTTATAAAATTGGTGATATTTTCGGACAACATAATCGTCCCAAACACATAATTACACGACAATGACCAATTTAGTGTCCAGCCAGATTGTGTTATTTAATACCACTGGATTATTATTGTGGGGCTATGTTAAAGAAAGAGTCTATACGGAGCCAAGCGAATCGATTTCAACCTTAAAGCTTAAAATCCATGAAGTTGTTAACGAAATAAGATCGCTATTTTGCTAAAAAAGTAATTAAAAACTTTGATGAAAGATTCGACATCTGTCAGACGTGGTCGTGGTGGACATTTGCCAGATATAATTTTTCAATCATAATTGCCGAAATTTTCTCTTCGTAATACAATAAAAATAAAAATCATCTGAATCTCAATTTTTTGTGATATTTTGTTTTAGAAAACAAACTTCTTGCAGAAAAAAACCCTATATTTTCTGAATGAAATGAATTAATTCAAGTTGAACCCTGTCATTGAGTCAAGCCAACAAAATAATAAAAAATCTTTTAGGCGTGAAGTTACCATCGTGTTTATTTTGCGGGTATTGAAAGTAAATAAATCGTTTAATTTAATTTAAAGCTCTAAAGTGCGTTGTTATTATTTTACAATAAAAGAACTCAATATAACAAAACTTTTATTAAAAGGAATAAAAGTAACAATATGAATTGCAAATGTTTGTCAAGCACGACTTAAGAAATAAGATCATTTTCGTAAAGTAACGCCATCTATAGATGTTGTCACTCGTTTTAATGTTTGAGTCTCGTTTTTTATAATATTTTCTTATTAAGAGCAAGAGCGATACATAGTTCCTAAAAATTGATAGGCCTTGCTTTTACGATTTATTACAGTGTTATCTAAATAGGAGCAAAATCTGAGCAAAGCCAATGCAGTCAAATTGGTAGCCTTCTCCTTATCTAGAACTCGATTCAAAAGCCATATTTGTTTATTCTCAACTCAATTTCAGCATCAATAGAAGATTAGTTTTTCTCACTTTCATCTGGTAAAATAATTTTAGTCATTTTGTCTCTTACGTATTTAATAATTGCAGATGAAGCTTAAGAATTGGAACCTGATTGCATTAAATCTTGGGTCCTACAAATTAAAATCTGACAGTCAGAATAACAGTTCTCTATTCATAAAATGGTGTTTCATCTGGTTACCAATTTTATTTATTTGCCGCCAGAAATTTATAATTTATTTTCGTTACTTGTTATTGCCCATCCTGAATAATTAAAATAACTTCGCTCAATGTGGTATAATGTTTTAATTATCTGAGCAATTCCCACGCTTTTTTTTGTATTATCATAGGAAGTGTTTCAAATCATTTTATTATCATTTATCTAATTGACAGTGTTTTGCATTTAATTTACACCGTGTCTACACTTACCATAAATACTTATTTCAGCAAAAGAACACAAAATTGTTTCATCTCGAATGAAAATAATTAATTTATACTTTTGCTATCATTAACGCAGCCCTTCATCAATCCATTCCATACATACATATATAGTATGTATATGATGTAAATTTGTGGTAATGTATCTTGCATCGACACTTGTTAGGTTGCAACAAACATTCCCCTTTTTTTAATGACATTATGGCATTTAAACTTTATAAACAGAAATAATAACTGCACATTTCTATACAATAAAATAATTTTTATTTTCTAATATTCAGCGTAAAGATTTGAAAGTCATGTTTTTTTTTTAAATTTCAAAAAATTAAATTTCCTTAAATTTAAAAAACCGTTAATTAAAACCCTAAAAGCCAAAACAATAAAACTTGATTAATTTAAACTGTTTGTTTAATTTTAATTCGTAGAGCTTACAAACCTACACTACTCTATCGTGCAATCATTTTTTTTTATTAATACTTAACAAGTATTTAAATTATAAATTGTAGTTATTAGCATCGTTAAACTGCTTAGCGACCATAAAAAATTGTAAATACCTCATAACAATTTGTTTGTTTGACTGCTGGTGTGAGTATACTGTGACCAGGCACAAAGTTTTTTGTTTTCGGTTCAATAACCAGCATTTAGAAAAGAAATGGAAGAAAACACGTTAACATAAAATGACGCCACTTGTTTAACGGGATAAGAAACCGTTTAGCTTATATTGTTTAAGGTGAAGCAATTTCTTTTTTGTCAACTTGCTGGTCATTTAGGATACACTGGGTGTATGTAATTGAATGTAAAAAAGGTATAAATTGAAACTTTTTATAATCAATTTTTAGATGTAAGACGTAAAGAAAGTTATAATTTTTATTTGATATAATAAGAAGTCCAAAATATTGGAATGGGGTCAATTTAATGTCGTAAGATTAATAATCAAATTTTTTTATACTATTACTTGTATACGTTCAATAAACGTTTTGTTGTTAGAGTTCTTTTATTGCAAAATATTTACACACAATACTAGAGAGTTTTGAATTTCAGAATACGATTTATTTAAACAAGCTATTAACTTATTAACGGTTATACACACAAAAGAACACGATGATAACTTTACCACTTTAACGGCTAAAAGCTGTTTTATTATCTTTATGACTTTACTCGACAATGTTTTTACTTTTAATGACTTTATTCCCAACAGATGGTGCTTATATATTCTATTATTAGTGGCTCTAGCTTATATAAGAAAATTCTACTTCAGCATTATCACATATACTTGCTGTTATTGTTCAGTAAAGGCGGAGAGAGAGAGAGAGATACAGACAAAAAGAGATAAAGTGAGGAATGCAATAGAAATAACACGAAAAGAAACACGAACAAGACGAACTATATTTACACAGCTGACAATAAAACGCAACTAGTATGGAGAGAACAGTGATGACGGCAAACGGCCGAAACGGGTTTGTTCACAAATCAAATTTGACGAGGGTCGACGTAAAACCGTACCCAAATAAAAATTTTAATATCAGATTGAACTGAAACTTTGTCAATTGGCATATTTTTGGGGGGTAAACCGTACCTTGTAACCACCTTAATGGACAGTCATCGACCCATAGTGGCGAACTTGGTTACGGTTTTCAAATTAATTAAAATAACCCGAATTCAAAGTTTAATTTTTAACATTTTATCCCACAGATAATACTTTTTACCATATTCTGCCTCTCTTAAGGAAATTTTGAAAAAAGTAATTTTAAGAAATAATTTCTATGTTAAAGGGAATGTCAACCTTCTATTTAATTTAATGTTGTTTAAAAGGATCTATCAGGAGAACAAAGTCATTAGCGGTAACAATGAAATTAGTAAAATAAGGAAAACAAAACGCACAACTTTACAGTCGTTCTTCACTCTACTATCCTTATCTTTACTTTATGTTCTAAGTTGATCAAACTAGTTTAAAGGAATAATTAAAACAATTAATTTAGGTTATTTTCGATAGTGATTTTATTTTATTTTGCAGTTGCTTTTATTACTTTTAATTAAAAGTCAATAAAAACTAAAACAAGTTTTGCCTCCCCTTATAAAATATTTAAAAGAGCCTGCAAAAATTCCCATATCCCTCATCATTTTGACTACAGTTAGCCAACCTCCAATATTTTTTTCCTTTTTGTGTAAAGTTACTGTTTTCAGAAAAAAAAAATATTTTGTCATAAATAAATATTTAATGAAATTTATTTACGAAAATGAATCCAAATTTATTTTTTTTTCTTCAAACCTGAACTCATATTAATGTTGCATTGTTTTGTCATGTTGTCTGCACTTTGTTACGTTTTCCATGACCATATGTAACACAAAAAAAAAGAAAAAAACACATTTTACAAGATTTAACATTTTTGTACAAGTGACATTTTTTTCGTTATTGTCATTTGTATTTGTTGCTTATCTGACTTTATAATTTTTTGGTGTTTCTTTCTTGTTGATTTTATTTGTCATTGATAAATATGTCCACCTCGTTAATGGTCGAACTGCTATGAATTTCTTCATTCTTATACTATTTTTCCATATGTTGTTGTTTTAATATTTTAGTCTGCACACGCTTGATTTAATATCAGCAGAGCATCTACGCACTTGTCTGGCATCTTTTTGCACTATATTTTTTGCGTGCAGTAGATGTTTGTCATCAATTGTCCTTGTCTGTGGTATTTGTGTAGATTTACTATATAAGCGGACACAACTTGGGTTTTTTTTATTTAATTAAATAGCTTTGGTGTTTAGTTGGGCTATTGAAGAAACGTTTGTGGGTTTTTGAACTTAAAAAAGTTTTTTTAGACATATTTTAAAAAACATTTTTTATTATAAAGAAAACAGCTTTAAAAATAAGCTTTGAAATAAAAGATATTTTTATAGCGGTGTATAACCTTAAGTTGGCAATATATTTTTAAATGGCCGCCATGTTTAATAGACTGACGCCTAAAATATTTTTCCAAATTGTCAAAATAGACTCAAAACCAGATTTTTGTTTAGCAAAGAAACTCACTATTATATGAATAGATACTTGAATAGAGTGATCATATAACCCAGCTCGTGCCCTTATTGATTTATTGAAGGAAACGTTTAGTAACTACATTGCTTTTTGTTACGAATGCATGAATTTACCTCCAAGATTCTGCGGTTCAACAGCGCTATAGTATTTTCTCTAGGGATATGTGCCATTAAACCCGAAACGATTAGCCATTTGTTGGAAAAAGTCATTGACTACCAGTTAAAACTACATCCAAGGCAGCCAAGACGGTCATAAGTCATAAACCAGAAGTCATATTTAAATTATAACGCAAGAAGTTTATCTTTCGAGTAAAGTAAATTTCGCTCATTTTCAACTCAGTTGCTATATTAAGAAACCACAGCAGATCGGGAAACAAGTACTTAATTGTGGTTTATCGATACAGAAAATAACAGTTTTATGTAGATTTTAAAGGGTTTTTGTTTTTTTTTTTTTTTTTTTATAAAAGTAGCACTTCAGGCAACAATGCCTATTTAGTTAAGTACCGTGCTACATTCTTTAGGAAAGGGATAGAGAAGAGATGAAGCAGGTGGTGAAAGTAGAAGGAGAGTCGGAAATTAACTGCCGTATAAGACGGCACAGCGACCAGTGACTATGCCTTCATCGCTGAGCAGCCCCACCGACAGCCAATTTTTATTTTTGTAGTGAAAAAAAACCAAGGTCTTCATTGGGAATCGAACCCAAAACCCCCATACTGACAAGCTAGTACACTACCTATTAGCCTATAGGGTTGCTATCGTTACCTTTGTCAACAACCAATGCTTAAATACCAAGGCGATGAAAATGAACTTGGATAATATTTGATTGATTAAGCAATCGTTATTTTGCCCACTAAGTTCGATAATCGCTGTATTAGCTATCATGCCAATGCAGTAGGAGCTGCTATTTTGCCTCTTTTTCTAGTGGGACAACATTTAAGGATGACGTGATAAGGTTTACATCTGCACCTGGCTGTGGGCCCTAATCAGATGGTGGCCACCCTCGCCCTAAAAGGCCTTCAGACACGTTTATCCTCCGGTCACTCCTACTTGCAATTTCGAAAGCCCGGAGTAGGCCGCATCCTTCACTTCTTGCTAAAGAGTTGGAGACTATTCAACTCCTGGTCTAGAATGCATGAAACTTAATATAATTAATAACACGACGGCGTTCATACTCACTGGACCTGGACCATTCATTGTGTTCGTTGTGAATTATCCGACCCACAAACTCAAACGAGGGCCTCGAAACACACAGCCACCACGATACTACCGAAGGGACTACCTCAATAATCAGCCAGAGAACAGCTAAATGTCTAAAGAGACAAATAGCGGAACTCTACAGGCTCACTGATTCCCGTAAAAATATAGTGGATTGTTGACTCCTACTAGCCTTGAATGGGACTGGGTTCCCTTTTACCCCGCAAGACACAAGTCTAGATGGCTGTTGTAGGTTCAATAAAGACTATCATGTGCCCCTAGGGGAGCGACATTTAGGGATAATATAACTGGATTAGCCTTTATTTATTTATGCTATACTAATATAGGGGTTTTCAACAAGAAGTTTGTTTTTCAACTATGACAGTGCCAACAACATGATAGTTGTGACATTTAGTTTTTTGAAGTATTCGTAATAGATGCATTAGCAATTGTTTTACAATGAATTCAATTTCGCGCAAAAGCCGCATTAAAATAATTAAAATCCACTATGAAACTGGTGGTTCTGCTTAAGTTACAATTCGCAAAATTCGTAATATTTTGTTAAATTTGAGTCGACAGGATCGATACAAAATGTTCGAACACCAATGCGTGTTCGACCGGGTCGTTCAACTGAAAATATCGCAGCCGTAAGCCACAGCGTTGAAGCAAATCCAAATTTGTCAATTCCTTGACGTTGTCAATAGTTGGGGTTAACTAAAATCACCACATGACGAATTTTGCGTAAGGATTTGACTTTCAAGCCTAACAAGGTTAAACTGATGTAGCAATTGAAGCCAATTGAAGCCGACTATTCACATCGTCGTCGATTTGCTCAATTCATTCAGGAAGAACTGGCTGGTCAGGGTATGTCAACAAGCAAATTTGCCGCATTTTGACTTCTAAAAATCCTAGAGCCATTATGGAAAAGTCTTTGCATACTCACCGTACCACTGTATGGTGCGCTATGTGGGCAGGAGTCGTGATTGGGTCGTTTGTTTTTCGAGGATTAGGCTGGGAATGTGGTAACGGTCGTTATGCCGAGATGCTAACAACTCAATTTTGGCCCATTATTGACGACGTGTATATCACTGGCATGTGGTTTCAACCGGACGGTGGACGATCAACTTATTGCAAAGCAAATTTCCCGATCGCGTAATTTCACGACAATCAGCATTTAAGTGTGGCCAGCCAGATCATGTGGTTTAATACCACTAGATTATTTTTTGTGGGGTTATTTTAAGAAAAGAATCTATACGGAGCCAATCGAATCGATTTTAGCCTTAAAACTAAAAATCCGTGATGTGATTAACGAAATATTATGGCCATTTTGCCAATAAGTAACTCAAAACCAAGAGTGATGAAAGAATCGACATATGTCAGCGTGGTTGTAGATATCATATTTCATTCATAATTACCGAACTTTTCTCAGCTCAATCTAAATTATTTGTTTTATTTTGCTTTAAAAAACAAACTTCTTGTTAAAAAACCCGTTTATTTATTCAGCTCAATCAAATAAATTTTGTTATTATATTTATATTATTTGCATCGAAATAACATAATAAAATATTAGTTTTTTTTTTAACTAAAAGTAAATTTCATTAATTGGAAATAATTGCAAACAATTATTTGAAAATTATAAAGTTTATTTATGCGGCACCCAAAAACTATTGAATCTTAAGAAGATTAAAAAAAAATAGCTTTGCAGTAACTGAACAGCAGACGGAAGGACGCATTAAAAAAGCAAAGAAACTTGAGACTGACAGACAGACAGGCAGACGGACCCATTAACCCACAATTCCATAAAATACTTAAACAACAACATGCTGCTAATATTGTTACTTATTTACAAAACATTAACTAAGACTCTTAAGTATTTTTCCATTTTAATTTTTAAAAATATATATTTTGTTTTTTATATGAATAGCAAAACAGAAAGTAAAAGAAAAAATTGTAACTATTTAGGCGCTTTGACTACATCAAAAGCACAAATTAGCACTGCTACTAAAATTAGCGTTCACTGATGCGTTTGCTTGCAACATGCATTGTGGCAGTTGTATAAATTTTTGGTATTTGGCTTTAATTTTGTAGTTTTATTTTGTTATTTATATTCTTTGCGCTGCCATTAGTTTCATCGGCCTACAATGAAATAAACTCCTACAGAAGTCTTAACATTTTAACAGCTTCCATTAATATTAAATTTAGTTCTTTCTCTTATTTTGGCCAAATTTCCGCATTGTTGTGTTTGCCAAAAGAAAAATTAGAAACGCTGCTCTGCATGATTTTGGTACACATGAGGTATAGAAAATAATATTAACGTAATGGAATTTTAATAGATAAAATATTTTAAATAACACAAAAAAAAAATAAATAAAAAAATAATTATTAAAAAATTGAATTTATGAGCTGAGAGCTCTGAGCTCTGCAAAAGCATACTTTTGATTCCTAAATGTTATATTTTTTCATTTAAAGAAAACAAAATGTTTCAATTCTTAAGAATAAATTTTGTGAGGTCAATGTAAAAAATAAATTTATTTTTTACTTCCAAATACAGAGTTATCCATTGCTATACCCTAAAGCGAAACGTTTTTTTTTTCAAATACAGGTTTCTTACCCTATTCTGAATAGATTTGCACCGAAAATCTATTGCTTTACTAAACATGAGCTGGAACATTTGTACCATCCCATACCACAGCATTCTGTAACATCAGCTAGAACTTTTAATGTCTTGTTAAACAATCATACAACTATAATCGGCAGAGCTATCTAGACCGCAATGCTGTGTGGCTCCAGCAAGATTTGAAAGTCCGATCTTCTGTTTTAACAACTCAGCCATTACTTCCCATATTGTTAATTTTCTTTGTAATGAAGGCTGTGAATCATTATTTCCCGGTTTAACTATATCCACACCCAAACTATTTTAGCTAATTTAAACAAAATTTCTAAAATATTTTCGTTGCAGGACTTTTTTGTGCCACTGTATAAAGTTCAATTTTTAACTACGCCACGAATCTTTCACGAAACACAAAACAAAGTATGGACATACATAGATATATACATACATATAAACATATGTACGAATTTATAAATTTATTTTAATTCACTATTTCTTTATTAAAATACCATAATTGTCAGCTACAAATAAAAGAAAACTACAACAATAAAAACAAAACAAAACAGACAAGACAGCAGCAGCAAAAAATTGTTAAGAGATTTTTAAAAGGTTAAATAGTACAAATTCGTAAAATGAAACGCAAAATATTTCATCCACGTTCCAAGGCAACAACCAAATCAGCTTTTTGCCATCACAGACAAATTAAAAGAGTTTTTCATGATAAAAAAAAAAACAGCACAAAAACGGCAAAATACGAAATTATGAACAACGTATTTGCAAGTACACGGGAGCTTATACTTTTCCGCAACGACATTTTTTTTTGCAACAACATTTTTAAAATCCAAAAACAAACTAATGAGGATCAGCATCGTCATTATCACCGTCGTCATAAAATACAAATATGAATCATGTAAGAAAACTATAAACAGAAACTTTGTGAGAAATCTCTATCCATAAAAACGCATAAAAAAGCCTGATACACACACTTTTAATTACTGCATTCCCAGTAAACATTCCGCATCTCTTACTTGAGAATTATTTTAAGTTAAAAAAAATGAAAATAAAATCATAAATTATTATTTTTATTCGACCTCTTTTTTTAAATAAATAATTATTGATCCTAGTAGCGGTCTTTTTTAAATAAATTTAACACTATATTTTTTCAATATTTCACATTCCTGTAGAAGCTTTCCACAAGCGAAATATTAAAAAAAAATATAGTGTTAAATTTATTTAAAAAAACACCGCTACTAAGATCAATAATTATTTATCATAAATTAACATAAAAAAATAATAAATATATAACATAAATGTTTCTGAAGCCCAACACAAAAACGTCATAGCTTCCACCAAAATTAACTTCTATTTATTTTTATTTTCTCGGGTAACCCTTAGTTTGGTAAATTTTAATAAAGAAATCATTTTGAAAAAATTTCATATGAACTGGTTGGGGTTAAGATGCCGAAAGTTCGCCCAAAAGGTAAATTTGTCAGTTTTTCGCCAAATTAGACTGGCTCCCGGCACATTTTTACTTCAATCAATTTACATTAATTTTTTTTAGGATTCGAAATATCGAAAAAAAATCGTTATAATTTAAAAGACTGTTTAAAAGATTAAGATTAAGATTTAATAAAAATAAAAAAAGGTCGAATAATACTGCAAATAATAATCAATCATTTTTAATATATCAAAATATATATTCTTTTAAAATATCGGATTTCTCAAAACGAAGTTTGTTTTTCAAGTGCAGCAGCAACAACAACAACATGATAGTCTTGACATTTAGTTTTTTAACGCATTCGTAGTAGGTGCATTGGCAATGCTTACAATGAATTCAATTTCGCACGAAAATCGCATTAAAATAATTAAAATCCACTAATGAAAATGGTGGTTGTGTTAAAGAAACATTTCGTAAAATTCGTGATATTTTCGGACAGCATAATTGTTCTTGTGAGATCGCTATTAAGTATTTGGTCATTTAATTTGAGTCAACAGGCTAGATACAAAATGTGCGAACACTAACGCGTATTTAACCAGATTGTTTAATTGAAAACATTGCAGCCATGAACCAGATCCATATTTGTCAATTCATCGACATCCTCAATAATTGGGGTTATCCAAAACTACCACATGGCGAATTTTGCGTAAATATTTGAAGCCTAAAAAGTTTCAGGAACAAGTTGCAGGAATTGAAGCCGGCCATTCATATTTCTGTAGATTCCCTCAATTCATTCAGGAACAACCGGCTGATTTTTTTTGGCAGACGAAGCCCATTTGCACTTGTCAGGGTATTCTAAAAATCCTAGAGCGATTATTGAGTAGTCTTTGCATGCTCAACGGATCACTTCCCTCCGGGGGCACATGATAGTCTTTTTGGAGCCTTCAATTCCATCTAGACTGGTGTCTTGCGCGGTAAAAGGGAGCCCAGTCCCTTAAAGGCTAGTAGGAGCCATCTGGACAATCCACATTTTTTCACGGGAATCAGTGAGCTCGCAGAGTTCGCTATTTGTCTCTTTAGACATTTAGCTGTTCTCTGGCTGGTTATTGAGGTTGGCCCCTAAATGGGAGTATCGTGGTGGTTGTGGTTTCGAGGCCCTCGTGAGAGTTTGTGGGTCGGATCATTCACAATGAACACAATGAATGGTTCAGGTCCAGTGAGTATGAATGCCGTTGTGTTCTTAAATATTTTAAGCTTCATGCGTTCTGGACCAGGAGTTGGATAGTCTCCAACTCTTTAGCAAGGAGTAAAGGCTGCGACCTACTTCGAGCCTTTGAAATTGCTACTAGGAGTGACCGGAGAATGTACGGATTCGAAGGCCTTCTAGGGCGTGAATGGTGTTGCTTTTCATTCACAGTGGTAATGGCTACCATCTGATTATGGCTCACTGCCGGTGCAGATATAAACCTTATCACATTAACGTATCACTGTCTGGTGGGCAATGAGGTATAGAGGCGTGATTGGGCCGTTTTTTTTTTAAGATGAGGCTGGAAATGCGGAAATGGGCAGTGGATTACGCCACACCGAGACGCTAACAACCTAATTTTGACCATTTATTGATGACGTGGATATTAATGACATGTGATTTCAACAGGACGGTGCCACATATCACACAGCCAATGAAGTTATCAATTTATTGCAAACCAAATTTCCCGATCGCATAATTTCACAAATATCAGCAGCGGCCACAGGTTAGCCGGATCGTGTGACTCAACAACACTGGGTTATTTTTTGTTAAGGACAGAGTCTGTACGGAGCCAATCAAATCGATTACAGCCTCAAAACTCAAAATCCATGAAGTTATTAACGAAGAAGAACCGCCATTTTACCAAAAAGTGATTAAAAACTTTGATGAAAGAATCGACATCAGTTTCTACTTTTGTATTGTCAAGCGTTTTCTTAAAGATTTTGCAGATGAATTGCGATTAAAACGTGTTACTCTGCATTTGCTGGGTTGCTTGAAAAGCAAATCCATCCATTTATGTGTACAAAAACAACCGGTAAACAAAACAACAATAAATAAATCAAACAATAACAACATTTCAACCAAACAATGAACAAATAAATAAAGCAAGTTTCCCTTGCTTTCGGTCAGCACATGGGCGAAGAAAAGCTACAGTGACGATAGCGACGATAATGACGATACAAAAGATAGCGAAGACGATAATGACGAAGTTAATAAAGGCGAGGATACACAGTGGGTTGGAATTTAAAAAAAAAAAACAAATATAAGCACAGCCAGTGTTATGAAAGTTGATAAGGTGGGCTATAAAAGGGTCAGTCACCCTTTATATCGTTTCTGCAAAAATACTTTTTGTTTAAACGTTTATAAATGATATGCTGACGTTTTTGCTTTCAATCTTAACACTATGCTAACTACAACTTATGGCGATTTTGTACAGTATTATGATGCTTTGAACGGGTTGAGCCTACGAGTGAGATCGAATTATATTATTAAATGATTGTTAATAAATCTCCAAACAAAATTTTAGCACCAGCACATATATTTGCAAGCCCACGATGTACTGCGTAGTCTAATTATAACCGTCATTTAATCCAATAAAACATCCGTGTGACTTTTAAGTTTTATATCATTACGATGAGTAAGTGATTGATATTCAATTCCTACAAGGTGAGTAAGTTCGTGACTTATCTCCGGCGTAATATTTCGTGGTTGAATTGTATTGCAGCGTTAGCCGGATTTTTCTCCCATTCGGTGTGGAATGGTGTTGTATAAGTCCTTATTATCAACATTTAACAAGCTAAACGCCTTGATTTTATAAGTTCCGAAACAAAAATTATTGATAGAAATAAAGGGAGAGTAAGGTGTGATAAATCATTAATCATCTGGATTACAAACGGGGGTGAAATTAAATATCAAAAAAAAAGCTTCATAACTAAACCATTCTCAGCCCTAGAGAGATAAAATATGAGGTATAGCCGATTTAAATTCCATCAAACCCAGATTTCCCCTAAAGTTAGCTTCCATTCATTTCAAGTTTAGAAATATGCTCCCATACCTTTTTCAGTTGTGGCAACACCAACAACATGAAGTTTTGACATTTAGTTCTTTGACATATTCGTAGTAGTGCGTTGGCAATTCAATTTCGCACGAAAATCGCATTAAAATAATTAAAATCCACTATGATAGTGGTTAACGTAATATTTCGTAAAACTCGTGATATTTTCGAACAACATAATCGTACTTCTAAAACTGCTATTAAGAATTTGATGGTTAAATTTGAGTCGACAGGCTCGATACAAAATGTGAGAACACCAACGCGTATTCAACCGGGTCGTGCAGCCATAAGCTACAGCGTTGAAGCAGATCCAAATTTGTCAATTCCTCAACAATTAGGGTGATCCAAAAACACCACGAATTTTACGTTAGGATTTGACAAGGTTCAAGGTTGCAAGTATTGAGCTGACCTAACATTAACACTGCAACTGCCGGCTATTATTTCTGAGAAAATCATTTTATTAGACGAAGCCCATCTTTAGCTGTCAGGGAATGTCAACAAGCAGAATTGCTGCATTCGGGGTTCTGAAAATTCTAGAGCGATTACTGAGGAACTTTTGCTTGCTTAAAGTGTGACTGTATGGTGCGTTATACGGTCTGGAGGCGTGATTGGGCGGGTTATTTTTTTTTTTTCTGAAAATCAGGCTGGAAATGCGGTAACGTTCAGTGAACCACGCTATTGCAAGATATTACCAACTCAATTTTGGTACATTATTGATGACGTGGATATCGCTGCCATGTGGTTTCAACAGGACGGTGCCACATGTCACGCAACCAATGAAACGATCAATTTATTGCCAACTAAATTTCCCTATCGCATAATTGCACGCCAATCAGCAGTTAAGTGGCCAGCAGTCGTGTGATTTGACACCGCTGGATTATTTTTTGTGGGGCTATGTTAAGGACAAGGTCTATACGGAGCCAATCGAATCGATTTCAACCTTAAAACTCAAAATCCGTGATGTGATTATTTTGCCAAAAAATTGAATAAAAATTTTGATGAAAGAATCGACATCTGTCAGCGTGGTTGTAGTGGAGATTTGCCAGATATCATTTTTCACTAATAATTACCGAATTACAATAAAAATTTGATTTATCTTAATTTTTGTTTTATTATGTTTTAGAACACAAACTTCTTGTTGTAAGACCCTTTATAAAAAAGTAGTCGTTTATTTCTATTTATTTTCATTCGTATTAATTGCGTAGCGCATCCCACTGTGTAAAAATGTTTCAAATGTTTATGTATGTTTTATACAAACGGCCGCCAAATAGAGTCATGGCTGGTAAAGACACAAGTTTACGCTAATAAAATCTTGTTCTGCACTTGTTAGTGTGTACATTTAGTATCCAATGGAATCAACTACTGAGAGTGTTGGTACAATTTAGCTGGATCATTTTAAAGATTTAGTCGCCGAATTGCTTTCAAACCGAACGTATGCGTCGTTGTCGTCGTCGTGATCGTCATCGTCGTTTTCGTGTCAAAAGTTTATTGTATTTAAGCAAGAAAATAAGAAAATATATTAATAAAGAGGAAAAATAACGCAATTCTTAAGAAATGTTTATATGCTGAGCACTAACAAAAAGGAGTACAAGAATTAGCTGTAAAGAAAAAAAAAAAGAAAAGAAAACAAAATAATTAAAAAAGACTTCTAATGAACAACTGAGAAAATATTAGAAATAGTTGTTAACTAGTTTCCAACACAGAATTTGTATGAGGATGTTTGAAATGATGTAAAACAAATTTCAGATGCACCATTATTTGAGAGATGGACAATTGATTACAGAAAACTAAACTTTATATTGAATACACCGGTTGAAGTCACTTAAACCAGATGCAATGAGTTATTGCACATATAAATAACGGTCAGTTTCTTCGGTCTAAACCAATTTACGTACATAAATATTTCACACAAAAATATTACGGTTGCAACGAACATCGCGTATTGAGAACTTTCGTTGGAAGTTCTGTTATTAAAAATGATTATTACGGAAAGAAAATTTAAATCTTTAGTCATTTAGACTTAAATAATTATAAAAAACACAGGAGATAAAAGAATTATTCATTTTAAACCAGTGAGATATGCATGTGTGTGGTAAAAATTGATTGATTCCAAAGTAATTATTCAATTTAAAAAACCTTATTTTTAAAATTGTTTACTTCCTTGATAGATGAAAAAAAAATAATTTGTCCTATTCTCCTCATAATTACTCACAATCTTTCGCCTCTATGACATCTAGTATTTGTTAATGAATAAATTTATTTATTCAAATAAATAATTATTTTCCAAATTTTTATTTTTCATTTCATTAATTTTTTTTTTATTTTAATAAAATAACATCTTTACTAAAACAATTTTTCCCTGCTTTCATAATTAATCCTCTTCTCCTCTTAAAATTAATTTGTCGTTATAGCCGAACTCTGCTGTATTATTGTTAAATGTATTATAATTTAAGCAGGACTTGAACAATCTCCAGTATCTGCCGTTTTTCAATTCATGCTACTATTCTTACTAAACTATAGTGAAAAGCCCAAAATTCCATCTGGAGTGGTTTTATTCACTTAAGAACAGTAAGGAATAGATACATCTTTCAAATTTAATTTTTAAATACAATTTCAACAGGCAGAGACTGTCACATAATAAAATATCGTTCAAATCGTGTGAAAGAAAATTATTTAGGAAACCTGTTTCCAAAGTTATTTCTAAACTTTTTTTTGCCTCTGCATCTGCTAAGCGACTTTCAGACTCAGTAATCAATCAAATTTATCAGTCAATAAAATTCAAGAAGCATTAAAATTTGTTACACAGGGTGTTCGCCGGGAAGGTATACTACTTTGTTTGTTTATAATTTTTGATTAAATGGATCTTATATTGATAAATGTTTTATTTAATGTCGGCAATTATGTGTGGTATACAATATCAGATAACGGTCCACCTCTGCTAGCCTCACAAATACGTACCCCTGTAAGCATATTTTTCACTGCATTCTCACACATTTCACTAGGTATTTCATTAATTTTCTCACGAATATTTTGGTTGAGTTGCTTAAGCGTTTCTGGATTGTTTGCATAAAGCATGCTTTTCACATAAAACACAGTCCGGAGCAGTCAAATCAGGCGACCATGAAAGCCAATTAACATCACCATTTCCTAAAATAACTTGTGAAAAGAGATCTCACAGTGTTTTGTTGATACCACGTATTAATCAAAAGCAAAGCATGTAGTTGTGGCGTTAAAAAGTTTTCAATCGCATCACGATATCAGTCCCCATTCACAGTTACCGTTATGTCATTTTTATTTTCAAAGATGTTAGATCCAATGATTCCTCCTGACCACTTTTAATGCATGTGAATGTTCAATAATTTGAGGGTTTCTCATTCCCCAAAACCAACTAATCTCTTTATTCACATATCCATTCAAATGAAAATGTACTTCGCCACTCGTTGTGATTTTTTCAAAAAATCGGGGTTGTCATGGACGAGATGTAACATCCTATTGTGTCAACTTAATCTTATAAGAAAACAAATGCAAAGCCTTGTGCCAAATTGTAGCCAAAGATGTGATTTGAATATCAAGCTCCTAAACACGACGTCGAATTGAGGTTGATGGATTGTTATGAACAACTTCTTGAACAGCAGTAATGTTTTCAGGCGATCTTGCAGTACGCTGTGCTCCATGTTTAAGCCTATCACGTACAGACCCTTCATTCACTACATGATAAATAGTAGGTTTTGTTGCCATATGATTTCTCCCAAAAATTTCACGTAACTTTCTCCCAGTAATCGATGATTGATTTTGATAAAATTTTTTTAACGATTAAAACCGTTGGTTTATCAAATTTTTACCATAATAAAGTTGCCACGTGTCTACTTCACGACTAACTATAAAGGATTGTCAAGACTAATGTTTATCAAAATGGCGGCAAGACAAAGTATATTGCTTTCCGGCGGACACCCTGTATCTTCCATTGCCGAGAAGCTAACAGCGTATTTCGATATAAAGAATACAATTTTCGATACACACATTATTAAACATACAAATTCGGCTGATTTGAGTTTTAAGTCGAAATCTAGCCGGGCTATCCAACGAGTTTTGTGTATTTTGGTTACAATTACAGAAATATTATTTCATACTTCAACTATTTTTCCCTTCTGATAAATCAAGAATAACTTCAAAATGCAGATCGCAATCAACAAAAAATGTGTCATTCGAAGTCTATAACGATGGTTTAACGTTTCATACTTTTTCTGTGATTTTGTTCGCGTGAAATTCAACATGTAAGTGAGTTTTTCATAAAGACCTGTATGAAGACTTGACTTCCGTCAAATTTAAAAACACCAGCTCTAACACTTTCCGAAATCAGTATGACTTCGGCAATTATTAAGAGATAATAGAAGGACAGCTGCCAATTTAGTTACACACAAACAAATTTCCAATATATGTACATACATATATAAAGGGTCCGCCATCTAACGTTTTTTTTTCAACTAGTGCTTATTTCATGAATGGTAACACTTAGCTCATGTTTGATTTGACAGATAATTAGTTGTATCCTTCCGCTGAACGAATATGGTTGTGTATACGCTTGAACAACGCTGGAAAATATTGCGACATTACTTTGAAAATCATGGTTATGTTGCAGAATGTGTGCGAAAATTGCGTACGGATTTTGGAAGAAGAGAAACACCGTCAGCTCCGTATGTTTGTTATCTTGTGAAAAAAGTGAAAGAAACTGGCATCCTCTCATTGAAAAACCAAAGCGTGAAAATCCAAAAAATTAGTGTGTACACCCGAGAATATTGCTGCTGTGGCAGAAAGTGTGCGTGAAACGCCATCACCATCAATTCACCGTCGTTCTCAACAATTGAACATTTCAGAGACATCATTCAAGAGTTGAAGCCAAGTGACCATCCAATGCATTTTCGCTTCGCTAAGTGGGCCTGCGATCGACTTACAGAAGATGCCGATTTTGCAAAAAAAAAATCATCTTTTGATCTTGGCGGGTATATAAACAAGCAAAATTGTCACGTTTGGGGCACAGAAAACCCGCACGCATATATTGAAAAACCGACGCACCCAAAACGATTCACTGTTTAGTGCAGATTTTGATCCCGAGGCATAATTGGGCCATTTTTCTTCAAAAATGAGCAAACAGTGGCTGTTACAGTCAATGGCGATCGTTATCGGGCCATGTTGAAGGAATTTTTGTTCACGTAAATTGAAGAGGAGGATATTGGCAACATTTGGGTCCAACAGGACGACGCTACGTGCCACACAGCCGAAGCTACACTCGATGTTTTGTGGCCTATTTTTTAAGACCGCATTATCAGCCGCAGGGCTGATGTCATTTGGCCATCTCGAAGCTGCGATTTGACACTGTTCGACTATTATTTGTGGAGTGCCGTCAAAGATAAATGTTACGCCGACACGCCAGAGACAATTGGCGCTTTAAAGGACAATATTCGTGAAGCCATTGGGGATCGTGCAGAATACTGCATGACCAGCCGAGGCAGCCTTTTGAATGAAATTATTTTCCATTATTAACCGGAAGGATTGTAGTTTCAAATAAAAAAAGAAATTTGAGAAAATATTCAGTTGTTTTTTTTTATAGCATTTAAAAAATAAAAAAGTTATTTGGCGGACCCTTTATTTTGCTAAAAAATTGTTTATTACGTTTACAAAAATGTGTCTCTTATGTTTAAGACCGTCAATAATCTAAAATTGTTCATCTCTTAATATTTTATATGTGTACATACATATATCTTAATACATATGACAATCATCCAAAAACCAAATAACAATAATAATAAAAATTTCACTCTTGTGATTCATTGCAAATTTACAGGAAATTTATTTGGATCGCGCTCTCTCACTCTCTTCTACGGTTTATTCTGTTTCATTAATGTACATGCAATCACACACATGTATTAAATACAAAAGCCTACAACCAAAGATTATAGAATTACAAAGATGTTGCACTGCCATACATTGTTCTGCCACTGCTAAATTATTGATGGGATTTTCTGAAAATCCTCGTGTGTACGACTAATGAGCGAAATTTCATCAACGGAGAGCAAATTACCAAAACATAAATAAACTCTCAGCAAAAGCAATTCATACTTACGAACATTGTTTATGTGTGTGTGGGTATGTGTGTTTACGTTGTCAATATTATGCCCAACAAACAAAAAGGTTTGCTTTCAGATAAGTGCATATGAACTAATTAAAAATAATATTATGTGATCTCATGCCTTTTCTTAGTTCACTAGCATCAATTTCTTTTCACTTTGTAAACAAGAAAAACAAAACAATTATTCTAAACTTAGCCTTAAATTGTTAGCTAAAATTATATACTATAAATACGATTAGTAATAAACAATGAAAATCAACGTTGTTATATTGTGTTTGTTGGGCTCTACAAATTCGAGTGGTATTATTGTGTACAAAACTAATTGGATCTTCTGTGTTGCCGTAGCCAAACCATACAGATTTTTTATTGTAAAAATAAAACAGCATCGACTGTCGACGAACTTTGGAAGCCTTATTAACCAATATTTTCATTAAGGCAGTGTTTGCTACATTTGTTAATTTTTGTTCTTTTAGGAATATGACAAAAAAGTAAATGGTAAGCCCTTCTTCTGGTTACCGAATGTAAATTCCCGTAGATCATAAACACGATAATAAAATATAGTTGTAAAAAAGATAATTAGAAAGACATTACTCAAAGCATGATATCAGCACAGAAATATGGGAAAAACTATACATTTATTTAGTTTTAAGTATACCCATCTCTAAGGTATAAGGAATGAAAGTATAAATAGAAGTGTAAATACTTTCATTCAGCAGTTCATATGTAAACGGTTTTTAACTTACATAGTTAAAAAAATATATAAAATAATGAATAGAACAGAAAAAGTTGAGTTAAATAATGCTGTGAAAAATAAAGTTTTCAAAGAAGCAGGCAATAAATGTTCTCTGCCACATTGTAGCAGATCGAAAAGAAAAATTCCTGAAATGAAACTTTTCTGTTTTCCAAACACAAACTTACCATTATTTAAACAATGGCTAAAAAAGTGCAATTTTGAAAAACAGTTTGTGGAAGAAACTACTTCCCTTTTTTATGTGATAGGCACTTTTCGTAAAAGATATTTACATATTACATATGTATATTTACATGGTAAAAGATATTTACATCGAGGAGCCGTGCCAACATTATACTGAATTAATAGTGCTGAGTCAGAAAGTATTGAAAAAGGCAACTGCTCTGAAAATGAGAATACCAACGATACATTTTTTTGAAGTCCGTTACGTAAGCGAAAAAGATTCGAATCACCGCCACCTTTATGCTCAAACTGCCTTAAAAGTTTAAAAAATGAAAACTTTTATAGAAAGAAATTTTTCAACATGTTTAAAAGACTTAAGAGTAAAACTCAACAAAATCGATGTATGAAGTCGAAAACTTGAAAAAAGATTGAAGGCATTAGAAGCAAAGTTAAAAGTAAAAGCCTCTCTTGAAAGTGAAATTGATAAACTTGGTATCAATCGTAATGAAAAAACATTCTGCAGAATTCTAATAAAGGGAGGCAGGGGAACGAACGCTCGATGGGAGGATTGTGAAAAGAATTTGTTCAAAGCATTTATTATAGATCAACCTCTACGTACTTGTTCTTGTTCTTAAGAAAACGGTTTTAAAGATGAAACCTCTTGAAAGAGAGTGCATTTTAATATTTGATGAAATATCAATCAGAAGAAATTCAAGTTATAATGATTATGCGGATGTTATAGATGGAGTAGACGAGCGAACAAATGAAATGGGTTCTCAAATTGGTGTTTTCATGATTAGAGTAATTATAGAAAATTGGAAATTTGTGTTAAACTACTTTGTAACTGCTAGTTCCATACATGTGATCAAGGTCCAAAAAATAGGAAATGTTACGACCTATTGGGAGTGTCACCAGAACAGCCTTATTTTCTTTATAACACCAATAAAGTATATATGCTATATGATGTACCTCATATTTTTAAATCCATTAGAAATGCTTTTATCAAAGGTGACTTTAAAACACCTGATGGAATAGCGCGGTTTGATGTTATTAGAGAAGTTTTTGAACTAGAGCATGGTAAAGCCACAAAAATGACAAAGTTGACAATATCCCATATAAGTCCAACAAATTTTCAGAAAATGCGCGTGAAGTTGGCTGTTCAAACTTTAAGCCGTTCTGTTGCAAATGCGATTCAAACTCTTAACGAAAATCGTAAATTTACAAGGACTTCATCGGAAATAGCCTCTTCTACTTACGTATTTATAAAAAAAACTTGATAGTTATTTTGACTGTTTAAATAGTAAATATTTTAGCGATCATAATCCTCTAAAGCGTGGTTTAAAGCATAATAATAATACTTGGAAGGTATTGCAGGATCTAATAATATATATGCAACAAATTGAATATGTCGGCAATAAAATATTTTCCATCCGCGGTCTTATCCAAACCACCAGGGGCATATTATCTTTAAGTGAAGAAATGTTTCAAGAAAGTTCTAATTTATTCACAATTTTAACTAGCCGGTTTAATCAGGAGCCATTAGAAAACGTATTTTCATATGTTCGCGCCAAAGGCAGACACTGTAAGAACCTTTCAGTTCACGAATTTAATATCGCAATGGCAAAGCTGATATCTTTAAAAATAAGCCAGTTTACTTCGTTAAAAAATTGTGAAAACGACGATACCATATTCTTACCGGTGGATTTTCAAAGCTCCGCCGAATGTAGTGAAACTGTATCAGCTGATAATCAATGTCCACTGATAGATATCGTAGACATATATCAGAATAATGAAGAATATTTTGATGAAAGTGCCGACTATTTTAACTCTCCGAAAGTATCAATAGAACTTACTTCAAGCCGATATTTCATTGAATACATAGCGCAACGAATATCATGCAGCAAATGTAGAATGGATACAGTAAAAGCTGCACAAATTCTAACATATCCATCAGAAATGTGTATCCACACAAAAAAACTATGAAAGTGACTCAGATTTTGAAAGTTTATGTGCACCCGCCAATCAATTTTTCGAAGTTTGTAAGATTCATATAAAAGTTTTTGAAAAGCTTTTTTCTGCCAATAAAGCAATGAAAAATATTAAAAAGACATAGTTCAGCAATGCATAGAATGTACTAATAGTACAATTTATTCCTTTTGGTTTGACGAGAAGAGTGCTTGTTACAATCACAGGCTGAAAATTTTAAATTTGCTTGTAATAATATACTAAGAAAGCATTCTTCCTGGGAAACTTACCAGTATAAACGAGCACTTATTGAAAAAGTAAAAATTTTAAAACACTAATTTGAATAAAAATTAAAAATCATGCAAAATATTTACTATATTTACATGTCTTTTATTTTACCTCCATTATAATAGATCTTATACCGAAAGTTGTGCGCGGTTGAATTAACTTTAAAAAATAAGTAAATAACAGCATCATGACTTCGGTGTAAACGTAAATATTTTCATTCATACAACAATAAAGTAAGTATATTTGCCCTACAATAACGAAAGGAATCATGTTCGTTTTCTATTAATGTTGAACATCCACACAAGCTGTATGCTGTGAACATTAATAAAGTTGCTAGTAAACCTAATTCATTTTCAATTTTAAAACAGAATTAAAAACAAAAATATACCTAAAACAATACACGCACACCCAAACACAAGTATTAATGGGAAGCATATGTATGCATACATGAACAAACGTGTGTTTCTGCGCATAAAAAGTAATACTCTCTTTTCTGATATTAGTTTTGCTCAATGCAAAGACAGTATTCTCTGTTTACCCTTTACACTTTCCCCCCTCGTCCATTGATGCTTAAAATTTTTGTTTATGTAAAATGTTCGCAGTGCAACATCTTTATAATTCTATAATCTTTGCTACAACTGTTTTTGTTCTTCGAACGGTACTTTTGAAATGTGATACTCATATCAAAACAAAAGAAAATTAAAAATTAATAACTGATTAAAAATTAATGATAATTTATCTTAAAAAAATAAATAAATTTCTCTGCTATTAAGTGCTAATAAAATCAAAATTGTATTTTAAAATTAAATAAAAACAAAATGATAAAAAAGTTAACAGCAAAGCCAATTTTGTAAATTTGTAAAAAATATGACCATAATTAATTTTATAAATTAAAAAATAAAATTAATATAAAAAAATAAATTCCCCAAATAGCGCCTTTGTGTCTTTTAAACTATTAAATAAAGCTAAACAAAAAAACAATAATTATATTATCGACACATTAATGTATTGTAATAGAAAAAAAGATATATCGGGTTTTTCAGCAAGAAGTTAGTGGCAACACCAACTATAGGAAAGTTTTGACATTTAGTTTTTTGACGTATTCGTAGTAGTTGCATTGGCAATTGTTACAATGAAGTCGCACAAGAATTACATTCAGTATAAAAATGGTGGTTCTGTTAATCTTATATTTCGTAAAATTCGTAATATTTTCGGACAAAAGGTAATCGTCCTTCTGAGACCACTATTAGGAATTTGGTCGTTGAATTTTAAGTCGACAGGCTCTATGAAAAATGCGCGAACACCAACGCATGATTGACCGGGTCGTTTAACTGAAAACATCGCAGTCTTGAGCCACAGTGTTAATGCAGATCTAAATTGGTTGATTCCGCTCTCAACAATTAAGGTTATCCAAAACTACCACATGACGAATTTTGTGTAAGGATTTGACTTTGAAGCCTTACAAGGTTCAACTGATGAACAAATTGAAGCCAACTGATGAACGAATTGAAGCCAACTGACAACTCACATCGCCGTAGATTCGCTAAATTGATTCAGGAACAGCCGGCTTTTATAGACAAAAGCCATCAGCAACAAAATTGCCGCATTTAGGTTTCTGAAAATTCTAGAGTGTTTATTGAGAAGCTGAACGTGTCACTTTATGGTGCGCTATGTGCTCTGACATTATGATTGGGCCGTTTTTTTTAAGATGAGGCTGGAAATGCAGTAACGGTCAATCGATCACGTTATCGCGAGATGCTAATAACTCAATTTTGGCCTCTTATTAACGAAGTAAATATCACTGACATGCGGTTTCAATAGGACGATGCCATAGTTCATACGGTCAATTAAACGATTAATTTATTGCAAACCAAATTTCACGACCGCATAATTTCAGGACAATCAACAATTAAGTGGTCTGCCAGATTGTGTGATTTAACACCACTGGATTATTTTTTATGGGGATATGTTAAGGGCAGAGGCGATATGGAATCAATCGAATCGTTTTCAGCCTTTAAACTTAAAATTCATGATGTGATTAAAGAAATAGAACCGCCATTTTGCCAAAAAAGTGTTTAAAAACTTTGATGAAAAAATCGACATTTGTCATCGTGGTTGTGGTAGACATTTGCCAGATATTTTCATATTTCATAATTCCCCTCATCATCATTCATAATTGTCAAACTTTTCTCTTCGTAATACAACCAAAATTTCAATCATCTTAATCTAATTTTTTTTCGTTTTGTTTAAGAAAACATAGGTCTTGTTGAAAAACCCTTTACAAATAAATATTTTGCATATTTATAAATGTCTACATGACTTTTTAAGCAATTAAACGCTTTAAAAATAATTTTCAAGAAACGCTGATTCCCAGCAAACTTTTCATACGTTAGAAGAAATAAATGTGATTCCTTTTATGTTTTTGATTATACTTTCAAGTAATAATTATTTTGAAAATAGGACAATTATTGATCGCTTCACATTTTTTTACATAATTAAATTTATACGGATTTTTAAGTTTTTATCCAAAACTTAATTTCTTATCGCATGCCTTAACATTGATATTTTATGTTTATTGTGAGTTTTTTTAAGACATTTTCTTCTGAAGCATAATTTTCATTATGTTTACAATCGTAATTTTGAATTAAATTTTTAGTATAGAATCTTAATCTTAATCTTTTAAACGGTCTTTTAAATTATAACGATTTATTTTTTCAATATTTCGCTTTCCTGTGGAAAGCTTCTTCAGGAAATAATTTTTATATTTTACAAAAACAAAAAATTATAACAATTTGAAAAGAAAAAAAATCTTTTTTTTTCTCAAATTGTTATAAAGCTAAATATTGAAAAAATAAATCGTTATAATTTAAAAGACCGTTTAAAAGATTAAGATTTAATAAAAATAAAAGAGGTCGAATAAAACTGAAAGTAATTTTTAGTATAGAAAATATGTGAACACGAATAATCATATTTTTCAATACAAATTAGTAAGACTTATTTTCCTCAAAAAATACGAGGATAGTTTCATGACATATCTCATATTTATTAGCAGTTATGCTATATATTCGATCTAATGTTTCTAGATTATTTTTGATTTCGCCACCCGGTTTATTATTGAATGAGTAACGATGTGTTCAACATTAGCATAAATTTATATGAAAAGAAAAGATTCAACATTAAGTTATTGTTTTCCTAAATAGTTTTTATATAAAAATTAAGTAAGTTGTAAGTTTTGTTTTCGATATTTCGCCACACCATTGGGTGGCATCTAAAGGAAACGAAAAGTGTATAAACAGTTTTGTAAACTAATCACCAAATGGCAAATTGTTGATAAATATTGTGCAATTGTTTATAAACTCTTCCTTTCCTGAATATGCCACCTAATGATGTGGCGAAATACCCATAACAAAAAATTTAAATTTATTTAATTTTTATGTAAAAATCATTTGCTTAAAGTACAACTATTTATAACATATTAAAAGGCTTACCCTTGTTATTGTTTTCCTGTAGTGTTGATTGAAATAAAATTCAAAATAAATTTTCCAATTGCGCTGACATTTATTTTCAACTAAAAAAGCTTTGCTGGGTTAAAACGATTTCTTTTAAAATATTCAATATTTAATTTATGTCATTAAAAATATCCACAATTTGCACCAAAAATAAAAAAAGCATTTATTAAAAAAAAACATAACCAATAATTTTCTTTGAAGTTTTTATAAAAATATTTTAATTAAGTAAAAGAAAAAAAAAAGATTTCTTTCATTAATAATCAGTGTTTCATTTTATAGAATTGTTTCATTAATTTTTATGATTAAATGGTAACAAAAGAAGAAAAAAAATAATAAACAAAGAGTGAGAAATTTATAACCAACTGCAGCATTGTCTACATATATGGAATATTATAAAATAATGATGACGACCACCAGTCTGGGGCGGAATTTTTTTGAAAAATTATTTAACTTTCGGTATGTCGAACTGATGTTTTTATGTTTATTATTTATAAAAAAAATCTATGAAAAATATTTTTAATTTTATTAATGCCAACAAATATAATTAATTAGAAACTACCGAATAGTTTTTCAAATTTATTTTTTTATTTGAAAGTAAAATCGTTCCGGTTAATAATGGGAAAAAAATTTATTAAAATGGCTGCCTCGGCTGGGAATGCAGTAGCCTAAACCATAGGTCCAATTTTTAAGAACATTAATTTTTATCTTCCTGCAATTTTATATTTTTGGTTTTTATTATATTTCTGAACGTGCTAGAATGGAGTTTTATTATATATTTGAACATGCTAGAATAACATATGATTTTTGCTAAAGCTTTCTATGCTGTTTACACACATAACAAGATTTTTCCAAAGGAGATCTTTCTGCCTGTCTTTCTGTTGCACGAGCAGAAATGCAAGTATAACAACAACAAAATAAGGTACCAGACCTCTTTATGTCACAGCAACCTTGGCGTTTTAAATCGCCTAAAAATAGAAATTCCACTTGCGAATATTTAAAATTTTGTTAAATACTTAAAACCTTCATGTATTTCAGTTCGTAGTATTTATAATTTTCTATATTAAAAATTTTAATTAAAACCATAAAAATTAATATGTTTATATAATAGTTATAATTTTTTGACCTCTTTTAATATTTTTTAGTAATTAATTTTAAGCACTAGGTCTTATTTAATAAAAAATTTTTAAAAAATCATCATCCTGATGATGCCAACCAACGGTGTGGCGAAATATCGAAAAAATAATAAAAAATAAAGTTTTTTAAAAATTTTTTATTAAATAAGACCTAGTGCTTAAAATTAATTACTAAAAAATTAATATGTTTAGTTTTACATACTTTATATTTTAACAAATTTTTAATATCTAAAAAGAGAAGCAACATTAAAGTAACACTACACTCACATAACCGCTTATTTCTTAATGAAACTGCTTTTTAAAGTGTGTATTTATTATTAAAAATATTTTGCTTTAAAATAGCAGTAATCAATCAGTTTTATTTAGTTTTTTACTTCTGAATAATTACAAAATGTTAGTTGTTATTTTATAATTTATTATTCATCATTCAACTTCTTACAAAATTTACGTCACGTAATTTATTATTTTGTGTGATAATCGTAAACAGATTGTGTGTTTTGTTTTCACAATTTCTATTGCAGATTGTTACAACAACAAAAACAACAAATATATATGTATCTTCTTTAATAAATATTTTTCCTTTATCATTTAAATGCATTACGAGTTACATGCGTTTTGCTTTTTTTGTTTTTATGTTCGTAAAATGTAAAATATGAGTACATGCTCGCAAACATGATAAATAAATAAAGTGATTTATTTATTTAGGGTAATCACTCAAAGATACAACCATGTTGCAAACTAAAAATTCGAAGACTGTTATTTTTTAAACTTGAATATATAAGAGACGTACTTGCCACAATCAATGTCTAGCTGCTTTAATATTAACTACACTGGATAAAGAATTTTGAAAACAGCTGTTTAAGTTTAAGGTGCGATAGGTAAAATCTAATCAAGGCAGTGAAATTTTATTTTTAATCGATATTAGAAACACTTATTTTACCATTTTTAATTTTGTTATTGCAAAACAGTTTTGAAGTTAAAAAAAGTGCTAAGCATAAATCATCTCGACAGGAGCAGGCTGGCACTTTACACTTTTACATGTTACGTCTATATGTAAAGTGTGTATGATGCTTTTTTACAGTTAAATAATGGCAAAACTAAGAAAACAAAAATTAAAAATTTTCTTTTCAACAAACAACATGCGAATAAATCGTAGACATAAATTCAATAAAAGTTCAATATACTTTTTCAACACTTGACGATTATAAAATTTAAATATAATTGTTTGTATATTTTTATGTTAAAAAATAAAATTAACTAATAACAAACATAAAATTGTTTATTTCACTTCATTGCATAATAATTAAATTGTGCAACAGCTAAAATTTGCTGTGAGTGCAGCAATAGCTTACGTCTTTATACAACGTCATAACACGTCTATCATTAACTCTTTGTATAGGATGATTTGTTAAGGTTTGCTTTTGAAATTAAATAATGTAATAAACCCTTGAATAGCAAATACAGGGGTGAGCTCAAACTTTATAGGAATTTTCGAATGACTTTCAATGTGTCGACCAGCTTATAGGCCTCAATTGTGTTTTAAATTCCTAACTTGCAGTTATACTTTTGAGAAGCGACATTACTTTGACCACTTTCCAGTACACAAGCCTTTTATTTAGCATCTATCGGGTTTTTGAACAAGAAGTTCATTTTTCAATTGTGGCAACACCAACAACATGATAGTTTTTATATTTAAATTTTCTAATTCGTAGTAGATGAATTGGTAACTGTTAATTCGTGATATTATCGGACAACATAATCGTCCTCTCGAAATGGCTGCTAAGAATTTGGCTGTTAAATTAAAGTCGACAGACTCGATAACAAATGTGCAAACACCAACAAGTGTCGTACCAGGTCGTTCAACTGAAGACATCAGAGCCGTGAGCTACGGCATTAATAGAAATTCAAATTTGTCAGTTCCTCAACGTTCTTAACAATTGGGGTTATCCAAAATCGCCACATAGCGAATTACGCGTATGGATTTGACTTTGAAGCCCTACAACATTTTCAACTGGTGAAAAAATAAAATCAGACCGACTATTCAAACCGCCGTAGATTCGTTCAATTCATTCGTGAGCAACCGGCTGATTTTTCTAAAAAAACCACTTGTTTTTCTCTTTTTTAGTAAAGTTTTTAAGACATTTTAACATTCGGAACATTAAAGCACAGCGACAAAATACAACACGTGTTAATATAACGAAAGACAGAACACTACATCCTGTCACTTTTAATCTGGGAAAATTCAAACTGAATGTTCACAGACACTAGTCCCTATTTCCTCCTTCCCGTAACCTAATTTCCTAGTTTTGGCAAAATGCTTTGCATATGTAGGGGTCATTCCCTGAGTGCTGGTCCGAAAAAAAAAATCAATTTTTTAGACGAAGCCCATTTTCCTTTGTTACAGTATGTCAACAAGCAAAATTGCCACATTTGGTCTTCTGACAATCCTAGAGCGATTATTGAGAATCCCTTGCATGCTCAACGTGTCACTGTATGTGCGCTATGTAGTCTAGAAGTGTGATTGGGCGGTTTTTTGAACATGAGGCTGGAAATGCTGTAACGGTCAATGGATCACGCTATAGCGTGATGCTAACAACTCAATTTGGACATATTATTGATGACGTGAATATTACTGACATGTTACCGTGACACATGTCACACAGTCAATGAAACGATCAATTTATTGCAAACCAAATTATCCGATCGCATAATTTCCCAAAAATCAGCAGTTAAGTGGCAAGCCAGATCGTGTGGATTATTTTTTTGTGGGGCTATGTTAAGGACAGAATCTATAAGGAACCAATTAAATCGATTTCAGCCTTAAAGCTCAATGGCCGTGATGTGATTAACGAAATAGGACCGCCACTTTGCCAAAAAGTGATTAAAAACTTTTTGATGAAAGAATCGACATTTATCAGCGTGGTCGTGGTGGGCATTTGCCAGATATCATTTTTCATTCATAACTACCGAACTTTTCTCTTCGTAATACAATAAATATTTGAATCATTTTAATAGGTGCCCCTGTAGGCTTGTAGGTAGTGTACTAGCTTGTAAATATGGGGGTTGTGGGTTCGATTCCCAACGAAGATCTTGGTTTTTTTTTCACTACAAAAATGAAAATTGACTGTCGGTGGCGCTGCTCAGCGATGAAGGCATAGTCATTGGTCGCTGTGCTGTCTTATATACGGCAGTAAATTTCCGACTATCCTTCTACTTTCACCACCTGTTTCATCTATTCTCTATCCCTTTCCTAAAAAGAATGTAGCACGGTACTTGACTAAATAGGCATTGTTGCCTGAAGTGCTACTTCTCTTTAAAAAAAAATCTACAATGTTTTTTTTTTTGTTTTGGAAAATAAACTTCTTGTTGAAAAACCCTTTACAATATCATATAAAAAACTTAAAATTGGACTTTACATTTTATTTTCAGTTGATCAATTCTTCGTCGTCATTTAGTTTGTTCTTGGGAACAGTTGCGAAGAAAATGGAGAAAGCAGGAATTTTGTGCTGTTTGATGCTGCTGTTGTGTCTCCGGTGTATTGTAGTAGATTTACGCAATATGGATCGAGTTTTGTGCTGTTTCCCAATCGTGGAATTTATTTTTTATTTTCATTTGGTTAGTTTATCGGAATTTTAATAACTTTTAGAACGAAGAAGTAGAAAGACTTCATCTAGAAATATGTATGAAGGAATAACAATAATACGTGAATGAATAGCGTATCATTCACAATCTTGATTGTGAATATGAAATTTATTGTTCCACGATACTTGTTTTTACGTCATATTCAAAACTTTAGACCAGGAATAATAGTGTTTGATTGCTGATTCAAATGACTGAAGATAATCTGCGTAACATGAAACAAAATGCATAGAATCTTAGAGTGTGTAATCACAAATTGAATATCTTGAATAGTAGCAGTGTTAACATCACTTTTCATGATCTTTTTAAATTCGATAGCATTTCAAAGCTTTATGTGGCTGTCATCGAAAGGTTTTAAAAAGCCAAACATAAAAATGATCACCTTATTTATTCAGTAGGATTTTTTTCTTTAACAATATAAAATATCATAACTTTTGAAAAATTATTTTAATGAATGTATGAATATGAGAATTTTAGTGTATAATTACTTTCTTAAAAAAAATTATTTATTATTAATTATCATGTAAACTAGGTTTTTATTGTATTTGAATTGTATAAAACAAATATAAATATAATTATGAAATTTTTGGTGTGCCAATTAGTTACCATAACTAACGTTAATTATAAAATTTTATAATTTATACAAAATTTAACAATCAACAATAAACTTTTATACCAAAATCCTATTGTGTGAAAGTCAGCAGAATGGCTGAGTAAATATTTTATAGCACTTTTATAAGCACTTTTTCAATTAACAACGTTTCTGTAATTAAGTTGCCATTTTTTATTTACAAAGAATTGTCAGTCAGTAAAATATTATGAATTCTTGCTTTTAGAGTGTTGATTTTTAGGTGAAAAATTTAAGGTTTTTTCAAGAAGAAGGTTGTTTTCTAAAGCAAAATAAAACAAAAAATTTAGATTAAGTATGACTCAAATTTTTATTGTATTACGAAAAGAAAACTTCTGCAATTATGTATGAAAAAATAATATCTGGCAAATTTCCACTACGGAAACGCTAACAAATGTCGATTCTTTAATTAAAGTTTTTAATAACTATGTGGCAAAATGGCGGTCCTATTTCGTTACTCACATCACGAATGTTGAGTTTTAAGGCTGAAATCCATCACTTTTTTGCAAAATAGGCGGTCCTATTTTGGTAAGCACATCACAGATTTTGAGTTTTAAGATTGAAACCGATTCAATTGGCTCCGTATAAACTCCTGTCCCTAACATAGCCCCACAAGAAATAATCCAGAGGTGTTAAATAACACTATGTGGCTACCTACTTAACTGCTGGCTGTTGTAAAATTATGCAATCGGGAATTTTGATTTACAATAAATTAATACTTTCATTGGCTGTGTGGCAGCGTTCTTTTGAAACCATAAGTCAGTGATATTCACGTCGTCAATAATAGGCCAAAAGTAAGTTGTTATCATCTCACGATAGCGCAATCCATTTACCCTAGCCGCATTTCTTGCCTCACCTTCAAAAAACAGCAGCCCAATCACGCCTCCAGGCCACATAGGACACTATACAGTGACCCTTTGAGCATGTAAAGGCTTCTGAATAATCGCTCTATGATTATCAGAAGCCTAAATATATCAATTTTCCTTGTTGACATATGTATTCTGTCAAGTGAAAATGGGCTTCGTCTGAAAATATAATTTTTTTAGAAAAACCGTTTGTTCCTGAATGAATTGAGAGAATTTGCCGCAATGTGAAGGGTTGGTCGCTTCTATTTCTGCGCCAGGCTTCAAAGTCAAATTCTTACGCAAAATTCACGATGTGGTGGTTTTGGATAACCCCAATTGTTCATAACCTCGAGGAATTGACAAATTTGAATTTTTTTTTTTTTTTTTTGTAAAAGAGAAGTAGCACTTCAGGCAACAACGCCTATTTAGTCAAGTACCGTGCTACATTCTTTAGGAAAGGGATAGAGAATAGATGCGACAGGTGGTGAAAGTAGATGGATAGTCGGAAATTAACTGCCGTATAAAGACAGCACAGCGACCAGTGACTATGCCTTCATCGCTGAGCAGCCCCACCGACAGTCAAATTTTAATTTAGTGAAAAAAAAACCAAGGTCTTCGTTGGGAATCGAACCCACAACCCCCATACTGACATGCTAGTACACTATCTACTAGCCTACAGGGGCACCCAATTGTTTCACTACTGTGGCTCACGGCTGCGATGTTTTCAGTTAAACGACCCGGTCGAAAACCCTTTGGTATTCGCATATTTGGGTCACGAATTATACGAAATTCGGTTTTCGTGGGAAATTGAATTCACTGTAACAATTGCCAATGCATCTATTAGGAATACGTCAAAAAACTATATATCAAAACAACAACAATAACATGTTGGTGCTGCCACAATTGAAAAACAAAGTTCTTGTTGAGAAATCCCGATATATACTTTTTATGGAAAAGTGTTAATAGTACATTTAAGTTAATAATTTGCTTATGATTCAATTTTCTACGAATCTGGATCCATTTTATAATCTAAATCAGTGAAGATGATAGCTTTATATAGAATCTATTTGGAAGAACACGTTTTAATAACCGAAAATGGATTTATTTAATTGATTTTTGACATTTAAAACGCATTTTTATAACGCTTTATAAATATATTCTTTAAAATCTTAAGTAAATTGTGTGCTGATTTGAGCCCAGTAATTTTTGCTCATTTTCTAGACGGCTGAAGTTGTAGGTTAAGCTCCAAATTTGGTTATGAAAGCGTATTTTAATCAAAGAATAAAAATTAAGTTTTGAAAAAGTGTTTGTTTAATTTTATTTCATTTTGATTTAGGTACGTTTTTTGAAATGGTACCATTTCTAAAGGTTGTTTTAAAAAAAAAAAGTGTTTTGTTTACAAAAAAGTTTTTTAAAGGCTGTTTTAAAGATATTTATTGTAAATCTTGTTTAAAGGAACTTCTTTTTGTGTTTTAGAAGCATCAGAAAGTTCTTTTTAAGGGTTTAATACACATGTAAAAATGTTACCGTATTGTAATCACGTTATCACCACAGTGTATGACCGTAATAACTAAACTTCTAAAAATTTTTTGGGAGATACGTTACTATGTGTATGCTTAAAAAATACTAAATAATTAGAGGGTGCTTCAAAAGTATTATTATTATTTTTTTCTGTGGTATCCAAAATCTTCAAGCTTCCTTAGAGTCAATTTACTATGGCAAGAAGCCAAAAAACTAAACCCTAAAATTAAAGGGTATCGTAATAATGACATAATTTTCCTGTATGTGCAATTGTTTATGAACCACATTATGCAGCATGCATCTTAAGTTTAAATATTTTTATGTCCGCTTTAAGAAAAAGTACTAAAAGTACTCTAGTGACCTGATTTTAGCATACGGCTTTATATTATTTCACTGTTATTTACTTAGTAGTAGGTAGATATTTAAAAATCACACAGAGTACATAGAAATATAATCCACTGTAAAATAAGTGTCAATGGTAAATTTAAAAATTAAAGAGTGTTTCATAGAGACTGTGTAATTTTGACAATTGTGGCCTTATGCTTAAAGCCGCAATAGGCAGACAACAGAAGACTATATAGAGTGCTAACTGCTATTAGGACATATACAAAAAAAATTACAATTAAACTTATTACAGGGTGTCCCAATAGTAACGCAATTTTTATTTCATGAAACTGGACTATAAATTTATACCGAGTACGTACTTCCAGTTTGGTATAAAAGCAAGTTTAAAAATATAGAAATGTCCCAGTAGTTATGTTATTTTAACAGATTCTCATTTTAAATCCATTAGCTGGATAATTACTACAACATACCACGGTAATAAGTAACAGGGTAGCAAGTTTGAAAATTAATTTAAAGTATAAGAATAGCTCATGAGTTCAACATGTGCCTGGCGGTTTGGTTATTAAATGTTTTTACCCTAAATTTTTCTATATTCTCTCTTTTAAAGAACTCGTTTTTATGGATTTTTTTCAAAAAAGTACTTTAATAACAAGTTTGAAAATAAAGTTAAAATTTAAAGAGTGGCCCATACATGGTACGAAATTTATCGTATATGAGTTCAACTTGTTTCGGCGGTTTGGTTAATAAATGTTTTTACCCTAAATTTTTCTATATTCCCTCTTTTAAAGAACTCGTGTTTATGGAATTTTTTTTAAAAAGTACTTTAATAACAAGTTTGAATATAAATTTAAAATTTAAGAATGGCCCATACCTGGTATGAAATTCTTCGTATGTGAGTTCAACTTGTTTCTGGCGGTTTGATTATTAAATGCTTTTAACTTAAATTTTTCTATACTCCCTCATTTAAAGAACTCATTTTTATGGAATTTTTTCCAAAAAGTACTTTAATAACAAGTTTGAAAATAAATTTAAAATTTAAGAATGGCCCATACCTGGTATGAAATTCTTCGTATGTGAGTTCAACTTGTTTCTGGCGGTTTGATTATTAAATGTTTTTACCCTAAATTTTTTTATTTTCCCTCTTTTAAAGAACTCGTTTTTATGGAATTTTTTCAAAAAAAGTACTTTTTTAATAACAAGTTTGAAAATAAATTTAAAGAGTGGCCCATACATGGTACAAAATTCTTCGTATGTGAGTTCAACTTGTTTCTGGCGGTTTGATTATTAAATGTTTTTACCCTAAATTTTTCTATATTTCCTCTTTTAAAGAACTTGTTTTTTAAAGGACTTTTCAAAATAGTACTTTAGTTGTTATTTCTTTTCAAATGCTTTTGTTTAAGTTTAGTTTTTAGATGTTATAACGCTTATACGAGTACGAGTTTGTAAATAATTCTTTTAATGGACTTGCGTTCTTCTAGGCCTAATTTTATGAAAAATAATTTTTAAACAAAATTTTTGGCATTATTTCTTTTATTTTTATCGGTTTTATATTTTCTAAAATGTAAAAACTTCTTCAGAATAATCGCATCGTTTTTTATTCGCCCTTCCCAATTTTCCAAAATTGGAATTCTTGGGCTGTTAAAAAAATTTTCAGCACACTTATATTAGAATTTATTTTTAAGATATTCAATAAGTACTTTTTAATAACTTAATTAAATTTTATTCAAAAGGTACTTTTTATCGGAATAAGGTACTTTTTAAAATTTTCTGTTTTACGATTTTCTTAAAAGTTAATTCTTAAATGATGCATGTAGCCATAGATATTTGATATAATAGATATTTGATAAAAAGTACTTTTTGTTAAAATTATTCTTTTTCAAAAATATTTTTTATTCCTCGCATGCCATCACACACCTTCTTCATTTCTTTTTCTAAATGTTTCTATTGTTATGTTAAAAAGCTGTCGGCAATACATATTAGAAATAATAAAATTCAACACAATATCTCATTATTAAATGCATTGAAGCATTTAAATTCAACATGAGCGAGCAGTTTTCCACAATGCAATCTTTAGTATTCTTAAGAATCACTTTTTATTATTTATTAGTGGAAGCAGAGCATTGTATTTGATTTTTTTTCTTCTATTCTTTTAATACGTTTAAGGCGACACAAAATGCAAGCGAACTAGAATTTCCTTTTTTTCACTTTTTACTCTGCCCAATAAAACGAAAAAGCAAAAAGAAAAACATAATTTTGTTTGTTTTCTCTTCTAGTTTTCATTTCAGGCACTTTGATTTGTTTCACATGCAACAGATTTTCCTTTTGTTGATTGGATGGATGGTGGTCGTCAGGGTGAAATAAATATGCAACAAAAACAGCAACTTCAAATATTTTCATATTGTTGGAATTATTGTAAAATCACTTTTTGTTGTTGCTGTTGTCGGCTGGTATTTAGATTGTAAAGATTTGTTTGTCTTAAAATTTATTTGTTTAGTTTGGCGCTTGTGGGTTCTTTTACTTTTTAAAGCTGCATGTGGTTAATTATTTCATTTTGTTTTTTTTTAGTTTTATTAATAAAAAATTCATATGGAAATTCTCTAAAGAAAGTTTTGTTCTAAAAACATATTTTTATTTAATAATTTTATGCAAATTTTGTTTTCGTTTTTCTTTCTTAGAAAAATTAAAAAAATTAATTTATTTTTATTTATTTTAAAATATACAGTTACAAAAAAATACTATAGCAACTGGCTTATACACGATATCTCCTTAATAGGTGACTTGATATTTTTTTTTAAAGAGAAGTAGCATTTCAGGCCAACAATGCCTATTTACGACTTTAAAGCCTTACAAAGATTAACTGGAGCAGTAATTGAAGCTGACCGATCATTCACTTTGCCGTAGATTGGTAATTCAAGTACAACGGGCAGGTTTTATTGAAAAAATCATTTTTCAGACGAAGCTCATTTTCACTTTTAGGTTATGTCAGTCATCAAGCAAAACTGCCACAATTGGGTTTCTGAAAATCCTAGAGCGATTACTTAAAACCCTTTGTATGGTCATCGTGTCACTGCATAGTGCGTTATGTGGTCTAGAGGCGTGATTGAGTCGTTTTATTTTTGAAGATGAGACTGGAAATGCGATAATAATCACGCTGTCGTGAGCTGCTAACAATTCAGTTTTGGCCTATTATTTACGACGTGGATAAATCACTGACATGTGGTTTCAATAGCACGGTGTCACATGTCACACATCCAATGAAAGATCGATTTATTACAAACTAAATTTCCCAATCGCATAATTTCACAACAGTTAGCTGGTTAGCAGGCCAGATCGTGTGATTTAACACCACTGGATATTTTTGTAAGGCTATGTTAAGGCAAGAGTCTATATGGAGCCAATCGAATCGGTTTCAGCCCTTAAAACTCGAAATACATGATATGCTCACTGAAGTAGGACCGCCATTTTGCCCAAAAATGATTAAAAACTTTGATGAAAGAATCGACATCTAGCGGCTTGGTCGTGGTAGATATTTGTCAGAATATCATTTCTCATTCATAATTGCCGACCTTCACTCTTCGTGATACAATAAAAATTTGAATCATCTTAATCCAAATTTTTTGTTTTATTTTGTTTTAGAAAACAAACTTCTTGTTGAAAATTCCTTGACAATGTTCATCATCGTATCGTATCTTTTTTCAATTTTGAAGTTTAATTCGTATAAATGCCAACTAAAAAATTTATTTTCAAATATTTAAAAAATAATTTATTTCCGTCAAAATTCAAAATTTTCCAATTTCCGCATAATTTCTATAATCTATCTTACTCGGAATTTGCAAGAACTTAAATATTTTTACAACTTTCCTGCCAATATGTCACAGTTTTGAATATAAATTTAATGGATGATGCACTTTTATGCCGTTGCATGCAAAAAGCATAAAAATTGCCTTAAATTACTTTTTATTTTTATTTTTTTTTTCATCAATAATGCTAGAGAGAAAAAGTATTTGTCAGATAAGTGTCATCAACATTTTGCCAAATCTGCACTTAAAACTAAAATGTTTGTGTGTCTGTGTGTCTTTATATCCTCTTCGTTAGACAACCAAATGTTAAACGAATGACAAATGTGCAACAAGTAAAATACTTGTATGCATTTACTTGCGGCATCAACAACAACATCATTTACACTTCCTTCTACTGACTGAAAAGTGCTTTTCGGAGAGGGGCACAAAGAAATTAACTAACATGTAGCGAGCGGTATCAGTATAGAAAAAATCACTTTTTATTTTGTTTTTCAGTTTACTTTTGTATTGAACATATTTTGGTTAATCAAGATCCAAAGAACCCTGATAATAGTTATTACATTCACAAACTTCTTAAAACCCAAAATTTAGGCGTGTGATATGTAGGGAATTTGAAAGTCGCCTTTCTATGATAAATTCTATAAGTATATTTGAAAACACTTAAATCAAAAAAACTATATTAAATTTTTCTGTTTGACGTTCTATGTTTGGCAGTTTGGCACAGTGGCTAATAAATCTTGTTGAAGCCCCCATTCACACCGATTCAATATATATTTTTACACAATGAATTGGAAAGTAAAATTTGTCTATAGCTTCTATGCAATATCAAGATAAGTTAACATCCAAATACTGGGTTGGGTAGGAGAACAACTCCAATTGGAGTTGTTACTTTGGAGAATTTTCGTATCTTAGTTTTCTGATGAACACCACAAGATCTAAGTTTGGCTGTAGAATTTTCGAATATAAGAATTTTTAATTAAAGTTTATAATTAATTGTTTCTTATAGTCAGTTTTTGAAAGTTATAAATTTTAAAAATTTACTCGATTATTCGATTATTCGAAAAATTTTTTATTTTAATTTAAGAAAAAAAATAGTATCAAATATAATATCTTATTGTCTTTATTCATTAGCCAAATTGTTTGATTAATGTCAATAATAATTTATTGAACACTAGCTGACCCATTGAGAACGAATTTGTGAGACCATGTTACTTTGGGCCATTCACCGCCATCCGCCAAGGCACATTGGAGGCAGTTGGCGGCTGGCGATGAGTTTATGGCGTGTGTGTATTTTTGAAGTAAACAACGCTCAAAATTTACGTGCGATACCATGCGATACCATATAATATCGAAACACAGCGCACAAAAAAATTAAATGCATTGAATGAATGAATACACAAAAATTCATTCAAGTAGATCCAGTCGTGTAGTTGCAGTGTAGTTGAATAATCTAGATACCGACTGCAGCGCCATGTGCCGGGCTGGTTTGTGAATGTAAACCAACCAAAATGGCACCCAAACGCATGCAAAAAAAATGTATTCAGTGACATATACACGTACAGTAGAATTATATACATAAAGAAGATTTGTATGGGAGGCACTACGCGTCTTTATCAAACCCCGCCTATATTTGCGGCAGAACTTAAAATATGTTCACTTAAACGAAATACCAAATTCTGTTTAAATAACGTTAGCAGGAGCAGAAATATTGGATTCTTCATTTGTGGTTTGTATGGGAGGTACCACGCCCCTTTCTAAAATCTCGCCCATATTTGCAGCAGCACTTCAAAAATGCACACCAAACCAACGTACCAAATTTTGTCCCAATACCGTTATCAGGAGCAGAAATAATAGATTTTTAATTTGTGATTTATATGGGAGGTACCACGCCTCAAAGCAATTGAACCAAATTGTAAATCTAAACCACCGGGGGCGCCACCAGCCATATAGGAGGAGTTCAGTTGCAACACACGTACAGTAGAATAATATATATAAAAATGAACTGTGTTAGGCCTGACCAGCTTGAGATTATGAAATCAAACAACGTATTATACATCCCCTTGTAATATTTAACACAATATTTTCTTTGAATGACACCTACTTCGACCCCTCCCATTTTTGGCTATCAGCCAGCTGTCGTTCTGCCATTAAGCTAAATGTATTAATTTGAAAAAAATAGTATCTCGTTTTATTCGAACATTCACAGAGCTGGGACTTAGTAGCATATATTTTCACGAAAAGGACTAATGCAAATTATTTTTGTGTAAATGTATTTTGTAAACATTTTATCTCTTTAAGAGATAATCTTTTTTTAAATAATGAATCTATTAGAAGCCGCTTCCAAAAAGTACTTTATTGAATTATGCCAATAATTATATTTACTTAAAAGGTTCTTTCCTTTAAGGAGCACTTTAATTTTTTTTTGTTTTTTTACCTTTCTGAAAATGGTTTTATTTTGAAAATATATTTAACACTACTTTTTCTCAAATCGTCTCTATCTCCTTTTTTAATACAATTTAAGATGTTTCCAAAAATGGCACTTTTATTTACATGAAACTCATCTTAAAATGACAACTTTGCCTCAAAAATTACATTCTTCCAAAGCAACCTATATTCATTAAAATATTTCAATCTATATCTATAGCACGAAAAGAATGTGACTTCGTTCCACAAATAACTGTGGCTGAGATGCCAGAATTTCATCATTTTATTTACGAAGCTGCGCCATATCTAAAGATGCTTGATGGTACAAACAAGTGTTATTTTACTGCTTGTTGTAATTGTTATACTGTACTTAATGTATTATTTTATTATTTTACTCACTGTAATGTGCAGTAGTTTGTTCGCAAAAGCCAGCCATTTCATGTTTTATTACAACAACAAAAAACTATGTTGCATAAACAAAATAAAAATCTATTTTTATTTTTAATTTCTGCAACATACTTTTTGCACTGCCTGACTTACTTCATGATGTTGATACACAAAATTTCTCAGAACTACTTTAAGTTTGTTTTGCTTTTTTTGTTAGTTTTATGTATTTTTTATGTTACAAACGCAAAAAATCATAATGAATACAATAATTAAAAAAAAAATATTTAAAAAAAATCAACATGTTGCCAAAAAAACTACTGAAAATGCTGTAAAATTTAAAGCGAGAGAAAAAAAATATTTATCTTATGTTCATAAATAAAGTTTAAAACAACTAAAATTAATTTACAGCAAAAATGGAAACACCTTAATGAAATTATTTTAATTAAAAATCATAATGATTTTAATAAAAAACTATTTATTCATTTACCAACCACTTGCCCACCTCCTAAGTTAACAGAGTTCAACAAAATTCTTCTTGATAATTTTTAGAAAAAAAAAAATATTGAGTTCATACAATGTAGAATGTAACGGGTAATTTTTCAAGTACTTGGATTTTAGAGTTAAACAAAGATATAAATTCTTTTTTAACTAAAGGCTGTTTTTAAGTCCGAAAGAAATTACGAAAGTGCTGCCTAAGTCCCTTCAATTTTTAAGACATGATCGGTATACTCTGACAAATCATTATGAATGGATTGACTCTGGAACAACTAATTTATTTTAAAAATTTAATTTAATTTAATTTATCGCAAACTTGTTTCATTCATTGGTTCAATTTTGTCTTAGGGGGCTGGCTGATACACAAAATTGCCTTATTCACGGCAACGGGCCCCACAGTCTGCTTTGCATCTAGAAAAATTTGCCTTTTAGTGAATTTTATACCTTCGTACCATCATCACACATTATTTTTTTATAAAAAAAACCGTAGTTCGTGTTACTTCCAATGGAGTTAGTTATCACATGATAATGATTAATAACTTTATGGATGAGATTGATCGCACATAGCTTTGATTTCAGTAGGATGGCGCAACCGCAACTATCGGCTTTTTGAAATCCAAATTTGGCAATATCAAAGTGTTACGATTTCAAATATCTCCTCGAAAAATTATTGTGGGACCGGGTAAGCTATTGATTTATACTGATAAAGAGGCAGCCTAAAACAATAATTCAAAATTGGACGCTCGAGAATAGCAGCGGTGGCAATATGCCCATAAAGCACTTTGAATGTTAATCCATGATATTGAGCTTTCGAATAAATATTTTTGTTTTACTAACATAAAACTTAAATAGGGTTCGCCATCTAACGTTTTTTTTCAACTAGTGCTTATTTCGTGAATGGTAACACTTAGCTCATGTTGGACTTGACAGATAATTAGTTTTATTCTACCGCTGAACAAATACGGTTTATGGATTTATATGGTATGGATTTACAGAAGATACCGATGTTGCAAAAAAAAATCATCTTTTTAGATGAAGCTCGCTTTTATCTTGGCGGGTGTGTAAACAAGAAAAATTGTCGCATTTGGGGCACAAGAAACCCACACGCATACATTGAAAAGCCGATGCACCCAAAACGAGTCACTGCTTGATGCGGATTTTTGGTCCAGAGGCATAATTGGGCCATTTTTCAGGAGTGGTCGTTACAGTCAATGGCGATCGTTATCGGGCCATGTTGAACGAATTTTTGTTCACAAAAGTTGAAGAGGAGGATATTGGCAACATTTGCTTTTAACAGGACGGCGCTACGTGTCACACAGCCGAAGCTGTGTAGTCTTGTTTATAGCATTCAATGCAACAAAAAAAGTTATTTGGCGGACGCTATATGTTTTTTTAGAATTTAAATATCTAGCGGACTGTGTGATTCGATTTACATCCGCGCCTGGCCATAAAGCCTTAATCAGATGGTGGACTAAACCACTGCATAATTTGGAACGTCATGCTCATTTTAGGAAGCCGAAGCCATAATTCTATGTAACAGAACTTTGCAGTTGCAACTTCGATGATTCCAGAGCAGGGCTGCAAATCATCACTCCTTGCTTAAGAGTTGGAGACTTTCCAACTTCTGTCCAGAACACATGTCTAGCATGCTCACTGGACTGGATCATTCACCTAGCGTGTCATTACGGCGAAATGAACCTGGCCACCATATTAAAACAAAAGACCTGATAAGGGGCCGCGAAACCACAACCACCACGATACTCCCATAAAGGGCCAACCTCAATAATCAGTCAGAGAACAGTTAAATTTCTAAAGAGACAAATAACGAACTCTGCGGCTTACTGATTCCCGTGGTAATAAAGTGGAGTTTCCAGTTGTACCCCTGCTGAATTTAGGGGACTGAGCTCCCTTTTTCCCCAATTGCACTGTGTCCAATTTATGTGCCCTCGGAGGGAATATCGGTGGTTCAGTGATAGAATATCTAGCGAACTGAGAAATTTTTTGGAATTTTTTAAAAAGTTAGCTTTCCTGTGATATATTCTTTATACTTTACAACTATTTCGTTATTATCTGCTGCTTATCGATATAAGCAAATATTTTCAAATGAATATACATAAATCGAACTGTATGTTGTGAACGCCATTGTACAAATTTGAATTGTACTACAACTTCAAACTCACCTCACGAGAAGTTCGTTGTAGACGGAGAAAGGGGGTGATTTGTTTTGACCAGTCGAATTTTTATGGCTTTGAGTATTATTTATAACTCAATTGACATCACTGCATGAATTCACACTATTTAAAAAAATTATTCGAAAAAGAGTTAAGTCACTTCTTCCTGCTTTCTATCTTTTCTTTGTATTTTAAACCAGCCTTTTCTTTTACCAGATTAATTGGCTTTGAATCATGCCCAAAAAAAAAAAAAAAAAACAAAATAGCAGAACATCACCCTATAGAAATAATTTCAAAACTTACATTTTATAGCTGAAAATTATGCTTGTTGTTGTTGATGTTGTGTTTGTATCCGTATTACGTTAAATTTATTTTTTGTTGTTCATTATTTTTTAGATGGGAACGAGTCAGTTTGTTTGTCAGAAATTTTTGCTAATAAAATTTATCTTCATGCTTTTGTTTTATTATTATGCCTGCTGTTGTTGTTATAGTTGTTTTTTGCCACACATTTATTTTTTTTTTGTTTTGTTTTAAGTAGAGTCATTACTACTTGGGATTGTTTGCAATTTAAATTTTATTCTTTAGCTGTTTCCTTTAATTATTTTTATTGTATTTTTCATCTGAATCGAGTGGTTTGTATCCCGTTTCAATTTTGGTTCTTGTTTTTTGTTTGGCATTTACTTTTACTGTTTCGACAGTTAATAATTATTTTTTATTACTATTTGCCCAGCGTTGGTACGGATGTTGATAATAATTTGAAGTTTTAGAACTTTGACTTTGGTAAAAGTATAATAATTGTTAATTTCTATTATTGTTTCAAACTCATTAAAAGAAGCAATTATGCAGTTTGTTTAGAAATATTTTTAAAGTCAGCGTAGATGAGAGCGAGTACATGATAAATGAAAATTAAAATTTCTATTTATCTGTTATAAGGGTTTTATTCTCATGAAACAACGTTATTTATTACAAAACCAAAAAACTTGCAAAGTTTAAATGTGAAAAATTTTTCAGTAAGAAATTTTTCACTAAGCCGAACCACATTGCATTCTATGAATTTTAATGGGAATCAAACGTAGAGAAGTTGGTCAAATATGCATTGAATTTCCAGGCGTACTTCATAAGGTTTTATAACTGGTTGACGCGGTTGACTATATAAAGTGTAAATCACAACAAACAACACATTTTTGTTTTGATCACCTCTACTTCTAAAATTGAAAACTAAGAACAGAAGAAGTATCAACAAAAATTACGTATTGCAACTGTCATAAAATGTGAAAATCTTCCAGTTTTTATTGTTCCAAAATTTTGTTATTATTTTTTAATAGATTCCTATTTTCATTAATGTACGAAAAACAGCCCTTTTACTGGCCGCGTTTGATGCCTTTTACTAGAAATTAGTTGATTTCGACTGGCCAAGAATTGCAGGTGCCAAATGGTGGAAGATAACTAATCACAAGATCCGAATAAATGTACGAAATTAGAGAAAGAGGGAGAGGGGGAGAGAGAGAGAGGGGAAGAGAGAGAGTGGGGGAGAGAGAGCATGCACCTATTGCGATATTGCAATGGCTACTTCAAGGCATCTAAATGCACTTTCAATCAAAATTTTAGGCAAAATGAGTTCATAAAATCTCTTTAAAAAACGGTTTGGCGTAAGAAATTTCGAAATAGATCAGAAAGTTTTTGCTTTGATCGAAAAGTTGCCCGTTATCGAAATATTGCCACCCTTTGAATGAGCTGCAGTTGAATAAAGTCGCCACTAATTCAGTTCTGTTTATTTTAAACTTTACTTAAAAAAGTATTAGATCTGCTTTTATAGGATTATCAAAAAATAATTTGTGCAGACAGAGTTCCATACTCTGTTGCCCCTCGGTATTAGCAAAATTATGATTAAACTAAAAATGTGGGATATGTATTTTATGGCCAAATGATACGGTTACGTTTTTAACTTTTATAAACGTTTTGTTGTTTCCGGAGTTCCTTTTCTGCCAATTTTAGAGTTTTCAAATTAATTACAAGTTTATTTACTTTAATTACACAGTGTACTTTGGCACTGCAGAACAATTTTCTAAAAATGCAAGTCCTTACTTCACGAGGTTTATGTTTTAACTAACTCACCAATCACTCAGATGCTGTCTTTAAGATTTGTCCGCCACAGGTCTAAAAAAATAAATAATTTTCCACAACATAATATGTTTATATTTTTTCCGCCAGTAAATGAATACTGTTGTTATTTTCCATTTTATCTGACTGTTGTTTTCTTGAAGTTAACGGCGAGCACTTTCGATGTGAAAACATCATTGTCAAGCCGTGATGTGATTCGTACTGGTAAGTCACTGTTTAGCTAATTCTGTTGTTTAGTTCGCAAAGTACTTTGCATAAACTATGCAAACTACTAGCGGAAAAAAAATATTAACAACATAAGTAGAAAATTATTTATTTTTCTAGACCTCTAGCGGACAAATATAAAAGACAGCATCTAAGTGCTTAGTGAGTTAGTTAAAACACTACATGCGTAGATACGAACTTAACAACACATCAAGAGGACAACAGACAGATAAGACGGGAAATAACAACAGAATTTTCTACGGCCTGTGTATCAAATTTTGTTGTTGTTATGTTATTCCTTCAATGTATAGCCGGCTATTGGGCTGTGTGAATTTTTGTTCTTATATTGTTAAAATTTCTTCCTGGAATTTATTTTAAGATAGTTGTTGTTGTCTTGCGTGTATAAGTTTTCTTAGAAAACTACGCAGTTGCGTGTATAAGATTTCTACGCAGTGTCTAACTAGAAAGTTCTTGTTGTCTTGCGTGTGTAAGTTTTCTACGCAGTTTGTCTTGCAGGTATAAGTGTTCTTAGAAAACTATGCAGTTAGTAAACAGGAAACCCAGTTATTTCTTTTACTTTATTACTAAATTACTTTCTTTTAAAACTTAAGCAAGGCGCATTCGTAAAAATATATTCCTTAACATATTTTTTTTAAAATCAAATTTGCTTAAGGTTGTGTTAAACTGACAACACGAAAACCATCAAAGTAGTCAGATGAAGACAAGCATATGGAAAACCTGCCATAGTGTTCTAACATATGTTTATTGTATCATCAATATTTGGATTGTTCTTGCCCAAAAAACGCTAATAAGAGTGATTATCGTATTCAGTTATCTTGTGGCATTTTATACTAGTTATAAAATTGTATTTTATATCCCACATTTAATTTATAAATATTAAAATTTAATTAAAAGAAAGTAGTTAAGGCATAATACGAGTAAATTCATTGTCAAAAGTAATAGATTCTCGCCAAAATGGTTAAACTGAAAACTTCAAATTATAACTTTAGTTAAGAAATAAGTAATCAAGTTAAGAAATGGTAATGAAATATGAATTCGCATTAGGTGTTATTATAAGAAATGCAGTTAAATTTCGTTTAGTTATTTTAATTATGTAAGAATTTTTTAACCTTTGAATAAAGACTTCGTAAGAAGTGTTTTATTCTAAATTGTATTACACCAATTTCTTTTGATATTTTTCGTTTATATTTTAATCAACATTTTAGGCAGGCACTCAGTCCAGCAAAAGCCAGTAAATTTGCTTTGTATTAGCTCAAGGTATTGCCTTGAATGGAAATAATTTAGTTTAAAATTTTAGCAACATTCTTTTATAATAAAATTGTTAAAATAAAAGCAAAACTTCTAAATAATTTTCGCCTTAAAATTAATAAAACTTTTACTTTTTTGTTGTGTTGTGTTGTTGCACCGATTACCCCAGAGTTTTGATCTTGTTTACAATTACGACAAAAACACAAAGAAACAAATTAATTTAGTTGCTAGTGAATATATACCAACTTCATTCTGTAAAGTTTTAATGTTTCACAGTTTTTTTGTTTAGAATATTAAAATTTTAAAATTTCCAACAAACAACAAACACAAGAGATATTCAGAGTTTTGTTGTTTTCCAACCCAAAAATCCCTCCACATTGAACGGAAACGGAAGTTTTAAAACAATGTTATACAAAACAATCAAGCAGCAGGAAAACTCCAAAACAAGTTGTTGCAACTCCTCTGAGACATTGAGGAAATTATGAACTTAAACTACTTCGTGCCTAGACAAAACAAAATATATAAAATTTAAGAAAAGCATAACGAAATATAAAAGTTAAAAGAAAAGAAAGTTGTTTAGAAAATGGAATAAAATGGAGCAACCAAAAATAAAAGTATAGAAGTTTCTGATTAGAGTAAAAATATTTCAAAATAAAATGGTTTTGTAATGCTACAGGGATTTCAGCTTTGTTTGCATACTACAAATAACTCCATGAATGCTTAATAACTGTGATGAAAAGAAAAATTAAAATAATACAGCATTTGTTTCTGTAATAATCCAACATAACAAGAAAAAATGTCACACACAATGCAAGTAATTTTACGAGAAATATAATCGTTTCTACCAGCTGTGACATTAAAAAGTTTTCAATCATATCACGATATCGCTCATCATTCAGCTAACGTTACATCGTTTTCATTTTCAAAGAAGTAAGATCTAATGATTCCTGCAAACCAAATTGCACACCAGACTGACATTTTTAAGGGATGCAAAAGTGACTGTTGATTAATTTGAGGGTTTTCGATTCCCGCAAATGAAAATGCGCCTCGTCACTCATGATTATTCATGAAAATCGGGGTTGTCATGGGCGACCTGCAACATCCTCTCGTGAAAGAAGCTTTGTGTCAACTAAATTTTATATGGAAACAAATGCAAATCCTTGTGCAAAATTGTGCCCAAAGTTGTTCTTTAAAAATCAAGCTTTTTAGCACCCCGTCGAATTGAGGTTGATGGATGGTTTTGAATACTTTCTTGAGCAGCAGTAATGTTTTCAGCCGATCTTGCAGTACATCGTGGTCCATGCTTGGGCCTATTACCTACAAGCCCTCTTCCTTCGAAGTCATTCACTACACGATAAATAGTGCATTTTGTTGGCACTTTGTTTCTGCCAAAAATTTCACCTAAGTTTCTGATCGTTACGTTGCTTTATCGAATATTTTTCCATAATGTGTCTACTTCACGACTGCCAAATATGAACTCTCAAGGCCAATGTTTACCAAAGTGGTAGCAAAAAAAGTAGTCTACCTTCCCGGAGGATACCCTGTGCTTACATTTTTTGAAGTATTTTACTCCTCTAATGAGAATGACTTTAAGTTATTAGACAACACTGTATTCTGTGACTGCATATTTGTGGGTTTGTTTTATTTAACAATGCGTTGCAGCAACATTTACGAATTGTTCAAATTTATTTCAAAGAAAAGTTATATTGATGGTAGGAGCATATGACAAGGTTGTCGCGTCAGCAATACAATTGTTAACTTGTTTACACATTTTTTATCGTAGCGCTAATGATTTTATTTAAGGACACTCAACTCTATCAGTTGAATTTGTCTAAAATAAAGCTGCCGTTATTTGCATTGAATGTTTAGTGGCATGATAATGCAATATAATGCATTGATTTACTGTTCTAAATTTTCATTAATAAAAATAGACAATATGAATTCCCATTAAAATTATAATTTTTCCTATAGAAATTTTATTATTGCCAACTTTGTTAAAAATGCTACGAGAAAGAAAAATTTGAATTGGATAAGGAAAACTCAAAAAAGGCACTACGATTGCAAGCCAATGGAACTGCTGGATGAAATATATGAAACAAAAATAACAATGTATTTCAGTTTTCAAAAGTTTTCTACAAATATTTCCCTTTATATTTTATTATTTACTTCAAACTGAAATTTTTCTTAACAACTTGTTTACTTTTTTTAATTTTTTAATTTTTTTTGGCAAGCATTTGAACCATCTGACTTTAATAACAATAAAATTCCGGTAAAAGTCTTATTATTTTAGTTTTAAACTACAAAAAAAACTTGCAATAACTGTAAAAAAGCAGCAGCATTAATTTTTTAATAATTAAATATTTCCTAGAATTTTTCTTTTTTAAAAAATTTTTTTTTAATTTTGCATTCGGTTAATGTTGTTGGTCGTTATGGTTTGGAAATTGTTTTCTTTTTAAACTCCAACATTTTGCTCCATTTTAAGTTGACTTGTTTTGTTGGCATTTTTAGTGGCCTTTCATATTTTGCTCTGGAAACAAATTAATCATTTTTAACAAGATGAACGCAAAGTATTTAAGACGAAAATATTAATTACCCTAAAAAAAGTTTTTTTTTAAACATTATTTTTTAGTCTTTGCTAAGTTTACATTATACTTATGTATAATATCGGATTTTGCAACAAAAAGTTTGTTTTTCAATTGTTGCAACACCAACAACATGACAGTTTTGACATTTAGGTTTTTGAGTTATTCGTAGTAGATGCATTGGCAATTGTTACAGTAAATTAAATTTCGCGTGAAAATCACATCAAAATAATTAAAATCCAATATGAAAGAGGTGGTTCTGTTCTATTAAAGTTACATTTCTTAAAATTCATTCAATTGGTGAAGGATTTTGTTTCAAATTTTACAAAACAATAGTTTGTATTGTTATTGATTTAACCTCAAAGTAGGTTTTTAAAATCCTTTCACACATTTAATAATTTTCACGAAAAATTTTCGCAAGTAGCGAGGCATAGCGACAGCGACTCACACTGCAATTTACTTTGCCTCGAAAACTGTAGGAATATTATCATTGGAAAATATTTATAGTTTATTGATCTTGTTTATTATATTTTAATTAATTTTTAAAGAACAAGAGTCTTTTTAAAAACTAGAAGGCTGACATATACTAGCTGCAGTATTCGGTGCAGTTACCATATATATATAGTATAAATATCACATGATTCAGTCTCTTTCCTATAATTAATAACATTGTAGAAGTTAAAACCAATGAATGAATAAATACACAAAAATTCATTTAAGTCGAGATATCCACTTTAACTCTATCTGCCGGGCTGGTTTATGAATCTAAACCATGCAAACACATGCAAAAAAATTTATTTAAATCGGTCCAGGCGTTTAGAAGAACTTCAGTGAGAAATGCACGTACAGTAGAATTATATATATAAAGGGTTTTTCAACAAGAAATTTATTTTCTATATTAAAATAAAATAAAAAATTTAGTTTAAGGTGATTTATTAAATATGTACTAATCGTTTAAACGGTCTTTTAAATTATATTTTAACGATTTATTTTTTCAATATTTCGCTTTCCTGTGGAAAGCTTCTTCTGGAAATTATTTTTTTGTTTTTAAAACGATTCAAATTTTTATTGTCCTACGAAGAGAAAATTTGGATTTTTTTATAGAGAAGTAGCTCTTCAGGCAACAATGCCTATTTAGTCAAGTACCGTGCTACATTCTTTTAGGAAATGATAGAGAAGAGATGAAACAGGTGGTGAAAGTAGAAGGATAGTCGGAAATTGACTGCCGTATAAAGACAGCACAGCGACCAGTGATTATGCCTTCATCGCTGAACAACCCCACCGACAGTCAATTTTTATTTTTGTAGTGAAAAAAACCAAGATCTTCGTTGGAAATCGAACCCACAACCCCCACACTGACAAGCTAGTACACTACCTACTAGCCTACAAGGGCACCTAAGCTGGCCACTTACTTGGCCAGTTTTCTTTAATACTCATTTTTAAATACTTCCATAAAACAGATAAAGATTTAAAACTATTTTTTATAAGTAGCACGCTTACATCTATTATATTTTTACAAAAATGCATTTTTGTGTTTTCTTTAAAATATTTTTTTCTCACTATAACATTTTCTTTATTTATTAATAGTAATTTAATTGCTACGTGTTGATAAATAGCTTCTGTATGACTGTTTTCCCTGTTACAGTTTCAATAATATTGGATACTTTAATTTTTTTACCCAACGCACAGCATACGTTCACAATATTCAAAGGCTGGCTTTTTTTGTTTATAAATAGAAAATAATCATAAAATTTTTATAGCCTTCTGCCATACAAGCGATTTTTAAAGCAAAGTAATTTATAACCACAATTAGCATCAGATCAATCATGCATTTACATTTGCAACAATTGTTTGATCATAATTTATAAAATTAAATTAATCAAATTCTAAATCGATATTGAAAAAATATGGAGCGGATGTGATATGAACGCAAGATGAAATATAATTTTGAAATTTAGTCAACTTTTTACTTTGAATATGAAATCTAATTGAATTCTATTAAAAATAAATACTACAAATTAGATTATAAATAGAATTAATATAAAACTGAATGAATTAAAGGGTGTTTTTTTAAGTCTGCTAATAAATTCAAATTATAAACAATAACAGAATAAATTTAATTTTAATGAACAAAATTTTGTAAGAAAAGGTTGTATGTTTACCCCAGAGGCAATGTTACACAGTTCCAAAAATAGCTAAAATTTAAAATTGCAGAACTCCAGAAGCCTTTTTTATATCGCTGGCACCAATAAAAAGAAAGTTACGTGATTTTCAATTAAGTGCTTACGGTTTGAGTGGTACTCTTTTTAAAAGACAGTCAATAAGCCGAGAGTGTAAATGAACTATCATACTGTGTTAACTTTTTGACATCACAATTAGTATTCTTTGGCAAATCATGATAAATAGAATGCTAGCTTGAATAACATACAAAAATTATCAATTTATTTTGAAATGTTTTATTGCAAAACTGTGTTCATTACACACAAAGACATTCCATTTCAGTCACACCATTTTAAGAGGTGTTCACACTGGCGGCATAACTGGATTTTAGTTCTTTTAATATATAGCCAAAGTTTGCATTAATACATCACGATCAATATTTTTTGTGCGAAAATATTGATGTTATTAATTCGGGCGTAATGTGATTTCAACTGGCTTTGAATTTGACAAGGGACCTGTAAATTAGCTCCCAAGACAGTATTATTTGATATGTCTCGATTATTTCCTGTAGAGAAACAATTGATGCCTAGCAGGGCAATGGCAATGTTAGAAGAAGTGCGCTAAAATTGGTCATATGACCAACATTATTTTCAAATGTTAATACCGTCGTTTGATACCTTTTCATTTATAATTAACTTCGGTGACGTCATTATATTCCAATGCCTTAACGATGACTAAATCAGTGAAACAAGCAGAAGTTTAAATAACAAATAAATCATTAAAAAATTATTAAAAAAATTGTATCATCGGTAGCCTGTAAAATGAAAACGGAGAATTAAAGCTATCACATATGCTAATCGTTAGCGTGAAAGTTGTTAAACGAACCATTTCCAATTTTCATGAGATTTATTCTTGCTGTTTTAAACTCTTAAAAAAAAAAAAAAAACTCAAATTTGTTTTTTTTAAATATATTTTTTAAATTAAGAACTCAAAACTCCACCAGGTATAAAGCACACTTCTTCACGCATTATGTTCATTGTTTTATGACCTGCCAGATGTGTTATAAAGTTTTTGGACTAATATACTATTGTCATACCTTTCGGTGAAAATAGTCGTTATTGATGTTTATTTTGTATGACCAACGAGCGATGACATTATTATCAAGCCGCCTTTTTTATATAAGGACGGCTTTTATCAAAACGAAAAACAGAAATATTTTATTTTTTTTTAAGAGAAATAGCACTTCAGGCAACAATGTCTATTTAGTCAAGTACCGTGCTACATTCATTTAGGAAAGGGATAGAGAAGAGATGAAGAAACAGGTGGTGAAAGTAGAAGGATAGTCGGAAATTAACTGCCGTATAAAGAAAGGCGGCACAGCGACTATGACTTCATCGCTGAGCAGCCCCACCGATAGTCAATTTTTATTTTTGTAGTAAAAACAACCAAGGTCTTCGTTGGGAATCGAACCCACAACCCCCATACTGAGAAGCTAGTACACTACCTACTAGCCTATAAGTTAACCTACTGGCTGAACAAATCAAAACAGCTTAACAACTTTCAATATATTTTAGTACTTCTACCACTTACTATGAAAGTGGAGTAAGTCCATATTTAACAAATAATTAATGCATGATAACATTTAATGCAACTGCTATGAGATTTTTATCTACAAACAGTTGCAAAAAAATACTTTTTAATTTTTCTCACTTTTATCAGGTTTTTCAACAAAGAAGTTTGTTTTGTTAATTATAGCAATACCAACAACATGATAGTTTTGACATTTAGTTTTTTGACGTATTCGTAGTAGATATATTGGCAATTGTTAAAATGAACTACATTTCGCATGAAAATCGCATTAAAATAATTAAAATCCACTATGAAAATGGTGATACTGTTAAAGTTACATTTAGCAAAGTTTGTGATATTTTCGGAGAACATAATCGTCCTTCTGAGACCGCTATTAAGAATTTGGTCGTTAAATTTGAGTCGACAGGGTCAATGCAAAATGTGCGAACACCAATGTGTGTTCTACCAGGTCGTTCAACTCAGAACATTGAAGCAGATTCAAATTTGTCAATTTACTCGACGTTCTCAGCGATTGCGGTTATCTAAAGCCACCACATGGCAAATTTTGCGTAAGGATTTGACTTTGAAGCCTTACAAGGTTCAATTGGCCACCGAACATTTATATCGTCGTAGATTCGCTCTATTCATAAAGGAACAACTGGTTGCTTTTTCTGAAAAAATCACTTTTACAGGCGAAGCCCATTTTCACTTGCCAGGGTATGGTAGCCAACAAGCAAAATTGCCGCATTTTGGCTTCTAAAAATCCTAGAGCGATTATTGGGAAGCCTTTGCATGCTCAACGTATCACTGTCTGATGCACAATGTTGTATGGAGGTGTGATTATGCCGTTTTTTCGAACATAAGGCTGTAAATGGGGTGACGGCCAATGGATCACGCTACCGCGAGATGGCCTATTATTTACGACATGTATATCATTGAGATATGGTCTCACCAAGACGGTGCCATATGTCCACAGCCAATGAAACGATTAATTTGTTGCAAACTTAATCAAGATCGCATAATTTCACGACAAGCAGCAGTTAAGTGGTCAGAGTGTGATTTGTTTTACATCCGCACCTGGCTATGTAGCCTTAATCAGATAGTGGACAAACCACTATTGTATAATTTGGAACGTCATACATGCGTCCTAGATAGCCGAAGGCATAATTCTAAGCAACAGAACCACCTAGTTGCAACTTTAATGATTCCAGGACAGGTCTGCAAACCAACACACCTTGCTAAAGAGTTGGAGACTTTCTAACTCCTGTCCAGAACACATGTCAAGCATGCTCACTAGACTGGATCATTCACTTAGGGTGTTATTAACAGCGAGATGATCCTGGCCACCATAATTTCCATAATTCCCTTATGGGGCCGCAAAACCACAACCACCACAATACTCCCATATAGGGGCCAACCTCAATGATCAGTCAGAGAACTATTAAATGTCTAAAGAGACAAATAATGAACTCTGCGAGCTTACTGATTCCCGTGGAAATAAAGTGGAGCTTCCCCAGTTGTCTCCCTGTCTGACTTCAGGGGACTGGGCTCCTTTTTTCCCCAGTTGCACTGTGTCTAGATAGTGGAATATTCTATAAAGACCATATTTATATGCCCCTGGGGGGTAGTTAAGTGGTCAGCCAGATCATGTGATTTAACGCCTTTGGATAATTTTTTGTGGGGCTATGTTAAGGACAGAATCGGAGCCAATCGAATCAATTTCAGCCCTTAAAAACTGAAAATTCGTGATATGATTAACGAAATAGGACAGCCATTATGCCAAATACTGATTAAAAACTGCGACGAAAGAATCGACAGCTGTCAGCGTGTTTGGGGGTGGACATTTGCCAGATATCATTTGCCAATTGCAGAAATTTTCTCTTCGTATTACAAAACAAAAAATTTAAATCATCTTAATCCAAATTTTTTGTTTTATTTTATTTTGGAAAACAAACTTCTGGTTGATAAATCCTTTAAAATTTAAATTTATATAGGAAATGAAATTACAAAGATAACAACTTGTTATCCAAAATCACGACCACTTTAATTTCACCCTAAAAATATCATACGATAGATGTTTTACTCTATACTACTTCAATAGATTATGAATGCATTCAACAAGTTTTATTGTTGATTCATTGTTGAAATTTCGTATGTTTCATCGATATTTAGGATGTAAGCAAAACAAGATTTTAACAGGATATTATTTTTAAAATTAACTGAACCTTTTTTATACTTCTAGCCATGCTAGTTAAGTTGAGACTGCTTAATTTAGTAAAAATAAAAATGTTTAAAATAAATTTACCAAAATTACCTTTTTTGCGTCTTATTCCTATAAATTGTGATGTTTTGATACAGAAATGTTTATAAGATTTCTATTGAAATATTTATTTTAAGTGTTTTTATACTTAATTTTATTGTTGGCAATTAAGACAAGATTTTATTTATCTTTTGTATAATTTTTTTCTGTTTGCCTTTAATTAATTTATTTATTTTATTGTTTCTTTTTAGGTAAGTTTTTCTAAAGAAAAATTGAAATTGTTGGGATTTTTATGATCTAATTGCACGTAAGTTGAAAACCACAAACAAAAACAAAGCCACTTGTTGCTATTAAAAATATACTTCCCAATGTATTTGTATTTGTTGTTTTCTTTTACTTTATTGTCAGAAGTAATTAAAAACAAATGCACTCAATTAAAGTCTAACAAACAGTAATAAAAATTCATAGAATTTTAAGGAATAAAGAAAATACTCATAAACATAATTAAATAATAATGACAATCATCAACCCTCCAGTATTAATTTCTAATGCACTCCAGAGACCAAATGGGTGGTTTATTAAATCTGACAAAAAAAATGACAAAATTCCCAGGACACAAAATCTACAAAAAGAAAACCGGCAAAATGCCCTTAAAATGTGCAACCAACCGTTCGAAAAATTAGACCACAAATATCGAATTGTCATCCACCCATGTTTATGGCAAAATAACATGACATGTAACATATTATGCGTGTCACTTGACTATTCAAGGGTTTTTTGTTGCACAAAAATATTTTATATCACCCATTCATTCAAATGGCACATCATGAAAACAGTCGGGTAGTAGGTGAAGTTACATTTTTTTCTTTTTTCTTTTTGCAATTTGACTTTTATGTGAGAATTATGTGTGTAGAAAGTTAATTGTATATCGTGTGGATAAAACATTTATTAACTTGCGGAAATGACTTAAAGAAATTATGAAGCTGAACATTTTAATAGTTTAAAAAGAAAAAGAAAATCAAGAAACAACCTGCTTATTGGCACTTTTAACTTCTACTATTTATTTACATAAAAAATAATGGTGTGTTAACTGGGCTAACTGAATGTTGCGAAAATTGTTTTAAAAACATTTATTAAACCAAATATTTTTAAAAGAAAAGACCCAAGCGATGTACATGCATGACTTGTTTATATATAGATATAATCCGCCAGGAAGGTATGCTACTTTGTTTGTTTAAAATTTTTGATTAGAGTGTGATTTGTTTTACAATCGCGCCTGACTATGTAGTCTTAATCAGATGGTGGACAAACCACTATTGTATAATTTGGAACGTCATACAGGCGTCCTAGATAGCCGAAGACATAATTCTAGGTAACAGAACCACCTAGCTGCAACTTTAATGATTTCAGTGCAGGTCTGCAAATCATCACACCTTGCTAAAGAGTTGGAGACTTTCCAACTCCTGTCCAGAACACATGTCAAGCATGCTCACTGGACTGGATCATTCACTTTGCGTGTCATTATCAGTGAGATGATCCTGGCCACCATAATTTCCATAATTCCCTTATGGGGCCGCGAAACCACAACCACCACGATGCTCCCATATAGGGACCAACCTCAATGATCAGCCAGAGAACTATTAAATGTCTAAAGAGACAAACATAAACTCTGCGAGCTCATTGATCCCCGTGGAAATAAAGTGGAGTTTCCAGTTGACTCCCTGCCTGTCTTCAGGGGACTAGGCTCCCTTTATACCCCCAGTTGCACAGATCTAGACAGCTGTTACGTACCATAAAGACCATAAATGTGCCCCCGGGGGGGAAATTTTTGATTAAATGAAAAAAGAATGGATCTTATATGGATAAATGTTTTATTTAATGTCAGCATTTATGTATGAAATACAATATAAAATAAATGGCCGCCTCTGTTACCCTCACAAATGCGAGCCCTTTTGGGCACATTTTTCATTATTCATTTCATTCATTTCATCACGAATATTTTGTTTGAGTTGCTTAAGCGTTTCTGGTTTGTTTGCATAAACCTTGCTTTTCAGATACCTCCACCAAAGAAAGTTTCGGAGCAGTCAATCATGGCCATGCAGGCCAATCAACATCACCAATTCTGAAAACAACTTGTTGTGGAAAGAAGTCTCGCAGTAATTCCATTGTAATCCCGGCTGTATGCTACGGGCCACCGTCCAATTGATACCATAGGTTATTTAAGCCCAAAGCATTAAAACAGTTTTCAATCATATCAGGATATCGCTCTCCATTCACATTTACCGTTACGCCATTTTCATTTTTAAAGAATTAAAGTCCAATGGTTTCTTCCGAACAAATTGCACTCTAGACTAACACTTTTAGTGGTGGTAAAGGTGACGGTTAAATAATTTGAGGGTTTCTCATAACCGACTATTCTGTTTATTGACATATCCATTATTAGATCATCGCAAGTTACATTTTTTATACTTGCTGAGTATTTTTAATTGCAAAATAAATCACGTCAATTACTATTTTCTTCGATGTCACTTTAGCTTAGCTCTGTATAATTTCTTGTTAAAGAAACTTTTAAATAATACACAATTGCGTATTATATTTCTAGACGATTCAAAACGTTTAAATCCCTATAATAGAGATACATCTGGCACCTTATTTTTATTATTTTTATTATATTATTTATTCACATATCTCCCAAAAATTTAAAGTAACTTTCTCATCGTCACAGTAATCGATGATTGATTTTGATATGTTTTAACGATTAAAACAGGTTGGTTTATCGAATATTTATCCACAAATTTGCCACGTGTCTTTTTCACGTCGGCTAAATATGAGCTGTTGAGACTGTTTGCCAAAATGGTAGCAAACAAAGTAGTACATATATATTAATTATTTATTTTTATCGCTATTGACTATAACTTAATTTGATTGTTTCCTGCATTTCTCTACAATTTTGCATTGCATAGCAGTTCTGTACAAATTTTTTGAAAGCACTCTGGTAAAAAAACAGTTTTGTTTCATACCACCCCCCTTAGCGATTTCTATTTATAGGCGAGTAAAAACGTTTACATTCTACTACTATAAAATAATATGGCAGCTTCCTCTAGTTGTGTCTGTTTAATCTTTGTATATGAATTTCCAGTTATTAGCCAGCTGTATTTGTTGAATGTTTGTGGGTGTAAACATCATGAAAAGTTATCACAGATTTTTGATTGTGTTTTACATTAATAAACATTAGACTTGTTTTGCTGGAAGTGTATTCATACATAAGAAAACCTATTTATTGTTATAGATACAAAGAAACACAATCTAAAACTTTATTTATAAAACTTCTTACACACAGAAGTTCCAACTTTATATCAGTCCTTAACTGCAGCTTGGTAAATATGTATTTCTTATCATGTGCGTTAAATAAGAGATAACTTGAGTTAACAGTCTTTAAGCTAACAACACTCAACAATTTATTATTTATATTTTTATTTATTTCACTAAAGCATGGCATCGGCTTAATTACTTGTGGAAATTTATTGAAAATTTCCTTTTCAATATTATTATTATTAGTAGTAAAAAATAGCTGTTTAGCTCACTAGCTTAAGAGTTTAACATACCCCCTGTACTTATTTCATTATTCTACTTAAATTACAACAGTAACGAAAGGCGATCAATAAGAAAAGAATCATTTACATCTCGATATATGTTTCGGATTATTTAAATCATCGGGCAGGAAAGGTTCAACAATTTTTACTGCAAAATTTTTTATTTATAAATTCTTCACCTTAAGCAGTGCTTTTAAAGTCATATTCACTTAATCTTATTTAATGAATATTTAATTTAACGAAAAATAAAAATGGCAGCAAAATCTCTTACGAATTTTAAATTTCGCCTTTACAAATTACTAATTCGCACACAAGATTTGTTGGCCTTATTTTCAAACAAAAATCCCAATTTAACGTATAAATCTCTTAGTCTGGCAGCACTACTTATTCTTACTACTTTCATCTAGCAGCGCTTCATGGAAAAATATAGTATACTTCTGGGAGCTTACAAAAAGCTTTAATAATGTTGCAGCAATTCTCCTTTATGTTTAAAGTTGCTCTAAATAATAGCACGAAATAGCCCCAACAGATACGAATGTATTAAATAACATTGCATTGCAAGCATTGTAGTTTTTGGTTTGTGCATGTTTATCGTAATGTTGGCTGTTATCCCAACGAACACAAAGAAGATTTTAAATTCAGCAAATGGCAAACTTTTGAAATTGTTTAAAAAAATGGAATAAAAAGGTTGTATAATATAAAATAAGGAAAATTTAACTGTTAACTTCTTATAAATATAAATTAATTAAATTTTTATTTTAAAATTTTATTTTAAAAATACAACTTCAATATTCTTTATAAAAAATTCTGTGTTTGAATTTAATTAAATTAACTTTTACATCCAAAAATTACTCTTCTCAAAAATGAAGTGTCTTGAATATGTTCTTGATCACTTTGAAAAATAACTACAGAATTTAACAGAAAATTATTTTATTCTTTACTAGCCGAACACGGGCAGACGTTGCCCTGCTTTTACGTACCTCTCTCTATATAAAAATGGAAGCCTGTATGATTATTTAATTTAGCATGTGCTGGGGATAAATTAAAGATCAGTCATACAGAATTGATGAAAAAAATATATAGATTTTATTAGCAGCAGTATTTGAATGAATATCAGTGAAAAATATTTTTGCTATATGATGAAAGCAATTTGTAACGTAACGCGAGTGGATGGATCTTCTCGTTTGTTGCGTACATGTATATAGTTTTTGGCATTCCAACTTGGTAGCAAGCGACGTAGAGTTGACCATGATAAGAATATGGATTATCTAAATGCAAACCGGCAATTCGCAGTGACTGTCCTTGGGATTTGTTGATTTTCGTTGTAAAAGCGAGACGTACAGGAAACTGAAGTCGCTTAAATGTGAAGGGCAAATTAGTGGGGATCATATGGAATGTGCGGAATGAGTACATCTTTTTCTTTAAATTTGCCACTGATTATCGTCGCTTCAAACACATTCGGCATCACCTTTTTTTCGGAAAGTCTGGTTCCATTGCACAACTTAGGTCTGTTAAGATTCCGCAGAAGCAATGTTAACGAGCCAACTTTCAACGTCAATACATACGGTGGTATTTTCTATTGCCGTCGAAATTAGGCCAACGAAAAAACTACTGTATGACTGCTGTTCCAATGTTTTGCTAGAATCCGAATCATGGAACTTAGGCATGCGCAGCGGTGTAAAACAGTGCTTTCAAAAAATTATTCTGCAGCCTGAGCTAGGGGAGAGTTACAGAAAAATTGATAATCTAAAAACCTTTTCTATCAAAAATTACCTGTTGTCTTCAAGACAAAACTCAGGAATACGTAAAAATAATTCCTTCTCAATATTCGTATTTTGCTCTATTTTAGTTTAAATATTAAATTGTTTTCACTTTCGCTATACCTTTAACAACTTAGAGAATTATATTTAAGATGAAAAGAAAACAAAAAAATACTTGAATAGAAACGTTTGATTTTATGTTTGCTGGGACTACAGATATTATAATAAAACACCCTAAATGTATGCTATTTATTTCATATTTTAATCTTTCTTTTTTTTTTGTTGGCTATTTGTTTATTTTATTTTTTTTTTACATATTTTACGTTTCTGAGTTGTATTGTTTACATAGTTTCTAATTATGAAAATGTTCTTTTTGCTTATTTTCCCATTCTTTTTATTAATAGTTTTATTCAACCATTTTTTTTCTTTGATTTTGTGTAATAGAAAACAAAACATATTCATTTACGTCTGATTAGTGTTTGTGGGTATTAAATGCTTAAAGAAACAAATGTATTTTACTTTTGTTACACGTATCATTTTTGTTTTTTTTTTTCGGTTTTGAGTAATGAATTTAATTTCTTATTTAAGCCTTATTTGCGATTAACACATTTGTTTGTTATAATAACTAATAAATGGCCTAACAATATGTATTAATGAAATCATTTGGTTTTTGCAGTTTTTGTTTCAATATGAAATTATTAAATTATAGTTAAATATATGTTCATATATTATTTTAGAGAGTGGTGGTGTAGTATTTATATAAAACGAGTAATAATAAGTTTCTTTGAAACAAGTTATATTAAAAGAATAAGATCTAAAGAAGAGTCTTAGCCAGAAAACAGCTTAATTTAGCATTTTGCAGAAGTTTTGTAAAAATATAATTTTAAATAAAAAAAGCACTAAGTTTTAATAAAAACAATTAATTATAATTAATTATTATATTATTTAATTATAATTAATTATAATTAACTATTTTTTGAACTAAAAATAATTACACAATTGTATGTTTATGGGATTTACACAAAAGTAATAATTTTTTACATGGATAAACTTAAAGTTATTTACTCTTATTTTTAAAATTGTTGCAATAAAATTCAAAAGTAAATTTTACTTATTTTATTTATTTTTTAAGCACTAGATCAATATTTAATAAACAATTTTTAAAAACTTAATTTTCTATTATTTTTCTTTTTTTAAAACAAATAAAGTTTTTAAAAATTTTTTATTAAATACAGACCTAGTACTTAATAATAAACTACTAAAAAAATATAAAAAAGGTCAAATAACTATAATTATTATATATATTTTATTTATTCCTTAAAATAAAACTTATATTTCGAATCTTTATTTAAACAAAAAATATTATTTTCTGGTTTCTGCTTTTTTCCTTAAAATATATTAAAATATTTTTTTGAAAATTTTTTTGTCAATATTTTTCTTTATCTTGCTTGCAAGTTAGCGCTAATTATTTGAGATATCTGACGCACAACGGACCGACATGAAAAAGTGGTTGAATTGTATACAATCGAACGCGTATTCATTTTCTAGAAATCAATTCATAAAAATATTTTAGTTTCTAAAAGAGGAATGGGATTTCGATTGCTATATTTATACACACATACATACGTAAAACCATACCCAAATAAATATACATCTAGTTGTTCAATTTACATTAATCGCTTAATTCTCGAAATTTGCTCCACACTTAAAGAAAAACTTGTATTTCTTAATTTAAATATAAAAAACAACAAATATAATAATAATAGCAATAATAATGAGCACGTTATGGGAGGCTGCCCGTCCCTGGCGCAAACGAACTATCTGGCCAGACACAACGATGTGGGCAAGGTAGTTCACCAGGCTCTTGCTAAGACGGCAGGATTTGCAGAGACGTGGGTCCTATACTACAAGTGCAAGCCTGAGCCAGTACGAGAGAGTCGTTACAGTAAGCTGCTGTGGGCCATTGCGATTTATACTGACAGAGTCGTTGAGGCCAATAGGCTGCACATTGTTTTTTGGGACAAGGTGGCGCACACGGCACTTATAGGGGATATTGCTGGATCGCAAGGGGTTCATCTAAATGTTTTGACGAAAATCCACCGTCATTACATGTGACTTCGAGGCTAAAAGGGAGCCCAGTCCCCTAATAGGCTAACAGGAGCCAACTGGACAATCCACTATATTCCACGGGAATCAGTAAAGCCCCGGAGTTCCGCTATTTGCTTTTTTAGGCTTTTAGTTGTTCTCTGACTTCCCCTCGGGAGTATCGTGGTGGCTGTGTTTTTCGAGGCTCTCGTTTGAGTTTGTGCGTCGCAGCATTCACAATGAACACAATGAATGGAACAGCTCCAGTGAGCATGAATGCCGTCGTGTTCTTAAATTATATTAAGCTACATGCGTTCTGGACCAGGAGTTGGATAGTCTCGAACTCTTCAGTTAGGGTTTCTTCGAGTTTTGGAAGCTGCAACTAGGAGTGACCAGAGGATATACGTATCTGAAGGCCTTCTAGGGCGAGGACGACGCTACAGTTGGTTAGGATGATGGCAAGATGGCATGATCTAATTGTAGTTATTGTCCCTATAGCCCTTTCTTTATTTTAATAGCTGTATAGGGTGTCAGCTAGTGGGTTAGGCATTCAAAGGAACTGCCAGAAGATTGAAACTATAATTGAAACAAGGCATATACTGCCAGCTTAAGTTATCAAATAATAGTCTATCTTTATTTTTTCTATGGCTTATATACTACTTATGAAAATCTAACTTATAATCTAGAATTGAGTGTTTACAAAGTCACTTAATTTTATCATTAACATATTAAAACTATTGAAATTGTGTCAAGTGATCAAGTGTCCGACAAATGCCAACCACAAGGTGTTGATGTAAATTGACACCCAAAAATGTGTTGACATATTTACAATAGAACTGTATGAATACTGTAGTACACTACAGTATGATCCACCATCTAATTATGGCTTACACAGCTAGGTGTAGATGTAAGTCTCAACACGTATTGCTGGATCGCAATGTAGTCACCAGACTCTCTCCGTGGAGTTACGAGACATGTGGCGACTCGTCATCTTCCCGAATGGACTCATCACAGCTGAGCTGTGAAGCTCAGCCTCACTATGCAGATGGCTGTAGTGCTTGAAACTGTATGCATTGTGCACAAGATCCTGGGTATGTAAACTTTAAACCTATGCCTCAAAACAACCTCATACCATATTGGCTAAATACAGTTTGGTGATCGCATTATGGCACTTTCTTCGCGAGAGACATAATTTTCTTTTTTTTTTTTATAGAAGTAGCACTTCAGGCAGCAATGCTTATTTAGTCAAATACCGTGCTACATTCTTTAAGGGATAGAGAATAGATGAAAGAGGTGGTGAAAGTAGAAGGATAATCGGAAATTAACTGCCGTATATAAGACAGCGACCAGTGACTATGCCTTCATCGCTGAGCAGCCCTACCGACAGTCAATTTTTATTTTTGTAGTGAAAAAAAACAAAGGTCTTCGTTACAATCGAACCCACAACCTCCATACTGACAAGCTAGTACACTATCTACTACCCTACAGGGGCACCTGTATAGGGAATAATATGGAAATAAATTAATAAACTAATTTTTCTTGTCTAAGCAGAATATTATTTAAAAAATTTGCCTAGCGCGAAACAGAATCATACCTGAAGGATTACGTTGTACACGAAGGATTAAATACTATGTATATGTGATTTTTTAATTTTTCCGTTTTAGTATTGATTGTGAACAATTAAAATTATCTGCTTGTTATCTTACAATTTGAAAGTTAAAACAATATACGTTAAAATCATGTTACTATGGGTGGCACTCTGTATTTAATGTACATACTTATTTTGTTCTTGTTGGCAAATTTTTAGCATATTCCCTATGAATGCTAAAAGGAAACGATATTCGTCAAAATAATGGCTTGTATGGAACTACCCTTTAATATTTAAGTTGCTTATTCACAACTATGTTTAAAGTAAACTTATGCAACAACTTAAGTACCAATCTAAGTAAATTCTAAATGTCTGTCTACTACAATAAAAAAACTTAAATCACATATTTCAAAATCAGGTAACTATAGGTACACTCTTTATATTTTAATTTTTACCCAATAATTTTACCTACCCAATAATTTTTCAAGTCATCCTATAAAGCTGACTAAAACTCTTTTTTTTGCCCTCAATGAATTATTTGTGTACAATTTTGAAATTGTACCCGAAAACAAGTACAATGCAGCAACTATAGTACCACTGTCCTAAAACATATGTATTTGGATGTAAGAAAGTATCTTAAAAATAAACAAACAAAAAGTACTCATAATAATAAAGCTTTTACTCAAAAGCTTTTAATTAAGTGGAATGTAAGCAAAAAGCCGGTATTCCATAGATACAAAATGCACACACATTCTCATTATTGCACTGGGGAATGTATTTGTAATAAATGCCACCAAAAAAAGAAAAAAGAAAACAGATTATGACTGTAAAATATAATAGAAATTGTTTTTATAAGAATGGCGCACACGATTCTAAAAACATCACAACAAATAATTTTCTTCTAAATCGAACGAACATATATTTTCAATTATAGAAATGTTTAGCTATTGAAGCCTACTAAGACTGACTATTGAATAAATAAAAAAAAAAGCGTTATTAAAAATTACTTCATGTATAAATCCGTGTTAAGCCAAGCCTTCTTCTTCTTCTTGGTATCAACTAAATACAAATATCTGGTAAATAGATCACATAGAACTTGACATGTGAGAGAGATCGCTTTGTATTTTTAATACTTTTGTTGTTGTTGTTGTTTTATGTGTATGAATGATTAGTTCAATATGTTTGTTTATGTGATTTCTTTTCTTTTGTTGCTTCCATAAATTAAAATAATAATACAACAGCAAGAACAACATCAAAAAATTACAATAATATTCATACCATATGTTCTTTAATTTTCACTTAATTATGAATTGAAATAAAATTTTATAGTGCGGTTGTTTGCTGTTTTTGTTGTTTTTGTAAAAGATTTTTTATTGAGGATTTATCTTATAGTTTGTCATGATACTGATGTTCTTTAAATGGATCTGTTTTGGTTTTGTCTGCCTTCTTGCAGCCTTCTTCTTTTTTTATACAACTGTTGTATGAGTGAATTGTCTTGGTTTTGTCATTGGCTACACACACTTCCATATTATTTTTTTTTGTTTTTTGCCCTAATCAAGGAAAATTCGTCATAATAATTTCTTTTGAAATATCTCCTCATACAATTACACACATATGTATTTTGCGTTATTGTATCTGATACAACAATCACACTTACACTTAAATGCTCAAGTGTGTAAATTGTTTATTTTTAAAAACAAAGAACTACTAAATTGTTGTTAAACTAAAAATATAAAAGATAAAAGGGATTATTAAAAGGCAAACATGTTGTGTAAAGTGAGAAGGATTAATTTGTGATCTTTCTGCAAGTTTCCATGCGGAATGTTTTTGGCATATGGAACAAGTTCTATTTGCATTTTTGTATACTGACGTTTTACACAGTTTTTTAATGACTTTTCTTAAAGTTGTTAATTGTTTAACAAAAGTCAGGGCGTAAGTGATGATATTTTTAATAAAATAATGTGGCATTTAAATTCTATAGTGTTGGAAATATAATTTTAAAACATCAAAACCGATTAAAAGAAAATCTTTTTGGCTTCAATTTTCTCTTCGATGTCAAATTTAATCGGAGCCTTAAAATAATTGCTGGTTGAAAGCGCTAAGCGACGAGTCCATTGGTGAAAATGACCACTGGGACGACTTGCAAAGTTTCGAGTCGCCACATGTCTCGTAACTCCGCGGAAAGAGTCTGGTATTTGCGCTTCTTCTTAGCGACTGAAGTGACTTCACTTCGATCCAGCAAAATCCCCTATAAATGCCTTGTGCGCCACCTTTTCCCGAAAAACAATGTCCAGCCTATTGACCTCAACGGCTCTGTCAGTGTGGAACGCAATGTCCCACAGCAGCTTACTGTCACCACTCTCTAGTACTGGCTCTGGCTTGCACTTGTAGTATGGGACTTACGTCTCTGCAAATCCTGCCGTCTTAGCAAGAGCCTGGTAAACTACCTTGGCCACATCGCTATGTCTGGCCAGATAGTAAATTTTTATACCTTAAACGAAAGTCTATGATCTCACCTAGTACACAAAAAAATTACGATCCGTTCAAAATTTATATTATTTTTGACCGCCTTCTCGTAAAATGGTCCACTGTGCGGCCTACATAAACTAGCAGCCTTTAGACATATGATACACAGACTTAAGATAATCTCACTTACTCCAGATAAGTACAACAAAAAACTCGAAACTATCTGCAACATAGCTACAAAGCCTTAAGAAGACGACGACACACATTTACCTACACAGGACCAGAAATATATAGATTAACTAACCTTTTTCACAAATAATGTTTACACACAGCATTGAATCAGCAACACTCCAAAACATAATCTCAAGACATCAACAGAAACAACTGACAAATGTAATTCCAGCAGACTTACTTGTACCTGTAAACATACTTATATAGCACAAACGGCACGAACACTAAAAACAAGGTACTAAATTGATTGGGCCAACACTAAAAACAAGGTACTAAATTGTTTGGGTTTGTTCCGCCAGTGAATCAACTACTATTTTCAATTCCTCCTCTTAACGTTTAACGTGCTGGTGGCTTTATCATGCCTTGAGTTCAAGTAGCGGCCGATAGAGGTCTTTACCACATCATAATTAATGGATTTTGACTTAAGAAAGACATGCAACATTTAGGGAACATAAACTTTGACATATCAAATGAAAATTGCCTTTAAGTTCATTTCCACAAATCGGTCTCTCGATTGATCTTTAAATCCACACAATTTGACTTCTCTCAATTATTTTCTGTATCTACGTAAAGTCCCTGATTGATGAGGATAAATCAGCAATAGTTGGAGGCTAGTAATGATCGAGATTGGGTATTCAAAAAGCGCTTCGTCAGGAATAGCTGCAGCGGTCTAAAATCATTCTGAAATGGAAAAGCCATGCGTTGCGCTTAGCAATACACTCTGTACATTCAACTAATTTTCATATAATTACCGTGCGAATAAAATAAGAATAATTATGAAAATTAAAATCTAAAGGGTTTTTCAACAAGAAGAATTTTTTAACAACGTTTCTGTAATTAAATTTTAATTTTTTATTTACGAAGAACTGTCAGTTAGTAAAATATTATGAATTCTCGCTTTTAGAGTGTTGCTTTTTATGTGAAAAATTTAAGGGTTTTTCAACAAGAAGTTTGCTTTCTAAAGCAAAATAAAACAAATAATTAAGGTTGGGAATCACTCAAATTTTTGTTGTATTACGAAGAGAAAAGTTCGACAATTATGAATGAAAAATAATATCCGGTAAATATCCACCACGGCCATGTCGACAGATGTCGTTTGTTTCACTATAGTTTTTAATCACTTTTTGACAAAATGGCGGTTTTATTTCGTTAATCTGATTACGGATTTTGAGTTTTAGGGCTGAAATCAATTCGATTGGCTACGTATAGACTCTGTCCTAAACATAGCCCCTCAAAAAATAATCTAGCGATGTTTTTAATTACACAATCTGGCTGGCCACTTAACTACTGGATTGGGAATGGGTGATTTGATTTACATCTGCACCGACTAGGTAGCCATAATCAGATGGTGGTCAAACCACTTTGAATGATTTGCAAACGTCATTCACGCCCTAGGAGGCCATCGAATACGTATATCCTTCGGTCACTCCTAGTAGCAATTTCGAAAGCCCGAAGTAGGCCGCAGCCTTTACTTCTTGCTAAAGAGTTGGAGACTTTCCAACTCCTGGTCCAGAACGCATGAAGCTTAATATAATTAAGAACACGACGGCATTAATACTCACTGGACCAGAACCATTCATTGTGTTCATTATGAATGATCCGACCCACAAACTATCACGAGGGTCTCGGAACCACAACCACCACGATACTCCCACACAGGGGCCAACCTCAATAATCAGCCAGAGAACAGTTAAATATCTAAAGAGACAAATAACGGAACTCTGCGGGTCACTGATTCCCGTGGAAATATGTAGATTGTCCAGGTGACTCCTACTAGCCTTTGAGGGGCCTGGACTCCCTTTTACCCCGCAAGACCCCAGTCTAAATGGAATAGTAGGTTCCAAAAAGACTATCATGTGCCCCCGGGGGGATACTGGATTGGAAAATTTGGTATGCAATAAATTGATCGTTTCACTGGCTCTGTGGCATGTCGCATCATCTTGTTCAAATCACATGTCAGTGATATCCACGCCGTTAATAATAGGCCAAAATTGAGTTGTTAGCATCTCGCGATAGCATGATGCATTTAGTGTGACCGCATTTATTTATTTATTTATTATCTTAGAAAAATAAACGACCCAATTACGCCACCCGACCATGTAGCGCATCATACAGTGACACGTTGAGCTTGCAAAGACTTCTCAATAATCGTTCTAGGATTTTCAAAAGTCCAAAAACGGAAATTTCGCTTGTTGACATCTCTAGATAATTAAAAATGGGCTTCGTCTGAAAAAAGATTTTTCAGAGAAACCACTGGTTGTTTTTGAATGAATTGGGTGAATCTACGGCGATGTAAATCGTCAGACGACTTTATTTCTTGCACCATTTGAACTTTATAAGGTTTCAAAGTTCGCGATGTGATAGTTTTGGATAATCCCTATTGCTGGGAATGTCGAGGAATTGATCTGCTTTAATACTGTGGCTCACGGCTGGGATGTTTTCAGTTGAACAACCCGGTCACTTCAAATTTAACGACCAAATTCTTAATAGCGCGTCGGAAAATATCACGAATATTTTTTTTTCTTTTTTAAAGAGATGTAGCACTTCAGGCAACAATGCCAATTTAGTCAAGTACCCTGCTACATTCTTTAGGAAAGGGAGATATGCGACAGGTGGTGAAAGTAGAAGGATAGTTATGGAAATTAACCGTCGTATAAGTCATATTATTATATATACTTTACGGAACCATAATTTTTATAGTGGATTTTTATTATTTTAATGCGATTTTCGTGCGAAATTAAATTCATTGTAACAAGTGCCAATGCATCTACTGCGAATACATTAAAAAAGCTAAATGTCAAAACTATCATAATGGTTGGTGTCGCCACAAATGAAAAACAAATTTCTTCTGGAAAAACCCAATATAACGTAATATTTTTAAAACACTACTCGTATTATGGTGAAAGGTTAAATGAGTAAAAAATAAGTAAAACACTTTTACTTATTTTGTAAAAAAAAAATAATATTTTCCGATCGCTTTAAAATCGTTAATTTGTTAATTGTTTTTTTTAATAGCGATTAACTTTAAAATTTCTTAATTTAAAAATAAAATTTACAGGTCTGTGAAATAAAAGCCAAGAAAAAAAACACAATTTCAAATTTTATAAAGTAGAAATTTTATAAATTTATTCAAATTTCTTTTATAGTTTTTTGATAAAGTTTTTAATAAAAATATTAATTAACTTTATAAATTCTCATTTGCTTTTATATTTAATTTTATATAATGTTTTTAAAGTAAATTGCCTAAATATTTGATTTGTTTTTAAAAAATAAAATTAAACTTGTTACACAAGCCTTTTTCAAATATGACCCAGTTTTTTGCTTTCTTGTTGTTGTTGCTGTTTTTTTTCGAATAACTTTAAAACTATAAATAATAAAGTCTTATTTTTTATTTAAATGGACAAATAACTAAAAACGCTGGCATAATTTTCAAAACAAAAATATTTATATGATTTTCCAAACCATTAAATATCAGTTCGTTTTGCTGGCTGTCACACCCACCACAGCTATAATTGGGATAAATGAACAAAAAAAGCAACAACAAAACATGAAAAGCGAATCAAACTTAGTAAATACTGCCAACACATGCTTTTTTATTTACTTTTTTTTCGAAATTGCTTTAAGGAAATATTGAAATAAAATATGAGCAAAAACCAAGAAATTGTTTTGCAAAATAAAACACAAAAATTATTATTCAAATGCATTAAATTTTATATTCCATAAAATACTTAAAAATCTACAGATTAAAGAAAGATATTTCAAAGGCAGAGCGAAAGACTGACAAGATGAATAAGAGAAAAAACTAATTAACGGCTGTGAACTATTCAACTTCTTATGATTCGTCAGGCGCTTTGCCTCTTTAAACAGCCGTTTATCGCAAAGTCAAAGTACAACAAAAATGAATTAAAACTTCTCAAAGTGTTTTTGTTTTTATTTCTTTTTATCTGTTTTCACTAAAGATGTCAAAATGTTGGCTGCTGGCAATTGTATTGGCACTATTTATGCTCTGTTCGTTAGTTCGACTGTCACACTTACACTTGATGTACAATCGTAATTTTCTTTGCTGCGACTCACTAAAGACTTTCAACCGCTCATAACGATGTCTTCTTTTTAATTTAGAGTTGGTTAGAAATCATATTCTACTTTTACTTTCTTTCCTGCATTTAATTATTTCTTCTGAAACCTTTTTTCAGCTAAATATTTTTTTTTTGTCAAAGAACCAACTGGTTTATTATTTTGGTTTAATATTAATTAAAAATTGTTTTCTCTTGCTAGAAATAAAAAAAGAACTGGTTCATAATTTCTATCGGCCATTCTGGTTCTTATAAACACTATTTCCAATAGAATTTGTATTTAAATTGGCAGCTGTGATTTTGGCTGTGCGATATTTAACTTGTGTTTAAGGATGCCCTTGATAAGGAAACAACTGCGGAAATTAGGGCAAAAAAGAAATTATTCTAAAAATAAATTATTCTACTTTTTTAATCATTTTTATTAGAAAAATGAAAAAATAAGTGAAAGAAAAATCATTTTTGTAAGAAAAATATTGTTTTTTTAAATTCGAAAGACTTGAAGGTCCAATTTTAATACTTAAACTCACCTAAGCCTTTATTGTAACGGACTGAAGTTTTAATACAATCGTGATAGCCGTTTTACTCCAAAAATTATTTTATTATTCTTACTAAATCGAAGGAGAGCCCATGTCCTGCGATGACATTATTTAGCCACTAGTCACACTTTAAAACTTATTATCTTCAATGCATATGAAGGCGATCGGTGCCGACTTATAGCGCAGAAGTGAAAACGCATAGGGGATAGATAGTCTCCAAGACAAACATGCCCTATGGAATTGACTTTTTAACAATTATTTTAAAGATTGAAGGGTAGAAGGTATAAATGATTCAAATTAATAAGCTTTTCGCTAAACAGGGGAAAATTTCATTTTAGGTGCCCTGTAGGCTAGTAAGTAGTGTGCTAGCTGACATGACTGGGGGCTGTGGGTTCGATTCCCAACAAGGACCTTGGCTTTTTTCACTACAAATAAAAATTGACTGTCGGTGGAGCTGCTCAGTGAGAAAGGCATAGTCACTGGTTACTGAGCTGTCTTATACGACAGTTAATTTCGTAACTATCCTCCTACTTACACCACCTCTCGCATCTCTTCTCTATCCCTTTCCTAAAGAATGTAGCACGGTACTTGACTAAATAGGCATTATTGCCTGAAGTGCTACTTCTCTTTAAAAAAAAATCCATTTTAGGCAACCAGTTTCAATGTACACCATGCCACACTGAATTAATAACAAAATAATTTGAAAAAAACTTCCGCTCATAGGTTAAACACTGTTAATAATATGAACAATCCCAGCTTTTCAAAAATTAATGTGTCTTTTCCGGATGACTGATTATTGACTCCGGACTACCAAAACTATTCTACAAAGACTTTAGATTACAAATAACATCGGAAAGTATTGTATTGGATGGGCAAATTTGAGGTTAGAAAGTTAATTGGCTTGAAATGCACGCTTTTTGCCATCAGTCTCATTGTTACCAATATTACGTAAAAACATTCAATGTAATAATAGAATATTATGTTGGCAATTGTCTACCTCCAGCAAGTCGCCAGACGCAAAACACACTTTGCAGCAAAGCTACGCTTACCTTATCTCAACAACGCAGTATGTACGTACGTGCTAAGATTTACATCTGTACCTAACTGTGTAAGCCATAATCAAATCGTGGATCACACCACTGTGGATGAAATGTAGCATTATCCTCGCCCTAGAAGGCCTTCAGATATGTATATCCTCCGGTCACTCCTAGTTGCAACTTCAAAAGCCCGAAGCCTTTACTCCTTGCTGAAGAGTTGGTGACTATCCAACTCCTGGTCCAGAACGCATGAAGCTTAATATAATTAAGAATACGACGGCATGCGTGATTTGATTTACATCTGCACCGACTAGGTAGTCATAATCAGATGGTGGTCAAACCACTTTGAATGATTTGCAAACATCATTCCATCGAATTCCATTTGCCATCGAATACGTATATCCTCCGGTCACTCCTAGTAGCAATTTCGAAAGCCCGAAGTAGGCCGCAGCCTTCACTCCTTGCTAAAGAGTTGGAGACTTTCCAACTCCTGGTCCAGAACGCATGAAGCTTAATATAATTAAGAACACGACGGCATTTATACTCACTGGACCTGAACCATTCATTGTGTTCATTGTGAATGATCCGAGCCACAAACTCTCACGAGGGCCTCGAAACCACAACCACCACGATACTTCCATATAGGGGCCAACCTCAATAATCAGCCAGAGAACAGTTAAATGTCTAAAGAGATAAATAACGGAACTCTGCGGGTCACTGATTCCCGTGGAAATATAGTGGATTGTCCAGGTGACTCCTACCAGCCTTTGAGGGGCCTGGGCTCCCTTTTACCCCACAAGACACCAGTCTAAATGGAATAGTAGGTTCCAAAAAGACTATCATGTGCCCCCGGGGGGAAATACGACGGCATGCATGCTCACTGGATCTGGACCATTCATTGTGTTCATTGTGAATGATCCGACCCACAAACTGAAACGAGCGCCTCGAAACACATAGCGACCACGATACTCTCAAAGGTCCTACCTCAATTATCAGTCAGAGAACAGCTAAATGCCTAAAGAGACAAATAGCGGAATTCTGATTCCTGTGGAAATATAGTGGAATCTCCAGTTGGCTCCTGCTAGCCTTGAAGGGGACTGGGCTCCCTTTTACCCCCGCAAGACACAAGTCTAGATGGTTGTGTGATCCATAAAGACTTATAATGTGCCCCGGGGGGTGGACTCATCAATGCAGTGCCGAATTTCATCTTTCAGAGCGTCAGTTGTGTACTAAATTGTCCACTTAAATCCGGTCTTTCAAATCGCTCTCAAAAAAATCGCCAAATCGAGAAATTACGCAGTCGGGAAGTTTCTGATGTAATAATTGAAATGTTTGGGTGGCTTGTGGCACCGTCTTCCTAAAAGCAAAAATCACATCAGTCAACATTATCCCATTGTGGTTTAGTAGCGCAGAAATTTTACGTGGACAGCATTTCCTGGCTCATTTTCGAAAAAAAATATCGGCCGATGATGCCGTCTGACCACAAACACCACCATACAGTCACTTTCTTTTGCTGTAATGGCTTTTTGAGGGCTGCTTGCTTGAAAAAGGAGTCTGATCACTAAAAATGATTTTGTTAAAAAAAGCATTGTTTTCGTTGTTTTTTCAAATAGCCAATTCACAATTCACCCGATGCAAATAATGAACGATTTGAAATTTATAGACATGAAGATGAAGATCTTTATGCAAAATATTAAGCAAAGTGCCTCTAGTGATGCCGGGTTGTTGGGAACTTCGACGAGTTGATGTGGTTTCAGACTCATTTGCTATATAACTACACTACAGCCTGTCAGCAACAATACCGTGAGTCTCAAACTTATCGATTAAATTACTTACAGCAGTCTCAAAAGGAGCCTGATTACGAGGAAAAGTTGCTCGAATTTTACGAAGTGATTTAGTGAAATTTTGATAATAAATTTTTGATCAAGATTTTAATGCTTAAAATTTTACAAGTTTTTAAAATATAAATGTCAAAGGGTGACAGCTCAACTCGTGACATTTAATCATTTGACAGAAAATTTACTACCTAACCTCAAATTTGCCCAATCGATATAGTAATAGATATTATAAGATGGAGAGGAAAGTACTATAGTTTTATATTTATTGATTCATAATTTATAAAAAGCGGTTTGAGCAATGCAAACCGCAAAGAAAACCTCCAATATTTTCAGCACTTGGGCATTTATTTATTGTTGAGTTTAGATTTATATAAATGAAATAAATAACTGCAGATAAAAATATATATTTTAACCAGATTTTATTATTTAGCCTATACCCTTCCATAATATACAACAGCTAATTTACTGAAATAATTTCTGAGTTAAAATACGAAAGGCCTTGAGAGTATCATGCCCTTACACGGTTTATAAAAATGTCCAAAACTGTGCTTTTAACATAACAAAAATATTTTATAGCATGCTATAGAAAAGTTATGCTCTTTGCAAAAATATACTGAAACTGAATACTATGCTCTATAAACAATTTCTATCTCGCAGATACAAATGACTAACATACAGCATATGTATTTCAGTCAATATACTCAACTTACAATCCACAAGATATAAAGAGGAAAAAAAAGTAATCAAAACAAAATAAAAAATTACGAGACAAAAGCACATCAAATTTCAACCACCATGTGAAGTTTTATATGATTTTCTTAAATATTTTTCTATACAAATTCCATACCACACGATATAAAACACATTTTTCAAAACGTTCTCTCCCCGGCATTTTAACAAACCAAGTGGAAAGAAATAAGGGAAAATGAAATAAATGGAAAAAATACACCACCATGGCTAGAATTGAGTTGACTGGCAAGGCATGGATGATGGTTGGAACGGCAGCATGTGCAAAGTTAGTTGCCTTTTAATTTCTCTGTTTGTCTTTTATGGGTTTTTTGTTTTCAAACCAAATCATACAAAGTATCGTAAGTTAAATTCAGTTGCGTTTTAGAATCCACACCGTGCGGTTGCTTTTCAAGCGGAACGTTAAGTTCGTGGTTCGTTTTCTTTTTGTTTATACATACATATACAAATAGGTATATTGTTGACGGCTGTCTACAATTTCCATCTAAGAGATATTTCTCTAAAGAAAAGTAAAAAAAAATTAAATTTATAACGGCAATGCGTTTGTTTCTAAATGCAGCAGGTTTAGCAGTGAAATGTTGAATTTTTGAAGTGTGTTTTATTAAACTTTAATAAAATACATATACTCGTATGTATGTATGTATTTATTTATAATTAAAAAATTAAAAATGCCATTTAAATAAAATTTAAAAAAATATATAAATTAAAATAATTTTATGCTGAGTTTCCATTTGGTATGTGAATGTTTTTGAAACGGAAATCGCAAACCAAATGAGAGCAAAAAAAGGAGTTTAATTTATTTAAAAAAAAAAAAAAAACTAAAAATTTAAATTAAACAAAACAATAACAAAAACAAAAAATTCCAACAACAGCAATTATAAGTTTTTATTTTTTGTACATTCACAAAACAAATATTTGTGTGCGTCAAAAACGAAGACAAAATTCTACATAACGAATAAATTTAACAAAAATATAAAGAAATAAAATAAAATAAAAAAAAAAAGAAATTAATATGTACAACTACAACTACAAAAATAATTGCGTTTCTTTAAAATAATTGTGTGAGTAACAACAACATCAACATTTAAATTATTGAGTTATTGCTACGAATCCCCTTAGAAGAGCTTGCAAGGAATTAATTCTTTAAATTGTTTAGCGATTTTACAGAAAAATAAATATTTTTATTTATTTAAAAAAACAAATAAAAATATCACTTAAAGTATTCGCCTTAAAAAAGACTAAAATAATAAAAATAAGCTTAAAACACGGGTCGTTTAATTAGAAAAGAGAAGTTTTAACATTGAACGTTTAGAAATCTAATGTAACATTTTTAGGTTACTCTTGAGAACAATTTTAATTATGTTCATAAATTTGTTTATCTGACAAGAATAATAAATAGTTCGGTGAAAAACAAAATTTAATAATTATAATTTATTAAAGAGTGAATGAACACATTCTCAAAAAAAAGCCAAACAATTTCGTTCTTCTTATAAAAACTGTAATCTAGGAGGAAATCTAATTATAATGAAAATATCTTTAATAAAAATCTTTTTTCTTTTCTAAGATCTTCACGATATTTCGCTTTCCTTTGGAAAGCTTCTTCAGGAACAAAATTTTATATTTTTGAAAACAAAATATTATTAACAAATTATAATTATTAATAATTTTTTGTTTTCAAAAATATAAAATTTTTTTCCTGAAGAAGCTTTCCAAAGGAAAGCGAAATATCGTGAAGAAAAAAATATATAAAAAAGATCTTAGAAAAGAAAAAAGATATTTATTAAAGATAAATAAAAAAAGATCGGTAAAAAAAACAATAAATATAATGAAAATAGTTATTATATTAAAAGAATTAAAACAAAAACGTTGTGCTTTTAATTACACATATATTTGATTTAATAAAACATAAAACTATTTGCAGCCGTTTTCTGCTGTTACTCACTACTTTGGGATTTGTGTTTATTTTGCTTAAGACTTTTCAAGTTACTTTGCATAAGTCATCTGTTAAGTGTAGTAGACTATTTACTTCACACATTTTTCAATAATAACTTTAAAGAATCGTTTATCTTCAATCTATAACAATTCGCAGCAAGAGGATTTTTCATATTTTTTATAAATTATACATCTCATTGAAGAATATCAATTAAAACAGTTTTTCAAAATATTGTTGGCATGAACTTAGTCCTGCACAAATATTAATAAAAGTTATGGCACTGCTTTTCTAATAACATACAAGATCAGATTACCAAATTCTGTTTTTTATTAAGCTTTAAATAAAACGCTTTAAATCAAAATTCCTTAAGTCAAGAAGCCAATCGTTAGAAATATATATCCGATAATAACACTCACTTCCTTCGTAAATCAGTTTTAAAGTAGCGTGACTTCAGTTTATTTTTTATGTTTTTAATTTTTAATAAAATAATTTTTATAGAAAAATTCTTGCACTTTTACACTTTTAAATATTTCCTACATTACACCGCATTTAATTAGACTATGTAAAGGGTCCGCCATCGTACGTGTTTTTTTTTCTCAACTAGTGCTTATTATTTTTTTAGAGAAGTAGCTCTTCAGGCAACAACGCCTATTTAGTCAAGTACCGTGCTACTTTATTTTAGGAAAGGGATAGAGAAGAGATGAAACAGAAGGTGAAAGTAGAAGGAGAGTCGGAAATTACCTGCCGTATAAGACAGCACAGCGACCAGTGACTATGCCTTCATCGCTGAGCAGCCCCACCGCCAATCAATTTTTTTTTTTGTAGTGAAAAAAACCAAGGTCTTCGTTGGGAATCGAACTCACAACCATATTTACAAGCTAGTACACTACCTACTAGCCTACAGGGGCACCTATTAAAATGATTCAAATATTTATTGTATTACGAAGAAAAAAGGTCGGTAATTATGAATGAAAAATGATATGAATGAAACGACCACGCTGACAAATGTCGATTCTTTCATCAAAGTTTTTAATCACTTTCTGGCAAAGTCGCGATCCTATTTCGTTAATCACATCACGGCCTTTGAGCTTTAAGGCTGAAATCGATTTATCTATAGATTCTGTTCTTAACATAGCCCCACAAAAAAATCATACAGTGGTGTTAAATCACACACAATCTAGCTGGCCACTTAACTGCTGATTGTCGCGAAATTATGCTAGCCTACAGGTGCACCAGTGCTTATTTCGTGAATGGTAACACTTACCTCATGTTTGATTTGACCGATAAGTTGTTTTATCCTTCCGCTGAACGAATATGATTGTGTATACGCTTAAACAACGCTTCGCTAAGTAAGCCTGCAATCGACTTACAGAAGATGCTGATTTTGCAAATAAAAATCATCTTTTCAGATGAAGCTCATTCTGAAGTTGTCGCATTTGGGGCACAGAAAACCCGCACGCATACATTGAAAAGCCGACGCACCCAAAACAAGTCACTGTTTGGTACGGATTTTTGGTCCAGAGGCATAATTGGGCCATTTTTCAGGAGTAAACGTAAAAGTCAATGGCGATCGTTGAACGAATTTTTGTTCACGAAAATTGAAGAGGAGACAACATTGGGTTTCAACAGGACGACGCTACGTGGTACACAGCCGAAACTGTGTTGTTTTGGTTATAGCATTAAAAAAAGAAGTTACTTGGCGGACCCTATATTTAAAAACAATTTTGTAAAGGGTGGGCAAATTTGAAGTTAGGAAGAAAATTGGCTTATAACACACACTTTTTAATTGATACCAATATAAAGTAGAAATATGGGAAATAATAATGGAATATAATATCGGCCATATGCCCACCTCTAGCACGTCGGCAAATCTAATGTTTGCGAGATTTTTAAAAAAAATCTTGCCGCAAAACAGTATCAATTTTCATCATTCAGATCGTCACGTAAAACTGGTCTTTTAAATGGCTACTGAGAACATAATACCGAGGCGTTTAACCACAAAAATGAGATGGCCAATAAACATCACCATATCGAAAAATTACGTTACCGTGAAATTTCTCGTGAAATAACTGAATTATTTGCTGAAACCAAAAGCTCACTGATGTCAACACTAGGCAACAAAATTGTTTACAAAAAAATTTGGTTATTATGGTTTGGTAGTGCAAAGGATTTACGCTGAAGTTTTACTTGCTCATTTTCGAAAAACTATGAGCCGATTATGCGGCTTGACCATAAAACACACTATACGACCACTTTCTTTTAATATAATGGTTTTTCGAGGACTGTTTGTAAATTTTGTGAGCCCCATATGTGACAATTTTATTTCTTATTTAACCGACTAATTGAAAGTAAGCCACAACACTAAAGATGATTTTGTTGAAAAATGCATTGTTTTCGCTAAGTTTGAATCAAACAGACGATTAACAATGGTTTGGTATAAGTCGGTTGGCTTTAATTTTTGAACGAGTTTAAGTAAAGATGAAGATCTTTATGCAAAATGTTGAATAACATGCCTCTAGCGAAGTCTGATTGTTGCAATCTTTGAGTTGATAATGCAGGCTCAGACACAACCCTTTGCTATACAATAGCTATGTTTGCATCACTATGGCCATTATGAGCTAATTGTTTTATTCTACTTCCAGCAACAAACCTTGAAACTCGAATTTAGCGGTATTATATTCTGAGAAAAAACTGCTAGAATCGCACGAAGTGATTTAGTAATATTTTCACCATTTTAATAATAAATTTTCACAATTAAAATCCTTTGCTCAATAGTGCAACGTTTCATGCTTAAAATTTAAACACTTTTTATTAAATAAATTTCACAGAATAACCCCTCAATTTTTGATATTTAATCATTTAACAGACAATTTGCTTCCTAACCTCAAAATTGCTAACTCAATATTATGTTTAATAGTGTTATAATCTGATGAATAATTAATTATACCTAAAAGATTATTATTGTTACATAAAATAGTAGAAAAAATTTATCTTAAAATATGGATTTGTATACAATGCAGATACACTGTATTGCGGAAGAGTTAGTGTCCTTCGATAGAATAGAACACGCAGAGGGAAACGACTGAATTACACAGAGAAAAAATTTAGTAATCTGTACCTTAATTAATCTGAAAGCGCGTCAAAACCACAGTCGGTGAGGTTATTTTTGAATACCTTTTATATTCGATATGTGCTTATATTATCCGACGATATATAATTTAATTGGGTATGATTAAATTGAGTATAAAGAGAAGAGAACACTGAAGATAGCCGGTCTGTTTACAAACTAAATTAGACGCGGAATAATGTAAAATCATAATTTATTTATGTATCATTAATTGTCTATGAAAATTAACATCCTTGCAGACATTTTAGTTGGAAATACAATATAAAAATTATTTTAAATTAACACACATACAATAACAAATACTAGCTTTACATAACCTACAAATTTGCTTAAATTTAACATACAATACAATTAAAAAATGTACATAAATGCAAACATCTAGTTGTTCAGTTAAACTGAAATCAACGAAATTAGAATATTTATTAAAATCTGCACAAATTCTCCTAGAAGGGTCTGCGTTAGCATAATTGGCTCGAAAGAATTCCACTGCTAAAGGTATAAAATGTCATGTAGGGCGTTGCGGTACATTTAGAGTAATCCTGTTAATAAGTAAATGAGTAGAAACTTCGCCAATTATCTAGCCTAAAATGAACGAAATATTAAGTGCTGTTCTGCGACTCCTTAGAGTTGGTAGCTTAATAAGAGAAAGTCTAGTTGAGTAGGCAGGTTAGTCCAATGGGTTAAAGTTCAAACCACGGAGGCAAAAAAGCAAGAACTGTTTTTGAACAGATTCGAGAACTTTTTTTTTGATATATAGGGTCTCAAATGATGGATCCATACTCAAGAATAGACCTGACAAGGGACATATAAAGGCTTTTGGTAACGTATGGATCATCAAACTCTTTAGCCTAACGTTTTACAAATCCAAGTACACCTCTAGCTTTGTTTGCTGTCAAATTGATATGTGCAATAAAATTGAGTTTGGAGTCAAGTAGCAATCCAAGATCTAATATTTTGTCAACTTCTTCAAAATGATGGTCATCGATATAGTAGCATGCAGTTAACTGTTTCCTTCTAGCAAAGCACATATATTTACATTTCTTGAGATTTAGCTCCATACGATTTATTTTACACCAGTTGTGAAGCGAGTTAAGGTCACTTTTTGAGGCGTTGCTGGTCAGTTACTTGACAATAACTAGGAAAAACTTTTACATCGTCAACATACATCAAAATATTGGATGATTGAATGACATCAGGCAAGTCATTAATAATAACAAAAAAGAAACGCACCAAGGTGGCTTCCCTGTGGTACTCCAAATAGAACCTTTATGCATCTAGAGCAAGCGTTTTTAAAACGGACCATTTGTTTTCTATTCGTTAGGTAGGAGTAAATCCATTTAACACTTAAATCGGCAAAACCTATTAATTCCAATTTTTTCTTTAGGAGGATTTTATCAAATGCCTTGCTGAAATCAGTGAATATCACATTAGTTTGTTGTTTTTTTTTTAAATCCACGTTGTATAATTGTTGAAAAGTGTAAAAGATTTGTTATGCCAGAGCATCTCCATGTTGATTATTGGTTATCAAACTTGTATGAAAGCGTAAATGTTCAGTGAAAATTTTTTCAAATAATTTGGGTATTTAATACCACGGTAATATGAAATATCAGACCTGTTACCTGATATAAAAAAGGAATATTATAGGAATCCTTTCAGATTTCAGAGAAAATACCATATTCTATTGACGTATTCAAAAAAATTTCCAAATGAATGGAAATAGTATCAGCACAATTTATCAAAATATTACTGGGAATGTTGTCAGGTTACACAGTTACATGAGAATTTAATCCTCTTCAATTCCTTGGAGATTGTCAAAATATCGATAAATGGTATATTAATCGTCTGAGATTTTGCAATATTAAATGGATACTTAAAACATTCATAATAATCTGCAAATGAGTAAAGGTGCCACTGTAGGCTAGTAGGTAGTGTACTAGCTTGTCAATATGGGGGTTATGGGTTCGATTCCCAACGAAGACCTTGGTTTTTTTTCACTACAAAAATAAAAATTGACTGTCGGTGGGGCTGCTCAGCGATGAAGGCATAGTCACTGGTCGCTGTGCTGTCTTATATACGGCAGTTAATTTTCGACTATCCTTCTACTTTCACCACCTGTTTCATCTCTTCTCTATCCCTCTCCTAAAGAATGTAGCACGGTACTTGACTAAATAGGTATTGTTGCCTGAAGTGCTACTTCTCTTAAAAAAAAAAATTGTCGAGAAAAAATCGACAAATAAATTGCTTATAACAGTTTCATCACTAGATTCGGTTTGTTGGAACTTTATTAAAGCAGAAGCGAATCCACCTGTTTTCTTTTTTTGATTAACAAATCTGTGAAAAATTTCTTTAAGAAGCAATTTTAAGTAGGTTATAATCTCTGAATTAAGGCTTTAACATTAATCTTATTTTTGCATTGATTTTAAGAAACAATTTGTTTTCCTTTTTCTGTTGAGTACCAGTTGCACCAGCCGCACCAGCATTTTTAAGTCGGGTTTTGGCTGAAATTAAATATAGGTTGTCTAAATGTAGAACTAGAATTTTCTTTCTGTGTAGACTAAAGAATTTTTCTTATTCAAATATAATAATTTTCATGAATTTTCTAATTTAAAAACATATTATACTTTCAAACGATTCTGTTGCACGTTCTTATAAATCAAATCCAATAAGCTAGAAGTTATAGAACTAATTTAGAATAATATTTATCTCAGTTGTGGATATTATTATTAGCATTATTTCTTCTTGGTCAATGTTTTTTAATAATAAATATCTCAATACAGTGTTTTAAAATCAGATTTAAATTATAAATTTTATTTACGTATTCCAATATTTTATTAATTAAAATGAAAACTTCTATAAAGAGAAAACTATTGAAATAAGTTTTTTGTATCATCTGCTAGTTTAAAGCTTTTGGCAATTGAAAATGTAATAAATTTCGCATTTCTTTTTAAAAGAATTAATTCCTTTACAAACTCAAAAAACTCCAACCGTTCTGGCTCTGGTCACCAGCCAGACTCTGATGTTTTAGTTTTTGCTTTTAAATAAATTTGTGCACTCGTGTATGTGTAAGTGCAAGTTAATGAATTATTGTTGAAAGATGAGTGTAGTGGAGACTAAAGAGTAAAAACTTAAATATTGTATTGTAATAAATATTTAATAATAACAAAACAACAACAACAACAATAAAACGTAGTAATGCCAATGTAGTTATTATATTTGTAGTTGTTACTATAGTAAAAATCTAAATGCAAAGATTTTAAAAATGACGTCTACCAAACAAACAACTAAAATAAAAAAAACAACAACAACAACAACGAAAAACATAAAAACTATTTATTTATTATGAAGCGTACACACACACCGTTTGTGCAAAAAGCAATTGTATCTTTAATTGCATAAAAGTTTAAATTAAAGAAACGAAAACACAAAACTACAAACTAAAAATATCTTTTTATTAAATTTTATTTTTTTTTTTTGTAAATGAAAAAAAATGGTTTTTGTAAAAAATAAGTTTTCCTCAAGTGTGAATTGCAAAACTTATTTCAAATGCAATTTAATATTATTATAGTATTCATATTATTATGCTATTGAATTATGAATAATTTTTTATTTAAAAAGATCATGTACATATTTCCAGTAGATTGTTGTTTAGTTTGAAATTGAAATTATTTTTCAAAAGAAAACACAAAAAAAAAACATGAATAAAAAAGCAAAATAAAATATGAGTGAGTCATTGAACCAACCCGTTATATTCGCCTGTCCAGTCTATTGGGTAAAGTAACATTTACAACCAAAGTGAAGTTGCTTCAGCCATTTAAACCTGCTTTAGACTATAGAGATTTATATACGAGGAGAATCTGGTACAGTTTTGTGTATTACGATTGAAACCGGTATTAAATAGGTGATCCTCGTAACCAGCTATACAGAGTGTCCCCCTGGAAAGTATACCACTTTGTTTGTTTAAAATTTTTGATTAAATGAAACAGAAGGGATGTTATATTGATAAATGTTTTATTTTATTATTATTTTAACTCGACCTCTTTTTTTATTTATATTAAATAAATATGTTTTAATCTTTTAAACTGTGATTTTTAATTAAATTTAACTATATATTTTTTCAATATTTCACTTTCCTCTGGAAAGCTTCTTCAGGCAATTTTTTGATTGAAATAACATGTTGTAGAAAGAGATCTGCCAGCAACTCCATTCCTGGCTGTATGCGACGTGGCACCGTCCTGTTGATATCACATGTTAGTCAAGCCCAAATCATGCAGTTGTGGCGTTAAAATGTTTTCAATCATATCACGATATGTTCTTAAATTGTAGTCGAATAGAACACTGAAGATGGTAAACGGCCGAAACCGGTTTGTTCACAAACCAAATTTGACGAAGGTCGACGGAAAACCGTACCCAAATAAGATATATCACGATATCGCTCCCCAACAATAGTTACTATTACGCCGTTTTCATTTTAAAGAAGTAAGGTTCAATGATTCCTCCTAATCAAATTGCACACAAGACTATCACGTTTAATGGTTGCAAAGGTGAGTGTTGAATAATTGGAGGGTTTCCTATTCCCCAAAAACCGACTATTCTATTTATTCACATAACCATTCACATTTATTTATATTTCTCAAAAAAAATTTCACGTAATTTTCTCTTCGTCACAGTAATCGATGATTGATTTTGATAACGATTAAAACACTTTGGTTTATCGAATATTTTTCCATAATAAATTTGCCACGTGTCTACTTCACAACTGTGAAGTATGAACTATCAAGACTAATGGCGGCAAAACCAAAGTACTATACCTTCCCGGCGGACACCCTGTATTTAGTTTATATATAATATTTTAGCGATTTTATAATAATTACTACCCAAAGATTTTGTAGTGCAGGCAAATCCTGAATTTATCCAAAAATACTACCCAGGACTGGAAAACTTCAGCCATTTAAAAAACCATAAATGAATTATGAAAAATTTAGAAGTGTAAGAAAAATTCGCATTTAAAAAGTTCTTATTAATGGATTTCTCTAAATAATTTTTGCTTCTTTCGATAAATTTGACATAAATATTTTTAGATTATCACAAAGAGTTTTGCTTCAAAATCTAAACGACGAAAGAAAGCAAGACGATTTTTCGTAGATTAACTTAAACTTAAAGCAATTTAAACCCAAAAGTTAAAAGCCAGTTGAAGCAGTTGCTTTGGAAACTGTCGATGAAATCATCATCATCATTCTTTCGAGTTAACGTCGAAATACACTGCCCAAAATATACAAAAGGGCTAATGCCTTTAACTTAAACAGGTTTTATCGGTTAATTAAGAATTAAATAGAAACAAAGTTTCGCATGCTATAAGTTTCGGTTCTATGCTTTTGTAAAGAGTTCCTCGCTTTAGTTCCTTTCTTTATTCATGAACTTAAAGTTAGGCAAAAGGACTGCAAACACTTTATCAAATAGAAAAAATTATGTGTCACCATGTCATGTCATGTCATGCAATAAAAACACCATAAGAAGATAATTTGTTATACGGTAGCTTAGTATCTTAGGCCTTCCCAGTCAAGGCTTTCGCTGCTAATCCAAATGATTTAGATAGATTTTTACAGTTAATTAAGGATTAAATAGAAACAAAGTATCGCATGCTATAATTTTCGGTTCTATTTGTAAAGAGTTACTCACGTCACCCCTTAGTTCTTCTTTAATCATAAACTTAGAGTTAAGCAAAAGGACTGCAAACACTTTAACGAATAGAACAAATTATGTCCTGCCCATAAGAAGATAACTTATTCTATAGTAGCTTAGTAGTCCCCAGTCAAGGCTATCACTGCTAATCCAGATAATTTAGATACATTTTTTTAGTTAATTAAGGATTTAATAGAAATAAAGTTTCAAGTTGTATCAACGAAACTTTAAAGTTCGATCGATATGTAGGCTATAATTTTCGGTTTTGTGTTTTGTAAATAGTTTCGGACCACTTGGGTAAAAATATTTTAATTTATATTTAGATTTCAAACCTCTTTTTGCGGAATATTTTAGTTAAGAAATTAACACAGAGTTCCAGTTTTTTATGTCTGCATAAGTAGGATAGATTTTGCTAACAGAAGATGTACAATTTTATTTTAATTATTTTTGCAGACAATTTGAAAAACTTTTGACTCATTCTGTGAGGTAATAAACTTTTATCATACACTGTAAAAAAAAATAAAAAGTAAATGAAAATCAACAACTTAAGAAGGAATTTAGAAAACATGTAGAACTTAAATAAACAAAAAATGTGTTTTAGTTTTTTTTTTTTTGTTTTATAAAAATAAGTCACGGTCAGTGATTTTGTGTTTTGAGAACAATTTCTAAATTCTAAATGAAACATATGAAAAACTGAAATAAATCTTCAGCAAAAATAAAAGAAATCTAATTAGTACATATAATTAACAAAACAAAATATCATTGTATGCTTTTAAACAAATTAAATATAATTTTAAAAATTTTTAATAAAATTTATTAAAAAGAATTAACCAACCGCTTACATAGGAAAGCTGTAAAATAAATTTAAATAAAAAATAATTCCCATCAGTTTTATTTTCTCAGCGTTTTTTTTTTTTTTTTTTTTTTAATAACGACAAAAGCTCATGCGTTTAGATATCTTTCAATATAATTAAAAGAAAAAAAATAATATACATTTAATGATGTCATCTGAAATCCATTAGTGTTGTTTATTTGCCGTGCTCTATACCGCCAAAAACTAAACAATTTCTTACGCTTGATTATGTTTGATTTTACCCATTAAATTGTTACAACATTCTTCCCTTTGCTTTAGTTGTTCGTAAACAATATTTCTGTGTTGTGTTGTGTTGTATTGTGTTGTTTTATTTGTATAATTAAAACCAAATATTGATAAGGTTTTAATTGTTCATGTCAGCACAGTGGGTTTTAAGATTTTAAAAAGATGTAGCGGTTTCATAACTTCTTTTATTTACAGATTTTAATAGATTTTTTTCCAAGGAAAAAATAAGTTTTTGAAAGAGTTCTTTTGTAGGAATTTATTTCTCAGATTGTTTTGATTTTGTGTTGTTTATTGAAAAAGCAATTGAAGGAATTTGTATATTATGACGAAGATAACCACTTACAGCGAAAGATTTGGAGCTTTTTTTCTAAGGTTCTTCACCTTTAAGGTAAAGTTCCAAATCTTTGAAAAATAAATATAATTTTCTTTATTTAAGTTCCGTACCTGAGACCTTAGCTTCGCTTGGGGCAATTTAGAGAAATTTACATAACCTTTTGTTGCTTTTTGATGCTGTTGCTTGGAAATATTTGACTGATTTCCATTTTTGTAAAAATCTAAAATAAAGATAATTTTGTCAATTTGCAGCTGAAATAATTTTTGTTATGCAATTTCTTTTTTCTGAAAAGCTTAAAGCTTTTTTATGACCTTTAAGCCCTTCGTTAGATGAAATTGGTGTCCATATTTATATAAAATAATTATAAAAACGAAAAAAAAAACGCATAAAGTTAAGGACACTTAAGAACAACTTGGCTCTGTTGCCTATGTCAAACTTTGTCACTTTAAACACCTCAATGTATCTTTCATACCCAAACATATTTTCGCCTTTAAAACTTTCTAAATCTAAAGCTTTTTTTAAGAACAGCAAGTTAGCACTTAACTTAAAACTACCGGTAGAAAAATATGGAAAAATATTTTAAAATTATGACAGATTAAATTCTTTTAAGCTCAGTTACTCCTGCTTTTAAGCTTTAATTTTAATTTTTTTAGTAATTAATTTTAAGCACTAGGTCAACTTTAAGAACTCACAACCAAAATATTTGTAAGGACAGCTAAATAAATATATGGAGTTTTTATACGGCCTACCCAAACTATCAGATAAGGGCGGATCAGAAAAATTGGGACATATTTTTTTTAAAGATAAAAATTATAAATATTAATGTTCTGTTTTTTTTTTTGTTTTTTTTTAGATATGAAAGAAAGTAAATTAATTGTAGGTTCAATTAAATTTTGATCACAAAATAAATATTTGTTGAAATTGTCAAACAAAAGATAAAAATATCTTAACAATTAAAGTGTATTGATAATTGATAATAATAATCGATTAAAGGTATTTTTTCTATAGTAGAAACGTTACTTAAAAGAAGGAGAATTATTATTATTGTTGTTATCGAATTTTTTATGTGGGAGACTATAGCTCTGAAACGAAAAGAAAAATATTTTCATGTATTAACAACTCAAAAAAAATGGAAAATTTTAACCCTCCCATGATAGATCTAGCTACGCTAATGTTTATAAGAAAATACAAATCACATTCATGAAAAATGTGGTTTTTGTTATTTTAGTATGCAGTATCTTAACCGAATGAGTAATAAAAAGTGCGAAAAATATGTGAGATTTTTCAAAAAACATTCTTGTGTTGTAATGATTTGCAGAAATTAAAAAATTATAAATCAAAACTTGCTGAAAGAGAACTGATTTAAATTAAATTGGTTGTGTAGATCTATTGAGGTGCTTTATATTTTTATTTTCAATTTTCAAGAGCATTGAGTGCGACCCACGTGTTTGAGACTGTTCAAAGGTTGTTTCTAGCCTTGTTCGAACTAATTAACTTTACAAACGAAACTTTCATGGTATTTCCTCATCTACATATCCCTCTTACACCGCACATTTTTCTTTCCTTATTTATGCTTCTCCAATCATTACAAGCTCTTCTTTTTCTATCTCTCTCTCTCTCTCTTTCTAACTCTCTCTCTTTCTCTCTCCCTCTCTATCTCTCTCTCTCTGTTAAAACAATACATTTTTCCAACTAAAAATACTTTCATGTTATTAAATTCAATCAGTATCAGAAAGCCTTTCAAACGCAAACTCTTAAATACAGGGTGTCCCACGGAAAGGTTTACTACTTTGATATGTGCTTAGATTTTCCGACGGGGTTGATTTTCCTTTTATTTGGGTACGGTTTTCCGTCGACCCTCGTCAAATTTGGTTTGTGAACCAACCGGTTTCGGCCGTTTGCCATCTTCAGCATTCTCTTCGTACGAAGAAAACACTAGCAAACCAAATTTGACGAGGGTTGACGGAAAACTGTACCCAAATAAAAGTTTACTACTTTGTTTGCTTATAATTTTTAAGAAAAAAAAAAGAACACTTCAGGCAACAATGCCTATTTAGTCAAGTACCGTGCTACATTCTTTAGGAAAGGGATAGAGAAGAGATGAAACAGGTGGTGAAAGTAGAAGGATAGTCGGAAATTAACTGCCGTATAAAGACAGCACAGCGACCAGTGACTATGCCTTCATAGCTGAGCAGCCCCACCGACAGTCAATTTTTATTTTTGTAGTGAAAAAAAACCAAGGTCTTCGTTGGGAATCGAACCCACAAACCCCAATACTGACAAGCTAGTACACTACCTACTAGCCTACAGGGGCACCTTATAATTTTTGATTAAATGAAAGAGAATGGATCTTATATTGATAAATGTTTTATTTAATCTCGACCCTCTTTCTTCACGACTGCCAAATATGAATTGTTAAGACAAATGGCGACAAAACCCCGGTGGGCACCCTGTATCTTCATATAAAAGAGAAAACCCGTCTATTTGATTGTGGTAAATCCAATGTTAATTATAAAGGATTTTTTGGGTGCAGATATAATTACCACCTTTTAAAATAAGTATGGAAGTTAAGGATTTCGTATCTTAAAACACAATAAAATCCATCGCAGTTTTGTTAAAAACCTAAAATGATAAAAACAACCTACGAATTTCGCAAACTCTGTCGTTATTAAAACAGCCCGTACTGTATTTCCTCCTCGATTTTCATTATCGAGAACATTTTCAATCGACCGAAATAATTTTTAAAGGTTCCTCACACAGTCTTTAAGCCTCGCTGACAAAAATTTGATTTCATTTATTGCAGCATCTTTTCGCGTACTATTTTATAATCCAAGGCTTCTCAGACATGCATATTTTTTTTTCATTTAATATCAAGCTCTCCAAAGACATGCTAAATGACAAAGCAAAGCATAAATAATGTAAAATCGCTTTTAAAAAATTTTAAATCTACTAAAGCTTTCACTTTACAATTAAATTTAAATTTAATTTTATTAAAAAAGGAGAAAACTGTTTTCTAATTAAATAGATAATTAAATCAATTAAAAATTTAATTAACTGTGTATATCAAAACGAATGAAACTTTAAGAGGTGCAAAAACTTTATCTGTATACAAATTATTTTAGCACTCACTTGTCAAATTTTATTAAAGCGAAAAAGCTTCTGCAAATGGGGACTGAGTTTTCGATCTCGTCAATATTTTATATTGTTACGGATGCGTCTGGCTTAGGATTTAAAAGAAAATAATTAAGTACACAACTGGGTATGATGTTCACTAACTGCGTAGTTTTTTAAGAAAACTTATACACGCAAGACAACAACAGCAACTTTCTAGTTGCAAACTGCACAGAAAATTTATGCACGCAAGACAACAACAATTAGGTATACTGTTTACTAACTGTGTAGTTTTCTAAACAAACTTATGTACACAAGACAACAACAACTATCTTAAAATAAATAATTCCAGGAAGAAACTTTATCAGCACAAAAACAAAACCAAAAAACAAACACACAGACCTAAAGGCGCTTATACATTGAATGAATAATATAACAACAATATGTGATACAAAGGCATTAGAAGAATCTAAATTTGTCTACACCTATAGTGGACAAATTAAAAAGGCAGCATCTGAGTGGATAGTTAGTAAAAGGTAAACCTGGTGAGGTAAAGATCTTGCCTCTTAAGTAAATTGTTCTGTGTGTAGTTAAAGTAAATAAACTTGTAATTAATTTTAAAACTCTAAACTCTGGTGTTATTTCCTTTTCAGTAAAAAACTCACTCAGCAACAGCACAACGTTTACAAGGCATAAACGTAACAATATCTTAAATCTTACTTTCTGGCTTTGATTTTTCATTTATATCTGAGATGCTTGCGGGGCTTTTTGGGACATCTTAATATTTTTGTGGAAATTCATTTTTACCAGAACGAACACATTACCACAATGTGCCTAAAATTACTGAACCCTTTAATAAAAGGAGGCTTTATCATGCATTCTATTTGGAGTACTATCACTAGAGGGACGATAGTTCACATGAATGGAATCTAAAACTGCTTCATATGTACGTATCTATGGCTAGGGATTGTGGGATTAAAATTTCACCCGCATTATAAAAAACCTTCTATCAGAAGCCTGCCTCCGGTCAATATACAGGATCAAGTACAGAATTTAATTTATTGAATTAATTTTCTTTTCCTCAGGAGATTTAACTTACTCGTAAACGTAACTTGCTTCGGAACTTATCAGGCACTGCATTGTATTTAAAAGGATTGTTGCAAATAATCAATTGGAATGTTCATTTAACATGAAAACTATTTACTTAGATAACAAAATCTGCTGTGCTTCAAGTACAAACAAAAAAATCTATTTGTGAGATAATCGGTATTAGAAAAATGTTAATGCATACCGATTACTATCTTTATATATATAACTCTACTATACGTGTGTTGTGACTGAACTCCTCCTAAACGGCTACAGCCATTTGCATACATTTTTTGTATGCATTTGGGTGGCGCCCCGGGTGGTTTAGATTTACAATGCGGTCCAATTGGGCAAAGGGGCGTGGTACCTCCCATACAAACCACAAATTAAAAATCTATTATTTCTGCTCCTGATAACGGTATTTAAACAGAATTTGGTACGTCGGTTTGGTGTGCATTTTTTTGGTGCTGTTGCAAATATGGGCAGGATTTTACAAAAGGGCGTGGCACCTCCCATGGAAACCACAAATTAAAAATCCAATATTTCTGCTGCTGATAACGATATTTAAACACAATTTGGTATTTCGGTTTGGTGTGTGCAGTTGCAAATATGGGCGGGATTTTACAAAGGGGCGTGGTACCTCCCATATAAACCACAAATTAATAATCCATTATTTCTGCTCCTGCTAACGATATTTAAACACAATTTGGTATTTCGGTTGAGTGAACATATTTTAAGTTCTACTGCAAATATAGGCGGAATTTGATAAAGATGCGTGGTACCTCCCATAAAAAGCTTCTTTATGTATATAATTCTACTGTATGTGTGCATGTCACTGAATAAATTTTTTTGCATGCGTTTGGGTGCCACCTTGGATGGTTTACATTTACAAACCAGCCCAGCAGATGGCGCTGCAGTCGATATCCAGGTTATTCAACTACACTGCAACTACACGACTGGATCGACTTGAATGAATTTTTGTGCATTCATTCATTCAATGCATTTAATTTTTTTGTGCGCTGTGTTTTGATATTATATGGCATCGCATGGTATCGCACGTAAATGTTGAGCGTTGTTTACTTCAAAATTACACACACGCCATAATGCCTCCAATGTGTTTTGACGGATGACGGTGAAAGGCCCAAAGTAGCATGGACTCGATTACTGCCGCCGTTAAAACAGTCGCGGTGGGCATCGAGCTTATTTGTATGCGTTTCTTCTTTGCGATCTCATAAATTCGTTCTCAATGGGTCAGCTGGTATAAAATAAAATTCTAAAATGCTTTAAGAAATTTTAAAGTACTTTTTAACAAATCATTTTTATCATTTTTATTATTTTTTTACATCTTTTTTACGTTGCAGAATGACACATAAAAGGGAATATATGATTTCACTTCCACAATTATCTTAAACTAATAACATTATTATTTCTAGAGGTTGATATTTCTCGTTCATTAAGAATCTAATGAGCCTTTCTAATGCCATATAAATTTCGTTTATTACCTACAAAGCCTTGAACAATCACGCAAAGTAAATGAATTAAATATTTTTTGCTCATTTTTCTCCCCAATATTCAATCAGGAAGGAACAAATATGAAAATTTCTTGGGAACTGGAATACATGTATTCAGCAAAAGGATGATGTATTTTGTTATGTAAAATGAAATTTGAGGGTGTGTAAAATGTAAGAGCGCGTGTGCCTTCCTATTGACATTAAACAGTAACAACAACATCTTTATATTTCATTAAATTTTATTAGTCATAAAATAAACAGTGTGTAAATGGCATAATTTCTTCTATTACTTGTTATAGAAAATGTCAATCAAAAATTTCAAAAAAAATCATAATTCTGTTAAGGAACTATTTAAAATTATTAATCCTTATTTACGATGTCGTATCTAATTCGTTGGTGTTCCACTCACTTGCATATTGTTTTTTTTTTAGTATTTTTGTATGGCGCTTAGCAACTTGTATCACTTTTTAAATATTAATGATTTTTTAATTATATTCTTGCAAAAAGAAAATGTTCATTATGAATAATATGGTTGTATTCATGTGCAGATCTTTTTTATTTATTAAAATTCATTAAAAGTTCATCACCATTATTATTATGATTATTAATATTTTAACTATTTGTCTGCACGTATTAAAAGCACTTTTAATGGTGGCAACTTTTTGACGTTAAAAGAACAGAAATCATTATACAAAGAACAGTGGGTAGAAAATAAAAATTTCTTAAAGTAAAATTTTTAATTTGTTAATATAAGATTATTAACATTATTGAAAAATATTATGTTACTAACGCATAACATGCTGAATGTGCAATTTATTTTTTCGGTTGGGAAAGGCAGTTTATCCACATGCCTATCACTGTTTGCTTAAATAGTGAAACAGAATAAGGTGGCAACTTCAAGCAAAAATATTGGCCCCTAATTCTATCGTTCTCTGTAGCATATTTGTAATGATAGATTAAATGTGCCAAAGAAAATAAGAAAAAGAAAAAAATTGTCTTAAAATAAAATAGACTCTATCTGACTACTTCACGATTTTTATATGTTTAATATTGTATGACAAAAACTTTATGATCCAGTTTGGTTTTATTATCACTCCAGTTTATCATAAACATTTTACTAAAATTTTTAGAAAAGACAAAAATTTTTTTTTCTTTAAATACATTAAAAAAAATTCTATCTACAAGATGAGAATTTTTTAAAAGTTTAGAAAAACAATCACGTTTTTTTTTTCCTTAGATTAATTTTTGTATTTAGTTAATTAGCTGAATACTCTTAATGGAGATGTTTAGTGTATTAAAAATGATTTCACAAGATAAAAACCATAACAATTTGACTAACATTTTGGCACCAGCAATCGCATTTTTTAATTATAAAATTATTTTCGGATTTAAATATTATGCTAATAACCCATAACTTCAATTTATTTTATTTTTATTTATTAAATGAACATTAAAACATTAAAGATGATATTCAATAATATTCAGAATTTCGACTTAGAGTTTGTTGTCTAATGAAATACATTTTCATGGAAGAAGCAGCAAAGTACATATTTCGTACAAGAGTAAAAAATATATGTCCCTCCATGGTTAGGTAACTTACCATACCTTAATAATATTGAAAATTATAAGGTACCAGCTGACCCATTGAGAACGAATTTGTGACTTTGCAAAGAAGAAATGCAAACAAATAAGCTCGATGCCCACCGCGACTATTTTAACGGCGACAGTAATCGAATCCATGTTGACCTTTCGTGGTCATGCGCTAAAACACATTTAAAGCAGTTGGCGGCTGGCGACGAATTTATGGCGTGTGTGTATTTTTGAAGTAAACAACGCTTAATATTTACGTCAATGCGATATTAAAGCATAGCGCACAAAAAAATTAAATGCATTGAATGAATGAATACACAAAAATTCATTCAAGTCGATTCAGTCGTGTAGTTGCAGTGTGGTTTAATAATCTGGATACTGATTGTAGCGCCATCTGCCGGGCTGGTTTGTGAATATAAACCATCCAAGGTGGCACTCAAACGCATGCAAAAAAAATTTATTCAGTGACATACACACATACAGTAGAATTATATACATAAAGAAGATTTGTATAGGAGGTACCACGCGTCTTTATCAAATCGCGCCTATATTTTTAGCAGCACTTAAAATATGTTCACTCAACCGAAATACCAAATTCTATTTAAATGCCGTTAGCAGGAGCAGATTTATTGGATTCTTAATTTTTGGTTTGTAAGGGAGGTATCACACCTCTTTTTACAATCCCGCACATATTTGCAGCAGCACTTAAAAAATGTACACTAAACCGACGTACCAAATTTTGTGCAAATATCGTTATCAGGAGCAGAAATAATAGATTATTAATTTGTGTTTTGTATGGGAGGTACCACGCCCCTTTGTCTTGCATCAAATTGTAAATCTAAACCACCCGGGGCCCCACCCAAACGCATACAAACAAGTTTATGCAAATTAGTCCAGCTGTTTAGGAGGAGTTCAGTCACAACACACGTATAGTAGAGTTATATATATAAAGATAACATATTTACTGTTAACGAAAATGAAAATGAAATGAATGAAACACAAAAGAAATAGTATTGCAACTCGCTGTTTTATCGCAATTAAATTTAGAATTTCTTGAAAAAAAAATCGTGCATTTTTACGTTCTGACAGATTATTTTACTGGAAACCAACTACATGTTTCGCTACTTTAATTTTATGCAAACTTTGCGATAAAATTTTCTATGTTGAACAAACATCTTCACATTTTTGTCTTTCTTACTTGCACTATTCTTCACCTTTTGCCGATATTCATAGATCGTCTGCATTGGCTTGTAAAAATTAAAAGCAAAACAAAAAAATCATTTCTTGAAAATATTTCTAAATTTTGAAATTAATAAAAATTTGTATTCATTGCCCCACAGTGTCTAAAGAGTCGTTCATTACAGTCTTAAGAACGTAAGACAAATTAAAAGATTAAGAATTTTTGTGTTTGTTACGAAATGAATACATAAATATTTATAATCACAATTACTTAACGATTATTATTATTTTTATTATTTCTATTATTTCAGAAGCACTTTGAAAGAACGAACGTGTGATGAATTTTGAATAGAAATTGACTTGTTGGTTTTCTTTTTTTTTTTGTTTTAAAATCCATCATAAATATTTCACAGGCATTTCATACATAATGATGACTTTATAAGGTGGACTTGTTAAATGTCTTAAAATTAAATCAAAAGGTGGCGATATTCAGGGGAATATGTAAGGGTGTATAAGTGTGTATGTGTGGGAATATTTTGTGGAATTTCTTAACAAAAAAAAAAAAAGTCAAGATTTTTTTAATATGGGTCGTAGAACTAAGTCTTAACACATGTGAAAGCCTGAAAAAAACAAAAACAGTAAAGGTATCTTTAAGATAGAGAGCGTATTATTTTTTTAGCCTTTACATCTTTAAATAAACAATATAAAGAGCACAGAAACAGATAAGAGATTGTTTATAATAAGTTTTGATTTTTTTTTCTTTCTACTTTGCCTTTATTGTTTTGGCAAGCGGAAGTTGCCCTAAGGACACGCAACTTAATCTATTTATTATCTTTATCTTTTTCGCTGTTCTCTGTTCGCTGTTCTTTACCTGGCTCAAAGCCTAAGGAAGCAATTAAATCTTTGAAAAAAAAAACAAAAAAAAACAAATCAGCCAACCCAAAATGTTGGCTATAGTAATCCACAATAATAAAATTATAAATTAAAATCCTCCAACATATAAAAGCAATCGAATATTAAGATAAAGTAAAAAGATTTTGTAAATATTTAATACAAATGTGTATTAATATTTTTTTTATATAAATTTCGTAGGTTTGTGGTTTGTTTTCAAGCTAGTAAAGCTTTAAAATTTATAATATCAATTTATGGTTGTTGGGGCCAATTTACGAAACAACTACAACAATCAACAATTTTAACACCCACTGAAATTCAAATTCAAACGCCTTAAGCCAAACAACCAACACTTAAATATTATTAAACTATCTAGTTGATACATAAAAACATAAATACATAAATTCATAAATAAATTAAATTATAATCAACTTTGTGGAAATAATTTAATTTATTGTTGAAAAAACGTGTTTTTTTTATAAAGAAGTTGGTGTGATTTGTTTACAAAACACTCTGATTTATTCCCAGCCTAGTTGATTTAACGCCAACTTAAGAGTTATTGAAATTATCACCAATATTTTTACGAAATCTTTCTACATAAAATTTAAATCTATGAAATAAAAATATTCAAAAAAAAACAAAAAATTAATCCCACTAAATTCTAAAAAAAAGATGATAGAGATTTTGTTTCAAAGTAGGAGTTTATCCAATACTTTCTCTTAATATGATTGAATTATATTTAATTTAAACTGTTTTAAATTAAGCCTTAAAAAAAATAATATTTAAACAGTTTCTAAAAGTATGTGCTTCTTTAGCTAGAATTTATTAAGACGAGAAGAGACTATAATTTTTATAGAAAAAAAAATCTCACTTAATTACAGAAACGAGCCATAGAATCCCAAAAACGAATATAAAGCTCAAACTGAAAAACAGTGTAGAATTAGATTATATCAATATGAGTGATAGTAATGGAAGTGTAAGAGAAAAATTATGAATACTGCTAGATGAAAAACGACTCGTTTGGTGACTTTACCAAAATTGAGCGATTTTATGTTTTAAAAATAGGATTATCTCAATCCCTTTATGAGGGACCTTGCTGTTTCTGGAGGAAGAACCTAAAATAAAACGATACAGAATTTTAAGGTCACAGCGATAACGGCGACTGCCTGTGGATGCAGCATGTTTTGCCTTTGGGTACCAATATGATGTCTATAGCTACTGAAGGCCGCTCACATTATATTTGTAAAAGTAGCCGCCCATTATGCGGTTTGTGATTTGATAGTCTCAACTCATCAGTAAGGAGTAATATCATGCATGATTCCAGCCATCTTCTGGTTGCATTATTTCCACCCAATGCCAGAAGAATACCGCGGGATATCATGTTATCGTTTACACCTGGACTTCCGAGTATTTGAAAAAATAAAGGGTCCGCAATCTAACGTTTTTTGTTTCGACTAGTGCTTATTTCGAGAATGGTAACACTTAGCCAATGTTTGATTTGACAGATTGGTAGTTTTATTCTTCCGCTGAACGAATATGGTTGTGTATACGCTTGAACAACATTGGGGAATATTGCGACATTACTTTGAAAATCCTGATAAATGTTGCAGAATGTGTGTGCGAAAATAACATACGAATTTTGGAAGAAGAGAAGCATCGTCAGCTACGTCTGTTCGTTATCTTGTGAAAAAAGTGAAAGAAACTGGCATCCTCTCATCGATAAACCAAAGCGTGAAAAACCAAAAACAGTGCATACACCCGAGAATATTGCCTCTGTGGCAAACAGTGTGCGTGAAGCGCCATCAACATCAATTCACCGTCGTTCTCAACAAATGAACATTTCAGACACATCATTGAGACGAATTTTGCATAAAGACTTTGCTATGACGCCATACAAAGTTCCAAATGGTTCCATCCAATGCGTTTTAGCTTTGCTAAGTGGGCCTGCGATCGACTTATAGAAGATGCCGATTTTGAAAAAAAAAATCATCATTTCAGATGAAGCTTATTTTGATCTCGACGGGCATGCAAACAAATTGTCGCATACATTAAAAAGCCTACGCACCCAAAACGAGTCACCGTTTGGTGCGGATTTTAGTCCAGAGGCATAATTGGGCAATTTTTCTTCGAAAATGAGCAAGGAGTGGCCATTACAGTCCATGGTGATCGTTATCGAGCCATCTTGAACGAATGTTTGTTTACAAAAATTGATGAGCAGGATATTGGTAACATTTGGCTTCAACAGCAAGGCGCTACGTGCCACACAGCCGAAGCTACACTCGACGTTTTGCGCCTTATTTTTGAAGATCGCATAATCAGCCGCAGAGCTGATCTCGGAGCTGCGATTTGACACCGTTGGACTATTATTTGTGGGGTGCCGTCAAAGATAAGTGTTACGCCAATAAGCTAGAGACAAGTGACGCTTTAAAGCACAATATTCGTGAAGTCCAATTGGTTCAGTTGTTTATAGCATTTAAAAAAAAGAAGTTATTTGGCATACCCTATACTTCCGATTAATTGCAAACAAACAAATGTTGCATAGTTCTAAATTTATTTAATAGATTTGTTTCAATTATTTATTCAACTTTAAAAAAAACGTTGGCAAAACAAATGTTTTCCTCCAGGGACGAAACCAATTCAAATTTCAGTATAAAATTTAGAATCCATTTTTTTATTATTATCGCCAGTTATTCATTTCTTAAAAAAAATATTAATGAGTTTTCGATCTAAAGTCATTCTTAAACAAATTTTATTTGAAAGCTGGAGCTCTGCTTCTACGGGTTTTTCAACAAGGAGTTTTTTTGTTTTTTTTTTAAAGAGAAGTAGCAAATCAGGCAACAATGCCCAAATCCGGCAATTTTGTTTGATGACATACCCTGACAAGTGAAAATCAACTTCGTTTGAAAAAATGATTATATTTTTTTTTTTTTTGTAAAGAGAAGTAGCACCTCAGGCAACAATGCCTATTTAGAAAAGTACCGTGCTACATTCTTTAGGAAAGGGATAGAGAAGAGATGATACAGGTGGTGAAAGTAGAAGGATAGTCGGAAATTAACTGCCGTATAAGAGACGGCACAGCGACCAGTGACTATGCCTTCATCGTTGAGCAGCCCCACCGACAGTCAATTCTTATTTCTGTAGTGAAAAAAAATCAAGGTCGTCGTTGGGAATCGAACCCACAACCCCCATACTGACAAGCTAGTACACCACCTACTAGCCTACAGGGGCACCTATTTTTCAACAAGAAGGTGGCAACTCCAATAACATGATAGTTTTAACATTCAGTTTTTTAACGTATTCGTAGTGGATGCATTGGCAATTGTTACAATGAATTCCATTTCGCAGGCAAATCGCATTAAAGTACTTAAAATTCACTATGAAAATGGTAGTTCTGTTAAAGTTACATTTCGTAAAATTCGTGATATTTTGGGCAACATAATCGTCCTTCTGAAACCGCTATTAAGAATTTGGTCGTTCAACTGAAAATACAATACACCCTTAGTGAGCCACACTGTTGAAGCAAATCCAAATTTGTCAATTCCTCGACGTTTGCAACAATTGGGATTATCCAAAATCGAATTTTACGTAAGGATTTGACCTTGAGGCCTTACAAGGTTTAACTGGTGCAGGAATTAAAGCCGATCGTCCATTCACATCGTCATAGATTCGATCAATTCATTCAGGAACAACCGGCTGGTTTTCCTGCAAAAATCATTTTTTCAAGCGAAGCCCATTTTAACTAGTCAGGGTATGTCAACGAGCTTTTTTCGCAAATGAGGCTGGAAATGTGGTAACAGTTAATGGATCACGTTATCGCGAGGTGCTACTGTTGACGACATGGATATTACTGGCCTGTGGTTTGAACAGGACGGTGCCATATGTCACACAGCCCGTGAAACGATCAATTTATTGCAAGCCAAATTTCTCGATCGCATAATTTCACGTCAATCAGCTAGCCATATCGTGTGATTTAACACCACTGGTCTATACGGAGTCAACCAAATCGATTTCAGTCTTAAAACCCAAAATCCATGATGAGATTAACGAAATAGGACCGCCATTTTGCCAAAAAGCAATTGTAAACTTCTATAAAAAAATCGACAGCTGGCAGCGTGTTCGTGGTGCATATTTACCAGATATCATTTTTCATTCATAATTAGCGAACTGTTTTCTTCGTAATACAATCAAAATTTTAATCATCTTAATCTAAATTTTTTGTTTTATTTTATTTTAGAAAACAAACTTCTTGTTAAAAAACCCCTTTACTTTGTTTGCTTTATCGTTGACGAATATTGTTCAAGTAGTTTATAGTCCCTGCAAAATAGCAGCAGAGCCAAAAATCTATCATTTGATTGCATTCAACTTTATTATCGGTTCGGTATCCAGTTGCATTTCCTTTGACAGGATTGATCGATTTAGCTATTTGCTCAAATAATATGTTGATGCCTATTAAAAATCACCTTAAAAGAGTGATATTCACATTTTCTAATACTATCGTCTCCACAAATTTTACAATTATATCGTAAAATTAAATAAAGATTTGGTATTATCTATGAGATAAATGAAAAATATTATAAGAAAAAAATTGTTTGTCCTCTATTACGAAATAGTTTTTACATGGGAACATCAATTCAAAATAGAAATAAAAAAGAAAATTTAATTTTATTTCTGCTTTCTTTCTCTCTTTTTATTGCCAGTGTTAAACAACGTTTAGTTTTTCAATTACTTTGATTTATTCATGTGTTTGTAGATGTGAGAATTATTTATCTTTGCGTTAATTAATATAACATTTAATTAACGATAATCAAACCGGTTATTTTTTTTAAAGCTGCCGCTTCTATTCAGATTTTTTTTTATGCCAACACTCGCAGCCAGACAACCTGAAAAACAAATCTATCGATTGTTTTTAGTGTTCTTTGTTTTATCATGCATGCATGCATCATTCATCTAATGGCATTGCACCAACACTCTACATCGAATGTAGAAATATCTTGACAGGTTAAATATTTTAAATTAAAAATAAATACATTTCTAAGAAATTATAAACAATAAACTTATTTTTTTTTAGAATTTTAGCTATTTTTTACATATGTCAATATTAGAATATAATTTAAAAAGAGGGATGAATGAGGTTTTAAAATAAAAATACAGCAACAGAATGTAAGAATACTTTCATATTTTAATGTTCTACTCTTGTCTAGCAACTTTTAAATGCGACAGAATTTTCCACAAATGTCAAAAGACTTTTATCTTTTTTTTTTAAATAAAGTAAAAATTAATATTTTCGATAGTAGTTGAATCAAATGCAGTTACTGTAGCCTTACTGTAGCTCCCTTTTTTAATTCTTATTATATATTTAAGCTGTCTAGTAGTAAAATTGATTTACCCTTTATCTGTTTTTTAATTTATTTTCAGAGCAAAATGTAACAATATGTTTTTAACCTTTTGTTGATATTTTCTTTTTACAGGCGAGTAAAAGCGTCTAGATTTTTTCAATATAAAAAGATCTGGCAGCTTGTAATTATAATTTCTTTTATATTTGTATTTATAATTTTGTTGCTATGAGCGAGCAGCAACAACCGCTCAAAAGATACTTAATGTGTTATATGTTAAATGTTCTTTAATGAATGTGTGTGTATTGGGTTAGCATACAGATGGGTAGAAGTATTTAATCTACTTTTGTATCAATATTATTTTAATAAAAAATTACTAAATAAAAGCCGTAGTTTTATAATTATATTGAAGTATCCATTTGCTTATGACAGCTTTGTTAGCGAATTCGTTGATTCCTGGCCGTATTCTTCCTTTATATTTGGATTCAGTCCATAAGTATCATAGAGGATTTTGTGCTTTATTATTTGTGTGTAAAGTGACAACTGACGAAAATTATTGAAATCATGAAAATTATACATCAGTCTGATGCAATTTCTTACTTCTTTATCAAATTAAAGCAAGTTTGCCACCGTTTGGCACGTGTTCTATTTTTCATGCAAACAATAGCCAGCACGGAAAAGCAATAATCTAGCGCTATCTGGGTCTAAGGACGATATAAAAATTTAAAATAAAAATATTTTATTTCAAATTTCACATCCTAATTTGTCTTAAAAAATGAAAACAAAATTTCATAAAATTCGTGTTAGTTTCGGACAGCATTTGCCTTCTAGGACCGAATTTATAAATTCTTAAAAATTTGGTCGTTAAAGTTAAGTCGATAGGCTCGATACAAAGCACCGAACACCAACGCGTTTTCGACCGGATCGTTCAACTGAAAGCAATGAGCCCTAGTATCGAAGTAGATTTATAATTTCGTCGACGTTCTCAACAAGTCGCGTTATCCAAAATTGAAGCCAACCGACTCTACACATCGCCGTAGTTTCACTCACGACCAACCGACTGCTCTTTCTAAAATTTAAAATTCAGATGCCCCTATAGGCTAGTAGGTAGTGTACTAGCTTGTCAGAGTAGGGGTTGTGGGTTCGATTCCCAATGAAGACCTTGGTTTTTTTCACTACAAATTTAAAAATTGACTCTTGGTTGGGCTGCTCAGCGATGAAGGCATAGTCACTGGTCGCTGTGCTGTCTTATACGGCAGTTAATTTCCGACTATCCTTCTACTTTCACCACCTGTATCATCTCTTCTCTATCCCTTTCCTAAAGAATGTAGCACGGTACTTCACTACAAAAAAACAAAAAAAAAAGAATTATGTTTTCAAACGAAGTTCATTTTCACTTGTCAGGGTATGTCATCAAACAAAATTGCCGGATTTGGGCTTCTGAATATCCTAGAGCGATTATTGATAAGCTTTTGTATGGTCAACGCGTCACTGTATGGTGCACTATATGGTTTGGAGGCGTGATGTGGGAAGATGAGGTTGGTAATGCGGTAACGGTCAATGGATAACGCTATCGCGAGACACTAACAACTTAATTTTGGCCTATCATTGACGACATGAATACCACTGGCATGTGGTTTCAACAGGACGGTGCGGCATGGCACACAGCCAATGAAGCGATCAATTTATTGCAAACAAATATTTGCGATCGCATAATTTCATGACAATCAGCATGTAAGTGGCCAGCCAAATCGTATGGTTTAACACCACTGGGTTATCTTTTGTGGAACTATTTTAAGGACAGAGTCTATGCGGAGACAATCAAATCGATTTCAGCCTTAAAACACAAAATCCGTGATGTAATTAACGAAATCGGACCGCTATTTTGCAAAAAAGTGATTTTAAACTTGTGCGTGGTCGTGGTGGACATTTCTCATTGATAATTGTCAAACTATTCTTTTTTTTACAGAGAAGTAGCACTTCAGGCAACAATGCCTATTTAGTCAGTTACCGTGCTACATTCTTTAGGAAAGGGATAGAGAAGAGATGAAACAGGTGGTGAAAGTTGAAGGATAGTCGAAAACTAACTGCCGTATATAAGACAGCACAGCGACCAGTGACTATGTCCCACCGACAGTCAAGTTTTATTTTTGTAGTGAAAAAAAAAACAAGGTCTTCGTTGGGAATCGAACCCACAACCCCTATACTGACAAGCTAGTACAGTACCTACTAGCCTACATGGCACCTTATACAATAAAAATTTGTTTCATCTTAATATAAATTTTTTGTTTTAGAAAACAAACTTCATGTTGAAAACCCCTTTACAAGCGATACATTGAAATATTTTAATTTTTGATTATTTTAGTTTGTTTGGGATTCTTAAACCAGAAGCAAAATTAATTAGATAATTCATTACAAGTGTTAAAATAAAATCCTTTATTTTTTTATTTCGTACAATAAAAATATGTTAAACAAACAGAAAATGTTCACAAGTTTTCATAATTTCATTGCAAACAATGGCCAGCATTGTTTGCTTAACAATGAACCATTTTTTGCTGTGCGTTAAAGTGCAGCACGCCCCACACACATAAACACATTTATGTGGTGGATAATGCTTTTAACAAGATAATAAAAACAGCTAAATTAAAACCGAAAACATATGTTACAGCGGGTTTCCTTTAAAGTTGTTTTATTTTTTTTTTTGTGTTTTTAATAAATTACAAACAAATTAAATGAAGCGAACACCCTGTATTTAAAAACAAAAAATGCCTAACCAATACGATTCATGTACGTACTGAGAGCCGCACCTAGTTTTGGTAAAATAACTAAAAGCTGAACGAACATAAAGACATGAATACAGAAAACTAAAATCAAAATTGCTTAAACTGTGGTCAGTTATGGTTTGAAAGAAAAATAATTGAAAACATAAAACATGAAACATGAATCAGCGTGTAAAAAGACGAAAAATAAAATTGCTTCAAAGATAATTATGTACGATTTTAAATTGCCGCTTTTTTGATTGTTTCTTTTTTTTATTACAATCTCTTTATGCCCATTAATCCCCTTTTAATGTTTATAAAGAGTTGAACGAACATATTTGTAGCCAATATAATTCGCATTTCTTATGGCATTTGTTAAGCATCAGAGTGTTTTAAGAGAATTTGTTTAATTGCTTCGTACACTCGCCTGCTGTATAACAAATATTTATTTCTATTTAATAACTCGTGTTATTTTTAAGCCGATTGGTTTTTAATATAAAAATGTTTTTTTATGGAAAATTATGGTTGAGTTTTACTTGTGTAATTTTATGGCTATTTTTATTAAAATTTCAATATTGAATGCAATATTTATTTATAAATAAATGTGGGACTGTAATAAAGTGGAAAGAAAACACGCTGCTTGTTAGCTGTTTTTTGTGGTTTCTTGTTTTTATTGCATTCACGTCTTTATTGGAGAGATCTAGCCAGCATGCGTTTTGTTTAGTGATAAAATTTGCAGTAACTTGAAGTAATGTTTTCTTTCTTTCTGCGAGGATTATACTCTCAGTTTACTGCATACACTAGTACATATATATAAAGGGTCCGCCAACTAACTTTTTTTTTTGGTATTATGTTGTTTGTTTCTCCTCTGCCAGTAAATGAAATAATATTGCCATTTTCCGTCCTAACTGTCTGGTTCGTATTCGATGGCGAGCGCTTTCGATGCATCATTCTCAAGCCGTGTTTTTTGTTTGTACTGGTGAGTCAGTGTTGGCGTTCAGGCAGTTCTGTTAGGTTCGTACGTATTCCATCGAACCAGCCAGTTAGGACAGAAAATGGCAATATTACTTTTTTTTGTTTTAAATGCTACAAACAAAACTACTGAATATTTTCTCAAATTTCCTGTTTTTAGTTGAAAGAAAGTACAATTCTTTCAGTTAATAATGGAAAATAATTTCATTCAAATGGCTGCCTCGGCTGGCCATGCAGTAGCCTGCACGATCGGTCAAATTCTTAAGCACATCATCGATTGTGTGCAGCTGTATTTCACCAATGGCTTCACGAATATTGTCCTGGCTTGTCGGCCCAACACTTATCTTTGACGGCACCCCACAATTAATAGTCCAACGGTGTCAAATCGCAGCTCCGAGATCAGCTCTGCGGCTGATAATGCGATCTTTAAAAATAGGGCGCAAAACATCGAGTGTAGCTTCGGCTGTGTGGCACGTAGCGCCTTCCTGTTGAAGCCAAATGTTACCAAGATCCTGCTCATCAATTTTTGTAAACAAACATTCGTTCAAGATGGCTCGATAACGGTCGCCATTGACTATAATGGCCACTCCTTGCTCATTTTCGAAGAAAAAATTGCCCAATTATGCCTCTGGACCAAAATCCGCACCAAACAGTGACTCGTTTTGGGTGCGTCGGCTTTTTAGTGTATGCGTGCGATTTTTCTGTGCACCAAATGCCAAGATCAAAACGATCTTCATCTGAAAATTGGCATCTTCAGTAAGTAGATCCCAGGCTCACTTAGCGAAGCGAAAACGCATTGGATGGTCACTTGACTTCAACTCCTAAACCACTTGAACTTTGAACCAAGATCTTTATGCAAAATTCGTCTAGGTGCCCCTGTAGGCTAGTAGGTAGTGTACTAGCTTGTAAATATGGGCGTTGTGGGTTCGATTCCCAACGAAGACCTTGGTTTTTTTTTCAGTACAAAAATAAAAATTGACTGTCGGTTGGGTTGCTCAGCGTTGAAAGCATAGTCACTGGTCGCTGTGCTGTCTTATACGGCAGTTAATTTCCGACTATCCTTCTACTTTCACCACCTGTTTCATCTCTTCTCTATCTCTTTCCTAAAGAATGTAGCATGGTACTTGACTAAATAGGCATTGTTGCCTGAAGTGCTACTTCTCGTTTCAAAAAAAAAAATATCCTTCTCATCAATTTTTGTAAAGAAACATTCGTTCAAGATGGCCCGATAATGATCGCCATTGATTGCAATGGCCACTCCCTGCTCATTTTCGAAGAAAAATGGCCCAATTATGCCTCTGGACCAAAATCCGCACCAAACAGTGACTCCTTTTGGGTGCGTCGGCTTTTCAATGTATACATGCGGTTTTTCTGTGCCCCAAATGGGAAAATTTTGCTGGTTTACATACCCGCCAAGATCGAAATAAACTTCCTCGGAAAAGATGATTTTTTTGCAAAATCGGCATCTTCAGTAAGTCGATCCCAGGCTCACTTAGCGAAGCGAAAACGCATTGGATGGTCACTTGGCTACAACTCCTGAACCAATTGGACTTTGTATGGCATCATACCAAGGACTTTATGCAAAATTCGTCTAGGTGCCCCTGTAGGCTAGTAGGTAGTGTACTAGCTTGTCAGTATGGGGATTATAGGTTCGATTCGCAACGAAGACCTTGGTTTTTTTCACTACAAAAATAAAAATTTACTGTCGGTGGGGCTGCTCAGCGATGAAGGCATAGTCAGTAGTCGCTGTGCTGTCTTATATACGGCAGTTAATTTCGGATTATCCTTCTACTTTCATCATGTGTTTCTTTGGCTTTTCACGCTTTGGTTTATCGATGAAGATGTCAGTTTCTTTCACTTTTTCAACAAGATAACGAACATAGGGAGCTGACGGTGCTTCTCTTCTTCCACAATCCGTGCGCAATTTTCGCACACACACATTCTGCAACCATATTCGTTCAGCAGAAGGATAAAACTAATTATCCGTGCAATCAAGCATGGGCTAAGTGTTACCATTCACGAAATAAGCACTAGTTGAAAAAAAACGTTAGATGGCGGACCCTTTATTTACATTTTTTTTGTTAAATTATGTCTGTCAAAGGTCAGCGGATAACCACCAATTTTTGTGACATCTTCAGCTGCTATATTCACGTATGTTATTTTTTCTTAATCTTTGTGTTAAATATATCTGTAAGATTTGAGGTATATTGCTACGGTCTACTACAGATTTGATAGAAATCTTTACTTTTATTCTAACACAAGCGTCTAGCGATTAATACCCTTTTCGTTAATTATTTTTATTATACACAACATGGATTCTACTTTATCTCCGTTTCAGTTAAAAAAAAAGGATTTAATTCTTTAACATGTCTGCGACACGACACGATGCATTACAGCGTGCAGCATTTATTGTGGTTTGCCTTATAAAGACTTTTTTAAAAAAAATATTTGTACTTGTACAAGGTTATCTGGCTCGCCAAAGTTTTATGTAAATCTTGAATTAATTTGAAAGCAAATTGTAAATGTGCGTTTAAAGCAGCATTAATATCTTATTGTTAAAAACTAAAAAATAAAGTTTAACATAGGCTTTAAATAGAAAAATACTATAGACATTTTTAGATGCTACAATGCAAGAATATTCATAAAAAACTCTAGTTTTTATAACACCATGATATTAAATGCCGCAATGTTTATTTGAAAAAGTTTCCTTTAAAAGTTACTTAAACCTTTTTTTAAGGATTTATATTTAAAAGAGTTTCTAAAAGGAACTTTTAAAAAGTACTTTTTAGGAGGTAATTTTTTTTAAAGGGAATTTTTTGAAAGTTACTTCAACAAAACGTTATAAACTCGTATATTTCTCTAATATTTACTTCCTTTAAAGGTTCAAAGGAAAAGGCTTCTTAAAAATTTGATAATAAAAAAAATAGTTTTTATGAGAAACTTAAAAAAACGTTGCCTTTTAAACGAATTCTTAGCCTTAACTAAAAGTACCTTGATATGGGTCCCTTTATTTAAAAAGTTTTTATGCAAAACTCTTGTTTAACTTAAATTTTAAGATGTATTTTTCTTTTAAGGCCTTTTCAAATACTCTTTTTTTTAAACATAATTTTCTTAAAAGTACTTAAAATTACAAAGAATAAAGAAACTTTATAAAACAATAATTTAAAAGGTATCATTTTAGGGATATGCCGTTTTTTTAAGAGACATTAAAAAGTTCAATGGAGTAAGCACATTTTTCAGGTTTCTAAAGAAGCTTTGAAGTGTCATGGATTTCTAAAACGATGTAAAATATACTGCACTCCACCCGATCTTCGTACTCTTTATACCACCTATATCCGTCCAAAAATGGGACACAAATCTCATCTATCGGCCGGTGCCCCAAAGTTTATTTTGGAGTTGCTCGGCCGCGTTTAAGAGAGGGCCAAGAAGCTCGCTGCGGACAGTAGGGTTTTCAACTCTATTGATTCTCTAAAGCATCGATGCAATGTGTGTTATATTTGACTGTTTTATCTTTACTACAATGGTAAGTGCTCTAATGAAATTTGGAAACTTGTTTCCGCTACTCGCACGATTTTTTAATTCGTTGAGAGCCGATTCATTTGTGGTTGGTTGGCCGGTGAATTGCCCTACAGGGAAAATTCGTCTTTTTAGCATAACAGCTGCTCCATAAACATGTTAGAAATTCTAATATTCTATGCGGAGTAAACTTTCTTTCCATATAGGAAAATTCAACTCGAATGTCCACAAACACTACTTTATCTTTCCTTCCCCCATAACTTAATGCATTGCATGGGTAGAGGTCATTCCCTGAGTAAAGGTTCGAAAGAAAACAAACCATTGAAAAGAATTAATTTCAAAAAAAAAAACAGTTTCCCAAAATGCTGCCAAACCGACAGTTAAATGTTTAAAACCAGGGATTAATAATTAGAAATGAGCTTAAATACCTTTGAGTATGTCTCAGTTAGAAACTACATTTTACCAAACGTACTGTGGCACCATAAAGCTAAAATCGATTAGATTTTTTTTTTGTTTTAAGAGAAGAAGCACTTCAGGCAACAATGCCTATTTAGTCAAGTACCGTGCTACCTTCTTTAGAAAAGGGATAGAAAAGATACACAGGTGGTGAAAGTAGAAGGATAGTCGGAAATTAACTGCCATATAAAGACATCACAGCGACCAGTGACTATGCCTTCATCGCTGAGCAGTCCCACCGACAGCCAATTTTTAATTTTGTAGTGAAAAAAACCAAGGTCTTCGTTCGGAATCGAACCCACAACCCCCATACTGACAAGGTAGTACACTACCTACTAGCCTACAGGGGCAGCTAATTGATTGACTCCATATAGACTCTGTCAACATATTCCCACAAAAAAAAAATAATCCAGTGATCTGGCTTTCCATTTAACTGCTGATTGTTGTGAAATTATGCGATCGAGAAATTTGGTTTTCAGTAAATTGATCGTTTAATTGTCAATAATAGGCTAAAAATTGAGTGATTAGCATCTCTCGATAGCGTGATCCATTAACCGTTACCGTATTTCCAGCCTCATTTTTAAAAAACAAAAAATATCCAATCACACACTCAGACCATATAGCGCAGAAGCCGAAATGCAGCAATTTTGCTTGTTGACATACCCTGACAACTGAAAATGGACTTCGCCTGAAAAAATGTTTTTTCAGAAAAACAAGCCGGTTGCTCCTGAATGAATTGAGCGAATATATGGTGAATGTGAATGGTCGGTCGGGTTTAATTCTTCTATCAGTTGTACCTTGTAAGGCTTCGAAGTTAAATCGTTACGTAAAATTCGCCATGCGCTAGTTTTGGATAACCTTAATTGTTGAGAACGTCGAGGAATTGACAAATTTAGATCTGCTTCAACACTGTGAATATTTAAAAAATAATTCATAATTTTTCCACGACCAAAAAAATGGCGTTTATGGATGCATTTTTTGTTGTGCTATTTTTTTCGGGAATTTTGAAGAATATATTTCTTCTTCTTAAATTTTGAAGATGCTAGATCTCCGTTATATTTCCCCCCGGGGGCACATTTGTGGTCTTTATAGAACGCTCGACTATCTAGACCTGTATAACTGGGGGTATAAGGGAGTCCAGTCCCCTGTAGACAGCAAGGGTCAACTGAAAACTCCACGTTATTTCCACGGCAATCAGTAGCCCGCAGAGTTTCCGCTCTTTGTCTCTTTAGACATTTAGCTGTTTCTCTGACTGTTTATTGAGGTTGGCCCTTCGGGAGTATCGTGGTGGTTGTGGTTTCGCGGCCCCATAACAGACAGGTTAGTTTTATATGGTGGCCAGGATCATTTCACCTTTAATCGCACCTACGTGGTGGAATGATCCTAGATCTAGTGAGCATGCTAGACATGTGTTCTGGACAGGAGTTGGATAGTCTCCAGCTCTTCAGCAAGGAGTGGTGGTTTGCAGCCCTGCTCTGGAATCATATCAATATTACAACTAGGAAAGACCAATTGCTAGAATTAGTCTTCGGCTTCCTAGGGAGTGAATGGCGTTGCTTTTCATTCCCAGTCGTATGACCACCATCTGATTAAGGCTCCATAGCCAGGTGCAGATGTAAATCTTATCACGTAATTTCCTTTATAAATTTTTGTCATATAGAACAAGCTTTTTTTCCTGAAACAAATGTTTAATAACCCGCAGCTATAATTTAGTTAAAAAAATTTTTTTTTTCTTTAAACACTGTTTTTTTTCTCTCTATAAATTTAGTTTTAAAAATTCATAATTTTCCACAACAACAACAAAAATACAACAATGAATTTTTTTCTTTGCATTTTACTTATTGAAACGCAAAATGTTGCCTTGTACGTGACTGGCTGCAAGTTGCATAAGCTGGTTGATGGTAAGGCGACTTTTTCGAAAGGTATAAAAGTTGGAGGTATGCATCCAAGACCATCTCTCTAGTGGTAGTGAATGGCAGGTTGCATATTAATAGAGAAAATATAAACATTTTCTAAAGCAGGAAATACTTAAAAGCTGCCTGCTGCAGCTGAACTGAACTGCATTTAAGATGTGAATGTTTTTTGTTATCGATGTTGGTTGTAAATTTGGACACGTTTTCTTTTGTAAAATAAAAATCTATTCTAAGGTCGTTTCACACAAAACAAAAAAAAACAACAACAACAGGGAATGCTTGCAACTGAAAAGAAAAATAAGTAACAAACATTCATTTGTTGTGTGGCAAGTTGGAAAAAAAATGTCTTAAAAGAAAAACTGGTCTTAAAGTTTGTTTTTCGTTTAATTTGTTTCGTTTACATGATGACCATTTTATACGTTTATTTATTTCGTTTCTTTTTTAATCTTTCTCCTTAGACTGTAACGGTTACTGTAGTTTCCTGTTTTTTTCTTTTTCTTGCAATAATTTGTGCCACTACTGCAACCACATTTGCTGCACATTGGCTCTATGTTGCCAGTCAATATAAAAAAGTCTTTGAATGTGGCATGGCTCGTTGCACCTTTTACTGTGTTCAGCGCATGTTATAATTTCTCTGATGTTATTTTTTTATAAATATTTTTTCTTTACATTTTTTTATTTGTTAATTTTTGTTTTTGCCAATTTTATTTTATTTATTTTTATTTTCATTTGTTTTTTATTTCATTTTTTTTGTTTCTTTTTCTGAATGAGCAAAGTGAAACACAGCACGAATAAATACTCTTAATAAAAATATTTATTTTTAAATGCGTATTATTGTAGTGCAAAGTAGGAGATAACCTGTTTTTTTTTTTATTTTTGTGTTAAAACTTTAAAACTATTCACTCAAAATTTATGTTGTTATTTCAGCTTAAATTTATAAAACCACCTACGATTTCTCTGTTTTTTTTTTATTTTTATTTTTATTCTTGAAACGTGAATAAATTACTGTAGTATTTTGTTGACATTAACTGCAGTTAGAAGACCCACGTCTAATTCAATCATATCATTGACCTGATTTGTTGGCTATTTAGCAAATTAACAAAAAACCAATAAAGAATGCAATTAATTTATAAAAATTAACATCTTAGCACCTGCATATAAACGATTTCCATGTATAATTATCGACTTAATGTCAGAGTTTCAAATGAATGTGTTCATAATAGAAAGCAACAAATATTTTTATTTTTTTTTATTCAAGAAGCGTACAACAGCAATTAAATTTAGGCCCGTTTTGCGAAAAGTAATTACTCTAAATCCTCGAAAACAACGCTTCTACCTATTTCGCCATTAAAATCCTTAAATAAATATCAGAGTACTGATTTGAAAAAGATTTATGATTTGCTTATCTCTGAACTAAGACGTTTTGGAAAAAGTCCTTAAGGCAAAGTCCATCTTACAAGAGTAAGAGTTGCATCAAGGCAACATTTTTAATTTGCTCTAAGCAGCAGAAACTAAAAAGCTTGTTGCTTAACGAAGCATAAACAAACAGCCTTTTGATCAGTCAAGATAAAATGTGGCAGGTTTTCGTTTTCAATTAATACTATTACAATGTATTTCGTAGCGTATATTAAAAAAATTGTCCCCCAGAACAGCAACAGAAAGACGTAAATAAAAACATGTCCTTAAATTGAAAACCGCTATAACCCCCTTATAGCGCTATGTTTGCTATAACAGCAAGAATAAAATCCAAACAGTAAAGGGTGTTTCCAATATATAAATACAAATATATAAAAAAGTGCCCTTGTAGACTAGTATATATGCATACAAATGCCAGGTGGCTGGTATTCTGCTCACCTGAATATATACGAACCTAATAACAGAACTGCCTGAACGCCAACACTGACTCACCAGTACAAACTAAAACGCGGCTTGAGAATGATGCATTCGCATCGAATGCGCTGGTCATCGAATACAAACCAGCCAGTTAAGACGGAAAATGCCAATATTAGTAGGTAGTGTGTTAGCTTATCAGTCTGGGGGTTGTGAGTTCTATTCCCAACAAAGACCTTGGCTGTTTTTACTGTCGGTGGGACTTTTCAGTGATGACGGCATAGTCACTGTGTTGTCTTTTTTTTTCATATATAAATTATTTATTGTATCTTCATATATAATATGAATTATCAACAATTTTTCAAATCTTAAATCTAAATGTATAATCATTAGGCCCGACCAGTGTCAGACATAATTCTAGTGACAGCAATAAAATAATATCTTAACAAATTCTCACAATCAAAAATAAATATAAAAAATAATAAAAACTATTTTCAAGAGATTCCATTTCCATTTGGAGGGTTATTGAGCAGTGCCCCTGTGTATCTCCTTTTTAATCGGATATGTCGTCTAAAATTCAAAATATTCCGCGCAAGGGGATTCGGGTGGCACACGAACTTAGTTAAATATTTGCCTGCGTATTGAGTTGTGTGTGTTGTCTTAACGACAGTTAATTTTCGATAGCATGGGTCTTCTAGAAACGCAAGCTGCCCCGGTAAGCAATTAAGTAGTGTACTTAGCCTACCAATCAAGGGGTGATTGTTTTCACTACAAAAAAGAATAAAAGAGCTTGAAGGCTATGTAACTATCCTGCTACTTTCACCACCTGTCTCATCTCTTCTCTATTCCTTTCTTTAAGAAAGTAGCACGTAGTAGTGACTAAATAGGCATTGTTGCCTGAAGAGCTATTATTTTTTATATAAAAAAAAAATTAAAAATTATTTCCATAGAATCCCCATCTACCTAAATACATAAAAACCTGTGTTAGCCCAAATTTCACTTGGCTGATTTATTTAATAAAAGACGTCGTAGCGACGTCTACCGACGAAGTTGTCAGTAAAAAATTTAAGAGTTTTGCGTATTCTAAATCCTAACTGATGGGAAATATTTAGCAAAAGCAATAAATAATAAATTAAATATTTAATTAATATTTATTAAAGGATAACAGTTTTTATTACTATTTTGTGCGTATGTTATCCGACGGGGTTTAATTTATTTACGGTATGATTTTACGTCAACCCGCGTCAAATTTGATTTGTGAACAAACCGGTTTCGGATATATGCCATCTTCAAAGTTCTCTCTGTAGATAGAGAAAAATTTATTATTGTTCTTCTTGCAATTAATAGAAAATCCTTTATGCATCTCCATTAAACATAATTAAGAAATTGTAAAACATCGGAGCTTTTTTAATAAATAATTTATCAGACTTTAAACTTTTAATGAATTTATTATGAATCATATCTTAACTAAGAATCAATCATATTTAAATTAATAACAAGAAAAGAAAAGAAAAAGAAAAATTAGTGTTTAAATGGATTTGGTTTTGCTTTAAATGTGGCTGCTTTTTTTAATTCTTTAATCTTCTCCCTTTCAAGTCTCTTTTGTTCTTCTGCCTTTTGTTTTTGCTTTTCTTCTTTAACCTTTCGTATCATCTCTATAGTGCGTTTTCGCTCTTCAAGACGCTTTTCAGTACTCAATCTAAATGGACACTGTTGAATTACTGTTGGTGATTTTTTTTGGGGTACAAATGGTTTCTCTTTTAATACTGTGGGTGGCCGTGATTCAAACTTTAGCGGCTTAAGTTGTTGTTTCATTTCATCCATCTTTTTTATGCGTTTCTCGGCAGATTTGTGACTATTTTTTAAAACTTGTGGCGTAATAGGAAATGTTATAGAATGTACTGGTTCAAATTTCCGAACAGGTTGATAAATAAAGTAGGGAACGGGTCGAGCATGAAATTCTCTTCTTTTCTTTTCCTGTTCCAATCGAAGACGTATCGCTTCTTCACGATTACGTTGAATAACATCTTTTACATAATACGCATGTGGAGTTCGGGGTATGTTTTTTAAGACTGCACCTTTTCCAATCATCTGCTCGGAGTATAAACTCTTTTTTGTTGACCATTCGCATTTGATATTGGCAAGTATTTTATTACGTTGCTCTTGCTCACCTTGAACATTCTTCTTACCGTCAGCAAGTGATGGTGTGTGTTCCAGTTTTAGGATGGTTGAATTGGCAAGCATTTTATTACTTTGCTCTTGCTCACCTTGAACATTCTTCTTACCATCAGCAAGTGATGGTGTGTGTTCCAGTTTTAGGATGGTTGAATTAGGCGTTATAGCTACTTTGTCTTTGTTATCTTTTATAACATTTGGCGATGTGAGTTTGCACAGATTTTCGTTTTCATTCAAAACTGCATCACTTTGAACTGGGCTAATTATTTCTGTTTTAATTTTATTCTGTTGCAACAACTCCATTTTCCCCCTTCGTTCTGAAAGTTGTGTTTTTTGTGCGAGTAAACCCTTGTTAGTTAAATAATTCGCATTAATTCGAGGTAACCTAGACGGCGAACTCGATTTTTAATTTAAAATTCGCCTTTGATTTTATTCTCCTGGTGCCGAACAAAGCAATGAAGCTTAAGGTAGCTTTTTCGAGATTTTTTTAAAAGTTTTAAATAGAATTAATGACATCAATAATAATAAAATATTTAATAAGACGTTAGACAATTGTTTTTGGAGTTTTTACGTTTGACAAACCGATGATACCGCCGTTAGTAAGATTATAATGCATATATAAGCAAAAGCTTCCAATATTTTAGTTTTAATTGATGATATTAAAGCTGCAAAGAGAAACATTTAAATAGATTAAATAAATTTAAAAATATGTAAACTTTTTTGTTACTTAAACTTTATTAAGAACACTCCTAATACAATTTAATGCCACCAACCGCCCCGCAACTGCGTTTTCTATTGAGAGGCGAGTTAAAACGTCTACATTGTTTTACTATAAATTGATCCGGCAACTTTAATTATTTTTTGTACCTATTAGCACTAGTCAATAAAGGCATTGCTGCAACAGCAATTAACAACAAACCTTAAAAACATTTTTGTGTTATGGGGTATTTTGATTTATTTTGCTTAACTGGTTTTTAATTTAATTTGTTCTAATACGTTTACAGCTCTGTCAAATTAAGGCAATACACCTGTGGTCTGCCTCACTTTATGTATGCTAAAGAATGTCTATGTCTATTTCACTTTGAAACAGGCTGACTTTTTAATTTTTATTTTTTTTGTTGGTTGTGTTAGAATCTCCCCTTGGCTCCCTTTCTCCACACCTTTTGAAACTTGTAGCGGCTTCTGCAAATTTATGGCTTCTTAATAAAGTCATTGAGCGCTTTAGTTCTATTAATGTTCCCTATTATTTGTTATTACTTTCCTGTATTAAATGCATTTTTTCACTTCGAAAAAAAAAATAAATTACTTTTCTACGTGACGATCGTTTAAAATAAAAACTTTTAATATTTATTTTTATAATTTTATAGTTTTTCCAAAACAAATACAAACAGATCAAATACAATTTTGAATTAATTCGAAACATATTAAGTTTAAACTGAAAACATAAAAGGGGAGGAATGTTTATTGACGGTGAACTGTTAGAAAAATAAACTTCAAAACTAATTAAACATCTGCTCAAGGTGGCACTTTTTTTCAACGCAACAGCAAAGAAAGCGATTATGGTGGTAGTTATGCCATTAAGTATAGGCGGTGAGAACACTTCTTAACAGTATTTAAAAATAATTTGTAGAATTTCATTTATACGAGAGACTAAATGGATTGTGTTGAAAAGAAAGAAAAGTGCTATGGAAACTATATTAAACCCAGCAAACTTTGTTGTTTTCATTTTTAACTTAAGCTAGAAAACCTTATTGGAGTCTATCGCGATAATCAATTGGTATAGAATATTCGCTGTGGCAATGGTAGGAAAAGTTGAATTTTGTTGCTCAAAACTATAATATGGCATCATGAGTTGGCGTTATTATCAAAGAAATAACACTTACTTAAGTTGTTTGGATTTGTTGCATCAAATGAATGAAATACCAGCAACACTTAAGGAGGCATAATCTTAAGACATCAGCAGCAACAACTGACAAATTTAGTTCCATCGGTAGATACAGACTTGCTTGTGCCTGTAAACATACTTATATAGGACAAAACTGAAAGGCACTAAAAATAGAATTTGCAACACACATACGCTCGTACAAACGAAAGAAAGAAGACTTACGGACACGCACCAACAAAAATACTACATCCGAGCAAACAAAAAAAAAAGGACGAAGAGTAGACATTCTTGAAAACATAGAAATCAACGATAGAACAACTTTTAGCAATGACATAGACGAAAGGGTAAATACGACCTCAGACACAATTATCACACCGCTTAAACTACACTCATACACTGTAACAAACAAAAAACACCCACAGACGGACACACTAACCCAGCTAATAATAATAGATGAAAATATTAAATTAACTCCGTCTAATTCACAAGCGTTCGATGCAAACAATTGTGAGTCTGTTTGGATTACTGAAGGAGTTCAATTTTACGAGCATGAAGATAAATATCATTATGCGAAATGTTGCGCAAAGTGTCCCAAATTATGTCCAATTGTTGCGAACAGCAAGCATATTATGCTTCAAACTTTTATTGAATTACGAAGAGAAAAGTTCGGCAATTACAAATGAAAAATTATATCTGACAAATGTCCACCACGATCACACTCGGCAGATGTCGATTCTTTCATCAAAGTTTTTAATTACTTTTTGGCAAAATGGCGGTCCTACTTCACAGATTTTTAGTTTTAAGGTTCAAATTGATTCGATTGGCTTCGTGTAGACTCTGTCCTTAACATAGCGCCACAAAAAATCATGTGACAAGGCAGCAACAATATTGTGACCCTGGAATTTAGCGTTTAAATTATGCACAATGGTCCTGGTTATGAAAAAAAAGGCAGCTAGAATTTTACAAAAAATCTATGTTGAAGAGTGAAAAGCTTCAATTTTGAAGTTATGCAACTTTTTACTAAATAAATTTTAAAGAATGACGGCTCACTGCTTGCCATTTAATTATTTATATAGAGCCAATTTACTTCCTAACCTCAAATTTCCTCACCCAATTATTTAAATCTTTTTTGCTAAAAACACATTAATACTAAAATAAAAAAAAATTTTAGTATATTGTTTTTTCAAAAATAATTATTCTACTTGATTTTTTTTCTTAAAAATTAGTTTGACAGTTGTCAGTCGAAAATGTGTTTAAATTAAAATAAATTCCAATATAAAATTTTTAAAAATTTTTATTCAAAATTGTAAGAATCAAATATTTTTCAGAGATTTAGAGATTTTTATAAAAAAAATATTTTTTTATTTATAAAAATTTTATTATAAATATTATAAATATGTATATTTTTTATAATTTTTTTATAAAATTCTTTTTTTATAAATATTTTTTTTTATTTCTTTCCACAATAAATATTTTTTATAAAAAAATAAAATATTTATTAAAAAATATTTTTTTATAAGAAATATTTATTGTAAAATTTCTGTGAAATAAAAAAATATTTATAGAAAAAAAAAGTTTTATTAAAAGATATTTATGAAAACAATTTCTTTATAATGTCTTTATAAATATTTTTTATAATTTTTTTTATAAATATTTTGTCATAAATTTTTTTTTCTATAAATATTTTTTTTTTATTTCGCAGAAACTTTGCAATAAATATTTTTTATAAAACAAAATATTTTTTTATAAAATTTTTTTTATAAAAATTGTTTTAAATAAATATCTGTTATTCTTTTCAACGGTCTTTTTTAATTAATTTAACAATATATATTTCTTTTGATATTTCGCTTTCCTGTGGAAAGCTTCTTCAGGAAATAATTTTTTATATTTTACAAAAACAAAAAATTATAACAATTTGAAAAGAAAAACTTTTTGAAAACAAAAAAAAAACAAAATAAAAATTTTGCTTTTCAAATTGTTATAAGTTTTTGTTTTTGTAAACTATAAAAAATATTTTCCTGAAAAAGCTTTCCACAGGAAAGCGAAATATCAAAAGAAATATATATTGTTAAATTAATTAAAAAAGACTATTGAAAAGAATAACAGATATTTGTTTAAAATATAAAAAGGTCGATTAAAAAAATAAAAAAATTATTTTATAAATATTTTTTTTTATAAATATTATTAATTAATTTTTTTTTATAAATATTTACAAAAAAATATTTTTTTTATAAATATTTTTTTATATATATTTTTTTATAAATATTTTTTTTTATAAATGTTTTTTTATAAATGTTTTTTTATAAATATTTTTTTTATTTCGCAGAAACTTCACAATAAATATTTTTTATAAAAAGAAATATTTTTTTATAAAATCTTTTTTTAAAAATATTTTCTTATAAATATTTTTTTTATAAATATTTTTTTATAATTTTGTTTATAAATATTTTTTATAATTTTTTTATAAATATTTTTTTTTAAATTTTTTTTTTAAATATTTTGTTTATTAAATTTTGTTTTGTTATCAGGTAGCAGGCAATTTGCCTACATAAATAGATACGACCCTAATAAAAAATCTTCCTAAACCCAACTCTATTTACACCAACCCCACCTAATACTAATTCTCCAGAACTATCTAAGACAAGACATCGATAGCTTTCGCCGCCAATCGTACCAAACAAACAGCCAGTAATGACGGTTTTCATGGGAAGATATGACCATAGAATAAAACTTACTGTTAGTGTCTTCCCAAAAAAAAAGTATGTTATAAAAGTATTTTAGGATATAATGTTGTGGAGAATATCTCCAATTGAACTATAGCCCATATTATTTGCTCTGTCTCATTTCAAATTTATGTTTTTATAAAAATAAATTATTTTTTGCCATAAACTCGCAACACAAGTTGAAAACAATTATAAATTTCATAATATTTACACTTTTACAACAATTAAACTTTACTTTATGCTTAAGCATAAATAATAAAACAACAAATAATTAATAAACAAGTAGTTTTTATTGGCTTCAAAAAATAATTTGAAAGCACAAGTGCATGGAAATACTGGAATTGGTAAAAAAAATTATTGTAGTTACAGTTGGGTTTTTGTTTTCGCTTTGTTTTTGCTAATTTTGTGTTTCCTTTCGCATAAAAATAAAATTTTTTAAAAATACATATGAAAGCTATAAAATATGAACGTAAAATAAAGCAAAAGTTTTGCCTGCGGCCTTTGGTGTGTCGATATGCTCAAAATAATATATAAGAAGAGACTTTACAAATAAAAGTTAAAAATGTACTGGACGTTACCTCCCTTAACATACTTAATCCAGCGACACATTTTTAAAAGGGGATCAAATGGGAGTTCATTTTACCTTCTTTAATCTCAATCTCGTTTTTTGAATATTAAACGAGATTTTATTCGAAACCACAAATATACTTTTTAGCTTCAAATACCCTTTTGCTTTTGGTGTATTTAAAATCTGGTAATTTAGTCCATTATTAATCTACTGCAATTTGGATTAAAGGGTTTTTCAACAAGAAGAAATTTTTTTTTCTAACACAAAACAATACACAACAATTTAGATTAAGATGATTCAAATTAAACAAAAATTTAAAAAATTTTTTGAAAAAAAAAATTTTTCAATTTTTGCTAATAATTTTTATTATTAAAATTTCCTGAAGAAGCTTTCCATAGGAAAGCGAAATATAGAAAACATAAAATCTTTAAAATTTAATTAAAAAAGACCATTTTAAAATATTAGTACATATTTAATTAAAATAAAAAGATCGAATAAAAACAAAACTAATAATCAAATGCTGATTCAAATTTTTATTGTATCACGAAGAGAAAAGTTCGGCAATTGTGAATGAAAAATGATATCGGACAAATGTCCAGCACGATCACTCTGACAGATGTCGATTCTTTCATCAAAGTTTTTAATCACTTTTTGGCAAAATAGCGGCTCCTATTTTGTTAATCACACCACGGATTTTAAGTTTTAAAGCTTTGGCTTTTGTCGCACAGCAACAAGTTGAGCATGCAAAGGCTTCTCAGTAATCGCTGGAGGACTTTCAGAAATCCAAATTCGGCAAATTTGCTTGCTAATATACCCTGACAAGTTAAAATAGGCTTCATCTAAAAATTGATTTTTTCAGAAAAACCAGCCGATTGTCCTTACGAATCTATGGTCTGTCGACTTCAATTCCTGTGCTCCAGCTGAACCTTGTAAGGCTTTAAAGCCATGTAGTGGTTTTGGATAAGCCCACTTGTTGATAACATGGAGAAATTGACAAATTTGAATCTGCTTCAACACTGTGGCTTATGGCTGCGATATTTTCAGTTTAACGACCCGGTCAAATACGCTTTGGCGTTCGCACATTTTGTATCGAGCCTGTAAGCTCAAATTTAACGACCAAATTCTTAATAGCGGTCTCAGAACTCCGGGATAGTTGTAAGGCTTTTTTTTAGATATTTATTTTTACCCGGTTCAAAAACTTTTCTTCAGAAACTTACAAAATCAAGGCGTCTGGCTTGCCTAAATATTGATATTGAATACAGTGACACGTTGAGCATGCAAGAGCTTCTCAATAATCACTCTAGAATTTTCAGAATGCTTGTTGACTTACCCTGAAAATAAGCTTCGTTTGAAAAATGATTTTTTCAGAGAAGCCAGTCGGTTGTCCCTGAATAAATGAACCTACGGCGATGTGAATGATCGGTTGGCATCAATTCCTGCACCAGTTGAACCGAGTAAGGCTTCAAAGTCAAATAATTAAGCAAAATTCACCATGTGGTAGTTTTGGAGGAATTGACAAATTTGGAACTGTTTCAATACTGTGGTTTACGGCTGCGATGTTTTCAGTTGAATGATCCGGACGAACTCGCGTTGGTGTTCTCATATTTTGCTTACGAGCATGGCGACTCAAATTTAACGACCAAAGTTTTAATGGCGGTCTCAGAAGGACGATTATGTTGTCCGACAATATTACGACTTTACCGAAATGTGACTTTTAGACAGAACCACCATTTTCGCAGTGGATTTGAAATATTTCAATGCGGTTTTTGTGCGAAATTGAATTCATTGTAACAACTCCCAATGCGCCTTCTACGAATACGTCAAAAAACCAAATGTCAAAACTGTCTATCATGTTGAAAATATTTATTGATTTATTTTCTTATTTTTTTTAAGTCCAATAAAATTTAAAAATCGTAAAACATTACTTTCTGATAATAACAAAACTAATTAAATATTTAACATCAATAATAAATTCTTTTGGCTGTCATTAAAAATTATTTAACATAAAACAAAGATCTCCCTTCTAGCTTTATAACAGAGACAAAATACTCGTATTTAGTATTTTGCATCAAAGACAACATCGAGAAGGTGAAAAAAAACATTCTTTAAAATCTATTTAAATAATTTTTAAAAAAAAAATACGCCCAAAAATTTAAAACAATTTAAAATTTAGTTGTCGCTCGTATTTTCAGCGACTTGTGAACACTAACAAAATAAAAATAAAAAAAATAAAAAAACATTAAAAATAATTTTAAAGAAAACTCATCGAATGCGTCTACTTGTCTGGCTACTTTTGGTCGTATATTCTGGCAAAGTTGTCGTTTGTTTTATTGTTTATTTATTATGCTTAAGAAATGTTATTGTTGGTTTTGCTATTGTTGCTGTGTTCGTGAACTATTTAAATAAATTTAAGTTTTTTTATTATTTTTTTTTTTTTGTATTGTATTGTCTGTTGCTGACAATTATTGCAACATTTTTAGTGTTTGCTAACTTTTGCTTAAGGCTGTTTGCTTTTCTTTATGTGTTTTATTTTGTCTTGGTTATTTTAGAATATTGACAATTTTGGTAATGTTTTAGTCGTGTTACTTGTTATGAGTCAGCGTCAGCAGTGGCTAGTGTTGCCGAAATCATGATTTTATTTAACACTGCAAAAGCATCATATTAATTTAAAACTTAAGCAGCAACAAAAGAATAAAAAAACAAACGTGTTTTTATTTTTATTAAATTTTATTTTAATTTCACTCATTCCATTTGATTGCAAATAAACTCAAAATTACAGCAAAGTTCGTTATTATATAAATCTGCAAATAGAAAAAAAAATCAGTTTCCATCAGCATGTAATGCTTTTTCTAATGCGCTACACCCATTTTTATGAAGAAAATCAAATACTAAAAATTATTAATTATTGAATCATTCCTTCGTGATAATATATAAACCACTAGCGATTTTAGAACGAATAAATTACACCTGCTCCTCATTGTCACATAATAGTTTTTGGTTTCTTGGTATCTTTTTATTCGATTTCTGTCCATAAGAGTTAAAAACTTTTTGAAATCCAATGGATTATTCAAACAATTATAAAATTATGAGTTTTATTATAATTTATCTTAATAAATATGTTGCGCAGTGATAAAAATTTGTACGAATTCTTAAAATTCTAATGAAAATTTAAACTTTAACCTGTAACCATTATTCAATACGCAATAAAGTATAATTTATATTATTCGAACTATATACGACTCTGGCTGACTTTATGCGCATTCACACCGATCTATTAACGTGATAAGATTTACATCTGCAATTGGCCGTGGGCCCTAATCAGATGGTGGATCATTACCACTGTGGATGGTATGTAGCGCCATCCTCGCCCTAGAAGGCCTTCGGAAACGTATATCCTCCGGTCACTGCTAGTTGCAACTTTAAAGGCCCGGAGTAGGCCGCAGCCTTCACTCCTTGCTGAAGAGTTGGAGACTATCCAAATCCTGGTCCAGAACGCATGAGCTTAATATAATTAAGAACACAACTCACGGGACCTGGACCATTCATTGTGTTCATTGTGAATGATCCGACCCACAAACTCCAAAGAGGGCCTCGAAACACACAGCCACCACGATACTCCCGAAGGGCCTATCTCAAGTATCAGTCAGAGAACAGCTAAATGCCTAAAGAGACAAATAGCGCAACTCTGGGGCTTTACTGCTTCCCGTGGAAACATAGTGGGTTTTCCAGTTGACTCCTTGGTAGCCTTGAAGGGGACTGGGCTCCCATTTACCCCGCAAGACACAAGTCTAGATGGTTGTAGGATCCATAAAGACTTATAATGTGCCCCCGGGGGGATCACACCGATCTATTCGTTAACCTTTACAAAAACAAAAACTCATCCGCAGCATTTGATCAAAATGTTCACAAGATGGCCATGTTATGACAAACGCAATTCGCCAATCAATGTTGGATATAGAACCACAATAAAATAGAAGGAATTTTTGCATGTTATTTGAATAGCAAATATCAAGCTTATATTTTTGTTTAGGTACGGTTTTCCGTCGACCCTCGTCAAATTTGGTTTGTGAACAAACCGGTTTCGGCTGTTTGCCATCTTCAGTGTTCTTTTCGTACGAGTACGAAAACGGAAAACCGTACCCCAACAAAAGTAATTTTAACCCCGTCGGAAAATCCAAGCACATATCGAAGCTTATATTTCCTTAAGTAGGAGAATAATAATTAACTGTTGAAGTTATTTCCTTTAATGTATCGGGTTTTTCAACAAGAAGTTTGTTTTTCAACTGCGGCAACACCAACCACATGATAGTTTTGACATTTAGTTTTTTGACGTATTCGTAGTTGACGTATTCGAAAATTGCATTTAAATAATTAAAACCAACTACGAAAATGATGGTTCTGTTAAAATTCGTGATATTTTCTGACAACATTCAGAATTTGGCCGTTAAATTTCAGTCCACAAGCTCGATTCAAAAATGTGCCAACACCAAGACGTGTTCGATCAGATCGTTTAACAGAAAACATCGCAGCCATAAGCCACAGTTTTTAAGTAGATCCAAATTCCACAATTCCTGAACTTTCTCAACAATATTGGTTATCCATGGCGAATTTTGCGTAAGGATTTGACTTTGAAGCCTTACAAGGTTCAAATGATGCATTCACATTGCCGTCGATTTGCTCAATTCATTCAAGAACAACCGGCTTTTTTTTCTGAAAAATTAATTTTTTCACTCAAAGCCCATCATGGTCACTTGTCAGGATATGTCAATAAGCAAAATTGTCGCATTTGGGCTTCTGAGAATGCTAAAGTTATTATTGAGAAGCCTTTGCATGCTCAACTCTTTGGTGCGCTATATAGTTTGGGGGCGTGATTGTGCCGTTTTTTTTTCGAAGATGAGGCTGAAAATGCGGCAACGGTCAATGGATCACGTTATCACGAGATGCTAACAACTCAATTTTGACCTATTATTGACATGGATATTACTGATATGTCGTTTCAAAAGGTCACACAGCCAAATATAGATTTAATGCAAATAAAAATTTACGATTGCATAATTTCTCGACAATCTGCAGTAAAGTGGCCAGCCAGATCGTGTGATTTAACACCACTGGATTATTTTTTGTGGAGCTATGTTAAGGACGGAGTCTATGTGGAGCCAATCGAATTGATTTCAGCCTTAAGACTCAAAATCCGTAATGCGATTAACGAAATAGCACCACCATTTTGACAAAAAGTGATTAAAAGTTTTGATAAAAGAAGGACATCTCTCAGCATGGTGGTGGCGGTGATGGTAATACAATAAAAATTTTAATCATCTTAATTAAAATTTTGTTTTTTATTTTGTTTTAGGAAGCAAACTTCTTGTTGAAAAACCCTTTACATAAATGCTAAAAATTTTGCGGATTTCAACCTTAAGTAAATACCTTAAGTAAATACCGAAACGAAATTGTGCTGAGGCTTTTTAAAACTGAACGTTAAAGTTAAAATCTTTGAAAACATGCCTAAATATTGTTACGTTTATACCTTTAATAAACGCTTTGTTGCGAGTTCTTTATTGCAAAATAACTAATACCAGTTTTTAGAATTTTTAAATTTATAACAATTTTATTTACTTTAACTACACAAAGTTGACACTTTAAAACAATCTACTTAAAATGCACCTCTTTTCCTGTAGAGGTTTATTTTTACACTGATTCATTATCCACTCAGACGCTGCCCTATTTATATATGTCCATTTAAAGTCTAGAAAATTTAAGAATCTTCTACTCCCTTTGTATCACATTTGGTTGTTGTATGTTGTTTATTCGGTGTATAGGCGCCTGTATATCTGTGTGTATTTTTGTTTTTTGTTTTTATGCTGATAAAGTTTCTGCTTGGGATTTATTTCAAAATATTTGTTGTTGTTGTCTTTTGTAGAAAAGGTTTCTTAGAAAACTACGCAGATGTTAAGCAGCATACGTGTTTGTTGTTGTTGTCTCTACGCAGTTAGTAAACAATAATTTGTTTTTTTGTCTTGCATGCCATGCAGTTAGTAAACAGCATAACAAATTGTTGTTGTCTTGCGCGTATAAAATTTCTACGCAGTTAGCAAATAGAAATTTTGTTGTTGTACCTTAAGTTTTCTTAGCAAGCCACGCAGTTCGTAAACAACATACCCAGTAGTTCGCTTTATTGCTTAATTATTTTAAAACTTAAGCAAGACACATCTGTAATAATATGTTTGACGTTTTGCAATTTGAAAGCACACGTTTCGCATAACATGGACAGATAATATTTCTTTTTAGTTAAGGTTTTTATGGGGTTTGAACTTATGACTTACGATGTTGTGTTTAATAGATACCATCGGACCCAATGCTTATGCGCAGCATATTTTAGCGAACTTTTCGTTATAGAATGTGTTATTGTGATCTGTAGCAATTGAAGTGTATCAACTTTTTTTGCACCAAACACACACACACAGTAGCAGCAACATCAGCGTTAGTAATACGTTTCACTAATCATAACAATACTGTCTTTTACTTAGCCTCTTTTCGCAAGCTAGATTGTTAGTTTCTGTTCTGTTTGCGAGTTTAAGAACAAGGCTGGCATTTACTAAGTTCGGCTGTTCACAAACGTAAAAGATTTTCACATTTATAATGCGATTTTGGATTTTAAAAGGCGTTCCGTCATGTTGACTCGTGTGTATTTATGTCCCTACTGACATAAAATATATTGTTTTCGTTTTTCTACACCATTCAAAATGATTCAAGAAACCACAATTTCTTTCAGTGTATCATTAAATTAATAGATTTTAACTATTATTTTTTTTTGGATTGATGAAACAGCTATGAACGAATGCATTATATAAAAAATATTTCTTCTTCTGCTATCCTTCTTGTTACTTTCTTATTGCAATAGATAATATCTTCAAAAATATAATAAAAAGAAAAACATTTATCTTTTGCATTCGCTTGTTTGCTTGCTTTTCCGCATTTTCCATTTTTCTTTATTATTATTTCGACCACAAATATTTCAATCATTTACGACTGTCCCGTAATCTTGTTGCAAACAAATAATTGCTGCTGAATGCTGCATTTGAAGCAGATGAAGAAAATGTACAACATTTCACTTCATTCATCGTATTTAAAAACAAAAACAGCAAAAAAACTTAAATAGTTTTTGAATGATTGCCATTCATTTAGCGTTGCAAGCAGATATCATTTTTTATAATTTATAAAACTTTACTTTGACATGTTTTTACTCCACAAATACTTCAGTAGTTAAGAAAGAAAGAAGAGTTAAAACAAAAAAAAACTGGGTCTTTTGAAAAACTTTTTTTTTTGCTCCTTAAAAGAACCCGTTTGTTTGATGGGTTTTTTATTCGATCAAAACTAATGAAGTATATTTAGTTCTATGTTTTATTCTTTGTTTTTTTTTTGCTGCATTCTTTATGTTCAAAGTTTTATATGAAAGCAAGACATGACAGTTATCAAAGTGATTTGTAATTTGATAGGATTGATTTAAGAAAGGAAGCAGTGATGCAGTAAACATTTTAAATTGAGGTTGCGGTATAAATTTAGGGGGAAAATAAATAGCAGGTGCTATACTTCAAGGTGAACAAACATTTGGTAGGAACCCATCATAAATTTAAATTATCAAAAAAAAAAAAACAACAAAATCACCCTTAAGAATTCGGTATTGGCTGTGATAACCCTAAAAGATTTAAATAAAAGTTTTTAAAAAAAGTTCACCAAAATTCCATGGTTAACTGAAACTGTTAAATGAACTATAACCATTTTTGTTTTGGTTAGAAATCACATTTACATTCCTTATACTCCATAAAAGATCACGAAAAAAAGAGAACACCACATTTTATATAAAGGGTCCGCAAATAACTTTTATTTGTTTTAAATGCTGCAAACAAAACTACTGAATATTTTCTTCGTTGGGAATCGAACCCACAACCCCCATATTTACAAACTAGTACACTACCTACTAGCCTACAGGGGCACCACCCATTGACTGTAACGGCCACTTCTTGCTCATTTTCGAAGCAAAATAGCCCAATTATGCCTCTGGACCAAAATCCGCAACAAACAATGACTCGTTTTGGGGGTTCTGTGCCCCAAATGTGACAACTTTGCTTGTTTACATGCCCGCCAAAATAAAAATGAGCTTCATTTGAAAAGATGATTTTTTTTTCCAAAAACCGGCATCTTCTGTAAGTCGATCGCACGCCTACTTAGCGATGCGGAAAACGCATTTGATGGTCACTTGACTTCAACTCCTGAACCAATTGGACTTTGTATGTCATCATACCAAGGTCTTTATGCAAAATTCGTCTAAACGATATCTCTCAAATGTTCAATTGTTGAAAACGACGGTGAATTGATGTTGATGGCGCTTCACACACACTTTCTGCCACAGCAGCAATATTCTCGAGTGTATGCACTGTTTTTGGCTTTTCACGCTTTGGTTTATCGATGAGGATGCCAGTTTCTTTCACTTTTTTCACAAGATAATGAACATACGGAGCTGACGGTGCTTCTCTTCTTCCAAAATCCGTACACAATTTTTGCACACACATTCTGCAACATTACCATGATTTTCGAAGTTAACGTCTCAATATTTCCCAGCATTGTTCAAGCGTATACAGAACCATATTCGTTCAGCAGAAGGATAAAACTAATTATATGTATGTCAAATCAAATATGAATGAAGTGTTACCATTTAAGAAATAAGCACTAGTTGAAAAAAAACGTTAGATGGCGAACCCTTTAGTCAAAGTCAAGGCACAATATAGGATTAGCTGGTTGCGAGTAATATTAAAATAAAAAAAAGAAGTGAAACTGTGGAACATAAAAAAACAAATAATTGCTAGAACAAACGTACTTGAAACTCATGAAGGCGATTTTTTCCTTGTTAATTCGAAAACATAGCAATAATAAAAGAATTGTTAAAAACAATAAATATTTCCCAGCAAACATAACCTCCAACAATTGAAAAATATTTTTACAATTATAATTTGTATAGATTACAAACAGAAAATTTCTAATGGAATGAAAAGTATTTAAGCCAGTGTTTAAAAGAAACCAGAACGCTATCATAACGTACTCGATAAAAGCACTACGCTATTATAACATACTGTTCAATAAACACAAACGTTTATCTTGTTTCTAGCGTTTGTGTATGTGTACGCTATCAAAATACCGTACACAGCGATTCTTGGCCTAAATAACGTACTAATCTTTTTTAGCGCAGTTTAGTTTTTTCGACAACTACATAAAAAGTCTAATTATGAACATCAAATTCTAATGTCAAAGAGTGAACAGATTGTAAGAATTCCTGGAATACATATGTACATTCAGATATTCTATTTTTGTCATAACAAACACTTTAAAGAACATAACGGAACCAGTAAAAGATCTCGATGTAAATTTTAAAGATCAGAACACACACACATAAAAAGTTCATTAAAGTACGCTGTTATTTTAGTGTTTGTGTTCATCAGTTAAGAATAGTTCAATACTGTATTTTGTTTGCGTTCACATACAAAAACGCTAAAAAAATATTTTTGTGCATTTTGTATTTCTCAGGAAAATATGTGTTTGTGTACTAATCTCAAAATTATAGTACACTGATTAAAGCATTAATTCAAGCACTGATTTAAGCATTAAAGATGCCCAGCGCAATTGATAAGTAAAAACCCGTGCTTTAGAAAATCTGAAATATTGAAAAACCTCTGAGAATTTAAAAAATTTTCGGGGTTTCTGAATTTTTGTATTTAATTTTTAAATAAAAAATGTTGGCTCCTGCAAAAATAGCTTCACTAAACACTTGACTATTTGGTATTCTGGAAATCAATGGATTTCATACGAACTATTGATGCAAAGAATACCATTAATAAACTAATTTAGTTTGAAAGTTCTCTTAAAGTCGTCTGTACTTACTACTGTGTTCACACGGGGTTTTCACATTTTCTTTTAATCCTTTTTTAAATTTTTAACACTCATGCCGTACAACTTAAGATTTATTACAAGAATTCAAATAACACAAAAAATTATGGCTGCTGTCCGGAAAACATTGGTTTCGAGCAAATAAGTTTTATTTCATATTATTTTAAGACCAAATCTGAGTGTTTGTTGGGTTGAAAAAAATAGCAATGATGCCAGACTATGTTGTAATGTAAAATTTGTCTTAATTTTAGTATGTTATTTAAAGGGTTTTCGAATATGTATAGGAGCATAGAAAGAACATCCTTTTGTACAATTTTTCATAGGATAGAAGACAGAATAAACAATAGACATTAAAAAGTAAATCGTGGTATTGGCAGGACTAAGATAAAGTGCATAAAACGGTGATAGACATTTTTCGAAAGTTAAAAATAGTGAAAATTGATTAGAATATCATCATGAATTAGTTCAGACATAGTAGACCAGGCTATTAAAAATTCAAGTATTTAATTCATATTCAAACACGATAGATAAGAAATGTTATTAAAAGCAGGATAAAAGAAGTGATCAAATTTATAAACCTGGAATGAAATTTAAAAAGAATTCAACTTCCTGGATACTATGGGCATTCTGTTTTATTACAATTATCGATAAACTGATTATTCTGCGAAAACTTAGCCTAACTATGGACATAAATAAACAATTAACAAAAACGCAAAGTAACAAAATGATGGTGGCGTTGATTTTTAGGTTCAACAACGCGTAAGGAGCAGTGTGGAGGTTTAAGGACGTGAGTGTTAATAACAATTTCAAAAAAGAGTTTTTCTTATGGGTAAATTTAAGTAGCAAAATACGGTGAATATTTTTTGACGTATTAAGAGGCACACATACGCGTTGGTAAGAAGTATCCCTTATTTTTTTTCTATATCTGGCCAGTTCAAGAATATTTTCATTTTGAAATTCAAAATATGAGTAATAAAAAACTGATAAAAATAAAAGGCCATTGTTATGAGTTGCATTCTATCTTGGTTTGTCATCAAGCATAACAATGACGAATCATTAGAAGAAGCGTCGAAAATTTCGTGTTACAAAGATTTTTCATACACAATTTGTGCAAGAAACGAAGAACATAGATAGAAAATTTACATATTGTTGCGTTTATACCTTTTAAAAACGTTTTCTTGTGAGTTTTTAACTACACAAAGTTGACACTACAGAACAATTTACTTAAAATGCACGAGGTTTAATTTTACAACTGATTGACTATCCACTCAGATGGTGCCCTATTTATATTTGTTCATTTAAAGTCTAGAAAATTTAAGAATCTTCTACTCCCTTTGTATCACATTTTGTTGTTGTATGTTGTTTATTCAATATGTAGGCGCCTGTATGTCGCTGTGTATTTTTGTTTTTATGCTGCTTGCGATTTATTTCAAAATATTTGTTGTTGTCTTTTGTAGAAAAGGTTTCTTAGAAAACTACGCAGATGGTAAACAGCATACATGTTTGTTGTTGTCTTTCGCGTATAAAATTTCTACGCAGTTAATAAACAGAAATTTGTTTTTATCTTGCATGCCACGCAGTTAGAAAACAGCATAACAAATTGTTGTTGTTAGCGTTTATAAAATTTCTACGCAGTTTGTAATTAGAAATTTTGTTGTTGTACCATAAGTTTTCTTATCTATTTAAAATAAAATTATGCTTTCTAGTGATTTATGCCCTGATCGTCTGAACTGTTATTGAAAAAGTTATAAATGGGTGTGTGATTTTATCATTTTTATCTATTTCCATAGAAACGCTCAATAAAAAAAGGTAAATTTTAAAATTTATTCATCTGGCAACATTTCCAAGTTGAAGTAATTTCTGCTCTTCACAATTCAACACAAACAATTTAAAACTTTTAATGACGTTTTAAAACAGCAACATAAAACGAATCGCAACACAAAAGGGTTGAAGTTTCAATTTCATAAAACAAAAGGGAGATTACGGAACGCAAAAAAATATTTCTTTGACAAAAAAAAAAAACACTCACATAAAAGTGAATAACTTTGAATGTCGTTTGTATTTAAAGAATGTGCAAAAATATTGTTAATAAATCTGTACGTCCGTATTCTAGATATGGAGTAAATCCTCATACTTGCCAAAATATAATTGCCGGATTTCCGTTTTGCATGTAACTGGTCTTTTTTTATTTTTCCCTTATTTTGCATAAATTCAACAAAAATAATTTGTTAAAAATTAATTCAACTCTTCTTTTATAGTTCTGGTGTATTGTCCTTGATAAAATAAATAAAAAACAAATAACAAGCAATAAAAAATGAAAGTAATAATTTATTTTGGATATGCGTGATTCAGCATGAGTGTAATGTTTTATTTAAATTTACTAAAATAACTAGGAAATAAATTCTTCCAAAAAAAAGTTAATTAAATCACGTGAAATGCCCACTTAAATTTATTCCAAGTTGGAATTTTTATTTTTCAAATTTCTCCCTGGAGAGGAGTCATGACTGAAAAAGCTAGATGACACCTTTAATAAAATTAAATATTTTTTTTTGTTATTGCAGGACTTGACATTTTTATACTAATGAGCAACAATGGAACTTTTAGTCTATAAAAATTTTTTACAGTGCACCAAGAATATAGTCCAGAATATATTTCGAAGGATTTTTAAAATAAAATCTTAATACTGAGTTAAATTCACACAATGACGCGCAAGCATGACTAGCCTACAGGTGCCCTTGTAGTAGGTACTGTACTAGCTTGTCAGTATGGGGGTTGTGGGTTCGATTTCCAACGAAGACCTTGGTTTTTTCACTACAAAAATAAAAATTGACTGTCGGTGGGGCTGCTCAGCGATGAAAGCATAGTCACTGGTCGCTGTACTGCCTTCAACGACAGTTAATTTCCGTCTATCCTTCTACTTTCACCACCTGTTACATCTCTCCTCTATCCCTTTCCTAAAGCATATAGCACGGCACTTGACTAAATAGGCATTATTGCCTGAAGTGCTACTTCTCTTAAAAAAAAAAATTTAAAAATAAATTTATTAATGGTCAATTCTACACCATTTACTGGCGATTTCTATAATAACTGACAACTTGTCTTGTAATAATTTGTAAAGACTGCAACTAAATATTCTGACGGAAATCTGTTCAACTTGAAAAAAGCAATTGTAAGAAAAAGTGTAGTTAGATGCCACATTGTCACACAAGAATGAAATACAAAATACAACTCTGATCGTGAGGAAACTATTATTTTATAAAGTTTTTTAAAAGATTTTTAGGATTGGACAGACCTGTTAAAAAATCTGTACATTTTAGTATAAAACGCACTATCGCACCTTATAGACATTCATGCGATTTTTAACACATCGATCAAAATTCTAGAAATTAGGCCCAAAATAAGATTGCCGTTGATTTCGATTTTCATACGCGAATTTTGTTTAGCAATGAACCTTTTGTTAGAATGGATACGTCATAAATGAAATTCACCGGATTTCGGGTGATAATAATCCTCGAGAGCATCTTGAGACACTGTTTAATGTGCTTTGTGAACTGGTGGAATCACTAGTTTGTACTTCTGAAAAACAATGGTGATCAGAATGTTACAGTCAATAAGCCACGTATGGCGTTAGGGTGGAAACAAAAGTTGACCTTTACTGTTTAGGGAACCTTTTAAACTTGTGTTATGTTCCTCAGCTACTTTTAGTTGACTTGTAATTGTCTACTTGCAGAAGCCCCTTCAACTGTTATTATTCATCTTAAACTGCTGAATGTTAGTTTTCGAAAGCTGAGCTAATTCTGCATGAATCGGCTGATGATCCGCAGTTTAAGGGTAGATATTGAGAGTATGTCTGATCCTTTCTTTCAGGCACAATTTAAAAAAGTCATTTTTATCTAACCTATACTTTATCAGAGGCGAAGTGACAAATATACGAAAAGTGCGAATCTCTGAAAGCCGAGTAGAAAACTGTTAATTCTAGAAAGTTCTAGAAAGTTCTAGTTAATTCTAGAAAGGTGCCCCTGTAGGCTAGGAGGTAGTGTACTAGCTTGTAAATATGGGGGTTGTGGGTTCGATTCCCAACGAAGATCTTGGTTTTTTTCACTACAAAAGATAAAAATTGACTGTCGGTGGAGCTGCTCAGCGATGAAGGCATAGTCACTGGTCGCTGTTGCTGTCTTTATACGGCAGTTAATTTCCGACTATCCTTCTGCTTTCACCACCTGTTTCATCTCTTCTCTATCCCTTTCCTAAAGAAGGTAGCACGGTACTTGACTAAATAGGCATTGTTGCCTGAAGTGCTACTTCTCTTTATTAAAAAAAAAAAAAAAAAAAAAAAGAAGGCATTAATCTCGGAATCGCTAAATTTTATATTTTATAAATCCGGACCACTAAATTGAAATTTTTTTCTTTGTGATTCTAATAAATTCGTGGATTGAATATAAAAAAAGTTATTCCTCTACCTGGTTCAGACCTTGAGTGACAGCCAGATGTGCCCTTTTGAAGGCGATTTGAAAAAAAAAATTTAATAATAATTATTTCAAACAAGTTTTATTATTTTCCTTTATAATGGTCCTCAAATTGCGCCAAGTATTTTAATTGTATTTTTCTGACGTATCTGCGTAAAAAAGCCGGCCCCTACTTTTCTGAGTTACAAATTCGTGTTCAAGCAGATCATCTAGTTCTGCAACTTTCTACGTAGATGATTTTCTTCTCCGTAATTGAAGTTTCCAGAGCTGTCCTTAAACTTCCAGGGTTGCCACCTTTTTATCTAATGCTAACTATAAATTGCCATTCAGATTTGGCTGGCCCTCTCACATTTGTTACTTTAACATTGGAATTGTTTTAGACGTTAATGTCTGCAGGCCGTTGCAAAAAATTTTTTTTCCCAGCATAATGAATATGCTTTTCGTCTATTGTTTTATTAAATTTGTATTAATTCTTAAAAGGGTTTTAAACTCCCACAATAAGTTCAAAGCTCGAACAGTGCAATGCGATTTTATATGAATTTTTCAAAAAGATACCTTTCACACTTTTTAATTCCGATTCACATGTTTTTGTTGTTCAGCTTTGGGAAAATTTATTATTTTTTCTATTTTGCTTTTAAGATGTTCCCGTTGCTGAAACTCACGACTATAAGTAAATATATTTTCCCTTTTAGGAATTCAAGATATCGATTCCTTAAAGGCAATTTGACAATTGAATGTCAACAATATTCTGTATTAGAAATAATGCACAAATGTCTTTAATAGCTGGAAAAATGGCTTTAGATAAACTGAGCATCGTTTGTAAAACAAACATCCCTGCAGCCGAAATGGAAAACCAGCATGTAAACAGTGATGATTAAAAATTATTTTAAAAATAAAGGACTCGAGTCCATAAGTATTATGCTAAAAAGCTTCGCAAGCTCTTTATATTTAAAAGGATCTGTTGTAAATTCATATTTAAAAAAGTATAACTATTAAGTAAATCATGAAAGTTGTGAAAAACGGTATGTGTTATGTGTAGTAGCTTTAAAAAAAAACTCATGCACAGCAAGTGGTGTAGACTTACCCACCGATATTATTTTGTATTCTTTTTTTTCTAACACTATTTCAACGAAAATAAATTCACACGTTTCTTTGTTTCCAACATTTTATTTAGTTCCACAGCACAGCTTTGCTAATAACAATCACAAGAATACTTGGCTGAATCATCCATCAACCCTGTAAAAGTATACGCGGACAGTAGCAAATAACTAAGTGAAACGTTATAAAAAGTCATTTAAGTATAAAGTTAATAAGAATGTTTTCAACAACATGACATTAAATCAAAGCTCTTGACATTTAGTGAACAGTTAGTGAAAACACTTCACTTGTGTGTTCAACTTCTTTTAAATGGACAGAAGAATATAAAAAGACTAAAATCGTTAAACTAACAATTGAAAATCAATTTTCCCCAAAATTGTTTCATTTCGAACAACTGTTGGTTAAAAATTCTTTGTTTTCGTATTTTTTTCCCCCCCTCCCCTTCATACGTAAATGTGCTTACGAGATTTTTTTATACATTTTTGCAACTTTTCAAACTGTTTTTGTGCGATAATTTGCTCTAGTGCTTTTTAATAATTGGGTGTGGTTTGCTGCTATTTTTGCTTTCGGTTCGGTTACAAATTCATTTGATTTAGTTGGATTTTTTGTTGTTGTAATATGCTATTGTATGGCATTTGTATCTAGAAAATATATGAATGTGTGTTTATGTGTGTGTGCGTGTGTTTGTCTATGACTGTTTTATTCGATAATTTTATAATGCCTTAATCATCTTATTGACACACTGTTTACGGAATGATTTATATGACAAAGATGTTTGGTTGCATTGTGGATTTTACGCTTATAAATATTTTTGAGCTTTTTTTTACACATGACTCTTTAAAAGAATTACAATTGTTCTATGGAAATTAGATTTTTAAAACTACAAAAAAAAAATTCTTTTAACGAAATTCTTACAAATTTGAATGCTAAGATTAAATTATTTTAGATTTAAAAGATAAAATAAATATTTATCAAATTAAAATTTGATTTAATTTAAATATTTTAAATATTAAATATTTTTGTGTGCGCCAAAAAATTCATTCATTCAAGAAAATAAGTTTTTATTTTTGTTTTTTTTTTTTAATAATTTTATCTTTTTCACAATTCAGTATTTTTGTGTGCTTATAGAATACGTCTTATTCTATTGTAATCCTTTTACATATACGACATTCTTTGGTTGATTTTGGTTCGCGGTATAGCCAAACAAAGCAGTTGGTTTATTAACGCGTGAAGAGGGTACACATAATTGACCGTGCGAAAAACAGGGATCATTGCAAAAGCAACACGCATGGAGAACTGAAGCCGTTTAAAATCAAACGGTAAATCTGGAGGAATCTTAGGAATGCGTGGTATCAGCACATCCTCGCCCTTATATTTGCCTTTTAAAATTTTTGCTTCAATCACATTTTTCATAACTTTTTTGACTACGTGTCCTATTGCGCAGTCGTTCGTGGCTGGCAGATATTTCTAAGCAAAATAATTGATACACCAACTTGCCTTGTAGGCGGTGAGGCGGCAGTCCAGCTAACACAATTGAATTTAAAAATCGACTGGATAATTTACAACATCGTCTTGATTAATAACAGAGTCAACCGATTTGTAGGTCAAATTTTCCCGAGAATGTGTCTCAAAATTGTTACATTGATATCCAAAACATCTGCATTTTTCGCAAGCTAAGATAGCTCTTTCCCCCAACCAATCATAGTTTCTACAATTTTGTGCAATACCGGGAAATACGTTTGTGACCAATTCCTGTTTTGATTGTGCAAAGTGGAAAAAATTATCTGGAAGCGTTATCATTTTTGTGGTGGGGTCAATTGGAATGGCGCCATTCTAACAAATGCTTTGAAAAGCCTTCGGCTGAGCACGCAAATTACACACATACAAAAAATGCAACAGAATATGGAAAACAAAATTCTCTATTTGTTTGTACATCCATTTGCTGTGAACATGAGCATATTTCGAATTGTATTGCCGTCGCATTCTGTGCAAGTACTTACATACAGCAACGTACAAATGAAAACACTCATTTCATTTGATACAAAACATTGAGTCGAGGTATTCAATGGAAAGAAAATTTTTGATTTTTTTTAAAAATTTGTCTTGTTTCAAACACACACTATTGTACGTAAACGCATGAATAAAATATACAAACCAGCGAACGACCATTACGAAGATACCGTGAAAATTTGGTGGATATCGGACGGTGCATCTCGTCAAACACTGGCAACCAACGGACACCTATTTTGGGCTTAATTTTTATATATATAGATAACAGCTTGTTTACACTCAGAAGAGTGGTACGCGATATACCCTCAAATACACACTTCTCACCCAACATCGGTATGGATATGAGTACAAAAGTAACATAAAACGCTTATACTAGGACAATATACTACGAAGCAGATAGGGAAAAGATAGCTATTTATAGATTAAACTATATTTTAAAAAGTTGTTTCAGCCGATTTTCCCCCAAACTACATTTCTAGCGACTTTTTCCTTTATTTTGCTATTTGACATTCAAAAGTTTACTTAAAATCATTTATTTTTATATCTTATTCTTCATAGCTTCCATTTCACTGTCGCATCGAATTCGTTTTTTACCTTCACAAACATTGACTCATTACGTTCAGTTCAACCCTTTAATTTTATTAATATAATCTGCGTATTCTCAATCCCTTCAATTGCTCTTTAAACTGTGATTTATGCATTTAAAGAGGACTTTTTTAACAAATCAAAAAACAAGGGATTTTTTTTTTTTTGTAATACAAACCCAAAAAATAAAATTATGCTTTTTACGTTCATCCCAATAAAGGGTGTGTAATGGTACTACTAATTTGCTCTATCATATACCAGTTGTTTTCTTGGTATCCATTAAATAAATGAATAAACGTGTATATGCAGTGTTGGCAACAAAAAGAGCAGTTGCGATTTAAATTGTTCACAGTTTTTAAAAATTTAATTGGCAATTTAGTGAATTTAAACACTGGAATTTTTTAATTAAATATTAAGAAAGTTCCAGAATTTAAATATACATTTTATGATTAGCAATCATAATTTATAAACTACAAACATAATAAAGTTTTTAGGCATGTGAGGTTAAGCTGATAACAAGGGACCATATCTTTCGACTCACCCCCCTAAAATGTACCAATTGACCAGCAAATAAGATTGGCAAAGTTTCAGTTCAATTTGATAATATTAAAGTTAAGAAAAACAGCGGTTTGTCAGAACAAACAAAGTCCTAGTTTTTCACCCTTAAATCGCAACTATTTTTTTCGGAATATAACTCTAGTCTTAAAAAAAAGAACAAAGCCTTGCGTTGTGAGTGCTAAGTTTAACGTCAACGTCTCACAGTAATCTTACCACTGGGTGTAGGAAAAACGCCCATCCGCGCTATAAGACGCATAGTAACAAGTTTCGAGTACACGGTAGCAGGGCCATACCTTAAATCTTTGCTGAAAAGTTGGTGACCCTGTAGGCTAGTAGGTAGTGTACTACCATGTCAGTATGGGGGATGTGGGTCGATTCCCAACGAAGACCTTGGCTTTTTTTTCACTACAAAAATAAAAATTGACTGTCGGTGGAGCTGCTCAGCGATGTAGACATAGTCACTGGTCGCTGTTGCTGTCTTTATACGGCAGTTAACTTCCGACTATCCTTCTACTTTCACTATCTGTTTCATCTCTTCTCTATCCCTTTTCTAAAGAATGTAGCACGGTACTTGACTAAATAGGCATTGTTGCCTGAAGTGCTACTTCTCTTTATAACAAAAACAAAAAAAAAACTCATTGTCCTGTTGCGTGCTGAAGCTAGGACATTGGTGTGTAAAGTCTGCGTCAACATCTCTTCGAAAACTTTTTAGCAAAGCCACCGATATAACAGCCAGCAGGCAACTCCCCGAAGGGCGTCAGCAATAGCCAGAACATGGCCGTAGACCTGCGGGCAACTGGTTCCCGTGATACCAGTGTATATCTATTAAGTCACTGGTTGGACTCTGAGAGTGCTATGTCTCTTCCAGTTTGGTGGCCCTGCTAGCCCAGGTGACAAGTGCCACCTTTTACCCCCGAAAACACATGTCAAGGTGAGGAAGAAATACGTGATAATATTTAGATCTACACCTTGCTGTGTAAGCCATAACCAGATGGTGGATCATACCCCTGTGTTGGTTCAATATTGATAAATAATATTCTGATAATGACGTGACAAGATTTACATCTGCACCTGGCCGTGGGCCTTAATCAGATGGTAGATCATTACCACTGTGGATGGTATGGAGCGTCATCCTCCCCCTAAAAGGCCTTCAAAAAGGCATCACTCCTAGTTGCAATTTCAAAAGCCCGAAACAGGCCGCAGCCTTCACTCCTTGATGAAGAGTTGGAGACTATCCAACTCCTGATCCAGAACACATGAAGCTTAAAATACTTTAAGAACACGACGGCATTCATGCTCACTGCACCTGGACCATTTATTGTGTTCACCCACAAATTAAAAGGAGGGCCTTGAAACACACAACCACCACGATACTCCAGGAGGGCCGACCTCAATAATCAGTCAGAAAACAGCTAAAAGGCTAAAAAGACAAATAGCTGAACTCTGGGGTTTTACTGATTCTCGTGGAAATATAGTGGATTGTCCAGTTGGCTCTTGCTAGCCTTGAAGGGGACTGGGCTCCCTTTTACCCCTGCAAGACACAAGACTAGATGGTTGTGTCCCATAAAGACAAACAAGGAAACAAATGCAAATCCTTGGCGTCGAATTGAGGTTGATGGTTTGTTTTGAACACTTTCTTGAACAGCAGTAATATTTTCAGCCGATCTTGCAGTACGTTGTGGTCCATACTTGGACTCTTTTTTACAGAGACATTCACTACACGATAATTAGTGCGGTGGATTTCCGTCAAAAAATATAAATGTGCCCCAGGGGGGGGGGGGTGGGGAAAAGATCCGTCAAGACTGTGTGCCCTCGAGGGGAACTTTAGGTTGTATATGTACTTCGTCGTAACTTAATAGTGATCGATTAAAAGTTGTCGCCGCTAAGTTAGTTGGTTACTAGATGATAGACGCAGAAATCTATAGTGCTCCAGAACATTCTGCCCTAAATTCTACTAATGTCTAATATTTCCTGCCTTTTTTTCTTTTCTTTTTTTAGTTTCAATCAGTACAAAAATATATTTTTCTTAATAAATTTAGGAATTAAAATTTACATGAAGTCAAGATTAATTGAAATTATTCATTAAGTTATGAAAATTATAACTTAAATACCTTTAGGATAATACATATAACATAGTAATATTTTATATATTTTCTTAAAAGCTACGACACTATTTTAATATTTTTGGTATAGAAATAATCAAATGTTTTGACAATTTTTAGCACATTTGCCATAAATATTAGCCAGCCCTCTAAAAGACAATAGAAAAATCTGATTCTTTTTTTTTCAATTTTACAAAAAATTTTTATAAATTATGGCTGTGGCACGTGTACCAACCGACCACCCACACATTTAAGAGCAATTGAAAACAAACGCAGGGCAGCCAGCAATTGCTTAAAACTTTCGGTCTAAAACAAAAGAGAATTATTTTTTTAAGCAGAAAAGCAGAATTTAATGTGCATTTAAGGCGTTTAATTTCCGCTTCATGCTTAACTGAAAATCGTATTGAAGGAAAATAATTTTTCTATTTCAAATGCAAAATGTTGACTCGTCAAACATGAATTTTGTCACACTTTTAAATTGCACCTAATAAACAAAAAAGGGTCCTAAATTATTCATGTCAATCTGATGATTGATGTTTTCAATTGATTTTCAATAAATATTTTCATTTTAAACAAAAATATTCTTTTTGCAATAAATGCTGTGTTTGGCACTTTGGCTTTAAAATATTTCCTAAGAGAAGAAATTTCCTTTAAACATATTGTTACGGTTCTATCTGCTAACTGCGTAGAAATTTTATACGCGCAAGACAACAACAAGCATGTATGCTGCTTACCCATCTGCGTAGTTTTTTAAGAAACTTTTTCTACACGAGACAACAACAAATATCTTAAAATAAATTCCAAGAAGAAACTTTATCAGTATAAAAACAAAAATACACACACAGACATACTGGCGCCCATACATTGAATAAACAAGATATAACAACAAAATGTGATACAAAGGAAGTAGAAGATTCTTACATTTTCTAGACTTTTAATGGACAAATATTAAAGGGCAGCGTCTAAGTGGATAGTCAATCAGTGTAAGAATTAAATCTGGTGAAGTAAAGACGTGCATCTTCAGTAAATTGTTCTTTAGTGTCATCTTTGTGTGTAGTTAAAGTAAATAAACTTGTTAACAATTTAAAAACTCTCAAAATTGCTGTTATTTATTTTGCAATAAAGAACTCACAACAAAACCTTTATAAAAAGTGTAAACGTAACAATATTTTCTATTTAAAGTCGTGATGCAAAACAAAAAAAAGCAAAACAATTTTATTTATAAAACAACATTTTTTTAATAGAACATTTACATGTAATTGAACTATGAAAAATTAGCTATAGTTAAATATAATTGTGTTAAAGTTTTTAACGGAGGCTGTTTAATCCTATTTCGTGTTCGTTTTCATGTTGAAGTTGTTTTTGTTTCACTTCAAATAAAAAAATGCAACTCACGAATCTACAATTTATTATAATTTACATGTCATTTTTCGTATAATTAAAGTGCATTTTATATAATTAACAAATTTAATTTTAACATTGTTGTTTGGCAGCAGGAAATGTTGCAACTATAAACAATTCAAATACAAACAGCAAAAACGAAAATGAGTTTACAAAAAAAAATTAAAAAAAAAAACTGCTTTAATATTTATTAGTTGGAATTAATAATGTTTTATTAAAATTTATTAAAATTAAAGATGAGCATCATTGGCAACAAAATCCACACAAGATTTGAGGGAACATTTTTCCAGTTGGCAGTGTTTTAATGGTTAATTTGGGGCACAGCAGAAGAAACTGTTTTCTGAAAGTTTTTAAAGTTCCTGTTATTTGTTAATTTTATTTTGAATAAATTTATTCTTCATGGGAGAAGTATGATGTGACCCTAAAGATGATGAACTATACTTGATCAAATAGAAGCCGCCAGGGAAAAAGTCTGATACAAGATCTCGAAACAGTTCTCAGCTGCAAAACGATTGTTAGAATTGAGTATAAGGGCAAAAGTTCAATCGAAAGAGCCATCTAGTAGCTTGTTTTCTTCAAAGTTCCCCTTATGGATAGCTAATAAAAAATTATATCTGGCAAAGTGAATATTTAGAGGTTTAAGGGTCGAAACCTATTTTTTAGAATGAAACAACAAGCTCATTCTTGTTATAAATATTATAATTGTGATGTAATGTCTGATTGTTGCTTAAAAGGGCGTTTTTTGAGTACTTTCAAAACGAGGCCTTGAATCATAACGTTTTCTGCTAATACTTACTAAGTGTAAAGGCTCAAAGAATTTACAAACTGACGTAAAATTAATATAAAATATTTTTTTAAGAGGACGATAGAAATTACCCCTGACACTTGCCTTACTTAAAGATATTTATAATCATATTGTTATGTTTATACCTTTTATAAACGTTTTGTTGTGAGCTCTTTATTGCAAAATAAAGTTATTTACTTTAACTACACACAAAGTTGACACTACAGAGCAATTTACTTAAGAAGCACGTCTTTATTTCACGAGGTTTATTTTTCAACTAACAACCTATCCACTCAGACGCCGCCCTTTTATATTTCTCCACTAGAGATCTAGAAAAATTAATAATTTTTTATTTCCTTTGTATCACATTTTATTGTTGTTATAATGTTATTCATTCAATATACAGGCGCCTATTGGTCTGTGTGTAATTTTTATGCTGATAAAGTTTCTTCCTGAAATTTTTTTTAAGATAGTTTTTGTTATCTTGCGTACGTGTAAACAGTAAACACAATTGTTGTTGTTTTGTGTATATAAAATTTCCACACGGTTTGTAACTAGAAAGTTGTTGTTGTTGTCTTGCGTGCATAAGTTTTCTTAGTAAATAGTATACTTAGTTGTTTACTTAATTACTTAATTATTTTCTTTTAAAACTTAAGCAAAACGCATCCGTAACAATATTTATTATTAATTCAGTGTTAAATCATCGAGATTAGATACACGATGGAGCAACGCTACTAAGTTATCCAGATATACCCCACAAATAAATTTCCAGCAAATTATAAACATCGAATTGTGTTCAGAGTCAAGATTCATTTTTGGCCTTCCACATTTGAAGTAAAACCCATCTACCTACCGATTTCACTACATCCAGCAAAATATACGGTTTGGTGCCTTTGGCATACTGGTGGCAGCATAGCATCTTATTTCTAGAAAAATCAAGCGGAGTGACTCGTTACGGCCGCTCACGATAACGCACCATGATCAATTATTTATTTATTTTTTTTCAAAATAGGGATGATATTGATACGGGGAAAGTATTGTTAGTTTTATTCTTTTTAATAAAAGTTTTATTATTTTCAGTTTTTTTATTGCAAAATAATAAATTTTTTATTTTTATAAAGAGAAGTAGCACTTCAGGCAACAATGTCTACTTAGTCAAGTACCGTGCTACATTCTTTTGGAAAGGGATAGAGAAGAGATGAAACAGTTGGTGAACGTAGAAGGATAGTCGGAAATTAACGGCCGTATATAAGACAGCACAGCGACCAGTGACTATGCCTTCATCGCTGAGCAGCCCCACCGACAGTCAATTTTTATTTTTGTAGTGAAAAAACCAAGGTTATCGTTGGGAATCGAACCCACAAGCCCCATACTGACAAGCTAGTACACTGCCTACTAGCCTACAGGAGCACCTAACAGTACTTTAGAGTTTTAAATGAAGTTAAACGATTTATTTACTTTCAATACATAGAAAATAATCACGATGGTAACTTTTTTACTCATTGATAACTCAACTTGAATTCATTCATTGGCTTAGCATATGGTGCTTCTATAGTTGTTTCAAGCGGTTAACGCATGCACAAGAATATTTTACTTTAACATCACCCCACCCACATTGTTGTTGTTTTTTTATATTCATTTGAGGCGTCTGCTTGGCTGTATGTTTTGTTTTGTTTTGTGTCAGTTGTTTGTGTTTATTGTTGTTTATCTTATTTGGTAGAATTTCTTATAATAATAAGCGTGTTGTTGTTGTTGTCTTGACTGTGTAAGATTTCTTAGCAATCTGATGCAGTTTGTAAAATGCACAGTGGGTCGTTTCGTTTCGTTTAGCTTTTTACTGATACTTATTATCTTTTAAAATTTAGTAAATCTTCTTCGTAATAATATGATATGAAATTGTGTGGCATATTAATTTCAAAATTTAGCGATATCTTGATTTCGAGAAATGAATCTCTCAGCTGGCCTCTAGGACGTGCGATAAGAAACCTTTTGATTATTTCCTGCTGCTCTAGCAGTGTTTATGCAGATAGGTCAGCAAGAATTAACGTTTTGGACGTCAACATTGTTCATGTTATTCGGGACATGCAGCTAGCAGTGCTCAAATAAGTTACTTAATTTTGGACGCCCAAAATGAGCCTTGTCTTGAACCAGCTGCAGACGTGTTGGTCATATGCCGAAGATCAATATTTTTATTTTTGTCTTAATAACCAGCATGTTATTATAAATACTTGACATGTTATAAAAAAGATAATAAATGTTGTTTGGTGAAATAATACAATTTTAATAAAATGTCACACCAATCATGCACCCTACATTATAACGTTTTTATGTTTTCCATATTTTTTTTATAGTGAGAGCGCTTTAGCTTCATAAAATTTTATGATTTTTTCGCTTTGGCAAATTAATAATCGTTGCACATCACGTTTGCACCCAGTCATAAAACTTGATTTGTAAATAGAAAAATCAGAATGTTTTTTATAACATAAAAAGCACATGGTGAGCCACCATCCAAGCTTTTTACTCAAAATTATATCAAATTTGTTCAAATTGTTATTTAATTTTATTAAATGTCCATTAAAACAATATTATTTTCATATTTGACATTTTTAATAAAAAAAAATTAATAAAAACCATAAAAGAAAAAGAAAGAAAATAAAAAAAATTAAATAACCTTCTGCATAAATTACTTTGCTTTTCCGCGGCCAGTGCCGATAAACCGTAAACTGGTTTATTATTATTAATTATTTTTTGTTTTTTGTTTTTCAATCTGGTCGTTAACTTTATAGTGTTTTTCTCACTTTATTTTGTTTTACCACCACAATTATTTTATCGCATTTACCAACTATTTTTTTTTCGATTGGTTTGACTTTCTGCAATTTTTGTATCGTATAATTCCTCAGATCTACTTTTTAAATGGATTTCAGCCTGTAAATAATTGTAAAAATATTTTGAACCATAAATTACTTTCGATTTTTTTTTTAGTCAATAGCAGTTTCATGACCGTAGAAAAATACCAGACTTTTTACCACAAATTCATGTGAGAGAAAATAATTTTATATAATTTTATTATCCGTTTCGTAACGCAATCAACAATTATAAATGGTTTTGATATTTAAGAATTTAAGAGAAAGAAACATTAAACAATTTATGGCTACAGGTTTAAACACTATTATTAACATTTTAATATTCGCAACAAATGGCTTAAGTCAATAGTTGGTAAAAAAAAAAAAATTATTTTTGCCAACACAGAGTCGATGTTATCAACCGCTAAGCGATTAATTGCATAATTTTTTCTGGTTGCTGTGACATGACGTTTGAAAGTTAAAAATTGAAATATTTCGAATGTGAAATTTTTTCAAGTCACTTTGTGAAATATTGAATTCATGTTATTTATCAAATTGTTTACTAAAGTGTTTTTCAACAAGAAGTTTGTGTTCTAAAACAAAATAAAACAAAAAAATTTAGATTAAGATGATTCAAAAGAAAAATTCGGCAATAATGAATTAAAAATAGTAACTGGCAAATGTCCACCACGATCACCCAGACAATCTCGATTCATTCATCAAAGTTTTTAATCACTTTTTGCCAAGACGGCAGTCCTATTTCTTTAATCACATTACGGATTTTAAGTTTTAAGGCTGAAATCGATTCGATTGACTCCATATAGACTCTGTCCTTAACATAACCCTAGAAAAAAAAAATATCGAGTGGTGTTAAATCACACGATCAAGTCGCCAGACTTAATTGCTGATTTTTTTTTTCGTAAAGAGAAATAGCACTTCAGGCAACAATCCTATTTAGTCAAGCACGGTGCTACATTCTTTAGGAAAGGGATAGAGAAGAGATGGGACAGGTGGTGAAAGTAGAAGGATAGTTACGAAAATTAACTGTCGTATAAGACAGCTCAATGACCAGTGACTATGCCTTCATCACTGAGCAGCCCCACCGACAGTCAATTTTTATTTGTAGTGAAAAAAAAACCAAGGTCTTTGTTGGAAATCGAACCCACAACCTCCAGTCATGTAAGCTGCACACTACTTGCTAGCTTGCAGGGGCACCTAATTGCTGATGGCTATTGAAATTATGCGATCGGAAGTTTTGTTTTGCAATAAATTACATAATCGTTTTATTGGTTGTGCGATATTTGCCACCGTCCTTTTGAAACCACATGTCAGTGATATTCACGTCGTCAATAATAAGCGAAAATTGAGTACGTGTCTGTGTGATTCGATTTACATCCGCGCTTGGCCATCAAGCCTTAACCAGATGGTGGACCAAACCACTGCATAATTTGGAACGTCATACTCGTCCTAGGAAGCCGAAGCCATAGTTGCAACTTTAATGATTCCAGAGCAGGGCTGCAAACCATCACACCTTGCTAAAGAGTTGAAGACTTTCAACTCCTGTCCAGAACACATGTCTAGCATGCTCACTGGACTGCATCATTCACTTTGCGTGTCATTATCAGTGAGATGATCCTGGCCACCATAATCACCATTATACTGTTATGGGGCCACGAAACCACAACCACCACGATACTCCCATAAAGGGCCAACCTCAATAATCAGCCAGAGAACTATTAAATGTCTAAAGAGACAAATAATGGAAATCTGCGGGTCACTGATTCCCGTGGAAATAAAGTGGAGTTTTCAGTTATACCCCTGCTGACTTCAGGGGACTGGTCTCCCTTTTTCCCCCAGTTGCACTGTATCTAGATAGTCAAAGTTCTATAAAGACCATATATATGTGCCTCCGGGGGGTAGCCAAAATTGAGTAGTAAGCATGTCACAATAATGTGATCCATTCACAACTACCGCATTTTTAGCCTCCTCCTTGAAAAAAAAACGATCCAATCATGCCGCCATAATTCATAACGCAAAACATAGCATGCAAAGGCTTCTAAAAAAAATCGCTCCAGGATTTTCAGAAGCCCAAATGCGGCAATTTTGCCTGACTAGTGAAAATGAACTTCGTTTGAAAAAATGATTATTTTAAAAAGAACAGTCAGTTGTTCTTGAGTGAATCTAAGGCAATGTGAATACTCGGGTTGGCTTTAATTTTGGATAACGCCAATTGTTGAGAACGTTGAGGAATTAACAAATTTGGATCCACTTCGATACTACGGCTCACTGCTTTCAGTTGAACGACCCGATCGAAAACGCGTTGGTGTTCGGTGCTTTGTATCGAGCCTTTCGACTTAACTTTAATGGCCAAATTTTTAAGTATTATTAATATCGTTGTTAGAAGGACAATAATGTTGTCCGAAAACAACACGAATTTTACGAAATTTTTTTTTATTTTTTAAGACAAATTAGGGTGTAAAATATGAAATCAAATAGTTTTATTTTAAATTTTTATATCGTCCTTAAGCCCAGATAGCGCTACACATTTAACGACTTAACTTTAATGACCAAATTTTTAAGAATTATTAAAATGGGCTTCGTCTAAAAAAATGATTGATCGTTGTTCCTAAACAAATTGAGCGAATCTACGGCGATGTGAATGATTAGTCGGCTGGCTTGCTGCACCATTTCATCCTTCAAAGTCAAATCCTTTCGCAAAATTCACCATTTTGTGGTTTTGAATAACGCCAAACTGTTAAAAAAAACATCGAGGAGTTGACAAATTTATATCTGCTGCAATAATGTGGCTTACGACTGCGATGCTTTTAGCTAAACGAACCGGTCGAATACCGAGCCTGTCGACTCACATTTAATGATCAAATTCTTAATAGCGGCCTCACAAGGACAATTATGTTGTCCGAAAATATCACGAATTTTACGACATGTAACTTTAACAGAACTACCATTTTCATTAGAGGATTTTAATTATTTTAATGCGATTTTCGTGCGAAATTGCGAAATGCCAAATGAGTAGGTAAAATGTCATGACGTGATAAGATTACATCTGCACCTGGCCGTGCGCTTTAATCAGATGGTGGATCATTACCACTGTGGCTGCAATGTAGCGTCATCCTCGCCCTAGAAGGCCTTCGGATACGTATATCCTCCGGTCACTCCTAGTTGCAACTTCAAAAGCCCGGAGTGGGCCGCAGCCTTCACTCCTTGCTGAAGAGTTGGAGACTATCCAACTCCTGGTCCAGAACGCATGAAGCTTAATATAATTAAGAACACGACGACATTCATACTCACTGGACCTGAACCATTCATTGTGTTCATTGTGAATGATCCGACCCACAAACTCAAACGAGGGCCTCGATACTCCTGAAGGCCTACCTCAATGATCAGTCAGAGGACAGCTAAATTCCTAAAGAGACAAATAGCGGAACTCTGGGGCTTTACTGATTCCCGTGGAAATATAGTGGATTTTCCAGTTAGCTCCTACTAGCCTAAGGGGACTGGGCTCCCTTTTACCCCGGCAAGACACAAGTCTAGATGATTGTGTGATCCATAAAGACTTATAATGTGCACCGGGGGAGGGGTGGTTAAAATGTCATGAAAGAACTACCTAAGCCCGAACACTGACTTAACACTACGGTTTAGAACACGGGCTGAGAATGATATCATCACATCGAAAGCACTCGCCGCTCATATCGAACAAACAGCCAGCAAAGATAAAGAGGAGAAAATATAAAAAGGTCTCAGTTAATTTTGAATTATTTGGAACTAACAGAATTTAGTATTTGGGGCTCCTCTTTATCTAGTCTTAATTCTTTCAATCATCTGTAAACTACTAGAGTTATTAATAAAATCATCCTGTTAGTTATTCTTTTTGAGAATTTTAAGAAAAAACCTTTTAGTTAAATATATTATAGCGTTTTTCAAACTCTTGTAGGAAATTGTGTTGCAACATTTTTTTCTATTTTTTAACCGTTTTACAAGTTTTATTGAAAAACATTTTTATTGAAATTGAAAAAAACTAGTTATTCACTCCAGTATGTACAAAAATTTTTGAGTCGATTGATAAGATGACAACTTAATTTTCAAGTTATTTTTAAAAATAGCAAAAATTATTTTTTTGTTTATTATTTCCATTTGCAACATTTATCTCAGCAACTGTAGCATGTGTCGCTGGCAAATTTTCATAAATACGTGACCTTGTCCTGAAAATAAAAGGAGCCAACTTGAATGTTTACAAAATACGAATGTATTTTAAGACAAACTCAACAATTCAAAGATCATTTAGGCCATTTAATGTTTTCTTATTATTATGGAGAGCCGTTTTTATGTTTTTTGTAACGCACTCAGCTAATTTATATGCAACCAGTGTATGGTTCAATGACTAAAATGACAGAAATTAAATCTTATGAATAATTGGCGCCAGCAAATTGTGTTTTGTATATTTTAAAATTATTATATTCAAACTTGTACTCATGTTAATATTATTCGCAGTTATGTTGTTTTATGTGTTTAATTAAATTAAGTACTAAAACCAAAAAAACATACAAAAAAATGTTAAAAAATTATATTTTGCTTGAATAATTATGGTTTGGAAAACTTGCTGTTTGTAGTAACATTACTTTGTAGGAGATAACTGCAGAATTTTTTTTCGTTTCGCGTCCCATGGTACTTTAAATGTTTTACTTCTCGGAATAATACGATGACAAGTGGCGACTGTGCTACAATTAGTTACTTAAACCCCACCAAAAGAACAGTCATAGATATATAACCCAATGGAACATAGTTGAAATAATATAACGGGTGTCCGCCGGGAAGGTATACTAGTTACTTTTACCGCCATTTTGATAAATATTTGGCAGTCGTGAAGTAGACACCTGGAAAATTTATTATGGAAGACTATTCGTTAAACGAACGTATTTTAATCGTTAAAACATTTTTTTACGATGAGAAAGTTACGTGAAATTTTTGGGAGAAACAACTTGCCAACAAAACGCCCTAATTATCGTGTAGCGAATGATTTCGAAAAAACGTACTGCAAGATCGGCTGAAAGCATTAGTGCTGTTAAAGAAAGTGTTCAAAACAATCCATCAACCTCAATTCGAAGCCAAGGATTTGCATTCGTTTCCATATAAGATTTAGTTCACCCCCCTCCCCCCCCTCCGGGGACACATCATAAGTCTTTATGGGTCACACAACCATCTAGACTTGTGTCTTACGGAGATAAAAGGGAAAGCAGTTGCCTTCAAGGCTAGCAGGAGCCAACTGGACAATTCACTATATTTCCACGGGAATCAGTAAAGCTGTTCTCTAACTGATTATTGAGGTAGGCCCTTCGGGAGTATCGTGGTGGCGGTATGTTTCGAGGCCTTCGTTTGAGTTTGTGGGTCGAATCATTCACAATGAACACAATGACTGCTCCAGGTCCAGTGAGTATGAATGCCATAGTTTTCTTAATTATATTAAGCGTTCTGGACCAGGAGTTGGATAGTCTCCAACTCTTCAGCAAGGAGTGAAGGCTGCGGCCTGCTTTGGGCTTTTGAAGTTGCAACTAGGAGTGACCGGAGGATATACGTATCCGAAGGCCTTCTAGGAGGAGGATGACGCTACATATCATCCAAAAGTGGTAATGATCCACCATCTGATTAAGGCTCACGGCCAGGTGCAAATGTAAATCTTATTACGTCATAAGATCTAGTTGACACAAGAGCTTACTCCACAAGGCCATTTACGTTGCCGTACATATGCCATCAGGAAGTTATAGCTCGCCCATGGCACCACGATTTTCATGAAACATTCATAATGAATGATGAAGCACATTTTCATTTGAATGGACATGTGAATAAACAGAATATAGTCGGTTCTGGGTAATGGAAAACCCTTAAATTATTCAACAGTCACCTGTGCATCCATTGAAGGTGACAGTGTGGTATGCAATTTTTTTTTTGTTTTAAAGATAAGTAGCACATCAGGCAACAATGCCTATTTGGTCAAGTACAGATGGTGAAAGTAGAAGGATAGTCGGAAATTAACTGCCGTATATAACACAGCACAGCGACCAGTGACTATGCTTTAATCGCTGAGCAGCTCCACCGACAGTCAATTTTTATTTTTGTAGTGAAAAAAAACAAGGTCTTCGTTGGGAATCGAACCCACAACCCCCACATTTACAAGCTAGTACACTACCTACTAGCCTACAGGGGCACCTAATTTGCTCAAAAGGAATCATTCGATCTTACTTCTTTGAAAATGAAAAGTGAGTAATAGTAACTGTTAATAGAGAGCGATATCGTGATATGATTGAAAACTTTTTTAAGGGCGCTTGATTAACATGTTTTATCAACAAAATGGTGCCACATTGCATACAACCAAGACTATAAAGGTATTACTGCGAGACCTCTTTTTACAATAAATTATTTCAAGAAATAGGAATCATGATTGACCTCTAAGGTCGCTTAACGTGACTAGTCCGGACTTGAAAAGCAAGATTTATGATTAAATAGATTATAAATTAATTAAAGATTAAATAAAACATTTATTTGATTATTATTTTGATCCGACCTCTTTTTTTATTAAATAAATAATAATTAATATCAGTAATGGTCTTTTTTTTAAATAAATTTAACTCTATATTTTCAATATTTCGCTTTCCTGTGGAAAGCTTCTTCAGGAAATTATTGCGAAAATTGAAAAGTGAGAGGAATCGTTTTATTTCATATTGACTCTTCCATTAAATTTAAGCGATTCAATCACTAATTTATTAGCAAACCCGGTTTCTATTATAATTAAATATATAATTTATTCAACACTTTGCCCTTTTTTGAATAAATAATTAATTGAATCAATTAAATATTAATTAAATTTCAATCTAAACTCCAACGAAACTTTTAACAGGTGCAGCAATGAGTTTTTAGATGTATGAAAATTAAAATTTCAACAAAATATATGATTTTTCAAAAACGCGAAATAACATAATTATTTCTTAATAATTTAAACATCAAAGACTGAGAAATTTCGTTAATAATAAAGCTTTTTTTATAAAGAATTAAATTTTAAAAACCAGTATTTCACTCCACTTGAGAATTTTTCAATTTTTCAAGATTTTAGTTAAAAAAAGGTTTCTTTCAAAATATCGGTATTAAAACAACTATTTAAAGAAAGATTTACGGAATAAAACGACTCCAATTCAGCAAAAGAAAAAGAAACGAATGTGACTGGCGAAGAATCACATATTCATAGAATCTTTAATTGGGAATAAAAGCTGTAACTTCAATTTAGTAGAAAGTTCAAACAAAAATCAAAATTAACAGAAAAATATAGAAAATCTCTATTAATGTGTTGGTACGAAAATAATTTCTATTCAAATATTTTTTGCATTAGAATAATAAATATTTAAAGATTTTTTTAAATCAAATTCGTTTTATATAATTTTTTCCAAAAACTTTATACTTAAAACGTCTTTAATAGAAACATATTTAAGTATTGCAAACAGCCTTGAGATGTTGCCGTTCTTCTTGCTTGCCAATCATCATTGACATCAGTGCCACCATATGTCAACTTATATGTGAGCATTTGCTACTCCCCTAAAGAAAAATGTCGCCATGCTAACAGAAGGGTGTATTTTTTGTCTTCTGCCGTACATTTTTTTCTTAATAACAGCAAATAAGTTTTATTTTTTTCTATACATTTGTGGAAATGCATACGTATAACGCACACAGACCACAAGCAATAAGAAACTAAAACAAAAAAAAATTATTATTTAATATTCATGAAACAAACTCGTAAATAAAAAGCGATCAAATTTTACACCTCCTCCTTGTAATGTGATGTGATAAAAAAAGTCACAAAACATCTACAAAAACAAATATCGATTTCAATTTCAACGTCAACAGATATTTGTACTTGAACATTTGCTAAAGGAGGGTTCAGGTATGGAAAAGTAGTATTAATTAAAAGAGAATTTATGCAATTAAAAGGTTTTTTTTAATTTTTTCTACAACAATTTGAAGAGTGAAGTTCATTTTATGCTGGCGACTAAAATTAATTACCACGCAAAATTAATTAATCACAAAATTGTTTATGATTAGAAAAACTAATATCTGAAATTTTTTGAAGGAATTAAAAAGATCTAATTTAATGTATAACAAATAATCCATTTTCTTTCTTTTAGAATATTATTTTCTATTAAAATTTAATTTAGACAATTTGGTTTAAGGTTACCATATTTAGTCAACTTATATTCATAGCGTCATGGCGGCGCTTGAAAACTATTGAAAACAAATAATTTATTTAGTCTGCTTTCCAAAAATAACCCTTAAAAATATACGATCAAGCCTGGCAACAAAAATTTTAATAATTTATTTATTATTAAAGCCATGCCAGCTTAGTTAGCCCATCGGAAAGCTTTTTCTTCTATTAAATATAGCAACCGTACAAGGCCTATTGCAATATTGCATAATACTCTCCGCTAACGCTTCACTCCTTAAGATTTGCCAAACATTAAGGTTATCGCCGCTTCCTTTTTATTTTTAATTTATTTTCCTTTTTTTAAATAAAGGGAGATGCGTATTTTGCTCAAAACTGTTGCTTATTATTTACTTTTACTGCTAGGGAATTTTTGTTTTACTAGGTAGAAGTGAGCTCCACAATAACCCAACACCAGCTACACTCTCTAACGTAGCTTGTGCTCCTATCACTATCACATTTATGCAAATCTCCGATATCTTCATTTAAAGGTTTTTTGCAATCAAATTCTCCTTCCTAAGGATTGTATATAAGTAACCTTAGGAAAAAATCCATCGACTTATTATTCTCTTGTCGTTACTGCCTTCTGGAAATGACATAACGAAATTGGTGATAGAAATTCATACTCAACCAGTTAACATTTCGTAAATCGCAGTGAGGTTTTGCGAATTTATCTAATTCCGTAGCTAATTTATTGTTACAGCCGACTTTAAATGCCAAAACATTTGAAAATATATCTAAAAATGTTGAAATGGCAATACCGTTCACTTCAATTAATAATTAAATGTGTATTAATCTTTTAAAGGTCTTTTTAATTAAATTTAACACTATATTTTTTCAATATTTCGCTTTCTCTTGGAAAGCTTGTTCAGGAAATTAAAGAATTTTTTTTTAATTGTTAATAATTTTTGTATTTATTGAAAATAATATCCTGAAGAAAAAAAATTTTTTTTTTTGTTTTGAATTGTTAATAATTTTTATTTTTATTGAAGTATAATTTCCTGAAGAAAAAAAATTTGTTTTCTGAATTGTTAATAATTTATGTTTTTATCAAAAATAATTTCCTGAAGAAAAAAATTTTATTTTTGAATTGTTAATAATCTTTGTTTTTATTGAAAATAATTTCCTGAAGAAAAAAAATTTTTTTGAATTGTTAATAATTTTTGCTTTTATTGAAAAGAATTTACTGAAGAAAAAAAAATTATTTAATAGTTAATAATTTTTGTTTTTATTAAATATAAATTCCTGAAAAAAAAATTTTTTTTTGAATTGTTAATAAATTTGGTTTTTATTGAAAATAATTTCCTAAAAAAAAAATTTTTTTTTGAATTGTTAATAATTTTTGTTTTTAATGAAAATAATATCCTGAAGAAAAAAAATTTTGTTTTGAATTGTTAATAGTTTTTATTTTTATTGAAAAAAATTTCCTGAAGAAAAATTATTTTTTTGAATTGTTAATAATTTTTGTTTTTATTAAAAATAATTTACTGAAGAAAAAAATTTTTTTTGAATTGTTAATAATTTTTGTTTTTATTGAAAATAATTACCTGAAGAAAAATAAAATTATTTTTTTGAATTGTTAATAACTTTTGTTTTTATTGAAAATAATTTCCTAAAGAAAAAAAATGTTGTTTTTTTTAATTGTTAATAATTTTTGTGTTTATTGAAAATGATTTCTTAAAAAAAAAATTTTTTTTTTAATTGTTAATAATTTTTGTTTTTATTAGGAAAAATTTCCTGAAGAAAAGAAATTTTTTTTTGTTTTTAATTTTTGTTTTTATTGAAAATAATTTCCTGAAAAAAAAATATTTTTTGAATTGTTAATAATTTTTGTTTTTATTGAAAATAATTTTCTGAAGAAGCTTCCAAGGGCAAGCGAAATATTGAAAAAATATACTAATAAATTTAATTAAAAAGACCCTTAAAGAGATTAATACATATTTATTTAAGTAATAAAAGGTCAAATAAAAATAATAATCAATTATTAAATTAATAACTTAAAAAGAGTTCTAAAAACGAGTATACTTTCCTCCAGTTCCTCAATACACATTCCGTAAATTCCGTAACATCACATAAAGAAATATTTGTACGCCTATGAAATTACCGTAGTACTATATTGCCCATCCCTGAAAAGCTCGCCTGAACAGCAGGAAAACAACGTACATTTATGATTCCCTCTTATTCGATTACATACAAAAACCAACATTCAGTTTTGAAATTAAATATTCAAAAATATGAAAATTAATATTTTTTTTTGTTTGTTGTTTGTTATTGTAGTTGTTGTTGTTGTTGAAATTTATATTTTTGTACTACATTTCTTTTTTTATATAGAGGAATAAAAATTATATTAAGTGGTGTATTAATCGCAAAAAGAATATTAAATAAATATGAAAACTGACATAAACGATGAAATAAATAAATGGAAAGCGATTGACAAGTGCTGAAATTTATTAAATTTATGAAAATATGTGTTTGATAATGACTTGCACGCCATGAAAGAAACCTTAGAAAGTTTATTAAATAAGAAAATAAAATAAAATAATAATCAAAAGTGTGTCTCTATAAGGAAATAAAACACAAAATGCTATTTGTAACACGATAAAAGAAATTTCTAATGAAAAGTATTTTCAGAACCCTTAGGAAATGAAATAAAAGAGAAATACAAAAAAAATTAAAAAAGACTAAAAATGTTAAATTAATTAAAAATAAATGAGAGAAAGAAAATAATAAAAAAAAATGTCTGCCGATACTTTAAAAGATTCCCGCAAAATTAACAGTTTGCACAAACGTAGCACTACGTTAAACGAGGACTCCAAAGTTGAGGTAATTGTGGTCAGCAAATCGGATAAAAATTTAACAAAAAGCATTGATGCCAAAGATGATTCGCTTAGAAAACGCACCTCTCTAATCATTGTACCCCAAAAGGATTCACCCGATGACTTTGACAATAAATTAATTCACAATATCAATTCTTCTTCTATAAAAGAAGCTGACAATTGTAATGAACTTGGCGATGAAGATATAAAAACATTGGAAAAATCCGCCACGAAATCTTTAGAGTCATCAATATGTTCCAATCACTCTACAACCGATGAGGAAGACTTACAAGCCCATGATAAACTAGAAAATTGTAATGAACACAAATGTAAACAACGCAATTCGATGGTCAGTGTTGATAGTTGTGTTTCGCGTTCTAATAGTTCGGCCACCACAACCAGTTCTTCCACAACATCCTCAAAGTCAAGTTCTTTGGGTGATGATATTCTACTCGATGATGATTATCAGGACTTGGAAAATGGCAACATACTGGATGATTTGGAAGCTGAAAGAAAGAATTGTGTTTCGAATGCTTCCTCCTGTATTGACGATTATTCGTTGAGACAAAAATATGAAAATTATGTTAATGCTAAAACACAAGATGCTGTCAATGGTGGCAATTCTACTGATGCTGATGAGGGTAATATTGAGGATAATGAGGATGAAGATGACGAAGATGTATTAGTGAAGAAGTCTGTATTGCATGAACATAATGAGGGTTTAGATGATGTTGATGCTCAACCACGTAGTTTGCCAACATGTGATGCTTTGTTAAGTCCTCAAGAGGCTCCCATGGGTAGACGTTATGCTGAAGTGGCTCAATTTAAGGGTAACAAACGGTAAGTTTATTTCTATTTCACAAAAGAATGTTGAAAAACGTCTACTGAAATTTATTACAAAAAAATAATGAAAATTTCTAAAGAAAATTCAAGTGGAAATAATTTTGTAATTATAAATAAATATTTTTGATGTTATTAAAGGCATATTCAATTTCAACTGTAGAGAATGAGGAGAGAGTGACAGAACTAAGGAACTTTACATAAAGTTCCTTAAAGTTTTTCTTTGTCCTCCGCAACATTTTCTAAGTTTTATCAAATAACTTCCACAATTCTTGGGGTATCCCAGCCAATATAAATTATTAAAAAGTTCCTCAAAAAATATTTTATTCAATTCAATTCAATTTATTCACAAAATTATTAATTACAAAAAATTTGTATTAGATAAATTCGTAAAGAGGTTAGGATTAGATCCTTAAAAAAATATTTTATTGTGGCAAAATATTCACATAAGAAAAAAATTAATAGAAGTGAATCTGCAGAGCACAACTTTCATCACAGCAGATACACTACTTTAGTGATGGGTAAACACTTGATAAGAAATCTATTTTTGCGAGAAAATTTTTAAGGAACTAGACAGAACAACCCTCAAAAGTTTATGGAATCGGTTACATTATTCAGTTTAATTTAACCGATTATATCAAATGGGAATTACAAAACACTCTTCTAAACCCATGACTTCGAACAATCCACGACATTTATTTTGGCCGTACCTAAATGAATTTCTGAAGTTTATTCAGGATTCCTTCAATTGAAAAAGGTGTATTAATTAAATATTGCCATTTTCCCTCCTAACTGGCTGGTTTGTTGTCAAATGCGAGCGCTTTCGATGCGAATGCATCATTCTCAAGCTGCGTTTTGGGGTTGTAGATGGTGAGTCAGTGTTGGCAGTTCTGTTGTCAAGTTCGTATCTATTCAGGTAAACAGAATGCCAGTCATCTGGCGTTTTTATGCAAAGTAAATTTAGTGATACCTCCGTCTTTTATTATTATCTAGGTACGTGTGTCCGTCTAAGGGTGTTTTTCGTTTGCCCCTTTGCGTGAGTAGTTTTAATGGTGTGAAAATTGTGTCTGAGATCGTGTTTACCTGTTCGTTTATAATCCCCCCCAGGGGCATATAAATATGGTCGGTCTTTATAGAATATTTCACTATCTAGACACAGTGCAGCTGGGGTAAAAAGGGAGCCCAGTCCCCTGAAGTCAGACAGGGAGATAACTGGGGAAGCTCCACTTTATTTCCACGGGAATCAGTAAGCTCGCAGAGTTCATTATTTGTCTCTTTAGACATTTAATAGTTCTCTGACTGATCATTGAGGTTGGCCCCTATATGGGATAGAGAAAAGGGTAATTTATTCGCCACACATCTGAAAAAAATATTTACCCCGAACACTGCATCTGATACTGTCGATCTGAGCTCGTTCAATTCGTGGTGGTTGTGGTTTCGAGGCCCCATAACAGGTTTGTTTAATATGGTGGCCAGGATCATTTCACTGATAATGACACGCAAAGTGAATGATCCAGTCCAGTGACATATGTTCTGGACAGGAGTTAGAAAGTCTCCAACTCTTTAGCAAGGTGTGATGGTTTGCAGCCCTGTCCTGCAATCATTAAAGTTGTAACTAGGTGGTTCTGTTGCCTAGAATTATGCCTTCGGCTATCTAGGACGCATGTATGGCGTTCCAAATTTTACAATAGTGATTTGTCCACCATCTGATTAAGGCTACATAGCCCTGTGCGGATGTAAAACAAATCACACTCTGTTCGTTTATAATGTCATTGTTGAAAGTTTTTGTTTTGTAGATTTCCATGTTTTCAAGTATGTCTAGTCTTCGTCCCTCTTTTTGCTAGGATGCAGTAATATCATACATTCATCTATTTCCCTTGGTGTGTGTGTACGTGATTGTCAAGGTGTAATGCAAAGTGGGAATCTTCTCTTTTCCGTTTGTATAAGCGTCGTATGTGTTCTGTAAACCTTGTTTGTAGTGTTCGTCCAGTAAGTCTGTATACCCCGCTGGAACTAAATCTGTCTGTTGTTTCTGCCATTGTTCTGAAATTATGTCTCAGAGTGTTTCCACTTTTTAATGCTGTGAGTATTCCTTCTTTGTGAAAAAGATTAGTTAGTCTGTATATCTCTGGTCCTGTGTAAGTAAAAGTGTGCCATCGTGTTGTATCGGCTGTATCTTTGTCTTCTCTATTTCTGTTCTTAGTATTGTATGGTCTAAGTAGTTTATCTATGGTAGTGGACTTGTAGCCATTATTTATAGCTATGGTGTAGATTGCGTCGAGTTCTTTGTTGTACTTATCTGGAGTAAGTGGAATTATCTTAAGTCTGTGTATCATATGTCTAAGCGCTGCTAGTTTATGTTGCGTAGGATGACTTGAGGTGTTGGGGATGTTAGTGTCTGTCGTAGTTGGTTTTCTATAGATGTCAAATGTTAAATAGTCAGTTCCTCGTGTTATAGTGATGTCAAGATAATGCAAACTAGTTCTGTCTCGTTCTATTTCCATGGTGTATGTAATCTTATTATGAATTGTGTTTAAGTTTTCTAGAATTTGTTCGCCGTTGTCTTGTTCAAGGATACATATAATATCATCTACGTATCTATAGTAATGAGTTATTTTGTGTTTTTCCATTAGTGTTTTTGCGTGTAGTGATTCGAGATGTTGCATGAAAATTTCCATGAAGATTGCGGAAGTTGGGTTTCCCATACCGAGTCCGTCAGAATCTAAAGTAGTTCTGTTTTATTATCGCTTTTGCAATATCCATAATATTAGTGATGTATTGGCTTTCGTTTAAATTGTCTAGTGTGTTGCGTAGAATATCTAAGGTTTCATGTGTTGGTATTGAAGTATATAGATCCTTGATAGCAAAGGAAACGAGTCGGGTGTTTTTGGTTATTTGATGTCCTTAAGTTTATCGATGAGCTCTTGTGTATTACGTATAGTATATGTGTTTTGTAAATTTATCCTTTCCTTAAGTACGCCGGTGAGGTGTTTAGCTAGGTGGTATGCCGGTGCAGGTCTGTAGTTTATAATGGGTCTCATTGGTATGTTTTCCTTGTGTATATTTGGTTGTGCTTTAATTGTTGGTGGTGCTGGATTCATGTTCATGTATTTGTATACTTTTCCGTCAGTAAACGTTTTGCAGCGTTTTAATAGGTTGCGTATTTCTCTTTGGAAGGATTCAGTTGGGTCATTTTTAAATTTAGTACAGTTGGTCTGCTGTATAAATTGTTGTGTTTTGTCTATATAATCTTTTTTGTGCATTATTACAGTCGTATTTCCTTTGTCCGCCTTTGTAATTATTAGGTCATTGTCCCGTAATTTTGCCCTTATCTGTTTAGCAATTTTTTGCTGGTTCGGATTTGTTTTTGCTTTATTGTGTTCTTTTATCGTTTTCTCAAGTATGTCGGCCACTCTGTGTCTCATGTGTTCTTGTCGGTCGGTTGGTAACAAAGTGATAGTTGCCTCAGCGTCTACAATCGGTGTTTCAATCGTCTTCAGTATCCTGTCAAAAGGTAAATTATGTTTCATTCTGTTTTCCATTAGTTTTGTCTCGTTTTCATTGAATCGTATGTCTGTGAGGTCTTTGACGCGTGAATGAAACTCCATCTTTGTGTGATTGTCGGTTCGTTTTGTTAGCTTTGTAAATTTGCGCTCCATGCGTTTGTATTTTTAATTGATTTGGTTTTGTGCCCTATCGCGTAGATTGTGTAAAAATGGTGGAAATATATGGAATAAATAATGTCTAGTCAATATGTCGGCTACCTCTAAATTAAATCAAAATTAACATAATTCCTTGTTAATTTTGACTTTTTTGATACTCAGTACAAAGAGAAATACTCAGTATAAAGAGAACACTGAAGATGGCAAACAGCCGAAACCGGTTTGTTCACAAGCCAATTTTGACAAGCGTCGACGTAAAACCGTACCCAAATAAAAACACTCTTTGTATTTTAGTTTTACTTTTAATTTGTTTGGCGGTTAAAGGCCGCGTATGTGAAAATTACGTGTCCTTTAATTAAAAATATTTATTATACCGAATATTGTTTTGCATTTTCGGGGTTCCTCTTAATTATTATAATTTGTTGCTGTAACGGTTATACATAGTAATACATCGGTTGTGAAAACTTTAAGAGCCTTCCCATTCCCTTCCTAGCGATAAGAACAGATGAACTAACATGAAAGAAAATAATAGCATTAAATTTTAACACAATGGTAGCCGGGCTACTTTAAGTATTCGCTACTCGATACGCTCTAAAAAAAATTCTTCATTCCAAAATATTCCATGCAAATGTAAAAGGAGCTTCAAAGAAGAAAAATAGAAATCGAATGTGTTTTAGCGGGTTTAACAATTAATCAGAATCAAACATTTTTTTCATCTTCTTTCTTAGTTTAAATTTTAAAAATAAAAATTAAATTCTATTTTAATATTTACTTTCGCTAATTTAAAATTAAACTTTTTTCATTTTTAACTTAAACAGTTCTTTTTTTCCTTAACAGCCTTGTAACACTTAATTGTCTGCTATGACTATTAAATTTTTAATAACTCAATTAAATTTTGAATGAAACGACAACAATACTTTAACAAAGAGCATGTACGGCGTATGTTATGCCCGCATTAACCAACAAGATAAAACATATGAAAACAAGAAGACAACATGTTAAACATTTCTAACATGGCTAATTGGCATAGCTGACAATATAGGCCAATTTGTTTATTTACAACGACAGTAGACTGTAGAGTATAAAACCACAAAACTTTACAACGCTACAAGGCTTTCGCTTGAATAAACTTTAAATGTATAAAAAATGAGACAAAAGCAACAACAACAACAACAATAATTATAATAAGGTTAAATTAAGAAAAAATAATATAAAAATAATGCAATAATTGTAATGAAATAGATGATGATATGAAGTCTAAAAAACGTACAGCGAACTTTTATGTTTAATTAATGTAGTTGAACCTTTGAGATCATTAAGAGAAATAAATTCCTTTTTCCTCTTCTAACATTTTTAGCCAACGTGAGATATATAGCAAAAATAAAGCCAGAAGATAGAAATAAATTGATGTTAAGCATAAAAGGGAGGCAGGCGGTTAATTTTTGAGGGTGGTTTAAAGCTATTTTTATTTTGTTAAGCTTTTGTTAAATAATCGTGATAAAAGGTGGAGAATATCTATTATAATTATTTAGGCAAATACGTGTCTTAAACTTTATTTAAGGCAACAAGTATCTTTAGTCTATTCTTGTTATTTGTTTTTTTTTCTAATATATTTACATGCTTTTAACCCAAAGTTATGTTTCATTTAATTATACAATAGCATTTTCAGGTTTTGCATCGAAAATAATGAGATATTTTATCATAAAGGCTGCAAGTTAAGATTGTTGTGATTTAATTTTCAATTAAAATATACCAGATAACAAGCAATAAATAAAATTGAATTAATTATGTGTACAATTTAATTGAAAGTTATTTTTGCGTTTTCGTAAAACTAACAATTTTTAGGCAGGCTTAAGTTTATATTTAGAATTTATCTTAACTATTATCATACATTTTGTTACGAATACAGAATTATTTTTGTATTACAATGAGTTTTCTAATATGAATGGCTTTTATCAAAAAATCATTACAGAAATTTTTTATAACTACGAGATCGGATCAATCATTCCGACTTTTTGTATTCCCGTCTCTTAATTGAAATGGTAACACTGCTCCTGTCAACAGGCAACCGCCTAAATCTGCCTAAATTTGAACTAACTGCGTTATTTAGTTTGTGTCTGACAGCCGTTAATAATAGACCACAAGCTACTGCTGGTTGGCCTCCGGTGCGTTAAGCTAGATCCGCGTTCCATCCATGGATACAAAGCGGCGCAAAAAAACGTGCATATTCTAAGGGATATAATATTTTACTTTTTAATATGAAAAATAGATTTGTGGCATGTGGCAATAAAAATAAATGCTCAGCAAGCAAGATTTGTCATTTCAGCATGAAATCATTAAATTTTATTTATCAAAATTCGAGGGGTGTGAGAAATATGTTTTTTTTTGTTTTTTTTTTTTTTTTGTTGTAACTTACATCCATTTTATTGGCGTAAGAAACGATCCACCAAATGGCTTCCAAATTTTGTCTCTTTATATGGAATTAATTCTAATTCACCCAGAACTTATGCGAAGAAAATAATGCTGCTGTATCGTTTAGCTTGAATGGAGTTTGCGATATTTTAACTTACCCTCGCTATCAACAGATGGATTTATTTTCGTCGGAAACGGAGCTGAAAAAGCCAGGTCGTTCGTATAATGAATGTACCTTAGGGAAGTTGTAGGAAGATTAATTTTTTGTATCAAAAAATGCACGTTCACAAATAAAATTGCCGAATTTGGCGTAAAAAGCAGCCAAAGGCAATTCAAGAATTGCCAATGCACCCTTGTGGCATCATTGGATCATAGTGAACCTATAAAGCAAATAATATCAAGATTTGTAACGACCCATTCGTGGGGTACACGACTGAGCCAGCTACAATTCCACCCCTAGAAATTAACATAATAGCTACCGTTAGTGAGGTGAGATAGCACCAGATTATTATGAAAACAGTTCACCAAAATTGCAACATTCTACAGGATCACCCACCGACATTTTAGCCGCGGCCAACAGTTATACGAATTACTCTTCATAAAGTAAACGACTGGCATTCAGTTAGCGGTCCTAAAATTTTTTTCATACACTTTTGCAAACTGTCTGCGCCTTTTTTCAATATTAAAAACTCAAACTGTTAAAAGGTAACAATTACAAGCGTTACCAGACTTAAAACTAATGGTAAAAAATCTGACGGCCAAAAGTCTTGTTGGAAGTATCGCTTTATTTGTAGGTAAAAATCCAAAAATTAAAAAATCATCAAATTCACTAGATTGAGATGCATTCACAAGAACATACTGTACGTACGTAGGAGTACGAAAAGAACACTGAAGATGGCAAACAGCCGAAACCGGTTTGTGCACAAACCAAATTTGACGAGGGTCGACGGAAAACCGTACCCAAATAAAACATACTGTACATTTGCGGGATTGCTGTTTCATTTTCCATTGAAAACGAACTACTAACGAGGATGCTACACCTCTAGCATTGCCCGGATTACGATAAAAATGAGGCATAAATCCAATTTTTTATTTACTCGTGAAGAAAAAGTTTGATTTCTGCTCCCTTATCACAAAAACTGTCGTGCCATCAAAGAAAAAAAATTTACAAACCTTTTGAACTTTACGAAGTTTAGCATACTCACAATATGCCCTAAATATTTAGAGTAACATAAACCCAAATCCTATAAAATATTTAAATTGTAACATTTCGAAACTTTCTTGAAGAATTTTATAGCTGTTCAGCTCCCTCAATAAAAATAAGAATCTCAAAAAATTTCTTGCTCTTTCAATTTATTGTGTTAATATTGAATCATTAGTAGGTGCCCCTGTGGGCTAGTAGGTAGAGTACTAGCTTGTCAGTATGGGGGTTGTGGGTTCGATTCCTAACGAAGACCTTGGTTTTTTTTCACTACAAAAATAAAAATTGACTGTCGGTGGGGCTGCTCAGCGATGAAGGCATATTTACTGGTCGCTGTGCTGTCTTATATACGGCAGTCAATTTCCGACTATCCTTCTACTTTCACCACCTGTTACATCTCTTCTCTATCCCTTTCCTAAAGAAAGTAGCACGGTACTTGACTAAGTAAGACCTTAAGTGCTACTTCTCTTAAAAAAAAAATTAATGTAATTTTATTTTTGATCACACTTTTTCTGACGTAACTTTATGGTGCAATTTACTCATGGTTTCACAACAAATTGAAGCTGGCACTTTATAAACTACAGTCACACAATTTTAAAGTATGCGATAAAATTTTGAAGGCTGTGCCACAATACACAAATAAAATATGAAATAAATGGAATTGATAGGATGGATAGACACATATCCCTTCATTAACTAATGTGCCATTTGATTTTAATTCACTCGCATCAAACTGTCATTTTAATTATAATTTGTGTCTTCCAAAATATTTTTTTTTATAATTTCCAAAAAAAAAAAAAGAACTCAATATTTTTTTCTTTCTTTAAACCTCAACAAAACACTAGAATTTTCCTTGTGTGGGAACATGACAAAAAATTTTTTAATAAAACAAAAATGCTTTTCTTTTTATATTTGTCATTTTAAAATGCTTTTCTTTTAGTTTTACAAGGGACATAAATACTTTTGGCTGAAGGTCACATTTAGTGTTACACAAAAATACCGACGATTTTGCTTAAGCAACAAGTGTTCGAAATCACTAAGAATTATAAAATAAAAATATAAAATCTAAAAAAGATTTTCTATATAAAATAAATTATAGTTTTTTCAATATTTTATTTAAAATTTTTCACATTTTTGTTCATCTCTACACTAATTGGCTTGTAAGTCGGGTGGAAGTTCAGGTGTAAATTGTTTTAAAACAAGAAATTGTCTTTATAAATTAAAATAACTATAAAAAATATTAAAAAAAAATATTATAAAACTTAATGAGTGTTTCAAAGTTTATATTACAAATGCAGACAATGTTTTCTTTTTTTTTTTGTATTTGTAAAGGGTTTTTCAACCAGAAGTTTGTTGTTGTCAAAAATAAAACAACAAATTTTGTTTGTTTGTATTACGAAGAGAAAAGTTCGTTAATTATGAGTGAAAAATTATATCTAGCAAATGCGCACCAACGACCACGCTGACAGATATCGATTCTTTCATCAGAGTTATTAATCACTTTTTGACAAAATGGCGGTTCTATTTTGTTAATCGCATCACGAATTTTAAGGCTAAATTTTTAAGGCTAAAATTGATTCGATTGTCTCCGTATAGACTCTGTCCTTAATCCAGTGGTGTTATATCACAGGACAAGACTGGCCACTTAACTGCTGGTTGTCGTGAAGTTAGGCGATCAGGAAATTAGGTTTGCAATAAATTGGATGTGCGACATGTGCCAGCGTCTTTGTTGAAACCACATTTGAGTGATATGCCCTGCAGGCTAGTAGGTAGTGTACTAGCTTGTCAGTATCGGGGTTGTGGGTTCGACCTTGTTTTTTTTCACTACAAAAATAAAAATTGACTGTCGATGGGGCAGCTCAGTGATGAAGGCATAGTCACTGGTCGCTGTGCTGTCTTTTATACGGCAGTTAATTTCCGTAACTCTCCTTCTACATTCACCACCTGTTTCATCTCTTCTCTATCCCTTTTCCTAAAGAATGTAGCACGGTACTTGACTAAATAGGCATTGTTGCCTGAAGTGCTACTTCTCTTTATACAAAAAAAAAAGTCGTCAATAATAGGCCAATATTGAGTTGTTAGCATCTCGCGATTACCCGTTATCGCATTTCCAATCTCGTCTTCGAAGAAAAACGACCCGATCACACCTCCAGGCGCTATGTCGCCATACAGTGACACGTGTAAAGGCTTCTCCATAATCGTTGTAAGATTTTCAGAAACCCGGATGCGGCAATTAAGGTTGCTGACATACCCTGACAAGTAAAAATGGGCTTCGTCTGAAAAAAATATTTTTTCAGAAAAACCATCCGGTTGCTCCTGAATGAGCGACTCTACGGCGATATGTATGCTCGGCCGGCTTCAATACCAGCACCAGCTGAACCTTGCTAGATTTCAAAGTGAAATCTTTAAGCTAAATTTGCCATGTAGTGGTTTTGTATACCCTCAATTGTTGAGAACGTCAAGAAATTTGGATGTGCTTCAACACTGTGGCTGCGCTTGAATGACCCGGTCGAACACCGTTGGTATTCGCACATTGTAAATCAAGCCTATCGACTTAAATTTAATGACCAAATTTTTCGCCAGCATAACACAAAAAAAAAAATTCTAAAAAAATGTACAGCGTTACAGTAAATGACTTTCACTTTTTAAAGTGTCGAAAAGGTTAATTCTTTCGAAATTTTTTTAAAAAATATCACTTAATATACAAACGTAAATCTTGTTAATTATCTCTTTTAATTTTTCAATATTTGAAATGCTCTTAAATCCCACACGTTTTCTATTCAAAAAATTGTGCAACTATTTTGCGTAATAAACTACAAAAAAAATTTTTAGTTTTTATACGGTGACAAGGAAAAAAGCAGCCATCCAAAATTATTATTTATTTTAAGCCGAAGTAAAAATTTAAATATAGAAAACACAGCAACAATAATAAACTTAATTTGTTTTTTATTTTATAAAAAAAAAATATGTAAATTGTATAAAACTGCATTTCTTAAAGACATCTACGAGTCTATTTTATGTAAAAAAGGCGCCCACCCTTTTCTTCTCACAAAAATTCTTAAATTAATTAAATTTTTATATAAATTTGTTTGTGTTCTTTGGAGTTAACTGTATGGTTTTTGTTGTTTTTTTTTTTTATTGTAATGGTTGTTGTAATTTTTATGAATTTCACGCCAACAGCAGACAACAAGTTGTTTTAAAATCAAATTTTATTTTTATGCATCAGATGTGACCCACATTTGTTGCATATCTTTTTCTGTGCCTCTGCGTGTTGTAGTATTTATTTCATTCATTTATTTTTCAAGTCTTATTTCAATTTTCTTTTTTAACTGCGCTACAGCATAAGCAATTCGTATAGACTTTTTCATTTTTATGTTCTGACTTAAGTTTCGAAAACAATTTTTTTGTGTGAGGGGATTTTTTAATTTTTTTTTTTTTTATAAAACTGTAAAAGCTCTTTAAAGATTTATCAGTAGTTAATGTTAAAAGGGTGAGAGATATGGCATGTAGCTATTTTTAAAAGACTATTAATCAAAGAGCTTTGTGTATATAATTTTAACTGCAACAATAACAATGAGTCTGTAACTGCCAATGGTCACTTTGCAGTAACAGTTTACTGTAACATCAATTTAATTTGCTCTACCAGTAAATTTACATTTATTGCTGAATTGAAAATTCATTACTCAGTATAATTTACTGCAATTTTGTTTGCATTACCAATAAAAAAAATGTCCATGATGAATGTAGCAGCATATCGTTTATAGCACGTACTATTATTTTGATGTTAAATAAAATTGGCCGCCATATGCTAATAAATATTAATGCGAAAAATGCAGTGACGAGTAAATTTTTAGCGGTTAAGCTGAAATCACACAATTGGTCAAATGTACAGATTTCAGCCAAATTTTATCTGCACACTTTTGTACAAAAAAACGACCCCACGGGGGCACATATATGGTCTTTATGGAGAGCTACTATGTAGACCTGTGCAACTGGGGGAAAAAGGGAGCACCCAGTCCCCTGAAGTCAGCAGGGGTACAACTGGAAACTCCACTTTATTTCCACGGGAATCAGTGATCCGCAGAGTTCCGTTATTTGTCTCTTTAGACACTTAACTATTCTCTGACTGATTATTGAGGTTGGCTCTATATGGTAGTATCGTGCTGGTTGTGGTTTCGCGGCCCCATATCAGTCTATGGTTCTATGGAGGCCGGGTTCATTTCACCTTTAATAACACCTACCTGGTGAAATGTTCCCAGATCCAGTGAGCATGTGTTCTGGACAGGAGTAGGAAAGTCTCCAACTCTTTAGCAAGGTGTGATGGTTTGCAGCCCTGCCCTGGAATCATTAAAGTTGCAACTAGGAGGTTCTGTTGCATAGAATTATGGCTTCGGCTTTCTAGGACGAGCATGACGTTCCAAATTATGCAGTGGTTTGATCCACCATCTGATTAAGGCTTCATGGCCAGGCGCAAATGTAAATCTAATCACACAGTTGTACAAAAAAACATTTGGTGTACCGATGGCTTTTTCAGTGTTCACACGATTGTGGCATTTTAGCCAAAAATTTTCTGCGCTTATATGACAACAGCAAACAGGTGACAAAAAGGCTCTACCGCGGTCTGAAAGTATCTATTATAATTAAAAGGGTGCTCACAGCATAGTACTCATGGCCATTGCTAACGCGGAGTACAAATTCCTTTACATTGATGTCGGGTGCAGAGTGTAATTCGTTTTACATCCGCACCTAGCTATGTAGCCTTAATCAGATGGTGGACAAATCACTATTGTATAATTTGGAACGTCATACATGCGTCCTAGATAGCCGAAGGCATAATTCTAAGCAACGGAACCACCTATTTGCAACTTTAATGATTCTAGGACAGGGCTGCAAACCATCACACCTTGCTAAAGAGTTGGAGACTTTCTAATTCCTGTCCAGAACACATGTCAAGCATGCTCACTGGACTGGATCATTCACTTTGCGTGTCATTGTCAGTGAAATGATCCTGGCCACAATAATTTTCATAAATCCCTTATGGGGCCGCAAAACCACAACCACTACGATACTCCCATATAGGGGCCAACTTCAATGATCAGTCAGAGAACTATTAAATGTCTAAGGAGACAAATAATGAACTCTGCGGGTTCACTGATTCCCGTAGAAATAAAGTGGAGCTTCCAGTTGTCTCCCTGTCTGACTTCAGGGGACTGGGATCCCTTTTTCCCCAATTGCACTGTGTCTAGATAGTGGAATATTCTATAAAGACCATATTTATATGCCCCTGGGGGGTGATGTCGGGTGCAATGAAAGAGTTTCGGACGGCGGAGTTTTTGGCAAGTCTACATTTCTGAATGCTTTAGACAATAATACGCTTGGACTGCCTGAATATCAATCTTTGGCAGGCCGTTAACTCGCAGTTCCATACCTTTTAGTAGCGGACGATGCTTTCCGTATGCTGGGCAACGCATATTCAATTACCGATAGTCAAGGGCCTGCGGTGCCTTACATAATTTTTTAATACATAAAAATTCAAATTATATGGAAGGGTTTTCAATGGATATGTACGATGCCCGACTTCGTACATAAGCAATGACGCGAAAGAATTTCGACAGGTATTCGAGCAATACTTTATGTCGGCCGCTGGTAAAATTCGATGAATTGTTCAACGTTTCTTCGCTCTCGCAGACGAAATCAAGAGATGACACCGAAGGTTTTGTTTTTTCCTGGGCATGGTTGTGATAAAACTGCATGGCAGTCCAAAAAGGCCAATGAGGCTTCGAGCCTGATGGGACTCATGAGCATGAGTTTTTCTCTATGATAGCTATCAAACTTATAACCTCTTCCGTAGACCATGCCGTTGTTACATGCCGTCGCTTCCTCGTACTTGTTTCTGACGTTGATGTTGCGCCATCTGTTAGACTGCCCATATTTCCACACGCTGCAGCACCAATGTTGTTGAGCATTTTCTTCATCTTCTATTTTCTTCATCCGTATCCATGATCTTAAAAAATTATTAATTATTTATCGAGTATTTAGAGAATATTTCAAAATTATACTGACATTTAATTATAATTAATTACACTCTGATAAAAAATCTTCTAACATGACATGGTCTAGGTTGTAGGTCTCATCAAATACAGCTGCAAAAATAATTTTTTTTTTTTATATCCTCAGAATCTTGATTGGCCACTTTGATTGGGCAGTAAAAGGCAGAATAAATTATCGGTACGTTAAGGAATTTTTTCTGACTTTATTGGTCTGTGAAGTGTGCACACGATTGGTTTAACAGAGTTGTTTTTTATTTGTCTAGCGGCCAAATAAATTGGCCTATCTGCCTTTTGCCAAATATTTTCTGTCATTCAGACGATCTGTACATTTGACCAATCTTTTGATTTCAGCTTTACTTAAAATTTTCTAGTAATTAGTAAGAATAAGTAGTAAGTGATAATTCTATTTCAGGAATGACTAATTATTTGTTTTTCTGTAGTAGTCTGGTAATGTAAACAAGACTTCATTATCATAAAAAATTTACTGGTTGCTGCATTAGAAAAATAATGAAGCTATAACACAGGCTATTCTAAAAATATTTTTATATATTTTTCAAGATTATATTTGCGAAATCATCCTTAGCGTTAATAAATTTTCCTCTAATAACAGCGCCATGTTTAAGTATAAAAACTAGAACTGTTACCTATCACTCAAGAACCAGTCTCGGTTCACTAGTTTTGTGCTAATTATTCTTCAATAACATTATAATTGATAAGCTATAAAATAGAAAATTCAATTAAAAGTTCGATAACATCTAAAAGAATGAAAAACAATTAAAACACTTCAACCAAATAGTGTATATTCAATGATATTACTTAAGACGCTTTTAAACTGAGTCTTTCCAAAATTTGAAATAAAATCAATATTTTATGATTAATAATATAATGGTGGTCCTATTTATTCGACCTCTTTGTTATTGTTTTCAAAAAAATTTTTCAAATTGTTAATAATTTTTGTTTTTATAAAAAATAATTTCCAGGAAAGCGAAATATTGAAAAAATAAAGTGTTAAATTTATTTAAAAAAGACCGCTACTAAGATTATAAATAATTCATAAATATTTTATGAAATTGTTATAAATAAAATTTAACCGTCTTAGAAATCTGTCTTTATTTTTGAGAATATTAGGTTTGTTTTTGATCGGCGGACACCCTGTATAAAAGTGTTGTTGATGATAAATCGTTTGAGGGCATTTTTTGATTACTCGATACTACTAAATATTGTATAATTTTGTTGGAAATACCTCTAGCAACTGCGATTTCGAGCATTAGGCGAGTAAACACATCTAGTTATCTGCAATATAGAAAGATGTGGCAGTTGGCTCTATTTTTTTTTTTTTTTTTTTTTTTTGTTGTACTTATATTTATGTGCATGTTGGTAGGGGCCAATTAAAACAATAGCGCAACCGCATTTAAAGGTAAAATTAAATGCATTTCTTGACCACTGAAAAAGCGCCGTTTTCATGCTCTTAAAATTTCTTCTGTAAAATTTACAATTTAACGAGCACTTAAGAGAAATGAGGTAAAAGTTTAATCAAATATTCTAGATCTTAATTAAAAAATGCGTCCAGTAAGACGGCATCTTAAAAGAAACTAACTGCGTTGTAGGTTAAATAATTTAAAATACGCTAAAGCAAAATTTATTTATTATTGCAAATCTTTATTAAGAATATTTTTAAGAATATGTGTAAAGTTAATTAATTTACTTTTTAAGTAAAAATTTTCAAGCTTTTTGTAATTTACAACTTCTGCTTTCATTCTAAACTGCTATATTTCATATGAATAAAAATGATCACATGGAATTTATTTCAATAAAATTTACATTTCCTGCTTCTTACAAATTACTTCTAAGTTGTGTTTTCAAAATTTCTTAAGTTTGATAATTTCTTTAAAAGACAATAAGAAGTTGGTTAAAACAAAATAAAACCAAAAAATTTAGTTTAAGATGATTCAAATTTTTATTGCATCACGAAGATAAAAATCCGGCAATTATCAAAGATGATAAATGATATCTGGCAAATGTCCACTACGACAACGCTGACAGATGTCGATTCTTTCGTTGGAGTTTCTAATCGCTTTTTGACAAAATGGTGGCCCTATTTTGGTAAGCACATCATGGATTTTAAGTTTTAAGGCTAAAATCTATTCGATTGGCTTTCAGTATAGACTCTGTCCTTAACATAGCTCCAAAAAAAAATAATCCAGTGGTGTTAACTCGCACGATATGGCTGGCCACTCAATTGCTTTGTCATAAAATTAAGCGATCGGGAAATTTGGTTTACAATAAATTAATTATATCATTGACTGTATGACATGTGGAACCGTCCTGCTGAAAGTACAGTCACGTCAATAATAGGCCAAAATTGAGTTATTAGCATCTCTGGATAGCATGTTCTTTTGTATTTTCAGCCTCATCTTCGAAGAAAAACGACCCAATCATGGTTTTAGGCGACATAGCGCATTATACAGTGACACATTGAGCATGCAAAGGCTTCTTTTGGCAATCGTAAAGTAGACACGTGGCAAATTTATTATGGAAAAATATTCGATAAACCAACGTGTTTTAAACGCTAAAATATTTAACAAAATCAATCATCAATTATTATGACGATGAGAAAGTTACATGAAATTATTGGGAGAAACAACAACGTGCCAGCAAAACACGTCGTGTAGTGAATAAATTCGAACGAAGTCTGTAGGGGATAGGCCCAAGTATGGTTCTCAATTATCGCTTTATGATTTTCAGATGCTTAAATGCGACTATTTTACTTGCTGACATACCTTGCAATGTGAAAATGGGCTTCGTCTGAAAAACTGATTTTACCAGAAACACCGATTATTCCTTAATGAATTAAGCGAATCTACGGCGATGTGAATGGTCGGGCGGAGTCAAATCCTACACCACTTGAAACTTGTAAGGCTTCAAACTCAAATCCCTACGCAAAATTCGCCATGTGGTGGTTTTGGATAACCTCAACTGTTGAGAACATCGAGGAATTAGCAAATTTGCATCTGCTTCAACACTGTGCCTTAGCAGAACGATCTGGTCTAACGCGCGTTAGTGTTTGCACATATTGTGTCGAGCCTGTCGACTCAAATTTACCTACCAAATTCTTAATAGCGGTCTCAGAAGGACGATAATATTGTCCGAAAATACCACGAATTTAACGAAACGTAACTTTAACAGAATCATCATTTTCATAGTGAATTTAAAATATTTTAATGCGATTTTCGTGCAAAATTGAATTTATTGTAAACACTGACAATGCCTCTACTACGAATACATCAAAAGCTAAAACTAAAAAAAATTCTATGACTTCGTGTGCTGTACGGTAAATTGAAGTTGACTTTAGCCACTTTAATTTTCGAATAGCACTTATTTTCTATTTCCACTTAACGTCTGCCATGTTTATTGAGGCTTTATTTCGGTTTTTTTTTTTTTTTTTTGTTTAAATTTAACTGCAATATAATGACTTGAAGATAGAAAAATTAAATAAATTTTGCTGTTTATTGACATAGTAAACGAAAACTTACTAATGCATGACCCAGCATTAAAGTAAAAATTATTTTTTTTTAACTATTTATTTTGCAATTTAATTTCCAGTGTGCGTTTTGTAAATTTATATTAATTTTTAATGTTCCCCTTTCTAAATGATATTTAAAGAGTTTCTTACATGTAAGTTTTTTTATTTTTATTTTCAATATTTATTACAATTGTAGTTTTTAGGGTCGTAAAATAGAACCATCAATTGATTGTTTTCTTCAGTATTTATTTTTTTTAAATTTTATATTAAAGCAGCATAGTTTATTTCAACTTTAAATTTGCTTCTTTACTAGAGCAATAAAAAATGGTCTCCTTCATTAAATATTTAACTAAAATTGCAAATAAAGTTTTTCAATTTTCGTTTATTAAATTCCCCATAATTTTAAATTCTAACTAGAGTTTATATTGTTTAAGAATTTTGATTAAAGCTTGTTAAAATACTGCCAAGAAAACCAAGGAGAAAAACAATGTTATTTTTCAAATATTATAATAACTTCAAGCAGATTAGGCTACAGTGATGCCAGCTTTTTACTGCTAAATAAAATTTTTATTCATTCGTTAGCCTTTGAAAACCTTGATAACTCCAAACGTGCCCATAAAATAGTTAATAAAAAATCAATTTCTTATTCCAAAAATAATAATATCCAATATAATTTGTAATAATAATTTATTCTATCCGAAAGTCTGTACATTAAAGCAGCAAATAAAAAATAAAAAGTTTTCTAATTTAAATTACATTTATTATGTATTGCATTAGACGGCCCGCATAACTCTCAAAAATGCGTAAAAACTTCAACATTAAAATCATTAATCAAAGCAAAGTCTGTTATGTTAAGCAGTCGATTAAATTGAAGTTTAAAAGTCAAACTGAAATGTGTCACAAATTATACACTTGACATATGATTCGTTCCCAAGATACGTAAATATTTAAAGAGATTTACGAGTAAAAAGCAAAGAAAAATTGATATTAAAAAAAATGACAAATCATTTATTAAAAGTAAAAAGATTTTATTACAAGCTCTGCTACACGAATTTTGATTAAAAAAAAAAATAATAATAATAAAAAAAATTATATTATACAATTCTGTAACAAAACTTAGTGAACATTTTGTTTCCTAATGGGTTTTTTTTCACTAGAAACACAAAACATCATTCAAAGAAACACAAACCCTTAAAACACCAATGCAGTGTAAAAAAAATGTCAACTGCCTTAAAAAAAGGTTGAAACAAAAAATATTGCTCGCAGTCATACAGCAAAAATGTTCTGATAAATCATCTTTTGACATTATTCTTCTTCACTTATTTGCACAGTTATTTCTTACTTCATTTTGTTCTAAAAAAAAACTTGAATTTTTTACTGACACATTAAATGTTCCCACTCGCAGGAAGACTGTTCCGAGTTTTTACTGTTTAAAAGGTTTTTTTTTTCAATCTAAATGTTTTTCCCTCCCCATAATCTTATACAACTTACTCTTATGAAAGATAATGGATCTTGTATTGATAAAGGTTTTATTTTATATCGGCAATTATGTATGGAATACAATATCAGATAACGGTCCACCTCCGCTAGCTTCACAAAAGCACATTTTTTCACTACATTCTCACACATTTCACGCGGTATTTTATTGGTTGCATTAACCTTGCTTTTGCAAGAAGTGGCCGTTACAGTCAATGGGTGCCCCTGTAGGCTAGTAGGTAGTGTACTAATTTGTAAATATGGGGGTTGTGGGTTCGATTCCCAACGAAGACTTTGTTTTTTTTTTCACTGCAAAAATAAAAATTGACTGTCGGTGGGGCTGCTCAGCGATGAAGGCATAGTCACTGGGAGCTGTGCTGTCTTATATACGGCAGTTAATTTCCGACTATCCTTCTACTTTCACCACCTGTTTCATCAATTCTCTATCCCATTCCTAAAGAATGTAGCACGATACTTGACTAAATAGGCATTGTTGCTACTTCTCTTTAAAAAAAAAAAACAAATTAAAAAAAAAATGGCGATCGTTATCGGGCCATGTTGAACGAATTTTTCTTCCCAAAAATTGAAGAGAATGATATTGGCAACATTTGGCTTCAACAGGACGGCGCTACGTGCCACATAGCCGAAGTTAACTCGATGTTTTGCGCCCTATTTTTGAAGATCACATTATTAGCCGTAGAGCTAATGTCGTTTGACCACCGCGGAGCTGCGATTTGACACCGTTGGACTATTATTTGAGGGGTGCTGTCAAGTGTTACGCGACAAGCCAGAGACAAGTGATGCTTTAAAGGGCAATATTCGTGAAGCCATTGGTGAAATACAGCTGGACACAATCGATAATGTGCTTAAAAATTGGACCGCTCGTGTAGGCTACTCTGCATGGCCAGCCGAGGCAGCAATTTGAATGAAATTATTTTCCATTATTAACCGGAAGGATTGTACTTTCAAATAAAAACAGGAAATTAGAGAAAATATTCAGTAGTTTTGTTTATAGAATTTAAAACAAAAAAAGAAAGTTATTTGGCGGACACTTTATGTTGGTACAATTTTAGGGTGGAGACCAATAAAACTTTTGTTAAACACTTTAAGCTAAAGCAGCTAACTCAACTTAAATGAAAATATTCATTTTTAATATTTAAAAGGAACATGAAAATCCTTAAAAATGTTTTGAAATGTGAAATGATTTCTGTTTTAAATAACTTGAGAAGTTGGGCATGATATTAAGTAAAACAAAGTTAATGAAAATTAAATTGACATCAATTGAATTTTTGCGTTCAGTTTTCTATCTATTTTTCTACTTTTATTTTATTTTTAACAAACGAAAAAAGAAAATACTCAAATAAAATGTAATTTTGCACCATTTCAATTTCTCCAATTTCTCAATTAAGGTTAAGGATATTCTATCTACTTTGACATGCTAATTCAAACAAAAAATTACAGATGCCAATTTCAAAAACAAAAAAAAAAAATAGATATAAAAACTTTTAGTTGTTTTCACAAAAAAGAATCTCAAAAAGAATCGTAAGAAAATAATTTGAAAAGTATTTGCTTTTCAATTTTATTCAAATAAATACTTATTTTATTTAAATATTAATGTGTTTTCTATCACTTTTACCCTCAAAATACGAATATTGAAAACAAATAAGCAAAAAATAGAACTTAAAACAGTCTTCTTTAGGAAAAGTTTTCTTGTACAGTGGAACAAAACAAGGCACGAACCAAAAAAAAAAATTCTTGAACATGGCTTCAAAAGTATCCGGCATCGTAAAATCATTGGGATTTAATACTTGCGCACATTATTCGTACCAAATACGAACAATGAAGGATTCATTATGATTGAGGATCAATGTTTGACTATTGCAAACAAGCTACTGATTGAAGTAGGAATGAGTGCGCCAAATCGATCGATGCACGATGCATTCAACCAAGAATTAAATCGAGGGCTGCAATACAATGTTGATACATTGCAGGAATTCGTTCGAAAAAATGTGCCGTTGCTGAATGAACAGCAAAAACAAGTATACGAAACATTTATGTAAGCGGTGGACAATAATACTGGTGGTCTATTCTTCCTGGACGCACCTGGTGGAACAGGAAAAACATTTGTCAATTCATTGATTTTGGCCACTATTCGATCAAGATGTGACATATATTTGGCGTTAGCATCATCTGGAATTGCGGCAACTCTTCTTAATAGCCGTCGAACAGCACATTCTGCGCTTAAGTTGCCACTGAATTTAAACACAATTGATAGTCTAACATGCAATATTTCCCGATCCAGTTCCCCCCGGGGGCTCATATATATGGTCTTTATAGAATTCCACTATCTAGACACAGTGCAACTGGGGAAAAAGGGAGCCCAGTCCCCTGAAGACAGGCAGGGAGTCAACTGGAAACTCCACTTTATTTCCACGGGAATCAGTAAGCCGCAGAGTTCATTATTTGTCTCTTTAGACATTTAATAGTTCTCTGACTGATTATTGAGGTTGGCCCTTCGGGAGTATCGTAGTGGTTGTGGTTTCGCGGCCCAATAACAGGTCAGCTTTATATGGTGGCCAGGATCATTTCACTTTTAATAACACCCACCTGGTGGAAAGATCCTAGATCCAGTGAGCATGCCAGACATGTGTTCTGGACAGGAGTTGGATAGTCTCCAGCTCTTCAGCAAGGAGTGGTGGTTTGCAGCCTTGCTCTAGAATCATTCATTCATTCATTTTAAGTAGATGGCTCCGGTGCATGACAGCTACTCATGCGCACGTGAAATTGAGGTTAAAGTCATTCGTTTCCTAACAGTTCAATTGGAAACCATCAAATCAATCACGCGTATTGTGCAAATTTTCATTCAACTTCAACAGCAGGCATTTGTCCTTAAGGTGGTAAGTTGAACTGTGTAAATTATGTGGATCCTGCATTTGAGGTTAAATTCACCAGTCTGTCCATAGTCCAAAATGCCGAGAGGACGACGTGCGAACATCGGCCGCCGCACAAGACATGCTAGCCAGCAACAAGTGTATTCACATAACGTAAGCGAAGAAAGATGTTGTTGGCAGGCGATTTCAGGCAGATGTTGCCAGTAATTCCCCGTGCAACGCCTGCAGATGAATTGAAAGCTTGCCTGAAGGCATCACCTTTATGAAATAGCGTAAAAACATTATCGCTAACCACTAATATGAGAGTTCAACTTCAAAATGATCAAAGTGCTGCACAATTGTCAGCTGTTGTAAATGGAAAAGTCCCAGTTGAGGCGACAGCTGGATAAATTACTCTTACCAATGACTTTTGCCGATGTGTACACTCTCAATTAGCACTTATTGAAAATGTTTTCCCAAACATTAGTAAGAATTATTAGAATTATGCTTGATTAAGTAAACGAGCAATTCTAGCCGCAAAGAATAATGGTGTTGTACATGCACTGAATTTCACCATTCCCGATGATGCAGCAAATTATCCAACGGAGTTTTTGAACTCTCTGGAGTTGCCAGAAATTCCACCACATAACTTGCAACTCAAAGTTGCTTCAGTTATTATGATATTGCGTAATTTGAATCCACGGCGACTTTGCAACGATACTCGACTTGCGGTGAAAAGACTTATGCCGAATTTGATGGAGGCAACCATTATTAACGGAAAGTACGCAGGTGAAAATGCATAAATTCCTCGAATACCTAGGATTCCGACTGATCTTCCGTTTGACTGCAACTGATTGCAATTTCCGATTCGCCTTGCGTTCGCAATGACAATTAGCAAGTCGCGAGGCCAATAGCTTAGTGTTTGCGGGATAAATTTAGAAATCATTGTTCTTCACATGGGCAGCTATACGTTGCGTGTTCATGAGTTGGGAAACCATCCGCTTTGTTTGTGTTAACGTCAGATCAAACAACAAAAAATACGTTATACGTGTCCAATGAAACAGACACGTATAACGCTTCGATTCAGTATTTACTTTCGATTCACTTTCATTTTTTTTTTTACCTAGAGAAGTTCAACTAAATTCCACTTCATTTTTGTAATCGAAATGAATTCATTATTGTTGTGCAGTGAAATAAAATTTTTCTTTTTCAAATATAAAACAAAAAAAAATAATTTTTCTTCATCTTATTTTAATCCCCAAACGAAATTTTACAAAAAACGAAGCCATCTAGAGGCGAAAAGGTGTTCGCCGGGTTTGCTAGTGGTTTATTAAAGTTAATAAAACAAAAAAAAATTTTTTGCCAAAAGTATTTATGGTATTGAAATAAAAACAAACCACGAAGCAATGCAGTTTGTTTGTCTTATTTAATTTTAAGGAATTCTTATAGAAACAAACGTATAAGACAAGGCTGCCAGATCTTTTCATATTAAAAGAAAATAGTCGTTTAAAGTCGTCTCTAAATAAAAATCGCTATAACACCTCGAACAGAGGAGTTGCTTGTGCTTGCTTATGAATAAAGTATGATATTGTTAAACAAACTGGAATACCGGAATGTTTAGCTTAAGTGATGTTATTACAAAAAATAAAAAGTAGCTTGAATTATTTACCAATTAAAAGCACAGAATGAGAAAAACAAAACGTAACAATTTTCAAATTGTAGTTCTTCTAAAATTCAAAAATAACATATTAAAAAAAAATTAATTAGACTATTTTCTAAAATTTTTTTTTTTTAAATCAAATATTACTCTGTGTTAAAACGTTCTAGTTTTGTGCTCTACAGTTAAAATGTCTTTTTTGTTATAATAATTTGTTTATAACGTACATGCTGTTTTCCATGTTTGTCTTTATTAATATTTGTTTGCAAAACAATTTTTATGCTTCTGTTAAAAACACATTTGAATATTAAAACTTTATTTTTGCAAAAACAAAGAAAAACAGTTTTATGTATCAAGAAAAGTTTTGTCATGCATTGCACTTGAATCAAAGTTGAAAGTTGAAGAAAAAATAAGAAAGACGTTTCATTGGTTTTGTGTCCCTAATGGTATGAGAAAGAAAATTTAGAAGAAGTTTTTGTATTTATATATATGTATGTATGCATAAATGCATTAAAAAAGTTTTAATAATCCCAAATTTAAAGGGTGTTTACATAACAATTGAAAATGATGACATTTTGAAAGTGTTGGCAAAGTATTCAAAACCTACTCCTAGAAGACGACAGTTTAGAAATCGGTTTCCACATACAAATCCTTCTATTGTTCAATTCATAACATATCATATTGTAAGTTGTATGTTGCATTAAATACAACCCAAGAGGTTATGAGTACGCTGTGGTAGTTTCTATTACACTGCACAACAAAAAAAATATTTTTTGAATGTTTCCTACACTGAGTTAGTCAATTTCTACTAATTTTGGGGTGATAAAAACGAAAATGACAATGAAAAATTTTTAATAGCTCTGGTTTTTAAGATAAACAGTACTTTTTTTTTTTTAAAGAGAAGTAGCACTTCAGGCAACAATGCCTATTGAGTCAAGTACCGTGCTACATTCTTTAGGAAAGTGATAGGGAATAGATGAAACAGGTGGTGAAAGTAGAAGGATAGTCGGAAATTAACTGCCGTATATAAGACAGCACAGCGACCAGTGACTATGCCTTCATCACTGAGCAGCCCCACCGACAGTCAATTTTTATTATTGTAGTGAAAAAAAACCAAGGTCTTCGTTGGGAATCGAACCCACAACCCCCATATTTACAAGCCAGTACACTACCTACTAGCCTACAGCGGCACCCAATCTTAAAGAGTAGTTATACAATACGTGAAAAGTGAAAGTACATCACACAATATTGTTATATTTCTGTTAGAATATTTTGAGTATAAAATTGATACAACAAAAAACATTATTCTTAGTGTTTTGACAAATACAAGAAGTTTGTACCACCAAATTTCAATTAAATCAATCCGATGCATTGCAAGATCGCTATCGTTTAGCTTGTCTTTTATAAAACACTTCTGTAGCATCCGTACACACAGACCAGCAGTAGTCTGCAAGCATTGCTTCATTCCAACGGCCCTGATATTTCTGTTACATTAGGGCAATATCTTGATGGCATCCTTCACCATGTTCGTCACTCACAGCTCCACAGTTTTGTGGGAAGAAAGAAATTAAGATGAGAGTGAAGAAAATGAATTTTTAAGGACGTGTTGCATGGAAGTTGGTGGTAAGCTTGAAGAAGCTCTTTAACCAATACTGTGAAGTTATCAGCTCTTTTCTTACCTATAAACCCATGTACATCTTAAGACCTTAAAGACTTTCCAGGCTCTATTTTCATTTCCTGTTAAAATCATGTCAAAAGCAGGATCATTTTTGATTTCACGGATTTGAGGCCCAATAAAGATGCCTTCCTTGACTTTTGTATCACTTAAACTGGGAAACTTTGCTCTCAAGTACTTAAAAGTTTGTCCTTCCTGGTCTATGCATGGCCTTGATAAAGTTTTTTATTAGTTCCAACTTAATATGTAATGGGGGAAGGAACATTCTTAGGATCTACAAGAGGCTCGTCAATTGCATCTTTATCATTAGGGTTTAGATATCGTGTAGGCCAGTTCACTTTTTTATAGTGAGATTTTTCTATCTCGACTGTCCCACAGACACAAAAAACAACAGTACTTGGTGAACCCTAATTGCATTCCAAGGAATATAGCAATAACTTTCAGATCATTACAGATTTGCCACTTGTGTTGTTCGTATTTGATTGATTGGAGAAATGTTTTCATATTGACATAAGTTTCCTTCATGTGAACTGCATGACCTATAGGAATAGAAGGTAGCTGATTTCCATTATGCAAAAGTACAGCTTTTAAGCTTAGTTTTGAAGAGTCTATAAACAGTCTCCATTCAGCATTCAAGCAGTTCATCAAACCTTTAACATTAGAACAAACTACGAGGTTTTCTTTTTTCTCAAAAAAAGGAAGCAAATCTTTTTTGACGCTGTCTGTTCTGCGATATTTATACATCATGTTTTAGAAGATTCTACTGTTGTAGTCTTGATCCTAAAAGCTCAGCCTTTTCCTTAGACAAGCCAAGATCTCTTATAAGGTCACTCAACTCTGCTTGACTAATTCTGTACGGATCACTAGACCTATCGCTTACCTCAAAATCAGGGTCATAAGATGTAGATGGATGGGTTGCTACTTCTACAAAGTCTTTATCACCTTCCTCTAAAATTTCGAAGTTTTGGGGTGGAGAAGGGACTGGCAATGTGTCTGAGTGTGGTACAGGCCGAACAGCAGATGGGATTTTAGGGTATTTAACCGTTCCTCTTTTCTTTATAGATAAACCATGCTTAATGGGAGGAGTTAAGCAGAAATAAAAGTCGTCTGTATGATGGGTAGGCTCACGGCAAATCATAGGTACTGCAAAAGCCATTGCCCGGTTTTTATTTTTCAGCCACTCTCGCAATATGAAGGAATAAGAATTGCAACATATATGAGGAGCCCATGATTTATCTTGGTCCCCAACTTTCACACCAAAATAATGTTCATAGGCAAACTTGACGATAGGTGTCATTTTACATTTCTGAGCCAAAAATAATATTTTATCACATATATAGCAAAAGCTATCTACGGAATTCACACACCTTCGAGGCATTTCAGATCAGCAGTTAAATTAATTTTAAAATCAAAATGATTAAAGAAATATATTTGTCAAAAAATGTAGTGATTTCATCTCAAATTTAGTTTTAATTATACAGTAATACACAAAAGTAATCAAAATAAAGAAATTTAGAGAAATGTCGATCGTTACCTGCAATGTAAAAAGCCATAACGAACAAAAAAATTTAAATGCCTTTTTTTAATTTTTAATTTATTATTTATTTTTAATCTATTTTTAATATATTATTCTAAAAGAGCCTTAACTTTGTCGCTTATAACACTATGCTTTTTCTGGCTAAATGAAGGCGTCAAATGTGAAATCATGGGATCTGATGTTACCATCATTCGGTGCGTACTATCTTCTTCGTTCGTGGCAATTCTATTGCATTTTCTGGAGTGTCTAAGGCGATATTTTTTATAGTCTTTGTTACTACTTTCCTAAGCCTCTACGGATAATAGGCCTACAGGAAAAATACAATTTTCAATTATTTCCTTGCCATGAGTCAGAATTTTGTGAAGTGTAGGTGGTACAGTGCAACAAACTCTTTTGCCGTCTCCAAACAAAAATCACCAAATTGTTTTGGATCTACTACCTCGGCGATTGTTATAGTTTCGAGAATTATTGAAAACCTCTTGATTATGTTTTCATCTAGACCCCTGATTTCGGAAATCAATGCAAGATTCGTAAAGAATCTTCAAGACGTATTTCCTGAATTTGTCGTACCAGAGTCTTACTTAACAGGTTGATAACCTGTATTTCAATTTTCTCTCTAAGTTTACGCTTTTTTAAACATTTTTGGGCTTCTTTTGAGTGGACTGTCCCACGTTTAAATTCAATATTATAAGCCACATGCAAAATACACTCCATCCGCTTAATACGCGCATGAAGTAGTGACATACCAAATTGCAGTGCTTGTTCTATTGAACTATTTCGATTTTAGTCATCTTGGATGTTGTGGCTCCACAAATAAGACAAGAAGATGCAGCTGGTGTTTCTGTTAGTGATTGTGCTGTCTTGCCGTCAATCATTGTAAAATATAATTCATGTTTTACTCTAAAGTTGCGATTATTCACTGTTAACTCAAATTCTTTTAGTTGAGATATTTTATCATCGACTCTTCTCTTTTCTTCTCGTATAACTTGAGGTGTCTCTTTAACATATGCAAACTGTAGTGTTCTACAATACTGTGTGGAAGAAGGTTAATTGTTGTTCCATACCAATTTATTTATGCCATCACTTAATGATAATTTAAGTGGTACAACTGATGTCATATATAAATTAGAGTGAGAAATTTGATCATCTGAAACCTCTATTGGTATTCGCTTTGACTAGATGCCCCATCACATCCCCATTTATAGTACATTGTTAGATTTCTGCTTTCAATTTTATTTATTTCCTTTGCTGACTTGGTCTCTAGGATTCTTTTAGCAGTATGATCCAACAGGTTTTGCAGAGGTACACTGCCTGAGCAAATATTTTAAATTCATACCTTTACTTAATTGTTCATAAAAGCGAAACGCGTTCATCGATTTTCATGAGATATGTCTCATTTTGTTCGTAGGTTATACGACTTTACGTGAAAGTAATAGGACTTGACACTTTTTTTTAACGTTTTGGATTTTTTATGAATTAAAAAAAAAAAAACTTAACTCTTTACGCAAAAAATATTTTTGTTTTTTCTTCATAAATTTATTTATAACTTCGAAACTGTTGCTTATGTAGCGAAACGTTATATAAACAGATGAAAGTACTTATAATTCTTGATTTTTCTAAATTTGTTTAAGTAAAATCCGAGTAGTGGTTCTTGAGTTATGTTAAACAAAAGGGCCTTATCAGAATTGAGTTGCGAATCAATCAGCTGAAAAATGTTGTACTGTGTAATGCAACAAATTGAGAGGTGGCACTTGAAAGTGATTAAAAATGCAAAAACAGATATGAGGCAATATATTAGCGGTGATTTCCAACTGCAGGAAAGTAAGCTAAAATTGCAGGTCCGAATGTTTGGAGAAAAAAGGGATCTTTTTTATATGTTCATAAAAATAAGCAAACAAAATAAACTTAAGTCTCTGCAGAGTTTATTTTTTCAATTTTAGTATACTGAAATATCCCATATTAAATGGAAAATTAAAAGAAAAACGTTAGCTCACATAATAAAATAATATTCGTTTTGAAATTCTTAGATTTAAATTAAGTTGGTTCAGTAAAACATACAGGTACTGAGCTTGAGAGGGCTATAAAAAAAACTAGCAGTCAGATCGGAGTAATTCTTTTTGATTTGATTGTATCATTTAGTCTGAAATTTCAAAAAATCATTGCATATTGCAATGACAATTTGTCTTTTTTTTGGGAAATCCCCAGTGTGCAACGTCCACAATTTTATTTAAATTTTATAAACATTATTGGAAAATATAATGTCAATAAAACTTACAAAAATTAAATATAAAAATTAAAAAAAGAATATGTTTTTACTCAAATAATTTTATGAGATATCTTGGTATATATCTTGATCGTCGCCTTACATGGAAACATCATATTGACTCAAAGCTAACACAAATGAAACTTAAGCTAACACAATTACACTGGCTCATTGGCAGGAACTCGAGACTTGGCCTAGATTGCAAACTTCTAATTTACAAGAGTATTCTGAAACCAATATGGTCTTATGGAATCCAACTTTGGGGCACTGCCTCAGCTTCAAACGTGGATAGAATCCAACGTATGCAAAATAAAATTTTACGGTTGATAACTTCCGCCCCATGGTACATCAGAAATTCAAACATACATTGTGACTTAGACATACCGCTGGTGACTACAGAAATCATCAAATACGCAGGCAAATACTTGATGAAGCTCGAAGACTATCCTAATCCCCTTGCTCGAAATATCTTGGATTATAGTGGACATAGCCGATTAAAAAAGAGGGATACCGCAGCTTTAATCCTCAATGCTACAGATGACACATCTTAGAAACATTTGTTTTGTTTTTTTTTTTTTAAGGTCAATTTTTTTTTACCCAAAAGGTTAGTTCTGACATGGTCGGGACTAATGTAACTTTTTTTTAGAATTTAAGATTTTAAAACTTATTGTTAGTTCTTTTTATAGAAGATACAATAAATAATTTTGAGAGTTAAAAAAAAAAAAATAATTTTATTTTCCTCCTACAATACTCAGTAAACAATTGAGAGAAATATTGTAGAGGAAACATTGTGGAAGCAAATATTTATATAGAAAATACCAGCAACATTTTTTGTACAACTATTCCTTACTTAATTCGACATTATTTGCTTAACAAACATAAAACAAAGAGCATTAAATAAATACACGCTCTACATTTTTTTAGTAACAATAACAATAAAATCAATTTACGTACTAACATTAAAAGCCAGAGTTCTCCTTAATATGTTTGTTGTCTAATTGTAACAATAGTTAAAATGAAAAACAAATTAAGAGTTTATTGCCACTTAAAGAAAAGCGTAACTTAACACACAACAAGCGTTACAACAAGTTGCTCAATTAAACTTTTTAATAAAACTTTTCAAAAAGTAAACTTTTAGTTAATTAACATAAAACATGCCAACTTTAACACAGGGCCTAAAATTCCTACCAACTTTTCACAGCATACACACAAACTGAAAAACTCTCAAATCGACAATTAAAGGAAAACATCTTAAACATGTTTTTAGCTGTGAAAGAAGTTTTAATAAAATTTTAATTGTTTTTCTTTTCTTTTTTTGAATAATTATAGATCTTCCGATTCCTCTACAATAATAGCAGCATCAGCAACAACAACAGCAATAGCAGCACATCATGCAACAGGAGGCTTGCAGCATCAAAATCAATTTCCAGCAAATTTAACAAATAATTCATCAACAGCAGTATCAACAGCAAATACACACATCTCCTCTTCATGCTCTCTAAATACTCATCATACAAATAACAATTGCAACAACAATAATAATAACAACAATAACAATAATAGCAGCAGTAGTAACAATAGCTTAAATAACCATCAACGTCTACCATTTTGTGGTTTAGATTCCATTAAAGGAAGTGACAATAATGGTGGTAATGGAATTGTTGGTGGCAGCTGCTTGAATGGTGGTGGCAAAACTAATAAAAGTTTTTTTGATTCAAACGACACTGGCAGCAATACACCTGGTATGGGCGTGCATACAAATCATGGTGGCATGACCATCATCGATAATAATTCTGAACAGTTTCATTCATTGGATGCCAACGATAGTTCATGCTGTGGCGATGGACAATTTGAAGATGATATGCAAGCTTTATTGCCAAAATGTTCACGTCTGTCCAGAGATGAATTAAGTCAGGTAAGAGAATTCTAAAGGTTTTTATTTAAAATTTGTTTCTATTAAATAAAATGTCATATTTTCAATTTGTTGCCAAGTGTAAAAAATGCAACTCCACAAAATGTGTAGAGAAAAAATCTTTGAACTGTGCAGGGATGTCCACCAGCGGTGTCCACAAAGTAGTATTTTTTTCTTTATAATTTTTGCTTAAATGACAGAGAATGGATCTTATATTGCTAAATGTGTTATTTAATGTCGCCAATTATGTATGGAATACAATATCAGATAAATGTCCGGCTCTGTTAGCCTCACAAATACGAGCCGCCCTTTTGAGCACATGTTTCATTCTCACACACTACACGCAGTATTTCATAAACTTCATCACGAATAATTTGTTTCTTTGCATAAACCTTGCTTTCTAGATATCCAGACAAAAAGAAGTTCGGAACAGTCAAATCAGCACCATGTCTTGAAATAACTGGTTGTGAAAAGAGGTCTCGCAATTATTTCACTGTAATCTTAGCTGTATGCGATGTGGCACCGTCTTATTGATACCACATGTTAATCAAGCCCACAGCATGCAGTTGTGACATTAAAAAGTTTTCAATCATAACACGATATCTTTCCCCATTCACAGCTACCGTTACGTCGTTTTCATTTTCAAAGAATTAAGGTCCAATGATTCCTGCTGACCAAATTGCACATCAGACTGTCACTTTTAATGGATGCAAAGGTGACTGTTGAATAATTTGAGGGTTTCCCATTCCATTATAATATAAAAATAAGTCGTGTTTTCCTTCCTGACGCTATAGCTTTGGAACGCACGAACCGATTTCCACGGTTTTGCATTCGTTGGAAAGGTCTCGAGCTCCGTTAGGTTTATAGCAAAGTAGGTGATCCCAAAATGTGCTTATTTTTGCTAAATTCCTCTTATTTACGGAGATACAGCCATTTTAAATTTTTAGTAAAATTTTCGTATAAAAATCTATTTTTTGTAGGTGATCCCAAATTATGCTTATTTTTTCTAAATTCCTCTTAATTACGGAGATACAGCCATTTTAAGTTTTTAGTGAAATCTTCTTAAAAATAGGTCGTGTTTTCTTTCCTGACGCTACAACTCCAGAACGCACGAACCGATTTCCACGGTTTTGCATTAGTTGGAAAGGTTTCGGGCTCCGTGAGGTTCAAGAACAATTACAAATGAAAACCAGGAAAACAGAGCCATCTCTGATACATAGCGTCTACTACAACGGCACCAGTACGTGGTGTGTGGTATCCCTCACGAAGCGAAGCCATCTGGAGGCAAACGCGACGTAGATGGTCTTGTGGAAGAAGCTCTTGTGTCACTTGAATCTTATATGGAACCTAATGCATATCCTTTTTAACGACACGTTCTCGCGATGGTTCGTTACAAAAATTTTTTGTTTCAAATAACACGATTGACACTTTTTTGCTAAAAATTTTTATTACAGTCCACTCTTAAATTTAGCTTAAAGTTGTACTACTGCCCAATTGAGCACGCCAACGACGATTCACATTTTCGCGGCCTTCAAGAGTTCTCACAGGTCGATACCTACTTTCCGCCGGCTAGCCTACTGCTTCTCACACTCGAGCGAATAAGATTCTAGTCTAGTCTGAGCAGAACAGTTTGCCTACCCACCAAGTTGCGGTTGTCACGAATAAAATTCTGAGACAACCTTTCGACGTCTAAATTAGTGTTAGCCTTTTCCACGACTTTAACCGTCCTGTTTAGCTAGGGCGAATACAATTCTGGCCTGACTGAACAATGCGGTTTTGCTCTATCCTCCGTCACCTAGACGAATAAAATTCAGACCAGGTGAAGCAGCGACAGAACCTACTTTGCCAGAAACCTTGAGTATTCTCAATTAATTTGAAGTCGAATAAAATTCTGACTTTGATTAACTAAGCGGAACCTATTCCCCAAGACTATTACAATTAAGTTGAATAAAATTCTAACTTACTTAAAATAAGTCTTGCCCGGTTGCTTGCCCGTGGCTAACTCTCCTAAAATACTCAAGTATACCGCTTTTATAGGTCTCTGCTAGGCACACATACACACCCATGCCACTAAACGCTTGCTGCTTGTGACTGTTTAGGGTTGTGTTTAATGGTATGTTTTTCTTACAAATATATCCTCTACATGTCAATAGGTGGCGCTTCTTAACGGCTATTCTTTGTCTTAAAATTAATAACATTATAATTTAAAGTATTTTATTCAATAATAAAGTTAAATAAAAAAATAAAAAAATGCAATTATAAAATATGAAATGTTAATAATGGAATTAATTTTTTTTTTAAATTATGAAATTCATTAAACAATAGAAATTAAGAAATGTGAAAAATGTATACAGTTTAATTGAGTGTCTTATGTGGTCCAAAAACAAGCCTGCCGAATTTTGGTCGTCACACCTTGTGCAAAATTATGGCCAAAGTTGTTCTTTGAAAACCGAGCTCCTGAGCACGGCGTCGCAATTGAGTTTAACGTATTGTTTCGAACACTTTCTTTAGCAGCAGTAATGTTTTCAGCCGATCTTGCAGTACGTTGTGATCTATACTTGAGCCTATCACCTACAGACCCTCTTTCTTCGAAATCATTTACTTTACGATAAATATTTCATTTTGTTGGCACGTTGTAGCTCCCAAAAATTTCACGTAACTTTCTCATCGTCACAGTAATCGATGATTGATTTGGATAGAATGTTTTAGAGATTAAAACACGAATATTTTTCCATAATAAATTTGACAGGTGTCTACTTCACGACTGCCAAAAATGAACCGGCAACATTAATGTTTACCAAAATGACGGCAAACCAAAGTAGTATACCTACCCGGCAGACACCCTGTATTAACCGTAAAGACGTTGCAATAAAAATTCAAGGAAAATAAACATTAGTAAATGCAGAATTTATAAAAATCTCTATCACTCACTCTACTCGATGCTCCTTATTGTTATTTTTTACTTTACTCCTTGCAAAAAAAAAAGGACAGTAACAAAAAGGACTTTAAAGATATATGTAAATCATATTCGATGTTTGTTGTTAGTCTCCATTTAATTTTAAGAAACCTTTACAACAGTCAAGAAACTATTGATGTGTGTAAGTATGTTTAGCAAGTATGCTTAGGATATTTACTTTACAAAATAACTAATGACTTAACGTAAATAATAAAGTGAGGCAAAAACAACTTTTAAAAAGTTATTAAAGAATTGCAAATTTCAAAAAGACATTCTTAATTTAAAAAAGAAATACAGATATACTAAATACATTAGTTATACGTGTAAAATTAACATATTTACCTTTTGAGCAAAAGTTCGAAGAATTTGAAATTTTCTGTAAAGAAAAAAAAATATTAAAAGAAATATTAAATAACTTTTGAAATCATCGGCTTTAATTTGTGTATTATTTTTGGCTTAATTTTAAAAAAGAGGTTGACAAAAGTTCGGTATAATTCAGCTAAAAGATAAAATTCATTTTCGATTCAGATCAAAAGATTAACGAAAGTAACGATTAAAAGGCGCTTTATTATTTTGTTGTCTTGAGTCAACGATAATTTAACTTAAATTTATCTCTTTTGCCAGCAAGTGGTGCTTATATATCGGTTTTAAGCGCTTCTTGCATATACAAGCATATTACACTTTAACATCATACCATATTGTTGTTGTTATCATCATTCAATTTACAGCCTGTTTAGCTGTGAGCTGTTCTTATTCTGTGTTCGTTATTTTTATTTTGTGTTGTTTAGCTTATTTCATAGAATTTCTTATAAGCGTGTTGTGTGTATACGATTTCTTAGAAAACTACACAGTTTATAAAATATACAATAAGTCATTTCGTTTACTTTTTTACTGATAATCATTTTCTTTTGTAACAACCAAATCATCTTTATAACAATATATTTAATTTCACTGCAGGCACAAATGTGTTTTAAATAAATTCGCAAGCTTTTGGGCATATTTTTGGAACTAATAATAATGTGATAAACCTGTGTTCTCGAAACTTTGTAAACTTGCCAGTATTTAAACAGAATATTTAATTCAAAAATAACAGCGTTTCTTTAATTAAACGAAACTACTTTAATAATGATTTAACAATATTTATTTTATTTATTTACGAAGATACAGCCATTTTAAATTTTCAGTTTAATCTATAATCTATAATATAAAAATAAGTCGGGTTTTCGGGGATTATAACTTCAGAATGAACGAACCGATTTCCACGGTTTTGCATTTGTTGGAAAGGTCTCGAGCTCCGTGAGGTTAATAGCAAAGTAGGTGATCCCAAATTATGCTTATTTTTGCGAAATTCCTCTTATTTACGGAGATACAGCCATTTTAAGTTTGCAGTTTAATACACAATCTATAATATAAAAATTAATCGGGTCTTCCTTGCTGACGCTCTAACTTCAGAATTTACGAACCGATTTCTACAGTTTTGCAATAATAAGAGGAATAATTCGTATTCTTTCAAATACTTTAATGAATCTTAAATCATATTAGGAAGCTGCTTACATCGAACTGTCATTGACTTGTGCTTGCAAAAAGAAAGCATTCAAAAGTAACCAAACTTTAAGGAAGCTAGCTTCGTTTTTAACAATCCTGTTGTAGCTTACAGACGTCTCATTCAAAGAATGTTAAGTTAACATCATTGAATTCATATAACAGTTCGATGTGAAAACCAAAAAAACTGATATAAAAAGAAAATATATTTATAAAAATTTTAATTTTATTTATTTATTTCGAAATAAACGCAGCCTATGAATAAGCACGTTTATTTTAACCCCGAAAAATAAAATCATTATTATTTTGCAATTTTAGGTCTCTAATAACTCTCGTTTTGTTGGTCACTTTGCACAAGCATTTATTGTAAATAATTAAATTAGAGTTAACAAAATTATGCCTTGTATGCAAATGATCTGAATCCAGCGGCAGCTTAATGTACGCAAGCAGCTGTTCACATTCATTGAAATATTAATTTGCAGTCGGTTGTTTATATGTCTTAAACAGAAAAGATAAAAAATATGTTTTATATGGGGAACCGTTTTAACACTTGTTGCCCCAAACTTTTTAAGGTCTAAAATAATATCTGCTTACTCTTAATAAAAAAAGCTGCTACTATCAATTAGTTTCTTTTTGAAAATCATAACCTAAATTTATAGAACCTGAAGGATAATACAGCGATCAAAATTTTGTTGCTTTAATTATGTTTGCAAGCCTTCAATTTATAGATGTTTCTTTTTAGCAACGTTTTTATTGCCTTAGAAAAAGATTTGTAGATAAACGACTATATTAATTGAATCAAACCAAAAAGTCTCTAAAAGCATTTACATTTTTCGCAAAAAATCTCCAAAAAAAATTTCATATTCCCATTTTGGGTAAAAAAAATTCCCTCATGGGGAAACAAACCACCTAATCTGACAAGACTGCAAAATATTTTGTACTTTTATATAAAAATATGTTTATTATTTTTGCCATTTAAAATTAATTCATAAGTGAAATAGTAAAAATGTTATTATTTTCAGTTTTATTAAAAAATCTAGAACGAAAAATTTTTAATGAACGTAAAAAATTATATAAAATATGTAACAAAAATAAAATAAAATTAAATAAAAGAAAAATCTGCAATTACATTTTTCATGCATCAACACATTGCAACGAAAAAGGTTGTTGTTTTGGTAACACAAATATTTTATTCATAGCAAAATATTTAAAATTAATAATATAAACAAACGAAAAAGTATGCAGACTGGAATTTTGCAATAAATCTACACACACACTTATACACATATGATATGGGAGATGAATATAATAAATATAATATATGAGTTAATGTGTGTTAAAATCAAATACATTCATACATACATATATTCAGGGGGGAGGGTCGAAATGAAAAAAGGAAAATATTCCAAAAAAATTTTATAACATTCAACAATTTTATGCAGCCTTTTGGCAATATTTTTCTTTTATTTTATATACTCATTTTTAGTGTTGTTGAGTGAGTATATATAACATTTATACTTTAATATTTTTTTCTTTTTAATAATATTTTTTTTTTTATAAATTTATTATGCTTTTTATGTTATTTTAAGTATGTGTATGCTCGTTTACTTGTTTGTGTTTTCATTTGATTTATTCCATCCATGCAGGGAAAATTATTACTTTAAATTTGAGTTTTATGTTGCATACTTTAGAGTGTTTGTTTTTTTGCATTTGTTTGTAGAAGGTATAAAAAGGTATTTACTAACCCACACACACACAAATCATTTGTTATTTTCCTATGTGACAAACCAGAACCAAAAAACAAATGCAGAAGCAGCAGTAAATTTGTAGTAGTTTATTTTGGTTTTCAGCACATATTTAATGTATTTTTTTTAAGAACTTATATTTCTTAAGATTATTTCACTTTAAAACATTTCAGCAATGTAATTTACCGTTAGCATTTAAAGGGGTTATCCACAAGAAGTTTGTTTTCTAAAACAAAAAATTTAGATTTAGATGATTAAAATTAATAAATATCTCTTATTTTTTTTACGGTCTTTTTAAATTAAATTAACAATATATATTTTTTTTCTCGATATTTCGCTTTCCTATGGAAAGCTATGGAAAAAAAATTTTTTTTTTCCCCTGAAGAAGCTTTTCATAGGAAACCGAAATATCGAGAAAAAAATATATATTGTTAATTTAATTTAAAAAGACCGTAAAAAAATAAGAGATATTTATTAAAGATTAAAAAAAGGTCGATTAAAAAAACTACAAAAAGATGATTAAAATTTTTATTGTATTACGAAGAGAAAAGTTCGGCAATTATGAATGAAAAACGATTTCTGGCAAATGTCCACCACGACCACGCTGACAGGTGTCGATTCTTTCATCAAAGTTTTTTGATGACAATTGTCCTATTCGGTAATCACCTCATTTCGTTAATCATCTCACAGATTTTGAGTTTTAAGGCTGAAATCGATTCGTTTGACTCCGTATAGACATCGGTCCTTAACATAGCCTCACTAAGAATAATCCAGTGGGGTTAAATCACACGTTCCGCCTGGCCATTCAACTGCTGATTGTCGTGAAATTATGCGACCGGGAAATTTGTTTTGCAATAAATTAATCGTTTCATTGGCTCTGTGCAATATGCCATCATCCTGTTGAAACCACATGTCAGTGATATTTACGTCGCCAATAATAGGCCAAAATTGAGTTGCTAACATTTCGCGATAGCTGATCCATTTCCAGCCTCATCTTCGAAAAAAAACGGCCCAATCAACCACACCACACCACATAGCATACCATACACTAACACGTTAAGCACGTTGAGCACGTTGAGCAAGGCTTCTCAATAATCGCTGTGGCATTTTCAGAAGCCCAAATGCGGTAATTTTGCTTGTTGACATACTCTGACAAGTAAAAATGGGCTTCGTCTGAAAATATGAATTTTTTTTTAGGAAAACTATTTGGTTCTTCCTGAAGGAATTCAACGAATGGTCGGCCGGCTTCAATTTCTGCACCAGTTGAACCTTGTAAGGCTTCAAAGTCAAGTCCTTACGCAAAATTCGTCATGTGGTGGTTTTGGATAACCGCAATTGTTGCGAACGTTAAGAAATTGACAAATTTGGATCTGCTTCAACACTGTGGCTTACGTCTGCATTGTTTTCAGTTGAACGACCCGGTCGAACAAGCGTTGGTGTTCGGACATTTAGTTCGAGCCTGTCGACTTAAATTTGGCGAAAAAATTCTTAATAGCGGTCTCAGAAGGACGATTATGTTGTACGAAATTATTACGAATTTTACGAAATGTACAGTGCGAAATTGAATTCATTGTAACAATTGGCAATACATCTATTACAAACACGTCAAAAAACTAAATGTCTATAACCCAAGTAATAAAATATAAAATCTATTGTTACCATTGTTACGCATTCAAAGACTTCAAGGAAGGACTTCTCTAGTTAAAAAATAATAATTTCACAATTTCATTTTTAAAATTTTTGATTTATATTTTTTAAATAATAATTGTAAGCTCTGGACGTATAGGAATATAAAAGAACAAGTACAATAAAAGTCTCTTATAAAAAATAGTTCTATGCATAGGTATTGTACTTTTCTTGCTTTTGGGTTAACTTTAGTACTTTTTAAAGCTAAAAGTCCCGATGCACGTTTATAATTTTAAGTCAAATGAATTGGTTTTTTATTTTATTTATTTTGGTAGGAGCGTATCGCCCAAAAATATTTCTGAATATCTTCGGCAAATACTGTAAGATCACAAACAATTGCGCTGGTTTTTACTCAGCCCCGTTTGTGTCGCTACTGGGAGTCACCAGAGCAACGATTTTTAATCTGCACAATTTCCGGTGTTCTGGGTATTTCCCTCGTACACTAACTTTTATCCCATGATGCTGGTCATAGTAGCGCCGGTACATTTCGTGATAAGATTTACATCAGCAACTGGCCGTAAGCCTTAATCAGATGGTGGTCAAACCACTGGGAATGCAAAGCAACGTCATTCACGCCTTAAGAAGCCGAGGACTAATTCTAGCAACAGGTCTTTCCTAGTTGCATATGCAGCGGTTCTAAAGCAGGGTTGCAAACCACTACTCCTTACTGAAGAGCTGGGGACTATCCTACTCCTGATACAGAACACATGACTAGCATGCTCACTGGATCCGGAGCATTCACCCATTGGTGTTACTAATGGCGAGATGATCCTGACCCTCATAATCAAATCCATGCGAGGGCCGCAAAGCCACAACCACCACGATACTCCCGAAGGGCCAACCTCAATAATCAGTCAGAGAAACAGCTAAAAGTCTAAAGAGACAATAAGCGGAAACTCTGGGGCTTACTGATTCCCGTGAAAATAACGTAGAGCTTCTAGTTGGCTCCCTACTTGCCTTCAGGGGACTGGGCTCCCTTATACCCCCAGTGGCTCAGGTCTAAATTGTTAAGTATTCTATAAAGACCGATGAATGTGACCCCGGGGAGATACTCCGGTAGAGTGTGATTTGTTTTACATCCGCACCTGGCTATGTAGCCTTAATCAGATGGTGGACAAACCACTATTGTATAATTTGGAACGTCATACAGGCGTCCTAGGAAGCCGAAGTCATAATTCTAAGCAACAGAACCACCTAGTCGCAACTTTAATGATTCAAGGGCAGGGCTGCAAATCATCACACCTTGCTAAAGAGTTGGAGACTTTCCTACTCCTGTCCAGAACACATGTCTAGCATGCTCACTGGACTGGATCATTCACTTTGCGTGTCATTATCAGTGAGATGATCCTGGCCACCATAAAAACCGTTATACTGTTATGGGGCCGCAAAACCACAACCACCACGATACTCCCATATAGGGGCCAACCTCAATGAGCAGTCAGAGAACTAAAAAGAGACAAATAATGAACTGTGCGGCTCACTGATCCCCGTGGAAATAAAGTAGAGCTTCCAGTTGACTCCCTGCCTGTCTTCAGGGGACTGGGCTCGCTTTTTCCCCCAGTTGCACAGATCTAGATAGCTGTTGCGTACAATAAAGACCATAAATGTGCCCCCGGGGAGATACACCGGTAGAGTTGGTAGGCAGCAGGCCGACAGATAACAGCCCAAAGATGCCTCCGCCCGCCATACCACGGCACACGGAGCAAACAGGGTGAGCTGCCGTTAAGGAAATTAGTGGCAAATAAAGGCTGAAGATTTATACCAGCCGCCTTTGTTTTTTTTTTTTTTAAGAGAAGTAGCACTTCAGGCAGCAATGCCTATTTAATCAAGTACCGTGCTACATTATTTAGGAAAGGGATGGAGGAAAGATGAAACAGGTGGTGAAAGTAGAAGGATAGTCGGAAATTAACTGCCGTATATAAGACAGCACAGCGACCAGTGACTATGCCGTCATCGCTGAGCAGCCCCACCGACAGTCAATTTTTATTTTTGTAGTGAAAAAAAACCAAGATCTTCGTCGGGAATCGAACCCACAACCCGCATACTGACAAGCCAGTACACTACCTACTAGCCTACAGGGGTTCTTTTAATTAAATATTAGGACAACACGCCGTTCAGCATACCCCAGCAACCAGGGTAATCGTGTCGTTACAACTTATGTTAATTTAACTACAAATTTGTTAACAAAAATAACAATTAAAATTGAAGAAATGTTAACAAAAATAAGATCAATATTAATTATGGTTTACACTTTCGTGCTTATGTTTATGGAGTTTTTTTGTCCACTTCCCAGTTGTTTGGTTAGTACTAAAATGTGGTTAAATGTTCCCTAACGAATTGAGTTATGCTATCAATGAAATGAGTGATTTTTTATGAGCATAAATTTGGATTATTAGCACACTGAATAAAATAAAAAATTTACTCCCAAAAAAGAATTTTAAATTGTTGAAATTAACAACAGAAGATTAAAGCCCTTTAATGTTTGGCTATTATGAACATGCTCCCATTAAGGAGCAACAATAAAGAAAGGTGTGTAGTTGAATATCTTTGTAACATTTATATCTTTTTAAGTGCTTCCCTTGAGGTTTTATTGATTTATTTATTTGTGTTTCATATATCGTTTGCTTTGGTTTCAACACTGCACGTCGAAAACATTTTGTTTGATTTTTCATACAACAAAATGTTTTTTTTAGCATGTTATGCCTCCAGTAATTTTTGCATTTATTTCTTCTCTACCTCTCTCTCTCTCTCTTTCTCAATCACATTTTCCAATTCTAGAACAGCCACTACACATTTTCATTATTTATTTAGGGGAAATCTTGCCTTGTTTCTCGTTTATCATTACCCACTTGTTATCCATACCGCCATATTATAATAGATTTAAAAATTTGTTTGAGTAAGTGTTCGTTTGCATGTGTGATTTGAATGTCATGAGATGTGTTATTTGTTTGTAACATGTGCGTAAGTAGCATTTATATGAGATTTTATTTACATCATCTTATAGGTCTGTTCCTGGTTAGATTTTTGTTTTTGTTGGTGACACCACAAAACTCTACACGTTGATTTCTATTACTGCAGAATATTAGAATTATTTTGTGTCTTTTTATCAATATCAATTAGGGTGGTTTTCGATATTTTCGATATTTTAACAAAATTTTTTTTTATTGCTTTGGCAAATAAGATATTTCGATTTCATACAACAACAACAACAACATGAAATCACAAGAAAGAATAAACATTTGAAATAAAATAAAAAGTCAAAAATATTAATTGGAAATTCAGGAGAAATTATTTTAACATGGAAATAAATGTTAATTATATTTTATTCGTAATATTGTTGTACCAATTAAAAATTAACTTCGGAAAAGGTACACATTTTATCTTCTTCTAATTTTTTTTCTTCTCATCCGAGTATCCACACCACATCAGCTGAAATTGTTATGACGTCTATAAGTTAGAACCGCAACTAAGATTTTTACAACGCACATATCGCAAAGCATAGGACTAAGAGGTGCCTAAATGTTACTGCTGGAGGAGGCTGCTTATAAATATCCAAATTTTAGCATAGCATTAGTAATTAATTACGAGAAAAAAACAAAAGAAAAAAGAACAATATAGACCATGATTTTCGCAGCTGGAATGCTAAAAAGAGCGTGGTTAATAAAACACAAGATCGTAAGTTAGTGTTTATTTCCAATGCCGAAAAATGCACTATTTGGTCAAATAAATAATGCCATGAGATATCACTAAAAGTTTTGCATTTACAGGTTGCATTGTGTGACATTTTGACTTTACCTTTTATAAAAGAAAATCTACTTTTTGGGCTCTAGAGGAAGGACCAGGTTTATTAATGCAATAGTTTTTTGTAGTTTTTTTTTTCGTTGAGATACAGAAAAATTTCTAGTCAACACTTAAAACTGGTGCCCCTGTAGGCTTGTCTGTATGGGGGTTGTGGGTTCGATTCCCAACGAAGACCTTGGTTTTTTTATTCACTACAAAAATAAAAATTAACTGTCGGTGGGGCTGCTCAGCGATGAAGGCGTAGTCACTGGTCGCTGTGCTGTCTTATACGACAGTTAATTTCGGACTACCCTTCTACTTTCACCACCTGCTTCATCTCTTCTCTATCCCTTTCCTAAAAAATGTAGCACGATACTTGACTAAATAGGCATTGTTGCCTGAAGTGCTACTTCTCTTTTAGAAAAAAAAATTATTTCTAAACTACGGATTGACCATCATTAATCCACATAACGCAGTAGAAAAAATCAAAATCAGAAAAATCGGCTAATGAAGTTGTGACCATAATACTTTTGGGAGGTGCATAAAAATATGTTTATTTAGCACAATAACCACAATATTATCAGAATATTCCCCCCGGGGGCACATTATAGTCTTTTTGGAACCTACTATTCCATTTAGATTTGTGTCTTGCGGGGTAAAAGGGAGCCCAGGCCCCTCAAAGGCTAGTAGCACCTGGACGATCCACATATTTCCACGGGAAATCAGTTGCCCCAGAGTACACTAATTGTTCTCTTTAGACAATGATGTGCTCTGACTGGTTATTGAGGTTGGCCCCTATATGGGAGTATCGTGGTGGTTGTGGTTTCGTACCCTCGTGAGAGTTTGTGGGTCGGACCATTCAAATTAACACAATGAATGGTTCAGGTCCAGTGAGTATGAATGCTGGCGTGTTCTTGATAAATAAGAGCTTCATGCGTTCTGGACCAGGAGTTGGAAAGTCTCCAACTCCTCAGCAAGGAGTGAGGGCACGGCCTACTCCGGACTTTCTAAATTGCTACTAGGAGTGACTGGAGGATATACGTATCCGAAGGCCTTCTAGGGCGTAGTTGGTGTCCAATCAACTAAGTGGTTTGACCACCATCTGATTATGACTATATAGTCGGTGCAGATGTAAATCAAATCACGCATTATCAGAATATCCCCCCCCCCCCCCCCCCCGAGGGCACATTATAAGTCTGTATGGATCACACAACCATCTAGACTTGTGTCTTGCGGGGGTAAAAGGCAGCCCAGTCCCCTTCAAGGCTTGTAGGAGCCAACTGGACAATCCACTATATTTCCACGGTAATCAGAAAAGCCCCAGATTTTCGCTATTTGTCTCTTTAGGCATTTAGCTGTTCTTTGACTGATTATTGAGGTAGGCGCTTCATGAGTATCGTGGTGGCTGTGTGTTTCGATGCCTTCGTTTGAGTTTGTGGGTCGGATCACTTACAATGAACACAATGAATGATCCAGCAGGTACAGTGAGTATGAATGCCGTCATGTTCTTAATTATATTAAGCTTCATGCGTTCTGGACCAGGAGTTGGATAGTCTCCAACTCTTTAGCAAGGAGTGAAGGCTGCCGCCTACTCCGGGCTTTTGAAGTTGCAACTAGTAGTAATCGGAGGATATACGTATCCGAAGACCTTCTAGGGCGAGGATGACGCTACATTTCATCCACAGTGGTAATGATCCACCATCCGATTAAGGCCCATGGCCAGGTGCAGATGTAAATCTTATTACGTCATTATCAGAATATTATTTATCAATATTGAAGCAACAAATTGTAGAAATCTGAAAATATGATATTTCCAAATCAGTGAAGGCAGAAGAAATCTATTTTGGGGAACTTTGAAAAAAATTTTCTTTTGTGGTTTAAGATTACGTAATGAAAAGATATGGCGAGTTGAGCTAGAAAACGATATTTTAAAATTAATGAAAAATTTTTTCAAAAATCTACTTTCTACGTTTTTATAAAAAAGCTTGATGACTCCTCCTTATTTTTAATTAATTTGTTCGGATGAATGTATTCAAAAAAAAGAACTAAAATCTACGAAAGGACATCAAGTCTCATTATCATTTTAATAAACTTTGTTTAGCCAACCCATAATATTTACATTGAAACACAAGATTTTACTCATTATGTGGTGTCCAGCTATCAAATTTAGTGACTTTCCTATCAATCAAGTTAAAACAAAACAAAAATAAAGAAGTTCTACGCAACACAGAATCTCTTTTTCACATTAAAAAAAAAAACAAAATTAAATGAACTGATGCAGCACTAGGCCCTATCGGATCATTTAACTCTTGTATGAATGTATCAAAGATGACAAATATTTTCATGTTGCAGATGAATTTCGCAAACATCTCTTTATGCGAAACATTCTAAAATCAAACCATCGCCAACAATAAAACCATTTATCAAAATTTACCACACAAAATTCCAAAAATTGCTGAACAATCCTTAAAAACAATAGATGGTATTTGTATGTTGTTGTAGTTTATACGTTCACAGACAAAATAATGGGTGTTTTAAAGAGGCCAAGATATTTTAATTAAATTATACAGAAATTGCAAAATCAGCACAAATATAACAATTACAACACAATAATAATCTAAAGTGATTTGACAATGTCTACACACCCTAAACAACAACAGCAAATATTCAACACTCACTTTTAATTTCCTTCATCATTGCATGTCATCATCCGATGAAACAATGAACCAATATTTGTATTCATTCATTCATTCATTCGTTCATTCAAGAAGAAACTGTTTTTCCTATTTGCATAACTAATTATCTTATAAATTGATTTGTCAAATTGTTTGATTCCATTGTCGTACAACATAATACGAGTAGTTCATTTGACTTGCTATATATTCCTTTCCTGCACACACACACATACCTACATACACACACATACAAACATGCAGCCATAACTGAAATTTCACTATGATAGTCAATGTATGTGTCTGTTGGTTTTAGAAATTGTCATTACTTCTTAATTGAAACACTACAGTAAGCATTTAAATTAACGTCTTTTTTTATAACATTTTTATAATTTGTTTGTGTTAAATAAAAGAGTATTTTGTTTTATTATTATATTTTTCATTTGAGTATGATAAATGTTGTACGTGTTCTATAAGCCAACAAGTTTCTGAAGTACAAAGAATACTTCAGTATAATCTCTCTGTCTTCTCTTCCTTGTTCTTTTAGTGCTTTAAGATTTTTTGTAGTTGTTGTTATTGTATTGTGCCTATTTTTATTCTTTTCTTAGGAAATAAGAAATTTGTTATAATTAAACAGTAAATCAACTCTGTGAATTATTTCTTTTTTTGGATAACACGTGACTTCATTTAGGATAAAACTAGAACATTACATTTAATTAGAAAATGAAAGACATGTTATAGCATACATATGTATACTGTGAATTTAAGAATTTGCTATAACAAAAGTTTTATTTCATACGATAAAATTAGAGATGGGTAAAAAGGCTCTCACGATTTTAAACTCGCAAAAGAAAAAAAAAACTATAGTCATGCAAGCTCACTCACGTTCTAACTTTTCCGCTCATGTTCTTGAAAGATTACCACAGTGTGAAAAAATATTAGTTACAGCCAAGAAAACCCGCGTTTAATATTTGCGCCCGTGAAAAAGCAAGCAAAATTAAGAAGCTGTCATACTGTAGTAAACGGTTATTTCCAATAATGCGCCCATTATGCTTAATAGTGGCAGAAAAACTCTGTTAAGTCAGGACCGATAGAAAAAGAAAAAGGGGAAAAACAAATTACAACAATTGAACAACACCTATAGATAGATATGAAGATAACAACTTATTCAATACATAACAGTGCGGCTTTTATTCTATTTATATATAAATATAGTCAACCACTCGCAGTAAAAACAATGGCAACTGTTTTAGTTTCTTGTAGTCAGGGCTAAAAATTAAGAAAATCATACAAATGTCAACAAATTATGGGAAAATTTTACTCACGACAGATTAAAAGTCTGAGAGAAAATTTGAACGGATATCAATATCACTAGATATAACCACTGGCAATTAAGAAATGTAAAGCTAGCAATTTGAGCATATTGCCACCATCATTACACGTCTCAACAAAAGATCTAGAAGTATTAGTGAATGATTATAACTGAAGAATACCTTAAACATCTGCACAAAAAAACCTGTCAAAATTGTAGGTTTGACAGAGAGAATCCTTTAAGAAAAGTTAAAGTTTGCCCTCTCGGAAACAGGAAATTTTAAATCCCAAAATCCCATAATTTTTTAGGTTTAATAATATATAAAAATAAATCCCGAGCTTTTTCAGTGTTACGAATTTTTATACAACCGTTTTTCAATAACCTAAATAATCAGTTATTGTGTTATTTAAAAAAATGGTTCCTTGAAATAAACAACTGATACTTAAAACAAAACTGACGCAAATATTTATGACAAATTATCCAATTTAATAAAAATTCAAACTAACTTTCATTTCCATAAATATTATCAACTAGCAAACCCGGCGAACTCCGTTTCGCCACCCACCAGATGGCTTCGTTTTTTGTAACATTTCGTTTGGGGATTAAAATAAAATGAAGAAAAATTATATTTGTTAAGGAACAATTTTATTTCACTGCACAACAGTAATGTATTCATTTCGATTACAAAAATGAAGTGGAATTTAGTTGAAATTCTCTAAGTAAAAAATGAAAGTGAATCGAAGCGTTATACATGTCCGCAAATTATCCGTTTCATTGAAGTGCTCTTTGGTAAACCACATCTTTTCTTCTGATCGTATGATGGTGTAGTGTGTGGTGTATGTGTAGTTGTTACGTGTTGCAATTGATTGTGTTGGTGTGATTGATTGGTGTGAGTGATTGGTTGAATAAAATTTTTTACCTTGCAGGTCGCTTTCTCGAATGATATTAGCTCCAAAAGAAGTCATGCGAAAGCAGTTATTGTATTCAAGGATGCGTTGAAGAAAATGGTTATAATCGGGATCAGTTCCATCGAACAATGGTGTCAGTGGCTGTGACACCAGCGCAGCACAAACCAGCCGTTTCACTTTTGAACTTTAACGCATTGCAATATCGTCATTAGTCCAATATTTAAATTGTCATCATCACTGTAGTTTGCAGTGGGATCATATTGGAATGCCAAGCGATTGTATGATGCCAATGAACTTCGTGTGCTTACGCGTTATGTCCTTCTTCGCTTAAGTTATGTGAATACACTGGCTTGCATGTCTTATGCGGCGGCCGATGTTCGCACGTCGTCCTCTCGGCATTTTGGACTATGGACAGACTGGTGAATTTAACTCTTATTTGGGCACGAAAAGAACACTGAAGATGACAAACGCCTGAAACCGGTTTATTCACAAACCAAATTTCACGAGGGTCGACGGAAAACCGTACCCAAATAAGAGTGAATCTAACCCCGTCGGAAAATCTAAGCACATATTGGTGAACTTAACCTCAATTGCACGATCCACATAGTTTACACAGTTCAATTTACTACCTTAAGGACACCTTAGGTGCCCCTGTAGGCTAGTAGGTAGTGTACTAGCTTGTCAGTATGGGGGTTGTGGGTTCGATTCCCAACAAAGATCTTGGTTTTTTTAACTACAAAAATAAAAATTGACTGTCGGTGGAGCTGCTCAGCGATGAAGGCATAGTCACTGGTCGCTGTTGCAGTCTTTATACGGCAGTTAATTTCCGACTATCCTTCTACTTTCACCACCTGTTTCATCTCTTCTCTATCCCTTTCCTAACGAATGTAGCACGGTACTTGACTAAGTAGGCATTGTTGTCTGAAGTGCTACTTCTCTTTATAGAAAAAAAAAATGCCTCCTGTTGAATGAATGCCTGAATGAAAATTTGCACAATACGCGTGATTGATTTGATGGTTTCCAGTTGAACTGTTAGGAAACGAATAACTTTAACCTCAATTTCACGTGCGCATGAGTAAGCGCCAAACAATGTATCATGCACCGGCGCCATCTACTTAAAATGAATTGTACTTATTTTCGTGAGGGATACTCACACACACACACCACGTTCTGGTGCCGTTGTAGTACATGCTATGTATCAGAGATGGCGCTGTGTATGTGAAAAATGAATTTCCCTGTTTTCCTGCTTTCCTACTTTTCTCTTGCAATTTTTCTGAAATATTTCTTTGCTATAAACTTCACGCAACCCGAGACCTTTTCAACCAATGCAAAATCGTGAAAATTGATTCGTGCGTCAGGAAGGAAAACCCGACTTATTTTTATATAGATTTCTGCAATATTTTAAAACTTTAAACTTTGCTGTCATTTTGTATAAAACGATAAACAAAAAAAAATTTTTTGTCTCGGATCAGCACTCAGGGAATGACCGCCTATTCTAGCAATGCATTGTACCAGAATTAAGAAAATAGGGAGTAGTCTTTGTGGACATTTAATTTGAATTTTTCTACAGGAAAGATCTTTTTGTCATACGAACCGTTCCGCTAAGAAAATACATTTTTCCTGTAATGGGTAGAGCGATTCACTGGGCAATGAACCACAAATGGATGCGCTCTCAATGAAAATCAAGTTAAACGCAAAAACGTTCGAGTAACGGGAACAGGTATCCTAATTTCATTAGAGCACTTATAATAACTTGTAGTAACGATAAAATAGTTAAATACAACCCACATTGCGAAGATACTATAAAGAATCAATAGAGTTGGATAGCCGACTGTTCTCAATGAAACTCTTGGCTCTCTCTTGTATGCAGTCGATCAGCTTCAAAATAGACTTTAGGGCAATGGCTTATACATGAGTGTTGTATATCAATTTTGGACGGGTATATGTGGTATAAAAAGTACAAAGATCGGATGGAGCGAAGTATCTCTTACACCGTTTTAGAAAACCTTGAAAACTTCTTTAAAAACCTGAAAAATGTGTTTAGTCCATCGAACATCACACTCAATTTTAAGGCCAAGAACATAAAGAGCTTTCGATTCCTTAATACTTATATCACCCATAGTAATAGATGTAGTAGCACGTTTGAACACAGATCTATGCGTAAGCACGCAACGCTGAGTCTATTTAAATAGCTCCTTTCGGGGATTGTTAGGAGGTCGTGATTGATTTACCTTCCGCTTTTGGAACCCACCTCCAACTGGTTTGGTTTATTACTAGATAAATACGAATGACAAATGATGCTGTCAAAGAAAACATTAATTATTTTGAAAACATAATTTAGGAAACTTCACAGAAAACTATTAGAATCTGACGTAAATGAAACGGCAGTAAAGAAACAAGTGGCGGCCATTGTTATAGGTTTTAACCAAAAAGGCTCAGTTTTTACAGGGAGAGTTTGTTATTACCGTTTTTACCACAATATTAAATCGTGCAATAACTTTCGACTAGAATTCTCCATTTTCTATGCAATTGAAAATTTTATTTTTGTGGAAAAAAAATTAATTTTCTGTACACGTATACTGAATGTTTCTGAATGTTGTTGTTGTTGGCAGATGTCTAAGCTCCATTTCTATAGTTTCAATTACAGAAGAAAAAATGCAAAACAGTATTTGAGTCAAAGTCATGTAAAGTATACATGAATTATGTGATAGATATTTGACAATAAAATTTATTACAATTTTGAACTTAAAAAAAAAACATAAGTTATCATGTTTCATTAAAAACATAAAACTGTTGCAACAGAGAGAAGAGAGAAAATAAAAACCCAAAAATAAAAAACTGAATAAATATTCTGAAAAGCATCATCATTTGAAATGTAAATAAACATTTAAATTTGCATAAAACACAACAAGGCAAGACAAGACAAGACAAGGCAGACACCTTGAACCAACGCAAAAAATCAACGACAACCACAAACTCAAGAAAAACAAAAATATAAAACAATTTTAAATATAAAATTTTATGCAAATTTAAAAGGGAAAAACAAAAAGCATAAAATCAATACATAAACAAGTATAACATTTAAATTCAATGTTTTAAACATTTTCAAAATGTTGATGCTATTTTTATTATTTTTTTGAAACAACAAAACACAAAAACAACAGCAGATAAGATAAGAAAGAATGAAATCAGAATCAAAAAAAGTAACGAAGTGACTGTGACAAAAGTAGTGCAACAAATAAACGGAAGGACAATCAACAGCCCACAATGGAAAGAAATAAGAAAGAGATAGAAGACAAAATATTAAAATTGTTTATATTTAACTCTTCAATACTCTTGAATAAAAGTGTCTTCAAACAAACTAAAAATAACAACAAACAAATAAATTTAAGAAAAACAAAATAATACAAAAAGCTAAATAAACATCTTGTACAATTGCATAAAACATACAAACAAACAAACAAACATACACTATAGCAAATCTATATAAACAAAACAAAATACACTTCTACGAGAATTAGCAAAAACCAAAATAACCGGAAACTAAACTAAAACCACACAAATACAGACAACCGACAACGATAAAGACGACTTTAGTTTAATGTGGTGGTAAATTCAACTACAACACACCAACCACACACCCACTGGATATAAAAAATAACTGAAAATGACAAAACAATATAAAATAAAGACAGCCATTTCTTTATATTTAAAAATTATAGGGTGACACTATAAATAGTTTGACTTTCGATCCTAAAACTTTTGTTTGTTTCCAAGTCGATACTTCTAATTCGAAGGCACCAATATTTTGAAGAGTAGTAAGGAAAAAATTTATAATTTTAATTCGGCTTAAGTTCATGATTTCAATTTGTAAATTTTTTTAGAGAGAAAAATATTTATTTTACAAATGTTTGTGCTAAATTTAAAAAAATAAAGAAACCAGAAAAAATTATACAATCGTAAAATGTAATGCAGCATTTACTGCACACTTTGCCACTTTGTCATTAGTAATTTGTAGATTTATCTACTTCAGACTATGAACAATATAAATATCATCTATTACACCGACCGATTACTATACGAAGAATAGCCCAAATAATGCAAAAAGGGAAAATTAAAAACAAAAATATTAAAGGAAAAACGATATTTTATTCCACTGTAATCACATGAATTAGGAGTGGAAGCATATTGTGCTTACACTGTGTAGGTGGTAATATAAGTGTGCTTATATTGTGTAAGTGGTATATTGTAAAATTTTGTAGCAGCAAATATCTTAAACAGCACAACAAGATTGTTATTAACATGCCCCTGGTTAAGTTAAACTGTCTCGTTTCTCTTCACTTTTTCTCATTTATTAATCCCATATTATTTTAAAATAACTTTAAAGTAATGGCCGGCCTCCGAGGAGACTATGAGACAACTTGGATACATTTATGAAATTAATTGTTTTTCGTTATTATATTTCATGAAAATTTGTCACTTCACAACCTGTTGTAAGTCGTTAGATTTCCCAATAGCTGCATTTATAAAAATATTTACTACAACGTACAACAATTTTTTATATCTTTACTGACTGTCGCACAACAAATCCAGAAAAAAAAACAATATCTCATTCGCAACCATTTTGATTGTATTTAATACAACATACAATAGATTGTGAATAGCACAAATATTCTAAAATATGTGTCGTAGAGTGTGATTTGTTTTACATCCGCGCCTGACCATTAGTCTTAATCAGATGGTGGACAAACCACTTTGTATAATTTGGAACGTTATACAAACGTCCTAGATAGCCGAAGACATAATTCTAAGCAACAGATACCACCTAGTTGCAACTTGAATAATTCCAGGGCAGGTCTGCAAACTATCACACCTTGCTAAAGAGTTGTAGACTTTCTAACTCCTTGTCCAGAACACATGTCAAGCATGCTCACTGGACTGGATCATTCACTTAGCGTGTCATTATCAGCGAGATGATCCTGGCCACCATAGAAAACCATAGGATATGGGGCCGCAAAACCACAACCACCACGATGCTCCCATATAGGGGCCAACACCAATGATCAGCCAGAGAACTATTATAAGTCTAAAGAGACAAATAATGAATTCTGCGAGCTCACTGATCCCCGTGGAAATAAAGTGGAGTTTCCAGTTGACCACCTGCCTGTCTTCAGGGGACTGGGCTCCCTTTATACCCCAGTTGCACTGTGTCTAGATAGTGGAATAATCTATAAAGACCATATTTATATGCCCCTGGGGGAAATATGTGTCGTAGAGGTGAATAAATGATTTGCAATTATAAATTAAAAGCATTAAGAAGCAAAAATACAAAATGAATAAAAATGGTTTTACGTCATTCCGCCTCAAATTTTGTTTGTAAACAGACCGGTTTCGCCTATACGTCATCTTCAGTGTTCTTTTTTCTCTATACTAGTTGCTTTTTATTGTCACTTGTCTTTATATAGTTCGTCCTGTACGTGTCTGTGTGTTTTTGTTATTCTTATTGCCTTCGTCTCTCTCTCTCTTTTTGTCTGTCTCTCTCTCTCTTTTTGTCCGTCTCCCTGTTTTTTGTCTGTCTCTCTCTCTCTTTTTGTCTGTCTCTCTCTCCCTTTTCATTCGGCTCTATTTCTATCTAAATCGTTTCACGCTCATGCTTGTTATTCGCTCGTGTTTATATGTGAGTATATTGGGTTTTTTCTATGACATAATAATCTGTATTGTACTGAGATTCCTTATTGCCTTAAATTTATCAAGCGTAGAAGTTTTTCTGATTACACCATTTTTCTATATCTTCTATATCTTACTCTGTGAAAAGCTTGCCAGACTTTTTGTGTTCTTAACATTCCCTTTTCATTCATTCCATTCAATTCAAATCACATAGTTATTTCTGCGAGATTCAAAATATTCGATCTATAGCTTAGCAAACGCATAGCCATCTACAACAATATAACTTGAGGCACCAGCGAGTCATAATCTGCTTTCCAAGCCTTTTTAAGTATCTCAACTCAGCCTAGCATGTAATATTGTAGCTCTGCCCTCTAAGAAAATTTCCGTTAAGGATTCAACCACGATTTAGTTGTTTTAGCATAGCGATGCCTTAGCTGCCTTATTTGCTCTTTTTGTATAGAAGTCAGCAAATGCCTTGCGTCTCTACTCCGAGAGATTTTAACTACATTTCAATACTCTGCATGGCTTTCTCGAAATGCTCAACCTACTTTTCCCCAAAATGTTTTCTTTAACCACCGTTCAACGTTACTTTCAAAAAAGTATAGAATTACATATACAGCCCTGGTGAATATAATTTTTTAGTTACTTGGCACAGAAAGCTCTTAGTCGTTATTGTAGAAGAAGGAAAAAAGCAGCATTTACTTCCAGCACCAAAGACGAAGAGTTGCTTACTACAGGACGTAGCAGCATGTCCATTGTGTAACAACTTTTGACCAGGACTTTACACTTTCGAAAAATATGTTATGTAAAGGATCCCCCATATAACGTTTGTTTTTTTTTTGTGTTTCATGTATTATTTCGTGAATGGTAACACTTAGCTCATGTTTGATTTGACAAATAATTAGTTTTATCCTTTCACTGAATGTATATGGTTGTGTATACGCTTGTATAACGCTGGGACAACGTTTGCGACATTACTTTGAAAATCATGGTAATGTTGCAGAATGTGTGTGGAAAAATTGCGTACGGATATTGGAAGAAGAGAAGCACCGTCAGCTCCGCATGTTCGTTATCTTGTAAAAAAAGTAAAAGAAACTGGCATCCTCTCATCGATAAACCAAAGCGTGGAAAGCCAAAAACAGTGTGAACACCCGAGAATATTGCTGCTGTGGCAGAAAGTGTGCGTGAAGCGCCATCAACATCAATTCACCGTCGTTCTAAACAATTGAACATTTCAGAAACATCATTGAGACGAATTTTGCATAAAGACCTTGTGGTATGACGCCATACAAAGTCCAATTGGTTCAGGAGTTGAAGCCAAGTGACCATCCAATGCGTTTTCGCTTCGCTAAGTGGGCCTGCGATCGACTTACAGAAGATGCCGATTTTGCAAAAAAAAATCATCTTTTCAAATGAAGCTCATTTTGATTTTGGCGGGTATGAAAACAAGCAAAATTGTCGCATTTGGGGCACAGAAAACCCGCACGCATACATTGAAAAGCCGACGCATCCAAAACAAGTCACTGTTTGGTGCGGATTTTGGTCCAGAAGCATAATTGGGCCATTTTTCTTCGAAAATTAGCAACGAGTGGCCGTTACAGTCAATGGCGATCGTTATTGGGCCATGTTGAACGAGGAGGATATTGGCAAATTTGGTTTCAACAGGACGGCGCTACGTGCTACACAACCGAAGCCACACCCGATGTTTTGCGCCCTAATTTTGAAGATCGCATTATCAGCCACAGAGCTGATGTCGTTTGGCCACCGCGGAGTTGCGATTTGACACCGTTGGACTATTATTTGTGGGGTGCCGTCAAAGATAAGTGTTACGCCGACAAGCCAGAGACAAGTGACGCTTTAAAGGACAATATTTGTGAAGTCATTGGTGAAATACAGCTGCACACAATCGATAATGTGCTTAAAAATTTGACCGATCGTGTAGGCTACTGCACGGCCAGCCGAGGCGGCCAGTCGAGGCGGCCATTTAAATGAAATTATTTTCCATTATTAAACGGAAGGATTGCACTTTCAAATAAAAACAGGAAATTTGAGAAAATATTCAGTAGTTTTGTTTATGGCATTTAAAACACAAAAAGAATGTTATTTGGCGGACCTTTTATTATCAACTTAAGAAATAAGCACTGTAATATTTACCCTACACATACTGGTTGAATACTAAAAGAGTGAGTAAATAGTTTAGTTTCCTATTCCATAACCGAACCCTTGTCTACTTTATTTGCATGTGTGTGAGTATGTGTTTATAAAATTTAATAGGAAACCTTATTTTTTTTCCATTTAATCCTTTGTTGTTTATTAAAAAGTTATATTCACACATTCTCAACCTTAAAAAGCTACCAACTTTATGTAAAATAAATGACCATATGGCATAATGTAAACTGAAGCCATATTCCATTTCTTCCTCTTTATTATCCTCATCATTGTGAATTTCTTTAAATTTATATTCTGTTAACTAAGAATAGAGGAGGACAAAACAAAAATATTAAAACTGTTGTTAGTTTTTTTTTCCTCTCAATTGAGAAAAAGGAAGGAGTAACTAACTTATGTCTGTCGGTCTAACTAACTTAAAATGTCACTCAGTGTCAACATCAATACTTATAAAATACAAAAGAAACATGGAAAGCAACATCAAAGGAGTTTTAGTTTTAGTTTTATGAATTCCACACAAAATGTAACATGTGTAAACTAAAAGACAAAAGCTACGAAAAGAAAAGTTATTAAACACACTTTTACAAGGAAAACAGAATTATTGTTGGTCACATTTACTATTCCGTAATAAATTAATAATTAAGAATTTAATTAACTTTTTGCACAGAAAAGATTAAAAACTAAATTATATTTTTTATATTCTATAGAAAAAATAATTATTGTAATTAATTGACCTTTTTAATACAGGGTCCGCCAAATAACTTTTTTTTTTAATGCTGTAAACAAAACTACTGAATATTTTCTCAAATTTCCTGTTTTTATTTGAAAGTGCAATCCCTTCGGTTAATAATGGAAAATAATTTCATTCAAATGGCTGCCTCGGCTGGCCATGCAGTAGCCTACACGATCGGTCCAAATTTTAAGCACATTATCGATTGTGTGCAGCTGTATTTCACCAATGGCTTCACGAATATTGTCCTTTAAAGCGTCACTTGTCTCTGGCTTGTCGGCGTAACACTTATCTTTGACGGCACCCCACAAATAATAGTCTAACGGTGTCATATCGTTGTTCTGAGGTGGCTAAACGACATCAGCTCTGCGGCTGATAATGCGATTTTAAAAAATTGGGCGCAAAACATCGAGTGTAGCTTCGGTTGTGTGGCATGTAACGCCGTCCTGTTAAAACCAAATGTCGCCAATATCCTCCTCTTCAATTTTTGTGAACAAAAATTCATTCAAAATGGCCCGATAACGATCGCCATTGACTGTAACGGCCAGTCCTTGCTCATTTTGGAAGAAAAATGGCCCAATTATGCCTCTGGACTAAAATCCGCACCAAACAGTGACTTCTTTTGGGTGCGTCGGCTTTTCAATGTATGCGTGCGGGTTTTATGTGCCCCAAATGCGACAAGTTTGCTTGTTTACATACCCGCCAAGATGAAAATGAGTTTCATCAGAAAAGATGATTTTTTTTGCCAAATCAGCATCTTCTGCAAGTCGATCGCAGGCCTACTTAGCGAAGCGAAAACGCATTGGATGGTCACTTGACTTCAACTCCTGAACCAATTGGACTTTTTATGCCGTCATTCCAAGGTCTTTATGTAAAATTCGTCTCAATGATGTCTCTGAAATGTTCAATTGTTGAGAACGACGGTGAATTGATGCTGAAAGCGCATTACGCACACTTTCTGTCACAGCAGCAATATTCTCGGGTGTACGCACTGTTTATGGCTTTTCACGCTTTGGTTTATCGGTGAGAGGATGCCAGTTTCTTACACTTTTTTTTACAAGATAACAAACATACGGAACTGACGGTGCTTCTCTTCTTCCAAAAATCCGTACGCAATTTTCGCGCACACATTCTGCAACATTACCATGATTTTCAAAGTAATGTTGCAATATTTCCTATCATTGTTTAAGCGTATACACAACCATATTCGTTCAGCGGAAGGACAAAAAACCAATTATGTGTCAAATTAAACATGAGCTAAGTATAACCATTCACGAAATAAGCACTACATGAAAAAACAAAACGTTAAATGGCGGACCCTTTATTTTATAAATAATAGTTTAGGCACAAGGTCGGTCTTTATTGTAAATGTATTTTATTTTTCAATATTTCGCCACACTATTGAGTGGCATCTTTAGGAAAAGAAGCGTGTATAAGCAATTGTTTTCTCTTCTTAACGTCCTTCCCGAATGTTTGTTCGCAAATAGCGAGCGCTTTCGATGTGAATACATCATTATCATCAAGCTACGTTTTATTACGTACTGGCGAGTCAATTACGCCACTGACTCGCCAATACGTATTGTTTTTTGGTTATCTTTCAAAGAAATGAAAAATTGTTAACAAACAAATCTAAAACAATTAAAAAATGTTTTCTTAAACAAATGAAACATAGAAAAAATAGAAACAATGGAAACAAAATTAATTATTAATAATTTTCTGATACTAAAAAAATTTTAAATGGGAATTGTTGAAGTTTTTAAAAAGGAAACAACTTTATATTTTATAATGACAAAATTGCTTAAGAGAAAAAATCTTAATTATCAAGCTGAACCCAATTTTGAGCGAAAAAGAATGTATACTGAATCATCAATTCGTATTGAGAAGACAGCACACCGCTACAGAACAAACGAACAGATTAATAAACGTAGTTAAAAAAAACCTTTAAGAAGAAAAAAAATACTGTTTAACGATTTTTATCGACATTTCCCTAAGCTTTGGACAAAATATGGCATTAAAGCTTACTATATAAGTTAAAATTTTATTTGCCTTTGTACAAGCTACAAGCTTTCAAAAAGCTATTTAACTAGTCGCAAGTTTATTGTTAAAAGCGAATTTTTAAGCTCGTCTTAACCAATTAAAGCAGAAGTCCCCAAAGGTAGCATTTTTGGACCCGCTTGTATACTTAGAATATGCCTACTAGCAACTGTATCCACAAATCGACAATTGTGGACAACACGGCTTTTTTTGACATGCACGAAAACTCCCAAATAGCATCCAGTTATCTTCAAGATCATATACAATACATCATTTAGAAGTGTGGTTTGAAAAAATGAACAAAAATGCCCTTCTATTCGTATAAATAACCAAATTATACTTCAGCATTCAGAAATTAAATACCTTGACATATGTATATCTTGACCGCCTTTCGAAGTATTATTTTGCATCACCAGTAACTGCGACGTGTGTATTGGTGTGCGAGGAATAAAATAAAAAGCAATATGTTGAGCAGCCACAGTGCAGTAGAGGCATTTGCCTCTTATTTAACAAATGACCATGAGTTCAAATCCCAACAGAACCCCTTCAATGCAAAAAAAATAGAGACACAACCCTGGATTAGTGTTTTCCAATGACTATAACCGAAAAATAATAATTCTAACGTCAAGCAGTCGTGAGTAGATAACAGTTGTAAGTAAATGAGTTAAAGGCGTTTGTATATTAGAAACAAGTTATAGCAAAAACAAGATCATAGCAGTACAACTCTTAATCGAGTCTAATTTAGAGACTGAGTTGATAAACAAGAGACAGCAACTTCCAATTTTTTGTGGAGCCACAGAGTAAGGAGTGATGTGCTGTTAAATTTTAACTATAAATTCATTTTTTGCTAATTCAACTACCAGCACTATTTCTGAAGTCAAATTATCATAAAAATTAAAAATATAATAAAAAAAGTCTAAATTATCACATTTCGTAGTATTTCGTTAGTGAATTTAAATTTAAATAAAATTAAATTGTACACAAAAACTAACTCTTTTTTACTATTTTACCAAAATAAAAAAAGTAAGTAGACTACACGTACTAAAGAAGATACTTCTGTGTATATTGTTGCACTTGTGTGTTATTATTTATTGGAAAGTTTTCAAGTATCATGTTGGTGTCTGTTTACAGTTTAAAATTTCATGGTCAGGGTTGTGCCAAAAACAGAATTTCTAGAAGTAAAATTAAACAAAAAAAAAAAAAATACAAAAATAAAATAAAATAAATAAAAAATGTTCTATAAAATGAAAAACTAGTTGTTTAAGAAAAATCAAAGAGTAAAAGTTTCCAAGTGCAACAGACTGTTGCGAAGAAGCAATTTACGATTTTGTGTTTTATTCTCATTTTTTTACTTGAAAGCTTCAGCCAGCTAAAGTAATTTTGCTTTTTCACTTGCGTTTTTTTTTATTTCAGATTTATTTATTATAAATTTAGCAACAGACAGACAGACAAACAACAAACATACTGAAATGTTATTTGTAACATAAACTATTAAAGAAGCAAACGAAATTTGTTGTTGATTTTATGTTGCCTCCTTCCATTGTTACCTTTTGGCTGTTAATGTTGCTGTCACATGTTGTCTGTTGTTGTGAAATATTTAGTACTTTTGTTGGTTACCAACATGTCGCATTGCGCACTTAATTTCTTTTATTTTTTTAGTTATTATCGTGTTACTTTTTGTTTTGTTCTATCCTATTCTAGTTGAAATCTTTATAAAAAAAAATTAATTCCCACAAAAACCAAACAGTCATTCCATTTGTTAGGTTGTGTGTTATGGTTTGTATGTTCGTGTGTGCCTTTGACAAATATTGTCTACCTCTGGGGAAAATTGTACTTTAAATATTTTATAACGGTGAACTATACTCTAACTGCGGTTATTTCATTCACTATTTATTTTTTTAGCGCCTCACACGCGCCTCAGACTCAAGGGAATTCTTCGTGTCGTATAACATAAAAATTTTTAGTTATACAGTGGAACTATTATAAGCAAAATTTTCTTTCATTATAACTTAAGTTAAGTGTAGCCGCCATTTTATTTATTTATTTGAAATATTTTACACCGGAAAAATTTAAACGAAAAGAAAAACTGTAATTTATTAAAGTTTTGTTCAATTTTTTTTTTAAAGAGAAGTAGAACTTCAGGCAACAATGCCGATTTAGTCAAGTACCGTGCTACATTCTGTAGGAAAGGGATAGAGAAGAGATAAGACAGGTGGTGAAAGTAGAAGGATAGTTACGGAAATTAACTGTCGATATAAGACAGCAAAACAGTGACCAGTGACTATCTATGCCTTCATCACTGAACAGCCCCAGCGACAGTCAATTTTTATTTGTAGTGAAAAAAAACCAAGGTCTTTGTAGGGAAATGAACCCACAGCTCCCAGTCATGTAAGATAGTGCGCTACCTACTACCCTATAGGGGCACCTAAAATTTAAAAATTTTATATTTTAATCTATTTCATCTAATTCAGATTATTACTTTCAAATAAATTTTCTCTTACAAAATTTTTCTTGTTTAGTCACACTGTACTTCGGCTTCATGTTTCATTTATATTCTATCTAGTGTTTTATTATGTCATGTTTTATTGCACCACGTTACAAATTTCTATTGATCAACTTGAAAATATTAGAAAAAAATTAGATTGTAAATTTTATACAGTTAGAAATGCAACATGGCACCTTTTTTTGAACACTATTTTATTTTAAACTCAATCTAAAAATGTACAATGCAACTTCAGAGAGAGAGAAAAAGGCAACATTAAGCGCGAGAAATAATAACGTTTAACTCTTTAAGAAAAAAGCTGAGTTTTTAACAAAGAGAATTAAGATTAAGTATAAGCAAAGCTGTGTCATGACTGAAATTTATCTCGTCGAAAGCCGAACTTATACATAACTAAAATCAAAGAATTAAAACCGAACTTAAATTAAGCTTAACCTGATCTAGAAAAAATATATAAGTTGATCAAGAGCTGAACTAGCACTAGATCAAATTAAAGCTATTCTGTATGAGTCATAACCTGATGGTAGATCAAAGCACTTGGGTAATATGTAGCGTCACCCACGCCCAAGAAAGACTCGGATATCTCTATCCTCTCTAGTCACTCCTAGTTGCAATTTGGCGATTTCAGATAAGGGCCGCCAACCTCACACCTTGCTGGAAAGTTGCAGACTATCCAGCTCCTGGTTCAGAACACATGACAAGCATACTCGCTGGATCCGGATCATTCACCCTGTGTTTTTGGTCAAAAATTAATGATCCTGGCCCCTTAATCATTTCATGGGGTCCAGCGAAACCACAATCACCAAAATGTTCCCATAGATCCAACCTCTATAATCAGTCAGAGAACAGCTAAAAAGCTTACTGATTCCCGTGAAAATAATGTGAAGTTGCCCAGTTGGGTCTTGCTAGCCTTTAGGGGCCTGGACACCCTTTAACCCCCAGTGACACACACGTAATGATGGCGAGATTCCATCAAGACATATCAATGTGTCCCGGGGCGGGTAACCGGCGGAGTGGAACTACCGTAGAAATATTTCATTCTTACGATGTATAATCTAGGTCTGAATTCAGCGCGATATTCCAATTCGAGATTATTAAATTCGCCGGTACTTTTTTTCAAATATTCCAACTCTATAATCAAATTCGCCGGTACTTTTTTCCAACAAATGAATATTTTTTAAATCTACAAAAAAACTCACACAATAAAATAATTTGACGACAATATTTGAATAGTTGGCATTCATTTTCATTGAATTTGTCTTTTCTTGTCAATTCTTATGCATTCGTTATTAGTCCTTAAGTCAGCTCTAAGGCCAAATTATATTTGCTTTAAATAAAACAAATTTTATATTTATTAATAATATAAATGAAATTAAAAACTTTCTAGAAGCTTTTTAAATAAATAAAACATTTTATGAAAACACTTTAAAACTATCGGGTATTTCAACAAGAAGTTTATTTTTAAATTGTGACAGTGTGACGACACGCTTTTCCTGGCGTGTAGTGTCGTTGGGTGGCTAATAAGAAAAGGCTGCGGTTGATTAAGTACAACTTAGCCTTTATTTGCCACTAATTCTTTGCTTGACAGCAGCTCGCTTCTCGGCTCCGTCTACTGTACACTGGTGTGTATGTGATGGCGGCAGTTTCTGTGGTCTTGGTCATACGTACACCGGTCAGTGTCTGAGAGAAACAGCCAAAACAATGTAAGCTGGGTTGGGTCAAAACCTCCGCTCAACTGTCCAATGCTTTGGTCGCCCACTATGGTGACGGTAGACACAAATTCTGCTGGACTAAGACCTCGGCTTCGTTTGTGACCGAACGACAGTTTAGTTAATTTGGCCGTGTGTCCAAGGGAAAGCTGGGCTGGGTTAAAACCTCCGCTCAACTGTGCAATGCTCTGGTCACCCACTATGGTGACGGTAGACACAAATTCCGGACTTTTGGCGTTACATTACCAATAATGTGATAGTTTTGCATCGTTTGTATTGGCAATTTTTAGAACGAACGAAAACCGCATTAAAATAATTAAAATCCACTTTGTGAAGAGTGATTCTGTTAAAGTTACATCTCGTGATATTTTTTTGGACATCATAATCGTCCTTCTGAGATCGCTATTAAGAATTTGGTCGTTAAATTTGCGTCGACAGGCTCGATATAAAATGTGAGAAAACTAACGCGTGTTCGACCGGTTTTTTGAACTGAAAACATCGCCGTGTTGAAGCAGATACAAATTTGTCAATGCCTCAACGTTTTGCAACAACAGGGGTTTTCCAAAACGTCCACATGAGCCTTACAAGGTTCAGCTGGTGCACGTATTGAAGCCGTCCGACCATTCACGGTGCAATTAGTTCAGGAACAAAAATCCTTTTTTTTAAACGAAGCCCATTTTCACTTGTCAGCGTATGTCAACAAGCAAAATTGCATTTGGGCATCTGAAAATTCAAGAGCGATTATTGAGAAACCTTTGCATGTTCAACGAGCCACTGGTCTGAAGGCATGATTGGGCCGTATTTTTTTTTTTTTTTTTGTTGTTCGAAGATGAGGCTGGAAATGGGGTAACGCTATTGCGAAATGCTAACAACTTAATTTTGGCCCATTATTGACGACGTGGATATCACTGACTGGATGGTGCAAGCTGTAGCACAGCCAATGAAACAATTAATTTATGGCAAACCAAATTTCCCGATTGCATAATTACGCGACAATCAGCAGTTAAGTGGCCAGCCAGATCGTGTGGTTTAAACCCATTGGATTATTTTTTTTTTTGGGGCTATGTTAAGAACAGAGTCTATACGTAACCAATCGAATCGTTTTCAGCCTTAAAACCCAAAATCCGTGATGTGATTAACGAAATAGTACCGCCATTTTACCAAAAAGAGATTCAAAAGAATCGACATCTATCAGCGTTGTCGTAGTGGACATTTGCCATATTTCGTTTTTCACTCATAATTGCTGAACTTTTCTCTTCTCGTTATACAATAAAAATTAGAATCATCTCAATGTAAATTTTCTGTTTTATTTTGTTTACGAAAACAAACTTCGTGTTGATAGACCCTTTACAACATATCAGGATACATGTGAGTGAGCAAATATGTGCATTCGGTTTTGGTAACAAAACACCACAACAGATTTTGTCATGTTCATTGCACTAATGCTCAGACAGTTAGAACAGCACAACGAATTTAGAAATCAAAAACATTAACCAGTTAACATACGCATACAGATGCAGTATATACAACGTATCTGTAAAAAGCTGTAGATAAAAATAAATTTAAAAAGTATACGACTCTAAAACTCGGAAACCACAACTCGCAATAAACAGAGAAAAAGCAAGAATTTAAAAAATGACCACTTCGCAATGGCATCAGTCATTAATAAAACATTTTGACTTGAACAAATTTACACATGACTGTGGTATTCCTTAAGGAATTATAAAACGAACAACAAAACAAAGTTTCGTAAATGACCACAATAAAATAGAATTTAAAGTAGAGAAAATATGATAAATGGAAAACTAAGGCATTGCAGCAGTAATCGTGTGTCGTAAACAGCAAAAATAAGAAAATGAGATTTTTTGTAAATAAAGTTTTATCAATTATTACTAATAAGATACTTATTCTTGTAAGCATATATTGCACATGGACTTAAATTTATTTTAATAAAAATGTGTTAATGATTGGCCAAAATGAATTTTACAAAAATCCGGTTTTCTAATGAATTTTGATTTTTTTAAATAAGATATGTATTGCTTTAGTTGTGTGGGGTTTTGGGGGGCAAAAGTCGAATTGTCAACATACATACTCTTCATGCAATGTTCAATGATATTTTGAAATTGTAGACTAAATAGTACAATCAAGTCAAAAAGAATTACTCCGATCTGACTGCTAGTTTTTTTTTACAGCCGTCCCAACTCAGTACTTGTATGTTTTACTGAATCAACTTAATTTAAACCACTACTCGGATTTTACTTAAACAAATTTAGAAAAATCAAGAATTATAAGTACTTTCATCTGTTTATATAACGTTTCGCAACATAAGCAACAGTTTCGAAGTTATAAATAAATGTGTAAAGAAAAATAAATATTTTTTGCGTAAAGAGTTAAGTTTTTTTTTTAATTCATAAAAAATCCGAAACGTTTAAAAAAGTGTCAAGTTCTAATACTTTTACGTAAAGTCGTATAACCTACGAACAAAATGCGATATATCTCATGAAAATCGATGAACGGGTTTCGCTTTTATGAACAATTAAGTAAAGGTATGAATTTAAAAAATTTGCTCGAGATACGCACAAATTTCTGACTCTCGTTTATATACGACATCAGTTGTACCACTTAAATTATCATTAAGTGATGACATAAATAGATTAGTATGGAACAACAATTAACCCTCTTCCATACAGTATTGCAGAACACTACAGTTTCTATACGTTAAAAAGACACCTCAAGTTATACGAGAAGAAAAGAGAAGAGTCGATGATAAAATATCTCAACTAAAAGAATTTGATTAACCAGTGAATAATCGCAACTTTAGAGTAAAACATGAATTATATTTTACAATGATTGACGTCAAGACAGCACAATCACTAACAGAAACACCAGCTGCATCTTTTTGTCTCATTTGTGGAGCCACTACATCCAAGATGAATAAAATGGAAATAGTTCAAGCTATAACCGTAAATGAACAAGCACTGCAATTTGGTATGTCATTACTTCATGCGCGTATTAAGCGGATGGAGTGTCTTTTGCATGTGGCTTTTAATATTAAATTTAAACGTGGAAGAGTCCACTCAAAAGAAGCCCAAAAATGTTTGAAAAAGCATAAACTTAGAGAGAAAATTGAAATACAGGTTATCAACCTGTTAAGTAAGGCTCTGGTACGACAAATTCAGGAAATACGTCATGAAGATTCTTTACGAATCTTGCATTGATTTCTGAAACCACGGGTCCAGATGAAAACATAATCAAGAGGTTTTCAATAATTCTCGAAACTATAACAATCGCCGATCTACTACCAACACAATTTTGTGATTTTTGTTTACAGACGGCAAAAGAGTTTGTTGCACTGTACGAGTGGTACAATATCCCCCACCTACACTTCACAAAATGCTCACTCATGGCAAGGATATAATTGAAAAGTGTATTTTTGCTGTACGCCTACTATCCGAACAGGCCCAGGAATGTCGTAACAAAGACACTCCAGAAAATGCAGTCGAATTGCCACGAAAGAAGAAGATATTACGCACCGAATGATGGCAACATCAGATCCCATGACTTCACATTTGACGGCTTCATTTAGCCAGAAAAAGCTAAGTGTTATAAGCGACGAAGTTAAGGCTCTTTTAGAATATTAAATTAAAAATAGATTTAAAATAAATAATAAATTATTTTCAGTTTTTATAGTTTTTTTAATCGATCTTTTTTATCTTTAATAAATATATTTTTTGTTAAGATCTTTTTTATATATTTTTTATATATATAAATATATAAAAAAGATCTTAAAAAGGAAAAAAGATATTTATTAAATTATTTTCAGTTTTATTCGACTTTTTTTATTTCTATTAAATCTTAATCTTTCAAACGGTCCTTTAAATTATAACGATTTATTTTTTTCCTCGATATTTCGGTTTGCTGTGGAAAGCTTCTTCAGGAAATTATTTTTTATATTTTTTTTTCCTGAAGAAGCTTTCCACAGGAAAGCGAAATATCGGGAAAAAAATAAATCGTTATATCTTAAAGGACCGTTTAAAGATTAAGATTTAATAAATAATAAATTAAAAATTAAAAAATAATTAAAATTTTTTTGTTAGTTACGTAAAAAACATTGTAAGTAACGATCTACATTTGTCTTACTTTCTTTATTTTTATTACTTTTGTGTATTACTATAAAAATAAAACTAAATTTGTAATGAAATCGCTACATTTTTTGACAAATATATTTTTGTCCTCACCTCCATACAAAAATCCCCACTATGCGCCATAGCTATAAATAACAGCTACAAGGCCACCACCATCGATAAACTTCTTAGACAATACAACACTAAAAACAGAAATAAAGAAGACAAAGAGACAGCCGATACAGAACGGCGGCACACCTTTACTTACACAAGACCAGAAACATACAGACTAATTAACCTTTTTCACAAAGAAGTAATACTCACAGCATTAAAAACTGACAATACTCGGACACAAAATCTCAGAACAACGGCAGAACAACTAATAAATTTAGTTCCAGCGGGGTATACAGACTTACCTGTACCTGTAAACAAACTTATATAGAGCAAACTGGACGAACACAAAAAACAAGGTTTACAGAACACCTACGACGCTCATACAAATGGAAAAGAGAAGATTCCAACTTTGCATTACACCTTGACACTCACGGACACACACCAAGGGAAATAAATGAATGTGTGACATTTTTACATTCTAGCAAAAACAAGGAGGAAGACTAGACATTCTTGAAAACATGGAAATTTACAAAACAAAAACTTTCAACAATGACTTTATAAACGAACAGGTAAACACGACTTCAGGCACAATTTTTACACCATTAAAACTACTCATGGAAAGGGGCAAACGAAAAACACCCTCAGACGGACACACGTACCTAGATAACAATAAAAAAGGAACTATCCATAAATATACTGTGCATAAAAATGCCGGGTGACTGGCATCCTGCTTACCTGAATAGATACGAACTTGACACTGGAACTGCCTGAACGCTAACACTGACTCACCAGTATAAACCACAACGCGGCTTGAGAATGATGCATTCGCATCGAAAGCGCTCGCCTTCGACTACAACCAGCCAGTTAGGAAATAGCAATTGTACTCTTAAAAGATGTTAAGAAAGTAAACCGGTTTTAAAATTGCAACATAATGAGTCGCAGACAAAGATCAGAGGCGACAGAAAAATTGTGCTTAAAACTGTACGCACGATATATGTACGCTTAAGGGCTGTATTAAAATTATAATACAGTTCTTAAATTTAGTAACCCAGCTTAATGCAAGTCAAAATTATCGAGTTAAGATCTTAAAATATTGCTTGTTGAATTAAATGTTTTGTAGCCAATAAAAAAATTTCAATATTAACCGTTCCCTTGACAACACTGCAGACAATTTGAATATGGATAATTTTTATATTTTTATACTGTAATTTTAGAGGATTTAATTCAATAGAATAAGAGTATTTTTTTCATTCCCTAACACTTATTTAAATTAAATATTTGTGTGACAATGATAATTGCCGGCTAAATGGAAAAACGTACTACAACACATTTCAATTGAAAAACATCCTTTTCAATGGCACAAAATGAACTTAATTGTATCATTTACTGATTTACTGAACAAACACACACACACACACCTACTACTTTTCCTTTACACAAAAAAACAATTGAATGGGAAAACTAAAAGGAAAAAAGAAATTAAAAAAAAAAACGGAGTCAACTAATACTCGTTGCATGTTCGTACATTTATTACATCAAACAGCTGTTATGGCCAAGTTTATTGATTTTGTTTTTAGCGTTAGTTTCAATATCGTGAATATTTAAGCAAAAACCCTTATGTTTTCACATGAAACTTTTATTTATGAATATTCAACAATGTTAAAACAATAAAAGTGTCTGTGAACCAAAGAAGAAAAAATATATGAGAGCCGTGTTTGCATGCAGGAGTTACAAAACGACTTTAAGCGGTTGTGGAGCAGTCTTCTCTGTGTTGTGGTATATTTTTTTAAGTGTTTTGTTGTTTTTAACAACTTTATAACAGACAAATTGTATTGATTGCACAAAAAAAATGTTATAAAGTATTCAACACGCGTTTGCTTATAAGTTTGTATATGCTGCAATAAGCCACATATGTTGCATGTAACAAAGTCATCAGCATCATTATTATTAAAACTATTTTTTGTTTTTATTATTATTAAATCCTGCATTATTAATGCACCAGATTTTCACTAACGGTTTAACGGTTTTATATAATAAACTTTACTTTTTCTTAAACTAACCTCAATGGTTTTCTATAGGGAAAATTTTTAAAGGACATTTTGCAAAGTTACAACAAAAACGCTTAAAGCAGTTTTAACAAAATATTTTGTTAAATAATTATTGACGAGGAAAAAGTGTAGGTTAGCGTAATTAGCTTTAGAAAAAATCGTTCAAATAGAAGCTGCAAATTAATTAAGAATTCTCCAAAAATGACAATCCTTATTTAGCCTTACTAAACATTGATAATTCATATGTAAAAAGGAAGTCTGCGTAGATAGAATCGCAATTCAAGTGTAAAATTATGGTAAAGTGTATTAAGATTTCAAATAAAAATTTCTTTAGAATAGATTATACGAATAATTTTGCATAGATTATTCGAATGATTTTGAATCGATTATTCGAATAATTTCTAATCGACTATTTGAATAATTTTTATTTTTATTACAGTATACATTTAAGTAATCTATAATTATTCGGAATCATTATCAGTATAAGCAGCAATTTTATTCGTGCTTGATTCCTTTTCAAATAAATATTAAGTGATATTCTCACAAAATATTTATTACAAAACAATTTTCATTAAAAAATAACATTTTATGATATTCTCATAAAACATTCTGAGCGAAAGTGAAATTGCAATATGAATGTGCTCTCCCCCATTACAAAACATTTCAAATATTTTTATTTGAAAGAATGTTTTATGAGAATATCATAAAATGTTCTTTTTTAATGAAAATTGTTTTGTAATAAATATTTTGTGAGAATATCACTTAATATTTATTTGAAAAGGAGCTCTCGAGTTTTTTTTTTGTTTTGCCGACCAGTGTAATTGGCCAAATTAAACAAAGACTATGTTTAAAAAAGGTGATTTAAAGCATTAATCGCCATTAAGAGAAATATTTTGTTTTATTTTTTTCCAATGCATTTAAATAACCTAAATTATGAGATTAATTGATCCCGATTAGTGTTCAATTTGACTCATCAAAATCCTGTCTAACTTTAAGTAAAATTAAAAAATCGCTGTCGATATGAAACGTTAAGACAAACCTTGCTACATTATTGTCATTAAATTCTAAATTGAAATATTTTTTTTAATATTTATTTTGCAAATACCAGCCATCAATTGTGGTTAAGCACCCGAAATCATGGCAAATGCGAATATTTGCCAAAAAAAAAAAGAGGAAAAAAAAATCGAAAAATAAATAAAAAGTTAATTCTATCTAAACACTTTCTTTAATAATATGTAAATATGATGAGAACGTTTATATGTAAATACTTTAACAACACAATGACAACAACAAAAACATCCCCCATTTCAATTTGAAGATACAGTCAAAAATAAAATAAAGAGAATTTTGATGGTGGAACCTTAACTGACATTTGCAGTACTTAAAGCAAACAAACAAAGTCTGGCTGAGGCTGAGACTTCAGTAGCAAACAGAGTAGTAAATTAAAGATAAATACAGCTCTAACAGCAACACAGTTAAATAAATTTAATGTACAGATGCTTTGATATGCTTTTAATATTAAATTCTAAATTTTAAAAAAACAAACAAGAAGAATCATAATAATTTTAAATATCAGATTTTTATAAGCGAAGACTTCTGCTGTCTATGACAGGTACGATGCTCACATTTATTATGAGGAAATAAATTTTCGATTTAAAATTATCTGGCCTAGATCTACATCTTTGAAGACAAGATTTTAAGATTTGTAAATTCGTTAACACTCTATTTAATATTTCCTTCGGGATAACGACCTCTTAAATGCATGTTCTTTCTTGGTGAGTTCTTCCTCCACGCAACCAATAAATATCGTTATTATAACCACAACTCTCTATACTATTTAATAAGAACCTGGTGGATTTTGCCACATATTATGTTAAGAAACACGTTTTTTGCACTTTAGAAATCTGCGCCGTCTAATTTTATTGCGGGATCTCCCGCTAAAAAACCCCCGTTGGCGGTGGCTCCAAAGTGACTGTAAGCCATTTTAAAGCACATCTACTTTTAAAAGTAAAGTTTTATACATTCCTTTTTTTTCGATAAAATCAAAATAAATAGCATGCTTAAAACACCTCTTCAAAAAGTTTTAAGAGTACCCATTACGGTTCCAGACAATGAGGCCTGTGTCTGTCAATGTCATTATGCTGAAAACAATACGATTTTACCTTCAGATAGGGAGTCTCAATATAATAAAAATAATTTTTTTCGGGCTTGGACGACTGAACTTTTTTTGGTCCCATTAACCACCTGAGAAAGCACTCCACCTATTCCGTAGCTGCTTGCATTTATGTCCAGCTATTGGATAGGCAAGAACTGCTACCGTACACAAAAACTCCTTAAGCCTCTAGAACACTTCTTCTGCTTCCGTACTTCAATGGTATGGTTGCGACTTTATGGTCAACTCATGTAAGTTAGCGGCCTCTTGCAGTATGTGCAAGCCCCCAGAAAACTACGCAGCTCATGAAAATTTTGTGGGCGAAGCCAATTCTTTACTGCTACTATTTTATCTTCATTAGTTACACGATACCACAACGCGCATTTCTTCCTATATTCCCCCCGGGGGCACATGATAGTCTTTATGGATCCTACTACTTCCATCTAGACTGGTGTCTTGTGGGGCAAAAGAGAGCCCAGGCCCCTTCAAGGCTAGTAGGAGCCACCTGGACAATCCACTATATTTCCACGGGAATCAGTGGCCCCCAGAGTTCCGCTATTTGTCCCTTTAGGCATTAAGCTGTTCTCTGGCTGTTTATTGAGGTAGGCCCTTTTGGGAGTATCGTCGTGTTCTTAATTATATTAAGCTTCATGCGTTCTGGACCAGGAGTTGGATAGTCTCTAACTCTTTAGCAAGGAGTGAAGGCTGCGGCCTTCTTCGGGCTTTCGAACTTGCAAATAGGAGTGACCGAAGGATATACGTATTCGAAGGCCTTCTAGGCGAGGATGGCGCTAAATACCATCCACAGTGGTAATGGCCACCATCTGGTTAAGGTTCACGGCCAGGTACAGATGTAAACCTTATCATGTCATTTCTTCCTACATAAATAGCATACCAAAAGAGTCCACCTATCACGGTTCCAGGGAAAGAGGCCTGTGACAGCTGGATAGACATTGTGATGAAAACAATATGGTTTTACCCTTTAGATAGGGAGCTATAAAACTGATATCTTGTAGCCTTAAGTAATTCATGTAGAATATAATTTGAAAGCTATTAATTAACAGCGGCATTTAAAAATCTCTTGGCCGCTATGGTTACCCGGTTTTCGCCGCTTGAGGGCATATCTCTGATTGTTGTACGGCTAAGTTCCCAAAGTCTGCTACCCCCCGTGGGCACATTATCGGTCTTTGTGGAGAGTAACTATTTAGACCTGTGCAACTGAAGGAAAAAGGGAACCCAGTCCCCTGAAGTCAGCAGTGGTACAACTGGAAGCTCCACGTTATTTCCACGGGAATCAGTAAGCCTCAGAGTTTCGTTATTTGTTTCTTTAGACTTTTAACTGTTCTCTGGCTGATTATTGAGGTTGGCCCCTATATGGGAGTATCGTGGTGGTTGTGGTTTCGCCGCACCATAACAGACAGGTCAGTTTTTATTTGGTGGCCGGGTTCATTTCACCTTTAATAACACCTACCTGGTGAAATGTTCCCAGACATGTGTTCTGGACAGGAGCAAGATAGTCTCCAACTCTTCAGCAAGGAGTGATGATTTGCAGCCCTGCTCTGGAATCATTAAAGTTGCAACTAGGAAAGACCTGTTGCTGGAATTAGTCTTCGGCTTCCTAGGACGAGCATGACGTCCCTATTTATGCATAGTGGTTCGACCACCATCTGATTAGGGCTCCATAGCCAGGCCCAGATGTAAATCTTATCACGTAGTTCCCAAGTCTCCATCATGAACATAAAACCATGAATCAGTTCTTTCATGGAGTCACTATTAAAGTTGTTATTTCTTGTTACTTCTTATTTGCTCTGGGGGCACATTGATATGTCTTGACGGAATTTCACCGTCATTACGTGTATTACCGGGGGTAAGAGAGAGCCTAGTCATCGAAAGAATAGCAGGGAGCCAAGTGGACAATTCCATGTTATTTCCACGGAAAACAGTAAGCCCCCACAGTTCGCTACATATCACCCAAGTGCTTTGATCTACCGTCGAGCAGCTAGTTACCGACGGAAATCTTATCACGCATTACTTCTTATTATAGTGGGCGCAAACTCTGTGCAAGTTTAAAAGGCCAAAAGTGAAGGCTAAATATAAAAATATGAATCAATAGTCCAGCTATTACTATTCTAGAAATGAAGATACATATAGACCACAATAATGAAAATACTTACTACGATTTCTTAGCTAAAATCAACAAAAGGTGTAAGTTTTATATTTTAAAATAAAAATTGGCGAAGTTTAGTTTCGTATATCATTCCTTACAAGATGGCTAATTGAGTGTTTTGCAAAGATTTGATAACACTGGTCTACAAAAAAAAAAAATTGGTCCCTGAACATAACTATATGGAATACAGTCATCTTAACTCGCTAAAATCAAGTTCGTAGAGATTTTTTCAATCTTTTTAATCCAATCAGGCGACCGAAAGATACGAAATAAAATTGCCTTTAAGCCAACCTTACAAATTTGCATTCCTTACAAGATGGCTGATTATGTGTATAGCAAAGACTTGATTACACTGATCTGGGAAGAATTGGTTCCTGAACATAACTATATGGAAGATCTGCTTTCAGTTTTTGCGTATCTTACGATAATTTATTTCACTATAACTCTTTAACGCCTTTTTCGCTTTGAATAATTGATGTGAGATAAAATTATCTTTAAGTCAACTTTACAAAATTCTTTTTTCCATCTTAAACTGTTTCGGAGTTAATCAGAAAAATAATATCTTTAATGAAAATCTATACTTAAACTGATTCCTAAACTGTTTACTCTTTGATTATAATAGACCCCTATTATCTATTTAATATAGAAACGCCTTTTGAGCTTTGACATTAAACTTCTCATAAGTATTTTCCATTTTCGAGTAATTCCAAAAATTATTTTATTATGTTCCCTTGAAGAAGATAAATCTCGCTGTCGTGGAATTTTCTCAAAAGTCTTAAAAAAATTTAAGGTGCAAAACAGAAGATAATTTTAGTTTTTTAATCGCTTCTTTTTCTGTAAATAAATAACTTGATCCTCGTATTTGAATACTCCTGAAGTAATTTGAAATTTTTATGATTTTAATCATAACAAATTTTCTAGGGTTGTTGCTTTTTCTTTTTCTTTTTTTTTTCTTAAAATCAAATTCCGATTTTTTCGTTTGTTTATTTGTTTGTTTATACGTTAACCGCTTAAGGCTTTTTTAAGTTTTTATTTTCAAATTAATATTTGTTAAGAATCTTTCATTTTCATTTAATTATGTTTAACCACATTTATTTGCTGTTTTTTTCCCATTCGAACATTACTACAGACTATTATTCCTTTTATTTAATCTCCATTATCTTCTTACGTTCTGTTGAAGTTTCTTACGGTATCTAACACTACCCTCTGTTTGAGTAAAGTAATTTAACAAATTATTCATGTTCCATAGAGCTGCGCGAGTGCATGGTTCGTGTGAGCTATAGAATATTGTGCTGTGGACTTATGTCCACAGTAACTAGAAAGTTTTTTTATGGGAACTTTAGCTTTCTGACGAAAAGAAAAATTATTATGGACAGCAAATCTTTTTCTGAGCTTGGCTTGCGGCCTTCCCTATTTAAGTTTACCTATGCAAATAATGAATAAATGTGTTTTTAAAGCTCTTTTTACTTGCTGGTATTTATTTATAGTCAGTAGAACTTCTTAAATTTTGTAAAAGAAAAATCGTAATAAAATTTTCGCATGAACGTGATACTCATGTCAACAAAAATTTTTTAAAGTCTAACTAAATCTTGTGTACATTACAGAGACAGTGGTTACATAACACCTCCAAGTGAATACTCTTTTTTTTTATTCCTTAAGACTTGAATAGAATTTAACTTTGATTTATAGTTTTATTCCATCTTCATCCTTAAAAGTTTTCCTTTTCTTCTATTTAATTGCATTTTACTTGTCTTCTTCACTTTCTCTATTCTGCCCACATTTTTGTTGTGAATAAGTATGTAAAGGGGTTGGGGGGTTTTAAAACTTCCAAGACATCGAGGGATTAGATTTATATTTTATGGATATTAAGTTTAAAATCCTTAAAACAATATTTCCTTTATGATTTATGTTGTGTGTTAAGTAAAACTTTACATTTGTTATAACTCCAAGAATAAGATGTTTTATTATTTTTACATACAATTGTCTTGCCGTTATATGTCTGTTTGTTTGTTTGTCTGCTTGTCATTTTAGTTAAAATTATATAGATGTTAAGTACATACATACATATATAAAATGAGAGTGGGAATTTATGAGTCATCATTAAGATTAATTGTATTTAATAAAAGAATTGAAATAAAACACTAAATTAAAAACAAACAAAAAATGTTAATATAACTTTTTGTATGTTAATATTACACTTGGGATTTTATTAATTACCACTGAAATTTTATTAGAATTATTAATAAATAATTGCAATGAAAAAAAAGAACCATTTAATGCTAATAATTATTTCAATTGTCTTACTTTTACTAATGGCAACGACGCAATTATTATAAAATTGTTAAAATTCGAATTGCAATTGAAAAAATTGTTCTTCACAAATACAAATTTAATATGGTAAAAAAATTATTTGATAATTCGAGAATAAATGACATTCTTAACGATTCTGCTAAATACTCGATATTGAATAAGGATCCGACTACTAAACAGCAAAAAACAAACAATTTTTTAGTTGATGAACTTTTTAAAAAAGATATCATTTTAGTAATGGAGAAAAATAGACTTAAGACTAATGTATCAAATTCTCCAAAGCTATATGGAGTACCTAAGATCCATAAACAGAATTTTCCTTTAAGGCCTATTTGCTGTTGCATTAATTCCCCGGCCTACGGACTGTGCAAGTATATAACGAATATTCTTAAGGTGATAACAGGACAATCAATATATAATATTAGAAATTCGTTGGAATTTAAGGATAAAACCAAGAGAATAAATATACAAGATAATGATAGATTGTTTTCATTTGATGTAGTTTCACTTTTTCCAAGTATTCCTGTAGGTTTAGCTTTAAGTATTATAGAGGAAAAATGGCAGATAATAGAACGAAATACAAATATTGAGAAGGAATTATTTTTACGTACTCTTAAGTTTTGCATTGAAGACAATAGGTATTTTCAATTTGATAATAGGATATATCAACAGAAGGAGGACCTCCCTATGGGCTCTCCAGCATCTCCAATTATAGCTGATATTGTGATGGCGGAATTACTAAATTCATGTATTAGTAAAATGCATATTAAACCTAAGATAATCACAAAATATGTGGATGATTTATTATGTATAACTTCAGAAGATGCAGTGGATGATATTTTGTCAGAATTGAATAGTTTCCATGCGGATATTAAATTTACGATTGAAAGAGAATTAGAATCTAGACTTCCATATTTAGATATATTGATAATAAGGAAGAAAAATAAGTTAGTATTTGATTGGTATAAGAAACCAACATCTTCTGGAAGAATTATTAATTTTTATTCAAAACATCCAAGGAAAATGATAATAAACACAGCGAAAAATATGATAGACAGAATTTTGACTATAAGTGATAGAGAATTTCATTTGAAGAATAGGGATATAATAAGAGATATACTTAATGACAATGATTTTCCAGTAGAATTAACTAACAGATTAATTCGACAATATGGTAGTTGTAGGCATAATTTAGGAAATTCTACGGCAGAGCCAAGAAATTATAAATCATTAACTAATGTTCCTGGAATATCAGAAAGATTAAGAAAGTCTAAAATATATGACACAGATAGATATATAAGTGCACACAAAATACATAACACATTAAATAAATTATTTAGCAGTATGAAGGATAAAATAGGAAAAATGGAAATATCTGATGTAGTATACAGGATACCATGTGGAGGAAATGACCAGGTGAATTGTGACAAAGTTTATATTGGGACAACAAAAAATAAACTTAAAACAAGATTAGCTGGTCACAGGTGTGACCAAAAATATAGGAATATTTCAACACAGAAGACATCCTTATCTTCACATTGTAAGAAATATAATCATTATCCAAAGTTTGATGAAACATCAGTATTAGATATAGAAAAAAACTACAAGAGACGTTATATGTTGGAAATGTTAGAAATTGTTAATGTACCAAATGTAAGGAGAATAAATTTCAAGACAGACACAGACAATTTAGCTCAGAATTATAGGTACTTAATTAAAAAGACACATAATTTGTTATAATCATTTCATAAGAGAGAATTTGTTATTTGTTATTTCCGTTTCCTTGTTTTTGTATGTTTGAATATTTGAAAATTTAAAATTTTTGTATGTATGTATGAAAAAATATTTTATATTTATATGTTTTTGTCAAATGTTTTGAAACATTTTTTTCAATTTGTTAATAATTTTTTGTTTTCAAAAATATAAAAATTTTTTCCCAAAGAAGCTTTCCAAAGGAAAACGAAATATCGAGAAGAAAAAAATATATAAAAAAAGGTCGTTTAAAAGAAAAAAAGATATTTATTAAAGATGGTAAAAAAATATTAACTAAAGTAAAAAAGTCCTTAACACTTTCGTAAATAATAACACTATTTTCGTTATTTCGTACGTTCATTTATCAGTCCGGCAAACGTAATAATTAAAAAAGATGTCTTTACTAAACAACTTATTGCTCAAAAAGTTAAATAAAAAAGGCTATCATTACTTAGCATTCAATGCTAATGTAATTAGCAATTAATTAATTAATTAGTTCAACTAATTAATTACTTCCATCCATTGTATATATTAAATTTTTCAATAAATTGATTATAACAAATTTATGGCGAGAAATTAAAGGGTCCGCCAAATAACTGTTTTTTTTTGTTTTCAATGCCATAAACAAAACTACTGAATATTTTCTTAAATTTCCTTGTTTGTTTTAATTGAAAGTACAATCTTTCCGGTTAATAGTAGAAAATAATTTCATTCAAATGGTTGACTCGGCTGGCCATGCAGTAGCCTATACGATCGGTTCAATTTTTAAGCACATTATCGATTGTGTGCAGCTGCATTTCACCAATGGCTTCACGAATATTGTCCTTTAAAGCGTTACTGGTCTATGGCTTGTCGGCGTAACGCTTATCATTGATGGCAACCCACAAATAATAGGATTTGTTATCTTCTAAAGCGTTATAAAGGCTCTCCGGAAAAGTCCAGACACAGTATTTACAATCACTCTGCAGTTGTTACACCTCTGCAGTCTCGCTCTTACGTTCCAGTCGCAAACCAAATAGTCATCATCTTGGAAAGGAGAGATGTCTTTCATATTATATATGTAGAATGAAACACATATTTTTTATCAAAGTTTTAAATGTGAAACAAATTTCAATCAAACATAATTAATATATTTAACAACCATTTCTTAAATACTAAAATACTAACATATCAAATAGACAGACACATTTCCAACTTAATTAGTAAGGAAATCCGTTTTTTTAAATAAATATTCTAGTTAATGAATATACAACGCCAACCAACAAACTCCCAATATTAAATGTTGCTTAGGGCAACCTCCTATTTGTGAAATGAAAAAGTACAGGAAGCAAACTCAAATGTAGTAAAAATTTCTACTGACATAAACAAAAACAACAACAACAATAACAATAACAAAAAAAATGTAAAAACATGGGTTACTAAGCCAACCACACTCATCATTACAATTCAACTGTAAAATAAGAAAAAAAAAAGCTGTTGATGGATGGCTCTGACTCAGTCAGGGTAAAGACTCGAAATGGGGTAAGGTGATAATGAAATTGAGAAAGATGATGATGCTGATGATGACGATGATGCTGGTAAAGTGCTGCATTAAAAAAAAAGACTTTTAGGAGAAAAAAAAGAACCCTTTTTATTTTTTTAACAACTCTTTGAAGCGTTTATTTTAAAACAAATCCAAAAACAAAAAAAAAATATTTTTAATCAAAACTCTGGAACTTTTTAATAAACCTTATTACAGAGTTTGAGTCAACAAACTTTGTTAAATTAAAGCCATTTTATCAACTTGGCATGTTGCGTTAATAAAAATTAACAATTTGGCTGCAATTCAGAGCGTAAATAATATTTTATATTAAAAAAGATGCTCAAGCATTAGATGGGTAAAACAGGGTTTGCTTGAGGACTCAAAAATATTGGAAAAGAACCAAGTAGAAATAAGTTTCTTTTAGAAACAATGTTGTATTAATTTCTTGATTTCTTCATTTTTTTTGGCAACGTTTTATCCTATAAAACTGCTGATAGTTCTAAAACTGAAGACACACTAGGCAAATATTTATTAATATAAAAGGACTTCAATTTTGTTTGTTGGAAGTGCTCATCCAGCAATAGTATTTGTTCTTCTTAAGCAAATTGTCCATGGTAAGAAATATTAAATAAAACAAGTCTAATATGAATTTCCACTAGCTAAAACAAAAAAACCAACAGGAAGCTGCAAGCATCAACATTGAAGAAAGAGTCTTTAAATCTGGTGTAGGTTAGCTTGGATTTGATGTGCTATGTCAAAGCCAAAGTGGCTGGAATTCTGACGAAGGATATGTCATCTGATAAGATTCTGATAAGATTGTTTTATTCATTCAAAATTTCTTAGAAAAGTAGATGAGCGATATTTTTAATAACAAACATTATCACTCTCATGGCTTCTGCCATAATAAGTTAATAAACGCAAAGCTAAATAATGATTGGCTAATTTAAGAGCAACATAATTGGATTAAATTATTTGATTACATTAAAATCATCTTTGAATAATAGATAAAATTGTTATAATTGTACTGATAATAACATTGCTAGGTTTATATCTTTTATAAACGTTTTGTTGTGAGTTCTTTATTGCAGAATAATTAACACCAATTTTTTAGAATTTTTAAATTTATAACAATTTTATTTACTTTAAACTACACACAAAGTTAACACTACAAATTAATTTACTTAAGATGCACGTCTTTTCGTCAAGAGATTTAATTTTACACTGATTGTCAATCCACTCAGACGCTGCCCTATTTATATTTGTCCATTAAAAGTCTAGAAAATTTAAGAATCTTCTACTTCCTTTGTATCACATTTTGTTGTTGTATATTGTTTATTTAACGTATAGGCGCCAGTATGTCTGTGTGTATTTTTGTTTTTGCTTTTATACTGATAAAGTTTCTTCTTGGAATTTATTTTAAGATATTTTTTGTTGTCTTTTGTAGAAAAGGTTTCTTAGAAAACTATGCAGATGGTAAACAGCATACATGTTTGTTGTTGGCTTGTGCGTATAAAATTTCTAGGCAGTTAGTAAACAAAAATTTGTTTTTGTCTTGCATACCACGCAGTTAGTAAACAGCATAACAAATTGTTGTTTTTTGCGTTTATAAAATTTCTACGTAATTTGTAACTAGAAATTTTGTTGTTGCACCATAAGTTTTCTTAGCAAGCCACGCAGTTCGTAAACAACATACCCAGTGGTTCGCTTTACATAATACACGTTATATAATACCCAGTAGTACCACAAAGTTGCTGTACAAATTATGGTGTGCTCTTCCTAGAACTTTAACATATACGAATTTAAAAAAACAAAGCAAACAACAACAACAGAAAAACTAAACAAAACATTTCTTTAGCTTCTCAGAATTATTATATTTTTTACAATATTATTTGTAAAGGCCCTTCGTTATTCTGCTGTAATACAACTTCCACGAATGCTTAACTCTGGCAATAGAATGAAGCCCATTGAATCCTAGGGCAATTTTTTAATCGAGTTTAAGCCAGGAGAATTTCAATAACCACTCAACTGCTATATAACGATCACGGTGTGACTTGGTTGATTGTTTTACAGTATATTGTACAGTCTTGCAATATTTTCTCTAGAATAAGCTACTTTCAGATCATCCCTTAATAAGGTAAGATGTTTTACTTATCCACTATCTGTCTTAATATTTTTTATAAACAATGATTTATTATTTAAAAGAAAAATATTATTTCAAATGCTTAGATTTGCCATTTTCAGAAGAGCAATTCACTAAATTGAGAGCAAAATATTTAGCTAAGAACGTAACTAAAATTAACTACGTTGCCCATAATGTTCTTCTAACCATTTAATTATAAAGGTTGACAAAAACTTGTTTGCCGCGACTAAAGTGTTTTTGTATCAACTATAGTTTGTTCACCTCAACATTACATTTTTAAACAGAGAAAGGTAAAGTTAATAAAATTCAATAAACACTGTTTATTATAAATAGTTTTAAATTAAACGAAACATTAGGCAAAACTGTTGCCGCCATTTCGGTAAACAGTTCATATTTGGCAGTTGTGAAGTAGACACGTGGCAAATTTAGTATGGAAAAATATTCGATAAATCAACGTGTTTTAATCGTTACAATATTTTATCAAAATCAATCATCGATTACTCTAACAACCAACAAAAAGCACTATTTATCGTGTAGTGAATGATTTCGAAGAAGGAGGGTCTGTAAGTGATAGGCCCAAACATTGACTACAACGTACTGCAGGATGGCTGAAAACATTACTACAGCTCAGGAAAGTCTTCAAAACAACCCATAAACCTCGATTCAATGCTGTGCCTCAATTTTACATAAGGATTTGCATTTGTTTCCATACAAGAGCTTCTTCCACCACTTACGCCGCAGTACACATGCCAATAGGATATTACAGCTCGCTCCGATTTTCATAAAACAATCATAATGAGTGACGAGGCGTATTTTCATATGAATGGATATGTGAATAAACAGATTAGTCGATTTTAGGGAATGAGAAACCCGCAATTTATTCAACAGTCACCTTTGCATCCATTAAAAGTGACAGTTTGTGTGCAATTTGGTCCTTTGCTCTTGAACCACTTGCTTGAAAAGTTTCGAAAAGCATGACCACTTTACGTAGTCGCCATCAAATTTGGTAATGGCAATTGTGAGTAATGGAAGTGCAGTTGGCCTGACCATGGGTGAAGTGGAAAGGTGATCATTTCCATTGGCAGTTGTTAGCCGGATAATCGCTGACTGAAGCCTCTTGTTCGAGGTGAACATACCGGCTCGTATCATAGCCAGCTGCATCCAGATCTGGGAATTTATCCAGGATTTCGTCGTTCAGAATCTCTGGTTGTTGCCACAGTTGGGTAGTCGTCGACCTTTCAACAACGTAATAGGAAGGCTCCTGACCTGGTTGCATCTGAAGTCCTTCTAATTGCCGAGTGAGCTCTGCCATTTTTCCATTGGCTCGGCTGATTAGTCCATTATGGCCACTTGCTGACAGTTGGTTTACCCCTGGCATTTATATGGAAGGTCGAGGTTACTCCTTAAGGGTTTCGCTTTTGTAGGCGCAGGATCGTGAGTTTCTTCAGCAGTTGCCCCGTCGTCCTGCTTTTTAAGCTCACCTTCCATCAAAGTAATGTATTTGCTGGCCATAGTCTGGATCCGATCATAATAGCAGGATGTATAATACTCGTGACTGGTATCCACATCCTTTAAGGTCCTCAATTGGGTGTCTGCATCATCGAAGTCTGCCCAAGCAGTGCTTAACATGGACAGTCGATCCTGATAGTACTTTGAGGTCTTGCGAATGCTGGAGTCCTTGGAGAAATTCCTGATGATAGTCGAAATTTTATCTCCAATGACTTGCAGTCGGTCAAGGATTTGGTCTGGTGATTCCATCATGCTGCACTGAGGGTTCCTTTAGATGGGTGGGGAGGTCCTGGGTTGAGGAAGGTCCTGTTAGATGGGTGGGGATGTCCTGCTGTATTTTAGCGTATTTTGGTATGGTTCACTATATTTTGATGTATTTTAGTATATTTTAGTGCAGTTTAGTATATATATATATATATATATATATTAGTATAAATATATTTTAGTATAAATTAGTTCATTTTAGTATATTTTGGTGTAGTTTAGTATATTTTATTGTATTTTAGTACATTTTAGTATATTTTAATATATTTTGGTGTATTTTAGCATACTTTAGTGTATTTTTAGTATACTTCAGTATCTTTTAGTATATTTTATTGTATTTTAGTATATTTTTGGTGTATTTAGTATATTTTATTGTATTTTAGTATATTTTAGTGTATTTTGGTATATTTTAGCGTATTCTAGTATATTTCAATGTAGTTTAGTATATTTTATTGTATTTTAGTATACTTTAGCGTATTTTAGTACATTTTAGTATATTTTAATATATTTTGGTATATTTTAGCATACTTTAGTATGCTTTTAGTATATTTTATTGTATTTTAGTATATTTTTGGTGTATTTTAGTATATTTTAGTGGATTTTAGTATAAATTAGTGTATTTTAGTATATTTTGCTGTATTTAGCATATTATAGTCTATTTAACTAATTGAAGTAAATATTTCTTTAATGTGTTCGTGGTTAACTTCCTAAAACTACACTAAATATTATGTTGTGTCACATCCAACAGATGCATAAAATAAATTCTTTTTGTGTGATTTAAGTCTTAACGTTTATTATATATTTAGCACAGCTAAATGTAATTTTATCACAATTCTTTTTTAGATACCTTTTCACTCCAATTATTTATCTTAATTTCCTTTTGCTGCTCTTCTTACAATCTGCTTTTTTTAAGTAAATATTTTATCTTGTCATACAGAACTATGACAAATAAATAAAAATATCCAAGTTTCATGTCACTCACATCTGTGTTCCTTCGACTTCTGTTCGGTCAATGGTCATTAGTTAGTTATTCTCATTTTTTATTTCCGTTTCAACTGTGATTTTGTTTGTTGATTCGTTTGCTTGTTGCACTTTTAGCTGTTTTATTTTCAAAAGAGCAAATAAACGAAATAAAAATAAAAAATTTCTTCTGTAGCTTTTTGATTAAAATTTGGTTTTTTGTTCGGAAATAGAATAATAAATGACTTTAGCATAAACCAAATTATATCATCAGGCTTGTCTAGTTTCTGTTTTTCTTTGCGAAATTCATTTTCGGATGCTATTTAAAAAGGGCATCATTATTTTAAAAGAAAATAATAAATTGAATTTGCAGCAACAAACAATGTATTTGACAGAACTTTTGATTTAAATAGCATTCGATTTTTATTTAAATTTTCGCTTTAAGAATTGAGAAGGATAAAATTATAAAACACTTTTCATGTTAAAGTCCGGAAGTCTTAATTCCTCAAGATCATAACTATTGTCTACTGCGGCATATCACCAGTTACCCTATTGATTATAGTTTATATTTTCGCTGACCACTCTGTATCTGAAAGCTAAAATCAAAATTATATAGTTTCACTTGAAGTATCAAAACGTCTTGCAGCTATTAATTATGTAATTTTTCAACATACCAAAAGCAAATATTTTAAACGCTAGTAGCATTCAGATAAGTTTCTGTATAACATTCTCCTTTCTTAGCATTCTTAACTTGAATTTTTCTCCTTTAATCAGCGATTATTTCTACGCCCCATAGAACTTACGAAAAAATTAATTATCGAACGAAGTATCATATTCTGCTCACCTTTTCCCACTGATATTCATATTATACTCTAGGAAATTATTTAAAATTAACTGGCGCTGCGGCAAAGCTGCCAAATAATTTACGCAACTACAGCTGCAAAATTCTGTTTAGATTTTTTGACTTTCTGGCGCACACAATCCACAACAACAGGGCCCACAGACTCTATTACACGAAAAACAAGCTCAGCTTGTGCCGTTTTTATGCTGGTGGCAACATTTGGCCTAATTTTTCCAAAAATTAAGCTGGAGCTATAGAGATCGTTAAAGTATTGTGAACAATCATTTTTTTTATTGACAATTATAGACAGTATGTTTGAGATGTGGTTATAACAAAGTAACAAACCTCAATTACAAATTTTCTAAAATTCAAATTCGGTGATAAATTAATTGGCCTCTAAGCTCGTGCAGATTAATACCCATCGATTAGTATCTATGGTGATCGTTTTAAGCTATTGGTTTATGCAGATTTACTAGCTACAAGTTACAGTTTGCGGCCCAGCCGTGTTTTTCAACAAGAAGTTTGTTTTCTAACAAAAAAAAATTTAATTCAAGATCAAGTCGATTACAATTTTTATTGTATAATTTATATATATGTATATAATTTTTATTGTATAAGTTCGGAGCCACGCTGACAGATGTCGATTCTTTTATCAAAGTTTTTAATCACATTTTGGCAAAATAACGATCCTCTTTCGTTAATTACATCACGCAATTTGACTTTTAAGGCTGAAATCAATTGATATGTGTTAATGGAATCTCACCATTAAGTCACCATAAGTCATCTAGCAGCAGCCAACTGGACAACTTCCACTTTATCTCCATGGGAATCAGTAAGCGCCAGAGTTCATCTTTTGCAGTTCTCTGCATGTTTATTAAGGTTGCCCCTTCGGGGAGTATTGTGGTGGTTGTGGTTTCGCATGCCCTCATCAATTGATCAAGGGGCCAGGATTATCTCGCTTTTGACCAAGAACACAGGGTGAATGATCCTGAATCCAGTGAACGCGTTATTCATGTGTTCTGGACTAGGAGTCGGATAGTCTCCAACTCTTCAGCAAGGAATGGGCGTGCTGGCACAACTCCGCATCCTCGCAGTTGCAACTACGAATGACCTATTGCATAGACATATTCATCAGCTTATCTTATCACATATTCTCACGAGAGCGTAATCCCCTGACCGTTACTGCATTTCTAGCCTTATCTTTGAAAAAAAAAATCACGTCTCCAAACCACGTAGTACGTACAGTGACACGTTGAGCATACTAGGATTTTTAGATTTTTTTTTTAGGACCAGCACTCAGGGGATGGCCTGTACCTATGCAATGCATTGTGCCAGAACTAGGAAATTATGTTACGGGAAGGAGGAAAGAGGGAGTAGTATCTGTGGACATTCGATTTGAACTTTCTCAGAGTGAAAGTGACAGGAAAGACCTCCGGAGGGATTTTATTCCGCATACGGACTCTTCTGCTGAAAAACGAATTTTCCCTGTAATGCGTAGTGCGAATTCACTGGCCAATCAACCACAAATGGATGTGCTCTCATCGAAAATCGAGTTAAACGTGAAAACGTGCGAGTGTCAGGAACAAGTTCCATAATTTCATTAGAGCACTTACCATTGTAGTAACGATAGAACAGTGAAATGCACCCCACATTGCGTCGGTGCTCTAGAGAACCAATAGAGTTGGATACCTTACTGTCAGCAATGAGCCTCTTGGCTCTCTCCTGTACGCGGTCGAATAATCCCAAAAAATACTTTGGAGCGCCGGCCCATACATGAGAGTTGTATTCCATTTTTGGACGGATATAGGTGGTATAAATAGAATGGAGATCGGATGGGGTGAAGTATCTTCTACACCGCTTTAGAAAACCGAGGCACTTGAAAGCTTCTTTAGAAACCTGAAAAATGTGTTTAATCCATCGAACATCACACTGAATTTTCATGCCAACAACATCAAGAGCTTCCGATTCCGTAATACCTATATCACACATAGTAACAGATGCAGCACCACTACCAAACGCAGATCTAAGCGTAAGCATGCATGCATGCTTGTTGACATACCCTGACAATTGAAAATGGGTTTCATCTGAAGAAGTGACTTTATTAGAAAAACCAGCCGGTTGTTTCTAAATGAATTGAGCGAACCTACGGCGATGTAAATATACGCTCGGCTTCAATTCCTGCACCAGTTGAACCAGTTGTACGACTTCAAAGTCAAATCTTTATGGAAAATTCGCCATGTAGTGGTATAGAGAGAATACTGAAGATGGCATATAGCCGAAACCGGTATGTTTACAAACCAAATTTAGGTTGCCCTGTAGGCTAGTAGGTAGTGTACTAGCTTGTCAGTTTGTGGATTGTGGGTTCGATTCCCAACGAAGACCTAGGTTTTTTTCACTACGTAAATAAAAATTGACTGTCGGTGGGGCTGCTCAAGCCTGCAGGCATGGTCACTGGTCGCTGTGCTGTCTTATACGACAGTTAATTTGCGACTATACTTCTACTTGCACCACTCGTTTCATCTCTTCTCTATCCGTTTCCTAAAGAATGTAGCACGGTACTTGACTAAATAGGCAATGTTGCCTGAAGTGCTACTTCTCTTAAAAAAAATAATTTGACGCGGGTTGACGTAAAATCCTACCCAAGTATTGGATAACCCCAATTATTGAGAACGTCGAGCAATTGACAAATTTGGATTTGCTTCAACACTGGCTCATGTTTGTGATGTTTCAGTTGAATGAGATGGTGGAACACGCGTTGGTATTTGCACATTTTGTATCGAGCCTATTGACTAAAATTTAACCAGCAAATTTTTAATAGCGGTTTTAGAAGGATCATTATGTTGTCCGAAAATATAACGAATTTTACGAAATGTAACCACTATTTTCATAGTGGATTTTAATTATTTTAATGCGGTTTTCATGCGAAATTGAATTCATTGTAGCAATTGAAATTGCATCAACGTTAAAAAAACTAAATGGCAAAACTATCATGGTATTGGTGTTGCCACAATTGAAAAACAAAATTCTTATTGAAAAACCCGATAAGTAATTTACAAAAAATAACGCAAAATTGGCCGTTCACAATGTGTTACGTCAAGAGCCGCCGCGTTTGTCATAAATTTATTCTTACGTATTTGTTTTTTATTAGTTCTATCGAGTTTCACAAACACTCTTTTCTTTCTTCGCTTATTAAACTTCTCTGTAAGGAAAAACAAAACTCCACCTTTCAAAAACTTGGCGTATAAATAAACCTGGTAAATAAAAATAGTTTAATTTTTTCCATCATGTACAGATTTTTTAAGGAGGCGCGGCATATATGAGATGAGTCGCCTTATAAAGCGGTAACGTTAAAATATTTAACCATAAGTCGAGTGTGATTCGTTTTACATCCGCGCCTGACTATGTAGTCTTAATCAGATGGTGGACAAACCACTTTATATAATTTGGAAGTCTAAAGAGACAAATAATGAACTCTGCGAGCTCACTGATCCCCGTGGAAATAAAGTAGAGTTTCCAGTTGACCACCTGCCTGTCTTCAGGGGACTGGACTCCCTTTTTTCCCAGTTGCACTGAGTCTAGATACCCCATAAGTCGAGAATGATTTGGAAAATATTTTTCCCATCTCTGGATAAATGACCTATACTTTCTTTTATAAGGTGGACGAATAATATTGTTCTGTCGCCGGCGGTTATAATTTAATAACGGCTTTGACTTCACTTGCCAAGCATATTGATGATAGCGAATTTTGAAGATATTTTAAGAATATAACGAATGTTCTCTTAGTGGAAATTAAATTTCTTTGGATTAAAGTTGTTTAAATTTTTTAGACATTTTTTTCATTCCCTTCATTTTATATATTTAAATGTAAGCAGACGATTCAGAGGCATATCTTGCCGTTGTTGAGTCTTCCTTTTTTCAATTTCAATACAAATTGTTCAAATACTAAGTGTTTGTTAAAATCAAATTAATTTCAACACAATTCTAACATTAATTGAATAAAAATGTCTGCAATGAAAAAAATAAAAAGAAAAAAAATTTTATCACAATGAAAAAAGCGTTTTCCTTTCAATTAAACACGCACTAAAATCAAATATACAACAACACACATTTTGTTGTTTCATTTCAATTTGAAACTGCTTCCGTACAAAACACAACTAAATTTCCGTTTCTGTTTCTGTTTTTCTTTTGAATTTTATTGAATAAAGTACCCAAATGAGAGAAGATTCATGAAGGGAAACGCCTATGAATTACTTGAATAGCTTTAGTAGACTAGCAAAAATATTTAGAAGAGGGCGTATCTAACGCCTTTGCTAGAAAGCAAAGAAATTAAGAAGAAAAAAAAAACAACAAGACAGTGAAAAGCTTTAAGCATTTAAAAAAAAAAATTTCGACATAAAATAGACTTCACTTGAAGATGTCAGCAATACGGGTTTATAACAACAACAACAACAGCAAAAAAACAATCAGTGTGTAAAAAAGAAGCACTCAAAACAGTAACAAAGAAAATAAAAACTGGAGGATGGGGGGACGAAAAAAAAACGTTCTTAACTGCACTTGAAAACAATCTCACGAAACTGGAATGTTTGCCTGCAGGACATAATGACAGTGACACAGACAAAATAAACCATTCTATCAGAAACACACATACAGATGGATCCTTTTTTCATATATTTCTATAATTTTACCCACATCCACACACATGCACACACACATGCAAACAAAAAGTGACAAAAAGAAAATAAAATTCATCTTCAGTTATTTACACTTCACAACAAATTCACTTGTTTAGCGCTTTTTTTGTGCTTGAAATATTTCTTTTTTCGTGTTGTTTTGTTTTATTTTGTTTTTCCTTTATGTGACTGCACATAAAAAATAAATCGTAAATCACCAGTTAACAGCAAATAAGCCAACCAGAAAACATAAATTCCTACTCGATTTCATTACCGAAAAAAAATTTTTTTAGAAACTCTTAACCGACTGCTATCATGTGTCTACGCTGTTTTTGTTGTTTTAAATGTCTGAAAAATATTATGAAAATGTTTAAAGTATGAGTTTTATGCCGGCCGGCCGGCAGTTTTTTATTGATTTTTTACTGCATTTTAACTTTTACTTTTTTCAGTCGCTGGCTTTCTTTCTCACAATTATCCTTGAATTTTCCTTTATTTATGCGCTTGACTGGGTTTTCAGTTATTTATCTGTTTAAAGTGTTAAATGTTTAGTTAAAAGGAAAAGTTTTTTTCTTCTTCTTCTTCTTTTCTTTCTAAAATCTATTTATCGTGTGTGTGTGTGTTTGTAGCCATTCATACGTGTAAAATTAAGTTGAAATTGGAAAAGTTATTCAATGCGTTTGTTTGCTTTTGGTTTGCAAAAAGTTGTATCGAGCCTTTGCTGTACAAAAGTAATAAGTCTAAATAAAACGCCAACCAAAAAGGTTTTTACTTTCAGCTCTTTTAAGGCCATAGCGACTTTCGTAGAATTTTGCAGAATTTGTTATTGTATATTCAAATCAGCTATTTTTTTTTTTAAATGAAGTAGCACTTCCGGCAACAATGCCTATTTAGTCAAGTACCGTGCTACATTCTTTAGGAAAGGTATAGAGAAAAGATGCGACAGGTGGTGAAAGTAGAAGAATAATAACAGAAACTAAATGTCGTATAAGGCAGCTCAGTGACCAGTGACTATGCCTTCTTCACTGAGCAGCCCTACCGACAGTCAATTTTTATTTTTGTAGTGAAAAAAAGCCAAGGTTTCGTTGGGAATCGAACCCACAACCCCCATACTGATAAGCTAGTACACTACCTACAGGGCCACCTAAATTAATACTTCTGTGCAAATTTTACTTCCATATGCCGATTCATATGCAAAGGAAACTTTTAAATGAGTATTTCAATTAATGAATTCACTATTTTAATGTTTTTGCACTCAAGCAGGTATGCCACGCAAAATTGATTATCCAAAACCCCGAAAGTCGTGATTTTGAATATGTCAACCTCGAAATGCCGGGACTTTTTCGGATTTCGATATCTAGAAATTTCGCCTAAAACTTATTTACGTAATTTCTTTAAGAAGGATTTTAATAACAGCAGAAAAAAACTTTTTTGGATGACTTTTAATTCTGAAAAATAGCTTCGAGCAAAAAGTCTGGAAATTTGGAAAAAATTGGTGATATTTAAGTGTTATAAAAATGAAAAATATCCTTAATTTTGAGTATGAAAAATTGCCTAAATTAAACAAAATTTTCTCACCAAATTTTCCTCAACAGGCAAGTATGGATCTTTCCATAATTTTTTTTTTTTTTTTTGTAAATAAGCAGTATCTTATTATTTACAAAATTTTAGTGTCTTAACAGTTCATATTTGGCAGTCGTGAAGTAGACACGTGGCAAATTTATTATGGAAAAATATTCGATAAACCAACAAGAGGGCGCGTTGAGAATATGGAAGGAACATTTCCACGACACATACCATCTATTCGTCGATTATAAACAAAGGTGTATCAGGCTATGTCTAAATTTCGAAATCTGGTGAAATTGATAAGACTTGCCGGATGATTACTGATGCAAGATCGTAAGTGAAAACAGGTAATAGACCTACCGAACCGTTTACCACCTCACGAGAATACAGACGGGGCGACCTATTTAACATTGCTTTGGAAAAAATCATACGCGATGCGGCAGTTAATAATAATTGCACTATTTTCACCAAGTAGCACATTGATTGAGCCAATCCTTAAAAATTAGCTTGGTAGTTAATGAAAGCAAAATCAAGGTGATGGTTGCAACGAGCAGAAAATCTATTAGATTAGGAAAAACTGTGAACGTGCGCAACTACAATTTTGGGGTTGTGAAGGCATTTGTGCATCTCAGGTCATCCATAACTAAAAACAACAACATCAACCTGGAAATACGAAGAAGAAGAACATTGGCAAACAGGTGCTGCTTTGGGCGAAACAGGCCCTTTTTAGAATTACGAAAATAACACTCTACAAGACACTTATTCTACCGATGCTTTTATATGGCGCTGAAGCATGGGTACTTGCGCAAGCAGATAAGGCTGTACTTGGCATGTTCGAGAGAAAACACCTTCGTAAAATTTACGGACTAGTTTGTGTAAGTGGAGACTATCGGCATCGTGTGAACCATGAACTGTATGAGCTGTGCGCTGACATTGACATTGTCAAGCGCAGAAAACTGCAAAGATATATTGTGCGAATGAGTAAAGAAGCTCCGGTAAGGAGAATTTATGAATATGATACCTAAGGCGTCCAGAAAAGAGGACGACCAAAACTCCGGTGGAAAGATCAGGTCCAACAACATCTCTCAGACCTAAGTGTTAGAAGAAGCGCAGAAGACCGAAGCGCATGGAATGCTATCCCTTCTTCGGCCTAAGACCCACCAGGGTTGTATATGGCAATTTAAGAAGAGGAAGAAGAAGGTGTTTTATTCGTTAAAACATTATTAAAATCAATCATCGATTACTGCGACGATGAGAAAGTTACGTGAAATGTTTGGAAGAATAAAACAAACTATTCATTGTGTAGTGAATGATTTCGAAAAAAGAGTGTCTGTAGGTGATAGGCCCAAGCATGGACCACAACGTACTGCAAGAAATTGGTGAAATCGGCGGACACCCTGTATTAATATATCATTTTTTTATAAGTTTATTACTTTTATTTTTATTCGAAGAAGAATTATTAATTTTTATTCAAAACATCCAAGGAAAATGATAATAAACACAGCGAAAAATATGATAGACAGAATATTGACTATAAGTGATAGAGAATTTCATTTGAAGAATAGGGATACAATAAGAGATATACTTAATGACAATAATTTTCCAGTAGAATTAACTAACAGGTTAATTAGACAATATGGTAGTTATAGGCATAATTTAGGAAATACTACGGCAGAACCAAGAAATTATAAATCATTAACTTATATTCCTGGAATATCAGAAAGATTAAGAAAGTCTAAAATATATGACACAGATAGATATATAATTGCACACAAAACATATAACACATTAAGTAAATTATTTAGCAGTATGAAGGATAAAATAGGGAAAATGGAAATATCTGATGTAGTATACAGGATACCATGTGGAGGAAATGACCAGGTGAACTGTGACAAAGTTTATATTGGGACAACAAAGAATAAACTTAAAACAAGATTAGCTGGTCATAGATGTGACCAGAAATATAGGAATATTTCAACACAGAAGACATCCTTATCTTCACATTGTAAGAAATACAATCATTATCCAAAGTTTGATGAAACATCAGTATTAGATATAGAAAAAAACTACAAGAGACGTTATATGTTAGAAATGTTAGAAATTGTTAATGTACCAAATGTAAGGAGAATAAATTTTAAAACAGACACGGACAATTTAGCGCAGAATTATAGGTACTTAATACAAAAGACACATAATTTGTTATAATTATTTCATAGGAAAAATTTGTTATTTAATTTCCGTTTGTTTGTTTTTGTATGTTTAAATATTTGAAATTTTAATTTTTGTATGTTTGTATGTATGAAGAAAATTATTTTATATGTTTTGTCAAATGTTTTCAAAAATTTTTTATTTTCAAATTGTTATAATTTTTTGTTTTTGTTAAATATAAAAAATAATTTCCTGAAGAAGCTTTCCACAGGAAAGCGAAATATCGAAAAAAATAAAATCGTTAAATTATTTAAAAAGACCGTTAAAAGATTATTTCATATTTAATAAAATTTTTTTATAAGTTAAAACAACACTCTCAATCCAAAAAAAATCACATTATGAAGCAAATGGTAATTTTGATATTTTAACATTCTGATTATTAAAATTATAGCGTTGTGGTAATAAAAACACCATACAAATTTAAAGTCTCAGTCGTGTCGACATTTTGATCAACCTATTGAGCCCATTGTTGTTGTCACCGAAAGTATAAATTGAAATTTCACCAGGCAAAATTAATTGTTATGAATGAACTACCCTTTCACCCGTACAAAATTCAGCTTACAGAGGAACTCAACCGCTCAATGTTGATATTTAATAATAAAAAAAAGGTGCCCCTGTAGGCTAGTAGGTAGGGTACTAGCTTGTCAGTATAGGGGTTGTGGGTTCGATTCTCAACGAATTAGTTTAGTAGGTTAAACTAATTTACCTTAACATTTCGCCACACAAATTAGCAAACACAATAAATAGCCAAGCAAACATTCCGTTGTCTTAACTCAATTTGATATTGATTTGAAATAAATTCTTTTTTAGGTGCCCCTGTAGGCTAGTAGTTAGTGTACTAGCTGTTTAGTGTGGAGGTTTTGGGTTCGATTCCCAACGAAGACCTTGGTTTTTTTTTTCACTACAAAAATAAAAATGACTGTCGGTGGAGCTGGTCAGCGATGAAGGCATAGTCACTGGTCGCTGTGCTGTCTTATACGGCAGTTAATTTCCGAATATCCTTCTACTTTCACCATATGTTACATCTCTTCTCTATCCATTTCCTAAAGACTACTTGACTAAACCAAAAAAAAAATCTACCTGCATAAATGGTGTGGATGGTCAAAACTCTAAAAACGAATATTTTACCCACCTGCGTGCCTGATTGCACTCTACTATGTTCTTAACTGCTACTACGGAAAACGGATAAAAAAACATTATACTTCTTTGCTCCTTAAATCCTGACCATTGACCAAAAACTGAATGCATCTTTTGAATATACAAAATATTGTCTTTTTTCTGTTTCAATCTTTTAAAATTATTACTTTTCATATTCTTCCTTTTCTAATGCATAAAACTACAGTGCAAATTTATGTCATATTCTATTTCAGAGCTCTTAAAATTTGAGTGATGCCAACTAAAAACAAAATAAAATATTTATTTAAGTACAATTGAAGAATAATTTTTTTTATAAACTAAAAGAAATATTAAAGCATCACATATCCGGTTGTCTATGAAAAAAAAAAAACAAGAGCACATACACTTCCACGACATATTGCAAAAATTACTTTTTATATTTGAAGTTTAGTTCTCATATTATTTACAGACAAATGACAAAAAACCATTAAGAGAATGGAAGCAGACATTAAATAATGAATTTTATTTCATAGAAAGTAATAAAGAAACCGAGAAAAAAATATGTTGTGATATTTTGTTAAAAATTTCTTTATACACAGAGAGAAAAAAATATTTGCTTCTAATAAAATTTTATTTGGTTTAATAAATTCGTTATTTAATCAGAAAAATATTTTTCGCAATTAAATAAGAATGCTTGATATTTATTTTTCAATTAAGAGTACAATGGAGTAAATCATAAACTAAATTTTTTTACAATGTAACCTTTTTACAAATGTAACCTTAAACAGGCATAAAATTTTGTTCTGTGTAACGTTGCTTATCACAAAATGTCAACTTCAGAATATTTTGTTTTTTTATATTTTTAAACTTTTACTACTGTAATAATCGTAATTTATTAAAATAGATACTAAGCACATTGACTAAAAATTAGTTTGGCCTGAGTTGAACTCCTGGGCAAATAAAATTTTTATTTGATTTCTAAAACAAAAAAAAAAAAACAAAAAATATACACTAAAAAAATCAAATTTTTATTGCATTACGCAGAGAAAAGTTCGTCAATTATGAATGCAAAATGCTATTCTGGCAAATGTCCACCACGGCCAAGCTGACGGATGTCGATTCTTTCATCCAAGTTTTAAATCACATTTTGGCAAAATGGCGGTCCTAGTTCGTTAATCATATCATACGGCTGAAATCGATTCGATTGGCTCCGTATAGACTGTGCCTTTAACATAGGCCTGGCTGGCCACTTAACTGCTTGAAATTTTGCAGTTAATTCAATTTTGCAATCATTCACAATGAGTCCAGGTCCAGTGAGTATGAATGCCGTCGTGTTCTTAATTATATTAAGCTTCATGCGTTCTGGACCAGAAGTTGGATAGCCTCCAACTCTTCAGCAAGGAGTGAAGGCTGCGGCTTACTCCGGGCTTTTGAAGTTGCAACTAGGAGTGACAGGAGGATATACGTATCCGAAGGCCTTCTAGGCCGAGGATGGAACTACATACTATCCACAGATCCCCCGAGACCACATGATACTCTTTTTGGAACCTACTATTCCATTTAGACTGGTGTCTGGACAATCCACATTTCCACGGGAATCAATACGCCCCAGAGTTCATTATTTGTCTCTTGAGACAATTAGCTGTTCTCTGACTGGTTATTGAGGTTGGCCCCTATATGGGAGTATCGTGGTGGTTGTGGTTTCGAGACCCTCGTTTGTGGGTCGGATCATTCAAAATGAACACAATGAATGGTTCAGGTCCAGTGAGTATGAATGCCGTCTTGTTCTTAATTATATTAAGCTTCTACGTTCTGGACCAGGAGTTGGAAAGTCTCCAACTCTTTAGCAAGGAGTGAAGGCTGCGGCCTACTTCGGGCTTTTGAAATTGCTACTAGGAGTGACCGGAGAATATACGTATTCGATGGCTTCCTAGGGCGTGAATGACGTTTGCAATTCATTCAAGTGGTTTGACCACCATCTGATTATGACTACCTAGCCGGTGCAGATGTAAATCAAATCACATCGTACCATCCACAGTGGTAATGATCCATCATCTGATTAAGATTTGCGGCCAGGTGCAGATATCAATCTTATCACGTCATCTCGCGATAGTGTCATCCATTAAACATTAACACATTTCCAGCCTCATTTTCGAAAAACAAAACGGCCCAATCACGCCTCCAGACCACACAGCGGACCATACAGTGACAATAATCGCTCTAGGATTAACCCTGACATACCTTGACAAATGACAATGGGCTTCGTTTGAAAAAAACTATTTTTTTCAGAAAAACCATCCGGCTGCGCCGCCTGAATAAATTAAGCAAATCTATGGCGATGTAAATAATCCGTCGGCTTCAGTTCCTGCACCAGTTGAACGAACCGTATAAGGCTTCAAAACAAATTCTTACGCAAAATTCGCCATGTAGTAGTTTTGGATAACCCCAATTGTCGAGATTTGCTTCAATACGGCTGCGATGTTTTCAACGACCCGGTCGAACACATGTTTGCGTTCGCACATTTTGTATCTAGCCTGTCAAATCAAATTTATCGACCAAATATTTTATAGTGGTCATAGAAGGACGATTATATTGTCCGAAAATATCACGAATTTTACGAAATGTAATTTTAACAAAACAATTTTCACAGAGGATTTTTATTATTTTAACGCGATTTTCGTGCGAAATTGAATTCATTGTAGTAATTACCAAAGCCTGTGTTACGAAAACGTCAAAAAACTAAATGTCAAAGTTATAAGGTTATTGGTGGTGCCCCCAATTGAAAAACAAACTTCTTGTTAAAAAACCCTCCTATATAACTAGTAAAATTAGTAAAATTAGTAACTTAGTAAAATTAGTAATAAATTTGCTATTTGCATCGAAACAACCGCCTAATCAAGGTCATATGGCATCTCATTGCAGTCTAATGCATTAACGGCAATTAATGGCAGCGTTGAAATAAAAAAATTAAACTTTTTCTCTTTTCCGTGTCTTGTTTCACCACCTCTCTGTCTCCTTATCTGAAGAATCCAGCATGCTACGGTTACAAAATAACTAATTAGGCTTTGCTGGCTGAAGTGTTACTTCTGAATGATTTTTCTGATACGCTACAATTTCTTATAGCATCCATCTGTGTCCTTCACGACTCTGGCTTTTTTTTTAAGATTCTAATCCTAATCTAATACAATCATCTAATAAAATCCTAACAAGTAGAATTACAATAGACATATGAAGCTGTCATAAGAATGCTATCGCCTTCTATATAATTTTTTTTTTTTAATAAATTGAACCGAAATACCCCTCAAAAGAGGTTTTTCGGTGAAAATTTCTCATTGCGATAAAACATAAAATTTTTATAAAAAAGATATTTCAGTTTATAGATTGTTTTTGCATTTTTTAGACTTTTTTAAAAAACAATATTATTTGTTTTTTATTATTTTTATATTTTATTATTTTTATATTTTGTTATTTTTATATTTTATTATTTTGTATCGTAGTTGATTCGTCCCTTAAATAGCATTTGTTTAAGAGCTGGTACTCAACCGTATTATTTTACATTAAACAAATAAACAAACGCAGCTAAAAACTTAAAAATGCACAGACAGAAGATTACCTTGGCATTTATGTTTATACGAATATGAATGAATATAAAATGTCTGTCCGTTCTTCTTTGCTATTACCTTAGCTGTCTGTCTGTCTGTCCTTTTGTTTTTATATTATTTTAAAATGTATTTTATCGTTGAAATGCTTTAACAAATTGTTGATTTTTATGTTGAAGTTTGCGTTTTTTTTGTTTCTGTCTTTGTTGATAACAGAACCTGCTATTTAAGTAATAAGAGCATTATAATAAACAATACTTAAGGTGTAATACATTCAACTCTGCTCTGCTTACAACATAAAAGGTTACCGTAAAGTATTTGTTTGAAAAGGGAATTAAAAGTTAAGAAACTTAGGAATGCGAAAATTTATGTTTTTAAATATTTAAAAAAAACATATTTCTAGTTTCCGTTTACTATTTAATTATTTAAGATTTTTTATAGATAATTATTTCCATGTACAATAGCTTAATAGGAGTATTGTTATCTTAATTTAAATGATTTTCCACCCAGAGAAAAATGCTCTTCTTCGTTGAACATAATTCGATTAAAACACAAACAAAACTTGTCGTCAAGTTCCCCATCAGAGTATCTTTATCTACTTTTTACGCTTATTAATTTTTGTAGATTCAAATAAAAAATATTCTATAGAATCACTAAAAGTAGCCCAACTATATTATGCATATACTGACTTAAGCCAACTTAAACAACTGTGCAAATACCTAATATTTATATGTGGCAAACTATAATGTACTTAACAAAACTTTTCGTCAAATGTCATTTGCTTAAGCAATGTACGAAACTGATCGATCGCACATTCCGTACGGAAACAGCTGATTTTGCATTGTGCCTTGTGTTACAGATACATAAGTACACAAATTCCAATGAAGGACGAAAGCGAAAAAATATTTCATCTGGATTAAATAGAAAACGCACAAAGAAAAAATTGTTTATATGACAAAAGGGACGCATTTTATTATAACTGTAATTCAAAGGAACGAACATGGAAAGAAATAGCAAAAAAATGCCTTGAAGGATTTTGTTTGCGTTTTTCATTTTCATACTGGTATGAATTATATAAAGTCGTTGAGTACAAACACAGATTACGTGATATGATTTCAATCTGCGCCTGGCCGTAAGCCGTAATTAGATGGTGGTCAAACCACTGGGAATGAAAAGCAACGTCATTCACGTCCTAGGAAGCCGAGGACTAATTCTACTAACAAGTCATCTCCAGTTGCAATTTCAGCGTTTCCAAAGCAGGGTTGCAAACCACTACTCCTTGCTAAAGAGCTGGAGACTATCCAACTTCTGGTCCAGAACGCATTAAGCTTATAATAATTAAGAACACGACGGCATGACGTGATAAGGTTTACATCTGCACCGGCAGTGAGCCATAATCAGATGGTGGCAATTACCACTGTTAATGAAAAGCAACGCCACTCGCGCCCTAGAATACGTATATCCCACGGTCACTAGTAGCAATTTCAAAAGCTCGAAGTAGGTCGCAGCCTTCACTCCTTGCTAAAGGTTGGACACTATTCTACTCCTGGACCAGAACACATGAAGCTTATTATAATTAAGAACACGACCTGAACCATTTATTGTGTTCATTGTGAATGATCCAACCCACAAACTCAAACGAGGGCCTCGAAACACACAGCCACCACGATACGCCTGAAGGGTCAACCTCAATAATCAGTCAGAGAACAACTAAATGGCTAAAGAAGCAAATAGCGGAACTCTGGGGGCTTTGCTGATTCCCGTGAAAATATAGTGGATTGTTCAGTTGGCTCCCTGCTAGCCTTAAAGGGGACTGGACTCCCTTTTACCCCCGCAAGACACCAGTCTTGCTTGTTAGTATGGGGGTTGTGAGTTCGATTCCCAGCGAAGACCTAGGTTTTTTTCACTACAAAATTAAAAATTGACTGTCGGTGGGGCTGCTCAGCGATGAAGGCATAGTCACTGGTCGCTTTTCTGTCTTATATAAGGCAGTTAATTTCCGACTATCCTTCTACTTTCACCACCTGTTTCATCTATTCTCTATCCCTTTGCTAAAGAATGTAGCACACGGTACTTGACTAAATAGGCATTGTTGCCAGAAGTGCTACTTCTCTTTAAAAAAAAAACAAAAAAAAATAATGTGCCCCCGGGGGGGGAGTACAAACGCAGATGGATGTTACTACGAGAACGTTTCTGCAAGGAAATATAGAGGCTGGAAGCTCTATCAGGCAGTGTAATGAGCTCGCCTTATTTATTTATTTTATTGTGCCCCCGGGGTGGAGGCGTCTCGAAGTGCAGAGTGTGATTTGTTTTACATCCGCACCTGGCTATGTAGCCTTAATCAGATGGTGGACAAACCACTATTGTATTATTTGGAACGTCATACAGAGGTCCTAGGAAGCCGAAGACATAATTCTAAGCAACAGAACCACCTAGTTGCAACTTTAATGATTCCAGGGCAGGGCTGCAAACCATCACACCTGGCTTAAGAGTTGGAGACTTTCCAACTCCTGTCCAGAACACATGTCTAGCATGCTCACTGAACTGGATCATTCACTTTGCGTGTCATTATCAGTGAGATGATCCTGGCCACCATAATAACCATTATACTGTTATGGGGCCGCAAAACAACAATCACCACGATACTCCCATAAAGGGCCAACCTCAATAACCAGTCAGAGAACTATTAAATGTCTAAATAGACAAATAATGAACTCTGGGACACACTGATCCCCGTTGACTCCCTGCCTGTCTTCAGGGGACTGGGCTCCCTTTTTCCCCAGTTGCACTGTGTCTAGATAGTGGAATTCTATAAAGACCATATTTATGTGCCCCCGGGGGGAATGCGTCTCTAAGTGCAAACAAATATCGATAGAAGTCAATAAAACCTACAACTCAAAAAACCCTTTTCTAAAATGAAAAATTTATATGTTTTTTAGAAACAGCCAGAATCCACGCATCAAAGGGTGGCAGGCATCCAGCACACCAAAAATGTTTAATTTTTATCCATTTTCGTTTGTGTAGCGCATACTAATAAATTTTCAGAAATACTATCATGATGTTGAATGAAAATTTTGCTCGCACCTGAAGCGCTTTAATTTCCATTAAATCCTTAAATTTTCGTTAGCCGTGAAAATTAGTCATCAAACCAAACACAAGCTTCCTTTACGATGTGCGAAAATACGAAATCGCTTTTGTGCTACAAAAAGACACAAAATTTAATAGTGATTTTCTGTTATTATTTAAAAAAAGCATTGGTTTAGCCTTTTTGCTCACAAAAATATTAAATATTTAACTGTTCTACTTTAGTTTAGAATGAAATATTTTGCAAAATCCTTGCCTTAATTTTGTTTTTTTGAAAGATCCAAAATGTTTTATTTAAGACTCCAAACACTTAAAAATTGTAGCCAACAAATTCAATATTTTACTTTTATTATTATTTTTAAAATTTTTGGCAATTTAGTAAATTTAAACTGTTATTTGGTGTTGAGTAAAGAATCTAATCCCCCTTAAGTTTTAGCAGCACTTTCAATTACAATTTTACCACTTTATCATTAATTATTATCACTGCCTGGCAACTCATCACCTTCATTGTAACGTGTTCGTCAGCAAAAAAGAAAAACAATGAAACATTTCAAACCAACCAGACATTGTGGCATCAAACGGAAATGCATATTTTTTCAACCGAAAATTAAACGAGTTCATATTTCATCGACTCAGTCGCAAAAAATAACTCACAAACTTTCACGAGAAAATATGCAAATTCAAAAAATAAAAATAAAAAATAAAAACGGAAATGCATGATAGATTTTAATATATTATGATAAATAAAATGATAAACATTTTAAAAAAAAGAAAAAACACAAAAGTCAACATTTTTAAAGAGAAAGAGAGAGAGAGAAAGAGATACTTCGTATATTTGATGTATTTTAAACACCCAATTGTCTCTGCTTTTGAGCTCCATCAAAAATTGTTTTTTTTTGTAAGCGTTGCATAGCTTTAAGCTTTAAACAACTTATTATTTATACTAATACTGTCACTGCCACAGTGCTTTTTATTTATATCTGTATTATTTGTTTAATGTTGGTGCCCTCCAACGTGTAGATTCGTTGACTTTTTTATGTTCTACTATTTCTTATTTTTTTTTCTTCATTTTTGTTGATTGTTTTCTTGTTTTGGTGCGACTGCAAAAAAAAGTCATAAATATTTTGCACGCTTCAATTGACACGCGTTTGGTGTAAATAATTTTTTTGTTTTTTAGTATTGTTGACAAAATATATAGATTTCAATTTTTTTTTTTTGTTTTGCAGACAAGCCAAAAATATCCGGAACACTTTAACAGGGTTGGAAAATTGAGTATTTATTACACATAAATTTCAATAAACATTTGTAGCAACAAAACTTTATAAATTAAGAATTAAAAACTTCGATAAAAAAAATTTACATATATAAGAGTAAATAGCTTTAAAGTGTAAAAAATTTATTGAAGCTACTTTTCACAAAGTATAAAGATTAGCGGCCGTATGCATAAAAAACTCTTACCTGAGCTTTTAAGTACACGTTAGTTAACAAACACTTTAAGGTTAACAAACGTTTGTTAATAAGTTTTCCGCTTTTTTTGCAGTCGTTCTGACGAATATTATTAACAAATCTTAAAATCCCAGCTAGATTCCTACGAACTCTTAAATAGTTTGAAGAACGATTAATTATGTTATAATTTCTGTGGAATTCCTAAGGAACATTACAAAATGTTTTACTTTTAATTCATCATCCGATTTATCACATTTTCTTGATGTTCCGCATTCTAGTGGCCAATTTACTTTTTCAGACAAAAGAAACTTTGGACCATTCTTCCACAAACCTTCTGATTTACATTCAATAGGAAATACAAATCGAGTACCTTTATCAGCCGGATTATCTAAAATTAAACACCAACGCCATTGATTTTCATCTGAACTTTCTAAGACTTCTAAAACTCTATTTGCAACATATTGTTTATATTTCCGATGATCTGAACGTATCCAACGCATGTGAATCATTCTAAAGGATTTCTTTGCTTATACATTATATTCATGATACTTAAGAATCGTATCTTTCAAACGATTTGTAATTCCAGCTTTGGTACAGAATGAAAACGTAAGTAAAGGGGCACATGATTCTTTACCTATTCTAAAACAAAATTTTACTTTATTCGGGAAAATAATTATAAAATATGCAACAGTTTAGCTTGCTCTCTCGCATCGCAAAAATTAATGGTATTCAAAAACCGTACTTTAGTTAATGTATGCTTTAGTAAAATTAGTATTTTGATTCTGGCAATGCCACTGTTTTCAGTTGTCAGTTGTAGTTAACGATATATATAAAAATTAATATTATTTCTCCGGGTAGTTAGATCCATAAAAATTATTTTTATTGTTTTTAGTAAAATCAACATATTTTTTTTTTTGTTTTTTTTATTAATATTTTTAGTAAAAAACAAAAAACCCAAAAAAGGTTAATTTGCAAGGCTTATGAAGAACTTACAAAGAATTTGTTCATATTAAAAACTAAGTATTCGGATAACGAGCTTTGTTTTTATTATATTATGTACATCAATAAAAGTTTTGTTTTAAATAATTAATTATAATATTAAATAAATATGTATTAATCTTTTAAACGGTCTTTTTTAATTAAATTTAACAATATATTTTTTCAATATTTTGCTTTCCTCTGGAAAGCTTCTTCAGGAAATAATAATTTTTATAAAAATTCAGGAAATTAATTTTTGAAAAGCAACGCCATTCACGCCCCAGAAGGCTTAATGAAAACATTATAATATAGGCCAAATAACCTTTTTTTTTAATTTTATAAACAAAACTACACAACTTCGGCTCCTCTTCAATTTTTGTGAACAAAAATGTGTTCAACATGGCCCCATTGACTGTAACGGCCACTCCCAATTATGCCTCTGAGCCAAAATCTGCACCAAACAGTGACTCGTTTTGGGTGCGTCGGTTTTGCAATGTATGCGTGGGGGTTTTCTGTGCCCCAAGTGCGACAATTTTGCTTGTTTACATACCCGCCAAGATCAAAATGAGCTTCATCTAAAAAGATGATTTTTTTTGCAAAATCGGCAATTTCTGTAAGTCGATCGCAGGCCCACTTAGCGAAGCTTCGTTCAAGCGTATACAAAACCACATTCGTTCAGCGGAAGGATAAAACTAATTATCTGTAAAATTAAACATGAGGAAGTGTAGGAAAAAAACGTTAGATGGCGGACCCTATATAATTTCACTTTCAGGTCATTTAAGTATTGTCAACTAAATCGAACTAATAACGGAATTTACCAGTATTTTAAAAAGCACTAAAATATTTCTTTTTGTTTAAACTTTGAGCAACAATTCAGCAGTAAATGGGCACTCAATTGCCTCTTTGTTACTCATTAAGTAACCACTTTGTTTTGGTTTATTAAATAAATAAAAAACATAAATAAAAAAAAAGCTTAAAAAATGCCAATTTATGACTCCAACTTTCCATTTCCGTTTATTTTTAAATATGTTTCTAACCATCTAACAAGAGTAGATGTGTTTAAGCATTTAAGTATTAAATTACATATCAATATGCGTTCTGGAATAAGTCAACATTCAAATAACTTTTCGATGATGTTTGATGATAAAATTAAAAAAAAAAAAATTTGTGAAAATATCTATTTCAAATATTTTTATCGAGAATGACAGACAGTGATACTTTTAAAAAAGTTAAACAAAATTGCTAAGAAAGGCTTTCAATAAAAATAGCAGATATTTTTAATAAAATTAATATCTGTCCAAATCATAAATGAAGACAAAACTTTGCCATTGTGTTGTTGTCAAACCACGCTATCGATTTAATGAAAAAGATCAGGAATTTGTTTACGGATTAAGATGGCATATTAATTGTTCTAATATATTTTAAATTAACAGCTGAACAGCTGAAAATATTTTAAAATCAAACTTACTGATGTCAAACGATTGAAAGGACATTGAAAAATAATTGTCAATAAAATTCTCTTCGGTTGTAATTGTAGTAAAATATATATATGATATATATGTAGAATGTATTGTTACTTTTATGCCTTTTATAAACATTTTATTGTTACTGAGTTCTTTATTGCAAAATAAACAACACCAGATTTTAGAGTTATCAAATTAATTACAAGTTTATTAACAACGCACAAAGTAAAATTTATACATTGGCACTACACAACACTTGACTAAAGACGCAAGACTTTACTTCACGAGGTTTATAGTTCAACTAACTCACTAACCACTCACATGCTGCCTTTTATATTTGTCCGCTAGAGGTCTATAAAAATGAAGAATTTTCTACTTTCTTTGTATCACATTTTGTTGCTGTTATGTTATTCATTCAATGTACAGGCGCCTAGTGGTCTGTGTGTATTTTTGTTTTTGTTTTTATGCTGTTAAAGTTTCGTCCTGAAATTTATTTTAAGATAGTTGTTGTTGTTGTCTTGCATGTATACGGTTTCTAAGAAAACTACAGAGTTAGTAAACAACATAACCAGTAATTCGTTTACTTTATAACTTAATTATTTTTTTTTTTAACTTTTAACTTATGTTTTATATTCGTAACAGTGTTTAAATGAATTCACATAACTAACAACTGATATGCCAGATATCTTCTTTCTAAACTTATTTGACATATGATTTTTGGATTTGGCGTCATTGCATTTTTTAAAAGATTTATTAAATAATTAACAATAAACTAGCCTTAATAAATGTCGATATATGGCATTTTGACCCCTTCACTTAATACTGTGTTATTATACCAAAGTGAGTGATTCTGAAATATAGGTATCAGGGAGCTGAAATTAACACTTTAATATTTTTACACTTCGTACACTGTGAGACTAAAATGCCAGCAGTACATAAAAAACTAGTTTAGTACAATTAAACAAATTTTTGATATCAAATATTACAATAGGTAGTAGGTGCCCCATAGGCTAGTAGGTAATGTGCTAGCCTACATGACTGGGGGTTGTGGGTTCGATTCCCAAGAAAGACCTTGGTTTTGTTTCACCACAAATAAAAATTGCCTGGTCAGCGGGGCTGCTCAGTGATGAAGGCATGATCACTGGTCACCGAGCTGTCTTATACGACAGTTAATTTCCGTAACTATCCTTCTACATTCACCACCAGTCGCATCTATTCTCTATCCCTTTCCTAAAGAATGTAGAACGGTACTGGACTAAATAAGCGTTGTTGCCTGAAGTGCTACTTCTCTTTATGAAAAAAAATATATAACATTTATATATTTTTAATTAAATAAATTATACAGGGTAAAATAAATTATACAGGGTGTCCGGTTAAAAAGTATACTTTGTCTGTTTATAATTTTTGATTTTTTTTATAGAATTTGGTGAAACAATCTGACAAACCTGCACATCAAATTATAGTGGGCATCTCGGCGTATGATTTATCGTATGAGTATTCGAGTCCAATAGTTAAGTGTTATTTAAATATTTGTTATTTGGATAAAAATTCCCAAAATTTAATAAAATTAAATAAAATACGAAAGACATTTTTGTGTGACCTTCTAAATTTTTCAATTAGCTACTCAATTTTAATGCTTTTGTTAGACTAAAATAAATACGTTTGTGTCAACAGAAGCAAATAAAAATTGAACTGGCAACATCTGTGTGAACATAAAACGACAGTGTTGACAAACTCCAAAAAAGGGAAATTAAACACAAAAAAAATAATATAAATGAAAAAAAAACAAAAACACAAAAACAAAAATTGGCAAAAAATTTTCAACTTCAAAATATGTTCGGCCAGCAAAGGTGCTGAACATTAAACTTAAAAGTCTTTCACAAAAAAAGTTTTGAACAAAAAACAGTCATAATTTTCAACATCGGCATTTAAGTTATAACAAAATTGAAACTAAAACAACAAAAAAAAGTTGTAAGCGGATTTAAATAAAGTTAGTTTTTCTCTCCTTTTCGAATTATTTAGTGTTAATTTAATATTAATTTTATTCTCTGTTTTTATACTTACAGTCCCGTACATCTCTTGTGTCTAGTTCAGACGGTGGCATATTGGCTGAGGGTGAAACCTCAAGTGAAACGTCACGGGGTACAGATGATTCGCCACCCTGTGATTTAAGTTTGGTCGAACGTTTGTTGTTGACACATCCAGTGTGGTTTTTACCCGGCATCCAACGTTCAGGAGCTGTTCATTTTTTGCAAGGCAAAGAGGAGGGGGTAAGTGGTGCAAACAAAAAAAAAACAATTGTGAAAATAAAATCCTTTGGAAACTTGTTTGTTATGCAGACGTCCGTTTGTACGCAGAAACAATGCAAAAAATTAATTTGCAAATTTTTGGAGCATTTAAGTTTTCGTTTTTGTTAAAAATAAAAAATTCTTTGTTAAAAATTCTAACAAAGAAAAATAAAGTTTTTTTTTTAACTTTAACTTGGTGATTTCCACTGGCAACTTTAACAACTTCAAAGGCTTAAACGTTTAAAGTTTTTTTTTGTAAATGACAAACAGCTATGCAACAAAACTTAAAAAAAAATTATGTTGTAAATTAAAATTTGCTTTAAAATTTTGTTGGAAGTGTTTTCGCTTAAACTTTCAGCCATATGTATTTGGGATTTCCTATCTTAGACAGGCCTTTTATCATAAGAAAATTTCATCGAGTAGAAAACCACCCTGAGGTTTGATTGAGATTTCAAACTGGTAGATTATGACATTCAAAGTCGGTCTAGCGTCTTAAAACCCAAAAGAGCAAACGAACAGTTATCCCAACAATAACAAATTTTTTGCCCAAACGGCTGATTTATGTTGGTAACTCTGGCTGTAATAAAATTCATGGCAACAATTGTGTTTCTAGATTATCTTCAACTCTTTTACAACAAATATATACATGATGCAAATAACATCAGTCGCTACTTATTGACTGAATTTTGTTATTGTTGTGGTAGCCCTGTTATGGAAAACTAAAAACTGATTAAAAATTGTTTAGCATACAATTATTCATGGCATACACGTATCGTTAGACTACTTTTAGACTAATTTTAATTGATTTTATTTAATTGAAAGTTCCGCTGTCAAAATGACAGATAAGAAAATAAGAGGCCAATTTAAAAAAAAAATTCTTCTGATTTCTAATCACAACAAATTTGACTAAAAATTTTTACTTAGGAAGCGCCATCAAGTAAGATAAAAAAAAATTTACCAATAACCGAATCCCGAAATTCCCAAATCGAGTAGTAAAAATCTCAAAATTAGAATTTTTAGATTTTTATATAAAAAACTATCTGCACGACCCGGCTTCACTCAGGAACTCTTTGCTAACGGTTAATATTTCATATTAAGTTAGAAAAAAAAAATTCAGTACAAAAAAGAAACGACACAAATTTTTCTCAATTTATTGTTTATATAGTTCTTAAGGTAATTCATTCAAAAATAAACAAACAAAAACGATAAGCATATAGTTAATTTTAAAGCGAAGGAGAAAGGAGAGAAAATAAACAGTGCTGACGGTGTATGAAACATACAATTGCCCGTGGGAAAAACATTAGGATTCTAGGTTTAACCCACATACTTTTATTGATTGTCCTTGGGATTTATTAATCGTCATTGCGAATGCAAGGCGAACGGAAAATTGGACGCGTTTAAACTTAAATGGTTAATCACTTGGTATGATAGGTATCCTTGGAATAAGCAGCTCTTCACCTACAAACTTTCCTATAATTATTATTGTTTTAATTGCGTTTGGCATCACCGTTTTAATAACCAATCTAGTAGCGTTGCATAGTGTTGGCTTCAACCTTAAGCTGCAAGTTATGTGGTGGCATTCTCGGTAAGTCCAATGAATTCAGGAACTCTACGGGTTAGTTAACCATATTATCAGAATCGGTAATGGAATCAATCGATTTATACGAATACATTTCGCTATTAATTAAGATCTAGATTTTTAAATTTATTTCATCAACGTATTTATTTTTGCAGCTAAAAGGTAATCGCTGTAATTTTAAGCGAGTTTTGAATAATATGTGGGACTTTGCATTTAGTTCATCTTTAGACGTTTTGAATTGGCAAAAGCCAATTGGCAAGTAAATCTGGCCTGTTGTAAAGTCAGTCGGTATTTTTCCACTGCCAATGTCTAACAATATATAAGAATAGATAGATATACCTACATGTAGATAATCTTTAAAATTTTAAGAAATGTATTTACATACACATGTACATGTGATTTTATTACGAATTTTAATTGAAGTAAGATTTTTTCCCAAAATAGTGACGGTATTATCTCTAAAAAAATCTGGTAGCTCTGTATAGTAATGAATTAAAAACAAATCTTCAAACAAACAAATACATGCATGACTGTTGACATGTTAGAACAATTTTCGGTTTGGTAGTTTACGATGTTGCCTGTCTTTATTTGGGCTTTTATTTTCTTTTTGTTTTGTTTTTTTTTATGTGATCTACGCTTTTTTTTAGCGTGTACTAAGAATGTATAATTGTGTTTGCACGTATCCAAACTCATTAGCATGCAAACAACCACATAGCTTCGTCAAACCAGTGCGAACGAACATGTCGAGTCGTAAATAACTTAATTGTTATTACAACAACAAAAGCAAGACGACAATTAATAAATAAATTTTGTAAGTTTTTTTTCATACAAACAATCTCCTAAAAATTTCGAATCGAATAAAAAAAAAATCAGCCAAATCGCCGCAGCCGTTCTCACGCCATTACATTACATACGTGGACTATATCGTTTTTATATATATAAAATTTATATTTTACCCAAGAGCCCTGAAAGTCATTTTACAAAAGGACAGACTTATAGAGAGAGGTTTTTAAATTTATTTTCAAAATTTTAGGTTTGCGGCAAAATTAGGAATTTCGTAAAATAAAAAGATCGCGGTAAAGGTTTGGCATATTAAGCAAATGGGTTAAAATTTTAAGGCAACCATTATTTCCCATTATAGGGAGTGAGAAAAAATTTTTCTTTTCATTAAAGTCTGATACAGTCTGTCTTAAAAAATTTCAATTCTAAAACTGCATTAATCTGGAAAAGGTAAAAACTATTGAAAATACTGCCCGAATTACAGAACAGAAAATTTCTTTTTTCAAAGTTTATATAAATCTAAATAACCCGATAACAATACATAGTTACTTTACGGTCTATATTTGATTTTGAAATCTTAAAAATGGGCTTTAAAACTAAAAATATATTTTTAGTTAAATAATAATTATAGTTATTTGACCTTTTTTAATATTTTTTAGTAGTTAATTATTAAGCACTAGATCATTATTTAATAAAAAATTTACGACAAAAAAAATAAACTTTTTAAATTTTTTATTATATAATGATAATTATAGTTATTTGACCTTTTTTAATATTTTTTAGTAGTTAATTATTAAGCACTAGATCATTATTTAATAAAAAATTTACGACAAAAAAAATAAACTTTTTAAATTTTTTATTATATAATGATCTAGTGCTTAATAATTAACTACTAAAAAATATTAAAAAAGGTCAAATAACTATAATTATTATTTAACTAAAAATATATTTAAAAATATGTTCAGAGTCAATCTTACAAAAACCCAGGCGCTTTCGGATTGCTTTAGAGAGCCAGAGATCTAGAAAGTGCTATTTCGAAACTTACGTAGATATTCATCACATTAAAATTACTAAATTACTTCCAAGTAACGGTCCGCAAATATAATATCTTTCTCTCTCTATCTCTCTCCCTGTCTGTCTCTGTCTCTCTCCCTCTTTCTCTCTCTGCCTCTCTTTTTCCCTTCAAGTTAGTAGATAAACAAGATATTAATTTTTGATTTACATTGTGCTGATTATATTATTGTTTGGAATTCCGATTTCAAACGAAACAGTTCTATGAACTAAGAAATGAAAACTAAAATAATAATTCACACTGGAACTAACTGAAGCGAATATTTTTTGATCTGCCTAATTTAATTCAAATCAATTAATTAAATCAATTGTAGTATTTGCAAAAATTTTGAATGCAATTTAATTTGTCTCCGATTTGAGTTCAATTATTTTTAAATAAAATTTGTCCAAATAGAAATAAAAAAAATGTTTCTTAATTTAAAAATAAAGAAACTTGAAACAATAAATATTTTAACTACAAATTCATATTTATATGTTTCTATTGTAATTGAAACTTTATTTATTTATTTGACTTGTTTTTTTTTTTGCCTTATTGCATTTCAATTAATTTTATATATGAAAATATATAATTAAATAATGTGAATAAACAGAAAACAGAAGTTTAAATTTTTGTTTTTTTTTTTTGTGGTCAACCTCAAATTGTATTTAATTACATGGACAAAGTAATAGCAAACAACAAAAAAGAATATTCAAAAATGACAGAAACAAATTAAATTATTTAATTTTATAGCATTTCGATGAAAATCACATGTGTTTTTAATTTGCTTTTTTTTTGTTCGCTTTGCGCTGCAATAAATTTCATAAATCTAGGAACTAATTTGAATTTTGTCCCACACAAATAACGTCCATATTGAATCGTATACATTTGTGGAATTAATTTTATTAAATTCGATTGCATTTAATATGCAAATTGGTAAATTCGTATTCAACATCATTTGAACAAAAATCAAATAAAAGAAGAGATAAAAAATGCATACAATCGTTATACCCACCCAGCCAGGCAGCACATGGGGCTGACTGCTCATTTAAATTTAAATTGTTAAAAGAAAAAAAACTATATAATTTTTGTATTTAAGTAAAATAAAACCCCAGTTAACAAAAGAACCATTAAAATTTCAAACTTATTAAGTAAATCATTTTCCAATATTTTATTTTAATAATTGTCTATGTGATTATTATAATTATTTGACCTTTTTTTATTAAATATTTAAGTATTAATCTTAATATGGTCTTTTTAAATAAATTTATCACATATATTTTCAATATTTCGCTTTCCTCTGGAAAGCAAGCTTCTTCAGGAGATTAGTTTTTTAAAAACAAAAATTATTAACAAAACTTTGTTAATAAATATTGAAAATTTATATGATAAAATTTTTATAAAAAGGCCATTATTAAGATTAATACATATACAGTGATAGACATTCGTTCGGCCGCAAAAAAGTAATATTTTTAAGTTGTTTTTATAAACTCTTTATGAGAACAGTTATTTCTTTTTCTTTTTTTTTATTTACATTATTAAGCGCAGTTTATAAAACAATAACAATTATTAGTGTAACGGTTGTTTTGATGAAAATATGCGTTCTTTTGTAAAATTGTTGCCGTTTTTCGTGAGACAATCGTTAATTAAGAAAAAAATGTTATTTAATTTGTGAATTTTGACTTGCAAACACGTGTTTTCATACTAATTTAATAACAAATTTAATTCAAATATAAAAAATAAAAAACTAATCGCAGAATTTTTATAAACCGATTAGATATGGGCTCAGGAAAGCGGTTAAATGATACCGAAAAAGGTTTAATAACTTAAATAAAAATTGCTGGAATAACAATGCGCTCTGAAAGAGTAAGAAGAAATTATTTAAAACTTGGCAAAAAGTATGGCATTAAGGCTCCAAAGAAGGGATCATCCAAAATAACCACCCGTTAAAAAGAATAGATTCGCCATGAAGCAACTCGAAATCGCTTATCCCATCGGGAAATAAAGGATAAACTTGATCTTCCAGTTACTACGCGAACCATAGTCCGTGTTTTGAATGCGACCCCATCGATAAATTGGAAAAAAATGAAGTCTAAACCACGACTAACTAAAGTACACAAGGAGAGACGTCTTAGCTTTGCCCAAGCACAAATGTCATGGACTGATGAATGGAAAGAAGTTATTTTTGCGGATGAAAAAAATAGATGAATGGATAGATGGTCCAGATTCCTAAAGTTGTTATTGGCATGATTTGAGCCAATCGAACGTAGTGCGATCAAAGCTAAATTTTGGTGGTGGAAGCGTTATGGTGTGGGGAGCATTCTCTTATAACTTCAAGCTTCGTTTTTATTTTATAACCACCAGAATGAATTCAGAAATGTACCTGGAACTTCTGGAAGATGTCCTTATTGCAAAACTTGACGAAAATTTTGACAATGACTATATTTTCCAATAGGACAACGCGGAAATACATGTATCGAAAAAATGTAAAGAATGGTTTTCTACCAGCCGGCATGCAGTCCCGGTTGTAACCCAATCGAAAACTTATGGGGAATCCTTGCAGCTAAGGTATACGAAAAGGGAAGGCAGTTTTCGACTGTAATGAGCTGAAAGAAAAAATCAAAGAATGTTGTTTGGGTATTGAAATAGAAACTCTTCGAAGTGAAGGTGGCCCTACTAAATATTAGTACATAATTACTTTTAATATTTTGTAAATCATTCGATATCGATCGACATTTTAATAGAATTTATATATTGATGGATGTCGAGCGATATCAAATGCCTTCAGAACTGAAAAAAAAATCATCTTATTTAAGAAATAGTAGATAAATGGTAGATAATATTTACAAGTTTATAGCAAATATTTGTATGATATTTTGTTAGTCGTATAATTTCTAAACTAAGCCTCGTATAAATATTTCAATATTCCCTCTTATGACGGAATAAATAGGCGTTACATTGTTTTTATTTGTTAAGAGCAAATTAAACAAAACAAAACTTGGAACAAAAACAAAAAAAAGAAGAATAAGACCAACCAATAAATGGAAATAGGACGAAAGGGTCTTAAACAGAATAATGAGCATGTACCGCAAAACCTTAATGAGTTGCCATGAAAAGCATAAAAAGTACAAAATAAAGTGATTAGAGGGTGAATAAATGGAAATCAAAATGAAATAATAAGATCCAGGGTATTAAATAAAATAGCAAGGGCACGTGTAAAGTGCAAGCATGAAACAACAAATAATTTAAAGCCACAAATGTAGAGCGAGCGACTTTAAAATTTTTCGGCTTAAATTTAAACAATAAAAATGTTTAGAGATGGGAAGAGGGTAAATACCCAACTAGTAGAAACCTGGTAAATTGGGTAAAAATGAGTAAATACCCAGGTATTTACCTAAAAGTTGGGTATAAACTATGTTATAGAAAATTTGGTGAACAAACATTTTGCAATGCCTAATTTAGTGTGTTTTATAATAAATTTTTTAAATAGTAATAAAAATACTTACGAAGCAGAAAAAAATAATAACAACTTAAGATAATAACTATATTATATAGACTGGAAATCACTGCCACTGTCATTATCAGTTTCTCTTTGAAAATAACTAAAAGAAAAGCGAGGTGTATAATGGGTGATATCAGTGAAAGCGGAAGTGGAAGGTGCTTCTTCAAATGAATTTGCAGAATTCACGATTTCATCCTCAGCCGGTAAAATATTTTGGGAAGTACCCTTTTGCCGTATGTCTCTAATGCAGAGATTCCAATTATGTGATATGAAACATACTTTTCCGGCATTTTGCAGTTAAACTATTTCGTGTTTTTGACTGAATGACACTTTGAGTGTAGAATGAGTGTTCAGTGGCTGCTGAAGTACATGGTGGAGTCAACATAAGAACCGCTATTCTGGTAAATTCTGTGTTCACGCAAATCCTATTCCACCATGTACAAAGAGATATTTCTTGTATGCAGCTTCACACAAAATTGTTAGCCCACAAATCCTCTCTAGCTTTATTGTTTGCTAGGTCCACCATTACATTTACATTGAGCAATTAGATAATCGTATGAAGTTAGGTCGTGCCCTTGGGGTTAAGGAAAATAGCTGCCAAATTTCATCCTTTTATCAAAGGAAGGTAATAATTTTTTTTTGTCATTTGAAATTCATTTTATAAATACCCAAATAAATTAAAAAAGAAGGTATTTATCCGGTATTTACCCGGTATATACCACAGATGTGTAGAATCCCATCTCAAAACATAATAATAATTAATTATAACAAATTATATATAAGAAAATTGTTGCAAATGATGAATAATTTGAATTCATTAATATTGATTTCAGCTGCAATATTAGAAATCGGGAACTAACTCGTGACTAAACTTTAATTATGAAATATATTTTATCTTAATTCAAGCAGAATAGTTTTAAGTTATTTTTGAGGTGAATGCCCCCAAATAAATTTAGTTTATTGTTTACATTCAATACATTTTACTGTATTGAAATTTGAAATTTATCTTTGTGTCCACACCACAATAAAGAGTAGCAGCAGTAATAATAGCAATGCAATTTTTTAGCCGAGATTTCAAAATATCACTTTTTTTTGCTTTGAATTGGAAAACAAAACTATTGAAATGGTAGAAGAACAAAAACGACACAACAGCAAATAAAAGGCCTATTGGGATTAATGGATGAAAAAAAGTGGAGCATTTCCTATTGCATTTCTATAAAACACGTACGCACACGTTCGGCTTAACGTTTAATTCGTTTTTGTTTGAAGTAACGCTTTCATGAAAATAAACAGATGTAGGCTGACGATAAAATTAATCAAAAGAACCTTAAACAAAAAATTTTTTTTTAATAATAATTTTTATAAATTTTTTTAAAAGAGAAGTAGCACTTCAGGCAACAATGCCTATTTAATCAAGTACCTTGCTACATTCTTTAGGAAATAGAAAAAGAAGAGATGAAACAGGTGGTGAAAGTAGAAGGATAGTCGGAAATTAACTGTCGTATAAGACAGCACAGCGACCAGTGACCATGTTTTCATCACTGAGCAGAAGTCAATTTTTATTTTTGTAGTGAAACAACATCAAGGGGTCTTCGTTGGGAATCGAACCCACAACCCCCAGACTGACAAGCTAGTACACTACCTACAGGTTCACTGTTCAACGTACTAATAGCCCAAGTGTTATTTTTAAATAAGATCACAAAATTGTTTTTAATCTTTTTGTTTTTTTTTTTCATTCTTAAACGAATTTTTCGGCACAGGGCAGATCGGCCTAAAAACTAAGTAAGATTTTTGATATACACATGTGATATGATATCCTTCATGTTTCTTAACAAACAACATATTTCTATCATCTAGAATGCTTATCGCAGGTATAACGTCAAAAACAGTTCCTCTATGGGGGACACTCTTCAATTTTAAATGATATTTAATTTTTCTTGTTTTAATAACAAACAAAATTTAAAATGTCTGTCCGTTGCAATCCAAAAACTAAGCTTATTTTTGTAAGTTACAGCTTGAAGAGGTCACCTTTTAGATTTAAATTGTATTTTAATTTTTATTTCTATTTAAAGATTATAGTCGTCTGCCTGTGGAGGTTTAAAAGATTTTAAGATTGACTTAAGATTGACTTAATAGACGCCAACATTTAATAATGTACTTGACTTTATTACTTGTTATTATAGCGGACATGATAATACTATTACTACTGTGATAGTTTCAAATGTCAAGGTATTACAGATCTAAAGATGGAGTTCGATCAGACAACGTTTGAAGAACCCTTCAAACTAATTTATTCGCGAACACAGTTTAATTAGTCAACCATGTTTTTTTATCATCACATTTCTTCATTAATGATGACTTTTTCACTCGAATGAGACCTGTTATCAATGAACCAATTTATTAGAGATGGTTCTTGTAGCAGTCGTAGAACGCTAATCGGTCAGCAGTTCGTAAGCCACGTTATTTATATTCATGAAATATTCCTTTCCATAGAACGACGACTGTATCGTAAGTGTCACCAGTGACAGTTTCGTTATTTTCAAGATAATCGGTGTAGCTCAAACCACAAGCATAGACTTGCCGTTCAGCCTTCTCTGTTATTCAAGAGTCCACTTCTATGTAAGTTCTTTAGTCTCTAGCGTGTTAAGGTTGTCGCTATTTCCGTCTAGACAGAACACTTTTTTTAAAATATGGTAGTTGAACACTAGGAACTATTCCGACATGCCGGTCAAAGGCCTGTGCTTCACTTGCAATTATAAAAAAAATAACTCAGCCTATTCTAAATTCCTCTGCGTAACCTCTTCCTTTTGTGAAATAATTTTTATTATTTTTTCATTCCTGTTTATCCTTATGATATTAAAGAAATATGGCAGTTACGTTTTAAATAACGAAACGTAAAGCTTTTAATAAAGCATTAGAGCATTATTTTCGTCTGGTAACAAAAAAAACGGCTTCTCATTTTCATGGCGACAATAAAGAATAAGTGAATTCGCACACCTGATTTAAATGCCAAACTGTTGAAGAGACCAAATCGAATATTACACCTGAGACGGGGGGTCTTTATAGAATACTTGACTATCTAGACCTGTGCTACTGGGGGTATAAGGGAGCCCAGTCCCCTGAAGGCAGCAGGGGTCAACTGGAAGCTTCACGTTATTTCCACGGGAATCAGTAGCCCGCAGAGTTTCCGCTATTTGTCTCTTTAGGCATTTAGCTGTTTCTCTGACTGATTATTGAGGTTGGCCCTTCAGGAGTATCGTGTTGGCTGTGGTTTTGCGGCCCCATGCAGGTATTGTTTTATGGTGGTCAGAATCATTTCACCTTTAATTACACCTACCTAGTGAATGATCCTAGATCCAGTGAGCATGCTAGTCATGTGTTCTGCACAGGAGATGGATAGTCTCCAGCTCTGCAGCACGGAATAGTAGTTTGCAGCCCTGCTCTGGAACCGCTGAAAATGCAACTAGGAAAGACCTGTTGCTAGAATTAGTCCTCGGCTTCCTAGGGCGTGAATGACGTTGCTTTTCATTCACAGTGGTTTGACCACCATCTGATTAAGGCCCACGGCCGGGTGCAGATGTAAATCTTAACACGAAATTACACCTGAGATAACCCCCCGGGGGCACATTAATATGTTTTGTAGGAATCTCACTTTCATTACATGTCCCTCCGGGGGCACATTATATAGTCTTTATAGAACTTCGATTATTTAGACCTGAGCAACTGGCGGAAAAAGGGAGCCCAGTCCCCTGAAGTCAGCAGGGATACAACTGGAAGCTCCACGTTATTTCCACGGGAATCAGTAAGCTCGCAGAGTTCCGTTATTTGTCTCTTTAGACATTTAACTGTTCTCTGACTGATTATTGAGGTTGGCCCCTATATGGGAGTATCGTGGTGGTTGGGGTTTCGCGGTTTGTTATTTAATATGGTGGCCAGGATCATCTCGCCGTTAATGACACGCTAGGTGAATGATCGAGTCCAGTGAGCATGCTAGACATTTGTTCTAGACAGGAGTTGGAAAGTCTCCAGCTCTTCAGCAAGGAGTGGTGGTTTGCAACCCTGCTCTGTAATCTTTGAAATTGCTACTAGGATGGACCTGTTGCTAGAATTAGACTTTGGCCTCCTAGGGCGTGAGTGCCGCTGCTTTTCACTCACAGTGGTTTGACCACCATCTCATTAAGGCTCAATAGCCAGGCGCAGATGTAAATCTTATCACGTAATGTCACTACATGTGTCAACGGGGGTAAAAGGGAGCCCAGTCCCCTTCAAGGCTAGCAGGAGCCAATTGCTTCGGGCTTTTGAAGTTGCAACTAAGAGTGACCGGAGGATATACGTATCTGAAGACCTACTAGGGCGACGATGACGCTACATTTCATTTCCACGGTGGTACGATCCACTTTCTGGTTATGACTTATCTTATCACACATTATATCTGAGATACATACATCTTGATACATTTCTATTCTAATAATTTTTGCAGATTTTTCTCTGTGTATTAAATAAATAAAAAATCCAAACAATATTTTCTTCTACTTGTGCATTCCGTAAGTAAATATTTTTCAATTTAATTTTATTTTTTTTTTCTTTTTTATACACTTTAGCAATTTTGTTCTATCATTATGATCCCATTGGATGTCATTAGTTTGCATAACGCCAATAATAAAAATCTTAAATTTTATTCAAATTGTGTAAAATGAGCTTAATTCTGTTGAAAAGAAAATAAAAATGAAAAGGCGAAAAATACAAAGCCCAGAGATAGACAAAAAAAATATATATTTGATGTAACATGGCAACACGAACCTTTCATAACGAAGTTGAAAACATTAAGCAGCAATGCTCCACGGGACACTTTCTATTTTCACGTTATATTGGCATTTTATAAGATAAAATATACAATTCTTTTATCAACATATTTTTCTTGTTTGTTTTTCGTTTATTTTTTGCAAATTAAGCTCCAACTGAAAAGAAATCTGCAGCTGTGCACTGTCCGCACATCGCTTTTCGCATGTTTGTTAGAATCGTCCGTCATTCGCTATAGAATTTCTTTTCTTTTAAAGCTTTTTCAATTCAAACATCATCATCTTTAATTTGCTTTTGTGTATAAAACCCGTATTTGTCTTGTAGTTAAAGATTTTCTCAGGATTTTTTTTGTGTTACAAAAAAAATTCTTATCCTTTATCCTTCCAACAGCCATAGTGTATTTTCATTATATTAAAGCAGCAAAGAAAAGAAAAACACAAAACTAAGGATTGTATTACTAGGAGTTGAATTTTAAGTCCTCAATTTAGTCTACACAATTCGACCGCATATTGTTTTGTGGCCTTGCATTTGAGGAAATTATCAGTGATGGTTTCTGAGGAGGAAATTGAATTTTGAAGCATTTTTTATCCTCTTATAAATGTTTTTTTCTACTTATTTTCTTAAAGGATTTTTTTCTCAATTGTGGTTTTGTTTTAAAGGTTATGAAGAGCTTTTATTAGTCAGGTTTTTCATTTAAACTGTGAGATTTTTGTTTTGTTTCAGTAAATAGTATTAATTTTTAATCTTCTCTTTCTTAAATAAAAAGTGTTTAAGATATTTTATTTACTTGAATTATACATAATTTTACGATGCAGCTTTAAAATTTTTTTTATTTGAGTCTTTTAAGATTTGAAAAAAATTAAAGAACAAATTTAAGGAGAATTATATTTAAGAAAATTTATTTTAAAAACTTTATAATTACAGGGGATCTATCGTAAAATACATTTACATTTATGTAAAACTAAAAAACTAATGGAATACGCCACATAACATGATGGCAGTAGAGATAACGAATTTTAATAATATGGCCAAACTTAGGTTTGAGAATACCTCAGGGAATTGTTAAACAAAAGAAATATGATACAATATTTCAACAGTTATAAACATCCAATTGTCTTTAACCACGGGAAAACATTAGCTTACTATAGGGTTCTTTAGCGAGAAGTATGTTTTTTAACTGTGGCAATAGCTACAACAAGATACTTTTTAACATTGAGTTTTTTAACGTATTCGTAGCAGATGCATTGGCAATTTCGCACGATAATCGCATTAAAATAAATACAATCCATTACGAAAATTGTGATTCTGTTAAAGTTGCATTTCGTAAAACTCTTGACATTTTCGGACAACATACTTGTCCTTCTGAGATTTTTTCTAAGAACTTGGTCGTTAAAATTGTGTCGACAGGCTCGATAATAAAAAATGTGCGGATACCAACGCGTTTTCGACCGGGTCGTTCAGCTGAAAACATCGCAAACGTAAGCCACAGTGTTGCAGCAAATCCTAAATTGTCAATTTCTTGACGTTCTCAACATTTTGCGTAAGGATTTGACTTTGGTTCAGCTGGTGTAAGAATTGAAGTTCCATTCATTCAAGAACAACCGGCTGGTTTTTCTTCAAAAAAAATTTTTTCACACAAAGCCCATTTTCACTTGCCGCATTCGGGATTCTGAAAATTCTAAGGCGATTATTGGGAAGCCTGCTCCATGGTACGCTATTTGGTCTGAAATGCATCTTGAATGCATGGTGCGATCAATAAGAAAATGAATTTACAATAAAAACTGATGTTGTGAACTTAACGCCGTTAAGCTTCAAGCGCCAAATCAATTAACTCCATTGAAAATTGGTCGCAAATTGTTAGAGCAAATTTTATTCCGTTTTTGCAATTTTTTTAAAAAAAGCAAAACAAGAAATCAAGAAGTGTTTGATAATAAACATCCATCGGTTTAGCAATTATAGCATTCATATGGAGTTAATCGATTTGACAATTAAAGCATTCGAATGATAGTTTGTTTTCCATGATCTCCTTCGGTTATAGTTGATACAAATGCCTGGCTTTAAAATCACTAGAAAGTGACTTTAAAATTCTGATGTAGCATATCTTGTGATAAGTTTGTGTGTACAAATTCTGAAGATTGTTCTTGGGCTTTGACTTTAGTTTATTGCTCCTACCTTTAGTAGGGTTGTCCTACTATTGCAAAATAATTTCTGCAATTAAAAGCTAGAAGTAAGTTAAGAAATGAATAGAACATTGTGGTACCCTATATTTAAAAGGGTTCCTTTTTTAACTTCATATGATGAATGAAGAAGAAAAAAATACATTCGATTTGGTTAACGTTTTCCTATACAACTCTCACAAACCACTTCTGAACATTTGCTATGAAAATTAGGTCTGGTGTTTATCGGGATGGGTTCAATAACTTTTTATTTTTACTTATTCATTACTCCTTCATTAAGCTTGCGAACAGCTCTGGTCGGCTAATACGAATTGGAACACCAAGTGTACTTGGTGTTACTACTTTGATACTATTTGAATAGTATAGTATCAATAGTATGCTTAGAGGAGGAGGACGTTCTTCCGAATATTAGATTTCTATTGACAGAAATAAAATATTTATTTACAAATTTGCTTACATCCTTGCAATCATTATTGCGTTGGTAGAAATGAGAGAACATTACTGCATTTTTGGCGATTCTGGTTTGATTTGCGAATTCATTACCAATGATCCCACAATGGCCTGGCGTCCACAGTAGTAAAATCTTTGGGAATTTCTCAATTATTGTAGAATATTGCTAATTGCTGCGTATATATTGTTATTGCTGGTATTTGTGATGGACTTTATTGATGATAGCGAATCTGTACAAACTATAAATTTAGCTGCTTGAGTTGGAATGTTCAATAGTGGGCTGGGTATACCGGGCTAAATGTAGCTAAAAGAGAAGTCTTTATTAGTTGATTCTCTGTAGTAATGCTAAAGGATGTCGGCTTATGTGTTTTTGAGCCATCCGTATAAATAAATGTGTGTGTGTGTGTGTGCTAAACTTGTTTTTTTTTTTATTTCATTGAAAAATGACCTAAATTGAAATGGGTTGGTGGATTCTCGTGGGTATTTGGTCATGGATATGTTGCATATATTATCGTGCTTGATTTTATTTGAAAATTTTACCTTAAGAGGAAAGTCTAATGAGTGCCATATTTGCATTGCGCTCGGTAAATTGTAGAGGGAGTCGTGGGAACTTTCTTTGATTTAAGAAGTTTAATTATTATTTGTTTTAGGGGTGAGGTATTGTCGTATATGATATTTTTGAAAAGATTGGCCGTTAGAATGTTTCTTTGAGCTGCACATTGCGAAAGTATTGTTATAGGAACTGGTTATATTAAAAATAAATTTAACAATTGTGGAAATTTTGAAATAGTCATTTTATAAAAGTAATGTAAATAGCTTCTAATAAACCATTAAACCAAACTAAAACAGTAATGCCGAAAGGTTGTTGCACTGCGAACACTACAAATTAGAAAATTTTAAACAAAAATTTTCCACTCGCAAGCGACTATTTCTTTTGCGCAGTCATTTCCATTAATTATTATTTCACTTCTTTTCCATAAAGAATTTCATGTAATAAAACCACAAAAATCAATTTGTTGTAGATACAAACCATCTCTGATTTTCACATACGGCCAACTCTGGCTTCATACAATCTAATTGCTACTACTAATATGTAGTTAAAGAAAAAAAAGAGAAAAAAAGGGATCCATCACTAGATGGACATTGAAATGTAAATTAAACAGCTGCTACTAATTACATGTTGTGGTGATATCCAGCACAAAATGTTTTATTAAACGAAACTCCTACAAGTATGCAATACATTATAAACGTTTAAAATTCCAACGAACATAGAAATACATCATGGGGCCATGGGTTTTAGCAGGTAATAAACACCATCATAAAGACTTTGTGTAAACATCAACAACCACTCATTATTTAATACTTAATGATAAATAAATTGATGTAAAAATTAAATTCAGACAATCAACAAATACATTTTTACAGACCAAAGCAAAAAAAAAACAAAAACAATTTAACTAACTACCTTTTAAAAACCATCTCTCTCTCTCTTAACCATATTTATTTTATTACAATTATTGTATTATTGCAAACAACAACAACAACATCAATTACTGTACCAGTCAACTTGATTCTTTCGATCCATTCTCTATCCCCAATAGTAACCGCCCTTAAATAAAAATCTTATTTTTATTTCACTTGTTTTTTGTAATGCGTTGCGGATGCTTAAGAAGCGGGGAATAACAAGCAACAGAAATTAATCGCCCGTACAACATTGATTTTGCAGTCAACCGCAAAAATACTAAAAAATAAAAAAAAAAATATCGAAGTATTTAATGTTTGGGAATGTTTATATTGTTATCAAAGCTTCTTCCTATTTTACTTTTTCTAAACAGATCTAGCTTCACATCTTCCCCTCTTGCAAATTAGGATTTTTTTTGCTCGTTTTTTTTTTCTTTTTGGTTTTTCTTGATTTAAAAATAACAATGATTGATTTTTAATTATCGCATATTTTTCCAACTGTAATTAAATACTTTTGTTTCCTTTCCACCCTGTGCTCTTTTCTGTTCCTTTTGTGCTACTACAGTTTCATATCTATTGAATTTATTTATCTTTTTTCTTTTATATTTTTTTTTGTTTTCTTCCTGTTTGATGACATTAAACGAGAGAACTTGTTGTGAATGTAATTAAATGTTTTTCATAATCACAATTTTGATTGCTATAGCATAATTTAAGGAATTCAGTATTGACAAATTTTATTGCATACTTTAATGATGAGAAAATATTCTTGTATTTAAACACGAATACAGGAAACTATTAAAAGTGAAATAAATAAAAAGGAATTGATTTTATTAATTATAATAAGAGCATTATTTCATTAAGAAATAAATTTATTTGTAGCAATTGTTTATGATGGATATTGTAAAATTTACGCAGAATTAGCTGATAATACGAATTCTTTAATTTATTGTTATTTTTTACAATCTTTTCGAAAAAAATAATCATTGCTGCCACAGGCATAAATATATAAAATAGCAAATAGGCTTCTTTAGCGGCTTTCCTTGCTATCAAACCTTATGCAAAAAATTTCAAAACCATTTTACTAAAAAATATGCCTCAATTTCGTCAACACAGCCTAAATTTTATTATTTAATAAAATGGTGCTTGTAAAAGGATTCAAAAAATTGTTTTTAAAGATTCAAATAAACCCATTAAAAATTTAAAATAACAGCCGGAAATTTGTTCACGCAGTAATAGAATTATTCTCCGGTTTATTGTCAAAATAATCCTGTTATCATGCCATCCAACGCCAATGATAGTCAATTTTCGACAATGGCTGTAGCTCAATAATGCCTTTTGATTAAGATCGGCACCAAACAGTGACACAAATGCACAACAAATTACCAATGTCTAAAAATGTCATTATCGCAAAGGATGAATTTCTTGAAAATGTAGATAAATTTTGCTGAAAAATAAATAAATAATATTCCATAAAAAAACATAAATTGGCTTTTTAAAAAACTATGGTAAAATATGTTATTATCTACACTGGAAGAAGCGGAAGAACCTGCAGCTGCAGACTATAAAATTAGTGTCCGCCGGAATGGTATTCTGCTTTGTTTGTTTATAATTTTTGATTAAATGAAAGAGAATGGAATTTGGATATCGATAAATGTTCTATTTAATGTCGACAATTATGAATGGAATACAATATTAGATAAATATCTGCCTCTGTTAGGCTCACAAATGTGAGCCCTTTTGAGCACATTTTTAATTACTTTCTCACACATTTCACGCGATTTTTTTTATTAATTTCATCACGAATATTTTGTTTGAGTTGCTCAAGCGTTTTTGGTTTATTTGCATAAGCCTTGTTTTGCAGATATCTCCACAAAAAGAAATCCGGAGCAGTCATTGGCCTCCGGTGACCGTAGAGGCCACTCAATATCACCATTTCTTGAAATAGCTTATTGTGGAAAGAGGGCTGTTTGCATAAACCTTGCTTTTTATAAATTTATCCACAAAAAGAAGTCCGGAGCAGTTAAATCGTCTTGAAATAACTTGTTGTGGAAAGAGGTCTCGCGGTAATTCCATTGTAATCCTGGCTGTATGCACCGTAGCACCATATTGTTGATACTACATGTGAATTTAGCAAAACGCATGTAGCTGTGGCGTTCAAAAATTTTCAATCATATCACGATATCTCCCCCCGAGGGCACATGATAGTCTTTTTGGAACCTACTATTCCATTTAGACTGGTGTCTTGCGGGGTAAAAGGGAGCCCAGGCCCCTCAAAGGCTAGTAGGAGTCACCTGGACAATCCACATATTTCCACGGGAATCAGTACGCCCGCACAGTTCACTATTTGTCTCTTGAGACAATTAACTGTTCTCTGACTGGTTATTGAGGTTGGCCCCTATTATATGGGAGTATCGTGGTGGTTGTGGTTTCCAGACCCTCGTGATAGTTTGTGGGTCGGATCATTCATAATGAACACAATGAATTATATTGAAATGAATCCTATTAATTATATTAAGCTTCATGCGTTCTGCACCAGGAGTTGGAAAGTCTCCAACTCTTTAGCAAGGAGTGAAGGCTACGGCTTACTTCGGGCTTTCGAAATTGCTGATAGGTGTGACCGGAAGATATACGTATTCGATGGCCTCCTAGGGCGTGAATGACGTTTGCAAATCATTCAAAGTGGTTTGACCACCATCTGATTATGACTACCTAAGTCGGTGCAGATGTAAATCAAATCACGTAAAAATCACGATATTGCTCCCTGTACACAGTTACCGTTATGCCGTTTTAAAAGAAGTAAGCTCCAATGATTTCTCCTGACTAAATTGCACACCAGACTGTTATTTTTATCGGATGCGATAATTTGAGGGTTTTCCATTCCCCAGAATCGACTATTCTGTTTATTCGCATATCTCTACAAATGAAACTGCGCCTCGTTGCATATTATGATTTTTTCATAAAATCGGGGTTGTCCTGAGCAAGCTGTAACATCCTATTGGCATATGTACGGCGCCACAGAAGGTCTTTTGGAAGAAGTTTTTGTGTCAACTGAAACATATATGGAAACAAATGCAAATCCTTGTGCAAAATTGTGGCCAAAGTTGTTCTTTGAAGACCGAACTCCTGAGCACGGCGTCGAATTAAGGTTGATGAACTGTTTTAACCACTTTCTTGAGCAGCAGTAATGTTTTCAGCGATTGTTGTCGTACGTTGTGGTCCCTGCTTAGGCCTATCCACTACAGAGTCTTTTTCTTCGAAATCAGTCACTACACGTTAAAAAGTGTGTTTTGTTAGCACGTTGTTTCTCCCAAAAATTTTACGTAACTTTCTTAACGTCACAGTAATCGATGATTGATTTCGATAAAATGTTTTAACGATTAAAACACGTTGGTTTATCGAATATTTTTCCCATAATAAATTTACCACGTGTCTACTTCACTGTCTGACTGACAATAGGAATTGTCAAGACTAATGTTTATGAAAATGGCAGCAAAACAAAGTAGTGTGTCTTCCCGGCGGATACCCTGTATTTTGAATTCGACGCGACGTATAAAAAAATTCGAAACCAACGTAAAACTACGACTATTTAACACTTCATAGCAAAAAAAAATTAATTGAATGATTTCTACGTGATTTTTCATTAAAAAGCGGTCGTATCGCGTTATATTTAAGCATATATCGACACCGGTTTATGTGATTGGAAAAAGGAAGATGTGAAATAAAATAATTTTATTTCCCATTTCGACAGCTATTTGGCCCAGTAATTGATAACAAAAAATTAGAAATCACTAAAATTTCATAGCCCATATTAACTGACAACTTTCGAGCATGTTCGGTGCACTCGTCATCGTTTCCATAAGTAAAACCATTAAAAGTATAACTTAACGACTTTTAATGATTTTTATTTGGGTATGGTATTACGTCGAGCCTCGTCAAATTTGCTTTGTGAACAAACCGGTTTCGGCTATTTGCCATCTTCAGTGTTTTCTTTTTTTTAATGATTTTAATTTACTCTTTTATTTCCACTTTATATATCTAAATGCTAAAACTTTATTTTATTTAAAAATTTAAAGAGAAATAAATTTCAAAGGATTTCAATTACCCAATTGCTGGAATGATTTTTACAGCTTTTTCTCTCTATTGTTTAAAACTGTTTTTATTTCGTGTTAAAATTTAGCAACATAATTCTAGTTATTACAGCGGGCAAATTAAAACAAAAACGCTGTAGTACTAGAAATTACCATAGCAGCCATAAAAAAAAACAAAAATCCTTTCAAACGATTTAACATATCAAACATGAATTTTGTAAAACACTACAGGACTCGACAAAACCACAATAAAACATTAAATACCTTTTAACAAAATGAAACAAACACATTCGCCCAATTCACAGTCTGTTGTACATGTGCTAAGTTGTAGCATTCTACAATGGTTGTATAAATTTCTTAGGTATTTTCTAGCTTTACAACTTTTACATTCTTTCTTTCTTTTTTTTCTTAACGTGCCTTTGAAGGATGTCCTTACATCCTTATTTCTACAAAATTTTATTTAAAAGTAATTAATTTTTTTTTACAAAATTTGGGATTTTAAAAAGTTTCACACAAGCTACAACTTACATTAGTTTTTGAATTGAATTATTATTTTAAATATAAAATATTTGTTAGATAAAATCGGAATGAGTTGCGCAGAAGGTTCGTTGTGTTGCTTTTACCACAAAAGCAGTGAAAACATGTTTTTTTTTCGAAAAACATAAAATTATGCAGACATACAGAAAAATTTATGTGCAGTCACAGACACAGACGTATAAAAATAAATGAAATAAAAAAAAAAAGAACATCAGCAACAACAGCAAAATAATAAAGGAAAAATGTCATCAACTGCAAAAAAGCCGTTTTATGAAATCATCTATCAGTGACCAACCATCATAGGCCATCAACAGCAACATTGCCAAGAGTCATCAGCATCATGTTGGCTTTTTCTTTGTTAGTTACCCCGCCACCCACATTTCGATTAAAAAGCAACAAACAATATCTATGATACCCCCCCCCTGCTATTTACCCCCAGCAATAGCAAAAACATGTATGTACTCGCATTTTAATAGTCAACAACAAATAAAAGACAGACAGTTTTATGTTGCTGATAAGCTGCGTTTACAATCCAGGCATGCAATATTAATATTGGTGTTTTGGGCATGTGTCATCCTACAAATAAAATATAACATATGGGGCATTTCATATTTAAGTAACTAGAATTTCAAATTTGTGTAACTCAATGTGAGTTCTTTTATACCAAATGAAGTACAAAATATGTCGTCATTCAAGTAAAATTTCAGACAGTCATATATAATCAAACGTCTACAACAGAAGCCAGAAAGTAATATAAAATACTAGCTGACCCATTGAGAACGAATTTGTGAGATCGCAAGAAGAAGCGCAAACAAATAAGCTCGATGCTCACCGCGACTGTTTTAACGGCGGCAGTAATCGAGTCCATGTTACTTTGGGCCTTTCACCGCATCCGCCAATGCACATTGGAGGCAGTTGGCGGCAGGCGACGAATTTATGGCGTGTGTGTATTTTTGAAGTAAACAACGCTCAATATTTACGTAAATGCGATATTATATAATATCAAAACACAGCGCACAAAAAAATTAAATGCAATGAATGAAGAATACACAAAAATTTATTCAAGTCGATCCAGTCATGTAGTTGCAGTGTAGTTGAATAACCTGGATACAGACAGCAGCGCCATCTGCCGGGCTGGTTTGTAAATGTAAACCATCCAAGATGACACCCAAACGCATGCAAAAAAAATTTATTTTAGTGACATAGGTGCCCCTGTCGGCTAGTAGGTAGTGCACTAGCTTGTCAGTATGGGGGTTGTGTGTTCGATTCCCAACGAAAAACTTGGTTTTTTTTTCACTACAAAAATAAAAATTGATTGATAGTCACTGGTCACTGTGCTGTGCGACTATCCTTCTACTTTCACCACCTGTTTCATCTATTCTCTATCCCTTTCCTAAAGAATGTAGCACGGTACTTGACTAAATAGGCATTGCTGCCGGAAGTGCTACTTCTCGTTATACATAAAAAAAATATATATATATATATACACGTACAGTAGGGAGGTACCACGCGTCTTCATCATATCCCGCCTATATTTGCAGCAGACCTTAAAATATGTTCACTCTACCGAAATACCAAATTCTGTTTAAATACCGTTAGCAGGAGCAGAAATATTGGATTCCTAATTTGTGGTTTGTATGGGAGGTACCATGCCCCTTTGTATAATCCCGCAGTATTTAAAAAATGCACACCAAACCGACGTATCAAATTTTGTGCAAATACCGTTATTAGGAGCAGAAATAATAGATTTTTAATTTGTGGTTTGTAGTATGGGAGGTACCACGCCCCTTTGTCCAATTGGACCAAATTGTAAAGCTAAACCACCTGGGGCACCACCCAAACGCATACAAAAAAATGTATGCAAATCGATTCAGCCGTTTAGGAGGAGTTCAGTCACAACACATGTACAGTGGAATTATATATATAAAAAGATTTACAGTAGGACTCTCAATACTTCATACAAATTTCTTTAAGACTGACCTAGTTTTTCGAGAAAAAAAATTTTGCGCTATTAGATGGGGACGGAGAAGTTAATATCTTATTTGCTACAAATATAACAGTAAAACCTAAAAAAAAATTTTGGTGGCGGCCAAGCACTACGGATTCAGCTCGGTTCTTCTAATACAAGTATATTTTCAAGTCATGTACCATGTAGAGGCTGATAGATTTATTCTGTGCCAAATAATAAATATCATACATCCACGGATTACAATAAATCACTTTAAGTTAGAACAATGTTGGGAAATGCTGGAAACTATTTACCAAAATGAGTGCTGGATTACTTAAAATCAGAATTTAAGCTGAAATTTAATACCCAACGGGCAATCAACTTGACCGAAAAATGCCATTTTCTAATGCGGCGCATCTTCATTATCGCAGATATGCCAACAAACAAAACTGCCCCTTATGGGAACTGAAAAACTCACGCGCTGTTGTTGTTGTTGTTGAGAAGCCAATGTATCCATAGAGTGTGAGAGTTTGGTGCACATTTTTCATTAGATTAAAGGTAATATCGCTCGAAGGCGACACAAATATTATTAGAGACTTTTTTATTCTGATACGAAGGATATGGAGGATTGGATAATGTTGGGTTTTTGTGAGAAGACAGGTCTTCAATTAATCGATTGCGCTATCGTGCTTTCGGCCGCGATATTAACTCTTTTACATTTTTTGTTTGGAATGCAGTTTAAGATAGATATAGCGCGACTCATTTGTAAGATACAACCAGAAATATTCAACAAAATCTAGAAGAATTCTAATGACAGGATAAGGCACTGCGATCCAACTTGCGGCAGTCACCGGAAGCAGAAAAAAATATATATTTTTATTTCAGCCACTCGCTCTCATTTACTATTTCTATTTTTCATTCAAAAACATACCAAAAACTGAATGTGTTCGGAATTCAAATTAACAGCCATTCCTACTTAATTCTTTAAGAAAATTTTTTAATTAAACAAAACACTCTTTCAAGTTACATTCTTAAAGTGTGACTGATTGCTTAAAGCTAAAGCTGATAATTATTACTTGAGTTGCTCCATCCGTTATTTTTTTTTAAATTTTTGATTTTATTACATCAACATTACGCTCGTACTGCTGCTTAGCTACTAGTCCACCACCCACTCGTTCGCCTTACAAAATAGACCATAAAGTTCATTTTTATTATTACTGTGGTTTATTCTGTTTATGAAATATTTTGCTAATGAAATATGTATCAAGAACATAAAGTTGCTATAGAAAAATATTATCCAATAACTCAGCACAGAATCCACTCCTCCATCATCATTCTTTTTTTTTTAATAAAACCAGGGAGAAATATGAGAGTAAACAATTGAAAACCTTTCAATTCAACTAATGGACACAGGAGCTGTCATAACAACCAGTGACATCAGTTAAATTTATCAAACTCAAACTCATTTTGACACTCTTTCTCTACAACACACATAACACGCCGTTAGTGGGTGATATTTTTATGTCATAAACTTAATAATGTCACAAATTTCATTTTTATAAATTTTTATCACAGACTTTTAGTCTGTTTAAATTTAGTCCGTTTGATTGCTTCAATATTTATTGATCAACTCGTAACAATGACAAAATAAAAAAGTTTTTTTAAAATTTTAAATTACAACTTTTTTTATATTCTCAACAGGTTAATAAAATAAAAATAAAAAAAATCTCTTTCTTTGCTATTGTTAAGTAAAATGCATTTTATCTGTGGAGTTGTTACTAAAGTCAAGTTATTAACCATTAAATTTAATGTTTCGAAAGCTGATTTCAGTCACAATTGTTAAGAGGTCCGTCCGACACAGTTGTGTCGGTTTGCAATTTAATTTTATGATGTGAAAATTATAATGGTAATAAACGGAGCCAAGCTAAGGAAATATTTTTAAATTAATCTGATGGATGATTTAAATATTCGAAAGCTATAGAATAGAATTAAAAAATTTTTCTTCTTTAACCGATAATCAAAAGCGTCAAAAATTAGTAATTTGAATACCACAAGCGTAAAGTTTGTGTATTTCAATTTGTTAGAGGATATTTAATCTGTTCAATACATAGCAGTAGCGGTTATCTTGTCCTTTATATAAGTAAGTGGAAGAATCGATATTAAATTGTTCACCTTATATGCTGAAATGACGGTGCATTAATATTTTGTTATACTGACATAATATGGAAAATAAATCCAGAAAATCTTCATTGTAAAAAATTATTCGAAAACAAATCTTTCCAAAACCAAATTTAAAATTTTCTCAAAATTTATTACAAATATTATTAAACTAGCTGATCCAGTTCACGTTGCTGGCCCTAAGCAAACATTAATGTTGTACTATCACGTGATTTAAATTGAGCTTTTAACAAAATTTACATCCTTTAAAGAAAAACCTATGCAATACCTCTTAGAATAACTTAAATACTCGTGTGGTGTAGATATGGGCTGAAATTGGAAATTATATATTTATTTATTACTTCATCTTAAGGCCAGCGGATAGACAATGTTTTTTTATTTGGTGTAAACACGTATAAATTTTTTTGGCGTGCCAACAACTGGCCGTGTGAAAAACATGAATTTGCCAAAATTAAGCCAGCAACAGTTAATGTGCTTTATTGATGGTAATAGCAAAGGCGAGACGCAAAGGAAATTGAAGCCGCTTGAATTCGAATGGTAAATCGTTGGAAACCATCAGAATTCGTGGGATAAATACGTCTTCGCCTTTGAATCTGCCACCGATGATTGTTGCCTCGATTGAATTTGATAAACAGTTTTAATGGTTAATCTGGTTCCGTTGCATAACTTTGGTGCGTTTATGTTGCGAAGAAGAATTACCGGTGATCTAACCTTTAATATTAATACATTCGGCGTCATTCCGGGTGGTTCAAATGAATTAACAAATTCAGTGAAATAATTGACGGCTTGTTGTAAATAAATCGAAAATTCGGTTTTTTGAATGCAACATTGCGAAAGTTTTAAAATTTAAGTCTGTGTATCATATGCCGTTCTACTCAGGTTTGGATCATGGCTAATTAAAAATTTTACAAGATAAATCAATAATCGTTTCAGGCTTATCGGCGTAGACTGGCGTCTTTATATATCGTGGGTCCGAAACGAAAAACTATACGGTTACCACAAACGTTCCTTCAATAAATCAATTGTCGAACGAGCTGTGTAACATGTTGCACTATCTTGTTGAAACCACAACTCTTGCTCATAATGGTTGTTCAATTGATGAAAGTAACACTCAGTAATCGTGACTCTATAGCGGTCACCATTTTCTGTAACATTCCACCAAAGCAACATAATTTTTTTTTAAATACTGACCAATGATTCCACCAGCCCATAACGCGCATCAAACAGTCAGTTGTTTGAATGTGACGGTGTCTTAACATGCACTTGAGGATTATCATCACAACAAATACGAGAGTTTTGTTCATTCAAACAAAAGTGAGATTCATTGCTAAATAAAATTTGGCCTTGAAAATAGGGATCAATGATAATCTTATTTTGGACTCTTTTTTTTATATAAAGAGAAGTAACACATCAGGCAACAATGTCTATTTAGTCAAGAAGGAAGGATGGTCGGAAATTAACTGTCGTAAAAAATAGCACAGCGACCAGTAACCATGCCTTCATCACTGATTATTTTTTTTTGGTGCTATGCTATGGATAGAGTCTATACGGAGCCAATCGAATCGATTTCAGCCTTAAAACTCAAAATCCGTGATGCAATTAACGAAATAGGATCGCCATTTTGCCAAAAAAAAATATGATTAATAACTTTGATGAAAAAATCGACATCTGTCAACGTAGTCGTGGTGTACATTTTCCAGATATCCTTTTTCATTCATAATTACCGAACGTTTCTATTTGTAAAACAATAAAAATTGAACCATCTTAATCTAATTTGTTTGTTTTATTTTATTTTATTTTGTTTTAGAAAACAAACTTGTTTTTGAAAAACCCTTTACAATTTTTCGATGAAACTGTTTATACGATTTTGGTTAAAATGTGAAGGTCAGGTTTATTACGTGAAGCAAGTTTTGTGATATTTTGGTGAAAATGTAATACTTTTTGTGAAATTGCAAGCGCAAACAAACCACAGAGGAAATCACCTGAAAAATTATAGGAAAAAGAGAAGCTCTCCCCCTTTTTTACTACAGCTCCACGATTAATGGTTTGTTGGTGCTAAATTTCAATAGCACCAGGTTTTGAAACTACACCTAAGGATGGATGGAGTTAATTTCACTGTAGGTCTTCTGTGTCGTTAGAAAATCTAATTTCAGTCCGATTTTGAACAGACGTACATTGGTAAATCGACTCTCGTATATATAAGGATCCAGAAAAATATTGTTAAAAGTACAAGTGAAACACGTCGATTTGCAACTATAATTAAGATTCCACAAAAAAGCATACCTGTCTTAAGACTTTGATGGGCTGCTTCTTAAAGTAAAGCTCAAATTTTTAACTTAAGCTTGTATATCCCCTCCCCTCTTCTACCTACATCCGAAAATTAATTTCATTTGGAAATTTCTGAGTTATTATTCACTTTTTTTTCTGTTTTTTTTTAAAGAGAAGTAGCACTTCAGGCAACAATGCCTGTTTAGTCAAGTACCGTGCTACACTCTTTAGGAAAGGGAAAGAGAAGAGATGAAACAGGTGGTGAATGTAGAAGGATAATTACGGAAATTAACTGCCATATAAAAGAGAGCACAGCGACCAGTGACTATGCCTTCATCACTAAGCAGCCCCACCGATAGTCAATTTTTATTTTTGTAGTGAAAACAAACCAAGGTCTTCGTTAGGAATCGAACCCACAACCTCTACACTAAAAAGCTAGTACAATAGATACTAGCCTACAGGGGCACCTAAAAAAGGATTTATTTCAAATCAATATCAAATTGAGTTAAGACAACGGAATGTTTGCTTGGCTATTTATTGTGTTTGCTAATTTGTGAGGCGAAATGTTAAGGTAAATTAGTTTAACCTACTAAAAAAAACTTAATTGACAATTTTTATTATTTTTCTATAGCAGTTTTATTCCTGTTTTTTTTTTTTAATCAACTTTAAAAGCTATTGTTAAAACGTCAATTTCCTTTAGCTTTTAATTAAGTTGAAGCCAAAAGCGACTAAAATAGAAACCCACATTTCCGATATAATTATAATCATCATTGTCGTCAACTGCGGCTCGTAAATAAACTTTTCTTTAATTTACAAACATTAGAAGAGAATAGAGGAAAAATATGATATTGTAAATCACCTCCAGTAACATTTTCATTATAAAGCCATCTTAAAGCCAGAGTGCACTCGAGTGTTGCATTACGAGGTATACGAAGGAAAATAGCAAAAAAAAAAAAAAATAAAAAAACAAGGGAAACCTACAAAACTTTACTTCATATTCCTTTTACGAATCAGCTGAATAACGTTATTCAATCTTTAAACAGCAGCCACCGTCAGTTACAATTATGTTGATGTTATAGTTTTTCATTTTTTTGCTTTGCAACGATTGGGACAACCGCCACAAAGGCTCAGATTCAAAATAGAAAAAGATGCCTGTTTGAGCTGAGTAACACAGCAAGCAATAATCACTGCAGAAGCCCAAACTTTAATTATCGACAGCAGTTAGAAACATCTAGAGTTTTTTTGTTACTTTTCATTTATGAACTATCTATTGTCTGCCTGTTTGCCTACTGTTCAAAATGTCCCGAAGGCTATTTGACTAAACAACGTGCATGACATTTTTTATAGTGATGTTTGTGCCTTTTGTTAGACATTTGTGTTATAAAGAAATCTCATTTTTTTATATTAAACTTTTATATGTGTTGGATTTCAACAACAACTATTTTTCCTCATATCGATTATGTTGACGTTGTGGGTGTTATTTAATTGTTTTCATACTAATTTAATAAAAAAATATAATTCAAATATAAAAAATAAAAAACAAATTGCAGAATATATATAAGCTGATGAGATATGAGCTCAGAAAAGCGGTTAAATAATACCGAAAAAGATTTAATCGATAACTTAAAGAAACAAGGGTTATCATATCGAAAAATTTGTGGAATGATAATGCGTTTTCAAAGAGTAATAAGAAATTATTTAAAACTTGGCAAAAAGTATGGCATTAAGGCTCCAACAAAGGGATCATCCAAAATTACCGTCAAAAACAACAGATTCGCCATGAAGCAACTCGAAATCACTTATCCTGTCGGGAAATAAAGGAAAAACTTGATCTTCCACTTACTTACTAGGCGAACCATAGCCCATGTTTTGAATACGACCCCATCGATAAATGGAAAAAATGCAGTCTAAACCACGACGAACTAAAGTACACAAGGAGAGATGTCTTAGCTTTGCCCAAGCACCCATGTCAGGGAGTGATGTATGGAAGGAACTTATTTTTTCAGATGAAAAAAGATTTAACTTGGATGGTCCAGATTGCTAGAGTTGTTATTGACACGATTTGAGCCAAGCGAACGTAGTGCGATCAAAGTGAAATTTTGGTGGTGGAACGTTATGGTGCAGGGAGCATACTCTTATAACTTCAAGCTTCGTATCTGTTTTATAACCACCAGAATGAATTCAGAAATGTAGCTGGAACTTCTGGAAGATGTCCTTATTACAGAATTTGACGAAAATTCTGACAATGAATATATTTTCCAACAGGACAACGCGGCAATATATGTATCGAAAAAATGTAAGGAATGGTTTTGTACCAATAATATTAATATTGATTTGACAGTTTTCGACTGTAATGAGCTGAAATAAAAAATCAAAGAATGTTGGTTGGATATTGAAATTGAAACTCTTCGAAGCCTTGTTAACTCAATGCCGAATAGAATATTTTCGGTCATTCGAACTGAAGGTGGTCCTACTAAATATTAGCACATAATAACTTTTAATATTTTGTACATTATTTTAATATTTTTTTTTAATTTAAAGGAAACTGCGATGAAACGAATGTCTCTTAATTTTTTTATCGATAACGTATTGCGAATATGAAATAAATTACTTAGTAGTTTCGCTAAACAAAAAAAAAATATTTAAAGTCCTTTTAGTTTCTTTTAAAACAGAAAAAAAAACATGGTGCGGTCAAACGAATGTCTATCACTGTATTGCGATCATAATATGGTCAGGTCATACTTTTTAAATTGTATTTATTTATTTTTTTTTCCAAAAAATAATTTCCAAATGTTTGTTGTTCTAAGCATTTTCAAACAAATCAATAAAATTATAAAACAGCATTTAGTTAGAACTATAACCTAAATATTTTTAAAATCAAACTTGATATCATACGTTATTATTATTTATTATATATTGTTACGAATGCGTTTGCTTAATTTTTAAAAGGAAATAATTAAGTAATAAAGTAAACGAAATAACTGGGTATGTTGTTTACTAACTGTGTAGTTTCTAAGAAAACTTATATACGCAAGTCAACAACAACTATCTTAAAATAAACTTTAACAGCATAAAAACAAAAATACACACAGCCCAACAAGCGCCTGTACATTGAATGACTAACATAACAGCAACAATATGTGATACAAAGAAAGTAAAAAAATTCCTCATTTTTCTAGACCTACAGTGGACAAATATAGAAGACAGCATCTGAGTAGTTAGTTAGATAGTTAAAACATAAACCTCGTAACGTAAAAACTTGCGTATTTAGCAAATTGTTCTGCAGTGCCAACGTACAAATCTTACTCTGTGTATAGTTAAAGTAAATAAACTTGTAACTAATTTGAAAATTCTAAAATCTGATGTAATTTATTTTTCACTAAAGAACTCAGTAACAATAAAGCATTTACAAAAGTATAAACGCAACAATATTATCGTTATTTTAGTTTACAATAGTTATAAAAATTTTGTTTTGATTAAAGTCTTAGCAGAAATTTTTTTATTTCAATCCAGCTATATTGAACTTTATGTGCATAATCCGCATTTAATGATAAAATGTTAATATGTAACTGTTCGAAATAGCTATAATTTGTTTAAAGCAACATTATATTGTTACAGAGAACATAATATGGTTCTTGTGTATATATCATTTTCTTTTCCTACACATTGTTTCTCTACGTATACATATACATGTTAAAGGAAATATAAGGTGCCCCTGTAGGCTAGTAGGTATTGTACTAGCTTGTCAGTCTGGGGGTTGTGGGTTCGATTCCCAACGAAGATCTTGATTTTTTTTCACTACAAAACTAAAAATTCACTGTCGGTAGGGTTGCTCAACGATGAAGGCATAGTCACTGGTCACTGTGCTGTCTTTTATACGGCAGTTAATTTTCGACTATTCTTCTACTTTCACCACCTGTTTCATCTCTTCTCTATCCCTTTCCTAAAGAATGCAGCACGATACTTAACTAAATAGGCATTGTTGCCTGAAGTGCTACTTCTCTTTAAGAAAAATATATAAAGTACTTTTCATTGAAATAAAAAATATACCCAAATTGTTCCTTCATGGCCTACATTAAACCTTTAACAGATTTTATTTTCGATTGGACTTCAGTCCATATTTCAACGGCTAATAGCTCAAACGTTAATTTTGAATAAAATTACAGAATTTCAGGAAACCTTTAACCACATCTTTAAAAATTTCATTGATGAAATGAGAACTATTATCATCCAGTTGTATATTACGATTTTTATCAGGAGATGAAAACTTTAGTATTCCCAAAAACCTTTCAAACTAGTCGCTTGGAAATGTGTTCATATTTTTAGTCAATAATATTTCTGCTGCTTCCAGCATACATCCTTGCTATCCATGCTATCCTTTATTGTAGTTTATTTTATGTATTTTATCATTTTTTTTAATTTCTTTTATCTTAAAACTAAATGAACAGAAAGTGCCTTTTTTGTGAAGGTAAAACTAACTATGAAAAACTAAACATTTGTCTAAAAGTAGAACATCTAGTTCGGGTCAATAGACTTTCTTTCAATGGAGTTGTTTTTAAATGGTAAAATGTTTATATAAAAAAAAAGGAAGCATAAAGCATATTTGTGTTAGAGGTTTTTGTTCTATTGTTTGTTGATTTTTAAAATGTTCCAGAATCCTGTAAGCACTCATAGGTGCTAGACGACAAAATGCCATTTTAAATGATTTCCTATATCCGCTTGTTTTCAAAAAGGTCTTTTAAAGTGGTTTCTACTTGGGTATTTGTAAAGTGTCTAAGTGCATGTATACTTTTAGGCAGCTTGAAATAAACAATTTATAGCCATGGTTAAGGCATTAAAAAAATCGTACAGTTAATGCTTTTCCTACACGCTTAAATTCAAAACTATAAAAGAAATTCAAAAGCATTTTTTTTTAATATTTCTAGCGATTTTGTTTTCTGTTAAAAAGCAATATAAAGGGTCCGCCAAATAACTTTTTTTTTTGTTTAAAATGCTATTAACAAAACTACTGAATATTTTCTCAAATTTCATTTTTTTTATTTGAAAGTGCAATCCTTCCGGTTAATAATGGAAAATAATTTCATTCAAATGGCTGCCTCGGCTGGCCATGGAGTAGCCTACACGAGCGGTCCAATTTTTAAGCAGATTATCGATTGTGTGCAGCTGTATTTCACCAATGGCTTCACGAATATTGTCCTTTAAAGTGTCAATTGTCTCTGGCTTATCGACGTAACACTTACCTTTGACGGCACCCCACAAATAATAGTCCAACGGTGTCAAATCGCAGCTCCGAGGTGGCCAAATGACATCAGCTCTGCGGCTGATAATGCGATCTTCAAAAATAGATCGCAAAACATCGAGTGCAGCTTCGGCTGTATGGCACGTAGCGTCATCCTCTTGAAACCAAATGTTTCCAATATTCACCTCATCAATTTTTGTGAACAAAAATTTGTTCAACATGGCCTGATAACGATCGCCATTGACTATAATGGCCCAATTATGCCTCTGGACCAAAATCCGCACCCAAACAGTGACTCTATTTGGTTTCGTTGGCTTTTCAATGTATGCGTGCGGGTTTTCTGTGCCCCAAATGCGACAATTTTGCTTGTTTACATACCCACCAAGATCAAAATGAGTTTCATCTGAAAAGATTATTTTCTTTGCAAAATCGGCATCTTCTGCAAGTCGATCGCAGGCCCACTTAGCGAAGCGAAAACGCATTGGATGGTCACTTGGCTTCAACTGCTGAACCAATTGGACTTTGTATGGCGTCATACCACAAATCTTTATGCAAAATTCGTCTCAATGATGTCTCTGAAATGTTTAACTGTTTAGAATGACGGTGAATTGATGTTGATGGCGCTTCTCGCACACTTTCTGCCACAGCAGCAATATTCTCGGGTGTTCACACTGTTTTTGGCTTTTCAAGCTTTAGTTTATCGATAAAAATGGCAGTTTCTTTCACTTTTTTCACAAGATAACGAAACATACGGAGCTGACGGTGCTTCTCTTCTTCCAAAATCCGTGCGCAATTTTCGCACACACATTCTGCAACATAACCATGATTTTCAAAGTAATGTCGCAATATTTCCCAGCGTTGCTCAAGCGTATACACAACCGTATTCGTTCATCGGAAGGATAAAACTAATTATTGGTCAAATCAACCACGAGCTAAGTTTTACCATTCACGAAATAATCACTAGTTGACAAAAAAAAAACGTTACATGGCAGACCCTTTATTTAGTCTTTTATTTTATATTTTAATGCCTTTAATAAAAAGCATACCTTAAGGCTTATTTAATTCATCTTCAAACAGTTTTTATTTTTTTATGTTAAGCCTTAAATATTCTTTAAAATTTTTAAATAATTTAAAAGTTTTTCATAATTTTCAACGACTTTAAGTCAAGGTAATTAACAAAACAAGTTGTTAACTGATTCCTCGACATGCTGTCATTCATTCATTCATTCATTTTGTGCTCACTAACCAACGTTTCTGAAATTAAAAAAAAAAAAAAAAGAAACAAAACAAAACAAAGTAATCAACAGAAAAGCTTTTTGAGCTAATGTTTTCAGAAGTATTATGCTAATAGGCTTATCGACTTAACAGCAGACATATTGTGGTGCAATTACCAAAGCCAGAACAAAAAGAATAAAAAATAAAAACATGAACAAAATTAATACCTTAAAAATGAAAAATTGAAACTTTCTTGCAACAGAATTGAGAAAAATGCAGTTGATACGAGTTTGTAGTGTGAAGGCAACCCCTTTTCATCAACAAAAGTAATGAACCCTGTGATGTATAAAAAACTTACAAAAAGAAAAGAATCGGTGCCAACGCATTTAAAGTGCTGCAATGGATTTTAACGGCATTTTATTAAGACCGCTTTCACACTATAATACAAGTCTACACATTTGCACTGGATTAGATTGAAAGAAAGTAATATAATGAGAATTATCGTAATTGTCAAAAACTTATAACGTTTAGAAAAATTTCTTAAAGTTAATTTACATTATTGAATGTCAAATTTCATTCCATAGTTATCAATCACTATATATATATACCTCTAGCCCTAACAGTATCTTTTAGAAGTAACTTCACCAACTTGATAACCAATTGAGAGTTATAAAGAGAGTCTAGTTTAAAATTAGTTTTTGCAAGCATTCCAGTTGATTACAAGTTTTATCCCAAAAAAATACTGTTTTTAGAATCGATCTATTTTCCTAAACAGGAAATTTTGGACATTTTGTGGGCAAAAAATTTTATTTCCTGTCGGAAAAAAATGTAAACTATTCTGTAACAAACAGTGCCTTGGAGGAGTAAAAAACGCATTTTTCAAATGCGAGAAGAAAAAAACTGCTACTGAAAATTACTGATTGTTGTTAGTTAGGTGCCGCTGTAGGCTAGTAGGTAGTGTACTAGCTTGTCACTATGGGGGTTGTGGGTTCGATTCTCAACGAAGACCTTGGTTTTTTTTCACTACAAAAATAAAAATTGACTGTCGGTGGGGCTGGTCAGCGATGAAGGCATAGTCACTGGTCGCTGTGCTGTCTTATATGGCAGTTAATTTCCGAATATCCTTCTACTTTCGCCACCTGTTTCATCTCTTCTCTATCCCTTTCCTAAAGAATGTAGCACGGTACTTGACTAAATAGGCATTGTTGCCTGAAGTGTTACTTCTCTTTATAAAAAAAAAAGCTTATGGTTCAATTGTAAAAACTTGTGAACGATGGGTTGCGCAATTTCGACACAGTGAGAAGTTTAGGATGAGGAATTGAAAGGAAGCATCACTCAATTAAGATTGTTATCATACACAGGCATAACTTGCATTATGACATTGAAAACCAAGGACATTGGGTCCGAAATGAATTGAAGCCGAGAGACATTGAATGCTACAAAAAGAAGTGATTTTTGCATCGTATTGTTATTACTGGTGATCAAAAATGAATATATTAAGATAACCCCAAGAGCGCAAAAAGTCATTTGTAAAGCCCAGCCAACCAGCCAAATCAACAGTGGAGCGGAATATTCACAACACCAAGATAATGCCATATATCATAAGGATATCATAAGCGTGTTTTGTATTACGAGCTGTTTAAAACAGGTCAAACGATAACAGGGGACCTTTACAGAAGACAATTGATTCGTTTGAAGGGAACAATCAACGAAAAACGACCAAAATATATTCGACCAATTAATGGTCCATCTTGACAACGTTCGGCCACATCTTACAACACCACTCAAAAAGTATTTGGGAAAAAAGCGTATGGGAAGTTTTAGCTCATCTGCCTTATAGTCCAGACCCTGCCCCTTCTGGCTGCGATTTGTTTCGATTAATATAAAACACCCCATACTGTAATACGCTTCACTTCAGAATAGGATACCAGAAATTAGATTGATTCATTCTTTATCTTAAAATCGGAGCAGTTCTTTTGGCGTAGAATCCATATGCCACCAGAAAGATGGAAAAAAGTAGGTCAATTCACTTTGTTATTATACTAAATACATTTTTCAAGCCAAAAAATCGGCACTTTTTACTTTTACTTATTATAGGCTCCGCCAAATAACCTTTTCTTTTGTTTTGAGTGCTAAAAACAAAATTACACAGCTTCGGCTGTGTGGCACGTAGCGCCGTCTTGTTAAAACCAAATGTTGCCAATATGCTCCTCTTCAATTTTTCTGAACAAAAAATCGTTTAATGTGGGCCGATAACGATCGCCATTGACTGTAACGGCCACTCGTGAAAAATGGTCCAATTATGCCTCTGGACCAAAATCCACACCAAACAGTGACTCGTTTTGGGTGCGTCGGCTTTTCAATGTATGCGTGCGGGTTTTCTGTGCCCCAAATGCGACAATTTTGCTTGTTTACATACCCGCCAAGACCAAAATCGGCATCTTCTGTAGCGAAGGGAAAATGCGTTGGATGGTCACTTGGCTTCAACTCCTTTGGCGTTGTTCAAGCGTATACACAACCATATTCGTTCAGCGAAAGGATAAAACTAATCATCTATCAGATCAAACATGAGCTACGTTTTACCATTCACAAAATAAGCAGTACTTGAAAAAAAACGCTAAATTGCGGACCCGTTATTATGGCTAAAAATATTATGTTATTTTAGGATAGTTTTGAAAAAGTTCTCCCATTCAAGCCATTTTTTAATTAAATATAAACAAAAAAGTATTCATTACAATAAAAATTATTTTAAAAAACAACTATAATATGTTTACCGCGTGTACCTTTCAAAAATTTTTTTGAAAATTTACGGATAGAAAATTTATTTCAATAAATTTGTTCAACTAAACAAACAAGGTACTCTTCCGTTGGACCGAATATGAACATTCGTAGATAGCATTCGTAGGTGCCCCTGTGTCGCTGTTGCTGTCTTTATACGTCAGTTAATTTCCGACTATCCTTCTACTTTCACCACCTGTTTTATCTTTTCTATATCCCTTTCCTAAAGAATGTACAACGGTACTTGACTAAATAAGCATTGTTGCCTGAAGTGCTACTTCTCATTATACAAACAAAAAAAATGTATACACGTACAGTAGAATTATATACATAAAGAAGATTTGTATGGGAGGTACCACGCGTCTTTATCAAATCGCGCCTATATTTGCAGCAGAACTTAAAATATGTTCACTCAACCGAAATACCAAATTCAGTTGAAATACTGTTAGCAGGAGCAGATTTATTGGATTCTTAATTTGTGGTTTGTATAGTAGGTACCACGCCCCTTTGTACAACCCCGCCCATATTTGCAGCAGCACTTAAAAAATGCACACCAAACCGACGTACCAAATTTTGTACAAATACCATTATCAGGAGCAGAAATAATAGATTTTTAATTTGTATTTTGTATGGGAGGTACCACGCCCCTTTGTCCATTTGGACCGAATTGTAAATCTAAACCACCCGAGGCGCCACCTAAACGCATACAAAAAAATTTATGCAAATCTATCAGAGGTTTAGGAGGAGAAAAAAAATACTTTTTAATTGTTACCCATCTGACACCATTTTAATCCAATTTAATAACAACTTGGTTAACTATCAATCAATTTCTTGTAAGGCCATATGAAAGCCACAATCGTTATAATGTAATCACATCTCTTTCTATGTCCAAACACTTCAAAATGTCACAGAGTGTCACAACAAACAATCAAGTGGTGTCCAAGACATGTCATTCAATTATTTCCTCCTTCCCTTTTCATAACGCTAACGCAAGAAAGAGAAGTAATTTACTGTAGAGAATAATGATTAAGCAAACAGTTTTAGAGCATGCAAAACAAAAGGGTTTTTCTCAAATATCAAGAACGAGCAAAACAGTGATACGAATCAAAAAGGATTTTTATTTCTGTTTTTTTTTTGTATTTCATAACAGCTCTGCACGTAAATCTTTAATACTTTTTCAATTTCAAATAACATCTTTATATTTAAACATTTCTTTCCAAAAATTTAAAATTCCTCTACGACGAGCAAAGGACACAGAATATTGCAGCAAAAATGAGTTATTGTTTAAATTTGTCTGTTTTTGAATTTAAATTATTTTTTCTTTTTTGTTTTGTTTTATATTTCAGCAGACAACAGTTTTGCACACATTATAGTTTTGTAAATCCAAAAATTGTTGCATCAAAATGTTAAAATTATTCAATGATGTATGGAGAGAGTACTTTTTAAATCCATAAACCCATTCGTACATACACACACTCACATGTGATGTTGTTTTTTATTTTTTACTTTAATTTTATTTTAGAAAAAAAATTTGCATAAATTCAAATTACAAAATGAACAGATTTACAAAAACTTCTCATTGGCATTTGGGTGCAATAGTATTTGAATGCTAAATTTGATGTCGATTGCCAGAACTTTTCGAAAATTTACTCTGTTATTAAGTTTAACAAACGAAGTGGTTGGTTGTTTATTTGTAGTGCCAAAGGATATTTTAAAATGAATTTTATATTGCATTTTGCTTTAACATTAACTTGAGTTAATAAAACGAGTTAAGGAAAAGGACTGACTAAAAGTCCTTAAGCATTAGGAAGAAAATTAAACTTTTGATTTCACGTTTGTAGTCAAATATAGTGAATGAAACCAACAACAAAATTAATATGAATAATATTTTATATGGATTAACTAAATGAAATTAGTGCAAAATAATTTTTTTTTTTGCCACAAAAAAAGGGTTGTGCAGCTGAGAGGTGGCAAATTAAATTTTTAAGTTCGACTTCAAAAATTGTAATTTTCAATTTATGTTTTTCACTTTTAAACTAATTTTTTAGCTTTTTTTTATGGAATCTGTCAAAACATATCGGGTTTTGTTCAACAAGAGGTTTGTTTTTCAATTGTGGCAACATCAACAACATGGTAGTTTTAACAGTTAATTTTTTTCACAGTATTCGTAGTAGATGCATTCACAATTGTTACAATGAATTTAATTTCGCATAAAAATCGCATGAAAATAATAAAAATTCACTACGAAAAAGGTGGTTCTGTTAAAGTTGCATTTCGTAAAATTTGTGATATTTTCGAATAATATAATTGTCCTTCTGACAGCGCCTTATTTAGAATTTGGTTGTTAGATTTGAGACGGCAGGCTCGATACAAAATGTGCAAACACCAACGCGCCGTTCGGCCCGGTCGTTCAACGGAAAACATCGCACCCATTGAGCCACAGCGTTGAATGAGATACAAATTTGCCAATTCCTCAACGTTCTCAACGATTGGGGTAATCCAAGACGACCACGTGGCGAATTTTGCGTAAGTATTTGACTTTAAACTCATACAAGATTCAACTGATGCAGGAATTGAGACCAACCAACCATTCACACATCGTAATATACTCGCTCAATTCATTTAGGAACAACCGGTCGGTTTTTCCAAAAAAATCATTTTTTCAGGCGAAGCCTATTTTCACTTGTGAGGGCATGTAACAAATCTTGAAAATCCTAAAGCGATTATTAAGAAGCCTTTGCATACTTAGCGTGTCACTGTATTTGTATGGCGCTATGTGATCTGAAGGTGTGATTGGGCCGTTTTTGTTTTATTTTGTTTTTTTGTAGATGAGGTTGGAAATACAAAAACGTTTCAGCCCTCCACCCCCATCTATCGGTTTTTATAGAATACTTGACCATCTAGACTTGTGCTGCTGGGGGTATAAGGGAGCCCAGTCCCCTGAAGGCAGCAGGAGTCAACTGGAAGCTCCACGTTATTTCCACGGGAATCAGTAGCCCGCAGAGTTTCCGCTATTTGTCTCTTTAGGCATTTAGCTGTTTCTCTGACTGATTATTGAGGTTGGCCCTTCGGGAGTATCGTGGTGGCTGTGGTTTTGCGGCCCCATACAGGTATTGTTTTATGATGATCCTAAATCCAGTGAGCATGCTAGTCATGTGTTCTGGACAGAAGATGGATAGAAGCTCCACGTTATTTCCACGGGAATCAGTAAGCTCGCATAGTTCCGTTATTTGTCTCTTTAGACATTTAACTGTTCTCTGGCTGATTGTTGAGGTTGGCCCCTATATGGGAGTATCGTGGTGGTTGTGGCTTCGCGCCCCCATATCAGGTTTGTTGTTTAATATGGTGGCCAGGATCATCTCGCCGTTAGTAACACCCTAGGTGAATGATCCAGTCCAGTGAGCATGCTAGTTGGAAAGTCTCCAGCTCTTCAGCAAGGAGTGGTAGTTTACAACCCTGCTTTGGAATCATTAAAATTGCTACTAGGAAAGACCAGTTGCTGGAATTAGTCTTCGGCTTCCCAGGGCATGAATGGCGCTGCTTTTCATTCGCAGTGGTTTGACCACCATCTGATTAAGGTCCACGGCCAGAGGTGCAGATGTAAATCTTATCACGAATACAAAAACAGTCAATGGATCCTACTATCACGAGTTGCTAACCACTCAATTTTAGGCTATTTTTATTGACGACGTGGATATCACTGACAAGTGATTCAACAGGATAGTGTCACATGTCACACAGCCAATGAAACGATCAATTTATTGCAAACCAAATCTACAGTTCGCATAAATGCGCGACAAACAGCAGTTAAGTGGACAGCCGGATCGTGTGAGTTAACACCTGGATTATGTTTTGTAGGGGTCGATTTAAGCCTTAAAACTCAAAATCCCTGATGTGATTCAACGAAATAAGACCGCCATTTTGCAAAACAGTGATTTAAAACTTGAATGAAAGAATGGACATCTGTCAACTCTTCTCTTCATAATACCAATACAAATTTGAATCATCTTAATTTAAATTTTTTTGGTTTATTTTGTTTTAGAAAACAACAACTTCTTGTTGAAAACCCCTTTAGAATAAATTTATGTTTATGAGAATAATTATGAATAATTATTCTGTTAATGCTGATGTTATCCACACTTAAATATATTTTTGTAAACGACAAATTATCAATTAAGTGATGTCAATACAATAAAACATATACAAAATAAATGAGTGCTCAAAACTATTATTATGATTTACGTAACAGTGCTTTTATTGCGCCTTTTATACACTGATAATTATAATGATAAATTTGATATTTAATGGCAGAAATAAATATTTTACAGTTCAATTAGAACACAAAATGGGTTAGAATATCTCGCTAGTCCCAATGCTTTCCAAAATACTTTTAATTTTAAGGACACCCCTACCTAACGGCAGTGAAAAAAATTGTTTTATCCTTTAAAAAGCTTCTCAAAAAATAATTAAAATTATTATTAAATCATAATTTGTCACTTGTGATGTTTTTAAACGTTTAAAAAATTTAGAGTGACAACATTTAAATTTTTATTAACGATTTTCAGCATTTTTATTTTTAATTTTATGTATTTTATTTTTAAAGTAATAATTCAAAAACAAATTAGTGGAATTAATATTTTGCTAAGAACTAAAGTTAAATGTAGAATTAGAACGTTTACGGGTCATATACTAAATATGGAGGTCTTTAGCCTAATAAAAGGAATTTCTATAATCTAAATTCCTTATAGTCGAGAATAATAGCACGTTAATTAGTACAAATATAATAGTTTTTAATTAATAATCGAATAAAAACTATCGCTGACGAACGGAAAGAATCAAAAAGTAACAGATGTTAAACATTTGCTTCGGTATCCTTTGCTACACACTAATTGCTTAATAAATAAATGTTTTGCTTTTTAATACTTATACTTTTCAGCTATTATTTTATACTTTCAACCGAAAAACAAAAAGCATTGCAACAAATACAACTCTTCATTATTAAATAACATTTTTTATTCTTTTTTATTTTTATATTTTAAAATCTTGAAAACTTTCTTATTCTTAAAAATAGATTGTAAAAAATCATATTTTTAACACATAATTCTATCCACTTTTAGTAGAACAAAATAATTTCTAAAAATCTCGCTTTAAAATGCCACATATTAAATAAACAAAAAAAATTATTACAGCCACATAAAAAAATAAATAGAGAGTGAGAGAGAGAACATGATAAAAATGTGTCTATATGTTGGCTTAATGCTTCCAGGCATAGTTCGTTGTCTGCATACAAGATGCCAATAGATTTTCTCACACTCCTTTCCGCAGGCACATTCGATCTCATTATACGCTCACATATTTGTAACATGATAAAATTTATTAAAGAGGAAATCTATGGTTATGTTCTTTTGATATCTACTCAATATATAACTTTTTTATTATTGTATATGTATGTGTTGGTATTTGCGTGTGTATCGTGTGTATATGCTTGTATGAATTATAATGTCTGTGTGTGAATTTATTGCCTTAAGGATTTTCATTTTAAACTCTTCTTGAAATATGCACATACACACACATACACACACACACAGTTGCATACATTAAATTTTTGCAGCTTTAATGTTTGATTGTCTATGCTGATATTGAAATCAATATTCAATGCTTCTTTTTTTGTAAATAATTTAAATATTTTGTCTGTCACTTGTTCTGCAAGTGTTTTGATGAATTGGAGTTTTATTCATGTTATTTTCTTTTTTATTATATTTTTTTTTTTGTTTCAATACAATCCAGAATGTTAATTATGCTTGAGGGCACTTTAAAATTGTAAAATCAATATTATAAAAAACATTTTATGGAAAGCAAACTATTTTCAGGATTGAGGATTTTTAAGGTCTTCGATCTACCGTTTTACTACACAGGACTCTTAAAACAACTGTGCCGCTTATATCACGAATTGTTTATTTATTTTCACATTGTTACTTTCTTTCCGCTATAACTGTATATACAGAATTGTGTTGAGATTTGAACTCATGGTATGCTTATGTAGCACTTCAGGCAACAATGCCTATTTAGTCAAGTGCCGTGCTACATTCTTTAGGAAAGGGATAGAGAACAGATGAAACAGGTGGTGAAAGTAGAAGGATAGTCGGAAATTGACTGCAGTGTAAGACAGCACAGGGATCAGTGACCATGCCGTCATCGCTTAGCAGCCCCACCGACAGTCAATTTTTATTTTTGTATTGAAAAAAAAACTTCGTTGGGAATCGAACCCACAACCCCCATACTGACAAACTGGAATTTCAAATTCGTTCCTGGCAAAAAGTTGTCTTCAGGTAAATCCAATTGCCCATTAAAAAGCTTCTGCCCAAAGCCCGAATTAGACAACACACCTCCATCACTTTGAGAGCCATATACACCAATATCGACTGCTGTGAAAGTATAATTGGCGTCGCAAGCTGCCAAAAGTACTATGAAGTAGGTGCCTTTGTAATTAAAAAATTGGGAGCCGGAATTTGGTGGACATGTCAATGTAATGTGTTTGCCATCAATTGCACCTACGCAGTTTGGAAAATTCCACGTAGCGTTAAAATCATTCGCAATGCGTTTCCACTCGTGTTTTTTATGTACCGACAAATACACAAACCCAAGCGTGTCCCAAAGCACATCGCATGTTTCTAGTACAACTTTCTTACTGTTGTACGCCGCTTTTTAAACGCTGATGAAAATAATTGATTATTGCCTCCATGAGCCAAATAACTTTAAAAATGCAAAAAATTGTTGATTAAAAAGAATAGAAATATATATAAAAATATTGCTTACACTAGCGTAAGAAAAAGTCTACACTTTGCAGGTATTGAAGATCTGTTGGAGTTCTTAGTAAGATCTTCTTTCACTAACTTAAAAAGCAAATCGAACCCTTCCTTATCCATTCTCACAGTTTTTTAAATTGTTGTGGATCACTTTCAAACATTTTCTCAAAATTCACCGCAAAAAATCCATTAATATCTCGGTCTTGATAAAGCGGCCTGACCCAAAATCTTCTACCTCTGTTAATTAACGTCAAGGCACTCCCGAGCTTTATAAATTAAAATCACCATTAATAAAAAGTCTATGACGTCGTCTAACTCCATTTCAAATGTGCACTTTAATAAAACTTTGTTGCAAAAAATATATAAAATAAGACAAACAAAAAACAGCTGATTTCTTATCCGTCAACAAAGTAGTCAATGTGCCAACCTCATCCGTCGTTACTTCGACTTCAGTTGAATAAGTCAAAGTATAACGCATGACGGATTCTATGTGCCCCGGACTTCATCCGTCGGTACTTTGACTTCAGTTGAATACGTCGAAGTGTAACGCATGATGGATTCTATGTGCCCCGGCCTTTAAGCAACTAACAGAGCAACGCATAAACAAAAGGAAATAAACCGGTTTAATATAAGTAAAGAAGTAAATAATATTTTATTCAGGGGATTATCCAATTTGAAAACTGATTAAAAGATAATAAAGAAGAAGAAAAGTGTTCACGAATTAGAATACTCTACAATAAAATTGTTCACCTTTCTTGGGACGTTCACACTTTCGTGTTCACTGAGTTTTCGCGAGTTCACTGTATATTCACTATTATTATCAATAGTGAATTTCTTTAAACTTTTTTAATAAATTATTAAACATCATAACAGAGCAAGCGCTTGCGAAAAAAAAATGATAAAACAATGATTTAATGCAGGATTTTCTTGTGCTTATAATCCTTTTGTAGTACAATTTTTTGGCTTCTAAGAAATGATTTTTAAATGCTTTTGTCACTTCTATATCTATATTTTTAAATTCTTTTTTTTTTTGTTTTCCTAAAAACCTTTTTCTTTTTTGTAATTGTTTTCCTAAACCTAAGTTTTAGAGCCTATTTTTAGGCTGCTAATTTAACATTGCCAAACAATATTATTGCTAAATAAGCTGTTAAAATTATAATAAAAATAAGGATTCATTATTCAATAAACACTCACCACAATTTTCTTTTTCGGTTTTAAATAAAAATTTTTCTGAAAAGATAATTTAAAAAATAAAGTACTAAATTAATAATTTATAAAATATTAATAAAAATATAAGGTATTCATCAGGCCATTTTTGAACACTAAAATATATATTTTTCAGTTTAATTTCGCAAAACACTTTGCAATAATAATTCATTAAGTAATTTAATTTAAATGGCCATATTTAAGCTTTTAAATTCTTTTAATAATTTATTGCTTTTGCATTGGCAATTTAAATAAATAAACTGTTTGTACACAAATAACAAATTGATTTGAAATTTATTTTTTTGTTAATAACGCATGCTATTTATGGTTGCTTGCTTATCTCTTTGCAAACAGCACCTCCCAGTTAAAACAAGATAATAAATTTCTGATCATTTATTCATTGTAAGAATTTCACAAATTGTAATGCATATTTAAAACCAAAAAAAAAAAAAACTTAAAAAGAACAATTGAGAACAATACAAATTCATTTGAGTGTGTGGTACTTGCGATTTTATATTGTTTGGTATTGAGAGTTTGAGTGAATATTTAAATTAAGTGAGGATAGTAGTAGGGGCATTCATGGTATACAACAAAAATTAAATTTAATAGTTAATCAATTTTCTTTACTCTTCTAAACATTAATTAAATTGAAATATAAATTTTTTTTAGACTTGTTTATTATAGTTGTTATTGTAGATATTTGTGTTTTCAGGCTGTTTATGGTCAGATTTTATCCTAATTTGAGGCAAACAAATTTTTCTCCTCAACATTTCGTTAGCTTTTTTCCATCGTCATCTGGAGAATTTTTTATTGATGATTAATTTGTTTCCTTCCGTTCACATCACTAAATAAATTATAAAATAGTAGACAACACTAACAGAAAATATCACAGCTAAACTTAGAACTTAATAGATCAACTCATTGCTATGTAATTTTGTGGCTTGGTTTTGTCTTCTTTTCTTATATTTTTTATCAATAATTTTGATTATTTCTATGAACTGTGAACCGCCCTATTGCTTTTACTCATGCATAAATTTTTATTTAAGCACATAACGAACAATTTGCAAATATCTGCACGATGACTGTAAACAAATACAAAAATTAGTTCTTTTTTTTACAATACCTTCAATACAGTATAAAGGACAAGAAATTGAAAATTAATTAGCAGGGTCACGATTTAGAAAAGTATATATAATGGGTTTGAGTTTGTTTTTCAAATTGTGACAACACCAGCAACATGTTAGTTTTGACATTTAGTTTTTTGACGTATTCGCAGTAAATGCATTAGCAATTGTTACAGTGAATTCAATTTCGCACAAAAATCTGATTAAAATAATTAAAATCCACTTGCGAAAATTGTGGTTCTCTCAATGTTACATTTCGTAAAATTCTTAATATTTTTTGGACAACATAAAATCGTCCTTCTGAGACCGCCATGAAATATTTGGTCGTTAAATTTGAGTCAACAGATTCAATACAAGATTTGCAAATACCAATCCGTATTCGAGCGGGTCGTTCCGGGTCGTTTCAGTGTTAAAACAGATCCAAATTTGTTAAATCCTCGACTTTATCAACAATTGGGGTTATCCAAAACCAGCACATTGGCGAATTTTCCGTAAGGATTTGACTTTGAAGCCTTACAAGATTTAACTGATGCACATCACCGTAGATTCGCTCAATTCACTCAGAAACAACCGGCTGGTTTTTCTGAAAAGTTAATTTTTTCACACGAAGCCTATTTTTTCACAAAGTTGCCGTTTTTGGGCGTTTCGAAATCGTAGAGCGATTATCGAAAAGCTTTTACATGCTCAACGTATCACTGTATGATGCGCTATGTGGTCTAGAGGCGTGATTGGACCGTTTTTTTATTTTATTTTTTTTTTTTTTCGAACGAAAATGAGGCTGGAAATACGGTAACGGTGAATGGATCACGCTGTCGCGAGATACTAAAAACTCAATTTAGACCTGTTATTGACGACGTGGATATCACTGACATGTGGTTTCAACAGGGTGATGCCACATGTCAAACAGCCAATGAAACGTTTAATTTATTGCAAACTAATCGCATAATTTCACGACAATCAACAGTTAAGTGGCCAGCCAGATCGTATGATATAACTGCACTGGATTATTTTTTGTGGAGCCATGTTAAGGACAGAGTCTATACGGAGCCACTCAAATCGATTTCAGCCTTTAAGTTCAAAACCGGTAATGTGATTAACGAAATAGGACCACCATGGTGCCAAAACCTGATTAAAAACTTTGATGAAAGAATTGACATCTGCCAGCGTGGTCGTGGTGGACATTTGTCCAATGAATAAATCTAAATCTACAGTTTTGTTTTGTTTTAGACGAAAATAATTTCAAAATATATTTTTATTATAAGAAAGAAGAGGGGGAAAGCATGTTGTCTTAACTATTTTATAAAAAAAAACTTTTTTTAATCTATTTTTAAATCTGTTACTTCTATGGACTCCCGAGTGCATTTTTATTAGAATACAATTTTTTTGAAGTTAAAACTTTCACTGGCGTCCTTTTTTTTGTTCTTAGAGGGCAGAATTAAACATTCACAATTTAATTGCAGCCAGTTTTTTTTTAATAAATACCGCTAGAAAAGACTTATGAAATCTTACTTACAAAATTTTCGAATTATCGCTGTGCAGAACATGGAAAAAATTTTACATTTTTTTATTATAAATAGTTGCCTCCCTAATAAAGGAATATGCAAATTTTGTCTCCTAGAGTTTGAAACAGTTGTGACAAAACAAAAACAAAAACAAACAAAAAAAATATGTGAACGAAACTTAAAATGTTTAAATGGTCACTAAACAACCAAATGAGGGTCTTAAATTATAGTATTTTTGTGTGGAAACGAGTGTTAAGGAAACATACTGTATGAATATTATGGTGAACATTTGGTTAAATCATTTATAACAAATGAATGTTTGTTGTCTTTAATAAAATGTCTTTAATCACAACAGTGGTGATTCAAAAACTAATGCTAAAAAGGGAAAATATAAAGAAAATTACATAAAACAGGGAAGTACACATCGAATTAAATAAATAAATAAAAAGGAAGGATTTCGATCCAAAGGTCCTGAGGTCGTATTTGTATTATTATTTTATTATACTTTAGATTCTTAAATTTATTTTACTGTTTTGCCTAAAAAAAGAGCTTTACTTAAACACAAATTTTCTAATTAAAAAGCAATTAAAAATGCGAACTTAAAACTGACTAAACGGTGGTCAACACGAAATAGATTTAATGACTTTACTGTACCAACTTTAACATTTTTTAAGTTTTACAACAACAAAAATATGCTTAAAGTTGTAATAATATCCACCCACAAACATAATACACATTTGGCAGACAATTTGCAATTAATATTTATTTAGTTGTTTTTGATTGAGTTATACCGATGTGGTACTGTCTTCTTGATACCACATGTTAATCAAGCCCAAAGCATACAGTTGTCCGATTAAAAAGTTTTAAATCATATTACGCTATTGCTCCCCATTCACCGTTACCGTTACATCGTTTTCATTTTCAAAGAAATAAGGTCCAATAATTCCTCCTAACCAAACTGTCACTTTTAATGGATGCAAAGGTGGTGACTGTTGAATAATTTGCGGGTTGCCCATTCCCCAGAACCAACCACATCCAAATGAAAATGTGCCTCATCACTCATTATAAAAATCGGAGTTGTCATAGGCGACCATGTATACGGCGGCGTAAATGACCTTATGGAAGAAGCACTTGTGTCAACTGAATCTTATATGGTAAGCAAATGCAAATCCTTGTGCAAAATTGGGTGCCAAAGTTGTTCTTTGAAAACTTAGCTCCTGAGCATGGCCTTGAATTGAGGTTCATGAATTGTTTAGAATACTTTTGTAAGCAGCAGCCGACCTTACAGTATGTTGTGGTCCGTGCTTTGGCCTATTACCTACACACCCACTTTCTTCCATATCATTCACTACACTATAAAATGCATTCTGTTGGCACGTTGTTTCTCCCAAAAATTTCACGTTACTTTCTCAACGTCACAGTAATCGATGATTGATTTTTTAGTAAAATGTTTTAACGATTAAAGCACGTTGGGTTATCGAATATTTTTTCATAATAAATTTGCCAAGTGTCTACTTTACGACTGCCAAATATGAACTGTCAACACTAATGTTTATCAAAATGCCGGCAACACAAAGTAGTATACCTTCCCGAAAGACAGCCTGTATAATAAACAAACTTTTTTTTTTATAAAGGAGAAGTAGCACTTCAGGCAACAATGCCTATTTAGTCAAGTACCGTGCTACATTCTTTAGGAAAGAGATGAAACAGATACTGAAAGTAGAAGAATAGTCGGAAATAAACTGCCGTATAAGAGTCAGCACAGCGACCAGTGACTATGCCTTCATCGCTAAGCAATCCCACCGACAGTCAATTTTTATTTTTGTAGTGAACAAAAACCACGGTCTTCGTTGGGAATCGAACCCACAACCCCCAGACTGACAAGCTAGTACAGTAACTACTAGCCTAAAAGGGCACTTGCTTCGGGTCATTGTAATGCGTAAAGGGAAGGTGACGGAAGAAATTCCTCTTTTGAAGTATCCAAATACATGCATGCTCACATTCATTATTCCTTCTATGAACTTTAAATTCCTAATACCCCCCCCCCCTACCAAACAAGATTTAACTGATGCACATCACCATAGATTCGCTCAATTCATTCAGAAACAAATGGCTGGTTATTTTGAAAAGTTAATTTTTTCAGACAAAGTCTATTTTCACAAAGTTGCCGTATTTGGGCGTTTTGAAATCCTAGAGCGATTATCGAAAAGCTTTTACATGCTCAACGTATCATTGTATGATGCGCTTTGTGGTCCAGAGACGATATTGGGCCGTTTTTTTATTCTTTTTTACGAACGAAAATGAGGCTGGAAATGTGGTAACGGTGAATGGATCACGCTGTCGCGAGATACTAAAAACTCAATTTAGACCTGTTATTTACAACGTGGATATGTTTGACACTAGCTCTTAGATTTTTAGTAGCCAAGATTGATTTAGGTTTTCTTCATACCTTATATGAATTATTACGTCGAAACATATTGAACTTACATTCGTCGGTGAAAGTTATGCTTTCCCAGATCAGTTAAATATTAAATATTGACCTTGATCAGAGATCTAACTTCATTTTCCTATAAATAGAAACCACAAATCCGAGTTGTATAGTAATATCTGGTAGGGAATAAGGCGTGTAAATAGAATTATATATGTCTGTCTGACGAGGCAGTGTTGACATAGAATATGTTTGCAAAGCATAACATTAACACTCCATATCTATCTCTCTCTCTCTCTCTCTCTCTCTCTATATCTCTATCTTTTTGATGTAGGATTTCTCAAAGTAGTTTTTTATTATACAAAATCACCTCTAAATAACAGAATATATTTATGAAACATAATCGCTGGATAACAGTTACAACGTGCTCAAATAATTTTAGCCGTTTATTGAAAAGGCTAAGCCCAGAACGAACATGGGCTTTAGGTGATTTGCTTTCAGTTCAGAATAAGAAAAAGGAGAACACGAGTTTCGTTTATTATAACTATTTAATTTAAAAGTTTCCACTATTATTAACGAATTAAGATTAAGATCATTAAGGGAATATTCGTCGGGTTACTGATCCCACAAAGAAGAATAAGTAAGAATAAATAGTTATTATTATGTTCTAAGTTAAATATATCCCCAGTAGGGTTTTCTACGGATCCGGCAAGTTGATAGTTTTCAAAATTAACCATTCAACAAAGCAATAAGTTTATGGGAAAGGAAATTTGTAGGGAAAATATTCAGGAACTTTGAATTAAATTATTTTAGCGATTTAAAAGCACTAGTTTTTTGAGCACTGGTGTTATGCATATATTTATTATTGTTTTAAATCGTAGCAAAGACTCAGCCAGTATTGTTTATATTTATTGTTGCGAGTCAATTGGCAGTCATATGCAAAATGACAATATGTGGCAGCAAAATGTGGTGGTGGTGTGGTCATTTAGCCTCTACGTGTCTGCGTGTATCTACAAAATATTGAATTCATACTTGGCTTTTACACATGGCTGGTACACGTTATTGTCTTAAATTTATATTCTTGATAGAATTTAATAATTTCCCAAATTTATGCAAAAATACCTTAAGAGCTTAATTTATATACAAGATGTTTAAATGTTTAACGTTTTATTTTATTTATACAAATTGTTTATATGTATGTATGTGTGTATTCTTTTTGCAACAGTTAATTATTGGTCAGAGGTTCGGTAGTAAATAAACAATGAAATATCTATTATTTGCACAAACGCTATTAAATTGGCTGCTTGTAGAAATACTTTTGTTCTTGTTGAGTAAACTTCTATTCGATTTCAACACTTGAGTTCAATTTTTGCTCTTTTATATGCCACCTCTAATGTACGTAATGTATGCATGCATGAATATTATATTTTATTTACTTTTCTGTTTAAATATTTTATATCGTAATTAATTTAACGGACATTATGGGAGCACTCATGATCATATTTCATGAATTTAATGAGTTTTGTTGCTCAGTGATGTGTAATTTACCACCAGTTTATCAGAGTCTTAACGGATATTGTTACCAACACAGCAATTTACAATATACCAGCCCTACTCTTCAACTACCCACACCTCTAACTCAAATATTTGTTGATGATGATGATGATAATGTTAATGATAATGATGAGTATGTGTTAGTTTCAAAGTGCAAAGGTAATGGGTGTTTTTGTTGTTGTTTGTGTGTGCGCACATACGTATTGTTAAAAGTGATTAAAATTTCTCAGCACAACAAGCAATAGAATTTAATTTATGACACATAAATTTCAACTCAATATTGTTATTTTGTACAAAATTCTATTATTTTTAATGTCTATTGACAAACGTAAATTTAGTTTTGCACAAATTCCCACTTTATTAAAAATTTCTTCTTTTGTTAGAAACTGCAACATTCCAAAGAGAATCTGCAAATGCTTGATCTAATGTAAAATTCCATTCGATATATATGTATTAGACATTTTTATAGAGATTATACAGATTTTAGTATTGAAACACACAGTAAAAATGTCTAAAAAGATGTTTTTCTTTATTTTCTATTTCAAGACTTGTTGCACCTGTAAAAAAGAATTTGTTCTTTGAATTCAATTTAAAAGAGTTTTGAAATGGAATAATGAATGAAAAAGGAAATTATCGAAGAGTTCTGTAAACTTTAAGTTGCCAACACCTTTAATTGGCGGCCATTTTGTCAGTTGCCAAGTGATTTATGTTACATGACTGCGGGTTGTGGGTTCGATTCCCAACAAGGACCTTGGATTTATTTCACTACAAATAGAAATTGACTGTCGGTGGGGCTGCTCAGTGATGGAAGGCATGGTCACTGTGCTGTCTTACTATTCTTCGCATCTCTTCTCTATCCCTTTCCTATGGAATGTAGCACAGTACTTGACTAAATAGGCATTGTTGCCTGAAGTGCTACTTCTTTTTAAAAACAAAAACAAGCCACGAAGTCCAAACAATTTAGTTAGTGCATCAAAAATTTCCCGATCGCCTAATCTAAAATTTTGACAATGCCAATTGGCAGATCATGATAACCAATTTTTTGTAGCCATAATTGGCTAACGTTGACTACTACTAGCCCCTGTAGGCTAGTAGGTAGAGTGCTAGCTTACATGACTGCGGGTTGTGGGTTCGATTCCCAACTAAGGCCTTGGTTTTTTTTTACCACAAATAAAAATTGACTGTCGGTGGGGCTGCTCAGTGATGGAAGGCAGACTCACTTAGTTAATTTCTGTAACTATTCTTCTACTTTCACCACCTTTCGCACTGCTCTCTGTCTCTTTCCTAAAAAATGTAGCACGGTAGTTGACTAAATAGGCATTGTTGCCTGAAGTGCTACTTCTCTTTTTTATTAAAAAACAAAAAAAAAGTTTGTTTTGTTTGAGGAATTTTGTTTAGCGATGTTATTCACTTTTATTTGTGGTTTGTTTTTTATATAGACGTAGAATTTTGAAATGGAATAAAAGGTTAAATTGGCATTATATTCTAAATATAGCCACTGTCATATAGCCGCCACGACTGACTTGGAAGTAGTCTAATCTGTGGTCAAACTTTTAATGATTTTTTCCAACATTTATGAACGCGGCGAATATTGTCAATCGTTTCGGGCTTAACGCCGTTGACTAGCGACTTTACATACCCCCACAGAAAATAGCCCAAATGTGGCACAAACTGTGTGACATCTTGAGCCGACATTGACTGTAACGTTCAGACCAGCATCGTTTTTAAAGAAGTATGAACCAAGGACTCTGCCAGCCAATAAAACACACCAAACAGTCCGTTTTTATAGATATAACTGTGTCTCTTCATCGTTAAACACGATTCGCTTATGAAAATCGAGATTAACGGAAACCTTTTTTGGATCCATTTGCACAATTTACAAGCGTTGTTTAAAATTGTGGTTCTGATGCTATAATTATTTTTTATTGTTTGAGGCTGTAATTTCGATAAATCGTACCACACAAAGAACCAGTGACGACGGTTTTCATCGAAGAGTTTGACAACAGTATTACTTTTTTTTGTTAAGAAAACTCTTATTTGCAAATTATTTTCAAGGTAAGGTTGAAAAAGGTTTTGTTTTATAATCATTCCTAATTTGTGATACAATCCTTTCCATGGTGCTATGGATGATGACGAACAAAACAGACAATGCAGCTGAAAAACAACGCGACAGTAAGTTTTTAGAGAAAGCGGTAAGCAAAAAAAAAAATACCAACTGAAAAAGTAAGTCAAGCTTTAACAAAATCATCAAGGCGCAATAAAAGTTTTGATAATTATCAGGACTCATTACCTGCTTCGCCCAAAACCAATTGTCACGGGAAGCAATGAACCAACAGACCTAACAAAACTGCATTAACACACGTAATCAGATTACTCCATTAAACTATGCTTAGATTTATTAGAAAAATTCCGAAATTCAATCGAAAACTGATTTTGGTAAGGAAGTATCAAGTTATAGCAGTAACTTTCAAAAACAAACATAAATTTTTGAGGTTATGGTGAACAATTGCTATTATTATTCTAGAATTGCTTATAAATTTGTTTCAAAAGTTTAACTTCTGAAATTGAGTTTGAGTTTAAATTGTTTTCAATTCGATATCAAATACAGGGTGTCCGCCAGGAAGGTTTACTACTTTGTTTTGCCGCCATTTCAGCAAATATACCTCTTGGCAGTTCATATTTGTCAGCCGTGAAGTAGACAGGTGGCAAATTTAATATGGAAAAATATTCGATAAACCAACGTGTTTTAATCGTTAAAGCATTTTATCAAAATCAATAATCGATTACTGTGACGACGAGAAAGTTACATGAAAAAACGTGACAACAAAACGCACTATTTATCGTAAATAATTTTGAAGAAAGAGGGTCTGTAGTTGACAGGCTAAGGCATGGACTACAAGGTACTGTAAGATCGGCTGAAAACATTACTGCTGCTCACAAAAGTGTTCAAAACAATCCATCAACCTCAATTCGATGGCGTGCTCAGGAGCTTGGTCTTCAAGGAACAACTTTGGCCACAATTTTGCACAAGGATTTACATTTTTTTCCATATAAAATCAGAGCTTCTTCCACAAGACCATTTACGACGCCGTACATATGCCAAAAGAATGTTACAGCTCGCCCATAACAACCCCGACTTTTTTCGAAAAAATCGTAATGGGTGACGAGGCACATTTTCATTTGAATGGATATGAGAATAAACAGAATAGTCGGTTATGGGGTATGGAAAGCCCTAATTACTCATCAGTCACCTTTGCATCCATTAAAAGTGACATAAGCTGGTGGGCAATTTGGTCGGCAGGCATCATTGGACCTTACTTCTTTGTGAATGAGAAAACTTTTTAACGACACAACTGCATACTTTGGGCTTGGTTAACATGTGGTATCAACAAGAAGTTGCTTTATCGCATACAGCCTCTTTCCACCACAAGTCATTTCAAGAAATGGTGATGTTGATTTGACTCCACGGTCGCCTAATTTGACTGCTATGGACTTCTTTTTGTGGCAATATCTTAAAAGCAAGATTTATGCAAACAAACCAGAAACACTTGAGCAACTCAAGCAAAATATTCGTGATAAAATTAATGAAATACCGCGTGAAATGTGTGAGAATGTAATGAAAAATGTGCTCAAAAGGACTCGCATTGGTGAGGCTAACACAGGCGGATATTTATCTTATATTGTATTTCATATATTATTGCCGACATTAAATAAAATATTGATCAGGATCAAAAGACCCATTCCCTTTCATGGAATCAAAAATTAAAAACAAACGAAGTAGTATAACTTCTCAGCGGACACCCTGTATAAGTGTTAGTGAATGACAGTAAAAAAGTAATAAAGTTTATCGCAAAGGAAAAGTGTAACCTTGTTTAGATAAAAATATTTCTTCAGTTAACAAATATCACCTCGAAAGTTTAAGATGAAGATTGTAAATAATGTTGGGTCATGTTCAAGGACTGATTTTTTTTCAGCCATATGAAAACAGTATGCACGTTTCGGCATGTAGGGATTATTTATTCTGCGTGATTATTATACTCGGATAATTGCCTTTTTGGCTCTACACCTAAATTTAAATAATAATCGGCATGCGATACCTTTAAACAAATTTAATTTTCCAAAAAATAAACAGAATCATTCAACAATTAACAATAGATGTCGAAAGTCTGTACAATAAAAATTGTTGTTGAATTATTTTAAATCAGTTTGGCTTGGAAGAAGCAATTCGAAAACTTGAAATATGGTCATTTAATTATCATTTTAATTATCAAAGCTCAATAACTCATCTCCATTTCGCATATACTTGTGACTAACAAGGACTCATAAGGTCATAAGTAAATAACAATTCACATGTTTGCGTCTGAAACACTATTAGACTGAATTTTATGTTATTTAGACTCGATATGTTCAAAAGCGAAGATAAAATTGACAAATAATGTGTTCGTTTGCTTGTTAAGTAAATTTATTGAAATAATTTCAAATGGCTACCAAACACCTGTAGCAAGAGAGTAGACATTTCAAAGTGCATTTGATATTTTGTAAAAGGTCCTTTTGAGTTCGAAGTTGCTATGAAATGTCCTGACTAATTTTGTAAAATAAAGGAGAAATATGTTTCTAATATAAGCGCACAGGAACGAAAAAATGTGTCTTTCACTCAACAGGAATTAGAATTATTAAGGTGAATGCATTATAGTCCTTTAAAAAAAAATATTAAAAAGATACAAAAATTATAAAATGTTGAAAAAAGTCATCGAAAAGTGGACGTTCGAGCCAGCCGGTTATACGTCAAAAGTCATATTTAAATTATAATGCCGGAGGATTATTGTACGAATAAAGTAAAGTAAATTTCATATCAATTTAAAAAATGTTATTCCATATCAAAGTTCTATACTTCTACAAAAAAACAGACTGGGGGTTGTGGGTTTTTGGTTTTTTTCACTACAAATAAAAATTGACTGTGGTGGTGGTGCTGCTCAGTGATAAAGGCATAGTCACTAGTTACTGTAATGTCTTATACGACAATTAATTTCCATAACTATCCTTCTACTTTCACCACCTGTCCTATGTCTATCCCTTTCCTAAAGAATGTAGCACGGTACTTAACTAAAACAAAAAAATTAGCGAAACTCTGGGGCTTACTGATTTCCGTGGAAGTAACGAGGAGCTTCCAGTTGACACCCTGCTTGCTTTGAGGGGACTGGGCTCCCTTATATCCCCAGCAGCACAGGTCTAGATTGTTAAGTAATCCATAAAGACCGATAAATGTGCCCCCGGGGGAAGCCTCTCTAAGATATGTATGCTCTCTCTCTCTCTCCTTTAAAGTCAAAATTTAATGTTTGTTAGCCCAATTTTATGCAAAATGCTCATTAAGTAACAAGAGTATAAAGATCGCTTAAGAGGCAGTAGTGAGGACATTCCATTTGAACTTCCCTACATTGAAAGTGAAGGAAAAGACTTCTGGAGGGAGTTTATTCCACATATGAACATGAACTGTTCTGCTAAAAACCAAATTCCTACTTGTAATGCGTTACTACGATTCACTAGCCAAATGACAACAAATGGATGTGCTCTCAACGAAAATCGAGTTAAACGCCTAAATGTGCGAGTTTCGGGAATTAGTTCCCTAATTTCGTTAGAGCACTTAACCATTGTAGTAATGATAAAACAGTGAAATATAACCTACATTATGTCGATGCACTAGAAAATCAATATAGTTGGATACCCTTACATTCTCAATGGGCTTCTTGGCCCTCTCCTGTACGAGATCGAGCAACTCCAAAATACACTTTAAGACGCCGACCCATACATCATAGTTGTGTTTCATCTTTGAACGGATAAAGTGTCACACAGCCAATAATGAAAGGATCAATTTATTGCAATCCAAATTTCCCGATCGCATAATTTCACGACGGATTTCACTGGATTATTGTTTGTGGAGTTATATTAAGGACAAAGTCTATATGGAGCCAATCGAATCGATTTCAGCCTTAAAACTTAAAATCCGTAATGTGATTAACAAATTTAGACCGCCATTTTGCCATAAAGTGATTACAAAACTTTGATGAAAAAATCAGAATCAGCAGCAGTCCACCACGACGGTGGACATTTGCCAGACATCACTACTCATAATTGCCGAACTTTTGCAGTTGTGGAAAATTACTCTAATGAGAAATATTTTTAAAAAGTCCTTAATTTCTTTATGCCTTAATTGCCATTATTATTGTCCTCATTTATTAAAGCAAAAGATAAGGACTCTAAAGGATTGTCTGTTTTTTAAGCTGCAACCAAATTCATTTTCTTGATTTTTTCTTTGATTCTTTATTCCATTATCAGGACCGTTTGAGAAACATTAAATATTTTCTGTTTGTTTATGACTTAAAACAAATTGCATTTCCGAAGGAACAGACAGACAATACAAACAAAAAAAAAACAATTTCTTACATAAAAAAACCAGTTTTGTAAAGTAAGAAAAAATTTGTAAATAAAATAAAATAAATCAAACCGAAATATCGTTAACGGAAATTAAATTAAATCAAATATAGACGGTCATACTTCATGAAAAGGAATTTAATTTTATAGTGCTTTTTTTCTTCTTGCAATTTTTTTTACGAATCTGGTCTCTTTTTTTCTGCTCACATTTATTTTTCTATTTTTGTTTTTCTTTTATTTTTTTTTTTTGTGTAACAAAATTACATTCCAATAGATTGCATTTTATTAAGTTGCCAAAAAGAGCTTGAAAATAAAAGCCAATTTTACACGTACGACACATTTGCCAGACAACGACAACCATGTTAAGTTGATACTGCTACTGAAACAAACCATTGTTGGAGACAAAAATGAAAACAGAGATGGAAATTGTGTTTTTCACAATGTACTATTCAACATTTAAGCAAAATTTTTTATAACAAAAACATTCTATTTTGATGGAAATCGAAAGTAAAGTCGTAAAGTCATTGTTATATTCAAGATTTTTCTCTTATATTAATTTGATAATGTTGTAATTAAATGTTATAAATTTTAGTAATATACCAAAAAAAACCGACCATTAGTGTTCTAACTTTAGTGACAAATATATTTAATAAGTAATTTTTTTTTGTTTGATTTTAACAATTTTCCAGCTCTGCCTTTTTTTGTTTCACTCTTAAACTTTATTTTAAACTACTCTATTCTACCATAATCTAATCATTATGACCTTTTATAAAGTTGTTATATGTGGAATATAAAACATTATTTACTCTGCTCCACCACTTCGTTCTACTGTTCTTCTTTTATTTTTTAACCGAATCTAAAAAAGTAAGGGGACTTAACTGTGAGCAAAAGATTATAAAATAAAAATTGTTTTATTTAATTTAGAACATGAATGATTTTTCTTGAACAAATTATAATTTATAAAGAAGAGTATTTTAAATTAAGTTATTATGCAGAGCTTTAAGACAATAAAGCTTAGTAAAGTAAGAAAACAGTACAGCTGGAAATGGTGTTTTATGGAAAACAGATAATACCTATTCTATTGGAACAACGATTAAAATCGCCAATTTAAATTAAAAACCTAGCAAAGATTTTACAGCTGCTGATGTATGTAAAGCATTTACCACAACGAAATTATTACAGTTTTAAACACACAATAATTATGCGTTTGGAATAATACATTGTATAAATCGCCTCCAAAGCTCTGCTGACACTTAAGCGATCTTTGTACGCTTGATACTTAATGAGCATTTTGCATAAAATTGGGCTAATAACCATTAAATTTTGACTTTTAGAGATAGAGAGCATACATATCTTAGAGAGGCTCCCCCCGGGACCACATTTATCCATCTTTATGGATTACTTAACCATCTAGACCTGTGCTGCTGGGGGTATAAGGCAGCCCAGTCCCCTGAAGACAGGGTGTCAACTAGAAGCTCCACGTTATTTCCAAGGAAATCAGTGAGCCCCAGAGTTCCGATAATTTTTTTCCCTTTTTTTTAAAAAGAAGTAGCACTTCAGGCAAGAATGCCTATTTAGTCAAGTACCGTGCTACATTCTTTAGGAAAGGGATAGGGAAAAGATGAGACAGGTGGTGAAAGTAGAAGTATAGTTACGGAAATTAACTATCGTATAAGACAGCACAGTGACCATGCCTTCCATCATTTAGCAGCCCCACCGACAGTCAATTTTTATTTGTAGTGAAAAAAAACCAAGGTCTTTGTTGGGAATCGAACCCACAACCCCCGTCTTGTAAGCTAATACACTACCTACTAGCCTATAGGGGACTTTTAGCTGTTTCTCTGACTGATTATTGAGGTTGGCCCTTCGGGAGTATCGTTGTGGTTAGGGTTTTGCATCCACCGCATGAACTGATTTATGGTGGCCAGGATCATCTCGCCTTTAATCACACCAACGGGTGAATAATCCGTATCCAGTGGGCATGCTAGTCATGCGTTCTGGTGCAGGAGTTGGATAGACTCCAGCTCTTTAGCAAGGAGTTGTGGTTTGCAACCCTGCTTTGGAACTGCTGAAATTGCAGCTAGGAATGACCTATTGCTAGAATTAGTCCTCGGCTTCCTAGGGCGTGAATGACGTTGCTTTTCATTCCCAGTGGTTTGACCACCACCTAATAAGGCTTACGGTCACAGATGTAAATCACGAAATATCTTAGAGGCCCTCCGGGGGCACATTGATGTTTTGACGAAATCTCACCATCATTACCTGTGTCAACGGGGGTAAAAGGGAGCCCAGTCCCTTTCAAAGCTAGCAGAAACCAACTGGACAATTCCACTATATTTCCACGGGAGGAATCAGTAAAGCCCTAGAGTTCAGCTTTTTGTCTTTTTAGCCTTTTAGCTGTTCTCTGGCTGATTATTGAGGTTGGCCCTTCGGGAGTATCGTAGGGGTTGTGGTTCCAAGGTCCTCGTTTCAGTTGTGTGGGTCGTATCATTCACAATGAACACAATGAATGGTCCAAGTCCAGTGATTATGATTGCGGCTATGTTCTTAAATTTTATTAAGCTTCATGCGTTCTGGACCAGGAGTTGAATACTCTCCAACTCTTCAGCAAAGAGTGAAGGGTATGGTCCGCTCAGGACTTTTGAAGCTGAACTAGGAGTGACTGGAGAATATACGTTTCTGACCACCTTCTGGCGCAAGGATGACGCTGCAATTGATTCACAATGGTATGATCCACCGTCTGGTTATGACTTACGCAGCTAGGTGCTGACGTAGATCTTATCACGCATATCTTAGAGAGAAGAACTTTCTGACCGTGTATTTTGTATTTTGGTGATTAGCGCATTTCAAGTACACAATTTAGTTATCGAGGCTCTGTATTGCATACGACGCCGTCTGATAGAAAACTCGTGTCATCAACATTAATACCAAGTAATCCAGGTGAACAGAATTCTGTTATTACTACTAACCAAATTCTACTTATTTGTTTTTCGGTCATCATATGTGAATTCTCTAGATCTACCAAATGTTTTAATTGTGATAATTACCAAACCCATCAACTTCTTCAAATTTAAACTAACGATTTGTGGAAAGGAACACTTTAAAGCCCTTGAAAAATATTTTCAAGAACGAGGTCAATAAAAAATAAAAACTTGTGTTTAGAAAAATCTTTGAACATTTCAGGAGCAACTACTTAAAACAACACCTCTACCTAAAATGTCAACAGTTTCAATGAAAATGAATTTGAATGAAATGATTTTTAAAAATAAATCAATAAGAAAGAGAACGTTTGAACAATTATTTAAGTATTAAATACTCAAGTATGAATCATTAAAAGAAAGACGAAGGAAATTTTTTCAAGTTCATATATTTTCTTTGTAAAAGCGATTAAATTATTGTCTATAAATGACTTATGAGAAATTTGAATAAAAGACAGCAGCAGCATTGGCAGCCACTTGCTGCACTTCAGTGTCTGTAAAGTTTTTAATATACAAAAATTGTTCACAATGAAAACTTAGGATTGAAAAGAAACCAAAGAAAATATTTTTAGATTAAAAGCTAAAGACGAAAACGATACATAAAAATTTGTAGATGATTATGACTGCTGAAGAGTCACAAGGGGTATTTGTTGCTTTAACGACACAGACACTTGTTTTAAAAATTTTTTCTTTTTTTTTATTATTCTCTTGTTTAATTTTAATTCTAAAAAATACATCAAATATTTTCTTTACAAAAAAAAACGCATTTCTGGGGAGAAAAAGTCTCGACCGGAAAATGAAACATAACAAAAGCTGAGATCTTTTATTGTATTGTTGTTGTTAGGGAGATATTCTTAGCGTAATTTTCAATAGTCCACTACTTAATCGAGGCAGTAGGGGTTGGCTGTGTCGTGCTGAAAGGACATTTAATAATTTATGGACAAAACAACAAATTATAAATTTATGAGCATATTTTCGACGTTACGTTTAACGTTTAATATTCGTTTTTCCTTACCTCCAAAACCATTACAACAAAAATTGAAATGATATTAGACATAATGATTTTTATGTTGAAATAATTCTCTTGGTGAAATTTTCAGCGATCTATTGAGATGAGATATTTCTTTTACTATTGAAAAGAAATCATCACTTTTGCGTAATTAATTATAAGAAAATTTAGTTTTAATTCAAGACCTATAATCAATCTTGAAGTTTGAAAAAGGTCTTTTTCAGGTTTTCCTTCCTGACACTATAACTCCAGAACGCACAAACCGATTTCCATGGTTTTGCATTGGTTAAAAATGTCTCGGGCTCCGTAAGGTTTATAGCAAAGAAAAATTTCAGAAAAAATTTCAAGAAAAAAGCAGGAAAACAGGGAATATCATTTTTTACATACAGCGCCATCTCTGATACATAGCATGCATGTACTACAACGGCACCAGTACGTGGTATATGAGTATCCCTCACGAAAATAAGTACGTTTCATTTTAAATACACGGCGCCGTACGCTAGGTCGCATGTATACTGTTCATCCTAGAAATGATGAAGGTTTTTATTTGCGACGTGGACCAAAATCATTTACGCATTTGAAAACTGTGATTGGCCACCAATGCAAAACATATCGAGAAGCATTTCAACTATTGGGTTTGCTGGAGAACGATTCTCATTGGGATTTAATACTTGCAGGTTCAGTTGTTTCATCAAATGCGTACCAAATACGAACGCTGTTCGCAATTATCATCACCACATGTTTCCCTTCACAACCAATTCAGTTATGGAACAAATATATAGACGACATATATGAAGATATCTTGCATCGCTTGCGCATTCAGACGAATAATTCCGACATGCAAATAACCGATGAAATATACAATGAGGATCAATGCTTGACTATTGCAAACAAGCTACTAATTGAAGTAGGAATGATCGATCGATGCACGATGCATTCAACCAAGAATTAAATCGAATGCTGCAATACAATGTTGATACATTGCAGGAATGCGTATACGAAATATTTATGCAAACGGTGGATAATAATACTGGTGGTCTATTCTTCCTGGATGCACCTAGAGGAACAGGGAAAATATTTGTCAATTCATTGATTTTGGCCACTTTTCGATCCAGATGTAACATAGCTTTGGCGTTAGCATCATCTGAAATTGCCGCGACTCTTCTAGATGGCGGTCGTACTGCACATTCTGCGCTTAAGTTGTCACTCAATTTAAACACAATTGATACTCCAACTTGCAATATTTCCCGATCCAGTGCAATGGCAAAATTGTTAATGCAATGCAAGCACAGTGTTTGGGATGAGTGCACAATGGCACATAAGAAATCACTTGAAGCATTTAACTTCACACTGAAGGATCTTCGGCGAAATAATAACAACTTTGGCGGCTTAATGATATTGTTGATAGGCGATTTCAGGCAGACGCTGCCAGTAATTCCCCGTGCAACGCCTGCAGATGAATTGAATGCTTGCCTGAAGGCATCACCTTTGTGGAATAACGTAAAAACATTATCGCTAACCACTGCTGCACAATTTTCCAAACAATTGTTAGCTGTTGGAAATGGAAAAGTCCCAGTTAATGCGACTGCTGGATTAATTACTCTTACCAACGACTTTTGCCGATTTGTATACTCTCAATTAGCTCTTATTGAAAATGTTTTCCCAAACATTAGTGAGAATTATCGGAATTATGCTTGGTTAAGTCAACGAACAATTCTCGCTCCAATGAATAATGATGTACACTCACTAAATTTCCCCAAATCGATGGCGATTCGTTGATTTCATAAAAAATCCCGATAATGCAGTAAATTATCCAACGGAGTTTTTGAACTCATTATAAAGAGAACACTGAAGATGGCAAATAGCCGAAACTGGTTTGTTCACAAACCAAATTTGACAAGGATCGACGTAAAACCCTACCCAAATAAAAATAAATTAAACCCCGTCAGAAAATATACGCACAGATTATAAAATCTTATTTCTGACGTTTGATATAATTATTTTCGTGGGAAGTGTTGGAACTTAATTGGGAGGGAGATATAGTAGGCCACTTCAACGGATTGTAAAATCTTGCTTCTGACGTTTAATAAAATTATTTCCGTGGGAAGTGTTAGACCTTATTGGGATCCACACATTAAAATATTACCATTATAATAGTCTAGCATTTTCATGTCTTATATCTATCTTAATACTCTCCTATAACAACAAACAACAAAACCTAAACTAGCTTAAATATTAAGTTCTACATCTCTCTATTTTTCTGTTCTAAATTTCTGATTTGTGATTTTTTTTTATTTTTAGAACTTCATTGTACGTGGATCCAGTCAACCCAATACAATGGCCGTATCTGTACGCTTACCACCGGATTCGGGTCCCTATATAGAACACTATCTTATACAATCTAACGATGGCATTTTATGTTTGGAAAGTTCTCGATTCAAATTCGATTCTATACCTTCGCTAATAGCACATTATGCTCAATGTTGTGATGAGTTGCCTGTGCAGTTGGTCTTGCCGCGTGCACTACGAGATGCTAAAAATCGTCAACAGCTATCATCGTTGGCCTTGTTGGGCCAAGAATTTTGGCGTTATCCCATGTCAAGTCCAAAGCAAGCCGAACAAGAGGCTAATTTCCTAGATGCCAAATCACCAAATTCTATGACTGAAACCAGTGGTTTGGGTACCACCATTTTTAGTAATTCCGGCAATTCTAATTCAGGTGGCAATATGCCATCACACAGCAATAAGCTATTTAGCCCCATTACCAATGTGTCGGGCCTATTTAGTCCTGGCACTCCCTCAGACACTACCAGCAGTATGAGTTCGTTCACCACAAGTGGCGGCCAACATATGCATCTAATGTCTCCGGAATCGGTAGATTCAGTTATTTTAACCATGTCTCCCGTCGAAATGAACAATCAACGTAACGGTGGTGTTTTAAGTTTAGGTGGCAATTCCACAGAAATGATAAATACTTCGACAAATAATTTAAGCACTTTTAAGTCCAATATAACGACACAACAAAATAATTTTAAAAATTCTACAAAAAATATTATCGAACAAGATATAAGAACACAAAGGCCAAAACCGCCTAACACTTTAAGTTTGGATTTAAGGAAACCACCAGCTCCACCCATGCGCTGGTCTAAGCCGCTTTCACCCAGTAGTCCCCTGCCGCCAGATGTAAATGGTGTAAGTGCGGCGAATAATTTTACTGTTACCACCACCGTTACATTTTCGGTGGATAATCCCACAACGCCACAATTCGTTGAGGTAACAACACCAGCAGCTAATAATGCTCTAACATCGGTGATAAACTCTAGCACCACGTTTCAGACCTTTTCAAAACGTCTCTCTCCCGAGGGAGAATGCAAGGACACTTTATCTTCACAAGGCTCTTCGACAGGTAGCCGCCATTGGCAATCCCACAGCAGCAAAGATTCAACAAATAGTCAACGTAAAATTTTATCTCCCTGCACACCAACAGGAAATATTAATGGTAAATCGCGTAAGTCTAAGTCGAGGAAAGAATCGAAGCACTATCAGGAATCAGATATTTTGGAGAGTCCTGAAATTTATTGTCGCAGTACTCTACACGACAAAATCAGTGATTATGAAGATTTGTGGTCTCATGATCCCAGTGATAGAACCGGCTTATTGACTAGTTTTAAGCCACCAGATGGACAACAGGGCAAGCGACCAGATCTTTTAGCTGAAACACGTAAGTCCTGTCGTAACAGAATAAACTTTTTAATTAATTTTTGAATCTAAATTTATACGTTTTCTTTTTCATGCAGCTACAATCATCTCTTCTTCCTCTTGCAACATTAATGTAGCAACAACACCTGCCATTTTAACTTGCCCATCTCTGATAACAACTGCCACTGATTCTCTTAATACAAACGAGACTACATCTGACACTCAACAGTTGCTTAAATTTTCCGAAGAGACTAAGCCCCGTTCTCGAACTGGTCTTATCTTGCCGGGGCTAATGAGTCAATCTTTGTCAGAAGATCCAGTATTTAAAGGTGAAACTACAGAGGGGGGCGATACGACACCAACAGCTCAGACGCCGGTATCGCGTAGCAAACAAGGCAGTCCCTTTTATGCTGAACCTGCCGATGCTTTAAAACAAGCTGGCATTACTACAGCGAGCATTTTAAGACGGTCACAACGAGGACCTCTACTACCCGCTAATCATCGTCATTCTGAGCCACCTAAAGGTGGTTTTGTTCGTACACCCATGTGTCCTCTTCTACAGCCAGCGGAAATTGAAAAAATTGCTGGCAGTTTGGATGAGTTGAAGAAAAAACAAGCTCAGCAAACTCAAGCCGCACAGCAACAGCAACCACAACCACAACACCAGCAGCAGCCCACAAAAAGAGCAAGAGGACGTTTCGAGCAGTGGCAGCTTGATAGTAGTTGGGAATTTATGGGCAAAGCTGATGAAAATGATCCCGACTATTTTGGTGACTATGATTTAGCTGACCATTGGAAGGAGGAAAACTCATTGAAAAAGAAACCTTTAACGATACATCAAATTATAGCAAAACGTTTGCCAGATCTTAATTTACCCGAGCTGGTTAGATGTTCCACACCACCACAACAACAGCAGCACCAGCAACAACAACAATCACACCAAAACTCTCATAAGCAATCGAATGAACATCATGGCAGTCAAAAATCCTTTGACGGTCCCAATAACACATGCCGACTTTCATCGTACGACAATGTCGAACGTAATTATGCTCTTAGCCAGTGTTTCCTAAATGGATTAGACTCGGCCCAATCCGATGATGGTACAGTCTTCTCAGAGCCCTGGGATTCATCGCAATGGGACTCATTTATACCTCAGGATGGTAAATTTTTTTCAAATAATTTTCTTTTATTGTAAAATAAAAATAAACTTTCAATTTTTTATTTAAGATACGACAATTAATTCCGATACCATACACCTGTCTAAATGTCGTCCTGCTTTATCGGAAGACGATACGATTATTGAGGAATTTAGTACACAAGAACTGAACAATCAAGATACATTAAAACCGAACAAATCGTGCAGTAAACATGCTACAATTTTAAGAAATCCCAGTATACGAGATAGGGAAATTTTGGGTAAGTTAGCAAAACTATTTTCAAGTCTAAATTTTTGTAGGTTAACTTTAATAATACGCTCGTAAAATTTGCTATGCAGTTTGATCTTATAAAGAATGAATTTCCCTTTAAAAGGAATATTAAAAATGCTTAAACAAATATGAACTTCAGCGGTTTGAGAATAAGTCGACGTGCGATAGCGTGATACTACATTTTTTCAATATTTCGCTTTGAATTTAGATACCCTACTGCTTGTTCGTTATGGTTAAGAAGAGAAAATATATTTTTGTATTTTTATTTACGACGCAATATGGCACGGTTACAAGTAGAGCTCATTTAACTCTACTTTTACTTTCTCTTCTATTTGCTTTCTCAATTCGTGGCTCTGGCTCTGATATCTACTAACATCATCCGCCAGTAAATGAAATACTAGGTGCCCCTGTAGGCTAGTAGGTAGTGTGCTAGCTTACATGACTGGGGGTTGTGGGTTCGATTCCCAACAAAGACCTTGGTTTTTTTCACTACAAATAAAAATTGACTGTCGGTGGGGCTGCTCAATGATGAAGGCATAGTCACTGAGCTGTCTTATACGACAGTTAATTTCCGTTACTATCCTTCTACTTTCACCACCTGTCGCATCTCTTCTCTATCCCTTTCCTAAAGAATGTAGCACGACGCTTGGCTAAATAGGCATTGTTGCCTGAAGTGCTACTTCTCTTTAAAAAAAAAATGAAATACTATTGCTATTTCCTGTCCTAACTGGCTGGTTTGTAGTCAAATGCGAGCGCTTTCGATGCGAATGCATTATTCTCAAGCCGCGTTGTGGTTTGTACAGGTGAGTCAGTGTTGGCGTTCAGGCAGTTCCGTTGTCAAGTTCGCATCTATTCGGGTAAGCAGAATGCCAGTAACCTGTCATTTTTATGCAAAGTAAATTTATCTATACCGCCGTCTTTTATTATTGTGTAGGTACTTGTGTCCGTCTGAGGGTGTTTTTCGTTTGCCCCTTTGCATGAGTAGTTTTAATGGTGTGAAAATTGTGCCTGAAGTCGTGTTTACCTGTTCGTTTATAATGTCATTGTTGAAAGTTTTTGTTTTGTAGATTTCCATGTTTTTAAGAAAAGCTAGTCTTCGTCCTTCTTTTTGCTTGGATGTAGTAATGTCCTACATTCATCTATTTCCCTTGGTATATGTCCGTGAGTGTCAAGGTGTAATGCAAAGTTGGAATCTTCTCTTTTCCGTTTGTATGAGCGTATGTGTTCTGTAAACCTTGTTTTTAGTGTTCCTCCAGTTTGCCCTATATAAGTTTGTTTGCTGGTACAGATAAGTCTGTATACCCCGCTAGAACTAAATTTGTCAATTGTTTCTGTCGTTGTTCTGAAATTATGTCTCAGATTGTTGCCAGTTTTTAGTGCTGTGAGTATTCCTTCCTTCTTTGTGAAAAAGGTTAGTTAGCCTGTATATTTCTGGTCCCGTGTAAGTAAAGATGTGCCGTCGTGCTGTATCGGCTGTCTCTGTGTCTTCTTTATTTCTGTTTTTAGTGTTGCACTGTCTAAGAAGTTTATCGATGGTAGTGGCCTTGTAGTCGTTATTTATAGCTATGGCGTAAATTGCGTAGAGTTCTTTGTTGTACTTATCTGGAGTAAGTGGGATTATCGTAAGTCTGTGTATCATATGTCGTTCTACTCAGATTTGGATCATGACTAATTAGAAATTTTACAAAATAAACCAATAATCATTTCAGGCTTATCGGCGTAGACTAGCGGCTTTATATATCGTGGGTCCGAAACGAAAAACTATACGGTTACCACAAACGTTCCTTCAATAAATCAATTGTAGAACGAGCTGTGTGACACGTTGCACTATCTTATTGAAACCACAACTCTTGCTCATAATGGTTGTTCAATTGATGAAAGTAACACTCAGTAATCGTGACTCTATAACGATCACCATTATGTATAACATTCCGACCAGCATAATTTTTTTTTTTAAATACTAACCAATGATTCCACCAGCCCATAACGCGCATCAAACAGTCAGTTTCTTGAATGTGACGGTGTCTTAACATACACTTGAGGATTATCATCAAATACGAGAGTTTTGTGCATTCAAACAAAAGTGAGATTCATTGCTAAATAAAATTTGGTCTTAAAAATAGGAATCCATGATAATCTTGTTTTGGACTCATTTATTTTTTTTTATGAAGAGAAGTAGCACTTCAGGCAACAATGTCTATTTAGTCAAGTACCGTGCTACATTCTTTAGGAAAGGAAGAGAAAAGAGATTAAACAGGTGGTGAAAGTAGAAGAATAGTTGGAAATTAACTGCTGTATAAGACAGCACAGCGACCAGTGACTATGCCTTCATCGCTGAGCACCCCACCGACAGTCAATTTTTATTTTTGTAGTGAAAAAAAGCCAAGGTCTTCGTAGGGAATCGAACCCATAACCCCCATACTGACAAGCTAGTACACTACCTATTAGCCTACAGGGGCACCTGTAGGTTTGCACCATTTGAAAAGGTTTAAATGTCTTATCAAAATTAACATAAATCGCTTGACAACTGAGAAAATGGTCGCCAGTTAAAAAGGTGTTTCCAACTTAAAAGTTCTATTTAAAGTTAACGGCTTTTGTGCTAGATGACTTAATTTTACTATATGATCCAGTCTTTTGAACCATTATATGCTATAGAGTCTATAAAATAAGAAGTATAACCACCAGCTATAATGTCGATGTTTCGTAGACGGAGTGGTGTATTTTATCGTAAGGAAATTAAAACCGTACAAATGTTGGTGTGTGATAATAGGGAAGCAAATGACGATTTAGTGCTTAACGAAGAAGATGAGTAATGTCTAACGCAAGATGGCTTCAAATGGGAGCAGGAAAATCAGGAAAAAACTCTCTACGACCAAACTAGTAGAACTTTCAATCATCTGCAAAGTCATTTAGTGTAAGCAGTTTAAGCACAATATATTGTTACGTTTATTCTTTTTAATAAAGATTTTTGAGTCCTTTTATTGCAAAATAGTAACACAGTATTTTAGAGTTTTAAAGTTAAAGTATCTTATTACACAAACAATCAACACAATGGTAACTTTGTTGTCTTTACTCACTGATAACTGTATTTGTATTAACTTATTTGCCCAGCAAGTGATGCTTACATAGTTGTTTTAAGCGATTCTCATGGAGTTTAGGCCCCTCCTTTCCTATGTCTTTTTTGTTTTGTTCTGTGTTAGTTGTTTTTGTTTTCTATTGTTTACTTCTTTGGTAGAATTTCTCATATGCGTTTGATTTGTATGTACAAGATTTCCTAGAAAACTATGCACTTTTTAAAATGCACAGTGGGTCGTTTACTTTTCTTTTACCGTTAATTATTTTCTTCTGAAACTTAATAAATCATCTTTGTAACAATATTTGTGGAGTTTTCCTAAAGGATAATCTGAGAAAATCGTTAACCTTTTTGATATAACATATCATATGATATACGATATGTGTCAACGCAAGGAAATTAAAGAGTGACTTTATCAAGTTTATACTTCAGGAAGGTGGCAGCTCTGAGTTTGATCAATGAGCGCATTTATAGACAGCGAGTATTACCCTTTATTTCATATTATCGCCAGTTTATACCATCCTCAAAAAGGATAAACAAAGTTCATTCTCTTTTGTTAAATTTATTATTTTCCCTAATTAACTCGAAAATAAAAGCATAAGCCGGTAGGTACAGCTATAGCTTACTTTTAAGGGTAAAAAAACACATTTGTCCCATAAAATTCCCAAAAAGCCATAAGAGGTTTTCGACTTTTTAATATTGAATTAATTATTCCTTTAATAAACGTTAAGTTTATTGAGTTCTTTTATTTTAACGCAATTACATACAATGCCCGATTTATTTAGACGGGTTATTTACTCGGCGGTAACTTTAAAATTTTAACATCCAAAAGCTAATACATCAACTATATGAAAATGTTCACAATTGGACTGTGTCATAAGAGGGAGCTTATACATTCTGTTTGAAGTGGTTCTAGTATTTACTCGAAAACTCTACTTTAACGTCATCACTTATATAGTTGCTGCTCTCATTGTTCAGTTTAGGTTTAGTTGTGTGTCTTCTTGTTTTTGTTAGTTGTTTTAGCTTTCAGATTGTTTATTTTAGTTCGTGGAATTTTAATGGCGATGTTCTTGTTGTTGTTTTGTGTTTATAAGATTTCTTAGAAACATTTTAATTTCACTTTACTTTTGTTTTTTGCTGGTGATATTTAAAATTTCATAACTTAAACTAAACATCTTTGAAGCAATAATTTTTTTTTGGTTTTTAAACAATGACTCTAATATTTAAATTTTAATTTTAATTATTATTATTGTTGTTCAAAGTAATTCAAATAAAAAGTTTTCGTTGCATTGAGCAGAAAGAAAACGGTAATTATCTTATAGGCTCTCTTACTTTCCGAACGTTTGCTGCTTTCTTAAACTGTTCTTGCATGCGAATAAAATCCTGCCTTTCGTTTTGTCTTCAAACAAAATTTTCTACTTGTTTAAACAGTTTTACATTATATTTCAAAATGTTTGTTGAGGTCACTATTTACTCATGTATTTTACTTACAAAGAAATACTTAGTACCACTTAGGTCGTTATCAAATTGTTCATATGGCTCAAAAAATGGATGACGTAATTTTAATGCACAATTTCATATTCAATTGCAAATGTTTATTAATTTTTATTTAATTGATAGAGAAGCATTGACATGATAATTTATTTATTTATTAATAACAACAACAACAAAAAAAAATCACACAAGACAGATGTTTCTAAATAGAAAACACACACGAATACGCTCTTTATTGATCACTGATTGTAATAACGTAACGAGTATATTTACATAAAAAGACGAAAACTATAACTATAGTACTATTTGAAAATGTTATTGAAAATTTTAATTCAAATTCAATATCATAATTATTATTGAATTATTGAAAATAGAAAAATGATGTTTCGAATCTTTATTTAATAAACAAATCTACTGATATTTTAATCATTTCTAGGAAACTGGTGTAGAACATATTTTTTTCTAGAATTTTGGACCAAATCGTAGCGTACTTTTAGGCAACAGAAGTAATTTCTTTTTAATGTATTTTTTTTTATTTTCAAATAATTATTTAAAATTAGAAGAAGTTATTTGGTAGTTTATGCTCAGATTTAAACATTTTTTAATAAAATAAAAAAAATGCTTGTATATTACAAAATGGAGATGAGAGATTTGGTGATTTGTAGATTTGGATTTGACTCTCTTGGGACCTTTATCGTGCCAATAAAGCTGGAATGTATAACGGTTTAAAAACGTGTTTTCCCTCTTATTAGATATTATTCTTACGATAGAAATAAATTAATAAAATTATAGAGAGACTTAGTGTAGTGTTTCAAGGGCTGCTAAAAAATGGATATGTCAGGGAAAAAGTACCGCTGGTGAGTTAGTTTTTTCAAATAATAATTTATATTATATTATATATATTTTATTCGACCTTTAAGGAATGTATATTTATATTTCTCTTTTCTTTTTTCTTCGGGCTCTAGGTTGACCTAGAAATATAAATATAATTTATATTTTGAATGGTTATTGCGAATATTGTGGGCAACAGTCACATTTTGGTTAAGTGGAAACTGGACCATTGAAAATTAATACTATTCGATTTTGATTTGGAATAATAAAATTATTAGTTCTTAGCATGTCTTATCTAAAAGTGAAAATATATTACTATTTTGTCATCGTTTCGTCTACTCTTCTGTAACAGCTAGACACTTGAAATTTTCGCGGAACTTGTACGCACGACAATAAAAAAGTTTAAAAGTAAAGGGTTTCTCAATAGAGACATTCTTTGTACTTATGTAGCCTTATCCTTTAAACCGTTCGAAGCGTGGTTAAAGTTTACACAAAGTGGGTATGCCCTTTAGAATAAGTTTAACAAATTAAAAATGAAAGGTGTTCCCATGAAAGTCTAGATTTTGACATATCATCCAGCACTATTTATATAGTGCGTAAGATTTAGTTTTTTGACCTGTTCGTAGAAGATGCATTGGCAATTATTACAATGAATTCAAAGTCGCACGAAAATCGCTTTATGAAAATGTCGATTATGTCATTCTGAGACCGCTATTAAGAATTTGGTCGTTAAATTTGAGTCGACAGGCTAGATATAAAATGTGCGAACACCAACGCGTGTTCGACCGGGTCGTTCAACTGAGAACATCGCAGCCACATGAGCCACAGTGTTGAAGCAGATCCAAATTAGTCAATTTCTCGACGTTCTCAACAATTGGAATTATCCAAAACCACCACATGGCAAATTTTGGGTAAGGATTTGACTTGGAAGCCTTACAAGGTTCAACTTATGCAGAAATTAAAGCCGACCGACCATCGCCGTAGATTCGCTCAATTCATTCAGGAACAACCGGATGGTTTTTCATTTTTTTTCAGATAAAGTCCACTTTCACTTATTAGGGTATGTCAACTAGCAAAATTGGCGCATTTGGGCTTCTGAAAATCCTAGAACGATTATTGAGAAACCTTTGTATGCTTCACGTGTCACTGTATGGTGCGTCATGTGGTCTATAGGCGTGATTGGATCGTTTTTTTTTCCGAAGATAAACTCGTCTAATGAAATACCAATATAAATCTAGAGAAATCATCACCGGCACCATAAGCAGCAAATTTTGACAGAAGTGATTCATGTCACACTCTATCAAATGCCATGGAAATATCTAAAGCCACTTCCTTTACGTGATAAGGTTTACATCTGCAGCTGGCCCTAATCAGATGGTGGATCATTACCACTGTGGATGAAATGTAGAGTCATCCTCGCTCTAGAAGGCCTTCGGATACGTATATCCTCCGGTTACTCCTAGTTGCAACGTCAAAAGCCCGAAGCAGGCCGCAGTCTTCACTCCTTGCTGAAAAGTTGCTGACTATCCAACTCCTGGTCCAGAACGCATGAAGCTTAATATAATTAAGAGCACGACGGCATTCATACTCACTGGACCTGGACCATTCATTGTGTTCAGTGTGAATGATCCGACCCACAAACTCAAACGTGGATCTCGAAACACACAGCCACCATGATACTTCTGAAAGGCCAACCTCAATAATCAGTCCGAGAACAGCTAAATGCCTAAAGAGACTAATAGCGGAACTCTGAGGTTTGTCCAGTTGGCTCCTGCTAGCCTTGAAGGGGACTGGGCTCCCTTTTAGCCGCGCAAGATCCATAAAGATTTATAATGTGCCCCCGGGGAGAACTTTCTTCGAAATGATGTATGGAGTTGCCCCAATAATTCAGAGAGGAAAGTCAGAAAGTCGCCGGTAGGGAAACCATACTGTCGGTCGCTAAGTAAACTGTTGGATTTCAGGTACCTCACAAGATGAAAATGAATCATACTTTCCATCACTTTGGAAAATAAAGAATATATTGCAATTGGGCAGTAATTTTTGGGGATCGGCATTACATTAGCAACCTTTGAACACTTTGGAAATTTACCGGCATGATACATCGTGCTGAAAGGGGCTGCTAACGGACGCGCTAGCGTCGAAAAGCAAGCACTGTTTCAAGACCAGTGCTGAAATCCCAACCGGGCCAGGAGATTTGTTGACGTTGAGATCTGCTAAAACATTTTTAACCGCTCGAGCTCGAAAGAATATCTTCGGCATAGTAACGGGTACTCTGTCGAGATTGGCTGGTGGTTGACTACTTGCCGGCAAATAAGAATTATTTTTTTAAGAGAAGTAGCTCTTCAGGCAACAATGCCTATTTAGTCAAGTACCGTGCTACATTCTTTAGGAAAGGGATAGAGAATAGATGAAACAGGTGGTGAAGGTAGAAGGATAGTCGGAAATTAACTACCGTAGAAGACAGCACAGCGACCAGTGATTATGCCTTCATCGCTGAGCAGCCCCACCGACAGTCAATTTTTATTTTTGTAGTGAAAAAAACCAAGGTCTTCGTTGGGCATCGAACTCACAACCCCCATACTGACAAACTAGTACACTAGTACACATTCTCCCAATATAGAAAATGTAGAAATATTACAAGAAGAGAAAATTAAAGGAATAATTACATAATATTAACACATATTATTAACACTCCCCAGGAGACATTAGCAAAATATAAACAAAAATGCTTTAGTAGGCATAACACCTTTACTATACGATATTCACAGCTTTACTCAAACTCCTGATAAAGAACACCGAAGGTTATTCGAAATATTAATTATAGTGACCTAGAGCCCAAATAAGAAGTAAATAGTATTTTGCATTCCTTAAGGTCGAATAAAATATCAAATAAACATTAAAATAGAATTTAAATTTATTTTAATTTGATTAACGATAAAATGATTATGTTGGTTTTTTTCTTGAGTTTTTTTATTTTAGCTTTTTAGTTTAAAAAACTAAAAATAGTTTTTTTTAGAATCCACGATATAAATAAGCAATTTGTTTTGGATTTCGGTATCGTATCAATGCGTACCTAATAATTCGGTTACAATTTCTTACATCTACGAATTATATTGACATCAAAATGCAATTATTGTAAATAATATTAATACACAATCAAAAACATTTTATTACATATGTATGTAGGTGCACGTTTGTATGTATGTATATTTATTTATGTATGTAAGAGCCTACATCTTTTCAGCAATAATAAAATGTAAAAAGCGGATCAATAGAATGGGTATGAAAACAATTTCCGTTTTGTTTTTTTTTTAGAAATACACTTAGAGCAATTTTTCAGTGTTACAATCAATTTAAATTAAAAACCGAATATGGTGGTAGAATTTTTAAAATCTTTTAGCAAAAAAATCAATACTATTCAATTATACAAGATGTACATTCAGGCATAATACTGGGTATACTTGTAGAGGTATACAACTTTAAGTTAGTAAAACTTTTGTAACTGACGGCCATTTTGTCAGTTGTCAAGTGATTTATGTTTAGTTTAGACTGATGCCCGAACAATACTTCCAAATTACGTTGATTCGGATTTTTATAAACGAATAATGTTTAGCGATGAAGCTCATTTTTTTTATTAATAATTTATTACAATAATACAATTATAGTAACTAACAAAGTACTATGGCTTTCGACTATCATTTTTGTTTTAATAATAATGATATTTTTACGTTTATACCTGTTATAACAATAAATATTGTTGTGAGTTCTTTATTGCAAAATAAATAACACCAGTTTTTAGAGTTTTTAATTTTATAACAAATTTATTTATTTTCACTACACAAAGTTGACACTTCAGAACAATTTACTTAAGATGTACGTCTTTTCTACACGTTGTTTATTTCTTACACTGACTGACTATTTATATTTACCCATTAAAAGTCTAGAAAATTTAAGAATCTTCTACTCCCTTTGTATCACATTTTGTAGTTGTATGTTGTTTATTCAATGTATAGGCGTCTGTATGTCTGTATGTATTTTTGTTTTTGTTTTTATACTGATAAAGTTTCTTCTTGGAATTTATTTTAAGATATTTGTTGTTGTCTTTTGTAGAAAAGATATTCTAGAAAACAACGCAGATACTAAACAGGATACATGTTTGTTGTTGTCTTGCGCGTATAGTTAGTAAACAGAAATTTGTTTTCTTGTCTTGCATGTTAGTAAACAGCATATCAAATTGTTGTTTGGTTGTATAAAATTTCTACGCAGTTTGTAACTAGAAATTTTGTTGTTGTACCTTAAGTTTTCTTAGCAAGCTACGCAGTTCGTAAACAACATAACCATATTGTTCGCTTTATTGCTTAGTTATTTTATTTGAAAACTTAAGCAAGGCACATCCGTAACAATATAATTAAGTGTATGTTGAGTCCCCTCACATTCAGAAAAACTTACTATTTGTTGTGCTTTATGGGCTGATGGAGTCATTAGTCCGTTCTTCTCTAAAAACGTACCTGATCAGAACGTTGCAGTCAATGATGATCCCTGTAGAGCCATGATTACTGACTTTTTCGTTTATCAGTTGAACAATCATGATGTGCAGAAGTTGTAGTTTCAACAAAGCGCCGTAACATGTCACACAGCTCGCGCCACTATTATTTTATTTTTATTTATTTACCTTAGTCTATAAACTAAGGAAATAGTTGATAATCGCATAGTTTCACGTTTCGGGCCCGTAACAATTTTTTTGTGAGGATATGTGAAGTTGCGCTTCACATGGATAACCACATTCTCCGCGTTACTGCCGGTATACGGCTACAAATTTTGTAAATGGTTATAGAAAATGAAAACTCAAGATTAGACTACGTCCGAGCCCGCCACGACTGGCTCATATAACAGAAGTCGTATTTAAATTATAATGTGAGAAAAAAGCATAACAAGCAGAACGATTTAGATAGGAATGAGACGAATGAAGAGGGAGAGAGAGAGACAGACAGAGAGGGAGAGATAAATTAGGTAAAAACAAAAAGACAAAAAGAGAGAGAAAATGACGAAGGCAATAGGAATAACACGAAGAAAGAGACACAAAAAGACGAACTGTACCACAACAGCGCCAATACGTGATGTATGAGTATCCCTCACGAAAATAAGAACGTTTCATTTTAAGTAGATTGCGCCGGTGCGTGATACATTGTTTGACAGCAATTCATGCGCACGTGAAATTGAGGTTAAAGTTATTCGTTTCCTAACAGTTCAATTGGAAACCATCAAATCAATCACGCGTATTGTGAACATTTTTATTCAACTTCCACAGCAGGCATTTTTCCTTAAGGTGGCAAGTTGAACTGTGTAAATTATGTGGATCGTGCATTTGAGCTTAAATTCACCAGTCTGTCCATAATCCAAAATGCCAAGAGGACGACGTGCTAACATCGGCCGCCGCGCAAGCGAAGAAAGACAAAATATAATAAGAGAAAATACTCGATTGAGGTAACGCGTGAGCACACGAAGATCATTGACATCATACAATCGCTTGGCATTCCAATATGATCCCACTGCGAACTACAGTGATAATGACAATTTTGATATTGGACCAATGACGACTGTATGCCGATATTGCTGCGTATTGTGCTGCGCAAGTGGAAAATTCAAACTGGATCCATTACTTATATCACCACAGCCACTGAAACCATTGTTCGATGGAACTGATCCCGATTCCAACCATTTTCTTGAACGCATCCTTGAATACAATAACAGCTTTCGCATGACTTCCTTTGGAGCTAATATCATTCGAGAAGGCGGCGTCATGCCGACTTGCAAGGTAAAAGATTTTATTTTAATCAATTGCAACACACAACAACTACAAATACGCCACACACTACATTATCACACGATCAGAAGTCACACCGTATTCAACGTCAGACTATAAAACAAAAAATGTGGTTTACCAAAGAGCACTTCAATGAAACGGATAATTTGCGGATACGTATAACGCTTCGATTCAGTATTTACTTTGGATTCACTTTCATTTTTTTTACTTAGAGGAGTTCAACTAAATTCCACTTCATTTTTGTAATCGAAATGAATTCATTACTGTTGTGCAGTGAAATACAATTTTTCCTTTTCAAATATAAAACAAAAAAATATAATTTTTCTTCATCTTATTTTAATTCCCAAACGAAATGTTACAAAAACGAAGCCATCTGGTGGCGAAACGGAATTCGCCGGATTTGCCAGTTTCTTAGAAACGATATCGTTTTCGGGAAAAAATAAATGCATGATTTGAAATAATGGTTATTTAAAAAAAAATCCTAAGAATCGTTATATATCAAACTGAAAACAATAATTAATTTTTAATCGAAAAAATAAATAATAATAAATAAAACTCGAATAATAAATATTTCGTAAACAAATAAATAAAAACAAGCATCGTAAAATAACAAATTCCCCATCATAATCGTTACAAGCCCAGATTAAAATCTAAAAATAATTAATTAATGAGAAATGTAAACAAAATGTTATTTTTGTGAGATTTTATTATTTGAAATAAATTGATTAGAATTGTTTTTTTTTATTATTTTTTATTGAAAATTTTGTAGAGAAGAAATTATTGTATTGAAAGAAATAATTAGTTGGTAACGAATCGAACAAACTGAAATGTTGAATTTATTTATCCATTATCCATCTTAATCGTGCACAATCGATGATATAAAACCTGAAACATTTTCTGTTTTCATGTGCAATCTGCTGTTTAAATACTTTTAACCCTTAACTACAGACGTTAATACAGATCACCGGTAGGTAGTGTATTTTAAAATTATAAAATTTTTGTAAAGCAATTGAAAAATTAGTTAAATATATATCTGCTATATATTTCTAGGGTAGCCAGATGTAGGAAAAGTTGTAAAATTCTGTACTTAAATAAAATCGCACAAGTTTCTTAAGACAAATATTTACAATTATCTTTTTCAATAATTTTTTTTAACGTTGTGAAAAAATGACGGTAAAAATCATTTTAACAAAATAAAAATTCCTTTTATTACAGAAACTTAAAATATATTCGAATACAAAATAAAACAATAAAAAAGAAAATTGTGCATTTGAAAAAAAAACTACAAAAGGTAAAGATGGTGAAAACTCATGTCGCACATGTCTTGCAAATTCTTTCAGTGCATTGGAAACATATTGGTGTCTTACATATTACACATATATGTGTTGTTTTGCTTTCTTTGCTAGCTGGACACCGCCTGCAGGTTGTTCTGTTCGCATTGCTTGACTGAATGGCTTCATGATAAGGATGTTTCCAATTTTAGTATACGATGCAAGGAAAGTCGAATTACGAAATCTACGTTTCATTTCTGGTTGTACCAACATCATTGCTAATTGTTTAGAAAAATCATTTTCTTATTATATCGATATGACTGATGCGCAATAAATGAAATCACAGATGATATAGCTAGAAGTCTTAGAAAATAGCCAGCCATTGGCCAACGACGTGTCCTGCGGCTACTACAATAAATACTGCATTTTGGTCTAGTATTTTCAGCGGGTGAATTATCAGTGTGCTCGTCTTCTGCTTCTATTTCTGATGTAGTGTGATGAGCGCTTTCTGAATCTAAATCACTTACATACATATATCAGAATTAATTTCTTGTAGCCATCTTTCCACACTTTCTTCAAAATTTCGTCGTCCCATTTTAACTCTCTTTGAAGTGCCCGGACTGCTTTTTCCATCCATTACTATATCCTAAAACAAAAAAGACAGAACATTAATATAAACTAATTTTTTCGAGTTTAATTATAATTCGAATTAAAAATATACTTACTTCAACACAGGCAACCGGTTATTTTTTACCGGTTACGAATTTTAAATAGTGATAAATTAAACAAATTTCACTGCACACAACTGGCACTTCAGAAAACAAAGTTATACTAAGCCCCAAAAAGGTACATAAACGTATTAATATTCCTAACTAAAAGGGATTCCCCGAAATTGAAAAATTTAAACTGCTTACCGCCGGTAAAAAAATACCGGTTGTCCGGTTTAGTTAAGGGTTAAGTAGTTTTTTTACTGTTGAGGAGGATGATTTGAGATACACATATTTCATTTTAATCGCTTTCTCACGAAGCAAATATCGTAAGTTCGAATCTCATTTAAGTCCAGAGTAGCGAAGTATTCACTGACTGTTCATACATGTATGAATATGTACATTTCATTTTTTAGCCGCTTCTTCTCATACATGTGTAAGAGACTACAAATTATTTTGTGTTTTCTCATTTGTGAATTCGACGATTTATTTTTTTTTTTCTTTCTATCCATAAGTGAAAAAATGAGAAACACACAAGTGTTCATTTTTGAATATTTACAATTTTGATAATTTTTCATAAATGAAAAGATCGTAAAAATATGTGCGTTAAGCATTCGCGTACATAAACGCAAATGCGCAATTGTCGGCGTATGCAGGAAAAAAAATGTGTTTTTTTTATTTCTTTTAGAATATATTGCAATATTGTATTTTGAGTTAATATGTACCCATGTGTTTTTACCAGGGTTCAGAATTTTTCATTTATGAACATTCAAAAATCAACATTCATGATATTTTTCATAAATGAGAAATCTAAAATTTTATATTTATTTTTCACGCGCATAAACGAACAAGAAAAAATGTTCTGTTTATGTTCATCAGCTACTCTCATTAATCAGCTACTTCTCATTAAAGTTCTTTTTCATAAATGTACATGTTCATTTATGAACGTTGAAATTTTATAAAATTTCTCATAAATGAATGTGAAAAAATTTTCTACCTACGATCGCAGTTTACCGTAAAATGTAGTAAAAACACATGGGTACATATTAACACAAAATACAATATTGCAATATATTCTAAAAGAAATAAAAAAAAAAAACATTTTTTTTCCTACATACGCCGACAATTGCGCATTATCAAATATGTGCGTTTATGTACGCGAATGCTTAACGCACATATTTTTACGATCTTTTCATTTATGAAAAATTATCAAAATTGTACATATTCAAAAATGAACACTTGTGTGTTTCTCATTTTTTCACTTATGAATAGAAAGAAAAAAATAAATCGTCGCATTCATAAATGAGAAAACGCAAAATATTTTTCAGTCTCTCACACATGTATGAGAAGAAGCGGCTAAAAAATGAAATGTACATATTCATACATGTATGAACAGTGAGTGAACACTTCGCTACTCTGGTTTTTACTACATTTTACGGTAAACTGCGATCGTAGGTAGAAAATTGTTTCACGTTCATTTATGAGAAATTTTATAAAATTTCAACGTTCATAAATGAACATGTACATTTATGAAAAATAACATTAATGAGAAGTAGCTAATTTATCATTTATCACATATGAATAAGACTAATAATTCTTGTTGTTCGCATTCATGTATGAAAATAACCAGAATACTTTTTGTTGTTCGTTTATGAGTGTGAAAAATAGATATAAAATTTTAAGATTTCTCATTTATGAAAAATATCATGAATGTTGATTTTTGAATGTTCATAAATGAAAAATTCTGAATCCTGTTAAAGTCACACAGTCTTGTGGTTAGGATAGCTGTGTGTTGATTAAAACCCATGTTTTGTAAAATTTATGGCAGGCAAAGTTTACTAAGAAACAAAACTATATTTTTATTTACCATTGAAAAAAACTGAAATAAAATTATTATATTTGAGAATAAATTAAAATTTCTGCAAGTTTGAGTAAAAGCCTAAACTTGTCGCTAAAATAAGTCAGCGTTTTTCAAATTAATTGTAAACGAAGGAGGTTACTCTAAATTTTAAAACAACTTTGCGCGTTAGCTAAATTTAAAACTTCCTATTCGCTCAGTGTAAACTAATAAAATGCTGCTACTGCTAGCATTTCCTTTTTCTCAATTTATACACCCTGACCCAAAATAAAATAAGTCTTTTATTAAAAAAAAGATTATATTACGCACTTGATTGATTAATTGATTGATTTTATTCAAATTTACAGAACAAATAGTTGATTATTTACAAGTTAAAGTGATTTTTTTTCTATTTACATAGATATGTAAAAATACATAGATGTATGTATGTATGTATGTATGTATTTTCAATTTTCTATTGTATTTTTCGTCCGTCCGTCTGTCTGTCTAACACTGATAAGTTTTGTTTTTTTTTATTCCCTTTTGTTTTTATTCTTGTTCTTGCCTTTTAATTGCTCGTGTGCCGTAAAAATTAAAAGCCAGTAGAAGCAGCACGAGCACGCTGTTAAATAACTCGACTTTAGTACTCTGATTTTTTTTTATTTCTTTTTCTGAATTTTCTTTTTTTTTGTTCTTTTAATATTTTATTCTAATCAGTATTTTATCAATTGTTAGAGCAAAGAATATTATGAATAATGTTTAATTGCGTCGCAAAATTTCTTTGTCGTGCTCACTCATAGGCTGCTGTTTGAAGTTTATTTCTTTTTTTTTCTTTTTTTCTTTTTTTTGTTGTAATTCTTTTTGTTTTGCTTTGATTTGTGGCTTCTATTTTGTCCACATTCCTTGAGAGTCGTATCGCGATTTAGTATAGAAACGTTTTGTGTGTTAAGGCAACACTATAATTAGGTCCATAAAGTTCACATAAATTGAAATTCTGCAATGACTAAACCGCCTGAAACTGGTTTCACGCATTTTATTTATTTTATTTGATAATGCATTTGTTTGCCTGTCAGCTTGCTGCCTGCCCGTCGGCCTGCCTAGAACTTTTTTTTGCTGCTGATATGATGTGAGAAATATACAAATGTATGTATATACATCCATAAGTATGTATGTATATGCGTATGTATAGATTTACATGGTTGTTTTAAGTCTTTTTTTTTTTTGTTAAAATTTAATCTAAATTTTATTTTTCTACAATAATTTTCTTGTATGCTTAGAATGTTATTTAGTTTGGAGGATTTTTATATAAAAAATATATATTTCAGTATTAATTCATATTGTTTTATCATGCATGCATGACTCATTCAAAAAGAGTATTTTTTTACGTTTTTTTTGTTTTGTGTAGCAGAATTCTCTTTATTAATTTGATATTTTAGATTTGCAAAACTCAATAACAGCATACAAGAGTTCTCCTTTTGTTCATAAAGAATAAGCTGTTTTTGATCTAAATGCTATTTTCAGCTTTATATCCGATCAAAAATTTAATACACTACACAGTGGGGTATTTGGCTAAAACAAAATATGGAAATAAAAATTAATGGCTGATTTCACAAAACCCTGTCCACAAACTTTATACTTGTCAAGATATAGAGACAATATTATTTTATTGCATATTTAATACAATGCACAGGGTCCGCCATCTAACGTTTTTTTTTTCAATTAGTGCTTATTTTGTGAATGGTAACACTTATCTCATGTTTGAAATATGTTAACGGACCTGAATGAGAGTTATAGAAATAAGAATATTTAACCTTCGTAACTAAAATTCAATGGTGTTGTTATTATTTGAATAATAATTTATTATGATATGAGCGTATATTTTCCGACGGGGTTCAATTTATTGGGGTATGATTTTGCGTCGATCCTCGTCAAACTTGGTTTGTGAACAAATCGGTTTCGGTCATTTGCCATCTTCAGTGTTCCCTTTATACTAGTTGCATTTTATTGTCAGCTTTGTTAATATAGTTCGACTTGTCCGTGTTCGCCTTTGTGTTATTCCTATCGCCTTCGTCACTTTCTTTCTCTCTTTTTGAGAGCTTAATAAATTACGTTGATTCTTTGATAACACTTTGCTCCATAAATCTTAAGCCTACTGTTTTCACAAATTATTTTGCTTTTAAAACTATCATCGGCTTTAAGGACGATATTTAATTTAACATTCTCGTTGCTGTATTCAATTTTATAAAAATCTAAAGCCCTGAAATTTTATAGATATTTGAAGTGCAAAAATTAAAAATAAAAATATTTACTTAACATTCATTTCTGTCAGCTTGATAAAGATAAATAAATAAATAAATAAAAATATAATTATATTGCAGCTTGCAAAGGTAACGCAAATGTTTTTTACACCTAAAACATCTAATTATGAATGTTATACAAACGATAGCATGTAAACGATAGCAATTACTAACTTATAAAAGCCAGTTGGTAAATAAATAGCAATGATTGACTTAGAACAAAAAATTTAATCAGTTGGTTTATTTTGCATTAACATTAACATTAACAAAGAAAATTTTACCAAGCCAAGCTTCATATTAAAAACGTTTACAACTGAATAAGTGTTAAATAAAAAATTGTTATTTTTTTCATTTAAACAGTATAAAAAAGGATAAAAGTTAAGAAAACTTGTCGTTTAAAATCCTTATGCATGAGTTTATTCATGCTTAAATGTTTACTAGTAGAAACCTCGCTAGAAAGCTTCGCATGGCTCACATCGGTTTAATAACTGATGTTTATTATTCATCGCTCGATTGTAAAATTTTGCTTTCATTTTATGAAACACCTTCAGCTCTTTCTCGAATTTTTCTCTTTATCGCCTCTAACAATTTTCTTTAAATTTTCAACTCAAGTCTACCGAGTCATTTTAGGTTAAAGTGAAGCTCTCAGTATATTTTGAGCGTTGAATTATCATAAAGAAACAATTACAATTACAATTCGGCAAAATGATATGTGGCAAATGTCCACCATGACCACGCTGACAGATATCGATTCTTTCATCAAAGTTTTTAATCACTTTTTGCAAAATTTACATTACGGATTTTGAGTTTAATGCTTAAATTGATTCGATTAACTCTGTATTCACTCTGGCCTTAATATAGTCCCATAAAAAATAATCCAGTGGTGTTAAATCAAGCGATTTTGCTGGCCACTTAACTGCTGATTGTCGTGAAATTAATATTTTTATTGGCTGTGTGACTTTTGGCACAGTCCTATTGAAACCACATGTCAGTTATATCCACGTCGTCAATAATGGGCTAAAATTAAATTGTTAGCATCTCGCGATGGCGTGATGTATTGTCCGTCACCGCATTTCCTGCCATCATCTTCAAAAAAAAAAAAAAAACGGCCCAATCACGCCTTCAGACTAAGTAGCGCACCATACACAGACACGTTGAGCTTGCAAAGGCTCAATACTTAGAAGCCCAAATGCGGCATATTTTGCTTGTTGACATACCTTCGTCTGAAAAAATGAGTTTTTCAGAAAAACCAGCCGGTTGTTCCTGAATACATTGAGCGAATCTAAGGGGACGTGAATAGTCCCTTTAGTTCAAACATTGTTAGCCAAAACTAACTGAAGCATCTTGCTTAAAATGTTATAGAAGTCTTTTAGCTGACGAAAGTTTAAAAAAGAAATCGCATATATAAGAAAGTTTTTTCATAAAAACACAACAATTTTTTCTATAAAAATTCTAAAATGCACTGAAAGAAATTGTTTTAATGAATTTGTTTAATATTTTAATTTAAAAAAATAGTCACGATGAATAATGGCGACAGCAGCACTACAAGACGACGTAGTTTTTTATCGTTTGTTGTAAATCCATATTCTCGTTGGCAATATTGCCATTTATCGATGAACTGGCAATACATGTTTGGTATTCTGTAAGACAATTTGGCGGTGATGTTGCCTTTAATTGCCGTTGATATTGTCGTGCTGTTATAAACAAAAATTTTAAAAGATTGAAAAAACTAAAAATACAAAATAAAAAATATAAAAAAGTACAATCGCCACACAATTTGAAAAATTTTGTGGAAGCATTGGGAAAAAATCCATCACTTGCCAGGGGATTTAGAAGAGGCAGTGGTTCCCACTAATTTTAAGGACCATAATTTTTTAAAGAGAAGTAGCACTTTAGGCAACAATGCCTATTTAGTCAAGTGCCGTGCCACATCCTTTAGGAAAGAAATAGCGAAGAGATGAGACAGGTGGGTGGTGAAAGTAGCAGGATAGTTACGGAAATTAACGGTCTTATAAGACAGCACAGCGACCAGTGAACATGCCTACATCACTGTAGAAAAAAAAGCAGGGTAGGTGTTTATTGAGAATCGAACCCATAACCCCTAGACTGACAAGCTAATACGTAGTGCCTACAGAGTCACGGTTTATAAATATTATTTTCAGCTTACTCAAATATTAAAATGACCGATAAACTTGCAACGTCGTCATGAGACTGTTAGGGAATACCAAATTAGTATTAATGTTGTTTTAAAGTGATGTTGCCTCAAAATCGACGACGATGTTGCCGTCGTCAAACAGAATTAAGGTTAAATAGTTGACGTTTTTTAATACTGATTGTGAGTGGATTTAATACACAAAATCATATATTCCAAATACATACACCTTTGTGTGTGTTTGAGTACTCAGGGGGCACGCCCGTACCAGTTTTTTTAAGTTTTTATTGGAAGGGGGGGTGAGAACAATTTTCGGTTTTAATTTGTGTAGCTTTGTGATGTTTAGGAAATAGAACAACCTGTATAGCGACACTCCTAAATTTTTAATTTTATATTTTCATACTTTTGGCAGCGCTAAGAATTATACATTCTTCTTCTGTCTACAATGGTTTAAACGGGGAAATGATATATTTTTAATTTTTAATTAAATACAAAAATTTTAGAAACTATTTAAATTTTTACCTTCTCCTACACTGTTGTGCTTCGTCGGTTTCTAAAGGAAAGTAACACAATTAATTAAACTACATTTCCAACCGGCAAGTCCGCCAAAGCATTCAAAAATGTTTAAAGTAAATTTTATAGCTTAACTTATTTTGTTAAAAAGCTAATTTAAAGAATATATTGTACGAAACAAATGTATCCTACATAGAGATATCATCGACAAATATTTGCAGAGATTGTGTTTTAAAAATAGAACATTAAATTGTGACTGCAAATAAAGAGTAAATGAAAAAGAAATTATAAATATAAGAAATACGTAAGTATGTGTACGATAATGTGATGAAAAATTATAAGGGGATATATTTCGGAAAACTAAATGAACGTAAATAAAGGCTGTGATAATGTGATGAAAAATTATAAGGGGATATATTTCGGAAAACTAAATGAACGTAAATAAAGGCTGTTGAAAATTTTAGGCACCTTGGGCTTTAAATTTTCATTTATTACTTTAGAATATATCATTTAAATAATATTAAGGGTGACCCGATTAGCAAAAACCCCGAAAACATTTAAATTTCTGAATGAGAAAATTCCTGGTGGCGGACTCCGCTGTTGCGAATCAGAGTGGTAGACCAAAAGATATAAGTTTTAAATTTTTTTTTTATTTGTAAATGGGATAAATTAAAATATGCAGGGATGGGTCCCCCCGGGGACATATGATACTCTTTACGGATCCTACTACTTCCATCTAGACTGGTGTCTTGCGGGGTAAAAGGGAGCCCAGGCCCGTTTAAGGCTAGTAGGAGTCACCTGGACAATCTACTATATTTCCACGGGAATCAGTTGCCCGCAGAGTTCCGATATTTGAATCTTTAGGCATTTAACTGTTCTCTGGCGGATTATTGAGGTTATGGCCCTTTTGGGAGTATCGTGGTGGCTGTGTGTTTCGAGACCCTCGTTTGAGTTTGTAGGTCGGATCATTCACAATGAACACAATGAATGGTTCATTACGCTTCATGCGTTCTGGATTAGGAGTTGGATAGACTCCAACTCTTTAGCAAGAAGTGAAGGCTGCGACCTAATTCGTGCTTTTGAAATTGCTACTAGGAGTGACCGGAGGATATACTTATCCGATGGCCTTCTAGGGCGTGAATGGCGTTGCTTTTCATTCACAGTGGTAATGGCCACCATCTGATTATGGCTCACTGCCGGTGCAGATATAAACCTTATCACGTCATATGCAGGCATGGGACACATTAGTATTGAAATTACAGAAAGGTTTCTGGGGGACAAATTATATCATTCGGTCTCCATCGAAATTTATTTATACGTATAGCCATGCCAGCGATTCTAAAAGCATTTAAAAGCTTTAGGCTGCGTTCATTTTTAGCAATCCCAAAAAATTAAAAATTGTTAAACGTCTTTTAAGAATGTGGCAACATAAGGCACAATATATCCTTGTAATTCTGCCTTCAACTTTTTCGTATTCGTTTTTTTTTCGTGTAATTATAAGATGCTAATTTTGACAAAGTACGTGTTGTGTGTGTCGACGCTAAGAAAACGAATTTGGTAAAATCATTAAAATTAATTTATTATAAACTAACTTTGATTAAATAAACGTTAAACAATATTTGTTATAAAATGTGGTTCGAAATAGTTTTATCGCACTTCAAAATTCACATGATGTTAATTAGGGTCCTGAAAATAAAACTGTTTTTATTACGAAAATTTGTTTCGTCTTCTAAAGCATCGAAATACTGATTAATGCCGATTTGATCGTGACGAACTTCCCCTGATTCAAATTAATTTTTTTTTTTATAAAATAAATTGATCGCTTCATTATTGGCTATGTGACACTATATCCGTTCAAAGATCAAACACAACTCTGATGTATGGGTCGGCGCCCTAAAGTGTATTTTGGAGTTGCTCGATCTCGTACAGGAGAGAGCCAAGAGGCTCATTGGGAATATTAGGGTATTCAACTATACTGATTTTCTAGAGCTTCGATGTAATGTAGGTTATATTTCACTGTTTTATCGTTACTACAATGGTTAAGTGCACTAACGAAATCATGGGACTTGTTTTCGAAACTCGCACGTTTAGGCGTTTAACTCGATTTTCGTTGAGAGCACATTCATTTGTGGCCATTTGGCTAGTGAATCGTACTATGCATTACAGGTAGAATTCGGTTTTTAGCAGAACAGTTCATGTTTATATGTGAAATAAACTCCCTCCAGAAGTCTTTCCCTTAACTTTTAATGTGGGGAAGTCCAAATGGAATGTCCTCAGACACTACTGCCTCTTAAGCGATCTTAATACTCTTGTTACTTAATGAGCATTTTGCATAAAACTGGGCTAATAAACATTAAATTTTGACTTTGAGAGAGAGAGCATACATATATTAGAGAGGCTCCCCTCCCGGGGGCACATTTATCGGTCTTTATGGATTACTTAACAATCTAGACCTGTGCTGCTGGGGGTATAAGGGAGCCCAGTCTCCTCAAGATAAGCAGGGTATCAAGTGGAAGCTCCACGTTTTTGCTACGGCAATCAGTAAGCCCCGGAGTTCCGCTAATTTTTTTTTAAAGAGAAGTAGCACTTTAGGGAACAATGCCTATTTAGTCAAGTACCGTGCTACATTCTTTAGGAAAGGGATAGAAAAGAGATTAAACAGGTGGTGAAAGAAGAAGGATAGTCGGAAATTAACTGCCGTATATAAGACAGCACAGCGACCAGTGACTATGCCTTCATTGCTGAGCAGCCCCACCGATAGTCAATTTTTATTTTTGTAGTGAAAAAAAAGCCAAGGGCTTCGTTGGGAATCGAACCCACAACCCCCATACTGACAAGCTAGTACACTACCTACTAGCCTACAGGGGCACCTCTTACAAAACTATAAATCTATAAAACCGTAAATTTATGAATCGTAAAAAAAATATTATTATAAAGAAGTAATAAAATTTTCTCGGTCCCAAATGTGAAGTACCTTTTGAATTTCCAATTTCTTCTTTTAACACTATTTTTTTTACAAGAAAAGAAATTAAAAAAAAACCTACTGGCAACACTGATTTCACTTCCGTGTTTTTTCCCTAACAAACATTTTACAGCAGAGATTTATTATATCTGAATTCTGTAAAACTGGCTTTAATATATTACTTTTTAATATCGAAAACTCTGTTTGGGTTAAATCACAAACTGTACCTTTTTTATTTATTTGTTGTAAATTGCGTTTTATTTTTTCTACAAATCCTTGTCTAAAATAACCTCGATTTCACGAACAAACTTTACTAAATCACAATGGATTAGCTAGAACAAAATGCTGATGCAATCTAGTGAAATTATTGAATAAGCTGTTTAGTTTTCCTTTGAACCTCAATAATCTGTGCAAAAGATCAGTTATCACAATAAATCTTTTTTAGGAAAAATAATTTGATTCTCAGAGAATATATTAAATAGGTAAATAAAATGAATTCATATCTTTTTAAGCATTTTTATGATTATGATTATGATTTTTGCCTAAACATGTGAAACTTTGAGTTATCTGCTTGAAAATAACATGATTTTAGAGATCAAAATTATAAAATTATTTTACCTAAGGCTTATGAGAAGTAATATACACACGAGGGTATTGAGGTATCTATACACGAATTTTACAGGTACAAATTTTAACATCAGCATAAAAACAGCTTGGCTGACTTTAGGAACAAATATCCCATTGTAGTACATTTGAAAATGTTTGACATTTAGTCCCTGGGAAATCCCAAAAAAACGACATGATTATATTATAAATTTAATATTTATGCGAATTGTGTAAAACACAGGCGCTCCAATTTTATCACACCAAATGAAATACAAATACATACACTAAAATCAAAAAGAGAGCCAAAGAGAAATATTTAAAAAACACATACTGAGTGCTCAATTTAAAAATAATGTAAACAGAGAATCTAACTGCTGTTACACCAGGAATGGAAAACCCAACAATAGACTATAGTTTTCTCAGAACTTTTAAAAAAATTATTAACAAGTATAATATGCATTATCTGGCTTAAGCTAATGTCAAAAGTTGGACGAAAAGTCTGTCAAATGTTTAAGGGAATCATTGAAGATTGAAGACTTTTACGTGGCTATACTGTACTTACATGAATATAGAAATTATTATGCACAGTTGCCCATTTATTTTATTCGTACTTTTGCAAAAAAATAATTTCATTCTAAATAAATGAAATTTATTAGCAAAAAGGCGTTTAATAATCATATTTTGTATACTTAATACTATCCTTATACAAATTTATAATTTTTTGTTAATAGTTTTAAGAAAACTGCGAAAGAAAAATTACACATTAATCGCTATATGTATTATTTGGGCCAAAAGTACTAAAAAATGCAACTGTGTGCATCATTAAATTTATAAACAATAAAAAATTAAATTTTATTGCAAATTGTGTGTTAAAAAAATGGAAAACAAGGCCCTCGTTTCTTTGAATAAAACGTGTCTCTTTTGTCATATAAACTATTTTTTCTTTGTACATTTTCTATAAAATTCAGATGAAATATTTTTTGCCCTCCATTGGAATTTGTTTACTCCCGTATCTCTAACACAATGCAAAATCAGCTGTTTCCGTACGGAATGTGCGATCACTCTCGTACTTTGCTTAAGCAATTGACATTTGACGAAACTTGACGAAAAGTTTTGTTAAGTACATTATAGTTCGCCACATATGATTATTATGTATTTGCACAGTTGTGTAAGTTGGCTTAAGCCTGCATATGCATATTATAGTTGGGCCTTTATAAACGGCCAGTTAGAAATATCTGAAGCACGCTCAAGACACTTAAGTTATCAAAGTTGCAGTTTATTTTCGGTTAAATATTTTGCAACTTTATTTCGGCTGCAGGCTCAGCTAATAGTTAAATAAACAAAAACATATTTTTACATTTTTTATATATTTTCTTTGGTCATCTTAAATAGCAATAATAGTTACAGTTATTTTCCAGTACTTTTCTTTACTGTTATTCAACACTTATATTTTAATTTAAAATTTTTGCATTCCATTAATTTTTAAAAATTTGTGATATCCATACAAATTAAAAACCATTAATTTAAGAAAGTACCATATTGTGGTTGATAGAGAGTACAGTACCACCATTTTAAAAATATTATTTTCCATACCTGTGTTACACTCTAGATAACTTTGTAATGCAGAGCATAAGAACATAAACAAGTGAGAAGAAAAATGTGCTATCCATTTAATATAAACCTTTTGTTCTGTACAACAGGCAAGCAGTTAACTACTCGTCGTTATGGAGATAACATTGAGTTTTGTATAATTTATGAAATATTGTTCAAACTATTTTAATTCGAAAAATAAATGTGTTCACAAAACTTTTTTTAACGTGTTTGTAAAAATTGCTTTTTAAATTGAACGTTATTTTGTTAATATTTAGTTTATTTGGATAACACTCGAAAATTGGAGGAAAAAGTGTTTTAACGGTTGACGACCCGTTTGTTCGTCTTTATATAAATTTTTACAAAGAGTGCGTGTGTGCTCATGAGAAACTTTCGTTTTCGCCAATTTGTATTATCCGGTAAAAACCGTTATCACATCAATCATGAATTGGTTCAAAAAGTCGTCATGTGCAAAGCACGAGAACCCTCATAGTGAACAGAATTATAAGCGGGCCAATAAAACGCCAATCAATGAATTAACTAAATCTAAAAGCTTGCCACTGCCAAACATTTCGGAATCTAATTTAGATAAACAACAAATATTAAGACTGTCCTCCTGCCCAAACATTGAAATTGTCGATCCGGACATATTCTTTCAAGATCCCGATCATATACGAAATTATAAAGAGGAAGAAGTGTTCTTAAAAATTATGTCTGAATATGTGATTGTAGAAAATCCAGCAACGATGTTGAATAACTTTTTTTCGGCAGACTTTGAAGAAGAACTGTTGTTGCATACAAAAACTCAAAAGCAACAAGCGGAAGTAAATAATTTAACGAGTGCGGCATTTTTGCTGGCTTCACAAGAATCGTGTGATAACAGCAAGAAAAAAATCTATAGCAACAACAGAAAACGTTCATATAGACGTTCACTAACTGAAATATTTTTTGCTGATAAAATTGAAGTCGGTTTGCTACCACCAATGAAGACTTCGTCATCGTCTGTCACTCTTAACATGACACCACAATCTTCGTATACATGTTCCCCAAAATTGTATAAAAAACGTAGACGTTTGAATTCTCAAAGCGAAGAGTTGTCGTATGAAGAATCCTTTATTAACCCGCCAACCTGTTCTGTTGGTATTATTAAAGACTGCGCAATAAATCGATCACAACTTAAGACTGAAGCATTAGCTTGTTCAATTATGGGTGCTATTGGCAAATGTCCAGACAAGGACAAAACGCCTGGTTCATCGATTAAGGATCTTATACAGCAGACTGGTGATGTCTGCCATCCTATTAATAGCTGTGATCATTATGATATAAAACAGTTTTTTCGACTCGATGATAATGGAAACATCCTTTTAAATATGAATCATATTGAGGAGATAAAAGGATTTGGTTATGCTAGTGCCGAAAATAAACGTCTTTATAGACAATATTTAGGTGAAGGTTATACCGCTGAAGAGGATGCATTTTGCATACATAAATGTTGTTTGGAGGTCTTAAAACGTATGATAATATTATTGTGGAATAATATCAAGTGTAAGTTTAATGTGACCATTAGGGAGACAGAAAAATAAAACATTGAATAGATAAAAATTAAAAACAAATTAGATTCGATTCCATAAAAATTAGAACGAACAAAACAAAAATATTTTAAGAATTATTTTTTAAACCAGTTTTCCCCTTTTTCTTCCAGGTCATCCACGAAATAAAATCAATCTCTGTAGTGGTGGTCCTGGCGATACCGTACGATCCTACACTCTAATATTGGCCGCCGACCAATGTACAACGTTTGCCCGCAACATTGAAAATTTTATCTCATGTACAAAGGAATCACGCGAGGCGGCACCACAAGTGGTTATGCGCAATATGCGCCAATTTATGAACGGCATGAAGAATTATTTAGTTAAACATGGCGAAGGCAAATTCCATCAAGAAGTCGAAACTGCTCGTTCGAGACTTAAATCTGATGAATTTTTAAATTTAGATGCCATTCTAGAGACTGTGATGCATCAATTGGTTGTGCTGCCATTAAGAGAACATTTGTATGGCATGTTTGTTGACTACTATACCCGTTCAGAAGATATACAGCTATTGGCCCAAAATGTTAAATATGCATGTGGCCGTTCAGCGGCCGATTTTGGTATAAGGCCCACTGTAACACCGCCATCTTCCAACTCACTGCAAATCATATCAAATTTATTATTACGCCTGCAAGAAGCTGAATTGCCTTTAGAAAAATTGGAATTATTTTTATGTGTTATTTCAACGATATTTGATGCTACTGGCTGCCCGAGAGGACAACAATTGGGAGCTGATGATTTCTTGCCTATTTTAGTGTATGTGGTGGCTAAATGTGGTTTTGTAGGAGCAGAAATAGAAGCTGAATTTATGTGGGGTTTGCTGCAGCCAACACTTTTAAATGGAGAGCCAGGCTACTATTTGACAGCACTGTGTAGTGCGGTACATGTTTTAAAAAGTTTTATGGCTTCGGAAAATGAAAATGGCTCCGGATCATTGGATGTAAGCTTCATAAAAGATAAAATAAAAACAAAGAATCATTTATCTTAATTAAACAATTTTTCTCCATTCTTTTATTTGTTTACAGTGGCGTTCTTCTTCTTTGCCAGCCTGCTCTTCAGTTTTACGAGTCATCATACCTGATGAATGTAATGGCTCCTTACAAACCCGCACTCTGCCTGTTCGACCTCATACCACAACACGCGAGGTATGCCGCATTATTGCCCACAAAGCACGTATAACGAATCCCCAAGACTATGCTCTATTCAAGTTGGTCGATGGCGAGGAGACCTTGCTTAATGAGAGCGAATGTCCCCAAGACATAAGACTAGCTGCCAAAGGAAAACATTGTATGTTGGCCTATAAACGTATAGATGCCAAAATAGCTTGGCCCACTGCCACTCAACCAAATTTTAATTAGAACTTCCCTTTCATTACAAAGCATACGAATACATTTTTTGTCTTGATTGAATTACAAAAAAAAAAAATATTCTTTAAAAATTCCAGAAATGTTTGTCTTAGTTTTAAGTAAAACAAACAAAATTGCTCAAACTATTGATGACGTTTTTTTTTCATAAAACATTTATAGAATTTTAAGACTTTTTGTATGTTAAGTTGTACTAAAAACAGTATTTGAAATAAGTTTAAAAAATATAACAAAAAATTAATTATTACAAACTAAACTAAAAAAAAATAAATAAATAAGATCTGAAAAAGACCGAATTCTTTTAAGAATCATGTATATTTTTTCATAAATATAAACTAACAAATAATTTAAAAAATATCAATATTTAAAAAATATTTAAAATGAATAAAACAAAAATAAAGAAACCAGATGAAAAAACTATTAAAAATTATTATTATTTTTTTTTTTCTGTTTGTTATTTATTTCTTAATAAAAATATTTTTCAGTTCAATTGTAAATTAAGTTTTATATTTTATAAACAAAAGAGAAAAATTCCAAACTGAACTCTTTAATAGTTTTAAAGTTTGTGCTTTATACAAAGACTGTTTCGATTCTTATTTTAAAAGCCTTGTTTTCACATGTAAAAATTTAAAAAATTTTTTTTTAATAAAATATTAAATATAAGTTGTGTTATATTTTGTTTGTTAATTTTATTTTCACTTTTATTCTCTTTCCTTTAATTATTTTTTTCTTTTTATTTTTGTAATATTATTGCTCCACCTGACTCTCCTCTGACTTGCATTTTTGTTTGATTATTTAAAACTTAAATATAATCGAATAAATATTTAACAATCATGTATCGAATACATTTGAAATTTAATATAAAAATATAACTTTTTCCTTCAAAATACCAACATATATTATGCAACATTTATTTATGTAAATATTTAAAACAAAATATCATACCCATTATATAATACAAATTTTCAATTTTATTCATTCATTTTCAGCTCAATTAATTATGATATTTACCAACTACATCATCATATATTTTATTTCATAATTATTCTTAATAATTTTCTTAATTAATTCATAATCTAAAAACAAAACAGAAAATACATTTAACGCAATATCAAAAAATAACACAAAATAAATTTCATACAACAGATTTGAAAAAAATTAAATTAAATAAAACAAAATTTTAAAAACTCGTGTAACCATATAAAAAAAAACCCATGGATGTTTTATTTCAGAGATTCTAAAAATTCAAATTCTCAAGTTCCAAAATCTGGATCTAGAGAGTAGATTAAAGGAAAACAAAGGGCATATTTATATGATATTATGATATGAAATTTTGAACATAGATGGATCCTTATCTAAAAAGTTATATGTATAACTTTTACCTCTTTACAGTAGCGAGAAAGGAGAAAGGGGGGAACCATCTATTTAATCTCTTCAAAGAGACACATAGTGTGTAATTTTGCACAAGTGTCTAATCGATATCAGCCCGATAAGTTGCGCTGAAAGCGTAAAAACTAATAAATAAAATTAAACCCTTCATCCTTCGCCGAATCGAAGATGCAAGTTGTTAGTTTTGTATATTTTCTCTTTGCTTAAATTATTTAAGCTCAATTTTAGATTAGCTTCAATTGTAATTATATTCTTGCTGTGTACGTGTGCTAAGCTTGCTACGAACTGAAGTTTTTTTTTTTTATAAGCGGCGTCAAAACGACGCCGTATGAACTCTATGTAACTTTCGAATTTTACTAAATAGATCATTTTTTTCAGGTTCTAGTTTCGTTGTTGCACCCTTTTCCGTAAAATCAGTTCTGAAATAAGGTTAACAAATGAAAATATTAAAAAGTTTCTTTCAATATGTGATGACGAATGCGAATTGACATTAATGATGACGGCATATCTTACGATAACAACATATCTAATGAAAATAAAAATTTATAAAATTTAACAGATCAGAAGATATAAAAGACGATAGTGAAAATTTTAAGAATCAAGGCGAGTGCAAGACCTTGTAATAAAACTAGTTGTCTCATCGTTATGGGTTTAATATTGTTCAACAAGCAAGAAGTCCAACGCGACAATGTTAAAACATCAGTGACCCTTTGCAATGTTTGTAACCAAAGCTATAAGAGGTGAAATAGTAATGTGGACTAATGTTAAGATAAATAAACGGATGAAGCTCAGAGAACTTACTCGCTAAACGAAATAACAGCCCTCATTGGAATATTTGTTTTAGCTGCTGTTAAGAAGAACCAACATCTATCTGCTGCTGAATCGTTTGAAGAATCCTATTCTGGTGCGCGATATGTATTTTAAAAGTCGGAATCGCGACACCTGTATGTTTTGTTATGACAAAGATTTAACGCTCCTCACTTATAAGCCAAAACCAAATAAAATGGTTTATTTGTTATAATCATGTAATAAAGAGAGCGCAGTAAACCAAGTTTCAAAAAAGCCTTAAATGGTAAATCATTTTACCAAATGTGCACCGCAATCAGCAGTTTTAGAAAAACCAGCCGATGGCCACTGTGTCAATTTTATAAAATATTGAACATGTTGTATCTATTAACAGCCTCCACGAATTCATGAAGCAGTTACATTTTACTCTTATCCAAGGACTGCTGACCAGATACCAACGTTAAGAACATCTTCAAAATTGAATATAGTGAACTAAAAATAATAAAAGAGCAACTGTACAATTTAAAAAAACACGAAACGAAAAATATGCCCTCTTTGTCCATCCTTTAAACGGCAAATAACAAAATCATTCGGTTTTTAATGTCGAAAAGCCTGTGCGGGGACCACAAAATAAAATTTTGTGCCTCTTGTGCAAATTAAAGATTGACACTCAATAAAATAACCAAAACCAAACCACACAAATTTGAATTTTAGCATTTCTTATGCATCCATTAAGATAGTGCAAGTTACTTTATTTTTCTCTTTCAAGAAGCTATTTGCATGTGAACTTTATTTCGGAAGCGTTGTGAACACTTTCACAGATCTCAACTATTTCATTTTGTCAATCGAAAAAATTAAGCGCACCACTAATATGAAATAGCCGACGAATCGAGCATTTGTGCCTCTGAAGGTTTTATCTTTAAAAATGCAAATATCACACATAATTTCATCACAAAACTTTGGGGGCGGTAACTCCGGATTACCGCCACAATTTTCACATTTTCTTCCTAAAATTACTGTTTTGCTGTGATTAAGCTAAATTAGATTTAAGCCACAGGTTATAGCAAATGAATAGTTTAAATTAATATAAACATTTATTTATAAAACTTATATACTTACATATACATATGTATGTAAATATGTATAGAGTTTGTTTGTACACTCAGTTTATTTTTCAGTTATCTCAATACCAGTTTTTGGGCATAAGCAAATGGATGTATGCTAAATATAAATATGTATGTCTGTTTTTTTTATCATTCGCCAAGTTTATACACAATAATGTTGTAAAAATAAACTTTAACTTTAAGCAAATTTTTCAAATATATTCTTTGCACACACGTGTTGCATGTAACACAATAAAAACTTGTTTGTAATATCATTTGTAAGATTCTAGCACAGAACACAATCACCGTGTGACCGGAGCTTTTAAATTTAAAGTTGCTTTAAAATTTCCACTTTTCTTAAAACCCTTAAAGGCTGTAAATCATAACCGTATCAAAAATATTTTTTTTCGGCAATGCAAATTGCAACAAAAAGAAATGAGACAAATTGAAATGTAAACAAAATTAGTATTGCCAAAATTGCATATTCAGCTGCTATTATATGTTGTGAGAGATTGATTTGATTTTATTCTCTCATGCGAGACTGAAAGTAAATATATACTTCAAGAATTATTCCTTGGAAAAAATATCACCAATACTATGTTGTGACGGTGAAATGTACCACTTACTTCGCTCTCTGAACCCGATGAGTAAGCCCTGGTATTCATATGACTTGTTTTGTTGTGACGTTTAACTATTGTAACTTTACATTCACAGGCATAAATATTTCGCGCGCATTTTGATTTTTTTAAATTGATAAAAAAGGCAAGTTCTAATAATAGTGATAATAGTTAAACGTAAAAACGAAATAAGAAATGTGTCATATGAACGCTATGGTTGGCTATTGTCGTTTAGAGCGCGACACAAGTGATTTATTTTGCCGTCTGAACATGGTATAATTCTAGCTTAGGCCTTGTTTACACGTTTCAACTTTTGTTGCTCATTGTTTCTTATTAAGTTGACGTAATGTGTACACGCAGCAATTTGTGTCAACAATTTTTGTGTTGTGCTTTGTCTTAAAATTCGAACTTTTTGACGTTTTATTTCATTCAAGTGGTGAAAAAATTGAGGTGATAGAAAAAGGTTTATTGAAAAAACTTTCTGTAAAAGAAAAAACTTACATACTGCAGTCTATAACTGACATTTAAAAGCCATTTTATTAGAATTAATGTTTAACAACACTTTTTATAATTTAAAGTAACCGGAATTAATTTTTTATCTTCTTTTGGTATTATGGAATATAACGACATACATACGTCCCTACTACTTATTATTAACTACATATAATAATTATAGTCATTCATTTTTTAATTTAATTAGTAGTTTTTATTATTACGCACTAGAATTATTGAATTGAATCATTAATTCTTTTTATTATATTGAAATTAACCACCGATTTCGTCAATACCACTTCCGCATTTGTTGTTTGTTAAATTAAACGATAGTGCTGCCAAGTACATATTTATGTACATCAGCTGTTTAATGATATTTTGTTGGTGTTTTATATTGTTTTTTTTTTCTACACTTTCGTAATGACACTTTCATAATATTTTTAAACAAAATCTAGTGCTTTAGTCTTAAACTTTTGAATGATAGTTATTAAATTTAGTATACAAAATTCCAAATATTAATTAAAAAATGAATATGTTACTGCAGTGTTTGGGGAAAAGATTACATTTAAGAAACCCCACCATATACTTAAAAAATCTTTATGGATATCATAACCATCCTCAGTCATTGCGATACTTAACAATAAGGCACAATGTTATTAGGGAAAATTTTAATACAAAAAAGCAGGTTTTGACGACGCGGTTTAATAGTCAGAGTCTGTGGCTGGTAAGACTTAAAAACACTGTATCAGAGTTTAATAAGAAAAGGCCCTCAAAAGTGATATTGAAAAAACATGATGTTATACGTTTAATTAGTTTGGCTAAATCGGAAAAGTTAGCTTTAGCAGGTAAAGTTTAGTAGAATTAATAAAATATTTATGAGTATTTACTTTTTATATATTCTAGCTGCAATTTGCTGTTTGATCATCTCGTCGTCTATTACAATGAGTGTACCCTTTGCTTTGGGCAAAATTTTAGATATTATTTTTGACAAGGAGGGTGGCAAAGGTCAAACTTCTCTGGATAAACTTAAATATTTTTCCGCTATATTATTGGGCATATTTGTGGTAGGTGGTGTGGCGAATTTTGGAAGAGTTTATCTCTTTAATACTGCCTGTGAGTTCATACAAATTTAAACTGTTTAAAATTTCGCCTTTTTGATTTTTTTCTTCATACAAGCCCTGCGCATTGTACGCAATTTGCGCTCCAATCTGTATAGACGTATGTTACATCAAGAGGTTGGTTGGTTTGACAAAAAAGGCACTGGAGAATTGGTAAATCGTTTGGCTACTGACACTTATTTAGTGGGAAATTCTTTAAGTCAAAATCTCTCGGACGGCTTACGTTCAGTTGTGATGGTTTTGGCTGGCACAACAATGATGGTAAGAATAAAATAAACACTAAAGAGAGAGAGAGAGAGCTCTGCTTCACGAGAAAACAAATTATAAACTACGAACTTCTGTTTTTAAATAATAAAAATTTTATATCTAGCGCCTGAAAATATGCTAACAAAAGCAAATAAGAATAGACTCCTTCAAAATACTTAAAGAAATTGTGTTCTATATCAATATGAAACAAATTTAGATTCTTAGAAACTGTGCAATTTCGGTCGGTCTTAGTTATGGGCCGATGAAACTTTCATCTCTCTGTTAAATCGTTATTATTTAATATAACGATGGTTTTAAAGAAAATTCATAATGTGAATAGATATTAAGATATTTTGGCTCTGTATTTATTTCTTTATTTCTGCGCTAGTAGAGAAGTTAGTTAAGGTGGTACAGTCAGCTCGCCGAGATGAATATTGAAGAGTATTTGAAGAGCATAGCAATACATAATTTATCATATAACTAGCATTGTCAATCAAACCTTGTAATTAATATTTAGTTTTGTCGTTAATGCAGAAATCTACATAAGAGAATCTCATTTCAAATCAAATGTCATTGAATATTTTTGATTTTATTTTTTAAGGTGTGTTTTAGGTAAAAATATTGTTAATTTGAAATACATAAAATACACTTTTTTAAGTTTTGTAACAATATTTCCTCTGAGTGTCTGCCTAGCACAAAATGGCCATAAAACTTGCTTACCCCTCCTTCAATAAATTTCTTTGGATATACCCTTTCTTGGACTGAAGTATTACTGCCAGTTTCTTGTTTTCTAAAAAAATTTTAAACGCCGCTTTAGGCATGCATTCCTAAAATGCAGTTATTATTGAATAGCGAAAATAATTGAAAAAGCTGTTTTTTTTTAAATTGAAATAAGATTTTAGGTTTTTATGGTTGCAGATTTACACATCACCACAACTAGCTCTAATAAGTACCTGTTTGGTACCAGGTATAGCAGGGATAGCTGTTATTTATGGTCGCTATGTGCGCACAATCACACGCCAACTATTGGATAAATTGGCCGATATATCGAAATCCGCTGAAGAACGTTTGGGTAACATTAAAACCGTAAAAATATTTTCAAAAGAAGAAGAAGAATGTAAATCATATGATAATTTACTTATGAATGCATTGAAATTGGGCTATAAAGAAGCCATGGCCAGGGCATTATTCTTTGGTGCGGTAAGTTAATCTCTATAGGTCAATTATTTGTTAATATTACAACATTTAAATATACAGACGGGCATGTCGGGCAACATAATAATTATTTCGGTTTTATACTATGGAGGCTCATTGGTTGTACAAGATACCTTAACTGTTGGAGCTTTAACATCATTTATTTTATATTCTGGATATTCCGCCATTTCTATTAATGGCCTTTCGAACTTTTATACAGAATTAAATAAAGGCATTGGTTCCGCTCAACGTATTTGGGAAATAGTTGATCGTCAAAATTCGATACCTTTGAATTTTGGCCTAACACCAAACATAAAACTCCGCGGTGAAATCATATTCGATAATGTTAACTTTAGTTTTCCGGCCAGAGCGGATAGTGTTGTTTTAGAAAATTTTAATTTAACTCTTAGACCGGGAGAAACCACTGCTATTGTAGGACGTAGTGGCTCGGGCAAAACTACTATTGCTTCTTTATTGCTAAGGCTATATGATCCCTTAAAAGGCAGAGTTCTGTTAGATCAAATGGATTTAAGAGACTTATGTCCCGCATGGCTGCGAAATCACATAGGTGCTGTAAGTCAGGTGAGCATGGTAAAATATAAAAAAAACACGTTTTAATTACTTATTCTTTTTACCATAAAGGAACCGGTTTTGTTTTCTGGTACAATAAGGGAAAATATTTTATATGGCTTAAAGGAAAATCAAACAATAAGTGAAATTCAATTTAATGACGTCATTAGTAAAGCTCATATTGATGAATTTACTTCACAGTTACCACAAGGTCTCAATACAATGGTGGGACAGAGAGGCATGATGTTAAGTGGTGGACAGAAACAAAGGGTGGCTATAGCAAGAGCTTTAATTAGGGTAAAATTCATAAAAGTTAAAACAATAAATATTTATATTAAAATTGAATTGTAAATTTTAATTCTAATAGAATCCTACAATTCTAATATTGGATGAAGCTACCAGTGCTTTAGACTCAGTTTCCGAAGAACTAGTACAAAATGCTCTCGAACAATTAGCCAAAGGACGAACTTGTCTTACCATAGCCCATCGATTATCTACAATTCGTAATGCTGATTCTATAGCAGTGCTCGACAGTGGCCAAATTGTTGAACAGGGATCCTACGAAAAGTTAATATCACGCGATTCTAGTACCTTTAAAGAATTAGTAAGAAAACAAGCTTTTCTTATGAATTCATGATGCCTTTTATTAGATCCGCATTAGCCAATCACTTTAATTTATTCATATTTTAAATCATTTTGTTAATGATACAAAAGTTTACTATTGTTTAGATAATTGTTAAATGCTTAATAAATCAGAAATTGTATATGGATAAACAAATTAGTATTTACTTCAATATTCGGTACAAAAAAATAATGTATTTTACCACAAGTTCTAAAAAGGCATAAATATTGAGACAACATAAATTAAAGTAAATTTTCCTTAAAATAATATTTTCTGTTTATTAGTTCTGTTTTATTAGTTTAAACATTTCAGTAAGAATGATAAAAAAAATATAGATAATTAAATATTTAAAGAAGACTTCGAAAAGAGCTTGTCTCAATATTTCCTCAGGAGAAATCAGTGAAATACAGAGCTAACGGTTAAAAAGATGCTGTATATACTATCACAAAGCGTGAAATAGAGCTTGAATACCTTCGTTCGTAAGCCTTTAAAAACACGGTTATTTAAAAATGCTGCAAATTCTTCATTGTAAACTGTATGCTTTACCAATTTTGGTTATAATTATAGTAATACAATGTCAAGAAGAGTTTTAAAGCTATATAATAGGTATTAAAAATCTAAATTAAATCATAAAATTTCAAATAATAATTTCTAAAATTTATATAAAATAACAAGACTATTTTGTTACCCAAATAACTATGCAAATGTTTGCATAGAAAATTCTAAGAATATTTGTACAAATGCTGTAGAATAGATTGCATATGTAATGAATGTAAAATTTAATGAATAAAATAAAAATAATAAATAGAATTCAGATATAAATTTCAGAAATATACGTTTTTCTCTTACGCTATATTAACAACGGAATAATGGAATTTATGAAAAACAAAACACTTAAGCTGGAGTTTAATTGGAAAAAAAACTTTTAAGTTTATAATGCTTAGTTCTCATTTTTAATTAAGCCACATTTAGTTAATTCCCTTATGACGATAGGAAGTGATAAGAAATAGAAATTGCTTTCCTCGTCAACTGTAACATTTTTGCATTTAATTATTTCACCATTTGGTATTAATTCCTCAAGCTTAGCAACAAGTTTTTCATTGCATGCTTCTGGCAAACCTGAAATAAGTAATTAAAATTATTTTTAATTTTTATTTATATATATTTTCTATTCTATATTCTTAAAGACAACCTACCTTCAATTGCACAATCACCAGTATATATGGGATAAGTGAATTGACGTGGATAACGGCGAATATTCTCGATGGGTATAGCAGTTATATTTCCAAAATCTATAAAGTGTATGGACGGATGACCATCACCGACAGTTTCTAAACACTGACCACGATACCAAAAGCCATCCTCTTCATAGCGAGCAATACAAAGTTCTTCAACTCTTTTTTTTTTGTTTAAAGAATAGAAAAAAATGAGTGAGAATCATCAAGCAATTGGAATAATCAACTTACCGCGGCGTATAAGGTTCTGGAGGTATGGATTCAACGTAAGACTGAATTTCCTTTTTAAACTTCTCTATTTCAATTGCATACGGTTTAATTGTGCAGGATATGCAGCCAATACACATCAAAGAATTGTCCATAACCACAAATTCAATATCCTTGCCTACTGGTAATTTTCTTTTTTCGAGATACTGCATTAAAAACAAAACAATAACAACAATAACAACAAAAACATTACATAGATGTTTATAAATTCATTTAAATAAAAATTAATGATATTGTACATTTCGACATACATTACGATCACATATTTCACTATTGTTTTGCGGCTCCACAGGTCTTGATAACTTCATTATCATTTTATTGAAATTTTGCTGGGTGTTTTCATCAATTAGTTCTACGGCAAAAACACCTGTCTCTTTGCGAAAATCTTCGGGTTTATAACGAATCACAACGTTGATATTATTCAGATATGAGTGCATGAATTTTCTTATTTCTTGTGTCATGTAAAAATCAGTAACATCTTTTAATAGAACGGGTATAGCATGCCTGGGCTTAAAAACAAATTCCTTGGGTGCCTCAAATAAATCTTCCATTTTCGCCTGTTCCATGTTACCATAATCCATCAGATGTATTAGAATGTTTGCAGGATTTTTGGCAGATAAGACCAAGACACGATTGTATTGTTCTTCAAATTTAGCAATGACCACCTCACCACTTTTAGGCAAAGTTTTTAAGGGCAACAACATTTTTCCCAGCAACTGTAAAGTATCAACTGTATTGAGGTAGCTCAAATTGTCATCTATAGTATTGGAACGTATAAAAACAACATTGGTTTTTGAAATGGCTGTAATGGTTACAATATTGCCATTCCGAGGCATATTTTGCTTATAAATTTCTTCACTATTCTGTAACGATTTATTTGAGTTATTTTGAGCAACTGTCGAGGATTGCGACACTTGTTGAGACGATACTCGTTGTTGAGTTAATTCTTTTGAGGAGTTTGGAAGTTGCTTTAAGGACGCTTTTAGGGCTGCTGGAATTTTCTTTGAAGGTTCGTTTGATGTATTTATGGGTTGTTTAGGAGAGGTTTCTGAAGATGTTGGTAACTCTAGAGGGGAATTTTTTAAAGAAGGTTGTGGAGGTTGTTGTAAATTAGATTTTAAAATTGCTGGCTGTTTTTTTGAAGAAACAACTGCTGAGTTGGGGATTTGTTTACGAAAGGTTGAGTTGTCATTGTGCTGAGATACAACTTTCGAAGATTTTAAAAGTTCTGCAGGGGAAATTCCATTTATTACTTTTATTTCGTTAGGTTTTACTATTTTTTCATCTGGTTTTATTTTATTGTTTTCCTTTGAAGGAGGAGGTGTTTTCTGTAAATGTCTTTTAAAATAAGATAATTTTTTTAAAAAATCTATTGTTCAAGTTATTGTGAATTTTACAATTAATAAAAGAGAAAAATTAGGTCTAAAGCTGATATTAACAGAAAACGAATCAAAACAAGCTATATATGCCGTAAATTAGAAATTAACAAACTGCCCCCCTGAATAATATAGACAACGAAAATGAACAGCTTTCTGAAGAGCATACGATATGGAACATTTAATCTACGAGTTGATGTTAAAAGAGGCGTACTGATAAAATGAAATTTAATTTCAATGCTCCAAATGACTAGAATATAGTATTCACCATACTTAAAAAGAGTACCCATCATAGATGATAGAGTGAAATTATAAACTGGATTTCTAAAACGTATTACGTCCCGATTCGCTCCAGCATCTTAAAGTGCAACAATCACTGAAGAAACTCATAAGACTTACAAGACAATAGTGGCCCATAGCCATAGTCATCAAAAAGTATATGTTAAGAGCTTTAAAGTATAGAGTTCTTTGGACTGTCCCTTTTGTTTGCTATAGACAAGTAAAAATATATTTTAAATGTAAATTTAAAAAAATAACCCACCATAGTTTTTAGCTAGCTACCTTAGTACCAATTTTATCACAATTCTATGACATAAATTTACGGTTTCAGTTTTTTTTGCAGAAATTACGTCTTTAAACATTTTTTTTTTAATTTCCAGAAATTTACTTCAGCTTTTTTTTACTAATTAACTAAAATCAATCAAATTTACTTTTTAATTATTATTTAGTTACATATTTTTGTTTTGATTTTCGAAAAAACAATATATCCACAAATCAGATATTACATTTTGCTACAAATTGTATGCAAAGATTTTCTACCTTTGAGGTGTCACATATACTAAGCCGGTGCAACTTAAATGCGCAATTGTGACTATGAACCAGCACAGTTAAAACGTTTAAAAAATTATTAAACGTAATGTTAATGGTTATTATATATTAATATAAAAATAAGTCGGGTTTTCCATCCTGGTGCTATAACTCCAGAACGCACGAACCGATTTCCACGGTTTTGCATTGGTTGGAAAGGTCTCGTGGTCCATGAAGTTTATAGCAAAGAAAATTCAGGAAAAATTTCAAGAGAAAAGCAGAAAAACAGGGAAAATCATATTTCACACCAGTACGTGGTGTGTGAGTATCCCTCACGAATAACTGAAAACTGAATGGATCAATGCTTGACTATTGCAAACAAGCTACTGATTGAAGTAGGAATGATTGCGCTAAATCGATCGATGCACGATGCATTAAACCAAGAATTAAATCGAGAGCTGCAATACAATGTTGATACGTTGCAGGAATTCGTTCGAAATAATGTGCCGTTGCTGAATGAACAGCAAAAACAAGTATACGAAACATTTATGCAAGCGGTGGAAAATAATATTGGTGGTCTATTCTTCCTGGACGCACTTGGTGAAACAGGGAAAACATTTGTCAATTCATTGATTGTGGGCACTATTGGATCAAGATGTGACATAGCTTTGGCGTTAGCATCATCTGGAATAGCGGCAACTCTTCTTAATAGCGGTCGTACTGCACATTCTGCGCTTAAGTTGCCACTCAATTTAAACACAATTGATACTCCAACGTGCAATATTTCCCGATCCAGTGCAATGGGAAAATTGTTGATGCAATGCAAGCTCATTGTTTGGGATGAGTGCACAATGGCACATAAGAAATCACTTGAAGCATTTAACTTCACACTGAAGGATCTTCGGCGAAATAACAATATCTTTGGCAACGCCTGCAGATGAATTGAATGCTTGCATGAAGGAAGGCATCACCTTTGTGAAATAACGTAAAAACATTATCGCTAACCACCAATATGAGAGTTCAACTTCAAAATGATCAAAGTGCTGCACAATTTTCCAAACAATTGTTAGCTGTTGGAAATGGAAAAGTCCCAGTTGATGCGACAGCTTGATTAATTACTCTTACCAACGACTTTTGCCGATCTGTAGACTCTCAATTAGCTCTTATTGAAAATGTTATCCCAAACATTAGTGAGATTTATCAGAATTATGCTTGATTAAGTAAACGAACAATTCTAGCCGCAAGGAATAATAATGTTGTACATGCACTGAATTTCATCATTCAATCAAAAATCGATGGCGATTTGGTGACATACAAATCCGTTGATTCCATAACAAATCCCGATGATGCAGCAAATTATCCAACGGAGTTTTTGAATTCTCTGGAGTTACCAGGATTTCCACCACATAACTTGCAACTCAAAATTGCTTCAGTTATTATGATATTGCGTAATTTGAATCCACCGAGACTTTGCAACGGTACTACGCTTGCAGTGAAAAGGCTTAAGCCGAATTTGATTGAAGGAACCATTATTAACGGAAAGTACGCAGGTGAAAATGTATGTATTCCTCGAATACCAATGATTCCGACTGATCTTCCGTTTGACTTCAAACGATTGCAATTTCCCGTTCGCCTTGCGTTCGCAATGACAATTAACAAGTCGCAAGGCCAATCGCTTAGTGTTTGCGGGATAAATTTAGAAAATCATTGTTTTTCACATAGGCAGCTATACGTTGCGTTTTCACGAGTTCGGAAACCATCCGCTTTGTTTGTGTTAACGTCAGACCATAAAACTAAAAATGTGATTTACCAAAGAGCACTTCAATGAAACGGATAATTTGCGGATACGTATAACGCTTCGATTCAGTATTTACTTTGGATTCACTTTCATTTTTTACTTGGAGAAGTTCAACTAAATTCCACTTCATTTTTGTAATCGAAATGAATTCATTACTGTTGTGCAATGAAATAAAATTTTTCCTTTTCAAATATAAAACAAAAAAAAATAATTTTTCTTCATCTTTTAATCCCCAAACGAAATGTTACAAAAAAACGAAGCCATCTGGTGGCGAAACGGAGTTCGCCGGGTTTGCTAGTTGAATTATAAAACAATGAATTTTTAGTGAGAAAACAGTGTAAACTAAAAAGGTGTAGAAGATGGCCGAGTTAATGGCTTGTATTTACATGTGTGTACATAAAAATTTTGATATGGATTCTTTTTTTAAATCGAATTTAAATTTTAAATGAACTCATGAATGGAAGTCCTCGATTAAAAACAATGTATTACAATGGTTTGTAAGTTTCAATTTAATTGCATATTTAAATTATGTTGAAGAGGTAAGGAAACTAAAACTAGATTTCTTACATTTACACACATACTTACTTTGGTTTTCCACATTTATACCGGTGCTGAGGCCAATCTTCAAGCTGGCATTCAACACTGCAGTAATATTGAGAGCATCGTTCACAAGTAGTGTCACATGCATAAAAACATTGAGAACATTTACCGAATTTATCTGTCATTGGGCCCTTTCCCATTGAATGTACATATTTTTCTTGTGATTCGTTATAAGTGCCGGAAGATTCTTTATGTTTTTTATCGATAAATTGTTTGGTTTTCTCAGGAATGCTTTATTAAAGAACAAAAAAAAAAAAAAAACATTAAAAAAATATTTTAATATTATGGATTCTATAAGCAAAATTATAAAATTAAATAATTAAATTTGTTTAATGTAATTCTGCTTGATTACTTCAACAATAAATATGCCATGAAATTCTCGTGAAATATTCATTAACCAAAGCTATTAAAAATATAATATATCACCGCGAGATTATTGATAATATAACATTTTCGAGATGTTTACTTTTGTATAGAAATTCAAAATTTTTAAGCGCAAACTTAATTCTTTAAATTGAAAATGTATAAAAAAAGCCAAAGGCAAAAAAATTAAGAAATTTTATTAACAAATATAAGAAACAGTCGTGTCGAAAGAAAGATATTGCGCATAGTTAATAGTTGCTAAGTTCATATGGTTTAATTTGGCGAAAATTATGTTAATTTTTTTTAAATCTTATTGTAAATGTTATTCTTTTTTCTTTCATATTTTCATAACTATTTAATTAACGCTTTACGGTTTACAACAACCAGGGTTTCCTATTATGTATTGTTTGAATTGAAAAAAACAGGTTAAGATTTGCTATATAAAAACGTAAAATCACACCCAAAAACTATATAAAAAGGTTTTATTCAGAAGGAAAAATTTAATTTAAATTTAAGGTGATTTAATTCATTTAAAATTTCTTAATACAAAACAAACGAATTCAATATTCGGGGTTGTCATAGAATCCAATGTTATCGGAATTGGATTTAAAACCGACAAAAAAATCCAATGTTATCGGGTTTATGTTCGAATTGATTTTAATGTCGGTTTTAGGTGTCACAAAAACCAATGTCATTGGTTTTTTATTGGAAATAAAACAAGCAACTGATTGCTGACAGAATTATATTGCGGAATTTTTATTTTAATTATATCAATTTGATTTTTTGAAAAAAATGTAAGTAAATTTTATTATTTTTTGTAAAAAATATTTAAACCTTAATAATTTAATGGAAAATAGGGGTAAACATAAAAAAAAAAACGCAAAACTCCATCATCATAGAGTTTATGGAGAAATATCCAGATTTGGCAAAAGGCTTCACCAAACGTGATAAACCAACTGTTGCTTCCCTTTGGCAAGAGTTGGCTGAATCACTAAATAGTGCCGGTCCTCCGCAAAAGGATATGTATGGCTGGAAAAAGGTATGCATATATGTACGTATGTATTTTACAAATTAAGATTTGTGTTTTTTTTTTGTAGACATGGACTGAGTGGAAGAGTGAAATCAAACGGAAACTTGCTCAAAACAAAGCAGAGGCAAGGTCTACTGGTGGAGGACCGTTTTCAAAATACCAGCTCACGCAAACTGAAGAGAGTGTAGTACGTTTATGCGCTATGGCTACGTCTGTTGAAGGAGTAGCAGGTATTTCAATTGGACTTAGTGAGGATATAGTAGACATTTCAGGTGACAAAGAGATGCCAGAAACGTCTAAAAAGCAACTATTATCTCCACAACAGACAAACAGCACACCAAAAAGGCAAAAAATAGAAACTGTTAACGAAAAATTAAAAACTGCGGAGGTCATTTTTGATTATTTATTAGTGTAACTTATTTTATCTTTTTTTAGGTCTTTATTTTATCTTTTATTTAAATAAAGCACACTTTTTCAACAATATTTAAGAAGAAATACCACAATTTACATAATTTTCCAACAAAAAATTACATTAAAAGTGTAAATAAATCTACAAATACGCAAAACATCTGATTCGAATATTGGTTTTATATTTGTTCGAAAAAGACAAAACCAACACGTTTTCATGACACCAATTGAAACTAATATTGGATTTCAATTCCAATAAAAAGCAAAACCGACTTGGATTCCATGACAACCCCGAATAACTTTTATTCAAGACTTTTTTGTTAACAAATATTCGGTCATCCGAACCTTATTTATCATCATTGGGAATCATAAATGCTTTACAAACAGTATGTACTCCCTTTTTACTCTTATTATTTTTATTTTGAGCTTTACAATTGTAATATAAGAAATTACACAATAAAATTAATAATTAATATCATCGATTTAATAGACAATATTTTAGTGAAATTTTAATTAAAAAGGTATCGCATAATATGGAAAAAATAAATCGAACTCTGTATCCTTTTCAAATAGAGATGTTTTATTTATAATAATAAATATATAATGATAGTTATTTGACCTTTTTTTAATATTTAATTAGTAGTTTATTATTAAGCACTTGGTCTTTTTTTTTATAAAAAAATTTTTAAACTTTATTTTTTTATTATTTTTCAATATTTCGCCAAACCATTGGTTGGCATCTTCAGGATAAACAAAAAGGTATATAAACAATTAATCAAAAAAAAAAAAAAAATAAAAAAATGGTGACTGAAAAAAAGACTTATTGCTTAATAATAAACTACTAATTATATAATAATAAATATTATTAATTGTTTATTTATTGAATATTTATCACTACGACTTTATATTTTTTGGGTGAAAAATAATTTTTGTTTTTTGAACAAACTCTCGACTTTTCTTAGCAAACTTTTGAAGTATTTATCTGTTACTCAAAATAAAGTTTACATATAAAAACAAAAAATATAAATAAAAATTAAGGGACATAGCAAGACCATATTGCGCGTTCAATTAAACCTAAAATAAAAGCAACACAAAATATTTAACCGAAATTAAAGTTTACAATACCCAGACTATTATCAAAAAGTTCAAAGGAGTAAGTTCAAAAGCAATTGTATTAATACATAAGTTTACATCACTAATTGTTGATATGAAAACATTTATTCGGATTTTTCTGAACCGTTTTTGTAAATGTTCTTTTCCGATCTGCTGTTAAGGTGTACACATTATTGAACGAAAAAAAATGGTTTTGTTTTTTAAAACTTAAAATTAACTAACATTTAGTTAAATTTAATGTTTTGTTTACTGATTAGAAATTAAATTTATAATTTTTATTTCAAAAAGAATTGTTCTTGTACATTAAAAAAAAAAACTATGTTAAAATTACAAAAACGATAATGAACTTTTATAATATCTTATTACCACTATTAAAAGTTTCTTGTTATCATTTTATTTAGTTACCTAATATCTCTGCTTTAGCAAGTTTGTTAATCAATTTCTGTTTAAAAACATAATTTATATAAAAATAAAATTTATTGTAATTTTTAGTTTATACAAATTACATGAAAGTAATTAATATTATGCAAATATTATATACTTACATATGTACGTATGAATGTATATACATATAAATGTACTTACCTTACATATGAACGGCCATTGCGGTAATTAAATTTGTTGTTATTCGGCATCCTGAAAAGGCCTTGGCGTTCTAAGCTGTGTGCATCGTTCGTTAGTAGGTTCAAAGCAAGGCCAGCTTTAGCTGCATCGTTTGCATTAAGTAGCGGTTCTTCATTTATTTTCGGACGAGGATGATTTTTTTTCGATAACCGTAAATTGCGATTTTCAATATCAATCCCAGTTTTATTTGGAGGCACCGGCTGAAAGTTTTTCTGACTGTGATTTATATCAGATGGTTTCTTATTGTGGCTTACTATTACTTTGAAGCCATAATTATTATTTTCCAAAGCACGCAGAACAGCTTCCATATCACTAAAAAAAAACCCAAAAATTGTATGATTTCAAACAAGATCCTACGTAGACATTTCGTGTTTTCTTATTTTAGACTTATGACTTTAAATATTTTGACTTTTCAAACTTTTTATTTCACACTAATTTCGAATGGGTCACACTGATTGATATGCAAAATTTTTAAATGCCAAATTTTCGATTTTGAAAACAACTCGAATTAGAGTCGATCCAAAAATTATTTAAATTAAATTACTCAATTTAATTGATAAGAAAAATATGAAACCATATTATTCGAGGGCTATTTATAAAATGACTAAAGAAGTATGTTTAATTTGGGGGTTTGATTTTTTCATAAAAATAAAAACTTACGCCACAGTAGCCATGTCCACAAAATAAAAATCATTCTTATTACTATCTCTGACAGCCTTAACGCGCCCGTGTCTGGAACAGATATTGTGCATAGCTTTAACCGTCATATCTTTTGGCAGATTTTTGAAAATTAAGCTAGGTATAGGCCGATTTTCTCGTTCGCCTCTTCCATTTTGTATAGCCTGTTGAGCAGGTTGTAGCTGAGCATCAAGTTCTGCGCCTGGACCCGAAATATACTGGTTAAATTCGGTGTTTTTATAGTCCTTCTCCATAGGATTCCAATGATTAAACTTATGATTTAGCTCTTCGACGTTCATATTGTCGTGAAATGTTAATTTCGGTGTTTTTAAGCAATTACAAATTAAACAAATGAAACCTTGGAAGTAAGTTTACAATTATGCAAAAAGAAATCCCTTTTAATAAAAGCCGTAATTATAAAACAAGTTGCCAGATGGTAAAAGAGGAATAGAACGATTTTTTGTAAAAGTGTGATATCGTATATACATTATTTTATATTTAGCAGCTTTATAGACGTCATTTGAGTTATCCTACTAACTGTCTATAACAAAACAAATTTCGGCAGCTGTCAACTTTTTGTATATATTTAAGGCGAATCGATTACCATGTGGCAGCGAGGGCGAAATCATTGATTTTCGGCGTCAATATAAATCTGAAACTCAATTTAAAAAATGTTTAATTTTTTTATATATGTATACATTTGACCCAAACAAACAAAAATGCAACCATTTAATGTTCTTATGACGACACCGCAAGTTGCCTTAAACGGTTGTTAAAAAAACATATATTCAAGCTAGTCAGGTTTAAAAAATAGAGGCTGTTTAAAACTCTGAAATCACCAGATATAAAATTATAAATTTTTATATGTTTTTCCTTTACATTTTCAAAGCAAGCAAGATATTGCTATGCAAATGAAGCAAAGAAAACAATAGTTATCCAAAGTTATGGTTTCCTTTCGTCTTGGATATATACAAAAAATTGATAGCTTCACTTCGGTCCGGAAGCATTTTTGTCAGTCAGTAAGTTAACTTTTATGATTTGACTGACGATTTTTATTTTAAATCAGCTAGCATCCTTATTAGAAATGCGATTTGTTATGATTTATCGATAAGTATAAAAGGTATGATAATATTTATTTGTGATGATAATATAATAATTCAATTAGTCACGTAAAGTAAATCGTAATAGGGCCCATACACGACACAATCATAATGTCGCAATCAGTTGATTGTACAAGCCGATTGACCGTGTGTGGGGTTGATGTATGATTGATCAAGCTGATTGTGTAAAATCAAAATGAGTTTGATATTTTCATGATTGTGACAGCGTGCTTGTGTCGTGTTTCGTGAAATTTGTTCAGTCATTCATTTATCAAACAATGAACACATCGCCGGAGTAACTGCTAACCGATGAAACGGTGAAATTGGTTCCCTTATCATTGTGCTTTTCTTAATAATTAATGGCGTAACTTCCTTTAATAATTTATAAAAATGTTCTTTATCCATTCTTAAAAAATTATTAAAATCGTCCACGGCACTGATTGACAACTCTTTTAGAAGTTTAGTGTCTCCTAATTCTTCTCTATTTATTAACCATTTCTTCATCCACAGCCTTTTCTTCTTTTCTTTACGTTTCTTTCTTTTAATGCTAATAGCAGCAATAACTGCAGCACAAGCGTCGTCGCTATCCATAATGACCTTATCCACACAATACTTGAAATCAAATGAATATTGAGCAATCGTGCTGGTGTGGTGTTTGGTTAAAGCGTGATTGATCAATCATGTGATTGCGACAGCATGATTGTGTCGTGTATTGGCCCCTTAAGCATCATGTATGGTCGTCGTTTGTTAATTGTTTCTCTTGTTGCATCTTTTTTGTGTAGTCGCTTAGAAGTTTTTGCCGACTTAAATAATCCTGTCTATATTATAACCATCACCGACCTCGCTTACCAACATTGAAAATGTCATCGGGTCCTAATAGTCTAAAAAATGTTAACTTGCCTATTAAGTTATTTATTTAATCATAGGTTAAAAAATGTAACTTGCCTATTTAGGAATAGCCGAGTAGTTTTAAACGAAAGCATTTGTATTTCAAAATATTCGAAGCTTAAAAATGATTTTCCTAAGAACGCAATCTTATTCTAGGTACATGCTATTTCGGGAATTCTAATATAAATGAAAAAAAGGAAAATTGAAGCATAGTTATGAGGGAAGCATTTTATATTTTTATTTTTCAATTTCATATTACCCTGGTATTAGGTGAAAAAAAAATTTTAAATAAAAATACATATACATTGTCCAGAAATTTTATTTTCAATACAATACAATTATAGTTTTCATTAATCAACTCTTCTCTTCTTTAATAGACTTCCTAATAAATCGGATATAGCAGGTAATTCGGAGGTAGATTGATTATGCAGATGACTTCCGGCGATTACTTTGTTATGATTGCCCTGCATATTACGATGTTGCGGGAAAGTAGGCATCAATTTGGGATCACATGCTAAAATATAACTTAAGTATTAAGCCAAACTATATCTTACTTAATGAAATACTCACGCAAAGGCGGTTCTTTAAAATAACTACTCTGTAAACATTCCTCTGCTGTAGCTCTTTTTTTGGGATCATACATAAAAAGGAAATTGAGTAATCTTAGACCAGCAGGCGAAAGATATTGAAATTTCTGTTTTAAATTATTATACGGATGTTTCTTTAGAGTAAAATTTTGCAAAGCAGGCATTTTGCCTAAATCTGGCCATATTGATTCTGAAGGAGTGCCTAACAAATCGATTATCAATTCAAGTTGAGCTATTTCGGTATTGCCGGGTAATAAGGGCTTATGTGAAAGCAGCTCTCCTAATATGCAACCAACAGCCCACATATCAACGGCTGTCGTTTGAGTTGGCGAACCTAATAATAGTTCAGGCGAACGATACCATAACGTAACAACCTGAGGTGTCATGGAACCAGATGGCAACCCGAATAAACGAGCAAGACCGAAATCAGCTAAAAAAAATATTTTAAGTAATTTGCAAATTAAAGCAAAGAACTCTCACCTATTTTAACACATCCTTTATCCGTCATTAATAAGTTTGAAACCTTTAAATCACGATGTATAATGTAACGCGAGTGCATATATTTAAGACCCTGTAGTACTTGTAAAATAATACACTTTACTTCTGATTCAGAAAATGGTTGAGACATATTATCTAAAAGGGATGCCAAGTCTTGCTCGCAATACTCCATAACTAAAAATATACTAAAAGGAAAACGTGAAATAAATAAACAGAAAGAAAAAAATCCAATTTTAAACTCTTTATTTAATATTTAAGCTTATTAAGAAATTATAAAAGTTTTTACCTTTCCAAACTCTTGCCAACAACTACATCCAACAAATTTACAATATTTTCGTGTTTGCAAGCCTTTAAAATCATTATTTCTCTTAAGCCGCTAACGGGTAAACCGTCTTTTTCCTGGTCCATTCGAACCTTTTTTAATGCCACAATCTCATTTGTTCTAGTGTCCCTGGCACGATCTTAATCGACAAAAGATATGAAATACTTCAACAACCTTCATTTAAAAACTGACTTACAAACAATGCCGTATGTTCCTTCCCCAATGCGGTTTAATTTTTCAAATTCTGTGACAGCGCGACATCTTCCGTGCTTAAAAAAGTGTATTTTACTTTACTAAAAAACTTGATATATTAATTGTTTTCTTTCTTACTACATCTCTCTCCTTTATTTCTGTTGGGTCGCCGGTTTTAATGGATATAAGAAATCCTTTACGAGTTACAGGAGCTTGGGGATCTGATGGACGCTGTTCAGTAGTTTCTTTAATGAAAACTTACATTTTAAGATTATTTTGCTTAATTGTATTAATATAAGCGACAAACCTTTGCTCATTTTTGTTGATATCACGCTTTGTGGATAATATTTTACTTTGTGTTTAATATAAACAACTTTGTATATGAAAAAATGTTTACATCTGGTGAAGAAATAAAAATAAAAAACTAATCACGTAGGAGAAGATAACAAACTCGGATATAATTTTACATTTTGGCAGAGTTGCACAGAACGGACTGTTTTCTAGAAAAATGAAAACAAACGTCATGTGCAAGAATAAATATTTAACAAAGTATGTCAAAAATATACCATTTTTTAATTCGATTTTTAATAGTTAATTTAAATTGTATTTTAATTAAGAAATATGAATTGAAAAGCCTGTAGATCGTAGAAACAGATTTTTCAGTTGTCACTTTTCTCAGTTAAGAAACAAAGGCACTGCACGTTAAACATTTTGGAGTTGTTTTAAACATTTATGATTTCAGTTTTCCATTAATAACGTGGTAACCATTCCGCGTGCACAAATAGCACTATATACGATCGATAGAGGATAAAAATACGAATCGAAAGTGATATATCTCATTTCTAAAAAGACCTTAGGGAAAAAGTTATAAGGCAGCAAACATTTGAAATTGTCAAAAAATCGTCAAATTTTTTTGGGTTTTCATTGTTTATTCTTACTTTGGGATTAATCCTTGTTTTATTTGGAAGCTTTTATTCAATCGATATACAATAAAGTGTTTAAGACACAAAAATATCAGAGATTTCTAAAATCTAATATATAAAAATTGATGTTTATATTTTCGTATTTTATGCACGTCCAAACCGCTCGTCCGATCGCGATGAAATTTTTATGATAAGATGGAAATTTCTGCCCCTCCAAACGATTAAACCAATTTAATGAATTTAAAATATATACGTCTAAAAACTCACGTAGTATATGGCAATTTTCAAAACTGTCACCAGAATGAAGTAAAGGGGAAATTGTCTGAGTTTAAACTCGATTTTGGTGGAATTTAAACTACAGATACCCCTTCGTTTAGAAGGAGACATTCGCTTTGTACCTCCCAAAAGTAATTCCAGAGAGGAGGCAGGATACGGGTTCTGGTTCTCCGAAATTTTTGAATTAGTTTTACTGAACTTTGAAGAATTTGTAGTCTTTTATTTATAAGAAAATATATCGTATGTTTCCAATGTACCTAATTTCTCTTCCTCCGACACTTTCAAGTCCAGTTAAATAACATTCAAACAGATTTTGTTAAATGAAGGTGCAACAAGTTTTATATAAAAACTTTGTGGATTCGTAACTTTAAAAATACGAATTTATATCTTCAGATAAACTTTTTGAAGCCACTAAACTGGATAACATTTGTTCTTAATTTTTCAAGGAACACTCTGCAAGCTTTTCTATCATTCTGGTATCTACGTTGCCAGGCTAGGAAATTTGTCCGCAAACTGGAAATTCTAGAAATAAAAAAGTCTGTTTGGTGATTTGAGATTGCCCGGAGGAATTTAAAATGCCTTTGATAGCATAATTTAAGCAATAAAGTTTCTGTTACTACACATAGCAGTAGATCCAGAGGCTAAAGAACGTTATTTTTGGTAAAAAAAATCTGTAGTTTCGGTTTTGACTTTAAAAATGAATATTTTGCAAAAAATATTTAAACTAAATTATCCCATTAATCAGTTTTTTAATCATATGAACAAATTGCTCTAAGTAAATGATTTATTACAAACATAAAACACTTAGAGTGAATTTTTTAACAACAGTTTGTACTTATCAAGTTGCTACGCCTTTTTTTATTGAAAACTTTCAAATTTCCACAAAATAATAAAATTTTCAGGCAGATATTTAGGGATAAAATAAACTGGCTTCGAAGGATTTTGAGGAACAAAAACATACAATTAAGGAATTCCACTTAAAAAAGATCTGAGAACTCTCTCTGATATTTATATTTTTCATAACTCATAATCATAGATAAATTAATTATCTATGCTCATAATAAAGTTGGCCACTCTAATAAATACACGTGCTGTTTGTTTATAATTTAATGCAAATATATTTTTTTCTAATAAAAATTGTTGAACAATGTCGCAGGAAGAAGGTTTGTTATAACAATAATATTCAGCATAAAATACACAATAATTTAAAATTATTTGTAGAATTTTCTAAATGGTTGAGGCGTCAAGAAAAAACATTTGAGGAAAACTTGAAATTTGCCATTAAATCTTGGCAAGCGGTAGAATTTTCCTTAACAAATAAATATGAAATGGTGCTTCAGTGGTTAAGTGAACAAAAACAGTTGAAAAATGAACAGTTATTGGAGGATGATATTAAAGAATTGCTTAGATTACGTGCTCAACCAGGTTTGATAGCACACCAAGTTAAAAAAAATTTTGTTGAATGGATGTTGGAACATGCCAGAACTAAATCGGATAATACAAGAAAATGGTGTGGTTTACTGCAACTTTTAGTGGAATTTGAGTTACTACAAGATTTATATAGAATGAATTATGAACTGCAATGCCGTGTGTACGGGGGGATCTTTAGCAGTTATGAAAAATATTTACTAGCTGTGGAGCAAACTGAAAAACAATTTTTAAGCACATATGAATCTGAATTTTTCGGTCTTGTTCTAAAAAGCCTAACAGAGACAATAAAACGATGCGGAGATACTGTTTTATTTGAAAAAGCCTATACATCTTTTGTCTTGCAACCCATGGCACAAGTCTTGCTGGTACTGCGTGCTTTTAAAATAGATTTCTTTAAAGAGTTTTTAGATCTCGAAAGTTTACTGTGTGGCGCTATGAATGAGGAGGAAATAATAGATCGAATTTTTAAATTAGACTTGCCGATAAAAATGTTATGTATTGAATGTGCTATAGTGAAACGAAGAGGAATAGATAGTTTTATTAAATCTTTATTGCAGCAAGTGTTTCGAAATTTTTTAGATGATACCTTTGACAATTTGAATCCGTCATTATTATTGACGGAAGCTGCACTTGTAATAGAAATGTTAGGGCGTCACGATGTGAGCTTAAATGTATATGTGAATGAAAATAACACAGCCGTTAAATTTTTGGGTGCACAAATCTTTGTAGCCGTAAAAATGTTAACTCACACTAACTTAAAGGAGGTTCTTATGCTCTTGTGTGCTGCACTACGTTTAAATCCTCTTTTATTGGAGCAGAATGTTTTCGAAATTACGGCTAGGATGATATTAGCTCCCAAATCGGGAAATAAAGAAGAACAAGAATTGTTTGAGGAGTATTTAGTGTTGTTAATGGACATGTTTAGACGCTTAAGCAGGGCCGAAAAATTTGTTACAAATCTATTCAAGGCCCTAAACGAACAATTGAAAATCGTAGATTTGTCCAGAAATAAAAAGCGCAAAGCGAAAATGGATTTTGGAATACAGGAGCCACAGAATAAGAAGAAAAATTTGGATGAGAATAAGCCTGAGGAAAGGACCACTACGGATTCTTCCAAGTACTTGAAGATTTTAATTCAGGATTTTTTTAAGCCCACCTTTACGAAAACAAGGATTGAAAACAATAAAATAACTTCTACGACATCTTTTGAAAATCTGCAAAACTTCTGGCCAAGTAATTCTGTGGGTTTGGCGTTTTCGAAAATAATAACAGGGCTAGTTTCCAAACCCTCTATAACCATATGGAAAACATTATTGTTCGCTCTAAAGGAGCTCATACAGTCATTGAACGGCGTTATAGATATTGATGAAAATTATTTATTTAAATTGGACTTTCAGACTGCTATGTTGTGCCAATATTTTGCAGGCTGCAAGCTCGCAGAGCAGTCTGATAAGATTATAGTGGAATTGCAACAGCAACGAGAGTTTACTTTTGAGGTTTTAAAATTATTTGGGCAATTTTTATTGGAAAGGGAACATCAGCCACGTACTATGAGCGCATTTTTGGAGTTGGTTTACTATTCCTCGAATTTTGAATTGCTTCTAACCTATTATTGCCCCGATGGTTGCAGCGACGCATCATTGCAGCCACTGAAGGTTGTAGAAAAGCTTCACAACTTCCTTACGCCCAAAGAGTGGACATTATTGCAGCAACGAGTTCTAAATTTTGGCAAATCCTCTTGTAAACATTTATTAAATCGTCTTAAAATGCAAAAGTCGCAAGCAAATTTTTTACTTTTACCAGAAAGTAAAGAACCTTTATGCCTAGTAGCCACCGATCTGGAAACATTTAATTATCTTTTAAGAACTCCCCAGGCCAAATGGTATCTACATCAACTGCAAAGAAATGAAAAAGTAGCCATAGCCGACTTCATAATAACTAAACCTGAACTCTTATCTCTTACCCTTGATGATTTGGAACTTTTAGAATTTGTTTCATTGGCTGTTTACGAAAACATTTGCAAAACCTTAAATTCTAAATATTCTCTACTAAAGTCTTTGTCCTTTGACTTTAATAAGGCTCGCCAATGCGTCGAAATTTCTACACGCGAGTTGCTAATTAAGGAATTGATCGATGTTGTTATCAATAATTGTGAAAGAGAATTTAAAGTAAAACAATTGGTTTTGGAGGATATTAAAACAAATTTAGATATATTATCTCGTTTATCCTTGGGCCAATTGAGACGGCAGAGTAAAACTTTAATATTTGCTCTACATTTATGCTTGTATCGCGATTTGAAAGTTGCACAAGAAGATGAATTAGCTCTTCAGGCTATGAATATTTTGGAGGGTGAGTAGTCTTAATGTTTATAATATTTTAAAAAAAATATTAAATGTTTTTAAAATAAAATTTCAAACATCCCACTAATAAAAAATACGCAGGTTCAAGAAAAAGTTTTTTTATATTAATTCATTATGTTGAAGGTTGCCCAGTTTTCAGATGATGAAATGGCTAGATTAAAATTTTAAGATTTTCAAATGTTAAATTAAGATTTTTTCACATAAATAAGTACATCCGACCATGACATTTATTCCTTTAATAAACGTTTAGTTTAATGAGTACTTTTATTGCAAAATAAGTGCGCACAACTTTAAAAGTTTTTAATAAAACTACACGATTTATTTAAACGATTATTCGCGATTAAGCACAAAACCACGATGGTAACTTTACCACTTCAACGGATGCTAACTGATGTTTCGACTGCTGTATTTTCACTTGATCACGTTCACAATTAGACTGCTTCTGCCCATAAGAGAGGGTCTCTTATATACTCTTTTGAGCGGTTCCAGAATATACTGGAAAACTAATTCATCGCATTTATTACATATGCCGTCGTTATCATTATTCAATGTAGGTTGGTTGTCTGGCTTTTTTTTTCTGATTGTTTATCTTAGTTCTTGAAATTTAAATTAAGCATATTGTTGTTGTTTTGTGTTCATAAGATTTCTTAGAAAGTTCTTGATTTGTTAACATACAAAATAGGTAATTTCATTTTACTTTTTTTCAGTAATAATTAATCTTTTATAAGTTTATAAGTTTAAGCATATTCGTAACTATATAATCACAAAAATATTAAATATCGAAATATATAAAGTTTTGAAAACATATGTGCTTGGATTTTCCGACGGGGTTAAAATTACTTTTATTTTTATTTCGTACGAAAAGAACACTGAAGATGGCAAACAGCCGAAACCGAAATTTGACGAGAGTCGACGGAAAACCGTACCCAAATAAAAGTTTTGAAAACATATTTAAGAAAGGCTAAATTTTGCGGGTATCCACATAACATGATAAAAAAATATGGCTAAATTTAGTCGGAAAAAATGGTACTAAAAAGATAAACTCGGTTATATAGTCCACAATAAAAAAAAAATCTAATGCAAAAAATAATTTGAAACTCAATATCGGTGAATTTAAATTATTTTAACGAAAGTAAGCATGCGTAAATTTAACGTAAATCAAACACTTTCTTTAACACTTCTGCCTATTTCTTCAGTTAAACTAAACCCGGTAAAATAGCACCTGTAATAAAAACTCAACAAGAGTCCACTCAATATTAATGATCCAGAGACTCAAAACTTTAATTGTCTCTGTAGTTTATGCTTCTCTTATTGTAATCCCCGAAATGATTTCTTTTTTTTTCTTTGAACCCTTAAAATTTTTCAATAGAAAATGTTAATTGTTATTTAGTTGATAGCATCTCCTGTTATGCCATAAAACTTTTAAAATTTATTAAAAAATATATTAAATTTTGGAATTTCTTACAGATCTTTTACATTTCGGCCAACAAGTTTTGATCTTTAAATATCTGCCCACATCACTATTACTCAAACTGTTACCGACTGATAGTTGCTGGGAACTCTATGAATTCCTCTTTTCCACTATTAAAAATGGACAAAAAGGAACCGAGCAATTTTTAAACGATTTAGCTAAAAAACTCACCGAATCGCAAACATCTTCAGGTATCAAGGAAGAGGAACGTAAGCTATTATTAATAGCTATAGAAACTCTTACATCACTTAGTGGACCCAGTGCAAAACATATGCGCAAACATTTGGATGAATTTTTACAAATCTTTTCCAACTATTTAAAAGGTCATTTTACGAATGCTAGCGATGGAACCTCGAAGAAAGACAAAAAATTTGTACAAAACACTTTAGCTGCATTTGCACCGTATGCATCGGTTGTACTAACAAGAACTGTCAAGGCTAGCGACACCACAAAACAAGCAAACGATTCTAAAGAAGTTAAAGAATTAATATTTGAACTGGATGAAGATTTCAGGCGCATTAGTAAAATTTATATAGGACATTCGGTAAAATATTTTTATATTTTTTAGTAAATAATTTTCAAATATTAAATATTTATTTTATCATTTTAGATGGATTATCGAAATGCTCATGCTGTGCGTTTAATGCAAGTGGCTATAAATCACCGTGAATTGTTGCATTTAGATCAAGATGAAATTGAATTTGTTTTAACCAACTATTGGACTCAAATTAATACAGATTTAAAAGATGATCAAAATCAGCAAAAGCTTTGTACAACAAAGGCCATAGAAGCGGCTGTAAAAATGATTATTGGCAATAAAACCAATGAGGATTTATTGCTCATACTTAAAACTATAACAAAAGATGTAGAGGAGAAAAATTTTTCCAATATTCTAAGACTTTTAAATTTAATAGCCAAATGTCCATTTAGTACAATCAAAGGAGCTGTAAGTTTTTTCTGTGAGTTTGTGTCTACAAAAATTTTAATATTAATTTTATTTTTTTAGATTTTCAATGAACAATATAAACAAGTTACTGTTAATATAACGATTCGTTTACCTAGAGATGAAAAACAGTATTTAAACAATTATAATTTAATTGGTAATCTTTTAAAATGCCATCAAGCAGTAATAGATAATAAAATGGTAACTATAGAAAGCTGCAATTATTTTATTTCTTTTCAATTTATTTTTATATGTATTTTTAATGTTTTAAAGATTCCTATTTCAACTGATAGCATGGATAGTATTTTATCTTTTCTAATGGATATTAACATTAAAAAGTTTCCTTTAAATGATACAAATCTCAAAGATTTTTACGCAGTGCATCTCGCCATGACTGAAGTCTGTTCTTCATTTATAAAATATCGCCATATCTTATTGATGGATCGTGTTCCGCAGTATATGCATATTTTTAAAGATCTATTGCAGGCAGTTGTTTGTTATAAGTGTGATCGACAAAAGGATACTGCTTTACCCCCACACGAATTAGATCAACTGTCGGAATTGGCTTTGAAACTGGAAGCCTTGATGCATTTAATTGCACAACACAGAGTGGGTGTTAAAAGAGTGGCACCATTTGTTTTGACATTTATCATTAACTTAATGGTAGCGAATAAAAGGCCCACCACTTTATACAGCAAGGTTAGTTAATTAATACAAATAATCTTAATAATAATTCTCTTTTTTTATTAACTAAATTTTTTGTCAAATTATTTTTTGTTTTTTTTTTTAGATCAAGAACCACATTGAAAATATTTGCTATGAATTGATCGGTACTTGTGATCATCGTGTCGGTAGATTTATTTTACGTTGTTCGAATGAAGCTGGTCGTCAATTATATGAACTTTTAGTTAAGGACTATCAAAAGTATCACAAATTTAAGGGAAAAGTGTAAATTCGAATGTGATTTTTTTTATATAAAGTAAATAATAACTTTAACATAATACAACCATCCTTTCTTCATAGGAATTTAAGGAACAAATTGATGTATGAGTTAATTTAATAGGGAGGAAACAAGGTTGAACTCCCCTATATTTCTCTTCATACTCTTCTATAAAAGCTTTAGAAAAATACAAATTTCCCTAAAAAAATTTAGATTTTATCAAAAAAAAAAAAAAATAATTGTATTGTTGTGTTACGTTTTTAGCGTTAGGACAGCTTTTGGCGAATAAAATAAGTTTAAAATTTATTTGTTACAAAAAATGCATTTTTGTGCTGAAAACTTAATTTTTATAAGTCGTCACACATTTACTTTGTTAAATCTTTCAGCCACGGATTTTATATATATATATATTATCTATCTTATAGTAAAAACTTGCTTCTTTATTTAATTAATTTTTATTAAGAAAAACATAAAAATAAAATAGCTTTTTTGTGAAAATCAGAAAAAGAGGTTTTATATTTTCATATGCGAATCTACGGAGATGCTAAGGAAAAAAAAACTGATCATTTGTGTTACTTATCCTGAAATTGCGTTTTATTTTTTATGCATCCTACAAATAAAATACGCTAATATAAAAATAATCACAAATGCAATAGAGAAATACTGATAATGACAGAAGTTATTAACCTACACTTAACTTTCCAACGTTAACGCGTCCAAAAAAGGGAAAAATATTCTTTTCAACCCACATTGTTATTTTCCGTTTCTTTTGAATTTTAGTACACAAGCTCTTTTAGTACAACCAATTAATAAAAAAGAATATAAAAATGTAAAAAGATTTTAAGATAAAACCTCGAATTCTTATAAACTAAAATTTTCAAATTGACTTATTTTTATTAGATTAAATTTATTTTTGTTTTATGATATTATGCTAAAAAATAACCCATAACCAACTATGAAAAAATGTTTAACCTTGGACCAGAACTCAAAGAAAAATTTCTATTAATTTAACTGGTTATACTGGAACCAGGAAAAAATTATTTTATTTAACTGGGTGTAGAGTTTCAGCGTAAGAATGTTAACTATTTAAATATGAAAAGTATGTAAATACATAAAAATTAATTTCTCCTTTTGGTAATGAGAAGTTTATTTTTTGTAATGTCCGCATAAAGTATATTAGTCGTATCGAAAACGAAAATAAACGTTATTTTTTCAAAAATTGTTTCAGAAAAGTCAGACATTTCCCAACGCCTTGACTTGGGTTGTTTGTCTGAATATAACAAATAAAAGACAATTGCCTTTATTTTCGATAACAGAGAAACACCTCAATTTAGTTGCGGAATTTTGTTTTTATTTTCAAAAAATTGTAAACTATTTAAAAATCCTTCTTTTATTTGGAGTTTTCGGCAAATTAGCATGGGATGCATTATACCACACAGAATGATCTTACAAACAAACAAATATTAGAATGAAATGCAGAACATTTTTCGTTAATAAAAATATATTTACATTTTTCGAATTGACCTGCAAGTAGATTTTTCAATGTTTATTTAAATTTGAAAATAAAGTTCATATATAAATGATTAACATAAAAACAAGAAGTAAATTTGTACTTTATTAATAACTCTTTAATTTAGGCAAATAGGGAACAGTTTTCACAAACGGGATGATGGTCTTGACCGGAACCACTTAAAAAAATATATAAAAAATATTTAATTTTAAAAAACTTGTATGCGATTTTTTACAAAAAAAAACTTACAATATAGTCACACAAGTATTACAAATAAATTGACCACATTCCGAACAAGAAAAGCCACACTCTTCACACAAAGGATTCTGACAATTCGTGCAAACGCTTTGAACATATGTTTCGCGGTCACAGCATTTAGCCTTGCAACGTATCCATAAAAATTCATCTTCTTCATCGTCAGCTCCTTGAGCGGATTCAATCTGACCGTTTCCAAATAGTACTACCAATTTTGATATTGGTGTCTTTTTATTGTGATTTGTTTGTAGGTCGCTGTTGTTATTAAATGAACGTGCCGCTTCAAACAAAAGCTTTGTTGTTTTTGCTAAAAAAAAATGTCTCGTTCAATTGATCCTTTCAACAGGTTAAACTAGAAGTTACCATGTATTTCTCTCATTTTATTAATATCATGAGATTCGACAATTTTTTCATTAACATGCTTTTTTGTTTGTAAACTGTATGGAGATTCCTCCGAGCGCATTCTTTTAAGACTTACTCTTTCCATTTTGCCTTCATTCAATAAACGGACCAATTTTCTGTTATGTTTTATTCTTTTACTGAATATCTTACTGATATAAGAAGCAGAAGAAACCATAATCACAATAATAAATATTAAGAAACAACAGGGTTGGTAAAAATGGTTTCCAAATGTGGAACGTTCATGTGTAAATAGGAAATAACGTCTCTGGTTTAATTTGCACATCTTTATTTACCTTTTGACAGTTGTCTTTTTTTTGTTTTCCGTTATGTGGCTGATAAATTTAAACACTGGCCACAGCAAAATTTATCCAGGATGTTCACCGGGAAGGTATACTACTTTGTTTGTTTATAGTTTTTGATTAAATAAAATAGAATGGATCTTATATTGATAAATGTTTTATTTAGTGTCGGCAATTATTTATGGAATACCATATCAGATAAATGTCGCAGAGTTTCGTTATTTGTCTCTTTAGACATTTAACTGTTCTCTGGCTGATTATTGAGGTTGGCCCCTATATGGGAGTATCGTGGTGGTTGTGGTTTCGCGGCCCCATATCAGGTTTGTTGTTTAATATGGTGGCCAGGATCATATCGCCGTTAATGACACGCTAGGTGAATGATAGACATGTGTTCTGGACAAGAGTTGGAAAGTCTCCAACTCTTCAGCAAGGAGTGATGATTTGCAGCCCTGTTCTGGAATCATTAAAGTTGCAACTAGGCAAAAGCTGTTGCTAGAATTAGTCTTCGGCTTCCTAGCAAGAGCATGACGTTCCTATTTATGCAAAGTGGTTTGACCACCATCTGATTAAGACTCCATAGCCAGGCGCGGATGTAAATCTTATCACGTAATTACATGTTAATCAAGCCCAAAGAATGAAGTTGTGGCGTTAAAAAGTTTTCAATCATATCACGATATCGAACCCCATTCACAGTTACTGTTACACCGTTTTCATTTTCAAAGAAATTAGGCCCAATCATTCCTAATGACCAAATTGCACACCAGGCAAAGGTGTTGAATAATTTGAGGGTTTCCCATTCCCCACATATCCATTCAACTGAAAATGTGCCTCGTCATTATGATTTATTCATGAAAATCGGGGTTTTCATGGGCAAGCTGTAACATCCTATTGACATATGAACGGCGGCGTAAAGCTCTTGTGTTAACTGAATCTTATATGGAAACAAATCCAACTCCCTGTTCAAAATTGTGGCCAAAGTTGTTGTTTGAAGACCAAGCCTATAAGCACGGCGTGGAATTAAGATTGATTGCTTTAAACACTTTCTTGAGCAGCAGTAATTTTTTCAGTCGATATTGCAGTGTGTAATGGTTCATACTTGAGCCTATCACCTATAGACCCTCTTTCTTCGAAATTATTCACTACAAGATAAATAGTGCATTTTATTGGCACGTAGTTTCTCCCAAAAATTTCACGTAACTTTCTCATCGTCACTGTAATCGAAGATTGATTTTGATAAAATGTTTTAACGATTAAAACACGTTGGTTTATTGAATATTTTTCCATAATAAATTTGCCATCTGTCTACTTCACGACTGCCAAATATGAACTGTCAAGACTAATGTTAACCAAAATGGCGGCAAAACAAATTTATTTACATAAAACATAATATATATATAAATATTTAATAGTGAAAACATTATAAGTTATGCATATAATAATTTATCTTAAGTTATTATTGCCAGTTTTGGCCCTGTAAAGTCATTTTATGCGGGGGCGTAATCATAACAATGAATTAAAAAAAAATATGAATTGAAGAAATATTTTTTGTTATAAATTTTTTTTTTGAAAAAAGTGTGTTTCCATTGTAATTACAATACATTAATTTATTTTATAGTATTAACTACAAAAACGAAATGTGACAAAGAATATCATTTCATTATGAGTATCAAGTATCTTTTATTTTCTTCTGTTTAGGTTAATACTAAAGAGTATAAAAATATAAACGAAATTGAAGTATAAAATTAGATTCATTTAAAAACAAATCTCATTTAATTAGATTAAGAAAACTATACTGGAGTATTGAAACAAATTCAATTACAGATATACGGGACTAAATATCCTCGAGATTAAAGAACATAAAACAACCTAGTTGACCACAACATAAATACCTAAACAAGATAATAAAATACACAGTAAATGGCAGATGTGTGAGAAATAGTCGGAGTAGAGTTCCGAAAATTGTGATCGTCAATTTTTGCGTCAACGTTTTTATCCACTTTTAAACGTTAACGTATAAACAAATGACAAAACAGTGGAAAGAGAACACTGAAAATGGCAAATAACCGAAACCGGTTTGTTCACAAACCAAATCTGACGAGGGTCGACGTAAAACCATACCCAAATAAAGACAAAACATTCGTCACATTTAAATTTATTATAAATGGTCTACACCTGGCAAATTTGAGGTTAGGAAGTATATTGCCTGTCATATGATGATTATATGTCAAGAATTGACATTTATTTAGCAATAAACTCGTTGCGTGGAACATTTATGAATTAGCCGTGTAAAAGACTGAACAAAAAAGAACGCATTTTTCAACAAAACCATTTTTAGTAATGAGGCGTGTTTTAAATTAGGCGAAAAGCTATTACAATCAAAGAAAGTGGCCGTATGATGCGGTTTGTGGATAGGCAGCATCATCTGATTATGATAACCAATAACGGTTTTGTTTTTGGCCAAAAACTCACACACAAGCGTCGATTTGTGAGCTGGTGCATTATCATGGTGCAAAATCCATTATTGGCTCTTCCACAATTCTATGCGTTTCTCACAAATTGCTTCCCGCAAACGGCGCATAACTTCAAGGTAGTATTCATTATTGACCGTACGACCTTGTGGCAAGAATTCATGATGCACCACGCCTTTACAATCAAAGAACACAGTGAGCAAAACCTTCACATTTGACCGAACTTGACGTGCTTTTTTCGATCTTGGCTCTTCTGGACGCTTTTATTGGGATGATTGGGCTTTGGTTTCAATGTCCCATGATTCGTCACCAGTTTATGAGCAAATCTGGATCGTCGTTGACGACGTTCAACAGCTCCTGAGCGATGTCCATGCGACATTGTTTTTGCTTAACATGTAGCAATTTTGGAACAATCGTCGCTGCCGCACGTTTCATGCCTAAAACAACTATAAAAATTGTCTGGCATGAGCCGAACGATATGCCAACATCATCAGCAACCTCCCTAATAGTGATTCGATGATTATTCAAAATCATTTTCTTCACTACTTCAATGTTTTCATAGATGGTCGACGTGCTCGCGCGACCAGGACGAGCATCGTCATTGATATCTTTTCGCCCTTGTGTTCTGCTCACAGAAGACTTGCCAAACGTCAAAGTCAACATTTCAAATGTCCTTGCACATTTAATTTCATTTTTTACACAAAACTTAATACAGTTTCTTTGATCCATTTTTTCGAATAGTAAAAAATCGAAAAGCACACCAAAACACGACTAACCTTTTTATCTGTCAAAAACAAACTGACAATCCAAAATGGTTCATATTCTCAATATATATGTATATAACAGACATGTGTACCAACATAACAGAAAAAAATGCGAAAATCGAACATACGTAACTCACGAAATTTGAAACCAACGGTTGTTTTTTGATCATACCTCGTATATATTCTCGCTCAAATGTATATGCAGGCCAAAAACTAGAATCTACTTCTTGAGGAACAGTTATTTGAAGCTGGATATAGAGATCTTGTTTGAAATACACATATTTAAAAGCAGAAATATCAGTGTTGGGTTAAATTTTATCTTTTATATAAAAAGCGACATCATCCACTGTTGTATCAGAAGCTAAACGGGTGGTTTGAAACTTCAGTAGACGGTAAAGATCGATATTAACTTTAAAGCGATGATCCAGGTTCAATTCTGGTGATATTATTACCAATTTCAGTCGAACGGCTTTTAACCAATGACGAATGAAATTCATTATCAGGACTAACAGACGACATTAACGAAATCGAAGTAATTAGCGTTGTTGAATTCGGGAATGATGATAAACATTTGGATGAATCGTTGCAAATTATTAATTGATTTGTATTGAGTTTTATAAAAATCAGTTCGTATGATATATGTTGCGCGTATCTTTCACAGTTTAGGAGATATTTGATTTTAAAACTAAAATTTCTGTTTCTTAACTTATGTATGTTGGTTTACCATATTGCTAATAGTAGAACAAAATGCTTACATCTCTTTTAGTTTATAAAAATTGTTCTAGAATTGTGTTATTCACAGGGTGTACGAAGTGATGCCTTTAGGCCCAAAACAATGACAGAGATTACATTTAAGAAAACGACATTAACGATTTGGTCAACTGAGAAATGTTTTAAAAGTGAACATTCTTATTACAGCAAATACTCGCATCAAAAAATAGTCAGACAGATGAGACAGATATATATGTATGTTTTATATTGCATACATACATACATATATGCGCATACATTGTTGCATATTTTTGTCTATAAAAAACCAAGCAACAAATTAAAAAACAAAAAAAAAAAAGACAAACTAAAACTAAATATAGAAATATTTAAAAAAAAAATCTATTATTTGTTATGAAAATAGAATAACATTTTTATTCACTGTCAACATAATGAGCATGAAAATACATATGTATGCATGTATGTTGTATGTTGTATGGCTATGTTCGTTTTTCTGTCTGTCTAACATCCTCTCAAGAGTGCATATTCGTAGAAATAATCATAAAACATTTTAACGCAACAACATATTTAACACCTAAGAGGTATTTGAAGATGATACAACTAAATAAAATCGAGATAAACGAGAACGAAAAACAAATCAAATGCATATTTTCTTGAGAATCGAACGAATCCAGAATGAGCAAATTGTGCAAATGCTTTGTTTTCCTATGACATTGTTCGCTATATGAGTTATTGTGTTATTATGGTTGCTTTTTTTCAAATGTGTTGATAAGGGCAGAATAATTATTTCAAAAATATAGATATGAATGTATTTATTAAAATAACCTGTGCTTAGCCAAATATTGTGAAGGAGCAAAGATGAAGAATTTCTTAATAAAATTATCGTAAGAAAGCATATTGATAAGAAATTGACAAGATGGCATTTGAAAATAAGATTTTTCGCTTAAAGTATTGGAATTAATATGTGCAGTTGTCACCAAATATTTCAATTAAAAAAATAAAACGTTTCCCATTGCTGCAATATTTAATCTTGCAGAGCTTGCAGAAAAAGCTTCTGAAAATAAAAGTTTTATTTTATCTAAATTTCTTAATCATTCGTTGTAAGAAAAGAAACGTGCAAATTAAGAAATTTCAAATTATTGTCTTTATAAATTTAACAGTTTTCCGTAAAATTTAAAATTTTTTTTATAAATATGTTTTATTTCCACTATTGATAATGAAAAGTATCTGTTTATATAGCTGCGCTTACTATGTTGGTTAAAGCATCTACTTGGTGGGAATTACATTCTTCAATGGAAAATCGTGGGGTCATTTCTCTCGTCAAAACATTAGGGAGAAAAAATAACCTAACAATTGGGATAGCCACGTTGGTAAGAGTAAATGTGTCGAAAATAAAAGATCGTAAGAGGGTATGAATACAAGAAGCACGCATATACTAAAGGGCGTCCGCCGGGAAGGTATAATACGTTGTCTTGCTGCCATTTTGGTTAACATTAGCCCTGATAGTTCATATTTCGCTATGAGTGATAAGGTTTGCACCAGTACCGACCGTAGGTCATAACCTGGTGGTGACCGAACCACTGTGGGTGATTTTAGCATCATCCTCGTCCTAGAAGGCCTTCAGATACGTATACCCTCTGGTCACTCCTAGTTGCAACTTCAAAAGCACGAAGCCGCAGCCTTCACTCCTTGCTGAAGAGTTGGAGACTATCCAACTCCTGGTCCAGAACGCATGAAGTTTAATATAATTCGAGAACACGACAGCATTCATGCTCACTGGACCTGGACCATTCATTATGTTCATTGTGAATGATCCGACCCACAAACTCAAACACACAACCACCACGATACTCCCGAAGTGCCGACCTCAATAATCAGTCAGAGAACAGCTAAAAGGTTAAAAAGACAAATAGCTGAACTCTGGGACTTTACTGATTGCCGTGGAAATATAGTGGATTGTTTAGTTGGCTCCTGCTAGTCTATTACGGGACTGGGCTCCCTTTTACCCCCGAAGATACATGTAATGACGGTGGATTTCCGTCAAAACATAAAAATGTTCCCCCGGGGGGCATATTTGGCAGTCGTGAAATACACACGTTAAAACATTTTGTCAAAATCATTTATAGATTACTGTGACAATTAGAAAGTTACGTGAAATTTACGCCGCCGTACATATGCCAGTAGGATATTACAGCTCGCCTATGACAGCCTCGATTTTCATGAAACAGTCATAATAAGTGACGAGGCAAATTTTCATTTAAATGGAATAGTCAGTTCTGGGAACTGGGAAACCCTCAAGTTATTCACATCCATTAAAAGTGACAGTCTGGTGTGAAATTTGGTCAGGAGCAATCATTGGACCTTACTTCTTTGAAAATTCAAACGGCGTAAAGGTAACTGTGAATGGGAAGCGATATTGTGATATGATTAAAAACTTTTTAATGCCATAACTACATGCTTTGGGCTTGATTAACATGTGGTATCAACAAGACGGTGACACATCGCATACAGCCAGGATTGCAATGGAATTACTGCAAGACCTCTCTTCACAACAAGTTATTTCAAGATGTGGTGATATTGATTGGCCTCCATGGTCGCCTGATTTGACTGCTCCGGATTCTTTTTGTGGGAGCATCTAAAAAGCAAGGTTTAGGCAAGCAAACCAGAAACGCTTCAGCAACTCAAACAAAATATTCGTAATGAAATTAATGAAATACCGCGTGAAATGTGTGAGAATGTAATGAAAAATGCGCTCAAAATGGCTCGAATTTGTCAGGCTAACAGAGGCGGACATTTTTCGAATATTGTATTCCTTAAATAATTGCCTACATTAAATAAAACAATATAAGATCCGTTGTCTTTTATTTAATCAAAAATTATAAACAAAGAAAGTAGTATGCCTTCCCAGCGGATATTCTGTATTATTACTAACGCTACAAAAAGTGTGAAAATATAAAATTGTGTTGCTTGCAGGTTGTGATTTGGCATATAAAGTCCTATTTTCTAAACCTTTATTAGCTGGCATTAGAAATCTACGCCGAGAGGTGTTTCCATACAAGACATGACTCTAACGTAATATTTACACTGTAATTGATAGGGGGCCCGCCCTTGCACTTACACACGAAAGGTGTATTTGGAATATATAATTTTGTATATTAAATCCACTCACAATCAGTATAAAAAATGTCAAATATTATTATTTTTTTTTAATAAAACAATTTCTTTCAGTGCATTTTAATATAAAATTGTTGCGATTTTATGAGAGAAATCACTTTTTTCGTATAAGAGTTTGTTGAAGAAATTATTTCTTTTATTAAACTTTCGTCAGCTAAAAGATTTCTATAGCATTTTAAGCAAGATGCGTTACTTAGTTTTGGTTGAAAATTTTTTAACTAAGGCACCTATAGATGTTTAGCGAAAATGAAAAGAAATGAAACCAATGAAACTATGGAGACTGCTCCATTAAAATTAAAAAGCTAACGGCATCATGGATAGTTCGATTTTTCGTTGCAGAACCCATGATTTCTAACTCCAATTCAATGCAGCATTTGTGATCTTTCGTATGATTAAGACTAATCGACCTTCAGAAAATCTGTTATGTGAAAGAAATAAATTATTTGAAAAAAAAAATATAAAATAATCCATTCACAAACCAAATTTGGCGCGGATTGACGTAAAATCATACCCAAATAAATTCAATCCCGTCGGAGAATATACGCACATATCATAAAATAATTCCTTTGAGAAATAAATTGCTTTTATTGCCAAAATAAAATATTTTATTCCATTAGCGCAGGAGTTGCCATAATGTGCTTGTAATTGTTTTTCATGACAATTTAACGCTCAAAATGTAGTGAGGGCTTTGAGCTAAAATGTGTCGGTAGACTCAAGTTAACAATTTATAGAAAATTTTTAAAGGCAATAAAGCTATTAAACTGTTTTTGTTTTATTGACGGATTTCCCATATTTTTATTTAGAGCACCTCTTTGATATAAATGTGTACCTCTCAGCGGACATCCTGCTTAATGGGCAGAGTAAATGCTTTTGTGAATGTAAATTTCTGGCAGGTAGTCGCCGTGTAAAAAATAAAAATTATTATTTTTTATTTGCATCTAATAAGACTCCTATAACAATTATAATTTGCGAACTAGCAAGTGACAGAAATTACGAACGGAAGAACAAACTTATATGCCCATTCGCAACCCGTAGTAAAAAGTATAAAAGCAGACACAATTTTAAATAAAAAAATTTTAAACAAATAAAATAAAATTGTAATAAAAAAGAGAAATTCCTTGAAATTTATATTAAAAATAGCACATGGTATTAATGTATGTGCTTTTTAACTAAGTGATCAGCACTGATAATTTTGAACCAAACAAATTGGATTCTTCCCTGTTAAGAAGAGTCAATCAATTCCCACTCATGTGTTATTTAACTTAATAATTTATGTATGTGAGTTTTAAAATTTGTTAAAAAAAGGTATTATTTGCCTGTTTTCTGAAATGTTTGTTTATCTTAGTGAAGAACAAAAGCACAACAAAAATAAAAAAATATAAACAACGAAAGAAAATAAAAAAATACTAAATGAAAAAATGCCAAGGTCAGTAAACCTTCAAATGCTCTGCTCATCTTCTTTCACAGTGGTTTATAAAATGCAGTCATTTAGCCAGCCAGCCAGGCCGTCAGTTAGTTAGTCACAGCAGCAAAACATAAATTTAAAATTCTCTTGTTTGTTTTGTTTGTAATTTGATTATTATTTTTTTTTGTCTGGCGATGAATGGTTTTACAGCAAAAAATATTAAACGAAAGCGAATGTGTTTTTTTTGTGTGTCAAATTCTAGTGAGAAATTTTAAACTTTTACACTCAATGTGTAAAAATTGACACATTTAAATAATATGCAAAAAGAAATCAGTTATTTAAAACAACAATAAAAACAAATAAATTTTATATAACTTTTGGGTTGACTTGGCCGCAGCGAAACAGATTTAAAGCTCAAAACCTAATGAATACCAATTAGAATTAGAATATGCCGATTGAAAATGAAATCACTAAAAAACGCATTCATGGTTTACACCAAGGAAAATGACAGCGAATTGATATATTTAATTAAATACAAGCCTGGACCTGCAATTAAAAATTAAAAATATGTAAGTAAATGAAAGCTATATTTAATTGCCAAATCTAACCCGAATTCGGTACGTTCCTTCGAAGATCTTCGTATCAGTCGTGATTAAGACAGCAAATTGATACGGAACTTTAATGCAACCGGGCCCATACGAAATAAGAAGTTTCAGCCAGGGGCATTCACGTGATGCATGAGGGTACTGAAGGTGTTTACCCTATATGCCGAGGACGATTGCAATGTATGCAAAGAATCAAGTATTTAGAATGTATCATTTAGGATCTTCAAACCTTACTCTTAGCTGGAAAGTATGCTATAAGAAAACAAATCAGATGCTTTCTCCGACCAGCACTCAATGCATAGCGCCAGAGCTCGGAAATTAAGTTATGGCGAGGAGTAAAGAAGGAGTAATGTTTGTGGACATTCAATTTAAACTTTCCTACATTGAAAGTGATAGGAAAGACCTCTGGAGGGAGTATATTCCACATACAGGAAGTTCTGCTAAAAAACGAATTTTCCCTGTAATGCGTAGTAGGGTTAAAAGCGAAAACGTTCGAGTAACGTGAAAAAGTTTCCTAGTTTCATTAAACCACTTACCATTGTAATAACGATAAGACAGTGAAATACATCCCACATTGGGTCGATGAATGAGAATCAATAGACTTGGATACCCTCTTGGCCCTCTCCTGTACGCGGTCGAGCAACTCCAAAATAAACTTTGGAACGCCGGCCGATACATGAGAGCTGTATTCCATTTTTGGACGGATATAGTTGATATAAATAGCACGAAGACCGCATGAAGAATAGAACACATTGGTAGTTCAGAGTTTAACAAACTTCCTCAGAATATTAGAAATATTGCTCGAATCTCCGTTTAAAAAAAATGTGAAAGAGCATCTTTTACAAAATTTGGAAATGCTTCTATAGTGATTATAAAAATTATTATTTGATCTCAATTTAAAAATTTATTTTTTTTCTATTACAAAATTTATGTTGTTTTATTTTTTCTCATTATTAAAAATATTAATTTTTTATTATTTTATTAATTTTTTGTTTCTTCTTTTTTTGATTAACTTAATTATTTATTCTTCTGGTAATAAATTTTTTCCAACACGCCTCAACAATGTCTTTAAGACGCAGAGACATTATATATTGTAAAATTATTATCAAATGAATAAGGATGTGATTACAAAAAAAAAGTGAAGTATTTCTTATACCGCTTTAGATTATATTTTGTAAGGGCTATGTTAAGTTCAGAGTCTATACGCAGACAATCGAATCGATTTCAACCTTTTTCATATATAAATTATTTATTGTATCTTCATATATAATATGAATTATCAACAATTTTTTAAATCTTAAATCTAAATGTATAATCATTAGGCCCGACCAGTGTCAGACATAAATTCCATTTCCATTTGGAGGATTATTGACCAATGCCCCTGTGTCTCTCCTTTTTAATCGGATATGACCTCTAAAATTCAAAATATCCCGCGCAAGGGGATTCGGGTGGCACTCGAGCTTAGTTAAATATTTGCCTGCGTATTGAGCAATTTTAGCAGTCACGAGTGGAATATCCTAATCGCGATGTATAATTAAATTTCGCATGTACCATGGAGCTAATGTAATCAATCGTAGTATTTTGTTCTGTCGGCGTTGAATTTTTTCCACATTTGAAGCTGAAGCAGTGCCCCATAGTTGAATTCCTTAGCACCATATTGGTTTCACAATCGACTTATACAATAGAAGTTTACAGTCCAGACTAAGAGTTGAGTTCCTGCCAATTAGCCAGTGTATTTGAGATAACTTGATTTTCATTTGGATTAGCTTTGTGTCGATGTGGTATTTCCATGTAAGCCTACGATCAAGGATTATGCCAAGATATTTAGCGTGCAAGTGGTGAGGAATAATGTGCCCGTTCATACGAAAAGTGATTAAAAACTTTGATGATAGAATCGACATCTGTCAGCGTGGTCATGGTGGACATTTGCCAGAATATCATTTTTCATTCATAATTGCCGCACTTTTCTCTTCGTGATGCAAACAAAATTGAAATCATCTTAATCTGAATTTTTTGTTTTATTTTTTAGAAAACAAACTTCTTGTTGAAAAGTCCTTTATATTCTGTGGATTAAAAAGATCCCATGGCCTGGTTTTGGATAATATTTAAAGCTTAATATGGATTTTTGGGGATAGAGTTTTTGAGGTATAACTTCTGGCAGCAAAGACTCGATATGTAACTGAAGCACATTATAAGTCTTTATGGGTCACACAACCATCTAGACTTGTGTATTGCGGGGGTAAAAGGGAACCCTTAGGCTAGTAGGAGCCAACTGGAAAATCCACTATGTTGCCACGGAAATCAGTAAAGCCCCAGAGTTCCGCTATTTGTCTCTTTAGGCATTTAGCTGTTGTCTGACTGATTATTGAGGTAGGCACTTCGGGAGTATTGTGGTGGCTGTGTGAATTTGTGGGTCGGATCATTCACAATGAATACAGTGAATGGTCCAGGTCCAATGAGTATGAATGCCATCGTATTCTTAATTATATTAAGCTTCATGTGTTCTGGACCAGGAGTTGGATAGCCTCCAACTCTTCAGCAAGGAGTGAAGGCTGCGGCCCACTCCGGGCTTTTGATGTTGCAACTAGGAGTGACCGGAGGATATATGTATCCGCATGCCTTCTAGGGCGAGGATGACACTACATATCATCGACAGTGGTATGATCCACCATCTGATTAGGGCTTACGGCCAGGTGCAGATGTAAATCTTATCACGTCATTGTATCTGAAGCATCCGCGTTATGAAATAAGAAGCCCTGTTTTTTTAATTTAACTATTTATTTAGTTATTTTTATTTTTTATTTTGAAATCTTGTTATTTTATATTTAAAAAGGAAATAAACATTTAAATGTGCTTTAATTAATTAATTGTTTAATTAATGTTTCCAGCCTTATTATCAGCAACATCTAAAACCATGAGTACTTACGGAATGTAAAATAAAAACAGACTTAAACGATGGCTCTCAACAATACAACAACATAAAAACAAACAAACAAACATTAATTAAAATATTTGTGTGCATTAACCACGCATCATCCTTTGATTGGATGCATTAATTAACTCTTTAAAAGTTCATAAAGTTCAAAATCATTAAAAACAAAATGATCGATAACATGCTCTAAAAGCCATTAGAAATTGCACAATTTTGGTTAAATATTTTTTAAAATTATTTTTTACGTCATACTTAATCGTAAATATTTTTTTTTACGTCATACTTAAACGTATGGGCAAAGCCGGAATTATGTAAATTGGTTTTTTGTTTATGCAATCTCTTTGGAACACACATACTCGTTTACACATACATATACAATTTAAACTTATTTTTATGGCCTTTTATAACATGTGACTGTTTGGACTTTAATAAATGTGGCTGTTTATGTTTTTTTTTTTTATTTAACTGGAAAAAAAGTCATGATTGCACACAACGCAGACAGAAACCATTTAACGCTGGTTTTACCTTCTGTTTTTCTTACTGCTGTTGTTGTTGTTGCTGGCATAGTTAACGCAATTTTTTTCTTGCGTATGTGTTCATATTTTGATTTGTTTGAAATATGTAGGACAAAACAGATTTCCAGACGTTAAGAAATTCCCCACAATAATTTGAAAAAAATTATTATTTTTTTTTAAGTTTATTTTAGTATTTTTTTTATTAGTTTTCTTGATTGCATTCGCTCGTCGATGGGTTTGCCAACAGGATGAGATAATATTAAAGAATGTTTGCATGTATGTGGCATATTGTTGAAACAAAATCTTATTATTCAATTTTTATAACTGCGAGAGCTCGAGTGGTTACTCACTGTGCGAAACTAATTGATTCCAACTCTTCTTAAAACAGCTGCCTTGCTTTTGCAATTTTGTCGTTTTTTTATATATGTAAATGCTTTAAAGGCCCAACTATATTATGCATATGCTGGCTTAAGCCAACTTAAGCAATTAGGCCAGTCAAATTGGGCAGCACTTTAACTAAAAATAGACAAATCGCTTACATCGTGAGCGATTAGAAAAAGTATTTCTGAATTTTATATGGAAGCAAATGCAAATCCCTCTGCAAAATTGTGGCTATAATTGTTCATTGAAGACCAGCTCCTGAGCACGACGTCGAATTGAGGTTGATGGACTATTTTGAACACTTTCTTGAGCAGCAGTAATGTTTTCAGCCGATCTTGCAGTACATTGTGGTCCATGCTTGGGCCTATTTCTTTGTAATCATTACACAATAAATAGTGCGTTTTGTTGGCAAATTTTTTCCCCAAAAATTTCACGTAACTGTCTCATCGTCACAGTAATCGATGATTGATTTTGTTAAAATGCTTTAGCGATTAAAACACGTTGGTTCCATAATTAATTTACCACGTGTCTACTTCACGTCTGCCAAATATAAAGTCTCAAGATTAATATTTTACAAAATGGCGGCGAACACACTTTATTTAACATTTTAAAATTTAGTTTTGCAATTTATGACTTTAAATTATAGAAAAAAACTCTAGAATTATAAAATATTTTTTTAGCAATTAAAAGAAAAAAATAACAATATTTAAAAAAAAGTAGACTGGGCAGAGGTTCTACTTTGAAACCATAAATCATTATAAATTTTGCTTTCACTTTGTGCAGCCATGTGCTGGTGTATAAAATAAATATTTTTGTTAGATTTTTTTTTTTTTTTGCTTAAGAATTTCATCGAATAATACGTTTTTAGGAAGAGTAAATAAAATAAATAAAAATATTTATTATTAATTCATTTTTTTTTTTTATTAAGACAATGATTTCTTTTTGTTTGCGAATATATATTATTTTTTAATATTTATTGGAAATGTTTGTGTTTCACAATTATAGATATCACAGATGTTTTTAATTAATTAAAATTTTTATTAATAATTTCCAACACTAACAGAAATCAATTATTCCAATCGGCAAAATGAATAACAACACAAAAACAATATTTGCTTGTAAATTTTTCTAAGTTTATTTTAAAATTGTTTCCAAAATAATTTAATAACAAAATGTTTATTTTCGCTTGAAAATTTATTTTGTATTCGAATTAAAAGGAAAAAATATATATTTATAATTTATTTGTTTAGATTAAATTTAAATCAAAAAGTAAAAATAAATAAATTTATTATGCTGACGGCATTGATAATAATGATGACGTTAATGATAATTATGTTGGTTATGTTTTTTTTCTAAATATTTTCTATATTTTTTGTTTGTTATTTTTTGAAGGAAAACGTTAGTAGACAATTTATTATAATTTTTGCTAATTAAAAACTTTTAAATGTTCGCTTTATTTTTTCCATTTGGCCAATGAATTAACAATGATGAATTTATTAATCGTTCTATATATTCATGTATATATGTTTTGATATCTTTCCTTATTTTCATTACCATAGTTTGTTTGTTCGATTCCATTTTATAAAGAATCAGAAGTTTGTTTTCTAAAGCCAAAAATTTAATCGAAAATTATTAAAATTTTTATTGCATTACGCTGAGAAAACTTCGGCAATTATGAATGAAAAATGATATCATACAAATGTCCACCACGACCACGCTAACAGATGTCGATTCTTTTATCAAAGTTTTTAATCACTTTTTGGCAAAATTGTGGTCCTATTTCGTTATTCACATCACGGATTTTGAATTTTAAGTCTCAAATCGATTCTATTGGTTCCGTATAGACACTGTTCTTAACATACTCCCACAAAAAAAAAATCCAGTGGTGTTAAATCACACGATCTAGCTGACCACTTAACTGCTGATTGTCGTAAAATTATGCGATCGGGAAATTTGGTTTGTAATAAATTGATCGTTTCATTGGCTGTGTGACATGTGGCACCGCCTTGTTGAAACCACATAGCAGTGATATCCACGTCATCAATAATAAGACAAAATTAAGTTGTTAGCATCTCGCCTCACCTTCTAGAAATAACAGCCCAATCACGGCTCCAGACGCCATAGCGTAGTAACACGTTGAGTATGCAAAGACTCTAGAATTTTCAGAAGCCCAAATGCGGCACTTTTGCTTGTTGACATACCCTGACAAGTGAAAATGGGCTTCGTCTGAAAAAATGTTTTTTTTCAGAAAAAACAGCTGGTTGTTCCTAAATGAATTAAGCGAATCTACGGCGATGGGAATGGTCGGTTAGCTTCAATTTCTGCACCAGTTGACCCTTGTAAGGCTTCAAAGTCAAATCCTTATGCAAAATTCTCCTTGTGGTGGTCTTGGCCCCCCAGGGGCATATAAATATGGTCTTTATAGAATATTCCACTATCTAGACTCAGTGCAGCTGGGGAAAAAGGGAGCCCAGTCCCCTGAAGTCAGACAGGGAGACAACTGGAAGTTCAACTTTATTTCCACGGGAATCAGTAAACCCGCAGAGTTCATTATTTGTCTCTTTAGACATTTAATAGTTCTCTGACTGATCATTGAGGATGGCCCCTATATGGGAGTATCGTGGTGGTTGTGGTTTTGCGGCCCCATAACAGTATAATGTTTATTATGGTGGCCAGGATCATCTCACTGATAATGACACGCAAAGTGAATGATCCAGTCCAGTAAGCATGCTAGACATGTGTTCTGGACAGGAATTAAAAAGTCTCCAACTCTTTAGCAAGGTGTGATGGTTTGCTGACCTGTCCTGGAATCATTCAAGTTGCAACTAGGTGGTTCTGTTGCTTAGAATTATGTCTTCGGCTATCTAGGACGAGCATGACCTTCCAAATTATGTATAGTGGTTTGTCCACCATCTGATTAAGGCTACATAGCCAGGTGCGGATGTAAAACGAATCACACTATCTGTGGTGATCTTGGATAACCCCAATCCTTGAGAACGTCGAGGAATCGACAAATTTGGATCTGCTTCAACACCGTGGCACACGGCTACGTTGTTTTCAGTTGAACGACATGAAAATAACTTAATTCTCATTATTTTTTTTTTTTAACAATAGCAATCAACCGTTAACGTATTCCTAAAATAGTATTGTTCCATTACACAGCGTTTACTCTGCGCTCATAATACAAATTATTCTCAAGGGGTCCTACATGCAATTTATATGATCGACACTGTTGTCGTTTACCAGATCCATCCTTTTTTTAATCAAAAATACTTTGCGGCCAGAGTACCAGGCTTTAAGTTAAGAAAACATCACTGTTGCAGTTCTATATGGGAAATACTCATCTCAGGTCATCTCGCTTTCTCTCTCGCTCTCTCTCAACAGTATCACTATTACACTTGTTTTGATACAGGGCTAGCAAAATTTGAGGTTAGAAAGTAACTATTTCTTAAATAAATAAATGGTAAAAATTGAACTATCATTATTTGACATTTATTTAGTAAAAAGTCGGAAAATCTTAACCGTGGAACGTTGCACTCTTGAACAAAATATTTTTATTGTGAAAATTTACAAACAAAATGGTGAAAATTGCAGTGTTCCACTTCGTGAAATTTGAGTAGCTTTTCCTCGTAATTAGGCTTCTTCTGACATCGCTACACGCAATTAAATCGCTAAATTCGCGGCTCACGATATTGTTGCTGACAATAAAACAATGCGCTCGTAGTGGCCGTTGTAATTCGAACTGCCGAGTGAACCTGGAACATCAATTTGTCGACGTTCGCAATAATTGGGCTTGGGTGGAGGCACCTCGCTCAACATTTTGCATAAAGATCCTCATCTTGACACCTATAAAGTTCAATTCGTTCAATAATTACAACCGACGGACCATTGTTTGCGTGTAATGTTTGTAAATTGGCTGATTCAACAAAATCACATTTAGTGATGAGGATAATTTTCAATTATGTGGTTAAGTAAGCAAATAAAATTGTCTCATATTGAACTCACAAAATACATGAGTAGTCCTTGAAAACCCCATTACATTCAAAGAAAGTGAACGTATTGTGCGGTGTATGGTCAGGCGACAGGAAAATAAAAAGCAAAAAGGCTGTATTAAAAATTCCCCGGTTGCGTAATTTCACAATATGACGATGTTAATAGGCCGCCTCGATATATTTATTTTGTCTGGGGCCATTTAAAACACTGGGCTTACGTAAACAACCTAACAACAACTGAACATATTGAAAGATGAAGTTCAGAGCTACATTGACGAGATAAGCGAAGCTTTATTGGAAAACGTGTTTCAAGATTTTTGAAAAGAAGTTAGAAGTCTTTGTCGAATTAAGATAGTGTCACTATTGTAATATTTAATAATAACAGTGTATGGGAGAAGCCTTTAATCCGGGCCGTCAGAAAACACTGATCCTATTCAAATTAGCGTGATTACAGAAAGAAGAATTGTTTGATGTATTACAAATTGCATAAGAAAAAAAAAAACTCTGAGCGAAAACAAAATTTACGCCAATGCGAATTCTTTACCAACAAACACTAATCACATTTTTCATCTTTCTAAAGAAGCTTTCAAGTGCCTCTATTTTCTAAAACGGTGCAAGAGATACTTCACTCCATCCGATCTTCGTACTATTTATACCACCAACATTCGTCCAAAAATGGGATACAGCTTTCATGTATGAATCGGCGCCCCAAAGTTTATTTTGGAGTTGCTCGACCGGGTAAGGAGAGGGCCGAGGGGCTTATTGGGGACAGTAGGGTATCCAACTCTATTGATTCTCCAGCGTATCGACGCAATATAGGTTGTATTTCTCTGTTTTATCGCTACCACAATGGTAAGTGCTCTAACGAAATAAGGGTACTTGTTCCGCAAACTCGCACGTTTTTGTGTTTGATTCGATTTTCGTTGAGAGCGCATCCATTTGTGGTTGATTGGCCAGTGAGTCGCACTACGCATTACAGGGAAAATTCGTTTTTTAGCAGAGCGGTTCTTATGTAGAATGAACTCTTTCACTTCACTTGTCATTTTCAATTTAGGGAATGTGCACAAACACTACTTACTCTCTCCTCCTTCCCATAATCTAATTTCTGGTTCTAGTTCTGGTACAATGCAATGCATGAGAAGGGGTCATCCTCTCAGTGCTGGTCCGAACGAAAAAAAAATTAACATAAAAAAACAAATTCATATATGTAAATATATTATAGCCCATATATAATACGTATATATGTACATATATAACAAATAATAAGATATTAAAAAATAAATATTAAATCTACTTTAAAATTAATTTTGTATGAAATATTTATTTTGAAATATATTTTAAATCCAAATAATTTTTTTTATAAATGTGGAGATTAAAATATAGAGAATATTTGAAATTATTTAAAAATCATTCTTGTACACTTGTTTGTTGTATACATAATTCTAAAATTAATATTTCGAAAATTATTGAAAATAAATTTTATTTACAAAATTGTTTTGGGGTCTTAACTATATTTTAAAATAATTATGCTAACCATATTTTAAATATAACATTTTATAAAAAAAATTCAATTACATATTATTTAGATAGCAGCTTCCAGCCAACAGCACATAATATTTTTTTCAAACATAACTTTTTTTCTATTTTCGAAATTTCAAATTTAATATATAAATTATAAATTTTAAAAAAATATCAGACAAATCGTTGACGTTATCCAAAAATAGCGAAAAATAGCTATCAAATTAAGAAAGATTTTAAAAAAATGTACAAGTGTACAAAGCAATCCCTTTAAAACAGAAATCAAAATTATAAGACCTTATTTTAGTTAAATTAAAATAAAATAATAAAAGTTTTACTTTAGCACATATTAAACAAATGTATCTTTTCTACTTTAAGTTAAATATTTCTTTTCCAGTAAGCATTTTGCATATTTATGCAATTCAAGGTTATATAGATTATAATTCCAATTTGAATAAACAGGCATGGGAAATCGAAACTATAAAATAGTAATTTCTACCGAGCAAACCAAAATTGGTAAATAATTTTCCTTTCATTTTTTGGAATAAATAACATGGTAAAAAATTTTTAAAAGTAATTAGGAATTTTTTTTTGGAAAATAACTTTCGATTCAATAATAGAAAGATGTTGTGCTATTGGCAGAAATTTAAATTTTTAAAATAATGTATCTTGCGTTTATAAATGTCATAAAATGTCATCAATACAATAGAAAGTTCTTTATCCATCTTTTTAACAGGAAACCCTAGTGTTAAAAAATGAAATAGCTTTTCGAAAAAATTTAAAATTACTTTAATATTAATAGTGTTTGCCATGATGTAAATTAAAAAAATATCACTGGTGTTCCCATCGCTGCTACTAACTTACAAGGCGGACAATTAAAAATGAAAAATCGAATAAGTTTGTTTTTTTGTATTAATACAAATATCGCCTTAATATTGTAGGAAGCGATCATATATTTTACTTATAGAATATTGTTTTAACTCAAAATACTTGTTCGTTTGTTAATATTACACAAAAATTAATTTATTGTTGTAAACAATAAATCAAACATCACCAGCTCTCATTAAATAAATGCACGCTCTTTTTTGTAGTTGTAGTAAAATTTAACACTCTCTTTACTTTTAAATGTATAACCTACTACCTTTTAATGCAACTGTTCATACTAACTAACAGACTGCCAGCTGCCGCCTGTTAAACATTTCAACACTTAAGAGAAAACAGAAGTAATTTTCTATTTGAACGCATACGACGGCTAAGAAACTGCAGCGCTTGTGAATGAATAAAAAAGTTTTTATACGGTCGCTTTTTGTGTTAAACAAACACATTTTTTGTTAATTTTATACCTACTTATTCTCTATTTGGCTTATTGTTTAAATTTTTAAACTAAATTGTGTTGTTTGTGCATTTTATATTTAAAAGAATTTTACAAACAAATAAATACTAAGATCATATTTTATTAAAACGTTTAAGTTTATGTCTTTAATAGAGAGGGAGAGAGAAAAAAACCTACAAAAGGCATAGTTATAAAAGAATGTGTGCCTATGTGTATGTACACAAAAAACAACCACAATAGTAAAGAATAAAAAATAACAAATATAAAGCAAAAAAGAGTGTAATTGAAGTTTAAAACCAGTAATACGGCAATAGCAACTACAGCAATATGAATTTTACATAAAACTTAAAGAAATAAATAGTGAAATTGTAACCAATTGCAAAACAATGGAATTTTAAAGCGAAGTAGTGAAGCTTGAATGAAATACAAGCATAACAAAGTTTGTTTTTAAACAAGTAAAGTGAGAAGAAAAAACAAAAAGAAAATAAATACAAAAATATTGCCAGAATGCATTTTACACTCGATGAAAATAATTTAAGGTCAGCTGCTATTATGCTGTTTCATGACACGTTTAAAAGTTTTATGAAGTTTCAATTTGTTTTAATTCACTTTAATTAAAATGCAAATATAATTGAGGATATTGCGTTAAGCACGTTGCTGTAGTTAGAGAATTTTTCGGAACCGATATCGTTTAGTGGCAATTCTCCAGAAAAAGAAAAGTTTGACTGGGATATGTAAAACCTAATTAAAAGCAAAAAATGTAAAGTGAAACATTTGGAGCCAACCCTTAATTTCAGAGTTACCAATCTGCAAATTGGTACTAAAGTAGATTTAAATCTCATCCTTTAACAAGTATGAACACTTTATTAGGCATTAAAAATTACACAAGAAAACGATAATTCTATCTACGCAGATAATTAAACGGTATTTGACAACAAGATTCAAATATAAATGTACTAATAATATTAATTTTTTTTAGGATTTTATTCCTCAATTTAAATAAAGTAAATGTGAACTTTTTTGGTTGTGAAAAATTTTGCAGTGTTATTTTTGATTTGTTAAATAAAATATGACGGGTTTTTAGCCTAAAAACTTAAAACACTTCAGAGACATTCTGATCTGATTGTCAAGACATTTGCTTTTTGTTTATTATGTTAAGTTTGAGTCCTTGTATATTTACCAAAACAGGCTTCACTGTTAGGTTATGATAACTAAAAGCTTAAACATTTTTCAATCTTTAAGAAATTCTTATCTCCATTGATAACAACTATTTAATAAAGGTTTAGGCTTTCAATTATGAACTGTCGAGTTGTTTTCCAACTTCAAATGATTTTCTTTGGGAATGAGATTCGTACTTTTAAAAGAAAGCGTTTATTCGCTTCAGCAGTTTGAAAAAACTATTTTTCTTGCAAACATTTTATCACAGTGGATTATTATTTTAAAAGAGATACATGTATGTAACTTTAACAAGAACAAATAGAAAATATCACAAACATTTTCAGCTTTAATTATTTAATATACATTTACTTTTTATTATAGAACTTTAAAAAATAAAAAATATATTGCCGCAAATAAGTTTGAAGCAAGTTCATTATATTGTTCTTTTTATTTGTATTGGAAAATAAATTACTATAATTTTTATTTATTTTTTTTTTAGTGAAACACAATTATTATTGAATATTTATTTTATTACACATTAGCATATAATAATTATTTATATAGTTATTAGTCCAAAAACTAAATTAAAAAGTATACAGCCAGTGTTATACAAAAATTATTCACAGTTGCTGTTATAATTCTGGAGGCACCTTTTTCTCTTTCTTAGTTCAACGCAACTACATTTCAAGCTTCCTTTTGTCATTTAGATCTTTGTGAACTGAGAAATTTTACAGAATTTTAATGAGTTTTTTAAAAACTCTCTACTTCAAAGATTAAGCATTTAAGTTTGGAAATAATTATTCTATTTATAGCTGCAGCTATCATTGAAACTAATGAAATTTATATAAAATTTCGTCTGTAATTGTATTCTAGAAACATTTTTTGTTATTTTTATTCTTATAATACTTTTAAAAAAATTTACAACGATAAAAAAGCGACTTTAATTTATTTTTGTTGAGTGTAAAATAAGAAAAATTTCTCTTTACCACAATTAAAATCATTATTGTGTTGTTTGTTGTTCAAGGGAAAAGAAAAAAGAAAAATTATGAAAAAATTTTAATGTGAAAAAATAAAAAGAAAATTTTTAATCAGAAATAACAGAAAAAAATTAAAAAAAAATTTATGAATGCATTTTAAAATCTTACAAACTACAACAAATAAACACAAAAACACAATGTGTAAGCACACAATAAATAGTAACAACAAACACAGCAACAAAAATAACAACAGCAAAAGCAAAACCCACAATATGAAACTACTGAAAGAAACAGGATTATCTCGGTATCAACATTTTTTTATTGTCATGTTCATAATGATGATACAACAAGAATTATTAGGTGGCTGTTCAGCTTTAATTTTTATGATGACACCACCACCGTCATCATCAGCTAATGATGACAATTTGGCAGCTGCTACTGTACCAGAAAATTCTCATATTTTAAAAGCTAACACGCTTGCGAATAGTAACCTAACTACCGATTCATTATCTGCCACAACAATAACAACGTCCACCCCAATTGCTACGAATATACCACCTCAAAGGCGACCACCACCACGAGTTGTACTAAATAAATGCTGTTCGTTTGGCGAATATTTAGATAAAACAAAAAATTGTGTAGCGGGGAGTTCTGAACTCTGGATACCTTTAATTTATTTAATAAATCGCAAAAAACATCATGAACCTGCAGGTACCGCACCGAAATTTATCACCTTTGAAGACAATATTTTTCCAATCAATCGTGCACGCAACATTAATGAAATTGTCGTAGATTCTGTAAAAGATGAAGTGACTTGTACAGTTGATGATCTAGAATTGATAACTGGGAATCATAATATAGTTCTATTTTCTAATGGATCTTTATTTTTGCCCGAAAGAGCGATATCACTGCCACCCTCTCGTTATTGTGTTGATCAACAGGCTGCCTTGGTTTGTTTTTCCAAATCAAGAGATAATCTTCCTGAACTTAAACTTAAAAAGTGTTGCGGTCAACATGGAGCCTATGATGATGAAATGAACAAATGTCACATAGATGCGAGTCACAAAAGAAAACTAAATATTTCTCATTTAAATGAAAGTGCATTTCAAACCATTTATGGCTTTCCTAAGTGCAAGACAGGATCTACAACATTTGCTATAGCTGGTGACTGGGAAGGTTCACAATTTTATACTAAAACAGGTCATTTACATATACCCTCACATAAAGTGAATCTCACCTCTAGTGATTATTGCTTGGAGTATTTGCGTACAAACGATTCATTAAAAATATTTGCTTGTTTACATCATTTTGCTTCGGAAGCAGATGATTTTCTTAATGAGTCGAATAGAAGACAAAATGCAGCATTAAGTTTTGGTCTAGTCATTTCAGTGATATTTTTGGCAGCAACTTTAGTGGCCAGCTATTTAATGCCTTCGGTACATCATGTTTTGCATTGGAGATGTCAAATATATTACGTTTTCTGTCTGTTTATAGCAGAGTTAATGCTATCTTGGATCCAGCTATCGAAGACACTGGTTTTACATGAGGCTCTCTGTAATCTGGTAGCCAGTTGCATGCACTTTTTCTTTTTGTCTGCCTTTTTTTGGCTCAACACAATGTGCTTTAACATTTGGTGGACATTTCGAGATTTTCGTCCAAGTTCTCTGGAACGAAATCAAGAACTTTTAAGACTACGTCTTTATTCAGCTTATGCCTGGGGAATACCACTTCTTATAGCCACTATAGCAGCCTGTGTTAATCTTATACCAGAATCATCGCTTTTAAGGCCGGGATTTGGAGAAATCAACTGTTGGTTTAGTGGTGAACGACTGTCGATATTTGCCTATTTCTTTGGACCCATCGGATTGCTTTTATCTATTAACATAATGCTATTTGTATCTACTACACATCAACTGACTTGCGGTCTTTGGAAGCGTGACGATGTCAAGTCAACCACAGAAAAGACAGCATTAGGGAAGGTGTGTCTTAAGTTAGTGGTAGTGATGGGTGTCACCTGGATTGTGGATGTTTTGTCATGGGTTGTGGGTGGTCCACAATGTTGGTGGTTTGCTACCGATCTCATTAATGCTCTGCAAGGAGTTTTTATTTTTCTTGTGGTTGGCTGTCAACCGCAAGTTTGGGCAGCTTGTAAACGTTTCTGTTGTCCCCGTTCACGCGGAGAAATAACAAATACAACAAATGGTGTTCAGCATTCTTCATCTTCGCAAGGTCTACCTTCAATGGCTGCATGCGGTGGTGAAACAACACAAAACACTTCAATTCATACTACATCAAATGGCGGAGGTGGCGGTGTATATAGCACTTCAGCGTTAGCCAAAATACCCATGGAGACTGTTTGCTAACATATAAATGGTATGGTTTTCTTTGTCCCTTTATTTATTTATTTATTTTTTATTATAACTTAAGAAAGATTTTATGATTATAGCTTAATGCGATTATAACAATCTTGATCGTATATTCCTATATAGTAAGTAATTATTAGTGTGTGTGTATGTGTATGTGTGGTTTATCAAAAGAGCAACGCACTTGAGGATGATGGCTTTATTTCAAAAGACCTAAACTGTTTTCGATTATAAAATGCGGCAAGAAAATTATAAATATTTTCCTTAATGCTTTATAAAACCACAAACTATCACACCTACACAATGTTATATTGTGTTAAAAGCATGTTGCGAAATAAGATTAAATGGGATTTTCTAGAGACTGTAATTATTAGTATTTCATGCTAAATAAAACGTGTCCAACTCACTTGCTTTAATTTAATTTTTAGAAACAGTCCTTCAGGTAGTATTGCGAAAAAGGAAGTATGTAAAAGAGAAGAGCAACACAATTTAAAAGTTATATCGCTTGTAATAATGTTTGTTAAGCAGTAAATCAGCTAAGTGCGAGTTCAAACATGAAGTAAATTTTAAAAAATCGTGTCTTCTATTAATTATATAACGATTTAACCTTTAAGATATCAGAATTATAGTAAAAAAAATATCTTGCGATATAAGCCTCTTGGGTTTTCTATACAAGGTTTAGGTAAAATCCACTGATGAGCCGTATAAACAGTAGCAAAATGGCCATTCTGAACTTTGACGAAGTTACATTTATACACGACAATAGATAACAGATCACTTTCTTCCCACAAGAATTCAGAATAAATACTTAATAGGATTACAAGGAATTAGTGACAAAAAGAAAGATATTAAAAATTGTATGTGCAATAACTCTTATAGTGCTTTACGAAAACTTAATGACTGTAATTGTTAATTTTATTCAAAGTGCTGTCTATCATGCATGCTGCGAATTTATCTTATTTTAGTTGAATTATATGGTTTCCTTGAAAAACTAATTATTGGCCTTTGAAGCAGGGAATAAGCCAAGCCAATTTTCCATACGTTGTTCTAAAGTGAAGTCTATTGCAGCATTAAAGTATTCTCTACTAAACAAAATAAATATAAAATAGCAGACGAAGAAATATCGGCCCAATATAACGGGTAAATTCTTCAACATGAGGTCAAGAAAATTATGTATTAATTTTTTGTTTATTGCTTTCGTCGAACGAATCAGTTGTGTTTAATATAAGAAGACTGTGCTTGTGACACTGCTACTTCTAGCAAACTCTTTTGATATTTAGCTTAAGTATTAACGCTGATTTGCCGGACTTTGAAATCACTTTTTATCGCTCGTAACATTGAAGCCGCATTTCCGATGTGTGAAATTGCATTCACTTCATGTAAGTTTTGTGTGTGTTGGTTTTTTAATGCGAAAATTACGTCTGAACTATTTTTAATGAATTTTAAAGCATAGAAAACGTATCTCTAAATTTTAATGAATCTAGAAGATGGACTAAAATGCCTGATTTTCACATATAATTTCTATGTTGGGCAAAGGCTCAACCGGTTTCAATGAAGTTTTTGTTACATTGAAAGATGGGACCCAAAAGCTGGGGCTGTGTTAAGTGCCAAATCTCTTAGTATATTTGCGATTTTTTAATTACTTCTGCTATGTTAGGAGTGCAGCAGCAGGAAAGACAGAAGCTGTAAAAGGCTTAGCTATTGATGCCTTGAAAGCCTCTATAACTATACTCAGGCAATGCTGGGTGCAAAAATACTACACAGCAGTAGATATATGACAGTATATATTTAAAACCCCTTGTAGTATATTACTTTTATTGCACTTGTTTCTGTTTCATAAGTTTCTTAAACAATTCTCAAAGAAAGAGAAGAGAAAAAACTGACTGAATAAAAACGGTTGTATATGTAGTTACGTACGATTTAAATCATCAATAAATATCTACTTGTGTATTTTTATTTACGTCTTTTTACCAAAAGAATAATAAAACGTTATTTTGTTTTTGCCTATTAATGCTTGTATGTATGTACAGGGTATCCGCCGAGAAGGTATACAACTTTGTTTTACCATCATTTTGGTAAACTTTAGTCTTGACAGTTCATATTTTGCAATCATGAAGTAGGCACGTGGCAAATTTATTTTTAAAAAAATATTCGATAAACGTGTTTTAATCATTAAAACATTTTTAAAAATATATCATCGATTTTCATAAAAAAATCATAATCACCCTTATTCTGTTTGACGACCGCAATACAAGACGACGTCGTTTTTTATCGTTTGTTGTAAATCCGTATTCTCGTTGACAATATTACCATTTATCGATGACTGGCAACACATGTTTGGTATTCTGATGTTGACGGCAGTTGATACTGTCGTCTGCGATTTTAGTGTCGTGTAAAAAGATTAAAAAAACTAAAAATACAAAAAAAAAAATAGAAAAAATAACAAATAAAATAGAAAATGGAAAAAATTAAAATTACCAACGCCAGCCAATTTAAAAATTGGTGGAAGCATTGGGAACAATACATTACTTGCCAGGGGATTTTGCAGAGGCAGTGTTCCTACTAATTTTAAGGAACAATGGGAAATTGTTGCGAATCCTCTACACGCCCTTGGCCCACCAAATAGTATGAGTGATGGATGGCAAAAGGTATAACATATAGTTCTTTACAAATACATATTTGACAAATTTCCTTTTTACAGATTTGGCGCGACTTGAAATTTAAATTAAAAAAAAGATGGTAAAAAACAAAGTGCTGAACATTTTGATTGTTAATTTATTTTAGGTTTAATTTAATACAGATTTTATTTTTTTACATTTTTCACAAAAGAGTTTTATATTGCTTGACTTTAGAAAGTTTGCTTAACATAAGATATAATTCTACGCTTGAATATATAAAAATTATTCTCCGTTTTTATATCTGGAGGTAAGGAATTAAATAATTTAACACCATTATAAAATAAAAGGTTCTGATAAAAATTCGTTGTACTAAAGTTAAGTCTGAATTCATTTGCATTTCGCAAATTATATGGTTGAACGTCCACTACGTACAGTAACTGGTTACGTAAATATTCAGGCAGCATTCCATTCTTCATTTTAAATATAAACATATGTGTGTTATATTTTATTAAAGTGATTGATAAACTGGCAACGTCGTCATAACAATAATCGGTTCTGGGGAATGGAAAACCCTCAAATAATTCAACAGTCACCTTTACATCCATTAAAAATGGCAGTCTGGTATGCTATTTGATCAGGAGGAATCATTGGATCTTACTTCTTGAAAGATAAAAACGGCGTAATAGTAACTGTAAATGGGGGGCGATATCGTGCTATGATTGAAAACCTGTTAACACCATAACTGCATGCTTTGGGCTTAATTAATATGTGGTATCAACAAAACGGTGCCACGTCACATACAGCCAGGATTACAATGGAATTACTGCGAGACCTCTTTCCACAACAAGTTATTTCAAGAAATGATGAAGTTGATTGGCCTCCACGATCGCCTGATTTGACTGCTACGGACTTCTTTTTGTGGGGATATCTGAAAAGCAAGGCTTATGCAAATAAACCAGAAACGCTTAAGCAACTTAAATAAAATATTCGTGATGAAATTAATGAAAGACCGCGTGAAATGTGTGAGAATGTAATAAAAAATGCGCTAAAAAGGGCTGGCATTTGTAAGGCTAACAGAGGCGGTCATTTATCTGATATTGTATTCCGACATTAAAAAAAATATTTATCAATAGATCCACGCTTTTTCATTTAATCAAAAATTTTTAACAAATAAAGTAGTATACCCTCCCGACGGACACCCTATATGTAGCTATGTTGTTATTTGTTTAAAGGGAAAAGAATATATGTGTATGTATATATTTCTTTTCCAATCTAATGGTTTGCATATTTATTATTATTAACGTTCCACAGAATCGAACGATTCCAACTATAAACATTGTCTTAGCAAGCACTTTCATATTGTAAATATTGTTTTTGTATATTTTAATGTTCAATAATGCCATTATTTATGGTTTATTTTAGTTTATCTAAATACATACAATTTAGCTTTGTTTTTTCGCCTTAGGCTTCTTCTTTTTCGTATACTTGCAGTCTTTGTGATGTGTTTTTTTACACTTTTTTTATCTTTTACACGAGCATTACGTACTCAACATCAAAGAGCAGACAGCAGCAGAATAGAAGAACAGACAACAAAATAATTGTAAACGCAAAATAAACGAGTGCGAAAAACTTTTTATTATAATGTTTCCTGTTTTGTTTTGTTTCTTTTATTTAATATTTTTCGTGTTGTTTTTTTCTTTTTCCTTAGTTTTTCTCTGCCATTTGTTAAAAAAAATCCATAACAATAGTAATCCCTTTCTTCAGCTTCAGATTACACAGTGGACTAAGTAACACCTACTTTTGATTACAAAAGAATATAATACAAGTGGTACATTTGCATTAAATATTTATTTTAGCTTTGATTACAGGAAATTGTTATTTGAGAAGTCGTTATTATTGCAATTAAAACATTAAGAAAAATATGCAATTGAAAGTAATTTTGATTTGTAGTTTTTAAAGACACGCCAGACAATGAATTTTATAATGTTAAGGGAGATAAAATAAGGTAAATGCAGAAACAAGATTTCAATGTGTGGACACGAATGCAATTTTAAAAAGAGACTAAGCGCCGTGACTGATTATCATACACAATCATACCAACCCATTCATAAAAAAAATCTGATGAAATTCTTTTCTACTAAGAAAAATCGCAAAAATAAGTGTCATCTATGGCTAGTTTTGCTTCGGTCTTCAATTAAGTGTTAGATCGAAACTAAGCTCGGCAAAAACTGTTTGTATTTAAAGGGAATGCAGTAATTCAATAGGTAACTGTTTGAAGTATATTTACATTATTTACAATTGTTATTTTGCTGGCCAACGCCAATGGTCTACTTGGTTTCATTGTGAGATAAATTCACTTTTTTTCAACTACTCATAGATTACATGCTGATAAGCTGCACAACTCTGATTACAGTCCCCCCCGGGAGCACATTTATCGGCCTTTATCGAATACTTGACTATCTAGACCTGTGCTGCTGAGGGTATAAGGGGGCCCCGTCCCCTGAAGGCAAGCAGGGAGTCAACTGGAAGTTCCACATTATTTCCACAAGAATCAGTAAGCCCCAGAGTTTCGCTATTTGTCTCTTTAGCTGCCCCCCAGGGGCATATAAATATGGTCTTTATAGAATATTCCACTATCTAGACTCAGTGCAACTGGGGTATAAAGGGAGCCCATTCCCCTGAAGACAGGCAGGTGGTCAACTGGAAACTCCACTTTATTTCCACGGGGATCAGTGAGCCGCAGAGATCATTATTTGTCTCTTTAGACTTATAATAGTTCTCTAGCTGATCATTGAAGTTGGCCCCTATATGGGAGCATCGTGCTGGTTGTGGTTTTGCGGCCCCATAAGGGATTATATGAAATTATGGTGGCCAGGATCATCTCGCTGATAATGACACGCTAAGTGAATGATCCAGTCCAGTGAGCATGCTTGACATGTGTTCTGGACAGGAGTTAGAAAGTCTCCAACTCTTTAGCAAGGTGTGATAGTTTGCAGACCTGCCCTGGAATTATTCAAGTTGCAACTAGGTGGTTCTGTTGCTTAGAATTATGTCTTCGGCTATCTAGGACGTATGTATAACGTTCTAAATTATACAAAGTGGTTTGTCCACCATCTGATTAAGACTACATAGTCAGGCGCGGATGTAAAACAAATCACACTCTGTCTCTTTAGCTGTTCTCTGACTGATTATTAAGGTTGGCCCTTCGTGGTGGTTGTGGTTTTGCGGCCCCAAGCATGAACTAATTATGTGGGCCAGGATCATCTCGCCTTTAATAACACCAACGGGCGAATGATCCGGATCCAGTGAGCATCCTGGTCATGTGTTCTGGACCAGGAGTTGGATAGTCTCCAGCTCTTCAGCAAAGAGCAGTGGTTTGCAACCCTGCTTTGGAACCGCTGAAATTGCAACTAGGAGAGACCTGTTGCTTGAATTAGTGCTCGGCTTCCTAGGGCGTGAATGACGTTGCTTTTCATTCCCAGTGGTTTGACCACCATCTGATTATGGCTTACGGCCAGGTGCAGATGTAAATCTTATCACGAAAAAAATTTCTGGGAAAGTAAGGTGATGACTCTAGATACTTGCATGGCATTTGCTAGAGTATGGCATGATGCACTTCTGTCAAAACTTGAGTTTTCTTAGGAATCACACTATACGAGTTGTTATAGAAGGGGTTTCATCAGACGAGTTCAAGATTAATTCAGGGGTACCGCAAGGCTCCATTCTTTCTCCTACCGTATTTCTTATTTTTCTAAATGACCTTCTTTATAAAACTTTCAACCCCATATACTCTTTCGCAGATGACAGCACTATTTGCCATTCGTATTCATTTAGCAATAGATCGAACCAGTTGGAGATCGGTTGGAACATGAATGATACGCTCAATCACGATCTCTTTCCAATTTTTGTGTTTACAAAGCTTTGTCATCATGCCCCCTTCATCTAGATTTCGTTCAATAGTTGATTTGCATCTAAGCCGCTTGAGCATGTGTTCTCTACGAGGTACGCTGATTAGGTGATCAAAAAATATACAATATTTTATGTTTTCAGAAAATGTAATCACATTTGGGATATTCCATTCATCTCTAGTGCCGAAGATTTTCGGTTGTCTGGTATTAATTCTTTAAAAGAAACTTTCAAAATATTTTTCCTTTATCTACAGTTTTGTAATAAATTATTTTTTGTAAGTATTGACCTATAGTGCATTTTCTATCACTGCTGAATGTACGCTGAATGCACCACCACACTCGTTTAGCATAAAAAAAATACACTTAAAATAATCTAATCTCTTAATATTTTTGTTGATGGTACTGAAACAAACTAAAATGATTTCTTGGGATTTTCATAATAAGAAAGTGTTAAATGTTTTTAAAAGTACATAAGTATATTCTTTGTACTCAAATATGCACACACACAGCCATACATATACACACATATATACAGAGAAAATCTAAACATCGAAATTAATACTTTTGCTTGTAGCGTTTTAGAACTGGCGCTAATTACTAAAGCAACTACTACAACACCCAGCAAACAGTAAATATCGCATACATTTTATTTTTGTGTTCGTTTCAAAATTGGTTCTATCATTTGTGAACAAATTTTGAAATTTTTTCCTTATTTCAAAGTTTATGCTACCAATCTGTAAATAAATATCAAATTTAAAAATAAGGATACTTATGTACATAATAGATATGTATGTACACCTAAAAGTTACACCGAGCATGTGAAACTATATCTGCTACAAGTTAAAAAAAATGACATTAAAAAATTAAAAAATGCCATGCTTCTCAAAAGTTTTCTATGGGGCTGAGCTAAGTAAAAGCCAAGGCAAAAAAAAGTGGGCTAAGCGGCTAAAGCATAGTACTTCAAAATTTTAACAATTTGCTAATAGTACTAATACACAATTGCTGTTTTTAGTGCCTTTTAGATATTATACATACATACATTTAACGAAAAAATTTAAGATTCGGGACAGCAAGAAATTTGTAACAATAAAATAATGATGTAAATAGTTTAATATTACTAGCGTGCCCGTGACTGCTTTGCAAGTCATTTGTGGTTTGTTTTTATTCTGCAGCGTTTTATTTTTGTGTGCGCCAAAAAATTCAATCATTCAGGAAAATTAATCAGAAAGAACGCAATTTCTTTTTTTTCGTTTTTATGTTTTTTTTTAATAATTTTATATTTTTCACAATTGAATATTTTTGTGTGCTTTTATAATACGTCTTATTCTAAGACTATATGACATTCTTCGATCGATTTTGGTTCGCGGTATAGACAAACAAAGCAGTTGGTTTATTAACACCTGAACATGATACATATAATTAATTGACCGTGCGAAAATCAGGCATTATTGCAAAAGCAACACGTATGGGGAACTGAAGCCATTTAAAATCAAACGGCAAATCTGGAAGAATCATAAGACTGCGTGGTATCAACACATCCTCGCCCTTATATTTTCCTTTAAAAATTATTGCTTCCATCACATTTTTCATGACTTTTTTAACTACTAAACATTTCCCATTGCACAGTCGTGGCTGGGAGATATTTTTAAGCAAAATAATTGGTAAACCAACTTTCACGTGTAGGCGGGGGGGGCGGCAGTCCAGGTAACTCAAGCGCATTTTAAAATTCGAATGGATAATTTACAACATCGTCTTGATTGGTTACAGAGTCAACTGATTTGTAGATAAAAATTTCCCCGAGAATGTCATTCAAAATTGTCACATTGATATCCGAAAATCTGCATTTTTCGCAGCTCTTTCCCCCAACCAACCATGGTTTCTAAAATTTTGTGCAATATCGGGAAATACTTTTGTGACCAATTCTGGTTTTGCAAAGTGGCAAAAATTATATGGAAGCGTAATCATTTTTGTGGTGGGGTCAATTAGAATTGTGCCATACGCAATATCTAACAATTGCTTTGAAAAACGTTCGACTGATGGATCATTTTGCAGTAGAACGCGCAAATTACACGCATACAAAAACTGCAACAGAATGTGGAAAACAAAATTCTCTATTTGTTTATTCACTTGCTATGAACATGGGCATATTTCGATTTGTATTGCCGGCGCATTCTGTGCAAGCACACACATACACACAGCAACGTACAAATGAAAGCATACATTTCATTTGATACAAAACATTGAGTCGAAGTATGCAATGGAAACAAAATTTTGATTTTTTGGAAAAATTTGTCTTGTTTCAAATACGCACTGTGGACGCACTATTGTGCGTAAATGCATGAAACAAAGATACAAACCAGCGAACGACCATTACGAAGGTACTGTGAAAATTTGGTGGAAATCCGACGGCGCATCTCGTCAAACACTGGCAACCAACGGACACCTATTTTGTGCTTAATTTATATATATATATATATATATATTTACATTTTTCGATTTTCCTAAGCTTGGCACAATCAACTTAAAATACAAACTTACAAATGATGCATTTAGTAGCTGTAGGCTACAATTCCGTTTGAGAAAATTCCCACTTATATTGTTTCGCAGTTTAAAAACAAATGATGCCAGAAACATTTTTCAGCAACATTCTTTATTTCGTACTAAGTATTTGTATATGGGCTTTTGACAGCATTTCTCACGAAATCATGAAAAGAGTACAATGCTTAAAGCGCATATGATGCTTTCACCGAATTTTTATTCTAGAAAACAGTTTTTGATTGCCATTTAGCATAAATGTTCTTTCATTGGGCTATAATTGAGGTTTTACCTTTTTTGAATATTTGTAACTGATACTTTTGTTCTAAATATAATATGCTTTCATTAATACACAAACCCATAGCCGCCATTCGTTACACATATTCTATTGCCCACCTCATTTCCTTTGAAGCCTCTACGAGTTATTCGTTCTTCAGGGGTCGTATATCTAGTAAAATCGCCTCACTTAATTCCTATCGTACTCAATGTGAAGTCAAATAAAGACACTATTTTATTCAAATACTAAATATAGTACCGAAAACTGCCGTTCTTCGTAGATCGGTCCAAATAAATCTTGTGCGTTCTCCGCCATTTGCAGATTTAGAGATAATGGCTAGCTAAATAAAACTTGATGGTGTTTAAAATATACGAAATCATGAATTATTTGGCTCTGCGTTGCATTTTAAAAAAATGTTTTTCTACTGAATTGTATATTTAAAGATTTTTTTAATCAGCAAGCAGGACTTTTGGAGTTTTATACCCAAAGGATAAGAGCTTAACGCTATAGTTAACGCTATATTTGCGTTTTTGTCTGTTACAGACCGGTTTCTGTTATGCAGAGCTGATACTGTTAAGCCCCTAGGAAAATGAAATAATGAAAAAAAAAAATGTTACGAACGTTATTTTATCGTTTAAACTTTTGTAGGGTATAATGATGGAAAAGTTATTTTCAAGCAAGTATGTGGTTTCATTTGTTTAATCGCAAAACACAGATTTTGGTCCTTCTAATTTAACAAATATAAATATGTGTTTGTGATATTTGCTGAAACCACAGTAGGCAGACACTTTATATTTAAAAAAAGCAAATAATAAAAAGAAAATGGTAGCCCGCCTTGCACGACAAAAAAATATATATACTTTATATAAAATGGACAAAATGAGCTCATATAATTTCTAGCATTGAAATTTGTGTTTGCTGGGTTAAAGCAACGGCAATACCTTTTTTAAACACAATTTTTTTCTAAGAACAACGAATAAATAACGGGTTTTTTCTGTTTTTGCAATATTTTCTTATAAAAACAATTTTTTTCCATTAACTTATGAACTCTTCTAGCCCATTTACCCCTTTTCTTTTAAAATTTCTTTAATACAATAGAAGCTAGAACAGCAATAAAAATGAAATAGTGAAAATAAAAAAGTGTGTTAAAGCATTTAAAAGATCATAAAATTTCGACAGACCAAGGTAATTGCTACGCATGTATGTATATGTACACATGCATAAATATACATACATACATTTATATACCTGCTAACCAAAAAAACTGTTTATTTTACATCTAATGTCTGCTCACGTAGAGTTAACAATAAAAATAATAACAGCAATGAAAAAAATGTAGATATGTATGTATGGTAAAAATTTATCTAAATAATTTTATTTCTAATTTTAAATTTTAATTTATGGAGCACTTTGTCTTAATTTTTGGAAAAAAACAACCAATTAGTTCTAAAGAAAATTCTTAAAATTAGTATTGAAACGAACAAATTTTGAGGCGTATTATAGAGTACAAATTTGTCCAGCTTCAATTTTATTCTGCATGTCTTATGACAATCTATATGATCATGTAACCATTTTTAGCTCATGCTATTCCAATGATTATTGGTTTCATCAAATAAGCAGCCCGATAGCCACGATTGCTCAAGAATATCTTTATATATAAAATTCTACTGTACGTGTGTTGTGACTGAACTCCTCCTAAACGGCTGAACCGATTTGCATAAATTTTTTTGTGTGCGTTTAGGTGGCGCACCGGGTGGTTTAGATTTAGAATTCGGTCGAATTGGACAAAGGGGCGTGGTACCTTCCATACAAACAAAATCTTTTATTTCGGCTCCTGATAACGGTATTTAAACAGAATTTGGTATTTCGGTTTAGTGAAAATATTTTAAGTTCTGCTGCAAATATAGCCGGAATTTTATAAAGACACGCGACGTACCTCCCATACAAATCTTCTTTATGTATATAATTCTACTGTACGTGTGTATGTCACTGAATACATTTTTTTTGCATGCGTTTGGGTGCCACTTTGGATGGTTTACATTCACAAACTAACCGGCAGATGGCGTTGCAGTCGGTATCCAGGTTATTCAACTACACTGCAACTACACGACTGGATCGACTTGAATGAATTTTTGTATATTCATTCATTCAATGCATTTAATTTTTTTTGGGCGCTGTGCTTTGATATTATATGGTATCGCATTTACGTAAATATTAAGCGTTGTTTACTTCAAAAATACACACACGCCATAAATTCGTCGCCAGCCGCCAACTGTCTCCAATGTGCAATGGCCGATGATGAGGGTAAAGGCACAAAGTTACACGTATTCGATTACTGCCGCCGTTAAAACAGTCGCGGTGGGCATCAAGCTTATTTGTTTGTGTTTCTTCTTTGCGATCTCACAAATTTGTTCTCAGTGGGTCAGCTAGTTTTATATATATTTTTCATAGCGAATCATAATCCGATAAGGGGTTTTGCTCGGAAAAGCTGATACTAATAGTCTGTTCGGTTGAAACGTATGAAAACTAATTGTCGTATAAGTTTATTGTGTTTTGGATCGAATATTCATCAAAAAAGGACATAGAAATTTTTTACCTTTAATTTTTTATAGCCAGATTTATACGTTATTTCAGCCATAAGTATACATATGTATGTGTATATGCGGCAATAAATTAAAATAAATGTCTCAGCTACAGGAAGGTCCTTAAATGAAAAATCTATTTATTATTTTGAATAGTACGTTTTGCATTTAAAGTCCCTTTCATGAATTTGAAGAAAAAACCCTAACAGTTTTATAAAAATTTATTTTTCGTGAAGAAGCTAGTTCTAATGTTTTCTATGCGCGAAAAATTAGAATAGAATTTTGCAAATACTGACTGCCCTGTCTCTTTAGGGCAGTGTTTCAACAACTATATATTCTTTAGTTCTAGTGCTAGCAAATAGTCACACAGAACTCTGTTAATGTTACTCTAGTCATTAAGCGAAATTTATGAAATAATTCAATATTGATGTCCCTAATGCGACAGAGCCTAAGAACAAGCTATTCAATAGAAGAGCACTGAGAAACAGTGATCACATTATAAAAATGCCAGAACAACAAATCTCACTGTTTTGAAAAAAAAACATCATTGTTCCTCCTTGTAAATGAATGTATAATGTTTTCAGATTTCGCTATCACGCACATATTTTCTCGAAGACGCGGTAAAAATAGCTCCCTTAATAAAGCGGTCACACTAATATTTCTTTCAATATAACTCACGAAGGGCTTATTCTATTTAAATAAATAAGCCCAAAGTTATTGCGATACATACTTTTATATGTTTTTAGGAAAATTAAGTCAGTGCCTAGTTATACAACGCGTTTTTGGTTCAATTATTTTAAATTAAGGTATGTATTTTTTTAATTATCTTTAAGTATGTATGTAATTATGTTATACATTTTTTATGATAAATATTTGTAGTTCAGTGAAAGTTTGTTATATCTCAAAAATATCACTTTTATCGTTTCTAGTGAAAAATATGAGGGTCATAGTGCAAGTAATAAAATAATTAACAAATATTATTTTGTACAGTACAAACTTGTATCATAATTTATATGCATACATACATACTCGTACATAAGTATACACATACGTACGTACATACATTTTTAAGTATATGTATAAAACAGTTGAGATTTAAGTTTTGAAAGTATGGTTATGTTGAACTAGCAACCATTGCACTATAGGACAAAAGTAGGCAAAAATTCTATATTTGAAGTTAACAAAAGGGTAATGTTCTGGGCATTATAATTTAATATGACTTCTGGCTTATGACTGCCACGACTCGCTCCGGCATAGTTTAGTCTGGAGGTGTAATTTTCGATGGCTTTTTTCAACATTTGTAGCCACATGTCGACAATAAAGGGGTGAATGTTATCCGTCAGCAAGTCAATCGTGTTGGGCTTATCGCTTACTTTCCCTGTCACTTAAAATTCTTATCAAAGTATTTATAGATTATATTAGGGATCAATCAAGAATAACTAAACTTAAGTCTGTTTCATATACACTATTTTAAGCTTCCACTAGAGGTGGTAGTGCCACTGGTCAATTAATTTGAAATTTACACAAAGTTTAAATGGTCAGCTACTTCTTGTGATTTATTCCCATATTAAATGATTACCGACCCTATAGTGCAGCGTACAGCGAGTTTATTTCAATATAATCATTCTTTTATACACGAACACTCATATCTTTATACTCTTATTATAATTTGTTGTCTTTCTACTTTATTACTCCTATTATGGCTCATTCTCTCATGAGATTTACTTATAACAACTGTTTTCCTAAATACATCTTTAAATCAAATTTCAAGGATGGTAAACCAAATTTTCATATTGTACTAACAGTCAGGTTTTTAACAATATACTTTTCAGCCTCAAACTGTACCAAATTATTTTTTTTTAATTTTTTGCTTTTTAATTATTTAATAATCGCCTAAAGAAAAATAGCATGAAAAATATTATTAAAAAGTTTTATTTTGAAGTTCTTTTACAACTTATCTTTCTTGAATACCTTTAAGTAATATTTGTACTAAAAGGTGTCACAATAAATTGTTATTTATTCGTTAAAAGTCTGTTATGAGTGGAAAGAGAGCTTGAAGCTACAAATTCAACAGGTTCTAGTAAATGCAAAATCTCTTATTAGGCTTAGACGATTTGATTTATATGTTTTATTCACCGGAACATTTTTTGCAAATCTGGATAACAAATTATTCGGTTTACAGTATAAAAAAAGTATTAAATAAATAATCATATTTAAAAATAATAAATAAAGAGCCTGAGTACACGATAGAAAAACAAAAGTATGTTTTTCTAAAGCTTTTCAAACTTTTTCCATAGCTAAATCCAGCAATTTGTAAAACAGACAAATATTTTCAACGTGGACATGATTTTCTTCTGATCTGAAAAGCATCCTTATCTGTTACAACTGTCAAAGCTATGATGTTTTCATTTCTAAAATTTTCTAACAAGCATTATTTACTCATTCAATACGTCAAATTTATAGGAACTAAATAAGTTATTCCTTTCTCATTTTTAAGATTAAGCAAATAATCATGGAATTAGATAGCAACTAAGACAAAAATGTCTTTGGTGTAACAATCGATATAGGCAATAGGTTGTATGCAATCTGGGTTATTAAGTTGTAATCAATCTGAATTATAGAGTACACAGCGTAAGGAATAATTATTATTTTGATTATTTGTGATATAACAATAATACGTAATGAAATTTAAATTGTACCAAACTTGCCATCTCTGGCACATGTATATACCTTTAATATGCTCATGCTTGGACATACATACATATGTGTGTTATATGTATGAATGCATATGATCAAGTACTCTCAAGAAATCTTGTCAAGAAAATTTGTATGTTGTATTAACGGGTACAACGCAAGGTCTGATTATTCTGTGCAATCAAACCCAACCCAAATTATAAAGTATGTGACCGACCCAAACTGAAATCAAAAAACAACAACAACAGCGAAGTTAAACATAGTTATTCATATCTACAATTGTACCATACTACCTTGTCTGGCAGGTAGACAAACTTTAAGTGAGTTGGAATATTAGCAAGACATTCTATTAACAAGAAGTAAATACATATGTATGTATGTATGTACATATACATACGTTTATACCGGTATGTCGCGTATAACAATAACATCATATTTAACAACTTAAATTACGCTTTGAAAAAGGCAATTTTCTTATGCATCTTTTTTATTACTAGTTAAAAAAGAAATAACAACAACAAAAATCCATGCATACATACATACATACAACGTACAATGTACGTAAATAATAAAAAGTTTGGTTGAACTCGTTCACATTGTAAACATGTGTAAATTTTAATTTTACACATTTTTTACTGAATTTGTTTTGGTTACATTGTTGTTACTTTAAGGCCGTCGTTGTCGTTGAACCAATTTTCATGTTGTTTTACCTCTTTCTTTTTTCTTTTGCCTGAAAAAGGAATATAAAGTGAAATATGTAAGTATTTCTGCCTAAAAACGAATTTAATTACATTTTAAACATCAATAAATCTGCGTTTTTATACTTTTTTTATGGTTTAAAAAAGAGCATGATTTTTTATTATATCGTTCGTTTGTTACTTTATATATATACGAGCTTCATTACATGACGCGTTATAATTTTCTTCCAATTTTACATACTTTTTTGCCTTCGTTTTGTTGAAAAGTCTTTAAACAAAATATAAAATCTTTAAAGTGATAAACGTTTGCATGACTGGGAAAACTTAACAATCGAAAGCAGATGCCTCATTTTATTTAAAAAGAAATCGTAAGAATAATGAATATCTTTCTAAAAATAATATTGAACTCGCATACATAATTGTAACTGTACAGGTGAAGGTAACAAATTAATAATAACAGTAGTTGTTTAAATTTAATATGTGAAGTGTAAGCCTGTAAAACCGTTATATTTGATGTTAATTTATTTATAATTTTTGTACCGAAGTACATTTGTGTAAAATGTATTGGAATAACGGAGTGTTTTCAATTACACAAAAAAAAAATATGAGAGCGTTCTTCGACATAAAGCCAACATATGTATGTATGTATGTATACTTATTTAAAGAGCACCACATAATCTCATATGTGTATACGTTGATACATTAAGGCCATTCTAATAAAACTTAATTTGTTGTTTTCCAAATGTTTTATTATTTTCACAAAGACGAGTTACTTACCTTTACAAATCACTACAACCCTAAAATCGATAAAATGATCACAATTTAAAATAAATAAAACAAAACTAAGCGCTTCCTTTTTTCGGATATTTTTTGAAATCTTTTCTTAGTCTTATCTTTTCACTTATGTTAAATAATTTCTTTACTTATAAAACTAAAACTTGAGTTTTTTTTCAATTTTCACTACAAATCGTTGAATAATTAAAAAAAATGTACTTTGTTATACATAATTATAATGAATATGTGCGTATATTTTCCAAAACCGGTTTGTTCACAAACCAAATTTGAAAAGGGTCGACGTAAAACCATACCCAAATAAAAATTTTTGATGAAATGATCATAGTTGGTGATTTTCATAACAATCTATTAACTGAAAACCATTTAATAGCACTTATGCTTGACCTCAATTTGCATCCGGTTAACTGTCGCTCACCTACACATTTCTGTGATACAACGACCTAAGGTTCTCTTGTAGGATCAGCTCTCAGCTTCAGTGTTTTCAAGATAAAATGATTTTTTAATATATGACATCTACATTTCGGGGCGAGATTTATATTAACTACGATACATTGATCAGTATTTCAGATTTTAACAATATGGATGACCAGCTATCATTTCTTCGTTTGAAAGTGGATTTGTTATTCGACCAGTGCGTTCCACTTAAAACCAAACATATCGTTTTTGACCAACCCCCTTAGGTTGATTCAGGAATTAAATACCTAATAAAGTACGTGATCCCGTAACCTAATTTCCTAGTGCTGACACAATGCATTGCATATGTAATGGTCATCCCCTGAGTGCTGGTCCGAAACAAAATATTCACGCTGGAAGAGATTCAAAACGAATGATCTGAAGGCGTTACTTACGACTAATTGTAAGTAGGTAACGAAGCGAATGCAATGTAAAACGTGCTGTTTACCATAGAAGATTCTCAACCTAAATGAAGGGAAATTCGGAATATTGGTGTGGGTCGGATTAACATGTCTCAATGTGATCGTGATGTTGATCTGAACATTCTTAATAGTAATTTTGTTAATATTAATAATAATAATAATATACCATCACCGGCTAATAGTTGTTACAATAATTTATGTTATGTCCTACTAGATAATCCTTTTAGTTTCTGCTGTGTGGATAAACTTGAGGTTCTGGGAAGTTTTTCTACTGTCAGATTTAACGCAATCGGTAGGAACAATATGGACCCCAGGTTTTAAAGGGTATTGATCCCGAAGCTCTTACCGATTTTAACTTACTTGTTTTTCCTAAGGAATGGAAGTTTCCAAGGATCACTCCTCTACCCAAAACTAATAATGAATTTCGACCAAAAACATATCCATATGGCCACTTCATATAGCCTATCAGTGGATTCTACCCCAAAGTTTATATAGAAAATTCAAATCTTATATCGTAAGCCAAATTGATTAAATGGGAGTTCTCATTTAAACAACGCAGCAAACATTTCGAAAATAAAAACTTTTTATTTAGAATTCTTTTACATAAGGGCTTCCTTTGGAAGCCAAACTAAAATTTTATTCGGGAAATTATGAATTTTTTTTTTAATTTGTTTTTCTAAAAAAAAATGTTATGAAATTGTGAAAAATTTGCATTAAAAATCTTTCTCGCATCTCGATCCATAATTAAATTAGTTTCTATTTTTTATGAAATTGAGGGCTTCATGCAAGATATGTTTTTCATATGTATGTATGTATGTATGTGACATGTCAGTTTGAAAACACATACGTATGTATTTATGCATGTATTTTCGTATTTCTACAAAAATTGTCAATTTACAGTGATTTTTGTAATTTTTGCGTTCAAATGTAAATAAATAATTACTTTTGATACGATAACAGTTGGTGTCTATTTAAAATTTTGTCATCTAACTTTTCAACAAGCATTTCTTCAATTTAATCATGCTTCATGTAAGTAGTTTGCAGTGTGAAATTTAATAAGTGAGAAAAATGAGTTAAAAAAAGCATTTCTTGTAAAAATAGTTTAAAACATCTGTACAGCCGTTTTAAAATGTAGTGTTACGCGACGTAATGTAAATGTAAAAGAATTGTTGGTCAAGGTTATTAGACTTTATTTTCGTTAATGATGTTATAGATTATTTTATTAGGCGTTCCTTAGCCATAATAATACCCGAAGATATCTACCATCCTACTATCAAATTATTAATTTCAACGCCATATAAATCTGTGGTGACCTTCTCTTTTAAGAATACCAATTGCAGTTTATTAAATGAACTCTTAACAGATAATAACTGGATTAACATACTATCTTGCACCGTTATGGATCAGATGACTAAGGCCTTCTACCATTAGGTTTATTCCTTTATGGACTTGTGTATTCCGAAAACAATAACTAATAACTAAATTTTGGACCCCCTTCGAATAATAAAAAAATTATCTTATGCTAAAAATAGGAAGAACAAACTATATAAAAAACTCACAGTCTGTGGTGAGTATATAGCCGCGCTATATACTCTTCCCTTATTCTTTATATATATAATTCTACTGTACGTGTGTTGTGACTGAACTCCTCCTAAACGGCTGGACCTATTTGCATAAATGTTTTTTGTATGCGTTTTGGTGGCGCCCCTGGTGGTTTAGATTTACAATTCGGTCTAATTGGACAAAGGGGCGTGGTACCTCCCATACAAACCACAAATTAAAAATCGATTATTTCTGCTCCTGATAACGGTATTTGCCCAAAATTTGGTATGTCGGTTTGGTGCACATTTTTTAAGTGCTGCTGCAAATAGGGGCGGTATTGTACAAAGGGGCGTGGTACCTCCCATACAAACCACAAATTAAAAATCCATTAGTTCTTCTCCTGTTAACAGTATTTGAACAAAATTTGGCGCACATTTCTTAAGTGTTGCTGCAAATATGGGCGGGATTGGACAATGGGGCGTGGTACCTCCCATACAAACCACAAATTAAGAATCCAATAAATCTGCTCCTGCTAACAGTATTAAAATAGAATTTGGAATTTCGGTTGAGCGAACATATTTTAAGTTCTGCTGCAAATATACGCGGAATTTGATAAAGACGCGTGGTACCTCCCGTACAAAGCTTTTTTATGTATATACTACTACTGTATAAATAATAATGAATAAATTTCTTTTTTGCATGAGTTTGGGTGTCACCTTGGATAGTTTACATTCACAAACCAGCCCGGCAGATAGCGCTGCAGTCGGTATCCAGGTTATTCAACTACACTGCAACTACACGACTGAATCGACTTGAATGAATTTTTGTGCATTCATTCATTCAATGCATTTAATTTTTTTGTGCGCTGTGTTTTGATATTAAGTATATTGTGCGTTGTTTACTTTAAAAATACACACACGCCATAAATTCGTCGCCAGCCGCCAACTGCCTCCTATGTGAATTGGCGGATGACGGTGAAAGGCCCAAAGTAACATGGAGTCGATTACTGCCGCCGTTAAAACAGTCGCGGTGAGCATCAAGCTTATATGTTTGCGTTTCTTCTTTGCGAAATTCGTTCTCAATGGGTCAGCTAGTAAACTATAATATTTATATAAACAAAGTTAAAGTAAATTTTATTTCATACGCCCGAAATTTGGAAGGATTCCCTTATTATTCCATTTTCAAATTAGGAAACAAATCTGATGTTTTAAATTACCGTGATATTGGAAAATTAAATATTAACTATACCCAAACTATTTGAAAAAATTATCACCGAACATTTATGCTTTCATACATCAAATTTGATAACCCATTATCGCAGCATGGACTTCGAAATAGATGCTCTAGTATGACAAACCTTTAACATTTTTCAACAATGATGCATCATGGCTAATAATACACTAATTTTAGCAAAGCATTTGATAAAGTCAACCATATAAAATTGGAATTAATTGATTTTACCGATTTAAGTGTCAAATGGATATACTCTTACCTAACAAAAAGAAAACAAATGGCCCGTTTTAATAACTCCTGCTCTAGATGGATTGAGGGTTCGTTCATCTGGGGCACCACAGGGAAACCATCTTGGGCTACTTCTTTTTATTTTGTTATTTATTTATTATAATTAATTATAATTATGTATTATGGAATTATTTATGATTATTTATTTGTTATTTATTAAGGTCTCCAACCCTTAAGCAAGGACTGAAGGGAAACGGCCTTGCTAACGTGCACTCGAAAATTGCACCTACTGTGTATGGATCTTAGGGCGTGAGAGAACGCTTTTTCCGACACTTAGTGATGAGACCACCATCGGATTATGACCACATGGCTCGGTCCCCATGTAAATCTTGTCACGTTCTGTTAAAATCTGTAAATTTGTGTAGCTCTTAAAAGGAATATCCGTCAAGGATGTCAGAACTAACAGTTGGAAGTTTTGTCTAGAATAATGGAAAGAGCCATAAATCGTATGACATCAATGCGGAAGTCATTATTATTTTCTCAACATTAAGTCGCAAAATAGCCCTACTAAAAAAGAGGACTTACATAACTAAAATTAAAACCAAAGAACTTAAGTTCAGTTTACAAGAAGGCTAACAATCTTGAAAAAAACATTTTCTTCTGTGCAAAAATCATAACTTAAGTTCACTTTTTCTTGATTGCTTCCCTGCAAGGTAAAATGCTAATTATTATTTTTCGCCTGCTCTATAAACCTTGAAACTTTATTATGCTAGATTACTAGCTGAATGCGCTGAAGAAAGGAAAAGCAGAATATAAATTTTATGTTTCTAAAGAAAATTATATTTTGGACGCATGTATGTATGCCAGCAAGCATTACCATGTAGGACTGTTTTAAACATTGAAGATGTTCTTCCCTATAATTTTTCTCATTGAGGAAGTATAACAAAAATTTACATCATTAAAGATTTTAATGGATTGTTTCAAGTTTAATGTTAAATAAAACCAACATGTCAAAATACAATATATGGCAATTTGATGGTTTTTATTTGATACAAAAGCAGAATTTTTATTGTAAATGATGAAATGAATTATGTATTTCGTTTTGATTTTCGTATTTAAAAAAAACCAGACACAAAAGTGTTTCTTTACGGCATAAAAATTAATTAAGAAAAACATACTTGACTTTTTGGCGTATGGTTACGTTATGATAATGGCTTGATTGCAAAAATAAAAAATAATAAAACAGAAAACAGCACATTATGGACTCGTATGGAGGTAAAGACAGCAACTATACCAGAAATATTTTAAGTAGTTTCTTTCTTTCTTGTCTTCTCTTGTCCTGTCTTATAATTATTATTTTATTTTTTGTTTTTTTGTGCTGTGGTGCTCGTTTATTATTAATCGAGAAAAAACAGCAAACATTTTTGCGCTACATTAATTCAAGTCTGGGTGTGTGTGTGTATATATATACACGTACATATATTTTTAGTTATAACGTTTCTGCATTTTTCAGTTTTGTTTTGCAGTAATAAGTCATTTCAAGTTTTTAAACTTTGATATGTTTGGCATTATTGCATTAGTTGCGGGGAAACTAGGGACACTTAAAGCCATTTTATTTTGCAAACATAATAGTTTTATATTACTTTCGGTAGATTTTGAAGAAATATATTTAATTAATCCCTTCAATTGAGCTGCTCCTGATATCCAACGGATGTGTCTATTAGTTATAATTTGTTATCGCTAATACTTTTTGTATCAACGAACAATTAAAACATGTGTCAATTATATTCAGTACACAGTGAAATATTGTTCTTATTTATTAACACAAAATTCTCATTTTAATTTAAAATCATTTTTCACACTGTTTGTCGAAATCACACTTGAATGTTTAATTAAGTTTTATATAATTACGTGCTCGAGAAGCAAACAGAAACAAAAGATAAATTTTCTAAAAATACACTCCATGCCACTTGAATAGGACCCCCTAATATTTTCCTAAAAAGTTGCTTAAGAATAAAAGCCATAATTTTTCTTTTGTTCTATCATTTAAGAAATCACACTTGTTCTCTCTGAGAGCCATTTTTCAATATTTTTTAAGCACCGTTGCTTTCTTTGGTTTTCTTTTATAGACAATCGATATTCTTGCAATTTTTCGCGCCACTTGAATAGAACTGAAACTCAGTTGATATGACTTTTTTCGGAGTTCACTTGTTGTGGTTACAAAAGTAAAAAGAAGTTAAAAAAAGGTTAGAGGAAAGCGTCCGACCGAAGCGGAAAATATAAAAATACAAATTTTTAATGATTCCGGGCAATATGTTAATCAAATCGCCAAACAAATTGGTAGAAGTCGCCATGTCGTGCCTAATTTTATAAAAAAATAATAAAAACCTACGGAAAAATATGAAATGCTGTAAAAAAAGAATGCTTTCACCTGCTGATAAGCAAGCAATTCTTAGATTGGCCTCTAATTCCCATGATACTGTATCCCAAATAAGAGCTAAATCGGGTGTTTTCGTCAGTGTGAGAACTGTACAGCTTGTTATTTCCAAAGCTAGACATTTAAAGCGACTAAAATTATAGGAAAAAAACACCACTAACAGGAGTTCTCAGGGAAATACGCTTGTCATACTGCCGTAGTCATATGACATGGAGTAATGAGTGGCACTGTGTCGTCTTTTCTGACGAAAAAAGTTTAACCTAGAGGGTCCAGATGGATTTAATTGTTATTATTTTCATGGCTTGCGAAAAGAAGAACATATTTTGAATCGCCTACATAGTCGGTAAGGGGGTTCGAAAGGTTTATGCTTTACGGTAAGCTGTATGATACCAAGGAGTAACTTATTGAAGCCATCCAAGCTGCTTGGTTTTCAATTTCCCTCGATTATTTGAAATCCTTATACGACACCATTCCAAATCGTATTTACGTAGTAATCCTTAAAAAAGGTAGTTCAAACATTATTAGCAAAAAAAAATCTTTTTTTCTAACGGGTGTACTATTACAGTGGCGTAAAATCTAAGGAACTTTTTCTTCATATTCAATAACAAAAATAATTTTTGGCTCAGTACACGAGGCAAGAAAAAAATTATGATTGATACATTTTACAGGGTACCAAATGTGATTTCAATAGTTAAAAAAATAAAGTCCATCCTGTAGTAGTTTAGAAGTCCTATTCATGTAGCGAGGAGTGTATATCCAAAAATGTACTAAAATTAGAATAAAATTCTTCAATTTAAAAATCTTTCTTCAGCTGAGTGCGTTTTTGAAGTAAGAGTTTTAAATCTGATTTAAAAGAACCCAACTAAATGTTGCGAATTATAGTGGAACTAATTTTACGTAAATTTAAAGTGTTGCCAAAAATACAAATATTATAGACGATTTTACATGGCAAAAATTATTTTTAATTATTTCATAAAATTTCTTAAATAAAAGAAAAACAATAAAATTATTTGTTTATTTTATTTAGGATCGAGGTCAAATATTTATTTTAAATAAAACTCTCTTTTCGCTTTATTAAATATTACTTCATAAACCTCTGTTCTTTATCAGGAAAAACTAAAAAAGTGAAACACAACGATATACACAAAACATAAAGTTTAAAAAAAAATTAATCATCATCGTCTTACATTGAGTAAAGCTATCAGTTTTTAAAAAGACTGCAATGCTTACTAAAACTTCTTTTAGAACACGGCTTAAGAATGATGTCATCACAACGAAAGCGCTCGCCGTTCATACCGAACAAACAGCCAGCAAAGATAAAGGAATGACAACAATATTTTATTTACTGGTAGAACAAATTCACATTTCGATTGTGAATTTTTTTATAATTACTCTCATATTTTAATATTGTTATATCATCCAACGACCTATAATTGCACAGTGAGCTGCGAGTGCTGTTTTTTATTTCGTAGTACCTTTACTTATAAAACAGTCTGACTAATGCGCAGCCAATCCTATTCTTAATTTCGATTTCGTTCCAACATATTTTTTGTTACATACATTGGACCCGTCTCCATTTTAAGGTATTTGATATATCAAATATGATTTTTCCATTTTTGACCTCGTGTTTGAGAAGAGAATATTTAATGTTTTGTCGGTTTTTAATGCAATATTAAATTTTACTCTGTCATATATATTTGATTGCACTATTCTCTCCGAAAAATCAGGGACACATGTTAACGATTTAAATATTGTCCCCGTCTTTGTATAAATTCTTTTATTATAATTTTCTGTGTAATTTTTAATAATCTTTGTCGCCCTGTTTAATGAATAATTATTCTTTTAAAAAATTTTCCTTTTTGTTGGTGCCAATTTTTGTTTCCAAATTTTATCACCAAATAAAAACGAATAATTTTATATACTAAAAGGTCGAATAAAACAATCAATAAAACAAAAACAATTTTCCCTGAATTTCAAATTCAATAAAAACTTATTTTCGTTTATACTCAATTCTATTTCGTCACCACTATATGCATAAAATTATAACCACTTATTAAATTAAAAAAATATAGTTTTATAAATGTATCCATTAGACACTTTCTATTTGTGTTCTCTTTTAACTTTATAAAAAATTGGAAGAAATTTGGTAGTTGAAAATGGGTTTAAACAACACCCACTCTACTATTATATACAAAAGAGCTTTCTTTTAGATGAGTTTTTTAATAACCCCAATACCGCTTGTAACTTCCATTACTACTTATAAGAAAGTTAAAACGTCTGAGTTGTCTAGAAATAAAATATCTGGCAGCATTTTACACTACGCTTGTTCCTATACAAATATAAAAACAAACAAAAAAACTGTATATATATTAACTACCTGTTAAGTAATAAACTCAGTACCACTCGTGATTGTTGCAATAACAGTGATAGATTTCAGATACTCATAGCTCTTGTGTAGTATGATTGATCTGTAGGATAATAGCATTAGAAGCATTCTGATTTAAATAAGAAATTCTTTTTTATTTGATTCGAAATACTAGAATAATACAAATATGATTGTAGCCACTTAACAGTTCTAACCTATTTTTTTAAGAGCACAATTGTGAGTTCTTATTTTTTATTGACTTATTCGTATTAAAAATTTAAAAATCCTACTCACGTCTCAATGAAAGAATACCGATAAATACACATACACACACACACACAATCGTGTGCCTAGATACATCTTAAATGTATTTTAGTCTTTCCGCAATAGTGTAGCGATTTGATCTACAAATTTCTTAATTTATTTTTGCTCTGCAATAATATTGATGTTCTATTTTACGTTAAATTTCTTTTATTTTTTGTATTAATTTGCTGCTGATATTGCTGTCGATTTGTTTTTTATTTTGTACATGGAAACGCGTGAGTTACTTGTTCTACGATCCGAAACAATTTTCGCTTATAAATACGAGTTAATTGTTCAGAGAAAAGTAAAATATATAAAAAATAAAAAGTAAAAGGTTTTTTTTTTGATTTGATACGATGACATGTGTTTGTGGTTCCCTCTTCGTGTTTATTACTCTTGCCTTGTCCACATCCTATCCCATTTGATCGTTCTGTGTCATAAATTAAGTTTTTCAAGTTAATATCTGAGTTTCCTACAAGTATTTTCGAGATTGTATGCATTAGTATGTGTGTGTTTTGTATGCCATATTCCTAGCAAACATGAGAGAGACATGGATGTGAAATATTTAAGAAATTATTTAATTTAAAGAAATTTATTTTTAATATTCACTCAAATAAATGTATGCAAATAAAGGATTTAAATACAGTGTACAGCATAAGTCTAGATACCTTAACTTATGCAGACATTTTTATGGTTTTTCAGCGAAAATTAAAAAAAAAATTTTATGTGTATTTTATTAATTTAAATATGTATATATATATATATATATATATATATATATATATATATATATATATTGGGACAACAAAAAATAAACTTAAAACTACAAGAGACATTATATGTTGGGAATGTTAGAAATTGTTAATGTACCAAATGTAAGGAGAATAAATTTCAAGACAGGCACAGACAATTTAGCTCAGAATTATAGGTACTTAATTAAAAAGACACATAATTTGTTATAATCATTTTATAAGAGAGAATTTGTTATTTGTTATTTATTTGTTATTTCCGTTTCCTTGTTTTTGTATGTTTGAATATTTGAAAATTTAAAATTTTTGTATGTATGTATGAAAAAATATTTTATATGTATTTGTCAAATGTTTTGAAACATTTTTTCAATTTGTTAATAATTTTTTTTTTTTTGTTTTCAAAAATATAAAAAATTTTTTCCTGAAGAAGCTTTCCAAAGGGAAGCGAAATATTGAGAAGAAACAATATATAAACAAGATCTTAAAAAAGAAAAAAGATATTTATTAAAGATAAAAAAGATCGCTTAAAAAAACTATAAAATTTATATTATATATTATTAAACAAAAAAATTTATGTATTTAACAAAAACAACAGAAAAATGTGTAGGTACCCTCTAAAATATTTTACGAAAAGCATTGGCAACTCCATAACTTTTATAAAAAAAAAACGGTAAACTAAATGCGTGTTTGCAACAGTAATAAAAAATATAATTTTAGTGGAAAAAATAATCGTTTTATAATGACTCGAAGAGAATTGTCTATTGAAGAAAGAAATATAATAATTAGGAACCATAAATCAGGTAAATCGTACTCCGAAATTGCGCAAATAATAGGCAGAAGTAAGTTTTCAATACAAAAATCAGGGTTCAGAATTTTTCATTTATGAACATTTAAAATCAACATGCATGATATTTTTCATAAATGAGAAATCTAAAGTTTTATATTTGATTTTCACGCTCATAAACGAACAACAAAAAATGTTCTACTTATGTTCATCCATGAATGCGAGCAACAAGAATTATTAGTCTTATTCATATGTGATGAATGATAAATTAGCTACTTCTCATTAATGTTCTTTTTCATAAATATATGTGTTCATATATGAACGTTGAAATTTTATAAAATTTCTCATAAATGAACGTGAAAAAATTTTCTACCTACGATCGCAGTTTACCGTAAAATGTAGTAAAAATACATGTGTACATATTAACTCAAAATACAATTTTGCAATATATTCTAAAAGAAATAAAAAAAAAACATTTTTTTTCTACATACGCCGACAATTGCACATTACCAAATATGTGCGTTTATGTACGCGAATGCTTAACGCATATATTTTTACGATCTTTTCATTTCTGAAAAATTATCAAAATTGTAAATTTTCAAAAATGAACACTTGTGTGTTTCTCATTTTTTCACTTATGAATAGAAAGAAAAAAATAAGTCGTCCCATACACAAATGAGGAAACACAAAATATTTTGTAGTCTCTCACACACGTATGAGAAGAAGCGGCTAAAAAATGAAATGTACATATTCACACATGTATGAACAGTGAGTGAACACTTCGCTACTCTGAAAAAATCTAATAAATCGGTTGCAAAAAGGAAACAGAATTGAAAATAAGCCAAGAAGCGGACGTCCTAAGATACTAAGTATTAGAAAAGAAAGAAAAATAGCGTCCATAATTAAAGGATCCATTGAAGGTAACAATTGGCAAAAATATTTCGGCGGATATCGTACGCAGATCTGTAAACAGAGCCGGTTAGAATGCTCGTACTGCACGCAAGAAGCTCTGCATTAACAAAAGAAATAGAAAGAAGCGAATAGACTTCGCAAATGAATATAAAATAAGACAAATGAGTTTTGGAATAAAGTGATTTTTTCAGACGCTTCAAAATATAACATTATTGGCTCGGACGGACGTGTTTTAATGTCGAAAAAAAAATGAAGAACTCCCCATATGCTTAATACTCCTTCACAAAATCCCGATATAAACCCAATCTAGAATTTGCGGGATTATTTGGAAAAACGCTTGCGTAGCCAAACAAAAGTCAACTCAAAAATTTACTTCTCAATGAATGGCAGCAAATGTAACCCGAATACACAATGTCAAATCGGTTAAATGAAGTTCTTCGCCTTAAGGGATAGCCTACCAAATATTAGGTATAATGTTATAAAACTGGGCTTTTCAATTTGAAATTTAATTGTTTTCTTTTCATAGGGTACCTACACTTTTGCGGTGCAAAAATAGAGAGTTCCCAGAAAGATTCCTTATTTTTCTTTTCTTTTTTTTTTTTTTTTTGTTAAATACATAAAAATCTTTTTGTTTAATAATTTATAAAAGAAATGAATTAACAAAATACATATAAAAAACATGAATTTTTTGTTTAATTTTCGCTCAAAAATCGTAAAAATGTCTACATAAGTTAGAGTATCTAGACTTATGCTGTACACTGTATATATTTTAGTGAAAAAAACCATATGAATAACAAAATTTTGTTATTCACGCAAATACTTTGAAATTAATTTTATGCCAATTTCTTTTTCGTACAGTCAAACTACATAAAGTGACGAGTTTTAGCAACTTCAAAAAGGAGAAGGTTATCAATTGGTGTATATTTCCTTTCCTGTCTTGTCAATTCTTGGTAGTGAATCGAGTTAAGCTGACTTATGACATTTGCACAAAGTGTACATAATTTTGAAGGCTTAACCCTAGTTTTTTTACTTACTCACTTACTATAATTCGCATTTGTTTTGTTATTTTAACTATGATGACCTGCCTGCCTGTCTATTTTAAATTTTGTTTTTGCTTTGGGAAATAATTATTAGGCTTATACTTTATATTTTTGCTTTAAAATTACTCTGAACAATAATTACTATTGAAAAATTTAATTTTTCAAACGTTCATTTGTTCAACTTTTATTTTAATTCGGAATTGTGTTCGACATCAAATGTTGCAGACATCTTAAACTAAACGTTTTATGTCATAATTGCTGGGTTTAGATATTTTTGTTTTTTTTTTTAGCTTTTAACATTCGCTCCTTGGAATATACACTGTTTAAAGTAAATCAAAATTCTAAAAATAATAAATGCCAAACGATTTGGATTGGACATAGAAAAATTTTATACTCAATCAAAAGGTGCCACAAATATTTTTACTGGCGGCATCAAGCAGTTACAACAAAAGATATTTTCTAACAACGTTTTAAAAATGTTGAAGATTTTTTACAGTTTAAAATCTATTTTCTTTATATTATGATCAATGAATTCTTCTATATTATTGATGCATGTATTTTAGTTTGCATCTTTAACATTAATTTGTCTACCTTTCTCATAACTAAACTTTAAGTTCTTATCAGAAACAAAGTTACTCTTCACAAAGTTCTATTGTTATTGCTGAATTATTTGCTGATACTCACACCTACATGACTGCAAGTATAAAAGAAATAACGAGAAAAAATTTCCAGATCCTTTGCATATTGAAAGAAACAAGACGTTTTTACTCGGCATGTGCGTTCTAATATAGAGCTTTGGCTTGCATAATAAAATAAAGTGTGTGTTGTTTTTTAGTGTTGTCATAATAATATGAATAAAAAAATGGTTAAACGTTTTATTTAAAAAAAAAATATTTAACGAGTAAACAGCACGTAACAAACAAAAAATGTGAATAAAGGTTTCCTGAGGTGGTTGAAGCGAACGATTAAATATAAAGATACCAGCCTTTTTATTTGAAAATTTTATAGGGGTTGTCTGAGTAATATTTTCTCGCTAACAATTTGATAAATATGAAAAATAAGAAATCGCTTGTTTTATATAAAGACGAACACTTAAATTGTAAATAAAAACAAATACTAAATATTTCTTTTACTGAAGAAAAACGAAAAAAGAGCAAGTTTTACAATTGACAGATGTTATTACGTATATAATTTTAATCACACATTAATCATATCTGTTCTTTAAAAGAAAGCCAAACCGAATTATCTTTAAGATTGTTTTTAAGACTTTAATTAAAAAAAATATATATATATATAAACTCTTATTACGTTTCTTTTTAAAGCATTAACATTTTTTAATTATCATTAACCCTTTTTTTCTTCTTTTTACTTTCACAGGCAACTTAACAAATTTTTGAAATAAAAATCGCACACAATGGCCAAACACATAACAAAAGTATGAAAACAAATTTATTTATACTTCTTTGAAAAAAGACTGTGTAAAATGATAATAATCTCAATGACAACTGCAAACATTTATAAACTGATCGTGATCAAGAACTTCTTCAGCTTTTCATTGCAAAGATCTTTACAATGATTAACAGCATAAAGATACCGATTACAATAAAAATGGATTTCTATGATGAGCTGAGATATTAAATTATTTTTATAATTATAACTAAAAACAATGCTGAAAAACAGTATTTAATGAAAAAAAAATATTCTTAGAAACAAACCTACTTTTTCACATACACATTCAATCAAAAAGAAATAAGGAATGCATGTATGTATGTGGAGATGTGGACTTGTATATATAAATGTATGTATGTATGTATGTGATCTAAACTTAAAATTAACAATATTTAAATTTATAGCTTAGAATCCTAAAAAAATATAACATTTCTCATAATAAAAAGGCAGCTGAGTTTTCGAACAAAGTCGCCGCTACATCAGCCAGGCCAAACATCAGCAATAAGTTAAAAAAAAAACAACCTACAACCAGGAATCCAATATTTCTTTTTGCCACTTTTTTACTCTTTCCCTTTAAAAATTTGATATCAATTCTGTTGCTGTTAAATAATGATGTGAGTTGAGTTTAATTAAATGGCGACAACAAGACATTCGCACAGAAAAAACCTCATCTCATCTGTACTTCCATATTCCATATGTTCTATACGACAATAAAACCGCAACATTTATTGCAAAAACAATAACAATAACAACAACAATAACTAAATCACAACTCATCAACATCAAAACAAAAGTATTTTTTGCTTTTGATATAAACAAACTGCAACCAAAGACAAATTATTTAAAAGGAATGAACGTGGTGTTCTCCGTTTTCATTTTTGTTATAAGGCTTCTTTATAAATTCAAATAAAAAAATATATATTAATTTTATTTCTATTCTGACTCAGTTTTAATTTTTAATTTAACGTTTTGCTTTTGTATTTATTTATTTATTTATTTTTTTTTGCTTTTGTATTTATTTTGCGTGCGTTGTTTTTTTCTTTCTTTTTGCGTAGTACTGACCGGCTGGCTGATTGACTGACTCCAATTCTTTTGTTTATTAATTTATTTTTCAAGACACTTTTTCAAATAAAATTTGTATTCACTTAATGTGGACAATTTCAAAAAAAAAAAAAAAAAATTGTGATATTCAAGGCGACCATGGCTACAAAAATAAGAACAAATAACTTCACGATTTTGACAGGCAAGAGTTTTAGTTTTTATCTATTTCTTTTATTAATAATTATATTTCTTTTTTTTTTAATAGCTATACATTTATTTGCGATTAAAATAGAGAGTTTTAAAGATATTTTCAATATATTTTTTCTACTTTTAGTTTTCATTTTAAAACTATACACGAAAATATTTAAGTTCCTTTCCTAAGTATTTTAAAAATATATAAGTATGTATGTGTATAACTCTCTTTGAAGGAGAAATCTTTTTAACTTATAACTATTGTACTTTGCTGACTTTTTCAACTAGCTTAAAGCGAATTCATAGCAGGTAACTGAAAAGGTATTTCTCTTTTGCATAATTTGCTACAGTTGCCGAATAGTTGCAAGCTATGGATTCGCCTTAATATTTAACAACTTTTTGAAAATTCAAAATTCAATTATTAAAAAAAGGGAGGAATTCTTTCTTCGTTTTTTAATTTTCGCTTTAAAGAAAACTTAAGTTATATGTGTTTCTTTATTTATTAAAATTGCCTGTTTAAGAATAGTAAGAACTGCAACAAAGAAAATAATTAAATTTTTCTATTTTAGAGAAATTAGACTTTTTTAACATTGGAAACTGAATTTAATTATTATTTCTGGTCCTTTAAATAAAGTTATATTGTTGCATATTTTAAAACATGATCATTTTTAATTCGCCGTTAATATAAAACTGTTGAGAGTTTCTTTAATTAAAAACGTGCATATCTAATTGCTCTGACATTTGGACACAGTTTTTATCTTATCAACAAATTAGCAAGTATTTGACAGCTCCTTGGCAGGAGATAGCAGCTTATTGCCAAAAAAAATAAACTAGTGATTACTTTATATCTTAGTTTTTTATTTTCTAAACTCCCAAAAATATGCAAACAGGCACAACTGACCCCATAAGCAACATAATTATTTTTTCTTTTAAATGCTATAACCACTATGGTAACTCTTGACTTGGGGTGTATATCATTACGTTAGACCAATTAATCTGTTTGTTTGAACTACTCTCTTTTACTGCTATATACAGCACAGGGCAATCGATCTTTAATTAAAATTAAGCGAAAATCTTTTCCAAATATCATGAATTTGGCACGAGAAAATTAAAAAAAAAAAAAATTTATTGATTTAGTTCAGGGTTGGCAAACTAAATTCCTTATATATATTTTTGATTTTAAATTCTTGGAATTAAAAACATACGAACTGTAACTTTTTTAAAAAAGCAGTGTTAAAATATGTTACAAAAATGATCAGTCTATTACAAATTATGAGGGGAAATAAAAGGTTATTTTGAATATTTAAAAAATCCCTTTAGTTTTTAAATAAAGATAATTTATTTAATTCTTCTTAATCGATAGTCAAGTAGAAACTGACAGCAACAAAGTTGGGAGCTAAAACTCGTTCCACAAAAAAAAATTCTATCTACAAAAAAATATATTAAGCTATTTTATTTTTACCAGAATTAAAACTACAACCGAACATGTAAAAAAATATAAAATGTATAAATTAAACAAATTGATTTATATTATTCTTTTTCGCTTTCTATTTTATTTAAAATGTTAAAAATATTTAAAGTTTGCAAAAAAAGGCTTAAAAAATTAAAGTAAAGAAAAATTTAGTATCTATGTGTTACACTGTCTTTTGTTTTAACACTCCAGTATCTAGTCTAAGCAGGGTTAATTTTTTTAACAACATAAACGAAGTATCATCTTTAATGCTTCTTTGCAAATTATTAATTTTTCCAGGAAGTGTGAACATGCAATTGAATCAATATAAAAAAATTCTCTGAAAAAGCCAACAAAGAAACGAATTCTCCGAAAAGTGAGTTTTGTAGAGCATGTAAACAAATTCAAATTTAAACAGAAACTCCCATTTCTCTACAATTTAAACAAGCTTTAAGATTTCTCAATTTTGAAACTATTAATATTATTATAATTATATAAATATTTGAATGTACATACATACCACTTACCATTAAGAGATCCACCCATGTTTTAGTTTTTATTTTTATGTTCTTTTTTGCATTATTCATTTTATTTCCTTTTTTTATTTTTTTAACTTTTGTTAATTTATTTTTAAAACGTTTAAATAGTTTAATTCTTATATGTTCCCAAAATAAAATAAAAAAAAAATACCAAGAAAAAACAAGAAACTATTTTAAAGTACAATTTTCACTTAATCAACCATTAAATTAATTTAATTTTAAAATAAACTGTTAATTTTATTTAATGTTTTGTTGTATTCTTTGTAATTAATTTAATTATTTTTATTTATTTTACAATTTTTTTGTAAACAACGAAAATATTTTCAGTTTTCTTATTTTCTTAACAGAAACAAACAACGAATTTTTGTTTAAAGCCATTAAGTGTTTAATGATCAAAAACAGAACTTTTTTAATAAAACAAAAACATACTTTATTTAATATATATAAATAATGTATAATATAAATTATTTAAAATAAAAAAATGCACAAAATACAATCAACTAATACAATATATTAAAAATGAAAAAGTATTGCAAAAAAAAAAAAAATAAATAAATAAAAATCGTCAAAATGAATTAAATAAAATAAAAATATCAATACATATCGCTCAAAAGGGCCAAGAATGTCTTAAGTTTATTTTTTGTAATTTTGTTCGAATAAAATATTTCAATATTATTTTATTTATTATTTTTTTAATATAAAAACATTATTACCTTTTCTTTGTGTAAGACTTTTAATTTTAAAATTTATAACATTAAAATTGAATAATGAAATATTCTCTTTCACACTTTTTATTAACAAAAAGAAATTGTGAAAATGCATAATTTCATAAAAAAGTTGACAAAAAAGAGAAAATTTTATTTTAAAACAGGTAGTACAGTAGAAGGAAACTTGGAAAAAAATGGAAAAACGTTTACATTTGATTGACTTCTACAGAGTAGGGCACCTCGAAAAAAAGACGCAATTAAACTTTTTCTTGTTTTCCGAATCAATTTAAATTATTGCCTGCAGTTTGCGAGATATTTGATTTTTTAAATTTTTATATTCTTTTATTTTTAACTATTTTGGTATGGCTATTTCCCATATTTTAGACAGAAATAGTCCTTTATTTCTGAAAATTTATTTTCTTTTTGGATAAAATATGTCACAGTATTCAGTGGTTTTTGGTATAATACAGAGAGTCCGCCTGGAAGGTATACTACTTTGTTTGTTCATCATTTTTTATTAAACGAAAGAGAATGAATCTTATATTGATAAATATTTTATTTAATGTTGGCAATTATAAATGGAATACAATATCAGATAAATATCCGCCGCTGTGCTCAAATGCGAGCCCTTTTGAGCATATTTTTCGCACATTTCACGCGGTATTTCATTAATTTCATCACAAATATTTTGTTTGAGTTTCTCAAGCGTTTCTTGTTTGCTTGCATAAACTTTGCTTTTTAGATATCTCCACAACTGTGTGATTCGATTTACATCCGCGCCTAGCCATGAAGCCTTAATCAGATGGTGGACCAAACCACTGCATAATTTGGAACGTCATGCTCGTCCTAGGAAGCCGAAGCTATAATTCTATGCAACAGAACTTTCTAGTTGCAACTTCGATGATTCCAGAGCAGGGCTGCACATCATCACTCCTTGCTTAAGAGTTGGAGACTTTCCAACTCCTGTCCAGAACACATGTCTGGCATGCTCACTGGACTGGATCATTCACTTAGGGTGTCATTAACAGTGAGATGATCCTGGCCACCATAATAACCATTATACTGTTATGGGGCCGCGAAACCACAATCACCACGATACTCCCATATAGGGCCAACCTTAATAATCAGCCAGAGAACAGTTAAGTGTCTATAGACAAATAACGGAACTCTGCAGGTCACTGATTCCCGTGGAAATAAAGTGGAGTTTCCAGTTGTACCCCTTTGACTAGATAGTCAAAGTTCTATAAAGACCATATATATGTGCCCCCGGGGGGTAAGATATCCCCACAAAAAGAACTCCGGAGCAGTCAAATTGGGTGACCATGAAGGCCAACCAACATCACCATTTCTTAAAATAACTTATTGTAGAAAGAGGCCTCGCAGTAATTCCATTGTAATCCTGGCTGTATGCGGTGTGGCATCGTCTTGTTGATACCACATGTTTATCAAGTCCAGAGCATACAGTTGTGGCGTTAAAAATTTTTCAGTCATATCACGAAATCGCTTCCCATTCACAGTTACCGTTATACCGTTTTTATTTTCAAAGAAGTAAGGTCCAATGATACCTCCTGACCAAATTGCACCCAGACTGTCACTTTTAATGGATGCAAAGGTGACTGTTAAATAATATGAGGGTTTCCTATTCTCCAGAACCGACTATTCCGTTTATTCACATATCCATTCAAATGAAAATGTGCCTTTTCACTCATTATGATTTTTTCATGAAAACCGGGGTTGTCATAGACGAGCTGTAACTTCCTATTGGCATATGTATGGCAACGTAAATGGTCTTGTGGAAGAAGCTCTTATGTCAACTGAATCTTATATGGAAACAAATGCAAATCCTTGAGCAAAATTGTGGCCAAAGTTGTTCTTTGAAGACCAAGCTCCTGAGCAGGGCATCGAATTGAGGTTGATGGATTGTTTTAAACACTTTCTTGGGCAGCAGTAATGTTTTCAGCCGATCTTGTAATATATTGGGTTCAATGTTTGGGTCTATCACCTACAGACCCTCTTTCTTCGAAGTCATTCGCTACACAATAAATAGTGCGTTTTCTTATTTTAAAAATGGATAATATGCATTTTTTTAAATTAAATTTTGTTTTTGTTTTTTTTTTGTTCGGTGTAAATGTCCCAATTTTTGAAATCCTGAAATATCTAATTAAGGATTTAAAAATCGCTAAAACAGCGGACCTTTAAGATATGAAGTTTTTCTTTTAAATAAACCGAAATCTGTCTGATTCATTATCAAAAATATATAATAAAAATATAGATGTGAAAAATAGAAGTGGTGATATGCATCCGACAATCAAACACACAATCTGGATGTTTGTCTTAAATTCATTCATTAGTCATTAAATATTAACTTAGTAGTAATAATACAAAAAAAAAATCTTTTTATTTTTAACTGAGTATTTTTAAAAGATATTATTTAAGGGATTTTTTAAAGAAATTTTCCGAAGGTACTCAAAAAAGTAAATTTTTTAAAGTATATTTTAAAAGTGTTCTGTGTTTTGATTGAACTTTTTATGAAGGTAGTTGAAAATTTAATTGATTATGAAACGGAGCTATTAGGAAGTAAAGAAATAATTGACTTTCAATAAAAGTTTGTGTTTATCGTTTCTGGATTAAATATAGTTCTCACTTAATCCATTAAGTTTGGCGCATAAGAATCTTGATTTTTTATTTAGTTTAGTTATGGTTGGTATAGCTTTTTAAGAGTCATTTTTTAGCAGTTTTTAAAGTATTTTGATTAAAGAAACTTGATTAAAAGGTATATTTTTAGAAGCTACTTTTTATTAGGTATTTTCGGAAATGATAGTTTATTTTTAAAGAGTACTTTTCTTGAGGAACTTTTTTTAAACGTACTTTTCTAAAAGGTACTTTCTAAAAGTACTTATTTTATAATTAACTATTTTAAAGTTACTTTTCTTAAAACTAATTTTTAACAAATATAAATTTAAAAGAATATTATACCTAAGAAACTGTAATACCACAAACCCCATAATACTGAGAGTAATCTGAATACTACCAATAAAAAGAGAAGCAACCTAACATAGCTATTACATTTAAATGCATTACAAGTGGAAATAATAAATCAATTATTTCAAATATATTAAATATGTTTTGGATAGCCTAACTTTCCGTTTTTCTTTTTTGAAATCCATATCATAGTAAATTTTTGCTGAAAACTAAAGTTTTGCTTAAAGAAAAGAATATTTCAAGTGGTAGCATTTGATTTATGCATTAAGTTGTTAGTTGAAGAAACAAGCATAACGTTCTAATAAACATTAGCGGCAAAAAGACAACAAAAGTATTTTAAATATAGCGAAAGGATTAAAAATCTATATTGATTGTTTGCAAATATTCCTATAGAAACATCGCTTAGGAAGCTGAAGAAATAATTGCCACTGTATGTAATGTACGTTAAGAAAACCAACTACAATTGGTAAGTAAGATATCATGTAAATGGTTGGCATACTGACGTTTTTAGTAACGAAAACCAATTTTAATTGGATCTGGCATATCTGGCTAAAATAATTTTTTTTACAACGCGAGAAAAAGATAACTATAAACATCATAACAACAGAAAGGGTCTAGTTATATTGTGGGGAGCTATAAAATGTAACGGCATATTTAACCATCATATTTTCCAGCCCTGATAATAACTGATAATTTCTCGTATACTTCCAGCACTAAACAACTGGCTCTTAAACTTTCGATTACGATTCAATAAAATCTGTATACTTGAAGTCATTTTAAATAATATAATAATAATAATAAAATTATATAATTAAATTTTTTAAGCACAAGGTCTTTATATAAAATATTGTAAGACATATTTTTAATTTTTTATTTTTTTTTTTAATTTATTTATTTTTTGTAAACATTTTTTTAAATTTAATTTTTTACACAAAATTTTTTTTATTTTTTAATTTTTTTATAAATGAAAATGTATAAAAACAGAAAACGAAAAAATGCAAAAAAAATGTTTATGCATATTTTAAAAATAAAAGTTTTTAAAATATACATACAAAAAATATTTTATACATTTTCATTTCCTGTTTCTGAAGATGCCATCCAATTTTGAGGCGAAATATTGAAAAAATAAAATTTATTAAAATTGTGTACTTAAAAAATTTATTATAATAATATTTTATTGCATAATAATTTATTACTTTGATGGTTGAATAAAATTATTATTCAATTAATTTGGCTTGAGACAACTCTCCAGTTTTCTATGCAAAATTTGGAGAAAATCCGCTATATGAGCAATAGTGAAATGGCCATATGAATACGCTTTTCCGACAGTAATACAATTCAATTTTTGAATAATAAATATTTTATGAGAATATAAAACATTTTTGTTTAAAAGAATCTAACACAATTAACGTACATTATTGAACTATATATGATAATAATAATAATAATAAAATGTATTAAATATTATAAATATATTTAAAAGTTATTCTAAAAAATTCATTTTTAATTACGACTTCTTAATTGCTTCTAATCATATGAACGAAAAGAAATAATTGGGGCTATTCTGCGTTTCGATTCGAATCGAAATTTTCTCCGTCTAGCTGCTTTGGTATTTTGAGTTTCGATTCCGCTCAGTTTCTTTCGATTGTATGTATTCTGCATTACGATCGGAGCTCCGTTTTTCTCAGTTGCGTTTTTGTTAACGGAGGTGTTTTCTTTATCTGTGTTTTTTAGTTAAAAAGTTTAAAATTGAAAAAAATGCAAGTAGAAAATGAGATAAAATGTTCAGAAACGATAAAAAAACACTTGAAATTTTTTTTAATTAATTTATTTTATTAAATTAATTTTTTTGTTTTAAATTGTTAATTTTTGTACCCGAATATGATGTGTTTTTTATGTGTTACAGGTCAAAAACAACAACACCGCAGCAGTATGAAAAATTGGCAAATTTAATGGCATCTTAAGCAGACATTGCATGTGGATACCACCAGCGATCAAAGGAAGAAGTGTCAGTGTCCTAGGAGGAAGTTGCAGGAGTCCTTAATGCACTAGGTCCTCCAACAAAAAATGCTTATTTTTAATTATGTTTACATACAACTTTTTGTATTAAATTTTACATTTGTTTATGAAAATGATAAACTTGCTTATTTTGCTATTTCATTTCCACATTCCACAGTGGTGCTATTAATTTTTTAAACATTGTGTCTTCTTCTTTTTCTTTCGATTCCGTTTTTCTTCAGAATACCAATTTTCGCAACGGAACTGAAAGCGGAGACTTAATCAAAACGCAGAATAGGGGTGAATTTTTTGTCCTTTTTGTGGTAAAGGGTTTTAATGTCCCTTAACTATTGATTGACTTTTTACTATTGTAATCTTAAAATAAAAATCAATTTAAAATATTTATGTAAAATATAGATAAATCCAGTTTGATTTCAAATTCTTATATGAAGCATTAGACTCTATTTGTTTGAAATATTCCTTCCTTCTTTATAACTGAACACATATTTTAAAATATATTGAACTTGCAATTATGCCTTAACCATACGAAAATATTACAGTGTTACGGAAAGCTTTTGGCTGGCTTATGTAATTTTTAGCAAAGCCTACCCTTTTTTGCCGGTTCACCTGGTTAATGAATGGTTTTTTTTCTTACACTTCGGCCATGGTATCCCGCATCGACGAATTGTTTGTGGATTGCAGGACTTTCCAACTAGCCTTTTAATATCTAAATGATTTTGGGGACAATATTTTGTTCTTCTTGGTTAGTGAATATTTTGGGTCGTCCAGGGTGCGGCTTATTTGCTGTCGAACCTTGAGGCTTATATTTTTCAATAATTTTTTGTGCCGTGGCATTGCTTTTACTTGCAATTCTGGCAAGTTTTCTTTGAGAGTTATTCTTGTTAAAAAGTTTTTTGAGGTCCTTCACATCTTTAGATAATTATTTTCCTCTCGGTGCCATTTAATTAATTTTTTAATCAATTATTTTTATTTTTTTTTTATTTACTACACTTAGTAAAAATAATTTTAATTTAAAAAACCGATCTGCTTACTCTCTAATTGTATACTTTTGTAACATTAAATAGAGAATTTAGCAATTTTTTTTTTAAACTAACGGGATCGCAGTTAGTTAAATTTGTTTCTTTTACATTTTACATATGGGCAAGGTTTACATTTATGCAAAGAGAAAATCACAAGGTCAAAAGAAAATAAAAAAAATATGATGATAATGCAAAACATGAAGTGCATATGTACTTATTTAAGTGATGCACTGTATACTTTTATACTTTAAATGGACAGGGTCAATTAAACTTTATATATATTTTCCAAGCTTGAGACGTTATTCGTACTTAGTTTAAGCGGAAGCAAACAATCAAAACTGTCGCATTTGGGCTTCTGAAAATCCTACAGCGATTATTGAGAAGCCTTTGCGTGCTTAACGTGTTACTGTATGGTGGGCTATGTGGTCTGGAGCCATGATTAGGCCGGTTTTTTTCGAAGATGAGGCTGGAAATGCGGTATCGGGCAGTGGATCATGCTATCACAAGATGGTAACAACTCAATTTTGGCCTATTATTTAGGACGTGGAACTTAATGGTGCCACATGGCACACAGCCCATGAGACGATCAATTTCTTGCAGACCAAATTCTCCGATCGCATAATTTCACGACAATCAGCAATTAAGTGGCCAACCAGATCAAGTGATTTAACAGCACTGGATTATTTTGGGGCTATGTAAAGGACAGAAGGTATACTTAGCCCATCAAATCGATTTCAGCCTTAAGACTCAAAATTTGTGATGGAAACGAATTAGAACGATCATTTTGCCAAAAAGTAATTAAAAACTTTGATATAAGAATCGACATCTGTCAGCGTCGTCTTGGTGCAAATTTGCCAGAAATAATTTTTCATTCATAATTACCGAACTTTTCTCTTCGTAACACAATGAATCAACTTAATCTAATCTCAATCTTTAGAAAACAAACTTCTTGTTGAAAACCCCTTTATAAACCTTAAAACGAGTTGTTTTAAAATATACAAATTAATCGGACAATTATTAATATATACAGAGAATGATTAAGGATTTAACGATCTGGAATTACATTACATTCCAATAGAATCTGACATTTGCTGCTCTCTTAACCAGTTCTAATCTGCAAAAACAAACCGGGCCTAGCAGTCTAGTTTAAGCCATTAAATAAATAAAATATCTCATGTGTTCACAAAACCATTTTTTGTTTTAAATCTAATTTTTAGTTTTTGCTATTAAAACTGTCTTTCACAACAAAGGGTCATTCATATTAAGTATTTTGTTTTCCATAAATCTGATTATTTTTGGAATAATGGGAAAGGTCTGCAATCATGATTGTTTGGACATTTGTGTTTTTATTTAATTAACTATTATTAATTATAAAAATTACTAAAGTAAGTTCTTTTATTAATAAAAACGACCGATTCGATTTAGTGAAAATATGTACTTTATGCCTCCTCACCTCCTTCATTTAAGAGATTTAATTAAAACGAATTAAAGTATAACACTCATAAAGTATTATACTCAACAAAAATAAAACTGTGTGTACAATTTTTAAACACAAAGATATATTTATTTTCACAAATAATTACAATGATAATACACTAAATGTCTGTTTTTCTCTTAAAATAGTATTTAACAATGATAAATAACATAAAAAATAAACAAAAAGTTTTGTTTAAATGCTTCTTATTTGATATGTCGTTCGCACGCCATAAAAACTTTAATCAACGTTACCAAAATTCGGTGAAGATGTTCTTTTTTCTGCTTTAAAAACGTTACTTATTCCAGCTACCGAAGTGACACCACGTAAACCGGTATTTTGGAAATATATTAACATATATTCTTCGTCGCCCTTGAGTGCCGCATCATCAGAAAAATCAAGACGTACTATTTCCTCATTTCCAGTCATCAACCTACTTAAGCGTTCACGTTTATGATGATGTGAGTGCCCATGGCGACTTGGACCTTCATCCCAGAATGGATCAGGTGTGTGGGGTGAGGAAGGTGGTGTTTCAGCTTGATTAACATACTCATAGGCTACATATTCCTTTAAACTGGCATAATTAACTCGATAGACACCAATCCAATCGTGATCGCGTTCCTCAAAATCCAAGGGTTTTTTATATTCAACCGTATTTTCTTTTCCAATTACCCATTTACTGATATCCTTGAACTCAACACAAGGAGCCCGAAAGTTAGGAAAAAGTTTAATAATAAACTCACTACTAACTGGCTTATGATCACTTATATTGTAGCCCGGATGGGACTTATAGGCGCATTGTTCAACTTCAAAAGGCATGTTGGGTTGACGGTTATTGGGTTGTGCTGCATACAATATGCGATCAGTCCATGCTGGTCTTCTTTTTAAATCATATTCAGAGGTACCTTCTTTAAATTTAAAAGTAGGAGGGAATGCAGGATTACGTTCGTGTAATAGAGGAAAAGCTTCTTGGGTACTGTGTCTAACATAATTTAGTTGATCTCGTTGTATAAGCTCATCTAAAGCCTCTTCCTTCACAACTTTATTAAGTATATCCTGTGGGGTGTCATCGCCCATTAAACGAAAATTCAAATCACCAAACCAAAAAACATAATCATGATCAAGTATTTCTCTAAATCTTGGTACATGATAGTGATGATTATCCATAATTTGTCTGAAATCTTCAATCCGTTCATCTAAATGGTGATCATGGGCCGCTAAATGTGACACAATAAATGCTAAACCAGCGCCATAAATATTGAAACGTATACTGACTGCACCCTTGTTACCCCAAATTCCACCAAATCCTGTGCGAGTAAATTCTGATTCAATATCACGTAAATGCGCCATATGCACTCGCCGAACAAATAAAGTCAGCAACAAGCCTTGCATTTGTTCTGTTTTTGCTACCACATAATCATATTCCTTTAACAAATGTTTTGCTTTATTCGTCCAAGGATCTTCTTTAAATAGACCCAATACCTGTTGTTGAGGCTGAACGTTAACCTCCTGGAAGCCCAAAGCATAAATGTCAGGTAAATTATAATCCTCTACAGTAGAATTTAGGCCCAATAAATTCCGTAACGAAATATTATCAGGAAATCTGCTGCCCACGTTCCAGGTAACCACGTACACGCGATACGAAGCTAATTTTGTAATCGATTTGTTTAAAGCATAATTTTCAGATTTATCCGTTTTTGGCGAGGGTTTATCCTTGTCGTTTAAACTCATGTTAGCAACCAGTTAACAACCAATATAATAATTTACTAACTAGATTGTTCTCCTGATCAAACTGTTTAACTTCTATTTGATTAAGATTTAATTAGGAAACGTTTTTTGCAATTTTATTTTTACTCTATTATATCATGCTTTCTTGTTAACAATTTAAAATTATATTAATTAACTTGTTTCTTTGGAAAATACTCGCTCATTGAAAAGTAAAATGTAAATTGAGTGAGTAACTAAGTTTTTGTTTTTGTTGCTCAGAGTATTTTGTTCACGAATTTTTCAAGGCTGCTATTGTCAAAATTTTGTTCGACTGTTTATTCACAAAACTGTCCATATGTTATGCATTTATATACAATATTTGTGATTTTTTTGGACTTTTTTAACTGTTTCATTTCGAAAAATTATAATACTTGAATTTAACAAGATTTTTGCTTTAATTTTTTTGTTTAATTATTTTTAAGTGTAAACAAACATCAAAAGCAAAACAAACCAAGAAAAAGAAACCAAATGTAACCAGTGATGTCAAATTCGCTACAGAGTTTCCTTAGAATAAATTTTCCTTGACCTTCTCAATATTTTGTTCGGCCCTTTATATATATACTATATATTGATTTACTTTGCTTTATTTATTAAACATTTCATCAATGTTACCAACTTTTCAAAAATCCTATATAAGAGTCTATAGCACCATAGAGTACAATAAAAACTCTTATGATATGATTACAACCAATTATGGAGAAATCATTTTACATTTTTGTCTTTTCTAAAATAAGACAAATAAGTATGTGTATTCGTCCAATTATGAGCTATGGCGGTCAGGTTTGGTATCATAAGACTGCAAAAACACACACAAAGAAACTGCAAATAATTTAAAATAAGAATTTGAAAATAATACATAAACTATCTCCTAGACAGTCTACTGAATTGCTCCATAGAGAATATAATTATAAAATGTTTAACACATTTGTAAGGGAATTGACTCTGTCATTTAATGAAAAATGGAATCTGGAACTATAAGAAATTTACTGGACGATCACTTAGAATCTTTTATATAAAAGAATCTGTTGTGCTCAGCTTAAAAATTTCTTATAACTTTTTTTGATTGTATGAGCTTTTTTAGAACAACTTTTACTTAATTCTGTGATATTTATTTTTAGTTTCAATATAAACTATAATAATAATAAATTGTTAGATGATAATTGCTGTAATACTTTAAGTACATTCTCATAATATTGTAAATAAATAAATAAAAAAAACACATATATTTTTTTGTTTATATGATTAGAACCGGTTTACATATTTAATTTGTTCGAAGTAGCCGCGCACTAAACTAAGCTTTACTAAACATGCCAATATTACATGATTTCATTCTTTAACTGTGATAGCATATTAAGCATCCTGCCATCGAACAGTTAATCAATGAATTCGCCATCGCCAGCCAATTGTGGATAAATCTTTTTAAGTTTTTTTTCTTCCCTAAAACAAGACAAATCAAATACTAAACTGAGCTTTACTAAACATTCCAATATTTAATGATTTTATTCTTTAAATGTGAAAGCACATTAAGCATGCTGTCATCAAACAGTTAATCAATGAATTTGCCATCGCTACCACGTTGGTTTTGATTTATCTTGGGTAAAACCTATCAGCATAGTATTCTGAGGAATTTATTTATTTATACGGTTGCTAGAAATATCGGTCTCCACATTGAAATAGATATTTAGTATTACTTTTATCTAAAAACGTCAAAAAATTACAATTAATTGACAATAATTCTTTTACGTGTAGAATATGACATTTTCAGCTGCGGCGAAAATGAATGAATTCTTCGTTTCTATTACCTAGTAATGGATTTTTCTCGCATTGTTGTTACAGGAAAAGGGCGAATTCAACAAGTTTATTTAAAATGAAGTGGTTAATAAAGTTGAAAAAAATACGGAAGAAACAAAGCAAATTGGTGCATAATATTTTTTTAAATAAACAATGCAAGCTCAAAAAATAATAGTTATACATCCAGGGTCTCTTAACCTACGTATAGGTCGAGCAAGCGACCTTAACCCTGTAACAATACTCCACGCCATAGGACGTAAACGCAAGCAAAATTCAAAGTCACAGCACCATGATCCAATACTGCCTGCAATTGCCAACAACAAACAAAATGAGATCTTCCAAGAATTCGAGGAAAGTAGACTGCAGGTTTCTCATGCCATCCAGTCGCATATTCCTCAACATGAGGAACGCAGTGGTGGACTTAAAAGACTGCGTATTGCAACTCCACCTCAGCAAATAGCCACATTTAATAGACGAACTGTTCCCGAAGAGCTGCCACAAGACGTTGCGATGCAAGCTGAAGGTTTTCAATCAAGAATAGAAGGAAATGATTTACCCGACAATATTTTTGATAGAGATTTGCTCAAAATCAATTTCAGTGGAGATGCTCCCTACAATATTCATTTTCCTATGAAAAGAGGCGAGTTGAACTTACATTCAAACTTAGGAGGATCTCTGACGTCTGTTTTATCAGATTTAGAGGCTATTTGGTCCTACGCTATACATGAGCGGATGGCAATACCCAAAAAAAATTTAGCACAATACGGAGCGGTATTAGTAGTTGCTGATGTGTATAATCGTAGTATTCTTAAAGAGATAGTGACATTATTGTTAACACGTTTAAAATTTCGTGCTTGTTTTCTTGTGCAAGACCATGTGGCCTCAACTTTTGGAGCAGGCTTAGGTTACGCTTGTGTTGTTGATATTGGAGATCAGAAATGTTCAATATCTTGCGTAGAAGACGGTATCTCTCATCCAGATACTCGTGTTCGTTTGGGATATGGAGGTGGTGATGTGACACAAGTATTTTTGACCCTTTTACGTAAATGTTGTTTTCCTTACAAAGAGTGCAATGTAGAGGATAATTATGATGATGCGATTTTATTAATGAATTTGAAAGAAAAATTTTGTCACCTAAAAATGGAAATATGTGGAGCTCAAGAAAAATCATTTGAGGTGCTTTTTAATTGATCTTACGAATATTTGTAAAGAATAGGGGTTTTGTAATGATTTTTTTTTATTGATTTCAGGTTTTGAAACCTGACAAACGTACTCGCTACACTTTTCAATTGGGAGATGAATGTGTGGTAGCTCCATTGTCGCTCTTTCACACTGAACTATTAAATATAACAGGAAAACAACGTTTAGTACGCTTACAATTTCGCTATAATCAGAAATCAGATCCAGAAGATTGTTTTGATGCAGAGTACATAAGAGAAACGGGCAGAGTTCGCAATGGTCGTGGTGATCAACTTTTAGATTCTATACCCGTTACTGGAGAAACTGCCGATGATGAACTTGTTGTAGTAGACAACGATGAAGTAGAAGAGCGCTCAAGCAATTTTCGTAATTCTGAAAAGGATGAAGAACTGTACTATTCCACCTCAAATGGACAAATTGTGTCTCTTGATATTGCCATTGTGCGGAGTATAGAACGTTGCTCAACAGATGACATTAAGCGGAAAATGTATGGTTGTATTTTATTGGTTGGTGGAGGCAGTAAAACCACAGGCTTTTCGAAATGGTTGGAGCAAAAAATTACTTCACAACTATTGAGTATAACAACGCATAATCGCTCAATTGATCATTTACCTTTCGAAGTAAATGTTTGTGTCAAGGAAATGGATGCAGCTATGATAGCATGGAAAGGGGCTGCCATAATGTCTTGCCTAGAAAGCGCTCCAGAACTCTGGATAATTGCAAGTGAATGGGAAAAATATGGCTTACGTATTCTACGAGAAAAGGCCACTTTCTTGTAGTAGAAGAAAGAATTTCTTCTAGTGGCAAACTTTTTTTTTTTTTTGTTTACAAATAACGGACAGAAGAAGAAGACAGAAGTTATTTCTAATAAAAAATGTAAAACAGATTCAGCTGCTAAATGTTTAAATTATTGTAGATATTTGATAAGACATTTATTTTATGTTAAACGTTATTTTTCTGAATAATGTCTTTCGATTACTAAGGACCTCTTAACTCATGTAAGGTATGTCCAATACGTTATGACACCGATTGTAGTAACTCAAATATTGTTTCTTATTAGGATAGAGTAGAGAAAAGAGCACAGCATGGAAAAACTAAGTATACAAAATTACCAAGTCTGAACTAACTATAGTTAGTGATAGTCAGCTATAATGCCTGTAGTGACGGAGGAACAGAGCTTATATCCGACAGCACAGTCAGATATCAACAAAGAACGCAGTCGGTTTTTCAGATATAGCTTCCTTCAATCTGTTCAATAGTAGACGAGCCGCAGATCTGGCATTAAACAATTTTATAAATTTCCACTTTTTATTTCAACCGTAATTGACGGTCTAGCGGCTGCTCTTAAAGTATAATTCATGGTAAATTTGTTTATCCAAAAAGCTTACGATCTTATAGATCAAAACGGTGGTCTATACCAAAACACTAAATTAGAGCTATTTTTGATGATTATGCAGATTACATCTTTATAATACGATATTTTCCTACTTTGATTTATTAAAAAAATATATATTTTAAGATCTGCTTTTTCGATATTTTTAGAGAAAAAAATAGTGATGTCTTGATGGCAATTACCTTTATAATACACAATCACTTGTTTTTTCAATACCTAATAACTGAAATAAAATTATTTTTTAAAACCTTATTAATCAATAGTAACGGTAAGAAACTAAAATGTAAATTAAAAAAAAGCTTGATACTATTTTTCAACAAGCAAGTTTAAACCCGATCGAATTTTCTATTTTAATACCTGTAGCTACAGATTTGATAAATCGGATCGGACTCCATCTTCCGCGAGGCCTTTTCGTTTAGAAAATATTGTTTTTCATATATTCGGTTATCCAGTGCTTAAAAAATACCTAAAATTATACTCAGAAGCTACTTTATGTATAAATTTGTTTCGTGGTGCTTTATAAAAAATCATTTGGAAGCGACCAAATTTTCAAGTTTATAAATATTTCAAACTTTGTTATATTTTTTGAAAACTTAGGCTTCAGAAATCTTTTTTTGTGGATTTTTGTCCAAACTTTGGAATTTCGTAAATTAAATAACTGATTTGATTTTTTACAATAAGCAAAAAAAAAAAATAAAACGTTATTTAAATCATCAGAGTTTCGTGTGATTATGCTGTGAACGCTCTATGAATATAGAATAAACCTTTGATACACTCTAGAATTATTTTTAAAATTAATAAAATTTAATTATATAAAAAATTATTATTTAGCGACTTAATTCAAAGATTTGGAAAATATTAAAAATTTTTATTTAAATGGAAACAAAGACTATTCTCAACTCACAATTTCAATTATTCTCGATTTACAAACAATAACTGTCATTTCAAAAGTTAACCGACTAATGTTTAGCGATAGTCTTTTAAAATTAAAATTATGTGGCCATGTTACAAGGCCACATAATTTTACTATAACAGAACATAGAGATTTTCTACAATTAATCAGGGAATCGTTTTTAACAGAAAAATATTCTGGACTATAGTATTATTCTAAATTCTTAGGTGCACTACAACCCATATAAGTGTATAAATCGGATACAGTAGAATTAACTAATTTGGCTTTAATTGTATCACACTTTAAACGTTTATGGGCCTCAAAGCGGTGGCAACCGCCAAAACTGTAAAAATAGTCGCCTCCCTTTGAACCCTTTATCCATAGCACATCTATAGGAGGTACTTGATCTGATAATTTTTCATTCTGCAAAGATATTCCGACAACCATTTCTATTATAGCATAAATAAACTATTAACGTACCTTTATAGTTTCCATTAAAGATTTAACTTTTTCTTCATCCAGAACCGAAGGTATCGGTCTATGTATTACACTCATGGGGACTTCATGAATTTCACTAATACTGGCTGAATGAACACTGTGTTCAATGTTAGAATTTGTTGTAGTCATTTCAATGTTATTTTTTAAGCAATTTTGTTCTACAAGACCCCTTTCAGACAGGCAAATTTTACTTTGCAAAGTTTTGATTTTATGTGAGAGCGAGGGAGAAAGCATGATTGAGAGTACAGACTTTGATATACTCGCAAAGTTGCTTTGTTTTTCTTTCGTCGCTTATACACAGTTGTACTTATACACAGATTACATTACAGATTACATTGACTAAAACAAAATTTGTAAAAGAAAACTTTTTGTGTTTGAACACCAAAGAAAGTTTAAAAGAAAATTAAAAAAACTTTGTCAAAGTAAAATTTGCCTGTGTGAAAGCGGTCCAATTAAAAAAAACTGGATAGCGATCACCACATTTTGTAAAAACAAAAAAAATGAAAGTATGTTGAAATGTTAGTTACATACAAAAATCTCTTCTCCTTGAAATAACAACCACTTGAAAATAAAAAAGGTAAATTTTTATATTTTGTTTACTTGTACTTGATTTTTTAGATGAGAAAGTGCGTCTGCTCACTTGAAAAATAAAATTTCTAATGACTTCCATATTAATTTCGCTTTTTAATACTGCTGCTCTGCTTAAGCAATATAATCAAAATACTCTTCGAACTTGTTTTGTTATTGCAAATACTACTGGTGTTGTTGTTGTTGCTGTTTTTTAAAATAAATTTTATTATAAAACGAAAATATTCATTATATGTATATAATGAGAATGCACTAGTAGGACGCTAGAGGATGAAAAATTATTCATTTGAATGGTTTTGTCACCTTCTAGCGGAGCCGTAGTCTGTGAATAATAAAGTCTAAAACAAAGAACTCAAAAATAATAAACAAATACATGAAAAAGTTGTCACGACGCTATTTTCTATTGTTGTTAATTACTCGGCTAATCAGCTGTCCCTCGCCAAAAACTTCGGTCATTTACACCAACCGTTCAAGACTTTTGATGTGGACTTGTATTTGGGAAGATTAAAATATATAAAAAATTAAAAACGAAATATATTATTTTTTATTATATGCACTTGTTTACAGTTTCAAGTAAAATTTATGGCGGTGTTTGTTCCTAACTTTAAATGGCAATTTATGTATAAATACATGTAAAATAAAAAGCGAATTTGATAAAACATTAAAATGACAAAAGTACAACTGTGGAAATAGAACAATAATCTATACTTACCAAAACAATAATATTACAATATAATGTTGGACATTTCCATTTGCTGAAATGGAAGATGAAGAATATGATTTATTTTTATATAATAAAGTAATAGCCAAGACGTTAACTAAGTCTAATCTTCTTTCACTTTTTAAACCTCAATATTACTATGAACTGTTTCGTTAGTTATATCCCACTGTGATTGAACTGATTGATATCTTTAAATTATCTCAATATTTGAATGACTTGCAGTTCTTCATAGTTGAGTACCATAAGTGTACACAGGTTTTAATACCGCATTTTAAAATTTTAATTTGTCCTCAATATTTAGCTGAGACCCCAATTAACCAGTTGGGATTTCTATTCGATAAATATAATCGAAGACGCTTATTTCGATGTTGTTTGCAAATAAGTCGACTGTCTATGTACTCTATGTACAGTGAATCCACATGCCATACTCTTTCGAACGTTCTTTGGCTGTCTAGCAAAACTGCAGAGGAAAATTGTGTTTCCCCAAACGATTTACGAATGACATTAATTACACTATGACACTGTTCCGGAGGTCCATACTTCTGTCTGCACCCAAATTGAAAGTCTGGCATAGTATGTCTTATTTTTACTCGAATAAGCTCATGAGTTGTTAGGATATTTACACTCCATTTAGAAAAAGGGATAAATTTTTCATTAAAAGAATTTTTTGTTTTATTATCATCGTGTATTATTTTGGAAGCCTAAGCTCATTATTATTTGATCTGAGAAAATTTATGTTGTAATTTGCATACCTCTTTGTTAGTCGACAAAATTTTCAGTAACTGATTTCATTTCGTGCTATTTTTGAAAACTTATAAAATAAAATTGACACAATAAATATACTCCAATATAAATGATGTTAGGAGGTTTTGAATTGAACAATTATTATCTATATTAAATAAATAGTTAGTTGGTAATTTTTTTTATATAAAAATGTGAGCAATGCTTAATATTAAATATTTTTAATTAATTATTCATAGCAATATTAAATAAATAAAATGTATTTGAAAATAATGGAAACTAATAAAAAACATTCTAATCTCAAACAAAAACAAAAAAAGGAAATCATCAGAGACTTATTTTTTAGTATTCTAGAGCTCGATTAAATTCATTAACCATTTTAAGCACATATTTATCTCTTTCTTCCATTTCTTTTTTCAATAATGCCCGCAAGTCTTGTAAGTTTGGCATTGAATTGCAATCACGAATGTTAAGTAAAGTTTTAAAAATTTCATCCCATAAATTTTTGTTTAAATAGCGCGGGACCTTAGTTTTATGCATCCAAAAGCCTCGAGCATTTCTTTCGATATCCATATATTTTCCAAATAGTAACACATGAAAAACACCAGCTAGTCCAAACAAATCTAATTGATAGGTCCATGGGCGTCGTTCCCGCATTTCAGGACACTTGAAAGAGTTGTCATTGTGTACAAAGGAAAAAGTTTGGCCCTGTTTAAAAAGCTTCATATCTATTGAAACTCCAAAATCGATGAGATGCAAATGACAATCGGTGGGTGGATAAGTCAATCTAAAAAAAGAAAACACAAAAAATAGAAATCATCATCTTTTTTATCTTAAAATATTTTATTTTCATGTCATACTTATTCATGAGTAAAAAGTTATCGGCCTTTACATCGGCATGAATTATGTTAACAGCATGTAAATGATCCATAATTTCCAATAATTCTGTTGCCAACAGCATAACCACATATTCATCTACATTTTTCAATGTGTACTTCTTTATTTTATTGCAAACGGCTATAAGTGAACCGTATTGATAAAAATTCGATATAAGAACGCTTGAGTTGTTGCCAATGATCGCATAATCTACACTCATATAGGACCGCAACTGAAAATGTAAAGAATTGATTTCATTTGAAGAAATTTATGTTTTACTTTATTTTTCCATTTTTTTTTTCATTACCATATCATCACTTCTTATGCGTTCCTGCACTTCTAAGCAAATATAATATTCCCAGAAATTAGGTGGCCTTTCCTGTTTCATTGCTACTAGTTTTTTTGTGCTCCTCTCTTTTCCACTAAAATTTATTTATTTGCGTTATTAGATTCCTTTGGAAAAAGAATCAAACTTACCAATAAACTGCACCATATGCTCCTTCACCAATTAGTTTGATAACATCAAAATGAATGTCATTTATATTCAGTTTTAGATTCGGCACCAGACGTTGAATGGAACCAACCAGTTTACAAGATGGTAGACCTTCTAAATAACTAATAAAATAGTTTTGTTCTAAAAAGGCATTTATCAAATCAACATTAAACGGATTCACATTTGGATCAGTACGTATGTTCTCGATAGTTTGCTGAGTTTGATTGAGATCAGTCTCTGGGTGTATATAATGATTTTGGTCAGGTCTTTGATATGCGTCGGCATCATTCCAAATGTGAACTTGTGGTTTTGGTGTTTTCGGTGTTGTTTTATAATAAATACTCATCTCACAATCATCGTCATTTTGTTCGGTTGATACGGACAGCACAGTTGATGTTTCTGTGTGTTTTGGAAAACTTTTGGCATTGATCGCCTCCAGCTCAGAAACCCTTTTTTTATAGCTTAAATCATTAGGACAAAGAAGTTTTTTATCAGGATCATTTTGTTTTGATTTTGTTGAATCTTCAGTTCTCAAAACTTGTTGGATTTTTGAAGTCGAGCAGGTCGTTAGAGAACTTAATGAATCCTGTTCAGGCTTCATATTCAAAGACTCTTCCTGTATTCGTGATGACTTATTCTCATTTTGAATAGGTTGAGAGCCGTGACTTTGTAGCCAAGTCGAATTTTGTTTCGAATTTGATGAATCATTTCCAGGCTTTATATGCAAAGACTTTTCGTGTATTTGTGATAATTGTTTAACATCACGAAGAGGTTGAGTTTGAGGACCTTGATTTTGTATCCGAGTAGAATTTTGTATTGAATTTGGTGAATCTTGTTCAAGCTTTATACGCCGAGACTTTTCTTGTATTTGTGATGATTGTATGTCATTTCGAAGAACTTGAGCACTATGATTTTGTAGCAGAGTAAAATCGTGTATCGAATTTGATGAATCCTTTTCAGGCTTTACATGCAGAGATTTTTCTTGGACTTGTGATAATTGTTTGTCAACTCGAAGGGTTTGGGGTCCGTGATTTGGTAGCCAAGTAGAATTTTTTATCGAACTAATATTTGTGCCAAACATTTCAGAGTCACAGTTAAGTTCAAAGTATTTATCATTAGTGGGCTTGTTTTCTTTACTAAGCATCTTATCCGCTGGATGTTCTGGAGAAAGAAATTTTAACTTTGCCTCCTTAGTTGTTGCAGTTGGAAATATTGCAATTTTAGGATTTTGTTGATTTTCGGATTTCTTATTTAAAGATTCATTGAGAAATCTTAACGAAGTATTGTTTTTAGTTGATTGCGCCAGTGTTATTTCCTTTAGATTTTTAGTTAGAGGAGGAAGTGGTTCATTAATTTGTGAAAAATCCTTTACAAATGAATCCAAGAGAATATTTTTTAAGGAAGTTCCATCCTGTGTTATATTTAAAACCGCAGGATTTACGGCATGCTGTTGACTGATATTTTCAGCTTCTCTGTTTTCCTCAATGATTTTTTTTGAAAGATTCTCTTTGACTGATTGTTGTTGTGTTGAGGTTTGTTTTAAGTATTTGGTTTCTGCTGGCTGCACTGATTTATTAATGGTATCATTAAGTTTTCTTCCAGACACATGGAAAAACTCTGATATTGGTGATCGATTTTGTGCAATGCTCTTTATCGGGTTATTTGGCGTTGGTTGGGTATTTTTAATAAACGAGAATTCTGGTAAAATAGAATGTTGGTTTTCCGGTTGAACTTGTTTGGTCTCAGGCGGAGAGTCCTCAATTAATGAGAAATCGGGAATAAAAGAATCTCTAAAAATAGATTTACTTTTGTGTTTTACATTATTTTGTATCAACAGCGGCTGACTTTCTTCAATCACCGAGGAATTTTTTGAAACGTTCTTTAAATGTTGTTGCGATTTATCTTTAAACGAAACTATGGGTTTTGAAAACGAACTTATTTTTTGAACTTCTGAAAAGTCTTTATCACAAAACCGTTTAGATTCAAATGTTAAGGGAGAAAGATTATCTGACGCACTTCGAATATGGGGCCCCCGTTCTTTTTGCATAATAGCTAATTGTTTTGATGGTTTCGGTGGAGTTTGTCCAAAAAACGCAAAAGAATCATCCGGATACACTTCCTGCTGTTGGTTGTGCTCTTTATTAATCACTTCTGATTCCGCTTTTTCAAACTCATTTTTTGCCGGTTGTGTTGGTGCCAACATTAATTTCGATATAGTTTCTGTTTTATCTTCAGATAAGTTAAAACGTAACGGTTGTAATTGTGGTTCTAACATCATTTGTGGTATTGTTTCTGTTTTATCATCCTGAAAGATATGTTGAGATGTTATGAGCATTTTAGGAATCGTTTCAGTTTTATCGTCTTGAAAACGAATCGCTGGTAATGCTTTAAGTATAGAACCTGTAGCAGTGTCTTCCTTTTGTTCCAAACGTGAAAAATTACCGACTTGTTTTTGATCTATTTTTATTGAATCTTCAAAAATAGAAAAATTTAAGCCACCACCGGAAGCTGCATTTTTAAATCTTGTTGCCCCCGGAGTTTCAATGTTTTTGTTTGAATTTTGTGTGTTTGGCATTTTGGTATCAGTTACATTTAGAATTTTAAGGCTATTCATCATTTTATCTATATTAACAGGCTCCTCACAACTTAACTCTTTTACAGTTTCTAAAACAGTTGGTGGCTGATTACTGCCAGTGTTTGTTGTTGTTTGAACATGAGAATCTACATCGAATTCAGGTGAACTAAGCGTTGATTTTGTTGTTGCACCTGTAGTATGTGTACCTTGTGTAGTTCCATGTTCAGACGTTTCTAAAATAGTAGAGAGCTGCCGATGAGGTGAGGAATAAGCAACTGTAACCGCACAGTTTGGATTGTTGGCGGGAGAGGTTATACAAAATTCTTCTTTTTGTTCTGGTATCACATGCGGTGTTATTTCTTTTAAAATATTACCAATTTGTCTTTGAGGTTGTGATTTTGCATTTGCTTTTGGAGTGCTAACACTTTGGGCTTTCAAAAATTTATTAAATATTTGCGTGGAGCAGGTTTCTTCTGGATCGAAAATTGCACCACCAAAACTTATGTCTGATTTTGGTAGGGAATTTAGACTTTCCTGCGCCAATACTTCATCGTCAAATATTTCAAATGTTAATTTATTAGGTGCGAGACCCATTGAAGTAGAGCTTGCAATAGGCAGTGCAGGTGTTTTAAAGTGAAAATCATTTTCATTTTGTCGCATAGTAGTAGCAGTAGGAGAAGTATTAGCTTGTGGGATTGATTTAATTGTTTTTATTTCTACCACACTTTCATCTTTAAATATTTCGAAACTTTTTGGCGATACTGCACTTCTAACATCCCTACCAACTACTTGGGAAACTTCATTTGCCAGCAATATGGTATCACAGTGTTTTTGAACTAACAATTTTGGAGACTTCTCTATATTAGATAATAGTTTCGATTCAACTGGAATTGTTTTAGAAGAACTATCTTCTGTAACATACCTTTTAGGACTTTCTCTTTGACTGCTGTATTTATTTAAAACGGCCGGTATTTTTTCATCATCGGCAGTTGTTAAATCCTTCGAGGGGTTTGAAAGCATAGGCAATTCATTTATTGTGACACTTTTTTCTTCTTCCTCTTTGTCTTCTGGCATTAGCGGCATTTTATGACTATCTTTAAACATTGGGGGAGCTACTGACTTTCGCATGGGATAGAAACTTTTTCGGCGTTTTATCTTTTCACTAGTTACACATAAAGTTTCTTCCATATCCGTTGATTTTACAATTGTTTCGTTACGCTTAACACGCAAGGCGAGAATTTCTTCGAATTGTCGTTCAACTTTATCTTCAATATCATAAATTTCACTAAAAGCCACTTTGAGGCCAGGTACTTGTTCTGGAATATAAGGTTGGTCCAGTGAGTCAATTTCTTGGGGCCTCGATTGTTTTGCAAAGTGTGGATACAAACGTATGTTATATTTCGGCCCACAACCCCAATACTCATCACGTTCCTTTGTAAATTCATTTTCAATGTTTAGTTTTTTTAAGATATTATAGGCTTTGAGTTCTTCTGGTTGAAACTCCATATTCGGCCTCGGATACAACTTACATTTATTATACTCTGGTATTGAATTCTTTTCCGGCATTTCTTCTGTGGTAACCGGAGTGATCCATCCTTTAATAGGTTTAGAATAGGAAGCAAAGTTCGTTGGATAAATAAAAGGTTTGTCAAATTTAATATCGCTATCGGGAATAGTGATGGGTGAAATGCATGGTCTTGTAATATTTTCGAAATTTTCATCGCAGCCATCCTCATGGATCTCAAATCCTAATTCGTTAATAATTTTTGATTTGGTAAACAATTTGCCCTTCTTGCGACTATGTGCTTTGTTCCACGGTCCAGGTTCTTTTTCATTTTCTTGATTTCGTGCAGTATCTATTATAGAACGAATAACAGATTTACCTACTTCGCTTGTTAATTCCGAATCAACCAAAGGTGTTGTGATAACATTTGGGTTCTCATTTTCCTCCTTAAAAACTTGAACTTTAGCATTACTACGTTGAGATGACGTTGAAGGCAAATCAATCTTAAAGAAGTCGAAAAAAAACTGTCATAAATAAAAAATAAATAAAGTTATTTTAGAACCTAGACAAGCCGTCACTGAAATAAATTTCGGACAAGCCAATCTAGAAAAAATCCTCATTTTTAAAGATTTTCGGATCACACATGATTATATTTTTACAAAAGTAAAAGCTTTAAATAATTAGTTACTAAGGTTTAATTTCTCATTCCTGTGATTTGCTTGGATATAAAGTTTATAAAATATCAGAGTCGGAAAGCTGGAATAAGTGTAGAAAACAATGATACACAACAAATGCTAAAAAGTACAACATCTTTCGCTTAACCGATCAACCATGTCTTCACACGGTATAGCCATTCACCAGCCTGCTACACCAAAATTATATGCATGTATTTATTATTTAATTTAAAGCTGTTTTAAAGAAGAACATTTTAAGGTTTAAGTGCCACGATGCTCATATGATAATTGATTGAATTTAAGAGACTTCCTTCTTTTCGTACATCAAATGGTGGAAGTGGCTTGTTCGACAAATTATTTCATTTAATGGTTGTTTTAAAATATAGGGCAAATCCATAAAAAATTTCATACGAACTATTTAACAACCTTGGCTTTGGCTTACGAACAAAAAGTTCTTTTCAAATGGTAGACTTGGCAATTTAACTGAAATTTTACAATTTATTTCGTGATATTTTAATTATAATAAATATATTGCAAAAATCCCTAACAAAAACAAATGCTTTACAGTAAAGCATAATTTATAATACATAGCATTATAATTGTGGAGTATTACAAAGCATTATTGTTGCATTAAAATCTTTTCTAAGTTGCAACACATGCTAATAGTAACATAAGGACTTAATTTAAAAAAATTTGCTATTAATTAAAAAAAAAACGTTAAAGGTATAAACCGAAAAAAATCATATATAAATTAAAATATTTAACATCTTTCTAAAATCTGAAAAAGAGAAAATTATACTGCATTTTAATTGCATCGTTAATTTAAATAGAAATATAAAAACACAAAAAAATTGCATATTTTTTAAAATGACTAAACCTTAGCCAGAAATAAACATGAAAATGGTTTGCATATAAATAAAAGAAGAGTCAAATAGACAGTTGTTTATTTCACACTTACTGTTCCAGGCAATACATTTTTAACTGCCGAACCTGTTCTTATGCTGCCGACCAACTGTTTGCGACGGTGACCTCTGAGTAATGTTAAAGCCATACGTCTCTCTTGCATTTCGCGATTTGTTTCTTCTCTAATAGGGTCATCATCTTTATACATTGAGCGAAGACCTACTGAAAAACCAAAGTGTTGACGTGCTTCTTTCAAATCTTCTAACGGCTGTGCCCGGCAGGCTATGCCGCGAAGAAATATTTCATCTGCTTTACATGTATTGCCGACCAAATCATAGCAATACGCCCAAGCAATATAAAAATCAGCTACCATTGTTCCAATACCAGCATTGTACAACTGTTGATAACATTCCGCTGGATTCTTGTGACTATCAATCTGAATAACATTATTAATCTTTTATTCTTATTTTACAAATTTCTGTTTGTACTTACAAATTTTATAAATAGTTTAATCATTCGGCGATCTTGCCTATATTTCTCTTCACTCTCAAACCTAGCTAAACATTTTGATAAAACCTCTTGCAAACCCGATTCTTTTCCACCAGAAGGAAAGCTTTGTTCAATCCATTCTATATAGTTGTACCAAACAGATAGTGGGTCATCACCAACATAATTGTAGATTTCTTTCTCTAATTCTTTTCGACGGACCAACAACTCTTGGGGAGATTCCGCACTCAGCGATGCCTGCAATATGCTTGCATTCCTTCCTTGAGCTAGAGGCTGTATATTCTCCTTAGATTCATCAAAATTCATTTCTTTTTTTATATATACTAAAACACTTAAGACAAACAAAAAATATTGTAAAATGCGCTAAATTCAAATTTAGCTTCAAAGCGAAGTTTGATGCACTTGATTAAAAATAAATGTTACCGGATTTTTATGTAAATAAATTATAGTATTATTCAGGGCGAATTTATTTTAGAATTTAAGTTATCTATAATATATAGGGTTTGAGGTAAGTTGAATTAAAAGTATTGAACAAAGCTCAAAAAAGGCACTTTCCGGCTAGACTAAGTACTAAATCATTTATAAGGAAGTCTTTGTCATAGAGTACAAAATTACTAGAATTTTTTTGTAATGTTTCCATAACAAATCATAATCTATGGTTTCCATTTAATTTCTTTTTAATTAAATATGAATCCTAGTTAACTTTCCTACTATAGCCATACGTTTATTTATGGCCATACTGTCTCATTTCGTCATAAAATACTAGATAAATGCCATATTATACATAAAAGATTTAAATATCTTTAGCTCCGAAATTATTGATTTCCTCGAAATTTTTCTCATAACATGTTTTTCGTTAAACGTATGATGTAACAAAAGCAAAGAACACAACCTAATTTAGATAGATTCGATTAATACTGATAACGAACTTAGCGATCCAAAATATGCTGCGTTGCAAATAACGCAAACATTTGCAAATATTTTTCTTTTACTTAATCAATTTTGAAATTAAAATATAGCAAAGCTAATCTGAATTAATGTTGTATATAAAGGTTATATATTATAATACTTCAAAAGTTCAACATATAAAATTAAAAATAAATAATTTTTATAGTTTTTTTAAACGATCTTTTATCTTTAATAAATATCTTTTTTCTTTTTTAAGATCTTTTTTATAAAATATGAAATAATCTTTTAACAGTCTTTTTAAATAATTTAACGATTTTATTTTTTTCGATATTTCGCTTTCCTGTGGAAAGCTTCTTCAGGAAATTATTTTTTATAATTTTTTGTTTTTGTTAAATATAAAAAATAGTTTCCTGAAGAAGCTTTCCACAGGAAAGCGAAATATCGAAAAAAATAAAATCGTTAAATTATTTAAAAAGACCGTTAAAAGATTATTTCATATTTAATAAAATTTAAAAAAAAGGTCGAATAAAAATAAAAGTAATAAACAGATCTTTTTTATAATTATTCACATATTTTTTGTTTAAAAAAAAAAAATTTTTTTTTCTTGAAGAATCTTTCCATAGGAAAGCGAAATATCGAAAAGAAAAAAATATATATTGTTAATTTAATTTAAAAAGACCGTAAAAAGGATTAAGAGATATTTATTAAAGATTAAAAATAAATATAATATATTTTTTGCCAAATAAACATTTTGTTTTATATACAATTTAATTTAATTTAAACTTTTATGTTATTCATCTTTTAAATTGCAGTCACTATACTCTGCATTTCCGAAATCGAAAGTGACCGATAAAATGCACAAATCTTTTGTTTTCCGACACAAGGATGAATGTAAGAATAATGAAAAATAGTTTATTTAAATATGTTAAATATATTTAATACTAGATAACGACTAATGTGTGCAAAAAACTTGTGGAATCTATTCCAAGAAGATTGAAGCAACTAAACTTTAAGATTGCCCAACTTTCAGTGATTATAGTTTTTTTGTTATAAGGCAAAGTAGATATTTAAATAAAATATTTTGCAAAATTTTATTTATTTTAAAGCTGTTAACCTTTTCTATTATTAGTTTCCCGATTTAGATGTGAGATACTGTATATGTGGCATCTTTCGTACAAAGCATATAAAGGTATGCTTATGTTGACTTGAGATTTTTTATCTATGATTGAGATAACTTGTATCAGAGAAAAAACTTCAAAGCTAGCAAAGCAAAAGCATAAATAAACGTTAAAGTTAACAGAGCGAATTTGTGGCAGCATAATTATCCGAATTGTGTTCTTTAATTTCTATTTACTTACATCCTTTTTATTATATTAAACACAAATTTTGTAATAAAATCTGGTCAAAAATATATTTACGACATATTTGGAAACAAGTTATTTTGTTAAAAAAAGGGATATTGTATATGTTAAGCAATTATATGTGGGATCATTATAAACTGGTCTCTGGGATAAAAACTTTATTTAGGGACTCGAACTAAAAAGAATCTAAGCCCGCAATAATTCATTAGGTGATCATAATTATAAGGCAAATTCGCCTTCATCTTTATGCTGTTTTCACGAAAAAGTATAGGATTTAATCCTGCCGAAAATGCACACATTTGTATAAACCCAAGTATTTGTTTTTTGCAACTAATTTATTCGAGTAACTTATCGTATATGGTGGTTAGCTATTCTTATACTAATTTATTAAATTTACATAACTTATGCCTAATAGCATTCATTTTTAATCGATCTTTCCAAAGCAAAGCTGTATTCCTCTGTTTCGTCAAGGGAAATTCCTCTGGTCAATAAGGCCAAAACCCCATCGACTTGGGTCTGCGTGAGATCGAACGAATTTTTTGAGCGTAATTGTGGTGCCAGAATAAATGGTACATCTTGTATATAAGGAACTGCATTCTGATTTGTATTCACTGTAGCCGGAAATTTTTGTGGTGGATAAGGTGGCATTGGATAATTTGGTCCTGGAAAAGCTGTGGGAATGGGTGGATACACAGGCTGTCTTGGATCATCATTAATTTTTTTCTCAATGAAAATAAAATCATCTGCGCCATTGTTTGGTGCTGCGTCAGGACCCTGTATAATTTCGTCATGTGGTGTATCTGGGCCTTGCTTTTTCTTTAAGAAGAATGAAAGCATTTCTGTTTTCTTTTTTATTGTCCTTAAAAAACGGATATCCTCTATTTTCAGGAAACTTTTCCTTTCACAGTAAATAATTTCAACTAGACGATGCGTAATACAGCAACAACAATGTCAAAACAATAATATGTGTTGCTCTGTGCAGTATATTCAATGAAAACCCTTTGTTAAAAAGTACGTTTAGTTCTTATGTGTTCTACATACATGATGAAACATTGTACTTGCTCAATACCTTTTCATACAAACTTGCAAAACTATGTAGTAGATAGATTTCTTTGATTAAGGTTTGATTTACAAACGAATTGAGTGGAGTCCTTCAACACATTTTAATTTAAAAACTAACTAGAAAAGTGGTATATAAATTTTGGTCAAATATGTCTAAAGTCGATACAACACCAGTTGAGGATTTGCCTATAATGGAGGTAAGTCTTTAAATCTATATTCAAAGCAAGTGAAATATCGAATGAAAGGGTAGTGAGTTGTACGGAAAAGTTCGGATTTGTGCAGTTATTGTTAAATTTTGTGTCTATTAAAGAAATTTATAATTTTTAACAGCAAATACAAAATCTGATTAAGCCTCCTCCAAACGAAGAGGAAAAATTGGGAATTCGACCTGCCGTTGTAAAACATCCATATTATAAACGACCTGGACGTGGCCATAACCACGATCTCTGCGATGCCTGTGAAGAAGGAGGGGATTTACTTTGTTGTGATCGTTGTCCATCTAGTTTTCATTTACAATGCCAGTCAGTAGAATTATTTTGAAATTCATAGATATGATGCTACAATCCGTAATCTTTAATAACTTTGCTTTTAATTTTAAGTGATCCACCTTTGACCGAAGAGGATATACCAAGTGGCCAATGGCTATGTCATAACTGTCGTATGACTCTAAAAGCGGCACCGTCTTCATCGAAATCTAGTTCAGTGGAACGTACATCGTCGGCTTCAATTGTGGCCAGTTCACGTCCTAACACTCCTGCAGGCGGTGACTTAGAATCAATTCCTTTGAAAATTCGCCATTTACGCAAACGTAGCAGCAGTAGAGCCTCATTTTGCAGTGATTTAAGCAGTACCGAAAAATATCTGTCGAAACTACCTGTTGGAATTCAGCGTGCGCTTGATCCTAATAAGAAACCTACACCATTAGATGAGCTTATAAAGGCGGCAAGCATTTTAAATCCAAAACAATTTGAGCTGCCAAGAGAGTTAGAGATACATACACAATTTCCCGGCAATGATAAAAGTAAATATGAACAAATTCGGAAATGCCAACTTAAAATTTATTTTTTTTTAGTTGAACCCATACGCGCCAATGGCAATGGGGGTCATAAAAAACCAAGTTATCGCCGGAATTCCAAGCCCTATGAATTGGACACACAAGGCTTGGTGCCTTTACCAGCAAAAACTTGTTTTTATTGTCACCGATCTTGTAAAAAAGCTCCGTTAGTTGCGTGTGATTACTGTCCTCTTTTTTTTCATCAGGACTGTTTAGATCCGCCAATGACCGCATTACCCACAGGCCTGTGGATGTGTCCAAATCATGTCGAAAACTTTATAGTAAGTAAATTGTAAATTTTAACACTTAAAATTAAATATTATACGAAGTTAATTTGAAGGATGAAAACCTACTGACGAGCATATCTGCTACAGAGAGAGTACGTTTGTGGGATAAATTTGCTCAGCCTTTTGACCATGAAACAGTAAAAATGGACTTTTTCCGACGAGTACATATGAAAAATCCCCCTTTCCGCATAAAGGTACCAATTAAGTCCAGAAAAACAATTGATATTCCCCCAATGGTAAAATATCATTATGAAAATCCGCCACCCCTATTACCATCACTAAGAGATACATTACGTTATGACATAGTAAAACGTAGAAAATGCTTACCAAGTGCACCGGAAATAATATCTAAAGAAAGTGTCGCCGAATCGTTAGTTAAAGATTTGGAAGCGTTAAAAACTGCGAAAGCTAAATTTAGGGAAATACAAAAAGAACTTGGCAATGTTGAAGAATTAAGCAGCAGCAGCAGTGACAGTAGTAGTGACAATGAAGATGAAACAGACAAAATTGAAAGTAATGATAACAAATCTACGAAAGATGACGAGTGTAAAGAAAAAGAAAAGGACACTATACAAAAAAATCAACAAAAAAACAAACGTACAAAGCAAAATGTTTTAAATCAAGAGATTCAGATAAAAAATGAGGAAGAATCTTTAAATATCGATAAAGACGACAATACACTACAAATTTTAAATCAAATTAAATCGGAAAATGATCATAGTGCCGAAGAATCCGATGAAGATATAAAATATGATCCTCAAGTTGATGCCGAACTTCAGTATTTGGATGTCGATCTGATAAAAAAATTAGCCTATCAACGCTTGCAGCAATTGGTACAGGGGCATCCAGAAATTGTAGTTCAATACCAAAATCGAACCGCTGCGAAACGTATTCGAGAATTAGCAGATCAACCAACATTTGCCGGAACAGAAGGTGGACAACAAGGAAACCTGTCTATAGTACCATCGCAAATTTTATCGCCAACCGATGTAAGGCGTTTAAGTATAATGTTTACTGGTGAAACATCCTCAATTTTAGCTCAACCTTCTTCAGCTTCTGATAGCGAATTGCCTCAACTGCATCCCGCCTTGGCAACTGCCGCAGCAATTGTCGCTGCAGATGAAGAAGAGCAAAAATATGTACCACGTTTACGAACCGATCAGGAGAAAGCATATGAAATTACCACTCGACTAGACCTGAAACTTCTAAGACGAAAAATACGTGCGCGCGCTGTCCTTACACCTCTCGGTGATATTCTGGAGGATAACCGTTGGTTTAGTAACGTTGATTTACACAATTCATTTTTTATGCGCTACCGCAGTTTAAATATTGGATATGGCGATAGCAATTCTGGCGTTGACGTCAATTTATCATTAATTGGTTATTGTTGTCGTACTTCTCCTAAACATGCAACAATTTTCTATGATGACTTTACAAAAACATATGAATTAATCAACTATTCAGAGCATGGCACTGAAGTAAATGGACAGTTATATTCTTGTGATTTTACGGAACGTGAACCGACCCCAGCTAAAAAATTTAAAAATGAAGACATCGAACTACAAAAGAAAGTTCAGGCAATGCTTGATAAAAGACGAGGTATACAACGTCATCATTTTGTGATTGACAATAGTACGAGGTCTGTACATATATTTAAACTTATGAACTTCATGTCCAATTTATTTATTATCAATAATAATAATTGCAGAATGGCTCCACCTCTAAAACCCAGTTGCAAATGTTCGCCTTTCGTTGATTCACCTATGATAAATGGTGCTTGGGAAGGTACGGCTATTTTACAACATGGTTCTCTTTTACGTTTTGGTTGTTTAGCATTTGTTTTTTCCATACCTAACTGGGAAAAATGTAACGGCCAAGGATAAACATAATAAATGGCGGCTGTGGAGGAATCGTAAAAAGCTATATCTTTTACGATTTTATCATTTTTTTCATATACAATTGTATAAAAAAGTTCATACATATTTGCAAAGAACAACATCATTTACAAAAAATATAAGTTGTTTGTTTTAATTAAAATATGTTAAAGAATTTAATTTTGAAAATTAATATTAAATATGTGTACTCAGTTTGAAAGTCTTACCCTAAAATTTATTATTCTTTTACGATAATTAAATTGTTATACGACATCTTGTTTCATTGTTATGTGACACATTTCTAACACACTTTATAATTTTTGAGCCAAAACTCGTAAGTGAGCGTTATATAAGGAATTAAAACTGTATAAAATAAGATTTTAAAGAAATCCAAAACCAGTAAAAGTATTATTTGCATTCATTTTATTACACAAGAAAATTCGGTTGCTTCGATATCATATGTGTATATATGTATGTATGTATCACAAAACATTTGTATGGAAAACTCTGCATGTAATAGAGAATGATGTAGACAACACAAATATTTATTTGTAGTAAAAATAAATTTTAACTTATAATTAATAATAAATATCTTTACTTCATGTAATAATTTATAAATACATAAATCAATAATAAATTAGTTTCTTCTATATATATTCGTCCCTAACAGAATCGAGGATCTATAATTTGTTAAATTTTTAAAAACATCCGAATTTTAAAAATAAAATCGCCAAGTGCAAAACGGACTCACACACCAAGTTTTCTATATCATGTGTGAGTTTGCCTCTGGTATTATTATTTAAAAGACAATATGCCCTATTCCCGTTGGCATTTTAATAGTCGCTTCTATGTTCTTGTCGTTTTGTTTCTAAATTCGTATTCTTAAAATATATTAACAGGACGAAGAAACGTTATCAAAAATAAAAAGCAAAATCAATAAAGTCTGGTAGCACTGCAATGTTTTACGTGTTTAAGCGTGGGAATTGATTTTAATTTATCATTGGCTCAACCCACAGCTAGTAAAATTTATATCCGAAGTTTTGAACGCAATGAATAATACAATATGCAATAGTTGGATTAAATTCCAAATGTGGGAAGATGCAAAACGTAGTGCGAACGGTACTTTTACGAACGAACTAGATTTTTTAGAATTATAGTATGAGGAACACATGCATACAGTGCCAACCTCTTTTTCTGATAAGAAAATGTCTCTCAAATATTTGTTAATAGAACTCAAATGGCTACTTTGCGCCTGCTGGACTTTGGTTTGCTCCCTTAATAATTTAATTCTATCCTTCTCAGAGGATTTATATTTGAGCGGACCCTGGTTGAAACGTTGGGTATATCATCGGAGGAAGTAGTAGTTAAATCTACATTTTGGACGCTTTCTAATTCTGGACTAGGGGCTCCATCTTCCTCGATTAGCAGCGAACTAACATGCTCGCTGTTGGCGAAATCCAATACGCTTCATTTTGGGTCAATTTGTTTTTCAAATTGCAAGAGGTTTGACACCGCTTCCTCCATTTGTGACAATGGCAACTGTTCGTAACAGCCTCCCCCTGTTTCTCTGAATTTAATTTTGTTGCTCACCAACTTCTTTTTCACCTTGTATTTCAAGTTCTTCCATTTCTTTAATTTTATATAAATACATACATACATATGTATTTGTTAATTTAGTTTTACTTACTTCTCCATCACGAGGCCCAAATGCACTTAATTTTTCGGCAGTTTCGCTCCAAAAGGTATTGAAATTTAAAGGTTTTATGCCCTTTCGAAAATCCTTAGCATAAGCATGATTTTTTCCATTTCGGAAACTAAAATTTCAAACTGCCTTGGTGTACTTATTTTCATTTAAATTTTTGTTTTTTAATTTTTTTGCAGTCGTTTGAATTTCGTTGTTTACAATGCTGACGATAAAGAAGAAATGTTTTATTGTCGTTACTACCGATATACGATGATTGTTGATAACGCGAACGGTGATGCGAAATTGTCGTTTTTATTTCGTTTTAAAACCACAACGCCAACGGGAATGGGGGTGATTTATTTAAAAGTATAAAAAAGTCATCATCTACAGTGCTGTCTCTCGAATTAAAGATGGACATCTATTTACAATCTTCGACAAATAAATGTGCACACCTTGACACCTTAAAATGTATTGTTTTTCTTTTTCAAATGAGTGGCAGTACAAATGACAGGAACCGCTTTAGACAAGTTATGGCAAAAAGCAAATAAGAATAAAAGGAAAACCCAGCAATTCAAACATCCACGATAGGTGAATTAATGAAGAGACGCCTATACAATAGTAAAGCTGGTTAAAACGCCACATTAAAATTTTAAGGCATAAGAAAAAAAAAATTTTAAACACAACTTGTGTCAGTAGAAGCGTTATTTGGTAAATTGGTTAGGCTGGTGAGCTGCAAATTAAGGTGGTCTAACTTTAATTATTCAAAGTTGCGCCGGATTCATATGGTATGAAGGCAAGAAATTAAGAAGAAAACATTTAATTTTACTTCCTTGCATTTGATATCAAGGTTACGTTAAGAGTAAGTTCTACAGGTAAGAACGCAAGACCGACTTACTTGTATCCTATTTTATTATTATTTATTTACGGTCCTATTATGATGCTTAAAGCCCAAAGCTATACTTGGAACAGTGTCAAATCTCCCTGAAGCCCGAAAAAATTAATTTAACCCATTAATATTGCAAGAAATTGCTGTTTAAAAAACGCCTTATTACTGCAGAAGGCTGCATAATATTAGAGTTGTGCTTCATACTCTCCTCCTCCTTCTGGAAACTTCTGCATAGGTCGTTGTAAGTAAGGTTAATATCGCAGCATGGGCCTAGTCACCTGCGCACTCTATTTTGCTCCTGAGGGAGCTACAGCAGTTCTTCTCTACTGATACTTCACCGTAAAAGCGTAAATACCGTACAAGTGACTTCGTTTCACAATCTGATCTGTGCGATTATCATTAATTAAAGCTTTCTTTAAAGCGATTCAAGGACACGCCTTCTTAGTTATAATTAGTTTATTTCCCGGTATCTTAGGTGGGTTGCTAAGCTAGAACTTTATCCGCAATTATATTCAACATCAAAGCCGAATTACGCAGGATTTTGACAATTATCGTGGAATAGGTGCATTTTCCTAGAGCCTCTACGGGGCGCTGGCTTTACCACAGTGTTAAAAGGTTACTGAATGTAGAGGGTAATCGAAGATCTATAAATTAGGTTGGATCTTCAGAATGTCTATTGTGAAAAGAAAAGTGAAAAATTGTTTTGATTTTTCCAGAAAATTCAAAATTTTTCTGAAAATAGGAATGCATCCAAGCAAAATTCTATAGCTTAAAATAAAATAAATAATGAATGTTGTTGTTTGTGAGTGAAACAAACAACAATATTTATTAATTGTCGAGGGAGTATTCTTCGTCAAATGAAATATTAAATATTTTACATTTTTTATTTAATTGTGTGTAAAAAAAGGATTAAAATCTAGAAAAAAAAACATTCTACTTTTTCTTAATTTAAATTGATGTTATTAACTATTATTTAAAACGTGTATGTGTGTGTATGTTTGTATGTGTCTAAATACAATTTTGAACAATTTGTATGTATGCATGTATATATAAATAAGTTTTAAGTTTGTTCTTCTGTTCACAAAATTTTTCATTTTCTTTAATTTTAAACTTAATTTTTGAAGTTACATTTTTTTCAAATTTAAAACTAAAATTTAAGCAAAAAAAAAAAAGAATCACCTTCATTATTATTATACATCTATACACTCTTGTGTGTGAGAAGAGGTAATTGTGCTAGCTTGTGATGATTTTTGTCTTAGCTCATTTTTATCATCTCTACGTTCCGCTTCATCGGGCTTTAGTTTATAACGCGCCTGTTTTGATTTCCACCATTCATCTGGATGCTGTCTTTTTATGTGAACATACATATTTGATTTCGATCTTGACTCCTTGCCACAGTGGGGACATGTATACAGATTTGTATCTGTATGCATGGCCATGTGTTCGTCTAGATTACGTTTTTCACGAAAAACTTTATCACAATAACTACACGAAAGATTACGTTCCCGTCGATGCCAATAGCCCTTATGACGACTTAAATTCTTTTTGGTTTTAAAAAATTTACCACAAATATCGCAGGCGAATTGTGTATCCTCATGTGTTTGATGGTGAACACGTAGGCTGTGTTGATTTTTCAACCATGCACTGCAGATTGTACACTGAGCTGGAGGCTCAACAATGCCTTGATGTTCGTCATAGTGTTTTTGAAACGATGTCTTTGATTTGAATTTTTTTCCACAAATATCACAAATATGATGATATATATTATAGTGAACGGATGCAATATGATTACGCAAACGATATATAGTTGCACATCTATAGTAGATAAGATTTAAGGAGGTTTATGTTGACAAATTAATTGGTTTTTAGAACAAAATTTCAATAAGTATGCAAATCTTAATACGTATTTTTATATCTCTTTATAATTATGAATATTGACATTATAAATAAATAAGTCAAGTGTGATTTCGAATCACACACGAAGGATTCCATACAGTGGAATGGACCACAACTTAATTTTTAATTTTGTTTTTGTTATTTTTATTTTTGGCTAATTACGATTAGAATTATATACCTAAAAAATTACTTTATACTTGTCGTTATGGCGGACACAGTGATATATCCTTTGTGAAAATTTAAGTGTCTGGCGGCTATACGGCTTAACAGATAAAATCACATATGTGATAATCAGATCTTTATAATACAACTTCAAGTGTTTAGATAGACAACATGACATTACAACGGCGATAGAACGTTTTAATTAGAATACAAAAATTACACGTATAGCACATTATTTTCGGACTCAATATTGAGAATTGCTTCAAAAAGAAGAAGAAGAACTTCTGCTTCATTCATTTTGTCAAGTTGGCTGTATTAACAATTTAATGGCCATTCGAATTTTGTTGCTCTAGCTGGATTTTTATCACTTTTTCTGTTATCTGTGTGACATACCTTTTGTGTCTAAAGCACAGTTATAGATATTGAATAGGAGAAAAAGAAGTGCAACAAACCCACCTAAAAAAAGTGCATCCAATACCTTAAATATCGCAAAAATGTCCATTTTGTATCCATTTTTTCATCTTTTTTTTTTGCTTAATAACTAGAATATAAATCCACAAATATGCTGTTTTTTTAACTTAACAAACTTTTCTGATTTCATATTATATTATTATTATATTCATTCTGATTTCATATTATAACTATTCTTATACCGATATGAGATTTTATTTTTTATTATCTATGCATGGAAACAAAATTTAGAACATGTTCAATTATTTCCAATATCCATTGTCGTTGAAGGTGCCGCTTGTGGTTGTGCTAATCATGTTTTCTTCGTAGGTTGTTCATATTCATGTTTAGAGTCAGTAGTGTACACATGTCGTCATTTGACATGTAAGTGTGTACAGACCAGCTTCAACATTGTAGCGCAACAACTACTTGAATTACGTTTGTTGAAGTGTGGCAAAATAATACCAAAGTAAATTAGAACAAAAGTATCAAATTATAACAGTAATTATAATTCACTTTGTGGCTGTCCGCTTGCATGTTGCTGACACATGTAAACAATAACAACAATAATAATTTGACAATAATGTAATTTAATATTAAGAATAATTATAGTAAAAGTGAGTGAAAGTGAAAAGTCGCTCAATTTAGATAATAAGAAATAAGTATATAAGATAGGTTAATTTGTGAATAAAATTAAGATTTAAACTGAACACATAACGGCACTAAGTGCCTAATTTTCATTTTTATTTCTTGCAACTAGCAGAGTTGCCAGCAGGGCAGTTCTTTCGAACGCCTACTGGTTGACCTGTCCTCCTCGACAGCTGGGTAAAATAAAACGAGGACTATAGGGAAATAACTTTAAACATTACAGCATCATTATCCAAATTAGACATAATATCTTCAGTGTGTTCACTAATTTCAGTGTCATATTCATCTTCGGTGCTTTAATTTTCAAACGAAAAAATTTTAGAACTGTATCAGCAAATCTCCGTAAGCAATGCATCTGCTTTGAATCATTTTTCTATTTTCATAGTCACCTGATGGAACCTCTGTCATTATTTGTTCGATTTCTGAGGTAATTTTACCAAAAACCTATTAAGGTGGAAATGCATTAAATGTAACTTTAACGTCATGGATGCGTTGATTTTTTCAAAATATAACAGCAACTTGTCCACTCGCGTCTGTATGTCATCTCGTTATAGGCGGTTCCTGCCTACTTTTAAGACGATATGACCATTAACGTACTTATTTTTCATATTGAAATATTCAATATTCTTCTGGTTTTAAGTTTAAACAAAAGGGTTGTTTATTCCACAGTTATAAAATTATTAATACGGCCAACATGACAAAATGAAAGATGCAGAGGTTTTAATTTTTGGGGCTATTTTAACATGCAATACGCAGAATTGCGTCCCAAATCAAGAACTAAAAAATGTCGTACTGTGACTCATTCGCGAGGAATAAGAGATTTGAAAAACCAAAAAATAAGGTTTCTTTATTTTTATATAAGATAATCAAATTGAAAATAAATAATAATAAATAATAATAAATATCTCTTATTCTTTTTTACGGTCTTTTTAAATTAAATTAACAATATATATTTTTTTTCTTTTCGATATTTCGCTTTCCTATGGAAAGCTTCTTCAGGAAAAATTTATTATATTGTTAATTTAATTTAAAAAGACCGTAAAAAAGAATAAGAGATATTTATTAAAGATAAAAAAAGGTCGATTAAAAAAACTACAATAATAAATAATTTTTAAAACGAATGAGTTTAAAGTCAATTTTTATTCCCGATTATAACTATTCCTATCCTATAGGTTTTTATCTTTTGGGTGCGACATCCTAAAAAGGTCCTCTGCATAAAGTTTTAAAGTTGGTTATTGTTATTGTTTAATTTATTTTTAAATATTATTATTATTACACTGGACGTAAATAAATTTTAAAGACAGTAACTTTAAGATACTAGATTTTGTCTGTTTAGAAAAAACAACACAGTCCTGTTTTTAAATGTGTACGCACTTGTATTTACATATATATACATATATTTTTTAATTTATATAATAATATAACAAATTATTTACATATACATATAAAAAAGATATGTACATATTGTTTAATTATATAAATCCATTTATAAATGCTTGCTTAAAACACTTAATTTTGATTGAGGTGTTTAAGGTCTTCGGTTTTTGGATCTATATTTAGACGTTCCATTTTTGATTTCCACCACTCAGTTGGATGTTGCTTCTTTATATGGACATACATATTTGATTTAGAACGTGACTCTTTTTGGCAATGGGGACACGTATAGAGTTGAACGCCAGTATGTGTTGCCATATGTTCTTGTAGATTGCGTTCTTGGCGAAAAATTTTATTGCAAAAATTACAAGGCAAATTTAAATCGGATTTATGCCAGTAGGACTTGTGTTTACGCAGACTATGTTTGGTCTCAAAAACTTTTCCGCATACTTCGCAAGGAGTTGGATTTTTTTCGTGTACAAAACGATGCATTCTTAAGCTGTGCTTGTTTTTTAGCCATTTATTACATATAGAACATTTAGCAGCTGGCTCAACGATTCCTTGATGCTGGGAGTAATGAATTTTGAATGAATCTTTATTTTTAAACTTTTGCCCACAAAAGTCACAAATATGTAATTTTTGATATTTGTGTATGTTTAGGATATGACGATTTAAATTATTTTCCGAGCAAAATCTATATAAAATTTAATTTAAAACAAAAAGTAATTATTTTCAAAAAAATGCATTCATTCATTATTCGTATAACTAATTCAATATTTTTAATGATTTTTGTTGTTGTTGATGTTCTTCATCTGTATACTTATTTTGTTTAACTTCTAAATAACACTAATTATGGACATTTTTACCATATCTCCGATATTTTACTGATGTTAGTGCTTGTTTATTGTTGTAAACGTTATTAAGTAGTTATTATAAAATTCTTTTATTCTTCTTCAATTATGTATGGTCTTGGGCTCCACAATTATAAATAACTGAATAAATAAAAAACTAGAATATGGTGTGTAAGGTAATACTAGCTTAACTAAAATAATGGCACCACCGTACCCACTGTTCCAATCCAGCCACCTTTTCAATAATTATAAAATTACTTTTCAAATTCATAAGTGCCGTTTTACACACTTCAACTTTTGTTTTTTCCATTAGAAAGAAAGAGAAGTCTTTATACCCCTTCTCATTCTAATGAAAAAAAAAACAAAAGTTGAGCAACAAAAGTAGAAGCGTGTAAAACGGCACTAAGCATAACAAAAATAGCTTTGGTTCTCTTTGCTCTCATTTCTTTGGATAAGTAACAACGGCCAAATGCATGTGTGTGACGTATATGTGATTTTTTAAATTTTGATTTCAACACGTGTTCACTATCAAGCATATGAGGACCCGCAATTTCCCTGCGATAGTTGTGATAAATTTTTCAAGACCAAAAAGAATTTAAGTCGACATAAGGGCTATTGGCATCGACGGAACCGTTATATTTTGTGTGATAAGGTTTTTCGTTAAAAACGTAATCTATACGAACACATGGCCATGCATGTCCTCACTGCGGCAAGTAGTTAAGATCTGTGTTAGTGAGGTTTTAAAGCGCTTATAGCTTCCAATACTCTAAACCGACTTTGATAATATATACAGTGTTCAAATCCAGGAGAATGTTGCTTTAAAACCATATATTTTTATGAAAATCGGCCGCATATCAGCGATTAAAAAAATTAACTTGTCCGCAACTTTAAAAGAGTAAAGTATATAAGACAGCAATTATTCTGATATATGTTACTCAAGCTGAAGAAAAAAACGCTATATAAAGACATGTTTTTCTTTTATATTTTACTTTTAAAACTTTATACAATTTAAAACAAAAAAATATAACAGTGTGCATTAATATCAATCGTAATATTTTATAAATTTAAATTATTAAAAAACAACAAAAAACTATATTAACGGATATTTGAATTCGCTTAAGAGCAATCGAAATACATATATGTATAAGAGTATATAAGAATGTATGTTAGAAGAGACTTTTGAAACTAAATTTTATCTTTAGGTCTCATAGGTTTCAAGTTAAGGCGCTCCATTTTAGATTTCCACCATTCATCTGGATGTATTTTTTTAATATGAACATACATATTTGATTTTGAACGTGAGTCCTTGCCACAATGTGGACATGTATAAAGCTGAACGCCAGTATGTATCGCCATGTGTTCATCCAAATTACGCTTTTCGCGAAACATTTTATCGCAAAAATTACATCGTAAATTTGTATCCAATGTATGCCAGTATATTTTATGTCTATATAGTCTACGTTTTGTTTTAAACATTTTTCCACAAACATCGCACGGCGTTGGATGTTCCTCATGAGTAAAACGATGTAAACGTAATGAATCTTCATTTTTAAGCCATGTTTTGCATATTGAACATTGTACAGCCTTTGAAATAATACCTTGATGTTCATCATAATGACGTTTAAATGCAGTTTTATTTTTATATGTACGACCACAAATGTCACAGATGTGAGGAGGTGCTTTCTTATGAAAGTTACTGACATGACGATCTAAATGGTACTCTGATGTTAATCTATATAAAATTTAATTTAAAAATATTTGTAAGATAACTAGCTTTTAATGTTTAATGTTTTATATAGATAAATTCACATTTCAACATTAACAATTTAATATATGTAACGTCACTATTAAGCGTGTTAATAATGCAAATATAACTTTAATTAAATTCACTGATATTGATTACTGGTGGAAAAGTAAGTTCCTTTGGCTATTTAGTCGATCACTCAAATCAATTTATCAGCAATCCTTAAATCACATTTTTATTTAGCTAAAAATTGCTTAATGTTTAAAAATATTAATAACCAAATGAAAAGTATGAACAAATAAATTGATAAACAAAGCAATTTTTTTTTTCATGTTTTTGTCTTAAATGATAAAACAGATGAAAAAACTTTATAATTTTAAGTAATTTGAAATTAAATTATTAAAAAAAGCAATTTTATTTCGAGCTTGATTCCTTTAAATAAATATTTCATGATATTCTCATAAAATATTTATCAAAAAAATTTTATTAAAAATAAACACTTTATGATATTCTCATAAAACATTTATCCAAATAAAAATAAAAGATAAATTTGAAATGTATTGTAATGGGGGAGAGCATATCCATATTGCGATTTCACTATTGCTCACATAGCTCATCAGTAAATTTTACCCCAATATTGTATTGAAAAAACCTAAGAGTCTTATATCCAAAGCCAAACTGATTTTATGAGAATTTTTTCAAAAAATCAACATAGCATAGACAGCAAGACTTCAGGAAAAAATTTTTATATTTTTCAAAAATATAAAAAAAAAAATTTTTCCTGAAGAAGTTTTCCAAAGGAAAGCGAAATTTCGAGAAGAAAAAATATATAAAAAGATCGTTAAAAAGAAAAAAGATATTTATTAAAGATAAATTGAAATATTATGGTATAACAATTTTCTATAAAATGTCATAAACCTTGTTATATATGTCAGATGGTTATATATAGCAATACGAAAAAAAGATAGAAACATTTTCTCCTTTCATCGCCATATTAACCATCTGATGTTTGATCCTTTCTTATGTCGGTCGTGCTTTCATATTTATTACAATTTTTTTTTTTAAATTTTAAAAATAAGAAAAACAAAAAAAAGTAGCAAAGCTGAAAAAATGTTTAGGGATTTTAATATACAGTATCGGATAAAACGAAAACACGAACTGCTATTTTTCTCCATTAATTGTTGAAAAGCGAAATTAAATTGCTATAAATAATAACTTCACTAATTTAAAAAATATGTTCAACTGAATTGTAAATTAAAACACTGTTATTACATTCGAAATCAAAACTAAAACACATAGTTAATACTTAGTAAGTGATAAAACAACTCATAGCATATTTTCGATGCATTGAATCAATTAAATTGGATAATATCTCTGCAGAAATTCCATTCCAGGCGATCTCCGCTTTTCTAAAGAGCTCACCCATAATTTTGCGGTTAATGCGGTCGATTTTTCGCACTGCAATTCCCGGATTGCCACTTTAAAACAATAATTTTATTGCCAACGAAGCACTCTTTCACACGTTTAGATGTGTGTTTAGGGTCTTTATCGGGCTGGCACCTCCACTTGAGGCATTTCCTCCTCTGTTTGTGAAAGCATGACATTTTTAAGGATGCCTTTATAAATTAAACTATCCATTATTTATACTATGAATTGGGCCTATGCCATAGTCTGAAAAGAATCTCCAGACCAAAACACTACCTCCGCCATGTTTCACAGTGACTTTCATAAAATACACTGTCCTTTATGTTTGCTAATTAACCTTAATCCATCGGAACCTTTCAAATTAAACTTTGGTTCATCAAAGAAAACTACGGTTTACCATTGTGTTGTGATCCAATTATTTAGTTCCTTTGCGAAGTCGATCCTGGCGGGTACGTTTTTATGTGAAATAAAGGGTTTGTTTTAAACCAGTTTCTACAGCCTGTCTTTGAGTGGTTCTTTGAGTAACGTTAAGTGATAATTATGTAGCAATAGACGATATGAATGGATACTCTTTAATCATCCGTATAATTGCCTGGTAATCTCGTTTGCTTGTTTTGCGTGTACTGTACTGTAGCCAACTAGCCAGAGAAATGGCTTACAAATCTGCATATAACATTGTGACTACTACCACTATCTTCAGTGTTCTTTTTTTAAATACTATGAGTATAAAGAAGAATACGCATAGCCGAAACCGGTCTGTTAACAAACCGAATTTGACGCGGGATGACGTAAAATCATACCCTATTAAATTATTAATGTTAGATAGACACAGACATTTGTTTTATAGTGTATGCACCAAATGTCTATAATTTTGTGCAACATTTACGTGTATCTGTTTTAAAGTTTATTCTTTTTGTTGTTGGTACTTTAATATGTATATAACGACGTTAACTATATATTTTCTAAATTTAAAATTCAAAGTTAGTGATTAACTTTAGAACAATGTGAAAAGATAATGCTATTTTTTGTGAACTACTATTTTATTTCTTAATTTATTTTTTGTTGTGCCTGGATAAACTTTATTATAATTCTCGTTATCATTACTGTTACAATGTAATTTATTTTATACACTGTAATAGACGTATTTGATTTTTGAGTTTTATCTTTAGTTTTACTAAACAACCTTTTTAATGTGTTAGTATTCTTATATGCCATCTGCTATTTGTTTCGGATAAATCAGGTATATAAGTTACAGATTTATAAATTTTGGGTTCTGTTGCATTTCTTTTAACAGTTTCCCTCCTATTATTAAATTGGTTAATCAGCCTATAGGTTAATCGAATTGGAAAATTGTTTACAGTTAACAAATTACTCATCTTTTCTTAATACTTCTTTGTCACTTATTTTTAAAATCATTTCTTTCCTTTTTTGTTAGTTAGAAAACTGTTAAAATAGTTAAAATAGTTTCTTAATTTGTACTTTTTATTGTTTTTGTTTTTGGTATGTTTAGTTTTTTGAAAAAATTTTTTGATTATTTTGATTTTGTTTGTCAACAATTTTTCATTTATTGACTGATTTGTTAAACTGTTTTTACACTTTTTCTTTTCTTGAAGATACCACCCAATGGTGTGGCGAAATATTGAAAATAAAAATTATCTTAATTTTGTATATCTGTTGAATAATAATTTACTTATAAAATATTAAAAAGGTTAAAAAAACTATAATTATTACGTTTTAAAAAATTCTAAATATTATAATTTTGCAAATAAAGTACTATCGAGTTTTTTCTTTTTTTTTTTGATAAATTGGTACTAATATAGGGATATAAGAGTGCTTTTATGTGAAAGCTGTTTTTTTAATCAAAACATCTGTATTAATATTTTAGCGTAAAGTTACGCTAAAAGCATTAAGTCAATGCATGGTGAATTTTTGCTCAATAAAGTCAATAAGATAAACATTACCTTGAAGTTTTGTGGTATTTGCATAAAAAACGCAAAATTTATTAATCAGCTAGTGAACATTTAAACAACGATAGTAGACACAATGGTGTCACATTCACCGTATAATCCGGCATTGCGCTCTGCGACCATAACTTAAAAGAAAAAAAACTGAAAAGACCATTGAAAAATAACGTTTTGGCACAAGACATAAAGGGCCCAATGTCATACCCAAAAGAATAATCGTCGTGATTCGAGAATTAGAATTTGAGAGGATTTAGCTTGACGGCTGCAAATATGGTCGATAAAATGGTAAGCAGTAGCAAAAATGGACTGCTGTGGCGAAATATGTGGGGCGTGTACTCTGAAAAAAGAAATGTGACCTGGACATGGAGATAATGAACCACAACTGATCCAGGTTTCGAAGAGGGTACCTGGACGCAATCTTAGTGTAACGGGACAACAGTGGCCAATTAAAGATCTGTCCGAAGTCATACGAGAGCAGTGCTGGGAGGACAAAATATCCTTAAGGTGGGTTTTGAGCCGGTAGCCGCAACGGAATTTGACATACGGCGGAATGATGATTTTCACTATATGCGTAACGCATTTTCCCATCTTAAACCCCTCCAAAATAAAAATTATTACTGGTTAAGTGGATTCTATCGTACAGCAAAATCCTAGGTAACGACAATGGAGATAGTACTGTGAAATAACTTTATATTCACTTCAAATTATTTAAACTCTATGTTTTCCCAGCGCATTCAGTTAATTATTTTTTAATTGTACATTCGTTACCAAAAAGGTCGCAACACAACTATAATTATCATTATAAGATGGCTTCCTATAATGTTCCCAATGCAACGTATTTTTATTAACTTAAGTTACCCAAATGCAAACAAAATATATGTGGTGAGTTGAAAAAAGCTTCTGGGCCTTCATTTTTAAACAAGAAAAATTCTAAAAACCGAATCAAGCATTCTCTAAACACCTATATTCAACTGTGCTTAATTACGTTTAGTAATGATTTTTCACTGAATCAGGCCACTTTTTCCAACTCGATTTATGCAACTACTTTCTAAGTTTATTAAATCTACTACAGCTTACCTTTTATTGCATATATGGCATTCAACCTCCTTGTCTTTGTTATGCGATCGTAAATGCTTTTTAAATAAATTATAATTTCGAATACGCTTGGAACAATGTTCACACTCGTAAAACTCTATTATGTCCGCTTTGTCGGGATGTTCTGATGTAATATGTATTGTTAAATTACGGGCACTGGACGTATTCTTACTACAAATTTGACATCTAAAATGAAAATCAAATCAATTTAGATATTGCAAAAAACTTAATTATATTACATACTTGAACATATCAGGATTTTTGTGCCACTCAAGATGTTCCATCAGCGCCCGTGGCTTGCGATAGGTAATATCGCAACACTTAATATATGGCGTTTTAGTATGTGCTAACAGAAAATGTTCTCTTAAGGCTTTCCATGTGTCAACACGGGTTTGACAAATTTCACATGTTAGGTCCATCATTAAGGCCACTTCCTTTTCTGCTGACAATTTCTTTTTAGGTGGTTTCTTTTCTTTAAACTCTTGGGACCTAATTGTAGCTTTTTTACGTTTCTTTTTTGAAGCTGGCTTCTTCGCAGATTTTAAATTAATTAATGGGACATCATCATCCTCGTCTTCTGCAATAAATACAGATAGTTAAAATAATCTTATTTAATGGAAGCCAATAATATTAAATGAACCAAAACATTACCATCTGATGATACTTTGACATGTACGTTCGATTTCACGTTGGGTGCCACACTGTCGGGTCCTATAATGTCTTTCTCATTATTAGCTATTGGGGAATCAAATAAATCCTCTGTCGGCATTTCATGTTCATCTTTTTCATCACTGTCTGATTCATCTTTGAACATACTTATTGGACAGTTAATAGTCATCTCTTGTGTAGCCTCTTTCGGACCCATTGGTAATTTATCCTCCTGACCATCATTGTCCCAACCATCGTCATCATCGAAAACAAATTCTTTCTTAAAATTCACGTCCAAAAATTCATTACGCAGTGTTAGCTGCTTTTCAGCAACTTGTTTCGAAAATAGATGGAAATCTTCCAAATGATCATAGCAACATTGGCATATAATAGTGGACACCATATCATTGTGTTTAATCTAAACAAATCAAACCAATTAAACGTTAATTAATCTATTTCTTGCTTTCCTTACACATTTATGTACATACCTCGATTTCAAGATATTTGTCGATTAGTTTGACAATTTCTATACATTCAGAGGAGGGATTTAAATTTTCAAATAATTTAATGCTAGATTCCTTTGAAATTTCTTTTAAACATAGGCGGCAAATCATTTTTATCAAGTTTCTTATAATTATTTTATTTAATTGTAGAAAATTACATTAAATCAACAATTTTTCTTTAATAAATATGTAAATCTTCTTCTTTTTACTGAAATAGTAACATTCACATTAAAATATATGTGTTGCCAGTGCAGTATTTTTGTAATTTGCTAGAAAAACAAAATCGTTATGATGGATTTTTTTCGAACATCTTTACTTTTCGAAAAAGTTACAGCAAATAATTTCAATAGTGCAACAAAGTTAGAATAAGCGATGGAAAAATTAAAAGGAAAATTACTACAACGCGCTGTTCCAGCAACAACTTATAGTTATCAATTAATATTTTTTTCAATATATTCCAAAAATTTGAAACTAATAACAATAACTTTAAAATTTACAATTGATAAGTTACAAGTTCAAAAACAAAACTAACTATTAAATTTACAGCTACTTCTTCCCAACTTTTGCTCTATACTTTCATCTTCACAAGTTTTTCGTCTATCATATTTAGCACCTAAGACTTTCTTTTCTGCAGCACGCATTAAACGATCCTTTATATAATTATCCATTTTGAAATCAGGCTCTAAGTTTTCTGCTTGAGCGTCTGGATTTCGTGTAGAAGCTAAATCCAAAGCTTTTATAATAAGACTTAACAGTGCATGCGATAATTTGTGGCATACTGCATACTCAGATCTTTCATCAGTGTTGTAATAAATAGCAGCTTGCGCCGATGGTTCAACACCAATAGCCTGTAAAATGTTACAAAATATGCCTCTTTGCATGCGAGCGTAAGGATCATATAGTTTTGGAGGTATACGCATGGTTGTTGATAACTTTGCTATAAAATTTGCAAATTTTTTTAAAACAAGGTTCAAATATTGAGTTCGACATTGCAGTTCCAGTTTAGTTAGCAGCTCATAATATACTTCTTCTTTCTTTTTTGAAATATTTTCCTTATGGCGCTCTTTTGTCTTTGTAGATCGTATGACCTTCTCAAGCTCTCTATAAGAAATAATTAGTTTATTACTATTTGCATTGTGGAATTTTTTCGAATATGGTACTTATTACTTACTGCACAGTCATTGTTTCCTGTTTATCTGCTAACCGTTTTAAACGTTGTGCCCTTTCTTGTGGCACCATTGTATCTTTGAATTGTTTAGCATTATCTATAAGTGTTCTTCTTCTCGGTTTAGCTAAATATTCAGTATGGGGACTGGCTTTCGCTGGTTGAACTGGTATATACGACATCTTTTCTACATAGCTTATAAGTTTATCAACATTTTCTTTTTGAATAATTTCCTCTTGCGTTTCTCCTTCTTGGCTTTCCTCGCTATTTTCAGGTGTGGGTAAAGGCAGGTCCCAATCTTCAACGTTTTCGGTAGCCATTTCTTAATTTTTAGACAATTGGTTTTATAATGGGCAATGAAAATCAATATATTTATTTAAAATTTTGTTAGTTTACGTAGCAATTTAAATAATAAAATATATGTATATACATGTACATATGTATAAATGTAACGTTTTGATATAAAATTCAAATTATCTTTGTTTAACTTTCATTCTTAAAAGTGTTTTAGTAATCCGAAAACTGATTTCATAAATAATAAACAGAATTTGAACAAGTGCTCCGGTTTCATGACCTATAATTCGTTTCTGACATCTATGCATGCTCTCTCGTTTATATGATAGTTAGTATATGCCTTTATAAAAGTATCTTACTTGTTGTGGATATTCATATATGAAATTGTCACTCAATATAAATACTGCTGAGGATATAGAATATTTTATTTCTCATTAGTAGTGTCTAAGGCATAATTCCGTGAATTCACTAATAATATTTTAGAGTTATTAAATTATAGCTTAAACACTGTTAAATTAATTTGAAAGGCAAAACGGATATGTCCTGGATAAAGAATTGTACAGACATTGAAGCCCGTGTAAAATTCTAATCAAACCTAAGGGTCCAGCAACTTTTTACATTTCTGATTACTCTTTTAGAAAGCTCAAATAAAAAGTGGAACGTAAAGCATGTTTAATAACGTCTTTCATTTTCTGGAACATGAGAAATATGTAGAAATGGAAACAAAATGAAGAGCATTAATAATTTTTAATAAACTTCAAAATATTTTACCGACAGAACTTTTAACATTTTAAACAGTTTATCTAACTAATTTGTTCGAATGTACAATAAAAAAAAACTAAATATAATCTGTCTCAAAAACGATTTCTAAAACTCTGTAAAGTCCTTCAATTAGCGATTAAGAATTAAATACAAAAATGTAAAAGGAAACATTTTTTTTATTCTATTATTTTTAAACATAGCCACTGTTCGGGTTTTTCAAAATCATCTGTAACATTAGGAGAATATTCTTGTTTAAGTGGAACGTGCCATTGGTTCTGTACCTTGTGGGCACAAATTAAGTGACGTATTGGTTCTTTTACAATAATTTTGCCAGCTTCTGTTTGAGTCACTAATGAGTATTGATGTTCTTGCTGCCATCTGCGAAAAATTGCTTTCAATTCCGGACCCAACAGAAAAGCATGTTGACGCATAAAATCTCTTGAAAAGAAGTCAGTCGATTGACCGCTTTTTAAAGTTGCATACAACAAAAATGGATCATCCTCAGATCTACAAAGAAAATATGTTTGAGTAAATTTCAGTAAGAGCTACTTGAGTTAAAATACTTACATATTATTAGCCAGAAATAAAGCTGCATTATCCTTGACAAACTGCATTGTCTTTTTAGGCCATTTGTTCATATGTTGGCGTCCTAAAACTAAAACGTGTTTGTTCATATTTTGGAAATACTTCACAACGGAAGCCAACTAAAATTGAAATAGAATATCTAAATAAGAAGTGATTTAGAACATGACATTTTAATCTTTTGTACCAAGTTAGCAAGTGCTTGCGTTGGTTTTTTACTGCCCATGGAATATGCCACATTGAGGCCATCTATCACACAATCATAAGGTCCTGTACGTTCGATATAAGCACAAAATTGTTTTACCTCTTGCGGACTTGATTTTTGAAAGACATCATTCCTTATCAAAACTTTATTAAGAAAAGAGTCTTGTAGTGCTTTAAAATCTTCATCACTAAGCGATACATTTTTTAAGTGAAGGCCGCATGAATTACATTTGCCGAATCGTGATATTTTCGATAAAGAAAGTACTAATAAATTGGGATGTTTCAGTGCAATTTCCTGTAATACACTGGCAACCTTTTGTGTTATTAAAATATTGTGAATTTCAAGAAATTTTAATAACTTCTCCATTTCATTTTTAAAAACTTTAACAGTATTGTTAACAATTGTATCTAACAAAGTTACAAATATTTTACATTTTGGCTGTTTTCCATGTTCAAGCATTTGGTGCATAAGCTGCCAACCCAGCTGCAAGTCGTGGGTTGCAAATGCTTTAACAATTATTTCGGTATAGGCACATAAACTGGGAACATTGCTAGATATTTTCATCATGTCTAATAAATCCAGACCGTCGCGCCATTTTTCTGTTGCTACCAAGCCGCAGATAATATTCTCACAAGATAATGAATCTAAAATATCGTGTTTGGAGCGCAGTCTACGATAAATTTCCAATATTTCTTCTTGTTCCTTTTTTGTCAGAGCATTGTTGGTTCCTCCTTTGGCATGATATGCCGCATTGTATACTCTTAGTAATTTTCCTAATGTGGCATCATTTGGCTGCTTACCATTGGCCTGCAAATGCTCAATGTAACTTTTGGCCATTGTCAACTGATCCGAAGCGCTCCCGCAGACTCCTACTATTACAGCGTCCACATTGTGTTCGTTGATTTGTTTGTAATTTTTAATTAGTTCTTCTTTTACAGTTTGCCAATCTGCATTTGATAATTCCGTTCGATTGTGAAATAATGTGTTTTTTATTTCCGCAAACTGATCAGTTTTTATGCTTAACTGTGGCCTTTTATAACCACTTCTAAGTCTTGTTGATATTACAGTTTGATAAATATATTTTTGTATTATTTTTGTGTTTAAGAAATGGTGTGACGTTATCTTGTACATGTTTTTAATTTAGAATTATTAATTTAATGCCGAATTATCCAACATACATATGTACAACTGTTTTAAGAATTATCGTTCGACATACTTAATTATAACTTCGTTTGGAAAATATAAATTTCTTTAATTAAAATTTTATAACTTCTACTAATATCACAAACTAGACTGTGACTAAAATATTTTACATATTTTTAAATAGACATGCTATTTAAAATTTAATTAAGAAACAATCTTTTTGCAAACACGATTTTATTATTAGGTTACGTTTTTCATTAAACATATGATTTTTGTTTACAAAAACTGTAAAGAAAAACGGCATTGGTAAAGAACGACGTTATAAAATAATAAAAGACGGCGTTAACAATGGACTTTCTTCTGGGGCTTTGGCTAAATCATAGCTAGGTAATAAAATAATTTTTTGGATAATTTTCTATTTTTGGCATAATCTTTTTTTATGTGTATCTTAAAATCGAAAAGCAAATAAATTCATATATTATAACAGTCGACCAACACCCATATATGTTACTGTTTCTTGATAATGCCTGCATCGTTTTTTTTAAGTTCCGTATGGTAGCATTGTTTTCATTGAAATCAGCTGTTAATTTTTTTAGAATGAACTCGTACCACTATTTGTGCAGTTTTACGTACTTGGTTGGTGAAAGTGGCTTGAGGAAACAATAATACAAGTTAATTTGATTTTATCACATAAATTATAGTAAAATATTAACATAAAGTACAAAAACGTTATGAGTTTTGTAAAAATAAAATATAACCATGAATACGTTGCGTAATATTTTCACGTTTCGAACCGTCAATTACCTCCGACAAAATGCCATCATTAACTTAACCCAACCAGTGGACACTGTCACCAAACCAGCACCTAATCAAAATGGTACAAACATTAAGTCGGAAAAAGCAGACATCAAAAATACTAGCCGTCTTATACCTAAAACTATTCTTGATGCCACCGTTTTCACGGGAAAAAAGTTTTCCAGCACAACATCTACTGGTTCGATATCACCAACTACTCTAAAGAATTATCGTCGCATGACACGTAAAGTAAATATTATCTATCGATGTAAATTATGCAACACTCGCAATACAAAACAAGTCTCAGAGGCTGCCTTTACAGGTGGAGTGGTTATATTGCAATGCGATGGCTGTTCAGTCAATCATTTGATAGTTGACAATCTTGGATGGTTTGCAAATACTAAAGGAAAAACATTCGATGAAGTTTTAGCCGAAAACTGTGATAGCGTTAAAGTTATTAAAGTCAACCAAAATGGTGAACTGATCTAGTCGATTGCCAAAAACTATAAGTCTCAAGTATTTCTCTTTGTTTTATAAATTCCCATACTTTTAAGTGAAACTTTTTAACTTATTTGTTTTTTAAGTATTTTCGGGCTCAAATATTTTATATTAAATATTCTAATATGTGAAGATAATAGTTTAATGTTAAAAAAGTCAAATTTTTGTTATTTTGCATAACTTTAAACATTGAACAACAACGTGATAATAAATATTGTTATAACACAAATAACATTTATTATTTCATTTCTAAGCAATGCTCGCAGTTTTGCGTTATCTTGTACGAAAACCTTTCGGGACAAAAAGCTCAACATCCAATTCAATGGTGAGAAAACTGCCTAGTAGGAAAAAATTCACACATAGGGAGCTAAATTAGGAAAATAAAGAAAGGATTTCAATAATGGTAACTCATGGTCAGTTAGGGGGTAAAAACTAGTTTGACAGGAAAGCCTAAATTATGTTTGGGAATTAATATTAAATTTGGAAGTGCTTATATGATCAGCTTTGTGAGGAAGACTTTAAAAGTTTACTGAATGTGGCTATAAAATCGTGATTGGTATTTTTTTGTTAAGTCAGAAGTACACCTATTCATCTGCAACAAGTGAGTGCAATTTGTCTATAAAAACATTTATAATAAATTTTGCTTAGTTTTTAATTTTATTTTTTATATCTTTGTAGATTTAGAAATAGCTAAGTGCTTTTTTGTCAACAATTTAAATGTGCATATATACAGGCATGTTCTTGAAATCACATACTTTCAAATCACATGCGGTTTTAAAATCACACTTGTGTTTTTATCACAAACTAACAGTTTTTATGCTGTTCTGTAAATCACACTGTTTTTGTAGTTTTCGATGTGATTTTACTTTCCTGAAACCACAAGAAAACAGCTGATTTACCTGACAAACACAAAAATTGAAAACACAAAAGCAAATAAAAAATGTTCAGTAAAAAAGGTGTCCTTACAATTTTCTAAATTTTAAAGTGTTTGTTTTCAATAAAAAGTAATTATGTAACAAAATTAATAAGAAAACATATTAGTTGAATTATTTCAGTAATTTATTTTACAGTTTTCATTGTGATAGTAGCAAAATTACCCTAGTGATTTCAAATTGCAAGTGGCAAACGTGAACGTTTTAAAAGCACATAAATTTGTGCACAGAACACATTTCTTGTGCTTTCAAATCACTTTCATGAAATGTGATTTTCAGAACAGGCCTGATAAATATGAAACTTAGCCAGAAAATATTTGAATTAACGAAACCATGCGAATCAAGAATCTCCTTATATTCAATAATTTTACAAATGGTGCGTAAATTGACGTAGCGTCTAATTTATACAAATAAAAGAAAAACACACGTTTGTTATTATGTACCAGAAGAATAAGGATTCTTTTTCGGTAGAACCTTTTCCTAAAAAGGAAAATAGATAAAATTGCCCGCAAAATTAATCCTTTTGAATCAAAATTGTTCATAAATTGAAAAAATTGGTAGTAAGTTGTTTGGATTTGTTTCGCCAGTAAATGAAATAATGTTGTCATTTTCTTCAGTGTAAACCGTCATTGCCGACTGTTTGTTCGGTATGATCTGGAGCGCTTTCGATGTGATAACATCATTATCAAGCTGTGTTCTAGACTACACTGGTAAGTCAGTGTTTGGGTATAGGTCGTTTTTTCGTTAGGATCGTATCTACTCATGTAACTAAAATGCCTACCACTTGCCATTTTATGTGGGGCTAATCCGTCTTTTATTATTATCCAGGTTTACGTGCCCACCTGATGGTGCTTTTCGTTTGTTAGAGTGTATGCGTAGTTTTAGTGGTGTAAAAATTGTGTCTGAAGTTGTGTATACCTGTTCGCTTATGATATCATTGTTAAAAGGTTTTTATTTTGTAGATTTCCATGTTTTCAGTCTTCGTCCTTTTTTGCTAGAATTTTGTTATTCCTTTATATTGAAATTCAGAATAAATGAAGCCAACTTTTTAAGTTTTCATCGCATGGCATGAATGCTAACTAAACAAAATCGACCTGATTTGAACTTTGTATACCGTCACTCAGTTTTTAACAAAAATAAAGATAACCCTCTGTCTTAATAAGATTTTGGCTATTAGTGTGAAATGTTAGGTGCTTGGTCGTAAAATTTTAATAATTTGTGAAATCTTATATTCTTTTTATAACAGTCCGTAAAAAATAGATTATTATAAAATATAAACACAAGCAAAAATTTTATATAAATTTAATTAGCTGCCCCAGTATTTTATTTAAATTGTGTGAAAATTGCTAAATGAGTAATCAACATTATTGGCATAATATAATAATACAATATTTGACATATTGATTTATTATTATTCTGATTACTAATAAATTAGATTTAAAATAAAACTATAAAAATAATAAATGTAAAATGCCAAATTAAAAATAATTGTATAAATTAATACCTTTCCATAAGGTAATTCTGAAATAAAAAAAAATCCAATAAAACATTTCCAAAAATATTTTTACAAATTAAATTGCAACATACCGTCGGTTTGTATCTTATCTCTGAAGTCGTTTTGCGTCACGCAATTTTTTTGGGGAATAATTTGTTAAATTCGGTATGATCTCTAAGATGTGTTGGTTGCTAATAAAGACACACATTGAATTAGAGCCGGTGAGTTAAGCAATAGACCTGTGTCTTCACAATGTAATGTTTGGACACACTTTCCAAAGACCTGCTTCAGATGGGGTCCTTTGCTATTTAATACAGCCGGCACCATTTGTTCCAAAATACCGATTCGAAAATTATACTTATACACATCTTGTGTAAACTTTTCTATAAAATCTGTAAACATTGTCCAATCGGACTTCATAATTATGACGATCAGCGCTTCAATAATTGATGGTGCTATGGCTTCTTCATGTAAACGCTTTAATATAAGGCGACAGGCATTAACACGACTCAATCCACATTTAACTAGTGCCTCATAGACGACAACCATAAATCTTCCATATTCCGGATATCGTTCACAATCATTAGCCATATTAAGCAGCTTTAAGCGTTCATTTTTTCTTGAGTAATAAGTACAAAAAACTTCGAAATATAATTTAAATAATTTCGAATGATTATAATGGAGCCGGTATGCCAAATTTACTTGCATTTTGTCCATGGTGCTTAAACTAAGATAAACCTTATCAGCATCGTAAAGTTGATGGGATAACTTACAATTGCCTATACCAAAACATTTATCCACTAAAAAGGGTAAACAGGCGACACCAAATACATTGAGTATTAAATTTTCTAAAATTGTTGTTTCTTCATCTGTTTTTAAATTATTTGCTGCTAATGTTACTTCGGCAGTTGGACTTGATTTAACTAAATCATTTTTCACTGTTCTCGTTATTTTTTCGGCATTTATTGGTAGCACTGTTTTCGGAACAGAATCTATAGATGTATAATTACTTTTTTGTATTTCTTCTGCTTTAGTTGGACTCTTTGTTGAGCTACTTAGTTTTGGTATTTTGAAATCTTTAAGATGTTTGATAGGTGTAAGATTAAGACTAAGACTATCCTTTTGTTGTGAATCTTGTGATGTGTGTGCCATAGTTGAGATATCAACAACGGAATCCTCAAATCGATCATCGCTTGGAGAACTACTAGAAGAAAATTTTATTAGCATTTAGCAAATTTTCATTATTAAAAATATATTAACATTTATTTTGATCATTAAAAATATTAAAAATTGAATTGGCAAATGATACTTTTATAAATGTACTCTTCCGCCAAAAACAAAAATGACTTGTTAGGATAGAACATTTTTTATTTTGGAAACTTGGATCTTTCAGCATACGCCTTTAAATTGTCGATAATTGTTATTATTAGTTTTTATTATATCTTTTGTTCAATTTGTTTTCTGCATAACTAATACAATTGAAACAAGTTAAAAGATATAAAAATTAGTGACCGAGTAATTTTAGATTTTTTATTGAATAAAAGGACAAAAGACAAAAGACAATTTTTGGATTTTACAAAATTTTTAGTTTAACAGTTATTCCCCTTCTTTTTTTTTTTTTTTTTTTTTTTTTTTTTTTTTTTTTTTTTTTTTTTTATTTATCTATTTATTAGTATTAATAATACTCTAATATTCCATTCTTATCTTATATTAAAATTATTCCGTATTTACATAGTTTTTATAAAATTTACACATTTTCTCCTAAATATAATATCATTTGCCTCATTTCTAATCCCAATTGATAGTGAGTTATATAACTTAAATCCTTTATAGAAAAGAGATCTTTGCATCGCTGTTGTTGTTGCTCTTTGAAGCCTAAAATTTTCCGCATTTCTAAGTCCATATGGTTGTATCTCGCCAACGTATCTGATTTGATCACGTAGATATTGTGGAGCATTTCCATTTTTCATTTTTCTAATAAAAATTAGGGTGTTGAGTGCCAATCTTTGCTTTACATTCATCCATCTGAGTGTATCTAACATTATCCGTACCGGTGTATATCTATTGCATTTTAAAATCGATCGCATTGCTTTATTCTGTAGTTTTTGTAGCCTTTCTAGTTGTGCTTCGGTGCAGCATGTATATAATATGGTTGAACCAAATTCGAAGTGAGGTTTTATTATCGTATTGTATATGTTCATCGCCGTCATTATAGAAATTTTATTTCTGATACGTTTAAAAAATCCTATCTTTTTCCCGATTTTTTTGCACATATATTCTATATGTTCTTTAAATCTTAATTTATTGTCGATTATAAAACCCAGATATTTAATATGTTCTACTTTTTCTATTACGTTATCATTAATTTTGATTATAGTTTCACTAGTCTCATTTAATTCTACAATTTTCGTTTTATTTTCATTCAATTTAAGTTTATTCATCTTCAGCCATATATTAATATTATTCACATCCTGTAACATTTTGTTGTGGCATTCTTCACTAGTATCACCTTCTGCGTATATAAGAGTATCGTCTGCGTATAATACTACTTCACATTTATCAAGTATTCTGGGCATATCGTTTATATATATTATAAACAATAACGCACCCAAAATAGATCCCTGTGGAACTCCAAAATCATTATTAATCACACTTGATTTAACACCGTTAACTTTAGTAATTTGTTTTCTATTTGTCAAATACGATTTAAACCATTCTAGTTCTTTATCCTTTATACCATACATATATAATTTCTGAATCAGTATATCTCTGTCAATCGTCTCAAATGCTCTTTTAAAGTCTAGAAACATTGCCATAATTACTCTGTTTTTTTCTATATTTTTCCACCGATTTATCACAAAATTCACAGCAGTTTCACATGAAAATGTTTTTCTAAAACCCGATTGATATTCCGATATTAGGTTATTCCGTTCCATATATTCTTCTAATTGTACCTTGACGACTCTTTCTAATATTTTTTCACATGTTTTCAATGTATTAATAGGACGGTATTCTTCACATTTTTTGGTTTTTGCCACTTTTTCAATAGGTGTTACCATAGTTTCCTTCCAATTCTCTGGAAACTCTCCTGTGTTCAATGATCTATTTATTATACCTAGAAGAATTTTGCCCATTAAATGCCAATTATCTATAATAATTTTTGTTGATACTCTACAGTAATCCGGTTTGTTCCTTATTTTCTTTACTATATTTTTAAGTTCTAAAATTGTTATTGCACTGAATACGAATTTCGATTTAACCATTTGTATTTTATTTGCATATTGCACATCTTCTATTGATTGTCTTATTGTGTTAACACTGTTTACAAAATATTCATTAAATTTATTAGATATTTGGTTGTTATCCCTACATTCAACATTGTTAAATATCACATTTTTTATCACAGATGGATTTTTCCTAATAACTCTTTGATTTCCTTCCACATTTGCTGTTGGTCTATTGCATTATTAATTCTTCCGTTTATGTATTTATATTTCTCATTTTCAATTTTAACTTTATACACATTTCTAATTGATCGATAATTTTTCAATGCCTCGCTTGTGTTCTCTAATTTAGCTTTTTGATATTTTCTTACTTTCTCTCTTTTTATCAACCATAGTTCATTAGTAAACCATTTATTCACGATATTTTCATATTTTATTGTGTTCTTCACGGTAAACTTTTGTATAGTTTCTTCGATGCACTTATCAAACCTTAGTACATTTTGACTAACACTTAAATTTTCTTCAAATTTTAATATCGCATTTATTTCTCTTGAAAATAGGTCCCTTTTATATTTAAATACTTCTCTTTTAATATTTTGTTCCTTTTCCTGGTTATTTTTATCATCTTTTATCAATATTTTTATCATTTCGTGATCTGATATTTTGTTTTTATTGCAATTTTGGACTGATATTCTGTAATTATTTGTTATAACAAAGTCTATAATAGTTCTTGTCGTATTTGTCACCCGAGTATAATCATTCACCATTTGTTTTAGACCGTTGTCGTTTAATAAGCTCTCGATTTTTTTCTTGTAAAAATTATTAGTATTCCAATCTATATTAAAATCTCCAGTTATTATTATATCACATGTTTCCTCACACAAAGCATCCAACATTTCAATAAACATTTCACAGAATTCCGATTCAAAACCACTTGGCGATCTATATATTGCTACAATTATAATGTGCGCTTCTTTACGTTTGGCTGTACATGCTATAATCCAGTATTTTGAATTGACCACTTTTTCAAATTTTTTGGTCACTTTCCACTCTTGTTTATAATATATGATTGCACCTCCAGTTCTTGTAGAATTTGAATACGATATTAACTGATCATAATCATTTAAACATATTTCATTCTCATCAATTTGTTCTTTCATATGTGTTTCCGATAGTATAAAAAATTCCGGCTTCTCACTTGCAGCAATTATTTCCACTTGATTAAAATTATTTGTGAGACCCTGAACGTTTGTATATAATATATATATGTTATTTAATTGTTAAAATGATAAGCCCATTTTCTTTCTTTTAATATGTAATTTATTTCGATAAACTGGACAATCTTTGCTATATGTTGCGTGATTTTCGTCCAATCCCATATTCAATCTTTGATTAGTTTTTACACAGTTTATGCATTTAATCATCGGTTCCTTATTGCACTCATTGGCTTTGTGATTTCCATGACACTTAATACACATTTCCTGATTCTTACATTCACTTGATAAATGGTTAAACCCTTTACATTTAAAACATCTCGTTACATCGGTTCCATCGAACACTCGGCATCTTTCCCAACCTATATTTATTTTCTGTGCACCAATTACTTTTTTATATGTTTCACCATTAGTTTTTATTTTAACATTATATATTGTTCTATTGTTTTTTTTATATTCGTATGATTTCACTATGTTTATTCCACTGTTACCTATAATTGGATTTTGTTTCCTTAATTTTTCAACTATTTCCTGCTCTGAATATTTAAATGAAATATCTGTTACATCAATGTAAAATTCTGTTGGGCTGGGCACCTTAATTTCATATTTTTCACTCATTTCGTTTTGTATAGCTGCTTTTATCTTTTCTCTTTCTTCGTTATTTTCACTTTGAATTACAATTGTCCCGTTTCTTCTATTTTCCACATTAGTTATTTTTAAGTTCACAGGATTGACTTTCTTATTTAACTCTTCCTTTGTTTTTTCAATTTTTTGTTTTTCTTTTGGCTTCAGTATTAATGGCATTTGTTTGTTTATATCTGGCACCACTATCTTACCTTGCACTGCTTCTGCGTATGTCACTTTATTTTTATTTACTGTTGCTTCTGTTACTACTTTTTTTATCTCTTTATACATTTTTACGTTGCTTTCTTCCATTTTGTTGCACATTTCTTCATTTTTATTTTCAAATTTATTCACCTGATCATATAGTTTTCTAATTTCATAAGTACTTTTTTCAAAAGATTTCTGGGCACTGTCTATTTTTTTTAATCTTTCCTCATATCTTTTTTCAATTGCTTCTAGCAGTTTTTTAATTTCATTTTCATTTTCCTTCAGGGACATTTTAAATTCATTTTTATATTCTTTTAAACTCTGTCTGTTTTTGTTAACATCATCTTGAACATCCTTAAGCACCAAATCAACGTTTTGTATATATTGCAAGCAGTCTTCACACATAAAACGAATAAAATTATTCGCTTCCAAAATTTTTGCTGAGTATTGGTCAATGCCCGAACATTTATCCGCACTGTGATAGACTTTGCCACAAACTCCCGCACACATTATTCCCGTTTCACCTCGGATTGCCCTTTTACATTTATGACATTCAGCCATTGCAGAGTCTGCTGCTCCGACCAAATACCAAATTTATTTGTCCGTAAAATTTTTTTTTTTTTTTTTTTTGTTTTGCCGTACACTTTTTTTCGCCTGTTTTGTTTTTCAGTTAGTAGTTCACATAAAATTTATTAAATTAACTATCTCAGTCCACTTTCCACTAAATATAATTAGTATTTTAATCCCCTCCGGGTGTTTATTTTTCAATTTATTTAATTATATATTATGTGGTAAAATTTTTTTTTCCTATAAAATTCAATTATTAGTACGTAATGTAAGTTTTTTTTTAATATTTTCGGTTTTTAATACAGCTAGAAAAACACTGAATCACAACCAGAAACGTGGGGAAAATAAAGGTGCTCTCCTTTTTTCAACATATATCTCCGTTTTTTATGAATCGCTGTTACTGAATTTTAATATCAACTCTTTCGAAACTGTGCTTGAAAGATTGGAGTGGTTCTAAATAATTTAGCTCTCTTAGGGCCTGTTTTAAACACAATTGCGGACAGACGGGTATTGCTAAGTTGCTTCTCTATTTATAAGAAACCAGAATATATGCATGTTTTATACGTACTTTATGGGGTTGTAAACGAGTAATTTAAAAATTAGAACCCTAACACAGACGGACTCTAATACTCGTATGAACATAAGTATATATTTTTTGTGAAAATTAAATAAAACATTTTTCATCTTTGCGCAAGGTGATACCAATCGTTGGCCTTATGTAGAAAAGGTCCAAACTTGAATTTTTGTGAAATTGATTTTTTTTATGTTCCCAATACATTTCATACATAAGGTTCTCGTCACTAATTTCAATGGAATAGTATTGAATATAACGGGGTTTTACAAGCATTTACATTTTTAATATCCATTTTGACATATACAATTTCAGTATGCTTTTACCATCTCCTGATTATACGTTTTCCCTTTTCCAAGCATTTTTAAATACTTTTTACCAAATATATTTTGAACCGAAACCATATCTTGATCGGTAGTAGTTTTTACTTTGATCGCGTAGATATTTGTGTAAATAAACAACAATAAAAACTAATCAATAGTCCAAACATATTTGTTAAATTAGCAAATTGTTAAAAAAAAAACAAGAATCTACACATGTCACAAATAATAAATATTAAATTAAGCAACTTACTCAAAACAAGAAGTAGCTAGAGATAATGCATCATCAAAGTCTTCATCAAAATCTAACGAATTCTCTAACATACACTCCAACTCTAACGGTGTTAAATTTTCATTAGTAGTTAAATTATCACTAGAACTCAGTATATCCCTGCATTTATATGTTAGAGCTTTACCTAAGAAAAAAATTTTTAATTTAAATTCAAAACAGGGTAAATAAATAAATTTTGGTTTATACCTTTGGCATTAGTGCATTCCAAGTTACTAGAAATAACATCAAATCCTTGTTTAACGCTCTGAAGTTTTTCTACTTCATCGTTATAAATATTTGAATTTTTAGTACTTTCACTTTCTTCATTGGAAGATAAACTTAAATTATGATTTTTTGTTGCAGATCTTCTTACGTTTTTGGTTTCGTCATCTATTAAGTCATTCATATTTTGCTTAACAAGTTGATCAGAAATTTCGTATTTGGAATTGGATAAATTTACGTGATCAATAGTATCGCCTTGCGTGTGTTTCTCATTATTGTTTTTATAAGTCGTAAGGTTGTATGAAAAATATGATTTTTTATATTTTTTATCTTCATTGTCTTTTGATTTAAATTGACCTAAATCATATAATTTCCCACTGGATGAATCACTATCGGTTGTATAGAGATTATCGTCTTCGCTCAACACTATCTTTTGCACTGAAAATACAATATTCTCCTTGGGTTTAGATTTAACGGTAGAAAACTCCTTCAATTTTACAGTGTTTTCATATTTTTTATTTAACAAAAATGCATTGCTTGCATCCTGTTCATTTTTATTAAATGTTTTAGTATTTGCTGCACTGTTAACGTTTTGCTTATTGACAGTTCTTGTTTCAATGTTAGGGGAATAATGAACATTTTTATCATGTTCATTTTTTATTAGTTTAGAATTTTCCGTTTTAGTAAAATTTTCTTTATCTTGTGTATGGCTTCTTTTGTTAATTAATATTTCATTATAATTTGATGTAGTTCCTGTTTGATTTTCTATTTCAGTTACTATTTCTTTATTCAATGATAGGCATGTACTGTTTGCATCTTGATGACTTTTAAATTCTTTTGCTGTTGTTTCCATAGCTTTCACTTTTTCTACTTCGTTTTCCATTTTCCGTTGCTCAACAGTGCTAATAATTTCATTATTTTTTTCAGCATTTTCCGAGTTCTTAAAACTTTTAGTTGGAATTACATTTATATTATTTTTTACTACACTTGTATCACACATTTCCGAAAAATTCGTATTTACTGATAATTCAACAGAGATGTCTACAATATTATTTAAATTATCTAATTGAGCGGCTAATGAGGTGGAAGATATCGGTTCAATGTCTGAACTTTCATTTATTTCTTGATTATCTACATCTAATATTGTATTACATATCTGTTTTTCGTCCTCTTCTTTATTCTGAAAAATTAACAATATAAAACTTAATTGTTCAAAAATACTGCAAATTAAATTTGTTACCTTTTCCGATTTTGGATTTTCGTTTTCACACATTGTTGAATTTTCGACTTTGGACTGATCAAAAACAATTTCATTTAAGCTATCATTTGCAATCAATTCATTGTTAATATCAGTTAAGAACTGATTATCAGGACAAATGTCTAGAAATTTATTAAAAATATCAGAAGTCGATTGTTCGGGAAGTTTATTTTTTATAGTTGAGTTAACTGCAGTGATCATTGACACATAATTGGAATCTTCATTATTTGTAAAGTCATTGTAATTTATTTTATCTAAATTAAAATTATAAACCATAAAATAATAAAAATAAATTGATAAAAACTTTTTTCACCTATTAAGCTTTTTTGCTGATCATTATTACTTGTAGTTGATGCATGTTCTAAAACTGTTAACTCTTCTAAATTTGTTGGATAGAAATCGAGCAATGGCATATCTAAAGCAGCTTCAAATGATTTTGTATTATCTGTGTAATATGTTATACTTTCAGCGCTGCTGCTTCTCTTCTTTAATTTTTGTGGACTATAATTAAAATCATTCTGCTCTATGAGACAACGTATAATATCTTCATCTTGAGTGTCTATAGTTGCACGGTTATTTTCTTTAAGCATTTCTTTGGTGTAACAACCTTTTACAGATAAATCCAAGGGCAAGGAATCGTCATCTCCTCTGAGAGCAAATGTTTCAAAATCATTATTCGATTTTTGTTTAATACTTAAGGTTTCGTTAGAACCAACATTGATGCTTGATTTTATACTTAGATCTAGAACTTCCTTTTGTGTGTGAGCTGGTTTTGGTACAGATGAGCTTATTATATTACCTGGTAATGCAGGAATCTGTATATTTATAATGGGTACAGCTGAATTTTGTACAACTGTAGATTGATGATGAATTTGCTGTGTTACTTGATGATGATTTTTATTATTATAGTTTTTATTTAGAAGTCCTAAATTTGCTACTGGTAAAGGAATCGAAATCGGCAAACTATTGTTACACTCTAACACATTTGCAGGTGCATTACTACCCAAACAACCATTGTTGTCAATATAATTTACCTAAAAAACAATTGGTTGACAAAATCATTATTAAAACAAGAGTCTAAAAATCATTCTTAAAAAAGGAATTCACAAAATCTGTCTTTTTCAAATTGTTTAAGATATCTACACCAGGTACATGGGGCATTCCGGATAGGGACTTAAAGTTATTTTTTTTAATTCGTCTTGCTCATATATATGATGTGAAAAATTATATTAAATTTTTATACAATAGTACATAATAAAGACAAGCCATTATACTGGTCTAGATCGTATTCGAATCTGATGTAAACTTCATTTCAAAAGTTTACACTTTAAATGATTTATCGATTATGACTAAATCGATTTATAAATAATAAAAAAGCGTAACTTTATTAAAAATATAGAGCTGTTTTACTGATAAGATTACAAACAAGAAAGTAGTCAGGATTTCGAATAAAAGAATAGAAAGAGTAATCGAAAACCATCCAGATATTACCTTTTATTCTTTCTGTTTAGCCAAATTTTTAAAAATTTATATTTTGCTGTAGTTCATTCTGCAATTAAATTTTATTAGAAGCTATGTCTTTCAAGATATTCCGTTACGCTGATGAAATGAACATAATAACAGTTTTCGCTTTTCGTCCAACCTGTGGATTTACAAAAACAATTTGAAATAATATCGGAGGATAAACAGTACAACAGCATGGCCTTTTAGGTTAAATGCAACCATGCCGGTGCACGAAAACATTTTTTTTTTTAAATAGAATGTGATCTGCGGAGTCTAAAACATACGCATATATAGGTTGTTAAATTGAAATTAAAGTTTTTTAATTTATTAATTATTAATTAATTATTATTATTAATTAATTAAAGTTTTTTAATTTCAATTTAAGTTTTTTTTAATTCAAATTAAGTTTTTTTAATTCAAATTAATTTTTTGTTTCAAAAGCAAAGTAAAGTTTTTTTATTTCAAATAAAATTTTTTTAAATTCAAATAAAAAATTTTTAATTTCAAATCAGAGTTTATGAAATATGATATGATAATTAATTACACAGGTCAACAAAGAGATTTTTTTTAACTTTTTTCACTTTAATGACTGCTTTTTTTGTCCTGAATCCAAATCTGATATTTGTTTGTTTTTGCGTCACCCATAGTTTCTGAGCAACCTTCTTTTTGTTATTTAAACTGCCTACTCATTTTAAAATCTCCATAAGGTATACTGTAAAATTAATGAGACGTATGTTAAGTCACAATCAGTGATTTTATTTACATTAAGTAATTAAAAATTATAAAATAAACTCATAGTGTAGGTTTCATTAGTCAGATGGAATTGGTTTATATTTTCTTTGAAGCTTCTTGTGTAGCTTTTTCTGTGAAGTGTTGCTTGTTGAGCTTCTCGGTGAAGTGACCAACAGTAGTCTCCCAACATTTTTCCAACAATTTGATGTCTTGGTGAAAACGTCCACTCTGCTCCTCACTAAAGTCTCCCAAATTTTCAGGGAAGTAGTCAAGATGACTGTTCAAAAAGTGAGATTTCAGGCTCATCAAACATCCTAATTTTTCAAGCTTATTTAACACGTTTTCTACAATTGTAACATATTCTGGGCCTTTTGAATTTCCTAAGAATGTTGTAACAACTTATTTGAATGATACCCATGCTACACTAAATTACCTTGTTGATCAAAAAATGTTGAAAACTGCCGCCTCTCTTCCTACACACATATATGCTGGTTCCATCTACCAACAAGTTCTTTTCTTTCAGTCTTACGTTAAGACAAAATCCCTAACCAAGTCATTAAGCTCGATCTTCGTAAACAGTTTCAAAAGCTGTCTGCAGAGTTCTTACAACCGCGATGAAACATTTTACTGAACACGTGAATACATTTAATTTCAGCTGGGAACAATAACATGTGTTTCACCAGTTCTGCCAACTCTTCTATATTCAGTACAAATTGTATTTTACAATTCCATTTAAACTATATAAAATGTGTTAAATTCTTGAAAAAATCACAATTTAAATAAATTCCGGTACAAATGTAAAAAATGGTGGGTGTTACAGTCTAACAACCCTCAGATTTGGGTTCAGTACCTTAAGACATACGAATAGGGTATTTTGGGTAAAAAAGTTTTTTCATCGTTGGCCTGTGTTATTATTTTCAACATATGCTTATTTTGGTGATAGTAAGGTTAAACACTTGATTAAAGTTTAGCAATTGCAGTAATCACAAAATAAAACTTTTTTTGCAATCGCAGTAAACGCAGAATAAAATTGTCTCTTCTTGTTGTGTAACTATTATTTATTTTAAAATAAATATTTGAATTTCAAAATCTTTAAAACCCTTAAATTAGTATATGATAATGAACCCAATACATCACCTGAAGGAGTAACTGTTCAAGATAATGCAGAAGTCCGGTAAATAAACGGCATTATTGGCGAGTAATGCTAGGTCACAGAAGATTCTGATGATAGCATAAGTTGATATCCTATTCCTCGTTGCAGAAAGCAGAAATGATGTTAAAACTAGTATTGACAAAAATGAGATTTTGATAAAATGCAAAGAAGCAGAGCTGGAACTAAGAAAAGCACAGCCATTTCTATAATTAGAAGATATAAGAAGGATGGATGTGAGATTACTAGACGAAATCGTTGTGGAAAAAGGACTGTTAAACTAAGCGATGAAATTTTAAAGAAAGTAGAGAAATTAATTGAAGAAAATCCATCAATTGCTTAAAAAAATATGAAAAAATAATTTTTTTGAAAATAAAAACGTCAACAAGACCACAGCAATGTATTTAACGCATTAAAAGCTTTAAAAATAACATTAAAAATCGGTACAATTACCCTGGACCGTTTAAACTCCATATCAACAATTGAACAACGCAAAAATTATGCACTAAAATTTTCACAAAACGCTCCACAAACACTTGAGAAAATTATTTCTATTGATGAATCCGGTTTCAACTATCATCCTCGCAGAAATAGAGTTCGATCGAGAATAAATACCTCAGCCCATGTAATAGTTTCAACAACAAGAGGAAAAAATGCTTCATTAATTTCAGCCATGAATTTAAATGGTATTATACATTCTCAAGTAATTTCAACAGTAAATTCATTTCTTGATGGATTATTTAATTATCTTGCTGAAAGTAAGATTGTGGAAGCGTGGTTAGTTCTGGACAATGTCAGAATCCATAAAAGTGCGCGAAAGGATTAGTAAGATTAATCACACGGTAATTGTTCTATCACCACATTCCCCTATGTTAAATCCTATAGAAAAGGTATTTTCAAAAATAAAGTTGTCTGCACGAAATTTGCTGGCCGATCCGCAAAATAATCAAAATTTGGTACAGATTATTGAAGAATCAGTGACCACTGTTACTTCTACTGATTCCAACAATTATTACGGAATTATTACGGAAACTACCGCTGGCGGTAGCACAGAACAACCGCTGCATTAAATGCTTTGGCCAAATTGCTTTATTTAACTTTTTTGATTCTTATTCTTGTTATAAAAATATTCACTATTAAATTAATAAACTTTAATTTAAAATTAAAAATCTTTAATTTGAATTTTAAAAAATTTAATTTGAATTTTAAAAAATTTAATTTGAAATAAAAAAAACTTTAATTTGCTTTTAACAAAATTTAATTTGAAATTAAAAAAATAAAAAAATTAAGTTAAAAACCTATAGTTACAGCCGATTTTTAAACTGAGACCGAGTTTAAAAATCAGGGACATCTTATTGAACCTTCTAGATAAGAGTTTATCCCATGTTTAAAATTTCATTAAAACCATTTCAACTGTTAAAGCATATACATATGTATGTAAGTAAAAACTTTAAGAGATTTAAATTCCACAACCTCACTAAAGAACAGCTATTCCGCTCTCGTACGGTATTTATACATACTATTTTTACAATTTTACTACTTTCGGGCATTATTTTTTTTTAATTAATAAATTTTATTTCTTTATTTCCTTATTTTCTTCCGTAACCATAAGAACCATTGTATTTGAAATGTATCTTCTACATGAGAATAAAAGGCATCAACAAAGTGACACGCAAGTTTCCTTTACTGCAATCCACCTTCTTTCGACAGCCTTATTCTCATTTTTACAAAAATTACGCACTGGATATGCAAAGCCATACCCCACTGGAGCATTAAACTATTAACATTAACAACGGAAACAACGCAAACACGAAATTCCGGTTAATGCTTGAATTAATAGTAATGCTGCAATGCGCCTGCACACAGAATTTTAAGTAAAACTCTGCTTATAGTGTTTTATGCAAAGACGAGCACCCTTTTTATAACAATATTTCGAAAAACAAATTATTTATGCCAATAAATGTTTAAACGAATTGAGAATTGAGAGAGAAAAACTATTGGATTTAAAAAACAACTGCATTGTTATTACAGTCTTGCGGCAATATGTTGTTATACATGTATGAATTACTCTTTGCCTGTATGCTTGTTTGTTTGTTTGAAAACTATAAAAGGGACAATACGTCAAATAGCTTATTTTTCATTTGAGTTGGCACTGATATTTTTCTGACAATATATTTTTTATCTTTGTGCCTTGTCATGGCTAACATTTTTACAATTCGTGCAGTGCTTTTGACATTTATCAATTGCAGTAAATATTTGGGGCTATTCTGCGTTTCGATTCGAATCGAAATTTTATTCGTCTTGCAGCTTTGGTATTCTGCATTTCGATTCCGCTCAGTTTCTTTCGATTGTATGTATTCTGCATTACGATTGGAGCTCCGTTTTTCTCAGTTGCTTTTTTGTTAACGGAGGGGTTTTCTTTATCTGTGTTTTTTAGTTAAACAGTTTAAAATTGAAAAAAATGTAAGAAGTAAATGAGATAAAATGTTCAGAAACGATAAAAAACACTTAAAATTATTTATAATTAATTTATTGAATTAAATTATTTTTTTTTTTTTTTAAATTGTTAATTTTTGTACCCGAATATCATATGTTTTTTATGTGTTACAGGTCAGTGTTCTGGGAGGAAGTTGCAAGAGTCCTCAATGGTCCTCCAACAAAAAATGTTTAAATTTAATTATGTATACATACAACTTTTTGTATTAAATTTTACATTTGTTTATGAAAATGATAACAACTTGCTTATTTTGCTATTTCATTTCCACATTCCACAGTGATGTGGAATTCTTTCGATTCCGTTTTTCTTCAGAATACCAATTTTCGATCGCAACGGAACTGCGGAGACTTAATCAAAACGCAGAATAGGGGTGATAACTTTTCTTGCATTAAAAGGAGCAGAATTGTAATAGAATTGTAATGCCAAATAATAATCACTGCATATGTTGAGAACTCCTAAAGCTATAATAGTGAGTTGCCAATAAAATGACTTATTTTACAAATTGCCCGAAATAAACTTGATTCGCTGAACAAAATTTTCAAGGCGAAAATAAGTAACTGCTTAGGTGAAAAAAGTGGAATAAAATTAGTTTTTCAACAAAAATTACATTTATAATAAGTTTTAATTAAAAACGAATATGAACAATTGATTAAACAAACATTTTTTTCCATAAAGATAAACATAGAATAAACAATTGTCTCGTTTTTTGAACTCTTGCAAATAGCAGTCAATAACTTAAATTTAAGGTAAAATCGTCGGAGAAAAATTAGAGGGCCTAAAGGATATAAACATATAAACAACAGAACGATTATCGTTAAAAACTGCTATATAAATTTAAAAAAAAAAATAAATGTCAATAAAAGTTTTACTTTATAAATCCGGAAATTACAAAGCATGTTGGCTATGTCGAAATACTTAGAAAGTTTTACTCAGGGCAGTGCACTTGTTTTCAAGTCAGTGGAAACATGTCATTATTTAGGGAATTAAGTCAAATTAATTTCGAGTAATTGTTTTTTGTGTATTCAAATGCGTTTAAAGTGATAAAAAATGTTAACAGTATAAAAACCTAATAATATAATTAACATGAGTTACGAAGTAAGCCGGGTTGTAGAAAATCATTATATTAACCATGGTTGCCATATTTTGAAAATGTAAATACAAATGTCCGTTTCAGTAATCATTTTGACGATTTTAAACTAAAAAATTTTTAATTAAGTTAATGTTAGCACAAAAAATATATTAGGTGTGTATGTAAGAATGTAGTTAAGACATCTTCTTATGAATAATTTTTTACAGAGGCTTTTCTTCGCCAAACCCCGGAATCGTTAAAAACATTTCTAAAGAAAACATTAAAAATTTTATATTTAGAATAATTTTGAAAGTACTTTTTTAATTATGCATTGATACAATTTCTTTGCTTTATCTAAATTTAAGGTGCCTACTGCTGTTCAGATGACCATACACCGTAGAGAACAAGTCATTATCAGAAATATTTCTGAACATTTCCATTTGGAATAATAAGTTTGTTGCTCTCATTATTAAAGTTAGTAACGAATCGTGCATTTTCAGTTACATATCTAATGATTTATATTTCTTTTTATTTCAGATTTCTCATAAGTGAATTAGTTATTAAACGTAAAAAAAAAACATAAAAAATTAGAAATGCATCTGGCAACCTTTATTTATATTGAATTTCTGTTTATTCACACTATATTTTTATGCAGTCTATGCATTTTTAATTTCTTATTTTTTTAGGTAAAAAACAAAAGTAAAGTTGAAAAGAAATATTGAATTACCAAATAAATTTAATACTTAAAAAATAAAAAGAAGTTTTTTCCAAGACTAACAAAAGTTGACAAATTTCATTTTGCACATGTAAAATAACTTTTGTAAGAGAACTTGTTGCTATTTTGGCCATTTTATTTTTCTAAATATCTTTAGAGAGGCAATGCCGCTAACGAATTCGATATTAATAAATATTCTTTTAAAATAAAATGGGTTTTAAGCTCAGTCCTTTTAAAAATGCTTGTTTCCTGTGATATTAAAAAATAGAGCGAGTTTAAGATAAACTTATGAATCCTACCAACAAATAAATTATTGGCGTCTGTCTTAAACCAAATTTACTTACATACATATTTTAGGAACGAAAACTTGAAAATGCTAAAAATTTAATAAAACTTACAAAATCATGAAATTGACCATTAGCATCTTGATTTAGTTGTCTCCCATCGACAGAAATACCATTTGTCTGAATTAACTGACATGAGCCACCATTAGCCCAATCACCATCAATATAATATGTTATGAGCTGTTGCGCTTGTTGCTCTCGTTGTTGTGGTAGTTGATCTACAACTTCAAAGTTGTGGGTAGTTGACGAAACCATAGGTAGAGATCTCGTAGAAGATGGAGCTGGTGTAGATGATCCCGGCAATAGGTCACAATCATTTGAAAAAAGTTCAACGTACTTAGCCAAATTACTTTTGGTAGGTGGTTGTGGTTGTATTTTTGCACTGCATCCACCATCATTCTTCTTGCTTGTTTTACGGCCTCTTTTTTTTGGAGGTTCATTTAGTTTATGTTCGTTTGTACGTTTGGTGTACTTTCGAGTTTTTTTAGGTAAATTTCTTACACTAATATTCCCGAGCACATCATTACTTACATTTGAATTTTGTGAGCATGATAGTTCCTGTGAAGACTGCGAGTGGGTTACAACAGTATCATTTGCAATTCTATCATAGTTGTCAATAAGGTTTCTGTTAATATTCTCCAAAGAACTAGTTGCCTGCAGAGTCTCGCTGTTACATGCTTCCGCTATGACATCTTGAATAAGTTGAGAAAGTTGCAACTCCTGATCTTGTTGTGTTAAATGTTGCAAAACAGGGGCATTTGAACAATTAATTTCGTTTTTGGGTGTTTTTGAATTTTTAGAGTTGTATGATTGCTGCTGCTGTTCCTTAATTTCACTTGTCCGGTAATCGAAATATTTTCGAGCAAAATTTAAACTATCCAAAACAATGTAGTGAACATTTCCTCTATGTAATGATGGAATTTTTATATGAAGCGTTGGTGTATCCACTTCTTCTTTTTCTGTTAAAAATTCTTTACTGTGGAAGCCCACACCAGAGGTAGTCACAACGTGTTCCTGCTTACTGTGCAATTTTATGCGATTGGTATTCGAATGTGATGTTGACGCAGAACTATAGATTGTACAACTTGATCTTCTTTCCCTAGGTTCTCTACGTAGATGCGTGTCAGCCTGTTGCATATCTGTTTTTATCTTATTGTCTTGATACGACGTAATTTCTTGATTTCCTACAATCCCTTGTTTGGAAATTAACGTACTTAGCGTTTCATCATCACTAGAATCAGATGATAAATATGATTTTGTTCTATTTTTGTAATTAAACATTTTATGGGTTTTTGTTTGATATCTTTGTCCTATGTCCTTTAATATTAAATTTTCTTGCAATAACATAGCTCTTTCCTTTAGACTGATCACCAAACTTTCGCATTCTGTATCCACACGTTGAATTCTAACTACTGCCCTAGACTCTAACAACTGGTTTCGTAGACGGTTACTTACTTTATTTTTTTGTACAGTGGTTTTTATATTTGGTTTGTACGTGAAGATTTGCTCTTCCAAGCGTTGAAAATCCTTTGAAGAATTTAAATCCATTGTTTTTCTCACTTCACTTTATTTAAATTTTTAACATATTTCAAGATGTTCGGTTGCGAAAATGATTTACATATTTTCATAAGAACTTCAACTTACTTTTGGAAGTACAAAAATAATTGTTGCTTTATTAATTTTTAACCTAGAAGAACATTTCAACAAATTTTCCGTTTTGTAATAACGCGTGTTGCCCGAAAAATTGTCAAAACCGTTATAATTGTGCCGTGTGGTTATAATAGCAAAGCAAAATACAAGAACATTGTTGCCAGATCGTTCTGTCCTTATCACAGCGGCCAATTAAAATTTAATTAGTATTTTAATGTCGACAGCTGAATGCTGAATGTCTGCGTAATTTTAATGAGTGACAACTGAATATTATTAAAAAAATATACGACAAAACAATATGTATAAATAAGTACGTAAAGTTAATCGAATAGTGTTTTGAACACAGGCTAAAGATTTGAGAGCAGTAGCACAGAGAACAGGATAGCGAGAAATAATTTTAACGAGCTACGCCGCTGCTGAACTATTGAATTGTCGGCGACAATTAATTATACACTGGTAAGCAAAATGATAAGATCACTTAATTATTTTATTTTACTGTGTAGTAAAGAGTCAAAGATAGAAATGTAAGTATGGGAAAAGATAGAACATAGAAAATAACGGTTAACATAACACCGACAACAATATTTTATTACATTTTCTTCAGTTTTTGTGCATTTTTAGTTCAAAAATTCGAGTAGACATGCTACCTATAAGATTTTTTACAGCTTTAGTTTCCAAAGAGTCCCAAGCCTACAAGATAGCTGATTTTAGCTCTGCAAATGCCGGTTATTGCAATAAATTCTTCTTACGAGAATGTCCCATATATTCTCAATTGGATTTAAGTCCGGAGAACACGCTGGCCAATTTAGGACATAGATTTTTTTCAAATCAAGCCAAGATTTAGTTTGTCTGTTGAAATGAATAGAGACATTATCATGCTGAAAAATATATTTTTGTCCTGGTTTTGTCTCAAGAATGGCAACAAATTCATTTACAGTACGTTTATGTATTCTGCAGAGTTCATATGGCAGCTTGGAACTCCAGCTCCAAAGTTCCTCTTGCAGAAAATCCACCTCAAACCATCAATGATCCACCGCCAAAGTTTCTTTTAGAGAAATACTTTGATTCCTAGCGCAGACCCCTCCAATTATATTTAAAGTCGTCAGGACCTTACAAATCATTTTTTTTTTCATCAGAAAATATAATCTTGAAAAAGATTTATCACAAAAAACATATTATAAAAAGAAAACCTACGTGTGTCCAGTCCGTCGCCATATTTTCTTTTTCAGAAGCAGCCCGCGCAACTTGTGCCACGTTTTCTATTTCGCTGCATTGTCCATTTGTTGCCTTTTTATTACACCAGATTGCCTTAAAGCTCTGTACACTGTGAAACGTGATACATTTAGGTTGCAAGACCTTATAATTTCATTTGCAGTTATCATTGTGTTTCTGGCATTTGCCACACTTTGTTGCTTGTCTCTGGCGGAGAGCTTTGGTTTTCATCCACAATTCTTATAATTGCCGTAATCCTCCCTATTCCTGAAAAAAATTCTGCACAGCTGTCTTCGAGCGCCCAATTTTTCTGGCTTTTACCCTAATTGGCAGTCCAGTGTCCTTTAAAGTCGATATTTCTCCTTTCTCTCGGTCGGTTAAACGCTTTCCCGTTCCCATCGTTTGTTTAGTTTTTAGTTTAACAACAAATTGAAGAATTTCACGTGTTAACTTACTGAAAACTGTGGTATAATGGCAAAAATTTAAAAAATAGACAAAAACGAACATAATATAATGCAATATTGTTGTTGGTGACAGGTTACCTGTTATTTTTAATGTTCTCTCTATTCCCATACTTGTATTTTTATCTTTGACTCTTGACTACAAAAAGATTGAGTGGCGTCATCAGTTTGCTACCCAGTATATTTATTAAAGCAAAGTAAAAAATTAGGCGCGATTAACATAAATAATGAACACAAATGACTGTATAAAAAAAAGTAAAATCGTACGTACAACAAAAAGCTCTATAATAAATAACAGTGGAAAAAATTTCTAAAAGAAAAAATCCTAACAGTGTCCTATAATTAACGTAAAAATGGCAAACTAATTTATTACTGCTTGTTATATTGGCGTTAACAAACACCTTCTGTAAATTTTCAAGAGCCTAACTGTAACGATTTCAAAGATGTACATATATAAATATTTTAGGTGCGAAACCCTAAAACTAATGTAGGACCAATTACCAAATAAAAATATTGAAGTATTTAAAAAGAATATTTATTGTTAAATTTTTTGGACTAAAACCTTGAAATGATTGCGGCATCAAATTTAAAAAAAGTCTCGAAACAGTATTAAGGTTCAAAAGAGTAGCGCTATTTAGTAGATGCTGCCAATTCAAGCTTCATTTTTTTTTGGTCCATTATATGATAACCATTATTCGAGCAAATTAAACTCGAATAAATAAATTAACAAAAGTTTCTTATATATGGTGAACTTTTTATAATTTTTAGCTGAAACACATCATTTTCAGTTTAAGCTTAACTCTGCTTTATCTATAGATAATACTTGAAATACAAATCGAAATAAAAATGCAAAATAATTTAATATTAGTTTGTTTTTTAACAATATTTTTAAATACGTTCTATATACTCATAGTAAAAAGTGAGCCGAAATAAAAATCGAATCAATTTTTTAAATCGTTAATTTTTCACGACTTGCACAGTTATATTATATAAGACTTCTATGATAATACTAACTAAAGTTACACACGAGGCAAACAGCCGAAGCCATATGCCTTGTTTTCATCAATGATAAAATTAATAAATTTTTAAAACTTGAACTTAGTCCAATATTTCCAAAGCAGAAACACAAAGTTTATGGTCATAAAAAGAGCAAGTAGCCATATAGAATTCTTTACCATTTTCTTTGGTATTGAAACACCAATCGGCTCCATAACAAATACTTTTGTGTTCAAAATATTGACCAACTAGTTTTAGCGAAATCACATCTTTCACATCAACTATACTAAAGTTATGGTACATGCAAGCAGCTAAGATCATGTCATATTCTAAGGGATGTGGTTTCAAACGCCATATTCCACCAGCTAAATTTATTTCACTCAACGGTTGCTTCATAGAACGTGTATCAAAAATGCGTAAATTTTCATCATAACTTCCGGTCAGAAGAGTATGTTCACGTTTTGGATGACTCATAAGGCAAGTAACACCAGCTGAATGTGATTTGTTGACTAAAATTCGGCTTTCCATTCGAAAATCGTAAGCAAGCAGATATGTATCATCGCCACCAGTGTAAAACCGATTTTTATCCCATTTATCAAACGCACATGTCCATGCTTCGAATTTATGAGCTGACCAAGTTCTTAACTTTTCTAACGTTCTTTCGTCACTTAAGGTCAGTAAATTTATGCCACCTTTTGAATCGGATGCCAATATATGACCCGTATTGCTCCAGTCCAATGATAAAGCTAAAAGATTATCATGTTCGGTTCTTAAATAAATGGAGTTAAGAAATTTTAGTTTGGTATTTTCCAGTACATAGATTTCAATCTGTCCTAATGCATTTGCTGTTGCTAACAGAGGCAATTCCGTGTCACTGTTTTTCAACCATTTCATGTCGAGAATAGCTGCAGTTTCTAATCGATCCATTTCGTTTAGGGATTTTGTTCTACAATCAAATTTAAACAAATATATACGACCCTTGCGTGAACATGCAGAGGAGGCTGTAGTATTTTCTTCATCCTTATCTTCTAATTGGTAGGTGCCACAAACAAAATAGCTGTTGAATTCGGAATGCGGACACCATTCAATTGAATCAGCCGAATATTCGGTGTCAAAAGTGTGCAGTGTTTGTATATTCAACATTGTTTTCACCTAAAATTGAAAGACAATAAGAAATGCCTACGATTAATTTTTTTTTGTGGGATAACATTTACAAAAAGAATACAATAGTGTAGGCACCCAATAACAATTTCATTCAAAATAACTGCTCTTTCACTCCTTCTTTAAATGAATGCAGGGAAATATATTTTAGCAGTTCTTTTGAATGGAAAACATTATTTATATTTGAAGCTTCAGCTGAAATCTTACTTTGTTTTTCTCCATTATATCAGTTTTATGGCAAAAAATCTTGCTTATGTAAAACACCCTTTATATCTTAACCTTAAGAATAGTTTTGTAATATTATGATACTTAAGCTAATAAGTGATTATGTTTGGATTGTAAAAACTAAAGGTACTCTGTTGGAATTTGTGGAAAATGTTTAGCAACATTTATTGTTTTTATTATTTTCACGCATGCGATATTATTTTAGAAATGTAAACAAAAGACATAATCTAATTTTGATTGTTTTTAGAAATTAATTATGTAAGTGAAATTATTTTTTAAATCTTTTGTGCTTGAAAATTAAAAAATACAATGAATAAAATATAATTTTAGCAGCTTGTATGGCGGCACAAGAAATTGCTAATATAGCAGTTGCCGCAGAAGAACATGTGTATTTCCTTATGTAGCATTGAAATAAATTCATGCATCACTTTGGCGACTTCTATAGGCGTTATCAGCATTAAATAGTCCATATAATTAAGAAATTAGCGGTTTTCACTTTTATTTTATTGCTTAGCAAGATGTGCCAATGTTGTACCCCCCGGGGGCACATATATATGGTCTTTGGAGATAGCAACAACTTAGACCTGTGCAACTGGGGGAAAAAGGGAGCCCAGTCCCCTGAAGTCAGCAGGGGTACAGCTGGAAACTCCACTTTATTTCCACGGGAATCAGTGACCCGCAGAGTTCCCAGATCCAGTGAGCATGCTAGACATGTGTTCCGGACAGGAGTTGGATTGATTGGATGATTTGCAGCCCTGCTCTGGAATCATCGAAGTTGCAACTAGAAAGTTCTGTTGCATAGAATTATAGCTTCGGCTTCCTAGGACGAGCATGACGTTCCAAATTATGCAGTGGTTTGGTCCACCATCTGATTAAGGTTTCATGGCCAGGCGCGGATGTAAATCTAATCACACAGTTGTGCCAATGTTGTCAAAACATCTGCAACTTTGAAAAAAGAGCCATCATTTCATCCAGGCAAATTTTTTCTTGTTGTAACTGTTTTATTGTTATGAAATTATAAACACGAAAACATTCCTAACTAGGCAAAGCAACAATACTTACATTCTTAATTCGAACGTCTTGATTAAAAATTCCAAATCTTCCGAAAATGCCAATGAATTCTCGGTTTCGTCTAGTAGAAATTATAATTCGCATCCACTTAAAGATTTTATGGGGGGCTTGTGTCTTAAGTCTTCTACAGTCAAGAACGCTTTTCCAATTTTGTCGATATAATTTATCCGAAGATATATTTAAGATTAAAAATGTTACAATCTTTATTTTTTAGTTTTTTTATATAATTATTATTATAGCGAACATACTTTTAATTATATTGTGTTCCAAGTGTCCACCTTTAACTGTTGCATAGATAGAAGCGACAAACGGGCAGATATTGTAGCGAAAACAATAAGGTTACGTTTTTACCCTTTGGGTATGCAGCCCTAAAAGCTAACTTGTTGCGCTAATCGGTATTTGCGCGAATCCAGCTCGCACTGTATATTTAAACTTACCAGGTTTGCCGATTTTATTCTCGATATTGGGACTTACCGCAAATTAATTTAAGCTGCCGCTCTTCCATTTTACTAAACTTTATCTCTTCGTTTTAATTTCTATGAATTTTTTTAGATTTAAATTTATTTTATTTTAGAAATTTTAATTTTTTTGTTTTTATAACCACGAATGCACATTGTAGGCTGTTATTTGAAAAATTTCGTATGAAATAATGCCCCCTTGCTTTATTTCTCTGCTTTAATAAAATGTTGCCAGAAACATTTCATATGTTTTTCCACAGTAAAAACAGAGTAGTGCTTCTGCAGCATTTTTTCATGCCTACCGAGTTAAAATCGTACAGAATCTAACATACTGTGCCTGTATTTTACCAATAGTTTCCAATAGAAATTAATTGATTAAAGAACAATTCTTTTTTTAAAGGAATTGAAAAGGATCTAAATTTATTACACCCCTTTCGAAACAATTTTTAGCACAAATCTCTCAAATGTCTTTTTGCAACTGAGGAAATATTTTTCGAACTTACACGAAGAGTTTTCTTAGTTTGCTCTTTAAAATTTGATCGCATTGTATGAAATTTATTTTTATGCTTTAATTATTCTAATTTTAAGCAATTGTGTCCAAGCTCTACAGTTGTCTTTAGTTTTAACGTCTTGTAATATGTTTTTCGTATGCTTACTTTCCTCCCGATATATACAGTTTTTTATAATGTCAATAAATTTGAATTTTAAAGTTTTTGTTTTATATTGTTACCTTTATTAAATGTTTAGTTATACATAACTTTTTAGAGTTTTAATTAAATTACACGATTTGTTAAGACGATGTATTTACTTGTAGTTATACACTCAAAAATACACCATTGTTACTTTAACTCTTTAACGCTTAAAAGCTGCTGTATAAACCTAGACTATTGCCTGGGTGAAGGAGCCCTTATATAGTTTTGAGCTGTTCTAGCATTTGCTCGAAAACTTTCATTCATTGTTATCAAATATAGATGACGTTGTTATCTGTATTAAGTTTAGGTGTTTGTTTGTGTCTTCTTGTTCTATGTTAGTTGTTTTTATTTTTTGATTGCTAATCTTAGTTCAGGAAATTTGAATTCAGCTTATTGTTGTTGTTTTGTGTTCATAAGATTTCTTAGAAACTTCTTGATTTGTAAACAGACACAATAGGTCGTTTCACTTTTTCAGCTTTTTTTAGCGATGGTACAGGAATAGGTTTCCTTTTTTTTTGACAAAAAACCCACGGTTCAAAAAATTATTGCCTTCATTTTATTTTCACAAAGTTCTTCAGTTATAATTTTAAATAGTTTTAGTCACAAATTCTAGATTTTATTAATGTTCACAAGTCTTAAGGTTAAAATTAGGTTCTGAAATATTAATCTTTTAAGTTCTATTTATAAGTTCTACTTATAAGAAAAACGAAAAAAGAGTAAATAAGCAACAGTGTTAGTGTTCCATCCATACAGTTGGGCAGAAATTGGACCAATAAGTGATAAATATTTTTTTTTATTTAAACTAAGCATCTTCGCCAAAATATTATGCCTGGTTTATTCCTTAATGGGAACAGCTGTAAATCTACATTAAACATTATAAAACCAGCATAAGTCACAAGCCTCTATTTACGTGTACAGAACAACCCCTATAACGGGTATTCTCAACGAATCCGGTCTTCCTTCCGTTAATAGATAACAAAATTTATGAAATAAAAGGAAGTTACTAACCAGAACTAACTCTATAATTGATAAAGATTGAAGCGTATGAAGTTCGCAATAGCCGAAGTCTTAAAACTAGCTTCGGACAATTTTATGTTAACTAAAATACTGTTGGGAAACCATCGTGGGAATTAAACAAAAAATAAGTAGACCTAGAAAAAGGTGCGGTCTCAAAAAACTAATGCTAAACAAGAAAAGAAAACAATGTTAAAAGAATAATGGCTGGAGCTTTTTTATACACAGACGGTATCAAGCCACAATCGAATCTTGTAGCTGCATTGGTGGCCAGCTGGCTCTTAACGATAGAAACCAACAATCACTCATCTTTACAGCTGAATGATGTGCAATATATGGAGCTATTGGTATTGCAATAAGAAGGAAAAATAAAATTGTAGTTTTTAGATAGTCTATCCGTTCTCGAAGCTATTATTGAACTCTTTTAATAACCACTAGATCACAGTTATAAAAATCAAAGACGGCCTCATAAGCAACGAAGATACAATCCGAATACATTGGATCCCTGGCCATATTGGTATTTTGGTTGTTTTGCTCTTATTCACCGATTCTTCTTGACCCTACACTTGAGAAAATAGCTATCCGTCGCCATATGAAAAACTACAATAAAAGAAAAATACAAAATTAACAAAACCAATACACAATATGTCCAAGATGCAACAGTAACACAAGAAGAAAATTGTTTGGTTACGAATCAGCTTATAATATCCTCAAAAATCCATCCACATCAGACATCTGCATCTACAACAAACGAAGCTAAGACATAATATTTAACGAGGCAAAAAATACTAAAATACTTCTAAATATTAATTTAGAGCCGATAGCATTTGCAGCTAGCGCTCCCTAAACTTTTGTTTAGTCTTAGAATATTAATTCGTAAGAGTAAATAAATATAATAGGGGCTATTCTGCGTTTCGATTCGAAATTTTCTCCGTCTAGCAGCTTTGGTATTCTGCGTTTCGATTCCGCTCAGTTTCTTTCGATTGTATGTATTCTGCATTACGATCGGAGCACCGTTTTTCTCAGTTTTTTATCTGTGTTTTTTAGTTAAAAAGTTTAAAAATGAAAAAAATGTAAGTAGATAAAATGTTCAAAAACGATAAAAAAAAACACTTCAAATTATTTTTAATTAGTTTATTGAAATAAATTAATTTTTTTTTTGTTTTAAATTGTTAATTTTTGTACCCGAATATGATGTGTTTTTTATGTGTTACAGGTCAAAAACAACAACACCGCGCCAGTACGGAAAATTGGCAAATTTAATGGCATCTTAAGCAGACATTGCATGTGGATAGCAGTAGCGATCAAAGGAAGAAGTGGCAGTGTTCTGGGAGGAAGTTGCAAGAGTCCTCAATGCACTAGGTCCTCCAACAAAAAATGTTTAAATTTAATTATGTATACATACAACTTTTGTATTAAATTTTACATTTGTTTATGAAAATGATAACAACTTGCTTATTTTGCTATTTCATTTTCACATTCCACAGTGATGCTATTAATTTTGTAAACATTGTTGACTTCTTCATTTTCTTTCGATTCCGTTTTTCTTCAGAATACCAATTTTCGATCGCAACGGAACTGAATGCGGAGACTTAATCGAAACGCAGAATAGGGGTGAATATTATCATTGCAAGGATAGAATACATGCATGTACTTATGTATGTATTCCATGAATCATTACAATCTGTTCACCCTTAAAAAATTTAAGTGTTTGTGTTCATCAGCCAAGAATCGTTGTGTACGGTATTTTGTTTGCGTACAAATAAAAAACACTAAAAAAATGTTTTGTGCATTTTGTATTTGTTCGGAAAAAATATGTTTGTGTACTATACAGTAGTACGGTTGTTTGTTTGCGCGCACATACACAAAAAAAGTGATCTGATTATCAGTAAAAAAGTAAATGAAATGATCTATTGTGTCTGTTAACAAATTACGTAGTTTCTAAAAAATTTTATCACCACAAGATAAGAAACAACATGCTTATTTAAAATTCTACGAAATAAAATAAACAAAGAGAAAACAAAAACAGCTAACATAGAATAATGATAAATACAACTATATGTGATAATGTTGAAGTAGAATTTTTTTGTATACACGGAAACCGATGAAAACAGTATAATATTATCTCCATCTGCTGGGCAATAGCTGGTTGAAGTACAAACGTAGTCGAGTAAGGAACTCTAAAAACAAAACGTTTGTTAAAGGAATAACAGTTATAAAATTGTGGCTTATACTATGTTCACACCTAGAGTATTTAACATCTCAATCGTGTTTAAGCATTAAACACGTCGATTTTGAGATGTTTTACCATACATTGAGGTGTTTTGTTAAACATTTCAAATGAGTTGTTTTTGATTTAAACACGTCGTTAAACACGTAAATTCCAAATACAACTCTGAATTTCACTTAATTTTGGGATGTGCTAAATGCGTTTTTGCCCCTGTATGCTAGTAGGTAGTGTAATTAGCTAATTTGTCTGGGGCTTGGGTTTGATTCCCATCTAAAACGACTGTTTTCACTACAAAAAATCATTTTTAAGGTAAAAAAAGTAGATTAAACATCTCAATTATAGTGTGAACGGCTGTGTTTAAATTTTAAAACATTTTGCTTAAACGCGTTCAAAAACACAAGCGTGAACTTAGTATTTGATGGGACACTATTACAAAAAAATTTAGAATTTTTGAAATCATCATTTTTGAGGCGTTAAAAACTCACAGAGCAAAATGTCAACGCAACATAATAGTGAAAACGCTATAATGACAAAAACCGACATTGAGCAAAAAAATCGTGTGGCCATTAAATTATTAATGCATCGTACTTGACAAAACGACTGATGCACTTCTTATTTTTGGGGTTACTTTCATGTGAAATTCTCAGAATTGAGTCCCAAAATCAAATGTTATAATGTGATGTGTCATTTTACTGCTGGATATAGTGTTTGTGGCGAAAAAGATATTTCCATTCTCAGAATAATATTCTTAACATTTACTACTTTAAAAAATTATTGACTTTATTATTAAGTTTTTTTTTTTGTTTAAATTTTAAATCATACATATATGTTTTATAATGTATACAGTATATTAAATCATGTATATATATTGTATTGTATATATCATAATCTCGTTAATTACTTCTTTAAATATACATATATGTATGTATATTTATTATTAATGTATATGTATATTTATATGCTCGTATGTTATGTATTTAAATATATATATATATATAAATATATATATATATATATATATATATATATATATATATATATATATATATATATAAATATATATAAATATATATAAATATATATAAATATATATATATATATATACATATATATACATTATATATATATATATATATATACATTTATATATACATATATATAAATGTATATATATTTTTATTTATAATGTTGTTATTACACAGTAATATTAGCTTAAAATGTAATTATTTGATAATAGTTTTACAATCTTAGGACATTATTAGATATATGTTATTCTTATATTTTATTTATATATTTGTTTTTTTTTTTAAATACGTATGTGTATATGTATAAATTGTTTAGGCTTACTACAGTATTTATGTATACTTTCTACATACATCAATTAAAACTTTTTTTAATTTAAAAACAAAATTAAACTTATTATCGATTTATATTAAATTGAAGAAGAAGAAAAAAAAATATGTTGAAAACTTTTTAAATTAAAAAATAATATAGAATTTATTAATAATTAAAAGGTGTAACTACCAATTGCAAATGTTTTTTTGTTTTTGCTTTATTTATGTATATTTTTTTATACTGCAATACAAAATAAATTGTATTACTCGTAGTTTCTATAAAACGTTTCGCTTTTATTTCATTTTTTATGTTAAATTATTATTAAAAGACGTTCATATCATTTATGCACGTATGTATATGTTTATGTATGTTTGTAGTACTACTGCATCTAATTGCTAAATGTATGTATTTATTAGTAGGATTATGATGTTTTGTGTGTCTATTTGCTGTTACAATAATTTTTTTTTTTTTAATTTTATATATTGTGTGTGTCTCTTTTATAGGTCTTGGGTTTACTCTTAACAATTTCTTTTTAATATTTATTTTTTCTTTTTATTTTTGCATATCTTTTCACTTTTTTTTAAATCACTTTTATAGTTTTGTGTATTTGAAAATGTTTGTTAATAAAATTAACTTTAAAGTAATAAACTTATTAAACTGAATAAATTAGCTGGTATGCTGAAATTTTTCTAAACAGTTTTGAAATTTAGAATTTTGCTTTAAGCTATTGAAAGATTTATTTAAAAACACAAATTGTCAGAAAACACAAGAAGCTTTATATTTTTAAAAGTAAAAAATTTGTTCTTAAATATAATTTCGTTTTAAAACGTATTAAAAATACCATTAAAGTTTTAAATGAAAATTATATTCATTTTTATTTCCTCTGTACCGAAATGTATTCATATTTGTGTTATGGATATTTTGAAAATGTAATGGAAAATGAAATAAAACGCTTGGCAGTCGATCTATTCAGCCGAACTTTAAATATCAATTATACCACAATTATAAAATCATAATTTTTAAAAATGATATACAAATATTTGTTGGGTAGATAACATTCAAAATACTGAACCGAATTAAATAAGATATAGGTTATGCACATTGGCAAAAAAAAAATTTATATATATATATATATTCTTAACATAATGAGTTTTTAATCGAAATCGATTATATAATTTGAGCGTAAATTGTAGAAAAAAAAGTCGTCTTGCCTATGTAGGGTCATAGTTGGAAGAAGTAATTCGTTATATAAAATGTTCTCCACTTATAGAATTTTAATCAGCTGCATGTTGCCTTCGAATATAAAAAGGAAATATAGGAGAATATAAAATAATGCTTTAATTAGTTCCCATCAATTATTAAAAACAAATGAGTTTTCATTTTAACTTGTGTGAAACTTAATCACGTTAAACAATAAGAGCAGTATTTCGTCTTAAAGGGGTTTTCTATTTTTGTTTTTCCGCATATTTCGAATTTTACTGAAATTTTTCTTTTCTGTTTTTCCGCATATTTCGAATTTAACTTGAAATTTTTGAAAATAATTACCAAAATTAAAATGTGTTTTCCTTTGAATTTAAGATTTCCTTAAACAAAACAAAAAATAGATTGGATCAGATCATTCATAATTGCATCAGTAAATTTAAATTTTATAAAATGCAAACTAAAACAAACAACACCAAAAATTTATTAAATAGTTGCTATCATAACACTTTAAACTTAAAATCGGTATCGTAACAGGCCCACTATTTCAAATTAAAACTGAAGCATAAAATGTAAACGTTTTTAAGTTATATGTACAAAAACCTAGGCGACTCAATTACCAGATAAGAAATTTGCTCAACTTCGCCGTTTTATTTTCTGTTTTCTTGAACCTTTGCTCAAGAGAATAGCTCAAAACATTAGAACTAAGATATATTGAATGACAAATAGGTTTTGAATGTCATTAAGACATTTTAAATTGTAGAATTTACACATTCGGAAGCAAAGTCAAATCGTTTTTTGCCGAGACAAAGGTTTGTTCCTAAACACTTAACTTTGAATTTAAAATATACTATTGTTCTTATTACTTGGTTTTCATGACAATTATGGGTTCAAGAATTTTTAGCATGTCATTATTTTCCGGTTGTCCGTTATTATATTCTTTGTTGTTGCCTTTAACAAAATTATTATTATGGTTGCTGTTCATTTGAATTAAATTGGGTGCTTGACCTGGAAGTAACATACGTTGTTGTGTTTGATGCTGCTGCTGTTGTTGTATTTGTAACATTTGTTGTTGTTGTTGTTGTTGCTGCTGCTGCGGATGTTGGTCCTCACTATTTGAAGCACTTTCTTGTGATATACTGCCACCGCTAACACTACCACCATCACCACTAACATTAATTTTTGTTTCATAGCCACCATTTGGAGAAGCACCTAGTGATTGTTCATAGATGCCTGATGGAGTGGTGGAGCCACCATCTTCAGCTTTAGGGCGAAAGTGAGGGGCATGAGTTCTTAAGCGACGCAATCGCGCGTATTCGGCTTGACGGGAAAGTCGTATTTTTTTCTCTTCGGCTGTTTCACTGGCACGAATTTCAGCACGCTTGAGTCGGGCTCTTTCACTTAATTTTTGTAAACGTACAACTCGTTGTTCGGGAGTTTCATTAGCTCTTAAAGCTCTTTGATGGGCTGCCATTTTATCGAGACGTCTGCGTTTTTCATCGTCAGTTTCATATTTTATTTTACCATTGCTGCGTATAATGTTGAGGGAGGAATGTTCTTGTTGCTGCTGTTGTTGTGGTGGTGTCTGTTGCAATTGCTGCTGCTGCTGTTGTTGTTGCTGCTGCTGCTGCTGCAGTAACTGTGTGTTAAGCTGCTGATATTGTTGACCACGTCCACGGCGTTGCGCATACTGTGGAGATGCTAACATTTGGTTGATCTCCTGTTCTAGCAAAGCACTCATTTTTTGCTGCTGCTCTTGCTGCTGAAGTATATCGTCCTGCGACATTACACCTGCATCCTTATTTGAGTTGAACAGTTTTCTAGGACGACCGCGGACCGCTTTTGGAAAATCCTGTATTACATGTTGTTGTTGTTGGTTTGCTATATAAATTTTAAAGTCAAAAAGGCAGGTTGCATGATTGGGGAATAGGTATTATGGAAAATAGAGTTAAAAAAGAAAGAAAACAATAAATAATAAATTAATTGAAGAATTATGAGACCCTTGTGTAGGTGTGTGCTTTACTATAATTGTTATACATGTAAAAGAACTAATTTTTCCCTACCAGCAGCATTTGGTGATGATGCTCCAACGGCGTTAGCTGTTGAAAAGTGTACTGGTGTAAATGGTGGCGGAACTGTATTCGGCGCTATGCCTAGCTGGAATCCATTATGGTACATAGGATAATAGGTGGCTGTTTGTGTTGGTGTATTTGGGGGTGTTGTTACAGCCACCGTTGAGTTAGTGGCTGCTGCCGGAAATGTTGTCAAATAGGGAAATTGATTGTAGAGTGGTGTTGGGGGATTTTGTATTTGTGGATGTGTTGTTTTAACTTTCGATTCGCTTTTTTCATTCTGACCTCCTCCTCCAGTGGAGACTCCAACAGACCCGCTGTTGTTATTATTGTTTCCGCTACTCGCTGTATTATTTGTCTGAAAAACATGGGTCCAATCTTAGACTCTGCCTTGTTGTTGTTGTTGCTTTTAAAATAATATTCATTATAACAGATAAAAAATAGCAAATGACTTTAAATGGAGAATCGAAACCGATAGATTAGTGCAAATTTGTCAAATATCACTCTTCGTTTCTAATGACTCTAGAAACAGTTATACATATACATATGTCATTATCTTTAACATACTCTTTGGAGTCTCAAGCACATCGAATATTAGTCTTAGTACATCTTGGAAGGTTTTTCTTTTCTAATTTTCAAAAAGAGACTTTGAGCGGGAAAATAATTTAAAAGTTTTTGTTTTTAATAAAAATTAACTTAAGAATTTAAGATTAAAAAATATATTTATATGTATGTATATAAAAACAGTATTAAAGAAATTCGTTTTAGCACTCACATATTAAAGATTAATCGCCGAAATAACAGCTAGAGCCCATCTTTTAACTGTCAGCAAATCGAGGGGCGCAGATAATTTTTTTTTTGTACGTCGACAGAAAAAACACAATATTTAGACGAAAAAGGTCGACGAGAAAATAAAAAGTCAAAAGTCATGGCGCAAACTCCAAGTACGAAGACAAATTATACAACTCATTGGGAAAAAATTAGAAGCCTCAACCAATTTTAGAGAAGTTATAAAAGTTTTATAGCTGAGGCTTAAGAGTGAATGTTTTATGGGGGTTTAGTTATTTATTAAGATTCCTTCCATTTTAAGAGAAATCATTTGCTATTTAATCGCTCCATTCATCTTTATTATAAACGCCAAAAAGTAATCGAATGCGTTTTGAGTTTTCGTTGCAAAAGCAGAAAACAGAGTTAGTTCGACACTATACCAACCTGTTGAAGCTCCGGCTTCTTAACATATTTATTTTGATATAATTCTAGTGAGCTCGCGATTGTGCTAAAATGAGGAACATTTGCTGCTGCATTTGGCAGTTTGGTGGATACCTTTTGGGATGCCTCATCATATAGTTGTTGCTGGAAAATATTTGATGCTTCTGACTCAAGAAGATTTGAAGAAGCAGATTGTTGGGGAGTTCCGAAACGATTTTGTTGATTTGTAGTTTGTTGAGACTGAGGCTGCTGTGATTGGGATTCCTGTTTTAGGATTGGAGCGGTACCTGTGCGTAGAGTGGCTGGATTGATAAACATGTTTTGATAGTATTCAATGGGATTTGCTGTTAGTGCAGCAGCTTGCTGATACGGCGCTGTTAGTTGTTGTTGGTCATCTTGAGCGCCGCCGGTAGTTTGTCGGGATATTTCATCATTTCCAGTTGTTTCTTCTGAATTTGATACAGCTGCTCCTGTCGTTCCGCCTGATGAGGGTGGTGCCTGATGGTTTAGATTTAAAGAGTCGTTATTATTACAATTTATTGAAGCGCTTTGCGTCGTATTCGAATTCTGATTCGAATTCGGAGTCTGCGCCGCGCCGTGTTTTATAATTTTTTTCTTTTCTCTGACCTTTCTCGCATACTCATTGAGTTTTTTCAGTCGCTCCTTACGCTGCTCGGGAGTTTCACTGGCAATACGCTGCCGGGCTCTGGCTGCCATTTCGGCAAGACGAATTTTCCTCTGCTCCGGGGATTCATTGGCTCTATACATACGCATACGTTCGGCAAGTTTATGCAGTCGTTTAGCCCGTTGATCTGGCGATTCCATGGCGCGACGCAGACGCTGACGTGCGGCGTTACGTACTAAACGCATGGCTCTTTCCATTTCATTTTCATTTTGTCGACGCAATCGATTTGCCTCGGCATTTCGTGCAAGCCGTTTTCGATACTCATCTTCAGTCTCTCGATTGCGTCGTTCTCGCATCCTTTCGGCATTGCGAGCTAAACGACGGGCCCGAGCTTCTGGACTTTCGTTCCATCGATGTCGGACGGCCGATGAAGTGGATGATGTCACTGATGCTGGCCCCAGCGATGTCGTGTTATTCGCTGCTGTTCCGGTGGCGCCAGTAACAGCTCCAGAGCCCACGACATTGTTATTTATCGGTGTGGGCAAGGGTGGCTGCTTGAGTGACAAGGGCTGTGGATATGTAGCCGCTGCAGCCAATTGCAACTGTTGCTGCTGCTGTTGTAACTGCAGTTGATCTTGCTGCTGTTGTTGTTGTTGCTGCTGTTGTGAAGCTAACTGCTGTTGCAATTGCTGTTGTTGCAAATGATGCTGCTGCAACTGTTGTTGCTGCTGCTGGTGCTGCTGTTGCAACTGTAATTGTTGCAGTTGTTGTTGATGATGCGACAACGGTACCAGCAACGTTGACGGATGGTCGATAAGTAGGCGGGCGTTCGAGCCATTGAGAGCTAGCAAATTTGTGGCATATTGTTGATGATGATGTTGCTGCTGATGCTGTAAATGTTGCTGTTCTAATGATGGCTCTACTTTTATCCCATTGGGACCAGATTCCATTATTTTGAACACCTCACACAAAACACAAATGCAATAAGGAACAAATGTTCTTTGAGAAAAGCGTTAGTGCTGTTGTTGTGTTTCCTGCTCTTGTTTCTATTATTGCTGCTTGCAAGTAGTCAAGCGTCAAATTCGTACAAAGCAACAACGATGAAGACGGCAAAGGCAAAATCGACAATAATGATGAAAGTGGTACAAGCAATAAAGTTTTTTTCTTTTTATTCCACATCGAAATTAAAAGTGGTCAACACTTTTTTTGCTTTTTTTTAGCTCCTATAACTGTTTTAATTTCATTTGTTTTCGTACAAAATTCATGAGTAAAAAATATATATAGAAATTTCTGCCTTTTTTGATATTTTTTCTATTTTCTTTGAGCCTCCTTTCTTAACTCTTCTTACAATCACTCTGATGTCACTTTACTATGGGTACAATAACAAAAAACACAGTCCATCAGAAATGATAAATTGCGCTTTCATAGCTGTTTTGACATTTCCAGTTGAATTGTCAGTTTCTTCTTCTTCTTTAACTTAATATTCTGTTGTTTCTCGAGATATTTTGTTTCTTGGTGTGTCTGTACGTATTGTGTATGTATGTACGAACAAATGTGTTTAAATTCCAATGTCATCTACATGGCATTGGAAATGACCACAAACAGATTCTTTTCTACGCTTATATATATGCCCAAATTCCAATCGATTTTTCACATAATTTTTTTCCTTCTTTTTTTTAAACATAAAAGGCAATATATTTTCATAAAAAATGCATAAACATTTCTGATGAATTTATCTTATTTAATTGTTTAAATCACTTAAAAAAACGTGCTGTCAAAGTTTGCTTTGAATTTTCTTTATATGTATATCTATACATACATACATATTTATATACTTCTGTATTTTTGCAATTTTTCTTCACTTGTTTTAACTTGTAAATTGTAATAATTTGTTGTAATGTTAATGATGCTTATTATTTATAGCATATTTTGTATAAAAATATAAACAATAATTTTTTATTTATTTTTTTAATTAAATATTTTTCAACAAATATACGAACACCAACACTCTGTCTCCACGCAAAAAATGTAAATAAATTCTTATTGGAAAGCGGTGTATTAACGTGAATTGGAAGAAGCAATACACCAAGCGCAAATAGTTAGTCAAATAACCCGGCTATTCGGTTTAGAAAAATCGACAATTCATTAATAATTGTAAAGAACAAAAAACCCAAGTTGGTTAAAAATATAGAAATATAGTAAATGTTAATCTAAATATTCTATATTATAGTTTTTTTCACTACTATTATAATTAAAAGACATGAACAGTATATTAAATAGAAAAAGAATTTAATTTAACTGTTAGTATTTTTAATTATGTCCATGAGATAAGCATTCATACTTTTAATTATTTAAAGTCTTTTACTTCATTAACAACATTAATTGCAGCATTTGACTAAAAATTGCGTTTTATGTGATTGGCAAAAATTACAGTTCGTTAAAATATTACAACTATTTTTTAAGGGATCTATTATTACCTAAATTGTTGCTAGTTGTTTTTTCTCAGTGTATTTACTTTTGTAAACTTGTTTACTATCATCAATAATGGCAGTAACGATACAGAAAAAAGGCGTTTGTGTGTGTGTGTGTGTATGTTTTTAAATAATTGAAAAAAAGGATTAACTTCCAATGCACAACCAGACACACTCATTCCAATATACATATGTATGTATATATATGCATACATATGGAACAATATACTCTTTAAAAGATAAGTCAACCCAATAGAAATATTTTACCAGCTTTGCAACTGTAATGGGCTATAAAAGTAAATGTGTCAAGGGTGGTGGGTGAAAAAATCAATACAGTTTTTAACTCCAAATCTCTTAATTCTATAAATATGTTTTACATCTGTATTTTGTATGTAAAAGTATGAATTTTTTTTTGTATATTTAAGTAAAAATTTTATCTTTTTGGATATTAAATTGAATAATTCACAAAAACGGATTGATGCCTCAATATTGCGTACATACATACATATGTACATGATATACGTCTGCATGTACATACATATTTGTGTACCCATATGTATATACAGATACATACATATATGTATATACATATATGTACTGCGTATGCATATTTTAATTTATTTAAAAAGTTTAAAAGTTTATTGGCAATAAGTAGAGGTGGGTGACAATATCACAGGTATTAATGGATAATTTTTTCCATTTTCCCTGATGCTCTCAAGATCCAATTTCTTAAATGCATTTTTACCTTAGGCAACTTTAAGGTTAGGACGTAAATTGGTTTAAAACACAATTTTTCTAACAACTTCAGTTTTATTGATACCAATGTAAAGTAGAAATATGGATATTAATAATGCAATATGATATTGGGTAAACGTTCACCTCTAGAACGTGGGCATTCGTTCGCTCTTTTTACAAAGTTCTAAACCTTATTATGCGACAAAGTTTCGCTTATCTCGGCAATACAGCTTCGAATTTCATCTTTTAGATCTTGTTTGTGGGTTGTACTCTAAGCCCGATAGTTCAAGTGACTTCAGAAAAAATAATTCAGCAGCTGTAAATCACAACAACCGTCTAATTATAAATGAGCCTGATCACAAAAGTTCCTAAACGTTAAAAGCTAAAACTTGTCGATCGGCTTTAATTTTTGAACGAATTGAACTTTGTAAGCAAAATGTTTCTTAAAGTGGTTCTATTGGTGCCTAATTGTTGCGAACGTCAACGAGTTGATGTTCCAGTCTCATTCGCAACACAGCAGCTATATTTGCATCACTATGACGGCCGCTACGGGCGGATTGTTTTAGTTTCTTGCCAGCAACAATACCTTCAGCCTCGAATTCGGCTATTAGGTTACGCACATAGGTTTCAGTTGGAGCCTGATTACGAGGAAAAGCTACTCGAATTTTACGAATTAAATTAAAATTCCTTGTTCAAGACTTGTATAACGTTCCACGCTTAAGATTATCCAAATTTTTACTAAATAAGGATGACAGCTCAATTCTTGACATTTAATCGTTTGACAGACAGTATACATTCTAAACTTTTTAGAATCCTATGTGGTAAGAGTTGTTTATTAATAATAGCCCGACAATCCTACAAAAAATAACTGTCTCTGCTCCTCATACTGGTTTTCCAATTCATATCGGTTTTATTTATGTCGCCAGCAAATCAAGTTTTCTTGTAGCAAGTCTTATATTTGAGCGCACCTCTTTCTCTTTCACAAAAATTTTACTTGGTGTATAAAAACTTGGCATGTGTGAACCCGGTATTAGAAAATCATGGTCATGGCAAATTTTCGAGCTTATATATTTTCCATACGAAAAATATATCAGGGACAATTTAAAAAATTAGTTTAATGTCTGTCCACCTGTTACTGGGACCGTAATAACTGCATAGTTGCTACCACAAGCATGGGTTTACTCACTAGATGTCTTATATTTTAAAACGCTTAAAGTTGATGCTTCAAATTTACACAGCTTTTACCTTGCGGACAATTAGGTCAAGCTAAAAATATAAAATCAAAATTTAAGGGGTGGTTCCATAGAAAAGTGAATTTCATGTATATATTTCCTTTTAAACTTTTATTGGAAGATATTTACCTTCTATAAAAACTAACATTAAAACGTTAAGGGTGTACCCCACATACATAGAAAAATCATTATTATTCATTGCGTCAATAAATCTTTCTATTAATCCAAGTTTTACATTGTACAATGGTAAAATTTTGTATTAGTCAAATTCAGAGTTGCTTTAGGCTTGATTAACATGAGGTATCGACAAGACGGTGCCACATCGCACACTGCCAGGATTACAATGGAATTACTGCGAAACCTTTTTCTACAACAAGAAATGGTGATGTTGACTGACCTCCACGGTCGCCTGATTTGACTTCTTTTTGTGGGAATATCTGAGAAGCGAGGTTTATGCAAACAAACCAGAAGCGCTTGAGCAACTATAACAAAATTTCGTATTGAAGTTAATGAAATACCGCGTGAAATGTGTGAGAATGTAATGAAAAATATGCTCAAAAGGGCTCCCATTTGCGAGGCTAACAGAGGTGGACATTTATCTGATATTGTATTCCATACAGAATTGCCGATATTAAATAAAACATTTATCAATATAAGATCCATTCTCTTTTATTTACTAAAAAAAAAAATTATAAACAAAGTAGTATATACCTTCCCGGCGGATGCCCGTCGGTACTTAATACATGTCATTATTTGTCCTTTATGCTGATCGTATGACAGTACAGTGATGTTAAGGATAGTCTTGTTCTATGTTGATTTCAGAATTGACTCGTGGGCCTTTACGCAGCTTTTTTTCTTTAAACTTTCTTGATTTTAATAAAAACAAGCTTGATTTGGGTTTTTTTTAAAAATGTGAATGCAACTTTATTCATAATTTTTGTTTGTTTTAGAAAGTGTACAATTACAATATTAATTTGTTGTTGTTATTATTTTTTTAATCAATACAATTAATTACATTTGATTTTTTATTTGTTTTTAAATTAATGGTTACATTATAATTAATTAAAACAATTTATTTCGTTTTTTCATTTTTTGTTTTCTCTTTAAAAGTTAATGTTTTCTTGTTGTTGTTATTTTAATTCATTTTAAATATTATTTTCTTGTTAAATATATAAAAATTTTTTTTATTAATTTTGACTAGAACTAAATTAAAAACAAAACAAAATCGATTAATAATACAAGTGAAATATGCAAAAATATGAATTATACTTAAATTAATTATTATTTAATATTTTTAATTTTAAAAATATTTTATTTATATACTTTACTTAATTTTGTGGTGGAGGATTTGTAATGAACGTGTTAAGTTTTTTTTTTTTTTTTAATTTTGATTTAACTTGATTGTGTTGTGGAATATACTGTTTTTTTTAATGATAATTATTTTTTTTAAATTATATAAAAAAAACTTAAAAAATAAACAAGCACTCTAAGCAAATATACAGACAAAAAATGCTGCAAAATAAAAAAAATAATTATAAAAATCCTACAACAATACTTTTTTATACTGACATCATATTCTTTCGAAGATGAATTTACAGTGGCTAAATTTTGGAGAGTAGTTTTTGTTTTAAAAATGAATTGTATTTAGTATTTGCAATACAATTTAAAACATCCAAGTAATCAAATTAAATATATAGGATTTCGTTATTTGTTTTTAAAATTATATTTTTTTTATTTTTTAAAAACTTCGAATAAATTTATTAACTTGGCTATTTAAAATATTAAAAAAATCAATAATTTTTTTACGTTGATAAATTCACAATTTTTTAATAATTGAAAAATTCACAAGCTCTTTAACCATTTGAGAATTTTTAAATCGAAGAAATCAAATAAACAAAATATTGTGGTATTTTTTTTACTTTCTTTTTTAAACCGGCCAGTTTTTGCAATAATAGCTTCAGAGTAATCTTTAATATAGCAAATATATAATCAGCATCTGTTGCCAAAGAGTCATAAGTCAAAAATTTTAATTTTTGAGATGAAATTATGATTTGATAAAAAACGCAGCATTCAACTTATATAGCGAAATCGAAAAAAATATTTCGTTATTTTTTGCACTGATGACGGGATAGTGACTGAAGGCTGGTGGTAAACATGCATATTGACCCGGGTAATATATTACTGTTCAAGGTTGTAGCTGTAAGGGCAGAGAAAAGTAAAAGCCAGTCTTGTCTCTCCTTAAATGTTTCACTTTGTCACGAGACAGATTTCTGGACTACAGAATGGCTGATGTTGGTTGGCTGGGTTGGAAGACATTCTAAGTTTTCTTAAACATACCATTCGTCATTGTTAGCATAGTTGCCTAACTGCGCAAGGGTCCTAGCCGAAAAGCTTCCGTTCTGTTCCTTTTGTTTCTCTTCAAATTTGTCTGCCTATTTTTTTTGTTTTTTTTTTTTCTTCTGGGCCGATTTTACAAAGCGTCCAACATCGTGGACAAAATGGATTGCCTGCTTAAGCCAACCTAAATTAAGACTTTCCTTTAAGTACTAATAATTTGTTTCTAATTATCTTAAATTAAATCTAAATTTCTACCCATTGTGCAATATAATGCTAATCTCTCCACGCAACATTTAACAGAGATTTTTCAATTAGTAAATCTGTAAACTACCAAAAAGTGCCTTCGAAAAAAGCATCCTTAATAAGGTGATGAAGGTTCCAAATTTATGCAACTGGCTTGCAGAAAGTACGAATATTATTATCCTCACACCTACTGGCCTGGGGTGGTTATGAACACACACAGGTTACTGATGTTTTGAGACAACGGTAATCCTTTCGTTAGAACTGGCGACTACTGTGGTTATATTTTTTTTTGCTCCTGACATGGCTACGAACGGCTCATTTCTTTTCGAGCTTATTGTATTCTTTTTAATGCTGTAACATAACAACCAAATTTGTGTATCAGCCGAATGGCAAATACATAACTGACTTACGTAAGTCTTCTTGGGAGAAATAGGTGATTTAAAAAAAATCACTGTTTTCTTAAACTTTCCGTTTACGTTTGCGAAAATTCGTTTGTCTTTAATTATTAAACGCTGGATTATTTGCGCTATAAGAAAAGCTTTGGGATAGGATTTTGCTGGTACATAAGCGAACTTTTTCTTGACCATACAATATAAGATCAAATAAACTAAAATTTAAAAATAATCATAAATTTTTAAATAACAAATAAATATAACATCTTTTTTGACGATTAAAACTTGTCTTCCTAATTTTTATCCAAAGTTTACTGAAAATCATAGTAAAACAAGAAAACAGATTAAAAAAAAAGCTCTTCATTATTGGTTTTAATGATTTTACAGCTCTGTTTCGCATTGATTTAATGAAGATGCCTCGTTCATCAGCTCTTGATGCAGATTTCTATCTGTCCGACCAAGACCTTGACTATATAATATTCCACTATATAATTTATATATTATAATAAAGAAGATTAAATGCATTACAAACAGCCAGGAATAAGCTACAAGTAAAAAATATATAAAACTTGGCATTTCTCTATAGTATAGTATAGCTCGGACACTTTAGAGTTAATGGATTTGTATTATGTGATAAAAGTTACCTTTTACACCAAAAGTTTACGCAACTATGAAATGTGACATTTTGAGCTTAAGAGACACTCACCAGTGCCTAAAAAATGTATAGAAGAGTAGGCTTTTACGTGAAATTTAGCAGTTTAAACTACGATTCGCATACTACTCCTCTCTGTAACACTGTATTAAATTAAAAATGTTGCAACAAAAGTAAAGTAAAAAGAATATTTTCGTTAACAAAAATTTTATTCCACGCAAACATTGCCTGCTACAAGGCACATAAATAGAAACAGCTTTTAAGGCCTTTAGAAAAGCAAGCAAACTAATAATAAGAAACGAATTTGCGTTTAGTACGATTTTTCTCATTTGTATTATTGTCAATATTCTATTGGTCAAACTTAAGTGAAAAGCAGAATTAAAAAAAATATTTTTAGAATTTTTTTTTAAAAATTTACCACACATTCACAAAAAGACTGTAAATCATATATGTAGTTTAAGAAACACAACCAAGTCAACTTTTGTATAAACATGCTGTTGTGTTATGCAAAAATATATATTAAATCAAAAATAAATAAATAAAAACAAAATCTATATATATATATATAAAAGAGGATGTGTGTATGTATGTAAGAAATGGACTCGAAAACGGCTGGGCCGATTTTGATGAAATTTTTAGAGAATCTTCAGAATATTCAGGCGGGTGACACTGTGAAGTCCGATTTTTTATTTTCGGTCTGTTTTTTTTAAAGCCATTGTTATGCTTTTCAAAACGAGATATCAATCTCTTAAATCGGTTGTGTAGTTCCGAAAATATTTACAAAAAAAAACTCACTAATATATAATAAAATATCAAAATTTTAAAACTTCCGAAATGTTGAATTCGCTTCAGTTATCTGGACTGCCGCCCCACCGCCTACATATGAAAGTTGGTGTACCAATTATTTTGCTTAGAAATATCTGCCAGCCACGACTTTGCAATGGGACACGTTTAGTAGTCAAAAAAGTCATGAAAAATGTGATTAAAGCAAAAATTTTAAAAGAAAAATATAAGGGCGATGTGTTGAAACCACGCATTCCTATGATTCCTCCAGATTTGCCGTTTGATTTTAAATGGCTTCAGTTCCCCATACCTGTTGCTTTTCAATGATCCCTGTTTTTTTGCACGGTCAGTTATATGTATCACGTTCACGTGCTTTGTTTTTCAATACCGCGAACCAAAATCGATCAAAAAATGTCGAAGAAATGACTTGCAAAGCAGTCACGGGCACGCTAGTAGTAAATAAATAAACTAAAAAAATTTTTGATATTCAAAGTAATAAAATGTCTCTGCCAAAAGCTGTACTCTAGAGAGTAACTGTCGATTTTTACAGTTTGATACGCTCTGCATTGCAGTTGTGTGTAGTGATATAAATGAACGGTACATTCCACTTATTACCCTTCAGTTCATATTGCTTTTTCATTATTTTTCAAATTAAATTAATTAATTATTTATGTTTATCTGTTAACTATTTCAGTTAAAAATAAATTAGATAAATAAACTAAAATTTTAACTCACTATAATTAACACAAGCACAACTTTATTGCAGAGTGAATATCCAGTTGTCATTGAAACACTTACATATTGTTGTAACACTTAAGCTACAACTGTTGTTTGAATGCGGTAGAAAAGAATTTTACAATATATTTAAAGAACTTTTTAAAAGTTCGAAGTCTTTTTGTTTAGTTTTACAGCAGCCTTTTCAAAACTTCCTGGGTAGTACTGCAAGCAACCTACCTACAATTTCCAATAGGTGGTGGTTGTTAATTAATCATTTTTTTGCTGTAAGAACCAAATAGAAATCGCCGATTGTATTTTGGCATAAGGGCTTGTGATTCAAGATAAAAACTTTAAAAGTAAATTTCATTGTGAAATCCACCTTTTTTTTTAATGAGCAATTTATTTTTTGTAATTCGTTTAAAACAACGGTAAATCGGATTTCTATTTTTTATAAATAATTTAATTTCATTATTAGTCGAAAGTGGAAATTTTCTTTTTAATTTTTAAAAACTATATTTTTAGCCACTGTAAACGATTGCTATTAAATTTTTGTGTTTTATTTAAATATTCTAAATTAAAAAAAAAAAACTATAAGGGAAATTTTATTTGTTTTTATGTTGTATTGTATTGTTATTTTGTTTTTGTTTTTGGTTGCAAAGGATTACTGGTTTGTTAATTTTTGCTTTTACACGATTTTTTATGATTTCTCTTGTGTCTGATGTTGTAAAATGTTCTTTAAGTTTTATATGTTTGAGTGTATGTTGTTTCTAAGTGTTTTATTTATTTTTTGTTATATTTTTTTTATCAATTGTAAAAATTTACATATGTAAATATTATGTTTTGTTTTACATATTTTTTCTCATTTTATTTATTTATTTTATTTTTTTTTGTTACACTTGGTTGTTTATTGTGATATTTTGTGTGTTTTTTTATTTATTTTTTTTTTATTTTGTTCAATATATAATAATTGTAAGCATACATGTATAATGCATGTGTTATAAAAATACCTTTTTATTTATTTTATTATTATTTTTTATATTATGTTTTTTTATCTTAAAATGTATGTTGAGTTTTTTTTTTTTGTTTTATAAGTTTTATTATTTTTGATGAGGCAAAGTTTATTACTTAAAGTTTTTTTTTTTTAACTTTGCAGTTATTACTATATTTTATTTATTTCCTTTTATACTTAATATATGTATGTATATATATTTTTGTTGTTTTACTACATCTACAAATACATACTTCCCCTGGCGTTTCCTCCTCCCACAACTAATTTTATGAATATGTTCATTTTTTGCGTTTTGTGAATCCACGAGTTGAGTTTTTTTTTTATAAATTTTTATTTATTTATGTTTTTTTTTTAACTACAGCTACAACTACTGTTTTATATTTATATATTTTAAATTTTTATTAGTATTTCTTTTATATATTAACGTAAGTTAAAACATATTATAATTTTTTTTATAAAGAGGTAAAGCGTTTAATTTAATATAAAATTTTAAATATAAATTGAAATAACGGTTTACTGTGCGTTTTAATATTTTTTCTGGTTTTTGTTTAACAAATTTATCTACACTAAAATATACATAATTTTGAAAAATAATTGGAAATGTTGCTTAATTTAAAAATAATTTAATTAAAATTTATATTGAAATATAAAAAGAAGAACTGAAATCATTAAAAAAAATAAATCTTACAAATTTATTATATTTTTTTTTTTTTTGATCGGATGCTTACAATTTTTTTTAAAAACAAATTTGAGCTTTCACCCTTTTTTTTTAATTTTGTAATTTTGATTTATTAGAACTCGGGAAAGCAACAATTTAATACAGCTTCTATTTAAAAACAAATTTTTGTTCATTAATTTAAAAAAAATTGATCAATTTTAGTATTCAGGCTGGAATTTTTAACTTTAAATTGAACAAAGTAAATAGGATCGTTATAAAGACCGTTTAAAGTTATACATTGGTAAACTATTTAAAATTTTAGTTGCATTCTAAACAAGAACTTTTATTTTAAATTAGTTTTTATTTGCAAATTTTAAACATAATGATAAGTTGTTTTAGTTTGATAAATCTGTTCAGGATTAAAATTAAATTAAGCTTCTCACCATATAGTTACAAAAAATTTGCCTTGTTTTAGTTATATTGCCTTTGTGCTTATATTTAAGGTATAGAATTATATTTAAAGGTTTTTTTTTTAATTCGAGCTTTTAAATTTCAAACATGGTATATTTTCTCTTAAGCCAATCGCAAAGTTTCGAAATATACTTCGTTTTTTAGTCAAATAGGATTTTTACTTAAATTATGAACTTCACTGTCAATTATATTTTTCCTAAAGTTTTAAAATTCGAAATTAAGTTCGAATAAGTTGAAACCTAACATTTTCTAATTTTCTTATTTTAAAGAGAGAGAGAGAGAGAGAGAGAGAGAGAGAAAAAAATCAAACAAATATTCTTTTTTTGCGAACGTATGCAAAAATAAATAAATAAATGCTGTATTAAAATTAATAATTTAATTTTGCCGCTTTTTCCAAACTTTACTTAGAAAGGGTTAAAAAAAACATTTTTTTCTCTTTTTGAAGTCCACTATTTCACTTATATCATCACGAAATGAAACTTATTTTTAAATTAATTACTTGTTTTTAAAGCCTTACCTCTTTATTTTAGATACTAAATGTGTTTGTTTTTATTTATAAAACTAAAAGAAAAAAAAAATTAAAATGAAAACATTACAATGATTTTATTAAGAAAAATATGTGTGTCTGTGTGAGTGTTTTTTTTAAGTATAAATATTAGACAAGAGGTGTGTTACTTTTTGTGTGTTTAGTTAAAAGGTAAAGGATCAAAAATTGTTTTTACTTAATATTTGATTAAAATTAAAATATTTTATTTAGTTTTTTATTAAATCACAAAACTAGTATAATAGATATATATAAGTATAAGAAGCTTTTAAATTAAAATAATCTTTATAATTAATACAATATTAAGAAATTAAACGATTTTTTATCTAATAATTTTACTATTTTCAAATTCGTATGTTAAAACGCACCGAAAATAGTAAAACATAAAATTAAATAAAGTAACGCTTGGTTAATTAAAAAGCAAATCGAATAATATTGTTTTGGGATTATATCCCTGTTAAAAAGGAAATTAAAAAAAAAATATCTAAAAAATATTTTGATTATTAAAATAACGAATACTAACAAAATAAAATATCTGAAAGACATACAAGGACGACGACAATTATAATTTTTCTACTAAAACTTAATTCCCTTGTGTATTTAGTAGCCGTTTAAAATATTTTATTTTGCATGCACTGGGCTAAAATAATAATCATCTTACTCAATATAAGATCCATATAAATTTATATAAAAGATGTACAAAATAGATCCTCTCCTGGATTTTCCAAAGTGGTGCATTTCCCTTATATTTTGTATAAAAACTAATGTGCTGTTGGTGTTATTTTGTTTTAATTCTGGTTTTTGTTTACTGTTTGGAGAGGGTGTATGTAGATGTGTTTGTGTTGTTTGTATTTTAGTTATTGTATTTTTAATGCTGCCTTTGACAGGACTGACTACCTTCTTACCCATACTTCATGCTCTTTTTGTTTGTTTGAAGTTTTTATTTATTTTTTTTAGTTTTTTTTGTTTTTGTTTTAAAAATTAGTAAAAAATGAAAGCTTACGCACCTTAAGCCACCTTGTAAGCAGACACAAGCATACAAAGTCATACAGATCGATGGTAAGAGAATGACTGTAACAGATTGACTCTAGGACTGATTGATGTCTTTTTAGTAACCCTTAAGACGATCTGCTAACGGTGGCTTAGGTATTTTCGGTTGTTTGGCACGCGCTACACGCATACGTTCAGCTGCCTTAGCCAAACGCTTTTTTCTTTCTTCTGCAGTTTCACTGGCACGTCGCAATCGCTGACGTGCCGCATTTTTCATCAGTCTTAAGGTTCTTTGTACTTCGTTTTCGTTCTGACGTCGTATTCGATTTGCTTCGGCATTTTTCGCCAACCGCAAACGATATTCAGCTTCCGATTCTTTGGCGCGTTTTTCGCGCATCCTAGCAGCGTTTCGTTCCAGTCTTCGTTGGCGGGCCTCGGGTGATTCGTTACTACGGCGTCGGGCGGCTTTTTGGGCGCGTGTAGACTGAGAGGAGGTGGAACTTAGTGACTGATGTAACGGATGTGAGTTTGCTGTGGTGTTGAGGGTGTTAGTGGGTTGTTGTGGTTGTTGTTGATGCTGGTTCTGATGATGAAAAGTATTTTCCAAATTTAATGCAACGGCAGCGACAACTGATGGATTGGCGGCAACGACGGCGGCGTTTGCAACGTTAGTATTTGCGTTATTCGTGGAAGATGATGCTACTGAAGACGCTGAAGTATTGTTTACGACTGCTGCTACTGAGGCGGAGGAGGCGGCTGCTGCTGTTACTGCTGCTGCGGCTGCTGTTACCGTATAATTATTATAGTCTATAAGTCCCCGATTGCTTGGGTAGAGGTGATGCATGGGATTATCATAATTGAGGTATTCCGGTTTAATTAGGAAAGGGTCGCGTGCGGACAGTGGGGCCGTGGGTGAGTTGAGGAAATATAGGCGGCTGTGATGATCTGTCGTTATGCTCCCTCCACCTCCCACTCCTGTGGACATCTGTAGTGGTGGATTTGCGATGTTGTATCAATCGCAGCTCTTACAGTTTTTTTTTTTATTTCACCAACTTTTTTTTACCCTCCACTCTTAATTTTTCTTACTTTAATATTCGCGCTTTTTCTTATTTTCACAAAAACTGTAACATTTACACTTAACGAAACGCAAAGAAAACACTTTGTTTTTGGTGTCAATCTAATAGTAAATAGGATTTTACCAAAAAAATTTTACACAAAATTTAACAAAAAAAACTTTGAGTAAACAATAAAAGCGACATAACTAATCAATATGGAAAAAATATTTCCAAAATCTTGTTGGAAATGGGAAAAAGTGCGCAAACGTCATTCCAATAAAATATTAATACTTCCAAGCCACAAACACAGAGTTGTCAAAACAAGTTCATGTTTACAACAATAATAGAAAAGAATATTAGTTTTTTGTTTACTGGAAATAACAACTACTTCGTAATAACTTATATGGTTTTTTTTTGTAAATTACTTAATTAAATCCTTTGCAACGATTATAAGTTTATTAATATTCATATATTTCCGTAACAGATCATATTAAGAGATACTCTTTTATACAACTGTGTGTGTGTGTTTCACTCTACTTTATAATTGTTCTATGACTTTTTTCACTCACACACATACTAATTTAATTCAGTTGGCTTGTTTTAACGTGATAATCATGATATAAAAAAAGCATTAAATATTTTATTTTTAAGAGTTGTAAATTGTTTGAAACAAAGTATTAAATGTCAAAAGAAAATGTCATTCATTAAAAACTAAGAGACCGGCCGTATCTACATAATGTTTTAGTTGAACGTTTTCGTAGTGACACTGTAGGCTTGTTTAATCACTTACTTGCTGAACTTAAATACAAATTTATATTGATAGCAAGTTATTATTATTAATTAAGTGACAATATATTTAGTATATAGCTGATATTGTATAAATACAATACTACATGGCTATTCGCACAGAAATATCTAAAATTTTCTGTAAATCTATTTATATTAAAAATCAACTTTGTAATTTGATATCCGGTGTACATACGTAAAGCACATTATTTGTTGAGGAATGATAGTATCAGTGTATAATTTATATTACTATTACAGTTGTTTAAGATTGTATACCATATTGCTCGACAGTGAAACGCAACAAAATAAACTGCTCGAGTGTATATTTAAAGCTCTGAAGACAGCGCTATAAAAATTATTGTTATCACTCTAGAAGTCGATAAATGTCATAGTCTGTGTAAACTAAATCTAGTAAAATCAAATTTTTCTTACACTTTTAAACTAAACACTTTTATACATATATTCAATTCAAAATAATAAGAGCCAATGTAAATATTTTTTTAATTATAAAGAAAAAGGGAAAAATGCAAACTTTTAAAATTTTTAATCAATTTAAAATTATAGGTAACGATAGATACGTTTACGAATAGTTACGTTTTTATAATTGCATTTTCTGTACATGTGGGTTGTCAAATACTTTTGTTTACTTTTTTTATAGATTCGCATGTCAAAGTTTTACTATTATCAATGTGTAGGAAAATAGGTACTTACTTGTGCTATCTATTTAGTTTCACTTTGCAATCTGCTTAAAAACTCACAATGAAACGTGATTATTGTTATTTAGAACAGGTATATGTTTTGAAATTTAGAAAAACTGCTGACTTCAAACTCACTATTTATTGTGTTTTATTTTGTTACATACGGACAGGTTGTCAAGCTTATGTTTACAAAATAAATGTTGAAGAAGTTGCCAGACTATAATATTTTTTTCCATAAAAAACGACAATAAGTAATTTTAAAATTACGCTCATATACATATATTTTTTTAAGTGTATACTAGCATTTGAATAGTTTTAAATAATAAATATTTCCGGAGAAGATCATGTTGTGTTCATTAATTAAAAAAATATATATTAATGGGAATGTACAAAAATTCGTGAGTTTATAACTGGAATAAATGAAATAAAAATAAACAAAATAAATAAATTAAATTAATATTTGAAATGTTTATTTTTGAAGGGATCCAGCACAATTTTGTTTTCTAAAACAAAATAAAACAACAAACAATTACGATTAAGATGATTAAAATTTTTATTGTATAATGAAGAGAAAAGATTGGCAATACGTGCTCCACGATTACGCTGACAAATGTCGATCAAAGTTTTTAATCACTTTTCGGTAAAATGGCGGTCCTATTTCGTTAATCACATCACGGATTTTGAGTTTTAAAGCTGAATTCAATTCGATTGGTTCCATATAGACTTTGTCTTTAACGTAGCCCCACAAAAAACAATCCAGTGGTGTTAAATCACACGATCTGGGTGGTCACTTAACTAGTGATTGTCGTGAAATTCTGTGATCGGGAAATTTGGTTTGGAATAAATTGATCGTTTCATTGGCTGTGTGCCATTTGGCACCGTTCTATTGAAACCACATGTCAGTGATATCCACGTCGTCAATAATAGGCCAAAATTGAGTTTTTAGTATCTCGCGTTAGCGTGATCCATTGACCGATACTGCATTTCCAGCCTCATCCTCGAAAATAAAACGGCCCAATCACGCCTTCAGACCACATAGCGCACTATACAGTGACACGCTGAGAATGCACAGAATTCTCATTAATCGCTCAAGAATTTTCAGAAGCCCAAAAAGCGGCAATTTTGTTTGTTGACATACCCTGACAAGTGAAAATGGGCTTCGTCTGAAAAAACGATTTTTTTCAGAAAAACCAGCTGGGTTGTTTCTGAAGGAATTAAACAAATCTACGGTGATGTGAATGGTCGGTCGATTTCAATTCCTGCACCAGTTGAACCTTGTAAAGTTTCAAACTTAAATTTTTACGCAAAATTCGTCATATGGTGGTTTTGGATAACCCCAATTGTTGAGAACGTCGATGGACGACCCGGTTGAACACGCGTCGGTGTTGTTATATCGACCGAAATTTAACGGCAAAATTCCTTATAGCGATCTGAGCAGAACGATTATTTTGTCCGAAAACGTTACGAATTTTACGAAATGTAACTTTAAGAGAGCAACCATTTTTATTGTGGTTTTCGTGTGAAATGCCAATGCCTTTACTACGAATACGCCAAAAAACTAAATGTCAAAACTATAATCTTGTTGGTGTTGCCACAATTTTAAAACGAACTTCTTGTTGAAAAACTTGATATTTCAGGCCTTTAAAATATTTTATTTTTGGTAATTCATGTCAATAATGCTGCAATTTTTTCTCGATAACAACGTGCATAAGAAATTTAGAGTGAAAACAAAGTGAATTGTGTCTTTCGCCAGAGTCCTTTTAACTGCATCTCTTCTTATTTGTGGATTGTACATGTAAAACTGGCCTTTTTAATGGCACTATAGAAAATAATCCAGCGGCGTTAAATCCCAAGACGAGTGGGCCAATGTATAACACCAAATGGAAAAATTACATGACCGGAAAAATGTTCATGCAACAACTGAATTGTGTAAGTATCGTCTTACTGAAACGAAAAGTCACATTAGACAATTGTGGATCATAATACAGCGTATCTTTGCCGCCTGACCGAAAACGGCGCCATATAGTGTCTTTCTTGGGATGTGTTGTTTTTATTTTGTGAGCCCCATAGGCGACAATTTTGTTTGCCTACATAACCGCCTAATTGAAAATGAGTCTCATCACTAAAGATGATTTTGTTACAAAATGCATTGTTTTCGTTCAGTTTTTTAAACAGCCAGTTCCGAAATTTTCGACGCAGGTAATGACCGGTCAGCTTTAATTCTTCAACGATTTGAACTTTATTAGCGTGAAGATAAACATCTTTATACAAAATGTTACACAAAATGCCTCTAGTGATGCCCAATTTTTGTTATTGTCGACGAGTTGATGTTCCAGATTAATTTTCAATGCTTTGCTGTACGATGGCTACGAGGAAAACCTGCTCGAATTTGACGAACTGATACAATCTTTGATAGTAAATTTTCACAGTGTAAAATGTCAAAGGAAGACAGCTCAATACTTGACATTTAACTATTTCTAATTTTCTTCCTAACCTCAAAATTACCCCTCCTTTAAAAAGTTGTACATTTTTCAAAAGTTCTTTTCGTCGCTGAAAACTGAAACGATGGCATGATTCCATAGTGGTTCCCTACAGCAATAATACTGGGTTATTGCTTTTGTTTACTGATTCCTTTAATTTTGTGGTCATTAAATCGATTTTCATAACATTGCTTCAACAATTCTATGACTCATATGAAAGTGTTCAAGTGGGATTATGTGGATTGCATTTTTCCAGAAAAACGTTATAAAATCTTAATTATTGCTACAAGAAGATTTAAGTGAAAACCAGGAGTATGTATTCGATATGGACTAAATTATTTATGACGATTGAATAATCTGGGATAATGGAGAATAGGAAGTATTTTGTAACTGCTTGAAAAGCGCTGTTGTTATGTTATGTTGCGCTGTCGTCTAGTAATGTAGGTTGTTGCAGCCTCCATCTTTACTATAAATAAAGCTTGAGAATTAACCCCATTTTTGTACCCTTTATATTTCTGTAAAACTGACCGACAAAAGTATCATCAAATAAAATAAGGCGAAAACTATAAACAACACCCACCCACCTAGCTGGTTCAATCCAAGTTGTGTTGAAGATGCTCAAGTTTTTTCTTTGATCAAGCCTTGATCATGTACGTACATTTTTTTAATTTTTATATTTTTTGTTTTAAAATTTTACACTTCAATCTTTATTGTTCGATTCTTTCTAAACTGCCCTAGCGTTTATTCCATAGCAAACGGAACATATTATTAAACAATTGTCACCTCATTAATCATGACCGTTTAGTAGTTTTGGTAATACGGTGGGTTGAACAAAATTTGTAATGAAAATTGATTCAATAAATAAAAAATTGCCGTATTCAACACAAAACTCTTACACGTTTCTCAGGTTATGCAGCATGTTGCAACAGACAAGTTAGCTGTACAAGCTTGTTGCATCAAATACTATTTACTTCAGAGATGGAAAAATGTAATTATTTTCGCCATTTCAACTAGAAGTAACTAATTTTTGGTTTCACTCAATTTACAGCATGGGACAAAACTAAAGCACGTATTGCTACTTTTCAATTAATTGTTAAGAAACTAAATTAAATTGTAATAATTAATAATTTTTTATTTACTTAAAAAAATTTATAAATTAAAACAAAAATTATATTGATTCTTTATTTAAATATTCAAAATCAAAGAAAATCAGAAGAGGGCATTATTCTAAGGCGACAAAGCTAAAGCACATAGTCAATACTGGGTACGCGAGAAGAGATAAAACCCTAACTGGCTTCGGTTCTCTTTTCGACTCCATATTAAAGATTCTCAAAAGGTGTTCCAACAGTGGAATTGTTTTTGCTGGTGATTTCAATGTCCACAACTGTTCTTGGCGCCGCCATTTTAGCCATACAAATTCGGAACTGGCCGTATTTTGAGTTATTTTTCGCGAACAACCAGCTTGTGCAATTAGTGAATAACCCAACACACATTTTTTGTGTTAAAGGTTACCAAAGTAATACGCTCGACCTTTTTCTAACTTCACACCCACAAAAGTATGAAGTTAGTGTTTGGTCACCTGTCGGCAATTCCGATCAATGCACCAAAATGTATTTATGAGAAAGCTCGTTGGGATGAGTTCAACGAATTTTTTTGGCAATTCAATTGAAAATTATATTTTTTTTGGCCATAATGTGGATGGCATAGAGAAAGTAGTTGCAAATATAATTTTGGTAGGAATGAAAAATTTTACTGCATTCAAAAAAATTTCGATTAAAACTAGATCGAAGTCCGGGTTTAATTAGACGTGTAAAAATGCAGTCAGATCAAGAGAGGAAGCATTCAGTATCTGGTGTAGAAACAAAAATGAAGATACTAATTCGGTAGGCAAAAGGGCAAGATCTTCGTGTGGCAATGTAATAAGGCGGGAGAAAAATCTGTAACCCTAGGAGTAGCAACAGCTTTTGGTTATTTATTAAAAGAGTAAGGGATAATTCTAGTTCTTCAATTCCGACTCTCTTAAAGAATGACCCAATATTCAGCGACCCGGTTGATAAAGCTGGTATATTTGTAAATAAATCTTATTTACCGGAGAGCAATGAATCACCGCCCGAGTTCGACAGAGTATCCGTAACTATGCCGATGATATTTTTTCAAACTCGAGCGGTTAAAAAGGTTTTAGCAGATCTCAACACCTACAAGATTCCAGGATTGGTTTCGAAACAGTGTGTGGGCCGGCATCGCAAAGTTTATTTTGGAGTTGCTCGACCGCGTACAGAAGAGGGCTAAGCGGCTCATTGGGGACAGTAGGATATTTAATCTTTTCTGATTCTCTAGAGCATCTAGGCAATGTGGGTTGTATTTCACTGTTTTAACGTAAGTGCTCTAACGAAATTAGGTAACTTGTTACCGTTACTTGCACGTTTTTGCGTTTAACTCTATTATAGTTATTTAAATCCTTTTTATGGTTGATTGGCCAGTAAATCGCACTACGCATTACAGTGAAAATTCGAACAGAACAGTCCCTATGTGGAATAAACTCTCTCCAGAGGTTTTTTCTATCACTTTCAATGTAGGAAAGTTGAAAAACACTTTTTCCTCTTTCCTCATCCCTATCTCCCTATTACCTAATTTTCTTGTTCTGACAAAATGCATTGTATGTATAGGGATCATCCCCTGAGTGCTGGAGTAAAGAGACTCAATATATAATGGCGTGCGTATCCATTATTTTTTAAAATTTCAGCACATCTTTATATAGTAGAGTGAACAATTTTGTCAGGTCTTCTTGTTATGTGTTTCATTTTGTCAAAAAAATAACAAATATTTATTACGATTCATAAATTTACGACTTTATAGCTTTATAGTTTTGTAAGAGACTTCCACAATTATGGGTTGTGAACAACCAGGTTACAAGAGGGGCATGACCGCCATAGGGACATAGGTGCCCCTGTAGGCTAGTAGGTAGTGTACTAGCTTGTCAGTATAGAGGTTGTGGGTTCAATTCCCAACGAAGACTTTGAAAATTTTCACTACAAAAATAAAAATTGGCTGTCGGTGGGGCTGCTCAGCGATGAAGGCATAGTCACTGGTGGCTGTGCTGTCTTATATACGGCAGTTAATTTCTGACTATTCTTCTGCTTTCACCATCTGTTTCATCTCTTCTCTATCCCTTTCCTAAAGAAGTTAGCACGGTACTTGACGAAATAGGCATTGTTGCCTGAAGTGCTACTTCTCTTAAAAAAAAATAACAAATAGTTGTTTAAATCGATCACATTATTAATATGCTTTAAGAAAATAAAATTCAATGGAAAGCATTTTAAGTTTTTTTTTTCATAATCATAAACTAAAATCGTTATAATTTACACTTCTTAAGCGATGTTTTCGTAGCTTTAATGAAAGACTTAATAATTATAAAAAAAACATTTTAAACTTTCTCAAAAAAATCCCTATTCCTCAAACAGTCCCCATTAGGGAATAATTTCCTTCATCTGGCAACATTGGTTATATAAAAGGAATATATTTGATTTCCGTATATATAATTTAGTATAAAAAATCTTCTTAAATTACATTTTTTTATTTTTTGTTATTAAAAGTTTGACGTTTTTTGAAATTTATCTATTGAAATTTGACTCCGAGCGTTCATAGCTACTCTGGTTGTATTTGACACATCGAATAACTTACAATAGATTGTGAATTTAAAAAATATTTTCATAAATACTTTTTTTAAGTACAGGGTGTTTATATAAAAATTAAATAAATATTTCATCAAACCATTAGATGGCATCTGCAGAGAAAGAAAAGGCAAACAAAAAACAATTTAATAAGTCAAACAATAAATTAAAAATGGGTGAAAAAATCTATATATGATCCATCAGCCGAACGTTTTTCAAAGCAATTGTTAGATATTGGGAATAGCGCAATTCCAATTGACCCCACCACAATAATGATTACGCTTCCAGGTAACTTTTGCCACTTTGCACAATCAAAACAAGAATTGGTCACAAACGTATTTCCCGGTACTTCACAAAATTTTAGAAACCATGATTGGTTGGGGGAAAGAACTATCTTAGCTGGACTGCCGCCCCACCGTCTACAAATGAAACTTGGTGTACAAATTATTTTGTTTAGGAATACCTGTCAGCCACGACTTTCCAATGGGACACGCTTAGTAGTCAAAAAAGTCATTAAAAATGTAATTGAAGCAAAAATGTGTTGATACCACGCATTCCTATGATTCCTCCAGATTTGCCATTTGATTTTAAACAGCTTCAGTTCCCCATACGTCTTGCTTTTGCAATGATCCCTGTTTTTCGCACGGTAAATTATAGGTATCATGTTCACGTGTTAATAAACCAACTGCTTTGTTTTTCTATACCGCGAACCAAAATCAATCGAAGAATGTCGTATATGTAAAAGCATAAAAGAATAAGCCGTATTATATAAGCACACAAAAATATTGAATTGAAAAAGATAAAATTATTTAAAAAAACATAAAAACAAAAACAAAAAAAAAGAAATTGTGTTCTTTCTGATTAATTTTTTTGAACGATTGAATTTTTTGGCGCACACAAAAAAGAACGCTGCAGAGCAGTCACGGGCACGCTAGTTATTTATAAAATATTGAAAAGGTTAATTATAACGTTAATTAACTATATTATAACTTAAAACTATTTTTAAGTATTTTATGTATTTTAAAAAATTTATGAAACAGGTAATTGATTTAAAACACAATTTTTGTTTTTATATTTTAATAAACCAATTTTAGCTTAAGAAAACTTTTAATTTATAATTAGCATTAATTTACTAAAAGAAAAAAAAATAATACAAAACTTTAATACGTTCTGTATTACAATTTAGAATAAAAAATAATTAATTTGCTATTGTACATCATTTTCCATCTCTGTTTTAACTTGTTTGAATGTCGATGGTAGTAAATAAAGTAAAAAAGACATTTATCATGTCTTCAGTATTACAGTTTATGTCTAAGAAGTAGTTCGCGGATTGTGGAAAATTACTTTTTAAAGAAAATTAAGAACCATTTCATTAAATTAAACAAAAAAAAGTGATAAATTGCTTATTAAATCAAAATACGCTTATTTTTAATGTTTGTTCAAAACACAAGTAATTTCTAAACGTATTTTACAAATGTGTTAATTAAAGAATTTATTATAACAGTGACATTCTTAATTCTTGTATAGATGAAATTACAGAAAGCATAGGTATTTCTAAATTTATAAATAAATAGATAAATAACAAAACTAAAAAGAAAAGTGATAAACAAATTGATTAACTATTTGTATTCTGGTAGTGTGAGAAATACTGAGCTTGAAAACTAACTACGGCATTTGTGTGAGAATGAAAAGAGAGAAAGAGAGAGAGAGAGAGAGTGTGTTTGATTGCAAAAAGAGCGAGTTATGTATTAAGTTGATTGTGCACAATTAAGAGCAATACTAATGACAAAAACTAATAGCCGGCTTTTTCAATAATTCAATGAAAATTGATTTCATAATTTTAAACAAGTTTTTAACAAATATTGTGTGTTTTTAAATATTTCAGAGTTGTAGATGTTTATAGATTATAGAAATATAAAATTTGATTCAAATTAACTCACTCTACTTGTTATCAAGTGATTTTCTCATTTAAGCTTAAATTTATTGAAGCAGAACTACTTCAATTAAACAAATAATTACTCTAGACTATGGGAAATTACAAAAAAAGAAATAAGAAGAAAATGAATAAGAGCCCTTTACTATATTTTTCGATTTATGACCCTCTGAACTTTCCATATAAAATTGGGTTATAAAATATATTTCTGATGCATAAATTAATTATTTAAAATTCGATTATACATTGCGGTCCCATTTGTTTCTTTTTTTTATCAAAATTTTTAATATTAATACACTACTGAAGGAAACACAACACAACACATCAATTTATGCAACAGACCAGCTGCACTAACTTCAAAAATTACCCAACTGAATCTTTCCAAAGAGAAATACGCAGCCTATTTAGGCGCTGTAAAACGTTTACTGACGGAAAAATATGCAAATGCATGAATATGAACACAAAGCACAGCAAAAAATATACAAAGAGAGAATATACCAATGAGACCCATTGTAAACAGATACGCTACGTAATACACAGAATCTTATCAAAAAACTTAAAGACATCAAGATAACCAAAAACACACGACTGGCTTCCTTTGACATCAAGGATCTATATACCTCAACATCAACACAAGAAGCCTTAGTTATCCTACGTAATAAACTAGACAATTTATACGTCATACAATACGTTACCGAAATTATAGACATTGCGAAGACGATAATAAAACAAAACTACCTTAGATTTAATAACCACTTCTAAAAATTATCATCGGAAAACCAACTTCGTCAATCTTCATGAAAATTTTCTTGCACTAATGGAAAAACACAAAATAACCTATTTTTATAGATACGTGGTGAAATCATATAAATCCTTGAAAAAGGTGCCCCTGTAGGCTAGTAGGTAGTGTACTAGCTTGTTAGTATGGGGGTTGTGGGTTCCCAACGAAGACCGAAGAATAAAAATTGACTATCGGTGGGGCTGCTCAGCGATGAAGGCATAGTCACTGGTCGCTGTGCTGTCTTATTATACGGCAGTTAATTTCCGACTATCCTTCTACTTTCACCACCTGTTTTCATCTCTTCTCTATCCCTTTCCTAAAGAATGCAGTACGGTACTTGACTAAATAGGCATTGTTGCCTGAAGTGCTACTTCTCTTTAAAAAAAAAAAGACAACACCGAAAAAATTCTGATAGACTCAAACACAATTTATAATAACATTACATACACAATAGAAAAAAGAACAGGACAGAAATTGAAATTATCTTGACATCACAATAACAGAAGGAATTGAATATTTAACATTTGACATCGATAGAAAACCAAATACCGCAGGCACTACCATGCACATCACTTCGAATTACCCCACCCAACATAAACTACTAGCATTTAGATATATGATACACAGGCTTAAAATAACCCTACTTACTGCGTATAAATACAATAATGCACTCGACACAATCTACAACATAGCTAAAAACAATGGCTACAAACAAACTATTATCGACAAACTTCTTAGACAATACCACACTATAAACAGGAATAAAGAAGACAAAAAAAATCAATCGATACAACACGACGGCACACTTTTACCTACACAGGACCACAATATATTAATTAACGAACCTTCTTCGCAAAGAAGGCTTAATTACGCCACTAAAAACAGCAACACTCTGAGACACAATATCAGGACATCGACAGAAACAACTGTCAAATTTAATTTCAGCGGAGTATACTGAGTCCCAATTTACATTGGACGACTTTTGTCGCTGCAACTCGTAGTTTGTTGTTGTAAATAATGTGAGTAAAGAGAATAGGGGAAGAGAGTAACTCTACCACTATTATCTTTACACACATTATTTACAACAACAAACTACGAGTTGCAGCGACAAAAATCGTCCAATGTAAATTGGGACTGACTTATTTGTACCTGTAAAACATACTTATACTTAGGACAAACTGGACGAACACTTAAAACAAGATTTACAGAACACATACGGTTCTACAAACGAAAAAGAGAAGACCCCACCTTTGCACCTTCAGAATCACGGACACTTACCAAGGGAAATAGATGAGTGTATGCCTTTACTGCATCCTATCAAAAAAGGACAAAGCCAGGAAAGACGTTACATGGGGAAGGAATTGACAGCAGTATTTTATTCACTGACGGAACAATCCCAAACAATTTAGTATCACTACTGAAGTACTTTATGTATGTACATCAGGCAGGCATATTTGTTAGATTTTTAAAAGAATAACGGTATCGTTATTCCCATGTGGGAAAAACTCACATAATTGTAACTTTTCATGTGAAAGTAAAAACATAATAAAAAATGTATCTGTTAAAATCTAATATTTAAAATGCAATTGTTTAAATTGCATAAAATTTGTATTCTTATGTTTATTAAGAAAAGCCCAGGTAAATTAAAAAAGTAATTGACTTTCGAAACTAATTTCGGATTTTCCTCTATATCGTGTTTCTTATTTATGACCATCGTGAAGTATTTTGGTTATTAGTCTTATTTCATCGGAATAAAATAAAGTTTTTTAAGTAATCGTTAATAAATTTTGATCTTCTGTTCTATTACGGTATCCAAATCTTTTGAGATGCCGTTAGAGTGCTTCAATAGGATTGGTACTATAATTTTTAAAACTTGTATAAAGTGGTTTAAATTAACGCTGCCAATATTTCCCCAATTTTATACGAATGGCTAGTTTAGCGATCCACAATTTTCCTTTCTTATTTCAAATTTCCTGTCACTGTTTTTTTCCCTTGTGACAACTTTTGCCAAATTAGATTTGTTCTCAAACGTACAACCATAATGAAAGTTGTAACATAACTAGCATTTTAAACTAAATTTTTTTTCTACAACTTTACTAAATATTTTCCTTCGATACCCTTAAAATAATGAATGGTATCGTAATTATGAACTGGCTGATTTTTGATTTTTTTATTTTAAATTTTCAACTGTTGAATTTTCGATTTTTCTAATGAAAAATAATTTTACGATTTATTATCAGTTATGTGATAAAATCTTTAAAAATTCTCGATTTTACTTGCGGTTCTGTGATACTTTTGATAAAATTGAGCATAAGTAATGAAACATTCTTTTGCTCTGTTATTTCTTTTTTCTAAGTACGGCTGCTTATTATTATGCTTAAGCATAGGGACATTTATATACATATGTATACCAGGTGTCCGTTAAAAAGGTGTAATACTTTGTTTTGCCGCCATTTTGGTAAACATTAGTTTTGACATTTTTATTTGGCAGTCGAGAAGTAGACAAATTCTGACAAATTTATTATTGAAAAATATTCAGTAAACCAACGTGTTTTATTAGTTAAAACAATCAACGATTACTTTGACGATGAGAAACAGCGTGCCAACAAAACGCACTATTTATCGTGTGGTGAAAGATTTTGAAAAAAAGAGGCCCAAGCATGGACCACAAAGTACAGCAAGATCGGTTGAAAATATTACTGCTGCTCAAGAAAGTGTTCAAAACAATCCATCAACCCCCATTCGACGTCGAACTCAGTAGCTTGGTCTTCAAAGAACAATTTCGGCCATAAATTTGCACAAGGATTTGCATTTGTTTCAATATAGGATTCAGCTTCTTCCACAAGGCCATTTGGATTACTTTGACGATGAGAAACAGCGTGCCAACAAAACGCACTGTTTATCGTGTGGTGAAAGATTTCGAAAAAAGAGGCCCAAGCATGGACCACAAAGTACAGCAAGATCGGTTGAAAATATTACTGCTGCTTAAGAAAGTGTTCAATTCGACGCCGTACGCAGAAGCTTGATCTTCAAAGAACAATTTCGGCTATAATTTTGCACAAGGATTTGCTTTTGTTTCAATATAAAATTTAGCTTCTTCCAAAGGCCGTTTACGCTGCCATACACATGCCAATAGGATATTACAGCTCGCCCATGACAACCCCGATTATGATGAAAAAATCATAATGAGTGACCAGGTATATTTTTATTTGAATGGATATGTGAATAAACAGCATAGTCGGTTCTGAGGAATGGGAAACCCTTAAATTATTCAATAGTTACCTTTGCATCCATTAAAAATGACAGTCTGGTGTGTAATTTAGTCAGGGGGAATCATTGGGATTTACTTCTTTGAAAATAAAAACGGCTTAACGGTAACTACGAATGGGGAGCGATATCGTGATATGATTGAAAACTTTTTAACGCCACAACTGCATACTTTGGGCTTGATTATCATGTGGTATCAAAAGAACAGTGCCACTAGCATACAGCCAGAATTACAATGAAATTACTGCGAGACCTCTTTTTTTACAACAAGTTATTTAAAAAATGGTGGTGTTGATTGGCCTGATTTGACTGCTCCGGACTTCTTTTTGTGGGAGAATCTAAAAAGCAAGGTTTATGCAAACAAACCAGAAACGCTTGAGCAAATCAAATAAAATATTCGTGATGAAATTTTTTTTTTTTTTTGTAAAGAGAAGTAGCACTTCAGGCAACAATGCCTATTTAGTCAAGTACCGTGCTACCTTCTTTAGGAAAGGGATAGAGAAGAGATGAAACAGGTGGTGAAAGTAGAAGTCGGAAATTAACTGCCGTATAAAGACAGCAATAGCGACCAGTGACTGTGCCTTCATCGCTCAACAGCTTTACCGACAGTCAATTTTCATTCGTGATGAAATTAATAAAGTACCGCGTGAAATGTGTGAGAATATAATGAAAAATGTGCTCAAAAGGGCTCGCATTTGTGAGACTAAGAGAGGCGGACATTTATCTTATATTTTATTCCATACATTATTGCCCACATTAAATAAAACATTTATCAATGCCAGATCCATTTCCTTTCATTTAATCAAAAATGATAAACAAATAAAGTAGTATACCTTCCCGGTGGACACTCTGTACTTTAAGCAGCAGAAATTTTGAAATATATGAACATTAGGATCCCATAAAAGGAGTTTACGAAATATTTTATCCAAATTTATGCTGTTGCATTGACTTTGTTAAGGTGCCTTTACATGATGTGTTTTTTACATATGACTTGTCACTTTGAAAATCCATATGTAATTTCATATGTATGTCAAAGTTGCCAATTTTACATATGGATTATAATTTTTGTGTTTATACGTACATGTAAATTACATATGACAAAACCTACGAAGTCATTGTTCACAGCTGTTATTTTATACTGCGTGTTAAATCAAAGAAATTGTGTAAAAGCTTGAAAAAAACAAATTAAAAAAAAAACAGAATGCAAAAAAAAGGGTTACAACTGTATTATGCAGCATTGTATCAATAATAATATTTATATTATTTAATTTTGCACTTGCTTTTAATTTAGCTGCACTTTTTTATTTATTTACCTTACCACAGCTGATGCTAACAAAGATGACAACTTTGTTCTTTTTTCATCCATTTTAGTGCTTTCCACATTTTTTGGAGATTTAATAACGCTGAAAGTAAAGAAAGAACAAGTTGCACCACTTGAAGACAGATGCTTTGTCATATGAAAATAGAACACGCTCTAAATGAAAATTTGTCATATGACACATGTATTAAACATAAGAAAAGTTTAAATCCGTTTACACGATACATATGTATTTTGCAATGTGAAATCTGACAAGTCATATGTAAAAAACACGTCATGTAAAGGCACCTTTAGTCTATCTAAAAGCATGTGTATTGTGAATATTATGAATTAATAATAACTATGGCAGTGTTCCCATTCATGGCAAATACGTTGAGTGTGCGTAAATATAAGAGAGCGAGAGAGAGAGATTAATTTGTTTTGTTTACAGTGTTTACTTACGCAGTTAATTGTTGACTGTGTTGTGTCTAAAAAACAATGAACTTAAAATAAGTTAAATAGTTTTTTGTTATGAAAATAAACATTTTGGCAAACGACATTTTTTAAGCTCCAAAGAAGGGGAAATTTATTATTTTTATAATGAAATTTAATTCAATTTACATACCTTTTTTTATTTTATTTACTCTTTACTTCTCTGATTAAAATTATTTTCCTAAAAATGTGAACGTGTGTACACTTAATTTATAAATTGTATATCCACTATCGATAATTCAGTTTTTTTTTTTCATTAAAATAATAAATATTAATAACATAAAACTATGAAATAAACAACAGAAGCAACAAAAATTTTTATATGGTTTCATTTGTACGAGTATTTAGTATTCTATTGTTGTTTTATATTTCTTCCATTACAGTTTTAATATTATAATTTTTTTATTTTTAGTTTTTTAGTTTTTTTATGTTTTAATTACAGTTGTTGTTTTGGAATTTTTCTTTTATTTCCGTCTTATTTTATTCACATTTTTGTAGCTTAAAAAATTAAATATGTTTGTAATATAAATTTGTAGACGAGGGATTATTAATCAAGCGATGATTGAATGGGCATTTCTTTTTTGTGGAGAAGATTAATATTTTTGCTTGTGACAGCCAGACAAAGTAGTTAATAATTAATTACTAAGATCTTATTAATTAATTAAACTAATAAAAGTAGACAAAAGTGCATATATCTAATGAGCTAGTGAGGCCGGTAATTACTTATATAAGAAGTCTACATTTCAGACTAGGGGACGAACTTGATCTCTACACCGAATACATAACTGTAACGTCAGTAGTGTTAAGGCAAAATTATGCTGGACATTTCCACAACCAAGAACTTATCATAGACTTCGAAAAGTATTTGACAGCAGTGAAAGAATTCTGTACCACAGAGGTATACACTTTTGGTCTTGAGGAATCGCTATAAAACGGTTAGATTGCTTGTGCGTGTATCTAAAGTACGATACATATATAATATGTATGACATTTGTGTACACAGTTTTGGCATTTTCGTAGCTCTAGATTCTTACGTGGTGAAGGAGGAGAGCGTATTAGTATTAGCTTTTCAAGGCATACAATCACTCGTAAAACCGACATGCACGGCGACTAACAACAAACAACTTGTATTTGAATATACAGTGTGCGACAAAACATATGCATGGACTTGTTTTTGATCTCATATAGGATGCTAACACCCAAAATATAATTGGTAAATAAGTTCTTTTTATTTATTTACTACAATGAATGTCTCCTTTTAGGAATGCATAACGCAAGGAAAAGATAAAACAATTATAACGGATTTTTTTTATTAAATTTTGCAATGTCGCTTTTTGACCCGCGAAAAAAAAAAGCACAAAGTTATACACTTTGCATTTTTCCTTAATTATAAAAAGACTACAAACAGAAAGTACCGTTAAATAATAAAGAATTCTCTTTTAAATATTAAGGGAATATTTGGTGACATTTTGCAAGTGTTTGCAGACGCTAATTATCTTTCCGAGCCATCGGTTATAGTTTTAAATTTTTTAACGAAAAATGGCTAATAATAAGTACTCTGCGCATTTAAAAGAAAAAATAATAAATGATTACAATAGTGGTGAATCAGTAACATGTATTGCAAAGACATTTGGAATAAGTCATAGTGTGATTTCGCGCATAATAAGCCGTTTTCGTTGTACAGGCTCTTTGAGTACTATACACAATGGGGGTCGGCCGAGGAAAACTACTAAGCGTGACGACCAGGCAATACTTAGATTAATAAAAAAGAATCCCTTCATATCAGCAAGATCTATCTCGAATCAAATTCAATTGAATGTATCCATAAGGTCAATACAGAGACGAGCTGTTGAGGGTGGATTGAAGCCATACCGGTGTTTAAAAAAACCTTTTATTTCTGCAAAAAATAGATTAGCCAGACTTGAATTTGCAAACGAGCACATAAACTGGACGGCAATGCAATGGAATACCGTACTCTTTTGTGATGAATCGAAGTTCAACCTGAAAAGTTCCAACGGATTTAAGCTGGTACGTAGACCTAAAGGACAAAGCCTTAATCCTCGGTATACTAAGGGTACAGTAAAACATGGAGGGAGGGAATGTTTTGGTCTGGGGATGCATTTCGGGCCGCGGGATTAGACCAATCCACAAAATAAATGGTATAATGGATCACTTCGTATACAAGGACATCTTGGAAAATGTAATGCTCCCCCATGCAGAAGAAGAAATTCCCCTTAAGTGGAGGTATCAACACGATAACGATCCGAACCACAAATCTAAGTATGTGACGGAATGGCTCGGAAACAAGAAGATCGACGTTTTGAAGTGGCCAGCACAATCGCCGGATCTCAATCTCATAGAAAATTTATGGGACATTGTAGATCATAAAATAAATCGGGATAATTGCAAAAATTTAGACGAGCTTTTCCAGCAAGTGGAAATCGCATGGAATGGAATTTCTGGTGAAATTTTATCGAATCTAATCGAGTCCATGCCACGTAGATGCGAAGCGGTTTTAAAAAACAAAGGGTACGCCACTAAATATTAGAGAACGTATTTCTATTTTTTAATGAACTGAAATTGTGCTTATGTTTTGTCGCGAACAAAAAAGTATGTTGTTAACTTTTCTGAAATTTTTCTAATTTTTGATAGGAATTCTTTTCGTTTTTTTTATAGCAAATATTGGTTATATATTACCTATTATGTAAAAATAGAACAATCTTAAATTATAATATGTTTGGCGTTGTTATTATGGAATACATTATGTGTCACAAGTTCGAGCATTTGTTTTGTCGCACACTGTATATATGTATATATATTTTTTCGTTCGGACCAGCACTCAGAGGATGACCCCTGCTCATGCAATGCATTGTACCAGAATTTAGGCTATGGGAAGTAGTGTGTGGACATTCGTTTTGAATTTCCCTAAATTGAAAGTGACAGGCAAGACCTGTGGAGGGAGTTTATTCTACATACGAACTGTTCTGCTAAAAAACGGATTCCCTCTGTAATGCGTAGTGCGATTCACTGGTCTATTAAACACAAATGGATGTGCCTTCAACGAAAATCGAGTCAAACCCAAAAACGTGCTAGTTTCGGAAACAAGTTCCCTAATTTCGTTAGAGCACTTACCATTGTAGTAACGATAAAACACGTGAGATAAAACCCATATTGCGTCGATGTTTCAGAGAATCCATATAGTTGGATACTCTACTGTCCCCAATGAGCCCCTTGGTTCTTTCCCTTACGCGGTCGAACAACTGCAAAGAGACTGTGAGAGTTGTATTTCATCTTTAAATGAACATAGGTGGTATAAATAGTACGGAGATCGGATGGAGTGAAGTATTTCTTACACCGTTTTACAATACCAAGGCACTTGAAAACTTCTTTAAAAACCTGAGAAATGTGTTTAGTCCATCGAACATCACACTGAATTTTCATGCCAAGAACATCAAGAGCTTCCGATTCCATAATACCTACATCACCCATAGTAGCAGGTGCGACACCATTTTCGAAAAACAGATGTATGCGTAAGTGTATCATGCATGTTCCGCCTTTTAGAACTTACCTCCAACTGGTTCGTTCTATTACTAAATAAATACGAATGCCAAATGATGCGTAAAAGTAAATAGGGCGGAAAGTTTGACAAAGAAGGTCATTTAGAAAAATAAGGAATAGAGTAGGAGAAAGAACGGAGCCTTGCGGTACCCCTGAATTTGTCTTGAACTCGTCGGATGAATATATGTATATTAAACTCATAGGGCAAAATTCATAGAACCTCGATCAACAGGACAGGTTCTTCATAACTATCTACTGCAATTAATACAGTTTTGCTTCCACAAACAACAAAAGCTCAAAGAAAATGAAAGATCTCGTCAGAGTATCAGTTACTATGCCGAGGATATTTTTTCGAGCGCGAGCGGTTAAAAGGGTTCTTACAGATCTCGACATAAACAAGTCTCCTGGGCCTGATTGGATACCAGCACTGGTCTTGAAGCAGTGCTCGTCGACGCTAGCGCGTCCATTAGCAGCCCTTTTCAGCACATTGTATCATGTCGGAGAATTTCTGAAGTGCTGGAAAGTTGCTTATGTAACGCCGATCCCCAAAAAGGGGGAGGCTAATACCCTGAAAATTACCGCCCAATCGCAATTTGTTCTGCACTTTCTAAAGTATTTGAAAGTATGATTAATTTCCATCTAGTGAGATACCTGGAGTCCAACAGCTTGCTTAGTGACCGACAATATGGTTTTCGTAGGGGGCGCTGTACGGGTGACTTGTTAGCATTTTTGTCGGAACAATGGTGTAACTCCATACATCATTTTGGAGAAAGCAAGTTGGTGGCTCTAGATGTTTCCAAAGCATTTGATAGAGTGTGGCATGATGCACTTCTGTCAAAACTTGTTGCTTTTGGTGTCGGTGATAATTTTTCCAGATTTATATCGAGTTTTCTCAGAAATCGCACTATACGAGTTGTTATAGATGGGATTTCATCAGACGAGTTCATGATAAATTCAGGGGTACCGCAAGGCTCCGTTCTTTCTCCTACCCTATTCCTTATCTTTCTAAATGACCTTCTTTGTCAAACTTTCAACCCTATATATTCTTTTGCAGATGTCAGCGCCATTTATCACTCATATTCATTTGGTAATAGACCAGGCCATTTGGAGGTTACTTCCAAAAGGCAAAACATGAATGATACGCTTAATCACGATCTTGCGACAATCTTGGAATGGGGTCGTGTGAATAGAGTAGAATTCAATGCTCGTAAGACACAATGTTGCATGCTTACGCATAGATCTTTGTTTGGTAGTGGTGCTGCATCTGTTACTATGGGTGATATAGGTATTACGGAATCGGAAGCTCTTGATGTTCTTGGTATGAAAATTCAGTGTGATGTTTGTTGGACTAAACACATTTTTCAGGTTTCTAAAGAAGCTTTCAAGTGCCTCGGTTTTTTAAAGCGGTGTAGAAGATACTTCACCCCATCCGATCTCCGTACTATCTATACCACCTACATCCGTCCGAAAATGGAATACAACTCTCATGTATGGACCGGCGCTCCAAAGTCTATTTTGGGGTTACTCGACCGCGTACAGGAGAGGGCCAAGAGGCTCATTGCTGACAGTAGGGTATCCAACTCTATTGATTCTCTAGAGCACCGACGCAATGTGGGGTGCATTTCACTGTTCCATCGTTACTACAATGGTAAGTGCTCTAATGAAATTAGGGAACTTGTTCCTGATACTCGCACGTTTTCACGTTTAACTCGATTTTCGATGAGAGCACATCCTTTTATGGTTGATTGGCCAGTGAATCGCACTACGCATTACAGGGAAAATTCGTTTTTCAGCAGAACAGTCCGTATGTGGAATAAGATCCCTCCGGAGGTCTTTCCTGTCACTTTCAATCTGAGAAAGTTCAAATCGAATGTCCACAGACACTACTCCCTTTTTCCTCCTTCCCGTAACCTAATTTCCTAGTTCTGGCACAATGCATTGCATAGGTAGGAGTCATCCCTTGAGTGCTGGTCCTATAAAAAAAAAAAGTAGAGGCTGGTTCAACATCGTTTTTTAGGGTCTATTAGAGAGGAGTTATCCTAGAGCTCTGTAGAGAATCACAAGGGGATAACAATTCTTAGTGAACTTGCTGTATGAATGTGGCGATGCTTAATATCAGACTTTATACCTGCCGTTAATTTTAAAAATATTTCAAACATTTGTTTTGCTAATTTATACCAGATCTCAGAAGATGTTCTATACTCTCAAGGTTACACGAACGAGAATATTATTTACGAAAACTTTGCATTGAATTTTAAGTTCCTTTCTTTTCTTAATCATCATCATCATCATGTTGTAACTAAGTTAAGAATAGTGTTTATAGAATTTATTTAAAAAGCATAAGATAACTGGCTGAACAAAACAGACACGCTCATGAGACTGATCTGGTGTCGATTAAAGACGCATGTAAGGTATTCCAAATTTCTGCCGTGAGTAATCAAAAGCAATAGAGAATATAATAATTGATATAATTGGAAATAAAAACAACAGGATATTCAGGATTATTACACAAACTTATTTAAGATATTGAATTATTAAATCACATTAAGATCATGTTAATTTGGTGAATGGTGCGTTATGTATCTGAACTGAAATAAAACTGTATGATCTTAATGGAAAAATCAGTAATCTTTTCTGTTTCTTTCTTTGACTGAATCTCCGCCACAAATTTTTCCTATTAGATAAACACTTCATTTTCTTAGTTTCTGTGAAAAAGAAAAGAAAAAAAAGACACTGTCTTTCACACGTATACACACACACTTATGCTTAAGAAAATGGTAAGTAATAATAAAGAAAAAGCATTAAATAAATATTAAATCAAGAGAAAAAAATTAATAATAAATATTAATTAAATCACAGCATATTTTCTTCATACACACATGTTTGTACAAAATAGCAGCCCAACAAAATTAACTTACTAGAGTCGCGCTTAGTAGCTGCTCTGTTTTGCAGTTGAAATTATAAACAGGAAAAGAACTCACAAAATTATTTTGAAATGAACTTTTGTTAGAAAGAGAGAAAGAGAGAGAGAGAGTTAAGGCAAAAAAATTACATAAAAGAGAATTCAACAAATATCCTCTCTGTGAGCACAATTTAATTCTTACATTTGTTTTATAAAGAAAACAAAAAACAAACAAACAAATTAAATAATAAATAAATACAACAACAACAACAGACAGAGAAGCATAAAATTTTTTGTATCATTTCTGCTTCTATTTCGTTCAGTGAAACGAACAGGCACACAGAATTTAAAAATGATGAAGGAAGTTGTCAGTAAGTTTTTGCATTTGTGATTTTATTTGCTTTGCAAAAGAAAAACAAAATTCAAAACTTCATTATTATCTGCAGCACAATTTAATTATAAACAAAATACAAATTAAAATTATCCCATATTAGTTTATACCAGCGTTCCCAGATTTTTCTTTTTCAATTAATCTAATTTCCTAATTACAATTTTTTATTTTCAAAAATTCCTGGCAGCACGTTTTAACTTGGTCGTTTTCTTAGTCGTAAGAAAAAAAAATAGAAGTAATAGAAAAGTTGTCACAGTATAAAGGGCGTTTTTTACAGAGGTATAGAACTTTGAAATGCATTAAAATATAGATGAATTTTTTGTTGATATAAAATTAACTTTATTCGAGAGAAAATCTTTTGGCTTCATAATTTAAATATGATTTTTAGCGTAAGACCGCCACTGTTGGCTCGGACGTGGCATAATCTGGAGGTTAAATTTTTGATGACTTTTCTTAGAATGTGGTCATATATCAGCAATACGCGGCGAATGTTATACTTCAAGAGGAAAATATTGTTTCGGGCTTGTCAGCTTAAAGTAGCGATCTTGTAGGCCAATTACCAGCTCTGCTATGTGAAACTTTGCGTTTACTAAAGTTTTCCTTCAATAAATCAATTATGGCACAAGCCATAAATTTTATGGCTTCATGCGTTCTGGACCAGGAATTGGATAGTCTCCAACTCTTCAACAAGGACTGAAGGCTGCGGCCTAATCCGGGCTTTTGAAGTTGCAACTAGGAGTAACTGGAGGATATACGTATCTGAAGGCCTTCTAGGGCGAGGATAATGCTACATTTCATCCACAGTGGTATGATCCACCGTCTGGTTACACAGCTAGGTACAACTGTGTAATTAGATTTACATCTGCGCCTGACTATATAGTCTTAATCAGATGGTGGTCAAACCACTACATAATTTGGGACGTCATGTTCGTTCTAGGAAGCCGAAGCTATAATTCTATGCAACAGGTCTTTCCTAGTTCCAACTTCGATGATTCCAGAGCAGGGCTGCAAACCATCACTCCTTACTTAAGAGTTGGAGACTTTCCAACTCCTGTCCAGAACACATGTCTAGCATGCTCACTGGATCTGGGAACATTTCACCAGGTAGGTGTTATTAAAGGTGAAATTAACCCGGCCACCATATAACCATAGCCTGATATGGGACCGCAAAACCACAACCACCACGATACTCCCATAAAGGACCAACCTCAATAATCAGTCAAAGAACAGTTAAATGTCTAAAGAGACAAATGACGGAACTTTGCGGGTCACTGATTCCCGTGGAAATAAAGTGAAGTTTCCAGTTGTACCCCTGCTGACTTCAGGGGACTGGGCTCCCTTTTTCCCCCAGTTGCACAGGTCTACATGGTAGCTCTCCATAAAGACCATATATGTGCCCCCGGGGATTACAGCTAGGTACAGACGTAAATCTTATCACGCATGGCACAAGCTGTGCAATGTTGTTGACACCACAGCTCCTGCAAATTGAGATGTTTCAGTTGATGAGCGAAAAAGTTTGTAAACATGGTTTTATAGAGGTCCCCCTTGAAGAAGTACGAAAAAATGATACCACCAGCCCACCAACCGCATCATACAGTCAGTCTTAACATAAACTTGACATTTATCATCACTCCAAACACGGTAGTTTTTGGTTTGTATTGCCCTATCCATTCAAACAAAAGTGAGGTTAATCGCTAAACAATTTGTTTATGAAAATTAGGTTCAAGAACAATCTAGTTTTGGGCCCATATACTGAATACCCGCCTTGCTATGTGATCATGTGGCTTTAATTTTTATACGAGTTGAATTTTGTGAGCAAGCAAATCAGGAACTTTCCGCAAAGTCTTTCATAAATTGGAAGGACACTTAGCTGCACGAATTTAGATAGGGTCTTCCTCTACCCTACGCTCACGGACTGTACGACGTCCCTGTGGTATGCGTATTATCATTTAACGTAAACGTGATGCGAAAACGATCCATAGTTAATCGAATTTTGCATTTCCCAGAATCGACTATTCTGTTTATTCACATATCCCTTCAAATAAAAATGTGCCTCGTCACTCATTATGATTTTTTGATAAAAATCGAGGTTGTCACGGGCGAGCAGAGCAGTAACATTTTATTGGTGTATGGTATGTACGGCGTAAATGGTCTGGTGGAAGAAGCTCTTGTGTCAACTGAAGCTTATATGAAAACAAAAGCAAATCCTTGTGCAAAATTGCGTTCCTTGATCAACTTCCAGAGCACGGTGTCGAATTAAGGTTGATGGATTGTTTTAAACACTTTCTTGACAAACAGCAATGTTTCCAGCCAATCTTGCAGTGAGTTATTGGGGCCTTTTGCTTAAAAATCATTCACTATACGGTAAATAGTGCGTTTGTTTCTTACAAAAATTTCACTTCAAAACTTTCTCATTGTCACAGTAATCGATAATTGATTTCGATAAAATGATTTTAAAGATTAAAACATATTGATTTATCAAATATTTTTCCATAATAAATTTGTCACGTGTCTACTTCACGACTAACAATTATGAACTGTCAAAATGGCGGCAAAACAAAATAATATAACTTCCCGGCGGATACTCTGTATATATTTGAAACTTACACATAGTGTATCCGCTCAATAGAAAGTCTAGTTTAAACGAATGTTTTCAAATCGTTAAAATCGAATGAGTAAAGTGGCGGCAAAACAAAGTAGTATACCTTTCCGACGGACACACTGTATTTTAATTTAAATATGATAAATTAATCTCTATTTACGTAGATACTCAAATAAAATTATTTTTTCGTCTAAAGTGTTTCTTTGCTATGAAACTATTTTCGTTTTAAATTTTAAATAACTGCTGCTTTTATTAATTATTTATCAACTTGTGAATAATTATACTCAAATATAACATTTTTATTATTCAACTATTTATCTATCGTTCGATTGTTATGTTTGTTATGTTTTTACATTTTCTTTCGAAAAGCTATAGAAATTTATTATGGCATTTAGTGGCAAACTTGTTTATTCATTTGTTGTTTTTGTTTCATTTAACTGTGTAATAAAATAGTTTAAAAATTATTATTTGCATAAATAAATCGTGGAAAACCAAGCCCAAAAAAATATAAATTGTAGAGAGCAATAAAATTTGATATAATTTTGCATTTGAAATGGCTGTTGATTTGAGTCGTATTTTGGGATAGAAAAATAATGTTATTGTACGTTGGAAAGAACTTTATAACGGACGAATAACTGTTTATGTTAACCGGCAACTGTCCGATAAAGTTTTCATTTGCAATATTTAATTCCTTATTTATTTATTTTATTTATTTAAATATTTTACAACAAATTTCTTGGAAGTTTTATTTGTGCAAAATAAAAAAATAATAAATAAACGATTTTGATGAATAAAACGAAGTGTATAAAACTGTTTCCAAAATAACAACTTTAAATATATTGTTTGGGTATTATTATTTTGCTTAATTACGCCTTAAGCTTGTTACTTTAATCAAGCCTGACATAATGCTTTAGCCAGTTTATTTATTCGCTTTGCAAAATATGACGAGTAGCTAGAAATGCCAACAAAATGATTTTGAACAAAATTATAAGTTTTATTGTCTTTAAGTATGCAACATTGTTTGCAGTTGGTTACAAAAAATTGTTGCCAGAAACATTTTGATGTTAATAAACATGAAGCCAGAAACACTTTTTGACTTTTGACTTTGCACAACTTCAGGGATTTCTGTTATAGCTTTTTTTTACGGCGCTTGCTTCGCTCTCTATTCTTGCTTCACACCCCAATCGTAAGCGAATCAACCTGCTTCGCCATACAAAATTTTGAGAACGAAGCTGGTAGATTCATATTGAATCTAGCTGCAAATCAAGGAAAAATCCTCTCTTCTCTAATTTTTATCGTAAGTTTATCTGCACTAGTTGTCAAAATTAAACATTTTTGTAAACAAAGAAAAATTCCAAACAAAACAAAGTTAAAAGTGAAAACTTAAAAAATATATAATGTTTTGTGGGTGTGTTAATTTATTTTAATTTTATAAAGTTAAAGAAAAATGGATAGGAAAAAAATTATACTTAATGCTATCGCGGCAAGAAGGATATCTTCTGTTGTTTTTCAACTGTTGTTGTTGTTGTTTTTTAACTTATGTTTTTCTGTTTAATAACAACTGTCAAATCGAAGCAGACAAATGAGTCGTGTAAACAGCATGATTCATAAACTTGCTTCAGAGAGCGAAACACGAGATTCAAATTGTCGTGGAAACAGGCTATTATTATTTACTTCACAATTTTTTGTATTCTTTCGCACGAAAAGCTGGTCAAACTACCGTTCATAAACGCCCAAGCCGATTGTTTTAAAATTTTAACTACAGCCAGAAGATTGTTATACTGGTGAACAGCGTTTTTTTGCCACAATTTGAAGCCATAGAGATTCACAATTATTCAAATTTAAATCGAAACATACTTTTAGGGGTTAAAAAAATTAGTTTATTTTATACGGGTTTTTCAACAAGAAAAACCAAAAAACTTAGGTTATGAATGAAAAATGATATCTGATAAATGTCCACCACGATCACGCTGACAAATGTCGGTTTTTTTACCAAAGTTTTTAATCATTTGTTTTTTTGGCAAACTAGAGATCCTATTTTGTTAATCACATCACGGACTTTGAGTTTTAAGACTGAAATCGATTCAATTGGTTCCATATAGGGTCTTTCCTTAACATAGCCTGACAAAAAATAATTCATTGGTGTTAAAGCACGCGATCTGGCTGGCCACTTAACTGCTGATTGTCGTGAAATTTGCAATAAATTCATTGTTTCATTGGCTGTGTGACCTGTGGCACCGTTCTGTTTAAACCACATGTCCATGATAGCCACGTCGTCAGTAATAGGCCAAAAGTGAGTTGTTAGCTTCTCGCGATAGCATGATCCATTGATCGTTACCGTATTTTCTTATCTTCGAAAAAACAAAAAACCGCTCAATCACGCTTCCATACCACGTAGCGTACCATACAGTTACACGTTGAGCATGCAAAGGCTCAATAATCGCTCTAGGATTCTCAGAGGCCCAAATACGGCAATTTTGCTTGTTGACATACTTTGACATGTAAAAATGGGCTTCATCTGAAAAATTATTTCTTCAGAAAAGCCAGCCGGCTGTTCCTGAATGAATTGAGTGAATCTACGGCGATGTAAACCACCAGTTGAAATTTGTAAGGCTTCAAAGTCAAATTCTTATGCAAAGTTCGCCGTGTGCTGGTTTTGGATAAACCTAATTGTTAAGAACGTCCAGGAATTTATAAATTTGGATCTGCTTCTATATTGTGGCTCACGGCTGCAATGTTTTCAGTTGAATGACTCGGCCGTACACGCGTTGGTGTTCGCACATTTTGTATCGAGCATGTCGACTCAAATTTGCCGACCAAATTTTTAACGACCTCAGAAGGAAAAATCCGAAAATATCACGAATTTAGCGAAATTTAAAACTTTAACAGAACCATCATTTTCATAGTCGATTTGAATTATTTTAATGCGATCTTCGTGTGAAGTTGAATTCATTGTAACAATTGCCAAAGCATCTACTGCGAATACGTCAAAAAATTAAATGTCAAAACTATCATGTTGTTGGCAATGCCGCAGTTGAAAAAGAAAGTTCTTGTAAAAAAACTCGATATAAGAAGTCTGTCAGAGGGAACTTTTTGAAAATAGGTGTGTAAGAGTTACCATTCGCACTATTTACAACATGAAAAGTATGTATGCGATGTGGCACCATCTTGTTGATACTACATGTTATTCAAGCCCAAGGCATGCAGGTTTTAAGTTTTCAATCATATCACGATATCGCTACCCATTCACAGTTGCCGTTACGTTGTTTTCATTTTGAAAGAATTAAGATTCATTGATTGCTCTTAAACAAATTGCAAATGGCACACCAGACTGTCTCTTTTAATGGATGCAAAGGTGACTGCTGAATAATTTCAGGGTTTCCCATTCCCAAGAACCGTCTATTCTATTTATTCACATATCCATTCAAATGAAATTATGCCTCGTCACTCATTATGATTTTTTCATAAAAATCGGGGTTGTCATCGAAGAGCTGTACTATCCTATTGGCATGTTTGGGGCGGCGTAAACGACTTTGTGGAAGAAGCTCTTGTGTCAACTCAATTCTATATGGAAACAAATGTAAATCCTTGTGCAAAATTATGGCCAAAGTTGTTCTTTGAAGACCAAGCTCCTAAGAACGGCGTCGAATGAGGTTGATGGATTGTTTTGAACACTTTCTTGACCAGCAGTAATATTTTCAGTCGATCTTGCTGTACTTTGTGGTCCATGCGTGGGCCTCTTTTTTTCGACATCTTTCACCACACGATAAATAGTGCGTTTTGTTGGCACACTGTTTCTCATCGTCAAAGTAATCGATGATTGATTTTGATAAAATGTTTTTACGATTAAATCACGTTGGTTTATCGAATATTATTTCATAATAAATTTACCACGTGTTTACTTCACGACTGCCAAATATGAAATGTCAAGACTAATGTTTACCAAAATGGCGGCAAAACAAAATAGTATACCTTCCCGGCGGACACTTTGTATATATTTGAAACTTACACATAGTGTATCCGCTTCATAGAAACTCTAGTTTTAACGAATATTGTCAAATCGTTAAAACCATTATTCACAATGAACACAATGAATGGTCCAGGTCCAGTAAGTATGAATACCGTCGTGTTCTTAATCATATTAAGCTTCATGCGTCCTGGACCAGGAGTTCGATAGTCTCCAACTCTTTAGCAAGGAGTGAGGGCTGCGGCCTATTACGGGCTTTTATAGTTGCAACTAGGAGTGACCGGAGGATATATGTATCCGAAGGCCTATTAGGGCGAGGATGACGCTACATTTCATCCACAGAGGTAATGATCCACCATCTGATTACGGCTTACGGCCAGGCGGTGTGCAGATGTAAATCTTATCACGTCAAACCAAACGAGCAGAGACACTTAATATTTTGAAAAACAAGTCACAATAACATATAATACAAATTTAAATAACAGGATTACAGGGCCATCCCTGTAAGGCACGCTGTAGGTATGAGTAACTTATACCTGGTCAAGTTATTGAATTTACTTTTAACAAGAATTATGCAAATCTTATCCTGTATTAATCAGTTAGTGCAGAAACAATCAAGCGAGCCAAGAAAACAACGATTATCCTTTATTTGTTATAATTATTAGCACAGTTTAAGACAGGGCTGAAAAACTGTTTGGTTTTAAATATATTTAATAACAGTCTTTTATAGCGTTATATTCTTAAATTAATTAATTAGCTGATAGTCTTAGTTTTAGTGCTTTAGTCCATAAGATTTATTATAATTTTAATTAAAATCTATATATATATAAATGAATGTCTGTCTGTCTGTCTGTTTGTTTGTTTGTTTGTGCTCTATAGGAGGCCAAACCCTTGGGCCGATTTTCCTGAAGTTTTCACAGCATGTTACTGTGACTCTGGAAGGAATAGTAGGCGATATTAAGCTTTAATTGGACAACGGGGCGTGGCACTGCCCATATAACCCAAAAATTTAAATCGTTATATTTTAGGCATTTTTTGACCTACGTCGATGATGTTTGGTACATATGGTATTGGCATAATAAGGAATACGTGCCAGGAGAAAATTGGGTGGGACCACGCCCCTTTTTAGGACAATTAAAAATCGTAATATAGTCTTAACTACTGGACCGATCGTCATTAAATTTTTACAATAGGATATTTTAACGAAATAATAAATTCTTTGACTCAGGAATACTTATTGACCAATGATACCAACAGATTTACCATTCGATTTTAAACGATTGCAGTTTCCTGTTCGGTTAGCGTTTGTGATGACTATTAACAAAGCTCAAGGTCAATCTCTGCAAGTTTGCGGCTTAAATTTAGCAAATCCATGTTTCTCGCAGGGACAGCTTTATGTAGAATGCTCGCGTGTAGGAAAACCCACCGATTTATATGTGTATGCTCCTGATGGGCAAACTAAAAATATTGTATATCCTAAAGCATTGCAATAATTAAATTAAAATTTAATAAATAAATTTTTGTTAATTTATAATTACTTTTAATTTTATTTTATAACGTGAGGGGTGGCGAAGCACACCGGGTTCAGCTAGTAGATAATAAAACAAATCAATAAATATTCTTAAATAGTCGATGTTTTTTTTTGCATAAAATGCAAGTGATGTTCTTTGTGTTGTAAAAGTGTAATATGGAGGGTTTAAAATCAAATAATACAAATAACAGATGCAAATTCTTTTCAATTTAATTTATAATATTTAAGTAATTTATAATTATTCGGAATCATTTTTAATATAAACAATTTTATTTCGTGCTTGATTCCTTTAAATAAATATTTCATGATATTCTCACAAAATATTTATTACAAAAAATTTTTATTAAAAAATAAACATCTTATGATATTCTCATAAAACATTTATTCAAATAAAAATAAAAATATTTGAAATGTATTGTAATGGGGGATAGCACATCCATATTGCAATTTCACTATTGCTCAAGTAGCTTATCAGTGAATTTTACCAATATTGTATAGAAATACATTTCAAATATTTTTATTTTTATTTTTATCATTTTAATTAGATGTACAGGGAAGTTCAACAATTTGAAAATTAGTCCTTTATGCCACACTGAATCAAAGGCAGCTTTGACGTCAAGCAATACCATTCCAGTTGATTTTTGGGTTTTGAAGTTTTCGTTTACAATGTTTCTAATTCGAATCAGTGGATGAGCTGTGCTGTGTTCTCTACGGAAACCGAACTGTTGTGGAGGAATTAGACCGTTGTTTTCAATGAAATCTGTTATTTTACATTTTATAACCTTTTCAATGATTTTACTTATCGAAGATAATAGACTGATAGGACGATATGATAGCGGATTTGCTGGATCTTTACCAGGCTTTTTAATTGGGATGGTTTTAGATTCTTTGAATTCTATAGGAAAATACGAAAGTTTGAGACAAGAATTTATTATTATTATTTCTATTATGCCTTTACGAGGAAGAGCCTTCAGGCACCTATTATTGATCCCATCCCTTCCAGGAGCTTTTTTATTCTTTAATGAATTGATGATAACAGAGGCTTGAGCTTATATTTATAATATTTAAAATTTATAATTAAATAAATTCTACTTTTAAGGGGTAAGTGTAAAATAATAGCAACAACAAAAATATCTATCATTTATTACTTTTCAAATAAAAAAAAAAAAAAACACAATAACAACAATAATGCTGAAGAAAAAATGTACATAAAACATAATTGAACTAAGAAAACAGAATAAATTTCAAAAAGAATTTTTTTGCATTCATTTATCTAAATTTGAAAGAAATATTGTATAAACCAAAAATAGACAAACAAACGAATACACAGCTAAATAAACAGATAAACCTGAAACCTAAAACTGATATTCAGACAAAAGATACCAGCGACAGATATTTCAGATTGCAATAACCTCTAAATGCAACAAATAAAATCTACGAAAAAAACGCAATAATTTCAAAGCTTAAAAACAGGCTCAAAAGAAAATCGATAAATGCAGATACACATACATACATATATTTATTTCTTTTTATATTTTTATTTTATTTTTTATATTGTTTTTTTTATTTTGCTGCTTACTAGCAAATAAGTACTAGTATTTCAATTTATACAATATTTTTCTTCTTTTATTTATTTTTTAAATAAACGCATACTTGCCGCATTACAAACTCAAATAACAATAATAACAGCAACAACGACAACAACAACAACAACGGCAGCACCAAAATATAAAAACCCGCATCCATATAAAACCCCAAACTCATTCCCATACACTGGAATTCACACACACACACACACACACACACACAAACACACGCACACACACACTTACATTTGGTTATAAAAGCATTAATAAAAAATGACTTTATGAGGAAAAATTAATAATAAGAAATATATTTTCATGTAGCATTTGTTGTTTGTATAAATGAAGTATTTAATTTTTATTTATTTTTTTTTTCTTTTTCATTTTAAATAATGAATACACTTTGAATACTCGTTCTTGTACAATTTAAATGAATAAAATATACATAGTTACACACACAAACACACAGGCACATCAAACACCTTAATCTGTGCATCTGTGTGTGTGTGTGTTTATAAAGAGCAGACTGCAAAAGTAAAAAAATGAAAATATTTCTGTTTCTTATTTTTGTTTTTTTTATTTTTTAATAATTTTATTTTAATTTAATTTTATTTATTTAAACTAAAATTAAATAAAATAAGAAAAACTTAAATTGTAATTGTATGAAGTGTATAGGTGTGTGTTTTATGTTAAAATGTGTTCCTTATCAGAATTTTGAATTTTTCCGGTTCTAGAATTTTTTGTGCAGAATAAAGAAATAAAATTAAATTAAAAAGAAGAAATCAAATAAATCACACAACTGCGAGTTGGAATTATGCACAAAGCGCTGCTATAATGTCGATTCAAAAACAAGGTCATGTACTTGAAAATAATGTCACCATTGGCACACCCTTTTATTTAAAGTTTTATTTTTCGCATTTGCTGCCTTACCGGTCTGAGCACATTTAATGTGTCTGTCTATTACAGTAAAAAAATAAAAATATTTTTTTTATAATATATACGTCACTCTAGGCATACCCTTTAATTTTTAGCATTTGTTGTTATAGTGGAAATACTAATCACAACTCTGGTAGAAATTACAAGAGTTTACCTACACCGGTGCCAGAGTAGCTGTACAGAGCTGTGACAGATGAACAGAGACATTGTAGCGAAAATAATAGGGTTACCTTTTTGGGGCTTTGAGTAAATAAGACCAAAAACAAAAAAAAAACAAAAATTCAAATTCTATTTATATCTTTCAATGCGGAATACTAGAATATTTCTTCATCAAAATTCCCATTCACTAACTCATAAAGTGTATATATTCTGGATCCCTTTAAGTAGGAGAGGACTTTTGCTGGCCTTCAACTATGCGTGGATTATCATGCTGTAAAAATATTGAAATTTTAAAACATTAAATTAAAGCTTTAAAGCTGGCTTCATACATGAATTAATAATATTTATAATGCCCTAAATTTTTAATCATTTTAGTACTTTTCCCGTTAAATATGTTACTCCATATGAAGATATATTTATAACACAAATTTCATTCGAATCGGTTTGATCGTTGATGGAGTATCTAATTTTTTTACGTTCGGGCCAGTACTCATGGGATGACCCCTACTCGTTTAATGCATTGTACCAGCAGTAGGAAATTAGGTCATGAGGAGGAGGAAAGAGAGAGAGAGAGAGATAGTAGTGTTTATGGACATTCGATTTGAACTTCCCTACATTGAAAGTGACAGGAAAGATCTCTGGGGGGAGTTTATTCCCCATACAAACTGTTCTGCTAAAAAACGAATTTTCCCTGGAATGCGTAGTGCGATTCACTGGCCAATCGACCACAAACGCAAAAACGTGCTAGTTTCGGGAACAAGTTCCTTAATTTCGTTAAAGCACTTACCGTTGTAGTACCGATAAAACAGTGAAATACCACCTACATTGCATCAATGCTCTAGATAATCAATAGAGTTGGATACCTTACCGTCTCTAATGAGCCTCTTGGCCAGCTGCTGTACGCGGCCGAGCAACTTCAAAATAAACTTTGGCGCCGGCCCATATACGAGAGTTGTATTCCAACTTTGGGCAGATACAGGTATAAATAGTACAAAGATCGGTTGGACTGAAGTATGTCTTACATCGTTTTAGAAAATTGAGGCACTTGAAAGCTTCTTTAGAAACCTGAAATATGTTAAGGCCATCGAACATCACACTGAACTTTCATGCTTAGAACATCAAGAGCTTCCGCTTCCGTAATACCCATTTCACCCATTGTAACAGGTGCAGCAACATTTCCAAATACAGATCTGTGCTTAAGCATGCAACATTGCGTCTTACGGACATTAAAATCGGCTATATACGCACGACCCCATTCGGAGATTGTTACGAGATCATGATTGAGCGTATCATTCATGTTCCGCCTTTTGAAACTCACCTTTAACTTTAAAAAAAATAAGAAATAGAGTAGGAGTAATAACGAAGCCTTCCAATATTCCTGAGTTAATCTTGAACTCGTTGTATGAAATCTCATCTATAACAACTCGTATGATGTGATTTGATTTACATCTGCACCGACTAGGTATTCATAATCAGATGGTGGTCAAACCACTTGAATGATTTGCAAACGTCATTCACGCCCTAGGAGCCCATCGAATACGTATATCCTCCGGTCACTCCTAGTAGCAATTTCGAAAGTCCGAAGTAGGCCGCAGCCTTCACTCCTTGCTAAAGAGTTGGAGACTTTCCAACTCCTGGTCCAGAACGCATGAAGCTTAATATAATTAAGAACACGACGGCATTCATACTCACTGGACCTGAACCATTCATTGTGTTCATTTTGAATGGTCCGACCCACAAACTCTCACGAGGGTCTCGAAACCACAACCACCACGATACTCCCATATAGGGGCCAACCTCAATAACCAGTCAGAGAACAGCTAATTGTCTCAAGAGACAAATAGTGAACTCTGCGAGCGTACTGATTCCCGTGGAAATATGTGGATTGTCCAGGTGACTCCTACTAGCCTTTGAGGGGCCTGGGCTCCCTTTTACCCCGCAAGACACCAGTCTAAATGGAATAGTAGGTTCCAAAAAGACTATCATGTGCCCCCGGGGGGAAACAACTCGTATAGTGCGATTCCTGAGGAAACTTGATATAAATCTGTAGAAGTTATCACCGATACCAAAAGCAGCAAGTTTTGACAGAAGTGAGTGCATCATGCCACACTTTATCAAACGCTTTAAAAATATCTAGAGGCACTACCTTACTTTCTCCGAAATGATGTATGGAGTTGCACCACTTTTCCGACAGTTAAACGAGCAAATCACCCGTAGAGCGCCCCTACGGAAACCATACTGTCGGTCGCTAAGTAAGCCAGTAGACTCCAGATACCTCACAAGATGAAAATTAATTATCTAATGCTGTTATTGTTTTTTTTTTTAAAGAGAAGTAGCACTTCAGGCCAACAATGTCTATTTAGTCAAGTACCGTGCTACATTCTTTAGGAAAGGGATAGAAAAGAGATCGACAGGTGGTAAAAGTGAAGGGATAGTTTTTTTCTTTTTTTTTTTATAAAGAGAAGTAGCACTTCAGGCAACAATGCCTATTTAGTCAAGTACCATATTGAATTCTTTAGGAAAGGGATAGAGCAGAGATAAAACAGGTGGTGAAAGTAGGATAGTCGGAAATTAACTGCCGTATATAAGACAGCTCAGTGACCAGTGACTATACCTTCAGCACTAAGCAGCCTCGCCGACAGTTAATTTTTATTTGTAGTGAAAAAAACCAAGATCTTTGTTGGGAATCGAACCCACAACCCCCAGTCATGTAAGCTAGTACACTACCTACTAGCCTGCAGGGGCACAGCTGCAGTGGCTAAGTTGGTAGAGGTGAATATTAATATCGATATAAGTTTTGCATTTCATTTATATGTGCTTTGGCCTCTAATACCAGACCTTCCATTTAAGAGTGGGGTTTGTACATCCTAAATGAAATATTCTAAATATTTAATTCTTTACATACTTTAAAAATTGGTGCCCGAAACCCATATCGTCTTCCGCATAAGGGTAAACTTCTTCGGTTACCCAATATCTTCATGCATCACGCGAGTGCCATGATATTTCCCTGGCTGAAACTTCTTATTTTGTGTGGGTCCGGTTGAAATAAGGCTCCATATCAATTTGCTGTCCAAATCACGGCTGGCACGAAGATCTTCGAAGGAACGTACCGAATTCGAGTTAGAACCGATATGGAAAGCGCCTCTGGCATCCGTAGTAATACCAGATTCTTAAGTTAGTCTTAATAGCTCAGCTAGTAGACTGGTGGCCTACATGTTAGACATACAGTATTTGTTATACACACTATATGAAATCTTGTTTAGCAACTGCTGGTTGGTTCGATTCTAAAGCTTGATAGGTTCCGTTCAAAAAGATTTTATTTCAATTGGGAAAGGTTTAATTCCGTAAATGCCATTCCGAAAAATGATCGATTTAAACGCTTTATATTCCGGTTATTTTTATTTACCTGAAAAAAATTGTTTTTTAAATTCCAATTTGTTAAAAATGTGGCAAACATAATGCGGCACAGATTTAGGCGTTTTTTAATCTTTAACGTGCTGCCAATATGAAGGTTTTTAAAAATAAAGATATGGCAACGCTTTTTTTATAAGAGATGTGAGAAATTTATCCAACAAATAACTAAAAATTTATCGATTTTAAACTAACTTTCCATTAAAAAATTAAATGAAAAATAGTGTATTTGATTGAAAAAAAAATATTTTAATTTATAAGCAATTCCACTCCGTGCTTGGTCCTTTAAATAAATATTTCATGATTTCTCATAAAATATTTATTACAAAAATTTTTATTAAAAAATAAACATCTTATGATATTCTCATAAAACGTTTATTCAAATAAAAATCAAAATAAAAATATTTGAAATGTATTGTTTTTCTATACAATATTGGGGTAAAATTTACTGAGGAGCTACTTGAGCAATAGTGAATGTGCAATATGGATGTGCTCTTCCCCATTACAATACATTTCAAATATTTTTATTTTGATTTTTATTTGAATAAACGTTTTATGAGAATATCATAAATTGTTTTTTTTTAAATAAAAATTTTTGTAATAAATATTTTGTGAGAATATCATGAAATATTTATTTAAAGGAATCAAGCACGGAGTGGAATTGCTTATATTGGAAATGATTCCGAAAAATTATGGGTGACTTATATTTTAATTTAAAAAACACGAATAGAAAAAAAGTAATTTATTTTTGTTTAATTTCAAATAATTTTCGAGATTTTGCTGGTATACTGAAGTGACATGTTTGGCAAAAATAAATAAAAAGTAAAAAATTAAATAAAATTTATTACATTTCTCAAAGTTTCTCTACTCTCTATCAGAAAATCTTTTTTTTATTTTAATAATTTGTTAACTACAATAATTACCCTTAGTTAAGTTAACAATAAGTGGCAACATTATGTTATTCACTTCCCCAGCAATATGTGATTGTTTAAATAACGAATATTTTCGTTACAGATTTTTATTTGCTTAATTTGCTCAACACCCAAAATAAGAAACACCGACTATAAAGAACGACAATCTGCAAATAAACAATGATGGCGATGAGAAATAATAGTAAAAATAGTGTTCTTAAAAAATCCTTAAATAAAAGGCCAGCACATATTTGTGTAGTTCAGGTTATGCGATGCACAAACGTATTTAAGTTGTTTTACATCTCTTTTTAAAGATGTATTGGCAAAACTAAATGCTTATGCACACACACACACCCAAACACACGCACACACACCCAAACACACGCACACTTAAATAAGAATGAAGCAATTAGATGTGAAGAAGAGCAGAGGGAAATAGTCGTTAAATAAACCACTAATAACAACTACAATAAAACAATAATCAAAATCAAGAGTTTATTTTAACCAGGCACACGAAAAAAATTCATAGCGAAGCTAGCGACCAACGAACCAACAAACTTCTACTCTTCAAACAGGACCATACTTCACCTATTATTTGTGCTTAAAAGTAAATTCCTTACAACAGCAACAATATAAAAAGCATTTCATTTTATTTTATTTTCAATTCATTTTAAGAAAACACCAACAAGCAATCTTAAGCAGTAACAGCATCATCGCCATCATCATCATTATCATCTTCTATGCCATGCCACCACACCACCAATTTCTTACCTTGTTTTTGTTTTATTTTTATTTTGTTTTTGAAATAGTAAAATAAGGAACAAAGTGGTTTGTTCACTTTGTTGTTGCTGCTGTTGCTGCTCTTTCATTTTATTTTATTTCGTTTTTATTTTTTTGTCGTTGGGATTAATTCTTTCGTTTCAGTTCGTTAAAATTTATTACTGTTTCATTATGATTTTTTATTTCTTGTAACATGAATTTGAACGAGTTCGAGCACATAGGTCAGGGTTACCATTATTATTATTAATAAATAATTATTACTCTGTTACAGAACTTTATTTGATGAGTTTTAAAATACGCGCCTCATATCTAACCTGCACTTTTATGAAATTTTGTTTGGTTGTAAGGCACTACACCCAACTGGAACCCAGATGCCAATATTAGGTTTTATGATCGATAGTAGTTAGTCTGTATACAAAGTGGCCAGAAACTTAATATTTAATTTTGTTTTTGTTGTTTCACAACCACAATATGAATGTACTAATTTTATAAATGGGAAAGTGTGGGTGGATCTTCACTCAGATCACTGATTCATCTTTAAAGAAAGAGTTAAAGTCACGACTAGAAGCCAATTTTTAGTATAATTAAACCGTTTATTTTTCTGATCCTACATTAACAGTGTTGCCTATTTGGCCATCTCTGTTGACCGTTTCTACTGCATTCTTAAAGGCAAATGAAAAAAAAGACACATGATACTCTTGTGTGGCGATGTCTACAACAAACCGTGTTGCCACTAAAAATTACTTAAAACCCATTAATGTTTTATTAAAAAATGTAATACAAGTTTAGCATAATTTTTAGAAAATACTTCAAAACCTCCATTGCGAACTTTGTGTACAAATTATCTATCGGGTGCTTTTATACAGGTATTGAGATTTAAATTGGCAACACTTTGTTGTGGTAGCTGTCAAGTTATGTATAGTTTGGCTATTTTCTGTAGCAATATGTAAAGTCGTTGTCTACGCCCCTCGGGGCACATTTATCGGTCTTTATCAGAGAACACAGTTTAGGATTTGAAGTGTCACTCAAAATAGAGATGTAGGCCAAATTTGGTGGCTAAATTTGAGGTTAGAATTGTCTGCCAGATGATTAAATGTTAGGAATTAAGCTGTCATTCTTTGACATTTATTTAGTAACAAGTTGGAAAAGCACTCTTGAACAAAGAAATTTAATAGTGAAAATTTAATTTCGAAAAACTCCTTAAGCTCCTTTTGTGATCGCTGTGTGTTATTTAATCACTAAACTAACGGCTCACGGTATTGTTAATGACAATAGACCAAAACAATACACTCGTAGTGGCCGTAGTCATGCAAAAATAGCCACTGTACAACAAAGTGTTGAGAAGGAGCGTATAATAACAACTCGTCGATGTTCGTAGTAGTTGGGCTTCACTACAGGCACTTGTACAATATTTTGTATAGAAAACTTCATCTTAACACCTTTAAAATTCAACTCGATCAGGAAATCAAGCCGACGGACCATGGTTTCCGTTAAACTTTAGTGAATTGATTGTTTGAAAAAACTGAGGGAATATAAAACGCATTTTGAAACAAAATCATCTTTAGCCATGAGGCTCATTTCCAATTAGGCGTTTATGTTAATCGCCTAATATAGGGCTCACAAAATCCACAAACTGTCCTCGAAAAAGCTTGCTGGTGTTCTTTGTAGTCAAGTGACTTTTGTGAAAAGTTAAAGATGAAACACGGTAACAGTGAATTCTCTGCACTACGAAATCATGATAAGCAATTTTTTGTGTGGCCACAATTGGCAAATGTTGACATCTAATGTTGACCTTTGGTTTTAGTAACATAGCGCCACAAGCCCGATCTCGTAATATCTTGATTTTGCTATGTCAATTGACCGCCTTATTCTTATTTTTCTGAGCCATTTGATGCTCTGAAAGATAAAATTCGACGCTGCATTTGCGAGATAAACGAGGCTTTGTTGCAAAGTGTGCTTCAAAATTTTGTGAAAAAATCTGGAGCGGTGGGTATTTGCTCGTCATCACATTTCATTATTAATTCCATTATGAGAAATATGGTCACAATAATTTTGAAGTTGTTAAAAAAATGTGTATATTAAGTCAATTTAGCTTACCTTACCTTACTAACGTTAAATTTGCGTAATCTCTTTAGGCATTTAGCTGTTTCTCTGACTGATTATTGAGGTTGGCCCTTCGGGAGTATCGTGGTGGTTGTGGTTACGCGGCCCCATAACAGACAGGTCAGTTTTATATGGTGGCCAGGTGCATTTCACCTTTAATAACACCTACCTGGTGGAATGTTCCTAGATCCAGTGAGCATGCTAGACATGTGTTCTGGACAGGAGTTGGAAAGTCTCTAACTCTTCAGCAAGGAGTGGTGGTTTGCAGCCCTGCTCTGGAATCACTAAAGTTGCAACTAGGAAAGACCTGTTGCTAGAATTAGTCTTCGGCTTCATAGGGCGCGAATGACGTTTGTTTTAAAATAGTTCAAAGTGGTTTGACCACCATCTGGTTAAGGCTAACTGCCAGGTACGGATGTAAATCAAATTACGCAATGACCACTGTCTTATTGCCGATATACATCCACAAACGTTAAAAATTGAACTTCCAGATAAGACTACGTTCGAGCCTGTCGTGACGGTTATATGTCAAAAGTCATATTAAATTATAATGCCAGAAGATTAACTTTCAAATAAAGTGAATTTCATGTCTATTAAAAAAATCAATTTTGCTTTATACCATTTCAACGCTCTATACTCCTATAAAAACACCCTTTATTCACAAAAGTCTTTAATAACATTTGGTCTATTCAAAACAAAAAAAAAATACACAAAAGCGCTAAATAGACAATACCATTGGAGGTAAAATTGTTACTCTGTCATCTCTTAGGCACTGAACCGGTTTTATAGAAATTAGGATCACACCTTACTTTGAGTATAAGTCACGAACCCCGTAATTGTCGGTGTTGTTAACAAATTTAAGATCTCATAGTTTGATATTTTGGCTCTTATCTAAAAAATCTGTGGCCAAGGGTATACAAATGCAAAACAAACATAAAAGAATAAAAGACGCAAATACTGCAACAAGTGGCTTTTTTGCATAAAAAGCTCCTTTTCAGTTTTGCCCTATAGATCCGAGGATTCCTAAATTAGGCTTAGTATGAATCGGCTTATAGATAAGAATATGTCTGTACTTCAGACTCTTAAGGTTTGTGTTGGGAAATAAGACCAAACCTCTTGGAATTTTTATGTAAGGCATATTTTTAAAGTCCTTTTGCAGTCCGAACCATTAGCCGAATAATCGATAAGCAGGTGAAAATACTTAGCAACGATGTTCTGAGTCCTCTCTTCTGAATGTGTCGGACAAGTAATAGTTTTTAAACTTTCACTTCTAATACCAAATTGCTGAAGAACCATTATTAAACCCAAGATTTTTGTAGGCCCTGAGATACTCTTGAGAGTCTATTTTTTTCCAACTAAGAAGTATTTCCAGGGATGGATACCAGTAGTATTCGCACAAACAAACAAGTGGATTTTTTCTTTAGAATGCTTATGTTTATTAATGTTGGTGACGGAAACCCTATTTCCATTAACATTTTCAGAAACATGCACTGTAAAATGGATTGTATCAACTTTTTTTTCCAGCTTCATCCTTGAGTTTATTCTTTGTGTAAACGCAGGGTTAAGCACTAAAGCGAGTAACTCCAACAAAAATGAATTTGTTTGGTTTTATTTTATTTTTTTAAGAGAAGTAGCACTTCAGGCAACAATGCCGATTTAGTCAAGTACCGTGTTACATTCTTTAGGAAAGGGATAGAGAAGAGATGAAACAGGTGGTGAAAGTAGAAGGATATTCGAAAATTAACTGCCGTATAAAAGACAGCACAGCGACCGTGACTATGCCTTCAACGCTGAGCAGCCCCACCGATAGTCAATTTTTATTTTTGTAGTGAAAAAAACCAAGGTCTTCATTGGGAATCGAACCCACAACCCCCACACTAAAACGCTAGTACACTACCTACACCTTCTTTGGTTTTATACCCCGGTGAATGATGCACTAAGTCGTTCTGCACGCTAATAGCCTAAATATCATCTACCAGAAGCTGTGTTCTATCACCCATTGGAAGCCATTTCCCCTGAACGTCGACATTCATTGTCACAAGAGATCAAGGAAGCAGATTATGCTTTGTTAGATCATCTTTCAACTGCAAGGTTTTCACCCCGTTGGATGACGTTGCCTTAATTCGTTCTGCATGCCGCCATTAGCCTAAATATCTCCGCAGATTTGAATGTCTAAATGCAATTTAGACTTTTACACCCGAAGCTGTGTTCTATCACCCTTTAATTGGTTTGCACAGTCTTAGCATTGCAAGCCATTTCCTCCCTCCCCCTGAACGTCGACATTCATTGTCACAAGAGATCAAGGAAGCAGATTATGCTTTGTTAGATCATCTTTCAACTGCAAGGTTTTCACCTGGAGATGAAACAGGTGGTGAAAGTAGAAGGATAGTCGGAAATTAACTGCCGTATAAAAGACAGCACAGCGACCGTGACTATGCCTTCAACGCTGAGCAGCCCCACCGATAGTCAATTTTTATTTTTGTAGTGAAAAAAACCAAGGTCTTCATTGGGAATCGAACCCACAACCCCCACACTAAAAGGCTAGTACACTACCTACACCTTCTTTGTTTTTATACCCCGGTGAATGATGCACTAAGTCGTTCTGCACGCTAATAGCCTAAATAACATCTACCAGAAGCTGTGTTCTATCACCCTTTAATTGGTTTGCATAGTCTTAGCATTGGAAGCCATTTCCCCTGAACGTCGACATTCATTGTCACAAGAGATCAAGGAAGCAGATTATGCTTTGTTAGATCATCTTTCAACTGCAAGGTTTTCACCCCGTTGGGTGACGTTGCCTTAATTCGTTCTGCATGCCGCCATTAGCCTAAATATCACCGCAGATTTGAATGTCTGAATGCAATTTAGACTTTTCCAGCAGAAGCTGTGTTCTATCACCCTTTAATCGGTTTGCATAGTCTTAGCATTGCACAAGAGATTAAGGAAGGAGATTATGCTTTGTTAGATCATCTTTCAACTGCAAGGAACTTCCTATTTCGTTTATTTTTTGACCAGAAAATTCCCAGTTATTAAGTCTGCAATTATTTCAGACATTATTTTCTCTCTATTCTCGCAAAATTCTTCTCGTTTTTTGTATCATTAATTTCTCTCCAGTTTATGAATCGATATGGACTGCGCTTTTGATTTGTCATTCTTTAATCTCATTTTAAAGCTTTTAATTTTTAAGCTTAACTTCTCCCAAAATTTCCATCTTTTCCTCTTGTAAGTTTTTAAGACAAGACAAGGAGAATAGCTCAGAATTACAGGGTCATGCTTATGTTTAAACTAGAAATCGATTGCTATCGAGAAATATAACACAGGCGGATAAGCTTCATTTAGTTAAAACCTGTTTTGGAAACCTTGTTTAACCGCGGAATTGGGTAAACTTTCAAAATTTTTTTTTTGTTGGAACCCCTAATGAAACTTTGTTTTTAGCATCAAGTTACGAACCTTTAGTCCTGGTAACTCTGAAATTGCCTTTTTAAAATGACAAAAGAATAATGTCTTCACATATATTCTAGAGCCTATTCAAATTCTAATACTAAAGTATGATTCTTTTAATTACATATATTTTCTCATAAGCAATCGTTCATTTTTCCACGGAAGAATTAGTGCTTCTCAGCCTTAAATGCGCTGCAACAAAACAAACAACACAAAAGCTTATGCCATCAAAAGCACTGAGTAATTTTCGCAACCTCATTCCGAACTGAGAGATCAAGCATATTTTGGTAAAACAGAATTTTGTTGGAAGGACGGATGAATGGACGGAAGCAGCAAGTGCTGCAATAAAAGATTTTTCTGTTGTTTTTTTTTTGTTCAATTTTATTGTAAAAGTAAAAATGTTCATGTAAAGCAAGTGGTGGGCTGAGCTTTGCTTACTCGCTACCCCGGCTAACTTGGCTGTTTGTCGTTTTGTTCCTGTGTGACTTTGCTGGCTTTTGTGCTTGTATGCTGTAGTTGTTGTTGTTATTGTTGCTGCTGCTGTTTTCCTACATTTACAATTCATTTATTTATTTATTATTTTATTTTCATTTGTGTTTTTTTTTATACGAATGCGAGCGTTTGTTTTTGTATGGAAATGAAAAATTTAAATGCATTTTTACTTTTGCTGTTGCTGCTGTTGTTGTTGTAGTTGGCTGTTGCTTAAAAAAAAAGATTATTATAAAAGTTTATTCGTTGTTGTTTTTGCAAAAAATATTCAGTTGTTATTTTATATTTTAATTTCCTTTACTCATTTTCTTTTCTTATCAAAATTTTCTGTCGTTTTATTTTCCTACATGAATGTTGTTGTAATTCATTTCGTGAGAGCGTTAGACGTTTTCTATTATTTTTTTTTTTGTTTTTGGTTTTTTTGCCTGATTGTTTAAGTTGGAAGTAAAGTAAATGTGTTTACATAAAATTAAATTTAAGTAATAAAATATTTAAAACGTTTTACACTGAAAGAACTCATGATAAATTCATATGTGTTTGTATGTTCTTTTCTTTAAAAAAAGTTGTGTAGGCAGAGTATTCCAAAAATAAGGTCATTTATGAGTCATTTATAGTACTGTAACTTTTGATGTGGCTTTGAAGGTAGAAAGCGTTAGAAAAACGATAAAACTTTTAGGATAAATTAATTTATCGTAATTACTATAGAATGTTCCACCGGGACATCCGTTCATCGCTGATATTATCAAGTCCATATAATCATAAAATATGCATAAGCTGGCTTAAGCTAATGACAAAAATTGGACTAAAAATCTGTCAAATGCTTAAGCAAATCATTGAAAACTTTTAGGTGGCTATAATGTACTTACACGAATATAGAAATTATTATACACAGTTACACATTTGTTTTATTCGTACTTTTGCAAAAAAATAATTTCTTTCTAAATAAATGAAATTTATTATCAAAAAGATGTTTAATAATCATATTTTGTTAACTGCCTGATCGAGCTCCCATTCTCTTCATTTCCTTGCAAAAACGTTCCCGTAGCAAATACCATCTGAGTTTGCACTGCACGACTTTATATAATTCATACCAGTATGAAAATGAAAAACGCAAGCAAAATTCTTCAAGGTATTACTTAACACTTTTACTGCATTTTTCTGCTACTTCTTTCCATGCTCACATCTTTGAATTGCGGTTATAATAAAAAGTGTCTCTTTTGTGTTTCTGGCCTTGCCTGTTTTTCGCTTATGGTGTTCAAACTTAATATGCCCCTTAAAACATCTCATAATGTCTTCATTCTGTATAGGGACGTGCAAACTAGTGACGTTAAAAGTTTATTTGCGAATCGTTCGGTTGAATAAACCTTTTTTAGTATCTAATTCAGTTAACGTAGGTTTTAACCTAAGTAACTTGTTTGCATATTTCTTTTCCACCACCCATTCTTATCAACTATCAGAGATGCCATATCGTTCTATATCGACTCCATTTGCTTATGACTTAACAGTTTTGAGTTGTTCAAAAAAGCTTAAATTTTCGGGAATACCGCAAACTCCGTTCTTTCTCTTATTTTTCTAAGTGACCTTCTTTTTCAAACTTTCGTCCTTATGTACTCTTTCGCAGATAACAGCACCATTTGTCATTCGTATTTATTTGGCAATAGACCAAAGGTAAGTTCCAAAAGGCTGAACATGAATCATATGGTCAATTACGATCTCGCGACAATCGTGTAGACAGAGTCGATTTTAATGCCCGTAAGGCGCATAGTTGCATGCTTACGTATTGTCTCCCCGGGGGACTTGTGTCGTTCGTGAGCCCAGTCCCCTGAAGGCAGCAGGGAGTCAACTGGATGCTCCACGCTGTTTCCACGGGAATTAGTAAGCCCCGGAGTTCGGCTAATTGTCTCTTTAGCCTTCCCCCCAGGGGCATATAAATATGGTCTTTATAGAATATTCCACTATCTAGACACAGTGCAACTGGGGAAAAAGGGAGTCCATTCCCCTGAAGTCAGACAGGGAGACAACTGGAAGTTCTACTTTATTGCCACGCAGATCAGTGAGCCGCAGAGTTCATTATCTGTCTCTTTAGACATTTAATAGTTCTCTGACTGATCATTGAGGTTGGCCCCTATATGGGAGTATCGTGGTGGTTGTGGTTTTGCAGCCTCGTAAGGGAAATATGAAAATTATGGTGGCCAGGATCATTTCACTGATAATGACACGCAAAGTGAATGATCCAGTCCAGTGAGCATGCTTGACATATGTTCTGGACAGGAGTTAGAAAGTCTCCAACTCTTTAGCAAGGTGTGATGGTTTGCAGCCCTGTCCTGGAATCATTAAAGTTGCAACTAGGTGGTTCTGTTGCTTAGAATTATGCCTTCGGCTATCTAGGACGAATGTATGACGTTCGAAATTATACAATAGTGGTTTGTCCACCATCTGATTAAGGCTACATGGCCAGGTGCGGCTGTAAAGCAAACACACTCTGTCTCTTTAGCCTTTTAGCTGTTTCTCTGACTGATTATTGAGATTGGCTCTTCGGGAGTATCGTGGTGGCTGTGTGTTTCGCGGCCCCTCATGAAATTGATTAGGGGGCTAGGATCATCTCACGTTTACTGAGAACAACGGGTCTGGATCTAGTGATCCGGATCCAGTGAGCATGCTAGTCATGTATTCTGGACCAGCAGTTGGATAGTCTCCAACTCTTCAGCAAGGAGTAGTGGTTTGCGACTCTGCTTCGGAACCGCTGAAATTGCAGCTACGAAAGACCTGTTGCTAGAATTAGTCTTCGGCTTCCTAGGGCGAGAATGACGTTACTTTTCATGTCACAGTGGTTTGATCACCATCTGATTAAGGCTTACAACCAGGCGCAGATGTAAATCTTATCATGCATGCTTACGTATAGATCTGCATTCGGAATTGGTGCTGCATCTGTGACTATGGGTGCTATAGGTATTACGGAATCGGAAGCTCAGTGTGATGTTGGATGGAATAAACACATTTTTCCAGTTTCTAAAGAAGCTTTCAAGTGCTTCGATTTTCTAAAACGGTGTAGAAGATTTTTCACTCTATCCAAACTTCGTACTATTTATACCACCTATATCCGTCCAAAAATGCAATACAACTCTCATGTAAGGGCCGGTGAACCAAAGTCTATTTTGGATTTGCTAAATCATTCAGGACCAAGAGCCTCATTCAGGACAGTGGGGTATCCAAATCTATTTATTCTATGGAGCATCAACGCAATGTGAAATGTATTTCATTGTTTTATGGTTACTACAATGGTAAGTCCTCTAATGAAATTAGGGAGCTTGTTCCCGTTACTCGCACGTTTTCGCGCATAACTACTCCGTATATGGAATAAACTTTCAATTCAGGAGAGTTCAAATCGAATGTCCACAAACATTACTCCCTCTTTCCTCTTTTTTGCGTTTGACCCGATTTTCGTTGAGAGTGCATGTATTTGTGGTTCATTTTCCAGTGAATCGCGCTACACATTACAGGGAACAGTCCGTATGTGGAATAAACTCCCTGCAGAGATCTTTCCTGTCACTTTCAAATCGAATGTCCACAAACATTACTCCCTCTTTCCTCCTACCCATAACCTAATTTACTAGTTCTGGTACAGTGCATTGCTTGAGTAGAAGTCATCTCCGCAGTGCTGGTCGAAACGAAAAAGAAAAACTACAGGTCCTGGGTATATGTGAATAGAAGTGTCGTTTAATTTTTTTGAGTGTAAAGTGCAAAACAAATATCGTAACATATAACTATAACAACAGCAACAACAACAATAAGAAAAAGAATAATAATAGAATAATAGTGAGAATAAAACATCTTAAGTAAACTTCCAATCTGTGCTTTACGACTACGTTACCTTTTCGTATAAATTCGCATACACAAACAAACGCTTACTTACAACGTTCAATTTAAAAATTTAAAAACAAAAACTAAAGTAAAATAAAATAAATCTAGGAGTGTATCTAGCAGATACTTAGAAGCTTTACTTTACTTTACTACAGTGTCTTAGTAAAATAATGGTCGTATTATAAATTTAACTTGAGCAGAGTTAATTTTGTTTCAATTTTTTTTTTTTATTTATTTCGTTTTTTATTTGAACATTTCAAAAAAAGAATTTGCGCTCATTACATTATTAAACTCGTACTCGTCTTTCATTTGGATGGTTGGTTGGTTTGTCTTGTCGGCTGGTTGGTTGGTTGGTAGGTTGGTTGTACATCGTTGTTCGTTTTTGGGTTGTATATTTGTTTGTTTATGTTTTTGTTTTTATTTTTTTTATTCCCTGCTGCTAGATAAACTGGTAAAATTCATAAAATTCATAGTTTCAATTATTTGTCATGAATGTGTGTAAGTGCAATTTAGTTCTCTGTAGGCTGACAGAGTGAGAGAGTGAATAAAAGAAAGAGAATCCAACAACTATTTCAGCCTTTGATTTTATTTTATAAATTTAAAATTTTTCTTTTTTTCGTTTGTTTTGGAACAAGGAAAGACGACGCGCTTATAAGTTTTCTTCACTTTACAAAACTACAAATAAATATTTCACAAATAAATTAAATATTTTTTTTTGCTTCGTTTTTCTTGGTTTTATAAGTTTTTGTGGGGTTGTGTTTTTGTTGTTGTTGTTGTTTTATTAAAAAAATGTATGAGTTTTTTAAGTTAAAAAAATTATATTTCGTTTTATTATTTTTTATATTCTACAACAACAATAACAACAACAACAAGAAGAAGTATTGACTGTTGTGTTGGTTGTCGTCGTTTGTTGGAACGTCGTTTATTTTTGCTTCAGTTTGAAATGGCATAAAGTTTTATGGCATGGGATGGATGGTTGCTTGAATGGCTGGCTGGCTTGTTGGCTTATTGTTTGTTGTTGTTGGATAACTTTGAACTCTTCTTATGGATTTGTTCCTATTTATTTATTATTATTTTTATTTTATGTGTAAGTCGTAGTTAAAAAACTATTTTCTTTTCATAAATTAAACCGATTTTTTTTATTATAATTTTTTTTTCGCCAGTTTCGCAACAGTGGGAAATTCACTACATTTCATTTTTCCTAGGAAAAAGAAAACAAAATTGATATTAAATATTCTGTTAAACTCATCGCAGTAATGACAACAATAGTTCAGATAATGTGATTTAGTGATTGCAGCTTGTCGAACTTAAGTTAAACGTAATATTTAATAACCATTTATTAAAATAATCAAGCAGTCCACTTTTGTTGGCTTTTTTCGTTGCATTTTAATCCTTAATTATTCGCACCCAACAATAACATTTACATTCAATCATGGTGATTTTGCTTTGTCTGGCCAAGGTCTGCTATATATATATGATCCTCAAACTAGCCTCCAGCTACTGCTGGATATTAACTTTATTTTAATTGCTTCTCACCTAAACGCCTCTTGAGCAGCATTAGATTACCTATAAGTCATTGCCCCTTTAAAGTATAACGATTGCCATAACTAAAGTTCTATAATGCTAAAATCTAGCAGATGTCTGAAATTATTTCCAGAGTTAATAAAAATTTCTTGTTAGCAAACATCCTTTTGTTTAAACTATTCATCCTAAATAAGCCTTATTTTTAAAAGCTTCCCTACATTGTTACGTTTAACACTACAAGGAGAAATAATTCGCATTTCTGACAGTCTAGTTTAACTCTTGGGTTCTTCAACAAAAAGTTTGTTTTTCAATTGTGGCCACACTTTTGACATTTAGTTTTTTGGCATATTAGTAGTAAATGCATGGACAATTGTTGCAATGAGTTCATTTTCGCACGAAAATCGCATTAAAATAATTCAAATCCGCTATTAAAATGGTGGTTCTGTTAAAGTTACATTTCGTAAAATGCGTGATATTTTCGGACATTCGTGATATTACAGATGCCCCTGTAGGCTAGTAGGTAGTGTAATAGCTTGTCAGTATGGGGGTTATGGGTTCGATTCCCAACGAAGACCTTGGTTTTTTTTTCAGGGGGGCTGCTCAGCGATGAAGGCATAGTCACTGGTCGCTGTGCTGTCTTATTATACGACAGTTAATTTCCGTAACTATCCTCCTACTTTCGCCACCTGTTTTCATCTCTTCTCTATCCCTTTTTCTAAAGTATGTAGCACGAGGTACTTGACTAAATAGACATTATTGCCTGAAGTGCTACTTCTCTTTTAAAAAACAACAAAAATATATAATCGTCCTTCTAAAACCGCTACTAAGAATTTGGTCGTTAAATATGAGCCAACAGGCTCGCTACAAAATGTGTAAATGCTAACGCGTGTTCAACTGAAAATATTGCAGCCGTGAGTCACAGTGTTTAAGCAAATCCAAATTTTTTCTCAACAGTTGGGGCTATCCAAAACCATCATACGGCACATTTTACGTAAGAATTTGACTTTGAAGCCTTACAAAGCTCAACTGGTGCAGGAATTGAAGCAGACCAGCTATTTAAATTGCCATAGATTCGCGTAATTCATTCTGAAGAAATCATTCAAATGAAGCGCATTTTCACTTGTCCAGGTATGTCAACAAGCAAAATATCCGTATTTGGGTTTCTGAAAATTATAGAACGATTATTAATGTGGGCTTTGTGGTCTGGGCCGTTTTTTTTCGAAGATGAGGCTGGAAGTGCGGTAACGGTTAATGGATCACGCCATCGCGAGATGCTAACAACTCAATTTTGGACTATTATTGACGACGTGGATATCACTGATATGTGGTTTCAACAGGACGGTGTCACATGTCACACAGCCAATCAATTAATCAATTTATTGCACTACAAAATTTCCCGATCGCAAAATTTCACGACAATTAGCAGTTAAGTGGCCAGGCAGATTGTGTGATATAATACCACTGGATTATTTTATGTGGGGCTGTGTTAAGGACAGAGTCTATACGGAGACACATTATTTTTTCAGACAAACCAACCGGGTGTTCCCGAAAGAATTGAGTAAATCGACGGCTATTTGAATGGTCGGTCGGTCGGCTTCAATTTCTGCACCAGTTGAACCTTGTATGGCTTCAGAGTCAAATACTTACGCAAAATTCGCCATGTTGTCGGTCGTCTTGGATTACCCCAATTGTTGAGAACGTCGAGGAATTGAGAAATCTGGATTTGCTGCAACACTGTAGATCACGGCTGCAATGTTTTCACTTGAATCACGCGATCAAACACGCGTTGGAGTTCGTACATTTTGTATCGAGCCTGACGACTCAAATTTTACGACCAAATTCTTAATAGCGGTCTCAGAAGAACGATTATGTTGTCCGAAAATATCACGAATTTTGCGAAATGTTACTGTAACAGAACTATCATTTTCATAGTGGATTTTAATTATTTGAATCCGATTTTCGTGCGCAATTGAATTCTTTATAATAATTGCCAATGCATTTACTACCAAATGTCAAAGCTATCATGTTGTTGGCGTTGCCACAAGTCAAAACAAACTTCTTGTTTGAAAAACTCGATAATTTAAACTAAGGAACTTATTGAACTTATTTTTTTTTGGGAATTTCAGTTCTTTAAAGCTTTTGTGCTTAAAATAAATAAATCTAAAAAAGCTCTTTAATTATTCGCCTAAATGCGTCTAAATTTTAATAGACTTTAAAAATTTTTTGAAAAGGCTCTTTTATCTCGAATGATGGCTTACGAGTATTTCTTATCAAGAACAGTTTATAATATTTTTTTGTTCCACTGTACTGTACAAATATAATGAATTTTTTATATTTAATATTTTTGTCTTTGTTTAATTTTTATTCATTTATTATTTGTTGTTGTACGTCTTGTAAATTATTTTTGTTTTGCCAAATAAAAAAGAAGTTTATCTGTTTCAGTTTCTTGACTCTATTTTTTTTATTAACTATTTGACTGGCAATAAATACTAAAATACTAAATAAAAAACAAATAAAAAAATGAAAAAATAAATACAAAAAATGCCTTCTTAAGCAATTTATTTCTTCTCAAATCAGTATGAGAGTGAACGAGGAATGAAAATGTTTTGATTTTATTTTTTTGAATTTTCGTTAAATCCGTATTGAGTTTCGTTGTTTGTTTGAATGTATGTATGTCTGTCTGTCTGTCTACTTGTTGTAAGTTGTATTTGTGCATTAGGTCTTAAGCAGAAAGCAGGAACAAAAAAAAATAGCAGCAATAGCTAATGAAACGTTTTTTAGTTGTTGTATTAAGAATAAACTACCGGCGAAGTGATGGTAATATTTTTGTTTTCCATACAACAAAAACAACAACAATAATTATTATATCTACCCATTCTTGTTTGTTTGTAATAAATAATTATGACGAACACTGCCGGAGACTTTTAACAAAAAAAATTACTTAATTTTAGTCGTTATATTTTAGAAAAAAAAATTTAATTAAAAATTTAAAAAATTATTTTACAACAATTTTTGTCAGGCTTAGGTTCACGCTAAATATTGTATTAATAAATTATGTATGTTTTTTAAAAAGGCATATAGATACATTTTTTAATTTGATCTGAAACTTAGTTTATTCGAAAGATGATCTTCTGGCATTATAATTTAAATATCTGGAAGTCTAATTTTCATTGCGGCAAATGTTATCCTCCAAGTGGTCAAGCTTCTCGGGCTAATCGACGTTTACTATCGACTTCACATAACTTTTTAGAAAATAGTCTTGCGGTGTTAAATCACAAAATCTTGGCGGTCAATTCACGGGTTGAAAATGTAAAACAAGAGTTTTCTTTAATCTTTAATTGTGCCACGAGCTGTGTGGCACGACCACGAGCTACTGCACATCATGGTTTAATTGATGAAAAAAAAAAGTCAGTAATCATGTCCTTATAGCGGTCACCATTGACTGTAACGTTTTGACCAGCATCGTCTTTGAAAAAGTACGGATCAAAGATTCTACCTGCCCATAAAGCACACCAAACAGACAGTTTCACTGGATATAATGATATCTCAACATGTACTTAAGAATTATCATCATCCCAAACATTAAAGTCTTATTTATCAACGTATCCAATCAATTAAAAGTGAGCTTCATCGCTAAGTAAAATTCACTTATAAATATCGGGAACTACGGCAATCTTATTTTTGGCTTAATTTGCACATTTCGTGATAAGATTTACATCTGCAGCTGGCCGTAGGTATTAATCAGATGGTTGTCAAACCACTGTGAATGAAAAGTAGCGCCATTTACGCCCTAGGAAGCCGAATACTAATTCTAGCAACAGGTCTTTCCTAGTTGCAATTTCAGCGGTTTCAGAGCAGGGCTGCAAACTACTACTCCTTGCTGAAGAGCTGGAGACTATCCAACTCTTGTCCAGAATACATGACTAGCATGCTCACTGGATCTAGGATCATTCACCAGGTAGGTGTGATTAAAGGCGAGATGATGCCGGCCATCATAAATCAATTCATGCTGTGGCCGCAAAACCACAACTACCACGATACTCCAGTGTGATGTTCGATGGACTAAACACATTTTTCAGGTTCCTAAAGAAGCTTTCAAGTGCCTCGGTTTTCTAAAACGGTGTAAAAGATACTTCACTCCATCCAATCTCCGTACTATCTTTACCAGCTATATCCGTCCAAAAATGGAATACAACTCTCATGTATGGGCCGGCGCTCCAAAGTCTATTTTGGAGTTGCTCGGCTGCGTACAGCAGCGGGCCAAGAGGCTCATTGGGGACGGTAGGGTATCCAACTCTATTGATTCTCTACAGCAGCGACGCAATGTGAGGTGTATTTCACTGTTCTATCGTTACTACAATGGTAAGTGCTTTAATGACATTAAAGCACGTTTTCGCATTTAACACGATTTTCGTTGAGAGCGCATCCATTTATGGTTGATTGTCCAGTGAATTGCACTACGTATTACAGGGAAAATTCGTTTTTTAGCGGAACAGTCCGTATGTGGAGTAAGATCCCTCCGGACGTCTTTCCTGTCACTTTCAATCTAGGAAAGTTCAAACTGAATGTCCACAGACACTACTTCCTCTTTCCTCCTTTCCGTAAGCTAATTTCCTAGTTCTGGCACAATGAATAGCATGTGTAGGGGTCATCCTCTGAGTGCTGGTCCGAAAAAAAAATTGATACGAGTATACGCATTTCTACCGAATTTCTAACCCTAAGACTAGTCAGTGTTTGGCATTCAGACATAATTTTTCTTTCAGCCTCTTTGAAGGTTCTTGCATTTAACTATAAAATCGAAGTTCATTATTCGTCCCTCCGTCCGTCACTATCTCGCTTTATTGTTTTTTATCAACATTAAAATTTATCTTATTTCTAATAGTGAAGGAAAAATGATTGTACAAGAAGAGCTTAACTTAACTTAACTGCTCTCTTCTGTTAAGTCTACATTAAAACTGAATTCAGAGTTCGCTAGACTTAATTTTGCAAGTTTTCTAGCAGAAAGTAGTCTTAACTGTGTGATTCGATTTACATCCGCGCCTGGCCATGAAGCCTTAATCAGATGGTGGACCAAACCACTGCATAATTTGGAACGTCATGCTCGTCCTAGGAAGCCGAAGCTATAAATCTATGCAACAGAACTTTCTAGTTGCAACTTCGATGATTCCAGAGCAGGGCTGCAAATCATCACTCCTTGCTGAAGAGTTGGAGACTTTCCAACTCCTGTCCAGAACACATGTCTAGCAATGTAACTGGACTGGATCATTCACCTAGCGTTTCATTAACGGCGAACTGATCCTGGCCACCATATTAAACAATAGACCTGATATGGGGCCGCGAAACCACAACCACCACGATACTCCCATATAGGGGCCAACCTCAATAATCAGCCAGGGAACTATTAAATGTCTAAAGAGACAAATAACGGAACTCTGCGATCTTACTGATTCCCGTGGAAATAAGTGGAGTTTCCAGTTGTACCCCTGCTGACTTCAGGGGACTGGGCTCCCCTTTTCCCCCAGTTGCACAGGTCTTAGTTGTTGCTTTCTCCAAAGACCATATATATGTGCCCCGGGGAGTAGTAGTCTTAACTAGGAGTCTCTTACCGTTCGTTTTTAAAGCATCATAAGCCAAATGCCTGCGTTTAGTAAGGGCCAGTCATACCCTTTTGTCGGTTAGCCGATGGCCAAAGAAGATTGATGTTCAGAAGCCTGAAAACGGGTTAGAAATTTAGTTACTTTCTGATAGTTTTTAAAATTCGTTTTTTTACCTATGGGACCTGTGTGGTAAATTATCTCGTCATTGTTGCTTTATTAGCAGAAATCTTGCCAAATTTAATTTTGATGTTACATCGCATGCATGAAATGTAGCGTCATCTAATTGGAGTCACAACCCCGATATGCTTTTATGATCTGTCAGTAGAGAATCGTTTTAGCACTTCATTCAACAATACCTATTTAGTCAAGTACCGTGCTACGTGCTTTAGGAAAGGGATAGAGAAGAGATGAGACAGGTAGTGAAAGTAGAAGGATAGTTACGAAAATTACTTGTCAGACAGTGAGACAGTGATCAGTGACAATGCCTTCATCACTGCTTTTGTAGTGAAAACAATCAAGGTATTTGTTGGGAATCGAACGCACAACCCCCAGTCTTATAAGCTAGTACACTACCTTCTAGCTTACAGGGGCACCTAACAACATCTTAACCATGCAGATTTCCATAGAATGTTCAGCTCCTCTACGATAACATGCTGCGATGGTTTTCTTGTTTCACATGAATCTGTGCCAGGGGAGAATGATCAGTGTCAAGCTTCTCCAAGGTGTGGTGAGGTAAATCGTATCGGTTAACTTTCTTTTGATGTCGAAGAATAATTGAACCTTGTTCGCGAACAATCTGAGATCTATCGTCCTGCTGATGGGCTAAGTGATGAGTTGTTGTACTGAATGGCCGCCCACGTTCCTGGATTGAGTTGCATATTTTCGGCCATATTAATCACCAAAGTTGTTAATTTTCATGCTCCTTGGTACAATTCCAACTTTCAGGCAATTCCGAGATGAAAAAAGATACATATGTATATTTAGATCCCTCGGAAATACCTTAGCTAACTAATCTATTGTGGCATCATAATGCTTCTTCCTTCCAATTGCTTTATTCTGTTTATTCACATATTTATTCAAATGAAAATATGCCTCGTCACTCCTTCTGATTCTTTTTAATGAAAATCGGAGTTATTATGGGCGGCGTAAATGTTCCTGTGGAAGGAGGTATTGTGTCAACTAAATCTTATATGGAAACAAGTGCAAAATTGTGGTCAAAGTTGTTCTTTGAAGACCAAGCTCCTAAGCACGACATCGAAATGAGGTTGATTGTTTTGAACACTTTCTTGCAGTACATTGTGGTCTATGTTTGGGCCTATCACGGACTCTCTTTCTTCGAAATCATTCACTACACAATAAATAATGCATTTTGTTGGCACGTTGTTTCTCCCAAAAATTTCACGTAACTTTCTCATCGTCACAGTAACCGATGGTTAATTTTGATAAAATGTTTTAACGATTAAAACACGTTGGTTTATCGAATATTTTTCCATAATAAATTTGTCATGTGTCTACTTCACGACTGCCAAATATGAACTGCCACGTGTAATGTTTATCAAAATGGCCGTAAAACAAAGTAGTATACCTTCTTGGCGGACACTATGTATATATCTGATGGCAGAAAAGACTTCATTGTGCTTTATTAAAAGGTGGGCCCTAGTTTTTATAATAAATCTCTCTTTGAGGAAGGAAATATCTGCGTCAAAAATAAGGAATCTATAATAGAAATTGGAGAAATTAGAGATTTTCTTGGTATAGAAGTTTTAAGGTATAAAAACTATAATTTTTGTATGCGACAAAATAATATTATTAAAAATAGAGAATGCAAAACCATTTAAATTTCCTCTTGATCCTGGCTATGGTAAATCGTTTTCTTTTCGATAATTTATTTTGCCAAGATGATTACAGGAAACTGGTTCAGGAAATTGGTTCAGTATTAGCCCGAAAGATATGTAATCCTAATAAAGAAGATTGGAACGAGCTTATTATCTTTTTGACTTCTTTACTTTTCAATGGTTGAAGAATATTCCATATTGTAGGAAGACAAATTTCAAAAAAAAAAAAATCGTTAAAAATTGTAATAAATTCAGCGTTCTGGCAACGCTCAATGTGGCACTTCAAAAAGTACATGAATTTAGAGCTTTTAATTGAAATTATAAAATTTATTTGCTTTTATACACGCAAAAATACAAGATGATAACTTTACCATATTAACGCCTAAAAGATGCTTTATTAGCTTCGCATCTTCTCTCGCCGATGCTTAGTACTCGAACTAACTTTATTGCCCAGCAGATGGTGCTTATATATCTGCTTTAAGCGATTGTCGCATATACAAGAAAATTCTAGAATAACATCCTCACATATTGTCGTTGTCATCATTCAGTATAGACGCCTGTTTGTCTTTGCGTGTGTGTCTGTTTTTGTTCTGTGTTCTGTGTTAGGTGTTTTTGTTTTTTCTGTTGTATATCTTTTTTCCTGGAATATTTAATAAGCATATTGTTATCGTGTTCTGTTTATCACATTTCTTAGAAATTACCTTATTTATAAAATAGACACAATAGGCCAGTTCGTATTCCTTTTTCTTATAATTATTTGGTTTTCCAATATAAGCGTGAAAATATTAAAATTGTAGAATTTGGCATGGAGATTGCAAAAAAATTTAGTTATGGTAAATCATTTTCCGATAATTTGTTTTACAATGATGATTACTGAAAACTAATTAATTCACCACTTTATACCGGCATCAATACTTGAGCTGATATTGCGGGGGTTGTGGGTTCGATTCCCAACAAAGACCTTGGTTTTTTTCACTACAAATAAAAATTGACTGTCGGTGGGGCTGCTCAGCGATGAAGGCATAGTCACTCGTTACTGACCTGTCTTTTACGACAGTTAATTTCCGTAACTATCCTTCTACTTTCATCACCTGTCGCATCTCTTCTCTATCCCTTTCCTAAAGAATGTAGCACGATACTTGACTAAATAGGCGTTGTTGCCTGAAGTGATACTTCTGTTTAAAAAAAAGGAAAGAAAATACTTTACTTCTTTACTTTTCAATGGCTGAAGTATATTCTCAATTGTAGGAAAGCAAAATTTAAAAAAAAAAAAAAATCGTTAAAAATTGTAACAAATTTAGCGTTCTGGCAACGCTCAATGTGGCACTTTAAAAAGTACATGAATTTATTTGTATTTGTGTGCGATAGAGTGTGTGTACTTTTTCACAAATATGGAATTTTTGAATTTATATTTGAATAATTGAAATTGTGTATCGTATTGAAATTATATATGAATGTATTCATACATAAATTTATTTAAGTACGAATTTATATTTCAATTCTTTTTCTGCCTGTCTGAAAAATAAGAAAATAAAACGTAAATTTATAACTTACAAATAATAATAACAACAATAACAATAATAATAATAAAAAGCTTAGTTTTGTGTTTGTGCTTTTTCTTCTTATTTTTTTTTTATTAAATTGCACTACTTTCTTAAATGAAAATATACATTTTTTATTTATGTTTAAATTAAGTGGATTTAAATTATTATATAGTGGATATTTTGAGACATCCATATGTATTGATGGATGTATGTGTGTACATGTATTTTATTTTATAAATTCTTGCAAATGTCAATCACTATTTTTCTTCGTTTTATTTAAGGTTTAAAAAAACAAATTTTAATTAATTAAATTTTATTAAATTAAACTTAATTAAATAAAATTAAAAATAAAAAATTCTTTCGTAGATTTCCTTAGCTTAAGAAAATTAGGATTTTAATTTGTTTTCTTGTCCCTAGACACGATAAAATATGCAAAAATTTGTTAGTGGGTTTATCTGAGAAATCACAGAAATGTTTTTTTCTCATTCTATTTATTAAAATTCATTATTTTTAAATCAATTATTTTGTACAGGCTGTCCGCCGAAAAGGTGGAAAATTTATTATGGAAAAATATTTGATAAATCAACGTGTTTTAATCGTTAAAACATTTTATTAAAATCAGTCATCGATTACTGTGACGATGAAAAAGTTATGTGAAATTTTTGGGAGAAACAACGTGCCAACAACAAAGCACTATTTATCGTCTAGTAAATGATTTCGAAAAAAGAGGGTCTGCAGGTAATAGGTCCAAGCATAGTACTACAAGATTGGCTGAAAGCATTACGTCTGCTCTAGAAAGTGTTTAAAACAGTTCATCAACCTCAATTCGACGCCGTGCTCAGGAGCTTGGTCTTCAAAGAACATCTCTGGCCACAATTTTGCACAAGGATTTGCATTTGCTTCAATATAAGATTCAGTTGATACAAGAGGTTCTTCCACAAGAACATTTACGCCGCCGGTCATATACCAATAGGATGTTACTGCTCGCCCATGACAACTCCGATATTCATCAACAAATTATAATGACAGTCTGGTGTCCAACTTCGTCAGGAGAATTCCATGGACTTTACTTCTTTGAAAATTAAAACGGCGTTACGGTAATGTGAATGGCCAGCGATATCGTGATATGATTGAAAACTTTTTAATGCTTTAGGCTTGATTAACATGTGGTATAAACTAGATTACAGTGAAATTACTGTTATTTTAAGAAATGTTGATGTTGATTGACCACCACGGCAGCCTGATTTGATAGCTCTCGACTTTTGTTTTTGTGGGGATATCTGAGGGAGCAAGGTTTATACAAACAAACCAGAAACGTTTGAGGAAATTTTTCACTAATTATAAATTTTCTATAGAAAAATTTTACCAATTATAAAACAACAAATCAAACATTAGGATCTTTTAGCAAGCGATTAATTATGCATTATTCGGTTAATCGATTAATCGATTAAATAAAAATTACGAAACGTTTCGTGATTAAACAATATAAATAAACTAACATTTTAAAAAATTTTAAATTTTATTCGAATAATAATCGATTAATATTCAAGTATTCGTTTAATTAATTAAATTTACAAATAACTATTTAATTAAACAAAATACACAAACTAGAATTTTATTAATTTTAACTAATTTTAACTAAATAACTCAAAATTTTTATTTAATTAATAAGCGATTAATACAAACCAGAAACGTTTGAGGAAATTTTTCACTAATTATAAGTTTTCTATAGAAAAATTCTACCAATTATAAAGTTTCTATAAAAAAATTTCACTAATCATAAATTTTCTATAGAAAAATTTCACTAGTTATAAATTTTCTATAGAAAAATTTCACTAGTTATAAATTTTCTATAGAAAAATTTCACTAGTTATAAATTTTCTATAGAAAAATTTCACTAGTTAAAAATTTTCTACAGAAAAATTTCACTAATAAGAAGTTTTTTATAGAAAAATTTCACTAATTATAAATTTTCTTTTGAAAAATTTCACTAATTATAAATTTTCTATAGAAAAATTTCACTAATTACAAATTTTCTATAGACAAATTTTACTAATTATAAATTTTCTATAGAAAAATTTTACTAATTATAAATTTTCTATAGTAAGATATCATTAATTATAAATTTTCTATAGAAAAATTTCACTAATTATAAATTTTCTATGGAAAAATTTCACTAATTAGAAATTTTCTATAGAAAAATTTCACTAATTATAAATTTTCTATAGAAAAATTTCACTAGTTATAAATTTTCTATAGAAAAATTTCACTAATTATAAATTTTCTATAGAAAAATTTCACTAATTATAAATTTTCTATAGAAAAATTTCACTATTTATAAATTTTCTATAGAAAAATTTCACTAATTATAAATTTTCTATAGAAAAATTTCACTAATTATAAGGTTTCTATAGAAAAATTTCACTAATTGTAAATTTACTATAGAAAAATTTCACCAATTATAAATTTTCTATTGAAAAATTTCTCTAATCATAAATTTTCAATAGAAAAATTTTCTCTAATTATAAATATTCTATAGAAAAATTTCGCTAATCAAATTTTCTATAGAAAAATTTCACTAATTATAAATTTTATATAGAAAAATTTCACTAATTAGATATTTTCTATAGAAAAATATCATTATAAATTTTCTATAGAAAAATTTCGCTAATCATAAGTTTTCTATAGAAAATTTCAAATTGAATTTTTCTTTGATTTCGACTTTTTGCTGAAATTCCATTAACTTTGGTAAGTGATGATTTTGTGATGAATCTAAATAAAGTCTAAATAAAGTTTGTGAGATATTATTTAGTTTTGAATTATTCCATTTGCTTTCTCAAAATTTTCAAAATTATTCCTAATTAACGAAAATAAGGAGAACCAAAAGAAATAGCTTTTCTTCTTTATTTATTAAATTCTCTATCCATGACAAAACTTCTTTTTTATAAACAGTTAATAGAGAATTAGAAAAAAATTACCTGTTGTGTAGGGTATAAAAAGGATAATGTAGTCGTATTAATAAATTTATATTCATGCCAATGATGTCCACTTAGTTGCTTTTGTCCTGCACAGTACTTCATAGTAAATTGTCTGTCTACGATAATTTATATTCCATCTTAAAAAAATAATGCAAAAGAAAAAAAAAGCTAAACTAAATTTTACATTTCTAGAGTATTTCTAGTTTTAAAACGTTATTATTTTCTTTTTGTTGTTGTACAATAAAATTCTGGGAGTATGCTGGTGTATGAGTGTGTAGTGTATGAAAATATTTTTGAATAAGTTGGTATGAAATACTCGTTCTTATACATATTTGTAAATAATTGTAATTTCTTAAAAAAATATTTTGTCTGTTTGCCTGCATATATGTGTGTGTGTGCAGTGTAGTTTTTTTCTTTTTATTATTATTAATATGTACAACAAAATTTTCTTATTCTCTTTTTTTTGTTGTAAGTATGTTTTTTATTTTCATTATTATATTATATTTCATTTTTTATTTTAGATTCACTTAAATAGAGTCAGAGTCGAACACAACAACACAGCAGAGTCACACAAAACACAATCATAGTCGTCGCAGTCTGTTTTAGATATTGGATCAGAGTTGTATGGCGTTGTCGTTGCCGCCGCATACGGGTTGAAATTAATTTTATAGTGTGTTGGAAGATTGTTAAAACAAAACAAAAAAAAAAAGAATAATAAAATTTATTATTAATTTTCTTCATCAATGTGTTTAAAAGAAGAAAGAAAGAAAAATATTTATTTCCTTTTCCTGGCTGCATACAAAAAAATAAAATTATAAAACAAAATAAATAAAAATTAAAAAAGAAAATTAAATTATTTTAAAAACTTGCGCCCGTACCAGTAGTTCAGAATTGTAAGAAAGTAACTTGCTCGCGTGTGTATTTCCTCTCTCACTTATTTATTTATTAATTCATTCATTCTCGCACTTGTTTGTGCTCAGTTTCATAGTCAAAAATGTGTGATAATTTTTGTTTCACCGTTGTTGTTGTTGTTTTTGTCGTCTAATACGTGCTCCTATTTTTATTTTTTTTGTTGTTTTTTGTTTTTCCAGCAAAATAAAATATATCTATTTTTTGTTAAATTAAATTTGATATTTATTCTCTTTAAATTTCTTACTCTGTTACACTAATTGCATCTCTTGGAATTTTATAAGTTTTATTCTCACACTTGTTGTTTTTGTGGTGTGATTTTATGATTTGTTTACACTAACAAGTTGCTGTTCGTTGGTTCGCACCACATGTCACCATCATACATCTAACAAGTCGCTAGCAACCAGAAACAACAAAACCATTTACATTAGAGCAACAATGTGTGCAATGCAATTTAAAAAAATTGGTGGCTTAAACGAAGAGAAAAAAAGTCTTTGAATTTTTCCCTTGCTCGAATGTGTGCGTGTGTGTGTATATGAATGTAAATAAATGGAAAATGTTCTTCATTTTTAAAAGAAATTAAAGAAAAAAATGCTTTTGTTACGTGATTTTTAACCACTTGTTGTTGAAATTATTTGACCATTCTTTTTATTTGCCGCGTAACTAAAACAAAAAGAAAAGTGAAACGATATCAAAAAACAAACAAACAAAAAAAACCAAAAAAATGTTTTAATATTTTGAACATGGATGCAACATCATCTTTATCTTCGTCATTATCGGTTTTATCGAACAATTTGCAATTATGTCGCATTTGCATTTCATCATCGGCGACAACAAATGGCAACAGTAACAATTGTTCAACGCAAATGATTTCAATTTTTGGCGAAGACTCGTTATGGAAAAAAATTACAACGCTGGCTGACGTGAAGGTAAATTTTATTTTTAATTCACTATGAAATAGAAAAATTACATTAACAATGCACTTTAATTGTTTTTTTTATAATACTTTTATTTATTTATTCATTTATTTTATTATTCATGACATGTACAGATAGATGCATTCAATGTAATGATTTCTTTTTTAATTTTTATTTTATAATTATTAATATGAATTTGTTTATATCGACTTTCATTCAAAAATTAAAATACATGCAGATATATATATGTTGTCAGGGCTAGGGTTTCAACTAAAAAATTAGGCGGCCGAATCAAACATTAGAATCTTTTAGCAAGCGATTAATTATGGATTATTCGGTTAATCGATTAAATTAAAATTACAAAACGTTTCGTTATTAAACAATATAAATAAACTAACATTTTTAAAACTTTTGAATTTTATTCGAATAATAATCGATTAATATTCAAGTATTCGTTTAATTATTTAAATTTACAAATAATTATTTAATTAAACAAAATAAACAAAGTAAAAAACTCAAAATTTTGTGAAATTTAAATTTTATTCAATTAATAAGCGATTAATAATGCAATAAAATATTTAATTAAAAAAAATACACCACAAAAAAATCTCTTAATATTAAACTTTTCAGTGAATTGTTTATTTAAGCTTTATAACAAATAATTAATTAAATAGCAAATTGTATTAAATCTCTAATTTAGACGATTAATAATCATTTAATATTTGTCTATTCGATTAGTCCATTAATTGAAATTTGTTATAAATTATCTTAAGAAGAAAAGAATTTTACAATTAATCACAAAATATCAATTTCAGTTTTTCAGTAGATATAAATTTATTTTAATCGAAGATAATTTAAGTTTAAAATTGGTTAATCATTAAAACAAGCTTTTTATCAGAAAAATAATTGTTTCATATAAAAAAAATTAATAATTTGTAGATATAAACATTTAATGGCAGTAGTTTATTAGATTATTATTATTAATATTATTCTGAGAGTAATGAGTTGTGTATTTTATTTGCAATCTTATCTTGCACAAATTCGCTGACATAAATAAAAACAGACCGGCGTTTAAAAAATTTTACGGTGGCAATGGAGATAAAATTTGGCACCGTTATTAAGACTTTCAAAGAATATTAAAGAAAAAATAATACAAAAATAAATAAAATAAAACTTAACTAAATTTAATAGGTAATTTGTTACTTTACTTACTTAATTTACATAAAATTAAAAACCACAAATACAATTTTTAGTTAATCTAAAAATTATTGCGACCCCATTAGATAAATATACCAGCTGTGACATACTAAATGAAAACGTTACACAATTTCAATATTCGTAATAAATTTTTTACTGATTAATGCAAGATCCACATTTATAAAATTGTTTTGGTAACTAAAAATATTGGTGAAAATATTTTATAATTAAAATGCAATTTATTTTGTGGTCGCTTATATAAACAACCGCCCGAGTTTAACAGAGTATTCGTTGCTATGCTGAAGGTATTTTTTCAAGCTCAAGCGGTTAAAAGTGTTTGAGCAGATCAACATCAACAAGTGTCTCTCGGGCCGAATGGGATTCCAGCACTGGTCTTCAAACAGTTCTCTTCGACGGTAGCGGGTCCGTTAGCAGCCCTCTTCAGCATGTTGTATAATGCCGGCGAATTTCCAAAGGGTTGGAAGGTTGCTAATGTTACGCCGATCGCCAAAAAGGGTGAGCCTAACAACCCTAAAAATTACCGCCCAATTGCAATTTGTTCTGCACATTCTAAAGTAATGGAAAGTATGATTAATTTTCATCTTGTGAGGTACCTGGATTCCTTACTTACAGCTTACTTATAGACCGACAGTATAATTACCGTAGGGAGCGCTCTACGGGTGACTTGCTGGCTTTCCTGCCGGAACAATGGTACAACTCCGTACATAATTTCGGAGAGAGTAACGTGGTGGCTGTTAATATTTCTTTTTACTTTTATCAAAACTTTTTGCATTTGGTGTCGATAATAATTTCTCCAGAGTTATATCAAATTTTCTCTGGAATTGCACTATACGAGTTGTTATTCCAGATTAATTGAGGGATACGGCAAGACTTCGTTCTTTCTTCTACCATATTTCTTATTTTTCTCAATGACCTTCTTTGTAAAACTTTCAACTCTTTCGCAAATGACAGCATCATTTGTTATTCGTATTCATTTAGTAATAGATGCAGATGAATTCCAAAAGGTCGAATATGACTGACATGCGCAATCGCGATCTTGCAACAATCTTGGAATGAGGTCGTTTAAACAGAGTCGATTTTAATGCCCGTCAGACACATGCAAAAGCGTTGTGCTGTATCAGTTACTATGGGTGATGTAGGTATTACGGAGTCAGAAGCCCTTGATGCTCTTGGCATGAAAATTCAGTGACTTCATCCTATATATTCTTTTGCGATGACAGCGCCACTTGTCATTCGTATTCATTTCGTAATAGACCAGGCCATTTGGAAGTTAGTTCCAAAAGGCAGAACATGAATGATACGGTTAATCACGATCTCGCGACAATCTTGGAATAGAGTCGTGTGAATAGAGTAGATTTTAATGCTCGTAAGATGCAATGTTGCATGCTTAAGCATGGTGCTGTATCAATTACTATGGGTGATATAGGTATTACGAAGTCAGAAGCTCTTGATGTTCTTGGCATGAAAATTCAGTGTGATATTCGATTGACTAAACCATTTTTCAGGTTACTAAAGAAGCTTTGAAGTGCCTCGGTTTTTTAAAACGGTACTCCATTCAATCTTCGTACTATTTATACAACCTATATTCGTCAAAAGATGGAATACAACTCGCTTGTATGGGCCGGTGCCCCAAAGTATATTTTGGAGTTGCTCGACCGCGTGCAGAAGAGAGCCAAGATGCTCATTGGGGACAGTAGGATATCCAACTCTATTGATTCTCTGGAGTATCGACGCAATGTAGGTTGTATTTCACTGTTTTATCGTTACTAAAATGGTAATTGCTCTAACGAAATTAGGGAACCTGTTCCCGTTACTCGCACGTTTTTGCGTTTGATCCGATATTCATTGAGAGCGCATCCATTTGCGGTCGGCTGGCAAGTGCATCGCACTACGCATTACAGGGAAAATTCGTTTTTTAGCAGAACAGTCAGTATGTGGACCAAACTCCCTCCAGAGGCGTTTCCTGTCACTTTTAATGTAGGGAAGTTCAAATCGAATGTCCACAAACACTACTTCCTCTTTCCTCCTCCCCATAAACTAATTTCCTAGTTCTGGCATAATGCATTGCATGTGTAGGCGTCATCCTCTGAGGGCTGGTTCGAAACGAAAAAAAAAGTTGTTATTACTTTTTTCACTAACGAATGCTCCAGTCAGAACCAGAATTTTCCAATACAGGCAGCTTTACTAACTCTCATCTACTACTGCTGCATATCAATTGCTTCTTTCTACGTTTAATCGTTTTCAATTTATTCGTCTACCGTAGTAGTCGTTATTGTCTTTTTACTCAAAAGCAGACATAGTTGGGACTTGAACTCATATCTCGTGATTTGGTGCCTAAAAAATATCTCTACCACTGCAGACAATGCAGGTGATATACATAAGCCAGCTAGCCCTTCTTCTTTTATATTCATTCACACAATACAATTTGCTAGTGGTGTACTACTTAACTTCTTCCTCTTTGTTTACCAAATACACAGGCAACAACAAAAGAATTGCGAAATTTTACTGTTATAACAATAATAAATTTATAACTGTTTACAGTTTTTGGAAAAATCAGTATCCCCTGAAACCAAATGAATACTGTTGCTGTCATTTCAAAAGTTTTAATTAAATAAAATTTACTATGATTAAAATTGATTGCTCTAAATAAATTTAAAACATGGAGGATCAAGTTTCAAACTAAATTTAAATCGCAACTGGGTGTGTGTGTGTGTTCAAATTACACGTAGGTATTAAGAACATTTCAAATGTGCCTCTGCCCTTAAATCTTGAAAAAGACTTTCGATTTGAAAAAATCATAACTATTTCATCAATGCCAACATCAATTCTCTTTTGTTTTGTTAGAATTATTTAGAATTTATTTTTAATATAACAATCAATTTGCTTTAATTAACGCAAATTTTCAATTTAAAAGCTGAAGAAAAAAATCTATACAAAAATTAAATCACAACGAATTAAAAAATAAATAAAATATATTTATTTAAACGAAAATAAAAAGCACAAAAATATAAATCACAATAATTTTATTTAATTAAATTTGTGTTTTTACACACAAACCAACACAATGTATTTTACTCAGCATTATAGTTGCCAGATTTGCCGTTTAATTTTAATTTTGACGGTTTGAAGAGCTGAAAATATTTTTGATTTAAACTCTATGATTTATGTTAATTTCCGAGTTTAAACAAATAATTAAAATTATTTTTTGTTTATATATACTCTCTATAAAGAAGTGTAATTAAATATACAGATTTTTTTATAGATAAATTAATTAAGATCACGTCGGTGCATTTTTTATTGGACAATATTAAGTTCTAAAAATTTTAAATAGGTAAAGTTTTTATTATCGCTATCGTTATAATATCAAGTATAGTATCAAGTATAGAAATAGGAAAATTTATGATCATCTATAATGCCTTAGTTAAAAGCGGCTTAAAAGAAGAAACAACATAGCAGGGCTATATATAAAAAGTTACACTACCTCATTTCCGTTTGCATCACTGGAGACTTAAAGACAATTCTGTACATATCGTCTCTTTACTAGAAGAAATGATAGTACGAGTATATAAATTTATATCTGAGCCTAAGAGTGACGATACGACCTTATTTTCGTATAACTTGCGACTTGACCTAGTGATAGTATGTACGGAATATTCGCATTTAGTTACCGAATACTAAGGCTGTTAATAATTCTATGTAGGTTATTAATTTATTAGTAACGCTGTTTTTTTTATTGAATCACGTTAATCATGGCTTAACGGCTATACCGATTTAATTGAATATTTCAACAAAGATCCCTAACCAGAGAAGAAAATAGACTTCTTTGTTGTTATGAATTAGTATCACACTCATGAATTTTTGTTACTTTTATAAATTTCTATTACTTTAAACTTTCTTGTGTTCCTACCCTCTCGGTAATCGGTATTGATGGCGGTAACCGCTTGGGCTCAAGCGTGCTTCGCCAAGAAAACCTTAATTTTGATTACATACAGGGCGCCGAACAGAGTGAGTTGATTTTATTGATTTCTAATTATATTGTATCAATATAAAAAACTGAATTTTTATTAAGATAATATAACACGCCAGAGTATATAATACAAATTATTGTTTTATTATTGAGAAGCTACTGCCGTAAAATTGAAATTTTTTAAAACTGGATTTCAGAGCAGTGTTTTTTACAAATCAGTTGCTTACCTAGAGCAGCAACGGTAAAGGGAAAAACTAGCAATTTTAAAGATTCTAGTTAGGAACTTTAAAATTGTTATACATATTTAATATATTTGATATTATTAAGAGAAATAGCTATTGTTTAAGAGAAATAGAAATTTTTAATTGTAATAAGAATTCATTTATATATAAAGCGAATGAGAATTGTGAACGAAACATTTTATAGAAACTAGAATTTATTAAAATTAGAAAAAAAAAATAATGTCAATAAATGGTTGACTAGAGAATTAAGAGTACTTAAAAGAGAAAAAATTAGCAAATATTTGTTGGCAAAAATGGAAAATACCAAATGAAGCATAGAACAATAATAAAATTATAAAATTGTAAGAAATATATACAAAACAAGAATTGAAAATGAAAAGAATAACTTTATTAATAATAAAATAACTAGAGCCAAAGATCAGAGACAAATGTGGAGGGAAATTAAGGACTTAGTACTCGATAAACAACAAAATATAATACAATCTGTGATGTTTAATCAAGTAGAATGTAGTGCATTTTTAAAATTCCTGCTGCAATGTTTTGAGTAGAACCACAGGGCGGGTAAAGATAAATCAAAGCTCCACACGAAATTATGTTTGAATTTTGCCAGAAAAAAGAAATTAAATTTTAAATCTATATGAAAAAATTGCTACATTTATAATCGTTTTGTTGTTGTTGTTATGTTGTTCATTCAATGTATAGGCGCCTGGATGTCTGTGTGTATTTTTGTTTTTGTTTTTATACTGATAAAGTGTCTTCCTGGAATTTATTTTAAGATAGTTGTTGTTGTCTTGTGTAGATAAGTTTTCTTAGAAAACTATGCAGTTAGTAAACATCATACCGATTTGTTGTTGTTTTTCGTGTATAGAATTTCTACGCAGTTAGTAAACAGAAATTTGTTGTTGTCTTGCATGCATAAGTTTTCTTAGCAAGCCACGCAGTTAGTAAACAAACATACCCAGTAGTTTATTTTATTACTTAATTATTTTCTTTTAAAACTTAAGCAAGACCCATCGGATACAATATGTTAAAAAACAGTACAAAAAGTACCAACACACTTGTAGATAATAGATGCAACTTTCATTTTATATTAAGTTTATTACTTTTATTTTTATTCGACCTTTTTTTACTTAATTAAATATGCACTAATATTTTAAACGGTCTTTTAAATATTTTAACGATTTTATTTTTTCCGATATTTCGCTTTCCTTTCAGGAAATTATTTATTTTTTTTATATTTTACAAAAACAAAAAATTATAACAATTGATTTTGTTTTTCAAAAATTTTTCTTTTCAAATTGTTATAATTTTTTGTTTTTGTAAAATATAAAAACAAAAAAAATAAATAATTTCCTTTCCACAGGAAAGCGAAATATCTGAAAAAATATCAATTTTTATATCTGGCAATACTGTTTTTTAATATAAAAGTGTTTGGGTGTGTTCTTGTGTTTATTCCGTTAAAATACACTGGAATACATGACACTCAAAATTCGATTTAAATTTTTAAAAAGAGATATGAAATGTGAACAATAAAAACCAAAATCAAACTTGTATATTTTATTATCATTTATTATTTTGTTGTTTACGTTGGTTGTGTTTTTAAATTCAATTAAGCTTGAGTATACAAAAAGCTTTTTATTTTTCTTAAGTGGAACAACGCTAAAGAAACTAAAACCGTCTTACAGAGGGAAATAAAGAATCAAATTCATATTTTTATAAATTCATTTATTTATATTTATTTAGGTACGTGTGTGTGCGTGTGTGTGTGTTTGTATGTATTTATAAGAAAAAATAGAAAAGAAAACAAAACATACAAATGAAAACTTTAACAATTTATGATTTTGGTTGCGCCACAAGATAAAGTACAAAAACAACATCAAGTACAATTTTTTGTTGTCTTCCAAATAAAAACTGGTTAAATATTATTTAAACTAATAAAAAAGAATATACATAATTCTTTCATTTTTGTACATAAAAAATAAACAATCGTTGTCACGATTTTAACAACAACAACAACTGTGTATTTGTTAAAATTTATTTATATTTTTTTGTTGTTAAATTGTTTTTTATTAATTTTAATTTTCAAATATTTTATCGTTCATACGACGCATCGTTTGTGATTCGTTTAATTTTTAATTATGTTTTATTACTTTTAAATACAATTTCTTGTTTCTTTATTAAAAAAGAAAATATTATTCAAACGACGTTTTCTTTTTAAGCAAATACACTGTTTCCAAGCTAAAATACATGGTTTCTTATCACACTCTATAGTTAAGCCACCTGCATGTTTAATTTAACTGATATTAATTGATATCGAAAAAATATGAAAAGGCTTTATTTTGTCTACTGTTTACTAGACAGTTATGCTCTTGCAGTATTGCCAGATAAGATTATTTCCCTCACACATTTATTTCATTTACTTCGAATTTGAGAGAGTAATTACATTTCAGGGGAAAAATTAGGGACTACGAAGTATATTTGAGATTTAAGTTTTTGGCGAGTTTTGATAAATTCCGTCTGTTTAAGAAGATTCACATATAATTTTATTTAATACTATTGTCATTTCTTTCCTTTCCTTTTATTCCTGTACAGTTTAGAACACGGCTTGAGAAAAATGTCATCACATTCATACCGAACAAACAGCCAACGAAGACGGAAAGGAATGAAAACATTATTTAATTTATTGGCGAATACAAATTGAAATAATTTTATTTAATACACTAAAAAGATTGAATTATTAATAAAAATTAAAAAAAAATCATATTGGAATTGTCAGCTACTTTCAAATTTTTTTTTCGAAACATGTGTAAGCATGCTCGTTGATATTCTGGATATATTTGTAAATAACTGATTTACTTTTTCATTCGTCCCTTTGCTGCAAGAGACTTATATTGCGTGAACAAATTTGAGGTTAGGAAGTACATTGATTTAAAACTACACCTTTTTTTTTGAAAACTTCAGTTTTATTGTTATCAATGTAAAGTAGAAATATGAGAATTAATAATGGATTATAATTTGAAGCATATATCCACCTCTAGCTCGCTGGCAGACGTCCACTAATTTCACAAAATTGTTTCTGAAATTAGTGAAAATTGTCAGTTGTTTGTGGTGGGCTGTTCACGTAAACCCGGTCTTTCAAATGACCCCAAAGAAAATAATCCAGCGTCGTTGCAACACAAGAACAAGGTGGCCAGTTGCCTTTACCAAATCGAGACGTTAGGCAACTGCATAATATGGCTGTGTGCCTAGTGGCGCCGTCTTGTTGAAACCAAAGGTCAGTGATGTTAACATTAGGCGATTGTGGCCACATGATTTGGCAGCACGGTGACAGCGTTTATTTTGTCATTTTTGAATAAATAGGGGCCCATGATGCCGTCTGACTTCGAACCACACTATACGATCACTTTCTGTAGATGTTTGTAAATTTTGTGAACCCCTAAACATGATATTGTTGAAAAATGCCTTGCTTTCGCTCAGTTTTTCAAACAACCAATTCACAAACGTCTTTTTTTTTCTTTCTCGGACCAGCACTCAGGGGATGACCCCTTCACAGGCAATGCATTGTGCCAGAACTAGAAAATTAGATTATGGTGAGGAGGTAAGAGGGAGTAAGTAATGTTTATGGACATTCGAGTTGAACTTTCCTAAGTTGAAAGTGATCGGAAAAACCTCCGGAGGGAGTTTATTCTATGTACGGAGTAGTTATGCGTGAAAACGTGCGAGTAACGGGAACAAGTTCCCTAATTTCGTTAGAGGACTTACCATTGTAGTAACGATAAAACACTGAAATACATCTCACATTGCATGGATGCTCTAGAGAATCAATATATTTGGATACCTTACTGTCCCCAATGAGTATCTTGGCCCTCTCCTGTAGGCGGTCTAACAATTCCAAAATATAGTTTGCGGCACCGGCCCATACATGAGAGTTGTATTCCATCTTTGAACGGATATAGGTGCTATAAATAGTACGAAGATCCGATGGAGTGAAGTATCTCTTACACCGTTTTAGAAAACCGAGGCAGTTGAAAGCTTCTTTAGAAACCTGAAAAATATGTTTAGTTCACCGAACATCACACTGAATTTCATTAACAAGAACATCCGTAATACTTATATCATCCATAGTAACAGATGCTGTACCAATTCCAAATACAGATTTATGCGTAAGCATGCATTATTGCGACCCCATTCCAAGATTGCCGCGAAATAATGAATAAGCGTATCATTTATGTTCCGCCTTTTGGAAATCACCTCCAACCGGTTCGGTCTATTGCCAAATGAATACGAATGACAAGTGGTGCTGTCATCTGCAAAAGAGTATATAGGATTGATAGTTTGACAAAGAAGGTAATTTAGAAAAATAAGAAATAAGTTAGGAGACAGAACGGAGCCTTCGGGTTGGGCGAAAAATTATCGGTCGGCTTTAATTCATGAACGAGTTGAATTTAATAAGCGTGAAGATGAACACCTTTAGGTAAAATGTTGCGCAAACTACCGCTAATCATGCCTAAAGGCCGTGTCAGATAAAACTTTTGCTTTGCGTTGCGTCAGAGTTTCGCTCTGACATTTGAGTTAAAATGTTCGTAAATGTATGAAAGTTGCCACATAAAGCACTTTTGACGCAGCGCAAAGCGAAAAGTTAACCAACATTCAACTTTATGCGCGCTTTGACAAACACCTGGCTTTTATTATTTGTGTTTGTGTATTTGTGTGTGGGCGTAAACATAAAATTCATGAGTGTTTTCAACGTTTATTGTGACATACACCACTTGATTTACGCTTTTGCTTTAAAGTTTCAAATGTCACGCAAAGCAACAAAGTTTTATCTGACATCGCCTTAATTGTTGCAAACGGCGACGAGTTGACTAAACTCTAGACTCATTCTCAACACTTTACTGTACAGCGGTTATATTTGCTTTACCACGACCACTACGAGTGTATTGTTTTGATCTATTGTCACTAACAATGCTGTGGGCGTTGAAATCACGCACAGCGGTTTTAGAGTCTGATTACGAAGAAAAGTTTATTGAATTTTACAAAGTGAAATTTTCACCATTTTGACATTAAGTTTTCACAAATAAAATTCTTTGCTCAAATTTCCCAACTTTAATTAAATAAGTGCCAACATTTAATCATTTGACAGACAATTTACTTCCTAGCCTAAAATTTGCAGAAATCTAAAAATAAATTTAACTGAAATAACTACAAAGGTTTTAATTTTATTTTAACCCTTTAATGCCACTTAGGTGCTTCTATCTATAGAATTCTTACGCTTGAAAATCAACACCGTTTTCTAAAAAAAATTCCCAAAATCACAAAAATTTCCCTATCTGAAGGAAAAGAAAGGAAAAATATTTAGGACTGATGTGAAATTATTCATCGCCGGCGAATAATTATTGCTTTATTTCATTAACACAAAATTACTTAGTGGGTACAAAGACGGAAGGATGGTTAAGACGTTTAAATTAATGGAAAAATAATATTAAAAAAAATTTAATTTGCTTAACAGGAAAATACAATCAAATACAGGGTGTTCTCCGGGAAGGTACTACTACTTAGTTTTGTCACTATTTCGGTAAACACGGTGAAATAGACACATGGCAAATGTATTATGGATAAATATTCGATAAACTAACGTCTTTTAATCGTTAATGTTAATATGTGAATAAACAGAATAGTCGGTTCCGAGGAATGGGAAACCCTCAAATTATTCAACAGCCGCCTTTGCATCCATTAAAAGTGGCAAAGAATTTATTAAACGAATTCTCTAAAAATTTACACTTCACCGCAAACTGAAAAAAAACTGAAGTTTTGAAAAGCTAAAATTCTCTAAATAATCCAAAATATTATTTATCCCAAAATTAACAAAAAAAAAAAATATGAATAACACAAAATTTTACAAATAAATGCTAAATTTCTAGAAAAATTCGATCACCCAAAATTGTTATTGTAAAAATAACAACAACGAAACTTTACAAAATAATCAAACGAAAAAACATTAAATTCGAAATTTCGGCAAAAAATGTAATTCAAAATAAATAAAATAAAATCATGTTTCACTAAAATTAGCACGTTTTATCATCAAAAATCCAAATTTATTTTTTCATAAATTTAGTTTATAAAAAAATTTAAATACAATCCATAAAAGAAAAAAATATATCATCACCAGCAGACATTTTCCTACAATTGGTGAGTCATATAAAATTCGGTATAAACGCCGTCTCTATTTCTTTTTGTTATTTAACTATTTTTTCTTTTGTTTTGCTTTTAAAAATTGTCATTTAATTTTTTTAAAGCACACAGATTTCTTGAATTCAAATCATAATGATACAATTCCATTTTTTAATAAAAAAAATTTAGTATTGATTAGCTCAAACGCTCCCTATAACAAATTGATCAATTGAGATTGATTAACACGTAGTTGCAAATTGCTGCATTTACTAGGAAAAGTTATCATCACTGTCCGTTATTTTCTCTATTTTTATTAACTCCTTTCTCTTCTTCCAGTGCTTATTACAGCATAAGGTTAAAAAATTTTCTCTCGATGTAAAAGTGAGAGAATCTAATTCAGTAGTTGCCAATCTTATTTTTTTTTAATAGAATTTGCCAAAAATATGCACATGTGTGTGTGTGTGTTTGTTTTAAATTATAGTTTTTTTATTTCAAAAACGCAAATATTTCAAGTAGATTGGTAAATGCCTAGAATTCACCAAAGTTATAAAAAATCGCCGTTATATACGCACACATACATTAATGCTTACACACATAAATATCGATTCATACGTGTGTAATTTGTATATTTTTTTATTTAAAAAAAAATACAATATGTAATTAGTGAGCACAAAAAGGTACAGATTTTAATAAAGGGTGTTCGCCGGGAAGGTATACAACTTTGTTTGTCTATAATTTTTGATTAAATGAAAGAGAATGAATCTTGTACTGTATTGTATTGTTTCCCTCCGGGGGCACATGATAGTCTTTTTGGAACCTACTATTCCATCTAGGCTGGTCTCTTGCGGGGTAAAAGGGAGCCCAGGCCCCTTAAAGGCTAGTAGGAGCCATCTGGACAATCTACATATTTCCACGGGAATCAGTACGCTCGCAGAGTTCACTATTTGTCTCTTTAGACAATTAGCTGTTCTCTGACTGATTATTGAGGTTGGCCCCTATTTGGGAGTATCGTGGTGGCAGTGTATTTCGAGACCCTCGTGATAATTTGTGGGTCGGATCATTCATAATGAACACAATGAATGGTTCAGGTTCAGTGAGTATGAATGCCGTCGTGTTCTTAATTATATTAAGCTTCATACGTTCTGGACCAGGAGTTGGAAAGTCTCCAACTCTTTAGCAAGGAGTGAAGGCTGCTACCTACTTCAAGCTTTTGAAGGCCTTCTGGGGCGATGATGGCGCTACATACCATACATAGTGGTATGTATGGTATGGTATCTGCCGGTGCAGATGTAAATCAAATCACGCTCTGTATTGTATTGTTTTATTTAATGTTGGCAATTATGTATGGAATACAATATCAGATAAATGGACGCCTCTGTTAGCCTCACAAATGCGAGCCCATTTTGAGCACACTTTTCATTACATTCTCACATATTTATTTCACGCGTTATTTGATTAATTTCATCACGAATATTTTATTTGAGTTGCTCAAACGTTTCTGGTTTGTTTGCATAAACCTTGCTCACTCAGATATCCCTACAAAAAAAGTCCGGAGCAGTTAAATCAAGCGACCGTGGAGGTCAATCAACATCCCCATTTCTTGCAATAACTTGTTGTGGAAGGAGATCTCTCAATAATTTCATTGTAATCATGGCTGTATGCGATGTGGCACTGTTTTGTTGATCAAGCTCAAAGCATGCAGTTGTGGCGTTAAAAAGTTCTCAATCATATCATGATATCTTTCCCCATTCACAGTTACCGTTACGCCGTTTTCATTTTCAAAGAAGTAAGGTTTAATGATTCCTCCTGACATAATTGCATACCAGACAGTCCCTTTTAAGCAATGCAAAGGTGAATGTTAAATAATTCCCAAGAACTGACTATTCTGTTTATTCACATGCCCATTCAATATGATTTTTCATTATGATTTTTCCATGAAAATCGGGGTTGTCATGGACGAGCTGTAACATCCTATTGTACGGCATATGTACGGGGGCGTAAATGGTCTTGTGAAAGAGGCACTTGTGTCAACTGAATCTTATATAAAACGCAAATGGAAATCCTTGTGCAAAATTGTGGCCAAAGTTGTTCTTTGAAGACCAAGCTCCTGACCACGGCATCAAATTGAGGTTGATAGATTGTTTTGAACACTTTATTGAGTATAAAGAGAACACTGAAGATGGCAAATAGCCGAAACTTTCTTAAGCAGCAATAATGTTTTCAGCCGATCTCGCAGTGCGTTACGATCCATGCTTAAGCCTATCACGGACTCTCTTTCTTCGAAATCATTCACTACACGATCAATAATACATTTTGTTGGCACGTTGTTTCTCCCAAAAATTTCACGTATTTTTCTCATCGTCACAGTAAACGATGATTGATTTTGATAAAAGTTTTTAACGATTAAACACGTTTTTTTATAGAATATTTTTCCATAATAAATTTGCCATGTGTCCACTTTACGACTGTCAAATATCAACCGTGAAGACGAATGTTTACCAAAATGGCGGTAAAGCAAGGTAGAATACCTTCATGGCGGACAAAACCTGTATAAAAGAAATAACTAGAAAAAATATTGCCAGAATGATTAAAAAATAAAGCAGTCGTTATAACTCGTCTATAAATAGAGATTTCTAGTTGCAAGTGAATAGCAGTACGAAACAAAATATAAAAGAGTAAAATTATTTATGAAAAGTAGTTAACAGCTGAATAGATGAAGTAGCATTTAAGAAAATTTATTTCTGTCTTTCTATTTCGCAGCTAAAAAACGCAACGAGTAAATAAAATAATTATAATTTTTATAGTTTTTTTAAACGATCTTTTTTATTCATCTTTAATAAATATCTTTTTTTCTTTTTAACAATCTTTTTTATATATTTTTTTCTTTTCGATATTTCGCTTTCCTTTAAAAATACAAATTTTTTCCTGAAAAAGCTTTCCAAAGGAGAGCGAAATATCGAAAAGAAAAAAATATATAAAAAAGATTGTTAAAAAGAAAAAAAGATATTTATTAAAGATAAAATAATTATATTTATTGCTCGTCAAAGCTTGTATAAAAATAAACAGAAAAATCGCCAACTATTTTATAAAAAGCTGCCAAATTAGTTTAGAAATCGCCTTATCTGGCATCTCTAGTGTACTTTTCTTTTTGAATAATAATTGAAGGAATGTCACATGCAAAAAATTTCAAACAATCTCTTTCTTATCGCATTATCGAAGGCATTTCAATAATCGATGAAATCTTCCTATATTCCCGAGGATAATGGTAACGCTTTAAATCGTTTTTAATTGCCTTCAAAACTGAGGGGCGTTTAAATAAGGACAAATAATTAAAATTTAAGTTTAAATGAATAAAAAATTCGTACTTCCTTAAGCTTTAAGAAATGGTGTAAAAGTTGTTGTTGTTGTGTAAATTTATTTTATATGTTTTATTAAAAATGTTAGTATGTATGTGTGTGTATATTTAATGTAAGATTTTGTGAATTTTCAGTGGTGTGCGTGTGTTTTTTCCTCAACATAGTTTTTCACAAGGTTTAAATAAATTCAACTTGCAAGCCAACATGACGATAACTCCCTGACTCTTACTTACTGCCAACGGCTCTCAACTGCATGTTCATGCAGTTGTTAAATAACCAAACTAATTTTTTTGATATACATACAACCATACATACAAATGGAAGTATGTATATATAGATACGATACGTACATACATATGTATTTTTGTTTTTATTTGTTTGTTTTTCTAGTTTGTTATTTGTTTAAGAAGTTGAATGTTCGAATTCCTAGTTTTTGTATATTTTCTTTCAACATTTTCTTCTTGTTATTTAATTCTTACTTCCCAATCAGTTTAAAAACTTAGAATAAATGTTGTTGTGATGGTTTTATTACACTGTTTGTTGGTTGGTTGGTATGTTGTTTATTTTTATGTCGGACCAACAATGTCGAACTAAGTTTTATCGTTATGTTGGATGTTTGGTTGGATGGTTGTTTGGTTGAATTTTTTGTGTTTTTTCTACTTTTATTTCCTCCTTTTCTTCTTCTTATTTTTGTTGTAAGTTGATTTTGTTTAGAGGTGAAGTGAAACACTTATTGGGTTTAAAAAGCTGAGTGGTATTTTGCAAGGAATCTGTAAGTGTTTTATTTTTAAGAACTTTAATTGAATGTTTTTGCAAAGGTAAACAATTTTCACATGCATAGTTAAATGTGTATGAAGGTATGTGCATGTATGTATGAATAAACGTTAATATGTGTATAAAAAGAAATGAGATTGCGGTTTTTCAACTTCAACAAAAAAAAAACAAACTATTTGATATGCAACTCTGGACCATTTTAATATACAACTTTACTTTGCATTTATTGTTTTAAAATTAATATTTAGACTCAAGCAGTGCGAAAAATTGTTCAAGGCGGGAAAATAATTAAAAAATTTTTTCTTTAATAAATAAAAAAAAAATCGTTTAAAAAACTATAAAAAATTTTTTTTAAATAATGACAGACATGTTAAAATAAATTAAAAATATGTACATGCATGTATAGTATATGCAGCTACTTAAAATAATACTTTTATATGAAGTATTTCATTTTAATTGAGGACCAATCTGTAGGCACAATTTTTAAATAAAGAAAAATTTTCTATTAGAAGAAAAAAGTCATAAACTAAAAAATTCTATTATCTCACTAGCTGCATGGTATGCCGCACAGTATTGCTGGACGTACTTATACCAACAGCTTTTTAAGCAAAATTAAATCATTACACAATAATACAGCGAAGAATGCATTTATTACCAGGTGTCCGCCGGGAAGGTATACCACTTTGTTTGTTTATCATTTTTGATTGAATGAAGGAGAATGGATCTTATATTGATAAATGTTTTATTTAATGTCGGCAATTATGTATTTAAAGCAAGATCAGATAAATGTCCACCTCTGTTAGCCGCACAAATGCGAGCCCTTTTGAGCACATTTTACATGCAAGCGGTATTTCAATAATATCATCACGTTTATTTTGCTTGAGTTGCGCAAGCGTTTCTGGTTTGTTTGCATAAACCTAGCTCACTTAGATATCCCCACAAAAAGAAGTCCGGATCAGTAAAATTAGGCGACCGTGGAGGCCAATCAACATCACTATTTCTTGAAATAACTTATTGTGGGAGGAGGACTCACAGTAATTCCATTGTAATCCAGGCTGTATGCGATGTGGCACCGTCTCACAGAGGGGTATTTGGCCAAAATTATTTTGATTGAATTTTGTATGCAAAATATTTAGAAAAGACATGTTGTGGCATTTAAAATTGTAAATTTATATAAACAAGCAAAAAGACGTAGGGTATTAAGACGGTATTTCCCCAAACCAATTAAAAGAGGATACTTTTTAAAGAAACTCTAAGTCGTGCAGTATGAAAAATTAACAAACAATTCTGTTTTTATTGAAAAGATAAAAATATGATATAAAAAAAATCAATCGGCCATTTCTTCATTGCCTAAGCTGAAAATATCTTCTTTATTTAATTCATAAATGTTGTCTTCGTTGTCTTCGGTTGGGACAAGCATTTCTAAGCATTCCGCTGAGAAAGGATTTTGTGTTTTTTTCGGCTTTGGTCGTAGTCCCGTTAACAGAGGATCTGAAGTTAGCAATAATCTATTAAATATATCTCTATTGCAGGACTCTCTTGAAAATTTTCGGGCGTAGTTTTCACGATATTGCCGAAAGTGCTTATTTTTTGCTTCTACTGCTTCTTCCGATAGCTGTCCTATAGGCAACAAAGCACTTTCGATAACAATTTGGCCATGAACAAGTATTTTGTGCATTGTTGAAGACATTGGGTACCAGATGTACAACTTAACATACATCTTCGCTGTATCTGTTGTATAGGTGTGAAACTGTTCAGTGTCTATTTTATGGCAATTGGATATTACTTCCAATATAACTTTCAAGCGAAAAATTAAGTCTCGATCAACTCCTCTAATTTCTGCTGCCAAATTAGGATCGGAAAAAAAGCGTCTGCTTGTGTTACCGTCATTACTGTTTCCGGAACCAGGTTTAGGAACATCCACAATCAGGCCCATTTTGCTTTTGATTTTTTGCTGGATTATTTTTCGGGTTTTTACTATATCTTTATCCTTTTCTGTTCTTGCTTGCCATTTTTCAGCAGTAGCATACTTTAAAGTGCCATAAAATAGTCATCCGCACATATCCGCAGCCAATTTTTTTTTCAAACCACGAAATATCAATTAATACACCCGAGCGTGAATCTCAGTTGCGTTTAGTGGTGTTATACAACTTTATGACTATAGTTAATTTTTTTAATCATTTAAAATTAACAAAAATACCATCATTTTCAATGTAGCTCTGCCGGTACCAGAATATATTATATTCTTATTGAACTATGTGAATTATATCATATTTCCCTGCATTACAATTATCCATTTTAATAAAATTCATAAACTGAAAACACGCTTTTACTCAATTTTTTTTACGTTGACTTGTCTCAAACACAGAAAAAAAGCATATGCCTACACGAAAACACGAAACTTTGACTGCGTGGCGAGAGTGAACGAAAGCAAAAACGAATTAAAAAATAACGGGATCTAGTCCAGCATTCTATTCTCTTCACCCTACGGTGGGTAGTTAAAGAAAAAGTGAGTTTTGAAAATTCGAATTTTGGCCGCTTAGATTGGCCAAATACCCCTCTGTGCGTCTTGTTGATAGCACATGTTAATCAAGCCCAAAGCATGCAGTTGTGGCATTAAAAAGTTCTCAATCATATCACAATATCGCTCCCCATTTATAGTTCAATGATTCTTCCTGACCAAATTGCATACCAGACTGTCCCTTTTAAGGGATGCAAAGGTGACTGTTAAATAATTCCCAAGAACCGACTATTCTGTTTATTCACATGTCCATTCAAATGATAATGTGCCTCGCCAATCATTATGATTTTTCCATGAAAATCGGTGTTGTCATGGGCAAGCTGTAATATTTTATTGGCCTTGAGCTGCAGTACAATTTTCAGCCGATTTTGCAATATGGTATAGTCCATGCTTGGGCCTATCACCTACAGACTCTTTTTCTTCGAAATCATTCACTATACGATAGATCCCCCGGGGGGCACATAAATATGGTCTTTATAGAACTTCGACTATCTAGACACAGTGCAACTGGGGAAAAAGGGAGCCCAGTTCCCTGAAGTCAGCAGGGGTACAACTGGAAACTCCACTTTATTACCACGGGAATCAGTAAGCCGCAGAGTTCGTTATTTGTCTCTTTAGACATTTAACTGTTCTCTGACTGATTATTGAGGTTGGCCCTTTATGGCTGTATCGTGGTGGTTGTGGTTTCACGGCCCCATATAGGTATTTTGTTTAATATGGTGGCCAGGATCATTTCGCCGTTAATGATACGCTAGGTGAATGATCCAGTCCAGTTAGCATGCTAGACATGTGTTCTGGACAGGAGTTGGAAAGTCTCCAACTCTTAAGCAAGGAGTGATTTTGCAGCCCTGCTCTGGAATCATCGAAGTTGCAACTAGAAAGTTCTGTTGCATAGAATTATAGCTTCGGCTTCCTAGGACGAGCATGACGTTCCAAATTATGCAGTGGTTTGGTCCACCATCTGATTAAGGCTACATAGCCAGGCGCGGATGTAAAACAAATCACACTCTGTTGGTATTGCATACATACATTGCCGACATTAAATAAAAAATTTATCCTTCATTTAAACAAAAATTATAAAAAAAGTAGACCTTCCCAGTGGACACCCAGTATTTTTCCAAATATTAAATGGGACAAAGTTTGTCGTATCAACTTTTAGTATAAAAAAATGTTTTATTCAATATAATAATTCAACAGTTACAACAAAATTTGCCAAATAACGAGTACATAATTTTTAAATACAAATGAATTAAAAAAGTTTTAATAATTTTGCCTCTTTTTGTATTTACAGGCGTTGTGCCTGAAAATATAAAATTGAAAGTCTGCTGAAGTTCTAAAAAGTCTCTTCCGGTCAATTTAATATTCACTTAACAATCGTGCTTCCCTCTGCATATTGGCCGCCGACCCAATAAAATTTATCAGTTAAATAAATAATATAAAAGAATAAATTAAAATTAAATTTTTATAATTAAAATTTTCCAAAATCAAACTTCAATTAAAGTCAACACAAAAATATACACACACACACACCCAGAGAGAACAAATATAAAACACCAACAAACATACAAACGAACGAACGCATTCTCCTGCTGCTGCTAAAGTAAAATTATTATTTTTTTTTCTTAATTCTCAACCATCTGTTTGTGTGCTTGTGCTTGTATGTGTGTGTCTATGTTTGGGTTGATTAAATTATTATTTTAGTTTTTTATTTTTTCATTTTAAATATTTATTTGTTGTTGTTGTTCGTTTATTATAAAAATAACATTAAGCAAATACACTTTAAATATTTCATTATAATTTTGTGTTTGTTAAAACGTAAACAAGTGTATGAAAATGAAAGATATTCATTCGCCTTTTGTGTTGTTGTGTTACTATCGAATATGGATAAAATTCAATAGTTTCATTTTATTTCAATTTTTTATTTATTATTTATTTCTTACTTTATTTGTTTTTTGAATTTTATTTAGTTGCTGATTTTGTTGGTGTTTTTATTTGTTAGTAGATTTCATGTGAACCACTCCCTGCCTAAAGAAAATAGAACAAATAAAAAATAATAAAAAATAATAAAAAAATTATTTGCATTTTTAATTTGAAATTGTATATTTTGTTTGTTGTAAATATTTTAAGTAAGTATTTTTTTTATTATACTTTGTGTTATTATTGTTGTTGTTACTGTTTTTTCTTTCGCATGAATAATTTATAATTGTGTACAGCAGTTTAAAATTGTTTATTTAATTTTGTAAGTAAATTTTTGAAAATGTTATTTTAGATAATTCTTGAACGAAATAAAATACGTAGTTGAGGTGTTTATAATAAATTGCAAAATGGATAAGGTAAATCAGTAATGCCATGAGAGGAATGGAAAATTTAAGTCATGGCAACTTGTATCTGATCTTTTCAGACGCCATTTACACCATGATATTTTTTCATGATTTCTTTATTAGAGAAGCATGCGTTGAGGAAATTTACTAATTTTGCTTTGTATAATTTTTTGTCGTACTGCCTCTCTTAAACTTTTAAATGTCAAGTTGAGAGTGTGATTCGTTTTACATCCGCACCTGGCTATGTAGCCTTAATCAGATGGTGGACAAACCACAGTTGTATAATTTGGAACGTCATACATGCGTCCTAGGAAGCCGAAGACATAATTCTAAGCAACAGAACCACCTAGTTGCAACTTTAATGATTTCAGTGCAGGTCTGCAAATCATCCCACCTTGCTAAAGAGTTGGAGACTTTCTAACTCCTGTCCAGAACACATGTCAAGCATGCTCACTAGACTGGATCATTCACTTTGCGTGTCATTATCAGTGAGATGATTCTGGCCACAATAATTTTCATAAATCCCTTATGGGGCCGCGAAACCATAACCACCACGATACTCCCATATAAGGGCCAACCTCAATGATCAGTCAGAGAACTATTAAATGTCTAAAGAGACAAATAGTGAACTCTGCGGCTCAGTGATCCCCGAGGAAATAAAGTAGAGCTTCCAGTTGACTCCCTGCCTGTCTTCAGGGGACTGGGCTCCCCTTTTCCCCCCAGGTGCACAGATCTGTTACGTACTATAAAGACCATAAATGTGCCCCCGGGGGGTAGTGTCAAGTTGACTAAAAATTATTGGATTTTTTGTACCAAAATAGTACAAATATATAAAAATTAAATAAAAACAAAATGGCGACACCCTGTAGTGTGGTAAACATTAGTTTTGACAGTTCATATTTGGCAGTCGTAAAGTAGATACGTGGAAAATTTATTATGGGAAAATATTGTTTTAATCGTTAAAACATTTTACCAAATCAATTATCGAGTACTGCGATGATGAGAAAGTTACGTGAAATTGTATGAATATGTGACTAAACAGAATAGTCGGTTCTGGGGAATGGGAAACCCTTAATATTCAACAGTCACCTTTACATCCATTAAAAGTGATAGTCTGGTGTGCTATTTGGTTAGGAACTTGGTCTTCAATGCACAACTCTGGACACAATTTTGCACAAGGATTTGCATTTGTTTCAATATAAGATTCAGTTGATACAAGAGATTCTTCCACAAGACCACTTACGCCGCCGTACATATACCAATAGGATGTTACTGCTCGCCCATGGCAATCCCGATATTCATCAAACAAATTATAATGAGTGACGAGGCACATTTTCATTTGAATGGATTTGTAAATAAACAGAATAGTGGGTTCTGGGGAATGTGAAAACCTGAAATTATTCAACTGTTACCTTTGCATCCATTAAAAGTGACAGTCTGGTGTCCAACTTCGTCAGAAGAATTAAATGGACCTTACTTCTTTGAAAATGAAAATGGCGTAACGATATGATTGAATACTTTTTAATGCCACAAGTGCATGCTTTGGGCTTGATTAACATGTGGTATCAACAAGACGGTACAACATCGCGTACAGCCAGGATTACAATGGAATTACTGCGAGACCTCTTTCCACAACAAGTTATTTCAAGAGTTGATTGACGACCACAGTCGCTCGATTTAACAGCTCCCGACTTCCTTTTATGCGTATAGCTGAAAAGTAAGGTTTATGCAAACAAGCCAGACTAACTCAACCAGAGCAACTAAAACAAAATATTGGTGATGAAATTAATGAAATATCGCTTGACATGTGTGAAAATATAGGGCTCACATTTATGAGGCTAAAACAGGCGGACAATTATCTGATATTATATTCGATACATAATTGCCGACATTAAATAAAACATTTATCAATATAAAATCCATTCTCTTTCATTTCATCAAAAATTATAGACAAACAAATCAGTATACCTTCCCGGTGGACACCCTGCATGTATTAACTTAGTAAAATAAAGTTTTCGTGAATGTAGAGCAAAAAAAATTGTAGTCAAATAACACTTTGACATAACATTAATTTTGTGTCGATTTATTTAAAATTCTAATTTGCCAAACAACAACAACAATTTCATAACTTGATTATCACTATTTACGTACAAATGATGTTATGTCGATGAATTTTTACGAAAAACTTAATTACATTTCTGAGAAAAATTTACAGTCACTGATTCGTGATATCCTTATGTAATGTGTCTTTGGTGTATATAACCCATTTTCTTTTCCGACGGTATAAAACAATGTTTTTGCAATGTTTCACTTTAATTTTAGAATAAAGTGTTGTGTAGGGAAAATGAAAATCAACACTTCAAATTTTAGAAACCAATGCAGAGGCATGTTGCTCCTTTTGCAGGGATAATAATAATCTAAGAGCAAAATAGTTAGACCTTATAGCCGAATCATGTTATTGTTATAAAAAATGTTGTTTCTAAGTTTCTAATATGATTATAATATTGTTACGGATGCTTAAGTTTTAAAAGAAAATAATTAAGCAACAAAGTGAACTACTGAGTATGTTATTTACTAACTGCGGGGCTTGCCAAGAAAACTTATGCATGCAAGACAACAACAAATTTCTAGTTACAAATATGAGTAGAAATTTTTTAGACGCAATACAATAACAACAAATTTCTGTTTACTAACTGCGTAGAAATTTGTTACACGCAAGACAAGACGCTGTTTACTAACTGCGTAGTTTTCTCGTGTAGATACACGAGACAACAACAAATATCTTAAAATAAATTCCAAAAATAAACTTTATCAGTATAAAAACAAAAACAAAAATACACACAGACATACATTAAATGGACAACATACAACAATGAAATGTGATACAAAGGGAGTAGAAGTTTCTTAATTTTTCTCGACTTCTAGTGGACAATTATAAAAGGGCAGCATTTGTATAGTGGATAGTTAGTTAGTGTAAAAATAAACCTCGTGAAGTAAAGACGTGCATCTTAAGTTAATAAACTTGTAATTTTAATTTACACTCTAAATCTGCTGTTATTTATTTTGCAATAAAGAACTCACAACCAAACGTTTATAAAAGGTATAAACGTAACAATATAATAAAATGTGTTTTCTATTTGTCGATGACTTTTTAAATTTTTCCCCTCTTAATTAAAATAGCAACACTGCTTCTCTCCACAGATATTTATTGGTCATATTGTTCGTCTTTTCTGGCTGTTGTTCGTTCGGTGTCAACTGCGAGCGCTTTCGATGTGAAGACATTATTTTCAAGCCGTAAGCCAATTTGTACTGATGAGTCAGTGTTCGCGTTTAGATAGTTCTGTTGTTAAGGTAGCATCTACTCATTTAGGTAGAATGCTAGGCACTTGAAACTTTATGCAAGGCTAATGAATACCTCCGTCTTTTATTATTATTTGGGTAAGTGTGTCCGTCTGAGGGTGTTTTCCGTTTGTTCGAGTATATGAATAGTTTTAGTGATATGAAATTAGTGTCTAAGGCCGTGTTTACCTGTTCACTGTTAAAAGTTTTTGTTTTGCGGATTTCAATGTTTTCAAGAATATTCTAGTCTTCGTTCTTATTTGCTATTTGGATGTAGTATACTCCGCTGGAACTAAATTTCTCAGTTGTTTCTGTCCTTGTCCTGAGATTATGTCTCAGAGCGTTACCGGTTTTCAGTGCCGTAAACGATACTTTTTTGTGAAAAAGGTTATTTAATCAATATATTTCTGGTGCTGTGTGAGTAAAAGTGAACTGTCGTGTTTATCTGTCAGTTGGCTCCTGTAAAATTTGAACAAATAATCATGAAATAATTTATGTTTGGCATTACTAGTAGGCTACTGCGTCATTTGAGGTGAAAATGGAAAAAAGTGTATTCCGTATATTTATTATGCATTATTTTTATTCGTAAAAAGTACCATCACTATCAATCCAAGGCTAACCTTAATGATAACTATGGAACCACTGCACTGAATTCCGTTGTGGCCGTACAAGTATGATGCCCAATAGAGGTTTCTACACCCAAAACAATTAAAAAACGTTAAGATGCAGTGTTGGCCGTAGAAAGTTGAAATTACGAGAGATTCGGGGAAAACATAGACAACTCATATGGCTCAGTGAAAAAATCCGCGTAGAAGTGTTGGCTGTAGATAAATTAGAATAATAATTACCTAAGTATGATTAAGCTCTTCGCAAGATGGATGCTGAGCTTGATCCTTTTTTAGTTAATCACATCACACATTTGAGTTTTAAGGCTGAAATCGATTCGATTAGCTCCGTATAGACTTAGTCCTTAACATAGCTCCACTTAACTGCTGATTGTCATGAAATAGTGCTATCGGGAAATTTGTTTTGCTATAAATTGAACGTTTCATTGGCTGTGCAATATGTGGCACCGTTCTGTTGAAACTACATGTCAGTAATAGGTCATAATTGAGTTGTTAGCATTTCGCGATAGCGTAATCCCTTGACCGTTAGCGCATTTCCAGCCTCATCTTCGAAAAAAAAAACGGCGCACCATACAGAGACATGTTGCGCTATGCAAAGGCTCTAGGATTTTCAGAAGCCCAAATACGGCAATTTTGCTTGTCGATATACTCTGGCAAGTGAAAATGGGCTTTGTCGGAAAAAGTCAGCCGGTTGTTCCTGAATGAATTGAGCGCATCTACGGCCATGTGATTTGTCGGTCGGCTTCTATTCGTGCATCAGTTGAACCTTGTAAGGCTGCAAAGTCATTTGCTTAAGCAAAATTCGCCTTTGGTTAACCTCAATTGTTGAGAACGTCGAGGAATTTATAAATTTGGATCTGCTTCAACACTGCGGCTCTCATGGCTGCGATATTTTCAGTCGAACACACGTTGCTGTTCGCACAACGAGCTAGTCGACTCAAATTTAACGACCAAATTCTTAATAGTGGTCTCAGAAGGACGAAATTTTACGAAATGTAATTTTAACAGATCCACCATTTTCATAGTGGATTTTAACTATTTTATTGCGATTTTCGGGCGAAACTGAATTCATTAAAAGTTGCTAATAAATGTATTTGTACTACAAAACGTCCAAAAAACTAAATGTCAAAACTATCATGTTGTTGGTATTGCCACAACAGAAAAACAAACTTCTTGTTGAAAAACTCATGATATCGCTCATGATATTTCTAAGACCGCTCTGACTGCCTTTTGCCACTTGAATAAATAAAAAGCCAAAAAGAGTATTAAATTACTATTTGTAACGTTATAATTTGTTTACATGCTGCATTAAAGATAATTTGAAAAATATTTACTTTTAATTTTAATTTTAGATCGATCGTAATGATACCCTGCCTCAACAAGTGTGCATCACCTGTGCCAAAAATACGATATCGGCCTGTCTTTTCAAAAAGAAATGCGAAGATGCCGATAACTTTTTCAGACAACAATTGCTTATACGTAAAATTGAAAGCAAATCAGATCAGAAAGATATAGTCGAGTCGGATGATGATGATGATGATGACGATGATGCAGTTAACAATGAAATTCGAAATGGACAAAATCATAAATTATCCTCACATAAAAGTGATGACGAGGAACAGGAAGACGAACACATACACAATTATAAACATCTGCATCGACAAATAAATGGTGGCCTTCATATTCTAGAGAATGGAAACAATGAAACTCATGAGCTAAATGATAATCATAATATTGTAGAGGATGATGGTGAAATAAAAAGTGTCAATGGACAAAAGCCTGCCTTTGATTTTAACTCAATTCGCTTAATGCATGAGTACATGCAGCAGCATTTAAATAAAATAAATGGCATCCAGGGTAATGGAGCTAGTGATGATGAGGCGGCCGAGGGTACGGGCAGTGACACCGATCAAGATGATGACGATGAAGATGGTCCATTGCCATTAATACCAGAAATTGAGTTAATTACTCCATCGGAAGATGGAGGTGCAGGTGCTAATATAACGAATGGTATACCATCAGCGATTGATGCAACTTCGGTAGCAACACAAATGCAAATGCGCGGCTATCAATGTCCACATTGTTTTCAAATTTTCGAAATGAAACAAGTTCTAAAAGCTCATATGCAAAGTGTTCATGGTACATCGGGTCCCGTCTATGAGTGTACGAATTGCAAAAAGACCTATTTTTACAAACGTTTCCTGGAGAAGCATATACGTCGTGGAAGATGTGTTAAAAAACGACGCAATCAAACGTAAGTGCCATTTTACTTTTTTTATTCAAATGCAATTATAAAGATGTCATCGTTTAACTAATAATAGCGAGCTATTATTTGCTATACGCAGATACCATCTGTACTTTTCATGTATTTAAGATGATTTTTTAAGCTGATGATTTTTTAAGCTTTAAGATTATTTGATAATTAATATTTGTGATTAAGTCTAGGGCTTCTCCATTAGCTTTTTGCCTTTCGTTATCAAAAAACGTGGTTTTAAATTAAATACTTTTGAAATAAGAAAATTTATCAAAAGATAAACTTAACGATTTAACGCTTACGTAAATAAAATATACTTTAAAGCCGGGGATGGAAACTCTAGCACATTATTGATTTTAATTTTTTTTTCTTTTTGGTTTTTTCATTTTATTTATTTAAAATCTATTTTTACAATAATGAGTTAATTTGATTATATACAATAATATAAAAAAAAGAAACCTAACGTAGGCTATTATGCTTCAGCAAGCTTAATAAAAATAAGTCGGGTTTTCCTTCCTGATGCCATAGCTCCAAAACGCACGAAGCGATTTCCACGGTTTTGCATTTCTTGGAAATGTTTCGGACTCCGTGAGGTTTATGGCAAAGAAAATTCAGGAAAAATTTCAAGAGAAAAGCAGGAAAATAGGGAAAATCATTTTTTCACTTCTTAAACTAAGTTAAAATTATACTACATCACTACTGAGCACGCCAACGGCGATTAACCGCCTCGTGGCCCTCAAGAGTTTTCGTCTCCACTCTCCGCCGGCTAGCCTACTGCTTCTCACACTGGAGCGAATAAAATTCTGGTCCAGTCTAAGCAGAACAGTTTGCCTGTCCACCAGTTTTTAACTTGTCGCGGTTGTCACGAATAAGATTCTGAGACAACCTCTCCACGTCGAAATTGGTGTTAGCCTTTTGACGATCTTGTCCGTCTTGTTCAGCTAGGGCGAATAAAATTCTGGCCTTGCTGAACAAAGCGTGGCCTGGCTCTGGGCTCCGTCACCTGAGCGAATAAAATTCTGGCCAGGTGAAGTAGCGACAGCACTTGCTTGGCCGTAGACCTGAGCTATACTGAATTAATTCAAAGTCGAATAAAATTCTGACTCTGATTAACTGAGCTGAACCTATTCGCAAGACTGTTTTAATTAAGTTGAATAAAATTTTAACTCACTTAAAATAAGTCTTGCTCGGTTGCTTGCCCGTGTCCAACTCCCCTCAAAAGCGTAATTATCCCGCTTTTATATGTTCCTGTTAGGCACACATACCACTAAACGACAGCTGCTTGCGACTGTTCAGAGTTGTGTTTAATGGTATGTTTTCCTTACGGATGTATCTTCATGTTAATAGGTGGCGCTTCTTAACGGCTATTATAATTTCAAATATTTTATTCACTAATAACATTAAACAAAATAAACAATAAATGCAATTATAAAAAAATATGACAATTATGTAATAGAATTCATTTACTAATTAAAACTTAAAACACAAATGGGAAAGATGTATAATAATAAAAAAAAGAAGTTACGAAATTCATTAAATAATAGAAAAAATATTAAAAATGTACAAATTCATTAAAAAAAAAGAAAAAACAATTAATAATGTGAAAAATATGTAGTAGTCCAATAGCCTGCGACCGAATGGCTATGTGATCCAAAAACGAGCCTGCCGACTTTTGGCCGTCGCAAACTTTAAGCTAGTAGGTAGTGTACTAGCTTGTCAGTATGGGGGTTATGGGCTCGATTCCCAACGAAGACCTTGATTTTTTTTTCACTACAAAAATAAAAATTGCCTGTCTGTGGGGCTGCTCAGCGATGAAGGCATAGTCACTAGTCGCTGTACTGTCTTATATACTGCAGTTAATTTCCGACTATCCTTCTACTTTCACCACCTGTTTTATCTCTGCTCTATCCCTTTCCTAAAGAATGTAGCACGGTACTTGACTAAATAGGCATTGTTGCCTGAAGTGCTACTTCTCTTTTTAAATAAAAATTATATTATTTTCTAAACTTAGCGGCCAAGCGGCCACTACAGTTTTTTCGTTTTTATGTTTAGTTGTTGTCTTTTAGATTTAATATGTTCTCTTCATGTTAACCTTTTGTCAAGGTGCATTCCTAAGTACTTTACTTTATCAGTTTTTGGTATTGCAGACCCTTCTTGAGAAGATTTATGTGAATTAATGCTTATTTTCCATTTTTTCAACCAATTTTCCAAGGCATCAAGGTTGTGTTTTTGAATTAATAATGTCACCTCGTACGGTGACTGATTCGATGATAAAATAATGATGTCATCGGCATAAGTAGCCATAGTTATATTTTTATTTACAGGTATGTCTGAGTTATAAAATGTATATAAAAAAGGCCCAAGAACACTACCCTGCGGCACGCCTGCTCTGAAGGTACATATGTTGGACCTTTCATTATTAATTTTTACATAGAAGGTTCTATCTTCTAAATGTGATCTCAAAAACAAATAAAACGGAGTTGGTAAAATGTTTTTAAGTTTAAGCAAAAGTCCTTCATGACATCTAAAAATACTACAAAACAGTAATACTTTCTCTCTCGAGAGTCTGAGATAGATTTCACTATGCGGAGCAACTGCTCAGGAGTCCTGTGTGGATTGCGAAAGCCAAATTGGTGATCTCGTTGGAGAAGACAGGAGCTTTTTCCTGCCCACAAAGCAAAACAAATTTCTTTTCCTCAATGTGGACTGTACTATTTCAATTTTATTTTCTTACTGACTAAAAAATATGACATGATTAACTGTTTTCAAAGCTACAAAAATATTTCTATACATGCATATTTGTTGTTTGTCGCCCGCAACATAGGTACAAAATTATACAGTTTTATATAATTTTGTTAGTGGACAAAAAATGCGTGTTAAACAACCCAGTAGAAAATTCGCGACATCTTAACAAACAACAAATATGCATGTATGAAAATATAGTTAATATTAAAAATATATAACAATATACAGAAATCTTTAATGTTCTAATTTTCCAGAATAGATGTTAAACAAATTTTAAATAATCTTTCGAATATTTTGGAAAAAAACAAACTGGCAGAAGGCTAATAAGTCTGTAAGAAGTTACTTCGTCGCTTTCTGGCTTACTTTGTTTTTGCACCATTATTATTTCAGCACATTTCCGTTAAATTGAACTAAATTTCGCAACATTTAATTTAAGTTTTTGTTATTTTTTTCTTTTACAATATTTTCCAGACGACCGATGCAGTGTTCAGACTGCAACGTTTTATTTCCAACAGGTCATCATTTGGGTTGGCATAAACGTACTGGTTGTCCCTCAAAAACATCGAAAATGTAAGTTGAAGTTTTAAAACATTAATTCAATATTTATCATTAATTGTCTTTATATGTTTGATGTCAGGCCTCTGCAACAGCTATTTAAGCAAAATATTGTGCAATATAATAATTTTCCCAGACGTATTGGTATACGAAAGCCAGAGAATGCTATTTATCTGCATAATCGAAAGTAAGTTTTTAAACCTTCTTTTAGCTTTTAGTTCGATTTTATTATATCGATATAGACCTATCAAGAGCAAAGCTTCTGTAAGGAGTCCGTGTCGGCACATCAAATAGTTTTTATTGATTTCGAATACAAAATGGTAATCGATTTAGAATACAAAAACACTAATTTCTGACTGACTGGCTATCTGTAACAGAATCACAAAAAAGATGAATTGAAATGAAATTTTGTATGGAGAGGTACCTTAGTAATCGATTATTTTGCAAACTAGAAAAAAAATTGTCGGCATCGTTTATTTTATATAGAAATTCTAACAGATGTGCTCGGGGACAATAGCTTGTCCATAGTTGAAAAGCTTGCCAGATATTTCCATATTACAGAAATCTAAGCGTTTTTCCTTGCCTATAAATAGTAATCGCAGTTACAAGCGATATGGCAATATTAATGCTTTAGGGAAAGACAAAGTAATTACATTTTAAAACAAGATAAACATATTAAATTTTTGTTAAATTGTAAAAAAATCAAAAATATTCTCTTTAAAACTTATTTCGTACAATAAAACTTTCAGTATTTTAAAATCTTTTTAAAAATATTCCCTCTTTACAGAATTATTATGGCCAGCAATAAACGAAAAGGTCGAACTCGCATAAAACTGGATGCGAAAAAAATTGCAATGGCAAAACAATTGATACTTCGCGAAGCCACTACCACAGTAATCGCTAATGAACTAAATATATCACGAACCTTTGCCTGGCGTCTACGCAAAAGTCTTGTTAATGGTGTTAGTTTACATGAGCGTGTTATCGATCCGCCAGAAGATGAAGAAGAGGATAATGGCGTCAACGAACCACAAACTCCAAACGAAGTTTCTGAAACCTTAAACGAAGAAAAGCATGAAAATCAATTAAATCATCAACCCTTTACCGAACACATTAAACGAGAGCGGGCAGCTACCGACGACGAGGCTGATGAGCATCATGTTAATAATCAAGAATCTGAAGAGGACGAAGAAGAAGAAGAAGAAAATCAACATCTATCCCACCAACAGCATAAGCTAGAACATCACATTGAACAGCAACTGATAAGACAAAATATTAATAACAATAGCAACAACAGCAACAACAATTGCAACAATAATATTAGTGTCGCAACTTCAGTTATACAACGAACAAATGAATTTAAATTGAATATCATACAACAGAAGCAGGAAGAAAAACAGCAACAAATATCATTAACAACAAATGCCATATTGCAACAGCACAAATTGCACAATTCAATATCTGTAGTACAACAAAAAAGACTTATGGAATTAAATAAAAACGCTCACCTAGAAAATACAATTGCGTCCGAATCTGACAGTGAAAATGATGATACTGATTTAAATAAACGTCATCATTATGAACGTCATTATCAGCAGCCACCTGAACAACAACAACAAAAACAACAGCAACAACCACACCAAGAGACTGAACATGTAAATAGTCAACAAAAATCTTTATATTTACAAAAATCAACAACTCAACAACAAGATTTAGAAGATGCTCAAACGATAACCTCCTTGGGCAATGTTAAAAAAGTAACCCTTATAAATCAATTATCACCAGCAGTAGCGGCTGCAATGTAAGTTGATATTGGCATTCTAGAATTTAAGAAAAACGTTATTTTAAATAACAATTATTTGTTTTCATTATTTTAGTCACCAACTGCCCGTCAATCTATCGATACGTCCGATCGCTTCAATGCAAAATAATGAAACGTAAGTAGATTTCATGTTTAGAGTTTAAAAAAAAATTTGTTGGGTTTATGGTGGGTTCACGCGAAGGTCCTAAGATGATGCCCTAAGAGCCACCTCAAGTTCCTCACAAACCTGATTAGGACACTGGTCAGGTCTCGAAAGAATCTTTTATTTGGGTACGGTTTTCCGTCGACCCTCGTCAAATTTAGGTGCCCCTGTAGGCTAGTAGGTAGTGTACTAGCTTGTAAATATGGGGGTTGTGGGTTCGATTCCCAACCTTGGTTTTTTTTCACTACAAAAATAAAAATTATCTGTCGGTGGGGCTGCTCAGCGATGAAGGCATAGTCACTGCTCGCTGTGCTGTCTTATATACGGCAGTTAATTTCCGACTACCCTTCTACTTTCACCACCTGTCTCATCTATTCTCTGTCCCTTTCCTAAAGAATGTAGCACGGTACTTGACTAAATAGGAATTGTTGCTGCCTGAGTGCTACTTCTCTTTAAAAAAAAAAATTTGGTTTGTGAACAAACCGGTTTCGGCCGTTTGCCATCTTCAGTGTTCCTCTCGTACTAGTTGCGTTCTATTGTCAGTTGTGTTTATATAGTTCGTGTATCTCTTCGTGTAATTGCGTTCGTCACTTTCTGTCTTTTTTGCCTGCATCTCTCCCTCCTTTTTCGTTTGTCTCTTGTTACCTAATTTGTGGCTCCCTTTTTCATTCGTCTTTTCTTTTTTTCTAACTAAATCCTTTTACGATCATGCTTGTTGTCCGATTTTGTTTATATGTGAACCTATTGGGTTTTTTTTCTTCTTTTTCTCGGGTTTTTTTTATGTGGCATAATAATCTGTAATTGTACGTTTATGATGTTCTTTATTGCTTTGGTCTTGTGCACCTGCGTAACGTTTTTGTGTTGGTGTAATGTTTGTTTTCCTGTAAAAATGTTTCAACGGTTCAAATATTGTGTCCGAAGCAGTTTTTATTTGTTCATTTATTATTCGTCCGTCAAATGTTTTTTGTTTGTATATTTCCATGTTTTTCAATACATTTAGTCTCTTTCCTTTGTGCTGTGTAGGAAGCAGTTCAACCGTTGTTTTTATATGTCCTGGTGTGCATTTGTTGTTGAATATATGGTTCGCAAAATTTGATTCTGGAGTTGATTTTGGTTCTCGTAGTTTTTTGTTATAGTCTCTAATGTGTTCCCTAAATCCTGTCTTAATTTTTCGTCCTGTTTGCCCGTTGTAGCTATAATGGTATGAAGAAGTTAATTTGTACACTCCTTGTTTGTCTAGTATATTTGCCTCGGTTGTTTTGTTCCGTAGTATTATGCCTAGGTTGTTTCTTGTTCTGAATGCGGTATTGATGTTGTGTTTTCCAAAGAATTTCGCCAGTTTGTACGTTGATTTTCCCATATATGTTAATGTAGCCCATTTTCTTCCTTCGTTCTCTGTTCGTTCCAAGTTGTTCCCTGATGTTATCTACGAGGCACTTTTTGTATCCGTTGTTTTCCGTTATGGTGTATATTGTTTCCATTTCCTTCATATACATTTAGCGTGTTAGTGGTATTCTCTCGAGTCTTGTTATTAACTGCCTGATTGCTGCGTTTTTGTGTTGCTGGGGATGATTTGATGAGTTGTGTATTATTGTGTCCGTTGCTGTTGGTTTCCTGTATATTTCATATTCGATTCTGTTCGATATTATGTTCCTCTTGATCGTTAGGTCTAGATAATTAATTCTCCCCTCCTCTTCTTTTTCCATTGTAAATTTTATGTTCTTGTGTCTTCCATTCAAGTAATCTAGAATTTGCTCATCGTTATTTCCTTCTAGTATACATATGATGTCGTCGACATATCTTGCGTAGAATATTACTCCGAAGTTGGTTTTTAATTCCTTTACGTATTCCTCTTCTAAGTTCTGCATAAATACTTCCATGAGAGTGGCAGATGTTGGATTTCCCATCCCTAGTCCTGTTATTTGTCTATATATATTATTGTTAAATTTAAAGTAATTCTGTTCTAGTGTCGCTTTTAGTGTGCCTGTAAGTTGTATTGCCAGTTCCTTGTTTTCCGTTTTGTTCTTTACTGTCCTATGAACAAGGTTTAATGTATCCATTACCGGAATTGATGAATACAAGTCTTTTAATTCAAAAGAGACCAATTTTGTTTTCTCCGTTATTCCCACATTCCCCAGTTTATCAATAAGTTATGTAGTGTTCGCTATTGTATGCCTATATTCCAGGTCTAAGGTGTCTTTTAATATTGTTAATCTTTGATCTAAATACTTGAGTCTGTCTGCATAGCCGAACAGTCAGCCGCAACGGAAGTGTTGAATTTTCTTCTTCTCTCTTCTCATCCAGACGGCTTCTGCAGCTCTTACTACGAGAGATTGCCAAATACTCTTCCTGCTTATCTTCCACGTCCAGATGCGACCCGTTTCTCGTACAATGATCGGATATCTCGTTTCCCCTAATTTCCTTATGCTCCGTTAGCCAAACTAACCTCAATTAGATTACATCCAAGTAGGACATTACTGCACCACTTCTGTATCCAAAAATGCCAACCACCTCCAATTTCTCCTCCGAGATATTTTCAGCTACTTTCTGTAGAACGATGCCATGACCTGACCATCACGACTGATTGCACCAGTGACCTCGAGTCCGCTAAACTTTTACTTTGTGTGGAAAAGAGAGATGTGCTTCCGAACCGTAAATAAAAGCACTGGTCTGCTTTAAGTTTTTGTCTATCGCGTATTTTCTTTTGCGTTATTCATATTAATGTTTCTGTGTAATTAAGTTTTTATAAATTTTGTGTAATTTTTATAGTTTTTTTAAACGATCTTTTTTATCTTTAATAAATATCTTTTTTCTTTTTTAAGATCTTTTTTATATATTTTTTCTTCTCAATATTTAATTTAATGGATCCTACATTTTGCTTTCTATAGATCGTCAAATAACGTAAGTGGCTCAAAAAAGAAACCACGAAAACCGAACGTATTTATAGACGATGAAAAATATGCCATGGCAAAAGTGTTAGTAGCACAAAATGCCTCCACCATGGAAATTGCGAAAGCACTTAATGTCTCACAAATGACTGCTTGGAAGCTGAGAGATGCCATAATCAAAGGAGTACCACTGTCCTATCGCAATAGACGTGATATACGCATGACAATGATGAGACACGATGAGGATACCGGCAGTGCATTAAGTGAGAGCAGTGAAACAAGACGTGAAACTGATACTGAAAGACAGCAGCAAGCTTTGCTCGTACAGCAGCAGTTAGATCATCAGCAGAAATTGCAGCAACAACATTTGCAACAGCAACAACAGATACAGCAATTATTGCAAAGGCAACAGCAATTGCAACAGCAGCAGCAACAATTAGAACTGCAAAAACAACAAAGGCAACAGGAAAGAGAACGTGAACAGCAGCAGCAGCAACAACAACAGCAGCAACTCCAGCGACAGCAACAAAAACAACAATTGCAACAAGAACAGCAGCAACAGAAGTTACAGCAAGCAACGCAAATAATTGCACCAGCAGAACAAAAGCAATCAAATCCTCGACGGCGCTTAAAGGCAGCAGAACGTGAAGTTCGAGACAAAGAAATCACAAGAGAAATTTTGGAACTGATTAAGGAAGACAATAACATACAATACTGGAAGGTATCAGCTCGATTAGCTGAAAAAGGTTATGCAATATCACCATCATCCGTATGTCAGAAATTAAAATCAATGGGCATACACAGGCGCTGGAAGCCTGGTGACAAGCCCCCTTTAATCGATATGGAACAACTTAACGGCACTGCCAATAATATAGCAGCTTTAGCAACTGCGGCAGCTAATGCACAAAATGCATCATCTTCAGCCGATGAAGGTTATGAACAGCAATTCGACATGGGTGGTGCACATTTTTTAAGTGCTTTTACACGTTAACACTGAACATCTCGTTAAGCCTAAATATCTGGAAATTGTTATGAAGGTAACACAGGCAGTCGAAATTGCTATTGCAGTTACTTTTATTGTAGTGAAATAGGAAGTAGCAGATATAGGAAAATTAGTTTAAACCGTAAAAACTCTTTGCGCCAAATTTTATATTAGAAGCGAAATTAAGATTTGGGCATAATACCTTCATGATGACTGAATTCTTATTTGTTTTTTGGTAAATTGAATTTTTAAATTTTTAAATCCTTTAAAGAATTTTTCTGTTTCTTTTAAAATGAAAGAGACAAAGGTTAGTCAATAAGTATTAAATTAGAACTGTTCATAGTAATTTTTTTTATAATAGATTTTGTTACGAAGATGATTTATTAAATTTTAAAAGAAAATAATTGTCAGTAAAAAAAAAAATAAACGCATTTTACAAAATGCATAGTTTTCTAAACAATCTTATATATACAAGACAACAACAGCAACATGCTTATAAGAAATTCTGTCAAATAAGATAAACAACAAAAAACATAAAAACAACTAACGCACAGCCTAGCAGGCACCTATACTGAATGATAATAACAACAACAAATTGGGGTGATGTTAAAGCAGAATATTGTTGTATATGCTAAGAAACGCTTAAAACTACTATATAAGCACCCCTGGCTGGGCAAACTAACAAACAATAGTGGCTTTTTCTTAATTTTTTCCAATATCATGTTTCTATATCATGTTTTCTCTTCTGCCGTGTAAAAATGACAATGTAAACAAACATGACAGGGCGATCAATTTTAGTTAACAAAAATTTTTTGTTTGTATTAATGCATTCAAACAAATTTAACGTTTTACAAATGCTTCGTGCGAAGAAGCATTTTTTAACATTAAACCCCGACAATAAATTGAGCCGTTTATTTGAAAAGTGACATAAGTCACTTTGTTTTTAAATCATTTTTTTTTTATCTAAAGTTAATTTATCAAACATTTCATAGGGAATAAATATCATGGTAAAATCTTACCCATTGAATATTTAACAAATTCAGTTTGCTTTGGTTTGTATTAACTTTTCTTTTTGAAATAGATTTTTCTTGTTAATTGTGTTGAAATCAAATTTTTTTCCTGCATGTTATTTACTGTGAAGGATTTTTTTGACAGGCGGCTATCACGCTATAGTAATTATTTGAAATTTATAAAACATTTGTTTTTTTTCTATTACACCAAAGTCACTCACGCTCATTTCATAATTGAATGGACCGAAATTAAAAATTTTTAATCTAGAATTTCAATATCGGTTTTCTGAAGACTGAGCAATTTTCATTCAAGTTAATATCAATGTTGTTTTTCTTGTTGTTGTCATTAACCACTACATATAAGCCATAATATGCTTTTGAGTTGCGACATTCTTAAGATGTTTTATACAATACGAAGCAACTTCGAGTATAAAAGGAATTTTAATAAATTAATGCTAATTATGTGTACTATATTAGATATCACTATAATATAATTCAGAAAACTGCACTATTCTTTCGCACTTATAATGATCGCAATGATTACAACAATACTTCATCCACACTTAATACATGTTTCTATTCTTCTTTCACACTAAGCTCCGTAGTTAATTTCCTGAGTACAGTGACTTACGCCACTTTACTCGGTACTTACCACCACTTCTCTTGAACAAATTTTAATTATTCTCAGTTTATTAATTGCAATTTTTTTTTTAATGAAAATATACTATTCAAATGTGACTTATGTCACTTTCAAAATAAACGGCTCAATTGACAATTGTATTTTGTATTTTTAATAAAAGCAAATTGGTAGTATACAAGCTGTCCAAAATAACAAATGGAAACATGGGAAATAGAAAATTAGATTCGTTTAAGGGTTTTAAGAATATAAATTAAAAATTTTTATATTTATAAGAGAAAAATAAATAAAAATTTAGTCATTAATAAAAATAAAAAATGCCCAAAGTCCAAGCAGCCTAAAACTTTTATTTTTAAATTCATCTAAGAATTTATTTTAAAACTGAATTAGTTTATTTAAATTAGTTAAAAAAAAGAAACACATTCCTTTTACAATAATTTTTAAACAATTATACATTTTTGTTTGTCCCTAGTGAGTCTATTTTATTTTCTTTTATTTTAAATTCTTCAAAAGTATTTAATAGTATTTTTTTTTTGCTTCACATTTATTTATATTTAATAAGTTTTCTTACATAATAATGACTTCTTTTTAAAAGACATGATTAGTTTTTATTATTTAAAAGAAAAAACAAAAACAAAAACAAAAATCCAATATATTATTTATGTAAAATAAAATAAATTATTATTAAGACTGTTTGTTTAAGGCTTTTCGTTATAGAAAATATTTTATTTAACAAAAAACTTCTAACAATGAACGATTTTAATTTTAAACTCCCTTATAAACTGAACTCAAATATTATATAATCAAATAGTTATAAAAATAAATGATAAAAAGTGCAATTAAAAACAGAAATAAAAATAAAAACACATTTTTTCAGGTTAATCAGCAAAAATGTTTAAAACATTAAGAAATATAAAGTATTTTTATATAGAAAAAAAAAAACAAAAAAAAAAACCTAAAACGAAAATATTGAAAAATAATTTTCTGTTTATTAAAATAAAATCAAATCAATGAACAAAACATAGTTTAGTTAAGGCTTTAATATTTATACAGTGGTGATGATGGCCACGAATTTAAAACACGACTTTTTATTGTTATATCTCTGATACTTTTGCATCTTAAATCCATTTTATTTGTTTTTTTTTTAATCTTAGTAATGCTATGAAGAAAGAAATAACAATTGTTTGCTACTTTAATTTGATTAGGAACTTTTTTAACATATTAATGCAAATGTTAGCCTGGTCATAATTTAAGACATGGGGACAAATAAAAGAGAATTCACTTAAAAATCTTTTTTTTTATTTTGAAGCGCAGCAGTGCATCTTCTCGGCAATTTTTCAACTAATGCCCTACAGCGTTACTTTGGAATGTCATGCCAAACTTTTTGGATTTCTTCCCATAAATCACCGCAATTTGTTGGCTTTGCCAATCGCACATGTTCCTCAACATCATTCCACAGATTCTCACTTGGATGCAGATTCGGGGATTAAGCTGGCCACTTCAAAATAGTAATACTGTTTCCCTCTAAGTAACTCTTAACTGGGCGTGAATTATGCTTAGGGTAACTATCATGCATAAATTTCCACATTAGAGGCATATTATCATCACCGAATAGTATCATAGTACTTGTTAATATGATTTTGTTTATGTGCTAGTCCATTTTAGTGGCAATCTTGTGAATAGGATCTAAAACATCCCAGGAAAATGCTGTCCACACCCTGACATTCACACCGCCATGCTTAACAGTTTTAAAGGTATACTTTGGTTGATGTTGCTGGTGTGCAGGGCGCCATACATACCGTTTTCCGTCACAACCGAAACGGCAAACTTCTTGCTCCAAAGAATGTTTTTCCAGAATGTCATAGGTTTATTTATATATTCTTTTGCAAACTCTTGCCGGGATAATATTAATATTTTTTCTTGACACAAGTGATTTACGTTGTGCTATGCACCCACGATAATTTTTTTTATGGAGATACATTTATACAAAAATCCTCTAAAATTTCACTTTTAACATTATTTCAGCTTTTGAAAGGATCTTTAGCAGCTGTTTTATAAATTAAACTGTCCTCCCTGGGTATTGTTTTTCTGACTCTAGTTTGTTGTTTAACATTTTTGGTGATTCAATGCTGCCTGTGTGCTCCAGCACCTTATAAATCTTGGATCGTTAACATGTCAGTAGCTTGGAATCTCCATTATTGTTTTTCCATCACTGTTCAATTGTTGGATAAGTTTTCGATCGCCATCCGAACTCCAAGTACCTCTAAGTATTTTGATGTAGTTCACAATAAAATGGAATAAATTATTGATTACTTATATTTTACCTCCACATAATATCAAAAAATCGCTTAAAAACTGGATATTTTTTATATATTTTTTAAATTCGCATTCAGCTTCAAATGTACGTTTTCACAATAATATAATACAAACAGAAACAAAACGAAAGAAAAAGCAAAACTAAATAACGATACTTTAATTTAACATTGCAGGGTGCACTGAAAAATAAACAAAATTCAATTGAATACTGCAGGGTTGTAAAACAGATCATAACTAAACTCGCTAGATGTCGTGTCATAAATTCATGGCCACCACGAATTTTTTAAATAATAATAATATTTTTCTTTTTAAATAATTTGAAACCATTTTTTTATTATTAATTTAAATGTTTTAAAATAAAAAACTTATTATAAAAATAGTTGTGCCTCTTTAAAACCCATACAAAATATTGCATGAGTTTTAAATTAATTAACAATAATCGGTAACACATAACTGGCAGCCTTTAAAACAAAATAAAAATGCATTTCAATTAGTTAATGAATGCACTTATTATTATTATAATAATCAGTAGAAATTAATTATTAAACGCCCAGCAGCAGCATATTAAAAAAATTGTTTGTTAAAAAAGAAAGGAAATGCTATTCAAGAAGGAGTTATTATATACAAAATATTTTAACAATATTATTAATTAAATCTATTATTATACAAGTGTAATAAAGTAAAGTAAAATAAATCATTCCATAAAATTTATAAAATATAAATATAAAATTTTACATGAACAGCATACAGACAAACTTCTATAAAAATTCACATCTAATGCATGTATGTGTGTATGTATGCATATAAAATATAAATAAAATTTAAAAAATAAACAAACAAAAACAAAACAAACTTTTTACTTTTACAAACATTTTTTAATAAAATTTGAACTATAGCTTTTAAGCCTTCTAACCTTAAAACACAAAAAAAATATTGTTACGGATGTGCTTAAGTATTAAAAGAATATAATTAAGCAATAAAGTAAGCTACTTTATTGCTTTAAAAACTCTTGATATTTCGCCAATTTATTAGTAAAAATTAAAACTTTATTCCGAACTATTCCGTATGGTTTTACGTCGACCCTCTTCAAAATTGGTTTGTGAACAAACCGGTTTCGGCTACCCAGCTATAAAAGTATACATTACATAAGCGATTACATAAGCTATACTAATTGGTAGTCAGTGGTGATGCGTTCGCTTATTTCGCCACTTACATTTAACATGGAAGTGTCATAGGCTGTTTAATCGGTGCGCTCTCGCTTAAAAAGTAAGCGACGACGTCATCAAGTGCCACTACAATTCAGTTTACATCGTAAGTGGAGTAGTAAGCAACGTTGATTACAAATTTACTTGCGCATGTAAGGTAATGGTTAACGTGTGGTGCCACTATTGCAATGAATTTGTAATTAAAAGAATAATGCATGGTTCGCTTTGAAGTCTATATGTATAAATGTAGAATGTATGTGACCTAATAACATTTGTTATTTATTTTACTGTTAATGCATTTTATCATTAGGGTGCATTTAATTTCTTAAAGTGCAATAATACTTACCACAAAATTGCCCACATTACAAACCGAAATGCAGCGCAAACTTTTACACGAACATCCAAGAAAAGGAAATATTATATAATAATATATTAAAAAATATTTTTTGTATACTAATTTTATACATCGATTACAGCTGCATTACATAGTAAGTACTTAGATGCTTCGCTTACGAAGTCATATGTGCGTCATCGGTTGTTGTCTAAGTACTTCGTTTCATTTACAGCTGGGTATTTGCCATCTTCAGTGTTCACTTTATAATTTTTATACTTTTTAAAGAGAACACTGAAGATGGCAAATAGTCGAAACCGGTTTGTTCTCAAAGTGCCGTTTTACACGCTTTAACGTTTGTTGCTCAACTTTTGGAAAAATGGAAATGGAAAAACCAAAAGTTGAGCGGCAAAAGTTAAAGCGTGTAGAACGGCACAAACCAATTTTGACGAGGGTCGACGTAAAACCATACCCAAATAAAAATTAATTAAACCCCGTCGGAATTAAACGCACATACCAACATAATTAAATACAAATCAAACATATTTCCTTAAGAAGGAATAACAATATTGTTGCGTTTATTTCTTCAATAAACGTTTTGCTACATTGAGACAAAATATCATCCACTGCATAATTTAGGAAATACTACGACGGCAGAATCAAAAATTTATAAATCATTAACTTATGTATTCCTGGAATATCAGAAAGATTAAGAAAGTCTAAAATATATGACACTGACTGATAGATATATAATTGCACAAAACATAACACATTAAATAAATTATTTAGTATGAAGGATAAAATAGGGAAAATGGAAATATGTATCTGATGTAGTGTGGAGGAAGTGACAAGATGAACTGTGAAAAAGTTTATATTGGGACAACAAAAAATAAACTTAAAACAAGAGCTGGTCACAGATGTGACCAAAAATATAGCAATATTTCAACACAGAAGACATTCTTATCTTCACATTGTAAGAAATATAATCATTATCCAAAGTTTTTGAGGAAGCATCAATATTTGATATAGAAAAAAAAACTATAAGAGACGATATATGTTAGAAATGTTAGAAATTGTTAATGTACCAATTGTAAGCAGAATAAATTTCAAAACAGACACAGACAATTTAGCGCAGAACTATAGATTATAGAATTATAATTATATTATTAATTAAAAAGACACATAATTTGTAATAATTATTTCATAAGAGAGAATTTTATATTTAATTTCCGTTTCCTTGTTTTTATGTTTAAATATTTGCAATTTTAACTTTGTATGTATGTAAGTATGTATGAAGAAAATTATTTTTTATGTTTTTGTCAATTGTCTTTTTTACGGTATTTTTAAATTAAATTAACAATATATATTTTTTTCTTTTCGATATTTCGCTTTCCTATGGAAAGCTTCTTCAGGAAAAAAATTTTTTATTTTTGAAAAAAAAAATTTTAACATATTGAAAAAATTTTTCAAAACATTTGACAAAAACATATAAAATATTTTTTCATACATACATACAAAAATTTAAATTTTCAAATATTCAAACATACAAAAACAAGGAAACGGAAATAACAAATAAATAACAAATAACAAATTCTCTCTTATGAAATAATTATAACAAATTTGTGTCTTTTGAATTAAGTACCTATAATTCTGAGCTAAATTGCCTGTATCTGTCTTGAAATTTATTCTCCTTAATGTACCAAACATTAACAATTTCTAACATTTCTAACATATAACATCTCTTATAGTTTTTTTCTATATCTAATATTGATGCTTCGTCAAACTGAGGATAATGATTATATTTCTTACAATGTGAAGATAAGGATGTCTTCTGTGTTGAAATATTCCTATATTTTTGATCACACCTCTGACCAGCTAATCTTGTTTTAAATTTATTTTTTGTTGTCCCAATATAAACTTTGTCACAGTTCACCTGGTCATTTCCTCCACATGGTATCCTGTACACTACATCAGATATTTCCACGTTTCCTATTTTACCTTTCATACTGCTAAACAATTTATTTAATGTGTTATGTGTTTTGTGTGCAATTATAGCTGTGTTCCCGTACTTTTTGGGTAAAGTTTGGGCAAATGAGAGTAATGAAAAAATACTCTCAATTAGAGACTAAAACGTTTAAAAGTACGGGAACACTAAAAACCAAATTTTTAGCCCGAAATAAAATGTCAAAATTGTTTACTTGTTTTATGTCCATGGAAATATGTACATATGTATGTAGTTATCTATGCATATATACATATATATCTCATTAGTATGTTTTTTATACAAGATATATAAGTACATACATACATAAATAAAAAATTCAAGCATTTACTTGCATTTTTCAACATTCTTCAATAAAAAGTTTTATTTCAACTCTAAAGAAAACTTGTTGTTGACAATTTTTATTGTTTATTTTATGCAACAGCTGATTGATTTACAATCTTACCAAATCAGCCCGAAGAAAAAGTGCGGGCTGTTTTGGGCAGAAAGAAGAAGAATATTATTCTCTCAAATTCTCTCTCACTTGCCCAAACTTTGTGTACGGGAACGCTTTTGGGCAAATTTGGGAACCCGCGGGCTCCCAAAGTAGAGTACGGGAACAAACCTTATATATCTATCAGTGCCATATGTTTTAGACTTTCTTAATCTTTCTGATATTCCAGGAACATAAGTTAATGATTTATAATTTCTTGGCTCTGCCGTAGAATTTCCTAAATTATGCCTATAACTACCATATTGTCTAATTAATCTGTTAGTTAATTCTACTGGAAAATCATTGTCATTAAGTATATCTCTTATTGTATCCCTATTCTTCAAATGAAATTCTCTATCACTTATAGTCAATATTCTGTCTATCATATTTTTCGCTGTGTTTATTATCATTTTCCTCGGATGTTTTGAATAAAAATTAATAATTCTTCCAGAAGATGTTGGTTTCTTATACCAATCAAATACTAACTTATTTTTCTTCCTTATTATCAATATATCTAAATGTGGAAGTCTAGATTCTAATTCTCTTTCAATCGTAAATTTAATATCCGGATGGAAACTATTCAATTCTGACAAAATATCATCCACTGCATCTTCCGAAGTTATACAAAATAAATCATCCACATATTTTGTGATAATCTTCGGTTTAATATGCATTTTACTAATACATGTATTTAGTAATTCCTCCATCACAATATCAGCTGTAATTGAAGATGTTGGAGAGCCTATAGGGAGGCCCTCCTTCTGCTGATATATCCCATTATCAAATTGAAAATAGCTGTTGTCTTCAATGCAAAACTTAAGAATACGTAAAAATAATTCCTTCTCAATATTCGTTTTTCGTTCTATTATCTGCCATTTTTCCTCTATAATTCTCAAAGCTAAACCTACAGGAATACTTGGGAAAAGTGAAGCTACTTCAAATGAAAACAATCTATCATTATCTTGTATATTTATTCTCCTGATTTTGTCCTTAAATTCCAATGAATTTCTAATATTATATATTGATTGTCCTGTTATCACCTTAAGAATATTCGTTATATACTTGCACAGTCCGTAGGCCGGGGAATTAATGCAAGAGCAAATAGGCCTTAAAGGAAAATTCTGTTTATGGATCTTAGGTACTCCATACAGCTTTGGAGAATTTGATACATTAGTCTTAAGTCTATTTCTCTCCATTACTGAAATGATATCTTTTTTAAAAAGTTCATCAACAAAAAAATTTTTTGTTTTTTGCAGTTTAGTAGTCGGATTCTTATTCAATATTGAGTATTTAGCAGAATCGTTAAGAATGTCATTTATTCTCGAATTATAATCGTCTCTGCTCATAGCAACAATAACATTACCCTTATCATCATTAACAATTAATATGTTTCTATTAGTATTCAAAAATTTTTTAGCAGTTTTTACTTTATCGAATATAAAAATATCCCCTGCTGTAGGTCTAATGTTGCTAATTTTTTGAAGAAGCTTTCCAAGGGACAGCGAAGTATTGAGTTTATAAGTGTTCAATTCAATTTAGTTCACAAAATTATTAATTACAAAAAATTTAGATCCTTTTCTACTTAAATGTTTTTTTGTTTTATAATTTGTAAGTGTAGATTTACTATATTTGATAATTAAGGAAAAATTTTCAAAAACCTTGAGGGTTAGGATAGAACTTAAACTAAGGAACAGGGAGCGTAAAAATTATGATGAAGCGAGTTCATTAATATGTGTAAATTCTGAGTTGAGGCATCTTAAGTTGAAATTCGTGGTAAGTTTTGAAATTCTATTTTTAACAAGATCAACGTTTGCTAGAATATGTAAACGTTGAGTGGAATAATACCAAGGCAATTTGCACATAATTTTAAGCAGCTTAATACAGCAATTTGTAGTTTTTTGATTTGATAATCTGCCGATGTAGACCACACAGGTGTAACGTAAAACATTATCGACTGAAACGTTGTTTTAAATATTAAATTTATATTATGGATGTTGAGTTTGCAATTTCTATTTATCAAGGGATAAAGGAGCCTTATTAAGTTGTTGATCTTATCGATAGTGCGTGGTATATGGCACTTAAATTTAAGTTTAGGATCCCAAAAAACTATTAAATTTCACATTATCCATCCAGAGAATATCAGTACTGTTAAAGTTTATATTATGCTGAGGTAAGTAACATGCTTTTCTTCTTCTTGAGAAATATATAGCCTGCGTTTTTTTTTTTTTTTGGATTAATAAGAATTTTCCACTTTTAAGAAATATGCATTTATTGCAACAAGAGCTGATTGTAATTTAGCTAACACGTCGATCAAATATATTCCAAAGCTGAGTATAGCAGTGTCATCCACAAAGACAGAAGTTATGCAGCCATCAAGCAATGAAAAATCAGCTGTATTGTATATTATATAATATTGGTGACAGACATGATCCCTGGGGACAGCCAGCTAATACTACCGTTTCTCTCAAATGACGTAAACCAATTAAAACACTAAAAGTTCTATCAGAAAGAAAGCTTGCAACCATTTTAATTAATGATGGCGGAAACTGATGTCTTTTAATTTTTATAAAGAAGGCCGTTATGCCAAACAGAGTCAATACGATCATTCCAGTACACCTTTTTTGTGAGAAATTTGTGCTTATAGCTTTACGTAATCTAATAAGGCTTATAAGTGTTAAATTTAATTAAAAGTGACCTATAAAAATGATAAATACTTCTTTGTTATATTTTTTATAAAACACATTTTAAACTGAAAAGATTAAAAACAAAATCCCAGCATACTTTCAGGCTTAAGAAATATTTTTTTCCATACGTGTAATAAAACATCAGTGTTTTCCTAACTTCAGCGTTTTTTTAGACAAATAAAAACGCTAAATCACACGCTACGGTTCAAACTGAGATTGCCAAAATTTTGTTCCTTTCACTTAAATTCTTTTCGCGAGTTTACCAATTTCCTCTAGCGTTTTTGCATTGCCATTAATAAAACTCGTTAAATTTCATTCCAATCGTTTTTGAATATATTAGTTTAACTTACCCATAATTTTTATATTATTTGCGACCATTTCCAGCAATACAATTAAGCCGCTTTTTTAATTCTACTTAACACGTTGTAGAAGCTAAGCGCTTAGCTTACAATAAAATTAAGCGCCGATTTTTATTGGTTTATTTAAATTACTTTTATTTTATTAAAACTTTGCTTATATAAATTCAGTAAATATATGTAAATTATTATGAAACTGTTGACTATGATGACTATGCTAACAGGGAATACAATTATAAAATATTTTTAAACATACGATATTAAGAATTATGGAATTGTAGCAAAAAACAATAAAGGAAATTTTCAAATAAATACTAGGGCCTGAACAATTTTAAATCGTGTTATTTTCAGAACATCAACAAATCGCTGAGTACCCAAACAGGCCGTTATATAGCATCAAATTTTATAATAACTATACTAATTAGGATGTAGTCATGTATGATTTACATTGACGACAGATCTATAGAATCACCCTTATGAATCTTTTCCTGACTTTCAGTCCAGGCCTTAGCAATCATCTGTTTTGTTTTGCTATCTCCCGACTGATACATTTTTTTCATTATATTGACTAAAGCATCTGATGGATTGTCCGAATCCGATGGTTTAAATTCACTATCTTGGTGTTCTTTTAGCCGTTTTTGTATAGAGGTCAAGCACGACCAATGCCTACCTTCGTTGATTTTCTTAAGATAAATAGCAATCATACCGGTCTTAATTTTGCGATAACTTTTCGCAACATCGATTGGTTCAAGTAAATTGTTTATAACCAAACCATAGTCTTTGTCATGCAAATTTAAAACTTGGACATTCATTGAGTTTTCGGTAAATTTGGTTACAACAGATGATTCATCTAAATTTTGGACGCCACCCAAAGTAATGAATATTTTGACGAACTTGTCACTTTGATCCCAACCGTATTCTGTCAGCTCACTAAAATATCTGTAAACAAAAAAAAAGAAAAACAAAATAAAATTAGTTAGAGCTTTGTAAACATGCACATGGCATATGAAAAAAAAATATGTATGTAGAAATGCTTACATATGCTTATACATAAATGTATGTAAAATTTTCTAGAAAACACTTACCTTTTAGGTCCCTGGCCTTTGCGTTCCTCAGCTTGTTTAGCTTTGAACTCTAACGTTACAATCTCACGATCAACCTCAGCTTTTGCATGAATAATAGCATCTTTAACGCGCTTCCTACTTGCCACTGTTAGAAGCTTTGCAAATTCTTCAGAATCTTTACGCAGCTGGAATTGATTTTAACATATACTTATATGTATTTAATGAAGTTTTATAAAACAATAGTTTTGTATTACCTCTTCAATATCCATTTTTTAAGAAATTCTTATAGATTTTTATATGGCAATAATCAATAAAACTCAATTTTATTCTTCTGATTTTTATAAAAAAAAACAGAATCGTATTCGCGACGTTTCTCTAGTAAAACACAGGTATGTGTGTAATCTTTGTAGTAAAATATTTTCTATGGTAAAATGCAAACAGAAATGTTGGTGTGGGGTGCACTGCAGTGATGTTTAAAATCTTATTTTTGACAGTTATGTTTAAGTGTTGCCGTATACAGTTAAATAATAAACTACATTGCGAATTCATAGCATGCAATTAACAGCCATAGATTCGCCTTAGGCTTTCCATTCAGTTAGAGCAATGTTATATGCGTTTGTTAAAACTTGTCTTAAAAAGGGAAGTACAAACCCAAGCAGCTTGAAAATAAGTAAACAGAAGAGCAAAACAAAATAAAAACAATGGAACTCCTTAAAAAAAACAAGTATAAAATTAAAAAAAAAATTTATCAAAATATATTATAATTATTTTTTAACAAAACATCTATTATTTATAAGTAGATTTTAAAGTACCTAATTTTTTTTAATAATTTATACTTAAACTATTATAAATACTATTTAACTCCATAGCACTCAAGTATAAGAAATGTAATAAAAACGTGGTTTTTACAAACTGTTTACAGTTTTTATCTTATTTAAAATAAATAGATATGTATCATCAGCTTTTGCAATGAAAATAGTTTAAAACCGCGGCTTATATATCAATTAATAAGTAAGGAAAGGCAGGATTAAGGAATAACTAGAAAATAATTATACTCTTTTTTCAGAAAACTACCAAAACTTTTTGATATACTATTTTCTTAATAGCTTCAAATAAAACTATCTCAATTTGTATATTGTAGGCAGTTTTTAATATTGTTAACAAAAGACGAACTTGTGTGCCTCCCATAATCTGGATCAACTCGAATTACTTGTAACTTTGCGAGGTAAGGTAAAGTTTAAAGTAAACTTTTTACTTTCTACATACTTTCGAATATCATTTTACTCTACCTGATAATTGGTTATTTACCCTAAAACTAGAATTAATATAAAGCCCAAAATGTCAAAATCCGAAATCCCTTTTTCCTTTTATTATATATCCAACTGTATGCAATCCTCATATGGTCTTCATATGATTATTGTCATGTTGTTAATCTGCAAATGTCAAAACCTCTTCCTGTTGTATAATAACTAATTGAATTTAGCAAGTGATTTTCATTTGAAGGAATTCCAGAGACTAGCTATTAATTTGCTTTTGACACATTAATTCAATATTTCTTTACTTTAATAATATATAAATATTTATCTTTAATCAATGACGCCTTAAATGTTTTATATAGATATTTATTTTATTATCGATTTGTTTTGAATTGTATAGGAAGGTATTTTTGTTGAAACACCCTGTTGACTAAAACGTTTAAGTTTCAGCAACGTTGCTATCGTTACAGAGGTAAAAGAATTTAAGCAAAATAAATAAATCAATGTTAAAATTTGTTGCATGCTCGTTTTGTTTATTTTTGTTCAATAACTAAAGCAATTTTCATTTCTGCTCTTTTCTGTAATCATGGCAAAGAAAATTAAACCAAACGTTGTTTTATTTTCTCTCGCAAACGAAAAGTAAGTAACACATTACACACGCCTGCCTGCTGCTGCGCCTCCTATAAGCACCATACAGTCAATTATTACGTAATTTGATTTGGTGTCTTTTCTTTCCTTCTTGTTTTGTGCTACATTTTATTTATAAATTTTCGTTTCAAAAATTTCTAGTAAATTGCTTGCATGCGACCGAATCTCAACTACTTTGCACCACTCAATCGGGAAAATTAACCACATAACAGCAGAAAAAGAAAAATTGCACATACATACATCAGTGCATACGTATGTGAAAGCGAAAATGCTAGTTTAGCGAAAAAAGAAGTTACCTTTGAGTGTTGTGTTGATTCGAGTTCTTAATAAATACAAAAAGCCGAAAAGTAGTGTAGTTAGAAAATAACAGTGAAATAATAGCAAAGAAGCAAAAAAATTTAATTACAACATCAGAAAATAATAAAAGTAAACACGCGGGTGTATTTACGTGAAGTTAAGACAAAAAGTTATTCATTAACAGTTGACTTTTGTTTTTTTCTTACTTTTTTTTATTTCTGTTCCTCTGTAAAGAGTGGAATATATGTATGGATGTATGTGGAACGCAAATAAATGAACATCAACTTACTTTTCAAAAAGGTATACAAATTTCTATTTATATACAGATATATGCTTAGAGATGTATATACACATAGAATTGTCATAAATAACAAACAACAATAACAACAATTAAGAAATACAAGATGTGAGAAATGCTATTTAAATACACGTTCCTACAAACATTAGTGTGTACGTAGTATATTTGTAGCACCAGTGTATGTACGGGAGAAATTCTAATACATAATACAAAAACAAAAAGACACTAAAATAGCGGATAAATTTTTGATAATAAAGTGAATAATTTGGCCAAGTTAACCGTAAATAATTATTTGCGTATTTAATAGTAATCACAATAGCATGACATTTCAGATAAAATTAATTATTTTGTCATTAATATTTCATAGCTGAAAATGTGTTGCCCATATTGATGTGGATGTTGTGCTCGTTGTAACATAAGCCGGACAAAATATCCCGGTGACCTACAATTGTTACCTCAATGTCAGTACTCTTAAAGAATCAATTAATTGTGGGTTAACTACAAAATTCTGTTAAAATGAATTGTATTTAGTGTTTGCAATATTTAGGAAACGAAGCCGATGTTAGTTCCACCATAATAAATATAAATAAATACTTAAGAGCACTTATGAACTTAAGGAAATGTATCGATTCTCAGTTGGTTATAAAATAGTCGAAAGTGATATTTTCAAAAGTTTTCTAATATAACTAATATTAACCGATATTGAGCCAAGATTTCGGGAAGTTTGCTTGGCTTAAAATCCCTAAATGGCTGCGATGACACAATAACTATAATTTTTCTTTCTATTCAAGGCTCTTTAACTCCTACTGTTTTCCTCTTCTTTTCACATAGACCACACTTAAGTGGTAATAATGTACTCAGTTTTTTTTTGGCTTGTCTAGACACAGTGTAACGTACGAATTCAAATTTTAAATCAACATAAAACAAATATCATTTCATGCTCCTGTAAATCTCTTGTAAGAACGGCATTGATAATTAATAAACGAGAAAGGAAAACATTATCAAATTAAAGTTTCTTATTGTCTGCTAATTTTAAACTCACATACTGTTGTTGTTTTTGTAGCAGCTTTGCTTATGTTGAGAGCTCAGCCTCGAAAGAGATGTATATTTAATTAAAAATATTTGTTGAGAGCTCAGCCTTGAAAGAGATGTAAAAATTTAATTAAAAATCGAAATAAATATTTTTAATTATATTTTTACATCTAGAAGATATTGCAAGTAGAAAAATTTGCAAAACTTCAATCGGTCTTAACCATAGGTCAGTATAACGCAAATCCTAATGGGACAATAAAATAAATTGCTCATGGTAGAAATGAATAATATGTACACCATCATATGGTTTTTAAAAGTGTTTGTCTGGGTAAAAGCCTCTCGTTTTCTGCAATCGCTAGGGGTTTAGTTTCGTTATTGTTTCCTTAAACGCCTGGTGATGTAATAGCTTTTGGGTATCCACAATGCTCCTCCGGCCTACACGCTTAGAGTCCTGCTGGATTTGTTTTTAGGGTGACTGGACAACTGACATGTAAGCAAGAATTCCTTTATCAGGAATTCATGATGTTGCCTAACTATGAGGATGATCTATGTTTGTCATTTTAACACATTCGATGGCGATTCTGAGTGCATTATTTTTTGCAACTTGTTAAAACTCGCCATTTGGTATCGCTGAAGAACAAGGTCTAGCATAATTAAATATAGGGCTTCTTAGTCATTCGCTAAAAAAATGTCAGCGGAAGCTCTAGGGCCTTGTTTCCTCCCGAGTTTTTTTGTTATATCGAAAAAATATAAGCATAAAGAATGTTTTCTAATTCGGTGATCGCAATACTACATACATAAGTATGTACATACGTATAAACGATTATTAAAACGTTTTTAATTGTAAGTTTTAAGAAACGTAACGTAAGGTGCTTCTGGGCGTTAAAGATTTGTATTAAAATGGTTGAGATTTTAAAACGTCACATAATCGGAGTATTAATATTATAAATTTACTCGGTACTCTAGTTCGTGGTATAATAAGTCAGACTGTCATAGCTCTTCCGGCACATAAACAGTTTAAAAAATTCAAGAAAATTTGGATGTGGCTTTACGTCGACCCTCGTGAACAAACCAAATTATACTCGAGTATAAAGAGAACACTGAAGACGGCAAATAGCCGAAACCAGGTTGTTCACAAACTAAATTTGAGGGTCGACGTAAAACCATACCAAAATAAAAATAAATTAAACCCCTTCGGAAAATATACGCACGTTTTAATTTTAGTTATATTTGCAGCCAATTAATTGTTTTAAAATTTATTGATTTTGTAGTACTAACAATAAAGCTATGATTCCTCTAACTTAAAAAAAAAAATAAATTTAATAATAATTTTTAAATGATTAATAGCAATCACGTCCATTGTGAAAAAACAAAATTTTGCACTAAAACCATTTTAGCAACAATAAAAATGCAAAATAACAGATGCTATTTTTTGATTAGAGTTAGCTACAGTTGGAGTATAGAGAAAAAAGAACACTGAAGATGGCCAAATTAGCTGCTGCAGTTAGTTAGTTAACCCATCTTAATTTCACCCGGTCCATATTGCACCGTTAAAAATTATAAGTGTGGCGAACCATAAAAGGACATCTCGTAAACGATTCCCATTGATTTTAGTTTTGTCATCTTTTGTTCTTCCTACAAAAATTTCAGTTTGGTTGCATAAATCGAAATTTTATTCTTTAAGAGCGCTATGTCAACATTTTAACAGAGCTCTGTTAAATCATATAGTTTATGTAAAGGCTAAACATTTTTAAATTTAATCTCATACACAACAACAAATAATAAAAACATAAAATTAGATATTAAAGGGTGCTCCATATATCATAAGAAACTATACTCGTTTAAGTGTACTGATGCTGTTAAATACTCGGTAACACCAACATTTTGCATAAAATTTGCTTTCCGACGTAACAAAGTTTCATAAAAAAATGCAAGCAAAAGCTATCGCTGGATCGCTAAAGAGTTAATACTTTAGAAGTTGAAACAGAAATAGTATTAAAATTATTATATCTGATGATGATGGCTTGCTAATAAATTCTTCGTTAGTAGTTTAATTTTAATTGATTGCACAAAATATTTTCATAAATAGGTGGTCCTTCGAGCAGGTTTTTTTTTGTATTCTCACTACGTGGGGTGTGTCATGTGTTACGAAAAAAAATTGCTGTTTTTAATAAATTCTAAATACAATTCCAGAATAGATAACTTTAAGGACATAATGTTGCATGCATCAGTTAAGTCTTACCTTGAGCCAGATATTGATAACAGCTAAAATGTTAACAAACTAAAGCTTATATGCAGAAAATGGTCGGAAGTGTACAACTAATTTGGCTTCAACTAACAAGATGTTAATTAGCCCTAGGCAAGTATTGAAGGATGTTTGTGTGTATTTATTTACTTGTTTTTACTAAAAATACCATAAAATAGACTTGCGTGCTTTGATTTCGAAAATGGTCTGTAAATTGAATCAGATGAAGAAATATTAAAGCTTAAAAATTGAAATATTAATAATTCTTATTTCAAAATAAGATACTTTAAATTTACTATTAAAATTATTTTTTAATTGGTGAAGTAAATCGAAAAATATGCATTATATGCCTAAAAGGACTCATGTCTGAGTTTTGTTATTAAAAGTATTTCTTGTGAAAAACATTTTATATTAAGCAGTGACAATTGTGCTAATTATCTATTATTAGAAAAAGTTAAATTGTATGAATGCTTATGAATACATTTACATAAATATTAAATTACGAAAAGTTCACAAACCATCCATCCATCCATACGTACAAATTCAAGAAGAAATCTTACAGTTTCTACTGATGGAAGCCTAGTTTTTCCACAATATTTTCATTCATTGCATTACATGCTATAGTACTAAAACAATTAAGTTGTATTTTAATTTCAATTAATTACACACATACATACTTGTACATACATATACATACATACATTCATTAATACTTAACTTTTCTTTTCTTTAGATAAAGGTATAATTTCCCAGGTGAATTGGGTTAAAGAAATAATGAAGTATGTATATAAATGAATAGGCGGCACTTATAAATATATAAAACGAACATTTATTTAAATCGTAATATAACACAGTGTTCAAGGATAATATACTTTTAATTAAAAAATAAGAAGATGCTTTCAAATATTTTATGCGGCATCATTTAAAAGACCTCAGAATTTTTAAGAACAAAACATATACAAAATGGAAATATTGGTAAGTTTATTAAAAAAAAAAAAGATCGGGGGCTGTAATAGTTATGACTGTTGTTCGTTCATACAAGCAAGATAATACTATGTTCACATCTAGCGTTTTTAACATCTCAATCGTGTTTAAGCATTAAACACGTCGATTTTTAGATGTTTTACCATACATTTACGTGTTTTGTTAAACATCTCAAATGAGTTGTTTTTGATTTAAACACCACGTTAAACACATAAATGGCAAATGCAACTCTGAGTTGCCTTTAAATTTGGGATGTGCTAAGTGCGTTTTTGGCCCTGTGGGCTCATATGTAGTGCACTTAGCTAAACAGTCTCGGGGTTTGGGTTTGATTCCCAACTAAAACCGTGGCTGTTTTCACAAAAAATAGGAAAATCATTTTTAAGTTAAAAAAACTAGATAAAACGTCAGCTTTAAACATCTCAATTATAGTGTGAACGCTGTGTTTAAATTTTAAAACACTTTGCTTAAACGCGTTCTAAAACACAATTGTGAACTTAGTATAAAAGTTATTTCGTCAAATATATTTATTCGAGCAGAAATAAAAGTTGTTGTTGGTTCTGAATATTTGACTAAAAGCAAGATAAAATGATGCAGAAAAACAACAATTAATTATTAGAAAGAAGTTTCTAATATTTTTTTTTAATAATGGAACTCGTTTTTATGCCAGCATTTTTGCTTGAAGTTGTTTGCTCTGTTTCTTCATTAATATAAAATCAACGTTTTTTTTAATTTTTTTAATTTAAGCAAAAGTTTAAAATTAAATTAATAATATAAAATAATGAATTTTCATCAATAACGCCAACAAGGGGTTTGTGTTCAAGATTTATGTGGCTAACTACCATGATTGCCCAATCCCACGGTACTCTATGGTATTCTTCATACCGTGTGAAATGCAATGCATCAAGCAGATGTTACAACTTCAAGAGCAGAAATAAAAGTCGGGTTAAAATTTTTTTTTTCTCAACCGAATGTAAGCTATTTATTTATCACAATATAAAGTTTTTATATTTGAATTAAATATATTGTTGTCTGATTTGGCGATTTACTGGCAAGTAGATTGAGACTTTTGACACAAAAACTTTCAATCTGTGTTTTGCCGATTATAAACTCGTAACTAATGGCTATTGTAAAAGTTAATGAAAATAACTTGAAGCCAAGTAAATCTCAGACTATTTTAAATAAAAACGTATAGTTTTATAGCCATCATTGTTGCCAGATTTGGCGATTTACCGATAAAGTGATTGAAACTTTTGATACAATAGCTTCCAATCAGAGATTTGCTGATTTTGTACTCCCAAATATCTTTTTTTGTAAAACTTAATGTAAAGGATATTAAACCGACTAAAACTCTAAAAATAAATTTTTTAGATTAAAATTAAATTAAAAACATTTTTAAATTTGTTATCACTCGTTCGCTAAAAACAAAAACAATATAAAAAAATAACTGTCTCAAAGTGTGCGTGAACAGTTATGATACTAAGATTTTTTTTTTTAAATAAATGTTTCGCAAAAAGAAAATATAAATATAAAAAAAATAATATAATAGTTATAATTTTTTGACCTTTTTTAATATTTTTTAGTAATTAATTTTAAGCACTAGGTCTTATTTAATAAAAAAATTTTTAAAAAACTTTATTTTTTATTATTTTTTTTTCGATATTTCGCCACACCGTTGGTTGGCATCATCAGGAAAAACATCATCAGGAAAATAAGTACTAGGATCCTGTTGCATTACAAATTTGATTTTTTTAATTTAATTTAAACTTTTTTTTCCGCAATTATACATACTTAAGAACCAATTTCTATTCTTTTATCCAATTGCTTTTTTTAATTTTTCATGCCACTTTGGTAATAGAAAATTTTAATTTCTGCGTTTTATTTTTGCAATTTTTTTGTTATTGGGCAAATTACTTTCTTAATTATTAATTATTAATAATATAATATTTTATAAATAATTTAGTAATTTTTATAGTTTTAAACGATCTTTTTTATTTATCTTTAATAAATATCTTTTTTTCTTTTTAACAATCTTTTTTATATATTTTTTTCTTTTCGATATTTCGCTTCTCCAGGAAAAAATTTTTATTTTTGAAAACAAAAAATTATTCAAAAATAAAAATTTTTTCCTGAAGAAGCTTTCTAAAGGAAAGCGAAATATCGAAAAGAAAAAAATATATAAAAAAGATCGTTAAAAAGAAAAAAAGATATTTATTAAAGATAAATAATTTAGTTAAAAATAAATTTTATTTAATTTTTTATAAAGGCCTTGAGCTTAAAAAAATTAAAGCGGTTAATTAACTATAATTATTATTAAAAATATAATTTTAATTAAAATTCTTGCAATTCAAATTTCGAATTTACCACGCTTCATTTAATAATTAAAGTGATTTTTTAAGCATGGTTTTTCAACAAGACTGAGAACGTAAAATTTTATTTATAAAATTAAAAAAATTAACATCCAAAAAAATTTCTTTTTATATATTTTTTTAATTTAAGTTTTGTTATCTTTTTATTACAGGAAATTTTTCAAAAACTCATCTTTAATTAGGCCTGCCTCCCAAGAGCCATATTAATAGAAGAAAACGATAAGAACATTTGTAGTTTAGCGTGGATTTATTATAAAACAAACATTTAGCCCGTAAGTTTAAATGTTATTGTTGTAAAAATGTATAAACATAACGAAAAAAAAAATATACAAGAAATTTTAAAGAAACATTTAAAAACGATTGCTTACAATTTCTAATTTAATATCGTAGAGTTTTGCTTTTGCTGCATAAATAATAATAATAACTTAACGCTGCTTTTACCTGGCCATCAAAATCAAATTTTTAGCTACATAATGGCTTTTGCATCTATATTGCATACCTCCTGCTGATCTTAATTTCATTAAAATCTTAAACGATCAATCCAATCATGAAGTCATCAGGTAAAAGTTTGACAAATGAAGACACAAAAACTCCTGAATCAGTAACCCAAAAACAGTTGTTTAGTTTTTAAAATTTGTATTTTTTATCCAGATAAATCCTTTCTTAAGAAAATTAAACAAAAATGCTTAAAATCCTGACTAAAATTTTTCTAAATGGTTAAATAAATGGCCCTTTGCTGGATGAAGAAAATGGAAATGCTTGCAGATCATAGAGATATATTTTAGTCAGTAATAAAATTAATGGAATCGGACTAAACATTTTCTTTCATACAATTGGACATATAAAAATCTTCAAAAATAGCGTTGTCATGTTGTAAGGACTTTCTGTTATGCGAGCTACTAAATAGATTTTTTTGTTTTTATTTTTGTTTTATAAAAAGAAGAAAAATTAAATCGGATTTAAAAAATCATTTCTTTTTTTTATTAAAAAATTTTTATCGAAAAATTTTTATAAAAAAAATTAAATCGCTTATAAATGATAAGTTAAATAAAATAATGCTTTCGAAGATTCTACTAAATTTGAATTTGTTAAAAATTTTTTTTTTAATTATATATGCAGGTCGGTGTTGCCATCAATTTATTTTGTAGTAATAATTTTTCCAACAATAGCGGAATTCAGTGTTAATGAGCTGCGTTTTAAGTCGAAACTGCTCGCAATTACAAAGCTTCTGAAATCAATTATTGTAAACGCTTTTTCTTTATAATTTCTTTTACTGCTTACGAATCGATTTTTTTTTTTCATTTTATAAATATTTTCATAAATGTTTCGATTTTATTTGTAATAAACATTCACTTTTAAACATTCATTTTCAAATAAAATTTAATAAGAATACAAAATTTCATTTGCTTATGATATTTTATAAAAAACAACAGTTTTTTCGTTATAAAAAAGTATTTTTTTTTTATTGGGAATAAAAAGAAAATGTTGGAGGGCCAAAAATAGGATAACACTGGTTGTGATTTTTATTTTAAGAACGAGTTTTTTTATTATTATCTGGTGATAATACTTAAAAAAATGTCTTGCTTTTTGTTAATGGTTCTGAATATTTGACTAAAAGAGAGATAAAATGATGCAGAAAAACAACAATTGATTATTAGAAAGAAGTTTCTAATATTTTTTTTAATAATGGAACTCGTTTTTATGCCAGCATTTTTGCTTGAAGTTGTTTGCTCTGTTTCTTCATTAATGTAAAATCAACGTTTTGTTTTTAAATTTTTTTAATTTAAGCAAAAGTTTAAAATTAAATTAATAATATAAAAAAATGAATTTTCATCAATAAAGCAAACAAGGGGTTTGTGTTCAAGATTTATGAGGGTAACTACCATGATTGCCCAATCCCACGGTACTCTATGAAAAACTTTAAACTCGATTTATTCGTAAACTAAGTGTCTTAGAGCCTTAATAACAAAATCCTTTGATCACTGCAAATATTTTCAAAAATAATTTTTTTTTGCCACTTGCTTAACGAATAAATTGAGTGTTTTAAAGTTTTTCATTACAAAAGCTTATTTTTAGGCCCATAATATCAGTTTTTTTAATGAAAAACTTTAAACACTCAATTTATTCGTAACCAAAGTGTTCTAAATAACAAAATTATGGATTATTTAAGAAAGTTAAAAAAATTAAAAATTTTGGCCCAAAAAACAATTTTTTATAAAAAACTTAAAACTAATAATTCGAGAGCTGCGATGAGGTACAAAAATGTCAAAATTTGTTTTAACCTAAAAACGCAGAGTTTTTAATGGAATATAGGATGTCCGCCGGGAAGGGAAGGGTTTAACATAAACATTAGTCTTGTCAATTCATATTTGGGCCATCGTAAGTAGATACGTGGCAAATTTATTATACCGAGGTGTTTTAATCCTTAAAACATTTCATCAAAATCAATCATCGATTACTGTGACGATGAGAAAGTTACGTGGGAAAAACAACGTGCCAACAAAACGCACTATTTGTCGTGTAGTGAATGATTTCGAAGAAAGAGAGTCTTTAAGTACGGACCACAATGTACTGCACGATCGGCTGAAAATATTACTGCTGCCCAAGAAAGTGTTCGAAACAAGGACAAGTGCTCAGGACAAATTTTCATGAAAAAAATCATAATGGGTGACGAGGCACATTTTCATTTGAATGGATATGTGAATAAACAAAATAGTCGGTTCTGTGGAATGGAAAACCCTTAAATTATTCAACAGCCACCTTTGCAGCCATTAAAAGTGTCAGTCTGGTGTGCAATTTGGTCAGGAGGAATCACTGGTAACTGTGAATGGGGAGCGATATCGCGATATGATTAAAATTTTTTAACGCCATAACTGCATGCTTTTGGGCTTTATTAACTTGTGGTATCAATAAGACGGTGCCACATAGCATAGAGTCAGGATTACAATTTAATTACGGAGAGACCTCTTTCCACAACAAGTTATTTCAAGAAATGGGGATGTTGATTGGCCTTCACGGTCGCTTGATTTGAATGGTTCGGTCTTCTTTTTGTGGGGATATGTGAAAAGCAAAGTTTATGGAAACAAACCAGAAACGCTTGAGCAACTCAAATGTGTGAGAATGTAATGAAATATGTGCTTAAAAGGACTCACATTTGTGAGGCTAACAGAGGCGAACATTTAGCTGATATTGTATTTCATGCATAATTGCCGACAATAAATAAATCATTTATCAATGTAAGATATAACATCCATTCTCTCCCCTCCCCGGGGGCATATTTATCGGTCTTTATAGAATTCGTGACTATTTAGACCTGTGCCGCTGGTGGTATAAGGTAGCCCAGTCCCCTAAAGTCAGCAGGGGTCAACTGGAAAGCTCCACGTTATTTCCACGGAAATAAGTAAGCCCCAGAGTTTCCGCTTACTGTCTCTTTAAACTTTTAGCTGGTTCTCTAACTGATTATTGAAGTTGGCCCTTCGGGAGTATCGTGGTTTTGCGGTCCCAAGCATGAACTGATTATGGTGGCCAGGATCATCTCGCCTTTAATCACGCCTACGGGTGAATGATCCAGATCCAGTGAGCATGCTAGTCATGTGTTCTGGACAGGAGTTGGATAATCTCCAGCTCTTCAGCAAGAAGTAGTGGTTTGCAGCCCTGTTTTGGAACCGCTGAAATTGCAACTAGGAAAGACCTGCTGCTAAAATTAGTCTTCGGCTTCCTAGGACGTGAATGACGTTGCTTTTCATTCACAGTGGTTTGACCACCATCTGATTAAGGTCCACGGCCAGGTGCAGATGTACATGTTATTACGAAATTAATTCTCTTTTATTAAATCAAAACTTATAAACAAAAAAGAGGTATACTTTCCCGGCGGACACCCTAAACTTTAAACTCAATTAAAAATTTTCACAATTAATTATAAAAAATTAAACAATTTCTTTAAAGAAATATGTGAACCTAATTATTCGTCCTACTCTTCTTAGAGCTTAAATACTAAAATCACATTTATTTTTAAATTGTTTGTCCGCAAAAAAATCAGTTTTTTAATGAAAAACTTTAAACTCAATAATTCGCAAACTACGCGTTATACGTTTAACAAATAATCACTTATATTTTTGGACCAATGTGTTTTCGTAACCTCATATATTCGCAAGCTAGAGAGAGCTTAAATACTAAAATCCTGTGATCACTTAATAAAAAATATTTCAAAATTTTTTAATTTGAATATTACGCTCGAATATTTTTAAATAAAAATTAAAAAACAAAAAACAAGAGAACATAAAAATTATAATTATTCATAAATGAATTTAAATCAAAAAACATCGAAAAAACAAATTTACTAAATCAGAGAGAATGTGTAGACAAGATTCTGAATAAATTACTCCTACTCGTTCTATTTGTGTGTAAATCTTTTCGAATTTTTAACTGAACGTTATTCGTTATTCGTCTTTTGCTTTTTAAATGTTAAATAGTCAAATGAAAATTTGTTAACCTTCTGTTTATCGAAGAATTTAAAAACTCAACAAAGGAGAGTTGTAAAAAGTGTTTACACAAAAACAAAAAAAAAACAAAAATAAAACAAAAAAAAAAGAAATAAAAATTTTTCTTTCAGTTCGAATTGTTTACGCAACTGTTTGAATCAAAAAAGAGTTCAAATGATGACGTTCAAAGTTTTTTGCTTTCAGAAACATATTTATTTCTGTTTCTGTTAAACTAACTAAACAAAACATAATAAAATGTCCAATTTGTTGTTAAATAATTGGGCCACATTTTACGGACAAATGTACACAGGTATGAGAAACGTACATCTGAATGTACATGTAATAATACAAATAAAGGGTGTTTTTTTTATAGAGGTATAGAACTTTTATTTAGTTGTCAAGTGATTTGCAAGTGATGAATACGTGATAATATTTACATCGTTACCTAGCCATGTGGCTATAATACGATGGTGGATCAAATTACTTGGGTGATAAGTAGCGTGCACCCACGCTCTAGGAAGCCGAAGGATATTTCTATCCAACAGGTCATTTCTGGGTCAGCATCTCCACTTCTTGCTTAAGAATTGCGGACTATCCAACTCCTGGTACAGAACACATGACATGGCATGCTCACTGGATCCGGGTCATTCACCCTGTGTTCTTGTTCAACTTGAGATGATCCTGGCCCCTTAATCATTTCATGAGGGCCTGCGAACCCACAACCATCATGATACTCCACGAAGAGCCAACCTCAATAATCAGACAGAGAACAGCAAAAGCTGTTCTGCCCCTACTGCCCCTGTAGGCTAGTAGGTAGTGTACTAGTTTGTAAATATGGGGGTTGTGGGTTCGATTCCCAACGAAGACCTTGGTTTTTTTCACTACAAAAATAAAAATTGACTGTCGGTGGGGCTGTTCAGCGATGAAGGCATAGTCACTGGTCGCTGTGCTGTCTTATATACGGCAGTTAATTTCCGACTATCCATCCTTCTACTTTCACCACCTGTTTCATCTATTCTCTATCCCTTTCCTAAAGAATGTAGCACGCTACTTGACTAAATAGGCATTGTTGCCTGAAGTGCTACTTCTCTTTATAAAAAAAAAAAGCTGATCTCTGGGGTTTACTGATTCCCGTGGTAATAAAGTGGAAGTTGTCCAGTTGCCTCCTGTAAGTCTTTGGGGGACGGGACTCCCTTTTACCCTTGGATCACACATCTCCTAATGGTGAGATTCTATTAAGACATATCAGTGTGCCCCCCAGACAGAGAACAGCAAAAGCTGATCTCTGGGGCTTACTGATTCCCGTGGAAATAAAGTGGAAGTTGTCCAGTTGGCTCCTTTTAGTCTTTAGGGGACGGGATTCCCTTTTACCCCTGGATGACACATCTCTTAATGGTGAGATTCTATTAAGACATATCAGTGTGCTCCCCGGCTGACTTTATTATGAATAGACCGACTCCGGAACAACGCTTCCAAACTGTGCAAAATTTATTTTGAAAATCATGGGTCTATTTGAAAAATAATGGGTCTGTGCGAATCACGCCACGCACTACGTTCATTTTATGGTCATAACATAATCGTCCATCCGAGCAATTAATTCGATTAATTATGGACCGTTTTTACACCAAGTTTACTAGAGACGTTGTACATACAATGCCTACAGAAAAAGTCGTTTCTATTGTAGCGCTTAGCATAGCTATCGTGCTTAGGAATCATCGGATGTGTCTCTATGCACATTATGGAAAATTTTGTGGAAAGATCTTAGTTTACGTGTTTACAAAATCTAACTCGCGAAAGAACTGAAGCCTCGCGATCACCTAGCATGGAGTCGATTTGGTAAATGGGCTCAAAATAAGATTGCAGTTGATTCCGATTTTCATAAGCTAAGTAGCAAACCCGGCGAACTCCGTTTCACCATCCTCTCGGTATTTTGGACTATGGATACACATAATTTACACAGTTCAACTTACCATCTTAAGGACAAATGCCTGCTGATGAAGTTGAATAAAAATTTGCACAATACGCGTGTGATTGATTTGATGGTTTCCCGTTGAACTGTTAGGAAACGAATAGCTTTAACCTCAATTTCACGTGCGCATGAGTAGCTGTCAAACGATGTATCACGCAACGGCGCCATCTACTTAAAATGAAACGTACTTATTTTCGTGAGGGATACTCACACAGCACGTACTGGTGCCATTGTAGTACATGCTATGTATCAGAGATGGCATTGTATGTTAAAAAATGATTTTCCCTGTTTTCCTGCTGTTCTCTTGAAATTTTTCCCGAATTTTCTTTGCTATAAACCTCACAGAGCCCAAGACCTTTCCAACCAATGCAAAACCGTGGAAATCGATTCGTGCGTTCTGGCGTTGTAGCGTCAGGAAGGAAAACCCTGAAGGAAGGATCATTGTTCCGTACTTGTTTAAAAACGATGGTGCTCAAAGCCATGATTAATCACTTTTTCTGGTTGTTCATCAATTGAACAACCATGATGTGCAGGAGCTGTGGTTTCAACAAGACAACGTAACCCGTCACACAGCTCCTGGTGCAATTGATTTATTGAAGTAAACGTTTAGTAACCGCATAGTTTCATGCTTCGGACCTTTGAATTGGCCTCTAAGATCATGCGATTGAGATGTGTGATAAGATTTACACCAGTACCGACCGTAGGTCATAACCTGGTGGTGGCCAAACCACTGTAGGTGATTTTAGCGCCATCCTCGCCCTAGAAGACCTTCAGAACTTCAAAAGTCCAAAGCAGGACGCAGCCTTAACTCCTTGCTGAAGAGTTGGAGACTATCTAACTCCTGGTCCAGAACGCATAAAGCTTAATATAATTTAAGATCACCACAGCATTCATGCTCACTGGACCGGGACCATTCATTGTGTTCATTGTGAATGATCCGACCCACAAACTCAAAAGAGGGCCTCGAAATACACAGCTAAAAACCTCAATAATCAGTCAGAGAACAGCTCAAAGGCTAAAAAGACAAATAGCTGAATTGTGGGATTTTACTGATTTTCATGGAAATATAGTGGATTGTCCAGTTGGCTCGTGCTAGCCTATTAGGGGACTGGGCTAACTTTTAACCCTAAAGACTCATGTAATGACGGTGGATTTCCGTCATGCGATTGGGATACGTAAACAATCCAGAAATGATTAAATACTTGGAGGAAAATATTATCCGCGCTATTGCCGATATATGGTCACAAATGGAAAAAGTCATTTAAAGTCAGAGCCAGCGGTGGTGGTCATATGCCAGAAGTCATGTTTAAAATAAAGTGCCAGAAGATTATGCTTTGAATAAAGTAAATTTTATTTAAAAAAATTCATCTTCGTTTTAGTTCATTTTAAAGTTCTATACCTCTGTAAAAATAACCTTGATATATTCATAATACATGCATGTTTATAATACGTGTGCTAATGTGCTCTATGACCAGTGGCGATAAAAATATAAAAAAAAGGTCTTTTAAACTTCGGACAGTGTACTGTAATTGGAATTGTAGTCCTTCTAGGATCACACAAAAAGTATTTTATCAGACAAGAATTAAAAACCGCGAGAAAATAATAAAGCAAAAATGTTAACAAGTAGAAGAACGCTACCTTCCTGAGTACTCGCATATGCAAAGTCGAATATTGCATAAATCAGTAAAGGGGGAGCAGAAACCCAAAATAAATTCCAGTGAGTATAAAAAGCTATAAACTAATTTCTACAGTAGAGCAGAAACGAATTATTATGGTAATAAATCAAGCCGCTACCTAAATACTTTAACCTTGTTCGAGCTTAATTAAAGATTTCGAGCTTCGTTTCACAAGCTACCTTTCAAAAGTAGCGCCACAGGGTTTCGATTTAGAGATGCCTAGGAAATGCATTTTTTTTTTTTGTAATAATTGTGATCCTTTGGTTTTTAGTGGGATTTAAACAGTTTTATGGTCCTTCATAAAATTTTCAAAAGCAGGAATAGCTTAATTAATAATTAATTAATTTATTTAAATTAAAAAAACTTGAATTTTTCAAAACTTAAGTCCGGCAGCCTTTTTAAAAATATTGGAAATTATTATTAAAAAAATGTCCATATTTTTAGCTTTCCAGCAAAATGGTGAAACTGAAAAGAAAACAACGCACCATATAGGCGGAAAACTGAAACCGGATTAATCGCAAAAGTATTTCGTAAAAGTAAAAATTCGGCTTTGGGCTTAATTTCTATAAAGTAAAAGTTTTGGAGTTTTTCATGAAAGATTTTGGGATTCTAAAACTAGTTTTTGAAATATTGGCAATATTTAGGCTTGAAGCTTAAGTACGAATACTCATCGGTAAACAAAAACAATAATTTTTTCTTCAAACGGTCCAATTGTTTTTAGCAATTGCTAATTTATCACCAATCTATTTCGTTTCTTAATCACTTTGCAGTTCTCAACATCAATTACAAACACAACTTTTTTGGAAATTCCATACAACTGCTGTTAAATATCTGTGAGATGTTGTTTTACTTTTTATATTTTTTATTATTAAATATCAGGGGTTCATCACAAAGTTATTTACGCAAACGAATATAAATGCTTAAAATATTTAAAAGTGTCTTCATAATGTCGGTCGGTCACACATATTTGTTTATGTCGTTGTCTTCTAAAAATTGATATTACGAGAGCGGATCAATAAGTCTGTGACTTTTCGAACTTCGCTCGTAGTTAAATGAAATGTAACTCTGTTCCTAACAAGTAACAGCTGTTAATACACTCTACACTGTCAAATTCTAAGCAAGTGTCGTCATTTACTTTGCGTTTAACAGCTGTTCAAAACATACAGCCACGTATATTTTTCTAAAAATGGAAAAAAGTGAATTTCGAGTGCTCATTAAACATGATTGTTTGCGGAAAAAAAACGGCCAATCAAACCAAGGAAAAGCTCGATAAATACTATGGGGACTCTGCACCATCGATTTTAAATGGTAAAAAAGGTGGTTTATTGACTTTCGTTGTGGTCGCGCAAGTACAAATAACGCTGAACTTTCTGTACGGCCAATAAAAGGTCAGTACTTCCGAAAATGGCGAAAAATCTACTATATAGTGTTCGTGATAAGATTTACATCTGCACTTGGCTGTAAGCTTTAATCAGATGGTGGTCAAACCACTGGGAATGAAAAGCAACGTCATTCACGCTCTAGGCAGCCGAGGTCTAATTCTAGCAACAGGGCTTTCCTAGTGGCAATTTCAGCAGGGTTGCACACCTCTACTCCTCGCTGAAGAGCTGGAGACTATCCAACTCCTGGTCCAGAACACATGAATAGCATGCTTACTGGATCTAGATCATTCACCCTGTAGTGTACCACAATATGTGTACTGCACTGTAACACATAAACACACCAAACAACCACTTACCAAAGTACAACATGTGTCGACTCAAATGGTGTGATTAAAGGCGAGATAATCCTGGTCACCATAAATCAATTCAACCACAACCACCACGATACTCCCGTAGGGCCAACCTCAATAATCAGTCAGAGAAACAGCTAAAAGTCTAAAGAGAAAATTAGCGGAAACTCTGCGGGCTACTGATTCCCGTGGAAATAACGTGGAGCTTTCCAGTTGATCCCTGCTGCCTTCAGGGGACTGAGCTCCCTTATGCCCCCAGCGGCACAGGTCTAGATAGTCAAGTATTCTATAAAGACCGATAAATGTGCCCCCGGGGGGGAACGATATAGTGTTGCCCGACTAAAGAGAAAAGGTGTTGATGCCGGGGATTAAGCAACAGTTTGAATGAAGCAGGCCAAGGTAAGTTTGTCGGCACGTGGGATAATCGATGTGGATTACCTTCAAAAGAGAAAAACAATAAACGGCGAATACTATGCCAACTTATTAGACCAATTTAATGAGGATTTAAAAAGAAAACGACCCCATATGGCCAAGAAGAAAGTTCTTTTTCATTAAGATAATGCACGGGTACACACTTGTGCAGCCTCAATTGCAAAACTCTATGTTTTTGGGCTACGAATTGACACCTCATCCGTCATATTCTGCGAATTTAGCCCCTAGTGACTACTGCCTATTTAAAAATCTAGAGAAATAGTTCGGTGGAAAGAGTTTTAGCTCCAACGATGAAATTTTAACTTCCAAAAATGTCGAAAAACTCCACGATATGATGTTAGCCGACTGCAGAATAAAAGTGCGTGTGATTGTTGATGCCATAGGCATTTCATATGGCAGTGTGGTTTCGATTTTAAATGATCAGCTGGGTTTAGGAAAGTTGTCTGCAAAAAGGGTGCCGCGTTTGCTCTCAATTGATCATAAATGTAAAAGTGTGACAATTTCAAAGGATTGTTTAGAGTTATTTAACCTCAATCCGAATGAGGTTTTGTCGTCTTTTGTAACTGTGGAGAAAACATGGATCCATTACTGCACTCCGGAGATAGACCATGCAGCAGCCTAAACAATGGATTTCTCCGGGTGAACCTGCTCCGAAGAAGGCCAAGGTAAGTTTGTCGGCCAATAAGGTGATGGCAACAGTTTTTTGGAATGCATGTGGGATAATCTACATCGATTACCTTCAAAAGGGGAAAACAATAAACGGCGAATATTATGCCAACTTATTAGAAGGATTTAATCAAGATTTAAAAAGAAAACGACCCCATATGGCCAAGAAGAAAGTTCTTTTTCATTAAGGTAATGCACGGGTGCACACTTGTGCAGTCTCAATGGCGAAATTCTATGAATTGGGCTACGAATTGGTACCTCAGCCGCCATATTCTCCGGATTTAGCACCTAGTGACTATTTCCTATTTCCAAACTAAAGAAATGGCTCGCTAGAAATAGATTTAGCTCCAACAATAAAATTATTGACGAAATAAATGCCTATTTTAAGAACCCCGGAAAATCCTTTTTTTTTGGAAGGGATAGAAAAAACTGGAGAAACGTTGCACTAAGTGCGTTGAGTTAAAAGGAGATTATGTTGAAAAATAAATTTTTGTTTTGCAAAAAAACAACTGCGTTTCATTCAAAAAGTTACACACTTATTGATCCGCCCTCGTAACTAAAAAATCCAAAGATTGTTATTGAAAATATTAATATTATTTTTAATAATAAATTAAATTAACTCTTTAATAGTCGACTGCTTATTCAAATTTCTTTTAGCTAGTCGAAATAAATTGTTCCAGTAAAACAACTTTAGACCACCACAAGCCCAGACAGCTGTTGGCTGTTATATGTAAATTATTTTAGTACGCCTTTTTTCTATTCAAAATTTCAAGTTTTTTTTTTTTTAATTTTTTAAGACAAGTGCCGCTATTTAGTCAATAGAATTTTTTTTCCAATATTTTGCATTAAAATGATTCATTATCTACAGGCCACTTTGATTTCCTTTAAAGAACATAAAAAGCCAATAAAAAGTTATTACTTTTTGCTTTAAGACAAACTTACAGTCGTGTTCGAAAAAAGCCAAGTGATACAGAAAAAATAAATTCATAGAAAAATGGAAAAAAATATTTTTCAAATATTGTTCAACCAAGGAAACAAAAAGGGAATTACTTCTTAGTCGAACATGATAGAAGCAGGGTACAATTTCTTTATTTTAAATTATAAAAAAAATATATAAATAATTGCGAGTATAAAAATCTACTTTAAAAATAATTTTCAGTAAGTTGTATTAAATACGACATTGAAATGTAGATTTCAATTTTTATTATATTTTTGTAATCTTTATATATATAATTCTACTGTACGTGTGTTGTGCCTGAACTCCTCCTAAATGGCTGGATCGATTTGCATAAATTATTTTGTAAGCACCTTGGATCGTTTATATTCACAAACCAGCCCGACAGATGGCGCTGCAGTCGGTATCCAGATTATTCAACTACTCGACTGGGTCAACTTAAATGAATTTTTGTGTATTCATTCATTCAATGCGTTTAATTTTTTTGTGCGCTGTGTTTTGATATTATATGGTATCGCATTTACGTAAATATTGAGCGTTGTTTAGTTCAAAAATATACACACGCCATAAATTCGTCGCTAGCCGCGAACTACCATCAATGTGCATTGGCGGATGACGGTGAAAGGCTCAAAGTAGCATGGACTCGATTACTGTCGCCGTTAAAACAGTCGCGGTGGGCATCGACCTTATTTGTTTGCGATCTCACACATTCGTTCTCAATGGGTCAGCTAGTTCTCTATAAAATAATAACAAATAAGTTATTTTGGAAGGTAAACATCCGTTTTTATAATTCAGTATTCGTTAGTGTAAACACACACATTTTTTTTCGAAGCGCTGTAATAATGTCGAATTTCGTGTCCGGGGAAGTCTGATAACCAACTTTCATTTGAACAAAATGGTTGCTGAAAGCTATCGATTGTTGGTAGATGTTAACGCTCAACATGCTCCAACTGAAGAAATTTGTGAACGATGATTTGCACGATTCAAAAGTGGTGATTTGGACTTAGAAGTCAAACAATTTTGAAAATGAGGAATTGAAAGATTATTGTCAAACGCAATAAGAACTTGCATTGTCATTGGAAGTCACATAACAAACCATTTTTCTATGTATAAAGGATTGGGATTCATTCAAAAGCAAGGAAGTTGGGTACCATATGAACTGAAGCCAAGAAGCCTTTGAAAGGCGATTTTGTTGGTAATGATGTTTGGAAGCTACAAAAAAGAAGTCATTTTTGTTACCGGTGATGGAAAATGGATACATTACGATAACCCCAAGTGCAAAAGCCAAATTAATGCCGAAGCCGAATATGATGCCAGGGTTATGTTCTGTATTTGATGGGATCCGAAGGGTGTTTTGTATTATGAACTGTTAAAATTGGGTCGGACGATCGCAGGGATCTATACCGACCCCAATTGATTCGTTTGCAGAGGGCAATCAATGACAAACGACCAGCCAAATCAATGCCGAATATCTATGATGCCAGGGCAATGTTCTGTATTTGATGGGATCCGAAGGGTGTTTTGTATTATGAGCTGTTAAAATTGGGTCGGACGATCGCAGGGATCTATACCAACCTCAATTGATTCGTTTGCAGAGGGCAATTAATGAAAAATGATCAGAATATTTAACTAGACAATGAGGCCACAATCTTCTAGCGTGACAAATCTCGGCCATATGTTGCAAGATTAGTCAAAAACTATTTGGAAAACAGTGGATAGGAAGTTTTGGCACACCCGTCTTATAGCCCAGACCTTGGCCCTTCTGATTACCATTTGTTTCGATCAATGCAGAACGCCCTTACTGGAATACCCTTAATTTCAGAACAAGATATCAGCAATTGGTTGGCTTATTGGCGCGTAATCCATATGCTACCAAAAAGATGAGCCAAAGTAGTGGCTAACGATAGACAATATTTTGGACTGTTTACCAACTCATTTGCAATTATAATAAATATATTTTTACGCCAAAAATATATTTTTTTAACATGATTGTGTGCAGCTGTACTTTACCAATGGCTTTACGAATATTGTCCTTTAAAGCGTTAATTGTCTCTGGCTTGTCGCCGTAACACTTATCTTTGACGGCACCGCACAAATAATAGTCCAACGGTGTCAAATCGCAGCTCCGAGGTGGCCAAACGACATCAGCTCTGCGGCTAATAATGCGATCTTCCAAAATAGGGCGCAAAACATCGAGTGTAGCTTGGGCTGTGTGGCACGTAGCGCTGTCCTGTTGAAACCAGATGTTGCCAATATCCAATATCTTCAATTTTTGTGAACAAAAATTCGTTCAACACTGCCCGATAACGATCGCCATTGACTGTAACGGCCATTGCTTCCTCATTTTCGAAGAAAAATTCCCTAATTATGCCTCTGGATCAAAATCCACACCACAATGACTCGTTTTGGGTGCGTCGGCTTTTCAATGTATGTATGAAGCGTGGGCTTCATCTGAAAAGATATTTTTTTTTGCAAAATGGGCATTTCCTGAAAGTCGATTGCAGGCCCACTTTGCGAAGCGAAAATGCATTGGATGGTTACTTGGCTTTAACTCCTGCACCATACCAAGGTTTTTATACAAAATTCGTCCCAATGATGTTTCTGAAATGTTCAATTGTTGAGAACAACAGTGAATTAATGTTGCTGGCCCTTCATGCACACTTTCTGTCACAGCAGCAATATTCTCGGGTGGTAATTATAGGAAAGTTTGTAGGTAAAGAGCTGCTTATTCAAAGGATATCATACCAAGTGATTTACCATTTCAGTTAAACGTATCCAATTTCCCGTTCACCCTGCAACAGAAAAAAAAAATTGTTTGCTTACCTTTTTTGTTTGTTTATTTTTTATTGCATCACCTTAAGAACTATTTAAACAGTATTTTGAGAACAGTTTGTGTCGTTTCAATTTTGTACTGAAATTTATTTTCGAACTCCATGTGATATATTAATCATTAGCAAATAGTTTCCGAGCGAAGCTGGGTCGTTGTTTAAAAAAGTTATTTTTGTTTTTAATTTTTTGTTAATTGAGGCAGTTGTTAAGAAAAGACTTGCAAAAGACTTTTTGTTTTTGCCACCACTGTTGAAATGTTAGCGCAACTAATAAAAAAACACAATATATAATTTGCAGCAATTTAACAAGAAATAACAATATTAAATAAAAGTAACCATAAACCATTATGATTTATTAAGTGTAAATAAAATTAATGGCAGTTAAAAACAAGAGCAACTTAAACCACAAACTAACACTTTTCATATTTTATTGTTCATGCGCCAAATTTAAACTTAATTTAGATTTAAAAAAAAAAAACAATTTAACTCTTTTGCGTGGTAGCAAATATTAACATTAAAATTTCTATGAACTATTCACAATAAGCGGATGCAATAGATTGTTCATTGTGTTTGTTTCTACTGGAGGGGCCGGTGACTTTTCTACTTTCTTAACACACAAATGTCATTTTTAAATTTTATTCCAAAAAGCTTTTTTATTCGAATGATTGATTCGTGGCGATGGAAAACAATAACGAGGATATGACTATTCGACTGTTCTTGCCGAAAGAAATTTTGAAGGTCCATTTTTGAGCGTCACTTTTAAGAGCATAAGTGTCACGAATAACGCGACCAATGGCGGTTTCTAAGGCCAATAACCAGGTCTACTTCTCGAAATCAACTTATCGCCGAATTTTGAGTTTTGAATAACTCGCTGATTGCGGCGTTTATCGTATGACACATAGGACGATGTGATTTAAACACCTAGTAGGGACATAAATAATGTTACTAATATGGTGGGCTAAAAAACAGAAACTAATTAATGGTTTTGGAACTTTTTTTATGTATTTATTGATATGTATTGTATATAAAAATCTTAGTTTTATTCCAAATGTCCGCCCTTCTTGGCCTTCACATACGCCTTAAGTCGCATTGGCCTAGTCCATCAATGGTTGCACGCATTTTATCCATGGAAAATTGGCTTCAGCACGAACCAGAGCTGTCTTAATAGAACCAATATTTTTGAATCTTTTGTGGTCTCCCCCGGAAGCACATTTATCGGTCTTTATGGAATACTTGACTATCTAGAACTGTGCGACTGGGGGTATAAGGGAGCCCAGTCTGCTGAAGTCAAGCAGGGAGTCAACTGGAAGCTCCACGTCATTTCCATGGGAATCAGTAAGCCCCAGAGTTCCGCTAATTGTCTCTTTAGACTTTTAGCTGTTCTCTGACTGATTATTGAGGTTGGCCCTTCGGGAGTATTGTGGTGGTTGTTGCGGCACCAGTATGAACTGATTACAAGTGAGCCAGGATCATTTCGGTGAATGATCCGGATCCAGCATGCTAGTCATGTGTTGTATACTCTCCAGCTCTTCAGCAACAAGTAGTGGTTTGCAACCCTGCTTTGGAATCGCTGAAATTGCAACTAGGAAAGACATGTTGCTAGAATTAGTCTTCGGCTTCCTAGGGCGTGAATGACGTTGCTTTTCATTCCCAGTGGTTTGACCACCATTTGATTAAGGCTTACGGCCAGGTGCAGATGTAAATCTTATCACGAAATGTATCTTTTGTGGAAGACCATATCCTTTAAAACCGTCCACAATTTGTAATTCAAAGGGTTCAAATCAGGGCTGCCAGATGGTCAATCTTCAGAGCGTATAAAAGCTGGCAAATTGTTTCGAAACCTTATGAGCTGGTGCAGAATCTTGTTGGCAAGTCCAAGACTGGTTTTGGAATAGGAAATTTGTTAAGTGGCTTCACAACTGTTTCTAAAATGGTTTCTTGATAAACTTTGACCGATGTTTTGACTCCTTGTTCACAGAAATGCACCAAGAAAACTATGACTGCAGCTGGATGGTGGCCTTCTTTAGATGCAGGTCATTTTGTTTGTTAAGCTTTTTTTCCTATAAGGTAAAAATATTTTCACCCGTAAACAAGATTTTTCAATGCAAGTTATTAGCGTAATTTACCAAAAGGCGTTTGGATTTTTCTATCCTTTGTTTTCTTTTTAGAGCTGCAGTTACCGTTTTGAAGCCCCAACAGCCGAGTCTGTTTTTATTAACACTCATAGAATTTTGTGGGATTTTCATCTCACAGGTGATGTTTTTTGTTTCCGGAGAATATTTCGTCGAATTTTTGCTTTGATGGTTATAATTACAGATCTCAACATAAACAAGTCTCCTGGGCCGGATGGAATAACAGCACTGGTCTTGAAGCAGTGCTCATCGATGCTAGCGCGTCCATTAGCAGTCCTTTTCAGCACATTGTACCATGTAACGCCGCTCCCTAAAAAGGGGGGGCTAACAATCCTGAAAATTACCGCCCAATCGCAATTTGTTCTGCACTTTCTAAAGTATTTGAAAGTATGATTAATTTCCATCTAGTGAGATACCTGGAGTCCAACAGCTTGCTTAGTGACCGACAGTATGGTTTTCGTAGGGGGCCCTCTACGGGTGACTTGCTAGCCTTCTTGTCGGAACAAAAGTGTAACTCCATACATCATTTTGGAGAAAGCAAGGTGGTGGCTCTAGATATTTCCAAAGCATTTGATAGAGTGTGGCATGATGCACGAGTTGTTATAGATGGGATTTCATCAGACGAGTTCATGATGAATTCAGGGGTACCGCAAGGCTCCGTTCTTTCTCCTACCCTATTTCTTATTTTTCTAAATGACCTTCTTTGTCGAACTTTCAATCCTATATATTCTTTTGCCGATGACAGCGCCATTTGTCATTCATATTTATTTCGTAATAGACCAGGCCATTTGAAAGTTATTAAGTTATTATTATCGTGATTAAGCGTATCACCTTTGATACGCTTAATCACGATCTCACGACCATCTTGGGATGGGGTCGTGTGAATAGAGTAGATTTTAATGCTCGTAAGATGCAATGTTACATGCTTGCGCATAGATCTGCGTTTGGTAGTGGTGCTGCATCTGTTACTATGGGTGATATAGGTATTACGGAATCGGAAGCTCTTGATGTTCTTGGCATGAAAATTCATTGTGATGTTCGATGGACTAAACACATTTTTCAGAATTCTAATGAAGCTTTCAAGTGCCTCGGTTTTCTAAAGCGGTGTAGAAGATACTTCACCCCATCCGATCTCCGTACTATCTATACCACCTACATCCGTCCAAAAATGGAATACAACTCTCATGTATAGGCCGGCGCTCCAAAGTCTATTTTGGGGTTACTGGACCGCGTACAGGAGAGGGCCAAAGGGCTCATTGCAGACAGTAGGGTATCCAACTCTATTGATTCTCTAGAGCATCGACGCAATGTGGGGTGCATTTCACTGTTCTATCGTCGCTACAATGGTAAGTGCTCTAATGAAATTAGGGAACTTCTTCCTGATACTCGCACGTTTTCACGTTTAAGTCGATTTTCGATGAGAGCACATCCATTTGTGGTTGATTGGCCAGTGAATCGCACTACGCATTACAGGGAAAATTCGTTTTTCAGCAGAACAGTGCGTATGTGGAATAAAATCTCTCCGGAGGCCTTTTCTGTCAGTTTCAATCTGAGAAAGTTCAAATCGGAGGTCCACAGACACTCCTGCCTCTTTCCTCCTTCCCGTAACCTAATTTCCTAGTTCTGGCACAATGCATTGCATAGGTAGGGGTCATCCCCTGAGTTTTGGTCCTGAAAGAAAGAAAAAAAATTACTTGCTGTATCCGAACGGTAGGTGGGCGGCCCAATCTCCGGTCTCCTCGAACAATTGTATCCACCTTTAGACGAATCTAATGCCGAACGGGCGGAGCGTTTTGAAAATAAATTTTTTTCTTTCCACACTTTAAAAGTGCTATAACTACGATGCGGTTTTCTTTATCTGACCATTCCATGGTTAGAGTTAACACAATTTCAAATCCCCGTGACTCAATAACGCTATAGAGGTTACCTTTTAAAAACATATGCGATAATGAAAGGGTATGTTTAATTTTACTATCCTAATGGGTACGTTCATCCAGATCATATTAAAAAATAAAAAAAAACAAACACTACGGTAACGATCTCTATCGACTGTAACGCTAGCTTTGACTTAATTTTTGAAGAAACGGCTGCTTTATCTAGATATAATTGAGTCTGTAGCATTTGTTTCACTACATGTTCGCTAAATTTGTTTATTATGAAAAATTAGTCTCTTGGCTGAACATGATTTGCTACGATAGACCATCTGATTGGTTTTTAACTGCTCTGGATCCCAATTATAAACAATAAATAAATAGTGAGTATAATAGTCGACCCTTTCTTAAGTTCTATTGGTCTTAAAAGACCTCCGTTATCGCATTTATAGGAAAAAAATTTGAAACACTGAAAAGCAAGTCATTTGTAGTCGAAAGTCATTCATTTGCTTTATTTATTCCGGCATCATTTTCAACAATTGAATTGAATGAATAAACAACTGAATTTCTTGTTATCAGGGATATTTCAAAACTAACTTCCTTTTTTTTCTGGTTACACCATGAAGCATGAGAGATTTCCTTTACATAATTGAATGACTTAAATGCAAAGAACGTTTACTCTTGTGTAACAAATTATCTGAACGAACATTTCAGCTGAAACGTGCTCTCCAGGATTTGTGTTGATTTTTAACGTTTATTTTGAAATTGTAATAGAATGCAGATATTTTTTTTAATTGTACATTCAGGTATTAAAAAAACAAAAACATATTCTACATGAACTATTTACGCAATTACGTGACATAATAAAAATAGTTTTTTTTTTTTGCCAAAAAATATGTTAAAAATGTTGAAAAACTGGTATTTAAAATTCACTTGTTGCTAATTTTTAAACGTAACTAATAATGGGTTTTTCAATAAGAAGTTTGTTTTTCAATTGTGACAATACCAACAACATGATAGTTTTAACATTAAGTTTTTTTTACGTATTCATAGTAGATCCATTGGCAATTGTTAAAATGAATTAAATTTCGCACGAAAATCGCATTAAAATAATTAAAATGGTGTTTGTGTTAAAATTAGATTTCGTAAAATTTGTAATATTTTCGGATTTGGCTGACCACTTAACTGCTGATTGTCATGCAATTATGTGATCGGGAAATTTGGCTTGCAATAAATTGATTTTTTCATTGGCTGTATGACATATGGCACCGTTCTGTTGAAACCACATGTCAGTGATATCTACGTCATCAATAGGTAAAAATTAAGTTGTTTGAATCTCGCGATAACGTGATCCATTGACCGATACCGCATTTTCAGAGACTCATCTTCGAAAAAAAAACGTCCTAATCACGTCTCCAGACCACATATCACACGATACAGTGACACGTTGAGCATGCAAAAGCTTCTTAATTTCTACACTAGCAGAACCTTGTAACGCTTCGAAGTCAAATCATTACACAAAATTCGCTATGTGGTGGTTTTGGATAACCCCAATTGTTGAGAACATTGAGGAATTGACAAATTTTGATCTGCTTCAAAACTATGACTCACAGCTGCCATGTTTTCAGTTGAACGACCCGGTCGAACACACGTTGATGTTCGCACATTTCGTATCGAGCCAGTCAAGTCAAATTTAACGACCAAACTCTTAATAGCGGTCTCAGATGGACGACTATGTAGTCCGAAAATATCCCGATCACATAATTTCATGACAATCAGCAGATAAGTGGTCAGCCAGATCATCTCAGAAAGACAATTATGTTATCCGAAAATATCACAAATTTGACGAAATGTAACTTTAACAGAACCACCATTTTCACGGTGGATTTTAATTATTTTTATGCGATTTTCGTGCGAAATACGTTATTAATAGTTTTTTGACGTGTTGCCACAATTGAAAAACAAACTTCTTGTTGAAGAACCCATTACAGTAAAAAACAAACACAAAAAAAAACAGCTAAGATGTGAACTTATTTATCACGAACTAGCCCACCTGGCGAACTTCGTTTCGCCACCAGATGGCTTCGTTTTTTGTAACATTTCGTTTGGGGATTAAAAGATAAAGAAAAAAATTTTTGTTTTGTTTTATATTTGAAAAGGAAAAATTTTATTTCGTTGCACAACAGTAATGAATTCATTTCGATTACAAAAATGAAGTGGAATTTACTTAAACTTCTCTAAGTAAAAAATGAAAGGGAATCCAAAGTAAATACTGAATCGAAGCGTTATACGTATCCGCAAATTATCCATTTCATTGAAGTGCTCTTTGGTAAACCACATTTTTTTGTTTTATGGTCAGACCTTGAATACGGTGTGACTTCTGATCGTGTGACTTCTGATCGTGTGATGGTGTAGTGTGTGGTGTATGTGTAGTTGTTATGTGTTGCAATTGATTGTGCTGGTGTGATTGATTGGTGTGAGTGATTGGTTGAATAAAATCTTTTACCTTGCAAGTCGGCATGAAGTCGCCTTCCCGAATGGTATTAGCTCCAAAGGAAGTCGTGCGAAAGAAGTTATTGTATTCAAGGATGTGTTGAAGAAAATGGTTAGAATAGGGATCAGTTCCATCAAACAATGGTTTCAGTGGCTGTGGTGGTGTAAATAATGGACCCAGTTTGACTTTTCCACTTGCGCAGCACAATCCAGCCGTTTCTCTTTTGAATTTTAACGCATTGCAACTTCGGCATACAGTCGTCATTGGTCCAATATCTAAATTGCCATCATCACTGTAGTTTGCTGTGGGTTCATATTGGAATGCCAACCGATTGTATGATGTTAATGATCTTCGTGTGCTCACGCGTTGTCTCAATCGGGCATTTTCTCTTATTATATTTCGCCTTTCTTCGCTTAAGTTATGTGAATACACTTGTTGCTGACTTGCATGTCTTGTGCGGCGGCCGATGGTCGCACGTCGTCCTCTCGGACTATGGACAGACTTAACCTCAAATGCATGATCCACATAATTTACACAGTTCAACTTACCATCTTAAGGATACCTCCCGGGGGCACATATATATGGTCTTTATAGAACTTCGACTATCTAGACACAGTGCGACTGGGGGAAAAAGGGAGCCCAGTCCCCTGAAGTCAGCAGGGGTACAACTGGAAACTCCACTTTATTTCCACGGGAATCAGTAAGCTCGCAGAGTTCATTATTTGTCTCTTTAGACATTTAATAGTTCTCTGGCTGATCATTGAGGTTGGCCCCTATATGGGAGCATCGTGGTGGTTGTGGTTTTGCGGCCCCATAACAGTATAATGGTTATTATGGTGGCCAGGATCATCTCACTGATAATGACACGCAAAGTGAATGATCCAGTGCAGTGAGCATGCTAGACATGTGTTCTGGACAGGAGTTGGAAAGTCTCCAACTCTTCAGCAAGGAGTGATGATTTGCAGCCCTCCTCTGGAATCATCGAAGTTGCAACTAGAAAGTTGTGTTGCATAGAATTATAGCTTCGGCTTCCTAGGACGAGCATGACGTTCCAAATTATGCAGTGGTTTCGTCCACCATCTGATTAAGGCTTCATGGCCAGGCGCGGATGTAAATCTAATCACCCACCACCTTAAGGACAAATGCCTGCTGTTAAAGCTAAATAAAAATTTACACAATACGCTTGTGATTGATTTGATGGTTTCCAATTGAACTGTTGGGAAACGAATAACTTTAACCTCAATTTCACGTGCGCATGAGTAGCTGTCAAACAATGTATCATGCACCGGCGCCATCAACTTAAAATGAAACGTACTTATTTTCGTGAGGGATACTCACACATCACATACTGGTGCCGTTGTAGTACATGCTATGTATCAGAGATGGCGCTGTATTTGAAAACTGATTTTCCCTGTTTTACTGCTTTTCTTTTGAAATTTTTCCTAAATTTTCTTTGCTATAAACCTCACGGAGCCCGAGACCTTTCCAACCAATGCAAGACCGTGGAAATCGGTTCGTGCGCTCTGGAGTTATAACGTCAGGAAGGAAAACCCGACTTATTTTTATATATGTAAGAAGAAGATTATGTTGCTGCCGAAATCACTTTATATTTTGGATGTCTCTCAGTTTCCACTTCAGTGCTTTTATTAGGTTGGTATTTATAAGGCTGCGGTAAATGATCTTCTGCTTCGGTTTGGTCACATATGGATTAGAATCGTCGGCCCTAAAAGTTTTCTCTTCCAACTTATTTTTCTCTCTTTTTTTCTGCTGCTTGCTCTTACGTTTTTCAATTTCCATGAACGATTGGAGAGACAAGCTATTTCTTCCGTATTTTTTCAGTGCGTTAGCAGCTCTCATTACTTCACCATCACTAAATTCAATGGTGTTTTATGTATACATCTCATGAGCTTTTTTTTTAGCTCTACCAGTGTAGATTTTCAGGTATCTATAGTGTAAACATTCTCACAATCAAGTTGCCTTTTGGCTACTAAGGTCTTTTCGTGTACCGTTCCAATGTAGATTTGAATAAGATCGACTTCTCTTTGCCCAAATTTTTAACCAAGCACCCCAGTGGTCAATTTATGGCCATCGTCACGAGTATGTATAAGTCGAACTTCCAGCAATTGCAAAACACACAAATTATAAATGTGTATACACAAGAGTAGATACTTAAAGAAGAAAAGGACTATTTAAAAAGTAGAGGAAATTTTTAGTCGTAGACAGCGGTCAGTAAATAATTCCATTGTCAGACATACATACATACATACATAAATACATACATACATATGTAACACGATTAGTCACACAATTTGATTTATTAGAAAACATAACAAATATGAAGTTTATAATCAATCGTACAGATTAAGTTGATTTAGTTTAGTTGATTTTTAAAAATTAACTTCAGAAAAAGGAAAAATATTTTTATTAATGGCAACAATCCGTGATTATAAGCAGCTTATATCCCAGGGGATATTATTTTTTTTAAATTTTAAAATACTAAAAGCCAGAAAAAGTGTGCATAATTTTACAATAAAAAATACAGTCTATGGATATGATTGTGGAATAGTGTTATGGTGGAATTTTCTTTTGTGAAATAACAACATTTTTATTTCACTTCATTCATAAACAGCAATTTTTATTCCCGATAACAAACTGCATCAGGAATACTATGCCCTGTAAATCGTCTTACTTCTTACCTAAAAAATTTCATTAAAAATGTTATGGTTGCGGTAAATATTATTTAAATTTAACTAAAAACTTCAAATGGCTGTATCTCCGTAAATAAGAGGAATTTCGCAAAAATAAGCTTAATTTGGGATCACCCACAAATATTAAATATTATTAATTCGAATAATGTTAGATCGCTTTGGCATCTTGAATACTTTGAATGATACCATTTATCCATAGACACATAGAACAGCGCGAAGAAAGCTGCTTCTGTACAACGTAGTGGAGAAGGAAAGAATCATCATTCTTTCTTTCTCCACTTGTGTTTTTACAAAGTCACTTCCTTTCAAGACTAGTCTTAACTTTAATAAAATAAATTTCTTGAATCTATTAAGAATTTTAGTTAAGAAAAAGAAAAGATACGAAAAAAGTAACGGCTAATTTTAATTCAATTTTTGGTTTTTTTTTTCAAACTTTTGCATTAAATTTGTTCTTTATTGTTACGGATGTGTCTTGCTTAAGTTTTAAAATAAAATAATTAAGCAATAAAGTGTACTACTGGGTATTTTGTTGACAAACTGCGTGGCTTGCTAAGAAAACTTATGGTACAACAACAAAATTTCTAGTTACAAACTGCATTAAAATTTTATACACGCGAACAACAACAATTTGATATGCTGTTTACTAACTGCGTGGCATGCAGGACAAAACAAATTGCTGTTTACTAACTGTGTAGAAATTTTATACGCGCAAGACAACAACAAACATGTATGTTGTTTACCTTCTGCGTAGTTTTCTAAGAAACCTTTTCTACAAAAGACAACAACAAATGTCTGAAAATAAATTCCAATAAGAAATTTTATCAGTATAAAAACAAAAATACACACAGACATACTGGCGCCTTATACATTGAATAAACAACATACAACAAGAAAATGTGATACAAGGGGAGTATAAGGTTCTTAAATTTTCTAGACTTTTAATGGACAAATATAAATAGGGCAGCGTCTGAGTGATTAGCCAGTGTAAAAATAAACCTCGTAAAATTAAATCTGGTTAAGTAAAGACGCGCATCTTAAGTAAAATGTTCTGTAGTGTCAACTTTTTGCAGTTAAAGTAAATAAACTTGTTAATAATTTAAAAACTCTAAAAACTGGTGCTATTTATTTTGCAAAAAAGAACTCACAACAAAACGTTTATAAAAGGCATAAACAATATTATTGTCAAACGCAATAAGAACTTGCATCGTCACTGGAAGTCACATAACAACACATTTTCCTATTGTATAAAAAATTGGGATTCATTCAAAAGCAAGGAGATTGGATACCACCTGCACTGAAGCCAAGAAGCCTTTAAAAGCGATTTTGTTGGTAATGATGCTTGGACGCTACAAAAAAGAAGTAATTTTTGTGTCGTATTGTTACTGGTGATGGAAAATGGATACATTAGGATAACCCCAAGTGCAAAAAGTTTTATGTAAAGCCTGACCTGCCAGCCAAATCAATGCCGAAACCGAATAAATATATCCATAAGGGAGTAGAAGATTCTTAATTTTTCTAGACTTTTAATGGACAAATATAAAAGGGCAGCGTCTGAGTGGATAGTCAGTGTAAAAATAAACCTCGTAAAATTAAATCTGGTTAAGTAAAAACGTGCATCTTATGTAAATTATTCTGTAGTGTCAACTTTTTGTAGTTAAAGTAAATAAACTTGTTAATAATTTAAAAACTCTAAAAACTGGTGCTATTTATTTTGCAAAAAAGAACTCACAAAAAAAATTTATAAAAGGTATAAACGTAACAATATTATTAAAATAATAAAACTTTCCGATAAATAGAACTATAGATCAAAAAATCCAAGATATTCATGCTTTTAAAAGCATTATTTAAAAAAAAATTAAAAATTAATTACATAAAACCACCCGGTCTATTTGAGTATAAAACAAGCGCTATTAATCCTCCGAAAAATAAAAATCTAATTTCTTTTTGCGACCAATTCTTCCAAGAATGGACTTAGCATCATCAAGTTCGTCATACTCTTCAACAGACAGAATCGGAAAAAATTTTTTTAAATAAACAACAGTGTAGATAACTCTGAATAAGATGATACCGCTGGCAGTTATAGTTTATATCGCACTGTTACAAACAATAGTTTAGCATATCTTACCTCCTTAAATGAGAGCGCCAATAGTAATGGTGTTTTGGATTCTCCGAGAAATTTGTGCACTCCTACGACAATCTCTTCAAGCAAAACTTCACATTTAAAATCATCCCGTTCCTCGTCAATAAACGATTTGAATACAACAATAAATGGCAGTGAAATAGAAGATGGTGAAATCATAAAAACTACGTCAACAGATACTATAACAGAAGCAGCAGAGCTAAATAAAAGTGGCAAAAGTCCTTCTGAATTTAATAGTGTCCGTTATTTCAAAGCCAGTCGATATGAATAAAATAAATAACAGCATACTAAAGGGTGTTTTTTTAAGCCCGATAGAACTTGAAATTGTAAAAAATAACACAAAAAATTAAATTGTAATCAAAATTTCTTTTTTATTCGAAGGATCAATACGTGACATTAACATTTGAAAATGATTTCGGGCATATGGGCACCGCGGCTGTTCTTGACGAAGCGCATTCTGGACGTCCAATTTTGAGCCACTTTTTCGAGCACTGCTGGGCGTATGTCACGAATAACACGAACAATGCTGTCCTCCAAGGCGTCAATTGTTGCTGGTTTATCAGCATAAACCAGTGACTTCACGTAGCCCCACAGGAAATAGTCGAGTGGTGTCAAATCGCACGACCTTGGAGGCCAATTGACAGGTCCATTTCTCGAAATCAACTTATCGCCAAATTTTGATTTCAATAAGTCGATGGTTGCGTTCGCTGTATGGCACGTAGCGCCATCCTGTTGAAACCACATCTCGTCCGGATCAATGTCATCCATATTTTCAAACAAAAAATCATTGATCATGGTGCGGTAACGATCTCCATTGACCGTAACGCGAGCTCCGGCCTCATTTTTGAAGAAATAAGGTCCGATGATGCCACCAGCGTGAAAACCGTACCAAACGGTGCATTTTCCTGAATGTAATGGAGTCTGTAGGGTCTGTTGTGGATTGGTCTCACTCCATATGCGGCAATTTTGCTTATTAACAAACCCGTTAAGCCAAAAATGCGCCTCATCGCTGAACACAATTTTGCGATAAAACAACGGGTCAGTTGCCAACTGCTCTAGAGCCCAATCGGCGAAAGAAGGACGCATATAATGGTCTCGTGGCTTCAATTCCTGCACCAGCTGGATCTTATACGGGTGTAGGCCGAGATCTTTGCGCAAAATTTTCCACGTAGTGGACGGACAGAGCCCCAATTCCTGCGACCGATGACGAATTGATAAATTTGGATCTTCTTCCACACTTTCGTTTACAGCGGCGATATTCTCTTCAGTACCCACATTCCTTCGACGTGTTGGTGTTATTGCATCCTCTAGAGAGTATGTGGTACGAAATCTATCGACAGTTCGACGAATGGCTTGTTCAGATGCACGATTATGTACGCCATAAAAATGACGAAGTCGTCTATAAGTTGCGCGAATCGACGACTGATTTTCAAAGTAAATTTGGATAATTTCGTAGCGTTGTTCAAGCGAGAGTCTATTCATGATGATTTGTCAGAGTATACTGAAACAAATAAAAAAAAATGTTTCATCAAAATTTCATTTTTTGTGTTACTTTTTACAATTTAAAGTTCTATCTAGCTTAAAAAAACACCTTTTATTAATATAATCGAAGAGTACAGAGATCCAAAATCTTAATTAGCAAATAAGACAATATTCGAAGTTGATAATCCCAATTTTTTTTTGTCCCCGAGCACATCTATAAACGATGCAGACAATTTTTTTTTTCTAGTTTGCAATATAATCTACATATTGACTCGGTTACTAAGATATCTCTCCATACAAAATTTCATTTCAATTCATCTTTTTTTGTGATTCTGTTACAGATAGTCTGTCAGCCAAAAATGAGTGTTTTTGTATTCTAAATCGATTTCCATTTGCACAGCATCAATAAAATTTTACAAAACTATTTGATGTGCCGACACGGACTTCTTACAGAATCTTTGCTCTTGATAGGTCTATATCAATATAATAAAATCGAACTAAAAGCTAAAAGGAAACATTTTTACAGGAAAACAAACATTACACCAACACAAAAACGTTACGCAGGTGCACAGGACCAAAGCAATAAAGAACATCATAAACGTACAATTACAGATTATGTCACATAAAAAAAAAGGAAGAAAAAACCCAATAGATTCACACATAAACAAAAACGGACGACAAGCATGATCGTCAAAGGATTTAGTTAGAAAAAAAACGAATGAAAAAGGGAGCGACAAATTAGGTAAAAAGAGACAAACGAAAAAGGAGAGAGAGATGCAGGCAAAAAAGACAGAAAGTGACGAACGCAATAACACGAAGGGAGACACGAACTATATAAACACAACTGACAATAGAACGCAACTAGTACGAAAAGAACACTGAAGATGGCAAACAGCCGAAACCGGTTTGTTCACAAAACAAATTTAACGAAGGTCGACGGAAAACCGTACCCAAATAAAAGCTAAAAGAAGGTTTAAAAAACTTACTTTCGATTATGCAGATAAATAGCATTCTCTGGCTTTCGTATAGCAATACGTCTGGGAAAATTATTATATTGCACAATATTTTGCTTAAACAGCTGTTGCAGAGGCCTGACATCAAACATATAAAGACAATTAATGATAAATATTGAAATAATGTTTTAAAACTTCAACTTACATTTTCGATGTTTTTGAGGGACAACCACTACGTTTATGCCAATCCAAATGATGACCTGTTGGAAATAAAACGTTGCAGTCTGAACACTGCATCGGTCGTCTGGAAAATATCGTGAAAGAAAAAAAAAAAACAAAAACTTAAATTAAATTAATTGTTGCGAAATTTAGTTCAATTTAATTCAATTTAGCGGAAATGTGTTGAATTAATAATGGTGCAAAAACAAAGTAAGCCAGGAAGCGAAGTAACTTCTTACAGACTTATTAGCCTTCCGCCAGTTTGTTTTTTCCAAAATATTCGAAAGATTATTTAAAATTAGTTTAACACCTATTCTGGAAAATTAGAACATTATACGAGATCACCAATTTGGCTTTCGCAATCAATACGGAACTCCTGAGCAGTTGCACCGCATAGTGAAAGCTATCTCAGACTCTCGAGAAAGAAAGTATTACTGTTCTGCAGTATTTTTAGACGTCATGAAGGACTTTTGCTTAAACTTAAAAACATTTTACCAACTCCGTGTTATTTATTTTTGAGATCATATTTAGAAAATAGAACCTTCTATGTAAAAATTAATAATGAAAGGTCCAAGATATGTAGCATCAGAGCAGGCGTGCCGCAAGGTATTGTTCTTGGGCCTTTTTTACAAACATTTTATAACTCAGACATACCTGTAAATAAAAATATAACCATGGCTACTTATGCCGATGACATTGCTATTTTATCGTCGAATCAGTTACCGTACGAGGTGACATTATTAATTCAAAAACACAACCTTGATGATGCCTTGGAAAATTGATTGCAAAAAAAGGGAAAATAAGCATTAATTCACATAAATCTTCTCAAGTAACATTTACCTTAAGAAGGAAAGAAGAAGGGTCTGCAATACTAAAAACTGATAAAGTAAAGTACTTAGGAATGCAGCTTGACAAACATAACATGGTTAACATGGAAAGAACATATTATATCTAAAATACAACAACTAAATATAAAAACGAAAAAAACTGTATTGGCTGCTTGGCCGCTAAGTTTAGAAAATAATATAATTTTTATTAAAAAAAAGAGAAGTAGTAAGTACTTCAGGCAACAATGCCTATTTAGTCAAGTACCGTACTATATTCTTTAGGAATAGGAGCGAGAAGAGATGAAACAGGTGGTGAAATAAACTGCCGTATAAAGACAACTCAATGACCAGTGACTATGCCTTCATCGCTTAGCAGCCCCACCGACAGTCAATTTTTATTTTTGTAGTGAAAAAATCAAGGTCTTCGTTGGGAATCGAACCCACAACCCCCATACTGACAAGCTAGTACACTACCTACTAGCCTACAGGGGCACCTAATCCCAATTTGTTAATTATAGAAATAAATGAAAAATCGATGTAAGGACCAGGATAACGAAAATTCCGTATTGGTAATTAAAACCTCATCCGATGATGATAACACGAATAATTCTGCAAAAAAAGAAAGATAGTACTAGAAATTCATTGATTTGCAATATATTTTTACATAAAAGTTTTTCACTCAACAAACTACCAATTGAACACGCTTCCAAAATTAGCGATTTTAAAAATTAATTTTAGATCAGTGAGGCGTATAGGGTGCATTAAATTTCTCGAACACTTAAAATATAAACTTATCAAACAAAATGTTAAGCTGATAATGGATATCTTGGAATTCAGACTTGAATTCACCACATGCATGTATGCAGCAAAGTGTTGCCAGATTTTTATAGTCATTTTATATTTTAAATATTTAAATCAAGTAAAAGAATCACCAAGCTCTTGATGTTTTTGGTATGAAAATTCAATATGATGTTCGATGAACTAAACACATACGATCTTTGTACTCTTGATATCACCTATATCCGCGCAATGATGGAATGTAGGTGCCGGCGCCCTAAAGTATGTTTTGGACTTGCTCGACCGCGTATAGGAGAGTGTCAAGAGGTTCATTGGGGACGGTAGGGTATCCAACTTTATTGATTCTCTAGAGCATCGATGCACAGTAGGTTGCGTTTCACTGTTTTATCATAACTGCAATGGTAAGTGCTCCAACGAAATTACGAAACTTGTACCCGTTACTCGCACATTTTTGCGCTTGACTCGATAATTGTTGAGAGCACATCTATTTGTGGTTGATTGGCCAGTGAATCGCACTACGCGTTACAGAGAGGATAATTTTTAAGCAGAACAGTTTCTATGTGGAATAAACTCTCTCCAGAGGTGTTTCCTGTCACTTTCAATGTAGGAAAGTTCAAATCGAATGTTCACAAACACTAATCCCTCCTTCCTCCTCCCCATAACCTAATTTCATAGTTCTAGCACAATGCATTACATGTGTAGGGGTCATCCTCGTGAGTGCCGGTCCGAAAGAAAAAAAAATATTTTTAAGGCTTCAACATGTCTACAGTAGAAGACACCCTCAAAGCATGACTTAAATTTCTAATTTAGAACCAGGGGCTAAACCCTACTTGTGATCGGCACGTTTTCATAGACCGACACTTTTACCTAATTCACAGTTTGGAATATTCTATTCTTAACCGTAATTTTTTTAATTATTTGCTTTTGTGACTTAAAGTAAAAAATTCAAATTTTTCTTTCTTTCTTTATTTCTTTTTCAAATTAGGTGCCCTGTAGGCTAGTAGGTAGTGTGTTAGCTTACATGACTGGGGGTTGTGAGTTCGATTCCTAACAAAGACCTTGGTTTTTTCACTACAAATAAAAATTGACTGTCGGTGGGGCTGCTCAGTGATGATATCCCACATCTTAAAAATAAAAGGACTATAATTTTTTTTTAAATTAAAAAAACGTTCACGTTTCTCTCTAATGAATTGAAAAGAAATGCGGGAGGAGATTAATGTGTCAGTAAAATAGTATTAATGAGCAAAAAAACAAAAAAGTGTGTTAAATAAATTATGAATATTTTAAAAGTTCAACAATTTTCTATTCCCCAAAGATACTAAAAAATAAAAACTTTTGTTTTGAACAAAAGAAATTTATTAAAAACAAAAATAAGAAAATAATTATTTGTTATTAAATAAAATAAAAACGCCCACTCAACTGATCGGATGATCGCTAAATGAATTGAAAACGAAAACAAGTGGTGAAAATTATTTGACAAATTAATTTGTTATAAACAAAAGTGAATTAATTTATGTTTGAAACACTTCCATTATGAACCGCAATCAATGAATGAATGGCCAATAAATCGATTGCTATATTGACAATCATATTAAATGTAAATTGTTGCGGTAACCAGCTAAACGAAAGCTTATAGTTTTGAATAGAAATGAAATACAAAAAAAAATCTTTTACAAGAATGTTAGTTTTAATTAATTAATTATCTCATATCTCACATCTCATATCTTAAATCTATTAAGATAATACATATTAATGTTTTTGCTATCTAAATCTGTTATTGATTTCGTGTGGTTATTAATTGATTGTGAATGAGAAAGCACGAAAATTGATAGTGTTATTTATGGTTGACAAACGTTGTCTTCACTTTATAAATTATTATTCGAGTACATTCCGTTATTTTGTAATTAATTGTAAAAGCTTAAGAATTAAGTGTATGGAAACGTGATGCTAGACGTGAAAAATTTTTAACTTCAAACATTACTTTTGGCTATAAATAGAGGGTGCCAAATATATAAGTTTGATGCATATCAAATTAAATTTGATACTCTGTTAGAAAATATACTCATACACGCTAATTTTGAAGGTAAAGCTGCTTATCACATTTCTAAGAATTTAAAAAAGTTCACTACCTCCTTTAGATTGTGGTAAGAATACCAACTTGGCAGCACACAATAAAAACGTTAATTCTGACATAATTTGGTCTCACATATATAAACTCTTACAAGCTAGGGCGGGCTACACATTAAACTGCCGCATTAAATTATTTGTAAGCATTGTTTACTTTTGTTTTGATAATCACAGCAACACATCAAATTCACAGCATCAATCTTTATGTACATTTCGTGATAAGATTTTCATCTGCACCTGGCCGTGGGCCTTAATCAGATGGTGGTCAAACCACTGTGAATGAAAAGCAACGTCATTCACGTCCTAGGAAGCCGAAGACTAATTCTAGCAACAGTCTTTCCTAGTGGCAATTTCAGCGATTCCAGAGCAGGGCTGCAAAGCACTACTCCTTGCTGAAGAGCTGGAGACTACCCAACTATAAGGTGCCCCTGTAGGCTAGTTGTTAGTGTACTAGCTTACAAGACTGGGGAGTTGTGGGTTCGATTCCCAACAAAGTCCTTGGTTTTTTTACTACAAATAAAAATTGACTGTCGGTAGGGCTGCTTAGTGATGAAGACATAGTCACTGGTCACTGTGCTGTCTTATACAACAGCTAATTTCCGTAACTATCCTTCTACTTTCACCATCTGTTTCATCTCTTCTCTATCCCTTTCCTAAAGAATGTAGCATGGTACTTGACTAAATAGGCATTGCCTGCTACTTCTTTTTAAAAAATAAAAAAAAAAACAATTCCTTTGCCAATTTTTTCATAAGTTTTCGATTGCTAAGCTGTCGATAGATCCATTTGGCTTATTCTATTCAGACTAGCATAATCTTGACATCACTGATGCCTTTTATTTAATAAAGTGTTCCAATACCGTTGTAGTAAAAGCTGCCCCTTATTAAAATTTTTGTACCAACATTCTTTGCCGTTTTGTTCTTGTAAAATTTCCGGGGTATTCACAACAACAACGGTGGGAAAAGCCACTCCTATTGTAGTGCACACAGGCTTACATACGATTATATATATGTGTGTGTAAAGGATTTTTCAGCAAGAAGTTTGTTTTCTAAAACAAAATAAACCCAAAAAAATTTAGATCAAATGATTTGAATTTTTATTATACAACGAAGAGATAAAGTTTGGCCATTATGAATGAAAAGTGATATCTGACAAATGTCCAGCACAACCATGTTGACAGATGTCGATTCTTTCATCTAAGTTTTTTAATCACTTTTTGGCAAAATGGCGGTCTTATTTCATTAATCACATCAGGGATTTTGAGTTTTAAGACTAAAATTCGATTCGATTCGATTGGTTCCGTATAGGCTCTGTCCTTAACATAGCGCCACAAAAATTAATTCAGTGGTGTTAAATTACACAATCTGGCTGGCCACTTAGCTGCTGATTGTCGTGACATTATGCGTTCGGGTAATTTGAATGGCAATAAATTGATCGTTTCATTGGCTATGTAACATGTGGCTGCGTCCTTTTGAAACCACATGTCAGTGATGTCTACGTTGTCAATACTAGGCCAAAATCGAGCTTAAACCATCTCGCGATAGCGTGATCCTTTAACTATTACCGCATTTACAGCCTCATCTTCGAAAAAAAAAACGGCCCAATCACGCCTCCATACCACATAGCGCACCATATAGTGACACATTGATCATGTAAAGGCATTTCAATAATCGCTTTTGGATTTTCAGACGTCCAAATGCGGCTTGACAAGTAAAAATGGGCTAAAAAAATTATTTTTTAAGAGAAACCAGCCAGTTGTTCCTGTATGAATTGAACGAATCTACGGCGATGTGAATAGTCAGCCGATTTCAACTGCACCAGTTTAGCTTTTTAAGGCTTCAAAGTCATGTGGTGGTTTTAGTGAACCCTAATTGTTGAGAATTTACTTACCCCCCGGGGGCACATTTATCGGTTCTTATAGAATACTCAACTATCTGGACCTGTGCAACTGGGGTAAAAAGGGAGCCCAGTCCCCTGAAGTCAGACAGGGAGACAACTGGAAACTCCACTTTATTTCCACGGGGATCAGTGGCCTGCAGAGTTCATTATTTGTCTCTTTAGACATTTAATAGTTCTCTGGCTGATCATTGAGGTTGGCCCCTATATGGGAGCATCGTGGTGGTTGTGGTTTCGCGGCCCCATATCAGTCTATGGTTATTATGGTGGCCAGGATCATTTCGCTGATAATGACACGCATGGTGAATGATCCAGTCCAGTGAGCATGCTTGACATGTGTTCTGGACAAGGAGTTAGAAAGTCTCCGACTCTCTAGCAAGGTGTAATGATTTGCAGACCTGTACTGGAATCATTAAAGTTGCAACTAGGTGGTATCTGTTGCTTAGAATTATGTCTTCGGCTATCTAGGACGCATGTATGACGTTCCAAATTATACAAAGTGGTTTGTCCACCATCCGATTAAGACTTACAGTCAGGCGCTGATGTAAAACAAATCACACTCTGTTGAGAATTTAGTCCCCCGGGGGCACATGATAGTCTTTTTGGAGCCTACTATTCCATCTAGACTGGTGTCCCAGTCCCCTTAAAGGCTAGTAGGAGCCATCTGGACAATCCACATTTCCACGGGAATCAGTGAGCTCGCAGAGTTCGCTATTTGCCTCTTTAGACATTTAGCTGTTCTCTGGCTGGTTATTGAGGTTGGCCCCTATATGGGAGTATCGTGGTGGTTGTGGTTTCGAGACCCTCGTGATAGTTTGTGGGTCGGATCATTCATAATGAACACAATGAATGGTTCAGGTTCAGTGAGTATGAATGCCGTTGTGTTCTTAATTATATTAAGCTTCATGCGTTCTGGACCAGGAGTTGGAAAGTCTCCAACTCTTTAGCAAGGAGTGAAGGCTGCGGCCTACTTCGGGCTTTCGAAATTGCTACTAGGAGTGACCGGAGGATATACGTATTCGATGGCCTCCTAGGGCGTGAATGACGTTTGCAAATCATTCAAAGTGGTTTGACCACCATCTGATTATGACTACCTAGTCGGTGCAGATGCAAATCAAATCACTCTCTGTTGAGAATTTAGTCCCCCCGGGGGCACATTTATCGGTCTTTAAAGAATACTTGACTATCTAGATTATCTGTGCTGCTGGGGGTATACGGAAGCCCAGTCCCCTGAAGGCAGCAGGGGTCAACTGGAAGCTTCACATTATTTTCACGGGAATCAGTAAGCCCCAGAGTTTCCACTAATTGTCTCTTTAGACTTTTAGCTGTTTCTCTGACTGATTATTGAGGTTGGCCCTTCGGGAGTATTGTGGTGGTTGTGGTTTTGCGGCCCCAAGCATGGTGGCCAGGATCATCTCGCCTTTAATAACATAAATGAATGATCCGGATCCAGTGAGTATGCTAGTCATGTGTTCTGGACCAGGAGTTGGATAGTCTCCTGCTCTTCAGCAAGGGATCTGCTTTGGAACTGCTGAAATTGCAACTAGGAAAGACCTGTTGCTAGAATTAGTCTTCGGCTTTCTAGGGCGTGAATGACGTTGCTTTTCATTCCCAGTGGTTTGACCACCATCTGATTAAGGTCTACGACCTGGTGCAGATGTCACGAAATGTTGAGAATTTAGAACTGCTTTAACGCTGTAGCTCACGGCTGCGATGTTTTTACTTAAACGAGCCGGTCGAACACCCCTTGGTGTTCGCACATTTTATATCGAGCCTGTTGACTAAAATTTATATAGTGGTCTCAGAGGGACGATTATGTTGTACGAAAATATCACGAATTTTGCAAAAGGTAACTTTAACAGAACCACCATTTTCATAGTGGATTTTAATTATTTTTATGCGATTTTCGTGCGAAATTGAATTCATTGAAGCAGTAGCCAATGCATCTACTACCAATTTAATACCAAAACTATCTATCATGTTGTTGGTGTTGCCACAATTGAAAAACAAACTTTTTATTGAACAACCCATAGGAAACAAACAAAACAAAAAAGAAAACAAAACAAAAAATAATATTCCTCAATTAAATACATTTTGCTTAAAAACACTTTAAATAACACTTTTTAAATGAATTTAAAATATTATATTTAAAAATGACGATTGCTCAAAGTATTTAATTGTTTGGAATTTAAAAAATTTACATATGTAAGTAAAAAACAAAACAAAAAAAAACAACGCAAAAGTCATTTTTTCAAACTGTCAATTGCAATTAGTTTGTTTTAAATTGCTTTTGTTTGTATGTGTTTGAATATTTATTTGCCATAGGGCAACGACTCTTTGTTGTTGTAGCTTATTTGTCACACTTTTTTTTTCCTGCTTCTTGCAATTTCAATATTAATCGTTTATTTACACTAATTTAAAACGGTACAATTGCCAATTTTACAACTACACACTTATACATACATACATATATGCATATGCAGATTCATGTACATACATTCATACATGCATATTTTCTCATCTACAAATTCTGGCATATACACACAGTGTAAGCGAGAAAGGTTGCCAATTAAATCATTTTTGGCAACATGAAGCGTTTTTTTTTGTTTGTTTAGCAAAATGTAGTAAAAAGAATCTTTTAAGATTTGATTTTATTTATTTTCAGTTCACATTATTAAAATTTAAATCAGTTGTTATTCAAATAGAGAAATTGTTTTTTTAGTAAATGAAAGAGAAACAAATAACAGAATCAAATTTTTTAAACATAAAATGGAGAAGTGGAACAATAAAGAATTTATGAATAATTAAACTCCAATTATTAAGAAAGGTTTTGCAACACTTTGTATGTAGCGCTGCGAAAATTAAAGCTCATTTTCTACAACTAATTGCCTTAAAAATCAGGCACTAACAATAGCAAATAAATTTCTTTATTTTGACATGGAAAAAACATTACACTCGGTTACAGCCGCTTTTGCTTAATTTTGAAAAATATGAAATTGAAGATTGGGTCCGTTCTGACTGGTAAGTCTTCTAATGTTTATGTCGGTGTGCGCCGGGAAGGTATACTACTTTGGTTGTTTATAATTTTTGATTAAATGAAAGAGAGTGGATCTTATATTGATAAATGTTTTATTTAATGTCGGCAATTATATACTAGATAAATGTCCGCCTCAGTTAGCCTCACAAAAGCGAGCCCTTATGAGCACCTTTTTGAGTTGCTCAAGATAAAACTTGCTTTTCAGATATCCCCACAAAAAGAAGACCGTAGCAGTCAAATCAGGCGACTGTGGAGGCCAATCAACATCACCATCTCTTTAAATAACTTGCAAGGAAAGAGGTCTCGCAGTAATTCCATTGAAATCCTGGCTGTATGCGATGTGGCACCGTCTTATTGATACCACATGTTAATCATGCCCAAAGCATGCAAAGCAGTGGCATTAAAAAGTTTTCAATCATATCACGATATCGCTCCCCATTCCCAGTTACCGTTACGCTGTTTTCATTTTTAAAGAATTTAGGTCCAATGATTCCTCCTCATCAAATTGCACACCAGACTGTCACTTTTAATGGGTGCAAAGGTGACTGTTGAGTAATTTGAGAGTTTCCTATTTTCCAGAACCGACCGCATATTCTGTTTATTCACATATCCATTAAAATGAAAATGGGCCTCGTCACTCATTATGAATTTGTCATGAAAATCGGGGCTGCAATAGGCGAGCTGTAACATCTTATTGGCATATGTAGGGCGGCGTAAATAATCTTGAGGAAGAAGTTCTTGTGTCTACTGAATCTTATATGGAAACAAATGCAAATCCTTGTGCAAAAGTGCGGCCAAAGTTGGTCTTTGAAGATGAAGCTCCTGAGCACGGCGTCGAATTCAGGTTGATGGATTGTTTTGAACACTTTCTTGAGCAGCAATAATGTTTTCAGCCGATCTTGCAGTACATTGTGGTCCATGTTTAGACCTATCACCTGCATACCCCCTTCTTCGAAGTCATTCACTACACGATAAATAGTGCGTTTTGTTGGCATGTTGTTTCTCTCAAACATTTGACGTAACTTTCCTATCGTCATAGTAATCGATGATTGATTTTGATAAAATGTTTTAACGATTAAAACACATTGGTTGGTTTATCGAATATTTTTCTATAATAAATTTGCCGCGTATTTACTTTACGACTGCCAAATATGATCTGTCATATGTAATGTTTAACAAAATGGCGGCAAAACAAAGTAGTTCCTTTTCCTGCAGGCACCCGAGAAAACATAGGCGGGGATTTTGCAGTGTTTTTATCGGTAATGCAGTTTCAATTTCAGTCAGCAGTAAAAATTTAGTGGAAATGCAAACTAATTTTCATTATCAGTAATAATTTACTGGTTACTGTAATTTCAAATGCACTTAAAATATAATTATTTTTTTTTGGGGACTTTTTAAGTTTAATTACAAAAGTCAATTATATTAACTGTTAAAAAGATTAGTGATAGATAAGTAAATAATACAATTTACGCAGGTTTTTGTTTGCAAAAGTATCATCTTCCAAAATAACACAACGTGGGCTTGGAGCTGCCCTGTCTAAACTTTTTTTTGGTTTAATAGCAGTATTTTCCATATATAAATTATTTATTGTATCTTCATAATAATATGAACTATCAACAAGTTTTCAAATCTTAAATCTATATGTACATAATTATTAGGCCCGACCACTGTCAGACATAATCCTAGTGACAGCAATTAAAATAATATCGTAACGAATTCTCACAATCAAAAAATAAATAAAAAAAATAAAAACAATTTTAAGAGATTCCATTTGGATAGTTATTGACCAATGCCCCTGTGTCCCTCCTTTTTAATCGGATGTGACCTCTATAATTTAAAATATTCCGAACAAGGGGATTCGGGTGGCACTCGAGTTTAGTTAAATATTTGCCTGCCTGCCTGAGCAATTTCAGCTGTCACAAATGGAATATTTAAATCACGATGTATAATTGAATTTCGCATGTACCATGGAGCTAATGTAATTAATCGTAAAATTTTGTTCTGTTGGCGTTGAATTTTTTCCACATTTGAAGCTGAAGCACTGCCCCATAGTTGGATTCCATAGCACCATATTGGTTTCAGAAGCGACTTATACAATAGAAGTTTACAGTCCAGATTACTGCCAATTAGCTAGTATATTTGATTTTCAAAAAGTATCATCTTCCAAAATTACACAACGTGGACTTCGAGCTGCCCTGTATAAAATGAAGTATAAACTACAAAAAGATTTTTATCTGTATTCGAATATAATAACCAATTATCGTCACCATTTCTTAAACGCACCTGAAAAACCGAATAAGAAAAATAAAAAATTATTGAAAAATAAATTGAAATAAAATCGCTAAATTTACCACACTTACCGGACAATATCGTTTATCAAGTGCAACAAATATACTCTACTGCTGTTCTTTTTCTTATAAAAATGACTGCATTTGTATTTGTTTGATGTTTCTATGTTCACTTTAAAAATTTATTTCTTCTTCTTTTATTTTGTCTTAAATAACGTTAGTGTTTTAATTGGCAATGTCGTCAAATTAATAAAATAAATAAAAAAAAATGCGGAACTCACTCTGGGCGGTAAATAACCCTTACAAAACTGCAAGATGCAAGTGCTTATGCACTAAAATAATTCCTAATACCATTTTAACAAGTTATAAATATTTTATCAGCGCTAATTTCTGTTTTATATCCATTAATTTTTATTATAAATTTCCTTAAGCAACAAAATAATTCATATGATATGTTACGTCACGTAAAGTTTTATTTTTTTTTTACTGTTATTATACTTTTAACAACTGTTCTATATATTTTTTTTTTGGAACTGGAATCGAAACTATAAAACAGTTCTACATTTTTGTGTAAAATAGCAACGAGCCGTTTTCAGCAAAAGAGTCATATGTTATCTAATGCCAAAAACCGCTTATAATGCTAAAGGAAAAATTTCTTTGTTAAAATAGAATAGGCTAAATTAAATATTCCGCCTTAAATAGGTTTACTTAGCTCCGTTTGGGGATCATTTTTGTACGAGGGCGCATCAATAAGGTGCGCGACTCTTCGAACTTCGCTCGTAGTTATATGAAATGTAACTCTGTTCCCATCACCTGTTAATAGACTACTGTCAAATTTTGAGCACGTGTCATCATTTACTTTGCGTTTAACAGCTGTTCAAAACATATAGCCACGTGTATTTTTCTAAAAATGAAAAAAAAGTGAATTTTGAGTGCTCATTAAACATGATTATTTGCGGAAAAAAACCCTCAATCAAATCAAGGAAAAGCTCAATAAATACTATGGGGACTCTGCATCATCGATTTCAATGGTAAAAAAGATTTTTTACTGACTTTCGTTGCGGTCACAAAAGTACAAATGACGCTGAACTTTTTGTACGGCCAATTAAGGTCAGAACACTGCATCATCGATTTCAATGGTAAAAAAGATTTTTTACTGACTTTCGTTGCGGTCACACAAGTACAAATAACGCTGAACTTTCTGTACTGCCAATTAAGGTCAGTAATTTCGAAAAATCTACGATATAGTGTTCGTGATAAGATTTACATCTGCACCTGGCTGTAAGCTTTAATCAGATGGTGGTCAAACCACTGGGAATGAAAAGCAACGTCATTCACGCCCTAGGAAGCCGAGTTCTAATTCTAGCAACAGGTCTTTTCTAGTTGCAATTTTAGCGGTTCCAAAGCAGGGCTGCTAACCACTACTTCTTGCTGAAGAGCTGGAGACTATCCAACTCCTGCTCCAGAACACATGACTAGCATGCTCATTGGATCCGGATCATTCACCCGTTGGTGTGATTAAAGGCGAGATGATACTGGCCACCATAAATCAATTAAAGCTGGGGCCGCAAAACCACAACCACCACGATACTCCCGCAGGGCCAACCTCAATAATCAGTAATAGAAACAGCTAAAAGTCTAAAGAGACAAATAGCGGAAACTTTGGGGCTTACTGATTCCCGTGGAAATAACGTAGAGCTTTCCAGTTGACCCTTGCTGCCTTCAGGGGACTGGGCTTCCTTATAACCCCAGCGGTACAGATCTTGATAGTCAACTATTCTATAAAGACCGATAAATGTGCTCCAGAGGGGGAACGATATAGTGCTGGCCGACTGAAGATTAAAAATGCGTGAGATTGTTGATGCCATAGGCATTTCATATGGCAGTGTGGTTTCGATTTTAAATGATCAGCTAGGTTTAGGAAAGTTGTCTGCAAAAAGGGTGCCGCGTTTGCTCTCAATTGATCATAAATGTAAAAGTGTGACAATTTCAAAGGATTGTTTAGAGTTATTTAACCTCAATCCGAATGCGTTTTTGCGGTGTTTTGTAACTGTGGATAAAACATAGATCCCTTACTGCACTCCCGAGACCATGCAGCAGTCTAAACAATGGATTTCTTCGGGTGAACCTGCTCCGAAGGAGGCCAAGGTAAGTTTGTCGGCCAATAAGGTGATGACAACAGGTTTTTGGGATGCAGGTGGGATAATCTACATCGATTACCTTCAAAAGGGGAAAACAATAAACGGCGAATATTTTGCCAACTTATTAGACCGATTTAAACACGATTTAAAAAGAAAACGACCTTATATGACCAAGAAAGAAGTTCTTTTTCATTAAGATAATGCACGGGTGCACACCTGTGCAGCCTCAATTGCAAAACTCTATGAATTTCGCTGTGAATTAGTACCTCATCCGTCATATTCTACGGATTTAACACCTTGTGACTACTGTTTATTTCGAAACCTTAAGAAATAGTTCGGTGGCAAGAGATTTAGTTCCAACGAAGGAAATTATTGACAAAACAAATGTTAAGGACCTTGGAAAATCCTATTTTTTTTTTGGAAGGGATACAAAAACTGGAGAAACCTTGGATTAAGTGTATTGAGTTAAAAGAAGATTATGTTGAAAAATAAGTTTTTGTTTTGCAAAAAAAAAAAATGTGTTTCATTGAAACAGTTACTTATTGAACCGCCCTCGTAGATGTCTACATAAATTAACAACTATGAGAAAACTGTGAAGAAACGAAGTGAATAGCAAACAACTATTTTATAACTGCAGCGCAACGTAAGAAATTTAAAATGTTCTTATTACGTAAAGTATAATTACGTAATAAGACTATCATATTTGAACATTAAATGATGTTTATCAATGGTAATGCTTGAAAGCCATTCTTTTCTAACTAAATAATATTGTTTATTATTTAATGCTAATTAAAAATTCACAATAAATTAGTCTATCTAATTAATAACACACATGTTTATTTTCGAAAATAGTTCGATTTAACCTGTTTAATCAAAACACAATTTTTACATAATTGTTTTTATTCGAATCAAAGTTTTCATTTTATTTTGAAATATGATCTGTAAACCAAAAATTGGCTTAAAATCATTAAATTAATATTTAAATTACTATTTAAATTCGTTGAGTGTTTTTTTTTTGGCACTATTAACTTACACACGTACAAATTCACTTATACATATAAATTAAGAACAAAGTTACATACTTTTAAACATAATCGGATATCTGTAAATATATCTGCACATACACATCTTTATATTTTTATATTTTTGTTTATTTAAATTTTGTGGAATCATTTATTTATAAAATAAAATAAATATTTTTTTTTTAATATTTGTGCTGTTTTTTGGGTTTTTGGAAATAAAATTTGATTTATGACACTGTAAACATTGACAACAACAATATAAGAAAATAATAAAAAAAAATTATACAATAGAAACTGGATTTTCTAACTGCAGCAAATGAAGGTGTATTTTTTAGAGGTATAGAACTTTGAAACGAATTAAAATCAAGATGCATTTTTTTAGTTAACATGAAATTTACTTTATTCGAAAGGTAATATTCAGGCTTTATAATTGCAATATGACTTTAGGTATGTGAGAGCCACAGTTTGCTCGAACGTCTTCTAATATGAAGATACAATTTTCGATAACTTTTTCCAACATTTGTGGCAATGGCGCGGCAAATGTTATCCTACAGGTGGTTAGTCGTTTTGGGCCTATCGTTGGAGTTGACTAGCGACTCCACATATCCCCACAGAAAATAGTATAGCGATGTTAAATCACACGATCTTAGAGGTCACTTCATAGGTCCAAAACCTTAATCTATGTGGTTATCATATAATAAATCAATTGCGGCAAGAGCTGTGTTATATGCTGTGCCGTCTTGTTTTTTTTTTTTAAAGAGAAGTAGCACTTCAGGCAACAATGCCTATTTAGTCAAGTACCGTAATACATTCTTTAGGAAAAGGATAGAGAATAGATGAAACAGGTGGTAAAAGTAGAAGGATAGTCGGAAATTAACTGCCGTATATAAGACGGCACAGCGATCAGTGACTATGCCTTCATCGCTGAGCAGCTCCACCGACAGTCAATTTTTATTTTTGTAGTGAAAAAAAAACCAAGGTCTTCGTTGGGAATCGAACCCACAACCCCCATACTTACAAGCTAGTACACTACCTACTAGCCTACAGGGGCACCTGAAACTATAGAAACTATAGGGTCTTGTTGAAACTATAGTTCCTGCATATCGTGGCTATTCAATTGATAAATGAAAAAAATCAGTATTCATGACCCTTTAGCAGCCACCATTGACTGTAGCCTTCTAACCTGCATAGTTTTTAAAATTATGCAGACCAATGGTAAAGCACACTAAACAGTCAGTTGTTTTAGATGTAACAGTGTCTCAACCGGCACTTAAGGATAATCATCACTTCCTTATGACAGTTTTGCTTATTGACGTTTCCATGTAAACAAAAATGAGCTTCGCCGCTAAAGCTGAAAGTCCATACCACGCATTATATGCGTACATGCTTTATACGCGTCTGTCAAAAAAGTAGAATCAGTGTAATTGTATGTGACAAGTTACACAGCACATCACATAAAATGCTTACGACGCATAGAACGCATTAAGTAGGTTTACTTTCTACTTTTCTATGCGTCGCAAACGCCATGAAAAAATGTCTGTTGTTTTTGACGTTGTATCATTTCTGTTATTTTGATTTTTCAAACGTTGCTGTAAAAAAACCACTCACTTCCCTCTCCAAAAACAAAGGACGCACCCAAAAGCGTCTTCTTTTCTCTTGAAGTTTTCCATAGGTCCTTATTACACAAAATATCATATGGACAACTTTAATAATTTCTATAAATTCTTGAAAAATTTCATTTGCATTTACATTTTTGCAAAAATTGTTTTTTATTAGATAAAATTATTTACACCACAGCTGATCATAACAAAAAACTTGGCGCATAAAAAGCGTTGAATGTAACTTGAAGTTTGAAAAGCGTAGAACGCGTAAAAAGTATCAAACGCATACAAAGCGTTCGCGCTTAAACGAAATTCGCTTATGAAAATATGATTCAACGGCAACTTTGTTTCGGATACAGTGTATGCATGCTGAAATGCCAAACCAAACAAAATATAAATCACATGACAGCTGACAAAACGGTTGCCAGTTAAAAAAAAGTGTTGACAACTTAAAGTTATATACCTTTATTAAAACACCCTATAAAATATTTAGTTTTCTTTGAAAAATTTTCAAAATATTTTAAGTTATTTATGATTTTATGTGGACATTTTGGTATGCCAAATGTTGCAAGATATAATACAACTTGACAACTACCAACAAACATAAACAACTGTCTATACACGCAGCTGTGTGACTTCAACTTAACACTTGTCTCAACTATAGTTGAAGTTGTAAGAAATATAAATAACATTATTATGTTGTAGAAAGTTTCCTTAAAGCGTGAAACAATTGAAGCAGTGAAAATAAATTTGTTGTTAAAATACAGGGTTGCCCGTGGCACTACTTTGTTTGTTTATAATTTTTAATTAAATGAAAGAGAATGGATCTTGTATTAATGTTGGCAATTATATATGGAATACAATATCAGATAAATGTCCATCACTGTTAGCCTCAAAAATGTGAGCCCTCTTTTGAGCATATTTTTCATTACATTCTCACTCATTTCTGGCGGGATTTCATTAATTTCATCACGAAAATTTTGTTTAAGTTGCTCAACCGTTTCGGGTTTGTTTCCATAAACTTTGCTTTTCAAATAGCTCCATAAAAAGAAGTCCGGAACAGTCAAATCAGGCGACCATGGAAGCCAAACGACATCACCAAAATAAATCAATAAAAATGTTTAGATATTAAAACCAAAATCTGGCCACTCTTGATTTAATATCCGTTTTGAATCAATGCCCAGAGATGTATTTTTCAATTTTTGCATGCTAAACACACACATACACACACTAGTCTACCTTGCCGTGGTGAGAATTCAAATGTATGCTGTGTTAACCTCCCCTATAACCGTTACAAATTAGTTATGTTCTAAATTAAAGCAGATTGTTGCCAACCAACTTTCTTTGTATTTTTTCTGTGCAATTGGCAATAAACGATAACGAGACATTAACAGGCCACAGTCAGTTCATTTGCAAAGCACTAGTGGTGGCGGTATCGGTTGGTAATGGTGCTGCAGGTAGTTTTAGAACATTTTTTCGTAGTCTCGCTTCTGCGTACAAAACGACAGTTACGATTATTCCCAGTTTGGGGAGACAACTGACTACAGAACGAGAAAAAATGTCTTGTTCTTTTTTGCTGCGTATCTTGTATGCGAAGAAAAATACAGAAAACGCATCAACGTTGAAAATGTAGATACAAACTTTTTTCTCTGCTGGTTAAGTGCTTCGTTAACAACTAAACGAAAAATACAAATAAAGTGAAAAAATTACTAACTTAAAAAACTAACAAAAAAAAAAAAAAAAAACAATACTAACTGTTGAACGGTAAGATAAAAATTATTAAACCTCAATCAAATTCATCGAATTTTCAAAAATATATATTTACTCTCTAATAATTTTTGTTTTTCCAATTGTGTCTAAAATGTGTGAATTCTAAAAAACCAAAACCAAAACCAAAAAAAAAAAAAAATAAAAAATAACACAATATAAAAAATATTAAATTATAATGGAATCAGCGAGGAAAAAAAAACTATATCAAAAATCATTACAGGACAAGGACTGATTAGAATTAACATATACATACACTTCCGTTCTTCACAAGTTTTTTTGTCTGTTTTTTTTTTTTTGCCTTTTAATCTGCCCCAAATCTGGGTCAGTCAGTTGGAGTTTAAGACACAAGCGAATAAGAACGGTAACACAGAATAAATAGAAGCAGAACAAAATTATTCAAAAACGAAAAAACTATAAAAACAAAAAGATTAAATAAACATAATCCACAACTTAACTAAATAATTACAAAAACACATTCTATGTCAGTTGCTAACAAACACTTATTTAAATAATCACAACTCACATACATCACCAATTAACATAAAATTAATATTCAATTTGTAATAAAATGCTTATATACATGTGTGCATACATATATGTCATATATGTATGTGTGTGTATATACATATGCTATAGTATATGCTCTCTGCATACATGCTCAAGTAAAGTATAAAGTATATATATACACATAAATATATGCATAAATATATCTATATACATATGTATATCTACTCATACATATATACTCTATATATATATACATATACATTTCATACATATATAATATTTTTTATACATATTTACATTAATATTTATTAAAAAAAACACAATAATACAGAGGGAAGAAAATAAAGAAAGAAAGAACGAACGAACGCAAAAAGCCTAAGAACTAACCGAGTGCTTCTTTAACAAGAACTTGCCCCTTTTTGTTGTAATTGTAATTAATTTGAAAAAAAAAATAATAAACGAAAAAAAAATAGAAAAAAAACTTTTGCTTGCTTCTCTCTACACATCCAATTTCAAACTATCAAACAAAGTTTCAAAAAAAAAAATATACTCGTAGATAAAATAAATAACAAAAACAACAAAAAACAAATACAAAAAAAAAAATAAAAGTTAAAAATCAATTTAATCGACTGCTTTCTTCTGCGTTCTTTTTTCTATTCCGAAATATAGAGTTGCATCCACAACAACGTACGACAACATCACATCAACTACTGCTACAGCACTAAAAATACCACCACCACCATCACCAGCAACAGCGACAGTAGGAGAAGCAGCAGCAACAACAGCAGCAACAACAATAATAACAACACGAACAACATAAAGAACAAGAACAGCAAAAAATAAAAAAAAGAAAACCAAAAACAAAAACCAAAAAAACAACCACATACAATCACACAATTATTACGGTTATCGGAGCTACGAAGTAGTACGGCAAATTCTTTAACAGTGACTACGACCGTAACGGCGACAACAATTACAACGACGATTAAAAAATTGTTTCACTACCCAACACAAAAAACACACACATCCACACACACACACGAACAACAACAGCAGCAGCAACAGCAGCACCAAACGTTTAACCAACAACAGTAGCTGTAGCACTGATATTAGCCAGTAAAGAAGAAGAGGAAGAAGAATAAAGTATTAGATAGCCGTAGGCCGAATAACAGCTACAACTACAACTACAACGTTTACGAAAAAGCCAACAACAGGACAACAACAATCTGTGATTGTGATTGACGTGGTGTCTTTTAGTTTGTTGCCGCAATAGATTTTCTCAAGTGTGCCATCGCGATGGCTGCACCAGCAGCCTGTACGCGTTTCTCGGACAACTATGAAATTAAAGAAGAGCTGGGCCGAGGCGCTTTTTCAATTGTGAAACGTTGCGTTCAAAAATCCACAGGCAATGAGTTTGCAGCAAAAATTATCAATACCAAAAAGTTAACAGCACGAGATTTTCAAAAGTTAGAGCGTGAGGCGAGAATTTGCCGCAAGCTGCATCATCCAAATATTGTGCGACTGCACGACAGTATACAGGAGGAGAATTATCATTATTTAGTGTTCGATCTGGTGACCGGGGGCGAATTGTTTGAGGATATTGTTGCAAGGGAATTTTATTCGGAGGCGGATGCTTCGCATTGTATTCAGCAGATATTGGAATCAGTTAATCACTGCCACTCAAATGGTGTGGTCCATCGTGATCTGAAGCCGGAAAATTTACTATTAGCTAGCAAGGCCAAGGGTGCCGCTGTAAAACTGGCCGACTTTGGTCTGGCCATTGAGGTGCAAGGTGATCATCAGGCCTGGTTTGGTTTTGCCGGCACTCCTGGCTACCTCTCACCGGAGGTGCTCAAAAAGGAACCCTACGGCAAGCCAGTGGACATTTGGGCTTGTGGTGTTATCTTATACATTTTGCTCGTTGGTTATCCACCGTTTTGGGATGAGGACCAGCACCGTCTGTATTCCCAGATCAAGGCTGGAGCTTACGATTACCCATCGCCCGAATGGGATACGGTAACACCAGAAGCCAAAAATCTCATCAATCAAATGCTTACCGTCAATCCCCACAAGCGTATCACGGCGGCCGAAGCCCTCAAACACCCCTGGATATGCCAGCGTGAACGTGTTGCCTCCGTGGTACACCGCCAAGAAACTGTTGATTGCCTCAAGAAGTTCAATGCCCGTCGCAAGCTGAAGGGCGCTATCTTGACCACAATGCTGGCCACGCGCAATTTCTCCAGCAAGAGCATGGTCACCAAAAAGGGTGAGGGCTCGCCCGTCAAGGACTCGACTGATTCATCCAACGCCACGTTGGAAGACGACGATGTCAAGGCCCGACGTCAGGAGATTATTAAAATCACGGAACAACTAATTGAGGCCATCAACAGTGGTGACTTTGATGCCTACACCAAAATTGGTGATCCACACTTGACTGCTTTCGAGCCGGAGGCCCTCGGAAATCTGGTCGAAGGAATTGACTTTCACAAATTCTACTTTGAAAATGTCTTGGGCAAAAATTGCAAGGCCATCAATACTACAATTTTAAATCCACATGTCCACCTTTTGGGTGAAGATGCCGCTTGTATTGCTTATGTACGCTTAACACAATATATCGATAAACAGGGCCATGCCCATACCCATCAGTCCGAGGAGACTCGTGTCTGGCATAAACGGGATAACAAGTGGCAAAATGTCCATTTCCATCGCAGTGCTTCAGGCAAAGCTAGTGGAGCAACGACTTTTGATTTTGTATCACAAAAATAGACGAATGCTACCATGACGGTACAACTACACAACCAAAAACAACAACATCAATGACGACGACGACGACGACGAAAGCCACGACGACAGCATGTCTACCACTATGTAACAACAACAACAACAGCAAGAACTACGTACAACAACAACAAGGTTATGTGTGTGAAAAAGAAGTGGAAAAAGAAACAAAAAGATAAAAATTTAAAAAATGCCGAAAATGAAGTAAAATAAATAAAAGCAGCATTAAAAGCGAATGGAAAAAAATTAAACTTTTTTATTGAAGAAAAAAACAAAAACAAAAACAAAAATATATAAAAAAACCGTGCAAACAAAAACAAAAAAAACAAAACTTTTTATTTTTTAGAGTGGAAGAGAAAGATGTTGAAGAAGATACAGAAGAAGAAGAAAAAGAAGAACAGGTACTTGATAAATTTTTTAATTTAAACTTTTTGAAAGAATAACCAGAGAAAGAGGAAGAGGAAGGAGAAGAAGCCGCAGCAGCAGCAGCACTTGTCAGTGTTATAATTACACAGATATTTTTTGCGTCTACGTCACCATTTTTTTCTTACTTTAGACTCTTATAAAAAATATACTTATAATTATAAATTAAAAACAAACAAAAAAAAAATTATAAAAAATACAAAAAAACAAATTCGATCGAATTCTTAAATAAATTATATCACAATTTAATAAAAATAAATAAATGAATAAAAAAAACAAAAAGAAAAAATCCCAAAAAACATAAGTACATGTAAACATTTAAAATTTAACTAACTAATTAAATTTAATTCTAAAATAAATTCTAATTAAATTCTCAAAATAAAATAAAAATAAAAAAACAACAAAAAAAATTACCGTCAAGTGTTTTCATTTCATCATTAACTAACCTGGTGGTTGCCTTTTTAATATTCCATCGTTCTCATTTCACACTTGTTTCTCTGTTTTTCTAATTGAAATGAAATTTCAATTGAATAAATGACTGGTTCATTTATAAAATCAATCACATGCAAAATGAAGGAGAGCTTCCTCCGTTTCCCAGCTCATTTTTTTTTCGTCCACATTCATTTTCTCTTTCCGACTGACTACCTGTCAATTATATTTTCATATTATTTTCATTTTTTTTTAAATGTGTGTATGTATGCATATGTGTGTATGTATGTATGTATGCATATGTGTGTGTGTGTGTGTGGTGTGTATATGTAAACCAAGGACTTAGTGGTTGACATACTGACTGACTTAATGACTTGCTGAGTGAGTGACAGTGGTTTTAATCATCATCACCATCGTCATCATCATTATCATCGACAGCAGCATTATTTTCATTATCACAACACGAATAGAGTGGATTAATATCAATATCATTGACAACAAATACTCTAAGGAATCATACAGTGTAGCATTCATAATGTTAAACTAATAGCATTTTATATTCCATCATCAATCTTTATCCTGTTTGCAAGAATAGAAGGACATATTCAGCGGGTAACCTGGAAAAAATGGTTGCAAACGAAATTTTGTTTTGGTAACACAATTTTGCTTTTTCGAAAGGAAGTGTGAACAAGGAAAATATCAAACCTGTATTGAGGTAACAAAAATGTTCTGCATTTATTGATGTAACGAAACGAGCTCACAATATTTTTTTTTTTGTGTACGCATGCTGCTTAATAAAGGGTGTTTTTTTAAGCCCGATAGAACTTGAAATTGTAAAAAATAACACAAAAAATTAAATTATAGTCAAAATTTCTTTTTTATTCGAAGGATCAATACGTGACATTAACATTTAAAAATGATTTCGGGCATATGGGCACCGCAGTTGTTCTTGACGAAGCGCATTCTGGACGTCCAATTTTGGGCCACTTTTTCGAGCACTGCTGGGCGTATGTCACGAATAACACGAACAATGCTGTCCTCCAAGGCGTCAATTGTTAGTGGTTTATCAGCATAAACCAGTGACCTCACATAGCCCCACAGGAAATAGTCGAGTGTCGTCAAATCGCACGGCCTTGGAGGCCAATTGACAGGTCCATTTTTCGAAATCAATTTATCGCCAAATTTTGATTTCAATAAGTCGATGGTTTCGTTCGCTGTATGGCACGTAGCGCCATCCTGTTGAAACCACATCTCGTCCGGATCAATGTCATCCATATTTTCAAACAAAAAATCATTGATCATGGTGCGGTAACGATCTCCATTGACCGTAACGCGAGCTCCGGCCTCATTTTTGAAGAAATAAGGTCCGATGATGCCACCAGCGTAAAAACCGCACCAAACGGTGCATTTTTCTGAATGTAATGGAGTCTGTAGGGTCTGTTGTGGATTGGTCTCACTCCATATGCGGCAATTTTGCTTATTAACAAACCCGTTAAGCCAAAAATGCGCCTCATCGCTGAACACAATTTTGCGATAAAACAACGGGTCAGTTGCCAACTGCTCTAGAGCCCAATCGGCGAAAGAACGACTCATATAATGGTCTCGTGGCTTCAATTCCTGCACCAGCTGGATCTTATACGGGTGTAGGCCGAGATCTTTGCGCAAAATTTTCCACGTAGTGGACGGACAGAGCCCCAATTCCTGCGACCGACGACGAATTGATAAATTTGGATCTTCTTCCACACTTTCGTTTACAGCGGCGATATTCTCTTCAGTACGCACATTCCTTCGACGTGTTGGTGTTATTGCATCCTCTAGAGGGTATGTGGTACGAAATCTATCGACAGTTCGACGAATGGCTTGTTCAGATGCACGATTATGTACGCCATAACAATGACGAAGTCGTCTATAAGTTGTGCGAATCGACGACTGATTTTCAAAGTAAATTTGGATAATTTCGTAGCGTTGTTCAAGCGAGAGTCTATTCATGATGATTTGTCAGAGTATACTGAAACAAATAAAAAAAATATTTCATCAAAATTTCATTTGTTGTGTTACTTTTTACAATTTAAAGTTCTATCTAACTTAAAAAAAACACCTTTTACTAATGTTCCCAATGTCAAGCTTGGACTTTATAAATATCTAATATTTTTTTATTTCATTTATTTTTTTTTAAATTTGAAATAAAAAAATCGAATACCATAAAATAATAAAAACCGCCAATTTCATCAAAAAATCGACATTTTATGACAACAAAAAAAAAACGGTTTTATTCAAAACTAGGTGATTTCAAGTTTTTAGGAAAATTGATCTTAAATATGCATTTTGTTTTTCAGAAACTTTAAAAGTGAAATCCCAACAAAAATCCATTTTTTTATAGTCGTTGTTACGCCTCTCTTGGACTTTTACAAGCAGTGTGATCACCACGAAAATACGGCCATCAGCTATAATTTTTTCCCGTGTCTGCGGGCAAAAGCATTTAAGTAAAATCAAAAATCACTAAAAGCTTCTCCGACAGGTGATTAATTTCACCACTTATAGCACAACGTAACCATTTTATTTATTCCTACTTCCGACAGGATGTAATAGAATTTACTTCAGCACCGGGCGATGGGGTCTTACGATTGGGTGTAGGAAAGCGACCACCCGCGCCTTAAGATGCATATACGCCCTAGTAGCAATTTTCGAGTGGACGGTAGCAGGGCCTTGCCGCCACTCCTTGCTAAAAAGTTGTAAACTATTCAACTCCTAGTCCTGTTGCAAGCGCAACTAGGTCATTTATTTGAATTTTAACCTTATCTTTTCCTTAACACCTCTTCGGAACTTTCTAATGAGTTGCTGGTCGGAGTTCGAGAGTCCTATGTCTCCTCCAATATCGGGCTCCTGTTAACCCAGGCGACCTGTGCCTCCTTTTACCCCAGTAGACACATGTCAAGATGGGGAAGAGATCCCCCGGGGGTCGCATTTCTGACAGTGGAACAGAATGAAAATATTTTGGAAATAAATCAGCAATTTCCAAACGGCTGCACTAATAAAAATAAAAATTTTAATTAACATGCCAGTATTTGCAGTGTACGAAACAGCTTCATGAAAAAAAAATTTAGTTTAAAAGAAATCGAATCCCCAAATTCCCAAAACATTAAGCAAAAATCTCAAAATTATGTTTTTTCATTTCCTATCCAGAAAATCTATATTTGCTCAAACTTTTAAATATAAATCGAATTGTAGAACACAAGGTCTAGTTCGATGGGGGCCAGACAAGAGTGGCACATTTAGCAAATTGATTAAATTCTTTACATAACAATCAATCTTCATAAAGATGCCTTTCAGAATAGTAAGAAAAAAAAATTAAAAGTTCATCAAGAAATTTTATTTTTAAGCTGATTTGTATTCGATGGCGAGCGCTTTCGATGCGAATGCATCATTCTCAAGCCGCGGTTTAGTTTTGTACTGGTGAGCCGGTGTTGGCGTTCACACCATTAAAACTACTCATGCAAACGGGCAAACGAAAAACACCTTCAGACGGACACACGTACCTACATAATAGTAAAAGACGGAGGTATCGGTAAGATCACTTTGCATATAAATGCCAGGTGGCCGGTATTCTGCTTACCTGAATATATACGGACCTAATAACAGAACTACCTGAACGCCAACACTGACTCACCAGTACAAACTAAACCGCGGCTTGAGAATGATGCATTCATATCGAAAGCGCTCGCCATCGAATACAAATCAGCCAGTTAGGACGAAAAATGGCAATATTACTTATATTTGATTTTGAATATCAGACTCTTTTAAGCTATAAAAAAAAATTCAAGCTTAAGAAAAGCAAAGAAACGGCAATGTGCCCTATTGAGCCGCAACCTAAAAGTTTTGAAATTAACTGTCCTTATCACTTTTGTTGACTCATTTTTGAATTGCTATTGATTACTTTATGCTCTTTATGTTCGCAGTTACTCTCTCAAAAATAAAAGGTTCAATTTATTGTTCAGGCTGGTATAAATATTAGAAAGGTGCCCCTGTAGGCTAGTAGGTAGTGTGCTAGCTTACATAACGGGGGGTTGTGGGTTTGATGCCCAACAAAGACCTTGGTTTTTTTTCCACTAAAAATAAAAATTGACTGTCGGTAGGGCTATAGTCACTGGTCACTCAGCTGTCTTATACGACAGTCAATTTCCGTAACTCTCCTTCTACTTTCACCACCTGTCGCATCTTTTCTCTATCCCTTTCCTAAAGAATGTAGCACGGTGCTTGACTAAATAGGCATTGTTGCCAGAAGTGTTACTTCTCTTTAAAAAAAATATATTTTTTATTGACACCACATGCCTTGCATTTCTTATAGCTTTAGGCTCTTTAGGAAAAGAGTAACCGTCCGTTACTTTTTTGGCGGCCCAGATTTTACACAAAAAATTCAAGTTATTCGGTGAATAGCCTCTGCAACATTTAAAGTCTCTCATCGCGTAAAGGATAAAGTTTAATTACTTTACTATTGCTATTTCCTGTCCTAACTGGCTGGTTTGTAGTCAAATGCGAGCGCTTTCGATGCGAATGCATCATTCTCCAGCCGCGTTGTCGTTTGCACTGGTGAGTCAGTGTTGGCGTTCAGGCAGTTCCGCTGTCAAGTTCGTATCTATTCAGGTAAGCAGAGTGGCAGTCACCTGGCATTTTTATGCAAAGTGAATTTATCGATACCTCCGTCTTTTATTATTATCAAGGTATGTGTGTCCCTTTGAGGGTGCTTTTCGTTTCCCCGTTTGCATGTGTAGTTTTAATGGTGTGAAAATTGTGTCTGAGGTCGTGTCATTATTGAAACTTTTTTTTTGTAGATTTCCATGTTTTCAAGAATGTTTAGTCTTCGTCCTTTTTTGCTAGGATGTATTAATGTCCTACATTCATATATTTCCCTTGGTGTGAGTCCGTGAGTGTCAGGGTGTAATGCAAAGTTGGAATCTTCTCTTTTCCGTTTGTATGAGCGTATGTGTTCTGAAAACCTTATTTTTAGTGTTTGTCCAGTTTGCCCTATATAAGGTAAGTCTGCATACTCCGCTGGCACTAAATTTGTCAGTTGTTTCTGTTGTTGTTCTGAGATAATGTCTCAGGGTGTTTCCACTTTTTAATGCTGTGAGTATTGCTTCTTTGTGAAGAAGGTTAATTAGTCTGTATGTTTCTGCACCTGTGTAAGTGAAGGTGTGCCGTCGTGTTGTATCAGTTGTCTCTTTGTCTTCTTTATTTCTGTTTTTAGTGTTGTATTGTCTAAGAAGTTTATCGATGGTAGTGGCCTTGTAGTCGTTATTTATAGCTATGGCGTAGATTGTGTCGAGTTCTTTATTGTGCTTATCTGGAGTAAGTGGTAATATCTGAAGTCTCTGCATCATATGTCTAAATGCTGCTAGTTTATATTGGATAGGATAAGTTCGAGGTGTTGTGGATGGTAGTGTCTATCGTAGTTGGTCTTCTATAGATGTCAAATGTTAAACAGTCAATTCCTCGTGTTATAGTGATGTCAAGATAAAGCAAATTCCTCTCTTGTTCTTTTCCCATTATGTATGTAATCTTATTATGAATTGTGTTTAAGTTTTCTAGAATTTGTTCGCCGTTGTCTTGTTCAAGGATGCATATAATGTCATCTACGTATCTATAGTAATGAGTTATTTTGTGTGTTGCCATTAGTGTTTTTACGTGTAAGTATAATTACTTTGTTTTGTGAGGGCTGCCACTTATTTTGTATTTTTTTTTTTGCAAATTACGTAGTGACAGCATGTGACAATGTATTGTAATCGAAAAACTTTTACTTTTCATTAGTCTGAAAATTTTAATTGTAACTCCGGATGTTGCTATTTTAAATGTAAAGAATTATTACTTGACATTGCACTGTGGGGATATTGTGAAGAAAAGTAAAATTTTTAATACACCTTCAAGTGATGATGCAACAGTATTTTTGGATTGCAAAATAATAGGGTGACTAATAGATCCTTTGTGCTTTTCTTGCCATCATAATTTTGTTAACCTGACTGAAAATTATACTTAAGAATTTTAAAACGAGCTTGAGCTGATGTCTTTCGTTTTATATTTTATTTAAAATTTGGAATGGAGTTTTTCAATAAACTAACGTTAACAAAATAAACACTAAAAAAATATTTATTTTGTAATGCTCGAAAGAAATGGGAAGTGCAAATCGTAGCTTGGTGACTTAAGCCAAGATAGAATGTGTGAAACGTGTTTACCCCCAATTTCAATGAATCTGGCAGGATGGATTGTAATCGTATCAAGGCCCGGTTTGAATAAATAGGGGCAAATAGGCGTGTAGGTACTTTTAAGCCACCTTGAAGCACAATTGTGTATGAGTATGAGTGCTTGGCCCCGTAACTGGTTGGGTTAGCGCTGTTTTCGCATCAAAAGGGATAAATTATAACCTCAAGAAGTGTCAGTCACTTCTTCTTTTATTATTTCAAAACAAAAAAAAAAAAAAGAAAAATTACAAATAGGACAGTGAACTAAACAACAAAAACAATTGGTTACTTTGTCTGGTGGTGGGAAAAAAGTTCCAATTGGAAACTAAATTCTTTTCTCGTAATCTAACTGCTCCAAGAGTAGTTTCAAAAGATTCCCAACAAAGACTATAAAAAATATTGATTCATACGTATTAGCAAATGTACTGAAATTTGCCAAGAACGACGATATAAGGCACTGAATCATATTACCATGATTCAGTGCACAATGTTGCAATCGATAATATCTATCACATTTTGCTTTTTCGCTTACGAGGAAAAAACTTAGTGATATAAGCGACAAAGCTAATGCTCTTTTTAGAATAATAATAATAAAACGGTTGCTATATCTTCGTATAATATCATGCTAGTCCTTAAGTTATTGAAGGGTTTTCAACAAGAAGTTTGTTTTCTAAAACAAAATAAAACAAAAAATTTAGATCAAGATGATTCAAATTTGTATTGTATTACGAAGAGAAAAGTTCGCAAATTATGAATTAAAAATTATGTCCACCACAACCACGCTGACTGATGTCATTTCTTCATCTCAAGTTTTTAGTAACTTTTTAACAAAATGGCGGTCCTACTTCGTTAATCACATCACGGATTTTGAGTTTTAAGCCTGCAATCGATTCGTTTGCCTCCGTATAGGCTCTGTCCTTAACATAACCCCACAAAAAATAATCCAGTGGTGTTAAATTATACGCTTTGGCTGGCCACTTAACTGCTGATTGTCGTGAAATTATGGGATCAGGAAATTTGATTTGTAATAAATTGATTATTTCTTTGGCTGTGTGATATGTGGCATTGTCTTGTTAACACCACATCTCAGTGATATCCAGGCCGTTTATAATAAGCAAGAATTGAGTTGTTAGCATCTCGCGATAGTGTGTTTCATTGGCCGTTACTGTTTTTCCAGCCTCAATTCCGAAAAAATTAAAACGGCCCAGTTACGCCTCCCGACCACATAGCACACCATACAAAGCGTGATTTGATTTACATCTGCACCGACCATATAGTCATAATCAGATGGTGGTCAAACCACTTGGTTGATTGGACACCAACCACGCCCTAGAATGCCATCCAATACGTATATCCTCCGGTCACTTCTAGTAGCAATTTCGAAAGCCCGAAGTAGGTCGCAGCCTTCACTCCTTGCTAAAGAGTTGGAGACTTTCCAACTCCTGGTCCAGAATGCATGAAGCTCTTTTTTATCAAGAACACGACAGCATTCATACTCACTGTACCTGAACCATTCATTGTGTTAATTTGAATGATCCGACCCACAAACTCTCACGAGGGTCCGAAACCACAACCACCACGATACTCCCATATAGGGGCCAACCTCAATAACCAGTCAGAGGACATCATTGTCTAAAGAGAACAAATAGTGTACTCTGGGGCAACTGATTCCCGTCGAAATATGTGGATTGTCCAGGTGACTCCTACTAGTTTTTGAGAGGCCTGGTCTCCCTTTTACCCCGCAAGACACCAGTCTAAATGGAATAGTAGGTTCCAAAAAGACTATAATGTGCCCCCGGGGGGAAGCACACCATACAGTAATGACGTCATAAGATTTACATCTGCACCTGGCCGTGGGCCCTAATCAGATGGTGGATCAATACCACTGTGGATGGTATGTAGCGCCATCTTCGCCCAAGAAAGCCTTCGGATACGTATATCCTCCGGTCACTCCTAGTTGCAACTTCAAAAGCCCGGAGTTGGCCGCGGCCTTCACTCCTTGCTGAAGAGTTGGCCACTATCCAACTCCTGGTCCAGAACGCATGAAGCTTAATATAATTAAGAACACGAGGGCATTCATACTCACTGGAACTGGACCATTCATTGTGTTCATTATGAATGCTCCGACCCACAAACTCAAACGAGGTCCTCGAAACACACAGCCACCACGATACTTCCGAAGGGCCTCCTACCTTAATAATCAGTCAGAGAACAGCTAAATGCCTAAAGAGACAAATAGCGGAACTCTGGGGCTTTACTGATTCCCGTGGAAATATAGTGGATTTCCAGTTGGCTCCTACTAGCCTAAGGGGACTGGGCTCCCTTTTACCCCCGCAAGACACAAGTCTAGATGGTTGTGTGATCCATAAAGACTTATAATATGCCCCCGAGGGGGGAACCATACAGTACATTGAGCTTGCAAAGGTTTCTCAAAAATCGTTCTAGGATAGGACTTTCAGAAGCCCAAATGCGACAATTTTGCTTGTTAACATACCCTGCCAAGTAAAACTAGGCTTCGGTTGAATTCAATTCCTGCACCAGTTGAACCTTGTAAGGCTTCAAAATCAAATTCTTATGCAAAATTCGCCATATGGCGGATTATGGAGAACGTCGAGGAATTGGGAAATTTGGATCTGCTTCAACACGGTGGCTCACAGCTGTGATGTTTTCACTTGAACGACCCTGTCGAACATGCGCTTATAATCGCACATTTTGTATCACGCCTGTCGACACAAATTTAACGACTAAGTTCTTAATAGCGTCCTCAGAAGGGCAATTATGTTGTCCGAAAATATCACGAATTTTACGAAATGTAACTTTAACATAATCACCATTTTAATAGAGGATTTTAATTATTTTAATGCAATTTTCTCGCGAAATTGAACTCATTGTAACAATTGGCAATAAATCTACTGCGAATACGTCAAAAAAACAAAATGTCAAAATTATCATGGTGGCTGGTGTTGCCACTATTGAAAATTAAACTTGTTGTTGAAAAACCCGGCATAAATATATCTTGACAATTTCGTATTCTACTAAATAAATAAAAGCATTTAATTAACAATTTCTTAAAAAATCTTTTGTGTCTGTATTTCCATCAAAAAAGCCCCAGTGTTTTTCATTGGAGTTATATCATTTTAGCTGCGAACTGAATTGGCAAGAAAAATATATATATATATTTGCAAAATCGTAATTGTGATGGGCGTGCCTGGTAAGCCTATTTATATTCTTGCAATGCCTGTCCATCTGTCATGGTCTTTAATAACAATTTGGTGTCAAAGACAAGTGAGCCTTCACAGCCAATTTAGATCTATTGTAAATTAATTAATTAGTAAATGGCCTGTACAACAAAACAAAATAAAATGAAGTTAAAAATACAAGGGAGTCTCATTGATAGATGATATTAAATAAGATTTTAGAACATAGTTTTGCTAGTCCTTTTGAAATATTTCATCATCCCTCCCTCATCTTACTGCCACTGTGCGGTGCTTTATAAATAATAAAGAGCGTATAAATATGTTAAGATCAATAACATTTATGTGGTTGTGTTGGTCATGAATAAAATTATCAATTTTTGCAAATTTTTGCTGGAAAGCTGACAATACAAAACAACAAAAAACACACAATTTTGTAAAAAAAACAACAAAAAAAGTCAAATATAATTCGAGAATTGCTACCACCTTTTTTCAGATAAATTCCTTAAAATAAATAATTCAATTCATGACCGGCGCAACTTGATTTCTGTAACTTTAGCTTCGGCAAACAACAAAAAAAAAAACATTATTTGGAGGCTAAAAGTCATCTTCAAACAATTAATTCTTATTTCTTCCTAAGGGAGGCCGCTGTCACTTACTTAACAAAATTAACATAACAACAACGATATCAAAAGTTCTGCCAGCAGGAGTATGCGAACGCACTCGTACATTTAGCTATACATATGTATGTTTGTTGTAGGTAGTGGTTTTTGTTGTTGTTGTTGTTTTGGTAAATTGTAAAAAGAATATTAAATAGAACAACGGTATTTATTTTTAACACTCAGCCATATTGTCTCCAATATTGTATAACGGACTTGCTATGTTTGGCTGAACGTGTGTGTGTGTGTGTGTAGCCAAGTGAGTAGCTTAGTTCTTTTTTTTATGTGTGCAAATACATGTGTGTATATGTATTTGTGTGTATTTGATAAGCAGACAGACAGAAGACCCTGTTGCTTCTTATACATTTACCAATGTGACGATTACTTTGGGTGGAGACCAGCAGCCATAAATTGAGGGGTTGAGACACATACATACATACATACATGCATGCATGTATAAGAGGAAATAAAAGTAAAAGAAGAGAGAAAAAGCTAAGTAAATTACAAAATTACAATGTAGCAGAGAGAAGATGAATGCTGCTGCTGCTAAAAGGAATGACAACGCACACATTTCTTTTATAAAACAATTTTCGCTTAAATTGTGCGTATGAAAGGCGAGCCAAGCCGAGCCCAGCCGGCAGCAGGCAGTTTGTCTGTTTGTCTGTTTGTCTTCCTATCAAATAACACTAGATATTTAACTAGTGTTGATTATACAGATTTATGTAAATAAACAATAGAAAAGAATCTGCTACTTGTTTGATGGTATTTGTGTAAATATTAACTTTAACAGCCGCAAAGTATTTGATTAGAAACAATTTCACATGTGGGTTTTATTAAATTCGTCCTTTACTTTTATTTATTTATTTAATGTTGTTGTTGTTCGGGACGTTAACAAATTTTTGTTAAAATCACAATTAATTGTGCGTAAACATACATGGTTGTAACCATTTAATCTTGTTCGGGTTAAAATTATCATGACCAACCCTCTCTGGACGATATGCCTAATCCCTTCTTGTTATTTCCTTTTGGCATTCATTCAAGCATGCTGTAATACAAATTGGTCATTTATTAAGGACTGATTAAAATGTAAGTATATACTTCTCGGTGTGTTATTTTAAGTGTTTGAATGCTCGGTTTATACAATTAATTTTTATTTGTGATTTATTTAATTAAATTGGTGTTAAAATTAAAAAAAAAATATTTCATTATTTTTATGCATAATTAATGTTTAATTAAGCGAATTCTGGGTCTTTTGTAGTTTTAAATTAAAATTTAATTAAAACTTTAATTGATTCCACTATGTATTGAATTAAAATAGAAGAAATACTATTTTTAATTAAAGAAATAATTGAATCGATTAAATCGTTAATTACATTTCTGTATGAAATTAAATTGAACATTTAATTTTTGCAAAATCGTCTGACACTCTTCTGTTTGTAAAATTGTCTAAAAGGCTGAATAAAGCTACTGATCACCGCATGCTATTTCTTTTAAAACGTTACGGCAGAATTTACCACCACACCTTTATTTTAAGAATTGTCCAAGAGTATTTGGACATCTTTGAGCTCAGGATTACGTCCAGTTAGCCCTGTTGTTATATCAGACATCATGTTACTGCAGCGAGGTTTTAATATGGATGCTGTTATTTTGTGATTTATGCCACTGCCAAATATTGGCACACAACCATCTGATGGCTGTTAGAAACCATGAAGAATCGTTTTCAAACTAATTGACGTTCAGATACAGTTTTCGACAGTCGTTACGGTAAAGACAAAGAAAAGCAAATCAATTGGGTTATTCGATCAAAAGGTAATTGAAGCTCTAGGTAGCTTTATATAGACAATGAACTAATCCGTTAAAATTCAATAACACAGACTTTTGTCGGAGAGTCGAAAGAGATGAGAGTGGCACTAGAGCTTTATAGAATCGAAGAGTTTTTTTTTTTAACTCTCAAAAATTATTTATTGTATCTTCTATAAAAAGAACTAACAATAAGTATTAAAATCTTAAATTCTAAAAAAAAGTGACATTAGTCCCGACCATGTCAGGCTATGTCCACTATAATTCAAGATATTGCGAGCAAGGGGATTAGGATGGTCTTCAAGCTTCATCAAGTATTTGCTTGCGTATTTGATGATTTCTGTAGTCACCAGCGGTATGTCTAAATCACAATGTATGTTTGAATTTCTGATGTACCATGGGGCGGAAGTTATCAACCGTAAAATTTTATTTTGCATACGTTGGATTCTATCCACGGTTTCAAAATACTCTTGTAAATTAGAAGTTTGCAATCTAGGCCAAGTCTCGAGTTCCTGCCAATGAGCCAGTGTAATTGTGTCAATATGATGTTTCCATGTAAGGCGACGATCAAGATATATACCAAGATATCTCACATAATTATGGTGAGGAACAATGTGATTTGATTATTGATTCAAACGGGTGAACAATTATCTCTTCGCAGGGTGAAAGTCACATGAATGCACTTTTGAACGTTCACTTTAATTCTCCATAATTTTAACCACAACTCCAACTGAGTTATATGTTGCTGAAGATTTATTGAGGCTTGATAGGAGTTTTCGTGCGAACTTAGACACGCTGTATCATCAGCAAACGTAGAAGTGTGGACAGTTTCACTTACAGGCATATCGCAGGTATATATCAAATATAAAACTGGTCCAAGAATGCTACCTTTTGGTACACCTGAGAAAATTGGTTTGGATACACTTACGAAGTCTCCTTCAACAACAGCAAATTTTCGTCCAATTATGTAGCTTTTCAGTAGGTTGCTCATATTACAAGGCGAGTGAGTGGTCAGTTTTAGAAATAGAAATAGACCTTCATGCCAAACTTTGTCAAAAGCTTGGGAAACATCAATAAAAATAGCTGAACAATACTTATTCTCTTCAAAAGTCCTTCTTATCACCTGAACCAATCTATGGGTTTGCTCAATTGTGCTGTGTCTACTTCTAAAACCAAATTGATGGTTTGGGATACACCCACTATCCCTTAGCATTGGAGACAATTTATCCACAAGCAACTTTTCGAAAACCTTTGAAATAGTTGGTAATATACTTATGGGCCTATATGACTCGGTTTTGGTTAGGTCTTTACCCGGTTTTGGAATCATTTTAACTTTAGAAATCTTCCAGTGGTCAGGATAGTATTCAAGCCGTAAAATGGCATTAAAAATGAATAGCATGATTCTGACTGCAATACTGGGCAGCTCCTTCAACATTTTGTTACTTATGCCGTCCATACCAGGAGTTTTTTTCGGATTTACTTCAGAAATTAACTTTTGTACCTCACGCAACTTAAGCTTTAAGGGTCGAGGGGGTAATCCAACTACGCTCGGCAAACTAACATCACCAGTACATTTGTGTGGGTTGAATACATCTTTCAAGTAATCGGCAAATAAGTCACTTTCTTCAGCGTCCCTTCTTGCCCAATCTCCACTGATATGACGTAGAGGTGGCTTGTACTCAACGGGCCTTTTAAGGTTTTTCGTAGCACGCCATAAAGAATAATTGGAGTTTGGTGTAGCATCGAGGCCCTCCAGATATTTCCCAAAAGATGCAGTTTTTCATATGCTAGTAAGTCTCTAAGCCGCTTTGTGCATTCTCTAAGTCTCTGCCTCTGCAGGGGCGATCTGTGTTGTTGCCAATCTCTCCTAGCTCTTCGTTTTTCCGCTACGAGACGTTCAATGTCTGAAGATTAGATGTGACCTAGAATCGAAGAGTGAATTGCACATCCAAATTTCCGACCACAACACTATGTTCCACGCAGAAGATCGCATAATCAATTTGTTGCTAAGAGCATTTTGTCTGGGAGGGTTAATCCTGTGATCAGCCCATAGAAGACTGTGGATCATTTGGAATAATTGAAATCGTTAAGACATAGAGTCTGGCAAATAAAGCCAAAAATTTAATAAATTTAAGGTCTAGACCAGTGATGGGCGAACTACGGCCCGCCGAGCGTTTTTCAAAAAAAAAATTAAAAAATTAGACCCAAAAAATAAATTTACATTATGTTTTAAAAAAGATATAAATTGACAATTTTAGCAAAAAAATGCGATGTTTTCATATTATATTGTATACAAACTGCCTAGTTTTCTGGGAAATATTGTACACACAAGACAACAACAACTTTCTTATACAATATTCCAAGAAGAAACTTAAAAAGCATGAAACAAAAACAACTAATATAGACCTATTGTATTGTGTCCAAACTGCGTAGTTTTCTAGGAAATATTCTACACACAAGAGAACAACAACTTTCTGCTGCAATATTCCAAGAAGAAACATAAACATCATAAAACACTAACAACTAATATAAAAAACTGAACGTATAACATAACAACAACTATTATATGTGAGATCTAGAAGATTCTTGAATATTCGAGACAACATGCGCAACAAATATAAAAGGGCCAGCGATGGATTAATCAGCAATCAGTAAAAGTGTAAATTTCGAGACGTAAAGAATACATTGTGAAGTAAAATTATAAAGTTGCCAACGTACAGTTTTATTTGTGTAATTAAAATAATAAAGTGTATTGTAAATACCCCCATAAATGTCAATCGAAAATAGAAAGAGAAGAATTGATTCGGAATGTCGAGTATTTCAAGAAGAGTGGACATGGAGGTACTTCTTTATGGAATATAACCAAAAACCTATTTGTCTTATCTGCCAAGAACCGGTAGCTGTACTAAAAGATTATAATCTCGCTAGGCACTTTAATTCAAAACATCTTGGGTCGAAGTACCATAAAATGACAGATGAAGACAAGAAAGTTCATTCAGAGGAATTGAAAAGAAAAATATCTAGTCAGCAAATGTTTTTTAAAAATCAAAGAAGTCTCCAGCGATCCTCCACGTTAGCTGGTCACATTGTTGCCTATAAAATAGCAAAAAGTAACAAACCGTTTTCTGAAGGAGAATTTATTAAGGATGTGTTAATTAGCATTGGAAAAGTATTATGCCCAGAAAAGGTAAAAGAAGAAGAAGCCCTAGAAGAACGGTCACAAAAAGAATTGAAGCGATTTCTTCTAATTTAACCAATCAACTCGATGGACGTCTTAAAATGTTTAGGTATTTTTCAGTCACTATGGACAAGAGCGTTGACAGAAGTGATACAGCCCAACTTCTAATTTTTATCAGAGGACTCGATGAAAACTTTGTAATAACCGAAGAACTTGCTTGTTTGAGATCTTTAAAAGGAAAGATGACAGGAAAAATAATTTATGATGAATTTAGAGAGGGGATGGAATCTCTTAATGCCCCAATTTCCAAATGGCGTAGAATGATCCTGGACCTCATAACCAAAATCATGCGAGGGCCGCAAAACCACAATCACCACGATACTCCCGAAGGGCCAACCTCAATAATCAGTCAGAGAACAGGTAAAAGTCTAAAGAGACAATTAGCGGAACTCTGGGGCTTACTGATTCCCGTGGTGCCCCTGTAGGCTAGTAGGTAGTATACTAGCTTGTCAGTATGGAGGTTGCGGGTTCGATTCCCAACGAAGTCCTTGATTTTTTTTCACTACAAAAATAAAAATTGACTGTCGGTGGGGCTGTTCAGCGATGAAGGTATAGTCACTGGTCGCTGTGCTGTCTTTTATACGGCAGTTAATTTCCGACTATCCCTCTACTTTCACCACCTGCTGCATCTCTTCGCTATCCCTTTCCTGAAGAATGTAGCACGATACTTGACTAAATAGGCATTGTTACCTGAAATGCTACTGCTCTTTTGAAAAAAAACAAAAAGAATAATTATTTTCTTCTTATTTTAAGCATTCAATATCAGAACTAATCGAAGCGGATCCCCAGGATGGCAGTTGGTTTCACATTTAACTCATTCGAAAGCTGTATGGAGCTTAAAATAGCACACGATATTTGAAACGTTTGTTTTAGTACAAACCGGAGATGCTATTTTATGCACGAATTGAAACTTGTTTCTTTCAAGGCTGTATAAGGTGCTATTTTGCTTCACTACCTAAACTAAATTGATAAGTTAAATGACTTTGGTTTCTTCTCTCCCTTTCAAAAAGAAAATTAAAATTTACCATCACAGATGCGGGACTATAACAACAGTAAAGAGAAAAAAAACTCGATAAAACGAAATATTAATTATTTTCATTTAAATATTCTATTAACAACAGCCATAATAACTGCAGCTATTTATCATACCCACAAGGCATTATTATATTTCATGTCTCCATGTTATTTTAATTTTGTTTTTTTTTTTTTTTAAATTTGTTCTCTATTTTGTGCACAACAAATTGTTTTGTGTCAAACATGTATTGTCAGACCAAACGACCAAATTGAAATTGAATACTGTTGAATATTTAAATATTTATTTTTTTAAACATTATTTAAACAATACTCACACACACACACACACATCAGTTACATTAAATTTTGATTTATGCAAACAAAATCATAACAATGTTTTTGTTTTTGTTTTTGCTGTTTTAATATTCAGTGTAAATTTGCTTAACAATTTTAAAGAAAATCTAATGCGAGTCAAAAACAAAAACAAAAATGAAAACAAAACAAATTAAAAAATATTAAAATGAAACGTGAAACAAGTCAAAATAAATTACAATATTTTATTAATTTATTTATTGTTCTTAACGAGTTGTAATCTGGTTTTAATCCATCTCTCACTTGGTTCAATTGTTCATTTGTTATTGTTTTTATATTGTTATTGTTAACGTTACTGTTGTTGTTGTTGTTGTTGGAGGTGGTATTGGTGGTGTTGGTGGTGTTAGTGGTGGTGGTGATAGAAAAAGAAACTAAATACTGGCAACTGCTGACGCCGTCATACGTTGTCATAGCCGCATTAGATCAGACCACACCACACCTTTTATGGCTGTCTAAAGTCAAAAAAGTACATGATCGAAATTGTAAATTGATTCTTTTGAACATGAATTTTCGTTATTTTTTTTTCTTCTTGAGTTATTTCGCTTGTTTTATTTCGCTTTTGACAAGTTCTTGTCTTTATTTTACAATAACAAAATTATGCTATTAAGAACAAAACTAAATAAATGACTTGTAGTTCAATGTATTTAAAGGGCAGTTAATGTTTCAAAATTCGAAAATGAATTTATGACTCTTGACGGTATTACGCCTGCATGCACTGCAGCCAGTTTATTTAAAAAATATTTACTGCCTTAAAAAAAATATATTTAAACTTGAATCATAATTTGTAATTGTTGTTTGTGTTTTTGTTTGTCATATAAACAGCAGCAGGAGTATTTGAAATAATTAAATAAAGTACAGGGTGTCCGCCGGGAAGATATGCCACCATTAGTCTTGACAGTCGTGAAGTAGACACATGACAAATTTATTATGCAAAAATATTCGATAAACCAACGTGTTTTAATCGTTAAAACATTTCATCTAAGTCAATAATCGATTTTTTTTTGAGTGCTACTTCTCTTTATAAAAAAAAAAAAAAAAAAAAATAATCGATTACTGTGACGATGAGAAAAGTTACGTGAAATTTTTGGGAGAAACAACGTGCCAACAAAACTCCCTATGTCTGTAGATGATACACCCAAGCAGGTAGCACAACATACTGCAAGATCGTCTGAAAATATTACTGCTCCTTAAAAAAGTGTCACAACAATCCACCAACCCCAATTCGAAGCTTGGTCTTCAAAGAACAACTTTGACCACAAGTTTGCACAACGATTTGTATTTGTTTCCATATAAGATACAGTTGAGACAAGAGCTTTTTCCACAAGATCAGTTATGCCCCCGTACATATATATGCCAGTTGGATGTTACATCTCCTCATGAGAACCCCGATTTTCATGACAAAAATCATAATGAGTGATGAGGTATATTTTCTTTTGAATGGATATGTGAATAAACAGAATAGTCGGTTCTTGGGAATGGGAAACCCTTAAATTATTCAACAATCACCTTTGCATCCATTAAAAGTAACAGTCTGGTGTGCTATTTCTTCAGGAAGAATCATTGAATCTTACATTTTTTGAAAATGAAAATGGCATAACGGTAACTGTGTATGGGGAGCGATATCGTCATATGATTGAAAACTTTTTAACGCCACAACTGCATGCTTTGGGCTTGATAAAGATGTGGTATCAACAAGATGATGCCACATAGCATACAGCCAGAAGTATAATGGAATTACTGTGAGACCTCTTTCCACAACAAGTTATTTCAAGAAATGGTAATGATGGCCTTTACTGTCGCCGGACTTCTTTTTGTGGGGATGCGTGATAAGATTTACGTCTGTTCCTAGCTATGTAAGCCATAACCAGACGGTGGATCGTACCACTGTGGATGAAATATAGTGTCACCCTCGCCCTAGAAGGCCTTCAGATACGTATATTCTCCAGTCACTCCTAGTTGAGACTTCAAAAGCCCGGAGCAGGCTGCAGCCATCACTCCTTGCTAAAGAGTTAGAGACTATTCAACTCCTGGTCCAGAAAGCATGCAGCTTAATAGGTGTCCCCGTAGGCTAGTAGGTAGTGTACTAGCTTATAAAGCTCGTGGTTGTGGGTTCGATTCCCAACAAAACCTTGGTTTTTTTTTCACTACAAATAAAAATTGACTGTCAGTGTCTTATACGACAGTTAATTTCCGTAACTATCCTTCTATTCTCACCATCTGTCTCATCTCTTCTCTATCCCTTTCCTAAAGAATGTAGCACGGTACTTGAATAAATAGGCATTGCTGCCTGAAGTACTACTTCTCTCTACAAAAAAAAAAAATTTAAGAACACAATTGCATTCATGCTCATTGGACCACAACCACCACGATATTCCCGAAGGATCAACCTCAATAATCAGTCAGAGAATGGCTAAAAGGCTAAAAAGACAAAAAGCCTCACTCTGGGGCTTTGCTGATTCCCGTGGAAATATAGTGGAATTGTCCAGTTGGCTCCTGCTAGCCTTGAAGGAGACTGGGCTACCTTTACTTCCGTTGATATATAAAATGACGATGAGATTCCGTCAAAACATATCAATGTGCCCTCCGGGAGAAGGGAGGACTTTTTGTGGGGATATCTGAAAACAAGGTTAGTGCAAACAAACCATAAATGCTTGAGCAACTCACACAAAATATTCGTGATGAAATTAATGAAAATCCGCCTGAAATGTGTAAGAATGTAATAAAAAATGTACTCATAAGGGCTCGGCGTCGCAGTTGTGAGACTAACAGAGGCAGACATTCATCTGATATTGTATTCCATACATAAATGACGACATTAAATTAAACATTTATTAATATAAAATCCATTCTCTTTCTTTTAATCAATAGTTATAAGCAAACAAAGTAGTATACCTTCCCGGCGAATACCGTGTATAACAACACAAAGAAGACAATAATATGATTTACCAATGGGCTATAACTGTCAAACGAATTAAAACACTGCATTTATGAAGGGTCCGCCATCTAACGTTTTTTTTTCAACTAGTGCTTATTTCGTGAATGGTAACACTTAGCTCATGTTTGATTTGACAGATAATTAGTTTTCTCCTTCCGCTGAACGAATATGGTTGTGTATACGCTTGAACAAGGCTGGGAAAATATTGCGACATTACTTTGAAAAGCATGGTAATGTTGCAGAATGTGTGTGCGAAAATTGCGTACGGATTTTGGAAGAAGAGAAGCACCGTCTGCACCGTATGTTCGGTATCTTGTGAAAAAGGTGAAAGAAATTGGCATCCTCATCGATAAACCAAAGCGTGAAAAGCCAAAAACAGTGCGTACACCCGAGAATATTGCTGCTGTGGCAGAAAGTGTGCGTGAAGCGCCATCAACATCAATTCACCGTCGTTCTCAACAATTGAATATTTCAGAGACATCATTAGGAAGAATTTTGCATAAAGGCCTTGGTATGACGCCATAAAAAGTCTAATTGGTTCAGGATTTGAAGCCAAGTGACCATCCAATGCGTTTTCGATGCGCTAAGTGGGCCTGCGATCGACTTACAGAAGATGTCGATTTTGCAAAAAAAAATCATCTTTTCAGATGAAGCTCGTGGCTAATGGCTCTTGGCGGGTATGTAAACAAGCAAAATTGTCGCATTTGGGGCACAGAAAACACGCACGCATATATTGAAAAGCCGACGCACCCAAAACGAGTCACTTTTTGGTGCGGATTTTGGTCCAGAGGCATAATTGGGCCTTTTTTCTTCCAAAATGAGCAAGGAGTGGTCGTTACAGTCAATGGCGATCGTTATTGGGCCATGTTGAACGAATTTTTGTTCACTAAAATTAAAGAGGATGATATTGGCAACATTTGGTTTTAACAGGATGGCGCTACGTGCTACACAGTCGAAGCTACACTCGATGTTTTGCGCCCTATTTTTGAAGATCGTATTATCAGTCGCAGAGCTGATGTCGTTTGGCCACCTCGGAGCTGCGATTTGACACCGTTGGACTATTATTTGTGGGGTGCCGTCAAAGATAAGTGTTACGCCGACAAGCCAGAGACAATTGACGCTTTAAAGGACGATATTCGTGAAACCATTGGTGAAATACAGCTGCACACAATCGATAATGTGCTTAAAAATTCGACCGATCGTGTAGGCTACTGCATGGGCAGCCGAGGCAGCCATTTGAATGAAATTATTTTCCATTATTAACCGGCAGGATTTTACTTTCAAATAAAGAAAGAAATTTGAGAAAATATTTAGTAGTTTTGTTTAGAGCATTTAAAACAAAAAAAAAAAAACAGTTCTTTGGCGGACCCTTTATTTTGACATTTATAATCAGTATATTCAGGGAAAGCAAAGTGAATAGATTGACTCTCAAATATCGCTACCAATTTCAATTTTCTCGATTTATTATTTTTCTTTTATCAGTCATCAGTTCAGTTTCAGGCATCAATCAGTTATTCAGCGATGAGGATAATTTTTGGCTTAAAACTGCTGCATATAGAGTGAAACCAAATAACAACAAACTCTAGCTATTACATTTAGCTGTTTTTAAGCGCGTGGTCTCATTAGATCCTATATCTTTAACTTTTAGTACGGTAAAGATAATGTTACGTCTGAAAGACGTATGGTTTCTATCATCCTTTAAAGGACTTATAAAAATAAAAAATTGTCATAGGAGTTATTGAGATCATTTATTTATTAAATTTTCTCTTTGACAACTATTAGAAAGCTACTGAGATCAACTGAGAATACTGAACATATACATTTTCTCTCACTACAAACCACAGAGATGGAGTACAAAATTAAAAAGGCATACGTCTGATAGACGTAACTTATCTACACTCCACGAAATAAATATAGCATACAGCATTGGAACTATGTTTTACAAACTCAAAAAGATTTATTTCTTGATGTTTCATTACTAACTTAAAAATTAATTAAAAATAGTTTAATTCAAGTAAATAACAATTATATATCAACACATGTTTTAAAGAAACTACAAAATTCATCTTTTTTTCGAATGAAATATATAAAGCGTACAAATTCATTTCCAAGTTATTTCCTAGACAAGTTTAATAGATATGTTAAGTCTCATAATTTATTGTACCACCTTTGGATATAATAATTGTATTAATGCGCCTCGGCATTGATTCGATCAGAGAACGGAATGTGGTCAGTGGAATATTCTTCCATTCATACTCAATGCATGTCCTTAAATCCTTTACAGTCTCAAATTGGCGTCCATTAGCGTAAACTCGTTGTGATAGTATTGCCCAAATATTTTCTATTGGATTAACGTCAGGACTGATGGCCGGCCATTCCATCACATTTATGTTTCTGTCGGAAAAAAATCTCTTAGTTGCTTTGGCATTATGAATGGCCGCGTTGTCCTGTTAAAAAATCCATGGATTGTCGCAAAAATTTTCGGAATAATCAATTAAAACGCTGTCTAAAAGCTCAATGTACAATTCTGCATTCATTTTATGATTAATGAAACATATCGGAGTAGGTCCATTGTAGCCAAAAGCAGCCCATATCATGAGAGAACCGCCTTGAAAATTTCTTCTGAAACGGGATACTCGCTCGCGCCGAATATCAGTCCAATATTTTTGTTGTCCATCAGGACCATCTAGATTCAACTTTTTTTCATCGCTAAATACCACAGGTCTCCACTCATCTTCCCAGAACTTGTGCTTTTCCGCAAACAGCAATCGAGCGCACACGTTTACATATTTGAGATTATCATTATTCTTCAAAATTTGTTGAATTCTGCATGTGGATACCGAGAGGCTTAATTAAAGCTTGATTTTCGACGGTGAGACGTGTGTAGTCCTTTCACATACAAGAGGCTTATGTCCTGTTCTTTTGGAAGTTCCATAATGGTTGGGGTTTTTTAAAAAGAGAAGACTGTTTTTTTTCCTTTGCATTCTTCTTGCAATCTCCCTTATAGTTATGCCACATTCTCGTAAAGATTTAATTCTTGTACGCTCTTCAATTGATAGGTGGGTTCCGCGCGGCATTTCCTTTAAAAAAGCATAATAATAACACTATTTTTCATAAATTTCAATTTGTTTTAGAAAACAACCCACAATTAACCAAATTTAAAAATAGGTTCAACCCAAACGAAATCTTTAATACCACTGTCAACATAACTTATCACTTCGCTCTGTATTTATAACTTCTTCCAGTTGTTTAAAGATAACGGTACAAGTTATAACAGAAACTTTAAATGACCTATGGAATCGACAAGTACACTCTTCTTCCATGAACCATGTAATGAAAGAGAGGAGAAATTACATGACTGATAAAAAAATAGCACAGACATTTTTGTGTGCTTTATTTATTTCGTGGAGTGTATGCAGAGTTAAAACTAGAGCCAAAGCTCACGCTGCGTTTGTAGAGATCGTTACTGCACCCATTATCCTTGATGCTACATTTCAAAGTATGGATGAAGTTGGCCCGGATGGGATGCTGTTTTAACAGGATAACGTAACGTATCAAAAACTTCGGCTTATTAAAAAAAGCCTTAAAGGTGGTGCAGTTTGACTTCTGATTATTGTTTGTGGCGATTCCACATGGTTTAAGCTCCCTGCTTCTCCCTGCAGGCAAATATTGGTCGTGATGGATGTAACATAAGGTCAGTAACGTTTAAAAAATAGCCAAAAATTAAACATCGAGAAAGCGGTTCGTCAAAAACAGCCGAGATTGGCCATATGTGCGAATCAATTTTTAAATGTTTCTTTTGAATCGAAAAACATTTTTGATTAAAATTTTATTTTCATTGCCCTGTTTGTTTGCGGGGCTTCCAGAATAATCCTTAGAAATAATGAAAAATGCTGGTGAAGTCAAATTTAAATGCCTGCTATTTGAAAACTAAAAAAAAGTAAAATATTGTTACGTCTTTCTCTTTTCGCCATAATTTTATTTTACCGTTAGCATTATTGAACATACAATACTTATATTCTCCAGTTCCTTTATTTCTTACTTTTTTTCCCGATAGTTTTGTCGACACGATAATTTGTTAAGGAAAGCTGCGCTTTAGCAAACTTAAACTGACATTCACAGGGCAACATTATGGCGAGAAGCGACTACACAGCGTTGTATTTAATAAAGATGCGTATTCAACTTTTTTAGCCATTTACACCGTAATACGCTGTAGCTCCGGCGATTTCCGTTTTAACAGTCAAACTTTTTAAAATGTCTACGATATTTTTGGAGAAGATAAATATATTTTTTTTTTAATTATAGAACAGTTAAATATTTTGTAACAGCTCGATTAATACAATATCTTATTTTGTCTTTCTATTTTTCAGGTTCATAAAATTAAAATTACTTTCTGGTGACAACGAAAAGTGATGGCGGACATTTAACATGCACGATTCTTCTATGACAATATTCAACATGGAGTGGACTATTTTAAAGAACAATGACAACGTTGAGGAACTGAAAAAAGAATCTACTTTACACATCCTTGATTTCTAATGAAAGTGTGCAAAAGAACTTAAGTCATTTATTATTTATTTCAGTCTTCGAATAAAATTTTATTCTTACATCTGTAAGCGATAAATAAAATGAGTTCCAAGTGATCGCCTGCTGCTACAAAAATTACTTTTAATATCGGTTAATCCATAATTTATTGGTTACCAGAACTCAGGATCTTGTTGGACTAAACTCAATCCTGTTTGCTGTTGCCTAGTTCAAGTTTTATAAGAATCTTTTAACCACAGAATAGAGAATTATAGTGTTGGAATCTATTTTTTGTTATATGTGGATGTGTTCCAAACGCCGCGGCGCCCAACTTACGAAAGTTTTAACTGTCAAACGAACTATTACACCGAGCGCACTGCTTTAACATTTATGATCAGTGAAGTGTGGAAATAAAATGGAATCATCAACACCAGATTGAAGCTGGAACAGCGTTAACAAAATACTGTTTTTAATGGCGTACATAAGCATCCATATGAGGAAGTCATTTCTCTAACTGATTTGATGCCGCTTATTGAATGGAAACAACCCAGAACAGTTTGGTACTGTTTACACGCGACTGACATTAAATGTCTAATTTATTCCAATATGATGCCGCAGCTGGAGTTACGGCTAATAGAGATCGTTATCACAATATAATCAATGAATTTTTGTTTCAATATATCGGTGACATTTCGATGGGAAAGATGTTGTTTCGACAAGATGGCGCTATATATTACATGCAACCATCAGTTGCCCATCAAAGTCGTGCCATTCGAAAACTGTCGATATTTAAAAAAATTGTCATAATTGATAAATAAAACCTGCAAAATTTTCACAAAATTTTAAAGAAAAACAAATTTAAAAAAATTTCTATTACTGCTTTTGTTATAAAGCGTTTTTCAACAGGAGGTTTGTTTTTCGAAAACAAAATAAAACCAAAAAATTCAGATTAAGATGATTCAAATTTTTGTTGTATTACGAAGAGAAAAATTCGGCAATTGTGAATGAAAAGTGATAGCTTGCAAATGTCCGCCATGCTGACATCAAAGTATTTAATCACTTTTTAGCAAAATGGCGGTCTTATTTGGTTAATCACATCACGGCATCAACAAATTTAGCTTAAGATGAATAAAATTTTTTTATTGTTTTATGAAGAGAAAAGTTCGGCAATCACGAATGAAAAATGATCACACTGATAGGTGTCGACTCTTTTATCAAAGTTTTTGATCACTTTTTGGCAAAATGGCAGTCTCATTTCGTTATACACATCATGGATTTTGAGTTTTAAGGCTGAAATCGATTCTATTGGCTACGTACACACTCGTGTCCTAAAAAGAACCCTACAAAAACTAATCCAGTGGTGTTAAATCACGCCACTGGATTAATCATGCGACCGGGAAATTGATCATGTCATTGTGTGACATGTGGCAGCGTCCAGTGATATCTACGTCGTCAATAATAGGCCGAAATTGAGTTAGCATCTCGCGTGATACATATACCGTTACCGCATTTCCAGCCATCAGTGATACGTTGATCATGCAAAGGTTTCTCCAAAATCGCTCTACGATTTTCAAAAGCCCAATTGCGAAAATTTTGCTTGTTGACATACCCTGACAAGTGAAATAGGGCTTCGTGAGAAAAAATAATTTTTTCAGAAAAACCAGTTGAACCTTGTAAGGCTTCTAATACAAATCTTTACGCAAAATTCACCATGAGGTGGTTTTGAATAACCACAATTGTTGAGACCGTCAAGGAATTAACAAATTTGAATCTGCTTCAACACTGTTGCTCACGGCTGCGATGTTTACAGTTGAATGACCCGGTCGAACACGCGTTGGTTTTCGACAAAAAAAAAAACGGCCCAATCACGCCTCCTCAACACAGTGAAATAAGGAAATTTTTTCTTTATTTTAATTAATAAGAATTGTAACGGGAAGGAATGATTTTTTAATTTCGCTGCTCACTTTTAAATTCAATTCATTTGTTTCACTGAAAATACGATAACGATCGTTGGGTATTTTAAGAGTTTTTAAAAATAACTTAATAATATTAAATAAAATAAATAAGTAACGGCCATATGCATAAAGAAACTCTTACTTGAGCTTTAAAGTACACGTTCGTTAACAAACACTTTAAGGCTAACAGACGTTTGTTAAAAAATGGTATTCAAAAACAGTACTTAAGCTAATGTATGCTGTTGTTAAATTAGTATTTTGATTCTGGCAATGCCACTGTCTTCAGTTGTCACTTTGTAGTTAACGATGCATAAAAGTTAATATTATTTATGCAGGTAGTTAGATCTATAAAAAATGTTTTTATTGTTTTTAGCAAAATCAACATATTTTTTGTTGTTTTTTTTTTATTAATCTTTTTAATAAAAAACAAAAAACCCAAAAAAAGGTCAATTTACAAGGCTTACGAAGGACTTACAAAGAATTTGTCATATTAAAAAACTAAGCATTAGGATAACGAGCCTTGTTTTGATTATATTTACATCAATAAAACTTTTGTTTTAAATAATTAATTATAATTATATTTTTGTAAAATATAAAATAAAGATGTAAAAATGTTTTGTATCGAATGGCATGTTATGCTTTAGTTTTTATTATTATTTGTATACTACAATTTGTTTTTAATAAACATTTTTAAAAATTTTTGTAATAACAAAGTACAACTGTCAATTGAGCCGTTGACATTGAAAGTGGCATAAGTAACAACTGAATAGTTTTTTTTTCCATTTTTAATAAATTTGAAATTAATAAGTTGAGAAGTATTGAGATTTTTTTGAGAGGAGTGTTGATAATTAACGGTATAACAAAAATGTTTATTTTGAAAGTGGCGTAGGACGCGGTACTCAGGAAATTAATTACAGAGCTTAGTGTGAAAGAAATGGTAACATGTAATAAGTGTGTTTGAAGTATTGTTATGATTATTGGACTTATTTTTATTAGTACGAAAGAATAGTGCAGCTTTCTGAACTATATTTTATTATTTTTTTTGTCGTTTTTTTAATCGACCTTTTTTTATCTTTAATAAAAAAAAATTTTTATTTATTTTTGTTATCAAAAATAAAAAAATTTTTTCTTGAAGAAGCTTTCCATAGGAAAGCGAAATATCGAAAAGAAAAATATATATATTGTTAATTTAATTTAAAAAGACCGTAAAAAAGAATCAGAGATATTTATTATTTTTTTTTTATTATATTTTATTCTCAGGAAGTTGCTTCGCGTTGTGTAAAATATTTAAGAATGTCACAACTCAAAAGCATATTATTGCCTATAGTAACTTATGTAAAGGACGAAATTGTAACACAAAACTCTCATTAACTTTGATGAAAATTGTTCAGTCTTCAAAAAACATTATCTAAATTCTTAAACACAAATTTTTAATTTCGGTTTGTTCATTCTTATCAAATGATAGTTAATCACTTTGGTGTGATAGAAAAGGCCTTGAAAAAACAAATGTTTTATAAAGTCTAAATGGTTACTATAGGGTGGCAGGGCCCTGTCGAAAAAATTCTTCACAGTACACAACATGGAGAAAAAAGATTTTATTTCATTTCAATCATTAGAAAAATCCGTTTTACAAAGAAAAGTAAATACAGACCAAAACAAAGTGAATTGGCTAAAATTTTAATGGTTTCAATTATACCATGATATTCCCTATAAAATGTTTTATAAACTAACTTAGGATATAAAAGATGACAAAAATAAAGTGACTTATGCCACTTTTAAACTAAACGGCTCAATTTATTGTCAACACAATTTGTTTTGTTATTAAAGTTTCAATAATAAAATAGAACTGTCAATTTGTTGTAGGTTTAAAGTAGGTTTTTCCTACTTTAAAGTTAGCAAAGGTTTTTTAAGGTAAAAACGTTTTTTGAATACAACTTTAGGAAATTGTGCTTAACAACGGCGGTTAAACCTGCTTTAAGTAAAAAAATTAGATACGTCATCTAATAATTGATTAAATCTTTCTTAAAACACATATTGACCCATGCGGTCACAAATTATGTAGCATATTTAAAAATGGCTTGAGTCCACAGACCACAGGAAATAACCTTTAAAATTCTGTGGCATTCATATGGCGCGCATTAGTTCTAATTATTCTCCTTTACTTTACCGTTTCTACACCACTGACTATTCCACAAAGTAAGTCCATGTGGCCATCTTTTAAGTTTTTAGCGAACTCACTATTATCTAATTTCGTAGAGAAAATAAAGATTCTTATCGCTCTCATTTAATTGACCACAAATAATAAATATTTTGTAAGAATACTAACCGTTTTATAAATTATCGAATATAATTTATAGACCCTATTTGTTTTAAATATAAACTACAGGGTGTTAGAAAACTAATTCTTTTTGGGTGTAGAAACGCCTTTTTAGAATATAACGTTAATTAAAACATTTTTAATTAAGAATATAACAAAAATAGTTTTTATAACTTTTGATTTAAATTTAAAAAAAATATTGTTAAATTCTGCAGAAAATTGTATAGAAGTAGATTTAAATAATTTATTTCTTCTTACATTTGCTCATATACATTTTAAAACATTTCTTAGAGAAATGATAACATTTCTTTCCAGCCATGTTAATTAACATAAAATAAAAAGTTGACCAAATGTTAGAGAGCAATTGTATTTTTATCAAAATGTTACTGATATGCAATACACCCTGTAACTTAACAGTAACAAATGCGATTAAAATAAATAGCAATGGACAGCTAACATGTTGTATTATGTTGTCTCAAGGTTGTGTTTACGTTTGTTCTTCTATCTCCAACAAGCAACGAACTTAAATTAAAATGTATTTTTGGCATTTCATTTATAAACGCAAGATTTGAAGTCACAAAGTTTCAGTACAATTTCTGCAACATTCGTGAAATGTGTGTTCGTTCAGTGTTCGGTTGCGGTGTAAAAATATAAAACTTAAACAAATTATTAAATACTAAAACGGTTTAACGAAGTAATAAAACAAATTTAAAATCGGTTATTTTATATTTTTGCTTTTTAACGACTTAAACACCCTCGACATTCTTGTTGTTTTTTTTCTTTTGTGTTTTTAATGAAATTAAAATGTTGAAATGGAATGATAATCAAACAGATTGAAATTTCCAAAATTAAAGAATAAAAACCTACAAATTTTTAAAAATAAAATATACAATTTGTTAGAAAAAAAAAATATTAAATCGAAAGAGAAATTTTGTGCCTTTAAGTTTGAAATAAAATTAGAAATCTGTTTTTTATAATTTTATGATTTTAAATAAAACAAAGTTTAGAATTTGTGTGTAAAGATTTCTGTTTTTCTATTGATGGATTATTTTGCTGAATTCGCTTTTGGAAACAATTTGCATACACGAAAAAAAAGGTTGGTTGCTGGGCATAAATTCCGAATCATTTTCTTCAATTAAATTATGTGTGTTATTTATTGTTTTATTTATTTAGTTATTCATTTATTTATTTATTTATTTATTCTTATCAATTTATTTTAATATATAAAATGGATCAGCATTTGTGTTAGGGATGCAGCAGGATGTGTGACATTAAAAATTTAAAAATAATTAATTTTATTGTTCGTTAACCGAAAGTGTTAAAAATAAAAACCGTTGTGTTTAGAGTTTTAAATATTTTTCCAGAAATGATTTTTTATTTTATGCCAACTTTAATTTGATATTAATTTTAAATAAAGTTTTATTGCATAAAATTGCTTAAAGTCTCATTATTTAATGCATTATGTAAATATATTGGACTTTTTTTTTTAATTAGCCACTTTGAAAATTTTATTATATTTGAGAAACAAATAAAGAATTACAAATACTCATAAAATTCAAACAAGAATTAAAACATACTGAATAAATATTAAATATTATTTTTATTAAAAGTTTTTAATTTTAAGTAAATTAAAATTAAGAATTTTTATATTTTTAAAATTAAAAAATTTTTTTATAAAAGTTAAACTTAAAAAATTTTTATATATTTTAAGTTAAAAATTTTTTATTTAAATTTAAAATGAAAAATTTTTTATAGTTTTCAAAATAAAAAAATTTTGATATTTTTAAAATTAAATATTTTTTAAATTAAAAATTTTTTATATAAATTTAAAATTAAAAATTTTTAACATTTTTAAAACTAAAAATGTTTTATATAAATTCAAACTTTAAAAATTTTTATATTTTTTAAATTAAAAATTTTTATATTTATATTTAAAATGAAACATTTTTTATATTTTTCAAAATTAAAAATTTTTGATATTTTTAAAACTAAAATTTTTTTATATATTTATTTAAATTTAATTTAATTTTTGTAATTAAAAATTTTTAACTTTTTTAAAACTAAAATTGTTTTATATAAATTCAAACTTTAAAAATTTTTATATTTTTTTAATTAAAAATTTTTTTATTTAAATTTAAAATTAAACATTTTTTATATTTTTTAAAATTAAAAATTTTTGATATATTTAAAACTAAAAATTTGTTTATACATTTATTTAAGTTTAATTTAATTTTTTTAATTAAAAATTTTTAATATTTTTAAAACTACAAAATATTTTATATAAATTAAAGCTTAAAGTATTTTTATATTTTTTAAATTAAAAATTTTTTATTTAAATTTAAAATTGAAAATTTTTTATATATTTAAAATTAAAAATTTTTGATATTTTTAAAACTAAATTTTTTTTTATATAAATTTAAACTAAAAAAAATTTTTTTTTAAATTAAAAATTTTTTTATTTAAATTTAAAATTAAACATTTTTTATATTTTCAAAATTTAAAATTTTTAATATTTTTAAAGCTAAAAACTATATTTATATTTATTTTAATTTAATTTAATTTTTATAATTAAAAATTTTTAATATTTTTAAAACTACAAGATATTTTATATAAATTTAAGCTTAAAAAATTTTTATATTTTTTGTATTAAAAATTTTTTTTTAAATTTAAAATTAAAAATTTTTTTATATTTTTAAATTAAAAATTTTCAATGTTTTTAAAATTAAAAGCTTTGATTATTATTTTTATTCGACCTTTTATATCTTAAAAAATATGTATTAATCTTTTTAACGGTATTTTTAATTAAATTTAACAACATATTTTTTTCAATATTTCGCTTTTTCAGGATATTAATTTTTATAAAAAACAAAAAAAAAAAACAATAAAAATTAATTTCTTGAAGAAGCTTTCCATAGGAAGCGAAATATTGAAAAAATAAAATAAAAGGACCGTTTTACAGATTAATACATATTTAATTAAAATAAAAAGGTCAATTAAAAACAATAATCAAATTTTTAATTTAAAAAATATACAAATTTTTTTAATGGAAATTTATATAAAAAAATTTCAGTGTTAAAAAAATTTTTAATTTAAACAATATAAACATTTTTTAAGTTTAAATTTTTATTAAAAGTTTTTAATGATCTTAAATAAATATCTTTTTTCTTTCTATTAATTATTATTGTTAATAATTTTTTGTTTTCAAAAATATAAAAAATTTTTTCCTGAAGAAGCTTTCCAAAGGAAAGCGAAATATCGAGAAGAAAAAATATATAAAAAAGATCGTTAAAAAGTTTTTAATTTTAAATTTATATAAAAAATTTTTATTTTTAAATTTATATAAAATGTTTAATTTAAAAAATATTTAATTTTAAAAATATTAAAAATTTTGAATTTCAAATTTATATAAGAAATTTTTAATTTGAAATTTAAATAAAAAATTTTTAATTTAAAAAATATAAAAATTTTTTAGGTTTAAATTTATATAAAAAGTTTTACTTTTAAAAATATCAAAAATGATAACTTTAAAAATATAAAAAATTTTAATTTTAAAAATATCAAAATTTATTAATTTTAAAATATAAAATATTTAAAATTTTTACAAATAACAAATAATATATTAATTGTTTAACTTGCAAAAAAAAATATTCGTTTTAATTTAGAAAACCCGGCAGTAATATTTTGCATTAAACATTTCGATTAAAATTAAGAGTCTTTGCTGAAAATCGATTCATAGCTCACCGATATAAAAAAATCATTTATATTTTATTTAAAATTATTTAAAAAAATAAAATAATTAAAAAAGCCTAAAAATTTATTTTAAACAAGTATTTTTTTTAATAATAGTTTTAAATGGAATTTAAATTTTAATTGAAAAGTTTTAAGTAGTACTTTTGCTTACTTCTTTAAAAAAATTTATAGTGAATGAAATTAATAAAAAATTTTGATTTTTTAAAAAATTTTCTCCAAACTCCGGTACAGGTCCCTTGCGATCGTCTGACTCGATTTCAACAGCTTATACTACAAAACTCCATTCTGATCCCCTTAAATACAGAGCATTATAGATATTCGGCTTCGTAGATCATTTAATTGACTGGCCGGGCTTTACATATGACTTGGGGTTACAAAATTTTCTTATTCAGAAATATTCTACTTGATTTTGAGCAAATTTTAATTGCAATTTTCTACGATCATTTCATAATTTTTTAGATTAGTTATGGCTCCCAATGATTTCAAAATATTATTTTCTATTAACCCGTCATAAACGTCGTGAAAATTGCAAACAAAAAATTCAACTAATTAATTTTTATTACCAAGTTATTCACCTGTTACTATGGGTGATAAAAAGTATTATGGATTCGGAAGATCTTGATGTTCTTGGCATGAAAATTCAGTGCAATATTCGATGGACTAAACACATTTTTCAAAGTTCTAAGGAAGCTTTCAAGTGCCTCGCTTTTCTAAAACGGTGTAAGAGATACTTCACTCCATTCGATCTTGTGGAATATAACACTCATGTATAGGCCGGTGGCACAAAGTCTATTTTGTAGTTGCTTGACCGCGTACAGGAAAGGGCTAAGAGGCTCATTTGGCACGGTAGGGTATCCAACTCTATTGATTTTCTCTAGAGCATCGACGCAATGTAGGTGGTATTTCACTGCAGTAGGGAACTTGTTTCCGAAACTCACACGTTTTTGCGTTTAATTTTAATTTTCTAAACTTTTTATTTTAAACAATAATTACTTCAACCAACACAGTGTATTCCGCATCTCCTTGCAGCGTTATTAATTTCGCATACTGTTTCGTATTTACTTGTGTTTTCTTTGTTAATGTTTTTTAATCTCTAAAAATTTTTTATTTATATTTCTTCTAAGAATTAAGAAATTATTTTCTATTGATCTTTGTTACAATTTTTTATATTTTCTATTTCAAATCAATTATTTTCAATTGTACTTTGGAAGCAAAAAAAAAAATAATTATGATTAAAATGTTTTGTTGTTATATTATTAAATACAATAATTATCTTTATAGTTTGTCTAATAACTCATTCTCTTAATAACCACAATTGTGTTGATGCAAAAAATACAAAAAATTCGCTGATTTTTTTTTATTTCAATAAACAAGTTGCTTTTATTTATCAATAGAGTTTTAATTTTATTTAATAATTTTAACAATGAAAATTATGTCTGCTCATTAACTTTCTTATTTATTTATGGTCACATTAAATTGTTAAGAAAGTTTAATGAGAAATAGCAAAAAAAAAAAAAAACAAGAAAAAAATTAAATAAATAAGAAATTGAATTAAAAATTTGTCTAGTCAGACTGTTTGAAGTATTTGTTCTTTCGATTATCAAATTAAGCAATTTTTGTTATTAATAATTTCCACAATTTGCCACTTAAAGAAAAAGTCAATAAACTTTTAAGTTTCTATGATTTTCAACAATTGATTGTTACCGAGTTATCGTGGGAAAGAATTAAGGAATTAAAAATTTCAAGAGCTTTTTGCAAAATGCTGAAGAGCTATCGGATGAGGGGATTTGTACCCAAAATGGGATTTTTTTCTTTTTAATAGGATTAAAAAATTATTGTAATTTTTTTTAGTGAATTCTTAATTATCCTGGTGTTGTAATTGTAATTAGTTATTTCCTTTAGCTACAAGTCTTTTCGTAGGTTAACGAAAACGCCCTTTACGGTAAATAAACCCGTAACACGTTTAATCGCCAAAACATTTTATCAAAATCAATCATTCATCGATTAGTGTGACGTTGAGAAATGAGTGACGAGACACATTTTCATTTGAATGGATTCTGGGGAATGGCAAACCCCTTAATTATTCAGTAACAGTAACCTTTGCATTCATTAAAAGTGACAGTCTGGTGTGCAATTTGGTCAGGAGGAGTCATTGGACTTTACGTCTCCGAAAATGAAAACGGCGTAACGATAATAACTGCATTATTTGGCCTGGATTAACACATGTGGTAACAACAAAACGATGCCACATCACATATAGCAAGGATTACAATGGAATTACTGAGAGACCTTCTTCCACAACAAGTTATTTCACGAAATGGTGATATTGATTGGCCTCCACGGACTTCTTTTTGGGGGGATATCTGAAAAGCAGGGTTTATGCAAACAAACCAGAAATCCTTGAGCAACCCCAACAAAATATTCGTGATGAAATTAATGAAATACCGCGTGAAATGTGAGAAAATGTTATGAGAAATTTGCTCAAAAGGGCGGGGATTTTCTAATATTTTAGATCATACATAATTGCCGACATTAAATAAAAACATTTATCAATATAAGATCCATTATATTTCGTTTAATCAAAAATCATAAACACACAAATTATTATCCCCTTCCGGCCGACACCCTGTAGCTATGAGCAATGCTTGTGTAGAAAGAGTTTTTCTCAATTTTCAAGTAGCACTGCAGGCAACAATGTCTATTTAGTCAAGTACCGTGTTACATTCTTTAGGAAAGGGATAGAGAAGAGATGAAACAGGTGGTGAAGGTAGAAGGATAGAATTACGGAAATTAACTGCCATATAAGACAGCACAGCGATCAGTGACTATGCCTTCATCGCTGAGCAGCCCCACCGACAGTCACTTTTTATTTTTGTAGTGAAAAAAACCAAGGTCTTTGTTGGGAAACGAACCCACAACCCCCATACTGACAAGCTAGTACACTACTTATTAGCCTACAGGGGCACTTAGTTAATTTAATAAAGGACATAATAAAGAACAAAATGAGATGTAAAACACATTTTAAAAATTTAAGGCGGGGCCATTAATCCATCTCCAGATATAAAATACTTTTTGTTATGGACGAGCTGTAACATTGTGGAAGAAGCTCTTGTGTCAACTGAATCTCATGTGAAAACAAATGCAAAATTGTGGCCAAAGTTATTTTTTGAAGACCAAGCTCCTGAGCACGATGTCGAATTGAACCTTTTATTGACCAGCAGTAATGTTTAGCCGATCTCGCATTACGTGGTGGGCCATGCTTGGGCCTGTCACCTACAGACCTTCATTCTTTGAAATCATTCCCTATACGATAAATAGTGCGTTTTGTTGGTACGTAGTTTCTCTCAAAAATTACACGTAATTTTTCTCATCATCACAGTAGTCGATGATTGAATTTGATAAAATGTTTTAACGATTAAAACACGTTGGTTTATCGAATATTTTTCCATAATAAATTTGCCACGTGCACACTTCACGATTTTGGCAGTCGTTTGAACTGTCAAGACTAATGATTATTAAAATAGCGTCACACTGTACAAGTGTTGGCTGCGCTGTAGTACGTCTTAATTTACTCATGCAAAGCTGAAGGGATTTGCTTTTTATTTTTTACTATAGAAATACGTATCGTATAATTGACGAGGCGGATTATAAAATCAGCATTATTTTTTCTATAGTTTTTTTGGTACAAAAACATCTGGTTTCTGTTTTTTTTTGGCGATAAAAACTTTAAATCTGGGGCTTTGATTCAAAAAGAATCTACGAATTCTAGATCGATACCAAATGAAAGCTTATTCTAGAGAGAGAACAATAAAACAAAGAGAATGAATAAGATCCTATGGCAAAATAAGTGAAAGATTTCAGTTTCCTTATTTTATATTTTAATAAATTTCTTTTATTTTGTAAATCACAGATGCAATAAAAATGACATTTTGGTCATATTTTGCTCTCTATTTATTTCTAATTATTATGCCACCGATGTTTCTGTCACACTGTGCGTGGACCCCCTTAAAAGAATGTAAATAAATCAATTTTAGTAGACTAGCGTTTGATCTAAATGTTGTGAAAACTTTTATTTATTGAGGAAATTTAGAGCAAATCTAGATAGAGAGAAAAAGAGAGAAAGAGAGAGAGAAAGAGAGAACACTTGTAAGTACTTATAAAATTATACTATTACTCATGAGTGCATGGGTACCCGGTTCAAAAATGTATATCGTATATCCTAAAAACTATCAAAGAACAGTCTATATTGAAACAAAAAAATGGGACTTTAACTAAAAGTCTGGGGAGAGAAATAAATGGATATAAGAAAATATATAAAGCTAAATCTCTTAAGGCCGTGTCAGATAAAACTTTTGCTTTGCGTTGCGTCAGAGTTTCGCTTTGACATTTGAGTTAAAATGTACTCAAACGTATGAAAGTTGCCACATAAAGCACTTTTGATGCAACGCAAAGCGAAAAGTTAACCAACATTCAACTTTTTGCGCGCTTTGACAAACACCTGGCTTTTATTATTTGTGTTTGTGTGTGGGCGTAAACAAAAAATTCATGAGTGTTGTCAAAGTTTATTGTGGCATACACCACTTGATTTACGCTTTTGCTTTAAAGTTTCAAATGTCACGCAAAGCAACAAAGTTTTATCTTTAAGCTTGTAGCAGCTACTGTGAAAAAATAATGCCTGACTAGATTAAATATTTATAATATTAAGGAATCTTTAAAGGTCCCTTGGTTAGAAGGGGGGGGGGGGCGGGACGGTACAACGGTATTCCATTTATAATATTTATTACCACCTGCATCTATAGAAAAACGTTAAACATAAAGTCAGGCTGAGAATGATAGGAAAAATTATACTGATATGTGCGTATATTTTCCGACGGGGTTTAATATATTTTTGTTTGGGTATGGTTTTACGTCGAGCCTTGCCAAATTTGGTTTGTGAACAAACCGGTTTCGGCTTTTATACTCAATATAAAGAGAACACTGAAGATGACAAATAGTAGAAACCGGCTACTGAGTATAAAGAGAACACTGAAAATGGCAAATAGCCGAAATCGGTTTGTTCCCAAACAAAATTTGACGAGGGTCGACGTAAAACCATACCCAAATAAAAAAAAAAATTATACTCTTTTACAGCATATTAACAAAAGTGGGTCTCATCAAATATTTCGGGGAGGGGTGGACGGTTGAAACCTATATAGTATTTATGATCCATTATCTATAGAACTACTACTTGCTTTAAAATTTTTCGAGACTACTGTGAAGATTAATAGGGCAGTCAGATATAAAACTTGTAAAAGAGGTTGGGGAGAAAGAGCAGACACCTTCATCTATAATTATAATCCTCCTGTTATAAATACGCCTTTCTGCGTTATTTATTTACATAAATATAAATTTTGAACAGTGAACAATTAATTAAGAGATGATTGCCATGGCGAATTCATGCGAATTCAATTATTTTTCTTAACGATCAAATACAACTGATGCAGACAAATAGTATTTTTCATAACATATGTGACATTATGATAACATCTAAGTTAAGTAAGATTATCGAAATTTATCTTTTCTCTTTGTTTTTTGTTTCTTCGTCAATTCAGTTCGTTGCTGTTGTTTCAAAGAGGACTTGAAATGGTAAATAAAACTCGAATTTATTCACTAGATAATCAACTGAGTTTTATTTAATTTGTTAAACTATTTCCGCATAACATATTTTATCTTTGTAACTCACTTAGTCTCAAAAGAGTTTTAAGGGTTCTAACTTTTACAGGCATTGCTGATATATTCGTTGTGGCTACTCAGAATGTCCAATAATTCTGAGTAGCAACTCGAGCCTTATAAATAGTATTTTATATATAACTTTACTCGTTCCGTAGCGTGGCTGGAAAAAAAAATAATTTCCACTGAAGTTTTCGAGTAAAAGTAAACAAAAAACAAAACAGAAAAAAACATAAAATCTTAATGATTACGAAAAGAAAATTTTATAAGAGACAAAGAAAAACACTTGTTAGCAAAACATTTTAAAAACTTATAAAAATATTAAACATTCAACAATCGATTATAACATTATGATGGTTGCAAACAAAACGAATAATAATAAAAAAAACGAAATATTCGCATCAGACCCAACAAAAATGCTACAAAAGAACGCCTCCTCCACACATTCTGTTAACAGTCGTCGGTGTGTTAAACCATCATCAAAAAGCTGACACGATTGAGTGTCAGCAAGAAACAAAAAAAAAATCAAAAAAAAAATAAAATGTAAAATAAATCAAAAAGAAAAGAGAAATAAAGAAAAAATGATATAATAACAACTAGTTGCTAATATAATCGAAATTGAATGCTTGTGTTTTTTATTTTATTTCATTTTTTTTTTTTGATATAAGTATCTACAAGATAGTTAGTTCAATCAGCCAGTTGGTAGGTCGTTTAGTTTTGCACACACACATACACTTATTTATACTTAAATAAAATGTGGTATAGATTTTTTTTTAACTGAAGTATTTGAATTATGTTTGGTTGTTGATGTTGCTGCTGCTGCTGTTTGCAGCTAAGTAATCGATCGATAAGATACAACCGACAACAACAAAAATATAAAAACATTACGAGGACAAAAATGGTTCAAAAGAAAAAAAAAAACAAAACAAAAACAAATAAAAACAGAAATCAAATAAACAAAGTAGTGAAACGCACACAAACACACACACACACACACATCTTAAAGAACTTTTAATATGATGACACCTGTAAAAGATAAAAAGCTGCTCCACTAAATTTGCGATAATAATGACTATTAGGTGCGTGATTTGATTTACATCTGCACCGACTATATAGTCATAATCAGATGGTGGTCAAACCACTTGGTTGATTGGACATCACCCACGTCCCAGGAGGCCATTGAATACGTATATCCTCCGGTCACTCCTGGTAGCAATTTCAAAAGCCCGAAGTAGGCCGCAGCCTTCACTCCTTGCTAAAGAGTTGGAGACTTTCCAACTCCTGGCCCAGAACGCACGAAGCCTTTTTTTATCAAGAACACGACAGCATTCATGCTCACTGAACCTGAACCATTCATTGTGTTAATTTGAATGATCCGACCTACAAACTCTCACGAGGGTTCGAAACCACAACCACCACGATACTCCCATATAGAGGCCAACCTCAATAACCAGTCAGAGAACATCTTTGCCTAAAGAGACAAATAGTGAACTCTGAGAGCGTACTGATTCCCGTGGAAACATGTGGATTGTCCAGGTGACTCCTACTAGCCTTTGAGAGGCCTGGGCTCCCCGGGAAGGTATATTACTTTGTTTTGCCGCCATTTTAGTATACATTGGTCTTGGCAGTTCCTATTTGGTGGTCGTGAAGCAGATACGTGCTAATTTATTATGGAAAAATATTCGATAAACCAACGTGTTTTAATCGTTAAAATTTTTTATCAAAATCAATCATCGATTACTGTGACTGTCACGGTGAGAAAGTTAAGTGAAATTTTTGGAAGAAACAACGTTTTTTTTAATGCAACAATGCCTATTTAGTCAAGTACCGTACCACATTCTTTAGGAAAGGGATAGAGAAGAGATGATACAGGTGGTGAAAGTGAAGGATAGTCGGAAAGTAACTGCCGTATTAAGACAGCACAGAGACCAGTGACTATGCCTTCATCGCTGAGCAGCCCCACCGACAGTCAATTTTTATTTTTGTAGTGAAAAAAACCAAGGTCTTCGTTGGGAATCGAACCCACAACCCCCATACTGGCAAGCCAATACACTACCTACTAGCCTACAGGGGCACCTAAGCAAAACGCACTATTTATCGTATAGTGAACGATTTTGAAGAAAAAGTTGATAGGCCGAAGTATAGACCACAACGCACTGCAAGATCGACGGAAAACATGACTGCTGCTCAAGAAAGTGTTCAAACAAACAATCAACCTCTATTCGATGTTGTGCTCAGGAGCTTGGTCATCAAAGAACATTTTTGGGCACAATTTTTTCACAGGGATTTGCATTTGTTTCCAAATGAGATTCAGTTGATACAAGAGCTTCTTCCACAAGATCATTTACGCCGCCATACATATGCCAAATACCCCTGACAACGCCGGTTTTCATGAAAAAATCATAATGGGTGATAAGGCACATATTCATTTGGATGGATATGTGAATAAACAAAATAATCGGTTTTGGGGAATGAAAAACTCTCAAATTATTCAACAACCACCTTTGCATCCAATAAAAGTGACAGTCTGGTGTGCAATTTGGTCAGGAGGAATCATTGAACTTTACTTCATTGAACCTACTACTTGAAAATGAAAATGGCGTAACTGTAAGCGATATCGTGATATGATTGAAAACTTTTTGATGCCACAACTCCAGGCTTTGGGCTTGATTAACACGTGGTATCAACAAGACGCTGACACATCGCATACAGCCATACTCTGGAGGATGGTCTTTAAAAAAAAAAACTTTGGCCACAATTTTGCATTTGTTTCCACATAAAATTCAGTTGACACAAGAGCTTCATCCACAAGACCATTTACGCCGCCGTACATATGCCAATAGGATGTTACAGCCGGTCTATAGCAGCTCGTTCAGGAAAAAATCATAATGAGTAACGAGGCACATTTTCATTTGAATGGATATGTGAATACACAGAATAGTCGGTTCTGGGGAATGGAACCCCCTCAAATTATTCAACAGTCATATTTGCATCCATCAGAAGTGACAGTATGGTGTGCAATTTGGTTAGAAGCAATCATTGGACCTTACCGGTGTAACGGTAACTGTGAATGGGGAGCGATATCGTGATATGATTGCAAACTTTTTAATGCCACATCAACAAGATGGTGCCACATCGCATGAATTACAATGGAATTACTGCGAGACCTCTTTCCACAACAAGTTATTTCAAGAAATGGTGGTGTTGATTGGCCTTCACGTCGCCTGATTTGACTGCTCCGGACTTCTTTTTGTGGGGATATCTGAAAAGCAAGGTTTATGCAAACAAACCAGAAACGCGTGATCAAAATATTCGTGATAAAATTAATGAAATACTGCGTGAAATGTGTGAGAATGTTATGAAAAATTTGGTTAAAGGGGCTCGCATTTGTGAGGCTAACAGAGGCAGACATTTATCTGATATTGTGTGCCGACAACATTTATCAATTTAAGATCCATTCTCTTTCATCAAAAATTATAAACAAACGGAGTAGTTTATCTTCCCGGCGAACACTCTGTATTTGAAATTTACTTAAAATAAATAGGTATTCCGAAAGGCTTCCTCCTCGGGGGCACTTTGATATATATCTTGATGGAATCTCACCCTCATTATATGTGTTACCAGGGGTAAAAGGGAGAGTCCAGTCCCATAAAGGCTAGCAGGAGCCAACTGCATAACTCCAAGTTTTTTCCAGAGTTCAGCTTTTTGACTTTTTAACTGTTCTCTGACTGATTATTGAAGTTGGCCCTTTGGGAGCAGCATCGTGGTGGCTGTTTCGAAGAATCATTCACTTTTGACGTTAACACAGTAAGCAGGCTCGTCATGTGTTCTGGACAAGTAGTTGGATCGTCTTCGACTCTTAAGCAACAAGTGGGGGTGGCGGCCTGCTCCAAGCTCATGAAGCTGCAGCTAGGAATGACCTGTTGGATAGAATTATACTTCGGCTTTCTAGGGTGAGTTTGATGGTTCATATTACCCACAGTCCACCACAGTTGATCCACCGTCGGTTTAGGGCTTACATAGCCTAGATACTAACGTAAATCTTATCAAGCATTCCGTAAGGCTTTTGATATTCTTTAAGAATATTATTAATTATTCAAATTATTCAAAGTATAACTAGTATAAAAAATAAAACTTTTAATTAAAGGGTGACCCAATAGTGATGTGATTAGTTTTTGAACCGCAATAGCAAGAAATTTTAACTTTAAGTATTCTTTATGTCCACTAGAACAAAAAGTAGAAATAATTTTAAATTAAAGGTAAAATAGAAAGGGTGTTCCTAACGTGCTGTGATTTTAACATTCATAGCTTAAAATTTTCAACTGTAATAGTTTTCAGAAATTTAGAATTTACATGGGAGGTACAATAGGTATAAATAAATTTTCTATATAAAATAAAGTATAAAAAAAATTTGTTTAAAAATTAAAAGGAGTTGCCAGGGAGCTCGGCATTTCGATCCCTTTTTTTTAAAAGGACAAGAATATAACAAATAAAATTAAAAAAAGTAAAAAGTAATTATCAGTAGAAAGTCCTTCATATATGAATACGCCAGCCGTTCCTTCTTTGTTTATTTTCTTTAATAGAAACAGTAAAAACTGAAAAACACTTGAAATTTTAAAAAACTCGTAAGATTTTCTTTAGTATCTTTGCAAGGTTAATCAAAAATCTTTAAACACCTTTAAGACACCTTTATGGATAGAAATAAATGAAAATGAAAACTCGAAAAACACTTGCTATAAAAATTCTGTATGGAAAAATAAAGCGGAATAGGTGGGAGGGAGTTTGTAAAAATCAACAAAATACCAATTGAAAATTATAAGCAGACTTTGCAAGGAATGAAGTCTTGAAAAGAATAATCAAAAAATTTAGAACTAAATTTTGTTTTTAAACATCATCTGATTTTTTTACCTTAGACTTTGGTTTAGAATATTGAATACATTGAATACATAAAAGGCCACAATGATCACAGGGTTCCATACCCAAAAAATAGAACTGCAACACCAAACAACGGAAAAATATTGCAGAAATACTATGATGACAATATCAAACAAAGCAAAAAGAATAAAAAATAAGTCGGGTTTTCCTTCCTGACGCTATAACTCTTCAACGCCCCAATTGAATACCACGGTTTTGCTTTGGTTAGAAAGGTCTCGAGCTCCGTGAGGGTTATAGCAAAAAAAATTCAGGAAAAATTTCAAGATAAAAGCAGGAAAACAGGGAAAATCATTTTTCGCACACAGCGCCATCTTTAATACATGTACTACAACGGCATCAGTGCATGGTGTGTAAGTATCCCTCACGAAAATAAGTACGTTTCATTTTAAGTAGATGGCTCCGGCGCGTGATACACTGTTTGACAGCTACTCATGAGCACGTGAAATTGAGGTTAAAGTTATTCGTTTCCTAACAATCAAATCAATTTCGCGAATTGTGCAAATTTTTATTCAACTTCACCAGCAGGCATTTGTCCTTAAGGTGGTAAGCTGAACTGTGTAAATTATGTGGATCGTGCATTTGAGGTTAAATTCACCAATCTGTCCATAGTCCAAAATGCCGAGAGGACAAGGTGCGAACATCGGCGGCCGCACAAGACATGCAAGCCAGCAACAAGTGGCGAAGAAGCGAAGAATGACAAAATAGAATAAGAGAAAATACCCGATTGAGACAACTTGTGAGCACATAAAGATCGTTGGCATCACACAATCGCTTGGCATTCCAATATGATTCCACTGCGAACTACAGTGATGATGACAATTTAGATATTAGACCAATGATGATATTGCAATGCGTTAAAATTCAAAAGAGAAACAGCTGGATTTTGCTGCGCAAGTAGAAAAGTCAAACTGGGTCCATTACTTCCACCACCACAGCCACTGAAACCATTGTTCGATGGAATTGATCCCGATTCCAACCATTCTCTTAAACGCATCCCTGAATACAACAACTGCTTTCGCATGACTTCCTTTGGAGCTAATATCATTCGAGAAGGCGGCTTCATGCCGATTTGCAAGGTAAAAGTCTTCAACCAATCAATCACACCAACACAATCAATTGCAACACATAACAACTACACATAAACCACTTACTAAACTATCACACGATCAGAAGTCACATCGTATTCTTCAAAAAGAAATAAATTAATTATTCGATCTTAATTGTTTGCCAACGTCAGACCAAAAAACAAAAAATGTGATTTACCAAAGAGCACTTCAATGAAAGGGATAATTTGCGAACACGTATAACGCTTCGATTCAGTATTTACTTTGGATTCACTTTCATTTTTTACTTAGAGAAATTCAACTAAATTCCAGTTCATTTTTGTAATCGAAATGTATTGACAAGTGAAACGGGCTTCGTCTGAAAAAATGATTTTTTTCAGAAAACGCATCTACGGCAATGTGAATGTTCGGTCGGCTTCCAGTTGTAAGGCTTCAAAGTCAAATCCTTACCCAAAATTTTTCCAATTATTGAGAAATTCAAGGAATTCAAAAATTTGGTTTTACTTCAATGTTGTGGCTCATGGCTGCGATGTTTTCAATTAAACGATCCGGTCGACACACGTTGGTGTTCGCACATTTTGTATCGACCCTGTCAACTCAAATTTAAGGACCAAATTCTTAATAGCAGTCTCAGAATGACGATGACGATTATGTTGTCCGAAAATATCACGAACTTTATAGTGAATTTTAATTATTTTAATGCGATTTTCGTGCGAAATTGAAATTTATTTTAACAACTGCCAATGCCTCTACTACGAATACGTTAAAAAAATCGAAATCTCAAAACTATCATGTTGTTTGGTATTGCCACAGTTCAAAAATAAATTTCTTGTTGAAAAACCCCGATGATACATTGCAATTTCGACTAAATTTCGAATAAATTTTAAGTTTTATATCGCATAAATAAAGTTTTGTAGCGAATTAAAATTTTTGCTGAATTTTTGAATTTTTTTTTGTGAAATTAAAAAGTGCCGAAAAGAAAATAACACAAAAACTAAAAAGTACTTTAAAGAACACATTTTAACCATCAACAGTTCACACGTAAACTGTTAAGTATCGGTACACATACATAAAAGTTCACTAAAGTACGCTAAGAAAAAGATCTGTACGTTATTTTAGTATTAATTTGGTTGTGTCATTCCTTTCCGTCTTCGCTAGAGTTGTAGAGTGTGTAGAACACGGCTTGAGAATGATGTCACCGCAAAGCAAGCGCTTGGCGTTCATATCAAACAAACAGCCACCAAAGACGAAAAGGAATGACAACAACTTTATTTTAGTGTTTGTGTCCATTAGCCAAGAATTGTTGCGTACGGTCTTTTGCTTGCGTACACATACATAACGCTAAAAACACGTTAGACGTTTGTGTTTTTTGAACTGTTTTTTCGTACTCTTTCATCTTTGAAGCTTCGGATTTGAGAAAACACATTTGTCGCCTAAAAAAGTGATAAAATTTATAGTTTCGATTTCTGAACCTCGGTTGAGCTTAAAAATAGTCTGCTATCATGCTATTCCAACTGAATTTATCTCATATTTCGAAGAACATAAATTCTTAAGCTTTTAAAATTGATGACCTTAAACAACAACAAAAAAAGTGCGGTAGAAAAAATAAAAATAAAAAAAAATAAATTCTTTTAAATTTATTTAATTTCTAGAATAAAAAGTACTACTGAAGCTGGGTTTGTTTTTGCAGATGTAAGGCGGGATAATAATAAGTAGCGGGACTATAAAAAGTACTTCTAAACGTACGTTAGTACTCGAAGCCAACAACAACAATAGGGGGAAAAAACCTAACATGTGAGATTTATGTATGTAAAATGGAAAGCAACAACAAAAATCAACTGTTTTTGGAGAATTTAGGAACAATATTTTGGATCATGCGCATTCAAATTTTTGTTTTCACTTTGACAGCTGTCAAATAGACTGTTTCTTCTTTGTAGGTATTTTTTTTCATAATATTTCCTTGTAGAGTTTATTTAGTCGCATGTTAGTGAAAGCATGTGTGTGTGTTTTGGGAAAATCCTCTAAATGGAAAATAATACCAAATTATAAATATTGAAATCCTGTTGTTTTTTGTTTTTTTTTTGCTTTTGCTTCTGTTTTTGTTTTTCTTCTCAATTTGTTGTTTTTGAGTAAATATTTCTACACTTTTTGGTGATTTGTTGTATCCTTCCCATCGGTCTAGAGTTTGACATAATCCTTTGTAACGTTAAGACGTGCATCGTCTACTGTCGGTCTTTCGCCCTGTGATTGTTGTTGTGTTTTTCCTTGCCATTATTTTACCAACTAACACACGCACACATTCAATTACGGTTGCGGAATTTCCGTTTTTTGCTTGTTTTTAGTACTTTTTGTTGTTGTTGTTGTCGTCGTTATTAGTTTTCCTGGTTATTGTTTATTTTTTCGGTCGCTAATAAATGCTGCTGCTCCTTTTTCCTGAACGAAACGGTGTTAAAATATAAAATTTTTTGCAAAAAATAAAGAAAGTGATGATTTGTTTTGTTTTTATTTTTTTGCATTTTATTTAGGGTGGAAACCTTTGGTTTCCATCAAATGAAAGTTAAAAATTCTAGAAAAATTTATTATAAATAAAAATAAAGGTGGGTAATAAAAGCCAACAAAGAACAATAGAATTTAAATGTTAAAGAATTTGTTCTTGTGCCAATACTTGTGTCTTTCTTTCTAAATTTTTTTTTTACTTAGAAAACAATTTCTTTTTACAACGGAGTCATCTTTACAAGGGAAAAAATATGTGTACAATTCAGTTTCGTTTATGTATTTGGCAGACGGTGAAATAGTGTTCATTATCGGTTCTTTTTTTTTGTAAATAATTTAAATTAATAACAACAAATCCTTTAGCAGACAGAGTTCAGGATTTCAAAGAAAAAAGTTCCTGTTTTCATTCGAATGCAATTTAAGAGAGATGATGATGATGAGATGATGATAATGATGTTTTCTTTGATTTAAAGGTGTGTTATTATTTATTAAAAATGAAAGATTGTTCTGATAGACACGTTATTTGCGCTTGTAATTTGCACGGAATATGTTTTACTGTGTCTGTCTGCTATAATCACAAGTATAAAAACATAAAATAAAAATTAAAGGGTAACCTATGCCAGGCGCGTCTTATACCTATATAACATTAAGCAGTGCCCCTGTAGGCTAGTAGGTAGTGTACTAGCTTATAAGACTAGGTGGTTGTGGGTTCGATTCCCAACAAAGTCCTTGGTCTTTTTTCACTACAAATAAAAATTGACTGTCGTTGGGGCTGCTTAGTGATGAAGGCATAGTCACTGGTCACTGTGCTGTCTTATACGACAGTTAAATTCTGTAACTATCCTTCTACTTTCACCACCTGTCTCATCTCTTCTCTATTCCTTTCCTAAAAAGTGTAGCAGCGTGCTTGACTAAAGAGGCCTGAAGTGCTGCTTCTCTTAATAAAAAACAAAAAAAAAAGCAGACCTACAAATTGAGTTTTTGTACGCTATATGAGGCATACAAAGTACAGAAAAAAAACCAAAGGTGTCTCCAATGAAGAGCCTTCTTTTGAAATATATTGTTTTTTATTTCGTATTGCAATAGGCAGGCAGACACTTTAACCATTCAGTAGAAAATGAAAAGAAATCATATAGTGATAAATTTAAAAAAAAAACCGGTACTTATAATGGAACAAGAATTAACAGCTGGCCTTGATTTCTTAAGATTTACAAGAACTTTTAATGTTTGCCAAGGTGAAGACAAAATATTTTTGTTAAGATTTCTGAAACAAATTTTTCTTAAACAAAGTTTGGTTAAACTCGTATTGACATTTCATTTAAACTAAAATTTTATTAACATAAATGTCATTAAGAATTTCCATCTGGCAACACACTGCAAAACACTTGTATATGTCACTTGATCGATTTCTATGTTTATTGCATTTAGCTTTAAAGAAGCTTTTAAAATGTTGGCCATATTTTAACAAGCTGTTAATATTAAAATCAACATTAAACTTTAAGCTTTTAGTATAAGCTTTGCTTTGCAAAAAATAATCCTTTCCTAACTTTCTGAAAATTTTTTATAAATTTATAATTTTGTTAATTAATTTTCAAAAATTCTTTGAGTTTGAAAGCTAAAAGCTTTTCCGCCAAAATACCTGCAATAACGTCTGCCGAGGGACTTGGAAATGTAACTTTAAAAACCCCTGATTTTTTTTAATAAGTAAAAAAATTTGAAGACTTCCCAAATACCTTGCCTTATAGAGCGTGAGAGAAAAATGATTAAAAAATCTATTAGTGAGAGTGAGTGAGTGAGTGTTAATCAATTTTAAGGGAATTCATTCATTTGCCTTTCAAAATTTCTGGCTAACGACTATTAGTTGTTGACCAACAGAGTTCATTGAATCGGTTTTCATTAGACTGATTTCCTTCAATTTTTTTTTCTAAATTTTATCATGGTCATTTCGTGATATGATTTACATCTGCACCTGGCAGTGAGCCTCAATCAGATGGTGGTCAAACCACTGTGAGTGAAAAGCAGCGCCTTTCACGCCCTATGAGGCCGAAGTCTAATTCTAGCAACAGGTCCCGGGCAGTTAATATTTAAAGTTGCCTCGTTATGCCTACATTATGCTACGCTAAGCTTTTCAGGTTAGTTATGAAAAAATATTGTTCCTTCGCCTTTATGTAAAATTAAATTAAAATGTCAACCAATAGTGATGTAATTATCACCTAAGTGGCCTTGTTTTTAAAGGACAGACACTTTAAGCTAAAATATTTTTATGTTCAGTAAAGGACTATAAAAAGTGTTTCCATAATAACAGAAAATATTGCTCATTGTAGTCATTAGTCTTAAATTTATTATTCGATTCTGTTAAAGCTTTTTCGTTTATATTTAATCGCTTTTCGAGTGGGTGGTTTTTTTCACGATTATGGATACATGAAGTTCTACTGCACAGACCGTTTCTTAATCTGAAGAAGTCTGTATTCAAAAGAAGTTTAATTAAAATCCAAACAATGAATACTGACCAACAATTTGCCCAGGTTTTCTTTTTTTCTTGCGCCTTGTTTCCACTGTGCGCTTTGCTTTCATGATTTATTTATTCAGCCTGTTTTGATAGAGCCCTCATCTTTGAAGCCATTTCATATGAAAAGAAAACATTATTATGGGATTTGAATTCTTAGAAAAGTTTTTCGAAATCCTTCTTTTATTTAAGAACATCTGTCCTCAATGAGGAAAATTTATATATAAATAAAACGGTCTTACACTTATAGTCGCTAGATATTAAACTTGCTTTTTAATTTAAGGTTTTTTTAAGCTGCTCCGGGTAACTTAAAATTTTTCTTTGTTTTGAGATAAAAAATGGAGGGCGTTGCCACCAAAACATTTGTATTTAATTTATTAATTGTTAGAATTTGTATGACATATACAATTTGTAATGGTATTTACAGTTAAATATATTAGACAAATATATTAGTGACAAACTAATAGCTCTGGTGTAATCAATAGTTTTTAGTAAAAAAAAATTATATAAAAAAATTTCTTGAGCAAAAATAAAACAAAATAAATAATGACAACATAGAGTCCACTCCAGTCATTCATCGTTAGCAGTGTGCTTATCTGTTGTTCTGGGAATTGTGAGTTCACTTACCACAAAAAAAAATCAAACTGCGCGATAAATTACAGAAGAATTTTTCTTTTCTTTTTATACAATTTTTTTTTAATAAAATTATCCCCGTAAGTAAACTAAATCACTTAAAAATTATCTTGTGAAAGAATTTTAACAACGACTGGGTAGTTGTTAAATAGTCTTTTTTCGCTGTAATCATTTGTTGTAAATTGTATTGTGTATATTAAAATGTAAAAAATATGTAAACAAATTTAATTATTATTTTATAAAAGAAATGTCATTCTTTAGAAAATATTCTTTTATTTGTCTTGAAAGTACTATGAAAAGGTTGGCAACCTTATTTAGATATCATAGAATATTTGCTGTTAGTAAAGCCGCATTAAACTCGTTAAGGCATGCTTATTTGATATCTAGGCTGTCGGCTTTCTCTTAAAGAAATAACATTATTTTTCAATGAAAAAATGAACTGCACATTTTTTGTCGTCTGAGTGTTCCCGGATTTTCTACTTGCGAACGAACTGGCTAAGCAATAGTTTAGTATTTTATTGTCAAGGTTGGAAGATTAAATTCTGCAAGCCTAATTTGTACACACCTTCCTGACTAGACGTTTGCGATTTTGTTTGAAACTTTTTTATGTGAAATAGCCGATTGCTTAATTTATTCAGAAACAACCGGCTGGTTTTTCTGAAAAAGTCATTATTTCAAAAAAACCCCTTTTCACTTGTCAGGGTATGTCAACAAGCGATATTTCCGCATTTGGGCTTCTAAAAATTCTAGAGAAATTATTGAGAAGACTTTGCATGCTTAACGTGTCACGTGGTACGCTATCTGATTTGGAGGCGTGATTGGGGCTTTTTTCAAACATGGAAATGTGGTAACGGTCAATGGATCACGCTATCGCGAAGTGCTTACAACTCAATTTCGGATTATTATTGACGAAGGCGGCCAAAAGCCCCTTTTTTTCATGGTCCCCAATTGTAAAATTTTAAATTTCATTCGCAAGTAGATACTACTGTATCTTGGAAGCCAAAAAATTAAAATTTTAGTTTAGCTATATTACACTGAACAGGGTGATTCAAAATGAACATTTTCAGTATTTTGTTTTTTTTTGTAAAAACTGGAATATTTTTTTAAATTGTGTTTTATTATACAATGCAAGCTTAATTTTTGGTAATTCGTTCTCTTATCAAAACCTGCTCTTTTGGTTTAAAAATATTCTAGCTTAAAAAGAGGTTTCAAATTAAAGTTATTTCATCATGCTCAAGTTCGTATTTTCAATTTTTACTTTAAAAATTCGGAAACTTGTTTTTAAAAAGTCAATTTAAAGCGAAAAGGAAGACTTTATTTATAATACATCGCTACATCCTTCTTGGCAATAACAAAGACGAACTGAATTGTAGGTGTATACACTAAATCTTCCTTATAGTTTTATAGAAGTTTCCCTACATATGACAAAGAATCATAAATCATGTTACCAGCGAAATCAAATGAACTTTCTGGAAGAAGCATAAAAGTTCTTTTGTCATCTTTATAATTAATCATTATTAATATTAAACTTTAGCCGAACTAAATAATAATAATTATAGATAATTGAGCTTTCTATAAATAATTTTGATAAAATTAAATAAATAAATATTTTTTTTTAAATCGTTAAAATTTAATTAAAAAGACCGTTTAAAAGATTAGTACATATTTAATTAAAATAAAAAAAGGTCGAATAAAAATAATAATCAAAATTAAATAATAATATTATTTCACTTAAAAACACAGTCTTAAAAATTTACAATAAAATTTTTATTTTAATAAAATGTCTTATACTCGTAACGAAGTGTTTTAACCTTAAACACTTTTGAACATAAATTTTTACCTTAGAATTCGATAGCACATCTATTGGGGTTGTCAACAAGAAGTTTCTTTTTCAATTGTGGCAACACCAACAACAACGATAGCTTTAACATGTAGTTTTTTGACATATTCGTAGTAGATGCATTATTGGCAATTGTTACAATAAATTTAATTACAAACGAAAATTGCATTAACACAATTAAAATCCACTATGAAAATGTTAATTTTGTGTTAAAGTCACATCTCGTGCTATTTCTGCTATTTTTGGACAACATAATTGTTCTTCTGAGGCCGCTATTAAGAATTGCATCGTTAAATTTGAGTCGACAGGCGTGATACAAAATGTGCGAACCTTAACGTGTGTTCGATCGAATCGTTCAACTGAAAACATCACAGCCATAAGCCTTTGTGGCTGTGAAGCAAATCCAAATTTATTAATTCGTAAAAGTTCTCAACACTTTGGGGTTATCCAAGACCACCCACCACATGGCGAATCTTGTGTAAGGATTTAACTTTGAATCCTTACAAGGTTTAACTGGTGCAGGAATTGAAGCCTAACGGCCATTCACATTGCCATAGATTGTGATAGGTGAGGATTTTGAAATGAGTAGTATATCCCATCTCTGGACTGTGTATTTTCTTAGGGTCTCTAAGAGACAAGTAACAGGTACCTGAAATGGTTGGAATGAAAGGTAGTAGGTAAGGAATTAAGGCAACAACAATAACAATTGGTCTAAAGTTCAAACATCGGGTCATCAGCAGGCTGGGAGGGTATCATGACCTCGAGGAAAACTACACCTCATTCAATTAACAGAAATTGTCCTAACACTGGTGGTCTTCTTCTTTCTGAATCGTTCATTCTTTCTTTTTTATTTCATCTCTTTCCCTCCTGCACACAATTTACTATCTTAATTTGCTGGTGACGCAAAACTCCCTTAAAGGTATCACAGCTCACGTCCATATCCCTGAGCTAAAACCGAAGCATCGCTAGATGTGCATACCAGTGATAACCAAAGGTTGAGTTGTTGGTTCTTTACAAGATTGGGCCAATTCATTCAGAAAAAACCGGTTGATTTTTCTGAAAAAATAATTTTTTTAGACGACGGCCATTTTTACTTGTCAGGGGATTTCAATAAGCGTTTTAAATCCTAAAGCCATTATTGGAGATGTGATTGGTGGGTTGCCTCACGCTATCTAACAACTCAATTTTGACCCATTATTGACGACATGTGGATATCACCGCCATGTGGTTTCAACAGGCTGTCATACAGCCAATGAAACGATCAATTTATTGTAAACCAAATTTTCCGATCGTATATCTTCACGACAATCAGTAGTTAAGTGGCCGGCCAGATCGTATTACTTAACACTGCTAGATTACTTTTTTGTGGACCTTTATTAAGAACAGACTCTATGCGGAACCAATCGAATCGATTTCAGCCTTAAAACACAATATTTATGACGTGATTAATGAAATTGAATCGCCATTTTGCGAAAAAGTGATTAAAAGCTTTGATGAAAGAATCGACATCTGGCAATGTGGTCGTGGTGGACATTTGCCAGATGTTATTTTTCATTCGTAATTGTCGAACGTTTCTCAAAATGGCAATACAAATTTGAATCATCTTAATCTAAAATTCTTGTTTTATTTGGTTTTAGAAAACAAACTTCTTCTTGGAAAAACCCTGTGTAAGAATCTCATCCAACAAGTCAATATTCATTTATTCGAAATTTTCTTTTTTATAATCAAATTTATTTCTTGTGTGTTTGCAAAATTAATAATTAATAGTTTAAGTGCGTTGTATCATTTTTACTTATTAAAAAAAGAAAAAAACAACAACACTAACAATAATAAAAAAATATTAAATCATTTTTAATTATATTTCAGGCAGCTTATCTGCTAATAGTGAAATATTTTTTTCTTTAGTAAAGTAAAACAAATAAAATAAAATTTATACATTTCGGCTGATAAAGAGAAGATGAAATTAATTTTCTTGAACACATTAAATGTTTCATTTATTTTAAATTTTAACTGAATCAGAGTAAGAAAAATTAGATAAAAAAATTTCTTGATTAATTTACTGATTCAATAAATAGAACACCAACCACAGCTAACAACTGATTCATATATGAGTGGTTAAGGCAATAGAACAAAATTTATAAAAGATAATTTTCAAAAAGGAAATTACTTGGAAATTACAATGACAACATTGCACTGTGGGAAATTTTGTTAAAAATGATTAATAATAAATTTATTAAAAAGCAAAAGGATTTAACAGCGAAAATTAATTAAAAGTCGAAAAAAATGTCAAACTGTAAGAAACAAAACTTTTTAAAACACAACTAGAGCTGAGACTAGAGTCTCAAATTTCTATTTCTGAAATCGATTGAAGAATGTGGATGTGTTGATTTTGCATAGACCCAGTAACTCCCAATTTAGGAAAACCGGGTTACATTCACTTTAAGCACTATAAAGTCTGAATTGAGAACCTAAGCTCAACAAACATTTACTAGGACTTAGCATCGAACTAATGCGTGGTAAGATTTACGAATTTACGTCGGTATCTAGCGTGTGCATGCTATAATCCGACGGTGGTCAAACCACTGAGACGATATGATGCGTTCGCCCGCGCCCTAGGAAGCCGAACACTAATTTCTAGCAACAGATCATTCTTAGTTGCAATTTCGGAAGTTTCGAAGCAAGGCCGCCAACCCACACTCCTTGCTGAAGAGTTGGAGACTTTCCAACTCCTGGTCCAGAACACATGACAAGCATACTCACTGGATCCGCATTATTCACCTAATATTCTCAGTAAAGGTGAGATGATCCTGGCCCTTTAATCAAATTCATGAGGGCCGCGAAACCATAACAACCACGATACTTCCCGAAGGGCTAACCTCAATAATCAGATAGAGAACAACTGAAAGGCTAAAAAGCCAAAAAGCTGAACTCTGGGGTTTACTGATTCCTGTGAAAATAAAGTGGAGCTTCCAGTTGACTCCCTGCTAGCCTACAGGGGACTGATATCCCGTTTTTCCGCCGATGACACATGTAATGACAGTGAGATTCCATCAAGATACATAAATGTGCCTCCATGAATCGAACCAATCGTTAGAAAACATTTTATTTATTTGAAATATTTTTTTGGCCAAATTATCTCTTCCCCCTATTATTTCTTAATAGACCTAAGACTTGGCCATATTTTATTTCTTTTAATTTCAGACCCAAAACACGGCATCTGTTTTAACCGCAAAGAGATGTTTTCTATTCATCTGTTTTTTATACTGGAACCTAATCAATCATCTCTAAAAGAGTACATGATTTCATGACGTATCCAGGCACCCATATAATTTTTAACAAAGTTGGCATCATTATAACTCACCATAAAAGAAAATAAAAAAATGAACTAAAGTATTAAAGGGTGTGCCCCTAAGTGATGTATTTTAGTTCATTTTGACCCGTTTTGAGACAAACTTTCACAGAGTGTGTATAAATATTTGAGGTTAGAAATTAAGGGGTTCCTATAGGCGAGGACTTACGGACTTAATTATTAATCAGAAATTTGTTCGTTTATAATTTTTGATTAAATAGCCTCACAAATGCGAGCCCTTTTGAGCATATTTTTCATTACATTCTCACACATTTCACGCGGCATTTTATTAATTTTGAGTTGTTCAAGCATTTCTGAACAGTTTGCATAAACCTTGCTTTTCAGATATCCCCTTCACAAAAAGAAGTCCGTAGCAGTCAAATCAGGCGACAGTGGAGGGCAATCAATATCATCAATTCTTGAAATAACTTGATGTGGAAAGTGTTCTCGCAGTAATTCCATTGTAATTCTAACTGTATGCGATGTGGTACCGTCTAGTTGATACCACATGTTAATCAAGCCGAAAGCAAACAGTTGTGGCGTTAAAAAGTTTGTTTTCAATCATATTACGATATCGCTCTCCATTCACAGTTACCGTTACGCCGTTTTCATTTCTGAAGATTGCTAAGATTCTTATGATTGCTCTTGACCAAATTGCACATCAGATTGTCATCTTATAATGGATGCAAAGGTGACTGTTGAATAATTTAAGGGTTTTCGATTCCCCTAAACCGATTATTCTGTTTATTTACCTATCCATCCAAATGAAAATGTGCCTCGTTACTCATTTCTCATCATCCTAGTAAGCGATGATTGATGTTGCTGAAATGTTTTAACGATTAAATCATGTTGGTTTATCGAATATTTTCGCATAATAAATTTGCCATGACTGTTAAATATGAACTGTCAAGACAAATGTTTACCAAAATGGCGGCAAAACAAAGTAGTATACGTTTCCAGCGGAAATTAAGAATTTCCTGTGGAAGAGGCAATTCGATATTTATGAACTTAACTATTAAACGATTATATCCCCCCAGGGGCATATAAATATGGTCTTTATAGAATATTCCACTATCTAGACACAGTGCAACTGGGGAAAAAGGGAGCCCAGTCCCCTGAAGTCAGACAGGAAGACAACTGGAAGCTCCACTTTATTTCCACGGGGATCAGTGAACCCGCAGAGTAAATTATTTGTCTCTTTAGACATTTAATAGTTCTCTGACTGATCATTGAGGTTGGCTCCTATATGGGAGTATCGTGGTGGTTGTGGTTTTGCGGCCCCATAAGGGATTTATGGTGGCCAGGATCATTTCACTGATAATGACACGCAAAGTGAATGATCCAGTCCAGTGAGCATGCTTGACATGTGTTCTGGACAGGAGTTAGAAAGTCTCCAACTCCTTAGCAAGGTGTGATGGTTTGGCGCCCTGTCCTGGAATCATTAAAGTTGCAACTAGATGGTTCTGTTGCTTAGAATTATGCCTTCGGCTATCTAGGACGAGCATGACGTTCCAAATTATGTATAGTGGTTTGTCCACCATCTGATTAAGGCTACATAGCCAGGCGCGGATGTAAAACAAATCACACTCTGTACGATTATATATTAAAATGTTTAATTCATATTCTATTACCCTCTGACTGTTTTAGAGGCTCGAATATTTTTCACCACAATTATTTGCAATTCGTTTGAAAAAATTATGCTAAAAGATTCAATAATTGTTTAATACACTTGATAAAGACAACAAAGGCAAAATATTTAAAAGCGGTGAATAGCCGCCGCACAAAATAAACAAAAGTCAAATTCTCATTCAATTAGTTTGTTGTAATACGATGAGAAAACTGCGGCATTTATTATTGACAGATATCGATTCTTTCATCAAAGCTTTTAAGCACTTAACTGCAAAATGTTAATCTTATTTCATTAATCACATCATGAATATTGTGTTTTAAGGCTGAAATCGATTCGTTTGGTTAAGTATAGACTCTGTTCTTTATATAAGTCCACAAAAAAATAATCTAGCAGTGTTAAGTAATACGATCTGGCTGGCCACTTAACTACTGATTGTCGTGAAGATATACGATCCGAAAATTTGGTTTACAATAAATTGATCGTTTCATTGGCTGTGTGACAGCGTGTTGAAACCACTTGTCGGTGATATCCACATGTCGTCAATAAAAGGCCAAAATAGAGTTGTTAGATAGCGTGAGGCAACCCACCAATCACATCTCCAATAATAGCTTTAGGATTTAAAACGCATAAATATGGCAATTTTTGTTTGTTGAAATACCCAGACAAGTAAAAATGGCCGTCGTCTAAAATAATGATTTTTTCAGACAAATCAACCGGTTGTTTCTGAATGAATTGGCCCAATCTTGTAACGAACCAACAACTCAACCTTTGGTTATCACTGGCCTGCACACCTAGCGATGCTTCGGTCTTAGCTCAGGGATATGGGAGTGGGCTGTGATAGCTTTGAGGGAGTTTTGCATCAATAGAAATTTATGATAGTAAATTGTGTGCAGGAGGAAAAAGGTAAAATAATGAAGAGAGAATGAACGATTCAGAAAGAAGAAGACCACCAGTTTTAGTGGTTAATTGAATGAAGTGTAGTTTTCCTCGAGGTCATGATACCCTCCCCAGCGTGCTGATGACCCGATGTTTGAACTTTAGCCCAATTGTTATTGTTGTTGCCTTAATTCCTTACCTACTACATTTCATTCCAACCATTTCAGGTACCTGTTACTTGTCTCTTAGAGACCCTAAGAAAATACACAGTCCAGAGATGGGATATACCACTCATTTCAAAGTCCTCACCTATCACAATCTATGGCAATGTGAATGGCCGTTAGGCTTCAATTTCTGCACCAGTTGAACTTTGTAAGGGTTCAAAGTTAAATCCTTACACAAGATTCGCCATGTGGTGGGTGGTTTTGGATCACGCCAAAGTGTTGAGAACGTTTAGGAATTAATAAACTTGGATTTGCTTCACAGCCACAAAGGCTTACGGCTGTGATGTTTTCAGTTGAACGATCCGATCGAACACACGTTGCGGTTCGCAAATTTTATATCACGCCTGTTGATTCAAATTCTTAATAGCGGTCTCAGAAGGACGATTATGTTGTCCAAAACTATTATAAATTTCATGAGATGTAACTTTAACACAGAACCACCATTTTCATAGTGGATTTTAATTGTATTAATGCGATTTTCGTTTGAAATTGAATTTATTGTAACAATTGCCAATAATGCATCTACAACGAATATGTCAAAAAACTAAATGTCAAAACTATCATTGTTGTTAATGTTGCCACAATTGTAAAACAAACTTCTTGTGGAAAAGCCCGATATAAAAAAAAATCTTTTGAATAATTTAATTCTTACTGAAATTGCTTGTGGGTGGTGTGGGATAACACATTTCCTACAGCTATGAGTTTTAATGAGTATACAGCTTAACAAGAGCTAAAAAATAAAAAATTGTTAAAACAAACAATTTAAAAAATTTATTTTTGTTTACATTTTAAATTATTATGTAAAAATCTAATAAATTACTGTTGATAGACTTGAGAAACAACCAACAACTTAGTAATTGTTTTTAAAATCCTCTTAAAAGTTTCTTTTTCATTTTAAGCCGTTGTATAATATTTTACACTAAAATCTAGACTAAATAGTGATTAAACAATAAAAAAAATTTAATTATTGAAAACTTCTGTTTGCAATGCACTTAAGAAAACGTTTGCAGGAAAAGTTTCATTCTAAAATGATCCGCAAATCAGAGATTATTGATAAATTGTGTATTGAAAAATAATTTCACTACATTCTACAAATTTAAGATGTGCTAACACTGAGAAAAATTATAATTGATTGACTTATATTTTTTTAGCATTAAAACAAAAAAATAAAAATAAATTTTTTAATGGAAATGAGGTATTTTCTTTATTGTGTTTTTAAATTTTTAAGTGATTATAATTCTCATTTAGTTCATTAAGCTTTTGGCAAAATATGTTTGCACACAGCAAAGTGGCCATATAGAGGTGTTATCCCTTAAATAATCTATTTTGTTGTTTAATTTTCTGTAATGAATGTTTTGTGAGAGTTAATTAATTCATTTTAAAGCATCAAGAATGACTAATAAAAATAATAGTTCTTTATAATAGTTGCTAAGTGTTAAATTTTTGTTAATTGCTCAGTTTCAACATAATTGTTAAACTGTTCTCTTGGTCGCATAAAGCAAGAAGAAATTTCCATTTGCATTCATATATTCTGCTGTATTTGTTTTGCAATTATTTAAATAAGCAATTTCATTCATTCCGTCTAAATAACAATATCAAATTTCATTGCTAAAAAATCCTCGTTACCAATTTAAAAACCATTAAATACTTTTTTTAACAATTTTTTCTGGGACGTAGACTTAAACTTCTTGCCAAATTTTATATGTGCAGACGATTGTATCACAAATACGAGTGTGCATGACTATTTCTAATTTGTATCCTTGTTGTGGAAAATATTGCATGTCTAACTTTATATCCAACTTAAAAATGAATTATTTATGAAAATAACACAAAAAATAGCAAACCAAACAATAAAGAAAACGGCGTCTACAGCCTGTATACAGGTATGACTCATTTTACTTTTTACTATTAATATGTTAAAAAGAACCTATGACACCATTTTATTTTATTTATTATTGTGACCTTACCTGCCTGCCATGAAAATATATTCCCTTTTGCAAAAAAAAACAAAAAATATTTTGATATTTTGTAAAAACCGTTATTTCCAAAGTATTATTTTACCTAGAAAATAACAAAACTTTTAATGTTTTTGTTGTTGAACATTTGTTCACACGTGCCACAGATATTTGTTCTCTGCTCATTATTCGTAGGTAAAATGTATGAAAAATTGTTGCTGTTTTCATTATAAATGACGATTTTAGTTCTTCTGTGAAAAAGTACTAAAACATAAAATCATATACGGCTTATCAATAGCCATCACTATGAAATTAAATTAAAACAAATGATTGTCAGAACGTTCGCTTTAAAATGTTAAATATTATATTTAAAGGGTACTTTTGCCAAAAATAAATATTCTTAAAAAATTTTTCCAAAAAAACTTATAAAAACTTATATGTTTTTTCTTCAGATACTAAAATTTTGAAATTTTAAATTGGTACTTTTTAAACAAAGTACTTTTGGAAAGGTATTTTTTTTTAAAGTTTTAATAATTAGAAAAAATTGAAAAAAATACTATGTAAAATATAAGTTTATATACTAACCATTTACTATATATTTAGAAGGTGCTTTTGCAAAAAATAAATATTCTTAAAAAAATTTTTCCAAAAAAACTCATAAAAACTTATATGCAGATAATTTTTGAAAAGGTAATTTAAGTGAAAACAACTTTTCCACAGGTACTAAAATTTTAATTGGCACTTTCGAAAAAAAGTACTTTTGGAAAGGTACTTTTTATAAAAAATTTTAGTAACTAGAAAAAATTAAAAAAAAAATACCATGTAAAATATAAGTTTATATACTATCCCTTTACCATATATTTAAAAGGTACTTTTGCAAAAAATAAATATTCTATTAAAAGGTACTTTTGCAAAAAATAAATATTCTTAAAAATTTTTTTCCGAAAAAACTTATGCAGATATTTTTAAAAAGATAATTTATATCAAAGAAACTTTTCCTTAGGTACTAAAATTTTGTAATTTTAATTGGTACTTTTTTAAAAAAGTACTTTTGAAAAGGTACTTTTTTTTAAGTTTTAATAATTAGAAAAAAATAAAAAAAAAATGCAATCTAAAATATAAGTTTATAGACTATCCCTTTTACCATGTTTATGTTTTTGTAGTGGTTGTTTTATAAAGTCTTAAAAATTGTTTTTCAAAATAGCTTGCATTAAAGTTATTTTGAAAAGGACTCATTTTAAATAAATGAATTTGTTTAAGATTGTGGTGGGGGGAAAAATCATTTGCTGTAAGATTTGGGAGAGAGATAAAAAAACTACAGATTAGCAGATGGCTTGAAAATGATGTCTCTATATCGAAAGTGCTCGCAGTTCATAACGAAAAAACAGCCAGAAAAGACAGAAAACATTGACAGCAGTATTACCGATTGACTATATTATTTTTATAGTCGATTTCTTTAACTTACGATCTTCTCTGCTGTAATACAAATAGCACATTTTTAAGTATCTCAGCGGCGATTACCCTCGTTTCTTTCTAGAGGTAATTTTACCCTCTCATTGTCTTAATTAATACACTAACGCCTTTGATAACTCGTATACCGCTGCTAGACAATAATGTTATTCCTTTTTAATCTCCATCCAACACCTTAAACCACTTCAGCTGATATTTTTTGCAATTATAAGATTTCTGTCTTTGGAACTACTTTAATAGATAGAAGTATTCATGAACGTATATTCCGCGGTTAATCACACAATAATTTTCTTCATTTTCTTATCTAGATAACGGCAGATTTTTATTTTATGCAGCGTTATGAACGGTGAATACTTTCGATGTGAAGACATAATTTTCAAGTCGTGTTCTAATCTTTATCTAATCAATATTCGGGTTTAGGTAGTTCTGTTGTTAAGATCGTTTCTATTCATGTAGGTAGAATGCCAGCCATCTTAGGCTTTATGAAAGACTAATTTTCAACATTTCCGTCTTTTATTATTATCTATCGTTCGAGTGCATGAGTAGTTTAGTGGTGTGAAAATTTTGTCTGCGGTCATGTTTACCTGTTACTTCCTTTTGCGATTGTTATGCCACCGATGAGGATTAAACTTATGATCTCTTATTAACAATAATATGAGAACATCTTTAATAATGCAATAACGGCGATAATTACGCATGTGGTATTTTGTCTTTATTCAACTCTGTTAGCCACGGACATGAACAGTCATAACAGTCATTAGCTTTTTCTTGTTGCAGATAGGCCGAGAGTTTCCAAATAGTATTTGTCGAAAATAATATGTGATAAATTGCATTAAAGTTGACAAGTATGATTGGAAACTAATTAAGTGAAATTCGAACTGTTTTTAATGTTAAGGAAGTTTGTAGCGGCAGAGAAGTGCATAAAGTCATTTCAAAAATTATTATTAAAAGATTAATTCGAGCCTTAATAAAACACATTATTTTTAAAATCTAATGAATTGAAAAGCGTTTAAGCAAATTTCGGGTTTTAAAAATATTATTGCACTAGATTTTGTTTATTTAAATAACTAAAAAAATTATTTGATTTAACATATTCCGGCATGTCTCCAACAAAGCAAAAAAAAAATGGGAGCAATTATCGCTCACATTTTTAAAAATTACTTAAAATATAGATGATGATTTCAGTTCTAATTCTTGAAACTTATTAAATTAAATAAAAAAAAGAAAAACTTAATGAATCATAATTTTTTCAATGCTTTGGAATTTGTGTCTCTTAAGAAAATTACACATGAACGTTCATGTTCAAATGTTAACATAAATTTTGTTGTTAATCAGACAAATCCGCAACAAATTTTATCTGCACAGAAATATAATTCTTTAAGAATGAGAACTAAAAACAATAACAACAACAACAAAAACAACAAAAAATTGGTGTTGTAGGTCAGTATTTAAGAAATTTGTTGACAGTAGTTTGTCGTTTTCATTTCTTAAAATTTTGGGCACTGTGCCCATTAGTTTCAGCAAAATAGCAACAAAAATTACTCAAAAATGGAGACAAGAAAAATGACATAAACATAATTTTGAGTTGGCAACAGTGACCATTTGATATAAATATTAAAATAAATTTTTTTATTTTTAAAATTTAAAAAAATGAATATGAATATTTTATGTTTAAATCAATAACACTGTGCAACAAAACTAAAAAATTTGGTGATAACTTTTATATTATTTTCAAATGTATTGTGACCAGCTAATTAGGAAAATTGTAAAAAAAATTAGTACTAACTCCCAGTACTTTTAATTTAAGGGGTGTTTAAAAATTGTTTCAACTGGTGCCTTCAGGCTCAACACCAGCATTTTTGTGAACATTAAAAAAATTAGCAAAATAAAATTTTTGTAAAAAAGATTCGAATTTTGCTGCAAAAGTTCGACAAATTTAATTAACTGCAATACAAAAATCATATAATAATCTCTTTGAAATAAATGCCTTAAATACTTATGGAAGTTATAAGGCCCAACTATAATATGCATAATCTGGCTTAAGCGAAATTCAAAAGTTGGACGAAAAGTTTGTCAAATGCTTAAGCGAATCATTGAAGACTTTAACGTGGCTATATTATACTTACATGAATATATAAACTATTATGCACAGTTGCACATCTATTTTATTTGTACTTAAAAAAAAAAATCGTTCTAAATAAATGGAATTTATTAGCAAAATAATATTTTGTATACTTAATACTATCCTTCAACAAATTTATAATATTTTGTTAATAGTTTTAAGAAAATTACGAAAGAAAAATTACACATTAATCGCTGTATGTATTATTTGGGCCAAAAGTACTAAAAAATGCAACTGTGTGCATCATTGAATTTATAAACAATAAAAAATTAAATTTTATTGCAAATTGTGTGTTAAAAAAATGGAAAAGAAAATAAAATATTTAAAGGCCCTCGTTCCTTTGAATTGCCGTTATAAAAAAAACGCGTCTCTTTTGTCATATAAACTATTTTTTCTCTGTTCATTTTCTATTAAATTCAGATAAAATATTTATTCGCTTTCGCCCTCCATTAGATTTTGTTAACTAATGTTTCTATAACACAATGTAAAATCAGCTGTTTCCGTACGGAATGTGCAATCAGTTTCGTACTTTGCTTAAGCAATTGACATTTGACGAAACTTGACGAAAAGTTTTGTTAAGTACATTCTAGTTCACCACATATGAATATTAGGTGTTTGCACAGTTGTTTAAGTTGTCTTAAGCCGGCATATGCATATTATAGTTGGGCCTATAGAGTCTGAGTGCTTAAAGCAGTTTCGGAAACTATTTCAGGTGGTGGGAATGGAATATTACAAACATGAATTTTCTAAATTGACATAAATTTACTTTGTTCTGGTTTATAATTAAAATATGACTTCTGTCACTGATAGCCAGAATCTGATGATCTGAATGTCCATAACTTTTTCTAACAATTGTGACCCGTATATCGGCAGTAATAAAACTAATGTTATCCTCAAAGTGATCAATTGTTTTCGAGCTTATCATATCCCTACAGAAAATAGTCTAGCATTGTTAAATCGCATGATCTTGGAGCACCATTCATGAGATCGAAACGTATAGCAATGCGGTTTCCAAACGTTTCCACCAATAAATGAATCGTGGCATGAGCTTTGTGACATATTGCGTATTTTTTTTTTAAAGAGAATTAGCTCTTCAGGCAACAATGCCTATTTAGTCAAGTACCGTGCTACATTTTTTAGGAAAGGGATAGAGAAGAGATGAAACAGGTGGTGAAAGTAGATGGATAGCCGGAAATTAACTGCCGTATAAAGACAGCACAGCGACTAGTGACTATGCCTTCATCGCTGAGCAGCACCACCGACAGTCAATTTTTAATTTTGTAGTGAAAAAACCAAGGTCTTCGTTGGGAATCGAACCCACAACCCCCATACTGAAAAACTAGTACACTACCTACTGGCCTACAGGGGCACTTTTTTTCTTTCTTTTTTTTTAAATTTAATAATTTAAAGTTTCCCTAAAAAATTTGTTTTTGTGATTATTAACGTGCTATCAACTATCGAAATTAAAATTATTGTATTTTTATAAAAATCACCTACACCTCAATACAAATAAATTTTGTATGGCATATTCTATAAAGAAAACGTACTAGTTAGTCCTTAAGAAGTGGTGATAAAATAAGTGAGACAGCTTCTACAAAAATCGTAAACAAAAAATTTTAATTAAAAAACAAAGAAACTGATCCACAGAATTTAAAATTTTTACTTTTTTTTATTCAATTCAATGGCCGTAATATTTTGTTACGTAGTGTAATTATTTACATATACTTGGTGGCATGAAAGGATCGTTTGTACGCAAGTATGATGCGTACATGACTGCTGTGTAACACATACCACATACCACATATGAGCTACAAAAGTTATAGCAACGCTATCACATAATATTGTCTGAGGCCCCCCCACTCCACCATGTATGGCACTTGAAACATGTTCTGTAAATTGTCAAATATTGTTGTTTTTATATTTTTTCCTCATTTACAACGTCTGGCTTGTCAATTATTATGTTTATGTTTTTATAACTTTTGTTGTTGATGTTGTATTTTTTTTTATAAATATAATCGATTGCCAAATAGTTTTGTGTAGTTAGTCAGTCAGTCAGTCATTAATTCAGTGAGTTTATATATATTTTTTTATAAGTTTTTTTTATTATTTTATTTAATTTTTTTTCATTACTTTATTATGTCCCACTTGTAAATGGACAAAACAAAAGATAAAAATGAATTAAACTTCAATTTTTAGGCGTCAATGTCATTTTAATTTGAAAAAAAAAACAAAACACACACACACACAAACATACACAATGGAAGCACGAAAAGTTAAGTAAATAAATTAAAAGTGACAAAATTAACTCCCTATAAAACAATAACTGAAGAAAACACGAAAAATAAAAATTAGAAAAAATTACACACAAAAACAATAGAGACAGACGGAGATTAAAATTTTTGAAAAGAATTAATTTCAAAATATTTATTGTCAAATGATCTAGACATATCAAGACCAAGAAAATGATTGGTTAGATCACTGGCCGGCACAAAGAGCATAAACTTTAAAACCACATGTTGATGGATATCAAACATGTTGCCAAAAACTTTTGACAAAGAATTTTTGTTGAAAGAAATTTTTTTTTTTAAATTTATTATTTCGTATAAAATTTAGAGTTTTAGTCGTGACGTAATGTGGCGTAAATGGTTTTGTGTCAACTGAATCTTGTATGGAAATAAATACAAATCCTTGTGCTAAATTGTATCCAAAGTTGTTCTTTGAAGATCAAGCTTCTGAGCACGCCGTCGAATTGAGGTTGATTGATTGTTCTGAACACTTTCTAGAGCAGCCGTAATGTTTTCAGCCGTTGTTGCCGTACGTTGTGCTCCATGCTTGGGGCAATCACCTACAAATCCTCTTTCTTCGAAATCATTCGCTACACGATAGATAGTGCGTTTTGTTGGCGCATTGTTTCTCCCAAAAAATTTCACGTAACTTTCTCAGCGTCACCGTAATCGATGATTGATTTTGATAAAAATGTTTTTACAATTAAAACACGTTGGCTTATCAAATATTTTTCCATAATAAATGGGACACTTAAGTCTACTTCACGACTGCCAAATATGAAGTGGCAAGATTTATGTTTACCAAAATGGCGGCAAAACAAAGTAGTATAACTTCACGGCGGGCCACCTGTAGAAAAACATATAAAATTAATAAGAACAGCAGAAACTAGTAAAACATACAATATAAAGGGTTACCCCCCGGGGCACATAAATATGGTCTATATAGAATTCCACTATCTAGACACAGTGCAACTGGGTAAAAAGGGAGCCCAGTCCCCTGAAGGTAGCAGGGGTTCAACTGGAAACTCCACTTTATTTCCACGGGGATCAGTGTGCCCCAGAGTTCATTATTTGTCACTTTAGACATTTAATAGTTCTTTGGCTGATCATTGAGGTTGGCCTCTATATGGGAGTAACGTGGTGGTTGTGGTTTCGCGGCCCCATAACAGACAGGTTAGTTTTTATGGTGGCCGGGTTCATTTCACCTTTAATAACACCTACCTGGTGAAATGTGCCCAGACCCAGTGAGCATGCTAGACATGTGTTCTGGACAGGAGTTGGAAAGTCTCCAACTCTTAAGCAAGGAGTGATGATTTGCAGCCCTGCTCCGGAATCATCGAAGTTGCAACTAGAAAGTTCTGTTGCATAGAATTATAGCTTCGGCTTCCTAGGACGAGCATGACGTTCCAAATTATGCAGTGGTTTGGTCCACCATCTGATTAAGGCTTCATGGCCAGGTGCGGATGTAAATCAAATCACATCAATACGATGCAAAGGGTGCTCAACCCTCACAGTATATACTCTAAGTAATATAGTATAGGGTCCGTCATCTAACATTTTTTTCAACTAGTGCTTATTTGGTGAATGGTAACATTTCGTGATAAGATTTACATCTGCACCTGGCTGTAAGTCTTAATCGAATGGTGGTCAAACCAGTGTGAATGAAAAGCAACGTCATTCACTCCTAGGAAGCCGAAGACTAATTATAGCAACAGGTATTTCCTAGTTGCAATTTTAGCGTTTAGAGCATGGCTGCAAACCACTACTCCTTGCTGAAGAGCTGAAGACTATCCAACTCCTGGTCTAGAACACATAACTAGCATGCTCACTGGATCTGGATTATTCACTAGTAGGTGCGATTAAAGGCGAGATGATTCTGGCCACCATAAATCAATTCATGCTGGGGCCGCAAAACCACAACTACCACGATACTCCCCAAGGGACAACCTCAATAATCAGTCAGAGAAACAGTTAAAAGTTTAAAGAGACCATTAGCGGAAACTCTGGGGCTTACTGATTCGTGTGGAAATAACATGGAGCTTCCAGTTGACTCCCTGCTTGCTTTCAGGGGACTGGGCTCCCTTATACCCCCAGCGGCATAGGTCCAGACAGTCAAGTATTCTATAAAGATCGATAAAGGTGCCCCCGGGGGATCGTGAATGGTAACACTTAGCTCATGTTTGATTTGACAAATAATTAGTTTTATCCTTCCGCTGAACGAATGTGGTTGTGTATATGTTTGAACAATGCTTCTCTAAGTGGGCCTGCGTTTGACAGAAATTGCCGATTTTGCAAAAAAAAATCATCTTTTAAGATGAAGTTCATTTTGATGTTGGCGGGTATGTAAACAAGTAAAATTGTCGCATTTGGGGCACAGAAAACCCGCACGCATACTTTGAAAAGCCGATGAACCCAAAACGAGTCACTGTTTGGTGCGGGTTTTGGTGCAGAGGCATAATTGGGCCATTTTTCATGAGTGACCGTTACAGTCAGTGGCGATCGTTAACGGGCCATGTTGAACGAATTTTTGTTCACAAAAATTGAAGAGGAGGATATTGGCAACATTTGGTTCCAACTGGACGGTGCTACGTGCCACACAGCCGAAGCACCGAAGTGTAGTTTTGTTTATAGCATTTAAAACAAAAAAAAAGTTATTTGGCGGACCCTATCCATATAAATTTATTAGGCGTTTGCATAACCAAATTCTATACTTGGTATTAAAATACAAATTAAAGGGTCTGCCGTAAGGTATATAGCTTCAGCTTTTAAACCGTTATAAATTAATAACAAAACACACAGTGTGCTACTAGAAACGCAATAGCAACAACTTTATGAAATTAAATTCAAATCAAAGGGTGTTCCAATAGGTATGTGATTTTGATGGATATGGATTTTTGTTTGAAATTGTAATTGACAGATATTTGTATTAACAAAGTATGTATTAAGATGGTCTTTACAGCAGCACGCGTTTAAACATATAAATTAAAGGGTAACCCACGCAAGGCAATATTTTGAAGTATGAAGTTCAAATTCTTACTTTTTTTAACGTAACCGACAAACTCTTAAAATTTAAGGAAAGTTTGTATAAGGCAAACAGATATAGAAAATAAAAAGAGGGTGACATGAAAGCTAATTCTAGTTATTGTCTTAACAATTAAAACTTAGGCAGAGCATGCCTAACTATGGCAGCGATAATCAAAATAAAGTGGTAAAGCATCATTAAAGATAAAAATGTGTATTGAAAAAAAATTTTTCCACACCAAAATTTTTTAAAAGAATACACCTATTTACAGCTCTGTCTAGAAAAGAGTTTTTTTTGGTTTCGCTTATCTTTAAATAAATAATTGTAGTTGTATTGAATAAAACCCTTTGCTGTCAAATTTCTTTTCTTAATAACTTTTTGAAGCTCTCAATGTCGTTAATAAATTTAATTGTAGATTTTGAATTAAAAAAAAAAACAATGTTCGATATTTAATTTAATTTTTCTATCATTTACAATATTTTTATTTCGTTAAGTTTTAGGGGCCTTTAATAGGATTGTTTTCAAATTGATTTATTTATTTTAATTTTACATCACATTGTTAAAAATCCATTAATTATTGTTTATGGAATTGTTTTTACGCATTTTAGCAATTAAGTCAAGACCCTCTTTGTCATAGGAAAAAAATTAAGTAAAACAAAAACAAGAAAAAAAACAACAGTTTAATTTAATTTTTACACTTAATTGTTGTAACAACAATTATTTACAATTAAATAACATAAGAAATACTTTTATAGTTTTGTTGTTGTTTGTTTTACAAAGTATTTATTGAAAACTGTTGTTCGACGCAAAGCAATTAATATTCGCATTTTTGTGAGTTTCAACAAAGATGATCTAACGTTTTTGTTGTTGTATTTTATTTAACTTTATTAAAAGTGTTATGACTTTTTAACGAGTTTTTTTTTTAATTTTTTAATTTTTTACATAAATTTGTTTTATTACATAAAAGAATTTGCAACTGTAACTTATAAATTTTTCTTCAGAAATTCCGAGGGTTGTTGCTAAAATTATGACTAGAATTTTTTTTTTGTGTTAAATTGTTTACTTGAAATTCCTTTTATAAAATAACTTTTTGTGTAATATTCAATAATGTTTTGTTTTTTATTTCAGGTAAATAAAATTGATGCCTATTGCAAGTTCACTGTTGGTATGTTAAAAGTAAAATGTGTAAAATACTGCCGGAAAAATGTGTAATTTATGTGAAAAGTTTTCCATACACTTGTCAATCTTTAATCTTAAGTTTTTTATGATTTGGTTTTTCAAAGCTTTAAGTTTGCTGTCGCTTTTAAAATTTACAACATAAATCACATTTACAATTCTTTGATTAAATTTAATTTAAATAACTTTTTTTATTTTCAGCTTTTATAATATTTATACTGTTAATGCAACATTTTCGAAAAAACAAATGTTAAAGTACTAATTTTTTTCCAACATTTTTTTTAAAGTACTTTTTAAATAAAAGTACCTTTTGATAAAAGTACCTTTTAATAAAAGTACCCTTTAATAAAAGTACTTGTTGATATAACCTAAAAAAATGACAAGTTACTTTTAAAAATTTGAGAAGTTACATTTGTGGAAAAATTTAGGCTTGGGTCATTAGGTACTTTTTATTTAAACCGTAGTTGGCTTTTTATGTCAGGTACTTTTTATAAAAGAGGTATTTTACATAAGAAACTAAAAAGTAATATTTATGGTAAATTGTAAATACAGGCTGTCCACCGGGTAGACCCCCCGGGGGCACATTTATCGGTTCTTATAGAATACTCGACTATCTGGACCTGTGCAACTGGGGGAAAAAGGGAGCCCAGTCCCCTGAAGTCAGACAGGGAGACAACTGGAAACTCCACTTTATTTCCACGGGGATCAGTGGCCTGCAGAGTTCATTATTTGTCTCTTTAGACATTTAATAGTTCTCTGGCTGATCATTGAGGTTGGCCCCTATATGGGAGCATCGTGGTGGTTGTGGTTTCGGGCCCCATATCCAATGGTTTTCTATGGTGGCCAGGATCATTTCACTAATAATGACACGCAAAGTGAATTATCCAGTCCAGTGAGCATGCTTGTCATGTGTTCTGGACAGGAGTTAGAAAGTCTCCAACTCTTTAGCAAGGTGTGATGGTTTGCAGACCTGTCCTGGAATCATTCAAGTTGCAACTAGGTGGTTCTGTTGCTTAGAATTATGTCTTCGGCTATCTAGGACGCATGTATGACGTTCCAAATTATACTATAGTGGTTTGTCCACCATCTGATTAAGGCTATATAGCTAGGCGCGGATATAAAACAAATCACACTCTGTCCACCGGGTAGGTCCCCCCGGGGGCACATATATATGTTCTTTATAGAACTTCGACTATCTAGACACAGTACAACTGGGGGAAAAAGGGAGCCCAGTCCCCTGAAAACAGCAGGGGCACAACTGGAAACTCCACTTTATTTCCACAGGAATCAGTGACCTGCAGAGTTACGTTATTTGTCTCTTTAGACAATTAACTGTTCTCTGGCTGATTATTGAGGTTGGCCTTATATGGGAGTATCGTACAGTATAAAGGTGTGGCCAGGATCATTTCGCCGTTAATGACACGATAGGTGAATGATCCAGTCCAGTGAGCATGCTAGACATGTGTTCTGGACAGGAGTTGGTCTCCAACTCTTAAGCAAGGAGTGATGATTTGCAGCCCTGCTCTGGAATCATCGAAGTTGCAACTAGAAAGTTCTGTTGCATAGAATTATAGCTTCGGCTTCCTAGGACGAGCATGACGTTCCAAATTATGCAGTGGTTCAATCCACCATATGATTGAGGCTTCATGGCCAGGCGCGGATGTAAATCTAATCACTCGTTGTTCTCATTCACGAAATAAGCACTAGTTGAAAAAAAACGTTAGATCGCGGATCCTACACTTTATTATGTTCTATATTATTTGTAAAAGTTGGTATGGTTGCTACATATACATATGTGCCCTCAGTTTAATATAAATCACATATATGTATATACCAGTACAACTCCAGGTATTCATAATAATACACCAATTCTTAGGTCTTTTGTTGTTTGAAAGTATCTTTGACGAAATCATTAGTGGATTGGCCAAAGATATCACCGGTATAAAGTTTGAAAAGCATTGACCTTTTGCCTAAAAAACAAATTTATATAAATTAATTAGTTGCCCCTGTAGAAGGTAGTGTACTAGCTTATCAGTTTCGGGGGTTGTGGATTCGATTCCCAATAAAGACCTTGGCTATTTTTACTACAACTAAATAAAAATTGACTGTCGGTGGGGCTGCTCAGTGATGAAGGTATGGTCACTGGTCTCTTTGCTGTCTTATACGGGCCTTCTAGAAATGAAAGCTGCCCCGGTAGGCTAGTAGGTAGTGTAGTTGTAGGTAGTAGGTAGGTAGTGGACTTAACCTATCACTTGTACTTGTTTTCACTACAAAAACAAGAACTTGAAGGCTATGTAACTATCCTCCTACTTTCACCACTTGTCTTATCTCTTCTCTATCCTTTTCCTAAAAGAATGTAGCACGGTTGTGATAAAATAAGCATTGTTGCCTGAACGGCTTTTTTCTTTAGAAAAAAAAACAAAAATGTGTAAATTTAGTGTTAAACCAATAACAGCTGCTATAATTCAAAGTTCATCTCTCTTACTATTTAAGAAACGCTGCATTATTGAATAATTACAATTTCTACATATTCGTACATGTTCATTCCTTATTCATCGATTTCCTTCAAACGTGCTTAAAAAATTAATATTTTTAAGATCAAAACTGTAGCAAACAACATTTTTTCTGGAACAGGTAGCTTCGTTTGAATACGACTTAACCTCAAAATGCTTAAATAGAGTGCAATTTGTCACAATCATCGATAAAATATAAATGGAAGATTATTAAAAATTTTTGTTACAATTTTTTGTTGGCTGTCACGCATGTGACTCAATATTTGTTTTCGACAATATTGACTTTTCGTTGCTGCAGATATTTAAAACGTGTTAAAAACATTAAAGAGTAAAATTTTAATTGTTGTCGGTGTTTCTATGATGTTTCTGTTGACAATGATGATTAATTTGTTTAAATTTGTTAGTTTAAACTGTACGCGTCGTCTTAAGAAAGTGTGTGAAGCAAGTGAAAAGCAATTTGTGTTTAGAATGTTAAATAGTTTTGACTTTCTGAGACCCTTTTTTATCTTGACTAAGTATTTTAAGTGAAACAAACATACTGACTAATATTTTAACTTAAATTCTTCTTCTTCTTCTTCTTCAATCATCTGTAGCTTCTACGGTTGTATGGTTAACACAAATGTAGTTCAAACACTACGCATGGTGTGTACAAAATATTATCGTTTTCTCTTCCACAGTGTTTTTTTTCATGACAGCGGCTGTCAAAGTAAACAAAAATATAAATTGCTTCGCTGCTGTCTAAGTACTGACGCATAGTGAATGGTACATTTCGTGATAAGATTTACATCTGCACCTGGCCGTAAGCCCTAATCTGATGGTGATCAAACCACTGGGAATGAAAAGTGACGTCATTCACGCCCTAGGAAGCTGAGGAATAGCAACAGGTCTTTCCTAGTTGCAATTACAGCGTTTCCAAAGAAGAGTTGCAAACCACTACTCCTTGCTGAAGAGCTGGAGACTATCCAATTCCTGGTCCAGAACACATGATTGGCATGATCACTGGATCCGAATCATTGACCCGTTGGTGTTACTAAAGGCGAGATGATCCTGGCTCACTTAAATCAGTTCATGCTGGGGCCGCAATATCACAACCACCACGATACTCCCGAAGGGCCAACCTCAATAATCAGTCAGGGAATAGCTAAAAGTCTAAAGAGATAATTAGCGGAACTCTGGGGCTTCCTGGTCCAGAACACATGATTGGCATAATCACTGGATCCGAATCATTCACCCGTTGGTGTTATTAAAGGCGAGATGATCCTGGCTCACTTAAATCAGTTCATGCTGGGACCGCAAAATCACAACCACCACGATACTCCCGAAGGGCCAACCTCAATAATCAGTCAGGGAATAGCTAAAAGTCTAAAGAGATAATTAGCGGAACTATGGGGCTTACTGATTCCTGTGGAAATAACGTGGAGCTTCCCAGTTGACTCCCTGCTTGCCTTCAGGGGACTGGGCTCCCTTATACCCCCAGCAGCACATGTCTAAATGGTCAAGTATTCCATAAAGACCGATAAATGTGCCCTCGGGGAGGGAGTGAATGGAACAAAAACAATCCTACAACTACAAATTTTCGAGCCACTGCCTCGTTTCTGTATCGCTAAAGTTTAAAACTTTTATATGAAACGTAAATCGCCAACATATTATGGCAATCCTTTATATATATCTTGAATAACAAAGACTAATGTATATCAGTAGTGTTATTCACGTGTATGGTAAACAGAGCTGAGCAAATGGAAAGGTCCAGCACTGTACCACACTCTAGGTGTGAATAAAAATAAAACACAAGCTAGAGAAAAAATGTTAAGCAGCTTGGTTGATGTCTCTATAGGTTTACTAAACCGAAGATCGGAGTTCGAATCCCAAAAAAAAAAGCATTAAAAGTACACGAATTTATAATTGCTGTTAAGATATGCAAAAGATAAATCAATTGAAAACCGCAGTTCATATTTCGTGAAGTCTCGATCGAATGTAGCCAGGGTAATCTTGGGCGAAACCTCGACAAAGCATTAACTAGAGAGTAAAGGAAAATAGTTAAAAGGCTTTTAGCAGATCTCAAAGTCCTCGAACGGATAGCATAACAGCACTGGTCTAGAAACAGTGCTTTTCGACGCTAGTGCATCTGTTAGTAACCTCTTTCCGCACATTGTATCATACCGGTAAATTTCCAAAGTCTTTGAAGCTTGCTAATATAATGCCAATCCCTGAGAAGGGCGAGGCTTTAATAACCCTGAAAATTATCCTTCAATTTCCATTTCTTCTGCACTTTTTAAAGTGATGGAAAGTATGATTAATTTTCATCTTGTGAGGTGTCTTTAGTCCAACGGCTTACTAAACGACCAACAGTATGGTTTCTGTCGGGGACGATTTACAAATGATTTGTTGGCTTTACTGTCGGAAAAACGGTGCAACTCCATACATCATTTCGGAGAAAGTCCCCCCCGGGGGCACATTAATATGTTTTGACGGAAATCCACCGTCAACACATGTGTCTTCGGGGGTAAAAGGGAGCCTAGTCCCCTTCAAGGCTAGCAGGAGCCAACTGGACAATCCACTATATTTTCACGGGAATCAGTAAAGCCCCAGAGTTCAGCTATTTGTCTTTTTAGCCCTTTAGCTCTGGCTGATTATTGAGGTCGGACCTTTGGGAGTATCGTGGTGGCTGAGTGTTTCGAGGCGCTCGTTTGAGTTTGTGGATCTGATCATTCACAATGAATGGTCCAGGTCCAGTGAACATGAATGCCTTCGTGTTCTTAAATTATATCCCCCCAGGGGCATATAAATATGGTCTTGATAGAATATTCCACTATCTAGACTCAGTGCAACTGGGGTATAAAGGGAGCCCAGTCCCCTGAAGACAGGCAGGTGGTCAACTGGAAACTCCACTTTATTTCCACGGGGATCAGTGACCCGCAGAGTTCATTATTTTTCTCTTTAGACTTATAATAGTTCTCTGGCTGATCATTGAGGTTGGCCCCTATATGGGAGTATCGTGGTGGTTGTGGTTTCGCGGCCCCATATCAGTCTATGGTTCTATGGTGGCCGGGTTCATTTCACCTTTAAATGTGAAATGTTTCTAGATCCAGTGAGCATGCTAGACATGTGTTCTGGACAGGAGTTGGAAAGTCTCCAAGGAGTGATGATTTGCAGCCCTGCTCCGGAATCATTAAAAGAAAGACCTGTTGCATAGAATTTTAGCTTCGGCTTCCTAGGACGAGCATGACGTCCCAAATTATGCAGTGGTTTGACCAGCATCTGATTAAGACTACATAGTCAGTCGCAGATGTAAATCTAATCACACAGTTGTTCTTAAATTATATTATGGTTCCAAGAGTTGGATAGTGTGTAACTCTTTAGCAAGGAGTGGGGGCGTTGACTTGTTTCGAGCTCTTGAAGTTGAAGCAACTAAGAGTGACCGGAGGATATACGTATCTAAAGGCCTTCTAGGGTGAGGATGACGCTACATTTCATTCATAATGATCCACCATCTGGTTATGGCTTACACAGCTAGGTACAGATGAAAATCTTATCACGTATTTCGGAGAAAGTAAGGTGGTGGCTTTAGATATTTTTAAGGCGTTTGATAGACTTCTATCAAAACTAGCTGCTTTTGGTGTCGATGTTAATTTCTCCAAATTTGTATCGAGTTCTTTCAGGAATCGCACTATGCGAGTTGTTATAGATGGAATTTCATCCAACGAGTTGAAAATTAACTGAGGGGTACCCAAAGGCTCTGTTCTTTCTCCTACTCTATTTCTTATTTTTCGAAATGACATTCTTTGTTAAACTTTTAAAACTACTTACTCTTTCGCAGATGACAGTACCATTCATCACTCGTATACATTTAGTAAAATACCAAACCAATTAGAGGTGAATTTTACAAGGCTGAACATGAACCACGATCTCACAACAATCTTCAAATGGGTTCGTGTGAATAGAGTCGATTTTAATGCCCTTAAGACATCATGTTGCATGCTTACACATAGATTTGTTTTCGGAAATGATGCTACACCTGTTACTATGGGTGTTATAAATATTACGGAATCGAAAAACCTTTGATGTTCTCGGCATAAAAATTCAGTGTGCTGTTCGCTGGACTAAACACATTTTTCAGGTTTCTAAAGAAGTTTTCAAGTGTTTCGGTTTTCTAAAACGGTGTAAGAGATACTTCACTCCAACCGATCTTCATACTATGGCTTGAGCATTTAACAGCACAACTGCTTGCCTTTACGTTCCTGATATGACCTTGGACTTTAGTGTCCTTCTTTTAACGAGGGTTTCATATGTGGGATTTCAGCTATTTTATTGAAAAATAAGCCGGTTAAGATTTGAACATTATGTGTTATTTACTTGCTGTTAACCAATTTAATATTTAATAAGTTACTAACACTAAATAAAGCCAAATGAGTTAATAATAAATAAACTAGTGAAAAACATATCAAGTAGCGACCATAAAACTCACAGGTAGAAAGTTAGAAATTCCTTAATTGGCTGAACATAAATGAATTCTCGTACAAAATAAATAAAATCAGCATTCTGTTTATTTGATTTGATTAACAAATTAACAAAATTGGTAAAAGAATTTCAACAAAAGAAGACAAATCCATATTTATTCTTGTCTTTTGCCAATTAAGCCACAGGCACAAACACATACACAGCCACAGTCAAAGACATTTAGTTAAAAGAACTTTAAAGTGTGAGACTAAGTTTCGTTTATTTACTTTAACGTATCTGTTAGTCATGATTGGCAGTTAATTAAAGGTTTTTAATTTACTTATGAAACATGATATCACCCATTAAATAAACAAATAATTTTTGTTTATTTTTTTTTTTGGCAAAAACCGTAACTTTAAGGTCATCAAGACTTAACCACTCAAAGTCTATTAATTTAAGATAAACTTGACACAAGCAGCAGACAAAGAAACAAATGACCTTTAAATAAAATATTAAATTTTTAGGCTTAACAATTTAATAAATAACAAATAAATTAACACACATAAAAAAACACATAAACACACACACACACAGATCCATAGACCAAAATAAAGCTAGAAACTTAAGATAATAAAAGAGGTGAAGTTAATAGGATTTTAATTGTTTAACTTGCTTATAAAAGCCATGTAAATTAAAATTATTTGGTAAATTATTCAGTTTTAAAATTTCAAATTTGTCATACATTTTTAACACAAGTTAAGCTCAACTTACATGAATAATTTAATCCCATCCCAGATATTTTTTATAAAAAAAATAATAAATAAATTAAACTTTTTGAATTCAAAACAATGACGCCTTCAATTACGGCCATTTGAATTGAGTATCAAATTTAATTGCTTTTTGCAGAAAAGTGTTAATGCTTTAACATGTGGCCACCCTTTTGTTTATAAATTAAGTCACCGACAATTTTTTAAATTATCTTTTATTTACAAAGTAAAATCCAGTGTGCTCTGCTACACTTATGATGACGGCAACCCTCACAGAATTTCAAGACTCACTTTAGCACTTCTACAGATACAGGCAATTGAACGTAAATTTGTGTGGAAATATCACGTCTTTTTGCTCTCTTACCTTTAGAATTTTACTTGAAAACACAGTACAGGGTAACACCCTGTACTGTGCATATTTAATTAAATTAAAAAAAACAAGGAACTGGAAATTAAATAACAAATTCTCTTTTATGAAATAATTATGACAAATTATGTGTCTTTTGAATTAAGTACCGATAATTCTGCGCTAAATTGTCAGTGTCTGTTTTGAAATTTATTCTCCTGACATTTTGTACATTAACAATTTCTAACATACTTATCTAACATATAACGTCTCTTATAGTTTTTTTCTATATCTAATATTAGTGCTGCATCAAACTTTGTATAACGATTATATTCCTTACAATGTAAAGATAACGATGTCTTCTGTGTTGAAATATTCCTATACTTTTGGTCACACCTGTGACCAGCTAATCTTGTTTTAAGTTTATTTTTTGTTGTCCCAATATAAACTTTGTCACAGTTCAGCTGGCCATTTCCTCCACATGGTATCCTGTATACTACATCAGATATTTCCATTTTCCCTATTTTATCCTTCATGCTGCTGAATAATTTATTTAATGTGTTAGATGTTTTGTGCACAATTATATATCTATCAGTGTCATATGTTTTAGACTTTCTTAATCTTTCTGATATTCCAGGAACATAAGTTAATGATTTATAATTTCTTGGTTCTGCCGTGGTATTTCCTAAATTATGCCTATAACTACCATATTGTCTAATTAATCTGTTAGTTAATTCTACTGGATAATCATTGTCATTAAGTATATCTCTTATTGTATCCTTATTCTTCATATGAAATTCCCTATCACTTATAGTCAATATTCTGTCTATCATATTTTTCGCCGTGTTTATTATTATTTTTCTCGGATGTTTGGAATAAAAATTAATAATTCTTCCAGAAGATGTTGGTTTCTTATACTAATCAAATACTAACTTATTTCACTTTCTTATTATCAATATATCTAAATATGGAAGTCTAGATTCTAACTCTCTTTCAATCGTAAATTTAATATCCGGATGAAAACTACAGTGAACTCGCAGAAACGTGAACACCCAGTAACATAAACATCCAAAAACATGAACATTTTTTTTCTTACATTGACTACTTTAAAACGTGAACAAAGGCTGAAGGCTCTAAAACGTGAAGTTTTAATCGAACGTTAAAATTCAATTTTGTAAGCTTATTTAAACATTTTGGGATTCCCCGCAGAAGAATCTCGTAGTTTGTTTGTTGTAAACAACTTCTGTTGCAGGATAAGTAGTTTTGATATTATTGGAAGCATCTCTCTGTGCTGATTATGCATATAAAGAATATAAACAAGTGATCTCTAAAAATATTTTTATTGAAAATATGTCTAATAAAAAACCAAAAGTGTTAACTCTTCAGGAAAAGTCAGATATTTTAGAGCTTTTATGGAAAGGTTCACCTGTAACTGGTTTGACGAAAAAGTATAATGTCGTCAAATCGACGATTTGTTCAATAAGAAACAACAAAGATGCAATTTTGAAATGTGTTAATAATACTTTTTCGGGTCCTGGAAACACTGCATTCTTCGGAGCTTCCAAAAATGGAAAGATCTCTGTACTAATTTAGAAATTAGTATCTTAAAAACCCTTTTGCAACCCATAGCAGCATAGTACATATATTAAAATATGGCAGGAACTTACAAAAAGCAGAATCAAAACATGACATGTCTCATAGGTGAAAAATAACGTACTTTATTTTAAATTAAACAAAAAATAAAAAGAGACTAAAATATGTTATAGAAACAATGCAATCTAAAACGTGAACAAAATCGAAAACGTGAACACCCTAGGTAATAATTAGTTCACGTTTCTGCGAGATCACTGTATTCAATTCTGATAAAATGTCATCCACTGCATCTTCGGAAGTTATACAAAATAAATCATCCACATATTTTGTGATAATCTTCGGTTTAATATGCATTTTACTAATACATGAATTTTGTAATTCCTCCATCACAATATCAGCTATAATTGGAGATGCTGGAGAGGCCATAGGGAGGCCCTCCTTCTGTTGATATATCCTATTATCAAATTGAAAATACCTATTGTCTTCAATGCAAAACTTAAGAATACGTAAAAATAATTCCTTCCCAATATTCGTATTTTGTTCTATTATCTGCCATTTTTCCTCTATAATTCTCAAAGCTAGACCTACAGGAATACTTGGAAAAAGTGAAACTACATCAAATGAAAACAATCTATCATTATCTTTTATATCTATTCTCTTGGCTTTATTATTAAACTCCAATGAATTTCTAATATTATATATTGATTGTCCTGTTATTACCTTAAGAATATTCGTTATATACTTGCAGAGTCCGTAGGCCGGGGAATTAATGCATAAAAATTATTTAATTAATTAATTAATGTATAAAATGAAAGTCATAACTTTAGATTTTGACATGAGAAATATAACTTTTCATTTTTTTGAATTTGTTAAAACTAAAACAGTGTTTACAGTTTTTTCTTTTGAAAGCACTATACGAGAATTATAAGATGCATGTTTATGTAAAGCATAATTGTTGTTGCTTGTTACAAATTAGAGTCATGTTAATAAACCTACATTTTCTTGTGAGCAACTCTTAAGAAATAAAATTTTACGAGCATATTTTGGCATATTTTACATTATTTTTTTTTCTACAAAACATTAATATTTAAGTTTACAACAAAATTGTACAAAAATCAATCTGACCCCATTTATGGTTTAAAAAGATTTTACACGTTTTCATAATTATATCTACATCTTCTTTTAGAAAAAAAAAATAAAAATTTAAACGATTTGTTATCGATTTCCAAAGCAAAATATTAACAAATCTGTAAGTCGATCGTAAAAAAGTTACACAAACATCTTTTATAATCCAATTAGTGGCGATAATGAAACAAAAATTAAAAAAAAACAGATATAATCCAAACACAACATATTGTGGATAAGAAGCTAAACGGGCTTTCATTTAATTCAATCGCATAATATGAAACCAAAAATTAAAGAAGCATATTAGTGTCAACAAGAAATGTTACAACATCCCCAACAAATCCACAAGTCTGCCTGCAACCACAATTTCATTTTTTGTTGTTGTTGCTTTTCTTCTCTTTTGATACAACATCATATTGCTATCGTTAACTATCACTGGTTCCAAAACAACAAATATAAATTCATCTTCATTAAAATTTAGCTTAAGGCTTCTTAAATTAATAAAAAGTTGGTGTGTTATAGATTTAAAAGCTTAAAACAAAAGATACACGTGTCTGTGTTATAACATCAATATACTTTTACTACTTTTTTTTCTTTACCACAAAACGTTACTCCCCATTTCTTTTTCTTTTCCGTTTATGTTTAAAAAAAAAACGAATTATTTAAAACGAAATCAGTTATTTAGATTTCTAGTGCAAAATTTCCATAAAGTGAAAAGAGTGCTTAGAACCCTGGTTAAGTGAGAATACTAAAATCCATTTATTGTTATATTTAAATCCAGATACATAGTGCGCCCGCTACTAACAAAGATCCATATTAGTAAAGCTTTATCTTCGATATCTAGTTAAAGTTTTGGGTGCCAGTTGTACTAGGAAAAACTTTATGCAACTCCAACTGGCATCAAGTTTTAACGCATCAAATTTTCTTTCACAAATCTTCAACTAATTGGTGAGAGAGGAAGTGTTTTCACCTTTTCAATTTTCGCCAAATTGTGCGCAAATAATCTTGTGTTTAAGCTCTGAACATAGTTAAATATCAACTCTTCATACTGAAGTTGGCTGCAGTTGTATGCCGGATTAAATAAAAAATGAAGCAACTCCGGCAGAATACATGTTGAACCAAAACGCTTTTTTTCTAAGAATTTAAGAAAACTAGAAAATCAAGACTAAGACTCAAAGAAATCTGTTGTCAATTCCTCCTCCTTCCCAAAGGCGAGGCCTTTTGCATTCTATCCCGTACTGCTGAAACATTATTTTTTGTCTAGATATTTATCCGATTATCGTCTACGTACGTCCTACGTAATTAGAATGTCAGCCATTTGGCTGGATTAATCCTAATATTTTTTTATCTATTTTTATTGTCCAGGTACGTTTATCCATCTGAGAGTATTTTTAATTTGTTTGGGTTTATATTCATTTTAAGTGGTGTGAAAATTGCGTCTGAAGGTTGTGTTCACCAGTTCGTTTATAATGTCGCTGTTAAACGTTTTTGTTTTGTAGATTTCCATGTTTTTAAGTCTGTTCAGTCTTGATATGTGCGTATATTTTCCGACGGGGTTTAATTTATTTTTATTTGGGTACGGTTTTACATCGAACCTTGTCAAATTTGGTTTGTGTACAAACCGGTTTCGGCTATTTGCCATTTTCAGTGTTCCCTTTGTACTAGTTGCGTTCTATTGTCAGCTGTGTTAATATACTTCGTCTTGTTTATGTTCCTCCTCGTGTCATCCCCCCGGGGGCACATTTATGGTCTTTATAGTACGTAACAGCTATCTAGATCTGTGCAACTGGTGGAAAAAGGGAGCCCAGTCCCCTGAAGATAGGCAGGGAGTCAACTGGAAGCTCCACGTAATTTCTACGGGGATCAGTGGCCCGCGAAGTTCATTATTTGTCTCTTTAGACTTATAATAGTTCTCTGGCTGATCATTGAGGTTGGCCCCTATATGGGAGTATCGTGGTGGTTGTGGTTTTGCGGCCCCATAAGGGAATTATGAAAATTATGGTGGCCAGGATCATCTCACTGTTAATAACACCCTAAGTGAATGATCCAGTCCAGTGAGCATGCTAGACATGTGTTCTAGACAGGAGTAGAAAAGTCTCCAACTCTTTAGCAAGGTGTGATGGTTTGCAGCCCTGCCCTGGAATCATTAAAGCTGCAACTAGGTGATTCTGTTGATTTGAATTATGTCTTCGGCTTCCTAGGACGCCTGTATGACGTTCCAAATTATACAATAGTGGTTTATCCACCATCTGATTAAGGCTATATAGCCAGGTGCGGATGTAAAACAAATCACACTCCTCGTGTCATTGCATTCGTCACTTCCTAACCTTTCCGTCCGCATCTCCCTCCCCTCTTCCGTTTGTTCGTTCTTACCTAATTTGTGCCTCCCTTTTCACTCGTCCCTCTTCCTACCTAAATCCCCTGACGATCATGCTTGTTATGTGTGTGTGTGTTTATGTGTGAACCCATTGGGTTTTTTCCTATGACATAATAATCTATAATTGTACGTGTATGAGGTTCCTTATTGCCTTGGTCCTGTGCACCCGCGTAACGTATTTGTGTCGGTGTGATGTAAAAATTGTAAAAATGTTTCAATGGTTCAAATATTGTGTCTGAAGCAGTGTCTATCCGTCCATTCATTATTCATCCGTCAAATGTTTTCTGTTTGTATATTTCCATGTTCTCCAATACATTTAGTCTCCTTCCTTTGCGCTGTGCATGAAGTAGTTTAACCGTTGTTTTATACGGTTCGCAAAATTGGATTCCGGAGTTGATTTTGGTTCTCGTAGTTTTCGGTTATAGTCTCTAATGTGTTCCCTAAATCTGGTCTTAATTTTTCGTTCTGTTTACCAGATCTTCTTCTTATTTTTTACTAGGATGCAGTAATCTTATACGCTCATCTATTTCCCTTGTCAAGTGTCTGTGATTCTCTAGGCTGGAATTAAATTTGTCAGTTGTTTCTGTCGATGTCCTGATATTGTGTCCCAGAGTGTTGCTGATTTTTAGTGTGGTGAGTAAACCTACTTTGGAAAAAAAATAAGGTGCCCCTATAGGCTACTAGATAGTGTAGTAGCTTATAAGACGGGGGGTTGTGGGTTCGATTCCCAACAAAGACCTTGGTTGTTATTTCACTACATAAATAAAAATTGACTGTCGGTGGGGCTGCTCAGTGATCACTGGTCACTGTGCTATCTTACACGACAGCTAATTACCGATAACATGGGCCTTCTAGAAATGAAAGCTGCCCCGGTAGGGTAATAGGTAGTGTACTTAGCCTATCAATTTGGGGGGTCTTATCTCCTCTCTATCCCTTTCCTAAAAGAATGTAGCATGGTTGTGATAATTTCTGCAACTATCCTTCTACTTTCACCACCTGTCTCATCTCTTCTCTATTCCTATCCTAAAGAATGTGTACACTACTTGACTAAATAGGCATTGTTACTACTTCTCTTTACAAAACAAAAAGAAAAAGGTTCGTTAATCTACTTATATGTTTCTAGTCCTGTGTAGGTAAAAGTGTGCCATCGGTTAATTTTTTGTCTTCTTTATTCCTGCTTTTAGTGTTGTATTATCTAAGAAGTTTGTAGTCATTATTTTTAGTTATGCTGTCGAGATCTTTGTCGTATTTATTCGGGGTGAGTGATCTCTGAAAAAGGTTTTTGTTCCATATTTTATAATTCATTAAGTATATTTTCCTGAGAGGATATTCTTATGTAAAAAAATTCATGTAAATTTAATTAAAAAAAATTAGCGTTGCCACCTTCTTCTTAAATATCGCTATATTTGAATGGAAAGTTTAATTTAATTTAATAATTTTTCAATATGTTTAATTTAACAGCTGGACAAACTTTTTTGTATTTTCAGTACGTAAATTAAAATAAAATAAAATCCATTTTTGGGAATTCTTAAAATTATCTTAGGAGTAGTTTCGCATCGTATCATATTCGTACAAAAGTCACCTTTGCCTCTTAAAATATAGTAAATAAAATTAATTATTATGTGTGGAAAAACAGCAAGTTACAAAAGGAAAATAGAAAGGTCACTCCATAGAGAAATGATTTTGATGAATATGAAGTTGAGTTTAAAATCCCTAGAGGCAGTAATGAATGCTAAGTTTTTAGTTGTATATCTACTAAACAGACAATTATATTTAAAAATTAAAGGGTGTCACGTGATTTTATGTACATAAGCTTATCGTTAATAAAGATTACAATTAAAGTTAAACCTTAAAGGGTGTCGCAAAATAATCCCTAATGTGAAAAATTGTTATACTTAATACCATGAGCATTTAAAAAATCAAAAGGTGACTCATACGTAGAATCATGCATGTTTTCCAGTCACACTCATTTCCAAAGGAAAATGTAGAGATAATTAAAAATTTCTTTAACAGAAATATGGAATTTAAAAACCAAACGCTTGAAAAATCACCCTGTATTCCATTATGAAGATGAAAAGCAGAAAGCAACATCAATTTAATGGTAAAATTTTGTTTTTTATGTCAATTTTACTTAAAAAAAAACAAACACAGAATGAAAAAATATGTGGTGTCGTTATAATTGGCAGATTATTAATTTAATGGAATTTATTTATATCTACAGAATAATCGAATACGGAAATCTTTATGTAAGTTTAATGCACAGATAACACAGGCATAGAGGCCATACACAGCTACACAAACATAAATTTAAAATAAAAACACACAATGCATTTGTTAAGATCATGGGAGAATATTTTTTTCAAATATTTTATTTAAAGCTGATTGACGTCCGCTTCGAAATCATAAAATAAAAGGGGGTGACGCTTTGTTACTGCAATTATCAATTATACGGGCTCCCTTATTTAATTTTCATTTTTATTGGATTTTTTATCTCTTGAACATATTTTTTGTTAATCAAATTTAGTTTTATTAATGTTATAAAATCGTGAATAAATAATGTCTTCCATTACGGATAATTTCGTTAATTACCAGTTAACAAATATTAATGGAAGTTTGTTTATTCAGAGGACCACTGTTAGTTATTCTACCAAATCTAGATCATTCTTCTGAGAATTACAATTACTGACCCATTGGGAACGAATTTGTGAGACCGCAAAGAAGAAACGCAAACAAATAAGCTCGATGCCCGCTGCGACTGTTTTAACGGCGGCAGTAATCGAGTCCATGTTACTTTGGGCCTCTTACCGTCATCTGCCAAAGCACATTGAAGGTTGATGGCGACTGGCGACGAATTTATGGCGTGTGTGTGTGTATTTTTGAACTAAACAACGCTCAATATTTACGTAAATGCGATACCATATCAAAACACAGCGCACAAAAAAATTAAATGCATTGAATGAATGAACACACAAAAATTTATTCAAGACGATCATCCTTTATAAAGAGAAGTAGCACTTCAGGCAACAATGCCTATTTAGTCAAGTACCGTGCTCCATTCTTTAGGAAAGGAATAGAGAAGAGATAAAACAGGTGGTGAAAGTAGAAGAATAGTTGGAAATTAACTGCCGCATAAAAGACAGTACAGCGACCAGTGACTATGTTTTCATCGCTGAGCAGCTCCACCGACAGTCAAGTTTTATTTTTGTAGTGAAAAAACCTAGGTCTTCGTTGGGAATCGAACCGACAACCCCCATACTGACAAGCTAATACACTACCTACTAGCCTACAGGGGCACCTTATTGTTGGGTAGTCTCCAGCTCTTTAGCAAGGGTAGTGGTTTACAACCCTGCTTTGGAACTGCTGAAATTGCAAATAGAATGACCTGTTGCTAGAATTAGTTCTCGACTTTCTAGGGCGTGAATGACATTGCTTTTAATTCCCAGTGGTTTGACCACCATCTGATTAAGGCTTGCAGCCAGGTGCAGATGTAAATCTTATCATGAAATAATGGCTAATTTTTTTTTTCCCAACGTTCTGGACGTAAGGGTATCCCTACATAATGCAAGATTTTCTAGAATTTTTTTGTAAAACTAAAATGCATTTTCGTTTATAAAGTTAGAGGCCGGAGGGGACATATATATACCTCCCATACAGAGTAATTTTAAATCTTCTTAATCCTGACAATTGCAATCTCGACTCTGCAAATTTTCCATACGCTTTTTTCTAAGAATAACATACTCGTTCGAATAAAAACTTAACAGTGTAAAGAATGGGGGAGGGGTTTTCTTATACAAAGTACTTTTTCCATATTTAAATATTAAAATTAGCACTAAATTGCATTCCGCTTTTTCATTTAAATCACACATGATAAATAACTCAAATCTAATTGGAAATAAAAAATTAATAAAAAGAACACTTTAGTATGAATTGCTTAAACGCAAAATAGCATCTGAACTTTGTTGAACTTTCCATGAATGATATGAAATCTATTTTAAAGCCTTTTTTGTTTTGCTTTAAATAGCAACTTATTAATTTAATCGATTAGTCTTTGAAGATAAACCAAAAAATCTTTATAATTTTTAGTTTGTTTGTTTTGTTGAGAAGACTTTAAAAGAAAGAAACAAATGCCTGTCTGCCCATAACAATCACCTCAAAAATGAGGAAATGTTTTAATATTAAAATTAATTCAGCAATCAAAAAAAGCAAAAAAAAAAAAGAAATCAAAAAAAAAAATGAAAAATATATAAACAAGATGACCATAAAAGAAGTTAAATGTTCAGTGCAGAGATGGTTAACGAAATTTTTAAAAAATTTTGTCAAATAATTAAATTCTTAAATAAATTGAAATGTTACAAAAATAGTTATAATTTAGAAAAACTCATATTATGTTACTTTTATTTGGGTACGGTTTTCCGTCGACTCTCGTCAAATTTGGTTTGTGAACAAACCGGTTTCGGCCGTTTGTCATCTTCACTATTCTCTTCGTACTCCTATTATGTTGTTTATATTTTCGCCGCCAGTAAATGAAATACTGTTGTTATTTCCCGTCTTATCTGGCTGTTGTTCTCTTGAAGTCGATGACGAGCGCTTTCGATGTGAAAACATCAATGTCAAGCCGCGGTATAATTTGAATTACAAATTAAGACGGGATATAACAACAGTAAAAACTCATATCTTTCTTTATAGCTCAATGAAACTTTTGATAACCATTTAATTATATTTTATGGGCGGCCCCAAATCAAACTATTTAGAATTTTTACAAATAGTGAAGTAAATTGAAGACATTTATATGTCTATTCTTCAAACCATCATATTTTGTTTGTGGTTTTTTTCTCAACTACTCAAAGATTATAAGCTTGACAATAAACCAAAGGGATTTCGTTTTTTTTATCGAACTTAATTCATCGTTAAATTTTGATTTCAATAAGTAGATGGATGCTATAATAAAATAGCATGTGGCGACATTGCGTTAAAACCACATCTCGCTGGGATCAATGTCATATTTTCAAACAAGATATCATGGCTCATGATACAGTAAGGATTTCCATCTCTTTTAACACCAGCTCCGGTTACCGAAATAAAGTCCAATGATAATCATCAGTCTATCCTCTCAGGAAAATATATTTAACGACTTATAAAATATGGAACAAAAACCTTTTTCAGAGATCACTCACTCCGAATAAAGACGACAAAGAACCCTACATAATTTACAGCATAACTAAAAATAATGACTACAAACTTCTTAGATAATACAACACTAAAAGCAGGAATAAAGAAAACAAAAAATTAACCGATGGCACACTTTTACCTACACCGGACTAGAAACATATAGATTAACGAAACTTTTTTTTTTGTTTTGTAAAGAGAAGTAGTAACAATGCCTATTTAGTCAAGTACCGTGCTACATTCTTTAGGAAAGTCGTCACATGACCGGTAATGCCGAAGAAACAGGCAACCATTTGCTTTGATGTGATGCTTCTTCCACGAACAACTTTGGTGGGATTTCGCTCGTCTTGCTGTTTTGTTTCAGGATCATATGAGTATATTCATGATTCGTCACCTGTGCAGATATTATAAACTGCTTTTGACGCACCTTTTAAGCAAATTTCTGCAACATTTTCTTGCACCAATCAACACGAGCATCCTTTTGTGCGTTTGTCAGGTTATGCGGTATCCAACGTGAACAAACCTTTTTTACATGCAATTGTTCATGCAAGATCTTATTGATGCTTGTCATACTAATCCCTATAGATGCCTCAATCTCGCGTTATGTTACATGACGATCATGCTTTATCAGTTCATGCACAGCTGCGATGTTTTCTGGCACAACAACCGTTGTTGAACGACCTTCACGGGATTCGTCGTGGAGTGACTGTCGGCCACGATTGAATTCGTTATACAAGTTTTTAATGGTGCTGTAAGAAGGTACTTCATTACCATATCATCTGTGCACTGTTGTCATATCAGGCCACGTCGAAAGTTATCAAAAATTATTGCACGAAAATGTACACGAGTTAATTCCATTTTCTCCTAAGATCACTTTTTGAACCTGCTATCACTAACAATAAAATGACAAAATGTTTTGGTTGAGGTTATGTTTAACAATATCAAGGTTGCACTGGAAACATCAGCTGGTGCCTAGCAACAGTTAGTGTTACCAGGCCAGAAATATAAATAGCAGCCATCGTATAAATAGTTAGTTCCTGGGGGTTTCAATGACGTATAATGTTCAAAACCAAAATAACTAGCGCGGCGCAGATAAACCAAGCAAAGTAGTGTTGCCATGTTGTTTCAACAGCGAGAGTATAGTTAAGCGTGATTAAAACAAATACTTTTCAAAATGAAAGATGACATAAGATGACAGATTATAACAAAAAAAGAGCATAGAAAGAGGACACAAATTTTTTAAATGGACAATGAGTTGAGTCAGATAATAGTTCTCCAAAAAAGATGATGTTTATGGCACAACAAATGGGAGACTGTTGTTAGTTTTTGCCTCTAACATTATGTCTCAGAGTGTTGTCGGTTTTTAGTGCTGTGAGTAAACCTTCTTTGTGAAGAAGTTAAGTAAAAGTGTATCGTCGTGATGTATCGGTTTGCTCTTTGTCTTCTTTATTCCTGTTTTTAGTGTTCTATTGTCTAATAAGTTTGTTGATAGTAGTGGGTTTGTAGTCGTTATTTCTAACTATGGTGTAAATTGTGTCGAGTTATTTGCTACACTTTCTCTGGAGTAAGTGGGATTATCCTAAATCTCTGTATTATATGTCTAAATGCTGCTAGTTTATGTTGGGTAGGGTGGTTCGGGGTGATGTGGATATGGTGTCCGTCTTAGCTGGCTTTCTATAGATGTCGAATGTTAAATAGTCAGTTCCTTGTGTTATTGCGATGCCAAGATAATGCAAAACAAAAATTATTAACAGTGACATTATTAACGACACAATTTTCACACCACTAAAACTACTCAACTCATACACTCAGACAAACGGAAAACATCCTCAGATGGACACACATACCTAGATAATAATAAAAGACGGAGTTAGTGAAAGTTAGCCTTGGATAAATTGCAAGGTAGCTCTACCAAATGAGTCAATACGACCTTGACAACAAAACTATATAAACCAGAAAACTGACATATCAGTACGGATTGTAACACGGCTTAAAAATGATGTCTTTACATCGAAAGCGCTCGCTGTTCATATCGAACAAATAGCCAGAAAGGACAGGAAAAAATGATAACAAAATCCAAACAACTTAATACAAATGGTAGAACTCATTTAGTTTGTAAAGTTCAGTGAGTTACTTTGGTTTTAAGGTATCCTCGAGTGATGTATAAGTGCTAGCTGCAGTAATTAACTGTCAATATTCAAGACAAGACACAAAAGCCTTCCCGGTGGACAGCCGGTAATAAACCTTTTTCGTAAGATCTGCCAGGCTTAAAAACCCTTTTATTTAATAATAAAATTTTTTTTCAAAACTTTGAAATTGAAATTTTAAACATGACAAATTATTTGCAACATTCAGCATCATTTTAATTTATAGCTTCGATTTATAATGAAATGAGTATGTATACATTTGCCCATCCCTGGTTCAATAACATTGTAGTTATTACCAAGGCGTTTTTCTTTACTCACACATTTGGCTTTATGGAAACAACAAAAACAGTGACTATGACGTCTTGATGTGAAGAGAGAGACAGAGAGAGAGAGAGAGAGAGAGGAAAAAAGTATTGAATTCTTAATGAAAGCGATTGCAAAATATTCAAGCGCATCCAAAAACAAACAAAGAAAGAAAAAACACATGACACTAAAACTAAGTGCGTACCAACCACACTTTCCGCTTCAATGTAAAGCCAAGACGGAGACACATTCATTTCCTTCAAACAACCATGAGTTAGATGAATTGTCTTGTAAACGAAAAATTATGTTTTATTTTTATTTTTTATTTTTTTTTGTTGAAGATTATAGTAAAATGGAAACAAATTATAGTGGCTGCTGAGGTTGGTGGTTGGTAAATAATAATGATGACGATTTTATGGTCATGTAAATGATGCCATCACAAAATCATCGAAGACAATTTTATTCATTCAATAAAATAAAACAAAATAAAAGCGGGTCTGACAATTCAATGATATTTGTAATGCCCCACTGAATTATGAGCCGGCCAGTCAACAAAACTATCAACAACAATTGTCTTCCAAAAGCAAAAACAAACAATTTATGTGAAAAAAATTACTTTTCGATTATGGTAATAATGCAGCAACAAACTAATGATGACCATCATCATCATCATCATCATCATCATTATTGTCTTTGTATTAATAAAACTATTCCTCATCATCATATTTGTGGTGATCAATAAAACTTGCATTAGCAAACCTACGCACGTGCGCATTGTGAGTCGTTTTAAATGTTTCGATGAAGAACCACTAAAAGCAAAAAACCAAACAATTCAGTCACAAAAGAAATAAAAAAAAAAATCACATAAAATTATAGCCAAAATAAATTGATCAGTATATTATTTTAGCCTTAGCCCAGAAATACATAAAAATAAATATAAAAAAATCAAAAGATATTTCAATAGTTTAATAGCAGTAGCATTAACACAATATCACGTTCTCTTCCAAATTATATAAATTAATGAATTTATAGATTTTAAACTGTTTATGATTTTTTTTTAAATCAAATAAAAAATTATTTTAAGTGGTTACTAAGGTGATTTAATGTAACATTTATTGAGAGGACATATCACAATTTATTCATATTGTTACGTTAATACCTTTTATAAACGTTTTGTTGTGAGTTCTTTATTGTAAAATAAATAACACCAGTTTTTAAAGTTTTTAAATTAATAACAAGTTTATTTACTTTAACTACACAAGGTTGACACTACAGAACAATTTACTTAAGATGCACGTCTTTACTTCCCCAGATATAATTTTATACTGATTGATTATCCACTTAAACGCTGCCCTATTTATATTTGTCCATTTAAAGTCTAGAAAATTTAAGAATTTTCTACTCCCTTTGTATCACATTTTGTTGTTGTATGTTGTTTATTCGATGTATAGGCGCCTGTACGTCTGTGTGTATAATTGTTTTTACGCTGATAAGGTTTCTGCTTGGGATTTTTTTTTAGCACTCAGGCAACAATGCCAATTTAGTCAAGTACCCCGTGCTACATTTTTTAGGAAAGGGATAGAGAATAGATGAAACAGGTGGTGAAAGTAGTAGGATAGTCGGAAATAAACTGCCGTACAAAGACAGCACAGCGACCAGTGAGACTATGCCTTCATCGCTGAGCAGCCCCACCGACAGTAAATTTTTATTTTTGTAGTGAAAAAAACCAAGATCTTCGTTGGGAATCGAACTCACAACCCCCATACTGACAGGCTAGTACACTACCTACTAGCCTACAGGGGCACCTGGGATTTATTTCAAAATATTTGTTGTTGTCTTTTGTAGAAAACGTTTCTCAGAAAATTACGCAGATGGTAAACACCATACATGTTTGTTGTTGTCTCTACGCAGTTAGTTAACAGAAATTTGTTTTTGTCCTACATGCCACGCAGTTAGTAAATAGCATATCGAATTGTTATTGTTGTGTGTGTATAAAATTTCTACGCACTGTTTAACTAGAAATTTTGTTGTTGTTCTATCAGTTTTCTTAGCAAGCCACGCAGTTCGTAAACAATATACCCAGTAGTTTGCTTTATTGCTTAATTATTTTATTTTAAAACTTAAGCAAGACACATCCGTAACAATATTAAAAAAATGTGGCAACATTTTTTTTTGGTAAAATTCTACTAGCAGCTGTATAAATTCACAAAACAATCGGAAAAGTTTTGAAAAATTTTGAAAAAATAAAAAATTTGTATCGGGTTTTTCAATAAGAAGTATGTTTTTCAATTGTGGCACCACCAAAAGCATTGAAAGTTTTGACATTTAGTTTTTTTAACGTTTTCGCAATTGTTACGATGAATTTAATTTCGCACTAAAATTATTTTAAAATAATTAAAATCAGATGGTATGATTCGTTTTACATCCGCACCTGGCTATATAGCCTTAATCAGATGGTGGAAAAACCACAATTGTATAATTTGGAACGTCATACATGCGTCATCGGAAGCCGAAGACATAATTCTAAGCAACAGAACCACCTAGTTGCAACTTTAATGATTCCAGGGCAGGGCTGCTAAAGATTTGGAAACTTTCAACTCCTGTCCAGAACACATGTCTAGCATGCTCACTGGACTGGGCCATTCACTTTGCATGTCATTATCAGTGAGATGATCCTGGCCACCATAAAAACCGTTATACTGTTATGGGGCCGCAAAACCACAACCACCACGTTACTCCCATATAGGGGCCAACCTCAATGATCAGCCAGAGAACTATTAAATGTTGAAAGAGACAAATAATGAACTCTGGGGCTCACTGATCCCCGTGGAAATAAAGTGGAGCTTCCAGTTGACTCCCAGCCTGTCTTCAGGGGACTGGGCTCCCTTTTTCCCCAGTTGCACTGTGTCTAAATAGTTGAAGTTCTATAAAGACCATATTTATATGCCCCTGGGGGGATTGAGGCAGATACAAATTTATCAATTCCTTTTAATAATTTGGATTATCCAGAACCACCACAGATGTGATACAGATTAACGTCAGTACCTAGCCGTGAAGGCCACAAACTGACGGTAGTCCTACCACCGTGTGAATACAATGCGTCCACCAATGCCCCCATGTGCAAACCATGAGTAGAAATTCGATGCCATGTTTTTGGCCATGACATCTCCCTTGGTGAGGAGCGGAGCCTATCTATCCATCCGTTTTATGGGTAACGGCACCCGGTTGCAGTGCAACTCCACATCGAGCCTGCGCTCTTCCCGCATTTGGGCATAAACCACAGCCACCAAGGAACCCCCCCGAAGGACCACACCAACTACCAGGCTGGAACCGAAGTTCCAGTGGCATCTGGTACCCATGGTAACAGATTATAGTCTCCAGTTGGACTGTTAGCACCAGTTGGCCCCAAAAAGCCCAAGCTGGTAGACGCACACATGACATTTTTTAGTTGAAAGAAATGTTGCCTGAAACATTCTTCAGTTAAAAAAAAAGGTTGCCTGAAACATTTTTCAGTTGAAAAAAAAAAAATGTTGCCCGAAGCATTTTTGAGTTGAAAAAATGTTGTCTGAAACATTTTTCAGTTCAGAAAAAAATGTTGCCTGAAACATTTTTCAGTTGAAAAAAATGTTGCCTGATACATTTTTCGGTTCAGAAAAAAATGTTGCGTGCAACATTTTGTAACTTTTAACAAAATGAACAGAAAACTAATGAAGCAAAATTATTTACTATTTATTTTGAATTAAGATTATGTTTATGAGATTTTGAAAGCCTTTCGCACAAAGTCATATACAGAGTTCAATGCTTAATTGAGAGTTAATGAATTTATTGTGATGATATTCACAATGGGTGTTTGTTTATAGAGGTATGGAACCTTAAATTTGTAACATTTTCACTGGCGGCCATTTTGTCATTTCAATATTAAGAGACCGAAGCCTGCCTAATCGATACTTCCATATTGCGAAAATTGGGTCTAAAACAGTTGCATTTGCTTCCGATTTTCATAAGTCAATTATTTTTAGTCATGAAGCTCACTTCTGTTTTTGTATTTGGAGTTATGATAATCCTTAAATGTATATTGATTGCTACACCGTAACATCTGGTGGAAACATTGGGCCGTACGTCTTCAAAAATGATGGTGGTCAGAACGCTGCTAGTCAGAGTCAATGGTAACACTTTACAGAGCAATGACTACTGACTTTTTCGTTCAATTGAACAACTGCAACAAGACGGCACAACATATTACCCAGCTCGTGCTACAATTGATTTATTACGGGAAACGCTTGGTAGCCACATAGCTTCATGTTTCGGATATATGAATTGGCCTCCAAAATCGTGCGATTTAATGCCGCTAAAAATTTTTCAGTGCAGATATGTAAAGTCGTTAGTGAATACCTATAAGTCCGAAACAATTGAACATTTGCAGGACAACATGCGTCACGTTGTAGCAGATGTAAGGCTGCAAATATTAGAAAAAGTCCTGGAAAATTCGAACTCCAGATTAGGGTATATTCGAGCCAGTCGTGGCGGTCCCATGACAGAAGTCATATTTAAATTATAATAAAAATTCCTTTTTGTTTTATTCCTTTTCATGGTGCTAAACCTTTATACAAACAATACAATAGACAGAAAATATTTTATTTAGTATTTGCGTTGGATTTTAAACACTAACTAATTAAATAACGAAATTTCTAATATTAAAAACTCAAATACTTAATAAATATTAAACAAAAAATATCAGTAATTTCTAGTTTAATTACAAATAACATTGAGAGTTATAAAGAATCTGTTAAATAACTTACATTCTTAAATGCTATCTATAATTGCCAACTAAATATCAGTTTTGTTGCCATCTTGTAAAACAAAATCGAACTCAATTAATCATGGTACAAGTTAAGTAAAGCGACTACAACAACAGCAGCAACAATAGCAACAAAAAAATTCTTGTTAACATTCCTGTTTTTGTAACCATGATCTTTGTATTTATTATCGTCGTTATTGTAATTTTCATCGTCATCATTGATCGCATGAAGCTAAATTGAGCTGAACAAAGATCAGTTAGCATAAATTGTTACGTATGTATGTGTTTAGCGTGTGTTTAAATTGTTATGGCAAATCGTCGTTTTATTTATTGTCCGTCAGGCAATGGACAAAAAACAATTGAAACCTCAATTTTCACATAGTTTACGACACATAAATACAACAGCAACAACAACAGCAACAATAATAACAAAAAAGAAAATATCTGTTTACAGCCGACATTCAAGCAAAGTGGCACTTGTATTTGCATTTCACTCGTTAAAGTGATAAGTTGGACATTAAAAAATAAAAAAAATATATAAAGAAAATAAGAGAATTGATGATAATAATGTGATAATTTAACATGAATAGTGGCGGATGAGTTTCATTTGTTTATTTATTTAATTTTTTTATATATATAAAGGGTCCGTCATCTAACGTTTGTTTATTTTTCAACTGGTGCTTATTTCGTGAATGGTAACATTTCATGATAAGATTTGCATCTGCATCTGGCTGTGGACCTTAATCAGATGGTGGTCAAACCACTGTGAGTGAAAAGCAGCGCCACTCACGCCCTAGGAGGCCGAAGACTAATTCTAGCAACAGGTCCTTCCTAGTTGCAATTTCGGCGCTTCCAGAGCAGCGCTACAAACCACTACTCCTTGCTGAAGAGTTGGAGACTTTCCAACTCCTGTCCAGAACACATGACTAGCATGCTCACTGGATCTGGATTATTCACCAGTGGGTGTTATTAATGATCCTGGCCACTATAAAACAATACCTTTATGGGGCCGCAAAACCACAACCACCACGATACTCCCAAAAAGGCCAACCTCAATAATCAGCCAAAGCCCAGCTAAATGCCTAAAGGGACAAATAGCGGAACTCTGGGGCTCACGTGGAGCTTCCAGTTGACCCCTGCTGCCCTCAGGGGACTGGGATCCCTTATACCCGCAGCAGCCCCCACGGGGGCACATGATAGACTTTCTGGAGCCTACTATTCCATCTAGACTGGTGCTTGGGTAAAAGGGAGCCCAGGACCCTTAAAGGCTAGTAGGAGCCATCTGGACAATCCACATAATTCCACGGGAGTCAGTACGCTCGCAGAGTTCACTATTTGTCTCTTTAAACATTTAGCTGTTCTCTGGCTGATTATTGAGGTTGGCCCCTGTATGGAAATATCGTGGTGGTTGTGGTTTCGAGGCCATCGTGAGAGTTTGTGGGTCGGATCATTCAAAATGAACACAATGAATGGTTCAGCTCCAGTGAGTATGAATGCCGTCGTGTTCTTAATTATATTAAGCTTCATGCGTTCTGGACCAGGAGTTGGATAGTCTCCAACTCCTTAGCAAGGAGTAAAGGCTGCGACCTACTTCGAGCTTTTGAAATTGCTACTAGGAGTTACCGGAGAATCCACGGATTCGAAGGCCTTCTAGGGCGTGAATGGCGTTGCTTTTCATTCACAGTGGTAATGGCCACCATCTGATTATGGCTCACTGCCGGCGCAGATGTAAACCTTATCACATCATACCAACAGCAGCACAGGTCTAGATGGTCAAGTATTCCATAAAGACCGATAAATATGCCTCCAGGGGATCGTGAATGGTAACACTTAGCTCATGTTTGATTTGACAAATAATTAGTTTTATCCTTCCGCTGAACGAATATGGTTGTGTATACGCTTAAACAATGCTTCTTTAAGTGGGCCTGTGTTCGACTTACAGAAAATGCCGATTTTGCAAAAAAAAAATCATCTTTTCAGATGAATCTTGGCGGGTGTGTAAAGAAGCAAAATTGTCGCATTTGGGGCACAGAAAAGCCGCACGCATACATTGAAAAGCCGACGCACCCAAAACGAGTCACTGTTTGGTGCGGATTTTGGTCCAGAGGCATAATTGGGCCATTTTTCAGGAGTGGCCGTTACAGTCAATGGCGATCGTTATCGGGCCATGTTGAACAAAAATTAAAGAGGAGGATATTGGCAACAATTGGTTCCAACAGGAACCACGTACTACGTGCCACACAGCCGAAGCTGTGAAGTTTTGTTTATAGCATTTAAAACGGCGGACCCTATATATATAAATTTATTAGGCGTTTGCGCATAACCAAATTCGTTATAACAATAATTTGTATACTTCGCATTAAAGTACAAATTAAAGGGTGTGCCGTAAGGTATATGGTTTCAGCTTTTAAACCATTATAAATTGATAATAAAACACACAGTGTGCTACTAGACACGAAATAACAACAACTTTAAGAAATTAAATTCAAATCAAAGGGTGTTCCAATAGGTATGTGATTTTGATGGATTTGCATTTTTGTTTTAAATTGTAATTGACAGATATTTGTATTAACAAAGAGTATGTATTAAGATTGTCTTTACAGCAGCACGCGTTTAAACATATAGATTAAAGGGTGAGCCACGCAATTCAATACTTTGAAGTATTGGTTTAAATTCTTACTTTTTTAGGCGCAACTAACAGACTCTTAAAATTTAAGGAAAGTTTGTGTAATGACAACAGATATAGAAAATAAAAAGAGGGTGACATGAAACCTAATTTTATTTATTGTTTTAACAATTAAAACTTACGCAGAGCATGCCTAACAATGGCAGCTATTATCAATATAAAGTGTTAAAGCATCATTAGAGAATAAAACTGTGTGTTAAAAAAATTTTTTCACACCAACATTTTTTAAAAGAATACATCTATTTACAGCTCTGTCAACATTTGGCTTCAACAGGACGGCGCTACGTGCCACACAGCCAAAGCTGTGTAGTTTTGTTTATAGCCTTAAAGAAAAAAAGTTATTTGGCGGACCCTATATATTTTTTTACTATTCCCCTCTCTGCATATTGATTCCACCATGCATTGCTTTGTCTCATTTCTTTTTCTTATTCTTATTCTGCAAAAACAAAAAAAAGACAAGAAGAAATAGAAGAATAAAAATTGTTTTTACGCGCTACTTTGGACAGCCAGAGATTAAGATCTGGGTGTTGTGTTCTAAAGCTGTCTGTAATTTTAATTGTAGGTAATTTTTTATTTATTTATTTTGTTGTTGCTGTTGTTGTTTTATGAAGAATATTAAAACATTAACAATTTAGCATGCAAACTTCATAAATAAATTAAAAAGAAGAAGCACTACAACAAAGCCGACCAATCTAGTCTTACACTGGATAAGAGTTTGAGCATAGCGATTTGTTGGCCAAGAGTATTTATTTCAATATAAAAAGGAGTGTTAAAGTTAAACCTGATTGGCATATTAACACAGAAAACAGAAAGAAATAAAAACAAAACTTAACAAGGAAATTAAGATTTAAACAAAATTATAATAATTTTAATGCCGGATACAAACATTTAGTAGCTTCAGATATTTTATCTATTTAAAACAAGTTGTTTTTCAATTCTACATTCTACAAAATGTTTTTCATTAACCAAATTATCTTCTGCTTCCAATTTCCATATGCTGTTTAACATGTATATTTTCTTCCAAGTTTTTTATGTCGCTGGTTAAAGATGTTTTGATATTTGATTTTGATAACTTAAATAACATGTGCGTGAAAGTCAACCCATTAGGGTACAAGGCCTCTTTAAAGGCCTCTTACAATGAAATATTACGAAAAAAAAAACTTTAATCTACTGGTGTTATCGCTCTCAAGTGAATACCTCGTTGTCATAATAAATAATACTTTCTGCTTAGCAGAAATTATTTATGTCATACTATTTTTTGCATAACAATTATATTATTTTAATGTACAACTTTTAAGATTTATATTAAAACAAATCAATTAGAAAAAGTTACTTATTAAAAAAAGGATCTCCTTTAAAGGAGATCCTACGCTTTAGGGTTAGTTGATATAATTTAATTGTTGTTGTATAATTGTTGATATAATTCAAATAAAAGAGTTCCAAGACAATTCTCGATATAATATTCTTCTGCAAGGCTTCGTTTCAGTAACTCAAGTGAGAAACTACTCACTCATAAGAATTATAGTCATCTTGTTTAATTTAGGATAAGTTAAAGTTAATTTAAGTGCCAACAAAACGCACTATTTATTGTCTAGTGAATGATTTTTAAGAAAGAGGGTATGTAGGCGATGGGCCTAAGCATGGACCACAATGTACTGCAAGATCGGCTGAAAACATTACTGCTGCTCAGGAAAATGTTCAAAACAATCATTTTTATAAAGAGAATACTGAAGATGGCAAATAGCCGAAACCGGTTTGTTCACAAACCAAATTTGACGAGGGTCGACGTAAAACCGTACCCAAATAAAAATAAATTAAGCCCCGTCGGAAAATATACGCACTTTTTCAAAACAATCATCCATCAACATCAATTTGACGCCGTTCTTAAGAGCTTGGTCTTCAAAGAACAACTTTGGCCACAATTTTGCACAAGGATTTGCTTTTGTTTCCATATAAGATTCAGTTGACACAAGAGCTTTTTCCACAAGACAATTTACGCCGCCGTACATATGTCTATAGGATGTTACAGCTGGCCGATGATAACTCCGATTTTCATGAAAAAATCATAATTGTCATTTGAATGGATATGTGTGCGAACAGAATCGTCGGTTCCGGGGAATAGGAGACCCTCAAATTATTCAACATGATCCACAAGATCATTTACACCGCCATACATATGCCAATGTTATGTTACAGCTCGCCATGATAACTCGGTTTTTTCATGAAAAAATCATAATGAGTGACAAGACAAATTTTAATTTGAATGGATTTATGAGCGAACAGACCCTTAAATTATCCAACAGTCACCTTTGCATACATTTAAAGCGACAGTCTGGCATGCAATTTGGTCAGCAGGAATCATTGAACTTTACTTGTTTGAAAATTAAAATAGCGTAACTGTAACTGTGAATGGGGAATGATATCGTGATATGATTGAAAAGTTTTTAACTGCACAACTGCATGCTTTGGGCTTGATTAACATGTGGTATCAACCAGACGGTGCCACATTGCATACAGCTTGGATTACAATGAAATTACAGTGAGAGCTCTTTCCACAACAAGTTATTTCAAGAAATGGTGATGTTGATTGGCCTCCACGGTCGCCTGACTTGACTGCTCCGGACTTCTTTTTGTGGGGATATCTGAAAAGCTAGGTTTATGTAAACCAAAATGGCGGCAAAACAAAGTAGCATACCTTCCCGGCGGACACCCTGTGTATAATAAGCTACATCATTTCTGCAATAAATCTTGGAAGAAAAAAGATTTTTTCCAGCATCTAAGACACATTGTGTACTTAATGGGTTACCCCCCGGGGGCACATTTATCGGTTCTTATAGAATACTCGACTATCTGGACCTGTGCAACTGGGGGAAAAAGGGAGCCCAGTCCCCTAAAGGCAGACAGGGAGTCAACTGGAAACTCCACTTTATTTCCACGGGGATCAGTGAGCCCCAGAGTTCATTATTTGTCTCTTTAGACATTTAATAGTTCTCTGGCTGATCATTGAGGTTGGCCCCTATATGGGAGCATCGTGGTGGTTGTGGTTTCGGGCCCCATATCCAATGGTTTTCTATGGTGGCCAGGATCATTTCACTGATAATGACACGCAAAGTGAATGATCCAGTCCAGTGAGCATGCTTGACATGTGTTCTGGACAAGGAGTTAGAAAGTCTCCGACTCTCTAGCAAGGTGTAATGATTTGCAGACCTGTACTGGAATCATTAAAGTTGCAACTAGGTGGTTCTGTTGCATAGAATTATGGCTTCGGCTATCTAGGACGCATGTATGACGTTCCAAATTATACAAAGTGGTTTGTCCACCATCCGATTAAGACTTACAGTCAGGCGCTGATGTAAAACAAATCACCTCTGTACTTAATGGGTACCCCCCGGGGGCACATTTATCGGTTTTTATAGAGTACTCAACTATCAGAGCCTGTGCAACTGGGGGAAAAAAGGAGCCCAGTCCCCTGAAGGCAGACAGGGAGACAACTGGAAACTCCACTTTATTTCCACGGGGATCAGTGACCCGCAGAGTTCATTATTTGTCTCTTTAGAAATTTAATACTTCTCTGACTGATCATTGAGGTTGGCCCCTATATGGGAGTATCGTGGTGGTTGTGGTTTCGGACCCTCGTGAGAGTTTGTGGGTCGGATCATTCAAATTAACACAATGAATGGTTCAGGTCCAGTGAGTATGAATGCTGTCGTGTTCTTGATAAAAAAGAGCTTCATGCGTTCTGGACCAGGAGTTGGAAAGTCTCCAACTCTTTAGCAAGGAGTGAAGGCTGCGGCCTACTTCGGGCTTTCGAAATTGCTACTAGAAGTGTCCGGAGGATATACGTATTCGATGGCCTTCTAGGGCGTGGTTGGTGTCCAATCAACCAAGTGGTTTGACCACCATCTGATTATGACTATTTAGTCGGTGCAGATGTAAATCAAATCACGCTTTGTACTTAATGGGTCCCCCCAGGGGCATATAAATATGATCTTTATAGAATTCCACTATCTAGACACAGTGCAACTGGGGAAAAAGGAGCCCAGTCCCCTGAAGACAGGCAGGGAGTCAAATGGAAGCTCCACTTATTTCCACGGGGATCAGTGACCCGCAGAGTTCATTATTTGTCTCTTTAGACATTTAATAGTTCTCTGACTGATCATTGAGGTTGGCCCCTATATGGGAGTAACGTGGTGGTTGTGGTTTCGCGGCCCATAACAGTATAATGGTTATTATGGTGGCCAGGATCATTTCACTGATAATGACACGCAAAGTGAATGATCCAGTCCAGTGAGTATGCTAGACATGTGTTCTGGACAGGAGTAGGAAAGTCTCCAACTCTTTAGCAAGGTGTGATGGTTTGCAGCCCTGCCCTGGAATCATTAAAGTTGCAACTAGGTGGTTCTGTTGCTTAGAATTATGTCTTCAACTTCCTAGGACGCATGTATGACGTTCCAAATTATACAATTGTGATTTGTCCACCATCTGATTAAGGCTACATAGCCAGGTGCGGATGTAAAACGAACCACACTATCTGTACTTAATGGGTTAATTGTTGAATTTCATAAATATTACCTTTTTTCATTTAAGATAAATATTTTTAAGAAAATATAAAATAGACTTGTTATTCTCTGTAGCCAATAGAAGGATACGTGTTGCCTTTAGTTTGCCAGCTAAAGCTTTTGTAAAAGTGACTTAATAGCGACTCTTTAATATAATAAAGCACTTCCTAATGCCTGCAGTTTCATGTTATGGACTTCAACTTTATTATAAATTTAAAATGTTATTGTTTTCTTTGCTAAGTCTTCAAAAACATTGAAATTTGAAAAAAAAAATTACATTGGCTTTCAATTTGGCTTTGGTTGAGACACAATATTTTTAGAACAAACAAGAAACAATTTACGTTAGCGTTTATTAAATAAAAATTTGCAAGATCTTCATTATAGAACAAAAACAAAAAAAACATAAAAATAACAAATCAATGTCAAAAGTAAATAGAATTAAAAAAATATAATTTAAATAAAAAAATATAAAATAAAAAATATAATTTAAATAAAAATACATTTTTATAAGTCGCTTTTCAACTGAAATGTTGCTGTTTGACTGCCAGCTGTCGAGTTCTCATTTGTGATATTTTTTTGTGTTTTTTTTTTTTATTTTTGAAAAGGTCTACTCGAGTTAAATTGAGGTTTTTAGGTGACCTCTCAGATAGAGCTATTGAAAAAAAGATTTAATATCTCTCATATCATTTGAAAAAATTATGCATCCGTCTATAGCGGATAGTGTTTCTGCAGATCAAATATAAGATCAATGAGAAGATCAATTATACATCGGTATATTGCATTGACAATACAGCTTCAGATCATTAAACTCTGAGACGGGGGTTTGGGGGTTACCGAGTATAAGAAAAGAGATGAATAAAAAAATGCAAACCTGAATTTTTTAAAGAAAATTTTTTATTCCTTTCCTTTAGCAAAGTGTATAAATAACCCGGCTTGGCCGAAAATAGCGCTTCAACTTCTTTGAGAAACATATTGTTCTTAAAGAAGTTGAAGCACGGAAACAAAGCAAGAGAGACAAAATTGAATTTAATTTCTTAAGTTTTATCTTTACTCACCTCGAGTTATTATTTCGCGAAAAATATATCGATACGATTAAGGCAATAAAATAAAACGAGACCAATTTAATTTAGTATTAAAGGGAGCGTCTACAGTGGCGCAGCAATTAAATCAAAATTTGACCAATATTTCTTATTAATTCCCTCCTCCCGGGGGTACATTTATCGGTCTTTATAGAATACTTGACTATATAGATCTGTGCTGCTGGGGGTATAAGGGAGTCCAGTTCCCTGAAAGCAAGCAGGGAGTCAACTGCCAGTTCCACGTTATTTCCACAGGAAGCCCCAGAGTTTCCGCTTATGTCTCTTTAGACTTTTAGCTGTTTCTCTGACTGATTATTGAGGTTGGCCGTTCGGGAGTATCGTGAATGCTGTGGTTTTGCGGCCGCAAGCATGAACTGATTATGGGGGCCAGAATCATCTCGCCTTTAATAACACCAACGGGTGAATGAGCCGGATGCAGTGAGCATGCTAGTCATATGTTTTTCACCAGGAGTTGGATAGTCTCCAGCTCTTCAGCAAGGAGTAGTGGTTTGCAACACTGCTTTGGAACCGCTGTAATTGCAACTAGGAAAGACCTGTTGCTGGAATTAATCCTCGGCTTCCTAGGGCGTGAATGACGTTGCTTTTTATTCAAAGTGGTTTGACCACAATCTGATTAGGGCTTACAGCCAGGTGCAGATGTAAATCTTATCACGTCATTTCTTACTAATGTTATAGGCGTTTCAAAACTAAGTTAACCAAAAAATTAGTTGATAATATAAATAATTATCTGGCTATTAAAATAATCTTAATCAGCGAAAGCTCTGCACTAAAAAGGCAACTAGAAAGAAAGATTTTATTGGGTTTGTAAATTTTTCCATTATTTATTTTTTTCTCTGTATGTAAATTAATATGAAACAAGATTTTAATGCAGCCTGACAGCGCTCGTTTTATTTATGTAAAAATCATCAAATTGAATACTAGTGGTGAAGCTAATTACCATGGCCATTTCATTGATTGCTCAACTCTCATATGGTCAGGTAAACTCAAGAGTTTTATATCTCAAGTCAAATTGATTAAATAAGAATTATATTCAACCAAACAGCAAATATACAATAAAACTCAAAATAGTTCCATAAAAAAGTACAGTTACCATTAAGAACTTTTTGTTGTTGTTGTTTTCTTAGTTTTCCATGCAAAATTTAAGCCAAAAATCACTGATGAGCATTAGTGATTTTATGTGGTCATGTGAATATACTTTCCCCACAGTAATACATTAAAATTTTTGTATAATAAATATTTTATGGGAAAATAAAATAAAGGGTTTTCCAACAAGAACTTTGTTTTCTAATACGAAACAAAAACTTGAGCTTAAGATATTCAGCAATTATTAGGTGCCCCTGTAGACTAGTAGGTAGTGTACTAGCTTGTCAGTATAGGGGTTGTGGGTTCGATTCTCAACGAAGACCTTGGTTTTTTTGACTACAAAAATAAAAAATGACTGTCGGTTATGCTCAGCGATAAAGGCATAGTCACTGGTCACTGTGCTGTCTTTCAGGCAGTTAATATCCTTCTACTTTCACCACCTGTTTCATATCTTCTCTATACCTTTCCTAAAGAATGTAGCACGGTATTTGACTTAAAAGGCATTGCTGCCTGAAGTGCTACTTCTCTTTAAAAAAAAAAACAAAAAAAAGAAATTATGAATGAAAATGATATCTGGCAAATGCCCACCACGGCCACGCTGACAGATGTTGATTCTTTCATTAAAGTTTTTATTCACTTTTTTGACAAAATGGCGATCCTAGTTCGTTAACCAAATTACGGATTTTGAGTTTTAAAGCTGAAATCGTTTCGATTGGCTCCGTATAGACTCTGTCCTTAACACAGCCTCACAAAAATAATCCAGTGGTATTAAATCACACGATCTGGCTGGCCACTGAACTGCTGATTGTCGATTGAAATTATGCGATCGGGAAATTTGGTTTGCAATAAACCAACAATAATAGGCCAGAATTGAATTGTTAGCATCTCGCGATAGCATAATACATTCCAGTCTTAACTTCACAAAAAATGGGCCATAGCGCACCATATTGAGCATGCAAAGGCTTCTCAATAATAGCTTCAGGATTTTCAAAAGCGCAAATGCGACAGTTTTGCTTGTTGACATACACTGACAATTGAAAAAATTATTTTTCAGAATAACCTGCCGGTTGTTGCAGAATGAATTGAGCGAATCTACGGCGATATGAATGGTCGGTCGGCTTCAATTCCTGCAGCAGTTGAACCTTGTAAGGCTTCAAAGTCAAATCCTTACGCAAATACGCCATCTGGGGAAGTTTAGGATAATTCCAGTTGTTGGTAAGCGTCAAGGAATTGACAAATTTGGATCTGCTTCAGCACTGTAGCTAACGGCTGCGATATTTTCAGTTGAAGAAGCGTTGGTGTTTGTACATTTTGTATCGAGCCTGTCGACTCAAATTTAACGACCAAGTTCGAAATAGCAGTGTTAGAAGGACGATTATGTTGTACGAAAATATCACGAATTTAACGAAATGTTATTTTAATAGAACCACCATTTTCGTAAGGGATTTTAATTATTTTAATGCGATTTTCATGCGAAATTTAATTCAAAGAAACAATAGACAATACATTTACTACGAATATGTCGAAAAACTAAATGTCACAACTATCATGTTGTTGGCGTTACCACAATTGAAAAAACAAACCTCTTGTTAAAAAAACTTTAACTTAAAAATGTTACGATTAATATTTTTTTATTGCATCTTCCTTCAGTTTCTGTCATGAAATAAAAAAACAATCAGATTAAATTTATTTTTAAAATATTTAATTTCTTTTTTTTAATTTTTTCTTATATTATTATTTGATTATTTTTTATTTTTTTAATCGACCTTTTTATATCTCAAATAAATATCTGTTATTCTTTTTAACGGTCTTTTTTAATTAATTTAATAATATATATTTTTTTTTCAATATTTCGCTTTCCTATGGAAAGCTTCTTCAGGAAAATTAATTTTAATAACAACAATTATTAATTATTTTTAATTTTTTAATATTTTTTTTAATTTAAAAAGTTAGTTTTTTGTATAGAAATTTATTTAAAATTTTATTCTCTTCTTTTAGGTAATTAAACTCTTGTTTCTATCGCCAATATGGAAAGCTGAATTTCTGGCAATTTATTTAAATGCAGTAAAAAATATGTAAATATAAATATTTTTAAATTTATTTGTTTTCAATTTAATTTAACTAAAATCTACTAAAATTGAATCGATAACCTTCTCAAAATCTAGTTCGTTTAAACGTTTTTTTTTATCATTTGACACTATTAGGAGACCTTGTATACACAAGAAAGACAATAAGAATAGGTTTTTTACTTTACATTACATTTAAAATTTAAACTTTATTATTTTTTTAAATTTTTAATTTTAGTTTTTCAATTCATTTTGTTAATATTTTAACGAAAAATTTTTATATTGCATCTGTCTTTGTGTGAGATAAATTTTTATTTTTCTACTGCAGCGAAAAATTTTTTGGTAATAGATTAGAAAAAACCTGTGACTGCATTAGTAAGTACCAGTGTTCGCCAAACACTAAAGGCCGGGGCACATAGAATCCGTCATACGTCATACGTTGTATTTTTCAGCTGACAAGTAAGTTGAAATACACGTTTTCTTATCAGCGTCGTCACAATCAGTGCGTCTCTGTCTCAACGCAAAGTGCGAAAGTTGGCCAACTTTTAGCTTTTGACGTACCCAACGTACTTTGACATTTTTCATTTGCTTCTTCTTCTTCTTGTTTTTTTTTCTGTTTTCGCTCTATTGTAGTAAAATATTTTTAAAATAAATTATAAATAATAATAATAATAAATAATGGAATAAATAGTGGAATACAAATTAAAATTAATAGAAAGTCTAAGATGTCGTCTAACTCCATTTCGAATGTGCTCTTTAATAAAACTTTGCTGGAAAAAAATATAAAATAAAACCAAAAAAAAAACAGCTGATTTCTTATCCGTCAACAAAGTGCCAACCTCATCCGTCGTTACTTAGACTTTAGTTGAATACGTCAAAATATAACGCATGACGGATTCTATATTTTGTTGTTGTTGTTTTTTTCTTAGTTTTCCATAAAAAATTTAAGGCAAAATCTACTGATGAGCAGTAGTGATTTTATGTGGTCATGTGAATATACTTTCCCCACAGTAAAGTGGATTTGTGAATAAAATAAAGAGTTTTTCAACAAGAACTTTGTTTTCTAATACAAAACAAAACAAAAAGTGGAGCTTAAGATTTGTACTGTATTGTGAGGAGCAAAGTTCGGCAATTATGAATGAAAAATGATATGTGGCAAATGTCCACCACAACCACGTTGACAGATGTTGATTCTTTCATTCAAGTTTTTATTGACTTTTTTGGCAAAATGGCGGTCCTACTTCGTTAGCCACATCACGGATTTTGAGTTTTAAAGCTGAAATTTTCGATTGACTCCATTTAAACTGTGTCCCTAACAGACCCTCACAAAAATAATCCAGTGGTATTAAATCACACGATCTGGCTGGCCACTGAACTGCTGATTGACGATTGAAATTATGCGATCGGGAAATTTGGTTTGCAATAAATTGCCATATGGTACGTCGACAATAAGGTACGCTACGTTACTGTTCTTTGCTGTAGTTTTTCAGATCTCTACACCAACACAATTTTTCGGAAGAAATACAAAATGCCCAAAAACATTTTTTGAATTTTTGTGTTTGTGTATGTTTACGTAAATAAAATGCCGTACACAACGATTCTTTGCTGATGAACATAAACACTAAAATAATCTATCCATGTTTTTGCGTACTTAAGTGAACTTTTTATACTCAGGGTAAGTGATTAAATGAATTGGAATGGATCTTATAACGATAAGTTTTATTTAACGTCGGCAATTTTGTATGGAATATAATATCAGATAAATGTCCCCCTCTGTTAGCCTCACAAATGCGAGCCCTTTTGAGCACATTTTTCATTACATTCTCTGACATTTCACGTGGTATTTCATTAATTTCATCACGAATATTTTGTTTGAGTTGCTCAAGCGTTTCTGGTTTGTTTGCATAAACCTTGGCCTGCAGATATCGCCACAAAAAGAAGTCCAAAGCAGTCAAATCAGGCGGCCGTGGAGGTCAGTCAACAACACATTTTTCATTACATTCTCACACATTTCACGTGATATTTCATTAATTTCGTTACGAATATTTTGTTTGAGTTGCTCAAGCGTTTTTGATTTGTTTGCATAAACCTTGGCCTGCAGATATCGCCACAAAAAGAAGTCCAAAGCAGTCAAATCAGGCGACCGTGGAGGTCAGTCAACAACACCATTTCTTGTTGTGGAAAGAGGTTTTGCAGTAATTCCATTGTAATCCTGATTGTATGCGATGTGGCACCCTATAGTTCAAGTTCATATTTAGTACTGGTGTATTAGTTTGATATATTAAACTTTCCTTTGACATCAAAGACTTATATACCTCAATACCAACACCAAAAATCTTAGTTGTTTTATGCAACACACTAGATAATTTATGCGATAATTTCTGTGATCACCAAAATTATGGATAATGAAAAGACTATAATAAAACAGAAGAATTTCTGATTTTTCGTTATGGGAAAGCCAAGTTCCTAAATCTTTTCATACAACATTTCGTGTAGTGTAGTGAGCAAGTAAAAATACTAATGGAAAAACACAAAATAATTCATTACTATAGATACTTAGAGTTAAACACAATTTATTATAACATTATATGCACAATGGAAAAAGGACACGATAGACATTGGTATTATCTTACACCAAAAGCAGGAAGTATCCATTAACACTCGGAAGTAGCATCTCAATAACTTCAAACCCACTTCAACTTCAAATAAATGGCTGCACAAGTGGAAAATAAAGGTCAGTGCCTCGAAAAGCGTTCACATAACCTTTACTTTAAGACAGAAAAATTGTCCACCCATCTCAATGAATGGAGTAACAATTCCAGAGCAGAGCCCAGTTAGGTACTTCGGAATACACCTCGACCGGCGTCTTACGTGGGTCCACCATATTGCTGGAAAAATTACACAGCTGAAAATTAAAACCACCCAGTTTTATTGGCTAATTGGGTCACACTCTTTATTAAATTTAGACCTCAAAGTAGTCCTTTATAAAGCAGCTTTAAAACCAGTATTATAGTATCCAGTTATGGGGTTCTGCATCCGCATCAAATGTTGAAAAGCTATAAAGAAGACAGTCAAAGATTTTGAGAATTATTACGTGCGCTCCTTGGTATATACGAAATTATAATATCCACAAGGACCTCAATATTCCTAGCATCCGAGAAGAGATTAAAAAGTCGTGCACGAGCTACATGGGAAAAGTAACTGATCATCCCAATCCACTTGCGAAGGACTTACTTTTATTTGAGGGCTATAGGCGCCTCAAAAGGGTGCAAACTTTTGACTTGGCAGGATAATATTTTTTTTTCTCGAACTAAATGTTGTGTGCTGCAGTGGCAGTACCACAGGTTAAGATTTTAATACTTATTGTGAAGGTCGTAGACAGATTCAATAGCAAAATAAAGTAGTTTAAAAAAAAGAAAAAAAAAACACAAGCAGGAATATAAAGGGTGTTTTTTTAAGCCCGATAACACAAAAAATTAAATTGTAATCAAAATTTCTTTTTTATTCGAAGGATCAATACGTGATATTAACATTTGAAAATGATTTCGGGCGTATGGGCACCGCGGCTGTTCTTGACGAAGCGCATTCTGGACGTCCAATTTTGGGCCACTTTTTCGAGCACTGCTGGGCGTATGTCACGAATAACACGAACATTGCTGTCCTCCAAGGCGTCAATTGTTGCTGGTTTATCAGCATAAACCAGTGACTTCACGTAGCCCCACAGGAAATAGTCGAGTGGTGTCAAATCGCACGACCTTGGAGGCCAATTGACAGGTCCATTTCTCGAAATCAACTTATCGCCAAATTTTGATTTCAATAAGTCGATGGTTGCGTTCGCTGTATGGCACGTAGCGCCATCCTGTTGAAACCACATCTCGTCCGGATCAATGTCATCCATATTTTCAAACAAAAAATCATTGATCATGGTGCGGTAACGATCTCCATTGACCGTAACGCGAGCTCCGGCCTCATTTTTGAAGAAATAAGGTCCGATGATGCCACCAGCACCAAACGGTGCATTTTTCTGGATGTAATGGAGTCTGTAGGGTCTGTTGTGGATTGGTCTCACTCCATATGCGGCAATTTTGCTTATTAACAAACCCGTTAAGCGCCTCATCGCTGAACACAATTTTGCGATAAAACAACGGGTCAGTTGCCAACTGCACTAGAGCCCAATCGACGCATATAATGGTCTCGTGGCTTCAATTCCTGCACCAGCTGGATCTTATACTGGTGTAGGCCGAGATCTTTGCACAAAATTTTCCACGTAGTGGATGGACAGAGCCCCAATTCCTGCGACCGACGACGAATTGATAAATTTGGATCTTCTTCCACACTTTCGTTTACAGCGGCGATATTCTCTTCAGTACGCACATTCCTTCGTGTTGGTGTTATTGCATCTTCTAGAGAGTATGTGGTACGAAATCTATCGACAGTTCGACGAATGGCTTGTTCAGATGCACGATTATGTACGCCATAAAAATGACGAAGTCGTCTATAAGTTGCGCGAACCGACGACTGATTTTCAAAGTAAATTTGGATAATTTCGTAGCGTTGTTCAATCGAGAGTCTATTCATGATGATTTGTCAGAGTATACTGAAACAAATAAAAAAAATGTTTAATCAAAATTTAATTTTTTGTGTTACTTTTTACAATTTAAAGTTCTATCTAGCCAAAAAAAACACCTTTTAGAAGACAAAGAGAGAACCCATATAAGTCCCAATTTACATTGGACGACTTTTGTCGCTGCAATTCTTAGTTTGTTGTTGTAAATAATGTGTGTAAAGAGAATAGTGGTAGAGTTCCTCTCTTCCCCTATTTTCTTTACTCTCATAGGTTATAGGTTAGTTAACCTTTTTCACAAAGAAAGTATACTCACAGAATTAAAAACCGGAAATACTATGATGCACAATTTCAGGACAATGACAGAAAAAACTGATAAATTTAATTCCAGCGGAGTATAAAGACTTACTTGTACCTGTAAGCATACTTAAATAGGACAAACTGGATGAAACAAGATTTACGAAAGATATACGCTACGCTTATACAAAAAATAGAAGAAACTCATGGAGACACGCACCAAGGGAAATAGATGAGTGTATGACATTTTTACATCCTAGCAAAAAAGGACGAAGGTTAGACATATTTGAAAACATGGAAAGCTACAAAACAAAAACAAATAACAGCGACATTGTAAACGAACAAGTAAACACAACCTCTAGTAGACACAATTTTCACACCACTAAAACTCCTCATACACTCTAACAAACGAAAAATACCCTCAGACGGACACACCTAGCTGGATAGTTATAAAAAGCGGAAATATTAGATTAGCCCCGCACGACACGACCCCAATGAGTCACCAGTACAGTGAAGAACATGGCTGTCATTACAGCGAAAGCACTCGCCGATCATAACGAACAAATAGCCAACAATGACGTTCTACACTGAAAGAAATGGAAACAGTTAAACTTTTTTATTTAATCGAAATAAAATTTGTTTTCTCCTTACTTAAATGAATGAAATCCTTAACTGAAACACTTATCCACCTTAATCACAGAAGCTAAATTTTTTAATATTGAAAATATTTAAAAATTCATCACCGGGCGATTATCACTTTTCATCAAATCGGTTATAAAATTTACAAGCCGGTTGAGAATTTTATTTCATTTTATGATTTGCAGTTAAAATTCTTCTATTTATTTATTTAATCACACAATATCTTTACAGTTAAGTACTACAGCATTATAAAAATGAACAAAAATAAAAACAACTTCCGTTTAAGGTTTTCAACTTAAGAAATAAAAAAAAAAGAATAAAAAAATTACAAAAACAAAAATAAAATCACTGAGACTTTGTTTTTGGAAATAATAAAATAAAATAAAATATCAACACTGCGTGGTTGTATTTAAAACCACTTTAAAATAAATCTAAATGCATTTTGTTGTTGCTGTTGTTGTTTTTATATTAAAAATAAAATACAGAAATAAAACACCAAATAGCAAAAGCACATTTGAACAAAATTAACTCTATTCGTACAAAATATAAAAATTATTTCTACACACATTCATCAATCCGCAAGTATTTGTTAAAAACAACAACAACAACAAATTAAATAAAATAAAAATTAGAAATATAAAATCTTATAAAAAAATCGGTAGGAAGTTGAAGTAACGATGAATCACTTCTGATTTTAAACATGTTTGTTTTTGTTTACATTTTTAAGACAAAATTAATTCTAAGCAGAGATGTTGTAAAAGGAAAAATTGCAATTTGCAATTGTAAATTAACAAAACAAAAATAAACAACAACAACAACAAACATAAAGAAAAGAAATTAACAAAAAAATTTGTGTTTATACAGCTGTTTTTCTGTTTGTTTGTTTGTTTGCTTATCGTTGTTAAATAAAAAAAAATTAATTATTTAAATTTTATTCAAAATTATATATAAATAACAAACGGAAATACTGTGTCTGACTTCTGGTCAAGATTACAAAAAGTTTAATAAAATGTTGTAAGTAAAGTGAAGGGTGTTTGATCAAACAATTTTGAATTTTTGCAATCAAGTAACATAAAACATTTGAACATTTCAAATTGTATCAAATTTGTTGACGTTTCTTTTTTTGCAAAATTTCCACCTTAAAAAAATTTATTAAAGTTGAAATATTCGTTTTTGAATTTCAATATTAAATTCGGTTGAAAACTATTTTAAAATCATAATTATTTTCGAAATTTCGAACTTTACTTTACCATTTTTATTATAAAATTTTTAATATTTTACTTTGTTTTGCCGCCATTTGCGGCAGGTCATATTTAGCAGTCGTGAAATAGACATGTAGCAAATTTATTATGGAAAAATATTCGATAAACCAACGTATTTTAATCGCTAAAATATCTAATCAAAAAGCAATCTTCGATTACTGGGACGATGAGAGAAAGCTACGTAAAATTTATGGAAGAAACAACGTGAAAACAAAACGCACTATTTATCGTGTAATGATTGATTTCAAACAAAAAGGGTGTGCAGGTGATAGGCCCAAGCATGAACCATAACGTACTGCAAGATCGGCTGAAAACATTACTGCTGATCAAGAAAGTGTTCAAAACTAGTCATCAACCTCAATGCGACGGCGTGCTCAAGAGCTTGGTCTTCAAAGAACAACTTTGGCCATACAAGGATTTGCATTTGTTTCCATATAAGATTCAGTTGATACAGAAGCTTCTTCCACAAGATCATTTACGCCGCCGTACATATGCTAATAGGATGTTATAGCTCGTTCATGATAACCCTGAGTTTTATGAAAAAATCATAATAAGTGACGAGACACATATGAATATGTGAATAAACAGAATAATCTCTGCTGGAGAGTGGGAGCCCTTTACATGTATCAAAAGTGACATGAAGTAGGAATCATTGGACCCTTACTTCTTTGAAAATACAAACACCGTAACGGTAACTGTGAATAGGGAGCGATATCGTGATATGATTGAAAATTTTTTAACGCCTTAACTACATGCTTTAAGCTTGCTTAACATGTGGTGTCAAGAAGGCGGTGCTACATAGCATACAGCCATGATTACAATGGAATTGCTGCGAGACCTCTTTCCACAAGAAGTTATTTCAAGAAATGATGATGTTGATTAGCCTCTACGGTCGCCTGATTTGACTACTCTGAACTTCTTTTTGTGGGAATATCTGAAAATCAAAGTTTATGCAAACAAACCAGAAATGCTTGGGCAACTCAAACAAAATATTCGTGATGAAATTAATGAAATACCGCGTGAAATGGAAGAGAATGTAATGAAAATTGTGCTCAAAATAGTTCGCATTTGTGAGGCTAACAGAGATAGACATTTATCTGTCATTGTACTCCATATTCCCCCCGGGGTCACATGATAGTCTTTATGGATCCTACAACTGCCATCTAGGGTGGTGTCGTGCGGGGTAAAAGGGAGCCCAGTCCCCTTCAAGGCTAGTAGGAGTCAACTGGACAACCTACTATATTTCCACGGGAATCAGTAGCCCGCAGAGTTCCGCTATATGTCTCTTTAGGCATTTAGCTGTACTCTGGCTGATTATTGAGGTAGGCCCATCGGGAGTATTGTAGTGGTTGTATGTTTCTAGGCCCTCGTTTGAGTTTGTGGGTCGGATCAGTCACAATGAACACAATGAATGGTTCAGGTCCAGTGAGTATGAATGCCGTCGTGTTCTTAATTATATTAAGCTTTATGCGTTCTGGACCAGAAGTTCGATAGTCTCCAACTCTTCAGCAAGGAGTGAAGGCTGCGGCCTACTTCGGGCTTTCGAAATTGCTACTAGAAGTGACCGGAGGATATACGTATCCGAAGGCTTTCTAGGGCGTGAATGGCGTTGCTTTTCATTCACAGTGATAATGGCCACCATCTGATTATGGCTCACTGCCGGTGCAGATGTAAACCTTATCACGTCATGTACTCAATATATAATTGACGACATTAAATAAAACATTTATTAATGTAAGATCCATTTTTCCTCATTTAATTAAAAATTATAAACAAACAAAGTAGTATACCTTTCCGAGAGACACCCTGTACTAGAACTTTATCATTTGTGGGCCGATTTTTAATAGTTTTCTTTATTTAAAAAGCTGAGCTTATTAAATAAAGATGTTCTTAGCTAAAGAATGACTCCTTTATAACAGGTGATTTTGAAGCTTTTATGACTTTTGATAACAAAAACCAGCATTAAAATAAGCTTCGAAATTAAAGGGTATTCCCACAGGGATTTTAGTTTCAATTATAATGCCTTACCTCTTAAAACGTTATAAAAGTAAGCGTTATTTGGTTTGCGCAGAGCGTTCAAATTCAAATTTTAGAAAATTATATTAAAAGCTAAAGGGTGTTGCCATAGAAACATTTTATATTTTGTTTTCTATTTTTCTCTAAAAGTTAGTCTTCTTGTGAAGTGTACAGCACATAAACTTAAAAACTATACAGACTGTGTAATATTTTGGTAACATATATCGGGGTTTTCAACAAGAAGTTTGTTTTTTTTTTAAATTTTGGCAACACCAACAACATGATAGTTTTGACATTTAATTTGTAGTAGATGCATTGGCAATAGTTACAATGGATTCAATTTCGCACGAAAATTGCAGTAAAATATGAAAATTCTGTATAAAAATGGTGCTCCTATTTACATTTCGTTAAATTCTGATATTTTCTGACAGCATAATCGCGCTTCTAAGATAGCTATTAAGAATTTGGTCGTTAAATTAAAGTCGACAGGCTCGACAAAAAATGTCGAAATGTTACAAAAAACGAAGCCATCTGGTAGCGAAGCGGAGTTCGCCAGGCTTGCTAGTTAGTGATAAATAAGTTCACATCTTAGCTGTAACAACTTGATCAAGAAGTTTGTTTTTCAATTGTAGCAACACCAACAACATTGCAAAATACGCCAAAAAACTATTAACAATGTATTTCGCACGAAAATCACATTAAAATAATTAAAATTCACAATGAAAATGTTGGTTCTGTTAAAGATACATTTCGTCAAATTCGTGATATTTTCGGACAGCATAATCGTCCATCTAAGACCGCTATTAAGAATTTGGTCGTTAAATTTGAGTTGACTGGCTCGATACGAAATGTGCGAACATCAACGTGTGTTCGACCGCGTCGTTCAACTGAAAACATCGCAGCCGTGATCCACAGCGTTGAAGCAGATAAAAAATTTGTTAATATAAAACAAAAGTATATTGTATTAAAGGGTGTTCCACCAGGAGGCGAAATTCTGTGTGTGTGTGTAAATTTCCACTTCTTTCACACAAAGTGTGTATTATCTAACAAAAGGTGAAGTCAATGAATAGCTTAATACTGGATACATCACATATTAATAGGACAGAAATCAGACTATATTTTTTCTGCATCAAGAATCCAGCTTTGTGCTGAGGCATGAAACTGTATCTTTTATTGTATAAACTCTAAAACCTTTAAATAAATTGCGGGAGATCCAATAGATTAAAGTCTCGTATGGACTTCATTAATTCACTTATCTAACACCTGCAGAGAGAGGCCTAGCCGCAAGGGCAAATAATTCAGCTAAAAACATTCTCTTCCCCGGTGTTTAGTGTGGCAGTTTTATTTTTCTTTTTCTTCAATCTGGCAAGAAATCTGTTGCATATTTATTTACGCAATTGTCAAATAAATTTATTCAATAAAACTGTCACGATATCGACACTTATACCGTTGTAAAATATTTTGTTGTTATTGTTGTTGTTGTTGTTTATTAAATCTATACGTTTGTTTGTTTATTTGTTTATACGAGTATTAAAGTAGTTTTCTTAGTTTGTTGCTGTTGTATAAAAATTTTTTTTTTTTAATTTTAATTTAGCCAACCAACAGTCGTCAAACTTGATGACCATGAATTTATCAAAAACACGTCAAAGTAAAATAGAAGAAATAAAATATCTATAAGATACGGATTAAGTATGTGACTGTGTGTGTTTCAAATGAAACGGCGTCTAAACATTTCATTTGCAAAAAAAAAAAAAAAATAAAATAAAACTCAGTCAATAGAGGAGTCAGTCATTCAGCTCTTAAATTGACAGACATTTTAGCAAATAAATAAATGAACAAACAAACAAACAGCTGGAGGAACGAAGGAACGGAAAGGCTGTTAAACAGTGAAGTTTAAAATGACAGTTTCACATGCATTAAGTAACTTTTAGGTTGAAAGCCCAAGTAAACAAGTAAATGAAAGAAAGAATAAATAAATAAATAAATTGAATGGCAACAAATCATTAACCAAAAATAATTCTTAATATTTGAAATCAAATTTTTATACTTTTGTTGGACTTGTGAGATATTTTGTTTATTGTAATTATTTTTAAAACAAAATTCCTTTCTTTTTTGGCTTTAGTATTCTCCCATAAAAGAGAAGTTTTTATTTTTTGTTAAAATCTTAAAATAAAAGGTGTTTTTTTAAGCTAGATAGAACTTTAAATTGTAAAAAGTAACACAAAAAATGAAATTTTGATGAAACATTTTTTTTATTTGTTTCAGTATACTCTGACAAATCATCATGAATAGACTCTCGCTTGAACAACGCTACGAAATTGTCCAAATTTACTTTGAAAATCAGTCGTCGATTCGCGCAACTTATAGACGACTTCGTCATTTTTATGGCATACATAATCGTGCATCTGAACAAGCCATTCGTCGAACTGTCGATAGATTTCGTACCACATATTCTCTAGAGGATGCAATAACACCAACACGTCGAAGGAATGTGCGTACTGAAGAGAATATCGCCGCTGTAAACGAAAGTGTGGAAGAAGATCCAAATTTATCAATTCGTCGTCGGTCGCAGGAATTGGGGCTCTGTCCGTCCACTACGTGGAAAATTTTGCGCAAAGATCTCGGCCTACACCCGTATAAGATCCAGCTGGTGCAGGAATTGAAGCCACGAGACCATTATATGCGTCGTTCTTTCGCCGATTGGGCTCTAGAGCAGTTGGCAACTGACCCGTTGTTTTATCGCAAAATTGTGTTCAGCGATGAGGCACATTTTTGGCTTAACGGGTTTGTTAATAAGCAAAATTGCCCCATATGGAGTGAGACCAATCCACAACAGACCCTACAGACTCCATTACATCCAGAAAAATGCACCGTTTGGTGCGGTTTTCACGCTGGTGGCATCATCGGACCTTATTTCTTCAAAAATGAGGCCGGAGCTCGCGTTACGGTCAATGGAGATCGTTACCGCACCATGATCAATGATTTTTTGTTTGAAAATATGGATGACATTGATCCGGACGAGATGTGGTTTCAACAGGATGGCGCTACGTGCCATACAGCGAACGCAACCATCGACTTATTGAAATCAAAATTTGGCGATAAGTTGATTTCGAGAAATGGACCTGTCAATTGGCCTCCAAGGTCGTGCGATTTGCCACCACTCGACTATGTCCTGTGGGGCTACGTGAAGTCACTGGTTTATGCTGATAAACCAGCAACAATTGACGCCTTGGAGGACAGCATTGTTCGTGTTATTCGTGACATACGCTCAGCAGTGCTCGAAAAAGTGGCCCAAAATTGGACGTCCAGAATGCGCTTCGTCAAGAACAGCCGCGGTGCCCATATGCCCGAAATCATTTTCAAATGTTAATGTTACGTATTGATCCTTCGAATAAAAAAGAAATTTTGATTACAATTTAATTTTTTGTGTTATTTTTTACAATTTCAAGTTCTATCGGGCTTAAAAAAACACCCTTTACCTTAAAAGCCCAAATTAAAACATTCTGTTAAGGGTAATGGAAAATAATTTATAATTGTCCGTAGCTTCTGATGACAGTGACAGTGACTAGAAAAATGCCTGCCTTTTATGACATATAACTTCTTCTTAAGAAAGGAATGCGGTGCTAATTTTTTAGAACAGAATCTAGACTGCCCGTTGAATGATGTGATGCAAGCAAAGGTGCTGAAATGGAAAGCTTAAACCTGAAGAGTTGAAGCAATGCTGTGATATGTAAAAAAGCTCAAATGGTGTACAAAGGGACGCTTGAAAGGTAGACTAGAGTAGTGCTTGGATATAAATGTGTTATGGACAAATCGTGAAAGGCGATATAACAGACTATACCTTAAAAGGACTGAGACACATTGTGTGTGACTCTTCGGAAAATATTAACATTAGGCTAATGATTGCAGTCAGATACATTATAATCACAAGAGCGTTTGCGTTAAAAAATAGGTTCGATTACAGTCGAAAGTAATGGGAAGTGAAAACAAAAACTGAGGGAAATTCAGCTACTCGTATACTCAAAATTGGGATTCAAAACTCATAGAACCTGTGGTTTTTGCTTTGTTATCACCCATACAAATAAAACTGATATCTCTCGATTTTTCTATAATGTCTGAGTCTGAGTCTTATTAAATGGCTTAATTGGCATCTTATGCAACCAATAAGCCTGAAATAATAGAAAACTTTGTTTAAAAATATTCTTAATGCTTACTGGCAAGTGTGGATGGCAAAAGGAACTTAGAAATGAAAAAGGCCACCTGCAGCCAAGAGACAACTATCCCCAAATGAAATTTTAATGATTTCACGAAGCTGAGTATCTTAGATCGGAACCTTAGACCTTAAGGCTCCCTTCTACAAGTTTCTCTGCAAAGAAGTCTCTTACAATAATTTAACAAACTCAGCAAGAGTAAAAATATTTTTCTCATCAGTCTCGTAATCCTAACGTTATTGTAAGTTCACTCAGAGCTTAATATTCATGCTTCGATTTCTTATACAAAGCATGTTGCTTTAAGGCGAAGCACGATTCTCAAACAAATTTTTGGCTTCCCCAATTTTTTATCTAAACTTGTCTGTTTTCTACAACAAAACAAAACAAAAAAAAACGAAAAGTTTAAATTAAGATGTTTCAAAATTTTTATTGTATTACGAAGAGAAGAGTTCGGCAAATATGAATGAAAAATGCTATCTGGCAAATGTCCAGCACGACCACGCTGATATATGTCGATTCTTTTATCAAAGTTTTTAATCACTTTTTTTTTGAAAAAATGGCAATCCTATTTAGATTTTAAGTTTTAAGCCTGAAATTGATTCGATTGGCTCCATATAGACTCTGTCCTTAACATAGCCCCACCAAAAATAATCCAGTGCTGTTAAATCACACGATCTGGCTGGTCGCTTAACTGCTGATTTTTGTGAAATTATGCGATTGGAAAATTTGGTGTGCAATAAATTGCTCGTTTCATTGACTGTGTAACATGTGGCACTGTCCTGTTAAAATCACATTGTCAGTGATATCCACGTCGTCAATAATAGGTGAAACTTGAATTGTTAGCATATAGCGATAACATGATCCATTGACACGCTTTCGAAAAAAAAAACCGCCCAATCACGCCTCCAGATCATATAGCGCACCTTACAGTGACACGTTGAGCATGCAAAGCCTTCTCAATAATCGCTCTAGGATTTTCAGAAGCTGAAATGCGGCAATGCCCTGTAGGCTAGTAGGTAGTGTACTAGCTTACATGACTGGGGGTTGTGGGTTCGATTCCCAACAAAGATGTTGGTTTTTTCACTACAAATAAAAATTGACTGTCGATGGGGCTGCTCAGTGATGAAGGCATAGTCACTGGTCGCTGAGCTGTCTAATACGACGGTTAATTTCCGCAACTATCCTTCTACTTTCACCATCTGTCGCATTTCTTCTCTATCTCTTTCCTAAAGAATGTAGAACGATACTTGACTAAATAGGCATTCTTGACTAAAGTGTTACTTCTGTAACAAACAAAAAAAAAATTTTGCTTGTTGACATAGCCTGACAAGTGAAATTAGACTTCGTCAAAAAAAATGATTTTTTCAGAAAAAACAGCCGGTTGTTCCTTAATTGTAATGTAGTGACTTGGAGAGAAGAATGAAAACAACGTTGATCACCGAATGACCTTTTATTTATTTCATTATTCCTTAATCTCTACTTATTTATTAGTTGACATACGAAAAGCGCTGCCAGATTATTTAGTTGTTTTTATACATTGATTTGGTTCATAAATATATAACAAATCTACGGCGCTGTGAATGGTGGGTCGGCTTCAATTCCTGCACTAGTTGAACCTTGCAAGGCTTCAAAGTCAAATCCTTACACAAATACGCCATCTGGGGAAGTTTAGGATAACTCCAGTTGTTGGGGAGCATCAAGAAATTGACAAATTTGGATCTGCTTCAGCAGTGTAGCTAACGGCTGCGATATTTTCAGTTGAAGATGCGTTGGTGTTTGTACATTTTGTATCGAGTCTGTCGACTCAAATTTAACGACCAAATTCGAAATAGCAGTGTTAGAAGGACGATTATGTTGTGCGAAAATATCACGAATTTGACGAAATGTTACTTTAATAGAACCACCATTTTCGTAAGGGATTTTAATTATTTTAATGCGATTTTCGTGCGAAATTTAATGAGATAATAGCCAATACATCTACTACGAATATGTCAAAAAACTAAATGTCACAACTAACATGTTGTTGGTGTTGCCACAATTGAAAACACAAACTTCTTGTTAAAACTCTTTAGCTTAAAAATGTTACGATTAATATTTTTTTATTGTATCTTCCTTCACTTTCTGTCATGAAATAAAAAAACAATCAGATTAAATTTATTTTTAAAATATTTAATTTCTTTTTTTTAATTTTTTCTTATTTTATTATTTGATTATTTTTTATTTTTTAATCGACCTTTTTATATCTTAAATAAATATCTGTTATTCTTTTTTACGGTCTTTTTTAATTAATTTAACAGTATATATTTTTTTCAATATTTCGCTTTCCTGTGGAAAGCTTCTTCAGGAAAATTAATTTCAATAACAACAATTATTATTTATTTTTAATTTTTTAATATTTTTTTTATATATATAAAGTTATGTTTTTGTATAGAAATTTATTTAAAATTTTATTCTCTTCTTTTAGGTAATTAAACTCTTGTTTCTATCGCCATCAATGGAAAGCTGAATTTCTGGCAATTTGTTTAAATGCAGTAAAAAATATGTAAATATAATTATTTTTAAATTTATTTCTTTTCAATTTAATTTAACTAAAATCTACTAAAATTGAATCGATAACCTTCTCTAAATCTAGTTCGTTTAAAGAGAGTAAGAATAGGTGTTTTACTTTACATTACATTTAAAATTTAAATTTTATTATTTTTTAATTTTTTAGTTTTAGTTTACCGTCAAGGAATTGACAAATTTGGATCTGCTTTAGCACTATAGCTAAAAGCTGCGATATTTTCAGTTGAACAAGCGTTGGTATTTGTACATTTTGTATCAAGCCTGTCGACTCAAATTTAATGATCAAATTCTAAATAGCAGTCTGAAAAGGGACGATCATGGTTTCCGAAAATATTACGAATTTTACGAAATGTATACCACCATTTTCATAGTGAATTTTAATTATGTTAATGCGATTTTCGTGCGAAATTGAATTCATTGTAACAATTACAATGCATCTACTACGAATACGTTAAAAAACTAAATGTCAAAACTCTCATGTTATTGGCGTTGCCACAATGGAAAAATAAACTTCTTGTCGGAAAAGCTTATATAAAAATGTTGTTTACATTATAATTTAAAATTTATTTAAAGTTTAAATTAAAGTATTTGCGAAGCAGTCAAATCGAAGCATGCAGTGATAGTGAATAGTGTTCTACGCAATCAAAATTTAGAAAGTAGAGCAAGTATCTCATTTTTCCTTGTTAACTTAACGATAATGACTTCTATAATAATTACAAATGTTAAGATTTTCTTAATCAATAAAAAACGTATATTTTTACACTGTAGGAAAAATTGTCCTCATAAGACTTTCAATAAGCCCTGTGCTGTTCTGAAGAAACCACGTCACTCAGGAATTAATTTCATCAATTTTAAGCAAAGAAAAGAATACAAGAATTTTAATACCGGGGCGTACTCCATTAGAACCAAATGTTAGTAGTATGCGATCGTCATAAAAAAACAGAAGTACTGATCATATGGTAATTTCGCTTTTAGAAATATACCGGGTTTTCGTTATTTAAATATGGACTTACATTGTCCCAGGCTAGAGCCACATTTTTGCCTGATACATAGTATTGGTGCCAGTGCCTAATCAGAACCTTAATTATTTTTCTCAATTAGTTTGTTATTTATTTTATTTTTTAATATTTTTAAATAAGTTTCGTTTAACGAGAACAATTTTCATTAAAATTTTAAGTCCGTTGCAGTTGTGTTTTTGTTTTTCTTTTACATGCTTTTAATTTATGCAAAACGATCCAAAGAATATATTTCTGTTTATTCTGGCGTTTGAATTTAAATGAAATATTTATGCAAAATATATACAATGGCAACAAAAAATAACAACAACGACAATTGCGGCTAAAATAACACAGCAACATGTTGCTGTATTTTAAGACACTTTGACAATTTAAAAACACTGGGACGAACTAGCAAAACAACCAGGCCGACAGACAGACAGACAGACTTGCAGATAACTAAAATTTTTTTTTTAATTTTTTTTTTATTTTTAAAGAAAAAACCACTTAAATAAAAATATTGTGTAGTTTTAGTTAAAGCGGCTTAAATCAAAAAGATATTTTTCTTGTTTACTTGCAATTTTATAAACCATAATAGTGCCAAAGAAAAACAAATTTAAAAAATAAAACAACAACAATAACAACAACTAAATATGTTTACATTTTAATAAAAAATCGAAAAAATGCAAAAAAAGAAACTTTGTACCAGCAATAATAAAGCAAATAAGCACGCAGCCATATTATATTTTTAGTAAAATACACACACACACACACACACACACTTACTTCTTTTAAGCTCAAACTCAGACTGAGACACATACGAGTACTCAAAATTGTTATAAAAATTCATTAAATGAAAAAGTAAATTGTGCGCGCGCCTGCGCACTTAAACTTCAATTCTATTTGCTACCGCCTGCTATGTCACCACCGCCACTTCAACCTATAACCACATTTAATAACACACAAACAGTTCTCATTATCATGATTTAAAAAAACAAACAAAAAATTAAAACAATAGCAACTACAATAACAATAACTACAGTTGTGGTAATTACTATTATAAAGTTGTTGCTTTAAAAATCAGTTTTTTTTTCTTATTTTTTTTTAAATTAAAATTGTCACTAAATTCGCAACGTTTTCATTTAAAAATATTTTTGATTTAGTGAAATGCAAAAATTGCAAAAAAGAATCTCTAAAAAGTGGTGATGACTGTTAATTAATTTTAGTTATTAATAACATTTCATCATATTGAAAAAGGTTTCTATTGTTTCTGATTTTGTTCAATTTGCAAATTTCGCTAAAGTATGCGAAAATTATATACGAGGGATAACACAGAAATTTAATAGAAAAAATATATATTCTTTTTGGAAAAGCCCAATCAAATAAAATAAAAATCATATTAAAATTTTCTGTCCTAACGGGGCTGGTTTTAAGTCGAAGGCGAGCGCTTTCGATGCGAATGCATCATTCTCCAGCCGCGTTGTAGTTTGTACTGGTGAGTCAGTGTTGGCGTTCAGGCAGTTCTGTTGTCAAGTTCGTATCTATTCAGGTAAGCAGAATGCCAGCCACCTTTTACTATTATCTAGGTACATGTGTCCCTTTGAAGGTGTTTTTCGTTTGCCCGTTTGCATGAGCAGTTTTAATGGTGTGAAAATTGTGTCTGAGGTCGTGTTTACCTGTTCGTTTATAATCGTCATTGTTGAAAGTTTTTGTTTTGTAGATTTCCATGTTTTCAAGCATGTCTAGGACGAATCCTTTTTTGCTAGGATGGTAGTAATGTGATACATTCATTTCCCTATTTACCTTGGTGTGTGTCCGTGAGTGTGAAGGTGTAATGCAAAGTTGGAATCTTCTCTTTTCCGTTTGTATAAGCGTATGTGTTCTGTAAAACTTATTTTTAGTGTTCGTCCAGTTTGCCCTATATAAATTTGTTTGCAGGTACAGGTAAGTCTGTCTACCCCACTGGCACTAAATTTGTCACTTGTTTCTGTCGTTGTTCTGAGATTATGACTCAGGGTGTTGCCACTTTTTAATGCTGTGCGTATTCCTTTTTTGTGAAAAAGGTTAGTTAGTCTGTATATTTCTGGTCCTGTGTGCCGTTGTGTTGTATCGGCTGTCTCTTTGTCTTCTTTATTTCTGTTCTTAGTGTTGTATTGTCTAAGAAGTTTATCGATGGCAAGAATGTAGCCGTTATTTATAGCTATGGCGTAGATTGTGTCGAGTTCTTTGTTGTTGTGCTTATCTGGAGTGCCCCTGTAGGCTAGTAGATAGTGTACTAGCTTATCAGTATGGGGGTCGTAGGTTCGATTCCCAACGAAGACCTTGGTTTTTTGTCACTACAACAAAAAAAATTGGATTGTCGGTGGGGCTGCTCAGCGATGAAGGCATAGTCACTGGTCACTGTGCTGTCTAATACGGCAGTTAATTTCTGACTATCCTTCTACTTTCACCACCTGTTTCATCTCTTCTCTATCCCTTTCTTAAAGATTGTAGCACGGTACTTGACTTAATAGGCATTTTTGCCTGAAGTGCTACTTCTCTTTAACAAAACAAAAAGTGGAATTATCTTAAGTCTATGTATCAGATGTCTAAACGCTGCTAGTTTATATATAAATAATAAAAAAAAATCTATTAAAAAAATATTATGTTGGATATACAACTTGTGTCTTAACTATCAAACATGGTGAGTATCAATAATAACAAATAAGATATTTTGGAGGATCAACTAAGCTGCCATTATAATTCAGACAAACAAACATTTTTTTTCAATCGCTCTAATAATGTCGAATTCTGTACGTAAAGAATACTACTGTGCGAGGAACACTGATAATCTTTTTTCATTTGAAGAAAACGGCTGCTGAAAGTTATCGATTGTTGGTAAAAGCTTACGGTCAAAATGCCCCCAAGCAAGAAACTTGTGACCAATGGTTTGCGCGATTAAAAAGTGTTGATTACAACACAGAAGACAAGGAGAGTTTTTTTATTTATTTTATTTATTTTAGTCTATAGTTTCAATATCCTTAAAGACTATAATAGTATTTAAAACATTTTTACAACAACTAGACAGTACCACTATGAAATTGCGTGTGGTTTTTAATGTCTCTGGTTCCTCATCAAATGAAAACTGTCTTAACGACTTGCTTTACCCCGGTCCTATTTTACAAGTGGATTTTACTGTTCTAATACTGCGTTGAAGACTTCTTACATACGTCTTTAACGCAGATATTGAAAAAAAGTGTATCAACAAATATTGGTCAATGCTGCTCATACCCCCTTTTAGAGAATAATTTTCCGTAGTTCGCATCTGGATGAGCCAGAAGATTCTGAATTACAGTTTCCTTTGACGTAAACTGTGCTCCTTATTTGGCCATTCGTACTCTGCTTGAATTGGCAAAAACCTGTGAGCAAACAAACTCCATCGTCACAGAAATCCTGCGCTACTATATGTACGTTGATGATATTTTGGCTGGTGGTCATGACCTGACATCTGCGCTTAAAGCCAGAGATGAACTGGTTGAAATTCTTCAATCTGCGTGTTTTACCCTCCGAAAGTGGACGTTCAACAATGAAAACCTAGCTACCTGTTTTATATGCGTCACTTTGCTTTGGCTGTTTTTGAACGCTTAATGTAAAAACTTATAAAAATTCTTAAGTTTAGGATAAAGAAAATCAAAAAAAAACGCAGCTGTAAAATACTGGGTTACACTCGGCATGTTTTACATAAGCGCACCTAGTTTAATTAACACTCAAACAATTAATATCCAATTCAAATTTCTGCCACAAATGTATCTGCACGCCAAAAACTAGAATTATTTATTTCATTAAAGAAATACTTTTTTAGGAAGATTTATTTTAAAGCATGTGGAATACGTTCCCCATATTATAGTGTTTTATCTTACTACAATTGCAGCAACAACTATTTTGTTTAATAAAAGTTTAGTTAATAATTTATATAAATAAATTGCATTTCAAAACATAATATGCGATTAGTAATTTTAACACTTTACTTCAGAGAATTTTTGTAAAAATGCAACAACAAACAGTGCTATCAACTAAAAATATATATTGAAAAATAAGAAACAAACAGGAAAGCACGAGGTTAACAAAAATTTAATTAATCGAAAATTGTAGATAACTGGAACGTGAAAAATTAAGCAAATTCCAAAAACCCACAACACAGATAAAAAAAAAAACGAAAACCTTTAACGCAATTGGAATTATTTCTAAAACAAAAGTAGAAAATGAAAAACAAGAAGAAATTTGTTATCAAACAAGTTTGCAACGCTAAAGTCAAACAAGAGAAATTGTGTGACATAATCACAACTGTGATAAAAGTCTGTGATATTTTTGTAAATAGCCATTTAGCTAAGCAATTTTGAAAATATTATCATAAATAACCAAAAAACAATTTTGAATGCGTGTTAAAATGAATCAAAATATTTGCAATTGAAAATCAAATTTCAACTCAAAATAACATTTTAATATTTCGAAAATAAATTTTAAAAATTATGATATAAATTCCCTTGAATATTTTATTAACACATCGACTTAAAATCGTATTAATTTGATTGTGTACTAGAAATAACTTTAACACTACAAAAACAATTTGTCAATTTTTAATTTAAATCCTTGTGGTTCCCTACAATTCTTTTCTCAATTTATCCTTTTTTTTACTCTGTTCCTCTGGCTTGATGTGTTTGCACAATATTTTGTTTATTTAACATCAGCCTTAATAAACTCACATAGCCCTCTATCGTAATGCTTTAATGTCTTATTGAGCAGTGTAGTTTATGAAGGAACGAATACAATTAAACTATGGACACCACTGAACAAAATAACCCCGGGATTTTGTTAAGGCTGTCAATTAAAACAATTAAACTTTTCAATTTTAAAGTTCATGATTCAGTTATTAGTTTCAGTTTGCCGTCCTAGTCAGAGTTGTTTTATAAATTTCATATTGCCACTACTGACACTTATGTTTTGAAGTTTGAATTAATTATATGAGAACTATGAAATAAATAATGAAATAAGGCATATGCTGATACGAGGGTAGGTCAATAAGTACGTGACTGTTTCCATTTATCGTCTTTTAATTGAAATTAAAACACTGCTCTTATTAATAGCCAATCCTCAGTTGATTCCTATTTAAATGTAAAAAAGATATATTATTTACTAGCAACTATCTCTCATTTGAGGAAAAAAATGGAAAAAAATAATTCTGTATTGTGTGGTATCCGGCTTATCTACTGCTAATACACCAAATTTATTATTCAGTATTCTATAACCCACTCATTCATAGCGGCTGCACAAACAAAAACAATTATTGTTTTATCTGCAAGACTTTGTTGAGATTTGAACTCACAATATTTTGTTTTAGTAGCAAGCTGGCACCTTTTCTTTATTCCACCCCCCCTTTCCTTTCTCCATCCTGTCATATGCTTTAGGAGGCAAAAGCCAGCACCAGTGGGATGGGCTGGCAGGAGCTCGAAACTGGAAAAAAATAAAATGACTTCTACAGGTCCAACCAGTTAACTAGAACGTAATGGTAACACGGGAATCAGTTGCCCGCCGGACTGCGGTCGTGAGGCTCCTCGAGAAGTAATCTGGTAGCTGTAGATCTAAAATCGGTGGATTTTTAAATCCTCCGAAAACATGTAACCAAATAGGAACGGTGACATCCAATGTCGTTTATATACCTAGGTGTATATGTGACTTAACGAGCGAGTGTTTGGATTCCAATCACTCAGTTATCTGAGTGTTTCATGATAAGATTTACATCTGCACCTGGCCGTGGGCCTTAATGGTGGTCAAACCATTGTGAATAAAAGCAACGTCATTCACGTCCTAGAAAGCCAAAGACTAATTCTAGCAACAGGTCTTTCCTAGTTGCAATTTCAGCGGTTCCAGAGCAGGGCTGCAAATCACTACTTCTTGCTGAAGAGCTGTAGACTATCCAACTCCTGTCCAGAACACATGACCAGCATGCTCACTGGATCTAGGATCATTCACCAGTGGGTGTTATTAAAGGCGACATGATCCTGGTCACCATAAAAACAGACCTGTATGGGGCCACGAAACCACAGCCACCACGATATTCCCGAAGGGCCAACCTCAATAATCAGTCAGAGAAACAGCTAAATGTCTAAAGAGACAAGTAGCGGAAACTCTGCGGGCTCACTGATTCCCGTGGAAATAACGTGGAGCTGCCAGTTGACCCCTGCTGCCTTCAGGGTACTGGGCTCCCTTATACCTCCAACAGCACAGGTCTAGATAGTCAAGTATTCTATAAAGACCGATAAGTTGGCCCCCGGGGGGGGGGGGGGAGTTTTAATTGCACAACTGTGTGATTCGATTTACATTCGCGCCTGGCCATGAAGCCTTAATCAGATGGTGGATCTAACCACTGCATAATTTGGAACGTCATGCTCGTCCTAGGAAGCCGAAGCCATAATTCTATGCAACAAAACTTTCTAGTTGCAACTTCGATGATTCCAGAGCAGGGCTGCAAATCATCACTCCTTGCTTAAGAGTTGGAGACTTTCCAACTCCTGTCCAGAACACATGTCTAGAATGCTCACTGGACTGGATCATTCACTTTGCGTGTCATTATCAGTGAGATGATCCTGACCACCATAATAACCATTATACTGTTATGGGGCCGCGAAACAACAACCACCACGTTACTCCCATATAGGGGCCAACCTCAATGATCAGTCAGAGAACTATTAAATGTCTAAAGAGACAAATAATGAACTCTGCGGCTCACTGATCCCCGTGGAAATAAAGTGGGGCTTTCAGTTGACTCCCTGCCTGTCTTCAGGGGACTGGGCTCCCTTTTCCCCCCAGTTGCACAGATCTAGATAGCTGTTACGTACTGTAAAGGCCATAAATGGGGGCTTAATTTGCACAATTTGTTGAGGCGTCCGTCCGTCTATTCATGCTGAAATACTAAAACAAACTAAACAGAAAGCACTTAACGACCGACAAAATGCCCGCCACTTAAAAAGGTGTGGCCAACTTAAAGTTCTGTTCTGAGTGTTATCTGTTATCTCCTTCTTTCTGCCGGAGAGCCGCAGGATAGTATACTAGAACCCTTTCTGTATATTTTGCTTACCGCAGACATGCCAACGAGCCTACTGACTCATACATCAACTTTCGCAGACGAAACAGTATTTTTATCAGCACGGCTCCAATTGCATATCGTGGAGATGGAAAAAGGGTTAGAAAAATGGGGGATTCGAGTTAATGCTAGTATATGTGTTGATATTACTTCTACTTTAAGGAGGGAAAAATGTCCACCATTAACCATAAACGGCATAAAAATTCCTGAACAAGACCATATTAAGTACCTTGGTATTCACCTCGACCGACGTCTTACGTGGAGTCATCATATCGCTGTAAAAATAATCCAGCTTAAATTAAAAGCAGCCCCACTACACTGGCTTATTGGGCTACGGTCATCTTTAAACTTAGACCTTAAGGTGCTCCTGTACAAGGCAGTCATAAAACCAATATGGAAGCCATCTAGCGTTGAAAAATTACAAAGAAGGCAGTCAAAACTCTTAAGGTTAATAACGCGTGCACCATGGTATGTGAAAAACAAAAACATCCATAGCGACCTCAATATTCCCACTATCCGAGAGGAAATACAGAATGCAACATTTTCTTACACTGTAAACCTGACAACTCATTCCAAGCCCTTGCTCCTCTTTGAGGGGTCATAACCGTCTCAAGAGGATGCAAACTCTCGATCTAATGATTTAGACATCATATTTTTCTCGAGCACAGTGTTGATGTTGCAGTGGCAAAATCAACTGTATTTTTTAGTTTAAGATTTTAATACTTATTGTTACTTTAGGTTCTGACGTTAATCTATATCACCTCTGCCTTATTAAGAAGCCTCCCCAGACAGGCCTTCCTACTCCAAGGTGGTCAACAAAAATACCATTATCCTTTAGCATTGTTCTTAGCGAGGTGTTTGGGACTTAAAACATTTATATTTTCGAAAGTTAACTTTGTTACGTGATTTAAGATCTAGATTCTGGGTTGAGAAGGCATTATCGTTTATAGAAAACTTTATATAACTTATTCTCTTACTTGTTAGAAAAACAGTTTTTAAAGTGACAATGTGAAGTGTAAAAGCCATCATCCAATAAGTTTGATTTTAATCGACTTCAGAGAGGCAATGATTCTTAAAGTAGTTACAGAAGACATGGGTAGTTAGCATAAACCACCTTTTATTGCTTGTGTTAATCGCATCGTAAGCATTTTTATTTTAAAATGTTAAGTACCGTCTCTTACACTTTTTTTTTCATTTACCTTTACGCACTTACTTATGTATAAAATAAGTAATTGGTATTGAAGTCATCTTTTTATTTTTAGTTCTCGAAATTATATTGAGTGTTAATATTTACAATAAACTGTGAACGCCCTAAAGAAATTTACATAAATTGGTGTTTTAAGGTGTTTAAATTATCCATTTAGAGAACAAAAGTGTGTTCGTCAAGTACCTGAGATATAAATATTTTGATTTATAATTAAATCGAAAATTTACATATTAAAATATGAACGCGAAATAAATTTTTGGCAGCAAAAAGAACTGTGAAGTAATTTAACAGAAAAAATTAAGTAGAAATAAAATAAAAATTTTAATTTATTTAGACACACACATTTTTAAACTTTCTTAAATAACCGCAAAAAAAAAGAAAATAATAATAATAGAAACTAAAGAATATTTTATAAACAGAATAACATCTAGAACTTAATGCCCAGTGTGCTATCAAATTATTGTCATCGCTGTCGTCTATTTATAGGAGACTTTTATTTTTTTTTTTTTTTGCATAAATCAGCTTCTATGTTCAAGCACCCATTTTGTTGCTTAAAGTGGCTGCTTTTAATTACAAATTCCTTTTAAAAATAAATGAAGCCCTTGAAGCGGCTTATGGCCAAATTATTTATTTTCTTTAATTAAACGCCGTTTTGAAGTGTTTTGTTTGTTTTTATTAGTTTTTCAAGTGATTTCATTAAAATTAATTTAAGAAAAAAGAGACAAAAAAATCCTGCAGCAATAAATATTTTATTTAAAGATTTATTCTTTTACTTTTAATTGGGTATGGTCTTCCGTCAAACCTCGGCAAACGGTTTCGGCCGTTTGCCATCTTCAGTATTCTCTTCGTACTAGTTGCGTTCTATTGTCAGCTGTGTTTATATAGTTCGTCTTGTTCGTGTTTCCCTTATTCTTTTCCTTTCATAATGAAATCGACATCGGAACTGGAATCGAAAACGTACTATCAATCGCTTCACAATCAACATAGATTTAGATGAGTAGAGTGTAAGTAGGCTTAAGGGTGTGTGCGTTTGCTTGCTATATAATTCTCGAATTCTTTTACTTGGCGTCACACAATGTTTTTCATTCAGCACTTGTTAGTAAAAGGCGTTTTGTTAAGGTCTAATACGGAGATTGCTAGAATTTTACTAAAACGACATCTAATGTCTTTATTGTACTCTATAAATTCGCTATTATTTGCAAGATTTTGTTGGGAAGGTCTGAGAAAATGTTAGAACAGTTATTATGGATCGCTACTAAAATATTGATCCCATCATTTAGCAATTTTGTTTTGTCTTCAACGAATTTAATTTACACTTCTCGACAATTATATTTTGTTATTTTTAGTTATTTATTTAACACATTTACGGCGCTGTGGCTGAACTTTGCGTTAAAACAGTTGCTTGAAATGCTTGAAATATTGAAAAACTAATAAAAACAAACAAAACACTTAAAAACGGCGTTTAATTAAAGAAAACAAATAATTTGGCCATAAGCCGCTTCAAGGGCTTCATTTATTTTTAAAAGGAATTTTTAATTAACAGCAGCCACTCTGAACAACAAAATGGGTGCTTGAACATAGAAGCTGATTTATGCAAACAAAAAAAAAGTTTCCTATAAATAGACGATAGTGATGACAATAATTTGATAGCACACTGGGCATTAAGTTCTAGATGTTATTCTGTTTATAAAATATTCTTTAGTTTCTATTATTATTATTTTCTTTTTTTTTCGATTATTTAAGAAAGTTAAAAAATGTGTGTGTCTAAGTAAATTAAAATTTTTATTTTATTTCTACTTAATTTTTTTCTGTTAAATTACTTCACAGTTCTTTTTGCTGCCATATTATTTCGCGTTCATATTTTAATATGTAAATTTTCGATTTAATAATAAATCAAAATATTTATATCTCAGGTACTTGACGAAAACGCTTTTGTCTACTACTGTTCATCGAAAATAAGATATTAATAATTAAATTATGATGAGTGAGTGAAATTAGTGATTTTTGATATAATTTCTAGTGGCCACTATGTTCATGCAATTGACTGCATTTTATTTTTTCTGCTGACATATTCAAAAGTCGCAGAAGTCATTGATTGATAACCCTATTAAAAAATTCAGTCTGATCCAAAATCACAAAAATTTTAGATAAGTTCCTCTCATGCAAGCAGTCTCTTTATAAAGGGTGTTTTTTTAAGCCCGATAGAACTTGAAATTGTAAAAAATAACACAAAAAATTAAATTGTAATCAAAATTTCTTTTTTATTCGAAGGATCAATACGTGACATTAACATTTGAAAATGATTTCGGGCATATGGGCACCGCGGCTGTTCTTGACGAAGCGCATTCTGGACGTCCAATTTTGGGCCACTTTTTCGAGCACTGCTGGGCGTATGTCACGAATAACACGAACAATGCTGTCCTTCAAGGCGTCAATTGTTGCTGGTTTATCAGCATAAACCAGTGACTTCACGTAGCCCCACAGGAAATAGTCGAGTGGTGTCAAATCGCACGACCTTGGAGGCCAATTGGCAGGTCCATTTCTCGAAATCAACTTATCGCCAAATTTTGATTTCAATAAGTCGATGGTTGCGTTCGCTGTATGGCACGTAGCGCCATCCTGTTGAAACCACATCTCGTCCGGATCAATGTCATCCATATTTTCAAACAAAAAATCATTGATCATGGTGCGGTAACGATCTCCATTGACCGTAACGCGAGCTCCGGCCTCATTTTTGAAGAAATAAAGTCCGATGATGCCACCAGCGTGAAAACCGCACTAAACGGTGCATTTTTCTGGATGTAATATAGTCTGTAGGGTCTGTTGTGGATTGGTCTCACTCCATATGCGGCAATTTTGCTTATTAACAAACCTGTTAAGCCAAAAATGCGCCTCATCGCTGAACACAATTTTGCGATAAAACAACGGGTCAGTTGCCAACTGCTCTAGAGCCCAATCGGCGAAAGAACGATGCATATAATGGTCTCGTGGCTTCAATTCCTGCACCAGCTGGATCTTATACGGGTGTAGGCCGAGATCTTTGCGCAAAATTTTCCACGTAGTGGACGGACAGAGCCCCAATTCCTGCGACCGACGACGAATTGATAAATTTGGATCTTCTTCCACACTTTCGTTTACAGCGGCGATATTCTCTTCAGTACGCACATTCCTTCGACGTGTTGGTGTTATTGCATCCTCTAGAGAGTATGTGGTACGAAATCTATCGACAGTTCGACGAATGGCTTGTTCAGATGCACGATTATGTACGCCATAAAAATGACGAAGTCGTCTATAAGTTGCGCGAATCGACGACTGATTTTCAAAGTAAATTTGGATAATTTCGTAGCGTTGTTCAAGCGAGAGTCTATTTGTGATGACTTGTCAGAGTATACTGAAACAAATAAAAAGAAAATGTTTCATCAAAATTTCATTTTTTGTGTTATTTTTTACAATTTAAAGTTCTATCTAGCTTAAAAAAACACCTTTTATTTACAAAATCTCATTTGTTTTTCTAATCTAATCTTCATAACCAATAATAATTCTCATTTTGTTTAAGTTAAGATTTTGGCATAAAAAATTCTGAAGCAAGTTGAAGTTTAAATAATAAATACAAAATTAACTTACGACAGTTATTTTAATTTTAGGTACATCTGCAATAACAACAAAAATCTTATCAATTCATAAAGATAATTTTTAATATTTCCAAACATTTGAATGATCCAAAATAAACAATGACAAATTGTCAAACGATATTACAAAACAAAGTTTTAAACTTGTTGACTGAAAGAAAACAATAAAAAAAATGGATAAATAAAAACAACTTCCTTTTCAAAAAATAACAAACAACGATAATAACCTAAAATAACAACAACAACAACAACAACAACAACAGCAACAGTAACAACTACTAGCAGCCCAACAAAACAATTGATTTAAAGTTATCGCTTAAAATGTCAATTTACTAATCACGAACCAACAGCAACAACAACAACAACAAAATTCAATTGTTGCATAATAAATTGAAGTCAAAGAAAAAAAAAATAAATTAAAAATTCTTATAAATTATTTTATCGAAAAACATGACTTCTAAAACTTTAATTTGAGTAACAGCCATAACAAATCGTAATAAATTCAAGACTCGAAAAATGTCAAACCAAGTGAAGTTTGAAATTTGTTTCTTTGTAACGTTATTATGGTGGGAAATAAAACTATTTATTCAAATACTTGTGGCGTAGATATTTATTCTAGATACAGTTGTACGAGGTATATATTAAGCAAACAATAACTTAAAATTAAATATTCTTGAAGTTTTAAGTTGTTTTATTTTGAAAGCCGGAAATCTTATACGAGTTCAAGAAACCTTCAATTTTTATAAAATAATAATTCTATTCCTTTTTTTTAATGCACTGAAAGACTGAAAGGGGTGGAAAAGTTGTAAATTAAAGTTGTAAATTAAACAACTTAAGAGAAAATTTCCAAAATAGTAAGAAAGTAAAATAATTTCTTTATCCAAACTGCCTGATTTAAGTAAAGAATTTCAAAAAACTTGGGAAAAATTTGAATACCCTAAAAATTATTTTTGTTAGGGTATTCCAATTTGTTAGAATCATAAGGAGCACAGAGAAGGAGTATGTGTGATAACATCATTTTGGATTCCATTCTTTTGTATATATTTTCCTTCACAACGTTGCACAAATTTGACTGTATCTTAATAAAGCTTTTTTTGATTTCCCTTTTCCAATGCGTGAGCTTTCGTAAACTTTTCGATTTAAATAACCCACCTGTTACTATGGTAAGATAATTATTACCTCTACACTGACACTGATTAATTATTTCTGAGCGAAACTTTATGCGAAAATGATGTTAAGAATAATTGCAAATTTATTTTTAAAGTAAGTGTTATGTTTCTTTAACAAGTTTTTGGCCGACATAAATCAGGCGTCATGCAAAGAGTTCTTGGAACTGGATAACATTGATGGTTATCGTTGTGGTGCGATACATACCCATGTGAAAAAGGCTACTATTTTCTATGCTATAAAACTTAATCCTCGTTATACAACTTAGGCTCGTCATCGATTTCAACAGCATTGCATTTTACATATCGCTTACAAGTTATAATTAACTCACGAAATGAGAGCAAATGAAAAGGCACTACTCTTTCGGTTTTTCAAAGCTTTAGTCGGATGCTGAATTTTTCTTGACAGCAGTTTCAGCAAACAAAGTTGCTGTATCAGGGAATTGAGAACCCTTACCATCTTCTTTTTTCTCGTTCTGAACAGCACTCAGGGGATGACCCCTACTCAAGCCAATGCACCAGAACTAGGAAATTATATTACCGAGAGGAAGACAGATGGAGTAGTGTTTGTAGACAAATCGATTTGAATTTACCTGCATGGAAAGTGACAGGAAAGACTTCTGGAGGGAGTTTATTCTACATACGAACTATTGTGCTAAAAAGCGAATTTCCCATGTAAAGCGTAGTGCGATTCGCTGGTCAATCGACCATATTTGGATGCGCTTTATAGGAAAATCTAGCCAAACGCAAAAACGTGCGAGTTTCGGGATCAAGTTCCCTAATTTTGTTAGAGCGCTTACCATTGTAGTAACGATAAAATAGCGAAATATAACCTACATTGCATCCATGCTTTAGGGAATCAATAGGGTTGAATACTTTAGCGTCGCCAATGACCCTCTTGGCCCTCTTCTGTACGCAGTCGAGCAACTGCAAAATAGACTTTGATGCACCGGCCTATACATGAGAGTTGCATTCCATCGTTGAACGGATATAGGTGATGTAAATAGTACGAAAATCAAATAGAGTGAAGTATCTCTTACATAGTTGTGGAAAACTGAGACACGTGAAAGCTGCTTTAGAAATACTAGAAATACTAATTTTAATGACAAAAACTTCAAGAGCTTTTGATTCGTGTAATACCTACATCACCCATAGTAACAGGTGCAGTACCATTTGCGAACACAGATCTATGCGTAAGCATGCAACATTGCGGCTAACGGGCATTAAAATTGACCCCATTCGGAGATTGTTGCGAGATCTTGTTTGCGCGTATATTCATGTTCCACCTTTTGGAACTCACCTCCAACTGGTCCAGTCTATTACTAAATGAATACGAATGAATGGTGCTGTCATCGTCGAAAAAGTTAACGGGGTAAAAAGTTTGACAAAGAAGTTCCTTTAGAAAAACAAGAAATAGAGTGGGAGAAAAACCGGAGCCTTGTGGTACCCCGTCTATAACAACTCGTATTTTTTTGATAAAATTTATATCTGCGCCTGGCTATGGAGCCTTAATCAGATGGTGCTCGAACCACTATGCATAAATAGGGACGTCATGCTCGTCCTAGGAAGCCGAAGACTAATTCTAGCAACAGGTCTTTCCTAGTTGCAACTTTAATGATCCCAGAGCAGGGCTGCAAATCATCACTCCTTGCTGAAGAATTGGAGACTATCCAACTCCTGTCCAGAACACATGTCTAGCATGCTCACTGGATCTGGGAACATTTTACCAGGTAGGTGTTATAAAAGGTGTATTGAACCCGGCCACCATATAACAACTGACCTGTCTGTTATGGGGCCGCGAAACCACAACCACCACGATACTCCCGTATAGGGGCCAACCTCAATAATCAGCCAGAGAACAGTTAAATGTCTAAAGAGACAAATAACGGAACTCTGGGGCTTACTGATTCCCGTGGAAATAACGTGGAGCTTCCAGTTGTACCCCTGCTGGCTTCAGGGGACTGGGCTCCCTTTTCTTTCCAGCTGCACAGGTCTAAATAGTTACTCTCCACAAAGACCGATAATGTGCCCCCGGGGGTGACAAATGGTGCTATCATCGGCGAAAAAGTTAATGGGGTTAAAAGTTTGACAAAGAGGGTCATTTAGAAAAATAGGAAATAGGGTAGGAGAAAGAAAGGCCAATGCATTCAAAGAGAGTGAGAGCTTAGTGTTTATATTGTAGTGATGTGATCATTAGCTGCTGAAAACGCTATTTTAGCACTACAAAGCCGTGGTTATGGCTTTATTATTACCGACAATGGAACATATGAACATGCCACACTGCTCATCAGAGAAACGATGTCATTTTCCCGCCTTGGAGTTGGGAGAAGACCTTTTAAGACTTTTATTTGGGTATGGTTTTACGTCAACTCTCGTCAAATTTGGTTTGTGAACAAACCGGTTTCGGCTATTTGCCATCTTCAGTGTTCTCTTTATACTAGTTGCGTTTTATTGTTAGCTGTGTTAATATAGTTTGTCTTGTTCGTGTTTCTCTTCGTGTTATTTCTATTGCATTCGTCACTTTCTCTCTTTTTGTCAGTATCTCTCTCTCCTTTCTCGTTTGTTTGTTTGCTTTCACCTAATTTGTCTCTCCCTCTCTGTCTGTCCCTCTCTCTCTCCCTTTTCATTCGTCTCTCTTCCTACTTAAATCCTTTCACGACCATGCTTGTTATTCGCTTGTGTTTATCTGTGAATCTATTGAGTTTTTTCCTATGACATAATAATCTGTAATTGTACGTTTATGAGGTTGTTATTGCTTTGGTCTTGTGCACCTGCAGAACGTGTTTGTGTTAGGTATATGCACTAGAGACTGATGCCGAAACCAAAAATAATTAAAAAATATTCAAGCTCTTAACACTAATAGCGTCCTAGACATAGATGAAAATATATGAGAAATCGTCAACAAAGTATTAACAAATTAAGCAACGGCCAAATAAGTCACCGAAATTACAAAAACGAAATCATGTTTAGTAATTAATGGATTCGCTATTTCTAAGAAAGCCATAAACTAACAAAAAAGTTGAGTTTTGTTTTTTAAAAAATGTACTTCGAGTTTAAAAGGGCCTTATTTTTATTTTCAAGAATTTTCTAATATTAATTTTCTAATCTTATCGAATCCATTATATTTCATTAAATAATTTTCAAATTTAAATTTAAATTATTTCATAGAAAAATCAAGGGAAATTTAAATATTCTACAGCCTGGCAGCACTTATGTATGGAATGCCCCTAATATTTTGCTACTTAAAACTATGAATGAATTTTAAAATATAGATAGATACACATTCATGTATGAAAACGTGAGTGTGTGTATAACACTTGTGTTAATAGGCTTAAAGCTTAATACAACAAATACATTTTCAATACGAAATCAAAATTATTTAAATAGAACGAACACGTAGGTTTTTTGTAAAATCACCAACATGCAGAAAGAATGTTTTGATAAAAGTTTTTAATAAAATAAATTAAAAATATTGTAATTTAATTGAACTACATTCTACTAAAATAAAATAAATATGTTCGTTATTTAAACTGTTAAATGTTATTTAATTTTTTATTTGTTTGTTTATTTTTTAATTTTAAATTTACCTTTTGCATAATACAGGCTCTCCGTCGAGAAGGTATTCTATTTTTTTTTCGTTTTGTTTATAATAGAATGGATCTTATATTGATAAGTATTTTATTTAATGTCGGCAGTTGTGTATGGAATACAATATCAGCTGAATGTCTGCCTCTGTTGGCCTTACAAATGCGAGTTCCTTTGAGCACATTTTTCATTGCATTTATATTTTATATTATTTATTTTATATTATTTACATCACAAATATTTTGTTTGAGTTACTCAAGCGTTTCTAAATTGTTTGCATTAATCATAAAAAGAAGTCCGGACCAGTCAAATCAGGCGACCATGGAGGCCAGTCAACATCATTATTTTCTGAAATAACTTGTTGTGGAAAGAGGTCTCGAAGTAATTCCATTGAAATCCTGTAGCGGTTGCAGTTGTGGCGTTAAAAGTTTTCAATCCCCATTCATAGTGACCCTTACGCTGTATTAATTTTCAAAGGTTCCTCCTTATCACAGTCCAAACCAGACTGTCATTTTTAATTATTCAACAAAGGTGATTGTTGAATAATTCGAGGATTTCCCATTCTCCAGAAGCGATTATTCTGTTTATTCACATATCCATTATGTTTTTTCATGCAAATCGCGGTTGTCATCGGCGAGCTGTAATATCCTTTTGGTATATGTACGGCGGCGTAAATGGTCTTGTGGAAGAAGTTCTTGTGTCAACTGAATCTTATATGGAAACAAATGCATATCCTTGTATAGAATTGTGGCCAACGTTGTTCTTTGAAGACCAAGCTCCTGAGCACAGCATGGAATTTAGATTGATATCTTGTTTTAAACACTTTCTAGAACAGCAGTAATGCTTTCAGCAGGTCTTGCAGTACGTTGTGATCCATGCTGTGACCCTATCACCTACAGACACTCTTTCTTCGAAATCATTCAATACATGGTAAATAGTGCGTTTTGTAGGCACGTTGTTTCTTCCAAAAATTTCACGTAACTTTCTCATCGTCACAGTCACAGTAATAAATGATTGATTTTGATAAAGAAATTTTTAACGATTAAATCACATTGGTTTATCGAACATTTTTTCGTAATAAATTTGCCACGTGTCTAGTTCACGACTGCCAAACATAAACTGTCACCCTAAGACATAGTCTCAGAACAACGACGGAACCACTGACAGATTGGGTTCCAGCGGGGTATACAGACTTACCTGTACCTGCGAACGGACTTATATGGGGCAAACTGGACGAACACTAGGAACAAGGTTTACAGGACACATACGCTCATACGAACGGAAGGGGGAGGATTCCAACTTTGCATTACACCTTGACACTCACGGACACACACTAGGGCAAATAGATGAATGTATGACATTACTACATCCTAGCAAAAAAGTACGAAGACTATACATTCTTGAAGACATGGGGATCTAAAGGAAGGGAACTTTCGACAATGACATTATAGACGAATAGGTAAACACGACCTCAGACACAATTTTCACACCATTAAAACTACTCATGCAAGCGGGCAAACGAGGAACACCCTCAGACGATCACAGGTACCTGGATGGTTATTAAGGACGGAGGTATCGGTAGATTCACTTTGCATACAAATTCTAGGTGGCTGGCATTCTGTCTACCTGAATAGATACGAACCGAACGCCAACACTGACTCACCAGTGTAGACTACAACGCGGCTTGAGAATGATGCATTCGCATCGAAAGCGCTCGCCTTCGACTATAAACCAGCCAGTTAGGACAAAAAATAGTAATATTTCGATATGTGCTTGGATTTTCCGACGGGGTTAAAATTAATTTTATTTGGGTACGGTTTTCCGTCGACCCTCGTCAAATTTGGTTTGTGAACAAACCGGTTTCGGCTGTTTGCCAAAAAAAAAAGACAGAAAGTGACGAACGCAATAACACGAAGGGAGACATGAACTATATAAACACAACTGACAATAAAACGCAACTAGTACGAAAAGAACACTGAAGATGGCAAACAGCCGAAACCGGTTTGTTCACAAACCAAATTTGACGAGGGTCGACGGAAAACCGTACCCAAATAAAAGTAATATTATTTCGTTTACTGGCGAAGGAGAAATAAACAACATAATACCATGTCAAGACTAATGTTTACCGAAATGGCGGCAAAGTAGTATACCTTCCCTGCGGACACTCTTTACAAAGTGTCTACTTTATTACAGTTTTCAATAACAAAACGCCCTCTTTGCCCGTTCAAACAACTAAATAACTTAAAACATTATTTCAACTTGATTAACATTTAACAAATAAAATTAATTCAAATAAATAAAATTGAAACCAAAACATATTGAATAAAAAATTTTTTTTTCCTTAAAAAAAATTGTCAAAAAATTGTATTCTTTGACATTTTTAAAGATCGTGTGTTGCTTTTTTGTTAACAATGTTGTTTTTTTTTTCAAACAATGAAAATGTTGCTGTTTCATTATTTTAAAATAAAATAATAGTTCAATTTAAATAGCTTAAAGCGGCTTTTTATTAAAAGAAAAATTAATCAATAAAATTAAGTTACCAACAAGAATACTGCAGACCCTTAAAAGAAGAATTTATTAATAATTTCTTTTTCTTTTTTTTTTTTGATTATTTAAAATAATTAAATTTGAATCATGGCATAATAATTTATATTGTTGAAAAAACAGTTTTATATGTTAAATCCAATAAGACATATTAAAACAGCCAGCTGTGCAACTGTACTCATCTGATGAATTATGGTACCATGGAAAGAAATAACTTTTATTTGAAAAAAAAAACTGCAATTATTTATATTTTAAATGGCAACACATCTTATTGTAAATAATTCATGAAGTAAGTTTAACATGAGGTTAAACACAATACAAAGTGAACAGAAGTTAAACAAGAGCCTAAATTCCCGCCTACAGTTTCCCAACTTTAGTGAAGTATATACAAACGCGCATAATTAGAACAAGTAAAAACTCCCTTAAAGTCCTTCAATTCAAAACCCAGCAAAAATGTATTTTAACTCAGTAATTTCGAATACCCAAAAAATACTCTGAGTTAAATGAGAGTTTTAAAATAATTTTGTCAAAATTACTTAACCAAATTTGCTTGTCACTTTCGGCTTTTTTAACTAAGCGAAAATTAAAAAAGTTATTCCTTTAATTTTGTTTTGTTTTTAATTTTCAATAAAAATTTTTAAAAACTTATAGGTTGATCAGAGACGGAAAACGTAATTCTTACAGATTGTGTGCAAATATTTTCTTTATTTGAAGTTGGCTCATCTTAAAATGTGTTTATTTCTGACTTTATTAACGACAGAATCTCTACCGGCTGTTCAAGTTAAAACATTTTATGTTTGTATTTGCCATTGAGAAGAAAAAAGTTCGGCAATTATGAATGAAACATGATATCTGGCAACGCTGACAGATGTCGATTCTTTTATCAAAGTTTTTACTCACTTTTTTTAGCAAAACGGCGGTGCTATTTAGTTAATCACATCATGGATTTTGAGTTTTAAGGCTGAAATCGATTCGCTTGGCTCCATATAGACTCTGTCCTTAGCATGGCCCTACAGTGGTGTTAAATCACACTATTTGTCTGGGCACTTAACTGCTGATTGTCGTGAAATTATGCGATTGGGAAATTTGGTGTGCAATAAATTGATCATTTCATTGGCTGTGTAATATGTGGCAACGTCCTGTTGAAATCACATGTCAGTGATATCCGCATGGTTAATAATAGGCCAACATTGTGTTGTTAGCATCTCACGATCTCCATTGAGTGTTACAACATTTTTAGCCTCATCTTTGTAAAAAAACCGACCTAATCACGCCTCCAGACCATATAGCGCACCATACAGTGACATGTTGAGCATGCAAAGGCTTCTCAATAATCGCTCTGAGAAGAGAAAATGGGCCTTGTTTGAAAAAAATGGCTCAGTTCTTCAAAAAAAATCAGCCAGTTGTTCCTGAATGATTTGAGCGAATCTACGGTGATGTGAATGGTCGATCCGATTCAGTTGAATCTTGCAAGGCTTCAAAGTTGAATCTTTACGCAAAAGTCTGTATGTGGTGGTTTTAGATCGAGGAATTGACAAATTTGAAAATTTGTGACTCACGGCTGCGATGTTTTCAGTTGAACGACCCGGTTGAACATGCCTTGGTGTCGAGCCTTTTGAATCAAATTTAACGAGCAAATTGTTAATAGCGGTTTCACAAGTGCTATTATGTTGTCCGAAAATATCACGAATTTTACGAAATGTAACTTGGACAAAACCACCATTTTCAAAGTGGATTTTAATTATTTTAATGCGATTTTCATGCGAAATTGAGTTTATTGTAACATTTACCAATGCATCTGTGACAACCTTGTCGACGGATGACAAAAAAATGCAACACAGTATCTTATTATTATCCACGCTTTTCTTACAGACAGATAAATTGACACGTGTTTCTTTAAAAGAGATTAGAAATAAAAAATATATTAGAATTGAAACAAAACTATTGTTGTTTGAATTATAGGAGATAACTATAATTGGTGACCCCGACGTGAGCTGTGGCAACCTTATCGACGGATGACAAACATCTTCTACGAATACGTCAGAAAAGCTAAATGTTAAAACTGTTTGTTGTGCTGTTGCCACAATTGAAAAGCAAACTTCTTGTCTTCATTAGCTCTTAGCGGTACAGGTTTGAACCACTTCGTTGCTTGTTATTGTTTTTTAACTATACATGTAACTTTACGTTCTTGCCTATAACGGTTACGTCGACATTGTTTACCTTTTCTATTCAGTACTTCGATTTTGTCAATACAACTCTGAGAGAGGGCGAACAAGGGTCTCATTGGGGACAGTAGGATTTCCAAGTCTATTGATTTTCTAGAGCATCGACGTAATGTGGCTTGTATTTCACTATTTTATCTTTACTATAATGGTAAGTGCTCTAATAGAATTAGGGAACTTGTTCCTCTTAATCGCACGCTTTTGCATTTCACTCGATTGGCGTTGAGAGCGCATCTATTTATGGTTAATTGGTAAGTGAATCGTACTACGCATTACAGGGAAAATTCGTTTTTTAGCTTTTTAGGTGCCCCTGTAGGCTAGTAGGTAGTGTGCCAGCTTACATGACTGGGGGTTGTGGGTTCGATACCCAACAAAGACCTTGGCTTTTTCCACTACAAATAAAAAGTTGACTGTCGGTGGGATTGTTCGGTAATGAGAAGGCGTGTCACTGGTCACTGAGCTGTCTTATACGACAGTTAATTTCCGTAACTATCCTTCTACTTTCACCACCTGTCGCATCTCTTTTATATCCCTTTCCTAAAGAATGTAGCACGGTACTTCTCTTGAAAAAAAAAACAGAACAGTTCGTATGTGGAATGTAATCCCTCCAGAGGTCTTTTCTGTCACTTTCCATGTAGGAAAATTAAAATCGATTGTCCACATTGCATGAGTAGAGGTCATCCCCTGAGTACTAGAAATTTTTCTACACAGATTTTGAGTGGTAGTGAAATGGTCATGTGGATATGCTTTCTCCTTTGGTTTGGTTTGTTATGTTAAAAGGAATTTAGCTCAGGAAAGGAATCTAGCTCAAATTAGCGACAAACAATTGTCGCTTTTCACTTTATCTAATGAACGAAATACTCGTATACACTGTATATACAAATACAACGGACAGAAAGGTTGTTGTGGAAAGCGACAACATTAAGAAATCAGAAATCAGTCCCAACATTGGCTAGATTTACTAATAAGTCTATTATTTAATAATAATCATATTCGTAATATTAAATATTCACAACAAATTTTGCAATTGCATTGAAATAAAATGCGTTCTCGCATTTTTATAGTTTAAGTTTAAGCGATAACTTCGATATATAAATGTTTACATATAAATTCTTATCAGTGAGAAAGAGTAAACATGTGTGTAATAGACGTACAAGTCAGGTATGGAAAGTCGATATTTTGAAATGGTAATTTTTTTTTAATACCAGAATATTGTTTCGAGGTAAAAAATAAGTCGGTGAAAATCATTTTCCAAAAGTGTAAAGTGTAAATTTTTACGAGACATTAAGTTTTGGCAACCCTTTAACAAACTGTAATCAAAAACCTGAAAAAGTAAAGTAAAAGTGCGTTATTATTGTTACGTGTTCTTTGTGATAGGCACTGAAATGATTTCCCGTCCAGCTCCTGCGGCTCTTCTCGGGGGTGTTCCCTCCCTCATTTCAGCCCAAGAACCGTAAACCAATAAAAATCTAATGAACATTAAAAAAAAAGGAATTCCTACAACACACAACATGCCTTGAACCAGGAGGAAGATGGACACCTCCGATTGCCCTACCCAACCTTGGTCATTCTGCTCTCCGGAATCTCAATCTGATGACCCCTGAAACCCACTCCCCCGTTTACTCACCAATTTCCAAAGTGCTCAATAAATTTCTAATTCTACCAAATTAAGCCAAACATCTAAGTCAGGCGCTTGGTTGCATTGTAAAAGTTGCCTGCCTGATTGCAATCAGAAAACGTAAGGATGGTAAGTTTAAATCCGATCAAAGTCTTTATTGGAAAGATAAATGATTTCGTTAAAGAGGCACATAAATGGAAAAAATTCGTTTAAGATTTTAGGAATCTAATAAGAAAAATAGTTTTTGATTAGCTGTGGTAGTTGAACTGATGAAGGCGTGCATATGTATTGGTATAGCATAACAGCTAGTAAAACAAAAAAAATGATGATTCAAATTATACTAATAAGTATAAAAAGTGTATAGCATATCGAGTAGTTCGAATTTAGCCAGAGTCAGAGAGTGTTACACTGTAGATAGCAGCTTAAGTTTTGTAAAGAGCCGTTTAATAGATGAAGGGTCATATGAATACATTTATATAAAGTGAAAACACAAGTCATAAGATAATGAAATAAAAACCTGCTTAAGAAATACGACAAATGATTGACTTCTAACAAATCCATTGATAATATAAAGGGTGTTTTTTTAAGCCCGATAGAACTTGAAATTGTAAAAAATAACACAAAAAATTAAATTGTAATCAAAATTTCTTTTTTATTCGAAGGATCAATACGTGGCATTAACATTTGAAAATGATTTCGGGCATATGGGCACCGCGGCTGTTCTTGACGAAGCGCATTCTGGACGTCCAATTTTGGGCCACTTTTTCGAGCACTGCTGGGCGTATGTCACGAATAACACGAACAATGCTGTCCTCCAAGGCGTCAATTGTTGCTGGTTTATCAGCATAAACCAGTGACTTCACGTAGCCCCACAGGAAATAGTCGAGTGGTGTCAAATCGCACGACCTTGGAGGCCAATTGACAGGTCCATTTCTCGAAATCAACTTATCGCCAAATTTTGATTTCAATAAGTCGATGGTTGCGTTCGCTGTATGGCACGTAGCGCCATCCTGTTGAAACCACATCTCGTCCGGATCAATGTCATCCATATTTTCAAACAAAAAATCATTGATCATGGTGCGGTAACGATCTCCATTGACCGTAACGCGAGCTCCGGCCTCATTTTTGAAGAAATAAGGTCCGATGATGCCACCAGCGTGAAAACCGCACCAAACGGTGCATTTTTCTGGATGTAATGGAGTCTGTAGGGTCTGTTGTGGATTGGTCTCACACCATATGCGGCAATTTTGCTTATTAACAAACCCGTTAAGCCAAAAATGCGCCTCATCGCTGAACAGAATTTTGCGATAAAACAACGGGTCAGTTGCCAACTGCTCTAGAGCCCAATCGGCGAAAGAACGACGCATATAATGGTCTCGTGGCTTCAATTCCTGCACCAGCTGGATCTTATACGGGTGTAGGCCGAGATCTTTGCGCAAAATTTTCCACGTAGTGGACGGACAGAGCCCCAATTCCTGCGACCGACGACGAATTGATAAATTTGGATCTTCTTCCACACTTTCGTTTACAGCGGCGATATTCTCTTCAGTACGCATATTCCTTCGACGTGTTGGTGTTATTGCATCCTCTAGAGAGTATGTGGTACGAAATCTATCGACAGTTCGACGAATGGCTTGTTTAGATGCACGATTATGTACGCCATAAAAATGACGAAGTCGTCTATAAGTTGCGCGAATCGACGACTGATTTTCAAAGTAAATTTGGATAATTTCGTAGCGCTGTTCAAGCGAGAGTCTATTCATGATGATTTGTCAGAGTATACTGAAACAAATAACAAAAAATGTTCCATAAAAATTTCATTTTTTGTGTTACTTTTTACAATTTAAAGTTCTATCTGGCTTAAAAAAACACCTTTTACAACAAAGTATGAAAACCCTTAAACGCTGCTTAATCTGAACTTGAACCAAAAAGATGGAAACTGTCTGTAAATAGCGATTAATGATCTCGAGCCTATTTTGAAGTTTTTTTGTATTTTCCTCTATAAACGCTACCATAAAAGTGAACTGCTATCGGCTATTAAATTAAAGTGTTTCTGCAGCACTTAGTTAAGATGGGAGAGCAAATGAAAAGACAAGGAATTTTATTATTTATTATTGCAAATAGTATATTAATAGAATTGCCAACCCTGATTTGTAAGCATTATTTTTAGGCTTCATTTATGAAAGACTCGTTTTATTACTTAAATATTAAAATTAAAAAAACTTAAGAAAAAAAAAAATAATGCAACAGAGAATAGTTCATTCATGCGTTTCACTGAATGATTACGTCCACTCAAAAATTAAACATAAAAACAGACAAAAACGTAATTTATGAATGAAACAGAACACACTGAATGTAAATGTGTATGCGTATTTGGAATGCACAAAAGAGTTGTGTGAGTGTTGTTGTCTTTCGATCCCCTACTTTTTACTGTTGATATTATTTAATCGTTTATGAATAAATACTAAAAAGAAGCGGAAGTAGTAAAATAAACAAAATAGAAAAACATACAAAAAAGACTGGGAATATTGAGAAAATTTAGAAAAAAAACTTTAACGTTAAAACGCAGAAGGGATAACAAGTTACCGGAATTTTCTAAGGAAGCAAAAATATAAACAAAAAGAAAAATTATAAATTCTTTCAGTTAAAAAAAAATGAATAAAAAATGCTTTTGTTCTTAATTCAAGGCTGGCAGAAAGTGACGTAAAAGAAGAAGAACAGCTAAAAAAGTTTTGCACTTACTTAAGAATAAAACATTTATATCAAAATTATGAATTTGTTACCAGGCAAAATTTATTTTTCGGAATAATGTTTACTTTGATTTTGTAAATATGAAAGTGAAATGGGAATATAAAAATATTGTTGCCTAAATGAGAATTTGCAAGGCAACGCTTTATATACCTCTAACAATAAAGGCTAATGTTGTCGTTGCATTCATAGAGATGGCTTCTTTATTAAATATTAAACTACTTAGCCATGAGTTCAAATCCCATTACATTTTTTTGTTTTTATAAAGAGAAGTAGCACTTCAGGCGACAATGGCTATTTAGTCAAGTAGCGTAATACATTCTTTAGGAAAAGGATAGAGAATAGATGAAACAGGTGGTGAAAATAGAAGGATAGTCGGAAATTAACTGCCGTATATAAGACAGCACAGCGACCAGTGACTATGCCTGCATTCCATTTTTATTTTTGTAGTAAAAAAACCAAGGTCTTCGTTGGGAACCGAACCCACAAACCCCATACTGACAAGGAACGGATTCCTTCTCCCCGGTCTTCTGCTTGACTGCAGCTCGGGCTTCAAATGTAACGGCACGATTCCTCTGGTAGCTGAGGTATGCTCAGCGGCGTCCAGGGTCGTGTTGTGTCGATCATAACAAAAACTTATCCTCTATTAAGGAACGGATTCCTTATTCCTGGTCTTCTGCTTGACTGCAGCTCGGGCTTCAAATGCAACGGCATGATTCCCCTGGTAGCTGAGGTATGCTCAGTGGCGTCCAGGGTCGTGTTGTGTCGATCATAACAAAAACTTATCCTTTATTAAGGAACCGATTCCTTCTCCCCGGTCTTCTGCTTGATTGCAGCTCGGGTTTCAAATGTAACGGCATGATTCCTCTGGTAGCTGAGGTATGCTCAGCGGCGTCCAGGGTCGTGTTGTGTCGATCATAAAAAAAACTTATCCTTTATTAAGGAACCGATTCCTTATTCCCGGTCTTCTGCTTGGCTGCAGCTCGGGCTTCAAATGTAACGGCACGATTCCTCTGGTAGCTGAGGTATGCTCAGCGGCGTCCAGGATCATGTTGTGTCGATCATAACAAAAACTTATCTTCTATTAAGGAACGGATTCCTTATTCCTGGTCTTCTGCTTGACTGCAGCTCGGGCTTCAAATGTAACGGCACGATTCCTCTGCTAGCTGAGGTATGCTCAACGGCGTCCGGGGTCGTGTTGTGTCGATCATAACAAAAACTTATCCTCTATTAAGGAACGGATTCCTTATTCCTGGTCTTCTGCTTGACTGCAGCTCGGGCTTCATATGTAACGGCACGTTTCCTCTGGTAGCTGAGGTATGCTCAGCGGCGTTCAGGGACGTGTTGTGTCGATAAAAAAAAACCAAATTTTGGGTCACAGGTTTGTCCTTTATTAAGGAAAGGTTTTCCTTATTCCCGCTTTTCTGCTTGACTGCAGCTCGGCCTTCGTATCCTGTACACTGATGTGTGTGCAGGCGGCTTAGGTAACTCTATTCTATGTCACACGGTCGGTATTCAAAGAACGTCACTGTCGGTGCCGACTGCGGGCACAAAATTGGCTGAGTATAACGATGGCTCTGTTTGTGATCGCTACGTCGCAGTTTGTCCTGTTTCAAGGTGTAGATTCGGATGGGTATTACCACGGCTCCATCTATACCCTGACTACCAGTCCAAAAGTGGTGCCCCTTTAGGCTAGTAGGTAGTATGTGATTTGATTTACATCCGCGCCTGGCCATGAAGCCTTAATCAGATGGTGGATCAAACCACTGCATAATTTGGAACGTCATGCTCGTCCAGGAAGCCGAAGCTATAATTCTATGCAACAGAACTTTCTAGTTGCAACTTCGATGATTTCAGAGCAGGGCTGCAAATCATTACTCCTTGGTTAAGAGTTGGAGACTTTCTAACTCCTGTCCAGAACACATGCCTAGCATGCTCACTGGACCTGGGAACATTTCACCAGGTAGGTGTTATTAAAGGTGAAATGAACCCGGTCACCATAGAACCATAGACTGATATGGGGCCGCGAAACCACAATCACCACGATATTCGCATAAAGGGCCAACCTCAATAATCAGCCAGAGAACAGTTAAGTGTCTAAAGAGACAAATAACGGAACTCTGCGGGTCACTGATTCCCGTGGAAATAGAGTGGAGTTTCCACTTGTGCCCCTGCTGACTTCAGGGGACTGGGCTCCCTTTTTCCCCCAGTTGCACACGTCTAAGTTGTTGCTATCTCCAAAGACCATATATGTGCCCCCGGGGTGTGCTAGTAGGTAGTGTACTAGCTTGGTTTTTTTCACTTCAAAAATAAAAATTGACTGCCGGTGGGGCTGCTCAGCGATGAATGCATAGTCACTGGTCGCTTCGCTGTCAGTTAATTTCCGATTATCCTTCTACTTCCACCACCTGTTTCATCTATTCTCTATCCTTTTGCTAAAGAATGTATAACGGTACTTGACTAAATACTCATTGTTGCCTGAAGTGCTATTTCCCTTTGAAAAAAAAAGTAATAAAAAAAGAAGTAGATATTTACCTTCGATCCTGCCGCCGGTCGCACTACCTACTAGCCTACAGGGGCACCTGCACTGTCGTAAAAAAAATTATATTAAGTAGTTGCGATGAAGTAGAATAGAAAACAGCAGTGAAAAGCACTCACTTTCTCGATCGAGAAATGAAAAACAAATTTTTTGCAGTCAGGATAGATCCGCAGGAACGAATCACTTTAATTCAAATAAACAAGAATAATAATTTTTGCCATAAAAAAATAATAAAATCCCTTGGCTCTTAATTTGTTCTTTACTCATCGAAGCCAAGTGCTGCAGAAAAACGTTAATTAAATTTTCAATGAAGTGATGTAATATCCGATAGCATTCACTTTAATTGCAGCTTTTATAGAGAACAATACAAAAACCTTCAAAACAAACTTTCGACTTTATATCAATTATTATTAACAGATAATTTCCGCCTTTTTGGTTCAATGCTGGTGACAAGTATTCACAAGTGATCTTTGGCACCTAAGCAATATTCTCAGTTAAAAAATTTACTAAAACAATAAAACTTTTAACGATTTTACTGAGCTGTACGCGGTAAGAATTTCTGTGCGGAAAGCTTAACAGCTCTGACTAATGCAGTTGGTGAAACGAATAGAAAAAGTGCGGTTTTGAATGTTATATTATTCGTTACTTTAGAATAGACTAATGGACTGCCATTTCCAATCGAATTAATTTTTTAATGTCGAGTATAAAGGCCTTTCGATTGTTGTTGGAGAATTGGATTTATTTTGAAATTCTTGAAAAAGCATTATCGTGACTTGCCGCGACTGTACTTTACAGTGTACTTAAGACCAGAGTGTAAGAATTTTCTGGTGCATTACTGCTGGATAATTTGTACACAGAAAGAAGAAATCTAATTTAAATTAAATATTATCCTCTACATAAGCAACTTGACAGGTTGTTAGCTTGGCAGTTTATTCAAAGAAATTAAACTTTTAACAACAAATAATTCCAGATCGGAACAAGGTTTTTAAGGCAGAGATTTCCAAGTTAAATATAGCGGTTATATATCGAATTTGTTTTGGCTTCAACGAGCAACATATAAATGTTTTAACATTTCTTAAATTGTTATAGAAAAAGTTTTCTATCGTAGAGTATTTTAAGAAAAACATTTCTGAACGTTTAAATATCATCCTCACTATGGTCTGGCATTAAATTATTTGAAATTTTTATTATTTTGTGCTTCTAATCGTGCGTGCATGCAAATAAATGATTTGAGTTGCATTAACACGTTTAACGATTTCCGGCAAGAGTAGGTTTTTTATTCTACAACCAAAAAACAAACAAAAAAAAAGTCACCAAGTTTCATTTGAATATTTCCAGACAAGGGAATGCAATGCTTTTTTTACCTTAAGCGTTTTTGTAACCAAAATGAGCTAAAGCCAATTTATATAGAAATAAAAAAAAGCGAAAACTTAATCCAAACAAAAACTGATCACAATAATGAGTAAAAGCTTATATCATATATTTTCAGTTTTTAGCTTTTAGAACTTTAGCATGTGATAAATTATGATATCGGAGTACTTGGTTAAAAATAGCAAAACAAGAATTTGTAAGGCCGTTGCTTTAATAACTTTTTAGGGATAAGCGTCTGTGTCGAATATTAACTGATTATTGGGCTACAAAATCTGAAACCTGTCGTTTGAAACCTGCCACCATATTTGAAAAGTTTTCACTTTTTTATTTATACTAAAGAAATTTATAATTTTATTAATTCGAACTATTTGCAATAGACTACTATTGATTCATATATTTATTGAAATTATCTTTTCTAGAAAAAAAAATATTGTAAACTGAAAAAATAACGATTTAGAAATCCTGAAAAAATCCTGACGGAGTTGAGACTACGGGAATCTTAAAAATCACCGGTGATTCGGAATGTTTTTTTGAAAATTAATCCCGATTGCTAACCTCAGTTTTAATCTAACAATCGAGTGATCAAAATTTTTATTACTCGCCACTAAATTTTGCTTTAAAAGAGAAGCTAAATCTTAATTTTGCTCTTTAGTGACTTGTAAAAATTGGGTTAATATCATCTGCACACATAAATAAAATGAAATATTATATTTTAAGCTTTTCATTTATATTTAAAGAATAAAATTTTAATTAGTTTTTTTTTAATTTTCTTCCAGGTAAATAATTGACATATAACATTTTGCAACAGAGAACATGTAAGTTGCCTAAGCATTTATTAGACACTGTCGTCAACAGTTTTATGTTAAAAACTGAAGAGGTTTATTAAAATTATTTAAAATAATCGTTTTTCATTGCCGCATTTATTGGCGACAAAGAATGCGCTTTAAAAATTGTATACTTTCCGATAGGGCCACCAGATTGTTTGTGTATACAAATTTTGTTAAAAGTATAAAAATACTTTACATTATATATATATATATATATATATATATATATATATATATGTGTGTGTGTGTGGTACTATTATATTATACTCACTTAGTGTGCCCTACTCTAAGAGTAGGCCCAAGCATTTAGGGTCTTTCTAAATACTGGGCGATGAATACACCTGCAAAAATTTGTCCATAGCTTTACGCTTTATAATCGAAAGAAAGATTTCAGAAAATTCAAATTTTATAACCACTACCTTTCATTAAGTCCAATCTGTAAGGCCTGTGATCAAAGGTACTAATACAAAAAATATTATTCAGATCGGTTAAGCACTACTAGAAGATCAATAAGTATGAATGCACTTTTTTTTTCTTTTCGGACCAGCACTCAGGGTATAACCCCTACATATGTAATGCATTGTACCAAAACTAAGAAATTAGGTTGCGGGAAGAAGGAAAGAGGTAGTAGTGTCTGTTTCTTAGATTGAAAGTGCCATGATAGAACAGTGAAATGCACCCCACATTGCGTCGATGCTCTAGAGAATCAATAGAGTTGGATACCCTACTGTCTCCAATGAGCCTCTTGGCCCTCTCCAGTACGCGATCGAGTAACCCCAAAATAGACTTTGGAGCGCCGGCCCATGCATGAGAGTTGTATTCCATTTTTGGACGGATATAGATGGTATAGATAGTACGGAGATCGGATGGAGTGAAGTATCTTCTACACCGCTTTAGAAAACCGATTCACTTGAAAGCTTCTTTAGAAACCTAAAAAATGTGTTTAGTCCATCGAAGATCACACTAAATTTTCATGCCAAGAAAAGATTCCGTAATACCTATATCACCCATAGTAACAGATGCAGCACCACTACCAAACGCACATCTATGCGTAAGCATGCAACATTGCGTCTTACGAGCATTAAATTCTACTCTATTCACACGACTCCATTCCAAGATGGTCGCGAGATCGTGATTAAGCGTATCATTCATGTTTTGCCTTTTGGAACTAACCTCCAAATAGCCTGGTCTATTACCAAATGAATACGAGTGACAAATGGCGCTGTCATCTGCAAAAGAATATATTGGGTTGAAAGTTCGACAAAGAAGGTCATTTAGAAGAAAAAAGGAATAGAGTAGGAGAAAGAACGGAGCCTTGCGATACCCCTGAATTCATCATGAACTCGTCTGACGAAATTCCATCTATAACAACTCGTATAGTGCGATTTCTGAAAAAACTCGATAGAAATCTGGAAAAATTTTCACCGACACCAAAAGCAGCAAGTTTTGACAGAAATAGCTTTGGAAATATCATGGGCCACCACCTTGCTTTCTCCAAAATGGTGTATAGAGTTACACCATTGTTTCGACAAAAAGGCTAGCAAGTCACCTGTAGAGCGCCCCCTACAAAAACCATACTGTCGGTCACTAAGCAAGCTATTGAACTCCAGGTATCTCACTAGATGGAAATTAATCATACTTCCAAATACTTTAGAAAGTGCAGAACAAATTGCGATTGGGCGATAATTTTCAGGGTTGTTAGCCTCCCCCTTTTTGGGGATCGGTGTTACATTAGCAACTTTCCAGCACTTCGTAAATTCTCCGACATGGTAAATTTGCTGAAAAGGACTGCTAATGGACGCGCTAGCGTCGACAAGTACTGCTTCAAGACCAGTGCTGGTATCCCATCCGGCCCAGGAGACTTGTTTATGTTGAGATCTGTAAGAACCCTTTTAACTGCTCGAGCTCGAAAAAATATCCTCGTCACAGTAACTGATAGTCTGTCGAGATCTGGCGATGGTTGTCTGCTTTCCGGCAAATAACAGTTATTTGCAAATATGCTAGCTAAAAGGTTAGCTTTATCAACCGGGTCAGTGAATATTTGATCGTTGTTTAAAAGAGTCGGAATTGAAGAACTAGAACTACATGCAGTTTGTATATATAAATTATAAGTTTTACTCTATTTTTGTTCTTTAGATATCAGTTTGGAAATACAGAATAGTATATAATACACCTCAATCAATTAAGAAATTTCAAATTTAGTTTTTCCTCTAAAGAGTTTTTCAACAAGAAATTTGTTTTCTAAAAAAAATGAAATAAGAAATTTAGATTAAAATTATTAATACGAAGAGAAAAGTTTGGCAATTATGAATGAAAAATGTTATCTCCAAAATGTCCACCACGACCACGCTGACAGATGTCGATTCTCTCTTCAAAGTTCTTAACCACATGTCAGCGATATCCACGTTGTCAATAATAAGCCAAAATTGAGTTAACATGTCGCGAACGTTACCGCATTTGCAGCTTCATCTTTGACGAAAAAAAAACAGCCCAATTACGGTGGTCTGGACATAGGTCTGGACATAGGCAATTTCGTGAATTTGTTAACAGCCTTTGAAAAAATTAAAATCCTTGATTTAAAGACACAAAAAAAAACTCGGGGAAGTGTTTGTAGCTTTTCACAATATTAAAGCGCAAGTACAGGGTATCCACCAGGAAGGTATACTACTTTATTTTGCCGCCATTTAGGTAAACATTAGTCATGACAGTTCATATTTGCCAGTCGTGAAGTAAACACGCCGCAAATTTATTGTGGAAAAATATTCCATAAACCAACATGTTTTAATCGCTAAAGCATCACCAATTTTCATGAAGAAATCATAATTAGTGACGAGGCACATTTTCATTTGAATTTCTTTTTTTTTTAAGCTACTTTATTTTATTATTGAATCTGTCTGTATGACATTCACAATATGTATTAAAATCTTCACCAAAGAATATTTCTGTTGGTACTGCCACTGCAGCGCTCAACGTTTTGTTCGAGAGAAAAAAAATTATTATCCTGCCAAGTCAAAAGTTTGCACCCTTTTGAGGCGCCTATGGCCCTCAAATAAAAGTAAGTCCCTCGCAAGTGAATTGGGATGATTAATTACTGTTGCCATGTAGCTCGTGCACGACTTTTTAATCTCTTCTCGGAATGCTAGGAATATTGAGGTCCTTGTGGATATTATAATTTCGTATATATCAAGGAGCGCACGTAATCATTCTCGTTTGAATGATAAACAGAATAGTCAGTTCTGGGGAATGGGAAACCCTTCAAATTAATCAGGAGGAATCAGTGGACTTAACTTCTTTAAAAATGACAACCGCGTAACGGTAACTGTGAATGGGGAGCGATATCGTGATATGTGTGAGAATGTAATGAATAACATGAGCTCAAAAGGGTTCGCATTTGGGAGGCTAACAGAGGCGCAGACATTTATCTGATATTGTATTCCATATTAAATAAAATATTTATCAATATAAGATCCATTCTAATTATAAACAACTTTCTGGCGGACAGTGAACAGCTTTCCTTTCCTGTATATTTGAAGAGTTTTTTTTTTTTTTCATTTTATTGGCCGCAAATGTAATATGCGGTGTCGTGGAAATGCCCATATGCATTTATAATACTTTGTAGTAAATATTTTAAAACGTATAAATTTAAAAAGAGATTAATTGAGGAAAGCTTAGATGCAACTCCCCAATTGGATTACTCACTATGGCGCGCAACAAGAAATCTGAAAAGACCTACGATAAATAAACCTCCCTTGCGCAATTCGTATGGAGACTGGGCTAGAAACGATAAAGAAAATGGTAATTTATTCGCCACACATCTGAAAAAAAATATTTACTTTGAACATTGCATCTGATACTGTCGATCTGAGCTCGTTCAATTATGTATCAGCTGTTCGCATAAGGTTTAAGCTTCAAGAAGTTCAGATAGTGTGATTCGTTTTACATCCGCACCTGGCTATGTAGCCTTAATCAGATGGTGGACAAACCATAATTGTATAATTTGGAACGTCATACATGCGTCCTAGGAAGCCGAAGACATAATTCTAAGCAACAGAACCGCCTAGTTGCAACTTTAATGATTTAAGGGCAGGGCTGCAAACCATCATACCTTGCTAAAGAGTTGGAGACTTTCCTACTCCTGTCCAGAACACATGTCTAGCATGCTCACTGGACTGGATCATTCACCATGCGTGTCATTATCAGTGAAATGATCCTGGCCACCATAATTTTCATTCTTCCTTATGGGGCTGCAAAACCACAACCACCACGATGCTCCCATATAGGGGCCAACCTCAATGATCAGCCAGAGAACTATTATAAGTCTAAAGAGACAAATAATGAACTCTGCGAGCTCACTGATTCCCGTGGAAATAAAGTGGAGTTTCCAGTTGACCACCTGCCTGTCTTCAGGGGACTGGGCTCCCTTTATACCCCAGTTGCACTGAGTCTAGATAGTGGAATATTCTATAAAGACCATATTTATATGCCCCTGGGGGGCATGCTCTAGTGTACAATAAAAAAAAGAATAAATAAAAAAAAATATTAATTATAAAAGAAAAATTTCTTAAGAAATTGTTAGAGGTGCTGTTTTCCTTTTAGGCCAGAGTACAGAATATATGTGGCAACCGAGATTTGTTTAAATATTTTTTTGAAATAGCCCTTGAATTTAAAATATGTGACGTTGATGTCACAATAGAATGAGAATATAAAACGTTCACTTGTAGAATTGAATTCAAATTAAGTGATTCATTCTATTACTTTGCCCATTTAAAAGATTTTACATTGTTTCGATTTTATACCAAATGTGACATAACAAATTTTAACAGATTGTTAAAAAATAATATTTTCTATTTAAAAAACTCTGGTAGATGAACACTAAACATTAAACACAAATTTCAACAAATAACTGCTACAATAACAACAAATATAAATATATACTAAGGATGACAATAGACCCAAGAAATAAGCCAGGAATAAAAGTAACTTCAAGTGTAATAATGAGCACAGACAGCTGTATCTGTTACATTTAAGATGTAGATAGACTTTGGGCTGGGCTCAGCGACTGCACTATATTCCACTTGTAAGGTGAGTAGTAAATAGAATGAATGTGACACAAATATGGGTGTCATATAGAAAACCATACACATAATTGACACATAAAATCACAATTAGAAAGAGATGCAAACTAACAGCGGCAACAAACAAACTTAAAATAACTAATTGCACTAAAGTCAGTCAGTGAGGCAGTCAGTTAAGTGACGTTTTTTTTGTTTTTTTTTTCTGTTTGCTTTTCTTGTATGATTGTATGATATGTTTTGTATTGTAGAATAGAAATAAAACGTAAAAGACCTTATTTTTATTTTCAAGTATCCATCTCCTTTTTCTTTTCTTTCTAAGATGTTGTTATCCAACTGAATAAAAAGAAAAACATCTGAATTATTTTATTTATGGTTTTATTACAAACGTGCTGTAGTGTTGTTATGTAGTATTTTTGAAAATTTTCCTACAAAGTCAGGTACAACAAATACCAAGTTCTTTTTTAAGCTGGTAACATTTTGCAGTGAGTTAACAGATAAGTCATCATTTTAATATAAATAAATAATAGTTTCAATAACTCGCAAGTTAAAGACTTTTACAAATCGATTTTAAGTTAAAATTTATTTTCATATAGACCGCCAAAGACTGAACTCACTGTGCACTTATGTTTATGTTTTTTTAAGCGTTGTTTGTGTTCTAAAAGGTAGACCAGCAATTACTGACAAACAGCCTTTTAATAAAATATTGAATTCTTCAATTGAAATGGCTGAATATACTTTAACTTTTGTATACTTACTTTTGTGTGTCTTGTTTCTGCAACTCAAGTGACAAATTTCTCACATGACATTCATATAACTATTTTATTTAATACAGAGTAGACTTTTAATAGCTATAAACTTCTTCATTGCTTGCTGACAATAAAACGCAACTAGTATAGGGAGAACACTGAAGATGGCAAATAGTCGAAACCGGTTTGTACACAAACCAAATTTGACGAGAGTCGACGTAAAAACGTACCCAAATAAAAATAAATTAAACCCCGTCGGAAAATATACGCACATATTATAATAAAATAACTAAATATACACTAATCTTTTAAACGGTCTTTTAAATATTTTAACGATTTTATTTTTTCCGATATTTCGCTTTCCTGTGGAAAGTTTCTTCAGGAATTTTTTTTTTTTATATTTTACAAAAACAAAAAATTATTATTGTTTTTTTAACCGATCTTTTTTATTTATCTTTAATAAATATCTTTTTTCTTTTTAAGATCTTTTTTATATATTTTTTTTTCTTCTCGATATTTCGCTTTGGAAAGCTTCTTCAGGAAAAAATTTAACAAAAAACAATAATAATAAGAAAATAATTTTTTGGTTTCAAAAATATAAAAATTTTTTCCTGAAGAAGCTTTCCAAAGGAAAAAGCGAAATATCGTGAAGAAAAAAAAAATATATAAAAAAGATCTTAAAAAGAAAAAAGATATTTATTAAAACAAAAAATTAAAAAATTATAACAATTTGAAAAGAAAATTTTTTGAAAACATTTAATTAAGTTAAAAAAGGTCCAATAAAAATAAAAGTAATAATAAAATAACTATAGCAATTTAATGTGAGAATATTCTCACTTAAATTACAGAAACAACGTATTGTTTATACAAAAAAAAATGTTGTTTCAATAAAAACTTTTAACGATAAAACCTTTTTAGCGAAATGGTTGTTCCTTTGTGGCATCTTTGTATATTTTGCACAGTAAATTTAGAAAATTAACTAGCAAATTTCATATGCTAGCAATTCTTTCCAAACTTTTCAATATCGCCGTAATAGGATCCCAAATTAGAACAACTCATACATATAAATTTTTATGTCTCAACACTAAACTTAAAATCAAAAGTTTTTCAGCTCTCAGCACGTATAATTTAGTTTCTCAACCGGTTTACAGTGTATTACAAATGGCTGATTTATTTTTAGCATACCTTTTTTCTGGCCCACTGTGCATGTGAATAATATGTAGCATACATACGTTTCACTTTAAATCTCTTGCTAGCTTGTTATAGCATCATATTGTTTTAACACTTAATACACGTGATATTTTTTTCATTTCATTTTTAATTTTCTTTTGCATTCACACAAATCCTTTTGTTATGGAAAATAAAATAATTCTTGAAAATGTTTTATACTGCATATCTGAATAGAATTTTATGTCTTCCAAAAACAACAAAAACGAAAAAGAAAATTTAGTAGGTGAATCAACAAAATTAAAGGCCATAACACATGAGCTGAAGGACGGACATATTTACATAAATTGTTATTGTAACTGGGAATGTGTCTGTCAAGTATACAAAAGCATCAAAGCATTAATAAAGTAACACAATAACAAATCGACACAGAGCAAATGATAGTTGTAAAAAAATACAATACAACAACAACAGTAACAAAAAAAAAAAAACTAGAGAAAATTGAAAATGAATACTATAGAATTAAATAAAAGACAGAACTATAACTGCAAACAAAAATATGTTAAAGTCTTGTCTTAAGAAGGCACAGAGGCGTGACACAATTGCACGATATCAAATGTCTTAACAATTGCAACCATTAAATCCACACACGTCGTTAAATAAATCATTTATATGCAATTTGATGCAAAAAAAATAACAATTTTTTATGGCAGATATTTAAGATAATTAATTCTTTAATGTGTTTTTTTTTGTTTTTTTTTTTTTTTTAATTTATTTTCAGCTTTACTGATCATTTGCTTAGTAAAAATTGACAATACATGCTCTTTAAGTTTGTTACATTAAAGAGAGGAATTTTCATTCTTTGACTGGCTCTGTTTTTTATTCTTAATTTTTCTCAACTTTGAAACATTTAATAAGGAGGAGGAGCTTCATTTCAACTACAGAACTTTATATTTTACTTCTGCAACTCTTATTCGGTCAAAGCTGTTTTTTATATGTAAGATCTGTTTCTTTATAGACGTATAGAGCTTTAAACTTTTAACAATTTTTAACTGGCAGCCACTCTGTTAGCAGTCAAGTGATTTATATAAAGTTTGCTTTGCCACTTTAACGTAGATAAAATGAGGTTTAACAAAATCCTGTTTTTGTTCAAAATATCCACTATCGATTTCATCAGCGATGAAGATCACTTTTATTTAAATGGATAGGCCAAATAACAAAGCTGCCGTATTAAGAGTGATGATAATCTGCAAGTGTATGTTGAGACACCGTGACATCTAGAAAACCTGACTGTTTGGCGTGCTTTATGGGCTGGTAGTATCATTTGTCTGTACCTCTTTAAAAATGATGCTCAATGCAGAACGTTACAGTAAGTGGTCACTGCTAAAGACCCACGAGTACTAACTTTATTGTTTATAAATTGAACAACCGTAATGTGCAAGAGCTATGACTTCAGCAAGACGGTCCAACATGTCACGCAAATGGTTTAATAAAAAAAAACGTTTGCTAATCCCATACTGTCAAGCTCTAACCTATGAATGTGACCCCAAAGTTGTGCGATTTAACGCTGCTAGACTATTTTCTGTGAAGATATGTAAAATATGTGCGTAAATTTTCCGACGGGGTTTAATTTATTTTTACTCAAAGTACAAAGAGAACACTGAAGATGGCAAATAGCCGAAACCGGCTTGTTCACAAACCAAATTTGACGAGAAATATGTAAAATATGTATATTAATCAGTCTACGCCGCTAGGCCCGAAACAATTGACCACTTGCAGGAAAACATTTGACGCCTTACTGCCTATATACAGCCAAAAATTTTGCGAAAAGCCATCGAAAATCATACCTTCAGATTAGACCAATTTCGAGCCAGCCCAGGCGATCATATGCCAGAAGTCATATTTAAATTATAATGCCAGAATATCTTTCGAGTAAAATAATATCAATTGAAAAAAAATCCTCTTTTTTTTTAATCCATCTCAAAGTTTAATCTAAATATATAAAAATAAGTCGGGTTTTCTTTCCTGACGCTATAACTCCAGAACGCACGAACCAATTTCCATTGTTTTGCATTGGTGGGAAAGGTCTTGGGCTCTGTGAGGTTTATAGCAAAGAACATTTCAAGAGAAAAGCAGGAAAACAGGGAAAATCATTTTTCACATACAGCGCCATCTCTGATACGTAGCATGTACTACAACGGCACTAGTACGTGGTGTGTGAATATCCCTCACGAAAATAAGTACGTTTCATTTTAAGTAGATGGCGCCAGTGCGTGAAACATTGTTTGACAGTTATTTATGCGCAAGTGAAATTGAGGTTAAAGTTATTCGTTTCCTAACAATCAAATCAATCACGCGTATTGTGCAGATTTTTATTCAACTTCAGAGTCTAAACACAATACTGCGATATTTTATTGCGGTGCGTTTTTTCATACGATTTTGTAGTAAAAAACCGCAGTGCGGTGCGGCATAAAATTAAAATCTATTTTATTTCATTGCGGTTTTTTTTATTCTCTCAATTTTTTACACTCTTTCTCTTTATGATGTTGCCATAGTTTTTCATTAATTGGCGGTGTTCACAACATTATTGTAAACAAAACACATGTGATTTTGAAGTTTATATTAATTGTTGTGGGATCAATAAAAAAGGTGCAAAAAGCATAAAAGTAAAAATGGACATCAACGAAAAAATTATTGAAGAAGTGAGGAAGCACGAGTGTCTTTAGAGTGCAATTCGTTCCATATTACTTCGCATGTTTCATAAATAACTTTCCTTACCGTAGATAAATATAAAATATTTAACACAAACACCAAATTGTACAAAAATTTAGGCACAAATAAATTCATAAAAAATGTAAACAAACAATGACAAGTTTTGCCGCCGCCGTCTTCCGGTGTATTGTGTTTATTTCTCTCTCCCGCAACGAGAAATCGCACCGCACCGCAATGATTGTGTTTAGACTCTCAACAGCAGGCATTTGTCCTTGAGGTGGTAAGTTGAACTGTGTAACGTGTGATTAGATTTACATCCGCGCCTGGCCATGAAGCCTTAATCAGATGGTGGGTCAAACCATTGCATAGTTTGGAACGTCATGCTCGTCCTAGGAAGCCGAAGCTATAATTCTATTCTAGGTGCCCCTGTAGGCTAGTAGGTAGTGTACTAGCTTGTAAATATGGGGGTTGTGGGTTCGATTCCCAACGAAGACCTTGGGGCACATATATATGAACTGGGTAAATTATGTGGATGGTGCATTTGAGGTTAAATTCACCAGTCTGTCCAAAATGTCGAGAGGACGACGTGCGAATATCGACCGCCGCACAAGACGTGCAAGCCAGCAACAAGTGTATTCACATAACTTAAGCGAAGAAAGACAAAATATAATAAGAGAAAACATCCGATTGAGACAACGCGTGAGCACACAAAGATCATTGGCATCATGCAATCGCTTGGCATTCCAATATGATCCCACTGCGAACTACAGTGATGATGAAAATTTAGTTGTTGGACCAATGACGACTGTATGCCGATATTGCAATGCGTTAAAGTTCAAAAGAGAAACGGCTGGATTGTGCAGCACAAGTGGAAAAATCAAACTGTATCCATTACTTACACCACCACAGTCGAAACCATTTATCGATGGAACTCATCCCGATTCCAACCATTTTTTTCAACGCATCCTTGAATACAATAACTGCTTTCGCATGACTGTCTTTGGAGTTAATATCATTCGAGAAGGCGGTTTCATGCCGACTTGCAAGGTAAAAGATTTTATTCAACCAATCAATCACACCAACACAATCAATTGCAACACACTCGCACCATCACACGATCAGAAGTCAGACCGTATTTTTCAAAAATAAATAAATAAATTATTTTATCTTAATTGTTTGCCAACGTCAGATCAAAAAACAAAAATGTGATTTACCAACAAAGAGCACTTCAATGAAAGGGATAATTTGCGGACACGTATAACGCTTCGATTCAGTATTTACTTTGTGCATCACTTTCATTTTTTACTTAGAGAAGTTCAATTAAATTTCACTTCATTTTTGTAATCGAAATGAATTCATTACTGTTATTTATGAAATAAAATTTTTCCTTTTTTCTTCATCTTTTAATTCCCTAACGAAATGTTTCAAAAAACGAAGCCATCTGGTGGCGAAACGGAGTTCGCCGGGCTTGCTAGTGCCTTTATAATTTTTTTTTAATTTAAGTTAGTTAGAGCAGTAATCTTTTTAAATGCAAATAATTGAAGGGATTCTTTTAAAACACTGCAGTTCCTTGTAAAATGTACTTCAAGCTTTAACACTCATCAAACAAATCCCAAGAAATTCGAATAAGAAAAAATTGCTTGAATTTCATAATTAAGGTTCATACAAGGTATTAATTAAAACAACAACAGCAACAACAACAAACTGTAGCTAAAACCTAAAACTCCAACAAACTTAACTAGAGTTTCAAATAACGAATGCTAATATTATCAAGGTCACTTCTAGCCTGCATCACTTACAATTTGATAAACAAAAGATTAACCACGAGTTGTATCGCACACAAACAAACGATTTACAATTTAGTCATTGTGATAGTCTGTTATTACAATGTTTAAAAAAAAAAACAAAAATACTCCAACTTAAATCACCCAACCATATCAAAATATTTATTTCAAAGATTTTATTTAAAAATTCTAAATAAAAACCGAATGATCATTATTTTTAAGATGCGATGATGCTGTGTGGTGAAATGACCATAATGTTGTATGTGCGATATCTAAATTAACCATAAATGGTTGAAAGCTATTTACAAATGTTACAAGTATGTACATACACTCGTATGGCAATAAGATCTTTCCAGTTAGCCAGTTAGCCAACCAGCTAGCCCGCCAGCAGATACAGATACTGGCACAGACACACACACACACACACATGTACACTAGTCAACATTTTCAAAACAAATAATAGAAAAGCTGAACAGCAGTAACAGTAACAGCCATGAACAAGAACTAAGTAGTTGCAGCTATAAATGATCTTTTACAATGGATCTTTAAAGAAAAGGTGTCAGCATTTTACTAGAATATTGCAAAACATTTATTGCATTGCCAACATAATTAGATTTGTACAAAATTTATACACTTGACCATAATTTCATTTACGGGCCTTTTGTTTTTTTATTTAAGCGATCATAATCTTGGCATGACGATCTAACACACCATCTCATTCATACATTCTTGACATTAGATTAGAGAACATGGCCAAAGAAAGTTGGTAAACAGTCAGTCAGTCGCATTATGAATAGAAATGGCTGTAACACTGCCAACCAGAGACCACTTTTAAATGGATCGTATATTATGATGGTCATACGGTTACACAGACCAGCAGCAAAGGCGTCTTTAATCAGACCATAAAGCAAAAAAAAAAACAAAAAAACAAAAAAACAATGATTTTAAGAATAAAAGAAAACAAAAAATCAAAAGTTTATTATGATCGAGATCATCAAAGTCTATAAACGGTTGTTTGCTCTCTATTTCTCTGTCATTTGTAAGACTTTACGTTTGGGACATAAAGTCGCTACAAAAAGCAAAACAGTTGTGTTCTCTGGGGCATTAATTAAATATTTATTAATTTTAATTATAAAAAAAGTTTGTTTTTATTTAATTTTCTAATGTTTTGGTTTTTGTTCTTGTTCTTGTATTTGTTAGAGCGTTACTTTGTCGTTTAAATTCTTTAAGTATGACAACTGCTGCAAAATTACCCACAAAGATCAAAGGAAAAGCTCATAAGCGGCAGTGTTTGATTAGATTTGATTAGAATTCTTTATGTGATTATTTCAAGTCTTTACGGAGCTTTGCAATATTTTCTTTTATAACTATACAATCAGCACAACTGAAATTTATTATTTATAACAATTTGTTTTTGGAAAGGATATCAGCCAAAATTTTCTTCCTTAAGGCAATTTTCTATAAAGAAAGCTTTTTTCTAAACCTTCATTTGAAAGATTTTGTCAACTGAAATATATATTTTTTTTAATTTTTTCTTTTTTTTCAAATAACAATTTTAAAGGTACTTTTTTAGAAGCCTATTTTAAAGGTACAATTTATTTTATTTTTTAAAAGTTGCTTGACTAAAGTTTTAATTATACTTTTTAAATTTGTTTATATTTATTATAAAAAATTTTAATAATGTATTACAAAAAAGGTACTTTAAATGGTACTTTTTAAGTACCCCTTAAAATGTACGTTTTGAGATAGTACTTTTATAATTTTTTTTTTTAATTTATTTCTTTTAAAATAACGTTTAATAATAAATTTACAAAAAAAATTTGTTTGTTTTACTTTTACTAAAAATTTTTTTATTACTAAGTACTTTTTAAGCCGAATTGTAGTTTTGTCCACAAAGGTTTTTTTTTTAAACGGCTATTATTTCAAAGCTTAGTTCCAAACTTTATGTAAATAAAGGGAACATTGATATGTGCGTATACTGAACACTGCAGATGGCAAATAGCCGAAACAAACCAAATTTGACAAGGATCGACGTAAAATCATACTAAAATAAAGGAAACATTTTTTAAAGGGCAGTAAAAGTATTTTCTGAAAACACGTTTTTGAAAGCTTTTTATTTAAATATTTAAAAGGTACTTTATTTAAGTTTGCGATTCAAAATCGTTTTTAAATACTTTTCTAGAAATTTGAAAGTACTATTTTATGTCATTTTTTTAAAGTATCTTTTTAAACAAATAATTTTTTAAAACTCGATTAAGGATATTTTGACGAATTAAGCTTAAAATAGCTAAAAGACATTTATTTAAAGCAGATATTCAAAATGTTTTAATTTTCCATTCCGGCAAAAATTTGAGCTTAGAGGAATTATATGATCATATGCGATCAGTAGTATTTAGGACAAACACAATGTTTTTTTTAATAATGATATTAAAAAACAGATTAAGGAGGCTCCATAATAAAACGAGTCATATAATGGAAGAAAATCCAAATACAAAAACTATAGTTAGGAACGATATGAAATCCGCTCTGAATATTTTTAATCAAAAAAGGTTCCAGACCGATGGAAACCTTAATGAATTGCAGAAATCCAGATAGTTTGAAAGAAGCGATGGAAATACTATTTAAATAATGATGCGCTAAATATGGCGACAGATTAGTAAAACGCTATCAAGCACATAATCCATATCTGCAGTGATCATAACAAACTCAACAATATAGAATTAGTTTTGACCATACCCGTCCTCAAAAAGGTCAATGGAAATCGAACATAAACCCACCATCTATACCTAGTTATAATCAACAATGGAGACCTTATAAAAATTCCAACTTAAATACAAATTCCAAACAAAATGTTCGTCCAGAACCTAATCACAATATCCGGCACAACCGAACGTATGAAAATTTTCAATTCCCAGCATCGCCGGAAAACCATCACATATAAAAATAAAAACAAATTTTCAGGACATTTAAAATTTTTAATAGATACAGGTGTTTCCCATTCAATTATCAAGCCAGGTATAACGTCATCCAAAGAAAGAAGCTTAAAAACCTTACAACATTTAATTAAAATTGATAAAAACAAATTCGCATTTCTCTTTTTGAAGAACTTTCTCCTCCTTCGCTTGGACCAGCACTCTGGAGATGACCCGTACTCATGCAAGGCATTGTAGCAAAACTAAAAAATTAGGTTATGGGGAGGAGGAAAGCGGGTGTAGTGTTTGTGGACATTCGATTTGATCTTTCCTACATTTATAGATCTTCGACTATCTAGACACAGTGCAACTGGGGGAAAAAGGGAGCCCAGTCCCCTGAAGTCAGCAGGGGTACAACTGGAAACTCCACTTTATTTCCACGGGAATCAGTAAGCTCGCAGAGTTCATTATTTGTCTCTTTAGACACTTAACTGCTCTCTGGCTGATTATTGGTCGCGGTCCCATAACAGTATAATGGTTATTATGGTGGCCAGGATCATCTCACTGTTAATGACACGCTAAGTGAATGATCCAGTCCAGTGAGCATGCTAGACATGTGTTCTGCAGAGGAGTTGGAAAGTCTCCAACTCTTAAGCAAGGAGTGATGATTTGCAGCCCTGCTCTGGAATCATCGAAGTTGCAACTAGAAGGTTCTGTTGCATAGAATTATGGCTTCCTAGGACGAGCATGACGTTCCAAATTATGCAGTGGTTTGGCCCACCATCTGAAGAAGGCTTCATGGCCAGGCGTGGATTTGAAATCGAATGACACAGTACCAAACTACGTCCTGCCGCCAGTGCTGCTGCCGCTTGTACCGCTGCCGCCTGAACCGCTGTCGCCTAAGCCGCTTCCACCTGTACCGCTGCCGCCTGTACGGCTGCCGCCAGTACCAAACTAGGTCCTGCCGCCAGTGCCGCTGCCGCCTGTACCAAACTAGGTCCTGCCGCCAGTTCCGCTGCCGCCTGTACCGCTGTCACCTGTATCGCTGCCGCCTGTACCGCTGCCGCCTGTACTGCAGCCGCCATTACCGCTGCCGCCTGTACCGCAGCCATCTTTACCGCTGCCGCCTATACCGCAGCCATCTGCCACTACTGCCGCAGGCATCTTTACCGCTTTCGCCTGTGCCGCTGCCGTCTGTATGACTGCTGGTGTTCCTACCGCTGCCCATCGCCTCAGCGAGTTGACTCCTCGTTCTTCGGCTACGATTCCCGACCGTCCACTATCAACCATCTACCTTGTAAGAGTTGAATAAATGAACTTGGTGATAAGTTTTATAAAGCTTATAAAACATTGAGTGTCATTCCTTCTACGGTAATAAATAATTAAAAATTGCAACGACCCTGGCCTCTGATGTCGCTATCCCAGCAACCAGCGTAAACGTGTCGTTACAAGCTTCTTTAAAACTCTGAAAAAAGTATTTAATTCATCGAACACTACACTGAAATTTCATGCCAAGAATATCAAGAGCTTGCGATTCCGTAATACTTATATCACCAATAGTAAAAAGTAAAGAATTTGGATTTTTTTTACGTTTATAATGAATTAATAGAAAATAATATTTTAAAACCATTAGGAGCCATAATTAAACTAAAAGACGATGAAATGATCGTAGGGGAAAGAAAATGGCAATTAAAATTAGGACAAAACCAAGTAGAATATTTCTTGGAAAAACAAGCATTATACCATGTTGATTTGCCTGTGAAATTTAAAGAAGGATTTGTATATCAAAATCAAATACTATCTAAGGATATAAAGATAAGAATATTAAAAGTTGTGTACGGAGCGGAAAATAACAAAATTAATGCGACGATAAGAGTTGACGGAGAAACGTCAAGAAAAGTAAAACTCAAATTATCTGAAATTGAAAATTTCACAAAGGAAAACTTTTTAGGTACCCCTGTAAGCTAGTAGGTAGTGTGCTAGCTAACGTGACTGGGGGTTGTGGATTCGATTCCCAACAAAGACCTTGGTTTCTTTCACTACAAATAAAAATTGACTGTGGGGAGTTGCTCAGTGATGAAGGCATGGTCACTGAGCTGTCTTATACGACAGTTAATTTCCATAACTATCCTTCTACTTTCATCACTTGTCGCATCTCCTCTCTATTCCTTTCCTAAAGAATGCAGCACCGTACTTCACTAAATAGGCATTGTTGCCTGAAGTGCTACTTCTCTTAAAACAAAAAAAAAAAAAAAAACAAATTCCAACTTTGGAACAAATACGTATTGATGACCTTAACAATGAAGAATGAATAAAACTATTGCAAATACTAAAAATTAAATTAAAAAAAATTTTTTTACATAAAAAGTAAAGATGCAATTAAATATGAAATCACAACGGTAAATAATATTCCAATTGCAGAAAAAAAAATTATCGTTATCCATATATTCACAAGGAAGAAGTGATTCAGAATTTAGAGATAACTATTTGTTTATTCAAAAAACGACAGTCGCTCTATAGTTTAAAAAAACGACATTTTGAGCATCGAATTTTATATACCAAATGAGAAATATTGCAGATACATAAACATTTTCAAAAGAGTTATTTACTGTTTTAAATTATGTTTTGTAAAAATATCTATAAATTAAAATTATGAGTTTTCGAAAGCAGTTCTATTGTTGAAAATTTAAGTTTTTATAACCATAATTTCCCATAAAATTTATTATTTTGTTCCTTTTCTTTAATTAAACGGTCCTTAAAAATTATTTTTAAAACATTTTTAATTTAAATCAGCTTCAGATTCAATGAAAGTAAACCAACCACCCATTAAGATCTGTTTTGTGTTTATTTCATCTCTCAATTTTATGTCAAAAGACTTCATTTAATTTAATGTATGACTTATGAGAAGTCAGTATGACTAACTGGCCAACTGAATGAATGGTTTATTATAGATGATCATTATCTAGATTTTTATGTTGACACTTCTGTTTTACGTTTATTTCTCTGTTGTTGTCACACTATCTTTTACAGGGCTTTTTATTTTGCATTAAAAATTAAAAATATATGTTATTTATTGTTGTTGTGTTGTTGTTTTGTTGTTTTGTTCTTTAACTGAAGGAATGAACGGTGTTGAACGAACGGTGTTGACGAACAGTGTGTAAAAATTAATGTTGTTTTTATTTTCAATAAATAATTCATTACACAATTTTTATATTTCTTAAGTCGTGGCTTTTTATTAATTTATGACCCCACCAAGTGTTCGTGCATGTGATGTTTAGTTGTGTGTGTGTGTGTGTGTGTTGAGAGTTGACAGTAATCAGCGTCTTGGCTTTTTCGTTTCAGTCCACATTAATTTTAACACGTGTGATATTTATTTACTCGTATCTGATAACTTTTGAATTTATTGAATTTACTCCTTTTTTTATTTAAATTCTTTATTTTGCTTTATTTTGGAAGTTAATTAAAATGGAAATATTTTTTTTTTTTAAATATTTATGCTTAAATAATTATGTTTTAAAAAAAAATTTCTATAATTTATAATAAATATGTATTAATCTTTTACCCGGTCTTTTTAATTAAATTTAACAATATATTTTTTTTTTTCAATATTTCGCTTTCCTTTGGAAAGCTTCTTCAGGACGATAAACTGAAATTTTAATGTAAAGAGATTTTTATTGAAAAAATGTTTGACACTATTTGGGAAAATATTTTGAAAACCATAATTTACAAGGCATTTTGGATTTGTTAAAACTTAATTTAATTATTTCTGAGATGTGCCTCTCACACCCAAATTAATTATTATTTTTTTTTTCTTAAATTTATTTTCAATTTCAATTTTCTTAAATTTATTTTCAAGATTTAATTGATAAATTTGAAATATTTTTTCCATTTGCAATATATTCATCTTTAAGATCATTATCATTGTCAACAACATGATGATGTCCTCGAATGTTTTTGGAAGACACAATTAACTACCTGCACTTGCTGCTCTTTTTATGCCATTTTAACTCAAAATTTGTTTAATCATTTTGTTTTTCTTTATTTGTGTTCTTTTGCTGGATGCCTGTTAAATTTAGTTTTGTAGCCCATGCACATCCATCCGGGTTTCTGTTTGTTTCTTTCCAAGTAATTTTTTGTTATAAATTAGTGTTTCTTCTTTTATGGGCATGGCATGTTTTTATGTGTGTGTGTGTGTGCGTGTGTTCTTTGTGTGTGCCACAGTTTTAATCGTCTGAGGTGATTTTGCCGGTTTTTGTTTCTTAACTCCGATGTATAGTATGAGATGATGCAAAAACAGCAAAAGGCTTAACATAATCTCATCACAATAAAGTTAAAGTTTGCTTGTTTGGCCAGACGAGTGAAGCAAACATCATTTAGTCGCCGCTTAACGTTTGTTAAAACCAAACCACAACAAACTTTTGCAAACAGAGTAACAATTTTATACACCTGAATATACAAATGAGCGTACGTAATTCACCATTTATATATTTTTTTATGGCAAACTTATATTTGCCAAAAAAATACACATATCGAAATAAATGGTTCCTATAAAATTAGGATACACAAATCATTAGGTTAAACGTTTAAAAAAAATGTATTTAAAAACGGGGGGAAAAATAAATATTTCTAGTCTGAATAAATACTGACAGAATAAAAAACAATAATTTCTGCCCAGGTTTATAGTCAAATGTTAACAGTAGAAGTGTCCGTTAGCACTTACGAACGATCTGTCATACTGCCCTCTATTTTTGACGTTTACAATCATTATGTTCTAGAAAGTCTTTATAAATAAATTGACGCTTAAACAACGTTCTCAAAGTATCCAAACTGGGGCCTTATCGCCCCAGGGATTTGCTAATCAATAAACTTGCTGCTCAAATACATTCAGAATATTAAAAATTTGATGTGGCCTAAAAGCTGGTGGTACGCCATTGCAATTTATATCTTCAGATAATCCGACAAGCTAGCATAGCGCTCGATTAAAATCATTATGGATGCCAAAGATCCAAATAAGATCTCTGATGGCAATACTGGTAATACAACCACCACAATTGTCGATTTATTGAAATCAACGACACAGCAATAATAATGGCCAATAAGGACATAAACATTGCGACTAAGAAAATACAAAATCAGTTTAATATTATCACGACGTGGAGTCACGACAATGGTGTTATTATAAATGCCAATAAGTCTAAAGTTATGCACATAAAGTCACGTCACCTAGTCGACAAAACTGTTACGCTGCAATTTCATAACCCAAAATGTTTTCACAGCAACGTTAATATGATGAACAAGCAGGCTGATGATTGCACAAGTTTCATAAATACCTTGGTGTGATTATTGACGGTAATTTTAAATGGAGAAATCACATTGAAAAATTACAGAGGCAACTTAGGAAAGCGTCGTATATGCTTTACGATTTAAGCAACTGCTTCACGTATGAAGTTCTGCGTCAGGCATACTATACTTTGCATTAGTGAAATTGTATACCCGGCATGGAGTTATGCAAAATACAGCAGGACTCTCCAAAAAACGCAAGACCGAATACTAAAAATTTTACATAAAAAAAAAACAACCCGAAACTAGAAACAATAATAATCATAATTATAACATTAACACGAACATACACAGTACAACAGAAAACGGCAACTACGCAAACAGCATGATAGACAACTTTAGCAACAACCTTCAGAAAGCAACGGACGACAATGAATCAAACAGAAGCCTTACGAACCCTAACAACCGGACCTTGACAAGACTTGCCAGAGACCTTCAGGCTCTTAGTGTGAAGAACATCTATTATGCAACCTTGGCCAAAGAATTCTATAATGATACCAGATATTTTAAGCCGATTGAACATACTCACAACACGCGGAGTCGAGCTCAAGGAAGATTTAAAGTGGAACGATTCACAAACAAGTATGGAAGAACTTCGTTTCCCGTAACATTGCCAACATTTTTGAACAAAATACCGACTGAAATAATCAGCATAGCGCACGAAAAGCTAATAAAGGAATACCTGATGGCTTCACAATAATTTAAAACTTAATAATACAAAGACTGTGAAGTATAATTTTGAATAACTAGTTATAAACGAACTTATTTATTTTTAAAGTTTTAATATCCTGCAGACAAACATAAAAGCTTTGCGGGTTCAGAAATTGGAAGATAAATTTTTATAATAATAAATGATGAATGAATATTAAAAAAAATAATCTTGTCCATCTCAAGTTTATATGAACCGCTCTTCACTTAATAATGCAGCAAGATGGTCTTATAACACATTAACCTTGAACTTGTATACTTAAAGTCTCATTTTTTTGCTTTTGTTGTTGTTGTTGTACCTGGCTTTTAAGTATCGCTTTAATGTTTTACGTTTGATTTTGGTTTCGTTTTTGTTTTAGTTAAAAATGATATTAATGCTTTTGTAGTGCCATGACTGACTCAAAAAAAAAAAAAAGAAAGATTTTTGGAAACAATAAGGATGCAATTTCTTTAGAAGGACTTGTTTCTTTTTATCGAAATGTACGTCATATTAAAGAATAATTGTAAAGTATTTAAATTTAGAAATTAATATATGTTAATTTCTTTTGATTGATATTATCAATGTTTAGTAATAAAATTTTGTATGAATAAAATATCTAATCGTGATTATTTTCTTTTTTTACAGGTAATTTTTAAAACTTATTTCGATCTAAAAAAAAAAAAATAATAGAAACATGGTAAATATATTTATTAATTTTTTTTTTATTTAAATTATAATTAATTCAAAATATTTTATTTTACAATTAATTTTTTTTTACTTTTAAATCATAATTTCAGTTTAGTTTTGTTTGAAAATAAATTTTAATTTCTTTGAGAAGGTTTTTTATGCGATCACTTTTTTTTGTATTTTTTTTAAGATAAATTTATATAAAAATATCTTTTATTTTTAAAAAGTAAATACATATTTTGTAGAATTTTTCAGCTAATAAAAAAAAGAAATATTTATTTTATTTATTTATTAATAATTAATTACAATAATACATTATAGTAACTAACAAAGCAAAAGAGAACTAGCTACTAAGGCTTTCGTCTCGTAAAATTAAATAAACTTATTTATAACTTGTGAAGAAGATTACAATTTAATATGAATTTATGGAAAATTTCAATGTTGTGATCAGTAATATTTTTTAAACAGCTTGATGATTGAATAAATTGGAACAATTTTGTCCTAATATTGTGAAAAGTTTGACATTCGTCCAAAATATGGGAAATAGTAAGTTGCGTATTGCAGGTGGAGCAATAGGACGTTGGGACCTATCTATTAAATATTTGTGAGTTAATCTGCTGTGGCCAATTCTCATACTAACTATAAGGTCGGAAATCTTCCTAGGGCAGTTCTTAGGGTAACTTGGTCGTGTTCCACTTGGATTTAAATTTTTGTAAGCATGCTGGTAGTTGGACCATTGCATGTCTTTCAGGCGTGTATAGAAGTTTGAAATTAGATTTAAAATATCATGATACTCAAAAGTCTAGACACAGTGTAAAGGACTATACTTTGCCTGCGCCGCTGCATCGTCGGCCTGTTCATTACCTAGTATTCCAACGTGCGATGGTACCCACATAATCTTGATCTTGTTAGGATTTTTTATTCAAATGTTTCTAATTTTAGAGATCAGAGGAGAATCGTACAAAGTATTCTTTATCGCCAAAATGCACGAAAGACTATCAGTGGCTATAACAAATTTGTTTTGGTTTTGGGATACAAATTTGGCTGCTGTATATATAGCTAACGCTTCGGCCGTGAAGTTGGAGCAGTAGTTGTGAAGTAGACCGTGTCCGACGAGCATACCATTTTCGTGTGCAACAGCAAAGGAAGTCATGTTATTTGATCTTGACCCATCGGTTAATAAAATTTTCCATCCAAGATTTGATAGATTATCTGCAGTGTTATAGAAAATTTGCCTATATATTAATGGCGTTGTTGTAGGTTTGGGATAAAAAAAAAAAGAATAATCATAATTCTACACTACTATTGACCACGCCAACGACGATTCACCGTTTCGCGGCTTTCAAAAGTTCTCGCAGATCGACACCTACTCTCCGCCCACTCACACTGGAGCGTATAAGATTCTGGTGCAGTTTGAGCAGAACAGTTTGCCTGTCCACCAATTTTCGACTACTTAATTAATTTGAAGTCGATTAAAATTCTGACTTTGATTAACTGAGCTGAATCTATTCCCCAAAACTATTTTTATTAAGTTGAATAAAATTCTAACTTACTTAAAAGAAGTCTTGCCCGTGGCTAACTCCTCCAATTCTCAAGTATATCGCTTTAATAGGTCTCTGCTAGGCACACATATACATCCATACCACTAAAAGCCAGCTGCTTGTGACTGTTTAGGGTTGTGTTTAATGGTTTGTTTTCTTACAAATGTATCCTCTACATGTAAATAGGTGGCGCTTCTTAGTCTTAAAATTAATAACATTATAATTTAAAGTATTTTTTCGAATAACAAAATTAAATAAATAAAAAAGAAAATATGCGATTATGAAATAATGAAAAGTGTATAATGGAATTCATGTAATAATAATGTTCTTTTTAAAAATTTATGAAATTCATTAAACAATAGAAATTAAGAAATGTGGAAATTAATTGATTGTCTTATGTGGTCCAAAAATAAGCCTGGCGACTTTTGGTCGTCACAACTCAAGTTGATCTAACACTTTTTGAAAGAATTAAAAATTAAATTACATACAAGGCACCGCGCATTCACAAACCGTAAGCAATGTGCTGTCCAAGAAATAAAAAACATAAACAACTAAAAATATAAACAATTAAAAATTGGTTAAACCTACGACTAGCATTAATTCACAATAAATATATGTGATAACAATGAAAAAAGCATTGAGCTGTGCATGGACTTCGCACAGGCAAACTAATATTTTTACTTGGGTATGATTTTACGTTTGTTCCTTTAATAGAAGTTTTGTTATATTGAGTTATTTATATTGTGAAATAGTAACACAATACTTTAGAGTTTTTGAATCAAATTAAACGATTTATTCACTGTAATATATACAAAAATAGAAGATGACAACTTTACCACTTTGACACTTAACAAGCTGTTTTATTAATGTCTTCATTCGAAAATTTTTTTTTTCACTTCAACTAACTTTGCTGCCTAACAGAACCCTGTATTCTGTTTGGAGCGGTTCTCACGTAAACAAGAAAATTCTACATTTTAGAAACTACAAAGTTTGAAAAAAAGACACAATAAGTCATTTCGTTTACTCTTTTAGTTTTCTTTTAAAACTACCAATAATTTGATTGCGAATATTTTTCACACTTTTATTTTCATAATTTAGATGGTTAAATATAACATACGGCAGTTAATTTTCGACTATCCTTCTACTTTCACCACCTGTTTCATCTATTCTCTATCCCTTCCTAAAGAATGTAGCACGGTACTTGACTAAATAAGCATTGTTGCCTGAAGTGCTACTTCTCTTAAAAAAAAAAATTGCTATAATAACAGAATTCTTCCAAGAAACTCTATATTTTTTAATTATTTTATTTTCTGCGATTGAAAAAACTGCAATTAATGTGATCATTTTAGTAAAAGTCTAAGTAAAAGTAAAACGTAAGAAATTATTTTAAAAATAAAAATAAAACTAACATTAACATGTTTTTCATGAGCCTGGCCCGGTAGGCTTCGCAGTAATTTACCCTCTCAGTAAAAATTTCTAAGACTTTACCGAACTCAGGAAGAACATTTTGTTTTGTCGCCATCTTGGTAAGCATTAGTATTTACAGTTCATATGTGGCAGTCGTGAAGCAGACACGTGGCAAATTTATTATGGAAAAATATTTGATAAACAATTGAGTTTTAATCGTTAAAACATTTCGTCAAAATCAATCATCGATTACTGCGACGATGAAAAAGTTACGTGAAATTTTTGGGAAAAAGGACGTGCCAACAAAACGCACTATTTATTGTGTAGTGAATGATTTCGAAGAAAGAGCATCTGTAGGTGATAAGCCCAAGCATGAACCACAATGTACTGCAAGATCGGCTGAAAATATTACTTAGGCTCAAGAAAGTGTTCCAAACAATGCATCATCCTTAATTCGACGCTTTGGTCAGGAGTTTGGTATTCAAAGATTTGTGCATTTGTTTCCATATAAAATTTAGCTGATACAAGTCTTCTTCCACAAGACCATTTATGCTGCCGTACATGTGCCAATAGGATGTTGCAGCTCCTCCATGACAACGTTGATTTTCATGAAAAAATCATAATGAGTAACGAGGCTTATTTTTATGTGAATGGATATGTGAATAAACAGAATAGTCGCTTTTAGGGAAATGGAAAACTCTAAAATTATCCAAAGTCACCTTTGCATCTATTAAAAGTGACAGTTTGGCGTGCAATTTAGTCAGGTGGAATCATTGGACATAAACATAAAAACATAAACACAAACGAATAACAAGCATGGCCATAAAAGGATTTAGGTAGGAAGAGGAACAAATGAAAAGGGAGAGACAAATTAGGTAAAAACAAACAAACGAAAAAGGAGGGAGAGAGAGATACAGACAAAAAAGAGAGAAAGTGATGAATGCAATAACATAAGAGCAACACAAACTAGACAAACTATATAAACACAGCTGACAATAGAACACAATCAGTATCAAGAGAACACAAACCAAATTTGACGAGGGTCGATGTAAAACCTTACCCAAATAAAAGGAATCATTGGACCTTACTTCTTTGAAAATGAAAACGGCGTAATGGTAACTGTGAATGGGAGGGATATGATTTGAAAACTTTTTAACGCCCCAACTGCATGCTTTGGGGTTGGTTAACATGTGGTATCATCAAGACGGTGCCAGAACAAGTTATTTTAAGAAATGGTGATGTTGGTTGGCCTCCATAGTCGCCTGACTGCTCTGCACCTCTTTTTGTGGGGATATCTGAAAAGCAACCAGAAACGCTTGAGAAACTCAAACAAAATATTTGTGGTGAAATTAATAAAATAACGCGTGAAATGTGTGAGAATGTAATGAACAACATGCTCAAAAGGGCTCGCAAATGTGAGGTTATTAGAGGCGGATATTTATCTGATATTGTATTCCATACATAATCGCTGATATTAAATAAAACATGTATTAATATAACATCCATTCTCTTTCATTTAATCAAAAATTATAAACAAACCTGACTGACACCCTGTATGAACGGATTAAAATGTTTTGTTGCTGGGCGCAAAAATGTTTCTTAAACAATTCTCTAGCAGCTGTTCGTTCGCTTCATAAGACTTGCAAACATGATCATAAATCACATACATTATCTATTTATTATTTTGCAACATTTTTCTACTTTTTAAGAAAATTCAAGTTTATTTTTTTAATTAAAAACAAATTCTTCAAACACCCACAACTGCAAATAAGAAATAAATAAAAATAAATTTTAATTCTTTATAAATTTGTTGCACACACACACACACACTCACGCGCGAATGTGTGTTTTGTAACTATTTCGCTAAGAATAATTTGTCATTATTAAAAAGAAAAAATTATTTATTAAAAACTATTAATTTAAAAGCCAATAAAGTTTTTTTTTTCTATTTAATAAAACAAAACAAAAAAAAAAATATTCTAAAGTTGTGCATTAAAATTAATAAGAAAAAATAAAAAACACTTGTCAGTTAATTTAGCAAAATGGAAAATATGAATTTATAAAAATATTTAATAATTTAGCAGTTAATTTATTAAAAATAAAATTTTCCTTGCTTACGTTTATTACAAAAATTGATTTATATTTTTTTGTAATTTAAAATACTTTTTTCATTTATTTTAACCTAAATGTCAAATGGCTAAGAAATCAAATAACACTTATTTATCACAGATGTGATGAGAAAATTTGAACGGATCTGTTTTTTATTTTTATTTTAAATTAATACTTTGACTTTAATATCGAAAGCTGGTTGTTAATGAATTTTTTTCAGGATTTCTGCTTGAAAAACTATATTTTTTTTTGTACCTAAAAATCTTATTAAATATCAAGTTCAATTACTTTATAATTTTTGTATTTCAAGGCAACAAAGACTTCATTAAGACGATAACTTTGTCAGCCCCTATGTGTATTTTAACACTTGAGTACACTTCAAACGTTTTTTTGTTGTTTTTTTTGCTATAAATGACCAAAATAATATGCACTTGGGCTTGGGCTTGGTAACAGAATGTTTAAAAGCTTTAAGTAAAAATACACATAGAATACGTTTTGGTATTAAATTATAACCGCTCCTATTTAATACTTGAAAACTACCAAATCTCCAATAAGAAAAAATTTATATTTTCATTAACAATCATTTCCTAATTGACCGACCGGTATTGTATATTTTATTAAAGGGCTCTAATAATGTTTTCAATGTTGCGTTGTATGTATGTGTGTATGTAAGAAAAAACTAAAACTTGCATTTTAACATAAAAGACAAATTTATTGACAAACTTCCTTCCAGAAAGTACCAGTACGTCTAAGATTATTTTTCAAAAAGTAATTTAAAAAAAAGTACTTTTATATCGTAAAGAATTATAATTAAAATTTTTAAAAGGACTTTTTCAGAAAACAAAAAAAAATTTTTAAAGGTACTTTTATCCAAAAAGTACCATATTACACAAATTACTTTAAAAGTGAGTGCGCTTTTACAGAAATTTCTTAAGCAGTTCATTCCATTTAAACAAAAATAAAAGTTATAAGAAATATTTCCATCTTTAAATAAATTCCGTTTGAGTATTTTTTTCTTAAAAGTACCATAGTATAGCAATTACTTACAAAAGTCAAATTTATTAACAACTCTTCCTTCAAGAAAGTACCAGTAGGTCTAAAATTATTTTTCAAAAAGTACTATTTTGAAATAATAATTAGTAAACAAGTGTGCTGCTTCAATTACATATTTAAAAAAGTACTTTTGTTCCGTAAAGAATTATTTAGCAAATATAATTAAAAATTTTAAAAGGGCTTTTGCAGAAAATAACAAAAAAATAAATTTTTTTAAAAGTACTTGTTTCCAAAAAGTACCATTTTACACAAATTACTTTAAAAGTGAGTGTGCTTTTACAGAAATTTCTTAAGCAGTCTATTTGTCATTCCATTTGAATAAAAATTATAAGAAATATTTCCTTCTTAAAGAAATTTCTTTTGAGAAAAAGCTTTTTTGAAAGTAGTAGCTTTACTCAATTTTTCGGATAACATTACCCTTCAAGAAAATTTTGTATTTAATAAAAAATTTAATTTAAAAAAAGAGCACTTCAAAAAAGTAATTTTTTATCGAGTTTTATTAACCTGTTTGATACTGATGAACTGTCAAGACTAATGCTTACCAAAATGGCGGCAAAACAAAGTGTCCTTCCGACGGACACCCTGTACAAAAAATATTTGATCTAATGAAGCCAAGTTTTTTATATTGTAAAAAGGTATTTTTATGCAACTCAAATTAATACTCGTGCCTTTACAAGATCTCGATTTATGGCAATAAAGAAATTTTGACCCACAAGTCTAACTTAGACATAACACTCTTTAAACATTTCTGTTCAGAGTTGTTATTTTATTTTTTATTTGATGGAAATGTTTTTGTGCATTTTTGTATGTTTATTTTAATAACTGAAACTACTGTTGCACATTTAAGGCGTGATGTAATTTTACAGCCGCAATAAAACAGTTTTAATTCTCATACAAATCTTGTGTGTAATAAAAATCTAACGTCAATGTTACAACAAGTAAAAAGCCATTAGATATTTACAAATCTGACAATACACGAATGTTGAAAAGAATGTAATAAATGTTAAAATAATAATTGAACAATTTTTGTTAAAAGCCACACACTATCACACATATACCTACATACATTCATATGTATGTGGGATTTATCTATGGTAAAGTTGGCAATGATGTTTTGCATTTAAATCTTATTTGCTTTATGTTATTTTCCAACTAATTTTTATAAAACGAAATATCAAGTTAAATGACGTCAAAGTGTAACAGCAGTTACAAATGCGTGTTTATTGAAAATCCATTTGGATACTTATGTCTGTCTGTCTGGCTGTGTACTTTAAGTCGTGTAAAGTTACACATTCCACTCAATATACATTTTCATGTTGCTGTCTCTACCAGTGTCTGTCCAAAAGTTCGTCTATCCATCTGTCTATCTTTCAGTCCAAGCGAGCCAAAGCAGTCAATTCGTTTTTTTTCTTCATTTTAATTGCAGATTAATTTACTCGAATGCAATTTTGAGCGTAAAAATTGTTTAGAATTAAAACCAACTTAAATTCTGTATTTTTATATTATGAATTCAATAAAATTATAATAGTTGTGGACAAGCAAATTATTTATTGATAAAGTTGAGTGCATTTGAATATTTTGCGTCAGTTGCATACGATTAAAAATAATTATTTTACTGTTTTATTTTTCAAAAAATAATTTATTTTAATATTTGTTTCTTAACAAATACAAGACTTTAAAAGATCTATTAAAATTTATGGAATTTTTCCAAATTCCATAAATTATGTTTCTTGTTTTATACAAAAGTAATTTCTTTTAAAAAGTACTTTTTTTAAGTATTCTTTTCAAAAATACTTTAACAAGTAAATTTTTTTAAAAGGTAATTTTGTTTTAAAACATGTTTTTAAATACTACATCCTTTTTCGAAGGTACTTTTTTGTAATGTACCCTTTTTAATAGATATCTTTTTTAAAAAGTACTTTTTTTTAAATATTTTTTGCAAAAGTTACTTTAACGAGTACATTTTTTTAAAAGGTAATTTTTTTTTAAAACATGTTTTTAAATACTATATCCTTTTTCGAATGTACTTTTTTTCAATGTGCCCTTTTTAATAGATATCTTTTTTAAAAAGTAATTTTTTTAAAGTATTTTTTGCAAAAGTTACTTTAACAAGAACATTTTTCTAAAATATAATTTTATTTTAAAAAAAACATGTTTTTAAATATTGTTTAAATACTATGTATTTCCTTATAATGTGCCCTTTTTAAAAGATATCTTTTTTAAAAAGGTACTTTTTTTAAGTATCTTTTTCAAAAATTACTTACCTTTTAAAAGGTAATTTTTAAAAAAATATATTTTCTTAAAAAGTATTATTTTAAAAGTTATTTTAGCAACTAAATTTTGAATAGGTAATTTTTTAAAAGTACATTTTTTAGAAAAGGTAATTTTTTTAATGTACTTCTTCAAAAGGAAACTTAATAAAATTTATTTTTGGAAAAGGCACCTCGAAGAAAATAAAATTTTTGTTTACTAATAGGACGCACCTCTTTAGAAAGTACTTTTTTAAAATAAGCTCCCTTTGAATGGTATCTCTTTTAAAAAGTAACTTTTTCAAAGTACTTTTTTCAAAAATTGCTTTAACAAGTACATTTTTTTAAAAGGTAATTTTTTTTAACATGTTTTTAAATACTATATCCTTTTTCGAATGTAGTTTCTTATAATGTGCCCATTTTAAAAGGTATCTTTTTTTAAAAAGTACTTTTTTAAGTATTTTTTTGCAAAAGTTACTTTAACAAGTACAATTTTTTAAAAGGTAATTTAAAAAAAAACATGTTTTTAAATAAGAAATTTTTTTTAAAGTACATGTTTTTAAAAGGACTTTTTCTTAACTTTTTGATGGCATCTCTTTTTAAAGGTACTTTTTTAAGTATGTTTTTCAAAAATTACTTACCTTTTAAAGGGTAATTTTTTAAAAAATATATATTCTTAAAAAGTATATTTTTAAGAGTTAGTTTACGCAACTTCATTTTTAACAGGTAATTTTTTTAAAAGACCATTTTTTTAGAAAAGGTAATTTTTTGATGTACTTTTTGAAAAGGAAATTTAATAAATTTTTTTTTTGGAAAAGGCACTTCGAAGAAAATATTATTTTTGCCTACTAATAGGGCGGACCTCTTTAGAAAGTACTTTTTTAAAATAAGCTCCTTTTGAATGGTATCTCTTTCAAAACTAATCTTTTTTTAAAGTACGTTTTTCAAAAATTACTTTAACAATTATATTTTTTTAAAAGGTAGTTTTTTTAAAAGCAAATTTTTTAAAAGGATTTTTTTAATGTACTTCTTAAAAACAACTATTTTAAAGGATTTTTAAACTATTTTTAAAGGATGCCTTTTTTAAAAAGACCTTTTTTAAAAAGTAAATTTTTTTTAATTTAGTTTAGCAAGTACATTTTCAAAAAAGTACAATAATTTTTTAAAAGTAAATGTTTATAGAAAATTAAATTTTTTGATTTACTTTTTTTAAAAGAAAACTTAAGAAACCTTTTTCAAAAAGACCTTTTTTAAAAAGTACATTTTTTTAAATTTACTTTAGCAAGTAAATTTTCAAAAAGGCAATTTTTTTAAAGTAAATCTTTATAGAAAAGGTAATTTTTTAATTTACTTTTTGTAAATATAAGTTAAGAAACCTTTTAAAAAGACCTTTTTTAAAAAGTACATTTTTTTTTAATTTACTCTAGCAAGTACATTTTCAAAAAGGCAATTTTTTAAAAGTAAATGTTTATAGAAAAGGTAATTTTTGAATTTACTTTTTTTAAAAGAAAACATAAGAACAACATTTTTTTGTTTTTGGAAAAGGCACCTTGAAGAAAATATTATTTTGCCAGCTAATCAAATGCAGTGTTTCTGAATATCAATGTTTTTGGAGAGTAACTCGTTAAAAGATTTCTTTGTGTACATTTGAAGTACCTAGTTAAGCACAAAAGAAATTATTTTTCATTCGGTTGTTAGGTTCAACAGGGTTTAGTTTATTGTGAGTTGCGAAAGGTATCTCGAATCTCAAGGACAGCATTTGAGGAGCTTGAAGTAATAAGGATACAATACTAAAAGAAAATGAGAACATAAATAATAATTAATTGCCCTAGTAAAACCTTTTAAAAATTACAAAAAACTAGAAAAAAGTACTTTACACATTTAGCTTCTAATAGTGAACCTTTATTAAAATACCGAAAAAGCTTTTTTAAAAATATTGTGTCATATACAAAAGCTTCTAATATTTTACTTTTTAAAAAATTAGGTTTTAGCAAACCCTTCGAAAAATTACGTTTAGAAAAAGTACCTAGAATTTTATTTTTAACATGGGATTTTGCAAAAAACAAAAACTTCATCGGCTGCTGATTATACTGGATATTGTAGCGTACCTGCCCAATATAATTCAACTAACATTGAATTATATAGAACATTTAATAAGAAATATATGAAACGCAATTTTCTAATGGACCCAAAATCCTTCTATAACTTTGTTAACTCCAAAAGAAATATATGTGTTTACCCAACTATTATATCCAATATGTTTGCCGATTTTTTTTGCACCACGTCTTCTGATGATGAGTACACATCTGATAACTATATTTTTCCTATAACGCAATCTCAAGCAATATCTTTCCCCTCGATATTTACTGCTGATATTTTAAACAATATAAAATATTCCATATTATCATTCTGTTCAGGACCTGATGGTGTTCCAATTTTTGTACTTCTAAATTGCGCTCATGCTTTAGCATTTCCTTTAACAATCATGTTTAATATTTCGTAGAAATATGGTTACTTTCCCCGGCTATGGAAGGAATCTTATATCATTCCAGTATTTAAATCAGGAATCAGATCAAACATTGCAAACTACAGGGGTATAGCAAAATTGAGTGCGATTCCTAAACTTTTCGAAAAATGTGTCACTGCTTCGTTATGTCATCAAATTTCATCAATACTTTCACTTTATCCACATGGCTTCCGCAAGGGTTACTCAGCAATGACGAACTTGCTACAATTTACTTGCTTGGATTTATAAATGGTCATAAATGGTTATAGGCTTTTAATAAAGTTATTCACTTTTTATTACTTAAGAAACTCAGCTTAATGGGTTTTACAAATATTTGTATAAGCTGGATTAAATCTTATTTAATTGGCAGATACCAACGCATAAGCTTTAACTCCACATTGTCTAAACATATAAATGTATTATCAGGTGTTCCTCAAGGCAGCCATCTTGGCCCAATTTAATTTTTGCTTTTTATTAATGATCTACAATCGTCTATTAAATTCTCAAATATTCTGATGTATGCTGATGATGATGTAAAATTTTTTCCAACTGTAGCAACAATGACAATATTCATCTTCTACAACTTGATCTTGATTGTATTTTTGAATGGTGCGATGTAAATCCAATGAAGTTAAATTTCAAAAAATGCAAACACATGCATTATTCTAGGAAAATTGTTGATTATAATCCGTTATACTTAAATGGTCATACGTTAGAGCCAGTTGACAAAATTTTGGATTTAGGTAATCTACTGGACTCGAAATTGAGCTTTTCTCAACACATAAATGTGGCAACTAATAAAGCCCGTGGATTACTTGCCTTTATAAAATGATGGGCCAAGGAATTTAGCGACCCACAAATCACTATACGGCTGTATACGTCCTTGGCCCATATTCTAATTTCGGAATATGGGCCTGTTGTCTGGGATCCGCAGTATAATGTTCATATCAACAAAATTGAGTCAGTTCAAAAACAATTTTTTGTTGTTTTGCCTTTGTAACATGTATAGGCACAACTTTACGAATCTTCTCCTATTTAATACCAGAATTGCCATGATCGGTTTGCCAACGCTGGGGAGTCGTAGAACTATGCTAAGTGTTACGTTTCTGATAATTTTAATAAATGGTGATATTTGCTCTGGCTTTCTCCTGGAGAATATACAATTTAACATTCCTCGACTGCCAACAAGAAATTATAATTTTTTGCATCTTAAATTTTATCGTTAAAATTTTATTAATAATGATCCTTTCCGCAGAATATGTTCTGATTTTAATGATCTTTATAACTTCATCGACTTCTCTACCAGTGTTCCTAGAATTAAACGTGATATAATTGTGTTCTTGAACACATAACCTTTGAAGTTAATTGCTTCTGCTTTGTTATAATTGCAACTTTTAGACTCAATCTTATAATGTAATGCATTTGTTGTTTTTATTGTTTTTGTAATTAAGCTTAAAGTCTAAAAGGAAGCCAACATCCATAGACTGTATATTAATAAAAAAATAAAAAAATAAAAAAATTAAAAATAATATATTGTGTACCTTAAAAATGGTACGCTGCTAATAAATATACATTTTTTCTTATTATAAAATTCTTAACTACTTTGGTGCAACTTTTGCAAATAATATGTGCAAGTGTTCATTTTTATTAAAATGAAATAAAAATAAATGACAGGCCATACCCGTGTACTTAATAACAAAATTTATATGCGACAAGAATTTTAATTGCTAAAATAATTAATTAATTAAAAAAACATATGTTTATTCCAAAGATTGTTTATTTCATTTTAAATTGAGAACACAAATATAGAATGTCACAAGCCACTTAACACTAAAACGAATAAGAATTTTATGGAATTTTATTTTTTATTAAATGGTAAATAATGGATTTATTATTAGTGAGCAAATTTTCTATTCTATTCATTAAGAGTTGGGATACAAAAGCAAATAGGCATTCAACATGTACGTACCTACATACAGATACACATACAAACAAACAAACAAACAAGCATACCTACATACATACATACATAGATACATACATACATACATAGATACATACATACATACACACATACATACATACATACATACATACATACATACATACATACATACATACATACATACATACATACATACCTACATACATACATACATACACACATACATACATACATACATACATACATACATACATACATACATACATACATACATACCTACATACCTACATACCTACATACATACATACCTACATACATACATACATACATACATACATACATACATACATACATACATACATACATACATACATATTAAAAAACACTACTTTTTTTAACAAAAAATTCCTTTGCCGGAACTGATCCTCGCAGTGTACTAACCTGGACATCTAGCAACTGCATCTAGCTTTGGCTAACATTTCTTTATACGCAAAAATATTTAATTTTAAGATTAATAAGCCCGCCTTTTAATTCCATAATTTGAAGAAAGCTGTAGTAGAAGCTTTTTGTGATGTTGCTTTATAAAGGGTGCTTTTATAGAGATATGATTATCCTCAAGTCCAAAAAAAAAAACTGTTTAATATGATTTATAAGGCTTTAAAAATCATGCTGGTCACAAGAATCATTACAGTCAATAGTGTTCGCTATAAAGCCATGATGTACAGTAGCTATGGTTTCAACAAGCTGTGTTACACCTCATGTCATAATTGAGTTATTTAAGGAAACTTTTGGTAACCGCATAGTATGACTTTTCGGAGCCGTGATTTGGTTTCAAATCGTGCAATATAACGTGCAGCTTGGTAACAGAAGACCGATGAGGACAGCATGCATAAGGCAAAGCGACACTGTCAATACATGTGTAATTAAATTTACTTTACACTTCTATACACTACTGCTAATGCATGTCAACTAGGCCAACGCTCATTGGTCAAAGCACGTCACATGACGGATCATTTGACAGTAACGTTCTTTACACAAATTAACTTGTCTTTAGCGTTAATGACATTCGGACAATCTTTATGCTGAAATGCTTGTAATGTTGTTACGGATGTTTCATGCTTAAATTTTAAAATGAAATAATTTAGCAATAAAGCGAACTACTGGGTATGTGGTTTATGAACTGTGTACCTTGCTAAGAAAACTGATGGAACAACAACAAAATTTCTAGTTACAAACTGCGTAAAAATTTTACAAACGCAAACAACAACAATTTGTTATGCTGTTTACTAGTTGCGTGGAATGTAAGACAAAAATAAAAAATTTCTGTTTACTAACTGCGTAGAGACAACAACAAATAGGTATGCTGTTTATGATCTGCGTAGTTTAACAACTAGTAATAAACAACATGCAACAACATTATGTGATACAAAGGGAGTAGAAAATTCTTAAATTTTCTAGACTTTAAACGGACAAATATAAATAGGGCAGCGTCTAAATGGATAGTCAATCAGTGTAAAATTAAACCTCTTGAAAAAGAGACGTGCATTTTAAGTAAATTGTTCTGAAGTGTCAACTTTGTGTAGTAAAAGTAAATAAAATTGTTATAAATTTGAAAATTTCAAAAAACTGATGTTATTTATTTTGCAATAAAGAACTCACAACAAAACGTTTATAAAAGGTATAAACGTAACAACAGATTAGCCATCTTCTACTATCTAGAATGTGGCTTGATACTGATGACATTGCATCAGAAGCGGTCGCCAATCAGAAGGTGTGACAACAGTTACCTTCCCTTGATTTAAAGTTTATTTTCTCATCAATCTGTTGAAATGAAATATTCTATGGAAATATTTTAAGCTTGAATACTATACCGGTTATAGCTCATGTCCTTTTCTTAATTTTGAACTAATTTATCCTTTAAAAAAAAGGATATTTACTAAAACTTTTTGTTACTCATAAACGAATAAAGCTTATTCGTTTCTATACCCTAAATATGCAATAAATCGTAAAATCTTTCAACTCTAAGGAAACAGTTTATCGAACATTCATTGAAATTAATGCACTGCTTTGCAAAAGAACACACAATTTCTCTGCTGATTTATATTAATTTATAAATAAACCTTAATAATTAAAAAATTAAAACTGTTTTGTTTTTTCAGTTGCAGAAAGTTAAGTATAATTTTATTTTATAAAAGTAAAAACTTTATATACAAGGTGTACGCTGGGAAGGTATACGACTTTATTTTACCGCCATTTTTGGTAAACATTAGTCTTGATAGTTCATATTTGGCAGTCGTTAAGTAGACAGGTGGCAAATTTATTATGGAAAAATATTCGATAAACCAACATGTTTTAATCGTTAAAACATTTTATCAAAATCAATCATCGATTAGTGTAACGATGAGAAAGTTTCGTAAAATTTTTGGGAAAAATAACGTACCAACAAAACCCACTATTTATTGTGTAGAGAATGATTTCGAAGAAAGAGGATCTGTAGGTGATAGGACCAAGCATGGACCACAAACTAATGCAAGATCGGCTGCTGAAGAAAGCCTTCAAAACAATCCATCAACTTTAATTCGATACCGTGCTCAGGAGCTTGGTTCTTAAAGAATAACTTTGGCCACAATTTTACACAAAGATTTGTGCATTTGTTTTCATATAAGATCCTGTTGACACAAGAGCTTTTTCCATAAGACCATTTGCGCCGCCGTACATGTACCAATAGGATGTTACAGCTTGTCCATGACAATCTCTATTTTCAGAAAAAAACCATAATGAGTGAAGAGACACATTTTCATTTGAAGGGATGTGTGAATAAACACACATGGAATGGGAGTGGGAAACCCTTAAATTATTTAAGAGTCACTTTTGTATCCATTAAAAGTGATAGTCTGGTGTGCAATTTGGTCATGGGGAATTATTGGAGCTAAAGTCTTTAAAAATGAAATATCGTAATGGCAACTGTGAATGGAGAACGACATTGTGATATGATTGAAAACTTCTTAATGCCACAACTGCATGCTTTGGGCTGGATTAACATGTGGTATCAACAAGACGGTGGTGCTACATGGCATACAGCCACGATTACAATGGAATTACTGCGAGACCTATTTCCACAACAAGTTATTTCAATAAATGGTGATGTTGATTGGCCTCCACGGACTTCTTTTTGGTGTGGATATCTGAAAAGCAATGTTTATGTAAACAAACTAGAAACACTTGAGCGACTCAGGCAAAATATTTGTGGTGAAATTAATGAAATACCGCTTGAAATGTAATAAAAAAAAATGTACTCAAAACGGCTAGCACTTGTGAGGCTAACAGAGCGGACTGCCGACATTAAATAAAACATTTATCAATATAAGATCCATTCTTTTTCATTTAATCAAAAGTTATAAACAAACAAAGTAATATACTTTCCCGGCGTGCCACCCTGTATAACCTAAAATTACAAAAAAAAATTTTTTTCGAAAGAAAACCTATTCCCGCTTTTAATTAAAGAAAAAAGTCCTTCCCGGCGGTTATCCCCTCGGGGGCACATATATGTGGTCTTTGGAGATAGCAACAACTTAGACCTGTGCAACTGGGGGAAAAAGGGAGCTCAGTCCCCTGAAGTCAGCAGGGGTACAACTAGAAACTCCACTTTATTTCCACGGGAACCAGTAAGCTCGTAGAGTTCCGTTATTTGTCTCTTTAGACATCTAACTGTTCTCTGACTGATTATTGAGGTTGGCCCCTATACGGGAGTATCGTGGTGGTTGTGGTTTCGCGGCCCCATATCAGTATATGGTTCTATGGTGGCCGGGTTCATTTCACCTTTAATAACACCTACCTGGTGAAATGTTCCCAGATCCAGTGAGCATGCTAGACATGTGTTCTGGACAGGAGTTGGAAAGTCTGCAACTCTTAAGCAAGGAGTGATGATTTGCAGCCCTGTTCTGGAATCATCGAAGTTGCAACTAGAAAGTTCTGTTGCATAAAATTATAGCTTCGGCTTCCTAGGACGAGCATGACGTTCCAAATTATGCAGTGGTTTGATCCACCATCTGATTAAGGCTTAATGGCCAGGCGCGGATGTAAACCTAATCACACGTTTCCGGCGGTTGTCAGCCTTTATGGATAACTTAACCATCTAGACTTATGTCGTTCGGGGATATAGTGGAGCCCAGTCCCCTGAAGGCAGCAGGGAGTTAACTGGAAGCTCCACGTTATTTCCATAGGAATCAGTAAGCTCCAGAGTTCTGCTAATTGTCTCTTAAGCCTTTTTGCTGTTTCTCTGGCTGATTATTAAGGATGGCCCTTTGGGAATATCGTGAGGGCTGTGTGTTTCGCGACCCTCGCATGAATTTGATTAGGGGGCCAGGATCATCTAACCTTTAGTGAGAACAACGGGTGAATGATCCGGATCCAGAGTGTGATTTGTTTTACATCCGCGCCTGACTATACAGTCTTAATCAGATGGTGGACAAACCACTTTGTATAATTTGGAACGTCATACAAACGTCCTAGATAGCCGAAGACATAATTCTAAGCAACAGAACCACCTGGTTGCAACTTGAATAATTCCAGGGCAGGTCTGCAAACTATCACACCTTGCTAAAGACTTGGAGACTTTCTAACTCCTGTCCAGAACACATGTCAAGCATGCTCACTGGACGGATCATTCACCATGCGTGTCATTATCAGCGAAATGATCCTGGCCACCATAGAAAACCATTGGATATGGGGCCGCAAAACCACAACCACCACGATGCTCCCATATAGGGGCCAACGTCAATGATCACCCAGAGAACTATTATAAGTCTAAAGAGACAAATAATGAACTCTGGGGCTCACTGATCCCCGTGGAAATAAAGTGGAGTTTCCAGTTGACTACCTGCCAATCTTCAGGGGACTGGGCTTCCTTTATACCCCAGTTGCACTGAGTCTAGATAGTGGAATATTCTATAAAGACCATATTTATATGCCCCTGGGGGGGGGGGGGGGATCCGGATCCAGTGAGCATGCTCACTGTCATCTGTTTTCGACCAGGAGTTGGATAGTCTCCAACTCTTGGTTGGTTTGCGACCCTGCTTCGGAACCGCTGAAATTACAACTAGGAATGACCTGTTGCTAGAATTAGCCTTTGGCTTCCTGAGGCGAGAATGTCGTTGCTTTTTATTCCACAGTGGTTTGACTACCATCTGATTAAGGCTTGCAGCCAGGCGCTAATATAAATATTATCAAGCATACCTTCCCGGCGGATACCCTGTATAAAATTCTTGAGAAAACTAAACGTTCAGAAGTAAGAAAACGAACGAAACAAAAAGGAAAATTTATTTAAATAAAACTGCAATTACAACCTAAAAATTGTTTTAGTTTCAAACATCTACGAATAATCAGCCTTCCAAGCACTTGACCCACAAACAGGTCGATCGCATAAACTTGGCTCGCGCATGCATAATTATTTCAGTTATGTACATAGTTAAATATGAATAAGTGAGTGAATGAATGCTTGTATGAATGTATGTCTGTATGTATTTTAAGATATTTTATGGAACACCTAATACGTGTTCAAAGGTTTTGTTTAAATATTTTTGCCAGCGAAACACTTAAAATTTTTACTATGAACTTTAGTTGGCAAAAATTAATACTTGCAACCAAATCTTTACACAACATATATATGTTTTTTGTGTTGTTGTTGTTATTATTGTTGCTTGTTTTGTTTTGTTTTTGTTGTATTGTAATAAGAAATGAATAGTCAATGCAGTTAGTTATTAATAAGTTTTTACTTTTTATTTGTTTTAATATATAATATTTTTCTTACCTTCATATGACGAGTGGCTTTTGTGGTTAAATCGGTTAATGAACCCGGTTACATTTAGACTACTTTATGTTTCTTTTTATTACATTTTTACACTATTTTTATTTTTTTTTTATTTTGTATTTAGTTGTGTTTTTGTGATTATGAGTTTTTAATTTTTTTATTTTTTCTTTCTTGCAAAAAGCTGTAAGACCAACACGGAAACTATTATGCTCGTAATAACATGGTAGCAGACAAATAGACATAAAGAAGTAAAATTTCTTGAATAACACCCACGTTAAGTATGTCTATGCAGAGGGTTTTAGAAACTTTGTTTAACAACAACCAAAAAAAAAATGTTACAATTATAAAATTTTTAATAATTTTTAAAATTCATTTCCTATTTGAACTTGTTATCTTAAATAGCTTTAAATCTTCTATTCTATATAAACGCCATATTTGGAATTCCAGTAAAAAATGTGTGGCTTGTGAATTTTAAAAATTTTAGAAGCAAAAGTATAATATTACGAGGGTAGCCTCAATAATGTTAACAAAATTTAAGGAACTGCAAAATTTTTTATTTCACTATTTTCATCTTAAGTTTAATCTGGTTAATTAAGTGTTTTATAAGTGTTCTAATAAGAATTTATAAAAAAAAAAGATTTTACACAATCCGTAAAATAGTTTACTTTTCAAAGATGAAGACCTTTTTGCCACTACCATTCGAGATATGAAAAAGTCGATCATAATAACACAAAAAAAAAAAAACTTATGAATAGTCACAGAAATATTGTGATATAGATTAACGTCTCAACCGAATGGTGGCCTTATTAAGAAGTAAAAAATTACCAGCGATTTCAGATTGCATGGCGACAGCTGTACCAGCAAACAATACCATCATGATTGACGTAACGGTCCTCATGCGTCTTTCGCAAGAGTCTACCTCAACTCACACCGCCTAGTTGTGAACATATGACGTGATAAGGCTTACATCTGCACCTGGCCGTGGGCCCTAATCAGATGGTGGCCATTACCACTGTGAATGAAAAGCAACGCCATTTACGCCCTAGAAGGCCTTCGAATATGTATATCCTCCGGTCACTCCTAGTAGCAATTTCGAAAGCCCGAAGTAGGCCGCAGCCTTCACTCCGTGGTGAACAGTTGGAGACTATCCAACGCCTGGTCCAGAACGCATGAAGCTTAATACAATTAAGAACACGACGGCATTCATACTCACTGGACCTGAACTATTCATTGTGTTCATTGTGAATGATCCGACCCACAAACTCAAACGAGGGCCTCGAAACACACAACCTCAATAATCAGCCAGAGAACAGTTAAACGCCTAAAGAGACAAATAGCGGAACTCTGCGGGCTACTGGTTCCCGTGAAAATATAGTGGATTGTCCAGTTGACTCCTACTAGCCTTGAAGGGGACTGGGCTCTCCCTTTTGCCCCGCAAGACACCAGTCTAGATAGCAGTTGTAGGATCCATAAGGACTATCATGTGCCCCCGGAGGGAAGTTGTGGGCATATGTTGCAATAGCTTGTAATAAGCAAGTGCTTTCTCCACGATTAGAATAGAAACCAAAGCCAAAGCATAACATACTGGAGGCGCTCGCTAAATACCTTAAATAGGGAAAGTAGTTCTTTCTTGGGTTATTACAATTCGAATAGCCATGCTTTAAGGCACATACACACCTCGAGGCATATATGCCTTAGAAGACATTTTTAAGAAGACAGCAGCAGGGCCGTACCTTCACTCCTTGCTTAAGTGTTGGAAACTATCTAGCTCAATGTTACATGCGTAACATAGTAACCTTCCTATTCGGTAAATTCTGTTTGGAAGCTTTAAAAAACAACCGATTTTTCCCCAAATGGCCAGAAACAGGGCCATAGCTCTGCGGGTAACTGTTTCCCATGATACCACTGTATTCAAGTCAATTGGTAGGACCTCGAGCGACCATTTCATTTCTCTTCCAATTTCGGCCTCCTGCCAGCCCAGGCGGTCCACAACGACTGCGTGCTCCTGGAAGGGACCAGTTGTGGACAGCAGATACCACAGTTAGCAGTAGCCACATTTCGAATGTGTGTTTATCTTCTAGTTTCAGTTACTTGTAATCTCTAGTAACTGGTACCGCCTTATATTTGAAAAGCAAAATTAGTAGGCGGGCTTTCCAAATCAAACATATCCACGTTTTTCTATTTTTCTATTTCTTCCTAGAAGTAAGCGCACTAAAAAAACATTATTGGTTTGGCAGCCATTGATTTTTTCGAAATTTATTTAGTTGGCCAAGCTTTTGCTCAAGTCCACGATGGGTCAGCAAATAGCTTAGAAAATGAAGATAGCTAAGAATAAGTTGTGTATGTCCTTAGACTAGTGCCCCTGTAGGCTAGTAGGTAGTGTACTAGCTCGTAAGTATGGGGGTTGTGGGTTCGATTCCCAACGAAGACCTTGGTTTTTTTTTCACTACAAAAATAAAAATTGACTGTCGGTGGGGCTGCTCAGCGATGAAGGCATAGTCACTGGTCGCTGTGCTGTCTTATATACGGCAGTTAATTTCCGACTATCCTTCTACTTTCACCACCTGTTTCATCTATTTTCTATGCCTTTCCTAAAGAATGTAGCACGGTACTTGACTAAATAGGCATTGTTGCCAAAGTGCTACTTCTCTTTAAAAAAAAAAAAAAAGAAAACAGCCTCACAGAAAATAATCCGGTGATGTTAAATCACACGATCTGGCTGGCCACTTAACTGCTGACTGGCGTGAAACTTGGTTTGCAATAAATTTATCGTTTCATTGGCTACGTGACATGTCAGTAATATCCACGACGTTAATAATAGATCAAAATTGTGTTGTTACCATCTCGTGAGTGACTGTGTGATCCATTGACCGTTATCGCATTTCTAGTCTAATGTTGGAAAAAGAAACGGCTCAATTACGTCTCCAGACCACATAACGCACCATACAGTGACACGTTGAGCATGCAAAGGCTTGTTAAAGATCGCTCTAGGTTTTTCAGAAGCCCAAATGCGGCAATTTTGCTTGTTGTTGATTTTGTGAATAATGTAAACCACATGGCGAATTTTGCGTAAGGATTTGACTTTGAAGCCTTACGCAAAGTTTGCCATGTGGTGGTTTTAGATAACCCTATTTGCTTGTTGGCTTCGTCTAAAAAATTGATTTTTTCAAAAAACCAGCCGGTTGTTCCTGAATGAATTGAGCAAATCTACGGCGATTGTGAATGGTCGGTCGGCTTCAATTCCTGCACTAGTGGAACTTTGTAAGGCTTCAAAGTCAAATTCTTACGCAAGGACGTCATCTGTGGAGGTTTAGAATAACTTCAGTTGTTGGGGAGCGACAAGGAATTGATAAATTTAAATATGCTTCAGCACTGTAGCTAACGGCTGAGTTATTTTTTAGTTGAACAAGCGTTGGTGTTTGTACATTTTGTATCGAGCCTGTCGATTTAAATTTAACACCAAATTCTAAATAGCAGTCTTAGAAGAACGATCATGGTCTCCAAAAATATTACGAATGTTACGAAATGTAAATTTAACAGAACCACCATTTTCATACTTAAATTGGCTTGGTCTGAAAAAATGATTTTTTCGGGTATGAATTGAGCAAATCTGGAGCAATGTGAATGGTCGGTTGGCTTAAATTCCTGCACCAGTTGAACCTTGTCAAATTCTTACGCAAAATTTGTTGTTTTGTTCAACCCCAACGTCGAGGGATTGAAAAATGTGGATCTGCCTCAAGGCTGTGACTCACGAACTGCGATATTTTCAGTTGAGCGAACCAGTCGAACACGCATTGGTGTTCGCATATTGTGTATCGAGTCTGTCAATTGAAATTAAACTTCCAAATTCTAAATAGCGGCCTCAGAAGGGCGATTTATGTTGCTCGAAAATATTACAAATTTTATGAAATGTGACTTTAACAGAACCGCCATTTTCATTATTGATTTGAATTATTTTAATGCGATTTTCGTGCGAAATTGAATTCATTGTAACAATTGCCAATGCATCCTCTACGAATACGTCAAAAAGTTTAATGTCGTTGTGTTAGTTGTGGTGTTGCCACAATTGAAAAACAAACTTCATGTTGAAAATTCCAATATAAAGTACAATTTTTTGCTAAGTTTCTAGGTTAAGAATTATTTATATTTTATCCAAGTTTTTTTAATAATACTTTTCAATTTAACAAAAGAAGAAGAAAATTAAAACTTAAAACACTTTGCAACCCAGTCAATTGTTGTCAAGAGGGTTTCTCGAAATATGGATTTATCAAGGAACAAGAGATTTTATTGTAGTTTTAATTGCTTTTCCCAAAAGAACTGATACCTACTTCGTTTGATTAATGACTTGGAATTTGGAGAGTTAAAAAAAAACAAAATTCAAATTTAAAAATATCAACATGTCAGCTTAAATTCACCGACAAGCTTCTTTAATTGACAGTTTATGGTGGTTTTTAGCAAGAAATAGTTGTGTGTGTTTGATAACGAAAATCAAAAAAAAAAAAACTTTAACATCATAAATAACCCCCGCTAAACATCAAAACAGCAAATTTCAAGTATTTAAGAGTTTTAAATTTAACATACTTTTTTTCTTATACGAAATATTTCAACAAGGGATTAAGATTCTTTGCGTAGGGATCAGAATTTCCAAGAACACTTTACAAATGGTCAATTAATTGTAGTGGATTATAATTTTAAAATGTGGAACACCATACCGAGATTTATATTTAAAAAAAAAAATTTTTTTCGAATAAAAAAAAATTTATCAAATTGATTAAGAGAGCAAAGACACTTTTAATTAATAATTTAATTATAGAGTTAAAATTTATAACTTTTAAAATTATTTTATTTTAAAGAAAAACTAAACAGAAGAAGTTAGAGAGAAACAATTTAATGTGCATGCGGTGATTTTATTGTTGTTGCTTGTTTTTTTACTCTCTGCTTTCATTAATCTGTAGGCTTGTGCTGGGCTGCTATTATGATGTTGGAGCTTATATACTAAGAATTGATGATAACCCATTGTATCAAGCTTTTCGCTTATCATTTATTCTTTTCTTTATTATTTTATTTATTATTTTTTATCCTTCGCGAATGATATTTTTAACAGCCATTTACTGCCTTCCTCCTCTGCTCTTCAAGTTTATAAAATCTAACCAAAAAATTTTCATACCGCCACGTTTGGATTAAGGCTTCAAACTTTCGGTTTGGATTTTTCACCGCTGTTGTTAGTTGCGGTTTAACTTCCTAACGAATTGTGTACTTTTCTATTTTCGGGTCCATTTTTTTTAGTATCTGTCCACACTGGAAGGGAGGAAGAAACTAAACTTTAGCAAGTCTAGTGTTTCACAAAACTCTTGCTTACGCTTTATTCCCTAGGTATCAGATGGCTCCAGCAGTTGGAGTTAGCGGGAGCCTCAAACTGAAACTAAAAACTTCCAAGATCTCAACAGTGGTAGTTACGGGTGTCATAAAAACTAACAGTCCATAGGAATTCACTGGCACTCTGTAACAATTATTGTGGCGAAACTTCCCAGATGCTTGTGTGCAGTAGTACTGCAGCCAAAGCCAATCAACTTTTAATATTGTTACGAATGTGTCTTGCTTCGGTTTAACAAAAGATAATTAGGCAATAAAGCGAACTACTGGTTACAAACTGTGTAGAAATTTTATACACAAACAACAACAATTTGATATGACTGGCATGCAAGACAAAAACAAATCTCTATTTACTAACTGCGTAGAAATTTTATACGCGAAAGACAACAACAAACATGTATGCTGTTTATCATCTGCGTAGTTTTCTAAGAAACCTTTTCTACAAAAGACAACAACAAATATTTTAAAATAAATCCCAAAAACAAAAATACACACAGAGACATACAGGCGCCTATACATCGAATAAACAACATACAACAACAAAATGTAATACAAAGGGAGCAGAAGATTCTTAAATTTTCTAGACTTTAAATGAACAAATATAAATAGGGCAGCATTTGAGTGGATAGTTAATCAGTGTAAAATTAAACCTCTTGAAGAAAAGATGTGCATTTTAAGGAAATTGTTCTGAAGTGTCAACTTTGTGTAGTTAAAATAAATAAAATTGTTATTAATTTAAAAATCCTAAAGACTGGTGTTATTTATTTTACAATAAAGAACTCACAACAAAATGTTAATAAAAGGTCTAAACAAAACAATATGAATTTAGGATAGTCTCCACCTTTTTCGAAAAGAATAACTGATTTCTTTCACAAATTATGATGTTAAAAGTTGCTATTTGGCATCTCACTTGACGCTGCGAGGCATTAGATTTTAATCGAGCATCCATAAGGATGTGTCATCATTTTGGGTATCCCTATGAATCTTACAATTTCGTGGAGGCAGATAAAACCCAGAAAATTCTGCTACAAGTGACACACACACACACACACGAATGCTTACAAAATGGCTGCTAGTATAGTATACCAGTATGCGCCGGGAAGGTATAGTACTTTGCTTATAATTTTTGATTAAATGAAAAATGTTTTATTTAATTTCGGCAATTATGTTTGGAATACATTATCAGATAAATGTCCACCTCTGTTAGCCTCACAACTGCGATCCCTTGTGAGCAAATTTTTTAATACATTCTCACAAATTTCACGTGGTATTTCATTAATTTCATCACGATTATTTTGTTTGAGTTGCTCAAGCGTTTCTGGTTTGTTTGCATAAATCAGCCGACCTTAGGGGCCAATCAAAAAACCACCATTTCTTGAAATAACGTGTTGTGGAATGTGGTCTCGCAGTAATTCGATTGTAATCCTGGCTGTATGGGATGTGGCACCCTCTTAATGCTATACCACATGTTAATCAAGTCCAAAGCATGCATGCAGTGGCGCTAAAAGATTTTCAATCATATCACGATATCGCTCCCCAATCACAGTTACCGTTACGCCGTTTTCATTTTCAAAGATCCAATGATTTCTCTTGACTAAATTGCACATCATTTTTAATGGATGCAAATTTGACTGGTGAATAATAGATGCCCCTGTTAGCTAGTAGGTAGTGTCCTAGCTTACAAGGCGGGGGCTGTGGGTTCGATTCCCAACAAACACCTTGGTTTTTTTCACTACAAATAAAAATTTACTGTCGGTGGACCTGCTGAGTGTTGAAGGCATGGTAACTAGTCACTGTGCTGTCTTATACGACAGTTAATTTCCTTAACTATCCTTCTACTTTCACCACCTGTTTCATCTTTTCTCTATCCCTTTCCTAAAGAATGTAGTACGGTACTTGTCTAAATAGGCATTGTTGCCTGAAGTGCTACCTTTCTTAACAAAAAAAAAAAATCTGAGGGTTTCCCATTCCCCAGAACCGACTATTCTGTTTATTCCCATAACCATTGAAATGAAAATGCGCTTCGGCACTCATTATGATTTTTTTCATGAAAATCGGAGTTGTTATGAGCGAGCTGTAACATCCTATTGGCACATACATATATGGCGGTGTAAATGGTCATGCGGAAAAAGCTCTTGTATCAACCGAATTTTATCATATCACAATATCGCTCCCCATTCACAGTTACCGTTACGACATTTTCATTTTCAAAGAAGTAAGGTCCAATGATTCCTCCTGACCAAATTGCACACCAGACTGTCACTTCTAATTGATGCGAGGGTTTGAGGGTTTCCCATTCCCCTGAACCGACTACTCTGTTTATTTACAATTAAATTAAAATGTGCCTCGTTACTCATTATGATTTTTTCATAAAAATCTAGGCTGTCATGGGCAAGCTGTAATATCCTATTGGCATATGTACGGCGGCGCAAATGGTCCTATGGAAGAAGCTCTTGTGTCAACTGGATCTTATATGAAAACAAATGCACAAATCCTTGTGTAAAATTGTGGCCAAAGTTGTTCTTTAAGAACCAAGCTCCTAAGCACGGCATCAAATTGAGTTTGATGGATTTTTTGAACACTCTTGAGCAGTAGTAATGATTTCAGCCGATCTTGCAGTCCATGCATGGACCTATCACCTACAGACCCTCTTTCTTCGTAATCATTAACTACACGATTAATAGTGCGTTCTGTTGTGACGTTGTTTCTCCCAAAAATTTTACATAACTTTCTCATCACCACAGTAATCGATGATTGAAAATGATAAAATGTTTTAACGATTTTTATCGTTGGTTGGTCTTTTGAATAATAAAATTGCAGCGTGTTTACTTCACGACTGCCAAATATGAAATGTCAAGACTAAAGTTTATCAAAATGGCGGCAAAACAAAGTAGTATACCTTTCTGGTGGACACCCTGTATTAAGATTAACAAAAAAAAAAAAAAAGAAAAATATGAACTCTTTGTAAACGAAAAAGTTATGATTATTTAATTTAAAATTTGCTTAAATCTTTTTGTTGAAGTTATAAGGTTGATGAATGACCCTGTACCTAAACTAATATAAAATTATTCTTCTTCACTTGATGTCATTAATCATTTAATTTCTTAAACACCAAAAAAAAAATTGCCAAGTTTTTATTCACTTAATCGGACTCACCAAGGATGATGAGATGAGATGAGATTAATTTCTTTAACACGTGTGTTAAAATTTGTTACAAAAAACTGTTAACAACTTTTGATTATAATAATTAACTTAAATGGGTGTGACTGTGCTTTAAAAATATCATTGTTACATTGAAAACCTTAAAGTTTAATTAAATTTGTTAAATGTTTAAATAATAACCAGCCATGAAGTTCAAAATGAGATTATTTTTTTTTCAAAATTTCATAAAATTTTTTACGGCATTTTTGAAATTAACATGAAGCGATAAGATATTTAATATAACGATAGTTGGCTGATAAATTAAAATTGTTTATAAATTTAGGGTAAATTTTCAAGTGACCTACTTAGGAGAGTGTTGCAATAAACCTTGTCATTTTTAAAATATTAAATACTTTTTATCTTTATTTTTATTAACGATTACGTTACAATTGTAAAGAATAAGTTAATTAGTCGTGTTATATTTCAAAGATATTTTGATCAACTGTGTGATTAGATTTACATCTGCGCCTGGCCATGAAGCCTTGATTAGATGGTGGAACAAACCACTGCATAATTTGGAACGTCATGCTAGTCTTAGGAAGCCGAAGCTATAATTCTGTGCAACAGAACTTTCTAGTTGCGACTTCGATGATTCCAGAGAAGGGCTGCAAATCATCACTCCTTGCTTAAGAGTTGAAGACTTTCCAACTCCTGTCCAGAACACATGTCTAGCATGCTCACTGGATCTGGGAAAATTTCACCAGGTAGGTGTTATTAAAGTTGAAATGAACTCGGCCACCATAGAACCATAGACTGTTATGGGGCGGCGAAACCACAACCACCACGATACTCCCATAAAGGGCCAACCTCAATAATCAGCCAGAGAACAGTTAAGTGTCTAAAGAGAAAAATAACGGAACTCTGCGGGTCACTGATTCCCGTGGAAATAAAGTGGAGTTTCCAGTTGTACCCCTGCTGACTTCAAGGGACTGGTCTCCCTTTTTCCCCCAGTTGCACAGGTCTAAGTTGTTGCTATCTCCAAAGACCATATATATGTGCCGCCCGGGGGTAGATATTTTGGTCAGTGTTAAACTTGGCAGGAATATGAATCGTTTTTTTTCTAAGTTTCTATTTCCTAAAATGAATGAAGATTGAAGTGTCAACGTGAGCTACGGTAAAATATGAAATTTACTGCGAATTGAAAGTAAAAAAATACTTCATTTGCCTTAGAATTATATCAAGATTATAATTTCTTATTTAGGCTAAAGTTCGAATTTTTGGAATTTTCTAAAAAAAAGTATTTCAATTTATTTTAGAAGCTACAGGTCTGCTTTTATTAGGACCATCAATATTTCGCTACTACTGTAAAGCATGATCAGAAAGAAATATTATTTTTCTAACAAATAAATTTATTTACATTCTCATGCTGATGCTAGCAACGCTGCGGCGCACACTGGGCATTTTTGTATGGAGGTGCGGTAAAAAATATGTAGTGATTTAGTTTTATTTTTATAGTAAACGATAAAAGTAATCAAAATAAAGAAAGTTACTGAAATGTATATCGTTGCCTGCAATGTAAAAAGCCATAACTAACAAAAAAAATTAAATGATTTTTTTATTAAATCTTAATCTTAATTTTTTAAACGGTCTTTTAAATTATAACAAAGAAGCTTTCCACAGGAAAGCGAAATATCGAAAAAAAAATAAATTGTTATAATTTAAAAGACCGTTTAAAAAATTAAGATTACGATTTAATAAAAATAAAAAAAGGTCGAATAAAACTGAAAATAATAATCAATTGATTTTTTTTTTAAATTTTTAATTTATTATTTATTTTAAATCTATTTTTAATTTATTATTCTTCGTCGCTTTTAACACTATGCTTTTGCTGGCTAAATGAAGGCGTCAAATGTGAAATCATGGGATCTTATGTTACCATCATTCGGTGCATAATATATTCGTTCGTGGCAATTCGACTGCTTTTTCTGGAGTGTCTAAGGAGATATTTTTTATAGTCTTTGTTACGACTTTCCTGAGCATCTTTGGATAGTAGGCCTACAGGAAAAATACACTTTTTAATTATATCTTTTCCATGAATCAGAATTTTGTGAAGTGTAGGCGGCATATTGTACCACTCGTACAGTGCAACAAATTCTTTTGCCGTCTCCAAACAAAAATCACCATTTTTTTTTTTGGATCCACTGCCTCGGTGATTGTTATAGAATTACTGAAAACATCTTGATTATGTTTTTATCTAGATTCGTTATTTCGGAAAACAAAACAAGATTAGCAAAGAATGTTCGTGGCGTATTTCCTGAATTTGTCGCACCAGAGCCCTGATTAACAGTATCAACCTGTATTCCAATTTTCTCTTTAAGTTCACGCTTTATCAAACATTTTCAGGCTTCTTTTATCGGACGAGTATTAGAGTCGACTCTCCCACATTTAAATTCAATATTATAAGCTACATGCAAAAGGCACTCCATCCGCTTAATGCGCGCATGAAGTAGTGACATACCAAATTGCAGTGCTTGTTCATTTATTCATCTTGAATGTTGTGGCTCCACAAATGAGACAAGAAGATGTAACTGGTGTTTCTGTTAGTGATTGTGCTGTTTTGCCGTCAATCATTGTAAAATATAATTCATATTTTACTTGAAAGTTACTGTTAACTCAAATTCTTTTAGCTGAGATATCTCCTCATCGACTCTTCTCTTTTCTTCTCGTATAACTTGAGGTGTCTCTTTAACGTATGCAAACTGTGGTGTTCTACAATACTGTGTGGAAAAAGGTTTATTGTTGTTCGATACTAATTTATTTATGTCATCACTTAATGATAATTTAAGTGGTATAACTGATGTCATATATAAATGAGAGTGAGAAATTTGATCATCTGAAACCTCTATTGGTATTCGCTTTGACTAGATGCCACATTACATCCCCATTTATAGTACATTGTTAGATTTCTGCTTTAAATTTTATTTATTTCCTTTGCTGACTTGGTCTCTAGGATTCTTTTAGCAGTATGATTCAACAGATTTTGCAGAGGTACACTGCCTGAGCAAATTTTTTAAATTCATACCTTTACTTAATTGTGCATAAAAACGAAACGCGTTCATCGATTTTCATGAGTCATGTCTCATTTTGTTCATAGGTTATACGGCTTTACGTAAAAGTAATAGGACTTGACATTTTTTTTACCGTTTTGGATTACCCCCCGGGGGCACATATATTTGGTCTTTATGGAACTTCGACTATCTAGACACAGTGCAACTGGGGGAAATAGGGAGCCCAGTCCCCTAAAGTCAGCAGGGGTACAACTGGAAACTCCACTTTATTTCCACGGGAATCAGTGACCCACAGAGTTCTGTTATTTGTCTCTTTAGACACTTAACTGTTCTCTGGCTGATCATTGAGGTTGGCCCCTATATGGGAAAAACGTGGTGGTTGTGGTTTCGCGGCCCCATAACAGAATAATGGTTATTATGGTGGCCAGGATCATCTTACTGTTAATGACACGCTAGGTGAATGATTCAGTCGAGTGAGCATGCTAGACATGTGTTCTGGACAGGAGTTAGAAAGTCTCCAACTCTTAAGCAAGGAGTGATGATTTGCAGCCCTGCTCTGGAATCATCGAAGTTGCAACTAGAAAGTTCTGTTGCATAGAATTATAGCTTCGGCTTCCTAGGACGAGCATGACGTTCCAAATTATGCAGTGGTTTGATCCACCATCTTCATGGCCAGGCGCGGATGAAAATCCAATTACACGTTACCGTTTTGGATTTTTTATGAATTAAAAATAAAAAAAAAATTAACTTTTTAAGCAAAAAAAAATTTTTTTTCTTCATACATTTATTTATAACTTTCTAAACTGTTGCTTATGTAGCGAAACGTTATATAAGCAGCTGAAAGTACTTGTAATTCTTGATTTTTCTAAATTTATTTAAGTAAAATCCGACCAGTGGCTCTTGAGTTATGTTAAACAAAAGTGCCTTATCAGAATTGAGTAGCGAATCAATCAGCTGAAAAATGTTGTACTGTGTAATGCAACTAATCCAGAGGTAGCACCTGGTGGCACTGGAAATCTGTAAAAACAGATATGAGACAATGTTTTAGTGGTGATTTCCAACTGTAGGAAAGTAAAGCTAAAATTGCAGGTCCAAATGTTTGGAGAAAAAAATTATCTTTTTTATACGTTCATAAAAATAAGCAAACAAAAAAAAAACTTAAGTCTCTGCAGAGTTTTAAATTTTTCAATTTTAGTATACTGAAGTATACTACTTTAAATAGAAAATAAAAAGAAAAACGTTAGCTCACATAACAAAATAATATTCGTTTTGAAATTCTTAGGTTTAAATTAAGTTGCTGCAGTAAAACATACAAGTACTGAGCTTGAGACGTTAGCAGTCAGATCGGAGTAGTTCTTTTTGATTTGATTGCACCATTTAGTCTAAAATTTCAAAATATCATTGCATATTGCATGAAGAGTATGTTGACAATTTGACTTTTTTCCGCAACATCCCCAGTGTGCGCCGCAACTCGTCGGCCTCTTGCATATATTTCTTAATCCTTTTTTCTATGGAGTGGCAATTAAACGTTTATCATGGTGTTATAATGCAATTGCACGATTTAAAGTATTAAAAATTCAAAAGTATAAAAACATAAATTTTTTTATGTTTTTAACTTAAATCGTGTCCCTAATTCGCATACAAGTTCTTGACAGCCAGTATGCATGTCTTAAGACATTGACTAACCAAAATCTAACGAACGATTAATACTAAATGCACATTTTAATTTATTTTTATTTCCCATGAATTGTTGTTGTCATTTATCTAGTTTCAGTAAACAACTCTCACAGCCGCACACAAAATGTGTGCGTAATTAGTTTTGTCATGTTGACGAATTTCAAAGACTTTTAAGAATTTTGTTTAACATGGAATTTAACTAAAGACTACTTATTTATTTAATACGATACGTTCGTTGTTTGTTTGGTGTTTTAAACAGGGTGTTTTTTCTCCAGCATTTAGATGTAATTTGAAATATTAAAAAAAAAACATTTGTGAACAAATTTACACATTTTATTTTGCGATTATAGACGATTTTTAGGATAATTTAAGCTGGATGGCTTAAAATAATTCTACAGGATGTCCGCTGGTAAGGTATACTACTTTGTTTGAATATAATTTTTCATTAAATGAAGGCGAATGGATCTTATTATTGATAAATGTTTTATTTAATGTTAGGAATTATGTGTGGAATACAATATCAGATAAATTACCGCCTCTGTTAGCCTCACAAATGCGAGCCCTTTTTTCATTACATTCTCACACATTTCGCGCGCTATTTTAATAATTTTATCATGAATATTTTGCTTGAGCTGCTCAAGCGTTTCTTGGTTGTTTGCATAAGCCTTGCTTTTCAGATATCCCCATAAAAAGAAGTTCGGAGCAGTTAAATCAGGCTACCTTGAAGGCCAATAACTTGTTGTGGAAAAAGGTCTCGCAGTAATTCCAATTGTATGTGATGTGGCACCGTCTTGCTGATATCACATGTTAATTAAGCCGAAAGCATGCAGTTGTGGCATTAAAAAATTTTCCCCATTCACAGTTTAGGTTACGCCGTTTTCATTGTCAAAGAACTAAGGTTAAATGATTTCTCCTGATCAAATTGCACACCAAACTGTCAATTTTAATGGATGCAAAGGAGACTGTTGAATAATTTTAGGGGGGTTTCCCCATTAAACCCCCCCCACCTTCCAACCGACTATTCTGTTTATACACATATGCATTCAAATGAAAATGTGCCTGACATCAATCGTTATGATTTTTTCTTGAAAATTGGAATTGTCGCCGGCGAGCTATAACATTCTGTTGGCATATGTACGGCGGCTCTTGTATCAACTGAATCTTATATAAATTAGGTGCCCCTGTAGGCTAGTAGGTAGTGTACTAGCTTGTCAGTATGGGGGTTGTGGGTTCGATTCCCAACGAAGACCTTGGTTTTTTTCACTACAAAAATAAAAATTGACTGTCGGTGGGGCTGCTCAGCGATGAAGGCATAGTCACTGGCCGCTGTGCTGTCTTATATACGGCAGTTAATTTCCGACTATCCTTCTACTTTCACCACCTGTTTCATCTATTCTATATACCTTTCCTAAAGAATGTAGCACAGTACTTGACTAAATAGGCATTGTTGCCTGAAGTGCTACTTCTCTTAAAAAAAAAATGGCAACAAATGCAAATTATTGTGTAAAATTGTGGCCAAAGCTGTTCTCTAAATACCGAGCTACTGAGTACAGTGTCGAAGTGAAGTTTATGGATTTTGTGGAACACTTTCTTGACCAGCAGTAATATTTTCAGCCGATCTTGCAGTACACTGTGGTTCATGCTTGGGCCTATCTTTCTTCGAAATCATTCACTACACGATAAATAGTGGGTTTTGTTGGCACGTTGTTCCGCCCAAAAATTACACGTAATCGATGATTGATTTTGATAAAATGTTTTAACAATTAAAACACATTGGTTTATCAAATACTTTTCCATAATCAATTTGCCACGTGTCTATTTCACGACTGCTAAATGTGACTTGTTGTTACTTTTAAGAATTTTAAGAATTATCTCTATATTTTACGATCGCTAGCCAAGAGTTTGCTTTTGATTGCCAAAAGTATTTTTACGCTGATCTTTAGGGTAAACTTGCGTTATTTTAGGAATATTTTGTTCAGTGTAACCGGCATATTGGCCAGGAAATAACAACTATTGAATTGCCCAACCGATTAGCGAAAAAGGTTTTGTTATTTAACAAAGGCATCTATTAATAAATATTTCTATGGTGGTCCATGTTGAGCAACCATAAAGGACAAATTTATTTGTTCGCCAGACCACCCCCCGGGGGCACATTTATGATCTTTATAGTGCGTAACAGCTATCTAGATCTGTGCAACTGGGGGAAAAAGGGAGCCCAGTCCCTTAAAGTCAGACAGGGAAATAACTGGAAACTCCACTTTATTTCCACGGGGATCAGTGAGCTCGCAGAGTTCATTATTTGTCTCTTTAGACATTTAATAGTTCTCTGACTAATCATTGAGGTTGGCCCCTATATGGGAGCATCGTGGTGGTTGTGGTTGCCAGGATCATCTCACTGATAATGACACGCAAAGTGAATGATCCCGTCCAGTGAGTATGCTTGACATGTTTTTTGGACAGGAGTTAGAAAGTCTCCAAATCTTAAGCAAGGTGTGATGGTTTGCAGACCTGCCCTGGAATTATTAAAGTTGCAACTAGGTGGTTTTGTTGCTTAGAATTATCCCTTCGGCTATCTAGGACGAGCATGACGTTCCAAATTATGTATAGTGGTTTGTCCACCATCTGATTAAGGCTACATAGCCAGGCGCGGATGTAAAACAAATCACACTCTGTCCACCAGGCCTTTGGAGGCCATGATGCTCGTAGCGATTCTTTAAGCGTTCCTTTTCTTTTGTTTTTTTTAATGGTAATTTTAAGGCCGATATAATTACTTCCATCTAAATTCACAAAATAGGCATGGATATGCTTAAATAAGTAACAAAGCATATATCACCTTTGAGGCGAATTTGAACTCATGCTTTTATAAAATGAAACCTATCAAGGCGGCCACATAATATTTGCTAGTTAACAGATCACCACTTTATAAGTGCTGAAAGTTATATAACCTGTACGGCTCTAGTAACTACACACACACATACTTACGAACACATGGACAACGAGATTAGTTTTTGCTCTTACAGCTAGGAAAAAAAATTTTTTATAAATTCTATACTTAAGAAAATTCACCCTGTGGATAGTGTTAATTTTGGATAGTTTCATTTTCTTTAAATGTGTGTTAATAAATGATCATTTGCGGTTAATAAATACGTTTTGTTTGTCATGTTTAGTTAAGATTTAGAAACAAATGGATTTAATTTTGTGAATTTGCAAAACTTAAGCTAAATTGTACTCGTTCGTAATCACGTTTGTTCCAACGGTCTTTGATGGTGGCTGGCTCGTTCATTCGTTCATTATTCATTTTGCTAAAAAATTAAAAAAGAGTTTCTTTTTTTTTTTAGTTATATAATAAATAATTAAATTTCGGTTATTTTTTATGTTTCACATTAACGCGCTTTTGTTGCTGGATTAAGTTGTGGGTTAACAAAATGCAAAATGTGGTCTTAACAGTCTGCTGCCTGTTTTCTGTGTATTAAATCTATAAAAATGGTTACAATTTATTTAAAATCTGGTAAATGTATATTAACGTATGTACATTGTGTGTGTTTGTTTTTGTATTTATAGTTGATTAAATAAAAATCAAATGTAAAAATGTTTACTTTTGTTTAATTTTTATGGCCCATGTAAATGTGAGAAAATTATTTTCAAGTTTGTTTTTGGCTTGCAAAAAATAAAAGCCAAAAATAAAAAAAAATTGTTAATTTATTTAGTTACATGTGTGTTAAGTTAATTGAATGTACGTGTTTATCTGCGATGTGTTGCTTTCATTCAATATCGGAAATATAGGTTAACAACTGGGATTTTTTTATGGGAGTGTTAAAATCAGCTTATTTATGCTTAATTGTTATATTTGTTGTTATATTTCTGTTGTTTTGGAAATAAGCCAAAATATCTACGATACCTTAAAGTGTATGTAATTTCTTGACTTGCGTTTTTCTCCACTTTCTAATCTAATTAAAACAACATAAATTTTGTATTAAAATTTACAATATTTTTAAACAGAATATTTTCCTTTGAACTTTTGCAATGCCACTATTTATCTGTGATTTATGTGCGTTATTTTGAAAAGCTATTATCGTTATTATTCTTCTAGTTGGCCTTTCCGAAGTTAAGAGCAAAGAAAACAAATCTCATAATTATCTTTGTCATATAATGAAAAATTCTAAGAACTGATTTTTAAAAATAAAAAATCAGAATCCGCTAATTTTTGTGTAAATCATCATATTATCACTTCCTAAAAATATTACACATATTAATACACTTATAAATAAAATTCTTGCATACTCAGCTAAAAAAATTAATGCAAATCCACCTCTTCTATATTCAATATTAAACCCTGAAACTAATTGCGATTCACCTTCAGCAAAATCAAAAGGTGTTCGATTTGCTTCAGCTAAAGAAGTGATAAATCAAACTAAAAATACAGGAAATATAATTAAATATAATAGCTCTACAGAAAAATATTTATGCTAAACTTTGCTTTTCAACAAGGAGTTTGTTCTAAAAGAAAAAAAAATTCATATTAAGATGACTCAAATTTTTATTGCATTACGAAGAGTAAACTTCGGCTGACAGCTGTCAATTCTTTCATCAAAGTTTTTAAACCCGTTTTGGCAAGATGGCGGTGTTATTTCCTTAATCATATCACGGATTTTGAGTTTTAAGCCTGCAATCGATTTGATTGGCTGTGTACAGACTCTGTCCTTAACATAGCCCCACAAAAAATTATCGAGTGATGTTTAATCACACGATTTGGCTGGTCACTCAACTGCTGATTGTCGTGAAATTATTCGATCGGGAAATTGATCATTACACACAAGTAGCACCGTCCTATTGAAACCACATGTCAGTGATATCACATTTATTGGTCTTTATAGAATACTTGACTATTTAGACCTGTGCTGCTGGGGGTATAAGGGAGCCCAGTCCCCTGAAGGCAGCAGGGGTTAACTGGAAGCTCCACGTTATTTCCACGGGGATCAGTAGCCCACAGAGTTTCCGTTATTTGCTTCTTTAGGCATTTAGCTGTTTCTCTGACTGATTATTGAGGTTGGGCCTTCAAGAGTATCGTGGTGGCTGTGGTTTTGCGGCCCCATACAGGTCTGTTTTTATGTTGGCCAGGTTCATCTAACCATTAATAACACCTACTTGGTGAATGATCCAGATCCAGTGAGCATGCTGGTCATGTGTTCTGAACAGGAGTTGGATAGTCTCCAGCTCTTCAGCAAGGAGTAGTGGTTTGCAGCCCTGCTCTGGAACCGCTGTAATTGAAAATAGGAAACACCTGTTGGTAGAATTAATCTTCGACTTTTTAGGACGTGAATAACGTTGCTTTTCATTCACAGTGGTTTGATCAGCATCTGATTAGGGCCCACGGCCAGGTGCAGATGTAAATCTTATAACGAAATGTCAGTAATATCCACGTCGTCAGTAATAGGCCAAAATTGTTGTTAACATCCCGTGATAGCGTAATCCATTGATCATTACCGTATTTACAACCTCATCTTCGAACAAAAACGGCCCAATCACGCCTCCAGACGACAGAGCGCACTATACAGTGACACAGTGAGGCTTTTCAATAATCGCTCTAGGATTTTCAGAAGGAATTTTGCTTGTTGAATGCCCTGACAAGTGAAATTGGGGGCTTCCTCTGAAAAAATGATTTTTTCCGGTGGTTCCTGAATGAATTAAGCGAAGCTACGCTGATGTGAATGGTCGGTTAGCTTCAATTCCTGCACCAGTTGAACCTCGTAAAGGTTCAAAGTTAAATCCTTACACAAAATTCGCCATTTGGTGGTCTTGGATAACCCCAATTGTTGAGAACGTTCAAGAATTGCACCAGGACCAAAGAAAAAATTTACCAAGTGTGGTTTTGGATAACCTCGCTTGTTGGCAATGTAAAAATGAATCTGCTACAAGATTGCGACTCACGGCTGCGATGTTTTCAGTTAAACGACCCGGTCGACGTCGTGCCTGCTGAGTCAAATTTAATGATCAAATTCTTAATAGCGGTCTCAGAAGGACAATTATGTTGTCCGAAAATATCATGAATTTTACGAAATATAATTTTAATAGAACTATCATATTGTTGGTATTGTTACAATTGGAAAATAAACTTCTTGTTGAAAAACCCGATACTATTGACGGTATTGTTTTCAGGGTAAAAATTTAATTAATTCAAATATTAATGCGTTTCTTCTTTTTTAATCAAATATACAATATGTGCGTAACTTTTCCGACGGGGCTTAATTTACTTTTATTTGGGTACGGTTTTCCGTCGACCCTCGACAAATTTGGTTTGTGAACAAACCGGTTTCGGCCGTTTGCCATCTTCAGTGTTCTTTTCGTCGAGAACACTGAAGATGTTCTCTTCGTCGAGAACCCTGAAGATGGCAAACGGCCGAAACCGGTTTGTTCACAAACCAAATTTGACGAGGGTCGACGGAAAACCGTACCCAAATAAAAGCAAATATACAATACCTGAAATTATTTTAATTAAATTTTTTTTTATTAATTTTTCAATTAAATATATTATTAAGTTAATTAAAAATGTAATTGTTTTATAAAATAAAAGCAAATATCTTTAGTAGTTAAAAAAATTTTTAACAACGTAGAAAAAGTTTAACTCGTCAGATTGATAATTAATTGATTAAATAATTAATTTATTTAAATAATTTTAATTTTGAGCCTTCATTTGGTGCGTGGACGGAATTTGTTTGCATCCTACAATTTAACAATTTTTTTTAGATTTTATTTAAAAAGTTCTATTCAACTTGTCCTTGAATGTGAGCAGTCTAATTATTTAATTCTGCTCAGTGGGGTAGTTCCCAACTTTTGGGAAATAAATTACAAAATTTCTTATTTTGGTTACGGAAAGCAAAGGACTGTTTCTGCCTCTTTATAGTGGATCAATCTGTCACAACTCCGATATTTTTTTATTTCTGAATTCATTCTAGAATTATTACTTTGTCTACAATTGATTTATTGTCTTAATTTGCAGAGTAAAATTATAAAAATAGACTTTTGTTGTAGAAAAAAAGTTTTTATTTATTTTAAACATTTTAAAAACATTCGATCGCTCAGCACTAAAATCGCAAATATTTAATGCAACTACAATAATTTGCTGGTGTGAAAGCATCCAATTGATGATGATAGTCTTTAGCGATAATGGGGATATGTGTAGAATTTTATATAACACACCTCTGATGCCTCGAAATAAGCAAAAATGATTGTTTTTTGTTGAAAAAACTTTAATCAAATTTTCTCGTTCTCTTCTCGTTTATTTGATTTTCTAAATTTATTACGAAAAAAAAAAAATAATTTTTATATAGAAAACAGAAATTTATTTTTGTTAAATTTTTTTCTTCCTTTTTTTTCACCGTTTATCCTGTTGTAATGTCATCATACTGATTATTATTCAAGTGCCTTGCGAAAAATAGCTTTAGTATTGTTAAATTTTAAAACTTTTAAAAAATTTTAAAAATATAAATAAGTATAATCTTAGTAATGGTCGTTTTTAAATAAATTAACAACATATTTTCAATATTTCGCTTTCCCTTGGAAAGATTCTTCAGGAAATTAATTTTTATAAAAACAAAAAATTATTGACAATTTGAAAAAATTTTTGAAAACAATTGACAAAAACATATAAAATAATTTTCTTCATACATACACACATACATACAAAATTAAAATTTCAAGTATTTAAACATACAAAAAAAACAAGGAAATGGAAATTAAATAACAAATTCTCTTTTATGAAATAATTATAACAAATTATGTGTCTTTTGAATTATGTACCGATAATTCTGCGCTAAATTGTCTGTGTCTGTTTTGAAATTTATTCTCCTGACATTTGGTACATTAACAATTTCTAACATACTTATCTAACATATAACGTCTCTTATAGTTTTTTTCTATATCTAATATTGATGCTACCTCAAACTTTGTATAATGATTATATTTCTTACAATGTGAAGATAAGGATGTCTTCTGTGTTGAAATATTCCTATATTTTTGGTCATATTTGTGACCAGCTAATCTTGTTATCAGTTTATTTTTTGTTGTCCCAATATAAACTTTGTCACAGTTCACCTGGTCATTTCCTCCACATGGTATCCTGTAAAGTACACCAGATATTTCCGTTTTTCCTATTTTATCCTTCATGCTGCCAAATAATTTATTTAATGTGTTAGATGTTTGGTGCGCAATTATATATCTATCAGTGTCATATATTTTAGACTTTCTTAATCTTTGTGATATTCCAGGAACATTAGTTAATGATTTATAAATTCTTGGTTCTACCATAGTATTTCTTAAATTATGCCTATGATTACCATATTGTCTAATTAATCGATTAGTTAATTCTACTGGAAAACCATTGTCATTAAGTATATCTCTTATTGTGTCCTTATTCTTCAAATGAAATTCTCTATCACTTATAGTCAATATTCTGTCATATCATATTTTTCGCCGTGTTTATTATAATTTTTTTCGGATGTTAGGCATAAAAATTAATAATTCTTCCAGAAGATGTTGGTTTCGTATACCAATCAAATACTAACTTATTTCCCTTTCTTATTATCAATATATCTTTATATGGAAGTTTAGATTCTAACTCTCTTTCTATCGTAAATTTAGCATCCGGTTGAAAACTATTCAATTCTGACAAAATATCATCCACTGCATCTTCCTACTCAATATACGAATATTGAAAAGGAATTATTTTTGCGTATTCTTAAGTTTTGTGTTAAAGACAACAGGTATTTTCAATTTGATAATAGGATATATCTGCAGAAGGAGGGCCTCCCTATGGGCTCTCCAACATCTCCAATTACAGCTGATATTGCGATGGAGGAATTACTAAATTCATGTATTTGGAAAATGCATATTAAACCGAAGATTATCACAAAATATGTAGATGATTTATTTTGTATAACTTTGGATTTTTGTATGAAGAAAATTGATTTATATGTTTTTGTCAATTGTTTTAAAAAATTTTTTCAAATTGTTAATAAATTTTTGTTTTTATAAAAATTAATTTCCTGAAGAAGCTTTCCAAAGGAAAGCGAAACATTGAAAATATAGTGTTAAATTTATTTATCAAGATTAATACTTATTTATTTACAAAAAAAGAGGTCGAATAAAAATAATAATCAATTTTAGAAATATTAAAAGAAATATTTCGTTCCTTAATTTATTGAAATTTAAGATTTTAAAGGACAGACCAACTTTTTTTTATAATTTCTCCCGAATTATCCTGACGTAAGTAGAAATTTTTTATGACTTGTGTTAAAAAAAATTTTTGGTTTTTTTAAATATTAAAAATACATTTTTTATCGTATCGCATTAAAGGCGATAGTTTTAACTTTCTTTTCAAAAATATATCCTTTGTTCTTTTAATCCTTTAAGCTGTTCAACTTCATTCAACTGTCAATGACATTTGATGTTGTAATTGAACAACCATTTAACTTTGTTCTTCTAAACAATCAAACAATGAATATAAATTACTTTTAAAAGTTTAAGAAGGAAATTAACAGACTGACACACACACACACACACATATGTCCTTCACATTGACATTTACATAAGCACACACACACTTTTCTATTCAATCTTAAGAAAATCAATATCTCTTTTCTAACAATAATCTAAAGTTTTAAAGCAATGAAAATTACAGAAAAAAACAAAAAACAAGAAGAAGAACAAGATAATTTTTAAAAGACAAAAATAAATTTAATAGACGCCATATCTGAGGACATTAACGAGGATATGAGAAAATCAATTTCAAGGCGAATAGTTTTTTTTTATACTTTGTGCTTTTTGTTTGCCTCTTCTCTTAATGCCAGTCTTTAACTTGATCCTTCAAGTTGTTAAAACAGTAAAAGTAAAGCAGGAACAAGAAAGTTTACACAGTCTACTGTTTAAGAAGTTTGCAGCAACTTTTTTATGCAACATTTACCGCTTTACCGTTAGTTGTTAAGGTTTTTTTTTGTTGTTTTTGAATTTGCATTTCATTATAAATAAAAGCTGTCTGTCTAAGAATAGTTTCCTTTTTCTTTTACTTTTGTTTTTATACTTATACTCGTACAATAAGTAAGAGTCCTTTCGCTAATTGCAGACGAATTTCCTGGTATTTTTTTTTTTTTTTTTTTGATTATTATTTTTTAAAAAACACGGAAGGGCGTGGTGTCGCATTTGCTTGAATTAAAACAAAGAAATTTCATGATGAATATTTACAAAGAAATATGAATAAAGAAAATCAATTAAAGACAAAGACAATTTTATATTTAAATATTAAAGAATATTAAAGCGAATTTAAAAGAAGTTACAAGAGCTTGTCTCTGAAGCGGTTTAAAATAGAAATCGTCACCCAGCTTTTGAAAGTGTTAATATCTTTCGGTTTTATAATCAACTTCTGCTCAAACTCACGTTCGTGTATATCAAAGACATTTCAAAAGCAGATATTGCAATGCCAACCTTTTCTCTGGACTAAATGATTTCCGACTCTCAACTAGTAGCTGTCCGCCTCTTTTCCCATCACGCTGTCTTTAGAAGTACCCCCCGGGGGCACATATATATGGTCTTTGGAGAAAGCAACAACTTAGACCTGTTCAACTGGGGGAAAAAGGGAGCCCAGTCCCCTTAAGTCAGCAGGGGTACAACTGCAAACTCCACTTTATTTCCACGGGAGTCAGTGACCCGCAGAGTTCCGTTATTTGTCTCTTTAGACACTTAACTGTTCTCTTGCTGATTATTAAGGTTGGCCCTTTATGGGAGTATCGTAGTGGTTGTGGTTTCGCGGCCCCATATCAGTCTATGGTTCTATGGTGGCCAGGATCATTTCGCCGTTAATGACATGCTGGGTGAATGATCCAGTCCAGTGAGCATGCTAGACATGTGTTTTGCACAGGAGTTGGAAAGTCTCCAACTCTTAAGCAAGGAGTGATAATTTGCAGCCCTGCTCTGGAATCATTGAAGTTGCAACTAGAAAGTTCTGTTGCATAGAATTATAGCTTCGACTTCCAAGGACGAGCATGACGTTCCAAATTATGTAGTGGTTTGATCCACCATCTGACTAAGGCTTCATGGCCAGGCGCGGATGTAAATCTAATCACACGTTGTCTTTAAGCTTGCATGGCATTTTCATTGAATAATCCTCTGCCCATAGTCTCAAGTCTTTTTAGCGCCAGTGCTGGAAATTCACACACAATATTCACCACTGTGTTAGCTTCTGCCGCGCACAGTCTGCAAGCATCATCTTTTTAGATTTTTGTCTTGCCTAGATGATACTTGAAGCTTCTATGACCTATTGCTTACGCAGTTATCCAGCTTAAATTACTTTATATTATATGTGAGCATTCTACTGCCTGCCAAGGGACTCTTTGTAGGACTTTCGCTCATATTAAGCTGTTTCCCAAAATGCTGCTCTGGTTATGGCACGCAGAAATTCACAGCGCATTCGCTTTTCTCTAGTTGGTCTGTTAATTCATTGTCAGCTGTGCCTAAGTGTCCTTTAACCCACATCATTGTTACCTTATTAATCGAGTCTTATCTGTAGGACTTATTTAGAGTAAACGTTCACTCGCCACCTACGTTTTATAACCGACTAGTTTTGTAGTGCAATGAAAAATTATTTTCTATACATACGACCTTCTAGCAGATGATCCAATTCATGGAGCCTAAATGTTATGGGTGGAAAAAATACGTATTTTTTTAGTAGCGGTGTCATAGACCTTTCTTTCAAAGAAATTATCACAGTTGTGTGCTATGGGGTCACTTTAATTTTAAAATCCAGGGGTGCAACGTTTCAGGTCCACAAATAACAAATGCTGAGCAAGCAAAAATATGTCCACAAGTTGCGGCGTACAAATCTGCTTTTGAATTTTATGTATCGAATCCTCAAAATAATTCGCAACATATAAAATGGAGTCACTTCAGAAAATGAGTTCCTACGAAACAACACCATCAGCTTCGTATTACTCCTCAGGCTATTGTATAAATTGAAAATCTTTTACTCTATGCTTTTCGAAAGATCTCGTTATTGATAAGCAAACTTTTTATATTAGAATCGAACTTAGGCCTAAATAAAAAATTATAATTTATTTATCAAACATACATTTTTCCAAAAAAAAATTTAAATAGATTTTATTTTTATTTTCTTTACAGTTAACGGAACGTGCTCCCTTTTACTCACAGAAATCCTGCATTTTATTTTTTTTGTCTCAATTTTTTTTATTTAAAGTAATGGCTTTAAATAGCACCCAAAGAATGACTCTATTAAACAAAAACATGTGTTTTACCTAAAAACGAAAAAAAAAACAAAACAAAACTTTAATTAAACCAAAGAAGTTTTTAACTAAACGAAAATATATTTTTATTCAATTTAAAAGTAAAAAAAAAAATTTTTTTTTAACTTAAAAGGAAACGGAACTTTTGCTTTAAACACTTTTACTTAAGCACTACTTGCCTTAAAATTTTGTTGTTTTAATTTTCAATAAAAAATACTTAAAAAATGGCGTTGCTGGAGGCACGACCATATCGACCCTTCAAGTCGAGTGAAGAATATTTGGAAGCAATGAAAGAAGATTTGGCCGAATGGATGAACACACTTTATCCGGAATTAACAATAAATTCAGATAATTTTATGGATCGTTTGGATACGGGTGTGGCATTGTGCAAGGTAAGTGATTTCATTTTGGTTAACAAAAAAGTTTTAATATTTAAAAAACACAACAAAAAAAAAACACAAAATACAATTGCTGAAACATGACAGCGTGAGTTTGTACCATTTATTAGACACTGCAGTAATAATGCGGCAAACAAAAATTAAATGTAATAAAAACAACTAAATGAATAAGAAACAGTTTGTACATTTAGGATACCAACGACAAAAGTTCATTATACTCGGCTTTACACACAATGACTCACGTACATTGAGCTGCCCCTTCAATTTGAAATGGCAATAAATTTTAAAATTTCATAGGAATTTTTAGTTTGTGCAAGGACAGCAATGAAATTTAAATTGAAAGGACAAAGGACTTTAAAGTTAGCAAACACAATAGCAGCTAGGGACTTTTTTCTTTAATTAAAAGCGGGAATAGGTTCTCTTTCAAAAGATTTTTTTTAATTTTAGGTTACACAGGGTGTCAGCCGGGAATAATACTACTTTTTATTTTTAAAGAGAAGTAGGCAACAATGCCTATTTAGTCAAGTACCGTGCTACATTCTTTAGGAAAGGGATAGAGAAGAGACGAAACAGGTGGTGAGAGTTTGTGTTTGTCTATAACTTTTGATTAAATGAAAGAGAATGGATTTTATACTGATAAATGTCTTATTTTTTTCGGCAATTATGTATGGAATACAATATCCGATAAATGTCCGCCTCTTTTAGTCTCACAAATGCAAGCCCTTTTGAGCACATTTTTTCATTACATTCTCACACATTTCACGCGGTATTTAATTAATTTCATTACGACTATTTTGTTTGAGTTGCTCAAGCGTTTGTGGGGTGTTTGCATAAACCTTGCTTTTCAGATATCCCTACAAAAAAAGTCCGGAGCAGCCAATTAGGCGACCGTAGAGGACAAACTACATCACCATTTTTTGAAATAACTTGTTGCGGAATCCTAGCTATATGCGATGTCTGGCACCGTTTGATTGATACCACATGTTAATCAAGCCCAAAGCATGCAGTTGTGGCATTAAAACGTTTTCCATCACATCACGATATCGCTCCCGATTCACCGTTACTGCTACGCCATTTTCATTTTCAAAGAAACGATTCCTCTTGATGAAATTCCACACCATACTGTCCATTTTAATGGATACAAAGTTGACTGTTAAATAATTTGAGCGTTTTCCATTCCCCACAACCGACTATTCTGTTTATTCACATATCCATTCAAATGAAAATCTGCCTCGTCATGAAAATCGGGGTTTTCAGGGGCGAGCTGTAACATCCTATTCGTATATGTACTGCGGCGTAAATGGTCTTGTGGAAGAAGCTCTTGTGTCAACTAAATCTTATATGGAAACAAATGTAAATCCTTTTTTTTTCTTTTTTTTTATTTAAGAGAAGTAGCACTTTAGGCAACAATGCCTATTTAGTCAAGTGCCCCGTGCTACATACTTTAGGAAAAGGGATAGAGAAGAGATGAAAGAGGTGGTGAAAGTAGAAGGATAGTCAGAAATTAACTGCTGTATAAGACAGCACAGCGATCAGTGACTATGCCTTTATCGCTGAGCAGCCCCACCGACAGTCAGTTTTTATTTTTGTAGTGAAAAAAACCAAGGTCTTCGTTGGGAATCGAACCCATAACCCCTATACTGACAAGCTAGTACGCTACCTACTAGCCTACAGGGCCACCTATCCTGGTGCAAAGTTGTTCTTTGAAGACCAAGCTCCTGAGCGCGGCAGCGAATTGAGGTTGATGGATTGTTTTGAAAACTTTCTTGAGCAGCAGTAATCTTTTCAGACAATCTTGCAGAACGTTGTGTGATTTATGCTTCGGCCTATTACCTACACATCCTCTTTCTACGAAATCATTCGCTACACGATAAACAGTGCGTTTTGTGGGCACGTTGCTTCTTCCAAACATTTCACGTAATTTTCTCATTGTCACAGTAATGTGATGATTGATTTTTTAATAAAATATTAGAACGATTAAAACACGTTGATTTATCGAATATTTTTCCATAATAAATTTGCTACGTGTCTACTTTATAACTGCCAAATATGAACTGTCAAGACTAATGTTTACTAAAATGGCGGCAAGACAATATAGTATACCTTCCCGGTGAACAGCCTTTAGTTTGCTTTTTGAAATAAATTTTAAAGTACACAAAATGAAATATTTATTCATCGCCATTGGATATCGTTGGCTTTTTAGCACCATTTGTTAGGAAATAAAACATAAGCCACCTAAAATCAAATTGACATTTTTATTATTAAATTAAGTAAAATATTTCATTCATAAAACTCCCTACTTTATTTGTTTTTAAAAATATTTTCACTTTCAAATATTTTGTTTAAGTTTTTTTCACTAATAAAACACAAAATTGTTCTTCAAACATATAAATTTATGATGTCAAATATTTTATTTCTATAGATTATCTATCTTATCTACAGAATTAGATATTATTAATTTGATTTTCAAATGTTAAACCTTTTAGGGAAAAGTATGCGAGTTCCAAGAATTATATTTTTCTTTTTATTTATCGTTTTACATCTTCATTTAGGGATAAATTTATTTTTGTTTATCGGATACCCCTCGTTTAAAGCAAACAAATCACTTTGAACTATTTCAACTTTGCTCATTTAAATATTTTTCCAGCCTTTTTTTTTTTAATATGGAAAATTTCTTGAATACATAATGTGACCAACTAAATTTGAAAACGTCATTTATGTCTTCAAGCTAATAGCGGAAATATTTAGTTAAGACATGTTTTCCAAATCGAAAAGTTTTTAAGCATTTTAAATAAGACTTTCAAAAAATGTGACCTTTTTTTGCCATATTTCAGAAATAAAATTTGAACTATTCGCATATTTGAACTATCGCAATGTCAGCTTTGCGTAATATCAGCAAGTGATATCATTTGGCATAGCTTTTAGCATAATAATATTCTAGACCAAGTTGATAAAGAGCTTAGGGAAACTCAAATGTTGTACGAGCACCTGAGTAGAACAAAAATAGTCGAAAGACTTCATCGCACACTCGTTATTGGAATGCGGTGTATACAATGAGTGTATCGAGTACCACATCAGCTGATACGATGAACGGTAGAGCAGAAGGAATTGTTTATTAAGCTGAGTTAAATTTGTTCTGTTATTTACGTTTGAGCCTTTGTCACGCAAAATTGGTTGAACTGCTACATGCATACGATCAAATAGTGAAAAGTCGGATGTAAGAAGGAAAGATTCTCATTGCACCTGTAGCGTACATACATAGTCACTTGTACCGGTACTGTGTAGTGTGAGTTGATTGTTGTGATTGTCTATGCAATGCGTGATAAGATTTACGTCAGTACTTAACTGTGTAAGCCATAACCTGACGGTGGATCATAACACTGTGGATGATTTAAGCATCACCTACGCCCCAGGAAGCCTTCAAATATGTCTATCCTCCAGTCACTCCTAGTCGCAACTCCGAGAGATCGAAGCAGGCCGCAGCCCTCACTCCTTGCTAAAGAAGCTTAATAAAATTTCAGAACACAATCGCAAGCATGCTCACTGAACCACGAGCATTGCGTTCATTGTGAATGATCCAACCCATACAACTCAAACGAGGATCGCGAAACCACAGCCACCACGATGCTTCCGAAGGGCCAACTTCAATAATCCATCAGAGAACAGCTAAAAGAATAGAGATTCCCGTCGAAATAAAGTGGAATTGTCCAGTTGGCTCCTGCTAGTCTTTAAGGGGACTGGGCTCCCTTTTACTCCCGTTGACTCATGTAATGACGGTGAGATTCCGTCAAAACATTTCAATGTGCCCCCGGGGGGAATATGGTGTAATACGTGATAAGATTTATATCTGCACCTAGCTGTGTAAGCCATAATTAGATGGTAGAGTCATTCTCGCCCTAGAAGGCCTTTAGATGCATATATATCTCCGGTCACTCCTAGTTGCAACTTCAAAAGCCGGAAGTAGGCGGCAGCCTTCACTCCTTGCTGAAGAGTTGGAGACTATCCAACCCCTGGTCCAGAACGCATGAAGCTTAATATAATTAAGAACACGACGGCATTCATGCTCACTCGACCTGGACGATTCATTGTGTTCATTGTGAATGATCAAACGAGGGCTTCGAAACACACAGCCACCACGATACTCCCGAAGTTCCCACCTCAATAATCCGTCAGAGAACAGCTAAAAGGCTAAAAAGATAAAAAGCGCGTGAAAATAAAGTGGAATTGTCCAATTGGCTCCTGCTAGCCTTTTAGGGGACTGGGCTTCCTTTTATCCTCGTTGACACATGTAATGACGGTGAGATTTCGTCAGAGATTATTAATGTGCCCCCGCGGGGGGGGGGGGGGTTTAGCGGGTGGATGTCCCTCTAAACATCCCCGGGGGCACATTTATTGGTCTCTATAGAATACTTGACTATCTAGACCTGTGCTGCTGGGGGTATAAGGGAGCCCAGTCCGCTTAAGGTAAGCAGGGAGTCAACTGGAAGCTCCACATTATTTCCACGGGAATCAGTAAGCCCCATAGTTTCTGTTAATTGTCTCTTTAGACTTTTAGCTGTTTCTCTGACTGATTATTGAGGTTGGCCCTTCGGGAGTATCGCGGTGGTTGTGGTTTTGCGGCGCCAGCATGAATTGATTTATAGTGGCCAGGATCATCTCGCCTTAAATCACACCAATGGGTGACTGATCCAGATCCAGTGAGCATGCTAGTCATGTGTTCTGGACAGGAGTTGGATAGTCTCCAGCTCTTCAGCAAGGATTAGTGGTTTGCAATCCTGCTTTGGAGCCGCTGAAATCGCAACTAGGAAAGACCTGTTGCTAGAATTAGACCCCGGCGTTCTAGGGCGTGAATGACGTTGCTTTTCATTCCCAGTGGTTTGCCCACCATCTGATTAAGGCCCACGGCCTGGTGCAGATGCAAATCTTATTTTTTTGAAGAGAAGTAGCACTTCAGGCAACAATGCCTATTTAGTCAAGTACCGTGCTACATCATTTAGGAAAGGGATAGAGAAGAGATGAAACAGGTGGTGAAAGTAGAAGGATAGTCGGAAATTAACTGCCGTATAAGGCAGCACAGCGACCAGTGACTATGCCTTCATCGCTGAGCAGCCCCACCGACAGTCAATTTTTATTTTTGTAGTGAAAAAAAACCAAGGTCTTCGTTGGAAATCGAACCCACAACTCTGACAAGCTAGTACACTACCTACTAGCCTACAGGGGCACCTAAATCTTATCACGGAAAATGTCACTCTAAATAATTCACACTAGCAGCGATCACTAACAATGTATTTGTTGCTAGTCGGCCCAACGTTACATATATTCAGGCCAGTGATGTTGGAATGTGTTCTAAGACTTAAGAGATGTGCGTCGGTTATGTGGATTAAAGGACATAGGCAGACATAGGAATGAACTGACTTAATGCGAGCTAAAGTCACACAACTCATTAGGCCTAAACAGGTAGAGGTAGGCTACTATATATAGACAGATTCGAATGGTGCTTAAAGAGCCCATAGCAGGAAGGCAAGTAGGGTGGGTGCTCAGATAAAGCAGAAGTAAACCAAACTGTATAACCGCGTTAGTGACAGATCATGGAAACTTCAAGTGTCATCTAACAATACGTTCGTAAACTTTGCAAGACTTTTAGGACATTTCCTGATTTCATGAGGCGATATTTTACGTGATACACACCTTAATGTCGTAAAAGACGCCCATGTCTTGTTTGAATTCATAGATGTGTGTGTTTGTGTTTTTGTACGCTTTTTTTTCGTGTCCATTAGTTAATTTGCGTTTGTGTATTAAACTAAAAGCCTGTGTATGGCTTCCGTTCGAAAGATCATTCATTAGTTGTGTGTGAAAACTAAAATAAATTTGAAGAAAAAGTCAAATGAGCAAAGCAAGTTTATTTTTTAAGTAAATAAATTTTAAAATCTGTATGCAAATGCTTTTAAAGCTTCTAATTATGCTATTGCGGTTGCAGACACGTTGTTGTAACAACAATAAAAAATATTCATCAAACATCTGTCAGATCGTTTCATTATTTATGCATTCGTTAGGTAACATTATTTTTTGTTAAATAAATTTATTTTTCTTAGTGTGTGTGTGTGTGCTTGTGTGTGTTTGTATAATTGATGTTTATCAGCATAAACAATTCCAGTAGTTCACTGGCTTGTTGTTTTAAGGTCTTTAAAGCGTTTTATTTTTTTTTTGTTTTTGTTGCTGTAAATTTATTATCAGAAGCAAACAAATAAAATCAACAGAAAGACAAACAACTGCAAACAATTTACAACAAGTTTATTTAATGTTTTGCTAAATGTTCACTGGGCTTGTTTCTCCCAATGATAGTGCTGCTGCTGCTGCTGCTCTTGGTTGCATCTTCTTGTGTTCATTTTATTACATTTGTTGTTTGTTTTTCTTTTCTTTTCTTTAAAATGTTAAGCATGTGATTTGGCTGGGATGGAAAAGTATGGCTGAATACTTTAACATGGTCTGTGTAAACATTGATTTTTCTTTTTGTGTTGTTATTGTTGTTTTAGCTGTGGCATTTCTGTTTTAATAATCGTTTTCAGCCTGCAGTGATCATGTATCCATGCAGTTCTGATGCTGGCCTTGTTATTTTATACTTGCTAAGTTCTACTTTAGGATCTTTCTAAGTGCAGTGGATAACAGATAGCAGAACTAATTTATGAAATCTAAAGAGTAATTCTGGAGAACAAAATTTCAGATTTCAGAATATACGCTGTGGCAAGGGCTACGCAATATCCAAAACTACATTTTGTTGAATTTTTAATACATGACATAATTTTCCTCTTCGTTAAAGAGCTGCAGCTCCACCATTACAAATTTATTGCTATGCTTATGCCGTTCCCTCCCTTGTCCACCCTGTAAGTGCTACTTTTAGAAACATGAGAAAGAAGCTTATTGAGCCTTCTAAAAATTATATCTATCTTATGCTTCAAAGTCCATTAAAATCGGCAGAGCCACACACAAACTTACAAAGAGATTTATAATTTGCAGATGGTAAAAATATAGAAGAACCGCAATGCCGGGTATTTGTTTTCCCTTTTTTTATTATCACAAACACATGTTTATTTGGGTTTCACGTGTCTTTATGAAAATTCTTCAGTTCTTTTTTTCATTTTCATTAACTTTTTAGTTGGAAAACTTTTTTTTTTAACTTTGTGTTTTTTTCCTGTAGACTTTTCTGTGCACAATAAAAAGGCGTGAAAAGTTTTATTAAATACTTTTATGATCAATTGTAATTTATTTGTTTATGATAACAAAAAAAATTATAAAACATTAAAAGCTTCATTGAATAAAAGAAATGAATTAACAAATTTAGTTAAATTGTTAAAAACCCTTTAAAAACTAAAACAAATCTTGAAATATTCATAAAAAAAGAGAAGTTACTTAAGCACAGTATAACTGAGCATAAATCAATTTTCGAAGAACTTATAAATCTAAAAAACACACATACAGTGAACTCGCAGAAACGTGAACACCCAATAACATGAACATCCAAAAACATGAAAATTTTTTTTTCTTACATTGACTACTCTAAAACGTGAACAAAGGCTGAAGGCTCTAAAGCGTGAAGTTTTTATCGAACGTTAAAATTCAATTTTGTAAGCCTATTTAAAGATTTTGGGATTCCCCGCAGAAGAATTTCGTAGTTTGTTTGTTGTAAACAACTTCTGTTGCAGGATAAGTAGACTTGGTATTACCGCGGCAGTCCTACTGGAAGCATCCTCTGTGCTGACTATGCATATGAATAATATAAACAAGTGATCTCTAAAAATATTTTTATTGAAAATATGTCTAATAAAAAACCAAAAGTGTTAACTCCTCAAGAAAAGTCAGATATTTTAGAGCTTTTATGGAAAGTTACACCTGTAACTGGTTTGTCGAAAAAGTATAATGTCGTCAAATTGACGATTTTTTCAATAAGAAACAAAAAAGATGCAATTTCAAAATGTACATCTTCGGAGCTTCCAAAAATGGAAAGATCTCTGTAATAATTTAGAAATTAGTATCTTAGAAACCCTTTTGCAACCCATAGTAGCATAGTACATATATTAAAATATGGCAGAAACTTACAAAAAGTAGAATCAAAACATGTCTCATAGATGAAAAATAACGTACTTTATTTTAAATTAAATAAAAGATAAAAAGAGACTAAAATATGTTATAGAAAAAATGCAATTGAAAACGTGAACACCCTCGGTAAAAATTAGTTCAAGTTTCTGCGAGATCACTGTACATAATTCTAAGAAAAAAAAATAGTTTGCCACTGGAAAGGGGCCAGTTGATGGCTGCGATGTTACGCAAACTGAAAAACAACAACGGAGTATTATAAGCTTAGCTTCTGCATTAAAATTTGAACAGCCTTCTTTTAGTATACTAAATTATTACTTTGTTTTGCCGCCATTTTGGTAAATTTAGTAGTAATGAAGTAGACACAGTGCAAATTTATTATGGAAAAATAATCGATAAACCAAGATGTTTTAATCGTTAAAACATTTTATCAAAATCAATCATCGATTACTGTGACGATCAGAAAGTTTCGTACAATTTTTGGAAGAACCAACGTGCCAACAAAACGCACTATTTATGGTGTAGTGAATGATTCCGAAGAAAGAGGCTCTGTAGGTGAAAGGTCCAAGCATGGAGCACAACGTACTGCAAGATCGGCTGAAATTATTACTATTGCTCAAAAGAGTGTTTAAAACAATCCATCAATCTCAATTTGATGCCGGAGCTTGGTCTTCAAAGAACAACTGTTGCAGTACAAAAAGAACACTGAAGATGGTAAATAGCCGAAACCGGTTTGTTCACAAACCAAATTTGGCGAGGGTCGACGGAAAACCGTACCCAAATAAAAGTAACAACTTTTGCCTTTGTTTCCATATTAGATTGAGATGACACAAAAACCACCAGACAGACCATTTACGTCGCCCACGACAATACCATGCTTAAACATTTACAGCCGTATGCATAAAAACTTAAAGCCGTTGTTAAACACAATTTCCTAAAGTTGTGTTCAAAAAACGCTTCTACCTTAAAATACCTTTGCTAACTTTAAAGTAGGAAAAACCTACTTTAAATCTACAACAAATTGACAGTTCTATTTTATTATTGAAACTTTAATAACAAAACAAATTGTGTTGACAATAAAGTGAGCCGTTTATTTTAAAAGTGGCATAAGTCACTTTGTTTTTGTCATCTTTTTTATTTTAAATTACTTTATAAAATATTTTATAGGAAATATCATGGTAAAATTGAATCCATTGAATTTTTAGCCAATTCACTTAGCCTGTATTTAGTTTTCTTTCTAAAACGGATTTTTTTAATGATTGTGTTGAAATAAAATCTTTTTTCTCCATGTTGTGTACGACAGGGGGCTATTACTACTATTACTATTTTGTTCTTTACATAAGTCACTATGTGCAATAATATGCTTTTGAGTTGTGACATTCCTAGATATTTTATACCACACGCAGCAACCTCCTGAGAATAAAAAAATAACAAAATAATGCTTATTATGTGTAGTATATTAGATATCACTGTAATATAGTTCAGTACACTGCACTATTCTTTCGAACTAATAGAAATAAGTCCAATAATCATAACAATACTTCACACACACTTATTACATGTTTCCATTTCTTTCACACTAAGCTCCGTAATTAATTTCCTGAGTACAGCGTCCTACGCCACTTTCAAAATAAACATTTTTGTTATACCGTTAATTATCAACACTCCTCTCAAACAAATCTCAATACTTCTTAACTTATTAATTTCAAATTTATTAAAAATGAAAAAAAAAACTGTTCAGTTGTGACTTATACCACTTTCAATGTAAACGGCTCAATTGACACTTTTACTTTGTTATTCCAAAAATGTTTCAAAATGTTTATTAAAAACAAATTGTAGTCTTATAGATCACTGAGAGTTAATCCTCAAGGTGATTACAGAATAAATAGTTTACAGATTTCTGATATATTGAAAGCTTTAAAAAATAAGAAGGCACCTGGTATAGACAGTATTAATAATAGATGTCTTAAGGCGCTTCCCCAAAAAGGCATTTCATTTTTGACTACTAATATTAACTCGTGCCTTAAGCTGTGTTATTTTCATAAAAAGTTTAAGAAAGCTAAAGTTATCCCAATCAAAAAGCCTGGTAAGCAACCCGATTGTCCGTCTTCATACCGCCCTATCAGCTTATTGTCAAGTGTTAGTAAAGTTTTGGAAAAAGTCATTAAAATTCAATTGACTAATTTTATGGAAGAAAAAAATATTATTCCACGACATCAATTTGGATTCCGCAGAGAACAAAGTACAGCCCACCCACTGATAAGAATTCGGGATTTAGTTAAAACGAACTTTAGCCTTCAAAAATCTACTGGCATGATACTTTTAGATGTCAAAGCCGCATTTGATTCAGTCTGGCACGATGGTCTGGTTTTCAAAATGATAAATTTGAATTTTCCAATCGCTCTGACAAAAATAATTGAAAGTTTTCTCACCGCTCGTTCCTTTAAAGTTCACATTGGTTCAAGCCATTCTAAAAGCTATTCCATAGTGGCAGGTTGTCCCCAAGGTTCATGCCTATCACCTGTCCTTTATAATTTGTACACATCTGATTTTCCTTAAATTGATTGTTGCACCTTATCCATATTTGCAGACGATACCGCGATATTAAGTTCCGAATTCCGGGCTGGTGATATAATGTCTAACTTAGACAGAGCGTTATCTGAGATTTTATTGTATTTCAGTAAATGGAAAATTGCTCTAAATTACGAAAAAATTCAAGCGATTTACTTCACTAGGAAACGTAAGGAATGTTACACACCACAGACAAATATTACTATAAACAACAATTCTATTCAATGGGAACCGAAAGTTAAATACCTGGGAGTTATGCTTGATCCGAAAATGAAGTTCAAGGAGCATACACTTTATATGGTAAAGTTAATATATTAACCCGTATCTTATACCCCTTTATAAATCGCAAATCCGGTCTAAGCATTGCTAATAAAAAACTCATTCTTAAGTCCATTTTTCATTCTGTAATATTCTATGCAGTCCCCGTTTGGTCTATTAGCGCTTTTTGCCATATCAAAAAACTGCAAATAGCACAAAATAAGCTGTTGAAACTAATATTCAACTTGCCTTGGCACTTTTCAACCACGCGTCTTCATGATATTGCAGGCTTAGAAATAGTTCTAGACAGAATTAATAGACTTACGCTAAATTTCAATACGAAATGTCTGAATTCTGAGTATGTTCATATTAATGAGCTAGTACCACCTGCGAATTTATATAGTCAATTGTTAAGTAGTTTTAGTAGTTTTATATAAAAATCAAATAGGTTTTTTCCCAATTTTTCTCCTCCAAAAATGATGTCAATATGTATATATGTATGTATATGCAAATTGACCTTTCTTGGGTATTTTTTTTGTTTATTAAAAAGATTAATAAAAAAACAACAAAAAAAATGTTGATTTTGCTAAAAACAATAAAAAAATTTTTTATGGATCTAACTACTCGGATAAATAATATTCATTTTTATGAATCGTTAACTACAAAGTGACAACTGAAAACAGTGGCATTGCCAGAGTCAAAATACTAATTTAACTACAGCATACATTAGCTAAAGTACTGTTTTTGAATACCATTTTTTACCAAACGTCTGTTAGCCTTAAAGAGTTTGTTAACTAACGTGTACTTTAAAGCTCAAGTAAGCGTTTTTTATGCATACAGCCGCAAACGTTTACGATCCAGCTTCATGATATCTAATATAAACTTCATACGGAAACAGTCATATCGATATTTGCTCCATTTTAAATACTTAATAATAAAGTTTAAAAAGTATAAAAACCTTTGTTGCTTTAATCTACTATTCCAATTCAAGAAAACTTCACAAATTGTTCAAATAAATTGACTGTCAACAAACAAACAGAAACATTTTCAAACAGATTAAAGTAAGTCATTACAGTTGATAGGTTTATGATGCAATAGAATAATATCCTTCAATAGATATTGAATGTCTACAGCAAATGTCCTTAAAATAACAAAAGACATACACACATCTCTAAATAAACAGAATTGGTAAATAATAAAGTCATAAAAACCATGCCAACAAAGAAATAAACAATTGAAAACTATTTTAGTTGAAGACAGAGTAGCCAGACTTGACAATTTATTTAATCAAGTTTAACGTCGGCAAATAGACAACTTCATTGATTTTATCAAGTTTCCAAATTAATTTTCGTATATTTTCTTTAAATACTACTTTCCTTTGCCACCATTTTGGTAACATTTGTCATGACATTTCATATTTGGCATATGTGAAGTAGATAAAAAGTAGACAAACCAACTTGTTTCAATCATTGCAACATTTTTTCAAAATCAATCATCGATTAACCTTAGAAAAATAACGTTATTTTAAGTACGGTAAAGATAACCTTACATCTGAAAGACGTATGGTTTCTAACATCCTTCTAAGGACTTAAAAAAAATAAACATTTCCATAGGAGTTATTGAGATCATTTATTTTCACTGAATTTTCTCTTTGATATCCATTAGCAAGCTACTGAGATCAACTGAGAATACTGAGCATATACATTTTCTTTCACTACAAACCACAGAGATGGAGTACAAAATTAAAAAGGCATACGTCTGATAGACGTAACTTATCTATGCAGGGCTAATACAAAAAAAAATTCCTGCTGCTCAAGAAAGCTTTTAAAACCTCAACCTCAATACGACGCCGTGCTCAGAAGCTTGGTTTTAAAAGAACAACTTTGGCCACATTTTGCACAAGGATTTGCATTTGTTTCCATATACGATTCAATTGACACAAGAGCCATTTACGTCGCCGTACATATGCCAATAGAACTTTACAGCTCGCCCATGATAACCCCAATTTTCATGAAAAGATTATAGTGATTGACGAGCTACATTTTTACTTAAATGGTTATAAGAATAAACAGAATAGTCGGTTCGGGTGAATGGAAAACCCTGAAATTATTCAACAGCCACTTTTGTATCCATTAAAACTGACAGTCTAGTATGCAATTTAATTAGGAGGAATCACTGGACCTTCTTACTTCTTTGAAAATGAAAACGGCGTAATGGTTACTGTCAATGGCGATATGATCGAACAATTTTTAACGCTAGAACTGCATGCTTTGGCTTGGATTAACATGTGGTATCAACAAGACGGTGCCACATCGCCTACAGGGTTACAATGGAATTACTGTGAGATCTCTTTGCACAAAAAGTTAGTTCAAGACATGGTGATGTTGATTGGCCTCCACGATCGCCTGATTTGACTGCTCTAGACTTTTTTGTGGAAATATCTGAAAAGCAAGGTTTATGCAAACAATACAAAAACGCTTAAGCAGCTCAAACAAAATATTTGTTATGAAATTAATGAAATACCGCGTGAAATGTGTGAGAATGTAATGAAAAATGTGCTCAAAAGGGCCCGCATTAAATAAAACATTTATCAATATAAGATCCATTCTCTTTCATTTAAGCAAAAATTATAAACAAACAAAGTAGCATACCTTCCTGGCGGACACCCTGTATGTACTACGTGATAAGATTTACATCTGCGCCTGGCTATGGAGCCTTAATCAGATAGTGGATCAAACCACTGCATAATTTGGAACGCCATGCTCGTCCTAGGAAGCCAAAGCCATAATTCTATGCAACAGAACTTTCTAGTTGCAACTTCGATGATTCCAGAGCAGGGCTGCAAATCATCACTTCTTGCTTAAGAGTTGGAGACTTTCCAACTCCTGTCCAGAACACATGTCTAGCATGCTCACTAGATCTGGGAACATTTCACCAGGTAGGTGTTATTAAAGGTGAAATGAACCCGGCCACCATAGAACAATAGACTGATATGGGGCTGCGAAACCACAACCACCACGATACTCCCATTAAGGGCCAACCTCAATAATCAGTCAGAGAACAGAGTGTGATTTATTTTACATCCGCGCCTGGCTATGTAGCCTTAATCAGATGGTGGACAAACCACTATACATAATTTTGAACGTCATGATCGTCCTAGATAGCCGAAGGCATAATTCTAAGCAACAGAACCACCTAGTTGCAACTTTAATGATTCCAGGACAGGTCTGCAAACCATCACACCTTGCTAAAGAGTTGGAGACTTTCTAGCTCCTGTCCAGAACACATGCCAAGCATGCTCACTGGACTGGATCATTCACTTTGCGTGAGATGATCCTGGCCACCATAATTTTCATTATTCCCTTATGGGGCCGCAAAACGAAAACGACAACCACCACGATGCTACCATATAGGGGCAAACCTCAATGATCAGCCAGAGAACTATTAAATGTCTAAAGAGACAAATAATGAACTCTGCGAGCTCACTGATCCCCGTGGAAATAAAGTGGAGTTTCCAGTTGTCTCCCTGTCTGACTTCAGGGGACTGAGCTCCCATTTTCCCCCAGTTGCACAGGTCTAGATAGTCGAGTATTCTATAAAGACCGATAAATGTGCCCCCGGGGGGAACGCCAGAGAACAATTAAATGTCTAAAGAGACAAATAACGAACTCCGCGGCTTACTGATCTCCGTGGAAATAAAGTGGAGGTTCCAGTTGTACCCCTGCTGACTTCAGGCGACTGGGCTCCCTTTTTCCCCCAGGTGCACAGGTCTACATAGTAGCTCTCCATTAAGACCATATATGTGCCCCCAGGGGGTTCCCCCTGTATGTACTCAAAAGTTCTGAAAAAAACACCTCAATATCCTTTGTATTTCCTAAGCATATGGTATAGCAACAAGAGGATGCCACATCGTACACAGCCAGGATTAAAATGGAATTCTGCGAGACCACTTTCCACAACACGTTATTTTAAGAAATGGTGATGTTGATTGGCCCCTTAGGTCGGCTGATTTGATTGCTCCTAACTTCTTCTGAAAAGCAAGATTTATGCAAACAAACCAGAAACGCTTGACTGACCAACTCCAACATAAATAAAGTTACTGAAATACCGCATTAAATCTGTGAGAATGTAATGAAGGGCTCACATTTGTGAGGCTAACAGAGGCAAACATTCATCTGATATTGTATTTCATACATAATTGCTGAGATTTACAGATTTTTCGATATTTCTTAATTTGTTATCCCAAACAACATTCCCCCCGGGGGCACATTATAAGCCTTTATGGATCACACAACCATGTAGGCTTGTGTGTAGCGGGGGTAAAAGGGAGCCCAGTGCCCTTCAAGGCTAGCAGGAGCCAACTGGACAATCCACTATATTTCCACGGGAATCAGTAAAGCCCCAGAGTTCGGCTATCTGTCTCTTTAGGGCCTTCGGGAGTATCGTGGTGGCTGTGTGTTTCGAGGCCCTCGTTTGAGTTTGTCGGTCGGATTATTCACAATGAACACAATGAATGGTTCAGGTCCAGTGAGTATGAATGCCGTCATGTTCTTAATTATATTAAGCTTCATGCGTTCTGCACCGGAAGTTGGATAATTTCCAACTCTTTAGCAAGGAGTGAGGGCTGCGGCCTACTCCGGGCTTTTGAAGTTGCAATTAGGAGTGACCGGAGGATATACGTATGCTCGGCCTTCTAGGGCGAGGATGATGCTACATTTCATCCACAGTGGTAATGATCCACCATCTGATTAAGGCTAATGGTCAGGTGCAGATGTAAATTTTATCACGTCATCCCAATCAACATATAGCACAGCTGTAGGCTATAATGCTTTGCGAAAAACTGTAGTTTCCCGGTTGGAAAATAAAATTGTTCCAAAAACGTTTTTAGTTGGTTAACTCTGTTTCAGCTAACACCATAGAGTACTACTATCGCAACATTACTTTTTATTTATTTCGTATCGTTTTTTTACAGAGTATCTTGCTGAACTTTGAAATTTGTGAAAATATATATTCACCATATAAAAAATTGAGGATTTATTAAGTCTTGTTAACGATTTTGTTTTGCAATCTTTGGCGATTTTAAGCCAATTATATCTGGCATCCTTATATCCTTAAATTCAGTCAATTGCAGATGACGAAATAAATTAAAGATAACAAGGCTTTTAATACAAAGTTTAGAGAATTTTAATAGTTTTTAGTCACAACAATTCAAGGATCTCTAAGGAAAATTATAACTAAAAGCTTGAATGACTTATTTTATTTTTGTTATTGTGATGTGCCAATACTTATCTTGACATAGTTGGTATTTAATAAAAAAATACAGAAATAGTTGATTTCTATTCTTGGCTTTAAGCCAAATATTATTTTAATTTTAACAAAAAAAAAACAAAAAAGAAATTATTTTGTATTATTCTTAAAGTAAGTTAAACTAAATAACAGAAAAAATTTCAAATACGTGCTGGTTGCTATAAAACTTCCTTCCTGTCTTTTATTTTCAAATGGAAGGAAAATAAAAATAAGAAATTTATAAATAAAACTGAAAACAAATACTAAGAAGAATAAGAAACAGGCACAATAAACTGAAGGTAAAAAGTTCTTTTTATTTTCAATTTTTTTTTTCGTTTCGTTTCATTTTCTATTTTTATCTGTTTTTGTTAAATATTGTTTTTCATGGGTTTTAAAGAAGAAATGGTTAAGAAAATGTTATAAAGTTTCTTCCTTGTTCGTTTGTTTTATTCTATTTGCCGTTATGTTGTTGTTGTTGTTGTTGTTTATATCATGCACTAATAAACTTTGTTGTCTAAAAGTAAAAAGAACCACTCATGTAATCATTCATGTCCTTTAAGTAAAACTATATTACATGGCATGCGATTAAATCTAAGCAAAGGTGGCAGATACTTTATGAAATAAAACGACCTCCACATAATTAAAATATTTAAGTTTATAAATTCTTTGTGTATACTAATGGTTGCATTAGGTTTTATATTACAAAGTTGCTGAACATTCCTGGTGCACTGTTGCACAGTAAAAGATTTGGTCTAAAAAATATCTAAATAACTCCTTAGTATCTAAACAGCTAACTCCTAGAAGAAGAAAAAGAAAATTTAAAAAAGACTATGTAAATCCCACAATTCCTAGAAAGTTTTTAAAAATTTCCAAAAATGGGATTTTTAAAATATTTGCCATATTTATCATAAAATGTTCTAAAGGGTCCGCCAAATATTATTTTGTTTTAAATGCTCTAAACAAAACTATTGAATATTTTCTCAAATTTTTTTTTTGATTTGAAAGTACAATCCTTCCGGTTAATAATGGAAAATAATTTCATTCAAATGGCTGCCTCGGCTGGCCATGCAGTAGCCTACATGATCGGTCCAATTTTTAAGCACATCATCGACTGTGTGCAGCTGTATTTCACCAATGGCTTCCTTTAAAGCGTCAATTGTCTCTGGCTTGTCTGACTTGCAACACTTATCTTTGACGGCACCCCCAAATAATAGTCCAACGGTGTCAAACCGCAGCTCCTAGGTGGCCAAAAGACATCAGCTCTGCGGCTGATAATGCGATCTTCAAAAATAGGGCGCAAAACATCGAGTGTAGCTTCGGCTGTGTGGCACATAGCGCCGTCCTGTTGAAACCAAATGTTGCCAATATCCTCCTCTTCAATTTTTGTGAACACAAATTCCTTCAACATGGCCCGATAACGAACGCCATTGACTGTAACGGCCAATCATTGCTCATTTTCAAAGAAAAATGGCCCAATTATGCCTCTGAACCAAAATCCGCACCAAACACTGACTCGTTTTGGGTGCGTCGGCTTTTCAGTGTATGCGTGCGGGTTTTCAGTGCCCCAAATGACAATGACAATTTTGCTTGTTTACATACCCGCCAAGATCAAAATGAGCTTCATCTGAAAAGATTAATTTTTTTTTTTTTGCAAAATCGGCATCTGCTGTAAGTCGATTAGGGGCCCACTGAAGCGAAGCGAAAACTCATTGGATGGTCACTTGGCTTCAACTCCTGAACCATTTGGACTTTGTATTTCATCATACCAAGGTCTTTATGCAAAATTTGTCTCAATGATGTTTCTGAAATGATCAATTGTTGAGAACGACGGTGAATAGATGTTGATGGCGCTTCACGCACACTTTCTGCCACAGCAGCAATATTCTCGGGTGTACGCACTATTTTTGGCTTTTCACGTTTTGGTTTATCGATGAGGATGCCAGTTTCTTTCACTGTTTTTCACAAGATAACGATCATACGGAGCTGACGGTGCTTTTCTTCTTCAGAAATCCGTACGTACCATGATTTCCAAAGCAATGTCGCAATATTTCACAGCATTGTTCAGGCGTAAACACAACCATAATCGTTCAGCGGAAGGATAAAACTAATTATCTGTCAAATCAAAAATGAGCTTAGTGTTACCATTCACGAAATAAGCACTAGTTGAGAAAAAGGAACGTTAGATGGCGGACCGTTTATGAGAGAAATTCCAATTGCATGGTAAAAATGATCGCACCAAGTTTTAGTAGGTTGATTTTGCCTGCCTCCTTCCATTACGCTGCGTTTACAGCTGTGGGAAATTTAAAATGCAATCGGGCAAATGGTTTAAAATCAACAGAATTAATTTCATTAACCGGTTAACTGGAGCCAAAATGTGAAAGTGGTGATTGAATTTTCTGATACATTTCAAGTTGAAAAATACGGCACGTGTCTGTATGGAATTACACGGAGACACATTGATATTTTTTTAACGGAATCTCACCGTCATTACCTGTGTGTCAAAGGGGGTGAAAGGGAGCCCAGCCCCCTTAAAGGCTAGCAGGCGCCAACTTAACAATTCCACTTTATTTCCACGAAAATCAGTAAAGCCCCAGAGTTCAGCTTTTTGTCTTTTTAGCCTTTTAGCTGTTCTCTGACTGTTTATTGAGGTTGGCCCTTCGGCAGCAACGTGGTGGTTGTGGTTTTGCGACCCTTGTTTAAGTTGTGTGGGTCGAATCATTCACAATAAACGCAATGCTCGTGGCTCAGTCAGAATGCTTGTAATTGTGTTCTTAAATTTTACTAAGCTTCATGCTTTCTAGACCGGGAGTTGGATAGTGTCCAACTCTTTAGCAAGGAGTGAGGGCTACAACCTGCTCCGATCTCTCGGAGTTGCGACCAGGAGTGACTGGAGGATAGACATATCCGAAGGCTTTCCGGGGTGTAGGTGATACTAAAATCATCCACAGCATTATGATCCACCGTCAGGTTATGGCTTACACTGACAAGCTAGTACACTACAGGGCTTCGCGACCATCGTTTGAGTTATGTGGGTCGGAACATTCACAATGAGCGCAATGCTCGTGGCTCAGTGAGCATGCTTGTGATTGTGTTCTTAAACTTTACTAAGCTTCAGGTGTTTTGAACCGGGAGTTGGATAGTCTCCAACTCTTTCGCAAGGAGTGGGGGTTGCGACCGAGAGTGTCTGGAGGATATACATATCCGACAGCTTCCTGGGGTGTAGGTGATGCTAAAATCATCCACAGTGTCATGATCCACCGTCAGGTTATGACTTACACTGCTAGATACTGACGGAAATCTTATCACGCTTTACACCATATTTAAACTGACTTTTGGAACCCTAAAAGATTTCTTTGTTAGCAGTTATTTTGGTTACGAAAGTAAAGTAAAAATTTGGTCCCCACTAAGATACAATGTTCAAGGACTTTGATTATTAAATTAAAATAGGCGTCATGATTTAATAGTTTTTGGAAACTGTGTGTTATTAAAATAACACTGACTAATGAAAATTCTGATACTTGTGCGCTTTGTGTTCAAGGTTTTTAGGTGAAACTTCTCTCTAGCTCCTAAAGTAATTTTTTCACCATCTATATCTTTGGTGATATCATATTCACATCATATTACAGTCAATATAAGAAATGCACAAGAGATCCTATGAGTCGAGGTGACAGTGGTTTTTTCAACAATAATAACCCTAACACAATTATGATAGTAATAATAAGACTTATTTTTAAATACCGCATAAGGATCAGTATCATTTCTCAGTATCATAGCTCTACAAATTAATTCTAAATTTAAGCGTGAAACATTTAATCGGTTTCACAAAATATTAAAGTTAATGCAGTAATTTCTGTTGTCTATCGACAACTCGTACCACAATGAAAATGTAGGAAATCTGAATCTGTGTGTATGCTATACATAACCTGATAATGCAAATAATTGAAACCTCTTTAGCAAATATACATTCAGATATTTCAATTGTTGTGAAAGAAAACTACTTCGTTTTTAAAACTTTAACGCAACGAAAATATCAGTTTTTTTTGCTATTCTGTTGATGACTTTTATTGTTTTGTTGTATTTTATTACTCTCAACAATCACTCATATGTTTACAGTGTGTCAAACATGACTTTATGCATTTCAAAATAAAAATTTTAATTTTGTAAAATTAAAACATTTCACTCTTTATCTTATTTGATATTTCATTTACTTGTATCCTTTTTTTTTATTATTTTTGTATTCTTCTAATGTGATAATAAGTGATAGGCTGACATAACTTTGGTTATCGGTAAGCCACAGCTTTTGCAAATTAGCACAAAATGATTTAGTGCAAATGGATTTATGAATTTGGATTTATAAACTTTGAAAAAGTGTGTTTGAAACTTTTCTATTCTTTGGGATGTATAAAGCCTGGATCGTCTGTTATTTGCGGCAGATATCCTTAATAACGGTTAAAGAACTGTTTTTTTTATAAAAGTATAGTAAAATTTCACTGGTTGCTGTTTCTGCCATATTTTAATCTTTTACATTATTGATTGATTATAATTCTCATTCAATTAGTTTTGTTTCTGATAAAATCCATTTAAAGGTTCTAAGCGAAGGAGAAATATTCTTTCCCCATAGTCCCTATAGTTCATTGTAACGTTTAGTTTCTGGCAACGTAAATTTTGTGAGAATTTTTTTTTCTCGGACCAGCACTCAGAGGTCATCCCCTGACTCCTGAGTGCTGGTGCCATAACTAGGAAATTAGGTTATGGGAAGGAGAAAAGAGGGAGTAGTGTTTAAGGACATTCAATTTTAACTTTCCCACATTGAAAGTGGCAGAAAAGACTTCTGGAGGGCGCTTATTCCACATATAGAATATTCTGCTAAAAAACGAATTTTATCTGTCAGGCGTAGTGTGATTCACTGAAAAATCAACCGCAAATGTATGCGCTCTCAACGACAATCGGGTTAAACATGAAAACGTGCGAGTGACAGGAACAAGTTCTCTAATTTCATTAGAGCACTAACCATTGTAGTAACGATAAAACAGTGCCCATGCTCGACAGCGTCGATGCTCTAGAAAATCAATAAAGTTGGATAGCCTACTTACACCAAAGAGTCTTGGCGCTCTCCTACACGTGGTCGAGCAACTCTAAAATAGACTTTGGGGCGCCCGGCCCATACATGAGAATTGTATGCAATTTTTGAACGGATGTAGAAAGTATAAATAGTACGCAGATCGGATAAAGTGAAGTCTGTTTTACACCGTTTTAGGAAACCGAGGCATTTGAAAGCTTCTTTAAAAACCTGATGTTCCATCGAACATTACACTGAATTTTCATGCCAAGAACATCAAGAGCTTACGATTTCGAAGTACCTATATCACCCATAGTAACAGATGCAGCACCATTTCCGAAAACATATCTATGCGTAAGCATGCCATTGCATCTTACTCTATTTACAACACCCCATTCTGAGATTGTTGCAAGATCATGATTGAGTGTATCGTTCATATTCCGCCTTACCTTTAAAACTCAACTCCAACTGGTTCGGTCTATTATCATATGAATACGAATCACAAATGGGGCTGTCATCTCAATTATTTCGAACTTAAGGTCAACCCTGACGTAGGCATAGTCACTGGTCGCTATGCTGTCTTAAATACGGCAGTTAATTTCCGACTGTCCGGCTACTTTCACCACCTGTTTCGTCTTATCTCTATCCCTTTCCTAAAAAATGTAGCACGGGGTACTTGACTAAATAGGCACTGTTGCCTGAAGTGCTACTTCTCTTTAAAAAAAAAGGCATTTATCACTAATTTATTTCCTTTAATAAGTGTCGGTGATTCTTAATGTGTAATGCAAAGTTGCTGTCTATATGTTCTGTAAATCTTGCTTTTAGTGTTTTCGTCCAGTTCGTCCTGTTTATCCTATTTAAGTATGTTTATAGTTACAAGTAAGCCTGTACACTCCGCTGGAATTAAATTTGTCAGTTGTTTCTAAAGGGTGTTTTTTTAAGCCCGATAGAACTTGAAATTGTAAAAAATAACACAAAAAATTAAATTGTAGTCAAAATTTTTTTTTTTTTATTCGAAGGATCAATACGTGACATTAACATTTGAAAATGATTTCGGGCATATGGGCACCGTGGCTGTTCTTGACGAAGCGCATTCTGGACGTCCAATTTTGGGCCACGAGCACTGCTGGGCGTATGTCAAGAATAAGACGAACAATGCTGTCCTCCAAGGCGTCAATTGTTGCTGGTTTATCAGCATAAACCAGTGACTTCACGTAGCCCCACAGGAAATAGTCGAGTGGTGTCAAATCGCACGACCTTGGAGGCCAATTGACAGGTCCATTTCTCGAAATCAACTTATCGCCCAATTTTGATTTCAATAAGTCGATGGTTGCGTTCGCTGTATGGCACGTAGCGCCATCCTGTTGAAACCACATCTCGTCCGGATCAATGTCATCCATATTTTCAAACAAAAAATCATTGATCATGGTGCGGTAACGATCTCCATTGACCGTAACGCGAGCTCCGGCCTCATTTTTGAAGAAATAAGGTCCGATGATGCGACCAGCGTGAAAACCGCACCAAACGGTGCATTTTTCTGAATGTAATGGAGTCTGTTGTGGATTGGTTTCACTCCATATGCGGCAATTTTGCTTATTAACAAACCCGTTAAGCCAAAAATGCGCCTCATCGCTGAACACAATTTTGCGATAAAACAACGGGTCAGTTGCCAACTGCTCTGGAGCCCAATCGGCGAAAGAACGACGCATATAATGGTCTCGTGGCTTCAATTCCTGCACCAGCTGGATCTTATACAGGTGTAGGCCGAGATCTTTGCGCAAAATTTTCCACGTAGTGGACGGACAGAGCCCCAATTCCTGCGCCCGACGACGAATTGATAAATTTGGATCTTCTTCCACACTTTCGTTTACAGCGGCGATATTCTCTTCAGTACGAACATTCCTTCGACGTGTTGGTGTTATTGCATCCTCTAGAGAGTATGTGGTACGAAATCTATCGACAGTTCGACGAATGGCTTGTTCAGATGCACGATTATGTACGCCATAAAAATGACGAAGTCGTCTATAAGTTGCGCGATTCGACCACTGATTTTCAAAGTAAATTTGGATAATTTCGTAGCGTTGTTCAAGCGAGAGTCTATTCATGATGATTTGTCAGAGTATACTGAAACAAATAAAAATAAATGTTTCATCAAAATTTCATTTTTTGTGTTACTTTTTACAATTTAAAGTTCTATCTAGCTTAAAAAACACCTTTTACAAATATCTTGAAATTGTGTCTCAGGCTGTTGCTGGTTTTTTAGTGCCGTGAGTAAACCTTTTTTGTGAAAAAAGTTCGTTAATCTATAATCTGCCGTCGTGTTGTATCGATTGTTTGTTTGTTTCTGTTTATTTCTGTTATTTATGTTGTATTGTCTAAGAAGTTTGTCGCTAATAGTTGGTGTTGGAGAACTTTCCCTACACTGCAACGCTGCCATCATTCTTTTTTATTACTTTTACACATTAATCCTTATATTGTTTCTTTGGTCAGTGTGTTTTTTTTTGGAGTACAGTCCACTACGAACAGTCGAAATAAAAATCTGAAATAAAATAAAATCAACAAGATTTGTTTACTCGCAATCATGATTTTTAGTCATCGTATAAATTGTGTTGAGTTTATTGTTGTATTTGTCCGCAGTAAGTGAGATAAGTGTGTGTATCATATGTATAAATGCTGCTAGTTTATGTTGGGTGGGGTGCCTCAAAGTGATGTGGATGACAGTGTCCCTCATAGTTAGTTTTCTATAGATGTCAAATGTTAGACATTCAGTTCCTCATGTTATTGAGATGTCAAAACAGTGGAAATTTTCTGTATGAATTCATTGCTAACATACTGTAAAAAAAATCACTAAACTGCATTAAAACATGCCACAACATGTTTTGTTATGCCATAAAAACATTAATGTCCTTGTTTTATTTCCTCTATAATTTTTTTTTATTTTTCATATCATTTTATTTTGTTTAGACTCTAACACATTTAGCAAGGCGGCTTTATCACCCACTACCACTAGCACTCAGCTTGAGTTGTAATAAAAATATCACTGCATAGTGGTTTATACAGGTTTTGTTGTTTGTTTCGTTTAGTTTACAGTTTTGCAACAATAAGTACTGAGAGCAGAGAGCAGAATAAGTAAAGAAGTCATCCTTTTGTAAGAAAACACACTTACACACATATTTATATGCATAATTTTATATACGAGCATGCATATACAAACGAGTACATGCTTGATATATTTATATTCCCCATGTTAGTACGAGTATGTTAAATCGGGAAAACAGCAGTGGGAGGTGTATTTTGTGGTGAAATAGACAAAAACCCACAGCAGAGTGAATATGATAGTTGTAAATTTATTTCAATGATACTTCAAGAGCAAAAAAATGTATAAGTACGTTTTTCTTCCTAACGCTGTTAGAGAAATGTATGCTTCCATTAAAGTTTATTTATAAATTTGCTTTTGTATAAAAGTTGTCAAGGCCTTTTTTCTCTGCATACATTTAAATACATTTTAATTTCATTTCATAAAAAAGTCTATTGAAACACTAAAATGCAATAACCTGCAGTGTTGTTCTTTAAGTGAAAATTTAATTTGTTCATTATGCCATGGCAAAGAGTCACAGTTGAGCCGACTGCCAAGCTGGCAGACAGTCGCGCAAAGTCAATCTATTAGAGCAGACGGTATATGTGGATGTAATAAACAACACATGTGGTAGTTGCTTTTATATCATTTCTGCTATTTTTATTATTTTTTATACAATTTTAGATGATAAAGAAAATAGTCAGGCATTAGAATGTTTAAATTGTTTAGAAGCCACCACCACAGCACAGCCCAGTAAGTTAATAAAAATCATTTGTAATTTAATTACAATTCTATTTTGTTAAAATAGAAAAATGTTGCATAAAAATTATCGCAGGAACTTATAAAAGCTACAGCGAAATTAATGCGAGGACAAAAAGGCCTGCAAGTTTTGCTTACACCCAATCGATTTTTTAATGCAGCATCAAAATTTCTTCCTCAGCTAAGGAAAAGAGAAGACTTGTGAAACTGAACTATTGACTTAACTAAGAGAAAATAAACACTCTGGCTTAAGTTGCATGATGTATGAGACGATTTTAATGCCAGAAGATAATACAGGCTGGAAACATTTTTCTTGCAGCATTTAAAATGCTCTGCTGCATTCGCTAAACCTGATGGCCCTCTTGTTAAAGCCACCAAATTCCATTTCAGTGCAATTCTATTTAGGCAAAAAGAACTCTATTATCTTGTTTAGATCTCAAAAACCAATTATTTCTTTACTTCGGAAAAAGCAGAAGAAAAATTATATTTAACTGTTTCACAAAGATATACGGGGAAGATCCGCCGGGAAGGTATCTTAATTTGTCCACTTATGATTTTTAATGAAAAATGAAAGAGAATAGATCTCATATCGATAAATGTTTTATTTAATATCGGCAATTATGTAAGGAATACCATATCAGCCTTACGAGCTATGCAACGGAAGGAGTCATTTGTTTGGCTATAGACGGATTAAAAGAGTTTAAAGGAATTTAATATTTTTAATTATAAGATATATTGTCAGCATTAGAGAGGTAATTTAAATACAGAAAGTCCGCCGGGAAGGTATTGTTTGTATATAATTTTTGATTAAATGAAAGCGATTGGATCGTATATTGATAAATGTTTTATTTGATGCCGGGAATCATGTATGGAATACAATTACGACTCCTCTTAAGCACATTTTTCATTACACTCTCACACATTTCACGCGGTGTTTCCTACATTTCATCATGAACATTTTGTTTGAGATGCTTAAGCGTTTCTGTTGTGTTTGCATAAATCTTGCTTTTCAGATATCTCCACAAAAAGAAATCCAGAGCATTAAAATTAAACGACCGTGTTGGCCAATCATAATCACCATTTCTTGAAATAACTTCTTGTGGAAAGAGGTCTCACAGTAATTCCATTGTAATCCTGGCTGTATGCGATGTGGCACCGTCTTGTTGATACCACATGTTAATCGAGGCCAAAGCATGCAGTTCTAGCGTTAAAAAGTTTTCAATCATATCACGGTATCGCACAGTAATTCCATAGTAACATTGAGTTTATTTGATGTGCCATCGTCTAGTTCATACCGGTCATCAATTCCAAAGCATGCAGTGACTTTGAAAAATTCTCAATCATATCAAGATATCGCTCCCCATTCACATTTATCGTTACGCCGTTTTCATTTTCAAGGAAATAAGGTTTAATGAATTCTCCTGGCCAAATTGCACACTAAACTCTTATTTTGAATGGATGTAAAGATGACTCTTGGATAATTTGAGCGTTTCCCATTCCCCAGAACCGACTATTCTGTTTATTCACATATCCATTCAAATAAAAATGTGCCTCGTCACATTATGATTTTTTCATGAAATTTGGAGTTATCGTAGGCGAGCTGTAACATCCTATTAACATATATACGGCGGCGTAAATGGTCTTGTGGAAAAAACTCTTGTATCAACTGAATCTTATATGGAAACAAATGCATAATTCCTTGGGCAAAATTGTGGCCAAAGTTGTTCTTTGAAGATCAAGCTGCTGAGCATGGCGTCGAATTGAGGTTGATGGATTGTTTTGAACACTTTCTTGAGCAGCAGTAATGTTTTCAGCTATCAGTGCGTGTGGTCCATACTTGGGTCTTCTCCCCGGGGGCATATTATGGATCTCTTTATGCATACTACAACCATCTAGACTTGTGTCTTGGGGGTAAAAAAGAGCTTAGTCCCCTTCAAGGCTAGCAGGAGTCAACTGAACAATCCACTACTTTTCCAAGGGAATCAGTAAAGTTCCGCTATTTGTCTCTTTATGCATTTAGCTGTTATCTGACTGATTATTGAGGTAGGCCCTTCGGGAGTATGGTCCACGTCCTGTGAGTATAAATGCCGTCGCGTACTGAATTATATTGAGCTTCATGCGTTCTGGACCACGAGTTGGATAGTCTCCGACTCTTCAGCAAGGAGTGAAGGCATCGGCCTACTCCGGGCTTCTGAAATTGCAACTAGGAGTGACCGGAGGATATACGTATCCGAAGGCCTTATAGGGCGAGGGTGCCGCTACATACCATCCACAGTGGTAATGATCCACCATCAGATTAAGGCCCACGGCCAGGTGCAGATTTAAATCTTATCATGTCATACTTGGGCCTGTCACCTACAGACCCTCTCTCTTCGAAATCATTAACTACACGATAAATAGTGCGTTTTGTTGGCACGTTTGCTTCTCCCAAAAAAGTTCACGTAACTTTATCGTTGTCACTGTAATCTTTGTTTTTTAGATAAATTTTGCTTAATTTTTCTTAAAACTATACATTTAATAAATAAATTTTACCTGTAGTCGCCTTTAATAGGTCAAAGTTGTAGGATAAAAGCGACTTAGTTTATCTACCAGAGGTATCTTCAAAGAAATCTCTCAAATCGAATACTCATAATACTGAATCGATATTATTAAATTGAGATACCAAAAATGCTGAGGTTGAGTGTAAAACAAAAATAGTTATTTATTTATTTATTTCACTTTACAATAAAAACATAAGACACCCTCAAGGGGATTGACAGCGTTACTCAAATTCCTGAAGAAGGACAACGAAGGTGTCCGAAATATCGAATGAAAATAAAAACAATATTTAATGAAACGGAAAAGAGTTTTATTTGAATAAATATTATTGACCTAGAGCCCGGAGAAAAAAGAAAAGTGAAATAGACATTCCTAAAAGGTCGAACAAAATAAATAAATAAAAATTTATTTTTTATTATAATTAAAATTGTAATAAATCTTAAGAACTAACGCACTAGTAACTAAAAAATAGTTAAAACATTATATTTTATACTTTAAAAAAATATCATAAGTTTAATTCATAAAGAAAGAATTTTTTATCACCATAAAAAATTGTTGCTAAAAACTGCCTGTGCAAATATTGAGTAGAATCTCTACTCTAATGTGAAAATATTTTTCCTAAGTGCAATGACGTTACTACGGAATGCTCTTTTGTTTATATGCACTACTACTCGTAACTCCCTGTTTGCCTTTTTTGTTTAGCATTCGCATACGCCTATCGCATCGTGTAACATTTAAGTGGATTTATATATTCATCATCATCATCAGCAGCATCCATAAGAATTTCCATTGTTGACAGCAATTGAGGCAAATATGCACACATACACACACATAGTGCATCTGATATTTAACGATGCGACAGTATACATACATACATGTCCATGAACAAGAACATAAACATGCAATCCTTGTTTACATTTGTCTGTGTTCTTATTGTTTTATTTTTGGTGCATTTCATTTTACTGCCTGTCCTCACACACACACACACACACATAGAGAGTGATGGTGGCAGTGTTGGAGGTATTTTAATGTTGATATCAATGTGATGATATTTTATACATGTCATTTACCACTTTTATTATTTTTTTTGTTTTTGCAATTAGTACTGCCATCTATCTAAGTACATTAACTCCTCCTTCCCTTTTAATCCTTTTTACACATCAAATATGTATGTAGTTGAAAGCATGTGTGTTTGTGTGTTAGGATTTTTCATATTTTATTGTTTTTCATACAGAAGTTGTAAATAATTTGTTTTAGTTCATTGATTCCATCTGTTGCCTTCTTTTGCTGCTGTTGATTGTTTTGTTGTCTGGTCACAATGTGTTTGTTGCACAAGTTTTGTAATTTTGTTCAGCTCCTTTGTTTGTTTCAACCAGACACATTCACACATTCGCATTAATTGTCTGTACAAACTGTTTGCTTTTATTTGCCATTTTAATTATTTCCTGTGAACAACAGAAATGAGTTTTATTGCTAATTTTTGTAATACGACGAGTATTTACACTGAAATTGTTGAGAGGCGTTTACTTTGTCACAAAGAAAAAATATATTAATGTAAATTTGACATTACCGTACATTTAAGTCAAGGAAAATCAGAAAAAGGAAACTAATTTCGAAGCTCTTAAATATCATATTAAGGGAAAATTATGAGGAAATTGAAAATTCGCAAAAAGAGGATAAGAAGCTGAAAGAATATTGACAGTTATAGCAACAGGTCTTTCCTAGTTGCAACTTTAGTGATTCCAGAGCAGGGCTGCAAACCACCACTCCTTGCTGAAGAGCTGGAGACTTTCCAACTCCTGTCCAGAACACATGTCAAGCATGCTCACTGGACTGGATCATTCACCTAGGGTGTCATTAACGGCGAAAAGATTTTGGCCACCATATTAAACAACAAACCTGATATGGGGCCGCGACTATTGGATGATATGTAGCGTCATCCTCGCCATAGAAGGCCTTCAGATACGTGTATCCTCCGGTCACTCCTAGTTGCAACTTCAAAAGCCCGAAGTAGGCTGCAGGCTTCACTCCTTGCTGAAGAGTTGGAGACTGTCCAACTCCTGGTCCAGAACGCAAGAAGCTTAATATAATTAAGAACACGACGGCATTCAATTTCAATGTACCTGGACCATTCATTGTGTTCATTGTGAATAATCCGACCCACAAACTCAAACGAGGGTCTCGAAACATACAGCCACCACGATACTCCCGAAGGGCCTACCTCAATAATCAGTCAGAAAACAGCTAAATGCCTAAAGAGACAAATAGCGGAACACTGGGGCTTTACTGATTCCCGTGGAAATATAGTGGATTGGCCAGTTGGCTGCTGCTAGCCTTGAAGAGGCACATTACCGCAAGACACAAGTCTAGATGGTAATGTGCCCTCGGGGGGATGCCAATAGGATATTACAGCTCGTCCATAACAACCCCGATTTTCATGAAAAAATCTGGGGACAAGAATAAGTTATTTCATGAAATGGTGATATCAATTGGCCTGCACAGTCGCCTGATTTGTTTGCTCCGGATTTCTTTTTTTTTGGGGGGGGGGGGATATCTGAAAAGTTTGACATGAAGGAAGAAATGGTACGAAGTGACAGTTTATTTTATCGCACGTCCTAGCACTTAAAAGAATGAAATCATGGTCATGGCCCATATCTATATGCTATGACAACTTTTGATAACAAAATGTTTAGTAGTCCTTACAAAGATTTTGTTTTGTTTTGGTACTTTTGCCATCCTCATGCTTAGCTTCTGTTAGAATTCAGTAGTGCATTTAGAGTTGAAATAATGTTTTGCCATCCATTAATCTTTATTCTTATTGTGCCTACGAAACAAAAGGTAAAAAAAAAGCATTTTTAGCCTTTAACTACACAAGGTCACTTAGACGCCTCTTTATGAATAATTTTGAAAACATATTTCCGTGCTACTTTGCTCTATAACTTCGCAAGTTCAATCAGGCAAGATCAAAACTGAAAATCTACGGACAGCGCCTTCATTAGCATGGTCGGGTAACTAAAGAGATTATAATTTGTAACTGCATAACAAAAAATAAAATAATAGAAATAAAATCAATGAAATACAAATTTTAAGAAAAATGAAGTTTTATAAAAATAATATTTCCTAGAACGTTTTGGCTGTTATTGTTACGAAAATCCATCGAAAACAATCCTTAAGCAATAATGTTATGCTATCATTAAAATAGCTCTTTAAATAAAATTTGAAACAACATGACAGGAACCTTTAGGTCAGCATAAAATGTAACAACAAAAAAATACTCAATGTGAGGTCTATTATAACACACTCACACAAACAAAACTAGCCTTGAGACTATAGGATTTTCGTTGCTCCCAAAGGTAAAACAAAGATGATCTCTTAACAATGTCTTCAAGTAGTTAAACATAACAAGAGTTTTCTCATATGCACTTAACAAAAAGATTTGCTACTCAGCTGGAGATTTTTAAAAAGAACAGACCACAATTAATTGGGAATTATTAAGCAGGCGGAAATTCTAAAGAAATCTTTAGATGTTGACAGAAATATTGTACAAAAAAAAGAAGGAAAAATAAAAACATGTTATAAATGCCACAATTAAGTTTATAAAATTGACAAATTATTAATAATTATGCACGTAAATAAATAATTTTGTTTCAACAAAAATAAATTAAAATTAAAATGTTACCCGATTACCAAGAACGTTTCACTGCAAACAAAGACTATTTTTTTTCAGTTGGTGAATTTTTTTATTTTTATAAATATTTGTGGTCTTGCCATTGGCCTCCAGCAAGCATAACTGTGACGTAAATGGCGCCAATGGACCAGCTTGCTCATATACAAATATATTTGCAGTCTTACTCATTTAAAAGGAAGACGATTAAGTGAAGAACAATTTTGTATTGAAATTTGTTAAACAAAGTTTTTATTTCCATTTAAATTCAAAGATCTTGTTATGAAAAGTTTAGCAAAAGAATAATGCTCCCTGGTTGTTTATGATCTGTCTGTCATTACGTACATTCTCTAGTTGTGGTGTCATTTTTTTTAGTTGTTTTTTTGTTTTTTTTTTGTTTTTGCTTCTTGTTACTGTTGCTTTCAAGAAACTTATGATGCATTTTGTCATACCGAGCATAAAATGTTAATTAAAGTAAATGAAATAAAAAGTTGTGAAATATATGAAGACATTTTTAAATAATGATACTGAAGGTTTTTTGTGCAGGCAAAATTTCTTTGCCCTTGTTTACACGCTTCATTTTTTGTTGCTCAACTTTTGATTTTTCCATTAGAAGGAAAGAGAAGGTATAAAAATTGAAAATGTTTATATTTCTCTGCAGTACGGAGCTGCTTCTACTCGGGAATTTCCTTATGTGTTTCAAATTGTAATCATATACGCAAAGTTGTATTTTTAAAATTTTTGACATTCCTCCTTATGAAACAGAGAGAGAGTTTCATTGTTAAAAAGGAATGTTCAAATTTCGTCATAAAATTGTCGGAGTTAGGGATGCTCAGGCATAAACTTGTTTTCTGAGGTAATAAATATTTTTATTTGGGTACGGTTTTACGTCGACCCTTGTCAAACTTGGTTTGTGAACAAACCTGTTTCGGCTATTTGCCATCTTCAGTATTCTCTAATATTCTTTTAAGCTAAGTAAATTCCCATAGATGATAATAATGTGTTTATAGTCTTAAGTTGTTTACAATATTTAATGATCTTTACCACCTTTTTTATCTTTAAACACTCATTTGTCATTAATAATTACGATTAATGACAAATATATTTAAAAATATATTTAAGAACAATAGGATAAGAAAATTATTATATGTTATTATATTTTTTTTTAAGAGAAGTAGCACTTCAGGCATCAATGCCTATTTCAAGTACCGTGCTACATTCTTTAGGAAAGGCATAGAGAATAGATGAAATAGGTGGTGAAAGTAGAAGGATAGTCGGAAATTAACTGCAGCATATAAGACTGCACATCGGCCAGTGACTATGCTTTCATCGCTGAGCAGCCCCAACGACAGTCAACTTTTATTTTTGTAGTGAAAAAAAACCAAGGTCTTCGTTGGGAATCAAACCCACAACCCCCATATTTACAAGCTAGTACACTACCTACTAGCCAACAGGGGCTATTTAAGAGAGATATTTTGGAAAATAGTTAGTAGTTAATAATAATTAGTGGTTTTTTATTTTAAGCAGGTCTTTCTTTTATAAAACATTTTTAAAATTTATTTTAAATTATATTGCAAATTTCGCCTCTTCAGGATAAACAAAAAAATATAAAAACATTTAATCGAAAACTGAAAAAATAATCAAAAATTTTTTTCAAAATTTCATCTTTTTCTCTGTCATCAGAATCCCATTCAATGAGTTCTCCAATGCAGTCAGTTATAGACTTCAGTATATAAGTTTTTTTCTTTTACATCCATTTTTTTTTTTCAATAAACCTTTTTCTTTCACCTCTATTTATTTCATAACTTGAATGAAATAAAACGTCAAAAAGTATGAATTTTGAGGCAGAGCACAACAAGAAAATTGTTGACACAAATTGTTGCGTGTAGAAACAATGAGCAACAAAAGTTGAAGCGTGTAAACAGGGACTTTGCTGTTTCTATTTAAACGGAGAAATGATAAATATGCATTTTAAATATGTGAAGCTATACATTAATATTTTCTTTTTAAATTTTAAAGAGATGACAAATTAAAGCTTACTTACGCTAGTTATGCTAACAGACCTTGAAAAGGTAGATTTAAATTCTACAGAACATGATTTTTTTTAATTAAACCAAAATTTAAAAATCCTTTTAATATATTAAAATTTTGTTTTCTTAGTACACCTTGCTATTCTGTCGAATATTTTTAATGTTGCATCAACATGGGCTTAATATTTAATTAATATTGTAATAAATTTCTTATACCAAGTTAATTGTAATTTGTAAAATTATTTAACAACTTTACTTATTTCACTAGTGTTGGCAACACTGCGACTTAGGAAAATATTTTTATTTTTACTACCTTTAAGTTTGCAAAATTGTTTATTGCTTTATTTAATGCAACAACAACTTAAACACTATTTTTTTAACATGGAGTTTTAACAGCATTTCTAATGCAATGCTAAGCATATACCTGAGCTTTATTCAAATTTTCCCTACATCACAAATATTTTTGCTTAATCGGCTGAAATGTATTAAATTTAAATAAGTATTCAAGTTTTAATCGCAGACTTAAAAAATCTACTTCTGATGAAAAGAAATTCAGTAAAGGAAAACTATTTAAAATCAGGCTTATTTAAAATCAAGCTTAATTTTTTTTATACTTACAATTGAAAATGTTTACAATTTTGTTAAATAAATCTTTTAAAAGCAACATGTTGCTATGAAATATCAGTATATGAATATTTTTTAAGGTTTTTAGAACACTTTTGTGTAGTTTCTGTTTTGGGATTTCTGCATTTAAAAAATATTTCACAACATGTGCGATAACGAATATGATTTTTTACAATATTTTACGTCAAAAACTTCAAAAAATTAAAAGTTTTATTTACTGACGCAAGCATGATAATCTGTTCATGATTTCGTGTAAAATGCTATCAAAAGCCTATATTAAACAAAATATATAGTGCAAAAAACATAAATAAGCAATAATTTTACGGTATACTTAAGTGTATTTTAGTATACTTTAGTGTATTTTAGTATATTTTAGTTTATTTTAGTATACTTCAATGTACTTTAGTATATTTTAGTTTCTTTTAGTACACTTTAGTGTATTTGAGTATACTTTAGTGTATTTTAGTATATTTTAGTTTATTTTAGTATACTTCAGTGTATTTTAGTATACTTTAGTATATTTTAGTATACTTTAGTATATTTTAGTTTATTTTAGTATAGTTTAGTGTATTTTTTAGTTTATACTTTAGTGTATTTTAGTTTATTTTAGTATACTTCAGTGTATTTTAGTAATCTTAAGTATATTTTAGTTTAATTTAGTATACTTTAGTGTATTTTTTAGTGTATACTTTAGTGTATTTTAGTTTATTTTAGTATACTTTAGTGTATTTTAGTATACTTTAGTATATTTTAGTTTAATTTAGTATACTTTAGTGTATTTTTTAGTGTATACTTTAGTGTATTTTAGTTTATTTTAGTATACTTTAGTGTATTTTAGTATACTTTAGTATATTTTAGTTTAATTTAGTATACTTTAGTGTATTTTTTAGTGTATATTTTAGTGTATTTTAGTTTATTTTAGTATACTTTAGTGTATTTTAGTATACTTTAGTATATTTTAGTATACTTTAGTATATTTCAGTATGTTGTTGGCCAATTTAGAGTTCAATGTTGTTAATTTTATAAACTTTAGCTATTTAGGCCTAATGTATTCCGTGTCAATAGAAACTTTTTATTACAGTTTTACCCAACGTTAACAAGAAATTGACGAAACGTTGGGTAAAAGTGTAATAAAAAGTTTCTATTGACACGGAATATATTAGGCCTGACTAGCTAAAGTTTATATTTTAGTATATTTTAGTTTATTTTAGAATACTTTAGTGTATTTTAGTATACTTTAGTGTATTTAAGTATATTTTATTATATTTTAGTGTACTTTGGTATATTTTAGTGTATTTTAGTATATTTTAGTTTATTTTAGTATACTTTAGTGTATTTTAGTATATTTTAGTGTACTTTGGTATATTTTAGTTTATTTTAGTATATTTTAGTGTTAAATATTTCGAAATGTTTCAGTCAGCATGTCTTTCAACTGAAAAATGTTTCTGGCAACATTTTTTTTCAACTGCGAAACAATATAAGTGGCACTTTTCTACAAGGCAGCCATAAAACCAATGTGGACATATGGAATAAAGATATGGGGAATAGCGAAATTACAAAGAAGGCAGTCAAAACTCTTAAGGTTAATGACGCGAGCACCATGGTATATCAAACACAAAAACATCCATAGCGACCACAACGTTCCCACTAACCGAGAGGAAATACAGAATGCAAAATTTTCTTACACTGTAAACCAGACAACTCATTCCAATCCCTTGGCGAGAAACTTGCTCCTGTTTAAGGGGTCATAACCGTCTCAAGAGGATGCAAGCTCTCCATCTAATGGTTTAGACATCATATTTTTCTCGAACACAATCTTGGATGTTGCAGTGGCAAAATCAAGTGTATTTTTTAGTTTAAGATTTTAATACTTTTTGTTATTTATATATTTTACATGAAAGATTCAATAAAATTTAAATGATTATTATTTTTATTCGATCTCTTTTTTAAATAAATAATTCTTAATCTTAGTAGCGGTCTTTTTTTTAATAAATTTAACACTATATTTTTTTTAATATTTCACTTTCCTGTGGAAATCTTCCTTAGGAAATTATTTTTTATATTTTTTTTCCTAAAGAAGCTTTCCACAGGAAAGCGAAATATTGAAAAATATAGTGTTAAATTTATAAAAAAAAAGACCGCTACTAAGATTAAGAATTATTTATAAAATTTAAATAAAACTTGTAACAGAAAAATGCAATAAAAACGATAGTTTTCTTCTAAATCGCTGTGTAGTCACCACTAGTAAATTTTTAAATTTTTTAAGTTAACTAATAAATGTTGTTAAACATTTTTTTATAAATTCATAGTACTAGACTTAATATGACAATATTGCAGCAAAATGTTGTAAACTCTGAAGATGACAAATAGCCGAAACCGGTTTGTTCACAAACCAAATTTGACGCAGGTTGGCGTAAAATCATATCCAAATGTTGCAAACTGCTTGTGTATGTGAAATAAAGTTTAAAAAATTGAACAGAATCTTGTGTTTCTAATGCAGATGCAGCATGTTGCTAAACATGTTTTAGATTTTAAATCTGATTTATTTATTTATTTTCTTGGCGTCAAAATATTATTTCTCCTAAGATATAGATAACGAAGTAAATTTGCTTTAATTTTTCGTTTCATTTTTAAAAAATTTGAAACATGCACCGGCATACACATCTATATTATTTATTGCTGTTAGCAATAAAACTAAATTCAATTTATGTGAAATGCAAAAATTAATTTAAAAAAAAAATCAAATTTAAACATGTTGGATACATGTCACATTCAACATGTTTAAAATTGGACGGCGGTAGTTTGTTTAACACATCATTTAGTGGAATTCGTTACATGACATTAACGTCGAGCCATCAACATCAGCATCTGCATCAAATCATAATCCATCATTGAATGATACTTCTTTTTTTTTTTTTGTTTTTCGCTGTTAAAGTTATTTGAAATATTTTGCATGCGAAGAAATACTGAGCAGCTTTAAACATGCAACAGGCAGGTTTATCATACAAAATATTTTTTGCATGCAACAGTTGTTTTCATCGTCAACATCAGCATGTGAAATTTAAAATTCAATAGATAAAATAATAAAAAACAAAAAAAAAAAAAAACAGGGGAATAAACGAAACACAACTGAAATGTCAACAATTTCCGCACAGTTACTTTTTCCGGTGTACAAGTACTTAAAAAAAATAAATAAAGAAAAAACTAAATCTTGTTGATTTTTCTCAAAAAAAAAAAAAATGCCCACAAACATTTGGATATCTTCCCATAGTATTTATTCATTTAACAAGTTTTATCGTACGTTAATTTGCTGTAAGCAACAGTAAATAATTTTATCAATTTATTTTATTTAAAATTTAATTAAATATTTTTGGGAGTTGCTACTTTAGTTCACAAGCATTTTTATTTATTTCAGTTAAATTATTTAAGTGTCAATGCAGTTCGAGCAATAGCACCAGTAACACAGACAGCCACCACCTTGTGCTGGCCTCTGTGAAACTTATAAAAACTTATCACTCTGGTCACTGGTTGTCAGTTATTATCAATCAATTTCAAAATTAATTAAGTGCACCGATGAAAATTGAATTTGATATACTGCTCTTTTATATTTCTCACTTACTGCGAGTGTTTTAGCATTTTTAAAGTCAGCCATACGGGCCATTGTGTTGCGAAGCCTAAATTCATTGTTTTGTGTGTGTGTGTGTGTGTGTTTCTTTTTATATCTGGGGTCGGTAGTCTTTCTTTAGTTTCGGGTAAACATTTGTAAGTGACAGTTAAGTTGATAACGAAGACAGGTTGCATAAAATTAATAAATTTTTATTTTATCGATTTTTGTTTCGCCTGCATCTTTTATTTTGGCTGCTTTGGCCACACACAGGATGAATTAATATTTCTTTTTTTTTCTTTATTGGAACAGAAATACAAAAAGAAATTTTGCCTTAAAAATGAATTAAAAATTTATACATTTTAAGAAAAATTTATTATTTTTTTTTTTGATCAATTTCATTATCACTGAAAACAATGTTTATGGCAAACAAAATATTTTATTTTTAGCAACATGTGCTTAAACTAATTATCTAAAGCATTCAAAATAAAATACTTACTCCAATAAGAGTGCACTATACAGAGAACTGCATGAGCCGCAGATTTTAATGCTTGCATTCAGCATTCTATTTCTATAAAGAATAATTTAATAATAATTTTATTTATATCAGCAGGCAAAAACAAGTATAAGGATAACGTAAATTATAAATTTAATTATAGTTATAATTTTTTTAAGCCTTTTAAGATATAAATCAAAAATTATTTAGTAACAAGTTCCTTTTATAATTCAGTAAAAAATTATTTAGCAACAAGTTGCTTTTATAATTAAATTAAACGGAATTATTAAAAAGTTTTTAAATATTTTTCTTTTAACTTTATTAAATTTGATCCTAAAAAGCTTCTTATATTTAAATAGAAAATACATTGTTACGTTTATATCTTTTATAAACGTTTTGTTGTGAGTTCGTTATTAAAAAATAAATAACACCACTTTTAAAAGGTTTTAAATTAATAGCAAATTTATTTACTCTAACTACACAAAGTTGACTTAAAAAAAGTTTACTTAAAATGCACGTCTTTATGAGGTTTAATTTAACACTGATTGACTATCCACTCAGACGCTGCCCTATTTATATTTGTCCATTTAAAGTCTAGAAGATTTAAGAATCTTCTACTCGCTTTGTATCACATTTTGTTGTTGTATGTTGTTTATTCGATGTATAGGTGCCTGTATGTCTGTGTGTATTTTTATTTTGTTTCTGCTTGGGATTTATTTCAAAATATTTGTTGTTGTCTTTTGCAGCAAATGTTTCTTAGAAAACTGCGCAGATGGTAAACAGCATACATGTTTGATGTTGTCTTTCGCGTATAAAATTTCTACGCAGTTAGTAAACAGAAATTTGTTTTTGTCTTGCATACCACGCAGTTAGTAAACAGCATATCAAATTGTTGTTGTTTGTGTATAAAATTTCTACGCAGTTTGTAACTAGAAAAATTTGTTATTGTACCATAAGTTTTCTTTAGCAAGCCACGCAGTTAGTAAACAAAATACCCAGTAGTTCGCTTTATTGCTTAATTATTTAATTTTAAAACTTAAGCAAGACACAGCCGTAACAATATTTTAAAAAAATTTGCATTATTAAAATAAACTTATTTTTTTGGAAATTTCTATTTTAATTTAAGTTAAGCAAATCTTTACGGAAACGGGTTTTAATTATTTATTTATTACTAGGTAACCGATTAAAGCGGTAAAAATGTACAAAATCCCATTTTTATGTTTTAAAAATTTTCAAAGAATTGTGTGATTAAAATAAGTCTTAAATTTTTTCATATTTCCATGTAAATTTTTTTATAATTCCAAAATTTCATCTTGCCAACAAAAAGTATTTAACTTAAAAACAAAATTATTTATAATTTAACTGTGTGGCAGTTAAGCCCAATTTAATCCTTGCTTTCAGCAAGTTTCTTAAAACTTTTTTAATAACTTTTCATACAAACAAGTAAATTTTTAAATTTAGTTTTTATTTAAAAATATAAAACTTTGCAGTCATTTTTATGCTTCCCGTATTGATTTTGAGGCTTTAGCAACATGTTGCTAGAATACAATTATGAAATTAGAAGAACTAAAATTAATCGGCTTCTGGCTTAAGATTATTATATTTAAAATACTATCAACATGTTGCCGAATATTTTTTTCAGCAACATTATTTAAGAAATATTTAGCAAATTTAGCTAATGATAACAAAAACAATTTCTAAATAAAAATTGTGACCTTCAGAAATGAAATATTGCTGGCTGATATTGTTTCCCAGCTAAAATAAAAAACTGTTGCTAGAAACATTTTGCGGCCTGGAAACATTTTTTGCCTTTAAACAACTTCATTTCGCAATAATTTTTTATATAGACTTTTAAAGGCATTTCACACAAAATAATGAACAAAAACTATGCTCAAGGGTTAAAGAGTTTTTGGTAAAGAAAGCGTGTTTAAATCTTTCTCAAAGTAAAAGTTTCCAAAGTGTTACGAAAACTACTTAATTAATTGATGTTTTCAATTTAATTTATTAATTTTTTTTGTACCAATCGTCGACACGTTTTGTCCTTTTTTTGGTTTATTACAAAAAAATTTATGTTTAAATAGTTGTTTTCCACACCTGTTGGTTCATTATGATGACAATTGTTAAAAACAGCACGACAACAATTGAAGCAAACAGCAAACAAAAAGAAAAAAATATTATGAAGCAATTTTTGCCTAAAATTTAAACAAACAAACAAACAAACAACCGAACAAACAAAAAGTGGTTAATAAAAAGATTTGTAATTATTGTGTCAAGTTACAAATTAGCATAACTTGTCGTCCGACCATTCAAACATTTTTTATTAACAAACTGCTACAAGAACAACAAAAATAACAACAACAATGATAATGACAACATGCTACAATATTTGTTATTGACGCTGTTAGCTGTTTAATAAACAACAATTGCGGAGGAGCTTTAACAACCAAGTGAATGCAACACAAGGCTTTTTTTTTCAAAGTACCACAATTGCAAATAAAATAAAATAAAAAATCACTTAAAGCAAGTGCAACATTAAGTTGCTTGCAACAACAACTATATAAAATTAACTAAAACATGATTATGTTTTTTTTTTTGCGGCCAACAAACAGTTCAGCGAACAAAAAAAAAACTTATATTGGTTATTGGGTCTTCTTGCTCCCAACTGCAGCATGGTGTTTTAAACGGCTAAAATCAACAAAAATATTTTATTTACTGTGTGTTGGCTGCATGCCTGGTTGAGTACTACGTGTATGCAAGCTTTATTTAAAGCCGTGCTTTATTTTATTTTCAAGTCATTGTTGTTAAAGAGACAGAAAAAAAAATAATTATGATTTCTTTTATTTATTTTTATAACTTGGTTAACAAATATAACATTAAACTTAGCACCATTTGCTGCTAGTAATTCATTTACTTTATAATAGATGATAATAATGACACATACCATCATCATCATCATCATTTACCACTTTATAATGATAATAGTCATGTTAATTGGTAGCTGTGCTTTTATATAACTCCATTCTGATGCTACAAAGCAAAAATAATATCATACTGTTTTTGGGACTCCTACAATCAATTTTTGAAACAGCACGACTTTTCAGAAAAAAATTTTAAACATCTATTTTAAACAATGTTGTTGTTAGCAACTTGTTTCTAAAGTTTTAAGATTGACTTTTTAAAGCTGAAATTCCTGAAAATGTTTAGCGGATACCCTGTATAATAAAATAGCCCATGTGAAATTTATATAAGAAAAAAATGGCATAAAATCAAAGGCATTTCCATCATTTGCAACGCGTCGCCAACATTGTTCAAAAATGATTTTCTTTCAAACTAAAGCAAATTTGTCAACATATGAGCCCTTTATTTACTTTGGCATTCTTGTAGAAGTTAAGCAACAAAAATTCTTTAATATTCATTGTATTTTATAAATCTCCTCAAACAGTACCACGAGTATTTTTACACTAACAAAATTCTATAAAAATAAAAAAAAATGTTTAGCAACATGTTGCTAACATTTTAATTAAAAAAATAATATTTTGTATTTTCTTTAATGCATTAAAACTGCTTCTGTGGTCATGTTTTTGAACTCATAAATTCCTTTAAAACATAAAAAAAAGTTTGGCAACAAAACGTTGAGAAATATCAAAAGATTGAAGTTTCAATTAATGTACGTTGACTTTCAAAAATCATGCATGATAAAACAAATTGTAAATAAATTTTGCTACTTACATTATTAATTGACATTAGAGAAGAAAAAATCAGAAACAAGTGGAAGTTATAAAAACATAAAAAATACATAAATTTATTTTAATTGTAAAACCTAAAGAAAACTTCATACAATTTATTATGACAACAAATTTGTATTTTGTTGCATTCAACAATTTACCACCATCTTCTGTCTGCCAATTCACTTTTTACGTTAAATCTTAATAAATAAACGCTTCGTTAATGAAGTGGTTTTACGTTGAATTAAAAAGTGAGGTCAGCATTCTTTAATGAAGTTTTAAAATAATTATGCTTTTGAAAGACTGTTAACACTTCTTGGCAGTTGGGTTAGTTGTTAAAAAAAAAATAATCTTTATTGAAGTAATTTATCAAAACTCCATTTAATGAACTCGTATGTTATGTTTCAATAAAGTTTTTTAGAAAAACAAAAAAAATATTTACATTTTCTTTTTTAATGATTTGAATAGATTTTTTAAAAGAAAACATTATTCAAAATCGTGATATATTTAAGTGGATGGATGGCAGTTTTAATTTTAAAATTCCATATTTATGAAGAAGTTAAAGGGGACATTAAAAAAAAACTTAATTTGTGGTTTTATTAAATATGAAATAATCTTTTAACGGTCTTATTAAATAGTTTAACGATTTTATTTTTTTCAATATTTCGCTTTCCTTTGGAAAGCTTCTTCAGGAAAAAATTTTTTTTATATTTTTGAAAACAAAACAAAATTATTATCAAATTGAAAAAATGTTTCAAAACATTTGACAAAAACATATAAAATATTTTTTCATACATACATACAAAAAATTTTTAAATTTTCAAATATTCAAACATACAATAACAATGAAACGGAAATAACAAATAACAAATAACAAATTCTCTCTTATGAAATGATTATAACAAATTATGTGTCTTTTGAATTAAGTACCTATAATTCTGAGCTAAATTGTCTGTGTCTGTCTTAAAATTTATTCTCCTTACATTTGGTACATTAACAATTTCTAACATTTCCAACATATAACGTCTCTTGTAGTTTTTTTCTATATCTAATACTGATGTTTCATCAAACTTTGGATAATGATTATATTTCTTACAATGTGAAGATAAGGATGTCTTCTGTGTTGAAATATTCCTATATTTTTGGTCACACCTGTGACCAGCTAATCTCGTTTTAAGTTTATTTTTTGTTGTCCCAATATAAACTTTGTCACAGTTCACCTGGTCATTTCCTCCACATGGTATCCTGTATACTACATCAGATATTTCCATTTTTCCTATTTTATCCTTCATACTGCTAAATAATTTATTTAATGTGTTATGTGTTTTGTGTGCAATTATATATTTATCTGTGTCATATATTTTACACTTTCTTAATCTTTCTGATATTCCAGGAACATAAGTTAATGATTTATAATCTCTTGGCTCTGCTGTAGAATTTCCTAAATTATGCCTATAACTACCATATTGTCTAATTAATCTATTAGTTAATTCTACTGGAAAATCATTGGCATTAAGTATATCTCTTATTGTATCCCTATTCTTCAAATGAAATTCTCTATCACTTATAGTCAATATTCTGTCTATCATATTTTTCGCTGTGTTTATTATCATATTTCTTGGATGTTTTGAATAAAAATTAATGATTCTTCCAGAAGATGTTGGTTTCTTATACCAATCAAATACTAACTTATTTTTCTTCCTTATTATCAATATATCTAAATATGGAAGTCTAGACTCTAATTCTCTTTCAATCGTAAATTTAATATCCGGATGGAAACTATTCAATTCTGACAAAATATTATCCACTGCATCTTCTGAAGTTATACAAAATAAATCATCCACATATTTTGTAATTATCTTAGGTTTAATATGCATTTTACTAATACATGAATTTAGTAATTCCTCCATCACAATATCAGCTATAATTGGAGATGCTGGAGAGCCCATAGGGAGGCCCTCCTTCTGTTGATATATCCTATTATCAAATTGAAAATACCTATTGTCTTCTATGCAAAACTTAAGAATACGTAAAAACAATTCCTTCTCAATATTCGTATTTTGTTCTATAATCTGCCATTTTTCCTCTATAATGCTTAAAGCTAAACCTACAGGAATACTTGGAAAAAGTGAAACTACATCAAATGAAAACAATCTATCATTATCTTGTATATTTATTCTCTTGGTCTTATCCTTAAATTCCAACGAATTTCTAATATTATATACTGATTGTCCTGTTATCACCTTAAGAATATTGGTTATATACTTGCACAGTCCATAGGCCGGGGAATTAATGCAAGAGCAAATAGGCCTTAAAGGAAAATTCTGTTTATGGATCTTAGGTACTCCATACAGCTTTGGAGAATTTGATACATTAGTCTTAAGTCTATTTCTCTCCATTACTGAAATGATTTCTTTTTTAAAAAGTTCATCAACTAAAAAATTGTTTGTTTTTTGCAGTTTAGTAGTCGGATCCTTATTTAATATTGAGTATTTAGCAGAATCGTTGAGAATGTCATTTTGGTAATGTTACTGTTGCTATGAGCAGAGATGATTATAATTCGAGAATAAATGACATTCTCAACGATTCTGCTAAATACTCAATATTAAATAAGGATCCGACTACTAAACTGCAAAAAACAAACAATTTTTTAGTTGATGAACTTTTTAAAAAAGAAATCATTTCAGTAATGGAGAGAAATAGACTTAAGACTAATGTATCAAATTCTCCAAAGCTGTATGGAGTACCTAAGATCCATAAACAGAATTTTCCTTTAAGGCCTATTTGCTCTTGCATTAATTCCCCGGCCTATGGACTGTGCAAGTATATAACCAATATTCTTAAGGTGATAACAGGACAATCAGTATATAATATTAGAAATTCGTTGGAATTTAAGGATAAGACCAAGAGAATAAATATACAAGATAATGATAGATTGTTTTCATTTGATGTAGTTTCACTTTTTCCAAGTATTCCTGTAGGTTTAGCTTTAAGCATTATAGAGGAAAAATGGCAGATTATAGAACAAAATACGAATATTGAGAAGGAATTGTTTTTACGTATTCTTAAGTTTTGCATAGAAGACAATAGGTATTTTCAATTTGATAATAGGATATATCAACAGAAGGAGGGCCTCCCTATGGGCTCTCCAGCATCTCCAATTATAGCTGATATTGTGATGGAGGAATTACTAAATTCATGTATTAGTAAAATGCATATTAAACCTAAGATAATTACAAAATATGTGGATGATTTATTTTGTATAACTTCAGAAGATGCAGTGGATAATATTTTGTCAGAATTGAATAGTTTCCATCCGGATATTAAATTTACGATTGAAAGAGAATTAGAGTCTAGACTTCCATATTTAGATATATTGATAATAAGGAAGAAAAATAAGTTAGTATTTGATTGGTATAAGAAACCAACATCTTCTGGAAGAATCATTAATTTTTATTCAAAACATCCAAGAAATATGATAATAAACACAGCGAAAAATATGATAGACAGAATATTGACTATAAGTGATAGAGAATTTCATTTGAAGAATAGGGATACAATAAGAGATATACTTAATGCCAATGATTTTCCAGTAGAATTAACTAACAGATTAATTAGACAATATGGTAGTTATAGGCATAATTTAGGAAATTCTACAGCAGAGCCAAGAGATTATAAATCATTAACTTATGTTCCTGGAATATCAGAAAGATTAAGAAAGTGTAAAATATATGACACAGATAAATATATAATTGCACACAAAACACATAACACATTAAATAAATTATTTAGCAGTATGAAGGATAAAATAGGAAAAATGGAAATATCTGATGTAGTATACAGGATACCATGTGGAGGAAATGACCAGGTGAACTGTGACAAAGTTTATATTGGGACAACAAAAAATAAACTTAAAACGAGATTAGCTGGTCACAGGTGTGACCAAAAATATAGGAATATTTCAACACAGAAGACATCCTTATCTTCACATTGTAAGAAATATAATCATTATCCAAAGTTTGATGAAACATCAGTATTAGATATAGAAAAAAACTACAAGAGACGTTATATGTTGGAAATGTTAGAAATTGTTAATGTACCAAATGTAAGGAGAATAAATTTTAAGACAGACACAGACAATTTAGCTCAGAATTATAGGTACTTAATTCAAAAGACACATAATTTGTTATAATCATTTCATAAGAGAGAATTTGTTATTTGTTATTTGTTATTTCCGTTTCATTGTTATTGTATGTTTGAATATTTGAAAATTTAAAAATTTTTTGTATGTATGTATGAAAAAATATTTTATATGTTTTTGTCAAATGTTTTGAAACATTTTTTCAATTTGATAATAATTTTGTTTTGTTTTCAAAAATATAAAAAAAATTTTTTCCTGAAGAAGCTTTCCAAAGGAAAGCGAAATATTGAAAAAAATAAAATCGTTAAACTATTTAATAAGACCGTTAAAAGATTATTTCATATTTAATAAAATTTAAAAAAAAGGTCGAATAAAAATAAAAGTAATTAATTTGTGGTTATTATAACTGCCATGAACAACTTTAGTGTAATCAATTTTACTCAGTTTTGTCTTACAGATTTATACCAAATAAATAAGCCTGCTACTTCAAGTAATAATCGATTTATTAAAAGAAAATATAATTTTTGTAGTTTTTTTAATCGACCTTTTTTTTATCTTTAATAAATATCTCTTATTCTTTTTTCCGGTCTTTTTTAAATTAAATTAACAATATATATTTTTTCCTTTTCAATATTTCGCTTCCCTATGGAAAGCTTCTTTAGGAAAAAAAAATTTTTTTTGTCACAAATAAATATCTTTTTTATTTTTAACGATCTTTTTAATATATTTTTTCTTCTCGACATTTCGCTTTCCTTTGGAAAGCTTCTTCAGGAAAAAATTGTTTTATTTTTTATTTTTTCCTGAAGAAGCTTTCCAAAGGAAAGCGAAATATCAAGAAGAAAAAATATATTAAAAAGATCGTTAAAAAGAAAAAAGATATTTATTAAAGATAAAAAAGATCGTTTAAAAAAAAACTATAAAATTTTTTTTTCCTTTTTTTTATTTTTTCCTGAAGAAGCTTTTCAATGGATCTTTTTTTGTTTTTTTTTTTGAAGAAAAGTAGCACGTTACGCAACAATGCCTATTTAGTCAAGTACCGTGTCAATTTTTATTTTTGTAGTGACAAAAAACCAAAGCCTACGTTGGGAATCGAACCTACAACCCCCATACTGACAAGCTAGTACACTAGCTACTACCTTTACTCAAATCCCCTTCCAATGTATACTCAGATAAGTCTATTATACTTAAATGATCAAATTATATTTAAATTGAAACCCTCACACGCACCATATTGAACTTGTCTTATACTCTGGATTTTAATTTTATGTAAATAATTAGATTATGCTAAAATTACGGTTTCGAAGTATAACTGGGGAGTTTAAAGTACTAAGAGCTGCAAGCATAACAAAAACTCAGCTGTAGTTCGGCATGGGAAATGGCATTTAAACGGATCGCAGCGTATTTATTCATTTTTTAATAAAATCTTAATCCATAATAGCTTCGTTAAATATCACATTGAGTGGATGAGCAGAGTATGATTCGTTTTACATCCGCACCTGGCTATGTAGCCTTAATCAGATGGTGTACAAACCATTATTGTATAATTTGGAATGTCATACAGCGTCCTAGGAAGCCGAAGACATAATTCTAAGCAACAGAACCACATAGTTGCAACTTTAATGATTCCAAGGCAGGGCTGCAAACCATTACACCTTGCTTAAGAGTTGGAGACTTTCCAACTCCTGTCCAGAACATATGTCTAGTATGCTCACTGGACTGGATCATTCACTTTGCGTGTCATTATCAGTGAGATGATCCTGGCCACCATAATAACCATTATACTGTTATAGGGCCGCGAAACCACAACCACCACGATACTCCCATATAGGGGCCAATCTCAATGATCAGTCAGAGAACTATTAAATGTCTAAAGAGACATTCTGAACTCTGCGGCTTACTGATGCCCGGGGAAATAAGTGGAGCTTCCAGTTGACTCCCTGCCTGTCTTCAGGGGACTGGGCTCCCTTTTTCCCTAGTTGCACTGTGTCTAGATAATGGAATTCTATAAAGACCATATTTATATGCCCCTGGGGGGGGATGAGTGGATGAGCACTTAGAAACTATCAGTTTCAGTCGTCAGTATCCTCACTCATAATGCTCTTTTATCACGTCGCTTCCGATCTTGAAATTTTAAAAATATTTTATTTCTTTTAAAATCATTTCTTTAAATAAACTATAAAACAGGTTTTTATTTGGATGCGGTCTTACGTCGACGCTCGTCAAATTTATTTTGTGAACGTTCTATTTATATAGTTCGTCTTGTTCGTGTTTCTCTTCGTGTTAAGACGAAATGACGAACTATATAAACACAGCTGACAATAGAATGCAACTAGTATGAAGGGAACACTGAAGATGGCAAATGGCACAAACCAAATTTGACGAGGGTCGACGTTAAACCGTACCCAAATAAAAATAAATTAAACCCCGTTCGAAAATATACTCACATATTATAAAACTGGTGTTTAATTTAATTAACTGAAACTTAGGCGACCCTGTAGGCTAGTACACTACATAAAAATTGACTGTCGGTGGGGCTGCTCAGCGATGAAGGCATAGTCACTGGTCGCTGTGCTGTCTTATATACGGCAGTTAATTTCCGACTATCCTTCTACTTTCACCACCTGTTTCATCTATTCTCTATCCCTTTCCTAAAGAATGTAGCACGGTACTTGACTAAATAGGCAATGTTTCTGCCTGAGTACTACTTCTCTTTAAAAAAAAAACCGAAACTTAATTGTTTTAAAAAGTTAACTTAAAAAAATTAAAAACTCGCACAACCTTAAATAGAGATATTTTAATTTTGTTGATAAATTTTTTTAATCAGAAAGCCAAACCAATTATGGCTGATACTTTAGGAGAATAAATGTTGAATATTTATAAATAACACAATTAGCAAAAGCACGTTTTTTAGAACAACAACAAAAAGGAACTATTAATAAATCATTGACAAACAACAGCAACAACAAGAACAAAAACACTTCAAACGCATAATGTTATTGATTTTTGCCATTAGAAATTATGATCGGTATTAGTAGTTAATATACTATAATCGATTAACAAGCTACTCGTCAAGCACACTCACTCATTGACTCACTTACTTGCACACTTTATATGCACTTTCCATTCATGCAGTCATTAAGAGTAATTTAATTGTGATAACTTGTTTGACGGCACCAACGCCACCGCCACCGCCACTAATCAAAACTCCACATGACACATGAACTTCAAGTTGCAACAACATCATCGACAATAACAGAAAAAACAAAAATAGTTATAAAAAAGCATTAAAAAGTTTAATCATTTCATTTGATCTTTTTGCAGTTTCAACAGTCAGTTGAAGCCAGTCAGATTTCTTGTTGTTTTTGTTGTTGTATTTATTTGATGTTTATAATGTAAAAGCAACAACAAAAAGCGCTTAAACTATAAAAGGAAAATAAATTATATAGAGATTTACTTAACAACTTTTGTTATTATAATTGTTGTTGTTGTTGTTGTTGTAACTATTATTAACTGCATTGCATATTTTTAGTCAGTCATTATTATTTTTTTTGTTTTCTGTCTGTCTGTCTGTCTGCTTGATTGTTCATATTTCAATTATTTGATTAGAGTTTATTATTAGAATGAGAATACAACGTTCGTTTGTTCGTTGCCAATTAAAGACATTAAATTGACAATCAAAAGTGCTGATGAATCACTTCAGTGTCAAGTTCGCACAATTATGACCGCCATACTTGTCACGCTAATGACAGTTTATCTGGGTCTTTAGCAAAATAATTGCAACAATTTAAGATTTAATATCAAGAAGGAGACAAAAAAAAACTCAACAACTAATTTATCTATTAATAAACAAAAACTAGGAGAATTAGCGTAATAAAAAGATTTATTAGTTTAAACCGTTATTATGGCAGATTTTTTTACTGTGTTATTAAAAGCATTAAAGTCTTAAGCAAATAAATTTTTTTCGTGCTTTTTTTGCGCTTAAAAATAATAAAAAATAATTATGTTAAAAAAATATATTGATTGGAAAAACTTTAAGAAAATTTATATTCAAGGTTTAGACTTTAATATTATGTTATGTTTGGCTTAGCAGATATTTGTTGTGGCTAATAAGTCTAATAAAAATTGTAAAGTCATGTTCAAATAGAAGTTTTAAAAAATATCTTAAATTGTTCTATTCCTTAAATTCTTTCTTACACTATGTACCTTTATATCTTTAGGAAGATAAGATTTTGCGTCCCTTTACTTTTCTATAATGCAAAATTTAATGTTTTGTTGTCAACAAAGCAGAATAAGTTTTAACTTACACCACTAAAAAGTGTGGTGTAGCAAAATATTAATAAAAAAAGCAATTTAGCTAACTCATCTTGAGCAGAAACCTTAACTGCGCCAGTGTAGGTGTCATAAGCTGAAACTCCTACAAAGCCTGAACGTAAATTATGACTCTAAATTCAAACCCCTTTAAAATCTATAAATAACATCTAAATCCTCTTATGTATATAAAAATAAGTCAGGTTTTTCTTCCTGACGCTATAACTTCAGAAGGCACGAACCGATTTCCACGGTTTTGCATTGGTTGGAAAGGTCTCGGGGTCTCCGTGAGGTTTATAGCAGGTAACAATTTCAAGAGAAAAGCAGGAAAACAGGGAAAATCATTTTTTACATACAGCGCCATCTGTGATACATAGCATGTACTACAACGGCACCAGTACGTCGTGTGTGAGTATCTCTCACGAAAATAAGTACGTTTCATATTAAGTAGATGGCGGCGTGCACTAGGTCGCATGTTACTGTTCATCCTAGAAATGATGAATGTTTTTATTTGCGACTGCTGTTGATAAATGTACGTGGACCAAAATCATTTGCGCATTTGAAAATTCTGAATGCCCACCAATGCCAAACATATTGAGAAGCATGTCAACTAATGGGTTTGCTGGAGAACGGATCTCATTGGGATTTAATACTTGCGCGTTCAGTTGATTCATCAAATGCGGTCCAAATACGAACGCCGTTCACAATTATCATCACCGCATGCTTCCCTTCACAACCAATTCAGTTATGGAGCAAATAAAAAAACGACATATGTGAAGATATCTTCTATCGCTTGCGCATTCGAACGAATAATCCCGACATGCAAATAACCAATGAAATATATAATGAAGGATTGATTCTGATTGAGGATCAATGCTTGACTATTGCAAACAAGCTACTGATTGAAGTAGGAATGATGGATCGATGCACGATGCCTTCAACCAAGAATTCAATCGAGAGCTACAATACAATCTTGATACATTGCAGGAATTCGTTCGAAATAATATGCCGTTGCTGAATGAACAGCAAAAACTAATATACGAAATATTTATGCAAGCGGTGGACAACAATACTGGTGGTCTATTCTTCCTGGATGCACCTGGAGGAACAGAGAAAACATTTGTCATTTCATTGATTTTGGCCACTTATCGATCAAGATGTAACATAGGTTTGGCGTTAGCATCATCTGGAATTGCGGCGACTGTTCCAGATGGCGGTCGTGCTGCACATTCTGCGCTTAAGTTGCCACTCAATTTAAACACAATTGTTATTCCAACATGCAATATTTCCCGATCCAGTCCCCCCGGGGGCACATGATAGTGTTTTTGGAGCCTACTATTCTATCTAGACTGGTGTCTTGCGGGGTAAAAGGGAGCCCAGGCCCTTAAAGGCTAGTAGGAGCCATCTGGACAATCCACATATTTCCACGGGAATCAGTGAGCTCGCAGAGTTCCGCCTTTTGTCTCTTTAGACATTTAGCTGTTCTCTGGCTGATTATTGAGATTGGCCCCTATATGGGAGTATCGTGGTGGTTGTGGTTTCGAGGCCCTCGTGAGAGTTTGTGGGTCGGATCATTCACAATGAACACAATGAATGGTTGAGGTCCAGGGAGTATGAATGCCGTCGTGTTCTTAATTATATTAAGCTTTATGCGTTCGGGAACAGGAGTTGGAAAGTCTCCAAGTCTTAAGCAAGGAGTAAAGGCTGCGACCTACTTCGAGCTTTTGAAATTGCAACTAGGAGTGACCGGAGGATATACGTATTCGAAGGCCTTCTAGGGCGTGAATGGCGTTGCTTTTCATTTACAATGGTAATGGCCACCATCTGATTATGGCTCACTGCCGGTGCAGATGTAAACCTTATCACGCATTTCCCGATCCAATGCAATTGGAATATTGTTGATGCAATGCAAGCTCATCGTTTGGGATGAGTGCACAATGGCACATAAGAAATCACTTGAAGCACTTAACTTCACACTGAAGGATCTTCGGCGAAATAACAACATCTTTGGCGGCTTGATGATTATTGTTGGCAGGAGATTTCAGGCAGACGTTCCCAGTAATTCTCTGTGCAACGTCTGCGGATGAATTGAATGCTTGCCTGAAGGTATCACCTTTGTGAAATAACATGAAAACATTATCGCTAACCACTAATATGAGAGTTCAACGTCAAAACTACTAAAGTGCTAAAAAATTTTCGAAACGATTGTTAGCTGTTGGAAATGGAAAACTCCCAGTTGATGCGACAGCTGGATTAATTACTCTTACCAACAACTTTTGCCGATTTGTAGACACTCAATTAGCTCTTATTGAAAATGTTTTCCCAAACACTAGTGAGAATTATCAGAATTATGCTTGGTTAAGTCAACGAGCATTTCTCGCCGCAAAGAATAATGATGTTGTACATGCATTGAATTCACCATTCAATCCAAAATCGATGGCGATTTGGTGACCTAGAAATCCGTTGTTTCCATAACAAATCCCGATGATGCAGTAAATTACGAAATGTTACAAAAAACGAAGCCATCTGGTGGCGAAACGGAGTTCGCCGGGTTTGCTAGTAATTAATAAATAGTCACAGTGTGATAACTTTAAAAAGGAGCAAATGGAGTCTAAATAAGAGAAGGGATAATATTTGACGTAAAGCCGGGTTAAATAAAGGGATTGAGGGTGCCTGTAGTATATTCTTAGACGATCCAAACCTCAACAGAACTTCTAATAGTGAGGAAATAATGAACAACACTGTAGGACAGTTATCGCTGAGTTGGTAAAAAAATGCGCATTGTTAGTGAATCAGAAAATCGTTTCCATTCTCGCACAATATATAGCGTATAATCGTCTAAAGAACTGCGCCGGTTAAATACGTATCTTTACTCAACAAAACATTATTAATAGGATTTACCCTGAAGTTACAGGGTGTTGTAGTGTGTTTTGGAAGGAAAAGCCAAGAAGTTAAGTGTATCCACTATAACTAATATAAAATAGTCTTCACTTTCGCATAATTCATTTGTATCACATTCACACTTCCCTGTTATGCTCACACTTCCCTGTATGATTTGGTAAAAATCAGTCTTGACATTTTAGTTTTTGGCAGACGTGAAGTAGACACGTGGCAAATTTATTATAGAAAATTATTCGATAAACCAACCAACGTGTTTAAACATTTTAACAAAATCAATCATCGATTACTCTGTCGATGAGAAAGTTAGGTGAAATTTTTTGGAGAAACAGCGTTCCAAAAAAAGAGGCACTACTTATCGTGTAGTGAATGATTTCGAAGAAAGAGGGTCTGTAGATGATAGGCCCAAGCATGAACCACAGCGTACTGCAAGATCGGCTGAAAACAATACTGCTGCCCAAGAAAGTGTTCAAAACAATCAACCTCAATTCGACGCCGTGCTCAGCAGCTTGGTCTTCAAAGAACCACTTTGGCTACAATTTTCCACATGGATTTGCTTTTGTTTCCATTCAGGTGAAACAAGAGCTTCTTCCCCAAGACCAAAGGATGTTACAGCTCGCCCATGACAAACCCGATTTTCATGAAAAAATCATAATAAGTGACGAGGCACATTTTCATTTGAATGAATATGTGAGCAAAGAGAATAGTCAGTTCTGGGAAACGGGAAGCCCTCAGATTATTCAATAGTCACCTTTGCATCCATTAAAAGTGACAGTTTGGTGTCCAATTTGCTAAGGAGGAATCATGGGACCTTACTGCTTTGTTAATGAAAACGGCGTAACGGTAACTGTAAATGGAGAGCGATATCGTAATATTATTGAAATCTTCTAGACGTCACAACTGCATGCTTTGGACTTGATTAACATGTGGTATCAACCAACCAGACAGTGCGACATCGCATACAGCCAGAATTACAATGCACTTCTTCTGCGAGACTTCTTTCCACAATAAGTTATTTCAAGAAATAATGATGTTGATTGACCTCCACGGTCGCTTGATTTGACTGCTCCGGACATCCACATATATTGAAAAAGCAAGGTTTGTGCAAACAAACCAGAAACGCTTGAGCAACTCAAACAAAATAGTCGTGATGAAATTAATGAAATATCGCATGAAATGTGTGATAGTTTGATATGATGATATCACATTCCATAAAAAATTGCTGACATTAAGTAAAACATTTGTCAATATAAGAACCATTCTCTTTCATTTCCTTCCCGGCGAACACCCTGTATTTAAATTACCTTTCTAATGCTGACAATATTTTTTTTAATTAAAAGTCTTCAATTTCTTTAAACTCTTTTAACCCGTCTATAGCCAAAACAAATGACTCCTTCCATTGCATAGCTAATTAGCACCATTTTTTTTTATTTATTTTTACATAAAATAAATATTTCTTTAATAAGAATTTATTTTGAAAATGTGTTCTATATTTATACTGCTTTAAAAATATTTCTCAGTACAAAACAAAAATTTCAAGTTCATTGACACTCTCTAAGGAGCGAGCGCTCTGAAATGTAACTCAACACACACAGGAGAAATATTTCTACAGCAAATGTGAAAATTGTAACAAAAATTTCAACAAATGTCATCAACATTATACACAAAATAACAAACAAAGTGTTTCCCCTCTGTTCAGAAATGTGTTTTGTGTCAACGTATTGCTTAGATCTTGTCGGTCGCCATCTTCATCTCCATTAACATCCCCTACATTTTTATAGTTTTTTTTTTTACATTCCAATAAAGATTTCTTTTCCTTGCTTTTGTTGTGTAAATAAACTCTAACTTTTTGAAACGAACATCATGATTGTGTTTGATCTGTTGTGAATGAAGGACAAGTTTAATATCCAAAAATTTTAAATGACAAATGCCACGATATGGGATTAAAATAAAAATTATTTAACGTTTTTAAAAATAAAAATAATAAATTTGTTTTGTGGGTTGCATGTGATCGAGTGGTATTCCTTTTGCCCTCTTTGTTCTTTCTTAAATTTATTGCATTTTCGTCATAATTATTTTTGCTCCCCACTGCTTCATTAATCGACATTTAAATTACAAAAATTTATTTACTCACAAACAGCCATTTATAAATCAAAAATGAAGCTTTAACGCATTAAGTAGTGAAGTTGGCTGCTATTATTTCTTTTATTTTTTTTTAAGAGAAGTATCACTTCAGGCAACAATGCCTATTTAGTCAAGTGCCGTGCTACATTCTTTTAGGAAAGGGATAGAGAAGAGATGAAACAGGTGGTGAAAGTAGAAGAATAGTAACGAAAATTAACTGTCGTATAAGACAGCTCAGTAACCAGTGACTTTTTGGGTTATAATTATTTGAACTACAAAAAAAGGTAAAAAAAACTAAAAAGGTTAAGTTTGTTAAGTGTCGGATGTTTCCTTTATAGAGGTATAGGAATTTAACTTGGCAACACATTTTTTCTGAAGCTCATTTTGTGAGCTGTGAAATAATTTATGTTTAGTTTGGTTTGGCATTGCAACATGAATAGACTGACGCCTAAACAAAGTGTAAGGTTTTTCTTGGTTTTTTTTAAGAAGAGAAGTAGCACTTCAGGCAACAATGCCTATTTAGTCAAATACAGTGCTACATTCTTTAGGAAAGGGATAGAGAATAGATGAAATAGGTGGTAAAAGTAGAAGAATAGTCGGAAATTAACTGCCGTATATAAGACAGCACAGCGACCAGTTACTATGCCTTCATCGCTGAGCAGCCACACCGACAGTCAATTTTTATTTTTGTAGTGAAAAAAAAACCAAAGTCTTCGTTGGGAATCGAACCCACAACCCCCATACTTACAAGTTAGTTCACTACCTACTAGCCTACAGGGGCACCTGTTGTATAAAATGGGTCAAAAATAAGATTGCCGTTGATGCCGATTGTCATAAACGAATTTTATTTAGCGATGAAGCGGGTTCTGGTTTTAATGGATGCGTCAATAAACAAAACTGCCGTATTTGGAATGATAATATGTTGAGGCATTACTACATCAACAAAAACTGAATGTTTAGTGGTGTTTTATGAATTGGTGGAATTAATGGGGGGTTCATCTTTAAAAACGATGCTGGTCAGAACATTACAAATAAATGGTAACCGCTATAGAGCCATGCTTATTGTCTTTCTTTTTTTTGTTTATTAAACACCCATGCTGTGCAGAAGTAGCAGTTTGAACACATTTGGCTCACGGCTCGTGCCACAATTGCTGTATTGCAAGAAACATTTAGTAACCGCATAGTTTCTCGTTATGGATACGTGAATTGATCTGCGAATTCGTGCAATTTAATACCGCTATACAATTTTTTTTTTTTTTTTTTGAAAAGAAGTAGCACTTTAGGCAACAATGCCTATTTAGTCAAGTACCGTGCTACAATCTTTAGGAAATGGATAGAGAAGAGATGAAACAGGTGGTGAAAGTAGAAGGATAGTCGGAAATTAACTGCCGTATATAATAGAGCACAGCGACCAGTGACAATGCCTTCATCGCTGAGCAGTCAATTTTTATTTTTGTAGTGAAAAAAAACCAAAGTCTTCGTTGGGAATCGAACCCACAACCCCCATACTGACAAGCTAGTACACTACCTACTAGCCTACAGGGGCTATACTATTTACTGTGGGGATATGTGTAATCGCTAGTTTACGCCAAAAAGTTAGACACAATTGTATACTTTCAGGGCTGATATACGCCCACAACTATTGGATTAAGTCATCGACAAGTGGATCTCCAAATTAGACCACGTCCGAGACAGCTGTAGTAATCATATGACAAAAGTCATATTTAAATTATAATGACAGAAGAATTATTATTCGAATATAATAAATTTTATGTCAAATTAAAAAATTCACCTTTGCTTTATGCCATTTTAAAGTTCTATATCTCTATAAGAAACACCCTCTATCATTAAAAAAATAGAAGCGCTCAAATTAAATACTCTTGAAATTTATGAATCCCAAAAACAGACAGGGCAGACTTTAAAATTGAAATGTTTATTTCCAATTTTTTATAAATAAAATAAAAAGAAAAAAAATATAAAATACTTTTTTAAGAATTGCATTAAATGGGTGTAACTAAAATAGGTGCAAAATGTTTTTGTAAATTTTAAAATACTTTTTATACTCGTAATATTCAAGGGCTGCTTGCTGCTCTTGCAGTTATTTGTTATTACAAGTACGTTGTGTTGGGTAACTCGTTATTATCTTAAGATCATAATTGAAGGGCTCTTTCGGTTATGAAATGACATGGCATATTAAGGGACAGAGAGAGAGAGTTGAAGACGCCAGTGAATTGTTGCATTTCTCATTTAAATTCATTCAAACAACATGAAACAATGTTGGAAAAACCTCCAATATTAAGATAACAACATTTTTTTTTATATAATTTTATTTAAATTTATTCCTAGTGAATGAAGGCATATCGATTGTTTTTGTAATAAAATGCACTGTCATCTTAAAACTTGTTTGTCACTGTTACAGCCATAAATGACAAAACTCGTGTCAGTGAAAAATTTAAATATGAAAGAAAAATAATTGTATTTGTGTCTTTTGCTTTATTAATATTAATTTAATTGAATATTAATCATAAAATTATATTAATTTTTTGTTTTTTTTTTTTGTCTATTTACAGGTATGTTTGTTTCAAGTCATTAAAAACGTGTAAATAACAGGTGAATTTTGTATTCGCTAAACGCCAAATAAGTAACGCTAAATGTTGCAAGTAAAAAAATATATAATTTCCATAAACAATTAAGGAAATAAACGATCGACCACAGGTTAAAGAAAAAGTGAGTTATAAAAAATAAATAAAAAAAAAAACTAAATCTATAAATTGATAATTTCAAGGAAATCCGATTCATATTTATATTAACACTTAAAATAACTATGAAATATATTTTTCTTTTATTTGCTGAATACAAACAAACAATCAAACAAATATACAATTTCAAGTTAATTGTACATAAATAATTTAACGCAAAACCTCTTTCTCACGCTTTAAAAACGAACTGTTTCAGCTATTTTTCATCATCATCATCATCATTATTAGATGTCTCACATTTTTATTATTTGTATATTAATTTGTTTATAAAAGAATATTTTAGATGTTTATGAAATGCCCACAGAAACGAGGGTGTTTACTGTAATATGGCCGCTATGAAGGAGAAAACAAATTAATGATTTTGAAAAAAAAAATTTCTTCATTCCATCGTTTCATTTTATCCTGTATGTTAACAGATAAAAACATTATACATATGTCAATAGCTGCATATCAGGGTATGTCCCTACATTTTATATGGAATTTCTTTTGTTACTTATGTTTCGAAGTGGCATTGTTTTGTTTCCTTGGTGGCACTGGCTTTATCCAATACATGCCATCAAAACTCGCCAAGTATGGGATCAAAATATTGTGGGTATGCGCGATAAGATTTGCGTCGGTACATAGCTGTGTAAGCCATATTTCGACGTTGGATCAAACCACTTGGGTGATATGTAGCGTGCACCCACGCTCTAGGAAGTCGAAGGCATAATTCTATGCAACATGTTATTCCTAGTTGCAATTTCGGAAGTTTCGGAGCAAGACTTTCAACCCCCACTCCTTGCTGAAGAGTTGGAGACTATGCAACTCCTGGTCCAGAATACATGACAAGCATTCTCTCTACATCCGGATTCACCCCTTGTTCTCAGTAGAGGTAAGATGATCCTGGCCCCTTCTTAAAATTCATGAGGGCCTGCAAAACTGAAACCACAACGATGCTCACTGGTCCTAGACCATTCATTGTGTTCATTGTGAATGATCCGGCGCACACAACTCAAACGAGGGCCTCGAAACCGCAAACACCACAATACTCCCGAAGGGCCAACCTAAATAATCACTCAGAGTACAGCTAAAAGGCTAAAAAGACAAAAAAACTGAACTATGGGGCTTTATTGATTCCCATGGAAATAAAGTGGAATTGTCCAGTTGGCTCCTACTAGCCTTGTAGGGGACTGGGCTTCCTTTTACTCCCCATGACATGTAGCGCGCACCCACTTCCTAGGATGCCGAAGGCATAACTCTATGCAACATGTCATTCTTAGTTAAAATTTCGAAAGTTTCGGAGCAGGACTGTCAAACCCCACTCCTTGCTGAAGAATTGGATACTATCTAACTCCTGTTCCAGAATACATGACAAGCATTCTCACTGGATCCAGATCATTCACCCCTTGTTCTCAGCAGATGTAAGATGATCCTGGCCCCTTCTTAAAATTCATGAGGGCCTGCAAAACCACAACCACAACGATGCTTCTCCCGAAGGACCAACCTCAATAATCAGTCAGAGAACAACTGAAAGGCTAAAAAGCCAAAGAGCTGAATTCTTGGGCTTAATAAATCCCGTGGAAATAACGTGAAGTTGTCCAGTTGGCTTCCTGCCAGCCCTTAGGGGACTGGGCTCCTTTTACCCACGGTGACACATGTAATGAGATTACATCAAGACCAGTAAATTAATTCTTTAATAACCCTCGTATAATTTACTTACGCTAAACCTAATATTCCAGCACATGCTAAATATTAGCCTTCTTTTGAAGTGCGTGAGAAAGAGAGAGGGAGAGAGGGAGGTAGACAAAGACAGAACCATAAAGAAAAACTGTGCAAAAGCCTTCCTTAATTCCATGAAAAAAAAAAGAAAACGAAGAAAGTTTTTGTTGATTTAATGAATTTTTTTTATTGTTGTTATTTTTTTGCATTTTAAAGTCACGTCTATTGACATTTTGTTGTTTGACAAATGTCAGTTTTGCCGTCAAAGCCTAAACAAAATATGTCTGTCTGCTTGTTAGTTTTGGCGATTCTTTTTTCTTTGCCTTGTTCATCTGTATGTTTGTGGTTTGTTAAGGATCTTGTACGACATTTATGTGAAATGAATAAATAATTTTTGCTTTTCTTTGTGACTGCAAATGAAAAATTTATTCACTCATTTTCTGTTGCATTAAAAATTTCAAACATATTTTGAGGAACAGGTGTGGAGTGGAAAAAACTGTTTAATATGAAGAGCGATGCGGAAATATTTGATAAAAAAAAGTACTCAGATATAATTTTAATCGACATTAGTTAATTAGTAAAACTGTGTGAAAATTATGACTTTAATTAACCTGGATTCATTAGTAATTGAAACGTGAAGTGGGATTAAGTTTTAAAATTTTTAATTTAAAAGTTTTAAAGCTTTTCCATTCAACAGTAGTTAGTTGTACGTAGTCGTGATATCAAAACTAATAACAATTTCTTCGGGAGCTTTTTATAACACTGTACCGAGTAGGGACTTAAATAAAAGCCCATGCTCTATATAAATATTAAGACCTGACTAGCATCAGGCTCAAAACGTTGGGGCGCTATTGTGGGGCTTAGTCTTAGAAACATGTTGACAGACAACTACCAGCCGACAGTTAGAAATTACTACAGTCAAAAGCAAAATCTATTAAAACAATACAAGGCTCAATTAAAATAACTTAGTTTTATCGGGTACCGCCGTGCTTATTAAAAGAATGAATTAGAGTCAAGAAAGAGTCAAAACTTGCTGCTTTTTGTGTCGATGATAATTTCTACAGATTTATATCGAGTTTTCTCAAGAATTCCACTATACGATTTGTTATAGATGAGATTTCATCATACGAGTTCAAGATTAATTCAGGGGTACTGCAAGGCTCTGTTCTTTCTCCTATCCTATTTCTCATTTTTCCACATTTTTCCTTCTTTGTCAAACTTTCATACTCTTTCGCAGATGAGATGCTTAGAAGAAGGAACAACTTTTGCTTATGCGGACGACACAGCAATAATAACGGCCAATAAGGACATAAACATTGGGACTGAGAAAATGCAGAATCAGTTTAATATTATCACGAAGTAGAAGTAGGTCTTATTATAAACGCTAATAAGACTAAAGTTATGCACATAAAGCCATGTCACCTAGTCGACAAAACTGTTACACTGCAATTTCGTGACCCAAAATGTCTTCACAGCATCGTTAATATGATGAACAATCAGGCTGATGATTGCACAAGTTTCATTGAACAAGTTTACACTTATAAATACCTTGGTGTGATTATTGACAGTAATTTTAAATGGAAAAGTCACATTGAAAAATTACAGAGGAAACTTAGGAAAGCGTCGTATATGCTGTACCATTTAGGCAACTGCTCCACGTATGAAGTTCTGCGTCAGGCATACTTTGCATTAGTGGAATCGTATATCCAGTATGGAGTCACGGCTTGGGGTAGTGCAAAATACAGCAGCACTCTCCAAAAAACGCAAAACCGAATACTAAAAATTTTACATAAAAAAAACAATCTGAAACTGGAAACAATAACTACCATGATTATAACATTAACATAAATATGAACATACGCAGCACAACGGAAAACGACAACTACGCAATCAGCAACTATGGCAACAACCTTCAGAGAGCAACGGACGACAATAATTCAAACAGAAGCCTTACGAATCCTAACAACCGGGCCTTGATAAAAATTGCCAAAGACCTTCAAGTTCTTAGCGTGAAGAACATCTATTATACAACCTTGGCCAAAGAATTCTACAATGATAACAGATATTTAAAGCCGATAGAACATACTCACAACACGCGGAGACGAGCTCAAGGAATATTTAAAGTGGAACAATTCACAAACGAGTATGGAAGAAGTTCGCTTCCTGTAACATTGCCAACAATTTTGAACAAAATACCGACTGAAATAATCAGCATAACGCACGAAAACAAAAGGAATAAGCTAATAAAGGAATACCTAATGGACTCACAATAAATCAAAACTTGTTACTACACAGACTGTGAAATATAATTTTTGAATAACTAGTTATAAACGAATTTATTTATTTTTTAAGTTTTAATATCCTGCAGACAAGCATAAAAGCTTTGCGGGTTTAGAAATTAGAAGATAAATTTGTTCCATAATAAATGAATAATAAATAAAATAAAAAAAAAAAAAAAAAAAAAAGATGACAGCACCATTTCCGAGATTGCTACGAGATTATGTTCCGCCTTTTGGAACTCACCTTCAACTGGTTCAGTCTATTACCAAATAAATATGAATGACATTTGTTACTATGGGTGATCTAGGTATTACGGAATCGGACGCTCTTGATGTTCTTGACATGAAAACTCAGTGTAATGTTCGATGAAGTAAACACATTTTTCAAGTTTCTAAAGCAGCTTTCAAGTGCCTTGGTTTCATAAAGCGGTGTAAGAAATTTTTATTTGGGCACGGTTTTACGTCGACCCTTGTCAAATTTGGTTTGTGAACAAACCGGTTTCGGCTATTTGCCATCTTCAGTGTTCTCTTTATACTAGTTGCGTTTTATTGTCAGCTGTGTTAATATAGTTCGTCTTGTTCGTGTTTCTTTTCGTGTTATTTCTATTGCATTCCTCACTTTCTCTCTTTTTGTCTGTATCTCTCTCTTCTTTTTCGTTTGTTTGTTTTTACCTAATTTGTCTCTCCCTCTCTCTCCCTTTCATTCGTCTCTCTTCCTACCTAAATGAAGTAAGAAATACTTCACTTCATCCGATCTTCGTACTACTTATACCACCTACATCCGTCCAAAAATGGAACTCTCTCTCGGCGTTCCAAAGTCTATTTTGAAGTTGCTCGACCGCATACAGAAGAGAGCCAAGAGGCTTATTGGGAACAGTAGGGCATCCAACTCTATTGATTCTCTAGAGCATCGATTCAATGTGAGATGTATTTCACTGTTTTATCGTTACTACAATGGTAGTGCTCTAATGAAATTATGGAACTTGTTCCTTGTTACTCGCATGTTTTCGCATTTAACTCGATTTTCGTTGAGATTGCATCCACAGGGAAAATTCGTAAACACATTTTTCAAGTTCCTACAGAAGTTTTCAAGTGCCTCGGTTTTCTAAAACGGTGTAAGGAATACTTCACTTCATCCGATCTTCGTACTACTTATACCACCTAGATCCGTCCAAAAATGGAATACAACTCTCATATATGGGCCGACGTTCCAAAATCTATTTTGGAGTTGCTCGACCGCAGATAGAAGAGGGCCAAGAAGCTTATTGGGAACAGTAGGGTATCCAACTCTATTGACTCTCTACAGCATCGATTCAATGTGGGATGTATTTTACTAATAGTGGTGCTCTAATGAAATCATGGAACTTGTTCTTTGTTACTCGCATGTTTTCGCGTTTAACTTGATTTTCGTTAAGAACGCATCCACAGGGGAAAATTCGTTTTTTTGGCAGAACAGTGGGTATGTGAAATAAACTTTCTACAGAGGTCTTTCCTGTCACTTTCAATATAGGAAAGTTAAAATTGAATGCCCACAAAAACTACTCCCTCTTTCCTCCTCTCCACAACCTAATTTTCGCGTTCTGCAACAATGGTGATCTACTTCGATATTCTCCCTCTAAAAATTTTTATTACCATTTTTGTATGAACTTAGTACGCCTTTGAATTCAGCTCATAATTGGTGAATATATGGAACCGTTTCAATTCTGTTATGCATTTTACTTAATTCAATTCAATACACATCTACCCCAACTAGACCTACATTATTTTGATTTCTGGAACAATGTGTTTCAAACAACAGGACCAACGTTTATTTTTAAACTAGTGATTATTGACTACAAATTTAAGATTTTTCTATAATTTTCTTTGTCTCAAAGTCTTAGCGGTGCTTATGTGATACTAGGATAAGATTTACTAAATCAAATTTTTTTTAACAGAAGTAGCACTTCAGGCAACCATGCCTATTTAGTCAAGTACCGCACTAAATTCTTTAGGAAAGGGATAGAGAAAAAATGAAACAGGTGGTGAAAGTAGAAGTATAGTCGGAAATTAACTGCCATATATAAGACTGCACAGCGACCAGTGACTATGCCTTCATCACTGAGCCGCCCCACCGATAGTCAATTTTGATTTTTGTAGTGAAAAAAAATCAAGGTCTTCGTTGGGAATCGAACCCACAACCCCCATACTGACAAACTAGTATACTACCTACTAGCCTACAGGGGCACAGGCTATTTTTATAGATGATTGATTTTCAGGAAAATGATTTCTTAGACGATTACAGATAGAAGGGTTCCCCCCCTCCCGGCGGCACATTTATCGGTCTTTATGGATTGCTTGACCACTTAGACCTGTGCTGGCGGGGGTATAAAGGAGTCCAGTCCCCTGAAGGCAAGCAGGGTGTCAACTGGAAGCTCCACGTTATTTCCACGGGAATCTCTGACTGATTATTGAGGTTGGCCCTTCGGGGGTATGGTGGTGGTTGTGGTTTTGCGGCCCCTCCCATGAATTTGATTATGGAGGCCAGAATCATCTCGCCGTTAATAACACTAACGGGTGAATGATCCGGATCCAGTGAGCATGCTAGTCATGTGTTTTGCAACAGGAGTTGGATAGTCTCCAGCTCTTCAACAAGGAGTAGTGGTTTGCAACCCTGCTTTGGAACCGCTGAAATTGCAACTAGGAAAGGCCTGTTGCTAGAATTGGTCCTCGGCGTGCCTGATGTCGCTTTTCATTCCCAGTGGTTTGGCCATCATCCGGCTTAAGGCTTATAGCCAGGTGCAGATGTGAATCTTGTCACGAAATCACAGATAGAAGGGTATCGTTAAGGCGACTTTGGTTTCCAACAGCATCCAGCGTAGGGCAGGTTTAAAAGTTACAAATAGGATATAATTGCTTTTTTTAACGTTAGATCTGTTATGGAGGATTAAAAAATTAAATAATTAAACGCTGTTTTACATGAACTAAGAACTCTTCAGACTATAACATGTTATTGGTTTTAACATCATACAGTTACTACTTAGCTAATCTGTTATTATTTAATTAAACGATAATAGTATTTAATTTTTTTATTAAAGCAAACAAACATCAGGTTTACTGACGTCAATTTTGCAATTAAGTTTTTTACGCAATTTTTTGTTTAAATGGAATTTTCTCTCAAAACTGAATTGAAATATAGAGAATAATAAAAATAAAAATCTTATTTTATTTGCAATTTATTTTTATAATATTTCATTATTTACACATAGTTAAAATGTTTAAAGAAAGCTTAATAAGTTTTTTAATGAACCAGTGTTGCCAGTAGATTTTTTTTTCGTATTTGGATCCACGAGAAAATTCGTACGCAAATAAGTTTGTTTGAAATTAAAGAAAACACCAGGATGTACTTAAGCAGATGGCTTAAATTATATATTAGTTATCCTGTTTTAGTTAGGTTTAAGTTCGATGGTTGTTTAAGAAGGAAAAAACTAGCTTCACGCTACAACAACCAAGCAAAGCAGTGTAACAGTTATAGAATGTGCATAAAGCTCTTTCTAACTCCGATTATTTGCACTTAACTTGGTTGATGAAATAGATGATGTTGAGAGCGTACGCTATCAAGAGAGAATCTACATGAAGAATGCAGTGATCCAGCAACTACTTTAAAATGAGAATATTATTTGAAAATATTGTGGAAAACAAAAACTCCATGAAAGAACACTTTCAAAGGAGAGCCATCAGCCATCACAATGGGGCTGACAATGACTTCCTTTTTTGATATGAAAATCTGTTATGATTTCACATAACAATTTACTTCTAGAATCTGTTTTCTCATTCAATATTGAACGATTTCAGAAATATATTTGTAGCGCTAATTTCAAATGCCGAATTACGAATCGTCATTTTTTTATTTATGTCAAATAATTAACAGAAAATAAATGTTATGAAAATTAAGTGAATCCAATTTTATTAATTTGGTCCTTTTGGCAAATTTGAGCGATTAATATTATACTTTGCATAGGTGTACCCTTAACAGTTATTATAATTCATAAATAAACCTACATCTTTCTTTATATATAAAAATAAGTCGGGTTTTCCTTCCTGACGCTATAACTCTAGAACGCAAGAACCGATTTCCACGGTTTTGGCATTGGTTGGATAGGTCTTGGGCTCTGTGAGGTTTATAGCAAAGAAAATTCAGGAAAAATTTCAAGAGAAAAGCAGGAAAACAGGGAAAATAATTTTTCACATATAGCGCCATCTGTGATACATAGCATGTACTACAACGGCACCAGTACGTGGTGTGTGAGTATCCCTCACGAAAATAAGTACATTTCATTTTAAGTAGATGGCGGCGTGCACTAGGTCGCATGTATACTGTTCATCCTACAAATGATGAATGTTTTTATTTGCGACTGCTGTTGGTAAATGTTCGTGGACAAAAATCATTTGTGCATTTGAAAACTCTGAATGGTCACCAGTGCCAAACATATCGAGAAGCGTGTCAACTATTGGGTTTGCTGGAGAACGATTCTCATTAGGATTTAACACTTGCGGGCTCAGTTGTTTCATCAAATGCGTACCCCTATAGGCTAGTAGGTAGTGTGCTAGCTTGTCAGTATTGGGGTTGTGGGTTCGATTCCCAACGAAGACCTTGGTTTTTTTCACTACAAGATTAAAAATTGGCTGTCGATGGGACTGCTCAGCGATGAAGGCATAGTCACTGGTCGCTGTAATGTCTTTATACGGCAGTTAATTTCCGACTATCCTTCTACTTTCACCACCTGTGTATCTTCTCTATCCCTTTCCTAAAGAAGGTAGCACGGTACTTGACTAAATAGGCATTGTTGCCTAAAGTGCTACTTCTCTTTAAAAAAAAAAAAAAAAAAAAAAAAAAAAAATACGAACGCCGTTCGCAATTATCATCACCACATTTTTCCCTTCACAACCAATTCAGTTATGGAACAAATGCAAAGACGACTTATGTGAAGATGTCTTGTATCGCTTGCGCATTCGAACAAATAATCGCGACATGCAAATAACCGATAAAATATACAATGAAGGATTGATTCTGATTGAGGATCAATGCTTGACTATTGCAAACCATCTACTGATTGAAGTAGGAATGATCGATCGATGCACGATGCCTTCAAGCAAGAATTAAATCGAGAGCTGCAATACAATCTTGATACATTGCAGGAATGTGCCGTTGCTAAATGAACAGCAAAAACTAATATACGAAACATTTATGCAAGCGGTGGACAATAATACTGGTGGTCTATTCTTCCTGGATGTCACCTGGAGGAACAGGGAAAACATTTGTCATTTCATTGATTTTGGCCACTTATCGATCAAGATGTAACATAGCTTTGGCGTTAGCATCGTCTGGAATTGCGGCGACTCTTCTAGATGGCGGTCGTGCTGCACATTCTGCGCTTAAGTTGCCACTCGATTTAAACACAATTGTTATTCTAACATGCAATATTTCCCGATCCAGTCCTCCGGGGGCACATGATAGTCTTTTTGGAGCCTACTATTCTGTCTAGACTAGTGTCTTGCGGAGTAAAAGAGAGCCCAGGCCCCTCAAAGGCTAGTAGCAGTCACCTGGACAATCCACTATATTTCCATGGGAATCAGTGAGCTCGCAGAGTTCCGCCTTTTGTCTCTTTAGACATTTAGCTGTTCTTTAGCTGATTATTGAGGTTGGCCCCTATATGGGAGTATCGTGGTGGCTGTGTGTTTCGAGGCCCTCGTGAGAGTTTGTGGGTCGGATCATTCACAATGAAGACAATGAATGGTTGAGATCCAGTGAGTATTAATGCCGTCGTGTTCTTAATTATATTAAGCTTCATGCGTACTGGAACAGGAGTTGGATAGTCTCTAACTCTTTAGCAAGGAGTGAAGGCTGCGACCTACTTCGAGCTTTTGAAATTGCTACTAGGAGTGACCGGAGGATATACGTATTCGAAGGCCTTCTAGGGCGTGAATGGCGTTGCTTTTCATTCATAGTGGTAATGGCCACCATCTGATTATGGCTCACTGCCGGTGCAGATGTAAACCTTATCACGTCATTTCCCGATCCAGTGCAATGGGAAAATTGTTGATGCACTGCAAGCTCATTGTTTGGGATGAGTGTACAATGACGCTTAAGAAATCACTTGAAGCACTTAACTTCACACTGAAGGATCTTCGGCGAAATAACAATATCATTGGCGGCTTGATGATATTGTTGGCAGGCGATTTCAAGCAGACGTTGCCAGTAATGCCCCGTGCAATGCATGCAGATGAATTGACAACACTTAAAACTACTCAGTTGTAAACACTTCAAGATGAAACATGTTACGAAATTTCGTGTTAAGAAAATAAACAATAGAAATTGTTTATTATGTTCTTATTACGAGAGCTCAACTAATTACTTAAATGCAATAATTTCAAATAGAAAAACTATGAGAACAGTTTTTTCATTATGGAAAGAATAAACAAATTTAACGAAAAACTTAACAAAAAAAAAAACGCAAACGAAAATAATTGTGAAAAAATAAATCAAAGAACATAAAATTAATTGATACATTTTTTGTTTTCTATGTTCAACTAACACAAGTTTACAAATCGAAAAAATTTTAAGTTAACATACATACACACATGCATACATACATATATAAAGTTTTTGTTGCCTTAAAACTTTTTCTTCGAAAAGATTTATTTAATTGTTGAAGTGTTGAATTGAAAACTGATATTTTTGTTCACCTTTGGTCATGTTCTTTGCGCCCCTTTTAAAATGCTTGTGTAAAATTCAAATAAAATTTATTCTTTCGAAGGTCTTAAAAAATGTTTGGAAATTTTATATTCAATTTAGTTTTAGTTTTTTAGTTTTTTCATTGTAGCAGTACTTTGGGTTAAGGAGATTGTCATCTACCATTAAGGCGAAGAAACATTGGCAGACAGAACAAAAAAAATTTTTTTGTAAAGTTTGTTTTTATTTTTAATTTCTTCAAATGTTTATAGTGTTGATTTTAATTTTGTTGCCTTTTAAATTTATTCAATATATTCGAATAGAAATTATTCGATTAATTTTTTTTTCGAATAATCGAACTAAAAATTTTTTAAAAAGAGTAAATAAATAATTATTTATTTAGTACTTATTAACAATTGATTAATGTTTAAGCTGAAAAAAAAAATTAAAATATATTAGAGCGACCTCTACTCAGTTATGGATAATGTATATAGCAGCCTTGAGGTCTCGTACACTGAGATTATTTTATAAACAATTTTATATTTGGTATTCTATTATTAATTAACCATATTAAATAAAATCTTATTTCTTTAACATACCCATACGATGCCGAAATGGAAACTTCGATAATTCAAAAATCTCAATCTCGTTATTTAAATATAGTTTGCTTAGAAGAAGTCTAAATTTTTCTCTATAAGAGAGTAATAAAATCACTAACATTCGTTTTCGAATGTTACTTATTTAATTAGAATTTTAATGGAAATATTCCAAACACTCGAATATTTATTAACCCTAATTTTTGTGTTGCTGTGTTGAAGGACATGTTTGAATAGAAGTACAGTTTGTTAAGTTTTTTTCTTAAACACTATGGGTGAAGAACTAAAAATTTCCACACAATCCTCTTTTAATAAAAACTTATAATAATAAAATAAAGGGGACACCCTTTATATTACTTTATTTTGCCGCCATTTTATTAAACATCTTGACAGTTCATATTTCGCAGTCATGAATTAGACATGTGGTAAATTTGTTATGGAAAAATATCCAATAAACCAACGTGTTTTAATCGTTTAAACATTTTATCAAAATCAATCATGTCACCATGAGAAAGTTACGTGAAATTATTGCCAACAAAACAGACTATTTATCGTGTAGTGATGTGATTTGATTTACATCTCCACCGACTAGGTAGTCATAATCAGATGGTGGTGAAACCACTTGAATGATTTGCAAACGTCATTCACGCCCTAGGAGGCCATCGAATACGTATATCCTCCGGTCACTCCTAGTAGCAATTCCGAAAGCCCGAAGTTGGCCGCAGCCTTCACTCCTTGCTAAAGAGTTGGAGACTTTCCAACTCCTGGTCCAAAACAACGTACTGCAAAATCGGCTGAAAAGTGTTCAAAACAATCCATCAGCCTCAATTCGACGCCGTGTTCAGGAGCTTGGTCTTCAAAGAACAACTTTGGCTACAATTTTGCACAAGGACTTGCATTTGTCCATATAAAATCCAAATGACACAAGAGTTTCTTTCACAAGACTATTTACACCACCATACATATGCCAATAGGATATTACAGCTCGCCCATGGCAACCTAGATTTTCATGAAAAAATCATAAGGAGTAACGAGGCACATTTTCATTTGAATGGAGTTGTAAATAAACAGAATAGTCGGTTCTGGAGAATGGGAAACCCTCACAAACCCTTGCATCTATTAAAAGTGACAGTCTGGTGTGCAATTTGGTCAGGAGGAATCAGTGGACCTTACTTCTTTGAAAATGAAAACGTCGTAACGGTAACTGTGAATGGAAAGCGATATTGTGATATGATTGAAAAACTACGCTACAACTACATGCTTTGGGCTTGATTTTACATGTGGTATCAACAAGATAGTGCTACATCATATACAGCCAGGATTACAATGGAATTAAAGGCCGAAACTCTTTCTACAACAAGTTACTTCAGGAAATGGTGATGTTGATTGGCCTCCACGGTCGCCTAATTTGACTGCTGCGGTTTTCTTTTGGTGACAATTTGCTTTTAAATTCATCAATCATATTTTGTTTTTAGTGCCATCAATTATAATTTTTCTATACAAAACTGCCATTTGTAATACTTTTCTTTACAAAATTTTTATCAGACGTAATTTTTCTTTGAAAAGAGTTTTCTTTTTATCAATAAAAATTTTAAAAAATGTCGTCAAATTTTGTATTTATTTATTTATTAATTTATTTTTTTTTTTTCATCTATTATAATTAAAATTATAACAAATCTAAAGAACTAAAGCACTAGTACGGCTAATCCACAATTTTTTTATAAAAATCATAATTCAATTTAAATTTTTGAAAAAATTTCATCTTTTTTTTTAATATCATCAGTAATAATTTAAAAAAAAATGCCATCTGTAATACTTTCTTAACAAAATTTTCATCAGTTATAATTTTTCTTTAAAGAGGTTTTTTTTTAAATTTATTGAATTTATCTAAAGTAATTTTTGTGTATTTCTTCAGTGAAAAGTTTTTCTCTAAAAAGAATTTCATTTTCAATTGGTTCAACATCAAAATATAAACAGTTATCGCCGACTCGAATAATTAACTCAAAAAAGTTTATTAAAGAAAAATTAAATTTAGAAAATTTAAATTATAAAAAATTATTTTTTTAATATTTTTTAGTAGTTAATTATAAAGCACTAGGTCAATTTAATAAAAATTTTTTAAAAAACTTTTATTTTTTATTATTTTTTCGATATTTCGCCACACCGTTGGTTAGCATCATCAGGAAAACAAAAATAATGAACCAACCAACAGTGTGGCGAAATATCGAAAAAATAATAAAAAATAAAAGTTTTTTAAAAAATTTTTATTAAATTGACCTAGTGCTTTATAATTAACTACTAAAAATATTAAAAAGGTCAAAAAACTACAATTATTATATATTTTTTTTTAATAAAATTTAATTTATTGTCGACCCCACAGTGGTGTAAGTTTTTTTAAACGTTGTCGCTTTTATCGCTGTTGTATTGTGAACATTATTTTTTATTTATGAACTACATGCTGTTTTAGGGTTTTAGCACATATTTTTCTTCCTTCATTTATTTTTGTGTATCGATTTTGTGAAACAAAAAAATAAAAACAATTTTTGTTTGATCAAGGCAACGGCAGTGAAGGAGGTCTTCGATTTTCGCCAATAGTTGCAGTTTAAAATTGTGTTGTTTCGGTTTCTAAGAGATGGCGATTTCTATAGCGTCGTTTGGTTAAAGAACAAGACAAAGAAAAACTTTAGAGAAATATTGATTCAAAAAACGCACTACAAAAGAAATCTAAAGGTAAATCGAAATGTAAAGTAAAATAAAGTAAAGTAATAAAAAAAAGCGCTGAAATTTATATTGTTGTTATTTAAAGACAACATGCTCTATTTTATTTATCGTTTTCTTGAAATCAACACTGAAGAATAAAAACAAATCAACTAAAACTTTAGTTTTGTTTGTTCTGGTTTTTTTTTTACTTAATTCCTTCTTTCTTGCCAATATTCGCTAGACTGTTAAAAGTTGTTATTGTCATATTTGTACATTTCGAAAATTTGTATTATTTTCTAGATACACAACAGCAACAGCAACAACAACAGCAATAATAACAATAAAATGATATGTATCTAAATATAAAAATAAATATGTACATTTAACGGTTATGGCCTCGATCGATTTAACAAGTTCACCCACATTCTCAGAGTCACTCATTCACTCACTCGCTTAGTCAGTTACTTCGTCAGTCTATCAGCCAGCCAGCAGCTTGTGGCAAACAAATACAACAACTTGAACATTTGGCTAATGTCGGTTTATCGCTTTTCAATTCATTTGATTAAATTTAAATAAAAATTACACAAAAACTACTTTAACTTTAGTTAAACAATTGAACATTTATTTGGCGAAGTGAGAAGTTTCAGTTTATGTTGTATTGCTTTTTACAACAACTACAACAACGCATGAATGAATCTTATGAATTTGAATATATAAATTTTATTTTATTTATTTTTCAATGAAATTGGCAACTAAAGAAAAAAAAACGATTGTTGATTAAAATCTCATTAATTGTTTAATAAATCCAAAATAAAAATAACCACAAATAGTAAATGAATAACGCTTATTTATTTATTTTTTTTTATTAATTTATTATTATTATTATTTAGCTTAAAACCTTTAAAATCAGACTAAGATGCGCAGACAAAAAGACAATAAAAGTTTTAAATCACCGTCTAAAGTGACCTTAAAATTAAAAAAACTTTGCCAGAAAATAGCGGTTAAACGAAATAACAAAAAACTCATTTTAAAACAAAATCAGTTAAAATAATTTCACTGGTCGCTCAATGAATATTTTTTTTTATTTATTTATTTAATAATTTTTATAGTTTTTTAAAACGATCTTTTTTTATTTATCTTTAATAAATATGGTTTTTTCTTTTAAACGATCTTTTTTATATATTTTTTCTTTTTTTTTCCTGAAGAAGCTTTCCTAAGGAAAGCAAAATATCGAAAAGAAAAAAATATATAAAAAAGATCGTTAAAAGGAAAAAAATTATTTATTAAAGATTTATTTATTTATTTCTTTATTTACTTAGTATATAGATTTAATATCCTTACAGACTATAACAATATATAATACATTTTTAGAAGCTTAATTAAACAAAAAGATGACAATAGTCTTCTTTGTTGTATGTATGTTCCGACAATTTGATTATTGTCTATAATATTTATTAAATTCAGAAAAAATCCTTAATAAAAAATCCCAGTTAGCATAGTTCGCTCTGTACACTTGTAAGGATAGCGGGATAAAATTACGTGTAGTACGTGATGGAATATTAAAACATATATTACTTATTAAAAATTGACAGGACACATTTCCTTTAATAAGATTAAGGACGAAACCAGAGTAGCGAAGTATTCACTTACTATTCATACACGTATGAATATGTCCATTTCATTTTTTAGCCGCTTCTTCTCATACATGTGTGAGAGACTACAAATTATTTTGTGTTTTTCTCATTTGTGAATGCGACAATTTATTTTTTTCCTTTCTATTCATAAGTGAAAAAATGAGAAACACACAAGTGTTCATTTTTGAATATTTACAATTTTGATAATTTTTCATAAATGAAAAGATCGTAAAAATATGTGCGTTAAGCATTCGCGTACATAAACGCACATATTTGATAATAAGGCGTATGCAGGAAAAAAATTTTTTTTTTATTTCTTTTAGAATATATTGCAATATTGTATTTTGTGTTAATATGTACCCATGTGTTTTTACTACATTTTACGGTAAACTGCGATCGTAGGTAGAAAATTTTTTCACGTTCATTTATAAGAAATTTTATAAAATTTCAACGTTCATAAATAAACATGTACATTTATGAAAAATAACATTAATGAGCAGTAGCTAATTTATCATTTATCAAATATGAATAAGACTAATAATTCTTGTTGTTCGCATTCATGTATGAAAATAACCAGAACATTTTTTGTTGTTCGTTTATGAGTGTGAAACATAAATATAAAATTTTAGATTTCTCATTTATGAAAAATATCATGAATGTTGATTTTTGAATGTTCATAAATGAAAAATTCTGAACCCTGGACGAAACTAACACTCAACGTTGTCCTACGACTTTTAAGCGTCGGAAGTTTAATTAACGCAAGTCTATTGTTATAAGACGGTAGATTTCGCATATTCCAGTTGAGGCCACGAAGGCAAAAGAGTAATAATTGTCTCTGAACAGATTCAACAGTATTAATATGGACATTGTATGTTGGGTCCCAAATTATAGAGCCATATTCCAGAGTAGGTCTAACTAAGGATGTGTACAATTGCTTTGTTATATAAGGGACGTATAAAATTCAGTTTAGTTTCAAATAAGACACCTAGATCAGAAATTGCTTCAACTCTGTTCAATATACCACCGTTCAAAATATATCCCACATTAAAATATGTTCTACGAAAGAAACACATACTGCTGCGCACTTTTTATAATTGAGCTGCATAAGATTAATTTTGCACCATGAACTCATCGCATCCAAATTTGTTGCAAGAAGATATGATCCGGATAATAATTATAAGTAAAAAAAATTTTCACGTCATCAGCATACATGAGGATATTTGAAAACTTTATTACCGTTGGTAAATTATTGATAAACAAAGAAAACAACAACGGTCCAAGATGACGACTACCTTGTGGCACACCAGATTTAACATGAATCGTCTTAGATGTCAGATTCCTGAAGGAAACTTTCTGTATTCTGTTTAACAAATAAGAGCAAATCCATCTTAAAGGGTCAAGTGTGAATCCCATGCAATTAAGCTTGTATAATAAAAGCTTATGATTGACCTTGCCTGAAGTATAATTAGAATTTATAAAATGTTTACGTTATTTTGTATGAAAAAGTTTATAATTCAAAAAGTGTTAACAGCCCAAAAATCAACGTCCCTTAAGATTAGTTGCAGCCAAAAAAAAAAAAAATAAAAAAATTTTATATTTTTTAAAGAAATTTTTTTAGTAGTCAATTATAAAGCACTAGGTCAATTTAATAAAACATTTTTAAAAAACTTTTATTTTTTATTATTTTTTCGATATTTCACCACCAAGTTTTTTAAAATTTTTTTATTAAATTGACCTAGTGCTTTATAAATAACTACTAAAAAATATTACAAAGGTCAAAAAACTATAACTATTATGTTTTTATAAAGAACATAAAAATGAGCATATTAACCGCCCTGCTTTGTAATCGTCGCTATTGTTTTAAATCTTTTAAGGTATCAACCATTTTATTTTTGGTAGCTCCATAGTTTTAAATAATTATAACTTAAACACAATTCATAATAGGATTGCATACACAATGGAAAAAGAACAAGACAGAAGTTGGCATTATCTTGAAATCACTATAATACGAGGAACTAACTATTTAACATTTGACATCTATAGAAAACCAACTACGACGGACACTACCATCCACAACACCACAAACCACCCTATCCAACATAAACTAGCAGCGTTTAGATATACAATACACAGACTTAATATAATTCCACTTACTCCAGATAAGGAACTCGACATAATCTACGCCATAGCTATAAATAACGGCTACAAACCCACTACTATCGATAAACTTCTTAGACAATACAACACTAAGAACATAAAATAAAAAATACGAAGAGACAGCCGATACAACACGACGGCACAGCTCTACTTACACAAAACCAAAAATATACAGACTATCAAACCTTTTTCACAAAGAAGGAATACTCACAGCATTAAAAAGTGGAAACACGCTGAGACAAAAACAACTGACAAATTTAGTTCCACCAGTGTATACAGACTTACCTGTACCTGCAAACAAACTTATATAGTGCAAACTGGACGAACACTTAAAACAAGGTTTTCAGAACACATACGCTCATACAAACGGAAAAGAGAAGATTCCAACTTTGCATTACACCTTGACACTCACGGACACACACCAAGGGAAAAAGATGAATGTATGACATTACTACCTTCATCCTGGCAAAAAAAAGGGTGAAGACTAGACATTCTTGAGAACATGGAAATCTACAAAACAAAAACTTTCAACAATGACCGTTATAAACGGTAGACACGACCTCAGACACAATTTTCACACCATTGAAACTACTTATGCAAACGGGCAAACCAAAAACACCCTCAAAGGGACACACGTACCTAGATAATAATAAAAGACGGAGATATCGATAAATTCACTTTGCATACAAACGCCAGGTGGCTGGCATTCTGCTTACCTGAACAGATACGAACTTGACAACAGAACTGCCTGAACGTCAACACTGACTCACCGGTACAAACTATAACGCGGCTTGAGAATGATGCATTCGCATCGAAAGCGCTCGCCTTCGACTACAAACCAGCCAGTTAGGACAGCAAAATTTTTGTCTTAACAAATTTTTATTGAAATTTCAGTTGAAACATTATTTTATAAATTAAAATATTTTTGAGTATCTTCGGCAAATACTGTGAGGCCACACAATGGTCTGGTGGTTTTTACTCAGCCCGGTTTGTGCCTACAGTCGCTACTGGGAGTGACCAGAGCAGCGTTAAATTGTGGTCTAGCGGTTTTTACCCTGGGTATTTCCCTAGTACCCTATTTCCCTATCCCGTGGTGCATAGAAACACCAATGAGTATCGAGCTGTGGTGACGGATATTTTCCACAGGGCTTTCGGCCTTAAAATATCTAGTGCACCTACAGTCGCTACTAGAAGTGACCTGAATAGCGTGAAGTTGTGGTCGAGTGATTTTTACCCTCCAGAATTTTCGGTGTTCTGGTTATTTTCCTAGTACACTAACTCCTATCCCGTGGTGCTGGCCGTAGAAGCACCAATGAGTATCGAGCTGTGGTGACAGATATTTTACACAGGGCTTTAGGCCTTAAAATATCTAGTGCAACTACAGTCGCTAGTAGGAGTGACCTGAATAGCGTAAATTTGTGCTCTAGTGGTTTTTACTCTGTACAATTTTCGCTATTGTGGGAATTTCCCTTGTCAACTAACTATTGATACGTGGTACCTAGCCCAGAGATAGCTCCACACATCATTGCGCGTCACACGGAGCAAAGAGGGTGATCTGCCGTTAGAGAGATTAGTGGCAAATAAACGCTGATGATTCATACTGAATCTAGCAGCCGTCTTTTAATTAAACATTGGCACAACACAACCCTGGACGCCGTTGAGCAGCCAGTGAAATCGTGTCGTTACATTTTACCTTAAACAATGACTATTTTTTCTTATAAAATACTCTACTTTTCTCCCAGTGCAAGTTATTTGCTTTCATCAATACAACAAACTGCCTCTGTGATTTAAAATTGTTTTTCTAATTTCAATTTGATTAAGGCAACAACACAACAGATTCTGCTATTCAAATTCGTTTTGATTTTTCCTGACTTCTTCCATGGCTTCATTTTCTCATACACAAGCACTAGTTAAGGGTTTGACTGTCGCTATAATTTAGCTTTATTTCCTAAAATTGTTCATCAAATTTTTTAAAGTCTTTTATAAACTGCCTACGTAAAAGTGTTACATTTTGTTGAATGCGGAAAAATTTTCGTAAATTTTGCATGACTTTTAATGTGAATGAAAGTAAAACATGAGATTTTAAAACGCCACACAAAAGAGCTGCAATTATGGCCTACAAAGTTACAAAACTAAACAAAGTGTAACGTAAATCGACCTAAATTTTGTTACGTCAAATTAAATTAATTAAACTGTTTAAACGCTTAACGAAATCACAGGTATTTCTAATAACTTTGTTACATTTTATTTCAGGAACTGTATTTTGCACATGTCGTTACATAAACAAAGTTTTTAGATTTTAGAAAGACTTTTCTATTCTCTTAACAGAACAAAATTGTGGCCAAAGTAGTTGTTGTTTGAAGACCAAGCTCCTAGGGATGACGTCGAATTGAGGTTGATGGATTGTTTGGAACACTTTCTTAAGCTGCAGTAATGTTTTCAGCCGATCTTGCAGTACGTTATGGTCCATGCTTATGCCTATCACCTGCAAACCCACTTTTGATAAATAGTACGTTTTGTTGGCAAGCTGTATCACATAACTCTCCCATCGTCCCGGTAATCGATGATTGATTTTGATAAACGATAACAACACGTTGGTTTATCGAATATTTTTCCATAATAAATTTGCCACTTCACGACTGCCAAACATAAACTGTCAAAACTAATGTTTACCAAAATGGCGGTAAAACAAAGTACTATATCTTCCCGACGGACATCCTATAGTACGTTAAAACTGTTACATAAAAAAGTATTTTTTTAAAAAAAAAGTGTACATTTTAAGAGATTACTTTTGCAAAAAGCAATTTTTACAAAAATATTAAAATTAATTATTAATTAAAATTAATTAAAATTTTTAAGAAAAAGTTTCTTTTAAATTTTTAAGTAGTTAAATATTAAGCACTCGATTATTAAAAATTTAAAAACTTTATTTTTTTATTTTTTTTTTGTTTTTAATAAAAAAAATAAATTTTTTATTAAATAATTTTTTATTAAATAATTTTTTATTAAACAATGAAAATTTAAACTCTTTATTTTTTTAATATTATTTTTTTTAAACTTTATTTTTTTATTATTATTTTTTTTAATAAAAAAAATAAAGTTTTTAAATTTTTTATTAAATAATTTTTTATTAAACAATGAAAATTTAAAAACTTTATTTTTTTTATTATTAATTTTTTTAACTTTATTTTTTTATTACTTTTTTTTTATAAAAAAATAAAGTTTTTAATTTTTTTATTAAATAATGATCTAGTGCTTAATAATTAACTACTTAAAAATATTAAAAAAGGTCAAATAACTATAATTATTGTTTCTTTTAAATAATACAAAATGTAAATAATACTACGAAATTTGTTTATTGAGTTGAAAAAGAGTTTGTCCATGTTGATGGACAAAATATGCCACGATGGCAACACTGTCGCTGAATTGGAAAACTGGCGGGTTTTTTCCAAAGGAAAACTCTGCAAGCTTTTTTGAGAAAATAAAAGGCATAGTGGCGAGAAGAAGAAAGAATAACGTTTTGGCAGCCAAAGATAAAAAATTAAAAGGCATTTGTAAATTAAAAGTAAAGTGAATTTAATTTATTGTAAATTTGATTAAGTGATTTTGATTAGATGAAGTAAATAATTAAAAATTAAAATATTTAATTTCATGATTTGTGTCAATATAACAAGTAAAATAAAATGAAGTAAATAAATAAAAAGTAATTAGAAATTAAACAGAGTTTAAAACAACACTATCTTAATAACAATCTATAAGAAGAGGTTTTAAAGTAAATAAAGTACCATTTAACAAAAAGTACCTTACAAAAGTAGTGAAATTTAAAAGTACCCATTTATTATTCTTTTTGATTTTAAAAAGCACGCTAAAAAGTACTTAAAGAAACTTTAAATTGGTATATTATTTTTGAGTATATCGATGAAAATCTTTGAATTTTTATGAAACAAATAGTACCAATGTATTTAAAATTTATTTATTGTGTTTTTGTAAATTTTTTGATTTTCATTAAAATGCCCACGGCTTTGAAAAAGTCATAAAAAAAATTAAAATATTTTTAGTTTGTCAAATATTTTGAGTGAATTTACAATATTATTTTTTTAGTTGTCTGGCTGTGTATGTCCAAGTGGTTGTTAAGCTGGTTTTAGTTCATACGTTTTGTACCCTTGAACCTACAAGTTGTTGGCAAATTAATACAAATTCGTTTATTTATTCAATTAATTTATTAACAGACATAAAAAAGTACAGACCTATCGCCACAATCTGATAACATTTTTGTTTGTTTTAGAAAATATTTTTTTAAGCCCAAACAAACAGTCGCTTGATTTTTGGAACACGATATTAAATATAATCTTTTTATTTTTATTCATTTTAACAGAAAATGCATTTATTTCGAATATTTGATTGTAACTGGATTTTCATTAAGTTGCATTTGCATATTATTTTTTTATTTATTTATTTATGCAGTTAACACCTGTCAACGCGTAACAATTATCACACTAAAAATTGACCAAAGCAAAAACTCACAACAGTTGCATAAAGTATTTATTTTAAATTATAATATAAAAAAATGTGAAAGTTAAACTAAAACACTTTATTGTTTTTACTTTTTGTGTAGTTTGTTTGCGAAGAAGTGGTGTTAATTTAATTTCTTTAAATAATTTTTCCTGTCTTTATTAAAAGAATTAAAATTAAAAAACTCAAGTTGAAAGAGGGAAGTTAAATATTATTAATTTTTAAAAATTGTGAATACGAATTTAAGTTTTTTAAATTTTATATGGAATAAAATAAACCAAAGAAATACCAAAAAAAAAATATTCTTTGCCCATTAAACATAAGTTGTGATTTAAATTTAAGACAAGAAATTTTCTCATTATTTTTAATCCATAACTAATTCAGTAAAATTAGTAACAACAAAATAACACCAACAAGAGTTCGAGAAAAAAATAAAGAAAATATTTCTAGGTCAATTTAATAAAAAATTATTTAAAAAAACTTTTATTTTTTATTATTTTTTCGATATTCCGCCACACCGTTGGTTGGCATCATCAGGAAAACAAAAATAAAAATAAAAAAAATAAAAGTTTTTTAAAAAAAAATTTATTAAATTGACCTAGTGCTTTATAATTAACTACTAAAAAATATTAAAAAGGTCAAAAAAGTATAACTATTATATAGGAAAATATTTCATTCAATTTTTTTGTGTTTGCCAAAAAATTCAATCATTCAGGAAAATTATTTAGGAAGCACACAATTTTCTTTTTCTCGTTTTTATGTTTTTTTAATAATTTTATCTTTTTCACAATTCAATATTTTTGTATGCTTATATAATATGTCTTATTCTATTGCAATATTTTTGCTATTCTTCGGCATTCTTCGATTGAACAAACAAAGCAGTTGGTTTATTAACACGAGAACATGATACATACAACATACAACACGTATGGGAAACTGAAGCTATGTAAAATCAAACAACAAATCTGGAGGAATTATAGAAATGCGTGGTATCAGCACATCCTAGCCCTTATATTTTTCTTTAAAAGTTTTTGCTTCAGTCACGCTTTTCACGAGTTTTTTGACTACTAATGTGTCCCACAGTCGTAGCTGACAGATATTTTTATACAAAATAATTGCTACATCAACTTTCATTTGTAGGCGGTGGGGCGGCAGTCAAGGTAACTAAAGCGAATTTTAAAATTCGTCTGGATAATTTACAACATCGTCTTGATGGGTAACAGAGTTAACCGATTTGTAGGTAAAAATTTCGCCGGGAATGCAATTCAAAACTGTCACATTGTTATCCGAAACATCTGCATAGCTAAAATAGCTCTTTCCCCCAACCAATTACGATTTCTGAAATTTTGTGTAATACCGGGAAATACGTTTGTGACCAATTCTTGTCTTGATTGTGCAAAGTTGCAAAAATTATCTGAAAGCGTAATCATTTTTGTGTTGGGGTCAATTGGAATTGCGCCATTCCCAATATCTACCAATTGCTTTGAAAAACGTTCGGCTGATAGATCATTTTGCAATTGAACACGCAAATTACACACAAACACAAAAACACAAAATGCAACAGAATATGGAAAACTAAATTCTCACATTCACTTGCTATGAACATGAGCATATTTCGATTTTTATTGCCGTCGCTTTCTGCGCAAGCACACACACCCACCCAGCAACGTACAAACGAAAACACACATTTCATTTGATACAAAACATTGAGTCGAAGTATTCAATGGAAAAAAAATTTTGTTTTTTTTGACAAATTTGGCTTATTTCAAACACGCACTATTGTGCGTAAACGCATGAAACAGAGATACAAACAAGCGCACAATCCTTACGAAGTTACTGTGAAAAATTGGTGGAAATCCGAAGGCGCATCTCGTAAAACACTGGCAACCAACGGACACCTATTTAAGGCTTAATTTTTATATATATAGATCAAGTTTAACCACACTTCTGTATCTGCATTTAAGTACCATCTGCCGTTAAATAAATTTATTATCTTGCTGCTATGCAATTTCATATTTTATTTCGAAAGTAAAATTTATATTTCCTGGCGTGGCAAAAAAAATTTGTAACTACATTTTTTGGAATTTAGAAACATTTTTTACGTATTAAAAATTATTCAAACTAATTGAGAATTACTTAAAGTTTAATAGTAAATATTTAAGATCGCCTTATATTTTTATTTGTACCATCTATTTTTTTTTAAGGAACAGTAGCACTTCAGGCAACAATGCCTATTTAGTCAAGTATCGTGCTACATTCTTTAGGAAAGGGACAAAGAAGAGATGAGACAGGTGGTGAAAGTAGAAGGATAGTTACGGAAATTAACTGTCGTATAAGACACCGACAGTCAATTTTTATTTGTAGTGAAAAAACCAAGGTTTTGTTGGGAATCGAACCCACAACCATGAGCTTTATAAGCAAGTACACTACCTACTAGCCTACGGGGACACCTATTAAGCTGCATGCTTTCTGGACCAGGAGTTGAATAGTCTCTAACTCTTTAGCAAGAAGTAATGGCTGCGGCCTGCTCCGAGCTTTTGAAGTCGCAACTAGGAGTGACTGGAGGATATACGTATCTGAAGGCCTTCGAGGGCAAGGATAGTTACGGAAATTAACTGTCGTATAAGACAGCCCAGTGACCATGACTGAGCAGCCCCATTGACAGTCTATTTTTATTTGTAGTGAAAAAAACCAAGGTCTTTGTTGGGAATCGAACCCACAACCCCCAGTCATGTAAGCTAGCACACTACCTACTAGCCTACAGGGGCGCCTAATATATATGTTCAAAAATGGAATACAACTCTAGTGTATAGGCCGGCGCCGTAAAGTCTAATTTGAAGTTGCTCAACCGCATGCAGGAGAGAGGCCAAGAGACTGAATATGGGAACAATAGGATATCCAATTTTATTCATACTCTAGGGGGCATCAAAGCACTTTTTTATCGTTACGATAATGGTAAGCGCTTTAACGAAATTAGGGAACTTGCTTCCGTTACTCGCACGCTTTTGCGTTTAAAACTCTTTTCGTTAGACAGTGTATCTCACTACGCACGACACATTTCTTATTGTTCGAAAGGACCTTTTTTGTCAAACTTTTAACCCTTTTTACTCTTTCGCAGGCGACAGCACCATATGTCATTCGTAGTCATTTGATAATAAATCGAAGTTCTATTTCTAGTTTTCTTTCTTAAATTAAATTAAAAACTCCTTCAAATAAACTTTTATGAACTTCAAATTATTTAAATAAATAAAAGTTTTAAATATTTTTATTTTTAAATCCTGTCAAATTTTTTACGAAAACTTCTCATATTTCTTTATGTTTGTTGTTGTTTTTTATTTAACCTCCTAATCATCCACTTGTAAACAACTTTCAGTTGTTCAAAAATCTTTAGCTAATTTACTTCCCGTTCTACTCCTTCCAAATATTAATTCTTTATTTGTTTATTGTTGTTGTTAATTTTTTTCCTCTTAGTTTTAAAGTAAATGAATGTGCTTCATCTTGAATTGCGCAAACACTTCAAAGTTGAGAGGAATTTTATTTGTGGTAAAAATTACAAAAAATAAAAAATAAAAAAGAACAAACTGCAAGCAGCCCCCCTCAAGACATTCAAGTATTCTTTTGTAAGAAAATCTGATTTCCTCCTTCAAAATGATGATTTTTGTTAATCTTTTGTTTACAACAAAATTTTATAACGTTATTAAAGTCTAAAAATACACGGAGAAAAATTAAACAAAAATATTTTTAATTCTATTTCTTTTTAATAAATGTTTTGATGCAAAATAGTATCGTAACACTTTAGAGTTTAAAATTAAATTAAATGATTTATTCACTTTCAATACACACAAAATATAGACGATGGTAACTTTGTTTGTTGTCTTTACTCACTGATGACTCAACTTCAATTAATTCTTTTGCACAGCAAGTGGGGCTTAAATAGTTGTTTTAAGTGGTTCTCTGATATAGTCGAGTTTTTCAACTAGAAGTTTGTTGTTCAATTGTGGCAACACCAATAATCTGCTACTTTTGACATTTTGTTTTTTTGAAGTATTCGTAGTAGATGCATTGGCAACTGTTACAATGAATTAAATTTCGCACGAAAATCGCATTCAAATAATTAAAATCACTATGAGAATGATTGTTCTGTTAAATTAAGAGTTCGTAAAATTCGTTATATTTTCGTCTAAGACCGTTGTTAAGGATTTGATCGTTAAATTTGAGTCGATAAGCTCGATAGAAAATCTGCGAACAGCAACGCGTATTCGATCGGGTCGTTCAACTGAAAACATGGCAACCGAGAGCTGCAGTGTTGAAGCAGCTGCAAATTTGTCAAATTTCCACGAAGTTCTCAACAATTGCAGTTACCCAAAACCACTACATGGCGAATTTCTCGAATTTTGCTTAAGAATTTGACTTTGAGGCTTTACAAGGTTCAACTGGTGCAGGAATTAAAGCCTAGCAACCATTCATATCGCCGTAGATCACGCAACCATCTAGACTTGTGTCTTGCGGGGTAAAAGGGAACCCATTCCCCTTCAAGGCTAGCAGGAACCAACTGGACAATCCACTATATTTCCACGGGAATCAGTAAAGCCCCAGAGTTCCGCTATTTGTCTCTTTAGGCTTTTAGCTGTTCTCGAGAGTATCGTGGTGGCTGTGTGTTTCGAGGCCCTCGTATGAGTTTGTGGGTCGGATCATTCACAATGAACACAATGAATGGTCCAGATCCAGTGAGTATGAATGCCGCTATTTGTCTCTTTAGGCATTTAGCTGTTCTCTGACTGATTATTGAGGTCCTTCGGGAGTATCGTGGTGGTTGTGTGTTTCTAAGCCCTCGTTTGAGTTTGTGGGACGGATCATTCACAATGAATGTTCTAGCTCCAGTGAGTATGAATGCCGTCACGTTCTTAATTATATTAAGCTTCAAGCGTTCTGGACCAGGAGTTGGATAGTCTCCAACTCTTCAGCAAAGAGTGAAGGCTGCGGCCTGCTTCTAGGTTTTGAAGTTGCAACTAGAAGTGACCAGAGGATATACGTATTCTAAGGCCTTCTAGGGCGAGGATGGCGCTACATATCATCCACAGTGGTAATAATCCACCATCTGATTAAGTTACACGACCAGGTGCAGATGTAAGTCTTATCACGTCATATTGCCGTAGATTCTCTCAATTCATACAAAGAACAGCCGGTTGATTTTTCTGAAAAAATCTTTTTTTCAGACGAAGCTCATTTTCGCTTGTCAACAAGCAATATTGCCGCATTTGGGTTCGTGAAAATCCTAGAGCTATTATTGAGAAGACTTTTCATGCTCAATGTGTCAGTGTATAGTGCGCGTGATTGGGTCTTCTTTTTATTTGTTCTAGAAAACAAAGCTGTAAAGCTCGATAGCGTTATCGCGAGATGCTAACAATTCAATTTTGACGTATTGTTGATGACGTGGATATGCCTGACATTTGGTTTCAACAGGACGGTGCCACATGTTACACAGCCCAATGAAACGATCAGTTTATTGCAAACTGAATTTCCCGATCGCACAATTTCACGACAATCACCAGTTTAGTGGCTAGTTATATCGTGTGATTTAACACCACTGGATTAGTTTTGTATTGCTATGTTAAGGTCAGAGTCTATACGGAGCCAATCGAATCGATTTCAGCCTTAAAACTTAAAAACCTGTTATGTGATTAAGGAAATAGGGTCGCCATTTTGTCAAAAATTTATTAAAAACGTTAATAAGAGAATGGACATCTGTGGTGTTGGACATTTGCCAGATATCACTTTTCATTCATAATTGCCGAACTTTTATCTTCGTAATGCAATAAAAATTTGTATTATCTTAATCTAAATGTTTTGTTTTATTTTCTTTTAGCAAACAAATTTCTTGTTGAAAAACCCTTTACTAAAGCTTCGACATGACATCTAAAATAAAATTGAGATTTCTTCTATCATTCGCTGTTGCTTTTACAAAGTGTCTTTCTCTATGGCATTTACTTTCACAACTCAGGCAGCTATTTGCTTTAGAATATAATATTTTAGTTAAAATTAAAAATTAATAAAAATCTTTAAACGTTTTTTGCAATTTCCTACGTTTACTTAATTTCATAAATTTATTTCTCTCCGTGTATGTCAACGAGTGCCACAAACAAAAATGCACTTCCAAGTGTGTCGCTGTTTATAAAAACAACACTAAACACGACCACATGCACTAAAAAGTTGTACTAAAGAAATTTGAATAAACAAATAAAAAAAAGAAAAGAAAAAACTTTAAATTTAAACAACATTCACAACAACAAAAGCTAACAACATGCAAATAAAACAAGAATAAGAAATATTAACCGACATCAGTACCTACATCAACTACAATTAAGAAAGCGGACGGCTGAAGATTGTTTTTTTTTCTTCTTGTTTATTTTTTTTTTTGTTTGGATTATTATTACAACAATCAGCCAACATTGGTGGTGGCCTTAACGCCTCAAGCGCCTGCCATGCGATACGATATGAAAATAAAATAATAAAAACAAAAACAAGCAACTGCAAGCAACTGCAATGTAAATACTATAGTTTGCTAAATATTTAGCTGTTCTTGTTGTTTGTGTTGTAGCATTTTATTTATTCATATAAATTTTTTAACAAAAATTAAAAAACAAAAAACTGAAATGCTCAGCTCCAACAAGCAAACAAACAAACGAAACAAAGCAAATTTATTTAAAATGAAATGAATTTACAACAAAATCAAAAATATTCGCACTACTCTTTCTTTAATGGTCAACCTTCAAGCCAACTTTAGCAGCCTCATCCACATCCACTAACATCATCGCCGTAGTCATCATCATCCTCCTCTACGTAATCATCATGATCTTCAAATATGGTGCCGAAGTTGTAAGGGAGTTAAAAGTGTTAAAAATGCCGAAAACAACTGACAGCAACAATAACAACAAAATAGTAAATATAACATGACAGTAGTTAAATTTGCGTTTCCATAGTAAAAGTAGGTGGATGGGCTAAGTGACGAAGGTATAAGAGGATGTGGAATTTGTAAGGAGAACATGTGAACACTTTGTTTTTTGTATCGCTTCAATAACAAAACTTTGAAAAGCAGCTTCTTAAAAGGAATGTCCCATTTGTTTCTTTAGCAGTAAGCTAGTCCATCCATGTGTGTGTGTGTGTGTGTGTCTGTCTGTATATTTGTTGTGAGGCTTTCTTTATTACAATTGCATTTTAATATCTCTACATAAAAGTCCTAAAATCGTTTTTTGTTTTCATTGTGTCTTCTATGGTTGGTTAAGTTCTATTTCAGTTTGTTCGTTATTTTGCTTCATCAAGAGAGTTACAACTTTTGCATATAGAACATGCATCCAACACAAATCACTTTTTAAGTGAAATATTTTTTATTACCTGTTTTAAGGTCGCTTATTTTTATCTCTATTAATTTCGCAACGGCCCTGAAAAAGACTTAAACGAGAACATAAGAAGAGAATTTCTTGGGACTAATTTTGTTTAGCGAATTTTTCTTAAAGAAGAATTTTCTAATAAAACTAAAAGCTAATTATTGTTACTGTCTGTTAATAATGTAGTTCCAGCCTGGGACACGCAGTCTTGATGGGACTCTTCCCCATCATGATATGTGTCTTCGCGGGTAAAAGGCAAAACCTGTGGCTTGGGTTAGTAGAAGCCCGCAGGAAGAAGGAAGAGACATGGGGCTCTCAAAGTCCGACCAGTGACTTATTATACACACACTGGTACCACGGAAACCAGTTGCCCTGCGGGCAATTCTGGTTGTTGGTGAGGCCTCTCGGGGAGCAATGTGGTGGCTGTGGCTTAATCGTGCTTTGAAGAAAGTTCCGAAGAGGTGTTAACGAAAAGATAAGGTTAGTTGCGCTTGTAACAAGACTAGGAGTTGAATTGTTTTCAACTCTGTAGCAAAGAGTAAGGGCACGGCCCTGCTGTCGTGCACTTGAAAATTGCTATTAAGGCGTATATGCACCCAGTGAACGCCATCAGATTATGGCGCTATGGGTCGGTACTGAAGTAAATCCTATCACGTCTGTTAATAATGTATCGTATGTCAGCACTAAAAAAATGTGTGGTGTCTGTGAAAAGAATAAAAGAACGATTTAGCTAACATCTATAGAAATGCCATAGTGACTACATTAGTAGAAGTGTCTCAAGGTTATTTAATCAAAAGATTATGAGTTCAAATCCCAACAAATTCGGGATTATAGAGAAAAGAAAGAGAAAGAGTATAGAGAGAAAAGAACACTAAAGATGGCCGAAACCGGTCATGACCCGGGATAACGTAAAATCATACCCCAAGAAAAGTAATTATTGGTAAAAGGGACAGAAAAGTTTAAACCTTTCAGAGTCTACATTAAAAAAAGAATACAATTATTGTGTAGCCACAACAAGATGAGATGATCAAGGTACCTCTTTAAGTATATAGAACAAATCCTAAACCAATTCTCAAATGATTTAAGAGAGAAGTTGCAACACAGCTGATTGGATAAAAGCGAATAACGTAAGCTAGTAACGTATGCTTACCTAAAAAGCACATCGAGTAGTTCAAGTTTCATCGAAGGCACAAAGGTTAACATCCAAATAAATGTCCTAGTTGCGCTTGTAACAAGACTAGGAATTGAATTGTCTTCAACCCTTTAGCAAAGAGTAAGGGCACGGCCCAGCTATTGTGCACTTGAAAATTGCTACTAAGGCGTATATGCACCCAGCGGTAAGAACGTCTGAAAATTTTTAAAAGTGCATGTAAAGCAAACAAGAAATCGTGTTCTTGTGCTGTAAATTAAGAAACATAAGATTTGAAATTATATAATTAAAAAAATAAAATGATAATGACAATGGATAACGTCAGGTAACGTTTTATAATGAAAGGAAAGAAAAATTTTTTCCTGAAGAATCTTTCCAAAGGAACGCGAAATATCGAAAAGAAAAAAATTTATAAAAAAGATCGTTAAAATGAACAAAAGATATTTATGAAAGGAAAGAATTAAAAATAATTCTGTAAAACTAAGCAGTTCATGATTAAAAATAAAATTTGTATTAAGAAAAAATAAGCAGCAATATATATTTTGTGCTTGATTCCTTTTTTAAATAAATATTTCATGATATTCTCACAAAATATTTATTTAAATAAAAATAAAAAATAAAAAATAAAAAATGAATTGTATTGTAATGGGGGAGAGCATATCCATATTGCAATTTCACTTTCGCTCACAAAGCTCATCAGTGAATATGATTCCGAATAATTATAATTTACTTATTAAGAAAAAATTAAATTAAAAAAAAAAAATAAAGAAATCTTAAATAAAACCAATATTAACGCTACGATATAAGATACAATTTACAACAAAATCTTTCAGTGATATAGTAACATAAAGTGATATCTATTAGAGTACTTAAAATTCGTCTTAGCCGATATGTGATATCAACGCAAATATTTATGTTTGTTTTTATAGCTTCAGGTTATTCTATTGGTCATCGGCTTAAAGTTTACAACATTAGGCACTTTACTTACTACTGCCATCAACAACAATCACATATTTTCCATTTTCTAACACCTCCTGTCAAACTTGCTGCTCTCTTCTCGTAAAAAAAATTTTACATTGTAAAAGATGCCGCTTAGACAGCCCTTTTGTCTCTTTTTTTGTTTTTCATGGCTTTTTCCATGCTTCTCTCACAGCGCTAAATGTTGTGGTTTTCCGTTTAGCGTTGTTGTCTATTTGGACAATTTATTTGTTTAATGGCTTTTAGCAACACTTCATTGAACAATTGACATCAAAAAACACATTTACAATAGAAAAATAAATAAACAACAAATACCGAATACCAAATACCAAGCAGTCGTTAAGGCGTAACGACTGTTTAATTGAAAAAACAACAACACCAAAAACATTTTTGAATTTTTAGAAATAGACACGAGCCACAGTCAATATTTATAGAAACTCTTTTTTTTAAATTACAGACAAATTTTCATTAAATTATTAGACATTTCATTTAATTGACAACATTAAAGAACAGTGTTTGACATAAATTACAGAAATTTGTGTTTAAGCGGGTTTTTGTTTTTTTTTTAATTGTTTGCTTAACAATTTAAAAAATCAATAATTGAATTTTATATAAATAAATTAACTTCTGACTACTTAATTTAATAGAAAAATAAAAAATATAAAAAATAAATTAAAAAAAAATCATTTGTATGTTGAGGTGTAATTTTGTGGCTCTGAAAGTGAGTTTCGCTGAATAGAAATGTTTTCATTACACGAAAAGTTTTAATGAACATATTTGCCTTATAGAATATTGATTAGATGATTTCCAATGAGATGTTTCGCACGGCTGTAATTTTTAATTTTAATAACAAATTTTTCTAATTAAACAATTCATTGAAGCAGTAACAAATTTAACTACATTTCAATTCAAAAAAGAATTAAAATATTTAATAAATACTCGTGCAAATAATTTTTTCTCTACAAGCGTGATTTGATTTACATCTGCACCGACTATATAGTCATAATCAGATGGTGGTCAAACCACTTAGTTGATTGGACACCAACTATGCCCTAGAAGGCCATCGAATACGTATATCCTCCGGTCACTTCTAGTAGCAATTTCGAAAGCCCGAAGTAGGTCGCAGCCTTCACTCCTTGCTAAAGAGTTGGAGACTTTCCAACTCCTGGTCCAGAACGCATAAAGCTCTTATTTATCAAGAACACGCCAGCATTCATACTCACTGGAACTGAACCATTCATTGTGTTAATTTGAATGGTCCGACCTACAAACTCTCACGATGGTCCGAAACCACAACCACCACGATACTCCCATATAGGGGCCAACCTCAATAACCAGTCAGAGCACATCATTGTCTAAAGAGAACAAATAGTGTACTCTGGGGCAACTGATTTCCCATGGAAATATATGGATTGTCCAGGAATAGTAGGTTCCAAAAAGACTATAATGTGCCCCTGGGGGGATTTTTTCTCTACAATAAGGTATTGCGTAAGAATAATTATAATTCTGTAGTGAAAAGAAGTTACAATCTGTTCACCATATGTGACATTATCATCAAGCGCCAACTGAAAATTTTAGTATACAAATCCGGCGTTGAATTATTATTTTTTTTTTTTTTGGATTTTTTAGCTGTACAAGACATAACAAAAATGATTCAGTAAACTTTACCCCTAAAAATATTATTGGTGTCATTCAGAAAATTTCTCAGGAATCTAAAGAAACCAATGATCGAGTATACTTCAAAAATAACTGCTTCAACTTTCGTAATGAATAATACGTCATGCATTCCATTCCGTTTAATTAATACTTTCATGGATCCCCCCCCCCGGGGGGTACATTTATCGGTCTTTATAGAACTTCGACTATCTAGACCTATGCAACTGGAGGTATAAGGGAGTCCAGTCCCCTGAAGTCAGCAGGGTACAACTCCACGTTATTTCCACGGGTATCAGTGAGCTCCCAGAGTTCTGCTATTTGTCACTTTAGGCATTTAGCTGTTCTCTGGCTGATTATTAAGGTTGGCCCTTTTGGGTGTATCGTGGTGGTTGTGGTTTCTCGGCCCCATAACAGGTCAGTTTTATATGGTGGCCTGGATCATTTCACTTTTAATAACACCTACCTGGTGGAATGATCCTAGATCCAGTGAGCATGCTAGACATGTGTTCTGGACAGGAGTTAGATAGTCTCCAACTCTTCAGCAAGCAGTGGTGGTTTGCAGCCCTGCTTTGGAATCATTGAAATTGCTACTAGAAATGACCTGTTGCTAGAATTAGACTTCGGCCTCCTAAGGCGTAAGTAGCGCTGTTTTTCACTCAAAGGGGTATGACCACCATCTGATTAAGGCTCACTGCCAGATGCAGATGTAAATCTTATCACGTAACACTTTCATGGAAGTAGTCTACATTTTAAGATCGTTTAATTGTGGATTCCCATAATTCTCTGAAAATTTCGCTCTTACTGCCAGCTTGAAAACACAATTTTCCCTCAATGCACATAATTATCAAACTTAAAATAAAAATAAAAAACGCTTCAAATAACCTGAGACTTTCAGAAAGCGTAAAACTTTCTAAAAAGAACCAATAATCTGGCATGGCTTCGTTTGCGCCTTAATAAAAAAAAAGATCTTAAGAAGTGAGAGCGCAATAATTCTCTTATACAATAGGTTAAGTACAAAGTGGTTACCCACTGCGCTTAAGAAAGGACATGAAATTTTCATATTATTATCTTAGCTGAATAAATGTCAAGGAAGTTTTTATATGTACAAAAATTAGGGCCACAGGAGGTACAAAACGTTTGCGATTGTCATACATATCTGACTAAGTCGAGCAATGCAAAGAGAAAGAAGATCGAAACATTTTTGCTCGTCACACGAATATTGTTAAAGCCAAATGAAATTATAACTAAATAAACAAGATTCTGTAAAATATTCACCATTGTGAAATTAATAAAGAATTGATTTAAAACGGTATAGATCTGCTGCAGTAACTCTCTCTCTCTCTCTCTTGTAAAAGTACAAAAATAAAATACTCTTTTCTAGTTAAACTTAAGGTCGTCTAAAGGTGATCAATTGTTTTAAGGACATTGTAACTGACCTGTCCCAAAATAAAATGAAATTCATTTTTAGGTTCATTCCCAATCACTGTTAGCTTTAATAATGAACTTAGGCTTTACTAAAAATGATTAATAATTTATTCTTAAAAAAAATTTAAATAAAATTCAATAATAATTACAAATTTTTTGCATTAAATTCAAAAATGAAAAATAAATAATAATGATTTTTTCTAAAATTCGCAAATCTTTTTTGCGAAATTTATTTCATTTAATTCTAAAAAATATATTTCAAATAGAATTTTTTTTTATAAATATGACATTTGGAGTTTAATTTATTTATTAATATTTTTGTATTAAAAGAAATAAATATTTATTGAAATTGTTCAGTTCACAACCGGTGTATGTAGGTGTGCTATGTCGTTAAATTTTACAATAACTAAATTGTTTATATAAAAGTTTATTGAAGGCATTTTATATTTTATTTTATACCTTATAGATGTTCTCTTTAGTAGTTTAAGATTTTAAGAATTTTGACTACAGAAACTGTTAACTTACAATTTACGATACGCTGGGTTTTAAGTATTTTTCGTTTAGTTTTTTTATTTTTTATTTACTAACATTTTTTATACACTTTCTCTTTTCAAATAAAAATTTTATTTCAAATATTTCTTTTTTTTCATGTCTAAAAATAGCTCCATAAACAAACAGTGTTCTATTCAGTTTTTTTTTTCTTTTTCATTTTATATGTGAAACGTGCCTTTGTATTAAATCGTTACACTGTTTCTACCAATAACTTGAAAACTAAATTAAGAAAAGCCAACACAAAACAAAAACACAGGCAATAATTTATGTGCGTTTTTCAAGTTATTTGAAATATTTGCCAAGGGATCCAAATTCTTGGGCCCTCTCCTTGCTGGTTCTCTTCAACAAAATCTTGTAAGTTTAGATTTAGAATCACATAAAATAATATTTAACAAAAAAAAAAAACAAAAGCAAAAAGAACAACAATCAAAGAAATTACAAACGCATGTAGCTTTCATTATTCTTTTACATTTTTCACTTAAAGTAAAAATCATTTTATTTAATTTTTTATGTTTTATTGCCATGAATCATTAAGACCCCATCAGCTGAACAAGAACAAGCAAATTATGTGTTTTAAATATCTTAATGCGTTTTTCATATTAAAAAAAAAGTGGCAAATGGTATCTTTAATGTGGCGCCACTATTTATGATAAATGTTAGTCAGCAGAGCTGTTTTAAGTGAAAAAACCCCATAAAAATAATTCATTTTTCAATACTTCTTACGCACCTCGTTGCATGCTAATTTCAAAATTTCATTTTAATTTTCTAAATATGAAAACAACTTTATTAAAACACCAAATAAACTCATAAATAATAATGATGTGATTAACAAAAAAAAAAAAAAAAACAAAAGTAAAAATAATGATTTGCAAAAGGAAGCCTTTGAATATAATTAGAGGCTTGTTTGCTGAAGCAAATGCAAAGAGGTCTCATAGCAAATGCTTGGGCAGTAAAGAATTGGTAACTCTAATAATAAACCACAAAAAAAAAAATAAAAACAATTCTTAGTTGATTACCAATGTTGAAATAAAAACTCTTCGAAAATATTTCCCTCATAAATATTTATTTCTTTTCTCCCAAGAGCTTTAAGAGTGGAAATTTTACTACACAAATGAAAATCAGAATACAGTTTTTCCTGCAAAACTTGCAAAATATATTTTAATTACAGTTTAAAAACGAAATTTATCAATTATACTGTTGCGCTTATGTCTTGTTTTGAGTTTTAAAGGAAAATAATTATCAGTAAAAAATACGCAAACGAAATGACCTATTGTGTATTTTACAAACTGCATAGTTTTCTAAGAAGCAACAACATGCTTATTAAACATTAGAAAACAAAAACACTCTGCCAAACAGAAAGGTTGGAAAATTATGAAGACCACAACCACGCTGACAGATGTCAAATCTTTTACCAAAATTTTTAATCACTTTTTGGCTAAGTGGCATTATATTTCGTTAACCCTATCCAGAACTTTGAGTTTTAAGGCTGAAATCTATTCGATTGGCTGCGTATAAACTCTGTCCTTAACATAGTCCCACAAAAAATAAACCAGCGATATTAAATTACACAACCTGGCTGACCACTTAACTGCTGATTGTTGTGAAATTTTGCGATCGGAAAATTTGGTTTGCAATAAATTAATCCTTGTGCCCCCCCCCCCCCCACCGGGGGACACATATATAAGGTCTTTCTAGAACTTCGACTATCTAGACACAGTGCAACTGGGGAAAAAGGGAGCCCAGTCCCCTGAAGTCAGCAGGGGTACAGCTGCAAACTCCACTTTATTTTCACGGGGATCAGTAAGCCCGCGGAGTTCATTTTTTGCCTCTTTAGACATTTGATAGTTCTCTGGCTGATTATTGAGGTTGGCCCCTATATGGGAGTATCGTGGTGGTTGTGATTTCGCGGGCCCCCATACAGTATAATGGTTATTATGGTGGCCAGGATCATCTCACTATTAATGACACGCTAAGTGAATGATCCAGTCCAGTGAGCATGCTAGACATGTGTTCTGGACAGGAATTGGAAAGTCTCCAACTCTTAAGCAAGTAGTGATGATTTGCAGCCCTGCTCTGGAATCATCGAAGTTGCAACTAGAAAGTTCTGTTGCATAGAATTATGGCTTCGGCTTCCTAGAACGAGCATGACGTTCCAAATTATGCAGTGGTTTGCTCCACCATCTGATTAAGGCTTCATGGCCAGGCGCGGATGTAGATCGAATCACACAGTGATCGTTGTGCCCCCCTGGGGGCACATTTATCAGTTTTTATAGAATACTTGACCATCTAGACCTGTGCTGCTGGGGGTATAAGGGAGCCCAGTCCCCTGAAGGTAAGCAGGAAGCCAACTGGAAGCTCCACGTTATTTCCACGGGAATCAGTAAGTCGCAGAGTTTTCGCTAATTGTCTCTTTAGACTTTTAGCTGCTTCTCTGACTGATTATAGAGGTTGGCTCTTCGGGAGTATCGTGAAGGTTGTGGTTTTGCGGCCGCAAGCATGACCTGATTAAGGTGGCCAGAATCATCTCGCCTTCAATAATACTAACGGGTGAATGAGCCGGATGCAGTGAGCATGCTAGTCATGTGTTTTTCACCAGGAGTTGGATAGTCTCCAGCTCTTCAGCAAGGACTAGTGGTTTGCAACCCTGCTTTGGAACCGCTGAAATTGCAACTAGGAAAGACCTATTGCTAGAATTAGTCCTCGTCTGCTCAGGGCGTGAATGACGTTGCTTTTCATTCCCAGTGATTTCACCACCATCTGATTAAGGTCTACGACCAGGTGCAGATGTAAATCTTATCACAAAATGATCGTTGTGTTTTATAAGGCACCGTCCTGTTGAAACCACATGTCAGTGATACCCACGTCGTCAATAATAGGCCAAAATTGAGTTGTTAGCATCTCACGATAGCGTTATCCACTGATGACGTTACCGCATTTCCAGTCTCCTCCTGGAAAAAATCGGCCCAATTACACTCCCAGATCACATAGCGCACCACCATTCAATGACACGTTAAACATGCAAAGGCTTTATTTACAATAATAGCTCTAGCATTTTCAGAAGCCCAAGTGTGGCTATTTTGATTGTTGACATAGCCTGACAAGTGGAAGTGGGCTACGTCTGAAAAGTTAATTTTTTTCAGAAAACCAAACGATTGTTCCTGAATGAATTGGGCCAATCTTTGACGATATGAATGGTCGGTGGGCTTTAATTCCTACACCAGTTGAACCTTGTAAGCCTTCACGTCAAATCTTTACGTAAAATTTCGCCATGTGGTCGTTTTGGAGAATCCCAATAGTTGAGAACGTCGAGGAATTGACACGGCTGCTGCATTTTCAGTTGAACGACCCGGTCAGTTGAACGCGTTGCTGTTCGCACATTTTGTAACGAGCCTATCGACTCAAATTTAACCACCAAATTCCTAATAGCGGTCTCAGAAGGAGAATTATGTGGTGCGCAAATATCACGAATTTTTTTGAAATTTAACTTTAACACAACCAACATTTTCATAATGAATATGAATTCAATGTAACGAATTTGTCAAAAACCAAACGTCAAAAGTATCATTTTGTTGCTGTTGCCACAATTGAAAAACAACTTTCTTGTTGAATAACTCGGTACTAGTTTTATGTAAAATTTTAATTTTTTTATTGCAATTTCAAGTTTGCTTCGAGTAAATTTTAAATTTTATATTAAATAAAATTTTGTGGTGAATTTTTGAATTTTTTTTTGTTTGTTTTTTTTGGTGAAAGTATACGGTAAAAAATAGCGAAAGGAAAATAATGCAAAAACTACAAAAACTAAAATGTAAGCTAAAAGCAACTATGCAAACACTAAAAATACTTTAAAAAACTCAGGCAACAAAAGTTCACTACGCAAACTGTTAAAGATCAGTACGCATGCATAAAAGTTCACTAAAGTACGCTTAATAACAATACGATACTTTAGTATTCAATTCATGGAAAGAATAACGATAACAAGAGCGCTATATTCTTATCCGTTAGGTACAGAATTCTAAGATATCAGTACCATGTTATATTGAACATAAGAATTACAAAAGCAAAGGAATATTTTTCATTTTATTTAAATTTATTCGTAAGCGCCACTTATTATTAATTATTTCACAAAATTGTCTGCTTAGAAGCGTTCAACAAAAAAAGACACAAAAGAATGTTGGTCATGTGTAAAAAATTCAGCAATTTTTTACAATATGAAAAAATATCTCTTTTGTATATTTGAAAGCATTTCGTATTGTTTGGAAGGAGGTGCCCTGTGTTGGTCATGTATAATTGCCAACGTATTTTGTGTCAGTGCGTTAACTAGAGTATATTTTGCAACTCGAAAATGATATGACATTTAATTGGCCTCATTGCATTCGTTTGAAAAGAACCAAAGACTAATGAACAAAAACTATTAAGAACATTTTAATGAAAAAGCAAAGAACAAATGTGCACTTTATTTTTGTTCTCTTTGCATTTTGTTGCCTTTTAAGTCGATGTAAAGTAGACAATGCGCGTACACAGACATTACAAACTTCACTACACTTGGCTCGTGTACAAAGCTAGGGAAAATGTAAGAGATTCTTAAATAAAAATAAACCTTGAAATTATAATTCCTGATAATGTTCCATAGTATTCTACAGATTTAGGTTCGAAGGACCATTTAAAATATATTAGTTTGCAACACTTTTGTGATTTCATTTCTCATTTGAATTAAAAAATAAACAATATTTTATAACTAAAATGAAAATAGTTTCGAAATGTTCACTGTGTTGTTTGTATAAATTTATTTGTTGTTTTTTGCTATGTCGTTTAAATAAAATTCTCATTTAATCAATATGGCTTAAGATAAAGTTTTCTTTAAAAAATTTGGATATGCTTTCTCCCACAGTAAGACATTTGAAAGTTTTTGATTAATAAATATTTTATGAGATTATTCTGATGTTTATTCCGAAACTGACCGCTCACTTGCTCACCAATTGAAAAGCTACATAATTGGATGAAAATTATCTGTTGTTGAAGGAGACTTCGTTAGTTTATCCCAACCAATTTCCTCAAGCGTATCACAAGGTAGCATTCTTGGACCAGTTTTATATGCCTGTAAGTGGAACTGTCCACACTTCTACATATGCTGATTACACAGCGTGTCTAAGTTCGTACGAAAGTTCTCATCAAGCATCCATAAATCTTCAGCAACATATAACTCAGTTAGAGTTGTGGTTAAAATTATGGAGAATTAAAGTGAACGTTCAAAAATGCATTCACGTGACCTTCACCCTGAGAAAAGATAATTATTCACCCGTTCGAACCAATAATCGCATTGTTCCTCGCCATACTTATGTGAGATATTTTGGTATACATCTTGAGCGTCGCCTTACATGGAAGAAACATCATATTGACTCAAAGCTAACTAAAATGAAACTTAAGCTAACACAATTACATTGGCTTATTGGCAGGAACTCGAAACTTAGCCTAGATTGTAAACTTCTAATTTACAAGACTATTTTAAAACCAATATGGTCTTACGGAATCCAACTTTGGCGCACTGCCCCAACTTCAAATGTGGATAGAATCCAACGTGGACAAAATAAAATTTTACGGTTAAAAACTTCCGCCGCTCCATGGTACATCAGAAATTCAAACATACATTGTGATTTAGACATACCGCTGGTGACTACAGAAATGATGTGATTTGATTTACATCTGCACCGACTAGGTAGTCATAATCAGATTATGGGCAAACCACTTGAATGATTTGCAAACGTCATTCACGCCCTAGTAGGCCATCGAATACGTATATCTTCCAATCACTCCTAGTAGCAATTTCGAAAGCCCGAAGTAGGCCGCAGCCTTCACTCCTTGCTACTAAAGAGTTGGAGACTTTCCAACTCCTGGTCCAGAACGCATGAAGCTTAATATAATTAAGAACACGACGGCATTCATACTCACTGGACTTGGACCATTCATTGTGATCATTTTGAATGATCCGACCCACAAACTCTCACGAGGGTCTCGAAACCACAACCACCACGATACTCCCATATAGGGGCCAACCTCAATAACCAGTCAGAGAACAACTAATTGTCTAAAGAGACAAATAGTGAACTCTGCGAGCGTACTGATTCCCGTGAAAATATGTGGTTTGTCCAGGTGACTCCTACTAGCCTTTGAGGGGCCTGGGCTCCCTTTTACCCCGCAAGACACCAGTCTAAATGGAATAGTAGGTTCCAAAAAGACTATCATGTGCCCCCGGGGGAAACTACGGAAATCATCAAATACGCAGGCAAATACTTGATGAAGCTTGAAGACCATCCTAATCCCCTTGCTCGCAATATCTTGGATTATAATAGACATAGCCGATTAAAAAAGAGAATATACCGCAGCTCTAATCCTCAATGCTTAGAAATATTTGTTTTGCTTTTTTTATGTCAATTTTTTTTACCCAAAAGTTTAGGTCTGACTTGGTCGGGACTAATGTAGCTTTTTTTAGAATTTAAGATTTTAAAACTTATTGTTAGTTCATTTTCTTGAAGATACAATACATAATTATTGAGAGTTTAATAAAAGCGTTGTTATATTAAGTTCTTTTATTGCAAAATAATAACACAGCATTTAGGAGTTTTAAATTAAATAAAACGTTTTATTCACTTTTAATTCACAGAAAATAAACACGATGGTAACTTTAGCACTGTAACGCCAAAAGATGCTTTTACTTCAATTGTATTCATTTGCCCAGCAGTTAGTGTTTATATATCTAGCGGTTCTTGCATATAAAAAAATATTCTTTTATAACACCATCCCATATTGTTGTTGTTATTGTTATTACTATTCAGTGTAAACGCCTGTTTGGCTGTGTATTTTTTTTATTCTGCGTTAGTTGTTTTTGTTTTCTATTATTTAAATTAGAATTTCTTATAAGCACGTTGTTGTTGTTGTTTTGTGTGTATAAAATTTCTTAGAAAACTATTTAGTTTGTGAATGACACAATAGGTCGTTTCGCGTACTTTACTTTTTACTGTTAATTATTTTCTTTTAAAACTTAAACAAAACATCTTCGTTTCAATATCATCAAATATTTACGTTTAAGAAGCACAAATTAACGTAAATTAACTTAAATATTTTATAACAATATTAACGATTTATTCACTTTAAATACACACAAAATAAGCACGATGGTAACTACACCACTGTAACGTCTAAAAGATGCTTTATTATTTCGTTTTTTTTCTCAGCGATATTTGCCCAGCAATTAGGGCTTATATTATCTATTTTAAGCGGTTCTTGCATATAAAAAAATATTCTTTTATAACACCATCCCATATTGAGGATGGATTTTTCTTTTTATATTCAATGCAATTTTACGTCTTGAATATTTTCCTTCGAATTGGAAGATTTCTTTGATTACTATGATTCCTAAACCAGGAAAGGATCATACAAAAGTAGAATCATATAGACCCATAAGCCTTTTATCAAACGTATCAAAGCTATTCGAAAGGATTTTAATTTCTAAGATGAACCCAATTCTAGGCGAGATAGGATGTATCCCGAACCATCAATTTTGATTTAGAAAAAAACACAGTACAGTTGAACAAACACACAGGTTAGTGAATTTGGTCATAAAGACGTTTGAAGAAAGAAAATATTGTTCTGCACTTTTCATAGACGTGTCTCAAGCATTCGATAAAGTATGGCATAAAGGCTTGATATATAAGCTGAAGCTAAATTTGCCTGGAAATGACTATAAATTGATAGAGAGTTATCTAAGTGATCGTTAGTTTACTTTGAGAGAAGGAGACTTTTTAAGCTCTTCACAGCTGATTAAGGCCGGAGTACCCCAAGGTAGTATTTTGGGACCTATCCTATATATACTATATTCTTCAGACATACCAACTGATAACCGAGTACATACATCAACATTTGCTGACGGCACGGCTTTCCTAAGCATACACGAAAATCCCCAAGCAGCATCACGATACTTACAAGACCACATAGTTAATTTGGAAAAATGGTTGAAGAGATGGAAAATAAAGGTGAATGAACAAAAATGTGCACATATAACGTTCACACTGCGAAGGGACTCATGCCCCCCCCCCCCATTCGCATAAATAACCAAATAATACCACAAATTGCAGAGGTCAAATACCTTGGTATGCATCTTGATCGGCGCCTCACATGGAAAGGCCACATAGAATCCAAGTTATCACAAATGAAGTTGAAAGCCGTCCAATTGAACTGGCTTATTGGCAGCAACTCTACTCTTAGCTTGGATTGCAAACTTCTACTTTACAAGTCGGTCCTGAAGCCAATCTGGTTTTATGGAATCCAGTTATGGGGCACTGCCTTAGGTAGCAATATAGAAAAAATTCAAAGACGCCAAAATAAGATACTACGACTAATCACAAATGTTCCCTGGTACATAAGAAACTCAAACATCTATAAGGATTTAAACGTGCCATCAGTTAGGGCAGAAATAGTGAAACATGCAATAACATATTTAAAGAGACTCGAAATACATCCAAATCCACTGGCCCGTAGCATACTTAATGACAGTGGTCATTAAGCTGATAATAGCAGTCAGCCTGAAGCATACTGAATTTTGTCTGGCACTGGCTGGACTTGATTTTTATTATTAGAACTAAGATATGAGTAATTATTGTTAGTTCGATTGCATCGAAGATACAATAAATAAAATAAGAGAGAAAAAAAATATTGTTGTTGTTATCATCATTCATTTTAGGGGCCTGGTTGGTTGTGTGTTTTATTTTTTTTTTTTTGTTCTGTGTTAGTTGTTTTTGTTTTCTATTTGTTTTTTGTGGAATTTCTTATAAAAACGTTGCTGTTGTTTTGTGTGTATAATATTTCTTAAGCAACTACCCAATTTGTAAATGACACAATAGGTAATTTCGTTTACTTTTTTACGGATAATTATTTTGTTTAACTTAAACAAAACATCTTCGTAGCAGTATCATAAAATATTAATGTTTAAGGAATCAAGCACGTAACGTAAATTAATTAAAATATTTTATAGCAATAATTCTTGACCGGATTAAAAACCAAAAATCCCCCGGCAAAACCTTTTGAAATTTATACTGAGAGCGATAAAAAAATTTTTTGTTTTAAATTTATAGTTATTTTATATTTTGTTTTTTATTTAATTTCGAAAGAAATTATAAATTTTTTTTTTTTTTTTTTTTTAAGAGAAGTAGCACTTCAGGCAACAATGCCTATTTAGTCAAGTACCGTGCTACCTTCTTTAGGAAAGGGATAGAGAAGAGATGAAACAGGTGGTGAAAGTAAAAGGATAGTCGGAAATTAACTGCCGTATAAAGACAGCAACAGCGACCAGTGACTATGCCTTCATCGCTGAGCAGCCCCACCGACAGTCAACTTTTATTTTTGTAGTGAAAAAAAGCAAGGTCTTCGTTGGGAATCGAACCCACAACCCCCATATTTACAAGCTAGTACACTACCTACTTGCCTACAGGGGCAAATTAAAGACAATTTGTTGCTTAAACCAATTAATTAAAAATTCTCTTCTTTTATTTTGTCTTTTTAAGGTTCGAAGGACCATTTTAGAATTTTTGTTTACTTTCATTTTATTTAAAAAAAGTTTAAGATTCTCTGCATAAATATTTATTTATTTATTATTTTTTTTTTTTGTGTTAACTATAAACATTATCTCTCACTATTATTGTATATTTTAATTGTTTATGTCACTATTATGCAAACGATAACAATGAATAATTTTTTTTTGTTTGATATTCGCAACAACGTTTTGCAAAAACCATATTTATTTTTGTCTTTAATTTGAATTAAATGACAAATCGTATCTCTGGGACTTGTTTAAAAATAAACAGCAACAAAAACAATACATATTTAGAAGCTAAGAAAATAAAAAAACGTGACAATAGATTGTTATTTATAAAAAAAAAAATATAATTGAAATTTAAACCCAAATTGTAGACAGACCCCAATGAGTACGAACACTTTAATTTGAAGCTTTTTTCATAGAACGCTAATAATTATAATTTGGGCTGGGATGTAAAGAAATCTGAGCTTTATAAAGCGATAGCCCTTATCTTAATATTTCTTGTTTGGCAACTTTATATTTTGTTTTGATTCAAAGAAATTTATAACTGAGATTTTATATTTATTTTTAATTGTTGAAGCAGTCAGTCGTAAGGGCCTTAAAGGCTTAATTAGTGATTGTCTTAACACTGTTTTGAACTAAGGACGCTGTAGTTAGTTGCTCTAATTGAAATTATGTTTACGTTATTTTATTTAATTTAAGAAACCAATATGAAATTAATCCATTAATACATGAAAACTTAAACTTGTTTTAAAAAGAAATCTAAAATCATGACATTCTAGCGCAGCTTAAAACTTTGATGCATTTGCTTGCTAAGATGACGCTTATCTATCACATTTGCCCATATAAATTTCCTGGTGCCCCTGTAGGCTAGTAGGTAGTGTACTAGCTTGTAAATATTGGGGTTGTGGGTTCGATTCCCAACGAAGACCTTGGTTTTTTTCACTACAAAAATAAAAATTGACTGTCGGTGGGGCTGCTCAGCGATGAAGGCATAGTCACTGGTCGCTGTGCTGTCTTATATACGGCAGTTAATTTCCGGCTATCCTTCTACTTTCACAACCTGTTTCATCTATTCTCTATCCCTTTCCTAAAGAATGTAGCACGGTACTTGACTAAATAGGCATTGTTGCCTGAAGTGCTACTTCTCTTAAAAAAAAAAAAATTTCCTGGGCCTTAGAACAGCAAATATTTTTGGCTAGAACACACATAAGGGCCTTTAGGTTTGCTAGCTCTTCGAATCTTAAAAGCATCAGTTAATCTAACTCTAACTCATCATCCGTTCTCGTAGTCTCAGCAAATATTATTCTTAGCAAAATTAAGTGTTACCGGAACTCTTTAGTCCAGGGGTTTTTTGAAACCGCCCGTTATGAACGACTTTGTGTAGGATTTCTGTATAGTCTAATTTTCTTGAGCTCACCAGATATATAAACTTTTTTACTACCTTTTCTCAAGAAGAATTCTTCAGTCGAAAGTGAGTATAAAATGATACCCACTAGTGCTTAAGATATATTTCTTATTGCATCTATGATCTGTATCAAGGATTATGGTTACCTTGTCAAGACTTTGCTCCCCAACAAACAGAACATTCATTACACATTTTCATAGATACTTGCAGTAGTGGGTAGCGTACTTTTTGTTTCTAACAAAACTAAATTTTTCAAGTTCTACATAAAATACAGGGTGTCCATCGGGAAGGTATACTTTGTTTGTTTACACTTTGTTTGATTATATTTTATTTGTTTAAAATTTTTAATTAAATGAAAGTGAATGAATCAGGTGACCGTGGAGGCTAATTATGATGTTTTCAGTTGGAGGTTAAAAGAAGAAGAACTTTTATTTTCAATATCATTTTATGTACATTCTATTGCTTACAACTATTTGACGTTTGTTATTATAATAACCTTAATACTAAAATGTAGGTGTATGTAGTAATACTACCTCACAACTAGATGGCACTATTCCACACTAAACAACATTACAATTTCCTGAAATAACTTGTTTTGGAATGAGCTCTCGCAGTAATTCCCTTGTAATTCTGGCTGTATCCGAGGTGGCACCGCTTGTTGTTACCTCATGTTAATCAAGCCCAAAGCATGCAGTTGTGGCGTTAAAAAGTTTTCAATCATATCACGATATCGCTCTCCATTCACAGTCACCGTTGCGCTGTTGTCATTTTCAAACAAGAAGATCCAATGATTCCTCCAAGCCAAACTGTACACCACACTGTCTTGACTGTCGAATAATTTAAGGAGTTTCCTATTCCCCAGAACCGACTATTCTGTTTGTTTACATATCCCTTCAAATGACTCTCTTCTTCACGTAACTTTCTCGTCGTCACGGTAATCGATAATTGACATTGATAAAATGTTTTAACGAATACAACACGTTGGTTTAGCGAATATTTTTCCATAATTAATTTGCCACATTTCTACTTTACGACTGCGAAATACGAACTATCAAGACTAATGTTTACCAAAATGGCGGCAAAACAATTTAGTATACTAATATTGCCATTTTCCGTCCTAACTGGCTGATTTGTATTTGATGGCGAGCGCTTTCGATGCGAATGCATCATTCTCAAGCCGCGTTGTAGTTTGTACCGGTGAGTCAGTGTTGACATTCAGGAAGTTCTGTTATTAGGTCCGTATATATTCAGGTAAGCAGAATACCAGCCACCTGGCTTTTGTATGCAAAGTGAATTTATCGATACCTCTGTCTTTTACTATTATGAAGGTACGTGTGTCCGTCTGAGGGTGTTTTTCGTTTGCCCGTTTGCATGAGTAGTTTCAATGGTGTAAAAATTGTGTCTGAGGTCGTGTTTACCTGTTCGTTTATAATGTCGTTGTTGAATGTTTTTGTCTTGTAGATTTCCATATTTTCAAGAATATCTAGTCTTCGTCCTTTTTTGCTAGGATGTAATAATGTCATACATTCATCTATTTCCCTTGATGTGTGTCCGTGAGTGTCAAGGTGTAATGCAAAGTTTGAATCTTCTCTTTTCCGTTTGTATGAGCGTATGTGTTCTGTAAACCTTGTTTTTAGTGTTCGTCCAGTTTGCCCTATATAGGTTCGTTTGCAGGTACAGGTAAGTCTGTATACCCCGCTGGAATTATATTTGTCAGTTGTTTCTGTCGTTGTTCTGAGATAGTGTCTGAGGGTGTTTCCACTTTTTAATGCTGTGAGTATTCCTTCTTTGTGAAAAAGTTTAGTTAGTCTGTATATTTCATATTTCGTATTAACATAAATTTCACTTTCTTTATCCCTGCTTTCTTAAAAAATTTGGGGATTTTTCCAAACATCAATAATAATTGCCTTTGGAAACTCCTAAGGAAATTTATATTTCTTTTTAATTTACTGACAAACACGTCTTTGTTGTTACTTGTTGTTAATTTAGTATATAATATTAAAAAAAAACAAAACTTATAAAATAACACAACAAACAGTTTTTTTTCATTTTGGATTACATTTATTTACTGCTCTGTACAAATAAACATTTTTAACATTTAAAAAAGTTTATTAAATGCATAACAATTGATGCCAATTATAGTTTATCGACTTGTTAATTGCTAAAACTTTTGAAATTTTACCTTGATTTTTTCATTAATTTTTTCGTTATTTTTTGAATTATACTTTATGATCATTGGAAATTTGCTTTTTATTGCAAAATTTTGCAAAAAAGAAAAAACTTACAAAAGAAGTTTTAAAAAATAAAGTCTAAAGTTTAAGGCCACTAGTTTCAAAATAAATTGAAATTAAATTTGTTTTATTTCATGCCTTCTTTACCACAAGATCTTAATTATTTTTTTTTAATATTTTTTTTTAATATTTTTTTAATTGTATCACTTGTTAGACAAATATAAATTCGTTCCTGTTTTTATCTTTCTAAAACCTCAACATTATGATTATCTAATAACGACATGTAAAAAATACAGTTCCTCAAATAAAATGTAACAAAGTTATTAGAAATACCTGCGATTTCGTTAAGCGTTTAAACATTTTAATTAATTTAATTTTATGTAACAAAATTTAGGTCGATTTACGTTACACTTTGTTTAGTTTTGTAAATTTGTAGGCCATAATTGCAGCTCTTTTGTGTGGCGTTTAAAAATCTCATGTTTTACTTTCATTCACATTAAAAGTCATGCAAAATTTACGAAAATTTTTCCGCATTCAACAAAATGTAACACTTCTACGTAGGCAGTTTATAAAAGGCTTTAAAAAATTTGATGAACAATTTTAGGAAATAAAGCTAAAGTATAGCGACAGTTAAACCCTTAACTAGTGCTTGTGTATGAGAAAATGAAGCCATTGAAGGAGTCAGGAATAATCAAAACGAATTTGAATAATAGAATCTGTTGTGTTGTCGCCTTAATCAATTTGAAATTACAAAAAAAATTCAAAATCACAAAGGCAGTTTGTTGTATTGATGAAAGCAAATAACTTGCACTGGGAGAAAAGTTGAGTATTTTATAAAAGAAAAAATAGTCATTGTTTAAGGTAAAATGTAACGACACGATTTCCCTGGCTACTTAACGGCATTCAGGGTTGTGTTGTGCCAATGTTTAATTAAAAGACGGCTGCTAGATTCAGTAAAAATCATCAGCGTTTATATGCCACTAATCTCTCTAACGGCTGATCACCCTCTTTGCTCCGTGTGACACGCAATGATGTGTAGAACAATCTCTGGGCTAGGTACCACGTATCAATAGTTAGTTGACAGGGGAAATTGCCACAATAGCGAAAATTGTGCAGAGTAAAAACCACTAGAGCACAACTTTACACTATTCAGGTCACTCCTAGTAGCGACTGTAGGTGTACTAGATATTTCAAGGCCCAAAGCCCGGTGTAAAATATCCGTCACCACAGCTCGATACTCACCGGTGCTACTGTGGCCAGCACCACGGGATAGGGAAATACGGTACTAGGGAAATACCCAGGGTAAAAACCGCTAGACCACAATTTAACGCTGCTCTGGTCACTCCCAGTAGCGACTGTAGGCAAAAACCGGGCTGAGTAAAAACCACCAGACCATTGTGTGGCCTCACAGTATTTGCCGAAGATACTCAGAAATATTTATATTTATAAAATTGAAATTTCAATAAAAATTTGTACAGACAAAAATTTTGCTGTCCTAACTGGCTGGTCTGTAGTCGAAGGCGAGCGCTATCGATGCGAATGCATCATTCTCAAGCCGCGTTGTAGTTTGTACCTGTGAGTCAGTGTTGACGTACAGGCAGTTCCGCTGTCAAGTTCGTATCTATTCAGGTAAGCAGACTGGCAGTCACCTGGCATTTGTATGCAAAGTGAATTTATCGATACCTCCGTCTTTTATTATTATCTAGGTACATGTGTCCGTCTAAGGGTGCTTTTCGTTTGCCCGTTTGCATGAGTTGTTCCAATGGTGTGAAAATTGTGTCTGAGGTCGTATTTACCTGTTCGTTTATAACGGTCATTGTTGAAAGTTTTTGTTTCGTAAATTTCCATGTTCTCAAGAATGTCTAGTCTTCGTCCACCGGGAGAAAAGTTGAGTAATTTAAAAAAATCATAAATCATATAAAAAAAAATTCAGAATAAAATATACACTCCTCGCCACATGAATAGAACATCCCTTTTTCTATTAATTCACATGTTAATAACTTTTAAACTACAAAAGATAAAACCTTATTTCTTTTAAGTATTGAAAGCATAATTTTTTTCTTGCCTCATACCGAGTTAAAAATTGTTTTTGTTATTGAATAGGAGGAAAAAGTGCTTAAAATTTTGCGCTATTGTAATAGAACACCCCTAAAATGAAAAGTTTTTTTCAGAATTTTAAACAAATTTAAATATTTTTATTTATTTATTTATTTTATTAAATTCTAAATATTCTAAAGCTCTACTAATAATGTGTTGAGCTACCTTTTTTGAGGATTACTTCGTAAATACGATTTGGAATGGATTTGTCGTATAAAGATTTCAAATGATAGAAGGAAATTGAAGACCAAGCAGCTTTGATCGCTTTAATTTATTCCTTCTTGCTATCGCACTGGTTACAGAAAGCGTAAACCTTTCGAGTGAGCCAACCCCAAACATTTTCTATAATATTCAGGTCTGGGGAGTATGGTGGCCAATCAAACATTCTTACGTTGTGGTCACATTCAGGGCTTCACTACTCTGGCGGTGTGAATAGGAGCGTTATCATATTGAAACGTCCACTGTAGCAATTACCATTCACATTAGCAGTCTAAAATTGCATCTCACACATACCATAATAAGTCCCCTCGGGGGCACAGGATAGTCTTTTTGGAACCTACTATTCCATTTAGACTGGTGTCTTGCGGGGTAAAAGGGAGCCCAGGCCCCTCAAAGGCTAGTAGGAGTCACCTGGACAATCCACATATTTCCACGGGAAATCAATTGCCCCAGAGTACACTATTTGTTCTCTTTAGACAAAGATGTGCTCTGACTGGTTATTGAGGTTGGCCCCTATATGGGAGTATCGTGGTGGTTGTGGTTTTGCGGCCCTATAACAGTATAATGGTTATTATGGTGGCCAGGATCATCTCACTGATAATGACACGCAAAGTGAATGATCCAGTCCACTGAGCATGCTAGACATGTATTTTGGACAGGAGTAGGAAAGTCTCCAACTCTGTAGCAAGGGATGATGGTTTGCAGCCCTGCCCTGAAATCATTAAAGTTGCAACTAGGTGATTCTGTTGCTTAGAATTATGTCTTCGGCTTCCTAGGACGTATGTATGACGTTTCAAATTATACAATAGTGGTTTGTCCACCATCTGATTAAGGCTACATAGCCAGGTGCGGATGTAAAACGAATCACACTATACCATAATAAGTTCCCCAGGGGGTAAATTATAAGTTTTTATGGATTACACAACCATCTAGACTTGTGTCTTGCGGGGTAAAAGGGAGCCCACTCCCCTTTAAGGCGAGTAGGAGCCAACTGAACAATCCACTATATTAAACGGGAATCAGTGATCCCCAGAGTTCCGCTATTTGTCTCTTTAGGCATTTAGCTGTTCTCTGTCTGATTATTGAGGTTGGTGGCTGTGTGTTTCGAGGCCCTCGTTTGAGTTTATGGGTGAGTATGAATGCCGTCGTGTTCTTAATTATATTAAGCTTTATGCCTGGACCAGGAGTTGGATAGTCTCCAACTCTCCAGCAAGGAGTGAAGGCTGCGGCCTACTCCGGGCTTTTGTTGCAAGTTGCAACTAGGAGTGCCCGGAGGATATACGTAACCGAAGGCCTTCTAAGGCGAAGATGACGCTACATTTCATCTACAGTGGTAATGGTCCACCATCTGATTAAGACCCACGGCCAGGTGCAGTTGTAAACGTTATCACGTCCTACCGTAATAAGAGATACTGGCCCAGATCATAACACCCCCTTCCCGACTAATTAGGAGATTCAAATTATGTTCTTTTTTTCGCAAGTCATGAAAATAATAATTAAATCCATCTGGACCCTCCAGGTTAAAATTTGTTTCGTCAGAAAAGACGACACGATACCACTCATCACTCCATGTTATATAACGGCGACAGTATGATAAGCATATTTCCTTACGGACTCCAGTTAGTGGTGGTTTTTTTCTTTAATTTTAGTTGCTTCAAAACTCCTAGCTTTGGAAATAATACGCTGTTTAGTTCTCACACTGGCAGAAACACCCGATTTAGCTCTTATTTCGTATACAGTATCGTGAGAATTAGAGATTAATCTAGGAATTGCTCGCTTATCAGCAGATGAATGCACGCTTTTTTTTTATAAATCGAAGTAGCACCTTCAGGCAACTAATGCCTATTTAGTCAAGTACCGTGCTACATTCTTTAGGAAAGGGATAGAGAAGAGATGAAACAGGTAGTGAACGTAGAAGCATAGTCGGAAATAACTGCCGTATAAGACAGCACAGCGACCAGTGATTATGCCTTTCATATTTTTTTCCGTAGTTTTCATTATTTTTTATAAAATTAGTTACGATATGGTGACCTCTACCAATTTCTTTGGCGATTTGATTAACAGATTTCTTGGAATCATTAAAAAAATTTGTATTTTTATTTTTTCCATTTCAGTCAGACACTTTCCTCTATCCATTTAAAATTTTTTTTTTACTTTAAAAAACTTAGGTTGTATAAAGAAAGAAAAATTTTGTAACCACAACAAGTGAACTCTTAAAAAACTCGTATTAACTGAGACTGTTCTATTCGGTCGTCTATAAATGATAACCTAAAAAAAAGCAAAGGTACTTACAAAAAAAAATTGAAAAAAGGCTCTCAGAGGGAATTAAGTGTAATTTAATGAATGAGAGAACAAAAGCAACTTGGAAAAAATTACAAGCTTTTATTCTTAAGCAACTTTTTAGGAAAACTATTAGCGGCACCGTATTCACTTAGCGAAGAGTGTAAATAGGTTTCATACATTTTTAAAAAATTAAATAGATAATTAACTTGCTATAAAAAGTAAGAAGGAACAGGATATCAATTTATTAAAAATGAAAGTTTAAAAAAGTAACCTGGAAATATTTTTAGAAGTTATTTATTAAAAAAAATTTTCAAAAGTGAATTCTGGAGAAGCTTGTGTCCGTGAGCCAGAATTAAGCTACCATAATTTATTAAATAACAATCCCTGAATATATCAAGCGTGTTCTTTTCATTTTTCTATTTCGGGCTGCCCTTTATTGATTCCCACTGTAAGCAACAATCCTTTTATTTAGTCTTCGTAAAAAATAATTCATATTTTGGTTTAAACATTTTCGAAATGTTTCTTAAATTAATATTTTTGTTTATAACCAGGCAGTGTAAATAATCAAAATTATTTACAACAAAGCCAAACCTTTCGTATGCCATTTTGAAAATTCTTTTAGTGTAGCTTGGGTTCGTCAAAATGTGCTCTCTTCTCTATTTTTATTACAAATATAAGAATGTAGGTGTAACTTTAGCCAGGACAACTGATAATGGGTTTTATCGATGGTTGTTTTTTTTTAAGTGGACATCTTTAACGTTTATGATTTCTGGTTACAAAATAAGGTATTCTTTTAAGCAAACATAGTGTTATTATTATACAGAGTATCCGCCGGAAAGGTATACTTCATTCTTTGTTTATAATTGGAATATAGATTTTATATCGATAAATGTCCGCCTTTTGAGTACATTTTTCATTACATTCAGTTGCTCAAGCGTCTCTGGTTTTTTTCATAAACCTTGATTTTAAGATATCCCCACAAAAATAAGTCTGAAGCAGTCAAATCAGACGACCGTAGGGGTCTTGAAATACTTTTTTTTTAGAAAAGAGAAGTAGCAGTTCAGGCAACAATGCCTATTTAGTCAAGTACCGTGCTACATTCTTTAGGAAAGGAATTGAGAAGAGATGAAACAGGTGGTGAAAGTAGAAGGATAGTCGAAAATTAACTGGCGTATAATAATACAGCACCGCGACCAGTGATTATGCCTTCATCGCTGAGCAGCCCCACCGACAGTCAATTTTTATTTTTGTAGTGAAAAAATACCAAGATCTTCGTTCGGAATCGAACCCACAACCCCCATACTGACAAGCTAGTACACTACCTACTAGCCTACAGGGGCACCTAAGGGGCACCTTTACTTTACGGAATCGAACCCACAACCCCCATACTCACAAGCTTGTACACTACCTGCTAGCCTGCAGGGGCACCTTGTTGTGGAAAGAGGACCTGCAGTACTTCCATTGTAATCCTGGCTGTATGCGATGTGGCACCGTCTTGTTGATACCACATGTATTAACATGTGGTGAAAGCATGCAAAAAAGTTTTCGATTATATCACGATATTGCTGCCCATTCACAGTCACCGTTACGCCGTTTTAATTTTCAAACAAGAAGGTCCCATGATTCCTCCCGGCCAATTTGTACACCACACTGTCACTTTTAATGGATGCAAAGGTGACTGTTGATTAATTTAAGGGGTTTCCCATTCCCCAGAACCGACTATTCTGCTTATTCACTTATCCATTCAAATGAAAATGTGCCTCGCCACTCATTATGATTTTTATCATGAAAATCGAGGTTATCATGGGCGAGCTGCAACATCCTTTTAGCATATGTACGGTGGCGTAAATGGTCTTTTGGAAGAAGCTCTTGTATTAGCTAAATCTTATATGGAAACAAATCCTTGCAAATCCTTGTGCAAAATTGTGGCCAAAATTGTTATTTTAAGACCAAACTTCTGAGCACGGGGTCGAATTGAGGTTAATGAATTGTTTTGTAAACTTTCTTGAGCAGCAGTAATCTTTTCATTCCATAGTTGAGCACGCCTTCTTCGAAATCATTCACTACACGATAAATATTGTGTTTTGTTGGCACGTGGTTTCTGTCGAAAATTTTTCTAAAATGTTTTAAACATTAAAACACGCTGGTGTATTATTTATTACGTTAATTTGCCTTTCGGTGTGGGTAGATCGTAAGAGAATCTAAATTATATTTCCAAATTATAATTTTTATAGTTTTTTGTTTTCAAAAATATAAAAATTTTTTCCTGAAGAAGCTTTCCAAAGGAAAGCGAAATATTGAGAAGAAAAAATATATAAAAAAGATCTTAAAAAAGAAAAAAGATATTTATTTCCAAATTATGTTTTTCAAATATTACTTATCGTTAAGGGTATTGATATAAGCAACAGTGTTTATGTTGTGCGGTTAAAATCATAATGTGTATTAGTGCTAAAATAAAAAAATTCATTATATTGGGTATGATGGTATACAGATTAATGAAAACTAAAAATGGAGTTTTCAGTTAATGGAAATTGTTACAAGAACTAACAAGTCTTCTTTTATTTTACGCTACAACGGTTATAAACAACCTAACAGTCAGTCGTTTGTTCAACATTTTGTTTAGCTAAATAACAGCTGACCTGACATCTTTATGTCATTCTTATAACATTCAATAATAAAATCGTTGAGACATTAAAGTGAACATTTCTTTTGACACAGTCCCTTGACAGCTATTTAAGCGATATCATGTTGAACAAAAAAGTGTTTCAATTCAAAAATGAAACGTCCCTTTATTACAGAAATCAGCTTGTTAAGAATAAAATTAATAATTATGAAAATCTTCCAAAGAAAAAAAAAAGCAATAAATTCATCAAATTGCGGCGAATGAAAATAAACTTCAATTTAGAGAAAATCGTTGAGTTTCTTAAAAAAAATTAAAATTAAAATGAAAATAAAAATGTATTTGCTTTCGTTTTTCATCAAATTAAAATTTCATTTCTTCAACCTTCCTTCAACCGGTGCTCGTTTCTTGGCACCTCAATTTCTTAGAGGCTGTCAGAAAATATCGTCTGCATACAGTTGCAAACTGCATTTTTTTATGCAACATACTTTCATGTCTCATTCGACACAAAACAACTCAAGAATAATTTATGTTAAAAATAGGTATTTTTTTTTATTTTTTTTTTTATTTTTGCTATTTAAGATTCTTAAGATTGTTGTTGTTGTTGTATTTGTTTTTTTTAGAATTTGAAACTAATTAACTGATTATTTTGTGTGCTTTTTCTTTCTAATCATTGCAGCACGCTAACTATGTGCGACAAGCAGCTGAAGATTATTTGGCCAGACGTCAGGCCCGCAACAAATCAATGACACGTTCAATAACTTCCGGCTCTGCTGGTCCTATTTTGGCCATGGGCAATGTTCACTATTTGCCAGCAGCAAAAAGCGGTACATTCTTTGCTCGCGACAATGTATCAAATTTTATTACTTGGTGCAGGTAAGTCAATTAGAAGTCTTCTTCTTTTCCCTTTCCAAATATTATTAGATTTTTAGTTATACCGAAGTTTTAGTTATACCAGTTTTAATCGAATCAAATTTCTTGTTTAATCCAGAGATTTTCTTAGAATAAAGAATTTTTTTGCTCCCAAGCTTTTTCAATTTTTTTTTTAAGAGAAGTAGCACTTCAGGCAACAATGCTTATTTAGTCAATTACCGTGCTACAGATAGTGTGATTCGTTTTACATCCGCACCTGGCTATGTAGCCTTAATCAGATGGTGGACAAACCAGAATTGTTTAATTTGGAACGTCATACATGCGTCCTAGGAAGCCGAAGACATAATTCTAAGCAACAGAACCACTTAGTTGCAACTTTAATGATTCCAGGGCAGGGCTGCAAACCATCACACCTTGCTAAAGAGTTGGAGACTTTCCAACTCCTGTCCAGAGCACTTGTCTAGCATGCTCGCTGGACTGGATCATTCACTTTGCGTGTCATTATCAGTGAGATGATCTTAGCCACCATAACAACCAGTATATGGGGCCGCGAAACCACAACCACCACGTTACTCCCATATAGGGGCCAACCTCAATGATCAGTCAAAAAACTATTAAATGTCTAAAGAGACAAATAATGAACTCTGCGGCTCACTGATCCCCGTGGAAATAAGTGGAGCTTCCAGTTGACTCCCTGCCTGTCTTCAGGGGACTGGGCTCCCCTTCTCCCCAGTAGCACTGTGTCTAGATAATGGAATTCTATAAAGACCATATTTATATACTCCTGGGGGGCATACATTCTTTATTCTTTAGAAAAGGGATAGAGAAAAGATGAAACAGGTGGTGAAAGTAGAAGAATAGTCTAATAGTGGCGAATTCATTTATTTTCGCCATTGCTGAAAATGTCGTGTTTTATTTTTGAAGAAATTGCTGCAGGTTTTTCTATTTAGGGCGTTTGGTATTCTGAATCCGCCACTGCTATTACTTTGCTTACGCATGATTTCACCATTCTTATATACGAAAATATCCAACATTTTACAAAAACAACTTAGCGAAAATCAATAACTCAAAGAATTTAAACGAACTTCATTTTGTGTTCTGAACTTTTAAACTTATTTTTTTTTAAATTTAAATATAAAATTTTACCTTAAAGCAATAAATTAATGAAATGTTTTTTTTTTGTTTGTTTTTGACATTTCACTTTTCTTTTTAAGTGTCAATAACTTGCGGTTGGTGAATTTATTCTATTTCACAAATAAATCTACTATTTATCACACTTTAGCTAAAGAAAACATTCCTAACGATCATTGCACTCTCAACTAGAATCTAATAGAAAAAAATGTACAAAAATGAAAAAAAAACTAAAATACAGGGTGTCCACCGGAAAAGTATAATTCTTAGTTTTGCCGCCATTTTAGACAACATTAGTGTTAACAGTTCATATTCGGCAATCGTGAAGTAGACACATGGCAAATTTATTATGGAAAAATATTCGATAAACCAACGTGTTTTAATCGTTAAACAATCATCGATTACTGTGATGATGAGAAAGTTACGTGAATTTTTTTTGGAAAAACAAAAACGTGCCTACAAAACGCATAATTTATCGTGTAGTGAATGATTTCAAAATAAGAGGGTCTGTAGGTGATAGGCCCATTTAATCAAAAATTATAAACAAACAAAGTAGTATACCTTGTCTGCGAACACCCTGTACTTAAAAATAATCACATCAAACTAGAAAACCAAGAGAAAAAAAACGAATGGGTTCATAAAACAAAAAAAAATCTTAATCGGGAAGAGTAAAAAGTAGATGATCATCATGTTGCTGATCTGTGTGAAAATGAAATAAAATTTCAATTAAATTTAGATCAACTAAATTCAACCGTATCCGCCAAAAATTCATTCACAGCAAATTAAGACAAACAACAAAAACAACATAAAATACAAAAAACAAAATAGACGGCAAACAAAATTGCAAGCGGGTACTTGTTTGCCTGCGCTTACATTCTTCGCTGGGGCATCAATTAGTTGCAACTATGAAAAATATTAACTAAAACGAATTGTATGATTTAACGAACTTAAACGAAGTGTTGAAGATGAAAAAAAGAAACACGAACAACACTTTGATGTTGTGTGTTTGGTCCATAATGAGGCAATAAATGCATGAATGCCTCAAAATAAGTACTAAATGACACTTTAATCAAAAGTAACAAACAAAAAAATATGAAGAAAAAAAATCTTTGATAAAATTGTTTTATTAATTAAGAAGCCCCAAGGAAATTGGAGATTACAAAAGCTGAACAAATTAATTTGTTTCAAATTTAATTGTTAGACCAAATGAAAACATCTTCAAAGGCAACTTTTTATGGAAACACCATAAACTGAACAATAAAGGAAAAATAAAAAAAAAATATTTTATTTTTGCAAAACTAAATTTAATCAAATAACTTTTCGTTATTAAGACCTTAAAAAAAATCATTAGCTACAAGAATAATTCTAATCGAACTTTAAGAGAAAAATTTTGAGTATGCAAAATGGTTATTTATCTGTTATATTGTTACAAAAATGATTTTTTTAAGTTTTAAAAGTAAATAATTATCAGTCAAAAAGTAAACGAAATGATTTATTATGTCTTTTAAAAATTGCATAGTTTTGTAAGAAATCTTATACACACAAGACAAAATAACAAAATGCTTATGAACAAAATTCCAGGAATTAAAATAAACAACAGAAAACAAAAACAACTAACAGAGAACAAATAAATGCAAGCTCCCGCAATAACAACAACAATATGATAAAATGTTAAAGTAGAATTTTCTTGTACAGGGTGCCCGCCGGGAAGGTATACTACTTTGTTTGACACGTGGCAAATTTATTATGGAAAAATAATCGATAAGCCAACGTGTTTTAATAGTTAAAATTGTTTTATCAAAATATTCTCTTTTTATTCTTCTTGTTCGCTTTTTCATTATAATTGGAAATTTGTCGTCAGTGAGTTTGTGTGAAAAAAACTTTTAATAGTTTTCAAATAATTTTTTTAATATTTTGTTTCTCCACGCTAAGCAAATGAGCTGTTTTTCTCATAGCTTTTTCTTAATCAATGGTTTTATGCCTAATTATAATCGTTTCTCAATAACATCTTAACTAGGCGTCATAAGCAAAAGGCTTATCTTCCATATAAGAAATCATTTAAGTCAATGTATTGTTCGGAATTTATTATTTTATTTTTGCGAAGGAATATTTTGATATAAACCTATGTGAGCTTGTCAGTTGTACGCGCCTGGTTGCTATTGAAATTATTGTGTGAAGTTGATTTTAAAATTAATTTAACTGCTGATCTGAAATGCCTCGAAACGTATGTAAATTCCGTCGATAGCTTTTGCTATATATGTGGTGAAATACAATTTTTGGCTCAGAAACGTAAAATGGCACCTTTTGTTAAGACTGCCTATAAACATTATTTTGGTATGAAAGTTGGGGATCAAGATAAATCATGGGCTCCTCATATATGTTGCAATTCTTGTTCCGTCATATTGCGATAGTGGCTGAAAAATCAAAACCGGGCAATGGCCTTTGCCGTACCTATGGTTTGGCGTGATCTTGGCTTGTCTAAGGAAAAGGCTGAGCTTTTAGGGTCAAGACTACAACAGTGGAATCTACTAAAACATGATGTGAAAATATCTCAGTACAGACAGCATCAAAAAGATTTGCTTCCCTTTTTTTGGGAAGAAAGAAAACCTCGTAGTTTGTTCTGATGTTAATGGTTTGATGAACTGCTTAAATTTGGATCACACTCCATCTGAATGGAGACTGTTTATAGACTCTTCAAAACTAAGCTTAAAAGCTGTAATGGAAATCAGCTACCGTCTATTAAGTACTTGAGAGCAAAGTTTCCCAGTTTAAGTGATGCAAAAGTCAAGGAAGGCATTTTTATTGGGTCTCAATTCCGTGAAATCGTAAATGACCCTGCTTTTGACATGATTTTAACAGGAAATGAAAAAAGAGCCTGGGAAGCCTTTAAGGCAGTTGTACATGGGTTTTTAGGTTAGAAAAGAGATGATAACTTCACAGCATTGGTTAAAGAGCTTCCTCAAGCTTACCACCAACTTGGATGCAACATATCCTTAAAAATTCATTTTCTTCACTTTCATCTTAATTTCTTCCCACAAAACTATGGAGCTGCGAGTGACGAACATGGTGAAAGATTCCATCAGGACATTGCCTTAATGGAACAGAGATATTAGGGCCATTGAAATAAAGCAATGCTTGCACAGTGCTGCTGGTCCGTGTGTGTGTGGGATGCTCCCGAAGTGTTTTAAAAAAGACAAGCTAATTGAGAGCGATCTTGCAAAGCATCGGATTGATTTAATTGAAATTTGGTGGTACAAACTTCTTTTATTTGTCAAAACACTAAGAATAATGTTTTTTTATCAATTTTGTGCTTAACATATTCTAACAGAAACATAACAATATTGTTTTATGTACTTTCACTTTTCACGTATAGTATAACTACTCTTTAAGATTAAGTACTGTGTATCTCAAAAACCAGAGCTTATAAAAATTTTGCATTATCATTTTCGTTTTCATCACCCCAAAATTAGTAGAAATTGACTAACTTCGTGTAGGAAACATTCAAAAAATATTTATTTGTTGTTCAGTGCTCATTGCAGGGATGCCCAACCACCTGATAAAGCCTGACTTTCCAATGACAAAGCTTTAATGCCGCACTGTTTGCTATATGCATTGTTATCGGCGGCATTCGTATTTGTTATTAGATAGTCCTCAAAACTCTTAACAATCTTAAGCTTTGATTTATAGCAGCTACAGTTTTTAACACCAGGGTACAATTTCAACAACTCTCTCCCCTGCATGCATTTGCATGCATGCTCAAGATGTTTAAGATTTTTTTTATGTATTAAATTGATTAATTTCTTAAATAATGGCGTTTATTTTTTTTTTCTTTTATATAGAAAAAGCCTTAAAATTATAGAGTGCCTATTATTCGAAACAGACGACCTCATAATGAGAAAAAACGAAAAACATGTTATTTTATGCCTTCTAGAAGTGGCCAGAAGAGGAGCTAAATTTGGTAAGTATTCACAAAAAAATTTAAATTTAGAAAAGGTTATGAACAAAAAAAGCGTTAATGTTTCTTGTGAAATCACTTTTTAATCGCTATTTAATAATTTTTAAGCGTTATTTTTATTTATATATTTTTGCTGTTACTAGTTTTTTGTAATTTTGAATTATTTTCAGGTATGCTGGCTCCCATGCTGGTACAAATGGAACGTCAAATAGATCGTGAAATAGCTGCTGACAATAAGGCCAACGGTATCGGGTGTGGCACACAAACAGAAAACGCTGGCAACACCCAACTAACAGATATTGGTGTGGGTACCGAAACTGTGGGCACTGAAACCGATATGTTCGATGATAGTGATACAGAAAACGATGAAGACGATGATGAAGGTCCCATGTTAATGTATGGACCACAGCCACAAATTATTACGAATGATTTGAAGAGTTTAGATGAAATGGTAAGTTGGCTTTTCGTACTTAAAAAAATTTTACACAAATAACTAAATCAATATCTTAAGAGTTAAAAATTAAGATAATATATTTTTGAACGCTTTAGTTATTAAAGCTGCCCTTCATTCGTTAACTCTTTCGTGATGAATCTTCAAGAATTAATCTAACTTTTAATTCCGTTTATATATAACCTCAATAAACAATTTACAACAACAACTAAAATAGGTTAAATAATTAATAAAAGTACTGTTTGATCGCCCAACCTGAGACAGCTTAGTGCGGTTTTACACGCTTCAACTTTTGTTGCTCAACTTTTTTTTCCACTAGAAAGAAGGAGAAGGGGTATAAGGCTTTCTCTTTCTTTCTAATGGAAAAAACAACAGTTAAGCAACAAAAGTTGAAGTGTGTAAAACCGCACTTATTCATATTAACATGATTATTATTAATCTTAAGAACTCAGTAAAAATTAATTTAATATTTTTAAAATAGGCTGGCGTAATGCTTTTTCTATCTCTCTCTCTCTCTCTCTCTCCCTCTCTCTTTCTCTCTCTCTCTGTGTGTGTGTAGTTTCAACCTTGATTTGATGTTTCATGTAGACAATTTACAAATTTGATTAGTTTAAAACAATGATTGATGATTGTTGTTAATCATTGTTATCTAAATTTGAAAGAAAAAAACACATAAAAAACAGTTTTATATTGATTTTGCTGAACTTATTTAACCTTACTTTAGTAAAACAACATCACATTTTCTTATTTTTTTTGTAAAATTACAAACAACAAATATTTAACAAAAATTAATTGGTACTAAATTATTTAATTTTTTTATTTTTAAAAAATTTAATTTTTTGTTATCAAATGTTCTTCCGAACCATCGTGGCATCTTAATTAAACATCCATCTTTGATACATATTGGCAAATTTTCTATAGCACTGCAGATGATCTATCAAATCTTGGATGGAAAATTTTATTCACCGATGGTTCAAGATCAAATAACATGGCGTTGACTTTGCTGTTGTACACGAGAATGGTATGATCATCGGACACGGTCTACTGCACAACTACTGCTCCAACTTCACGGTCGAAGCGTTAGCTATATATACAGCAGCCAAATTTGTATCCCAAAACCAAAACAAATTTGTTATAGCCACTGATAGTCTTCTGTGCATTTTGGCGATAAAGAACACTTTGTACGATTCTCCTCTGATCTCCAAACGATTTGAACGATTTTCCAATAGTCTAAAAAAAAAATTTCAGTTTTATTTCCCAATTCAGAAGTTTTATACATTTTCGCTTTTTTTCACTTTTGATCTCACATTTATAATGAAATAATCAATGTTCTAAGCAGTTTCCAAAAATTACAACTGTTTGGCAGGCTTAACAGGCAGGCTTCATCTGCCACTCGGCCTCTTTACGCAAGAATTTTTCATCTTCGTGGATACAATGAGTTAGCAATATTATACTTTTACCACTTTACTGGCTTAATACACAAAGCTGCTATAATTAACATTATAGACCATTTATTATTCCGCCTTTTTACGCAAGAAATTATCATTTTCATAGATACAATGAGTTATCATTTTCATAGATACAATGAGTTATCATTATCATACTGTAACCTTAACTTATTTGATAAATGTTTTGTTATATTAAGTTCTTTTATCACCAAATAATAGCACAACACTTTAAAGTTTATAAATCAAATTATACGATTTTTCACTTTAAATAACCGCAAAATAAACACGATGGTAACTTCACCACTGTAGCGCCTAAAAGATGCTTTATTACATTGTTGTCTTTACTCAACGATGTTTTAACTTACATTTCTTATATTTCACTCTACTGTCAGCAAGTAGTTCTTATATATCTATTTGGAAGTGCTTACCACATTAATAAGAATATTCTACTTTAATATTATTGTTGTTATTGAGTGTAGAAAGACACCTGTTTGATTGTGTGTTGTGTTTTTGTTCTGTGTTAGTTATTTTTGCTCCTTTCCTGGAATTTGTAATAAGCATGTTGTTGTTGTTGTCTTGTGTATAAGATTTCTAAGAAAACTACATAGTCTATAAAAGATACAATAGGTCGTTTCATTAGCTTTTTTTACTCATAATTATTTTATTTTACAACGTAAACAAAATATCTTTGTAACAATACTTTAACCACTTTATAGAGGCTCCAAAGTAGTAGTCTTTTGGCATAGCAGCTCTAACTTTTATTGGCAATAATGTTTCCTCGTAATTTTAATTATCCTCGTTACGATATAAAGCGTATATTTAATATAGTGAAGGTCAGCTTCACGTTCCTTTATTAGACGTGGGGGAAAATCCCGAAATTTCATGTGCTTAGATTACCAAACTGTAGAAGTTAGTCTGCATTAAACTAGGAGATGACTGCTATACTCCAAAGGATTTTATTATAAAATTAACAAGTATGCTTCACAATTAGCTGCAAGAACTAATAATAGTCGGCATTGTTATGCATTAGCTTTCATAGTACCTATGATTGAAACATTAAAAGTACAAGCTTTGCTTTCAAGTTTACTTTTAGGCATTTCTTATTTCCATCATTGCCGCGTTTATCTAACTTAAGTGAGAAATTTCTCACACAGCTAAATGTAGACTTTATCCTTAATTTTTTTATTACTTTTTAACAAAAAACTCATTATGAACACCACAGCATGCCATGAGAATAATTCTGTTATTGTAATATTTTCATGTGAGAAATTTCTTATTAAAATTATAGAAACGAGTACAGGCTATCAAAACCGGACTATTAAAATCACAAATGACTTGGTAAATAGGCAATAATGCCTATTTTGTCAATTACCGTGCTACATTCTTTTAGGAAAGGAATAGAGAAGAGATGATGTGATTTGATTTATATTCGCACCGACTAGGTAGTCATAATCAGATGGTGGTCAAACCACTTTGAATGATTTGCAAACGTCATTCACGTCCTAGGAGGCCATCGGATACGTATATCCTCCGGTCACTCCTAGTAGCAATTTCGAATAAGGCCGCAGCCTTCACTCCATGCTGAAGAGTTGGAGACTACCCAATCCTTCTCTAGAATGCATGAAGCTTAATATAATTAAGAACACGACGGCATTCATACTCACTGGACCTAAACCATTCATTGTGTTCATTTTGAATGATCCGACCCACAAACTATCACGAGGGTCTCGAAACCACAACCACCACGATACTCTCATATAGGGACCAACCTCAATAACCAGTCAGAGAACAGCTAATTGTCTAAAGAGACAATTAGTGAACTCTGCGAGCGTACTGATTCCCGTGGAAATATGTTAATTGTCCAGGTGACTCCTTTGAGGGGCCTGGGCTCCCTTTTACCCCGCAAGACACCAGTCTAAATGGAATAGTAGGTTCCAAAAAGACTATCATGTGCCCCCGGGGGGAATAGAGAAGAGATGAAACAGGTGGTGAAAGTAGAAGAATAGTCGGAAATTAACTGCCGTATAAAGACAGCACAGCGACCAGTGACTATGCCTTCATCGCTGAGCAGCTCCATCGGCAGTCAATTTTTTTATTTTTGTAGTGAAAAAAAACAAAGGGCTTCGTTGGGAATCGAACCCACAGCCCCCATAGTGACAAGCTAGTACGCTACCTACTAGCCTACAGAGGTACCACGGCCACAAAGGATTTAATTTTTCATGAAAATTTTGCATTCCAAAAAAACTCGTATATCAGTTATTCATTAAAATAAAATAAATTCGAAAACTTTTATAAAACACTGTATTTATTTAAATTATATTTAAAATTACAAAAAATGCAGGAATAAAGCAAAATCAGAGTCAAATTTAAAACAATTATGTCATTAAGTCAATGAATAGACTGTCGGCAGATTTTGGTTTCTTTTTTTTTCATTGTCCACCATGTCATGTCATAATCTTGCAAGAAACAACTTTTGCTTAAACAAAACACACATTGTCACAGGTATCTCACTCAACAATATAATTATTGTAATATTCGAATTTAAATTTCTGTAAGCCATATGGGTGTGTGTGTGTGTGTAAAATGTTTATAAACATAAAACAATCAATCGATTGTTGGTTGGTTGCTAATCAATCTGTCTGTGACCACCATCAATGTTGAAGTGTTGGACAGTTTTTAAACAATTATTTTAATGTTTTTCTGTTTTATTATTTTTTTTTTTGTTTTTTTAATATGGCTTAAGGCGATTGTTTGTATTTGTTTTTTTTTTATTTTTTTGTTTTGTGTGAATAAAAATTTAGCGAAAATAATATATATCTAGCCAAAGTGGGCCACCGTGTGTTTCTTTTTGACGTTATCAAACAACATGAGGTTTGCTTGTTTTTTTTATATTATGACAACGCTTAAGTTGCACTTCAGTTCTTGTTGCTATTTTTGTTTCTTATGTTGCTCATGCATTTATCGATTTTATTGCTTTATTGGTTTTAGGAAAATGAAAAACAAAAATACTAAAGAAATTATTTTAATAGACTTTATGGCCACGCGCGCCCTAAACATAAAACGTGACTTTAATTCAATTTATGAAAGAAAAATAAAAAACAAATACAATCGCAAAAAAAATTTTTTTTTTTAAATTAGTTCATTCACTTACTGTGCATTTGTTGTTATTGTTGTTTTTTTGTTAGTCAAATCATTTTCTGTTTTCTTTACAATTTTCCTAAGAAAATGCTTTGCTCATTTGCCTCACAATATTATTTTTGTTTTAAAATACAAGAATTATTTCTAGGAAAACCAAAAATGCCATTACTGCATTATTTAAATGAAAATGGTAACACTAGAAATAAATTTCACAATAAAAAATAAAATAATAGCAACAAAAACAAATTTATAAAAAAATATTTTAAAAAAGGTAAAAAAGGGCTCCCTTATACCCCCAGCAGCACGGGTCTAGATGGTCAAGTATGATCAGTCTGAATTGGAGACTTTGCAAGTGTTTATTGTCAGGTTTTATTTTATAAAAATTTAACGCTTCTGTTTTTAATCCGCTAATGCTAAATTCTTATTATATTTATACTATATGTTACTATATGTTATAAAAATAGCTTTTGGATTTTTCACCGCCTCACCCTCTAAAACTTTAATTTAGAGCAAGTTGCCTTTTCATTTTTCGATGATAATTTGGAAAAAAGTGTGAAAACAAACATGGTTAGAAAATTATGGGCCAAAGAAGAAAGTTATGAATTTAATTCTGGTAACAGGGATTTAAAAGTAAAACTTAATTTCGAAGAAGTTGATCATTTGTTGGACAAAGAAATTGATTATTTTGTTTCTTCTGGGAAACAACCTGAATCGAAACATATTTTTAAACACTGCTCCTGGTGAATGGTGCGACGATTAAATGAGAGAGAATGGATCTTATACTGATAATCATTTTATTTAATGTCGGCAATAATGTATGGAATACAATATCAGACAATTGTCAACCTCTGTTAGCCTCACAAATGCCAGCCCTTTTGAGCGCATTTTTCATTACATTCTCACACATTTCACGCGGTATTTTATTAACTTCATCACGAATATTTTGTTTGAGCTGCTCAAGCATTTCTGGTTTGTTTGCATAAAGTTTGCTTTTCAGACATCCCCACAAAAAGAAGTTCAGAGCAATTAAATCAGGCGGCCGTGGAGATCAATCATAATCACCATTTCTTGAAATAATTAGCAATGGAAAGAGATTTCGCAGTAATTTTATTGTACACCTGGCTGTATACCATGTGGCACCGTCTTATTGATACAACATCTTAATCATATCAAGATATCGCTTCCCATTTACAGTTACCTTTACGCCTCTTTCATTTTCAAAGAAGTAAGGTGCGATGATTTCTCCTGGCCAAATTGCACACCAGACAGTCACTTTTGATGGATGCAAAAGTGACTGTTGAATAATTTGAGGAACTCCCATTCCCTATAACCGACTATTCTGTTTATTCACATATCCAATCAAATGAAAATGTGCCTCGTCACTCATTATGATTTTTTCAAGAAATTCGGCTGTAACATCCTATTGGCATATGTACGGCGGCATAAATGGCCTTGTGGAAGCTCTTGTATCAACTGAATCTTATGTGGAAATAAATACAAATCCTAGTGCAAAAGTATGGCCAAAGTTGTTTTTTGAATGCCAAGCTCCTGAACACGATGTCGAATTGAGGTTTATGGATTGCTTTGAACACTTTCTTAAGCAGCAGTGAAGTTTTCAGCCTATCTGGCAGTACGTTGTAGTCCATGCTTTGGCCTATCTCCTGCAGATCCTCTTTCTTCGAAATCATATACTACAATATAAATAGTGACAATCTTTTCCTAAGTAACTTAATTTGCTTTTTGTTTAAAATAGCACCGTTGTGATTTATTGACGTGTGCGGCACAGCCGCTTTATTTTATTTTACTTCTTTTTTATAATTGAAAAAATTCATTAAGTTTTTATACCCAGCATTGCCTAGGCTTAGTTTACTCCGCTCTAATCATAGCAGGCATACATTGAAAAGCCGACGCACCCAAAACGAGTCACTGTTTGGAGCGGATTTTGGTCCACAGGCATAATTGGGACATTTTTCAGGAGTGGCCGTTACAGTCAATGGCGATCGTTATCGGGCCGTGTTAAACGAATTTTTGTTCACAAAAATTTCAAAATATTGGCAACATTTGGTTTCAACAAGACGACGCTACGTGCCACACGGCCGAAGCTCTGTAGTTTTGCTTATAGCATTTAAAACAAAAACAAAAGTTATTTCGCGGACCCTTTATATAATGTTTATGGATTGGGACATGATGTATTTGTGTTTGTACTTAATATGCATTGACTAAGGCAAAATTTAAAGAACGAAGTCCTCATATTTTTTGCTCATTTTCCTCATATTTTTATTTATTCCACAAAATTTCTTTCAAAAATTTTCTTCATAATCAAACCCGGGTGAAGTAAACAAATTTTTGGCAAATTTTGTATGAAAAGTATGTTGTGCAATTATGTTTAGAAATACGGCTTTAAGAGAGTGACATAATTAAAGATTACAAAATAGATATTTTCATTTAACTCTTTAAACTACAACCCAACAATTTCTTCTTCTCTCATCCTTAAATGCACTCATAACATAAAAACCAATAAATAATGGCCCATGAAAATACATTTTGATTATATAAAAAAAAAAAAACAGGACAAACATGACTTTTCTCACCTTTAGTAACTTTCCTCACTACTAGTTGCATTTGCCTCTTGATACATCATCCATCGCATTATCTTTGATAAATCATCATCTTCTTCTTCTTCTGGCACTCACATACACTCATTTAATACCCCAACTTGAACTCTCATTTAAAATAATGACCCCAATTCATAAGAGATACTTCATAAATGAAAGCGGGAGAGAGAGAGAGAGAGAGTATCATTTACCTAAATACCAACACAAATTTGTACGTGATTTACACAATTCTCAAGCATTTTAGCAAAAAGAAAACAAAAATTCAAAACCAAAACAGACTTAACAAACAAAACAACAACAACAAAATATTAAAAAAATACGCATAAATGCATAAGAAGGTGAAAATGTCAAACTAAAAAAAAACAAAAACATAAATATGTCCAATAAACAGAAAGAAATAAAAAAATATTAATAGACACTACTAAGAAATGAAGCACAAAAAATTTATTTATTTTGTTCTTAGAGGAATATAAATGAGTGGAAATGATAGATAGACATCTGGCGAACCTACAGGGACTTAAAAAGCAACGACACTTAACAAATAACAGGCAACTATCAAGAGACTATCATAACACTTAGTCCCTGTTTACACGCTTCAACTTTTGTTGGCCAACTTTTGATTTTTCCATTAGAAAGAAAGGGAAGGTATAAAAATTGAATATGTTTCTATTTCACTGCAGTTCGGAGCTGGAATTTCGTTTTGTGTTTCAATTTGTAATCATACATAAAGTTGCATTTTTGGCGTTCGCACCAGTACAAACCACAACGCGGCTTGAGAATGATGCATTCGTATCGAAAGCGCTCGCCTTTGACTTCAAACCAGCCAGATAGGACAGAAAATAACAATAGTATTTTATTTACTAGCTGAGGAAAAATAAACAACATTCTATGTTATTATGCTAGTATTTAAGTGAGACATTTTGAAAAACAAAAGTAGTTAATAATAATGAGTAGTTTTGTATTTTGAAAATTTATTTTTTATTATATTTCAATATTTCTTCAAACCATTGGTTGGCATCTTCAGGATAAACAAAAAAGTATATAAACATTTAATCAAAAAGTGAAAAAATTTTGACTAACAAATTCAAAACAATCGAAAACTTTTTCAAAATTCCATCTTTTTCACTGTCATCAGAATCTCATTCATTGACTTCCCCAAAGCAGTCAGTTATAGACTCCAGTATGTAAGTTTTTTCTTCTACATGCATTTTTTTTCCATAAACCTTTTTCTTTCGCCTCAATTTTTTTACAACTTGAGTGAAATAAAACGCCAAAATACGAATTTTAAGGCAGAGTACAACACGAAAAATTTTGACACAAATTGCTGCGTGTAGACATCACATCAACTTTATAAGAAATAATAAGCAACAAAAATTGAAGCGTGTAAACAGGAACTTATTGTTTGTCTGTGTTTATGCATGTTTACTGGTATTTGGGTAACAGAATTCCCTTCATTGCCGTAAACTTAAATGCTCAACACGTATCACACTTACATAAATGCTTTGAAAATATTAAAAAACTATGAGAATTTAAGAAGAAAATCATTATGAAAATCTAGCAGAAAATATTTTTAGCTGCAACAAAAACAAAAGTTTATTACATAAGTGGTGCTTTGCTTATGCTGAAACAAAAAAGAAGTGTTGGTTGGGGGGGTTGGCAACTACAAACACTTAAACTACAATGAAAAAATAACGTTATTTCACGTAAGTGCATAAATTATAATTATTACAACTTTAGCTAAACCAAATGTTCCCGTCTTGTTTCTGTTGTGATGATCCATGACCTTATGTCACGATTTTTCTAAGAACTGATTTTCACCCAACAGCACAACACAACGAATTCATTATGGAAGACGCAATACAAAAACCTACATATAAAATTCCAAATCACTAATACTCTAACATACATATGTATGTATGTATGTAAATATGTATGTATATGTATTATGGCTACTGTTTTGCCGTTATCTTTCAAGCATGCACACAAATCATAATCGAAGCGTGCGTTCACTATTTGTAAAAATTACAAATTTAGCAAAATATTACAAAATTTAGTAGAGACTTCAGATATGCAAAGGCTTGATACAGACTCGAAATAGACTGGGAATATTCCAGATACAGACTAAATAAAGAGAATAAAAATTTTTCATGGACTATAAACTAGCTAAAGCATTAAATACTATATAGATTTAGCACTCACATGCTGGATATTTTTTAACCTTTGGCTTATTCTTTCCTATGGTCATCGTGCGTTGTAGCGCTAGGCAATCGCACAAGGAACATTTAAAGAAACACCAAGTCTCCCTGTATTTAGGTGAAAGAAAAATTATTCCTACAATTATTCTTCTTGCCAAAATATTGTGCTGCAGAAAAAGAAAATAGAAGAATATGGTAAAACATTTTGTTTCTCAAGAAGAGAAAATCTATTGAAATTATTAAATTAAAATAAAATCGAAAGCTATGCGTGATAAGATTTACGTCATTAGCTAGCTGTGTAAGCCATAACCTGACGGCGGATCATAACACTGTGGATAAATTTTAGCGTCACCCACGCCCCAGTAAGCCTTCGGATATGTCTAAACTCCAGTCACTCCTGGTCGCAACTCCGAGACCTCGAAGCTCATCGCAGCCCTCACTCCTTGCAGAAGAGTTGGAGACTATCCAACTCCCGGTCCAGAACATATGCAAGCTTAATAAAATTTCAGAACACAACCGCAAGCATGTTTACTGGACCTCCAGGTACATTTATTGTGTTCATTGACATTGAATGATCTGAGCCACACAACTCAAACCTAGCCGTGTGGGCCAATATCAGATGGTGGATCATTACCACTGTGGATAGTATGTAGCGCCATCTTCGCCCTAGAATGTCTTTGGATACGTATATCCTCCGGTCACTCCTAGTTGCAACTTCAAAAGCCCGAAGCAGGTCGCAGCCTTCACTTCTTGCTGAAGAGTTGGAGACTTTCCAGCTCCTGGTCCAGAACGTATGAAGCTTAATATAATTAAGAACACGACGGCATTCATACTCACTGGACTTGGACCATTCATTGTGTTCATTGTAACTGATCCGACCCACAAACTCAAACGAGGGCCTAGAAACACACAGATACTCCCTAAGGGTCTGCCCCAATAATCAGTTAGAGAACAGCTAAATGCCTAAAAAGACAAATAGCGAAACTCTGGGGCTTTATTGATTCCCGTGGAAATATAGTGGATATTCCAGTTGGATCCTGCCAGCCTAAGGGGACTGGACTTCCTTTTACCCCCGCAAGACACAAGTCTAGATGTTTACGTGATCCGTAAAGACTTATAATGTGCCCCGGGGGGGCCATAAATTCCGATACATTACGTGATAAGATTTACATCTGTACCTGGCTATGGAGCCTTAATCAGATGGTGGTCAAACCACTGTGAGTGAAAAGCAGCGCCACTCACGCCCTCGGAGGCCGAAGTCTAATTCTAGCAACAAGTCCTTCCTGGTAGCAATTTCTATGATTCCAGAGCAGGGCTGCAAACCACTCCTCCTTGCTGTAGTGTTGGAGACTTTCCAACTCCTATCCAGAACACATGTCTAGCATCCTCACTGGACTGGATCATTCACCTAGCGTGTCATTAACGGCGAGATGATCCTGGCCACCATATTAAACAACGAACCTGATATGGGGCCTCGAAACCACAACCACCACGATACTCCCATATAGGGGCCAACCTCAATAATCAGCCAGAGAACAGTTAAATGTCTAAAGAGACAAATAACGGAACTCTGCGAGCTTACTTATTCCCGTGGAAATAACGTGAAGCTTCCAGTTGTACCCCTGCTGACTTCAGGGGACTGGGCTCCCTTTTGCCCCCAGTTGCACAGGTCTAGATAGTCGAAGTTCTATAAAGACCATATAATGTGCCCCCGGGACCATAAATTCCCATACAGAGTGTGATTTGTTATACATCCGCACCTGGCTATGTAGCCTTAATCAGATGGTAGACAAACCACTATTGTATAATTTTGAACGTCATACATGCGTCCTAAATAGCCGAAGGCATAATTCTAAGCAACAGAACCACCTAGTTGCAACTTTAATGATTCCAGGACAGGGCTGCAAACCATCACACCTTGCTAAAGAGTTGGAGACTTTCTAACTCCTGTCCAGAACACATGTCAAGCATGCTCACTGGACTGGATCATTCACTTTGCGTGTCATTATCAGTGAAATGATCCTGGCCACATATTAAACAAACCTGTTATGGGGCCTCGAAACCACAACCACCACGATACTCCCATATAGGGGCCAACCTCAATAATCAGCCAGAGAACTATTAAATGTCTAAAGAGGCAAATAATGAACTCTGCGAGCTTACTGATTCCCGTGGAAATAAAGTGGAGCTTCCAGTTGTCTCCCTGTCTGACTTCAGGGGACTGGGCTCCCTTTTTCCCCAGTTGCACTGTGTCTAGATAGTGGAATATTCTATATAGACGATATTTTTATGCCCCTGGGGGGAAATTCCGATACAATAGAAAATATAGTACAAACGATCAAGAACACACAGACAATCAAATATAATTAAAAACGGCCTGTAGAAAACAGATTTCAGATCCGCCATTTTCATTGACGTACCTCAGGCATTTGCTAAAGTTAATTGTCTTTTTACACTTTTAGTTGTTCTCTGACTCTTTATTGAGGTAGGAGGCCCTTCGAGAGTATCGTGGTGGCTGTGTGATTCGAGGCCCTCGTTTGAGTTGTGTGGGTCAGATCATTCACAATGAACACAATGAATGGTGCAGGTCCAGTGAGTATGAATGCCGTCGTGTTCTTAATTATATTAAGCTTCATGCATTCTGGACTAGGAGTTGGATAGTCTCCAGCTCTTCAGCAAGGAGTAGTGGTTTGCAACCCTGCTGTGGAACCGCTGAAATTACAACTAGGAAAGAGCTGTTGCTAGAATTAGTCCTCGGCTTCCTAGGGAGTGAATGACGTTACTTTTCATTGCCAGTGGTTTGACCACCATCTGATTAAGGCTTATGGCCAGGTGCAGATGTAAATCTTATCACGAAAATGTATCTGAATTTATGGTTCGGTATAAATCCTGTCTAGCTTAGATTTGGAATCAGCTTAGTTATTCAAATCCTTTTAACTAGTATTGACAAGTTTGATAACAATATTATGGGTCGTAACCTGGCTGAAATCGTGAAATGGTGTAAAATGAAGTGAAGCATAATACACATATCGCACAAGGATCACAAATCAAAATAGTAAAATTTTTAGGAGAGACAAAAAAACTGTTTAATACATCGTGCAGAAGCAACACACTTAATACAAAAATAGACATAACTGTAAATTTCCAGTTAAAGAAGATAGTGATGTGAAAGAAATTTTTGCAATAGTTAGAGATGTGTACTCTGAATTAAGTTATGGGGAAAAAAATTTAGTTTTGGAAAAATGTTGAGTTGTGACCCTTTTGTATTTAAGATGCGATATGTACTTGTGACTGCTCAACAAACATCTCGTTATGGGTTGCGTCAAAGCCATATTTTTCTTTTGGCCATTCAATATCAAGAATAGAGGACCCGCTTCATAAGCATGGACCGCTAGCAGCTCAGCTATATTACTACATATATATTTTTAGGGTATTCAACAAGTAAATTGCGTTTTCGTCTCATTTCTATGCCGACCTCTAAGAAGTTTGCAAACGGAGGTTTATGTTTGACCGGTATTTTGAGGTTAATTGTAGGAGGATTGGTCGATGCTATTTTCGAGACCTCGTTTAGTGCATTCCTTTAGTCACTTCTTGAGTTAAGATGATCCGCATGCGTGAATGCGACTCTCTTTGAGCTACTCGCTTTTCAGTTAATAGTTCGCACCAAGTTGGTATATCAATTTAAGCAATAAAAAACGTGAACTTAGACCTGGTTAAAAAAACAGTTCAATTAATAATTTATTTCGCCGTAATTTGTAATTTTTATTTTTTATTTTAAAAAATATTAATAATTAATATTTTTTTAGATTTGTTCATTTATTTTATTTAATTATTATTATTAATAATAAAATATATGAATTCTGAAAACATCTGAAATCTTCAAAATTTAAATTTTTTAATAAATTTAATTGCATATTTAATAACATATTTTTGTGTTATAACTTGTACACTACTGCCACTTTGACGGCATTTAATTGTTTAAACAAAAGAGCATTTAACAAACAATAAAGATAAAGCGAAGATAAATAATTAAAAAAAAAAAAAACAAAAAAAAAACATTAAAAAAAAAGACGCTATTAATTATAGTGTTTTAGCACAAAATAATTTTAGATAATTTTTATTACAATTGTGGTCATGGTTTGTCAAACTCATAAGTGAAGCATTAAAATAGAAGTGGGTTACGGGTATGGGTACGGCTGGCAACGAATGATTGAAGGTGCTGCTGCTGCTGGCTGCATTATAATGATGACGGTGCTGATGGTGCATCATTCGCATTAATAAAACAAAACAAAACGAAACAAACTATTAAAATCTTTGAACAAATCAACTTGATGTTGTAAAATTGATAAGTGTGATTTATTGTTAATGTCAGATCATTGCGGTTTCAGACAAAACAAATTTAAACAAATAAAAAACTCAAACAAAAAAAAAACAAGAAAAAAACTTCTTAACAAAATTGATTGTTGCTTTAAAATATAGACACTTGCAGACAATAAATAAAAAAACAATTCATTTGTTTAACTCTGTGTAATAAAAATTTATTTTATTAAATCAGCATTTTTTTAAAAAAATAAATAAAAAGAAAACAAAACAAAAACAACAAAAAAATGGGAGGCAGGAGTAAGTAAAGTGAAAATTTGTTTATGGCATTTAAATGATCATTATTAAACGACCATTCACTGATCGATTCGATAACGTTAAATCATCGTGTTTATGCGTTTTGTACATGCCCCCCCCCCCCTATATCTCCCTCTCTGTTGTTGATTTAACGTTATGTGTTTTCGGGCGTATTTCTTTTGCTGCGATCAGTAAGTAGTAGTTGTAGATGAGATTTGAAATTCCCCTGTAAAAAAAAAAAAGTAGAAGTATTTAAATATAATTTTTCATTATTACGTCTATTTTGAGTGTTTTAAACTAAAAAGTAATACAAAATATGCCATTTAACCCCTTAAAGATTTCTTTTTTTTTTAATTTTTCAAAAACTTTCAACTTTAGTTTAAAATAATTAAATACCAGCTCTGTCCGAGTCTTTATGTTCTTAAATGTTAACTAAATAAAAATTTTAAAATTAATAATTTTATCACCTCTTGAAATCCCACTACGTTCTGAATTTTGGGTATTTAATTCGATAACTCTTGCTAGATAATTATTAATAAAAGATATCGCTAAAATAACACAAGGAAAAATTTGTCCCCATAATAGTTTTCCACTTCCTTAGAATTATAACATCTAAAAATTGTCTAAACAATTTCTTTACTTTGCTACCACTAAAAAAAGTGGTTAAAGTACACTTTTATTATAAAATATGTGGAATATATATAGGCTGTCCGCCGGGAACGTATACTAATTTGTTTGTTTATAATTTTTGAAAGAGAATGGATCTTTTCAAAATGGGTTAATTTTTTTTTATTGTTGTTTTTAAAACAAGGAAGCGTTTTTCAACCTCGAACACCAATTTTTCTTTTTCACTCCTATACATATGCAAATTATACAAAATATTAAATTTAGTGTGTGTGTGTGTGTGTGTGTGTGGCTGTGTCGTTTTTCGTAATTTGATTAATAAATTTTCGTTTTGTTAAACATTTTTGTTTCTCTCTGCTCGTTCAAACGTTATTTGGGTAATTTGTGTTGAAAGTTGATAGCAATTTGGCCAGTGGCAAATTTAACCAAATCAATATACAACAAAAACAAAACAAAAACGAGCAACAAAATATTTCGAAAATACTAAAAAAAATATTATAAATCTAACTGAACTCTGTCGGTTTATTTGACTCAATCAAATGAAGGAAAACAATTTTTTTTAAACTGACTAAATAAAAACTTAAATGCCGAAAATAGATGAATGGATGGACGATAATTTTTAAACACTGCCACTAAACAGAAAAAATATTAATACAAAAGGCGGTATTTTTACTCATCGAAACTTATCAAAATTATGGAAGAAAAAAGAAAAAAAAAAAAGATTTGCAACTTAAAATAAGACTTAAAGTCACACAATCTTAACAAAACACTTTCAGCCACACACATCATCCCCAATAAGTCTGTTCATTCAACTTAAAGAGTCAGCAATGAAAATTGCTGTAGCAACATCTTTAAGTGCAGTAGAAACAACAAGAAATTCAACAATTATTTGTAATCGTTAATCTGCTTCGAAAAATCGTTGTTTTTTCCAAGTTTTTTACACAAAACCTCCGACCCATTCCATGTTCGCACTTGGATTAAAGGTTTTTGTTTTCAGCTTTCTCACCCCTCAACTCACAATCAATTACATGGAGTCTTTTTAGTTTTTATGGAATTGTATATATTTTTTTTTGTTTTTGTTTTTTGTTTTTGGTATCAAGTACCAATGCCAGAAGCCAATGTAAAATTGCTGTTTAAATTTTGGTGTGTGTAGCTAAAATGCAACCGATCATACGAGCAACAAAAACAGCACAACAAAAACAACAAAATGTACAATGAATTTACAATTGTTGCTGCTGCTGCTGCTGCTGCTGCTGACCAATTGTAAATTCAAATTTAACACATAGATCAACAACATGAATCAAAAAGTTAAACATTGAGTACACAGCAGGGATGTCAAACAAGGGAGAGCTTTAAAAAACTTCCAACGACTTTCCTCCAATATTCTGATTTTGTTCTAAAATGTTCTAAAAAGACAAAAAAATTATTTTTGAATTTTCTTAAAAAAAAAAAAAAACTTGAAAAAATTTTAAGCACTTATGCAGATCGCCGAATGTCTGTCTGCCGAATTTAGAATACGCAAAATATTTTGGTTTTTTTTTCAAATTTCTTTTCTCGTGTGTTTCTTATCTCGTGTGTTTTCGCCACCAAGACTCTAGCTAAATTTTAATATACTGTTACGTTTATACCTTTTATAAACGTTTTGTTGTGAGTTCTTTATTGCAAAATAAATAACACCAGTTTTTCGAATTTCTAGAATTTATAACAATTTTATTTACTTTAACTACACAAAGTTGACACTTTAGAACAATTTACTTAAAATGCACGTCTTTTCTTCAAGAGGTTTAATTTTACACTGATTAACTATCCACTTAAATGCTGCCCTATTTATATTTGTCCATTTAAAGTCTAGAAAATTTAAGTTTCTTCTACTCCCTTTGTATCACATTTTATTGTTGTATGTTGTTTATTCGATGTATAGGCGCCTGTATGTCTCTGTGTTTATTTTTGTTTTTGGGATTCATTTTAAAATATTTGTTGTTGTCTTTTGTAGAAAAGGTTTCTTAGAAAACTACGCAGATGGTAAACAGCATACATGTTTGTTGTTGTCTTTCGCGTATAAAATTTCTACGCAGTTAGTAAACAGAAATTTATTTTTGTCTTGAATACCAGGCATATCAAATTGTTGTTGTTTGTGTATGAAATTTCTACGCAGTTTGTAACCAGTAGTTCGCTTTATTGCCTAATTATTTTATTTTAAAACTGAAGCAAGACACATTCGTAACAATATTAAAAGTTTATGGCTTCTGTTCCAGTACTACTGCACACAAACGTCTGGAAGTTTTGCCACAATAATTGTTACAGATTGCCAGTGAATTCCTATGGACTGTTAGTTTTTATGACACCAGTAAAAATGCTGCCCTATTTAATTTGTCCATTTAAAGTCTAGAAAATTTAAGTTTCTTCTACACTCTTTGTATCACATTTTATTGTTGTATAGGCGCCTGTATGTCTGTTTAAATTTGTTGTTTTTTTTTTTAAGGTTTCTGCTTGGAATTAATTTCAAAATATTTGTTGTTGTCTTTTGTAGAAAAGGTTTTTGAGAAAATTACATAGATGGTAAATAGCATACATGTTTGTTGTTGTCTTGCGTGTATAAAATTTCTATGCAGTTAGTAAACAGAAATTTGTTTTTGTCTTGCATGCCAGACAGTTAGTAAACAGCATATCAAATTGTTGTTTGTGTATAAAATTTCTACGCAGTTTGTAACTCGAAATTTTGTTATTGTACCATAAATTTTCTCTAGTAAGCCATGCAGTTCGTAAACAACATACCCAGTAGTTTGCTTTATTGCTTAATTATTTTATTTTAAAACTTAAGCAAGACACATACGTAACAATATTTTAAATACTTTATAACTTTATACACACATTCGTACTACAACGTTCTGTCACTCTGAAGTGACTAGAACTCTTAATCTTTTGTTTACCCATAACGTAATGTTTCTTTTCTCTTCAGAAAAAAGTCCACCTTCAACAACTCATACACCGCGACAACACAATAAATATTTCTCATTTCTAATTTTTCGCAACGCATTAGCTGTTAATTTTTTATTTGTACGCCTTTTAAATAATTAAACCAATGCCATTTAGTGAACAAAATGTATTTATTTTTTTACTCAAGACTTTAATGGGTTTCGAACTTACAATCTTGTTTTTTTTATTTTTTTTTTTTTTGGTTTCAAGCAAATATTTGCGACAAAAATTAGGAGCACAGCACCGAGACTGCCTAACATACGTTTAAAATTTTTGTATTCCATTATACCATATATCCACCACACTTATAAGTGGTGAACGAAAAAACTTCTTAATCTTTATTATTACAGAATTGTAAAGGTTTTCTTTCAAAGGTCCAAAAACTTAAAGTTTCCTTGATCCATTTGGGATTTTGGTAGAAAGTATTTAGAAAATATGTAGGCACGTTTTATTATTATTATTGATCGATCCCTTAAGAATCGCTAAAATTGTGCGCCCCTGACTCATGAGCTTATTGGGTTAGCGATTTTTTTCTGCTGCAATATTTTTGGTTGTTAGTTTGTTTATCCGTTGGCTCATGTTTGGTTCATAGAAATACCATTTTTGGTAGAAATCCATCACCATCACCAAGACATCATCTCACATATCATTCCATCACAATCACCAAAAAAAAAACGGCCGTGTTTTTTTTTTGTTTACAGTAGAATCAAAATACTGCCAATGTAAGGGAGATATTGCCAATTACTGACGAATAGTTTTAAAGTCAACTGGTGTTGCATTGTTATGGTTGGTTGATGGTGGTGGTGGTGGCGTTGGCGGTGTATGGCGCTCGTTAGTTATTTGGTAAGTCGCTAGAAAGATGGAGGGCTGGATGAGTGGTTGCAATAGATTGTTTGGATGATAGATGGGATGGTTGTTTGGTGTTTGGCTTTTGTTTTGATGTAAGTGGCGCTTTAACATTTTTCGCACAATCGTTTGGCATTTCTTTCTCGCCATTATATAGCAACAAGCAATATCACCATAATAAATGCCATATGATCATGCAACATATAACACATGCGCGCAATATGACTTGCACCATAAACTATGAAATTTATGCTGGATACTCGTGAGTAAAACAATGTCTTCAGTAGAGTTCAGTTTAAGATGATGATACCATCATCGAAAAATATCATGATGACGATAATAATGATGCTGTTGTTGGTGGTGGATGGTGGCTGGTGATGACTATTATTATGAGGAGGACGTTGATGATGACGTTGTTTGATGGCTAGACAGCAATCAGTAAAACAGACATTGTTATGTTTATGTTGAAGCTATTTTATATTTAAGCTATTGCAGCAGCAAAAAAAAACAACAACTATCATTTTCATTATAAAGATCAATAATACAACGAAATGTAATGCAATGTAATGTAATGTAATGTAATTTATTTGGTTTTTTATCTTCTCTGTAACTTAACTCAAACTTAAGTCGTTCCAGTAAAGTTATAAACATGAACGCGCTTAACCATAACTTTCATTTTCATTCGAAAGTGTCTTAATGTGTGTGAGAAGTTTAAGTTTAAGACCCATCAACATACTCTCACACTTATTTATTTGTAAACATAAAGCCAAAGGCAACAAAGAAACAAAAATAAAAATAAATAAAAAACTGAAATTCGATTACAGTTTTGTATGGTTGAGGAAAAACTGTCGCTGATGGCGTGAGGAAATGTTCAAAATGTTTTGATTGTTTCAAAGGCAAAAAGGCGATGGATCATGTTAATGACGGTGATGTTGGTGATGGCTGTGATGACGATGATGACGATGATTACGGTATTATTATTATTATGTTGCATGATTGGTTTGTTTATGTTGCCATATTATATATTTACGTTTGGTGGTTTTTTGATTACATATTCCGACATGCAGTCAGACAGACTTAAATAGTCATATAGTAAAAGTGTCACACACTTTTCTTTATATTTTTTTTCTTTATCTAGTTTTTCTTTTTAATTTTTTTTTTATGCTTTATTCGGCTTTTTCTTACGCACTTTTTATGGTCTTAATTTTCCCCTTGGAATCCCCACAACATATCAGTGAGTTAATTTTGTATAAATTATATTTTTACTTGAGCTTTGAAGTATCCTCTGTCTTCTGCTTATGGAAAAGCTTATTATTTTTTGTCTAAATATTGTCATAAATTTTCGAGGCGAAACACTCACAGGACTATAAATTATATGAAATTTTCTAGAAAATTTTAACTCTGTAACAAATTTATCACTTTGTGACAAAGTTGTCATCTTGTGACAGCAACCAGAAATATACTTGAAGGGTATATAAACTGTGTTGGCAAACAAATTTCTTTCACTGTCACATCGCTTAGTGTGATCTTTTTTATTTTAACAGACTGACAATGAAATTTCTTTTTTGGCTTCAGACATTTAGTCACAAAATTTGTATAAAAGTCAAAAATTTTAATTTATTTACCTTTCAAAGTTGAAAGTAATTACAGTTATCATAACAGCACTGAAATATTAAATTAAAAAAAAAAACTTAAAATAATATAATGACAGTCAGTCACCTGCGACTAACCATTTTTTGATTTTAATAAAAATTTGAAAAGAAAGAAGAAGACAATTTTAAAAAGATATTAGCAAGTCGCCAATTAAAGTAGAACAAGCACTAGCAGTTTCTTCTTCTTCTTTTTAGAATTATCTTTCATTATAACCAAATTTAGGTTTGTCACATTTGTCATACAAAAAAAAAATAATTAGGACAATAGTGTTTAATTGTCACAAAAATTTTACAAAATTGTCTATAAATACCGTGATAAATATTTCTGTATGAATAAAAACAAGAAAAATATAACAAGCAGAAATTTAGTAAACTGTTCTCTTCGATTTGTCACAATTGTGTCCTACAATTTAAAACTCAATGCCATGGAGAATTTACTGTTTTTCAACGAACTCTACATAGATTACATATATTACATTAGCTACATCATAAAATAAAAATTAAACAAAATATTCGTAGGGTCTTTCTAGGTCGTCTTAGACCTTCTCCTTAAAAACTATAGCTGCCTTTTGACATTTCATGGGTGTACACCACGTTTGATTTTGGCGTTGTTGCTCTTGCAAATATTCACTATCATACTTGTTTCATGCTATTTACTAGCTGAGATGGAAAAACGATTGTCTTTAACTCTTGCCTTGACAACACATTGTCGCTAGTGGTCATTTCTTACATTGAATGATGAATAGTTTTCCTTAACTTTAACTTTAACTTAAAACTTAAATTTAATTTAAGACCAGAAAAGTTAACTTGAAACTAGCTGAAAACATTAGATTTTATTTATCTGCTTTCCTAACAAAACTTAAAAACCATTTTCACTGTTGAGAGGTACAACTGCAAAAACAATAGCAACATTTTCCATAACCGCCAATTATGAGGTAATGAGCTCCAAAGGTATACAATAACCAATCAGTCATTTATTCGCTTTAGCAACTTTAACACAACAGAAACAAGACAAGACAGATGGTGAAATCGTGGGATTATTTTTTATATTCAAATGTTTACTCGCATGTATGTACATTCGCATGTAAACAATACATATTACACATTTTTAGAGTAAAATTATTGAAATAATGCATAATAACACTCATACATAATATTATTAAATAGTGTTATATTTTCTTGTTAAAAGCCATTATTTTAATTAATTACGAATTTATTTCAATTGTTGCATATTTAATACAGGAATTTAGTGCAATAAAACTAAAAAAAAAATTATAAAGAAGAAGAAGAAGAAGCACTACTTGACAGCAGTTTTATGTATAGTGTCTTTTAAAAGTCAATTTAAACACAGAAACTTCAATTCAACTCTGTCGGTTTCTACCTCTATTCTATGACTGTGTGTCTCTTGAAAGCAGAATATATAAAAAGTGTTAAATTTGACCGATATTTATTTTAGAAATCAACAAAGAAATATTTCTCCATATTCACTCGTGAATTTAAAGTATTAGAATCACGACACATACAAAATAAAATTTTCGAAAAGAACTTAAATTATCACAGTTAAAAACAAACTTTTCACGAGTTTTACTTCTTTGTGGCCTAATTCTAAATTTGATATCTATATTAATATCGGGTAACAATGATGTTGTCTAGCAGTTATTTCCCGTATCCATTGTCCCCAGCCATGGTGTATATCGTCCCCACCTCTCCCATATAGATCTCCCGTGTTAGTGGTGTCCCCTCAAGTCCTGTCATCAACCGCCCGATTGCTGCGTTCCTGTACTGCCGGGATGGTCGCACGCATACATTGAAAAGCCGACGCACTCAAAACCAGTCACTGTTTGGTGCGGATTTTGGTCCAGCGGCATAATTGGGCCATTTTTCTTCGAAAATGATCAAGGAGTGGCCATTACACTCAATGGCATTCGTTATCGGGCCATGTTGAACGAATTTTTGTTCACAAAAATTGAAGAAGAGGATATTGGCAACATTTGGTTTCAACAGGACGGCGCTATGTGCCACACAGCCGAAGCTACACTCGATGTTTTGCGCCCTATTTTTGAAGATCGCATTATCAGCCGCAGAGCTGATGTCTTTTGGCCACCTAGAAGCTGCGGTTTGACAGCGTTGGACTAGTATTTGTGGGGTGCCGTCAAAGATACGTGTTACAAGCCAGACAAGCCAGAGACAATTGACGCTTTAGAGGTCAATATTCGTGAAGCCATTGGTGAAATACAGCTGCACACAATCGATGATGTGCTTAAAAATTGGACCGATCGTGTAGGCTACTGCATGGCCAGCTGAGACAGCCATTTGAATGAACTTATTTTCCATTATTAACCGGAAGGATTGTACTTTCAAATAAAAAAAGATACTTGATAAAATATTTAGTAGTTTTGTTTAGAACATTTAAAACAAAAAACAAAGTTAAGTGGCGGACCCTTTACAAATGACTCCATTGAAAAATACATTAAAAATTTCCATCTAAATTTTCTAATTATAAAACTATTTAGAACAAAGACTGCAGCGGAAGGTTGTAGCAAATCGGAAAAATCATATCATTCTACTGGTATATAAGTTGTACGAGAACCATTATTTTCTTCGCAATTAATCACATTTAATAGCAAACTCAAGACAGACTAAAACATAATAATACTTTAAAACTTTACTTTAAAAAAAAATAGCAGATATAAAATTCGGTCTGGAAGCTTTTTAAGAGTATCAAACAAAAAATATTCTATTTTTCTCTTATCTATTATAAGAACATTGTTCCCTACAAAAAAATAAAAAAACAATTTCTTTGTATAAAAAAATTAATCGTTTGGTATTCATTTGCAATGCTTTGCGTGAGCTGTAGAAATTTTCATGGCTAAAAAGAATCAAATATAAAATAAAACTCTTAAAATAATAAAAATAAAAATGAATATCGTTTAGAAAATTATCCATCAACACGATTTAACATTAAAATGAAATAGTTTTTTGTCCCTCCTAAATTTTAAAAATCGTTTTCGTTAATAATAAAAATGAGTAAATTCGTATTTTAAGATGTTCAACTGCTACACGAATGAATAAAATTCACTGTGTAACTTGGAACGTGAAATAATTTAGAAATAGTCATCTGATTGAATAAAATCCTTTTAATAGTTGAGAAAATCGCCAACTCCTACATGAGAAATAATAGAAAAACGTATTGAGCATGAGCTGGAAAAAGGTATAAATAGCCCCGGGTACCACATTAGTTTACAAATTACAATTTGAGTACGAGTTTATATGACGATTTGGGAGTTTGTGCGAGTAGGTTCCTAGTTAAACATGATTATTGTCTGTTGTGCATGTTATTTCAATTTAACAGCCATCCTTAATTAAAAGAGTGAATTATTCAAATCTGTAAATATAAATATTGTTACGGATGTGTGTTGTTTAAGTTTTAAAAAAAAATAATTAAGCAATAAAGTAAACTACTGGGTATGTTGTTTACTAACTACGTAGTTTGCTAAGAAAACTTATGCACGCAAGACAACAACAAATTTCTGTTTACTAACTGCGTAGAAATTTTATATATGCAAGACAACAACAAATCGGTATGCTGTTTACTAACTGTGTATTTGCTAAGAAAACATATGCACGCAAGACAACAACAACTATCTTAAAATAAATTCTAGGAAGAAACTTTATCAGTATAAAAACAAAAATGCACACAGACATACAGGCGCCTATACATTGAATGAACAATATACAACAAAAAAAAATTGATAAAAAGAGAGTAGAAGATTCTTAAATTTTCTAGACTTTAAATGGACAAATATAAATAGGGCAGCGTCTGAGTGAATAGTTAGTTAGTGTAAAAATTAACCTCGTAAAGTAAAGACGTGTATCTCAAACAAATTGTTCTATAGTGTCAAGTTTGCGTGTAGTTAAAGTAAATAAACTTGTAATTAATTTTAAAACTCTAAAATCTGGTGTTATTTATTTTGATATAAAGAACGGTATTAACGTAACAATATTAATAAATATGTATATGCAATTTAATGCACTATTATAAGCCAAAGATTCTTCTTTTAATTAGCAGAAATTTAGAAACAAATCCTAGCTGAGTTAAGTAGTCGTTGCTTTTATTTTTAAAATATTTTTATTTCTAACTCTATTAAAAAAAAATGTGTCCTGAAACGAAAAAAAATATGTTAAAACAAATAAAATTTCCATCTCTGATACTTGGTTCAAAATAACTGATAAGCCACATATACACAGTGCCTCGTTTCTACAGGGCATCCGCTGGAAAGTTATACTACTTTGATTGTTTATTATTTTTGATTAAATGAAAGAATGTGGATGTTATTTCGTGATAAGATTTATATCTGCACCAGGCTGTAAGCCTTAATCAGATAGTGTGTGATTAGATTTACATCCGCGCCTGGCCATGAAGCCTTAAGCAGACGGTGGACCAAACCACTACATAAGCCGAAGCTATAGTTCTATGCAACAGAACTTTCTAGTTGCAACTTCGATAATTCCAGAGCAGGGCTGCAAATCATCACTCCTTGCTTAAGAGTTGGAGACTTTCCAACTCCTGTCCAGAACACATGTCTAGCATGCTCACTGGACTGGATCATTCACTTAGGGTGTCATTAACGGCGAAATGATCCTGGCCACAATATTAAACAACAGACCTGATATGGGGCCGCGAAACCACAACTAGCACGATACTCCCATATAGGGTCCAACCTCAATAATCAGTCAGAGAACAGTTAAATGTCTAAAGAGACAAATAACGGAAGTCTGCGAGCTTACTGATTCCCGTGGAAATAAAGTGGAGCTTCCAGTTGTACCCCTGCTGAGTTCAGGGGACTGGGCTCCCCTTTTCCCCCAGTTGCACACGTCTAAGTTGTTGCTATCTCCAAAGACCATATATATGTGCCCCCGGGGGGTCTTAATCAGATAGTGGTCGTACCACTGGGAATGAAAAGCAACGTCATTTACGCCCTAGGACTAATTCTAGCAACAGGTCGTTCCTTGTTGCAATTTCAGCGGTTGCAAAGCAGAGTTGGAAACCACTACTCCTTGCTGAAGAGCTGGAGACTACCCAACTCCTGGTCCAAAACACATGACTAGCATACTCACTGGATCCGAATCATTCACCCGTTGGTGTTATTAAAGGCGACCTGATCCTGACCCTCATAATCAAATTCATGCGAGAGCCGCAAAACCTCAACCACCACGATACTCCCGAAGGGCCAACCTCAATAATAAGTCAGAGAAACAGCAAAAAGTCTGACTCCCGTGGAAATAACGTGGAGCTTCCAATTGACCCCTGCTGCCTTCAGGAAACTGGGCTCTCTTATACCCCCAGCAGCACAGGTATGGATGGTCAAGTAATCCATAAAGACCGATAAATGTGCCCCCGGGGGGATATGGATGTTATATTGATAAATGTTTTAGTTAATGTCGGCATTTATGTATGGAATACAATAACAGATGAATGTCCGCCTTTGTTAGCCTCACAAGTGCCAGCCCCTTTGAGCACATTTTCCATTACATTCTCACACATTTCACGCGGTATTTCATTCACTTCATCACAAATATTTTTTTTGAGTTGCTCAAGCGTTTTTGGTTTGTTTGTTTACAGAAACCTTGTTTTTCAGATAACTCCCACAAAAAGAAGTCCGAAGCAGTCAAATCAAGTGACCGTGGAGGCCAATCACCATAACTATTTTGTGAAATAACTTGTTGTGTATGGAAAGAGGTCTCGCAGTAATTGCATTGTAATCCTGGCTGTATGCAATGTGGCATAATCCTGTTAATACCACATGTTAACCAAGCCCAAAGCAAGCAGTTATGACGTTAAAAAGTTTGTTTTCAATCATATCACTATATCGCTTCCCATTCACAGTTACCGTTACGCCTTTTTCATTTTCAAAGAAGTACGGTCAAAATGATTCCACCTGATTAAATTGCAGACAAGACTGTCACTTTTAATGGATGTAAAGGTGACTGTCGAAGAATTTGAGGGTTTCCCATTCCCCAAAATCGACTATCCTGTTTATTCACATATCCACTCAAATCAAAATGTTCCTCGTCCCTCATTATAATTTTTTCATCGAAATCGGGGTTGTCATGGGCTAGCTTTAACATCCTATTGGCATATGTAAAACGGTGTAAATGGTCTTGTGGCAGAAGCTCTTGTGTCAACTGAATCTTATATGGAAACAAATGCAAACCCTTGTGCATTGGCCAGAAGTGGTCAAAGTTATTCCTTGAAGTTCAAGCTCCTGAGCACGGCATCGAATTGAGGTTGATGGATTGTTATGAACAATTTTTTGAGTAGCAGTAATGTTTCAGCCGATCTTGCAGTACGTTGTTACCTATCACCTGGGCACCATTTTGCTTCGAAATCATTCACTACACGATAAATAGTGCGTTTTGTTGACACGTTATTTCTCCCAACAAATTCACGTAACTTTCTCATCGGCACAATAGTCGATGATTGATTTTGATAAAATGTTGCAACAATTAAATCACGTTGATTTGTCAAAATTTTTTTCACTTCACGACTGCCAAATATGAACTGTCAGGACTAATGTTTACCAAAATGGCGGTAACGGAGATTTAGGTTAAAAATTTTTCGTTTAGGTGAAAAATTTTTCACTTGAAAATTTCGCATTCATAAGAAATGCAATAAAATATTTTGTAAAACAAGAATTTAAATGAAATTTGGGGTTCGTGTGAACTTCGTCTTGGAAAGTTACAAACAAATTAACAATAAAACATGGATCTTAAAATGGGCAGGATCACAAGCGTGTAGACTCTGCTCTGAAATAACAAGTTCGCATACATTATGGTTTGTTGCAACATCTCTGATTTTTGTTAACTTAAAAGTGGTGCAAACTCCGGCGATGTATTTTTCCATTTACGTTACCTTACGAAAAAGATAACCACGAATCTATAACGCCCATAAAGTTGCAGTAGCGCCCTTCATCTTTTTATTTTTAATTTTTTGAAAATTTTTTAAACTTAAATTCGTAGTTAAAAGTAAATAATTCTTTATCACCTCTGTCTGTGTCTGACAACTATAATCGTTTATTTGTTAATGTAAGAAAAAACAAACTAATAACAACAATAAAAACTGTGATTTAAAAACCCCAACCAAACAACAACTGAAACTGAACAGAAACTAAAAAAGTCCCAACAGATGGACTCTATGGAGACACACTATATCTGCTGTAGCCACAAACAATGTATGTGTGTGTAAATATGTACATGAAATTAAACTACTGTCACGAACAACAACAACAACAACAATAATAAAAAATAGTTTTATACAATATTAATAACAACAACAACAACAATAACAGTAGAAAAACCCAACAGGAGTACAGAGGTCAAACTATAAAGAAGCCGTTAATGTTGTTTGTGTTTTAGTCGGCGATACGTAGTCATGTAAGCGTTTATTGTTGCTCCTGCTGCTGTTGTTTCTGTTGTCTGCATTTCTTTGTGTTTTTGCTGTTGAGCCTATTTGTTTGATTATTTGTTTGGACAATGATACATGTTTAAAAAAAAAGAATGCGAGATCTGTACAGAGCGCGTGAATTTATGCAATACTCATACTGATGGGTTCACAATTGCCTGTCTGCTGCCTGCCTAGCTGCATATCCGCCCGACTAAATGCGGCTGTTGTTATGTCTGCGCTTGTACAATACGCAGAGGGGTTTTAACTTCAATACGGTTGCTGGTATGTGTTAAATCACACCATTTACGTTTTGTCCAAGAAATAATATAAAAATAATATTCAAAGTTTTACAATACCAAAAACAAGGCAGGACCATGGCGACCATGTATTTTATTTAAACAAACTCAATTTTGCCCGAGATGGTTTAAACGGAATGAAATAGAATAGAGCAATGATTGGATAATTCATATGTTCTTTATTAAAGGTTAAATTTTCTTTTTCTCCCTAAACTCATTTGGCCTACTAGCCTACAGGGGCACTTAGCTAGCTTACATGACTAGGGGCTGTGGGTTCGATTCCCAACGAAGACCTTGGTTTTTTTTCACTACAAAAATAAAAATTGACTGTCGGTGGAGCTGCTCAGCGATGAAGGCATAGTCACTGGTCGCAGTGCTGTCTTATACGAGAGTTAATTTCCGTAACAATCCTTCTACTTTCACCACCTGTCGCATCTCTTCTCTATCCCTTTCCTAAAGAATGTAGCACGGTACTTGACTAACTAGGCATTGTTGCCTGAAGTGCTACTTCTCTTAAAAGTCTTTAAAAAAAAAACAAAAAACAAAAAAAACACATTTGGCAAAAAATCCCAGTTTTGGGCATTTTTAAAACATTTCTGGGAATTGTGGAAAATCCTTTCGTCAATTTATTTGTTTAGTAACTATAGGACTATATAAATTTTTCTCACCCATTCGTCACTGTATACTGCTAAAATATACTTGACAAATAGATGTCAAGTTTTGACAATTTTGATATAAAAATTTGATTTTTTAATATAAAAAAGTGACTTTTTTTAAAAGATTGATTTTTGTAGTAAAAAGCTAGTGAAATATAGTTTTCTTTTTGTTTAAGAAAGAAAAAAATCTTTTTAGTAAAAAGCGATTTTTTTGCGAAAGACTAAACTTTGAAAGAAAATGCTGACTTTTTAGCGAGATAATGTTTTTTTTTTTGCAATTCAATTAGTGACTTTTTGGTGAAGGGGTGAGTTTTTTATAAAACAGTGACTTAATAAGTTGAATTTTTTGATAAAAGCATGACTTTTTTGATGAAAAGCTGAGTTTTTCGCAATAGCGTATTATTTGAATGAAAATGCTGACTTTTTTAGTAAACGAATGAATGACTTTTTCAAAGATATAATGTCTTTTTTTTAGCGAAATGTTGCTTTTTTAGCAACTGGGTGTTTTTGGGATGAAAACGATAGTTTTTTTGACGAGTGACTTTTTTTAATTAAAAATGTGAAAGGGAGAATTTTTAGTGAAATAGTGATTTTTCAAATGAAACGAAGACTTTTTATTGAAAGGGTGATTTTTAGATGAGAGCTGACATTTGAAAGGGAGATATTTTAATGAAGGAGTGACTTTTTGGTGAAAGGATAACTTTTTACTGAAAGATTTTTATATTAAAAGGAGCTTTTTTTGGTGAACGGGTGATTTTTTTTATTAGGTAATCACTTATTAATGATTAAGGTGATTTTTTTTAGCGAAGGAAAGATTATTGGATCAAAAAAAAATATGTTGGTGATAGAGAGACTTTTTCATGTATAAGTGAACTTTTTAGTTAAGCCGGGCCGGGTCGTTAAAGAAAAGCTGATTCTTTCTCGACAGCTTGACTTTGTTGCGAAAGGTGGAAAACAGTCACTGTCTGAAAGAAAGTTTTACAATTATATAGAACTTACTGATGACTTAGGAGCTTGATGGAGATGGAACTCGATAAAGGCGCAAACCACAGTGGATGTGTGATTCATTTTTGTTTGCGGCCGATTATCATTTTCAGTTTATCTATGGGCGAATAGCCAAAAATAGAGCACCATTTGCTTTCCCCCCGGGGGCACATAAATATGGTCTTTATAGAACTTCGACTATCTAGACACAGTGCAACTGGGGAAAAAGGGAGCCCAGTCCCCTGAAGTCAGCAGGGGTACAACTGAAAACTCCACTTTATTTCCACGGAAATCAGTAAGCCGCAGAGTTCGTTATTTGTCTTTTTAGACATTTAACTGTTCTCTGACTGATTATTGAGGTTGGCCCTTTATGGGAGTATCGTGGTGGTTGTGGTTTCGCGGCCCCATATAGGTCTTTTGTTTAATATGGTGTCCAGGATCATTTCGCCGTTAATGACACGCTAGGTGAATGATCCAGTCCAGTGAGTTTGCTAGACATGTGTTCTGGACAGGAGTTGGAAAGTCTCCAACTCTTAAGCAAGGAGTGATGATTTGCAGCCCTGTTTTGGAATCATCGAAGTTGCAACTAGAAAGTTCTGTTGCATAAAATTATAGCTTAGGCTTCCTAGGACGAGCATGACGTTCCAAATTATGCAGTGGTTTGGTCCACCATCTGATTAAGGCTTCATGGCCAGGCGCGGATGTAAATCAAATCACACAGCACTATTTGCTTCATTCTGAATTAAAAAATGTCCTTCAGCTTTCCAATAAAAATATCTATTCTGTTGTTGTTGTTGTAAATGGTGTTTTGTTTTAGGTTTTAGGTAGTCATCTAACCATTTGTTGTTTTTATTAGAGCTTTTTTTGTTGTTGTTGTTAATATTGTCTAGTGCTGTTTGTATACAAACAGGGCACTTTGAAGGTTCAACCATGTTACAATAAGGTAGCGCCAAACAAAGTGCGCTGTAGGTACTGTTTTATTTATTTATGTATTTTGTTAGTTTGTTTGTTTGTTTGCTGATTTTGTTTGTTTGTACCTAAAACACGATCAAGTAGATATGTACGTATCAAAGTCTTTTCTATTAACAAACTAAAAGACTTCTGTGGTAGATGTTTGCAGCTGATGATGCAGTTGTTGGTTGATGTTGCAGATGCTGCTGCAGTGATGATACTAATGAAAGGAGTATTGCTCGCATCATTAAAAAACAAAAAAAAAGTATACATGGAGGAGGGATTTCCTTGCGTTAAACTCGCAGGCTGATGGTATTTGTTTCTTTTTAACTCAAGCAACGAAAATATAAAATAAAACTAAAAAAAAAAAAAATCCTCGAAAAAGACAACACACATTAAGTTTTGACCTTTTATTTGACTTTCGTTTAAAAAGCAAAAACGAAATGAATTGCAAAGCATTTTTTTTTTTAAATTTAATTTTTTCTTAAATACCCATACAATGGTTGGTTGTCTTTCCTTTCGTTACTAGGAAGTTCATTTATATGACTTTGTTTGGCTGTCTGTCTGTCTGTATGTATCTATGTCTGTCTGCTTGTCATTCTGTCTATATGGCTGGTCTGAGTGGCTGAGTGGTGGTAATTCTTTTGCCGATTTGTTAAATTAATATTTATCCAACAACAATGTTGAATGAATATTCGCGTAATCTGACATTTGCAATCATGCAAAATTAATAGTTTTGCGTGATCGCTCCTTAGATGGCGTTGCCTCATTTCTTTTGCTCTTTTGGCTTCTACTATTTCTACAACTGTGACTACATCATGGATGGGGCCATCCAAATTTAATTCAATCCAATATTGTTTGAGATTATTTGTTTAAGATATTTTTTTGTTTGCTTGTTGTAGTTTGTTTTATTTTGTTTGCAGATATTTTAATGTTTATTGAATTTATAGTTTTATCAAATACAAATTGCATTCAATTTTTTTTTCTTTTTATTTTTTTTTGTCGAACTTGTACAACATTAAATAAATTCGTTAGTAAATTCGTTAACAGCTGAGTTCCTATGAAAAAATATTTTTTTTCTGAATTTTTCTGAATATTGATTTTCATTGTTTTAATTTTAGAACTTTTAAAAGTGTTAAAAATGTCATTTGTTTGATAAGAAAAAGCATTTGTGGCTTATGTTATACAGATGATTGTCTTAAAAGCTTTAGAGTATCAATAGGTATTTATAGCACTTTCAGTATTAATATTCTGCCATTATGTTTATTTTATAGTTAATTGTATTTTAAAGAAATTCTTTAAACCTTTAAATGACTTTTTTAAGAGTTTTCGTTAAAGGTAAAACAGCTTAAATAAATTTCTAAAGAAAGCTTTTTGTATTAAAGCTATAAGTTTAACAATTTTAAAATCATTATTTGAAAAGTCTTATTTAAATTTTAGCGTGCTAAGCTCTCGCTTAAATAATCTGAGTTCAGTAATATTGCACTAGACCAAGTATGGCTTTGCTTGAAGTTTCTGCAGCAACAGTTTTTCTAAAGCTATGGGAAGCTTTATTACGACTAAAGTGTTTATTGTTTCCTAATACAGTCAAAGCCCGGTATAACGAATACTCAGTTTAACAAATATCTGATATGGCGAATGGCAAAAAAAAAATAATCCCGATTTAACGAATGACAAAGTTGCTTTATATTGAACGAACACGTGTGATGCGTTGCTTTTTTAAAGTTAGTTGTTAAGGTTTTAGTTGTTCTGTTTGGTTCATTATGAAAACGAGATTTCAAATCGATATAGATTATTTTTTAATAAAATTTTAAAGATTTTAGAAGACTGTAAGAAAGTATGGAATAACAAAATCTTCAATATGTACCTTAAAAAAGAACGAATATAAAATTGTGGAGAATTTAAAAATCACATACAATGGAACAAAAAATCGGCGATCTCTTTAAAAAGGCGAATTTCCAAGAATAGAAAAGGCTGTTTTCGAATGGTTTTTAAGCTAAAGAAACAAGCATATACCCGTCAGTGGAATGCTTTCAAAAGCAAAGGCATTAGAAATCCATAATCAAACGTCGGCTCCGATTTCCATCCAAGTGATGGCTGGCTATCAAGTTTTAAGAAAAGATATGGAATCAGGTTGCTAAAGCAAACTTTCAGCTCGACAAGATTTAGTGCAGGCTTTTAAAAATCATTTCCATAACTTAGTAATCGAACAGAATTTAACAAGAGATGCAATTTTAATGCAGATGAGACCAGTTTATGTTGGAAACTGCTGCCTGATAAGACACTTGTCTATGCAGGAGAATCCAGTACTCCTGATAGGAAGTTATCGAAGAAAAGGTTAACAGTTCTTCTATGTGCAAATACATCCGGTTGTAACGACACTTTCTCGCGTTATGCTTGGATAGAGCTCGCGGCGTCCAGGGTTCGTTATAAAAAAAAATGTTGCTTCACTGATAACACAAGAGCCACTTTTGTTTTACTAATAAATTTTTTTTTTATTATTTTCAGTTTTATTCGACCTTTTTTTATTTTTATTAAATATTAATCTTTTAAACGGTCCTTTAAATTATAACGATTTATTTTTTTCTCGATATTTCGCTTTCCTGTGGAAAGCTTCTTCAGGAAATAGTTTTTTATATTTTTCAAAAAAAAATATTTCCTGAAGAAGCTTTCCACAGGGAAGCGAAATATCGAGAAAAAATAAATCGTTATAATTTAAAGGACCGTTTAAAAGATTAAGATTAATATTTAATTTTTTATTATCATAATCCACTTCTTAAACTAAGTTAAAATTATGCTACTACACTACTGAGCTCTCAAGAGTTCTCGTCTCCACTCTTCGCCGGCTAGCCTACTGCTTCTCTCACTAGAGCGAATAAGATTCTGGTCCAGTCTGAGCAGAACAGTTTGCCTGTCCACCAATTTTTGACTTGTTGCGGTTGTCACGAATAAGATTCTGAGACAACCTTTTCACGTCTAAATTGATGTTAGCCTTTTGACGATCTTGTCCAGCTAGGGCGAATAAAATTCTGGCCTTGCTGAACAAAGCGCGGCCTTGCTCTGGCCTCCGTCACCTGGGCGAATAAAATTCTGGCCGGGTGAAGCAACGACAGGACTTGCTTGGCCGTAGACCTGAGCTATACTCAATTAATTCAAAGTCGAATAAAATTCTGACTCTGATTAACTGAGCTGAATCTATTCGCAAGATTATTTTAATTAAGTTGAATAAAATTCTAATTCACTTAAAAGAAGTCTTGCCCGGTTGCTTGCCCGTGGCCAACTCTTCTCAAATACGTTATTATCTCGCTTTTAAATGTTTCTGCCAGGCACACATACACACCCATACCACTAAACTACAGCTGATTGCTGCTGTTTAGGGTTGTGTTTAATGGTATGTTCTTCTCACGGATGTATCCTCGTGTTAATAGATGGCGCTTTTTAACGGCTATTATTTGTCTTTAAAATTAATACATTATGATTTAAAATATTGCATTAAACAAATAATAAATATAATTTGAAAATATGACAAGTATATAATAGAATTCATTCGATAATAATAAAAAAAAACAGTAAAAAAATTAATAAATGTGAAAAATATATATAGAGTTTAATTGCTTGTGATCTAATTGCTATGTGATCCAAAAACAAGCCTGCCGACTTTTGGTCGTCACACGGTACAAAAAATTAAAACCGCTCTTAATTGGCAAAGCAAAACAACCTCGTTCATTTAAAAACAGGGTTATTCCAACGAATTACACCCATTCAAAAAATGCGTGGATGAATTCAGCAATTTTTAAATTTTTATAATCAAGTATATTTTTCGTGACAGTGTTTTACTTTTCTGTTTAATTTTTTCTAAGGTTGAACAATTTTTAAAAAGCAACAATCTACCCTTAAAAGCACTACTTATGCTTGACAATGCAACAAGTCATCCGCCCGCAGAGGAGCTAGTCAAAACAACCAAAGATGGAAAAATATCGACGCTTTATCTACTACTTTAATAAAACCGATAGACCAAAATGCCATCTGAATTTTAAAAATGCATTAAAGAAATCATTTACTCAATAAAATTGTTTCATTAAAAACAGAAATTGTCGTTGATTTTTTAAAAAATCTTAATTTGTACGATGCAGCTTACATGATCCATTTGGCTTGAAAAAGATAAAAAAAAAATTCTTAGAAAATAATTATAAATAAAAACAATTCTTTAATAAACGCGAAAGTATCAATTAAAGTTTTATTTCTCCATTAAATTATAACTACAATTAAAAGTTTATGTTTTTAAAATTGCGGACCACCGTTTTTTATAAAATTTTACGGTAAAAAAAAATACTGTTCGATATAACGAATATCTCGGTATAACGAAAGGTCTGATCATTAAACCGGGCTTTGACTGTATTTGAAACTTTTTAAAGTTCTAAGAAATTTATGCATTAAGAACTTTCTTGTCTGTAATTTTAACTTTATTAAATAGCAGAAACTTTGCAGTTTTATTCATTAAGGCGTGCTAAAGTTCCTAAAAAGTTGTTTAGATTTCTTAAAAGCTTATCAAATTGATATTTTAGTGAAAACAAAAAAAAAATGGGAAAACATTTTATTCTGCAAAATTTCTCCAGAGCTTGAGCTTTCAAATCAGCTGTAAACGGACAATAATTCCTTTCTAAATTATCATATTGTAGATATTAAGAAAACTTAAAGAAAAACGCTTAAATAAGCACCTGACTTCTTATTTTAATTAATTTTTTTTTTCATTTTTCTTTCAGGTCAGAGATTTGGTAGAAAAATGTACTTGCCCCTCACAATTTCCCATGGTTCGTGTTTCCGAAGGCAAATATCGTATTGGTGATACCAAAGTTTTAATATTCGTTCGTGTAAGTAAATTTATTAATAACAAAATTTTAATTAATATTAAGCTATTTTTTTACATTAAATTTATTCAAATTTTAAAATTAAATTAAACATTAATTGAAGATCCATAAGCGCAAGCTTAATGAAAATTAAAGTGAATTCTTCGTCATTACAAATTGCATAAATAAAATTGTACAAATAAAATTGTTAAAATAATTGTTTATTATTCTTTTATAAACGAATAAATATTAAAGCTTCAATTGCTTAAAGTTCTTTTTTTTGTATAGTAAATAAAAAATGAAGAAGAGAAGAGAAAAATTCATAAATTAAAGAGTTTTTGTTTTCATTATTATTTTGAATAAACACCTCACGAAATTAAAACACTCCTCCATCTTAATTAAATCTTTATAAAGAAATAAATTGTTTCCACATTATTTACATATTCAGCGCAATTTTATTGATTTTTAACCAAATACAGCCAACGGCAATTGCTTGTTAATGGTACAGTATGTTACATTAGTATTCCGCTTAAAAAATATTTTATAGATTTTAAGTTTTAAAAAAAAAATCTAATTGTCCACTGCATTCTGGCTTTTAGTCAAGAATTTTTAAAATTAATTTAACAAAATGTTTAGTTAGCACGTTCATCTATGTATGCTTGGAAGGATTCTGTGTCAAAAGCATGAAAAACTAATCAATCTACCATCTAATTAATTAATGGAAAGGGTCATCGTCAGAAATATAAGATGTTTAGTTTAATAGTTTTTAGCTGGTACCACTGTATAAAAGTGAGCAGTTGAAAATTCTAACTCCACGTCTGAGAGCCTATTATTCATCCTTTAAACGTTCTCCATAAATTTATCTCTATGTCTATGCTTTGGCGGTAATTTGACCTGATTTTAGTACCGCTCAATACATATTAAAGGTATTAGGTTTTTGCGAAGATAAAAAGCTTCAACATGCTTGCTGCTGGGGAGTTTGCTGGCAAGTAATGTTTTTGGACTACTCCCATTCTTTGACCAAGTGTTCCCCGTCAATAGCTACTCAGTAGTCGCTTCAGAGTAAATATAAAACACTACAGGCGGATTCTCCTGTTTATTCCATACGATTAAATGTCCCACTTAGATAAAAAAAGTGTGTGCCGCTAACATTTTCCGAAACCCAAATTACTATGCTTTGCTGAGAGAGTAAGAGGCACATATCTCATGCAAAACACTTTTCTGTTTTCAACGGGATACAGATCAGCTCTAAGCAATACAGTTCTTTTAGTTCTCGTTTAAAGTTGCAGCGATTTTTGGTGCGTTTAACGATCCAAATTTTGATGCTATCGAAACTTTTAAACTGACATTCGTAACCACACTCGGACACAATATTACACAACTCATCAAATCATCCCCAGCAACACAAAAACGTGCAATCAGGCAGTTAATAACAAGACTCGAGAGAACACCACTAACACGGCAAATGTATATGAAGGAAATGGAAACAATATGCACCATAGCGGAAAACAATGGATACAAAAAGCGCCACGTAGATAACATCAAGAAACAATTAGAACGAACAAAGAACAGGAGAATGAAAGGAAAAAATGGGCTACATTAACATATATGGGAAAATCAAGGTACAAACTGGCGAAATTCTTTGAAAAACACAACATCAATACCGCATTCAGAACAAGAAACAACCTAGGCAGAATACTACGGAATAAAACAACCGAGGCAAACATACTAGACAAACAAGGAGTGTACAAATTAACTTGTACATGCCATTATAGCTACATCGGGCAAACAGGACGAAAAATTAAGACCAGATTTAGGGAACACATTAGAGACTATAACAGAAAATTACGAGAGCCAGAATCAACTCCAGAATCAAACTTTGCGAACCATATATTCAACAACAAATGTACACCAGGACATATAGGAACAACGGTTAATCTGCTTCATACACAGCACAAAGGAAGGAGACTAAATGTATTAGAAAACATGGAAATATACAAACAGAAAACATTTGACGGACGAATAATAAATGAACAAATAAACACTGCTTCGGACACAATATTTGAACCGTTGAAACATTTTTACAGGAAAACAAACATTACACCAACACAAAAACGTTACGCAGGTGCACAAGACCAAAGCAGTAAGGAACATCATAAACGCACAATTACAGATTATTATGTCACATAAGAGGAAGAGGAGGAGGAGGGAAAGGGAAGGGAGGGAGGGAAAACCCAATGGGTTCACACATAAACGAAAACGGACAACAAGCATGATCGTAAAAGGATTTAGTTAGAAGAGGAAAAGACGAATGAAAAAGGGAGCGACAAATTAGGTAAAAAGAGACAAACGAAAAAGGAGAGAGAGAGAGAGAGACATAGGCAAAAAAAAGACAGAAAGTGACGAACGCAATAACATGAAGGGAGACACGAACTATATAAACACAACTGACAATAGAACGCAACTGGTACGAAAAGAACACTGAAGATGGCAAACAGCCGAAACCGGTTTGTTCACAAACCATATTTGACGAGGGTCGACGGAAAACCGTTAATAATTTTTATTATTAAAAATAATTTTCCTGAAGAAGCTTTCCATAGGAAAGCGAAATATTGAAAAAATATATATTGTTAAATTAATGAAAAAATACCAAAAGACCATTAAAAAGAATAACAGATATTTAATAATAATTTTTAAAAAATAGCAACTCATAACCCACATCTTAAATATCCCTCATTTCGAAATAGTGACTCACATACTAAAAATTTGATACACGCATGCCAGACTAAAAATAAGGTGCGTTTTCCCGTTAAAGCTTACTGGCATAGAAAGGGGAGAAGACGGTAGAAAACCTCATTAGCAAAAGCTATAAAATATACTTTAATAATTTTATAGCATACTGTAGCAATATACTTTTGCAATATTAAGCTACTAAAAATGTTTGTCAATAAATATTGTGATATTATTACAATGACAATCAATTTATTTGTACTTTATTATTTTAGGGAAGTTTCTGATTTGGAAATTTCTTTATTGATTTTAATAATAAAAAGATAATTTAACAAAAAAACAAAAAACAAAAACAACAACCGAGGCATCATCAATGACATTTTGTATTGTCACGAACAGAAATTCATTGAGCTTTTATTATTCCTGCCAATGAATATTACAACATAAATCGATTTGGAATTGATAAAATTATAAAAACTAATAATAAAATTAAAAAATATTTAAGGAAATAAAAATTATGAAAAATAAATATCTCTTATTCTTTTTTACGGTCTTTTTAAATTAAATTAACAATATATATTTTTTTTCTTTTCGATATTTCGCTTTCCTATGGAAAGCTTCTTCAGGAAAAAAAATTTTATTTTTGAAAACAAAAATTATTAACATATTGAAAAAAAATTTTTAAAACATTTGACAAAAATATATAAAATATTTTTTCATACATATGTACATCCAAAAATTAAAATTTTCAAATATTTAAACACACAAAAACAAGGAAACGGAAATAACAAATAAATAACATATAACAAATAACAAATTCTCTCTTATGAAATGATTATAACAAATTATGTGTCTTTTGATTTAGGTACCTATAATTCTGAGTTAAATTGTCTGTGTCTGTCTTGAAATTTATTCTCCTTACATTTGGTACATTAACAATTTCTAACATTTCTAACATATAACGTCTCTTATAGTTTTTTTCTATATCTAATATTGATGCTTCGTCAAACTGAGGATAATGATTATATTTCTTACAATGTGAAGATAAGTATATCTACTGTGTTGATATACCTGTGACCAGGTAATCTTGTTTTCAGTTTATTTTTTTTTTTGTCCCAACATAAAATTTGCCACAGTTCAGCTGGCCATTTCCTCCACATGGTATCCTGTATACTACATCAGATATTTCCATTTTTCCTATTTTATCCTTCATACTGCTAAATAATTTATTTATTGTGTTAAATGTTTTGTGTGCAATTATATATTTATCTGTGTCATATATTTTACACTTTCTTAATCTTTCTGATATTCCAGGAACATAAGTTAATGATTTATAATTTCTTGGCTCTGCCGTAGAATATCCTAAATTATGCCTATAACTACCATATTGTCTAATTAATCTATTAGTTAATTCTACTGGAAAATCATTGTCATTAAGTATACACCTCTTATTGTGTCCTTATTCTTCAAATGAAATTCTCTATCGCTTATAGTCAATATTCTGTCTATCATATTTTTCGCCGTGTTTATTATCATTTTTCTCGGATATTTTGAATAAAAATTAATAATTCTTCCAGAAGAAGTTGGTTTCTTATACCAATCAAATACTAACTTATTGCTCTTTCTTATTATCAATTTATCTAAATATGGAAGTCTAGATTCTAATTCTCTTTCAATCGTAAATTTAATATTCGGATGAAAACTATTCAATTCTGACAAAATATCATCCACTGCATCTTCTGAAGTTGTACAAAATAAATCATCCACATATTTTGTAATTATCTTTGATTTAATATGCATTTTACTAATACATGAATTTAATAATTCCTCCATCACAATATCAGCTCTAATTGGAGATGCTGGAGAGCCCATAGGGAGGCCCTCCTTCTGCTGATACATCCCATTATCAAATTGAAAATACGTGTTCTTCAATGCAAAAGTTAAAAATACGTAAAAATAATTCCTTCTCAATATTCGTATTTTGTTCTATTATCTGCCATTTACCCTCTATAATTCTCAAAGCTAAACCTACAGGAATACTTGGAAAAAGTGAAACTACATCAAATGAAAACAATTTTACAAAAAATTATAACAATTTGAAAAGAAAAAAAATTTCTTTTTTATTAATTTATATGTTTTGTCAAATCTTTTCAAAAAATTTTTTCTTTTCAAATTGTTATAATTTTTTGTTGTTGTAAAATATAAAAAATAATTTCCTGAAGAAAGCGAAATATCGAAAAAAATATATATTGTTAATTAAAAAAGACCGTTGAAAAGAATAACAGATATTTATATAAAAAATTATATTTTATTTCATTTATATTTCCAGTATAAAATAAAAAAAAGAAGGAAATATATTTTATACACAAAGACTTAAAAATGATTTATTAGAATGGGTTTAATTAAGCAGAAGATATTAACGAGCATTCTATCGTTCGCATAGAATCCCTTAAATACGAGGGCTGCTATTTATATTTGTGGCCTAAGGATGAAAGCACAAGCATTTAAAGACAAAATCTATTTTATTGTTTTTCAAAATATTCTCCATGAAGATATACATATACACGTTTGCATGCGTTGGAACCAATTTTCAAAGCACTTTTTCCACTCCGATTTAGGTACTTCTAAAACATGGGTTTTGAATGCAGACTCTGCTTCTTTAGGTGGAGGAAACCGTTGTCCACGTAGTTTTTTCTTGATGTTCGGAAACAAAAAGAAGTCATTAGGTGCCAAGTCAGGGCTTTACGGCGGATGACCCATTAATTCAATGTTTTGCCCTGTCAAAAACTCCATTGTTTCAGCCGATCGGTGACAGCTCGCATTGTCGTGATGCAGAATGATGCGTCTTTTCTTTGACTTTTTCCGCAGTTTCTCAAAGACTTCTGGCAAACAAATAGTGGTGTACCATGCCGAAGTAACTGTCTTACGTTGCTCTAATGGCGGCACAGTCGCCACACGACCGGTAATGCCGAAAAAACAGGCAACCATTTGCTTTGATGTGCTTCTTCCACGAACAACTTTGGTGGAATTTCGCTCGTCTTGAAAGACCCATACGGTGGATTGCTGTTTTGCTTCAGGATCATATGAGTATATCCATAATTCGTCACCTGTGCAGATATTATAAACTGCTTTTGACGCACCTTTTGAGCGAATTTCTGCAACATTCTCTTGCACCAATCAACAGGAGCCTCCTTTTGTGCGTTTGTCAGGTTATGCGGTATCCAACGTGAACAAACCTTTTTCACATGCAAATGTTCATGCGAGATCTTTTTGATGTTTGTCATACTAATCCCTACAGATGCCTCAATCTCGCAATATGTTACATGACAATCGTGCTTTATCAGCCCATGCACAGCTGCGATGTTTTCTGGCACAACAACCCTTGTTGGACGACCTTCACGGGATTCGTCCTGGAGTGATTGTCGGCCACGATTGAATTCGTTATATTCGTTTTAATGGTGCTGTAAGAAGGTGCTTCATTACCATATAAGGAATTAAGTTCATCTGTGCACTGTTGTCGTGTCAGGCCACGTCGAAAGTTATGACAAATTATTGAACAAAAATGTTCACGAGTTAATTCCATTGTCTCCTAAAATCACTTTTTCAACCTGCTATCACTTACACTAACAACAATTAAATGAGAAAATGTCTTGGTTGAGGTTGTGTTTAACAATGTGAAGGTTGCACTGGAAACATCAGCTGGTGTCTAGAAACAGTCAGTGTTACCAGGCCAGAAATATAAATAGCAGCCCCCGTACATGGTCAATAGTTTTAAATGAGCTGTTTTGGTAGCCTTTTAGAAAATAAATTTAAATAGTCAGGCAATTATTAAGAGCAAAAATTTGCTCCCCGTCGAGAGTCGTTTAGTTATAACTCGCAGCATCTCTCCCTTAAAATGTGGATTGCCCTCACATTTTAAAATATGACTGTGCATTAATTATATCTTAAAAGCATTAATCGATCTTAGACAAGATTCCTTTTTCTGTTATTGTAACAATAAGTTATTTTAATACGCTTAACATATGAGCAAAAAAAAATTTCATAACCTTTTAAATTTTAGATCAAACCTGCGTGTTGCGTTTGCTTCCAATGCACAGTCATTATTAGATTTAATATCATCAAATAAAGCTTGAGAAACCCAAACTTTGAAGGGAAAATGCTATTGGGTAAATTAAGTGTTTGAAAAAAGAAACATTTCTGTTTGATTTCTGTGCCCATCAATAACACAATAATACAACCAGATGCGTTTAAAATAAAATTTCTCACAGGCAGAACAAAATTTAATTAATTTGTCTCACATCATCCTGATAAAACATCAGCAGGACTTACCACGAAAAAATATTTAAATGATTTATGAACAGATAATTACCTCCACAAACATCTAAGATAAATAATTTAAATCTACTTAGCCGTCCGTCCATCCATTTGAATTCTGCAGTTAAAACTCTTAGGCGAAAGAAAAATAGGCTTCAATACAACTGACTACAAAAACGCATTATGAAAGACGCACATACAAAACTAACTTTAAATGAAATTAAAAAAAAAAATTTATTAAGCTCCAGCATTAGCGTCACACACTCATAAATATCTCCTCTGGCTGATCATTCAATTTTGATTAAAATTAATTTGTATTAACAATTTATTAAAAACGATTTTTTATTTTTCAATTTTTCATTTTATTGCAGATTTTACGTTCACACGTTATGGTGCGTGTTGGCGGTGGCTGGGATACACTCTCTCACTATTTGGATAAACATGATCCTTGTCGTTGCAAGGCCCAACATCGTTCTTCTGTCGCTGCTCGTTTAATACCGCGAGCCAATCAGCAAACAAATGGTATCGAGCTGCACAAGGCACAGGTGATATTTGAAAGGTAAATTTAATCTCATATAATGCTGTTAAACACATTTGCGCTGCTTATTGTTCATAGTTCATTCATACAACATGTAACAAACAACTATTTTTATTATGCACAGCAAGCAGAACGTATGTATTTACATTAAGGTAATTGAATAAACTTAATACGAAAAGGGGAAGCACTAAGAACCTGAAATTTTGATCATCAAAAAATGTTTTTGGAAAACGTTTCAAATATTTTAGAATTTTTTTGTTTTTGTTTTCCGCCAATTTAATAAAACATTTTTCACGTTGCGGAAGAAAGAATCTTTGATGCAGAAACATTATCTTTTTATAAAAATAAAATTCCAAAAATTCGAATTGTTTAAATTACCAATGAAATGCCAAAAAAAAACAAATATCTGTTTCAGCAAAGTTATGATCCCTGAACTCTATACCACTTACATTAGTGTTAGTTTTTTTCTTCATTTTAGATCCTGCAAATATTCTTTATTTATTTATATATTTACGAATTTGTGAGATCGCAAAGAAGAAACGCAAACAAATAAGCTCGATGCTCACCGCAACTGTTTTAACGGTGGCAGTAATCGAGTCCATGCTACTTTGGGCCTTTCACCATCATCCCCTGTGCCCCTGTAGGCTAGTAGGTAGTGTACTAGCTTGTCAGTATGGGGGTTGTGGGTTCGATTCCCAACGAAGACCTTGGTTTTTTTCACTACAAAAATAAAAATTGACTGTCGGTGGGGCTGCTCAGCGATGAAGGCATAGTCACTGGTCGCTGTGCTGTCTTATATACGGCAGTTAATTTCCGACTATCCTTCTACTTCCACCACCTGTTTCATCTATTCTCTATCCCTTTCTTAAAGAATGTAGCACGGTACTTGACTAAATAGGCATTGTTGCCTGAAGTGCTACTTCTCTTAAAAAAAAAAAAAACTGTTTTAACGGTGGCAGTAATCGAGTCCATGCTACTTTGGGCCTTTCACCGTCATCTGCAATGCACATTGGAGGCTGGCGACGAATTTATTGTGTGTATTTTTGAAGTAAACAACGCTCAATATTTACGTAAATGCGATACCATAAAATATCAAAGCACAGCGCACAAAAAAATTATATGCATTGACAAAAACTCATTCAAGTCGATTCAGTCGTATAGTTGCAGTGTAGTTGAATAACCTGGATACCGATTGCAACGCCATCTGCCGGGCTGGTTTGTGAATGTAAACCATCCAAGATGACACCCCCCCCCCCCAAACGCATGCGAAAAAAAATTTATTTAGTGACATACACACGTACAGTAGAATTATATACATAAAGAAGATTTGTATGGGAGGTACCACGCGTCTTTATCAAATCCCGCCTATATTTGCAGCAGAACTTAAAATATGTTCACTCAACCAAAATACCCAATTCTGTTTAAATACTGTTAGCAGGAGTAAAAATATTGGATTCTTAATTTGTGGTTTGTAATGGAAGGTACCACGGCCCTTTATACAATCTCGCCCATATTTGCAGCAGCACTTAAAAAATTCACACCACCCCGACGTGACAAATTTTGTTCAAATACCGTTATCAGGAGCAGAGTGTGATTTGATTTACATCTGCACCGACTATATAGTCATAATCAGATGGTGGTCAAACCACTTGGTTGATTGGACATCAACCACGCCCTAGAAGGCCATCGAATACGTATATCCTCCGGTCACTTCTAGTAGCAATTTCGAAAGCCCGAAGTAGGCCGCAGCCTTCACTCCTTGCTGAAGAGTTGGAGACTTTCCAACTCCTGTTCCAGAACGCATGAAGCTCTTTTTTATCAAGAACACGACAGCATTCATACTCACTGAACCTGAACCATTCATTGTGTTAATTTGAATGATCCGACCCACAAACTCTAACGTGGGTCTGAAACCACAACCACCACGATACTCCCACATAGGGGCCAACCTCAATAACCAGTCAGAGCACATGATTGCCTAAAGAGAACAAATAGTGTACTCTGCGAGCGTACTGATTCCCGTGGAAATATGTGGATTGTCCAGGTGACCCTACTAGCCTTTGAGGGGCCTGGGCTCCCTTTTACCTCGCAAGACACCAGTCTAAATGGAATAGTAGGTTCCAAAAAGACTATCATGTGCCCCCGGGGGGACCGTTATCAAGAGCAGAAATAATGGATTTTGTGGTTTGTATGGAAGGTACCACACCCCTTTGTCCAACTGGACCGAATTGTAAATCTAAACCACCCGGGGCGCCAGCCAAACGCATCTAAAAAAATTTATGGGTTTAGGAGGATTTCAGTCACAATACACGTACAGTAGAATCATGTATATAAAGATACTTGCTTTAGTAAAGTCAGCTTTAATAGACGTTAATTTTAGGCCCCACAAATAAGTAGAAAACTCCTTATCGTTTTTTCTTATTCTAAGAAGTTTCTTTATTTTAAGTCCGGAAAGTCGTTAATTTTAAAAGTAGGTAACTCTGTGTACATTTCAAACTCGTGATTTTAAACTTATCTGTCCATTTTACTATAATCACTTTTCCATAAAGGATTTTACTCGTAAATTCCATAAAGGCCTTTACTCGTAAAATCCTTTATGGCCGCAGCATAAAAATCTTCTTGGCAGCTATTTGATGAAAACATATTCGCTTGTCACTGTCATTTCTTCTTCTGTTCTGTCTGAGCCAGCAAAAGTTGTCCATCCCTGGTTTCTTCTGTATGACACTGTCCACTAAATCCCAACTGATACTGATGCTAAACTTCTCAGTTATAAATTTGTTGTTTTTTTTTTTTCTTCTTTGTAGAATATACAGGTTCTTTTGATTACAGTACTCTTCTATGGTACCTAAATTATTCTCCATTTTTTTCTCTGAGTCTAACACCTTTGAATTCTCGAACGTGTGCTTTCATAAAACCACACAGATATCCACATTAGGTCGTTCTGTAATTTCAGGGAGACTCGAACTAGTTCATATCTTGTTTAGAAAACTAGACATTTAAATCGCTCAGGTAACCACACGCACAATTTAAGCTCTCACAATTTCCTTTTTTACCAACTGTTTTTAGTACTATTAAAACTCTTTAATCAGCTCCTAAACTGAAGCTTTTCTTAATTATTTTTTCTATTTTCTAATTAGGACTCCTTTTTTACTTATTTTTTAATTACTTTTCATTATTTTCAAGGCTTCGTTGGGAAGTGAACTTATAACTCATAACCATTTTCTCCTTTCTTTATTAGAAATGTAAATAACAATTTGTTCAACTCTGTTTAAATCGTAAGCCACTCAGGTACCCACACGCAAAACTTAAGCTCACAATCTTCTTTTTTTTTATCAACTTATGTTGTTACTTTCCTCAGTAATTAATGCTGATGGTAAGACCACCATTTTGTTGTTTGTACTACTGTTCAAGCTATTTAACCGAAGCTCCTAAACCGAAGCTATATCTCAATAATTTTTATTTTTCTAATTGGGACTCCTTTTTTTACATACTTTTTAATTACTTTTCTTTGTTTTCAAGGCTTCGTTGGGAAGTGAACTTAAACTTCTTAACACTAGGAAGTTTAAGTTCTTTTTCTAATTGCGACTCCTTTTTTACTTTTTTTTTAAAGTGAAGTAGCTCTTCAGGCAACAATGCCTATTTAGTCAACTACCGTGCTACATTCTTTAGGAAAAGGATAGAGAAGAGATGAAACAGGTGGTGAAAGTAGAAGAATAGTCGGAAATTAACCGCCGTATAAAGACAGCACAGCGATCAGTGACTATGCCTTCATCGCTGAGCAGCCCCACCAACAGTCAATTTTTATATGTGTTGTGAAAAAAAACCAAGGTCTTCGCTGGGAATCGAACGCACAACCCCCATACTGATAAGCTAGTACACTACCTACTAGCCTGCAGGGGCACTTTTTAATTACTTTTCTTTATTTACAAGGTTTCGTTGGGAAGTGAACTTATAACTCATAACCATTTTCTCCTTTCTTTGTTAGTAGTGTAAATAAGAATTTGTTCAACTCAAACAACAACAGCTTAGTTAGTTTAGCTTTATCTAAAAAAAGGATTGACATTTCTTATTTTTGAAGACAATTTATCTGATTACAGATTTGTTTTAATTTTTAATTAAAAATTTAAGTAAATATTATTTAAATCTTTTGTCAAAAACGAAAAAATATTGCTCAAGTTATTTCTCTACCCAGTTTTAGCTGCAACATGTGCTAAAACATTTTAAAGCATACAATCATCCAAAAATCCATGTCTGCGAGCGTCTTGCATGTTATAATAGTTAAATGAATATGATAAAGGGTTAGTTAAATCGGCACAAACATTATTATCTATCAACGACAATAGTAACCACATCGTCATCTTCATCAATAGTGTCTGCAGTTGTTGCAAAGCATCGTAATCATGATCGTTTAAATTAAAAAGTGATTAATTTTATTAAATCTATTAAATAAATAAGTTTCCTTAATTGCTGCTGTGATCTACGATCTTTATAAAAGTTAGTCGGTACGTTTTTTTTTCATTATTTACTTGGGGAGTGGTCGATTTAAGAAATGATTTCGGAATATTAATTGAAAATAATTTTAAATAAATTGTTTGATGCGAGAGTGAATAAATTTATAAATGTGTCATTTCTTGAGTTATAAAAATAAAAAAATAAGTTATTTATTGTTTTAATTTTAATTAAATTATGTAAACAAATTATTGTTTTTATTACAACGCTAGCGAAACGTAGCACAGTGGGTGTTTTTCTCATTTTTTTTTTGTTTAACTCTGTTTAAACCATAAGCCACTCAAGTACCCACACGCAAAACTTAAGCTCACAATCTTCTTTTTTTTACCAACTTATGTTGCTACTTTCCTCAGTAATCAATAGTGATGGTAAGGCCACCATTTTGTTGTTTTTACTACTATTCAAGCTCTTTAACCGAAGCTACATCTCAATTAGTTTTTCTTTTTCTGATTACGACTCCTTTTTTACTTTTTTTTAAAGAGAAGTAGCACTTCAGGCAACAATGCCTATTTAGTCAAGTACCGTGCTACATTCTTTAGGAAAGGGATAGAGAATAGATAAAACAGGTGGTGAAAGTAGAAGGATAGTCGAAAATTAACTGCCGTATAATAAGACAGCACAGTGACCAGTGACTATGCCTTCATCGCTGAGCAGCCCCACCGACAGTCACTTTTTATTTTTGTAGTGAAAAAAAACCAAGGTCTTCGTTGGGAATCGAACACACAACCCCCATATTTACAAGCTAGTACACTATCTACTAGCCTACAGGGGCACCTAATGAAAGTGAAGGAAAGTGAAGGTGAAAGTAGAAGGATAGTTGGAAATTAACTGCCGCATAAGACAGCACAGCTACAGTCAATTTTTTTAGTGAAAAAGAACCAAGGTCTTCGCTGGGAATCGAACCCACAACCCCCATACTGACAAGCTAGTACACTATCTACTAGCCTACAGGGGCACATGTACTATAAATATTTGTACTATATGTATAATTTATCAGAAATTTAATCTTTATTGTTATCAAAAGTTTAACAACCAGTAATCGTCTCTATTGTCATATTTAAATTTCTATTACAAAACGATAAACGAACTCTGTAGCATAGTTTTAAAAAAATAGTTAGCAGCTGGAACACTGGCTGGGGAAATACAGGGTGTCCGCCGGGACGAGAATAAATCTTATATTGATAAATGTTTTATGTAATGTCGGCAATAATGTATGGAATACAATATCAGAAAAATGTCCACCATTGTTAGCCTCACAATTGCGAGTCCTTTTGAGCACATTTTTCATTACATTCTTACATCACGAATATTTTGTTTGAGTTGCTCAAGTGTTCCTGGTTTATTTGCTTGCATAAACCTTATTTTTCAGATATCCCCATTTCTTGAAATAACTTGCAGTGAAAAGAAGTCTCACATTAATTCCTTTGTAATCCTGGCTGTATGCGATGTGGCACCATCTTGTTGATATCAAGAAGGTGATCGTAAGTATCCTTTTTAAATGTTACTTTCTCGTCTTTTAGACGAAAGTCTAAAATGGGTAAAGTTAGGAAAACACATATACTGCAATTTATTTGCAATTGCCTGCAATATTTTCGGAGATATACGCGTCGCCATGAAACCGAATTTGGTAAAAATGGTATAAAAGTGATTGGAACTTATAAATTGTGTCTACGCAATGCTTACACATCCTGAATGAAGAGTGTAAGACGAACAAAATGAGTTGCTCAAGCGTTTCTTGTTTGTTTGCACAAACTTTGCCTTTCAGATATATGTGGATGTCCGGAGCAGTCAAATCAAGCGACCGTGGAGGTCAATCAACATCATCATTTCTTGAAATAACTTATTGTGGAAAGAAGTCTCGTAGAAGAAGTGCATTGTAATCCTGGCTGTATGCGATGTGGCACTGTCTGGTTTGTTGATACAACATGTTAATAAAGCCCAAAGCATGCAGTTGTGGCGTTCTCAATCATATCACGATATCGCTCTCCATTCACAATTACCATTACGCCGTTTTCATTTTCAAAGAAGTAAGGACGGTCTAATGATTCCTCCTGACCAAAGTGCACAAGAAACTGTCACTTTTAATGGATGCATAGGCAACTGCTAAATAATTTGAGGGCTTCCCATTTCCCACAACCGAATTTTCTGTTTATTCACGTATTCATTCAAATTAAAATGTGCCTCGTCACTCATTATGATATTTTCCTGAAAAACGAGGTTGTCATGGGCGAGCTGTAACATCCTATTGGCATATGTACGACGTTTTAAATGGTTTTGTGGAAGAAACTCTTGTGTCAACTGAATTTTATATGGAAAGAAATGCACAAATCCTTGTGCAAAATTAAAGCCAAAGTTGTTCTTTGAAGACCCAGCTTCTGAGCACAGCGTCGAATTGAAGTTGATGGCTTGCATTGAATACTTTCTTGAGCGGCAGTAATGTTTTCAGCCAATCTTGCAGTGGGTTGTGGTCCATTGTTGAGCCTATCACCCACAGACGCTCATTCTTTGAAATCATTCACTACACGATAAACAGTGCGTTTTGTTGGCATGTTGTTTTTCCCAAAAATATCACATAATTTTCTCATTGTCACAGTAATCCATGATTGATTTTGATAAAATGTTTTAAAGATTAAAACATGTTGGTTTATCCAATATTTTTCCATAATAAATTTGACACGTGTCTACTTCACGACTGTCAATACTAAAGGCGGCACCCGGCTATATAAAAATCTACGACATTCACGCGATATTCTTGAAATTTTCAAAGATCTACGTTTAGCTCTTTACAGCTCTATTATTAAGTTTGAAAGTGAATAAGTCAGCACAAAAAGAAGGAAAAACAATTTTCTTAAGATTACCAGACTCTCCTCATTTTCTTAAAGATTTCTGTGACAAATTTATTGGAAATTGATACTAAAGTACTTATCACATTATAAAATAAAGAAGCGGTCGTACTGGACCGAGTTAGTTAGACTTCGACACTTTATAGATTGACAGGCTGAAATAAATAATGTCTACAAAGAAGAAGGCTCGCTTCGGAAATTATTTGGTCCCTAAATAGGCGGATATTATAGCACCCGTCGATTTCTTCACTTTAAAGTTCTTTTTTTACACTTCTTAGAAATAAGCAACTGAAGAGATAATTTTATGTACAATCATTTTACTCACACACACTGTCAAAGTAATATAAAATATATGACAAGAAGTCGAAATAACAGCAAACGTAATAAAACGAAAAAAATATCCAATTTCTCTTTATTTCAGGTCACCTCCCACAGCTCGTAAAATGATATCCCATATCAATTCAAATATAACAAACGCAAATACCTCATTAGCAGCGACTGCATATTCTTCATCAGTCACATCTCTGCTCTCGCCCAGCTATGGGGGTCTTAATAAGAATCGCAGTCCTAGTCCCACCACCATACAACGTCGTTTCAACAATAATCATCAATCAGATCACAATTTGAATATGGACAAATTACAAGCGAGTCCCTGTTCCCTAAATTCACCAAATTTGGCCAGACGTTCAATGTCACCTAGTCCTAGACGTTTGACTGATATGCGTAAAAAACAATCATCTTTAGAATCCTATGGTGGCAATAGTGGACCTAAGTCTTTGCCTATAACGGCTGAGATAGTTAATGGTGTTGAGGGTTATGACAATTTTGAGCAACCAATGGGAGGCCATAATTTAGGGGGTCAAAATACAGATACAAGTGCAAATAATAGCAATAAATTTGAGAATATCAGTGATAATGGAAGTGAGATTAGTGATGAGGGTTATCGTAGTTTGGGAGTTATACAATCAAATGCCCAAAAGCGCGAATCACTTCACAGTCAAACTTCAACGGATGACGCTGAAAATAATGGTGAGTATATATTATGGGTCCTTTAATACATTTTCTATAATTTTACTTGAGTAGCTTAGACATGGCTAGCGAAAGGTCTATAAAGGGGCCTCATGATTAAAAAACTCAATGGTTGCCTTGAGACCATTAAACTGTGATCTAAATGCCAGCACAAAGAAAGAATATTTTTTTTTAGATAAAAATCTTTTATCCTTTTCTTATCAAACTTCCTTTTAACTTGATTATTTATTTATTTAATTTTTAGTGCGTCACGATCAAACATCAAGTGATTCTCAACTTTCACCCAGTGAAGATGCAACAACATCACAAAAAACTCCCGAGAATGTTGAAAGTATTTATCCACAAAACGATGACATTTTAATGGTTCATCAGCATCATCATCATGATCATAATGACGACATGGGGCCGCAATCATTACCAGCTGTTTTGAATGTGACAACTATAGTTGCCAACTCATTGAAGCAACAGCAACAACAACAACAGCAACAGCAGCAACAGATATCTAATAATAAATTTGAACAATCAGGTGTTTTTATCACAGACGATGAAATAACTGTCGATATTGCCGCCACGACAGGCTTAAAGAAAACAGGATTTTCAAATAAAATTTTTGGTCTAAATGATGATGAGGCTGATGATGCAACAGATGCCATAAATAAAACAAAAACAACAAATGTTTTGGCAGCAAAAAAAGTTGAGGCATCAGCCACAAATAAAAGTAAAATACCATTTTCACCCTTGGCCACACCACAAAGAAGACGTAGCATTGATAATAGTACTTGCAATACAGGAAGTCTACAGGATTTACACTCACGCACTGGTGTTCCAATGTTTAATCGTGCTAAGCCGGTATATAGATCGGTAAGAAAGCCACCCACTACAATAGGGCTAACGCATGAAGCAAGAAAAAGTAAATCTCCAGCACTCTCTGTAAATCCAGCAGTAGGTCGTGATGTTACAAACACTTGGAGTGGCAGAAGTACTATGAATGGTGGCCGAAAACGTCCCACATTAACAAGTAACACTTTCACACCCAACAACCAGCAAAATGGAGTAGCAGCTGCAACAGCAGGTATACCCTTCGAACGTAACTCGAAGACAAGAGCATCTCATATTTTATATGACAGCAATGGACGACGCATTAAAGGATGCACAGCCTCCTTAACAACATCACCAACCAAGAATCATGCCAATTCTCCTTTGGCCCAACAGCTGTTGGATGCTGCCAGTAGTGCTAAGAATGATGCCCAAATCTTAGAGAAAATGAAAACTTTACTGTTACAATATTCCACAACCAACAACAAGGTACAAACCGCAACAACAACAACAACACGATCACAAAATAACCACAAGAAAACCGATTTTGAAGATTTTACTACCGCTTGGGTGCATAGCAATGGCAATTTGGAACGTTCCGCTAGCTGTTCTCCACCCACCAAATCCCTATCGAAACGTAGCTCAGCGGCCAGCTCTTGTGGCAGCACACATTCACGTGATATGACTGCTGTAGTGTCACCGCGTCGTGAACGTGGAATGTCTAAGATTCCAGCGCCCGTGCGCCAACATACCGAACTTTACTAACAAAGAATGTCACCACAAATCCGCCGGATAGTGGGATGTCAAAGATTGCCTAGAAAACCTTAGCATTTAAGACAAATATCAGCAGCATCTTCATCATCATCATCATCTCTGAGATACTAAAACCAATAGACAAAACTTAAAGGAAAAGGATTAAAGTTATGAAGGCAAATAATATGTTGGACATAAAAAAAAAATTCGAATATTGTTTTTGTTTTTGTAGCACATAATTAAGAATAGAAAGATTTTTTTTCTGTTTTTTTTTTGTTTTTGGTTTTCTATATAGAAAAAGCAATAAAAGTTAGAAAAATGATTAAGTAAATAATTAAAAGCTTAGCGAGCCAAGGCCACATCGGTCTTAAGCCTTATAAATTAGTCTATATAAAATAGAATAGAATAGAATGCAATAACATATTAAGGCCTGAAATTGTAATATAAAATATTTGAAGAAGTTTTTCCTGGCAAAGACACTAATTAATATGATTTCAGGCTTTATTTTGAAATTTTTGTTAAACTAAAATCTTTTCAGAAACCATGAGGTTAAAAAATAAGATGTAGGGCTTGATGCAAACTTATTATGCACAGTGTAGACGTGTTATCAATTTGTTCATTCAGCAAATATTTTCTTGTGTTCACATCAATTGATATAGTTAAATAGAGAGGGCTTCCTTCATAGGTATCTTCCCGGATATTTTTGCGAAAAATTCATTTTCAGTACAAATAGAGAACGATGTGGGACACCAAAACTTATTATGGGTTTGACAAGACATTGAAGAAAACTAAGGAAGGGGTAAATAAATATTGAAATTACTATTAAGTAAGTATAAGTAACTGGCAAGTTTTTCCCCTTATCTGAACAAATGTGTTTACGCTGTGCCCTAAAAAAACCAAGAATGACTGCATGATTTTATGAAAACAAAAAATAAATTTTCAAAAATATTAAGAAACTGAATCTCTTTATTTTGTTTTATAATTTTGGTTTTTCCGTGTTCCAGCATGATTAATTAGACTTAATAATACGAGTACAGTTCAGAAGGAACATAGAAAACAAGCAACAACTTCGAGAGACTGCCATAAATTATTGATGAAACAAAAACAAAAATTATAAAATTATAAAGGATTTAATTAAATATGAATTAATCTTTTAACGGTCTTTTAAATAATTTAACGATTTTATTTTTTCCGATGTTTCACTTTCCTGTGGAAAGCTTCTTATATTTTATAAAAAATAATTTCCTGATAAAAAATAATTTCCTGAAGAAGCTTTCCACAGGAAAGCGAAATATCGGAAAAAATAAAATCGTTAAATTATTTAAAAGACCGTTAAAAGATTAGTTCATATTTAATTAAATTAAATTAACGTCGAATAAAAATAAAAGTAATATTATAAAGGATTTTAATATTCGCTTAACTCTCCATTAGTATTTTATCTCCAAAAATCATTTACATTTAAAATTAAACTTAAATTAAAAAAAGAAAACTTGAAGAAGCGAAAGGAAACCCCTTTCACTCAATCACAACAATCAGGAAACAAAATCTTTAAAATAAAATAATAAAAACAATTGCCTATACAAACACCATTTATTAGATTTTAAAAATTTCTTACTTCAATTTTAAACTCAATAAAAAATTTTTTATAAAAAAACAAAAAGAAAATACAAATAGTTTTCTAGAAATTTTTAACTGAAATGTAAAAATCCCCAATTTCTTAGGAAATTTAAAGTAGTTTTAATAACAAATTTAAAAAAACGGTATTTTTGCACTAAAGGGAAATAAAAAAAATTAGTTTAGAATTGGTAAAATATAAAATAAAATGAAACGTTACAGTTTAATAAATTGGCCACACTTGTTTTTGTAGGAAACAACTCTGCTTTTAAAAATCACAAAGTGCTGCCACATGCTTTGTTTCCACATAAAACAATTCTTTTTAATTTTGCTTTTTTTTCTAAAATTTATACAAAGAACATACATTTAAAGGAATGTTTAAAAGAAATTATTTTTTTAACCAAATGTTAAATCAGCGGTATGTACTTTGAAAACAGAAAGAAAGAAAGTAAAAAAGAAAAGGGTGAAGACAAAATTACCTAGCAGCAGTTGATTTACTCCAGAAATAGAAAGAAAAAAATAAAAAGGATTTTTTTTTGTATTAATTAACTGAATAGAAAACTAGTTAGGGTTGTGAGTAAGCAAAAGCTGTAGATAAAGCAAGAAGATCCTTTTAGTTACTATTGACAAATATTTAACACCACTTCTATAGTTAAATAAAAAATTAAATTAAATTAAACTTCATAGAAATTATAAAGACACTTATTTTTTAAGCACTTCGTCTCAAGACACCTCTTTTTTTTACATATATTTTTTTAATTAGTTTTTAGGTTTCATTATTTTAAGATTTCAAATCATATGTTGTTAATAATTAATTTAAAGATCTGAGACGGAAATAGAAGACTAAGATGATCTAGAATATAACAACACTTGTAAAAATGTTATAAATATTCATTTAGATGGCAATACTCTACAGAAAATGTCGTCTTCAAGCTGAAACTTAAAACACTTAATAAATAACACTGATGGTATTAATATAATAAAATAAAATCAAATAAATATTATATTTTATTAATCGCTACATTTAAAAATTCTAATGTACGATAGGACAAAGGTTACATTTTAGAAGAATATTGCTATTTTTAAAAATGTCTTTAAAACTACACTTTTTAAGAAACAAATAGAAATAGTACTTTTGTTAAAATAGTACTCTTGTTAAAAACTAACTAAAATAAAACTTAATTTTTTATTTTATCAATAAATAAAAAAAAGTTTTAAGTGAAAAATGATTTGTAATATTTTTATTTTGGCCAGGCACTTTTTAGTTTAAGGTAATTAACTTTTAGAAAAATATATTTTTTTATATAAAAGTACTTTTCAGAAAATACAAACACTTTTTTAACCAACCTAGTTGTTTTTACAAAAAAAGTACTTTTTAAAACGGTTAAAAAAAATGTTTAGAATGTATATTTTTTCAAAGCTTTATTTTTACAAATAGTACTTTTATATATATATTAATCAGAAACTTTTTATTTATATGCTTTTTAAAAGTACTCTTGGTAAAAATAAAATTTAACTCCAAAAATTAAATATGAAAAGGCAAAAAAAAAATAAACACTTTTTTTTCGCCAATAGCATTTTTTAAAAAAATCTAAGTTTGTGAAAAAAAAACCATTTTTAAAAAAGTACTTTTTATAAAAGAAATTTTTTTAAATAATACTTTTTACATAAAAGTATTTTTTATAAAAAAAAACTTTTTTTATAAAACAATACTTTTTTGTAAAGATAATTATTTAAAAAAATATATGTTTTTATTTCTTTTTGGTAAAAGGTACATTTAAAAAACGCTTTTTAGAAAACGGCTTTTAAAGAATGACGAAAGAAATTTTAAAAAATTTAAATTTGTTATTAAAAGAAGCTTGTTGGGGAACGAAAAGGCTTTTAAAGAATGACGAAAGAAATTTTTAAAAAATATAAATTTGTTATTAAATGAAACTTGTTGGGAAACGACAATTTTTTGGAAAACTGACAAAATTATTTATAAAATTATCTTTAATAAATATCTTTTTTCTTTTTTAAGATCTTTTTCATATATTTGTTCTTCTCGATATTTTGTTTTCCTTTGGAAAGCTTCTTCACGAAAAAATTTTATATTTTATATTTTTTCCTGAAGAAGCTTTCCAAAGGAAAGCGAAATATCGAGAAGAAAAAATATATAAAAAAGATCTTAAAAAAGAAAAAAGGTATTTATTAAAGATAAATATAAAAAGATCGTTTAAAAAAACTATAAATATTTATAAAATTATTTATAAAAGAAAAACATTTTGTAGTAAGCTAACTTTTATTATTACTATTTTATAATTCAAATTTTTTTTATAAAGTGTAAGAGATATTTTTTTTTAAAAATCATAATTAAGAACACACATTTATGCTAGAAATTGCCAGTTCTAAGCAAACCTTAGTCTTCAAATTTCTTAACATTAAGTAAAGGAAACCCCGTATCAGATCTGATAATTTGGTGCTTCATTTAACAATAAAGAATTTGCTTTAAAAATTTATAATTTAAAATTAAGTTGAGTTAAACACAAAAAAATAATAAAGGTTAATATAAAAAAAAAAATCATTAATTCTAAAACGAAATTATACTCAATCTTATAAAACTCTAAATCCATATAACCTCCTTTTTCCACTTTATACTCTTAATATACTCAAATTTAAAAATTATACAATTTTTATGCAAAGCAAAGCAAACAAACAAAAAACATCCTCTAAAAATGTATTAAAACTTGTCACAATTGAAACAGGAAAATAAAAAAGAAATAAAACTAAAACTCCTATAGAGCACAATTTAAAATCGACATAAAAAAAAAAACAGAAATATTCTGAAGTTCAATTTTATTAAAACAAACAAAAAATTGTTTAAAAAGCAACATATTCAATATATTAATAATAATGCAATACTTAAATGTTTATACTATTACAAATAGAAAAAAACACTATAATCTCTTAATTTTTAAAGAAATTCAGAATATTTTTAAATATATAAAACAATTATTAATTAATAAACTTTAAAAAAAACTACAAGCTTTTTAACACAGACATAAGCCAAATATAAATTGAAAATATATAAAATAAAATAAAATGAAAAGAAAAGAAATGTTTAAACTATTATTTAAAATAGATTTAATTTGAAATAGTATAATTTCAAAATGAAATCAATTTTTCTATTCACAATCTATTGTCAGTGTCGTATACTTAATTTACAGCAGTTTCAATGTATGCATTCATATTCTGTTTTAATAGCAAGAAAAAATTAAATTTTATACGTCAAAAGGCTAAATAAATCATTTTCGACTGGCTGAAAGTCATACTTTAAACTTAATATGTATGAACTTAGTTGTTTATTTTTCCAGGTCTAGAATACATTTGATTAATTCACCAGCTAAATGCAATAACACTTTTAGATACTGAACATCATTTGTTTTTAACTAATATGACAATAATCAAATTTTTTAAAAATTAAATTCAAAAGACTTTTACATAAATATTAGCGAAAAATAATTTTGAATTAATTTAATTCGAATTTATTCACAAAAGCGCTGCAATGACAACACCGTTTAATATCAAATTGTGGCAAATGTGTTATTGCAAAATTGTGCTGAGCAGCAGGTATAAAAAACTCAAATTTTGTTCTTCATTAACAAACTGGCTTTCAATTGGCTTTATAACCGATATGATTTTTTTTTTTTCACATTATCCATTAAATTCTCGCAACAAAAGAATAAGTCGTTAATTGTTTAGTAAACCTATAGCGCGATTCACTATTATGTTATAACGACAATTGTCATTGCTTTAAAATTTTAACCATAAAAATTGTCAATATAGCTATTCAGTAACTGTCACTGTTGTTGGCGATAAAAATTGTTAGCTAACTACTCACATACAATTTTGGTTGTTATAACAGTCGACAACACTGAAAAATAAATAAATTTTTACATTTAAAATAAAAGTAAACAAGAAAACCAAATAAGAAAATTTGTAGCAATTCATTTCCAATCAAGGAAATAATGCGACTTTCCAGGTCAGTATTAGGCTCTTGATTTATAGGCCTATTCCCGGTCTGTGCTTGCTGCCTTGTTTTATCCCGAAGTCTCTTTTTAAACCTCGCCATACCTATTTAAACAACAAAATGTAAGTAGTGATGTCTAATAGCCAAAACAGTTTACCTGCCGTGTGTCATTGGTCGACAGTTTTCACAGCTCCACCAAGACTATTTCCCATTGTTGACAACTCATCCCACTTTTTGTCGTTCTCCTTCTTGCCGTGTAACTTATGAAACCAGCCTGTAGTTAAGCCCGGACATTCCATCATAAAATCTGTCATCATACTTAGCTGGTCGGCTTCGTTTCTGTGCACTTTTAGCTTTCGTTTAAAAAAATAAACACCCAAAACAATTTTATAAACAAAGAAAGTAAAATATACACACACACATTTTTTACTTACCGTTACAAAAAAAATTAGAAAAATCGAAAAATGTTGATAAGGCGCCCTTTTTTTTCTTCGACAATTGTGTTTTTTATGCATTCTTCTTTGTGCTTTTCGTAAATATATATTTACGGAGATGCCACTTGTTTTCAATGTTTGTCGACTAGCAATAACAAGCAGTTACTGAATCGCACTATCGTTACTGCAAGCAGTCAAATGTTTAGAAAGCACTAACATGGTATCGAAACGTTAGAAGTTACTGAATCGCATTACTGGCCTTTAAGAGGTGAACTGTTGTGTCTTTGTCTAGCATGGCAATATTCAGGTGAAACCACAATGTTACCGATGGCGATTAACTTCAATTCTTTTTACGATGTCTTCGTTATTAATAAGTTTTGTCACTACTTCGGCAAGCGGGGTAGAAGCAGTTTTGACTTCATTTTTAACAAATTTCATATTGTAAATGAATTTATGGCAAATTAAGCAGAGCAACTTGATATTCCATACAGTCATCCCCGCCGGGGGCACATTATAAGTCTTTATGGATTACACAACGATCTAAACTTGTGTCTTTCGGGGGTAAAAGGAAGCCCGGTCCCCTTCAAGGCTAGCAGGAGCCAACTGGAAAATCCACTATATTTTGTCGCTTTAGGCATTTAGCTGTTCTCTGACTGATTATTGAGGTAGGCCCTTCGGGAGTATCGTGGTGGTTGTGTGTTTCGAGGCCCTCGTTTAGTTTGTGGGTCGGATCATTCACAATGAACGCAATGAATGGTCCAGGTCTAGTAAGTATGAATGCTGTCGTGTTCTTAATTATATTAAGTTTTTGCGTTCTGGACCAGGAGTTGGATAGTCTCCAACTCTTCAGCAAGGAGTGAAGGCTGCGGCCTGCTTCGTGCTTTTGAAGTTGCAACCAAAACTAACCGGAGGATATACATATCCGAAGGCTTCTAGGGCGAGGATGGCGCTACATACCATCCACAGTGCTAATGATCCGCCATCTGATTAGGGCCCACGGCCAGGTGCAGATGTAAAACTTATCACGTCATTCCATACAGTCAGTACATGCAAAGACTGTACGATGGAACGAAAATACTCCTAAAGTAATGACTTAAAATTGCAACATTATTGCTTCATGCTGGTGTTATTATAATAATTTAAAGTAAAACTTTCACTTCGGCGCTGCCAGATCGTAAAAAAAAATTAAAATACGTTTACACTATTTTTCGAACAAAAAATATCATTCAGCTGATTGAAACAAACTAAGCCACTACAATACATTGTGAAATAAAAAAAGAAAATATTATTTATAAAATTCAATAAAATAAAATTTAATAAAATGCAATGTTAAATTTACAAAATTCATTAAATATTTTAGAAACAAACAAAACTATATATCAACAATTCAATTGTTATTACAAACAAAACAAACAAACAAATAAAATCTTTATAAACTTTAAAATTAACATAAACAACAACAACTTTATTTAAGTTAAATTTTCCCACAACTCTATATGTTTTTTATTTAATTATATAAAAAAAATAAAACTATTGTAAAAAAATACAATTTACTACGATATAAAAATTATTATTATTTTGCATTGTTATAAAATAAATGAAATTTTAATTAATTAAATTATGTTTGCAAAGAATGTGTTTAAAATACATAAAAACAAATAATTATAAAATTATTAACACTTAATTATAAAATGCTATTAGAGATGGACAAAAAGTTTATAGAAATAAAGCGACTACTAAGCAAAATCAATTATTTTAAATATTTGCAGTGTATTATTTGTCTAAAATGATTAAAATTAAAACAAAAACGATAAAAATATATTGTGCGGTACAAGTTCAATAAACAAAACAAAAAAAAATTATAATAATAATAAAATTAAAAAATAAAAAACTTAACAAAAAAATTACAAAAAAGGAAATATTGTTTGTTTTTATTTAAAAAGCATAAAATCATAAAGGACTTTATAAAAATTTTTTTTATCAAAAAATTCTTTTTAGGTTCCCCCTTTTTTTTTTGTTTTTGTAAAAGATTTCGCTCTCCACAAGTTACATCTTGATATCGAGAATAAGGTATATGAGTCAGCAATCTTACGCCTGTAAAAACACAAGTCCACTTTAGAACAATCTAAAGCAGTGATGGGCGAACTTTTTGGGTGGCGGGCCAACAAATTAAAAAAAATCTAGCGGCGGGCCATTAAATTAAAAAAAAACATAGAGGGTCATTCATTAAAAAATTATGGGGTTGCTGTTCAATTAAAAGTTCGGTTTAAGCGATATATTTATTAGTTATATTACGTAATATTTTAAAACAACATAAAAAATGGGAAGCATGGATCTGTTTCTGACTTGACATAATTTCCTCAAAATCTGGTTCCAGCTGGGAGGATGCGACTTTTAATAAATTAAATAGACACTCGTCTGACAATCGGTTTCTTATTGAATTTTTTCTGCATTTCATTACTGAAAAGGCCTGTTCACATGAATATGAGGAAGCAAACATTGCCATAATTTTCTGCACATGATTAATTAGCTTTGGAAATTCATCTTTTGCTAAGGATTTATAGAAATTAAGCATATCTGTATGTAAAAATAGCTGTTTTAAATTATTATTACATTGCAATTCTATAATTTCCAAGAGTAGATCAGATGGAACATTCTCAGGATTAACATTAAAAGGCATTGAAAAAATATCTAAACATGACTGGATTTTATTAAAGTCAGCAAATCTGGCCTCAAATTCTGAATACAGATTTAATAAATATTGTTAATAGACTTTTAACTTCTCTTCACTCACAGGCCTGAAAGAATTAAGTCTTGGAAAAAGAGTCAAATCATTCTTTCCCAAACATTTAGAAATTATAAACAATTGAGTTTTAAAAGACCTCAAACTGCCCCAAGTTTCATCTATAAATTGATTTATTCCCTGAAACTTCTTGTTCAGTTTATTATAGTGTTCGAGTAAATCCGTGAAAAAAACAAACTCGATGCACCAATTCTTATCCTCCAATAATTCCCACTCATCCCAAATTTCAGTTTTTGTTTTTAGAAAAACATTAATTTCTTCGAGAAGACTCCAAACTCTCGAGAAGGCATGCCCACAACTCAGCCACCTGATCTTTGTGTAATAAAGTACATCTGAAAATTCTTCATCAACTTCCGATAAAAACTCTTGAAATTGTCGATGTAACAAACCACGGGCTCGAATGGTATTAATTAATTTTCAAATAATATTAAGTACGTGGTTAATATCCAAGGCAGCCTTGCAAAGAACATCTTGGTGAATTATACAATGTAAAAAAATTGTTTCGCTTTCAGGATTCTGACTTTTATAAACTCCTGCAAACCCCGTATTTTTTCCCACCATGTTAGGTGCTCCATTACTTGTTAAATTAATTAATTTGGAAATTGGGGCATTAAGAGATTCCATCCCCTCTCTAAATTCATCATAAATTATTTTTCCTCTCGTCTTTCCTTTCAAAGATCTCAAACAAGCAAGTTCTTCGGTTATTACAAAGTTTTCATCGACTCCTCTGTTAAAAATTAGAAGTTGGGCTGTATCACTCCTGTCAACACTCTCGTCCATAGTGACTGAAAAATACTTAAACTTTTTAAGACGTCCATCGAGTTGATTGGTTAAATTAAAAGAAATCGCTTCAATTCTTTTTGTGACCGTTCTTCTAGGGCTGTCACTATAGATTCGAAATATTTTATCTTTTCTGGGCATAATACTTTTCCAATGCTAATTAACACATCCTTAATAAATTCTCCTTTAGAAAACGGTTTGTTACTTTTTGCTATTTTATTGGCAACAATGTGACCAGCTAACGTGGAGGATCGCTGGAGACTTCTTTGATTTTTAAAAACCATTTGCTGACTAAATATTTTTCTTTTCAATTCCTCTGAATGAACTTTCTCGCCTTCATCTGTCATTTTATAGTACTTCGACCCAAGATGTTTTGAATTAAAGTGCCTAGCGAGATTATAATCTTTTAGTACAGCTACCGGTTCTTGGCAGATAAGACAAATAGGTTTTTGGTTATATTCCATAAAGAAGTACTTCCATGTCCACTCTTCTTGAAATACTCGACATTTCGAATCAATTTTTCTCTTTCTATTTTCGATTGACATTTAGGAGGGTAAACAACTTAGACTATTTTACTATTGCACTTATATTTACTTCTACACTTTATTATTTTAATTACACAAATAAAACTGTACGTTGGCAACTTTATAATTTTACTTCACAATTTATTCTTTACGTCACGAGATTTACACTTTTACTGATTAATCCATCGCTGGCCCTTTTATATTTAATTCTATTTGGGTACGGTTTTCCGTCGACCCTCGTCAAATTTGGTTTGTGAACAAACCGGTTTCGGCTGTTTGCCATCTTCAGTGTTCTTTTCGTACTAGTTGCGTTCTATTGTCAGTTGTGTTTATATAGTTCGTGTCTCCCTTCGTGTTATTGCGTTCGTCCCTTTCTGTCTTTTTTGCCTGCATCTCTCCTTTTTCGTTTGTCTCTTTTTACTTAATTTGTCGATCCCTTTTTCATTCGTCTTTTGTTTTTTTTTTTCTTTGTTTTTTTTTTCTATCTAAATCCTTTTGCGGTCATGCTTGCTGTCCGTTTTTGTTTATGTGTGAATTTTTTTATATTTGTTGCGCATGTTGTCTCGAATATTCCAGAATCTTCTAGATCTCACATATAATAGTTGTTGTTATGTTATACGTTCAGTTTTCTATATTAGTTGTTAGTGTTTTATGATGTTTATGTTTCTTCTTGGAATATTGTATAAGAAAGTTGTTGTTGTCTTGTGTGTACAATATTTTCCAGAAAACTATGCAGTTTGTACACAATATAATATGAAAACATCGCATTTGTTTCCTAAAATTGTCAATTTATATCTTTTTTAAAACATAATGTAAATTTATTTTTGGGCATAATTTTTTAATAGGTGATTAATTTTTTTTTTTTGAAAAACGCTCGGCGGGCCGGATTGAAACCTCTCGCGGGCCGAATGTGGCCCGCTGGCCGTAGTTCGCCCATCACTGATCTAAAGGATAACAATCTAATCAATTAAGAAATCGGAAGCTCTTGATGTCCTTGGCATGAAAACTTGACACAGTGTATTGCATGATTAGGGATAATCCCCTGAGTGCTGCTGGTCCGAAAAAAAAGGAAAATTCCATTAATTAAAATCAGATGAGTTTGTTATAAATATTGTTACGAAGATAATTTATTAAGTTTTAAAAAAAAATATTTATGTATATATATAAAAATAAGTCGGGTTTTCCTTCCTGACGCTATAACTCCAGAAAGCACGAACCGATTTCCACGTGAGGTTTATAGCAAAGAAAATTCAGGGAAAATATATATAGTTACCACCACGTAACCACAGTTAGTGGACAAGGAAAATAGCCAGATGAGCGAAAATTGTGCAGAATCCAATTCAGCACTGCTCTGGTCACTCCCAGTAGCGATTGTGGGCACAAACCAGGCTGGGTAAACACCCAGGTTGTGAACGCACTGGTGTTATTATGGCTAGTACATAGTGTGTGATTTGCTTTACATCCGCGCCTGGCTATGTAGCCTTAATCAGATGGTGGACAAACCACTAAACATAATTTGGAACATCATGCTCGTCCTAGATAGCCGAAGGCATAATTCTAAGCAACAGAACCACCTAGTTGCAACTTTAATGATTCCAGGACAGGTCTGCAAACCATCACACCTTGCTAAAGAGTTGGAGACGTTCTAACTCCTGTCCAGAACACATGTCAAGCATGCTCACTGGACTGGATCATTCACTTTGCGTGTCATTATCAGTGAGATGATCCTGGCCACCATAATAACCATTATACTGTTATGGGGCCGCAAAACCACAACCACCACGATGCTCCCATATAGGGGCCAACCTCAATGATCAGCCAGAGAACTATTATAAGTCTAAAGAGACAACTAATGAACTCTGCGGGTCACTGATCCCCGTCGAAATAAAGTGGAGTTTCCAGTTGTCTCCCTGTCTGACTTCAGGGGACTGGGCTCCCTTTTTCCCCCAGTTGCACAGGTCTAGATAGTAGAGTATTCTATAAAGACCGATAAATGTGCCCCCGGGGGGAATTATGGCTAGTACAGCGAGATAATATTTAGTGTACGAGGTAAGAGCCCAGAATTACCGAAATTGCGCAGAGTAATAACCACTAGAACATAATTTAACGCTGCTCTGATCACTCCCAGTAGTGACTATAGGCACATACCAGGTGGGTAAAAACACCACTGTGACTTCCCAGTATTTGTGTTATCTGTCGGCCGGCTGCGCACCAACTGAACTTTTGTTTATAACGTTTTTCTTTATATAAGCATTCGCCGAAGTTTTGATTTTGGCAAATGAAAACGGCTGCGAATGTTGAGCAGCATTATGGTTAAGGTGGTAAATACTTCTGTTTCTATTCATGGAAACGTCTGTTTATGAAGGTATGTGCTGTTAACTGTTGTGGAGCCGGTAATTAAACAAAAGTCAATCATTTATTAATTGTAAATTATTATTAATATAAATATAAAGATAAAGAAAGTAAAATAAGATTGTAAGTCACGACCGACACGCACAGATGCTGAATAGGAACTCTTTTACTGTTGGATTTTTAAATTAGCATCGTAGCATAGTTGCATGTAGTAGCGTTTGTTAAAACAGAGTTGCGTACTCAACATTAACATAATCGATTGGTAGCTTAGGATCGATTATCACAAACTTTTATTCACATTTTTAGAAAAGCCAAAAATCAGTTATCACGTTAAACTTTTTTTGTCAAAAAAAAGCAAAAAACAAACAAAAAGAAACGGAATGAAGTGAAACGAAATGAAATGAAACAAACGTTAGATGTTGTATTCACATTGCGCTTTGTAATAGTTGCAGTAAAAATTTGACACAAAAAGTGAAAATAAAAAGTAAAAGTTTTTAACAGGTCATTATGGTATTATCGCTTTACTGCACTCATTAAGTTCGTTAAAGGCAAATTCTGTTGTGCTTATATTCCTGAACGTACTCGTATATGATTAATATGAAATGATAATGACTTAATCATAATTAACAAAATAAATATATTTTACATTTTATAATATTTTCTGTATTAATTAACTACGAATAAGATTAATTCCAACTGACAAGGTTGTTTTGCTTCTTGTTATTTTTTTTTTTTATTTTATTTAAAATTTATTCAAATTATATTGATCTAATAACGGGCACCCAGGCACAATGCTCCATTTAACAGCGCTTTTATTTTGTAGTGAACGAGTATTTGCTTACAACTTACAAGAGAGATCAGTCAAGTTTTAAAAAAAAATAAATTAATTTATTAATTTTCTAACAAGTTTTAAAACAACAACATGTTGTACCGATTTTAAAAATTATTAATTATTTTTTAAACTAAATGAAACAAACGTCTTAAGGTCAAATATCAAATTCTAATGTTAATTTATTTTTTTTTTGTTTTTTTACATTCAAACTTTAAAAGAACAAAAAGTATAAAACATAAAAACAAATTAGTGTCTTGGAAAGACACTACGATCGCTTTAAAAAGAATTTTGACAAATAGTTGTTTTGCATGGTTACGAAAACAAGTATAATTTACAAAATTATGCAATTAATCAAATTTACACTTTACAGAAGGGGTCATTATTTTATTTGAAACCGCTCATGTTCCTTTAGCGCACGCATCGCAAAGTGTACGTGTATTAAAACACACGTATTCACTTATGTGTGCGTAAGTATGTGTAAGAAAAAAAGCGTGAAGTAAAACACAAAAATTGCCAATTATGATTATAAATAAAAATTGTATGTTGTATGTATGGTGCTCGACAGGTGAATTAAGTGTTACAACAAATTGTGTCTTGTTTTCGAAGGTTTTGCGGTTGGCATAAGTAATAAATAAGATCTGGCTTCTTCCGCCTCTGTTTCTTCTTAAAGAATCATAAATATGGATAGATGCTCGTACCTCGTAAATAATATCTGGATTAAGATTAAAAACTTTATTAAAAATTAAAAGCTATTTTTTTTATTTTATGCTTTGCCGGCTTCCATAGGGCGGTCTCTTAATATAATTATTTTAATACAAGAATTGCCACTTTTATTAAATTTTCTTATACTCAATTATCGTTTTGAATAGCAACGATAACTTTCTTTTAGTTGAACTCTATTTGATTAAATATATTTTTGTTGACAACTATACTATATTTGCCGTCAGTGAATAATATTTTGCTGCTGGTCATGACTTTATAAAAGACTTAAAGGTAACCAAGAATCGCAGTATACTAGTTGTTATAGATGTAATTTCATCCGGCGAGTTCAAGCTTAATTCGGGGGTACAATTGTTTGATTTGATTTACATCTGTACCTGGCAGTTAGCCCAAACCAGATGGTGGTCAAACCACTGTGAATGGTATGTAGCGCCATTCTCGCCCTAGAAGGCCTTCGAATCCGTGCATTCTCCGATCACTCCTAGTTGCAATTTCAAAAGCTCGAAGTAGGTCTCAGCCTTTACTCCTTGCTAAAGAGTTGGAGACTATCCAACTCCTGATCCAGAACGCATGAAGCTTAATATAATTAAGCACACGACGGCATTCATACTCACTGGAACTGAACAATTCATTGTGTTCATTATGAATGATCCGAGCCACAAACTCTCACGAAGGCCTCGAAATACACAGCCACCACGATACTCCCATATAGGGGCCAACCTCAATAATCAGCCAGAGAACAGCTAAATGTCTAAAGAGACAAATAGTGAACTCTGCGAACCTACTGATTCCCGTGGAAATATAGTGAATTGTCCAGCTGGCTCCTACTAGCCTTTAAGCGGCCTGGGCTCCCTTTTACCCCACAAGACACCAGTCTAGATGGAATAGTAGGCTCCAAAAATACTATCATGTGCCCCCGGGGGGAATTCGGGGGTACATTGCGTGATATGATTTACATCTGCGCCTGGCTATGTAGCCTTAATTAGATGGTGGTCAACCACTGTGCATAAATAGGAACGTCATGCTCGTCCTAGGAAGCCGAAGACTAATTCTAGCAACAGGTCTCTCCTAGTTGCAACTTTAATGATTCCAGAGCAAGGCTGCAAATCATCACTCCTTGCTGAAGAGTTGGAGACTTTCCAACTCCTGTCCAGAACACATGTCTAGCATGCTCACTGGACTGGATCATTCACTTAGCGTGTCATTAACAGTGAGATGATCCTGGCCACCATAAGAACCATTATACTGTTATGGGGCCGCGAAACCACAACCACCACGATACTCCCATATAGGGGCCAACCTCAATAATCAGCCAGAGAACAGTTAAAAGTCTAAAGAGACAAATAACGGAACTCTGCGAGCTTAGTGATTCCCGTGGAAATAAAGTGGAGTTTCCAGTTGTACCCCTGCTGACTTCAGGGGACTGGGCTCCCTTTTTCCCCAGTTGCACTGTGTCTAGATAGTGGAATTCTATAAAGACCATATTTATGTGCCCCCGGGCGGAGCTCATTGGAGACAGTAGGATATCCAACTCTATTGATTCTCTATCGTTACTACAATGGTAAGTGCTCTAATGAAATTGGGGAACTTGTTACTGATACTCGCACGTTTTCACGTTTAACTCGATGAGCGCATATCCATTTGTGGTTGATTGGCCAGTGAATCCCACTACGTATTACAGGGAAAATTCGTTTTTCAGCAGAACAGTCCGTATGTGGAATAAAATCCCTCCGGAGGTCTTTCCTGTCACTTTCAGTCTGGGAAAGTTCAAATCGATTTTCAATGGGGCTAAAATTACTTTTATCTGGGTACGGTTTTCCGTCGACCTTCGTCAAATTTGGTTTGTGAACAAACCGGTTTCGGCTGTTTGCCATCTTCAGTGTTCTCTTTGTACTAGTTGCGTTCTAATGTCAGTTGTGTTTATATAGTTCGTGCCTCTCTTCGTGTTATTGCGTTCGTCACTTTCTGTCTTTTTTTTGCCTGTGTCTCTCTCTCTCTCCTTTTTCGTTTGTCTCTTTTTACCTAATTTGTCGCTCCCTTTTTCATTCGTCTTTTTTTCTAACTAAATCCTTTTACGATCATGCTTGTTGTCCGTTTTTGTTTATGTGTGAACCTATCGGGTTTTTTCTTTTTTTTTTATGTGACATAATAGTCTGTAATTGTTCGTTTATGATGTTCTTTATTGCCTTGGTCTTGCGCAGCTGCGTAACGTTTTTGTGTTGGTGTAATGTTTCATATATTGTGTCCGAAGCAGTGTTTATTTGTTCATTTATTATTCCTCCCTCAAATGTTTTTTGTTTGTATATTTCCATGTTTTCTAATACATTTAGTCTCCTTCCTTTGTGCTGTGTATGAAGCAGTTTAACCGTTGTTTTTATATGTCCTGGTGTACATTTGTTGTTGAATATATGGTTCGCAAAGTTTGATCCTGGAGTTGATTCTGGCTCTCGTAATTTTCTGTTATAGTCTCTAATGTGTTCCCTAAATCTGGTCTTAATTTTTCGTCCTGTTTGCCCGATGTAGCTATAATGGCATGTACAAGTTAATTTGTACACTCCTTGTTTGTCTAGTATATTTGCCTCGGTTGTTTTATTCCGTAGTATTCTGTCTAGGTTGTTTCTTGTTCTGAATGCGGTATTGATGTTGTGTTTTCCAAAGAATTTCGCCAGTTTGTACGTTGATTTTTCCATATATGTTAATGTAGCCCATTTTTTCCTTTCTTCTCCTGTTCTTTGTTCGTTCTAATTTGTTTCTTGATGTTATCTACGAGGCGCTTTTTGTATCCGTTGTTTTCCGCTATGGTGTATATTGTTTCCATTTCCTTCATATACATTTGCCGTGTTAGTGGTGTTCTCTCGAGTCTTGTTATTAACTGCCTGATTGCTGCGTTTTTGTGTTGCTGGGGATGATTTGATGAGTTGTGTATTATTGTGTCCGTTGCTGTTGGTTTCCTGTATATTTCATATTCGATTCTGTTCGAGATTATGTTCCTCTTGATCGTTAGGTCCAGATAATTAATTCTCTCCTCATCTTCTTTTCCCATTGTAAATTTTATGTTCTCGTGTCTTCCATTCAAGTAATCTAGAATTTGCCCATCGTTATTTCCCTCTAGTATACATATGATGTCGTCACACTGCATATGTAGGGATCATCCCCTAAATGCTGGTCCGAAAAGAAATAAAAAAAAAATTTTTTTTAGATTTTCCATGACAATTTTGCAAAAATGTTGTCTAATTCCAAGGTGTCGTCTTCTTCCAAGGTTTAAAGTGCACATTTTTGAAATGCAATTTGTACTGATTTTGCTCTTAAGCCGCCGCTCATGTTTAAAATAAGATGGCTGACAAATTTTGTCTTTTTTTAAATCCATTCTCTTTTTTAAATTGTGGTAAAATTTAAAGGCAGATTTTTGTAAATGTCTTAATTAGAATGGGGTCTGTAAATTATTATGTTTTTCTAAAATTAAAATCTTAAAAAAATAAAACTATTTCTGTTTTAAAACACGTTATTATTTTAAAAAGTGCCACATGCAAGACCGTTAAATTTAAACAAGTAAGCAAAACTTGTTGGAATAATTTCCACTTCGCAACCATAAATTAAAAGTTTATATTTTTTTTTAATACGGTATTAAAATCATATAATTATTAATTTATAGTTTGTTAACTGTGTCAATAACAATTACGGGAGATATTCGATACAAATAAATGCCATTAATTTGCAATACGTATTGCAATAAATATAAAAAAAATATAAAAACTTGAAAAAGAAAAGAAACAAAAAAAAAACATAAATAAAATAAACCTCCCACTAAATTGTATCCTACGAAAGATCGTTATGACGCCCATTTGGTTGGAAATAAAGGCGCCAATTTGTTTTAAAGTGTTTTAAATACAAACAAATCTAAAGCAAAAACTAAAACTACAACTACAAATACAGCAAATACAACAAACACAAAAGCAGTTCTTTAAAAAGCAAATTTTGTTGTTGTTTCTTTTTTTGAAAAACATTACAAGCGGAACAATAATGAAATTGCAACAACTGCTGCCATAACAATAAATATTGAAATGTTGATATTGATGGTGTTCGTAATGTTAATGGTGGTGTTTGCGCTGATGCTGCTGATTATAACAAATAGTACATGGATGATGACTTCATCATTGTCAGCAATGATGGCAGGCAAGCAGGCATTAAGACAGTGAAACCCAGCATTTGCACAAGTTCAACTGAAATTGCAAGTAAATCCTTGGCTTTAAATTTCATCTTCATCTTTCTTCGTTTTATTTCGTTTTATTATTTCTATTGCATTGATTACCTACCATTGGCCAGGCAGGCAGCCATCAATGTGAAGGCTGATTGGCTTACCGACTCACTCGCTGGCTAGCCGGCTATTTGTTTGACTGTTCGTTGATTTGGCTTAATGACGAAAACAATGTTAGTAGGCCTGCTTATGGTTGCTGTACTAAAAGCTTCTGCTGATGTAGTTTTTGTAGTAATGACGAGAATCTTGATGTTGACAACAAAGTATACGGCGAAATGAACAGTTCAATTATATGAGTTGCTTAGAAGCTTTGAAGTATGCACTTACTGTTGCTATCATCATATCGGAAACATCATCTTAACTACTACAGTTAAGCAACATTTTATACAACACTATTTACAACGTAAAACATTGACCATAAAATGCCAACAACTTTAATTATAAAACAACAACAACAACAATAAACAAAAACTTAAGCAAAACGATGACAATATTGTGATAACATTGCATAAGCATTTATTTACATCAAAAAAATAATTTTTATGACTGGTAAAAACAAATTTATCTCAATACGGCTGTATTGATGTATGTTCTACAGATGATCATGAGTTCAAATCCCAACAAAGTTTTGAGTGGAAGGTAAAAAAAAATTATTATTACTAAGTGGCGAAAAAGTACAACACAGAAGTTCGTTCGCGGTAAATGACTTTTAAATGACGCCTGTATATAAAACGCAAATTTTCGGAAGTTAGAGAAGAAACTGCTAACACTGCAATGTGCGGCTGATTGCTTAAAACACTTTATTAGTAAATTAATCAAAATAATTCGAATTTTCCCAGAGCAACGAGCAGAAGTCGCGAGTATAAAACTAAGTACTTCTAGACCAATGATGGACGAACTTTTTGGGTGGCGGGCCAATAAATGAAAAAAAATCTTGCGGCGGGCCATTAAATTAAAAAAAAAAAACATAGAGGGCCATTCATTAAAAAATTATGGGGTTGCTGTTCAATTAAAAGTTCGGTTTAAGCGATATATTTATTAGTTATATTACGTAATATTTTAAAACAACATAACAATTTTATAGGTTCATTATGATTTTAAGATTTTCCAGATGTATGGGAAGCATGGATCTGTTTCTGACTTGACATAATTTCCTCAAAATCTGGTTCCAGCTGGGAGAATGCGACTTTTAATAAATGAAATAGATTCTCGTCTGACAATCGGTTTCTTATTGAATTTTTTCTGCATTTCATTGCTGAAAAGGCCTGTTCGCATAAATATGAGGAAGCAAAAATTGCCATAATTTACTGCGCATGATTAATTAGCTTTGGAAATTCATCTTTTGCTAAGGATTTATAGAAATTAAGCTTATCTGTATTTAAAAATAGCTTTTTTAAATTATTATTACATTGCAATTCTATACTTTCCAATAGTAGATCAGATGGAACATTCTCAGGATTAACTTTAAGAGGCATTGAAAAAATATCTAAACATGGTTGGACTTTTCTTAAAGTCAGCTAATCTGGCCTCAAATCCTGAATACAGTTTTAATAAAGATTGTGAAAAGACTTTTAACTTCTCTTCACTCACAGCTCTGCCTCAAAGAATTAAGTCTTGGAAAATGAGTCAAATCATTTTTTCCCAAACATTTAGAAAATATAAACAATTGAGTTTTAAAAAACCTCAAACTGCCCCAAGTTTCATCTATAAATTGATTTCTTCCCTGTAACTTCTTTTTCAGTTTATTATAGTGCTCGAGTAAATCCGTGAAAAAAGCAAACTCGATGCACCAATTCTTATCCTCCAATAATTCCCACTCATCCCAAATTTCAGTTTTGGTTTTTAGAAAAACTTTAATTTCTTCGAGAAGACTCCAAACTCTCGAGAAGGCATGCCCACAACTCAGCCACCTGATCTTTGTGTAATAAAGTACATCTGAAAATTCTGCATCAACTTCCGATAAAAACTCTTGAAATTGTCGATGTAACAAACCACAGGCTCGAATAGTATTAACTAATTTTATAATAATATTAAGTACGTGGTTAATATCCAAGGCAGCCTTTCAAAGAACATCTCGGGGGATTATACATTGTAAAAAAATTGTTTCGCTTTCAGTATTCAAACTTTTATAAACTCCTGCAAACCCCGTATTTTTCTCCACCATGTTAGGTGCTCCATTAGTTGTTAAATTAATTAATTTGGAAATTGGGGCATTAAGAGATTCCATCCCCTCTCTAAATTCATCATAAATTATTTTTCCGGCCGTCTTTCCTTTCAAAGATCTCAAACAAGCAAGTTCTTCGGTTATTACAAAGTTTTCATCGACTACTCTGATAAAAATTAGAAGTTGGGCTGTATCACTCCTGTCAACACTCTCGTCCATAGTGACTGACGTCCATCGAGTTGATTTGTTAAATTAGAAGAAATCGCTTCAATTCTTTTTGTGACCATTCTACGTGACAGCCCTGTAGATTCGAAATCTTTTAATTTTTCTGGGCATAATACTTTTCCAATGCTAATTAACACTTCCTTAATAAATTCTCCTCCAGAAAACGGTTTCTTACTTTTTGCTATTTTATAGGCAACAATGTGACCAGCTAACGTGCAGGATCGCTGGACACTTCTTTGATTTTTAAAAAACATTTGCTGACTAGATATTTTTCTTTTCAATTCCTCTGAATGAACTTTCTTGTCTTCAGCTGTCATTTTATAGTACTTCGACCCAAGATGTTTTGAATTAAAGTGCCTAGCGAGATTATAATCTTTTAGTACAGCTACCGGTTCTTGGCAGATAAGACAAATAGGTTTTTGGTTATATTCAATAAAGAAGTACTTTCATGTCCACTCTTCTTGACATTTCGAATCAATTTTTCTCTTTCCATTTTCGATTGACATTTATGGGGGTAAACAACTTAGACTATTTTACTATTGCACTTATATTTACTTCTACACTTTATTATTTTAATTACACAAATAAAACTGTACGTTGGCAACTTTATAATTTTACTTCACAATTTATTCTTTACGTCACGAGATTTACACTTTTGCTGATTGCTGATTAATCCATCGCTGGCCCTTTTATATTTGTTGCGCATGTTGTCTCGAATATTCAAGAATCTTCTAGATATCACATATAATAGTTGTTGTTATGTTATACGTTCAGTTTTCTATATTAGTTGTTAGTGTTTTATGATGTTTATGTTTCTTCTTGGAATATTGCATCAAAAAGTTGTTGTTCTCTTGTGTGTACAATATTTCCTAGAAAACTACGCAGTTTGGACACAATACAATAGGTCTATATTAGTTGTTTTTGTTTCATGCTTGTTAAGTTTCTTTTTGAAATATTGTATAAGAAAGTTGTTGCTGTCTTGTGTGTACAATATTTTCCAGAAAACATCGCATTTTTTTGCTAAAATTGTCAATTTATATCTTTTTTAAAACATAATGAAAATTTATTTTTTGGGCATAATTTTTTAATAGGTGATTAATTTTTTTTTTAAAAAACGCTCGGCGGGACGGATTGAAACCATCACTGTTCTAGACTAAAAAACTCGTCAGCAAATAAAATAAAAAGCGAAAATTGACGTTTATATCATGTCACTCTAAAAACATCCCTCATATCGTACTTTTATAATTTTGTGTTCTTCTTCTTATATTAGACAGTGCGTAGTATAACTGACACTATCCAAATTGAACATGTCTGCCTTTTAATACCAACAAGTTTTAATAATAACATATTATTAATTACACATCACTTTTGAAACGCCCTTTAATCTGTGATAATTTCCAGACTCTAACCTTTGCGTGACAGACGCATAGATATTGTAGCAAAAACAATAGCATTACAATGTTGTATGTATAATTGTATTAAGGATAGGGAACACTTTACTTTCATTTTTCATTTTATGTTTTTGAACGAAATGAGAGTTTTATTGAAATACACAAGAAAACAATAAAATAATTAGTAATTCTAGTTTTGTTATTTACATTTTTTCACTTACTTGATATCTTACGAGCTGATTAGGCCCTTGGCCTAATCTTGCACATTTTATGGGAAGCATTTCGTATTATACAAGTTATTCAATTTAACTCTCAATCGGTTTGCATATAATGAGTAAAATAAAATTGCCTGTAGCAACAATTGATTTATATATTTTACACGTCTGTCTGACACTTTAGTTTGTATTGATTGACATACTCCATAAAACTTTAGAGAATCGTTGTAATCACTGGGAGCTATGCAGGAGCGGGCAATTTGTTTGGTTATGTGTAAAAGGAACTTTTGAAACTTCTAGAACAGAGTGTTAGTCTAATAGTGAAAAATCTTAATACAGTTGTAAGCATTACAATTAGTAGCTGATACGCCCACAAACTTAAATATTAGGAATTGCAGACACACATGACCATCCCTCTACATTATTGTCTATTTTCCTTTCATTGAAATCACTTCGCATCGCCAACTCTATTAGTTAAAAAGTGAAAAGCACTTTGCAATTAAAAATTACTTTTACAGAATTTTACAGTAGTAAAATTAAAAAAATGGCCAAAATTTACCAAAAATTTTACCAAAAATTTCCGAAAGATCGGTGCACTGGTTCCATCTATAACTTTCGGACCTTTTCGACAGACAGACAGACAGATATTTAATTCATTTTTTTCTTGACATGTGTGCTCAAGGCAATTACGCAGCCCTTTTTTTCATGCAACTGCCCGCAGTATTTAGATTGTTTTTTATTGATGACTTCGTTGTGGTGGCATTTTATTTTCTCAAATAGAGTTTTAAGTTTGGCGGCAAGCATTTATCTGGACACTGGATGACGTTTACAAATTAAGACATTTTAGCATTCTCGTGGTCACACCAAATATAACATGAAGGAAGCACTCACAGTTAAATGGCTAAAAACCAAAAAAAGAAAATAAAGCAAAAAAAAACAGCTTTAAGTAATGAAGCAAAGCAGCAACAACCAATTAAACCGCAACTGTAGTTCGTCTTGTTGTTGTTGTAAAGGTAATGATGTTAATTAAAATGTACAACTGTTTGGCTGAAAGTTGCTGCTAATTTCTGCTTCCACTGCTGCTGGCTGACTGACTTTGTGTTGCTATTGAAATCCGATACTCCTGTGTTAACGGCCACTTATCGTCGTCGTCGTCGTCGTGGTCGTCATCATCGTTGCTATTTATTGCTGTATTATATTGTTACTATATGTTGTTATTGCTGGTTGTACTGATTTTACAACACGGATAACAAGACCGCAACTTAAGGCTTTTGTTAGCCAGCCAGCCTTACTGCCTGATACCTGCATACCTGGTTGAATGGGGCTGGTTACTAAAAGCCTCGCCTGGCTAATAGTTGCTGTCACACCAAAAAACGATTAAAAAAATACACACACACAGCCGTACTAAAAACTTATTTAATATGAAATGAAACGAAATCTTTCACAAAAGCGAAGCAAAATAATTCTTTCAATAATGACGTTACATGTTCATACGTAATTGTAATTTATTGTTATGCAAGTGTGTAATTAATTCGATTATAAATAAATGCAACAACAGTAATAACAACAATAAAAGGTTACCGATATGTACAACAATAACAAGATCAAAAGCATTTATTGTCCCTATAAATCAACAATGGCCAACCATTCGGCCACATTTCACAGCAAAAATAAAAATTAAAATTAACTAAATAAATAACAATGGTTTTTTTTAAATAAATTTAACACTATATTTTCAATATTTTGCTTTCCCTTGGAAAGCTTTTGCAGGAAATTAATTTTTATAAAAACAAAAATTGTTAACAATTTGAAAAAATGACATACTTAAAATTTTAAATAGGAACAAAGAAGGATATTTGACATTAGATGAGATAACAGAATTATTAGAATATATAAATAGATTAACTCATATTTTTGAGAAAAAGATTAAGGAAACACATAGTAGGAAATTTAAGACTCTTTCTGATGTTCCAAGAAAGGAATTGGAAATTAAGGTTAATGAAGATTGGTTTGTTAACAATACTGACATATATGTCCCAGGCGATGTTAAGTGGATTCTTTCTCTAAGACAGAAATTTGCATTACCACTTGAAAAGAAAAATTTTCCTATGATGAAGGTAAATTCAGAAGATGATTTGCTTCAGACTATAAAAAAGGGGATCAGGAAGTAGCAGGGACAAAACTAACAATGATTATTGATAGCAACATTAGCAACATTAGACCTACAGCAAGGGATATTTTTATATTAGATAAAGTGAAAAGCGCTAAAAAATTTTTGAATACTAATAGGAACACATTAATTGTTAATGCTGACAAGGCTAATGCTATGAACAGAGACGATTATAATTCGATAAAAAATGACATTCTTAACGATTCTGAAATGTACTCAATATTGGATAAGGATCCTACTACTAAATTGCAAAAAACAAACAATGTTTCAATTGATGAACTTTTTAAAAAAGATATTGTTACTGTTAGCGCGACTTCCAAAGGCCACTTGAATCAGATGGTATCATCGATTTTATTTCGGTGTAGCATCGGCTCTGATTCCGTGTTGTGTTGGTGCCTTCGCCATTTTCTTTTTTTGATATGCTTCTTTTGGTACGAGGACAGCAAGCAGCTCAGACGAGATTAACTGTATAATAAAAGTTTCCACAATTTCCTTGTTAAAAGGAATTTTAATAAACTAATAGTTACGTTTATACCTTTTAAAAACGTTTTGTTGTGGGTTCTTTATTGCAAAATAAATAACACCAGGTTTTAGAATTATTAAATTTATAAAAATTTTATTTACTTTAACTACACAAAGTTGACACTTGAGAATAATTTATTTAAAATGCACGTCTTTACTTGATGAGGTTTAATTTTACACTGACTGATGATTCACTTAGACGCTTCCCTATTTATATTTGTCCATTTAAAGTCTAGAAGATTGTAACGACACGCTCTCGCGTTATGCTGGGATAAAACTCGCGGCGTCCAGGGTTCGCTACAAAAAAAAATGTTGCTTCACTGATAACACAAAGCCACTTTTGTTTTACTAATAAAATTTTTTTATTATTATAATCCACTTCTTAAACTAAGTTAAAATTATACTACATCACTACTGAGCACGCCAACGACGATCAACCGCCTCGTGGCCCTCAAGAGTTTTTGTCTCCACTCTCCGCCGGCTAGCCTACTGCTTCTCACACTGGAGCGAATAAAATTCTGGTCCAGTGTGAGCAGAACAGTTTGCCTGTCCACCAGTTTTTGACTTGTCGCGGTTGTCACGAATAAGATTCTGAGACAACCTCTCCACGTCGAAATTGATGTTAGCCTTTTGACGATCTTGTCCGTCTTGTTCAGCTAGGGCGAATAAAATTCTGGCCTAGCTGAACAAAGCGTGGCCTGGCTCTGGGCTCCGTCACCTGGGCGAATACAATTCTGGCCAGATGAAGCAGCGACAGCACTTGCTTGGCCGTAGACCTCAGCTCTACTCAATTAATTCAAAGTCGAATAAAGTTCTGACTCTGATTAACTGAGCTGAACCTATTCGCAAGACTATTTTAATTAAGTTGAATAAAATTCTAACTCACTAAAAAGAAGTCTTGCCCGGTTGCTTGCCCGTGGCCAACTCTTCTCAAATACGTAATTATCTCGCTTTTATATGTTTCTGCCAGGCACACATACACACCCATACCACTAAACTACAGCTGATTGCTACTGTTTAGGGTTGTGTTTAATGGTATGTCCTTCTCACGGATGTATCCTCGTGTTAATAGATGGCGCTTTTTAACGGCTATTATTTGTCTTTAAAATTAGTACATTACGATTTTAAATATTTCATTAAACAAATAATAAATATAATTTGAAAATATGACAAGTATATAATAGAATTCATTTGATAATAATAAAAAACAGTAAAAAAAATTAATAAATGTGAAAAATATATATAGAGTTTAATTGCTTGTGATCTAATTGCTATGTGATCCAAAAACAAGCCTGCCGACTTTTGGTCGTCACAAGATTTAAGAATCTTCTATTCCCTTTGTACCGCATTTTGTTGTAGACGAAACTTGACGAAAAGTTTTGTTAAGTACATTATAGTTTGCCACATATGATTAAGCCAACGTAGGCATAATATAGTTGGGCCTTATTATAAAAATAATTTTTGGAAATAAGTGATCAATTTTAATTACTCGGTACTAGTTAATGTATTTATTTTCGGCACTAAAACGATCTGACAACTCACTATATTTTTTAGTTTATTTTAACTACAAACGTATAGTTGTTGTTATACTTTACACTTAGAGTTAGAAAAGAACTAACTCTGTAAAGAAAAGTAAGTGAAAAATAAAGTCACGGTTGGCTGATCAATTTTGCTACATTTTTATTAAAGTAATTCATGAAGTTTTGAAAATAATTGAATTCAAATGGCCTCTACCCTTGGTGACACATGTGTGACATCTTATCAAAAGGTTATTCATTACTGCCTGGAGTGTTGCAACGGCAATTGTCTTAATTACCATTCGAATGAATTGCTTTAAATCATCCAAATTTGTTGGGTTTCTTTTGTACACAAAAAAAGAAATAAAAACTCAGGTGCAGTGAGTTCAGGAGACCTGGGAGGCCAACGGAATGTGGAGTTTCTTTAAATCAGTTTATTGGGGAATTGCTGCAATTCTGTCACAACAGGCGTGGCTATCTGACAAGTTGCTCCATCTTGTTGAAACCAAACAGAGTTGAAAGTAATTCTATTTCGGCGTAATTCTGGAAAGAAAAATTCTTTCAACATCTTTAAGTAACGGTCTCCATTGATCGTAACAGTAAAACCGTTTTGTTCGAAAAAGTAAGACCCGCACAGTGACGCGAAGTGGATGTAATTGCATATGTGATAGAGTATCTGTGGGTTAGAATTACTTCCCCCTCGACAATTTTGTTTGTTAACGTTGCCGTTTAAATAAAAATATGCCTCGTCGGACATAAAAATGCAGTTCAAGATGTTTTCATTCTCTGACGCCATTTGAATGCTCTTCTCACAAAATTTTAAGCGAATCGGGAAGTCTGTTGGGTTCAGTTAGTCGGCACTATAAGATTAACTTGTTTAGTTAGTTAAGAAGTAGAATATTGTGTATAACAAAAAATGTGTAACTAATTTTTTCGCAGATCCGTGTGGTTTACTTATTTCTGAACAAATTTTATTGTGAATGAAACGTATCAACGCGTTGAATAGTTACTAATGACCTTGTTACGCTAAAAGTCCTAATGGTCCTAACTTATTTTATAATTGTGGTTTTAAATCGAATGCATTTTTAATTATAGTTTTTTGTTTAACGGCAATTCGCTAGGCAGTGCCATCTTTACTTGGTGGTACAACTGGCGGCCGATAACGAACGTTTTATACATCAGCTGTGGAGATGGTAAATGGGTATTACGTGATAAGATTTACACCTGCATCTGGCAGTGAGCCTTAATCAGATGGTGGTCAAATCACTGTGAATGAAAAGCAACGTCATTTACGCCCTAGGAAGCCAAAGACTAATTCTAGCAACAGGTCTTTCCTAGTTGCAATTTCAGCGGTTCCAAAGCAGGGTCGCAAACCACTAATCCTTGCTGAAGAGCTAGAGACTATCCAACTCCTGGTCCAGAACACATGACTAGCATGCTCACTGGATCCGGATCATTCACCCGCGTTGTTCTCAGTAAAGGTGAGATGATCCTGGCTCCCTAATAAAATTCATGAGGGGCCACGAACCACACAGCCACCACGAAGCTCCTGAAGGGGCAATCTCAGAAAAACAGCTAAAAGTCTAAAAAGACATTTAGCAGAACTCTGGGGCTTACTGATTGCCGTGGAAATAACATGGTGCTTCCAGTTGACTCCCTGCAGCCTTCGGGTGACTGGGCTCTCATATACCCTCGAACGACACAAGTCTAGATAGTTAAGTAATCCATAAAGACTTATAAATGTAAGCCCGGGAGGGCAGCATAGATACCTGTGTTTGTTTTTTTTTTAAGATAATTAGCATTTAGGCAGCAACAATGCCTATTTAGTCAAGTACCGTGCTACATTCTTTAGGAAAGGGATAGAGAATATATGAAACAGGTGATGAAAGTAGAAGGATAGTCGGAAATTAACTGCCGTATATAAGAGGGCACAGCGACCAGTGACTATGCCTTCATCGCTGAGCAGCCCCACCGACAGTCAATTTTTATTTTTGTAGTGAAAAAAACCAAGGTCTTCGTTGGGAATCGAACCCACAACCCCTATACTGACAAGCTAGTACACTACCTACTAGCCTACAGGGGCACCTGTTGCACAGATGATCATGAGTTCATGCCTCAACAGAGCCCTGATTAGAAAGGAAAATAAAATAAATTATTATTGAGAAGCTGCGGCAGATGAGCTATTTAGAAGGCAAATAAACGAAAGAAAACAGCTTAAATAGGTCGGTATCCCGATCAAAAAATAAAAATGCTTGTGTATCCGCTGTAACGATTCTAGCCAAAGCCAGAAAATTTCTCACCCATAAGACAAGAAAAAACCAAACTAACGTAGTGGTATTTGCAGTCAAAATTATTTCACAAAATGTATTTTATTTAAGCTCCGCAGAGTTTTTTTTAACAAGACCTCTTACGCTATCACCAAATAAACTTAGAATGAGAAACTTAAGATAAATAAAATAATAAAATTTTATTTAGTTCAGCCAAACACTAGAATATTTTATACCAAAAAAAAAAAAAAAAATTAGGGTGGCAAACGACAAAGGACATAAAACTAACAAAATACCGCTATGACAAGAAATCAGCAAACAACAACAGCAACAAAAAAAACCGATATTTTTTTATTGAATATTCAAAATACAAAAAAAACATTCAGTTGCTGTCGCCCGCTTGAGTCAAAGGAACGACCAGCCAACAGAATTTTAAATTAAAACAAAAGTCGTGATGACTAGGTCGTTGGATATTTTTTTCCATCTTTAACTTTGACTCTAAACGGCTTACGTGGTGGCAGCTTTGTTGTGTTTTTGGTTTTTTTTTTGTTTTTGTAACTCCTTAGCTGACTGCCGGGAGCGATTTGTGTTTTAAACTTCAAACTTAACCTACTGTCAACTGCTACAACAAAAGCAGCAACGACAGACAATATCATACTTTTAACTTCTTATAACTACTTTTGTTGTTGCTGTTAATGTTTAGATCTAGTAATTCGTTTATTTGTATGCATGTGTATGCATTCAGCCAACAGTCAACAACAATCATGACAATTTGTAGCGACAATTCAACACGGATACAATCAGTTTAACAAACAACAATATAAACATAAAATAAAAGCCTCTGTGGCAACAACAACAGCAACAATTAGAAAAAAAAAGTAAACTAGCTGTCAACTTAACAACATTTGTTGATTGCAACATTAACCACCTATTTGTTGCCCTTATAAAGAAACAACTGCAACACAACAAAACGCAAAACTATAGAAAAAAAATATTCCAAAACTGTATTTTTTGCATCTTAAATAACAACAACAATTCATTTAATCAGATTAATCAAAATGTTTTCAATTAATTTTTATTCAAAACGTTTTTTATGTCTTTTTGCCAACAAACAAGAGGAACCAGAAACACAAATACACAGCCACAAAATGGAAATCGAAATTTTTAGCACTTTAAGACGGAAATATGTATTAAATATTATCAAACGTCACCTCCTTAACGAAATAATAAACAAAAGCGTTCTTAACAAACATTTAAACGAAATATGTAATTTTGTCGAACATTTTCTTTGCTCTTATTCTACTAGACTTGCTAAGTTGACGAAACATTCCACTAAACAAGGCGAATTGGTTATGGCGAAATCATTCATTAGATGATAATCGAAGCGAATTCATTAATCGTCGTTGGTAGAAATTACAAACTTTCCACACAAAAAAGCTCTCACACTGAGTTAGTATATGGAATTTGGTGGCGAAATTGAAGATTAATTTAAAGTTATATAAAAATAAAATTAATCGCAATGAAAAAAAAGGGCGAGTAGTGCACAAAATATTAACTAAATTTAATAGTGTTAAGTGGCGGCAAATCCGGCTACGGTTATTCGCATTAACCTGCTTTAATCCTTCCTTCAAACCATTAACAAAAAAAAGAAAATAATTAGTCCCTGTTTACACGCTTCAGCTTTTGTGGCTCATTGTTTTTTATAAAGTTAACGTAATGTCTACACGCAGCAAATTGTTTCAACAATTTTCGTGTTGTGCTCTACCTTAAAATTCGTAGTTTTTGACGTTTTATTTCATTCAAGTTGTGAAAAAATAGAGTTGAAAGAAAAGGTTTATTAAAAAAAATGGATGTAAAAGAAAAAACTTACATACTGGAGTCTATAACTTACTGCATTGAAGAAGTCATTGAATGGGATTCTAATGACAGTGAAAAAGATGGAATTTTGAAAAAATTTTTGATAGTTTTGAATTTGTTAGTCATCAATTTATTTATTTTTTGATTAATTGTTTACATACTTTTTTGTTTATCCTGAAGATGCCAACCATTAGTTGCTGTCACACGAAAAACGATTAAAAAAATACACACACACGCACAGCCGTACTAAAAACTTATTTAATATGAAATGAAACGAAATCTTTCACAAAAGCGAAGGAAAAATAATTCTTTCAATAATGACGTTACATGTTCATACGTAATTGTAATTTATTGTTATGCAAGTGTGTAATTAATTCGATTATAGATAAATGCAACAACAGTAATAACAACAATAAAAGGTTACCGATATGTTACAACAATAACAAGATCAAAAGCATTTATTGTCCCTATAAATCAACAATGGCCAAACATTCGGCCACATTTCAGAGCAGAAATAAAATTAAAATTAACTAAATCAACTTTAATTTTGTTTTACCAGAAGAAACTAAAACAGAGTGTTTGATTCATTGTGATATTAGACAAATTTTTCATTGACAACTACTTGCCTTGCGATTGCTGTGTTGTTGGAACTTAATTTCTGACTTTTTTCAATAAACGCATTGGTTATTGTTCAAGGTTTACAAATTTGATGAAAAATGGTTTTATCAGTGTTTCCAATAAACGCGGCTTGAAACGCTATAGGTACAAGTGTAGTCCCTGCTTACACGCTTCAGCTTTTGTTGCTCATTTTTTTTATAAAGTTGACGTAATTTGTACACGCAGCAATTTGTGTCAACAATTTCCGTGTTGTGCTTTGTCTCTTTGACGTTTTATTTCATTGAAACTATGAAAAAATATAGTTAAAAAAAAGGTTTATTGAAAAAAATGCATGTAGAAGAAAAAACTTACATACTGCATTGGAGAAGTCATTGAATGGGATTCTGATGACAGTGAAAAAGACGGAATTTTGACAAAATTTTTGATTATTTTGATTAGTTAGTTAGTCAACAATTTTTTAAATTTTTGATTAATTGTTTATATACTTTTTTGTTTATCCTGAAGATATTGAAATATAATAAGAAATAAATTTTAAAAAATTTTTATAAAATAAAAACCTAGTGCTTAATAATAAAAAACTACTAATTATTATTAACTACTTTTATTTTCCAAAAAGTCTCTCTAAAATACCAACATAATAACATATAATAATTTCCTTACCCTATTGTTCCTAAATATATTTTTAAATATATTTATCATTAATCGTAATTATTAATGACATATGTGTGTTTAAGATAAAAAAAGGTTGTAAAGATCATAACATATTGTAGACAACCTAATACTGTAAATACATTCTTAGCATCTACGGGAATTTACTTAGCTTAAAAGAATATTAGAGAATATTTATTACTACAGAAAACAAGTTTATGCATGAGCGTCCCTAACTCCAGCAATTTAATGATGAAATTTGAACATTCCTTTTTAACAATGAAACAGAGAAAAAAAATGCCAAAAATACAACTGTGTTTATATGATTACAAATTGAAACACAAAACGAAATTCCCGAGTACAAGCAGCTCCGTACTGCAGTGAAATAGAAACATTTTCAATTTTTATACCTTCTCTTTCCCCCCAATGAAAGAATCAAAAGTTGAGCAACAAAAGTTGAGGCGTGTAAACAGGGACTAAAAAAATAAAGCCGAGCCGCCAATGTATTTTAATAGCAACCACCTCTGAAATATATATGGCTCAGCAAATGATTATTTTTTCTTTTTACAAATTCAAAATGGATTAGTAAATACACATTTAATGTAGAGCTACCTTATAAATTAAGTGTTAATCTTTTAACAGTTACCTTTGATCCAAATATCACATTCTTACTACCACTAACTCTTTTTCGAAAAAAGAACAAAAATTTCACAAAACCCATTAACTTTTTATAGAAAATTTCATACAAATGTATTTAGGTATGAACAGGTTTGTTTACAACGCATCAACGGTTTTATCTTTATCAGCCCTTTTATCTCATTGGCTATTTCTTGCTGGATGGAGGTATGTCAAAAATATTAATAAAACACAATATAAAAAAAAAATTTTTTTGTGATTTAGTTAGAATTTCTTAGATATTAGAAATTCTAATAATTACCCTTGTTACAATTTCGCCTTGATACAAATAAAAATTAGGATTTACTTCAGTATGTTTCTAAATACAGAATGTCCGCCGGAAAGATATACTTTTTTTGTTTTGTCGCTATTTTCTTAAGCATTAGTCTTGACAGTTCATATTTGACAGTCGTAAAGTAGACACATGGCAAATTTATTATGGAAAAATAATCGATAAACTAACGTGTTTTAATCGTTAAAACATTTTATCAAAATCAATCATGGATTACTGTAGTAATGAGAAAGCGCACTGCTAGATTGGCTGAACATTAATTACGGCTGCTCAAGAAAGTGTTCAAAACAATCCATCAAACAATTCGAAGCCGTGCTCAGGAGCTTGGTCTTAAAGAATAACTTTGGCCATAGTTTTGCACAAGGATTTGCATTTGTTTCCATAAAAGCTTCAGTCGACGCAAGAGCCAACCCTGACAACCCCGATTTACATGAAAAAATCATAATAAGTGACGAGGCACATTTTCATTTAAATGGATATGTGACTAAACAGAAGGTCACCTTTGCATCCATTAAAAGTGACAGCCTGATCTGCAATTAGGTCGAGAGGAATCGTTGGATCTTCCTTCTTTGAAAATGAAAACGGCGTACCCGTAACTGTGAATGGGGAGCAGAAGTGTTATATGATCGAAAACTTTTTAACGCTACAACAAGACGGTGCTACATCGTATACAGTGTATACAGAGACCTCTTTCTACAACAAGGTATTTTCGAAAATTAAGGTGTTGATTGGCCTCCACGGTCAACTGATTTGACTGCTCCGGACTTCTCTTTGTGGGAATATCTGAAAAGCAAGATGTATGCAAACAAACCAGAAACCCTTAAGGCGATGTCAGATAAAACTTTGTTGCTTTGCGTGACATTTGAAACTTTAAAGCAAAAGCGTAAATCAAGAGGTGTATGTCACAATAAACTTTGACAACACTCATGAATTTTTTGTTTACACCCACACCCAAATACACAAACACAAATAATAAAAACCAGGTGTTTGTCAAAGCGCGCAAAAAGTTGAATGTTAGTTAACTTTTCGCTTTGCGCTGCGTCAAAAGTGCTTTATGTGGCAACTTTCATACATTTACGTACATTTTAATTCAAATGTCAAAGCGAATCACTGACGCAACGCAAACCAAAAGTTTTATCTGACACGGCCTTTAAGAAACTCAAACAAAATATTCGTGATTTAACTAATGAAATATCGCGTGAAATGTGTCAGAATGTAATGAAAAATCTGTTTAGTAGGGTTAGCATTTGAGAGCCAGACACTTATCTGATATTGTATTCCATTACGTGATAAGCTTTACATCTGCGCCTGGCAGTGAGCCTTAATCAGATGGTGGTCATACCGCTGGGAATGAAAAGCAACTTAATTCACGCCCTAAGAAGCCGAAGACTAATTCTAGCAACAGGTCTTTCCTAGTTGCAACTTTGACGGCTGCAAACCACCACTCCTTGCTGAAGAGTTGAAAACTATCCAACTCCTGTCCAGAACACATGTCGAGCATGCTCACTGGATCTAGAAACATTCCACCAGGTAGGTGCTATTAAAGGTGAAATGAACCTGGCCCCATTAAAAACTGACCTGTTCTGGGGCCGCGAAACCACAACCACCACGATACTGCCATATAGGGGCCAACCTCAATAATCAGCCAGAGAACAGCTAAATGCCTAAAGCGACAAATAACGAGCTCACTGATTTCCTTGGAAATACCGTGAAGTTTTCAGTTGTACCCCTACTGACTTCAGGGGACTGGGCTCCCTTATACCCTCAGTTCCACAAGTCTAGATAGTCGAGCGTTCTATAAAGACCATAAATGTGCCCCTGGGGGGGAATTGTATTCCATACATAATTGCCGACATTAAATAAAACATTTATCAATATAAGATCTATTCAAAAATTATAAACAAACAAAGTAGTATACCTACCCAGCCTACACCCTGTATATGTGATTGGATGATTTCAAATATGCTTATTATCTACACACAAAGTAAAAGTACTTACCACCGGCTAACAGCCGATTTTCAGCAGCCGCCGTCACTTATGGAAACCTTCGGCGCAGACCTTCGATCATAAATGCTTTTGGTTCGAAACAATATTTAAATCAATCAAAAGCGTTACTATTTTGTAGACCATAATAAAAATTCAACTCTACAAACCGTAGCATTGTATCAATTCCATTTTGGTACTCTTATTGTTATCTTTTCCACAGCGTTCCTCTTGCAAATATAAACATTGAAAACAACTTATATTGCGCCAAAACACTGTTTGACGTTTTCTGTAGTTTACAAACATCTGTTTCAGTTAAAGGACTTTAACAAAATTAAAAAAAAACACAACAAATATCACAAAGTATATGGAATATTAAATTGTGAATAAAATGGTTGAACGCATTGAAGATTTAAATTTACCAAATGCTGTTATCACACGTCTTATTAAAGAGGGCTTACCCGACAATGCTAATGTTTCTAAAGAAGCCCGCTCTGCGATTGCCAGAGCAGCATCTGTGTTCGTTATATTCCTGACATCCACTTCGACAGCTTTGGCACGTAAACAGAACCACAAAACAATCACAGCGACAAATATTTTGGATGCCTTAAAACAGTTGGAGTTTGAGAGTTTTATAGAGCCACTAACAAAAGATTTAGAAGCGTATCGTAAGATAGTAAAGGAGAAGAAAGAAAGGAGTAAAAAAGATGCTGTACCAACAGAAAATGGTGAAAAGGAAGCGGAGGCAACGTAGAGCATGGGGTAGTTTATTTCTTATGCTAATTTTAAAATTTGTTCCGAAAAAAACACTTAATTAATAAGGAATAGTAATAAAATATTCAACAGAAATGTTAAAAAAACAAAAACTATCTCTGGAATTTGATTTCAAAGCGTTTAAGGAGAAAAATGTACATTTCAACAAAATTGCTTAAGGACTGTGGAATTATTTAACTAATTATATGTATGAACATTATTACGAATGGTAGGTGGTAGAGGATTTAGTGTCAGTCAAATGCAGTTGTATTAGTTACAGAAGTCGCTTTTTTCACAAAAAGTCCTTTTTACAATTTTCTCACAGTAACGTCAGTCACTTCCTACAAAAGTCTTCTTTTACTAAAATTGTTTAATTTCAGAACATAGGCAAATTAATCTGAAAATACTATAAAAACACACCTTTAACCACTAATTTAGAAATGTTATATTAGTCCCCAAAAAATGCAGGGCATCTCATACATTTAACTTTATTTTTTCTTACAAGTTACGCACTACACAACTACAAAATAAACATGAATATAAATTCGAAATCGGGAATGGTGAAATGTTGCGTTTACAAAATATATAACATTGAAAAATAACAAAAGGTAGAAAAAAATTAAGCAAAACACAATGTTTCTAAGCAAGTTAACTTGTTGTTAACTCAGCATCGACATCTTGCCAAAATGGATCAGAAAATGTATCTGATTCATTATCATCGTGTGCTACAGCTGGCGATGAAAATTCAACCGCCTCAATGGAAGGATCATCACATTCGATAGGCCACTCCTCGTCTTGATTTGCCGATGATGCCATTGATGCATCCTGTTCATTTTTGTTACTTGCCCAATTGGATTTGCCCAAGGCATTTACCCCATCCAAAGCACGCTGATATGTTGGTTCCATGCTCAAAGCAATTGTATAGTATTCTAAGGCACCATTAAGATCCTTTTCTGCCGCTAAAATATCACCCAGCATTGTAAAGAGTTTAAAGTGTGGATAATTAACCACTTGCTTTTTTAACAACGTTATCGCCTCTTGTGTTTCACCTTCTGAATGACAAAGTTCAGCCATTAAGGCAACAGCTGGAGCATAATGTTCATCAATTTCCAAAGCTTTACTAACGACTTTTTTGGCACCTTTCTTTACTGTGGGATGCGAGGAGTGAATGAGTGTACGGGCGAACATCTGATTAAAAAAAATGCAATTTATAAGTGTTAAAAATTATTTGTTACATTCACTAGATTTAATTGACTCTTACCACCAAGCTTCTAGGCGATTCCCTAAAATATCTTACAGCCATTGCGCACATTGTCTGAGCTTCTTTGGAGCGCTTCATGCCTACATAACAATGGAACAGCCCCTTATATACCTCGAAACGATAATTAGCTATACATTGAGCCTCTCTAAAAAAATAGATGGCATCCTTGTGACGTTTTATTTGCAAGCAGATTTTACCCCTTAGCAATTGGGCCTCAACATTGCGTGGATTAACTGATATGGCTTTATTGGCAAAAGAGGCTGCCTTTTCCAGTTTTCCATTGGCATAAAAACTCTGAGCCAAAACGAACCAATGACCGGAAGAAAATTCATGTATGTTGGTCAATTGTGCTGTAAGTTTTTCAAGATCTTGTAATTTTTGATTATACTCGAATACTACCGACAAAGGCATTATGGCTTCCCAATTATAAGGATTTAACATGTAGGCTGTTTCCAAGTAATTTTGAGCCTGAGTAGAATTGCCATAATAGTAAAAACATTTGCCGATTAGTGTGATCAAATGTTCATTTTGGTGAAATTTTGTTTTTTCATTTATACTTTGGAACGTTTTGGAGGCTTCTAAGTGTCTGCGACTATACAGCTGGGCATGACCCTTAATCCAGGTGCTCAACCATTCAATATTCTTCGGTACTGTACTGGCTACAAAAACAAAATGCAAGTAAAAATTATTTGTTTGTCGAAAATAAACTACAAATTACCGTTTACTACTAAGGAATTAACTTCTATACCATCTACGCCTAATTCTAATAAATTTCCTATAGCCTCCAAGGCCATGGGACATTCGCGCAGAACCTCCTTGTAATTCATTATTGCTTCTGTGTTATTAGAGCCACTAGACTGTATTAATTTAGCCAAAAATAAGTTTAACTTTGGAGTTCGCGATTTGGATGGCAAGGCTTGTAAAGCAGTGATTGCTTGGGTAGTCTCGGCCAAATGATGATGGCATTTGGCTAAACGATAACGCGTCTCAGTTTCATTAAAATGTTCATAAGTTGTCTCTAGTGCCGTCAAATGCGAACTTTTATAGCGGCACATAAATTTGCGCATCAACAGAGCGGCATTCAGCTGTTTAATGGCCATACGAAATTGTCGTTCCTGATAGCAGGCATTAGCATGAAATAATAACACTTGATATTCCAATTCAGGAGTGGCCAAGGAACGATCATTTTGCAAAAGAGTGTTAAGCAAGCTTGCCTGAATATAGTAAAAAAAAAAGAGTTAATAAATTGTAACTTTACTGTAGATTTTACTTACGGCTGTTACAACACTGCTATATAACTCATTGTCGTATAACTTTTTTATGTTTGCTAATAACGCTGTCTCCATATTATTTATTGTTTATTTTTATTTAATATTGCTTTTTTTTCTTATTTGTTTGTTTATTGCCACTAGAAAATGAAAAATCTTTTTGTATTTGTTAAAGAATAATTGATGCTTTAAGAAAGTATTAAACATTTCCTACTTTTTTCTAAAGTATTTAGTGGAAGCATCGCATGTATTGTACACAGAATTGCCAGATGTAAATACAAACAATTTTGTGTCTTGACTAACATGTGCTTGTTGAATTTACTAGAAACAAAAAGTAAATACGGCAATCCCAACAGTGCCTACATCGATATAAACGGAAATGGTTGCAAGTTCTGCTAAGAAGAAACTCATATAAGTAAATTAATGAAGCAATTTAATATGAAAATTATAAATTTTATTACCATACATATCATCTATACAAAGAAAATTGATTATTTTGAAATAATAATAATTAAAACAGGCTTTCAAAAGTATTTAAATTTACGTATGCAGTATGATGATTAAAAAGATAATAATAAGAATTAAATAAAAAGGTTATGGCTATTGATAATACATATGTATATATAAACAATTATATAATAATTAAGAGTTATTTGACCTTTTAAATATTTTATTAGTAATTTATTAATTAAGCAAGCACTAGGTCTTCTTTTATAAAAAATTCAGTTAATCTTCACTTTTTTATGTTGTTGAGACATTTTTTTTTAAACAACTAGTGCTTTATTATAATAATAAATTACTAATAAAATATAAACTATAGAAGAAATATTTTAATTAATAAGCGTGCCTTCAAATTAGTTTGCACGCTTTGTTGGAATATATAAAACGTAATCAGCCCAATCACGAATATTCCCTAGGAATTTCTTTCGCACGGAAAATACTTTTCACTAGAAAAAATTCCTTCAATCACAAATTCCGCGGGAACAAAAAAAATTAAAAAGTGGCATCATTGAATTTTATAACCGTTTTTAATTTTCCTTTTTTTGTTTGTAATAGGGTAAGTGCTCCTAAGGTCGACATGTACCAGTAGTCGTCATTAATTTGATTTAAACTTGAATAAATAAGAATAGCGGTATTTATATATTAAAATGAGTATACATAAGCTTCATAAATATTCTCAACTCTTTATGGGATGCAAAAAAAATGATGCGAAATGATTAGTTTTGCCATTATTTTGATATCATTCAGTGCCGGTCTTGCAACAGGTGCGGTAGTGGGGTTGTCTTAAAAAAATTAGTGAAAGTGCTAACTTTGTGTGGTAAGTTTTACATTGTTATCATCAATTTTAAATTAGAAAAGTTTTTTTTTTTGGTAGAAAACTCTTTAAAAAACACAATAAATGTGAAAATAATACAAAAAAATAGTTTTTCTCCTTTATTTCAATCATGTCGTCATTAGGAACGAAAAAAATTACCTTTCCAATAGTCGACAGGGGGTGTCGACAACTGGGAAAATAGCATTTTTCTCAGATTGAACTCAAATTTAAGAGAAAGGATAATTCATCTCTTAAAATGTTAATGAGTACATAAAAAAGTCATTCATATAAACTTTACCCAATAGTCGACATAGTAAACTGTGACTTGTCTACAACCTGTCGACTATAGGACAATTAAGGCCGTGTCAGATAAAACTTTTGCTTTGCGTTGCGTCAGAGTTTCGCTTTGACATTTGAGTTAAAATGTACGTAAATGTATGAAAGTTGCCACATAAAGCACTTTTGACGCAGCGCAAAGCGAAAAGTTAACTAACATTCAACTTTTTGCGCGCTTTGACAAACACCTGGCTTTTATTATTTGTGTTTGTGTGTGGGCGTAAACAAAAAATTCATGAGTGTTGTCAAAGTTTATTGTGACATACACCACTTGATTTACGCTTTTGCTTTAAAGTTTCAAATGTCACGCAAAGCAACAAAGTTTTATCTGACACGGCCTTTAACATCCTAAGGTCGACAGTAGATTTTATTGCCTTTTTAGTTTAACTAAAGTTCTAATAGGTACATATATATCTAGGAACAACGTTATTTAGGTACTTAATTTAAACCAAAACATGGCCACCAAAGGCAAAAGATCATTTCATCAATATCCTGAGCAGGCACTACAAGACGCAATTAGTGAAATAAAGGGTGATGGGATATCAATATTTGCCGCAAGCGTTAAATATGGTGTTCCACGTACCACTATTTATGATAAGATTAATGGTCGTGTTCCCGAAGGTCCTAGAAGAATGGGTCCACCAACAGTTCTAACAAAAGCTGAGGAGGATTGTTTAGAAAAGTGGTGTCACGACTTGGCAAAATGTGCTTTCCCACTTAAGACTGATGGTTTACTCAACACGGTTCAAACAATTGTAAAGAGAACCGAGCCACACCATATGTAAATGATCGTCCTGGCAGAAAGTGGTTGTCCAGTTTTTTGTAACGGCACCCAAGTATTTCAGTTAGAGAAGCCGAAGGGATAAGCAAAGGGCGGGCGATAATTACGAAAGAATGCATTAGAAAATGGTTTGTAGAATTGAAAATTTTTTTAAACGAACGGAATGAATTAGCTATTTTAGAAGATCCGTCACGCATTTTTAATGGGGATGAAACAAGTTTTTGTTTGTGCCCGAAAACTGGAGGAGTGCTAGCACCTAAAGGATTTCGCAATGTTTATTCCATCCAGCGAGGCAATGAAAAAGAAACTGTTACTGTTTTATTAGTCTTTTCGGCAAACGGGAAGACTGTCGAACCAATGGTTGTATTTCCGTATATGCGAGCATTGGTTCAGGAGAACAACCAAACGATTAATAGAAGGCAGTTGCGGGATGACTCTAATCCGCCTGAGTTGCCGCAGTCACAGTAAGTACATACTTAAATGCAATTAATTTTATTCGATTTGAATTTTGTAGCTTTGCGACAGTTTCTAAAGTATTTTAGAGTAAATAAACCGTCATTTCGGTACTTATTAGAAGTTGTGGCAGTTCACTCTCTACCAACCAAAAAACAATTTGGAATTCCACCTATAATTAAATTAAGTGCGAGTTTGTATTTTTTCGCCAAAGGTGGCTATCAGACTGGTGTTGGGAAAGATTCTGGCGCGTAATTAGCACAGTCGACTTTTAGTAAGGTGCTTGCAAAGGTGGTCAAGATTTTTGAAATTCATCTCTGCCCAGTTTGGATCGAAGTAACAAAAACCATAGAGGAAAAAAGAAAAATTTCACTAGCGTTCTACAAGAAACACATTATTCCAGGCGTTGTCGGTTGCATCGATGGAACGCATGTGCAAATTATAGCCCCTCCTAGAGTTAAGTGTGCCAGAGGAGGACGCAGCACCACCAATTTCTAACCAATACCTAGCGGCCGCTCGTACTATTAGGGCCAACATTGGAGGTTTTCATAATTAACTTTTAAATAAATTTTTGTCTAAACATTTTGTATTAAAAACAAACAAATAAGCATACAGTGAACTCGCAGGAACGTGCACACCCAGTAACATGAACATCCAAAAACATGAACATTTTTTTTTACATTGACTACTCTAAAACGTGAACAAAGGCTGAAGGCTCCAAAACGTGAACTTTTTATCGAACGTTAAAATTCAATTTTGTAAGCTTATTTAAAAACTGTGGGATTCCCTGCAGAATAACCTCATAGTTTGTTTGTTGTGAACAACTTTTGTTGCAAAACTACTTAGTTTTGGCATTAACGCGGCAGTTCTACTGGTAGCATCTCTCTGTGCTGAATATACATATAAATAATATAAACAAGTGATCTCTAAAAATATTGCTGTTGAAAATATGTCTAATAAAATACCAAAAGTGTTAACTCTTCAAGAAAAGTCAGATATTTTACAGCTTTTAAGGAAAGATTCACCTGCAACTGGTTTGTCCAAAAAGCATAATGTCGCCAAATCGACGATTTTTTCAATAAGAAACACAAAAGATGCAATTTCGAAATGTGTTAACAATACATTTTCGGGTTCTGGAAAACGAAAAACACCGCATTCTTCGGAGCTTCCACAAATGGAAAGACCTCTGTACTAAGTTATAAATTAGTATCTTAGAAACCCTTTTTGAACTTATAGTAGCATAGTGTATATATTAAAATATGGCAGGAACTTACAAAAAGTAGAATCAAAACATGTTTCATAGGTGAAAAATAAGGTACTTTATTTTAAATTAAATAAAAGAGACTAGAAAAAATGCAATCTAAAACGTGAACAAAATCGAAAACGTGAACACCCTCGGTAAAAATTAATTCAGGTTTCTGCGAGATCACTGTATAAATAAGTTAAAAATTCCTTTGTAGTTAAAAATGACTAAAATATAAAAATAATTCATAAAAAAAAACAAATCAGTTCACATTGTTATTTAAAAAAACACTAATAATTAAACCACTTTACACATCAGGTCGGTATTCTTGTATTTCCAATCTAGCTGAATATGTTAATTTACCGCAATAGCAAGGACGAATTCAAGCAAGATAGCAAAATGTGATCACGACAACAAACTATATGACCTAGATCGAACGCCCTAATTGAAATCATTTATAAAAATAATCGGCCCTATTACTCCCGTTGGCGTTTTAATTGTAATAGTCGTTTCTATTCATTGTTTTTTATCGTCGTTTCGTTCCTAAATTCGTCTTCTTGAAATATATTAAAACGATGTAGAAACGATATCGAAAACAATAAGCAAAATCAATAGTCTGATAGCACTGTAATATCAAAGAATTTTCGAAATCACAACAACTTTATTGTTATTCCTGAAATTCGTATTTTGTATTCCCTTCATTTGAATGAATCAAACATGAAGTTTTGCAAAGAAAAGAAAACTTTTTTCAAAACAACCAAAATGTGTATCTTATGTCTTTAGTGGTGTGACCCCACTTGTCTCACATATTATAATCAATGTGGTGCTCCTAACTCGAATATTGCAAAATTGAGTTTTTAAGTGATTTCAATATATTTTACACAAATACTATTCGACAAAAAGTACACGAGACCATTAATATGTGGAATCATCTGGGTTCCTACACACGTATGTATGCATGGAAAGTGGAAGTGAGAAGAAATCTTAGGTTGCATACAAAGTTCAACAGAACAACAACAACAAAGAAAAAGTATAGCAGATGAAATTCTGTTTAATTGTAGTTGATGAATCGAGCAGATTAAAAAATAAAAATACATTTTTATAATTTTTTATATTTTTCATTTTGAATTTATTTTCTAATAATTTCTTTTTTTTTTGTTTCATTATTTTTATATTCAGATTTGTTTTTGTTTTCCTTTTTCTTCGACACTTGTTTAATGTGATTTTTATGGGTTTTTCTTTTTTATTTGTTATTTTTTGTGTTTATAACCAACATAATTAAATTTGTTATTTTTGTATTTGTTTAAATTTATTTAATCATTATGTTATTTATTAATTTAAAGTGTTTTTCCTGTTTATATATGTTGCTTTTTAAATTTTGTATTTATTCTTTTTTACCAATAATTTGTTTATGTGGTATTAAGTGTAATTTGTTGTTGGTTTTTGTTAAGTTATTTCAATAATTAATCATTTCTTTTAATATTTATTACCTTCTTTTATATATTTTATGTTATGTATATTTGTATTTTTTTTTAAACAATTATTTTGTATATCAAAAAAAAGAAATGATATTTAGAGCAAAAAAATTTGTAATATAATTTCGAAATAATTTTGTTTTTTATTGATTTATTTTATTGATTAGGAAAAACTTAAGAAAAATAACAATTTTGTTGTGTTTACAAATTATGTAATTTTTTTATTTTAATTTTTTTAATATATAAAAAGAAAACTTTGTTAAACTTAAAGAAACATTGACAATTGCTACTTAGGTAAAAAAAATATTACTTATTTTTCTTTCTTTTTTTTTATATGAATTTATAAAAAAAATTAAATTTAGTTTAAAAATAAAAAATATATATGCTGAATAAGTATTTAATGAAACAAAAAAAATATATAAAAAATTAAATTAAAGAAAAAGTTTTCAAAAAAAAGTTATTTTTTTTAGTTTTATTTTAAATTTATATGTTTATGTATAATTAGGGAGGAGTGTGATATTAATAATATAATTACAAAATTCTTTTATTTTAATATTTGAATATTAATTTTTTTATAGATTTTTCGTTTTTGTTTTTTCTTTTATTAATACAAAAATTTATTGAAATTTTATTTAAATATATAATAAAATTAATATTTAAATATAATTAATATGTATAGTTAAAGAAATAATAAAAGAAATTATATTAAGCTAAAAGTTCATTTTTATTGATTTTTATAAATTTTTTTTGTTTGTTTTCTTTTATATTTATTTATAAACTAAATAACTATTCAATTTTGTGGTATTTTTACAGTGTTGTTGTTGTTTTTTTTTTACTATTTTATATTTTTTGTAGATTTTTTAAATTAAAGAATATTTTTTTAAGCTTAGAACTTAAGGCAAAATTACAAACTAACTTTATTTTTATATATTTTCTTATTTGTTTTTAAAAATTAATAATTTTAAATTTGTTGTTTTACTTTAATATTTATGTATATACGAAAAGTTTATAAGTTTAGATTATTTGTTATTTAATGTAAAGAAAGAATTGTTTATTTAGTTATAATTAAATTAATAATATTTATTAATTTATGTATACATTTCATTGTTTATTTTATTTTTTAAAAAATGTTTGTTTTTTTTTTTTTGTAATTCTCACATTAAATAATAATTATTTGCAGCATAAAACGTTTCTGAATTTTATTATTTTTACAAACTCTGCGTTGCTTTTTATTTATGATTTCATAAATTACTTTTGTTCAATATAAATATGTTTAGATTAATTAAATATTTTATTGAAAAACTTTTATTTTAACATATTGTACATTTTTATTATGTTTATGTTCTTAAGAGGCTGGGCTGTGTACGTTTTAGGGGGTTTTGTGTTTTTTTATTTCTTTTCCTTTATTTAAATTATGAATTTATATCATAAGTCTTAGCGTTTTGTTTGTATTATTTTATACATAAAATTTTCCTGGTTTAAATTTTCGTTATTTTTTTACGAAATAAATTTTAACTTAAATGTTTATTTATTAATAATTTATTTGCAATGTGTGTTTTTTCTAATATAGTTAGTGTTGTTGTAAATGTTACCTAGTGAGTTGTTTTTTTTTTGCAAAGGATTTATTTGGAAACTCCAAAAAAATGTATAACATATAAAATAATTTTTAAGGTAGAGTTCATTCATTATAATAATAATATTTTGGGGGATTTTTAATTTTATTTAATAGGTTTTATAATAGAAAACAGCCAACAGTTAGTAATTATAATAAAAATTTTTCAAACACAAAACAAAAGATCACACGATTTTAAATAGTTTTTTTTTTTGGTTGAAATAATTTTAATAAAAATTTCTTTGTGTATAAAATTTAAGGAAATAATCATAAATTATAAAATATTTTATTAATTTATTAATTTTTTAATTTGTTATCAAACCTATTTTTGCATTAGCCACTCACCAACATCTGTAGAAAACACTTTTTAAGAAAATTTTGTAAATGAAAAATATATTTAATTTACAAACTTGTGTTATATTCCAATTTAAAATAAAATAAAAAAAAATAATAATTTTGTCACTTTAAAGTATAAATTAAAAAAAAGAACACACTAGTTATATGTAAGAATAACTAGCACTCGCCCAAATAATCGTAAACGTCAAATATAATTATTTTGCTTTTGCAATTTATAGTTATTAAAAATAAAGAAAATTATTAATTTGTATTATTAGGCAAGCGTTAACTTAAGCAACATTTTAATTTTTAAATTTAAATGGCAAATAGTGCAGAAAAAATTAGTTTTAAAAAGTCAAATTTCAAACTAATTTTATAAATCATCATTTATAGTATCAATGAAAAATACAACTTCCTTTTGCAACATACAACTTGCTTTAGGAAATAGAAAATAAATCATCAAAGTGTATATTTTTGTCTGTCTCCTAATTTCAAAAGAGCTCTTCAAATATATTTTGTTAATATTATGGAACAAGTAAGTTTCTCATTTTCGCTTCTTTTACAGCCTTTTTAAAAATCTCTTTCAATCGCCCCTGTAAACGAAAGCGACGTAAACTAGTCGCCTTTAAATCGAACTTAACATTTTCAATCATTTTAAGAACGAATATGTAAATTCGGTTGAGAGTAGTCATTTTCAAAACACAGAATATACACTTTTCTTAAAATAGCTGTGTGAAATTGCTCATTTAAAAAAAACGGCTCAACTTATAAATAAGACAATGCATCCACCTGCATTGCAACTTCATGGAAATATCAGTTGAAAGTACCACAATTTACAAAAATTTAAAAATACTTCACTGATGATCACGAGACACAAGTTAAAAAAAGAATCATAAAGGAAGGCTGGTACATTTAGTTAGAAAGAAAAGAGAGAGACAGAGAGTGAGAGTGTATTAATTTTGAATTGAACTCTTTTTATTTTTTTTTATTTCTTAGTAATTTAATTTTAACATCACACTTGTACTTCCATTATATAATTTATTATTTTCTTTCTTTTCTTAAATTATTTAAAATATTTTCTTTTCAAAAAGCATTTAACCTCGCCATCAAATAGCTTCAAGGGAATTTCAAAAGTTCTGCAAAATAATGAGGAGATATGCCTATTAACTGTAGCACAGTGAAGGAAGTATTTTCGAAAATTAAGTTGTTTGGACTGATTCCGTCTGTAAACGAAATACTGTTGTCACATCTTCCGCTGAAAACCGTCGTTACTGGCTGTTTGCTTAGCATGATAACATCATTATCAAGCCGCCATAAAGATACTCTTTGAAACGCGTCTTAAGCGCATCAAAAGCGCTGACCAATTTTACTAAGCAAACACCAAACGACGGTTTTTACTAGAAGGTATGACAACCGCATTTTCAAAAGGGTTATTAAAGACTTATAATAGTTTTATATTCACATAAATTTAGGAGCAAATGTTATTATAAAAAAAAAATTAAAATAAAACAAAACAAGTTTATCAAGTGCACTTGATTAAAATTATTTAAATAAAGAAACTTAATAATTCAAACTTAATAATGGCAAACAAAATTTTAGTAAAACATTTAATAATTTTGTCTACTTTTCCTTTTCTTAAAGGCGCACTGAGTAAATTGTAAATATTTAAATGCGTTTTCTCTGTAACATCATTTTCTTTTTAATAAATCAATGGGGGGGATAATGCCAATTAAATTGAGATCAATAAGTTTAGCGAGTTCAAAAAGTTGTTTAAAAAATAAAAACAAATCAATCTTAAAGGCCCGAAATAGAAGATTAAATATTTACATTTTATAAAGTGCATTAAATAAAAAATAAGCAATAAAAAAAATCATAAAACAATACAAATAAAAAAAAAAATTTAATGAATTCTGCAATTTTGTTAGGTAAATTATATACATTTTAATACGTGCTAAACTTTTCAAAGTGTTGGTTGAGTTTTGAGATGTTTTTAAATAAAATTTTTCAATTCGTTCCCAAGAGAAAGAAAGAGAAAACCCCAAATAAAATTAAAAATTTTTTTCCTGAAGAAGCTTTCCATAGGAAAGCGAAATATCGAAAAGAAAAAAAATATATATTGTTAATTTAATTTAAAAAGACCGTAAAAAAGAATAAGAGATATTTATTAAAGATTAAAAAAAAATAATTAAAAACAACGTTCTTTAATTTCATAACTTTTCATTAAAAACAAGGAAAATTTAGTGCCCCTGTTAATGTATTTGTGGGAGGGATAGATTTTATAGAAAGACAAGGAGAGTAAAACCATTTTAGCTTTTGTTTTTTTTTTTTAATATGTGTAAATAAATAATGTATTGTTTTTAAATATTAATATTTTTTTTAATTTCTTTTATATTTTTTTAAATTTAATTTCAGAGTTTTCTTATTATTATTTTTACATTTTCATTTTATTTGTCTAAGATAAATATATTTCCCTCTGATCTGTCTGTTTTTTTTTTCACCAATTAAATTTTAAATAAATGCGCGTTATTTTTAATAGGAGTGAGATTGAGAGAGAGCGAGAGAGAGAAGGAGAGAGAGAGTTAAAAAATGAGATATATAAGTGAAACATTGGATAGAAAAATTAATTAATTTTTGGCTTAAAAATAACGATTGTTGTTATTGTTATTGTTGCTTACATTGAGGTTGTTGTTATTTTTCATATTACCATTAAATGGAAGTTGATGCTGCGGCTGCTGTTGGTGATTATGATGATTATGTGTTGTTGGCGGCTGAACAGTCTGTGGATGTTCTACTGTTAGATCGTGACTTTTATAAACATTACGTGCATAATTATTATTGTAGTGTTGCTGCTGTTGTTGTACGGAGGAAATATGCTGATGTTGCTGATTGGTTTGGTAGTGTTGTTGTTGCTGCTGCTGTTGTTGTTGGAAATTTGTGTGTTTATGACTTCGTATACTTCGTGTTTGTTCCTCAGCAGAAGATAAAAGATTAACAGCGACTTGATATTGATGATGTTGCTGTTGTGAGTGTATAGTTTGCGTCTGGGCTTGCGCTTGATACCGATGCTGTACCCCAGACGCCTGAAGTCACAACTAATCTTCATCACTTAGTGCCTCATATTGAGCTGACAACAGAGGTTTAGGTTCACTTGCAGAGCCCGCCTGACCACTTGGTCCACTACCCGATGTGGTACTAACCACCGGAGTACCGCCATCATGACTTATAACACTAGTGCTCCCGCCACCGTGCAAAACATGTGTTGGTTGTTTGTGTGCTGAAGATGCCGAAGAAGGTGGCATTTGATGGCCCACACTAAGATTCATTTGAGGTGGAGGCGGCAAACCAGCGACAGAACTGGGAACATTTAAAGCGCTATACGGATAGGCATAAGTAGTAGCGGCGAATGTTGTCACTGGTGTAGGTTGATAGGCTGTTCCACCGCCACCCATGCTAGAAGGATGTGAATGTGATGAATCACTACTAGTTGAACGTCTACCACCATCGCGGTCGTCATATTGATTAGGTGTTTTGCGCGTTTCATGAGGATCTTTTAAACGATGATCGTTATGATGATCATGGTGGTCATTCGAAGTCCCAACCCCAGGTGGGCCGCCCCCAGTTGCAGCACGGTGGTCATCTTCAGTACGCATAACTTCAACAATACGATTTTGCACATACTTCATTGTATCAAAAGTATGATTTGGTACACTTGGGGGTCCCGAACCACTACCACCACTAACAGAAGCACTAGAAGGAACACCAGGTCCAGGATTTGAGTCATAAGATGGACCACCTCTCATTAAAGAACTGCTAGTTTGCTGCTGCTGATGTTGCTGCTGCTGCTGTTGTTGTTGTTGATAGTGATAATCCTGAGCTTGTATCATAAACTCTTGCATGTATTTTCGTGGACTATGAGCCTGGGGCATTCGTATTATATTACGATCGTCACTCGGAGTAGAGGATCTACCACCCTGGTTGGAAGAAGGATTAGAATTTACCCCCTGCTGTTGTGAAGAGGGCGGGCCACCTTTTACACCAGTAGCCGCTGCTACTGCAGCTGCTTCTGCCTCTTTTTGCGCTCGTCTGCTCATCTTCCACACATCAGTTGCTATTATACCCTGGGGATCTTGCATGTAAGGCATGAAGTTGGCAGGATGTGATGGCGGTGCTCGTAAATGCATTGGATTGTGAAAATCACTCGTTATAATTTTATCTGTTAATTCACCAAATGTTATATTTTTCGTGCGCATCTGGGAAGATTGGGACGGTGGTGGTGGTGCCTGCGATGACGTCGGCATGCCACTAGGACCCCCGCGTGAATTACGTACTGACAGGGACTCATGATGACCACCTCCGCTGGACGATGAAGCCACGGTGCTACGGTCGTTATCTAAATCAATATTTATAATATTCGGGGAAGATGATTTGCCGTTGTTTTCAGCGGCTTGAAGTGATGATATTGTAGCGTTTGTTGGATGACGCTGCTGTGGAATATCTCGAGAATTGTACTAAAGAAAAGCAAAATAATATTACTTTGCGAAACGGCAAAGAATAGTTTAGTCTGAACAACTACTTACAAATCCTGTCCTCGGCAATTCTCTGCTTACACTCATGCCCGTCGGTTCTGTGCTAGTTTGACTGATTTGGTGCTTGATTATAGCATCGATTAGAGTCTGGGCGGAAAATGTACCCTCAGTGGGAGGTTGGCCAGGGTGTGTCCTGTGATAGCTGTGATAAGTAGACATAAAAAAGTACAGGTAAATATAAAATGTGTAATATAAATTCTCTGGTGGTGACTTCTTGTAGCTTCACGCCCATTTCGAAATCATGAAATGTATAGATAAAAAAACTTACGTATCTCTTTCACGGTCTGGTATTGTACGTGGTGGTCCAGTTTCTGGCGGTGGCGGTCCACGTATGTAGTGTGGTTGTCCCGTTGCAGCTGCCACTGCAGCCGCGGTGGCAGCATTTCCGGCATAGATACGCTCCATTCTTCTACCGTCCCGCTCTCGCTCTTCTGAAACTCGTTGTTGTTCACGTCTTTCGCGATCTCTTTCGCGGTCACGCTCACGATCGCGTTCACGCTGTTCCCTCTCACGATCTAGGCGTTCAGCATGCATACGCTCTCTCTCAATAGCCGCATTATGCAAACGTTGATCACGTTTGACTTGTTCTAGACGCCTTTGCATGTCAGCAGCCGCTGCAGCTTGGTGTTGCCTAAATTGATGTTGGTGGGCGGCTACAGCGGCATTATGTTGTTGTTGGGCCACTGCTGCCGCCGCTTGTTGTTGCTGATGATGATGCTGCATCTGTAAAACAGCCAAATGATGATGATCACGATTCATTTGATAACGCATAGAATCGTGATGTGAGGGCGGTGGCGGTTGCTGTGGTGATTGGCCGGCATTTGGTGGTGGTGGACCTGATGGTCCCCCGGGACCGGAGGCAACTGATTGCTTGTCATCTTTCTGTGAGGGCACTGGTAACTGGGGTTGTTGCACAGCTACATCAACGAATGATGAAAAGGCATCGTGACCGGCTAAAAAAAGAATAGAGCGAGCTTATTAATCAAACATTCTAAAAGTCTTCTAAATCGACATTCTTACCTGGCGGATAATTGTGCGACATCACTACATGCATTCTACTTTGAGGGGGTGCTGCAGGTGAGGGTGGTTTAGAGCCTGTGTTATGGCGCTGTATCACACCTTGCCGCGGCGGTGGTGGTGTGCGATGCGGACTGGGAGTACTTCATTAATTAATGTAAATAATATTTGCATAAATAAAAGAACGTTTAAGGAAAAAATAAACTTACCTATTGGCGTGCTCAGCCGGTGAAGCTCGACTCGAATATTCAGTACGTCCTCTATCCTTATCATAATAAACTAAGCCACTAGCTGAGTTACGAGGTGACGGGGATTCTTTTCCTGAAGCTGGAGTTCCCGCTGAATTTGCACTGCCGCTTCGTGGTATGTTTCTCTGTTGTTGGCCCTGCATTTGTTGCGACGTTATGTAGTCATGCATCACAATTTGTCTTTGGCTTAAAACAGGAGATTGATCTACGGCATATGGTGCTCTAGAGTATGGTCCAACGGTGTAAGCATTCTGCGGTGGACCTTGCGGTGACGACTGTTGGGGTGGAGGTGGATGATGTTGAATTTGAGCTGGACTCTGGCGTTGTGAGGATTTGTATGCATATTCATAGGCCCTTTTACTATCCGAATGTGTGGGCAGATGTATTGGTGTACCCTGAGTAATTGAACCTAATTTATTACTTTCCGCTCCCGCAGCACCCGAGGGTGGAGTTTGTCTCATTAAGTTATCAAATTTGGGACTAAGGGTTGCTCCTGCTGGTGCCGAGTGGACAATAATCTGCTGAGCCGCGTTATTTACAGGGGTACCATGAGTTATTGAACCTTTTGGACCCACTAACAATTGTTGTTGTTGTTGCTGTTGTTGCGAAGGTGAGGGTGCTTGATGTGAATGAGGCGGCGGTGGGTGTATTAATTGAGGGCTTAATTTTGGAGGCATCTTATTAACACTTGCCCCGCTACCAACCGATTTATTGTGTTGACTTGCCATTTGTATGTGCGATGGTGGCGGCTGTGAAGGAGGTGGAGGTTGTGAAGATTGTCCTCTTTGCGAAGAACTACCTACCGGCCCACCTGGTGGCTGTGTAATAGACATGGGAACAGGTACTTGTGACACATAAAGGGATCCCGGCGGCGGTACTTTTCCCACTCCCACGCTGGATGGATGAGGATGATAAAGGTACGCATGATTAGGCGGAGCTGCGATAAGAGATGATGGCTCTGCGCCACGATAAATGCTGGGCGCGTTACCAACGTGCTTAACGCTTGAACTGGAAGGTGGTTGTTGATGACGTGAAGACATGCTACTGCCACTATCGCCTCCAAGTCCCGTCGATGTTGATGAGGAGGATGCATTTGATGAATTATGTGGCGAAGGACCATCTCTTGAAGGTTTCTTTATAGACAAGTCTAGAGTTTGAGGCTCAGGTTCGTTGTTCCGTGGCGTTGCATAGATTATAGTGTCGGGAGATGGAGCGACCACATGTGGTGGAGTTGATGTTTTGCCCACCTTTAAGACAGGTGTAATAGTGGCCTTGATATCATGTTGCTGATGATGGAGCATGCCATGAGAAGGAGGTGGGAGATGTTGGCTCGGCAAGTACGTATTGACTACAGAAAGAGTAGCTAAATTTTCAGGATGTCCTGAAACTGCACCAGAATTTGTACCCATTTGCGCTTGAGATTGTCGTACATTGAGGTTTTGTATGTTATTGCCTGGTTGTAAACCAACACCACTGCCGCTACCACTAATTACCAATGGCTGACCGTGAGCCTGAGGTTGATGTTTGATTGAGCCATCGTTACGATATTCTCGCACAATGGTGACATCATTATTTGAATTATTATTACTGTTATTGTTGCCATTATTAGCGTTATTGTTACTGTTATTGTTGTTGTTGTTTGATGCAGTGCTGCTGCTGATAACATCGTTGCGCCTATTGCTATTGCCGCTGTTATTAGTGTTAGGCGTCGAGTCCAATGGGTGTTGCATTGGAGGTTTACCGATGCCAATCAAATGCTGATTTGACATTTGACTTACTTGGCTAGTTGGCTGAGCTGGCTTTGAGGGTGGCGGTCCCTTCTGTTTTAGCGAACGTTCAATTACCTTGTAAAGATAGTCATGAAGATTACGTGACATTCCTTGATTTTGTTTGGGATCTTGTCCAACGACAGCAGAGGTCGATGACGATGCTGATGGTGGCATAGGACCATTGACGGAAGTTTGCGGAGGTGGACCAAGACCGCTTGCCACTGAAACAACAACGGAATTGTTGTTGCCGCAACCACTACCCGTGCTATTTAAAATAACTTTGGGACTTTGTCTGTTGGCAGGAGAATTTTCATTCTCTTCATCGGCGGTTTCGGTTGCCGAGGAGTCATATTCCTCGGAAGTCTTTTGTTTCTTAGGCGCATGACCCAAAGGCGGCAACAAGCGTTCATCTGATTTTGTAATCGACACAACATTACTGCCAGCAGCACATGAACTGCCACTAACCGATGTGGTTACCAATGATGTGGTATCAGCTGCCGAAGAACTATTCATTTCTATCGTCGATATGCCCATACTTTTGTTGGCCACTAATTGGGATGAAGGTTTCTGTACGAGATCTTTTGTTAGAGAATTATGGCGCTGACTTTCGGGACTTTCCACTGAGGCCGTATCACTACCACCTGGTTCACGCTCATCACAAGACGAGGTACTAACATCCGATTCATCGCCATCTGTACGCCGCTCTTCATCTGTCAGATTAAAATGAGGATCCAACTTTCTTCGAATACGCATAAGACAAGCCGAACAGCAACGTGTTGCTTGAGAAGGTATTTGAAATTCTTGCACAATCGGATCGCGCACTTCAGCCGCCAGTTCATATAGTCGTGCTGGTATATTGCGCAAACGTTTGGCACGATCTTTGGGATTTGGACACGTGGGTAGAGGACAATTAGGATATCTGGTTCTTACCGATTTACATTGACACGTGTTACAAACTCTAGCACCGATTGGTATTGTATCATCAAGTATGCCGTACTGTTGGCCACGACCCTTTTTCAAAGGACGTGTGCGTGGACAATTTTCCGCTTTGCATACGAAACAGGCGGCAAGTTTATCTAAGAAAAATAAAAAAAAAACATAAATTTCAGAAATTATTATTTTTTCAATTAAATATTTAAAATTATTTAAAGAAATTATTATAGTTATTGTTGTTGTTGTGGTTTCGTATGCATTTACATAGGTATGCATGTTTGTAGGAACGTAAGTAAGTAAAAATAATTTCGATGAAGGTTTAGCAGCAACAGCAATAAACATAAAGGAATCAACTATTAGTTACGGCATTCCTTTTGTTACAACTCCCAAAGCAAAAATCAACATGTTGAGTAGGAAAAATATCAAAGATTCCATTATAATTTTATTTTATATATTTTTTTTCTAATTTTTTACTTTCAACTTCATAAATTTTCCTTAGAGAATAAATTTGTTTACCGACGACTTTGATCTTCCTGGAGTGGGAGAATTTTAAAAGAAAATCAAATTCATAATTTTCTTAAATTCATGTTATTTATAAAAAAAAAAAGAGTGAACAAATAAAAAAATAAATTAATTAAAGTAAAACGTTACAATTACAATGAAATGAATTTTTAAATATGTTTGCCTTAACTTAAAAAAAGTACGATTATAAAGAATAGATGCGATGCGATGCTGTGTTGTGCTGTGTGATGCTGTGCACGGTTGACTCAATCAAATTGTTAAATGCTATTAAGAATATTTAAGGATGGAGGGAGGGGAGAATGAATGAAGAGTAGAGTGTAAAGGGCATTTACATTAAGTTTTGTATACGATAAAAAGGTCCTGCATATTTAAATTTAAGTATTCTTATGTATGATGTCCGCCATAGATGGCCAACATTCCATATGAAAATTTCAAATAATTGTAAGTGGTTTATTAAAAATTAAACCATTTTATACGATGAATCAAATTTATAAATAGAAAAAGACCATCTTTACAACGAGTATGTATATGTAAATTGAGGTGTATGAGCGACCGCTTCTAACAGGAAATATAATTTTTGCAAGGGTTTGATGGCTGAAAAACAAAAGCGCTTAAAAAGAGGAAATTGTTGTAGGCAATTAAAATATGAAGGGACAAATAATTCTTTTAAGAGAAATTAACAATTAATTTATTTTTCATTTATTTATTTACCCATAATATTTACATTTTCGTTTAAATATATAAAATACATGTATAAGTGTTCAAGAGATTTGTTTTTCAACTTCATAATAATTTTATATTTACAAAAATTTTATATACATACATACATATTGACATCACTTTTGGAGGAGAAAAATTGGCAAAAAACCTATTTGATTTTTATATAAAACTACTAAAACTACTTAACTATTGACTATATAAATTCGCAGGTGGTACTAGCTCATTAATATGAACATACTCAGAATTCAGACATTTCGTATTGAAATTTAGCGTAAGTCTATTAATTCTGTCTAGAACTAATTCTAAGCCTGCAATGTCATGAAGACGCGTGGTTGAAAAGTGCCAAGGCAAGTTGAATATTAGTTTCAACAGCTTATTTTGTGCTATTTGCAGTTTTTTGATATGGCAAAAAGCGCTAATAGACCAAACGGGGACTGCATAGAATATTACAGAATGAAAAATGGACTTAAGAATGAGTTTTTTATTAGCAATGCATAGACCGGATTTGCGATTTATAAAGGGGTATAAGATACGGGTTAATATATTAACTTTATCTACCATATAAAGTATATGCTCCTTGAACTTCATTTTCGGATCAAGCATAACTCCCAGGTATTTAACTTTCGGTTCGCATTGAATAGAATTGTTGTTTATAGTAATATTTGTCTATGGTGTGTAACATTCCTTACGTTTCCTAGTGAAGTAAATCGCTTGAGTTTTTTCGTAATTTAAAGCAATTTTCCATTTACTGAAATACAATAAAATCTCAGATAACGCTCTGTCTAAGTTAGACATAACATCACCAGCCCGGAATTCGGAACTTTATATCGCTGTATCGTTTGCAAATATGGATAAGGTGCAACAATCAATTTGGGGAAAATCAGATGTGCATAAATTATAAAGGATAGGTGATAGGCATGAACCTTGGGGACAACCTGCCACTATGGAATAGCTTTCAGAGTGGCTTGAACCAATGTGAACTTTAAAAGAGCGAGCGGTGGGAAAACTTTCAATTATTTTTGTCAGAGCGATTGGAAAATTCAAATTTATCATTTTGAAAACCAGACCATCGTGCCAGACTGAATCAAATGCGGCTTTGACATCCAAAAGTATCATGCCAGTAGATTTTTAAAGGTTAAAGTTCGTTTTAACTAAATCCCGAATTCTTATCAGTGGGTGGGCTGTACTATGTTCTCTGCGGAATCCAAATTGATGTCGTGGAATAATATTTTTTTCTTCCATAAAATTAGTCAATTGAATTTTAATGACTTTTTTTCAAAACTTTACTAACACTTGACAATAAGCTGACAGGGCGGTATGAAGACGGACAATCGGGTTGCTTACCAGGCTTTTTGATTTGGATAACTTTAGCTTCCTTAAACTTTTTAGGAAAATAACACAGCTTAAGGCACGAGTTAATAACAGTAGTCAAAAATGAAATGCCTTTTTGGGGAAGCGTCTTAAGACATCTATTATTAATACTGTCTATACCAGGTGCCTTCTTATGTTTTAATGCTTTCAATATATCAGAAATCTGTAAACTATTTATTCTGTAATCACCTTGAGGATTAATTCTCAGTGATCTATACGACTCCATTTACTAACGAATTAGTAATTGGATCTCCCTGTTGACATGAACTGGAATGATTGGAAGCAAATGTTTGCGCCAAAACTTCACATTTTTCCCGATTGGTTGTGTATCGAGAACCATTGCTCTTTAAAATAGATATAATATTAGTCCTCTTCCTTAGAATTTTTGTCAAGTTCCAGAAGGGGGGAGAGCCCCTATCCAGCGTTAACAACAACGAATTCCAAGTTTTGTTCCTGAATAAAATTATTTCTTCACGAATTATTAACAATTAATAAATTTTATTTATTTTTTTGAAATTTGATTTCATTTTGTTCAATTAAAGGCATATTTTGTTTCATTCTATTTCCTAAAAAATCAGTAGTAAATTATTTGAGTATTTACAAAAAAAAAAAAAAACCAAATTATTTTATTTTTAACTTATCTTCTGTCGTGAGAGTCAGATTTCGTCAATACTAATAATATTTCATTCACATATGCGGTCGTAAAAGTATCACATCTTTTTTGCACTCACAAAGCGTAAAATTAAACTAGAAAAATAACTATTACAACCAACCGCTACTGTCTCTGATACAAACTATTGTATGTGTTGTAAAAAACTTTTTATTAGCATACATTCTCGTAATAAAATTGTACTATAAAAACTTCAACGTAAACAAGTACCAGAAGTCAAAAACGAAATTTATTTTTTTATTTTATTTCAACGTTTTTAATTCGTTAGATTTTACAACAATTGTAAAAATACCATTGGTCACTCATTGTAGGTATTTGCTACAAACATGTCGTTCAACATTTTTCCATAAACGTTTTAATTTCGTGGAATGCGCGCAAAAGGGATACAAAAAATCTCATTATTTTTAAAAATGTTTCACTTTTTTATTTTTATACTAGCTGACCCATTAAGAACGAATTTGTGAGATCGCAAAGAAGAAAAGCAAACAAATAAGTTCGATGCCCATGGCGACTGTTTTAACGGCGGCAGTAATCGAGTCCATGTAACTTTGTGCCTTTCACCGTCATCCACCAATGCATATTGGAGGCAGTTGGCGGCTGGCGACGAATTTATGGCATGTGTGTATTTCTGAAGTTAACAACGCTCAATATTTACGTAAATGCGATACCATATAAATATCAAAACACGGCACACAAAAAAATTAAATTCATTGACAAAAATTCATTCAAGTCGATCCAGTCGTGTAGTAGCAGTGTAGTTGAATAACTTGGATACAGACTGCAGCGCCATCTGCCGGGCTGGTTTGTGAATGTAAACCATCCAAGGTGGCACCCAAACACATGCAAAGAAAATTTATTTAGTGACATTCACATGTACAGTAGAATTATATATAGAGTCCGCCAAATAACTTTTTTTTAAATGTTATAAACAAAACTATACAGCTTCGGCTGTGTGGTATGTCCTGTTGAAACCAAATGTTGCCAATATCCTCCTCTTCAATTTTTGTGAACAACAATTCGTTCAACATGCCCCGATAACGATCGTCATTGACTGTAGCGGACACTCCTGAAAAATGTGGCCCAATTATGCCTCTGGACCAAAATCCGCACCAAACAGTGACTCGTTTTGGGTGCGTCGGCTTTTCAATGTATGCATGCGGGTTCTCTGCGCCCCAAATGCGACAATTTTGCTTGTTTACATACCCACCAAAGTCAAAATGAGCTTCATGTGAAAAGATGATTTTTTTGCAAAATCGGCATCTTCTGCAAGTCGAAGCAAAAACGCAATGGATGATCACTTGCCTTCAACTCCTGAACCAATTGCACTTTGTATGGTGTCATAGCAAGGTCTTTATGCAAAATTCGTCTCAATGATGTCTCTGCAATGTTCAATTGTTGAGAACGACGGTGAATTGGTGTTGATAGCGCTTCACGCACACTTTCTGCCACAGCATCAATATTCTCGGGTGTACGCATTGTTTTTGGCTTTTCACGCTTTGGTTTATCGTTGATGATCTCAGTTTCTTTCACTTTTTTCACAAGATAACGAACATACGGAGCTGACGGTGCTTCTCTTCTTCCAAAATCCGTACGCAATTTTCGCACACATTCTGCAACATTATTATGATTTTCAAAGTAATGTCGCAATATTTCCCAGCGTTGTTCAAGCGTATACACAACCATATTCGTTCAGCGGTAGGATAAAAGTAATTATCTGTCAAATCAAACATGAGCTAAGTGTTACCATTCACGAAACAAGCAGTAGTTGAAAAAAAAACGTTAGATGGCGGACCCTTTATGTATGTAACGTATGGGTTCCAAAACAGCTGTATCGATTTTGATGAAATTTTCAGGGAACTTTCAGAATATTAAGACGAGTGACACTGTGTCTGATTTTTGAAGTTCGGTCTGCGGCCAGAAGGGCGTGGCAAAATCATCTATATATATATATATATATATATATATAAATGGTGTAAAAAATGTCGGCTGGGCCGATTTCTGTAAAATTTTCAGTACGAAAAAGTCATAAAATTGGAAAAATCGAAAATTCAGTTTCCGTATGAAATTTTGTGTGAAATTATTCCTCAATGGTTTTCCAAAAAAATAGAAAGTTCTTAGTGTAAGTCGTGGAAAATTTCGAAAAATGCGAAATGTGGAAAATTGGAAAATCTCTCCGCAAAAGTTGGAAAAATCGCAAATAGATTTTTTGTATGGAATTTTGCGCGGAGTTCTTCAAATGAAAATTGCGGGAAAATGTGAAAAAACTTAATTTTTTATTTCCCTAAGTTTTTTTTATTAATCGAGCTTATTTTTTGAGCTCGATTATACGGATTTTTTTCGGTTCGTTTTGTTATTCGTACTGTAGTGACAACACGATTAATTATTTATGTACGTTTCTTCATTCTTCGTTAGTATCTTTTGTGTGTCTTCACTACTTGAATTGTATTATTACTCTAAAGTTTGACTGATGAAGGCTAAAATTAAGGCGAAGCGAAGTTCGCTGGGTCCGCTAGTTATTTATAAAAATGTTCAACTTTTTTCTTTTTATTAGTCTATTTTATTTTATTGGTTTTTCTTTAAAAAAAAATTAACGTTTTAGCTGTTTCATATTTAAAGTTTGACAACAGAAATTTTCATCACTTGCCTGTTTACAGCACTTCTCTTGTGTGTTGTAACTTTATACAACCTATAACTTACAATAGGTTGTGAATTTGAATAAATTTATATTTTATTTGATGCGAATAGAAATTATCTAAATTAAAAATAAAGAAACTTCAAATTTTGCTTGCATTTGCTTGCTGGCGAAAATCTTTGCTTTTTAATTAAAAACTCTGTGCTTTTTCAAGCTTGAAAATCTTCCACTTAAAAAATGTACACAATCCTACCAAACGCAGCACACAGTTTACAGTTGAACAAAAAAAAAAAAAGTTTATTAGCTTTGCAGCAACAACCCACCACCATATTCTTCTTTCCAACAGTGGACAACATTTTAGGTGGTGGTTTAAATTTTTCTTTACTTTATTTTTTTTTTTTTTAATTTTCATTGAAATCAGAGTTTTTATTAAAATTTTAATGATATTCAAACAAAAAAAAAATTTGATATTCAAGTAAAAGAGAATTTCTTTGCAATAGCAAATAACACAACCGCACACACACAGCTACCCACAATATACATTAAGTGCTAATGGTAATAAAAAGTAAAAAAAGAAATAAAAAATTCAATAAGTAAAAGAAAGAAGATGTAACAAGCGAAAAATGTCAGCAAACAAAATAGTTTAATCACATTTAAAATGTCACGATTTAGGAAAATTTTTGTAAGTTAATAATTTATAATTAAATTATTTCTTAATTAACTACTAATGGATAAATAAATTATTGTTTTTCTTTCATTATCAATATTTTATTTGGAATAATCAATTACACAAATTTATTTACGGATGATTTCAATTGATAAAATTTTCAAAAAGAAATTAATTAAATATGTAACATTAACACCCCTAATCAACTTTCTGTAGTTTTTTATTTAATGAACAAATAAACTATATACGAGGTGTGTTAAACAAATAAACAGTACTTTTTTATTATTATTATTATTAATAAACATTTGTGGAAATTAATTTTTATAATGTGAGAAGTAGCGAACATAGTTTAGGTGTCTCTCAACTGCAAAAACAAAAATATCTAAAGCGTTTTTTGTGGTGAATTAAAACAGCGTAATTATTTTCTTTTACATTAACAGCGTATAAGAGCCACACTCGATGAAATTGTTGGCAACCGGTGTAGAGAAAGTAAGCGGGGAAAGAAATTTGGCGTAACTTGAATTTTGAGGAGATTTTTTTTTCACTTGCTTTGAAATAGCACAAGAACAGCGAATGTAGAATACGAAAAGAATAATGAATATGAAAAAAGTCAAATTCAAAAATTTAATCATTACGACGCATACTGGGAATTTTTGTATGGAGGTGAGAAAAAAAATATATTTATCAAAAAATGTAGTGATTTCATCACAAATTTAATTTTATTTATATAGTAATACACAAAAGTAATCAAAATAAAGAAAGTTAGAGAAATGTCGATCGTTACGTTACCTGCAATATAAAAAGCCATAACTAAGAAAAAAATTTAAATGATTTTAAATGATTTTTTTTTAATTTTTAATTTATTATTCTAAAAGAGCCTTAACTTCACTTATAACAATATGCTTTTTCTGGCTAAATGATGTTACCATCATTTGGTGCATAATATCTTCGTTCGTGGCAATTCGACTGCGTTTCTGGAGTGTCTAAGGCGATATTGTCTATAGTCTTTGTTACGACTTTCCTAAGCCTCGTCGGATAGTAGGCCTGCAGCAAAAATACACTTTTCAATTGTATCTTTTCCGTGAATCAGAATTTTGTGAAGTGTAGATGACATATTGTACCACGCGTACTCTTTTGCCGTCTCCAAACAAAAATTTTTTGGATCTACTACCTCGGTGATTGTTATAGCTTCGAGAATTATTGAAAACCTCTTGATTATGTTTTCATCTAGACCCGTTATTTCGGAAATCAAAAGAGCATTAGAAGAGAATCTTCGTGACGTATTTCCTGAATTTGTCGTACCAGACCCTTGCTTAACAGTATCAACCTGTATTCCTATTTTCTCTTTAAGTTAATGCTTTATTAAACATTTTCGTGCTGCTGTTATCGAACGAGTATTTGAGTCGACTCTCCCTTCAGGAAGAAGCTTTCCATGGGAAAGCGAAATATTGAAAAAATATATCGTTAAAATTTAATTAAAAAGGGCGTTTAAAAGATTAAAACATATTTAATTAAGATAAAAAAGGTCAAATAAAAATAAATTTGTTTAAGTAAAATCCGACTAGTGGCTCTTGAGTTATGTTAAACAAAAGGGCCTTTTCAGAATTGAGTCGCGAATCAATCAGCTGAAAAATGTTGTACTGTGTACTGCAACAAATTGAGAGGTGGCACCTGGTGGCACTTGAAATTGATAAAAAATGTAAAAACAGATATGAGACAATGTATTAGTAGTGATTTCCAACCGTGGGAAAGTATGGCTAAAATTGCAGATCCAAATGTTTGGAGGAAAAAAGGGTTTTCTTTTATATGTTCATAAAAATAAACAAACAAAAAAAACTTAAGTCTCTGCAAAGTTTATTTTTTCAATTTTAGTATATTGAAATATCCTCCTTTAAATAAAAAATAAGAAGAAAAACGTTAGTTCACGTAATAAAATAATATTGGTTTTGAAATTCTTAGGTTTAAATTAAGTTGGTTCAGTAAAACATACAAGTACTGAGGTTGAGACGGCTATAAAAAAAAAACTAGCAGTCAGATCGGAGTAGTTCTTTTTGATTTGATTGTACCATTTAGGCTAAAATTTCAAAATATCATTGCATATTGCATGAAGAGTATGTTGACAATTTGACTTGTTTCCGCGAAATCCCCAGTGTGCGATGTGCGGTGAGTTAGTTCGCCACAACTTGAAAAGAGAATTGTTAAAATTGTGTCGTATAAGTTTGATTTAAGTAATGACGTTTGAACAAGAATTTATTTTACCCCACATTCTTATTCCAAGGAATTGTTCATTTGAAATTGGTTTTAAGATATTAAATTAAAATTTTTTTTATTATTTTTATTCGATCTGTTTCTTCTTCTTTAATAAATACAGTGAACTCGTAGAAACGTGAACACCCACTAACATGAACATCCAAAAACATGAACATTTTTTTTCTTACATTGACTACTCTAAAACGTGAACAAAGGCTGAAGGCTCTAAAACGTGAACTTTTTATCGAACGTTAAAATTCAATTTTGTAACCTTATTTAAACATTTTGGGATTTCCCGCAGAAGAATCTCGTCGTTTGTTTGTTGTAAACAACTTTTGTTGCATGATAAGTAGTTTTGGTATTAACGCGGCAGTTCTACTGGAAGCATCTCTCTGTGCTGACTATACATATAAATAATATAAACAAGTGATCTCTAAAAATATTTTTATTGAAAATATGTCTAATAAAAAACCAAAAGTCAGAGATTTTAGAGCTTTTAGGGAAAGGTTCACCTGTAACTGTAAAAAGATGCTATTTCGAAATGTGTTAATAATACATTATCGGGTCCTGGAAAACGGAAAATTTTGCATTCTTTGGAGCTTCCAAAAATGGAAAGATCTCTGTACTAATTTAGGAATTAGTATCTTAGAAACCCTTTTGCAACCCATAGTAGCGCATAGTATATATATTAAAATATGACAGGAACTTACAAAAACTAGAATCAAAACATGTCTCATAGGCGAAAAAAAACGTACATTATTTTAAATTAAATAAAAGATAAAAATTAGTCTCTTTTTATCTTTTAATGAATTTAAAATATGCAATCTAAAACGTGAACAAAATCGAAAACGTGAACACCCTCGGTAAAAATTAGTTCACGTTTCCGCGAGATCACTGTAAGTACTTATCTTTATATAGGTCCTTTTAATTAAATTTAATACATATAAATTCAATAATGTGCTTTCGCATGAAAATTAATTTCTTCGGGAAAATAATTTTTATAATTTAAAAATTATTAACAATTAATTTTAAAACGATTTCCACTAGAACACCTTTTTTTCAAATCACATAAACAATATTTTCTATATAAATTATATGAGAAGATTTTTGAATAACTGTTTATATATATATATTAAGATGCCACTAGATTAAATTAATTTGACTGCCAAACTATATGAGAAAGACTTTTGTATGGGAAAATAATCTTCAAGACGATTGAACTTGAAAAAAAAATTGGCAACTCTGAATTTAATTTTAAGTCGCTTAACATTTTTTTGATTTGCTTATAAATAAAATCTGTCAAAATATTTCTCCTAAACTATGAATTAATTGCAATTATATTTTCGTATATTCATGTGTGACCTAAAAGACAAAAGAAAATGAATTAAACTTAATCAATTGAAATTCAAAAAAAAAATTTTTCCCTAATTTTTGTACACAACTCGTACGGGTCACATGCAAGTATAGTAGAACATATCCAAAGTAAACCAATCTTGACAAATGATGATGATTACAATCTCTTGACAAATGGACAAATATACAAATTGAATTGACATTAACATGACACAGACAAACAACCAAACTAACCAACCAACCAACCAGCCTGATTGTTGCAACCAGGAGCAATAAATAATAATAATAACAGGACATGTTGAAAAATATGTACAAAAGGGATATTATTCACATACTTGCATACGTAAGAATGTTCTTGTACAGAAACAAACTGACATATATATTGTTATTATTATTTTCATTATTTACATAAATGTCAAATAAACTGCCAATATAGCAATTGATTTACACAAAAAATAAAAGCCAAATAATTGAGAGAGAGACAGAGGAAAAGAAAGAGAGAGAGAGAGAGAGAGAGATTAAAACAAAGTATAAAAATATTGTAAATGTAAATAAATAATTACAATATGATAAGAGTGAGAAGAATGCTTAACTGAGAAAAAAAATATTAAATGTAATTAATTATCTGATTAGTAACGATAAGGTAAGTTGTTCACGAGTTCATATGTGTGGGTTTGTATTAATATTAATATGAGCTTTATATTTTTAATTATAAGTATAAAATATTATTTTTTTATTGAAAATTTTAAAATTAAACTGTTCGGACACATAACAATTTAATTATTGAAACAATTAATGGAATCGCCTGATGATATATTATAGTTGAGACTTCGGATTGTTGTATGCAGCAACACTGATGTTCTTATGTATATCTAATATGATCTTTCATATGTGATATAATTTATTAGTAACGTCTGAAACTAACACTTGAATTTAATTTCTACCAGCTGTGCTAAACCGGTAAAAACTAATGTATCTTATCTCAGAAAAGCTTATGTATATAATATAATCATCCCTTCCCCGTATTCTCGATAACGTTTTTGCATCTAGTTACGCCAATAACCAACAATTCACCAAAAAACCGAATAGTAAGAAAACTAAGAAGATAAAGAGTATTTACAAAATGTGTAAAATAGGATTAAAATAAAATGAAGCAATTTCTAAATATTAAAAAATGTTTAAAAAATATTTTTGAATTGTTAAAATAATACAGAATAAATGTATACGAAGTTACGTAGTTAACTAAGTTACGTTTCGTAGTTAAATTAAGCACATAGAATAAATTCAAATGTAAGTCGAAATATGGAAAAGACGATATAGATAAATTATATTTTACTTTACTCAAATTGATGAATATATTTCTAATATCAACAAAAAAAAAACAAAATTTCCCATTCGCAAAATATTCATACATCTTGTTACGGATGTGTCTTGCTTAAGTTTTAAAAGAAAATAATTAAAATAGTTTTTTTAAACGATCTTTTTTTTATTTATTTGACAAATGTTTTGAAACATTTTTTTCAATTAGTTGATAATTTTTTTTTGTTTTCAAAAATATAAAATTTTTTCTGAAGAAGCTTTCCAAAGGAAAGCGAAATATCGAAAAGAAAAAATATATAAAAAAGATCTTAAAAAATAAAAAAGATATTTATTAAAGAGAAAATAATATAAGCAATAAAGTAAACAACTGGGTATGTTATGTTGACTTACTTAGAAAACTTATGGTACAACAACAAAATCTATAGTTACAAACTGGGTAGAAATTTTATACACGCAAACAACAACAATTTGATATGCTGTTAACTAAGCATGCAAGACAACAACAAATTTCTGTTTACTAACTGCGTAGGAATTTAATACGCACAGGACAACAACAAATCTGTATGCTGTTTACAATCTGCGTAGTTTTCTACACAAGGCAACAACAAATATCTTAAAATAAATTCCAAAAGGAAACTTTATCAGTATAAGAACAAAAACAAAAATACAGACAAACATACAGGCGTCTGTCTATACATTGAATTAAATTAATTATTTAGTAATAATAATAAATTTAGCAGGAACTATATTAAAATTAGGTGGATATGGATTATTACGGGTTTTTCTATTTTTTGCAATTAATAGGTTTAAAATTTAATTTTCTTTGAATTAGAATTAGATTAGTTGGAGGATTAGATTAGTTTGTTAACGTCAAACTGATTTAAAATCCTTAATTGCTTATTCTTCTGTTGCTCATATAGGAATTGTTTTATCAGGTTTAACAACTTTATGATATATAGGAATTTGTGGTTCATATACTCTAATAATTGCTCATAGATTGTGTTCTTCTGGTTTATTTTGTTTAGCTAATATTTCTTATGAACGATTAGAAAGTCGAAGTTTATTAATTAATTTAATTTATTTACAACAACAAAATGTGATACAAAGGAAGTAGAAGATTCTTAAATTTTCTAGACTTTTAATGGACAAATATAAAAGGACAGTGTCTGAGTGGATAGTCAGTCAGTATAAAAATAAACCTTGTGAAATGAAGATGTGCATCTTAAGTAAATTGTTCTGTAGTGTCAACTTTGTTTGTAGTTAAAGTAAATAAACTTGTTATTAATTTAAAAACTCCAAAAACTGGTGATATATATTTTGCAATAAAGAAATCGCAGCAAAACGTTTATAAAAGGTATAAACGTAACAATATATTATGTATGTATATATGTTTACTTTTACATTTTTGCTGTGGTTGTCATTCATTTTAAATTTCATTTAATTAACACGATTTTCCATTAACACACATTATTTACACACAAATGATTTTTAATTTCTTTTTTTTTTGTTTTGTTTTTCTTTAACTATTTTAAATCCATCAGAAATGGCGCAGCCTGCTGACTCCTTTGCATATGTACAAACACCTACAATTGATGTACATTTATATAAAATTATATCGCAAAAGATATAATATTGTCAATATCAGCAAATTTTGTATAAAAAAAAAAATTAAAGAGCAGTGCGAAGAGAAACGAAAACGGAAATTATTAAATGTAAGAGTATAAAAAAAGCAATTTATAGCTCGAGGTTATAAAACAGAATTCTTTCTCTTCAGTCAATAGATAAACGGTAGTAAAAAAAAAGAGAGAATGGGAGAGCGAATGTATTTATTCAAATCAAAATACTCGTAACTTTGTTTGGTTTAATTAAAACAAAAATTGTTCGTGAATCACGTTTGAATTTGGGATAAAAGTGTATCTTCTTATACAAGAAATGAAAAATCCCACTTAGTGATAGGACATTACCTCCTCTTAATTCGTCACGCTGTAGGTTTAAAAAATATTCCTTTAGAGATCGCCCCCTCTGTATTTGTAAAACAGGGTAAATTCGTTGGACAATTTGACCTTTTAGTTCATTTTCCCAATTGCAGTTTATTCGTTTAATTTTCTTTAATGGTTCTATTTATTTTAGGTTCTTCCTTTGAAAACGTTAATTGTTTTATCAATCAAGTGTTAAGAAACAATGTGACGACTTTTTAAGAATTTTAATGTTTTTTTTTTGTATCCATCCTTCTGTGTATATTTTTTAAAAATATTGAAAGTAAATATATTTTTAAATGAATGATATTTTATCAATTGTTATTAAAGTTTTTATTTGTGGTTCATATATTTGTTTTAGCAGACTTGGACAAAAAATATTTTCAATTTTATTTTTAGTCGAATAAAAATTATGAGATTTTTTTTTTTTGGACAATATCAATAAAGGAAGATAAACAGAAAGTAATTTTGTTAAAAGAAAAACAAAATATGCCAAATTGGATATTTTCTATAGTACACACACACACACATAAACAGATACACAAATACATATGAAAAAAATATAGGTATGAACTTTTTGTCAAATATTTAAAAACTTATTGAGTATATTAAAAAATAATATTGTTAAATCTTGATTTTTATATCAATGAGTCTGTGCTTATCTGATACAGTGCAGTGTGATCATTCATATTAAAAACCACATTTTCAACTGTTTGAATTTATTAAACAAAAATTAAAATTCTATATGACAGTGCAACTTTTGACGAAACAAGCTTGTTAATTTTAAAAAAACAAACGAGTAAATAATAAATAAATAAGGTTCCGACAGTAGATTAAGTCGTTTGAAAAGACTCTAAAAAACAAACCATTGATTTCTCTTGTATAAAAGAATTAATCTAGACGATTTAACTCGCCTATAAGTAGAAATCACACTTGCAATGGCAGTATTAAGAAAACTAACTTTGAACATTTTAAAATAATGACAACGAAAGTATGAAGAGCTGCTTAAAAAAAGTGAACACCAGAGAGAGAAAAAAAACAGTTTCTAGCTTCATCGTAAAAATATATTTTATGAATTATGGAGTCGTTTCACAAACAAAATAAGGGTCCACGTGTTTTATTAGTTAATTCTCAATTGCCTTTAAATAAACAAATTATGAATTTAATGCAATTTGTTTTTAAGTTTAAGATTTAAAACAATGTATGTGTTACTCCATACATTTTATCGCAATAAATAAATGCAATGATTAAAACTAATTAATTTTTATAATATAGTAACTAATTTATAAAATTGTTTAATAAATTTATTATATAATAAATATTATAAATAATTTGCCTAATTTTCGTTATTCATTTACAGGGAAAAAAATAATATTTTCTGTCAACACCATCAATAATGGATGACATCGTTCTGTGGTTGGTGTGTCATAATGATAATGATGAGATTATTTCAAATATAATTTCACAGTATATTGACACATTTATGCATTTCTATATTAATGTTATATTGTGTATGTATATAAAGCTGTATGGCTTAATATTATTTTATACTTTCAATCTGCTGATTATACTATATTGTTATTTACTTTATTGATGAATTACATTTTAATTTGATTTTAAATACAAACACATGATATTTTAAACTGCCCCTATCATTGCAACACTTCATATACTATGTACTATGATTTAATAAGTATTGGATACAAATAATAGCCGCGTACCGCGTGAAAAAAAACAAACGTTAGAGCTGCAGTTAGATAGGCATTCGCCTATTTCCCTAACAGTTTCGTTACACTCAGTGCTGAGTAGAGATATTTATATTTGCTAGTATCACTCGATAACAATCCTGTGCTTAATTTTTTAAATAAAACCACTTCGCTTGAAACTGTTATTACTGCTAAATGTAGTAATAGACGATTTAAAACATCAAGATTACTCTGATATGAAAAGATTTGGCAGCTTGTTTGTCGCGTTTCTTTTATATTTATATTAACATTTATGATTTCACTATTTAAAAACTGTTCTTATTGTATTTAAATGACAATAGATTTTTTTTTCTATATTATAAAGCGTTACAAAATATTTTTATTTCATTTGTGTTAATAACACATTAAAACCACTGAAAATCCAATTTATGACAAGACCTAATATATGAAACATATAAAATTGAATTATAATTGGATATTATAATTATAAATTATTGCTGGTAAACAATAGTTGATACTACATTTTTTTTTTTAATTTAATTTAATTTGTTTTATTATTTAACAAAACATTAACAAAAATCAATTTGCAAATGGAATTAAGACTGTTTAATGTTAATATTTTTAAAGAATAAAATAACAAAATTTATAACAAAAATGTTTGTTTACTTTCAGAGTTAAAAAAAGGAATACTTTGTCAAAAGTATTTTTATTATTTAATATTTATTTGTTTTTATCATTTTTCAATTTGTATACTTCCATTCTTTGGACTGCGTGTTTAAAAAAAAAATGATTGAAAACATTATTTTAATTAAAAGTTTAATAAATTATAGAAGTACTTTTGCTCGTAATGTAAATGCATTACATTTCCATTTAGTCTTATTTCTTTCCGAGATCAATATGCAACTATCGTTCAGGGTCTATTTAGAAAAGTGACCGATATACTCGGATAGTAAAGTAAAAGGACTTAAAAATAATATAGAAAAATTATCGCCTAAGCAACGATTCCTTTCCGATTTGATAAATACACACAATTTTTTTCTTATGGAAATTATTTCGTATTAGTATACCGAAAATATTTATGTAAAAGTAAAAATTAAAAAAGAAGATCACAGGATATAAAAATTAATATTAATACTGAACCCCATTTAAAGTAATTGTGGTCTTGTCTCTGGTTAAACGCATCAAAAAATTGCGTCCCCTGAATGCCCTTTTACACAAAGCACCACCGCAACACATAGGTGACCTTTGCCCACAAAATAGATTTTTGAAATAAAGAATTCCACCGGCAATAATTATACTAGCAAAACTCTAAAGTTGTATATGAAAACCTTCTTATATTTTACTCCTTGGTACTAGTACTTTTTGACAAAAGAAAATATATATTTGTAAACGTTCCACTGTTTGGGCAGTCAACTTACTTTAAATTATTTGTGGCCGAAAACATACGTTAAACATCATTAAAAAATAAATTTAAAATTTTTCACGCATAAATTTTATACAAAATATTTTTTTAACAACAAAATCTACAAAATTCATATAAGAGAATTTTACAAGAGAGAAATCTTTTATTTGAAAAAAATAAGCTGTCATATTCAACTGAACGACAGTGTATATATGTAAATATGAATTTTATTATAATTAATTAAAATAAAGCAATTTTCATTATTTTATACTTAAAAAAAAAATGAGGCATAAAAAAAACGAAAATAAACAACAGCATCTGAAATGAAATGATGAGAAACGATAGATGTTGATGCTGTTAATAATGCCAATATTGCTGGGGCAAAAACCCAGCTTCTCACAAATTTATATGAAAAATGTAGTGAAATAAATACTCTTTTTACAATTATGCTGAACCCTTTTTTTGTTGTATTAAAAAAAGCATTTACTGCAGGGTAAAATACATTAAAAATTTAACTACGCGCTAATAAATTAACCAAATTAAATTAAATTAAATAAAAAATACACAAACACACACACCCAACAAAAAAATAAACACATTAAAGAGAAACAAGACAAAACAAAAACAAAAATGTAATTGAAGTAAAAATAAAAAATGTTTAAGCAAATATTATTTTTTCTTTTGTTTTTGCATTTGTTCATTAAAAAAAGTCAAACAGAAAAATATATACTTTTATTAATTAATTATAGAGAAAAATTGTAAACAATTTATAAGTGAATTTTGAAATTGCTTTGTTTCAGTATTTTACTTTTATTAACAATTTAATTAAGCAGCAAAACTGTTTTACCGCGACTCTCTTTGATTTTATTTTTTATTTTTTTTTAGGGCAGATGTACTTTCTTTTGTCTAAAGTTTTTTAGGTCCAAATCTTTTGAAAATAATTTTTATTTAAATATTTACTTTTTACGTTTCTTTTGGCAATCTTGTACAACAAGTATTGAAAGTTATTTGTGGTTGTTGATTTTCGAGGATTTTTTATTATTAATAATTCAATCAAGAAATTTGTTTGATTTTTTTCTCATCGGACATTGAATTAAGTAACAACAACAATAAGAAGAGAAAAATCAAACATAAATTTGAAGTTTCCTTTATTTAACTTGCTTTTTTTGCTGGGCAATTGTAAAGAATGGCAGTAAGGACCAACCTTTTAAAGGAAATTGTTATAAGAGTCCACCTTTATAAGCTTTTAGTAGTTTTTGCTGGCTTATGAAATAATATGATAATTTTATATATATATATATATATATATATATATATATATATATATATATATATATATATATATATATATATATATATATATATATATATATATATATATATATATATATATATATATATATATATATATATATATATATATATATATATATATATATATATATATATATATATATATATATATATATATATATATATATATATATATATATATATATATATATATATATATTTTTTTTTTTTTTTTTCACGCCTAAAAGTATGCTTGACTTGCTAATTTAGAAACCCTTTTCTAGATAAAAACAATTACTATTTGTTAGTGATATCCAGTGTTACCATAATTTTTTCTATAAATCTTAATATGTCGATCATGAAAAATCTGAATCATATAAATAACATAAATATTATGCCGATTTACATTATTCCAAAATCCATTTTCGTAAATCCTTGTCGCCACGCCACTTTACTTTAACCCAACTTACGCGATGCAAACATTTGTATGCTGGCAAAAGATATAAGCGGGCTAAGGTAAACCGGTAAAAATTTTTGACACTTGCTTGTTTTCATTTCGTTGTTGAGAAGAAATATCAAATCAAAAGCAAAATTTCATAAGGTCGATTCTATCAATAACTTCATAATTAAATCGATAAGGGGTATTAAAGGGGGGTATTATAATTAATACCCCTTATCGGGTATTAACGTCATAGAGGATGCATCGTAATGCTGCTACGAGGTTGCATAGCCTGTCATCAAACTAAGATTGTTCTTAGCTTCAGTTATAAGTTGTTAAACCCAAATGAAACGATAACGGGCAGCTTTCGGGCAGAACAATGTGTTTTTTTTGTTAACAAATACAATAAAAACAAAGATGCACACCCGCTAGTAAGCGCAGATATGAGGGATTCGATTTAAACCGTCGCTCTAAAGAGAACGCGATCCTTGTAATGTTTTTGTTTTTTTTTTTTCTATCGACAAAGTTTGACTCCACCAGACCTACGTGTATTAGGCAAGATCTACAGGGATGGTGTGGTGCAATTATAGTCATACGCTGACTGTGAAAACAAATTTAAAATTAAGACAAATGAGAATAATTTGTATTAGAAACTAAGGCCTACAAAAACATCAATCCTGTGTTCAATATAAGTGGTACTTATAATCATTTGTCACTTGCATAGCTCCCGTGAGAGGTAACATGAGCTTTAAATTATTTTGTAAACAGTGAACAAATAATCGTGAGTGAACACGGTTCGTCGTTCGTTATAAATTAATTTTAATTAATTTAAATTGTAGAATTTATCTAAAATTTTTTTAAGCATAAAACTACAAGGGCCTATAATTAACCACACCAGACAAGCATTATCGATCCCTAGATAAATTTTATTTCTAAAAAAAAAAAACACAAATATAATAATTCCATTAGCTTTAAATTTCTTTCCCAAGAACAAAGAGGAAATAAAGGCAAACAAAAAGCATGAAATGAAAAAGAATTTAAAAATATATTTTTAATAACATTAAACGCATTAAAAAAATCTCAAAAAAAAGCCCAAACGAAACGAACTACTTAAAGAAAAAGTTTTCTTTAAAACAAATATTAATATGTATGAACACAAAAAAGGAGAAATCAAATAAATCAAAATTATTATAAAAAAAATTAAAGTTAAAAGTCCACTTACGACTGCTTTTACATGATGAGATTTTAAGGTTTTTTGAAATTATGTTATTTTTAAGTCAAAAAGTTATAATGTGGTTGCATTGAAATCCCACCATAACGATAGCATTCAATCATAATATATATACATATGTGTATATATATATTTATACATACAAAAATACCATTCTCTAATTTATGTAAACAGCAACTTGCAAAAAAAAAATTAATCTTAAATTTAATTTATATGCGACGAATTTAAAAAATCTTGAATGAAATAAGAGGAGGAGAGCAACATTTTTTGGTGTTGCAAAAACTATTTAACCAAGTGTAAATAATATTTAACTGACAATTTTATAAACTCAGAGCCTTGAATATCTCATTTTCTCTTATTTGCTCTTCCTGCAGAAATGTTTGTTTACATTTACTTTAACAGCTGATCTAAAATCTTCATATGCTAATTAATACCTTGGGGAAATGTTAAAATAAAAGAAAAAAAACACAACTCTTGTTAAAAAGCAAAACCAAAGAAAACGACATTAACATAACTTGGGCGAAAAAAAAAAGAAAAAAAAAAACAAAAACATTGAAGGGAAAAATATTCTCTAAACACAAGCACAGCAAGTAAATGTTCAGAGAATTTTATTTAATTTACAAAATGGTGTTGATTTTGCATCACTTTTATAATTGAAGTTAAAAGAAAACTAAAAACACGTTATAAAACACAAAATATACATTTCACGCAAAAAAGGCATTTAATTTATTAATTAAAACTAAAAACAAAACAAAACAAAAAAAAAAAACAAACAATTATAATTGTAATACAGTATTATCAAGATAATTGCCAAAAACAAATGTTGATTTAAGCAGCAGCATTAAAAGCCAATATTACTTACTACACACATTTTACTTCTATTGCTTTTGCTTTTATATAGATTTTGGTTGTTGTTTTTTGTGATAATCAAAAGAGTGTGCAATTTTAATTGGTAACAATTTAATTACAAAAGCAAGCAAAACTTAATAATAAAAAAAAGTCAACAACAACAACCATAACATTAGCTTGTGGGGGAAAAAATGCTTATAGACAGGAATTAAGCGAGAATTAGAGATTTGAAGATTCTTTTTGCTATAGACAGCAAAATTTTAACAGGCAAATCGACCACCGACAGACAGATAGAAAATTTGTTGGTTGTAAAAGTCAAACAATATCGGTAGTGTAGTGTAGCAGAGCATTAGTGCTAGCAACAGGAGTAAAATAGTACATCCCATATAAACAACATTACCAACAAAATGTAAACACATAAGAATAAGCAGACATAACACACACACACAAACAAACATTTGTATATTAGAACGAAATAATCATTGAAAAGGAAATTGTAGTGGAAGTATTGCTGCTATGTAACTTTGAAATGGAATTTCCAAATGCATGTTTAGTTGATTGTTTTGCAGTTATATTTCTTATCTATCTGTGTATGTGATGTTTAAAATTGGTAAGAGATGCAAGTTCTTGTTAAAGCTTAACATTATCTCATTGTTTACACATACAGAATTTACACGAATAAATATACATACACAGCATTTCATACTACACCAAGAGCCATGTGTGGTGATGTATAGGCAGATCTCTAAAAGGATAAAATCATCACTTTTAACAAAAAAAAAAGGATAAAATCATCATTTTTAACAAAAAACAAAAAAAACCCCCCAGATGCCAAACATGATTCCCCGAATCTAAAAGAATTAATAATCCAGAATCCCAAAATTTAATTAAATAAATGTCAGGTTTCTTCGGGTTTTAAAAAACAAGGTGATCATAAATTTTGTTTGTGAGAAATTTTCGCAGAAGGACAAAAGGTAAAAGTAACTTTTAAAAACAAAAGTACGGTTGTCCATGCTACTACTGAAATTGAGTACGATACACTAAATTAATATTTTTGTTTCATTTAAGAAATAAAATTTTCAAAAAATTTTTTCAATTTGTTTGTTCGTTATTTTTGTTTTTCCTGATGATGCCAACCAACGGTGTGGCGAAATATCGAAAAAATAATAAAAAATAAAGTTTTTTAAAAATTTTTTATTAAATAAGACCTAGTGCTCAAAATTAATTACGAAAAAATAAAATTTTCGGTAATTTTGAATAAAAGTAGGAGAGGAATATTTGCACAAACCTACAATATGTTATCGGAAATAAGAACTTTTTGTTAATGCATTTGAAACGTTAATATGACACTCAACTAAAAAACAAAACACTGATAATTATATTAGATTGCTTTCCTCCAAGCTTCTGCTTATGCAAAGTGTCCGCCGGGGAAGGTACGCTACTTTGTTTGTTTATAATTTTTTTATTAAATGAAAGAGATGGATGTAGAATGACAACAAATGCAAATCTTTGTGCAAAATTGTGGCCAAAGTTGTTCTTTGAATATCGAGCTCCTGAGCACGGCGTCGAATTGAGGTTGACGGATTGTTTTGAACACTTTGTCGAGCAGCAGTAATGTTTTTAGCCGATCTTGCAGTATGTTATTGTTCATGCTTGGGCCTATCACCCATAGATCCTCTTTCTTTGAAATTATTTACTACACGATAAGTAGTGCGTTTTGTTGGCACATTTTTTCTCCCAAAAATTTTACATAACTTTCTCATCGTCACAGTAATCGATGATTGATATTGATAAAATTTTTTAACGATTAAAACACGCTGGTTTATCGAATATTTTACCATAATAAATTTATCACTTGTCTACTGTCTACTTCACGACTGCCCAATATGAACTGTCAAGACTAATGTTTACCAAAATGGTGGCAAAACAAAGTGGTATACCTACCCGGCGGCCACCCGTTATATATTTAGATGAAATTATAATAGAGCTAAAAAATCCATTTTATAATTAGTTAAATGCTTTAGTTTATGTGTGTAGGGGTAAGTAAAAACATATGTAGATATTTGTTTTAGCTTTTAGCAAAATGTTCACCAACAACTAACAGAAGTAGTAGTTTAAATATCATTTATTAACTATATTTTAGTATTATTTTTTGCTGCTGTATTTAGCTTAATTATAATATATATACAGACATACATACATTCTTAACTGCATTAATATAAATATTTCAGAATTTTGCACACGTTTGTACGAAAGTTCTAAAATGTTAAGAGGTTATGTTTTCTGTTATTATTATATTTAACATTGTAAGTGTTGAGGTATTTTTTAATTGCTTGCAAAATTGAGCATACAAAAATAAAAAAAACCTTATTTTCGGAAGTGAGAAAAAAGCAAACAAAGAAATAAAATTAATTTTATCGATAGGAAAAAAAATATTAAAAATAATTTATTACAAAAAAATGTTTAAGTTGTATTTTCTTTTAATTCAAAAATGTGTTTTAATCATCTGTCACTGCGATATTTATGCCACTTTTTTTGTCTTTAAAAAATTAAAGACCAATATTAAAGCAATTAAATTAATTAAAAATTAATTAAACAATTTGTTATTTAAAAATTCCCTGTTGGCACCACCACTCTAGGTAAATAGTTTCATTTCTTTGTCTACATTTCCTTTTTGGAAATTCATTGTAAAGCTCGCATAAAAAGTAAAACGTTAACGATCAAATTTCAATAAAAAATTCTTTATGCGGTTTGTTTCATTTATTTATTTTTGTTTAATTTTGCTCAATCTCAATTCTTGTCAGCCTGCTTTGCTTGTCAATCGCATGCTTTTCTTTGACTTTTATTGAAAATTTTGTGTTTGTGATTTTTATCAGCTTGAGTTGTTTTTAATTAGTGGTCAAATCAATAAAATATTTTCAGTCACACATTTAAATACTATTCAGCTTTTTCACTGTCATATGAAAAAAAAACAACATTTGTTGTGTGTTATTTATAAACAACAAAAAATTATATTCGAATAATTGCTTAATAATTAAATTTAAAGACAACCTGGTTGAATTGGTTCAATTAATTATTGGAATTAAATAAAAAGCTTTAAAAGAATATTGACTCTTGAAATTGTAAAAGGATAAATGCTTAACATAAAAAGCATAAATAAATACATAAATAGTGAGTTCAGCACCATAGTCTTTAGGAATGCTTTTTAAGAATTTTTAAAAATGATATGTGCGTAAAACCGTAGCCAAATAAAAAAAATTTTTTTTAAAAACCTCAAAAAATAAACCTTCTCAAATAGATCTACTTAAATACATTAAAAAACTATTTTGAATAGTACAGTTAAAAAAAAATTACCACAAAAAGTACTTTTTAAATATTTTTAATTTAATTTTTAATAAATATGTGTTGTTCTTTTTAACGGTCTTTTTTAATTAATTTAGCAAAATATATTTTCAATATTTCGCTTTCCCATGGAAAGCTTCTTCAGGATAAATTAATTTTTAACAACAAAAATTATTAACAAATTAAAAAAATTTTTGAAAACATAAAATAATTAAATATGAACTAATCTTTTAACGGTCTTTTAAATAATTTAACGATTTTATTTATTTTTTTTTCGATATTTCGCTTTCCTTTGGAAAGCTTCTTCAGGAAAAATTTTTTATATAAAATTTTTTATATAAGTAAAAGTAAGTACCTTTTAAAAAAAATTACCTTTTAAAAAAAATTACCTTTTAAAAAAAATTACCTTTTAAAAAAATTACCTTTTTACAAAAGTACCTTTTAAAAAAAGTACATTTTAAAAAACTACCTTTTAAAAAAAGTACCTTAAAATTTTTTTTCAAGGGTCTAAGAACCTTACAGAAAAAATTTATGTATGTAAGTATCGTCTGAAAATGATTTAAAAAAGTACATTTAAAAATAATCTTTAAATATATTCATTTTTATTCAACAAACACATTTAAAAAAAATCAATATTTAAAAAAACAAAAAAGTACCTAAATCCTTCAATAGATAGTCAGATCAATTCCGTGGAAATTTTTCGCTTTTTTCTCCTGTTAAAAATTAGTTTCTTCTCTTTTTATTGACTCTTAATATGAAATAAATAGAACATAGAAACAGTTCTCTTAAAATAATGTCCCTTTTTATTTTTTTTTTTTCTTCCCGCTCAATTAAAATTTTTGCTGTCAGAATATTAATAATTGAGTGAGTTTCTTTTAATTTGCTTTCATAAAAAGGTTAATGAAAAGTACTTTTAAAATATAAAAAAGTATCAGTAGCTTATTAAGCACCTTTTTAACAAAGTTCCTCAAAAAAAAGCTACTTTTAATAATAATATAATAATAAAGCGTGTGCAGTTTTTGTAATTAATTTAGCAAAATCTTTAAATTTAACTAAATTGAATTTTACATTAACAATTCCCAAAAGGAAACAATACAACAATAATATAATCATTCCACTTGTGAGGTTTTTCCTTATTTTTTTTTGTTTTTGCTCAGCATGATATCCCTCCATTTCCTTTTGATAAAAACGTAATTGCAGCCGTTAAAAACGAAATCACATTTATAATGATTGTTTCGTTACATTTGACCAATAATGCAATGGAGCTTCTCTATCGCTACACACACAGTGAATTAAAATTGCAAGTAGTGGGAGCAAACTAAGTTCTTTGGCAGCAACAATTAGCGTAATTTGAATTTTGTTAAAAATTTTATGAATATACAAACAGCACTAAAATGTACACTTCTGATGAAAATGATAGGGAAGAAATTAATTTTGTTAATTGTTACACTCAAATATTAATCGAATTATATTATTTAGATCTAAAAGTGTTTATGTTAAATTAATTTTTTTTTTGTTTTTACTTTTACTATCGTTTATTAATTTAATTAGATATATTTTATGCCAAAATTTTGTTAAGATCTTATCTCAATTATAATACAAGGGCAATAGTTTAATAATTCCTGCTTTTTTCACATTCACACATGTGAAGCTATTTGTTATAAAAAAAAGCTTTCGTTGCATTATTTGCATTACGGGAGAAACGGAATAAAAATATTTGTGTTTATGTTTTGGAATGAGTGTGCGTGTGTTCGCGCTTAGTGGTATTCATTCATGATGTTTATTTTTTTTTTATTGTTGCCTTTATAAGGGAATTATTACAATAGCCGCCATTATTGTGGCATTTTTTGTTTTTGTTTATTGAGAGCAAACAACAACACTCTCCCTTTCTGTGGGCAATTTTGCAAATGCAAATTAAGGTTTTTTGCCACCGTTTGAGAGTGGTAGTGGGAGTTTGAGCATCAATGTGTGTGAGTGTAATCTTGTGTGGAAATGTTTTTTGGCGTTGTTACTAATACCATTGATATTTCAATCACTTAACAAGTTGGAGCTAAAATTTTTAAACACTGAAAGCAACATAAAAAAAATTCCCTGAATATTTGGTATTAGCAACAAGCTCGATAGTTGTAAGAGAAGGTCCTTTTTGCAATAAAAAAAGCCACGCTTTTATCATATTTACCCATGATTTCTGTATGTTTGTGTTGTTTGCTGTATGCCGTATTAAACTGTTGTTGGCGTTGATTGTTTGTAATTTTGTCTAATTGCTTCGGGAAGAATTGGAAATTTCAAAAGTTAATACATAAAGAGTAAAACGACTAAAATAAAACGAGAGAACTAGGTAGGGAGAGGGAAATGGTTGGAACGTTAGCACGAGTTTTGTTGTTGTTACACTCAGCTGTATTAGCATCAAAAAGAATTACTAAATATGAAAATAACAATTTGTTTTAATTGATATTGTCTTTCCTTATACGTATAACGCTGTGATCTTTTTATACTGAACTGAAACCTCAAAATTTGTACAATTTGTTAAAATTAATCAGTTTTGATTAATTAAAAAGGAAAAAGTTATACATTTTTATAAATTTAAAAAGACGTGTATGTGTAGAACTTTTTAAAAATTTCATTTCCACTCCACTTGGGCTTTCATTAACATTCCCATGCCTATACTGCTTCAACATTATTTTTTTTAATGGTTTGTTATTGTTTGTTACTATAATTTTTCATTTTCCTTTCATTGAACAGCCAGGGGGTGACCTTTAATCATGCAATTTCATGGTGCCAGAACTATAAAATTATAATTAAGGGGAATTTCGACTGAGAATCCTCGCACATTGAAGATGAAAAGGAAGTTCCTTTGATATCAAAGAGATCAGATGGATTAAAGTATCTTTTGCAGCGTTTAAAAATAATAAGGCGCTAAAAAAATATGTTTGTTACGTCAATCATTAAATTAAAGTTTCATGCTAAGAATTTCAAGCGCTTCCGGTTCCTTAATATACTTACTGTCTTAAAGTAATATTTCGATCAAAATTTTAAAATAAGAACTCCAAACATTTCCCCACATTTCAAGCACGAAATATTTAGAGGAGTTTAAAGACACACATTTCCTACAAGTTTTTGATTTCAAAAGAAAGTTTATCTAATTTCATCTTATAGTTAGAGAACCTAAAATTTAATTTTTTTTCTTTAAACCAGCAAAATTATAATATTGTTACGGATGTGTATTGCTTAAGTTTTAAAAGAAAATAATTAAGCAGAAAAGTAAACTACTGGATATTTTGTTTACTAACTGCGTCGTGGCTTGCTAAGAAAACTTATGCACAACAACAAAATTTTTAGTTACAAACTGCGTAAAAATTTTATATACGCAAACAACAACAAATCTGTATGCTCTTTACCATTTGCGTAGTTTTCTAAGAGAACTTATCTACACGAGACAACAACAAATATTATAAAATAAATTCCAAGAAGAAACTTTATCAGTATAAAAACAAAAACTAAACTACACGCAGATATACAGGCGCCTATACATTTAATATATAAAATACAACAACAAAATGTGATACAAAGGGAGTAGAAGATTCTTAAATTTTCCAGACTTTTAATGGAGAAATATAAAAGGGCAGCGTCTGAGCGGATAGTCAGTCAGTATACAAATAAGCCGCGTGAAGTAAAGACGTGCATCTTAAGTAAATTGTTCTATAGAGTCAAGTTTTTTGTGTAGTTAAAGTAAATAAAATTGTTATTAATTTAAAAACTCAAAAAATTGGTGTTTTATTATTTTGCAATAAAGAACTCACAGCAAAACGTTTATAAAAGGTATAAACTTAACAATATTTCTAATTTGCTACAACTACTGCATTGCTATTTTTAAGATTTTTTTTTGTTCCATTTAACTTGATCGTCTTTGGTTTTATTAGTAGTTGTAGTTTTTTTTTTTTTTAAGATTATGTTACTTTCAACCTTTATTGCCACAAAATCCATTATCATTAAAATAAAAATCCTTTAAAAATTGTTAAGTTAATCCAAATTGTAGATCCCGTTTTTTTCCTACTTTTTTTACTACGTGTAAGTAAAAAGCACAATTCGTATTAAAAAACAAAAGCACATACACGGCCACACAAACGACAAAATGAAAAAAAATTTAAATCCATTTGTAAAATATGAAAAAAAAAGAAAAATGCAAAATAACAGGATTATGTTTGCGTTGGTGTAGAGTATTTTTAATTGTATTGTTATCGTTTCATTACTTCATACAACAGACTGAACACAGATTAAATGGACAAGTGCAGAAAAGCAGAAAACATGGAAATAAAATTACAATTTTTATATTAATGTACAACACACTTTCATAACAGTCTGTAGTAAGGCTTTCCTTTAGCAAGAGACTAAATGCACCATATGTACATATACACATGCACTGCATGTATGTGATAATAATAATAAAAATGATTTAGCACAAAAGAGCACAATTGAATTCAATTTGTAACCATTCATTCATACGTGTATGTTTGTGTTAGTGGAGATGTGCGGTTAAAAATAGTAAACAACAAAAAAGAAACAAAAAAAAACATGCAAAGATGGGATAAAACAAATTACGGCTTTTAACGCAATTGAAATATAATTGGCAAATAAGAACAAAACAGCAGAGTGAAAGAGAGAAAATTATAAGACAAACAAGTGTAAATAAACTATAACAATTCAAGTGATGTTAAAACGACCATAATATTAAATCCCAGTAAAGGTGACAGGAAATGTTTCTGCATGTTTATTATACGTACATATGTATGGTGGAAAATAAAAATACATTTCATTATTTTAAAAACAGAACATTGAAAAAACTGTTTGTTATAAGTAAATATTTTTGAGCTTAAAAGAAGAAGCAATTAAATAAATGAAAAAGTAAAGCAAAACCTTAAAAAACAAGCTTATTATTATTATTATATCATTGTATTGTATCTGTTAATTACTATTTTTGAGATGTGTCCTTAAATTAAACATTTCACACTCAAAAATCTCTAGAGACCAGTTTATTTTATCATTAAAAATCCCCATAAATATTACCGAATAACATTTGCCGCTAAGTATACGTACTAACTTAAATTTTCAGAATTAAATTAATAAAATAATAAAAATTTCCTTCATCTTCAGAGAAGTTCGTTTAAGATTTTTTTTAAAATAAAATAAAAATAGTTTTAAAGTTCTGTTTAATTATAAAAAAAGAAAATTTGATATTCAGAAAATATTCCTAATTAGTAGATTTCACATAGTAAAAAGTGTCATTGTTTTTTTTGCTTTAAATAATTTTAATTGATATTAACGTCTTAACTGACAAATTAAAAGATTTTGAGTCAAAAAAGGTTTTTAAAAATGTTATATGTAATAATAAAATACAAGAACACATTTAAAAATTTTTTACAATTTTTGTTATTTGTTTAATATTTATAAAGTTATATGAGAAATTGAGATGTAGATTCAGATTTAGATTTGGATGCAAAAAAAATAAGTATCGAATTCTTAATAAGAATTTTCCAAAATTATATTTTTCCAACAATTCATAAAATCTTTATTTATTTATTTTCGATGTCCCACACACAAGACTTTTAAGTCTCATATTGCATTATGGAACTCAATACATGTACAAACAAAAATTTCTTTTTAAAGTTTGGAAGAAAATAGCAAAACGAATAAAAACATAATTATCAAAATAAAAATATATATTAAAAATCACTTAAGACCATACGTGTTAAATTTCAATTATATATTATTCTCTAATATTATATTCTCTAATTCATCAAACAATTAGAAATATTTCAACTAATTCCCATTAGATAATTGAAACTTTTATTCCAATGGTAAAACTAATTAAATTAGTTGTCATTACCAAAAAAAAAATTGGTTTAGCTTTACAATTAGAAATCTAATTGAATTCTGCTAATGCAATTAGATATTAAATTAGCTCGAACAATATGGTAAGAAATGTTTTAGTTAATATATTTTATACTAGAACACACTTTGTTTAGGTGTTCAAAAAATGCGATAATTTGTGGAAAAAATGCAAGTGGTCAAAAAGTTCGGAAGTGATACACGAAACTTTAGGTGGATGCCTCGTTGTGCCGGTTGTGACGAGGTGGAGTTCTCTATACGATGCCGTTGTTCGACTTCTCCAACACAAGCCGAAGCTGGATGAGTTGTGCGATAAATTGAGCCTGCCGCGTTTTACATCCTGTGAACTATCATATTTGGATATATGCAAGCTGATTGTGGCGCCTATTGCTCAGAGTCTGGACTTTATGCAAGGCGAACAGAGTGTTGGATATGCTTGCCTTTTGCCTACAATTATCACTCTGAGCATCCATTCTCTAAAATTAATTAAATGAGGAGGCAGATTTTGCGCTAGCTGCAGCTGCACTGATTCCAAACGTAAAGTTGAGCTGGCTGAAAATCTTACAAAAAACATCACCGCAATTTATATATACGCGAATAACGGAAAGGCTTATTCGAATCATCACTGCTTGCTTACGCGATCAAACAGAACCTCTGCAACAAACGAAAATCATAAATGTGAGGGTTCGTATACTGAATCGACCTTTTATGATTTCAGTGATGGTGATAAGTTCTGCATAAGTGACACATATACATATATGTTATTTTTATTAAATCACATTACATTTTTGCAGAAGAAAGTACTGCTTCATTGTCAAAATTTACAGAGGAGGTTGAAAGCCTGCCTTTTTTCGAATATGGTGCTTCAATAATTGAATAATGCTGATAAAACTTCCAATATATGGTCCAAATATCCTACATTAAAGAAAATAGCACTCTTTTGCAACACACCGCTTACGTCTTCAAGCCCTGTGGAGCGACTATTTTCCTTTGCGGGCATTATTAATAGTCCAAGGCGATGTCGCTTGACGTACTTTTCTTTTGAAAAGCTCGTATTGCTGAAAGCGAATATACCCGGTCATTGTAGTTATTAAACACTTAGTACGTACTTTAAATAGGTGTGCATGTATGTAATATATGTAGCACATATTATGTCATAAGTAATACATATATGTGTGAAATTCATATTATGAATATTTTAGTTTTATTATTTCTTTCTTTGAAAATATCAAAATAATTGATTATAATTCGAGCTAATTCAATATCTAATTGCAATAGCAGAATTCAATTAGATTTCTAATTGTAAAGCTAAACCAATTTTTTTTGGTAATGGCAACTAATTGCAATTACTTTTACCATTGGAATAAAAATTTCAATTATCTAATGGGAACTAGTTGAACTAATTTTAATTGTTTAATGAATTACAGTATTTCACAAAAGACGGTTAATTAGCAATCATTACCATTATCTAATCATTATTTAACATGTATGCTTAAGACCCACTTAAAAATTGACAAACTATATTTCATTTGAAATGATGTGCGTTACTAATGATTTGAGAGCTATGGGGGAATCTCGTTCCAGAGTCGTATTGCATAAATATAGAATTGGAATTGAGATATGAGAGAGCTGTATCTTAAACCAAGTAGCCTTTTATCTCTATTAAGGGTTGAAAAGTTCAATTGCTTGGGGGTTTACGCGTGTATATTATTTTTATGCATGAGGATTAAAACCCTTACCGTCAAGTAGTCATCAAGACACCTGTCATAAAGTTTATTAACGAAAGAAGAAACATGATCATATCTTCTCAGAACGAATAATATTATTGAAAGTCACATTTAGTTTAATTTTGCTATCGCAACTCGAAAAAAGTTCAGCCCCATATAGTAATAGTGGCATCAAAAATGTTTTAGCGGGAAGTATGCGAATATTTAAGAGAGTGCAACGATGACTTTGCCAAAGATTTCTTAACATAACAGATACACGACCAGAAGCAAAATTAATATGATTAGACCAAGTGAGGGTGCTGTTAAAGTAAATTCCCATATTTACAATTTCAATGGATTGACTATTTAAGATTAAAACAGGAATTTAATCAAATTTCAAAAAATTCTTTTTGATAATCAAAGATTGGGATTTACTTGGATTTATCTCTAGGCCATTAGCAGTAGCAGTAGCCCATTCAAAGATACGATGAAGTTCCTAATTTAAAATTCCAACACAAGCCTCAACTGATTTAATGTTACAACTTATATAAAGCTGCACGTCACGTCATCAGCATATATTCTAACTTTACAATGTTTAAGTTTTGTTGGTAGATCAATAACATATAGCGCAAACAGTAGGGGAGGCAAGATTAAGCCCTCAACTCAAAGGCAAAGTAGTTGATCCTTCATTAATTTTATTTATTTTCTTATTTACTTAAACAATAAGGTTTCATTCTAACCCTTTTAATTTTTACTTAATAATCTGGACGCTTATGTCGAAATAATACTCAACAAATCAAAGGCACAATAAAATTTACTCTAGAGTTTGTCAAAAATGATAGGCAAAAAAAAATCATATTGCTAAAAAAAAAATAAAACTAAATAAATAAAAAAATTCAAAGGATATAGAGCTAAATTAAGCAGCAAATAAAAATGTTTATAATGTGTGTGTACGCTCTCAACCAGCCAATCAACCAACCAACCACACCACAAATAAACTCAAATGTAAACAAAAGTCTATGAGTGTATATCTATCCATATTCACATACATAAATGTATTCTTCTGAATAATATTAAAAAAAAAACGAGAAATATAAATGCAACAACTTTAAAAGAGAAAGCTAATTTAATGTTATATTGTCGTTGAAGAAAAATGAGAAATGTATAAACAAAAGTTGGATAGGTCGTATGAGTGATATTAAAAACAAATAGCACGTGTTTTAATAGGAAAAACACAAACTAAGAGAGAGAGTAGTTCTGAGGAAAATCACAGAGAGTGCAATAGTAACAATACAGAATTGAAACAAAATAAGAAACAGAGGTGGGAAAAGTTTCTAAATTAATCTGTTATACACTAATTTAATAAAATTAATTTCAAAAAGGACATTTTTTAATTTCAATTTGTTATTCAAATTATTTAAGCAGCTGTTGTGGTCTTGTTACAAAATTAAGAAAAAAAAATGTTTCTACACAAAATAATCAAATTTCATAATTTTTAGTTCAAAAGAGCCTTATTAACAAGAGAACTGAAGAGAACATAAGAGAAAAATAATTGTCAAGAGTTCTGTGTGTTGCTACAATTAGTTATGCACATTTACAACCGCCAAAAAGCCAAATTCTGCTGTTTTAAAACAAAAAACTAAGTGTGTGTAGTTAAATTGAAATAAAGTGAATGAAGTTCTTTAACAAGGAAAAATAAAATGTATAAATAGGCAACAGACATGATGGACTGCCGACAGTTTTAAACGAATTATCAAGAAGAAAACAGTTTATTAGTTTCTCATGAGAAAAATATTCAAAAAGTGAAAACAATTTTTTAAATATGTAAATTATAACATATGAAACGAAAAAATAGAAAATATTTTATTTAGTGATAATAAAAACAAAGAAAATTATAAAATATTACATATAAAAGAAAGAAAAAAATGTTTACCAATTGGCTGACAGATGCAACCGGTTTAACAAATTCCCGAACATCCTCCTCCAATTCATCTATAACACGTTTAACCGAAACAAACAATCATCTATCCGCCGCCTCAGCAAAAATGTCTAATATTTCTGCTGGCTTATCTTTTTTAAGTGGCCATAGTTTAACAAATTTAAATTCAAATATAATGTCCACACCACCGGATACTGTATTAGAAGTGGGTCCTGCTCCTACAACAGTACGTTTTATGGCTCATGGCTTAGTTTTGGGTATGCACAGCGGTTATTTACGTTCAGCTATACGTTTAGATGAACGTGGCGGAGGTTCAGGAGGAGGTGGCTCAAATGTTGCTGATATAATAATTTATTTAACAAATGTTACACCCGAACAATTTGCACCACTTTTGTCTTACATGTACACCGGATATTTAGATTTAAATGTGGAAAATATATTTGGAGTTTTATTAGCAACACATGTCTTGCATATGCCAAGAGCTTTGGAGATTTGTAGGTGTGTGTTTTTAACGTTAAAAAAAAACATTGAAATTCAACAGTTACAAATATCGTTGTCCGTCTGCTAACAACAAAATAAAAATTGTTTGCTGTTTTAAACAATCGAGCAAGAAAAATGTTATATTATACTACTAATTTTGGTGGTTTGAAATCTTAGATATTTATTGCTCGATCACCCTCTAAATGGACAAATATAATGTGGATTAATATAAAAAATATAATTTTTCGCCATTGTGAACCTTAAGGGAACTTAAATGAATAAAAACAAAATTCAAGCATACTTTCAGAGTTATAAATAATTTTTGTACTTTTATGCATGTGAACAGCAATCAGATGACAACATTAAAATTCAATATGTGTGAAATTTTTGTAAAATTGGAGATACACTGTGGATGGAGTTGCCTGGTCTATTGTGCATAACTGCTCTGACTAATTCTAACGAATATAAAAATAAAAAATTAGATTTCTAAGCTCAAAAAGTTTAAAAGAATAAAGCTTTTAATTCGAAGCAAAATATTGAGTTTTTCCCCTTTATAAATTCTTGCTACTTTAATTTTTGTTCTTCTTTTTAGATCATATTTAGCACGGGCACAAACAGAAGGATATTTTGGACCGCATAATACCCCGTTATTAAATGCAATAAATCCTAATAACACTATATCGTCACCAAGTAGTAGTGGAAAAATAATAAGACCCATAGCCAGTAAGCCGCAATTAACAAATTTTGGCTTTTTACCCTTGAGCCATCAGTCTTTAGGTCAGAGTCCCATAACAGCTAATACAAGCATAACAGCAACAACAATAGCTGCAATAACAGAAACTAAATCAGATAAAGATATAGAGGATCCGAATAAAACTGAAGAAGAGGATGACATAGAAGTAGATGAAATTGATAAACAATCAGTAAACAATGAAAATGAAACTCCATTGGCTGCTGCTGGTGATGAGGAAGAAGATGTTGAGGTATTTATAGACTCCAATTCGGAAACTGAGGTGGTGGTTGAAACACAAATACAAAAATTGTCATTTCGAAAGCTAATGGAAAATAAAATATCACTTCGAGAAAAGGAGGATAATAATAAAACAAAACAACATAGGAAATCGTCACATCATCACAAATCAGAAAGACGTAGAAAAGTTTCATCCGGTTTACAAGTAGCGAAGGCTCCCATCCCAGCCTCTCAACTTGACTGTACAGATGCGAATAAAGTAATTATAGATGTGGCTAGTTGTGATGGTCCAGTGCGTTTTAAACGCATTTTGAATACAGCTTACGGTCATAAACCTGATGCCGCCTGCAGTTCTACTAACAACAACAACAACCATACCGGTTTAACGGGACCTGTTTTGCCAGAACGTTCTTTACAAAGCGTTTCTCTATCATTTCATCAGCAAATGGCTAAAACTATTAGTCAACAACAACAACAATTACAGCAAACTGAAGAATCAGAAAATAGCGAAACCTCCAATGGCAGTATAGGAGCGCCTGTAAGAGCTGCAGAAAAAACCATTAGTAGTGGTCGTAAAACTCAGAGTGAAGTGTTTGTATGCGTTTATTGTAAGCATACATTCAAGTCTCAATATTGCTATCAAAAACATGCCAAACGCCATTTAAATCCTTTAACCCTGCAGGCTACTTGTGTTCCGGACAGCAAGACAATAACCAAAGAGGAACCTGCCTTAAGTAGTGAATTAAAAATAACAAAACATCAAAATGTTAATTTGGCACGACCATTTTATGGCCGAAACACAACACATTCGACATATTTAACAACATCCTCAACAGTTTCTACAGCAAACAACAACTCAACAACTTCATCATCAGATTTTTTGAGACGAGAAGTTAGACCTCTGGATATGAATGTTCAATATTATCCTTGCAAAACGTGCGGCTGTAAATTTCCCAGTTATTATTTTGTGCACAAGCATCGCAAAATGTGTCATGCTGAGGAGGAGGACTCTCACCAAAATAACAGTGAAAATAATACAAACAATTCTACAACACAACAAAGTAATGGTGTTGCCACTAAAACAGCCGATACTATCAATGCTGAGAAGAATTAAAATTGCTCAATGTAGTGAAAGCTTTAAGTAGTGACTTGAATCATATCAATTTCAATTTTCACAAACTTTAACATATCGAGATTTTTTTTAATTAAATGTTAACACAAACGAAAAAAAAAACTATTAATTTTAATTAAAATTGAAATGCACGAATTTATTTAAAAATCATTGCAATAAAAATTAAAAATATGAAGAAAAAAAATATAATTGCAAGTTTCTCGAATAATTTCGAATGCAGAAAGCTGCAAAAAAAGCTGTTTTATTTCGAATTCGAAAATTGCTTATTTAATTGTTTTGATGAAACTCTTTATCATTTCTTTATTCAAAATGTTGTAGTTATCAAGGATAAGAAATGAAAATGCGAAACATGGCAAAATATGTATTAAACAGCACGACGGCCAGGCCAGCTGTGATTTTAATTTCGAATAGAAACAAAAAATATATATATATATAAAACTTTTAAGTCTTTCAATATTTTTGTAGATAATTATTTCTTAATTTCCGACAATATCACAACGTTAACTAGAACTTTTAAGAAATGATTTCTCGCAAAAAAAGAGTTGTTCTTTTAAATATTTAATTAGCTATAATTCCAATTACACGAACACAAATAATGCCTTATGAAGAACAATTAAAATTTCTTAAAATACTTTATATTTTCCAAATTGGATTTTTTAAGTGCACAAAAAAAGGAAGTAGAAATAAAAACAAGAAAAAAAAACACATATGTGCACACACGCTTTTGAAAAAAATCCTCGCGCTAAATATTGAGAAGTATTTTCAAAATACAAGCACAAAAACAAAGTACACTGTCAATTATCTTAATAAATGAAATTTCATAAAAAAAAAAAACGAAACAAAAAGAAGCGCCAAACATAGCAGCAGCACCAGCAGCACCAGCCGCCGGGATACAATAAGAGTAGAGCATAAAATTAACGTTAAAATTTATTAAATTATGCAACAGATTTCTGTGTCTCTTTTTTTCACCCCACACATACACACATAAACCGCTACATATTCCTTTGTAAAAAAAAAAAACAAAAAATCTATCCACGTTGGTATTGATAGCAGCCAGGAATAAATATATAAATAAATGGCCAGGTTAAAAAATTAAAACGGCAATACAATTTTTTATGTGTACATATTTCGGAACGATGGCGGAAGTTTGTGTTAAAAATGCAGGTATTTATTATTTAATTTTTCTCTTTTTTTTTTGGTCAATATATATGAAAAAAAAATCATCTCATCTTTTTTTCACCCTTCAAAGATGGTTGGTTGGGTTTTACTGGCCTGGACTGACCCGAACAGTGTTCTGTCATCTTTTGAAAGTCTCAATGAATAATTAATGTTGCAAAAAAAACCAACAAAAAAGGAATCATGACAAAAAATAACAACGCCAACAAGTATGCTTTAGCCAGTGAGCATATTAAATGTACCCCCTTTTAGCTATGCTTTGCTTTTTTCCCCCTTTTTTTTTCTTGTGCGAGAAGCACACATTTAATGTTTTAATTTTAACTCTTTTTTATATTTTTGTTTTGTGTTTTCCTTTCTTATATTGTTTTAACAAGTACAATTAAGCAAACAAAATCAGGGAGGTTTTATAAACCCAAACTGGTGCAATGCGTTGAAACATTGTTTTTTTTTAATTTTATTTTATTCTGTTGATTTTGATTTGGATTTGTTTTTTTGTTATTTTTTATTTTATTTTGTGTGCAACACAATCCGCATATAAATTCATTTATTAATTCGCTTGTATCCCGTGTGAGTTAATTAAACTCAATTAAATTAATTTTTGTTGCCTGCTAGCTAGCGTTAGTTCGTAGTAGATGTTATTTTTTTTTAACACTTCATTCTGTTTTTGTTTAAGTTTTCCTCCTAGATGATTCTCCATGGAATCATTTTTTGTTTATTCATGATTTTGTTATGATATTTTTTTAAATAAATATTAAAAAAAAAATATATATATAAAATAAACATTTTCCTGTAGCACACACACTTCACACATAAAATGTGGTAATAAAATATAGAAGGGGGGTTCATATATAGTTAAGGTCATTTTTAAGGTTAAAAATTTAATTTTTAAAAATGTTTCAAAAGGGCTGAAGTAATTTTTTTCTTTTTTTTTTTTTGGGGGGGGAAATTTCTCGTTTCTATAATTCTTTCATAAGGAAAGAGAGAAAGCGAGAGCTTAATCGTATTTAAGGTACTTGTAACTTGTAACCTAATTAAGTATGAATATAATTTGAATCAAATGATTAAATTAATAAATTTGTTTTAATTAATAAATTTAATATGTAACATATTTTCTTTTTTTTTTTAATTTGACTAATTAAATTTTTACATATTAATGTTTTTTGCAGCCATTAAAATGTTTGCATCAAGTTAATTGAAAAACTGTCACTGATATTAACCCTTTAACGCTCAAAGTTAATATTTTTATGGCCTGGCCTCAGAGTTTTTTTTAGTTTATCATCACTAGGTGTAAAAATTAATTTTTATTTCAGAATATTTTTGTAAATGTAAACTTAAGACTTAAATTATGATATGAAAAATATAAAGAAGTGGCTAAATACGAACAAGCTTAAATTAAATGAGACTAAAACCAAAATATTGGAAATAAATGCAAACACTAATGTTGTTTTTAAGGTAAACGATAGAAGTGATAGAAAAAGTTAGTGAAATAAAATATTTTTGAATGATTATTGATAAAGAACTTAAGTTTAGCACTCATATAGACTATATTTGTAAAAAGATTGGAAGAAAAATAAGTTTTTTTAAAAGAATAAGGAAGAATATAACAGTTGAAACGGCGATAAACATTTATAATACAATAATTAAACCGCATTTTAAGTTCGGTTCCACGATTATATATTCATTGTACAGTAGAGCGATTACAGAAACTGCAAAACACAGCCATGCGGACAATACTGAAATGCAATAGATACACATCGATCAATTTCATGCCAAGCGCGCTGAAATGGTTGAACATAAGGCAGAATAATGCAATCAACACACTAAATTTTATACGAAAAATGAAAACAGGCCAAGCACCACAATATTTAACGGAACAAATATCGTATGTAGGGGATGTTCAATCATATCAGCTAAGAAATAATAACAGCTATGGGATTGAGCGGGTAACAACGACTGCAATGCAAAGGAATTTATTCTTCAAGGGCTTACAACTCTACAATAATCTTCCGACCCATATGAGGGATGAACAGAACCCACATCAATTTAGAAGATATTTATTTGTTTTTTTTTTTTTTTTAAGGAGAAGTAGCAGTTCAGGCAACAATGCCTATTTAGTCAAGTACCGTGCTACATTCTTTAGGAAAGGGATAGAGAAGCGATGAAACAGGTGGTGAAAGTAGAAGGATAGTCGGAAATTAACTGCCGTATAAAGACAGCACAGCGACCAGTGAAAATGCCTTGACTTCATCGCTGAGCAGCCCAACCGACAGTCAATTTTTATTTTTGTAGTGAAAAAAAACCAAGGTCTTCGTTGGGAATCGAACCCACAAGCCCCTTATTGACAAGCTAGTACACTACCTACTAACCTCTGTAGGTTAGTAGGTAGTGTACTAGGGGCACCTTAGAATATATATAGCAAATTTTTAATACTATTAATAATATTGAAAAATAAAAAAACAGTCAAGCGATCCTTGTTTACAAATGACGTATCATCTTTTCCAAGTCAATTTTATATTAAAACATTTTTCACAAAAATGTTTACAAAATGTAAAATCGAAATGAATAGCAGATAATTAAATATAAAAATATTATATGTGCGTATTTCGAAGAGAAACACGAACAAGCTGACAATAGAACGCAACTAGTATAAAGAGAACACTGAAGATGGCAAACGGCCGAAACCGGTTTGTTCACAAACCAAATTTGACGTAAAACCGTACCCAAATAAAAATATTACTTTTACAAAAACTTGTCGCCTGTCAAAGCTATGACAGAAAAATTGGTAATTGTGCAGAGGTTGACAGCGGCCAGCAAAACCGTTAGAGGGTTAAAATTCATGTTATTGATCGATCATAAATAATTAAAAAAGATTCAGATTTAACAAGACACTTTTGATAGTCGAGATGAGATATCCTCCTAGGTGTTTTAAAATATTTTTATGAACTCATAATTGAATTTATTGCGTTTAACATAACACTTGCGAATAAATTATATTTATTGTAGAGAATCCACTCTCATATGGTGTTGTTGACTTTAGATTTTGGTAAAAATGACAACATTCTTTTGTTACATTGATATTTGTGTTAAAGAAACACAATAACTGTGACACAAATATATTTGTTTACAAACATAACTACCCACACACAATATATCTTCAAGCTCTTTTTAATCAGTTCGCCGTATTATAACAATTTATAGTTGAAGTTAAGATATCTACCGTAATTATGTAATGTATAATACTGATCAATTAAAGTTTGAATTTTATCATGAAATACATATATAACAAAATATTTCTAATGTAATCATAAAATTTCCATAACTTGGTTTAGAAACTATCTGCAATTTTGTAATCATAAACCCCAAGACCGTAATTTTCGGAGATGAAATTTGTTATTGATTTTTTAAAACAAAAATTTGTTTTTTTTTTTTTTAATTTATATACAAATCATATTTGAGTTATGTTAAGTTTATGATATCAGCGTTAACGTTAACTTTGATTTGCAATTCTATGTTTATATCTTATGAAAATATTTCCATAACCACAAGTAAATTGTGAACAAATTCCTTTCTACAACAATGTAATCTTTGTAAAAAATAATCTCGTGTATAAAAAAATCCATTGAAGAAGTTTGCAACAAAACAAACAAAATGTTGGGAAAATGTATATAAAACTGATTTGATTTTTTTTTAATTCACATGAAATTTACTTTATTCGAAGGATAATCTTCTGGGGTATTATTGTCGGTCTGACATATGAGCGACACAGCTGACTCGAACGTAAGTAATCTAAACTGCAGGTGCAATTTTCGATCTTTTTGCAACATTTGTGGCCGTATATGTGTAATAACGCAGCATGGTCTATTATTTTGGAGTTATCGACATAGACTAACGGCTTAAAATATCTCTGCAGAAAATAGTCTAACGCCTTTAAAGCGAACGATGTTGGATGTCAATTCAAGGGTCCCGAAACGTGAAACTATGCGGTAACCAAACGTTTCCTTTAGTAAATTAATAGTGGCATAGACTGAGTGAAATGATGCACGGTCTTGTTGACACCACAGCTTCTGCACATTATTATGATTGTTTAATTGATGAACGAAAAAGTCTATAATTATGAATCTACTCTACTGATTGTAACATTCTGACCAGCATTGTTCTTAAATAATATACCAGTTCCCTTGCACAAAAATTCTTAAATAAATAAATAAATAATGATTTCACCAGCTTATAAAGCACACCACCAAGCAGTCAGTTTTACTGAATGTTTCAACATACACTTGACAATTATCATCATTCCATACATTGCATTCTATTGTTTATTGGCATATTCATTGAAACAAAACTGAGCTGCATTGCTAAACAAAATTCGCTTATGAAAATCTAAATCAATGCTAATTTTGTTTTGTGGCCAATTTCCACAATTTGGTTTTTATTTGTTTAGAAAACTGTCTAGTTTATTCAAACCAAACGAGACGGCTAAAAAAGTGTTGCGAATTTAAAGTTCTATACCTCTATAAAAAAAACTCCTGATATTTTGCAACAAAAAATAGTGCAAAACGGATAAACTAAAGTTACAAAAATAAATTAAAAAAAAACGTTTAAAACAATTTAATGGGACAAAATTATACTTTTGGAGTATATAGACTACTGAAAAAAAAATCCGGTTTTATTCATAGAAAAAACTACTGAGGTTTGCCAATGTGTGAAAGTTTTTTTCCTAGAATAATTTGCTCTAATTGGCTTCAAATCGCTATGCATGTGGAATAAATATTAAAGATAATATAAACAAAGTCCACAAAATGTATGTATGCGTTTTCGAATAAAGACCAATTTTTTACAAAAACAGCATTTAACGATTAAAAACGCCTATAATATGTGCTAAAAGTTTCAATTCTGTTAATAACAAAAATTTGCAAAATCTTAATTTTCGTCACCCCTACCCCTACCGACAACATTTTATGGATATTTTCATATAAGCTTTTTTCAGCAAACAAATCGATTAACTCTACAAAATAAAACGTTTGAGAAATGCGATGAAATATTGTGTACATTAATTGTTTTAAAGCCTCTTTATAAAATAAATTTAAATAAATATTTGTAGAATGAATAAATACAGATACCGACGACTCTTGATAATTTTAAACTCAAGGGACCAGAGAAATAGTTCAAATAATCGAGTTTTCATATTAACGAGACTTCAAAATATCAAAAGAAGGATAAAAAATACAAATTAATTAATAAGAGCTTAATTAAAATTTTTTATAGTGAACTTTTCAACAGTTGCATATCTATCACAAGAACAATTTATAATGAAAAAAAGTCCGTAATTATTTTTGGAGTTAAATATTTCAATCTGTCATTGTCTAATGAATTTTCAATTTTGATTGTAACTAAGACTCATCCTCATCCAAAGAAGTCAGATTCAACAGTTCAGCAACGGTTGGGGCACCGTAGACACTAATGTTTGAACATAATTCTCAAGAAGTTGCCATGCTGGATGAGAGTGGGTAACTTCTGGTGGCTCTGGTAGCTGGACTAAAGATGTTAACGAAAACCCACTCTTTTTGCAGCTGTTGTAAATGGTTGTATAACTGACATTTTTCCAGGCCTTTTCAATCATAATTATAGCTGTTAAAATTGTTATGGTTACTTTCTCACCCTTTTCAATGCTATCTATACAACATTTTTGAACCATTTCTCTGCGACAGAGGGTTTTAAAATTTTGTATAATGCCTTGCTCTAAAAGGCTGCAATTAAGATGTTATATTAGGCGAAAAATAAATCCATTTCACATGGTCTAATAGTGGTGGATTACTGTGCACTGTACAGTTGTCCAAAAACAATTCAAATTATAGAAAGTAGAGCTGAAAAAAATTCAAATTCTAAAGAGATGGCGATCAAAATTCCATTGAAAAAATTTCAAATTATTGAGGGGACCAATTTACATAGATTTTTTTTTCAATATATTGAGTGCTTTTCAAGGCGCCTGGAAAACAGTTCAAATTATCGCGAGATGCAAATTAAAGAATTTCAAATTATCAAAAGTCAAGTCGACTGCATTGCGCTAATCTAACGGTATATAAAATTAATAAAAAAAAACAAAAAAAGAATAAGCAACAAAAAACTAAAGCGAATAATATTACAATTTGTATGTGACTAGTGGAGTTAATCAATTTGGCAACTGTAAACGGTAATAAAGTTAAATTAAGATTTTCCATAAAAATAAATGTTGACAGTTCTATTAGCATATATCTTTTGTGATTAATTAATTGGCAATATGTGAGTAGTCGTCAACTTTTTATAGTAATCATGCTTAACCATAAAATGTCTTCTTAAACTCGTCTTTCTAGACGATAAATCTTATTACAGAACCATTACTAGAATCGTTTTTCATATGGATAGCGTTGATTTGTCTAACTTATCTTGTTTTTAATGGTTTTTTTTCTCATTTATTTCTTTAACACTGCTGGCAAATTGCAATAATTTTGTCCCGTATAATGTTGATAAAGTGTAAAGTTGAAGTTAAAATAAACTTATTTACACTTTATTCTTAATAATAATAACAAAATTTGAATTCACAAGTACTTCATCCTGCATGGACCAGACTTTAACTGGTTAATAATTTATTTCAATTTCAATGTACTTTTATTAATGACAAGGCAAGACAAGGCAGCACTAAAAAATTTCACCACTTGTTGTCTAAAATTTGTTTTGAAAGTTGTCAACCAGTGCATTTAAATTGTGTTCTTTATTTTATTCTTTAATTAGGGCATGGAGTTAAACAAAATGGCTTCTGAGAACAATTACTTGTTATACAATGGCCAAAAAAAATTGTCGTTTAATGGTGTTAATCTTTATTATTCATGAAAGTTTTTAAAACTATATAAAGCTATGACTATACCAAGCGCTTTATTAAATAAATTTGAGATTTTTCAAAAAGTGGATTTAATCGATTTGTGCACTGAACGGCTTATATATTTTCTTTTAATTATTTATTTTCTTTTATTTAAACTGTCTTTAACTAACAATTTCTTTTTTATAATCTAGGCGAAATATAGTCAAGTTATCCTGATTTAATATATTGCCGTACTCCTGTTCTTCAAATGCTGGCCTTTGGAACAAAAACAATTTATATAAATTTTACTGACTCATAGCAACATTTGGCTAAAGCTCTTAACATTAAATGTGTCATATAATTAGAACTGTAACAGAATTCAGCGTTGTCGAATTTGGATTTGGAACCGACAAAAGACAGAAATGCTTTGGTGTCATGAAATCTAATGCTGTCGGTTTTATTTTCGAACTAAAACATTGTTAATTAAAGTGTAACAATAAGCAGTGTCTGTTTTCATATATTCCCTTTTTTGTTTTTCAAGACAGCTTATTTTACAAAAATCTAAGTAAATTTATTTATAATTAAAAAAAACAAACACTTGTATTAAAAATTAAAGGAAAACATAAAAAACACTACCCAAAATTTCATAGTGTTGGGAAAAAAATATCCTGCTATAAAAAGAAACTTCATAAAGTGGGATAAGCCAAATGTAGATTTCGTTTTCAATTATTAAAAGATGTAAATGTTTGGAAAAGGGCAAGCGCTCTTTTATCCAAGAAAACCTGTAGTCATTCTATATGTTTTGCAATTTATTTATTTTTTAATAATACAAAAAAATTAACTTTTATAACATAACGAAAGCAATAAAATTGCAAACAGCAGCTGGTTCGTATATCGATTTCCATTCGAAACATGGATCTCCCAATGAAACCAATATTGGTTTACACAAATGATTATAAAAAAAAACTTAAATAAAATCGTATTACTTAATATAAGATGCAGATCATTATAAAACTGTTTAATGCTGCTAATAATAAATAAGTTATCTTTAACCGAATCCTTTAATATACTATCTCTTAAATACTTTAAGAAAATTAATTAACTAAAATAACTTTCAAAAGTTGCAGACTTTAAGCAAAAGAACATTTATAAAAAATTGATTTTTTTTTTGGAGAGCATCTGATTTTTAGTATTTATCCACAACTATTTTTCTAAATTAATTCTAATTCTAAGGACTCTTTAAAACTTGCGATTAATAGTAAAAAGAGTAATAAAAGTTACATATTGGCAGAATGAATTACATTTCGTTGCAAACTTCATCACCACGTTTACCATCTATCTACTGGATAGTTCTTAATTTTGGAAGAAGTATATCCGAGATTAACAAAAAAGTGCACTTTATTCTGTATCTAAGTTTTTTTTTCTCTAATATTAATTAGAATTATTAAGGAACCTATCAAGAGAAAAGCCAAAAGAATATTATAAAAGCTAAAGATCCCTAAAAGTGCATTATCATTTATCACGTTTAATAAATTGAAAAATAAGAAAATTAATGCACTTAAGACTAACTATAAACTGTTTGAATTGCAGAAAATGTAATATCTACTCAATTGTAAACCAGATAGCAGTTTATCCCAAAGATAAACAATAGAACAGATTTAAAATGTTAAATATATTTTCTATAACTTTGTAACTCATTGTCTGCAAAATAAAATAAAATAAAAAATATAACAAATTTATTCCAAATTAACCTCGTCTTGTAAATTAAGTCAATTCATAAAATACATTCTATATTTTACGGAATTAGAAGCGAAATAAGAATTCAAACTTACCTTTACCATCGATCATATTTTGTTGAGTTGTAAGTGATGTCGTTGCTGTTGCTGTTGTCGTTGTTGCTACAGTTGTAACAGCTGATGTAATGGTACTGATAGGGGAAGAAGAGGAACAAGATGGTGACGATGTCACAGTTACAATTGATGAAATGTAACCAGACGAGACAGCGGTTGGTTTTGTGCTCATTGCAGAGGTGTTTGTTGTTAATAGATTAACAGTACAACCACCACCACCAGCAGCAACAGCTGCGCTAATAATATCATTTTCATTGTTATTTGTGTTGTTGCTATGAATATTAGCAGGACTACTACTGACTGATGTCGTTGTAGTTGTAGCCAATGAGGAATTTTTGTTAAGATTATTTGAATTAGGAGGTTGTTGTTGTTGTTGGTTATTAATGTTTGTATTTGTGGTGGAGTCGTTGTTGCAATTGGGATTCATTAAATTATTATTATTCGAATTATCAAAATCAACAACACGTTTCTTTTTGGGATCACTAGATGTTAAATGAGAATAAGAAAAAGGGAAAAAATGTTAAAAACTTTTTAATTTGAAATTTCATTTGTAAAAAACTTACCTAACATCTGAGTTACAGTCTGTATTATTATTGTTATTTGCCCCCATTAGGCTTTCAACTTGTGCTACTTTAAGTTTTTGGCCTAAGAAATTGCCAGCCGTAGTTGAGGTAGTCGGAGTTGTTACATTATTACTGGCCGTTTGTTTCGTCACGATACTGCCAACGCTAGCGCCAGCACTATTAGAGCTACTACTACTACTACTATTGCTACTACTATTGTTATTGTTACTACTACTACTACTACTATTAGAATTCGTGGTGGTAGTGGTTATGGCGGCTGTGCTACCAACATTGTCCTTAGTAGCATTTGTGGACGAGATATTATTGTTATTATTATTGTTGTTGTTACTGTTGGCCAGTGTTTTGTCATTACTACTACTACTATTGGCTGGTGACTTGACACTGTCATTTCCCAAGGAGGCTGTAGCGTTTACTGTTGCAGCTGTATTAGCAACTTGTGCCATAGCTGCTGCATATGAGGATTTTATGCCATTTGGCGTTGTTAAGGGCGGATGTGTAGTTGTTGTAGCATTTATATTTGTATTTGTTTCCACAGACGCTGATGATGAAGTTAATAAAGATGCTGCTGTAGTAGTTGTTGCAGTTGTGGTTGTAATTGAGATTGTGGGTAGTGCTAAAGGATCTTCCTCATTTGTAAAACTGCTACTATTGCTGTTACTGCTACTGCTGCTGCTGCTTATGCTATTAATACATGTTGTCGCATCAGCTTTACTACTACTATTTTTATCACTTGTCGTTGTAGTTGAGTTATTAGAATCGGATTTTTTCTTGTTGATCTCTTTAGGATCATCCACTTTCGTACCGTCCAGTTTGCTAGAAGGTTCTCCCCCTTTCGTCTTGGCAGCTGTACCTGTGGAAGCCGTGTCTGTGCTTGTTGTAGTTTCACTTTTATCGCCTTGTCCTTTGGAAATAGTACTTGTTGATGCAGACGATGTAGTGGCGGTGGCTGTTGTAAGAGAGGGAGATGTAATGGTAGATGTGGTTAAAGATTTACCAGCACTGTTATTTGACGATATTTTAGTCGTTTCTGTGCTAGTGTTATCGGCAGTAGTTGTGATCGAGTCGGCAGCTGTTGCCGTTTCTGCCTTATTGGATTTTGCATTTGATACGGCTTTTGATGTTTCCAATACGGCCTTTTCGGCTGCTTTTTCTCGTTCAGCCCGTTCGCGTTCTCTTTCTGCTGCCGCCGATCGTCCACCCGTCTTTTGCTGTTGTTCTCTTTGCAATCGGGTCGTTACGCCTGTTGTTAGAGAATCAATGATACACTGCGTTTGTTGTTGCTGTGACTTTTGCAGCGTTTTTGAAGCTCTTGTTCTCTGACGAGACTTTCGCAGCAACTGTTTATAATTCTCTGTCTTCTTGCTGAGGTAGTAGTAACGTACACAGTCTTGTGCTGATTTTCGATCTAAACTCGCAGCTATCGCCCCAAAATTCTTGGGATGTTGCAGGAATTTTTCTTTAAAAATCTCTTTTTCGCCTGCTGTCCACACATTCACTTTGGCTCTTTCCTTATGAACAGCCACCATATCTTCGACCAGACCATTCTCATTATGGTAAGCGTATTTGCGTTGATAGGCGTCATGCATTAGGGGTGGTATTATAGCATACGATCGCATTTTTCTTACCTCCATTGCCTGCTCCTGTAAACCGTCCATGATTTCCTCATAGTCCGCTTCAGACTTAATGCGTGAACCCACTCGATTAAAGCGTTCTTTATCTTCGCGTTGTTTGCGCAACTCTGTAAAGACTTTCTCAAAGAATTCGCGATTTTTAGCTTCACGTGCTCGGCGTTTCGCGCTAGCTTCAGACTTATCAACACGTTTTTGCCATTCTGCGGACATTTGAGCGTACGTCTCCGCCACCTTACTGTAATGTGCCCATCGATCTCGTTTTATTTTACGAATTTGCTCCACGAGAGGACCCTTGACAATGGATTGGTGGCGTTGTAATAGAGTGGTTAGATGTTCTACATCTAAAGGTTGATTGTACAACGGCAGCAAATAACGTTTACCACAGCTGTCTAGTATGGAATGTTGAGAGGCGGCCGTTTTACGGTTCGCCAAATAAATTTTTTGCGCCAGCGTTTGAGACCGCCACGAATTGGCAGCATCTTCTTCCGCATCAGCTTCAGCCTTTAATCTGGCCGCTTCGGCCTGTTCCTTTTGTTGTTTAGCTGCTGCGGCTACATCCAAAAGGCTTTTTTCCTTTTTGCGCAACGCTGCTAAAGCATTGTCAGCCCCAGTTATGTCCGTGTCCACTTTTTGGATTTGCATTAACAGCTCCTCTTTGGCAGTGGGACCTCGCTCTTCGGCATTATCTGCAGGCAGCGTGGGTGATATAGCCTCCACCTGGGGATGATAGGCCTCTGTAGACGACGACGTTGTTGATGATGTGGCCGTAACGGTTGCCGTTGAAACAGGGGAAGAGGAAACTGAGTTGCCTGTCGAAGCCGACAACAAAGAAGAATTCGCCTTAACTGCGGAACCAGTAGAAGAGTTCGTTATAACATTAAGTGCCGTATTAACTCCCGTCAATGAAGTGGGCGTAGAACGATTAATAGGCGGTGTATTGGCATTTGGTGGTGGCGGTAGTTGCTGCGTTTCAACTTTTAGTTGATGCATCGTCACTGGTTGCTGTTGAGGTTGTTGTTGTTGCTGCATTGTTGGCTGAGGATGTTGTTGTGGTTGCGGGGGTATATGAGGAGGCGGCAGGACAGTTAAATGCGTGTGTGGAGGCAATTGCGTGTGGCCATGAATAGCAGCATTAGCTGACCTCAAAACATTTGCTTGTGCCTGTGTTAGACCTACAGAAGGTGAAGGCTGGCGCTGCTGTTGTTGCTGTTGATGATGTTGCTGCTGAAGATGTTGATGCTGCTGTTGCTGCTGACTAGGCGGAGGTGGCTGCACATTTTGAAGTTGATGTGTTGTGGGCAGGTGATTCGTGGAGTTTGTAGAGTTCGTGATAACATTATTTGCATCACTCAGTCGTAACTTTTTATAGGGTTGTTGTCCACCCGGATCAGGAGGTCCTTGAGTAGGTCCATGTCGATTTAAAGACGCCACCGCAGCTGCTGAAACAGCATTTGTCAGATACTCATTGGAATATTGTTGCGGTTGCTGGCGATGTGTTGGTGGTAAAAGTATGCGCTTTCCTCCTCCAATTATGCCGCTATTATTGCTACCACCGCCAGGCATTTGCGGTGCTGCATTATTCGCATTATGAGGGGAGCTGGTGCCAGGCATAACACCTGTCGTACTTGCTCCCGCAGATGGGTTTGGCGCATTGCTGAGCAGTTGCGTCGATCCAGTCGATACGGTTTGATGTGTGGCAGGTGGATGGGCAAAATGCATTGAATCCAAACCATGTGGAGCACTAATGCTAACACTGGAGGGCGGAGGAGGTCCTTGCACAACACCAGCTGTACCAGGAGGTGGTGCAGCAGCTGCCAAAGCAGCAGCCACTCTATGATAATCCTGCACTGGTTGAATTCTCGTGTATGGATTTTCACGATACTGAGTCCCTGGTCCAGGTATTCCATATGCACTTTGCAATATGAAACGCTGTGGTGCTTCTCGCACAGCATTGACGTCGGTAAATTTGGCATAAACATTTGCAGCAGCTTGTGAACCTGGACCGGGTCGCGGAGGAGATAAAGGACTAGCTGCCGAACGTGACGACTGTTGTTGATGATGGTGCTGTTGTTGTTGATGTTGGGCATGATGCTGCTGTTGTTGATGTTGCTGTTGGTGTTGCTGCTGCTGCTGTTGTTGATGATGTTGTTGGTGTTGATGCATTTGCTGTTGATGATGATGTTGCATTTGTTGCGCATGCATTTGTTGCTGCTGCTGTTGCACACTCTGTGGATGTGGTGGACCCAGACTACCACCAATTCCCTTCGAATACGATGACGTATCGGCAACAGGCCTGTAAAATCAAAAGAAGAAGAATAACAGCCGATTATTAGATTTTTTTGTAAACAAGCGAAAAAGTTTTATTCACAAATATGCACGTATGCATACTACGTATGTACATATGTCTTTTTATATTATTATTTATGGATGTAAATGTACATATGTATGTATCTACAAACATATGCTTAAAATGTATGGTTTCTTGTTAAACGCACCATAATAGATTTCTTTATAAAATTTCTTCTTGCGTTAATTTTAAGAGATTCAAGCCACCACTTTGCGCCGTTATTTCTAAATTTCTCAGCGGATCCTAGCAGTTTGTATTCCTTTCTAATTGTGGCTATAAATATTGGCACGTGTAGGGTAGACGTTAGCGTTTTTCTTTCTATATTTACGTAGGTACACCAGCTGTATTCGTGTCATGTACATGCCGAAGCATGTCAGGCTTTGACTGCATTTGCATATGTATATTACAAATACTGCACAACGAATTTATTCAGTTGGATTGGAAAAAAGACTTGTTTGAAATAAAAATTCCCAATATGTACATATTTGAGCAATTTCAAATTAAAGGTAAAAAGGAGTATTCAGAATAAAATATTTATACAGTTTTACTACTAACAGCTTTCTTCTTTCTGGAAATTTTATCAATGCTCTGATATAAATAAATTTCTATATTATAGTAAACAACAATTCAACTCATTTCCCTCCTTGTGTTCTGAAGGTCGAAAAAAAAGAGTCGCAATGATAATTCTCTGACGTTTAGGTCTTTTATAATTTTAACTTCAAAATTAGTGTTGCCATATTCATAAAATAAATAATTACCGAGTTTTTTTATTTAATTTGCTTTTGTGAATGTATAATATTTAAATAAAAACCCAAAAAGCTAAAATTTTTCTTATACATATTATTATAAAAAGCGACATTACCGTTACATTACAGTATCATGCTATGTGCCGCATTGGAAAAAGAAACTTCGCATTTATAAAAAAAACTTATGTCAATATACACCACGCAATTTTTCATAAAACTAAATGGATGAATTTTTTGCTTGTTTTTGGAATGACGAATTTTGATACTCTTTTTCATTTACTTTGTGTATACATTCGTTGAAAAAAATTTCCATCGTTAAAGTGCCCGCTGTAGTTTTAAAAGAGAATCGTAAGTCTTGAAGAAGTATACCTCTTGTCCAAATTACTATGTCCACCAACAAGTCCCATTTTTAGTATGACAGCCTGTTGCCAACTGTGCAGATCAGACTTGTCTCCCCACCGTCGCCGAAATAGTTGAATTGAACCGGCTAGTTAGCTTTTTCAATTAATTTTAAAAGAAAAACTAGAAGAACGTGGTGTTGTTCACTAAATTCTTAAAAATTTGTTCAGCGGTGGGAACATATATTTCTGCAGATCAGACTTGTCTTGCCACCGCCGCCGAAATAGTTGAATTGAACCGGCTAGTTGGCTTTTTCAATTAATTTTAAAAGAAAAACTAGAAGAACGTGTTGTTCACTAAATTCTTAAATATTTGTTCAGCGGTGGGATCATATATTTCTGCATATAAACGTTTTTATTTACAAAAAATATATTTTGTCTCACGAATAAAAATGCATATTTGAACAATTTTTGTTTCAATAGAAATATAATTTAATAAATATATGTATAAATAGCATATAGTAATAATTTATATTAGTATAAAATTATTAATTTACACATATTAATATTTTTATGTTTGTTTTACAATAACTGTTTGGTACTTGTATTAAAAATTTTAACGAATCCCTTCGCATCTGCCGTATAAAGTTCAATTAGGCGGTAACTATTTATTAAGAGCCGCCACCGAAAAAAAGTCCGCCGGATAGCTTTTTTATGCAATAGTCTCTATTTTAGGTTAAAACATCAAACAACTCTGATGACAGACCAATATTATTCTGCCAATATGTTCCAGTGCGCAAACAAGGGCATGACTCATCTGAATATAGTCTAGGATAAACACTTGAATTTTTGTACGGCAATCATTGAACGAAAAGAAGGATATAGAGGGTTGAGTTTTTAATTTTAATTAAAAACAAATTACGAGCCATTAAAACAAAAATAATGCCGATTTAAGAATGTAATTATTGCAAAAAGAACTGCAGAAAATTAACAAGAAAATATTTTCACAGGCAGGAGGAATTAAAAACTATGGTTTACTTTACTAGCTGACAAAAAGGTGCAGGTCTAAAGGACTTAACATAATAAAAGGTAAAAGCCTTACTACATGCTAAGTTTGATCATTGTTCGTGTTTTTGTTTAAACTTTTTCTTTGCAACACGTTTTAAAGACTATGATTTCAACAGAATACTACAAAATACATTAAACTAGTAAGTTATGTCTAAAATTTAAAAATTTTTATATGCTAACATCAGCATACGAACTATATCATCTATATAACAAACGACCAACTGATTTAAAAAACGAGTTGACCGGTTGTAATACACAAATAGCAGAAACTCATAAAATTAATTTAAATTCAAATAAACATATTTAAAACTTTACACTTTAACTTTTACCAGTATTTAATTTTATAATTTTATTTTTACTTAGTTAAGAATATATAAAAAAAAGCATTGTTTTCTTAAATAGTAAGCATTCTCCAAAAATTATATTTTCTCAATAACTTTTTAAAAACATGCTGTACTTGTATTAATAAATGGAAAGCTTATTTTTGTAATGCTGTTCTAGGGCGTTTAGCTGATTTAGATGTTCCGGGTTGTTGTTGTTGTTGATTTTTAGCTTGTGCTTCAGCCAACATAGCAACGGTTCTTCTAAGATCATTGATTTCCGCCTGCATTTTATCGTAAGTTGACCTTAAAAATAAAGAAATAAACTTTTACTAAATGATACCAAATAGATGTTAAAATAATAGCACACTTGTCCACTGTCTCGATGACGGCATTTGTAGGATTCTGCATAGGATTTATTATTACAGGAGCTATGGGTTGAGTAACTACAGCCGGTACTGGAGCTTGTAAATTAGTTAAAGGTACCGGTGTAATATAGGATGCTGTTGGTTTATTTGATGATACGTTTAATGGAATCGATGGCGATGTCACACCTTCGCCACTTGTCACTGCCGTTATTTTGAGATTTGGATGCATTCTAACAGGAAGTTTTATAGAATTTTTCTGTGCTGCATTTTGGCTGATTGCTGTTGGTTCTGCTGAGGATGCGATATTAGATACAGCGACCTGGGGTGTAACATTGCAATTACTGTTATTGTTAATTGTTGACACTACTGTAGTCATGGCAGCCGTAGCTGATGATCCTTGACCAGACATTATTTTCTTTAACATTTGATCGGCACTTTCTTTTTGTGAAGTCAACAATTTATGCATTGTAGTCGGGTCATTCTCGGTTATTTTTTTAAGGTAAGCTTCATCTGTATCAACAACCACGTAATTGACTACGTGCACATGGGAATTGGGAACTATTCTGTAGATAGTTTTTGTTTGACCATCACCATTGGGATTTTTTATGTCCAAAAGTCTTGCAGAACTGCCATCAACTTGAAAGACCGCTGTAAAACCATTAACCAACATTGGCTTGTCAATAACTACTGGATCGGCTATAAATTGTGTCGTTTTTCGTTTTGGAACCATCGATATGAGTTTATTAACATTGCAATCGGGATTTTCACAGCGTCTTTCGGAGGTTTGTAGAGTAGGTCCATTTTCTGTGTTAGTTAACATATTTTGAAATCAATTATTTACTTTGTTGGGATAATAATACAAAACAGCTGGCTGCCAGAGTTGTTTTTTTTTAATGTAAACAATAGCTTCTTCTCGTTAAAAACTTTAGTGGTGAGAAAAATATTACAGTTGGAGAGCCATTGGCAAAACTATAAATAAAATGGCAAACACAGCAACTTTCTCGATACAAATGATTTTTATACACCAACCTTATCTTGGTGGTATTTAAAAAAAAGGCTAGTTATAAAAATCTCGCCGCAATGTCAAAATTCAGATAACAATTATGATTTTCAGTACTTTTAATTTGCAAAAAATTCTGTACTTTAATAATTGTATTTAATTTAAATAATTATATGGAATAAAAACACTTCCCTTCACGTTTATCGTTTTTTTGCAACTAATTACGCTGTTTCTTGTTGCACCAAAAGAATACGGCCACAAAAGAAAATCAGGTTTTTATTTATGACAAAGTTGAGGTGAATTTCATATTGCTTAAGCTATACGCAAGATAAAAAGAGACAACCATATATTTTACGGTATTTCGTTTCGTTAAAAAATTCATGATGGCCGCTTCTGTAAGAAAATTTATGCCACAGGCAATGCATAAGATAGAGAAAAATATATTTTCGAATAAATTCTTATAGCGGTCTTCTCTTTCAGTTTCGTGTATAATCAGATGAGTGTGTGTTAGTAAATCCATTATGGCCGCTATATGCGAAACGGTTTGTTTGACAACCTGTGTGATGTTGCCTCGTACAAGTTGATTTAGTGTGGTGAAATATACTCAGCAAACATGTTGCGTTCTATTTGATACGTTTCCAACTTGTTGTAATAAGACTTGCTCTTGTTGTTGGTTGAATGGTTTAAGTCGAAAGGTTGTTTTTTTTTATTATGGTTGCAGGGTTGCAGTTTGATGATTTTAAAGTATATAGAGAGGTTGTAAAAATACTTTTTTGGTTGAAAGAATTTTGGTGCAATTTTTATTTCTTTCTAACATTTTATATGTACTGTTTTAAAAAGGAATATACTTTTAATAATGAATAATAATAAGTATACAAGTAAATGTATTGTAAGGAAAAAAATATACTTAAAAGTTTAACATTACTTTTAAACATACATACATATATACGCGTTATGTAAGTATGTTGAAAGAAAAAATGCTAAGGAAAATTTAAACGACTCGTCTAATACGAATATCGGAAAACCTGTCCGTTCTTAATGCAATTACAAGTGGTAGGGGCGAATACATTATACTTTTAGTGGTTTTAAAGAAGGATTTTAAATTTATGGAATTTTAACATTTTAGAACAGCTTAAGAGTGATAAGAAACTGCATTCATTAAATACAAAGCTATAGGCTAGAAAGCTTCTACGCTTAAACGAATATTTGCATGATGCACATAAGTAGATGGCTGCCCCCACCAACATTCAGCAAAAAGAAAATCCTCTATTTTTAATATTTTTTTTTTTTTAAATACTGTGTTGTATATTGTGGACCTTGGTATGATAAACAGTTGTTAAGGTTAGGCTTAGGGTCTTTGGATAACTTTGTTGGTCATCTTCAGGGAAAATCCCTATGACTAAAAAATATAATAAAAAATTGTTAAAACCATCAGCTAACAAATAAAAACTGCACACGTTACGTCCTGAAGATGCCGACGCTGTTAAGCACTGTCATCATCTACCTGTCCATTAATTTTCCACTTTCATGTTCGTTCATTTTATATCGATATACCTACGTGAACGCAATTCTCCGTAGGTATATTTTCTGTAATTAATCCCCATCTTGGCCGGGATATTCATTACATTCAACATTTGGTTTTCCATACTTTCATCCCAAAATTTTTTTCAATTTCATACCTATTTTGCGACAAAAACCTTACAAAGATTTTTCACATCGTATGATTATGGGCCATTGTTGAGATTTTTAATCAAAAGTCGCACCTTAATGTAAAGTCGTCACATCTTTTTTTTTATTTTTACATTAGAAAGTTCATTAAACTAATTCTATTGTAAATTTCATGAAGAATTTTTTTTGTCTGACATTAATTTGCTAATTTAAGAAATATTTTTCAAATTTCAAAAAAGAATTTTTTTTCTAGTACCAGAGACAGAGAGAGAGAGAGAGAGAGATTCGCCGTGAAATGGATATAAAAATCTTTAAATTGCTTATGTAAAATGAAAATCTCGAAAACACCATCGGAGAGAGAGAGAGAATGTTTACATTTTCAGAATGTGATTAAATGTTGAAAAATTAAAAAATCCAAAATTTATAAATGCATATTTAAACAAACAAACACACACACATATAAATGACCATTGTTTGTATATGTGTCCTTGAATTTGCTTCTTGTTTTATTAAAAAATTTCACAACTTGAATCAAAACATTTCATAAAGTATTTTATACTTAATTTGTTCTAAATTAAAAAAAAAATATATTTTAATTGCATTATTTAATTAGGATTTTATTTTTAAATTAAACTTAATTAATTGAACATTTTAATTTCATTATTTCATTAAAACAAAATCATATTAAAACATGCACCAGGCACAACAACGGCATACAAAACCATAGAATGAAATACGCCCAAAATTTAGCACTCTGGATAATACGACACTCACTAATTAACGCACAAAGTTGAAATAAAATATTAAAAAAAAAAAAACAAAAAGAACTTTTAAATAAAAACCTAAAAAATAACAATAAACCAGATGATAAAAGAAAGAAATAAAATTAAAAAAGAATTTCGATGTTGCGCAAAAAATCCTGTTAAATAAAAACAACATCTGAAAAGGAATAAGAAAGAGTAACGAACAAGTATGTAAATAAAAATAGCAAAAGAATGCTTTAAGCAAACCAACTGAGTGACTTTAAAAATTTATTCATACACGAAGGGGAGGCCAGCGTTATCTTATAATCATTTTATTCTTATTAATCAGTTTTTTAACATAACGCACAATGGGGGGGCAATTTGAAAATAAAACCAAAACATCTACACTATATTTCTATACTTTCTAAAGAGTTAGCCCAATTGTATAAAAAAAAATAATAAGATTTTAGTGGCGCTGCAATCGAGCTTGAAGTTTAAAAGATGAATGGTATGGTAAAGTCCTTAAGAATAAAATGGCATGCTTTAAAGTAGCACACAAAATTAAACCGGTTGCCGCTCTGTGTTAAACATGTGCGTTGCCTTTTATTGTTTATCCGATATCTGGCTTTAAAAATTATAATTTGTTATACAAGTTAACTTTCTCGATTTGGATAGACTACTCTGGCATAACTGTCTAACATTCGTTCCTTACAAAAAAAGAGATTTTGCGGCGAAGTCTGAAGAAAAAAAAAACGACTGCTGACAGTTATCGATTGTTGGTAGAAGCTTACGGTCAGCATGCATCAATTTAAAAACAAAAAAAATTGTCAACGATGGTTTGCGCGATTCAAAAGTGGTGATTTCGTCACTAAACAAATGAAGAAACCTCATCAGCCTGAAAAATTTTGAAGATGAGAAACTTAAAGCATTATGGAACGCAAATAGATGTCAAACACAAGAAGAATTTGCATTTTTATTATTGGGAGTCGCATAATAAGCCATTTCCCTAAAACTATTGGGGATTCATCCAAAAGCAAGAAAATTAAGTTTTATATAAATTGAAGCTGAGAGACGTTTAAAGGCGATTTTGCATGTCGGAAAAGATGCTGGAACGCTACAAAAAGAAGCCATTTTTGTATCGTATTGTTACTGGCGATAAAAAACGGATACATTACAAACTCAAAAAGTCATATGTAAAGCACGGTCAACCAGCCAAATCAACGCCAAAGACGAATAGCCAATAATGCAAAGGATATGCTTTGCATTTGAAGAGTGTTTTGTATTATGAGCTGTTGAAATCTGATCAAACAATTACAGGGGATCTGTGCCAAAGACAATTGATTCGTTTGAAGAGAGCAACCACCAACGCTCGTCCACATGTTGCAAGACCGGCCAAAAACTAAATATTTGGAAAACAGTCGCTTTATAGTCCAGACTATGCCCCCCTTGACTACCATTTGTTGCGATCGGTCCAAAACGCCTTTACTATAATATGCTTCTCTTCGAAGCAAGGCATTAGAAATTGATTCATTCCTTATTTTAAAACCGCAGAAGATCTTTTGGCGCAGATTCCATACACTACTATAGGGTCCGCCAACTAACGTTTTTTTTATTTTTCAACTAGAGCTTATTTCGTGAATGGTAACACTTGGCTCATGTTTGATTTGACAGGTAATTAGTTTTATCCTGCCACTAGACGAATATTGTTGTGTATTACGCTTGAACAACGCTTCACTAAGTGGGCCTGCGATCGACTTACAGAAGATGCCGATTTCGCATAAAAAAAAATCATCTTTTCAGATGAAGCTCATTGCTCTTGGCGGATATGTAAACAAGCAAAATTGTCGCATTTGGGGCACAGAAAATCTGCACGCATACATTGAAAAGCCGACGCACCCAAAACGATTTTCGTCCAGAGGCATAATTGGGCCATTTTTCAGGTGTGGCCGTTACAGTCAATGGCAATCGTTATCGGGCCATGTTAAACGAATTTGTGTTCACAAAAATTGAAGAGGAGAATATTGGCACCATTTGGTTTCAACAGGGCGGCGCTACGTACCATAAAGCCGCCGAAGCTGTGTAGTTTTGTTTATAGCATTAAAAAAAAAAGTTATTTGGCGGACCCTATATATACATAAATATAAGTATATGCGATATTTTAAGAACAGATGCAAGGATCAGAAATTGAAATAAACGCTATTTTAAAAAAAGTAATAACGTTAAAGCGGCACCACCAAAAAGTATGCATAACTACATTGTTGCGACTTTCAAAGTTTTCGTTTAATAATTTTTCCTCAAATTTACTTCTGGCAAGTATTCAGCCATCGATCTGGCTGCCTAAAGCTCCAACGTCTACGTATGTGAAACATAGTTGGCATTACAAGCTGCCTTTAATAACAATGCTGAAAGTCTTTTTATAATTATAATACAAAGAACCGCCTTTTCATGGACAAACTACTATATGGATATGTTTGCCTTCAATGCCTGCTAAACAATTTGGCAGACCTGTCTTCACATAGAACTTGTTAGATATGCTCACAAACTCATTTATGTTCGGAGGTGACAAATAACCGCCATGTAGTTCATACCAAATTGCTTGTAAATAATTTTACGAACTGTGAATATTCCCAACTTGAGCGCCCAAACAAGAACTTGTTAATATTGCACCCTCTGCGCCAAGTAACTGAAAGCGCAAATATTTTACTTGATAATACTCACGACTCGAAAGCACAATTACCGCCCAACGCGTTTCGACATCTATTGGTCTTCTGTTGGAAAATCGTTGCAATTTCTGTTTTAAAAGACAGACCAATAAATTAAAGTTGGATGCAGACACTCGAGTCGCTTTAAAAAAAATGTTTCTCATACTTTTCTTCTTTTATCTGCCGCACACATGTTTAATAAAAACCTTCTTCGGTTCGGTTTATATGCACTGGTCGAACCCACCATCTTCGGTTGTTGTTGTTTGCACTATTTTAGCAATAGTTTGCACAAAATTTATGAAATTTTCTTCATACATTTTTCTAATATTGTTCTGCTCTTTTCATAGATGTATCTAAGGCTTTTGACAAAGTGTGGCATGAAGGACTGCTTTTAAAACTGAAAACATATCTGCCAGTCAACATTCTGAAGCTTTGGGAAAGTTACATTACTGGCCGGAAGTTTACTGTTACAGAAGGAAACTTCATGAGTTCACTCGAATCTATTGCCGCAGGGGTGCCACAGGGCAGTACACTTGGTCCAGTTTTATATTTAATTTATACTTGTGATATGCCTGTAAGTAGTATTATTCACACATCTACATTTGCTGATGATACAGCCTGTCTTAGTATGCACGAAAACCCGCGCGAAGCATCTCAAAATCTTCAGGAACATATTAGCCAGCTAGAAACATGGTTGAAATTATGGAGAATAAAGGTGAACGAACAAAAGTGTGTTCATATAACTTTCACACTGCGAAGGTATACTTGATCCCTCATTCGAATTAATAACGATATTGTTCCCGAACAGTCGCATGTTAAATACCTTGGTATTCATCTTGATAGACGACTTACGTGGAAGAATCACATTGAAGCAAAGCTAACTCAGATGAAGCTAAAATTGGCTCAGATACATTGGCTTATTGGTAGAAATTCTACCCTGACTCTGGATTGCAAACTATTATTGTACAAGTGTCTTTTGAAACCAATATGGTGCTATGGAATCCAGCTATGGGGCACTGCATCAGCTTCTAATGTGGAAAAGATCCAACGTAGACAAAACACAATTTTGCGCCTAGTAACATCAGCTACATGGTACGTCAAAAATTCTAACATCCATCGGAACTTAAAACATGCCACTAGTGACTGCTGAAATAGCAAAGTACGCAGGAAAATACCTAACAAAACTCGAAACCCATCCTAATCTACTTGCTCGCAATATATTAAACTTTAGTGGTCACATTCGCCTGAAAAAGAGAGACACTAAGGATCTAGTTGTCAATGCTATAGATGAAGCGTCTTGAGCATCATTCATTTTTTGCCACTAGATGTATGTCTGACATTGGTTGGGCTTAATGATTAACTCTAGATTTAAGATTTGACAACTTATTGTTATTTCATATTTTGAAGATTCAATAAATAACACAAGGAGGAAAAAAAATTTTTTTTCTAATACAAATACGAACGAAAAACAACTTTATTATTAGTCCAAATGTCAAAAATGAAATGTAGCTGCCGCTTTCAAAATAATTAAATAGCTAACTACACGGATAAATGAATAAATGAATAAATGAATATCTCAAATGAAATGCATACTTTCATTGCTTACACAATTTTTAACTTGGTTGGCGTTCTCTCTATGGGTCTATCAAGTTTTTACCGTTAGTTGCTATTGTCACATAAATTGTTCACATGCATGGAATTTACAGTAAAATCTTTTTGTCAAAAAGTTTTAAAAACGCCATGAATATAAAAATTTTACTACCTACACCAAAGTTGAAGGAATACCTATTTGAACGCGCTTTCTTTTACAAAACGTTGAAGGTCGTTTATTTATACTAAATAGTAGTTTTATCATCAACTTAGTAGTAGTGAGTCACTCTCGTCGGCTCTCATTTTGATTAGTTTAAGATTAAAAAAAAAAAACAAAACAAAAAATAAAAAAAGAAAAAGTGATTCACATCTATAATCTTGACAGTTTTACAGACGTTCTTCTTATTCTTGATTTCTTTGTAAACGTTAAACTTCAAAAAGCACACGTCCGTACTCAAAATATACATTTGTATATTTGTTTACATATTGCTTATAGGTACATATGAATGTACATTTCTTAATTTTATCTCCATACATACATACATAAGTACGTACATGCTAAAAACGGCGGCAGAAAACAAATGGCACCAATGAAAAATACAAATAAAGCAGTTGGCTTATTTTTCTCTATGCATACATACATACATATAGGTATATAAATGTATATAATCATAAACTAGTCTGTATGTATACTTCATATATGTATGTGAGTGTAGAAACATACATACATTCATATGTAATTATTTAATAGAGAGCATTTTTTTCTTCTTATATGTACATGCATACATACACACTAGATATGTATTCCCATTATGAAAATAAAAACAATTGAAAAATGGCAAGTTTAATAAACAAACATCCAGCCAGGCAGCCAGCCAGCCAAGTCAGACCAAGCCTGTTGTCCCACCAGCCAGCAACTAGAGAAACGAAGATTAAAGAATGAATTAAAAAGCATAACAACAACTACAAATTCTTCTATAGAAATGTATGTACATATGTAGGTATTAATGTATATAAATATCTACAAATGTGTGTTCTAGTATTTGCAAATGCGTATTGCTGCCTGTGTGCTTTAATATTTATGTAGTATATACTTAGATATGTATGTATTTATGCATATATGTGTATATAAGTAAGTATGTATATTTATGTACCTACAACAGATGATTCTATTTTTTTTTTACAAAATACTCTTCTTTCCTGTTTTCTTTTTTTTGTTTTTTTTTTATTTTGACTCTACAATTGTTGTTGGCGTTGTCATACTTGTGTGATGCTGATTGTAGTGTAGTACATTGTAGGACGGACGTAAAACTTTTACTCGATTACTTCTGCCCTGGTCTGGTCTATTGTTGTTTTTATGTGATAAGTTTTTATGGTGTGTATTGTGTGTAAGGAAAGTTTGGCAACAGTGCAGAAATTTATTTTTCTTTTATTATCTTTCTTCATTGCATGCAGGAGTGTTTTTTCCCTTCTTGATTGTTATTTTATTTTATTTATTTTTTGTGTTTTTGTTTTGTTTTTTTTTTGTGTAGAAGTAACAATACATACTGCAAAAACTACAATAATAAAACATTAATAATATCCAAGAAACATAACATACACAAATAAGTATATATGTAAGTATTACGTTTATTTTTTTTATTTATTTATATACTTTTTATGAAAATATAAAAAAAATGTACGTGCGTATGTATGTATGTATATACACAAGTATATTTAATTGCTGTGGGAATCTTAAAGCAATGTTGTCAAATTTCATTTGTAACATTAAGGTGTTTGTCAATGGGACATTATTTTATTAAAAAGTTTTTAATAACAGGTAGTTATATAGACAGGTATTATATATGTATATATGCATGTGTGAAAGTACATACATACAGTGTGCGACAAAACAAATGCACGAACTTGTGACACATAATGTATTCCATAATAACAACGTCAAACATATTATAATTTAAGATCGTTTTATTTTTACATAATAGGTAATATATAACCAATATTTGCTATGAAAAAAAAACGAAAAGAATTCCTATCAAAAATTAGAAAAATTTAAGAAAAGTTAACAACATACTTTTTTGTTTGCAACAAAACATAAGCACAATTTCAGTTCATTATAAAAAAGAAATACGTCCCCTAATATTTAGTGGCGTATCCTTTGTTTTTTAAAACCGCTTCGCATCTACGTGGCATGGACTCGATTAGCTTCGATAAAATTTCATTAGAAATTCCATTCCATGCGATTTCCACTTGCTGGAAAAGCTCGTCTAAATTTTTGTAATTATCCCGATTTATTTTATGATCTACAATGTCCCATAAATTTTCTATGGGATTGAGATCCGGCGATTGTGCTGGCCACTTCAAAACGTCGATCTTCTTGTTTCCGAGCCATTCCGTCACATACTTAGATTTGTGTTTCGGTTCGTTATCGTGTTGATACCTCCACTTAAGGGGCATTTCTTCTTCTGCATGGGGAAACATTACACTTTCCAAGATGTCCTTGTATACGAAGCGATCCATTCTACTATTTATTTTGTGGATTGATCCAATCCCGCGGCCCGAAAAGCATCCCCAGACCAAAACATTCCCTTCTCCATGTTTCACCGTACCCTTAGTATACCGAGTATTAAGGCGTTGTCCTTTAGGTCTACGTACCAGCTTAAATCCGTCGGAACTTTTCAGGTTGAACTTCGATTCATCAGAAAAAAGTACGACATTCCATTGCATTGCCGTCCAGTTTATGTGCTCCTTTGCAAATTCAAGTCTGGCTAATCTATTTTTTGCAGAAATAAAAGGTTTTTTTTTAAACACCGGTATGGCTTCAATCCACCCTCAACAGCTCGTCTCTGTATTGACCTTATGGATACATTCAATTGAATTTGATTCGAGATAGATCTTGCTGATATGAAGGGATTTTTTTTTTATTAATCTAAGTATTGCCTGATCGCCACGCTTAGTAGTACAAGGTGGCGCAAAAGAAATCCTCCTATCAGAAAATGCTATAATTTTTGCGATTGGCCCCTAATGTCAGTTCTGTTTTGACATTGATGCCATTTACATGACATCATATTCTCGACTTGATGTAAAAAAATTGAAAGACCAAATAAAAATAATCCACAAGAAGAATCAAAGTTTTTCATTTATTTTTTTAATTACAGCCAAAAAACATCGGAAGGTTATTTTTGCGCCACCTTATAGTTTTCCTCGGCCGACCCCCTTTGTGGATAGTACTCAAAGAGCCTGTACAACGAAAACGGCTTATTACACTATGATTTATTTCAAATTTTTTTGCAATACATGTTACTGATTCACCACTGTTGTAATCATTTATGATTTTTTCTTTTAAATGCGCATAGTACTTACTGTTAGCCATTTTTCGTTAAAAATTTTTTAAACTATAACCGATGGCTCGGAAAGATATTTAGCGTCTGCAAACACTTGCAAAATTTCACCAATTATTCCCCTAATATTTAAAAGAGAATTTTTTATTATTTAACGGCACTTTCTGTTTGTAGTCTTTTTATAATTAAGGCAAAATGCAAAGTGTATAACTTTGTGCTTTTGTTTTGTCGCGGGTCAAAAAGCAACGTTGCAAAATTTAATAAAAAATAAATCCGTTATAATTGTTTTATCTTTTATGCATTCCTAAAAGGAGACATTCATTGTAGTAAATAAACAAAAAGAACTTATTTACCAATTATATTATGGGTGTTAGCATTCTATATGAGATCAAAGACAAGTTCGTGCATATGTTTTGTCGCACACTGTATGTACATACATACATAGAGCACTAGCCATTTAGCCGGTAATTTTAGCATTCATAAAAGTTTTTAGCTACAAAATTATATTAAAAAAACTGCTTATTTTTTTATTTCTTATGCATTTAAAAAATATAGAAAAAGAAAAGAAAATTTCGGTTAGAGAGCAACTGTTTTACAGAGAGAACTCAATACGACTCTTGTCGTATGGTAACACAGTAAACGAATAGTTCCTGAAACTCTAAACCGTTGACCAAACCATTCAAAAGACTTTCATGATACCGTGCATTTATTTCTTTTTTTCTTTTTTTTTTATCAAAAATAAATCAAAAAATAAGTCAACGGGGTAATCCCATTGATCATTTGAAGTTGTTGTTGTCGAAAAACAAGAAAAAACAATACGGAGAGCACAAGAGTTGTTACAAGAACAAAAAATTTTACATACTTTTGCCCGTACTCAAGGTGAAAGTTCAACAAAAAGACATTAAAAAAAATCATGATCCAAGAATCGTTAATAAAAGTGCGTAAATTGTCAAGCAGTGTTTAAATGAATTAACATATTGAATTTCTATATTTTTATATTTTAAGCGACTTTCAAGGAACTAACAAAGCGCGGTTATTGTGAATTCTTTTCCAACGTCAGCTTAACGAAAACCAAGAGACCAAAGGAAAATCGGTAAAAAAAAATGTACTTTATGAAATGTTAGCGCTCTTGCTGGTTGACTCGCAGCGTGGAAAGACCGTTTTGGAATTATCATTGCTGTATTCTTATTTCATAAATTAAAGGAAAAATTCTTACTCATCAATTGAAGAAAAACCAAATTCTTACTCAATAAGCAAAAGGAAAATTATGTAAGCAGAATTGCGGATCCCACTAAAGTTTATTCAACTATAAATTTTAAAATTTCCCCATCCCTCCTGCATTGGTACGAGATTGTTACCAATCAACTCTTTCTGTCTCCAGAAATAGTCTCTCAGAGGGTTTCGACTCCATTTGGCACAACGCATTGTATATTTTCCAGAATGTATAATCTGCATATTCGGCATACATATGTAAGTTTGTACATTCGATATACATGTGTCTATCTGTACATTTGAAACCCCTCAAATTTACAGATGGTCCTTCGAGCCGAAGAAAATAAAAGAATATCAAGCAAACAGAGTAATTGGTAGTTGGTGCATAATGATCCATTTAAATTTGACACAACTCTGGGGGCTAATATCTCCCGTGTTATCAGCTTACTTAGCCATTTGCTAAGGCTTTTAAAAGCTCAGTTTCAAGTGCTCTCAACCCTAGGCGACTGATGTCGCTTTATACCGAGGGAACATGCGCAGCATAACTGTACATAGAAAAATTAATTTGAAAAATAACGAACTCACAGTAAATCAGGTTGTGGATTTTGTAAAAGCATTCATTTGATAATAGACCGAACCAGTTGGAGGTGAGTTCCAAAAGGCGGTACATGAATGGGGTCGTGCGAATAGAGTCGATTTTAATACCCGTAAGGCGCAATATTGCATGCTTGTGCATAAATTTGTGTTCGGATATGGTGCTGCATCTGTTACTATGGGTGATATAAGCATTATGGAATCTTTAGCTCTTGATGTTCTTGGTAACATTAGCTCTGATGTTAGCATAGAAATTCAGTGTGATGTTCGTTGGACTAAACACATTTTTCAGGTTTCTAAAGAAAAGGCTTTCAAGTGCGTCGGGTTTTCTAAAACGCTGTAAGAGATACTTTACTCCTATATCCGTCCAAAGATTGAATACAACTCTCATGTATGGGCCGGCGTCCCAAAGTCAATTTTGGAGTTGCTCCACGGCGTACAGGAAAGGGCCAAGAGGCTTATTGGAGACGGTAGGCTATCCAACTCTATTGATGCCCTAGAGCATCGACGCAATGTAGCTTCCACTTCACTGTTTCATCGTTATTACAATGGTAAGTGCTCTAAGGAACTTGTTCCCGAAACTCGTACATTTTTTAGTTAAACTTCATTTTCGTTGAGAGCGCATCCATTTGTGGTTGATTGGCCAGTGAATCGCACTACGCATTACAGGGAAAATTCGTTTTTTAGCAAAACAATTCGTATGTGGAATAAACTTCCTCCACAGGTCTTTCCTGCCACTTTCAATGAGGGCAAATTCAAATCGAAACACGACTCCCTCTTTCCTCCTCCCCATAACCTATTTTCTTAGTTCTGGTACAATGCATTGCATAAGTAGGGGGTCATCCGCTGAGTACTGGTCCGAACAAAAAAAAAAAAGTAAGGAATCTTCGAGTAATAAATATGGATATTTGAAGAAATATCTCTGAACTTAAGAAATAGCACTTAACTCATGAATTGTTAAGACTTTTGCTCTACGCACTAATAACCTTACTAATGGATGTATTAACTAATATGTAAGTCCCTTTTCAGGCTATAAATATTCACAATTGACAATCACAGCATTGACAGATAAGACATGTCACTAAAAAAAAAGTGCAGAAACCAAACTTTGTGTATAATTTAAAAATATGATACGTTTAATACTGAGATGACAACTGTTTAATTCCAAATGCAATCCACAAAGGCAATCCACTTCAAGAGAACTAAGATTATTTTTCTTTTACCTCTTTTTTAAAAGTTAACGAAAATTAACAAAAGAAAGTAAGGAAGAGAAAAGGTGAAAGAAGAAAATAATAATAAATAAAATCGCTAAGTGCGAGCTAAACTCACATACGAATCGTTCCATAGAATCCAGGAAATGCCAACAGTTAATTTTTTTAATTTTATTTATTCTTTATTGATTGTTCCAAAGATTGAGTTGAGTTAAGAGGATCTTATACTCCAACGGATTAAAACATAAGACAATATTCGTTACAATCAGGTTCTCTATGGAAACACCTTTTAGTTGTTCGCTCGCAAATTGAAAAACAAGTGATGTTCTTTTTTTAACTAGAAATATTTTCATAAATTTGTTTTTTTTTTTTTTTTTTTTTTTTTTTTTTTTTTTTTTTTTGTTGTAAAATATTTTTTATTTTCCTTTGCACATTTCATTCCACTATTTTGTTGTGTTTTTTAACTATTTTGAAAAAATAAATAATTTTTATAGCACCTTGGATTTTTGAGGAAAAATATGACCGGACGACTGGCTGTGACAGATATATAGACAAATACGTTTATGTTTTTACGCCTGAAGTAAGGAATTGAGAAGTGAAAAAATTATTTATAGATGCTATAAAATAGACTTTATGCGGCCGTACTAATCAAACAAAGACATACATATAAAGAAACGGCGCCCCAGAACGTTATCAGCGTAGATAATATTTGATATGTGGGTATATTTTCCGATGGGGTTTGATTCATTTCTGTTTGGGTACGGTTTTACGTCGACCCTCGTCAAATTTGTTTTGTGAGCAAACCCGTTTCGGCTATTTGCTTGCCATCTTCGGCTATACGCCATCTTCAGTGTTCTCTTTACAGAGAGTATAAAGAGAACACTGAATATAGCAAATAGCCGAAACCGGTTTGTTCACAAACCAAATTTCACGTAAAACCGTACCCGAACAGGAATAGATTATTTCTTTGTTTATCATTTCATGCTTATTTTTTTGTTTAGTCATTAATAGTTTTTGACATTAATATTATATATGTACGTACATACATATGACCCCCTCCCCCCTACAGGGGGCATATTTATATGTTTTGGCGGAAATTTAAAGGGTAAAAGGAAGCCCAGTCCCCTTCAAGGCTAGCAGGAGCCAACTGGACAATCCACTATATTTCCACGGAAATCAGTGTAAAGCCCCAAAGTTCCGCTATTTGTATTTTTAGGCATTTAGCTGTTCTCTGACTGATTATTGAGGTTGGTACTTCGGGAGTATCGTGGTGGCTTGACTATGTGTTTCGAGGTCTCTCATGAATTTGATTTGGGGGCCAGGATCATTTACAATGAACACAATGAATGGTCTAGGTCCAGTGAGCATGAATGCCATCGTGTTCTTAATTAAGCTTCATGCGTTCTGGACCAGGAGTTGGATAGGCTCCAACTCTTCAGCAAGGAGTGAAGACAGCTACCTGCTTCGGGCTTTTGAAGTTGCAACTAGGAGTGACCGGAGGATGTACGTATCTAAGGGCCTTCTAGGGCGAGGATGACGCTAAAATCACCCACAGTGGTTTGACCACCATCTGATTAAGGCTTACACCCAGGCGCAGATGTAAATCTTATCACGAAATGTACATACATATGTTCCCCTCGGGGGCACATTTGTATGTCTTGACGGAATCTCACTGTCATTACATGTATCACTGGGGGTAAAAGGGAACCCTAAAGTGCCCTAAAGGCGAGCAGAGAGCCAAGTGGATAATCCACGTTATTTCCACGGGAATAAGCGTTTTGGCTTTTTAGCCTTTTAGTTGTTCTCTATCTGATTATTGAGGTTGGCCCTTCGGGAGTATCGTGGTGGTTGCTTTTTTTTATTTTTTTTAAAGAGAAGTAGCACTTCTGGCAAGAATGCCTATTTAGTCAAGTACCGTGCTACATTCCTTAGGAAAGCGATAGAGAAGAGATGAAACAGATTGTTTGGGCTCAATGTAAATATTAATGTAAAGATCTAAATAGAGTTTCTTATTTAAAATCGCATTAAAACATATCAAGATATCATGTATAATTTTTTAACGTTTTCTAATAATATAAGTCCGGCATCCAACTTGTACTCCGGCATCCCTGTACTTATCTTAATCAATTCATTTTAAAAGTATTAAGAATAAAGCATTCAACCCGAACGGTACTATCAAACTTTTTTGTCTTGTTGTCATTTTTTTTGCAAATTGGTTAGAAATTACTAACCAACATTTTGGCGCCCGAGCAGGGACCGCATTGTTGTTTTAAAAATAGAAAAGTTTAAATTTGCCACGCGAGTTACTTAAAGTTGAAAATATTAAATGTTATTTTTTACATATTGAAATCAACTGTACCCGCAAGCAAAAAAGCATATGTTATATGTATATACATATGTACGTTTGTATATACGTATAAAAACTCCGTGCAGTTATAACAAAGCAAAGTTGAAACATTGAAAAAGAAGAAAAAGAACCGCTGCATTATTCCGTAGTTGTTGTTGCTGGGAAGAGCATTCGTTGTTGTTTCTTTATTGGCTGTTCTCACATATTCATTACTAATTACAGTGGTTCTTGCATCTATTCATTTTATCAACGTTGATACACAAATTCAACTTTGTTGCAAAAACGCTATGCAATTTAGCTGATACATATGTTGATAAATACGAACCAACATTTGTATCATAAAACTTTCAAACCTATTTAAACTTGTCGTCATTTGTTGCATTCGAATGTTGAATACTGAAGAAATTATATCGTCACTTTAATTCAGTTTAAATTTACGAATTTAATACATTTTTATCAAGCAAATTTACAAAGTTGTTTGAGGTATATTAAGAATGCCCACAGGTTCGGAATCAAATGAAGCGGTAGCTTCCGATAATGCAGCTTCATTACGCCAGCAAAGGAGCATCGCCAGAGGCAACATTACACGTATAAAAAACAGCATAGGTGGTGCTGAACGGTCAGTTGTCGAATTGGAATGTAGGCTAGATATTCTAAATTCCTATATAAAACAAATAATGGTTTTACAAACAGAAATAGAAAAATTGTGTCCACAAGACGACCGTCGTCCAGATATCGAAGAGCTGTGCATCAGTGCGAAAGCAAAAATAATGTCGTTGCTTGGTTCTCACATAACCAGAGAAAATTCATTTCAAGATAATACATTTTCAATACGGCCATTGAATCGTTTACCAAATTTGAAACTGCCAAGTTTCGATGGTAAATATTCGGACTACAAGAATTTTATTACTTCGTTTAATAATTTAGTTCATGATGACTTAACGCTTACTCGTATTGAAAAATTTAACCATTTGCTGTCTTGCCTTTCTGGAGATGCTCTTCGCACTGTTAAAGCATTTCAAATAACTGAAGATAACTACCCAAAAGCGTTACAAAGGCTAGCAGAGCGATATGACAAAAAATGCTTAATTTTCTTTGATAGCATAGAACAAATTTTTGATATGCCAAAAATGAACAAACCTAACGCTTCGTTGCTTCGTAAAGTTGTGGATACTGTATCTGCTGTTTATGATTCGCTTTTATCGCTTGGCGATGAAAAAGACATAACAAATGCGCTGTTGATCCACATTGTGCTTTCAAAAGTTGATTCGGCTACCAAAGCTAAATGGAACGATCAACTTGAATATACAATTTTACCTACATGGGAAAGTTGCGCTAAAGTTTTGATAAGACGTTGTCAAACTTTAGAAGTCAGCGAAGAAAAGACAAGCAAAAACGACGTTTCCTGGAATAGCAAAAACGTCTGGAATAACGAAAAAACAAGACATAAGTCCTCACATTCATGCGTGCAAGAAAATAATACTGCTAAATGCCTTTATTGTCGTGCTAGTGATCATTACATTTTTAACTGTAAAACTTTCGGCTCACTTGAAGTAACACAAAGATATAATTTTGCAAAATCAAATGCTCTTTGTTTAAATTGCCTAAAGAAGGGTCACTCAGTCGCACATTGCAAAAGTTCTCGTTGCCGTGCATGTAAGGCTCCGCATCATACACTTTTACATAAACAACAATATCAAGAAACCAATGTACTTGTTGAATCGCCTTCAACCTCGAAAAATACCACCTTAAATAACTCATCGATTATGCATACTAATTCTTTCGAAAAGATGGTGCTACTTGCTACTGCTGTGGTTCAAGTACAAGACAAATACGGAAACATGCAATGTGCTCGCGCAATGTTAGACTCTGGTTCCCAAATCAATATTATCACAGAGGAATTCGCTAATCGATTAAAAATTAAACGCTCTGTCGCTGCTGTACACATTACAGGCATAGGTGAAATATGTACGGACGTCAATCATCAAATTTCTACTGTCATCAAGTCAAGGGTCAATAATCATGAGTTTAGTGCTGATTTAAACATCATGAAATCGATTTCAACGTTTCAACCTAATATAAATATATCAACACAAACCTGGAAATTACCCAATAATATAGTTCTTGCCGATCCACAGTTTCACAAGCGGCAAAAGGTCGATTTACTATTGGGTGCAGACGTATTTTTTCCTCTTCTTTGCGTCGGACAGATCAAGTTAGGTAAACACTTGCCAGTATTGCAAAAAACTCTTTTTGGTTGGATAGTGTCAGGCCGATTTATACCATCAAATCATCATAATCAAAAAACATGCCATTTAGTACAAGAAGAAGACACATTGCACAGCATTAATTGTACTTTGAATAGATTTTGGCAAATTGACGATATACCAAACTGCGGACAACAACTTTCAAAAGAACATCAAGCGTGTGAAAATCACTTCAAGCAAAATGTTCAGCTGTTGCCAGAAGGGCGTTTCCAAGTACGTCTTCCCTTTAAAACCGATCCATCGCATCTGGGTTTGTCATTTGATGTCGCTAAACGTCGTTTTTTAGCTCTTGAACGAAAGCTGTCAAAACATCCAGACATACAGCAAATGTATAAAGAATTCATGAAAGAGTATTTGTATTTGAAACACATGACACCTACTGATAACATCATTCCACTTGATTCACACTATATAATTCCACATCAAGTTGTCTTGAGACCCGAGAGTATGAGTACAAAATTACGTGTAGTTTTCGATGCGTCTGCAAAAACTTCATCACAATTGTCGTTGAATGACACGTTATTAGTTGGTCCTACCATTCAGCCAGATCTGTATACAACACTGCTAAAGTTTCGCCTAAAAAAGTATGCTATTACTGCGGACATTACTAAAATGTACAGACAGGTTTTAGTTCATAAACAGGATAGAAAATATCAGCTAATTCTGTGGAGAGAAAACCCAAATCTTCCAATACAGATTTTTCAATTAAACACAGTTACTTATGGAACATCCCCAGCACCTTTTTTGGCGATACGTTGTTTGAATGAACTTGCAGAAAAACATAAGTGCAGATCCCCAGAAGGTGCAAGGGTGATTAAAGAAGACTTTTACGTCGATGATTTATTATCAGGTGGTGACGACTTAGATCAATTGGAAACTATTCGAATGCAAACAACGCATATTTTAGAGTCTGCTGGCTTTAAACTCACAAAATGGTTCTCGAATCACAGATTTTATAGTAAAACAGCATTAGATGAGAAGTTTTTGGATTTTAACCATGACCTAACTACGAAAACTCTTGGTCTAAAATGGTTTCCAAATACCGACATACTGAAGTTTCAATTGCCCAGAGATTTTTCAAATTTAAAATCAACAAAGCGTAATATCTTATCTACAACTTCGCGCCTGTTTGATCCGTTGGGACTTGTATGTCCAGTAGTAACTAAATTAAAAATATTGCTACAGGAGTTATGGTTAAATAAATTAGATTGGGATGAATCTATACCCCAAAATCTAGATACACAGTGGAATTGGTTTAAAACAGATCTGGAACAAGTATCAACAATTTCTATACCTCGTTATGTCCATACTTCATTTAAAAACAAAATAATAGTTCATGGCTTTTCTGACGCCTCAATGCGAGCATATGGTTGTTGTTTTTATGTCGTTTATGTCGATAAGGAAAAAGTATTTTCACGTCTGCTTACAGCTAAATCTAAGGTTGCACCTACAAGAATAATAACATTGCCACGTCTCGAATTGTGTGCTGGACACTTGCTAGCAAAGTTATGGAGTCAAATTGAAGCGCTGCTTTCACCGTATGTTTCTGAGGTGATATTTTGGACAGACTCCGAGATTTTGCTACATTGGTTAAAAATGCATGCTTCTTCACTCAATACGTTCGTTGGTAACCGTGTATCACAAATACAAGAGTGGAGTAGTAAAACTGAGTGGCGTCACGTTCCATCTAAGATGAATCCTGCAGATATTTTATCAAGAGGCTGTACTGTTGCTGAGTTAGTATCGTCTTATTGGTTTGAGGGTCCAAGTTTCATACAGCAAGATAGAGAACATTGGCCAGTAAACCCACACTTTACAGTGAGCCCTGAAAAGAATATTCCAGAACTTAAAACTTCGAAATTTGTTTGCATAGCTTCGCAATCGCAACACCACTGTATCTTTGAAATAATAGATCGATGTTCAACATATTTAAAAATTTTAAGAACGATTGCGTATGTTTACAGATTTATCCCGCCTAGAAACAAAAACAAACCGAGATATTTGACTCCTGAAGAATTGGAATGGTCATTTCTTAAAATTATAGCTACAATACAAGAACACGAATTAATAGGTGAAATAAAACTTATAAGAAACTCACAGCTAGTAAGTGCAAAATACCAAAAACTAACACCATTTTTACAGGATATCATTCAAAATGGTCGAAAAATAAGTTTATTGCGAGTTGGCGGTCGGCTTCTTAACGCAGATATGCCATATGAAGCCAAATTTCCGTTGTTGTTGCCATCGAAAACCAGATTTGTACGCCTGTACATGCAACATTTGCATTTGTCAAATTATCACTGTGGTGCAAAAATACTAATCAGCTTACTCAGACACCGTATATGGGTCATTAACGTTCGTGAATTATCAAGAAAAGTTGTACGAAGCTGTGTACACTGCTTTAAATATAAGCCCAAACTAGAAACACAGGTAATGGGCAATTTGCCTGCCGATCGGCTAAGAGCTGTACGTCCTTTTCTCATCGCTGGTGTAGATTTTTGCGGTCCCGTCTACACTACATATCGCATTCGTGGAAAACCACCTATCAAAACATATATTGCAGTGTTCGTGTGTTTTTCATCTAAAGCACTTCATATAGAACCAGTATCAGATTTGTCTACCGATGCATTTCTCTCTTGTTTAAAAAGGTTTATTGGTAGACGTGGCACACCAAAAAAGTTGTACTGTGACAACGCTACTAATTTTGTGGGAGCTAACTCAAAACTACAGGAACTAAAACAAAAATTTTTCGACGAGAAAAATCGTGAAGAGCTACAAAATTTCGTTGCAGAGCGCGGCATGGAGTTTGTATTTATTCCTCCGCGTGCTCCACATTTTGGTGGTCTTTGGGAGGCCGCAGTTAAATCAACAAAAAATTTGATGGTTCGCAGCATTAAACACGCAAGCCTTACATTTGAAGAGCTTTCGACTGTGCTTGTTGAAATAGAAGCCATATTGAACTCACGACCAATCGCCCCGCTATCCGAAGACCCTAATGATGGCGAAGCCCTTACACCAGCTCACCTCCTCATTGGAACAACGCTAAAAACAATACCTGAAAAGATACCTGATAGTCCTGTTGTGAATTATTCAAAGCGATATCAACTGATTTCACATTTAAAGGCACAGTTTTGGCGAATTTTTCAGCGTGACTATGTACTTGGACAGCAGCAACGTGTAAAATGGTTAAAACCTCAACCCAACTTACAAACCAACGATTTGGTATTGGTTCATGAGGATAACCTACCTCCTCTAAAATGGATGTTGGGTCGTGTCAAAAATGTCTTTACTGGCTCTGACGGACAAGTGCGAGTCGCTGATGTGCAGACCAAATCAGGTTTATTAAGACGAGCTATTCATAAATTGGCGTTATTGCCAAGGGAAATTTGAAGCCTATATAATGTCAGGCATTCAACGTGGCCGGAATGTTTGGGCTCAATGTAAATATTAATGTAAAGATCTAAATAGAGTTTCTTATTTAAAATCGCATTAAAACATATCAAGATATCATGTATAATTTTTTAACGTTTTCTAATAATATAAGTCCGGCATCCAACTTGTACTCCGGCATCCCTGTACTTATCTTAATCAATTCATTTTAAAAGTATTAAGAATAAAGCATTCAACCCGAACGGTACTATCAAACTTTTTTGTCTTGTTGTCATTTTTTTTGCAAATTGGTTAGAAATTACTAACCAACACAGATGATGAAAGGAGATGTATAGTCGGAAATCAAACTAACAGCCGTACATAAGACAGCACAGCGTCCAGTGACTAGGCCTTCATCGCTGAGCGGCCCCACCAACAGTCAATTTTTATTTTTGTAGTGAAAAAAAACGAAGGTCTACGTTGGGAATCGTATCCACAACCCCCATATTTACAAGCTAGTACACTACCTACTCTAGCCTACAGGGGCACCTATAGGCTAGTAGGTATAGGCTGCGGCCCTCATGAGTTTTGACTAAGGGGCCAGGATCATCCCACCTTTACTGAGAACATTAGGTGAATGATCCGGATCCAGTGAGCATGCTTGTCGTGTGTTCTGGACCAGAAGTTGGATAGTCACCAACTCTTCAGCAAGGAGTGGGGATTGGCGGTCCTGCTTCGAAACTTCCGAAATTGCAACTAGGAATAAACTGTTGCTAGAAATAAGTCTTCGACTTCCTAGGGTGTGGGTGCACGCAGCATCATATCACCCCAGTGGTTTGACCACCGTCGAGTTATGGCATACAGACGCTAGGTACTGACGTAAATTTTACCACGCATGTACATACAGATGTAAATATGTGTATATAGCAACATACTAAACTAAAGTATAAGTAAAGTTTAACCAGCTTCCAATATGAAACCCTAAAGCTTACACTATACTTTATATAAGAAATTATCAGTCAGAATAAAACTTTACATTTAAAAGTTATATTTTTTTTAGGTTAGAAACACAAATAAGCGAAAGATTTGTTTTTTATAGATTTTGTTTTAAATGTTTGCAATGCGAATGATTCATTATATTCCAGTTTTGAGTTTACTTTCATTAAACTGAATATTTTTTTTAGATAATTATTAAGAAAATTGTGCAATACGCTTATAACTCTGAATGTGTTTGTCAGCTGTTTATTTTTCTAATTATATAAATCGTTTTATTTATTTTTTAAATTAGATTTCGTAATTCCATACCCAGCAAAAATTGTATTGTTTAATCAAACGGCTCGAAGTAAATGTCTTACCTGCAAAGAGAAAGAAAAAAATAATGATAATTAATACATACGTTGGGTATTAAACACATACATATAAACATTCATACATACATATGTATGTATTGAATAGAATTCATTAATAAAAAAAATAAACTTAAATAATAAGAAAAACATGTGAGCCAATTAAATTTATATCAAGAATAACAGTATTATTATCAACAGCAAAAACAACAAAAAAAAAATAAAACACAAAAAACAAAATTAAATAAAAACGACAAAGACAATAAACCCCATCAACCTATAAATGCCGACAGCTGATAAAAATTCGTTTTAAATAAAATAAACGAACGTTTAAAAGAAACTAGAACATTCAAACGTGTGTATGCAACAAAACAAAAAAATAAAAAAATAAAAAAAAGCAATGTTGATGACAAATGTCATTCAAAAAAACATGACGTTATCATTAAATAAATGAGATAATAAAAATATTTTCGTGTTCTGCCTTACATACAAAAAGCAAAATTATATGAAAGCTTTAATCTTTAAAGACCTTAAATCGCCTCTAACGGTTTATAACCAGATAATAAGAATAAAAATCTACAGCGATACTAGCTGACCCATTGGGAACGAATTTGTGAGATCGCAAAGAAGAAACGCAAACAAATAAGCTCGATGCCCTCCGCGACTGTTTTAACGGCAGCAGTAATCGAGTCGATGTTACTTTGTGCCTTTGATGGCTGGCGACAAATTTATGGCGTGGGTGTATTTTTGAATGACCGAAAATATTATATTTGGCATTGAGTGTAAAAGGTTTCGAAGAATTTCAATACCCAACCATTATTCTTTGATTTTTTTCTTTCAGCTCATTAACAGTCGAAAAACTGCATTCCCCATAAGTTTTCGATTGGGTTACAATCGGGACTGCAGGCCGGCCATGGAAGTAAATCAATGTTATTGGTAGTAAACCATTCCTTACATTTTTTCGACACATGTATTGTCGCGTTGTCCTGTTGGAAAATATAATTATTGTCAGAATTTTCGTCAAGTTTTGCAATAAGGACAATTCCAGGTACATTTCTGAATTCATTCTGGTGGTTATAAAACACATACGCAGTTTGAAGTTATAAGAGAATGCTCCCCACCACCAAAATTTTGCTTTGATCGCACTACGTTCGATTGGCTCAAATCATGCCAATAACAACTGTAGCAATCTGGGCTAACCAAGTTAAATTTTTTTTTTCATCTAAAAAAATAATTTCTTTTCATTCATCAGTTCATGACATGTGTGCTTGGGCAAAGCTAAGACGTCTCTCCTTGTGTACTTTAGTTAGTCGTGGTTTAGACTTCATTTTTTTCCATTTTATCGATGGGGTCGCATTCAAAACACGGGCTATGGTTCGCGAAGTAACTGAAAGCTCAAGTTTGTCCTTTATTTCCCGACAGGATAAGCGATTTCTAGTTGCTTCATGGCGCATTTGTCATTTTTGACGGGTCGTAATTATGGATGATTCCTTCCTTGGAGCCTTAATGCCATACTTTTTTGGCAAGTTTTAAATAATTTCTTATTACTCTTTCAAAACGCATTATTATTCCAGGAATTTTAAGATCTGATAACCATTTTTTTCTTTAAGTTATCGATTAAATCTTTTTCGGTATCATTTAACCGCTTTCGTGAGCCCATATCTAATCGGTTTATAAAAATTCTGCAATTTGTTTTTTATTTTTTTTATTTATTTATTTATTTTTTTTTATTATTTGCTATTATTGCAATATGTTTTACATTTGAAAAGTTTTACAATTTACGATTTTTCACAAAAGAGTTTTATATTGCTTGACTTTAGAAAGTTTGCTTAACATAAGATATAATTCTACGCTTGAATATATAAAAATTATTCTCCGTTTTTATATCTGGAGGTAAGGAATTAAATAATTTAAGACCTTTATAAAATAAAAGGTTCTGATAAAAATTCGTTGTACTAAAGTTAAGTCTGAAGTTATTTGCATTTCGCAAATAATATGGTTGAACGTCCGCTACGTTCAGTAACTGGTTACGTAAATATTCAGGCAGCATTACATTCTTCATTTTAAATATAAACACTAGCACATTCATTACTAGCCTTTGGTTGATTGAGAGCCACTTCAACTTGTCTAACATAACATATATTTATATGTGTTAATCTATGACATCTTAATATAATTCTCATTCCTTTATTCTGCAATTTTTGAAGTCGCTCTTTCATCTGTTGCGTCCCAAGATACAATAAAGTAGAACAATACTCAAAATGAGGCTTTATAATAGTATTATATATTTTTATCGAGGTTAGAATAGAAACTTTGTTACGAATTCGTTTGAAAAATGCTAATTTTTTTGAAATCTATTTACAAATGTAATTGAAGTGCAACTCGAACTTTAACTTTTTATCGAAAAAGACACCCAGGTATTTAATGCTCTCTACTTTTTCTATTATTTCTCCTTCAATCACGATATTCTCATCAGTATCACCATTTCTTACCATTACTTTAGTCTTCCTCGTATTAAGTTTCATCTTGTTCATTTTTAAATATTTTTCAACATTAAGCAGCTCATTGTTCAGTGTCCTTATGCTTTCTACCATATTTGTACCGCTAATATAAATTTCTTTCAAACCATCTTAGTTATACTCCTTTTACGCCATACTTACTTAGTTTATCAAGCAAGATTTCTCTATTGACAGTTTTGAAAGCGCGTTTCATGTCCAAAAAAACTGCTATTATATGCCTTTTGTTGTATACTTTAGTCTTCCACTGCGTTGTTACCAAGTTCAGAAGAGATTCACAACTATGTTGATTTCTAAAACCAGACTGGACATTATGTAAAAAATTATTTTCTTCGAAATATTTATTGAGTTGGTATCGAACAGCTTGTTCCAATATTTTACTAATAATTGGAATCATATTTATTGGGCGCATTTCGTGCGGCTCCATAGTGTTTTTAACTTTTGACTATTTTAACTATTTGTGTGTGTTTACAAGTCAAAATTCACAAATTAAATAACATTTTCTCTTAATGCGTTTAAACGATTGTCTCACGAAAAACAGCAACAATTTTAGAAAAGAACGCATATTATCTATAAAAATAACCGTTACACTAATAATTGTTATTGTTTTGTTAACTGCGCTTAATAATGTAAATAAAAAACAGAAAAAGAAATAACTGTTCTTATAAAGAATTAAAAAAAAAAACAACTTAAATATAAAAAAGTAAGTGCGGCGGCCAAATTTATGTCTATCACTGTAGCAACAAAACGAAATAAAGGCAAAACCAAATAACGGTACTTTTTCTTAACATTACAGGGTGCAGTGAAATACTAATACACAAGATTCAATTTAATATTACAGGGTTTGAAAAACTGATCATAACTAAACTCGTTACATGTCGTGTCTTTAAGTTCGTGGCCACCACTTATATTCGGTATAGCTGGTTGCTACAGTGGCTCGAAATTGAGAAACTTATAGATTTATTTTATATTTCCAACTAACTTTGCAATTGGTTTTCCAAAAAAAGAAAAATCTATAAAAAAAAGAAGTAATTCACAATAGCACAGTAAATATATTTGCTAACGGTACATTATTTTCATACACATATTAATGTACATGAACGTGTATTTTGTCTTTTCTTGAACAGGAGTAGTTGTTTTTGTAATATTTGAATTGCAAACATTGCCGTTTTGAGACTGTCCCGTTATTATGATGTTGAGCCACTGTATATTTATCCTTTTCCTTAAATTTCTACATATTTCTTGTGCGAGCCGAGCACCAGATTGTTGATTTTTCATACAAGGAGGAAAAAAAGCTACCAGGACGTCTGTTATAGAATCTCGCAGAATCGCAGCAGCTGTTACAAGACCAATACAATTAGAAAAACAGTTAATATTTCTATCTGATGGTGATGCCTTCCTTCCTTATGCAGTTAAAAATGTCTGCATATTAAGGTGGCAAAGACAATTATGTATTAAAACTACAAAATAAGGGGCGTTACTTTTATTAAAGAGTCTGCTCCATGCTCCATGTGATACAATTTTAAACCCATACAAAAATGTTTAATTTTTATTTGTATTATTGGATGTTTGTAATTGTTGCGCGTAACGCAACTAAGATGGATCAGCATGGCTAAAAATTCTTTGATCATGGTGAGATAACAATCTCAATCTTCATTAGCTTGAAATGCGTCTTAATCCCTAAAAACAATTATCACCTTAGTTTCCCCCCCGGGGGCACATTGATGGAAATCCACCATGATTACATGTGTCCAGTCCCCTGAAGGCTAGCAGGGAGTCAACTGGAAGCTTCACGTTATTTCCACAGGAATCAGTAAGCCCCCAGAGTTCAGCTATTTGGTTCTTTAGCTTTTTAGCTGTTCTCTGACTGATTATTGAGGTTGGCCCTTCGGAAGTATCGTGGTGGTTGTGGTTTTTCGGCCCCCACATGAATTTAATTATGGGGGCCAGGATCATCTCGCCTTTAATACCAGCAACAGGTGAATGATCCGGAGCCAGTGAGCCATGCTGGTCGTGTGTTCTGGACCAGGAGTTGGATAGTCTCCAGCTCTTCAGCAAGGGCCTCGTTTGAGCTGTGTGCATCAACTCATTCACCATGAACACAATGAATGCTCCAGAGATATACTGAGCATGATTGCGGTTGTGTTCTTAAATTTTATTAAACTTCATGCATTCTGGACCAGGAGTTGGACAGTCTCCATCTCTTCAGCAAAGGAGGGCTGCGGCCTGCTTCGAGCTCTTGAAGTTGCAACTAGGTGTGACTGGAGGATATAAGTATCTGAAGGCTTCCTAGGGCTATAATTACGCTACATTTCATGCACAGTGGTATGATCCACCGTCAGGTTATGGCTTACACACGCTACGTACTGACATAAATCTTATCACTCACGCATCACCTTACTTTCCAACTGCCTTTTTAAACAATGATGTATTCTTAACGATTTTCCAAAGCATAGTGGAACCATAAGTGTCAAAAAGTGAGCATAGTATGACAGTTTATTTGATATTTAATCCTTACGTAAGTTCTAACGATCTTCAAACAAAAAAAAACAAACACACACACAAAAATTATTTTAATGTTGCTTATAAGACGGTAATAAGTTGGATGGCACAGTTGAAAACAAATTAGAGACAATAAGATGAAAGTGTTTTACTTCTTAGTCTTCTGCTTCTTCTCAAATCACTGGCTTTCTAAATGGCACACACAAAGTGTAACACGAAGAAGAAGGAAATAGAGACCAGGAGGTGCTTTCAAAATAACGTTCACGCATATGTATGTATGTATGTATATATCTATTTTATTTCTCAAGTTATAAAATTTGGCAACGTTGCATTGCGTTTTCTTTTTTATTCTGTTATTGATGTTGTGTATTTTCCAAGAGCTTTTAGTGAGTGTGTAATGCATGTTACATATTTTTACTACAATTTTCTACTTGACTCAATATAATTTAGTGTAGTATTTTTTTCAATAGAGTTATTGCTCACACAACACAAGTACTTGCATGTGTGTGCATACTTATCCGTACCTATTTTATTGCAAAAAGAAAAAATATTTAGCAAATAATAAAACAGAATTTTATTTTTATTTTTTTTTTAAAAAGCAATTTTTGTTACACATTTAAACATGCAGCATTTACTCGAATATTTGTAGGTAATAATGTATGTATGTATACACATACATACATACATACATATACAAATATTTCCATAGTACGAACGTATAAAAATGTGTTTGTAGTTTTTTGTTTTTTGTTTTTTTTTTTAAAGCATTTTTGGATGTTCTGCTTTGTTTTTGTTAGCAACTTTAAACACGTGTGTTGGCAACGTTGCATGTTTTTGCAATGTGGCAAAAACAAAAATGCAATTTAAAGCATTTTTAGGTAACATAAGACATGTGCTGTAGTAAAAATTGTCTCAGATTTTAAAGTTAAAAAAAAAGAAAAACAGTGATTACCAACAGATTTCGTTTAATATGAAAATTCCTTTTTTGTTGTTGTTGCTGTATATATAAACAATACAAATTTCGGTTTTAAATGAAAATATATTTTGTATGCTTTTATACAACAAAACTATTTTTTATTAAAATTAATATCCATAATGAACGTGCATATGTATACATAAGGCCCAACTATAATATGCATAAGCTGGCTTAAGCTAATGTCAAAAATTTAACGAAAAATCTGTTAAATGCTTAAGCAAATAATTAAAGACTTTTACGTGGCTATAATGTACTTACATGCATATAGAAATTATTATGCACAGTTGGCACCATTTGTTTTATTCGTACTTTTGCAAAACAAAAAAACAAATTCGTTCTAAATAAATGAAATTTATTAGCAAGAAGACGTTTAATAATCATATTTTGTATACTTAATACAATCCTTTATAGAAATTTATTAATTTTTTGTTGAATAGTTTTAAGAAAATTGCGAAAGAAAAATTATACATATATCGCTGTGTAAGTATGTATTATTCGGGCCAAAACAACTAAAAATTTGCAACTGTGTGCGTCATTGAATTCATAAACAGTAAAAAATTAAATTTTATTGTAACTTATGTGTTAAAAAAAATGGAAAAGAAAATAAAATGTTTAGAGGCCCTCGAGGTTCCTTGGAATGGCGTCTCTTTTCTCATAAAAACTATTTTTTCTTTCTACATTTTCTATTAAATTCAGATAAAATATTTTTTGCCCTGAAATTTGGAATTTGTTTACTAATCTACTATCTAAAACACAATGCAAAATCAGCTGTTTCCGTAAGGAATGTGCAATCAGTTTGTAACGATACGTTCTCGCGTTGCGCTAGGATAGAGCTCGCGACGTCCAGGGTTCGTTAAACAAAAATTTGGTTTGCAATAACACAAGTGACAGTTGTTTTTCCTTAAGCTGAAAGTCCATACCACGCGTTCTACGCGTACACGCTTTATACGCGTCTGTCAAAAAAGTAGAATCAGTGTAATTGTATGTGACAAGTTACACAGCACATCGCATAGAATGCTTATAATGCATAGAACGCATGAAGTAGGTTTACTTTCTACTTTTCTATGCGTCGCAAGCGTCATGAAAAAATTTCAGCTGTTTTTGACGTCGTATTATTTCTGTTATTTTGATTTTTTAAACGTTGGTGCAAAAAAAAACACTCACTTCCTTTTCCAAAAACAAGGGACGCACCCAAAAGCGTCTTCTTTTCTCTTGAAGTTTTCCATAGGTCCTCATTACACAAAATATCATATGCAGAAATTTAATAAATTCCGTAAATTCTCGAAAATTTTCAGTTTTAATTTTTGCAAAAATTTTATTTATTAGATAAAATTATTTACACCACAGCTGATCATAACAAAAAACTTGGCGCATAAAAAGCGTTGCATGTAACTTGAAGTTTGAAAAGCGTAGAACGCGTAAAAAGCATCAAACGCATACAAAGCGTGTGCGCGTAGAACGCGTGGTATGGACTTTCAGCTTTACAGTCCACTCTTAAAGCACGCCAACGACGATTCGCGGCCTTCAAGAGTTCCCGTAGGTCGATACGTACTCTCCGCCGGCTAGCCTACTATTTCTCACACTGCAGCGAATAAGATTCTGGTCCAGTCTGAGCAGAATAGTTTGCCCGCCCACCAATTTTCGTCTAGTTGCGGTTGTCACGAATAAAATTCTGAAACAACCTTTGAACGTCTAAATTTGTGTTAGCCTTTTCCACGACTTTGACCGTCCTGTTTAGCTAGGCCGAATAAAATTCTGGCCTGGCTGAACAAAGCCCGGCCTTGCTCTGTCCTCCGTCACCTAGGCGAATAAAATTCTGGCCAGGCGAAGCAGCAACAGAACTAGCTTTGCCGTAAACCTTAGCTATACTCAATTAATTTAAAGTCAAATAAAATTCTGACTTTAATTAACCCAGCTGAACCTATTCGCAAGACTATTTTAATTAAGTTGAATAAAATTCTAATTTACTTAAAAGAAGTCGGGCCCGGTTGCCCAATTAATTCGAAATCGAAATTCTGACTTTAATTAACCAGGCTGAACCTATTCGCACCACTATTTTAATTAAGTTGAATAAAATTCTAATTTACTTAAAAGAAGTCTTGTCTGGTTGCTTGCCAGTGGCTCACTTTCCTAAAATACTCAAGTATACCGCTTTTATATGTCTTTGCCAGGGGCACACATACACACCCATACCACTAAAAGCCAGCTGCTTGCAACTGTTTACGGTTGTGTTTAATGGTATGTTTTTCCTACAGATGTATCTTCATGTCAATAGAGGGCGCTTCTTAACGGCTATTCTTTGTCTTAAAAATAATTTTATGATTTAAAGTATTTCATTAAACAAACAATAAATGCCATTATAAAATATGAAAAGTGTTTAATAAAATTAATAATAATGTTCTTTTTAAATTATTATGAAATTGATTCATTAAACAATAAAAATTAAGAAATGTGAAAAATGTATATCAAAAACTTCGTTGGATAATTTACAGCATCATCGGGATTTGTTATGGAATCAACAGATTTGTATGTCACCAAATCGCCATCGTTTTTTGATTGAATGGTGAAATTCAGTGCGTGTACAACATCATTATTTTTTACGGCGAGAATTGCTCGTTGACTTAACCAAGCATAATTCTGATAATTCTCACTAATGTTTGGGCAAAACATTTTCAATAAGAGCTACTTGAGAGCTACAAATCGGCAAAAGTTTTTGGTAAGAGTAATTAATTCAGCTGTCGCATCAACTGGGACTTTTCCATTTCCAACAGCTAAAAATTGTTTGGAAAATTGTGCAGCACTTGGAATATTTTAAAGTTGAACTCTCATATTAGTGGTTAGCGATAATGTTTTTACATTATTCCACAAAGGTGATGCGTTGCATGGGGCAACGTCTGCCTGAAATCGCCTGCCAACACAATATCTTTCTTCGCTTAAGTTATGTGAATACACTTGTTGCTTGCTGACTGGCATGTCTTGTGCGGCGGCCGATGTTCGCACGTCGTCCTCTCGGCATTTTGGACTGTGGACAGACTGGTGTTTTTAACCTCAAATGCACGATCCACATAATTTACACAGCACAACTTACCACCTTAAAGACAAATGCCTGCTGTTGAAGTTGAATAAAAATTTGCACAATATGCGTGTGATTGATTTGATGGTTACCAATTGAACTGTTAGGAAACGAATAACTTTAACCTAAATTTCGCGTGCGCATGAGTAGCTGCCAAACAATGTATCACACACCGGCGCCATCTACTTAAAATAAAACGTACTTATTTTCGTGAGGGATACTCACACACCACGTACTGGTGCCGTTGTAGTACATGTTATGTATCAGAAATGGCGCTGTATGGGAAAAATAGTTTTTCCTGTTCGTGCGTTCTGGAGTTATAGCGTTAGAAAGAAATAATAAAACCACACTTTGAATTCGGCTCCACAATTTTATACACATGCGCTGCTCAACATCGCAAAGAGAAAGATTGCAAAAACTACAAAATAAAGCCATGCATTCAATACTAAAATGCAAGATATACACTCGAATTAAACTAATGCTGGACACACTGAAATGGTTAAATATTCATCAAAGACTTGAATTGAACACACTACATTTCATTCAGAATATGAAAATGGAAATTGCACAGCATTATCTTACAGAACAACTTTACGGTTTTATAGCTTTATAGTTTTGCAAGAGACTTTCTCAATTATCGGTTGTGAACAACCAGGTCACAAGAGGGGCAGGTGCCCCTGTAGACTAGTAGGTAGTGTACTAGCTTGTCAGTATGGGGGTTGTGGGTTGGATTCCCAATAAAGGCCTTGGTTTTTTTTCACTACAAAAATAAAAATTGATTGTCGGTGGGGCTCCTCAGCGATGAAGGCATAGTCACTGGTCGCTGTGCTGTCTTTATACGGCAGTTAATTACCATAACCTTCTACTTTCACCACCTGTTCATCTCTTGGCTATCCCTTTCCTAAAGAATGTAGCACGGTACTTGACTAACTAGGCATTGTTGCCTGAAGTGCTACTTCTCTTACAACAAAAAAAAAAAAAAAAATTTTTTGACCTTTTAAAAAAAAAAACATTTATTAAATAAGACCTAGTGCTTAAAATTAATTACTAAAAAAAAAAAAAAAAAAAAAAAAAAAAAAAAAAAAAAAAAAAACTTGGCTATATGTGCGGGAAGTATAACCATATAACTTTAAAAATACTAAAAATTTCCGACTACCAAGGATAACAACAGCACAGCAACGATCCTCGTTCTTTAAAGGACTTAAAGTATACAATTTGTTACCAAATGATATAAAAACAGAAAGAAGAAATATAAGTAGGAGAAAAATAGCACAATTTAAGAAAAATAACATAGTCATATCGTTATTAAAAAAATCCTCAGAAATTGTAATTAAAGAAAATATTTAAAACTTGATACTGAAGAATTTCGCTAAGGTTGTGTTAATCATCCTTCAAATCACACTCTTTTTTCCCATTCAGTTAAATATAAATAAATAAACAAAAATACATTAAATTTGAGAAACTAGATTTGTATAAATTTTATTAAATTATTTTCATTTTTACACATCTGCCACGACATACAAAATTAATATGAGAAAAATAAAAATGAATTAAAGAAAATGTGCTACAAAAAAAAACAGAAACCATTAGTTTTTGCTGCCGCTGCTGCTGCTACTGGCTGCTACTACTTCTCCACTGTAATCAACTAAAAACTATTTATAAAATTTATGTACGTAAACAACGACAGAAACAAGAAAGAATGAAAAAAAGAAAGAAAAAAAAATTCACATTTAAGTAGAAAAATCGATAAAAGCAATATAAAACAGAAAATTGCTGTTGCTAACATTTTAAACAACAGCAGCAAGCAGCAACAACACCAACCAAATACATGTACATATGAATATATTGCTGGTTGGTTTGTCTTCTGTACTATTGTTTGTATTTGTTGTTGTTGTTGTAAGTATATATGACAAAGGCAGACATAATGGAGATATATACAATGATTTTTTTTTTGTTCTATTCCTGTTACAGACAACAACATTTTGCTATTTACATTCAATTCAGTTGTACATATTTCATTTATATAAAACATTTTCTACATCCAACACACCTTATAAACAGGCACTCATACATACATATTTATTTATTTATTATATACAATGGACTCAGTAGAATCTATAGTGTGTATATACAAATTACTTAACCGTAGGGATTATGTACGTGTGTACATGTACACAATGGCACCAAAAGTTATTCATACCTGGCTGTTTTATTTTTTATTTACAAAATCGCCACTTTTTGCCAGATGTGTTGATTTTTCAACACTTTGCCGTTTTTTCTCACCAAATATCATATTCTTGATTATTGGCAATTTTTCATCATATTTGGTGGTTCCCCCCGGGGGCACATTATAAGTCTTTATGGATCCTACAACCATATAGACTTGTGTCTTGCGGGGTAAAAGGGAGTAGGAGCCAACTGGACAATCCACTATATTTCCACGGGAATCAGTAAAGCCCCAGAGTTCCGCTATTTGTCTCTTTAGGCATTTAGCTGTTCTCTGTCTGATTATTGAGGTTGGCCCTTCAGGAGTATCGTGGTGGTAGTGTGTTTCGAGGCCCTCGTTTGAGTTTGTGGGTCGGATAATTCACAATGATCACAATGAATGGTCCAGGTACAGTGAGTATGAATGCCCTTGTGTTCTTAAATTATGTTGAGCTTCATGCGTTCTGGACCAGGAGTTGGATAGTCTCCAACTCTTCAGCAAGGAGTGAATGCTGCGGCCTGCTTCGGGCTTTTGAAGTTACAACTAGGAGTGACCGGAGGATATACGTATCCGAAGGTTTTCTAGGACGAGGATGACGCTACATTTCATTCACAGTGGTAGTGAGCCACCATCTAATTAAGGCCCACGACCAGGTGCAGATGTAAATTTTATCACGTCATGTCGTTCAGTTTTATGTCCAACATGTCGCTGCAACCAACATGAAGCTTTCTGGACCATGAGTTGGATAGTCTCCGACTCTTCAGCAAGCAGTGAAGGCTGCGGCCTACTCCGGGCTTTTAAAGTTGCAACTAGAAGTGACCGGAGGATATACGTATTCGAAGGCCTTCTAGGGCAAGGATGGCGCCCTACGTGATACATCTGTAGCTGGCTATGGAGCCTTAATCAGATGGTGGTCAAACCACTTTGAATGATTTTAAAACAAACGTCATTCGCGCCCTAGGAAGCCGCAGACTAATTCTAGCAACAGGTCTTTCCTAGTTGCAACTTTAGTGATTCTAGAGCAGGGCTGCAAACCACCACTCCTTGCTGAAGAGTTGGAGACTTTCCAACTCCTGTCCAGAACACATGTCTAGCATGCTCACTGGATCTAGGAACATTCCACTAGGTAGGTGTTATTAAAAATGAAACGAACCTGGCCAACCTCAATAATCAGTCAGAGAAACAGCTAAATGCCTAAAAAACAAATAGCGGAAACTCTGCGGGCTACTGATTCCCGTGGAAATAACGTGGAGCTTCCAGTTGACCCCTGCTGCCTTCAGGGGACTGGACTCCCTTTTTCCACCAGTTGCACTGGTCTGTGGGGGGGCTCCACAGTGGTAATGATCCTTTATCTGATTAGGGCCCACGGCCAGGTGCAGATGTAAATCTTATCACGGCATCACATTTGGTAAACTACCGGGTGTCCGCCAGGAAAGTACACTACTTTGATTTACCGCCATTATGGTGAACATTAGTCTTGACAGTTCATATTTAGAAGTTGTGAAGTAGACTTGTGACTATTCGATAAACCAATGTGTTTTAGTCGTTAAAACATTTTATCAAAAACAAAATCGTCGATTACTGTGACGATGAGAAAGTTAAGGGGAATTTTTGGTAGAAACAGTGTGCCGCAACAAAACGCACTATTTATCATGGAGCGAATGAATTCGAATAAATAGGCCCAACCATGGACCACAACGTACTGCAGGATCGGCTGAAAATATTATAGCTGCTTAAGAAAGTGCTCAATCAATCCATCAACCCCAATTCGATGCCGTGCTCAGGAGCACATAGATTTGCATTTGTTTCCATATAAGATTCAGTTGACACGAAAGCTTCTTCCAACAAGACCATTTACGCCGCCGTACCTATGCTAATAGTAGGTTACAGCTCGCCCATGACAACGTCGATTTTCATGAACAAAATCATAATGGGTGACCAGGACACATTTTTATTTGAATGAAAATGTGAATAAACAGAATAAGTCGGTGGTTCTGGGGAATGGGAAACGCTGAAATTATTCAACAGTCATCTTTAAAAGTGATAGTTTGGTGTTCAAGGTGCCCCTGTAGGCTAGTAGATAGTGTGCTAGCTTACATGACTAGGGGTTGTGGTTTCGATTCCCAACAAAGACCTTGTTTTTTTTTTACTACAAAAATGAAAGTTGACTGTCGGTGGGGCTACTCAGTAATGAAGGCATGGTCACTGGTTGCTGAGCTGTCTTATGCGACAGTTAATTTCCATAACTATCCTTCTACTCTCACCACCTGTCGTATCTCTTCTCTATCCCTTTCCTAAAGAATGTAGCACGGTACTTGACTAAATAGGCATTGTTGCCTGAAGTGCTACTTCTTTTTAAAAAAAATTTGGTCAGGAGGAATCATTGGACCTTACTTCTTAGAAAGTGAAAACGGCGTAACGGTAACTGTGAATGGTGAGCGATATAGTGATATGACCACAACCGCATGCTTTGGGCTTGATTAACATGTGGTATCAACAAGACGGTGCTACATCGCATACAGCCAAGATTACAATGGAATTACTGCGAGACCTCTTTCCTTAACAAGTTATTTCAAGAAATGGTAATGTTGATTGGCCTCCACGGTAACCTGAATCGACCGCTCCGGATATCTGCTTTCTGAGATATCTGAAAAGCAAAATTTATGCAAACAAACCAGAAACGCTTGAGCAACTCACACAAAACATTCGTGATGAAATTAATGAAATACCGCGTAAAACATGTGAAAATGTAATGAAACATGTACTCAAAAAAAGCTCTCATTTGTGAGGCTCTGGCTCTCTCTTAAGAATTAACTCAAAATATTTTTTATTTTCTCTTCTGGATATAAAAGTTAAATTTAAAAAAATAAGTTTTTTGTCTTTACTGAAATTTTTAAATTTTGATTTAAAGAAGTCAATAGCAAACTACTAAGCCACTAAAAAAATTAAACGCCGCATACTAAACACAAATTGAGTCGACAGCAACATATTGAAACCAATAAAAATTGCTTGATAAATTTACGACGTCGAAAAGCATGAAACGCAAATTGTCAGAACGGAAAAAAAAATTGCAAGTTATTCTAATTTTTTTTTTAGCATAAATAAAAGTTTTTTTTTTTATTATTATTTACTTTTATAATTTATTATTTAAAAATTAAATTTTCTTGTCTATACTTTCTTTCATGCACATTTTTACATTTTTGAACTTAATTTTGTGCACGTTTCTTTAGAGGTATGCATACTTTTTACTGCCACTGTATATGTCCTTTATACTGAACCGACTTGTGGGTTGGTTAATTCACCTTTCCCTTCTTATTGTATATAAATGCTTTTTAACATTCATTTATGTACATGTATATATATTTATGTGTATGTGTATGTATGTTTCTGTTTAAATGGTGCTGCATCATAACAAGGTCTGTTGACGTTGCTGAGTTGTTTTCGTTTTGTTTTATAACTGAGAAAAACGGCAAAAAAAAAGCAAACGAAAATATTGCATGCGCATGCTCTGTATTTTGGAAGAAGGATGCCATTATACAGACAAGCAAATGAAGTAAATCGATGCACATTATCTCCAAAAATAATAATAATTTTAATAAATTGAACCAGCATTTGATTGAATTAAGAGAAGTTTAAAGGCCCCACTATATTATGCATGTACTGGCTTAAGGCAACTTAAGCAGCTGATCAAATACCTAATAATCATATGTGGCAAACTATAATGTACACTTAACACAACTTTTCGTCAAATGTCATTTGCTTAAGCACAGTACGAAACTTGTGATGACCAAAATCGGCAGGCTTGTTTTTGGACCACATAAGACAATCAATTAAACTTTATACATTTTTCATATTTCTTAATTTTTATTGCTCAATGAATTTCATAATTTTTTTTTAAATAATATTATTATTAAATGAAATCCATTAAACACTTTTCATATTTTATAATTGCATTTTTTGTTTTTTTTTTATTTGTGTAATTTTATTATTGAATAAAATACTTTTTATTATAATGTTATTAATTTTAAGACAAAGAATAGCCGTTAAGAAGCGCCCTCTATTGATATGAAGATACATCCGTAGGAAAAACATACCATTAAACACAACCCTAAACAGTTGCAAGCAGCTGGCGTTTAGTGGTATGGGTGTGTATGTGTGCCCCTGGCAAAGCCATATAAAAGAGGTATACTTGAGTATTTTAGGAAAGTGAGCCACTGGCAAGCAACCGGGCAAGACTTCTTTTAAGTAAATTAGAATTTTATTCAACTTAATTAAAATAATCTTCCGAATAGGTTCAGGTTCGGTTAATCAAAGTCAGAATTTTATTCGATTTCGAATTAATTGAGTATAACTAAGGTTTACGGCAAAGCTAGTTCTGTCGCTACTTCACCTGGCCAGAATTTTATTCGCCTAGGTGACGGAGGACAGAGCAAGGCCGGACTTTGTTCAGCCAGACCAGAATTTTATTCGCCCTAGCTAAACAGCACGGTCAAAGTCGTGAAAAAGGCTAACACCAATTTAGACGTTGAAAGATTGTCTCAGCATTTTATTCGTGACAACCGCAACTAGACGAAAATTTGTGGGCAGGCAAACTGTTCTGCTCAGACTGGACCAGAATCTTATTCGCTGCAGGGTGCGAAGCAGTAGGCTAGCCGGCAGAGAGTAGGTATCGACCTGCGAGAACTCTTGAAGGCCGGCGTATCGTCGTTGGCGTGCTCAATAGTGCAGTAGTATAATTTTAAGCTAAATTTAAGAGTGGACTGTAATACAAATTATTAGTAAAAAGAAAAACAAGTGTCACTTGTATTACCCCCCCCCCCCCCCCGGGGGTTACATTTATCGATCTTTATAAAATACTTGACTATCTAGACCTGTGCTGCTGGGTGTATAAGGGAGCCCAGTCCGCTGAAGTCAGCAGGGGTACAACTGGATACTCCACGTTATTTCCACGGGAATCAGTAAGCCCCAGAGTTTCCACTAATTGTCTCTTCAGATTTTTAGCTGTTTCTCTGTCTGATTATTGGGGTTGGCCCCTCGGGAGTATCGTGGTGGTTGTGTTTTTGCGGCTCCAACAGGAATTGTTTTTGGTGGCCAGGATCATCTCGCCTTTAATAATTCGGTAAATGATCCGAATACAGTGACCATGCTTGTGATGTGTTCTGGACAGGAGTTGGATAATCTGAAGCTCTTTAGCAAGGAGTAGTGGTTTGCAGCCCTGCTCTGGAACCGCTGAAATTGCAACTAGGAAAGACCTGTTGCTTACTAGGACCTGAATGAGGTTGCTTTTCATTCCCAGTGGTTTGGCCACCATCTGATTAAGGCCCACGGCCAGGTGCAGATGTAAATCTTATAACGAAATGTCACTTGCGTGAAAATGAAATTTTTTTGTAACGAAACCTGGACACGTCGTGAGCTCTATCCTAGCGCATCGCGAGAACGTGTCGTTACAAACTGATTGCACATTCCTTACGAAAACTACTATTTTGCATTGAGTTATCGGTAATAGATTAGTACACAAATTCCAGGGCAAATAGTATAGATAGTATTAAGTATACAAAAAATATGATTATTAAACGTCTTGTTGCTAATCAATTTCATTTATTTAGAACGAAATTTATTTTTTTTTTTTGCAAAAGTACGAATAAAACAAATGTGCCAACTGTGCATAATAATTTCTATATGCATGTAAGTAAAATATAGCCACCTAAAAGTTTTCAATTATTTGCTTAAGCATTTGACAGACTTTTCGTTCAATTTTTGAAATTAGCTTAAACCAGCTTATCCATATTATAGTTGAGCCTTTAAGCAGATTAACTGTTGAATGTAAATTCCTAAACGTTGTGTTAATAGAAATAAAGTTATTATTTTAATGGATGCAGTAAATTTAAACTAAGATAATGCAAATCTATTTGTGTTATTAAAATATCTCTCTAAAGCTTAAGGATTGTACGAATCATAGATACAATTTTTTTATTATAATATAAATTATATATTATTATATTTAATAATTATTATCTTTATATATAAAAATAAGTCGGGTTTTCCTTCCTGACACTATAACTTTAAAACGTACGAACCGATTTCCAAGGTTTTGCATTGGTTGGAAAGATCTCGGGCTTCGTGAGGTTTATAGCAAAAAAAAAGGAAAAATTTCAAGAGAAAAGCAGGAAAAACGGGAAAATCATTTTTCACATACAGGGCCATCTCTGATACAAAGCATGTACTACTACAACGGCACCAGTACGTGGTGTGTGAGTATTGCTCACGAAAATAAGTACGTTTCATTATAAGTAGATGGCGCCGGTGTGTGAAACATTGTTTGACAGCTACTCATGCGCACGTGAAATTTAGGTTAAAATTTTTTTTTTTTTAAAGAGAAGTAGCACTCCAGGCAACAATGCCTATTTAGTCAAGTACCGTGCTGCCTTCTTTAGGAAAGGGAGAGAGAAGAGATGAAACAGGTGGTGAAAGTAGAAGGATAGTCGGAAATTAACTGCCGTATAAAGACAGCACAGGGACCAGTGACTATGCCTTCATCGCTGAGCAGCCCCATCGACAGTCAACTTTTATTTTTGTAGTGAAAAAAACCAAGGTCTTCGTTGGGAATCGAACCCACAACCCCCATACTGACAAGCTAGTACACTACCTACTAGCCTACAGGGGCACCTAAAGTTAAAGTTATTCGTTTCCTAACAGTTCAATTGGAAACCATCAAATCAATCACACGCGTATTGTGCAAATTTTTATTCAACTTCGACAGCAGGCATTTGTCCTTAAGGTGGTGAGTTGAACTGTGTAAGTTATGTGGATCGTGCATTTCAGGTTAAATACACCAGTCTGCCCACAGTCCAAAATGCCGAGAGGACGACGTGCGGACATCGGCCGCCGCACAAGACATGCAAGCCAGCAACAAGCGTATTCACATAACTTAAGCGAAGAAAGACAAAATATAATAAGAGAAAATATCCGATTGAGACAACGCGTGAGCACAGGAAGATCATTGGCATCATACAATCGCTTGGCATTCCGATATGATCCCACTGCGAACTACAGTGATAATGACAATTTAGATATTGGACCAATGACGACTGTATGCCGATATTGCAATGCGTTAAAGTTCAAAAGAGAAACGGCTGAATTGTGCTGCGCAAGTGGAAAAGTCAAACTGGATCCATTACTTTCACCACTACAGCCACTGAAACCATTTTTCGATGGAACTAATCCCGATTCCAACCATTTTTTTCAACACATCCTTGAATACAATAACTGCTTTCGCATGACTTCCTTTGAAGCTAATATCATTCGAGAAGGCGGCTTCATAACGACTTCCAAGGTAAAAGATTTTATTCAACCAATCACTCGCACCAATCAATTACACCAACACAATCACTTGCAACACATAACAACTGCACATACACCACACACTGCACCATCACACAATCAGAAGTCACACCGTATTTTTCTATCTTAATTGTTTGCCAACGTCAGATCAAAAACAACAAATGTGATTTACCAACAAAGAGCACTTCAATGAAACGGATAATTTGCGGACACGTATAACGCTTCGATTCAGTATTTACTTTGGATTCACTTTCATTTTTTACTGAGAGAAGTTTAACTGAATTCCACCTCATTTTTTTAATCGAAACCAACGCATTAGAATGATTTTTGAGGTGTTAAACTCAAGGAGACACTGCTAAGACTTCTGTCATTGCCAGAAAGGAGCTGTTCCTTTATTGTATAAGCTTTTTTTTTTTGTAGGGGATCTAGATCTCTGTGTATGAAAAGTGATGCCAATCCAGCTTGTGAATAATTTAAAGGATTTAAAAAAAAAATACTGCAGCATTGTTTTGAATAATTTTGCATTTGCGTTATTTAAACATTATTAAGAAATTGAGAGTATTATTTAAATAAAACTGCATAACAGTTTTTTTTTACCACCACACACACAGGTCTTCGCATACTTCTCTGCCAGAAGCTTAACCACGTTGTTTCAAATTTCATTTACATTTTGTTTGTATGTGTATGCATTTATGTATATGCATTTAATACATACACACACACATACACTTATACACAGACACATCCCTGCATATAAATATAAAAAAAATATAAAAGCCCATTCATTATGTACACATACAGAGTTTATTCTCGTTTATTTTCTGTTCTTTACTATATACGAATGCATTAAGCCCTGGGAATTTATATTCATTTATTTAAGTCCTGTTTCCTTTTACTAGGAATAATAACAAAAAAAAACTCTAACATACCATAAGCTCCTTAAAGTTTTAAATAGAAAAATGTTTAAAAGAAAGAAAAACATTATTTATAACTTCAATGTGAAATTACAAAAGTTAGGGAAAATCAAGCTAGAAGGAAAACAAAAAAGAAGAAGAAGAAAGAAAATTATATATAAAAAATGACGTATGCAGCAAGAAAGAAAAAAAAGGACGATAAACAAAGGAATGGCAAGGAATGTCAAATGTGTTATAAAAAAAAAAAAGAAAAATAGTTTTCAAGACTTTTCCAATAACTTTTTCCAATTTATCGAAAATCCAAACGAACAGCAAAGTTTGTTAGAAAAAGTTTTCATGTTTTTCAAAGTTTAACGTTTATGCAGAGAGAAAGAAAGAACACAGGAAAACTTGTACAAAGTTTTAAAACCTTAAAGCCAGATAAATTAAAGTAAAGTAAAAAAGAAAAACACATTTGAAAACTTGACACCTGAAAAAAGAACTAATTTTTCAGGTGATATTTTTTTTATGTCTCAAAATATTCTTTTAAAACCACATAAACTGCTTTAATTATTACGCTTCGAGAGTACAGCACTCGGGCTTTGAAAAGTATTTTATTTATCATATCCAAGTGCATAAAGCACTTCCATATCTCTTATCTATCAAACATATAGTGTTTGCCTCTTACCAACACTTCAATCGCAAGGTAATATACGTCAAAATATACTATTGGAACATCCTTCATTTAATTATCCTTATAGCAGACATACCAATAGATGTTCTGTATAAATTTAAAGCAATTAGCTGTACAAGTTTAAAATATAAAGAGATGCATTAGTCAACATAACATTCTGTATGGAAACATTCTCTATTTTTTTTTTCATTTATTTTTCTAGCGAATATATATTAGCAATGTCAATCTGTGCACCACATATGCCATAATCATCACATAACAAATACAGTATTTTGGAGGGCACACACCTATTATTATTATAATTCAGTATTCGTTAGACGCCATAGTGTAAACGTTTACTTTTTCAAATACTAAAATACATATTATCGAAAGTTCTGCTGAAAGTTATTGATTGCTAGTAGCAGCTTAAAGAAAATAATTACTACATAAATATGAATAACTAAAATAAAAAAAAAAAACAATTAAACACGCGTTTAATAAATTAAATATAGAGCTTTTTTTCATAACACACCAGTTTTAGTAAAAATATAACGCTTAAACTACCAAATTTGCGGGTAAGTTGATGTTTGTTTAAAAAAGAAAAACAAAATTGGCGGGTAAGCTGCTTGAAACTAACAATTTTATTTCTTATTTAGTATCTTTGATGAAAAGAAGTGTAATAAAGTCTTTCCAGAAATAAACTATATCGGCACATTTACCCCCCGGGGGCACATTTATGGTCTTTATAGAACGCTCGACTATCTAGACCTGTGCAACTGGGGGAAAAAGGGAGTCCAGTCTCCTGAAGGCAGCAGGGGTCAACTGTGAACTCCACGCTATTTTCATGGGAATCAGTAGCCCGCAGAGTTTCCATTCCGACTGGAGTGAGGATGGCGCTACATACCATCCACAGTGGTAATGATCCACCATCTTATTAAGGGCCACGGCCAGGTGTAGATGTAAATCTTATCACGTCATATCACGAACGTATCTCCCCCCGGGGGCACATTTATCGGTCTTTATAGAATACTTCACTATCTAGACCTGTGCTGCTGGGGGTATAAGGGAGCCCAGTCCCCTGAAGGCAAGCAGGGAGTCAACTGAAAGCTCCACGTTATTTCCACGGGAATCAGTAAGCCCCAGAATTTCCGCTAATTGTCTCTTTAGACTTTTAGCTGTTTCTCTGACTGATTATTGAAGTTGGCCCTTCGGGAGTATCGTGGTGGTTGTGGTTTTGCGTCCCCAAGCATAAATTTGATTATGAGGGCCAGGATCATCTAGCCTTTAATCACACCAACGGTTGAATGATCCGGATCCAGTAAGCATGCTAGTCATGTGTTCTGGACCAGGAGTTGGATAGTCTCTAGCTCTTTAGCAAGGAGTAGTGGTTTGCAACCCTGCTTTGGAACCGCTGAAATTGCAACTAGAAAAGATCTGTTGCTAGAATTAGTCCCCGGCTTCCTAGGGCGTGAATGACGTTGCTTTTCATTCACAGTGGTTTGACCACCATCTGATTAAGGCTTACCACCAGGCGCAGATGTAAATCTTATCACGAAATAAGTCTTTATGGATCACACATCTATCTAGACTTGTGTCTTGCGGGGTAAAAGGGAGCCCAGTCCCCTTAGGCTGGTAGGAGCCAACCGAAAAATCCACTATATTTCCACGGGAATCAGTGAAGTCTCAGAGTTCCGCTATTTGTGTCTTTAGGCATTAAGCTGCTCTCTGACTGATTATTGAGGTAGGCCCTTTGGGAGTATCGTGGTGACTGTGTGTTTCGAGGCCATCATTTGAGTTTGTGGGTCGGATCATGCACCATAAACACAATGAATAGTCCAGGAGGTCCAGTGAGTATGAATGCCGTGGTGTTCTTAATTATATTAAGCTTCATGCGTTCAGGACCAAAAGTTGGATAGTCTCCAACTCTTCAGCAAGGAGTGAAGGCTGCGGCCTACTCCGGCCTTTTGAAGTTGCAACTAGGAGTGACCGGAGAATATACGTATCCAAAGGCCTTCTAGAGCGAGGATGACGCAACATTTAATCCACAGTGGTAACGATCCACCATCTGATTAAGGCTTACGACCAGATGCAGATGTATATCTTATCACGAAATATCACAATCGTATATAGTGTTAAAGTAGTTGTGAAAACTGGGTAAATCCCGGCCAGCCAGCCAAAAAAAAATAAAAAAACGCTAAATGCTTTACATTTGATGGGATGAGAGGGGTGTTTTGTATTTTCAGCTATTGAAATCAAGCCAGACGAACACAGGGGTCCTGTAACGAAGACAATAGATTCGTTTGAAAAGAATAATCCACGAAAACTTGCAACCCTATACACGTATTCGTAGATGACAGACAGCACCATTTGTCATTCGTAATCATTTTGTAATAGACTGGACCATTTAGAGGTGGGTTTTAAAAGACAGGACATGAATGCTATACGCACAATCACGATCTTGCAAAAATCTCGCAATGGGGTCGTGTGAATAGAGTAGATTTTAATGCTCTTAAGACATAATGCTGCATGCTTACGCATAGATCTGTGCTCGGAAATGGTGCTGCATCTGTTACTACGGGTGATATACTTAGGTATTACGGAATCGAAAGCTTTTGATGTTCTTGGTATAAAAATTCAATGTGATTTTGGATGAACTAAACATATTTTTCAGGTTTCTAAAGAAGCTTTCAAGTGCCTCGGTTTTCTAAACTGGTTTAAGAGATACTTCTCTCCATCCGATCTTCGAACTATTTGTACCACTATACTATATATCTATACCTCCAATAATGGAATACAACTCTCATGTATGCGACGGCGCCTCAAAGTCTATTTTGGAGTTGGTCGCCCGCGTACAGGAGAGGACCAAGAGGATTATTGGGAATAGTACTGATTCTCTTGCTTCGACGCAATGTGGGTTATATTTCACTTCATATTTCTTGTCTTGTGTTTTCTATTCTATGATTTTGGAAAGGTTTTTGCTCACTATACTCTCTTTATTGGCCTTAATGGCAGAACTAAGATATCTTCTTAACCAACCTGGCTCTTAAACAATGTCAGCTACGGTCAGCAAGGACTGTTGCTTGGTCGATGATTTTTTTTTCTTTTAACCATAAATAGGCTTAAACCTTTTGTTCGGTTGTTGTAATAAATAGGCGGCTGGTTTTTTTCCTTATTCGTACTGCTGTTTCCATTTTTATTTGTACGCTATTTTAAAAAATATAATTTTTTTAACCTAAAAATTCATGATGCCGATGGGAGCTGAACTCATGTTTAAAGAAACACGTTGGCACTTTTCTTTTTATTATATTCATAAACACTACACTTTGTTGGTGGTGCAGTAACAACTGAATCACCTGGTTACTACCACACAAATAATATGGTTAAAGTAACACATCTGTGTAATTAAAACAAGGAGCCTTAGAAAAAAAGTAAGGAAGGAGCATAAAAATAGTGGATATCAGTTGGGGCTAAATTGATTTAAAGGGGGATGGTTCCAGATAGTATCTATTGCGAGTTCTATTCTCTGTCGAAGCAACATTATATGTCATTAACGTGCGCATTAATCAAGTAGCTTGTCTCTATTTCTCTTTCTCACTCTCTCTCTCTCTCTCCCCCCAGGGGCATATAAATATGGTCTTTATAGAATATTCCACTATCTAGACACAGTGCAACTAGGGGAAAAAGTAAGCCCAGTCCCCTGAAGTCAGACAGGGATACAACTGGAAACTCCACGTTATTTCCACGGGAATCAGTGAGTTCGCAGAGTTCATTATTTGTCTCTTTAGACATTTAATAGTTCTCTGGCTGATTATTGAGGTTGGCCCCTATGTGGGAGTATCGTGGTGGTTTCTTTAATATGGTGGCCAGGATTATTTCACAGATAATGACACGCAAAGTGAATGATCCAGTCCAGTGAGCATGCTTGACATGTGTTCTGGACAGGAGTTAGAAAGTCTCCAGCTCTTTAGCAAGGTGTGATGGTTTGCAGCCCTGTCCTGGAATCATTAAAGTTGCAACTAGGTGGTTCTGTTGCTTAGAATTATGTCTTCGGCTATCTAGGACACATGTATGACGTTCCAAATTATACAATAGTGGTTTGTCCACCATCTGATTAAGGCTACATAGCCAGGTGCGGATGTAAAACAAATCGCACTCTCTCTCTCTCTCTTTCTCTCTCTCTCCCTTTCTCTCTCTCTCTTTCTATCTCTCTCTCTCTCTCTATCTCTCTCTCTTTCTCTCTCTCTCTTCCTGTAGTACCACATAAATAAAGAATACAAAAGTAAAGTATCTGTAACGAAAAGAATTACTTCGGTTGAAAAGAGAAGAAAGGCAATGTCTTCTTGGAATCTAACACAATTGTGACTTTTTTCTTTGTTTAAGCCTTTTCAATTTCAAATTTTCTTTCCAATAATAACGAAAATGAATAAAACGAGGAAAATGGAAATCGAGAAAAATGATACATATTAAGATGCCGCTGAATCCAGACGACCATTTAAAGGCCAAAAAGAATAAGTGCTGACTCTACACTAGTGTGCACTCTACACTACCAGCACGATTGTTTTAGGCCATAAATACAATAAATACCAACAACAAAAATATAATAGCACTAAGAATAAACAACAGAAATATAAGAGGACTAGGAAAAAGATTTGGAATGCTAATTTTTGATTTAGTAGGTCATATTTTTTACTAGTGCATTAAATAAGAAACAAATAATGTTTTAATGTATTAAAGTTAAAAGTATTATTATCTTCATCGGGATTTTTGGTGATAAATTAAGATGGTTGGTAGGATTTTTTCGATAAAAACGTATTTACTCAGCTAAAAAAAATCGAGGAATCCTGCAATTAAGTAAAAAAACAAAGAGCGAATTCAATCATCTAGTATTTCATTCGCCTTGGAGAAAATATAAACAATATTTAAAAGTGCTGCCAAATGTTCAAATATAAAAAAAATGTTAAAATTTGTCACTACACCCAAATGTAAAATCAAGAAGATCGAGCTATTAACATAACTGTAAGATTAAGTAGGGAACAAACATTGTGTCATCCCATCTTAGACCAGCATCGCATCATCATCAGAAAAGTGTTAAAATAAAAAGAAAAATCAAATCCATCAGCATGATTAACGAGGGCAGAGCAAAACACAAAAACAACAACAACAAAAAATGAAAAAAAGCATTTGCCAAATTTCATTAAAAGTAATCGCAAAATGTTCAAGTGATTAATTAATGTCATGTTTGGGGTCTTAAATGGCTAAAATGTCAATTGTTCACTTGAAAGTTTGTAACACATTTGGATCATGTGTGTGTGTGTTAAAAAGCTTTTTTTTTTTTGTTTGTTTTTGTTTGCATCTACTTTTTACTTCAATTGGTAAAATATTTGCTGTATTATCTTTCTAAAGAAAATAACAAAAATTAACAAATTATGGTTATTTCAGACATTTTACTTACATACAAACTTGCCGAACATATGTCTTCATTCCATCAACGGTGTTGCCATTAATTTTGAACAAAGAAAGTAATTCATAAGAAATCTAAGAAGGGTCATGTTAAAAACAAAAAAAAAAACTTGTGATTGTGTGCGTGTGTATGTGGAGTTTATTTAAAATTTGCATATACTTAAGTCCCAATTTACATTGGACGATTTTTGTCGCTGCAATTCTTAGTTTGTTGTTGCAAATAATGCGCGTAAAGAGAATAGGGGAAGAGAGGAACTCTTCCACTATTCTCTTTACACCCCTTATTTACAACGACAAACTAAAGGCCGTGTCAGATAAAACTTTTGCTTTGCGTTGCGTCAGAGTTTCGCTTTGACATTTGAGTTAAAATGTACGTAAATGTATGAAAGTTGCCACATAAAGCACTTTTGACGCAGCGCAAAGCGAAAAGTTAACTAACATTCAACTTTTTGCGCGCCTTGACAAACACCTGGCTTTTATTATTTGTGTTTGTGTTTGTGTGTGGGCGTAAACAAAAAATTCATGAGTGTTGTCAAAGTTTATTGTGACATACACCACTTGATTTACGCTTTTGCTTTAAAGTTTCAAATGTCACGCAAAGCAACAAAGTTTTATCTGACATCGCCTTAAGAATTGCAGCGACAAAAATCGTCCAATGTAAATTGGGACTAATAAAGTTAAGGAAGTGGAGAGTTTTTAGTTTTTATTTTATTTTTATCAGTGTTACCAGAGAGAAACATTATATTTTTAAAAGGAGTACCACAATAATTTCAATTAATTTTCGCAAAACGTTAAGACTTTATTTAACACTTCATTTAAATATTTAATGGAAATTGTGTACAGTGTAGCTTTCGCCACATTTTGGGGTGCGAGAAAGAAATGATTCTTTTGGATTTATAAATGACTATATAAGCATTTTCATTATAGTTTTTACAAATCATTCAATAAATAATTTATTCCACCAGCTGACAAAACACATTAGCGCAGTAGTTTTCTCTAAGTGTAATAAGTTTATTTATTGTATTTATTAAGCGTGGTAAACGTTGCTCTGGTGTGGCACCCATTTTTTATAAAATTGCCTAACTTAACATAATAATTAAAGAAAATCTGTCAACTGTAAAATCTTATTTTTTTTTTGAAAAATATAAAAAGTTGCCAACTTGGAAATATGAACTTATAAAAACAACAAACAATACCTTTTTTTTACCATCACAAAAAATCATTTCCCCAAAACTTTGAAAGAAAAAAAATTTGTAAAAGAAGATCTTAAATGTATACAAATGGTTTTAAGTGTCAAGTACTCAGCAACACCAAGAAACAACCAACCAACCAACCACATGGCAGGCAATATTCTTAAAAATAAAAATCAAAAACCAAACAACAACTCATTTAACTTAAAAGGCTGCATGCATGTACATACATACATATATATTTTTCCTTTATGCAACACTAAACAACAAGTGCAACTTTGACTCGCTTGAACATGAATACAAACGTGTAGCTGAAGCAAAATTCATAAAGTAGGAAAAAAGAAAAACAAATCACAGCAGCAACAATCATTACCCAAACATACAACTGCATATGTATGTATGTAAGTATATTTCTATAAGTTTGTATGTGTTTTATAAAAAATTGTATGTATACGCATCGAATCATGCGATATGTGGCCATGCATGTATGCAAGGAAAACATTTTTAAATTTATGATGTTGATGACAACAAACGACATTCTGTTTTACGTGTTGGTTCGTTCTTTTTTTTGTTTTTTCTTTTTATTTTTATTATTATTTTTATTATTATAGTGGCCTCCTTCTTTACATGCCATCTTACCAACAGCGTGTACATGAAGGGTAAAATGTTGTCATTTTTAATGTTCGTTGGCCTGACTAGCTGGCTGGCTGGCTGGTTGGTTTGCTGACTTGACTGAGCTGTTTGTTTGGTTGGGTTTTGTTAATTTCATGTTTTTTCTGTCACTGGCTGGCCTGTGTGTTTTTCTCTTTTTTAAGATTATGAATATTATTACCGACGACTACCGGTGAAATGTTTGTTGTGGTGGCATTTACAAAATAAAAATGCAAAAACAACAACAACATAAAAAGCCAACGCCAAGTTTTCTTTCTTTTTTCTGTTTAAAAACACGAATAAATTGTACAAAAAAAAAAACTTGAATTACTTGTCAGTAGTAAACAAAACTATCAACTTATTGTGAATTAAAATGGAAGTGTACAAAAACAATAACAGCGCAGCAGCGCTGGAACAGCAACAAATAATACTAACGCTCTAAGAATTGTTAGCTCATATCAAATCAAGTGTTGTTTAACTTTGCACCTTTTTCTCTTTTGTTTTTTTTTTTTGTTCTGTTTTTATAAATTTTTCTGTTTTTTTAATTTCTTTTGATATTTAAAACCAGTTTGGTTGATTGATATTTAAGTTGTGTGTGTGTTTTTAATTTAAAGTAAATGCCGTTCATGTCAGTCAATAATACATCTTTTCTTTTTTTTTTTTACTTAAATATATAAAATCTTTATCACCAGCTGGTGATTAATGAAATATTGTTATAAATTGTTTAATACGTAAAGAAAATAATTAAATAAATAAAATTGATTACAAAATTCTTGTCTAAGCTCACAAAAATAAATAAAAAAATAAATAATAAATTCATACACATAAAAAGCAAAAACAACAAAAATAAGATTATTTTAATAAGATTTTATTTTTAACGTTTTAAGATGATATCAGCTTGATGATGACTTTCAACAAAAATATAGATACAGTTGCGAGCAAAAACGACATAGCAATTTTAAAGCCATTTAATAAGAATGAATGACATAGAGGTGAAAATCAACGAAAAACTTATGCAAACTTATGCTAAGAATTAGATTTCCTAAGTTCGCTTAAGGCAACTGAAGTTAGAATTTGAGGTTAAAGAATGGTGGACGGGCCTGTTTTAAATTTTGCTTTCAGGACGACTGCCAATCCCCAATTTTTTTTCTGAATGAGAAGATTTCTTATATTCGAAATATAAAATTTTTCAAAATTTAAGAAAAATCAAAAATTTAAACACTAATTAATTATTTCAATGACTTCACTAACAAAACAAATATTACTTTTATTTATGTACGGTTTTCCATCGACCCTCGTCAAATTTGTTTTGTGAACAACCCGGTTTCGGCTGTTTGCCATCTTCGGTGTTCTTTTTCGTACGAAAAAGAGCCGAAACCGGGTTGTTCACAAAACAAATTTGACGAGGGTCGACGGAAAACCGTACCCAAATAAAAGTAATTTTAACCCCGTCGGAAAATCCAAGCACATATCAAAAAAATATTAAATTAAAAAAATATTAGTCATTCGAAAAAAAATGGTTCTTTCAAAAATACCACCCGCGCTAACACAAAAATGGACAATAATCCAAACTTTTGTGTCCAGCATAACAACACGAATATTTTGGCGGATTTTTCTATTCGAAATTAAAGCAAATCTCTTTCAAGATAAGGGGATCCCGGAAAATTCGGGGATATCGTAACCTGAATTTTTCAAAGTCCTGGATCCCAGGTTTTTCGGAGTATACCTTGCCTGCCAACAAGCATTGGTGTCCACACATTGAGATTTGTAAACGGAACATGTTTTTGTTGCCCCAAATTTACAACACCATATAAGTACAGGGTGGTGACCACCGGGAGGCATATACTACTTTGTTTGTTTATAATTTTTGCTTAAAAATAACAGAGACTGAATGTTATATTGATAAATATTTTATTTAATATCGGCAATTACGTAAGGAATGTCTTATCTGATAAATGTGCGCGCCTGTGTTAGCCTCAAAAATGCAAGACCTCTTTTGAGCACATTTTTCATTACATTCTCATACATTTCATGCGGTATTTCATTAATTTCATCACGAATATTTTGTTTGAGTTGCTCAAGCGTTTCTGGTTTGTTTGCATAAATCTTGCTTTTCACATATCCCCACGAAAAGCAGTCCGGAGCAGTCAAATTAGGCGACCGTAGAGGCTAATTAACATCACCATTTCTTAAAATAACTTGTTGTGGAAAGAGGTCTCGCAGTAATTCCATTATAATCCTCGCTGTACACGATGTGGCACCGTCTTGCTGATACCACACATTAATCAAGCCCAAAGCATGCAGTTGTGGCGTTAAAAGGTTTTCAATCATAGCACGATATCGCCGCTCCCCATTTACAGTTACCATTACGCCGTTTTTATTTTTCAAGAAGTAAGATGCAATGATTCCTCCTGACCAAATAGTATACCAGACTGCCATTTTTAATGGATGCAAAGGTGACTGTTGAATAATTTGAGGGTTTCCCATTCCGCAGAACCGAGTGTGCCTCGTCACTCATTATGATTTTTTTTATGGAAATCGGGATTGTCATATGGGCGAGCTGTAACATCCTATTGGCATATGTACGGCGGCATAAATGGTCATGCGGGAGAAGCTCTTGTGCAAAATAAATCTTATATGAAAACAAATGCAAATCCTTGTGCGAAATTATAGCCAAAATTGTTCCTTGAAGACCAAGCTCCTAAGCACAGCATCGAATTAAGGTCGATGGTTTGTTTTGAACACTTTCTTGAGCAGCAGTAATTCTTTCAACCGATCTTGCAGTCCGTTGTGGTCCATGCTTGGCTCCATCACATATAGGCTCTTCGAAATCATGCCCTACACGATAAATAATGCGTTTTGTTGGCACGTTGTTTCTCCCAATAATTTCCCGTAAGTTTCTCATCGCCACAGTAATCAATAATTAAATTTGATTAAATATTTTACCGATTAAACCACGTCGGTTTATCGAATATTTTTCCATAATAAATTTGCCACGTGTCTACTGCACGGCTGCCAGGTATGAACTGTCAGCACTAATGTTTACCAAAATGATGGCGCACACCCTGTACTTGATTTTAAAGTTATTTCATTTCATAATGAAATAACTCCCGGAAGTCGTCCACCCCCCGGAGGCGCAATGATATATTTTGACAGAATCTCACCGTCATTACATGTGTCAGCGGGGGTAAAAGGGAGCCCAGTCCCCTTCAAGACTAGCTGGGAGTCAACTAGAAGCTGCATGTTACTTCCATGGGAATCAGTAAGCCCCAGAGTTCAGCTTTTTAGCCTTTTAACTGTAGGCTAGTAGGCAGTGTACTAGCTTGTTAGTATGGGGGTTGTAAGTTCGATTCCCAACGAAGACCTTGGTTTTTTTTTTTCACTACAAAATTAAAAATTGACTGTCGGTGGGGCTGCTTAGCGATGAAGGCATATTCACTGGTCGCTGTGCTGTCTTATATATAGCAGTTAATTTCCAACTATCCTTCTACTTTCATCACCTGTTTCATCTATTCTCTATCCCTTTCCGACAGAATGTGGCACGGTACTTGACTTTGTTGCTTGAAGTGCTACTTCTCTTAAAATAAAAAACTGGGAAGTCCACGTTATTTCCACGGGAATCAGTAGCCCGCAGAGTTTTCGCTATTTGTCTCTTTAGGCATTTAGCTGTTTCTCTGACTGATTATTGAGGTTGGCCCTTCGGGAGTATCGTGGTGGTTGTGGTTTCGCGGCCTTAATTGGTTTGATTTAAGGGGCTAGAATAATCTCACCTTTACTGAGAACAATAGGTGAATGATCTGAAACCAGTGAGCATGCTTGTCATGTGTTCTGGACCAGGAGTTGGATAGTCTCCAAATCTTCAGCAAAAAGTGGGGGTTGGCGACCCTGCTGCGAAAGCTCCGAAATTGCAACAAGGAATAACCTGTTGCTAGAAATGAGTCTTCGGCTTCCTAGGGTGCGGCGCAGGTAACCTATCGCCCACCGTCGAGTTATGGCACATACACACTAGGTACCGACGTAAATCTTATCAGATCATAACTTCCGGAAGTAACTCAGTCTATAGCTTGCCTGCAAAAGTCATATGCATAAGTTATGTGCACGAACACATACATAGATAATCATTATATTCTTTTCAATGCAAATTGTATAATTTTTGTGACAATGCTCTATGTAAGCAATATGAAACTACTCTATTTGAAACTGTCATACTGTTCGCATCTGCGATTTCTATTTCCAGACGTATAAAAACGTCTGCATTCTTCAAATATTAAAAGATATTGTCGACTTTTCTCTTTGTTTCTTTCTTATTACGATTAATAGATGTGTGAGTATTTAAACGAAAGTAACTGCGTTACTTATTAGACGTCCTTAGGTGTGCATTTAGCATAGAAACTTTTAAGTAGAATTGTTATTGTTGATTTTTAAAGAGACAATTTTTATAATCGTTATATACCAACATTCCTAACAATTTTTTGCTCCTACCCTCGTGTCCTTAATTAAATGTTTTTGTTTAGTAAAATCAAATAATTAACAACAAACGGAAACACTGTGGCACGCAAGTCATACAAAAATCAATAAAATTTCCAAAAATAACATGTGGTATTGTGGTGCGTTTTAAACAAACAGCCCCCTGCCTCTCCAGAATCTTTAAGGTGGTAAAAATGTTAAAACCTCAATGTGCCTAAATAACTAAAATAGTTAATGATGTCGGTGAAAGACACCCATAAAATAAAAACATTTAATAATGGCATAGCAACTACCACCACCCACTCATCCACTTTTAGCAATTTAATGGCGCCATTTGTGCTTTAGTTTCCAGTTAATGAACACTAACTAACAAAGCATTTAACAAATTTAATTCATCATATTTTTTTTAGCAGGAAATAATAAATTATGAAAACGAGACACGTGTAGGATTTTTGATTTTTATTTTTTGGAAAAGTCCTTGTGCGGTCCACCAACAAAACAATAACATTAAGTATATTTTATAAAGTTAGATATTTTCATTAATTGTTAAACACTTTATAGTTAAGATACTCGTATATCCACGAGACATGCCGCGACATATGGATAGATATTCTTACAGAAATAAAGCTAAACGATAACGATTTATCCGTTAAAAAATGCTTAATAAGACAAAGAGTTGTATGCTTAACATATAATTGTGAGTTCAAATCCCAGCAACAGCAGATTCTTATTTTAACGAAGCGTTGGTGCGAAACTGAGATGAATACTGTGTGAAATGTGTGAGAATCTAATGAAAAGTGTGCTCAAAATTGATGGCATTAGTCTATTCTTCCTGGACGCACCTCGAGAAACAGGGAAAACATTTGTCAATTCATTGATTTTGGCCACTATTCAATCAAGATGTGACATAGCTTTGGCGTTAGCATCATCTGGAATTGCGACAACTCTTCTAGATAGCGATCGTACTGCACATTCTGCGCTTAAGTTGCCAATCAATTTAAACACAATTGATACTCCAGCATGCAATATTTCCCGATCCATTGCAATGGGAAAATTGTTGATGCAATGCAAGCTCATTGTTTGAGATGAGTGCACAATGGCACATAAGAAATCACTTGAAGCACTTAACTTCACACAGACATTGCCAATAATTCCCCATGCAATGCCTGCATATGAATAATTGAACGCTTGCCTGAAGGCATCACCTTTGTGAAATAACCGAAAAACATTATCGCTAACCACTAATATGAGAGTTCAACTTCAAAATGATCAAAGTGTTGCACAATTTTCCAAACCATTGTTAGCTGTTGGAAATGGAAAAGTCCCAGTTGATGCGACAGCTGAATTAATTACTTACACCAACGACTTTTGCCGATTTGTAGACTCTCAATTAGCTCTTATTGAAAATGTTCTCCCAAACATTAGTGAGAATTATCAGAATTATGCTTGGTTGAGTCAACGAGCAATTCTCGCCCCAAAGAGTAATGATGTACACTCACTGAATTTCACCAAATCGATGGCAATTTGGTGACATACAAATCCGTTAATTCCATAACAAATCCCGATGACGCAGTAAATTATCCAACGGAGTTTTTGAACTCTCTGGAGTTATCAGTATTTCCACCACATAACTTGCAACTCAAAGTTGGTTCAATTGTTATGATATTGCGTAATTTGAATCCACCGCGACTTTGCAACGGTACTCGACTTGCGGTGAAAAGACTTATGCAGAATTTGATTGAGGCAACCATTATTAACGGAAAGTACGCAGATGAAAATGTATGTATTCCTCGAATACCAATGATTGCGACTGATCTTCCGTTTGACTTCAAACGATTGCAATTTCCGGTTCGCCTTGCCTTCGCAATGACAGTTAACAAACAAGTCACAAGGCCAATCGTTTAGTGTTGGCGGGATAAATTTAGGAAATCATTGTTTTTCACATAAGCAGCTATACGTTGCGTGTTCACGAGTTGGGAAACCATCCGCTTTGTTTGTGTTAACGTCAACCCAAAAAACAAAAAATATGATTTACCAAAGAGCACTCCAATGAAACGGATAATTTGCGGACACATATAACTCTTCGATTCAGTATTTACTTTGGATTCACTTTCAGTTTTTACTTAGAGAAGTTCAACTAAATTTCACTTCGTTTTTGTAATCGACATGAATTCATTGCTGCTGTGCAATGAAATAAAATTTTTCCTTTTCAAATATAAAATAAAAAAAAATAACTTTTTTTTCATCTTTTAATCCCCAAACGAAATGTTACAAAAAACGATGCCATCTGGCGGCGAAACGGAGATCGCCGGGTGTGCTAGTAAATTATATATATAACGAAGCATATCATACGGTGTAGCGTATGAAAAACAATAATAGACACATATAAAATATTTTAGAATTTAAAACAATATTTTGAAACAGTTTATTTTTGACATACAAGATTAATATTAATACTTTTATACAAATGAACATATAACAGAAAAGGATGGGGTGGTCACTTCGAATAACAAAAAAGAAAAGAAATACACCCCTCTTAATATAAATAACCTGTGTGCTTATTACACAAAACAAACCCTACAGTTGTTCTTTAATTTTCTTTTTTATTCTATATTTTATAAAACAAATTTCTTAAACACAACAAATATATGATGTTACAATAAAAAAAAATTAAGTTTGTAACGTTCTCAGTTTTATAACTTTAAAATATCACTGCACGCAGAAATGTTTTTCTTATGTGTTGGCGCCAATTATGAGAATTTTAAAATTTTTATGATTTTATTTTTGCCTTTAATTTGTTTGTTCTAAATACTTAAATTTAAATTCATGAAAAATAATAAATATGAAAGAATAAAAAAAGCTTAAATTTAAATTTACATTTTAATTTTATATTTTTAAGTGCGTTTAACACGCACCTCATTTGCAATTATTATTTTTGTTTTGTCGATTATTATTCTGCTCTCAACATTTTCTCTGTGTAAAGTTTACATACAAAAGGTGAGCGTGGCAAGTTATACAGAATGAATAATTTTTGTTGTTGTTGTGTTTACTTTAGTGTTTTTTTTTAATTGTTGTTTTATTTTATTTTTTTTAATGTTCATTATAATTATAAAGTGTAATTCAGGTGAGCAGCTTTGGACATAAATTAGAACAAAATTATTTAGCTCGTGTAGATGACAGCATGAAAATTTAAATTTATGTACGAGGACGGAGCAATAAGTCCGCTGACTTTTCGAACTTCGCTGTGGTTATATGAAATGTTAAGCTGTTGCCATCAAGAACCATTTGTTAGTAGACTATTGTCAGATTTTGAGCAACTGCTGTTCAAAATATACAACCACGCGTATTTTTCGTATTTTTTTAAAATATGGAAAAAATGAGTTTCGAGTGCGTGCTCATAAAATTTAACATTATTTTTGGCAACACAAAAAAAATAAATAAAAAAAATAAAAAAAACAAAAACAAATAAGAAAAAAACAAAAAAAAATAAAAAACAAAAATAAAATAACAAACAAAAAAAAAATAAAAAACAAAAAAAAATAAACAAACAAATAATAAAAAAACAAAAAATAAAAAAAAATAAACAAACAAAAAATAAAAAAACAAAAAAAAATAAAAAACCAAAAAATAAAAAAACAAAAAAAAAATAATAAACAAACAAAAAAAATAAAAAGAAATAATAAACAAACAAAAAATAAAAAAACCAAAAAAAAAACAAAAAAAAATAAAAAAAAAACAAAAAAATAAACAAACACAAAATAAAAAAAAAAAACAAAAATAGAAAACAAAATAATACAAAAGAAATATAAAAATGAAAAAAATATAAAAATAAAAAAAAAATAGAAAAACCCAAGGAAGAGCTCGATAAATACTAAATAAATACTATGGGGACTCTACATCATCCATTTGAAGGGTACAAGCAAGGGTGCTTTGGTTTACTGACTTGTTGACTCATTGTGATCGGTCACACAACTGCAAATGATGCTGAACATTTTGGTGGGGCAAATGAGGTTACAGTACACTCGAAAATGTCGAAAAAATCCACGATATGATGTTTTTGTTGATGCCATAAGCATTTCGTGCGGCTACGATTTTAAATGATCATCTGGGTTTAAGAAACCTGTATAACCGGGTGTGATCATACATTTTATATAGAATTTCTTTTGTTGCCAAGCTTATTTTATTTTGTTGACTTCGTTTGATAGTTGCATTGTTTTGTTTCCCTGGTGTTACTGGCTTTACCCCATGCATACCAGCACAATCCACCAAGTACGGTATATGATTCCACCTCGTCCTATCCAAAGAAAGAACAAATTTATACTGGGTTGGCGAACGGGTGAAAACGTAGGTGAGAGAGTAGTGAAGTACTTGGGCGTCAATCTTTTTCGTGAAAGTGAACGGAATATTTTGTTTGTGACAATTTCTTTCTTCACCATTTATAACTTAGCAAAAAGCTTAATATTAGATGTTAGGTACGGGGAGTTTTTGTATCACCAGATTTCAGTTTACCGAAAGAAGGGGAAGTAGAGTCTACAACATTTGGTTTCAACAACAATCTTACATTAAAAAAACAACAAAAAAAAATAATAATAAAAGCATGTCAGTTCTACTTTCTTTTATTTGGGTACGATTTTCCGTCGACCCTCGTCAAATTTGGTTTGTGAACAAACCGATTTTGGCCGTCTGCCGAAACCTTCGTAGTCTCGGAAAATTTACGCACATATCAGATATACTTCTTTCCACACTGCCATTAATCGTGCAAAGTTCAAAGTCCAAAGAAAACTACAAAGGTGACGTCGATAATGAGGACAAGCTTTTAGCGAAATATTCAACAAAGCATTTACTAACAAATAGATGGCCCTTGGCGTTTTTTTTCTATAATATGCTAAATGTTGCTGCCCTTGCAGTATACAGTATTTATACGTTGAAAACAAGCCACAACTGTCAAAGCCGGAAATGGAAAATACAGCGAAAAATAAACACATTACACGTTACGTTGTCTACTCGCAATGCTATTGAGGCCAAATATGCAGAATTCATTGAGCTTAAGAGTGCACCACTTAGAAACTAAGATAGAACGAACGTGACAGCACTGGTAGAATTAAAGCAAAATGTAATTGCTCTATACATGTTCAAGACGTCGGCCAACCAGAAAATTCTGCACGTTTTATGCAAAAATCCCGTGTGTGCCAAAATGTAATAAATGCATTTAAGAAAAATTTTTAATTAATTGAGATTTTCATTATCTTTTCTTATACCTGATTGAATTTCAATTTTTTTTGTGAATTTTTTTCAATAAACGTTTAATATCATCACATTTTCATATAGTTCGTTATACCTACAATACGCATATAAGAAACTCGTTAATAAGAAAAACTCGGCTATAAGCAATACTTTTCCAGACACCATGTACATTTCCATTTAGCAATTCAGTTGGCCATTGATTTTAAAACAAATTCGAGATGGTTACATCGCTGGAAAAAGCAAGAAAATATTAGGTTCCAAAACGTTCCGCCGACATCGAACCTGTCGCTCTTTTCAAAGAAAACGTCCCTCCAGAAAAGTTAGCTGAATATGAGCTTGACGAAATCTGCAATGCCGATGAGTCTGGATTAACGTACAGAAGACTATTTCTAATAAAACATATGCACCAGACCAGCTAATGCAAACGCATTCGCGGACAAAAAGTTCCAAAAAAATCGCTTAACATTGCGTTTTTATCTGTAATGCTATTGGTTCCGACAAACAGCTTTTTAATATTAAAGCCAGGATGACCAGCAATATATGGTGCGCGATAATAAGGGAGCTGGATGAAACCTCTGCAAAGAAGAATAAAACAATTTTGTTGCGGATTGATCAATATGCATCTTGCCCTAAATTAAATTTTACTCCAGGAAAATAAGTATAATTTGTGATCACCTACTCCGTAAATAAGAGAAACGTCGCAAAAATAAGCATAAATTGTGATCACCTATAAAAAAGGAATTTTTATAGAAAAATTTCACTAAAAACTTAAAATGGCTGTATCTCCGTAAATAAGAGGAATTTCGCCAAAAATAAGCATAATTTGTGATCACCTATAAAAAAACAATTTTTATATGAAAATTTCACTAAAAACTTAAAATGGCGGTATCTCCGTAAATAAGAGGAATTTCGCAAAAATAAGCATAATTTGTGATCACCTATAAAAAATCGATGTTTATAGGAAAATTTCACTAAAAACTTAAAATGGCTGTATCTCCGTAAATAAGAGGAATTTCGCAAAAATAAGCATAATTTGTGGTCACCTATAAAAAAATCAATTTTCATATGAAAATTTCACTAAAAACTTAAAATTGCTGTATCTCCGTAAATAAGACGAATTTCGCCAAAAATAAGCATAAATTGTGATTACCTACAAAAAATCGATTTTTATATGAAAATTTCACTAAAAACTTAAAATGGCTGCATCTCCGTAAATAACAGGAATTTCGCCAAAAATAAGCATAATTTGTGATCACCTATAAAAATTCAATTTTTATAGGAAAATTTCAGTAAAAACTTAAAACGGCTGTATCTCCGTAAATAAGAGGAATTTCGCCAAAAATAAGCATAATTTGTGATCACCTATAAAAAGGGAATTGTTATAAGAAAATTTCAGTAAAAACTTGAAATGGCTGTATCTCCGTAAATAAGAGCATAATTTGTGATCACCCATAAAAAAATCAATTTTTATATGAAAATTTCACTAAAAACTTAAAACGGCTGTATCTCCGTAAATAAAAGGAATTTCGCCAAAAATAAGCATATGAAGCAGATGAAGCGTACTTCTTTTGTAATGATTTTGATGACGAAGAGAAAGACGGCTTCGGAGAAATTAATGAAGAAGAACAAATTAATGAAATGCTCGGTGAGGAGGTTGAAGAGATGGAAAAAGAAGAAGAAGAAGCACCCGAAAAGCCAAAAAAGAGAGGATGTTATTTAAAGCCTTCTTTATTCTCAAAGAGAATTTAGACGTTGACGAAGGCCATGCTCCATGGGAAATTTTTGAAATTTTGTTTCCGACGCATATAAGAAAATATCTTTCCTGCGTATGCATGTTCTTTTTATAAGAAATCTTGCATATAAGAAACAATATCTGTGCATTTTTAGACTTTCTTGTAGTAACATAGTAACATTCAAGTACACACCCAGGTATGCAACTGTTGACATGAGGGATAGTAATGAAAAAATGGCCACAACATCCTCGGCCCCCATCTCCTCTAAATTTTACTTAAATATATAAGAATAAGATAGAAAACACTGGTAGTAAGGAAATATCATGAAATCTCAGGTTCATATAGAAATTAGGTGCCCCTGTAGGCTAGTAGGTAGTGTACAAGCTTGGCAGTCTGGGGCTTGTGGGTTCGATTCCCAACGAAGACTTTAGTTTTTTTTTTTTTCACTACAAAAACAAAAATTGACTGTCGGCTGGTATGGCAGTTAATAATCGACTATCCTTCTACTTTCACCACCTGTATCATCGTCTTCTCCATCCCTTTCCTAATAGAATGTAGCACGGTACTTAACTAAATAGGCATTGTTGCCTGAAGTGCTACTTCTCTTTATTAAAAAAAAAACCCAAAAATTACTTTTTGAGATACAGCGATTTAAAAACGCAAAACATGCCCGGGTATGTATGTATCTGCTGACATTAAGGTTAAAAAAATAATCAGTTTCATACTCATTTTATAATTACAAAAAAAGAAATTAATTATTTTTAAGAAATTTTTTATTTATTTACACACATGCATACTTACACATGAAAGTACGTGTAGGGATAAGTGGGTAGAGAATATATATGGCAGCTTAAGTATTATTCTGCATTAATGTTTGTTTGTTTGTTTCTTTATTTATATTTTATCAACCTATTTTTGAATTCTTTCTTACCTGTAAAGAGAGAGAGAGAAAAATACATATTTAAAATGAAAAAGGCTTAAGTGAATTTTAAATGAAGAAAGAATAATGTAAAAGACACCCTTAGGATTTTATTATAAATGCTAAAGTAATTAAAAAATATAACAAATTGAAACTAATTCCTTTTCAGATTTTGTTCGTCTAATTCCCCACCATCACACGAGGAATATAAAATATAAATTTAGATTTCAACAGTATGACCAGTTTAATTGGTGTTTACTTTTTATTATAACGGAAGAAAATTATTATCAGTGTAACCCAGAAAGGAGCATTTTGATTTCACAGTATTCGTAGGTAAGCACAGCTTTATTGTTGTTTTATTCTTAATGCTATTTAGGCATTAAGCAAAATATATGGGAAAGAAAGTTGAACTAAACATGAAATGCCCTTTTTGCCATCTAATTAGTTTTTGTCAATCACAACTGGCGACATTCAAATAATCATTTATTAAAACCTGAAACCATTCAAATTTCAATCATCCAGTATTGCATTCTACATGCGTACATGCAGTCGCAGCCGAAAAGGCTTGAGAGAGTAGAATGTTGTTGAACTTCTTTGACACGATAATTAATGTTCGGCTACTAAAAAAGATTTTAAAATGTTGTGAAAAAGAAACTGGGCAGCACTTTACTAAAATGTCATATTTAACGCTCACACAATATGGGGGAAAAATTTAAATTTTTGACAGCACAGTCTTAAGAAGTATCAGATGTTATTTTAAATACAAAAGTTAAAAAAAACATATTTTAATGGATCCCCCGTTTATTTATGGATGTGACGAAGATGACATCGAAGAATGATTTGTAATCAAAATTTTTAGACATAAATCCAATTTTGTCAATCTAAGGGAAAAATATCAAAGGAACCTCTACATTTATTTCCCAAAAATTCTTCAACCAAATTGTAAATCAAGTACAGGGTGTCCGCCGTCATTTTGGTAAGCATTAGTTTTGACAGTTCATATTTGGCAGTCATAAAGTAGACAAGCGGCAAAGTTGTTATGTGGAAAAATTTATGACAAATCAACGTGTTTTAATCGTTAAAACATTTTATGAAAATCGATCATCGATTACTGGTATGATGAGAAAGTTACGTAAAGTTAAATTTTAACGATTTTATTTTTTCTATTTTTCCATAGGAAAGCGAAATATAGAAAAAATAAAATCGTTAAATTTTAATTAAAAAAGACCATTTAAAAGATTAGTACATATTTAATTAAAATAAAAAGGTCGAATAAAAATAAAACTAATAATCAATTTTATTTTTTTATTTATTTTATTTTTTTATTTTATTTTTTTTATTTTGTTTTTTTTTCGTTGTTTTCTGTGATCATTTCTGATGAAATTGTTAATTGAAATTAAGATTGTTTTGTTAAATGGATTTTTCTTAATTAATTTTAACATTGCAGGTAAAAAAATTTATTAATTGCTTGAGGGAAGTTTTTGGTTAAAAAATTTTGTAAAAAAATTATATATATAAAAATAATTTGTAAAAAAAAAATATTAATTGCTTAAGGAAGTTTTTGGTTAAAAAAATTTTAAAAATTCGAATTTTTATAATGTGCAGAGATTCCCAATCTGTTTGACAAATGTGTGTATATGTTCATATTTTGTTAAGGAAATATTCAATTGTATAATTACATTTTATTAAATTTAAGTAATTGTTATTGTTTTTAAAATGCTTTTTCCATCAGACTTTTTTTTCATTTCAAATGAATGCGCATTATTTTACTTCAAAAAATTATTTTTGTAATTTCAGCAAATAATTTTACGCTGCCAGATATTTTTCCAATTATCCAAACCGATTATTATTTTAAATCTCAACTTATTAGTCTGGAATTTAACTTGTTTGTTGCTATACGAAATAAGACACATCGTTTTAAGATTTTTAAAAGAAATTGATTACCAAAGTGCCAATACCAGCCAGCCGCAATCATTTGTAGATGCCAAAGTTTTCATCCGTATCATTCACTTTTTTATTTAAAAGAATACTGTTATTAAATTTTTATTCCTTTAATTTTACAGGGAAAGTATACAAAAAATGTATTAGTCATTCGTTATTAAATAAGGGAAAAGTTTAATATCAATTAAAGTTAGAAAAGCATTATAGTTTTTATAACTTAAATACCAAATTCGTGAAAAAAAAATTAATAAAACTCTAATTCTCGTTTTTATGGTTTTAATTGAATTTTCTATAGTATTAATTTACACTTGTAAATTTAATTTAATTGAATTTGAAATTATTTTAATAACACAATTATATATATTTTTTTTTTGTTCTGATGATGCTGTAAAATTCCAACAAACACCGGCTCGTATTATAAAATGGAACTGTTTTTTTTTAATAAAATAACAATAGAACAATCAACAAAAAACATTGAGTGTTGGTAACAGATACAAATGAGAAATATGACAAAAAAAAATCAAACAGCATGACAAAGGTTATTATAGATACAATGGAATTCAAATTAAAAAAAAAGAAAATAAATAAAACCAGCAATAAAATGTTCTTGATTAAATCAAGTTCTAAGTTTTATAGTTGCTAAGTGAGAAAACAAAAAGAAAACAAACTTTAAAACATTGATTAACACCTGGTTACTCTAGATAATCTAATCGTAAGGGAATTTCAGATTCCTTTTATTCTTGTCTCTTTCCAACGCCAACATAAGACTGACTTCTATGCTTTCTTGTCCTGTGTCAGCCAGGTGTAAATTTGTTGTTTTCATAACATACAAGTTTTCCATTTGCTTTGTAGCCATCATTATGCGATAACTCTTAATTTTTGAATTAGGCTACAGATAAAAAAAAACACACCACAAGTTAAGTTAAATGTTTATAAGGCTGTTGAGAATCAGTTAACCCAGGTGGGTGACTTTGTAATTCGAATCGAATGACAAATGTGACACGAAGTCAAATATTTTGTACTGTCGCAATACGACTGTCGTAAATTGATGAGAAATTTGTTTCGTTTCGAAAGAGAAATTTCCCTTTCGTTAATGCAATTGTGTAATACGAAAACGTATGGAATTACAGTGCAATTGTCCAGTTGCCTCCTGCTAGCCTTGAAGAGGATTGTACTCCCTTTTACCCTCCTTGACGCATGTAATGACGGTGAGATTCCGTCAAAACATATCAATGTGCCTCTAGGGGAATCCAATCACTGCTATAATACTATGCTTTAATTTTTCCATTAAAATGTAAATGCACATTATCTGATGATCTTATTATCTAGATGTACACTCCATCAACTACGCCTACTACCCCAGCAATTTCACATTTATTAAAAAAAAAAAAATAGCTTCTCTTTTATTCTTCGCAAATTTCATAAGACATTGGCAAAATACTTTTCCAAAGAACAACAAGCTCCTCTTATATAACTAAAAATGGACTGATGAGATATTACAAGAAGTCGAGCCTGACCATATTCAGGCTGATATTCTCCTTGAGCCAGCCACTTAATTGTCACTGTTAATTTCAATGTTGATTGGATAGCCGTTGACCTTTGAGGAGAGAGTGTGATTTGTTTTACATCCGCGCCTGACTATGTAGTCTTAATCAGATGGTGGACAAACCACTATTGTATAATTTGGAACGTCATACATGCGTCCTAGATAGCCGAAGCCATAATTCTATGCAACAGAACCACCTAGTTGCAACTTGAATGATTCCAGGGCAGGTCTGCAAACCATCACACCTTGCTAAAGAGTTGGAGACTTTCTAACTCCTGTCCAGAACACATGACAAGCATGCTCACTGGACTGGATCATTCACTTTGATTGTCATTATCAGTGAGATGATCCTGGCCACAATAATAACCATTATAACTGTTATGGGGCCGCAAAACCACAACCACCACGATGCTCCCATATAGGGGCCAACCTCAATGATCAGCCAGAGAACTATTATAAGTCTAAAGAGACAAATAATGAACTCTGCGAGCTCACTGATCCCCTTGGAAATGAAGTGGAGTTTCCAGTTGACCACCTGCTTGTCTTCAGGGGACTGGGCTCCTTTTTTCCCCAGTAGCACTGAGTCTAGATAGTGGAATATTCTATAAAGACCATATTTATATGCCCCTGGGGGGACCTTTGAGGATGTTTCATATCATTTTTTATGGAATGGTCCACATTGTTAAAATATTTCTTATTGTGTCTGAAATTTTCATGATATACAGGGTGTCCGCCGGAAATGATGTGATTTGATTTACATCTGCACCGACTAGGTAGTCATAATTAGATGGTGGTCAAACCACTTAAATGATTTGCAAACGTCATTCACGCCCTAGGAAGCCATCGAATACGTATATCCTCATGTCACCCCTAGTTGCAATTTTAAAAGCTTAAAGTAGGTCGCAGCCTTCACTCCCTGCTAAAGAGTTGGAAACTTACCAACTCCTGGTCCAGAACGCATGAAGCTTAATATAATTAAGAAGACGACGGCATTCATACTCACTGGACCTGAACCATTCATTGTGTTAATTTTGAATGATCTGACCCACAAACTCCCACGAGGGTCTCGAAACCACAACCACCACGATACTCCCATATAGGGGCCAACCTCAATAATCAGTCAGAGAACAGCTAATTGTCTCAAGAGACAAATAGTGAACTCTGCGAGCGTACTGATTCCCGTGGAAATATGTGGATGGTCCAGGTGACTCCTACTAGCCTTTGAGGGGCCTGGGCTCCCTTTTACCCCGCAAGGCACCAATCTAAATAGAATAGTAGGTTCCAAAAAGACTATCATGTGCCCCCGGGGGGATATCCGCCGGGAATATACTATTACTACTTTATTTTCTTGACAGTTCATATTTGACAGTCAAAATCTCGCACTATTGATTTCGAAGAGAGTCTGTATATGATAGGTCCAAGCATGGACCACAACGTATCGCAAGATCGACTGAAAATATAACTGCTGCTGCAGAAAGTGTTCAAAACAATCCATCAACCTCAATTCGTCACCGTCCTTAGAAGCTTAGTCTACAAAGAACAACTTTGGTCACAATTTTGCACAAGGACATGCATTTGTTTCGATATAAGATTCATTTAACACAAGCGCTTCGACCCACAAGGCCATTTACGCCGCCACACCATACATATGAGTGATTTTTTTTTGTTTTTTGTTTTTTTTTTTTTAATTAAATAATATTATGTTATTGTAGTATTTATATTAAGCCAATATTAATACAAATTTATATATGGCAAAATTTAAATTAGTATATAAAATTTAAATATTGAAAATCCTGACATTTATTTAATTTAATCCCGGTATTTGGGATTTACCATTTGGCATGTGTAATGCATAATATGTACAGATATCAAAAAAAAAAATTAATTCTGTGCTAAAATAAAATTAGATATAAACAGATACGAAACAATGGAAATTTCCTTAAAAAAAATCGTTAATTCCGCGGCATAAATCAAAAAAAGTCTATAAATTTTTATTATCATGTAAATTTCTATAAAATATATATTTTTAAATTGCCATAACCGAAAATAAAAACTGTTACTAATGCTAGTTTTTTTTTTTTTTTAATTTTTTTATTTTTATATTTTCAATTAACATTTGTTTTTCGAAACTGCAAATCATTATAATTTTAAGGTTAAAAATCTGTTGTTCACTTGCGTTAGTTACTCCATTTCTGTTTTTGGAATTTACATTTACTAAACAAAGAAATTTATTAAATAAATATTTACATTTTCTGTGTAAATATTGAGATACTGGAATCCAAATAAACAGAAAAAAAATTATAATTATAATGAAACAAAAAAAAAAAATAAATAAATAAAAAATATGGAAAATGAAAAGGCATCAGCCAACTAACTAACGAACAAACAAACAAACCGAACATTGAAATAAATTGAAATATGAAAGAAGGAAAAAATTGCTAAATAAAAACACACAGTTAAACTGATTTTGCAGCGAAAAAAAACAAGAAATAAAAAATAATAATAAAATAAAACAAAATCGTCATTTTCATTTCCGTATGGATCTTGAACTAAAGTTTTTTTTTTGAGATACTTATCTATAGATATATATGCATATATGAATGTATATATGCATGTATATATGTATTTCTATTTGTTGTCTGTAATCGGTTCTCCCTGCTGTGGTTTTTTTTTTTTTTTGTTTTGTTTTATAAACGTATTTTATTTCAAATTTTTATTTTTTTGACCCCCTTTTGCGCTTTGCACAACCAGGCATGAACAATGAATGAAACAACAAAAACAAAACATAGATTTAATGCAGTTTGTTTGAAGTTCCCTTAAACAGAAAATAAAAAACAGACCAACTGACTGAATGACTCTGCCGCCACAGTCAAAACAAAATGAGTACAATGACTCATTTTTCTTTTTACAAACAACAAAAAAAAAAAAAACAGAAAAAAAACGCACACACTCATAAACAAATATTCATTAACTTCAAGTGTTTTTTGTTATTTTTCTTTTTTTTGTTTTTTCTTAGAAAACCCAACAAAACAAAAAACTAAAAAAAAAATTATAAAATGAAAAAACTGCATATCGAACAAAAAGCCATACACACACACACACACCCATAAGCGCATATACACATTTTGATCTCCCACATACAAACATTTCGATTTAAACTGGTGCATACAGTGGGGGGTGGGAGATTTAAAAAAAATAAATAATCATGGAAGAAAACATTTTTGCCATAAGTGGGCGTTATAATACACTTCGTAATAATAGCAACAACAACAAAACAAAAAAAATTATAAATATTTTTTCATTATTCATGGCGTTTCATATTACATCAGAGCAGTAACGAGTATGTATGTATGTATGCATATACTCCATATGAATTGTTTTGTTTTTGTTTTTATTTTAATTCTAATGTAACACAATATAATAAAAAAAGAAAATTGAACTTTTTACCGTTAACATCACACGTTGGAATTTCGAAATACACATATATAAATACATATGAAAAAGCAACAACAAAAATGTATTAGAAATCACGTAATTTGTAAATTGTTGAAAGTGTGCGTGCGACGAGGGATAAAACGAGAGAAAAAAATAAAAAAAAAAAAACAATTAAATATAAAAAAGGCATTTTATTTGAAAAATTTAAATGAATTCAAGGTGTCATAATTTATAGAATGGTATTCAAAACGTCATTAACCTAATTACAATTATGAATATTATATTAAATACAGTCAACAAAAAAAAAAAAAAACTTGTAGAGTTACCAACTCAGAATAAAGAAAAATATGGGAAGAAAGATTTATTAAACACACATACTTTCCAAGGTTGGAAACCCACCCCCCCTGGATGCTTGAACCCAACAACTTTTTAAAAAATTTGCAAAATTTTAGCAAAGATAATACAAATCCCATTGTTTTCAAATCCTTATTTAACGCGATGTACAGCGAATACAAGAAAATAGATTGGCAATTCATTCATCACAGATGGATCAAAGACCACAAAACACGTCGGATTTGCTATATCTGACGAAGGAACAGGAAGTACGCTGAAAATAGGACTATTGCCCCAAAGTACAACTATATTTGAAGCTGAAGCCATGGCAATAATTGAATCCCTACAGCTCTGCCAAATCTCACATGGAAAGTATATATCTGCACAGACAGGCAGTCGTTCCGTATTTGATGCTGCATTAAATCAGAACAATAAGAACGAATTAATTATCTCCACACAATAACTAATAATAAAAATGGGTAACAGTATTAGACCGCTATGGATTCCCAGCCACATTGGCATCATAGGCAACGAGGCAGCAGACCTAGCTGCCAAAACAGTAATTCAGCAACCAACATACCTTTTTATTCTAAAATCCAGGAAATTTCTGACAAGATGTGCTGCCATAAAATACAATATATCCTTAGAACACAAATGGAACAAATACAGCCACCCCAATAAGATCTTCAACCCCACAAAACAGCCGTTAATTCTGCCATCTTCAACCAACTGTTTACAAAATAACACACACACACACACGTCTCACTCAACAATATTTGTTGGACAAAACGGTACAACCAACATGCACTTTCTGTGCCTCTCAACCATTGACAGTTTTCCAGGCGGTTCGAGGTGATGTGAATGGTCGGGTCTGTCGTAGTTGGTTTTCTATAGATGTCAAGATAATGCAAATCTCTGTCTTTTCCTTTTTCCCATTGTGTATGTAATGTTATTATGGATTGTGTCTTTTAAGTCTGCTAGAATTTGTTCGGCGTTGTCTTGTTCGAGGATGCATATAAAGTATCTATAGTAATTTTTTCATTAATGTTTTTGCGTGTAGTGATTCGAGATGTTGCATGAAATTTTCTATGAAGATTATAGAAGTTGGATTTCCCATACCGAGTCCGTTTAGGTAATTTGTAAAAGTGGTTATTAAATCTAAAAAATGATATGCTGGTACAGGTCTGCAGTTTATAATGGATCTCATTGGTAGGTTTTCCTTGCATATTTTCGGTTCTGCTTTGTGTGTTGTTGTTCTGGGTTCATGTTCTTGTATTTGTATACTTTTCCGTCTGTAAACCATTTTGCAGTGTTTTAATAGGCTGCGTATTTCCCTTTCAGTTGGATAATTTTTAAATTTAGTGCAGTTGGTCTGTGGTAGAACTTGTTATGTTTAGTCTCTATAATATCTTTTTTGTAAAATACTACAGTCGTTTTTTTTTATTTTTTATTATATGGTCTTTTATCATTATTAATTGTCTTTGTTTCATTTTTGATTATTAGCAAAAAAAAAAAAATCAGCTGGTAGGTCTTAAACAAGGTTAAAGAATCGTTTTACTTGCAAAAAATCTAGAAATGTTTAGATTTAAAAAAATTTATTGCTGTCATTTTGAATTTTGCAATTTATTGTCGACGTAATCGAAATTTTTTTAAAATAAATTACTAAAAGTAAAGCAAACAAACAAACAAGGAAACAAGCAAACGAACTCAAAAATCTAAAATTGTAAATAAAAAATTTAAATATATGAAAAGTATCATATAAAAAATAAGTTATAAAATATACTTTTTTGCAAAAAACTTAAAAAAATTTTTTAAAGTATAATTATTGACCATGAACTCAGCACTAAATCTAGCAAAAAAAGAATAAGTTTCGCGCACACCAAACAAACGGCAGCCATTTTTCATCAATTAACAACTCAGCAGAAAATAAATAAATATATTAAAAAAAAAAAGAGAAACAAAATAACTAAATTGTTAATTTTACCAAATTTTTCCTTTTGTTTACCACAGCACATTACATTCCAAAACAAAAAAAAATTAATTTTAAAAATTATTGATGAGTCATAACTTTTTCCGAATACAATACAGGGAAACGAGAAAATTATGAAAAAAAATCAGAATCAGGTTAGAAAAAAGGTGACATTGCAAGATTAAGGGAAACTGTCACTCACACCACCATATATTTTCTTTTAAATTTTTCCAAAAAAGAAAATTTAATAATTTTTTTGTTATTCGACCTTTTTTCATTTTAATTAAATATGTGTCAATCTTTTAATCGGTCTTTTTAATTAAATTTTAACGATATATTTTTCAATATTTCGCTTTGGAAAGCTTCTTCAGAAAAATTAATTTTTAATAACAAATTTTATTAATAAATTGAAAAAATTTTTAAAATTTTTTAATAAAAATCAGACAAGCTCAACGTCAAGTAATATGCTGTCATTGTGAAAATTCGTGGAACCTGAAATTAATAGAATAAACTTTAAAAATGCACACAGCTACGTTCTCTCAAAAAGTCGTGACAAATTATACAAAAAAAAAACCAACAACAACAAAACAAAAAGCAAAATGAAAACGAAATCGTGACAAATCAATAAATTTTGTCTGAAATGAAAAAAGATCACACAGGTAATTTTACTTAAGGTGTGAGTTTTGCTACGAGTTCACATCACATGCCTACATTTTAACATCAATTAAGAATTGAAAGTTGTTATATTTTTTAAATAAATTTTTTCTGCATAATTTAGAATTTGTCGTTCTATTTATTTAATTTAAAAAAAATTTACTTTACTTTATGAATTAATTTTTTTCTGATTTTAATTAATCATTTCAATTTTTTTTTGTAGTTAATTATAAAGCACTAGGTCAATTTAATAAAAAAAATTTTTTTTAAAAAAATTTTTAAAAAACTTTTATTTTTTATTATTTTTTCGATATTTCGCCACACCGTTGGTTGGCGTCATCAGGAAAACAAAAATAATGAACAAACAAATTGAAAAAATTTTTTGATTACAAAATTGTTTTTTGGCCTCGAAACCACAACCACCAGCCAGAGAATAGCTAAATATCTAAAGAGACAAATAGTGAACTCTGGGGCCTACTGATTCCCGTGGAAATGTGTGGATTATCCAGATGACTCCTACTAGCCTTTAAGGGGCCTGGGCTCCCTTTTACTCCGCAAGCCACCAGTCTTGATGGGATAGTAGGCTCCAAAAAGACTATCATGTGCCCCCGGGGGGAAGTAAAAAAATAAAATTAAACTTGGAAGATTCAGATTGCTACAGTTGTTATTGGCATGATTTGAGTCAATCGAACGTAGTGCGATCAAAGCGAAATTTTGGTGGTGGGGAACATTCTCTTATAACTTCAAACTGCGTATTTGTTTTATAACCACCAGAATGAATTCAGAAATGTACCTAGAACTGTCCTTATTGCAAAACTTGACGAAAATTCTGACAATAAGTATATTTTCCTACAGTACAACACGGCAATAAATGTATCGAAAAAATGTAAGAAATGGTTTTCTACCAATAACATTGATTTACTTCTATGGCCGGCATACATGCAATTCCGATTGTAAACCAATCGAAAACTTATGGAGAAGGCAGTTTTTGACTGTTAATGAGCTGAAGGAAAAAATCAAAGAATAATGGTTGGGTATTGAAATTGAAACTCTTCGAAACCTTGTAAACTCAATGCCAAATAGAATATTTTCGGTCATACGAAGTCAAGGTGATCCAACTAAATATTAGTGCACAATAACTTTTAATATTTTGTAAATTATTTTAATTTTTTTTTAATTTAAAGGAAACTGCGTTTAAACGAATGTCTTTTAATTTTTTTAGTTTTTTTTTTATCGATTACGTATGACGTATATGAAAAATGTTTAATTTTTGTTTACTACTTTTAAGCTAATAAATCACTTAATCACTTAATAATTAAAGTCCTTTCAGTTTCTTTTAAAATAGAAAAAAAAGACATGGTGCGATCAAACGAATGTCTTACACTGTATTAAGTTTTCATATTCAAAGTGGTTTCTTTAAATTTTATCCAAAAAATTTCCAGTGAAAATTCTTCTCATATTTATTAGTTGCCTCCTCCCTCGTAAAATGACATCGCTCTGAAACCAGAATAAAATCCACATTTACCAAACAGTGCAGTCCTACAAAACAATATTTAACACTAAACTATGGCGAATTGAATTGAGCAATCAATAAAGGGCCATAGCCACTAGAGCTTTAGCAGCAATAATCAATATAGTGATTTTATTTCAAATAAATTTGTAAAACGTTAACAAATCAATCAAACAACATTTAGCTATTGTAATAATTAAAGACTGGCAAACGACTGGGTTTCTCTTCAGTTTTAGTAGAAAAATTTTATTGCAGAGATGATTTCCACCGATTGATTCATTTCGCTTAATTTCACTAACAGCCTCAACTGTGTTAACTATTTTACAGCAATAATTGAAAATTTAAAAAATTGTGTTAACGTGCTGTATCTTGTCGGTTTTTTTTTTGCCATTTTATTTACAAAACTCTCTAAATAACGTGGAATGGCACACAAGATCGCCTGTGAAATGTTAGCCTCAGTACGGAAAATGCATGCGATTTTTTTTATAGGCGAGTAAAAACGTTTGTATTCCTCTAAAATATAAATATCTGGCAGCATTGTTTTAATTGTTCTTCTACACACCCCATTTGCATACTTTTGGGGTATTAACAGTTCAGAAGGATACTGCAAACACAACAATTTGAATGGTTAACTTTAATACGTTATGTGTGGCTAGTATAGGGGCACTTTAGAAAGAAAGAATTTATCTAACAGAGAGTAGTAGAAAAAAATATCGATCGTCTGGAAAAAACGCAATATTAAATGTTTTAATTTTTTCAAATTATTATGGAACCATTTTGATTTGTTGCCACAAAACATTGAAAAGAAACGAAAACTAAGTGATAAAACAAACACGCATCAGCTGGTTTGTACGTGCAATAAAGACCTTGAATGTTTTTATACTTTTACACATACAATTACAATACTTTACATTTAACTGTTTTAAAAAGTAATTTACCATTATCATCATCATCATAAAGATTATAATGAAATATGATTTATTGTTATGATAACAATTTATTAGTTTTAAATATAAAAAAACGCGCTCACTTACTTAAGCCTTCAAACCAAACAAATTGAAACTTTTTTTTGTTATTGTAATACAAACAAACCAAATTAAAAACGCATCAAGTTAAAAGAAAAAAAAAAGAAACAAAAAAGAGAAAAAAGAAAATAAAAAAAATAATAAAAAAAATATTAAAAAAAACAAGTAATTTTGTTTAAGGTCTTTCGTTAATAGGCAAGAAAGAAGAACGATGTACAAATGTACACCTTCAAACAGCCATCAAAACAAGCATAGAAAGAATTGTGCGTGTGTGTTGCCATTCCATTCCATTTAATTTCAATTTTAATTTCATTTCCATTGTCTTACTTTTGCCACCCGCTTTAATAATTTATGCTAACAGGCCACAGTGGAACCAATAGCCATTCGATATACAAACACATCAAAAAAGAACCTCTTTTGCTATGCAACAAAAAGGAAATAAACTAAATTATACTTAAGACACATTCGTGCTTAACTTTAAACAATTCGTATTTTTCGTGTATTATTTGCCGACTTAAAAAAAAGGCCATCAATTTGTCTTATGTTTCGCAGAACTCAGTCGTTTCTGAACAAATTTTGAAATTTTAAAACTTACAAGGTTGTCGCCCCGCAGTACACATGATTGTGTTACATGACCTTGATTGAACGCCCATATAAAATTTAAAAAAATATGTTGATTTCAGAAAATAATGAAAAATATAAATTTAAAAATTAAAGGGTGTCCACACAAAAGACATATGATTGTTACATGTCAATTGACGCCTGGACGACACGCTAAAATGTTATTAAAATTGGCATCTAATTATAGTTCTCAATAACAGAAAGTAATGAAAGAAAAAAAAAAACATATTAAAAGTTAAAGGGGGTCCCTCTTAGAATTATCAGTTTTATATGATCCTTGCTTTGGAAGCGTTATAAAGCAAAAACTGCAAATAACGTTTACTTCTATAACCGTGAAAGCAAGTACAAGTATTTAAAATTAAATACTAAAGGGTATTCCCATAGCTGATGTTATTTGATATATATCGACCGCTTTTTTTTGAAGCACTTCAGGCAACAATGCCTGTTTAGTCACAGCCGTGCTACATTCTTTTGGGAAAAGGATACAGAAGAGATAAGACAGGTGGTGAAAATAGAATGATAGTTACATTGCCTTCAAGCTGTTATGTTTGTAGTGACAACAACCACCCCTAGATTGGTAGACAAATAACACTATCTACCAGCCTACCGAGCCAGCTTTCATTTCTAGAAGGCCACCAATGTTATCGTAAATTAACTGTCGTATAAGGCAGCACAGCAACCAGTGACTATGCCTTCATTACTTGGCCAATTTTTATTTTTTTGTACTGAACACAGCTAAGGTCTTTGTTGGGAATCGAACCCACAACCCCAAGTCTGGTAAGCTTGTACACTTGTAAGTACACTACCTACTAGCCTTTGGGGGCACCTTAACTCTTCTGCTTATTTGAAAAGACACTTTTTCGTTTAATTGATTTTTCTCTGAATAAAAAGGTTTGTTTGAAATTAAATAAAGGGTTTGCCATAAAACACCCGTAATTCTTACGTGTATCCTGAATCATTCTTAGAAGACATTTGCAGTATTCGCTTAAAGCAAAAACAATCAAAAAAAAGAATAACTAAATTTTAAAATAAAAGAGATGACCTTCTTTCACATTAAATACACAATTGAAATTTAAGCAATTGTTTTGTTGCCACCATAGATTTTTATGTTAAAAAATTGCTGAAAGCATTACAAATAAAATTTTGGTAGTTTTCCATACAAACATGATTAATTGCTTACACCTCAATTCGAATTGGACTTAGTTGCTTCCTTTTTTTAATTTAAATAATTTTAAGTCTATTTTTCTTACTACGACGTATTTGAATAATATAAAAAAAAAAAAAACGAACCGAATAAAAATGATCCGATTAATCGATTAAAAATTATTCGAATAATTGTGCATAAAATAACATTTTTTTAATGTTTTGAATTTGTTTTTTATCAATTTTTCATTTATTAATTAAATTATAAAATTGTTTATGAAACAAAAAAAAAAAATAATATAAATAAAATTTATAAAAAATAATTATTAATCTCAGTAGCGGGTCTTTTTTAAATAAATTTAACACTTAGGGCTATTCTGCATTTCGATTTGTGTTACATGTTCAAAACAACAACACCGCACCAGTATGAAAAATTGGCAAATTTAATGGCATCTAAGGCAGACACCAGCGATCAAAGTAAGGATTGGGGCAGTGTTTTGGGAGGAAGTTGCAGGAGTCCTCTATGCACTAGGTCCTCCAACAAAAAATACCAACGCATGGAAAAAAGTAGGTATGGTTTGTGTGTGATTATTTTGTTTTTATTAAATAAAAGTGTTTTTTTTTTATTGTATTGAATTAAAATTAATATTTCATTTGTTTTTATTTGAACTATAAAAAAATTAAAAAAAGAAATACAATAAATATATTTGTATTAAATTTTACATTTGGTTATGAAACTGATAACAAAATTGCTTATTTTGCTATTTCATTTCCACATTCCACAGTGATGCTATTAATTTTGTAAACATTGTTGTCTTCTTCTTTTTCTTTCGATTCCGTTTTTCTTCAGAATACCAATTTTCGATCGCAACGGAACTGAATGCGGAGACTTAATCGAAACGCAGAATAGGGGTGACTATATTTTTTCAATATTTCGCTTGCCTGTGGAAAGCTTCTTCAGGAAATTATTTTTTTATTTCGAATTTCCTGGGTTTTATGGATTCTGGCATTATCAATAATTAAAAAATGAATTTCGTAACTTTGGGCTCCACTCAATTTTATCCAGGAGCTACCTGAGAAATATTTGGAAACAGACTGAATTTACAGTGGAAATGGAAAAAAAACTTCCTTCCCCTTACGCTTGGCCCAACAACATGAGCACGTGCTTGTGAACGCGGTAAGTGGAAGTTAAAAACCTGCACTCATCTATAAAAATCATCTTTTCTTTTTATTGAGGAGACCAAATTGCTAATTTTGAGGCATACCTGTCGACGATTTTCAATACTCGATACGCTATTCATACGCTCCATTTCGATGGAAGCCATTTTCAGCGTTATATTGAGTTCTTTGAAGCCGTTGAAAATTGTAGACAATACAAGCGTTGCATTAAATTTGTCAAATAACTTTTTGGGAATATTTTTGAATGTTATTCCCGGCTCACTCTCCACAATCGTCTTAATTTTTTCCAGAATTTGGGGACTTAATTTTTTTTTTGGCCTATTTCTTCCACGAGAAAGTTCCACTAGTTCGCAATTTTTTTTTAATTTACCGCAAAATAATAGTTTAAGTGGTGTTTATATTTACTGACGTTATACGAGATACTTCCGCGATGGGGGAATACCATCCCCATACAATTTTATAATCAGTTGTTTTACATTCTTAAAAATGTTGGCATATTTTCCTCTACTTCTTATTGTTTCACTAACTTCCCCCCCACCCCACCCCCCCCCCCCCAGGGGCATATAAATATGGTCTTTATAGAATATTCCACTATCTAGACACAGTGCAACTGGGGAAAAAAGGGAGCTCAGTCCCCTGAAGTCAGACAGGGAGACAACTGGAAGCTCCACTTTATTTCCACGGGAATCAGTAAGCTCGCAGAGTTCATTATTTGTCTCTTTAGACATTTAATAGTTCTCTGGCTGATTATTGAAGTTGGCCCCTATATGGGAGTATCGTGGTGGTTGTGGTTTCGAGGCCCCATAACAGGTTTGTTTAATATGGTGGCCAGGATCATTTCACTGTTGATAACACCCTAAGTGAATGATCCAGTCCTGTGAGCATGCTTGACATGTGTTCTGGACAGGAGTTGGAAAGTCTCCAACTCTTTAGCAAGGTGTGATGGTTTGCAGTCCTGCCCTGGAATCATTTAAGTTGCAACTAGGTGGTTCTGTTGCTTAGAATTATGCCTTCGGCTATCTAGGACGCATGTATGACGTTCCAAATTATACAATTGTGGTTTGTGCACCATCAGATTAAGGCTACATAGCCAGGCGCGGATGTAAAACAAATCACACTCTGTTTAACTAACTTCTGTTTCTTTTAAATCACTCATTTTCAACTTTTGACTTAAAATGTGCAATTAATACCATTTTTAAATTCAATATCATTGATCCCTATCAAGTAAAGAAATTAATCCAGCCGTTATCATAGACCAACAACAACAAAGGCCCAACTATATTATGCATATACTGGCTTAAGCCAACTTAAGCAACTGTGCAAATACCCAATAATCATATGTGGCGAATTATAATGTACTTAACAAAACTTTTCATCAAATGTCATTTGCTTAAGCAAAGTACGAAACTGATTAAACATTCCGTACGGAAACAGCTGATTTTGCATTTTGTTATAGATAGCAGATTAGTAAACAAATGCCAATGGAGGACAAAAAATATTTTGTCTGAATTTAATAGAAAATGTACAAAGAAAAAATAGCTTTTATGACAAAAGAGACGCAGTTCAAAGGAACCCCGAGGGCCTTTAAACATTTTATTTTCTTTTCCATTTTTTTAACACACAATTTGCAATAAAATTTAATTTTTTTTATCAATAATTGTTTATAAATTCAATGATGCACACAGTTGCGTTTTTTTAGTACTTTTGGCCCAAATAATACATAGACAGGGATATTTGTGTAATTTTTCTTTCGTAATTTTCTTTAAACTATTCAACAAAAATTTATAAATTTTCAATAAGGATTGTATTAAGTATACAAAAACTATGATTATTAAAAGCCTTTTTGCTAATAAATTTCAATTATTTAGAAGGAAATTTGTTTTTTTTTTTGCAAAAGTACGATTAAAACAAATGTGCCAACTGTGCATAATAATTTCTATATGCCTGTAAGTACATTATAACCACATAAAAGTCTTCATTAATTCGCTTAAACATTTGACAGACTTTTCGCCCGACTTTGATAATAGCTTAAGCCAGCTTATGCATATTATAGTTGGGCCTTTATTCTGAAAAGATTTTCGTTTATTTTGAAAAAGGATTAATTTAAACTGAAAATGCTATAAAAGCGTCTTCTTCTTATTCAACACTCTTTTTTGTTGAGCAGCATAAACAATTTCCTCTTTCGACACAAATACACTAGAAACTCTATCTCTTCTCTTTCTCTCTCTCTCTCTCCTAATTTTTTAACTCGTTAGCCATTCTGATTTAATGGTTCGAAAAGTTACCCTTTTTTTTTGTTTTGTTTTTCTTCTAATTTAATATTTTAAATTACGTGTACGCTGAGGAAAATTTCGTTTCCGCAAACGACATCACATTAAAACGCACTGCAGAAATCTATTAATTTTCCATTTTAATGTTTTTCTCTTTTTTATTTCATCCACTTTATTTTCCAACGTCATCATCTATTATAATATTAAAAAAAGAAGCAAAAAAAGGAAAGAAATTGCTGGATTGTGTGTTTTAAATGAGATTTAAATGGTTTAGACACACTTAAACTATATTTATACTGCAGTATTAAAAATAATATAAAATAAAATATAAAATAAAATATAAAATAAAATGTGAATTCAGATGTGAAAAAATGATGGGGAAGGAGACGTAGACATCGACTATAGAAATTTATAGTTCTTTGGTTAAGGAAAACGAATGCATGTGAATAAAATTTTTAGAATAAAAAAATATGGCAATTGAGCAGAGCAGAGCAGGCAATAAATAAGAAACTTAATTGAATCATAAAGTAAGAAAACATTTTTTCAAATGTTAATTTCTAATTCTGTTTTCTTTTTACGTATTAAGAGGACGGAATTATATGTATGCATATACACACATACACATGTACCTATGTTGTTGCATATGTATATGTATATACAGCTACAGTTTCTAACAAGTATGATGCAACCTCATGTGTTTGAAAAGCTATAAAGGTTCAATATTCTGCTATAAAGTGTTTTTATAGAGGTATAGATTTTTGAAATGAAATAAAACAAAGTTGAAGCTTTTTAAATTGACATAATTATAAACTTAATTGTGGCTTCCAGCATATGACTGGCACGGCTGGCTAGGATCTAGTCTAATCTGGAGGTCTAACTTTCGATGAGTTTTTTTCAACATTTGTTACCGTAATTTTAGCCTACAAGTCTTCAATAATTTCGGTCTTATCGTCATAGACTAGTGACTTTACATATTACCACAGAAAAAATTCTAGCGGCTGTAAATCGCACGATCTTGGAAGCGAATTCACGAGTCTGAAATAAAACTATGCAGTTACCAAAGGTTTCCTTCCATAAAAAAATTGCTAAACGAGCTCTAGAACATATTGCACCATCTTGTTGAAACCGCAGCTTCAGCTCATGGTAAAAAAAAGACCGCTCTATGGCGGGCACTCCAAGACTGTATCGTTCTGGCTAGCATCGTTTATAAAGAAGTACTAACCTGTAGAATCCTCTAGAGCCCATAAAGCACACCAAAACAGTCAGTTTTACTGGAAGTTACAGTGTCTCACCAGACACTAGTTTATTGACGCATCCTTTTAAACAAAAAGTGAGCTTCATCGTTAAATGAAATTCGCTTCTGAAAATTGGAATCAACTGCAATCTTGAATTGGTCTTAACTTAAAATATCTCTTAAAAAGAGTATGCAGCAGATTTAATATAAATTATCTCTCTAAAAAAAATCGTAACGTCAAAATTGATCAGCGATGGAAGTAGACTTAATATCAATCTGGCAAATTAAAACTTTCACTCATCGATGGAACACTTCTGTGTTCACTCATATCCCCCCGGGAGCACATTGATATGTGCTTAATGGAATCTCACCATCTTGATATGTGTCATCTCGGAGTAAAAGAAAGTCAAGTCCCCTAGAGGCTAGCTGGAGCCAACTGGACAACTTCCACACAAATAAAAAGCAAACAAGGACCGTTTTCGGTGGATAGAAAATTGTGACTATTTTCATCCTTTTCTTCTCATTCTAAAGAATCGAGGAAGATTGCTAAGAAGTGTATAATAAAACTTTTAGCGACGTTGGAATAAGTGCTGTGAACTTAAGGAAAAGAAAAACCAAAGGAAATATATTTTATTTAAAAGATCAATTAGGGCCTCTTAAAAAGGCCCTGCCTGCCTCGGTAACAATTAAACTTTATATAGCGCGTTTCGTAACGTTTCATAAACACATTTTTGTTTACGATAAGAATTTCATCTTCTAAGTGCTCAACTGTTAATGTATGTAGGCATGTATGTATGTATGTTTGTACAAGGTGTCCGCCGGGAAGGTATAATACTTTGTGTTGCTGACATTTTGGTAAACATTAGTCTTGACACTCTTATTTGGGTACGGTTTTCCGTTTTCTTGACACTTTACGTTTGGCAGTCGTAAAGTAGACAGACACGTGACGAATTTACTGTGGGAAAAATATTCGATAAATCAGCGTGTTTTAATCGTTAAAACATTTTACTAAAATCAATCAACGATAACTGTGACGATGAGTGAGAAGTGACGTGAAATTTTTGGAAGAAACAGCGTGTAGTGAATGATTGCGAGGAAAGAGCATGGATCACATCGTACTGCAAGATGGGCTGAAAACATTACTGCTGCTCAAGAAAGTGTTTAAAATAATCCATCAATCTCAATTGGACGCCCTGCTTAGGAGCTTGGTCTTCAAAGAACAACTTTGGCTACAATTTTGCACAAGATTTATATAAGATTCAGTTGAAACAAGACCTTCTTCCACAAGATTTTTTATGCCGCCGTACTTATACCAAATAGGGTGAAACAGCTCGCCCTTAACCATCCCGACTTTGATGAAAAAATCATATTGAGAGACCAGGCACATTTTCAATGGATATTTGAATAAATAAAACAGTCGGTTCTGGGTAATGGGAAATTCTTAAACTATTCAACAGTCACCTTAGCATCCATTAAAAGTGAGAGCCTAGACGTTACTTCTTTAAAAACGAAAACGACTTGAGGGTAACTGTGAATGGGGAGTGATATCGTAATATCACTGAAAACTGATTTAACGCCACAATCGCATAAATGATTGCCATGTGGTATCAACAAGACGGTGTTACATCGCATACAGCCACGACTACAATGGAATTACTGCGAGACCTCTTTCCACAACAAGTTATTTGACCTCTAATGTCGCCTGATTTGACTGCTCCGGACTTCTTTTGGTGGAGGATTTTGGAAACACAAGGTTTATGCAAAGAGACCAGAAACGCTTAAGCAATTGAAAAAAAAAATATTCGTGACGAAATGTGAAAAATGAAATGTGAGATGTGTGAGAATGTAATGAAAAATGTGTTTAAAGGGCTCGCATTTGTGAGGCTAACAGAGGCGCGGACATTTTTTTTTTTGTTTTTAAAGAGAAGTAGCACTTCAGGCAACAATGCCTATCTAGACAAGTACCGTGCTACATTCTTTAGGAAAGGAATAGAGAAGAGATGAGAGTAGAAGGATAGTCGGAAATTATCTGCCGTATAATAAGACAGCACAGCGACCAGTGACCATGCCTTCATCGCTGAGCAGCCCCACCGACAATCAATTTTTATTTCTTTCTATCTTTCCATATTTCCAAAATTCATACCCAAATAAAAATAAGTAGCAACAATGAATATTTAGTCCAGTACCGTGCTACATTCTTTAGGAAAGGAATAGAGAAGAGAAAAAGAGGTGGTGAAAGTAGAAGGATATTCGGAAATTACCGCTGCCGTATAATAAGACAGCACAGCAACCAGTGACCATGCCTTCATCGCTGAGCAGCCCCACCGACAATGGATTTTTATTTTTGTAGTGAAAAAAAAGCAAGGTCTTCGTTGGGAATTGAACCCATAACCCCCATACTGACAAGCTAGTACACCACCTATTAGCCTACAGGGGCACCTAATCTGATAAGACATTCATTCCATACAAAATTATCGATATTAAATAAAACATTTGTCCATATGAAACGCATTCTTTTTTATTTAAATAAAAATTATAAACAAAGTAGTATACCTTCCCGGCAGACACCCGTTAGATAGTATAGCGACATACGCTATACCGAGTGTTTTCACTTGAATATTATTTTTAGAAGACCTCTCACTTTTTTTTTGCATTATTTTTCATAGACTGATTTATTCTGTTTAAGTTTCTTGCTTTCGTTGCATTTTTTATTTTTTTTTTGTTATAAAATAATCGCAAGAGGTTTTTCTTTTTTTTTTGTTTTTGTTGTTTCGTATTATAGTTGTTAATGTCGGCGCTCGTATTGCTTTGTTGCGTTTTTTTTTTTAATTGATTATGAAAAAGTATGGCTGCCAAACAGCACAAATAACGTGAGTGAGTGAGTTCATGTTATTTTTAGTAAAAACTGTCACGATAAAAAAAGTGAAATAAAATCCCCATAGTTTTTCATTATTTATTTGCAATGATTGCTATGACAGAAAAATGTGTTTTTTTTTTTTTTTTTTTTTTGTTTTAATTTTAAGTTGACGCTGACTTTTGTTGTTGCCTGAATAGTTTTTGCAAACATTTCTTTTATTACTTTCTTTTTTCATTTTATATTTTTCTTTTCTGTTTTTTTTTTAGGTCGTTGTAGTTTAAACGACAGTTGAAGGTGATTTTATTTATTTATAATATTTACTTAGAAATTACAAACTACTAAATGCGACAAATGATTATGCAAAAATTTTACAACAAAAACAACAAAAGGTTAAGTTTGAAATTAAATGTTTTTTGTTGAAAAGTGTTTAACCTTTCATGTAAAAAAAACTGCATTCACTGCATTCCCGTAACGATGTCTTTACATGTATGTGTGCATTGCTTTGGGTGGTGTTATTTAATCAAGCTATACGTTAGAATGCTTGTTGACCAATATTTGGTGGTCAGCTGGATTAAAATTGTATTGAAACGGGGTGTACGTTATTAAATGCCCGCCTCTGTTAGCCTCACATATGCTAACACTTTAGTGACCACTTTTCATTATATTCTAACACATTTCACGCGGTATTTTATCACGAATATTTTGTATGGCTTGTCAGTATGGGGATTGTGGGTTCGATTCCCAACGAAGACCTTGGTTTTTTTTCACTAAAAAAATAAAAATTGACTGCCGGTGGGGCTGCTCAGCGATGAAGGCATAGTCACTGGTCGCGTTTCTGTCTTTATACGGCAGTTAATTTCCGACTATCTTTCTACTTTCATCACCACCTGTTTCAGCTCTTGTCTATCCCTTTCCTGACGAATGTAGCATGGTACTTGACTAAATAGGCATTGTTGCCTAAAGTGCTACTTCGCTTAAAACAAAAAAAAAAAAAAAAAAAAAAAAAAAAAAAAAAAAAAAATATGCTTTCAAGGGGGCTAATGAAAATATTTCAAATATTTTTTGTGTTTTGCTGTTTGTTATTTGTGGCTGAACTTCGATTTCAATTAACTTTGCAACACTGAAACTTTAGTAATACATAGCAAGACTTAACAACATCCTTAAAGATTTTAAGAATATTCACACATACATACTTATCGCACGAACACGTATTTGGTATTTAAGTTGTCCATGGTCACAATACGACTATTACAACTGTTTATTATATAGTCTTAAAGTATTATTGTATTATTGCAAATGCATTGAAATGTAATTTAAAATTCAGTTTTTTTTTTTCTGCAACTTAGCAAAGAGACAATAGTTTATTGTAGATTTTCTTTCTTGCCATTCTTTGGTAACAAGTTTTTTTTCTTATTTTTTTTAACACCTCGACGTTGAATTGTATTGCATTATTTATGTCTTGGTTACACCTCTGTTTAAAAATAGGCTCTTTTTTCATACTGTGAGCGTCAAAAGAAACTGTAATGAAATGACTCAGCTGATTCCCTATTGGGAAAACAGTGTCTTATATATGTGAGCTTCAAAAGAAACTGTACAACTTTGACTTTCCTGTTAAAAACTTTAATTTCGTAATTTCGAAATATTTTAAATGAACATTTCATATTTTTGGTTAAGTATATATGCTTCTCTCATATTTTATTAAAAAACAAAAACAAAATTCCAACAAAAACAAAAAATATAGAACAAAAACAAAAAAAATCAGATTTTAAGCGTCAAAAGAAACTGTACAACACTTGTGCATAACTAGTAATAAGCAATTTTACAGTAAAAAAGAACCGTTATTTTTAAAATTTGTTTTACTACGACGTTTTATATTTTAGTAGCTATTTTAAAAACAAATATTAATAGATTTGGTTTTGTCGCAAGCAGTTCACTCAAGAGGATTTTGTATTTTTTGAAAAATGGGTAAGCAAACTTCTATAGATGTTCGCAAACTTGTGGTAAAATTTTACGAAGAAGGAAAATCTTTTCGAGAGATTGGTTTAACCATAAAAAGAAGCCACAACACTGTCAAAAATATAATTGATAAGCACAGAAAGTTTTCAAATTTAGAAAATCGCCCAAAATCTGGAAGACCACCAAAACTGAACGGCACTCAAATACGGTCCATTGTGCGAAAAGTAAAGAAAAACCCAACTGAAAGTGCCGTAAAATTATCAGAAAATATAAGAGAAAGCTCGGGTGTTAGTGCCAGCACAATACGCAGAGCACTACATGCGAATGGTCTGCATGGCCGAGTTCCCAAAAGAAAACCATTTATTTCAAAAATTAATCAACGTCGACGTCGAGAGTTTGCGAAAAAGTATGAAAATAAGTCCAATATGTTCTGGAACAATGTACTTTTCAGTGACGAAAGTAAATTTGAAATATTTGGTAAAAAAGTGCCAGCTAAAATTTGGAGAACGAAAAATTCAGATTTTGCCCAGCAAAATGTAACGCCTACAGTAAAACATGGTGGTGGTTCAGTTATGGTGTGGGGATGTATGGCAGCCAGTGGTGTAGGAAATTTGGTGTTTATAGAAAATACTATGAACAAAACAGATTACCTCAACATTTTAAAAGAAAACTTGGCACAAAGCGTGGAAAAATTGGGCTTGGATCGAACTTGGATCTTTCAACAAGATAACGATCCCAAGCACACTGCTAAAATAGTCAAGGAATGGCTGCTTTATCACACTCCAAAACAGTTGGATCATCCCCCCCGTCACCTGACCTCAATCCCATTGAACACTTGTGGGAGCATCTGGATCGGCAAATAAGAAAAACTGAAATTACAAGCAAGAATTCCCTTAAATCTGTGATAACGGAAGAATGGCTAAAAATTTGCCCGGATGTAAGAAGAAAACTTGTGGAATCGATGCCACGAAGATGCCAAGCTGTAATAAAATCAAATGGCAATCAAACGAAGTACTAATTGTTTTTAATTAATATTATTATTTTAATATAGAGATAATGTACAGTTTCTTTTGACGCTTAAAATCTGAATTTTTTTTGTTTTTGTCCTATATTTTTTGTTGTTGTTGGAGTTTTGTTGTTGTTTTTTAATAAAAAATGAAAAAAGTATATATACCAAATAAAAAATATAAATAATGTTGATTTAAAATATAAAAAAATTAATAAATGAAGGTTTTTACATGAAAGTCAAAGGTGTACAGTTTCTTTTGACGCTCACAGTAGTTGGAATAACAAGCACTTTACTGCATACGGTTTCACAAACTGCTAGTTCCCGTGTTGCCATTTATTTCTTATTTATACAAAAGAAAACAAAATACTAAAAGAGTGTTGCAATCATTATGATCACAAAATACAAATTGTGTCTTAAACGACTTCTTGTTATAAGAGAATTTCTGTTTTGGAACACTTCTTTTCAACTCGGCAACACCATAGCTTTTAAATGATTCACTTTTCTTATTTCAAAAACACTCCGGCCAACTACCATTTGTTGATTATATACGACTATTATCGAATTCGAAGCAATTTGCGTAATGAAATATGGCATTTGATATTCATGGAAAACATACTATCTTCTTGATTTAAAAGAAAGAAATTGAACAAAGTGCTTATGAAAAAAGAAATTATTATTGTTGGTTTAAAAAATCATCACGAAAAGTAAAGAGAGGCAATACTACGGCTAATACTACAAAAATTTAGCTAATGTTCCTCCAGTGGCACTGAAACAAGTCGCAATGTCAACAGTCATCGATATAAGCGATGAATGAGAGTTACAGTGATTGGAGTGGCTAAGCCTACAGACTTAAGAGCGTAAAAGCGAGCTCACATTCGATGACGTTAAGCGTCATTGGGTAACCCCAACCATATACATACTTTAAAGTCGTCATAGGCGATGTTCAACAATAAACTGAAGTTTTTGTGGTGTTAAGTAATCATAATTGAGGTTCCCCTGTAGGTTAGTAGATAGTGTACTAACTTATCAGTATGAGGTTGTGGGTTCGATTCCCAACGAAGACCTTAGTTTTTTTTTTTTCACTACAAAAATAAAAATTGACTGCCGGTGGGGCTGCTCAGCGATGAAGGCATAGTCACTGGTCGCTATGCTGGTCTTATATACGGCAGTTAATTTCCGACTATCCTTCTACTTTCACCACCTGTTTCACCTCTTCTCTATCGCTTTCCTAAAGAATGTAGCACGGTACTTGACTAAATAGACATTGTTGCCTGAAGTGCTGCTGCTTCTCTTTAAAATAACACAAAAAAAATCGAAGTATGGTTGTATTACAACAACAAATATTAGTTATTGTTGTAAAAATTCTGCCACGCAGTATAAAATCTGTAACGTAGTATAAAATCTTTATGCCGTGCAGAAATCTAAATCCAAATTGTCAGATCGTTTCCAGGCATAGAACCATTTTTTATGGGATCAAAATGGAAGATCATGCCACTAAACAAGCCCAAGGAGGCTTACACGTCAGTCAAACTATTTGTATACATATTTATTTTTGAGTTAATATTTGTGATGTCATTCATTTTGAAAAGGATTTGTAATAATTTACAGCCTCTAGACGGCCATCAAGGTTTGTTTTTTTATAAAACAACAACGATTTCATTTCGCTCAATAGCTGTTTCTTTGTTATTTCCCCCCTACTAGCTATATTGTTACGTTTAGACCTTTTATAAACGTTTTGTTGTGAGTTCTTTATTGCAAAATAAACAACATCAGTTTTTAGAGTTTTTAAAATTAATAACAATTTTATTTACTTTAACTACACAAAGTTGACTCTAGAAAACAATTTTGTTTAAGATGCACGTCTTTACTTCATCTGAATTAATGTCACACTGACTGACTATCCACTCAGACACTGCCCTTTTATATTTGTCCATTAAAAGTCTAGAAAATTTAGGAATCTTCTACTCGCTTTGTATCACATTTTGTTACTGACAATCCACTCAGACACTGCCCTTTTATATTTGTCCATTAAAAGTCTAGAAAATTTAGAAATCTTCTATTCCCTTTGTATCACATTTTGTTTTTGTTATATTTTGTTTATTTAATGTATGGTTGTGTGTATTTTTGTTTTTATACTGATAAAGTCTCTTTTGGAATTTATTTTAAGATATTTGTTATTGTTTTGTGTAGTAAGTTTTCTTAGAAAACTATGCAGGTGGTAAAAAAAACAGCCTACATGTTTGTTGTTGTCTTGCGCGTATAAAATTTCTAAGCAGGTAGTAAACAGAAATTTGTTTTTGTCTTGCATGCTACGCAGTTAGTTAACGACAAATTATGAAATTGTTGTTGTTTGCGTTTATACAATTTTTACGCAGTTTGTAACTAGAAATTTTGTTGTTGTACCATAAGTTTTCTTTAGCAAGCCATGCAGTGCGTAAACAACATACCCATTGCTTAATAATTTTCTTTTAAAACACATCCGATACAATATATATATATACTATTTTCCAGATTGAGAGTTTGCTGTGCTGTGCTTTGCCATTGAACTGAGAGAAATGCTGGCATCTAGTTAATGCTCATACTGCCACACATCGTGTGTAATCAATCATTGATAAGTTTATATATATAGATATATCTTTGAATTTCTTTTTATATCTGATTTTATTTTTAATTATTTTTCAATTTTTACCAAAACAAACAATAACTTATCTTAATTATACATTTTTTTAATGAAAATGTAAATATTAAACACACATGAAATTATTTATTTATCTTTATCATTTGCTAAAAAAAAAATGTTTTTTTTTTTTTTTAATTAAATTTTTTTCTGTTTTTTGTGTTATCTGGCTGCAAATTATATTTATAACCCACTTAACTACTTAAAGTAGGCGAGAAGAGATAGAGAGAGCGAAAGAGCATATGAGAGAGATATTTGAGGTATTAAAATACAATAAAGAAAAATAAATACAATGCATCCAGTCAAGTTAGTCAGCCAGTGAGACATTCCGACAATCATCCAGGCAAACAAAAACGTCAATCGTATCGTTTAAATATTTCTTAAATTTTGTTTTTGTTATTGTTGCTTGTATTTTTTTTTTTGTTATTTCACATGCATTTAAAATAATTTAACATGGTGTGGTGTTGTGTTAAATTTATAGATTTTTTTTTATATTTGCAACCTTGACCGTTGAAAAGCAATTTAAAATACCAAAAATTAAAAAAAAAACAAACAAAAAATGCATTTGGTTTGTCTGTCTGTTAACATTTTTATTTGTATAAAAAGAAAAACAAAAAATTGTTTTTAAATACTAATTATAATGAATCTCTCATCTACATACAAATTAATAGAGAGAACGAGAGTGGTAATCACACTCGCGTATATACATACATACACCTTCATTGACAACAAAAGCCATAACATATTTGTTGTTTGGATTTGTTTATGTGTGTGTATGTATGCTACACAATATTGGAGATTACGGTTTACACAACTTTACATGCCATTTGAGATGGTAGGACAAACACAGTTGCAAATAATCGTACTAAATATTATGGGCCATTTATTTTTTTGTTTTTACTTTTATTTATTTATTTTTTTTTATATATAAAAATACGAACTTATCTGTGTTTATAGAAGAACTGTCAATAACCGTTGCATCAGTGTTGTGTGTGTTCATTAATTTGTTTTTTTAATTTTTTTTTTACTGTATAGTTGTGTTAATATGAAAATAAAATTAATATAAAAATGCAAAACCAAACAAACACTCGTACACACCTATCAAGAAATATTTTATAAATATTACGGAAATAGTAATTATTTCTTTTTTTTTTTTATTATTATTTTTTGGTTTGTTTATATGTATGACTGACTGTTGCCTGCAGTTATGGCACATTTTGCGTATAATTTTGTACATTCATTGTTACCGAGTTAATGGACTTTATCTGTCATTATAAATTTATACGATATTTTAATTATATAAACTTCCTTTTTCGTTTGTTTTAATTTAAAGGAACGTGGTGTTGTATTTCATGAGAAAATTCAATTTGTATTCGTATTAAAATACATTGTTGGCAATTAAGCATCATTCTGACAGTGAAATATTGAATAGCGTTTAGCGTTTTATTATTTATTAAAAATTACAAAAAAAAAATAATAAAAAAAAATAATTTGAATATAGAAAAAAAATCACGTTCTCTATCCTTTCAAGGAAAAAATATTTTTTTTTTTCAACATTTTAAAATTATTAAATATATACAGTCGCATAGTAAAGTCTACATACCCCCTTGAAAATAAAGTTTTGAAGTTTTCTGTAAACCTTGTAGCATTAAAATTTATTCCAAAAAACAAACAAACAATTTTAACAAAATTTTAATCAAAAAATATTTATTAACAAAAACAAACAAAATTTATTTTTTTTAATCTTAAATAAAAAGACAGAATTAATTGTTGGTGGGGCCGCCACCACGACTTTCTAGAACACTATATAATCTATTTTTCATGGAATTTATCAATACTTTTGTGTAATTAATCGAAATTAAATTTTACTCTTCAAGTAAAGCATTTTTTTTGAGGTCCTGTTTATTTTTAATTGTTCTTTTCCTAATGCGACCATCCAATTCATCCCATAAATTCTCTATGGGGTTCAAATCCGGTGACTGGGGTGGGACAAATTATATAGTTGCCATTCTTTGACAATAGCAGCGGTATGTTTTGGGTGGTTATCTTGCTGAAAGAACCAAGCCGCCGTAAGACCCAATTGACTTAAATTAGCTTTGAGAATGTCTAAGTATACCAAGCGAGCCCCCCCGGGGGCACATTTATGGTCTTTAAAGTACGTAACAGCTATCTAGATCTGTGCAACTGGGGGAAAAGGGGAGCCCAGTCCCCTGAAGATAGGCAGGGAGTCAACTGGAAGCTCCACTTATTTCCACGGGGAACAGTGAGCCGCAGAGTTCATTATTTGTCTCTTTAGACATTTAATAGTTCTCTGACTGATCATTGAGGTTGGCCCCTATATGGGAGTAACGTGGTGGTTGTGGTTTCGCGGCCCCATAACAGTATAATGGTTATTATGGTGGCCAGAATCATCTCACTGATAATGACACGCAAAGTGAATGATCCAGTCCAGTGAGCATGCTAGACATGTGTTCTGGACAGGAGTTAGAAAGTCTCCAACTCTTTAACAAGCTGTGATGGTTTGCAGCCCTGCCCTAGAATCATTAAAGTTGCAACTAGGTGGTTCTGTTGCTTAGAATTATGTCTTCGGCTTCCTAGGACGCATGTATGACGTTCCAAATTATACAATTGTGGTTTGTCCACCATCTGATTAAGGCTACATAGCCAGGTGCGGATGTAAAACGAATCACACTATCTATACCAAGCGATCCATATTAATGTCAGTTAATGTTAATTTACCCACCCTAGCCCCAAACCATAAAGGCGATGTCAGACATTTTGTTGCTTTGCGTGACATTTGAAACTTTAAAGCAAAAGCGTAAATCAAGTGGTGTATGTCACAATAAACTTTGACAACACTCATGAATTATTTGTTTACGCCCACACACAAATACACAAACACAAATAATAAAAGCCAGGTGTTTGTCAAAGCGCGCAAAAAGTTGAATGTTGGTTAACTTTTCGCTTTGCGCTGCATCAAAAGTGCTTTATGTGGCAACTTTCATACATTTACGTACATTTTAACTCAAATGTCAAAGCGAAACTCTGACGCAACGCAAAGCAAAAGTTTTATCTGACACGGCCTTAACAGAGCCATCACCGTGCTTCACCGTAGAAAGCAAGTTTTTTTGGGGCAATAATGCTTCATTGTTGCGACGCCTTACTTTTTGCAAGTTGAACTTGCTTTCATCACTAAAAATAAAACATTAGCCCAAAAATCTTTGTCTTCATCACTATATTTCTTATCATATTCAACGCGTTTCCCCATATCTATTTTGCTTACGAATAGCTTCTTTCGAGGCACACAGTTATGAATTCCATAGCTTCTCAGTAAATCTATCACCTTTTCTGGATGCACTGAAGCAATATACTGATTTTTCAGGGTTTTTAAAATTTCTATTGCTGTTCTTGGATTTTCTTGCACGTCTAACAAAAATTTTTCGCGCAGCACGAGGAGTGGGCGACCACTTCTTGGTTTGTTTTCTTCACTATTAGTTTGATTTTATTTTCGAACAACCGTTTGAATGCTTGATTTTAAATGCCCGACCAGTTCTCGACCAATTTCTCTTAAAGATTTTTTTTCCTTATATTTCACAATCAGCTCACGTACGTTAACAACGATTTTTTCTTAACCCATTTTGGTTAAATTAACACAACTACAATATTAATATCGAACAATTAAAATTCTTTTTAACTAACGGTATCTAGTAAAGGCGTCTGAAGATTGTGATTGATGGCACTGTTTGCCCTACACAATATTCCTTTGGAATGTCATACCAAGCTTCTTGGATTTCTTTCCATAATTCGCCCAAAATTTGTTGGTTTTATCGAACGCACATGCCCCTCAACATCATTCCACAGGCTCTCAATTGAATTAGGATCCGAAGATTGAGCTGGCCACTTCAGAACAGTAATACCGTTTACCTCTAAGCAACTCTTCACTAAGCGCGACATGTCCTTGGTCATTATCATGCATAAATTTCCATCTTAGAGAAATGTTATCATTAGCGAATAATTCATAGTACTTGTTTATATGTTTTTGAATATGTGCTGCACCAGTTTAGTGGCAATCTTGTGAGTAGGAACTACACCAGGAAAATAGTGCCCACACCCTAACATTCTCTCCACCATGCTTAACAGTTTTAAGGGTATACTTTGGTTGATCTTTCTGGTTTGGAGGTCTCCATCCATACATACCGTTTTCCATTAGAATCGAAACGACAAAACCTCGACTCGTCACTCCAAAGAATGTTTTCCCATAGGCTTATTTATATCGCGCCCTAAATACAAAAGGGTCACAACTCAGAATATTAAAATTTTTAGGAGAGGCAAAAAACTGTTTAGTTCATCGTATTTTTCCAGTTAAAGAAGATAGTGATGTGACAGAAATTTTTGCAGTAGTTAGAGATGTTTACTCTGAATTAGTTTATTGAAAAAGTCAGTTTTAGAAAATTTTAAGTTATGACCCGTTTGTATTTAGAGTGCGATATGTTCTTTTGCAAACTCTAGCCGGAATTTAATATTTTTTCTTGTGACATCAATTTTTCTCACTGAGACGCTTTCTTGTTGTCCTGAAAGATGCATTTATACCAAAATCCTCTGAAATTTCACTTTTTAATTTTTTTTTTAGCTTTTGAAATGATCTTTACCAGCTGTTTGATAAAATAAACTGTCCTCCCTAGGTGTCATTTTTCTGACTCTAGGCTCTCGTTGTTAAACATTTTTGGTGGTTCCAGGGCGTTATAAATCTTCGGATCGCTAACATCATCAGTAGTTTGGAAATCTCCATTATTGTTTCTTCATCACCATTCAATTGTTGGCTAAATTTTCGGTCGGTATCCGAATTCCGCTACCTTTCATGTAGCCCACAATAAAATGTATTAAATTATGGAAAAATTGAAAACTAAATAACGGTTTCTTTTCTTAACATTACAGGGGGGATGCACTAAAAAATACACAAGATTAAATTTAATATTACAGAGTTGTGCAACTGATAATAACGAAACTTGTTACAACATATCGTGTCTTAAATTCGTGGCCACCACTGTATATACACACATATATTTCCAAGAATGTATGTGTGTGAAAATTTAATATATTTGTTCAACTTGAAACCGTTGCTACATTTCGTATCGTGTGAAATTTGAAAAACGGCAACGGCACCTATAAGAACAAGTTGTCGAAGTGGTATAAATGGAATATCTTTTTTTTTTCTGTTACAAAATATAGCGTAATGACATAGCCTTCTTTCTTTATATCTAAGAGAAAAATAAAAAACTCAGCAAAAATAAAAAAACTTTAAAACATAAAAACATCCGCTATGCTGTTAAAAGTTAACGAGTTACTGAACAAAATTTTTGTTTTTCATAGTTTTTATTATAATTATGGCTGTCGCTTCTTGAGAAACTTATGTAGTTTTTATAAACAATTTTATAGCGCTGCTAATTAATAACAATTTCATAAGATTTTAAACGTAAAAGAAAATAAAAATTGTTTTCCAGAAATTATGAAAAAAGAATAATGTCAGTAAAACCTGAATAATATTTAAATTAAAAGATGCTGCAACGCTAACCACTATTATTAGCGATTTTTTTTCTGTAAGCAACTCTGGTTTAATATATAAAAAGAGATAAACTAACTAAATACCTGAATAAAAATGTTAGCTGGGTAATTTACCGCCGACCTGAATGTAATATAAATAAATAAATAAATAATAAATAAAAGTAAAATAAATAATGTCAGCTGTCATCACTTTGGAGAAACCCCGTGTAATTTTTAGGTTTATATGTATATTTTATAATTTGTGTTTATGAAATTTTGTGGACAAAAAATAAGTAAAATATAGACAATTTTCATCTTTTTTTAAGGCCCGCAAAAAATTAGTGTTAATAACATGTAGTAGTGTGATATGTCATACCGTCTGTAAAACAATTTAAATTATACATGAGGAATTTGGATTTTCTTCCTCTCTCTCTATCCCTCTATATCTCTCTATATCACTCTATATCTCTCTCTATCACTCTATATCACTCCCTCTATCACTCTATATCTCTCTCTCTCTACCACTCTATATCTCTCTATCTTTATCACTCTATATCTCTCTCTATCTTTATTACTCTATATCTCTCTCTATCTCTATCACTCTATATCTCTCTCTCTCTATCACTTTATATCTCTCTTTACCACTCTATATCTCTCTATCACTCTATATCTCTCTCTGGCACTCTATATCTCCCTATCACTCTCTATCTCTCTCTTTCTATCACTCTATATCTCTCTCTATCCCTCCATCTCTCTCTATCACTCTATATCTCTCTCTCTTTCTATCACTCTATATCTCTCTCTATCACTCTATATCTCTCTATCACTCTATATCTCTCTCTATCACTCTATATCTCTCTATAAATCTCTCTCTCTCTCTTTCTATCACTCTATATCTCTCTCTATCCCTCTATCTCTCTCTATCCCTCTATATCTCTCTCTTTCTTTCACTCTATATCTCTCTCTATCACTCTACATCTCTCTCTCTCCATCACTCTATCTCTCTCTCTCTCTCTATCACTTTACATCTCTCTCTATCACTCTATATCTCTCTCTATCACTCTATATCTCTCTCTATTACTCTATATCTCTCTCTATCACTCTATATCTCTCTCTATCACTCTATATCTCTCTCTCTATCACTCTATATCTCTCTCTCTATCACTCTATATCTCTCCCTCTCTCTATCACTCTATATCTCTCTCTATCACTCTATATCCCTATCTATCACTATATCTCTCTCTATCACTCTATATCTCTCTCTATCACTCTATATCTCTCTCTCTCTATCACTCTATATATTTCTCTCTATCACTCTATATCTCTACTCTATATCTCTCTATGTCCATAATCAGACTATTAAATTCCTTTTTAAAAGGCAATAAAGCAAATTCAATGAAATTTAGCAACGTTTATGCAAAATTCTCGTGCCAGTACCAAAAAAAACTTTCAATGTTTATCAGTAAGGCGGCATATTATTTTGGCTGGTATATTTGCAAATAATTAATTAATTCCAGGAAAGCAATTAACCACCGCCCAAGCTCGAAAAGTATTCGTTACCTTGAGCGGTTCAAAAGGTTTTAGTAGATCTTAACATTAACAAGTCTTGAAACAGTGTTCTTCGAAGGTAGCCCATGCATTAGCAGCCCGTCTTAGCACATTGTATCTTTCCGACGAACTTCCAAAGTGTTGGAAGGTTGCTAAAATGTAACGACAATTCCCAAAAAGAAAGAGGTCACCCAGTTATTCCGCACTTTCCAAAGTCATAGAAAGTATTATTCACTTTCATCTTGTGGGGTACCTGGAATCCAACAGCTTACTTAGCAACCGCTAGTATGGTTTCCGTAGGGGACGCTCTACGGTCAACTTGCTACTTTTGATGTTGGTGATAATTTCTTCAGATTTATATCGAGCTTTCACAGGAATCGCACTATACAACGAGTTGTTGTTGATGGGACTTCATCAGACGAGTTCAAGATTAATTCAGAGGTACCGCAAGGCTCCGTTCTTTCTTCTGACCCATTTCTTTTTTTTTTCTAAATGACCTTCTTTGTTACGCTTTCAACCATAAATACTTTTTAGCAAACGGCGCCACCATTTATCATTCGTTTTCATTTGCTAATAGACCGAACCAGATGGAGGTGAGCTCCAGCAGTTGAATGATACCCTGAATCACGATCTCGCAACAATTTCGGAATGGGGTCGTGTGATTAGAATGGATTTTAATGCTCGTAAGACACAATGTTATATAGATCTGAGTTCGGAAATGATGCTGCATTTGTTACTATGAACGATATAGATATTACGGAATTGGACGCTCTTGATGTTCTTGGCATGAAAACTCAGTGTGATGTTCAATGGACTAAACACATTTTTCAAGTTTCTAAAAGAGCTTTCAAGTGGCTCGATTTTCTAAACTGGCTTAAGAAATACTTCACTCCATCCGATCTTCGTACTATTTATATGCGTCCAAAAATGGAATGCAATTCTCATGTATGGGCCGGCGCCCCAAAGTCTAGTTCTTGGACCACGTACAGGAAAGAGTCCAGAGGCTCATTGGGAATAGTAGAGTATCCAGCTGTATTGGTAGTCTAGAGCATCAACGCAATGTGGGAGGTATTTCACTATTTTATCGTTACTATAATGTTAAGTGCTCTAATAAAATTAGGAAACTTGTTTCTATTACTCAAAAGGTTTTCGCGTTTAACCCGATTTTCGTTAATTTTCCAGTGAATTGCACTACGCATTACAGACAAATTTCGTTTTTGAACAAAATAGTCCTTTCAGAGGTCTTTCCTGTCACTTTCAATGTAGGCAAGTTCAAATTGCCTCTTTCCTCCTCCCCACAACCTAATTTTCTAGTACTGGCACAATGCATTGCATGTGTAGGGGTCATCCCCTGAGTGCTAGTCTGCGAAAAAAACAATTAAACTGCGATTTTGTCAAAAATATTACAAGTCTATGCAACCAAATTTTACTAGTTGTCTTCATGAAATTTATAGAAATGAACAAATATGTCAACCTGAATATTTTTTACGTAATTAAAAAAAAATCAAAAGACGTACACAAAATATTTATATTTTATCTAAAGAAAAGAATTTCTCGAAACTCAAGTCTGAATGTGGCACCAACAACTTGGTGCTATTCTATTTTTGGTCCCATTAAAGCATAATATTACGGCAAAATAAAAAATATATCTAAAATTATATTCATATGAAATGTTTCTGGCAACATGTTTCTAAACAGTAAAATTTTCTATCAACATTAAAATGTAAAACAAACAATGTAAATCAACACCGCTAAAATATAGTCAAATTTTAGTTATTGAGCTTAAAGCTTAGTACTCTGTTCTAACTTGCGAAAAGTGTTGAGCAACATTACATATTTCGCTTGAAAACTTTGACAGCTGATTCTCTCTTTTTATCTAATTTTAATGTTGCGCAGTACGGCAGACAAGATGTTTACGAAATAAAAAATTTATAATTTCACTAAAGAGGCTTTAAAAATAATTAAAATTCTGTTTTTATTAATTAAAACTTGTTTCTAAACAAAAAAAATATTTTTTTTATTAAATAACTTTTAATAAGGTGGATACATAAGGCAATAGATTTTATTGCAAAGAATAATATGAGCTATTATTTAAAGAAAAACTTTGGCTATTATAAAAAAATTCATATACTTATTTCAGCCTTTTGTTTTGTGTGGCCAGTCTTTAAAAAAATTGAAAACTCATATTTTACTATGTAAAAATTACTATTATGCATTAATATTAAAAATAAGTAGAGCAGAGATCTCATCGTAAAGCATAACAATAATTTTTCATCGTACATTTTCGCCAATCTCATTAAGCAATTTGTAGTTAACAAGGAATTAATATAATTATATATAATTGAGGAAAGGCGCGTTGACATTATTTTGGTTTTGTTGTTTTGCCATATCCACCAACGTTGTCATCACATCTGCCACTTTTGAGACACCTGCTCACATTTCATTTCGATATACGTTTTTCGATGAAACTACTGTGTTTTACTAAAATAAAAATCTGTAAAACTCTAATTAAAGTTACGTTTTAAATTAGAATAATAAAGACTTGGTGTCTACTTACATATAAATAAGTTATTGTTTTCTCCGGTGGCGTAATAGATAGCATTTCGGAATCAGATAATATATATTGCGTGGGCTGCCGATCTGGCGTGCTTAAAAGCTGTGAGCAACTGGTTCTACAATCAAAATTTGCATCACTTACGAAAGCTACAATAAGCAACAATAAATTAGAATAATAACACTTACGTTCTTAATTTCGACGTCTCAGTGAAATCCTCAGAAAACTCCCAGGGATCCTGAGATTCGTCTGAATAGAACTGCAAGTCGCATCCACTACCAGATTTTTTGATGCTTTTCGTTTTTGGTTGTAATACGGTTTGCTACTCGAAATACTCCTCCAGTTTTGCTCACACACTTCATCTAATAATAATTAAAAAAGATCATACATATGTATGTATATACATACATATATTTCAATCCTTACCAGGTTTTCCAATCTCTTTAGCAGTATCTATCCACGATGATTGCGCGGCACTGCGGTTAGAATATATCATTTGGGACTTATCCCAAATAACTTTTCTTTTTTTTTACTGCAGAAATAAGGATACACTTTTCTGCGTCACTAAATTTTCTTTTTTCTTTTTCACTTTTTAATAAATTTACGCTTTTCTCCATACTTTTACTTTTTGGCACAACAAATTTAAAATTAAAAATACAGTTGTTGCTCACAATTCCGTGCGAAAAAAGTGCTGCTCATATTGTTTCGTAGTTAAAAAAAATGTTGCCTGAAACGTTTTTCATTTTTAAAAACATGCTGCCAGAAACATTTCGTGACTTTTTCAAAAATAAACAGAGTACTAGTTCAGCAACATTATTTCTTATTTATTTCGTATGAATTATTTTTATATGGGATTTGACAGCATTTCGCACGAAATTATGAACAGAGTATCATGCTTAACTTTGAAGTTTTTTTTGTGTTTTGGCAACATGTGTTAAGATGTATATTATATTGTATAACTAGGTTACAGAGCTGCCAGATATATTTTTAAGGTTTATCAAAAAAAAAAACATTATTTTTGGTATGTAAAAGGAGATTTTTGCCTTTTTCCCAAATTAAAACTTATAAATGAAATCTGTTTGGTCACCCAGTATAATTTTTCTTACATTTGTTTTTCTCTTTTATTTTTTCCTACATATTTTTTGCATAATTAATCCCCCAAACCGGTTCTTAGCTTACATACAAATATAGAACAAATAAGATTGTATATTGTTGTTGTAATTGTCAAATTCTTTGTATTTGGATAATCTTTGAATTTTTGTGCATTAATAAAGAGTGTGAATTTGAACGTTAATGAAAGTGGTTGTCTTTGGTTTTATTTTATTCGGTTAACACAGCCCAATTTATTTTATTAAGTAATAATTTCGACCATTAAACGCCTTGGTCCTGACATTTTGGCGCCCAACGTGGGGCAAGTGTTAACATTTTTGTGCTAAATCAAATAAAAATAAATTTGTGGACATTAAGACATTTGTTTAAAGACTATTAAAGTGAAACAGCTTTAACAAAAATATTTTTTAATAAACTTCCAAACGAGATTAAGAAGAAAGAAAAAATTGAATAGAAGATAATAATAAAAAATATATTTTGGAAAAAGCAAAAAATAGCGTTAGTTTTGTTTCATATAATTCACATATGAGAATACATATTAATATTCTTCTCATCTTCCCGTACACACTGAGCAATCACAGGCTGGATTTATATTGTTTGCTTTGGAAGAAGTGACGTCATTATTGGAGTGTGTCATTATATTGTGCCCTACACAATAACAAGTTGAGCATTCACAGAGTGCCCTTGTATTTTGTCTCTTGTGAAGTATTACTTGCTAATTTACTCTTTGATAGCTTCTCTTATTTCTGGTTTTCGGTGTATACCAAATACACAATTTATCGCTGATAGTTTTTATACTTTTTTGGATTTGGGTTTTTGATCGACAAAAACAACAACTAACTTGCAAAATGTCTTTAGAGGAGTTAAAACAGCAAAGGGCTAATACAAAGAAAAGCATGACGCGCATCAAAAATCTGATTGAAGCTAATGGATCCAGTGGAAGCAAACCATTGTCTTGTACCGAACTTAGATGCAGGCTTTCAATAGCAGAGGCGTACTTCAAGCAAATTCTCACCTATCAAACCAAAATTGAAAGTCTTGATCCAGATGACAACAGTCGTGCTGAATTAGAAGATATTTTTATTGCAATAAAAATATCGGTGCAAGAACAAATTGGTTTAGAGTTGCACGAAACAACAATTAGTGACACTACGCTTTCGACTTCCACTTATCATCACAACAAGTTACCATCGCTTAAACTTCCCACCTTTTCGGGCAAGTATTCCGAATACAAAAATTTCATAACTTCGTTTAAGCAAGTTATTGACCGTGAAATGGGTCTATCAAATATAGAAAAGTTTAACCACCTTCGTAACTGTTTACAAGGTCCTGCATTAGAAACAATAAATGCATTTCAAATTACAAATGAAAACTATCCAAAGGCTTTGGAACGGCTGAAGACAAGATTCGACAATAACACACTAATCTTTATGGAAAATATTGTATCATTATTTGAATTGCCTGCCATGGTACAACCAGATTGTAACCAACTAAGAAGTCTTGCAGACAATGCATCAGCTCTCTATTCATCACTTTTATCGCTAGGTTCTGAACGTGATATTTCAAATGCAATGTTGATCCATATTATTATGCAAAAGGTAGACGAAGAATCACGAAACAAGTGGAAGGATTCTTTAGATTTTTCAAAATTGCCTACATGGGATGAATGTTCGAATCTATTAGAGAGACGTTGCCAATATTTACAATCAATTGATGGTGCACGTCCTCTGGAGCCTAAAAGTGTCAGTTCTAAACCACAAAAGATCAAAAGGTCTTCAACATTTGCCTTGGCAAAACGTTCATGCCAAATTTGTAATTCAGCCGATCATTTTTTATCCAATTGTAATCAGTTTAAAAATATGGAAGTTCCCAAACGGTTTGAGAAGGTAAAGCAATTACGCCTTTGCCTGAACTGTTTGTCCAGTAAGCATCAGGTCGCCCAATGTCCATCGAATTTTAAATGCAAAATTTGTGGAAAATCTCATCATAGTTTGTTACATCGTATTCAACAACAACAACAACAGCAAATAGTTCAACAACCAAATCTACAGCCTACTCAACAACACCAACAACAACATTACAATACTGAAGACTCTGTAGTGACTCATTCGCATTTTCAAAGGTCATCTTTTGAGCAGGTAATTCTTGCTACTGCTATAGTCTTAGTTCGAGGAGCTGATGGAACGTATCATCCCGGAAGAGCACTACTTGATTCGTGCTCTCAAGTCAATTTCATCACAGACAGATTTTCACAAACTCTCAAATCTTTAAGAAAGAAACAGCATGTCAAGATTTATGGTATTGGTGAGTCCTCTACAAATATAAAACATACTATTTGCTCCACAATTAAATCAAGATTTACTAATTTTGAGATGCCACTCGACTTTTGTGTTACGGCTCATATATCGTATCAACCCGAACCGGAAATTGATACTTCCGCTTGGAACTTACCACAAAACATCTCACTGGCTGATGAAAGGTTTTACAAATCAAAACAAATTGATTTGTTAATCGGCACCGAAGGATTTTTTAATTTATTATCAGTTGGACAAATAAAGCTTGGACCCAATTTGCCTACACTTCAAAAAACTCTTCTTGGATGGGTAGTTTCTGGACGATATAAACAAGGTTCTACAATACAATCACCACAGAAATGTCTTATGACGTTTGAGCAAGTTCTAAATTTGCAGCTGGAGCGTCTATGGCTATTAGAAGAAACAAATCGAAAGGCTAGGCCATGGACACCTGAACAATCTGAATGTGAGGCGTTTTTCTTGAAAACTGTCTCTAGGTCTGCTGATGGCAGAATTATAGTGCGCTTGCCTTTTAAAGAAAATAGTTCTACTCTAGGACAATCATATGATGTTGCAATGAAAAGGTTTATTTCCCAAGAGCGAAGACTAAATCATCAGTTAAGTTTAAAAGCGCAGTACAAAGAATTTATGGTTGAGTTCGAAGAATTGGGACATATGAGTTTAGTAACCAATTCGCATCATTTTAAACAACACTACTACATACCACATCATTGTGTTTTAAAGCCATCAAGCGTTTCAACTAAATTACGAGTTGTGTTTGACGCGTCCTGTAAAACCACCACTCAAAAATCACTCAACGACATTTTGCTAGTTGGTCCGACAATCCAAGAGGACTTATACACTTTGTTATTAAAGTTTCGACTATATCGTTTCGCAATTTCGGCAGATATAGTTAAGATGTTTCGCCAAGTACTTCTCCATGAAGAGGATCGTCCGTTTCAGTATATTCTTTGGCGAAATAGTACCGATCATAAAATTTCAACCTATCAAATCAACACTGTTGCCTATGGAACGGCCTCTGCTCCATACTTAGCGACCAGAGCTCTGCATTTCTTAGCGGATACCTATGCTTCTAAATATCCAATTGGATCTCAGGTAATAAAACATTCATTTTATGTTGACGATTTTCTTTGCGGTGCAGATACTTTAGAGGAACTGGCTCAAATCAAAAAAGAAGTTATCGACATTCTTCAGAGAGGCTGCTTTCCATTGGCTAAATGGCATTCAAATCACCCTTCACTTGTAGAAGAAGATGGCAATAAAGTTCTCAACATGAATGATCTATCTATCACAAGTGCTCTTGGAATTACTTGGGACCAATGCCGTGACGTTTTCCTCTTCACATTCAAGCCTAATGCAGAAATTGATGGTAAGATTACCAAAAGGACCATCCTGTCGATTGCTTCGTCCCTCTTCGACCCATTGGGGCTTCTGTCGCCTTTAATCATTAGGTCAAAAATAATTTTGCAGGAGCTGTGGCTTTTAAAGGTTAATTGGGATGAATCAATTCCGCAATCCATTCATTCGGCATGGCTAGAGTTCGTTAAGGATCTAAACTCTTTGTCATTACTTGCAATACCAAGATTTTGTTTGTCATCAAATGCTCATCTCATTCAGCTCCATGGTTTTTGTGATGCCTCAATCCGAGGGTATGGTTGTTGTCTTTATATTCGTGTCGTAGATACTAGTGGTAATATTTCAGTTAAATTGCTTACTGCGAAATCGAAAGTAGCACCAACGAAAAAGAAATCATTACCAAAACTAGAACTTTGCGGAGCTAAACTGCTATCATCGCTCTATGATTCCACGCGGACAACATTGGATCACCTTTTTTCTGTAGTGTATTTATGGACTGACTCACAAATAGTCCTCTATTGGCTTAAACAACATTCCGCAACATTGTCAACATTTGTTGGAAACAGAGTTTCCGACATTCAGGAGCTTACCTCATCATGTACTTGGAAACATGTTCCTACAAAATGCAATCCAGCGGATATTGTTTCACGTGGCTGCAAAGTTGCGGAACTTAGTTCATCAATTTGGTTTTCTGGTCCATCATTTTTGAATCTAAATGAAAGCTACTGGCCGGAAAATGATTACTACATTCCTCCGTTAGAAGAATTGAACAAGGAAAAACGTAAATCTACTTTCTTTACCGATTTTAAGCCAAACTATCTTTTGTACTGCCTAGAAAACATCAGCTCGTACAACAAAATTTTGAGAGTTGTCGCTTGGCTTTATCGATTTATCAAAAAACCTATATATCTCGGTCAAGGGTTATCAGAATTGACATCATTTGAACTGCAAAGAGCCCTATGGTGCATTGTATGGAATATTCAGCAGCAGTACTTCAAAGAAGATATTCGTTGTCTTGAAAGGAACCAGCCTTATGAAGGACCGCTGAAGGGCCTGAACCCATTTTTAGAAGTAACATACGGATTTTCAATTCTAAAGGTTGGTGGTCGATTGGAATTAGCCAATATACCGACGTCTCAAAAACATCCAGCATTTCTGCCAAATAAATGCAAATTTGTTGATACTTATGTTCGACATCTCCATTTATCGAATTACCATGCTGGACCTAGGGCGTTAGTAGCCCTAATTCGAAACAACTTTTGGCTTATTAATGCTCGAGCTATAACACGCCGTATCGTCAAATTATGCATACATTGTGTACGTTACAAGCCAAAATTGCTAAGTCAAATCATGGGTAATATTCCTGCTACACGCTTGTCTGCTTGCCGCCCATTTGAAAGATGTGCTGTTGATTTTTGTGGCCCCATAAATACATTTTTGCGAATTCGAGGGAAAGCACCTTACAAAACGTATGTGGCGATTTTCGTATGCATGTCCACAAAAGCAGTACATATCGAAGTTGTATCGGATTTGTCAACAGAAGCGTTTATTGCCGCCCTAAAAAGACTTATTGGCCGTAGAGGACTTCCAAGTGACATTTTTTGTGACAATGCCACAAATTTTGTTGGGGCAAACAACAAATTGGCTGATTTGAAAGCATTTATATTTAAAACGGATACGCAGAATTCTATACATAACTTTTGTTCCAACAAATTCATTAATTTTCACTTTATTCCCCCTAGGGCTCCTCATTTTGGCGGATTGTGGGAGGCTGCCGTCAAGTCAGCAAAATCTCATCTTAACCGTACATTGATGAATACCCGGTTAACCTATGAGGAGCTCTGTACAACTTTGGTGGAAATAGAGGCTGTTCTCAACTCGAGACCTATATCACCACTTTCATCAGACCCTAGTGATTTGGCTGCTCTTACACCAGCACATTTTTTAATAGGCAGTTCACTTAAATCTTTACCTGAACGTCTCATCAACTGCAAGGACATTGATCATCTCGAGCATTGGGCTCGTATATCAGCAGTTAAACAGAGATTCTGGAAACAATGGTCCTTTGACTACTTAAACGAATTGCAGTGCCGTACAAAATGGACGAAGGAGTCACCCAACATAACCAGTGGCTCTATGGTACTTGTACATGAAGACAACTTACCTCCGCAAGAGTGGTTATTGGGAAGAATAGTCAATTGTATTTCTGGAAAAGATAAGAAGGTCAGAGTAGTGGATGTGCGTACGGTCAAAGGCATCATACGTCGTCCTATACATAAGATTGCCTTGCTTCCTGCTTGAAAATTAACTTTTCAATGGGGGCGGAATGTTTGGTCACCCAGTATAATTTTTCTTACATTTGTTTTTCTCTTTTATTTTTTCCTACATATTTTTTGCATAATTAATCCCCCAAACCGGTTCTTAGCTTACATACAAATATAGAACAAATAAGATTGTATATTGTTGTTGTAATTGTCAAATTCTTTGTATTTGGATAATCTTTGAATTTTTGTGCATTAATAAAGAGTGTGAATTTGAACGTTAATGAAAGTGGTTGTCTTTGGTTTTATTTTATTCGGTTAACACAGCCCAATTTATTTTATTAAGTAATAATTTCGACCATTAAACGCCTTGGTCCTGACAAAATCAATAAATTTTTTTTAATAAAAAAAAAAAAAAATAAGTTGGCATTAGACAAATAAAGTTTTGTGAACTTAATAAAAAAAAATTTTACAAATTTTGTAAACAACCAAATTCATTAAAAAAAAAAAAACACAAAACAAAACTATTGTGCAGTTCTAATTTTTGGCTGTTAAAATTCCAAGTTTTTTTGTTTGTGTTTTGTTTTTATTTTGCCTCTGTTTCTAATTTTTTTTTTATTTTTATTTTTTTTTTTTGGCAACATTTAATTAATGTAACGACGAAACTTTTGTAAATTTATTGTTTTTCTGTTTTAAGTTTTTTGAACTCTTGCCAATATCACCATAACGAAATGAAACCATCACATACTTGAAAAACAAATTGAACAAAAAATCATTTTTAATAATAGTTCAAAGAAAAATAAATAAATTTAAATAGAAATTTATAAGTTGCAATAAAACTAACAACAACAAAAAATTATACAAAAATACTAAAATACTTTGTTCGATGAGGGCGAATCTTAAAAATGAAATAAAAATTCAAATAACGTCGTCAACAGACAAAACAATTAAAATGTGAAAAAAAAATTATTCATAAATAAATGATTATTGTACACATTTATTTCAGACAAAATTTTTAATGACAACAACAACAAAAACAAAAAGCTTTTTTTTTTTATTTAAAACTGGAAATTTGTATAACTGTGGTTTCTATCATTATCATTTAAAACTTGCATAATTATATTCGTGTTTGTTGTTGTTATTGCTGTTGCTGTGGTTGCTGCTGTGTTGTTTTGTATTATAAACACTTAAATAAAACTGGAAATGTGTATAATTAACTCATTAAATAAGTAAAATTTAAAAATGGTTCATTGTCTTAATGCTGACGATAACAGACACACGGACTTAGTATGAATATTTATGCAAATTTATTTATTTAATTTTTTAGTTTATTTAAATAACGCTCGTTTACGACGTCCTGCTCATCATTTTTATGTGTCTTGAAAAAAAATAAAAAACAACAGTAAGGAGCAGAATTTAAAAAAAGAAATGAAAACACATAACTTAATTAATTTATTAATTATTATTTACTTTATTTGTGATTTTTAGCTTACGAACGAAAAAATATTAGTTTTCATTAGCAAACAGTTTTTTTAAAATGATTTTTTTTAAATAAATTCTTTTAAATAATACGGAAAACAAATACATGATTGAGGTAACCATAACATGTTTTTTTTTCGGACCAGCACTCAGGAGATGGCCACTACGTATGCAGTGCTTTGCACCACAACTAGGATATTAGGTTATGGGAAGGAGGACAGAGGGAGTAGTGTTTGTGGGCATTCAATTTGAACTGCTCTACATTAAAAGTGACTGGAAAGACCTCTGGTGAGAAAACTTGCGAGTATGAGGACCAACTTCCCTAATTTCATTAGAGCACTTACCATTGTAGTAACGATAGAACAGTGAAATGCACTCCACATTGCGTGGATGCCCTAGAGAATCAATAGAGTTTGATACTACCCTACTGTCTCCAATGAGCCTCTTGGCGATTTCTAGGAAAAATCGATATAAATCTGGAAAAATTATCACCGACACCAAAAGCAGCAAGTTTTGACAGAAGTGCATCATACCACGCTCTATCAAATGCTTTGGAAATATCTAGAGCCACCACCTTGCTTTCTCCAAAATGAAGTATGGAATTACACCATTGCTCCGACAAGAAGGAAGCAAGTCACCCATAGAGCTCCCCTCCATAGAGCATCGGCAAGCTGTTGTACTGCAGGTACCTCACAAGATGATAATTAATCATACTTTCAAATACTTTAGAAAGTGCAGAACAAATTGCGATTAGACGGTAATTTTCAGAGTTGTTGTTAGCCTTCCTCTGTTTAGGGATTGGCATTACATTAGCAACTTTCCAGCACTTCGGACATTTTCCGACATGGCACAATGTTGCACACAAGACATTTTTTTAGAGATAATAATTTTATCATTATTAGAAACATTTTATTTATTTTATCGTTTTATCATTTGCTCGAAATACCAAAAGAAACATTATGTTATTAGGGTTAATTAAATCTTACCATTATATGGTTAAATAACATTTTTATTTTTATCTAAAGCATCATGTTTATTTAATATAAACTTAAGATTATTAATATTTTTATATTTATATTTTTTTTTAATACATATATTCGAGTAAAAATAAAAATTGATGAAAAATATGTTATTTTATTTATTTTTATTTATTATTTACTCCAAATAACATATTAAGTCTTGGGTAATAATAAGCTTTAAGGTTTAAAAATACTATTCCGCTTTTGAATTAAGATGGTTATATCGTACGAAACTGTGATTTCTATTTCTAGTCGATTAAAAACGTCTAGTTTGCTTTCTTGTAGAATGATCTGGCAATTCTATTTATTTTTTTTTTATAATTGTATTGTATTGAGCCATTAAAATTAACTTTGCAACAATTAAAAAGTACACAGCTGCCTTCTTTTCTAAGATTATTGTGTGTATGTATAAATAATATAAAGTCTTTAGGCAGAATTTAAATAAAATACTTTGTTTCAGTTATATCTATAATATATCAAATCTACATATGTAGGTATATATTTAAATATTAAAAAGGTTATGCTTATAGTAAGGAACTTGTTAACAAAAGTTATAGTGTTAAAATTAACCATATGAAATATTTTCTGCCTTAAATGTTACTCATAAACTAATGTTTTAGAAACAAAGTTTATGTTTATAAAAACTATATTTTAGTTGGCACAATAATATATTGTTACAGAGAAGTAAAACGATCGTTGTTCAATTTAGGTTTTTATAAGCTGAGCAGATTCCTTAACACAGAAAGACAAAAAGTTAGCTGGCAACAATAATTAAAAAATCAAATTATGTTTTGTCAAATACACAGCCAGCGTTCGCTTTTTAAACGTTTGGATAATTTTTTATTTTCTAATTCGATTAATTAAAGTAATTAAGGTGCCCCCGGTAGTGTGCTAGCTTACATGACTGGGGGTTGTGGGTTCAATTCCCAAGACCTTGGTTTTTTCACTACAAATAAAAACTGACTGTCGGTGGGGCTGCTCAGTGATGAAGGCATAGTCACTGGTCACTGAGCTGTCGTATACGACAGTTAATTACGTAACTACTCTATCGCTTTCCTAAAGAATGTAGCACGGTACTTGACTAAATAGGCATTGTTGTCTGAAGTGCTACTTTTCTTCAAAACAAAATAAAAAATAATTGATCCAACTAATGAACCTTTGTATCTTTTGTCAATGAACATTTATTCCTGCATATGTATTTCAAAAAGCCAGGACACTACAATCTCACCAACCGACTGCACCATATGTATCAGATTTGATTTATTGAAATCCAATTATTTCTTTGCTTTATTTTAGCATTTGAACATGAATAAACAAATCCGCTGAATAACAACACTTTCAAATTGCACAAATTGGACCCAAAACAGGATTACTGTTCATCCCGATTTTTATAAGCAAATTTTGTTTACCGATGAAGCACACTGTTCTTGGAATGAATGCTGCAATATTATTCATACAAAAAAACTGACTGATGTGCTTTATGGGCTGGTGAAATCATTGGTCCGTACTTCTTTAAAAACGAAGTTAGAGTTAATGATGACCGCTATAGAGTCATAATTACTTACTTTATCAATTGAACCAACATGATGTGCACAAACTAAGGTACAGCTCGTACAGCTCGCGTCATAGAATGTGATAAAGATTAACGTGAGCATTTGGCGTTTGGCCCTAATCTAACGGTGATTCCAATGTGAACACCCGCGCGCTAAGGCGCATACACCCCAAGGTGCATACACGCCTTAGCGGCAATTTTTAAGAGCCCAGCAGCAGGACTGTAACCCCACTCCTTGTTCGAGAGTTGGAAACTATCCAACTCATTTTTCTACTACATACGCAGCATCGGAAATTAGGTGTTACCCTTCCTATGCGACAACATTTCTTCGGAGGCTTTATATATAGCAACTGCTTTAAACCACAGCCACACCACGTTACTCCCCGAGGGGCCTGACCAATAACCAGAACAGAGTAGTAGCCCTATGGGCAACTAGTTCCCGTGGTCAGCTGGCGGGCCTCGAGAAGCCATTTGATTTCCTAGAGTTTCTACGTTTTCTGCGCTACAAAGAGAAATAAAGAATAAGTAGAACTCAAAATAAATAGTAAAAGGAAAAGCAAAAGACTCTCACTTTACATAAACGATATTTTACAATATGCTCAGCGTTAAAATAATGCGACTGATCGATCAAGTGAACTGTTTTCATTATTACGATAAAACTGAAATTGTACAAGATTTTAATTAGACAATCGTACATGTATTTTTTCTTAAAGTTGCCACTATGTTCGAAATTAGATTTTTTGTCACTGCGGTGTTGCCATAATTTTTAAATTCTAAATTTTAATTTACAGGAAGTAAACTTAACTTTCAAAAAAAAAATTATTAGACGCAATATAATTAATTTAAATTATATTTTTGCCATAACTTTGGCAAAGAGGTGATTTCCCGAAGTGAATAAGTTTTCGAAAAAGTTTTTCCAATAAAAGTTCACGCCACACCTATTTAACGAAAGTTTAAGTTCTGTCGACAACCTACAATCTTAAGGAAAAGTGACAAAAAATGGTATTTACACGACAAGGACATGTGTATTATCGGTTATTTTTCTTTAGTTACTTGTTAATAAATTTTTTTTTTTTTTTAATTAATAAAAAATTTATTTTCGTATAAAATTTAAATAAAAAATAATGAAAAAATTTTTGTTTTAAAAAATAATGAAAAAATTTTTGTTTTAAAAAAAATTGTTTAATTCTTTTCTATTAACCTTTAAATATCGTCTATGTCGCTTCATATTTTTCAAAAATCTAATACGTCCAGATTTTAAAGGAACAATCATTTAAAAAACGTTATATAACATTTTTAGTTTTTAGTTTTTTGAATTAATTTCAGTTGCAAAAAAAATGTGATTTAAACTTAAATTGTTATTTTGTGTTATTGATAAGAGTTCAATTGGTGGTGTCGTTATAATTTTATAGTTTTTTATAAACAGAGGAATTTTTATTATAGAAATATAGAATTATAATTTACAAAAACAACAAATATATGCAATAAAAACAACAATGATGATCTAACAAATAGTAATAACGCTCTCGATCCATCATATTTTTAATCTTATCAACGAACGCTATTTTTAAATAATCGCAATAATTGACAAAAACAAAGTTACACGTAGAGAAAAAATCATGAATTATCACATTATTATTTGAATATTGTTTTTTTATTTGAATTGTTGTTTTTCAACAAGAATTTTTTTTCTAAAATAAAATAAAACAAATTTTTATTGTATTACGAAGAGTTCGGTAATTATGAATGCAAAATGATATCTGACAGATGTCGGTTCTTTCATTAAAGTTTTTTTTAACACTTTTTGGCAAAATGGAGGTCCTATTTCGTTAATCATATCACGGATTTTAAGTTTTAAGGCTGAAATCGATTCGATTGGGTACGTATAGGCTCACTCTCTCATAGCATAATCCCAAAAGAAATAATCCAGTAGTGTTAAATCACACGAACTGGGCTGGCGACTTAACTGCTAATTGTTGCGAAATTATGCGATCGGAAAAATTGGTTTGCAATAAATTGTTCGTTTCGTTGACTTTGTGACATGTCACCGTTCTGTTGAAAATAGCCTCATCTTCGAAAAGAAACAGCTCAATTACACCTCTAGACCACACAGCGCACCATACAAATCGAGCATAGAAATCGCTCTAGGATTTTCAGAAGCCGAAATGCCCGAATTTTACTTGTTGACATACGCTGACATGTAAAAATATCATCTGAAAAAATGTGATATTTTAAGAAAAATCAGCTGATTGCTCCTTTAAAGTCAAATCCTTATGTAAAATTTGCCATGTTTTGGTTTTGGATAACCTTGATTGTTGAGAAGCTCGAGCAATTGACAAATTTGGATCTAATTCAACACTACTAATCATGGCTGCGTTTTTTGTTTTTTTTTGTTTTAGTTAAACCACCTGGTCGAACATGCATTTATATTTGCACATTTTGTATCGAGCCTGTTGTCTCAAATTTAACCACTAAATTCCTAATATCTGTCCCAGAAGATCGTTAATATTGTCCGAAAATATCACGAATTTTACGAAATATAACTTTAACCGAACCATCATTTTCAGAGTGGATATTAATTATTTTAATGCGATCGATTTTTGTGCGAATTGAATTCACTAGGAATACGTTTCATAAAACTAAATATCAAAACTGTCATTTTGTTGGTAATGCCACAATTGTAAAATAAACTTCTTGTTGAAAAAGCCCAATAAATTATATAAATTGTAATTAAGTACAGCAATTAAAACAAAAGTAATTAAAATAAAAAAACAATGGAAAAGATAAAATGTTTTTAAATTATTAATTATTATTAATTATTTTATTTAGGTGCCCCTGTGTAGGCTAGTAGGTAGTATACTAGCTTGTCAGTATGGGGTGAGTTGTGGGTTCGATTCCCAACGAAGACCTTGGTTTCTTTTCACTACAAAAATAAAAGTTGCTTAGCGATGAAGGTCGCTGTCATGTCTTATACGGCAGTTATTTTCCGACTATCCTTCTACTTTCATCACCTATTTCATCTCTTCTTTATCCCTTTCCTAAAGAATGTAGCACGGTACTGGACTAAATATGCATTGTTGCTACTTATTTTTATTTTGGTATGGTTTTACGACGCTATTGCTACTTTTCTTTAAAAAAAAATTCTCGCTGCGTTTGGACGCGCCAAAAATTATGTCTTTTTTAATTCAATTTACAGTTTTCTCAGCTTTGAAAAATTTTGTTTACAAATCTGTTGAATAACATTCTGACATTCTGACATTCTGTTATATCGCTAGCAACTGAATTTTGGAAATATGGAAAGATATGGCAACCTTATATTTAAATTCTCTATTTTTTTTTTTAATAAAAGTATTTGTGTTTGTGTTGGGATTTAGTATGAGTCACTCAAGCGAATACAACAATAATTAAAACAAAGTTTATGTTGTATCCTAAGATACTGGAGATAGCAACATTAAGCAGAGCTTTTATGATATTTTAATATATATATACTGAATTGTCTGCTTCAGTTGTGCAAAGGTATTAAATCTTGTTTTTAAACATTAACAGATATTTGTTTGCGGTAAAGATCTTGATAAAAATTATATTTTAAGAACTCAATCTCAATTGTATTTTTGCCATATAAACCATATAAAATCGTTAGAAAATGGTTAACACCACCATCAGACATTGTTGCAGCGAACATAATGCCTTTCACGTGATCATACTACCTACAGCTCATACATCTACAAATACCATTTTCGAATATTTATCAAATTTATTAAGCACACAAAAAACAGCTTAATTTAACGTACGCCGCCTGCCTTTGTGTTTTGAACTTTTTTTTTAAGCAGCGATGTCTTATCTACACAAAAAAAAATTATAAAATTTAATCTTTTAATAATTTATATTCCACTGCAATCAGACTTTTAAAAAGTTCACAAATAATATTTTTGTAGATAAGATTAGCGCTGATAAACCAAAAAAAATAATCAAGCGATATGGGGATTCAGTCATTCCATAAAAAGGTTTGTAATACTTTTTATAACATTTAAGATAATAAATAACATTCAGCTATTATTTATATATGAGCTGGGATTGTGATTGATTATAAAGTATTTTTTTTTTTTACAAAAAATATTAGCGTTTTATCATACAACGATTTAATAATCGTTGTGGCTTCGTATAGCAATACATTTCTCAATTAATAAACTATAGAGTGGTCAGGAGACGATCAAATGAAATGAATGCACACGTCAAATCTTTATGTATGCCTGAGTACAATACAATTAAAAACGTCAGTCATTATTTGCATTTTATTTCGTCGCATCGTTCTTATGTTAACATTTCATCATCGTATGATTTGTGCTGTTATTTTGACATGTTGTGCAATTTTGTTAACGAGAAGAAAACGGAAAATGTGAAAAAGAAACTCATATAGTAGAGTCCATATACAAAAGGAAATCGTCTTTTATGGTCATTTGTATTAAAGCATTAGCAGCATCCGGTTTTTTTTTCCTTACCGCATTAGTTACTTGCTCGTTAAGGCTATAGCAACATTACAAACAACATCTCAGTATTATTAAAACAGCTGACAATTGAAACCAATAAAATATTCATTTGGTAAAAAAAATCGAAATTTTTGCATCAAATATTTTCGATAACGCATACGATAGGTACAGATGAAACACCAAAACAACAAAGCGTTGATAAAATTACTTGCTAGTCTCCAGGGCACTTAAGACAAAATTTGTATAATTATTATTTATTCTAATTTTCGAAATAGCTTCAACAATCGCTTCCTAATTAAGTTTAGATTTGAAAAACTAAAAATGTCGTAAAAATGTCGGCCCAATTCGAATCTCAAGACATTCAATTTCTCCTGTCTCCTACAGCCTTGCTAAAATGTGTTGTTTTCTTTTCTCTTAGGAATCCTGTTAGCTCTTTAACGCGACGAGTTTAATAATATTCACTGACCCCTCGCAAAATGTTCTCTTTTAGGGAAGATTAAACGAAAAAGGAAAAATAAAACTTACGATTTTTGTTACTTTGGAAGGCTCTTATCGTCTATCTTAGGTTTTCGTTCCACTGACAATTAAACAATGCTGCAAGACATTTTGCTGCAACTAAAACATAAACTTATGGAAAGTATTAAAGGATCCGGGTCCGCCAAATAAATTTTTTCTTTTGTTTTAAATGCTGTAAACAAAACTACTGAATATTTTCTGAAATTTCTTTTTTTTTATGAAAGTAAATCCTTCCAGTTAATAATGGAAAATAATTTCATTCAAATGGCTGCCTCGGCTGTCCGTGCAGTAGCCTACACGATCGGTCCAACTTTTAAGCACATTATCGATTGTGTGCAGTTGTATTTCACCAATGGCTTCACGAATATCGTCCTTTAAAGCGTCAATTGTCTCTGGCTTTACTTTAACGGTACCCTACAAATCCTAGTGCAACGGTGTCAAATCGCAGCTCTGAGGTGGCCAAACGACATCAGCTCTGCGGCTGATAATGCGATCTTCAAAAATAGGGCACAAAACATCGAGTGTAGCTTCGGCTGTGTGGCACGAAGCGCCGTCCTGTTGAAACTAAATGTTGCCAATATCCTCCTTTTCAATTTTTGTAAACAAAAATTCGTTCAACATGACCAGATAACGATCACCATTGACTGTAACGACCACTCCTTGCTCATTTTCGAAGAAAAATGGCCCAATTATGCCTCTGGACCAAAATCCGCACTTAACAGTAACTGTGTGATTAGATTTACATCTGCGCCTGACTATGTAGTCTTAATCAGATGGTGGTCAAACCACTGCATAATTAGGAACGTCATACTCGTCCTAGGAAGCCGAAGACTAATTCTAGCAACAGGTCTTTCCTAGTTGCAACTTTAATGATTCCAGAGCAGGGCTGCAAATCGTCACTCCTTGCTGAAGAGTTGGAGACTATCCAACTCCTGTCCAGAACACATGTCTAGCATGCTCACTGGATCTGGGAACATTTCACCAGGTAGGTGTTATTAAAGGTGAAATGAACCCGGCCACCATATAAAACTGACCTGTCTGTTATGGGGCCGCGAAACCACACCCACCATGATACTCCCATATAGGGGCCAACCTCAATAATCAGCCAGAGAATAGTTAAATATCTAAAGAGACAAATAACGGAACTCTGGGGCTTACTGATTCCCATGGAATCCAGTTGTACCCCTGCTGACTTCAGGGGACTGGGCTCCGTTTTTCCCGCAGTTGCACAGGTCTACATAGTTGCACTCCCCCGGGGGGTAACACCAAACAGTAATTCGTTTTGGGTGCGTCGGCTTTTCAATGTGGGTTTTCTGTGCCCCAAATGCGACAATTTCGCCTGCTTACATACCCGCCAAAGTCAAAATGAGCTTCATTTGAAAAGATGATTTTTTTGCCAAATCGGCATCTTCTTTAAGTCGATCGCAGGTCGACTTAGCGAAGAAAAAACGCATTGGATGATCACTTGGCGTTAACTTCTGAACAAATTGGACTTTGTATGGTGTCATAGCAAGGTCTTTATGCGAAATTCATCTCAATGATGTCTCTGAAATGTTCAATTGTTGAGAACGACGGTGAATTGATGTTGATAGCGCTTCACGCACACTTTCTGTCGCAGCAGCAATATTCTCGGGTGTACGCACTGTTTTTGGCTTTTCACGCTTTGATTTAGAGATTAGGATTCACAAGATAACGAACATACTGAGCTGACGGTGCTTCTTCCTTCTTCCAAAATCCGTACGCAATTTTCGCACACATTCTGTAACATTATTATGATTTTCAAAGTAATGTCGATATATTTCCCAGCGTTGTTCAAGTGTATACACAACCATATTCGTTTAGCGGTTGTGTAATAGTGTGGCAACCTAAACATACATTTTTCTATTTTTCAAATGATGAATGATAGAATAATTTTATTAGTTTTAATTGCATGTACATGAATCGTACGATTGTGTAGGATATTCAGTCGTCAGGCTGTCAATTATGAGAAGACATCCTTTACTATTTTGCAACATTTAATATTCGTTGCTACTTAACGTTTTTCGTATTTCGTTTCTATTCAATTGAAAATGTTTAAAGTAAATTAAGCGAAATGGTTTCTTTAATAAATTTTAACTAAAAATAGTTCAAACATTCAATGTGGCGCAAGGCACACAACAACAGCGACTACAACAACCCAAAAACACAAGACAATGCCAAAAGTTCAGTTCAGTTTAGTTTCGATGAAGAATTCAGTTTGTCATGGCATCATTTTTTTTTTGTATGACACAAGCAATATGACTACGATGACTGCTAAGTGCGCCGTTAATATTACAAAGGAGTGTTAGAGAGAGCAACCCAAACCAATGCCAGAAAGCAAACAAAGGAAACATATTTTTGGTTATGACGGAATTTATGATGTACACGTGGAATTCTTTGGAAATAAAAAAGCCTTTCAATACAAATGTATATACATACAGGCATGCATACATATACACACATATTTATAAAGTTATATGTATGTATGTATATGGACGTACACACACTTTTGAAATTTAGAAGAACAAAAACAAAAAAAAGAGGGATGCAAAAGTATTTTATCATTTGCCATGTTGCCAAAATTCATTTATGCATGAATGTATAAATGTAGGCTGCCACTGTCTTAACATTTCTTTCTCGATGGTGTTGGTTTATTACATCTAGCGAAAGGAAATGAAAGATTGTGCCAACTTTATGCGTTTTTTAATTTAAGCGAAATTTATGGCACTCTGACAAACTTTTTTCTCTCTTTTTATTTTGCTGCTCATGCATTTCTTTTTTATTTAGTATTTTTTTGTTGTTGTTTGTTTCTGTGTCGGCAAAAATAAAAACAGAATTTTTTTCTTTTTTTGTTATTTTTGTAGGTATTTTTATAAAAAACATTTAAGTAAATAAATCATCTAAAAAGGATAAATTGTTGTATATTTTTATGAAAAAAAAATGTATACTGTTTTTGGCAAAACATTTTATTTTATAATTAGAAATAAAAAACAATTCGAAAATCTATTTATTAAAACAAACAGTGGCAGGCAGCATTTGGGGCCACTTGAAGGCTTTTGAAAGTGATAAAATTGCGTCATTTTTAAAAGAATGCAAGAAATAATATAAAATCGTCAATTTTTACAGTGATGTCAAAATTGTGGAACATTTTCCCTGCAACCGTTTTTTTCATCTAAAATTTTTTTGTCTTCTTTTGTCCAATACGCATAATAAATAAAATATATTTCAAATTTATTTTAGAACAACTTTTTCATATAAAACTAGCGGACCCGGCCAAGTGCGCCTTACCCCAATTTTAGCCTTCAGACCAACTTTAGAGTAATAATACTACAACACAAATATTTAAATTTTCAATGTGTTTTATTTGAATGGAATCAGTAGAGAGCGATTTGATGAACAATGTTTTTCGATTTGTTTTCCGGCGGAAAAAGAAATAACGAACACGGTTGCTTTCCCAACACGCGAACATGCAACGTATATATGACATTTCAATGAAGCGAAGTCCGGCTCCACTTAACAGTTTTTTTACAATTCAAATATTTTTTTTTTTTTTGTTTTTTTAAAGAGAAGTAGCACTTCAGGCAACAATGTCTATTTAGTCAAGTACCGTGCTACATTCTTTTAGGAAAGGGATAGAGAAGAGATGAAACAGGCGGTGAAAGTAGAAGAATAGTCGAAAAATAATGCAGACAATCAAAAATACTGACGAAGAATGAAGAAGCGTACGTACGTAATTAATTAATCGTGTTGTCACTACGGTGCGCATAACGAATAAAACCGAAAAAAATCCGTATAATCGAGCTTAAAACTTGTAATAAAAACGGAGGCCCGATCGATAAATAAAAAAACTTATGGAAATAAAAAATTCAGTTTTTTTCACATTTTTCCACAATTTTCATTTGAAAAGCCATTAAAGAATAATTCCCCAGACAAAATTCCATACAAAAAATCTATTTTCGATTTTTTTTAAATAAATATTGCACTGAAAGTTTTTAAAAAGAGAAGTAGCCCTACAGGCAACAATGTCTATTTAGTCAAGTACTGTTAAGAAAGAGATAGAGAAGAGATGACACAGATGGTGAAAGTAGAAGGATAGCCGGAAATTAACTGCCGTAAAAGACAGCACAGCGACCAGTGACTATGCCTTTATCGTTGAGCAGCCCCACCGACAGTCAATTGTTAATTTTGTAGTGGAAAAAAACCAAGGTGTTCGTTGGGAATCGAACCCACACCCCCATACTACCTACTAGCCTACAGGGGCACCTAATTTCAATCGATTTTCAATTTCCATCGATTGTAATACTTTTACGTGCTGTACGACTATCTGGAATCAGTTTTACAATACGCAAAACTCGTATAAATTGCAGCAAGTTAAAATACAATGCCAAAATGACACCTGTCAAATTGCCCAATGTCTAAGTCAACGTATAATTAATGAATAATTAAACACAAAATTTCATAAAAAAAAATCAACTTTTTTTCAATTATCCAACTTTTGCGGAGAGATTTTTTCAATTTTCCATGATTTACACTAAGAACTTTCTATTTTTTGATTTGGAATGCCGCCAGGACTGGTAAGCAATAACATTTCCCTAAAACGCAAGATAATTCTTATTTAAAAACCCACATCAACATTTCGGCATTCATTAAGTAACTCAGCTTGTTTTTGTCAATCTCTCTCAATTGGTGACATTCAAATTATCATTTGTCAAATGAAAAATTTTAAGGTTTTCGATTACCATCGTGTACCCTAAGAAATTAGAACGATCACAAAATGTTTTAACGTCTCTAAGGCGCACTTATTTTATAGTTAAAAGTGTTGCCGGAGTTATAATCTTTGTGACAATTTCATGCAGAACTACAGAGATCGCAATCTATAACAGACGGAGAATTATTATAGCGATACACATTTTTATCGCTTGAATACGAGTCCTAAAAACTAATTAAGTGATTTTTATTAATGGTTATATTAACAACACTTACCTATGAATGGGCGATGCACCAGCTGGTAACCTTTGCTGTTGGTAAGCAGACATATTTGTTGCTTGTTGTTGTTGTTGCTGTTGATTAGACTGTTGTTGTGTATGCTGTGAATGATGTTGGGATGTTTGATTGGACGTTGGTCCATTATCAGAATTTTGGGAGTGTTTTTGTTGCTGCTGTTGCTGCTGCTGTTGTTGTAATTGGTGATGGTGATGAAGTTGTTGTTGATGATGCTGTTGATGCTGCTGTTGTTGTTGTTGTTGCTGCTGTTGTTGTTGCTGATTTTGACCACCATTAGGTGGCGGTTGTGGACCACCGACCTGTACTGATGAACGGATGGCTGCTTCCATTTCATGCCGAAATATCAAAATTAATTAAGTTTTACTTTAACAGCAGATCAACAAACGATCTCTAGCCATAACATGATATATTTTAAATAAATATATATATATATAACTCCCACTCAACTCTTTTGCAAATACTAACAAACAAACTAAACTGATTAAATATGCGATTTAAGAGTTGGAGGAGAGCTAAGGAAGAAAAAGGGTAGACGATGGTTATAGCTCCAGATTTTACGATTTTTTTTTTGTTTGTTTGTTAAATGAAGAGATATTACAAGAGCGGACAATTTGTTTTACAAGCAGCAACGTTATTTTCGCCTTTTACTCTCCAGTTAGTTAGTTATTTAGTTATTTTAATAATTAAAAATAATACATTTATTTGCTTGCAAATATTTTCTTTTAAACAGCTGCCAGCACTATAAAGCAACATGTATGTTATGTTATGTATTGATTTATTTTTATTTTGAATTTTATTTTTTATTGGAAAATGCTCTGCTTTCAGCTTTAAATATTTTGTATTAATTAAATTTTTTATATTTGAAAATTTATGATTAAATTTATGTTAAACTTTTACACTTTTTTGCAATTAAATACGATGTATAATATTGAATATTATTTCATAATTAATTAATATATTTAAGCTGTTATAATTTATTTCTTAATATGATAATTTATTCAGAAACGCTTTAGGTGTATTTATTTTATTTTTATTATTTTAGGTTTACACTTAATTAATTAATTAATTTTTTTTAATTTTTTGTAGCTTTAAGCCTTAAAAACTATTTACTTTTGCAGTTTAACCCCCTCTTTTTTAAGATCTTTATTTTATAATAATATGAATATTTTTTTATAATTATTATTATTATTATTATTATTAAACAAATTATTTTTTTATTTATTTATTTAGAATAGAAAAAAATTTTTTTTTTTTTGTTAAATTAACGATTTATATTTAAAAAGAACACAAGTTTTCTCCAGCATTAAAATTTTCAACATTTTTATTTTGCAATATACAATTTTATTTTATTTTACTTAAATTTTTTCTTTTATAAAAAAATCTGGAGAAATTATAAAAAACATTTTCACATCCTGAAAAGTAAAGAAATTTAAAGATTAATAAATTTCAAATTTCAAAATAAAATATTTTAAGTTTTTGTTTTTTTTTTTTTAATTAAAGGCTTTTGAATTCAAAGTTTTATTTATTTATTTATTTAATTTTAATTTATTTTATATCGGCTGTTTTTTTGTAAGAAGTTTAAGTTTTCCAGTTAAAAAAAAATTTTAGGATTTTGTTTTTAGGGGATTTATTATTTTAAATTATATATTCTTTTAATAAATTTAAAACTTTAATTCCAACTTTTTTTTTTTTTTAATTTTAAATTTATTTTTTTTTGCATTTTAAATAAGATATCCACACTCACGTAATATTTTTTTAAAAAAGACAATGTTGCTAATATGTGTATTAAAAAACCGGCAAAAAAAAAACAATTTCCTGATTCCTATTGAGAAATATAAGATTATAAAAAAGAGAAATAATTTAAAAAACCAAAAAACAAAGGATAAATAAAAATTAAAAAAAAACATAATATTTCGCACAAATAATAAAAAAGATAAATTGTACTTTGACTTATTTTTAATACTATTAAATTCTAACTAAGTTTTCGTAATAATAGTTATCATAATATTATTTTCCTAGTTCAATTCAGAAATTGAACACGATTTATTTCACAAACCTAGAAAATTGGATGAAAGAAAAAAAGAAAAAACACTGAAAATAAAGAAGAAAAAAAAACACATTTTAATAAAAAAAAAATGATAAATTAAAAAAGAAATAAATAAAAATATTAAGATTTTTTAAAAGTTTTAATTATAAAAGACATCGATAAAAAATTTCTAATCATCTCTTAAAAAGTAATACATCCACGACTATAGAAATTGAGAGAGGCAACTAATAGACGTTTCTCTTTTCGTTCTCTATTTACATTTGCTGGTTTAAATAAAATTTTCTTTTTTAAAATCACATGCTATTTTGATGGGTGATGGGTTAATTTTGTCGTTTTTATATTTAAAGAAGATTGGGAAAAATATTACAAATTTATTTCTAAACTGGCCTCAGCTTTGCTTAAAAAAAATTAAGCCGACGTAAATAAAACACCCGTTACGAATTAAATTTGACAAAACTCATGGCCGCTGACAATAATATAACTGCTGAGTGTAAAGTAAGCAGGTCAAGTCACACAACGTCAGCCTGTCATTGACCACAACAAGTGGGGGACATTTCATGCACCCAGCAAATTCAGAAATTTGCACAAGTTCCCAATGAATGTTTTTCCACTTCATTCCGCTCTTTAGTTTATGACTGGCAGATAAAGAGCTTCAATCGGCCCAATAATCAATCATCTTTGCTGCCAAGTCACATTTACACATTTCGGCGACTATGTCAAGAAGCAATATTGTCACATCTGAGGATCAGAGGAAGAAGCTTTACGTTACTGCTAGGAAGACAATGTATATGCAGAGCCTTCACATTTTTTTTAAACACAGTTTGAGTCAATGGCAACGTACGTTGCAGACCAGTGATTACTGATTTTTTAAAGCCTTAAACATCGTTCGTTTAGGCATTTAGTTCATTAATCTGTGTTATCCAGATACGTTTTAGTGATGTTTAGGGTACGTAAAAGAAGGGGCTACAATTTGATGATCCATTTTTTCCTCATCATTCGCCGATAAAGGATACACACCCTCCCTTAAGACTAATTTAGTCGGAGATTACAGATACACTTAGAAAACGTCAACTAAAGTTTGGAAAATAAAACTGACAGAAGAAGCTACTGTGAGGCTAATAAAAAAAGGAAATCATATAAATTCCTTATATCCTTCACCGAAAAAAAAGCACAAAGTCAAGCGTTTTTTTACCGAGGCATAGAACTTTAAAAAGGGGTTAAACAGAGATGAGTTTATTTTTTTATAATTGGCACAAAATTTAAGATAATCTTTTTGAATATTGAATTTTCGATTACTTTTTCCCCACATTTGTGACCGTACAGTGCCAATAGCGCGGTCAATCGTTTCGCACTTATCGGCGAACATTAGCGTCTTCCCACAGACAATTTACACAATCTAGAAGAACAATTTATAGGTCGGAAACGTAGTAAAACTATGCGGGTTTTCAAACGTTTCTTTCAATAAAACAATTACGGCACGAGCTGTGTGACATGTTGCGCCATCTTGTTGAAACCTCAACTGCTATGCATCATGATTGTTTAACTGATAAATAAAAAAAAAAATCAGTAAACATGACTACTTCAGCACTCACCATTTACAGTAAGGTACTGACCAACACCGTTTGTAAAGAAGTTTGGAGCGAAAATTCCACCAGCCCATAATGGACCCCAAACGGTCAGTTTTTTTTGCATGTAACAGACGGACGGCAGTTTCGTTTATTGACGTAGCCAATCGCTAAACAAAAATCTCTATATCTAATCGGGATGGGATATTTTGAAAAGAACCATGATTTTTAAAATAAATTGAAGACGTTCTTCAGGCATCAGTTTATTCATGTTAAAATTCCAAACCATACTAGACATAAATCATCATGGAAGATTTGAAAATACACGAATTTGGAGAGATTTTTGCTCGTATAACAGTTTCGTAATAGCAAAATGCGATGAGGTCTGCTGCTGCTTTACACAAATGAGGTTCGAACAAGTTTCCTTAAAGAGGTAAGTAGAGGGGGAACAAACGACAAAAACCTTACGAAATTTGTTTCCTAGTTCAGGATACACTACTTTATCGAAATTTTGGACACCGTCCGCTGCTCTCAGCAAATAGTACAATCATAAAAAATGTTAAAAGTTGCAATTTTCTTCTCGTTAAGTTAAGGGGCACTTTTCGCTTTGAATATTCAAAAAAAATGTGTTGTTTTGTTCAATATTTGGCTATTTGGGGAATTATGAAAATGGGCCCCTGAGAGGGCCGGCCCTTCTGTTTACTGAATTATCGTTTCGAACATGCAAGTCCTTCGAACGTGCGTATTTGCGTTTCAGCTATGACATAGTAATGTATTTTCGAATAGATTCTCTTTACCTGCTGTAGCAAATGAGCGATTTCTGTGTGATCACAAGAAATAAAAAACTGCTGCCTAATTTAATTTTTTATTTATTTATTTATTATTTTTTTTACGAATTTTCAAGCGATTTACAACACAAACAGCAGTCAATTGTAAAAAGCAGCTGCAAACGATTAAAACACAATTTTGTGTTTATTAAATAAAAAAAAGTTTGCATTATTTAAAATTAAATACCAGTCACGGTTCTATTAAAGTGCTAAAAAAAAACATACACGATATTAAATATTTAATTTTTATTTCTCTGTTTTTTTTTTATCGTATCATAATTATTGTCTAAATATTAGTTTTATTGTGTTGCCTGCTATAGTTTTTGGTTTTGTTTTCTTTTTTTTTTTTCAAAAATAAATTAGCATATGTTATTTAATTATTTTTAACACCAAAAAAAAAAAACAAGAGAGAGAGTAGGGGGAAAGATTTAAAAAAATTTAGGTAAAAATTTCAAAAAATGTAAAAATTCCCAAGTTGAAGAAAACTTAATTTAAATTTTTAATTTTAACATTTTTGTTTTTGGTATTTAATAATATTTCAGTTGCTAATAAATTTGTTTTAATTTAAACTAACAGATTAACCTAAATAAGCGTGACATGTCTAACGTTGTGTGGCGCCTAGCGATTAAAGCTGAAATGACTAAATGACTTAAACAAACAGCGTAAAATTTATAACGAAAAAAATAATTTTATCTTTCCTTGTTGATTAAAAGCTGCTAAATAAAAATAATAATTTAAAATGATTTTTTTTTTGGGCAGTAATTAGTAACAACCCCACAAGCATTAAGGCTTAAAAAATACCAATAATCAATAGTGACCTTATTTTTGTCATATGTCTGACACATGGTTGGTTAAAAAAAAAAAGAAAATTTAAATTTAATAGGCTTTTGCTTTTCTAAAATGTGGTTAAAGGGTGCCAAAGGATTTGAGTGGAGCAATCGATTTAATAGCCATAGGAAGCACCAACTATCAAAGTAAACTAATATAAAAATAATAATAATAACAACAATAACAACAATAACGTTAATATCGTTATCACCTGGAAAGATTAATATGTTTCTTACTTTTATTTTAAATGACTTCGTCTGAGGAAAATGATTTACCAGAGACACCACCAGCTGTAAGTCAAGCTGTCAATCGTCATAATATTTGGAAAAGAAGAAGGTTTGAATTTCAGATGGAGAGTACCTCTTGTGCAATTGCTCACTCAAACATAACTATACTGACCCGATGTGAAGATTTTTCCAGGTACTTTAAAGATGAGTTTCTAGAAAAAGTTACTGAGTACACAAACAGATACCATGTTACCGAAAAGGGGCAAAACACTAGGAGCATCAGTCGCTGAAATTAAAAACTTTTTGGTATCTGCATTACAATGGGCTGCATTCGTTACCCAAGGCTACGCGTGATCGATTCTCTCTCTTGCGCGAGTCAGATCTGCTTGCAGAAATGTTTCGAGAGATTGCAACGCTCATTGATGAACAAATGATTCCGTTTGCTGGTCGCTGTCCTGTTAGACAAAGCCAAAACGAAGTTTTGACAACCTCTGAGGGGCTGGTTCTGTCCTGTTAGACAAAGCCAAAACGAAGTTTTGACAACCTCTGAGGGGCTGGTTCTTGATTTGGAGATTTACCAAGGCAATACTACACCCCTTCCATGTTCGAATTTAGGATTTAGCGCCTTTGTTTTGCGCTTAGCTGAAACACTTCCCGAAGGTTCCAAACTTTTCTTTGATTTATTTCACAACAACTTCACTATTACAAGCTCTGTTGAAACGTGGAATCTATGCTACCGGTACAATAATGAGGAACATAAAAAAAACGTAAATTTCACGAATGATAAAAACATGAAAAGGGATGATATGGAGGAATTTTGTCATTGGAGAAGACAATATTGTTGTGGTGCAATAGAAAGACTCTAAGTCTGTAATTCTTGCGTCTTCTGCTTACGGTTGTGACCTAGTTGAACACGTACAACGCTGGGAAATAAAAGAGAAGAGGTATGTCGACGTTCCAGCTCCTAGAATCACCAAGGAATACAATAAGTGTATGGGTGGCGTTACCATGCTTGTTATTCGTTTTAAGGGTTCCCCTACAAGTGGTCTAATAATATATGTGATTTTTATCTCTTGAATCGTTATAGACAGACAGACAGACGGACAGACACTCTATCTCCTAAGTAAAAACTAAGAAAACTTAAAGGTGTCCCCATAGAAATTGTAACATACCTCACCTCTCCTCCTTCTCAATCTATGATTTTTTGGCTGCATTTTGAAGGCGTTCACCATTCTTAATGCACTGACAAAAATAGGATTTCACAATTACACGAGTTAAAGAATTTTTGACAGATGGACCGAGTTTTATGCATTGGCATAGATTTGGCCGTTTGTTTTATTTTTAATTTACTAAAAAATTATTTATTATTGGCTAAACGAGTTAATAATGTCGACCTTTTTTGGCTTGATAAATGCTTTTATTATAATAACTAGAAGAGTTCGTATATTATTTATCATGAGCCATTACTTTTTCCCCATCTTCTGGCAGCAAGTGGATTCCGTGCCAAAAGAACTGCTGTGGTTTTTCAGGTAAATAATGAATCTAGCTAATTTCTTTTACCCTGTTCAGAGCAGTGATGCGTACTTCCACTAAGAACGTTTAGCACCGAAACAAATGATAGTCAGAAGCGCAAGGTATGGGGGTTATAAAGCGGTTAATCCAAAACGTTCAATCCACTATTTTCCAACTAGTTTTTGGACCGGTCCTGCAACATGTGGCAAAGGCGTTGTCATTATGGAAACTTATGACCTTGTGTCTGATCGAATATTCTGGTAATTTTTCGTTTTCCAACTAGTTTTTAGATCGGTCCTGCAACATGTGGCAAGGGTCTTGTCATGATGGAAGCTTATGGCCGTGTGTATTGAATATTCTGGTAATTTTTCGTTGATCGCTCTTTTCAGACGAATCAATTATCATCGGTATCCCCTGTGATCTTCTGACATAAAACGAAATACCCTTCTGATCGCACCAAATACACAGCACCTTCGGCATTGATTTGGCAGATTGGCCGGGCTTTACATATCATGACTTTTGCGCCTGGGGTTATCGTAATGTACCCATTTTTCATCACCAGCAATAATACGATGCAAAAATGATTGGTTTTTGTAGCCTTCAAGCCTCATTACCGACATGCTTAACTGATCTAAAAAGGTCTCTCGACGTGTTGTGTGACTCCCAATAATAATTGTAAGTTTTTCTTGCACTTGACAATAATCTTCGTCGAGTAAAGCTGGTAATGCGCATCTGCAGGCCAGTCCTTTCTGTATTGTCTGTGTCGAAATCACCACTTTTTAACTGCGCAAGCCATCGTTAACAAGTTCTTTTGAGTTTGTGCATGCTGACCGTAAGCAGAAGCTTACGGCAACAATCGAAAAATTTTCTTCAGCAGCCCTTTTCTTCAAATGAAAAAAGGTCTGATTAGACTTCAAATTTAATATTGTTATTAGCAATGGAAAAAATGTGAATTAGTTATCGTATACCGAATTATAATGACAAATGTTGACCCTACTAAAATATCGCATTTGTTATTATTGACACAAACCATACGATATCCAAATCGACATTATTAAAGGCCCAACTATATTATGCATATACTGACTTAAGGCAACTTAAGCAACTGTGCAAATACCTAATAATTATATGTGGCAAACTATAAAACTTTTCTTCAAATGTCATTTGCTTAAGCAAAGTACGAAATTGATTGCACATTCCATACGGAAACAGCTGATTTTGCTTTGTGTTATAGATAGTAGATTAGTAAACAAATTCCATATTCCAGCACAAAAAAATATTTTATCTGAATTTATAAGAAAATGTACAAAGAAAAAATTGTTTAAGTATTTGACATAAGAGACGCAATTCAAAGGAACCCCGAGGGCCTTTAAACATTTTATTCTCTTTTCCATTTTTTTAACACACAATTTGCAATAAAATTTAATTTTTTTCTATAATTGTTTATAAATTTAATGATGCACACAGTTGCATTTTTTAGTATTTTTGGTCCAAATAATACATACAGCGACGATATATAGGTAATTTTTCTTTCGTAATTTTCTTAAAACTATTCAACAAAAAATTAATAAATATTCAATCAGGATTGTATTAAGTATACAAAATATGATTATTAAACGTCTTGTTGCTAATAAATTTCATTTATTTAGAAAGAAATTATTTTTTTTTTTGCAAAAATACGAATAAAACAAATGTGCAACTGTGTATAATAATTTCTATATTCATGTAAGTACATTATAGCCAGGTAAAAGTCTTCAATGAATCGCTTAAGCATTGGACAGACTTTTCGTTCAACTTTTGACATTAGCTTAAGCCAGCTTATGCATATTATAGTTGGGCCTTAACTTGTATAGCCAATAATACACAAGACACACTTTAATTTTATTTTTTTTTTTAGTATTCAAGTCAAATTATATACGAAATTTTAATCAGAATTTTAAAATTTTCGGTATTTCTAATTTTCTTACTGCTTTAGATTTATTAAAGTCGCCTGACGTTATGCGCTTTTAATGTGCTTGTTATTCCTGCAATTTGTTAGTTTGCTAATGATAAAAATTCGAAAGGCTTTTTTTTTTGTTTTTAATATCAGAATGAACTATAAATAAAAAAAAAAATGTCACATATACATACATACATACATATGTATATTCATGGGGAATTTCCAACTTCTTTTACTTAACTCAGTGATGAGTCACATTATTTTAAAGACAAAACAAAGAGATGCACGAAATTCTTAATTTTTGCATTAAATAAATTTTTTTTTGATTTTGTGATATCAAAGGATTTTGTTTAAATAAATAAAAATGACATTGTGTTACGTTTTTTAAGTATCAAATTTAAATCAATAAAACTTGAAACGTACATAAGTGTGTGTGTATGTGTGTATGTACGTTTATATTTTTGTCTAACAACTTATTACGAAAAAAAAATGCAAAAAATTAAGTATTTGTGAGGATATCATTAAACAAACATACTTATCTGAAGATATACATATGTATGTGTTAATGTAAGTGTCTATGTATGTGTATATGCATGTATGTATTATGGGTAGTATCTGTCATATTGAGCACAATTGGCGAGTTATACAAAGATGTAGTACATACACCAGATTATTATAAGGAAAAACAGTCCAAGGAAATTAAATATGGCGACATTGCCTTTCATTTTATTGTTTTTATACACACACACACACACGCACAAATTTATTGGCAAATCCTAGCTTTTATTAGTTTATGAATATTTATGTATTTTGATCTTTTCTTTATTGTTTTTAATACATTTTACAACTTTTGTATTGAATGAAACAAACATGTAAAGAAATTAATATGATTTTTCAGTAAGAAATTTAAAAGGATACTACAGTACAATACGCATATAAGAAACTCGTTAATAAGAAAAACTCGGCTATAAGAAACAATTTTCCAGACACCATGTACATTTACATATAACTAAGTGCTAAATAATCCTTATATAAGAAACTCGCTTATTAGAAAAACTCTGTTGTAAGAAATCAATTTTTATGAAAAATAAGAAAGTATTCTCACAATGAAATTTTTTCAATTTGGAGAAGAACACTGGTGCAAATGAAGTCTTTGATTTTTGTGTAATCAGCCGGCTTCGTTGTTTTTATTTATTTTGTGTAAAATGTCGTCGAACAAAAAAAAGATGTTTTGTCAATTAAAACCAAAATTAAAATATTAGATTCTTATAAACGTGGAAAAACCCGAAAAGATATTTGTAAGGAGTTTAAAATAGCAGAAAGCACTTTGTCGAAAATGATAAAAAACTCAGAGGTACTGATGGCAAACAAATATTCGGGAAAAAATTTAAACATTAAAAAGAACAGAACATCGCAATATGAAATTCTGAATAAAACTATGTCCAAATGGTTTGCGCACATGGCTGAAAAAAATACAATTATTACTGGACCAATAATTCTAGAAAAAGCAGAACAATTTGCAATTCAGTTGGGCATTGATTTTAAACCAAATTCGGGATGGTTACATCGCTGGAAAAAGCAAGAAAATATTAGGTTCAGAAACGTTCATGGAGATGCCAGTTCCGCCGACGTTAAAGCCGCCGATCTTTTCACAGAAAACGTCCTTCCAGATAAGTTAGCTGAATATGAGCTTGACGAAATATATAATGCCGATGAGTCTGGATTAATGTACAAGGCTATTTCTAATAAAACATATGCACCAGCTAATGCAAACGTTTGCGGACAAAAAGTTCCAAAAAATCGCTTAACATTGCTTTTTATCTGTAATGCTACTGGTTCCGACAAGCACCTTTTTTCAATTGGAAAATCGAAAAATCCTCGATGTTTTCGTGGGAAGCAAATCCCTGTGGCCTACAAATTCAATAAAAAAGCCTGAATGACCAGCATTATATGGTGCGAGATAATAAGGGAGCTGGATGAAATCTTTGCAAAGAAGAATAAAAAAATTTTGTTGCTGATTGATCAATATGCATCTTGTCATAAATTAAACTTTACTCCAGGAAACATTGAAGTATTGTTCTTGCCATCTAACACCACAAGCCTTATTCAGCCATTGGACCAGGGTAAAATGCTTTTGGTTTTAGTTATATTAAGTCCATAAGCTAACTTGTAATTTTTTTCTTTCAACAGGCATCATCCATTCGTTCAAAGCGCAGTATAGGAAGTGTTTAACTCGCAAGCAAGTATTAGCGATTGAAAGTGGTCGTATGGATACTTTTTTAAAAAAGTTTAGCATTTTAGATGCTTTGTATATTGTGAAACGGTCTTGGTGGCTTGTAACACCAAAAACCATAAGAAATTGCTTCGAAAAATCGGGAATTTCGAAGGAAATGGTATCCGAAGAAGTATGTATGTCAAGATGAAACGAACGAATGTGATGAGGAGTACTTTTGTAATGATTTTGATGGCGAAGAGCAAGACTGCTTCGGAGAAATTAATGAAGAAGAACTAATTAATGAAATCCTCTGTGAGGAGGTTAACGAGATGGAAAATTAAGAAGAAGAAGCACCCGAAAAGCCAAAAAGAGAGGATGTTATTAAAGCCTTCTTCATTCTCAAAGAGTATTTAGACGTTGACGAAGGCCACGATTCTATTTGTAAATTAGAAGATATTCTCTTCAAAACTCGTAAAAAGGAGCTCGTCCAAACGAAAATTCAAGACTATTTTCAGTGCTAATAGTAGTTTTAAGTAAACAAAATTTTTTTAACTATGTATTCGTATTTACTTCTAACTGATTTCTCAGCAAATGTTCTTTTAAAACTATGGATTAATATTTTTTTACCAAATTTATTTATTACATATCTATTGTATTTACCAAATGTGATTTTAAGTGAAGCGCAATCACCTGTTTTGTTTTTGCAATGTTTTTATGTACATATAGATTTGTACAATGTATATTTGTTGGATAAATAAAGGATATGTCGTACAAAATAATGTGTATTAATTTTATTTTTTAAATATTGTTTCTGACGCATATAAGAGAATATCTTTCCTATATGTGTGTTCTCTTTATAAGAAAGCTCGCATATAAGAAACAATATCTGTACATTTTCAGACTTTCTTATAGTAGTATTCAGGGTTCAGAATTTTTCATTTATGAACATTCATGATATTTTTCATAAATGAGAAATCTAAAATTTTATATTTATTTTTCACGCGCATAAACGAACAAGAAAAAATGTTCTGCTTATGTTCATACATGAATGCGCACAACAAGAATTATTAGTCTTATTCATACATAAGTGATAAATGATAAATCAGCTACTTCTCATTAATGTTCTTTTTCATAAATGTACATGTTCATTTATGAACGTTGAAATTTTATAAAATTTCTCATAAATGAATGTGAAAAAATTTTCTACCTACGATCGCAGTTTACCGTAAAATGTAGTAAAAACACATGGGTACATATTAACACAAAATACAATATTGCAATATATTCTAAAAGAAATAAAAAAAAAACATTTTTTTTCCTACATACGCCGACAATTGCGCATTATCAAATATGTGCGTTTATGTGCGCGAATGCTTAACGCACATATTTTTACGACCTTTTATTTATGAAAAATTATCAAAATTGTACATATTAGTTTAGAGTCAGACACAGAAAATATGGAATCAGAGTCTATAAAGAAACATTTTAAAAATCGTGAAGCTCTGTTAAATACTGATATAGACTGTGAAAAATAACGCGGAATGCAAATAGATTACATATTGATGATAAAGGAATTGAGGAACAAGGCTTTGGAAGCATGTGCACTGAAAGAAAAGCAAATCTAAGTAGGTACATCACAAATTATGCGCTGTCAAAAAAACCTAAAACTACAAGCTTTTATTTTTTTTTTTATTCCTTATTTAAATTTGTTTTGAAACTCTAGTTTGTGTTTTATTTTCGAATATAGTAAATTATAATACATAACGGCAGCACATTCAGTAATCCGAATATGTATCTTATTAATCCGAATTAGGGTCTGCATTAATTAATTCGGATTAGCGAGCTGGCGCTGTACATGTAAAATGTTTAAAATTCCAATTCCTTGCCCGTAAACCAGTTACATAAATCGTATGAAATGAGCATTCAGACTTTTTTAACATTCACTGTATCTACAAACTATTATGCTTTTTTTTCAGTAATTTAAAAATACTAACAGGAAAACAAGGTGAGAATAAATATTGTGCAAACAAAAAATTAACAGCAACATAAAAAATAAAATAATTCCAACAACAAAAACAAAAGAAAGCAAAGAACGCAAAAACTTTGTGCACACAAAAAGAATTTTTTTTCTTTGTTATTGTTGTTTTGTTTTAGTTCTGTTTTTTATTTTTTATAAATTTGATTATTTTTATTAAATGAAATTTAAACAAATTCCAACGAGAAAGAAATGCCAAATTGCCAAATTTCAACAAACGTCCCCACCACACACACACATATTGTAGATATTTAATAAAACAACATGATGATGTTAATAATGATGTTGTTGCTGCTGCTGTAGAATATAATTTTTGCTATCAACTAAAACAACAACAATTATAATAAAATGAGAAAGCTTAAAAGGCAAAAACGCGTAACGAGTTCAAAACAACAATTCTCTGCGAAAGTGTATAAAAAAAACAAGCACACACACACACACAGCACACACAGTCAGTGTGCCTGTATGTAGGCATGAATATTTGGTATGAAGAGTGCATGTTGAAGAACAGAAAATGCCTTGTTGCCAGATTTCACTTATGTTGAAGGCACTGTTATTATTATTATAATACGTTATATAGATGAATGTATGTACAGACATATGTATGTATGGATGTATGTATGTACGAATATAAATAGGCTTTAAAACGAATACGACAGCAACAACTATAACCACATTATCATTAACGTAATTATCATTACAAACGAAATAATGTAGTAACAATAATTTGTTGTAAAAAACAAAAAAAAAGGAAAATAAAACATCTACACAAGGCACACTTGCATACTTAGATTCGCCATGTATCTAGATATATTTGAATGTACATACATACATACATGCATGTATATGTGTGTGCATTTTTTTTCTTCATTTTTTTTACTAATTCCAATAAGAAGTATTAATTTACAAGAAAGAAAAAAAATCGTACGTGAGTGCTAAAAGCAGAAGAAGCAGCAGAAGCATACAAAAACATGTTGCCGGGGCGCACATGTACAAATAATAAATAACATTATTGTATATTACGACGACGACGACGACGGACGGACGACAATGAGATGACGACTAAACGATAAAGACCTACATACAAATAACAATAGCAACAACAAAAACAACAACAACAGTAAAATAAACAAAAATAAAATAAAAAGAAAACTTAAAATAGCAGAGTTGTGTAGACGCTATTTTAGTATTCGTTATTCACAATGAAAACATCAATAAAAGCCCAGATAGATACCTGGGCCTGGCGTTTAGTCTAACTGGCTGACGTTTAAGAAAATACATTAAAAAAAAAAGAGGATGGTCAAACAAAACAACGGTCTGACAAACATGTGGGACTATCAACAAAAGCAGCATACAATTTTAATGGTTGAATGTATCATATTTACGTGTTTAGACTTTTTAAACACGATTCAGAAAAAGTTACAACACATACATACAAACATACATACATATGTATGTATGTACGTATGCATATACTCAAAGTCGTAAATTAACTAACAGTGGTGTTCGCCTTAGAAATTCTTCAGTTGAAGAAATCTAATGTTCTGAATTTTCCAAGAAATTTTTTTACAACATTTCTTTATAACAACAACACTCTGTAAATTCCAAAAAAAACGTTTAAATTTTTTTAAAACTCCCAAGAACGCAAATTTATAAATTCATTAATAAATTAATTAATAAATAAAATAAATAATTAATAAATTAATTATAAGACTAAATCTTTAAAAAAAATAAATAAAATGTAATTTAGTGTTTCTTTCAGCGAATGATGGAAATGATTTTGTACCAACAACTCTCAGCTTAAATTGGCTTAATCAGATTGATGGCAGAAAAATTTCCAAAAAGTACCACAAAAAGGGAATTTATCTCCAAAAAAAAAAAAAAAAACAAAAAAAAAGGAGAAACTTATTAAAAACAAAATAAGAGCTTTATTTCCCACTATTTAGTATATCGCATGCCATATACAAAAGGGTTACAACTAAAAATTTTCTAAAACTGATTTGTTTTCCCATAAATTAGTTCGGAGTACACATCTTCTCTAATAGAAAAAATTTCTTTCACTTCACTATCTTCTTTGACTAGAAAAATACAGTTACATGTTTATTTTTGTGTTCTTCTGCACGATGAACTAAACAAGTTTTTTGTCTATTCTAAAAATGTTTAGTATTTTGAGTTGTGACCCTTTTGCATTTAGGCTGCGATATCTATGTCCTCGATATTTGTTCTCTAATTTTACAATTTTCTTTGAGTGTGGACTTTTATCGGCAGAAAAACAATTTTCCTCGCCTGTTGAAGTGCCACAATTCTTTACCAAACACATTTGCTCGGCCCATTGACGCGCAGCAAGCTTCAAAGTCTCATTTAACAAAAAAATATTGGTCACAAAAAAAATTAAAAAAAAAAATACCACTAAAACTGCAATTTGTTACTTTAGCGGCTGGTCATCATTATTTTAATATTTGTCCGCAAAAACTTGAGTGAGTTGTCACATCGGATACTCCCTCTCTTTGTATAATAAAACTGAAGTGGTGGTTTTAAGCTACTACATGAAAATGGTGCTGTGCTCTTCTGCTATAATTGTTTTATTTTTCAGCTTTTTTCTTGTATAAATACTATTGTTATTTTTCTGTATCCTTTTTGGCTGTTGTTCGTTCAATATAAACGGCGGGCGCTTTCGATGTGAAGACATCATTTTTAGGCCGTGATCTCATTCCTTGTGGTGAGTCAGTGTTCGTGTACGTCTCTTATTACGATCGTATCTACACCTGGCACTTTATGCAAGGCTAATCTTTCAATGCCTCTGCTTTTTATTATTATTTAGGTACGAGTGTCCATCTGAGGGTGTTTTTCGTTTGTTCGTGTGTATCAGTAGTTTTAATGGTGTGAAAATTGTGTCTAAAGGTCGCGTTAACCTCTGTTTATAATGCCACTGTTAAAAAATTTCCCTGTTTTTAAGAGTGTCCAGTCTTAGTGCTTTTTTGCCAGGATATAGTAATGTCATCTATTTCCCTTGATGTATGTCTGTGAGTGCCAAGGTGTCATGTAAAGTTGGAGCGTAGGTGCTCTGTAAATCTTGTTTTTAGTGTTCGTCCACTTTGCCCTATATAAGTATGTTTGCAGGTACAAATAAGTCTACGCTGGAACTAAATGTGTTAGTTGTTTCTCTCGTTGTCCAGAGATTATGTCTCGGTGCCCCTGTAGGCTAGTAGGTAGTGTACTAGCTTGTCAGTTTGGGGGTTGTGGGTTCGATTCCCAATGAAGACTTTGGTTTTATTCACTACAAAAATAAAAATTAAAAGTCGATGGTCATTGATCACTATGCTATCTTATACGGCAGTTAATTTCCGTAACTATACTTCTACTTTCACCACCTGTCTCATCTCTTCTCTATCCCTTTCCTAAAGAATATAGCTCGGTACTTGACTGAATGGACATTGTGCTACTTCTCTTTAACAAAAAAAAAAAATGTCTCGGAGTATTGCCAGGTTTTAATGCTGTGAGTATTCCATCTTTGTTAAAAAGAGGTTAGTTAGTCTGTATATTTCTGGTCCTGTGTAAGTAAAAGTGTGCCGTCATATTGTATCGGTTGTCCCTTTGTCTTCTTTATTCCTGTTTTTAGTGTTGTAATAAGTGTGTTGATAGTAGTGAGACTGTAGCCGTTATTTTTAGCTTTTGTGTAAATTCTATCGAGTTTTTTGTTGTAGTCGTACTGAAGAAAGTGAGATTATTTAAGTCTGTCCAAACGCTGCTAGTTTATGTTGCGTAGGGTAGTTCGAGATGATGTGGATGGTAGTGCCCCTCGTAGTTGCTTTTCTCTAGATGTAAAATGTTAAACAGTCAGTTCCTCATGGTCGTCGTGATATCAAGATAATGCAAATTTCTGTCTTGTTGTTTTTCCATTGTGTATATAATGTTTGGAAGGATTGTGTTGAAGGCTGTTAGAATTTGTTCGACTGTTGTTTGTCTTGTTCGAGGATGCATATGATGTCACCTACGTACCTATAGTAATGATGAGTTGTATTGTGTTTTTCCATTAGTGTTTTTTGGTGTAATGATTCGAGATGTCGCCCCTCTAGGCTAATAGGTAGTGTACTAGCTTGTGAGTATGGGGGTTGTGGTTTCGATTCCCAACGAAGACCTAGGTTTTTTTTTCACTACAAAAATAAAAATTGACTGTCGGTAGGGCTGCTCAGCGATGACGGCATAGTCACTGGTCGCTGTGCTGTCTTATTATACGGCAGTTAATTTCCGACTACCTTCTACTTCCACCACCTGTTTCATCTCTTCTCTATCCCTTTCCTAAAGAATTTAGCACGGTACTTGACTAAATAGGCATTGTTGCCTGAAGTGCTACTTCTCTTTAACAAAGAAAAAAAAATGTTGCATGAAAATTTTTTGGAAAATTGCGGAAGTTGGGTTTCCCATACCGAGTCCGTTGGGTAATTCGTAAAAGTTGTTTTAAAAGCTAAAGTAATTCTGTTTTATTATCGCTTTTTATAAAAAGGTTTTTAGATAAAATAACTTTTCTTTTTTTATTTAGCCTTTGTTTCTATTTTATGCCAGAAAAAGACCCAAATAAAATTAGGTGCTTTAGTGGCGTCTCGTAATATAGCTCAGATATATACAAGCATACATATGTATGTAAAATCGTTAAATCGCCCCCTAAATTACTCTCTTAATCTTAGGAATATCTTTATTGAACAAGCGATTATTAATATAATAACAGAGCAGCAAATTCTTTTAGTCTTTTATTAAATAAAAATAATTAAATTAATCGGATATTTTGAACATCGTCAAAGTTATTTTTCAGCCATCCATCACTTACTTACTTAAACATAGTACAGGCATAAGATATTCGAAATATCGAATAAATATAATGCTTATTATCGAATACAAAATAAAACGTTTTATTTAAATAAGAAACATTGTCCTGCTGTCTAAAGACGTAAGTGAAAAAAGGATTAATTAAAATTCGAATAAATTAACCAATAAACTGATATCAATTTTAAAATAATCGAATAAGTTATAAAAAATAAACAATTAAAAAACGACTGCTATATAAAATAAAAAAAAATTATTTGGAAAACCAAGCTCTTGAGTCGAATAATTATATTAAGACTCGAACATTGTCCTACTGCCCAAACCGTAAGTGAAAAAAAGGTATAATTAAAATTCGAATAAATTAACCAATAAACTGATATAAATTTTAAAATAATCGAATCGATTGCTATATAAACTAAAAAGAAAAATTGTTTGAAAAACCAAACTCATGACTCGAATAATTATATTAAGACTTGATCGAATAATTATTAAGGTTTTTCGACTCTTGCATTAAATTCATATAAAGTCTGTCTTTTTTTTAATTTTAAAATATTTATAAATTATTTTTATTTTAAATGTTTGTCATTTAAAATTTTAACAAAATTTTGCATTAATCACAACCACTGTATTATAAAGAATCACAGAAGGAAAATATGAAAACTGGCAACGTTGCTATAATCAGACTTTTCAGCCAGGCAATTTAAGCAACAATGTATTAAATCAACAGCAATAATAATAATAATAATAACAACAACAACAACAACAATGCATTCAAAACAAACAGCAAAAACTACTGCTGGCAAAAATTCAAATTAAATATTAATAAAAAGAAACAAAAATAACAGCAAGTGTATGTATGCATGTGTTTACAGATAAAAAGAAAAAATAAAAAATAAAAAAAATAAATAAACCGGCTATTAAGAGCATGTTTGATCAAATGGGCTTGAAGGGGAATTTCATCCAAAAGAGCACCAGCATATATATACACACACACACATATGTATTCAACAACAACAAAAAAACAAACATTTAGAATTAGAAAACTGGACACTTTTTTTCAATTTAAACAACTGAATGTTTGTGTGAATTTTGCAAAAAAAAAAAAGAAATGTATTTAAAAATTAATCAAAATAATTGAACACAAACAAAAAAACTACAGACAATAATAACATATCTGAACATACATACATATGTACCTACAAAATCAAATAAAACAATTATTAAAATAGCGCACATACATTATGGATTTGAAATGAAACGTGATGATCATAAGCCGAATAATAGACGAAATAGAATGAAATTGCCTTAACAGAAACTAGGACAAATAGGTGTATCATTTATTAATTTAAAAACTAAGATTTACAATTTATTTTAGATAATTAATTAATTAATTAATTAATTAAGATGCCTGGGCAGGACATTCAAACATTAGAAGTATTTTTTAATTTCTTTTTAGGAGTTTTTGTTTTTTGTAATTTCTGGCATGTTCCACAATTTCCCTCAATTTTTATTAACTTCTTATTTGGGCTGGTGATCAATCACCAAATATTTCTGCAGTCATTTGTAGTGTACGATTCCAAGATTGACAACGTTTACGATACAAAATATCTTTAGACATGTCATATATCTATACCACAACCTAGAAACCTTTTAGATTTGAGAGGTGAGTAACTTTCGGAGCCAAATGTGGGGTCCAGCCGTTATCGAGTGTTAGTGAGACATTTCGTGATAAGATTTACATCTGCACCTGGCCGTAGGCCTTAATCAGATGGTGGTCAAACCACTGGGAATGAAAAGTAGCGTCATTCACGCCCTACGAAGCCGAGGATTAATTCTAGCAACAGGTCTTTCCTAGTTGCAATTTCAGCGTTTGCAAAGCAGGGTTGCAAACCACTACTCCTTGCTGAAGAGCTCCTGGTGCAAAACACATGACTAGCATGCTCATTGGATCCGGATCATTCATCCGTTGGTGTTATTAAAGGCGAGATGATACTGGTCCTCATAATCAAATTCATGCGAAGGCCGCAAAACCACAACCACCACGATATTCCCGAAGGGCCAACCTCCATAATCAGTCAGAGAAACAGCTAAAAGTCTGAAGAGACAATTAACGGAACTCTGGGGGCTTACTGATTCCCGTGGAAATAACTTGGAGTTTCTAGGTGACCCCTGTAGCCTTCAGGGGACTGGACTCCCTTATCCCCCCAGCAGCACAGGTCTACATGGTCAAGTATTCTATAAAGACCGATAAATGTGTCCCCAGGGGGGGGGGGGGAGAGTTAGTGTGACTAAAGAACAGCGAGTAATTTTAGTATGTATATAGCAGTTTGCAAATACAGGGTGTCCGCCGTTAAGGTATACTACTTTGATATGTGCTTAGATTTTCCGACGGGGTTGATTTTTCTTTTATTTGGGTACGGTTTTCCGTCAACCCTCGTCAAATTTTGCCATATTCAGTGTTCCTCTTGTAGAGAACACTGAAGATTGGAAACGGCCGAAACCGGTTTGTTCACAAACCAAATTTGACGAGGGTCGACGGAAAACCGTGCCCAATTAAAAGTATACTACTTTGTTTTATCGCCATTGTGGTAAACATTAATCTTGACAGTTCATATTTGGCAGTATTGAAGTAGACACGTCGCGAATTTATTTATGATGGGAAAAGTACTCGATAAACCAACGTGTTTTAAGCGTTAAAACGTTTTTTTTTTTTCAAAATCAATCATCGATTACTGTGACGATAAGAAAGAACATGCCAACAAAACGCACTATTTATCGTGTAGTGAATGATTGCGAGGAAAGAGGGTGGTCGGTAGGTGACAGGCGCAAGCATGGACCATAACGTACTGCAAGCTCGGCGGAAAATATTACTGCTGCTCAAGAAAGTGTTCAAAACAATCCATTAATCTCCATTTGACGCCGTGCTCAGGAGCTTGGTCTTTCACAGAATAACTTTGGGCACAATTATGCACAAGGATTTGCATTTGTCTCCATATAAGATTCAGTTGACATAAGAGCTTCTTACACCAGACCATTAACGCCGCCGTACATATGCCAATAGGATGTTATACAGCTCACCCATGACAACTCCGGTTTTCATTAAAAAATCATAATGAGAGTGACGAGCCACATTTTCATTTCAAATGGATATGTGGTGAATAAACAGAATAGTCGGTTCTGGAAGAATGGAAAACCCTCAAATTATTCAACAGTCACCTTTGCATCCATTAAAAGTGACAGTCTGGGCTGTACAATTTAGTCAGGAAGAATCTTTGGTAACTGTGAATGGGAAGCAATATTTTGATATGATTGAAAACTTTTCAACGCCACAACACCGTCTGTTGTGGCGTTTAAAAGTCATATCGTGTACAGCCAGGATTACAATGGAATTACTGCGAGACCTATTTCCACAACATGTTATTTCAAGGATATCTGAAAAGCAAGGTTTATGTGAAATTTGGTCAGGAGGAATGTGAAAGTGATATCGTAGTATGATTGAAAACTTTATTAACGCCACAACTGCATGCTGTGGGCTTGATTAACATGTGCTATCAACAAGACGGTGCGATACCTCTTTCCACAACAAGTTATTTCAAGAAATGATGATGTTGATTGGCCTCCACACGGTCGCCTAATTTGACTGCTACGGACTTCTTTTTGTGGAGATATCTGAAAAGCAAGTTCTATGCAACCAAACCAACTCAAACGAAATATTCGTGATGAAATTAATGAAATATCGCGTAAAATGAGTGAAAATGTAATGGAAAATGTAATCAAAATCCTGTGACCTTAATTTCACTTTGCTCTTCCAACAACATATATTTTATTACAATCATTCGACCCATATCCCTAACAAATCATTTTGTATATAACTTTTGATTTGTCCAATTTGTTGTCAATTTTCCTTTAAGTGTTTGAAATATTTTTTGCGTTACCGCATTTGCAGCCTCATCTGCGAGGCCGGAGGCCCAATCACTAATCCAGACCACATAGTGCAGCATACAGTGACACGTTGAGCATGCAAAAGCTTCTTAATAATAGCGCTAGAATGCGGCAATTATGCTTGTTGACGACATAGCGTGACAATAAGGTTCTGCTTAAAAAATATTTTTTTTTTTAGAAAAGAAAGAATTAATTGAGCCAATCTACGGCAATATGAATGGTCGATCGGCTTTAATTCCTACACTAGTTGAAACTTTTAAGGCTTCAAAATCAAATCCTTACGCAAAATACGCAATGTGGTGGGAATAACTCCCAGTTGTTGAGAACGTCGAGAAATTGACAAATTTTAATCTGCGTCAACACTGTGGCTCAGGGCTGCGATCTTTTCTGCTGAACGAACACTCGAACGCGCATTGCTGTTCGCACATTTTGTATCGAACCTTTCCACTCAAATTTAACGACCAAATTCTTAATAGCGATTTTATAAGGACGTTTATGTTGCCCGAAAATATCACGAATTTTACGAAATACAACTTTAACAGAACCATAACCATAGTGGATTTTAATTATTTTAATACGATTTTTGTGCGAAATGGAATTCGTTGCATCTACTACGAATAAATCAAAAATCTAAATGTCAAAACTATCATGTTGTTGGTGCTGTCACAGTTGAAAAACACGTTCTACGTTCTATTTGTTGCTGATGTCATTTTAAGCATTTGCTAATGCTGTTTAATGCAGGGTAGTGGTGAACTAATTAACAAAGGAATAACCATACATACATACACACATACATATTTATTTATTTATGGGTTCTGGCTAAATCCATGAATTTATATTTTGATCAAATTAAATGTGCTCTGCGCAGCTGTATTATATTTAAGGCTAAAACTTTAATACCTAAATCATTGGCAAAATGTTTGTCTGCTAAGACGAATTTAAAAAGTTTTTTCTAAATATATTTGTTATTCTTTTTTTTTTTTTTTAAATTTAAGTGGCGGAAATGATTTTCGTATATTCTCATGTGAAAATTAAGATAAAACAATACCAAAATTTATAATAGTGATTTTTACATGTTAATAAAAATAGAACGGATGTAAATACACACAACAAACTCAAAAATAGAAAAACGATTTTTTTTTATTAAATTTTTTTTATTTTTTATTATCATGAAAAATACAAGAAAAACTTACATTTCTGATGGAAATTTATAAATAAATTTTAAAGATGAAATCTTTCAATTAATGTCTTAAAAACTAATCGTAGTATGTTTGCCGTGATCTTTCCTCTCAAAATTGTTGGAATTGTAAATTTTATAATTATAGTTAAATAATTAATAAAACATCTATCTATCTTTTGGTATAGTAAGAGCGCTAAATAAATGTTTTTTTTTAAGTTCTCTCTTAAGTTTATTTTGTTAATAGATTCATTTTTCGCTTTCCGAGATATCTGAAGAACTGTCGCCGAAAATTATTGGTTCCCTTAATGTTAACTTTTTTCTCTTGTTATCCATTCCATTGTCATTATCACTTGTTTTAAAATTATTTTCCAGTGATCTACATAAATATAAACACTCAGAGTCGCTGTTTATTGACATTTTAAGAATTTAAATATTCAATATCTCTTGCGGATTATGCATACGACTGGACATCGGCGTAGAATGGGGACAGGCAGCACAGCAGTTTTTCAATATAAATCTAAATGTAATCTCTACAGTAGAAGGTAGCTTCTTTAATAAGAACTCATATTTACTTTTTATGACAATTTAAAACAGTTTTCCCTCAATCTCTCTCAGCATTTTCTTATACCTTCGATAAAAAATCAGAAGATTTTCTACTTCTAGAAATTGCTAAATTTTGAGTTGGTACACTATTGCTATACAGTGAGTAGAGTACTGCTTGCATAAAAGCTATCAACGAAATTTAATAATTTTCACATGAAAAGAACATAAAGGATGTTTTTATAGAGGTCTGTACCTCTTTTGAACGTTTGAAATGGAATTAAACAAATATGAACCCCCAGCGGGGACACTTTTATGGTCTTTATAGCACGCTCGACTATCTAGACCTGTGCAACTGGGGCTATAAGGGAGCCCAGTCCCCTGAAGGCAGCAGGGGTCAAGTGGAAACTCCACGTTATTTCCACGGGAATCAGTGAGCCCGCAGAGTTTCCTCTATTTGTCTCTTTAGACATTTAGCTGTTTCTCTGACTGATTATTGAGGTTGGCCCTTCGGGAATATTGTGGTGGTTGTTGTTTCGCGGCCCCATAACAGACAGGTCAGTTTTATATGGTGGCCAGGATCATTTCACTTTTAATAACACCTACCTGGTAGAATGATGCTAGATCCAGTGAGCATGCTAGGCATGTGTTCTGGACAGGAGTTGGATAGTCTCCAACTCTTTAGCAAGGAGTGGTGGTTTGCAGCCCTGCTCTGGAATCATTGAAATTGCTACTAGGAACTACCTGTTGCTAAAATTAGACTTCGCCCACCTAGGGCGTGAGTGGCGCTGCTTTTCACTCACAGTGGTATGACCACCATCTGATTAAGGCTCACTGCCAGGTGCAGATGTAAATCTTATCACGTAACGTAAACAAATATGCATATTTTAAATTGTTAAAAAACTTAATTTATTCTACAGATAATTTAATTTTAATTTAAATTTCATTTCTGACATATGATCGCCACGGCTGGTTCGTAGGTAGTCAATGTGGATATTTAATTTTCGATGACTTCCACATTTGTGGGAGTATACTAGCAATGACGCAGCAAGTTAAACCTCCACGTTGTCAATCGTTTCTGGCTTTACAGTACCCTAAATACAACAGTCTAGCGTACGATTTTGGAGATCACATCACGAAACATGAAACTATATAATGATTACCAAAAGTTTCTTTCAATAAATGAACTGGAGCACGAGCTGTGTGCCGGGTATTCGAAACCACAGGTCCAGCACATCATGGCTGTTCAATTTATGAACGAAAAAAATCAGTAACCGCTCTGATTTAATGTTGTGAATAAATAGCTTTGTTCTTAAAGAACCTCCAACCAAAGATTCCACCAGCCCATAAAGGTGACCCTGTAGGCTTATATGTAGTGTACTAGCTTAAAAACTTGGGGTTTTGGGTTCGATTCCCAACAAAAACTTTGGTTTTTTTTCACTACAAAAATAAAAATTGACTGTCTGAGGGGCTGCTCAGTGATAAACGCATAGTCACTGGCCACTCTGCTGTCTTTATACAACAGTTAATTTCCGTTACTATCCTTCTACTTTCACCATCTGTCTCATCTATATATAGGGACAATATAACAATAATAAACAGTACATTTAAATTTCATGCAATAAATTTAACCCAGTTAAAGAGTATATGTAAAGATATGAATAACAAGCCAGACTACAATAAAATAAGTAATAGATTAATTTTGGATAATTGGGGGATAGTTGGCAATAAATTACTTAATATTGTAAATACATCATGTGACAGTGGAATTTTTCCCAAAAATTGGAAGGAATCAATTATAACTCCAATAGAAAAAATTAGGAATACAGTGAAATGTGAGGAATATAGGCCTATTAACAGCCTGAAAACATGCGAAAAATTTCTGGAAAAACTTTTAAAACATCAACTTGAAAAATATATAGAGGAGAATGGGATACTGTCAAAATATCAGTCAGGGTTTAGAAGAAAACATTCATGTGAGACAGCGGTAAATTATATTATAAATAGATGAAAATACGTGGAGAGGAGCAATAAAATCGTGGCCATATTTTTGGACTTCAAGAGAGCCTTCGAAACTATTGATCATGAGATGATGGAAAAATTACAAAATATGGAATAAAGGACAATGAATTAAAGTGGTTTCAATCATACTTAAATAATAGAAGACAAATGACTAAAGTTAATAATATAAAATCAGTGGAGAAAGAAAATGAATTTGGTGTACCACAGGGATCAATTTTAGGTGCTCTGTTATTTATAATATATATTAATGACATGGTTAAAGTTGTACAAAATTGTGAAATAGTTCTATACGCTGACGATACCCTAATTTTCGCAGAAGCACAAACAGAAGACATGTGTTATGAGAAACTAAAAAAAAATGTTGATAAAATTAATAATTGGCTGAAAATGAATAAACTAAAATTAAATGAAAACAAAACAAAGATAATGGAAATAAATATGAAGAGCAATAAAGAACTCAAAATTAATGATGTAGATATTGAAAAGGTGGATAAAATAAAATATCTGGGTTTTTATATAGACAAAGAACTAAATTTTAAGGAACAATTAGAATATATGTGCAAAAAGATTGGAAAAAAGATAGGATTTTTAAAGCGGATAAGGAACAAAGTGTCAATTATTACGGCGATAAACATTTATAATACGACTATGAAACAACATTTCAAATACGGGTGGACTATAATATATACATGTTGCACAGACGGTCAAATAAATAGGTTACAAAAACTGCAAAATAAGGCAATGCGGTCCATTCTGAAATTGAATCGATTTGCATCAATAAGGGGCATGTTGGAGACATTGAGATGAATGAGTATAAGGAAAAGATTGGAATTCAACACAATAATTTTTATAAAAAAGATGGACATGGGAGAAGCCCCAGAGTATTTGATGGAGCAAATAAGATATGTAAAGTATGTTCAACCATATAATCTACGAAATAATCGAAAATTTAGAATGAAGCGAGCGGATAATAACGATACACAACGATCACTATTTTACAAGGGACTGAGAGCATACAACACGATGCCGGATAGTATAAAAAGTGAGACAAACTATAACATTTGTAGAAGAAAAGTTGTTGATTTTATAAAAAAATGTTAATACAAAGTAGAGCCTGGGAAAATGTAATTAAATGTAATAGGAAAAGTATTTAAAAATACTACTAATAATAAATATAAAAAAAAATCTCTTCTTTATCCCTTTCCTAAAGAATGTAGCACGGTACTTGACTAAACAGCTTTTGTTGCCTGCAGTGCTATTTCTCTTAAAAAAAACACACCAAACAGTCAGTTTTTTTCTGAACAAAACAGTGTCTCACTATAAACAGGGTGTCCGCCGGGAAGGTATACTTTGTTTGTTTATAATTTTTGATTAAATGAAAGAGAATGGATCTTATATTGATAAATATTTTAATGTCGGCAGGCAATTATGTTTTTATAGAATGCAATATCAGATAAATGTCCGGACCTCTGTTGGCCTCACAAATGAGCGAGCCCTTTTGAGTACATTCTTTATTACCTTCTCACACATTTCACGCGATATTTAAATAATTTCATCACGAATATTTTGGTTGAGTTGCTCAAGCGGTTCTGGTTTGTTTGCACGGCGTCGAATTGAAGCTGTTAAAATTTTCAGCCGATATTGTAGTAAGCTGTGGTCCATGCTTCGGCCTATCACCTACAAGTCCCCTTTCTTCGAAATCATTCACTACACGATAAATAGTGTGTTTTGTTGGCACGTTGTTGCTACCAAAAATTTCACGTAACTTTTCACCGTCACAGTAATCGATTATTGATTTTGATCAAATGTTTTAACAATTAAAACACTTTGGTTTACCGAGATGGCAACTTAATGTTTTATACCTCTATAAAAAACACTCTTTATACAATATTGTTTTTTTTTAATTTGTGATTAAATATCAAATGAATCGCTTTCAAGAATTTATGAACAATTACTTTTTCACATAAAAAAATATTTAAATATTTAAAATTTATAATTGCATTTTAATCTTAATTTGTTTTTCTTATGAAATACAACTTTTAAAAATTATTTTATAATTCCTAACCCTTTTTTAATCGATTTTAAGCTGAACACAGCAGCAACTCACGAAGAGAAACCTTTCTGTAGTCATTTAAGTTGAGGTATTATTTCTCATTGGTTAATGGTTATTGCATGTTACGAAGAAATAAAAAGTAAGAATGGATTAAAATTTACAAAAACAAAAAAAATTATAAGATAAAAAGAAAAGGTAAGAAAGCAACTTTTTTTTACTTTTTTCTAAATTGTAATGAGGAAACCAGTTTATCTGGAATAACACATTTTTTTTAAACCCAACCAAAATTATACAAATTAGCACAACAACAAACAGAACATGAAATATGCCTTAATGGAAAAAATAATAATATTTTCCTAGGCAGAGGGGTTGTTCTGAATACTTTTATTAGCAGGCAAGAATTCAAGAAACATATTTTATAGGTATTTTTTCTTGGAGGTAACACAGTTAGGTAGAATATCAAAAACCAAAAAAAATGTTTTTTTTTTCTTTTCTATTGGCAAATCAAATTTTGTTTGGTTTTTTCTTTCACTAAAATAGCTCATAGCAGTCATTGATTGGTTTTTCATTTCATGTAGAGGAATAATTTATAGATAATAAATTCGAATAATAAACGAATATATTTAATATAAAGCGTAAAATATAACTTTATCAAAATGCATATAAAAGATAAGAAAATTTCCTTAAAACTTGTGAATAGATTATTCACTTTTGAATGTTTTATATTCAAATTAGATTGGGGAATATGGTGATAATATTTTCAAAGTATACTAAATATATAAATCGGTCTGTATGCTATCAATTACGTTTTACTAATCCAACAATAAGCTACGTAGATCTTTTTTTTGTATCACTTGTATATAAATATTCGTTTTTGTTTGCGCTGAAGGATAAGAAAGATATTTATGTTTAACTAGCTGACCCATTGAGAACGAATTTGTGAGATCGCAAAGAAGAAACGCAAACAAATAAGCTCGATGCCCACCGCAACTAATTTAACGGCGACAGTAATCGAGTCCATGTTACTTTGTGTCTTTCACGGTCATCCGCCTATTCACATTGGAGGCAGTTGGCGGCTGGCGACGAATTTATGGCGTGTGTGTATTTTTGAAGTAAACAACGCTCAATATTTACGCAAATGCGACACCATATAATATCAAAAGACAGTGCACAAAAAAATTACATGCATCGGATGAATGAAAATTCATTCTGTCGTGTAGTTGCAGTATAGTTGAATAACCTGGATACCGACTGCAGCGCCATCTGTCGGGCTGGTTTGTGAAGGTGGCACTCAAACGCTTGCAAAAATAATTTATTCAATGACATACACACGCACAGTAGAATTATATACATAACGAAGATTTGTATGGCAGGTACCACGCGTCTTTATCAAATCTCGCCTATATTTGCAGCAAAACTTAAAATATATTCACTCAATTGAAATACCAAATTCTATTTAAATACCGTTAGCAGGAGCAGAAATATTGGATTCCTAATTTGTGGTTTGTATGGAAGTTACCACGCCCCTTTATACAATCCCGCCAATATATGCAGCAGCACTTAAAAAATGCACAACAAACCAACGTAACAAATTTTGTTCAAATACTGTTATCAGGAGCAGAAATAATAGATTTTTAATTTGTGGTTTGTATGGTAGGTACCACGCCCCATTGTCCAATCCCGCCCATATTTGCAGCAGCATTCAAACACATACAAACAAATGTAAGCAAATCAGTCCAGCCGTTTAGGACGAGTGCAGTCACAACACATGTACAGTAGAATTATATATATAAAGAATATTTCTAATTTTACCCAAATAGTATACGTTTGACGACTACACTAGATTTATCGGGTATTTTTGTATAGATGTATAGAACTTTAAGTTAGCAACACTTTCTAAATGGCGACCATTTTGTCAGCCGTCAAGTGATTTAGCTTTCAACATGAATAGTCCTTTTTATTTAATTTTAAATAATTTATTTAATAGTATTTACAATATTTTTGATTGACTGACTGATGGATTGATTGATTTATTAGTATATACAGTGAACTCGCAGAAACGTGAACACCCAGTAACATGAACATCCAAAAACATGAACATTTTTTTTATTACATTGACTACTCTAAAACGTGAACAAAGGCTGAAGGCTCTGAAACGTGAACTTTTTATCGAACGTTAAAATTCAATTTTGTAAGCTTATTTAGACATTTTGGGATTCCCCGCAGAAGAATCTCGTAGTTTGTTTGTTGTAAACAACTTCTGTTGCAGGATAAGTAGTTTTGGTATTACCGCGGCAGTTCTACTGGAAGCATCTCTCTGTGCTGACTATGCATATAAAGAATATAAACAAGTGATCTCTAAAATTATTTTTATTGAAAATGTGTCTAATGAAAAACCAAAAGTATTAACTCTTCAAGAAAAGTCAGATATTTTAGAGCTTTAATGGAAAGGTTCACCTGTAACTGGTTTGTTGAAAAAGTATAATGTCGTCAAATCGACGATTTGTTCAATAAAAAACAAAAAAGATGCAATTTCGAAATGTGTTAATAATACATTTTCGAGTCCTGGAAAACGGAAAACATTGCATTCTTCGGAGCTTCCAAAAATGGAAAGATCTCTGTACTAATTTAGAAATTAGTATCTTAGAATCCCTTTTGCAACCCATAGTAACATAGTACATATATTAAAATATGGCAGGAACTTACAAAAAGTAGAATCAAAACATGTCTCATAGGTGAAAAATAACGTACTTTACTTTAAATTAAATAAAAGATAAAAAGAGACTAAAATATGTTATAGAAAAAATGCAATCTAAAACGTGAACAAAATCAAAAACGTGAACACCCTCGGTAAAAATTAGTTCACGTTTCTGCGAGATCACTGTATGATACTTTATAATATATTTAAGTGTATAAATTTTAAAAATTATAAAGTCTTCTCTTATATACCATAGAATTCTGTTGTGTAAATATATTAAATAGTTGCATGCCTTTAGAGAAGAAAGTAGTCGCCTTCCTTAACCTGTAATCTTGGGTATTCCGTAGTCCATATGGTTGTATTTCACCGACATATTCTATCTGTTCATACACAGATATTCCGGAGCTTCACCATGCCTAATCTTATGTATAAAACTGAGAGTATTAAATTCGATTCGTTGTTTGATATTCATCCATTTAAGTGCGTTAAGCATAGCTGCTATCGTTGTATATCTGCTGTATTTTTTGTAGCCTTTCGATCCGAATTTAAAGTGAAGTTTTATCATCCATCATATTGTGAATATTTATCGCTGTCATTGTAGGCACTTTATTGCTAATTATTTTGGAAAAAAAAACAATTTTTCCATATGATCCTTGAACTTCATTTCTCGATCTATTACAAATCCCAGATATATTTTTTTTGTTCTATAACTTCATCATCTTTATTAGGAAAATGAAACTAGGTGATGCCCCAGAATACCTATGCGACCAAATAAAATATGTTAGAAATGTACAGCCCTATGCATTAAGGACTAGTGAAGACTTTCGAATCCACAGAGTACCGACAACAAATATGCAGAAATCCCTTTATTATAAAGGATGGAAACTATACAATGCATTGCCGTATAATATGAAAGTGGAGGGATATTATAATGTAATTAGGAAAAAATGTGCGAATTTTGTAAGATATAATTTATTTATATAGAGCCTTTAAAAATGTAATCGAATTTATATATATATATTCTTTGTAAAATTAAAAAGTATTTTTAATACTAATAAAAAAAAAATCATTAACTTTAAAAGTTATTCCGCTGTTCATATATATCGCACCCTGAATACAAAAGGCTCACAATAACTCAAAATTTTCCATAACTGACTTTTTTCCCATAAATTAATTTAGAGTACACATCTCTAACTACTGCAATAGTGCGATATATCTCTATTAATTTAGTCTTTTTCTTATTTAATTTTAATTTATTCATTTTCAACCATGTGTTAACCCTTTGCGCTCCGTGCATTTTTTGCGCCTGTTGGTAGTTAACTCCAAGGACTTTAAGGAAATATTTTGTAAAATGATTCTTTATTACCGAGAATTAACTCAAAAACTTGGATAACTTGAATATATCTTAAAATAAATTCAAATTCAAAATATTTAATTTGGCTGACATTTTTTTATAACATAAACGGAAAAAAACCATTTTGATGAAGTTTTTGTCGAAGTGTATTAACATTTATTATATATATTAATGATATTGAGAAACTAATGGAAAAATGTAAAATTGTTATGTATGCTGACGATACTCTAATATTTACGGAAGATGAAACAGAGGAGAAATGTTATGAAAATGTACAACATGATATAGACAACATAAATGAATGGTTAAAGATGAACAAGTTGAAACTAAATGAGAACAAAACAAAATTAATGGAAATAAATATGAACGCATACAGAATAATTAAAATAAATGATGTGATTATAGAAAAAGTAGACAGTATAAAATATCTGGGTTTCGTAATTGATAAAGACTTAAAAATGCAATAACACATAGAATATATATGCAAAAAAATAGGTAAAAAGATTGGCTTTTTCAAAAGAATTAGAAATAGAGTTTCAATATTAACTGCAATTAACATATATAATACAATTATGAAACCGCACTTTGAGTATGGGTCCACAATTCTATACACTTGTTGCTCGGAGCAACAGATAGAAAGAATGCAAAAGCTTCAAAACAGGGCAATGCGATCAATTCTTAAATGCAACCGTTTTGCACCTATAAGTATAATGCTGGAGACACTAAGATGGTTGAATATAAAACAGAGGTTACAATTTAGTACGATAAGTTTTATTAGAAAAATGAAGACCAGAAATGCGCCAGACTATCTTGTGGAACAACTAGAATATGTAGGATATGTTCAGCCTTACAACTTAAGGAATGCGAATGACTTCAGGTTGAAAAAGGCGACTACAAGATCAATGCAAAAATAGTTATTTTGTAAGGGATTAATGCTGTACAACACAATGCCAAATAATATAAAGAATGAGAAAAATATAAGTTTGTTTAAAAAAAATGTTGTAATTTTTATTAAAAATCTAAATTCACAGAGCATGTAAAATTGTAAATTTTTAATTTTTTACTGCATATTTGTAAAGTATTAATAATACTACTTATACCAAATAAAAAAAAATCTCTAAATTATTCAAATATTGATTAATAATATAAAAATTTATTCGTATATTAGGGTAAATTAATTTAGCAAAATAATAATTTATTTCTTATAAACCTTTCTAGTGTGATAATTCATTAAACAGTCGCCTACGTGTAGAACGGCAGAGAGAACATGTCTAAAATGTTAAAAAAGTAGCGGTATCAGCTGTAAATTCATGTTTTAACTAGAAATAATTATAAAATAAAATGTTGCCAGTAGAACTGGTAGTTGGAGTAGATCGTCTTTACTTGTTATGCCAGCCAGACTGATAGTTGGAGTGCAGCAAAGGGTTAACATTGTTCATATCATGTGTCATATATTGTGCTGACACTCTTCTCCTGAAGATTTAAGGGAATCATCGTCACATTTAACCAGTATAATTGGTGTATCGTTTATGTATATGATAAACCGTAGCGCTCCTAATACTCAGACTTGCGGAGGTCCGAAATCGTTATTATTCTGTCAGATTGCATTCTGTTAACCTTAGTGATATGCCTTCTATTTGCCAGGTAAGATTTACAATTTACAATTTACGAATTAACATTTTTCCTGTCAATAGTGTCAAAAGCTCCTTTAAAGTCCAAAAATATAGCCATGATTTTCTCTATTTTTCTCAATTTATGACAAAATTTACAGGCGTTTCGCACGAAAATATTTTCTCGTTAAATCCGATTGAGATTTTGAAAAAAAATTTATTATCCTCCATATATTTTTCCAGCTGCCCTTTTACTATTTTTTCTAATATTTTCTCGGCCTATTGCATATGCGGCGATATTCTTCACATTTTCTCGTCCCCTTTACTTTTTCCACTAGGTTAAGTAACGATGGTTCATAATTGGCTTCCAGTCACACAAAGTTAATTTTTTTTAATTAAAAATGTTTCGTATATAAATAAAAAAAAAAGTCGTCATAAGTATTGGGGGCATAGGACTTGACTTGCATGTTATTAGCCAAACAGTTGCCACTGTAATTGTTTTTTTTTTTTTTTTTTTTTTTTTTTTTTTTTTTTTTTTTTTTTTTTTTTTTTTTAATACTTTAGGTTATGTTACCTATGTTATCGCAAGAAAATATAATTTTAGTAGTGATAATTAAAAGTGTGTTTTTATATTTTAAGAATTTCAAATAAATTAAATAATTATGTGAAATAATGATTTTTTATTAATATTTCTCTATATTTACTGATTTTAATGAAAGAATTTGCGTTAAAAGTTTTAAATTTTATTACTAATCTTGTTCAAATAATTTTTGATTATTAGCACGCTGAAAAGATATCAGATTATTTACCACAACACTAAAGACAAAAATGTTGTTAAATAATAAAATTAAAAATTTTATATAAATTTAAGACAAATCTTTAAACAATTTAGTCGTTAGGCGCTAATAATTTCCAAATATATTTGAAGGCTGAATCATGTTCATGTCCATTAGTGAAGAAGACTGACTGGTTTTAATTATTTTGCAGTTATAAACTGATTGTGTGAATAGAACGGGTTTAATTATAGCATTAAAATTTATAAAAGATTTAGATTTTACATAATAAAATGTTATTTTTTATTTTAATAAGAGCACGTAAGAAATACTAAATAATTTAAATAAAATTTTGTGTCAAAATGTAGATATGTTATATTTTATTTATTTTATTTCCTTTTTGATTTTATCCTAGAAAATATCCTATTTTGTAATGAAAACAATAAAGAAAGTTTTATAAAAAATAGCAAATTTGTAGTATATTTTTTTGTTAAAGTTTTGTTTTTTAACGACGTTTTGTCAACGTTTTTATAACAATAGACAATAATTCATTTTGAATATTCCAAAAATTATTTAAAATAGAAATTTTCCCCAGGTTATAATTTTAATAAAATATAAAGATTTTCTTAAATTTTGGACTCAAAGATTTAAAGTTAGTGAAAAGCTTTTCTTTAGTCTTAGAATAGCAAGCTAATTTCCATCCAATAAAAGTATATATAAATAGAATTGATAATATGGCAATTTAAGAAAAGTATAAAAATTTGCAAAAAAAAAAAAAAGAAAAAAAAATTTTGAAATCTGTTTCATTATAATTTTTTAAAATTTTTTCCATAACGAAAAAGCTTTTGAAACTACAACTGCCAATAGTTTCGCAACATAAACGAACGTTTTAATTAACCTTTGAATCCCCGAGTTATACGACAAATTTGCTGTTAAAAATTTAATAAAATATTTTAAAAAATCACGTCTTACAGAAAGCTTTTAATACCAAAAAAATTCTTAAATGTATAATTTGCACAACAACACTTTTAAAAGCTCTCTGTCATAATTCAAAGCGTATGAAATATTGCGTTGAAGCAAACAATAACCGTATTTTAAATGAGTGACACTCCAAAACAAGGGTGTTATAGGGTAATTATAAATGAATGTAAAAATGGATATATAAAAATTAATTACTATTCCTTTGTGTCGCTAATACTCGAGAACGCCTTCACCAATTTGGCTTACATTTGTTTTGAATTATTAGTGGTAGTTCAGGAAAGGTTTAAACGGTGCGAAATGTAATTAATAAATAATAAAAAGTATCACAAAAACAACAATTCAATTTACCTAAGGAAAATATTTCTAGCTGTGGAACATTTGATCTGTTTTATTTAAAATTCTCACTTGGTTGTCAAACGGAATATAACCTTTTAAATTAATGATGAAGTTATAAAAAAAGTCGAAAGTATAAAATATCTGAAATTTGTAATTGATCGCAAAATAAAGTTCAAGGATCACATGCAAGACACATGTAGAAAAATTGCTTATTTTTTCAGAAGAATTAGAAATAAATGATCTACAATGACAGCGATAAATATTTACAATACGTTGACAAAACTTCATTTTAAATTCGAATAGACAATAATATATACATGTTGCACTGAATCGCAATTGAAAACATGTACCTCCAAAGCTTACAAAATAAAGCAATGTGGACTATATTAAAATGCAGCAGATATTCATCGATATAGGCAATGCTTAACACATTTAAATGGATAAATATCAAAGAACACTCTCAGAATATGCCGGTGAAATACAAACGTATGTAGTACGGAATACCGAAAACTTCAGGTTAAGAAAGGCGACTACAACAACAGCAAGAAGATCTCTGTTCTATAAAGGCAAAATGACAAATGATATAAAAGCAAAACAGAATTATATTGTATTTAACAGAAAATGTGTAGATTTTGTGAAGAACAATAATTAGAATTTAATTTATTATAGATTTTATAACTAAATTGTAATAAATCAATCAATCTATATTTGCCGGACATGCCACCCTTCGTTCTTACATTGAAAATTGGAATAAGAAACATTCTTCTTCGAAACATAAATCCACCACGGATCGCCTGGAATCTTGGTCAAGAAGAATATTATCGAGGCAACTTTATTGCCTGTTGTCACATATTCCAATGATCCACCCGTCAGTTATGCCCTTCAAATTCAAGCGCTTGCACTTCCTGGTGCTTTCGACTTACTTTCGCCATTACCAACAATCGTTGCAAATGTGTGAATTAAATTTGAAGAATATATGCTTCTCACATGGGCGGTTAAAATCACTTTTTTTTTTTAAATACGACAGTAAAAAAATATATAAAACATTATTAAATTTAATGGAAATTTGAATTGGGCAAGAAAAGATACGTGCCAGCAGATTTTCTCGATTTAAGAAAAGCCTTTGAAATAGTCAGAGAAATTTTGTTACAAAAATTGTAGAAATATGGCTGTCAAAGGAATGGAACTGGCCTGGTTTAAAAGTTACTTGAGTAACCGTTATGTGAAATTTGTGAGAAATATTGTTTGATTTTTTAAGATTTAATACTGTATACCTATAAAGTATTTGTAATACTAATAATGATAATAATAAAAATATAATATATATAGTAATGGATGGAAAAAGCAGTCCGGGCACTACAAAGAGAATTAAAATGGGACGACGAAATTTTAAAGAAAGAGGGGTAAAGATGGCTAGAAGAAATTAATTCTGATATAAGTGATTTAGATTCAGATCCTGATTGTGAAATAGAAGCAGAAGATGAGCACACTGATAATTTTTTTTTTTTTTTTTTTTTTTTTTTTATTATTATTAAGTAGTATTTTAAATACTTTAAAAATTTACATATAAATAAGTTTAAATACATTTTAATGTTAAGCGCTCTGAACCAAATTATTCTTAATATAATGTACAGTTTTGCTCCTAAATACTTTCACATTCCGTTCAATTTTAGTTTCATTCGGCATCATATTGTACATTCTCAATCCTTTGTAAAACAAAGTTTTCTGCATCGCATTGGTGTGTGCTCTTTGCAACCTAAAATCAATAGCATTTCTTAGATAATATGGCTGGACATCTCCTACATATCTCATCTGCTCTAACAAATATTCTGGTGCTTCACCCATCTTTAGCTTCCGTATGAAAACTATAGTATTTAGTTGTAGTCTTTGCTTAATATTTAACCATTTCAACGTGTTGAGCATGTAGTTAATTGAAGTAAAACGATTACACTTTAATATTGCACGCATCGCCTTATTTTGTAGTTTTTGTAGTCTAGCAATTTGTTGTTCGGTACAGCTGGAGTATAATATTGTTGACCCGTATTCAAAATGAGGTTTAATCATTGTATTATATATATTTATGGATGTTGAAATTGATACTTTATTTCTTATACGTTTGAAAAAACCAATTTTTTTCCCGATTTTCTTACAAATATATTCAATATGTTCATTACATTTTAAGTCTTTGTCTATTACAAAACCGAGATATTTTATATTGTCTACTTTCTCTATCGTGATATTATTTATTTCGAGTGTTTTATTAGTGTCCATATTAATTTCTATCAGTTTAGTTTTTGCTTCATTTAGTTTTAGTTTATTCATATTTATCCAATTATTTATTTTTTTTACCCACTAATGTCGCTGAAAATACCAGACCAAAATGCAGTATTTATTGTAGTAGACGCAGGACTCCTCGTTGGCCAATGGCTATTTTCTATAGACTTCTAGCTATATAGCAACTGTGATATCATTTATTGTGCATCAGTCATATCGAGATAATAGGAAAATGATTTTTCTAAACAATTAGCAATGATGTGTTGGTACAACCAGAAATGAAACGTAGATTTCAAAATACCAAAACACCACCTTCCACGCGAAATTCGTTTTTCCTTGCATCGTATATTACAATTGGAAAAATCAATATCATGAAGCCATTCATTTAGTCAAGCAAAAAGAAAAAAAACCTGCAGGAGGTGTCCATCTAACGGGGAGGTGTAATAATATATTTTAAGAAGAAGTGGAAAGTAAGAAAAGTAGCTGAAAGGATTGTTGATACAAAAATATGGATCGCAGCCTACATGGCACATAATAAAAATAATAGATATATTGCAGCAGCTATATACCGATCTCCAAGCAGTGGTGAGCATGCATTTTTGAAATTATTTGCAGATATAACGAAAGAAATAAGTGAACTGAACTGTGATAATTTAATAGTATAATAACGGGTGATATTAATATAGACTGGTGTAAACATAGCTTTAATAGAAATAAATTTAAGTATATTCTGCACGACAATGGACTGAAGCATATATACAAGAGTGACACCGAACTCAAGAACACTAATAGACTATGTGATAAGAAATACTCGAAATATATCGGCACGCATTAATATGTCAAATAAAGTATCGGGCCATGAGGCCATAGATATAATGATAAACTGTGGCAGAAACGTAACTAATAGAGAAGCATTTAAGTAAATTCAACTATTTAAATACAACAAAATCAAATTTAAGCGAGAAATTCAAGAAATACGGCAAATAAACAGTGAATATGGCATAAACTATAAAGTAAATTTAGAGTAAAAACAATTAGAGAAAATGCAGAGTGTATGTGGTTTAATGCGGGAATAAATCGAACGAAAAGAGAAAAAATTAACAGATACCAAACAGCAATGTACGAGAACACAAATGAAGCATGGTCGAATTATAGGGCGTTTCGAAATATTTACAGGGTAAAAATGCAAAACGAAAAGAGAAAATGTATAAATAACGTCAGCCAAAGATCACAAAGAAATGTGGAGACAAATCAAAAATCGAATCTTGAAAAAATGTGATAGTACAATCGAATCTGTCATATTTAATACATTAGAATATACGAATGAATATGAAATAGCCGAGAATTTCAACAAATACTTTGTGACTAGTATAGTGTCAATTAGATCAATAATAAATTATGTGCAATATATTCACAATCTACCTTTGATAAATTGTCAATTTAAATTACGCGTAAAATCTTTGGAAAATTTGGAGTTAATATGTAATAATTTGAAAAATAAGTCGGACTTTAGCAGAATAAATCATGGATAACTGGAATATAATAGCAAAACTAATGCTTGACATTATAAATATATCTTTGCACACTGGCATATTTCCCGAAAACTGGAAAACTTCAATGATAACTCCTATTTGAAAAAGTTTTAAAAACGAAAAGATGTGAAGAATTCCGACTTATTAATGCGTTAAAAACATGCGAAAAGATACCAGAGAAGGTGGTTAAGGAGCGACTAGAAAAATACGTGGAAACAAACAAATTATTATCAAAATATCAATCAGGATATAGGAAGAAATTCTCATGTGAGACAGCCGCAAATTATCTAATTAATAAGTGGAAGAAAGTTGAGAAAAATAAAAGTATTGTTGGAATATTTCTAGACTTTAGAAGAGCTTTTGAAACTATTGATAGAAATAATTTGCTGCAAAAACTGTTTCATTACGTCATCAGAGACACAGAATTGAGATGGTTTCAATCGTATCTAACAGGAAGGAAGCAAGTTACAAAAGTAAAACCAAGGATCAATTCTGGGTGCATTATTATTCATAATATATATCAACGATATGCCAAGTGCATAGGGCGAATCAGATCAGGAGTGCTATAACAGCTTAAATTATGATATGGAAAATATAAAGAAAAGGCTAAATATGAACAAGCCTTAATTAATTATTATTATTAATAATAGTAATAGTTGATCTAAAATCTTAAAATAACTGATTATAGTCTAAAAAATCCTTTCAAAATCAACTTCGTAATGCAAAGTTCCGAAATTTGGAAATTAAAATCACTTTCTAGATAACTGTGTTTTTCACGGGCAACAGGTATTATTAAATAGCGAATAATAATAAATAACAACATGTTTAGGAGCACGAAATCCAAGTAATTAATAATTTATTTGACAACTTGTTAAAAATAATTTAGATTTTTCTAAAAACCATTAAATACAATACAAATTAAAACAAACCGAGGGTGCATAACATGGACTAGAAGTGGTGTGTTTGATTCGCCGAAAAAACTTTTATTTTTAAATAAGAACTTATTTTTTCGTGTTATCCACTTCTTATAATTATAAACTATTTGATCATTTACATATTTACACAGCTTATCCAAAATATTGATAATTTATACGAATTTAAAAATCACTTACCCCAGGTGTTTATTAAAATTTTATGCATGAAACATTATATTAATGTTTTGTAATCCACAAAATAAAGTTTAATTTCCAATAGCAAAAACGATTACAATCCAAAAAATCCAAATAAATCATTAACACAAAAAAAAGGCTGTAAATCAATAAATTTTGGCAACTCTGCAAAAACAAAAAGGCACTATAGGCATTGACGTAGTACAAAGGAATAATTACACACAAGCACATAAACATATATACATACATATATATATACATATGTACGTATACGTATACTCTGCAAAACAATATACCAAATTTAAGCACAAAGTATGCAAAAGTAATAATATTTAACAAACTCTGCCTGTCTGTCTGTCTTAATATTTGCAAAATTTTTCTTAAGGAAAACAAATTAAAACCTTTAAAAGAAATTATTTTAACTTGTGGTGTTATGTAAAATGGTATATAACAAAAAAAAGTATGTAAACGGTTTAAAACAGGGTGTGTCTTTCACTAAATTTTCATTTTCTCAATCACTACCTTAAACACAGAATATTTCATATTTCTATATAAATTTTTATACTTTTTCTCCAGCCTATAAACTACTAAAAGATCCATATTTTTCCAGATTTTTTTTTAACACAATTATTCAGCAAACGCCACAGGAAGGCTTAGGCTTTTTTTCTTTATTCTTTTTCAAAATTACAGACATTTTTAAAGGTCGTTTTTTTCTTTTTAATTGCTTTTAATTTCACAAACTAATTAGTTTACAAATCTCTATATATATGTAAATATACATATTGGATTTTTATAAAAAAAAATTTTTTTCACTTATTCTTCTTTCTTTAATGGCGAGTTATAAAAGAATAGAAGAAAATGAAGAAGATATGTACACGATATATAGATTTTTTTTCTCCAAACTACACACAGAAATTAATATGTATAAATTTTAAAAAACAACCTTCAATTTTTAGGGCTGCTATTGATTTGAGATTTTTATTATAATTTTCTTTGAATTCAAATGCACTTTAATTTTATTAATTTTTACCTTTTTGCAATAAATTCGCACAATTTTTACGAAATTTTTTGCAATTTCTACTGAACCCGATTTAATTCAATATAAAACGCACGGCCGACGACGAAGAAACTTGCTTTAAACAAATTTTTTTTTGTATCACAAACGTCGACGACGTCAACGACGAAAGAAGAAAAAATACACACAAACAATAGCACACAGCCTGGCAACCACACCACACTACATCACATCACATCAAACCGGGCAACCAATCACATCGAACAAAGTATGAGTTTATAATAAAGTATTGCAACATGTTGGTTAACAAACATGTTGAAAAACTATTTATTGTTTTATCAAGAAAAACAAAAATTTTTTATATTTTCTATATTTAAAGTCAATTTTTTGTTGATATTAATGTTAGATTTTTTTTTTAAATTATAATTAATTTACATTTAATCACTAATGTTTTGTATCAAAGCTATTTTTATGTCTGGTATGTATATTCTTTATGTTTTTTTGCTGATTGTTGTATGGCCTGTTTGTGTTTGTATGATTTCTTTTCTGGCCTCCGCTATTTTTTCCCAAGTTCGTCTCATACCATCAACACGTTTTCTTTATTCACCTCTTTTATTTTAATGTCGTAATACATGTTTGTTTGTTTGTTTGTGTGTTGGCCGACCATATTTGCCAGTGTTGCCATTCATTTAACGACCATGTTTTTTTTCACTTCACTTTTTTTCTTTGCAAAATATATTTCATTTTATCCTCTTCTTCTTTAGTTCTTTTATTTATTAATTTTTTTTGCTTGTGTTGTTTTTAATGTTTTTCTCTTATTTTACTTTCGTGTTTTTGTTTTATTAGTTGTATGCATGTGTGAGTGCTTGAAAAATATATGGCTTTGCTGCCACATTTCGTTATTGGACAAGTGAAAATTATTTGGAAATTTCAAGATATTTTTATACATAAAAAAACCAGATATTTATTGCAGCCCTAAATATTGGAGATATTGTTTATTATGAATTTGGAAAATTTCTAATGTTCTTTAAGGTAAACGCCCAGTCATATCAATGAGGACAAATTTCTATCATAACTAAATATGGATGTAAGGTAAGTACATATGTACCTTATTTACCGATATATATATATTACTATATATATATTACTATCAGACTGGCGTGGAATATTTTTTCCGCTTTTGATCGATTGGCTTTCATTGTAAGAAAAAAATCGATAGAATTTATATTATTTTGAATACCTACTCTAACTTGTATAAATTTTTAACCGATTTTGTTCAGGTGTAGGTACTTATACTCATATATACATATGTATGAATGTATGTATATATGTACCTGTGGTTAATGCTTAAGAAATTTTTCCAATCAATAAACTGAGTGTGATAATTAAAATCAAAGTAAAACCAAAACTGAAGAGAAAGAAAGAAAAGCCTTTTTGATCTTTGAATTTGTATTTATTAAATGCATGACGTAAGTAATACACATATGTACATACATACATAAGTACATATGTATTTTAAATGGCGAGTTTTAAGAAGAAACTGTCACAGGTATTTTAAACTAATTTTCCGAAATTAAATAGCAATACGGCCATGCAATTTCTCTGGACAGATGCAAAAGGCAAGAATATCGCTAAAAATTTTGTTTTTTAAGACTCAAAAGTTTGTTTTACCTTACACTTGTCTTACTAAATTCTGTCATACAACTATTATACTGATAATAATTGAATGTACATACATGCATTTACATAGATATTTATAAAATCAAATTGCCGGAGGTCAAATATATATTTCCTTTAGCCACTTTTAGATTATTGTAGGTAAGCTGTGGAAATTAGTTATGATTTCTCTTTAAAACATCGGGCAAAAAATCGCTCTGCCAGACTTCGTATGAAACACTGCATGTAGTTTTCGTACAGAACTCGTTACAATTCGTATACAAATCTGTTGCTAAAAATATGTATGAATGTACATATGTATATTGTATAAGTACGCCACGCCAATTAAACTAATCGCTCCATACACGCACCTTTCCATTCCTGTCAGCTTTTGGTTGATCGTGTACATTAATAAGAATTTATTTATCTTTACAACACTTCTTTCAAAATTTGTTAATTCTCTTTTTTACAAATGTACTCATAATTATAAAATTACTTTTTCAATTCAAACAAAAAATTGGCTTTGATTTTCTCTTGTCTCATTTCTTTTACATACATAAGTAACGGCGAAATGCATGCAGTTATTTTTGTACTTATGCCGTACACTTGATTTCTGGGCTTGGGTTAGTGAAGTTTTAAAACGCTTATAGTTTCCATTATTCTGAACCGATTTTGATGATATATACATTATACAAATCTGTGAAAACGTCGATTTACAACCATATAAACATATCTTTATGAAAATCGGCCACATACAGCGATCACAAAAGGTATAACAAAAGATCTATTTTTTTACATACATACATTATTACGTATGTATGTACATACATACATATATGGAATATAACATATGTATATAAATATGCATATATGTATGTACATATATATTTATGTGTATATAAGAAATATAAGTTATACATGTATGTATGTATGGTTTGAGCTTTATGAACAAATCTAGCTGCAAATGCGTTTGCATTTGGGATAAAATTCCTTGGGTACCATGTACTATGCACAGCATACATACATACATACATATTTAATTATGTTTATATTTACACACATACATACGCATTTATCTGTTTACATTTTTTTAAGATTTTCATGCTCATGTATTTTGCTGTAACATAAACAAAAATTAATAGAACAATTTTTGTCGTCAACTTTCGATTAAATTAAAACTTCAAGGGCGTTCCACTGATTGTTTATTTAAATAAATATCCATAAATTAATATTATGTAGGCATCTATAATTATATATGCATGCATGTATACATACATAGGTATATATATGCGTTTATGTAAATATTTAGACACATGTATGTATGTATGTATAATAATTGATATCTTCTAGCATTCACGTAATGTGAAAATATTTTTTTTAGGTAAAAAAAATATTAGTGTTAACAAATTTTAATATTTTACCTACATAAATACATACATACATAACTACATATTTACATAGGCAACAACATTAAAATACATATGTATGTATACCTAATATTATCTACATATCAAATAATATATAAAATTAATCGCTAAAGAATTAATGAATAACTAAATACATACTTACAAACATTAACACATATGTACATAGGAGTATGTACTCGTTCGTAGATTAATTTACTACGCTACAAATAACTGATACCATTTTAAATACTTACATACTTATATACATACATACATACCTATATAAGGCTCTGGTTTCCCAGTAGGGAATCAGCTGAGTCATTTCAAAATTTTGAAATTTTCACTTTTTGCTAGTAGTAATTGATATATACATAAGTAGTAGTCCGGCCTATTTTCCACTGCATAAATCATATATCAATTTCTCGTTTATCAAAAAAAAAATACAGTTATATCTCTCTCTGTTTGATAGAAAAAGCCGTATTTAAAAAACACATTTTTGTCTCTACCGAAAATTTTTCAATTTTGAGTTGACTCTCCTTAGAGGAATCAGTACTTTATATATGTATGTACATATGCATGTATGTATGTATTTATATATGTATGTATGCATGTATGTAATTATTTAAAATGTTATCAGTAATTTCGTAGCGTAGTAACTAAATCTGCGAACGACATGCACGTAAGTAGATGTTTATACATAAATGTGATGTTTTAATCTTTCATATATGTACATATATATAATACACATCAAATATTAAAGCTGACAATAAATCGTTTTAAATTTATATAGGGCGAGATATTCTATTAGACTTTAATATATACATATATATGTACATATATACGTATATGTACATGTATGTATGTAAATACATAAATGCATATAGCAATGATAAAAAATATACCCTGTATTTGAACAAAATACCTATTTACAGTAAAAAGTAATTGAGTTGACAATTTTTTTTGGTAAAATAATTTCCCTCACTTCTTGCTATCAGTTCATTATTATGGGATTTATACCAATTAGAAGGGATTTTATATTTTCATTGTGTAATGAAACGCTTATTTAAGAATACCGTTAACATTTTCAGCAGATTAAAAATAAATGATCAAATAATTTTTCTCAGTTACTTTAACGGTAAAATGAACAAAATTTGCAAACCAATAAAGGACAACACATATAAGAGGTTTTTTTTCTTTAATTGCACGGGAAATATTATTCCCTTTTTTGAAATTATTAAGGAAAAAACATGATTTTGTTTCTATATGAATTTCGAATAAGTTAAACTTTGATATTAAGAAATTAAAAATATTTGTAGTATTTTGTAAAATATTATGTATATGCCACTTTGAGTGGTGCCTTCACAGTGGGTCTTGTAGGCCTAGAATTAGAAACAGCCTAATATTCAATCTTTCAATTTATTACGCAAACCGTATATTGTCCAGAGCGATGATATTAGTCATTAGCATATGTATGTACATATGTATATGTAAGTAAAAAAATCCCTATCCAGGCCAATATTCTATGGCAGTCAGGAAAAAGCTAAGACAATCACATAAATGAAAATATTAAAAGAATAAATTATTAACAAATTTGTTTCCAATTATAACGCAATTTATTTTAGTACCTATTAATTGGCTTCCCTTAAACAAACCTACATATATACAAATGTACATACTTTAATTTCTAAACTCATTAAAAAAAAAATTTTGATACCCCAGCCAAATATAATACTCCATTTTCTAGGTCTCTATATTCGTTTTCAGTAATCTTCTCATCTCTCAATACTTCTCTCTCATACGTATCAATGCATGTATGTATGTATGTATGTATGTTTGTACACTATAGTTTTTGTACATTGTAAGAAAGTGTTGCTAAATATTTAGTAATGAGTATTGAGTACCTAGTATTGAATAGTTCTTAAAGCTAAAAAATAGTTGTTCCATAATTTGAGAGTTTTGTTTTTTGATTTTAATTTTATCGGATGCTCTGTAAAATGGTGGCAGTCTTTTTTTTAATAAAATACAATACCTCAGTGGATGCAGGCCCATTTCAAATGCTGTGATAACTTAGTGCATGTACATAAAATTTAGTGATTTTCAGATATGTATGCTTACATACATTCACACATACATATATGTACATATGTATAAACGTGTTTATATTTATAAATATAATTTCCTGGGTATAAAATAAATTGAACTACTAGACACCTATCACTTGTTTACATTAATTAAATTACCTACTTATGTACATATTTATGTAAATAATGCCGATCTGAAGTGATCGTTTTAAGAGTATAGTAGTGCATTTTGAGCCAAAAGCAGAGAAAAATAATTATAAAAATGTGGAAAGAAGGCAATAGTTTCCGAAAAATGTGTAAAACGATTGGGAGAACATATTCTTCCATCTAACGTGTGATAAATAATTACAAAAGTAAAACTATAATTACTTTCAAGCCGCGTTCGGGACGCCCAAAAATACTTTCTGAACGAGAAGAACGCAAAATTCTTAATAATAACACAGGTTGGTTAATCCTCGTTTAACATTCACAAATGTTGTTGAAAATATTCGTCAATCCTTTAAAAATAAAGTCTGTGCAGAAACGGCACAGAAGACCAGGATATCACATGGTAGAGTGGCGCGTAAAAAACCATTTATAGCCAAAGTCAACAGACAAAAGCATATTGAGTTTACCCATGCCTATGTAAATAAGCCTCCGGAGTTTAGGAGACAAGTAACATTTTCAAATTTTGCATTTTTTTTAAATAAAGGGACTTCAAATAATATGGCGTAAACCCGGAACTGCTCATGAGAAATAAATTATGGTGTCGGGTTGTATGGCTGGCTGCTGGAGCTGTGGGTCAGATTAAGTTAATTAAATCTACGATGGATAAGCGAACATATCTTGACAATATTAAAAAGAAATTTAAAGCAGAAAAACTTGATTTATCATCCACGTACTGGTTCCAGCAAAACAACGATCCAAAGCACACAGCGAAGGTAGTCACGCTTTGGCTCTTGTGTAATGCTCTAAGACAACTTAAAACATCCTCACAATCACCCGACCTCAATCGGGATTGATCTTTTTGGAAAAACAAAATTCATCAGCAGGTCATCATAACAAGCAAAGAAACTTAACGAAGCTTTCTGCGGGCAGAGTGGGAGAATATCACATCTGAGGAAACAGAAAATTTAGTCAAATCCAAGCCAAACAGAGTAAGTAAAGGGTTCAAGCAGCGCGGGTATTCAACAAAATATTAAATAAACTTTTTTTTTAATAACGTGAAGTTTTACGGGAAGTAGCGGTACCGAACGCAGACTTTTTGGTTGTAATTTGTTTATATGTGATAATAAATTTTAATTAAACATTCGTATGCTTTTTTTATGTATGTATGTACTTATATTATATTCACACATATATGTGTATGTACATATATACATGACTATGTATATATGTAGAGGTAGGTATAATAAGTGCGTGATTTTCCAAAAAATATTTAAAAATCAACAATTTCAAATAAACAAAACTCAAATTAATATTCTAAAATATTTCAGTAGAATGAAAACAAAAAAAAATTTACCAAAATTTACAGCAGCTTAAATTCATATTGATTTGGCAGCAGCGGCAAGAACAAGAAGAAAAAACACATTAAATGTTTGCTTTTTATTATTTTTCGTTTTGCAAAAAAAAAACAAAACAACAAAAACAAAAACACACCATACACTCTTGTGTACATACAAACAAGAAAAAGAAAAAAAATATAAATGGTTTGAAAAATTGAAATGTGGCAACATAGCATGAATGATAAATGTACAGTGTTGTCAAAGTTCATATTGTATGTTGTTATGTCTCACTCAATGCCTGTCGTACTCACGCGCTCACTTACAGGCGGCACAGCACAACAATATTAACTCTGCTTATTTTTATTTTCATATTCTACTGCTGTTATTGTTCGTTATTGTTGTTACTGTAGCCAGTGTATATTTTCATCCTTCTCTTACGTTGCTGTTGTTCTGCTATCTTTGCCATAGTACTTGTTGTTGCTGCTATTTGTTTTTTATTTTTGCCTTTCTTTACATTCAATGGTGTTATTGTTGTTGTTGTTATAATAATTATTTTTATACACCTCATCTGCAAATTATATCAAATATAAATAAAAGTAAAAAAAAACGTAAAAAAATCTAGAAATGAAATGCAAACTTAACAACAACAACTTTGTGTATAAATTTAGATACGATAGTATGTATTTACAGTGGTACACAAAATCTTTCTTAAACTTAAATATATTTGCTCAGCATTTTTTTGACTAATATTTTCCTAAAATGAGAAACTTGTACACATATACAAGTTTCTTAATACTAGCGCATTGCGAAAATCTTTATATTGAACAAATTAGCCGTTATAGGATTTTTGGTACTCAACGGCGATGATTTTGTTTTTATTTTACTTTACGGCGTTATGAAAAGTTTTAATTTAGCTCCGTTCTTCCTCCTTCCCTATTTCTTATTTTTTTAATGACCTTCTTTGTTAATCTTTTAATCCTATATATTCTTTCACCGATGACAACACCATTTGTCATTCGTATTCATTTGGCAAGAGACCGAATCAGTTGGAGGTGAGTTCCAAAAGGTGGAATATGAATGATACGCTCAATCAAGATATCGCGACAATCTCGCAATGGTGTCGTGTGAATAGAGTAGATTTTAATGCACGTAAGACATAATGTTGCATGCTTGCGCACAGATATGTGCTCAGAAATGGTGCTACATCTGTTACTATGGGTAATATAGGTATGACGGAATCGGACGCTTTTAATGTTCTTGGCATAAAAATTCAGTTTGATGTTCAAAGGATTAAACATATTTTTTCAAGTTTCTAAAGAATCTTTCAAGTGCCTCGGTTGTCTAAAACATTGTGAGAGATACTTCAACCGAACATCACACTGAATTTTCATACCGAGAACATCAAGAGCTTCCGATTCCGTGATACCTATATCACCCATAGTAACAGATATAAATATATCTACAAATAAGGTCCACACTACTTCAAAACGCATATGCAGAAACAAATAGAACGGCACTTTTTATTTTCGTCACAAATAACAATAACAACAGAAATTCTGCACATTTCAGCAGTCAATAATTTTTCCCTTACATTACAATTTGTGTAGTTGCCTATGACAACTTCGATTACAGCTGCATTACATAGTAGGTACTTGGATGCTTCGCTTACGAAGTTATATGTGCGTCATCGGTTATTGTCTAGGTACTTCGTTTCATTTACAGCTGGGTGCTTTATAATCGCCGTTTATTACTTCAATTGAGCAATATTAAATATACTTAAAACACAACATGCCGCTAGACTTCTTTATAGCATTAACGTTAATAATGGTGAGTATTCCATTTGGTATTATCACCTCTAATGGCGGCTGTGCTTAATATAACTCATTCTTTACATGTGGCATGACTTGCATGATTTCCATTAAAGAGAATTTACTTGACGCATCTTAAATAAAACAACCAGAAACTGTAGAGTTAAGTTTCTAAGCAAACCGACGAGTAAAATAATAATTCATCTAAATCATTCTAGCGAGTATTTTTGTTCTCTACTGTAAGAATAAAGAACAGAGGCCAGGCACTAAGCAGCATATAACACACACACACACAATATAAGTATATATATATATATATATATATATATATATATATATATATATATATATATATATATATATATATATATATATTTATAAATATATATATATAACACATAACCTTAGCCACAGTGAAATAAAGAAAACAAAATATAAAACAAGAATAACGAATACACAACCTCACTGCTATAAAAGCAGAAAAATGAGAAACAAAAACAACAAGAAAATAAAAACGAGTTAAAACTTGCTGACACCAACACAGAACACAACAAAAAACTAGCAAGCAAGTCAGACAGTGAAAACGTCAAACTGACACAATGACGACACACACACACATATACACACATACACAAATATGTATGCCTACATTTAACAACAAAACAAATCATTATTATTACACCATTCTGCTGTTTTGTTTTGTTTAGATTTCTGTATATCACCCCACACAGCAATCTACATTTTTTTGTGTTCGTTTCTTTGTTCACCCCTTCCCCCCGTGCATTTAACATTGTATTTTATGTCGCACCCCACGTCCTTCAACTATTTACCGGTTCGGTTTTGTAATACCACAGACTCTTTATTTTGTTTTATTTACATATTTTTTTTGCTTATTTATTTTTGTTGTTGTTTTCTTTTCTTACTACCAAGTCGTACATTGGAAAAAAAATCGTATGGTTTATTTGTTGTTGTTTTATTTATTTTTTTCACTGTTTGTATGTATGAAAAAAATTCTTTTAGTATTTTTGTTATCTGACTGCTATTTTGCTATTGATTCTTCTTCTTCGTCTTCTTCTTCTTCAGCTGTGGATTTTTTTTTTAAAAAAAGGAAACAAAAAAATTGTTGGAAAGCGGTTTTATTGGAAAGAAGGCAAAAAGGAAGAAAGCAAATACATTTTTATTTATTTAGCGTATCTACTGTTTGTATGTATGTGCGTTTGTGTCAGTGAAAGGTTGCTATCCAAAAAAACAAGAAAAAATAATACCAACAACAACAAACTAGAAGTACGACGTCAAAACCCAAGACAATCTATCTTCTTTGTTGTTTCCTAAAATAAATTTTTGTTTTTTTCGTTTTGCGTCTTCTTGACTGACGCCTTTTTGGTCTGTTCAGAAAGTGGAATTGTATTTTGGCGATTTTTTTGCTTTTTTGTAATTAAATAAAAGTTTGGAGTGTAAACTATGTATATATGGCTCCTGCAATTAATGTTTTGTATATATGTATGTATGTATGGCCCCCCCGGCGGCACATTTATGGTCTTTATAGTACGTAACAGCTATCTAGATCTGTGCAACTGGGGGTATAAAGGGAGCCCAGTCCCCTGAAGACAGGCAGGGAGTCAACTGGAAACTCCACTTTATTTCCACGGGGATCAGTGAGCCCCAGAGTTCATTATTTATCTCTTTAGACATTTAATAGTTCTCTGACTGATCATTGAGGTTGGGCCCTATATGGAAGTATCGTGGTGGTTGTGGTTTTGCGGCCCCATAACAGTATAATGGTTATTATGGTGGCCAGTATCACCTCACTGATAATGACACGCAAAGTGAATGATCCAGTCCAGTGAGCATGCTAGACATGTGTTCTGGACAGGAGTTGGAAAGTCTCCAACTCTTTAGCAAGGTGTGATGGTTTGCAGCCCTGCTCTGGAATCATTAAAGTTGCAACTAGGTGGTTCTGTTGCTTAGAATTATGTCTTCGGCTTCCTAGGACGCATGTATGACGTTCCAAATTATACAATTGTGGTTTGTCCACCATCTGATTAAGGCTACAGATCCAGGTGCGGATGTAAAACGAATCACACTATCTGTACATATGTATGTATGTATGTATGGATGTAGGTACCTAAATAAATGAAAGCTTTTTAACACACAATTAGAAACTTCTTATTGTAATTTTAAAAGTTCTAAAATGGAAAAGAACAAAATTAGGCAAAATGTTAAACACTACAAAAGAAACGACGGCGGAGGCGGCCCATGTTTTCCAAGGTGTTGACTGCTAAATTTAAATATGTACCCTATGTATTATATATGTATGTATGTATATATAATGTACCCCCCAGAGGCTTATGATAGTCTTTTTGGAACCTACTATTCCATTTAGACTGGTGTCTTGCGGGGTAAGAGGGAGTCCAGGCCCCTCAAAGGCTAGTAGGAGTCACCTGGACAATCCACATATTTCCACGGGAATCAGTTGCCCCAGAGTTCACTATTTGTCTCTTGAGACAATTAGCTGTTCTCTGACTGGTTATTGAGGTTGGCCCCTATATGGGAGTAACGTCGTAGTTGTGGTTTCGAGACCCTCGTGAGAGTTTTTGGGTCGGATCATTCAAATTAACACAATGAATGGTTCAGGTTCAGTGAGTATGAATGCTGTCGTGTTCTTGATAAAAAAAGAGCTTCATGCGTTCTGGACCAGGAGTTGGAAAGTCTCCAACTCTTTAGCAAGGAGTGAAGGCTGCGACCTACTTCGAGCTTTTGAAATTGCTACTAGAAGTGACCGGAGGATATACGTATTCGATGGCCTTCTAGGGCGTGGGTGATGTTCAATTATCCATGGTTTGGCCACCCGCTGATTATGACTTTATAGTCGGTGCAGATGTAAATCAAATCACGCACTGTATATATAATGTCTGGAATGGGGTAACATTATCAAGATTTCAATCGCAAGTCATAAATAAAATGGCAAAATTTCCATCATATCTTTATGAATGTAAAATGAATTTGGCAACAACAAGATGCATAGAGAATTTGATTAATTGCCCTCTTGAATGGAGTGTAAACTTACATCGTTTCGTTTTTATTGCCAATGTAATTCAAACGTTTTTACTTAGCCAACGATTTATTTTTGAAAGTTAAAGCCCCAACTATAATATGCATAAGCTGGCTTAAGTTAATGTCAAAAATTGAACGAAAAGTCTGTCTAATGCTTAAGCGAATCATTGAAGACTTTTAGGTGGCTATAATGTACTTACATGAATATAGAAATTATTATGCACAGTTGGCACATTTGTTTTATACGTACTTTTGCAAAAAAAAAAACAAATTTCGTTCTAAATAAATGAAATTGATTAGCAAAAAGACTTTTAATAATCATATTTTGTATACTTAATATTATCCTTATGGAAAACTTATTAATTTTTGTTAAGAGTTTTAAGAAAATTACGTAAGAAAAATTGTATTATTTGGGCTAAAATTACTAAAAAAAATGCAACTGTGTGCATCATAGAATTTAAAAACAATACAAAATTAAATTTTATTGCAAATTGTGTGTAAAACAAAATGGAAAAGAAAGGCGCCCTCGCTACTTTGAATTGCCGTGCGTCCATTTTGTCATATAAGCTATTTTTTCTCTGTATATTTTCTATTAAATTCAGACAAAATATTTTTGCTCTGCATTGGAATTTGTTTACTAATGTATCTATAACACAATGCAAAATCAGTTGTCTTAAGCCAGTATAAGCATAATATAGTTGGGCCTTAATCTGAAAGTCCATACCACGCGTTCTAAGCGTACACGCTTTATACGCGTCTGTCAAAAAAGTAGAATCAGTTTAATTGTATGTGACAAGTTACACAGCACATCGCATAGAATGCTTACGACGCATGAAGTAGGTTTACTTTCTACTTTTCTACGCGTCGCAAGCGCCATGAAAAAATTTCAGCTGTTTTTGACGTTGTATTATTTCTAATATTTTGATATTTCAAACGTTGGTGCAAAAAAACTACTCACTTCCTTTTCCAAAAACAAGGAACGCACCCAAAAGCGTCTGCTTATCTCTTGAAGTTTTCCATAGGTCCTCATTACACAAAATATCATATGCACAAATTTAATAAATTCTATAATTCTTAAAAAATTCCAATTTCAGTTTCATGTAACTTGAAGTTTGAAAAGCGTAGAACGCGTAAAAAGCATCAAACGCATACAAAGCGTGTGCGCGTAGAACGCGTGGTATGGACTTTCAGCTTTAAGACTCTAAGAAAGTCAAATTATTATTAACGGTTTATAGAACATTTGACGACGACCTTAAATTTCGTATTTTTGAAAATGCTATATTGACAACACTGTATTTTAATGCTATGCAGGCGTTTCTATGGAAAATTAATGAGTGTGCAACTGAAAGCCAAACAAAAACTGACACGAACAACAAACCGAGAGAAATACAGACAAACAGAAAGAAAGAAAGACGAAACGACACACTAAAAATTGCTTATTACGGTGTGTGTGTGTGTGTGTGGTTGTTTGTCTGGCTGTTTTGGTAGTTAACGATGTCAGTCTTTTTGTTAAGTCGTTATAACGTGTTGTTTTTGTTGTTGCTTGCTTTTGATTTTACTGCTATCTAGTTGTAAGCACTAAGTGCCTGCGTTTGTTTGTAATTTTGTATGGATGTGTGTGTGTGTGTGTGTGTGTATATAAGTATGTTGAAAGTGGATTTTACTTTGCATTTGTCTGGGGTTTTTGTTGTTGATTCTTTTTCTTTTTTTTTCTGGGATTTTCATTATTTTATTAATATAATTGAGAGAAGTAGAGAGTACGTTGTCAGTTGAATCGTTGTAGTTGTTTCTATTTGTTGGTTTTGTTCACATTTAAGTTATTTTTTGTACTTGCTTTTCTTGTTTTTGTTTTTTATTTTGTTTTTTTTTTACTTTGCTTCGTTTCTTGTCTAAATGTTTAAAATGTGTGAGTTGTTTTCATTTCTTTTTTCGCTGCTGTTGTTGTTGTTATTGCTCTTTAACCGAGAGTGTATTTTTTGTCTTGTTGAAATTTTAGCCGCAGTCACAACTACAAAAAAAAAAATAAGATAACTCGTTGGATCACCTATTCACCGGCAAATTCGCTTGCTCGTTTATTGACTAACTCACCAATTGTCTATTTCACACACAACATTCAAAGAATAAGTATGAATGCATGTATATTTGTATGTATGTATGTATATAGGTATAAGACGCCGTACAATCTCAATTGTATTCATTAAAATTTTGCAATTTATTTTTTTGAAACTTATTTTATTTGCTAATTTTTTATATTGTCGACTGCTGCTCTGTTCGCTGTTGCCGCAATTGTAGCTTTGTTTTTCTTTTTTTGTTTTTTCTGTTTTTTTTTTGTTTTTTCTGTTTTTTTGTAAATGTTAGTTTTCCATAGTATCTGTTTGCTAGCGCAGCATGGTTCTTTTTGATAAAAGGTTGTATATGTTTCGACCTATCGTAACCAAAAGTTCCCAACTAGAATTCTCACATGTTAACCTTCAGAGTTTTGTATTAATTGTGTAAGTTAATCTCTTGAGGTTTTTGTTTGTACATACATACATATTTATATATATTTTTGTATTGTATGTATGTTTGTGTGTGTATAAACATATGAGCATACGTAGGTATTATTTATTTCAAATGATTGTTGTTGTTATTGCATTATAAAAGAAACCTTAAATATCACATGAACTATGAAGTGAACTACTAAAATGTTTTAATTGAAATCTAAGCGAGTTCCTATATTGTTGTCATTCATTACATTTATATGACGACTCTAATTAAAAAAAATTATATATTTTTAGGTATTGAATGTTTAAATAGTTGGTTAAGCTATAAAAATAAATTTTAATTTTACAAGTAAATAGATACAAGTATATACATACATACCTACATACATATGTATGTAGGTCATTATTAGTAAGCTTAGGTACGTACCTATTTATGTGTGTTAAATGTCGTTTAGAGGATGCACCTACTTAAGAGTAGTAATGTTTAGGTCTGTAGAATATGGTGGCCAATTACGAGGTCGACCGACTTTATTTGAAATAAATTCACTTACAGCTCTGATTTTTTAAAAAGAAGTGTTGCAACCTTGGTTGTGTGATCCAGAAAATTGGGTTTAAAAAATCGTTTAAAGTTGATTGTAAATTTCTTCATAAATGTCATGGAACATGAACAAACCATCAGCCATATTCATCAAAATTTAAAAAGTATTTCGAATCAATTTTAAGCAAAATTTAATAAAATTATATTTATAAACAAATTTTAGCTAAAAATTCTTTTTTTTCGTTATTTTAAATTTGTGAAAATTAAAATTGCTTCCGACCTTGTTTAAATCTACCCATTTTAAAATGAATTTTTCATTTTGTTGTTTACATTTTGATAATTACATACTCGTATGTATATATGTATGTTTGTACATATGCTTAAAGTAAATAAAATAATTTCTGTTATAAAAATTTGATTTTTATAATAATTATGCAAAAGTTATGGAGGTGTTAAACTTAATCAGCAAAATTGTTTAAGAAAATCAAAAACAAGCAAATTTAGGTAATTTAAGGAACGAAGAGATAATTGTTCACCCGTTCGAGTCAACAATCCACATACGGACGTGGCAGGTCTCTCATGCCAATTTCCATGTACGAAAGTTCAAATTAAATGGCCACAAACACAACTCCCTCTTTCCTCCTCCCCATAATCTAATTTCCTAGTTCTGTGTAGAAGTCATCCCCTGAGTGCTGGTCCGAGAAAGAAAAAAAAAAAAAAAACAAACAAAAGATAAATTAAAAAAGCAAAACTTAAAACAAAATATACTTTTTTTTAATTAACAAACTTGTTTAGCAGTAAAAGATTTATATTTGAAAGGATTAATAAAGATTTCAAGTTGAAAACTTAACAACAGTAAAATACCTGCAAGACAAATTAAATATCTACAACCATATCTACCTCCATATGCATACACATACAAACATTCACATTTTTTTAAGTAAAAAATTAAGATATCAATAAATTTGAGGCAAAAGTATACAATATTGCTTATTTTCTTGATCTTTTGTTGACATTAAGTTTGACAGCCTAATACTTCTGCAAAAATGCAATTAAAACTACCTACAAATAAAAACAAAAACAAAACAAAACAAAAAAAAAGAAAACAAGAAACACGTTTTAATTAATTAAAAAACAAATGCATAAATACATACATACATATAGAGATACATATGTACATATGGATGTGTAAGCACATTAAAAAGTAATTCCCAAACAAGAGAGGCCGAAAAACGCTGTGAAATACAACACTGAAACAAAAAACAACACATAAAAAATTTTACTAATTTTTCCAACTGATATCCATTAAATAAACACAAATTTTTATTTAAAACTAAACTTAATCCAAGATCAAATTTAATAAATTAGCAAAAATACTATAAAACATACAAAAGAACAAAAGAAATGAAAAAATTTGTCAAGTATTTCAAGAAACTTTACTTAAAATTGACAGTTGGTCAAAAACTTCTGGAGCAGATATTTCTTTAGAAAAAACATGTCATCTGCACATTTGCAAATTACATAATTGTAATGAAATTAATATAAATTTTAATAACTTTACTATTCAAAATGTAAACCACTGTAAAATCTGTAGGTCATAACTTTGACAGTAAATATAACTTTAAGAATCACTGTATTTATTTAAAAAAAGATTTAACTAGTAGACTAAATATTATTAAGTATTTATCATCAGCTAAAAGCAAAATGCACACAAACAGTCTGCTAAGATTAGTGAAATCAGTAATATTGTCGAAAATCGACTATGGTCTAGTAATCAACAATAAGACGTCCAAAACAACTTTTAAAATGATCGAGAGCATTCTTAATGCTGCCGTTAGAAACAGTCCAAGAGCTTTTCGCACGACTCTGATCGTGAGCATGCAGGCAGAAGCTGGCTTGGAATCCCTCCGTGTTCGAGCACATAGACTACTGCACCGACAATTGCCCATATTCAGCTGCTCCACCCCATCGCTGCTACATAAACATGTAAAGCTATTAAAAAAGAGGAAAACAAAACTTATATACCCATCAACACTATGGAATATTGTCAACACTGCAATAAAATACGTTATAGGAGAATACTCTCCTAGGTTGGAAACCCAATTATCTCCATATACAACAACTAATAATAAAAATGGGTAACAATATTAGACCGCTTTGGATTCGCAGCCACATTGGCATCATAGGCAACGAGGCAGCAGACCTAGCTGCCAAAAAAGTAATTCAGCAACCAACATACCTTTTTATTCCAAAATCCAGGAAATTTCTGACAACATGTGCTACCATAAAATACAATATATCCTTAGAACACAAATGGAACAAATACAGCCACCCCTATAAGATCTTTAACCCCACAAAACAGCCATTAATTTTGCCATCTTCAACCAACTGTTTACAAAATAAATGCATCACAAGGCTACGCCTAACACACACACACGTCTCACTCATCAATATTTGTTGGACAAAACGGTACAACCAACATGCACTTTCTGCGCCTCTCAACCATTGACAGTTTTCCATATCTTGCCAGACTGTCCAGTTCTCGTAAACGCACGCGTATCGGTTTTTAAATCGACTAGCATCCTTGACTTACTAAAAACGCCAACTAGTAATAATATTAAAAAAATCTTTAAATTCTTAAAAAAACTTCTTTGCACGACAAAATTTAAATTTTGAAAATTTAACCATCAAATTTCTAAATATACATGTGTGTACACACATGAAATAAGAAGCCGATAGATAGCCATCGTAGCTAGTGCTCTTAGCTTTTGATTTGTTGTAATTTTAATGATAATAAATTTGTAAATAAATAAATAAATAAATAAAAAATATAAAACATACGCAAAGAAAGTAAGTAAACGGGGTAAAAAAAAGAAACTTAAGAAACTTTTGCACACTCAATCATACAGAATTGATTTCTCTTCATTTTTATTTATTATTTTTTTTGTTTTATTTACAAGGTGGCAGTCGCGGCAATTGACCATTGTACACATATCAACAATAATAAAAGAAACAACAACAACAACAATTTCCCAAATAACAATAAGTTATACATGACCGTACTGTATTTAGAAAGGAAAGTTCTTAATGGGAAGAAATCAAATAAAAACAGAAAATGAAAACAATAATTTGGATTTGGAAGAAGTGCTAAGGCCACTTTTCTTCGAAATTGAGATTTTAATGCTGTAGCTTGTAGCTTGCTAGTATAATTCAAAATACACCTATCTCCCATTTTACACGGTATTCGTTTTAAACGTTTTCGATCTTACATTAAATTTATCAATTTTGTATTTACCTACACGAAATTATAAACACTAAACTATAATTTGCTTATATCTATTGGAGTTTGAATTAATTCGTGCGGTTTGCTAAGAGATGGCGTAACTTGATTATTATTCCATCGTTCCAATAGTCCAAACATGCATTGGAAAGCTACTGTTAGTGTGCGTATTTTTCAGTATATGTTATCCATTTGAAGCGTAAACAACAATAATTTTTTTTCACTCAAATACGCCGAATTTTGTGCCTGAAAAAGTGTTTTTGCGGGGAGTTCTTCTTCACTACTTTAATATGAAGAAAACTGCTGCAGATAGTCATCGTATTTTGGTGAAAGTTTATGGTAAACATGCTCTAGCTGAGCGAACGTGCCAAAAGTGGTTTGCACGATTCAAAAGTGGTGATTTTGGCTTGGAAGACGAAGAACGTCCCGGGCAGCCGAAAAATTTGAAGATGCAGAATTGGAGGCCATACTTGATGAAGATCCATGCCAAACGCAAGAAGAACTTGCAGACGCATTGCGAGTTGACCATTTAACAGTTTCCAAACGTTTAAAAGCCATGAGAATGATTTCAAAGCAAGGAAATTGGGTACCATACGAATTGAAGCCAAGAGACGTTGAGAGGCGATTTTTGACATGCGAATTGTTGCTTGCACGGCAGAAAAGAAAAGGGTTTTTACATCGCATTGTCACTGGCGATGAAAAGTGGATTCATTACGATAATCCCAAGCGCAAAAAATCATATGGATATCCTGGCCACGCATCCACATCGACCGCAAAGCCAAATATTCATGGCAAGAAGCTGATGCTGTCTATATGGTGGGACCAGCTTGGTGTGATCTACTGGGAGCTGTTAAAACCGAATGAAACGATCACAGGGGATGTCTATCGACGTCAATTGATGCGTTTGAAAGAAGCAATGCAGAAAGAACGGCCGATTTTCCACGAAAGCATGACAAAATTATTCTTCAGCATGACAACGCTCGGCCACATGTTGCTTCGGTGGTCAAAACATACTTGGAAGGGCAGAATTGGGAAGTCTTACCCCACCCGCCGTATTCACCAGACATTGCTCCTTCCGACTACCACTTGTTTCGGGCGATGACTCATGGCCTGGCTGAGCAGCACTTCACTTCTTATGGGGAATGCAAAAAATGGGTGAATTCTTGGATCGCCTCAAAAGACCCCGGGCTCTTCGGACGTGGAATCCGTATGTTGCCAGAAAGATGGGCGAAGGTTGAAGCAAGCGACGGCCAATACTTTGAATAAAATATATTTTACCAATTTTCCACAATAAAGCTTTAAACTTTGAAAAAAAAACCGCACGAATTAATTCAAACAGTCATACAATAACATTTTCATTGTTTTACTGCCAAAATATTTTATTTTGTCAAAATACAACTCTGCAAAATGTATGTTACAGTTACGAATTCTTATTATTAGTCTATGTCTATGATGGAAATAGATAAGATGGGAATTCCCCGTTTTATGATCAAAACTAAATTTTATGTGTGTACTAGCAAACCCAGCGAACTCCGTTTAGCCACCAGATGGCTTCGTGTTCGTTTGAATTAGAAGATGAAGAAAAATTATTTTTTTTTTATTTTATATTTGAAAAGGAAAAATTTTATTTCATTGCACAACTTCTCTCAGTAAAAAATGAAAGTGAATCCAAAGTAAATACTGAATCGAAGCGTTATACGTGTCCGCAAATTATCCATTTCATTGAAGTGCTCTTTGTTGGTAAATCACATTTTTTGTTTTTTGATCTGACGTTGGCAAACAATTTATATATTTTTGAAAAATACGGTGTGACTTCGATCGTGTGATGGTGTAGTGTGTGGTGTATGTGTAGTTGTTATGTGTTGCAATTGATTGTTTTGGTGTGAGTGATTGGTTGAATAAAATTTTTTACCTTGGAAGTCGTTATGAAGCCGCCTTCTCGAATGATATTAGCTTCAAAGGAAGTCATGCGAAAGCAGTTACTGTATTCAAGGATGCGTTGAAGAAAATAGTTGGCATCGGGATCAGTTCCATCGAACAATGGTTTCAGTGGCTGTGGTGGTGTAAGTAATGGATCCAATTTGACTTTTCTACTTGTGCAGCACAATTTAGCCGTTTCTCTTTTGAACTTTAACGCATTGCAATATCGGCATACAGTCGTCATTGGTCCAATAACTAAATTGTCATCATCACTGCAGTTCGCAGTGGGATCATATGGGAATGCCAAGCGATTGTATGATGCCAATGATCTTCGTGTGCTCACGCGTTGTCTCAATCGGGTTTTTTCTCTTATTATATTTTGTCTTTCTTTGCTTAAGTTATGTGAATACGCTTGTTGCTGGCTTACATGTATTGTCATCGCTCGTCATCCTTTCGGCGTTTTGGACTATGAACAGACTGGTGAATTTAACCTCAAATGCACGATCCACATAATTTACACAGTTCAACTTACACAACGCCACAACTGCATGCTTTGGGCTTTACTAACATGTCCTATCAGCAATACGGTGCCATATCGCATACAGCCAGGATAACAATGAAATTACTGCAAAAGCTCTTTCCACAACAATTTATTTCAAGAAATGGTGATGTTGATTGACGTCCATGGTCGTGTGATTTAACTGCTCCGGACAAATTTTTGTGGGGTTTATGCAAACAATCCAAAAACCCTTGAGCAACTCAAACAATATATTCGTGATCCTCCCCCCGGGGGCACATTTATTGGTCTTTATGGCATACTTGACCATCTAGACCTATGCTGCTGGGGGTATAAGGAAGCCCAGTCCCCTGAAGCCAAGCAGGGTGTCAACTGGAACCTCTACGTTATTTCCACGGGTATCAGTAAGCCCCCAGAGTTCCGCTCATTGTCTCTTTAGACTTTTAGCTGTTTCTCTGACTGACTATTGAGGTTGGCCCTTTGGGAGTATGTATCGTGATGGTTATGGTTTAGTGGCCCCACTCATGAATTTGATTATGAGTGCCAGGATCATCTTGCCAACGGGTGAATGATCCGGATCGAGTGAGCATGCTAGTCATGTGTTCTGGACCAGGAATTGGATAGTCTCCAGTTCTTTAGCAAGGTTTGCAATCCTGGTTTGGAACCGCTGGAATTGCAGGTAGGAAAGACCTGTTGCTAGAATTAGTCCTCGGCTTCCTACAGCTTGAATGAAATTGCTTTTCATTCACAGTGGTTTGACCACCATCTGATTATGGCTTACGGCCAGGTGCAGATGTAAATCTTTTCACAAAATATATTCGTGATGAAATTAATAAAATGTGTGAGAAGGTAATTGATGTGATTTGATTTACATCTGCACCGACCAGGTAGTGGTGGCCAAACCACTTGAATGATTTGCAAACGTCATTCACGCCCTAGGAGGCCATCGAATACGTATATCCTCCGGTAACTCCTAGTAGCAATTTCGAAAGCCCGAAGTAGGCCGCAGCCTTCACTCCTTGCTAAAGAGTTGGAGACTTTCCAACTCCTGGTCCAGAACGCATGAAGCTTAATATAATTAAGAACACGATGGCATTCATACTCACTGGACCTGAACCATTCATTGTGTTCAAATTGAATGATCCGACCCACAAACTCTCATGAGGGTCTCGAAACCACAACCACCATGATACTCCCATATAGTGGCCAACCTCAATAACCAGTCAGAGAACAGCTAATTGTCTCAAGAGACAAATAGTGAACTCTGCGAGTGTACTGATTCCTGTGGAAATATGTGGATTGTGTAGCTGACTCCTACCAGCCTTTGAGGGGCCTGGGCTCCCTTTTACCCCGCAAGACACCAGTCTAAATGGAATAGTAGGTTCCAAAAAGAGTATCATGTGCCCCCGGGTGGACGTGAGAAGGTAATGAAAAATATGCGCAAAAGGGCTCGCGCATTTGTGAGGCTAACAGGCATTTGTAAGGACATTTATCTGTTATTGTATTCCATACTTGGCGACATTAAATAAAACATTTATCAATATAAGATCCATACTCTCCCATTTGATCAAACATTTTAAACACACCTTCCCGGCGGACGTCCTGTATTTATATTCATACTTAAATGTACATACACACATACTTGCATACAAACATGCATTTGTTTGTATGAATGTTTGTTGTGCTTTGTTTTGTTTTGTTGATTTTTTAATATTTGTTTCTACTCCAAATATTATTTTTTAATTTATTAATTTAAACAGAATATCCATTAGCAGACACATGAAGTTTAAAATTGCTTTTGTGTTTTGTTTCTTCATGCTCTTCGCTTTTATTGAGGTTGCAGTCCCAAATACTATTTTCAAAGTGTCTGTCGTCTGCGCAAGGAACAAAAGATTTGTTAATGATCTAGAGAAAAAGAAAAGATGGCATTTCTCAAAAGAAATGCTATTCAAAATTATAAACAACTGTCGTCTACCTGTTATCAAGTTTAAAGAAAACAAATCTTTAAGATACAATAACAATTTTGAGGCAGTTAACTTAATCCAACATATTTGTTGGACCGACCAACGTATGAACTTAGTCGTATGCTCTTGCATGGAGATGTTGGACGAAAAGCAAAATTATTTTGGATAACTGACATTTTTTAATTCCATTTTTGAACATATTTTTTCTGTTATTTTTAAGAGAAATTAAACCAACATGTTGGTTGCAGCGACATGTTGGACATAAAACTGAACGACATGCCGTGATAAGATTTACATCTGCACCTGGCCGTGGGCCTTAATTAGATGGTGGCTCACTACCACTGTGAATGAAATGTAGCGTCATCCTCGTCCTAGAAAACCTTCGGATACTTATATCCTCCGGTTACTCCTAGTTGCAACTTCAAAAGCCCGAAACAGGCTGCAGCCTTCACTCCTTGCTCAAGAGTTGGAGACTATCCAACTCCTGGTCCAGAACGCATGAAGCTTAACATAATTTAAGAACACAATGGCATTCATACTTAATGGACCTGGACCATTCATTGTGTTCATTGTGAATGATCCGACCCACAAACTCAAACGAGGGCCTCGAAACACACAGCCACCACGATACTCCCGAAGGGTCTACCTCAATAATCAGTCAGAGAACAGCTAAATGCCTAAGAGACAAATAGGGGAACTCTGGGGCTTTACTGATTCCTGTGGAAATATAGTGGATTGTCCAGTTGGCTCCTACTCCCTTTTACCCCACAAGACACAAGTCTAGATGGTTGTATGATCCATAAAGACGTATAATGTGCCCTCGGGGGGGACTCCGGACACCAATTGCGTAATTTGATTTACATCTGTACCTGGCAGTTAGCCTTAACCAGATGGTGGACAAACCACTTTGAATGATTTTAAGACAAACGTCATTCAAGCCCTAGGAAGCCGAAGACTAATACTAGCAACAGGTCTTTCCTAGTTGCAACTTTGATGATTCCAGAGCAGGGCTGAAAACCACCACTCCTTGTTGAAGAGTTGGAGACTATCCAACTCCTGGTCCAGAACGCATGAAGCTTAATATAATTTAAGAACACGACGGCATTCATACTGGACCTCGACCATTCATTGTGTTCATTGTGAATAATCCGACCCACACACTCAAACGAGGGCTTCGAAACACACAGCCACCACGATACTCCCGAAGGGCCTACCTCAATAATCAGTCAGAGAACAGCTAAATGCCTAAAGAGACAAATAGCGGAACTCTGGGGCTTTACTGATACCTGTGGAAATATAGTGGATTGTCCAGTTGGCTTCTACTAGCGGGAACTGGGCTACCTTTTAACCCCGCAACACACAAGTCTAGATGGTTGTGTGATCCATAAAGACTTATAATGTGCCCCCCGGGGGGGAGGGACCCTGGACACCAATTGCGTAATTCGATTTACATCTGTACCTGGCAGTTGGCCTTAACCAGATGGTGGACAAACCACTTTGAATGATTTTCAGACAAACGTCATTCACGCCCTAGGAAGCCGAAGACTAATTTTAGCAACAGGTCTTCCCTAGTTGCAACTTTATTGATTGCAAAGCAGGGCTGCAAACCACCACTCCTTGCTGAAGAGCTGGAGACCATACGACTCCTCTCCAGAACACATGTCTAGCATGCTCGCTGGATCTGGGAACATTCCCCCAGGTAGGTGTTATTAAAGGTGAAATGAACTCGGCCACCATATAAAACTGACCTGTCTGTTATGGGGCCGCGAAACCACAACCACCACAATACTCCCATATAGGGGCCAACCTCAATAATCAGGCAGAGAACAGTTAAATGTCTAAAGAGACAAATAACGGAACTCTGGGGCTTACTGATTCCCGTGGACTTCAGGGGACTGGGCTCCTTTTTTCCCCCAGTTGCACAGGTCTATATAGTTGCTCTCCATAAAGACCATATATGTGCCCCCGGGGGGTGGTAGACTTACCATGGAGTGAATACAATGAATACACCAAAGCCCCCGGGGCATATAGTGATACATCGAGTGACACTTTCAGATGCACAGCCAGCAGGGCCGTGCTCCCACTCCCCTTTTGAGAGTCAGAGACTGTATAAACTCCTGTCTTTCCGCTGTTTGGATTTAAACCATAGCCGTCACCTTACTTCCCGTAGAGCCTCACCTATAAGCCCAAAAGAAGCTGTAGCTCCTGTGTGTTCCTGGCTGCTGTGGTACCGTTGGATAAGTCACTGGTCGGACCTGGAAAGTTGTTATATTCCAGTTTCAGGATCCTGCTGCCAGTTTTTACCCGCAGAGGCTACAACGTCAATGTGTGGATGGAGGTAGCCAAGATTGCATACTCCCGGGAATAATGTATAACCAGACAGTTGAATCTGCTATGAGAGAAGCTGTCTAAGCAGCCATTTGCTAATGCTGTTGTGAAAGTCAAAAGCTAAAACCGCTACGAAAGTAGTTACCGTAGTTAGACGATGTAAGAATGATCAGATGAAACCTGTGTAAGCAATCAGCTGTGTTTTATTAGGGAATTTCTTAAATAGTGTTATATTAAATATTACTGGTGGACGGTCAGGAATCTTAGTTGAAGAGCGTGGAGTCACTCGATGTGGCGGCGGTACGGGCAGTAGCGATACGGTGATAGCAGTACGGCGGCAACAAAGGCGGCACTACCTGGCATCGGTACGGCGGAAGCGGCTGGCAGCGATACGGTGGCAGCGGCACCACCTGTTAGCGATACAGTGGCAGTGGCGGCACCTGTTAGCGGTACAGCGGCAGCAAAGGCGGCAGTGCCTGATAGTGATACTGCGGTACCTGTTAGCGATATGGTGGCAGCGGCGGTACCCGGAAACTGTACGGCGGCAGCGAAGGTGCCTGGCAGTGCTACGGCGGCAGTGTCTGATAGCGGTACGGCGACAATAAAGGCGGCAGTACCTGGTAGCAGTACGGCGGCAGCAGAGACGGCAGCGGCGGTACGGCGACAACAAAGGCGGCAGTGTTCTTGGCCGCTTTGACTAGTACTACGGAATGTGCAGTCCCTGCCCAGTACTATTCGAGACACCAGTTTCTGCTGATAAAAAACCCTTTACGGAATGTTAAACCCCTGCCCAGAGAACTTCCTACCTGTAGTTTACCTGCTCACTATTTGCCCCGCAGTAGGGTTTATTGGGCGTACTTGGCTGTTTTGACTAATACTACGAAATGTCGCACAGTCAAGTTACCAATTTCTATTGATAAGAAGTAATTTACGGAATATACAGTCCCTGCCCAAAAAGCTTCTTACCTTAAGCTTAGTCGCTTGCCAGCTGATTAAATTGTAAAAATGTTCCGCCTTTTATACACAAATGTGTGTGCACACACACACACACACTGTAACTACCAGCCTTCGTTGAGTTCGTTTAACTATTATTTGGTTATTCTTGCCTGACCGCTAACAGCTCACCGTATTGATGGTTTGGTTGCTACTGATTCGCAGATGGCGCTGCGGGATTCCTGACCGTTAATTTGAACTACTAATTCATTTTAATTCATCTTAATACTAATAATAATAAGAGAAATAACAATAAATGCTAATAAAATATAATAGGCCAGCTGTAGTTCAGGAAATGGTCATTTTGACCATTGATGCCGTGTGGGTGAGAACAAGGACTCGACTTTCACCGTCACAAAATGGATGCCTACACAACGGTCGAATGGAACAGTCGCCATTCTAAAAAGTTTACTTTCTTATAATGAAAAGAAGAAGAGAGCCGTATGAAGGAGAGAGCCGTATGAAGGAGAGAGCCGTAAACCTTAAGTATAACAATCTTGAGGTTATGCTTAGAAATATATTGATATATCGTATAGCCAACTAAACGTTATGTATTATGTGTTTTTAATAATTTTTTTTTTGCTCGGGCCAACACTCGGGGGATGACCCCTACACATGCAGTGCATTGTGCCAAAGCTAGGTAATTCGGTTATGGGGAAGAGGAAAGAGGGAGCAGTGTTTGTGGACATTCAATTTGAACGTTTCTACATTGAAAGTGATAGGAGAGACATGTGGCAGGAGTTTATTTCACATACGGACTGTTTTCCTAAACATTGAATATCCCCTGTAAGTCAACCACAAATGGATGCGCTGTCAATGAAAAACGAATTAAACACGAAAATGTTCGAGTAAGGGGAACAAGTTCCCTAATTTAATTAGAGAACTTACCATTGTAGTAACGATAAAGTAGAGAAATATATCCCATATTGTGACGATGCTCTAGAGAATCAATAGAGTTGGATACCCTACTAACCCCCATGAGCATCTTGTACATTTCCTGTATTCGGTCGAGCAAATTCAAAATAGACTTTGGGTGCCGGCCCATACATGACAGCTGTATTCCATTTTTGGACCGATAGAGGTGGTATAAATAGTACGAAAATCGCATGGAGTGAAGTATCTCTTACACCGTCTTAGAAAACCGAGGTACTTGAAAGCTTCTTTAGAAACTTAAAAAATGTGATAAGTCCATTGAACATCACACTGAATTTTAATGTTAAGAACAGCAGGAGGGTCCAATTCCGTAATACCTATACCAGCCGTAGTAACAAATTTACTGAATCAAATAGGAACGTTAACTGCATCGATTGTGTATGGCCTGTGTGTTGAAAGATACAATTACGTTAGTAGATAACGAGGGGCACTAAAAATTCGAAATATTCTGAAGAATGTCATGCAAAACAAGAAATCAACTTAAAGATTCTGAAGTAAATTTGAATTTTTTATTGAACTGAAACATGATTCGATTGATATTTTGAAATAGATTCGAATAGAAGATGTTGCCACTCAAAACTGTTTTTCATATTTTTTAATGATAAAATATTCATCCATCATATGCTTTTAGTAAATGTATCTTCAATTTAACATTTCTATTCTATTTCTATTTCTTTATTGGTTTAATACCTTTTTTTTTGTCATTTTCAATAAAATTGCTAAAATAACAAACTGGGCAAAAATGGCTTAAACGATTTTAAAAATTTTATCTCCCTCTTTAAATTAAATACTATATATACACACACACGCATACACGCACACATTTTTTCGTCTATAAAAAATGTGTACACATATATGTACACACATACATACATACAAACATATGTTTACACATGCATATGAATGCACATGAATGAATGTTGTTCTTCTTTCTAATGTTCAAATAAAACAGGCCTTCTTACTTTAGGCCCTTTTAGTTATTGATTTTGTTTTTTATAGAAATTTTATCTTTTTTTAAGGGTTTAAGGCCACCAAAAACCGTTTCTTTGGGCTTTTTCAATATCTTTAGAAATACATTTTTTATTAAAATCTGGTAACATTGTTTACTTTATTATCACACAGGGTGCCCGCCGGGAAGGTTTACGACTTTGTTTTAACACCATCTTGGTAAACAGGCAACACAAACGACTAATCATCGGCGGGACATATTCCTATGAATTTCTATTTTATATCTTTTATATGAATGGGTGACCAGAGCATTGGGCAGTTGAGCGGAGGTTTTAACCCAGCTGACATTGTTTTGGTTATTTTCCTTGGACACACGGCCAAATTAACTGAACTGTGGTTTGGTCACAAACGAAGCCGAAGTCCTTACCCATCGGAATTTGTGTCTACCGTCACCATAATGGGTGACCAGAGCATTGGACCGTTGAGCGGAGGTTTTATCCCAGCCCAGTTGACATTATTTTGGTTATTTCTCTTGGACACACGGTCGAATTAACTGAACTGTGGTTTGGTCACAAACGAAGCCGAAGTCTTAACCCATCGGAATTTGTGTCTACCGTCACCATAGTGGGTGACCACAGCATTGGGCAGTTAAGCGGAAGTTTTAACCCAGCCCAGTTGACATTGTTTTGGTTATTTCCCTTGGACACACGGTCGAATTAACTGAACTGTGGTTTGGTCACAAACGAAGCTGAAGTCTTAACCCATCGGAATTTGTGTCTACCGTCACCATAGTGGGTGACCAGAGCATTGGACAGTTGAGCGGAAGTTTTAACCCAGCCCAGTTGACATTGTTTTGGTTATTTCTCTTGGACACACGGTCGAATAAACTGAACTGTGGTTTAGTCACAAACGAAGCCGAAGTCTTAGCCCATCGAAATTTGTGTCTACCGTCACCTCAATGGGTGACCAGAGCATTGGACAGTTGAGCGGAAGTTTTAACCCAGCCCAGTTGACATTGTTTTGGTTATTTCTCTTGGACACACGGTCGAATTAACTGAACTGTGGTTTGGTCACAAACGAAGCCGAAGTCTTAACCCATCGAAATTTGTGTCTACCGTCACCATAGTGGGTGACCAGAGCATTGGGCAGTTGAGCGGAAGTTTTAACCCAGCCCAGTTGACATTATTTTGGTTATTTCTCTTGGACACACGGTCGAATTAACTGAACTGTGGTTTGGTCACAAACGAAGCCGAAGTCTTAACCCATCGGAATTTGTGTCTACCGTCACCATAGTGGGTGTGCAGAGTATTGGACCGTTGAGCGGAGGTTTTAACCCAGCCCAGCTGACATTGTTTTGGTTATTTCCCTCGGACACTGACCGGTGTATGTAGGATCAAGACCACGGAAACTGTCGCACTCACACACACACACACCAGTGTACAGTAGATGGAGCCGAGAAGCCAGCTGCCAGTGGCAAATAAAAGCTAAGTTATAATGTAGTCAACCGCAGCCTTTTCTTATTTGTCCCAACGACACTACACGACCCTGGACGCCGCTGAGTATACCCCAGCAGCCAGGAAAAGCGTGTCGTTACAAGAAGTCTTGACAGTTTATATTTAGCAGTTGTGAAGTAGACACGTGGTAAATTTATTATTGGAAAAATATTCGATAGACCAACGTGTTTTAATCGTTAAAACATTTTACCATAATCAATCATCGATTACTGTGACGATGTAAAAATCACGTGACAATCTTTGGCAGAAACAACGTGACAACAAAACGCACTATTTATCGTGTAGTTACTGATTTCGAAGAAAGTGGATATGAGGTGATAGGCCCAAGCATGAATGTGGCACCGTTTTATGGATAGCACATGTTAATCAAGCCCAAAGCCTGCAGTTGTGGATTTAAAAAGTTTTCAATCATATCGCGATATCACTGCCCATTCACAATTACCGTTACGCCGTTTTCATTTTCGAAGATGTAAGCTCTAATTAGGTGCCCCTGAAGGCTAGTAGGTAGTGCACTAGCTTGTTAGTATGGGGGTTGTGGATTCGATTCCCAACGAAGACCTTGGTTTTTTTCACTACAAAAATAAAAATTGGCTGTCGGTGGGGCTGCTCAGCGATGAAGGCATAGTCACTGCTGTCTTTATACGGCAGTTAATTTCCGACTATCCTTCTACTTTCACCACCTGTTTCATCTCTTTTCTATCCCTTTCCTAAAGAATGCAGCACGGTACTTGACTAAATAGGCATTTTTGCCTGAAGTACTACTTCTCTATAAAAAGAAAAAAAAAGGTTCAATGATTCGTGCTGACCAAATTGCACACCAGACTGTCACTTTTAAAGAAGGTAAAGCTGACGACTGTTAAATGATTTGAGAGTTTCCCATTCCCCAGAATTGATTATTCTGTTTACTCGCATATCCCTTCCAATAAACATGTGCCTCGTCACTCGTTATGATTTAGAGCTGTCATGGGAGAGCTCTAACCACCTAGTGGCATATGTACGGCGTATGTAAATGGTCTTCTGGAAGAAGCTATTGTAACAACTGAATTTTATATGGAAACAAATACAAATCCTTGTGCAAAATTGTGGCCAAAGTTGTTCTTCGAAAAAAAAGCTCCTGAGTACGGTTTCGAATTGAGGTTGATGGATTGTTTTGAACACTTTCCTGAGCAGCAGTAAAGTTTTCACCCCATCTTGCAGTATGTTGTGGTCTATGCTTGGACCTATCACCTACAGACCCTCTTTTTGCGCACTCCTTCACTACACGATAAATAATGCGTTTTGTTGGCACATTGTTTCTCCCAAGAATTTCACGTAACTTTCTCATCGTCACATTTATCGATGATTGGTTTTAATAAATATTCGTTTCTCGACGACAGGTACATAAATTGCTCTCGTTATACGATACGATACAATTCAAAGGGTTTTTACACGCTTTCGTCATCCTTAAAATAGTCTTCAAAGCAATTTTATTTGAGATCTTTAAGAATATTTTCGAACGAAGCGAATTTTTAAGGTCTGAGATGTTTTAAAAACGCGTGTATACAGTTGAATCCAGACCCCTTGTTTCTGCCTGAAAATTTTTAAAAGGCCTTCTCGCAGGCCTCTCTTTTTCTTATTGTTTATAGCTAAGTAAAAGTACTTCGATATGTATAACAGTATGTGTTGTTTTATTTTTCCTTTGTAGGTAAATACATACACACATACATACATACATATGTAAACTCTTGAATAGTATTTGTATGTGAGTACGTGTTTACGTTCTATTATTCTCCATTTAGTTTAGTATTACGCTAAAAGCCATTTGAAACAACAATTCTTTAAAAGAAACATAAAACTCATACATCATGCATGTGTGCGTGTGTGTATGTGTACTCCTACTTGTATTATATACGAGTACTTTTATGTATGCGTGTACACATTTGGCTTTGTAAACAAGTACACCGAAAAAAAAAATGATTCCAGAGCAGGGCTGCAAACCACCACTCTTTGCTGAAGAGCTGGAGACTTTCCAACTCCTGTCCAGAACACATGTCTAGCATTCTGACTGGACGGGAACACCTAGGGTGTTCTTAATGGCGAGATGATCCTGGCCACCATATTAAACAACAAACCTGATATGGAGCCGCAAAACCACGATCACCACGATACTCCCATATGGGGGCCAACCTCAATAACCAGCCAGAGAACAGCTAAATGTCTAAAGAGACAAATAGAGGAACTCTGCGAGCTCACTGATTTCCGTGGAAATACCGTAGAGCTTCCAGTTGTACCCCTGCTGACTTCAGGGGTCTGGGCTCCCTTTTTCCCCCAGTTGCACAGGTCATATATAAACCATAAATGTGCCCCCGTGGGGAAGTTTTTACGAGTAATTTGAGGTATTGGACGACGCTGGCCACACCTTCTTCAAGTGTCACTGTTGGTCTAGATATCCCACGGAAATGGAGACACAAACTGGCCGAACGACAGCAGCGATTAAAGTCGACAAAATGGTTAGAGTCGCGAAAACTGGACTGCTATGGTGAATTATGTGGAACGTGTGCTCTGCACAAAGCAACGTGGCCTGAACATGGTGACACTGAACCAGCACTGATTTGGTGCTCAAAGTAGGTACCTAGACACAGGCTTAGTGGAACAGGGCTAAATAGGGATCTTCCCCGAGCTTATGCGAGAGTGGTGCCGGGGGGTGGGGGTTGATGGTAATTATCCCGGTTGGTTTTTTGCCGGTAGCCGCAAAGGAGTCCGGCATACGGTCGAATGACGATTTTCGCTAGATACGTAAGGTATTTTCCAATCTAAAAGTCCTTCCCAAAAAAACTATCGAATGGCAATCGGTGTCATGCTCCTATTTAAATTTTGTCACTGCTAAGACTCGGTGTAATAAGGTAGGGCGAACTTGACTACCTTCAGCTTAATTATACATACTTTCCTGCCCATACGAACTTCTATGCTGGTGCCCAATTCTTCTTTATAACTGAGTAGTCGCTGAAGCCACTACCATTTTTATGGGTCGGTATAGGAAAGGATAGACCAAAAAAACTTGTACTTTTACTGGATAGCCGCTGAAGCCACTACCATTTTTATTGGTTGGTAGAGGAAAGGATAGACCAAAAAAACTTGTACTTGTTCTGGATAGCCGCTGAAGCCAATTCCATTTTTATTGGTCGGTAGAGGAAACGATAGACCAAAAAAACTTGTACTTGTACTGGATAGCCGCTGAAGCCACAACCATTTTTATTGGTCGGTAGGTGAAAGGATAGACCAAAAAAAACTTGTAAATGGGATATAGAGTGTCCCTAAAGGAACTATAGAGGTAATAGCTGGAATTTAATTTAGTTACCTAAAGCTGCAGGCTTTAACTAGCATCTGACTAAGACAAAAATTTCAGATCAATCAAATTGTTTTTTCTTTTTCTTGATAACTTCTTGGTTAATTTTCCAACAAAGTTCTTTTTCAAAATTTTTTTTAGTGTATTTAAGCCTTAAATTGCTGTTGTTGGTAGCTTGAATAAAAATAAAGATTACTAGAAAAATATTCAAGTTCTCTACTTCTCTAGTGCCTGTCTATATACATACATTCATACATATATATAAATATATATATATGTACATATGTATATATGTGTGTATATATGTATGTAGATGAGTTTGCAATTCATGGTAAATAAAACGAAAGAATGAATGAGAAACGAACTAAACACCAAAAGTTTCTGCACAACGAAACGAAAGGGAGATTTATAACGATGGCTAAACATGCAACCATTTTTACACTCATCCATCTATATTTACAGCAATACATACATATTCATATACGTATGTATGTATACGTATTTGTGTTTATTTACAGCTGTGTAGTCTTGTTTTTGTGTTTTTTTTTTTGTTTTTAACTTTAGAAGTGGCGCAGCATTTCTTTAAGTATAATGCGCCATTTGAGCTCTGCTTGTTCGTACGTTAACATTCTTTTAGTTTTATTTATTTTGTTATTGTTATTTGTTGCTGTTGTTTAAATAACCTAAATTTGCCCCCACTTTTTACGTTCTTATTTTTATGTTTTCCTAACTAGCACAGACAGTCGTATTGTTTGATTATACGAATGACTGACTAAACATAAAGTGAATTGAACTAACTGACTGACTGACTATAAAAAATATTTGTAAGTTCAACCAGCCAGTGAATGAGTGACTGTATGGTTTTTGTTGCTGTGTACCTTTATAAAAAGTTACTTTTTCATTTTTTTTCGTACCATAATCATTATAAAATCCCATATACATTGCGATTAAGGCACAACATACATATTCACCCTTATTCTGTTTGGCGACGACAATATAAGACGACGTTGTTTTTTTTATCGTTTGTTGTAAATCCGTATTCTCGTTGGCAATATTGCCAGTTAGCGATGACTGGCGATACATGTTTGGTATTCTGTAAGAAAAGTTGACATTGATGTTGCCTTAAATTGCCATTGATATTGTCGTCTGTGATTTTGGTGTTGTGCTGTTATAAACAAAAATTTAAAAAGATTAAAAAAACTGAAAATCATTGTTGGGATTCGAATCCACAAGTAGGTAGGTAGTAGGGGCACAGCTAATATTTTTTTCACAACAATTTTATCAAAAATAGTACACAAATAAATCAGTTTACTCAAATAATAGATATGTGCGTTATCTTTTATATATAAAAATAAGTCGGGTTTTCCTTCCAATAACGCTATAACTCCAGAACGCACGAACCGATTTTGCATTCGTTGAAAAGGGCTTCGTGAGGTTTATATTAAAGAAAATTCAGGAAAAATTTCAAGAGAAAAGCAAATTATTTTTCACATACAGCGCCATCTGTGATACATAACATGTACTACAACGGCACCAGTACTTGGTGTGTGAGTATCCCTCACGAAAATAAGTACGTTTCAATTTAAGTAGATGGCGCCGTGCACTAGGTCGCATGTATACTGTTCATCCTAGAAATGATGAATGTTTTTATTTGCGACTGCTGCAAAATCATTTGCGCATTTGAAAACTGTGAATGGCCGCCAATGCCAAACATATCGAGAAGCATGTCAACTATTGGGTTTGCTGGAGAGCGATTCTCATTGGGATTTAACACTTGCGGATTCAGTCATCAAATGCGTAACAATTACGAACGCGGTTCGCAATTATCATCACCACATGTTTCCCTTCACAACCAATTCAGTTATCGAACAAATACAAAGACGACATATGTGAAGATATCTTGCATCGCTTGCGCATTCGAACGAATAATCCCGACATGCAAATAACCGAAGAAATATACAATGAAGGATTGATTTTGATTGAGGATCAATGCTTGACTATTGCAAACAAGCTACTGATTGAAGTAGGATCGATGCACGATGCCTTCAACCAAGAATTAAATCGAGAGCTGCAATACAATGTTGATACATTGCAGGAATTCGTTCGAAACATTGTGCCGTTGCTGATTGAACAGCAAAAATAAGTATACGAAACATTTATGCAAGCGGTGGATAATAATACTGGTGGTCTATTCTTCCTGGAAGCACCTGGAGGAACAGGGAAAACATTTGTCATTTCATTGATTTTGGCCACTATTCGATCAAGATGTAACATAGCTTTGGCGTTAGCATCATCTAGATGGCGGTCATACTGCACATTCTGCGCTTTAGTTGTCACTCAATTTAAACACAATTGCTACTCCAACATGCAATATTTCCCGATCCATTGCAATGGGAAAATTGTTGATGCATTGCAAGCTCATTGTTTGGGATGAGTGCACAATGGCACATAAGAAATCACTTGAAATCACTTTCCCCGGGGGCACATGATAGTCTTTTTGGAGCCTACTATTCCATCTAGACTGGTTTCTTGCGAGGTAAAAGGGATCCCGGGCCCCTTAAAGGCTAGTAGGAGCCATCTGGACAATCCACCTATTTTCACGGGAATCAGTAGGCCCCAGAGTTCACTATTTGTCTCTTTAGACATTTAGATGTTCTCTTGCTGATTATTGAGGTTGGCCCCTATATGGGAGTATCGTGGTGGTTGTGGGTCGGATCATTCACAATGAACACAATGAATGGTTCAGGTCCAGTGAGTATGAATGTCGTCGTGTTCTTAATTATATTAAGCTTCATGCGTTCTGGACCAGGAGTTAGAAAGTCTCCAACTCTTAAGTAAGGAGTAAAGGCTGCGACTTACTTCGAGCTTTTGAACTTGCAACTAGGACTGACCGGAGAATGCACGGATTCGAAGGCCTTCTAGGGCGAGAATGGCGCTACATACCATTCACAGTGGTAATGGCCACCATCTGATTATGGCTCACTGCCGGTGCAGATGTAAACCTTATCACGCATTTCCCGATCCATTGCAATGGGGAAATTGTTGATGCAATGCAAGCTCATTGTTTGGGATGAGTGCACAATGGCATATAAGAAATCTCTTGAAGCACTTATTCACACAGAAGGATCTTCGGCGAAATAACAACATCTTTGGCGCTTTATGATCTTGTTGGCAGGCGATTTCAGGCAGACGTTGCCAATAACTCCCCATGCAACGCCTGCAGATGAATTGAATGCTTGCCTGAAGGCATCACCTTTGTGGAATAACGTAAAAACATTATCGCTAACCACTAATATGAGACAAAATGATCAAAGTGTTGCACAATTTTCCAAACAATTGTTAGATGTTGAAAAGGGAAAAGTCCCAGTTGATGCGACAGCTGGATTAATTACTCTTACCAACGACTTTTGCCGATTTATAGACTCTCAATTAGCTCTTATTGAAAATATTTTCCCAAGCATTAGTGAGAATTATCAGAATTATGCTTGGTTAAGTCAACGAGCAATTCTCGCCGCAAAGAATAATAATGTACACGCACTGAATTTCACCATTCAATCAAAAATCAATGGCGATTTGGTGACATACAAATCCGTTGATTCCATAACAAATCCCGATGATGCAGTAAATTACGAAATTTTACAAAAAACAAAGCCATCTGATGGCGAAACGGAGTTCGCCGGGTTTGCTAGTCTTTATATATATAATTCTGCTGTACGTGTGTTGTGACTGAACTCCTCCTAAACGGCTGGACCGATTTGCATAAATTTTTCTGCATGCATTTGGGTGGCGCCCCGGGTGATTTAGATTTACAATGGCAGGTACCACGCCCCAATTGGATAATGGGGCGTGGTACCTGCCATACAAACCAATAATTAAAAATCTATTATTTCTGCTCCTGATAACGGTATTGGCACAAAATTTGGTACGTCGGTGTGGTGTGCATTTTTTTTGGTGCTGCTGCAAATATGGGCGGGATATTAAAAAGGGGCGTGGCACCTCCCATACAAACCAAAAATTAAGAATCCAATATTTCTGCTCCTGCTAACGGTATTTAAACAGAATTTGATATTTCGGTTGAGTGAATATATTTTAACTTCTGCTGCAAATATAGGCGGGATTTGATAAAGACGCGTGGCACCTCCCATACAAATCTTCTTTATGCATATAAAATTCTACTGTACGTGTGTATGTCACTGAATAAATTTTTTTTTGCATGGGTTTGGGTGCCACTTTGGATGGTTTACATTCACAAATCAGCCCGGCAGATGGCGCTGCAGTTGGTATCCAGGTTATTTAAGTACACTCCAACTACACGACTGAATCGACTTGAATGAACTTTTGTGTATTCATTCATTCAATGCATTTAATTGTTTTGTGCGCTGTGTTTTGATATTATATGATATCGCATTTGCGTAAATATTGAGCGTTGTTTACTTCAAAAATACACACACGCCATAAATTCGTCGCCAGCCGCCAGCCGCCAACTACCTCCAATGTGCTTTGGTGGATGACGGTGAAAGGCCCAAACTGGGCATCGAGCTTTTTTATTTGCATTTCTCCTTTCCGATCTCACAAATTCGTACTCAATGTGTCAGCTAGTATTTCCCCCCGGGGGCACATGATAGTCTTTATGGATCCTACATCAGCCATTTAGACTTGTGTCTTGCGGGGTAAAAGGGTAGCCCAATCCCCTTCAAGACTAGTAGGAGTCAACTGGACAATACGGGAATCAGTAGCCCGCAGAGCTCCGCTATTCGTCTCTTTAGGCATTTAGCTGTTCTCTGGCTGATTATTGAGGTAGGCCCTTCGGGAGTATTGTGGTGGCTGTGTGTTTCGACGCCCTCGTTTGAGTTTGTGGGTCATTTACAATGAACACAATGAATGGTCCAGTGAGTATGAATGCCGTCGTGTTTTTAATTATATTAAGCTTCATGCATTCTGGACCACGAGTTGGATAGTCTCCAACTCTTCAGCAAGGAGTGAAGGCTGCGGCCTACTCCGGGCTTTTGAAGTTGCAACTGACCGGAGTGACCGGAGGATATACGTATCCGAAGGCCTTCTAGGATGAGGATGCCCTACATATCATCCATGAACACAATGAATGGTCCAGGTCCAGTGAGTATGAATACCGTCGTGTTCTTAATTATATTAAGCTTCATGCGTTCTGGACCAGGAGTTGGATAGTCTCCAACTCTTCAGCAAGGAGTGAAGCTGCGGCCTACTTCAGGCTTTCGAAATTGCTACTAGGAGTGACCAGAGGATATACATATCCGATGGCCTTCTAGGGCGTGAGTGGCCATCATCTGATTAAGGCCCACGCCCAGGTGCAGATGTAAACCTTATCACGTCATGTCAGCTAGTATTTTATTAAAATGATCGATAAACTGGCAACGTCGTCATAAGACTTTTAGGGAATACCAATTTAAAATGATCGATAAACTGGCAACGTCGTCATAAGACTTTTAGGGAATACCAATTTAGTATTGATGTTGTGTTAAAGTGATGTTGCCTCAAAATCGACGACGATGTTGCCGTCGCCAAAAAGAATAAGGATGATTATATCGAAGAGGTAGTTACGATAGATATTTGACGTGAGGAAAATAAGTAAATAATTTAAAAAAGTGCTTTATGTCGCTATTTTAAGGCTCAAGAACTGGAGTATTGTTTGACGATAATGAGATCAAAGCAGAGTCAGGAGTTAAAAAGATTAACTTTAAGTTCAGTAATGATTGCGAACACTTAAGGTACTTTCTCAAATAACTCTTTATGATATGTTTCCGCCCTAAAACTGTTCTAAGCCTGAGAAAAACCGCGATGGAAATGTTTCATCTTTAAATGAGATATTTCACTTTCTAGCGATTGGCTTAAGCTTAATTGTTCTTTGTAACGGAGCCCTGTATTATTTGTGCTGTAAGCAACATGATTGTTTCTACATGTTTGACAGAATTTCGATTTATGACAATGGCATCTCTACAACAACTACAACACAGTACAACACAAAAACAACATGGGTTTTTATTCTCGCTTAGAAATTGAAAATGTCAAATCAAAAAGAAAATATGTTAATAACAATAACATAGTAATAGCAAAATAAATGTACCTTGGCAGCTTAAATTTGGTCATCGCTTACCTTTTGTCACTGCCTCCATATTTCTTCATATGGTGCTTTTTGTAATTTCTGATTTAGCACAGTTAACCAAATAATTCAAAATTAAATTAACTTGACTTTTAAACCAAAAAAACCTTTTCATCAATATCACAATGTTGCTTCAAATTAACAATTCATGCAGTATTGCAGTACTTTTTTTAATATTAAAATTGTACCAAACATATCACCATCGTCTCATCTCTGTTGCGAGTATTATTCGATAGAATACCGTCATAATACACAAAAACAAACAAAAAAAAAACAACAAATTCTACAGAACACAATATTCAATTTACTCCTCCCACACTGAACAAAAAAAGGCAATAATATTGTTTATAAAAGAGAAGAGCATTTAATATTTTTAAAACTAAGATGAAGAATGACATAACGAATAATTCTGTGTTAATAACAGAAAATTCCTTTTTTTTTTTGTGATGTTTGAGTTTTGAGGGTCTTCTTGCAAGAGAGCGATATTTCAATAATAAATGTGAGTGGGCACTTACACGCGTATGCACATAACTTCTGTATACATACAGGGTGTCCGCCGGGAAGGGGGACAGCTAGTTTGGTAAACATTATTATACATTTCTGCGTATAATATTCTGAGATTATTGAGATATTTCGTGATAAGATTTACATTTGCACCTGGCCGTGGGCCTTAATCAGATGGTGGTCAAGCCACTGTAAATAAAAGCCACGTCATTCACGCCCTAGGAAGCCGAAGACTAATTCTAGCAATAGGTCTTTTCTAGTTGCAATTTCAAAGGTTCCAAAGCAGGGTTGCAAACCACTACTCCTTGCTGAAGAGCTGGAGATTATCCAACTGCTGGTCTAGAACCCATGATCAACATACTCACTGGATTCGGATCATTCACCCGTTGGTGTGATTAAAGGCGAGATGATCCTGGCCACCATAATCAGTTCATGCTTGGGGGCCCAAAATCACAACCACCACGATACTCCCGAAGGGCCAGCCTCAATAATCAGTCAGAGAAACAGCTAAAAGTCTAAAGAGACAATTAGCGGAAACTCTGGGGCTTACTGATTCCCGTGGAGCTTCCAGTTGACCCCTGCTGGCCTTCAGGTGACTGGGCTCCCTTATACCACCAGCGGCACAGGTCTAGATAGTCAAAGTATTCTATAAAGAACGATAACCGTGCCCCCGGGGGGGGGAGGATATATGAGATGTATAATATTCTGAGATTCTGGAATCTGCAAGCTATTTCTAGGAATCTATTGTTATTTCTGTAATAACACTTGAATAATCAGCAATTACGTAAGAAAATAGTTAAGACTCTTGAAGGTAAAAGATGCAGTTTTTTTTATCATGAGGAACAAGATAATAGATAAAACTTTGTATATCCTAAGCTTCGGTTTTCGAGGAATATCACCTTGTTCCTCAAGAAGCTATTATGTCAAGCTGTGGTAGGTAGTCACCAAGACTCCGTGCTGCCAGAAAGATGTCGTAGAGCTGATTAAATTATTCAATTGACTAATTGTCGATGATATTACTCCGTAGATAAGAAAATCGAGAAATAGCTTTACAGCTTATAGTCTCAACGCCGAAGGCTCCTTTACGGCATAACTCTACATTGTGATCTATATAATTGTCAGGAAGATCTTTGTGACTCTGTTTCTTAAGAAACGCATATCTCACATTGAATCGAATGTGGCAAGATTGGCTGCTAATTGCTTATTGAAAAATCTAAAAATGAAGTGCTTCTTAAGTGAGCTTAGCTTACAATTTTGCTTAAATTCATTCTGGCGCTGCCTATGTCTCTTCCAGTTTGGGGCTCTTGCTAGCTAAGGCGAAACTCGCCATTCGATCTCATTAAAGGATTTGGCTCAACTCAAGCAACCAAAAGAAAGCTCTTGCATCTCCTAAGTCTCACCATTTGGCAAGAAGAAATCCCAAACCCAGCCGGAAAGGCTTAGAAGACGACAAGATAAATTATTTGGTCGCACCCTTCGCTTGTTAAAAAAATACCTTTTTCTATATAAATGAACGGAAATATGAATTGAAACGAACTATTTATTATATAGTGAATAATTTCGAAGAAAGAGGGTCTGTAGCTGATAGGCGCAAGCATGGACCACAACGTACTTCAACGTACTGGGTGAAAACATTACTGCTGTTCAAGAAAGTATTGAAAACAGTCCATCAATCTCAATTCAACGTCGTGCTTTAGAGCTTGGTCTTCAAAGAACAACTTTGGTTACAATTTTGCACAGGGATTTGTATTTGTTTCTATATAAGATTCAGCTGACACAAGAGCTGCTCCCACAAGACCATTAACGCCGCCGTACATATGCCAATAGGATGTTAAAAAATTTTAATGAGTGACGAGGCACATTTTCATTTGAATGGATATGTGAAGAAACAGAATATGTAGTCGGTTCTGAGGAATGGGACACCCTCAAATTATTTGCATCCATTAAAAGTGATAGTCTGGTGTGCAATTCGCCTAGGAAGAATTATTGGACCTTACTTCTTTGAAAATGAAAACGGCGCGCCGTTAAGCTAGGATTCCATACTTTTAGAAAATATATGATTCAGAACCCAACCTTAACTAACTTAGAAGTTATGGTTCACGAAACATCAGCAATAGGCCAATTACGGACGTTTTTTTTTGTAAAAAATCGTCAAAAATATTTTCACACATATTTTCAAAAACACTAATCATGTTTATACACTTAAATACCTGAAGCTGAAGGTTCCATTCTTAAAATAACACTTTGTTAACGTTAAATTCGGAAATTACGGACTCGTTTAATGCAGAATTTTACTTTTTTCGCTTTTGAAAAAAATTGCAAAAAATTTTTAACTTTGACGGCTCACTACGGAGTCAGCTGATAAGATAGATACTACTAATTTTACGTGGTGATGTAGAATTTTAGCTAGTTTTATCCGATACCAAATATTAATACAAAAACCTTATTTAAAAAATTCAATTAAGCGTCACTTTCGACTCATTTCAACCTACAGCGCGGCTTAGCGAATGGGGAGTGATACCTTAATGGCGGACATCCTGTACTTATACATTTTAGATGCATATGTAGATGTCTGTGTATGTGTATTATATATAAAAAGGAGTGGTCAATAAGTACCGGAAAGTGTTAAAATGCTGTATAAGAAATTCCGTTTTTATTTTTAAGAAATATTAAATTATTAAAATAAAACAAGACAACCACGCCACGCCAAGCTTATCTAAAATTACTAAATGCCGTTAAATGGTTGTACCTACTAGCAATAACAGATCATCATAATTCAGTGTACCGCCAAGCATTTTTGAGTACTTTATGCCGTCGTTTTATTTTGTGCTGACGGCTGCATAGCGGTTGACTTATTTTTTTTTTCGAAATATATAAATGCAGGATTAACTGTAAACTAATTTTATTATACTAACTTTATTATAAAGGGTGCGCCAAATAACTTTTTTTATTGTTGTAAATGCTATAAACAAAACTACTGAATATTTTCTTAAATTTCTTTTTTTATTTGCGAGTACAATCCTTCCAGTTAATAATGGAAAATAATTTCATTCAAATGGCTGACTCGGCTGGCCATGCAGTAGCCTACACGATCGGTCAAATTTTTAAGTACAATATCGATTGTGTGCAGCTGTATTTCACCAATGGCTTCACGAATATTGTCCTTTAAAGCGTCAATTGTCTCTGGCTTGTCGGCGTAATACTTATCTTTGACGGCACTCTAAAAATAGTAGTCTAACGGTGTCAAATCGCAGCTCCGAGGTGGCCAAACGACATCAGCTCTGCGGCTGATACCCTCCAGGGGCATATAAATATGGTCTTTATAGAATATTCCACTATCTAGACTCAGTGCAACTGGGGTATAAAGGGAGCCCAGTCCCCTGAAGACAGGCAGGTGGTCAACTGGAAACTCCACTTTATTTCCACGGGGATCAGTGACCCGTAGAGTTCATTATTTGTCTCTTTAGACTCATAATAGTTCTCTGGCTGATCATTGAGGTTGGCCCCTATATGGGAGCATCGTGGTGGTTGTGGTTTTGCGGCCCCATATCCAATGGTTTTCTATGGTGGCCAGGATCATCTCGCTGATAATGACACCCATGGTGAATGATCCAGTCCAGTGAGCATGCTTGACATGTGTTCTGGACAGGAGTTAGAAAGTCTCCAACTCTTTAGCAAGGTGTGATAGTTTGCAGACCTGCCCTGGAATTATTCAAGTTGCAACTAAGTGGTTCTGTTGCTTAGAATTATGTCTTCGGCTATCTAGGACGTTTGTATAACGTTCCAAATTATACAAAGTGGTTTGTCCACCATCTGATTAAGACTACATAGTCAGGCGCGGATGTAAAGCAAATCACACTCTGCGGCTGATAATGCGATCTACAACAATAGAGTGTAGCTTCGGCTGTGTGGCACGTAGCGCCGTCCTGTTGAAACCAAATGTTGCCAATATCCTCCTCTTCAATTTTTGCGAACAAAAATTCGCTCAAAATGGCCCGATAACGATCGCCATTGACTGTAACGGCCACTTCTTCCTCATTTTCGAAGGAAAATGGTCCAATTATGCCACTGGGCCAAAATCCGTACCAAACAGTGACTCGTTTTGGGTGCGTCGGCTTTTAAATGTATGCGTGCGCGTTTTCTGTGCCCCAAATGCGACAATTTTGCTTGTTTACATACCCGCCAAGATCAAAATGAGCTTCATTTGAAAAGATGATTTTTTTTTGGAAAATCGACATCTTCTGTAAGTCGATCGCAGGCCCATTTAGCGAAGCGAAAACGCATTGGATGGTCACTTGGCCTCAACTCCTGAAGCAATTGGACTTTGTATGGCGTCATACTAAGGACTTTATGCAAAATTCGTCTCAATGATGTCTCTGAAATGTTCAATTGTTGAGAACAACGGTAAATTGATGTTGATGGCGCTTCACGCAGACTTTCTGCCACACCAGCAATATACTCGGGTGTACGCACTGTTTTTGGCTTTTCACGCTTTGGCTTATCGATGAGGATGCCAGTTTCTTTCACTTTTTCACAAGGTAACGAACATACGGAGCTGACGGTGCTTCTCTTCTTCCAAAATCCGTACGCAATTTTCGCACACATTCTGCAACATTACGATAGTTTTTAAATATTTTCCAGCGTTGTTCAAGCGTATACACAACTATATTCGCTCGAATTGAATTTTTGTGAACAAAAATTCGTTCAACATGATCCGATAACAATCGTCATTGACTGTAACGGCCACTCTTGAAAAATGACCCAATTATGCCTCTGGACCAAAATCCGCACCAAACAGTGACTCGTTTTGGGTGCGTCGGCTTTTCAATGTATAATTTTTTTTGCCAAATTGGCTTTTTTTGTAAGTCGATCGCAGGCCCACTTAGCGAAGCGTTGTTCAAGCATTCAGCGGAAATATAAAATTAATTATCTGTCATATCAAACATGAGCTAAGTGTTACCATTCACGAAATAAGCACTAGTTGAAAGAGAAAAACGTTAGATGGCGGACCCTTTATTATTGTAATCAGAGATATTATAATAACCATTCCTAATTTTTTTCGACGAATGAATTTACAATTCACACCATTTTATTATTTTTGTGTACTGACGCGAGTTGTCAACGTTAAACCGCTCTTATTTGCAAACCTCATATAAACGAACATACACTGCCGCTCATCTGATTAGGTTTAGCATTAAAATAATTTTGTTTACCATCTCTGTCTAAAACTAACGCATGAACTAGTAATACAATTGGGTTTATTATAAAATTGCATGTATACCTAAAATCTTTGCAAAAAATCTAACGGGAATATTGTGCCGTTATCTTAATACATGCTGTAAAAGAAATATTGTATTCAAAGCAATGCTTTTTTTTAAGCTCATCAGAATAGGTTTAGCAACAAAAACAATTTTTTTTGATAAAATAACAATTAACAATTAATAGTGTGTGCTTCCACCTTTATTTAGAATCACTTCGAATATTCTTTTTGGCATTGAATCATAGAGTTTGGCCAGATAATTCAGGTTGATTTCGCTCCAGGCTTCTTGAATGGCAGCAATCAAGTCATTTTTGTCTTCGAATTGACGGCCCGACTCGTAAACCTTACGTGAAAGAAATCCCCATACATTTTCAATAATATTAAGGTCGGGAGAATAAGGAGGCCTTTGCAGTAAACCCACATTCTGCCCATCAATCCACTGTTTCACCAGCAACTAGCAGTATGAATTGAAGCGTTATCATGTTGTAGAGTCCATGAAATGGATCCAAAGATGTCATTGAATAGTGGAAAAGCTTTTTCTAGGACTCCTTTATAATTTACTGCATTCATTTGCGTTGAAAGAAACTGCAGTTCAACTGTGCCGTAATATGAAATAGCACCCCACACCATAACACCACCAACACCTATGATTTCGGTTTACATAAAGTTCTTCCTTACGGAGATTATGGAAATAGTAATTAAAACCATCAGGACGATCCAGATTGAACTTTTTTTCGTCTGCAAAGACAACACGTTTCCATTCGTCCTTCCAGTTCATGTAATTTTTACCGAACTTTAGGCGGTGTTCCTTACGTAAAGGATTAAGTGGTGGCTTTTTTTGTAGTTTCAATCTTTTTAAGTGTTTGGCATTTTGAATGACTCGCTTTACAGTCGCTAAACTACTTTTACAACCAACTTTTTCCTTTATTTTTGCCGCTGATTCCTTCGAATTGCAGGCAGATCTAACGATCGCTCGTCTTTCAGTTGCTGAAGTTGCTCTATAAGTGCCTCCTTTCATGTTTTTTCTATAGGTATTTTCATTTCGTAAGAAATTACTCACACAATTTTAGCTTTTGTTAATTTTTTTTGCAATTTCATTGTGAGAAAGACGTCCTTCTGCGTAGATTTTAACTTTGACCCTTTAGGCTTCAGATAAAGGTTTTCCACGACCCATTTAAATTACAAATTGTTGTAACAGTTTAGAAATTAAAAAAAAAAATTATTCAAAACAACGCACTCGCGGTCAAACGTTAGTGTAAACCTATTCTGATGAGCTTAAAAAATGCATTGTTTTAATACAATATTTCTTTTACAGCATGAATTAAGATAACGGCACAATATTCCCGTTAGATTTTTTTCAAAGATTTTAGGTATATATGCAATTTTGAAATAAAACCAATTGTATTACTAGTTTATGCGTTAGTTTTAGACAGAGATGGTAAACAAAATTATTTTAATGCCAAACCTAATCAGATGAGCGGCAGTGTATGTATGTATGTAAATGCATATGTATTATTGTTATTGTTTTGCTTAACGTACAAATTTGCTTTATTTGTATACTGGTTCCGACAAACATACTTATACTATTTAAGTCAATATGTATGTATGAATACACATTTGTTTTATATACAATTGTACATATGTACATACGTGCCGTTGCCTGTATTTCGTCTTCATTCTTATAATACATTTTAACACAGTTAGATTTATCGAAATTAACTTGCTATGAGTATGGAATAGTCTGCCGTAAACCAAAACAAAAAAACTGGTTTTAATTTTTCTGCATTATTTTGCTTTCCCTTAAAAAAAAACAACGAGAAAAATATGAGATGTTGTTGGCGTTATTCTGTTTTTTTTTGCAATGATGTTGCCGTCAATGTTGCCATATTAAATTGGAAAAAATTTTGTCGTCAAAAAGATCATGGCAAAATAATTGAGATTTTTAGGTGGCTGAAAAATGTTTTAAGAATTAAATAATTTTAGTATCTAAAACGGCCTGAAATGCAATGATTATTAATGAGAATGGTAGGGAAAGAAAAAACAAATGTTGATAATTGACATGATAGTCAGGGCGTATAGCGACATCTTAAGTTGCGAACTCAAGAACACAGCAAGCTGGGCCATTCTGCTATTTTAAAATAATTTGACATTAGGTAAGTTACACAGATTTACAGTCCACATCTAGATTTAAAGGCCACTTAAGGACATCAAAATAACCGAAAACACGCGACTCGTTTCCTTTGATATCAAGGATCTATATACTTCAATACCAACACATGAAACCTTTGATATTCTACGCAACACACTAGACTATTTGTACGAAAGCCAATACATCGCTGATATTATAGATAATGCAAAAACGATAATAGAACAGAACTACTTTAGATTCAATAACAACTTTTACAAATTACTTGACGGACTCGGTATGGGACACCCAACTTCCGCAATCTGCATGGAAATTTTCATGCAACATCTCGGATCACTACACGTGAAAACACTCATGGAGGAACACAGAATAACTCATTACTATAGATACGTAGATGACATTATATGCATCCTCGAGCAGGACAACGGCGAACAAATTCTGGAAAACTTGAACACAATTCATAATAAGATTACATACACAATGGAAAAAGAACAAGACAGAAATTTAAATTATCTTGACATCACTATAACACGAGGAACTGACTATTTAACATTCGACATCTATAGAAAACCAACAACAACGGACACTACCATTCACAACACTACAAACCACCCTACCAAACACAAAGCAGCGTTTAGACATATGATACACAGGGATAATTCCACTTACTCCAGATAAGTACAGGAGGGAACTCGACACAATCTACGCCATAGCTATGAATAACGGCTACAAGACCACTACCATCGATAAACTTCTTAGACAATACAACACTAAGAACAGAAATAGAGAAGACAAAGAGACAGCCGATACAATACGACGGCACATCTTTACTTACACAGAATCAGATATATACAGACTAACTAACCTTTTTTTCACAAAGAAGAAATACTCACAGCATTAAAAAAGTGAAAACACCCTAAAACATAATCTCAGAACAACGACAGAAATATCAGTTGTTTCAATTTAGTTCCAGCGGTGTATACAGACTTACCTGTACCTGCAAACCAACTTATCTAGGGCAAATTGGACGAACACTAAAAACTGGGTTTACAGAACACATATGCTCATACAAACGGAAAAGAGAAGATTCCAACTTTACATTACGCTTTGACACTCACGGACACACACCAAGGGAAATAGATGAATGTATGACATTACTACATACTCACAAAAAAAGGACGAAGACTAGACATTTTTGCAAACATGGAAATCTACAAATCAAAAACTTTCAATAATGACCATTATAAACGAACAGGGAACAGCATTAAAACTACTCATGCAAACGGGCAAACGAAAAACACCCTTAGAAGGACACAGGTACCTAGATAATAATAAAAGACGAAGGTATCGATAAATTCACTTTCCATACAAATGCCAGGTGGCTGGCATTCTGCTTACCTGAATAGATACGAACCTAACAACACTGACTCACCAGTACAAAGTTTGTAATTTGAAAATTTTCAGCATCAAGCTTTTACAGTTAAAGAAATAGAGTTCTGCAACAAACAGCCGTCCTTTCACTGTAGTGATGTTAATGGATTACGTTTTTAGGCTTCGATGTATGTGGGACCTAAAACTTAGTCGATGTAATTTTTAAATTTTTAAAAAATCAAACAAAGTATTTGAATGGAATTTAAAAAGTAATTATTTTTTTATATTTATCGAAAATACTTAACAATCTGAATATTTATTTATGTCCTCTTTTCTACACGTTTATTATAATAATTTAATTTAATAAGCAAAAATGTAGGCGTTTTCTAAAACTTTTTTCCATTTCCACGTTTTTTTTGTCATAATTTTCTTGGTGAAAACTTGTCAGTCAGTTTTCCTGTTTCTGAGAAATATCTTTAAGCTTCAAAATATTTATCTATAATAAATATTAAAAAATAAATAATAATAAAAAAAAATATTTTTTATTCTTTAATAAGTTCTTGGAAAAAAGCAATAACATGTGTATGAGTATGCTTCTTCTTTTTTGAATGATTGCAGGCATATACGAATTGTACACAATGAATGATATGAAATTAGTGTTGTGTAAATAAAAGGGGTCTAAACGCTAGAAAGTAGAAGGATAGTCGGAAATTAACTGCTGTATATAAGACAGCACAGCGACCAGTGACTATGCCTTCATCGCTGAGCAGCCCCACCGACAGTCAATTTTTATCCCTGTAGTGAAAAAACCCACAACCCCCATACTGACACGCTAGTACACTACCTACTAGCCTACAGGGGCACCTTAATTCCTTATATGGTAATGAAGCACCTTCTTACGGCACCATTAAAAACTGATATAACGAATTCAATCGAAAACATCGCAGCTGTGCATGAGCTGATAAAGCATGATCGTCATTTAACATATCGCGAGATTGAGGCATCTGTAGGGATTAGTATGACAGGCATCAATAAGATCTTGCATGAACATTTGGATGTGGAAAAGGTTTGTTCACGTTGGATACCGCATAACCTGACAAACGCACAAAATTAAGCTCGTGTTGATTGGTGCAAGAAAATGTTGCAGAAATTCGCTTAAAAGGTGCATCAAAAGCAGTTTATAATATCTGCACAGTTGACGAATCATGGATATACTCATATGATCCTGAAACAAAACAGCAATCTACCGTATGGGTCTTTCAAGACGAGCGAAATCCCACCAAAGTTGTTCGTGGAAGAAGCACATCAAAGCAAATGGTTGCCTGTTTCTGCGGCATTACCGGTCATGTGGCGCACAGTTAGAGTAACGTAAGACGGTAAATTCGGCATGGTACACTACTATTTGTTTGCCAGAAGTCTTTGAGAAGCTTCGGGAAAAGTCAAAGAAAAGATGCATCATTCTGCATCACGACAATGCTAGCTGTCACCGATCGGCTGAAACAATGGAGTTTTTGACAGGGCAATACATTGAATTGATGGGTCATCCGCCATACAGCCCTGAATTGGCACCTAGAAATATTAACAGACGTAGCAAATCCAGACTTTTTTATATTAACAGAAACTCATTTAACAGTGCAAATCGATGAAGCAGTAACAGAAATCAGCCAATATAACCAAATTTCAACTTTATCACATTCGTCAAAAACAGGAGGAGTTATAATGTATTTCAAAAAACAATGGAGGGTAGAAACTATTAAAGAAATTATAAAACAACCCATGTGGTGGATACATGCAGCCATAGCTAAATATAATGTTGTAGCAATATATCGTTCGCCGAGTAGTTCAAAGGCAGAGTTCTGTGAAGTTTTTCAGGACGTTATGGAAGATATAGCAGAAAGAGGTTATGATATCTTAATAGCTGGAGATTTTAATATTGATTGGAACCATGATTTTTACAAGGATAAAATAAAAAGTATTTTGAATGACAATGGAGTAAAACAGATTATAAATGAATATACAAGAATTGCACAAAATTCGAAAACGTTAATTGATTATATAATAACAAACGATGACAAGATTTCCGCTAACATTTAATATTGACAATAAAATTTCTGATCATGAGACAATAGATATTTATATTGAAAAAACGGATGAAAAAAAAGAAATGTTGAACAACCAAATAGATGTATTTAAATATAACAGAACAAGTTTTAATAATGAATTGAATGCAATATTAAGATATAATCAAATGCTAAGTGTGGACGATCTAGTTAAAAATCTTGACAGTTGTATCGAAGGAACAGTGACGAAATTTATAATGACGCGAAAAATAAACGAAAAAAGAGTTAATCTATGGTTTAACAACGAAATTCGATGATTAAAAACAGAAAACATAAATGCATATCAGAGAGCAGTTTTTGAAAATACATTGGATGCATGGAGAAGTTACAACTCTATAAGAAATAAGAAAATAAAAAAAATAAATACATAAATAAAAAAAAAAACTATCTCAAGTAACCAGAAAGAAATGTGGAGTACAATATAAGAATTAGTTTTAAAAAAACCCAGAAATGTGATAAAGACTGTAATAGTTAACAAAATCGAGTGCAATGAAAATAATATAATAGCAAATAAGTTTAATGAATATTTTGTGGAAAGTATCAGAAAATTAAGAGATTCAATACAACAAGTACAATATGAAGATAAAATACATGTTGTAAATTGTAGGTTCCAATTCCATGCAATAACAATGTTAGAGCTGAAAGATATTGTTAAGAACATAAAAAAGAAACCGGATTATAGAAAAGTATCCAAGGAAATAATATTGGATAACTGGGCCACAGCCGGAGAAATATTATTGATTATAATTAACAAGTCTTTCATAAATGGTATTTTCCCTGATAACTGGAAAGAGACAATGATTACACCGGTAGAAAAGGTAAAAAATACTAACAAAAGCGAAGAATACAGGCCGATAAATAATTTAAAAACATGTGAAAAAATAATGGAGAAAATAGTAAAGAACCAATTAGAAAAATATATGGAAGAAAATAGGCTAATATCGAAATACCAGTCGGGCGTCAGAAAAAATCATTCATGTGAGACTACTGTGAATAATGTTATAAATAGATGGAAGTTTGTTAAAAAAAAACAATAAAGTATTAGCAGTGTTTCTTGACTTTAAGAGAGCATTTGAAACAATAGATAGAAATATAATGGTAAATAAACTATATAAATATGGCATTAAATATAAAGAATTGAAATGGTTCCAAACATATTTAACAGAAAGAAAGCAAAGAACAAAAGTGAACAATATAGAGTCAAGTTACATATCAAATCATTATGGAGTCCCTCAGGGATCGATATTAGGAGCTCTTTTATTTATTATAGTATATATTAATGATATTGAGAAACTAATGGAGAAATGTGAAATTGTTATGTATGCTGACGATACTCTAATATTTACGGAAGATGAAACAGAGGAGAAATGTTATGAAAATGTACAACATGATATAGACAACATAAATGAATGGTAAAAGATGAACAAGTTGAAACTAAATGAGAACAAAACAAAGTTAATGGACATAAATATGTACGCAAACAGAATAATTAAAATAAATGATGTGATTATAGAAAAAGTAGACAGTATAAAATATCTGGGTTTCGTAATTGATAAAGACTTAAAAATGCAAGAGCACATAGAATATATATGCAAAAAAATAGGTAAAAAGATTGGCTTTTTCAAAAGAATTAGAAATAGAGTTTCAATATTAATTGCAATTAACATATGTAATACAATTATCAAACCGCACTTTGAGTATGGGTCCACAATTCTATACACTTGTTGCTCGGAGCAACAGATAGAAAGAATGCAACCGTTTTGCACCTAAATGAGAACAAAACACTAAGATGATTGAATATAAAACAGAGGTTACAATTTAATACGATAAGTTTTATTAAAAAAATGAAGACGGGAAATGCGCCAGACTACCTCGTCGAACAACTAGAATATGTAGGATATGTTCAGCCTTACAACTTAAGGAACGCGAATGACTTCAGGTTGAAAAAAGCGAATACAAGATCAATGCAAAAATCGTTATTTTGTAAGGGATTAATGCTGTACAACACAATGCCAAATAATATAAAGAATGAGCAAAATATAAGTTTGTTTAAGAAAAATGTAATTTTTATTAAAAATCTAAATTCACAGAGCATGTAAAAATGTAAATTTTTAATTTTTTACTGCATATTTGTAAAGTATTAATAATACTACTTATACCAAATAAATAAAAAAATAAATAAATAAATAAATAATTTAGCTTCGGTCTAACATGTGAATGCCCTCCTCTCGAAATAATTCCATAAATAATTCTGTTGTTGCTTGCTGCCTGCTGTTATTTTTAGTTGTTGTTTGTTATGTGTTTTGTTTTTTGCCACTCCTCCTATTTTTGTTTTAAGGTCGTGCTTTTTTAACTCAATTTTTTTCTTCTTTCTCTTCCACCTCTTTCCAAGCGTATTGTTTTTTTGGAAATTGTACTTTTGCTTTTGGCAATGCTGCCGTATTTATTGTTTATAATTAAATTTTATGTGGACTGTAAAGAGTGTTCTGGGCCAGTAAAACTTCAAAAGTTGAGAAAAAGAAGCAACAGAAGCGACGGACAGCATCTGAACTACAACAAAAATATAAAATAGGATTAAAAGTTGTCCCATACAAAACTTATCTTTTATATTTATATAGGGTTCCACCAGGAATTTATACTTTGTTTGTTTACAATTTCAATGATTCAATGAAAGAGAATGGAATGGAATGTTGGCAATTATGTATGGAATACAATACAGATAAATGTCCGCGCCTCTGTTAGCCTCACAAATGCGAGTCCTTTTGAGCTCATTTGTCATTACATTTTCACACATGTCAGGCGGTATTTCACTAATTTCATCATCAATATTTTGTTTGCGTTGCTCAGGCGTTTCTGGTTTGACTGTTTAGATATCTCCACAAAAAGAAGTCCGGTGCAGTCAAATCAGGCGACCGTGGAGGCCAGTCAACATTAGCATTTCTTGAAATAACTTGTTAACGAAAGAGGTGTCACAGTAATTCCATTGTAATCCTGGCTGTAAGCGATGTGACACCGTCTTGTTTATAGCACATGTTAATCAAGCTTAAAGCATGCAGTTATGGCATTAAAAAGCTTTCAATCATATCACGATATCGCTTCCCATTCACAGTAACCAATCTCAAGATCTCCTCAACTCAAAACCAGACTTAAAGATTGTACGAAGAGGCTAAGAGAGCTTCTAGAATCTCGAAGAGTAGGAATGCTGAAAAATTACCTGGAACACCTTGACGCAAGCCCACAATCGGACTATTCACTATGGCGCGGGTGTAAGAACCTAAAAAGGCCAGTTGTACCTAAGCCTCCTATACGAACTTCTTGTGGAGGCTGGACAAGGAATGATAAGGAAAAAGGCAATTTATTTGTTGACTATTTGAAGAATGTATTTATCCCAAATGTCTCGACAGATTTGGCTGAACTGCCACCGGTCGATGGTTATCCGGCAGTTACAATAAGGTTTCAACTAAGGGAAATTGAACAGGCATTAACAAATTTGAATATCAGGAAAGCCCCAGGACTTGATGAAACCAGTAACAAGATGTTATTTGAATTACCCAGTACAGCCCGGAAAATTATTCTTTTTATTTTGAATGCCATATTACGCCTTAAGTACTTTCCGACAGAGTGGAAGAAATCCTTGATAATGATGATTCCTAAATCGGGTAAAGACCATACAAAGATAGAATCATACAGACCTATTAGCCTTTTATCAAATACATCAAAGCTGTTTGAGAGAATACTAATGACTGAGCTGAACCCGATTCTGAGTGCAAAGGAATGTATTCCGAACCATCAATTCGGCTTCAGAAGACAACATAGTACGATCCAACAAACGCACAGATTAGTAAATGTTATCAAAAGGACCTTCGAAGAAAGAAAATACTGTTCTGCTTTATTTATTGACGTTTCCCAAGCGTTTGATAAGGTATGGCATGAGGGCCTCATATATAAAATAAAATTGAACTTACCTGAAAACTTATATGGGTTATTAAAAAACTATCTAGCTGATCGAAGGTTTGTGCTGAAAGAAGGAGATTTTATAAGCTCCCTTCAGCTTATTCAGGCAGGAGTACCTCAGGATAGCATTTTGGGTCCTATTTTATACTTGATGTACACATCAGATATGCCAACTAGCAACCGAGTGCACACATCTACAGGATCACATACTCAACATGGATAAATGGCTGAAAAAGTGGAGAATAAAGGTGACTGAGCAAAAATGTACTCATATAACCTTCACACTGCGGAGGGACTCATGCCCCGCTATTAGCATGAATAACTAGATGATACCTCAACTTTCAGATGTCAAATACCTTGGTATGCATCTTGATCGTCGCCTTACATAGAAAAAACACATAGAGTTCAAACTGACACAGATGAAGTTAAAGGCGGTCCAATTGAACTGGCTTATTGGCAGGAACTCAACCCTCAGCTTAGACTGCAAGCTTCTACTGTACAAAGCGTGATTTCATTTACATCTGCACCGACTATATAGTCATAATCAGATGGTGGTCAAACCACATAGTTGATTGGACACCAACTACGCCCTAGAAGGCCATCGAATACGTATATCCTCCGGTCACTTCTAGTAGCAATTTCGAAAGCCCGAAATAGGCCGCAGCCTTCACTCCTTGCTAAAGAGTTGAAGACTTTCCAACTCCTGGTCCAGAACGCATGAAGCTCTTATTTATCAAGAGCACGCCAGCATTTATACTCACTGGACCTGAACCATTCACTGTGTTAATTTGAATGATCCGACCCACAAACTCTCACGAGGGTCCGAAACCACAACCACCACGATACTCCCATATAGGGGCCAACCTCAATAACCAGTCAGAGAACAGCTAATTGTCTCAAGAGACAAATAGTGAACTCTGGGGCGTACTGATTCCCGTGTAAATATGTGGATTGTCCAGGTGACTCCTACTAGCTTTTAAGGGGCATGGGCTCCCTTTTACTCCGCAAGACACCAATCTAAATGAAATAGTAGGTTCCAAAAAGACTATAATGTGCCCCCGGGGGGACTTCTGCTGTACAAGTCGATCCTCAAACCCATTTGGTCCTACGGAGTACAATTATGGGGTACTGCCTCAGCAAGCAATGTTGAGAAAATTCAGAGGCGCCAAAATAAGATTCTTCGCTTGATGACAGTTGCTTGGTATGTAAAAAACGCAAACATCCACAAGGATCTAAATATGCCAGCAGTCCGGGCGGAAATAGCGAAACACGCAGTAACTTATTTGAGGAAACTGGAAACTCATCCAAATCCTTTGGCGCGTAATATACTTAATGAACCTGGTTACATCCGTCTAAAGAGAAGGGATATTGCCGTATTAGGCCGATCATATGAGAGATAGCAAAAAACATGAAAAATATTAATTTTGTCTAGCACTGGCTTGACTAAATTATATATTTTTTTTTAATTTTTTAGATTTAAGATATGAGTAATTGTTGTTAGTTCTTTTTGAAGATTCAATAAATAAAAAAAAAAAAAAAAAATTCACAGTTACCGTTACGCCGTTTTCATTTTCAAAGAAGTAAGTTCCAATGATTCCTCCTGACACTAAATTGCATACCAGACTGTCACTTTTATTCGATGCAAAGGTGACTGTTGAATAATTTGAGTGTTTCCCCATTCCCCAGAACCGACTATTCTGTTTTGTCACATATCCATTCCAATGAAAATGACTAAAGTTCCTGAGCACACAGTCAATGTGATAGTGTGATTCGTTTTACATCCGCACCTGGCTATGTAGCCTTAGTGGACAGACCATAACTGTATAATTTGGAACGTCATACATGTGTCCTAGGAAGCCAAAGACATAATTCTAAGCAACAGAACCACCTAATTGCAACTTTAATGAGGGCAGGGCTGCAAATCATCACTCCTTGCTTAAGAGTTGGAGACTTTCCAACTCCCGCCCAGAATACATGTCTAGCATGCTCACTGGACTGGATCATTCACTATGCGTGTCATTATCAGTGAGATGATTCTGGCCACCATAATAACCATTATACTGTTGTGGAGCCGCGAAACCACAACCACCACGATACTCCCATAAAGAGCCAACCTCAATAATCATTCAGCGAACTATTAAATGTCTAAAGAGGCAAATATGAACTCTGCGGCCTACTAATTCCCGTGGAAATAAAGTGGAGTTTCCAGTTGACTCCCTGCCTGTCTTCAGGGGACTGGGCTCCCTTTTTCCCCAGTTGCACTGTGTCTAGATAGTGGCATTCTATTAAGACCATATTTATGTGCCCCTGGGGGGACAGTCGATTAGATGGTTGATGGAATGTTTTCGAACACTTTCTTAAGCAGCAGTAATGTTTTCAGCCAATCTTGCAGTACATTGTGGTCCATTCTTGGGCCTATCACCTACACACCCTCTTTCTTCGATATCATTCACTATACGATAAATACTGCGTTTTGTTGGCACATTGTTTCTTCCAAAAATTTCAGGATACCCTGTAGCAGCATGATGAAGGGTGCATAAGATTCGACACGGCCGTAGATAACTTTTTTTTTATTGGCATTTTTGCTGTTGTGTTGTTATTGTCTTTGCCTTTTCCTTTTTTATTTTGTTTTTTTTTTCTGAGACATTAAAACAAACTTTTAATTAAAGTGGATGGATGATTGAGTTGTTTATAAAAAAAAATATTTTTAATTAAAGCATGGGGAAACAAATTTAGTTAAAACGACCAGAAAATAAACAAAAAAAAATTAAAATTTGTTGTTGAAGAGAAATAAAGTTAATAAAGCCGTTGAACAACAAAAGTTTGAAAGTTGTCTTTTCAAAGCACCGTCCTAGATAAGTATGTGTGTATGTGTGTGTGCATGTATTTAGGATGCTATAAATTAACTTCCCGTTTTAGACATGTGATCAAAAAGTTACTTAAACTCCAGGAAAGATCATTATAACTATTTATTATACCTTAGTCTACGATAGTGGCTTGAAAAGATAACAAAAATCAATCAATTACCTTTAAAGGTTCAGGTTATGAGGTAATCCAGACAGACTACTGGAATAGGGTCATGGTTATTCGTTGTCTCTTGCTCACACAATCCATGAAAATTGTTCTGCATATAGAGTGACTATCAGTTTCTTAAACCATGATTCATATTATGCCATTATCTTAGCACTAAGTATCGTCTTTTCACAGAGGATCCTGAATTTTTTTCATACAAAAACTTTACGAAACTTTTAACCAGAAAACCCGCAATCCTCTCAGCGCAAAATGTATCAGATTTAAAGATTATCAGCATTGTAGTTATCGATAGTTGATAATATTACCTGCGTGTGATTTAGTCACACGTTAATAACATTTATTACAACATGTAACACCCTGTTACTTATATATACCTATAAAGAGTATTCGGCGGGAAGGTACACTACTTTGTTTTGCCGCTATTTTGGTGTACTTTAATCTTGACAGTTCATATTTGTAAAGTAGTGAAGTAAACACGTGGTAAATTTATTATGGAACAATATTCGATAAACCAACGTGTTTTTCAATCGTTTAAACATTTTATCAAAATCAATCATCGATTACTGTGACGATAAGAAAGTTACGTGAAATTTTTGGGAAAAACAACATGCCAACAAAACGCACTACTTATCGTATAGTGAATGATTGCGAGGAAAGAGGGTCTGATAAGTAATAGGACCAAGCAATGACCACAACTCACTGCAAAATCGGCTGAAAATATTACTGCTGCTCAATCCATCCACCTCAACTTGACGCCGTGCTTAGGAGCTTGATCTTCAAATAACAACTTTGGCGCCATTTATCGGTCTTTATGGAATACTTGACCATCTAGGCCTGTGCTATTGGGGTATGCGTGATCTGATTTACATCTGCACTTGACAGATAGCCCTCATCAGATGGTGGTCAAACCACTGTGAATGGTGTATAGCGCCATTCTCGCCCTAGAAGGCCTTCGAATCCGTGCATTCTCCGGTCACTCCTAGTTGCAATTTTGAAAGCCCGAAGTAGGCCGCAGCGTTCACTCCTTGCTAAAGAGTTGGAGACTTTCCAACTCCTGGTCCAGAACGCATAAAGCTTTATATAATTAAGAATACGACGGCATTTATACTTACTGGACAACAAACTCAAACGAGGGCGTCGAAACACACAGCCACTAAGATACTCCCATATAGGGGCCAACCTCAATAACCAGCCAGAGAACAGCTAAATGTCTAAAGAGACAAATAGCGAACTCTGCGAGTTCACTGATTCCCGTGGAAATATGTGGATGGCTCCTACTAGCCTTAAAGGGGCCTGGGCTCCCTTTTACCCCGCAAGACACCAGTCTAAATGGAAGAAGTAGGATCCATAAAGACTATCATGTGCCCCCGGGGGAGGCTATTGGGGTATTACGTGATAAGATTTACATCCGCGCCTGGCTATGGAGCCTTAATCAGATGGTGGTCAAACCACTGTGAGTGAAAAGCAGCGCCACTCACGCCCTAGGAGGCCGAAGTCTAATTCTAGCAAGAGGTTTTTCCTAATTGCAACTTTAATGATTCCAGAGCAGGGCTGCAAACCACCACTCCTTGCTGAAGAGCTGGAGACTTTCCAAATCCTGTCCAGAACACGTGTCTAGCATGCTCTCTGGACTGGATCATTCCCCTGGCATGTTATTAACGGCGAGATGATCCTGGCCACCATATTAAACAACAAACCTAATATGGGGCCGCAAAACCACAACCACCACGATACTCCCATATAGGGGCCAACCTCAATAATCAGTCAGAAAATAGCTAAAAGTCTAAGAGACAATTAGCGGAACTCTGGGGCTTACTGATTCCCATGGAAATAACGTGGTGCTTCCAGTTGTATCCCTGCTGACTTCAGGGGACTGGGCTCCCTTTTTCCCCCAGTTGCACAGGTCTAGATAGACGAAGTTCTATAAAGACCATATAATGTGCCCCCAGGGGGGGGCTGTTGGGGTATTGATGTAATTTGATTTACATCTGCACCGACTAGGTAGTCATAATCTGATGGTGGTCAAACCACTTTGAATGATTTGCAAACGTCATTCACGCCCTAGGAGGCCATCGAATACGTATATCCTCCGCTCACTCCTAGTAGCAATTTCGAATGCCCGAAGTAGGCCGCAGCCTTCACTCCTTGCTAAAGTGTTAGAGACTTTCCAACTTCTGGTCCAGAACGCATGAAGCTTAATATAATTAAGAACACGACGGCATTCATACTCACTGGACCTGAACCATTCATTGTGTTCATTGTGAATGATCCGACCCACAAACTCTCACGAGGGCCTCGAAACCACAACCATCACGATACTCCCATATAGGGGCCAACCTCAATAACCAGTCAGAGAACAGCTAATTGTCTAAAGCGACAAATAGTGAACTCTGCGAGCGTACTGATTCCCGCGGAAATATGTGGATTGTCCAGGTGACTCCTACTAGCCTTTGAGGGGCCTGGGCTCCCTTTTACCCCGCAAGACACCAGTCTAAATGAAATAGTAGGTTCCAAAAAGACTATCATGTGCCCCCGGGGGGAGCTGTTGAGGTATAAAGGAGACCAGTCCCTTGAAGGCAGCAGGGGTCAACTGGGAGCTCCACGTTCTTTCCATGGGAATCAGTAAGCCCTAGAGTTCCGCTAATTGTCTCTTCGGGAGTATCGTGGTGGCTGTATTTCGCGGCCCCATACAAGTATTGTTTTATGGTGGCCAGGATCATTTCACCTTTAATCACACCTACCTGGTGAATGACCCTAGATCCAGTGAGCATGCTAGTCATGTGTTCTGGACCAGGAGTTGGATAGTCTCCAGCTCTTCAGTAAGGAGTAGTGATTTGCAGCCCTGCTCTGGAACCGCTGAAATTGCAACTGGGAAAGACCTGTTGCTAGAATTAGTCCTCGGCCTCCTAGGGCGTAAATGACGTTGCTTTTCATTCCCAGTGGTTTGACCACCATCTAATTAAGGCTTACGGCCAGGTGCACGTCATAACAATTTTGGCTACAATTTTGCAAAAGAATTTGAATTTGTTTTTATATGAAATTCAGTTGACACAAGAGTTTCTTCCATAAGACCATTTACTCCACCAGACATATGTCAATAGGATGTTATGCAGTTCGTCCATAACAACCCAGGTTTTCATTAAAAAATCATAATGAGTGATGAGGCACACTCGGTTCTGGGGAAGAGGAAACCCTCAACTTATACAACAGTCACCTTTGCAGCCAATAAAAGTGAGTCTGGTGGGCAATTTGGTCAGGAGGAATCACTGGACCTTACATCTTCGAAAATGATATGATTGAAAACTTTTTAACGCCACAACTGCATACTTTGGGCTTGATTAAGATGTGGTACCAACAAGACGGTGCCACATCGCTTCCTCAGATTTTGATTGGCCTCCAAGGTTGCTTGATTTGACTAGTCCGGAATTCTTTTTGTGGGGATATCTGAAAAGCAAGATTTATGCAAAGAAACCAGAAATGCTTGAGCTGAGGAACTTAAACAAAATGTTCGTCATAAAATTAATGAAATACCGCGTCAAATGCGTGAAAATGTAATGAAAAATGTACTCAAATGGGCTCACCTTTATGAGGCAGACATTTATCTGATATTGTATTCCAAACATAATTATTCAAAACCACTTAATTTAGGTTGCAGAAATAAAAGCAAAAACAAAAAATTCATTCATAAAATTAAAAATTAATGGGAATTCGTCACACATCATGGCGCTTGGTGACTGTTTTGAATTTTCAATTTAACCTTTACAAAATTTTCACTATTTTTCGGTTTGAATATGACATCATATTTTTAAATACATACATACACACTCACCCATACTCATATTTTGAATGTGTTTACATGCAGCTGATGGTGGTTTTTTGTAAATCTTAATATCCACCATCAGTGTTGCCAGAAGCTTTTACCAAAAAAAAAAAACGCCAGTTTATTTAGAAATTTAAATAATATTGTTATACTGTAGTTATTTTTCTCTGTTCTATCTCGCTGTTGTTCGTTCGGTGTAAACAGTGAACCCTACCCATTAAAAACTAGCTACATTTACGCATATGCTAAACAGATTCAAAATAGTCCCACTTATTCTAGATAAGCACAACAAAGAACTCGACACAAACCCATTACTAAGTAAAAAATATTTTAACATCATCCGCATACATTACGATAAAAGAATTTTTGATGACACCAGGTAAGTCATTGAGAAATAATGAAAAAAGAAGGGATCCAAGATGGCTCTCTTGAGTAACACCAGATGAAACGGAGATTGGCTTAGAAATCGCATTTTTGTATGCAACATTCTGTTTCCTGTTCCTAAGGTATGAATTTATGCATTTAAAGCAATTTTGTGTGAATCCCATATAATGTAGTTTCCTGATAAGTACTCCATGGTTTACCTTATCAAATGCCTTGCTAAAATCTGTATAAACAACGTCAGTTTATTGACAAAACCACGATTAACCAAAGTTGTGAGTTGTAAAAGAGTAGTAACTGTAGAACAGCCTCTACGAAAGCCATGTTGAAAGGACGATAATGTTGAAGACACTTGATGGCACAAATGATCCGTAAATAATTTTTCAAATAGCTTAAGTATTACACTCAGTTTAGCAATTCCTCTGTAATTTCTAATACAGAGCACTCGCGATAATATGAAGTAAATAAAACCAAGCCAGTTCACTTTTACAAGATTGTTCATATTTACGAATGACATTTAATTTTCCCTTTTCCCCAAGAAATAACAATTTATTATGTATGTAGAAATTTTTATGTGTTACCTTTTACATATAAACATATTATGTACTTTCGAAAAAAAAACAAACAATTTGATGTGAAAAAATCTGTTATTTTTCTTTGCTGTTTCTTTTGTGCAACCACCTTTAAAACGGCTTGCTCTCTTAACTGCCTCAAAACGTTCAAATCTCATTGATCAACCATTTCACTTTCGGCCCATTTCAATGCCTTATTCAAAATTACTCTTCACTCTCGTTATGCTCTGCAGTGACCTCCTTCCATTCTTGAATGTTCAAAGCCGTAAATTCAACCTATAGTAAAGTCAAAACTTTACTTTGTTTTAAATACACATTTTCCAAAATACAAACCTCAGGCATTAAAGAATTTATAACATTAGCTGCACTTTCTTCTAAATCAACTAAGTTCATCATCAGGGTGTTTCTAACAACACTTAAAGGTATTTCATCTTCAGGATCGTTTCGATTTCGGATCATATTTAAAACGTTTATCCAACATTTTTTTAATACATTGCCATCCATGAAGAATACATGCGGATTCTAAAATTGTTATGGCTTCCTTCCAGAAAACATCCCGCTTTTGCAGTATCTGAAGCTAGCAGACTGTTTCTATAATAGGGTTCTGTAATCCTGATGCCGTTTTGATCAATAGGCTGTATGAGCGCGGTATGGCTGTATTTTTGGTATAAACAACAACAAAAAATACAGCCATCCTCAGTTTTAACTTCATCCTCAGATGGATGAGATGGAGCGTTGTGTATTAGGAGAATAGCTTTCAGCGGCAACTTTTTTTTTTTGGTAACATTTTTTTAACCTAAATTATACAAAATAAGTTGTGAGATGGTAATTAGCTCGAGTTTATAAATTTTACTTCCGGAACAAATAAAAGATGAAACCAATCTTTAAAAATGACTCCTGTCATCCAAGCTGATTTGCAATGTCTATAATGAAGACAATTAAAATTCTGAAAAAAGCGAGGCTGTTTAAGTTGGTGAGTTTCTGCGGCGTTTGTTCAGCACAAGAAAGTTTACCCGCTGCTTTTCAGTTCTTGCACCAGGAGCTGTTTTTTCCGATGATGACGCGTAGCTCTTTTGTGGCAGCAATTTTCAAAACAATCCGAATTCATCAGCGTTATAAAGCTGGTCATTGACAAATCCCAACTCTTCAATTTTACTTTTTTGCTTCATTATGAAAGGATCCACTAAGTGGGGTTGTGAAGAAAGTTTTTCTCCAGATATTTGAAGCAAGCGAACGCCGTATCTCTTTTTGAAGTTTTGAAGCTATCCATCGCTGACATTGAACTTCAAAGCATTTTCTTTAATTTTTTTGTGAAGATATTTGGCCTTTTCTTTTAACATAAGTCCATTTATAGTAAACTTTTTGTCTCTCATATCCAGAAACCACCGGTATACAGCGTATTTCATTTTTGGGTACTGACACAGTCTTTCTTTTTCCAGGTCAAGGAAAGGTATTGTTGACACATTTAATAATCGAATTTCTCTTTTTTTTATTCCACAAATTGTAGATTTTTTCACCCCAATTTTATTCGCTAAGCTAGTAACACTTGCTCCTTTTGTAAGTGCTCCAAAACTTCGGATTTTTCTTTTAAAGTTAGAAACTTGTGCTGTTTTAAATGTTTGTATATATATATACAAAAATGAATACTGCTTACTATGCAATTGAACCAGAATTTATTTACAACCCTGTTTGCAAAGATTTTATCACTGTTTAGATAAAAGTCCGTTAAGAACTTCAAAAATAAGTTGTTCATATTTTAAAGCTTTCACGCTAAGTACATATTTTAGAGTAATCAATGGAAGAAAAAATGTGTTCATATTTTGGGGTGTTCATATAATAGGGTATTCATATTATCGCGAGTGTACTGTATCGTTTTTTTTTACCAGACTTAAACAACGGAATAATGAGAGAATTCTTCCATACTGCGGGAAATATACCAAATTTAATTGAGTAATTGAATAATATTGTAAGAGGAGCTACAAAAGCCTCTGCGCAGTTTATAAGAATGCAACTTAGAACGTTGTCAGGTCCACTTTTATAAGAAAATTTCAGTTTTTTCAAAACCAGGAAGTACAGATATTTCATTCAAACATGGTAGTCAAATAGCCTGACTTCCCAAATTGTGCATTAGTTGTCCATTAAAGTTAATACCCTGATCATCCGCATAGGTAGATGAAAAGAATTTTGCAAATAGGTTACTTATTTCAGTATTATCATCTGATTCACATTCATTTAATGTCATAGAAAGTGGAAAGGTAATAGATTTTCTCTTTATATTCACAAAATTATAAAAAGGCTTAGGATTCTTCTTAAAGCTATTCTTAATTTTTGTCAGGTAACAGTTATATAACATTCTTGATTTAATTTGTTGGATTTAGCAGGGGCAACAGAGCATTTCATAAAGTCTGCAACTGATCGAGAATTTTTATACTTTTTATCAGGGTTCATAATTTTTCATTAATGAACATTCAAAAATCAACATTCATGATATTTTTCATAAATGAGAAATCTATAATTTTATATTTATTTTTCACACTCATAAACGAACAACAAAAAATGTTCTGGTTATTTTCATACATGAATGCGAACAACAGGAATTATTAGTCTTATTCATATGTGATAAATGATAAATTAGCTACTTCTCATTAATGTTATCTTTCATAAATGTACATGTTCATTTATGAACGTTGAAATTTTATAAAATTTCTCATAAATGAACGTGAAAAAATTGTCTATCTACGATCGCAGTTTACCGTAAAATGTAGTAAAAACACATGGGTACTAATTAACTCAAAATACAATATTGCAACATATTCTAAAAGAAATAAAAAAAAAAACATTTTTTTTCCTGCATACGCCGACAATTGCGCATTATCAAATATGTGCGTTTATGTACGCGAATGCTTAACGCACATAATTTTACCACCTTTTCATTTATGAAAAATTATCAAAATTGTAAATATTCAAAAATAAACACTTGTGTGTTTCTCATTTTTTCACTTATGAATAGAAAGAAAAAAATAAATCATCGCATTCACAAATGAAAAAACACAAAATAATTTGTAGTCTCTCAATCATGTATGAGAAGAAGCGGCTAAAAAATGGCATGTACATATTCATACATGTATGAACAGTGAGTGAATACTTCGCTACTCTGCTTTTTATACCATTTATTCTTGCAATTCTTAATTTTCAAAAGCAACTTACAATTGCATGGAGGTCCAGATAAATGAGAAACAATTTGCTTTGGAATACACTGATTAAGAATCCAAGAGATTTTATCATAACTTTATCTTCAGAGAAAACGTATGATAAAAAATTTTTCCCGTCGGCTTCGTACAGTAGTTCAGTAATTCTTAGTTTCTCATAAAAAAATTTCACATACGTTTCTCATCATCACAGCAACCGATGATTGGTTTTGATAAAATGTTTTAACGATTAAAACGCGTTAATATGAATATGAACTGTCAAGACTAATGTTTACGATATGTGCTTGGATTTTCTGACGGGGCTAAAATTACTTTTATTTGGGTACGGTTTTCCGTCGACCCTTGTCAAATTAGGTGCCCCTGTAGGCTAGTAGGTAGTGTACTAGCTTGTCAGTATGGGGGTTTTGGGGGGGATGATTCCCAACGAAGACCTTGGTTTTTTTCACTACAAAAATAAAAGTTGACTGTCGGTGGGGCTGCTCAGCGATGAAGGCATAGTCACTGGTCGCTGTCTTTATACGGCAGTTAATTTCCGACTATCCTTCTACTTTCACCACCTGTTTCATCTCTTCTCTATCCCTTTCCTAAAGAAGGTAGCACGGTACTTGACTAAATAGGCGTTGTTGCCTGAAGTGCTACTTCTCTTTCTAAAAAAAAAAAAATTTGGTTTTTGAACAAACCGGTTTCGGCTGTTTGCCATCTTCAGTGTTTTTTTCGTACTAGTTGCGTTTTATTGTCAGTTGTGTTTATATAGTTCGTGTCTCCCTTCGTGTTATTGCGTTCGTCACTTTCTGTCTTTTTTGCCTGTATCTCTCTCTCTCCTTTTTCGTTTGTCTCTTTTTACCTAATTTTTCGCTCCCTTTTTCATTCGTCTTTTTTTCTAACTAAATCCTTTTACGATCATGCTTGTTGTCCGTTTTTGTTTATGTGTGAACCTATTGGGTTTTTTTCTTTTTTTTGTGACATAATAACCTGTAATTGTGCATTTACGATGTTCTTTATTGCTTTGGTCTTGTGCACTTGCGTAACGTTTTTGTGTTGGTTTAGTGTTTGTTTTCCTGTAAAAATGTTTCAACGGTTCAAATATTGTATCCGAAGCAGTGTTTATTTGTTCATTTATTATTCGTCCGTCAAATGTTTTTTGTTTGTATATTTTCATGTTTTCTAATACATTTAGCCTCCTTCCTTTGTGCTGTGTATGAAGCAGTTTAACCGTTGTTTTTATATGTCCTTGTGTACATTTGTTGTTAAATATATGGTTCGCCAAGTTTGATTCTGGAGTTGATTTTGGTTCTCGTAGTTTTTTCTTATAGTCTCTAATGTGTTTCCTAAATCTGGTATTAATTTTTCATCCTGTTTGCCCGATGTAGCTATAATGACATGTACAAGTTAATTTGTACACTCCTTGTTTGTCTAGTACATTTGCCTCGGTTGTTTTATTCCGTAGTATTCTGCCTAGGTTGTTTCTTGTTCTGAATGCGGTATTGATGTTGTGCTTTCCAAAGAATTTCGCCAGTTTGTACGTTGATTTTCCCATATATGTTAATGTAGCCCATTTTTTTCCTTTCATTCTCCTGTTCTTTGTTCGTTCTAATTTGTTTCTTGATGTTATCTACGAGGCGCTTTTTGTATCCGTTGTTTTCCGCTATGGTGTATATTGTTTCCATTTCCTTCATATACACTTGCCGTGTTAGTGGTGTTCTCTCGAGTCTTGTTATTAACTGCCTGATTGCTGCGTTTTTGTGTTGCTGGGGATGATTTGATGAGTTGTGTATTATTGTGTCCGTTGCTGTTGGTTTCCTGTATATTTCACATTCGATTCTGTTCGAGATTATGTTCCTCTTGATCGTTAGGTCTAGATAATTAATCCTTTCCTCCTCTTCTAATGTTTACCAAAATGGCGCCAGAAAAAAGTATTATACACTCCCGGTGGACATTCTGCAAAAAAAAAGCAAAACTTTCACTTTGAGATATCAAGCTATTGAGTTCTAAGAATAAATCGCTAAATGATTTCTTAAACAGTAACGTCATCAGACTGGCAACACTGAGCGATGATTATAGAGTTTTTTGTATTTATTTTTCATTTGGTTTTTATTTTGTAATATAAATGCTGTTAGGTGAGTATGTAGTTTTATTTATGTTTGTTTGTTTGTTTGTTATTGTTATTGCTATTGTTACCAAAAAGTTTACTTTAAGTATGCACGAAGTTGATTTGTTTTGTATCATTCATCCGGTCATCATTAGCGTAGTTAGGAATATTTTTCCAGGGGATACAGTCCTGTGACGTAAAGAAAAATTGTAGGATGAGATGTTAAAAATGTCGATAGGAGTAAAAAAAAAATTTAAGAGGTATATTTGCTTGCTGAGGGTGTACTAGGCATCTGCTGACAGACCTGCAAACGCCAATGTCGTTTTTTCTTTTAACTTTTTTTTACTTATTACTATTGTTGTTGTCCCATTAATATTTCTCCCCTTTTTGTGATTTTTAATCAAGGTCAAGTGCAAATTATTTTGTATAAAAAGTTAAATATACTTTAAAACAAACATTTGCTGGTTAACATTAAATGTAATTACATATATATATGTCTGTATGTATATATGCATGTATGTATGTATGCAGAGATATCAAAAGAAACATACCAAATCAATTCATAATTATGTATGAATTTACATGCTCTGATAATATTATACATTTGAGCATATACAAACATACGTACATCTCTATGGATGTGTGCATATTCATTTGTACATACGAATGCATTAAAAAGCAATTTTCAATTTTCAATCGTTAGACAGTTTTTTGTTATCAACAGCGGTGCCTGTTACCATAGAATTACAATCAAAGCCGTAATCGGCAAACCACATCAAATGATACTCAACGAATTATATTTTTTTACGATTATCAACTAGAACACATAACAACCAATGAAATTACTTTCAAGTCAAAAAAAAAAGAGAAATTAAGTTAGATTTTTGAAAAGAAAAAATTATGTTAGAGAAATTTTTAATTATCGTTGTCCATAACATTTATTTCTCTAATGTTTTAGATTTTTTTTTCATAGGGCGTTTTTTTTCGGCACTTACTTACCTCTCCGTTAAAAAAGCGGAAATGTGGATTCAAAATTGATGTGGATAAAATTTATAAAACTACATAAATTACTAAAAACATTACAATTGATCTATGGAAGTCATCAATCATCAATCTTTATAAGAGAATGTAAATCTGCAGAAGCGTCGCAACATTCTTATTCTACAATTCAATTCACTATTCAGAGTATGTTTGTGCGTTGCTATTTAAGTAATGCGTGATAAGATTAACATCTATACCTAGCTGTGTAAGCCATATCCAGATGGTGGATCATACCACTGTGAATGAAATGTAGCGTCTTCAGTCTTTATGGAATACTTAACCATCTAGACCTGTGCTGCTGGGGGTATAAGGGAGCCGAGTCCCCTGAAAAGCAAGGAGGAGTCAACGGGAAGCTCCCCGTTATTTCCACGAAAATCAGTAGCCCGCAGAGTTTCCGCTATTTGCCTCTTTAGGCATTTAGCTATTTCTCTGACTGATTATTGAGGTTGGCCCTTCAGGAGTATTGTGGTGGCTGTGGTTTCGCGGCTCCATAACAGGTCTGTTTTTATGGTGGCCAGGATCATCTCGCCTTTAATAACACCTACCTTGTGAATGGCCCAGTGATCCAGTAGATCCAGTGTGTTCTGGACAGGAGTTAGATAGTCCCCAGCTCTTCAGCAAGGAGTAGTAGTTTGCAGCCCTGCTCTGAAATCGCTGAAATTGTAACTAGGAAAGACCTGTTGCTAGAATTAGTCTTCAGCTTCCTAGGACGTGAATGACGTTGTTTTTCAACAACGTGTGCCCCCGGGGGCACATGATAGACTTTATGGATCCAACTACTTCCATTTAAACTGGTGTCTTGCGGGGTAAAAAGGAGCCCAGTTTCCTTCAAGGCTGTAGGAGTCAACTGGACAATTCATTTATTATTTATTTGTTTCTTTTGGCATTTAATTGTTCTCTGACTGATTATTGAGGTAGGCCCTTCAGGAGTATCGTGGTGGTTGTGGTTTTGCGGCCCTCTGTGTGTTTCGAGGCCGTCGTTTGAGTTTGTGGGTCGGATCATTCACAATGGCACAATGAATGGTCCAGGTCCACTGAGTATGAATGCCGTCGTGTTCTTAATTGTGTTAAGCTTCATGCGTTCTGGCCCAAGAGTTGGATAGTCTCCAACTCTTTAGCCTACTTCAGGCATTCGAAGTTGCAACTAGGAGTGACCGCAGGATATACGTATCTGAAGGCCTTCTAAAACGAGGGTGGCGCTACATACCATCCACAGTGGTTATGGCCACCATCTGATTAAGGCCCACGGCCAGGTGAAGATGTAAACCTTATCACATCATACCCTCCCGGGATTAATTGACCGTCTAGACCTGTGCTGTTGGGGTATAAGGGAGCCCAGTCCTGAAGTCCCTGAAGGCAGCAGGGGTCAACTGGAAGCTCCACGTTATTTCCACGGGAATCAGTTTGCCTTTTTAGGCATTTAGCTGTTTCTCTGACTGATTATTGAAGTTGGCCCTTCGGGAGTATCGTGGTGGTTGTGGTTTTGCAGCCCTCGCATGAATATGAGTAAGAGGGCCAGGATCATCTCGCCTTTAATAACACCAACGGGTGAATGATCCGGATTCAGTGAGCATGCTAGCTATATGTTCTGGACCAGGAGTTGGATAGTCTCCAGCTCTTCAGCAAGGAGTAGTGGTTTGCAACCCTCCTCTGGAACAGCTGAAATTGCAACTAGGAAAGACCTGCTGTTAGAATTAGTCCTCGGCTTCCTAGGGCGTGAATGACGTTGCTTTTCATTCCCAGTGTTTTGACCACCATCTGATTAAGGCTTACGGCCAGGTGCAGATGGAAATCTTATCACGAAGTACCCTCCCCGCGGACACCAGGAGTCGGACGAATGAATAGTTATTGGATAAAAAGTAGTCGACAAATTTTACCTTTTTAGAAATAATAAATCAACTTAATTTTTTAAAAATGATAAAGAAGTTCGCTGGTGATAGTTAAGAAGACTGATGGGTGATGGGGATGATGTTTTTATTTTTTTTTTCCCTCAATAACAAACGAAAAGTACCTACAAAAGAAATTAAGAGTCTGGTCCAGCATTGTCCCTTAATTTCATCTTTATTAAAGGTGAACTTTATTTACAAGACCATATTTTTGTTTTTTGCATCGTGACACATTTTCATTGATTTTATTTATTTTTTGTTTTTTTTTCAATTCGCCTTATTCAAGGTAAATTGACATATGTGCATACATACATACATACATACATACATATATAGTTGTCCATGTACAGTACATACATTAGTACGTATATAGATGCTTATATGCATTCAAAAATATATACTTATGTGTGTACATATTTACTCGCATGTAAATGAATGTAAATATTTAAACAATTGTTTTTATTGTCGTTGTTTATTGTTTCATTGTATTTGCAAATTTGCTCAGATTGTTGTTTACAGTTTTAAAATAAACATACGAGGGATCAAAAATCATATATAAAGCCCGACCGACCAGTCAGCCAAATCAATGCTGAAGCCATTGAATAGCAATGACGCCAAGGTAATGGATCTGTATAAATTGAATAACTGTTCACCAGAGGGGACTTGAACCGCAAACAACGAGAATATTCGACCAGATACGAAGCCGTAATCTTACATCATAACAATGCTGGTAAATACGAACAAAAAACGGCTAGATTGCAACAGTGGGTATGGCATCACTGTTTTGAAATTGTGTGCAAGTAACTCCCTTATCAATATGCATAATCAATTAAAAATAAACTGGCTGGATTAGAAGAGTGGACGTTGTATCATTCCGTGTACTTAGAGAACTATAACGCGTAGTGCCTTGAAATCTTTATATATAAAAATAAGTCGGGTTTTCCTGCCTGATAATATAACTCCAGAACGCACGAACCGATTTCCACGGTTTTGTATTAATTGAAAAGGTCTAAGGCTCCGTGAGGTTTATAGCAAAGAAAATTCAGGAAAAATTTCAAGAAAAAAAACAGGAAAACAGGGAAAATCATTTTTCACGTACAGCGTACATAACGTACATAACATGTACTACAACGGCACCAGTACCTGGTGTGTGAGTATCCCTCACGAAAATAAGTACGTTCGACATGCAAATACAATGAAGGATTGATTCTGATTGAGGTTCAATGCTTGACTAGTGCAAACAAGCTACTGATTGAAGTAGGAATGATTGCGCCAAATCGATCGATGCGCGATGCATTCAACCAAGAATTAAATCAAGAGCTGCAATACAATGTTGACACATTGCAGGAATTCGTTCGAAATAATACGAAACATTTATGCAAGTAGTGGACAATAATACTGGTGGTCTGTGTGATTAGATTTACATCCGCGCCTGGCCATGAAGCCTTAATCAGATGGTGGACCGAACCACTGCATAATTTGGAACGTCATGCTCGTCCTAGGAAACCGAAGCCATAATTCTATGCAACAGAACTTTTTAGTTGCAACTTCGATGATTCCAGAGCAGGGCTGCAAATCATCACTCCTTGCTTAAGAGTTGGAGACTTTCCAACTCCTGTCCAGAGCACATGTCTAGCATGCTCACTGGATCTGGGAAGATTTCACCAGGTAGGTGTTATTAAAGGTGAAATGAACCCGACCACCATAGAACCATAGACTGATATGGGGCCGCGAAACTACAACCACTACGATACTCTCATAAAGGGCCAACTTCAATAATCAGCCAGAGAACAGTTAAGTGTCTAAAGAGACAATTAACGGAACTCTGCCGGTCACTGATTCCGGTGGAAATAAAGTAGAGTTTCCAGTTAGACCCCTGCTGACTTCAGGGGACTGGGCTCCCTTTTTCCCCCAGTTGCACAGGTCTACATAGTAGCTTTCCATTAAGACCATATATGTGCCCCCGGGGGGTAATACTGGTGGTCTATTCTTCCTGGACGCACCTGGAGGAATAGAGAAAATATTTGCCATTTCATTGATTTTGGCCACTTTTCGATCAAAATGTAACATAGCTTTGGCGTTTGACTCTTCTAGATGGCGGTGGTACTGTACATTCTGCGCTTAAGTTGTCACTCAATTTAAACACAATTGATACTCCAACATGCAATATTTCCCGATCCATTGCAATGGGAAAATTGTTGATGCAATGCAAGCTCATTGTTTGGGATGAGTGCACAATGACACAGAAGAAATCACTTGAAGCACTTAACTTCACACTGAAGGTTCTTCGGCGAAATAACAACACCTTTGGCGGCTTGATGATATTGTTGGCAGGCGATTTCAGGCAGACGTTTTTTTTTTTTTTTTTAAAGAGAAGTAGCAATTCAGGCAACAATGCCTATTTAGTCAAGTACCGTGCTACATTCTTTAGGAAAGGGATGGAGAAGAGACGAAACAGGTGGTGAAAGTAGAAGGATAGTCGGAAATTGACTGGCGTATAAAGACAGCAACAGCGACCAGTGACTATGCCTTCATCGCTGAGCAGCTCCACCGACAGTCAATTTTTATTTTTGTAGTGAAAAAAAACCAAGGTCTTCGTTGGGAATCGAACCCACAACCCCCATACTGCCAGTAATTCCCCGCGCAACGTCTGCAGATAAATTTAATGCTTGTCTGAAGGCATCACCTTTGTTGAATAACGTAAAAACATTATCGCTAACCACTAATATGAGACAAAATGATCAAAGTGCTGCACAATTTTCCAACCAAATATTAGCAGTTAGAAATGGAAAAGTCTCACTTTATGGATTAATTACTCTTACCAACGACTTTTGCCGATTTGTAGACTCTCAATTAGCTCTTATTGAAAATGTTTTCCTAAACATTAGTGAGAATTATTAGAATTATGCTTGATTAGGTCAACGAGCAATTCTTGCCCCAAAGAATAATAATGTTGTACACGCACTGAATTTCACCATTCAATCAAAAATCGATGGCGATTTGGTGACATACAAATCCGTTGATTCCATAACAAATCCCGATGATGCAGTAAATTATCCAACGCAGTTTTTGAACTCTCTGGAGTTACCAGGATTTCCACCACATAACTTGCAACTCAAAGTTGGTTCTGTTACTATGATATTGCGTAATTTGAATCCACCGCGACCTTGCAACGGTACTCGACTTGCGGTGAAAAGACTTATGCCGAATTTGATTGAGGCAACCATTATTAACGGAATGTAGGTATGCATTCCTTGAATACCAATGATTCCGACTGATCTTCCCTTTAACTTCAAACGATTGCAATTTCCGGTTCGCCTTGCGTTCGCAATGACAATTAACAAGTCGCAAGGCCAATCGCTTAGTGTTTGCGGGATAAATTTAGAAAATCATTGTTTTTCACATGGGCAGCTATACGTTGCGTGTTCATGAGTTGGGAAACCATCCGCTTTGTTTGTGTTAACGTCAGACCAAAAAACAACAAATGTGGTTTACCAAAGAGCACTTCAATGAAACGGTTAATTTGCGGACACGTATAACGCTTCTATTCAGTATTTACTTTGGTTTCACTTTTCTTTTTCACTTAGAGAGGTTCAGCTACATTCCACTTCATTTTTGTAATCGAAATGAATCCATTACTGTTGTGCAATGAAATAAAATTTTTCCTTTTCAAATATAAAATAAAAAAATAATTTTTCTACATCTTTTAATCCCCAAACGAAATGTCGCAAAAAACGAAGCCATCTGGTGGCGAAACGGAGTTCGCCGGGTTTGCTAGTTCTGTATAAATATCACCCTCATTATTCGACATAGCCGAGCAAAAAACTATCAGAATTCAAGAAGTGAGCATGTTATCTGCAATATAAAGTGAAAAACTATATTGTTGGGGTAGTGAAGCGAGTTTTTCAAGAAGAAGTTTTTTTTTTTTAAAGAGAATTAGCACTTCAGGCAACAATGCCTATTTAGTCAAGTACCGTGCTACATTCTTTAGGAAAGGGATAGAGCAGAGATGAAGCAGGTGGTGAAAGTAGAAGGATAGTGGGAAATTAACTGCCGTATATAAGACAGCACAGCGACCAGTGACTATGCCTTCATCGCTTGAGCAGCTCCACCGGCAGTCAATTTTTATTTTTGTAGTGAAAAAAAAACCAAGGTCTTCGTTGGGAATTGAACCCACAAACCCCAACCTGACAAGCTAGTACACTACCTACTAGCCTATAGGGGCACCTAAGAAGAAGTTTGTTTTTCAATTCTGGCAACACCAACAACATGATAGTTTTGACATTTAGATGTATGGGCAATTGTAATGATGGCTCTGTAGAGGTCGCCAGTGTCACTAAGCAAAATTCGCTTATGAAACTGGGATCGTGTATTTCGAACAGAATCATGATTTTCAAAATAAATTTGTACAATTAGGAAGCGTTGGTCAAGCATCAGGTCGAGCATCGCATTAAAATAATATTTCAGTTTTCGTTAAAAGAGGGCCACGCCAAACTATCAATCTGTATGTCGTGTTTGTAGCCTTTAAAAATAGTGTTTTAAGAATTCGTAGCAGAAGTGCGACTGAAACTGTATTGGAGATATTTATGTAGATCTCATTCTGCTTAACTGATCCGTCTGTTCATGACATGGGAGGCATGTATGTATGGAAACCTAAACTAAAGTAAATCTAAACTGAATAAGACAGAAAGTAGGAAAAGAACACTGAAGATGGCAAACAGCCGAAACCGGTTTGTTCACAAACCAAATTTGACGAGGGTCGACGGAAAACCGTACCCAAACAAAAAACAGAAAGCTCTTTATTTCTGTTTGCATAAACGTAGTTAGTATTATTGGCATAAGTACCGCATCACCATCGACAAGAAATCAAATGTTACATCTATGCCTTTCGGATAACTAATATCTCGGCTTGAAATATGACTCCTTAATTGCTCAGATTTGACTCAGTAAATTAATTCACATTTAATATAAGTCCGCCTAATGCCCAGCATTAGGCTGCGGACAACGCATCCCAGCAACTTTCTGTACAGCAACTTTCTGTACATTTGCGTAAGGGTTTGACTTTGAAGCCATACAAGATTCAACTGGTGCTGGAATTGAAGCCGACCGACCATTTATATCCTCGTAGATTGGCTCAGTTCATTTAGGAACCAGCTGATTTTTCTGAAAAAATTATACATTTGTTCACACGAAGCCCATTTTTACTTGTCAGGTTATGTCAAGAAGCAAAATTGCCGCATTTGGGCTTCTGCAAATTCTACAGCGATTATTGAGAAGCCTTTGTATACTCAACGTGTCACTGCATGGTGCGCTATGTGGCGTAGAGGCATGATTGGGCCGTTTTTTCGAAGATGAAGTTGGAAATGCGGTAACGGTTAATGAATCCCGCTATCGCGTAATGCGTGATTTGATTTACATCTGCACCGACTGTGAAGTCATAATCAGATGGTGGTCAAACCACTTGGTTGATTGGACATCGCCCACGCCCTAGAAGGCCTTCGGATAAGTATATCCTCCAGTCACTCCTAGTAGCAATTTAGAAAGTCCGGAGTAGGCCGTGCCCTCACTCCTTGCTGAGGAGTTGGAGACTTTCCAACTCCTGGTCCAGAACGCATGAAGCTCTTTTTTATCAAGAACACGCTATCGCGTAATGCTAACAATGCAATTTTAGCCTATTATTGACGACATGGATATCACTGAGATGAGGTTGTAAAAGGGCGGTCCCACAGGTAGTACAGCCAATGAAAAGATCAATTTATTAAAAACCAAATATCGCGATTGCATAATTTTACGACAATCAGCAGTTAAGTGGCCAGCCAGATCATATGAATTAACACCACTAGATTATTTTTGTGCCGCCATGTTAAGGACAGAGTCTACATGGAGCCAATCGAGTCAATCTTAGTTTAAAATTCAAAATCCATGATGTGATAAACGAAATAGGACCGCCATTTTGCCAAAAAGTAAATAAAAACTTTGATAAAAAAAATCGACATCTGTCAGCGTGGTCGTGCCGGACATTTGCCAAATATCATTTTTCATTCATAATTGCCGAACGTTTCTCTTCGTAATGCAATAAAATTTTGAATCATTTTTATCCAAATTTTTTGTTCTAGTTTTTGGTTTAGAAAACAAACTTCTTGTTGTAAGCCCCTGTATTTAATTATATTTCTTTCTTTCTTTTTTTTCCTCTTAAAACCAGTAAAAAATACACAAAGAAGCGAAATTATTAAATCGTATCAGTTTCGCTTGTTGTATGGCATCGTTGTTGTTGTTATGGTTGTTGAATTCTGGGGGTAACAGTAGAACAAGATTATGAAATGGAACTCAAACTGACTACAATGTATAAAATGTGTGTGTTTGTTTGCATATGAAAACAAAAGACTACAATTGACTACAATTATTCCCGTCATGTCAAAATGTGTCGGATATAAATTTTAATTTTATTAATTAAAATAATTTATCTGATGCTGGCAATGTTGTTGTTGTTTTTTTGATTCTTTCATAAAAATCGAGTAAAATTGATGCGAATGATTACAAGTTTCGAAATAAGTGTACGAATGCATCTTATGTGTTCTACCCGCTCATAAAAAGCCATTGAAACAGTGAATATGCTGAAAATCTGTAACGGTTTATTACACCGCTTAAGTTACAGGGTGTCCGACGGAAAGGTATACTTCTTTGTTTTGCCGCTATTTTGGTAAAAATTAGTCTTGACAGTTAATATTTGGCATTCGTGAAGTAGACACATGAAAAATTTATTATGGAAAAAATATTCGATAAACCAACAACGTGTTTTAATCGTTAAAATATTTTATCAAAATCAATCATCGCTTACTGTGAAGATGAGAAAGATACGTGAAATGTTTGAGAGAAACAACATGCCCCAACAAAACGCACTATTTATCACGTAGTGAATGATTTCAAAGAAAGAGAGTCTGCAGGTGATAGCGCCAAGCATGAACTACAACGTACTGCAAGATCGGGTGAAAACGTTACTGCTGCTCAAGAAAGTGTTTAAAACAATCCATCAACCTCAATTCGACGTCGTGCTGAGGAGCTTGGTTTTCAAAGAACAACTTTGGCCACAATTTACCACAAGGATTTGCATTTGTGTTCATATATGATTCAGGACACAAAAAAAATTTTTCCACAAAACAATTTACGCCGCCATACATATGCCAGAAGGATGTTACAGCTCGGCCATGACAGCCGCACTTGTAATGAAAAAATCATAATGAGTGACGAGGCACATTTTCATTTAAATGGATATGTAAATAAACAGAATATAATCGGTTCTGGAAGAATGGAAAGTCGTCAAGTTACTCAAAAGTCTCCTTTGCATCCATTAAAATTGACAGTCTGGTATGCATTTCGGTCAGGAGGAATCATTGCACCTTATTTCTTTGAAAATGAAAATGTGGTGGGATATATGGGGAAGGTATATAGTGTGTGACGACCAAACGTCGGTAGGCTTGTTATTGGACCACATAGTTAATCAATTAAACTGTGTACATTCTTCACTACCCCCCGGGGGCACATATATGTGGTCTTTGGAGATAGCAACAACTTAGATCTGTGCAACTGGAGGAAAAATGGAGCCCAGTCCTCTGAAGTCAGCAGGGGTACAGAGTGTGATTTGTTTTACAACCGCGCCTGGCCAAGAAGCCTTAATCAGATGGTGGACAAACCACTATACATAATTTGGAACGTCATGCTCGTCCTGGATAGCCGAATCCATAATTCTATGCAACAGAACTTTCTAGTTGCAACTTCAATGATTCCAGAGCAGGGCTGCAAATCATCACTCCTTGCTTAAGAGTTGAATACTTTCCAACTCCTGTCCAGAAAACATGTCAAGCATGCTCACTGGACTGGATCATTCACTTTGCGTGTCATTATCAGGGAGATGATCCTGGCCACCATAATTTTCATTATTCCCTTATGGGGCCGCAAAACCACAACCACCACGATGTTCCCATATAGGGGCCAACCTCAATGATCAGCCAGAGAACTATTAAATGTCTAAAGAGACAAATAATGAACTCTGCGAGCTCACTGATCCCCGTGGAAATAAAGTAGAGTTTTCAGTTGTCTCCCTGTCTGACTTCAGGGGACTGGGCTCCCTTTTTCCCCCAGTTGCACAGGTCCAGATACACACACACACCAGTGCTCCTGAAAACAACGTTGAATCAAATAATAGTTCATTATTATGGAAGAGAGGAATATTCTACGCCTTTGAAAGCCAAGCGCTTGATCAATTTCATGAGCCAACAGCCCCACATCTGCCAATAAAATATTTTGAAAAATATTTTCCTGATGAGCATTTTGAACAAGCTGCAAAGTACACTAATATATACTACTTAAAACAAAATGGTACTGAATTAAAAACCAGTGCATCTGAAATCAGACAGCTATACGGTGCTCATTTGTATTTTGGTTGCATAAAGCTTCCGCGGCTGAGAATGTATTGGGAGCAGAAATTTGGCAAAAATATTGTCTCCGACAAGATGGCACGAAACCTTTTATTTATTTTGCGAAAATGTCTTCATTTTGTTGATGCCGATGAAACTTCTGAAGAAACACACTCAAATTACCTTTGGAAAGTTCAACCCATAATTGATGCTGTCAGAACACGTTGCCTTGCCATTCCCAGAAATTTTAGCACCTATTCAATAGATGAACAAATGATTCCGTTCCTTGGAAGGTTGCCAGGTGGACTTCGTCAATATGTACGGAATAAACCACGACCAGTTGGTCTTAAAAATTTTGTGATGACTTCGTCCTGTGGTATTAATTAGTTATAAATCAGTGATACGCTTGGAAATACATTATTTAATTTTACAGGTACTGTTTTAGATTTTGAAGTCTATCAGGGCTCAAAAACATTATTAGGTGATAGAACACTTGGGTTGGGCCCAAGCGTTATTCTGCGTTTGGTAAGGAGTTTGCCAAATAACTCTTCCGTGTTCTTTGATCGATATTTTACCACACTACCACTCATGGAGCGATTGGCAGAAATGAATTTGCATCGAACTGGCACAATTCAAGTAAATCGCTTGCGAAAACTTAATTTACGGGACGACAAGGCCTTGAAAAGAGGGGATTCTGACCAAATGATAAAATGACGAAAAAATTGTCGTGGTCAAGTGGAAAGACAACAAATCGGTTGTTCTCGCTTCTACAGCATATGGTCAGGATCCGGTCGGTTCCGTGAAAAGATGGAATGAGGAACAAAAATCAAGAATTGATGTTAGCTGTCCTGCCATTGTCATATTTTTGCATTAAATAAAATGTTTTTGATCTCAAAAAAACTGGCATATTTTGACTAAGTGAAATCCCAAGCTACACAAATGTGTATGTCCTGTTCCAAAGGACATGCACACTGTAAAACAAAAAAAATAAAATTTTTTAGTTTCTCTATGATAATTATAACTTTATCAAAACTTTCATCAAAATACGATCACTTTGAAATTGCTTGGGACGGAAAGGGATACATAATTGCCAACATTAAATAAAACATTTATTAAAATAAGATCTATTCCTTGTCATTTAATCAAAAATTATTAACTAAGTAGTATACCTTCTCGGCGGACACCCTGTATTTTGTAGTTAATATTAATATTCGTGTAGAGACACATATGCTTAATATTATTTGATCAGAATATTAATTATAGGCTAAAGTTAAATAAAAAATAAACGTTGATGCATAATTTTTAAGTCATTCAACCGAGTACATACATACATACTTATGTACATGAGTAAATATGTTTTGTTTGTGTAAATATTAATATATTTCTTTCGTTGTAGCACACACAGGCATCATTCATTCAATCTAATCATTCATGGAATTAATAAATTGTATAAAAAATTTTTTTTTATTGAAATTTGAAATGTGGCAACATTGTATAATTATAATAGTTATTAATTAACATGTTCCCTGTAATTAAAAGAGTACACAGTTTGGTAACCGCTGACGTTTTTTTTCAAATGTCTATGAAAAAAATTTGTTAAAAATTTGGGCAAAAAAATAGGGGGTTTCAAAAAAGTGTAAATGAATATGTATGTATGTATGTATGTATGTGTGTGTGTGTGTGTGTGTGTATGTATGTATGTAAATATATATGTATGTATTTATGTATGTATGTATGTATGTGTGTGTATGTATGTGCTCCTATGTAAATAATATTCAGCTAAAAGAAATTCCAAATAATTTCATAATCAGCAATATTGGATTTGGCGTTGTCGTTTGAAAACAAAATAAAAACGTCAGTTTGGTACCGTTGTTGATGTTATCGAAAGTTATCGAAAATATTTTTACGGATGTGTCCTGCTTAAGTCCCCCCAGGGGCATATAAATATGGTCTTTGTAGAATTCCATTATTTAGACACAGTGCAACTGGGGAAAAAGGGAGCCCAGCCCCCTGAAGACAGGCAGGAAGTCAACTGGAAGCTCCACTTTATTTCCACGGGGATCAGTGAACCCGCAGAGTTCATTATTTGTCTCTTTAGACATTCAATTGTTCTCTGACTGATCATTGGGGATGGCCCCTATATGGGAGTATCGTGGTGGTTGTGGTTTTGCGGCCCCAACAGGAATTGTTTTTAGTGATCAGGATCATCTCGCCTTTAATCACGCTTACCTGGTGAATGATCTTAGATCCAGTGAGCATGCTAGTCATGTATTCTGGACCAGGAGTTGGATAGTCTCCAGCTCATCAGCAAGGAGTAGTGGCAAGTCAGCCCTGCTCTAGAACCGCTGAAATTGCAACTAGCAAAGACATGTTGCTTGAATTAGTCCTCGGCTTCCTAGGGCGTGAATGACGTTGCTTTTCATTCATAGTGGTTTGACCACCATCTGATTAAGGCCTACGGCCAGGTGCAGATGTAAATCCTATCACATCACATGCCTGGGCCTAACCTTACCAAAATGGCAAAACAAAGTAGTAATACCTTCCCGGCGTACATCCAGTAAAATTAAAAATTTCTTTGTTTCAATTAGAAACTGAGATATTTTATTTTAAATTTCTATTAAATTCAGAATGCCCCTGTAGGGTAGTAGGTAGTGTACTAGCTTGTCAATATGGGGGTTGTGGGTTCAATTCCCAACGAAGACCTTGGTTTTTCTCACTACAAAAATAAAAATTGACTGTCGGTGGAGCTGCTGAGTGATGAAGGCATAGTCACCGGTCGCTGTGCTGTCTTTTATACGGCAGCTAATTTCCGACTATCCTTCTACTTTCACCATCTGTTTCATCTCTTCTCTATCCCTTTCCTAAAGAATGTAGCACGGTACTTGACTAAATAGGCATTGTTGCCTGAACTACGACTTCTCTTTAAAAAAAAAAATCAAAAACATTTCAGATTCTTTATTTCAGTTTGTTTTCTTTCGTTGGCATTTTTAAATAGAATAAAATTATTGTTTTTAAAAAAATTACAAAAATTTTAATTGAAAAAATAAAAACAAATATTTGTCGACACGTGGAAATTTAGGGACTAAAGTTAAATTTATTATTTTTTTGTTGATATTAAGTTTGAATAACTCATCATAACAAAAATCTTTTAAATTTGTTTTTATTTCCTTTAATTATGGTTTTCCTCACTGCTGCATACACCCTACGCACATATGTATGAATATTTATTTAACTTGGCAAATTTAATTAATATTCACTAATGGTTTGTTTACCTGTACCATGCATTTGTGTGTGTGCCTGTGTTTGTGTGCATGTGTGTATTTCTGTCTACTGTTGTTTACGCCAGAAATATTTTCTATAATGACCAACAGGTGTCAATATGCTGTACGTTGGCATCGCATCCAGGTTGTTGTGTACACATGTCAGTACATATCAAATTACAAATACTTACGCACAAGAAGATATTTGCAATTCTACTACAAATATCTATCAGGGATGGAAAACATACTGGGATCCTGATTTAATTTATTTAGTTGAGAATTGAGGGGGGAAAGGGAAGAATAATTGGGTCACTTAAACAAATATTAATAACGAATTGTTCATTTAAAATCCAGATGTTTTCAGTTTATAATTATATGATCAAAACATAACATTTCTGGCTATAATTATTCATCATGTTTGGGAAGTAAAAAAGAAGTTTTGCTCTATTCACAATCAACTATAAACTGAAAAAGCACCTTATTCCTGGAGTGACTTAAAATACTTTAACGATTTCTTTGCAATTTTGAATCACTGTGATGCATTACCAAATCATATTCTATTAATATCTATCTTCTCCTCACTGCCATTATTTTACCGAAAAGCGCACGTTATTCTTAGAGTATCCTGCATCGAATATAGAGTGTGTGAGAGAGAGAGAGAGCGAGCGAGAGAAAGGATGAGAGCGAGTGTCTGTTCAGTACTTTTTTTAAAATTTTAGGAGCAGATTATTCATTTGTATGAATTATATAATATTTTTCCCTCAGAACTCAATAATTTCTGAACTGATCTAGAAAACATTAATTGGAAGGTGATGCTGACCTTAATTGCTCCTATTTTAAAATTGTAAATTAAAACTTTTTCCCATATTAAATTAATCACTAAATAATTTCAACTAGCAGCAAGTAACAAAACAAAAATTTTTAAGTTAAATATTAAATGGTGACATAATTTAACTATTTCTAAAGGGTCCGCAAAATAACTTTTTTTTGTAAATGCTATAAACAAAACTACTGAATATTTTTTCAAATTTCTTTTTTTATTTGAAAGTACAATCCTTCCGGTTAATAATGGAAAATAATGTCATTCAAATTGCTGCCTCGGCTGGCCATGCAATAGCCTACACGATCGGTCTAATTTTTAAGCACATTATCGATTGTGTGCAGCTGTATTTCACCAATGGCTTCACGAATATTGTCTTTTAAAGCGTCAATTGTCTCTGGCTTGTCGGCGTAATACTTATCTTTGACGGCATTCTACAAATAGTAGTCTAACGGTGTCAGATAGCAGCTCCGAGGTGGCCAAATGACATCAGCTCTGCGGCTGATAATGCGATCTTTAAAAATAGGGCGCAAAACAAAGTGTGTAGCTTCGGCTGTGTGGCACGTAGCGCCGGCCTGTTGAAACCAAATCTTGCCAACAGGCAACGATGCCTGTTTAGTCAAGTACCCTGATACATTCTTTTTTTAGGAAAGGGATAGAGAATAGATTAAACAGGTGGTGAAAGTAGAAGGATAGTCGAAAATTAACTGCCGTATATAAGACAGCACAGCGACCAGTGACTATGCCTTCATCGCTGAGCAGCCCAACCGACAGTCAATTTTTATTTTTGTTGTGAAAAAAAACAAGGTTTTCGTTGGGAATCGAACCCACAACCCCCATATTTACAAGCTAGTACACTACCTACTAGCCTACGGGGGCACCTTACAAAACTATAAATCTATAAAACCGTAAATTATGAATATCCTCCTCTTTAATTTTTGTGAACAAAAATTCATTCAACATGGCCCGATAACGATTGCCATTGACTGTAACGGCCACTCCTGAAAAATGGCCCAATTATGCCTCTGGACCAAAATCCGCACCAAACAGTGACTCGTTTTGGGTGCGTCTGATTTTCAATGTATGCGTGCGGGTTTTCTGTGCCCCAAATACGACAATTTTGCTTGTTTACATACCCGCCAAGATCAAATTGAGCTTGATCTGATAAGATGATTTTTTTTTGCAAAATCGGCATCTTCTGTAAGTCTATCGCAGGCTGACTTAGCGAAGCGAAAATGTATTGAATGATCACTTGGCTTCAACTCCTGAACTAGTTGGAGTTTCTATGGCGTCATACCAAGGTCTTTGTGCAAAATTCGTTTCAATGATATCTCTGAAATATTCAAATGTTGAGAACGACGGTGAATTGATGTTGATGGCGCTTCACGCACACTTTCTGCCACAGCAGGAACATTCTCGGGTGTACGTACTGTTTTTGGCTTTTTCACGCTTTTGTTTATCGATGGGGATGCCAGTTTCTTTCACTTTTTTACAAGATACCGAACGTAGGGAGCTGACGGTGCTACTCTTCTTCCAAAATCTGTACGCAATTTTCGCACACATTCTGCAACATTACCATGATTTTCAAAGTAATGTCGCAATATTTTCCCAGCCTTGTCCAAGCGTATACACAACCATATTCGTTCAGCGGAAGAATAAAACTAATTATCTGTCAAATCAAACATGAGCTAAGTGTTACCATTCACGAAATAAGCCCTAGTTGAAAAAAAAAACGTTACTTTATTGTATTTAATTACATAGAATTTAATTATTTTTTGTATTATGAACTTAAAAATTAAAGGGTGCCATAATTTAACTATTTCTGCTTTATTATTTTTAAATTACATAGAATTTGTTTTCCGCTATATACTATTGTTGTGTTTATACCTTTTATAAACGTTTTCTTGTGAGCTCTTTATTGCGAAATAAATAACATCAGATTTTAGAGTTTAGTTTTATTTACTTTAACTACACATAAAAATGATACTACAGAACAATTTATTTAAGATGCACGTCTTTATTTTTGTAACTAACTCACTATCCACTCAGGCGCTGCCTTTTTATATTAGTCCACTAGAAGTCTAGAAAAATCAAGAACTTTTTACTCTCTTTGTATCACATTTTGTTGTTGTATGTGTAACGATTTTAGTTGCATGGATTACAACTTACAATTTTCTGGGCATACGTTCCCCATTGGGGATTTCTTCCCCGTAAAGTAACGGAGAGTTTTTTGTTTGTTCTCACGTTTTAACACTACATCGTGAGAACATAGCTGGAAGGAAATAGTGCCCACATTGGAATATTGCGTTGATGGAGTATATTTAGGGTTGTTTGCTAATATTTTGAAGAGGAGAAGATCATGTCATCAAATTGCTTGCATTCAGTAAGGTTATTTAATTTGCACGAAGATGTTGTTATAGAACATCAAATAATAATAATTAGTGGTGAAGTGGAGAATTATAAATGCAATAAAGAAAACGAAATAGAGTTAATTGTGGAAAATGTAAATGTATTAAAAAGTGGTTTTAAACAAAACCAAAACAAAAAAAAGGCTCAGGAAGATTTAAGTTCACAATAGCTTCGGGCACGGAAAATAAAAGTTAAGAAATAGAATTATCCTACTGTAAAGCAAACCAAAGACGAAGAAGAAGAGCAGCAGTATGAAGAGATACAACTAAATCAACAAAATATTAATTTAAATTTATTATTAATTCAATCGGTATATGCAGAAAAGCTTAAGGAAACGCTTAAGGAAAGATTGACTTTTGCACTAAACGATATATGTAAAATATTTACTTCCACACTTCAATCACAACAAATACACCTGCTTAATGAACAAGAGCCTTAACTGTAATTTGCCAAAGAACTATTAGAATTAAATTGGGGAAGCTGAATGGAAAAGATTTTGACAACAATTAAATTTCCTAAATTTTAATGATCTAAAACTATATCAAAAGACTTTAATAAGATAAACCCCGGAATTTGATGATGTATAGCCTATATTGGTTTCATTTTTTTATACTTGCAGTAACTGCAATAATCTTATAAAAACATGGACCGTTCCTGGAATTTTTTTTCATATACTTTCCTATTACTTATAAATATTTAATTTTTTTTAACCCATTATAAGAGCAATAAAAGGAAAAAAAGAATGTGTCACTAAATTTTCTTATTAGGGAGGGATGTCTCTAACAGGATGTGATAAAGGTGGAAAGGGGGTTTCGGCGTATTTTCTTTGCGATCTTTTGTAAAATTTGCATGCTCCCAGGGTGTGAGAGTGTGTTATATGCTACGCGTAAAACACGGGTTAAGAACCAACGAATATAGTAATAAGAGCTAGCGGGTTAACTCCTCATACCCCTTAACCACGGTTTTATTGGTAGGCCATTGTTACCCGTCAATGGTAGGAAATGTAGCCTGCGCGTAACATATGTTGTCCATTTAATGTATAGCCGTCTGTATGTCTGTATTTCTGTGTGTATTTTTGTTGTTTTTATGCTGATAAAGTTTCTTCCACCACGCAGTAAGTAAACAGCCTATCTAACTATTATTGTTTGCGTGTATAAAATTTCTACGCAGTTTGTAACTAGAAATTTGTTGTTGCCGTGCGTGCATAAGATTCCTTAGCAAGCCAAGCAGTTAGTAACCAACATACCCTTTAGTTTACTTTAATGCTTAATCATTTCCTTTTAAAACTTAAGCAAGACACATACATAACACTATAATAACAATTGTAAATATTTAAAATTATAAGTTAAACGAAGTACCCACAGGTGATATAACATAATGTATTGAGTGGGCAAATTTGTGGGCTGTCAAATGATTAAATGTTAAGAATTTGACTGTCATTGTTTGATATTTACTTCGTAAAAAGTTAGGAAATTTAAAGAATGAAACGTTACACTCTTGAGTAAAGAATTTTAAATTGTGAAAATTTACTTGCGAAATGGTGAAAACTAGAGCAGCTTTTCCTCGTAATCATACTCCTTTTGAGAAAGCGGTGCTTAATTTAATAGGGAAACTTGAAACTCACGGTATTATTGTTGTTAATGAGCCCGGAATATTAACATGACACAATTGTACACAACTTTGCAAAGATTTTCATTTTCACGGTTATAAAGTACGACTCGTTTAAAAATTAAAGCCGACCGATCATTGTTTTGCGTCGAACGCTTATGAATTGAGAGTTGGAAAAACTGAACGAAAATAACGTAATTTTCAACAAAATCATCTTTAGTGATAAAAGATTAATTTTCAATGAGACGGTTAAAATCCACAAACATCCAAAGATAGTTAACGTTAGCTGTGGTTCGTGGCGGCATCATCGTCCTGTATTTTTTGTGAAAATGAGCAAGAAACCGTAAATTCTCTGCGCTGCAAAACCATAATAACCAATTTTTGTTGTCACAATTAGTTACCCCCCGGGGGCACATATATATGGTCTTTATAGAACTTCGACTATCAAGACACAAAGCAACTGGGGGAAAAAGGGAGCTTAGTCCCCTGAAGTCAGCAGGGGTACAACTGGAAACTCCACTTTATTTCCACGGGAATCAGTAAGCTCGCAGAGTTCGTTATTTGTCTCTTTAGACATTTAACTGTTCTCTGACTGATTATTGAGGTTGGCCCTTTATGGGAGTATCGTGGTGGTTGTGGTTTCGCGGCCCCATATCAGGTCTTTTGTTTAATATGGTGGCCAGGATCATTTCGCCGTTAATGACACGCTAGGTGAATGATCCAGTCCAGTAAGCATGCTAGGCATGTGTTCTGGACAGGAGTTGGAAAGTCTCCAACTCTGAAGCAAGGAGTGATGATTTGCAGCCCTGCTCTGGAATCATCAAAGTTGCAACTAGAAAGTTCTGTTGCATAGAATTATAGCTTCGGCTTCCTAGGACGAGCATGACGTTCCAAATTATGCAGTGGTTTGATCCACCATCTGATTAAGGCTTCATGGCCAGGCGCGGATGTAAATCTAATCACACGTTGTCACAATTAGTAAATATTGACATTAGTGACCTTTGGTTTCCGCACCACGGTGTTATATGCCACCTAAACAATGAGCATTAGAAATTTTCCGAACGCGTAATTTCTCGATTTGGCGAGGTCAAGTGGCTGCTTCATTATTGGGATTATTATTTTTGGGTTTGCGTAAATAACCCCAAATAAGTAACGCTCTGAAAGCCCCTACCCCCCGCCATCATTACATGTGTAAACGTGGAAAAAACGGAAGCCTAGTCGCCTGAAGGCTGGCAGGTAGTCAACTGGAAGCTCCACGTTATTTCCACGGGCATCAGTAAGCCCCAGAATTCAGCTATTTGGTTCTTTAGTTTATTAGCTGTTCTCTGACTGATTATTGAGGTAGGCCCTTCGGAAGTATGGTGGTGGTTGTAGTTTCTGCGTCCCTCATGAATTTTGATTAAGGGACCAGGATCATCCCACCTTTACTGAGAACATTAGGTGAATGATCCGAGTCTCCAGTGAGCATGCTTTTCATGTGTTCTAGAGCAGGAGTTGGATAATCTCCAGCTCTTCAGCAAGGAGTGGTGGTTGGCGACCCTGCTTCGAAACCTCCAAAATTGCAACTAGGAATAACCTGTTGCTAGAAATAAGTCTTCGGCTTCCTAGGGCCCGGCGCAAGCATCATATCGCCCAAGTCGAGTTATGGCATACACACGCTAGGTACCGACGTAAATCATATCACTTTCTGAAAGATGAAATGCAGTTCTGCACTGACGAGATAATCAAAACTTTGTTACAAAATTTGCTTAAAAATTTTGTGAAAAGTTTGCACGTCTGCCGACGTGCTAGAGTTGGATATTTAACGAAAATTATATTCTCTAATTGATTTCCATATTCCATTACATTACATTGAAATGAATACAAGTGAAGTTGTCAAAAAAAAATGTCAATTTTCTTCCTAACCTCAAATTTGCCCATAACCTTCCTTCTGACCGTCTGTTTGCGAACTTTTGTAGTGAAAATAATAAGTGACTGTACAGCGAGTTCGTTTTTTCTTTCTAGACGTAAAAGTTCCCAATGTCATGGGAAATGGGAAAAACATTTATCGTTCACGAAAGGCAACTTTTATTTTTTTTTTTTCAAAAATATTCTTAAATTTGTCCAACCCTGATGTGTTTAATATTGAAATTAAAAAAAAAGGCTTTTCCAACTTGATGATAATAATTCCGGTAGAAATATGCCGGCATGTATGTGTGTATGTGTATGAAATTAATTATATTGCAGACATTGTTTTTTCAGTTTGTTTTTAAAATAGATGAATGAATGAGGGGCTGACTGATGACTGACAGACAGACAGACAGACTAATAGAATGACTAACGTACTTATGTATTTAAAAGCTAATTGATAGACCGGTATTAAGTAGAATAAGTAGTACACTTACCTTTTGCCACACACAAACACACACACACAAATACGCCTATGAAAATACACACTGATACAAACACTTGCATTTAAATTCTGTAGTTGTTAATGGACGCTTAAAATAGTTATTCATACTCGTGTTCTTTTGTTTGTTAAATGTAAAAAAAAAAATAGAAAAAATAGAATTACAGAATATAACATGGACTTGAATATGGGTGTGACTTTTTATTAAGTTTAATTTGTTTGCATTAAATATACATTAGAAACTTTTTTCTATCTTTTCCATATGCATTTTTCAATTTTTCTGTCATAAGTTTAGAATTAATCCATTAAAGGCGGTCAACCTTTAATCGAACCTTTTAAAATAATAATTAAAGAAAATTTGAAATGTACATTATTGATTCCTTTGGATTCTATATGGATCGTATGATGTTAAGAACTTTCTTCTGTTGAGATAATAACAGGTACTTTGTTTTGCCGTCATTTTGGTAAACATTAGTCTTGACAGTTCATATTAGGCAGTAAAAAACCGAAAAGATTGAAGTTCAAAAATTTTCTAAAATGTATTGAAAGTCAGCTTCTTTAAAAAAAGCTCCTTTTTGAGCTCTCTATTCGAAGAGAAATAATCCAAATAAAAACTTTTATTTTTGGATTTCGACGTCTTGCGTTTTTACTTTTATATAAAAAAAGCAAAAATTAAATCGGTGATACAAAAAAAAAATTTTTTTTTAAGAGTTTTAGCCGCCCTCTCATAAAACGTGCCGCTGTGCGGTAGAGCAGTTTAAAGGCCCAACTATATTATGCATATACTGGCTTAAGGCAACTTAAGCAAATAAAATCATTTTCCAAAGCTGTTTAACTTTTCAGTTAAGATATTAGCAATCTAAGTTGTTCCGACATTAATACATGAAACATAACAGCAGTCGAAAATGGGTTAAATAAATTGTGTACCGTTGATTTACTTGATGAATCATGCCGAACTGTTGTTGTTGTTGTTGAGGAAACAAAAAGAACATTAAATGGAAATGAACTTTTAAATTATTTACTTAACAGCTGTCATACGGATTCAAAAGTAGACAATAGCTTCTTTTGTTATTATCGAAATAAATTTTATAACGACAAGTGAGAGTTTTATTTTCTGCATTGTTAATTACAGACTTGACCTGTGTTAAGAATTAAAATGCGTTTTAATAGAAAATGCGTGTTTAGCATACAAAACAAAACAAAAAAAAGGTACAAAAGTGTTACTTTGTACCTGCAGGCAAGTTAAGGCATTCGATATCATCAACTGAAATTTCAAGTGGAATTTTTAAAATTTTAATCAATTATGTGTTGCAGCCAGTAATAAAAGAAAATATTTTTATAATTAAAATATATTTAATAATCTTGAATTAAATATAATTTTTATACTTTAAGAAATGGCTTTAAATTTTCCATCAATGAAAAGCTTTCGTTTGAAGAAATTATATCTTAAGAAATGCATGTGCAGCGACAGATATTTTAATATAAAATTAATTTTTGCTGACATTTGCGAAAATAAAAGCGATTTACGATAGAAAGATAAATTTTGAGCCATCTGTTGCTCTATTGTTATTGATGAAAAAGCTTTTGGTATGAATATGAATGGAAGTTAGAAAAACATTACTGGTTTGCTTATGACATCCCAAAACCTTTAGTCCCGCTATGCCATCTATCTTCCTTGTGCATTGTTTTTTTTTTTTTTAAGAGAAGTAGCACTTCAGGCAACAATGCCTATTTAGTCAATTTTTTTTATTTATTTATTACCGTACTACATTCTTTAGGAAAGGGATAGAGAAGAGATGAAACAGGTGGTGAAAGTAGAAGGATAGTCGGAAATTAACTGCCGTATAAAAGACAGCACAGCGACCAATGACTACGCCGTCATCGCTGAGCAGCCCCATCGACAGTCAATTTTTATTTTTGTAGTGAAAAAAACCAAGGTCTTCGTTGGGAATCGAACCCACAAGCCCCACACTGAAAAGCTAGTACACTACCTACTGGCCTACAGGGACACCTGACCAAACGAAAACGTTAAGTCTCATTCCATATGTTCACAATTTCATTGCTTGTTTAGACAGGGCAGACAGAGAGAGAGGGAGAGAGAGAAAGGAAAAAGTTGACAATGAGAGTGTAAGAACTCTAGATAAAACTCAGCAAACGTGCATTCCAATCTGTCAAATCCCCACATAACGTAATCATATTGTCAATACAGACAAGTAGTAATGCAGGTTAACATCAGCATCTAGCCGTGTAGCTCTTATCTGACGGTGGTCTTAACACCTCAGAAGACAATTTTAGAAGCACAGGAAGCAGGCCCATTTCCCCACTCCACGTTTAAAAGCCGGAGGCTATCTAAAACTCCCGTCATAGCGACCAATACAACAGTACAACGGCCCTGCGGATTACTGGTTTCCGTGGTACCAGTTTAGTAAATCACTGGTCGGATCTCGAGTATCTTATTCTTGTAGTTTCACGCTCCTGCTAGCCTAGGCGACTGGTGCCGAATTTTACCCCCATGAAGCACATATCAAGATGGGGAGAAATCCATTTTTTAAACCACCTCCTGAGAATACGTTCTAGACTTCGCTTAAATAAATATTATGTTTGCACATAAATTTCGTATTTTGTGCTTACATAGAACTATAAGGGCTAAACTATTCTCCAAAACAGATTTCGAGGATACAGAACTTTGGTCATGTTATAACAATTTTCCTCTTTATTAAAAAAATCATAACCACCCTTCCAAAATAACTCTGTAGTTACTTTAATGCTGATAAACTTTTACGTGGTGCCCCCGAGGTTTGTAGCTATCTAAACCAATAGCTATTAAAGTAAGATATTCTTCTCATTTTTTTTATAAGGACACCTTGTACTAGACTCTGAAAAACCGTTATCAATTTTCACTAATAAAATTTTACTTTTGGCACCTTTTTAAAAGTGTTGCAGGAAAAAAACTTAATTTTTTAGCGCACTTACGAGTAGATCTGTCACTAAGTCTAACATAAACCCAAATTGTGAGCACCACCTCTTCCATTGCAGATTCTTTTATATTGTTACGGATGTGTCTTTCTTAAGTTTTAAAAGAAAATTATTAAGCAATAAAGTGAACTGCTGGGTATGTTGTTTACGAACTGTGTGGCTTGCTAAGAAAACTTATGGTACAACAACAAAATTTCTGTTTACTAACTGCGTAAAAATTTTATACGCGCAAGTCAACAACAAACATGTCTGCTGTTTACCAACTACGTAGTTTTTTAAGAAACCTTTTCTACAAAAGACAACAACAAATAGCTTAAAATCAATTCCAAGAAGAAACTTTATCAGTATAAAAACAAAAATACACACAGACATACTGGCGCCTATACATCGAATAAACAACATACAACAACAAAATGTGATAGAAAGGGAGTAGAAGATTGGTAAATTTTCTAGACTTTTAATGGACAAATATAAAAGGGCATCGTCTGAGTGGATAGTCAATTTGTGTTAAATTAAACCTCATAAAGTAAAGACGTGCATTTTAAGTAAATTATTCTGTAGTGTCAACTTTGTGTAGTTGAAGTAAATAAAATTGTTATAAATTTAAAAATTCTTTTTAATTTGCAATAAAGATCTCACAACAACACGTTTATAAAAGGTATAAAAGTAGCAATATTAAGGTAGCTAAGCTATTGCCAGCATATGGTTTAGCTTTCTCAGAACCAACAACAACAGCTATGTCATAACAATTTTTAAAACGAGGATATAATACTGGTTAAATTAAAGGTTAGACTTCTGGCTAGAGCCAAGGCTAGAATACTGGTTGGATCAACACTGGACCACTAGACTCAAGCCTAGACCACTGTCTAGACTACTGGCTAGATTAAAGGCTAGACTACTGGCTAGACTAAAGGCTTAACTATTGGTTAGACTGAAGGCTAGACTACTGGTTGGACTTAAGGCTAGACTATTGGCTAGACTGAAGGCTAGACTATTGGCTAGACTAAAGGCTAGACTACTGGCTAGACTGAAGGCTAGACTACTGGTTGGACTAAAGGCTAGACTATTGGCTAGACTAAAGGCTAGACTACTGGCTAGACTCAAGGCTAGACTAAAGGCTAGACTACTGGCTAGACTCAAGGCTAGACTACTGGCTAGGCTCAAGGCTAGACTACTGGCTAGACTCAAGGCTAGACTACTGGCTAGGCTCAATGCTAGACTACTGGCTAGACTCAGGGCTAGACTCAAGGCTAGAATACTGGCTAGACTCAAGGCTAGACTACTGGCTAGACTCAAGGCTAGACTACTGGCTAGACTCAAGGCTAGACTACTGGCTAGACTCAAGGCTAGAATACTGGCTAGACTCAGGGCTAGACTACTGGCTATACTAAAGACTAAACTACTATAACGATTGGCATTATTTAAACCACCTCCTGAGAATAAGTTTTAGATTTCACTTAAATAAATATTATATTTGCATATAAATTTCGTATTTTGTGCTTACATAGATCTATAAGGGCTAAACTATCCTCCAAAACAGAGGATACAGAACTTTGATCATGTTATAACAATTTTCCTCTTTGTTAAAAAAATCATAACCACCCTTCCAAAATAACTCCGTAGTTACTCTAATGCTGATTAATTTTTAAATTCAATTCAAATTTTAATCTGCTTTCATTTTACTCTATTTTAAAAACCTATAGAGCCATTGTGCAACATCATATGACATCTATTGCAAGGCTTGTTGTTTTTTCATTTATCTACGTTGATCATCTAATGATGTTAGAAAAAAAACAAAAACTCAACAAAACAAAAGCCATAATAAATAAAATAAAAAAATAAAAAAATTGTAATAAAATTTCAAATTAAGATTTGAAATGCCGATACTCGAACATAAATAATAATTTATTTATGGTCAAATGTTAAAATTTTACGTCACACTGAGCGTAATACCAATGTGAAAAACTCCAGGTGGTTTTTATAATTTTTTATTATTGAACTCCCCCATAAAATACTAAAAAAAGGAGAACAACAAAATTTGGCCTTATTTTGCGCTATTTGTTTTATTTTGTTTTCTTATTTTTAATATCAGGGTTTTAAAAACAAACACAAATAGCATTTGAAATCCAACACACACACAAATTATTATGATAAAAATCATAAAAAGTAAGAGACCAATATAAAAAATAACCTCTTTTTCCAATATTTAATACACTTACACAGTCACACAGTTCATTATACTGGTTTTGATAATCAAATAACCACATTCATCATAACAATTGATGTATGTATATTGTTCAGTAAGATCGCCAAATTATCATTTAGAAGAAAACTATTCAAATGAATTTGCTTTCTCTCGCACTCTCTCTCGTTCTCTCTCTCTTTCTTACTCCCTCTATTAGAAATATTCATAACTCACGGAAAATTTTAAAACAAACAGTGTTTTTTTTTTGAAGAGGTATAGAACTTTAAGTTGCCAACTGGCGGCCATTTTGTCAGCTGTCAAGTGATTGATGTTTAGTTTAGCTTGGCATTTTAATATGACTAAATCGGCGCCTGAACAACGCTTTTAAATTGTTCAAATTAACTTTGAAAATCATAGTTTTGTTTGAAATATCCGTTCCTAATTTCATAAGGGAAATTTGTTCAGCGATGCAGCTCACTTTTGTTTGAATGGATACATCAATGAATAAAACTGGCATATTTGGAGTCATGACAATGCTCAAGTGTAAGTTGGGGTAGTATAAACATCAACAAGTCTCCTGGGCCGGATGGGAATCCAGCACTGGTCTTGAAACAGTGCTCTCCGGCGCTAACACGTCAGTTAGCAGTCCTTTTCAGCACGTTGTACAATGGCTGGCGAATTTCTAAAGTGTTGAAAGGATGCTAATGTAACGCCTATTCCCAAAGAGCGTGACACCAACAACCCTGAAAATTACCGCTCAATTGCAATTTGTTTTGCACTTCCAAAGTGATAAAAAGTATGATTAATTTTGATCTTGATAGGTACCTGTAAGTAAGGTCCAATGATTTCTCCTGATCAAATTGTAAGCCAGAATGTCACTTTTAATGGATGCAAAGAAGACTGTTGAATTATTTCAGGGTTTCCCATTCCCCAGACCCGACTGTTCTGTTTATTCACATATCCATTTGAAATGAAAATCTGCCTCGTCACTCATTATGATTTTTTAATGCAAATCGGAGTGGTCGTTGGCGAGCTGTATAACATCCTATTGGCATATGTACGGCGGCGTAAATGGTCTTGTGGAAGAAACTCTTGTGTCAACTGAATCGTATAAGAAACCAAATGCAAATCCTTGTGCAAAATTGGCTTTCATGACCAAACTTCTGAGCAACTCTGGTCTCGAATTGAGGTTGACGGATTGTTTTGAACACTTTCTTGAGCAGCAGTTATATTTTCAGTTATATCTTGCTTTACGTTGTGGTCCATGCCTGATAGGTACCTGATGTCCAACAGCTTACTTAGCGATCAAGAGTATGGTTTCCTTAGGGAGCGCTTTGCGGGCAATTTTCTGGCTTGCCTATCGGAATAATGGTGGAACTCAATACATCATTTCGGAGAGAGCCCCCCTCCCGGGGGCACATTGTAAGCCTTTATGGATCACACAACCATCTAGACTTGTATCTGGCAGTGGTAAAAGGGAGCCCAGTCTCCTTCAAGGCTAATAGGAGCCTACTGGACAGTCCACCATATTTCCACGGGAATCAGTAAAGCCCAGAGTTTTAAGCTCTTTAGCTGTTCTTTGACTGATTTTTGAGGTTGGCCCTTCGAGAGTATCGTGGCGGCTGTGTGTTTCGAGGCCCTCGTTTGAGTTTGTGGGTCGGATCATTCACAATTAACACAATGAATGGTCCAGGTCCAGTTAGTATGAATGCCGTCGTGTTCTTAATTATATTCAGCTTTATGCACCCACCATACAGTAACACGTAACAGATTTGGTTGTGCTTCACGGCTGCCATTTTTTCAGCTGAACGACCCGATCGAAAAGGCATTGGTGTTTGCATATTTTATATCGAGACTGTCGACTTAAGTTTAAAAATCAAATTCTTAATAGCGGTTCCAGAAGGACATTTTCATAGTGGATTTTAATAATTTTAATGCGATTTTCGTGCGAAAAAAATGTTTAACGAAATGGGATTGCCATTTTGTAAAAAAGTGATTAAAAATTTTGATGAAAGAATTGACATCTGTTAGCGTTAAGGTGCCCCTGAAGGCTAATATGTAGTGTACTAGCTGTTCAGTGTGGGGGTTGTGGGTTCGATTCCCAACGAAGACCATTTTTCACTACAAGAATAAAAATTGACTGCATTGAAGGCATAGTCACTGGTCGCTGTCTTTTATACGGCAGTTAATTTCCGACTATCCTTCTACTTTCACCACCTGTTTCATCTCCTCTCTATCCCTTTCCTAAAAGAATGTAGCTTGACTAAATAGGCATTGTTGCCTGAAGTGCTACTTCGCTTTAAAAAAAAAAAATTTGCCAGATATCACTTTTTTATTCATAACTGCCGATATATTCTCTTCGTATTACAATAAAAATTTGAATCATTTTAATTTAAATTTTTTGTTTTTGTTTTATTTGAGAAAACAACTTCTTTTTGTAAAACCCTTTAGAACATTATTTACGAATGAATTTTTTTATTTCTATAAAAAAACTAAAAATCAAACAAAAAATAAAAAAGTTTTGTTTCAGTGTGACGTAGTTTCCTTTTAGTTATTGAAGAAAAAGTTTCTACTGATCAAACTTAGAGATATGAACGTTTTCCAAGGATACTTTCAAGACGCACAAAGTGAGATGAGTGAGATCTCTTTACATTGGGAGTACTTGAAATTTTTAAATCACACTTTCTGACAATAAAAATGCAGCAGGTGAATAAATAGTTGAGTGTGAAGTTATAAAGTGACACTTTCCAAAATAATATATGTGTGTGTCAAAATCTTAAATTTAAAATTAGCTTAACTATAAATGATTCTAACCTCAATTAATTACATTAAATTTCTTTAAAGATTTGCCGCAATGTTCGTTTCCTACGTTTTGACTTCCCACAGTTTTTTTTTTGGCGATTTTCAACAACGTCGCTTTTCTTTTTCTTGGTATGCGATTTTTTCAATCGCGAAAAAGAGTAATAATAAAAATGAAAAGACAAGCCATCATGGGTGAAACTAGTTTTTTTTCCTCATCATCAACTAGATGACGACTTTTAATTTTAACACAATTAAACTGGGATTACGGAAAACCAAACCGAATACAAGTAAAAACCTGTCACGGCAATAAAAACAAACAATAAAAAGTTTAATCCTGTCTTGACTCCATTCGCAAATTAAAATGTATGCAACGTATAAATTCATAAGTAAGTATGTATGTATGTATGTATGTATGCATGCATGCATGTAAGTAAATGTGTAAATAATGCACTTTTGCTGATGTGTAAATAAGAATAAAATTTGTGATTTGTTTGGGCCGATATATTCAGTCGTGTAGTTTAAAGACCTCTTTTCTTTTTTCCTCCAGACATTGTTGCTGCATGCTGTATTTAATATGTTGCTAGTTGTTGTTGTTGTTAGCGGATACTTGTTTGTTTTGTGTGTTGGTTGTTTAGCTGATACTAGATCTTTCATGCGCTTGAAGTTGCATACACCGTTTGCTGTTGGCGTAGGAAGCATGCAATGTTTTTTGTGTAATAAATGTGAGTGAGTGTTTGCAAATGTTGTTGCCTGCCTGTGCAACAACAAAGTGGGTTTTGAAGAACTTGATTACAGGTCTTTAAAGTCTTAGGAAATTTATAGTAATTTTAATAGATTATATTGTATTTTTGTTATCTTTCTTACCAATCATATGAGTTGATTTAATTGAATTGAAAGTTTGTTGCAGTTGCAGTTTTGTTGTGTTTTTTTTGTTTTCATTTTTGTTGTTGAAAGTGTAATTTGTTTTTAATAGGCTGTTGTAAGCGGCACCAGCTGGAAAATATTTTTTTTAGCTTCGAAATCCAAATAAAATGTAAAGAATAAAGTCTCTGCCCGTCATTATCGGCTATAAAATAACATTTTCTTATCAAAAAACGCGCTACTTAAAACAATTGTTCTAAAACCAAACAACATCGACAATTTTTTAAAATAATTTAAATGATTTTAAAGCTTTTAAAAATTATTAACAATAAAATTCTTAAAAATATCGGGTGTCCCAAGCAGTTAAATCAAGCGACCGTAGAGGCCAATCAACGTCATTATTTCTTAAAATATTTTGTTAAGGAAAGAGCTCTCGCAGTAATTCCATTGTAATCCAGGCTGTATGCGATGTGACACCGTTTAATGGATATAGCACATGTTAATCAAGCCCATAGCAGGCAGTTATGGCATTAAAAAGTTTTGAATCATATCACGATATCGTTTTCATTTTCAACGAGGTAAGGTCCAACGATTCCACCAGACTGTCACTTTTAATGGATACACAGGTGATTGTTAAATAATTTGAGGATTTGTCATTCCTCAGAATCGACTATTCTGTTTACTCACACATCCCTTCAAATGAAACTGGGCCACGTCACTCGTTATGTTTTTTTTTCATCAAAAAAATCGGAGTTGTTATGGACGAGCTGTAGCATCTTATTGACATATATACGTTAGTATAAATGGTCTTGTGGAAGAAGCTCTTATGTCAACAGAATCTTATATGGAAACAAATACAAATCCTTGTGCAAAAATGTGGCCAAAGCTGTTCCTGAGCACGGCACCCAATTGTGGTTGAGCAGCAGTAAAAGTATAATTCCCTTAAAAAAATTACATCCGATATATCCCCCGGGGCACATTTATCGGTCTTTATAGAATACTTGACTATCTAGACCTGTGCTGCTGGGGGTATAAGGGAGCCCAGTCCCCTGAAGGCAGCAGGGGTCAACTGGAAGCTCTACGTTATTTCCACGGGAATCAGTAGCACGCAGAGTTTCCGCTATTTGTCTCTTTAGGCATTTAGATGTTTTTCTGACTGATTATTGAGGTTGGCTCTTCGGGAGTATCGTGGTGGCTGTGGTTTCGCGGCCCCATACAGGTATTGTTTTATGGTGGCCAGGATCATTTCACCTTTAATCACACTTACCTGGTGAATGATCCTAGATCCAGTGAGCATGCTAGTCATGTGTTCTGGACCAGGAGTTGGATAGTCTCCAGCTCATCAGCAAGGAGTAGTGATATGCAGCCCTGCTCTGGAACCGCTGAAATAGGAACTGGGAAAGACCTGTTGCCAGAATTAGGGTTTGGCGTGAGTGGCGCCACTTTTCACTCACAGCGGTTTGACCACCATCTGATTAAGGCCCACGGCTAGGTTCAGATGTAAATCTTATCACGAAAATATCCCTGTTAAATCCTTAAATATAACAAAATTTATGTGGGTTCCATTGCATGTTGGTATCTCGGGAAACGACAAAGCTGCTATTTCTCAAACCGAAAAATAGACCTCTCAATGACTTCCAAGCAATTCTTCGAAATTCTTGGCTAATTTAACACTGTTATAATTTACTTCACCTCCTTACATCTAAATGGTGTTTTTATAGAGGTACAAAAACTTTAAATGGAATAAAACAAAGATGATTTTTTTAAATTGCCACAAAATTTACTTGATTTAAATAATATTCTTCTGGAATACTACTGGCATGTAACTGCCACTTCTCGATCGCACATAGTCCAATTTGGAGATCCAATTTTCGATGACTTTTTTTCAATATTTCTGGCCGTATGTCGAAAGTTGCCGCCAAGGACACAACCGTGTCGGACATAGGCGTGGACAAGCAACTTCACATATCTCCACAAAAAATGCTTTAGTGGCATTAAATCGCACAATTTTGCTGACCAATTCACCGATCGGAAACGTGAAATTATGCGGTTATCAAACGATTTCCTTAATAAATCAATTCTGGCACGAGCTGCGCGACATGTTGCGCCGTCATGTTGAAACCACAGCCCCTGCACATCATGGTTGTTTAATTGATCAACAAAAAATATCAATAATCAGAGCTTTTTAGCGGTCCCCATTGACTGTAACATTCGGACCAGCATAATTTTTAAAGGCATACGAACCAATGATTCCGCCAGCCCGCAATGCAAGTTTTGTTAGATGTGGCGGTATCTCAACATAACCTCGATATTTATCATCACTATAAATACAACCGTTTTATTTATTGACACATTCATTCAAACAAAAATGAGCATCATCGTTAAAAAAGGCGCTCAAAAAAAGATCAATATCAACGGCAATTTTGCTTTGGACTCAATTTGCACAATTTCAAAGCGTTCTTCAATCATCAGTCAATTCATTTTGAAATACCAAATCAAATATGAATAACATGACATTTGATAAAATAGCGGCAGGTTAAAAATAGTGTTGCCAACTTAAACTTCTACACCTCTATAAAATAAACTGTAAGAAATTTACAATACTGCCGGTAAAATAAGCTGACCTAAAGATGTAACCTTAACAGTCATCCGATTCCGAATTTTCCACTGCAAGATCTTCCACATGCGTATACCCAAGAAAATAATCAACGTCGATATGTTCCCTCTACACTAGTAAATAAGGGGAATTTCGCAAAAATAAGCATAATTTGTAACCACCTATAAAAAAATGATTTTTATATGAAAATTTCACTAAAAACTTAAAATGGCTGCATCTCCGTAAATAAGAGGAATATCGCAAAAATAAGCATAATTTGTGATCATCTATAAAAAACAGATTTTTATATGAACATTTCACTAAAAACTTAAAATGGCTGCATCTCCGTAAATAAGAGGAATTTCGCAAAAATAAGTATAATTTGTGATCATCTATAAAATATCGATTTTTATATGAAAATTTTACTACAAACTTAAAATGGCTGTATCTCCGTAAATAAGAGGAAATTCGCAAAAATAAGCATAATTTGTGATAACCTATAAAAAATCGATTTTTATATGAAAATTTCACTAAAAACTTAAAATGGCTGTATCACCGTAAATAAGAGGAATTTCGCAAAAATAAGCATAATTTGTGATCACCTGTAAAAAATTGATTTTTATATGAAATTTCACTAAAAACTTAAAATGGCTCTATCTCCGCAAATAAGAGGAATTTCGCAAAAATAAGCATAATTTGTGATCACCTGTAAAAAATTGATTTTTATATGAAAATGTCACTAAAAACTTAAAATGGCTGCAGCTCCGTAAATAAGAGGAATTTCGCAAAAATAAGCATAATTTGTGATCACCTATAAAAAATTGATTTTTATATGAAAATGTCACTAAAAACTTAAAATGGCTGTATCTCCGTAAATAAGAGGAATTTTGCAAAAATAAGTATAATTTGTGATCACCTATAAAAAATCGATTTTTATATGAAAATGTCACTAAAAACTTAAAATGGCTGTATCTCCGTAAATAAGAGAAATTTCGCAAAAATAAACATAATTTGTGATCATCTATAAAAAAATGCTTTTTATATGAAAATTTCACTGAAAACTTAAAATGGCTGTATCTCCGTAAATAAGAGGAATTTCGCAAAAATAAGCATAATTTGTGATCACCTACGAAAAATCCATTTTTATATGAAAATATTACTGAAAACCTAAAATGGCTGTATCTCCGTAAATAAGACGAATTTCGCAAAAATAAGCATAATTAGTGATCACCTGTAAAAAATCAATTTTTATATGAAAATTTCACTAAAAACTTAAAATGGCTGTATCTCCGTAAATAAGAGGAATTTCGCAAAAATAAGATTAATTTGTGATCATCTATAAAAAACAGTTTTTTTATATGAAAATGTCACTAAAAACTTAAAATGGCTGTATCTCCGTAAATAAGAGAAATTTCGCAAAAATAAGCATAATTTGTGATCACCTATAAAAAATCGATTTTTATATGAAAATTTCACTTAAAGCTTATTTACGAGTAAATTGAGTTTAAAAATTTTCATTAACAATTGATTTTTGAGCCCAAAATATCCTTTTTTCTAAAAATTAATGTTTCCAAATTTTTTAAGTGATCCCAAGATTTTGCTATTTTCGCTCTAGGACGCTTAGTGTGCGAATAAATTGAGTTTGAAGATTTCAATTTACTCGTAAACTACGCGTCCTACAGCTTAAATAGCAAAGTCATGGGATCACTTAAAAAATTTGGAAAAACGGATTTTTAAGTCTATTAGGTTCTTAATGCTTGGAAGGAAATATCACTCTCAGACGGACACAGGAAAATATCAAAATGCCAGATAGCTGACCTTCTTACTACGTAGGTAGACACGACGATAATGGGATAAATATCTGGACCAGAAATACTGACTCATCAGTACGGAAAATAACGCGGCTTGAAAATTATGTATTCACATCGATGGCGCTCGCCAATCGCGAATAAACAGCCAGGAAAAACGATACATTGAGGAGGAAGTTACAACAGTATTTCATTTATTGGCGGAACAAACCCAAGCAATTTAATATATAGTCGTTTGATCAAGAGTGTTAATAATGAAAGTAACGCTACTTATGTACCAAAAGGTCAATTTTAGATAGACTTCTGAATTCTAACCAAAAAGTGTTAAGGTTATCATATGATTGTCTTAAATGCGGATGTTTTCATAAATCATATCTGTTACAGCTCTGCACGCGGGAACTTTTCTTTAGAGCTGGGTGGAGGTTAGGTGTCAATAATAAAACTTTCATTATGAAACCTTCAAAGCAGATTGCAATTTACACATCTTTAAAAATTCTATCGATAAAAAATATTCTTCCTTCTCTAAGTCTAATCGTTAAGTTTAATGACTGACAGTCGATTGAGAATAAGTGAAATTTTGGAAGAGTTATTTTTGATGCTGTGATTATTAAGCTCTCTTTTCTAATTTTTGACAGTTTTAAACAACTGGCCGAATAAGAGACAGCTGGCATTTATGAAATCACTTAACAGAAACTGCTTTTCATTCACATTATTCTATCACTAACTGCAGCAGCACTCTTCCAAAAACAAAAAAGAAAATATTAAAATATTTCTCTTGTCTCTTCATTAGTTATTTTTAGGTTTCTTTTACGTTTATGTGTCTGAAATCGTGTGTCAAATAAATTTCTGTGCCAAAATTACAATTTAAAAACACACACACACAAAAGGTAAAAAAGAAAAGAATTTGACATTATTTTAGTTATTTGCGTTAAAGTATCATATGACCGAACTGGATAAACAACTTTCAGACATTTGAATATTTGCAGATATAAATTCATTTGCACATAGATGCATACATACATACACACATACATACATACACTTACGTAAAATTGCAGTTTACTTATAGGGTTCCTTAATTAGGAGACAACATTCTTTAAAACATTTTTTTATTGTTTTTGTTTTGCTGTTAAATTGATCTATTTTGTTATGCTTAAGTTCGTATTCTTAAATTATTTTTAACAAGAAAATATTTTTCAACTTCCTTGGCTTGAAGGAATTTCAATACTGATCTTAAAGCAGTGCTCTCCTACATAACGGCAACCAATAGCTGATGAATTTGTAGCATCCTGAAAAAGGAGTGGCTAGCAACCCTAAAAAACCACCGTACAATTGCAATGGCCTAAAATATTTTTGTTAGAACTTATTACTCTTTTGATATCGGTCATAGCTTCTCTGGATTAATAGTGAACTTTTTCAGTCCAACTCTGCAAGTTGTTATGGGGGGTATCTTAACAAATTTGTTTGAAATAAATTCGGTGTTAACGCAAGGTTTTGGTTTTTTGTCTGTCCTAATTCTTAGTATTTTCTTAATAATCTTCTGTGTCAAACTTCTATCCCGATTTAGTCTTTCGTGCGCATAAGTGCAAAACTAACGCTAAATAGGATATCCAGGTGTATTGACTCACTCGAAAAACCAGACCCCAATAAGCATTTTGGCTGGAATTCAAGTGGAATTACAATTAAAATCCAGTCATAATTTCCAATTTCCAGCGTTGAAATGCAGTTGAAACACAGTTGAATTCAATAGCGACTCCAGGAAAATTAACCATTGAATTGCAGTCGAACAAAACAGTACCTTTGCAGTGTAATTCCAGCCTTGAATAACAGTGTGATTCAAGTCGAACCGAACCTGTTTTTATACTTAAATTCAAGCATGGAATCGCAGTGGAATTTAAGTCGAACCGAATTCAGTGTAACCCTTTACGTTGCATAAAATTGGCCATATTTGCCGATTTTAACTTTTTGCTAAGTTTCCCTTAGTTGCCGTCTATATTAAAGTTCAGCTCTAAGGTTTTAGTCCCCATTCCGTTTTTTAGCAAAAAATCTATCATGGAATCCTTAAGGCCATAATACATTAACCCACCCGAACCCATAGCTTCAATATCTGGACATTTCGGAGTGCTGTTTAAAGTTCGGGCATCCGATGGCAAATCCTTATGTTGCTATTTTTTCACAACACAACCACTGAAATGAAACGAAAAACAGAAAACAAACTTCTGCGAAAAAGATAAATCTGGAAATCGAAAAATTTCTCTGAAAACTGAATTATAATATCATCATCATTATCACCGCCGCCAATGATTTTGCATCAACTCTGCGCCATAATTAACATATGCTTCAAACAAATTTGTTGTTGTTTTTTAAGAAACTTCAAGCGGCCTGGAAATAGGATGGATTTTAAATGTAATTTCGTGATAAGATTTACATCTGCACCTGGCCGTGGGCCTTAATCAGATGGTGGTCAAATCACTGTGAATGAGAAGCAACGTCGTTCACGTCCTAGGATGCCGAGCAGTAATTCTAGCAACAGGTCTTTCCTAGTTGCAATTTCAGTGGTTCCAGAGCAGGGCTGCAAACCACTACTCCTTGCTGAAGAGCTGGAGACTATCCAACTCCTGGTCCAGAATACATGACTAGCATGCTCACTGGATCTAGGATAATTCACCAGGTAGGTGTGATTAAAGATGAAATGATCCTGACCACCATAAAACAATACCCGTATGGGGCCGCGAAACCACAGCCACCACGATACTCCCGAAGAGACAATTAGCGGAACTCTGTGGGCTACTGATTCCCGTGGAAATAACGTGAATCTTCCAGTTGACCCCTGCTGTCTTCAGGGGACTGGGCTCTCAATTGAGTTTTAAAAGACCTCAAACTGCCCCAAGTTTCATCTAAAAATTGATTTCTTCCCTGTAACTTCTTGCTCAGTTTATTATAGTGCTCGAGTAAATCCGTGAAAAAAGCAAACTCGATGCACCAATTCCTATCCTCCAATATTTCCCACTCATCCCAAATTTCAGTTTTGGTTTTTAGAAAAACTTTAATTTTTTCGAGAAGACTCCAAACTCTCGAGAAGGCATGCCCAACACTCAGCCACCTGATCTTTGTGTAATAAAGTACATCTGAAAATTCTGCATCAACTTCCGATAAAAACTCTTGAAATTGTCGATGTAACAAACTACGGGCTCGAATGGTATTAATTAATTTTAAAATAATATTAAGTACGTGGTTAATATCCAAGGCAGCCTTGCAAAGAACATCTTGGTGGATTATACAATGTAAAAAAATTGTTTCGCTTTCAGGATTCTGACTTTTATAAACTCCTGCAAACCCCGTATTTTTTCCCACCATGTTAGGTGCCCCATCAGTTGTTAAAATAATTAATTTGGAAATTGGGGCATTAAGAGATTCCATCCCCTCTCTAAATTCATCATAAATTATTTTTCCTGTCGTCTTTCCTTTCAAAGATCTCAACTAAGCAAGTTCTTCGGTTATTACAAAGTTTTTATCGACTCCTCTGATAAAAATTAGAAGTTGGGCTGTATCACTCCTGTCAACACTCACGTCCATAGTGACTGAAAAATACTTGAACTTTTTAAGACGTCCATCGAGTTGATTGGTTAAATTAGAAGAAATCGCTTCAATTCTTTTTGTGACCGTTCTACGTGACAGCCCTATAGAGTCGAAATCTTTTACCTTTTCTGGGCATAATACTTTTCCAATGCTAATTAACACATCCTTAATAAATTCTCCTTCAGAAAACGGTTTGTTACTTTTTGCTATTTTATAGGCAACAATGTGACCAGCTAACGTGGAGGATCGCTGGAGACTTCTTTGTTTTTAAAAAAACATTTGCTGACTAGATGTTTTTCTTTTCAATTCCTCTGAATGAACTTTCTCGTCTTCAGCTGTCATTTTATAGTACTTCGACCCAAGATGTTTTGAATTAAAGTGCCTAGCAAGATTATAATCTTTTAGTACAGCTACCGGTTCTTGGCAGATAAGACAAATAGGTTTTTGGTTATATTCCATAAGGAAGTACTTCCATGTCCACTCTTCTTGAAATACTCGACATTTCGAATCAATTTTTCTCTTTCTATTTTCGATTCACATTTATGGGGTTATTTACAATACACTTTATTATTTTAGTTACACAAATAAAGCTGTACGTTGGCAACTTTATAATTTTACTTCACAATTTACTCTTTACGTCACGAGATTTACACTTTTACTGATTGCTGATTAATCCATCGCTGGCCCTTTTATATTTGTTGCGCATGTTGTCTCGAATATTCAAGAATCTTCTAGATCTCACATATAATAGTTGTTGTTATGTTAAACGTTCAATTTTCTATATTAGTTCTTAGTGTTTTATGATGTTTATGTTTCTTCTTGGAATATTGCATCAGAAAGTTGTTGTTCTCTTGTGTGTACAATATTTCCTAGAAAACTACGCAGCTTGGACACAATACAATAGGTCTGTATTAGTTGTTTTTGTTTCATGCTTTTTAAATTTCTTCTTGGAATATTGTATAAGAAAGTTGTTGTTGTCTTGTGTGTACAATATTTTCCAGAAAACTACGCAGTTTGTACACAATATAATATGAAAACATCGCATTTTTTTGCTAAAATTGTCAATTTATATCTTTTTTAAAACATAATGTAAATTTATTTTTTGGGCATAATTTTTTAATAGGTGATTAATTTTTTTTTTGAAAAACGCTCAGCGGGCCGCACTGAAACCTCTCGCGGGCCGGATGTGGCCCGCTGGCCGTAGTTCGCCCTTCACTGATCTATATGAATGCATTTCGTTGCATCTATTTAACCATATTGGAAAACCTTATGTGAATATATTTCAATGTTGAGATTTGTTAATACTTTTACAATTTGAATGCAAATTTCGATCAACAATATTAAAATTTAAATGCAATAAATGTCATTCAAAATTAGTAGAATTCAGTTAAATACTGCTCCAAATTTCAGTTGTCAACCTTATTTAATACACATACAAGTTAATTTTATATATCCGTGTGTGTGTGTGTGCAACAGTATTGATCATAATTGCAGCGCATTTAACATATTTTGATTTGATTTTGTGTATTTAAATTTGTATATTTTTTGCTGTTATAGAAATTTATATTTCTGTTAGCACAAAAGGACAAGTAAAAAAATATACTAATTACTATATTACTATTATTATAAATGGCGATTGGTAATGCCAATAATTTCAGCTTAAACTTAAAATTGAAAACTAATATTGTATTCAGACATACACAATAATTGAGATTATCGCAATAAATGCCATTATTGAGCTCAATATTCCATACAAAACTAGACTTCAAATATTGTTCAATAAGTACGAAATTGTTATAAATATTAAGTAAACCTTGATATGCAACTCTGTTAAGAGGTGTGTTCAGTGAGAAAAAATTTTGTACCACTTATCTACACTGACATATGCCATCAACGTATAACAAAACATTAAAAATGTTATAATTAATTTTAAAAAAATTGTTCATATTTTACATACCAATTTCCATAAAGATTTTAGATTAATTAAAAATTTATTTACTTTAACTACACAAAGTTGACATTACACAACAATTTACTTAAGATGCACGTCCTTACTTCGCGAGGTTTATTTTTACACTAACTAACTATCGACTGACAGATGCTGCCCTTTTATATTTTTCCACTAGAAGTCTAGAAAAATTAAGAATCTTCTGCTCCCTTTGTATCACATTTTGTTGTTGTATGTTGTCCATTCAATGTATAGGCGGCGTCTGTATGTATTTTTTTTTACGCTCATAAAGTTTCTTTTTGAGATTTATTTTAAAATATTTGTTGTTTCGTGTCGATAACTTTTCTTAGAAAACCACGCAGTTAGTAAACAACATATTTAAAATTATTGTTGTTTGCGTGAATAAAATTTCTACGCAGTTTGTAATTAGAAATTTTGTTGTTGTGCATAGGTTTTCTTAGCAAGCGTCGCAGTTAGTAAACAAAATATCCAGTAGTTCACTTTATTGCTTAATTATTTTCTTTTAAAACTTAAGCAAGACACATCTGTAACAATATGAATAAATAAAAATGGCTGTTTGTTGTATGGTAAGTGATAAACTTCTACATCGCTTAACCGATCGTAATGAAACTTGATATGTATAAGTAATTTTTCATAGAAAAGATTATTAGACTATAAATTTTTCTGCACTCACCACTGATGGCGCTGTAGAAAAAAATTTTCGAAAGCATTGTTCTATTAAGCTGCGCATGCCTAAGTTCGTTAATTCTGATCTTGTCAAAACAGCAGAGATACAGCAACATAGTTTTTTCGTTGGCCTAACAATAAAACTGATTTCGAGGGCAGTAGAAAATAATTCGTGATTTTTACGATTTTTACTGTCCTCAATAATAACAAATTGTGATTGCGACTTTGCAAGCAATTAGTTAGTGCTATTGCTATTTCCTGTCCTAACTGGCTGATATGTAGCCAAAGGCGAGCGCTTTCTATGCGAATGCATCATTCTCAAGCCACGTTGTGGTTTGTACTGGTGAGTCAGTGTTAACGTTCAGGTGGTTTTTGTTGTTAGGTTCGTATCTATACAGGCAAGCAGAATGCCAGTCACCTGGCATCCCCCCTCGACTATCGACTTCGACTATCTAGACACAGTGCAACTGGGGGAAAAAGGGAGCCCAGTCCCCTGAAGGAAGCAGGGGTACAACTGGAAACTCCACTTTATTTCCACGGGAATCAGTAAGCCGCAGAGTTCGTTATTTGCCTCTTTAGACATTTAATAGTTCTCTGACTGATTATTGAGGTTGGCCCTTTATGGGAGTATCGTGCTGGTTGTGGTTTCGCGGCCCCATATCAGGTCTTTTGTTTAATATGGTGGCCAGGATCATTTCGCCGTTAATGACACGCTAGATGAATGATCCAGTCCAGTGAGCATGCTAGACATGTGTTCTGGACAGGAGTTGGAAAGTCTCCAACTCTTAAGCAAGGAGTGATGATTTGCAGCCCTGCTCTGGAATCATTGAAGTTGCAACTATAAAGTTCTGTTGCATAGAATTATAGCTTCGGCTTCCTAGGACGAGCATGACATTCCAAATTATGCAGTGGTTTGGTCCACCATCTGATTAAGGCTTCATGGCCAAGTGCGGATGTAAATCGAATCACACAGTCACCTGGCATTTTTATGCAAAGTGAATTTATCGGTACCTCCGTCTTTTATCTTGGTACGTGCGTCCGTCTGAAGGTGTTTTTCGTATGCCCGTTTGCATGAGTAGTTTTAATGGTGTGGAAATTGTGTATGAGGTCATCTTTACCTGTTCGTTTATAATGCCATTGTTGAAAGTTTTTATTTTGTAAATTTCCATGTTTTCAAGAATGTCCAGTCTTCGTCCTTTTTTGCTATTTCCCTTGATGTTTTTCCGTGATTGTCAAGGTGTAATGCAAAGTTGGAATCTTCTCTTTTCCGTTTGTATGATCGTATGTGTTCTGGTTGCCTAAATAGATACGAACCTGATTCTGAGAGTCGATAGCGTTCGGAATTATAGTCGTACAATCGAAATTTCGTGCTTTTGGTATTTTGTCAGTCGATATCGCTTAAAGAGTATCGAAATTACGTATTCTATGAGTCGATAGCTATCTAGCTATATAACGTGAGCCTTCGCTATTTTGCTCGATAGCTAATAAGCTATCGCAAAACGTTTAGCGCCACAAAAAAAAAAAAAACAAAACAAACAGAAATAATTTTTTTAAAACAAATTGAATTAATTTATTTTATTTATTATTAAATAAATGTAATACTACATATACTATGTTTCTTTAACTATTACACAACGATATTTTGATATTGTCTCTTATTTGCTTGCCTATATTTGTAATATTAGTTTCATTGCTGTTGTCTATTTCCGATATATTCTCTTCCACTGGCGCATGAATGTTTACATAATTTTTTACTTTAAAGTGAATACATATATTATGTAAAGCGGCGCTAACGTTTGTAAGGCTCGCTATTTTTTTTTTCAGGCGAATATCTGCTCAATTTATCATGACAGAGAATTTTCCAACGCGCTTTCAAAATTCCAATAGTTCCTTCAACTACAGAACTCGCTTGCGAATGAATATCGTTAAAATTTGATGCCATTGAGCCTTCTTGAGGATTTCTGTAGGGAGTTTGCAACCATGGCTCAAGATGATAACCTGAGTCACCTAATAATTAATTATCAAGCATTAATAAAATACAACACTAATAATAATTATTAAACATTACCTAGTAGCCAACCATTTTTTCAATTTCTGCCTTTAGCTCTTTCATTGGAATTCTTCCACACGAACGAATCATGGGCGGCACCACCATTTTTTGATTTAATGGCCAAAATCGTATATTCATGGTCACATATCTTAATTAAAAGAATGTTTATTAAAATGTATACTTTGTATTTAACTCGTACTTACCATCATTGAATTAAGACTGTGGAAACGTTTTTCTATTAAAAAACATTTTCTCTTTTCCTTTTGGCCTCTACAAATCAATATGTGTTCCATCAACACAGCCAATTACTAAACCAAATAACCATTAAACACTTTCTTATTTTTAGTTTTGTTTATTGCATACAAACCTCCCGGAATCTTATATTATTTTCTCAAAAAATACTCCTTACATTCATCACTTTCTACTTCCACAATAAATTTTTCTATAAGTTTACTTATTGCACCTTGACTAAGACCAATAATAAAATCGTTTCCAACATTCTGGTCTCCAGATGCCAGAAGAGACAAAGCTGCAGCCAATTGAATTTTTGGTGGCACACTTGCTGAATTTACTCCGTTAAATTGTATTTCGTTTAGAATATACATAATTGAAGGCTTCTTTCGTTAGTCGAAATCGCTTTACAAATTTGCAAAAAAGAAAGAATCAACATTTTAACTTACTCTGAGTCTGCCAATGTTCAGGGTTCACTTCTTATGCGGATTTGTTTTCTTCTTCAGTCAAGGAAGAGGAAAAACCAAACAAACTTGGATCCATTAATCAATTGCTATTTGTTTTTAAAAATTTTGATATGATTTTTTTTTTTTTCACGAAACATATGTTTCTTGTTTATGTTAATTTACAGTGTGGCTAAATTTTTTCTTGCTTCCGTTTTACAACACTGAAACATAAAACGATTCGTTACGTTTCGACTCATAGAATTAGAAAATTACGAACTATCGGAATTAATTGCGATACGCAATTATTTCGCTATCGACTCTCAGAATCAGGCCCCAGAACTGCCTGAACGCCAACACTGACTCACCAGTACAAACCACAACGCGGCTTGAGAATGATACATTCGCATCGAAAGCACTCGCCTTCGACTACAAAGCAGCCAATTAGGACAGGAAATAGCAATAGTATTTCATTTACTGGCGAAGGAAAAATATACAACATAATACCAGTTTACTTATGGTTACTCAATTTTCTTCGTTTGTTTATAGGCGCTGCATCATATTCCGGATATTGGTAATAATTTCAAGAGTTGCGATTGGCTTTGCCAGCGAGCTATCTTAGCTTCGAAGAATGATGACGTCAATCGTATCAATCATAAGATTTAATTGAAAATTTAGTGGAGCGGTCACGCAATACAAATCTACTGACACAGTCATAGAAGAGGACCAAGCTGTCAATTATCCAGTGGAGTTTCTCAATTCATTGGAGCCTACTGAAATGCCACCGCATGTATTGACGTTGAAAGTTGGCTCGCCAATATTGATTCTTTGGAATCTTAATGCGCCCAAGTTGTGCAACGGAACCAGACTTTCCGTAAAAAAAATTGATGCCGAATGTGATTGAAGCTACAAATGTAAAGGAGAGGACGTGCTCATTCCGCGCATTCCATTAATTCCCACTGATTTGCCCTTTACATTCAAGCGACTTCAGTTTCCCGTGCGTCTCGTTTTCGCGATGACAATAAACAAATCCCAAGGACAGTCGCTGTGAGTTGCCGGTGCGCATTTAGAAAATCCATGTTTTTCTCATGGTAAACTCTACGTCGCTTGCTTCCGAGTTGGAATGCCAAAAAAAAAAAAATTCTATACATCTATACACCAAACGAGCAGGACCAAAAATATTGTGTATCCACTCGCGTTACGATAGATTATTTAAAAAAAAAAATTTTTTATTAAAAAATAAACATCTTATGATATTCTCATAAAACATTTATTCAAATAAAAATAAAAATATTTGAAATGTATTGTAATGAGGGAGAGCCCATCCATACTGCAATTTCACTATTGCTCAAGTAGCTCATCAGTGAATTTTACCCCAATATTGTATAGAAAAACCTAAGAGTCATTTATCCAAAGCCAAACTGATTCTATAAGAATTTTTCATAAAATCAACATAGCATTGATAGCAAGACTCCGAATAATTATAAATTAGTTATTTTTGATTTTTATATTTTTATATCAATAATAAAAATCATTTCAAAACTCTTATTTATTTGTTGATGCCGTATGTATTATTATTATATTCTGCTTCATTCAAATTTCTATATGAATATAATATATTATGACTTATCCATTATCAGCTATAAAAACATGAATGCATTAAAATAGCTTATAAGTTTTGGCTGCCATTTAAGTCAGTGTTAAGAGGTCGTTTTCAGGTGTTCAATTTTAACATTATAATTGATTTTAAATGTTCCTCAGATAAATTATATCTCAAATCTCCCAATATTAATCTGAGTGCTGAAAATGACCTTTCTACACTGACTTGAGTACAGGTACAGGTACAGAATGAACAATTAAAGCTAATTTTCGTAGCCATGGACACACAAATTTTTTGCTCTCCCAATATTCCAATAAATTAGCAGAAGTATCGAAACGCTTTTCTTTGTAATTGTCTGCTTCAATAAGCTTTGCGGACGCTGTCATTTATTGTCGTAGGAGTATCATCGTCGTCCGAAGACAAATATCTCATCTCCATTGACCTTAAACCATCTGCTAAAACAGATCGAGAGCTTGCAACGGAGCTTTCATCTATTACAAATAAGTTTTCTTCAACAGGTGGCGTACCGCACCTGTTATTTTTACTTTAATACGTAACAAAGATTAATAAACATATTACCCATGTCACGAATTTTGAATTGATTTTTATTATTGATATAAAAATATAAAAATCAAAAATAACTTTTATTTTTTATTTAAAAAAATAAATATCAAAAATAACTCTTATTTCTTGATTTTTTTGATGAAAGTCATAAGAGTTACGGTCCCTGTTTTTTTCTTTGCGATATTTCGCTTTCCTATGGAAAGCTTCTTCAAAAAAAAAAATTTTTTATTTTTGAAAAAAAAAAAATTTTTTTTTTAATTTTTTAAAAAAAAAATTTTTAAAGCTTTCCATAAAATCGAAATATCGAAAAAAAAATATATATTGTGAATTAAATTAAAAAAGACCGTAAAAACGAATAAGAGATATTTATTAAAGATAAAAAAAAGGTCGATTGAAAAAACTACAAAAATTATAGATTATTTTTATTATCACAGGTTCCGTTCCTCATATCGCAAAAATATTTTTCATTGATATTCAATAAAATATCGCCATTAATAAAATTTCTACATATTTTTTCATTAATTCTGTATGACTCATCTTTAATTTTTCCCCAGCACTTGCTAGATTAGTGATTACATAGAGAAGTGCATACAGACAGGGCAACGTCTGCCCGGGCAGTCAATTATAAGTCGCGAAAAAAAATATTGAGTATTTAAATTTTATTAATGGGGCAGGGATGCTTGCATTATGAACAATGCTGTACATGTGCCTTCCTATTTGATGTAAATATGAATGTATGTAGATATGTATGTTAGTACGTATGCATTTATGTAAATAAAATCATGCAGTCGACATAGTGTTTTTTTTTTCATAAAAAAATCCTATATATATCATAATATTTTCTTTTCCTTTTGTAACAAATCAGATTACGACATTAAAGGAAAAATCGTTTAAGTGGTCTTGGTTTACCAAATATGAAAACGTGCAGTACCATTTATTACATACAAGCATATGTATGTATGTATATATAAACCTATATATAGTCGTGTAAATAAACATATTTGTATGAATGTGTGTAATTGTTAAAATACCTACATATAGACATATTAACGTAGCTTTGTATTATTTACAACTGTCTTGCTTATATGAACCAGGTTCAACTCTTTGTGTACGGCATTGCGGTATGTTGGAATGTTTTTATCTTTCTTTACATTTCGTTATTCATTTATTTGTATAATACGCACATACAGACATACATTCACCCATAAATATATATTTATATTTGTTTTGGTTGTTTTGTTTTTCTCTTAACCACCAGCAAACACAAATTGAGTTCCACTGAAAGACATTGTTTAAAATGCATGCTGATGATTATGAAAGAAGCGACATTGCCCATATAGAGGAAAGATGCATTAAGAAAAAAAAAAAAAAAATTCAAACATGTACACAAATGGATGCATGGTAGTATAAGTAAGTAGATGTGGAACAAAAAGCAAGCACGACTAAAGGAAAGTAACTTGCTTTATTCTGATATTAAATTATTTAAATAAATACATTTATTCCAACATGCTTGTCACTACATTGAAATGAGTGTTGCACGCTAAAAGGATATAAAAATCATATTTGCTCATTAACAAAATATATAAAATTTCCATGTCACAATGTTAGTTACCGTACTCCTCCGAAACGGCTTTACCGATTTTTACCAAATTGTAAAGGGTGTTTTTTTTTAACCCGATAGAACTTGAAATTGTAAAAAATAACACAAAAAATTAAATTGTAATCAAAATTTCTTTTTTATTCGAAGGATCAATACGTGACATTAACATTTGAAAATGATTTCGGGCATATGGGCACCGCGGCTGTTCTTGACGAAGCGCATTCTGGACGTCCAATTTTGGGCCACTTTTTCGAGCACTGCTGGGCGTATGTCACGAATAACACGAACAATGCTGTCCTCCAAGGCGTCAATTGTTGCTGGTTTATCAGCATAAACCAGTGACTTCACGTAGCCCCACAGAAAATAGTCGAGTGGTGTCAAATCGCACGACCTTGGAGGCCAATTGACAGGTCCATTTCTCGAAATCAACTTATCGCCAAATTTTGATTTCAATAAGTCGATGGTTGCGTTCGCTGTATGGCACGTAGCGCCATCCTGTTGAAACCACATCTCGTCCGGAACAATGTCATCCATATTTTCAAACAAAAAATCATTGATCATGGTGCGGTAACGATCTCCATTGGCCGTAACGCGAGCTCCGGCCTCATTTTTGAAGAAATAAGGTCCGATGATGCCACCAGCGTGAAAACCGCACCAAACGGTGCATTTTTCTGGATGTAATGGAGTCTGTAGGGTCTGTTGTGGATTGGTCTCACTCCATATGCGGCAATTTTGCTTATTAACAAACCCGTTAAGCCAAAAATGCGCCTCATCGCTGAACACAATTTTGCGACAAAACAACGGGTCAGTTGCCAACTGCCCTAGAGCCCAATCGGCGAAAGAACGACGCATATAATGGTCTCGTGGCTTCAATTCCTGCACCAGCTGGATCTTATACGGGTGTAGGCCGAGATCTTTGCGCAAAATTTTCCACGTAGTGGACGGACAGAGCCCCAATTCCTGCGACCGACGACGAATTGATAAATTTGGATCTTCTTCCACACTTTCGTTTACAGCGGCGATATTCCCTTCAGTACGCACATTCCTTCGACGTGTTGGTGTTATTGAATCCTCTAGAGAGTATGTGGTACGAAATCTATCGACAGTTCGACGAATGGCTTGTTCAGATGCACGATTATGTACGCCATAAAAATGACGAAGTCGTCTATAAGTTGCGCGAATCGACGACTGATTTTCAAAGTAAATTTGGATAATTTCGTAGCGTTATTCAAGCGAGAGTCTATTCATGATGATTTGTCAGAGTATACTGAAACAAATAAAAAAAAAATGTTTCATCAAAATTTCATTTTTTGTGTTACTTTTTACAATTTAAAGTTCTATCTAGCTTAAAAAAACACCGTTTAGTAATAGATTTGGCTCGGCTGCAGTGAAATAGCTTAAGTATGCCCCCTTTAGCGTTATTATTTCTGTACTTCAGTTTCAAAAAAACAATACCACAATGATAGAATATTTAATGGAATAATGTAAAGCTTTACTTAAAAAAAGACATTGTCATTACTTTTGGATATTTACTCGTATTAATTTCGTTGACTTCGAAATTACCCCACCAGTAGATGAATAGGCATTTCTGGTTTTAAAGAAACAAAACTCACAACTAAGAATTGCAAAAAATCCAACAACAAACTATACAGGATGGGAAGTCTATATGGAAACAAATACAATAAAGACCAAAGCAGAGCACACAGCATGCAATAAAAAGAGTGTACACAACCACACATGCATATTTGTTTGTAAACAGGCATATAAATAGATAGACGGACGGACATACAAAGTAATAATAATAAGACAGATACAATTGCGTCTTTATATGCGGTTTTATGTGCATGCTCATATTAAATTTAAATAAATTGTTTGTGTATCAGGGATGGGTAAGTGAAATTTTCAAAATTCTTAAATTGAACTTTTCGTGCTCAAATTTTATTCGATACATTTTGCTTAAAAGTTTAAAGTTGTTGTCCATGTTTATTGATTTATTATTTATGGGTAATAATTTGGTTATAAGAATTTTAACAAATTCAATTTCAACCTAAAATTGTTTGTGTATCAGGGATGGGTAAGTGAAATTTTCAAAATTCTTAAATTGAACTTTTCGTGCTCAAATATAATACGATACATTTTGCTTAAAAGTTTAAAGTCGTTGTCCATGTTTTTATTGATTTATGCGTAATAATTTGGTTATAAGAATTTTAACAAATTCAATTTCAACCTAAAATTAGATATTGGAATAATTTATGCAGACATTCGGAAATACATATTTACATATGTATGTACATACATTAAGCAGGGCGAAAAAAATGAAAAAGTCATTTTTATATAGAATAGAAGACAGAAATCTGAATTGTAACAGTTGTCATTTAAAATTCTCTACAACATAAAACTGAAATTTTTAACAAATTAGTAAATGTTGTACCACTGTTCTTTACAACTTAGAATTGTACACTAAATTGTACAATTGTAGTGTCTTTTTCATTTGTAATATGTATGTTTAACTAAAGTATATACATGCGATAAGATTTTCATCTGTTGTGCCATAACCTCAAGTGCCTTGCATAAGTACGTATCATCCAATTCCAGATAGGGATTGTCTTACGCTGACATATACACAGTTAATTTCGCCTAAATGTTTCCACTTTTATTTAGCTATCAATATAGCTGAGTGGGAAGAATGAACGTTTATAATGGTGATACCCCTTTTCGCCGAAATGTAATAAATGTTCATCAATACTCTTATTTGGGCACGGTTTTCCGTCAAACCTCGTTAAATTTGGTTTGTTTTATTGCATGCGTCGCTTTCTCTCCTTTTTGCCTGTATCTCTCTCTCTCTCCCTTTTTTCGTTTTTCTAATCCTTTTACGATCATGTTTGTTGTCCGTTTATTTTTTTTTATGTGACATAATAATCTGTAATAGTACGTTTATAATGTTTTCTTTATTACTTTGGTCTTGTGCACCTGCGTAACGTGTTTGTGTTGGTGTAATGTTTGTTTTCAATGGTTCAAATATTGTGTCCGAAGCAGTGTTTATTTTTTTTTTATTATACTATACGTAATACACGAGACCTCATTGATAAACTTAAGGACATCAAAATAACCGAAAACACACGACTCGTTTCTTTTGATATCAAAGATCTATATACTTCAGGATCTATATACTACAACACATGAAACCTTAGATATTCTACGCAACACACTAGACAATTTGTACGAAGGCCAATACATTGCTGATATTATAGATATTGCAAAAACGAGAATAGAACAGAACTACTTTAGATTCAATAACAACTTTTACAAACTACCTGACGGACTCAGTGTGGGAAATCCAACTTCCGTAATCTTCATGGAAATTTTCATGCAACATCTCGAATAACTACACGTGAAAACACTCATGAAAAGGCGCGGAATAACTCATTACTGTAGATACGTAGAAGACATTATATGCATCCTCGGGCAACACAACGGCGGACAAATTCTAGAGAACTTAAACACAATTCATGATAAGATTACATACACAATGGAAAAAGAACAAGACAGAAATTTATATTATTTTGACATCACTATAACACGAGGAACTGACTATTTAACATTCGACATCTATAGAAAACCAACAACAACGGACACTACCACTCACAACACCTCAAACCACTCTACCCAACACAAACTAGCAGCGTTTAGACATATGATACACAGGCTTGGGAAAATTCCACTTACTCCAGATAAGTACAGGAGGGAACTCGACACAATCTACGCCATAGCTCTGAATAACGGCTACAAGACCACTACCATCGATAAAGTACTTAGACAATACAACACTAAGAACAGAAATAGAGAAGACAAAGAGACAGCCGATACAACACGACGGTACACCTTTACTTACACAGGACCAGAAATATACAGACTAACTAACCTTTTTCAGAAAGAAGGAATACTCACAGCATTAAAAAGTGGAAACACCCTCAGACATTGTCTCAGAACAACGACAGAAACAACTGACAAATTTAATTCCAACGGGATATACAACGGGATAGACTTACCTGTACCTGCAAACGAACCTATATGCGGCAAACTGGACGAACACTAAAAACAAGGTTTACAGAACACATACGCTCATACAAACGGAAAAGAGAAGATTCAAACCTTTGCATTACACCTTGACACTCACGGACATACACCAAGGGAAATAGATGAATGTATGACTTTACTACATCCTAGCAGGGAAGCACGAAGACTAGACATTCTTGAAAATATGGAAATCTACAGAACGAAAACATTTAACAACGACATTATTAACGAACAGGTAAACACGACCTCAGACACAATTTTCACACCATTAAAACTACTCATGCAAACGGGTAGGCGGGGAACACCCTCGGACGGACACACGTACCTGCATAATAGTAAAAGACGGAGGTATCGATAAATTCACTTTGCATACAATTGCGAGGTGGCTGGTATTCTGCTTACCTGGATGTATACGGACCTGATAACGGGACTGCCTGAACGCCAACACTGACTCACCGCGGCTTGAGAATGACGCATTCCTATCGAAAGCGCTCGCCATCGAATACAAACCAGCCAGTTAGGACGGAAAATGGCAATATTATTTCAGTGCTTATTTGTTCATTTATTATTCGTCCGTCAAATGTTTTTTGTTTGTATATTTCCATGTTTTCTAATACATTTAGTCTCCTTCCTTTGTGTTGTGTATGAAGCAGTTTAACCATGGTTTTTATATGTCCTGTTTACCAATACTTACTGTTAAGCGCTGCAATTTTTGCCAAAATTTAAGGTATTACCACTTCATTCCATTTAAGTGTTCTACGAATTCTTAGAAAAATACATAGATAAAAAAGAAAATGTCCTGCGTATTAAGCGAATAGCTATTTACACAGTTGTAAAATCTTCTATCAAAACTTACACTATCCAGGGGCCTGATTCTAAGAGTCGATAGCGTTCGGAATTATAGTCGTACAATCGAAATTTAGTGCTTTTGGTATTCTGTCAGTCGATATCGCTTAAAGTGTATCGGAATTACGTATTCTATGAGTCGATAGCTATCTAGCTATAGAACGTTAGCCTTCGCTATTTTGCTCGATAGCAAATAAGCTATCGCAAAACGTTTAGCGCCAAAAAAACAAAACAAACAGAAATAATAAAACCTAAATAATGTTTTAAAATGCACCAGAAATCGCATAAAAAAAGATTTATAAAATATATAAATGGCGCATATATAAGTTAATAACAAAAGCATAAGAACACGTAGTTTTAACAAGGTATTTTTGTTTTTGTCTCTTTTGTTTTTAAGAACAAATCAAGAGGAAGCATGTCAATAAAAGTTAAATTGTATTTCATTTAGAACATAATTGAAGGCTTCTTTCGTTAGTCAGAATCGCTTTACAAATCTGTAAAAACGAAAGAATCAAAATTTTTATTAAGATATAATATTTTAAATACTCTGAGTCTGCCAATGTTAAGGGATCACTTCTTATGCGGATTTGTTTTCTAATGCGTGTTAAATTACACTCTTCTTCATCCGAAGAAGAAGAAAAACAAAACAAACTTGGATCCATTAATCAATTGATTTGTTTTTCAAAATTTTGTATATAATATTTTTCATAAATATCTTTTTTCTTCTTTAAGATCTTTTTTATATATTTTTTCTTCTCGATATTTCGCTTTCCTTTGGAAAGCTTCTTCAGGGAAAAATTTTATATTTTTGAAAACAAAAAATAATATTTTTCTATTTTTCACGAAACATATGTTTCTTGTTTATGTTAATTTACAGTGTGGGTAAATTTTTTCTTGCTTCCGTTTTACAACACTGAAGCACAAAACGATTCGTTACGTTTCGACTCATAGAATTAGAAAATTGCGAACTATCGGAATTAATTGCGATACGCAATTATTCAATGCAATGAGCCGTTGTACTTGAAATTTGTCATTTATTCCTATCAGAAAAAAATTTTTGAAAATGACAGACGAAAACGTATTTATTTCGTGCACATACTTTGGTGCAATACATTTTATACATGCTGAATCGTTCTTAATTTTCTTTTCCACAGAGAAACCGTTAACCATTAGGCATGTTTGCAAAGAAAAAATAAATAACAACAATTGAATGCAGCAAATGTGTTTGCTTAAAAAATTCTATAACCGTGTGTCGGTCCAACCGTTCATTGGCTCGTTTTTGTAACTGTTTGTATATTTTTCTCTGTTTATGCTGTTTTTCTTTGCTTGTGCTATGAATGGCATGTTTGGTTGCCATCACTAATATTATTATCAGCATCATCTTTATCCTCGTCATTATCATTATTATGGCAGCAGAAGTATTACTAACGTCTTGCATTGCTATTGTTGTTTTAATTATACCCTACGCTACCTTATGTAAGTCCCAATTAACATTGGACGATTTTTGTCGCTGCAATTCTTAGTTTGTTGTTGTAAATAATGTGTGTAAAGAGAATAGTGGAAGAGTTCCTCTCTTCCCCTATTCTCTTTAATCCTAATGGAGCCGGACATTTATCTGATATTTTATTCCATACATAATTTATTTTTTAAAGAGAAGTAGCACTTCAGGCAGCAATGGCTATTTAGTCAAGTACCGTGCTATATTCTTTAGGAAAGGGATAGAGAATAGATGAAACAGGTGGTGAAAGTAGAAGGATAGTCGGAAATTAACTGCCGTATAAAAGACAGCACAGCGACCAGTGACTATGCCTTCATCGCTGAGCAGCCCCACCGACAGTCAATTTTTATTTTTGTAGTGAAAAAAACCAAGGTCTTCGTTGGGAATCGAACCCACAACCTCCATACTGGCAAGCTAGTACACTACCTACTAGCCTACAGGGGCACCTAATTGCTGGCATTAAATAAAACATTTATTCATATACGATCCACTATCCTTCATTTAATCAAAAATTTTAATCAAACAAAGTAGTATACTTTAATTTGGGTACGGTTTTTGCGTCGACCCTCGTTAAATTTGGTTTGTGAACAAACCGGTTTCGGCCGTTTGGAAAACACAACATCAATACCGCATTCAGAACAAGAAACAACCTACGCAGAATACTACGGAATAAAACAACCGAGGCAAATATACTAGACAAACAGGGAGTGTACAAATTAACTTGTACATGCCATTATAGCTCATCGGGCAAACAGGACGAAAAATTAAGACCAGATTTAGGGAACACATTAGAGACTATAACAAAAAACTACGAGAACCAAAATCAACTCCAGAATCAAACTTTGCGAACCATATATTTAACAACAAATGTACACCAGGGCATATACAAACAACGGTTAAACTGCTTCATACACAGCACAAAGGAAGGAGACTAAATGTGTTAGAGAACATGGAAATATACAAACAAAAAACATTTGACGGACGAATAATAAATGAACAAATAAACACTGCTTCGGACACAATATTTGAACCGTTGAAACATTTTTTCAGGAAAACAAACATTACACCAACACAAAAACGTTACGCAGGTGCACAAGACGAAAGCCATAAAGAAAACATCATGAACGTACAATTACAGATTATTATGTTACATAAAAAAAAACACACATAAACAAACACGGACAACAAGCATGATCGTAAAAGGATTTAAGGCGATGTCAGATAAAACTTTGTTGCTTTCCGTGACATTTGAAACTTTAAAGCAAAAGCGTAAATCAAGTGGTGTATGTCACAATAAACTTTGACAACACTCATGAATTTTTTGTTTACGCCCACACACAAATACACAAACACAAACAATAAAAGCCAGGTGTTTGTCAAAGGGCGCAAAAAGTTGAATGTTGGTTAACTTTTCGCTTTGCGCTGCGTCAAAAGTGCTTTATGTGGCAACTTTCATACATTTACGTACATTTTAACTCAAATGTCAAAGCGAAACTCTGACGCAACGCAAAGCAAAAGTTTTATCTGACACGGCGTTTAGTTAGAAAAAAAGACGAATGAAAAAGGGAGCGACAAACGAAAAAGGAGAGAGAGATGCAGGCAAAAAAGACAGAAAGTGACGAACGCAATAACACGAAGGGAGACACAAACTATATAAACACAACTGACAATAGAACGCAATTAGTACGAAAAGAACACTGAAGATGGAAAACGGCCGAAACCGGTTTGTTTACAAACCAAATTTGACGAGGGTCGACGGAAAACCGTACCCAAATAAAAGTAATTTAACCCCGTCGGAAAATCCAAGCACATATCAAAGTAGTACACCTTCCCGGCGGACATCCTGTAATTTTCATTTTATTGCTTTTTTGTATTCTTTGTCGAAACAGAATATTTTACACAAGTAGAGTTAACACTACTTCTTTTTGGCCTTTAATTGGCATCTGCCACTGGATCCGTTGATCAAAAAATGTTGCTAAATGTTCAATGGTAAGTGGTTACTTTTGAAGCATTAAAATCATATATTCTTAAATTTTAATGATAAGATCGAAACTACAGATTATTTTCTTTCTAATATTAATAACCTTAATTTACTTAATCGAAAGGAAAGTACGAATTTATTGCTTAAATTATGTTCACTACTGCTAATCCTTTCTATATTATTGTGTTAGCAATGTTTTTTTAGGTAAAATAATTACAACATGGGAAACAAAAAAACAAACAAAAATAATAAATAATAAAAATTGCCGAAAAATTCATAAATCATTTAAAATTTCCACAAAGAATTCCATCATCTTTAAACACAAAATTTTTTTATATCCAGCACGTTAAAAAAAATATTCCCTTAGGGGGGAAACTCCCAAATCTGGCAACTCTGTTTTGTAAATCAAGTACTGAAAACATTATTCTATAAAACTGACCATTCACGTTTTGTTTGTTTACTTTCCCGCATGTCTGTTTATTTTCTCCTTTTTGTTTTTTTTGTTTTATTTTTGTAATTCCTTTTAACATAAACTAAATTTATAGCAGCCAGTATAAAAAGGAAAACAGAAACAAGAAACTATAGAAGCATGCGACTTGAAGCAAGTTTATTACGTTGTTTACCAGCAAAACAAAAACAAACAACAAAAAAGCTGAATTCTTCCATGTAAGACAATGTATGGTGTTGTTACAGTAATCCCCACTCTGGCTGTAATTCATTAACATGAATACACATATACACACACACATAAATACTCATATTTATCATTAGTGTACACAACGTATTTAGCCAGATAAGGAATAACGGTTTTATAATTGCGATATTTACAAACAGAAAATGATTGTTTTTAATTTTTCTTTATTAAAAGGATGTTAAACTTCAAAACTTTAAGGCGGGAAAGCATCTCACATGTCGCTCATTAAATTTTAATTGATTGTAAAAATAACATTAAAATTATTACAAATAAATTTTAATCACAGGAAGCAAAAGCAAAAAAGAAACTACAACAACAAAATGGACATGTAATGGACAGTTAAGGTTTTGAAATACATAGCCTTCTTGTCTTTTGTAGGCTCCTTAATAAAACGTGGACGGTTCCAAACTGTCCGATCTTTCATAAAACAAAAGCCTGTGGCAGATTCGTAATTTACATCGCACCCATGGCGAACGTGTGTGATTAGATTTACATTTGCGCCTGGCCATGAAGCCTTAATCAGATGGTGGACCAAACCACTGCATAATTTGGAACGTCATGCTCGTCCTAGGAAGCCGAAGCTATAATTCTATGCAACAGAACTTTCTAGTTGCAACTTCGATGATTCCAGAGCAGGGCTGCAAATCATCACTCTTTGCTTAAGAGTTGGAGACTTTCCAACTCCTGTCCAAAACACATGTCTAGCATGCTCACTAGACTGGATCATTCACCTAGCGTGTCATTAACAGTGAAATGATCCTGGCCACCATAATAACCATTATACTTTTATGGGGCCGCGAAACCACAACCACCACGATACTCCCATATAGGGCCAACCTCAATAATCAGCCAGAGAGCAGTTAAGTGTATAAAGAGACAAATAACGGAACTCTGCGGGTCACTGATTTCCGTGGAAATAAAGTGGAGTTTCCAGTTGTACCCCTGCTGACTTCAGGGGACTGAGCTCCCTTTTTCTCCCAGTTGCACAGGTTTAAGTTGTTGCTATCTCCAAAGACTATATATATGTGCCCCCGGGAGGTGACCCATGGCGAACAAAGGCTAAAAAAGAAAGTAAGAATTAACATTTGTGGCACACGCGCTCAAAATAAAAAGGTTCTTGGAATTCAAATTGCAACATAGCCCACCCGTTCACCTGTGTATACCTTAAAACTTTCCAAGAATAAAGAATTATTCCACTAAATGTAATATGTATGTACGTATATGAACTAAGAAGCACATCTTACCGATCCTTATTTACAAGAGCATATTGCTGCAAGAAGTGTAATGAGCTAAAATTCATCCCAGTTTTTTTCTTCTCGTAAAAATCATACATTTTTATAGTGATAATAATTTGTTTAATCATAATTTTTTTATTTATATACATACATATCTTCTATAATATAAAAATAAGTCGGGTTTTCCTTCCTGACGCACGAGCCGATTTCCACGGTTTTGCATTCGTTAGAAAGGCCCCAAGCTCCGTGAGGCTTATAGCAAAAAAAATTCAGGAAAAATTTCAAGAGAAAAGCAGGAAAACGGGGAAAATCATTTTTTACATACAGCGCCATCTCTGATACATAGCATGTACTACAACGGCACCAGCACGAAAATAAGTATGTACGTTTCATTTTAAGTAGAGGGCGCCGTGCACATAAAATTTGATAAAAAATTGTGGTTGGAAAGGTCTCTGGAACATCGCCCGCCGCACAAGACCTGCAAGCCAACAACAAGTGTATTCACATAACTTAAGCGAAGAAAGGCAAAATATAATAAGAGAAAATGCCCGATTGAGACAACCCGTGAGCACACGAAGATCATTGGCATCATATAATCGCTTGGCCTTCCAATATTATACCACTGCGAACTAAAGTGATGATGACAATTTAGATATTGGACCAATGACGACTGTATGCCGATATTGCAATGCGTTAAAGTTCAAAAAAGAGACGGCTGAATTGTGCTGCGCAAGTGGAAAAGTCAAACTGGATGCTTTACTTATACCACCACAGCCACTGAAACCATTGTTCGATGGAACTAATTCCGATTCCAACTATTTTCTTCATCGCATCCTTGAATACAATAACTGCTTTAGCATGACTGCCTTTGGAGTTAATATCATTCGAGAAGGCGGCTTCATGCCGACTTGCAAGGTAAAAGATTTTATTCAACCAATTACTCACACCAACACAATTAATTGCAACACATAACAACTACACATACACCACACACTACACCATCACACGATCAGAAGTCACACCGTTTTCTTCAAAAATAAATAAATTAATTATTCTAACTTAATTGTTTGCCATCACAGATACAAGGATGGTTGCATGGTTCAATGGTGCCAACACCAGATGAACAGCATCAATTTCTGCAAATATATTTCGTCGATGGTGGATCAGCTGAATGTGCAGTGCAATACACAGGGAACACAATGGTTAAATAGATGAATTATTGAACAGTTGCAAGCATTTTTTCACGCTAATAACGCTGTGGTTAATATGTTCAAAACAGCATTGGAACGAATGCCATCAGATACGCACAAATTTGTCATAAGAGCGGATCGTATCCCAACATGTGAACATGTGCGAAGATTTAATGCACCCAGCGTTGATGATGTTGCTGCAATTACAACTACATCACGAGACATTGTAGTTCAGCGAAGAAGCGATATCATGCATCGTGTAAACAAGACACTTCGTTTGTACGATGCGTTACAATATCCAATCATTTATTGGCAAGGGCAAGACGGATACGACATCACGTTGAAGATGGTCGATCCAATTACAGGTACAATATTCACACACTAATTCGAGAAACATGGATTTGCTAAATGTAAGCCGCAAACTTGTAGAGATTGACCTTGAGTTTTGTTAACAGTCATCGCAAACGCTAACCGAACAGGAAACTGCAATCGTTTAAAATCGAATGGTAAATCTGTTGGTATCATTGGAATGCGTGGCAAAAGTACATCTGTCCGTTTATATTTTCCTGTTATAATGGTGGCTTCTATTAAATTATTTCTCAGTTTTTTTACTGCAAGTCGAGTGCCATTGCAAAGCCGTGGTGGATCGATATTACGCAGTAAAATAATGGGCAGTGTTTCGCGCTGAACAGCAGTCTCGGAAGCCCTTGATGTTGAGGTTCGAGATCGCTGAATTTCTAGGCGTGCTTCACGTTGCTGTAAATTCTCTGCAGCTCTAAAGGTTGAGGCTCGAGACCGTTCAATTGCAAGGCGTGCTTCACGTTCTTCATGAGTTTCATTTGCTCTATTGGATTTCATTTTCATTGATTTTGGAATACGTGCTGAAAGGGATGATTTTTTTGGTTATAAATTTAATAAAAATTTAGTTAAAAAAATAATTTAAAAAAAAAACTGCAAAAAATAATTTAAAAAGAAAACTGCAACTTCTGTCTAATTCACTATTGCAAATGCGTTAAGGCAAAAGTAAATATGCAGTAAGATTAGTGCTCCCCTTTTTTGTTTTAAACCAATAAGAATTCAGTACCGAACCGCATGTAATTTGCTTCATGCTCCCCTTTTTTATTTTTAGACGAACCAAAAAGCAGCAATTACACAATCAGCTGTTATCGCAGTCACTTGTAAGAGAATGAGAATGTGGTTACCCCACTCTCCGTTTTAATTAACATATATTACAAAATCAGCTGTTTTGCAGACAGTTGTGGGAGAAAGAGAATGGGGCTACCTCACTATTTTAATTAATATGTATTTCAAATTTGAGGTAAAGCCGTTAATAAACGTAGTAACAGCAGGTGCAAAAGTCGAAAAATATTATCATGTAATAAGTATTCCTGAGTCAAAGAATTTATTATTTCGTAAGAATGTCTATTGTGAAAATTTAATGACGATCGGTCCAGTAGTTAAGACTATATTACGATTTTTAATTGTCCTAAAAAGGGGCGTGGTCCCACCCACTTTTCTCCTGGTACGTATTCCTTATTATGTCAATACCATATGTACCAACCATCATCGACGTAAGTCAAAAAATGCCCAAAATATGGCGATTTAAATTTTTGGGTTATATGGGCGGTGCCACTCCCCTTTGTCCAATCAAAGCTTCATATAGCCTACTATTCCTTCCAGAGTCACAGCAACATGCTATGAAAATTTCAGGAAAATCGGCCCAAGGGTTTGGCCTCCTATAAAGCACAAACAAACAAACAGACAGACAGACATTCATTTTTATATATATAGATAATCATCAAAATCAAAAATAAAATCAAACGGCAAATCTAGACGAATCATAGGAATGCCTCTTATCAACACATCCTCGCCCTTATATTTTCTTTTTACGTGTCGTGGCTGACAGATATTTTTAAGCAAACTAATTTGTACACCAACTTTCACTTGGCGCTAGGGCGGCAGTCCAAGTAACTCAAGCGAACTTTAAAATTCGACTGGATAATTTACAACATCGTCTTGATTGGTAACAGAGTCAACCGATTTGTAGGTAAGCATCCCCCCGGGGGCACATTTATGGTCTTTATAGTACGTAACAGCTATCTAGATCTGTGCAACTGGGGGAAAAAGGGAGCCCAGTCCCCTGAAGACAGGCAGGGAGTCAACTGGAAGCCTCACTTTATTTCCACGGGGATAAGTGGCCCGCGGAGTTCAATCGGATGGTGGACAAACCAAATTATACAATAGTGGTTTGTCCACCATCCGATTAAGGCTACATAGCCAGTTGCGGATGTAAAACAACACACTCTGTAGGTAAGCATTTCCCCGGGAATGTCATTCAAAATTGTCACATTGGTATTCGAAACATTTGCATTTTTCGCAGCTAAAAAGCTCTACCCCCCCCCCCCCCCCCCAACCAATCATGGTTTCTAAAATTTTGTGCAATACCGGAAAATACGTTTGTGACCAATTCTTGTTTGGAATTGCGGCATTCCCAACATCCTACAATTGCTTTGGAAAACGTTCGGCTGATGGATCATTTTGCAATTGAACACGCAAATTACACACACACACACACACACAATGCAACAGAATATGGAAAGCAAAAATCTCTATTTGTTTGCACATCAACTTGCTATGAACATGAGCATATTTCGATTTGTATTGCCATCGCATTCTGTGCAAGCACACAGACGCAGCAACGAACAAACGAAAACACACATTTCATTTGATACAAAACATTTAGTCGAAGTATGCAATGGAAAAAGAATTTTGATTTTTTTGAAAAATTTGTCTTGCCTCAAACACGTACTGTGGACGCACTATTGTGCGTAAACGCATGAAAGAAAGGTACAAACCAGCGAACGACCATTTCGAAGGTGCTGTGAAATCCGACGGCGCATATCGTCAAACACTGGCAACCAACGGACACCTATTTTGGGCTTAATTTTTATATATATAAGATATATACATACATATGTCATAATAAATATGCCGACTAGTGTAGTTAGTGCGGTTTTACACACATCAACTTTTGTTGCTCAAGTTTTGTTGTTTCCATTAGAAAGAAAGAGAAGGCTTTATACCCCTTCTCTTTCCTTCTAATGAAAACAACAAAAGTTGAGCAACAAAAGTTGATGTGTGTAAAACCGCACTTACAGAAACAAGGCATTAGTTTTATGCTGCTATGGCCATGGGCCATATTGTTCGTTGGTGAGAGTATGCCCATTCTGGTTTCAGTTTAACTAAATTCTTTTTGTTTTCTATTTTTTGCTGTACCAGTTTGTACTTGACTGAATGTACTGAACGAGATCCATTATACAAGTATTACCTTACTATGGCATTTGTTCAGTCGTTACAGGAAAATAAGATTTTTAAATCGTCAAATTTCCAAAAGTCGCCTTTGCCAAGATTTAATGATGTTTGGAAATTAAATCGAACAATAAATCTTTACAATTATTAAATAATTGTCATTTATATTTTTTTGTATCAAGCGATTGTTACACTGTTGGTTTTCGCCATTTTTCATCTGTAAAGTTGGCAGCCCTGCTGTTTAATGTAATGGATCTTGCTGATAGTAGAAATAAAAATAAGTGGCCAAACAGATACAAACGTATTAAACCTTTTCTTAAGCTTTATGGCCACTTAACAAAAAAATTCAACAACAATTTTGTTTATTGTTTCTCCTAATCATTGAAAAAAAATAAAACAATAAACAAAAATGTTAAGTCCCACTTTACATTGGACGATTTTTGTCGCTGCAATTCTTAGTTTGTTGTTGCAAATAATGTCTTTACACAACAAACTAAGAATTGCAGCGACAAAAATCGTCCAATGTAAATTGCGACTAAAGGTACGGTCACATTTGGCAAACATTTGACTAAAAACGTTAAATAATTGTTTGCCGTAGTCTGACCACAAAATATTATTGACAAGCAAACAGCAAAACAGCTGATTGCTGGCAAATAAAATTATTTGCCGGCAAACAAAAATGTTTTTAATGTGAACATAATGTGACCACTCAATGTCAAATATTTGACTCATTTTTGAGCAAATAAATATTTGAACTTACAAATTTTTTGTAAGAGAAAACAGAGGCAAAAAAACAGCTGCTAAAAGTGTGTTGTTACTTAAATAAAAAAAAACCCTCAATTGAACTGAAAATACTAAACCTAAAAAATATTAGACATAAATGTTAATTTTAAAATGAAAACCAATTTTAAGCAAATATGCCCTTATTCGTAAAAAATAAAGTTTAGTTGAAGTATACTTCATACAAATTACGTTTAAGTAAAAAAGAAAATGAAAAGAGTACTATATGTATGTATATAAGAAAACTGTAACTGAACCTTTTCTGTACATGCAATATTTTTAAAAAAATATTTTTCCCGTGGAAATATCTAGTTTCGATGAAAAAATAGAAACAAGTAGTGAAATTACGGAATGTTACCGACCTAAAGGTTCTGCAAGCTTAACCGCCCCTCCAAAAAACAAAAAGCCACGAAACAAACCGAAAGTTATTCGAGACTGGGACGACATTGACGTGACAAAACTAATTTCTTTGGTTGAGACACATAAATGTTTATGGAATGCAGCAGATGCAGGGTACAATAACAAAGCAATGCGTGACACTGCTTGGCAGAACATTTTCGATTGTTTTAGTCAAAAATACTCCACGGCAGATTTAACAGCAAAATGGACAAACTTGCATATTCAGTATCGTGGCTATGCCGGCAGGGTCAAAACTAAATCGGGCCAAGGCGCATCAATGACTCCAAAATGGAGGTTTTTTAACATCATGAACTTTGTTGGGTGTCCTGAGGATCTGCAGATAGAACAAACAATATCAAATATATTATTTGATGATGTGTCAGACTGCAATTGTAAGTATAATTGCAATTATATGAATTATATATAAATGTAAGCACATGTTTCCCTAACAGCTTTTGATCATTCGGAATCCTCAACACCTCCGTTATCAAAACGACATCAAACAAAAAATCAAAAAAATGAAGCAAATTCAACTGCTGCGGCGCTTGTAGCTGACACAATGCGCGAAGCTATTATAGCTATTAAAGAACGGTCAAAAAAATATACGGATCCAAATTGGACGTTATGTAATTATTTATTAAGTGAGCTGAAAACTCTCACAAACGACACAGCTGCATCTGTACGGAACAAGGTCACGCTTTTTTCTTAGATTGCGTGCAAAAGGAACGTGAAAAAGAAGCCCAAGTCCCGCACCCACTGCCTTTGATTTTTTTTTCTTTTCTTCTTCTAAAAGAAGTACTAATGCTGCTCCACAACCTAACACAAGAAATTCTTCAACTTTGTCGATACTCTTTCGTGTAATTATACTTTTCTGTATGTAGTTGGGGCAAATAAATTTATGTTTTTTGACAGTTTAATCAAATATTTTTCAGATTCAAATATTTGTTCAAGTGTAACCACAGGGCAAACATGTTTTCCCCTATATCTATTTGCCGGTTGTTTCAACAAACAAAAATGAGCAAAACAAATTTTAATCAAACACCAACAAACAATTTTGAGGCAAACATTTGACTAATGTGACCGTACCTTGAGTCTTAAAACTTTAACAGAACATAGAATATACAAATGAAGAATGTACATACATACATATGTACATATATACCATACATAAGTGTATTTTATGATCAAAGACTAATACATTGTATAGATTTATAATTCCAGTTATTACAAGCAGTGGAGACTGACTGCTCATGTTCAAAGACTGTTGTGGTTGATTGTTATCCTCCGTACATTGTTATGTACTTAGTTCGAACTATTACTTTGTAATAGTTTGTTGCCTGGTTGTCTTGTTTGTTTTTGCAAATGTTAAAAGCAATTACAAAAACAAAATAAAAATAGACTTTTGTAAAAATTTTCAAATTTTAACATCAGCTTAAGAGCCCTGATCATCTAGCAGCCATAAAATAAAACTTTGAACCTGAACTTCTTGAAAATTTATTTTCAAAATATAAATAATTTAAATAAAAACTTATTGTTAAAATGCTGTATTGATGTGCACACACAAAAACAAGAATTATTTTAAATTATAATAATTCAAATAATAATTATAGTTTTGACCTTTTTAATATTTTTAAATAATGGTTTCAAACACAAGGTCTTACTTATACTTTTCATTACTTGAAAATGTTGAAATATCGAAAATAAAAATAAAATTTATTTAATTGACCGCCATTGGGTTCCTGAAAAATTACGCGTTATAGTAAGACGCGCTGCAAGAGACTTTAACTCGATACAAAAATCGAAAAGGAAATAGTTTCTATATTTTACTATTTATTCATTTCATTATAACTATTACAATAACGCTAATTCATTTATTTAAACGCAGCAAAAAAAAAAATTAATAAAATCTGGAAAAAGAAAATAAAAACGGAATTTGAAATCTGCTTAACATTAAATTAAACTAATGGCTCGATTATGGATGGCAATCGAACTTAAGTTGCGTTGCCATTTGCCAAAATGATATTACGTATGGCAACTGATAACTAATAGCTGTTAATTTTAGTTGCCAAACTGGCAACCACAAATTTTTAGTTGCTGTGTAGTTTTTAAATCAAAAAAGCGAGTAAAATTAATAGATAAGCAAAATATTGTTTTGTTTTTATATTGAAATAATAATATTAAAATGCTCTACGCTAACAGATTTCAAAATCGTAAAAATAACAAGCAGACAACAATTCGATTTTATAATTAAAGATATGGAAGCCAGGCCCAATGTTGCTCGTGGGGTCCGTGCTTTTAGGTATTAGGATTCGTACGTGTGTCCCATCCACACAGTCCACAAAGCCAGGAAACTTGGTTTTTGGATAGCACCTATTCTTGTTTTATTTTTTCTTCCTCTGTCATTTTACAGTTTATCCAAATTCCACAGATTTTATTCTCGATCAAATAGATCACCTCTTTTAAAACCACCGACAACGTAGATTGTGCTATTCTAAGGTTGAAATCATTACCATATGCTTTCTGAAAACCTTGACGCAGCACACCCCTTTAACAGCGGAAGTATTGTTGTAGCTCTATGGTCTTTTAAATTATCCACCAGATAAAATACCGCTTTTTTGGGAAGACGAAAATATGCTTATTTAAAATAAATTCAATTAACAACATGAACTCACTGTAGAGCAGGATTTGAATTATCCCTCAAGTGCCGTCTACTTGATGCCACATTTTGCACTTCATTCTCTTCACCACTGAACTAATGATAATTAATTTTTGTACACTTTGATTTTTAAGTTTTCAAATGCTTTATCTTATAGCTTTGTTTACTTTTTTTAGTTGCTTATAGCTTGTTTCCACGGCACCTGCTTCGCTCTCTATTCTTGCTTCACACCGCAATCATAAGCGAATCAACCTGCTTCGCCATACAAAATTTTGAGAGCGAAGCTGGTAGATTCATATTGAAGCTAGTTGCGAAGCAAGGAAAAATCCTCTCTTCTCTAATTTTTATCGTAAGTTTATCTGCACTAGTTATCAAAATTAAACGTTTTTGTAAACAAAGAAAATTTACAAACAAAACAAAGTTAAAAGTGAAAACTTAAAAAATATAATTGTTTTGTGGGTGTGTTAATTAATTTAAATTTTATAAAATTAAAAAAAAAAATGGATAGGAAAAAAAATTATACTTAATGCTATCGCGGCAAGAAGGATATCTTCTGTTGTTTTTCAACTGTTGTTTTTGTTTTTCAACTGTTGTTGTTGTTTTTCAACTTATGTTTTTCTGTTTAATAACAACTGCCAAATCGAAGCAGATAAATGAGTCGTGTAAACAGCATGATTCACAAACTTGCTTCAGAGAGCGAAGCACGAGATTCAAACTGTCGTGGAAACAGGCTATTAGATGTCATTATCGATAACTTCTTGGCAACTGAAAAAAGTTGCCATACGTAATGTTAATTTTAACTTCAGTGGCGTTGCCAGTTCTCAAAGCAACTAAACTTTGGTTACCTTCCGTAATATAGCCATAAAATTCAAAACACAACCTTTTAAAATTCTTGTTCCTCACTTATTATAATTTGAGTGTATTTTTTTTGCTTGTACTCATTCTACTTTAAGGTTCAAGCTTTTTTTCTCGGACAGAACTCAGGGAATGACTCCTACACATGCAATGCATTGTGCCAGAACTAGGAAATTAGATTATGGGGAGGAGAAAAGAGGGAGTAATGTTTATAGTCATTCAACTTCAACTTTCCTACATTGAAAGTGACAGAAAAGACCTCTGGAGAGAGTTTATTCAACATATGGACTTTTATGCTAAAAGTAATGCGTAGTGCGAATCACTGGAAAATCAAACACATACGGTTAAATGCGAAAATGTTTGAGTAAAGGGAACAAATTCCCTAATTTCATTGGGGCACTTACCATTGTAGTAACGATAAAACAGTGAAATACATCCCACATTCCGTCGATGCTCTAAAAATTCAATAGAGTTGGATATCCTACTGTCCTCTTGCCTCTCTCCTATACGTAATCGAGCAACTCCAAAGTAGGCTTTGAGGCGCCGGCCCACACAAGAGAGTTGTATTCCATTTTTGGACGGACATGGGTGGTATAAATAGTACGAAGATCGGATGGAGTTAAGTCATAGAAAATCGAGGCACTTGAAAGCTTCTTTAGAAACTTGAAAAGTTTGTTTAGTCTATTGAACATCAAAAATAATTTTCATGCCAAGAACATCAAGAGCGTCCGATTCCGTAATACCTATATCACCCATAGTAACAGATGCAGCACCATTTTCGAACACAGATCTATGTGTAAGCATGCAACATTGTGTCTTATGGGCATTAAAATCAACTATATTCATTCACACGACCCCATTCCGAGATTGTCGCAAGCTCGTGATTGAGCGTATAATTTGTGTTCTGCTTTTTGGAACTCACCTGCAACTGGTTCGGTCTATTACGAAATGAAAACGAATGACAAATGGAGCTGGTCATCTGCGAAAGAGTAAATAGGGTTGAAAGTTTCACAAAGAAGAAAAAATAGAAATAGAGTAGAAGAAAGTACGAAGTCTTGCGGTACTCCTGAATTCATCTTTGACTCGTCGGATAAAGTCCCATATATAACAAATCGTATAGTGCTATTCCTGACAACACTCGATATAATTCTGGAGAAATTATCACCGAAACCAAAGGCAGCAACTATTAGATTGATCCTTTTCAACGATTACTAAATTAAAGATTAATAAATCCTTTATTGAGGTTTGTTTTCCCTTACTTTTTTAAATTTGTATAGATTTTCCGGTAGACAAATTTTTAAATTTTTATATATTTTTGCAATTTTACCATTAGAATTGGAACAGAAAAATCAAAGTTAATTTTCAACAACAAATCGCTTAAAATATTGCCAGATCACCACAATATGCAAAAAATACTCTTTTGGTTTGTGCCACTAATAAACAACATTTGTATTTAAGAATAACAGATTTGCTAGCTGAGATAAGCACTCAAACTGTTTAAAATATACCGTTAATATTTAATGATGGCCATTTTCACGATTTTGAACTTGTTGAATTGTTAATATTTTTTAATCTTATTTTGGGTGAACAGGAAATTTTTCGCATTTTAGTTTGAAATTAAATAAAGAAATTGTTGTTTTTCTTTTAAATTAGTTTCGTTTATTTGTGCTTAATTCAATGAAAACCTTTTAAAAACTGTATACTTTATGATTTTCTTAATTTTCTTTTCATATACTTATGTATATTGATTGCCAAAAAAACAAGAATAAAATGCATTACTACGAGGAAATAATTTCCATATGGTTTCCTTGCTATTATTTGCTAAAGTCATCCAACTGTTTTAGGTCAAAACCTAATCGATGTCATAGAAATTACATTCAATTAAAAGAGCAAAAAATATAAAACCTCTAAGCAAAATTTAGAAGTGAACAAAAATATTCATTCACACAGAAATCAATTTTGTTTTCTTATCTTATATATTATTGAAATAAAAAGATATAATAGTTTGGTTTTCTATAAAATAATTTATTCACTTGTTAGTTATCTATCTTCTATATATATAAAAAGAAGTGTACATTTTATTGTCGCTCCATAACTCTAGAACGGCTGGGCCGATTAGGCTCAAATTTTTTTTCAGTTGTTCGTAATTGCCAGGAGAATGTTAGTACGAAAGAAAATTTTAGGAAAACCGTACGGAAAAGCCGGGAAATTGGAAAAATCGAAAATTAATTTTTAGTATGGAATTTTGTGTGCAATTGTTCCGTTGTAGCTTTTCGAATTGCAAAACTCTTAGTGGAAAACTCGAAAAATTCCTGAAAAACGTGATTCGGCAGAATTTCTATAAAATAATTTATTCACTTGTTAGTTATCTATCTTCTATATATATAAAAAGAAGTGTACATTTTATTGTCGCTCCATAACTCTAGAACGGCTGGGCCGATTAGGCTCAAATTTTTTTTCAGTTGTTCGTAATTGCCAGGAGAATGTTAGTACGAAAGAAAATTTTAGGAAAACCGTACGGAAAAGCCGGGAAATTGGAAAAATCGAAAATTAATTTTTAGTATGGAATTTTGTGTGCAATTGTTCCGTTGTAGCTTTTCGAATTGCAAAATGCAAAACTCTTAGTGGAAAACTCGAAAAATTCCTGAAAAACGTGATTCGGCAGAATTGCATTGAAATTACGATTTTTCCACAAATCAAATCAACAACATTTATGGCATATTTCAATCTGGGAACATTTAACTTCTATTACAAGTCGAACTATAACATAACATAGCACTTTTAAGGTATTCTCTACACGAAAGATTAATTAAAATTAAGTAAATCCAATTTTTTCGTTATTACTATTGCATCTGATATGTAACAAATGCTCACTTTAAACATCTATTCTTTAAATTGGTTATTATGGTACTAGATTGGTTATTAAAGCGCTGATGGCAAAAACTAAGCAATAATAATTATAGGAAAGTTTGAAGATGAAGAGCTGCTTACCCCAAGGATACCTATCACACCAAGTGATTTACCATTTAAGTTTAAATGTATCCAATTTCCCGTTCGCCTTGCATTCGCAATGATGATTAATATATCCCAAGGACAATCGCAAAAGTGTGTGGGTCAAACCTAGAATCCCAATGTTTTTCCCACGAGCAATTGTATGTTGCATGCTCAAGAGTTGGGACACCGTCAGCTCTGTTTATTTTCTCTCCCAACAGAAAAATAAAATATATTGTTTACTATCAAGCTTTAAAATGAACTATACGCTTACCTTTTTTGTTTGTTTATTTTTTAAGGGATTACCTTAAGAACTATTAAAACAATAAATTGAAAAAAAATTGTGTCGTTTCTTCTTAGTAATGAAAATTTTTTTCTAACTCCATATGATATATTAATCATTAGCAAATAGTTTCCGAGCGAAGTCGGGTCGTACAGCTAGTCTAAATATAAAAATATGACTAAATTTAACAAAAATTTTAAATAAAAAACAGAAGTATTCATATTGAGGCAGACAAAAGTATTCAAACATTGGGAGAAGTTAATCACCCTAATATGGTGTTTCCACGGCACCTGCTTCGCTCTCTATTCTTGCTTCACACCCCAATCACAAGCGAATCAACCTGCTTCGCCATACAAAATTTTGAGAGCGAAGCTGGTAGATTCATATTGAAGCTAGTTGCGAAGCAAGTAAAAATCCTCTCTTCCCTAATTTTTATCGTAAGTTTATCTGCACTAGTTATCAAAACTAAACGTTTTTGTAAACAAAGAAAATTTACAAACAAAATAAAGTTAAAACTTAATTAATTAATTTTAATTTTATAAAATTAAAAAAAAAATGGATAGGAAAAAAAATTATACTTAATGCTATCGCGGCAAGAAGGTTATCTTCTGTTGTTTTTCAACTGTTGTTGTTGTTTTTCAACTTATGTTTTTCTGTTTAATAACAACAGCCAAATCGAAGCAGATAAATGAGTCGTGTAAACAGCATGATTCACAAACTTGCTTCAGAGAGCGAAGCACGAGATTCAAACTGTCGTGGAAACAGGCTATAATTATGTATGTCGTAATCGAATTTCGATTACTGTCGTTGTCGAAACCGAATTTAATTTTTATTGGTATTATGTAACATTTTCGACGTGAGTGTTTTTGTAAAAGAATAAATTAGTGGTATTTTTAAAATTTTATGAACTACCCTGTTTGAATTTGTAGTTGTTTCTCAAGCAAATTTTTTTCTATTGTTGTTTTAATGATTTTCTTTTTTATACGAGGGGAAGGATTAGTTTGAAAGTTCATTATTATATTTACCACACTATCATCATCATTTAAATCATCATTATGAACATCCTCATCTAAACTAACAGACACAGTTTCAATACCGAAAGTAGATCCATTTGGGCTTACTACTGAATTCATTTGGAGAAGACCTGATACAGCCTCCTCTAAAAGTCTTAATGTTTTTTGTTGAAAAAATCCGCCTCCAGTTGCACGACTTTCAGTTTTGTTATGGATAAGTTTCTTTTTAACACTAGTTTTCATGTCGGCCCATACCTTCATCCAACCTTCCGTTTCTCGAGTGGGTGGTCCAATACTGTTAAGTTTATTTCGGATTTCATTCCATTGTTCCTTAACCGATGATTTTTCAGTATTTTTGTGATATCCTTTTGCAACGTTAGGATTTTTACACATCAGATCCACAAGTGTTTCGAACTGTTTGGGTGTTGTCTTTTTTATCCTTAAATACATTCAAATATTAACATAAATGAACAAACTTGAAAATATATTTTATGGAATCTAATAAATAACACTTACGGTTTTATATTACTCATTTTTCGAAAGTTTTTATTCGCGTTTTTTCTATTTAAAAATTTTTTCACTTGAAAATACACAACGGCGCTCCTTGTCGAATTTCACATAATAAAACTGCATACATAATACCGTTATTTGTAATAGATTTTCGACAGAGTCGTATTTCACACTAAAAACGGCCATATGTAAAAAGTGGCATAAATTCGACGTGACTACGACATACATAATAGGGGTGAATACAAAATTTCGAATTCAAATTAATTTAATACACGGTTGTGACTTCTTTTAATCGTTTTATGCACAAGTTTTTTGTGATGTCGCTATCAATATTATTCCATTCTTCCGCCAGGGTGGCCTTAAGTTGGGTTTTGCCCGTTATATTACGCTTTTCTACCCGCCTGCCCAATTCATCGCAAAGATGCTCAATAGGATTCATGTCTGGATGGTAAGCAATCCACATACGTACATCATCACGCGCAGTATGTTCCGGATCATTAACCTGTTCAAAATAAAAATTTTCCCCTTTGCCAAGCTTTTCGGTGCTTTAAGGCAATTTCTTTTAATATTTTAAGTAAATGTTCTTGTCGATTGTACAGTCGATAAAATCTTGATTTCGGACGCCTGCAGCAGCCATACAACCCCACGCCATAACTTTTCAACCCCCATATTTGACAGTAGAAATAAGATTGTTTTTTTTTTTCTAATTCGGTATTCGGCTTTCTCCAAACTCGTATCCTTCCGTGGGATTGAAAAATATTAAATTTAATCTCGTCAGAAAACAGCACGCCCTCAGCACGCTTTCATTTTTATTTCCGTACTCCTTCGCGAATTTTAAACGTTTTGTTTTATTAATTTTACTTATCGCTGGTTTTCTTCTGGCGACTCTAGAGTGGTAACCGGCGCGGTGCAAGGTGCGGTGCACAGTTTTTGAATGAATTGTTTTTCCTGTTTCTTTTAAACATTCTGCTGCTATTTTACGATTTATTTTTATTTTTGTTACGATTTTCATCTCTTCTCTTGCTGTAAGCTTCCGTGGCCGGCCAGTACGATGAATATTCTTCAAGTTTATAAACTCCTTAGAACTCTTAACTATGCTGGCTACACTAAACCGACTTCTCTTTTACCATTTCGGCGATTTCTGCATAGGATTTGTTATCCCTACGTAGCTATAAAATAATTTTTCTTTCAGCTTCTGTGGTTTCCTCTTGCTTACGGACCATTGTAGAAAACAAAGGTCTTAAAAAAGAACCTACAAGCATAAACTTGTCAGCAAATATTTTTTAACGGCACTTCTACTTATTCCATTGCAAAAAGTATTGCCATTATAAAAAAAATTTATCTTAGTAGATTAAGCACCAAAATATGCAACTGTGTTAATACTTTTGTCCACCTAAAAATGTAGTTCAAATTAAAATTTAATTTATTATTTTTTAAATAACATAATAACAGTTAGCAATATCTTTTTTACATATAAATAGAAAAGAAATAAACAAATAAGTTTGTTGTAAAGCATACCATACTTCCCCTTTATTAAAAAATATAGCAAATTAAAAACAAAGTTGCTGTGTGAATATTTTTGTCCGACAATAATAATAAATAGAAAGTTATTAACCAACCAAAAGGTTGCGAAAATTAGGGGGTTAGGAAGTTTCATGATAATGCTTAAATTACAATTTATGCAAATGAAGAAATTAACCAAACTTAATTATGGAGCACGCTTTTTTAACTTTGGGCAGTTTTTAACAATAAATGTCTGTATATAGAGAACATCAATACAAAATTTTATTAACTTAATTAAAAATAAAAGAAGAGAATGGTTTACAATTTATATCAAATAAAACATGGTGTCATGAATTTCGATAAATTAACACAAAAAAAGAAAAATTGTTGAAAAACTATAAAAAAATGTTCAAAAATTATTACGATATTTTTTATTTGATTAAAAAATTGCATTTCTTAACGAAAAAGGGTCACTTGTATCGGGAACATAACGTAACTCTTTGTCGGTCTCCTTTAAGGTCACAAAATTGTTTAGTTGCCTAACACGCAATTTTGACCAAATCATATAATTTGTGATACCAAAAATTTGGGCAGCATGTAGAGCAGCAGCTTCAGGATATAAAACAGTAGAACAGCCTAGACCTGAAGGAACGTTGAGACTGGACCAAACATCAATTTGCATATTTTCTGAGCTTAGCGGTGGACAATTAATAACAGGAAATGTAGTGTTACCCGACAGCACAGGCCCTAAGCCATTTGAACGTCCAGCAACGCATATAAAAACGAGATTGCTAAAAACACTTTCGTATTCACGCATAATTCGTAAAGATTCTTCGGGAGCTTTGTGTGCCGAAGTGACACGTAACTCTGTGTTTAAACCCAAACTTTTGCAATGATTCGCAATTTTTTCACAGTGCAATTTATCGGAAGCACTGCCCATTAAAATCACAACTAAATGATCATTTTTTGGAAGGATATCCTTTAGTTGATCGCTAACCCAAATGAAATTACGTTTCACTGTGTCTAAATCAGATTCGGTAACTGTAGCCAAGTTACGATAAACTTGTTTGTCAACCATCAAACGTTTATCGCCAGCGGGCCAAAGACGCCAAGAATCCGAGTCAATGATATCAGCCAAAACCATGTCGCCTGTAAATAAAAATTTTGTGTGAAAAACAATCAGATTATTTAAAATTATTTTTCAGTAAATTTAGTTAAAGCAAAATAGCACCAACCATTTTCATCAACACCAAATTCCACTTTCATATCAATTAAGGCACAATTTTTAGTTGCCCAAGCTTTTTCCAAAACTTCAAACACAACCAAAGCCATTCTTTTCATTATATCAACTTCATCTTGACCTACAATAATTGAAATATTATTTAGGGTAAATATTTTAAATACAACAGTAATTACCAATCAATAGGCCATTAAATTTAAATTTTGCAGAAATTATTTGCTCATCCGACCATTGGGGGTCGTGATTGGCGTCATCCTTAAAGAAGGTCTCTTGTTTGGGGGGTGAGAATCTAAAAAATATTACAAAAACTTAATAAAATTTTAAGCCGAAAATATAAAATATTTTATATTATATATTCTATACAATAGTAGGGGTAAAATTTACTGATGAGCTATATGAGCAATAGTGAAATTGCAATATGAATATGCTCTCCCTCGGAGTAATGCATTTCAAATATTTATATTTGAATAAAATGTTTTATGAGAATATCATAAAATGTTTATTTTTGAATGAATATTTTGTGAGTATATCATGAAATATTTATGTGAAGGAATCGAACACGAATTAAAATTGATTAAATTCAAATTGATTCCAAAAAATTAATAGTTTTTTATGGTAATAAATCTATGTCTTTATATTTTTTTGATTGTTACTTGCCGGTTTTACTATCAGATTTAATTTCAAAATTATAACTATCATTATAATTCATAATAATTTATTTTCCATAAAATACAATACTAATTAAAAGGGTCATGAAAACTGATGTTTAGGTTTTTAAAATTCTCCACAAATTTTCACGCTACTTTCACAGATCCACAAAAAATAATCAGAATGATATTATAACTTGAATAAATGTGTATCAAATGGTGAATACCTAAATTATGCTGAAAAAAAACTCGTTCACCAATGTTTTCAACTTACCATAGTTGCAGTATAATTGTGAAATTCTGATAGCGCTTCCTAATTGTATGCTATATAAAAATAGTGTTATTCTATTGATTCTTGCCATCAATACATTTTGAATATTGTTGACCGAATAAATTTCCAATAACAAATTTAAACTGATATTGAAATAATATTGATTGTTAAATGATTAAAAATACATTATATTAATTTGTAATAAGACTCAGCTTTAATTAATTTTTTCTACAAACTGGAGTTGTTTTACTATCAAAATCAACGGCTCAATTAAAGAAATAAGATAAATTTTTCTTTTTGGAATTTGGAAGCTTAATTTATTAATTTTTTTTTTTATTTATTTATTTAAAATATTTGTTGCTTATTGATTTGTTTTCTTCTTTCAGTTACTACGTCAGCACCATCCATTATGTTATCGTTATTATTATTTGCATTATTTTATTATCAAAATGTGGCAATTGGGGGTAAATATAAACAAGGGTCATGAAAACTGATAATGTTTGGCCGGGCTTATCAACAGTTAAACTTATTTTTATTTGTGCAAAAAATAAACTTAAAAAGGTATGTACATAAAAAAAATATGATGTGGAATATTTTGTTATTGAATTTAAGACAAATGCAAATATTTTCAAAAAGATATTTATATGGAAAAATATTTGATTATTTTTAGTTGTATATAGCAAATATAGTCTGAAGAATTATTAAAAAAAATCGATTGAGTCCTTCTTTATATTCTCTTATATCGGAAATTTCTAACATCCATTTAAAATATATTATATATATTATATAATATTATATTTCTCATGTTGTAATTTCTTAATACTTTTTTCGACTTAAGGCGATTGAAGTGAAACTAATCCAATCAACAAAAAAGTATCCACGGTGATAATTAAAAAAATAAAAAAAATTAAAATGGCAAAAATCTTCGTCCGCCAACGTTTTCAGAGTTATGGGCGTCTGAACTTTTTATATAAAATTACAAAAAAAAATAAAAAAAAAAATTAAAATGACAAAAATCTTCGCTCGTCCACGTTGTGGGCGTCTGAAGTTTTTTTTTTTAATTAATTACAATTTATTTACAATTTTACGTTATATACCTAAACAGGTTTTAGTATCATTTACTTAAAGATAAGATGTTAAAATTCTTTCCAATTTCTTTAAGCTAATTTCTAATTTCTTTAAGACACATTTTATTAATTTCTTAGTTGAAATTTTTCGTAAGTGAAATCGAATATCAACAAACCCTAACGATTGGTCAAAATCTGTTAGTTAATGTTATTACTATTTTTTGAGTAACTTCAAAATACTGGATTTGTTCACTTTCCTCGAGCCAAGAAGGCTTGTAGTCAATAAACGACATCAATGCGAAAAATCTTTGAATTTCTGTTTATAATTCCATTTATATTTTTTCCCTTATCTTTTGTTATTTTTTTAATATAAAACTTTAACAAATCGCTTTTATAATTGATTTCATTCTAGTATATAACTGAGAGCCTAGAAGCCTTTAATTAATAATAATAAGAATAGATGTACTTTTACTTACGCAAACATAAATAAAAAAATATTTTTAAGTTACTCACCGGTAACCTTCTGGTACACCTGGGCTACGCTTTAAAAATGAACCAGTTGCTAAACGTCTGGTAACCCACTCAATTGGTATCATTTCACATTTTTTAGCAATAAAAGCCTTGGGTCCAACCTGTTTAACGTAGGCAGTATCTATGCCTACAAATAAAAAGGACAGACATTATTTATTACATTTATTTAAATACAATATACATATATACATAATAAATGCTTCAACACTGATTTTCGCATTCTACTCACCGGCTTTATTGAGTATTTGAAAAACTAAACCATTTGTAGTATTTGAAATTTCAGCTTTGCCTTGTAGATCATGAGCCTTCGCTCCATCACCAGCTGTTATACGATCTTTATTCAATAATAAACACAAGCCAGGTTGATCAGGTAAATCGTAAACCTGTTTAGTTTTGCCTTCAATAATTATTTTGCCCAACTTATACCCTTCAACTTAAAAAAATAATGAATAGATATTATAGTTTATTAATTTCTTCAAAATATCAAACTTACTGCTGGATGCCATTATATTTTATTTGGTTTGATCAAATAGGATACACGTGTTTTTTATTTTGTTAAGCAAAATCCGATTTTAACAATCTAACACAATCCCCAACTTTCAAGACAACTGCTTAATTCGTACTGATCCCATTCCTTTTATTATTTACACTTTTTGTCGTCATTTAATTTTTGATTATGTTTTGGTGATGGGCTGAATTGGGTAAAAAAGTACTAGGAATAAATTGTACTTTTCATTTTATTATATATTATTTATTAATTATGGCCTATGGTCAAGACGTGTTTTGCACTCTACAAAATTTTGATTTTTAAATTTGTTTTAATTTTAATTATTCTTATATAAAAAGTTAATTTAAAATTATTGCATAGAATTCCAACCTGTAATAAAGAATGGTCCATTTATGGCAGAATAATACAGAAAGTAAATGTATGTTTAGGGTTTCCATTAAAATTTTTTTATTTCCGATATCAAACTAAGGTAAATAAAAAATAGTTCCAATTTCCCAAAAATTCTTACTGCACTCAACTGATGAATGAATGAATGAATGAACATGGGTATAGCCATGATTAATTGGGTGCAGATTTAATTCGACTTAAGAATTATTCAAAATATAATAGTTATAATTTTTTAACCTTTTTTGATATTTTTTAGTAATTAATTTTAAGCACTAGGTCATTATTTAATAAACAATTTTTAAAAAACTTTATTTTTTATTATTTTTTCGATATTTCGCCACACCGTTGGTTGGCATCATCAACGGTTCTCTACTTTTCATATTACATACTACTGCTTTTTCCGGAAAATAATTTAAATTTAAATTCAGTTCAGGTTAAAGTGTATAAAGCACCAAAGTGTAAGAAACAGAAAAGATAGAATTTAATGTATTAATATTATCAAATACATAATTATTAACTAAGACGAGTTGTTATTCTACAATTTACGCTTACATAAAATCGATTATAGACTATTCATTACTATCTTTATCTCCTCTTTTACATCCTGATTTTCTTCTGCTCCTTATTTTTTCTTTTTCTACTATGTAGTATCAGCATGTGGGCCCAGGTGGAAACACAGTTGCCTGCTGAACCTAACATAACATACTATTGTTTGCAGATCTGCGCCATCTATATTAAAACAAATCAGTTCAGCATTTTTATATCAAATTTACTACTGGTATTCATCAGAATCATTCAAATAAATAAATAGTTTGAAGAAATTTACAAGCAATAGTTCTAAATTTCAATTTTTTTATTTAAAATATGTGAAATTTTAATTTACCTTTAAGATTCGGCCTTTTTTAATCTGCTTTTAAAATTCTACTTAAAAGAATAACACCTTTTTTTAAATTTAGATTAGAGATTTTTTGTTAAATATATATGAATAAAAATGCACTTGGTACATTTCGAGTCAAAATTGGACAATTTAAAAAAATCTTTTGAAACAATTCAAATTTTACTTACCATCTCTAATGCGTACCATTGTGATAAGAAAATGTTCTTTAAACTGTGCTCATAATTGAAACAGTCTCTTGACGAGATAAGAGAAATTAATTAGACCCCTTTCAGACAGGCAAATTTTACTTTGCAAAGTTTTGATTTTATGTGAGAGCGAGGGAGAAAGCATGATTGAGAGTACAGACTTTGATATACTCGCAAAGTTGCTTTGTTTTTCTTTCGTCGCTTATACACAGTTGTACTTATACACAGATTACATTACAGATTACATTGACTAAAACAAAATTTGTAAAAGAAAACTTTTTGTGTTTGAACACCAAAGAAAGTTTAAAAGAAAATTAAAAAAACTTTGTCAAAGTAAAATTTGTCTGTCTGAAAGGGGTCTTAATTGAAAAACATACAACTTAGAGAATTGCTGCCAGATGCCAAATTAGGTATAAAATCGTCAAGCTTCAGTAAAAAATAGTCTAAATGATTATGTGTATCTTCAACAAGTCGTTTTTTAAGTATATAAATTTCTATATTGAAAATCATATGAAATACAGAAAAGCAAGGATGTGAATCTATTAAGAGTATATGTGGAATTGTAAAAAAATTAATTAATTATTATTTAAACATAAATTCATGCACTTGTTTTCTCAATTTAAATCTGTTTTCTACAACGTTCTCGTGTGGCCTTAACTAATTCTGACTCACTAGTAGTTAGCAAACTCCTTGTTGACAATGCTGCTATACTCATTACGAAATCTGTAATGTCAAGTGATGCTTAGATTTCATTTTCTTTGCAGGAATCTTAAAAAGGCTTTTTAATTTTTATTTTTTTTTGAAATAGTAATAATTATAGTTAATTGACCTCTTTACTATTTTATATATAAAAATAATTTATAATAAAATAAATTAAACTGTTTTTTAGTAGTTAATTAGAAAGCACTAGGTCAATTTTAATAAAAAAATTTTTAAAAAACTTTTATTTTTTATTATTTTTTCGATATTTCGCCACACCGTTGGTTGGCATCATCAGGAAAAACAAAAATAATAATAAACAAACAAATTGAAAAAATTTTATGATTAACAAATTCAAAATAATCTAACAATTTTTTCAAAAACAAAACAAACAAAAACAATAAAAAACGACAAATTGAAAAAATTTAATAAATACAATAATAAAAATTTTTAAATTTTATCTAATATTTGAGTCAGCTGATTAATTTGTGTACAATTTTTGATAAAATTATTGTGAAAAAAAAATAAAATCTGTATTAAATTGAACCTAAATAAATTAAAAATCAAACTAAATTAAAATCAAAATGTTCAGCACATTGTTTTTTACCATATTTCTTTTTTTACTTTTAATTTTAAGAACGCGCCAAATCTGTAAAAAGAACTTTGTCAAACAAGTATTTGTAAAGAACTATATATTATACCTTTTGCTATTCATCACTCATTCCATTTGGTGGGCCAAGGGCGTTTAGAGCATTCGCAACACTTTCCCCTTGTTCCTTAAAATTAGTAGGGACATTGCCTCTTCGAAATCCCCTGGCAAGTGGTGCAGTTTTTCCTAATTCTTTCACTTATTTCTAAAATTGGTTGACGTTGGTAATTTACATTTTTTATTTTATTTGTACTTGTTTTGTATTTTATTTTGAGTTTTTAGTTTTCTTAATTTTTTAAAAATTTTGTTTATAACTGCACGACACCAAAATCACAGACGACAATATCAACGTCAAATTGTCTTACAGAATACCAAACATGTATTGCCAGTCATCGATAAATATTGTCAACGAGATTACGGATTTACAGCAAACGATAAAAAACGACGTCGTTTTGTATTGGCGTCGCCAAACTGAATAAGGGTGATTATTTATTTTAAGTGTCGAACCGTACATAAAAATACCTTAAAAATCTACCCAATCACATGGAGACGTAATAACTATACACTTAGGTTTTTCGCTAAGTTATATAATTACTTTTAATTTGCTCATTAACATTTGCGAACTTAAATCTTGATGGAAAATGTTAATTTTTACCCCCTGCAAACTATTTAGTGTTGAAATTCGCAAGGGCCTAAAGTTCGCTTTTTGCATTTTAAAGACCTTTTCTCAAACTTGACGGAAAATGTCTAATTTTATTACGTATTGCAATTTGTTGCAGCTTGTGTATGTAAATAAAATTTTTTAGTGACCACATGTTTTTATTTAAAAAATTTGTCAAAAGTTATTGGAACCGTTTTTGAAAGTCGATTTAATTTTTACTCCAATATTTTAATTGAATTTTTTTAAAAACTTTTGCTTCCACAAACTTGCACAATATATGTGACTTTAGGCGGACATGAGGCACATACAATAAGATGTAGAATGTATTTTTTTAATACTAATTTGAAAATGTTTATTTAGGATGACTTTGTTTTGACTTAGTAACCATAAAACAGTATGGTTTTATCTAGGCTATGAATACATACTTTAAGGGCCCACATGTATAGTCCCCTTTCTATTACTTTTAGTAAAACAATAGATTTTTGATTTTTGTAGATTTGTTTTATTTTATTTCTAGTTCTCCGAACAAACAACATTTACATTGTAAATATGTAAGAATTTTATTTATTCTTTAATTAACTATTTAAGAAAGTATAACAAAAACGTATTATCATCATATATCGTTATATAATATTGCAATAATAATAAATTTTAATTAATTTAACTATATTATTTTAGAACTACGGAAGATAGCAAAATTTTGTTAACCAGAATAATATTGCTATATATATATGTTTGTACATATATAATAATTGTTGTTTTTAACAAAATTGAATAATTTAAATGCTGCGTATAGACTTCCAGCGTCTTAGAAGTAAACATGATGATGTTAAACCCAATGAGAATTGACTAAATTCACTGATATTTATGCTGCGCGTTGGAATGTCAATTTTATCTTTGATAATCTACAAAGAATACAAAAGTTACCTAATGAATGTAAATTTCAATGCAATAATTAAAACTCAAATACCTTGTGCGATTCAGGTATTTCTAAAGGTGTTCGATGCACTAGCGTGCCATTAATGTACAACATATTGGTTGCCTGTTCTTCGGACAAGGTGATTTTGTGGTATTTAAAACTGGCTTCACGCTCCATACGTTTAACAATTTCAATACATATTTTACTATTGCTTACACACAGCACATCCGGACCAGCCAAGGTGACATAATATTTAAGGCATTTAGGACCGCCCACCTAACGTTATAAATAACATTTATAAATCAAGCTTAAAATTTAATTTAATATTCAACCTTTATAGGCGTAACTGGATATTCGGGAAATGTTGTAGCAACTGCTCGAGCACCATCTTCATTTGTATGTTCGGAAATGCCCACAAAGAATTCTCTACCTTAAGTTTCAAAGATTTTAAAATAAAATTTTAAATTTCATCGCACTTTTTTTATAATTTATTAATTTTTGTTTTTTGCCTGCCTACCTGTAAACAGGACATCACCACCATCTAATTGTGCGTTTGGATTATCTATTACTTCGACTGGTATATCTAATTCTTTTTTCAATACTATCGCCATGCTATTAGCCTAAAATGAAAAAACATGCAAAATCATAAACAAAACGTTTCTTTAAGTGTAAATTTTTAATTTCGTATTAACCTCTTTTTGTCTCATTGGATTATCAGATTTTCCTATTAAAGCCACTCCATTGCATATAACAGCTGATGTTTCCACAAACACACTTTCTGGCAAATCATCATCGGGTGGTAATTCGATAACATCTAAGCCAATTTCACGTAATAAACTACAATATTGTTTGTGCTGTTCTTTTGCCAATGCAAGGTTAAAGTCTTTTCTTGATTTTAAAGAATCAGATATTCTGAAAAAAGAGAATATTAAATATTTGAAAATCATGCTCGTACAATTTAAATTAGGTGATGATTTCGATGGAAGTAGTAAAAAAGATTATGAATGGAAGGAAGAAGATTATGAATCTGCCTACATTGCACAAAGAAATAACGTTTTAGTATAGTTGGCCAAGAATCATTTTTACACACCCATCGGATAGTTAAGTTAGTTAAGTTAAGCAAGTGGGTATTAAAGTTACCATCTAAAATCGTTTGCGTTGTTACTAGAATAATAAAAGGCCGAATAACTAGGTCACTGTCCAATGAAGATCAAAAAACAAAATTTTGCCAAATAACCTTATGGATTAAAGCAATTAATATTTTTAAAAAACATGTAAACGAAACGTTATTTTCAAGGCTAAAATTCAGAATTTCAGCGAAGATATAATCATGGAATCCAGCAATAAAGGCAATATTTTTCTTCTCTGGTAATTAAAAAGTATAAAATATCTACGTCAAAAAGTAAATGTAAGGAAGCATTATCGGATCACAAATTTCGTTAAAAACTTTTCATAAGAATTGTTTAACATAAATATTTCTTATTACCGACCCATTTCTATCTTTAACAGGTAATTAAAAAACTAAACTATTTTTAAGCAAAATTTTAGCTTTGCTTCTATTTTCAGCATAATTCAATCATATTGTTACGTTTATTCCCTATTTTTTAAAATAACTATACACAACTTTAAGGGCTTTAATTTAATTACACGATTTATCTTTGATAAATCGATGGTAAATTTGCCACTTCAACGGCTGTAAGCTGCTGTATTAACCATCTCCACCCGACCACAAGAGAGGCAGCCTTTATTTACCGTTTTAGGCGGTTCTAGAATTTACTAGAAAATTCGAATTCATCGCATTTACTGCAGATGCTGTAGTCATCATTATTTAGTGTAATTGTTTGGTTGTGTGTTCTCTTTTTTTCTGATTGTTAATCTTAGTTCATAGAATTGTTATGTAGTATGTTGCTGTTGTTGTTTATAAATTTTCTTAGAAACTTCTTGATTTGTTAGCAGACATAATGTGCTATTTCACTTTACCTTTTTTTACAACTTAAGCTAAGCATCTGCATAACAATATAACTAACCTAATAAGAATAATTAAGAAGTTTGTTAAGTATAGCTTAATACTAAATTTTTTTTTGTCTTAAATATATTGTATTTGATTGAATAATTTGTATTTTTATTTTATTTTTTAACCCAAAATGATGTACTTAATATTGCGTATTTATTAAAAAAAAATATTCCTGTCAACTTTCTTTAAGAACTGTTTAGCAGCTTGAAGCTTTGCATTACAAAAACGGTTTTAATATTTGTAAACGTAATGCCATATTTTAAAATCCAGAAGTTAGAAGTTTTTTTAAGTTAACAACCTCTCCTACCTTATTCCTTATCTTTCTAAATGACCTTCTTTGTCGAACTTTCAACCCAATATATTGTTTTGCAGATGACAACGCCATTTGTCACTCGTATTCATTTGGTAATAGACCAGCCATTTGGAGGTTACTTCCAAAAGGCAAAACATGAATGATACGCTTAATCACGATCTTGCGACAATCTTGGAATGGGGTCGTGTGAATAGAGTAGAATTCAATGCTCGTAAGACACAATGTTGCATGCTTACGCATAGATCTTCGTTTGGTAGTGGTGCTGCATCTGTTACTATGGGTGATATAGGTATTACGGAATCGGAAGCTCTTGATGTTCTTGATATGAAAATTCAGTGTGATGTTCGTTGGACTAAACACATTTTTCAGGTTTCTAAAGAAGCTTTCAAGTGCCTCGGTTTTCTAAAGCGGTGTAGAAGATACTTCACCCCATCCGATCTCCGTACTATCTATACCACCTACATCCGTCCGAAAATAGAATACAACTCTCATGTATGGGCCGGCGCTCCAAAGTCTATTTTGGGGTTACTCGACCGCGTACAGGAGAGGGCCAAGAGGCTCATTGCTGACAGTAGGGTATCCAACTCTATTGATTCTCTAGAGCATCGACGCAATGTGGGGTGCATTTCACTGTTCTATCGTTACTACAATGATAAGTGCTCTAATGAAATTAGGGAACTTGTTCCTGATACTCGCACGTTTTCACGTTTAACTCGATTTTCGATGAGTGCACATCCTTTTGTGGTTGATTGGCCAATGAATCGCACTACGCATTACAGGGAAAATTCGTTTTTCAGCAGAACAGTCCGTGTGTGGAGTAAGATCCCTCCGGAGGTCTTTCCTGTCACTTTCAATCTGAGAAAGTTCAAATCGAATGTCCACAGACACTACTCCCTCTTTCCCCCTTCCCGTAACCTAATTTCCTAGTTCTGGCACAGTGCATTGCATACGTAGGGGTCATCCACTGAGTGCTGGTCCTATTAAAAAAAAAATTGAAATTGTCCAGTTAGGCCTGTCACTTGCTTCTCTGTGCATCGTAAGTGATGGGAAAGGACTTTGTAAAATGACTACTAAAAACAAACTGCTATGTGCAAGCAATGGTCGAAAAACTCGTTTAAGGAAACGTTTGTATATAATTAGTTTTGCAGTCATAGCATTACTAGTTTTCTAATTGTTTCACAATAATTTAAAAAACTTGGGTTTTATCAAAAATTATCAATTTTTCGTAGAGATTCTTTTGATTTGATTACTAATACCAGTACGTCTTTTGTGGAACTTTATTTATTATGTATACATTTCATTTATTTCCTATTCTGCTCCTTTGACTAGTTTTGTTCCCATAACATCAAACTTCAAAATTAAAAACTGAGACATACCGCTCTTATAAATATGTGTGCACGGGGCAAAAATAGTAATCAAAGAAACACATGGTATTCATTAAAAACCACTTAATAGCCTTATTCAAATGAACACTTAATATCTGAATAGAATATTGAAGAATATTGAAGCACATTGACTTGAAAATAACAATAATTGCAACATTTAATTACAGTGTGCTTGCCTGAGTGTGCGTGTGTGTATTAAATGATTCTCTTAAATAAATTTTGAACAAACCGCAAACATATGCATTACCACAGAGTGATAATTAATAATGGAAACAATTTTTTTTTAAGTGAAAAGTAACTTTTCGCTTTTTTTAATTAAAAAGCACAGAACAACTTAAGTACTTATTTTCTTTAATGTATGCTAATTAAATTTATATTTTGTAATTTTTGCCATAAAGTTAACTAATAAATTCGTTAAATTAGAAACTGAATGAAAATCTAATTTTTTTTTTAAATTACTTTTATTTTTATTCGACCTTATTTTAATTTTTTTTTTATTTTTTGAAAAAATAAAATCGTTAAATTATTTAAAAGACCGTTAAAAGATTAGTTCATATTTAATTTTTTTTAAAATCATATAATTAAAATCAAAAATTTTTATTTTAAAAATTTATATAAACGAAACTAGAGAACTTTTTAAAAAAGATAATTGGGCAACGCTTAGTTTTAGCGGAGGGTGACTTAACCTTTATGCAAATGCAAAACAACTTAGAAGTTAGTTTTAATCGTATATATTTTTTTAGTCTTGTTCTTTTATCTGTTTGGTTAGTATTTGGCTATTTGGTTCATTTTACACTATAATAATAAAATTTTATTTAAAGTACGCTTTTTGTGAATTTTAGTTTCTCTTTTTGTAGTACTTTTTTGCCTGTTCATAGATTTTAATGAAATGTGACTTATTCTATCTATAATGAATTCATATCATACATATATATAAATAGAATTATTTCTTAAACACTATTTTAAGTAAAATTAATTATATAATTGATTGTTTTGTAACAAAAAACTTTTTTTATGAAGATAATATTTATTTTAGCAAGAATTCGTAAAAATTTGTTATAATTATAAATTAAAATATAAAATCTTCATAAAAGCCTTTAAGTAAATAATAATATTTAAATGTAAATATTTAATAGTGGCTTATGAAAAAATACGTTTGCTTGAGACAATGCGAATATTATATTTTATCCACTAGAAACTCTCATTTTTTAGTAACTAATCCAGAAATCGGCTATATAAATGAAGATTAAAAAAAGGGTTTTTTTGTTTGCTTGAACGTCACACGCCTTAACGGGCAAGCCAATTCATAATTAACTTTAAATCGCATACAGCATACATTTTTTACAATTTTTATCCAGAATAAAAACAAAGGCACTGCATTCTTTTAGGCGTTAGAAATAAAAACATAATTAAATATGCAACATCTAACTATGCTGTCATTCAATATTTTAAAAGTTTGCGAAAATTTTAGCATATAAGAAGACGCAGAAAACCTCTTTTTCTTAAACTAACCTCTTTTGAGCAGCGTAGTCATGATTCCAATACATTTAGGGCAGTAGCATCAAAACAGCGGTTTTACAAGCATTTATAGTTTCTAATATTACCTTTTGATATATACAATTTCATTGTTTTTTTACCTTCTCCTACATGAGGGCAGCGATAGGAAAAATCGGTTATCTTTCATTAGCTTGGCTTGTGTTTTTAATAAAAAAAATATAATTATTTTATTTTATTTATTTATTTATTCAATCTTGTAATATGAAGCCATAGATGGCCAAATTAACAATATTACAAAGCAATTTGCCTAAGACTATAATGCGATGTATATGCATATATTTACAATAAATAATTCATTCATTGATCAAAATATTATCATTAATAATTTTGTGTATAATTTGTTGAAAAGAAAAAAATAAGAAAAAAAAATAAACAATGCAAAAAATAGCTCCCCAGCCGAAAATAAATGAAAAAGTACGAAAAATTTGAAACAACAAGACAATGGTCCCATTTGGTAGCAAGTGGAGATATAAAAACTATTCAGAATTACAATAATGCTTCATAAGTTTCAGACGAAATACATTATTCGAGTGAGAAAATAAACGCAATGACAAAGGTAAAAAATTCCACGAACGGGGAATTCGAACCCTGAAAGAAGATTCAAAAAAAGATGTAAAAATTCGGGATATAAAAAGTTGCGGATTTCTAACCGATCGCGAAAATAAAAATGAACTACTCAAAGAAAGTGGCCTTGAATTCCGAATTATTTTGAAAAAAAGAGCTAAATTGCGAAATTTAACTAAGTTAGCGAAGTTACATCCAAGAATTTATGAAAATATCCCGAAATATGTTCACGACGGCGTATATTATATACAAAGCATATAACAGTATTAAACATCCTCTGAATTCTATGCAAGTGCAACGTACATGTACCACTGAAAACTTCGAAAGCATAGAAGAGTTGTGAGATTAACAAGGCCCAAGACAAACGAGTTCTAATATGTAGAGGTAAGTACAAGTTGCAAGAGTTAATCCTACGTAGAGTAGCAAGGAGTTTGAAGCTCAACTAATCAATGTGGTTCGTAAAAGACAATCTAGTATCTAGAATAATTCCTAGGCATTTTAGTTGGGGTACAATAATAATACGTGATCCATCTAGAAAAATATCAATATCAAAACTAAAACGATTTGTTGGGCCAAACATAATGGCCTTTGTTTTATATGGATTTATTTTCAAGCCGTTTCTCAATGTCCACAGGAGAACACTATCTAAAGTAGAGTTTATGTTATTACTCAAAGTAACAACATTGCCGAAAGAATTTTTAAATAATAAGAAAACATCATCAGCGAACAAATAAGTTTCACAGGTAGATGAGTTTGTAGAAGTGGGTAAGCTATTAATGTATAATGTAAACAAAAGCGGTCCTAAGACGGAGCCCTGAGGAACTCCGGACATTAAAGAACACGCTTCAGAGCTAATGCCGTTAACTTTTTTTTCAGTGTGCTCATAACATAAATTTGCTTTTTCATCCACTCTCAGTTGGTCAAAAAAAATTTTAAATATAATAAGCTGCTGTTGTTATTCTAAAATGTGGTTAAAAATTTCCTGTAGTTTTGAGTTGAGCAATCAATGAAATAGCCACTGGAACAACTTTACCACCAATAATCAATTAAGTGATTTTTTTTAAACTGAAAACTTAACTTAAAACAATTACTCCCAAATAACTATTTTAGAAAAATATTGTTTTTATATTAAACTCTTTTCAAAGTGAAAGTTATTGTGCTTTAAAGTCAACTATTCTTCGCGACATTGTATACAGTGAGAATGAGTGTATAGCACCATCATTAGTTAATAGCTATCTACTTCCATAGTGAAGGTGCTAGTATTAATTATATTTTTTCACACCATACATTCTTGTTAACTAGCAATTGAGTGAGATATGTAACAAATTACTGTTGTATAAAACGTACTATTGAATTAAAAAAACACATTCAAACACCACACCCAAACTATACATTAAAAATGTTTAAGTGCAAATTGAATAACAACAATAAATTATAGCAACAAAAAGATTTTATTTAAATTTGTAAATCTTAGCGTAACAGCAATTTATATAGTACACGGGAAAAGGCAAATTTCAGGACATGTAAGAAATAAAAAGAACTAAAGCTTGGCTGACACTATTGCAAGTTACAAAAACAAAACATCATATCCTTAATAAATAAAAACAACAACGCCCTATTGGCCTACTAAACTATAGAAGTTGTGAATTAGAGATTTTGTTTTTGAATGAAATGCTCTACAAACAGCAATAGTGTGCTAAAAATATCTCTTTTCACATAAAATCGATTTTCAGTAAACTACATATTTACATTTTTTTAGAAAGTGTATTATGTGTGCTTTTTTCTTAATAACGGTGTAAGAAAAATTTACCATTGTTTTTATCTAAAATATTTAAAATGTTTTAACTTTTACTTTATTACGCACCTGGCCACTATGGCATGGCTGTATTTGAGCGTCATTGTTGTATAGTATTTATTTTTTTCAATAGTTTATATTTTTTTTTTTTTTTTTCACTTCACAATTACAGAAAAATAAAAGAGTTTTATTATAACACTAAACAAGTCTTTTTAACTCATTTAACTAAAAAAAAGAACAATGCGATGTATTAAAATTCTTATTTGAGTTGTTAGCAGAGTTTACTTTAATAATCACAACAATTTAGCTGTCATCAGACATTCCATCCACACAACTACCATTGCATTGCTTACATACAAAATTGTTTGTTTATTTTCTCTCTTTTTCAACATCTACTCTATTTTCTTTTATGAACATCTACTACTTAACAACTTAGTTTACACAGTTGCATATAACATGTACTAAATTTAACTGAAGCGGTAACAGGAAACAATTAGGTTTGAAAATTGGTTCATTGCTGTAATAAATTTTAACAACAAAATGATTTTAAACTTGAAATAAATAGCTCTCAGACTGGCATTAAACCAGTTTTCTATCTCGAAGTGAAGGCATGTAGAATACTGTGTAATGTATTCGTTTTTTTGTCAAAACGTAAAATAACCATTAATTGAAAAATATTTTAATATAAAATTAAAAGACACAAATAAGATAGCGAACGATATTCGTCTTTGAAGATTATGTTGGACAGGTATCGGATGGTAATCAATCGACTTAAAAACCATCGTTTTTCCTTTGTGTATACTTTTCTTAAAACACTTGTGTTTTGCAGAGCGAAAAAAATTCCAAAATTTTCAATCACCTACCCAATTGTTCGATTAACTAATAAACAAAAAATATGCTATCAATTCTTTCTAAAATCGGTTTTCACTTATTTAATAAATTTTTATTAAATTCACACTTATTTTGAATTTGTTTTGTTGTGACATTTCTATAATTTTATTAAATTCTTTTTTTCGAATATAACTATTCTTGTAGTAAAATAAAAATATAACTTTTTCATGATATGGGTTTTCGTGTAAATATATAAAAATTAATTTTTAATTTTTCCGGAAGATTTATGATTGCTTTGATTTACAGTTGTTTCGAGGTTTACAACAATTTTAAAATCTGTTTTTTGAAATTGTTATTGAATTTTTTAAACAAGTTTTGCTTAAAGCATTCGATTTAATGTGGTTTTTCGCAGAATTTAGTTTTTTAGTGAACTTGTTTTTGTACACTATGAGAACTTAGAAAAAACGCAAGAGGAATGTATCAATTTGCAAAAAGTTTGCAAATAACAAATTGTCAAGAAACGTGTATTAAAAACGAAATCTAAAATAACTAATAAAAAATTGGTCTAAGGTTTTTATGCGTCTTCAGCATTGCAACAATTGGACGTTATGCGAACTAACAGTATTATAATAATAATTGTAAACAAAATGTAAAACTTAATGATAACTTTCGCCTTTATGATTCCTTCCTTGAAGACTGTTTGTACAAAAAAAGAAAGTTATTAAAATATAAAAATTTGTTTTTTGTATTAAGAATTTTTCCATCGATTAATTATATGACAACTTGATTTTTTACTTGGTTTATATTAACTTTTGGCAATTGTAAACGATTTTTTCTACCTTCTTCCCACTCCACGGGATGAACTTTTTTGCGATGATGGTGCATATTTGCACTAACTTTAAATGTTTGTGGACAATGTGGACACTGATACAGATCTTGGCCAGTATGCGTGGCAATATGTTCGCGTAAAACCTTCGGTCTTTTAAATGCCTTATCACAATAGGTGCATTTATGTTTACGTACTTCTTCGTGAACGTGTTTTTTATGTGTTAACAAAGCATTCTCACTTGAAGCAACTTTGCCACATATTCCGCACACATAAATTGTTGTGCCATCGTGATGAAATGCAGCCATATGACGTCTTAAGGAATTACGTGAATTAAGCTCGGCACCACATTCATTACAAGGAAATTTTGGCCGCTTAACACCAGCATGTTCCATTAAATGTTTCTTAAGAGCTGCTACACCATGTATTGTTTTGCCGCATTGATCGCAAACCCTATCAACATTATGTACAGTTTTGATGTGAGACTTAAGTTGAACTTCAAGAACATAGGCCTTACCACATTCTTGGCAAATAAAATCTTTACTTCCTGTAACATGTGTCAGCATGTGGCGTTCTAAAGTGGGTTTTTGATTGAACATTTTATGGCATACATCACATTCGAATTGCTCTGTATTTTCGTGCATTATCTTTTTGTGAAGTTTAAGATTATACTGACTCGAACTTGGTTTCCCACAAATATCACATTTGTGCATCTCGGGATTTAGATGTAAGCGTATGTGATCCACTAATACATAACGACGATAAAACTTGCGTTCACAACATTTAATATATGCCCTGGTTTTATGTCTCTCTTTGAAGTGCTGTCGTAATTGCTGAAAAGTCTTACTAGTTTCACCGCACATATCGCATTCTAATTCTGGTTTCCATTCAGCTATAAAATTGTCCGATTCCATGCCTTTTTCAAGAAAATTTGAATTGTCCCTCTTGTTGTCTTCTGATATTTTAAGTTTTTTTCTATTACTTGGCAACTTCTCTGCTGGATCTTCATCCATAATACATCTTTTTGGTTTTCTCCCTCTGCGTGATTTTGGTTTTTCGTTTAGCCGAGTATTTTCATTTTCTGATGTTGTTTGTTCACCAATACAATTATCATTTATTTTAATTTTACATTTTCTTAGCGTTATCAAGGGTTTTTCATCATCTTCTTCATCATCCAGATTTAGAGCTACTTTATGCTGGGTTATCAAGTCTTCATTATATATTTCATAATTCTCTTCATACACACAATCAACACTATGTTCATCACCACTTTTATCAAAAACCACTTCGTTGTCTTGGACTCTTTCTTGTTTAACTTCTGCTTCTAATTGTTTGGTCGGGTTACACTTTTCCAGTGTGTTTCTGGTCATAATAATAGTTTGTTGAAATTCATGAAAGTTACTTATGTGCAACCAACATTCAAGGCAGAGGACATTAATTTCTTCTTCACCTTTATAATTCTCATCTACTGTTAGTAGCTGTTAAACAAAAATTTTTAAATATTGACTTTATTAAACATAATTTCACAGACATACATATCTACATTTTTACATACATACCATTGGATCAAAGTATTTTACTGTAATTTCATACATCTCATTACATTCGCCCATTTCGTTTTGGAGAAATTTATACTCGCTGCATGCCGTGCAACACAAATTGCAACATTGTTTCATGGGCATCTTTTTCTTCGTTTTTTATAGAATAAAATTCACAATTAAGTTTTTGTTTCTTAATTTTATTTGTAAACAATTATTTTGTATGGGAATTGCCAGATTTCATATCACAGAGTTGCTTAAACCTGCAGTATTATTAATTAGAAATCTTGCATTTGGCTATATTGAATGCAGAAATACCTTATTTCCTCATAATTAAGAAGAAAGCTTAAAGATAACAGAAGTTTTGATATTTATTTGTTTTTGAATTTTATTCAACCACTTATTTCAATTTTCTTTGCAAATACGCTTATAGCCTGGATACTCGAAGCCTTTACTTTTTTATGTTTTGTAAATTTACTTTTTAAGATCTTTTATTAATAAATAAATAATACCCAGAAGTGAATAGCAGAAAAAATTACTACTTTGAAATATTATTGCAAAGAAAACATTTGTAACTACATAGTTTTACTGCTACAGAACCGGAGGTGTGATAATATATTTTAACGAAAATTGGAAAGTTAATAACATGTTTGAAAAAAAAGGAAGATTTAAAATACTGGATGAATGCATGAGTCATGAAAAATAAAAACAACAGTTTTATAGTGGCAGCAATATACAGATCACCATCCTACAGCGAATCAGAAATTATCGAAGAGCTTAATAAATATAATATTGAAATAATAGTAATAGGAGATTTTAACATAGATTGGTCAGGAAATGGCTTTTAAAGAAAAGCTTCAAAGTATCTTTAAAGATAATGAAGTAAAATAAAAAGTTGACAAATATAATAAAGTAACTGAAAATACTAGAACCATCATCGATTTCTTTATAACGAACAAAGAAAAATAGCAATAGACATAAACAGTAACAATAAAATCTCGGGTCACCAGACGATAAAAATATTGATTGTAACTTAAACAAAATTGAACCAATACAATACAAAGAAGTAGAAAGCTTTGATTATAACAAAAATCTGTTTTTTAGAGATATCTGCGCTATGACTGTGAAATGAATTCTCTGTAAGGATTTGTTGAAAATGTTTGCTGATTCTACGTCTTGTTTAGAATTTTCAGTGCAGATTTGGAATGCTCCACTTTATGTTCAAACTTCCATTCCTAAAAAATATAATTTAAATAAGTATATATCCGATGTTGCGACAAATTATGTGCCACTTTTAAAGTAACAGATAATATTTTAAATCGTAAAATTTAATGATTTATATTGGAATATGTTTAATTAGAATTGCCAACTGCTATTTACACTCAACTTCACGTTTAAAACTATTTGCCTAGTTTACAATTACTTTAATATTTATTATATTACAACTTGTTTTTTAACTTGATTAATGTTTATTTTTGGATGCTGAAGGCGATTCTTACGACCTTCTTCCCATTCTATGGGATGTACTTTCTTGCGATGATGATGCATATTAGCACTAACTTTAAATGTTTGCGGACAATGTGGACACTGGTACAAATCTTGTCCCGTATGGGTTGCAATATGTTCGCGCAAAGATTTCGGACGTTTAAATGCTTTATCACAGTATGTACACTTGTGTTTACGTTCTTCAACATGAACCAGCTTTTTGTGGTTCCACAAAGCATTTTCACTAGCAGCAACTTTACCACACACACCGCAAACATATATAGTTGACCCGTCATTGTGATAGGCTGCCTTGTGACGTTTAAGGCCATTGGGAGACTTAAGTTCAAGGCCGCACACGTCGCAAGGAAATTTAGGTCGCTCAATGCCGGCATGCTCCATAAGATGTTTTTTAAGAGCTTGGAATCCATGTATAGTTTTGCCGCACTGATCACAAACGCGATCAACATTATGTACATGTTTGATGTGCAATTTAAGCAGTTGTTCAGCAACATACCCCTTGCCACATTCCGAGCAAATGTAATCCTTGCTGCCTGTAGCGTGTGTGAGTAAATGTCTCTCTAATGTTACTTTCTGTTTAAAAAGTTTTTCACAAATGTCGCATTTCAGTTGTTTTGTGTCTTCGTGCATAACTTTTTTATGCAGTTTCAGATTGTGTTTAGTTGAACTGGATTTTCCGCATATGTCACACTTATGAGTTTCCGGATTAAGGTGTAATTGAATATGATTGACAAGGACACACCGACGAAAGAATTTACGCTCACAGCATTTAATATAAAATCTTGTTTTATGTTTCTCTTTAAAATGACTGCGAAGTTTATCAAAATTAATAGCCGTTTCACTGCATAAATCGCAAATTAATTCAGGTTTCCACTCGGCTATGAATGCATCAGACTCTCTAGCTTTTTCCAAATTAAAAGCGGAACTGCCTTTTTCTTTTTTTTGTTCGATTAGTTTGGATTTTTTTCTTTTGCTGTTTGCAATTATTTCTTTACAACTCCCATAAGGTTTAACAAGTTTGTCATTAATATTTTTTGGCTTCCTACCACGCTTCACTTTAATTAATAAATTTTTTTTAATGTTATCATTTTCCCCTTCTTTCATTATTGATCCTAGACTATCTTCGCAGCTCGTAGGTGACTCTGTTTTGATGTCTAGATTTTGTTCATAATCATCAATTTGGCCATCTTCATCTTCACTTTTGTCCAAACTTTCACTATCTACCACATTAGAAGAAGAAACCGCTTGTCCACATTCTTCTTTTACTTCAATAGGCAAAGTTTTTATATGAGATTTATCTTCCCACAACATTCGCGTTTTTAACACGATTTGTTGAAATTCATGAAACTCATTTATGTGGAACCAACAGTCTTGACAAAGAACCTGTACAGGTTTAGAGTTTGTGCTTCCATATTCTGTGAGTAACTTACAAGAAATAAAATGGTAAACTTTAAAACAAATAAAAAATAGAAGTGTTTAATTTCATTACCATGGGATCAAAATATTTTACAGTGATTTCATATATTTCATTACTTTCGCCCAAATCACTTTGTAGTGATTTATATTCAGCACATGTATTGCAACACAAACTGCAACAATATTTTATAGACATTTTTGAAGAATAACCATAAAATAAATAAACAAATGAAAGAAGCACAGGGGAATCAGTATTAATATATTTATTTTGTTTTATTTGTAAACAAAAATTTTTGTATTGCCATACTTTTTACTTTACACATTATTCAATTCATTATTCCAGGAAGAGGAAAACAAATCCTATATAAATAAAAAAAATTTTGCACACCTCCGTCAATCGACTTAAAAAATTATATCTATCAAAATTAAAAATGTACTAAATTTTACAAAAAAAAAGGTATTTAAATAATCAAAATTAAGCAAATAATTTAATTTTTATTTTTTAATAAGGTTCGTTATTAATTGTAAGCAATTGTAAAGACATTATTACGATGCGACCAAATGAACAAAAACTGAATTTAATTCTGCAGGTATCTCACTTTTACTCTTTAAAATTATTCGATATTAATTGAACAAACTGCCGAATAATCATTGATTTGAAGAATAGTTGGAATTTTAAAATCAGATATTAAAAATAAAAACTGATAATCATCGCAAAACAATGATTATCGATATCCAAACAAATGAAATAATAAAATCTTAATAAAAAACGAATAAAAAGCGTGGTTTAAATTGAGTAAAATTAATGCAGGCTGAAAATATTTTTTTATAAAATTTATAAACAGACATGAACTAAAAGCCTGGCTAAAAACTTATCTTTCCGTTCATACAAATAATAATTTAACTAAAAATAATAAAAAGAAAAAAATTACAACAAAAATTGAAAAATATGTCGAGTATTTACTTAACCTTTTCGAAAAAATCATATCATTTAGTACTTATCGTAAGAGTTTCTTTTTTAAAAAAATACATATTTTTGGTTAATATAAATAAACAAATATGTTTGTGTATTTGTTGGCATAGACAATAAGAAAGAAAGAAAGAATTCGATTAACGAGTGTTATAGCGAGTTGCTTACGTTTTATATATATTCAAATAAATGTGTTTATTTTATTTGGTAGGACTATTCTATTTTAGCTCAGTTGCGCCAACGAAATAAAATTTCTTTAAAATGTTTTCCGAAATGCTATCCTTATTTCATGATTATAATTTGGTACATAGTGTTTGATAGGAAATTAAATAGGCTCTGCAATGTAAAATTTAAAATTTTTGTGAATATATTAGTAGTATTAAACAAAATTACTAAGTTAGACAAAAGCATTTTAAAATTTTAAATAAATTATGTTTCAATTATAGTGAACATGAAAATTCTGCATACTCTGGCAACTCTGTATCGTTTTGCTTACAAACAAAAAAATGGAAACTTTAATATTTGTTAAACAAAACAAACAAATTTCAAATTAAAAATGTCTGTAAAACTAAATTGCTCCTTGTGTTGTATCCCATGCAGTGCATTTAAGTCATTACAGAATGATGAGGGAGAATGCAATGACACCTATGAAATTACAGTTAAATATTTTGACCCGATGGTAAGATATAAGATTTTTTAAATATAAGGAGCTAGGCCGTAATCACCAAAAACATTTACTGTAATTATAGTTGCTAACAGAACTAGTTAGTTCAAAGTGCTCTAAAAATAATAAGATACTTTGCCAAGATTGCTGGACGCACATAAATGAATTCTACGAATTTCAACAAACTATAATAAAGACACGTTCATTATTAGAAGAAACCTATTTAAAACAGTTGCCTGTGCAAATTAAAGAGGAAGAAGAGGAGGAAAAACTTCCGTCGTTAATAAGTGGAAATATTAATAATGTAAATAACAGTGATGAGGAGCTAACACATATTGAAGATTTATTAATAAAAAACGATTCGGAGGAAGATCAGGATATATTAGGAGATGGTCGCAATATAGACAACGACGACGACGATGATGATGAGGATGACACAAAGCCTTTAATTGAACTAAGAAAAGTAAAAAGGTCTATTAAAATCATTGAGGATAATGACAATCCAATTGGAGATACGAAAAAAACTGTCGCTGAGAAGAAACCTAAATCTCGAAGAGGTCGGAAGCCTAAAGAGTCTTTTAAGGAGAATGCAATAAAAGCAGATTGTGGCGTAAGTGACGAAGAGTTTGAAAAATCCCCTAGAAAGAAAAAGAAATTAAAACATCCAGGTGCAGATGCAGAAAAACCTAAAAACGGCTTAGAGAAGGGAAGAGAATCCGATGAATTTATAGCACAATGGAAGCCCTTGCTGGAATGTGATATTTGTAACGAGACTTTTCCAGCTTTCGACTTGTTAAAGGGACATTTCAAGAAAATACATAGCACGAGATGTTATATCAAATGTTGTGAACGAAAATTTTATCGACGTTGTGTCTTGGTAGATCACATTCGTCTACATATTAATCCAGAAACTCATAAATGCGACATATGTGGTAAACCAAGTTCCAGCAAATATAATCTTAAATTACATAAAAAAGTTGTACATGAAGAAACTGAGCCGTTTGAATGTGAAGTATGCCATAGATATTTTAATCAAAAACCCAATTTAGAAAGACATTTGCTTACTCACGTTACTGGTAGCAAGGATTTTGTTTGTAAGGAATGTGGCAAAGGATACGTTTTAGAATGTCAGCTTAAATCACATGTTAAAACGGTTCATAGCGATAATCGAGTGTGTGATCAGTGTGGTAAAACTCTACATGGCATCGGAGCACTGAAAAAGCATCTTATGGAACATGCTGGAATTGAAAAACCGAAATATCCCTGTGATGAATGTGGTGCTCAATTAAGATCACGTGGAAACTTAAGGCGTCATAAGGCGGCATATCATAATGATGGCAAAACTATATATGTTTGTAGTATTTGCGGCAAAGTGGCTGCCAGTGAATATGGCTTGTTAACACACAAAAAAAATGTTCACCAAGTAGAACGTAAACACAAATGTACATATTGCGATAAGGCATTTAAACGACCTAAATTTTTACGTGAGCATATTGCAACACATACCGGAGAGGATCTGTATCAGTGTCCTCATTGTCCACAAACATTTAAAGTCAGTTCAAATATGCATCATCATCGAAAGAAAGCCCATCCGATTGAATTTGAAGAAGGGAGAAAAAACCGCTTGCAATTGCGTAAAGTAGACATAACTCAAGTTACAAATCAAGTTGTACTATAAGTTAACTAATTAAAAATAGATATAACTTTAACAAAAATTATTTTACCATTTAAATACAAGCACATTTCTTTGTTTATTTTATTTATACTAGTCCAAGTTATTACAGATTTTTTTAAGTTTTTCTTTTTTAAATAAATGCATATATTTTTTAAATAACAAACAAATTCAAAACTCTTCAACACCACTGCTTAGAACGAAACAATTGGCGAGTAAACACAATGTAAATATTACCCATCTAATTTACAAATAACGTGCGGATTTACAGTCTAGGCTTGTCAAGAAAGTAAAAACATCAAGACAGCCATATTTATAAATAGAATTAAAATTTTTACAAAGTTTGAGTGGTTTTAAATGAGCGAAGGTACATACCGTGTGTGTAGAACAAAGTACACCTAAAAGTCCGGAAATATTTAGTAATCAACTGGCGTCTCCTTTTTTGTAGAACTTAATACTTCTCAATTGAAGCGCTGTACCTAATTGAAGACAGATCAAAAATCGCTGAAAGAAGAGTTTTTGTTTTTGGTGTTTAATAGAATACGGATGGTCATGTTTAATTTTCAAATACGGTTAGATCTTTGAAAAAATGTGCTTTTTATTAAATATTTTTGCAAACATTGAACACTAACTAAAGCGTCATTACCCTTTACATAACCCCGAAGACCAAATATATTTATTTTAAAATTAAATCAATGCAATGTCAGTTTATGAGCTAGTAGATAATAATTGAGCAGGGAAAGCTTTAATTGACGCTCTAAATTAAAAATTTCGCAAAAAATTCGATTTCATTATTGAATTTGAAAATCTATATTTTACAGATGATAAACTAGCAAAAATCATAAAATTTTAAGTACACTACGAAATAATAATAGCAGTTACTCAACATTTTTGTAGCTCGACTTTAGAGGCTGTTGGACACAGATACATGTATATACAACAAATAAAAGCATTAATTTGCACATGTTTATGCAAATTCATGTTAAATTAAGCTATTCTCTATTCGTCTATTTGTTATGTCATTTTGTATGACCAATGTAAAAAGTTATTGGATTTATAAACTTTAATTATTTTTGCTATCTTTATTAAATAAATTAAAATAAATCGTCGCTTTCTAACATATTTAGATAACAACTTCATTCGATACCAAGTTGACATCCACTTTTGTTATAATTGGCTTATTCATTCTACCTTCAGCCCATTCTTTTGGATGGGCCTTTTTTCGATGATGATGCATATTAGCATTGACCTTAAATGTCTTTGGACAATGAGGGCATTGGTATAAATCTTCTCCCGTATGAGTGGCCATATGTTCACGCAATACTATAGCAACCTTAAAGCCCTTGTCACAAATAGTACATTTGAATTTACGCTCCGCTTGATGGACATATTTTTTGTGGCTACGCAAAGCTGTTTCAGTTGGTGCAATTTTACCACATTCGCTACAGACATAAACCGTAGAGCCATCGTGATGGGCTACTGTCTTGTGTCGTTTTAAACTAGAACGGGAATTCAATTCAGCATTACATTGATCGCATGGCCATTTGCGTTTTTTAATACCAGCATGTTCGAGTATATGTTGCTTAAGGGCATAAACGCCATGAATTGTTTTACCACATTGATCACACACACGATCAACATTGTGCACCATACGTTCATGTATCTTGCGGCGTTGTTCTGTCGAAAAGCCTTTTCCACATTCGCTGCATTTAAAATCTTTGCCTGTGTCATGTGTTTCCATATGTGTTTTTAGTGTGCATTTTTTAGCAAAGCGCTTCTGGCATATGGAACATTCAAAGGGACGCTCTTGTCCTTCTGCCGTATGTTTTTCATGCATATGCTTATTAAGGTTACGACTATTTGTCGAAACTTTTTCGCATATTTTACATTTAAAGGTATTTGGGTCTATGTGAAATCGTATATGTTCGACTATATCGAAACGATGTTTTAATTTGCGTTGACAGCAAGAAACGTAACATTTTTGCTTGGGATGATCTGTACTAAAATGCTTTCTTAACAGCGTTAAATTTGTAAAAACTTGATTGCAGAGGTCACATTCCAAAACTTGCTTCCACTCAGCAATAAATGCGTCTATTTCTTGTGTTTTCTGTTTACTTGTCTTCTGTTTGTCATTGGAGGAAACGAAAGCATCCGGATCGGCATGGTGATGATTATTATCACTGTCATTATCATCATGATCAATGTCATAATCATCGTCATCATCATTTGATGATTGGTTCGAATCCTGATCATTGTTTTCCGATTTAAAACTTATATCGGGATCCTTGGTCGAATCATCACCTCCAGTTTCTGTTTTAATAGGAAGGTTCTTAACATCTAATTCCTTTGGTTTTGTTTTGCGTTTTAAATTTCTTTTTGTCTGAGGTGTGCTATTTTTGATGTTTATATTTGTTGATTTTCTTGTGCGTTTACTAGGGGTGGTGTCGTCCTCCTTTTTCGGTTTTCGTCCTCTTTTCTTTTTTGTACTTTTAGGTAAGCTGCTAATAAGGGGCTTTTCATCATCCGATGAAAAGGGATTGTCATCCTTAATATCATCGCCATCTAAGTCTGGTAGGAACACTTCATTTTTCTCCTCAACATCCGCACTCACAATATTAAAGACATCATTATACATCTCAGTTTCGCTTGGGGTTTGCGTATTAATATCTGGTTCAGCTGCAGACGCCATATCATCTTCAAGCTTGATATTGGTTACAACCTGTTTAAATTCTTGATCTAATTTTGTTTGAGCATTGAGTACAGACTGTTGAAAAGTATGAAAATCTTCAATATGGTGCCAGCACTCCATACATATAACCATAGACAGTTGTGGGTATTGCTGTGAATTGAGAAACTAAAGCACATTCCGTTTAACAACAATAAAAATTAAACCTTTTATCAACAAAAAAATTTTTACATACCATGGGATCGAAATATTTCACTGTAATTTCGTACACTTCGTTCCCCTGGCCAAATTCATCGAATAAACTCTTGCTTTCGGTGTATGAACAGATGCACAAACGACATAAATAATTTGAAGACATTATTTTTGCGAGCAGCTTAGTTATATTTATTTAAATTCACATTTATTAAATAAAAAGTTTCCTTAAATGTATATTTTTTTAACTTTTTGTATTTGTGTTATTCACTAGGGAATGACGACAGAAATTTTTATTTACGTACACGACTTAAAGCAAAACCAAGGAATTAAATAGTTCAGGGTTCAAAGTTATGTTGCCTGTATTTATGTTTATTACACATAAATTGAGTTTGAATATTGAAATCGTGAAATCGTGTCATAGACCTAGGTTAATTGCACGTCCATTTTTATTTTACCATTTTTTCGAAAGTTGGTATTGCCCTCTGAATTTTGGAATATGTGTTAAAGTTTTTAATTCTGCCTAAGAACACGAAATTTATAAAATCGTGGTTGTATAATCCCCAATATAATAATACCCGCATCAATTTTGTTTTGTATATTAAATTTAAATACAAAATATTTGTTTTCTGAAGTAGAAGAGAAACCGGTAGTTAGTTGGTTTGTACAAAATATTTATTTTTTAATTTTTTAATAAATAGTTTTATATATCTAAGTTTAAATATATTAGACATCGTGTAAAGGTAATGATAAAGAGAATTCCAATAAGGCTTATGTAGGTACAATAAATTAGATAAAAAATAAAGGCATAATTCACAGAAAACGGCATTATCTCCACATTGTTCTAAAATGAATCAACATTTTAATTTTGAAAATGTTTCAATTTAAAATTATTTTCTAAATTTCCATAGACGTCGTCATATGTTACAAAAGACACAAATAACTAAAGTTCCAACAACACCAAAATCTATATAATTTTATGTAACGTTTTACTACGAAAATTCCTGTATGTTATGGCAATAAAAAATTTAACCAAATTATTTGAAAAGTTTTTTTTTATATCACAAGATTATATAAATGCATTAGTAAAATATTTTTTCAATTTATAGTTTCTATTGATTTTGTTTTTGAAAAAAAATGTTTATTTTGAGTGTGTTTGACAAGTTATTCAGTTATTTGTTTCGTTAAAAATTTTGTTTATATACATTTCCATTTAGTGTTTCTGATGATGCCACAGAACAGCGTGATGAAATACGGATAATAAAAAACAAACAATTTATAATAAATACCTAGTGCTTTAAATTTTAATATTTTGCTGAATATGTAACGTTTATTTCTTATATGCTTATTATAGCTGGTGTACTTATCGTGGTCACAAGGATATGCAAACAGCTGTCAGTAATATTGAGTAAAACAACATTTTTTCGAATATTTATATAAAACCTTAAAATGGGTGCTATCCAGAAATTTTGTTTTCTATTATAATTTCTTATATTTTAATTACCTGGTTATTAAATATAAGAACCCCTAGAAAAAACAAAATATAGAACAAGGTTAATTAAAAAAAAATTCACAAAATACTCTTAATCATTTTATTTTCAGCAAGAAACAAAATAATCCTCTCTGTTTGAAGAATTTTTTTTGAAAGAATGTTTTTAATAAAAATAGTCGATTTTTATTAAAAAAGTTAAAAATAATCCTTAATGAAAAAATTGGATTTCAGTTCCTTTGAAAATTAAATTAATTTTTTTTAAAATAATATTTATGAATAAAATAAGTTCGGACTTGAAAACTGGGCAAAGCTGCTTGTTTGGAATAAAAACAACAGAAACAATGATAATTTTTTAAATTAATATTTTATTCTCTAAAGTACAACTTGATTTTTTACATGGTTTATATCAACCTTAGGTACTTGTAAACGATTTTTTCTGCCCTCTTCCCATTCAACAGGATGGACTTTTTTACGATGATGATGCATATTTGCACTCACTTTAAATGTCTGTGGACAATGTGGACACTGATACAGATCTTGACCTGTGTGGGTTGCAATGTGTTCTAATAAGTTTTTTGGTCGCTTAAATGCTTTATCGCAAACGGTGCACTTATGTTTCCGTTTTTCTTCATGAACATATTTTTTATGATTTAATAAAGCACTTTCGCTGGCTGCCACTTTACCACAAATACCACAGACATAGATTGTTGAGCCGTCATGATGGTATGCGGCTTTATGTCTTTTTAAACCATTTCGAGAATTCAGTTCAACTTTGCATTCGTTGCAAGGAAATTTAGGTTTCTTTATACCAGCATGTTCCATTAAGTGTTTTTTTAAAGCTTGAATTCCATGAATAGTTTTTCCACACTGATCGCAAATACGATCAACGTTATGCACTGTTTTGATATGGGATTTAAGTTGTACTTCAAGCACATATGCTTTGCCACAATCTTGACAAACGAATTCTTTTGCTCCTGTAACGTGGGTTAGTAAGTGACGATCTAAAGAGGTTTTGAGATTAAATAGTTTATGGCAAACTTCGCATTCGAGTTGCTCAGTTTTTTCGTGCATTAATTTTTTATGAAGTTTAAGATTGTTTTTGTTTGCACTAACTTTTCCACATATTTCACATTTATGGGTATCTGGATTAAGGTGTAACTGAAGATGGTTAACTAAAACGTAACGACGGTAAAATTTACGCTCACAGCACTTTATATAGAATCTAGATTTATGTTTATCTTTAAAATGAGAACGTAATTTATCAAAACTAGATGTCGTTTCATCGCATAAATCGCATTCTAAAATGGGTTTCCATTCACGAATAAAATCGTCAGATTCTCGAGCTTTTTTCAAATTAAATTTAGAATTGCTTTTTTTTAACTTATTGCCTTCATTTTTTCTTTGGATATCATTTTCGTCAAAAATTTCTCCTTTCTCTTTTGAAGCAATATTTTTGCGCTTTCTACCTCTTCGAACTTTAATATTTATATTCTGAGTGTTATTTTCGGAATTTGCGCTAAGTGGAATTGGGATTTCGTTATTTGCTGTTTCCTTTTTTTTCAAACTTATTAACGGCTTTTCATCATCTTCATCATTTGAGGTCATTGAATCCTTCTCAAGGTACTCCATTTCATTTTTAATATCAACTTCAAATCCACAGCCTTCATCATCATTATTACTATTTTTTATGTCTATGCCATCTTCAATATTTACAGCCTCATCTTTCAAATCGATATCATTTTCCGCTTTAATAATTGTCAGCTGTTTTATTTCGGATTTCTCTAGCAGTGTTCGTGCTTTTATAACATTTTGCTGAAATTGGTTAAACTCTTTAATGGGAACCCAACAACTTTGACACAGAACTTTGTTTTCCTGCTGAAAGATACTGTCCTCATCAAGAGTTATTAGCTAAAAGGAAATTAGGTGTAATGCATTACATTATATTTGAAATATGGATTTCTATGCACTTACCATTGGATCAAAATATTTGACCGTAATTTCATAGACCTCATTTTGTAATTTTATATAATCGCTTCTCGATGAGCAGCATAAGCTGCAGCATAATTCTATCGACATTAAAAATTGCAAATTCAATTTCGGCTTTCTAAAAAGTTTTTGTAAACAAAAACTTGAAGCTTGCCACCATTTATTTAAAATTATGACCCACGCTGCCATATCCAAGAAAAAAACGGGTTCGGGTATCAGAAAAAAGAGTAAAAAATTATTAGTTTTTTATTTATTTATTAACAATAAATAAATTCACAAATCAATAATTATAATTATCGGAACTGGCTAAGCACTAGGCCTTTACCTTATAAAAAAATATTAAACTTTATTTGTTATTATTTGATTATTATTTTCAGTTTTATTCGACCTTTTTTATTTTTATTAAATATGTACTAATCTTTTAAATAAACAAAAAAATGCTTAATTATAAAAAAGTAATAATTACTTATTAAAAAGGGCAAATAACTATAATTATTATATAAGAGTAAAAAATCTTAATTTAGGAAATACTATTTTTTTGTATCACGCAAAATTTTATAGTTATTCTGAGGTCAATCGGTTTTTTTGCATGATGGATACTTCCTAATTGTTTGTTTATATGCCTAGTTTTTCAGTAACCGCCTGTCGAAATATATTCTACAAAGAAAAAAAATTAACGTAATTGTTTCTTATTAGAAAATAACAATTTTTAATAAGCCTTGCTGAAAATATTCATTAACAATAACACTTCTAATTTATCCATTTAGGCATTAAGAAATATAGTTTCTCATGCTTCTGCCGAAATAATGAGATACCCCTTAATCGCACTATATAATGAACCGTTTTCTAGATATTCCGAAGCAATATATACAGTTCGCCTGGTTTACTAATTTATTAGATCATGTAATCTGAGAAAGATGGTGGGCCAAAAGCGATGTTAGCAGCGCCAGAGAAAAAGTTTTTTGCAAAGCACTACTCCAAATTTCACCCTACGATCTATCGTTGCATACATCACCCATAGTTTAGCAACAAACCTTCTAACAAAATTAAACTTTTGTCTCCTTTCCAGAACTTTTAAACAAATTATTAGAAAAAAAACACAAATTTTTCAATGCAAATTTAACTGCTTTCCAAATGCTTAAATACTCATAATTTCTTTCTATTGTACTGTTCCTATGTTATACCATTCAATTAATAAAATATTTAGATATTACTTCAGCCATATATATACACGGAGGTCTGTAACTTCAATTTTTTGAATTTGCATTTTCTCAATATATTCTTTCTTTTCCGTTTATTCTGATGCTATTCTTTCTGTTGTAAAATCAGACTTACATTCATTTATATAATTGTACATATATTATAAAATAATCGTTAATGAGAAAAAATATTTTGTACACACTGTTTATTGTTTACGTTCTTAGCAACTTATTGGTGTGTGTTAACAATCTGCAATGAATGAATGAAATAACAATAATTAATATTCATTTGAAAAATTTGTATTTTTTTGTGTTACGGGACACATCAATGATTAATTAAAAGTTAATAATGTCCTCAGTATCGTTATGTGGTTTGTGTCTTAGTGCTCGCACTAAGTTTAAAAATCTTTACGATAAATATGACCAGGAAAATGAAATTTTTGAAATAACTGCAAAGTACTTTGATCCGAATGTAAGTTAAATTTTATGTTTATAAAAGCTGTAAAAAATCATTTTTCAGTTACTGAAATCTAAACAATATCCGCAAGCCTCCATGAGCATATGTATAAAATGTTGGCAGCACATTTTTGACTTTCATAATTTTCAACAATCTGTTCTTATTGCTCATAAGACGCTCCTGTCAAATTCTACCGAAGTAGATATTAAATTGGAAGACGATTTGCCGACCGATATCGAATATAAGAAATCAAGACAAAACATTGAAAGTGAAATTTGTTTATCTCAGTTTAATGATACAGCAATTAAAAATGAAATTAATTTTCCAAGTAACAGAGGCTCAAGTGATGATCCACAAAATGCACACAGTGGAACGTGCAACCAAATATCAAAAATGGGACAAAAGCAAGCAATGCAAGAGAAAGCTAAAAAAGAAAATCAGTTGGAAAGTACCTCAGATGAAAGTGGAATAATTCAAACTGGTGGGAAGCACAAAGTAAATAAGGGTACCCAACACAATGATTCTTCTCATCTATCTTCAAATTGTAATGACTCCGAGGATGATTCCATTTCTATTGTTTCCTCCAATAATATGAAAAAGACAGCAAATGAGAAAAGAATAGAAATCGATTCATTTATAGCCGAGTGGAAACCACAATTAGAATGTGACGTATGCAAACAAAATTTCCCAAACTTATCGCTTTTACGTAGACATTTTAGTTCAAACCATTCAAAAGAAAAATGCTATGTTCTTTGTTGTCAACAAAAATTAGTACAACGTTTTCATATAGTAGAACATATTCGATATCATATGGATTCAAATATCTTTAAGTGTGATATTTGTGAGAAAACGTTTTTAAATAGCCGTAATTTAGGTTACCATAAGCGTGACCAACACACAACAGAAGGTCAGGAGCGTTCTTTTGAATGTCTTGTATGTCAAAAACGTTTCTTAAAAAAAGGGGGTCTAAAAGCCCACATGGAAACACATAATACTGATAAAACCTACAAATGTAACCAATGTAAAAAAGGATTTTCTACAGAACAGCGCCTTAAAGTACACGTGCGTTCGGTCCACAATGTTGATCGCGTATGTGACCAATGTGGCAAAACGATACGTGGAGATGCTGCTCTTAAACAACACATACTAGAGCATGCTGGTGTCGAAAAACAAAAATGGGCTTGTGATCAATGTGAAGCTAAACTGACATCACATTTTAGTTTAAAACGTCATAAAAGAATACATGACACAACCACGACTTATGTTTGCAATGAATGTGGAAAAGCTGTTTCTACCGAAACAGCTTTACAAAGTCATAAAAAATATTCTCATCAATTAGAACGTAATTTAAAATGTACCATTTGTAACAAGGCTTTTAAAGTGGTACATGTTTTACGCGAACACATGGCTACCCATACAGGAGAAGATTTATATAAATGTCCTCATTGTCCACAGACATTCAGGGCTAATGCTAACATGCACCATCATCGAAAGAAGGCACATCCTAAAGAATGGACAGAAGGTAGAAGGAGAAAAATTTCTAAAAGTATTAATATGATAACAAACAAAAATGTTATACAAAAAGAAGAGTGAAAGTTGTCTTTTTAAAACTCATCTCGAATGTATGCATACGTACGCAGTATAAATATTTAATAAATAAACTTAAGTGTAAGAGCTAGCCGTCCGAATTTATTTTCCTATTTGTGGGTTATTTTTTTAATTTTAAATCGTCGGTACAGTCTTTTGAAGGATTCGTGTTTCTCGAACACACATATTTTTTTTAATATATGCAATGGCTTTGTGGAGTACCTTGTATGAACGAAACTCGTCTACTCGAAAATTAAAACAAGACAAATAATTTAGTTTAAATTCTAAATCGATAAACAACAATTGTTTGATTTCGGCTTAACTCATATCTTGTTAATTTCTGAATTTAAAAAAAAATTATTTTAAAATTGTGTTAATTTTTAAATCAAGCAGGAAAAATTAGGCGATACCAGATTATAACGCAACATTTTTCAAATCACCTTTTATGAAAAATTTTCATAATAATTATTTGGTTAAACAAAATCCACACATAAGACGGTTTAAAAGTTATAAAAATAAGAGTAAAAGCTGCGGCTTACGTAAATTTAGCAGTTAAATAGAAAAATGTATTTCGTTTATCCTCATATAGTTTCCTTAGGCTTTTGGCTGATTGTAATTTTACCAGCTTTTCGTTTGTTTAAAAAAGCAGTTATAAAATATTTCATCATTGCAAGATAAATTTTTTTTGTGTGTCCCTGATTTCAATTTGATTTCCTTCGTAAATATGTTTGTATGTATGTAGAACAGGTGTTTCTTTAAACGTTTCTTGTGTGATGGTGCGTCTGTACTTGAAAGAACGTGATTTCTTAATCTCCTTCCATTTGATGTTATATAACATGCAGGACTATATTGCACGAGTATTTCAAAAACTTAGTGGATCCCGAACATTTCTTAATTAGTGTCTAATTTTCAAACAAACAGATATGGCAACAAAGTAAATGATTTCTTATAAGATAATTGGCAACTTTGTCTAAGAATTTGTTTATAAAAAAATAAAGCAGCAAACGTATTTACATCACGAAGTAGTATCAGTTCATTATCTGAATATATTCCTTAAATTGCTTTTTTATTGAGTTATCCAATGTTTACTTTGTTTATATTGATGTTCGTTTGTAATTAAAATGCTTCAAAAGTATTATACAAAAAGATTAAGTACTTTTTTTAAGTGAAATATGTCTATGAAGTTATACTGTTGTTTGTGTTGCATGCCTGACATAAGTGAATATAAGTATTTACAAAATGTTTCTGGCGAATGTAATGATGTTTATGAAATTACAGTTAAATATTTTGATCCAATGGTAAGATTAGTTATCAGGGATCCACCGTGGATTTGCATATTAACAAATGAAAATTATTTTTTTCTAGTTGTTTATAGATGAAATAAGTACTTGTCAGAATAAAGTACTTTGCCAGAATTGTTGGGTACACATACAAGACTTTCATGATTTCCAGCAAACAGTATTAAAAACAAGGACATCATTGGAGCACATCAACATACAGAAATTACCATTGCAAATTAAACTGGAAAAAGAACAAATTACAAAAGTATTAATTAATGATAATGACACCGATAGTGAAGAGCTCGTACAATTAAATAAATTAATAAAAAATGATTTAGATGTTGATAATAATTTTGAGAAGGATTTTGATATTTTCAATGATAACGGTGAGAATGATGATAGCTCTTTGTCACAAAACCGCACAAAAATTGATATTGAAACAGACAATCAAAAAGCAAACAATTCGAAGAAAAACGAAAAGATTTATTTAAAAAAATCAAGAAAATTCTCGAAAGGAAGAAAAAGATTAAAGCCCAATGGGAACGATGACAGTAGTGATGACAGTTTATTGAAAACAAAGAAAAATTTCAAATCTTCACCTAAGGATGCAGACTTTCATCCAACCTTAGATAAAGGTAGAGAATATGATGCATTTATAGCAGAATGGAAATCACAGCTGGAATGTGATATTTGTAGTGAAACGTTCCCTGTTTTTGACTTGTTAAAAGTTCATTTTAAGAATAAACACAACAATAAAGCTTATGTAAAATGTTGTGACCGTAAATTTGAACGACGTTGCAGTTTAGTTGAACACATTCGTTTGCATATAAATCCGGAGATGCACAAATGTGATATATGTGGTAAAATAAGCGGAAGTAAATATAGTTTACAGCACCATAAAAAAACTTTACACGAAGAATCTCAAAGGTTTAAATGTAATGAATGTCCCAAGATTTTTAAACAAAAACAAAATCTAAAATGCCATTTATTAACTCATGTTACGGGAAATAAAGATTTTAAATGTAATGAATGCGACAAGGCTTACGTTTTGGAATTTCAACTTAAAAAACACATAAAATTGGTTCATGTCGACAGCAGAATTTGCGATCAATGTGGTAAAACGTTACACGGTATAGGAGCACTTAAGAATCATCTTAAGGAACATGCCGGTATTGAGAAACCTAAATTTCCGTGTGATGAATGCGGTGCCGAGCTAGGCTCTCGTATCACGTTAAAACGTCATAAAGCATCATATCATAATGACGGTTCTATTGTTTACGTTTGTAGTTTGTGCGGGAAAGTTTCATCTACTGAAAGGGCGCTAAAAAATCATAAAAAATATGTACACGAAATAGAAAGAAAATATAAGTGTCCTCATTGCGATAAAGCATTTAAACGCTCTCAAAATTTACAAGAACACATTGCTACTCATACAGGTGAAGCCCTTTATCAGTGTCCACAATGCCCACGTACATTTAAGATTAACTCTAAATACCATGAACATCGAAAAAAATCTCATCCGATTGAATGGGAAGAAGGTAGAAAAAATCGTTTAGAAAAGCAAAAAATTGATTATGAAAGGGTCAAAACCCAAGTTGTAATTTAAGCTTATTTTCAGTTTAAAACCTAAAAATTTATTATGAGAGCAGATGATGAAGCTGGTGATAATCATCCAGATGATGCAGCTATATGCTGTGAGAAAGGGTGTGAAGATAAATTCGTCAGTTAAATACGTCCTACAAAAATGTTAAATACGTTCCACATACTGCAAATTACACTGTTAAAATGAAATATACATTAAGAATAAAATTAATTGCTATAAATGATCAAATTCTATTAAAAAAATATTTAAAAATTTTATAAAAAAAATATCGACGGCTCTATTAAAAGTTTAATACGTAATAAATATTCTTAAGAAAAAATAATATGTAAAAATAGGATATTTTGAAGTTGATAAAGCCGATATTTAGAGAAGACATGAATCGGGTCACCGAAATACTGGGAGTAGCCCAGGACTAGTAGATTGCAACGGTATATAATCTATGTCTGGATCCAGCCCGATATCGGAGATATAAATTTTTGAAAATTTTGCTTTTTGGGAAAAATAATATGCAAAAATAGGATATTTTAAAGTGGATAAAGCCGATATTTAGAGAAGACATGAATCGGGTCACCGAAATACTGGGAGTAGCCCAGGACTAGTAGATTGCAACGGTATATAATCTATGTCTGGATTCAGCCCGATATCGGAGATATAAATTTTTGAAAATTTTGCTTTTTGTGAAAAATAAAATGCAAAAATAGGATATTTTGAAGTGGATAAAGCCGATATTTAGAGAAGACATGAATTGGGTCACCGAAATACTGGGAGTAGCACAGGACTAGTAGATTGCAACGGTATATAATCTATGTCTGGATTCAGCCCGATATCGGAGATATAAATTTTTGAAAATTTTGCTTTTTGGGAAAAATAATATGCAAAAATAGGATATTTTGAAGTGGATAAAGCCGATATTTAGAGAAGACATGAATCGGGTCACCGAAATACTGGGAGTAGCCCAGGACTAGTAGATTGCAACGGTATATAATCTATGTCTGGATTCAGCCCGATATAGGAGATATAAATTTTTGAAAATTTTGCTCTTTGGGAAAAATAATATGCAAAAATAGGATATTTTGAAGTGGATAAAGCCGATATTTAGAGAAGACATGAATCGGGTCACCGAAATACTGGGAGTAGCCCAGGACTAGAAGATTGCAACGGTATATAATCTATGTCTGGATTCAGCCCGATATCGGAGATATAAATTTTTGAAAATTTTGCTCTTTGGGAAAAATAATATGCAAAAATAGGATATTTTGAAGTGGATAAAGCCGATATTTAGAGAAGACATGAATCGGGTCACCGAAATACTGGGAGTAGCCCAGGACTAGTAGATTGCAACGGTATATAATCTATGTCTGGATTCAGCCCGATATCGGAGATAAAAATTTTTTAAAATTTTGTTTTTTGGAAAAAATATGATATTTTGAAGTGGATAAAGCCGATATTTAGAGAAGACATGAATCGGGTCACCGAAATACTGGGAGTAGCCCAGGACTAGTAGATTGCAACAGTATATAATCGATGTCTGGATTCAGCCCGATATCGGAGATATAAATTTTTGAAAATTTTGTTTTTTGGAAAAAATAATATGCAAAAATATGATATTTTGAAGTGGATAAAGTCGATATTTAGAGAAGACATGAATCGGGTCACCGAAATACTGGGCGTAGCCCAGGACTAGTAGATTGCAACGGTATATAATCTATGTCTGGATTCAGCCCGATATCGGAGATATAAATTTTTGAAAATTTTGCTTTTTGGGAAAAATAATATGCAAAAATGGGATATTTTGAAGTGGATAAAGCCGATATTTAGAGAAGACATGAATCGGGTCACCGAAATACTGGGAGTAGCCCAGGACTAGTAGATTGCAACGGTATATAATCTATGTCTGGATTCAGCCCGATATCGGAGATATAAATTTTTGAAAATTTTGCTTTTTGGGAAAAATAATATGCAAAAATATGATATTTTGAAGTGGATAAAGCCGATATTTAGAGAAGACATGAATCGGGTCACCGAAATACTGGGAGTAGCCCAGGACTAGTAGATTGCAACAGTATATAATCGATGTCTGGATTCAGCCCGATATCGGAGATATAAATTTTTGAAAATTTTGTTTTTTGGGAAAAATAATATGCAAAAATATGATATTTTGAAGTGGATAAAGTCGATATTTAGAGAAGACATGAATCGGGTCACCGAAATACTGGGCGTAGCCCAGGACTAGTAGATTGCAACGGTATATAATCTATGTCTGGATTCAGCCCGATATCGGAGATATAAATTTTTGAAAATTTTGCTTTTTGGGAAAAATAATATGCAAAAATGGGATATTTTGAAGTGGATAAAGCCGATATTTAGAGAAGACATGAATCGGGTCACCGAAATACTGGGAGTAGCCCAGGACTAGTAGATTGCAACGGTATATAATCTATGTCTGGATTCAGCCCGATATCGGAGATATAAATTTTTGAAAATTTTGCTTTTTGGAAAAAATAATATGCAAAAATAGGATATTTTGAAGTGGATAAAGCCGATATTTAGAGAAGACATGAATCGGGTCACCGAAATACTGGGAGTAGCCCAGGACTAGTAGATTGCAACGGTATATAATCTATGTCTGGATTCAGCCCGATATCGGAGATATAAATTTTTGAAAATTTTGCTTCTTGTGAAAAATAATAGAGCCGTCGATATTTTTTTTATAAAATTTTTAAATATTTTTTGATAGAATTTGATCATTTATAGCAATTAATTTTATTCTTAATGAAAATTTCATTTTAACAGTGTAATTTGCAGTATGTGGAACGTATTTAACATTTTTGTAGGACGTATTTAACTGACGAATTTATCTTCACACCCTTGCTGTGAGAGTGCATATTTTTACTTAAAAAATCACACTCATTTGTAGGAAAGCATTTATATAAGGAGAGTTTACTTTCAAAGTCTTTTGTTTATACAAGAGCCCTAAATGAAGAATGGAGCGGAGTGCAGAGTAAAGCAAATAAAATGAACGTACTTACATATTTCTCTTTCACGTAAAAAATTAAATTCTCCCAAAGAGCTCTCTTAGGATATGTTTTTGGTGAAACTTAATGGATGAAATTTTTTTAGTTGTCGGAAGACGTGAAGAAAAGCGAGCGGGGTAAAAAAATGGCATGCTTTAAATTTTGGGAGATCGATTGACACCGGATTTGTAAACATTTTATTAAGAGAAAATTTCAGCAATAGTTCAATGTTATTTAAAATAACACACCAACACCTAGGTATAGTAGCTAATATTAAGTAAAGAGTGAATATCAAATGTCAAATGCACCGCAAATACGGACGATTGAATTCCCTGCAATTAAAAATAAACTTAACAAAACAGTGTTGTGTATTATCATGTTATTTTACATGAAAAATTCAAAAACATTGAATATTTGATAATTTAGTTATTGTAAAGATAAATGCGTTATTTGTGATCATTATGTTTAAAAAACAAATAAAAGTAACTTGTATATTTTATGATTTTTAAAAAATGGACCTGTTATTCAAAGCGAGCATGCTGCTGTTTGTCATTTTCGTTGAGAATTTCGTTAGTGGCTACATCGTGTACAAGAGTCTATACGAACTTGTTTTCGAATCCTTGGCCTAAATACAAAATAAAGTTTGTAGGAGAGAACTCGACATAATTTGTCAAGCATTGGTGACTTAGATTACATACATATGTAAGTATATGAATATAAGAAAATTCCTGCCTTACAACTGCATATGTAAATATAACAATGTTTAAGGTTTAATTGTCGTATTGTTTACTAAAAAATGTAAACCAAGTGAGCTTTTAATGATTAAAAGCTGATTGTATTTTAAAGAATTAATAAATGGTAATAAGAATATGAAGTTCGAAATATTTTATTGTAGAAATTTACTTAAAAAAACACGAAATCAAAAAAGGCAAAAAGCAGATTATTTTTTTGTTAAACAAGTTCTGTTTAGTTCTAACAGACGGCGCCAATAACTACGGTTAAGCTTTGTGTTCTTTACTAAATAGAAATTAGTATTTACTCTTCTATTTATTGTTGTTTTTAGAAAAGGCTATAAAGTATTGGCTTTTTAATATTGCTTATTAATAAAAAAATAAATAAATAATTATAATTCATATGGATTCATGCTTTAAGCAAAATGTCTATAAAATTGTCTTGTTGTTTGTGTTGCACCCCTGACGTTAATGAATATAAATCTTTACAAAATGAATTTGGAGAATGTAATGAGCTTTATGAAATCGCGGTAAAGTATTTTGATCCAATGGTAAGCAAAGTGTTGTAAATGCCAATTATGTATAAGTTTAATTAAAAACTATACCCTTAGCTGCTCACAGAGCATAATTATACCGCATGCCCCAAGGAGATTAGTGTACTTTGCAAAAGCTGTTGGGTGCACATACAAGATTTTCATGACTTTCAACAAACAGTATTAAAAACAAGGACATCATTGGACAATATCAAAATACAGAAATCACAATTGCAAATTAACGTTGAGGATGTTACTGCTACTTTTAACGATGATTATAATCGTTCCAATGGAGAGTTGGTACAGCCAAACGGGGTATTGATAGAAAATGATCTCAAAGATCGAATTCACTTTGAAGAGAACTTTGTTGCACTTAATAATTGCGACGAGTACGACGAAAAACCACTAAGTCAACTAAGAAAAGAGCAAAAGCTTTTAAAATCCAGTAAAGAAACTGTTAATGAAACGCACAACAAGCGAAGAAATAACGTGAACAAGAGAGAAGTACAAGAATCGAAAAATCTTTCTAAAAAGTTTCGTTCTGAAAAAAGCGATGATATAACATTAAAAAGCAGAAAGAACATTTTCAAGAACTCGTCAAAGGATAGAGGTTTACATCCAGTTTTAGAGAAAGGTAGAGAATATGATAAGTTTATCGCAGAATGGAAATCACAACTGGAATGTGATATATGTAATGAAACATTTTCTATTTTCGACTTGTTAAAGATTCATTTTAAGGAAATGCACAACGCTAAAGCTTATGTAAAATGCTGTGATCGAAAATTTGATCGTCGTTGTAGTTTGGTTGAGCACATACGTTTGCATATTAATCCTGAGATGCATAAATGTGATATATGTGGTAAACTTAGTCGTAGTAAATACAATCTTAAGCTTCATAAAAAATTTATACACGAGGAATCTCAACAATTTGAGTGCAATGTATGTTCAAAGACTTTTAAACAAAAGCCAAACTTAGAAAATCATATGCTAACCCATGTTACAGGAAATAAAGATTTTAAATGTAACGAGTGTCCAAAGGCCTATGTACTGGAATTTCAACTTAAAAAACACATTAAATTGGTTCATATGGACAATAGAATTTGCGATCAATGTGGCAAAACGTTAAACAGTATCGGTGCACTCAAAAATCATCTAAAAGAACATGCTGGCATTGAAAAACCTAAGTATCCTTGCGACGAATGTGGCACAATACTAGGAACGAATTCCAGCCTTAAAAGTCATAAGGCAGCGTATCACAACGACGGTTCTACTGTTTACGTTTGTAGTATATGTGGAAAAGTTTCAGCTACGGAAAGAGGACTTAAGAATCATAGAAAATATGTACACGAAATAGAAAGAAAACATAAATGTCCACATTGCGACAAAGCATTTAAACGGCCAAAAAATTTACATGAACATATTGCCACTCACACAGGTGAAGCACTTTATCAATGTCAGTTGTGTCCACGTTCATTTAAAATGCATACCAAGTACCATGAGCATCTTAAGAAGGCTCACCCAACGCAATGGGAAGAGGGTAGAAAGAACCGTTTGGAAAAACAAAAAATTGATTATGAACGTGTTACAAATCAAGTTGTAATATAAATTATTTTCATGTTAATTAACAAAACAAGATATGTTAATGAATAAGAACATAAATAAATACATTTTTATGGCTGATAAGATAATAGGTCATAAAAAGTTATTTGTAAAACTGGATACTGTTTATTTTAGAAACATAAAAAAAGACTAAAAATAAAGGATCCTGTAGGAAATATGAAAAGTAAAAATTATGCCACACTTAAGCAAATCCAAATTTTGGTAATTTTAGTGGTGTTCACTTCACTACCATATCCATTCATGTGGTATAATGGGTTATTTGTTAACATATATGAAGGGCACTTAGATAAATTAAAATTAACGTGTGAATTTGATTAAAATTTCACAGCGTGGCAACTCTGGGAACGTGTAAAAAGTGACATCTATTAGAAATGCTTTTTTCGTGTGCAAGAAAAACTGTTCAAAAGATGACGCTATTGGAAGGATTTTACATCGCTGCCAATAAAAAATTATTTTGCAGTTGTAATGTGGCATTACCAGATCTAAATCATAAAGAATTATTAACTAAAAAATAAATCTCAACGTCTTACTAAGAAATCAAACTTATTTAGCATTTAACTATTTCAATAAACTATGCTTTTTTATTATAATTTTGTTTCAATAAATATTCTGCTGATTTGCTTAACACGTAATTTTTCGTTTTTTTTACTTTTTATTTTCGTGCAATATTAAGTTTTTAGACTTTTATTGGTGGCATCTAATTATGATGCCACCACAACGTGTTTTGGGGAAGCAACTATTTTGTTAGCCGATTTTAGTTATCCGATTATATACTTCTAATTACTCATATTATAAAAAATAAAAGTTTATAAAATACCATATAGATTAGGTTGGTTAAAATAGTTTTATAATTTTTGATTAAAATAAATGTACAAAAAATTTAATACAAATCAAAGTTTTTTAACAATTTATTATTTTTTGATTATTTGTAAACTAGAGAAAATACTTTCATTTTTAATGAACTTACAATAATACTATAGAAAAAAATTAATTAGTTTTGAAAAAGGAAAAAAACTAATAAAATTAACAGGAAAAAGAAAGAATTAGATCAAATAAATATCAGATATTGGAAAATAAAAAAAAAATAAAAATTTTTAAAAGGATAGAAAACAAAAGGAAAATATTATTAACGCTAAATCATTGTAAAATTGTTCTTTAGAACAATTTTTAAGAGTCTTTTTCAGAAACTGTATAAACTGTATTCATGCTTTGTTCTTTTATCGTTAGTTTAATTTTTTTCTTTAAACTTCATCACTTTGATTCATTTTAAGCTCATTAAGAGTAGCATTAAATCTAGACCATTCATCCCTGGATGGTTGTGCGAAGTGCTCTGCCACATCATAGACGTGCAAACGGCCACCATCGTCACCAACTGTGATGTGTTGGCCATTTGGCATCCACGATACACGGTTCAAAGCTGGAGCACCATCAACTATAACTGATACTGTGGGTACTTCGGTATCTTGATTAAGATTCCATAAATCAAGACGACCGCTACCATCGACAGCAGCAAAGAGTGAGGGATGAGTGGGAGACCAGGCTACATCCATGACATAATCCGAGTTATCTTCAAAGGAGTACAAAGGTTTGGTATCCTTTAAAGACCACAACTTAATTGTCCAATCGATGGAAGATGTAAGGAACAAATGGCCAAAGTCTGGGGAGGATTGATTGTAGTGAGTGGAAATGCCAGTAACGGGTCCAACATGTTTTTCAAATGTTTCATTTACACCAGAACGTAGACCGTGACGAGATGCTACAATTAATAACAATAAACAAATCATAAATATACATATTAATTATATTTTATTATTTTTAAACTTACCCGAGTAAACATAACCATCTTCACTACCCATAACTAAACTATTAATCTCATTTGCCGGAAATGCCATACAGGTAATGGCTATGGCTTTCTTTTGACTCTGATGTAATTCTAAAGTGTCTTGCGGTTGTGACAGCATATCCAAACTCCATGAACATAATTTGCCATCGGAAGATATCGAGATGACATTATGAGCATTTTGTGTTCCAACCATTTGTAGACAATAAACGGGATGTGTATGAGCTGCAGCTGAAAGTGGAGTACGTTGGATGGGTGTGCGTTTTTGTACGCGATTATCCCATAGTACAACTTGACCGGAATAAGTGCCACCCAAAATAAGATTCGGATTAAACTTGGCAAAGCAAGTAGACATTACAGCACTCTGGCAATGAAACACTTCTTCGGGAGTGGTTTTTTTAAATTTTGTATTCCAAACCATGACAACGCCATCCGGTTCATTGGGGCTTTCCTGCAAAATGAAATGAAAATGATTTTTGAAAACTATAATTTTAGCTTGTATTTGTCTGTATTCACCTCATTATTATGATAGGAAGCTACAACTAACTCAGGAAAATGTGTAGACCAATCCATACATGTAATACAGCGATTTTTCGACCAGCGATCATCATAAAATACACGATTTAAGGAAAGGCGTGCATGTGATTTTTCGTCGTTTGTCTCTTCGTTATCACCGCCTCCAATATAATCCAAATAAATGTCCACATTCTCGGATATAGCACGTTCCATAATGCGACCAGCACGCAATACAAACCGTTTAAAGTCCTCGGATAAGATGATCGTTTGTTTTTGCTCCTCCGATAGCTCCTTAACTACAAATTCTATTTTAACAAATTATTTAAAAGATGTCCTACTTTAATTTACGAAATCGAAACCTACTCTCTTTCTTTATTTCGTGCTCTTTCTTTTGTTCCAAGGGCGTTATGGCCGGTGCTACATCCTTCACTGTTGGCAAACCATGTGTCAAATAACCGGGAGGCAATTTTGAAGTGAATCCATCCAAGTGCGGTAGGGAACTCTCTTCGTCATCTCCTTGGGCATCAAATGCAAGCACTGTTTAAGGTATAAAAACTAACACAGCTAAAGGAATATGACAATCGACAGAACAGGAACAAATTCTACTACTTTTTTTTTGTTTCGTTTCTATTTTTCTTTTTTCCAATTTAAACATTATTTCATTTGTTTCACATTCATTTATAGAACTTTACTTTTCGTTTTATTATTGTATTAATCTTGAAATGAACAAGACATTTTCGGCGTTAAAATGGGAAATTAGAAGAGTGCACTGTGTTTTAGTAACAAAAGCAATTTTAAATAAAAAAAAAAAAAAAGATCATGTAGTGTAAAAGCGTGTTCATTGCACTTCGTTATTATGATTTATGGGGGCTATATGAAAAGACTTTTTTCATTTTTATGTATTTACAAATAATTTAAACAACCATAACTAGAATAATTTTATAGACTGGACATGTATCCTACAAGTGCTATAAATGAAAAAAAAATAAAAATGAATGTTTGTGGCTCAATCACGATTGGAATACATTTTTAGAGTTTTGAAGCGGAAAGAGGACTAGAATAGGTAAAAATTGTATTTAATCGTAGCATATTTGCAGGCGTTACACATAAAATTATTTTACATGTTTTATTTTTAAATATCCATGCATCCAACGAAATCTTCACAATTTTTATTTATTATTTTATTCGAAATGAAATTTTATAGCAAAAAGTTTTGTTTTTATGTGCATATGTATTTAGCCGAATTATAGTTAATTATATTACATATAACTTTTTCAAGCACAGAGGTTTATATAAAAAGCTTAAATAAATTTTATTTTAAAGATAAAATTTTATATAAATAAATATGTATTATTCTTTTTAACGGTCTTTTTAATTAAATTAAAATATATATTTTTTCAATATTTCGCTTTCCTGTGGAAATCATCTTCGGGAAATTATTTTTTATAAAAACAAAAATTATAACATATGTTTATATATACATATGTTTTTGTCAATTGTTTTCCAAAAATTTTTTCAATTTGTTATAATTTTTGTTTTTATAAAAAAATAATTTCCTGAAGAAGCTTTCCACAGGAAACCGAAATATTAAAAAATAAAGATTTAAATTTAATTAAAAAGACCGTTAGAAAGAATAATACATATTTATTTAATATATAAAAGGTCGATTAAAAAAAATAATCAAATTTTATATAAATTAAATAAATTTTATTTGGAAAATAAAATTTATATTATATTTAATATATTGAAAATAAAAATTATTTAATTTTTATATAAATTAAATTAATTATTATTTATACATGCCAAATTAGAATTATTTGTTGTCTGATTAAATATTCTTAAGCTGGTCAGGGCTTAATTTTTATAAAAATTAAATTAAATCAATTTTATTTTGAACATAAAAATTTTATACATAAAGTCCTTGTGACTGAAAAAATTATTTACAAAATATTAAAAATAAGAAATGAATAAATTAAATTTTTTAGCAGTTTATTTTTAAGCACTATTTAAAAATATTTAAAAAAACTTTATTTTTTATTTTTTTATCAATATTTCGCCAAACCATTGGTTGGCATCATCAGGACAAACAAAAATAATGAACAAACAATTAATTAATTTTTGATTAATTGTTTGTTAATTTTTGATTAATTGTTGGTTCATTATTTTTGTTTGTCCTGATGATGCCAACCAATGGTTTGGCGAAATATTGATAAAATTAATAAAAAATAGTTTTTTTTTAATATTTTTTATTAAATAATGACCTAGTGCTTAAAAATAAACTGCTAAAAAATATTAAAAAGGTCAAATAACTATAATTATTGTAAATAAATTAAATTTTTTTTTTCTTAAATAAATAAATAAATATTTATTTAATTTTTATATAAAGAGTTTGTGCTTGAAACAATTATTTATAAAATATTAAAAAAATAAATTAACTACAATTATAAGTTCAATTGGTAATTGGAGCCTTAAATTTGCAAATATTATTAAATTTATTAAATAAGTTCTTGGCATAATGTTTAGCGCTGAGAAAAACATAAACATTTTGTTTTGTGAAATTTGAAATGTTGCTTTCTACACACAGCTGTTTATGTTTGAAAAAAAAGTATGCTCTTTCAAGACTAACAATTAAATCGCATACTTAGTATATTAATACCATGTTCACACGGGCAAATATCGAGGTTCACTCTCTGAATCTTACTGCAGACCATAATAAAATACACTAATTCTTTAATTTTAAAAACAAGTTATCGTTAGTTTATCTGCACTATTTGTAAAAAAAAATAAATTCATCAATTTTTTGAATATTTTCAAATGACCCTAAAATATATAAAAAAAAAAATAAAAAAAGACCGAAGAAAGCTTTTATCATAACGTGGAATATAGTTATGCTATTTCATTACAACTAGTTTCATTTCAACAAATATATCAAAATAAGTTTTTCATGTTAGATTTTTTGTTTTAATACCGATTAAGCAACGGTATTTTAAAATATTTATCAATATTATTCTGAGCACATTTTAAATTTGAAAATATTTTTTTTTTTTTTTTTTAAAGAGAAGTAGCACTTCAGGTAACAATGCCTATTTAGTCAAGTACCGTGCTACATTCTTTAGGAAAGGGATAGAGAATAGATGAAACAGGGGGTGAAAGTAGAAGGATAGTCGAAAATTAACTGCCGTATATAAGACAGCATAGCGACCAGTGACTACGCCTTCATCGCTGAGCAGCCCCACCGACATTCAATTTGTATTTTTGTAGTGAAAAAACCAAGGTTTTCGTTGGGACTCGAACGCACGACCCCCATATTTACAAGCTAGTACACTACTTACTATCCTACAGGGGCACCTATTATGGCTATTAAGGACGTCATTGTCGACAATCTCGTCAATTACTAGTCAATATCACATTAACACAAAACCAAATTCGCGCGAAATATTTGTGTATCCGCATGTAACTAAACGTCAAAACGAAACAAACAAAAACAAGTCAAATGAAGGCTACGGGTTTGATATTGTGATCCAGAGAGCGAAACAAAACAAGTATTTCATTTTGCCGTCTGAACATGGTATAAGGTAGTGATTGGCAAACATCAGTTCGTCAAATAGAAGAATGTTGGTTTTCTTTTTACTTTAGATAAAATCGGCGATAAAAATACGACTTTAGAAAACTAAATCTGTATTTTATACTTTTTACCTTAAATTTTCTACTTTAATTTTGTTAATTTTGTTTGTTTGTTTGTTTGTTAATAAATGTTAAACACAGATATGTATGCAAGTGGTATTTTCTTTGTTGTTGTTTTCTTTAAAATAAATTGCGTGCATTAGTGTTAAATAAATAACGACAATATGAATAGAATATACAAAATGATGTTTTAAGTGAAAAAATTATAATGCATGTTTGTAATGTTTGTGTACGAGTAAAATAAAAATTAGCTGAACATTTTTCAAACAAAACACAATTATAGTGAACATAGGTTCGAACGTCTTTTTGCGATGTTCTGAGACGGTGGTTAAACTTTTGCGCCTTAAGCTAATAATGGAATAAACTGATAAATTGTGTAAATAATTGCAGCGGCACTTTACCCCTGCAGTTAAGTCTGTGTTGTGTTGTTTACAATGTGTGAGCGCTCACGCAGAACAATTAGGCGCTAGAGTAGACAAATGTAATATTTATAAAGTTGCTTCCTTGTTTAAACATATATTTACTAGATTAGAAACACGTTATTTTGATATACCTTGTGTAATAAATATCTAAAGTGAAAATGCAAGGATCCTTCGCAATTAAAATCACATAAAAAAGTAGTTTTTCAATATTCACAATCTATTGTAAATTATAAGATGTAACAAACTGGGATAGTAATGAACACACTGTTACAAGTGTGTATTATTTGACTTCTACAAATGTTAAAACTTTAAGAAAGAAAAAAGATGTTACAAGAATATATACAGAACTTTATTTACCTCGTATGACATTTAATAACTATAAATATGAAAAAGTATTATCATGGGCATTGTAGTAATTATTTCCAGTGAAAATGCCAACATTTGGGTGGGGTAAATTGAGGTCAAGAAGTAGATTATCTATCAAATGATTAAATCTCAATCATCCTTTGACATATATTTGGTAAAAAGTTGGAAAAATTTAAGCTTGGAACGTGACACTCTTAAGTAAAGAATTTTAATTGTGAAAATTTTTTATCAAAATGGTGATTACTGTATCACTTCGTAAAATTCGGACAGTTTTTCCTCCTAATCAGGCTCCTTCTGAGATCGCTGTGCATAATTTAATAGCTAAATTCAAGGCTCATTATATAATTTTTGGACCATAACCATAACAATTAATTCTAGTGGCCGCTGCACACCAAAGTGTTGAAAATATGCCAGCAACTCATCGACATTCGCATCAGTTGAGACACTTTGCGCAACATAGGGCTAATTGAAAAACTGGGTGGGGAAAATTGAGGTCAAGAAGTAGATTATCTATCAAATGATTAAATCTCAATCATCCTTTGACATATATTTGGTAAAAAGTTGGAAAAATTTAAGCTTGGAACGTGACACTCTTGAGTAAAGAATTTTAATTGTGAAAATTTTTTATCAAAATGGTGAAAATCTTACTGTATCACTTCGTAAAATTCGGACAGCTTTTCCTCCTAATCAGGCTCCTTCTGAGATCGCTGTGCATAATTTAATAGCTAAAAATTCAAGGCTCATGATATAATTTTTGGACCATAACCATAACAATTGGTAAATAGTGGCCAAAGTAAAGCAAACATAGCCGCTGTACAGCAAAGTGTTGAAAATATGCCAGCAACTCATCGACATTCGCAACAGTATAAACACTTTGCGCAACATAGGGCTAATTGAAAAACTGGGTTTACATGAACAACCCGCAAGCAACTGACGCTCTAAAACATGAAATTCGGCGCTGCATTGATGAGATAAGCTTAGCTTTGTTGCAAAATGTGCTTTAAAATTTTGTGAAAAGAGCGGACATCTGCCGATGTGCTAGAGGTGGACGGACATCTCCCCGACATATTTATATTTCATTATTAATTCCCATATTTTCCACTTTTACATTGGCATCAATTAAAAAAGTGTATGTTTTGAGTCAATTTACTTTCCTAGCCTCAAATTTCAACAATACAAAGATGAGAACATTAATCAGAATCGGAGTTCATTTATCTATCTCTCACGACATTTAATAAACGATGTGTGTAAAACCGTAAGTGCTGAAGTAAATATTTACATAGAATTTACAAACAATATATTTTACAGCATTGTGTAATCAATCTGACATCAAATTGAAAAATATGGAATAGTATACAACCGATTTAACAATATAAGGGTTCTGAATTAAAAGATATTATTATGGGACTTTATCCATCTCATCATATAAATTAATTTGCTTTTGACGCTTTTGATTTTGAATGTTTAATCTTTTCTTAAGTAGTCTACCTTAAATAAACTAATTTAACATTAAATAAACTAATTTGCATTTTCCAGTCTCATTAATAAGAAATGTTTCAAGTTTTTGAGTTTTTAATGATTTTTTTTTCTGTCCTTGCCCTTTTAAGCTCAAGAAGATTTAAATGCATTAAAATTTTCTTAAAAATTTACATTTAAATATTTATTTATTGAAGAAGTTTACAATCGAAATTTTGTGTAATTAATATTCAGTCACAATACCAAATTTTTAAGAACATCTGAACAATATTATATTCAATAAGTGAAAGTAGTCAAAAAATACTAATTCTTAAAATTGTGACATTCTCCAAACTGTTTTGCAAGGAAGTTTTATAAATTAAAAACAAAAATATATTATATATGTATGTACATAATTTTCAGTTTGTGCAATGATCTCATTTCTAGACTATTTTTCATTTACGAAAGCGCACAAGGTTTCTATACAACCATAAACAAATTGTATTACAGAGAAGTAAATTAGTTGCTTTGGAGTGCAGTGCACATTTAAAAAGCTGATATGTTTTTTTATTTTATTTCTTTAGAAATTTTGGTTTTCCAGTTGGCTTTTTAATATAAAAAAATACTTTTTAAAATTAAATATGTTGAACGTTTTTGTATGTTAAAAAATTTTTCTCCACCCAATTTTTTAATTTCAATAAATTACTGTTTATAATTTTTATAAGTAGTCAATAGTATTGTAAGTAAAAATAAATTAATAATTAATTTTCTTTTGTTATTTTCAAATAATAATATATATATTTTATTTTATTACTTATTATAATTTGCAATATATTTAGTGCTAGAGAACATTTTTTATTGTTTACAGAGACGGTAAAATGTCTTCGATGAAAAAATAAGAGTATTCAAGTGAAATGACAAAATTATGTGAATATAAATTGGGAATATTTACCATTTAAAATTTATTTACAAATTTATATTGTTATTCAGTTGATCAGTTTGTGTTACAGGCCATATCTTTTGAAAGCGACATACACGATTCTGGATATTCTATGATATTCGTTCAGTCATTTGACTAATTTTTTTTATTATAGGCATATTTTAGCCTTTATTACATAATTAAAAAATTAAATTAAAAATTTTTAGACAGTCTTAAGCTTATGGTTTTCTATTTTTAGTTTTATTGGTAAATAGTTTTGAAATAAAATTTGAATAAAAAAGATACGCGAGACAAGTTTTCATTGTTGCTATTATAGTTAGATAAAATTAGATTATAAACGTTTTGTTTTTTTGGTGCTAAACCGGGCACCGAATCAATTTGAAAACTTAACCTTTTCAAAATAAAAAAATTTCAAAATCAATTGATAACTCACGGAGTTCGAAATTAATAAATATAAAAAAATAGAGAAACTTTTATTAACCTTTTTCCATATCCCGTTAGCAACGAATGCAATTTTTTATTCTTTCATATTTTTCTGTTCGGTCAGGTTTTGATTTATCTGTAAAAAACTTATTACGACTTATTTTGTAAAAACCTGAAAAATAAAATATGAAAATAATTTGAAATTCTTGATAGCATAAGAGCTGATTGAAATCAATTGAAAGGCATAAAAAATTTAATAGTAACAATCAGTTGTAAGAACTTTAGAGATGATGGAAAGGACAAAAGAGAGGTACGTAAGAATTTTATTATTGCCATAGCAATAGTCGCCACTCTAGTTAATGATAATAGACGAACCGGACACCGCGTATTTAAGAAAGAGTAGATGAAACACTATGACTGCCTTTATTCAATACCTAATATCTATAGTCATGTCATAAGATATTATTATAATAAACGCAAATGGTAGGCGGAGTTGCAGAATAAAAACCCTTTAAGATGAGTTAAATGAAAGAACCGAACATTACCTCGTATTGATAAATGATACTATTTTTGAACATGCAAATCCAATCTTAATAAAATTTTGCATTTGCATACTTTTACCTACAAACCTATTTTGAGATTTATAATATGTTCTCCTCGAAATTATTTTTACGATTAAAAAAATTGTCTTAATAAAATAATTCTTGGTAGTAAAAAATCAGTTTTAATTATTATGATTTCTAAAGTTATGGCCTGCTAAGTAAATAAAAAAAAAGTGAGATGAATCCCATATAATTTTTAAATAAACATCCAGCATAATTTACATGTAAAAGGCATTTACGTTAATAAAATATGATTTATAACTTTTCACAAAATATATTTTAAGCTTAAAAGTTGTCTTTTTTGAGCCTGAATATTAAGTTTTAAATTTTCCATGAGAAGATTCAAAAGTTTTCGTACTTATAATTCATTCATTGATTCATTTATTTTATTTTAAATATTTTTTTTTTTTTGAAGAGGAAGCATGTGGGAAAAAATTTGTAATTTCTTTAATATTATTGTTTTCACAAATTTTTTCCGTCAAGACCGTCATAACTTTAAATAGTCGTTTTTTGGGTTCACCTAATAAAGATATCATATTCTCCATATTGAACTATACCTTTTTAATGAAATTTTAAAGTAAGACAAAGAATTTAAATACGTATAAAATTTGAACTAGTATTTGCAAAAAAATCGTTAAGGGAGAACAAAATCGTTAAACAATATTTTGGTATAAGAATCGCCACATCTAGCAACCATGCACTGGCATTCTAGATGTAGAGAATAAAATTAATATAAATTTAATTACATATAATAGTTATAGTTTTTTGACCTTTTTAATATTTTTTAGTAGTTAATTAGAAAACACTAGGTCAATTTTAATAAAAAATGTTTAAAAAACTTTAATTTTTTATTATTTTTCGATATTTCGCCACACCGTTGGTTGGCATCATCAGGAAAACAAAAATAATGAACAAACAAATTGAAAGAATTTTTTGATTAACAAATTCAAAATAATCAAAAAATTTTTCTAAAAAAACAAAACAAACAAAAACAATAAAAAACGACAAATTGAAAAAATAGAAAAGTTATTGCCGCTTTTGTTTTTATAAGTTTACCTCCTACAGACTTGAATCTGTTGACCAAACCTGCAACCTCCTGATTCTTTTTGAATTTGTTCAAACTCATTTTCTTTTCTTGTTCTTTTTTTTCTTTTATATTTTTATTAATATCGAGCTCACTTATATTATATACTAGCGTGCCCGTGACTGCTTTGTAAGTTATTTCTTCGACATTTTTTGATCGATTTTGGTTCGCGGTATTGAAAAACAAAGCACGTGAACGTGATACATATAACTGAAAGTGCAAAAAACAGGGATAATTGAAAAGCTACAGGTATGGGGAACTGAAGCCATTTAAAATCAAACGGCAAATCTGGAGGAATCATAGGAATGCGTGGTTTCAACACATCGCCCTTATATTTTTCTTTTAAAATTTTTGCTTCAATCACATTTTTCATGACTTTTTTGACTACTAACATATGTCATTGCATCTGCCAAGTGTGCATACAACGCCATTTACTGGCAATATAGCATTTACAATCATGTTTTTTATGGGTTCTTGAGTTAAGATAGCGTTGTAAAAAAAATGTATGTGAAAATGAATTTTCTTCATAATTTTTTTTTTTGGGAAATTTTCCAAAATTTTCTTCAAAATATTGTATTAAATCAAATTTAATTTAAATAAATAAGGAAAGCTGATAAAAGCTGAAGAAAATTCCAATATTTATGTTACTAAAACTCCAGTCACATATGTCATTGCATCTGCCAAGTGTGCATACAACGCTATCTACTGGCAATATAGCATTTACAATCATGTTTTTTTATGGGTTCTTGAGTTAAGATAGCGTTGTAAAAAAAATGTATGTGAAAATGAATTTTCTTCATAATTTTTTTTTTTTGGGAAATTTTCCATAAAATTTTCTTGTGTATTCTTCTTATTTGGCCGGAGACCTGTCCGAATTGGTGCTAATCACCGAAATCGGTCCAGGCATTCTCGAGTTATAAGCGTAGTAACTAACATCACTTTCTTTTATATATATAGATAATAGTTATAGTTTTTTGACCTTTTTAATATTTTTTAGTAGTTAATTAGAAAACACTAGGTCAATTTTAATAAAAAATGTTTAAAAAACTTTTATTTTTTCGATATTTCGCCACACCGTTGGTTGGCATCATCAGGAAAACAAAAATAATGAACAAACAACTTGAAAAAATTTTTGATTAACAAATTCAAAATAATCGAAAAATTTTTCTAAAAAAAACAAAACAAACAAAAACAATAAAAAACGACAAATTGAAAAAATAGAAAAGTTATTGCCGCTTTTGTTTTTATAAGTTTACCTCCTACAGACTTGAATTGTTATTATTATTGATTATTTTGAATTTATTATTAAAAAAAATTTTTCAATTTGTTTGTTCATTATTTTTGTTTTCCTGATGATGCCAACCAACGGTGTGGCGAAATATCGGAAAAATAATAAAAAATAAAAGTTTTTTTAACATTTTTCTAATTAACTGCTTTCTAATTAACTACTAAAAAATATTAAAAAGGTCAAAAAACTATAACTATTATATATAATATAAGCGAGCTCGATATTAATAAAAATATAAAAATAAATTAATTAATTAACTACTAAAAAATAAATTTAATTAAGTAATCACAAACTTTGTCGCAACATTTTCAAAGTTATTAGTTCCTTGTCGCAAATATAAAATTAAATGCAATAATGTATATATGCATAAAGTATATATATATATACATACATATATGCTCATACATACATATGTTAAATTTGCCACGACAGTATTAAAGAAAAGGAATTATTAAAAAATATTGTTTTATAAATTTTGGGTTTTAAATAGATAACACGGGTATAAGTTACCGACGAATAATAAACATAAAAACAGAGTTAATGCATGCATAACAACAATGTGAAGCAATTTTAAAATTTTTAAAGCTTTTGCTGTTTTACTTTATAAGATCTTCTATTGAATTATATATATAGAATGCATTAAAAAATATTATTAATTTCCATGGCGCAATAATTTCATTTATATAAAATAAAATGTATATTTTAAATCTTAAAAACCGACCTACACTTATCTGTGCCACGAATATTTTTTATAGCAGATTTAAATAAGTTAATTCTGCGACTATTAATTTATGAATAAAAAATCTAATTTAAGGGTATGTAAGATTAATCAATATTATTAATAAATCTAGTGTGCTATTGTTAAACATAAAACGTATTTTATGAGACGCAAAAAATCATGGTCGCCAAAATATGGAATTGAGGTGTAAAACTTAAAAAATTTTTAGAGTATAAGAATGAAAACAACTCACAACTTTAAAACTTTAAGAAATCGCTTCAAAGCCAGTTTTTATTGTTCGAGAAAGTACCACAAGTTATTTTTTTTATTTAAAAAATGCTTCACTTTTTTAATTATTTTAATTTGCATAATTAATAATAATAAAACAAAAATGCAAGGCAGGTTTATAGTAAAAAATAGTATGTAATGAGTTAAAAGGAATAAAACTAATATAATTTTTATAATTATGTGATATAATAGCATTTACAAAAGCATTGACACATGTTAAAAATGATTTATTGATTATGTATGAAATAAATATATGATTTGAGAGATAATAAGAAAGAGTTTGAGATTTCCGAAGAAGTATATGGGGTGCATGTTAGAAAGGCTGTCTTAGATTCGTTCCGTCTCTGATTTATATAATTTAAATGATGTAAATCTTAAATTTCAGTATTTAATTTAAGAATTTCGACGTTCCTATTTTGCTTCATGTCGATTCCGTCACTGTTTTCAAATATTCAAAGAGTACCTACCTGTGAATTCATCCTCCCATTCTAAACCCGGATTAAGATTGTACTCATCTTGAAAAATAGAAAATTATAATCACAATTCGATTTTGATTTGTTTCTTCAGTTTTAATAAAGTCATAATAGTTTGGAATTATTGTAAATAAGCTAAAATTTAATAATTTATCCCCATAAAAGTTTACTAAATATTTAAATTATAAAGTTCAAAAAGAAAAAAAACTAGCTTTTTTATCTGGGAATTATGAATTTGTAAAACATGCAATTTTAAACATTCTAATTTTTTGGAATGACTTGTGGTGGCAAACGTTTGAGGGTTAAACACAAACTCAAAGTGTTTAAACGTAAATAAAAATAAAAAATAAAGTTAAGCACTCGATAATGTATGATTTTTTTAAATTAAAATATACTTAAATTAAAAAAACTATTAAAACATACTAAACGACAGATTTAACAAACAACTTCCAAATTAATCACCTTCAGTGAAATTTGTTCAACTGTTGGTTGTTTAATTGCTAAAACTTCTGTTTAACAATAATAAAGAAACTAAATGTAAATAAATTTATCAATTGAAAAAATAAAAAATGGGTGGAGAAAAATAAATATTTGTTGGTGATTCTTCTTTCAATAAGTTATGCAATATTTTATATACAAAATTTATGTAAAAAAAATAAATACGTAAATTTGTAAATATCTTTATTATTATTAGAAAATGTTTTAATTGTTAACAAGTTTCGGTTAACAATTTTAGAAGAAAAAATTACAATAAAACGAAACAAAAAACAATATACATAAATATTTAATTAAGATCTAGGAAAATAAGACGTAGAAACTAAAAAGTGAACTTAAAAAAATAAATTCATATTGATAATCGAAAAGTATTAACAAACTATATAATCAACAAAGACAATCAAAACAAAACTACATAAAGCTACAAAAATAATTTACAATTAACACGATAAAACTTACCATAATAATCCGTAGCATGAGCTAAAAATGACGAACAAGAGAAAATAGAAAATTTTAAATTAGTAAATGGTTAATTAAGTTATTTAATACTCAATTATAAAGATCTTTTTTATATTTTTTAAAACAACCAGAATATTGTGTTTAATATATAGAATTAAATATGTATGTAAACAATAAACCAAACGGCGTTGCAAAAATAATTAAAATTTTTAATTAATTGATTAGAACATTGTTTTAAAAATGTGGTTAAAGAAAGTGCAGAGTTTTCAACATGACAACATCCTTATAGAAAACAAATTATTTATCTCGCATTAACTTTTGTACTTAACATATTTCTGAAAATATATTCCTAAAAAACCAAAGTTAAGAATAAAATCAACTACAAATATTCGCTTTTGGCGAGTATACTATGAGATGGATACTTGACATAAACAGAACTGCAGACATGATTTTGTATATTAAATATAAAATGAAATTTAACAAGAGTGGAATTGGTAATGTGAACAACTTTATTGGAATTTAGCTTTACGTTAAAATAAAATGTATTCACCCATAAGGTGTTTTCAATGTTTCATTTTCTATTTTAAATTGCATACAAGTTTAAAGATATTAAATATATTTTCTTTTCATAAAAATTAAACCCAATAAAACAAAAAACTGTATTACAACAGGGAAAAATGCAATAAACGTGGGTGTTTCGATTTAGTCGTAAGATTACAAACAAAATTCTTCCTTTTTCGAGTCAAATAATTTGTCTTGAGTTTGAATTTTGTTCTAAATAATACTGCTACAATAAAGAAATGAAATAATATTAAATATAACATTCAGGTGTGGTCTTTAAGAGGGTGTGTAATTTTCTTGCAAGAAGTGGTAGGTTAACCCAAAAAATATATTAAATTTTAGCACATATCAATAAATGCCAATATTACCAGCATGCTTAATAGTAAAGTTTGGTGTGTTCTGGTAGCTATTGTGACTAAAATAGAAATTAAGATGTATCTGCTTTAACAGAAATACGTATTAAACGTATACATCTTAGATAGTAAATTTATAAAATCTGTTATTCCTTGTCCCAGAGAAACTGAGAGTGGAATAGTAAATTAAACCTCCAAGTGAATTTAAAATAATCATTTACATACAATTGCTAAAGGTTTTAAATATACTTAATGGGCCAAATATTCTAGAATAAAATTATTTTTGTTTTTTTTTTCAAATACCGAATTCAGTCATCCAAAAAATAAAGTTGTCTAAATAAAGAATAATTAAAACATATTTTGTATGGGCAGTACACTTTTTACACCGCTAAATTTTAACTCAAAAACACTCGTTATTCAAGGGTATGGTGTACTAAATTTGTAGTGTCTCTAGATATAGAAACATTAATAAATTACTTTGTATGAGGAGTACGAATCTACCAGTCTCTTGCAATTTCAAAAATATCATATAGTCTGTATTAAGACTATGCAAAGAAATAACATTTGTTAGATATGTACGTGTATAGTTAGTGGAATAATAAATAATTTAATTTTCCTAACTACTTTTATATGCCGCATTAGGTTTTAAGAAAGCCTTCTTGGTTTATTACTCCATGACATATTAAATTCGTAACAAAAAAACATTTTATTAACTTAAGAAAAATATTAAGTTTTGAGAAAATTGTGCATTAAAAGAAATTCATATTTCTTAAAAAAAGTATACATTATATAATATAATTTATGTTGAAAGGAAGAAATTAAAATTACATAATTGTGTATTAGTATATTTTAAGTTAAAAATAAGCCAGTATTATCAGTACCTTTGCGTGGTCTCCACCAATCCTCCATATATCCTGACAAAGGTGAGGAGTGGCAAGAAAGAACTGTATTTGTTATTTTATTTCACTACGTTTTTCATATATAAAGTAATTCAATTCTATATTATATTGTAAGGCGAATGAAATTAAATTCACATTTTAGCTTTTAGAACAACAGCTACATACAGACTTACTTTACAAAGTTATAAAACAAAAAATATTAAAATAGATTTAAGAGATATAAACAATATCTTTGATTTTGTCTATTATAATTTTTTTTATTTTGTCAGTTTAAAAGAAAAATTAATTGGTAAAAAAAAATTGTTTGCTATTTAGTTTAACAATTAATTATTTTATAACTTTATTACATTATGCTTTTTAAATTTAAAAAAGAATACTTATGAATAAATGCAAACATGCAAAACATTGTCGGATATTGTTTATGGAAATAATAACTTTCTAAAATTACAAAAATAAAATACAAATAACTTCCAATAACTTGAAATGAAAATAATATCATAAAACTTATAATATACAAAACAATTTTTTCCAATTTTCTTTCATAGTTCGCTGTAACTTAATAATTTCCAAAGTTCCGAAATCACTTCCATGGTAATTTATTGCACAATATTGCAAATATTTGAAAAAGAGATACAGAGAAATTAAATACGAACATGTAAGCAAACTGGAATAAATCTTCCTGCATAACTAAAAAATTTACAAAAAGCAGTATTTTTTAAATTGTAAACTGTATTTGTTAGACTTTTGCTTTTATGCGGCTAAGATTATTTAAGTGTGAAATAAAATAAAACCATAAGTAAGACAATAGCAAGAAGTTTTACGAGTTGAACTAACAAACGTTTTTATTTGTTATTGAAAATTGAAAGTGAAAATATATATAAGGCAGCATACGTCAAAATCATTAAAAAATGTGACATATATTTAAATGTAAAACTTCTCTGCTAGAATATTTTCACTTTGGCTACAATAACTATTATTGAAATTATATTGATATCCGTAAATTGTTTCCATATCCTCAATAAAAATGAATTTCCGGACATACCGAAAAAGAACACTGTAACTGAAAAAATTTGATCGCTGGTTACTTCTAAATTGATGTCAACATTGAACAATATTTCAATATTTTTGATAAAAGCAAAAATTGTTTAACAAGAAACAATTGAACACAATGAAATCACAATGTAAACTACAATGTTATTTCTAAAGCATTGAAATAGATACTAAATACTATAGCATTTCGTTATTAATTGGCACCGTCACGTTTCAAATTTTCGTTACCGATTTCTGAAAAAATCATTTGTGGATTCAGTTTTCGGCGCCTTATGGTGCTTATGGCTTAACGCGGTTAAACTCTGGTATTATTTTAATTATGTTTTAATTTAAAAGACTAAAAAACGGCAAAAATATTTTTTTTTTAAATATAAAATAGATATCAATTTTTTGTTTTTGCAACATTATAAACAAGATCCATTCGTGGCCATTTTTAGCGAATATAAAATTTTGCCGGGTGTACTATTCAAAACATGGCTTGATAATCATGTTATAGATGGCGTGAGCTAACCGCACTCAACAAAGAGGCAGCGATGACGGTTTTCACCGACAGGTATTTCATTAAACACTAGTCATCTAAATATTTGCGTAAATATTTTGTACTTTTTATAGATATTTTTTTGGTTATGATAATGTCAATGAGCGGCAATAATTGATATTAGGTATTACTTACAACAAAAATAGAAAAAACATTCCATATAAAAAATGTTAAATAAGTAACAAAACTAATTTAAAAAGATATATACATATATAATCATTAAATACGTACCATCACGTTCATGACCGCCAGTGCTATTGGTTTGTGTTTGCTTTGAATACGTAAGAGTTTCTTTTGGTGGAATATTAGTAGCTTGAACACTATAAACACTCAAATTTAAAGGTTTTTTGCCGGCACTGAAAGAATTCCAATTATAATAATTTATTATTTGAAATCATTTTTACGTTAATCTGCGTTAATTGGGCTAGATTCCCTTAAACATAATTTACTTTATTTACATATATAAATTTTTAAATGTATTACTGAGAAGAATGCATATCCATGTGGCTATTTCACTACTTCTTTTATAGCTCGTCAGTGAATTTTACCGAAATTATGTATTTAAAAATCCAAGAATCTTATTTCTCAAACCAATTTGATTAAATAAGAATTACATTCAATCAAAAAAGCAGCAAAAAGACAACAAAACCCAAAAACCTTGATACCTTTTTACCATATTTAAATTTTTTAATAATTTTTGGTTATAATTTTTATTTGAACTTTTTTCTTCTTTAAAAAATAAGTACATATTTATCTTTATAAAGGTGTTTTTAATTAAATTTAACGAATATATTTTATATTTTTTTTATTGAAAATATATGTGTTAAATTTACTTATTTAAATAAAGTTAAAAATACTTATTTTATAATTTTTTGATAATGAATATTTTATATCATAAAATATTTATATAATAATTATAGTTATTTCTGACCTTTTTAACATTTATAAGTAATTTATTATTTAAGCACTAAGACTTTATATAAAAAATTAAATTAATCTTTATTTTTTAATTTAGTTTTCAATATTTTGGCTTCTTCAGGAAGAGAAAAAAGTGTATTAACAATTCTTTTTTAATTTCTTTTCCAAACCAGTGGTTTAGCGAAATATAGAAAAACTAAAATAAAAAATTAAGATTAACTTAATTTTTTATATAAAGACTCTAGTACTTAATTAATAAATTACTTATAAAATACTTATGTTTAAGGGAATATTCTAGGGAATCTATTACCTGGTACCATTCATATTATTTTGCAAGCTAACATCGGGTGTTTGAGTATTTGAGTTGTCCGAGTTTAATGAATTTACTGATGATAAGGATGTTAAAACTTCTGAAACAGGAGCAACACCCAAAGATGAGAGCATTTCGTCTAAATCTCTATAAAAGAATTTTTTGTCTTAATAATTATTGGTGACAGCAATTTCTATTTTTACATACTTTCTTTGGTCTTTGTCAGCTCGTATAGATATTTCTTCCATATCTTTCATTTCTTTTTCGCGACGACGTCTGTCTTTTTCTTCACGCAAAGCTGCTAAACGAGCTTTTTTGCGTTCTAATTCTGCCTTGCGATCCATTTTGCTTAAAATTGTTTGGGTTATTTGTGTTTTGTGACAATTGGTGGTAATTGAAGTACAATTGATTTGCGAATTTACTGTAGGTTTAGAAGAAAATATTCGTTATCTGAAAAAAAAATTTTTTTCTTATTTAAAAATTTATTTAATACCCAAAAATTAAATATTAAATTCAATATTTAACTAACTCGAATTTTAACGAAATTTGAGTTTTTTCGCGAAACCAATACATTTCGTTACAAGAATTTAACGCAAAGTATCAAAAATAACGGTTTTTACAGGAGATTTTGTTTTTTTACATTCTCCTTTAAAGTTAGAATATGTGACATCGTTTCTACATGATACCAACGATATACAAATTATATATTTTTATTAATTATGACGAAGATAAAAATAAAGTGAAGGGGTCACGAAATCTCTTTTTATCTTCGTAATGCAACCTTTTTTGTGTCGATAACAAATATTGCTGTTGAAAATCTGCGACATACCGTTTTTTACAAATAAATTTTTTTTTTTATAAATGAAAATTTTATTTTAAAAATTTAACATTTCACAAGTGATATTAAAAGCGTCCTTTCAGTTGTTGTTCTAATGTACAATATGCATTAAAGCGTTTGCAATTTTATAATTCTAAAATTAATTCACAAGGTTGTACTTCATAAAAGCTTTGACTAATTACATATGAACTTATTGCAACAGCATTTAGGAATTCTCTAAGCCAAAAAACAACCACATATTTTACTAATTGTACAGGTACGTGATAATAATCGACCGATTTAAAAATGATCGTTTTTAAAAAGTGTAAGTTTTTCTTCTATCGATGTCGAATATTTACTAAAAGAAAATATTTTAAAAAACCTTTCCTTTCATTATTATATATATTAAAAACTTTTTCAAGTCTGTAAATAATATATGTTTGGACTAATATTTGCTATTACTTCCTTAATACATTTTTTTTAAAGACTGTGAAAAAGCTAAACCGTAAATGTTTTCGCCCTATTTTCCCAAGACGCTTGAATATATAAATGATACATAAGTATGTACACACATACAAATTTTTTTACTATAAAGGCGTCCACTTATAGTATTAACATGGAATTTTCCGATAAAATGAAACTATTTTAGCCTGTAGAATAATTTCTAATTCAAGAAGCTCAATCGATTTCGATTGGTCCGTACTTGGCTTTCTTTACTAGAGAAATTCTAGACAGTGCAGCATGTGTAACTAATTTTTTTTACTATAAATATTGAATTATCTTTACTCCACTGCACTGTTTCGACAACCCTTTTATCACTTTATCCATTGGTCATTTACCTTTAAAAATATTATGTTTAAAGATTAAATACAAGAATATCTTTAACAAGGCTTAATGATGATGTCACCACTTCACTTCAAAAGTGGTATTACAATATTTTCTTTTTCGTTTGGCTATATTATAGACACTACTACTTTTTTGTTAACAATTTTAATTGTACTTTTTTCACTGTTTTGTATTAAATCGTTTTTTGTTTTTAATATATTTAAAACATTTATTTTTAACTTGTGTAAAGAAAAATCAATAACACACATTATCAGTTTATAAGCAGCAAATTTTTGGGTGTTCTGATTGCGTTTACGTTGTGTGCTGCAACCAGTCTGCACAGCACAAAGAGTCAGGTTTTTTGTTTCCTGGCTGCGCTTTTTGGTAATGAATGCAATTTTTCATTGTAAGCAATCAAACTTTTACAAAATATAGTTATAGTTGATTTATACCTTTTGTTATAATTATTTCTTTTGTGGTTTTAAGTACTTAAATTAACATTTTTTAATAGCGCACAGAATATATGTAAGTTCAATTGCTTTTGAGAGTTTTACAATTAATCATTAACACGGTGGTAGTTTCGCTTTGCCTGTACTATAGTTGTTTCACTCTTGTTGACATCTCTGGTTTTGGGTCTTAAATAAAAGTATAGCAATCGATAGCATCACATTTTAAAAAAAGATGGCGCTTCTCATTGCTCGCCTTAGTGGGGTTTTACACACATCAACTTTTGTTGTTTCCGTTAGAAAGAAAGAGAAGGGGTATAAAGCCTTCTCTTTCTTTCTAATGGAAACAACAAAAGTTGAGCAACAAAAGTTGATGTGTGTAAAACCGCACTTAGTATCGACAAGGTACATTTATTTGTTTAGCTAGGATTGTTATAGATTAGTAATGTTTGCTTATACAGTTCAGGAAAAAACTCTACGTGCATTCCTTTGTTTTATATTTTCACGTTATTTTTAAGGGAAAATAAAAACGTTTTTGCATTTTTGTATAGAACAACAAAAATAAAGTTTATTTAGAAAACAAAAAGCGAATTCAAGAGTACAACATTAATGTAAATAATAAAAGCAACAGAAATTTATATGAAAAAAGTTTACATACACTCTTAAATCTGAACACTATTTAAAATCTTTTAGGCAAATAAAAGCAAAAGGCGCCCGAATTAGGGCAGTTTTTAAAGTTTCACGGCTGCTAATTTTGCATTTACGCACATTTTTTTTTTAAACATCACAAATGTGCTCAATTGGGTTAAGGTCTGGGGACTGGGGGGTGATCTAAGCTGCCTTGGTGCATTATATAGAGCCTTTCTCGAACAACATGAGCCAAGCTTTCGACCGATGGCTTTAGATTTTATTCTAGTATGGTCTTATACTGATATGTGTCCATATTACCTTCAATAAAAACCAATCGACCCACGCCAGATGTCGCCACAGCTCACCAGAACATAACACCATGTTTCACTGTAGGTATAATATATTTTGGGATTAAGTGTAAAAAGTAAAACTAGTAAATACAATTAAATTGAATGCAAAATTAATATAAAGAGAATAAAAAATTTACAAGAGAATGAACGGGACTTCAATGCATACGTTTTAACTACGCAGCATAAATGAAAATACAATAAAAAGTCAATGTAAAATAAATGTAAAGCGAATATATATTTAAAACAATTTAAAAAAAATGAACGGGACTTCAATGCATAAAACAAATTAATATGCGCATTTTTGCGACATTCTGCTGGCACGCTACATCCGCGTTGTAGGCAAAAACGAATAATGTGATTTTTGTCGTCACAACTTATGTAAAAGCATCCTGTATAAAATACCAAATTTATGTATATGTCCGTTTCTTATTTATTACGGGCAAACACTTTAATATAGCCGCTATACATAAGTACAATTTGATAAAATTATTTTAAATTAAATGGTGTTCCATAGAGCCTTATTTTTTAAACAGACAGAAGCAGTGCATCTGTGACCCAGTTTGTACTCTCAAAAAAAGAATTAAATATAAAAGTAAACGGTATTTAAAAAGATAACCCGATTTTGACGTATACAATATATACGTCAAAATCGGGTTATCTTTTTCTTATCAACTATTCGTTATAGGCGCAGACTCATTTTATTTTATTATGAAGATAATTTGTTTAAGTTTTATAAGAAAATAATAATCAGTCAAAAAAGTAAACGAAATTACCTTTTGTGTCTTCTTACAAATTCCGTAGTTTCTAAGAAAAATTATGCACACAAGACCACAACAACATGCTTATGAAAAATTCCTGGAAATAACATAAGCAACAAAAAACAAAAACAACTAACACAGAACAAAAAAAACACACAGCCGAACAGGCGCCTACACTGAATAACAATAACGACAACAATATGTGATTGTGTTGAAGTAACATTTTCTTGTACATGCAAGAACCGGTCAAAACAGATATATAAGCACTATTTGCAGGGCAATGAAGAGATGAAGATAAAAAAGCATCCTTTAGGCATTAAAATAGAAAAGTTACCATTGTGTTTTTTTGTTGTAAACGAGAATAAAAATAAATAAATGGTTTAATTTAATTGAAAACTCTAAAGTGTTGTGTTATTATTTTACAAAAAACTCAATACAGCAAAACGTTTATTGAAGGAATGAACGTAATAATATTTTCAACTGCATATAATAAAAATATTGAAATTAAGAACAGGAACGAAGCACTGCATATATCCTAGTAACCACTAAAAACCGTTAATTTATTCGATACAATGCTACCTTTAGCTATTGGAAGGCGAGACTGTGTTGCATTAAGTTTTCTAAATTTAATGAGTTGTTGTCTTAAAAACAATGATAAAAGCAAAATTATTTGACACATCTGCAAATAAGCTGAACTCGTTTTCTGGTGAGAAAGTAAAAAGAAAGGACGTGAAAGAAAGAAGACAATTAATAAATTTCACATATAAGAAATAATTCATTATTGACAATATCCAAATTTTATTAGTTTGATGACTATTTAGTCAAGTACAGTGCTACATTTTTTAGGAAAGGGATAGAGAAGAGATGACACAGGTGCTGAAAGTGAAGGATAGTCGGAAATTAACTGCACTGCACAGTGACCAGTGACAATGCCTTCATCGCTGAGTAGCCCCACCGACAGTCAATTTTTATTTTTGTAGTGAAAAAAAGCAAGGTCTCTGTTGTAAATCGAACCCACAACCCCCAGACTGACAAGCTAATACACTACCTACTAGCCTCCCGGAGCTTAGCTCCCTAATTATAAATAAATCGTTTCTATTACTATTGCAGGCCTTATATTATTAATTAATTAAGAATGTAATTTTGGTTGGCTAGGCATCCAAAATTATAAACAAATGTTTGCTGGGTTCTATGTACATGAATTGTTTTTTATTTTTGTCAATGCTAATTACTGTTAACTGTAAACTAAGTGATAACTGTTAAAACACTAAGCCTAAGATTTATTTAAATACATGATATACATTTTTCATATTTTAACTATTTAATTTTCATTTAAAAAAATACCTTAAGTAATACATACGTTAATTTCGGTTAAATGCTAAAAGCACTTTTTACAACTTCTATGAAAATTTATGTATTCACAATTAATTTTTGTTTCATTTAAGTTTTAGTAATTTCCTATTATCATATTCATAGATTTGAGCCAAAATTAAGAAATCTATCTTTAAAGATATTTAGACAACAGGAATTATATTCTATCACAAAGTCATTATTACTTTTGTTTGTTCTGTGCCAAAGTTCCTTAATAGATTTCATGGAATTTTCAATGTGTAAAACGGTTTTGGCTCTCCAACGATTGTAACAGTTTTGCGACAGTATAGGGAAAGATATTTTATTACACTTTTGTTGTAATTTTGCCAATTCATCCTCATCGTTTACCAATTTTTTAATGATAACATAAATGTCGGCGGTTATTTGATTCAAACTATTGTTGGCCATAACATGGCAATCTTCAACAGCTTTACTAAAGACGTTAAGTGTGGACAAAAAATTTTCACGTTCAGCAGCCACAAGTGTGTTGTTTGACAGAGGCATATTTTCAATCTTTTCTTTTACAGCTCGAACGTGATTTAAGTGATTCAAATACTTTTGTTTAATTTCACGTTCAAAACTATCAGTAACGTTGTCATAAATTTGCAACATTTCGTTCATAATTTTTTCGAAACTAAAGGCATTTGCGGCCACATAGAATAAGTATAAGATAAAAATAAGTTTCATTTTTTAATGATGTTGTGAATATTTTGGTGAAAATTTAACACTGACAGACTATTCTTTAAAAATTTCGTTGCTTTTATAGTTTTCAGTTGAGATTGCTAAGTTTGTTAATTTTTTATTAGATAAAGAATCACAATTAGATAAAGAATTATAATATCTTACTGCATACTTTCTTCATAAGGGTGTGCTTCATTTAATTAACATATAAACTTTATCAGATTTTAATAATTGTATTAACGTCTCTGAACTAATGAATATTTACAATAATTTTTTATTTGAAATTAATTTTTTTTATTTCTGATTTCTATTTCTATGGTGAAAATACAGAAAGCCAATTATTGTCTACGCCTGACAAACAAACTGAACTTAAATTTTTTATAGCTATTCCGAAAACTAGTGTATAACGATCCAGAATACGTGTTCTATATGCGGTTGAAAATGAATGTTGTTGTAATTACACAGCGAAGGACAAACTTAATTATCTCCTTCCATTTATGGGAATTTGTTAAATAAGAAAACGTTCAGTTCTTTACTGATAAAATCAATTAAATGTTTAAATTTTAATTTCTGGCTTTAAAAATCGCTAAATTTCCATAAATCGTTTAATAAGGCAACAGTTCTTCTAGCTGCAATTAAAGAAGTATAATTTTTCCTTATCATCATTTTCTTGTCTTAAACGTACATGTGTGTATTTAATAAATTTTATTTTATTCTTTGCTCGTGTTTTAATCAAATAAAGAGTAAATAAAAAAATCATAAAATGTAATTTAAAATAGATTTCTACATAAATTAAAGTAAATAGAAGTTATTAAGATGTTTAAGTTATTAAGATGTTTAATAGTTTTAAAGTATTTTATTTAAATTATTTAAAATTTTATAAAGCTTATGACTAATATGTACAATTAAAGACATGCATTTTGATTTTGAAAAAAGTAACGAAATACACACAACTACAGTTTCAAACTAAATACTATTGAATATACATTTTTTTATTTTATTGATTTATAAGCCAAAAAAAAATCTTAACTTTTATCAAGCATGACAAAACTGTAAATAATAGAATTGAATACGTACAGAATAGCACCTATTAAAGGGTAAATTTGTTTTCAAACTCAGTTTTTATTATTTTATTTTTTTTAATTAGAAATTTTTCATCCTCCTTTTTAATTAAAAAGATTGATTGATACCATAATGCTTTATTGGCATTTTGACGTTTTAGCTAGACCGCCTAGAAATTAATGCTTGGCAGATAATCTAGCATGGGAAATACAGCATTTTCGTCGTGCCTAGACTGCTTTAGAAGAATGGAAGGAACCAATTTTTAATTAAATATTTTAAATATAGAAAAATATAAATCCATATATATAAAAGAAAGTGATGTTAGTTACTACGCTTATAACTCGAGAATGCCTGGACCGATTTCGGTGATTAGCACCAATTCGGACAGGTCTCCGGCCAAATAAGAAGAATACACAAGAAAATTTTGGAAAATTTCCCAAAAAAAAAAATTATGAAGAAAATTCATTTTCACATACATTTTTTTTACAACGCTATCTTAACTCAAGAACCCATAAAAAAACATGATTGTAAATGCTATATTGCCAGTAGATGGCGTTGTATGCACACTTGGCAGATGCAATGACATATGTTAGTAGTCAAAAAAGTCATGAAAAATGTGATTGAAGCAAAAATTTTAAAAGAAAAATATAAGGGCGATGTGTTGAAACCACGCATTCCTATGATTCCTCCAGATTTGCCGTTTGATTTTAAATGGCTTCAGTTCCCCATACCTGTTGCTTTTCAATGATCCCTGTTTTTTGCACTTTCAGTTATATGTATCACGTTCACGTGCTTTGTTTTTCACGGGCACGCTAGTTTTGTAATAAAACTGTTTCAGAGTTTAATTTGTGACTTACAATTTTCTTGTGTGACAGTCTAGCACCCATACATTTTCTTACAATTTTTATTACAAACTATACTATATAATTAAAGGTTCTTTAGTTAGCGGTAACAATACTAACTTTTACGTTTTAACAATATACATAAATATCGTTATCGGTTGCCAACCTTGCTTAAGAAAACGATTGCACATAAAAGGTATTAGATTTAAATATCCCCCACTTTTAAAGAGCAGTAATTATATTAACGATTATTTTGCTGTTTTGAAGTCTTATAGCCTGTTTACACGACAGTTTGAATCTCGTGCTTCGCTCTCTGAAGCAAGTTTGTGAATCATGCTGTTTACACGACTCATTTATCTGCTTCAATTTGGCTGTTGTTATTAAACAGAAAAACATAAGTTGAAAAACAACAGAAGATATCCTTCTTGCCGCGATAGCATTATGTATAATTTTTTTTCCTATCCATTTTTTTTTTTTTAATTTTATAAAATTAAAATTAATTGACACACCCACAAAACAATTATATTTTTTAAGTTTTCACTTTTAACTTTGTTTTGTTTGTAAATTTTTTTTGTTTACAAAAACGTTTAATTTTGATAACTAGTGCAGATAAACTTACGATAAAAATTAGAGAAGAGAGGATTTTTACTTGCTTCGCAACTAGCTTCAATATGAATCTACCAGCTTCGCTCTCAAAATTTTGTATGGCGAAGCAGGTTGATTCGCTTATGATTGGGGTGTGAAGCAAGAATAGAGAGCGAAGCAGGTGCCGTGGAAACAAGGCATTAAAGATAATCAATACTTATAGCCTGTTTCCACGACAATTTGAATCTCGTGTTTCGCTCTCTGAAGCAAGTTTGTGAATCATGCTGTTTACACGACTCATTTATCTGCTTCGATTTGGCAGTTGTTATTAAACAGAAAAACATAAGTTGAAAAACAACAACAACAACAGTTGAAAAACAACAACAACGGTTGAAAAACAACAGAAGATATTAATTTTTTTTTTATTTTATAAAATTAAAATTAATTAACACACCCACAAAACAATTATATTTTTTAAGTTTTCACTTTTAACTTTGTTTTGTTTGTAAATTTTCTTTGTTTACAAAAACGTTTAATTTTGATAACTAGTGCAGATAAACTTACGATAAAAATTAGAGAAGAGACGATTTTTACTTGCTTCGCAACTAGCTTCAATATGAATCTACCAGCTTCGCTCTCAAAATTTTGTATGGCGAAGCAGGTTGATTCGCTTATGATTGGGGTGTGAAGCAAGAATAGAGAGCGAAGCAGGTGCCGTGGAAACAAGGCATTAAAGATAATCAATACTTATAGCCTGTTTCCACGACAATTTGAATCTCGTGTTTCGCTCTCTGAAGCAAGTTTGTGAATCATGCTGTTTACACGACTCATTTATCTGCTTCGATTTGGCAGTTGTTATTAAACAGAAAAACATAAGTTGAAAAACAACAACAACAACAGTTGAAAAACAACAACAACGGTTGAAAAACAACAGAAGATATTAATTTTTTTTTTATTTTATAAAATTAAAATTAATTAACACACCCACAAAACAATTATATTTTTTAAGTTTTCACTTTTAACTTTGTTTTGTTTGTAAATTTTCTTTGTTTACAAAAACGTTTAATTTTGATAACTAGTGCAGATAAACTTACGATAAAAATTAGAGAAGAGACGATTTTTACTTGCTTCGCAGCTAGATTCAATATGAATCTACCAGCTTCGCTCTCAAAATTTTGTATGGCGAAGCAGGTTGATTCGCTTATGATTGGGGTGTGAAGCAAGAATAGAGAGCGAAGCCGTGGAAACAAGCTATTAATTTCATTATTTATTTATTTTTAAGTCTTTTAAAATTAATCTTGTAGTCATCCTTGTTTTTGCATTCATTTTATTTACACATTCGTCTTAAAGCTTTTCTATCACAATGTCTGAGATGATAGATCTTTCCTTTTACTTTGCAATACATAAAGAAATTATTTATTTTGAATAGATTTTTTATAAATTAATTTATTTTGTTAGTAGGGTCTTTTCGAGAGAGACAAAAAAACTTAATTTAATCTCATTTAATATAATAGCTATTTATTACTTAAAATTATAAAAATAAAAAATACACGCAAATACAAGAACTGGAATAAAAAGTTTCAGATTTCATTAATAACAATTTAAATAGATTTCATTTGAGCCATTAAGTCTTCCAAATTTACTTCAGCTGCAGTTGGTGATGGATTAGCATCATTACTATCTACTTTATCGGGAGCTTCATAAGCTAAACACAAACCTGCACTTACAGAGGTTTCGTTAGTCTTGATCGGATTTTCTTTATCATAAGAGTCGTCGACTAACTCAATACCCCATTCATTTCCATCGTGCAATGGTTTTTCGGCTTGAATTTCCTCTTCCAGAGCAACTGGTTTAGGCTTATCCCGAAATTCTTTTTGTCTAGCTTGGCAATGCCGATCATCACATTGTGGATTAGGCTTAAGAGACATTTTCGGGAAAAAATCGTTCATGGCATTGTAGCCCAAATAATCGGAAACTTCACCAAAATTTAGTAAATATTTTAGGGTATTTTGAACCAATATGCCGGCGGTAATACCCATTGTAGTAGGCAAGGAAGCGGCACACACTCCGTCTCTTTTTAAAGTGCGTTCATCAATGTTTTCTGCAACTACAAGTGGTGGTGCACAGGCAAAGCATGCCGTATCTCCCGGCCTTATAAATTGTATATGGCCAGAAACAGCATTTTCCGATACTCCTGACTCAAACCAATTCAATGATAATTCATTACATGCTGTGTTTATAGCCATACGAGCTTCAAAATTATCAACACAACTCAAAACTAAATCAACAGGTTGCTCTGCCGTTAAACCACCATGAGCAATTGTGTCCAAAAATCTATCAAATGATTCTACAGTAGTGATGTTATAATTATGAGTTTCTATTGTAACATCTGGGTTAATAAAAGTTAATGTTTTAGCCGCTGCTTCCACCTTCGATAAACCTGCTTGGTCGGGTGTAAAGAACAAACGATTCATATTAGCCAACTCGACTTTGTCGTAATCAAATAAGATTAGTTTTCCCACGCCACAACGTGTTAACATGTCTGCAGTAACACTGCCCACCCCACCTACGCCCACAACGGCTACCGCTTTGTTACGGATACGTTCATATTCTTTGACAATACCCATACGCTGTAGGGCCATTAAGCGGCTGTAAGGATTCGAGTCTACAACTTCTGCTGACATTTTCTCAATACGTTGTCTGGCAGTCTGGCTTTCAAGGCATTGCTTTTCTAATTCTTCCTTTAATTCAGCAATTTTTGCTTGCAACTGTTCAATAGCAGACATTGTTAAATAAAATGAAACTTGTACAAAATATAAACTAACTGCCTCCGTGTCACTTCCAAACAAAAAAGTTTTGACAGCTGTTTCGTCTTCTTCTTTTCACAATTTAGTGTTTTTTAAATTTTTAGCTGATTGTTTCTATTTTCACATATAGATGGTGCCTAAATGATAGTTATCACAAATGTAGTTGCTCAATTAAAACTTCTTTCTTGCCTTTTTATCTGATAATAAATTGTAAGCCCTAAAATATTCTATTATTTATCTGCATATCCCTGTTCTAGTTTTAAGGCTTTACGACATTTTTGGAATGAAGATGACCGAGGAATACACAAGAAGTGGTCTAGACTTGGATGAAGCAAACAAGTAGAAATCTATATTTTAGTGGTCTGATTCCGAACATGTTAAAAAATATGGACGGACGCAGATTTTTGCTTAAAAACTTCAAACTGAAAGGTAGATACTTTTGCACATTAAGTAGAACACGACAGAGTAACTAATCGCTATACGGAACTATAAAGTTATACGAGAGTCCAAAAATATTGGCATTCTTTCTAGTGAGAACTGCAAAAGCTGTTCACATATACTTAGCTATTTACTGTAACAAATATCACATCAAGCGACTAATCTTGATGTATACCTAAATATTGGTAATGATTTTATTGGCGTTGAGTGGTTCACTTAATTAACACTATTGTCAGCAATGTTCACAATTACTTACGTGTTTATAATAATGTATTTACTTGCTTATGGGGTGATATTTACGTACTTTCAAACAACCGACTTTAAATATATGAATAAAAATTGTAATCATTAGCTTGCTGATTTTTTGAAGCGCACAGTTTTACCAGTGTTTCTGGCAAAAATTTGCGTTAATTCTTCCTCACTTAATATCTTCTGGTGTACTCTTTTCATATGATTAGCAAATCTGAAAGCCAAACAATTATATATGTATATATTTTTTAATATAACTTAATAGCGCTTAATTTATTTAATAATAGTACTATTTAAATTTTACCTTATTCTTCTTTCAAAACCAAGTCCCGGGCAAAATTCACATTTATAGGGCATGCCAGTGTGTTTAAATAAATGAGCCTTAAGTTTATTTCGGCTATCGTACACCGCCGAGCAATATGTGCAGTTGTGGGTTATTCCTTCATGTTTTTGTAAGTGATACGTTAATCTGACTTTAATAGCAAAACGTTTGTCGCATAAATGACATTCATAAGGTAATTCTCCTGTATGCGTTCGCATATGAATTTCAAGCTCAACTCTGCGCGGATATGCTTTATCACATTGATCACATTTGAATGGTCGCTCTTTATGAAGTTTCTTATGGGCTGATAATTGCGCACGGCCACCAAACATATTGCCACACTCTTTGCAAGTGTAGCGATATGCTTCTTTATGAAGTTCTCTTTTATGCTTCTCCAAAAGTGTTAGGTCCGTAAAGTTTTTATTACACTCGACACAAACAATGTATGACTGACACCATTCTGGGGATAGATGTTCATCTAAGTCATTTTTATCACCAAAAGAATTATCTAAAAAAGGAGTTTTTTATAGATATTAATTTTAACATTATTTACTTTATGAAAAATTATTTAAAAATATAATCAATTTTAATTCGTGCTTGATTCCTTCAAATAAATATTTCATGATATTCTCACAAAATATTTATGCAAAAATAAACATTTTATGATATTCTCATAAAACAGTTATTCAAATATAAATATCACTACTGCTCATCAGTTAATTTTACCCCTACTATTTTGTAGAAAATTTAAGCCAAACTGATTAAATATTTACATTTGAATAAATGTTTTATGAGAATATCATAAAATGTTTATGTTAAAATTGATTAAATTCAAAATGATTCCAATAAATTAAAAATTATTTATTTTATTTTAAAGTATGTATTTGATGATATTCTCATAAAAATAAAAAATATAATACGGTGATGATGTCTCTAATGCCAACATTCTCATTTAGTTAATAAAGTTTAAAGCATACAAATCTGAGAACAACAAAAACCAAATTAACCATTTTATTTTATTCTCTTGAAAATATATGTATATTTTATTAGCATATATAAGAAAAATATATATTACACAAATTTTGAAGAAATTAAGCACGAATAAAAAAAGCAAATTATAAAATTGTTTTCAAATAACTTTTGCATTTAAATAAAGGTCATAAGGAATTTGAAACATAAATATATTATATGTAGTTTGTTTAGCATCCGAAAAGATATTGAATTTAGTCTTTAGTTTAGTTTAAGTTTTTATTCATTTAAATTAACTTATATAAACCTTAGAAGTAGTCTTTTAATTCTATAGTCTTAATTTATCTATAAAAATTATAATACAAAGTTTTAAATTAAGTTATATGTAGAGATGCTCATTTTCCCAAAACTTCTATTTCTTCTTGATTGTCATCTTCGCTGGCGGTTAACAAAATTTTTTGATCATCAATCTGTTTAATTTTAACACTTTTCCCAGTGTTTTTCTGAAACATATCATTCAGTGCTTCTTCAGATATAGATGTATGATGAACTCGAGTTAAATGCCGCGTAAATCTACAAGTACAATTTTGTTTATTTTTCTAATTGTGTTTATTATTTTAAAAAATACTTACGTATTACGGGTAGCAAATCCATGATCATCACACATCTGACAACGATACGGCATTCCAGTATGTTTGAAAGAATGCGCTTTAAGCTTTTGTTTCGAATTAAATTCAGCACCGCATTCCTTACAGTAATGCTTAATTCCGTAGTGTTTTTGCAGATGGTATGTTAGGCGTACTTTAATAGCAAAACGCTTTTCACACAAATGGCAGGCGTAAGGCTGTTCACCCGTATGCGATCTAAGATGAACATTTAAATCAAATTGTCTGGCATATTTTTTATCACAATGTGGACACGGTATATTCTTTTTCAAATGTAGTTTCATATGATTTACTAGTTGATTTCTTAACTTAAAGGCATTTCCACATATCGTACATATATTATCACGTTCTTTGTGAGCCTGTTTGCGATGTGTTTCCAATAAATATTGCGAGGCATACTGACGTTCACAATCCGCACAGACATACACTATATCAGAGTCCTCACCATGTTGGACTTTTTCATGCTGATGTAGTGATTTGGAATTTTTAAACTCACGGGCTGTGATGATGAAGTCGTATACATATAAAATTAGTTTGGTTATGTTGAAACATTTTTAAGCGTTTTATTAAAATTATTATAAATTACAAATTTATTATTTTGTTTTAAATTAAAAAATATTTTTTTTAAATTAAAAAAAAACAATTGATCGCAGCTCACAGTTCGGAATTGTTGCGAAAGAGGGGAAATTTATGTTAACCAAAACGATGATTTTGACAAATGTCTTTTTTCAGTCCCCTTTGGAAATTCATATTAAAAATCATTAGCACGCATACGATGATTCTTTCTTAATTTACTTTTGAAAATTAATCGATAAAATAATACTCATTTTTTACTTATTATTTAATAGTTGTACCCACGTACAAATTACTGCGAAAAAGAAAACAGCTTAATGGCAAGAATAAAAATAAATAAAAAAAAACGCCGTTCGTCTGCAAATGCTGTCTAATAAATCATATTAAATATACACTCAGTGAAAAATACGTTCCAAAAGATTTAATATTTTATTGTCAAAACTTGATTTTAGTGTTAAGATCTAAACATAATTTATTATTTTTATTTATTTCAAAGGTACAATGAAATTACTGCTAATAAGGACTTCAAATAGTAAAAAAAATTTTAAAGCAAGATATTTTCGATTAACAGTGATCATATTTTAAGAATTAGTGAACAAGTTTTATTTTTTCTCCAAAACCGTTCTTAGAAATTTTCGAAAGAATACAAATTTTCAATCTAGGCCTTTCTAATATGAAATGGGATAATATAGTTATTAAATATATATATCTAGCGACTTAAAAAAAATTAAAAACATTTTGTTAGCAGAATAGCGCGAACTTTTTGTCAAATTTAGATATTGCATCAAATACTTTAAACGAAAAAGATGATAATAGCAATACTTACGACAAAAGGCACACAGATAAGATTTCGTCTCGTCCAATTCTTTTTCCTCTTGTTCCTTTCGTTTATGTAGCTGCATATGCTTATTTAAATTCCTTTTGAGTAAATTTTTTCGACAAATACTGCATTGTACAGAAATCTCGGTTTCCTCGACTTTAACGATTTCAATTATATTTTCGTTGTCATTAGAATTGTCATAATGAAACCGTTTATTTTCAAATGTCTGGCAAGACTTCACGTGATCCTGTAACAGGCTAAATCCTTGAAATATTTCCGAACATCTAAAGCATTGAAAAGTACAGGAAACATTTTTGTCATTAGAATAAAATATATCTGCTACATGCCTATGCATCATTTCATTATGATGCATACTTTCTAGATGTTCCTTTATATTATCTTCATATAACTCCTTACATTCAAATGGACATTTTTCACCTTGACGGTGAACGATAGCTTGATGCAAATAAAAAATTATTTCAGAATAAAAACTTTTGCTACAAATTATGCAGAGCAGTGTTTGTTTAGTGGGCAAATAGTGTTTTAGGTCCTTATGTCGTTTAAGTGCTGTGCGACATCGATACTTTGTTTGGCACTGATTACATTCATGCGGACGAACTTTTCTATGTAAATTCATATGACCCTCATATGATACATCGCCACGTAATACAACTTTACATTCTCCACATTTCCATTTATTAGGTTTGAAATTGATTGTTTCATTTGGATCAAATTCTATTAGATAGTCTTCATCATTCTCATCATCCGGATGATATGTATCACTACAAACACTTTCGTTTTCTATATTTACATTTTCTTGAGATGCTGCCACTTGAGCTAAATCTTCTAACAAGCTTTCTTTTTTAATGTAAGATTTTATTACCCGTTCTTTAACAGGATTTATTACTTCTTCTACGATATTAATCTCTTCCATATCATGAATTTCCTGTAAAAAAAAACAGTCACTACAGCTTTATATGCATTTTATTCCAAAATCTACCTCAACTATAAGAACATTTTGTGGATCGCTCTCCTGCTCCAGTATTTCTTCCATAACACATACTTGCATGCCGTTATCTTCTACCGGCGCGAAATACTCACTAGCCAATATTTGGATATTTTCCATCTGGTCAACCTCTGCTCCATTTTTTGTAGCTTCTAATTCCAGTCTTAACTTTTGGTCTGCTTGCCGTACTTTTAAGCTGAACTCATATATATGCTGTATTTCATCATAACAATTGGAACATATTTCTTGGGATAAACCATCGTTTTGTTCTATTTGTACTTCAGCTAAAAACCGTATATTTTCGGCATAAGTTGACCCAGATTTATGTTCCTCGAAAATATTGTAGAATGCTTTAGCGCTTGTTGTTAAACAGCAACGACACCGCTTTTTCATTATTGTTTTTTAAGCATAAACCAAAATCACCACCTCCTACAGCTATTCCTATTCCCTGCTGTTGTAATTTGACTACAGTGCTGACAAAATTATCTAGCATTATTCGATAGCAATAGTTTTACTCGATAACATGTTAAAAGTTATTAGCGCTGCTAACAAATTCGTTGAATGTATTTTGTTATAATTCGAAACTTAAATTAAGTTATTATTATTATTTAAAATAGTAACAATAACTAAAGTTTATAAAATAATAATTAAAGTTGTAGCAAATATCTTTAAATAATTTATAATTAGAAAAGTGCTGTCGCAAATGAGATAAAAATATTAACATGTTAACTTTTTTAATTCAAAATATTTTACCCCAGTTATAATTTCGTAATTTTACAATGATGTTTTTGTTCTAAGCTAAATGCAAAGCCCAACCACCACCCAGTAAAGTTTAAAGTTTCTGATTTTGTTTATGTTTAGAAGTGAAAAAATTATTTATTTTCGTATTTAGAAACTGTGGAAATTCTATTAACTAAATGCTTAAGAGCCTACGCTATTGACTACTATAAAAAATCAATACGAGTTATTTTATTGTAACATTTTAGCCAGAGCAACCTCTACATCCACAATGTACACATTCTACAATACGCCCTTCCTCCAACTTCGACTTTGGCACACGACAGATGCAATTTGTACCAAAATTTGTATCTCTTGTTTGAATACAGCGAAGGCAACAGAGATTTTCGTAACCTGACTTTTTCCATTTAGCAATAAGATTACCATCCGCAATCTTTTCCTTCAGACAGTAATCATACAGTTCACGACTAATGGCTTTGCGACGATAAAATAAATCATAGATGTAACGCGATTTTTGATGATGTATTTTAAATATAGGCCACAATGATTCGGTAATACGTTTGCCTTCATGAGGTTCCGTTTCGGCTAAAATGTATAAATATTCAAAAATAAAACTAAGAATTTAATAAACACTCCAGAATGATTATTTAACATAGTACCTTCACGCATTTTCTGTTCTAACTCTTCCAATGTAGGTTCTATTAATTCCCAGCCATCTGGTGGTGACTTGCGTGATCTCCTAACTTTTGGCATTGTAGAAATTTCTTTGATAGTAGTTTTACTGAAGTATTTTAAAGCAAAAGCAATTATATATTTATTTACATAAAAAATTATATCAAAAATGTATGGAGGCGATGTTATATCTCACAGCTGTGTTATTAGTATTGTGTTTTTCCCGATAGCTTTATATTTTTAGACATTTACGTACATCTATAATTTGGCATTACTTTTAAATGTCAAAATGTGACACTTCTTTTCGATATTTCTGTGTGACAAAAATAATTGTTCTCAGTTTATAATAGACAGACGTCTAGAAAATATTGCAAAATAATTGGTGAAAACAAGTTTAGATTGTAAAATACCATCTTAAATGTATATAAATTACTAATGAAAACATTTTTTAAGAAAATAGTGTAAAAAAAAACAAAATAAACTCGTGAAACGCAATGCGAACAATATAAATCTTTAAACATGTAGACAGTATAATACAGTAAAAAGTAATGAAAAGTGAAATTTTTAAAAGTTTTTAGGTCTTACAAGAGATTTTTATATATTTGTAGCAAAAACTTATATGCAATTCTCTGACCTGTAATCTAAAATTCTGCTTTCTTCTTTTCTTCCCAAATATTAGAACGAACATACATATGCAAAACATAATTTTATTTTGTTTTCAAATTGCTGACAAATCATTTTAATTAAACAAAAACAAAGCATTTTATTAAATAAATTAACAAAAATCTGTAACTTAACAGCTCATTTTATTTTGTCTGCCTAAAATGTGATTGACGGGAAATGCATCCCACTATATTCAATTTACTTCATACACACAGCTACCATTCATACATGCCTACATATGTAAATAAAAAGCAGTCGATGTTTTGTGTGCTTGTTATTAAATAATCTCTATATACATACATATGTACATGTCGCAGGACAAAAATATGTATGTTAAGTTCATTGTTTCGTTTGCGACAATGTTAAGGATATATATTAATTATAAGTCGGTTTTTCGAAGAATTAGGCGTACAAAGTTCTCATTAAGAAATAAATAAAATTAACAAAACAACTTCCTACCCAAAAAAAAGTCACCCAAAAATAAAATATTGTTTTTCGGTTATTTTTCAAAACTAGACAATTATATATCAAAACCAATAAAATACTCTTCATAAACTTTGAAATTGTGTTGTGTAAATTAAAAATAAATAAAAATAATAATTTTATAACTAAAGGTGCTATTCTTGATTTCATGACAATTGTTATTTTTTAGTTGCCGCTATAACAGGTGCAATTGTGAACTGGAACAAAACGAGCTTTTATGTAAAATCTTAATTTCTGTAAAGTTGTTTCTTAGATGTCTTCTGATTTTTTGTATGATATTATGGAATTAGTATTTGTATAACCAACTATTCTCTGTAGTAGTTGTTAATTCATTTTTGAAATATGTTTTTGTAAGAATAGATGTGATCAACTGGAGTTACATGTCTCTAGGGTATTCGGTTACCTAAAACTTGATACGATTTTCGTTCCGCCTTTTTATACTTTTAGGAATTCTTTTAAATTACGTAGTTAAAATGCCAATTTGTTATATGATGAAAGTAAATATAAACTACATAGTAAAAGAGCTCTTCTTTCTGCAACATGGCTGCTTTTCATGTGCTTATCTTTATTTAAAATTAAATATTGTAATGTTATGTAAGGCCAATTGATTGGTATCATAAGTCGTACCAATCGAAAATTAAATTTATTAAATTCTATTCAATTAGGATTAAATTTTCATGTAAACAAAATATGGAGGGGAATGGCCTTCATTTCGGTTAATAAAATATTTAATATAGGTATACTGTTACTACGATTCGTTTGCCGATATTATAATTTTATTGATCAAGCTTAAAAAAATCAGCAGAATTCACACACACTGTCACGTAAGTAAAGCATTTTATTGTTTATTAAAAGTGTATTGTAATTTCAGTACGTCAACGTTACTTTTTATCTAAGTTAGAGTTTACATAAATATTTTAAATATTTTTTAGGTATTTACATATGTACTTAATCCTTGCATAAAATTATCTACATCAAATTACAAACTATTTAATTAATTCATTTGATAACAAACGTGTATTGCTACCTTAAGTCTGCATGAATAATTTTTCAAAATAGAAAGTCAGATAATATGTAAATAAGTTTATATATATAAGTAAATAGAATTTTTTTTAATTAAAAAAAAAAAATAAATATTGATATATTATGTCGTTGTAAGTTTCAAGATTCGTTTATACTCAGACATGGGCTTCAAAATAAAAAAAATCACAATTGATACTTTTACGTTCAAACTAGAATTTACCGGAAAAGTTTTACTTTAAAATCTTCCATTATGATTTATATTGATCAAATAATCGAATTTTAGTTATAAATTTTAAAGACTATTCCATTCTTAATATCTGTATTTTAGATATATAATTTCAAAATTTTAATAAATATTAAAGGGCGTTTTATTTATCGTAAGATTTAGGTTAAAAAAGTTATCAAATTTTATAATTATATACTAACAACTACTATATTTCAAAACAAACAAAAAATAACAAAACAAATATAACAAAACATTAAAAATAAAACAAGTTTCACTCGAAATGTTTTTCGCTATAGCTTTATTAGTACTAATATTTTCGAACCAGGTACAATAAACAAATTAAAACATACAATGAGGAAAAAGCGGCAAATCATACCAAAAGCATTTATTCCAATAAAGCAAATATCGCACCCTAAATACAAAAGGGTCACAACTCAAAATTTTCCAAAAAAAACTTTATAAAGTAATTCAGAGTGCATATGTCTAACTGTTGCAAAAATTTCTTTCTTTAAGTGGAAAAATACAGTTATGTCTATTTTTGTGTTAAATCTGTTGCTTCTGTACGATGAACTAAAGAGAAATATTTTGAGTTGGGAAATTTTTAGTATTTTAAATTGTGACCCTTTTGTATTTAGGGTGCGATATAAAAACGTAAAAGTATTACATATCAGTGAAACTAAACAATTGCATTAAGTGCAGTTTAAAGAAAGCAATTTCTTTTGTTTTATTTTTAATTTTCAATTCTTAGTGGTAATTTCAAATATAAATATTTCATTGCTATCAAAAACTTTTCTAAGCTGTTTCATATTCATAATCTAATAAAACGCAAATGTTTCTCTCTAAGCAATTTTATTGGTTTTTTTAGCATAATTAAGAAAAAATTAATCTTTCCCTTCTGCATACACAGTCTAAGATATGATTTTGGGATACAATTCTGCGCATTGCACGTAAAGGTACTCCCAAAAAATAAGAACCTTTATCTATGCTTACAATTAAAACATTCAAACATGTTTTGAATATTCAACTTCAGTTTAATTATTCTATTTTATCATCGGAATGGGTACTTAGGTTTAACTTTTCGAATTAATCGGGACTGAAAATACTGCTCATCTAGGATATTTATTACTGATCGTAACAAGTGGCTATATCTTAACAATATTCGCAGGACGTCTGATTCGATTGTATTTAATGAATATTTCTCGCTTTTCACCAAATTCATGAATTTGTTCCCTCTTGACCTGACTTCAGCAAACAATTCGAAGCAATGCTTTAACATAAAAAATTTAATTTTTACTAGATAATTTTATTGCTTTTAGCATAATTTACAAAAAATAAATTATTTTCCTCTCCTACACTATACACTTAATGATGTTGGGACTAATTTCTGAAAGTTGTATGTGAAATTTGCTCCAAAAATAAGTGCTTCTGCATCTCTGCATCTTCTGCATCTCTTCTCGTTTTGTAACGTTGGCAGCATTAATAGTAATGGCCATATAAATTTTTTTGCTGGATGGTGGATTTTAACATGGTTATATCTTGGCATACCGTACGGAATATCTCTTTTGTGTCTAAAGAATAATTATAGATATTGAATAGGAGGAAAAAAAAGTGAAACAACTTATCCGAAAAATGTGCGTAAAAATTGCAAAACTATTCATTTTTCCTCACAATCACACATTTTTCCATAATCAAATATACTGTTTTTTTATAAACTTTATTTTTCCTGAGAATAAAAATTCCAATTCATATTCCAGCCATTCTTACACAGAAAATATAAAATTTTTATTTGTTATCTATACCATATATAATTTTCAATTATTGCCACAATAGTCATCTTCGTTGAAGTTGATGCTTGTAGTTCTGAAGATTTTGTTTTCTTCGTTTGGATGGATTGGTAACAACGACGCGTTTTACTGGTAGTGACGCAGTGAATTTTACTTTTGGATTGATCATATCCATGTCATGGTCTTGAACACAAATTACTGGCCTAATAAAAGAAAACTGTGCGCCTTTTTCATCTATACACATTATAAGGGCATTTTAATAACTTTTGCGCACTGTGTTTGTTCGGCATAAAATTTGCAACACTTAAATATTTATTGTTACGGATGTGTCTTGCTTAAGTTTTAAACTAAAATAATTAAGCAATAAAGCGAACTACTGGGATTGTTGTTTACGAACTGCATGGCTTGCTAAGAAAACTTATAGTACAACGACAAAATTTCTAGTTACAAACTGCTTAGAAATTTTATACACAAACAACAACAATTTGATATGCTGTTTACTAACTGCCTGGCATGCAAGAAAAAAAAAACAATTTTCTGTTTACTAACTAAACGCGCAAGGCAACAACAAACATGTTTGCTGTTTACCGTCTGCGTAGTTTTCTAAGAAAACTTATCTACACGAGACAACCATAAAAACAAAAATTCACACAGACAGGCGCCTATACATCGAATAAACAACATATAACAACAAAATGTGATACAAACGGAGTAGAAGATTTTAAAATATTCTAGACTTTAAATGGACAAATATAAATAGGGCAGCGTCTGAGTGGATAGTCAGTCAGTGTAAAAATAAACAACGTAAAATAAAGACGTGCATCTTAATCAACTTTGTGTAGTTGAAGTAAATAAAATAGTTATTAATTTAAAAACTCTAAAAACTGGTGTTATTTATTTTGCAATAAAGAACTCACAACAAAACGTTTATAAAAGGTATAAACGTAACAGTATCATCAAAATAATGACAATACGCTATTTTAAATACCTCAGTAAACAAGTTTTTTTCCATTCTGTTACCATATTTTTGGTACAATATGATCACAAACAAAACTAAAATCATCCAATTTTCTGGTTTAAAAATGTAATTCACTCTGAACAAAAGGACATTTTCGCAATTTTTAAGATACTGGACACGCTGTTTTTGGTGTAGTTTTGTTTCGCTTTTTTTTCTCCTATTCAATACGTACAACTCAGAATTTAGGCGCAATTTAATAAGCTGAAAAATGTTGTACGGTGTTACTCGGCGTTTGTCAATGACATATTAAGTGTTAAAAAAATGAATAGTGAATTTTAATACATGGCTTTGTGAGCTGATCAAATGTTTTTTAAAAATGCCCTTATAAAAACAAAACTTTTGCTCATTTTTATAGAAAATAAAAACAAACAAAAGAAAGTAAAAACAAACAAATAAAGGCAATGCCACTTTTGAATTAAAAAATGCTTTTTCATGTTTGGGCCTTTTATTTAATTGAAAAATTGTTGTAAAGAAATGAAAAGCGTTACCACTCATAAACGAATGAATAGGAAAGAGATTTTAAAATTTTTAGCTTGTTTTTGTTAGCTCTTTGTAAAGTTAATTCAATAATTGAAATTTTTATTTTAATAATTGAATTCTTAAATCTAAAATAGAATTTTGCAGTCTTATTTTAGTTTTTTTTTTTGTAATTTTCAATATTTGACGATCTAATTTTTTTTTTTAACTTTGGGACATTTGAGACATTATTTTCTTTCAGAGATGTTTTAGAAATGTACTTTTGAAAATCTTTTCTTCCATCGTTGATTAGCAATTTTACAATATTTTTTTATATAATTTGTCTCCATTTGTGCTTTGTCGCCCAATCAACATATTCTATCTTGACATCCAATTAAAAATATGTTTTACTGGGCCCTGGCCAAAGATTATAGAATTATAAAGATGTTGCACTGCGAACATTTTACATAAACAAAAATTTTAAGCATCAATTGACGAGGGGGGAAAGTGTAAAGGGTAAACAGAGAATACTGTCTTTGCATTGAGCAAAACCAATAACAGAAAGAGAGTATTACTTTTTATGCACAGAAACACACGTTTATTCATGTATGCATACATTATGCTTCCCATGAATACTTGTGTTTGGGTGTGCGTGTATTGTTTTAGGTATATTTTTGTTTTTAATTCTGTTTTTAAATTAAAAACGAATTAGGTTTACTAGCAACTTTATTAATGTTCACAGCATACAGCTTGTGTGGATGTTCAACATTAATAGAAAACGAACATGATTCTTTTCGTTATTGTAGGGCGAATATACTTACTTTATTGTTGTATGAATGAAAAAATTTACGTTTACACCGAAGTCATGACGCTGTTATTTACTTATTTTTTAAAGTTAATTCAACCGCACACAACTTTCGGTATAAGATCTAATATGATGGAGGTATAAAAAAAGATATGTAAACATAGTAAATATATTGTATGATTTTTAATTTTTATTCGAATTAGTGTTTTAAAATTTTTACTTTTTCAATATGTGCTGGTTTATACTGGTAAATTTCCCAGGCAGAATGCTTTCTTAGTAATATTATTACAAGCAAATTTAAAATTTCCAGCCTATGATTGTAACAAGCACTATTCTCGTCAAACCAAAAGGAATAAATTGTACTATTAGTACATTCTATGCATTGCTGAACTATGACTTTTTTAATATTTTTCATTGCTTTATTGGCAGAAAAAAGCTTTTCAAAAACTTTTATATGAATTTTACAAACTTCGAAAAATTGGTTGGCGGGTGCACATAAACTTCCAAAATCTGAGTCACTTTCATAGTTTTTTGTGTGGATATACATTTCTGATGGATATGTTAGAAATTGTGCAGGTTTTACTGTATCCATTCGACATTTGCTACATGATATTCGTTGCGCTATGTATCCAATGAAATATCGGCTTGAAGTAAGTTCTTTTGATACATTGGGAGAGTTAAAACCTTTGGACCTTGATCACATGTAACTGGACATCTAAATTTGATATTAGAAGTGTTTTCAATATTTCTCCCTTAATGGAACTAGCAGTTACAAAGTAGTTTAACACAAATTTCCAATTTTCTATAATTCTAGAGGAATCATGAAAACACCAATTTGAGAACCCATTTCATTTGTTCGCTCGTATCCTATATCAACTACTCCATCTATAACATCTGCACAATCATTATAACTTAAATTTCTTCTGATTGATATTTCATCAAATATTAAAATGCACTCTCTTTCAAGAGGTTTCATCTTTAAACCCGTTTTCTTAAGAACATTGTATATGCAAACATTGTTTCCTGGCTGCAAATTCTTTATATCTGCTTGGAAGGTTCAATTTCAAAATATTACGCAAGAACAAGTACGTAGAGGTTGATCTATAATAAATGCTTTGAACAAATTCTTTTCACAATCCTCCCATCGAGCGTTTGTTCCCCTGCTTCCCTTCATTAGAATTCTGCAGAATGTTTTTTCATTACGATTGATACCAAGTTTATCAATTTCACTTTCAAGAGAGGCTTTTACTTTTAACTTTGCTTCTAATGCCTTCAATCTTTTTTAAAGTTTTCATTTTTCGACTTCATACATCGATTTTGCTGAGTTTTACTCTTAAGTCTTTTAAACATGTCGAAAAATTTCTTTCTATAAAAGTTTTCATTTTTTAAACTTTTAAGGCAGTTTGAGCATAAAGGTGGCGGTGATTCGAATCTTTTTCGCTTACGTAACGGACTTCAAAAAAAGTTATCGTTGGTATTCTCATTTTCAGAGCAGTTGCCTTTTTCAATACTTTCTGACTCAGCACTATCCATTAAGTATAATGTTGGCACGGCTCCTCGATGTAAATATCTTTTACCAATTAAATCAGGCGAAAAGAGCCTATCACATAAAAAAAGGGAAGTAGTTTCTTCCATAAACTGTTTTTCAAAGTTGCACTTTTTAGCCATTGTTTAAATAATGGTGAGCTTGTGTTTGGAAAACAGAAAAGTTTCATTTCAGGAAATTTTCTTTTCGATCTGCTACACTGTGGCAGAGAACATTTATTGCCTGCTTCTTTGGAAACTTTATTTTTCACAGCGTTATTTAACTCAACTTTTTCTGTTCTATTCATTATTTTATTTATTTTTTTAACTATGTAAGTTAAAAACCGTTTACATATGAACTGCTGAATGAAAGTATTTACACTTCTATTTATACTTTCATTCCTTATACCTCAGTAATACTTAAAGCTAAATAAATGTATAGTTTTTCCCATATTTCTGTGATGATATCATGCAACTATATTTTATTATCATGTTTATGATCTACGGGAATTTACATTCATTAAAAGAACATTACAGAATATTTATTAATGCAGAAAACATGCTCATACATAAGAACGTTGTTAACTCTATGCAAGTTAAGAATCGTTGTATCTACCTGACGCTTCCTAACTTGTACTTGTATAATATAGTTAAATATTTTTTTTTTTTGAAATATGTACCTCCGAAGACTATAGCTTTGACACTAAAATATTTTATAAAAATTTTAAGCCCACATTGTGATAATACAGTATAACAAGTGCTAAAGTATAATAATGGTAAATCAAACATAAATTAACTAGAAGAAGGGCTTACCATTTACTTTTTTGTCATATTCCTAAAAGAACAAAAATTAACAAATGTAGCAAACACTGCCTTAATGAAAATATTGACTAATAAGGCTTCCAAAGTTCGTCGACAGTCGATGCTGTTTTATTTTTACAATAAAAAATCTGTATGGTTTGGCTACGGCAACACAGAAGATCCAATTAGTTTTGTATACAATAATACCACTCGAATTTGTAGAGCCCAACAAACACAATATAACAACGTTAATTTTCATTGTTTATTACTAATCGTATTTATAGTATATAATTTTAGCTTACAATTTAAGGCTAAGTTTAGGAGTTGTTTTGTTTTTCTTGTTTACAAAGTGAAAAGAAATTAATGCTAGAGAACTAAGAAAAGGCTTGATCACATAATATTATTTTTAATTAGTTCATATGCACTTATCTGAAAGCAAACCTTTTTGTTTGTTGGGCATAATATTGACAACGTAAACACACATACCCACACACACACATAAACAATGTTCGTAAGTATGAATTGCTTTTACTGAGAGTTTATTTATATTTTTTTAATTTGCTCTCCGTTGATAAAATTTCGCTCATTAGTCGTACACAAGAGGATTTTCAGAAAATCCCATCAATAATTTAGCAGTGGCAGAACAATGTATGGCAGTGCAACATCTTTGTAATTCTATAATCTTTGCCCTGGCATTAAAAACTCACTGCTGTATGCATAAAAACGCTTACTTGAGCTTTAAAGTACACGTTAGTTAACAAACATTTTAAGGCTAACAGACGTATGTTAAAAAATGGTATTCATAAACAGTACTTTAGCTAATGTATGCTTTAGTAAAATTAGTATTTTGATTCTGGCAATACCACTGTTTTCAGTGTCACTTTGTAGTTAACGATGTATAAAAATGAATATTATTTATTCGGGTAGTTAGATCCATAAAATGTTTTAATTGTTTTCAGCAAAATCAACATATTTTTTTTTTGCTTTTTTATTAATCTTTTTAATAAAAAGCAAAGCACCCAAAAAAAGATCCATTTGCAAGGCTTACGAAGAACTTACAAAGAATTTGTTCATATTAAAAAAATAATTATTTGGATAACGAGCTTTGTTTTGATTATATGTACATCAATAAAACTTTTGTTTAAAATAATTAATTATAATTATATTTTTGTAAAATATAAAATAAAGATGTTAAGATGTTTTATATTGAATGGCATGTTATATTTTAGTTTTTATTATTATTTGTATACTACAATTTGTTTTAATAAACATTTTTAAAAATTTTTGGAATAACAAAGTATAATTGTCAATTAAGCCGTTTACATTGAAAGTGGCATAAGTCACAACTGAACAGTATCTTTTTTTTCATTTTTAATAAATTTGAAATTAATAAGTTAAGAAGTATTGAGATTTGTTTGAGAGGAGTGTTGATAATTAACGGTGTAACAAAAATGCTTATTTTGAAAGTGGCGTTAGTCGCTGTACTTAGGAAATTAATTACGGAGCTTAGTGTGAAGAAATGGAAACATGTAATAAGTGTGTGTGAAGTATTGTTGTGATTATTGGAATTATTTTTATTAGTTCGAAAGAATAGTGCAGTTTACTAAACTATATTATAGTGATATCTAATATACTACACATAATTAGCATTATTTTGTTATTTTTTTATTCTCAGGCGGTTGCTTCGTGTTGTATAAGAATATCACAACTCAAAAGCATATTACTGCACATAGTGACTTATGTAAAGGACAAAATAGTAATAGTAGTAATAGCCCCCTGTCGAAAAAATCCTTCACAGTACACAACATGGAGAAAACAGATATTATTTCAACACAATCATTAGAAAAATCCGTTTCAGAAAGAAAACTAAATACAGACTAGTTAAAATGGCTAAACATTAAAATGTTTTATAAACTAATTTAAAATAAAAAGATGACAAAAACAAAGTGACTTATGTCACTTTTAAAATAAACGGCTCAGTTTGTTGTAAACACAATTTGTTTTGTTTTTGAACTTTTAATAATAAAATTGAACTCTCAATTTATTGTAGGTTTAACGTAGGTTTTCCCTACTTTAAAGTTAACAAAGATATTTTAAGGTAAAAGCGTTTTTTGAATACAACTTTAGGAAACTGTGCTTAGCAACGGCAGTTAAACCTACTTTAAGTTTTTATGCATACAGCCGTCAATGTTTAAGTTTATAATCTGGATAAGCACGTGCAAGAAATAAATTTTAATATTTCAAAATCATTTCGCCACCCCAGTCTAGTGTGACAACTGAGATGTTCCATTTGAATAATTTCTTTTAATTTCGTTGTAGCACACTTTAACGAAACTATTTTTGTTTAATGTAAAATATAATTTATATTATTCTTCTTAATCTATTTTTAAGTTTATTAAGAAAAATATTTAATTTTAAAAGCTATTATATTTTATAAACTTAATCAGTACCAAGGTCGTTCTGTGTAAAAGTAAATTTTACATAGCACACTGGGTAAGAATTAAAATATTTTGAGAATAAATCAGTCATTACTGAAATAGTAGTTCGATAGCCTAAAAATATTGCAATTTCATGCATGATAAGATTTACGTCGTTACCTAGCTGTGTAAGTTATAACTCGACGGTGGATCAAACCACTTGGGTGATATGTAGCGTGCACCCACGTCCTAGGAAGCCAAAGCATAATTCTATACAACAGGTCATTCCTAGCTGCAATTTCGGAAGCCTTAGATCAGGGCTGCCAACCCTCTGCTGAAGGGACTATCCAACTTCCGGATCGTTCACCCTTTGTTCTCAGTGGAGGTGAGATGATCCTGGCCTCTTAGCTAAATTTCATTAGGGACTGCGAAACCACAACCACCACCATGCTTTCGAAGGGGCAATCTCAATAATCAGTCATAGAACAGCTAAAAAGCTGAACTCTGAAGCTTAATGATTCCCGTGGAAATAACGTGGAGTTGTCCAGTTGGCTCCCTGCTAGCCTTTAGGGGACTGGCCTCCATTTTACCCCCGGTGGCACCTGTAATGATGGTGAGATTCCGTCAAGAAATATTAATGTATGTGCTTAGATTTTCCGACGGGGCTAAAATTACTTTTATTTGTTCACAAACCAAATTTGACGAGGGTCGACGGAAAACCGTACCCAAAAATTACTCTAAACTTAAGTCAAAATCAAACGTAAAATGTTTTATATTTTTAATAATTAAGTCACATAAAAATTGCTGAGCATTTTGGTAGAAACTATGTAATGTTTTAAACTTTAGTAACACTTGTGTTAATGCATTGCCTTTAATTGTAATTGAATTATTACTTCAATATTAAATATTGGTCTTTACTAGACCAAGTAGAATAAGAAGGGTAGACTCTTACTTACTAAAGTATAAAAAAATAATGGCGAAAAAAATGTGAACAAAAAAGTAAAATAAATTTTTTACCTTTAAAAATTCTAGCAAAATTTAAAAAGTTTTAACATTTCCAGACCAAAACAAACTAAACTGCTGGTTTAGGTATTTGTTACACCTGTAACGAATTCGCCTTAATTTTAATGAAACCGACAGCAACATCGTAAACAAAGGCAAAATGGAGTAAATCGATTTGAGCATTTATATAAAATATTATTTTTTTACAAGATCTAAAATCACACCAACTTTTGTTTTACGAATATGTAAAGAAAAATATAACTATTCCTTTTATAAACACAAAAATTAAACTGAAACCATAATTTATTTTTACCATAATCGAGTTGATTTGAAAATTTTTTACTGGCCCATCCTGTTTATCTCTTTGATATTTTACTTAAAAATTTCTTGTAAGTTAAGCTGAAAATCAGAAAAATGTGAGTGGATTATTAAACAACTTCCTATTCACAGTGTTTTTTGAAATTGTACTTGCATGTGTAAACACTAGGTTAGCTTAACTTATTACCTATATAAGATTATATCGGCTAAAAATTACAAAATAGCTGCTAATGGCTAATAATAAGTATACAATTTATAAATGTCGATTTTTTTGCCTGAAAAAATTTGAAATAATAGCAACATGAGCGGATATATTATTGAAAACATTGTCCAGCATTAACATACTTTTTCTCCGGTTTTGAGGTAAAGAATGAATTAAGCCAGTTTCTGATACCCTGTTCTGATGTGAAGAGTATTGCAGTAAGGGCGTTCTGCATCAATCGAAGCATGTGGTAGTCAGAAGGGCAACGTCGGGGCTATAAAGCGGGTGAGTCAAAACGTCCCATCCACTGTTTTCAAATATTTTTTAACCGGTTATCATGATGGAATATTACCGCCTCATGCCTGGTCGGTTTTCTTTGATCGCTCTCTTCAAACGATTCAATTGTCTTCGATATAAGTGTCCTGTGATTGTTTAAACCGATTTCAACAGCTCATGATATAAAACACCCTTCTGATCCCACCAAATACAGATATATTACCCTGCCGTCATGGATATTCGGCTTCGACGCTGATTTTACTGGTTTGCCAGGCTTTACCGCTTTCTTACAACTATTTTAACACTATATACGATAGAGAACACATATATGATATAGTTAACTTCTGGAAAAAATTTAACTTTTGTTTTCATTAAAGATACTAAATAAAAAAAAAACTCTTGCTAAATTGACACAACTTTACCCGCCAATTTTATTTTTTGTTTTAACAAAAATTAACTTAACCGCAAATTTGGTACTTTAAACGTTATATTTTTAGTTAATCCGATGTATTATGGCAGAAAGTCCTATATTTTTTATTAATTCAAGGCATTTTTTTAATTAGTTTCATTTAATCATTTTATAAGGCAGCCATTTTTTCTAACCTTCTACCAACAATCGATAACTTTCAGCATTATAATAGGGATTAAAAACTAATGTGTTTTCACTTTGGCACCTGTCGAACACTGAATTATAACGACAGATGTTTACCCTCCAACATACCATATCGCACCCTAAATACAAAAGGGTGACATCTCAAAATTTTCTAAAACTGGCTTTTTTTCCATAAATTAATTCAGAGTACACATCTCTAACTTCTGCAAAAATTTCCTTCAGATCACTATCTTCTTTAACTGGAAAATTACAGTTATGTTTACTTTTGTGTTAAGTGTGATGCTTCTGCACGATGAACTAAACAGTTTTTTGTCTCTCCTAAAAATTTTATTATTTTGAGTTGTGACGTTTTTTTTTAATTTAGGGTGCAATATTTGTTATTATTGACACAAACTATATTCGGTAGTTATACCATATGTTGTCCAAATCGACAATATTAAGTTGTACGCCCAATAATTGGCAAGCTACCTTACTAATAGTAACGCTTCTGTTGAATCGCGTTTGTTCCGCAACAACATATAAAGTTTGTAACTTTTGTCATGTCGTCATCAGTAGTTAGTAATGCGGGACTAAATGTAAAAATAGTTTCATTCTATTCCACTGTGCATTAATTTAATAAGGTGATGATAGCGCAAAAAAAAAAGTAAAAATTCATTGCGTTTATTTATAAACACTCTCAATATTTATAAAATCCGCTTAATTTTTGGCACTATCTATTCAAATAATTTCAGCAAACATTGCAATTTTATCGAGGCATTTACTATTTTTATACTATTTTATTTATAAAAGTATGTTAATTTATTTTAAAAAAACATAGACATATATATATATATATATATATATATATTATTTATTTATTTCATTGTTCCTTGATAATGTATTCGCGTCACAAAAATGTGTTAATAAAACTAATTTCGAATAATAAAAAAAAAATACGATGGAAAACTTGTAACTTTCAAAATAAATCACATGTTTGTTTTGAACCGAAATTGATTTATATTGTGATCAGAATTACTTTTGGTAACGGCTTTTAACCCTTTGCACTCCAACTACCAGTCTGGCTGACATACAAGTAAAGACGATCTTCTCCAACTACCAGTTCTACTGGCAACATTTTATTTTGTTATTATTTCTAGTTACAACATGAATTTATAGCTGATGCCGTTACTTTTTTAACATTAGACATTGTGATACATGTACAAGAAAACCCGGTCTATATGTAGGCAACTGTTTCATGAATTATCACACTATTATTATTTTGCTAAATTAATTTACCCTAATATACGAATAAATTTTTATATTATTAATCAATATTTAAATAACTTAGAGATGTTTAATACACTTCGACAAAAACTTCATCAAAATGGTTTTTTTTCGTTTATGTTATAAAAAAAAATAAGTGTGTGAAGTTAGCTCCGAAAGTTAGCTTCGTTTTGCCAACGCTGTTATAGTTTACATAGTTCTTACTCATGAAATGTTAAGTTAACAGAGTTGAATTATTTTAACATTTTGGTAGGAAAATGAAATAAATAATATAAAAAGCAAATATATTTGTAAAAAAAAAGGAGAGTGAAAAATGTTAGCATTTTTTATTTCTGTACAGTAATTGTACGGACATTTCAAAAGTGCCCAAAAATGGGTCAAAATTGGAAAGGTGCTCCTTAGCGGACTATAGGGGGTGAAAGCCTTGGCATTGTAGATTTCAGAACTGTACAGGTTATATTCGGAATTTGTATAGGTTTTTAGTAATAGAATTCAGAAAAATGTGAAAATATGCATTTTGGCATATGGGCATTTCAAAAATGCCTAAAAATGGGTCAAAATTGGAAAGGTGTCCTTAGCGGACTATAGGGGGTGAAAGCCTTTGCATTGTAGATTTCAGAACTGTACAGGTTATATTCGGAATTTGTATAGGTTTTTAGTAATAGAATTCAGAAAACTGTGAAAATATGCATTTTGGCACATGGGCTTTTCAAAAATGCCCAAAAATGGGTCAAAATTGGAAAGGTGCTCCTTAGCGGACTATAGGGGGTGAAAGCCTTGGCATTGTAAATTTCAGAACTGTACAGGTTATATTCGGAATTTGTATAGGTTTTTAGTAATAGAATTCAGAAAAATGTGAAAATATGCATTTTGGCATATGGGCCTTTCAAAAATGCCCAAAAATGGGTCAAAATTGGAAAGGTGCTCCTTAGCGGACTATAGGGGGTGAAAGCCTTGGCATTGTAGATTTCAGAACTGTACAGGTTATATTCGGAATTTGTATAGGTTTTTAGTAATAGAATTCAGAAAAATGTGAAAATATGCATTTTGGCATATGGGCATTTCAAAAATGCCTAAAAATGGGTCAAAATTGGAAAGGTGTCCTTAGCGGACTATAGGGGGTGAAAGCCTTTGCATTGTAGATTTCAGAACTGTACAGGTTATATTCGGAATTTGTATAGGTTTTTAGTAATAGAATTCAGAAAAATGTGAAAATATGCATTTTGGCATATGGGCATTTCAAAAATGCCTAAAAATGGGTCAAAATTGGAAAGGTGTCCTTAGCGGACTATAGGGGGTGAAAGCCTTTGCATTGTAGATTTCAGAACTGTACAGGTTATATTCGGAATTTGTATAGGTTTTTAGTAATAGAATTCAGAAAACTGTGAAAATATGCATTTTGGCACATGGGCTTTTCAAAAATGCCCAAAAATGGGTCAAAATTGGAAAGGTGCTCCTTAGCGGACTATAGGGGGTGAAAGCCTTGGCATTGTAAATTTCAGAACTGTACAGGTTATATTCGGAATTTGTATAGGTTTTTAGTAATAGAATTCAAAAAAATGTGAAAATATGCATTTTGGCATATGGGCCTTTCAAAAATGCCCAAAAATGGGTCAAAATTGGAAAGGTGCTCCTTAGCGGACTATAGGGGGTGAAAGCCTTGGCATTGTAGATTTCAGAACTGTACAGGTTATATTCGGAATTTGTATAGGTTTTTAGTAATAGAATTCAGAAAAATGTTCTGAAATCTAAAATGCCAAGGCTTTCACCGCCTATAGTCCGCTAAGGAGCACCTTTCCAATTTTGACCCATTTTTGGGAACTTTTGAAATGTCCGTACAATTATTGTACAGAAATAAAATGTGCAAACATTTTTCACTCTCCTTTTCTTAAATTGTTTTATTTTGACTTTTACCTTTTGTTATTAATAAATAAAGTTAAAATTTTTACAAATATATTTGCTTTTTATATTATTTATTTCATTTTCGTACCAAAATGTTAAATAATTCAACTCTGTTAGCTTAACATTTCATGAGTAAGAGCTATGTAAACTATAACAGCGTTGGCAAAACGAAGCTAACTTTCGGAGCTAACTTCACACACTTAAAAAAATGTCAACGAAATTAAATATTTTGAATTTTAATTTTAATTTATTTTAAGATACATTCAAGTAATCCAAGTTTTTGAGTTAATTCTCGTTAATAAAAAATCATTTTTCCAAAAACTACAGCATTTTTTTCAAAGTAAAAGTCCTTGGAGTTGACTACCAACAGGCGCAAAAAATGCACGGAGTGCAAAGGGTTAATAATTTTGTCTACATTGACCATTACACACGAGTAATGAGACGCGCTTTTATTAACTTCAGCTTGTTTTGATAATCTATACAAACCTTGATAATTTGTCTAAAAAGTAGTTTATGTAAAGGTAAAATCCATTTTAAAAAAAGAATCAATTTAAAAATAAAATTAATTAGTGAAAGTAAAATTGCAACACATTTGTAATATATGCGGTGAAATCAAAAGTAATTAAAACGGCTAATTAATTAGCTTTCGGCAAAAAGATATTATTTAATAAAAAAAAACATCTGCAGAATAACGAACATGTGTTTGTTAACATTCTTCTATATAAAGACTACATTTCAATGTTCATATGCTATCCAAGCTGTTGCTTTTATCAAAGCAGCAGATGGTTTTTTTTTTTTTTTGAAAACGAAACTATTAAACTATTTTAGCATTTAAGCATAACGGAAAAGATTCTAAAAGTCACAATTGATTATAATTAAACTTTACCTATTTATTTTTAATGTTTTTTAGCTTTGATAACAATTATATCTTTAAAACTGAAGAGTTACTATTGGCATTTTGTTATTCCTGATAATAATATTTATTGAAATAACAAATTATTGTAAACATAACCTACAAATAATTGAGTAGACTACTACACATTCCTAGCCAGCTTACATCACTTAACTGCAATATTCGTAAACCCTTCTAGGAGTAAAGCTTATATTTGTAAAAGAAATATATATATTTTTAAAAAATATGAATTTTGAATCTAATCCTTGTTGAAAAAGGAGGAAAGTTATCTTTTCGTTGAACTTTTTTAAGTTTGTTTTTGTATTTTATTGTTGTCTTTATAGTGGACATCGTTATATTATTTTTAATTGTTTAAATATTTTACACATATTTAATAATTCAATTATTTGGTGAAAAATTATCCGTACATAAAACAAGACGAGTTGACCCCTCCCTCTCTCCATTTTGTGAAAAAAAGAAATAGCAATTTGAGGCGCGGCTTAAGTTTGATTGTTTTTTTTTTCTAAAATGAAAGTTTTACTATTTTTTTGCCGCCATTTTGGTGAACATTAGTCTTCACAGTTCATATTTTGCAGTCGTGAAGTAGACATGTGGCAAATTTATTATCGAAAAATATTTGATAAACCAACGTGTTTTAATCGCTAAAATATTTTATCAAAATCAATCATCGATTACTGTGACAACGATAAAGTGACGTGAAATTTTTGGGAGAAAAAACGTGCCGACAAAATGCACTATTTATCGTGTATTGAATGATTTCAAAGAGAGAGGGTCAGTAGGTGATAGACCCAAGCATGGACCATAATGCACTGTAAGATCGGCTGCTAAATATTGGATCTTAATTCTAAGAAAATGAAAATGGCGTAATGGTTAACTGTGAATGAGGAGCAATATCGTGATATGATTGAAAACTGTTTTAACGGCACAACTGCATGATTTTTGCTAAATTTACAGCCCGGTTTACAATTGAATTACTGTGAGAGCTCTTTCCACAACAAGTTATTTCAATAAATGGTAATGTTGATTGGCCTCCACGGTGGCCTGATTTGATTGCAAACAAACTATAAACGCTTAAGCAACTCGAAACAAAATATTCGTAATGAAATTAATAAAATATCGCGTGAAATGTGTCAGAATGTAATGAAAAGGGCTCCCTTTATCAATTTATCAATATAAGATCCATTTTCTTTCATTTAGTTAAAAATTATAAACAAACAAAGTAGTATACCTTCCCGCCGGACACCCTGTATATGTAAGGATCGGTGGTCTAGTGTATATAAAATAATATTTGAGCTAAATAGATTTATTTATGTATATCTATATATATACAAATTAAGTCCAAAATAGGTGTACGTTGGTTGCCAGTGTTTGACGAGATGCGCCGTCGGATTTTCACAGTACCTTCGTAATGGTCGTTCGCTGGTTTGTAACTTTGTTTCATACATTTGCGCACAATATTGCGTCCACAGTGCGTGTTTGAAACAAGACTAATTTTCAAAAAATTAATTTCTTTTTCCATTGCATACTTCGACTCAATGTTTTGTATCAAATGAAATGTGTGTTTTCGTTTGTATGTTGCTGTGTGTGTGTGCTTGCACAGAATGCGACGGCAATACAAATCGAAATATGCTCATGCTCATAACCAGTGGATGTGCAAACAAATAGAGATTTTTGTTTTCCATATTCTGTTGCATTTGTGTGTGTGTGTGTGTAATTGCGTGTTCAATTGCAAAATGATCCATCGGCCGAACGTTTTTCAAAGATATTGGGAATGGCGCTTTTCCACCACAAAATGATCACGCTTCCAAATAATTTTTGCCACTTTGCACAATCAAAACAAGAATTGGCCACAAACGTAGTTCCCGGTTGTGCACAAAATTTTAGAAACAATGATTGGTTGGGGAAAGAGCTATCTTAGCTGCAAAAAATTCAGATGTTTAAGATATCAATGTGACAATTTTGAATGAAATTCCCGGAAAAATTTTTAACTACAAAATCGGTTGACTCTGTTACCAATCAAGACGATGTTGTAGATTATCCAGTCGAATTTTAAAATTCGCTAGAGTTATCTGGACCGCCGCCCACCGCCTACAAGTGAAAGTTGGTGTACCAGTTATTTTGCTTAGAAATATCTGCCAGCCACGACTTTGCAATGGGACATGTTTAGTAGTCAAAAAAGTCATGAAAAATGTTATTGAAGCAAAAATTTTAAAAGGAAAATATAAGGACGAGAATGTGTTTATACCGCGCATTCCTATGATTCCTCCAGATTTGCCGTTTGATTTTAAATGGCCTCAGTTCCCTGTTTTTCGCACGGTCAATTATATGTATTACGTTCACATGCTTTGTTTGTCTACACCGCGAACCAAAATCGATCGAAGAATGTCGTATATGTAAAAGCATTGCAATAGAATAGGACATTTTACATAAGCACACAAAAATATTGAATTGTAAATAAAGATAAAATTATTAAAAAAAAAACATAAATATGAAAAAAAAAATAAAAGAAATTGTGTTCTTTCTGATTAATTTTCTTGAATGATTGAATTTTTTGGCGCACACAAAAAAGAACGCTGCAGAATAAAAACAAACCACAAATGACTTACAAAGCAGCCACGGGCACGTTAGTGGGTTATATATATTATCTTTATTATAAAATGCTTCCTTTAAAGACCCTTGATCCTAAAGTTGCACACAATTAACGGAGTGCATAACAATTAAAAAAAATTAGTTGGATTCATAATAATTAATCCAAGTGTCAACAAACTTAGATTCCGAAGTAGTGCATTAAAAAGCAGCGGAGTGAAAGGTAGGAATATTGAAATTCGTTTCTGAATGATGCAAGTGTAGTTATCATCATGGGACCTTTAGTTGATAGCGCACCATCACTATTACTTTAAATAAAACAAACTCTTCACATAGACTTATGTGAAAAGTTATTTAAAATTCATAGTTGATATCATTTCTCCGATGGATATGAAATATCACTAGATTCTCATGAATTATTTTTTCGAAGTTGTAATAAATTATTTATTTTTCATTTTGTTTTAAAACACATACTCATATTTATCACACCTGATAATGGGTAAACATATTATACACGAGTAAAATAATATATTTTCAATAGAAATGTGAAAAATATGTTTTTTAAACAAAAGCACATTTATTTATAGTGGACAAATTTACCAAATTGACAAGTATTTTATTTTAAGCATTTTACACATTACAGCACATGATACATGATACACATACATACAAGTCAATTGAATGGATTTATTTTTTTTTTTTGTTTCTATTTAATTTATTTACGTTAATCTACGTTAATTGTGCTAGATTTCTTTATATATAAATATTTTATAATATTCTCATGTATTGCTGTGGTGAAAGCATATCCATATGACCATTTCACTACCGGCCAGTTGATTTTTAACTCAATTCAATTCATTTATTTTCCAAAATATCTTTATAAAAATTGTAACTTAAACTAACAATACACTAAAAAAAATTCTTACATACTAAAGTGTTTTCCAAGAACTATATCTCTCTATCAAATAATAATTTTGTACATTTGTTTGTACAGCGTTGTAGAATAAAATGAAAAGTTGTAAACGATTAAAAGCAAATTCCTCAAAAACGGAAAAAAAGGAGGCAACCAAATTTTATATAGAGTCTTATATCTCAAGGTAAATTGATTAAATAGGAATTATATTCAACCAACCCAGAAAAAAGACAGCAAAGCAAATTTTATAAAAAATAAAAACACGCAGTAACCCATTAAGAAATAATTATTTCATTAAAATTTCTTATTTTGGTTTATTTACTTTAAATTGTATGTATTTTAAAACAAATGTGAAGTTTAGCGTTTAGTTTTTTTTTTATCAACTAAAGCAAAGTCAGTTGCTGAAATCACAAAACAAATAAGGGGTGTTAATTAAAATAATATTTACAATAAATTTGATTTTTAAAAATAGGTATGTACGAGGGCGGATCAATAAGTCCGTGCCTTTTTTTTTTGCAAAACAAAAATTTCTATTTCAACATAATCTCCTTTTAACTCAATTCACTTAGTCCAACGTTTTTCCAGTTTTTGATTTCCTCCAAAAAAATATAATTTTTCGAGGTCATTAAAATAGGCATTTGCTTCGTCAATAATTTCATCGTTGGAACTAAATCTCTTTTCACGGAGCCATTTCTTTTAATTTGGAAATAGGAAGTAGCCTCTAGGGGCTAAATCCGAAGAATATAGCGGATGAGATACCAATTCGTAGCCCAATTCATAGAGTTTTGCCATTAAAACTGCACACGTATGCGCCCGTGTATTATCTTGATGAAAAAGAACTTTTTAAAGATCATATGAAGTTGGCATAACATTTGCTATTTATTGTTTTTCCCTGCGTTGCGTCAGAGTTTCGCTTTGACATTTGAGTTAAAATGTACGTAAATGTATGAAAGTTGCCACATAAAGCACTTTTGACGCAGCGCAAAGCGAAAAGTTAACCAACATTCAACTTTTTGCGCGCTTTGACAAACACCTGGCTTTTATTATTTGTGTTTGTGTATTTGTGTATGGGCGTAAACAACAAATTCATGAGTGTTGTCAAAGTTTATTGTGACATACACAACTTGATTTACGCTTTTGCTTTAAAGTTTCAAATGTCACGCAAAGCAACAAAGTTTTATCTGACACGGCCTTTAGCATGCTATTGAGATCAACTGAGAATACTGAGCATATACATTTTCTCTCACTACAAACCACAGAGATGGAGTACAAAAATAAAAAGGCATACGTCTGATAGACGTAACTTATCTATGCAGGGTTAACAGCAAACGCGGCATCCATCTAGCGAACAACTTTCTTAAACCCAGCAGATCATTTAAAATCGAAACCGCACTGCCATATGAACTGCCTATGACATCAACAATCTCACGCACTTTTACTCTTCGGTCGGCCAACACCATATCGTGGATTTTTTTGAAATTTTTGGTTGTACTGACCTGAATTGGCCGTCCAGAACGTTCAGCGGGATTTGCACTTGTGCGACCACAACGAAAGTCAGTAAACCACTTTTTTACAAACGAAAAAGGAGCGAGAGATGCAGGCAAAAAAGACAGAAAGTGACGAACGCAATAACACGAAGGGAGACACGAACTATATAAACACAACTGACAATAGAACGCAACTAGTACGAAAAGAACACTGAAGATGGCAAACAGCCGAAACCGGTTTGTTCACAAACCAAATTTGACGAGGGTCGACGGAAAACCGTACCCAAATAAAAGCACTTTTTTACCGTTGAAATCGATGTTGCAGAGTCCCCATAGTATTAATCAAGCTCTTCCTTGGTTTGATTGACGGTTTTTTTTTCGCAAAAAATAATGTTTAATGAGCACTCGAATTCACTGTTTTCCATTTTTAGAAAAATACACACACGTGGTTGTATGTTTTGAACAGCTGTTAAACGCAAAGTAAATGACAACACTTGCTCAAAATTTGACAGTAGTCTGCTAACAGGTGGTAGTTGATGGGAACAGTGTTACATTTCATATAACTACGAGCGAAGTTCGAAAATTTCGCCTTCGTATATACGTACATATGTATGCATTAACTATGAATTAAATGATCGAAAAATTTTTAGGGAAATAACAACAATTTCTAATAATATTCTATTTTTCTATGGATGAGTTATTCAGCCATAAATTTAAAATTATAATCATTTGCAAAAATATTGATCGTATATTGAAAGTTTATGATCAAATTTATTTATATTTTTAATACGCTTAAAACTGTTCAGATATTGCATTTGTGTTCACAATTTTACCTGTAGGGAAAATGTGTCTACTTAACTTTAATATAATTTGTTTTGAATCACATTTTGTCGCAAGGTTTTTGATTTCTTTTCATTATTTTCTTTAGCACTTGGAAGAAATTAATAAAAAAAAATCTTCAGGTGTTTTTAAGGTAGTTTTTAATAGTGGTTGATAATGACATCATTCTAGTATTCTATTAACATAAAATGTTTGGTTAAATAGATAACACAGTGCAACATTTTACAGTTCATTGTCAAGTTGGTTACGTTAATAATTTAATGACTGTGGAATAAGCAAGTAAGCTATAAAATGATGCAGTTTAAAAATGAAAGCACCGAAGATAAAGATGACACTGAAATTGGTGGACACACTGAAGAAAAAATACCATTAAATATTATATCTAACTTAGATGCAGTTTCATAACATGAATATGAACAACCTATGATGAAAATAAGAGGATGGATATTGAGAGTCATTGAAAATGTTTCATACAAAAATAACAATCTGTTATTTTCTGTATAAGAACAGGTGTAATATTACATATGAATTGGAATTTTTATTTTCATACAAAATAAAGTTTATAAAGAAAAAATAAAAAACAGCATGTTTGTGGATATTTAATCCAGTTATTGAGCAGAAAATGTGAAAAATGCGATTTTTAAGACACTTTCATGTGCAATTCTCAGAATTTAGCCTCAAAATCGTGTGTTGTACTGTGTAATTTAAATAATGCAAACAATGCCGGTTTTTTACAAAAAAATAAAGTTTGAATTTTCTACCTGTTCACCCGAAAAATTCAAAATTTAGTTTTTATAAACGCCCTAATGCCTTTGCACTGTGTTTTATTTATCAATGCATTAGTGTTAATTTCAAACGAGTTATATCTTCTAAAATAACTGAAACGATTTAAAAAGTATATAAAAAAATATCCTTATAGATTAAAAACAATATTGCTTTTAATATAAATACATTTTATGCTAAGTAGTAATTAAAAACGCAATAATATTTTAAGATTATATGCAAATATTATAAATTTATTTACATATATACTCGTATGCATGCATATGTGTAGGTGTTATATAAATATTTCATATGTAAAAACGAGGTTTTTGAACTTTGATAAGAAATTATATTTTTTATATTTTCAAATATACAAATACAAATTAAATTATATTACGATTTTGTGGTACATGGTTCCTATATTTATGAAATTATACAAACTAAATTAATCTTAATTAATTGTTAAAATAATTTGCATTCCATTAAATACAAATGTAATTAAGTTAAATTTTTCTCATACAATGTGACGCAAGCATAATATTGTTACGTTTATTTATATCTTTTGTCAACGTTTTGTTGTGAGTTCTTTATTGCAAAATAAATAAACACCAGTTTTTACAATTTTTAAATTTATAACAACTTTATTTATTTTAACTACACAAAGTTGACACTGCAGAACAATTAACTTAAAATGCACGTCTTTACTTGCAGAAGCTTAATTTACACTGATTGACTATCCACTCAGACGATGCTCTTTTATATTTGTCCATTAAAAGTCTAGAAAATTTAAGAATCTTCTGCTCCCTTTGTATCCCATTTTGTTGTTGTATGTTGTTTATTCAATGTATAGGCGGCAGTATGGTTGTGTGTAGTTTTGTTTTTGTTTTTATACTAATAAAGTTTCTTCTTGGAATTTATTTTAAGCTATTTGTTGTTGTCTCATGTATAAAAGGTTTCTTAGAAAACTGCGCAGATGGTAAACAGCATACATGTTTGTTGTTGTCTTGCACGTATAAAATTTCTACGCAGTTAGTAAACACAAATTTGTTTTTGTCTTGCATGCCACGCAGTTAGTAAACAGTATATTTAAAATTGTTGGTGTTTGCATATATAAAATTTCTACGCAGTTTGTAATTAGAAATTTTGTTGTTGTACCACAAGTTTTCTTTAGCAAGCCACGCAGTTCGTAAACAACATACCCAGTAGTTCGCTTTATTGCTTAATTATTTTATTTTTAAAACTTAAGCAAGACACATCCGTAACAATATGATGTTGTGAAAGGGTTTAATTTTTGCTAATAGAGTAAAATAATAAAGTGCCTTTAAATCTATTTCGTACGCAGATAGGAAATTCGTTTGCAACAAAAAAATGTTTGGATTTTTTCCGCCAGTCGTTCTTTTCTGTTTTTTCTGGCTGTTTCTTCGGTATGAACGGCGAGCGCTTTCAATGTGAAAACATTTTCAAAAGGTGTTTTAGATTAGATTAGATTCTAGATTAGAACACGGCTATCATCATTCCGCAAACCATGACATTATCGCGATCGTTCTTTGCAGTTGGCACCATTACGGCAATATGTTAAACTTACACTTCCATTCTCGCTCGAATGACAAGCATATTTATAATACACAAAATATTATGCACTTAAATCAACTGAAAATAAATAAAAATTCAGTTGAAAACCGAAAAACTTTTTCGAAAAAACTACAATATGTTGTTACTGTAATAACTTCCTGAGTGTAGAAGAAGAACAACAAATTGCTATTCTAATAAAAGTTTTAAATAAAAGCTCTTTGACAATGACAGTTATGTTATAATGACAACTAATGATTACTTATTGTAATACATATCACCAAAAATAACATATGTTTAAAAATAACATGTGTCAAACTCTAGTTTTATGCTGTATACAGACTGTATTGGAACATACAAATGTATGCTATCGAGTTGTCAATGAATGCAGTACAGTGGCCAAAATAAACTATTCGACATTTTTTAAATTTATAAGTTTTTGATTGAAATAACGTTGTATAGTAAGTATTCCAGAATATACCGTTATTAAATTAAAAAAAATTGCTTATTTTAACACCCATAAATTTGTTTTTTTTTTGGTAAAAGCATAGAAGTATCAAAGCAAAGTATTCAACAAGTATTGTTGGTCTTTTATTGTGATTGTATTTATGTATGTTGTTGTTGGCAAGAATACCGCTATGATACTTGTTTATCATTTACAAATATTTCTCACCCATTTCTGTGCGAAAATGGGACGTAAAGGCAAAGAAATTTCTCTTGATGTAGGAAGCTTAATAATACAGCATTATAAATTAGGAAAAACTGAAAAAAAGAAATAACAGAAATCGACTAAATATGACGAGCTATCGTCTATTATATCATAAAAAAATTTAAGACAGAAAGTAGCATAATAAACAAGGTTAGGACCGGTTGAACTCAAAAGCTAATAGAATTAAATGAACGGTGAATTGTGCGGGAAGTAAGAAAAAATCCTAAAACGAATGTCACGATTTTAGCAAAAATCAGTGAGAAGCACATAGCCCTATCTGTTGATTCTCGAACAATAAGAAATGTCCTAAAAAAAGTAATGCACAGCCAGCCAGAAAGAAGCCACACGTTAGATTAGACTTTACGAAATAATACGTAAATAAGCCTATAGAGTTCTGGATGGATGCCCTTTTTGCTGACGAAAGAAAATATAACCTTTTTGAATGTGATGGGAAAATTCTGGTGTATCGTAAGTCTAACACGGAATTGGCAGAAAGAAACATGATGCCAACTATGAAAAAAAGTACATTTATTGATGCTATCATGGACCACCGATAATACATTGATCTTCTGAAGCAAAATGTACGACAAGCGCAGAAAAATTGGGTCCGTCAAATAGATTTAAGTTTTATCAGGAAAATGATTTAAAACATTGCGCAATTAATATAGGGTCCGTCAAATAACTTTTTTTTAAATGCTATAAACAAAACTACACAGCTTCGGCTGTGTGGCACATAGCGCCGTCCTGTTGAAACCAAATGTTGCCAATATCCTCCTCTTCAATTTTTGTAAACAAAAATTGGTTCAACATGGCCTGATAACGATCGCCATTGACTGTAAAATGGCCTAATTATGCCTCTGAACCAAAATCTGCACCAAACAGTGACTAGTTTTTTCAATTTATGCGTGCGTACATACCCGCTAAAATCTTTGAGCTTCATCTGAAAAGATAAATTTTTTTGCAAAATCGCCATCTTCTGTAAGTCGATCGCAGGCTCACTTAGCGAAGCGTTGTTCAAGCATATACACAACCATATTCGTTCAGCGGAAGGATAAAACTAATTATCTGTCAAATCGAACATGAGTAGAGTTTTACCGTTCACAAAATAAGCACTAGTTGAACAAAAAAAAAACGTTAAATGGCGGACCCTTTACAAAGCTTTGGCTGCTGTGTAATTGTCCAAAGTTAATAAAACGCCGCCACAGTCTCCAGTGTTTAATCCCATTGAACATCTTTGGGGTCACTTGGAAAAAACATCGTAAATTTTCGAACAAAAACCAAATGAAAGCCATCCTGCAGGAGGAATAGAGCCAAATCGACCCAAAATACAACAAAACGTTAGTAAAATCTATACCAAATCCTTTGCGAGAGATCATATGCCGCTAAGAAAAAACAACTCGCTACTAAAGTTGCAGCATTATGTGTATGTCGAACACTTTTATTGCTTAGTTTGTGTTATTTATTATTTAAATCATAAATTTTTATACTATTTGTTTAGAGATCTAATTTTTATACAGGCATACCTCGTTTAACGCTCAGGTTGCGTTCCTGAAGATTGAGCGCTAACCGAAATAGCGTTAAAAAAGGCACTATTTGCATTAAAATATGGGGTTCCGTTTTTTTTGCTGCCTTGAAGTTAAAAATGACAAATAAGATGGGTATTTTATTTAAAAATATATGTCTTATTTAATGTATACTTCATTTTGAAATTAGAAATTAAATTATAATTCAAAATAACAATATTGCAATTACTAAGTCTGTACCGGACCATATCACTATTTTCAATGACTAATTTAATATGAGATAAAATTTCACAAATTATTTATCCTTATGGGGGAATTCCCAGAATTAGGGAATTTTTTTAGCCTACTTTTATTTTAAAAAAACGTATGGAAAAAAATTCAAATTATGTATATTTTCTGCTGCTTTTTATGACGACTATGTTTCGAAAAATGACAAAAAATTTTAAAAAATCACGACAAAAAATTGTTTTTTGAAGAGCGTTATAACGAAACAGCGCTGAACGAGGTAGCGTTAAGCGAGGTATGCCTGTATTGAAAATAAGTTTTCTGTTCATTAATAAAACGTTGTGTAGTTTCCTTTTGTTAAGATTAACATTTTACAGTTTTTTATTATTGATAAAAAAATTAAGCTTTATGGTTTATGTCGAATAGTTTTTTTGGCGACTGTATGTGCATACGTATGTATATACAACAAGTAACATTTATAACTAATTAAATACAACGTCACAAAGTACTTGTTAGCGCCTTGCACAATACATTTATTATGATAAATTTAGCATGTTGGTTTTCTTCTAATATTTTGTTATACTAATTTTCTATTTTTTTTTTTATTCCTGTATTGCATTCCTTAATTTATATGGATCGATCAAGTTCAAGAAAATGTTATTTCAATTAAATACTTATATCTGTTTAATTCAATATAAAAAATTATCTCTTTTAGCACAATTTTAAAATATATATTGGTAACGAATAAAGAAATAAGGAAAAGAGAACAAAAGCTATATTTAGCATCATCCTATTGAAAGGTTGAAAACAAAATAGTTATTAAATTAAGCTGTACAAAGAATTTATTTTTACACAATGGAATCGAACACGGAAGGAAATCTTTTGGAGGTTATGGATATAGCACGTACTCTACGGCAAGAACAATTATTTATACAACAAGAACAAACAGCTTTTGTGCAATTAACCGAAGCTTTAGCAGAGAACTCGGCATCAATAACAAAGGTAAGTAAACGTTATTAAACGGCTTTGTTTGACTTTGTTTTCTTATTAACATTTTGTTATTATTTATGAATGAATGAATGTATATGTACATTGCTATAGTTGGCTTATATATGTGCACAACAAAGAAGAAATTTAAATGATTTGATTATTTCCCGTCCCGACGTGGGTCCATCTCTCTGTTGCCGCCGTGCACACAGCTATGAAAATATTAAATTTATTGATGCAAAAAAAGTTCTAGTCTATGAGGTAAATAAAACAAACAAACAAACAAAGAAATTTGTATTTTTTTTCTTTTACAATTAATTATATTTTCTTTTGTTGCGTCTTCCTGTACAGCATGCAATCGCATATGAAGATCTATTCAACTATCTATACAGATCTCCGTATATTTTGGCCCTATCCTTAACAACTGGCGATAGTATGCCAAATGTATCACCTGCCCATATGAACTCCATAATACAAACTATTACTTCTGGTCTCTTTGGAAATGCAATAAACACGAAAGATGTTGAAATGGTTTTAAAAGTTTTGAGAGAATTAATAGAAATACAAATAGTTGTTAGCGATAATCCCCGTCGATTGTTAAAAGCTAATACATCTGCTTTCGCCCGAATATATCATCGATTAAATGAATCGATGTTTTCGGCAAAAATATTTTTGACAGCTGCTCTCTTCCAGCCTATAATGAGTGTGTTAAGTGAAACGGATACTATGCTAGATGTCGATCCAAAAAAGGTTGTGGAGAGTTTTACATCCAAAGAAAAAATTAGGAGGTAAAAAAACTTTACTAAACTTTAACATATTCCAAAAACAAAACACTATAATTTTTTATTTAGATTTGGCTCAGAAACTTCAGCGGCATATCAGGAGAACATTGATAAGTTTTACATCCAAACCCTTAATCAATTATACAAGTTAGCTAAAATCTTCATCGATAATTTACTTTTTAATTGGTCACTATTCCCGTCCACCCTGCGTTGGTTGGTTCAGACAATGTTTCATCAGTTGAAACAAGCACACCAGTTTTCTGATAAAGTTATCAACGAAATAATTACTGATATGGTGTTTACACATTTCATTTGTCCGGCCATAGTAAGTCCAGATGTAATGGGCATAATTGATGCTCCTATTTCAGAGCACGTACGATTTAATCTTGTTCAAATTGGACAGATAATCCAAATGCTGGCGTTGGCTAGACATGACGAAATAGATCCAAAATTTGCCGAACTGTATGCAAAGTTTGAAGCGAACAATGTAACAAAGTTGATTGATTTATTGTTGGTAACACAGTCTGGTGAGGATGTTGTTGCTATATTGGCTCAACAGAGTGATTTTGAAAGAAACCATTTGTTGGTAACACAACCACAACTATATTATTTTACTGAATTCTTTAGAATGTTAACAGCCGCAGATGAATTCGACATTTCAGAGGAAGAGAAGGAAAAATTAAGAAAAATCCTAAAGCATCTACCAGAGAATAATGTAGGCAATGGTAATGCCGAGAGCAATCAAAATTTGACAAAAAACGAAAGTCCTGCAAAAGAGAAATCGAAGCAATCATTGAAAAATTTAAGCAAATCAACAAAAAGTAAAATAGCAAAAAGTATGAGTTTTTCAAACACTAATGGAAACAATCTTAATTCCGAAGAACAAAATGGTGCTGTCAATGGAAACAATGTCGCCTGTTTGATAACAACTAATACAGAAAGTGTTTCTTCACACATTGGCTCAAAGCATTCATCACCAGTAAGATCATTTGTGCCCGAAAACGAAAGTGTGCCGGTTTTAATTTTTAATATCTTTAACGGAGTAGAGCAAAAGCTACAACCTCTTTCAGAGGAAGAAGTTTTAAAAATGAATAGCATAGGACAAGATATATCTAATGAAGAGCTAGTAGATCCTGATAATTATCAACAAGAGTCTACAGTGGATAAGTCATCATTGGTTAATGGTTTTGATGGTATCGATGGTATGTCAGATATTCTTAGGCCAATGCATAGCAAAACAACCAGGTTTTCATTGTCGCATGACGACGCTTCTATTGGTAATTCTGACAATTTAGAAGCTGTTAGTGAAGTGCCCTCAAATCATTCAGTAACAAGTTCTTTAGAGTTGGAAGAAAATGCAGAAAATGACAATTTGTCGGACATGGTATCGGCAAATGTTTCAGGAAGAGGCACTCCCAATATAAGTGGCAGAGATACGCCCTCATCCCAGGTGACTGATGGCGAATCAATAAATAATGCTCTACCAACACCTCAAATGCAAAAGCTTATTTCGAAAGCCCGTTCCGATATCCAGGATAAATTTTGCAAATTTGAAATAAAAAAGTTCGAAGGTGATGAAACAGTTTCCATAATTTCGGACACATGGTCCACTGACGTTTTGGCTAGTGACTCTGAAACAATAGATACTACCGAACGAGAACGCGAAAGAAACTTTTCCACACCTTTAATACCGGCTGCAGTAGTATTGCCGGGTGACAATAATTTTGACGTTCTCTCAAGTGCAGGAGGTATGAGAAACAGATATTTGGATACGTCTGACCAAAGATCAGAATCAAATTGGAGTACTGATGTCCTTGCATCGGATTCCGAAAAATTAAATGAAGTTGATACAGATGATAATGTGAGCATTACAGCCAGGTCTGATATATTAGATACGAGTACTGCATCGCAACAAGAAAGAAATCAACTGGCAGCTGCTATATCGGTACCTTTAAATCTTCAACAGAGATCATCTAATAACTCTCACTACGCCGCAGCTCGTAACAATCGTAGTTTTAGATCTCCATCATCCAATTCACAAGGAGTTCATAAACTACCTGTAGCTAAAGTACCCTCCTCTGGTAGTGTTGATGATGTTCATGGTAGTGGCGGTAGCAGTGGTGGTAATGCTAGTGATCGTTCCCAAGAAGATTCAGCATTCTATGATGCCATAAATTCATATGATGACAATTCTGCTTCAGCTACAAATAACAGCCGTTATCATCATCACTACCGAGATGGTTCTTCATTAGCTAGAAGTTCAGTAAGAACAAGCAATCATATAGAAAACACTTTTCAACAAAATTACAAGTCTATAACAAATGAAAAAGAGAAATACAACTTTTTACAAGCCGGCTCTTCATCCTCATCACAACGTATGAGGAGACAAGCTTCAGCTGAGAGTAGCATTTCAAATCAAAGTGTAAACCTTGAAGAACAAGGAGCTAATCGAAAAAATCGAAATCAAATTAATGTCAACAATGAATCAAAGGATCTTATAGATTTTTCAGATTTTTGTGATGACAAAGACCTAATGCCTCCTTCAATAGCACCTCCTGATCCGCCAGTACCAGACATTTTTCAAGATGATATGGTAGAATGTCGAGATAGATCTACGCTACAAAGATCTTCGGGAGTTGATGGTCGTCGCAACGGCATACTCGCCTTAAGGGGTAGTCGCCAAATTTCCGACAGTGGTTCCAATTTGATACCTTCGCTGAGAAGGCATCAATCACTGAATTATGAAAATCATGAAATAATGTTAAATTCCGTTCCCAAAAGAATGTCGGCATTGCCTAACATCTCTCCCCAGACAGATGATGACAAGAGGGAACATCAGAAACAAGAACAAGAAATACTTCTTCTTACTAATAGAACGAGCGATTTAAAGTTAAGTGATACAGCCGAAAATAGTAGTGGTGACCTATCTCGCAATACACCTACCAATCAAACATCTACGGGTATAATGATCTATTCATCATCATCTGCAACATCTAATATTCAAAAACCCACAAAGTCTACCGGCGCCATACCCAAAAGCATAAGCTTTGATGCATCAGCTGATAAAGCTCATCTCTCATCTGCTTGCTCCTCATCAGCTAGACAAAACAGAAATTCAACACGATTACAACAAGATCCCTTACGTGCCAATGGCCCATCAACATCAACTATTTTAACTACGAACAATTCCGGTATATTTAATAAACTTAAGCAGGGTATTTTTAAACATCGACGTGGCCACAAGTCCAGACATCATAGCACAACAAACTGTGAAGACATATCGCAAAATTCACGAAGCGTATCCTTTTCCACAAATAACCCCGAGGTTTCTTTAGAAGTAATGAGTGGTAATATGCCAAGTTGTTCCATAACTGCTGCCCAAGAACGTAGTTCAGGCTACTATGATATCAGTGAAGATATATTGGCTAAATATAGAAGAAAAGTCAGTACATCAAGTGAAGCTACGAATTCGTCTAACGGTAATGGGGCTGGAGCTGTGGGTGGCCTATCTGTAAGTGGTGTTGTAAAAGATATTAATGGCCCACAAGGGTAAGTAAAACAACTTTAAGTAAAATTGTACTTAGATTTAATTTATATAATTTCTCTCCCTCTCTCTGTCTCTTCTTCTTTGTGCTTAATTAGTAACCACCATTCTTCTATTCATGATAAAATTATGGCTTTTAATATTATAAAGAAAAAGATACGTACTGTGCTGTCTAAGACTGATTTGCATTCAGGAGATTTTCGACACACAACCGTATGTCTTGTGAGAAAAAAAAAAATTAAATAAAAAGTTAATAAAAATTTTTTCAGCATTCAAATATATCTCCTCTTTTAACATATCTACAAATTCAATTGGCTCAAGCTATAAATTTGAAAAATTTCCAACAAATATCTTATGTGTCCGAAGCCATACGATGCATATCTCAATTGGATATTAACCAACATACACAGATAATGGATGAATTGCAAAATGATATACAAAAACGACAGAACTATTTACAGTATTTAATGCGATATCGCCAAAATCTTTTAATGATAATGGAGAACATTGAGCAATATGAATCGAGGCTGAGAAGTGAAAGTTCAACTTGTAACCGCTATTTAATGGCCGTTTGTATGCGTCTGTTTTTCGAAAAACGACAAGATAAAATCGAATCATTCCAAGAAGATTTTGCACGTCTTACAGTTTCCGATGATAAAATCGATTTAATTGAAGAGTTTATTGACAGTCTCATGGAGGAATTATTGTCTGTGGGAGGAATTTTAAATGGCATGCCCGAATGGCAAACATTGGAGGCACGTATTTCCTTAGAAAGGATATTACTGCAAAGTATGTATCAACAGGTGATGTTCCCTAATGAGGATGCTGATTTATCAAGAGACTCGTAAGTTTAAAAAGCCTATTTGAATTTGAAAGATTTTAATTTAATTACTATAAATTTAGGGTTTTGTCTGAACATATACAGAAGTTACAGAACGTTATTACACCTACCCATCCGGCTCTTTGTATACCACAAATTTATCTATCAGAAGCACCATGGAGTTTTGCTCAACAAGAACTAACTTTTATATCTGCCTATAAAACGCCTCGTGAAAAGTTGCAGTGTGTTATTCGGTAATTATTGTTTTATATATAAAAAAAACGTTAAATAATAAATTCTTTTTGATTCTTTTTGTAAAATTGTTAGATGTGTTTCCAGTATAATGAGTTTAATACACATGTCCAGTGGAAGGGTACCAGCAGCAGATGATATTTTACCTGTTCTAATTTATGTTGTTATAATGGTATGGTCACATTTATTTATCTCTTTAATATCGATAAACAAATTTCTAATTTCCTTGTTTGCTGACAGGCTAATCCTCCATATTTGTTATCAACCGTTGAGTATATAACATGTTTTATTGGTGAAAAGCTTGATGGGGAGGAACAATTCTACTGGACTTTATTTTGTTCAGTTGTGAAATTTATAAAAACTATGGATTATTTCGAATAATAAGTTATTTATGATTATTTACTCTATTACATCAGATTCAACTACAACATAAAAATTTTCATCGGAGTTACAAATATTCTAATTGTATTCTATAATATTGTATTTTATTGTATTTATTTTGTTTAGAAAGTTTCTTAAAGTTTATTGTGTATTCTAATTATTCTGATTTAAAACTTTATTTTCTTTATATATCTAACCGCATTTTACATAAAAATTCGAACAAATTGAAATTTCCTTTTCTTTCTCTCTCTCTCTCTCTCTCTCTCTGTCTTTATTTGTTTTGTAAGTTAAAATTTGTTCTATATTAATACCCAGTCCGCTCTTCATAAAATTTGAAAGAATTAGTTTATACTATATTTATATTTGTGAATAAAACATACACAACTTTTCCAAACTAGAGAGCGATAACATTTTCATTTGTAGAGAATTAAGGCTTGCTCCTAATTCAATCGTGAAAGATTTACATCTGCACCTGGCCGTGAGCCCTAATCAGATAGTGGCCCTAATCCACTGGGAATGAAAAGCAACGTCGTTCACGCTCTAGGAAGCCGAGGACAAATTTTAGCAACAGGTCTTTCCCAGTTGCAATTTCGGCGGTTCCAAAGCAGGGTTGCAAACCACTACTCCCAGCTGAAGAGCTGGACTATCCAACTACTGGTCCAGAACACATGACTAGCATGCTCATTGGATCCGGATCATCCACCCGTTGGTGTTATTAAAGGCGAGATGATCCTGACCCACTTAAATCAGTTCATGCTGGGGCCGCAAAACCACAACCACCACGATACTTCCGAAGGGCCAACCTCAATAATCAGTCAGAGAACAGCTAAAAGTCTAAAGAGGCAATAGCGGAACTCTGGGGCTTACTGATTCCCGTGGAAATAACATGGAGCTTCCAGTTGACTCCCTGCTTGCCTTCAAAGACTGGGCTCTTTTATACTCCCAGCAGCACAGGTCTAGATGGTCAAGTATTCCATAAAGACCGATAAATGTGCCCCCGGGGGGACAAATGATGGTATATAGAAATTAAGGTAGTTTACAAAAAATACAATATTTTAAAGGAGAAAAAATAATTGAAGCACAGCAGCGAAAAACGTTATAAGCGACAAAATTGTAATTCTTCAGGAGACGAAAAAACGTTATTTAAAGAATACAGGTTTATATATCCTCAATGTTTTTTTTTTTAATTTTATTAAAAATAATATTAAATAAAAGTTTAATGTAAAAAATCAAGAAATTATAACTTCAAATTACAGATAAATTTACAGTTTTCATTTTCTTTTTGTGGAAAAACCTCAAAACGTTTTTCTACTACGCAAAGCATTGCAAAAATTGGCTTTTAAAACTTTCTTCCACATTCACAACAAAATGAATGATAGAGTTCCAAATGTTACCATTGCAAAGAACAAGCTACTTTTAAAAGATTTTTATTGGCTCCTGTAAAAAAAATATACAAAACGAAAATTCCTTTCAAGAATATTAAGAAAATATTTGAAGAACTAAAACCTAATGTATTTGTATGTGTGTATGTTGGTTTGCCTAAAACAAACTTTATATTTTCTTAGAATTAAGCACAGAAAAATTCGACGTACTTTTCTGGCAAGAAGGACGCAAATGCAAGGAGATTTTTTTTCCTTACTTATTTGTATGGATTGTTTCCGAAGGGGCTGCATTAAATAATTTTCCAAGTTTCGGGTTCTTTTCGAGCATAACTTGAAGCATGACCAAGCTTCTGTAGTATTATGATTTTTACGTACTCTTAAGCGTATTTGGATCAACAGTAGAAATCTGAAGCCATGCAAAAATGACTGGTGCAAGTTATAAAACGTTATTGCAATCAACTTTTCCGAAGTTCAGTGAACTATTTGATCTCATACCTTGGATATTGCAACAGGATAATGCCCCTTTGCACAATGCCAGAGTAGTAAAGGAGTTCATTGACTGGCCACGCGCCAGTTCTAAACATTATCGAAAATGTCTGGGGTTGGTTATCTCGTAAGGAATCAAATATCGTTGGATGAATGGAAAAAGGAGGGGAGGGGGGAATTAATTATCTGGCCCTGACGATTAAGAGGAACATAATCTCGAACAGGATCGAACGTGAAATATACAGGAAACCAACAGCAACGGACACAATAATACACAACTCATCAAATCATCCCCAGCAACACAAAAACGCAGCAATCAGGCAGTTAATAACAAGACTCGAGAGAACACCACTAACACGGCAAATGTATATGAAGGAAATGGAAACAATATACACCATAGCGGACAACAACGGATACAAAGAACATCAAGAAACAAATTAGAACGAACAAAGAACAGGAGAATGAAAGGAAAAAATGGGCTACATTAACGTATATGGGAAAATCAACGTACAAACTGGCGAAATTCTTTGGAAATCACAACATCAGTACCGCATTCAGAACAAGAAACAACCTAGGCAGAATACTACGGAATAAAACAACCGAGGCAAATATACTAGACAAACAAGGAGTGTACAAATTAACTTGCATTGGTTGGCAATTGGTTCACACATAAACGAAAACGGACAACAAGCATGATCGTAAAAGGATTTAGTTAGAAAAAAAAGACGAATGAAAAAGGGAACGACAAATTAGGTAAAAAGAGACAAACGAAAAAGGAGAGAGAGATGCAGGCAAAAAAGACAGAAAGTGACGAACGCAATAACACGAAGGGAGACACGAACTATACATATAAACACAACTGACAATAGAACGCTACTAATACGAAAAGAACACTGAAGATGGCAAACGGCCGAAACCGGTTTGTTCACAAACCAAATTTGACGAGGGTCGACGGAAAACCGTACCCAAATAAAAGTAATTTTAACCCCGTCGGAAAATCGTCTCTTTATCTGTCAATGAAAATCTGTATACATATTTGAAATTATTTAAAACAATACTAATAGTTCTTAAATAATGTAAAATAAATTAAAAAACAAGAACAGTTTTTCATTAAAATTAGTTAAAGTGCCTTTATTCAAGTGAACCAAAAAAAAAATAAAATAGTAACACATTTTTGACTTTTTTTATAAATTGCTTTAGTTAAGAAAGCACTATTGTTATGATTTTCTAGCTTCTATTTAAAAATAAAAATTGCAAAAGATACAGGCTGCTGAATATGGAATTTTTAGTGCGTTTAAATAAGTGAACCGGAGTGTATATTAAAAAAATAAATAAAATAAAAATCGCATTAAAAGCGAACTTCTCAGTTTTTAAACTTTATTTTCTATATTAAATTAAATAAAACAGTATTTTTTAACCACATATTTTTTTAATAGTTCAATCATTAACTGAAAATATATACAGGCGGTCCGCCGGGAAGGTATTCTACTTTGTTTTGCCGCCATTTTGGTAAACATTATTTTTGACAGTTCATATTTGGCAGTCATGTATGTAGTAGACATGTGTAAAAAAATATTTGATAAGAAAACGTTTTTGATTTTAGCAAAATCAATTATCGATTACTGTGATGTTGAGCAATGAGTGACGAGAGACATTTTTATTTAAATGGATATGTGAATAAGCAGAATAGTCGTTTCTGGGGAATGGGAAACCTTTAAATTAATCAACAGTCACGTCGTGATATGATTGAAAACTTTATAACGCCACAACTGCATGCTTTGGGCTTGATTTACATATTGTATCAACAAGGCAGTGCCACATCGCATACAACCAGGATTACAATGAAATTACTGCGAGATCTCTTTCCGGACTTCTTTTGTGGGGATATCTGAAAAACAAGGTTTTTGCAAACAAACCAGAAACGCTTGAGCAGCTCAAACAAAATATTCGCGATGAAATTAATGAAATAGCGCATGAAGTGTGTGAAAACGTAATAAAAAATGTGCTCAAAAGGGCTCAAATTTGTGAGGCTAACACACCCGGACATTTATCTGATATTGTATTCCATACATAATTGCCGACATTAAATAAAACATTTATATACATAAGATCCATTCTCTTCCATTTAATCAAAAATTATAAACAAACAAAGTAGCATACGTTCCCGGCGGATACCCTGTATAAAACATTTAAATCTTTATTGCAAAATTTTTTTTTAAAAGAATATATAATGAAATGAAAATATATTTAATAATACAACAATCTGTATGCTACATGATTCGAAGAATTTTTCGCAGTTTCATGTCAGAGCATTCAAACATTCTACATGTTAATCTGGTATTTTGACATGTCAACATCAGCGCCATTCATCAAGAATGCATTTATATACATTTGAGATAAAACGAATATATTGTTATTTTTAAGAAATTGAAAATCCTCATTATTTAGAGGACACTTTTTAATGTCAACAAAACAGTGGGAAGCTGTTAATGAGATCTGACAGCTCGAAAAGGGAGATGTTGCCTCAACAATCTCACCCTTACCAGCTTTGATAACATTTTTAAGGGCATCTACGTTACGACCTGAAATATGTAATATAGCTTTAATGCCAGTGAAGGCACCATTTCTATTGCCATAAGCGTCTGGTGCTAATTGTTTGCGCCAACGGTGTGCAGCTGATGCAATAACTTGTTCATCGGGCGAAAGTGAGGGCAAATTAAGAGCTTTACAATTTCCCCATTCATATAGTTCTTCGTCAATGAAAACGTCTTTAGCAAAACATTCCTCAATGTACTTTATGCTGAGTACCCATTTGCCAGATGAAATGCAACCAAGCATTTTTTCGCCGCGATTAGGTTTCTCACAAACAAAGTGGGTGCATTCTGGATCAAAGTTAACCAAATTTTCGCACACCTTGAAATTAAAGTAATTATTTTAATGAAAGAATACATTAAATAGGTTACTAACCTCTCCTCCTAATTGTAAGATTTTACTAATAACTTCATCTCTGGTATCTTCATCTGAGCAAGATATGCTAAATCTGGGAGTTCCTTTATACTGCATTGATGGTTCTGCCAATTTTGACCGCCTTTGTGCACCGAATTCGGCAGGATCACGCCATCCAACCAAGTCTTGTGTATGTAACTGTTCTGATTCAAAGGGTTGAACATAATGAGCTTCAGTTTCCATAGGTTCTGCAGGAGATTGTGGCCGATCAATATTTTGACGTGAACGTTTTAAACTCTCACGTTTTGAATCGCAGTTACGTAAATATTCAGTTATTTGTTTTATTTCTGGTGAAGCGGCAGCATTAGCTGTGGATTTAGTATTTGTGACTGCCATTGAAGTACTAGCATTTTCCCCTACATTTGTTTCCTCAAAACTAATTTTATCAAAGTTAATTGTAGACTTTCCCCCTAATGAAGCCTTTTGACCTAAACCACTGGGTGACGATGTTGTGTTGGACATACTACGTCTTGATATAGAGCCGTTAGGACTTTGAGTACTTGGTACAAAAGTATCTGATTTTCGGGTGTCTTTTGAATTGTAATTAAATGTATTACTAGTGTTATTGTTGTTGTTATTGGAACTGTTGTTAGGACTGTTTTGGGCAAATATTGTTCTAGGCTTAATTGACTTAATTGAATCATCACAATGTGCACTGTTATTGCTTAGCGGAGTATTAGCATTTGAACCAACAACTTTTCTACTTGCCGATCTCAGTGATGCTTTCAGTCCTGCTGACGTACCAGGTTGTTCGTCATCCTCATCGCTGTAGGGTATACCGAGAGTTTTGCATGTTGCTCTCATTATACGTCTACGTATTTCATCGATCGGAGTATTTGGTTTCATCTTTTTCGTTGGCAAACGCCATCGCCTTTCAAACTCATCGGCCATACGCTTTTCAAATTCTGGCGTAGTACAAAAATCTGGTATACCTTTAGGTGTTGGAATCTTGCGGTTAATGGGAGTACAAGCCTGCCTACGTATTCGTTCTAGTTCGGGAGTTTGATTATTTTTCATTTCATTAATTACCTCTCTTAGACATTCACGCTCTTCTTCATTTTCTATTTCATTTAAAATTACTTCCATGAAATCAAAATTATAGGAAGTTTGACCATAATTATTTGTTGGAGTGTGCGGTGAATCACAACCAAAATTGTTGGAATTTGATAGGGATTGTCTCCCACCTCCCGCCAATTCTGAAACTCTTTTGTTTCTCAACGGTGTAAAGGTTTCACCTGCATTTGTGCTTGTGGTGTTTTTTCTTAAGTTTTCTGTACCATCAAAATTGTTTTCTACAGCATCAATATTAATATTTAAAGGGGTTATTGGATCGGCTGGAACCACTTTAGACTCATTCCTGCTAGTGTTGCGCTCTCGTAATGCAGATGATATTGGGAAGTCTTCAGGACTTTCGCCTACTAAATACAAGCTGTATGGGACTTTTTTCCCTTCATTAGCGCATTGTAGCAACCACGCAGAAGTTACTACAGGATAGCACCATTTAATAGCGCCTTCATATTTTGAGCCTTCGGCGGACGGGCATACCAAGAGAGGCCTTTCTTTTTTAACAAATGTTTTATTTACTTTTGCGCCTAATAATTGAGCAATCGAATCAATGAAATCTCTTTCTAATAGAGAGTAAAGAGATATAACTATTGTCATGCCTTTTAGAGGTTGAGCTTCGGCAGTATGTGGTATATGTTTATGGTAATATTCAATCGGAACTAATTTGTTGACCTTCATACAACTTTCCTGCATTCAACAATAAATAAATTTTAATACATATTTAAGTTTTGTCATTGGGTAAACAAACATCGAAATAGAATAATTAAAGTTTTTCTTCTTACCACATATAATTCTGTTACAATATGCCTGGCTTTAACTGGTAAAAGACTTGGATCCAAAGTATTTTCAAATGAAACAATCGCATAATCAACTGGATCTCGAAATGTAGATGGAACAATATTTCCCTGCGCCGCCTCACATTCACTTATCATTTGTGTGTAGAATTCCTCTGGAAAGTGATCTTTATCAATGTATAAGGATGATCCTTGGAAAAAATCTAAATTTTCATAATCTATTGTAATAGCAGAACCGTCTGTTAAATCAGAAGGCATAGTCTGAACTGGGACAGAAGGAAGTCTCGGAGGGGCTTGAGTAAGTTGTGTTGAAGAAGCCACAGGATTGGTCATAGAATCATTGGGCGTTAATGTTTGGGGTAGGGGTATTGAAATTTGGGGTATATTTTCTTGTGAATATTGTGCAAGTAAGTTTTGTTCTTCAGCCTCCACGGCATGTGCATCAGACAAAGTATTCGATGGTTGAAGTGTTGAATTTTCACTATCTATTTCTGATTCTTTAGAAAATAATTTCTTTTTTATGGGCATATCGGGTTGTTTAAAACTGTGGTTCATAGATCGTAGTGTTTTCTTGGATGAAGGTGATGGTGCGTCAGGTTCACGTGAAGTCGGTAGAGAAACGCGATATATCGCTTCACTTGCAGGCTGTTTAAGTTTGATGCTTTCCTGCAGCCAATCTAAACGTACAATATTTACCGCTACAAAAAAAAAAATACAGTAACAAATATATTAATATAAATAACAAAATATAATAACCTGTTAACAAATTATCCTTTTTCCAAGCTTTAAATTCATTGTCATCTAATTGTCCCACAATAATATGTGTAATTTTCTCATTGACTACATCATAACGTGTAGCTCCTCCAACATTTAAAATTCGAATTAACTTTTCCCTTTCTTCAGAGCGAAAGCCACTTAAATAAATACAACAACCATCTAAAAAACTTCCTGCCTTTTTAGCCTTTTTGGGACATATTTCTTCATACACCAACCTGTAGGTGGTACTAGTAGTGGCCTTCTTCAAAACATCCTTTTTTAGTGAATCTTTTGATACCGGAGCAACTGGTGTTACAAATGTAGGGCCACTTTGTGATTCATTCATAGCAGTGCATATGGTATCATTTACCGTAGTTTGGTCACTATTAAAACGCCTAGAACTCGCCATACTAATACGTGATATATCCGAAAGATGTGTGTTGTCGGCAGCTGTAAAATCTGCTATACTCTGATCAGCTTTTGTGGGCGTTGATACTCGCAAAGTTTTAACCTGATATGGCTTTGTCGGCAAGGCAAAGCCTTTTTGTACACTTTCAAAAATCCATTCGGGTGAAAGTATATCTTTTTTATAACGCACTGCAGCCGCATATTTTTCGGAATTTGTCTTATCTTTTTCAGTAATTACAATATCCACTAATTGGGATCGAAAGGCACGATGATATGTACCACCATTTTCGTTTACCAAACGCATTACCTTAAAATAATCAATAAAAAATACTAAGCAACATCTTTAATTTTCCAAAACAAATATTTTTAATTTTTGTAACTAATTAATAATTTAGTATTATAACCAAAAGAATTTAATAATACTAATATTGTTATTATATTATTACTAATAATATTAATAATAATTTAATAATTCCTTCAAATAAATATTTCATAATATTCTCACTAATAAATATCTCTTATTCTTTTTTAAGGTTTTTTTAAATTAAATTAACAATTTATATTTTTTTCTTTTCGATATTTCGCTTTCCTATGGAAAGCTTCTTCAGAAAAAATAAAGAACATTTTTTCCATATGTTAATAATTTTTGTTTTCAAAAATAAAGAAAATTTTTTCCTGAAGAAGCTTTCCATAGGAAAGCGAAATATCGAAAAGAAAAAAAAATATAAATTGTTAATTTAATTTAAAAAGACCTTAAAAAGAATAAGAAATATTTATTAAAGATAAAAAAAGGTCGATTAAAAAAACTACAAAAATTATATAATAATATTCTCACAAAATATTTATTGAAAAATAAACATTTTATGATATTCTCATAAAACATTTATTCACATATAAATATTTAAAATGTATTACTGCGGGGGAGAGCATATTCATATTGCAATTTCACTATTGCTCAAGTAGCTCATCAGTGAATTTTGTCCCAATACTGAATCGAAAACCTAAGAGTCAAACATTTCAAATATTTATATTTGAATAAATGTTTTATGAAAATATCATAAAATGATTATTTTTTAAATAAATATTTTGTGAGAATATCATGAAACATTTGTTTGAAGGAATCAAGCATAAATAAAAATTGCTTAAATTGAAAATGACTCCAATAAAGTATAAATTACTTATTTTTATGTTTTCCTTTTTTTCCGTTATTAGTTACTTAATATATTGCTAATAATTAATAATTAAAATAAAATTGTCAAAATTAAATATTTGTTGTTTTTTATTAATTAAACTAAAAAAAATGTATTTTCACTAGGTATATCAAAATATTTACTTGACAAACTGTAACAAGGCATAAGTTATATGACCAAAACAAATATAACTGGAAAGTTCCAAAGCCACTATTAAATTATTTATGTAAGTAAAAACACTCATTGGGCACAAGGATTACAATTTCCTCAATATGCCTGCAGTTCTTAGTAGAAACTTCTATAGCATTTCTATACTAATTAATTAATTTTGAATAGGTATACAAATATTAAATAAAAGCTTTTTTAAAAAAAAATAAATAACTAAAAACAATAACTTAAAACACTTCATAACTTCATGATATGTTAGACTTATATTAAGCTGCTTAACAAAACTCTCACCTCGTTCTTTTTATCATTATTTAAGCCAGTGCAAGTTATATTAGTACCAAAAAATATGGGCAGTTTGTATTTATCGAATTCCACATCTGTAGCTAAAATATCTTCGGCATCACAACTTCTCTCCCATACGCGTTGAACCCAATCCGTGTGCATTACTGGTATACCATTCAACGTTGCATGTTCATATTTTGCTGATTTTATTGTATTTGATATCAAATGTGTTACAGATCTGCTAAAATTTTGGAAATAATGACCACCCATCCATTGTATTAATATTTTTAATTTCTCTTTCTCTTGAGGTGTAATGCCAGTTGCTGATATTTGTAAATTTCTCATAGCCGTGGTATACACCGGACTAGTACCCAAAGGTATCTCTTGACTTTTTAACAAGCAATTTATTAAACAGGGTGGCCCAATTATAATAGATTTTGTCTGCTGCAATTGTTGAAAGAAATCCCCTTCGAAACGATCGAATATGAAAACATCTTTCTTTGATAGCTTACCAGAGGCTATCAATGGATATCCTTCGTTTGCTTTTATTTGACGTATATGTTCTTCGGGAATGTGATTTTGTAGAAATGCAACTGCTCTTTTAAGGTCCTTGGAGGCCCTATCTTCCAAATTGCTCCCAGCATTTTTTGTTGTAACAAAATATGCATTTATTGTTTCGTCTAAACTCATTTAAGATATTTTCAAAACCTTCGTTTTTTAATGCTTTTATTAATCACTATTATTTCTCTTAATGTTTTATTACCTATTTTTATTTTATTTTCTATTGTTTGCAAAATACAAGAAAAACTGAACAATTGGGCAGAAGCTTTTATAGTAAATCACAAACTAACTAGTAAATCGTGCGCCAAATTGAATTATGTTGATTGTCAAAATTGTTATTTATAAAACAGAGTTGCAATATTTTTATTCTTAAGTCCCTGTTTACATACATCAACTTTTGTTGCTCATTGTTTCTTATAAAACTGACGTATTGTCTACACGCAGCAATTTGTGTCAACAATTTTCGTGTTGTGCTTTGCCTCAAAATTCGTACTTTTTTACATTTTATTTCATTCAAGTTGTGAAAAAATTGAGTTAAAACAAAAGGTTTGTTGAAAAAAATGGATGTAAAAGAGTCTATAACTGACTGCTTTGGAAAAGTCATTGAATGGGATTTTGATGACAGTAAAAAGATGGAATTTTGAAAAATCTTTGATTTCTCTGAATTTGTTAATCAACAATTTTTTTCATTTTTTGATTGTTTATATACTTTTTTGTTTAACCTGAAGATGACAAAGAAGAAAAAAGTTTAAAATTTTATAATAAAATGAAAACCTAGTGGTTAATTATAAAAAAATACTAATTTTTTTTAACTACTTTTATTTTCCAAAATATCTCTCTTAAATACTAACATAATAACATAAAATAATTTCCTTATCCTATTGTTCTTAAAAATATTTTTAAATATATTTGTCATTAATCGTAATTATTAATGACAAATGTGTGTTTAAAGGAAAAAAAGGCTGAAAAGATCATAAAATATTGTAAACAACCTAATACTCTAAACACATTCTTATCATCTACGGGAATTTACTTGGCTTAAAAGAATGTTATAGAATATTTATTACTAGAGAAAACAAGTTTATACATGTGCATCGCTAACTCCGGCAATTTTATGACGAAATTTGAACATTCCTTTTTAACAATGAAACAGGGAAAAAAGAGGAATGAATGTCAAAAATGCAAACAATACAACTTTGTGATTACGAATGGAAACACAAAACGAAATTCCCGAGTACAAGCAGCTCCGTACTGCAGTGAAATAGAAACATATTCAATTTTTATACCTTTTCTTTTTTTCTAATAGAAAAATCAAAAGTTGAAGCGTGTGAACAGGGACTAACTAAATTCACACATCAAATTTAACGTAGGAGAAGATAACAAACTCTGAGAAAACGGTAAAATTTTTGGCAGAGTTGCACAGTTGGACCCAACGTCATGTGCAAGCAGAAATATGTAAACAAACTATGTATATCAAAAATATACCATTTTTGAAATCGATTTTTAATAGTTAATTTAAATTGTATTTTAATTAAAAAATATGAATTGAAAAGTCTGTAGATCGTAGAATCAGATTTTTTTTTTCAGTTGTGACTTTTATTAGTTAAGAAACAAAGGCACTGCACCTTAAACATTTAAAGTTGTTTTGAACTTTCGGTACCCATTCGGCGTGCACAAATAGCGCTATATAAGATCGATAGAGGATAAAAATACGCATTGATAGTGATATATCCTATTTCTAAAAAGACTTTACGGAAAAAGTTATAAGGCAGCAAACTTTTAAAATTATCAAAAAAACGTAAAATTTTTTTGGTTTTTCATTAATAACTCTAAAACTATTCCGCGTGCATATATACGGCTATATACGATCGATAGAGGATAAAAATACAAATCGAAAGCGATATAGTTTGTTTCTGCAAAGACTGTACGGAAAAAGTTATAAAGCACCAAACATTTACATTTAAAAAAAAATCATCAATTCTTTTTGATTTTAAAAGTTTGCTGCTTTATAACTTTTTCCGTAAAGTCTTTCCAAAGATAAGTTATACCACGATCGATTCATTCAAGCATGTGGCTAATGATGAAAATACAATTCTCAAACGTTGCTTGAACAAAACACTAAGACGCTTTTTACAGAAAAAATTGGACGACTAAGTTCTGTGATATTAGTTTCTTAGTTTAGCTTAAATTATATATACATTAGCAATACAAACAATTAAGTTGTGAAAATGTGATTTACATTTGTTTTATAAGTAAAGTATAATTTTATAAACGCAGAAATGTTGTTCTATGGCCGAAATACATAATCATTGATTGTGTGTTAATAAAAATAAAAGAACGAATCAGACAAAATACGTATTTATGCTAGCGAAATTGTGGAATTATTTCTAAATATTTTCTGGTACACAATACTTTTGAAAGTTTGTTTGATCTTTTCAAATCGCTTTAGTTGCTAAAAGTTTGCTGATCATACGGTAGCTGGTACTGGTGCAGTTAAATCAGAGCTCAATAATGATGTGGGCAAGCAAACTCTCCCTTTTTTGTGCGTGTTAAAAAAACGTTTAATTTTTCTTGCATCAGAAACACGGCACAAAACAGAATTCGTGTCTCTAATATCTAAGAAAGAGATGCATAATACAAGGTATAAATAATGGATCGTAACGCTTATGTGTACTTTGGAATTTGGAGTATATTAAACAATTTTTAATACTTCTGAAAAAATTTTCGATTTTGCGTGTGGCAATTGATCCAAATTAAGGAAAATTTTTTAAAAATTTTCTCTATCAAATCCATCCCATTTCTGTATTAAACCAATTTTGATAGAATAGATCTGATAACTAAATATGTAATATTTGAAATTAAAAAAAGATAATAATATATAAAAATAAAAACAACTGATTAAAAAAGTAACTATTAAACAACAATTTAACCTTTTATATTTATTAATCACTATATATAGCTCAGCTTTATGAATTTGACAGTTATTTATTGGCTTTTTTTGTTATCAATACAGTGGATACAAATTAGGCTATGCGAACAATAACCAGGCTATGCACAAAAAGGCCAAATATAAAAATAATTTGGATAGTTGCTGCTCATCCTCATACTGAGTTGTGCCACGATTAGCAGCTATAGAAAAATGTATAGAAACATGATTATTATATTTAGAATAAAAATAAAGGTTTATTTTACTTACGCGCCGGACGTGGTTCACTGAAGTTTAGAGACGATGCAAAATAACCAAATGGAAAAGCTCCAATACCAAAAGACATATGAAAACCATCACCAAAACTAAATCCCTGAAAGCCCTGTTGTGGCTCAGGTTCTGTACGTTGGCCAGCTGGACGAGGTGGCACTTTATTTCTTACATTATTCAAAATTCACAGATACGATATAAGTATATGTAAGATGTATAAAAAGAAGTAAAACTTTAAATCTTACCTGGGATCTTCTTGTTTAGTACTATTACGCCCATATAATGGTATAACTTTATCCTTGCCAATGGCTGCCTTACATACAGGGCACAGCTTGCGACTTGGTCTAGTCTCTAACCACTGATGGAGACAAGGCCAACAAAACAAGTGGCCGCATAAACTAACAACAGCATCTTTGGCTGTATCCAAACATATATTGCATTCAAACATAGAATCTTCATTTTTATCATTGTCTTTATCACCGCCAGCCGTTTTATTGGAATTATGTGTATCCGTATTATTATCCTTTTTAATATTAACTGTTTCACTGCCTAAAGCACTGCCCGAAAACGAATAGGCGGTTGAAGAAATTGTTGCTGTTGTTGGTGTCATTTTATCATTTGGAGCCTGTGCAGCACCGTTTGTTGTTGAAGTCGTTGTTAGTGTGCTATTTGTTTCATTCTGGTCATTGAATGCAGCATTCCACGCTTCACCTTCTGCAGTGCTATGAGGTGTATTCAATGGTGTATCTGTTGACATAATTATCTAATGTATTTCAAACTAAAAAGATAAATAGAAAGAGAACAAATATGCCGTGTTTAAAATCGGAATTAATAAATCAATTGGTAACAAGGGATTCAGTGTCATACGAAATTTTGGATTATATTGATATTGATTATATTGATAATATATTTATTTGTATTTTAATACAAAAGTAGGAAGTAGGTTAGTTAGCAAGTAAATTGGCTTAAAACACTGACTCTTTTCGAAAACTTCAGTTTTATTGATGCGAATGTAATTAGAAATAGGAGTATTAATAATGGAATATTATGTCGTGCAAATGACCCTCTTCAGAACATCGGCAGTCGCCTAATTTTTAATCACATTTTGCAAATTTCATCTTTCAGATCGTCAGTTGTTTGTGGGTTGTTAATGTAAAGCCGGTTTAAATATTTCTAGAGAAAAGAGTTCAGCGGAGTTTAATCGCAAGAACAAGACATCTAATCAGCATCGCTAAATCTGCAGGAAATTACTCGAGCGAAAATTTTCTCTTGCAATAACTGAAATATTCTGGGTGGCTCAAACTAAAGGTCACTGATATCAACATTAACCAATTGCCGTAAAAAAATTGGTTATCATGATTTGACAGCGCAAAGAATTCACATTGTCGGCGTTTCCTTGTTAATTTTCAAACAAATACAAGCCAATGTTGTTGCCTGATTACAAATCGCACTATACAGTCACTTTTTTTGGATATAATGATTTTTGGAGGACTATTTGTGGATTTTCTGAGTCCCATATGCGATAGGTTTACTACATCATCTTCTAATTGAAAATGAGCTTCATCACTAAAAATATGATTTTGTTAAAAAATACACTGTTTTTAGTGTTTTTCAAACAGCCAATTCACAAACGTTCGACTCAAACAATGGCCGGTCGAATTTATTTCATGAACGTATTGAAATCTTTGCGCAAAGTGGCTCTTAGTGATGCCCAATTATTGGGAATATCGGCCACCTGATTTTTTACACTCATTCTAAAAACTTTGCATATTTTTTGGTCTATTGTCAGCATCTGTGAGCTTCGAATTTAGCGATTAAATTACGCACACCAGTCTCACAAGAAGCCAGATTACGAGGAAAAGCTGTGGAATTCTCAAAATAATAGTAAATTTTAACAATTAAAATTCTTTGCCCAACTTTTTACTAAATAATTGTCAAAGGATGACAACTCACCCAGTTCTTCATTTGACAGGCAATAATTTACTTCCTAACTTCAAACCTTTTAAGTTAAGCCTTTAAAGTTTTACGTGATTAATCATAATTTTTTTCGTTTTCTTTATTATTGTCCCGTATTGAATGCGTAACATTTGCTTAAAGATTTTATTCCCCTTAAAAAATTAGAACTTATTTTCATACTTATTACAGAATTAAAATATTTTTAAACGATATATATGACATAAACTGAAAATTCATAATTTTACTTTGTACTCATGGTTTAAAAGAAAATGTTTCTTATTTAATTTAATTCTCATGTCAAAAGATTTGTAGTGACAAGTGGAAAAAGAAGAAACCTTACAATAATAAAAACAAACTTGGTTTAAGTTTATACAAAGCGATAATTAAAATTTTATGAAAAATATGTAGAACAAACTTGTAATTAAACTTAATACTATATAATTTTGTTACAAAAAAGTTTTGTTTTTTGAAGTTTTATTTTAATAAGTAAAGCTGCCTAAGTAAGTAGATACTTAATTTATTCTTTATTGTCTTTAGTCTATTTGTTTATATCCGTATTATATTTGATAATATAGTACATATACATCTACATACACATACTATTACATATACATATACCTATATAACGAGTTTTAAGAAGCCTAAAGCAGCTCAAAATTTGTTTTTCAAAATTGCATTAAATACTGATCTTTAAAAATATATGCGGAATCAAATTTAAAAGATAAATTTTAAGCTATTTTTTATGTAATCAGTGGACAAATTTGAGACTAGGAAGTAAATTATCTGTCAAATTATTTAATGTCAAGAATTGAGCTGTCATCCTTGCACATTTATTTAGTAAAAAGTTGGAAAATTATATGCATGGCACGTTACACTCTTGTGCAAAGAATTTTAATTTTGAAAATTTACTACATATAAAATGATGAGCACTTCACTGTATCGCATCGTTATCAGACTCCTTCTGAGAATCGCTAAATTCGAGGCCCGAGTTATTGTTGCTGACAATAGACAAAAGCAATACGCTTCTAGTGGCCGTAGTTAGTTCTTTGTGGTCGTTCTTAGTTTCGAGCTCAATAGTGTAAGAAAAAAAGGTTCTATATGAAATTTTTATCTAATTTATTTTAAGTAATTTATATAATAAACATAAGATATTTATTTTTTATTTTCATGATATACTCACAAATTATTTATTTAAAGGAATCTAGCACGAAATAAAATTGCCTTATTTAATTTATCTATTTAAAAGTATATGCTCTATATTTTTCATATCATTTTTATTATTAAAATTACTAAATTCGTCTAATTATACATTGATCATTTCAAAAAAAAAAATTATTTTTAGAAATTGCCAACTGCAATAATGTCGAAGACAGTTCAATACATCGTTACTTGGATTTATTTTTTTTTTTTGGAAAATACCGTTTCCAGTTAATAGTGGTTTTCTTTGTTCATATGGCATAATTTTGCAAAAAAAAGAAAAAATAAATAAATGTTAATAAAAATAGTGACCATTTAGTTGTTTTAATTTTATGAAAATTATTCAGAAGTTCAAAAGTCTAATGCAGAATGATGCAAAATACTTTTATTTTTAATTAATACGAAAACCGACAACAATATTAAATTACTGCTTGTGGTTCAGTTTTATGCATATATCAGGTTTAAGGGAATAGTAGCCAGTATAATATTCTCGACTAATAATAACTAATGTGCTAGACGTCCACCGATGAGGTAAGCGTTTAAGATGTTCAACTTTAACCAAAGCTTATCTTGACGATTCTACAGTCATCTCTTATGGTGCATATCCTACTATATGCATCCTCTACTTTTCGCATTTTACTAACATATTCACAAACTTGCATTCATTTTTAATTTCAAACTTTAAAATATGAAACAAAATTCACTTAACCCTTTCGGAACGGTTGGTATGCATATGTACCAGCAAAATTCAAGAAATACTAGAAGTCAGTAAATACCATTAAACATCTAAAAAGTTCTTATACCTCCAGATGAGTTAAAATTTTCTCATCTGTATTTGAATTGCCAGTAAAACAAATGTGAATTTTCAGTTCTTGTGATAAACAAAATTAATAAATAAAACTAAATAAGTCCTTATGTCAATATTTTACGGTAATTATTAAAATTAATCTATTATATACACATACATATGTATATACCATTCGTCTTTTATATTGGTACAAATGCGTACCAACAGTACTTTATAAAGTATTTATTTTATTTTGTATCCCAGGAAAATTTGTTTCCAAAAAAAAATTTGACCTTGAGTAGAAAAAGGAAATATTTTTAACACAAGCTATGATGGCCCATTTAGTGATGACGCTTCTTCATATCGAGGCGGAGAATTTTATGAACTGACATTACAAGAACATTAGGAACAATCTTCAGAATATTTAGATGCTGAAACAGATGAATTATTTTGTTTTGAAAAAAATTTATTTATTAACTTTATAAGACTACTGGCACTCATCACTAGCACATCTAAAGACGAATCGTACAATGTTGTGCCAGGATGGATATAACTGAAACCTATTGGCGAAGTTTTTTTTTGAAATTACAATATCTGATGAAACTATTTCAAAATTTAAGTTTAACTCGTCTCCCCGAAGGCCTTCGTGAAAGGGTTAAATATGAACATTATTTTAGATTTGAATAGTTCTCACAAAAAAAAAACGGAAAAATTCTAGTATTGAATTATATACATACATAATATATATTCTATATTTTAAAATGCACAAAATGTTTAAAAATTTATATTTTATATCTAATATACTAATTATAGTTTTGCTAATAATATGTCGTTATAATCTCAAAATCGTTTTTGGTACCCAAGTAAATTAAAATTAATATTAGGGTATGTTTTTATGAACAAAATCAATTTGAGCCTTTTGACAGAACCACATCCATTTACTAAAACCATAACTAACCACTGACGTGTTATTAAATAAACAAGAAAATTAACTTGACCGCTAATTCTGAAAGTTGATTCACCAAAAACAATTAGCAAAAGTGAAATTTGCATTAAATAATAAGTTCATTTTAATAAAGGGAAACAAACGAATAATATGAACTTTGAAGTTTTTTTTTGAAATTACAATGTCTGATGAAACTATTTCAAAATTTAAGTTTAACTCGTCTCCCCGAAGGCCTTCGTGAAAGGGTTAAATATGAACATTATTTTAGATTTGAATAGTTCTCACAAAAAAATAACAGAAAATTTCTAGTATTGAATTATATACATACATAATGTATATTTTATATTTTAAAATGCATAAAACGTCTAAATATTTTACTTTTTATTTCTAATGTACTAATTATAGTTTTGCAAATAATATGTCGTTATAATTTCAAAATCGTTTTTGGTACCCAAGTAAATTAAAATTAATATTAGGGCATGTTTTTATGAACAAAATCAATTTGAGCCTTTTGACAGAACCACATCCATTTACTAAAACCATAACAAACCACTGACGTGTTATTAAATAAACAAGAAAATTAACTTGACCGCTAATTCTGAAAGTTGATTCACAAAAACAATTAGCAAAAGTGAAATTTGCATTAAATAATAAGTTCATTTTAATAAAGGGAAACAAATGAATAATATGAACTTTGAAGTTTATTGTATGCAGTACTTTTCCATATGTCTGTATGTTTGTACATATTAAAAGGCGAGACATTATTTTTTATTCCATATATGTATGTATGTTTATGTACAGACGTCCATACTTTTTGCGTTGTATTATGGGGAGTTAACATTATTATTCTGGAATTATTATAAGTTTAATCTGTCCTCTTGTTGGTTTTACTTGCCTGTTTTATTCTTTTAATAGTTGTTACTTCCTTATCAATTTTTACACTATTTTTTATGTCAGCAACAATATTTTTTATTTTTCTTGCTAATTTAATTAAATACGTGTTTGTTGTTTATTCTTGTTTTCTATTGTTTTTCTTTTGCACTCACTTTTGCTTCTTTCGTATGACGTTTTTATACTTTATACTTCTTACCTATCGTTTTTTTTTCGCTATAATAAAGGAAGTAAATTTTCAATTTTTAGAATTTTTTTCTTCAGTTATTTTAAGTATTTATTTCTTTTGTAATTTTAATTTTCATTTAGTACGTCTACTGAAAGGTATAAAAAAAATTTAATAAATTTTAAGCAATATTATCGTTCTTCTTTTTTGTAAAATTTCCAAACCAATGAAAAAAATAACTTGCTGTCAAAAGTAACAGAGTCTTGTGATTAGTGTTGTAAAGTGTTATTTTTCAAAAACTACCGGGTAACGGGTGCTATTGTATTATTAACTTGCAATTTGTAACAATATTAAGCATTCCAGCCAGAACAAAAATATGTAATGATTAAATTTTAAATGTTATTAAAAAATATGTTAATGTGGCAATGAATATCAAAAATTTTTGATATCGTGTTTATTAATCATGATAGTTTTTAACACAGCCATAACTAGATTACTTAACAATGACGTTTAAAAATTACTGGAAGAAGAAAATAAATAGCAGCATTCTAAAACACAATGCGATAAAGCAAGCAGCCATACATAAATTTCTTACCTCACATGTAAACACAACCACATGTGACAGCTAGAAAGTAAATGAAAATTTTTTGTAGACAAATTTGTTATTAAAAATTAAAAAAAAAATTAATTATTAAAATTTAAATCTAAACATTAATAACCATTAAATGAGTAGGTAAATTAAATTTGATTGTTTGTATTAAAGAGACAAATGCATACAAATTTAAAAGCATACTGTATTGTAATAACTAAAGGTTTAACTAGGAAATACCACTTGGCGTTTTTCGTTGGCCGTGTCCTACCTAGTTAGTTATCTATGGTTTTTACTATGTATGTTAATATTTCTAAAAAAGGATTTAGAAACTATAACTCTGCCAAGGTAGGTTAAAGCTTTTTATTTTTTGATGGCATTTGTTATTAATTCAGCCATCTCGCAAAGGTATTGCCAAAATTATTGTGCTTGTTGAACTTGTGCCTTCAGTTGATAGAGTTAATTCGCCTCTATTTATTTATTTATTACTTTCCCCGAAAGCATACACACGTATAATCAAAATAAATGGCTTATTTGTTTTAATAACGAAATTATTATAAAATATATGAGCAAATAACATAGCAAAGTTAAGCGCAGTGTATCATAAATTGTTGCCAACTTTCCACTGCTTCCAACTATTTATTGTTTCCATATTACATATATCTGTTACTACTTACTTTTTATCAGAATTTCATATAATTTATATCTTAAAACTTCAAATGCCTTCTGTACGCATGCACGCGTAAAATCAAAATAAACAGCAGATTCGTATTCGCCTTCATGACGAAATAATTATATATGTACGAGCGAACTTAAATGCAGCACTTCAAAAATTATAGCCAACTTTCTGTTGCTGACAACTATTTATTGTTTCCATGTTATATTTACCGTTAAAATTTTGCTACTAAATGAAATAAAACGAATATTTGTCTTTTGCTTTTTATCAGTAATTTTAATTATATAATTAATTTATATCTTAAAACTTAAATATCTTTTGTGTGTGTGTATGTGTATTTTAAATTTTATTGAAAGCACTTCCTATTATTTCTTAATTGAAACTTTGGATTTTATATTTTTCTTAAACACTATATGTTTTTGACTTTTAATTTTACTATTAATTCAACAGTATGTTTTTTATTCTTTTAGATTATAAACTTTATCATTTATAAATTTTTTTCCTTCGATTATCTGCTTTAATTTTAGTTTTTATATATTGTTGTCAAATTATTGCAATTTATTATCGTTTCATTTCTATTTTTGAAAATGTTGCCACTCTTTAATTAAAAGTTATCTGGATGTAGGTATGCATAGATTATTTTAGTTAATTAATAGCACGAGTTTTAAAACGTTTAAGGACAAATTTTATATTGCAGAATACTAATTTTGTGTTGTAATTTTTTTTTTTTAAATAAATTGTTTTATTTGGATCTTATATCATTTTTTTATGTGTAATGTATTTATGAATCTATTAGTAACTGCAATATTAAGTGAATTAAATCATAATGTTTTGTTCCCAAATTAATATTTGGTTTTTAGTTTAATAAGTGATTTGTAAATGAAATGAAAGGGATTTGTGGTTTTGATTAATGCAAATTTTTGAAAATGTTATTTTAATATATATATTTATATAATAATTTTATATAAATATATATATATATATATATATATATATATATATATATACATATATATACATATATATATAGAGTTAATAAATTTACACTACACATTTTAATGTAAATATCCTAAAAATAAATCTGTTAAATAAAAGTATATTTGTATACATATATCTTTAATTAATATTGGCTATAATTATAACCTTTTCAAAAATTGTAATCAAATAAAGGTTTTTATTAAAAAAACTAATATTAGTAACTTAAGATATTTCAGTAGTGAAACTCTGATTTTATTTATATTTTTTTCTTATTTTATATACATATCTTTATTTATTATTATTATTTTTATAATTTTTAACAGTCACACTCATATTTATATATTTATATTTTTTCAACCTACTACTTTCCGATTCTGTATTTTTGCTTTTTGGCAAATTTTAAAAGGCCTTTTTATTGCTAAAATTAATTTCACTTGATTTTATTTATTTCTAATATTTGTAATTTAATTAAGAATAAATTATATTTTCTTGTATATTATTTTGTTTGGTATAAAGCAGTCTTTATGGCAACTGAAAAAAACAAATTGAAACATATTTGTCAATATATACCTACATATGAACATATACATATGTACATATATCGTTTTATAGAAAAATTTACTCTTTTTTAAAAAATAAATATATTTTTAAATTGACTTTTCTTAACACTATGTGATTCTCTTTTGGCTTTTAAGGCATAATTTCAATATATTTTTAAATTAAAATAAAACAAACAATTAATGAATGAATTTTAATTTTTAATTTCATAGTATGTATTTATTTTTATAAAATAACCAATATTTTTATTATTCAATGCCTATAAAGAAAGCATAACTCTGCAAATGGGTTAACGGTCGAACAGTACTTACAAGTATCATTACTTTTTTCATGTGCTGTCTGAAGTCTGGTACATGACCATCGGTTCTCTAAAGTACCATATTTCTCACTAATAAATGCAAGAAATTAATGCTTTTTGCGTTTTCATGTCTAATAAGAACAGTTTCTCTCCCGCAGTTGCAGTGTCAGTGAGATAGAGAATTGTTTAGAAGACTCAATAAAATTACTTTTCTTTTATAATGAAATTTTTTAATATTGGCATTTATTTTTTCATCGTGGACTTGTAAAGTAATGTTGGTTAACTGAAGCAAGTGATAATGGTATCTAAAGAGGTTTGTATTTTTAGCAAAACATATCGGGAATGTGGTCGCAAATTTCTAAGCAAAAATATATTTGCCATTTTCGAGGATTGCAACGATAATGCAATACCTTATTTAAAAAAAATAGTAGTGATTTCTCTCTGAAAATTAGACCAGTTATAAATGGTTTGGTTAAGTCTATGATATATTTTAAAGGCAGAAACACAATGAAGCAATATTGTCCTATGAAGCCTATAAAAGAGGGTATAAAATGTGGTGTTTGGCTGATCAAAATGTCTACATGAAACGCAAGGAAAGATGTTGCCGAATTTTGCCTTGGTGAAAAACTAATTCTATCCTTAACAGGACATTAAAAGTGAAAAATTAAAAATTGAAAATTTTTTAGCTTGTGGCAGGCACTATTCGCTCAAATAGAAACATTAATCCTCCAAATAAAAAGCCTGAAAATGAAGAGAAGAAATTGGGAATTAATGGTGCCTATACATGGTATAAGTTAGCACAAATGGATGAGTAGAAAAGCAATTTACCTATCATAGATTTTCCATGGAAGTGAGATTAAAACTATATCTCGAAGTGACCATAGACTAGAAAAAATTGAAATGAAGCTTGCCCACTAGTTATTAAAGATTATAATAATTTGATAGGTGGCATGGAGAAGTCAGATCAATTGCGCTCCTCTTGTGTCATTGATCGAAAATCAAAGAAACGGTGGCATAGAAATTCTGGGCAATTTTTTTCAACTCAATCAAGAACTTTCCTTGCATCAGTATAGGCGATCAACGACTTTAACATTTAAGAAATTCTCTAACGGATCCTGTAGCTTCTAGTAAAAGAAGGAATGGCGGAAAGACTATTAACGCAGATGCAAGACTGGTAACCTTGATGTACTTTGGTCAATTTTTTGTTGTAGCTCTAGGTAGATGCGAACTGTGCAACCCGATTCGCCAAAAAATATAATTTTATTTTTAATAACGAGAAACAAAGAATCTATAAAAAACATTTGGGCAATAAAGACTTAAACAGAAAGATAAATTTAAAGAAAGAAACGTCAAAAGAAGAATTTAAGATAATAATAATAATAATAAACAATAAATATTAACGAAATTTTTTAGTGATAATTGCCAATTTTTATCATATTGACTGCGAAAGGAAAAGCATGCAAGAAGAAAAGTTAAATTTAATTTTTAAATTTCATTTTTGCTACAGCGAAAGGCAAAAATAAAAATCCCACAGAGGTTTTTTTGGAGAGCATGTTACTCGGATACGCTCAGATGCAATCAGGCCAAAAAACTATAGTGATGTTGTCAAATACTAAATGTGAAACTTTTTAAAAAGTATGCTTTTGATAATGATCCTCAATAAGTGACGAGAATGGTTAATGTTTGTTTTGGAGAGTGTGTTACTAGGATACTTTCAGATACAATGAGGCAGGAAATCTTTAAGGATGTTGTCAAATATAAGATATGATACTTTCTATAATGTAGACTTTTGATAGTGATCCCCAATACATAAAGAGAATGGTGAAAGTTTTTTTGGAGATCGTGTTACTGGGATATTTTCAGATGCTAAAATACTAAATGTGAAAATTTCTAAAACGTATATTTTTGATAATGTTCCCTATAAACGACGGGAATGGTAAAGGATTGATTGAGAAAATCTCAAATTAGTTTATTGTTGTTGTCAACGACTACATTCTGAAGGAGTCTATTAGTCTTAGTTTTGGGTTGCCTTCTTAAACGATATTTTTGAATAATTGTTAAATTGTAGTTTGGTTCTCCAATTAAATAAATAAATTATTATTTTATAGTGTTAAAATTTATTGTATAAAAATGTATATGCTATTAAATTTATTTTTAATAGCATATACATTTGATTTTTAATATTTCGCCACACCAAAACAACAATTCACGAAAACAACAATTTTTAAAGTTTTTTCTTTCCTGAAGATACTTTTTATATAAATTTGTATATAAAAACCAAGTGCTTAAAATATTGGTATTAAGTTGTTTGGATTTGTTCCTCCAGTAAATGAATTACTGTTGCCAATTCATTCGGTGTAAACCGTCGATGCTAGCTGTTTGTTCGGTATGATCGGCGAGCGCTTTCGCTGTGATGACATCATTACGGTGAATTATTGTTCGGTTTTAGGATAGTGTCTTTATTTAGAAATTCACTTGCTCTTTAAATAGTAAAAGCAAATAATGTCACCGATTTTGCAATGGCTCTGAACATATAAGTTTTATTTTGATTTTGCTTAATTTTAAAATGCTGATAGGTCAATAAACTAGCGGTCTACGTTATTAAATTATGTCGTGTTATGTGATTTTTTTGCAACACTGGAGCCGCTGACAAGCGTTTGTTTTTAATATGATATCTTTTAACTTTTTTTTTTTTGGGAAAATCCAATCAGGTTTTAGAAATTGGAAATGGAACGTAATTCTTTGTTTAAAAAAATCATTATTTAGTGTGTTTTAGATTATGCTGAATAAAGGCTGGGGCACATAGAATCCGTCATCCGTCATACGTTGTATTTTTCAACTGACAAGTAAGTTGAAATACACGTTTTCTTATCAGCGTTGTTACAATCAATACGTCTCCGTCAACGCAAAGTACGAAAGTTGGCCAACTTTTAACTTTTGACGTACGTTGAGTACTTTGACATTTTTCATTCGCTTCTTCTTGTTTTTTTTATTGTTTTCGCTCTATTGTAGTAAAATATTTTTAAAATAAATTATAAATAATAATAATAATAAATAATGGAATAAATAGTACAAATTACCATTAATAGAAAGTCTAAGATGTCGTCTAACTCCATTTCTAATGTGCACTTTAACAAAACTTTGCTGCAAAAAAATATAAAATCAGAAAAACAAAAAAAAAAAACAGCTAAACTCTTATCCGTCAACAAAGTACTCATTGTGCCAACATCATCCGTCGTTACTTTGACTTCACTTGAATACGTCAAAGTATAACGCATGACGGATTCTATGTGCCCCGGCCTTAAGAAGCTTTTCAAATACATATAATATTTCTTAAGTTTGACTTAAAAAATCATACTTCTTCAATTTTATTTGGAATTCAAAATTTTACATTATTTAAGATTATTTATTTAATATTTTGTAGTAATTAATTTTAAGCACTAGGTCTTATTTAATAAAAAAATTAAAAAAAGAAAAAACTTTATTTTTTATTATTTTTTCGATATTTCGCCACACTGTTGGTTGGCATCATTAATTATTAAAAAAAATATTAAAAAAGGTCAAAAAATTATAACTATTATATATTATTTATTTAATTTATATTTGTAAAAGCTGTATAAAATATTTTCGACAAATGACTTAAGAAAAAACTCTGTATATAATTTATTTGATCAATATTTTTATTTGATTTTATTACTTATTTAAATAAAGCATTTCCTTCAAATACACATTTGATCCCATTTGCTTATCTTTTGGAAAATAAACAAATAAAAAAATACAAACTACTAACTAAACTAAAATTTGTTTTGCAATAAATTTGGTTTTGTTATATTTATAAGAATTTTATTAACATTTTATTAATGTTCAAAAAGGGTTAATTGCCTTTTCTTCCTAGCCATCTTCATCTTCTTTGTATAGAACTAAACAATTATTTAGGCGGTTTTGTATAAAGTAGACTTTTATAGTTAAGTTGTTTTTTCTTCTTACACTTCCCTAATGCTTTACTTTTTATTTTATAATTTTTTATACAATGTAGCTTTAGTTGTTTTTTGTTTTATATTTTGTTGTTTATATTTTCAATTTAAAATCTTTGCTGCCACTAAAGTTTCACCATTAAATGGTTGAACATTCGTTACCAGTGCTGTTCCTAGGTTTTAACGGATTAATGCACACCTTTACGGTACTTTTCTTAGAAGTATTCTTTCTCTCTCTCTCCCTCGCTCTCCGTTGAAGAACACTCAGACAATATAACGGCACTGTTATTGTTGGATTTAAAAACATGTACTGCACACAATGCTTTAAAGAAATTTAAGACTGCAGGCTACCGACTACAATCTGGTAAAATTAAAATACACACATTCTTATGGAAATAATTAATTTGACGACAGCACAGCTATACGAAAACCCTTGTAGCTGCCACTACCTTAGATTTATTTCAAGTTCTATTGGCTACAAAATAATATGTTTGTGACTGTCAAATAAATGAATGCTTTGAGAAGAAAATCACAAAATGGTTAATAAGCCTTATATATTTAAAAAAATAATTACAATTACTTAAGGCTGAATTGATAAATTTCTTAAATAAATTTCCGTCTGAAAAGAAATTTTTATTTTTCTTAAAACAACAAGTGGAATGTTTTTTACTTAAGTTCTGAGAATTGTTGTAAGCATGAACTTTGTACATTTGGCTTTATCCTTTTTAAACTTAACAAAGTTAAAATATACATAAAGAAATTTTCCGTGCATAAGCTCTGTATACAATTCTGACGGAATTTCAGGTTTCAAATTTTGCATTTATTTCGAGACGGAAAAATAGTTATGTAGAAACTAGAGCTACCAGACTAAGGGATTTTTTTATTTTGTGCGGAAAGAAGAGAAATAACAATAATTAAAACTCTCATTTGAATATAAAAATTAAAGCTATGATGCCTGACTGGATTAGGGATTTTTTTACCTGTACATTTTGTGAAAGAAAGAAATAAGAAGACGCGCAGCCAAGCAGGCGCCTACAGTGTATAATGATAACAACGTCATCTAAATATATGCGATGCGTTGAATTAAAGTTCCCGAGTAAATGCTAAAGCCGCTCAAAACAGAATATATAAAATGGCTCTGTTTAAGTGTGAACGTTGTCGAATAAAAACTTAAAGTTAATATAGCAAATAGCTCGTCTAAATAAATCGTGTATTTAATTTAAAACTCTAAAGTGTTGTGTGCAATTATTTTGCAATAAAAGAACTCAATAAACTTAATGTTAATTTAAGGAATAAACGTAACAATATTATTTAAAGAGAAATCAAATTAAAAACAATTTCAGTACAGAAAGATCAGTATAGAAAATTCTTTAAATATTCCATATTTTTTTTGCAACCCTAGAGCCGCTGACAGGCTTTCGTTTTTTTTTATATATATTTGAATTAAGGTTTTTTTAGGGAAAATCCAATCAGTTATTGGAAATGAAATGTAATTCTTTGTTTAAAAAAATCATTATTTGGTGTGTTTCAGATTTATGCTAAATAAGTTTTCTTTAGTTTGGCTAAAAAATCATATCATTCATATTTCTTCAATTTTATTTCAAAATTTTACATTATTTAATATAATTTATTTAATTTAAACTGCTTATAATATTTTCGGTAAATGACTTAAGAAAAAACTTTATATATAATTTATTTGATCAATATTTTTATTTGATTTTATTACTTATTTTAATATAATATTTTCTTTAAATACACATTTGATCCCATTTGCTTATCTTTTGGAAAATAAACAAATAAAAAAATACAAATTAAATTTTTACTTAAAACAATAATTAAATAACAAACAAGAATTTGTTTTGCAATAAATTTGGTTTTGTTTTTATGTATGTATGCATTTTATAAAATTTTATTAATTTTTATTTATGTTCAGTTTCAGTGTATTTATGTTATGTTTAGTAAGAAAAAGCAATCAATCACGCTTTTTCTTACTAGCCATTTTCTTCTTCTTTTTCTTTGTATAGAACTAAACAATTATTTAGGCGGTTTTGTTTAAAGTAGACTTTTATACTTAAAAAGTTGTTTTTTCTTCTTAAACTTCCCTAATGCTTTACATTTTATTTTTTTAAATTTTATATACAATATAGCTTTAGTTGTTTTTTTTTTGTTTTAGATTATGTTTATTTCAATTCAATTTAAAATCTCTACTGTCATTAAAGTCTTACAGTAAATGGTTGAACATTCGTTATCAGTTCTGTTTCTAGGATTAAACAGTTTGACCCAGTTTACATTGTGCAACTTTTGTCGGTGCAACTCGTACTTTATTATTGTAAATAATGTGTGTAAAGAGAATAGTGGTAGAGTTACTCTCTTCCCCTATTCTCTTTACTCACATTATTTACAACAATAAAGTACGAGTTGCAGCGACAAAAGTTGCACAATGTAAACTGGGTCTTTAATGCACACCTTTACGGTACTTTTCTTAAAAGTATTATTTTTCTCTCTCTCTCCCCCTTGAAGAAAATTAAGAAAATATAACGGCACTGGTATTATTGGGTTTAAAAACATGTACTGCACATAATGCTAGAAACGAGTTTGAGACAGCAGGCTACCGACTACAATCTGGTAAAATTAGAATACACACATTCTTATAGAACTAATTAATTTTGCGACGGCACAGCTACACCTGTATATGATGTGAAAGAAATTTTTAGATTTTGTTTGGGTTGCAAATTCAAATTGGTGTTTGAAAGATTATAATGCGAAAAAAATAGAACTTCAAAAAGTACCACCTTCATGACGCTAATAACAAGAATTTCTTGCAGGCAACTCAGTTGCGTGATAAAAAAAACGCGTGTTCCCAAAAGAAAATTTAGTTTAAAAACGATTTTTAATTTTTACTTGTGGATTCACACTTAAGGAATTACACAAAAAATACAGAAATATCAGCTTTCCAACTATTTAATTTGCAATACATCGGTAAATAATTCGGTGAAGGAAGAATCCAAAATGGCATACAAAACAAAGAAGAGGTTTCATATTTCAAAAGGATGCTTTTATTTAAAGATGTAGCTTGCTCGCTAATGTTTTGGCACACCGTCTACAGACCTCAGACTTAAAACCCATCGAGCATTTGTGAGAGAAATTGGAGAGAAAAAACCCGAAAACGCAATTTTAAATAGAACTGAGCTGAAAGCTCACTATTATTGTAGAAAGAGTTTATTCTGTCCAAAGCTTAAAAATGATTTTAAAATAAAAGCACATGAATAATAAGGAGGTTGTTAAATGAAACAGCTTCGAGGAAAATTTTAAACCGATGATCATATCTTTTCGATCCGTAGACATATTTTATGATATTTTTGTATACGACGTTTAGCTTTCACTAGTATAATCACATAACCGTAGTTTAAACCAGAAACAGTATAATATTTTGCAAGAAGTTGCTTTCTTATGTTAATATGTAAGAGTGATCCACAAATGAGTTAACATGGTTTTCAACATTTGCAATAGTAATTTTTTGCCTTTTAGTAAAACATCAACATCGCTAATATCATTAATAGTTTTCTTTGACTTATGACGATTTAAACAAAATTCATTTGCAGTCGACCAGCAATAAATTTTATTTAGATTCTCATTCAGTCTTAAAATATTTTCAGCAACGGAGATGACTAAACTGCTTAAATACAGCTGCACATTGGCTGCGTACATATGGATTTTACAGCGCAAAAGCTGTTTAGATAAATTATTTGCATAAGTAGAACAAGGGAGTTGTCCAAAGTCCTTAAGGCACGCCCCTAAATAAATGTAACACCAAAAATTGAAGATTGTTTGAAGACACAAATTGCCAGTGGCTACAGAGGTATGAAGAAAGCAGTCGCGCGGCAGTTAAGAATAAGTTAACAAAGTGTGAAAGTTTCATGTAAAAAGTACTATGATTAACCCTCTCTAAGGCCTTAGAGTTACTAAGAAGTACCAAGAAATTTATTTTTCCTTCATCAAGGTTATCGTATGTTTTTACTAACGTTTAATATAGCAGAAACACAGCCGGGATTTTGACGAAAGCCTGACCCTCTGTTAACCAACAAGGTGTTATGTTCGATATAACGCAACATTTTAATATGAAGAATTTTTTCAAAAGCCTTACGCAAAAAGGATAAGAATGAAATTGATCACATTACAAAAAAAAAATAATAAAAGCATTTCCGTAAACGCTTCCTACAGAGCCATGATTAAAGAATTTTTAAGACTTGATACGTTTAGTAATCGTGTTCTTCTTTGTCTTCTAGGCATTTTCAATGAGTAGATGCTTAGAGGATGTAATTTGAAGATTTCTTGAGGGGAAACGTTAAAGATTAATACTATGAAAATAGTGCGATTTTATCCCTTTAGAAAATTTCTCGCGGAATAATATAATAATGCCTAATGACATGCCAATAATCTAGAAAAAAAAACCATAAAAAGTGTGGTTATACTATTATTTTAGTTATAACTGAAAAACAGTGCCATATTTCTTATCTTATCTTTTTAACATTAAAATTATTGCATCTGAATTGAGATTTTCTCCTTTTTCATCATTTATTTATTAATTCTCTTCATTCTTTTATATTTATTACTTTTCTTATTTAAAATATACTTTGGAAATAGTGCTACAATTTGTTGACAGTAACTGTAGTTGTTGTTATTTTGTTTATTGTTAGTATATTTAAGTTATAATTTAGTTTGCTTAATAAAGTGAATTCGTTTTTTTTCACTTTTAAATTGTTTTAAAGGTTTTCTTATTTTAATAAATTTAAAAATTGTTTGGCTATAAGTTTTATTTATACCTTTCACCTCTTGATGTGCTCGAGATATGTTTTTAATGAATTTTTCTTTAATATATTTTTATGAGATGACGATTTCAATACTATCTTAACAGGCATATTAACTATATTTGCTTAGATCTATCTGCATTAATTAATTATCATTTAAAGAATTTCTTACATAGAATTTAACATTTGAAGCCTGTTTAACTGAGTGTTGACGGCCATTACTAACACTCCAAAACATTTTTAAGAAACATTGCTCTCCATTTATCTTCTTTTTGTGTTATTTGGAGCAACGTGATTGTATTTTACAAAAGGGAATTGTTTTTTTTTTTTACTGCCACTTTCTATCAATTTGATCCACAGTATTCACTGTTAAAGCTGGTTTTAAGCGGCATATTTTTGTCTGCGATATGTTAGTTTTGTGAGCCAAATTTTATTTCGCATATTTATCAAAATTGTCAATTTAAAAACGATTTATAATATTACAGCTGACATCACTTGTTAGAGTTCGCAACAGCTGATAACAGTCGGCTGCTTTGTAAGATACAAATATTGGGTGGATTTGAATTTGAGGTTAGGAAGTAAATCGTATATCAAATGATTAAATATCAAGATTGGGCTGGCATTCTTTGATTTAGTATATAGTAAAACGTTAAGAAATTTTAAGCTTGGAACTTTACACTCTTAAGCAAAGAATTTTAATTGTAAAAGTTTACTATCAAAATGATGAAAATGTTACTGTAGCATTTCATAAAATTCGAGCAAGTCTTACTCGTAATCAGGCTCCTTCTGAGACGGCTGTAGTTATTTAATCGCTAAACTTTAGGCTCATGGTGTTGATGCTAACAGTAGACCAAAACAAAATGCTCATAGTAGCCGTAGTGATCCAAACATGGGCGAGGAGCGGATAATAAAATTTCCGCCCCTTCGCTGCAGAAGATTTCAAAACCGGGGCGAGAATTCTTAAAAAGAACAAGGCTCCCGTCCCATACGGTATAACAGAAGAATCGTCTGCCGAAAATCGGCGAGACGCGATATTTGAAGTATACAATGCATGTATAGCGCAAGGTATCTTTCCCAAACAATCGAAAAGCAAAAGATTATTAGTAAGAGCAGAGATGGTGCAACGCAATCTTCAACGTATCGCCAGCTTTTCATGCTGAATAGTGCCAGCAAATTACTGGACAAACTATTGCTACAAAGGTTGGCGGTATCCGTAAGCCAGCTGGGGGATTATAAGAAAACCAGCACGGCTTCCGCCCCGGTAAATAGACTTTCGGTGGCATTGAGCATGTAGTGAGACACTTCCCCCCCGGGGGCACATTTATGGTCTTTATAGTACGTAACAGCTATCTAGATCTGTGCAACTGGGGGAAAAAGGGAGCCCAGTCCCCTGAAGTCAGACAGGGAGACAACTGGAAGCTACACTTTACTTCCACGGGGATCAGTGGCCCGCGGAGTTCATTATTTGTCTCTTTAGACTTATAATAGTTCTCTGGCTGATCATTGAGGTTGGCCCCTATATGGGAGTATCGTGGTGGTTGTGGTTTTGCGGCCCCATAACAGTATAATGGTTATTATGGTGGCCAGGATCATCTCACTGATAATGACACGCAAAGTGAATAATCCAGTCCAGTGAGCATGCTTGACATCTGTTTTGGACAGGAGTTAGAAAGTCTCCAACTCAAATACCGACGCTATTGTCCGAAACACACAATCGTCTTAGCCACATTCGATATGTGGAATGCCTGCAATGAACGGATATTATACCTCCATACCTGGTAAGAATTTTCCGAACTTATCTGAAGGAACAGGGGGACCAAAAGAGTTAAAACGATCACAGCCGACGCGGCGCAAGGATCTATGATGGGCTTTGACTTATAACAAGATCTTTAGAAATGCCAGAATATACACACCTCGTGGAATACGGATGACGTTAGAACGAAATTGAAGCAGGTTATGAATACGATTCAGAAAGTGAGCAAGGAAACGCCAGCACCGTGAATTCTCTGCGCTACGATGATAATCAATTTTTTGTGGCCAAAATTGATTAAAATATAATATTAGTAACCTTTGGTTGCAGCAAGGCCACGAGCCACTATAACAATTCAGTTATTGCATGACAAATTGCCCTGTCGCGTAATCTTTCGATTTGGCGATGTCAATTGGCCGCTTTGCTCTTGTGATTTAATGTCGCTGGATTATTTTCTCTGGGACCATTTGAAAGGCCAGATTTACATTAACAACCCACAAACAACCAATGATCTGAGAGATGAAATTCAACGCTGCCTTAACGATATGGCGAAACTTTGCTCTGCAAAATGTGCTTCAAAATATTGTGAAAAGAATGGATGTCTATCGAAATACTAGAGATGGACATTTCCCGACATCATATTTCATTATTAATTCCCATATTTCCATATTTACATTAGTGCCAATAAAAATGAAGTTATTAAAAAAGTGTATGTTTTAAGCCAATTTACTTGCTGTATTCGTTATTTGACTTTGCCATCTAACTTTTACACATGTAATATTTGGAAACTTTTATGGTATAAATAAAAATTTAAAATGGCAAATTTTATAAGAAAATCAGGATAAGATAACCAGCGAAGAAAGTTATTTCACAATAATATTTTGACGGAATTATAATTAAACATTTTAGCATATAAAGACTTATCGCGAAAAGGGCGCCACTTTCATTTATAATTTAAATCGGAATTGCCCTCCTTAACAGCCCTTAGCCAAAATCCTTAAGAAGGAAGTAAGGAAGAAAGGGCAAACTCTTTTTAAACTTAATCAATAGGCTTAATTCCAAGAAACTATGTAATAATGACGTTTTCTTACACCTGTCTTTAACATGGTCCTAAATTCTGAAAAAGTTTAAGTTTCTTTTCGATTGGATAATAAAAATCAGGCGAAATCGTTAAGCAAATTGTAAATATATATATGTTGATTTGATAACATGATATTGATATCTTTTTATTTTAGTCAAACTCAATTATTCGCCATTTGCAATTCGTCAAATTCGACAATTTACTTTGGTATCTAAAGGTATAAGGTATAAAAAACTCGGCTAAGCCGAATATCTAATTTTTTGTCTTAATTTTTAAATTGTTTGTGTGTATGCATGTATGTATGTTTTTATTATAAATATAAGGTTTTCTTATAAACTAAATAATTATTCGATATGTGCTTATTATTATTATTCATACAATATATTTTAGTTCATTATAATTTAAATTTTATTTTTATAATTTACTTTCCAATTGATTATGTTTAAGTGATGAATGATACATATTTTTTTTGTTTGTTTTTTTGTATTTAGTTATATGTAACAGTTTGATTTGTTTTCATTTATTTAATAAAACTATAGCTACATCTTTTTATGGTAAAACGAATGATATAGTAGTATTTGTTAAATCGTAACGTAATCGTATCGTAGTCATATTTTAAAAAAAGAAAATAATGATTTTCAATGATTAATGGTTAATTTTTAGAAGCAGCTAAAAAATGTATTTTTTTTTTCTATCTTTCCTGGCGAGCGCTTTCGATGTGAAGACATCATTTTCAAGCCGTGTTTCAATCTGTACTGGCGAGTCAGTATGTTTTTGTTTTGTTTGTTTGTTTGTTTGTTTATGATTATCACTGTGCTGTCTTAAAGTAGCAATATTAATAAATATATTATGCCTGTTTATAAAAAGTTTTAAAACTAAATAAAAGGAATTGAAAATAATAAAGCAGAATAATAGTTTTGAGTTTTTTTCGAAACAAATTAGTTTTCAAGAAAAATCATTCTTTGAAAACAAGATCTTTTGTACCAAAAAAATTAATTTTTTAAACATTAAAAACATTTACCACTATTTTTCAAGTGAATATGTATTAATCTTTTTAACCGTCTTTTTAATTAAATTTAACAATATATTTTTTCAATACTGCGCTTCTTCAGAAAATTAATTTTCATCGAAAATTAATTAATTTTCTGAAGAAGCATTCCAAAAGAAAGCGAAATATTGAAAAAATATATTGTTAAATTTAATTTAAAATACCGTTAAAAATATTAATACATATATATTTAAGATATAAAAGGTCGAAAAAAAATAATAATCAAATAATATTTTTCAAGTGTTTTTTTTTATTTAAAAAAGTGAAATATCTTTAGTTAAGGTTAATTGTGCTAGGTGATATTCTCATAATATTTATTTTTCGAAAATTAAAAAATGTTTTACTGTGGCCATATGGCCATTTTTCTACAACTCATATAAATCATTAGTAGATTTTATCCCAAATATTGTAGAGAAATCTCAAGACAAATTGATTAAATAGGAATTATATTCAATCAACACAGCAAAACTTAAAACAAATTTTATGCAAAAACAACAATAACTATTGAGAAACAATTTTTGGAAGCCTGATAAAAATAAAGAAAATATTTGTAAAAAATATTAATCTTTTTTAAAAAATAATTTCCTGAAGAAGCTTTCCACAGGAAAGCGAAATATCGAGAAAAAAATAAATCGTTATAATTTAAAGGACCGTTTAAAAGATTAAGATTAATATTTAATAAAAAAAGATCGAATAAAACTGAAAGTAATAATTTGTAAAAAATTTTACAGAAACCAAACCTGCACATGCAATAAAAAATTTATTATTTAAAATTATTTTTAAGTTAATCTATGTTTATTGTGCTAGATTCCTTTCAACTTATATTAACTTAAAAATGTTTCCAAATAATAAATTTTTTATCCTCAAAAAAAAAAATTTGTTTGTATTATGTAAAACAAAAAATTTTTTCAATTTGTCTTTTTTTATTGTTTTTGTTTGTTTTCTTTTTTTTTGAAAAATTTTTTGATTATTTTGAATTTGTTAATCAAAAAATTTTTTTCGATTTGTTTGTTCATTTTTGTTTTTCCTGATGATGCCAACCAACGGTGTGGCGAAATATCGAAAAAATAATACAAAATAAAAGTTTTAAAAAATTTTTTTATTAAAAAATGACCTAGTGACCTACTAAAAAATTTTTTATTCTCTTTAATTATGTACACACCGGCAGCAAATATTGAGGTTCGTTCTCCCCTTTGCGGTTAGTGATCGAATCTTGATTGAAACAGGGTTTGCCATACAAACATATTAAAGCGAATCTTGTAGGCACATTTTGAATCTTGTTAAGAACCACGCTAAAATACTGTCTTTTATTTTTTTTTTTAAACAAGTTATCGTCGTTTGTTTATCTGCACTGTTTGTCAAAAACTGTCAACAATAAAAAAATCAAAACAAAAAGTGCAAAATAACTATCCATAACATAACCATAAAAATGGAAATAATAAAAAGTGTTGTATTGTCCCGCAGAATGCGTGCAAAGTCGAAATATTCATCCTTATTCTGCTTGGCGTCGGCAATACAAGACGACGTCGTTTTTTATGGTTTGTTGTAAATCCGTATTCTCGTTGACATTATTGCCATTTATCGATGACTGGCGATACATGTTTGGTATTCTGTAAGAGAAATTGACGTTGATGTTGCCTTAAATTGCCGTTGTTTATTGTCGTCTGTGATTTTAGTGTCGCGCTGTTATAAACCAAAATTTAAAAAGATTGCAAAAACTAAAAGAACAAATAAAATGGAAAAAATTAAAATTACCAACGCCAACCAATTTGAAAAATTAGTGGAAGAATTGGGAAAAAAAATCCATCACTAGCCAGGAGGTTTCGAAGAGACAGTGTTCCTGCTAATTTTAAGGAACAATGGGAAAGTGTTGCGACTGTTATAAACGCCCTTGTCCCCCAAATAGAACGAGTGATGGATGGCAAACGGTATAGTATGTAGTTCTTTACAAATACGTGTTTGCAAAATTCTTTTTTCCGATTTAGCGAGAATTAAAATTTAAAGTAAAAAAAAAGATGATAAAAAACAAAATGGAATGCAAAACTACTGGAGGCGGCACATTTAATCAACTTGTACTGAGCCCCTTCCCCCGGGGGCACATTATATGGTCTTTATAGAACTTCGACTATCTAGACCTGTTCAACTGGGGGAAAAAATGGAGTCCAGTCCCCTGAAGGCAGCAGGGGTCAACTGGGAACTTCACGTTATTTCCACGGGAATCAGTGAGCTCGCAGAGTTCCTCTATTTGTCTCTTTAGACATTTAGCTGTTCTCTGGCTGATTATTGAGGTTGGCCCCTATATAGTATCGTGGTGGTTGTGGTTTCGCGGCTCCATAACAGACAGGTCAGTTTTATTAGGGGGCCAGGTTCATTTCACCTTTAATAACACCTACCTGGTGGAATGTTCCTAGATCCAGTAAGCAAGCTAGACATGTGTCCTGGACAGGAGATGGAAAGTCTTCAGCTCTTCAGCAAGAAGTATTGGTTTGCAGCCCTGCTCTGGAATCATCCAAGTTGCAACTAGGAAAGGCCTGTTGCTAGAATTAGTCTTCGGCTTCCTAGGGCGTGAGTGGCGCTGCTTTTCACTCACAGTGGTTTGACCACCATCTGATTAAGGCTCACTGCCAGGTGCAGATGTAAATCATATCACGAAATGTACTGAGCCCCTTGGAAGAAGCCAGGAAGGCTCCATAGCCAGGTACAGATGTAAATCTTATCACGTAATGTACTGAGTGAGCATGCTAGTCATGTGTTCTGGACAGGAGTTGGATAGTCTCCAGCTCTTCAGCAAGGAGTAGTGGTTTGCAGCCCTGCTCTGGAATCATTGAAATTGCTACTAGGAAGGACCTGTTGCTAGAATTAGACTTCGGCCTCCTAGGGCGTGAGTGGCGCTGCTTTTCACTCACAGTGGTTTGACCACCAACTGATTAAGGCTCACTGCCAGGTGCAGATGTAAATCATATCACGAAATGTACTGTACCCCTTAAAGGAAGCTGTGACAAATTTGCTGAACATTTTGATTTTAATTTATTTTAGGTTCAATTTAATTTATTTTAGGTTCAATTTAACACAGATTTTATTTCTTTTCTTTCCACACAGTTTATATTTTCTTCACTACAACTTAATCAAAAATAGCACACAAATGAATCAGCTGACTCAAATATTAGATATGTGTGTTATATTTTATTAAAAATGATCGATCGATTGGCAAAGACTTATCTAATCCCTTCTTTACGGCTGTGAAATCTATGCCAATTGTGACAGTATGGATCAGCGCAGACTGAAAGTCGCATATAACAATATTACCCGTTATTTATTTTAGAAAGATCGCCGTGCCCATATCTCATCATACTCTAATTTAATTTTTGGAATGACATTCGATTCTCTAAAATATAGGCGTCTAATTTTCTTGCACAGAATCATTATCTCGGAACGACCATCATATCTATTTGATAGGATAGTTTTTGCAAGATGCCAGCTGAAATACAAGAGTTTGTTATCTCAACGCCAGTTTTTCATTAATGCAACCAGTATTTGGAGCTCTTTGCCAAATTCTATACAGAAAATAGGCAACGCAAATTTATTTAAAAAGGAGCTTTATAAATCATAAAGTTCTTCTACCCAACCTTGACTTAATTTTTATGTTAACACTTTTACATTACATATCTTGCGATTAGTCATATCTTTATTGGTTATAACTTTATTATTCTTGCATTTATTTCATTGTATACCTGTGTATTGTTAATGCTTTGTTTCTAGATTTAAGTTTTATAACTTAATTTGTATATGTCACTTATAAGATGTTATCATCTTGTTGTGCTAGTTGTCTAAAGAATAGTAGTAATAATAATAAACTGGCAACGTCGTCATAAGACGGTTAGGAAATACCAAATTAGCATTGATGTTGCCTTAAAATCGACGACGATGTTGCCGTCGCCAAACAGAATAAGGGTGATTGAGAATATTCAAAAATGAATATATGAAATATAGTTTTTAATAACTAACTTCTTTAGTCTTTTTAAACAATTAAAATTGCCACAAAAAATTTATGTGTGTGTGTGTGCATGTAATTGTTACAATAGCTAAACGTCAAAACGAAACAAGAAACAAGTCGTATGAACACCATAGTTCGCGATTCAGAGAGCAAAACAAGAGTTTCATTTTGCCATCTGAATATGGTAGTAGTTAACTTTTTAGTCAACTAATAACACAAATTTATTTTAAATAAAATCTTAAAAATAAATTTTTGGCGGTAAAGTTAAGTCCTGTGGCCATTTTAATTATTCCTCAACTTAAAAATCGTCAGAGAACCTATAACCACATTTGAAAAAAGCTAATACCATGTTCAGACGGCAAAATGAACTACTTCTTTTGCTTTCTGAATCACAATGACGTGTTGTTTCGTTTTGACGTTTAGTTACATGTGCATACAGAAATATTTCGCAAGAATTTTGTTTGATGTTGACTACTAATTGACTAGGTTGCCGCCAATGACATTCATAATAGGCATGATTATTTTCAATTTTAAGTGCGGTTTTACACACATCAACTTTTGTTGCTCAACTTTTGTTGTTTCCATTAGAAGGAAAGAGAAAGGGTATAAAGCCTTCTCTTTCTTTCTAATGGAAACAACAAAACTTGAGCAACAAAAGTTGATGTGTGTAAAACCGCACTAAGCAGAGTAGCGAAGTATTCACTCACTGTTCATACATGTATGAATATGTACATTTCATTTTTTAGCCGCTTCTTCTCATACATGCGTGAGAGACTACAAATTATTTTGTGTTTTCTCATTTGTGAATGCGACGATTTATTTTTTTTTCTATCCATAAGTGAAAAAATGTGAAACACACAAGTGTTCATTTTTGAATATTTACAATTTTGATAATTTTTTATAAATGAAGAGGTCGTAAAAATATGTGCGTTAAGCATTCGCGTACATAAACGCACATATTTGATAATTCGCAATTGTCGGAGTATGCAGAAAAAGATGTTGTTTTTTATTTCTTTTAGAATATATTGCAATATTGTATTTTGAGTTAATATGTACCCATATGTTTTTACTACATTTTACGGTAAACTGCGATCGTAGGTAGAAAATTTTTTCACGTTCATTTATGAGAAATTTTATAAAATTTCAACGTTCATAATTGAACATGTACATTTATGAAAAATAACATTAATGAGAAGTAGCTAATTTATCATTTATCATATATGAATAAGACTAATAATTCTTGTTGTTCGCATTCATGTATGAAAATAACCAGAACATTTTTTGTTGTTCGTTTATGAGTGTGAAAAATAAATATAAAATTTTAGATTTCTCATTTATGAAAAATATCATGAATGTTGATTTTTGAATGTTCATAAATGAAAAATTCTGAACCCTGATTTTAAGATATATAATCAGAATAATATTTATAAATATTTTCTAATATGAAAAATTCATTTTGTAATATTTTTTAAAATTAAATTATTTATAAGGAAATAGCATAAATATATTTCACATTATGATAAAAGCTTTCTTCGGCCTTCTTTTATATTTTAGGCTCATTTTAGAATATTCTAAAAAATGTTAATTTTTCGTCACATCACACGATTTTTTTTATAATACGGTAGCCCATGAACCATTTAGAATATTCCAATGAAATTTCATAGAGACCAAGCATAGGCAGGATAAAGGGGGCTTATTAATATGAGCGAATGTGTTGGGTGAACTTAAAATGTTAATTTACGCTAAGCAAATTTTAACTGGTACGGCTAAAACTTTTCTTCGAAACCAATCTGGCGTAAGGGATGGGTCCACACTTAAGGAGATTTTGCGCAGAGAATTTGGTACAAAACTTTCAGTGATTTCAATTCACACAAAAAATTAACGAATCATAAAAGGATTCCGAAAGAAACTCTCCGACAATACCGGTATTATGAAAATAAGTAGTCCCATTCGCTTCGACGACGATTATTGAATATTTCATTGAAAGCGTCCCGGGTGGCATATCAAGCAAAATTGTGCTCTTTCAAGCCACAACCCTGGAGCATTTAAAAGAAAAAATTCCCATATACGAAAAAATCCATGCAGCCGAAATGTCGTTAAACTTACGTAATGCTAAAGCAAATATAGAGAAATTTTCTCCAGTTTTCCGCACCGAAGATTAAAGGGTAAACATGGGGAAATTTACAATAAGTCACCGCAGTGAAGAAAGGTCACATGATATTATGTTGTTTATTCCTCTTCCGCCAGTTAATGAAATAGTATTTCTATTCTCTGTCTCAACTGACTGGTTTGTAGTTGAAGGCGAGCGCTTTCGATGCAAAAGCATCACAATGCGGCATTCGCATCAAAAGCGCTCGCCAGTTAGGTCAGAGAATAAAGGAGATATGACTTCTCGATTAACAATTTAAAACCATCTTTATTGCGTCGCCTTTTTTTAGATGTAATTTACCTTTAAAACTATAAATTTCACGTTAAAGTAACTGTTTGAAAAATAAAATATAGAATTTGAATTGATACAAAATCTGAACGGATCGAGATATTTTTACAAAATTTGCAGTAATAAAATGAAATAAAATTAAAATTTTTAAATTCCTTAGTGCGGTTTTACACACATCAACTTTTGTTGCTCAACTTTTGCTGTTTCCATTAGAAAGAAAGAGAAGGGGTATAAAGCCTTCTCTTTCTTTTTAATGGAAACAACAAAAGTTGAGCAACAAAAGTTGATGTGTGTAAAACCGCACTTAAACGGGGAAAAATGTCCTAAAAAATGTTTTTTTTTGTTAATAAATATCTTTTTTTTAACGATCTTTTTTATATATTTTTTTCTTTTCGATATTTCTCTTTCCTTTGGAAAGCTTTTTCAGGAATTTTTTTTTTTGTTGTAATATTGGCCACCCTGGCTTTAATAATCTTTTTTTTCAATCGGTGCTCTGCACTTCGAGGAATTTTTATATAAATTATAAATTTTGTATCAAAATTCATCATGAATCAATCATGAATTAAAATTCCGCGTGAATTTTCTGCCTTTTTCCCATTTCTCCTATTATGAATATATATTTTCCCTTTTTTTGCAACTGTGCGAAGAGAAAAAATTCGGCGGGGAAAAAAGGGAGAAAACATTGCTATTTTTCAAGTTTTTTTCCACCTGCTATATAGAAGGGAGTTCGCACAAAAATGTAAGTAATGTTTGGTTTTTAATTTTTTTTTTAGTTTTATAATTTTTGCTTTTAGGTAAAAAAACACAAATAAACAGCAAATGCAGCATTGCTTACCATAATGGAAGCCAACGCAGATACACCGTGCGGGTTTTTTAAAGGCTTATTGAGACACTCCAAAAATTTTGGTAGAAAAAAACATTTTATTATATTTTTCTTTTTATATTTTCCTTTATTTAATTAAACTAAAAATAAAATTCTCCGATAAACGTTTGTAAATAACTAAAAAATCTAAAGTTACAACCAAAAAAAAGGAAAAATAAATGTAAATAAACAAAACAGTTGGTTATAAAACTCAATGATGCCACTTTTTAATTTTTTTTCCCGTGGAATTTGTGGTTGAAAGAATTTTTTGCTCGAGAAAATGATTTTTCCGTGAGAAAGAAATTCCTAGAAAATATTCGTGATTAGGCTGAATACCGCCTTTTTGGGGAAAAACGAAAGTTTTTAAATTTTCCCATTTTAGAGACTTGTAAACATGCTAACATGCTATCGAACTTACCACTGTTTTATTAAAAATTATATTACGAATGCACACAACATTTAAGAATGATAATCCGAACTTAAATAAGTACAACACGTCAAAAGTAGTAAGTTAAGGTTGGCCAAAAATAAAAAGTTTTTCCCAAACTTAGAGAGGTAACATAGACATGTAAGCATATTTTTTGTAGATATTTGCAAGGTCTACTTGAGTTTAAAAACTGTTAACATTTGAGTAATAATATGATATATCTAAAAAAATTTTATGCCCGAGGTAACCAACTTTGGGAGCATACCCAGACGCACCACTCAGAAATACCTCTGCTTGGCCTCTGTGAAATTTCATTAGGATATCTTAAGTGTATTTTATCGTGGTTTACAGCAAGATTAAAAATGAAACTACAATATTCGCTTTCATATTTTTATAAGGTGCGCCGCACCATGATCACGAATCGTGAATGGGAGAGCGAACCCCGCTTTTTGCTGGCCGTGTGAACATGGTATAAATTAAATGTTATTTGCAATATAAATTCTGCTTTATAATGAAAATTAGTTTTAAAACTGAAAACACAATGCTTGTCTTTAGGTCCTGCAACTATTTGTATGTAATTTTAAGGTACACTTAAGTATTATTACGGTTATGGATGGCGTTCAAAGTAATCGTCGATTTACAATAGTGTAATTAATTCTTTTTTTTGTTTCTAGTTTTTTAGTTTGACCACATTAAAACATTGTGTTATTATTATTATTATTATTATTGAATAAATATTGCTTAAAGGATTTGATTTGATTTTATTTTGTTTTTAATTTTTTATTGTTTTTTTTTTTTTTTTGTTTTACAATAAACATTTGTTTGTTTGTTTGTGTTAAATGAAAATAAACATAAAATAACCATTTTCTATAAAAATAAAATAAAATAAAAAGGAACAATGCAGTAAAAATTATATATAAATTTGTATATATGTATGCATTTTTATTATAAAATAAATAATAAAATAAAATGAAAAAAAGGTAAAAATCATATAATTCAAATTAATTCAAACTAATTAGAGAAAGGAAAAATTATTAAATAATAGTTATTTTTAATAATTAATAGTTAATAAATTAATTATTATATTTATGAATATATAATGAAATTAATTAAATGTACAGTGGCTCCCATTAAAATTCGGGCAAATCATTTTTTTAGATGTCCATAGCTTTCTATTTTTTAAAAATCTTTTTGGAATATTTTGAATTAAACATTTTACTACACAACACGGTTTATTAAAACTATTATTATTTTAAAAAATTCTAAAATTATGGTTTTAATTACCGTTATTATTTGTTCATTTCTTATTATTGTTATTGCTATGGCGATCAGTTAAATATTTGCTTTCCAGCAGAAGAGCGAAAAATAGTTATTAAAATTCAAAGACAATCCTAACTGTACACGACATCATCACGCGTTGCAAAAGAGATAGCAGTATAACAAATAAACAACGCCGATCTCTAAAGAGAGAAAGCTTTAGCCGAGAGACGAGAAGTTATAATATAATTGGCGGACTACAAAATGATACGTTTATCACCGCTCCAAGATTTTCCAACCAATTTTGGAAAGAACGGCTGGAAAACAAAACTGTTTAATGTCTTTATTTTCTAACTAACCATGATATTAGAACAAAAATGATTTGATGTTCTAGCAATATATTCTGACAACAAAATGAGTGACAAAATAAATTCTGAGAAATTTATCTTCTTTTTACAAATACAAAAAAAAAAAAGATTTCTGAAAGAAAAGATTTCACAGCTGATTTCGTGCAGTGTCTTTTAGTTCTGATTGCTTGCAAATGTTTGTATACATCTTCGTTATGTAGTACCGTTACTTTTTATACTTATTTTATTTTCGTTTGCTATTAATTAACGAATAATTTAGTAAAAAACGCATCCAGAAATAAAAACTCGTATTTTTTTTTTAAATAGGCCGGTGGTCAGCATACAAGCTGCGAAAAGCGAGAATTTGTTTTAACTCGTTTTAAAAAAGGAGTAACAGCGTAAAATAGCAGATTTGAGTGGCAGCACAGTGTAATAAACATACACAACATTATGTACGCAAGAATCGAGTAGCAGATAAGGGAAGAAAAGCGCCTAAAATGTTTACTCACTCTGAGAGACGGACGAGAATAATAGTTCATAAAGTGAAGGAAAATCCAAAATATCGACACCAATATTGGTGATGGCGATTGAAAATGCAATGAGTATGAAATGCAGCGCTGGACTTCCACGGCCAATAGCTCGCAAAAAACGATGAATTTCTAAGAAAAATATTAATTAAATTAATTAAATTCGCTCAGGACTACGTCAATTACATTCTGGGGGAATGTAATTTATGCTGATGAGTCACAATTTAATATTTTTAAATCAGATGGTATTAATTGCAGGTGGCGTGAAGTCAATAAGCACTTAAAGCCAACTGCCAAGCACGGTGGTAGCAGTGTCATAGTTTGGGCTCGTATGTGTCTGCTTATGTAGTTGGCAACCTTGTGTTTATTGAAGGAATGATGCCGATAACTTAGATATGTGGGATCGTTTTCGATACTAGGCAGAATAATTATTCGAATTATTATTATTATATAATTCTGGTTGATATGGACGGACCTTTTCACACATAGTCGAACCTTCTCCTCAATCAACCGACTTAATATGGTTAAAAATTTATGGGCAATTTTGGATTTGGTGGTACATAAAAGGCAGAATAGCAAAGTCAATGACTTAAAAGTAGGCTCTGGTTAAAGAGTAGAATCAATATGTTCAGCGAAACCACTAGAAAACTTGTTGCATGGAGAAGAACATGTATCTTGACATTTTGTAGGACTTAAACTGAAACAAATTGACTTCCGTCAAAAGAACTTCACCCGAAATTTGTAAAAGCAGTAAGAAGCAAATAACTAAGTGGCTCGAGGAAATTGAAGAAGAAAATTTCAACGATACCTTAAAATTTGCTTATAAGCGAAGAAGAAAAATAATTGCATAACGGATTTTCAAACAGAATCCATAAGGAAAAGATACATAAAGATAAAATTGGCTTTGTATGGTCTTTGCTTAGGAGTGTTAACGAAATTTCTACATCTTTTAACAACTTAAAAATTTTAAATTTATGTTAATCTTTGGACATTTTTTGATGAGACGATGCTTTTGAATTTAATAGTACTAGTGTGTGCCGCCAACCAAAAGCAGTGGAAAATAAAAGCAGTACAAAAATAACAGACAAGCAGACATTGGCTGACATAAATAAGAATGAAATAAAACCCTGTAATCTTATTATAGTAATTATGTTACAGGCCCTTAAATATTTCAATACGATTTACATGGCAGTTTCATATTTTGTTAACTTAATTTATGATTTGATCACCTTATCACCAGAGAAGCACATATAGAATAAGAAACCCATTAGCTCCTATAACAAATATATTTAACAAGTTAATTTCAAATTTTTGGAAGCTTTTAAGGGGGTGAATTTAACCACTTCAAATTTTGATACAAAACCATTTATTTATAAAAAAAAAATTTAATATCTAAAAGAAAAAGAAAATATAACAGCCATATAAGGCCACGAATTACCGCCGTGTTTTTTCCTTAACAACTGAATTCTGTTTTTAAAAAAATATCACTCACTAAGCAAAATGACTTCAGTTTTTCCGTAAACACTTTAGTTAGAGAAAGCAAAAAGTGATTAATTTATGTTTCTTTCGGCTAAAAAATAAAATTTTAATTTCGAAGGTCTAAATGGATAATGTTGTCTTTGTTGGCTCCTCAGTAGTGAGAAGAGTGTAATGATAGAATGGGCGGAGAATTTCATTTGGTATAAATTTCTTTCATCTAGAATTCTTCTTTTACATTTTTCTATTATCATTTGGATTCATTCCTTAAACATGCCAACATAATAACACACTGATTCATACTGCAAGAATTGCAATAGATTGGATTCAAAGGCAAAAGGTCTTTTGATGGGTCATCATATTTTACTGACCTAAATATTTGTAGTATAGCTTTCTCCCTAAGTATATAAGTCGGGCAGACAACACACAAAAGTCATAATTATAGAAAAAAAAGCTGGGAGCGAAATTTCCTTACCATTTAGAGATCGTTGTAAGTTTGTAATTTATATACCAGAGAAACCTGCCTAACGTCACATAAAATCATGATTTTATTTCTATAAAAAAAACCTATTCCGATGGATTAGGACTAAATGAAGAAATTATCAAGTGTCGGAAACCCACAGCTGTAATTGAATCATTCTTTTTTGATTTAAATTCGTTACGCATAAGCTAAATATTGAATTAATTCTTTCCAATAAAGAATGAATGAAATTTCAAGCAATTCAAACGAATTAGTTAGAAATGCATTTCAATTCACTTCCAATTCAAATGAATTTGTTAAAGTAAATTGCATTTCATTTCCAATTCATTTAAATTGAATTGTTTTTAAATGCGTTCATATGAATTAGAACAATGAATTGGAAAAAATGAGCTGCAAGCAATCAAACTCAAGAGCAAATCTAGCGAAAAAGAAAAATTGAAAGCTGAATTTGAATTTTTTATCCTTGGACTATATTAGGTGACATACAAAATGCCAGTAATGCTTGCTGTCTTTCACATAAAAAATTCATTGTATAACAAAACGACAGTAAAATGCAGTACTGCAGATTTATTTACAAAATCAATTAAAATTTCAAACAATTCAATTTAAACGTGTTAGTAATGAAATGCTAATTATTTTTTTTTAATTCATTAGAATTGGAAAAGAAATTTAATTCTTTTTAAATGCAAAATAAATTCAATTCAAATGAATTGGAAATGAATTGCAATTTACTTTAACAAATTCTTTTGCATTGGAAACGAATTGCAATTCATTTGATATTTACGAAATGTATTGCAATTCATTTTTACCAATTCATTTGAATTGACTTCAATTGCATTTAATTCATTTTTTGTGTGAAAAGCGTTAATTCAATTAAATTTGTTAATTCAATGTATAAATGATGCGCAAAATAATTCAATATTGAAAGATTCATTTATAGCTCGGCGGAAACTTTTACTTAATAGAAAATATCATGGACAAAAACATGTATCTTGACGTTTTAAAAACTAATCTTAAGGAAACTGCGCTCAAGTTGGCTATTGCTGATAATTTTGAGTTTTATCAAGACAATGGATCCTAAGCACACATCTCTGATAGTAAAGAACTAATTGCTTTACAGCTGTCCTAAGGTCATTAAAGCACCTACACAAAACCAAGTTAAAAATTGTAATCGAGCATTTACGGGATGAAAAATCAGCTTAAGGCTGGAATGCAGCCAAACTTACGCCTGATGTGGTGTAGAAAGCTGTAGAAAATCAAAAAGACCATGCAGCTAAATATTATCTTATCTTATTATTTCTATTGTTATAAGGCTAAAGTAGTTAGTTCTTGTTTTGTTACTTTGACTGATATGCAGAATTTTGTAAAACTTTAAGCATTATTTATCTTACAGCTGCTAAAATTTTCTGTAATTAGTTGCTCAACTTTCGTTGCGAGCCACTGTATTTTTGTTTTGTTGTTAGTGTGTAAATAATTAAAGGTATTGTATTGTATTGTTTTTGTATTGTTATAGATTTTGTATTTTGTTTTTCTTTGTTTAAGAACAAACATTGCTTACAAGTTTTAATTGGAAAACTATGATAATTAATAGCTTTATTAAAATAATAAGAAGTAATATATTTAATATATATATTTTTTGTTTCATTTTTTAAATTTATTGTTTATTAATTGATAATATTGTATTTGTTTAATGCTATTTAATGTTAATTTAACTTTTTTTTTATTGAAGTATTAATAGTTAAATTTAAGTTTCTTTATTTTTATTTTAGTGTAGTTAATTTGCGTTATATATTGGTTTCCATGTGACCAGATAAAGTAAAACATAAAAAATTATTAATTTTTTATAAAAAAATTAAATTCAAAGAATAATTTATTTCTTTATTTATTCGATTAATAATGAAAACTTACTATTTATTACAATAAATCTGTTATTTCTTGAAGCTTTTTACTGAAAAATTATATTTCATAGCTTTTACTTTAAAAAGAATTAAAAAAAATTAAATAACAGTTGTAAATAATAAACACTTAAATTAAATAGTTTTTTTGTTTTAAACTAAAAATTATTAGTGATTTTCTTTTTTGCAGAAAAAAGGCGGTGGTTCCTTTCAAATTAACTGAATTTAAATTTAAAAGTTAATATTTTTTTTAATAAATTATACATTATTTCTTTGTTAGTTTTTGTTTAACCTTGTTAAACCGATTATTCAATTATGTTTATATACGATCATTTTTAAAATGTTTAGATTTTGTTGATAACAACTGTTTGTTTTACAAAAAAAATTTATAATAATAATAAAAATAGTTTTATAAATAATAATAACTTATCCTTCATTTTCTAATTTTAAGAAGAGAAAATAAAAAGCACACACTGGCAGCAGTTTTAAATAGTATCTAAAATATATAAAAAAAAAACAAATGAGAAAAATTTTATTATAAATTTTTTATTTAAATTTCAATGTTTAAAATAATAACTATAATAATATAATTTATATATAATAAAAAATAAAGTGTTATAAAAATTTTTTTATTAAATAATGACCTAGTACTTAATAAAAAACTACTAAAAAATATAATTTATAAATAATTTTTGAAGTACAAATTAAAAAAAATTTATTTATAATTTTATTTTCAATATTTCGCCACACCATTGGATGACATTTTCAGAAAAAGGAAAATGTATAAACATTTTTTTTTTTAATAAAAATAAAATTTATTTAATTGTTATATAAATTTTAGTTTTATTATTTTATTTATTATTATTTATTATTTTTGTTTAATTGGGCGACCGTTATCTTCATTTATAAGCAATTTTTTTTTATAAAAATAAAGTTTATTTTATTTTTATATAAATTTAATTTCAATTTATTTATTATTTCTATTAAATTTTAATCTTTTTACACGGTCCTTTAAATTATAACGATTTTTTTTCAACAATTTTTTCTTTTTAAATTGTTATAATTTTTGTTTTTGAAAATATAAAAAATAATTTCCTGAAGAAGCTTTCCACAGGAAAGCGAAATATTGAGAGAAAAAATAAGTCGTTGTAATTTAAAGGACCGTGTAAAAAGATTAAAATTTAATAGAAATAAAAAAAGGTCGAATAAAACTGAAAATAAATTTATTTATTATATAATTTCTGTTTCCACTAATTATTTCGCCACACCCTTATATGACATCTAAGCAGAAAAAAATGTATATATGTATATTTTTTTTTTTTGGAATAAAAATAAAATTAATTTTTATATAAATTAAAATTTTTTTCATTTATTATATTATGCCTATTTTTATTGTTTCGCCACTTTATTTTGATTTGATTTATTTTATTATTTTTATTTTCAATATTTTCCCACACTAGGCATCTTCAGGAAAAGAAAAATGTATTAAAAATTTTTTGTTATAAAAATTAAGTTTATTTATTTTTTATATAAATTTTTTATAAATTTTACTTTTATTAATTAATTTATTTTATTATTTGTTTATACATTTTTCTTTTCCTAAAGATGCCACACAATGGTATGAAGAAGTATTGAAAATGAAAATAATAAAATAAATAAAATAATTAAAATAAAATTTATAAATCCATTGTATGTATGAAAAAATATTTTATATGTTTTTGTCAAAATGTTTTGAAAATTTTTTCAATATGTTAATAATTTTTGTTTTCAAAAATAAAAAAAATTTTTTCCTGAAGAAACTTTCCATAGGAAAGCGAAATATCGAAAAGAAAAAAATATAAATTGTTAATTTAATTTAAAAAGACCTTAAAAAAGAATAAGAGATATTTATTTATATAAGAATTTTTATTTAAAAAAAAATGGATATATTTTCTTTGCGTGAGGATGCCACCCAATGGTGTTGCGAATTTTTAAAATAAAAACAAAATGTATTTAATGTTTATGTCAAAATTAAAAATTACAAATTATTATTTGTAAACAATAAATAAAAGATTAAAAAAAACTGTTGGCTAAACCTAAATCAGGGTTGCCTATCTGTCAAATATTGGCATGCCCATTCAAAAATTTTGGAAGAAAGGAAAATAGAATGACATCAACACTTTGCTGCCTGCTAGGCACGGAATTTAGCAGCAGTTTAGTTATACATATTAGCAAAGACAAACGTGAAAAATATCACAAATAACCGCTTAGCAAAACACATAGGGATCATTTTGCTAGGTTAGTAACACTGATAATAGTTATACAAAAAACAAATTTTTAGAGAAGACTCTTTACTTCACACAAATTTAAAATTTAATACTCCGCAGCCTAATTCTCGACTAATGTACTGAGAATATTTAAGGTACTCTGAATCACTTTTTGGAATTGGCGTTAATGACTTTTGAGAGCAGCATATAAAAATCTGTAAGTAAAATAACAAGTTACAAAACCAATATAAAACATACATAACGAGTGGGGGTTATGTATGTTGTAAGTTAGGAAGTAAATGGCTTCGCTTATCTAGTTAAAGTAGCGCCGAATGTAAACCCGGTCTTTCAAATCGCCTCAGAAAAAATAATCCAGCGGTAATAAATCACAAGAACGAGGCGGCTAGCTGACATGATAAAAACGAGAAAATATGTGACCGGGAGAATAAATTCTGCACTAATTAAATTGTTTGGGGGGACTGGGTGGCTTTTGGAGCCGTCTTACTTAAACCAAACGTCACCAATGTCAACATTAGCCAATTGTGTCCACAAAATCTTGGTTATCATGGTTTGGTAGTGAAAGGAATACACGTTGACGGTGTTTCCTTGCTCATTTTCGAAAAAATATGGTTCAATGCTGCCACCTGACCTCAAATCGAATCATACGGTCACTTTCTTTGGTGTTAACGGATTTTCGGGGACTGTGTGTGGTGACAATTTCGTTTGTTTATTTAATCATTTAATTGAAAGTGAGCCTCATCACTAAAGATGATTTTGTTAAAAATGCGTTGTTTTCGTTTCCTTTTTTTAAACAGCCAATTCAGAAACTTTAATGCGAACAATAGTCGATCGGCTTTAATTCTTGAACGAACTGAACTTTATAAGCGTTAAGATGAAAATCGTAAGATGAAATGTGGCGCACAGTGTCTTTAGTGATACCCAATTGTTGCCAAGGTCGACAAGTTGATGTTACAGGCTCATTCTCAACACTTTGCTATATAGCGGCTTTGTTTGCAGCACTACGGCCACTACTTTTTTTATTGTATTGTTTTGGTCTCTTATCAACAGAAAATACCGTGAACGTTGATTTTGACAAATAAATTATGCACAATGATTTCGAAAGGAGCCTGATTACGGGGAAAAGCTGGTTGTATTTTACAAAATGACAGTGAAATTTTTATCATTTTAATAGTAAGTTTTCACAATTAAAACTCTTTGTTCAATATGTAACGTTCTATGCTTAAACTTTTTCTTATATAAATCTATGTTTTACATTTCAACTCTTGATTTTTAATCATTTGATAAGCAACTTACTTCCTAAGCTTCAATTTGTCCATCCACCGGTTATATAAGCTTTTCGTAAAAATAGTTTCGAAAGTAAATAATTCTAAGCAAAAATCTTTAATTGCAATTTTGAATCAGAAATATAAAAAATATAATAGAAGAAAAAAAGTTTAAAAAATATAAAATCATTTTTGTTTTTGAAAAATATAAAAAATAATTTCCTGAAGAAGCTTTCCACAGGAAAGCGAAATATCGAGAAAAAAATAAATCGTTATAATTTAAAGGACCGTTTAAAAGATTAAGATTAAGATTTAATAGAAATAAAAAAGGTCGAATAAAACTGAAAATAATAATCATTTGTTTAACTTACCTTAACACTAAATTTCTATTTGCATTTAAATTTTTGGCTCCAAATTTCACTAGATAATAAAAAAAAGTCGATTGTTGATTTATTTCACCTTTGTTGTCTTTGAAAGTATGTGTGTTTAGTTGTTCTTTATGACGATTATAATATTATAGTTTGGTATTTTTACCGTTGATGGTGATGATGACTTCATTTTCAATACTTGATGCTAAAGAGAATTCTTCAGTTGTTCGTTTATTTCATTTCATTTAATTTAATTTAATTAATAAATATTATTGATTTTTGGTCTTTAGATATGCTTCTTATAAAAAGAAAGAAACAAATGACAATTGGGGTTGTGTGTTTCGTTTATCTACATAATTAATGCATATAAATATTTTATTGTATATAATCTTATAAATCACCCTCATCATCATCATCTGGACCTTCTATTATTGATTCGTTGGGATCATACATAACCATATCATCTTCATCGTCACCACCTGCCCCACCAATTGACTGTGGATCATCAGCATCCATTTCTTCTTTAGTATCATCAGAAGTACGCTTTCGTTTGGCATTTGAGAATTTGTTAAAAGTATTTGAAATGCGCCGACGTTGCAAAGTCGATACATTGGGTACCACACTTCCCAACACAGTGCCACCTTTATTAGCAACAACATCTTCAACTTCAATAATATCTTCAAACGTTGCATTTTGTAATTGTTTTAAACGCAATTGTTCCAACTCTTCAGGTGAACGTTTTTTGCGAAATTCATAAACAAGCGGAAATATATGCTCAATGGCACACTGGACATGAGCAACACTAGCAGCTAAACAAAAACAAATCAAATATGAATGAATTAAAATTATTGCGAAATATTTTAATTAAAAATTGTTAAATTACTCACCAGTTACTGTAATGCTGCCGGTTGAGAAAATTTTCAATGTAGCCTTGGGATAACGCAGCTTATATGTTACACCAGGATGTAATTCGGGTTCATAGCTTGCTTCTTCTCTATATTTTTCCGAAAAGTTGACAATTTTTATAGCCCAGGGCATGCTGCATGTTCCCAAAACGTTTACAACACGAAAATTATTGAAGCGTGCACGAAAACCTAATTTTTCTAAACAGCGAGCATAGCGCCGAGCAGCAATTTTCGCCTTAAAAATGAAAAGAATATTAGTACAATAATAAAAAAGATTATAAATGCAAGTTTGCCTGTCTGTCTGTCTGCCTTTTTCAAATGTAAGTAAAATAAAAAAAGAAAAACACAAAATAATGGCTGGGCAAATTTGAGGTTACAAAGTAAATTATTTGTCAAATCATCAAATGTCTAGAATTTAACTCTCATCCTTTAACATTTATTTAATGAAAAGTTGCAAAATTCTAAATACAGAACGTGTTAGGGTTAAACAATACAATGATAGGCATATGGCAACGCCATAACTAGGTAACGATGTAAAGAGGAAATGAAAATAAAAACTTCACTTGAAGTCAGCATAAAAAACAACCACATGTGTTTTGCTTTAAGATATAACAATTGGCGACGAGATAAAAAGAACTCATTAGAAGAATAAGATTTCGCGTTTTGGCTACCACGAAATTAAGCAGAGATTATCCTGGAAATCGATTTGGTTTAATTACACACCACACATCGGGGTTACACACTGCACAAAACCTGAAAACAAAATGAAATCAGAGCAATCCATTACTGGATTCAGCGTTGAGCCATTCGACGAGAATACGACGAAGTGGAGCCGTTGGGTACAACGGTTTGAGATTGCCCTAGAACTTTTTGATTGCGACACCACTAAAAAACGAAAATTTTTGTTACATTCTATGGGTGCCGGAACGTATGATACTTTGTGTGACAAGCTGCTGCCGGGGAAACCGCAAGATAAATCGTATGAAGAAATTATAAAATTGTTGACAGACCATTTCGATCCTACACCTATGAGATTTTAGAGAATTACCGTTTCCATTTACGGAAACAAAAAGACGTCGAAACATGTATGGAATATTTGGTGGCACTTCGCCGGCTATCTACCCATTGTAAATTCGGAGACTACTTAAATACGGCCCTAAGGAACCAATTTATCTTCGGACTAAAAAACCAAAAGATACAAAGTCGACTACTGGAGAAATCAAATCTAGATTTGGAGATAACGATCAACATGGCGAAAACGTATGAACTGGCTGAAAAAGGAGGGTTAGAGTTACATCAGCACGAAATTAAAGACGGTGCAGTAGATATGATAACGGACAGGAAAAGAACGCAAAAGTCTACAAAAACTACAAGAAGCAGGGGATTGAGGACATGTTATAGATGCGGAAGCACAACACACCTAGCAAAGCAGTGTGGCCCTAAGGATAGTATTTGCGGATATTGTAGAGTAAAAGGGCATCTTCGGCGTGTGCGTCTTAAAGCTAAGCGACAGTTAAATCAAATAACGGAGGAGGAAGAGGACTCGGAGGGTAATATCAAACAACCTAGGGTAGAGGAGTTAATGCAAATTTACGAAGGAAGGGTTAAAAGTATTGATAATAAGCAATTAGGGCTAAATCGTTCCAAATTTCTTTGTACATTCTTGACCAAAGAATTTTAATTGTAAAAGTTTACTAACAAAATGGTGAAAATTTCATTGTATCACTTCGTAAAATTCGAGCAGGTTATTCTCGTAATCACGTTCCTTTTGAGACTGCTGTGCGTAATTTAATTGCAAATTTCGACTTTCACAGCTATTACTGCTAACAGACCACAATAATAGTCTCGTAATGGCCGTTGTGATGCAAACATAGCCTACGTACATCAAAAGTGTTTAGAATGAGCCTGTAACATAAACTCGTCAAAGTTCGCAACAATCGGGCATCACTAGCAACATCTTGCATAAAAATCTTCATCTTCACGCTTTTAAATTTAAACCCGTTCGAGAGTTAAAGCAGACCGTTTACTGTTTTCGGCGAGCGTTGGTATATTGGCTGTTTGAAAATCTGAAGGAAAACAATTAATTTTTCAAGAAAATCATCTTTGAGGCTTATTTTCCATTTTGTGGTTACGAAAACAAACAACGTAGTCGCATATGGGGCTCACAAAATCCACAAATAATTCTCATAAAACCATTACATCCAAAAAAAGAAGTGACCGTGTGGTGCGGTTTGTGGTCATCGGGCCGTATTTTTTTCGAAACAGTGACCTTTGGTTTCCGGAAAAGGGCGTCATTGGCCGATTTGGTGATGTTAACTGGCCGCCTCGTTCTTGTGATTTAACACCGCTGGATTATTTTCTCTAAGATGATTTGAAAGGCCGGGTTTATGTGAACAACCCACAAACAACTGACGCTCTGAAAGATAATATGATTCGCTGCATTGATGGGATAAGCGAAGTGCTTCAGTATTTTTTGAAAACAGCAGACATCTAGCAACATGCTAAACTACTAAGTCAATTTACTTCCTAACCTCAAATTTATTTTTTACTTTACTTTATTTTTTCTGTTCTCTGGGCTAACCAAACTCAATAAATAATGGTATACAAGTTAAAAATGTCCTTTTGGACAACATATGGCATAACCATTGCATGTGGTGTGTGTCAATAATAACAAATATTGTATTTTGGAGGGTGAACGAACATCTGGCATTATAATTCTTCAATATTCAATAGACACGCATTTTTCAATCGCTATAATAATGTCGAACGTTGTGCCTAAAAACGAGGTTTTGCGGAGAAGTCTAATGGCTGCTGAAAGTTGTCGATTGCTGTTAGAGGCTTACGGTCATAATGCATCAACCCAAAATACTTGTGAGCAATTATTTGCGTGATTCAAAAGCGGTGATTTCGACACAGAAGACAAAGGGAGACCAGAGGACAACGATGAAGATTGTTGTCAAACGCAAGAAGAACTATCATTGGGAGTCAACAAGGCATTTCCATACGTTAAAAATATTGGGATTCATTCAAAAGCAAGGCAATTGGGTTTCATATGAAGTGATGTCACATTTGTACTGTTATTAATGATAAAGACACGTTATGATAAGTTCAAAAGCAGAAAATCATATGCATAGCCCGGTCAGCCACTCAAATCAACGCCGAAACCAATTATTCATAATGCCAAGGAACGCTCTGTATTTAGTGGGATCAGAAGAGTGTTTTGTATAAACTTTTAAGATCGCATCAGACGATCACAGGACACCTCTAGCAAAGACAATTGATTCGTTTAGAAAGAGCAATCAACGAAAAACAACAAGAATATTTGATCAGAGACGAGGCCATAATCTTGCATCATGGTATCGCTCGGTCACATGTTGCAAGACCGATCAAAAGCTATTTGGAGATCAGTGGGTGGGAAGTTTCGGCTCAGCCAGACGTTGCCCTTCTGACTACCATTTGTTTCGCTCGATAATGCCATAACTGGAATACACTACACTTCAAACCAAGGTATCTATCAGCAGTTCTTTTGGCGTGGACTCCATGTGCTACCAGAAATATGGAAAAAAGCAATGGCTAACGATGGACAATATTTATCAGTATCAACTCATTTTGTTATTATAACGTATGTCCCCCCGGGGGCACATTATAGTCTCTTTGGAACCTACTATTCCATTTAGATTGGTGTCTTGCGGGGTAAAAGGGATCCCAGGCCCCTCAAAGGCTAGTAGGAGTCACCTGGACAATCCATATATTTCCACGGGAAATCAGTTGCCCCAGAATACACTATTTGTTCTCTTTAGACAATTATGTGCTCTGACTGGTTATTGAGGTTGGCCCCTATATGGGAGTATCGTGGTGGTTGTGGTTTCGGACCCACGTGAGAGTTTGTGGGTCGGACCATTCAAATTAACACAAAGAATGGTTCAGGTCCAGTGAGTATGAATGCTGGCGTGTTCTTGATGAATAAGAGCTTCATGCGTTCTGGACCAGGAGTTGGAAAGTTTCCAACTCTTTAGCAAGGAGTGAAGGCTGCGGCCTACTTCGGGCTTTCGAAATTGCTACTAGAAGTGACCGGAGGATATACGTATTCGATGGCCTTCTAGGGCATGGTTGGTGTCCAATCAACCAAGTGGTTTGACCACCATCTGATTATGACTATATAGTCGGTGCAGATGTAAATCAAATCACGCTTTATAACGTATGTCCCCCCGTGGGCACATTGATATGTTTTGACGGAATCTCACCGTCATTACATGTTTCAACGGGGGTAAAAGGGAGTCTAGTACCCTTCAAGGCTAGCAGGAGCCAACTGGACAATTCCACTGTATTTCCACGGGAATCAGTAAAGCCCCAGAGTTCAGCTATTTGTCGTTTTAGCCTTTTAGCTGTTCTCTGACTAATTATTGAGGTTAGCCCTTCGGGAGTAGCGTAGTGGTTTCGAGGCTCTAGTTTGAAGGCTGCGGCCTGCTCCGGGCTTTTGAAGTTGCAACTAGAAGTAACTCGAGGATATCACTATCTGAAGGCCTTCTAGGGCGAGGATGGCGCTACATTTCATTCATGGTGGTATGATCCACCGTCTAATTATGACTTACACATTATGACTTAGGTACAGACGTAAATCTCATCACGCATAACGAATGCATTTTTCAAGCAAAAAACAAAAAAATCGACTTTATTAACTTGTATACCTTTTAAATAAAGGAAAGACGATATATATATACTTATATATACACACATGTTAAATTAGTAATGACAACACTTACTTGCTCCTCTGATGTAGCACCAGTACATGTTATTCTACCGGACGACCATATGGAGGCGGTAGTATATGGACGACGTAATTTCATTGTAACCATACCATTTTCGCGACGATATTCAACGTTAGCACCATTCAATGCAATCTCACGCAGATTTAAATGACAGCGAACACTGAACGAACACACAACATTGTTGATAACAATATCAATTTCAGGTTCAGGTTCCTCTTGTTCGGTGGCAGGGGTTGCTGTAGCACCTGTTGCCGTATTAAGTGCATTTGTTGTACTTGCTGCTGCAGTCGAGGTGATGATGGTGGCGCCTTTTGAATCTGTGGTAGGTGGATTAGAAGGAGGATTATGAGCTGAAGTTGTACTACTAGTATCAGCTGCTGCGCTGTTGCTACTGAAAGTTGCAGTAGTAAATTGATGTTGAGAGTTTGTAAGAGTTGTAGGCATGTGAGATGTATTTGGATTTGTTAAAGCTAATGTTGATTTTGATGTTGATGTGGTAGGTGCAGGTGTAGTTGTAGAAGCATTATTAACTGCTGTAGAATTAAACAAGGAGGATGCGGAGGAGATGGTGGAGTTGGAAGAAGAGGATAATAAAGCCACAGAAGATGAGGATGAGGAGGAGGAAGAGTTAATAAAATTGTTATTATTATTATTATTTATATTGACGTTGTTAATAGTGTTCTGTCCATTAGGAACTAATTTTGAGGCGGGTGGTTGTTGCTGTTGTTGTTGTTGTAAATTTGTAAGTTTATGATTAAAATTATGACCATTAAATTTCTGTTGCTGTAGCTGTGTCGCTTGTTTTTGAGAATATGTTGACGAGATATTTTTATTTGTTGTTGTAGTAGTAGTAGTAGTGGTGGCTATAGTTGTAGTTGTTGTAGTAGTAGTTGTTGTTGCTGATCTATTTAAATTTACTAATTTTGTTGTAGTTATCGTATTACTATTGTTTTTGTTGCTGTTGCTGTTGTTGTTATTGTTGTTACTTAAAATATGATTTTTGGTAATTGTATTAGAATTTATAATTGTGGCACGTTGTGGTATCGTTTGCTGATTGTTGGCAGCAACAACTTTTAACTGTTGATGCTTTATTTGTTGAATATTGGTTGTACCATAACGTTGCTTCTGTAACTGTTGTTGTTGAGGCAAGTTGGCAGTCGCTGTTTGCTGTATGGATTTTGTTGTTATATTTTTATTTATCTGCTGCTGTTGTTGTTGTTGCTGACTTGTTTTAACCAAATTAATTATTTGTCCATTGCTATTATTTATCACCTGTTGCACTGCCATATTATTAACCATAATTGTTCCCTGGTGATGTTGTGGCTGAGTTGTTTTTACTAAATTCGCAGGAGATTTTGTTAAGATGGTGGCATGTTGCAGACGTTGTGTTGTATTGCCAGCAATAATTGTATTGTTGTTACGATTTATCAAAACAGTTGTAGTACGTTGTTGTTGTTGTTGCTGCTGCTGCTGCTGTTGCTGATGGTTGTTACAATTGTTTGGTGTACCAGTAGTGTTGGTAAGAACATTTAAAGTGTTGGCGGGTTGTTGTTGTTGTTGTTGAGAAAATTGTGAAAAGTGTCTTATAGTGGTCGTATTATTACTATTGTTGTTATTGTTACCAACATTACCCAGCGATGTTGTAGATATTAATCTTTGTTGCTGCTGGCTACCTGATTGCTGTAAATACGATGACGTTGTTGGAGTGGTGAGGGTTGTACAGCTAGACGATGTGTTTGTTGTAACATTTTGGGAGTTTTGTAAATTTGTCAATTGCTGTTGAAACTGCTGCTGAAATGAAGTCGTACCGGAAGATGAAGAAGCAATAGTGGAAGCAGCTGAAGAAGAAGAAGAAGCCACCAAAAAAGCCCCCCCTTGAGTTGTGGCTGATGTGTTAACCGAATTGGAGGAGGAAGCGTTATGATTACTTGAACTATCGGTTATCACAGTCAAACCTCCATTACCGGTAGTTATTAAATTGCTTATCGGTAAGTTAACTAAATTTTGCGAAACCAATAGACGTTGTTGCTGCTGCTGCTGCTGTTGTTGCAACAATTGTTGATATTGCTGATAAGTTAGTATTGTAGAAGCACCAGTGGCACCATTTGTTAAAAGAATAGTTTGGGTTTGCGCCGGCAAAACCAAATTGCCACCCAAAGTAGTTATAGCATTTGAACCACCTAATCCTCCCTGAGTTGAGGTGGCTATAGTTTGTGTTGGCACATTCGTTGATGTTACAATGCCTACTTGATGATGGTGATTACCCTGTTGACCTACTGTTTGTGCATTAACAACATTTCCCACAATAATGTGGTTGGTTCCAGCCGTGCCCACACCCACCACACTCGTACCATTCGTCAAAGTTTTCATGCAATTTTTATTGTTTTGCAACAACGTGGCCATACCAATGTTGCTGCTATTGCTAATGTACATTTGTAAAAGCTGTGCCCTTAACACTAGCTTTTATGTTTCGCTCAGAAAGCGTTAAACTCTGGTGACGCTTATTTTTTTATGTCTTCTAATTTTGCTGGTTATTTTTTGATTTATTCTCTTTAATTTTTTTTATTTGTAAAAAAGTTCTTGTCTTTTTCAATTTTGTTTTTATATTTGTTGTTTAAGATAAAAACTTAAAGAGATTTTTGATATTCATTTCCCAGAAAAAGAAAATTTCTTGTTTTGTTTTTCTGTTTTTCTGCTTTTTTAATTTTTATTTTATTTGTTTTGTTTTGTTTTTATATTTAAAGTCTTTCTTTTCTTTCTCCTTTAGGTTTTGGTATTGTTTTGCTATATTTTGTTTTGTTTAATTTTGTTATTTTTATATTTGTTTTTTGCTTTAGTGTATTTGTTCTTTATAAACAGTCTGAAAGAGAAAATACAAAAAATAGAAAATATTAATTATTTTATATTATTGAATAATTCATAAATTATAAACAGAATAATATTTATATCAATTATTCAATTTAAATTATTGATTAATTATTGATTTATTCCAGCCATAAAGTTGCCAGAATATTTTTCAGCTCAACTATTGGGTATACAGAGACGTGATTTGATTTACATCCGCAACTGGCCATGAAACCTTTATCAGATGGTGGTTAAGCCACTATGCATAATTTGGAACGTCATGCTCGTGCTAGGACGCCGAAGCCATAATTCTATGCAACAGAACTTTTTAGTTGCAACTTCGATGATTCCAGAGCAGGGCTGCAAATCATCACTCCTTGCTTAAGAGTTGGAGACTTTGCAACTTCTGTCCAGAACACATGTCTAGCATGCTCACTGGACTGGATTATTCACTTAGGGTGTCATTAACAGTGAGATGATCCTGGTCACCATATTAAACAAAAGACCTGAAAAGCAGCCGCGAAACCGCAACCACCACGATACTCCCATATAGGGGTCAACCTCAATCATCAGCCAGAGAACTATTAAATGTCTAAAGAGACAAATAATGAACTCTGCGGGCATTACTGATCCCAGTGGAAATAAAGTGGAGTTTTCAGTTATACCCCTGCTGACTTCAGGGGACTGGGCTCCCTTTTTCTCCCAGTTGCACTGTGTCTAGATAGTCGAAGTTCTATAAAGACCATATTTATATGCCGCCGGGGGGATATAGGGTATACAAATTAATAATGTCGATTGGCTTATAGTGTACATGCACCAACTCCACCAATAAAGACTGTTAACGATGATTTGCGCGATATAAAAGCGATGATTTCGACACAGAACTCAAGGAGATGCCTTGTCAGCCGAAGATGAAGAATAGGTAGCATTAGTCGATGGAGATTATTGTCAAACGCAAAAAGAACTTGCATTATTATTGGGAGACATAGGTAAAACTTTGTATTTGTTGGGATAAACAGGCTGTTTGGTACTCGAATCTGTTGAAATCGGGTCAGATGATTACTGCGAACCTGTACCAAAGACAATTAATTCGTTTGAAGAGTCAATCACCGAAAATCGACCAGATATAGGGTCATAATTTTTCATCATGACAACGTCCGGCCATATGTTGTAAGAACTGTCAAAAGCTATTTAAAAAAACGGTGGATGGGAAATTCTGGCTGCTCACCCGCCTTATAGCCCAAACCTTGCCCCTTCTCTTATTCTTATTTCGATGAATTAAAAACGCTCTTACTTTGATATGCCTCACTTTAGAACATGATACCAGAAATCGCCTTGAATTATTTTTTACTTCAAAAACGGAGCATTTTTTTTGGCGCGAAGAGATGGGAAAAAGTAGTGGCTAACGATGGACAATGTTTTGAATTTGATACATCATTTTGTTATGATAATAAATTAATTTTTCGAGCAAAAGAAATCGACATTATTAACTTGTATATCTCTTAATATCCACCTAAGTAAATATATACACATACACATGTACGTACTAACGTACTTTTATACACATCACTGTTTTAATTTGTTTAAGCAACTACAGGCATACCTCGTTTAACGCTCAGGTTGCGTTCCTGAAGATCAAGCGTTAACCGAAATAGCGTTAACCGAAATAGCGTTAAAAAAGGCACTATTTGCATTAAAATATGGGGTTCCGTTTTTTTTGCTGCCTTGAAGTAAAAAAAAAGATTTGTTAATGTTATCAGAATTTTTAAGGATAGTTCTTATGGTTGATCCAGCCAACCCAAGGCTGGAGGAAACTTCAGACTGCCGTTCACCGTTTTCAATACGCCTTATAACATTCATTTTCAACTCCAACGACACGCTTTTTCTAGATTGTTTAGCAGCCATTTTTTTCTCAGCCATCTTTTATGATATACAAATATTTTTTTTATTTAATGAATTTTATTAATTTAATCAAAATTACTAAGTCTGTACGGGACCATATCACTATTTCCAATGACTAATTTAATTTGAAACAAAATTTCACAAATTATTTATCCTTATAGGGGAATTCCCAGAATTAGGGAATTTTTTTAGCCTAATTTTATTTAAAAAAAAACGTATGGAAAAAAATTCAAATTATGTATATTTTCTGCTGCTTTTTATGACGACTATGTTTCGAAAAATGACAAAAAATTTTAAAAAATAACGACAAAAAAATTGTTTTTTGAAGAGCGTTATAACGAAACAGCGCTAAACGAGGTAGCGTTAAGCGAGGTATGCCTGTACACCTAATTTACAACAAATTTATTCATTTAGGTAGATGATGTCTGTGCATCTAAAGTTTGCATTTACACATTTAGATACAGTGAAATTTTCACCATTTTTAATTATGAAATTTTCATAATTAAACTTCTTTGCTCAACGTGTAACATTCCATGCCTAAAACTTTCCTACTTTTTGCTTAATAAATGTCAAAGGATGACAGTTCAGTTCTTGACATGTGATCATTCGACAAACAATTTACTTCCTAACCTTAAATTTACCCACTCGCTATATGTTTATTATAAAGACTTTTCAAGAATTATAAATTAGTAAAACAAAAAAAAAATTTATTGTTGTTTGTTTTACTACACACTGTTCATAATCACTCAAAAATAAATGCAATAAATAGCCTATGAATAAATTAGAAATACAATTTCATTGAACTACATAACATTTAAAGGCGCTAAATGTATGTGTGTATTGTATACGATACACAAGCTGCAACAATAAAGATAGAACAAGCAACAACAAGCAGCAGCAATTTATAATTGTACATTCAACTTCTGTACTCACTCGTATGTACAACTCAGTAGTTTACAATTTACAAATTATTAAGTTTCGTCTATTTTTTTTTTTTTTTTGAACGACTAAACGGAAAAAGATTCGGAAAATTGTGTACATAAAAAAGCATACATACGTACATACATATGTATGCGTATATAAAATATATAGAATTTACTACATAGCATCTACAAATTGTTGCTGGCTCTTTTTATTTATTGGGTCAAGGGCAAAATATGCTACCATAGATATAATTCATAATTATTTTATTTATGTACGTACATGAATGCAAGTAAATATGTATGTATATCATTTATACATATATACATATAAGTATATATCTACATTTATACACACGTTCATACAGATGTACAAATTAAACAATTAAAATGTTTTACGAATTTATAAATTTACGACTAATTAAGTTCAACAGTGGGCGATATATCTATATATGCATTCATAATGGTTGGAAAAATTTAAGGTTAGGAAGTAAATTGTCAGTCATATGAACTGTCATCCTAGAACATTTATTTACTAAAGAGTTGGGAAATATTAAACATGGAACATTACATTCTTGAGGAAAGAAATTTAATTGTGAAAAATTACTATAAAAATGGTGAAGACTACACTGTGTTGCTTCGTCAAATTCGAAACTTTACCTCGTAATTATGTTCCATTATATACGCAATGTAATGATGTTGTAAAATGTAAATGTGGTCGAACCACTGTGAATGAAAAGCAACGTTATTCACGTCCTAGGAAGCTGAAGACTAATTCTAGCAACAGGTCTTTCCTAGTTGCAATTTCATTTGTTCCAGAGCAGGGCTGCAAACCACTACTCCTTGCTGAAGAGCTGTAGACTATCCAACTCCTGTCCTACCTAGGTGCCCCTGTAGGCTAGTAGATAGTGTACTAGCTTGCAAATATGGGGGTTGTGGGTTCGATTCCCAACGAAAACCTTGGTTTTTTTCACTACAAAAATAAAAATTGACTGTGGGTTGGGCTGCTCAGCGATGAAGGCATAGTCACTGGTCGCTGTGCTGTCTTATATATGGCAGTTAATTTCCGACTATCCTTCTACTTTCACCACCTGTTTAATCTATTCTCTATCCCTTTCTTAAAAGAATGTAGCACGGTACTTGGCTAAATAGGCATCACTGCCTGAAGTGCTACTTCTCTTCAAAAAAAAGGAACACATGACTAGCATGCTCACTGGATCTGGATCATTCACCAGTGGGTGTTATTAAAGGCGTGATGATCCTGGCCACCATAAAACAATACCTGTATGGGGCCGCAAAACCACAACCACCACGATACTGCCGAAGGGCCAACCTCAATAATCAGTCAGAGAAACAGCTAAATGCCTAAAGAGACAAATAGCGAAAACTCTGCGGGCTACTGATTCCCGTGGAAATAATGTGGAGCTTCCAGTTGACCCTTGCTGCCTTCAGGGGACTGGGCTTCCTTATACCGCCAGCAGCACAGGTCTAGATAGTCAAGTATTCTATAAAGACCGATAAATGTGCCCCCGGGGGGATGCGCAATGTAATCCCCAAATTCAAGGTTAAAAGTATTACTGTTGACAAGAGACCAAAAGAATATGCTCACACTGGCCGTGGTAATGCAATTCTAGCCACCGTGCGGCAAAGTGTTCACAATGAGCCTTTAAATTCATCTTGTCGTCGTTCGCAACAATTGGGCATCAGTAGACGTACTTTGTCCAACAATTTGCATAAGGATATTCATGTTCACGCTCATAAATTTCAGCCTTTTCAGGAATTAAAGCCGATCGAGCAGTTTTTGCGTCGAAAGTTTGTGATTTGACTGTTTGAAAAACTGAATTGAAACATTAAAAAAAATCACTTTTAGTGATGAGCCTTATTTTCAGTTAGGCGGTTATGTAAGCAAACAAAATTATCGCATATAAGACTTATAAAAACCATAAACACTCCTTAAAAAATCAATACATCCAAGGAAAGCGACCATAAGCCGCTGTTTGCGGCCAGGCGTCATCATCAGTCCGTATTTCTTCGAAAATGAGCAAGGAAAAGCCGTCATCGTACATTCCCTGTGCTACCAAACCAAGATAACCAAGTTGGCTAATGGTTGGCTGGCGCCATAAGCCACTCAGTCATCTAAACAATTTAGTTATTGCATGAGAAGTTTTCCGGTCGCTTAATTTCACCATTTGGAGATGTCATTTGTTCGCTTCGTTCTTGTGATTCAATGTTTAGCAAGCAAACAAATAATTACAGCATCATTTGTTTGCTTCCATTTCTGCTCTATATTGACGAGCCCCCCCGGAGGCACATTTATGGTCTTTATAGTACATGACAGCTATCTAGATCTGTGCAACTGGGAGAAAAAGGGAGCCCAGTCCCCTGAAGACAGGCAGGGAGTCAACTGGAAGCTCCACTTTATTTCCACGGGGATCAGTGAGCCGCAGAGTTCATTATTTGTCTCTTTAGACATTTAATAGTTCTCTGACTAATCATTGAGGTTGGCCCCTATATGGGAGTAACGTGGTGGTTGTGGTTTCGCGGCCCCATAACAGTATAATGGTTATTATGGTGGCCAGGATCATCTCACTGATAATGACACGCAAAGTGAATGATCCAGTCCAGTGAGCATGCTAGACATGTGTTCTGGACAGAAGTTGAAAGACTCCAACTATTTAGCAAGGTGTGATGGTTTGCAGCCCTGTCCTGGAATCATTAAAGTTGCAACTAGGTGGTTCTGTTGCTTAGAATTATGTCTTCGGCTTCCCAGGACGCATGTATGACGTTCTAAATTATACAATTGTGGTTTGTCCACCATCTGATTAAGACTACATAGCCAGTTGCGGATGTAAAACGAATCACACTATCTGCTCTATATTGACGAGATAAGCGAAGCTTGGTTCCAAAATGTGCTTCAAAATTTTGTGAGAAGAATAGACGTCTGGCGACATGCTAAAAGTAAACATTTGCCACACATCATATGACATTATTAATTTCCATTTATATATTTTTTACATTGATTCAATAAAACTGAAACTGTCCAAAAAATAATCTGTTTTAAGCCAATTTACTTCCGAACCTCAAATTTGCCCACATTATATGTATATAAAATAAACAATTAAAATGTTTCAGGAATTTATTGAACAAATTAAGTTCAACAGTCGATGACGTGCATACATACATATGTACATATATAAGATGTATTGAGTTGATACAGTGTCAAATATTCTTTAATCATGTGTAAGAAAGAAATATGATTATCATAGTTTTAAAATTGCAAACAAAAATTTTAAGGTGTTTCCAACGAAACAAATTCTCTTTAATTAAAAAAAAATATATAATGAAGAAAGAAACAAAAACCTGGGCACAATATGAAAAACAAAAGTTATAGGAGAGGAGCATGTGTAAGTAAATAAAGACGTCGTCATATGCAAATAATAAATAACTAGAAGCAAAACAACAATTAACGAATAGACCGCCGACGTCATTTACATTTACGATTTACATTTTAAAATACAACAAAAAAAAAATGTACAAATTTAAGAGCATTATTTTAATTGATCTCTCAATATGAAATACAGGGTGTTCGCCGGCAAAGGTATACTACTTTGTTTATAATTTTTGATTAAATGAAAAAGAATGGATGTTATATTGATAAATGTTTTATTTGATGTCGGCAATTATGTATGAAATACAATATCAGATAAATGTCCGCCTCCGCCTCTGTTAGCCTCATAAATGGGAGCCCTTTTGAGCACATTTTTCATTACATTGTCACACATTTCACACGGTATTTCATTAATTTCATCACAAATATTTGTTTGAGTTGCTCAAGCGTTCCTGGTTATATGTTTGCAGAAACCTTGCTTTTCAGACATTCGCACAAAAAAAAGTTCGGAGCAGTTAAATCAGGCGACCGTGACAGCCAATCAACATCACGATTTCTTGAAACAAATCTAATCAATGCTAATTAAGCCCAAAGCCTGCAGTTGTGGCGTTAACAAGTTTTCAATCATATCACGATATTGCTCTCTATCCACAGTTACCGTTACGCCGTTTTCATTTTCTAAGAAGTAAGGTCCAAGGATTGCTCCTAATCAAATTATACTTTTACTGGTTGCAAAGGTGACTGTTGAACAATTTGAGGGATTCCGATTTCCCAGAACCGACTATTATATTTATTCACGTATCTATTCAAATGAAAATGTGCTTCGTCACTCATTATGATTTGTTCGTAAAAATTGGGGTTGTCATGGACGAGCTGTAACATCATATTGGCGGCGACCTAAATGGTCTTGGGAAGAAGCTCTTGTGTAAACTGAATCTTATATGAAAATAAATGCAAATTCTTGTGCAAAATTGTGGTCAAAATTGTTCTTTGAAGACCAAGCTCCTGAGCACAGCGTCGAATTGATGTTGATGGTTCATGCTGGGGCCTATCACCCACACACCCTCTTTCTTCGAAATCATTCATTCCCCCAAAAATTTCACGTAACATTCTCATCGTTACAACTGTGTGATAAGATTTACATCTGCGCCTGGCCATGAAGCCTTAATCAGATGGTGGAACAAACCACTGCATAATTTGGAACGTCATGCTCGTCCTAGGAAGCCGCAGCTATTATTCTATGCAACAGAACTTTCTAGTTGCAACTTCGATGATTCCAGAGCAGGGCTTCAAACCAGCACTCTTTGCTTAAGAGTTGGAGACTTTCCAACTCCTGTCCAGAACACATGTCTAGCATGCTCACTGGATCTGGGAACATTTCACCAGGTAGGTATAATTAAAGGTGAAATAAACCCGGCCACCATAGAACCATAGACTGATATGGGACCGCGAAACCACAACCATCACGATACTTCCATATAGGGGCCAACCTCAATGATCAGTCAGAGAAGAATTAAATGTCTAAAGAGACAAATAATGAACTCTGCGGGTTCACTGATCCCCATAGAAATAAAGTGGAGCTTCCAGTTGACTCCCTGCCTGTCTTCAGGTGACTGGGCTCCCTTTTTCCCCAGTTGCACTGAGTCTAGATAGTGGAATTCTATAAAAACCATATTTATATGCCCCTGTAATAAAATGTTTTAACGATTAAAACACGTTGGTTTATCGAATATTTTTCCATAATAAATTTGTCACGTGTCTACTTCACAACTGCCAAATATAAACTGTCAAGACTAATGTTTATCAAAATGGCGGCAAAACACAATAGTATATCTTCCCGTCTGACACCCTCTATTTATGTATGCATGTATGTAAATATAAATAGTTAAGAGCGATAAGCACATACATTTTTTACATTTAAAAACACAATTTAAAATTAAATTCAAAAATAATAAATAATATATTACAAAAATAAAATTAAATTTTCTTTAGAAAAACTAAGACGACAACGACAAAGAACTAAAAAGTTGTTTGCTCATAAATTTGTCATTTAGCATGTCAAGCTAAAAAAATATGTAAATGTGTAAAAAATAAAATAAATAAAATCAGAAGCAATTTGTTCAAAAAACCACACAAGGAAATGATAGATAAAATTTGCAAAGTCAGGATGTGACTTAAAACTGTTAATAAAAGAAATTAAACAGTGGCGTTGCCATGTATGTAAAGATAGTTCCGTCAGTTTTAGCTAACATACCTCTCCCTGAAAATATGTTAAGTTAACAGAATTGAATTGTTTTAGCATTTCGGTGCGAAAATAAAGAATTAACTGATATAAAAAGTATATATATTTATATTAAAAAAAGAGAAAATTAAAAGATTAATACATATTTAATAAAAATAAAAAAGGTCGAATTAAACTGAAAATTATATATATTTATAAAATATTTATTTATTTTATAGCTTCTTTTTTTTTATATAATTATTTGATAATTTTTATAGTTTTTTTTAAAACGATCTTTTTTGATTTATCTTTAATAAATATTTTTTTCTTTTTAACGATCTTTTTCATATATTTTTTTCTCTTCGATATTTCGCTTTCCTATGGAAAGCTTCTTCAGGAAAAAAAATTTTTTATAGCAAAACGCAAAAATTCAAGATAAAACAAATTAAAAAAAATTTTTTAAATGTCCAAAAATGGGTCAGAACTGTAGAGGTTGTATTTAGAATGAATTTTTCCCATATGAACACATTTAAAATTCCCAAAAATGGGAATGCAACTTAGCAAACTGCAAAGGGCAAAATCTACAATGACATGTTTTTCACCACCTGTAGTCTGCTAAGCCGCACCTTTCCAATTTTGATCCATTATGAACGTATGACAAATAAACTCTTGCAGTCAAGGTGGGAAAATATGTATGTATGTATGTATGTATGTATGTATGGAATAAATACAAGATGTACGCAGTAACGTAGAAAACTTGTCTATAGTGTGACCAGGTTAAAAAATCTAAAGATCTGTACCTATGCCAGTATTATTAAAAATGGAATAAAAAGTGTTAATAATAGCTGGGTAAAATTGAGGTTAGGAAGTAAACTGCCTTAATAACCTGTTTCCAAGACAATTTGAATCTCGTGTTTCGCTCTCTGAAGCAAGTTTATGAATCATGCGGTTTACACGACTCATTTATCTGCTTCGATTTGACAGTTTTTATTAAACAGAGAAACATAAGTTGAAAAACAACAACAACAGTTGAAAAACAACAGAAGATATCCATCCTTCTTGCCGCGATAGCATTTAGTATAATTTTTTTCCTATTCATTTTTTTTTAATTTTAAAAAATTAAAATTAGTTTATTAATTTTTTAAATTTCACTTTTAAATTTGTTTTGTTTGTAATCTTTCTTTGTTTACAAAAATGTTTAATTTTGATAACTGGTGCAGATAAACTTACGATAAAAATTAGAGAAGAGAGGATTTTTCCTTGATTCGCAGCCAGATTCAATATGAATCTACCAGCTTCGTTCTTAAAATTTTGTATGGCGAAGCAGGTTGATTCGCTTATGATTGGGGTGTGAAGCAAGAATAGAGAGCGAAGCAGGTGCCGTGGAAACTAGCTATAAAACAAACGCCATTTTTTAACAGCTTCAATTCTTTTTATGCCAATGTAAAATAAATATATGTAGGGGAATTAATGGGATATGATGTAGGGCAAATATCTACCTACAGCACGTCGATAGACGTCCACTCTTTTTATAAAACTTTAAAATACATTTTGTAACAAAGCTTTGCTTATCTCTTCAATGCACAGCCGAATTTTATCTTTCAACGCGTCAGTTGTGTGTGGATTGTTCACGTAAATCCGATCTTTCAAATCGCTCCACAGAAAATAATCCAGCGGCGTTAAATTATAAGAACGAGGCGGCCAATTGACATCGCCAAATCGAGAAATTAATTCTTGAACGAATTGATCTAGTAAGCGTGAAGATGAAATTTTTATGCAAAATGTGGCGTTAATTGCCTCTAGTGATGCCCAATTGTTGCGAACTACGACGAATTGATGTTACAGACTCATATTCGACATTTTTCTATACAGAGGCTATGTTTGCATCAATACGACCACTAAAAACGTTTTTTTTTTATCTATTGTCAGCAGTAATAACTGTGCGACTCTAAAATTTTACGTGATTAAGAAAATTTAAAGTGATTAATGTTCAATTGTTGCGAACTTCAAAGAGTTGATGTTACAGACTTACTCTCAATGCTTTTTTATACAGAGACTATGTTCTCATTATTTTAGTCTATTGTCAGCAGTATTAGCTGTGAATCTCGAATTACGCACAGCGACCTCAAAAGGAACCTAAGTACAAGGAAGCAGCTTACTCAAATTCTACAAAGTGATGCAGTGAAATTTGTACCATTTTGATAGTCAATTTTTAAAATTAAAATTCTTTGCTCAAGAGCATTCCATGTAGCGTTCCATGCTTAAAATTTTCCAACTTTTTTTACTAAATAAATGTCAACGAATGGCAGATCAATTTTTGACATTTAATCATTTGACACACTTGCTAAAATTTGTCCACTGTTATATAGCACCAAAAGTACTTAAATGGTCACTCTGCTTATGCAAAAAAAAAATGATTCTCGTAGAAAGAATTAGGAACATAAAAAATACATTTTTTTTATATTATTGCATTCTCGCTTTTGTTCAAGTTTGTTTTAGTTTTTCTATACCTACTTATTTTCTTAAGATAGAGAAAAAAAAGCTCATTCAAACAAATAGAAAAAATCATCTCACAATGGGAACAAGGCAATTTACACACAGAGTCAACTAAATAAAATCTACATTTGTCGTACAAGCATCAATTGTACGAGCATGCATGTAAATAGGAAAATGGGCAATTAAGCCAGACGTTCGTTTTTCATTTATTATTTTTCTACACATACACAAACATATGTACATATGTATGTGCATGTGGATGGATGTGTGAAAATGTGTGTATCCAATCATATACTATAATCAACATTCAATCGTAGCAATTTCCAGACTGTTCACTGATCGTACATGTGCAAAAATACAAACATACATACTTAAGTATATATATGTATATATTGATCGACTGTTGTATTTTGACGCAACTTTATCTTACATACTAATTTATATATATATATATATATATATATAGATATATATATATATACTTATTCATTTTAAAAAAGAACACGTACTACATACATATGTAGATATTTTTTAAGTTAGAAAAATTCATTGTTGTTTTAAGATTCTTTCCGGTTTTATTTTATGTAATTTTTTACGTTATCGTTTGAATTTAAAAAATGGTTCATATGAAATTTGGTTATTCTTAGTTCTTATTTTTTTTTTTAATTATTAATGTTAAAAAATAAATAACGTGTTTTTTATGTTGGCAATACTTTTTTACTCCCGGCCACTTTACATCTTATGAACACAAAACAACAACAACATGCTTCAGTAAAATTCCATGAACTAAGATAAAAAAAAATCAAACAATAAAAACAACTAACGCACAAAAAGAAGACACTAAAATTTGATTCGGATTTAATTTTTTTTTATAAAAAACTCTTTTTTTCTTTGCTGCAGAGTGTCCGCCGGGAGGGTATATTGCTTTGTTTTGCCGCCATTTTGGTAAACATTAGTCTTGACAGTTCATATTTGGCAGTCGCGAAGTAGACACGTGGTAAATTTATAATAAAAAAAAATTTTGGTTAAACCAACGGGTTTTAATCGTTAAAACCTTTTATTAAAATCAATCATCGATTACTGTGACAATGAGAAAGTTATGTGAAATTTTTGGCAAGAATAACCTGCCAGCAAAACAAAACACACTATTTATCGTATAGTGAATGAATACGAAAAAAGAGAGTACTGCAAGATGGGCTGAAAACTTAACTGCTGCTTGGTCTTCAAAGCACAACTTTGGCCACAATTTTGAACACGGATTTGCATTTGTTTCCATATAAGATTCAGCTGACACAAGAGCTTCTTCTATAAGACCTGTTAACGCCGCCAATAGGATGTTACAGCTCGCCCATTACAACCCAGATTTTCATAAAAAAATCATAAAATCATAATGAGTGACGAGGCACATTTTCAGTTGAAAGAATATATGAATAAACAGAAACGCAAGCCGGTTCTGAGCATCCATTAAAAGTGACATAATGGAGTGTAATGTGGTCAGTAGAAATTCTTGGGCCTTACTTCTTTGAAAATGAAAGCTTCGTAATGGTAACAGTGAATGGGGAACGATATCGTGATATGACTGAAAACTTTTTAATGTCAAAACTGCATGCTTTTAGGGGCTTGATTAAAATGTGGTATCAACCCTGTAGGCTAATAGGTAGTGTACTAGCTTGTAAGTATGGGGGTTGTGGGTTCGATTCCCAACGAAGCCCTTGGTTTTTTTCACTACAAAAAAAATTGAATGTCGGTGGGGCTGCTTAGCGATGAAGGTATAGTCACTGGTCGCTGTGCTGTCTTATATACGGCAGTTAATTTCCGACTATCCTTCTATTTTCACCACCTGTTTCATCTATTATCTATCCCTTTCCTAAAGAATGTAGCACGGTACTTGACTAAGTAGGCATTGTTGCCTGAAGTGCTACTTCTCTTTAAAAAAAAAAAAAAGACGATATCTAAAAAGCAAGGTTTATACAAACAAGCCAGGAATGCTTGAGCAACTCAAACATAATATTCGTAATGAAATCAAAGAAATACCTTGAGAATAAAACGAAAAATGTTCTCAAAAGGGCTCGCATTTGTGAGGTTAACAGAGGCGGAGATTTATCTGATATTGCCGACATTAAATAAAACATTTATCAATATAAGATCCATTTTCTCTTTCATGTAATCAAAAATTATAAACAAAGTAATAAACCCTTCCGGCGGACACCCGGTATTTAACTAAAACAGAGAGCTAAAATTAAACCTCTCAATATGATGCTTTTCCCCCCACTGCTACGTATTTTCTTTTTTTGTTTGCTTTAAATACTTAAGTGGAGCATATATTTCTAATCAATCAATTTCATAAGAACGTATTTTCATTTTTATTTTTTGCATTTGTTATTTAGCGAACAAAAACAAATGTTTAAATGCATATAAGTATGTGTGTGTGTGTATGCAAATATATACTCTTAAATACGATTATAAATATGAGTGTTTGTAAATCGATTATTTATTACACAGTTGCAAAAAGTTGTCTGCACTAGAAGAAATGTGTTTTAATTTATGTATACATACATGTTTGAATTAAAATATTTAGATTTGAATTTAAAAAACAATTTTAAAAATAATACATTTTATGAACAGAAGCTTGAAATATATTAATAATGTTTAAGTGAAAGACGTTGATGGCAGTAAAACAAGATAATTGCTTAAAGCGGGTACACAAATCCACACACACATTTGTCGCGTATGTACATATGTATGTATATTTTTAAAATTTCTTGACTTATTGTTAATTAATTTTATTTATTTTTTTCTTAATTTCAGAGGAGACGAAGAAGAGTTGGTTGGTTTTTTTTTGGAGATTTAGGCAAATGGGTGGCGGTTTGGTGGTGGAATTTAATTTTTGTTTTCTGTTATTATTGTTGTTGTATCAACAATAAAATAAAGTAGATGTTAATGAACTTGAGTTTATTTCTTAATTGTTGAAACTTTTATTAACTTTTTTAGTGCTTGCATGCTTTTATGCAAATATTTTCTTAAGAAATGGGACATTCAAAGTTTTTAAACTTTTACTTTTATTCTAACTTTTAAAGCATTTATGTAGATTACAAATAATAACCAATTTGATTATTACAAAAAGTAATTTTATTAATATTCTTTTTAAGCACAAAGTCTTTATATAAAAACTTTGTGAATTTGTGAGATCGCAAAGAAGAAACGCAAACAAATAACCTCGATGCCCACCGCGACTGTTTTAACGGCGGCAGTAAACGAGTCCATGTTACTTTGTGTCTTTCACCGTCATTCGCCTATGCACATTGGAATCAGTTGGCGGCTGGCGACGAATTTATGACGTGTAAACAACGTAAACAACGCTCAATATTTACGTAAATGCGATACCATATTATATGAAAACACTGCGCACAAAAAAATTACATGCATTGAATGAATGAATACACAAGAACTCATTCAAGTCGATCCAGTCGTGTGGTTGCAGTGTAGTTGAATAACCTGGATACCGACTGCAGCGCCATCTGCCAGGCTGATTTGTGAATGTAAACCATCCAAGGTGACACCCAAACGCATGCAAAAAAAATTATTCAGTGACATACATACGTACAGTAGAATTATATACATAAAGAAGATTTGTATGGGAGGTACCACGCGTCTTTATCAAGTCCCGCCTATATTTGCAGCAGAACTTAAAATATGTTCACTCAACCGAAATACAAAATTCTGTTTAAATACCGTTAGCAGGATCAGAAATATTGGATTCCTTATTTGTGATTTGTATAGGAGGTACCACGCCCCTTTGTACAAGTCCCGCCAAATATTTGCAGCAGCACTTAAAAAATGCACACCAAACCGTACGTACCATTTTGAGCAAACACCGCTATCAGGAGTAGAAATAATAGATTTTTAATTTATGGTTTGTATGGGAGGTTCCACGCCCCTTTGTCCAAATGGACCAAATTGTAAATCTAAACCACCCGGGGCGCCGTCCAAACGCATACAAAAAAATTTATGCAAATCGGTCTAGCCGTTTAGAAGGAGTTCACTCACAACACACGTACAGTAGAATTATAAATATATACGGACTGTGCAAGTATATAACGAATATTCTTAAGGTGATAACAGGACAATCAATATATAATATTAGAAATTCGTTGGAATTTCAGGATAAAACCAAGAGAATAAATATACAAGATAATGATAGATTGTTTTCATTTGATGTAGTTTCACTTATTCCAAGTATTCCTGTAGCTTTAGCTTTAAGTATTATAGAGGAAAAATGGCAGATAATAGAACAAAATAGGAATATTAAGAAGGAATTATTTGAAGACAATAGGTATTTTCAATTTGATAATAGGATATATTAACAGAAGGAGGGCCTCCCTATGGGCTCTCCAGCATCTCCAATTATAGCTGATATTGGGATGGAGGAATTACTAAATTCATGTATTAGTAAAATGCATATTAAACCTAAGATAATCACAAAATATGTGGATGATTTATTTTGTATAACTTCAGAAGATGCAGTGGATGATATTTTGTCAGAATTGAATTGTTTCCATCTGGATATTAAATTTACGATTGAAAGAGAATTAGAATCTAGACTTGCATATTTAGATATATTGATAATAAGGAAGAAAAATAAGTTAGTATTTGATTGGTTAAGAAACCAACATCTTCTGGAAGAATTATTAATTTTTATTCAAAACATCCGAGGAAAATGATAATAAACATAGCGAAAAGTATGATAGACAGAATTCTGACTATAAGTGATAAAGAATTTCAATTGAAGAATAGGGATACAATAAGAGATATACTTAATGACAATGATTTTCCAGTAGAATTAACTAACAGATTAATTAGACAATATGGTAGTTATAGGCATAATTTAGGAAATTCTACGGCAGAGCCAAGAAATTATAAATCATTAACTTATGTTCCTGGAATATCAGAAAGATTAAGAAAGTGTAAAATATATGACACAGATAAATATATAATTGCACACAAAACACATAACACATTAAATAAATTATTAAGCAGTATGAAGGATAAAATAGGAAAAATGGAAATGTCTGATGTAATATACAGGATACCATGTGGAGGAAATGACCAGGTGAACTGTGACAAAGTTTATATTGGGACAACAAAAAATAAACTTAAAACAAGATTAGCTGGTCACAGGTGTGACCAAAAATATAGGAATATTTCAACACAGAAGACATCCCTATCTTCACACTGTAAGAAATATAATCATTATCCAAAGTTTGATGAAACATCAGTATTAGATATAGAAAAAAACTACAAGAGACGTTATATGTTGGAAATGTTAGAAATTGTTAATGTACCAAATGTAAGGAGAATTAATTTCAAGACAGACACAGACAATTTAGCGCAGAATTATAGGTACTTAATACAAAAGACACATAATTTGTTATAATCATTTCATAAAAGAGAATTTGTTATTTGTTATTTGTTTTTGTTGGATAGCCGCCAACTCTTCAGCAAGGAGTGGGGGTGTCAGCCTGCTCCGAGTTCTCGAAGTTGCAACTAGAGGATATACGTACCCGGCGGCTTCCTTTGGCGAGGGTGACGCATACATATCATCCGAAAGTGGTTTGATCCACACAGCTAGGTACTAACGTAAATCTTATCACGCATTAATATTCTATTCCATTTGCCACTTCCCCCCGGGGGCACATGATAATGTTTTTGGAACCTACTATTCCATTTAGACTGGTGTCTTGCGGGGTAAAAGGGAGCCCAGGCCCCTTAAAGGCTAGTAGGAGTCACCTGGACAATCTACATATTTCCACGGGAATCAGTACGCACGCAGAGTTCACTATTTGTCTCTTTAGACAATTAGATCTTCTCTGACTGGTTATTGAGGTTGGCCCCTATATGGGAGTATCGTGGTGGTTGTGGTTTCGAGACCCTCGTGATAGTTTGTGGGTCGGATCATTCATAATGAACACAATGAATGGTTCAGGTCCAGTGAGTATGAATGCCGTCGTGTTCTTAATTATATTAAGCTTCATGCGTTCTGGACCAGGAGTTGGAAAGTCTCCAATTCTTTAGCAAGGAGTGAAGGCTGCGGCCTACTTCGGGCTTTCGAAATTGCTACTAGGAGTGACCGGAGGATATACGTATTCGATGGCCTCCTAGGGCGTGAATGACGTTGGCAAATCATTCAAGTGGTTTGACCACCATCTGATTATGACTACCTAGTCGGTGCAGATGTAAATCAAATCACATCATCATTCCATTTGCCACTAATGTTTATTAAAAAGTAATTTATTTCCTTGTAATTTAATAGTTAAAGGTATAAAATAAATATCTGTGTTGTTATATTTGCAATCTCTAAAAAAATCCTTTCAGATGGTAGTGAAATTTTAACTGTCTTTAAAAATCTTCGAAAAAATTATGTTCCTCTAATCAACAACAAAAAAAATATGTCGTCCTAAATAATTTTATTAAAGTGGTAAAACTATGAATGTTTAATGCATTCAAATAGCAATGAAAGACGCAGTTGAATTCACACAACTGTGTTTGTGCTTTAAGTGCTCTCACGAAAATAATTAAAATAACTGTTTTTTTATTATCATAACGGACAATCTTTAACTTTAATAAAAAATGAAAATTTATATAAAAAATATTGCAAAGAAATTCTTTACTCTCTTTTTGCTACGCCCCCTTCCGCATGTAACAATTTTTCAGCAGCTAGTAACTGTTAAAATTTCTAGAATAAAACGTAAAAATGACCAAAAAATAATATAATTTACTATTTTTGTTTTATATGAGCGAAGTTTAACAAATCACAACTTTAAAAATTACTACGTGCACACGTGCGATTAAAAATCTCTGTAAAGTAATGTTGTTTACTAATTTTATATGTTTTTGCAAAGTAAACAAAATTAATAATAGCAAAAACAAAAAAAAAAAAAACAAAATCAATTGATCCCAATATTTTTTAGAACACACAAGAAAATAAACTATAAATTCCTTTCAAGTTGTTGTTGTTGTTGGATGAATTAAAACTCTCAAGAGCATATGTGCAACTTATAAAACTGCTTAGAAATACACATCCCTTAACATGTCCAAAATCTTTTCACACGATGTTTCTCTTACAGTTATTTTTTTTCTGAAACAAAAACAAAGCTGATGTGTTAAAAACATAAAATTCAATACATTGTATGTCGCTTCCGGCGGATGAGAAATATGAAGCTTAAATATTTAGCAGATTGACTGACCACTGTTAAATATTTATTGTATGAGAAAGACATACAGCTGTTAACAGCTAATTAGAAACATTGTTGTTTTATTAAAAATTCAAGATATTTAATCATTTTGTGTGGCATTTCTTAAAAGCACTAATGTTTCGTTTATTGCTTTTTATTTACTGAAGACACTACAATGCACGGAAAACCTTTTTTTTTCTTCCAGTAAACACCACTTTGTTAAGTTTAAAGGGTGTTTTTATAGTGGTATAAAACTTTGAAATGAAACAGCAGAAAGATTATTTTTTACTGGCATTATAATTGAAATATGACTTCTAGCATATGTCCGCCACGTTTTGTTCACACATAGTCTATCTGGAAGTCCATTTTTTTATGACTTTTTCCCAGTGGTGAATTATTTCTGGCTTAACGACATACAATAGCGACTTCACATATCCCCACAGACAAACACAAACAGTCTAATATCGTTAATTAAATCGCATGATCTTAAAGGCCAAGTTACGGGTTCAACACATAAAACTGTGCGGTTACCAAAAGTTTCCTTCGATAAATCAATTGTCGCATGGGCTGTATGACATGTTGCACCGCCTTATTAAAACCATAGCTCCAGCACATCATGGTTGTTCAATTTGGTGAATGAAAAAGTCAATAATCATGACTCTATAATGGTTACCGTTGACTGTAGCTTTCTGATAAGCTTCGCTTTTAAAAAATTAATTAATTCCACCAGTGCATTAAGCAAACCCAACAGTCAGTTTTTCGGTATGTAACGGTGTCTCAATTAAAACTTGAGGATTATCATCACTCCAAATACGGTAGTTTATTGAAACAAAAGCTGCATTTAGAAGTCAGTTCCTACACCAACACAAAAAATTCCAATATCTTTTTTGCTTTAAATGTTAAAATATTCAAATCAAAATATGTCAAGACGTTTAGCAAAAGTTGAAAAACGTGAAAAAACACAAGACGTAATAATCCGCTTTTGAGTCAAATGAGAACATATAAATAATTATGTTACCGACTGTATATGGTAAATGCTTGAAAAAATAAACTTCCAGAATGTGTATAAAGTTATGTCTGATGGTCGAATTTGAGGTTAGGAAATGATTAAGAATTAAGCTGTTAAATGATTAAGAATAAACTGTCATCCTTTAACATTTATACTAAAAAGTTGGAAAATTTTAAACATAAAAGGCTACACTCTTATGCAAAGAATTTTACTTACTAAAATTTACTGTCAAAATGGTGAAAATTTCACTATATCACTAGATAAACTTTAAGCAACTTTTCCTTATATTCAGGCTCCTACTGAGACTGCTGTGCCTAATTTAACCATTCAACTCGAGGCTTACGATATGTTTGCAGACAATAGATCAAAACAATATATTCGTAGTGGCAGTAGTAATGCGAACATAGCCACTGTACTTTAAAGTATTGAGAACGAGCCTGGAGCATCAACTTGTCATATTTCGCAACATTACTAGAAGCACTTTGCACAACATTCTACATAAAGATAATCATCGTCACGCTTACAAAGTTCAACTTGTTGAAGAATTAAAGCCGAACAATCATTGTTTACGTCGAACGTTTATGAATCGGCTGTTTAAAAAAACTGGACGAAGACAAAGAATTTTTCAAAAAAATCATCTTTAGTGATAAGGCTCATTTTTAATTACGCGGTTATGAAAAAAAAAACAAAATTGTTGCATATGGGGCTTACAAATTCGACAAACAGTTCCCGAAAGTATGGGATGAACAAGGAAACGCTGTCACTATTATAACCAATTTTTTGTGGCCACAATTGGCAAATGTTAACATAAATTACCTTTGGATTTACCACACACACCCACCTAAACAATTCTGTTATAATTGCATGAGAAATTTCCCGGTCACGTAATTTCCCGATTTGGCGATGTCGATTGGATACCTCGTTCTTGGAATTTAACGCCGCTAGATTATTTTCTCTGGGGCTCTTTGCTTGGGGGGAACAATCAACAAACAACTGACGCTCTGAAATAAGTTGTCGGAAAAAATGTATGTTGTAAGGAAATTCGTTTCTAACCTCAAATTTATAACTTCAGCTTAAAGTTTTGTACCATAAGTAAAATCACTATTTATTTATTTGCTAGATTGAAGAAAAATTTTTATTCATTTTTTATTATTATTTGGGGCTATTCTGCGTTTCGATTCATATCGAAATTTTCTCCGTCTAGCCGCTTTGGTATTTTGAGTTTCGATTCCGCTCAGTTTCTTTCGATTGTATGTATTCTGCATTACGATCGGAGCTCCGTTTTTTTCAGTTGCGTTTTTGTTAACGGGGGGGTTTTCTTTATCTGTGTTTTTTAGTTAAAAAGTTTAAAATTGAAAAAAATGCAAGTAGAAAATGAGATAAAATGTTCAGAAACAATAAAAAAACACTTAAAATTATTTTTAATTAATTTATTTAATTAAATTAATTAATTTTTTTGTAATTTATTTAATTAAATTATTTTTTTTTGTTTTAAATTGTTAATTTTTGTACCCGAATATGATGTGTTTTTTATGTGTTACAGGTCAAAAACAACAACACCGCAGCAGTATGAAAAACTGGCAAATTTAATGGCATCTAAATCAGGCATTGCATGTGGATACCACCAGCGATCAAAGGAAGAAGTGGCAGTGTTCTAGGAGGAAGTTGCAGGAGTCCTCAATGCACTAGGTCCTCCAACAAAAAATGCTTATTTTTAATTATGTTTACATACAACTTTTTGTATTAAATTTTACACTTGTTTATGAAAATGATAACAAACTTGCTTATTTTGCTATTTCATTTCCACATTCCACAGTGATGCTATTAATTTTTTAAACATTGTTGTCTTCTTCTTTTTCTTTCGATTCCGTTTTTCTTCAGAATACCAATTTTCGATCGCAACGGAACTGAAAGCGGAGACTTAATCGAAACGCAGAATAGGGGTAATTAAATCAATAATAAATACATAAATAAACATATAAAAAAAATTTAATTTAAGACGTTTCTAATTAGTTGTCAACAGCTGTAGATACATGTAAGTACGTAAATATGAGAAGGCTGCCAAAAATAAAAAAAACAAAGAATGTTTTCGTTGTTGTTACGTTATACATACACACACATGTGTATATAAACACATATAAATTTAAAAAATATTGAATCATACACTGATTATAACAGAGCGTCATTGGCAATGTATCATTTAGGCATTTACGTATGCAGGTACTATTTATGTTTGTAGGAGGAGGAGGAGGAGTTGCTACAAAAAAACACTGTCGCAAACCGAAAATTCTTGCTTTCTTGCTTGTTAATAAAACGAGTTAAGCAACAAGAAGAGGCGAAGGTGAGAGTTATTTTAAAATAAAACTTTAACTCTTTGTATAAACGGAGTGAGGTAAAGGAGAAATAAAATTTAGTATTTTTTTCGCTAAATATTTAAAATCATTGCATGACATTTTGATTTTTTTTTTGGACGTCATTCTATAGAGGTGGTATGCACAGTATGCTCACTACCAGGAAAACAGGTGAACGCAGAAGTGTGGTTATCGCTTATTAGACCAATATGCAGAATAATTTTTTACGAAATATGTTATGAATATCTTAGAGAAAAATTAAGCGTTTCTTAAGTGACCAAGTGTTCACGATGTAGTGAATCAGAAAATGCGTTCGTTACATTAATACATCATTACATTACATTAATTAATATCATTTTTTTAAATGGGCTTATCATTTGCAAATCAGTTTTCTTAGTAAAAATAGAAATAATAAATTCATGAACTTAAGCCTGATTAAAACTTTATACTTATCATTTATAACATACATTTTTAATACGAAAATTACCAAATCTGTTCCCCACAAATTTGAAAAATAGCAAAGATAATCCCTATTCTAAAAAAAACAGCAAGGGCTTTAGACCTATTGCAGTTCCCCCATTCCTATCTGAAGCCATTGACAGCGTAATGAATATAAAGGATGTAAATATTTAAATAAACGCAGTATGATAACAGCTTTTCAATCAGGTTTAGGACAAGGAAGGAGCTGAGTTAGTTAAATTAGGTCTAAATTGGACGCTAATATGATATATTTTCTAACATTATTAAATCATAGTTAAGCTTTCGCTTCTCCTGTCCACCCAATTTTGGTAACAAAATTTCAAAAATTAGTTTGGTTTTCCTCTAATGCTAAAAATCTTGTTTTATCATACGATGATCAATCTGTTTACCTAAACGGGCTACTCTCAAACCCCATTGAGGGCTTTTTAAAGAGTAAAAACTGTCATTATAATTCAGTATACGAAAAGAAGACTGAAGATGGCAAACAGCTGAATCCGGTTTGTTTACAAACCAAATTTGACGAGGGTCGACGGTAAACCGTACCCAAATAAAATTAATTTTACCCCCGTCGGAAAATCCAAGCACATATCGAATAATGCTCTGTATTTGATGGGATCAGAAGAGTGTTTTGTAATATGAGCGGTTGAAATTACGTCAAACGATTACAGGGGACGACCTCTATAGTTCATTTGAAGAGAGCAATCAACGAAAAACGATCAGAATATTAGAGCAGGCACGATACTATAATTTTTCATCATGACAACGCTCAGTCACATATTGCAAGACCGATCAAAAACTATTTGAAACTCAGTGGATGCGAAGGTTTGGCTCACCCGTCGCGCTTAGACCTTGCCCACCATTTATTTTGATCGATGCAAAGAACCCTTTGTGTAATACGCTTCACTTTAGAATCGGGTATCAGAAATTGGCTTAATTCACTCTTTACCTCAAAACTGCAGCAGTTCTTTTGACGCGGATTCATGCTGCCAGAAAAATTGAAAAAGTAGTGGTTAACGATGAACAATATTTTGAATAATGTACCGAAATGCTAATGCCTTTTTCAACCCAAAAAATTTATATTATTAACTTGTATACCTACTACATCCATGATCTTCCAATGGTGCTGCAATCGAGCACTAAGATTAAGAACATTGATTCCTGTATTGCTTACCTTAACCATGACCTGATTAAAGTTTAAAGCTGGCATCCTTGCATTCTCAAAAAGCGATTTAGCAATTTCAATTAGCCGCCTCGTTCTTTGAAATTTAACGCCTGTGAATGTGATGAGATAAGCTAATCTTTATTCTAAAAAGCGTTTAAAAAAGAAAGGATGAACGTTTAATCACGTGCTAGAGATGGAAATTCGCCCAATGTCGTAATATTCCATTATTAATTCCCATATTTCTACTTTACTTTGTTTAAAAAGAAAACCAATTTACTTCCTAACCTTAAATTTCTTCACCTGATATAAACCTACACCAGTACAACATGTTGTAACTAAAGCAAACAAAATATGTAACAGAAAAGGTTTAAAATCTCATATCACCGTTTAACCCTACTACTCCCAGATTGTTATCATCATGTTCATGTTGAATGGAAAATTGTTTTATAAATGTGTTACGCATTATATGCAGCAAAATTTAATTTTTATGCACGTGTATACCTATTAGCTGTGTACTAATACCACGAATGACGTATTTACCAATTGTTAACTAACAGTTATTTACAGTTTATCAAGAAAAACGTAGGTTATGTGTATGACATGTGACATTAACAAAACATACAGTCACACAAGTTGATACAAAGACATCACTAAATAATTTTATATTTTTCAATCAGTTAAGGTTTTAAATTCTTTAACAATTTAAATTTTAATGCAATTTTAAACTTGAAAAAATTAATTAAGTTTTATTAAAAATACGACAAAAAAGCGTACTTTTATCAACTAAAGATGGATATGGGACTTGAGCAGATTGTAATACAGATTAGCTTCAGTACCTAGCCTTTTGACTCTAAACTGACGGTAATCTTAACACTGGGAATGGTGATACCATTTGGCAAGTCACTGGTCGGTATTCAAGCGTCCAATTTGTAAAGTTTCAGGTTGCTGATAGCCGTAGAATGGGCGATTGGTAACGCCTTTTACCCCCAGAAGCTACATGTCAAAGTGGGAAGGTATCCACTCCGGGGGAATACGGGCTTGTGCAAATTGATAGAGATTGACGTCAGTACCTAGTCGTTTGGCTCTAATCTGACAGTGGTCTTACCACTGGGTAAATTTAATCCGTATACTAATGTCACCCAGATGCATAAACCCATGACAGATGGCAATTTTAGAAGCACAGTAAGCAGGCCCGTGTCCCCAGTACCGGAGACTATATGCACTCCTGTCGTCACGCAACAACAAGCAACATTCTGTTGAAATCCAACGTTACATCCGATAAGAATAGGCTATACCTTCCCGTGGTTTGGTTTGCTACTAGTTGATAAGTGATAGCCCGGCTTCGAGGTTTCAATTCTTCCAGATTTAGGCTCCTCCTAGCCTAGGCGACTAATGCCGCCTTTTACCCCCAGAAGCTACATGTCAAAGTGGGAAGGTGTCCACCCCGGGGGAATACGGGCTTGTGCAAATTGATAGAGATTAACGTCAGTGGTCTTAGCACTGGGTAAATATTATCCGTCTACTAATGCCACCCAGATGTATAAATCCACGTCAGATGGCAATTTTAGAAGCACAGTAAACAGGCCCGTGTCCCCAGTACCTGCTTGAGAGCCGGAGACTATATGCACTCCTGTCGTCACGCAACAACAAGCGACATTCAGTTACATCCGATAAGAATATGCCACACCTTCCCGTGGTTTGAATTTAAACCACAGCCACCACGTTACTCCCTTAACGGCTTCACCAATAGGTGGTACAGGCCCGTGGGCCTGCAGACCATCAGTTCCTGTGCTACTAGTTGATAAGTGATAGCCCGGCTTCGAGGTTTCAATTCTTCCAGTTTTAGGCTTCTCCTAGCCTAGGTGACTAATGCTGCCTTTTACCCCCAGGACCTACATATAACGGTAGAAAGGTGTCCACTAACATTGCGTGACCCGGAAGGAGATAAACTTGAGTAGTTGCAAAGCAATGTGAAACCGTTGCGAACAAAATTTTAATACAAAATTAATACGTTTCAAGAAGTAAACGAAATTAATTGCAATCGAAATTTGAAATAAAATCGATTTTACTGTTATTTTCGAAATAAAATCAAAACTTTCTTTCCAATTCTCATTGGAATTAGATCAATAATTTTGTATATTTTTGAGTTTTACAGTTGCCCACACTAAAAAAAAAAAGAAATGAACCATGTTGAAAATCAAGATCACTGGATTTTGTAAGAAACTTGACACCAAAATAAAAAGTATACTTAATATACTTAAAATAGAGAGTGCTGGTTCATAAGACATATGGACAGCTGCATGTTGCAGTATTGAATAATGAAGATCTTAACAAAGAATGTTACTTATAGAGGTATAGAACTTTGAAATGGAATAAAACAAAGACGCATTTTTAAAAATTAACATAAAATTTAGTACATTCGAGAGAAAATCTTTAGATGACTGGCACGACTGGCTCGGACAAATTGAAGCAGTGACTTTTTCCGTATGCATTGTACGTCGTCTTTATGGGTGCGTACCTATCCGTGAAGGCAATAACGTTGACAGTAGTCTTATCACTGGATGAATACACAACCAGCGCCCTCATCTACAAGCCATCAATATCAATTCGACGCATTGCTTTTGGTCATGATCATCCCCCTTGGTTTGGAGCAGAGCCTATCTAAAACTTCTACCGATCTTTGGATCACGACACCTGATTCCACTCTAAGCCTGCGCTCTTCCAACGATTTGGGTTTAAACCACAGCCCCCACAAAGCTCCCCGAAAGGCCGCACCATTGCTAGGCTGGAACAGAAATTCCGCGGGGCCCTGAAACCCGTGATACCAATTTAACTACTCTGGTCAAACTTCGCAACCAATCAGATTTCTAACCAATTACTACCGCCTGAGCCCCAAAAATCCTGGGACTGGTACTCCGCAGGACTGGCTCGGAAGTTGTCTAGTCTAGAGGTGCAATTTCCGATGACTTTTTCCAATATTTGTAACCATATATCGCCAATAACGCGGCGAATGCTGTCCTCTAAGTAGTTAATTGCTTCGAATTTATCGACGCGGACTACTGAGTTCATATATTACCGCAGAAAATAAACTGCGATGTTAAAAAGGCACGATCTTGGAGGCTAAGGGTGGTTCGAAAAATGAAAGTATGCGGTTGCCAAACATTTCCTTCAATAAATCAATTGTGGCAAGAACTATGTGATATGTTGCAACATCTTGTTGAAGTTACAACTCCTACACATTATGGTTGCTCAGTTGATTAACAAAAAAGTCAATAATGATGACTTGATAGCGCTCACCACTGCATATAACTTTCTGACTAGCTTCTTTTTGTAAAGAAGTACGTTTCAATGATTCTACTAGTCCATAAAACGTACCAAAAGGTTAGATGTTCTAAATGTAACGGTGTCCCAGTCAGATGCTTTGAAGATAGCATCTATTGAACTTATACGTTTAAGCAACACAATACATGGCATCGCAAAGTCAAAAAATAAAACTATGAAAAATTTAATTTCATTAATTTTTTTTTTTGAAGAACAGGCATGTCGTTAGTTCGAACAAAGTTCCTGCTTCCGCAATAAACGTGAAAATTGTGATCAGAGCACTGCTCTTGCATTTGGTAAGGTTGAGTTAACATGAAATTTTTAATAAGAATGGTGCAAATCCATACATCACTTCGGAGAAAGTAAAGTGGTGGCTCTAGATATTTCCAAGGCGTTTGATAAAGTATGGCATGATGCACTTCTGTCTGTTCTTCTCCACATGTATATCGAGTTTTCTCAAGAATCGCACTATACGAGTTGTTACCCCCCCCCCCCCGGGGCACATTTATAGTCTTTATAGTACGTAACAGCTATCTAGATCTGTGCAACTGGGGGAAAAAGGGAGCCCAGTCCCCTGAAGACAGGCAGGGAGTCAACTGGAAGCTCCACTTATTTCCACGGGGATTAGTGAGCCGCAGAGTTCATTATTTGTCTTTTTAGACATTTAATAGTTCTCTGACTGATCATTGAGGTTGGCCCCTATATGGGAGTAATGTGGTGGTTGTGGTTTCGCGGCCCCATAACAGTATAATGGTTATTATGGTGGCCAGGATCATTTCACTGATAATGACACGCAAAGTGAATGATCCAGTCCAGTGAGCATGCTAGACATGTGTTCTGGACAGGAGTTGAAAGTCTCCAACTCTTTAGCAAGGTGTGATGCATTGCAGCCCTGCCCTGGAATCATTAAAGTTGCAACTTAGATCTGTGCTCGAAAATGGTATTGCATCTATTACTATGGGTAATGAACTAAACACATGAGTGTTTAGTCCAACAAATTTTTAAAGTTTCTAAAGAAGCTTTCAAGTGCCTAAAACGGTGTAAGAGATGCTTCACTCCATCCGATCTTTGTACTAATTATGCCACCTATAGCCGTTCAAAAATGGAATACAACTCTCATGTATGGGTCGGCGCCCCAAAGTCTATTTTAGAGTTGCCCGACCGTATACAGGAGAGGGCTAAAAGGCTCATTGTGGACAATAGGATATCCAACTCTATTGATTCTCTATAACAGCGACGCAGTGTCTGATGTGTTTTCCTGTTTTTCGTTACTACGATGATAAGTGCTCTAATAAATTAAGGGAACTTGTTTCGTTGAAAACTCATCTTCAGATGTCAATCTATTCATTTCTAAATGCCGAACCAAAATAAACATAACTCACTTAGCAGCTGCAAAAGTGACAGCCAGTTAATGTTCTATACCTCTATAAAAAATACTCGTTATGAGGCACAACAGACAGGCGGTCATCAATGAATGAAGATATGTAAATGTATTGTAGAAAATTCTAGAAGATTTTTTCATAAACTCACCTCTTAATTCCTTTTGTTTTTAATGTTTATTTAAAGTAATTTTTTTTTAAACTGGCGCAAGTTCTGTAAAATATTTAAAAAAAATAATATTTAAATATAATAATAATACTCGAATACATATAATAATGGAAACACATAATCTCAGTAATATAAAATTTTATAAATAATTAAACGTTTTTGCTACATGCGTAAGTAGATAAAAACCACAAAAATTTTACGAAATACTTAAAAGCAAACGCGTGAGTTCAAAACAAAACAAAAAAAAAACACGTCACACAAAGAATAATGGAAATTGAGAAAGAAACAGAAACAGAAAAAAAACATGTCTGAACTTAATTACCAGGTGTGAGTAAGTAATGTCAAACAAACAACAACAGCCGCAGACGTAACAATGTTTGCTGCTCCCAGTAACAGTAATTTGTTTTCAAAACATCTTCAAATATTAAGAGATCCCCAGGAGCAGAGGTTATTAAACTTGTCTCGAAACTTACGAAATAGAATTGATTTAATACACGTATATATGTAGTATGTATGTATGTATATACATAATGTATGTATGTGTATAAGCATATTTGTAGCTTTGTTGTTAGGGGTTAATTTTTTGACACTGAGACAGATATTGTACAATGTAAACGGTTGGCATCATGCAGAAAATATAAAGTCTACATTTTAAGAGCAAAGAGAGAAAATATATGAAATCCTTAAGTTCTTTGCACGAAATCAATGAAATAAAAACGGCTACAAGCAAACCCAACGATCTCAAATTTTTAGCATAAATTAAGACCATCTAATGTATCTAAAGGTTTTTAAGGTTAGAAAAAAAGTTGGGTTAAAACAACTTTTTTTTTCTTGACACCAATATCTAGCATACGCAGACGTTCGTTCTTTTCAAAAAATTTGGAAGCACTTTGCGCAACAAATCTGCGCTTATCTCCATGCACCGACTAATTTCATCTTTCAAAACGTTAGTTGTTTGTAAGTTGCTCACCTAAAACCGAGCTGTCAAATGTTAAATTTTTAATTTTTAATTTTTTTTTTTTTTGAGGTTAGGAAGAAAATGTCCTGTCTAATGATTTATTTTTAAGAATTTGATTAAATTCCTATGACTTTTATTTAACAATTTGTGAAAATTTCACTACAATACTTCGTAAAGTTCGAGCAGCTATTTCGCGTAATTACACTGGTTTTGAGACCGCTGTGCATAAAGCGTGATTTGATTTACATCTGCACCGACTATATAGTCATAATCAGATGGAGGTCAAACCACTTGGTTTATTGGACACCAACCACGCCCTAGAAGGCCATCGAATACGTATATCCTCCGGTCACTTCTAGTAGCAATTTCGAAAGCCCGAAGTAGGCCGCAGCCTTCACTCCTTGCTAAAGAGTTGGAGACTTTCCAACTCCTGGTCCAGAACGCATGAAGCTGTTTTTTATCAAGAACACGACAGCATTCATAGTCACTGGACCTGAACCATTCATTGTGTTAATTTGAATGATCCGACCCACAAACTCTCACGAGGGTCCGAAACCACAACCACCACGATACTCCCATATAGGGGCCAACCTCAATAACCAGTCAGAGCACATCATTGTCTAAAGAGAACAAATAGTGTACTCTGGGGCAACTGATTCCCGTGGAAATATGTGGATTGTCCAGGTGACTCCTACTAGCCTTTGAGGGGCCTGGGCTTCCTTTTACCCCGCAAGACACCAGTCTAAATGGAATAGTAGGTTCCAAAAAGACTATAATGTGCCCCCGGGGGGACCGCTGTGCATAATTTAATCGCTAAACTCGAGGTTCATTGTATTGTTATTGACAGTAGACCAAAACACACAGTGGCCGTAGATATACAAGCATAGCCGCTGTACAGCCCTGTAGGCTACTAGGTAGTGTACTAGCTTGCAAAATTGGGGGTTGTGAGTTCGATTCCCAACAAAGACCTAAGTTTTTTTCTCACTGTGCTGTTTTATACGACAGTTAATTTCCGTTATTATCCTTTTACTTTCACCACCTGTCTCATCTTTTCTCTATCCCTTTCCTACAGAATAAAGCACGGTACTTGTCTAAATAGACATTGTTGCTTTTAACAAAAAAAAAATGTCGAGAATGACCCCGGAACATCACTTCGTTGACGTTGCCAACAATTGGGCATCACAAGAGGTAAATTGCGCAACGATCTTCATCTTCACATCAAACGTTTGTGAATTGACTGTTTGAAAAGCCGAACGAAAACCACGGCTTTTTCAACAAATTCAATTTTAGTCAATTTCAATTAGGCGGTGGAGTGAACAAATAAAATTTTCGTATATGCGACTCACAAACATCCCTGGAAAAAACATTACATTCAAAGAAACAAGCCGTCTTATGGTGGGGTTTGTGATCAGGCCCATATTTTTTCCGAAAATGAGCAAGGAAACGCGCTACCAAACAAAAATAACCAAGTTTTTGTGGCCACAATTGGCTAATTTGATTTTACATGACCATAAGTTACACAGCAACTGATACAATTCGGTTATTGCATGAGATATTTTTCGATCACGTAAATTCTCCATTTGACGATATCTATTGGCTACCGCTTGGTTAATTTTTCTGGGACCATTTGGAAGACAAGGTTTACGTGAACAATCCATAGACAACTGACGCTTGGAAAGAGTGTGATTTGTTTTACATCCGCGCCTGACTATGTAGTCTTAATCAGATGGTGGACAAACCACTATTGTATAATTTGAAACGTCATACATGCGTCCTAGATAGCCGAAGCCATAATTCTATGCAACAGAACCACCTAGTTGCAACTTGAATGATTCCAGGACAGGTCTGCAAACCATCACACCTTGTTAAAGAGTTGGAGACTTTCTAACTCCTGTCCAGAACACATGTCAAGCATGCTCACTGGACTGGATCATTCACTTTGCGTGTCATTATCAGTGAGATGATCCTGGCCACCATAATAACCATTATACTGTTATGGGGCCGCAAAACCACAACCACCACGATACTCCCATATAGGGGCCAACCTCAATGATCAGCCAGAGAACTATTATAAGTCTAAAGAGACAAATAATGAACTCGGCGGGCCACTGATCCCCGTGGAAATAAAGTGGAGCTTCCAGTTGTCTCCCTGTCTGACTTCATGGGACTAGGCTCCCTTTTTCCCCCAGTTGCACAGGTCTAGATAGTCGAGTATTCTATAAAGACCGATAAATGTGCCCCCGGGGGGGGTCAACGCTTGGAAAGGTGAAAATCGGCGCTGCATTGGCGAGATAAGCGAAGCTTTGTTGCAGAATGTGCTTCAAAATTTTGTGAAAAGAGCCGACATCCGCCGACATGCTAGAAGTGGACATTTGCCCGACATCATGTACCATTACTAATTCTCGTATTTTTTCTTTATTAATACAACCAAAGTTATCAAAAATAAGTTTGGATTTTAAGCCAATTTACTTTCTAACCTCAAATTACAATTTTATTTTTTAGTTTAATTTAAGTGAATATTAGCGTCACCACAGTGGAAAGAAGAAAACACTACTAGAGCATTTCTCCAATTAAGAGGGAAAGGGAAACAATAATGTAGAAGTTGCAGTTTACACTTAACTAATTCTTCATGTTTAATCTTGGAACAGAAATTATAAAGCGTTTGATAACTGCATACAAGGCGATCGTATCAACAAATCGACGTTTGGTGGCCTTATAAATCTTTTTTAGTATTAAAAAAAAAAGGTCAAACTTACTTTTAGTGGATCGAAAATAATCAAATCAGTACAAATAAAATGTCTTATCACACATCGATCCTTGTAGTGTTGTAGGCTTCCGCTGTCTGCAACTGGCTTAAAATTTTAAGACATCGAAATAAGTTTGCCAATTTACTGAAAATTTTAAAACTTAAAAAATGTAGTCAGCGAAACATGCCCAAAAAGTTATTTTTTATTATTCGAAGAAGGTGTATTGATTTCCTTAGATGAACTGTAACAGCAATCAACATTTTTAACCTAAAAAATGAATTCTTATGCGTAACTAAATTGTGAATAAGATGACAGGGGGAGAAAAGAACTAAATAATAGCTTCCTAAGTATATCTACAACTCATTCATATGAATATTTGTATGTATGTATGTATGTAAGCATATTTAACCTGACTCATAGACAGAACCGACGTCAGCTTTAATTGAACAAGATTTTTTTTATTCATCTCAATTTCAAGTTTTTAATGTTTCGTGACAAACTGTGAACATTTGTGCGTTCTTAACAATGTCGTTTTAAAGTTATTTAAATAAATCAGAAAAATTAATCTCATAATCATTTTAAAAATTATCCTCCTTCTAAAAAAATATTTCCTACAAATCTTACAAAACAAAATTGTATTTAAAGTCGGTAACGTAGTTACGAATTTCATAACATGTGGCAGATATCATAGATGAAAATATAACAACAAAACTTAAGGTAGACAACAGCACAGAGAGTGAGAAAAAACGGGAGAGAATGAATGTTAATAAAAATAAACAAATCATATTGCACACACAATAAAATGGTGATGACCTTGAATCTGGACAATGGCATTTGCAAAATATTTTTGCAAAGAAAAAAAAGTTCTACGAACTTAGAAGAAATTTAAGTTAAAATTATTTAGAGTTAAGTAACCTTTTGCAAAATGGAAAAAGTCAATAAACTGAGGCAAACGTGTATTGTCTAGCAACAGCAACAGCAAAGAATAAAAAGTAATAAAAAGCACAGAGCAGCAGACAAAAGGATCAAATTGTTTTATAAAGAAAAATATACTCAATGGGATGGTTATGTATTTAGTACATTCCAACAGAAAATAGCTCTTTATAAAGTATTCCAAGCCATTGGTTTTTTGAAGCGTTTTAAAATTGTATTTACATTTTTAGGTATACAGTGGCTAGCAGAAGTAAGTACATGTCTTCACGACACTTACTTTCCTCATCCATTAAAACAAAACATACAAGTAAATCAAGAAATTTTTTTTAATTTTATTCGTAACAAATAAGAGCGTAAAGAAAGAATAATAAATGATATTAATTCAAAGGGTTTGAATTTTGCACGTTTTATGAATTGCACCTGCAAATTTCCGCTCTCCCAGTTCTCTATTAACAGCAATAGAGATTTACCGATTAGCAATTATTTTTGTTCTTATTTATTATTCTTCTGGGAAATCATATTTAAAATAAATTGCAGATTTTTTTCCATAAAACTATGAGTAATATAGGTATTATGGAATCGGAAGCTGTTGATGTTCTTGTCATGAAAATTCCGTGTGATGTTTGATGGACTAAACACATTTTTAAGTTTTCTAAAGAAGCTTTCAAGTGTCTCAGTTTTCTAAAACGACGTAAAAGATACTTCACTCCATTCGATCTTCGTACTATTTATACCGCCTATATCCATCCACAGATAAAATACTACTCTCATATACCGGCGCCCCTAAGTCTATTTTGGAGTTGCTCGACCGTGTGCAGGAAAGAGCCAAGAGGCTCAGAGCTACGGTAAGGTATCGAACTCTATTGATTCTCTAGAGCATTGACAATAGTAAGTGCTCTAGCGAATTAAGAGAAACCCCCGAAACCCGTACGTTTTTGCGCTTGACTCGATTTTCATTAAGAGCGCAACCATTTGTTGTCGATCGGCCAGTGAATCGCACTACGCATTACAGGGAAAATTCCTTTTTTAGCAGAACAATTCGTGTGTGGAATAAACTTCCTCCAGAGGTCTTTCCTGGCACTTTTAATGCAGGAAAATTCAAATCGAATGTTCACAAACCCTACTCCCTCCTTCCTCCTCCACATAATCTTATTTCCTTGTTCTGCTACAATGCATTGCATGAGTAGGGGTCATCCTCCGAGTGCTGGTCCAAACGAAAAAGAAATCTTTTAATTTACACTACTGAATACTGGTATAACAAACTTTCTCAGACTCTGTTTAGCGATAATAAACACGTTTTTAAACGTAGAGAATTTTGTTTTTGTGTGGTTAGTCTGCTGTTCATATGTATAGTAAAAGTTAGTAAAAAGCAAATATTTTACCGTTATTAAAGGTTACGAACACCTAAATAATATCGAAATTTTAAAATAATTTTGGTTAGACTTTGATCTAAAAGAAGTTGATAAGTTTAAGATCGTATTATTAATCTCTTGACGTCTCGCCCAACAAAATCCTAACTTTACCTATACCTAACACATTGAGTTATAATGCGAAAAGAGTATTAAGTATTACAACAGATATTAGAATTACCTGAGAGTTTAATCTAAATAGAATACAGAAAACCATTTACAGTTATAGATAAATTTTTCAAAGCAGTGTGCAAAACGGCTCTTCAAAACAACTCTGTTTAAACCATGTAAGAAATTCTAAAGCTTTACATACATACATACATACATACATACATACATACATACATACATGCATACATACATACATATATACATACATACATACATACATATGGACATGGACTATGACTAAAAGTTTGGAATGTACAAGTTTAAAAAAGAGCTAGGTAATCGTCCTAGAGACACAAAATTTTCAAAACAATGAAATATAATAAACAAGAGGCTGGAAATTGCTTGTGAAACTTTTTTGGAAGACAAAAAAAAACCCTGTTCGAAGCAATAAAATTAAATAAAGTTACATGAATACATAACTATGTATGTATGTATATATGTATACAAGCAGCCTATTTTTGTTTGATAATTAAATTACAAAAAATATTATTTCTTATTACAATTTAATTATTTAGAATATTTAACTCAAATTACTTACTCATGGAATATATATATATATATGTATATATATATATATATATATATGTAGTCACATACGTACATACATTTGAATTTATATACGTATCATCAAAACACAAAACATATGAGTGTTTGTAAATGTGTATGTTTTTGATACTCTCTCAAAACCTCACTAGATCTTATCTTTAAGTATTTGTTCATTTTTGTTTTTAATTTTCATAACAAAAAGGAAAAGAACGACGAAATTACTCACTGTACTCCTATAGTTGTGATGACATACTTTAAATATAAATGTAAATAAGTTTTTTATGTTATTTCAGGAAAGAAATGCATACTTAATTAGTTTGTTTTTTTTTATTGTTTATTTGTTGGCTGTGTTTGTGTTTGGTACTTAACTTACTTAATATAGTGAGAGATGTAAAGAGAAAGAGAAATTCAATATCAAAATACAAATAAAAAATACAATAGCAGTGTTGCCACTCACACATCATTTACTTATTCACTTGTTTGTAATTGTTTAATCATAAAAACGGAATATTTATAACTATTTAGCATATGTAAATTTATTAAATTTAACTCTAGATTAGTTAGACAGTGATTTTATAGATACAGTCATGCACACTTACAAATACACACATTTAATTAATTATTTAATAAACATTTTTAATTCTAACGGATGTATTCAGAACAAAATATTTTAGCTAATTTTCGTACAAAATTTATTTAAGTCAACTTTTATTGACAAATATTTTGCTTTTCTGAAGCAAAGTTTTTAAGTCCAAAAAAATTGTTTTTAAATAATTAAGAAATAGTGTAATTTAAAAATTCGAATTAGTATTTTTTTGTAGAAATAGTTAAAAGTGCCTATGCCTAAATAAATAAACAACATTTTTAATTTATACGCCTAAAACTAATTCATGAATTTATTTATTATATTGTTATTAAATACTTTTCAATTAATTAGCAAAAGCGAATCATGTCTTAGATATCGTATATAAAAAGTTAAAAAAAAGCAAATAATAAATTTTATAAAGAGTGGGCAAATTTAAAGTTGGGAAGGAACACACTTTTTTTGGTAACTTTAGTTTTATTGATACCAATATAAAGTAGAAATATGGGAATTTTAACAAAATTTTGAGGCACATTTTGCAACAAGAGCAAAGTTTGGAGGCACATTTTGCAACAAGAGGTAAAGCTACTCAAAGTTAAGGAAATTATACAGTAACATGTTTACAAATTTGTTAATAAATTTTCAAAATTAAAATCCTTTAGTCAAAAGTGTAACGTACCATCCATAAAATATCCCAGCTTTTTACTAAATAAATATCAAAGGATGACAGCTTATTCTTGATATTTCATTATTTGAAAGACAATTTACTTCCTAACCTCAAATTTTTCCCATCCGATAAATAAATTGTATTCAACAATTGATTTTTTTATTTCAAAAACTTGTACCTAAAATTTGAGAAAGACAACTAAGTAAAACTAAATTATTAGAAAGCAAATAATAATTTTCCAATATTCTGTTGAGAAAATTGAGTTTATCAATTTTTTATATATATTTTTTTTTTTGTTTTTTAAATAGATGATTACACAGCCCAGCATAAGTTCACATAAGTTGCGCATTAAGTGGCAGCACTTACACAAAAAGAAAGTAAAAGTTTTCTTTTATTGTTTTATTTCTTAATTTACTTTTGTGGAAACAATAAATAATTAAGATACTTCATGCGGCAAATCTGCAGTCAATATTTAAATTAAATATTTTATTGATTTATGTATGTATGTATATGTGAAGTTCAGATTTTTATTAGAGAACATTATAAATATAAATAAAAGCGTAACTTAAAACAAACAAATTGAAGATAAATCGTTTAAAGTTTTTAAATGATTGCCAAATTTATTAATTTGAAAGGATGTATCGAGAAACTATGGTTAAATTTTAACATACCCTAGACTAGAAGAACTCAACGGTGTTAAGGCGAGTATGAATAAAGCAAATAAATCTTTTAGGATATACTTACATACATACATACGTACATATGATATGTATTGAAACAAATCACTGTGATATTTTGACAGGAAACGGGAGCTCTTCAGTATATTCTGACTAAATTACGTTTGTTGCATGTGCCTGCAAGGTGTTATTATGGCAGTGCATGTTGTTTGAGACAAGCACGAGTTGCTTTCAGACTAAGAACCACTGGCAAAAGCATACGCTACACTATGTGAGCAGAATATCGAAAAGTGCACGTCCACAAAACCATTTATAGAATTAAAAAAAAAAAAATAAATTTCAATTGTAAGGACCATGCTCGGTGTCCTCAACCTATAGAATTTTTTATGTACCTACGAAATAAAAATAACTATATACCGTTTGAGGATCCTGGCATAGATCTCTAGAAACACGATTATTATCCTATACTTCATACGGAGAGTACAACGTCCACTGCACCTTTTGTAATGTTATATATTGTTGAGACCATTAGTACTCTCATTCGCTCTGTCTCTCTCAATTTATTACAAAATAAAAGAATCATTCCAGACAAAAAAAATATTTGAATAATTATAATCATTTGATAATGATTTACATAATTAAATTTGTTTAATTTTCTTAAGAAAACATCTACATATTTGCACAATCGTAAATTAAATTTCGTTCTTTATTTGAAATCCTACTTTCCATCGTTCCCTTTTGTTTTAATTTGGTAATTCTCTTCGTAGTATACGCATTAAACCTGTCCCAATATAAAACTGTTATTTTGTATGTTTCTTTTATGTCTTTTTCTTTTGTCCACTTAATACAGGTTTGAATTTGTTTAACGTAAAAACAGCTGTTCAATGGTTTGTTTCTTTGTTTTTTCTTTCTTTATAATGAGGTTTTTTTCTTTGTTTTTGCAAGTCTATACCTTGTGCGAGTATAGGTACCTGTGTTTTAGTAAAAGGAAAGAAAATTGAAGAAAATAAACTTTACGCACATCTGCTGCAGATTATTTAAATTTGTTTACCCTTTTCATATATTTAACATCATTCAAAATAAAATTATTTACACAAACTACTCTTTCTTTTTCTTTAAACCGTTATAATTAATATTATTATACATACATACATACATATGTATGTGTGTATAAATATGTACTTATGTATTTTTAAAACAACTGCATTGTATTAGAAATGTACATAAGTATATAGGGAACTTATACATATATATATGTATGCAAGAGTGTATGTACTTATATAACGGAATTATAATATTATGTACATGTACAACGTACATAGTTAATTTATGACTTCTTATGCTGTTACAGGTTCTTTATTTTAAAAGCGTACACATACATACGTACTTACATACAAACGACTATTTTAAATAAAAATCATTTGCTCTACTTTAAGAGACGATGACTAAAGCAATTTTCGTTTTGCTGATTTTCAGCGATCAAAAACTCATCAAAGTATTATTAAAAACAAGTGTAATGAGTTACATACAGACATACATACATACACATGTAAATATACGCATATTGGATTACTTGTTAAGAGCAAATGCACAAGGGCAAATAAACTAAGTGATTTTGCTAATTATGTATTTTAGTAAAAAAAAATACCTATAACAATTGCTAGATTTTATTACATACTTACTTATCACATGTCAATTTAACATGTATGTGTAGAACATGTAAGTAAGTTATTTTTGACAGCCGTTTATAAATACAAATTTGGATGGGCAAATTTGATGCTAGGAAGTAAATTGTCTGTCACATTATTAAATGCCAAGAATTGAGCTGTCATTCTTTGACATTTATTTAGTTAAAGATTGGACAGTTTTAAGTATGGAACTTTAAACCATTGAACAAAGAATGTTAATTGTGAAAACTTACTATCAAAATGGTGAAAGTAAAAGTAAAATTCGAGCAGCTTTTCCTCGTAATCAGACTCCTTCTAAGATCAATTTGCAAAATTTAATCGCTGAAATCGATTGCGCAGTTTCTCAATTTAGCAATGTCAATTGGCCTTCTCGTTCTTGTGTTTTAACGCTGATGGATATTTTTTCTTGCAGCCATTTAATTAATTAATTAATTTTGTGGAAATCGAACGTCTGCTGACGTCGAATTCTGCTATTTTTACTTTAACGTGATATTTTGAAAGATTAAATTCGGCACTGCTTTAACGAGATAAGCGAAGTTTTGTTGCAAAATGTGCTTCGAAATTTTGTGGAAAGAGCGGACGTCCACCAATGTGCTAGGGGTGGCATCATACTCCTTTATTAATTCCCATATTTCTACTTTAGATTGGTATTAACAAAACTAAAGTTTTTAGAAAAAAGTGAGAGTTTTAAGATAATATACTTCCTAACCTATAATTTGGCCACCCTTTATAAAGAAAACAGGCAATTTTCTTGGATAACTTTAAGCAACTGTAATGGAAGAATATAAGCAAACTGTAACGACCAAAAGATGTATTTTTTTAACTATATATATATATATATATATATATATATATATATGTATATATATATATATATATATATATAAATGTATGTATATATTTGTATGTGTGCGTGTGTGTGCGCGTGTGTGTGTGTACATACATATTTATGTACATAAAGAGAAGATAAAAAACTTTAAAATTTTTTTAAAAAATATAAAACTTTGGAGTTCTCTAGTTATTTGACAATCAAAAGGAACATAAACTTTAAGCTGTAAAGTGCGTCACACGCATTTGTGTGGCAACAATGTATTTCAAAAATACACAACGGCACTTGAAAAAAGAACATAAAATTTATTCATTAATTTTTTATTGTTAAACATTAAACCAGAGAACAATTATATTGTGGTATTTCTTGTTAAAATACAACTGTAATAGTACAAAATTAGTATTTTATTAATGACCACTACAACAAATTGCAATATATTTGAAAAAAGGTATACAGAATGTATGTACATATATTCTAACATACATACATACATACATATGTTGATACATAAATGCATCAATAAATAGTAAATTTCTTTTCTGCGTCTATAGTTTAAAGTTGAAGTAAATAAATTGTAAACACAAAGATTTATTACTATTTTTTTCTGTGGGTATTAAAGTAAAAGTGCTTGTGTTTGGAAAGATCATATTACTTAACTGTGCAAATACCTAATAATCATATGTGGCGAACTATAATGTACTTAACAAAACTTTTCGCCAAGTTTCGTCAAATGTCAATTGCATAAGCAAAGTACGAAACTGATCGCACATTCCGTACGGAAGCAGCTGATTTTGCATTGTGTTATAGATATATTAGTGCCGTTTTATACGCTTCAATTTTTGTTACTCAACTTTTGTTTTTTCCATTAGAAAGAAAGAGAAAACTTATAAAGCCTTCTTTACACGCTTCAACTTTTGTTGCTCAATTTTTGTTTCTTCCATTAGAAAGAAAGAATACTTATAAAGCCTTCTTTACACGCTTCAACTTTTGTTGCTCAACTTTTGTTTTTTCCACTAGAAAGAAAGAGAAGGCTTATAAAGCCTTGAGCAATAAAAGTTGAAGCGTGTAAAACGGCACTTAGTAAACAAATTCCAATGGAGGGCAAAAAATATTTTATCTGAATTTAATAGAAAATGTACAAAGAAAAAATAGCTTATACGACAAAAGAGACACGTTTTATTATAACGGCAATTCAAAGGAAGGAGGGCCTTTAAACATTTTATTTTATTTTCCATTTTTTAACACACAATTTGCAATAAAATTTAATTTTTTATTGTTTATAAATTCAATGATGCACACAGCTGCATTTTTTTAGTACTTTTGGCCCAAAAAAATACATACACCGATATATGTGTAATTTTTCTTTCGTAATTTTCTTAAAACTATTAACAAAAAATTATAAATTTGCATAAGGATAGTATTAAGTATACAAAATATGATTATTAAACGTCTTTTTGCTAATAAATTTCATTTATTTAGAACGAAATTATTTTTTTTTGCAAAAGTACGAATAAGATAAATGTGCAACTGTGCATAATAATTTCTATATTAATGTAAGTACAATATAGCCATGTAAAAGTCTTCAATGATTCGCTTAAACATTTGACAGACTTTTCGTCCAACTATTGACATTAGCTTAAGCCAGATTATGCATATTATAGGTGGGCCTTTACATTTAGAAGTAGTAAGTGGAAGTTTAAAATAATTGACAAGTAAATGATATTAGTCGCCATGAAACAAAATTTTTTCAGTTTCTACAAAAGGCTAAGGATGGTTACAAATTTTCACTATATTTTCGACAATTGTTTTAATTTCATCATTTAAAAGCTGACTGTAAAAACTAATAATGAAGGAGTATTCTTATAGAATATCTTATTTTAATTCCCTATCTTTTTGATAAATAATAATAGTAAGAAGAATTACCGAAAATTCCAAGATAGGTGCGGCGGAATTATCACAAGAAGTTTATAAAATATAACGCGCCAACGTTCATCCATAAACCATCCAACAATGCCTTAAAAGAAATCAATTGCATTCACACTTCCCCCAAAACAAAAAAGCCAATATAAGTGAGATCAAGGTCTATTTAATATTTAACTAATCTAGGAAGTTCTCACCGACGAATGTAAGTTCAATATTTTTCGAAGTGATAATTTATATAAGGTATGAAGAAAACATAAATCAATCTTGGCTACTAAAAATCTAAGAGCTATTGTCATACACTTAGGGGTATGTTTGGTAGAGGGGATGGATGTCGGCAAATGGTATTGGAAATTTAAAGTTCATAGAGGGAATAGCGAATTTGAGCATGCATGTATTTGGATATTTTAAAAGAGGAATTTTTTCCAAGTATCACCAAGCTAAACCAGGATGCCCCGAAGCAAGGGAAAATTGGAACATCCTGCTCAATCCCCTGACCTAGGTGCCTCTTTAGGCTAGTAGGTAGTGTACTAGCTTGTCAGTCTGGGGGTTGTGGGTTCGATTTCCAACAAAGACCTTGGTTTTTTTCACTACAAAAATAAAAAAATATTGTCCGTCGGTGGGGCTGCTCAGCGATGAAGGCATAGTCACTGATCGCTGTGCTGTCTTATACGGCAGTTAATTTCCGACTATCCTTTTACTTTCACCACCTGTTTCATTTCTTTTTTATCCCTTTCCTAAAGAATGTAGCACGGTACTTGACTAAATAGGCATTGCCTGAAGTGTTACTTCTCTTTAAAAAAAAATTTGAACATGTAAGGGCGTAATTAAACATTGTATGGGCATATTTTAAGCAGCGAGTGCAACAAGCAAGTCATCTGTTTTAACGGAAGAATGGGTGAAAATTTCTGGATTAGTTACGAAAAAGCTAGTCTGATGGGCTAATGGAAGTCGTAAAGTTAAAAAGAGGAGCAAAGAGCTAGTGAATGACAATCATATGTACTGATCGTACGCCGAGTTTTGTAAGGAAATTTCTGTGCATTTTGTTATTTTAGTTTAATAATTTAATTAATATTTCGATATGTGCTTGGATTTTTCGACGGAGTTAAAATTACTTTTATTTGGGTACGGTTTTTCATCGACCCTCGTCAAATTTGGTTTGTGAACAAACCGATTTCGGCTGTTTGCCATCTTCAGTGTTCTTTTCGTACTTTGGTTTGTTCACAAACCAAATTTGACGAGGGTCGACGGAAAACCGTACCCAAATAAAAGTAATTAATATTTCTTATATTTACAACTCGCATGTAAATAACTTTATAACAAGTGTATTTTTATTTTTTTTAATTATTTAAAAATATATTATTAAAATTATTTTACAACTCGTTTAACCTTTACGAAGCCATGTTTAAAGCTTAAATTAAAATAATTTTTTTTTGTGTTCAGGAACGTGAACGGAAACGCATGTTTTTTTATTAATTTCCTCAGACAGAAATATTATAAACATAATATTTGTGCTAAATGAATATGAGCATTTGGTTAAAAAATAAATCATAATTTTAAAATGCCCATCACATAAATTACACAGGCGGCAGCCGCATATATTTTGATATGTGGCAATATTAACTATTCGCTGATATTTTAGATTCTATCTTCACATAACGGTACTATTGCTATACATCTATGCTAAGTATAAAGATCTAAACTATTTATTAAATTACTTATATATTATTTTCCGATAGCAAGATAATCAGTTGAGTAATGAAATTTGAACGTCATAAGTATTTCGACATTTGCTAATTTATTATTTTTTAGTTTTGTTTTTATTCGTTATTAAATTCAAGGTATAATATCCATTAAAATAATTGCCCCATTGCCTTCGAAGGCATTATTGAAGCTACTTAGCAGATAGGCGATTAAATTTCATTGTTAAGGTTTTTCTATCGAATTTCTCCTATTGACATGAAACCGAATATCCAATGTTATACAAGGACTTAAACACATTTTTCAAATTTCCTTATTTTTCTCTGTCCTTTCTGGCTGTTGTGCGTTCGATGTAAACAGCCAGCGCTTTCGATGTGCAAACATCATTTTTAAGCCGTGATACAATTTGTATTGGTGCGTCAGTATTCGCGTTTAGCTAGTTCTGTAGGTACCTATTCATTGGAGATAGAATGCCAACAACCTGGCAGAGTAATTCACAGAAACGTGACTGAATAACTTTTTGCCAATGGTGTGCCATCAATTTGTCTTGCAAAAATATTTGAGCGCAAAGAGTTCTGTCTAAAACGTACAAGTTTTGTCTTGCCTGGTTTGATTACAAAATGATTTATGCGCGCATATTCAAAAATTATTGTTATATCTCGTTCATTGGGCGCTCTTAAAATAAAATCCTGTTTATATAGATAGAACAAGCACATGCCAGCAAGAAAATATAAAGATTTTTCCCCCTTTCGATTATATCATTATTAGCTAACGCACTCCCTTGAAGTGTCCCCTATTTTATAGCACCATTAAAACTACTCTCCTTATTAACTAGAACATACATAATTTTTTCTATTTTAAAACTTACAGCTGCAACTCATTGTCTTTTACTCCATATATCGCTAATTTATCGAATAATATTTGATAATTGACAAAATCAAAGGCTTTTGTGAAATCTAAGAAAATGTCTGCAACTCCACTAAATCTTTATCCAAACCTTTACAAATAAATATTTTTCACCACATTAAAATTGCACCCTCAGCACCACAGGCTTGTCTAAACATTATTTTCCTCCATGTAATGTAAAAGACAAGTTTATCATAAATAATTTTCTCAAAAATGTTATCTATCGCTGAAAGTAGTGCTATTGAGCGTTATTTCTCTTCGGTATCGGTAATATTTTGTGACTCTTGAAAGCGTCAGGTTAGATAATAGTCTACTATTTTATTGAAAAGATCGACTAATATTGGAACAATTTTTGAAAAAAATTTAACATTATACTGTCATAGCTGGAACTTTTATATCTTTTAATGTTGGCCGGCTATAACGTTTAATTTTGTATTATCTGTATTGAGATTTTTCATTTATTCTTCTTTTTAAATATTACAAAAGTTTATATTTATCTTCACTAAGTGGTTAACTGAAATTGTGACAAAATTGAACTTTAGCATTTCCATCATAAATATCGCAAAAAAAAATATAATTTGGTACGACAAATAAATAACTTATTATAAAACACACAAATATAAAAAAAAAATCTTTCGCCTGTTCCTATTTTTATCACAGAAAATTATTAACTACAAAGTTAAACAGATAAAAGCGTGTCATGAACTGTTAAGGCCCAACTATATTATGCATATACTGGCTTAAGGCAACTTAAGCAACTGTGCAAATACCTAATAATCATAAGTAGCAAACTGTAATGTACTTAAAACTTTTAGTTAAGTTTCGTTAAATGTCATTTGCTTAAGCAAAGTACGAAACTGATTGCACAATTCTTACGGAAACAGCTGATTTTGCATTGTGTTATAGATATATTAGTAAACAAATTCCAATGGAGGGCAACAAATATTTCATCTGAATTTAATAAAAAATGTACAAAGAAAAAATAGCTTATACGACAAAAGAGACGCGTTTTATTATAACGGCAATTCAAAGGAACGAGGGCCTTTAAACATTTTATTTTCTTTTATACTTTTTTAACACACAATTTACAATACAATTTAATTTTGTATTGTTTATAAATTCAATTATGCACACAGTTGCATTTTTTAGTACTTTTTGCCCAAATAATACATACAGCGATATATGTGTAATTTTTCTTTCGTAATTTTCTTAAAACTATTAACAAAAAATTATAAATTTGCATTAGGATAGTATTAAGTACAGTACAACTTCGACAATCCGGACATGCGCCAGTCCGGACACTCCATTAATTCGGACACTTCTACATTTCGGACAAAATAATATTTTTACCTCTACAATCCGGACAATTTTTTTTTATGAAAGAAAAAAAATAAATTTCGGGGGTTTTCAGTTTTTACTTTGTTTGTTTTATTATTCTTACCTTTGTTTACATTTGGCACTATCATTACTTCAGTTTCGGTACATTCATAAAACATAACATAAAACACTAACTTTAAAGGAAAAGTGTGAAATTTTAAAAAGTCTTGATGAGGGAAAAACTATTAGGCATGTTGCCGAAAAATTTAATGTTCCTAAATCAACGATTTGCGACATTAAAAAAAATAAGGAGAAAATAAAACAATTTATTTCGAATACCTATAACGGACCCGGTAAATATTAAACCAAAATAATATGTATGTATGTAGTACATATGTATGTATATAAAACCACTTTCATAACATACTTATGTATTTTTTTTTGTAGGAAAAAGAAAAGTTATGAAAAAAGCAGAATATCCAGAGTTAGAGGACGCGCTTTACACATGGTTTTTGCAGCAAAGAAACAATCATATCCTGATTTCATCAGAAATACTAAAAGCAAAGGCCAAATTGTTTTATACAAAGATAACGGGAAAGGTCGATTTTTCAGCGAGCTCAGGCTGGTTAGACAAATTTAAGTTACGGCATGGTATTGGTTATCTAAAAATTTGTGGTAAAAAAGTTTCCAGCGATGAAAGCGCAGTAGAGCCGTTTAAAAAAAAGTTTGCTGACATTGTTGTTGAGATGGATTTGAGTGAAGATCAAGTTTATAATGCAAACAAATCTGCCGCTTTCTGGAGAGTGTTGCCTGGTAACACGTGGGTGCATACGAAGGAAAAATCAGCCCCAGGAAGAAAAATTTCCAAAGATCGTGTGATATTTATACCATGCTCAAATGCTGCCGGAACACATAAACTGCCTCTTTTGGTTATTGGCAAATCTGCTAATCCAAGAGCCTTTAAAGGTTATAAAATTCCAGTGGTATATAAAGCAACTAATAAAGGATGGATGTCTACATCCCTTTTTTCGACTGGTTCAAAAACCATTTTATTCCAGAAGTAAAAAAATTTCTAACACAGGTAAACAGGCCACTCAAAGCATTACTGATATTAGATAATGCTCCTTCACATCCTAAAACGGATGAAATAAATTTTGATCCAAATTTTAAAGTTATGTTTTTATCACCAAAATGTACAGCAATATTACAGCCTATGGATCAAAATTTAATACAAAATATAAAGGTTACTTACAGAAAGCGATTATTGCAACATATTTTATCAGAAAATGCTGATGACGTCGATGTGGTTAAAACTTAAAAAATGTTTGGCCTTAAAGATGCGGTTAATTTCTTGGATTTAGCATGGCAAAGCATTAGTGAAAAAATATTCAGAAAAGCTGGTCTGCATTGTGGCCAAGAACTGCATCTTGTTGGGATGATGAAGATTTGATACCTCTTCAGGTTCTGGGTGAAGAACTGCTGTCTGATAGCATCGCTGATGGCATAAAATCCATTCAAAATTTGATTGGAGCTATGAAATTCAGTAACGACCTAACTGAAAAAGATATCAATGATTGGGCAACTGGTGCAAATGAATTTTCATTGGAGTTTTCCGATAAAGAAATAATACAACAGGCTAAACAAAAAGAATCGCCAGTGCTGCTTATGGACTCTGAAGACGACTTTGTAGAAATGGCTGCTAAAACAAATATATCTACTGCAGATGCAAAGAAATCATTTTCAGTTTGTATTCAGGGGACTGAGGAGAATAATATTGATTTGCAGGATATTCTTTTGTTGAAGAGGATTGAGCAAAAAGCACAAATCATTCATCTCAACCAAGTTAGTCAGCACAAAATAACTTCTTTTTTCGATAAATCATAATATGTACATATTTAATATAATAATTTAATGTAATAATTTAATGTTTTTTAATAAATCATAGTACATATGTATGTATTTAATTCACCTAGATTGTTTTAAAAATTTTCACTACTATAGTGCGGACAACTCGATAATCCGGACTTGCCCAAAGCTATATGTGTCCGGACTGTCGAAGTTGTACTGTATACAAAATATGATTATTAAACGCCTTTTTGTTAATAAATTTCATTTATTTAGAAAGAAATTATTTGGATCAGCATGACACAATAACTCGAAGGTAAGTGCAGTTTGATAGCTGATTTTTTTTTTTTCATTATATAATCTTTTATACAACTTTTTATATATTTTTAAAAAATAATTATAAGAACAAAGGAAAAGAACTTTTGCACTTACCTAATGAATTATCAATGTCATGTGTCATGATGCCAGCATAAAATCGACCATATTCAGGGATTGGTAAAAATCCGACTTATCGCATATGTTTTGTTTTACATTACCTATCTCTGAGAGGGACTACTTGTGTTTATTATTGAGTAAATACAAATGATTCTGTAAAGGAGTAGAAGAACAAATACATATAAAAAAAGAAAATAAAAAAAATAAAAAAGAGTAAACGATAGAAATGTTATCTTCCTCATAAAATTTTGTGACATAAATTTTACTATGTGCAATAAAATAATACTGTATGTAGACCTGCAGTTATACACATACAGTGGCTCACAGCTTATTTCGTGCAGATACAAAATACAACTTAAAATGCTTACCACCAAGAAAATTTATGATTATATCAAAAAGACAAAAAACATTGCTTCTTTAACTAAAAAAAATGTATATTTATATTTTTGAATTGTGTACAAAAGTAATTTAAAGAAATTTTAAAATATATAAAAAAATTCAGGTCACAGCTTATTTCGTGCACTACCAGCAGCTTAAAAACACTTTGCTGGAATACTGTTTAGTATTTGGTATGGCCTTCCTTTTGCTTAATTACATCTTTAAGATGATTATCCATCAAGGCAACAAATTTTTGGGTAGTTTCGCTGGATATCTTCCGCCACTTCTCGACCTGAGCAGTTTTTAGTTTGTTCAGATTACTAATGAGCCTTTTGCGTATCGCCAAATCCAAAATTGCCCATAAATTTTCTATTACATTTTAGTCAGAAGATTGTGGAGGCGAATTCATGACGTGTGGACAGTGCCATATCAGCCATGACTGCACAATTTTGGATTTATGTTTCGGGTCATTGTCTTGGTAAAAAATTGTTTTTTCAATAAGTTTAAATACATATTTTTGTCCATTATTCTTTCTATAAAAACAATGTTACCAACTCCAGAGGCAGCCATATAAGCCCAAACACACAAACACACTTCCGCCACCGTGTTTATTCTGGTGCTCTCTCTCTCTCTCTCTCTCTTAGCCTTACACCACCCGTAATTTATACCATCCGAACCAAAAATATTAAATTTTGAATCGTCAGCTCAAAGTTAAGCCGACTTTGCATATTCTTCTTTGATATAAACGGCTTTTTTCGAGCTACTCAATCGTGGAGCCCATGTTTCCGCAGAACATGGCATGCTGTTTCGGCACAGCATGGCATACCCATTTCCTTTTCAACCTCTACCACCAATTTTGGAGCCGACATCTTATCCGGACAATTTTCCTTTTTTTAGCATCAGTAAAACTTTTATTAGGCGCATTTCTTCTCTTGTCCGCCACTCGATTCTCGCGTACATAAAAAATGAGCTAGGACCAATTTTCGTTTTTCTTAACTTGTCCGTTTAGCCATCTTTAAAAACACACATGCTACTCTTTTTTAATGGCGTTAAAGAATAATTATACTTAAATAAACAATAGAAGTGAATACTTAACAAAATAAAGAGTAACGTGAAATACCGTTAGCGTAGCGTATTTACAGAGAAGCACTACGAAAAAAAAACTGCACGAAATAAATTGTAACCAATTTTTTCTAAAAAATAATCTATTTTGAAATATTTTAAAAGAAAGGATAAATTTTTCAAATTTTCTTTATTATGATGCATTTTCTTATATAAATATTTAGTTATGTTAATTTTTTTTGATATCATCATTAGCTTTAATTCTATAAGGTTAAATAGATTTATTTTGCATCTGCACGAAATAAGCTGTGAGCCACTGTATATGTGTGTGTGTGTGTATTCATGTATCTCAGATAATTTTTAAGCAGATTATTTTATGCCACATACATACAAAAGTTTAAAAATATTATTTCATGATCGTTGACTAATGGACGAGGGTGTTAGAAAGTTAACATTTAAGAGTTTCTGAAATTGTGATAAGTTTGTGATATTTTGTGATCGTTGAAAATGAAAACATTAACTGAATTGTTGCATAGAAGAGGTTTTTATTCAATTAAGTTTGTAAGTGCGGTTTTACACACATCAACTTTTGTTGCTCAACTGTTGTTTTTTTCCATTAGAAAGAAAGAGAAAGCTTTATACCCCTTCTCTTTCTTTCTAATGGAAAAAACAACAGTTGAGCAACAAAAGTTAAAGTGTGTTAAACCGCACTAGGCGTAGAGCCTGGAAATGGGATAAAAAAAAATTTAATTCTGAAATTTTAGAGGAATTCTTAAAAATTATATTTTGCTTTAATTCGTCGATTAAAATTATCGCTCACACGCACGCATACACATATACTCGTAATTAACAATGTGAAAAATACTTAATTTTTGTTCACATGTAATAGCCGATAGTGTTATCTGTGTATATATATTATTAAATAGATAAAATCTAAAACGTTAATCTAAAAAGAATTTGATATTAAAAATATGGAGTAGTTTCTTTAATACATTCACTTGAAATAAAGAAGTGACAGTGTCACTCTTCCATAATTCATTTTATGTTGGAAAATAAAATTAAACGTTAGAGTTAAGAGAATAGATAGGAATCGGAAATTTAAGGAATATCAAGGCTTTTCTGCTTACAAAAATTTATTTTGCTTTATCATTTGTAAGCTATGAAGGTCGGTGCGCACTAAAAATACTTCAACTTAACCTCTGAAAATATATCCACTCAATCAGTTGAGAATATATCCACATAACTGTTATACATGTGTTTTGTCAAATTATTTAAACGTTACACGCCACCATGAAAATTTAAAAACGTGATTCTAACTTCAGAGAACACTAACGGTAAAATAGTTGTTGTTTTTCATTTGTTTAAAAGATTTTAAAACAATAAAAAAAAAACCTTTGAGTATGTGATCAACTTATCTTTAAACACACGTTCTGCTTACGTGTTATCAACAGCAATTAATATTTGTTAATTTTAATATAACAGTAAGGATGAGTTAAATATTAATAAAGTGTAAAAAGTTTTGCATTTAGGATGGTGTTGATATATTTTTTGGATACCAACTTGTTATAGTAACGCCGGAGGGTCCCGTAGGATTCGCTGCGTTCTATTTGTGAGAGTTATACCTTTCTAAATGGTAATCCTGGAGGGTCCCGTAGGATTCGCAGGGTTAGAATAAAAAGGCGAGGTTATTTAGTTACAATTGCTGTTTATTGCTAACAAACCTGGAGGGTCCCGTAGGATTCGCAGGCCGCTATTTTATTAACTTATAACCCAACTTCCGCTTAGTCTCACAGTTCTTATTGAGCTGTGGGTTCTAACTGCTACGTTAAGCTGTACTTCACAAACTCTTCTCTTAATCTAACACTTATTTACTATTTATACTATTCATTAACAATTGTTTTGCTGACTGAAGAAGTCCATGATTGGTTGCAAATAATAATAATGTAATATAATATGAACAGTAAACTTAAATAAACTTGCTGACAAATAATAATAATATAATATTATGCGAGGGTGACTCACAACAATGGCTTCCCCATGCCCCCCAAATTGACGGGGCATAAAGTGCCAAGATGGCGCGCATTCCACCTACATGAGTAGATATGATCTTAATAAAAAAACTACCTAATCCCGAACACTGACTCACCAGTGTATTCACAACGAAAGCGCAAACCGTTTATAGCGAACAAACAGCCCGTAAAGACGGAAAGAAATGACAACAGTGTATATTTCATTTACTGGCAAAACAAATTCGAACAGCTTAATTACTTTTTATAGTTTAACTTGGAAGTAATATAGTTTGCCATTATAAACAGAGTCATTGCGTTAATATATTTATGAGCACAGGACAAGCAAACAAAAAATCTTTAATATGAAACAACATTTTCACTAAGGAATTTTCGTTGATTAAAATCATTTTTTTCTACAAATTAATTTATTTGTATCTTTCTGAAATTAAATTCAAAGTTTTCCACAACAAACAACAATAATAACTCTCACAATTTTTATAATTTGGCCATACCGCATGGCAAAATTGCTTTTGAAGCTAACACTGTCACCTTCTATGAATTCGCCTTGCATCTAATTTGTTTTCTTTTTTCTCTTTGCGATTGTATAAACACTCATAAATGCTGCAGTTAAAAAATGTTCTGAAAAGAAAATCTTTTAATGTTTTTGAAAGGCAAAAGTTAATATTTAACGACTGCCAAATTTTTGCTTTAGTTTTGAAATAATAAAGAAAATAAAACTAAAATATACTTATAATGACATTTTCCTTTCTAAATTATATCAATGGCCGCAAATTAATTAGAAATTAACAAATTAGAGAGTTAAATTGTATATCGTTTTGAAACGAGGTTTTAATTTTATTGCAAATTGCTAATTTTTCAGTTGATTCAGACCTGTTTCCTTTATTTTTTCAATATTAAGTTTTAGAAGTTTAATATTTACCCATAAATATGGAAAGTATTCTACTCGTATCCCCTTTAAAAAACGTCAAGGCGTGATTGCTCGAAAAATTTACGTTTGCTGCAATTCGAGGCTAAGGTTAGTCAAACAGTGATATTTGCTGGTCCTCAATAACGTAATATGATAACTGAGTTTCTTAAATTTTATGATATTGACAACGTTTGCTTTCGGCGTTTTTAGATAATGATTTGAAACCATTGGGATTTTCTGACGAAATTATTTAAATGTCTAAAACCACAAATGTATTTAAACATGTTCTATAGAAGAAGATTCATTTGCCACATTGGCGAAAATAAGAATTTATTTTTAGTTTTTTTGCAACATTAAAAATAACAATTATTATTTTTGTAGGAAAAAAAATAACGCACAGATAAGTAATTATTATGTTTAGCTGATTTGAAAGTCAATATAAAATTTATCGGCTTTTTAGACGATTTCAAAAATCTTTTACACAAAATATGGCAATCTGGCAACTTTGCTAAAATGTATTTAGTATTTTGAAATAATTATTTTTATTTGCAGTGTCAATTATTCAACTGCCGATATATCTACGTAACGTATACATATAAGTTACATGAAAATGGAGGTCAAGAGTGAATTTGTAGAAAAAAAAATATTGTTTGTACTACACCCACTTCCGCTTCATGCAAAAAACTAAATAAATACAATTTCTTGTAGCTTGCGAATTTTTTATAAGAAAATTTTTATATAAAACTTTTTAATAACACAAAAAAAAAGATCTTTATAGAAATTAAATTATTTGATTACATGGAAATATAATTTAAGTTTTAAACTTAAACAAAACGAATGAATATAATGACTGCTGTCAATTTGGTGCACCCTTATGAAGTGAAAATCTAAAAATTCAAAATTTGATAAACACTTGCTACCCACTTGGCAGCTTATTTGTTAAACAGCGTGTGTTATAACATCTAAATATAAAAACCAATATTTCAATTAATACCGAAACAATTTAAATGCGAAATTAAGCAATATTAAAATCATACTTTAGTTGCTTCATCATAACAAAATTAGACGAGTAACGCAGGAGAAAGAGAAATGACAAACAAGAATAATAATTACGTTGTTTACTGCCGCAAGTAGTTTTCTGTATATATGGTTGCCAATAAGTTCGAACAAAAGCGACAATTTTGGGAACGATTTTCCACCATAGTTTCAGAAGTGTGTACGAACCCTCTGCACATACAAGTTGGTGCCAAATTGTTTAATAAAAAATTTAAAAAATAAATTGCGCAACAAACTAATGATTCAAAGAATATAAATAAAAGATTTGCCAAAAATATAACTTCACCAGAAAAACCTAAAGACAAAGAATTTAACATAAATTTTAAATTTAGTTCACAAAATACTCGCAAATTTTTAAAAATAACAAGTCAGCGAATACCAGCAAACCAAAGTAAAGTAGAAAATTGACAAAAAAAAATTAAAACGAAAATTACCGTTATTTTTTCTTTTGTTAGGCAGTAAATTGACGTAAATAAATACACTTTTTAATAACAAAATTTTTTCTTTTTATACAAATGCAAAGTACATTTTGTAAAAAAGCGGCGTATTTCATCTTTCAGAACGTCAGTTGCTTGTGGGTTGTTCACGTAAATCCCCCCAAGCAAATGACCCCCAAAGAAAATAGTCCAGCGCCGTTAAGCCACAAGAATTGAAAAGGAAACTGATCATTAAATATGATTTTGTTGAAAAATGCATTATTTTCGTTCAGTTTTTCAAACAGTCAATTGCCCTTTCGAGGCAAACAATGGCCGGTCGACATTAATTCTTAAATGAGCTGAACTTTATAAGTCTAACGACGAAGATATTTATATAAAATGTTGCGCACAGTGCCTCTAGTGATAACCAATTGTTGCAAACGTCGACGAGTTGATGTTCGTGTTCTCAATGTTCTCAACATTTTCCTGTAGAGCGGTTATGTTACCGTGAGCCTCGAATTTAGCTATTAAATTAGGCTCACGACGGATACAGTGAAATTGTACCATTTTGATAGAAAATTTTCACAATTAAAATTCTTTGCCCAAGAATGTAATATTCCGTTCTTAGAGTTTCTTTCCGAAATAAATGTCAAAGGAATGACAGTTCAATTCTTGACATTTAATTATTTGACAGATAACCTCAAATTTGTACTTTGTATTGAAAGTTATTAAATTAACAACAAAAATATAATAACAAAAAATGATAAAAACAAAAATTACACCAAAAAATTTAATACTATTTTCTATAATTATTAAAACAAATCGAAAATTTTCTAAACATGCAAAACTTTAACAAAAAAAAAATAACAAATTTCGAGGAATAAAAAATTTTATTAAAAGTTTTTGTTGATACATTTTAAAATATGATAAAATATGTGTTATTTCCTAACTTAATTTATTTAAAAAAAAGCCGAATAATAGCGATATTAAAATGGCAACGTTTTTACCCTATGATTTCAAAAACATCTAAAAAGGTTTAAAATCGCTAAAATAGCGTTTTAATTGTTTATTAAATTTTCATAAGCAATAGTAACCTTGATTATGTTTATTTAAAATAATTTACTAAACTTGTAAATATACTTAGAAAAATTACAGAAAATTTAATAATGTTAATATAAAAGATTGCCGTCATTATAATTTAAAAAATCAGCAGTTCTATTTTAAGATTTGTCACATGGTATAAAATATTTTTCACATGAATGTTTCGTGTTTAAGATTATTTATCTTTTAATTGGATGCCTTAATCTGTAAATAATTTTCTCATTTTAGAGACTTCATACTAATGAGAATACTGTAGATATTTATTCGCTGTTTTTGAAAAAAAAGCCAGAGAAAATGGGGTCTACAAAAATAATTTGACAGGCCAGTGTATTTGTCCATGATCTTAGTTCGCTCAATTTATTTATAGATTAAACAAAAGTAGACATAAATATGTGAATTTGTGACTCTTTTATTATCTGTTTAGAATATTTCAGCGACATTATACATTTTTACATTATATTTAAAATTTTCGTTTACTTTAAATAGCAAAGTAATTTTTCAAATGTATTTTAAGGGTTTTTTTAGTACTTTTTTCTATTTTTTCGCCGTCATCTCTTAAAACAGAGCTGGTAAACCTGTCATCGACCTAATAAATACTTTGTTTCCTTACATAAAAAAAATATTGGAAGTACAATAGCTGAAATGTAAATAAAACTGATGATACTATAAAACATCATTAAAGTCAAGTCAAAATTTTATTAAAATTAATTGGTCAGTTTATGTATACGAAGAGGACTGCACGTGATTTTCGTTTTACAATTTTCTTTTCTCGGTAAAACTTTTTAAACAAACAGTTCATTTTACTTTCTAGCTAAGGCTCTCTACATGTTTAAAATTAATCAAATTATTTATTTTAAAATTCAATGAGTTTTCCACTCAGGATATGCAAATTTATTTATACAATTTCCTTACATTCTCTCCTCAATTCGCGTTACCCTGCATATAGTAAATTTTATTTTCTGCAGTTTCTATCTTGATTGCTTAAGATTTAGATTTGTAACACGTTAAAAGAAAAGAAAATTTCAATTACATGAAAATATGTAACACCTTCCACTCGCATTTTTCTCTCTCCCTCTCCCTTTTTTACAAAACAATAATATGATTCATAATTTTCAATATGGCTTTAGAAAGGGATGTGGAACAGAGGAAGCTATCATCAATGTTATAAATTGCATATGTAATGGGATAGATGAAGGGAACAATAGTGTTGCAGGTATTTTTTATGATCTTTCAAAAGCGTTTGACCTTGTAGATCACAAGATTCTTATTCAAAAGCTTATGTTCTATGGAGTTTCTGGAAGTGAATTGCTACTTTTTAAAAGTTATCTTACAAACCGAAAACAGTACGTCCAAATTAAAGATAGTAAGAGCTCTACTAGACCCGTGGAGCATGGGGTACCTCAGGGTAGTGTTTTAGGGCCTCTACTGTTTTCTATTTACATTAATGATATTAAAAATCTCGGCTTAAATGGAAAACTTTTTCTTTACGCCGATGACATTTGTCTAATATATCATTATAAACATGAAACCGTACTAAAGGCGTATATGGAGAGAGATGCTTCTCTTATATCAGAATATGTCGCAATAAATAAGCTTAAATTAAATGCCAATAAGACTCAATTAATAAGATTCAGTCCATATAGACCCAGTAATACAAATTTTAGTGTATTTGTTGAGGGTAAAGAAATTTTAGATGTTCAGAATGTCAAGTACCTTGGTATTTGTTTACAGAGTAATCTTTCTTGGAGTCACCACATTCATCATTTAAAAACAAAAATGTCTCAAGGAATTGGATTTATCTATAAATTTAAAAATAAGTTCGATCGTAATACAAAGTTTTTACTTTATAATGCTTTAGTTCATAGCCATTTGAATTATTTGGCTGTTGTTTATGCATGGAAAAAGAGTTGTGAACTAAAGTCACTTCAACGTGTACAAAATAAGGCTTTAAAGTTAGTAGCTGATCTCCCGTTGACATATCCAACGTTGCTGTTATATACAAATGTGTTTAAAACAATTTTGCCAGTTCATGCAATTTGTAAAATGCAACTATTATTGTATGTTTTTAAAAATTATTATCGTATTGGCCATCATACTATAATATTTTCAAATAATCAACAACACTACAATACCAGAAATAATAGCAATTTGATCGTTGCAAGGTGTAGGTTAGAGTTAACCAAGCAAAAGGTTCAGTTCATGGGTAGTTATGAGTTTAATAGATTGCCTCAACATTTGAAGGCAATAAATAGAATTTCTTTGTTTAAAACAAAACTTAAAAAATATTTATATGGAAACCTGGAAGAACTTCTGATTTAGTGGAAATTTTGGCAAATATGTACATTATATCTTATATTCTATTAAATTTTGGTTAATTTGATTGTATAAAGAAGCTTTAATACTTTAATGATACTTATGTATAAAATTATTGCAACTCGCCTCTATAATGCCTATTGGCGCTGGGGCAAACAAAACAAATTTTGTATTGATTTGTATAAGAAAGAATTAATAATAAAAAAAAAAAAAAAAAAAAAAAAAAAAAAAAAAAATTAACTCAAAAGAGTGCGTATCGCGTGACAAATTTAAGGCTGGGAAGTAAAATGTCTGTCAAATGATTAAATAATGCTAAGTTTGAGGCTCATGCAAACATAGCTGGTGTACAGCAAAGCGTTGAGAATGAGCCTAGAAGATTAACTCGCAAGGCAATATTTTGCACACAAATCTTCACGTTTAAAAAGTTCAAGAATTCAATTCATTGTTTGCTTCGATCGTTTGTAAAGTGAATATTTGAAAAACTGAACTAAAATTCGTTTATTTCAACGAAATCATCTTTAGTTATGGGGCGCCCATTGCCAATTTGGCGTTAATGGGGCTCACAAAATCAACAAACGGTCCTTGAAAATCCATTACATTCAAAGAAAGTGTCCGCATTGTGGGGATTGTGTTCAGACGATATCATTGCCCCATATTTTATCGATACATTGAAAGAAAGAAAAAATCATTTCCTAAAGAAGCTATAGAGGAGTATGTAGAATTTCCGATGGTTATAGGTAGAGGAATGAGAAGAAAAAGAAAAATTTGAGCTTTTGTGTCTGGTGCTGTTTAAAGGTGTTGCAACTACTGTTGTTAAAGTGACACTCAAGCAATCAAAAGGATTGGCAAAACAATTAGCTGCACTCAAAATGGAATTGGTGGCTGGTATATTTAATGGAGGACTTAACATGAGAACTGCAGTAACTACTGAGTAACAAGCTGCAGCACTTTTATCAGCAGCAACAATTGCCAATTGTTGAGCCGCTCCCACAGATGATGTTTGGACTACTGTAGACGTGCTATTGCCACCTGATTTGTGGGTGACCGCAAAACTTAACGATTTACTTTGTTGTTGTTGTGTGGTAATGTTGCCGTAGATGTTATTTTAAAGCATTTTGCTGCTACTGCAGCAAATGTTGACGTGCAGCTGGAGGTGATTCTGAGGATGAAAACGGGGCGTACAGCGTATCAAGCGCATTATAAGGTGCTGACGGAGCCAAGGATGCCGTTTTATGTGCGGAACTTGAAGTTGAGTTATTGGTGTTGCTACCACTATACGATGAAGGAAAAAAAATTGGCACCGTGAATTGTCTGTGCTACTAAACCATTATAACCAATTTTTTGTGGCCACAATTAGTTGGTGTTGGCATCAGTAAACTTTGGTTTCAGCAAGATGGTGCCACAAGCCACACGGCCACCCAAACAATACAATTATTGCATAAGAAATTTCCCGGTTATGTAATTTCTCGTTTAAACGATGTCAATTGGCCGCTTCGTTCTTATAATGTAACGCCGCTGGGTAAATTCTCTTCGGTCATTTGAAAGTCCAACAATCTACAAACAACTGATGTTCTAAAAGATAAAAATTGGCGCTACATTGATGTCATAAGCGTAGCTTTGTTGCAAAATGTGCTTCAAAATTTTCGAAAAGATCGGAGGTGCAGCTTCTGACGTATGAACGTATCAGAAGCTGCACTTCAAGCCAAGCTAATAGATGCGTCTAGTCGAAAAATGCTCTAATTAGGTATTATAAGAAAAAACTTTGAAATAGGTAGATGTGCTTTATTCTTTGCCAAATGTTAAGATAATATTTGCGTTAAGAGATAAACCATAGAATTAGTTAAGTATATAGAAAGGACTGCACATAGAAAATGTGGAGTTATGAAAAAAAAACTATGAAATAAAACATTTTTCTCGAAAAAAAAGTCGTTATTGCATCAGCTACCGTAGTTGGTTTCTCTTATATATTACAGTCATACATACATACATAAGTATAGGAATAAAGAAACAAAACTATTTTACAGTTCTATAGTTCAAAACTGCGTACATGAATAATATGCAGGTTCGAAGATTAAAGTTCTCTTCGTACCAAGACTTTTATGTGCTTGTATGAATATGTAAATAAATACGGCGTACTTTTATAGGTACCTATTTTAAATACATACATACATATATAACAAAAACTTTGTAATTAAATTTAGAGGACGACCTACAAATAATATACACAAGACAAGACACGCATATACGTACATGCATACATACATATGTATGCATGTGTATGACTTTGAATTAAATCACAGACACGCCACACAAAGAAAAATAGCAGAAGAAATACACGTAATGGCTCTAATTTTTTCACTACACAACAATTTAAAAAACGCACTATTTTTTAGCAAAAATACAACAAACCCAATTTTTTTAAATAATTCTGGAAAATAATGTATAGCATTACTTAGTTAAATAACAAAAAATCAATTTAAGAAATAACCACTCATATTAGAAATAAAACGGTCTGTAGCCAAGTCAAATATGAAGAACAAATGATTTTTTAATTAAAAACGAGAGAAATTCTATTGAAAAAAAGAGAAATAAATTCATCACTATCCAAGCGTAGCATAGTATGTCAGACATGGAAAATAGAATTTTCATATGATACATTATACCGTCGGAAAAAGTACTGAATTGAAGGCTTTTTGTTTAACTGTTTAAATCATTATTTGCGCTGTGCACACCATTTTCTGTCTTCTCCATTAGGTTTTGTTCGTATGTTTTTGGCAGTCCCAATCTAGCTTAAAGTTTTCTACTTTATTGGAAGCAAGTAAACAAGCCAGAAACGTTAGGAAAAAAAGACAAGTAAAACACTTTGCTTTCACTTATCTCAGCTATAACATTTTGCGCTTTTTATCGGAAATCGTTTCATTTTTAAATAATGTTTTATTGACATTTTTCAAGGGACACTAGTATTGTTCGAATTCTCACAATTTTTTAAAAAGCACCCAACTTACACAAAGATACTTTTTATGTAACTGGTTTAAAAAATACTGTAAAAGTTCAATAGCACTTAACTTTCCATCCCTGTCGAGTAATATTTATTTAGAGAGAAAATTACAAATGAGCATGTTCTTGGAAGTTATTTATTGAGAGCATGACAACACATTAAGAGAAATTTACACACAAGAGAGTATTGTTAACATTTCATTTTAGTACGTTAAATTGAGAGAAGCAAAAAACTGGTTTTTAGTTCGGCTATTTTTATTTATAGTGATGGCAATAGAAATATATACATATACACACATACATATGTCAGAACACTATACACTATTTACATTATTCTATACTCGTTTTGTGATATTTTCGATGTTCCGTTGAGTAAATCTACGTTCAAAATTTTTAGTCTTTGGCTGCTATGCCAGCAGCTCTCTACAAAAAATTAACGATAAAAAGTTGGGTCTGTAAACGATGATGAACGAATATAAAAACGGCGTGGTCGCCACTTATATTTTTTTTATTGTATTTATTTCATACGTAAAAAACAAAAGATGAAACTCTACTAGAAAGCATACAGAAGAAAAAGAAGAAGCAACGAAAACAGTCGCATAATATACGAGTCATGTGTATGTTTATACAGTCATATGTGATATACTTATACTGAAATTCTTTTGTTTTGGTTCAATTCCCCTGCTACTCCTACTTTTCGTCTTCTGAATTGCTTTTACCCATATACACTGCAATATAATAATATAGAAAAAGGCATTTCGATTTTGTAAGTTATTTTCGCTTTTTTCTAGTGTTATATTGAATTGATGAACAGAGGATGGTGAATAACAAAAGACTGTGCATAAAGTGGCAATAGTGAGAGGGGAACCACAATAAATTATTGTATAAAACAAAAATAACGACAAAGAGATTTTGTTCAAATAGTTAAACAAAGGTGCCGATAATTAAAGAGAATTTCCTAAAAAAATTTAATTTTTTTATGAGAAAATTTTAGTGAAAATTTATTTTTTTTTTACCTTACAAATGTGACAACTACTGAAAAACGTCAGTGGTATACACACACTAATGTGTACCTGTTTAAATTTTATATACTATATAGGGTTTATTGCAATAACAGTAACAGCATTTCCAAATGACGTCACTGAGAATGAAACTGCAATTTGTTGTCACCCTAACCCTGCTCCAATTTATTATTTTTCTCACCCACAACCTTACAACACGACAATAAACTCTAAAAAGCCGACACAGAAAAGCATGTAAATAATTATAATAAAAGGAAGTTATTTCCTTAAGGCTGAATAACCTTGATTGCAAATTTACTTGTAACTAATTTTTCTAACTTTTAGAAAATAAAAACAATTGATTGATACCTACACAAACGCACAAACTTGTTTAAATTTATTCACCCTTATCACTTTCATCTTTTATTATTATACGTCTCCTCAATTTCTTCTCTTTTTTCCTTTGACTTTTATTTAGTAAAACATTGTATTTTTTAGATGTATGTATATGTACATATGGATGTGTGTGTTTGTTTTGTTTAAAACACCAAATTTATACTCACCAACAAGCAAAACCAATGTAATTTAAATAAACGCTGATATTCTTTAATTTATATACCTACATATCTAAATACACACACAAACATACATGTGTATGTGTACCTACTTTTAAGCATTAAATAATATTTCCATGCAAAATAATTTGGTGAATTTGTAAAACCCCATTTTGATAATTAAAAATGTCACTTTGATTACTTTTTGGTTGAGCCTTAAAGCACAACTATAATATGCATAACCTGGCTTAAGCTAATATCAAAAATTGAACGAAAAGTCTGTCAAATGTTTAAACGAATCATTGAAGACAATTACTTGTACTTATATGAATGCACATTTGTTTTATTCGTACTTTTGCAAAAAAAAAATTCGTTCTAAATAAATGATATTTATTAGCAAAAGGCGTTTAATATTCATATTTTGTATACTTAATACTATCCTTATACAAATTTATAATTTTTTGTTAATAGTTTTAAGAAAATTGCGAAAGAAAAATTACATATATATCGTTGTATGTATTATTTGGGTTAAAAGTACTAAAAAATGCAGCTGTGTGCATCATTGAATTTATAAACAATAAAAAAATAAATTTTATTGCAAATTGTGTGTTAAAAATGGAAAAGGTAATAAAATGTTTAAAGGCCCTCCTTCCTTTGAATTGCCGTTATAATAAAACGCGTCTCTTTTATCATATAAGCTATTTTTTCTCTGTACATTTTCTATTAAATTCAATTAAAATATTTTTTGCCCTCCTTTGGAATTTGTTTACTAATATATCTGTAACACAATGCAAAATCAGCTGTTTCCGTACGGAATGTGCGACCAGTTTCGTACTTTGCTTAAGCAAATGACATTTGACGAAAAGTTTTGTTATTATATGATTATTAGGTATTTGCACAGTTGCTTAAGTTGCCTTAAGCCAGTTTATGCATAATATAGGCCTTTAAACCCTTTTAAAAGTTAAACAGTTTTTTATTTTAAAAAATATTTGATTTATAAGAAAAGAATTTTTAATCTTAAGAATATGTATTTTATATCCCTTTATATCCGTTATCCTTTTTAAAGAAATTTCTATAGTAAATTTCTTCAAAAAGGATAAAATTCTTTGCTCAAAAGTATTACAGGCTTTCAATTACCTTTTTTAATAAAGTAATGTCAAAGCAGGACAGCTCTTTTTGTGACATCTAATGATTTAACAGACAATTTATATCCTAACCTGAAAATTGCTCACCCAGTGACTTCCGATCGGTAATGTTTTGACCACCACTGTAAGTACGTTTTATGGAAAAAGAGCAACCCATTAGAAAACTAAGAACACAAAACAGCTAAAGAATACAATCATACATACACATACAAAAGTATGTATGTATGTATGCATTTTGAAATGATTAATAATTAAAATAGATAGATACCTATGTAAAATTACCACAAAAGCATTGTCCAAGCACTCAATGTTATCTGGATGTCACAAAATTTTTACTGTGTCATTATTGAATAATTAAACTTCACACATTGACAATTCCAAAAAGTGGTGTGGTTACCTACATACGTATTTATGTAAATCCGAAAATAATTTATAATTTCAAATATTAAAATACAGATTTGTATATTTTTAAATCCTTCAAACTAATACATAGGTATTACATCATCACTTTTTATTACATCATTTAAAATATGTATGTATGTATGTATATTTAAAACTACTAGCTTAAAAAACACTAGAAGGTGGCTAAGTATGTGTAAATATATTTTCACAAAAAAACAAACAAAAAATACATATGTATATACAGAAAATAGTATTTTAAAATATATGTACACACACATGCATATAAATATGTAACTGCAGTTTTCAGAAAAAAAAAAATGAAACGGAAGAATTTTCATAACGACGTCAAAGAAAACAAATGAACAGCGGAAAATGCAAATGCAGTACTTTAGTCAGTCATTCGTTTTGTGGGATTTGATTTCCCATATTAAAGAAAAACAAATTGAGCACAAATAAATGGGGAAATGAGAACGAACGTATTATAAATAACAAAGCAACAAAGAGTTAACAAATGTATGCCCCAGAACACGCTGAAACAGTTGGTATAAAAATGCACATACATATATTTATCAAATTCAAACTTGATTCTAGAATAAAGCGTATCTACTATAAAGAGAATTTAAAGAGAAAATGTAAAAGAAACAATCTTCTATATTAAACCATTAAAACTTGTTTATTATGTTTACATTTTATATGTTCGTATGTAGTGTCCTACGTCAAAAATTGTTTTGTAGAAAAATAGGAAAAATCTGTCACACTCATTCATATTATTTGAAATTATCATCACTGGCAAGAATCGCAAATCAAGAGTATCATGATTTAAAATAAAACGAGTAATTACAAGCACATACATGTAGATAAAAAGTAAAAATTGTTTAATTTTTATCTCAACATTTTTTTAATTTTTTTCTTAAAATCCGCCGTCGCCAGTATATAAAACAAATTTGTGTTACTTTATAGAAATTATTTGTTTATTTAACGTTTGAAAAAATTTTTAATTGGAGGTTACATGTTTACAATAAGTATTCTACTTAATCAGTTTTGATTTTAAATTTTAATAATTATAAATCATCACCTTTATGTGTTCAGTTCTTTAAGACTTCTGCTGGCTGTTTTTTTAATTTTACTCAGCTGCTCCAGAGGTTGACTGCAGAACTAAAACAATGACTTGTGTGCATGAAGTTGTTATACGCCTTTTTAAGTTTATTATATTTTACGATTTTGGGACTTTTTGTATTTTTTATATGTTGTTGTTGTTGCTATTTAAAAAAATAATCGCAAAAGTAACAGTACACTTAATAAATCATTAAATATTTAAGTTGATTTCTGGCTTCACGTTTAGTTCTTTAAAAATATGAAAAGAGAAAATTAACGAAAAAAAACAAAGAAATTTCTCTCACACTATTGAGCACTTGACATTTACTTTCATCTCTTTCAACTCTCTTGGATTTTCTGAGAGAATTATAAACTTTTTGTTTTTGCACAGATCTCTCCCTTGCAGCAGGTTTTGTATCTTGTATTTTTAACAATAATTTGAATCGTTTTAGATACGAAGTTGGTTTAATCGGGTTTTGTTGTTTTTGCTTTTACTGTTTAGTAGATTATATACTCTATTCATTAACGAGCAACGAACAAACGAGCGTTTACTAAAGGTAGACAGTTGAATTTTGCCTCAGCGGCGTTACGCGACGTTAAAATTTCGTGCGAAGACACAAGTTAACACCAGCAAATCTACGCGATTCGAACACACAGGCAAAAAACCGAACGAATAATTTTCTTGCTGCTTGTTCTTCTCAATATTATTCATCCGTTCGTAACTTAAAAAAAATATTGTGAATTTCTTTTTTTTTATTTCCTACTTTCGTTTTAGAAAGAATTGTTTTTAACTAATTTGACAGAAAATATACAAGTTTAAATGAGCATAATTCCAGAAAATTTTAGAATAAAAGACAATATTTATAAAGAAAATATTTTCGCTTTTCACACTTTGATTCAAAAAATTATAAAAAAAAATTAATTGCTTGATTGCCCCTGTGTGTTTCTCCTCAGTTAAAAATCTGCATGATTATACAAATTGTGAAATTAGAAAAAAAAATGATAATATAACTCATAAATTTGCAAACAAAAAACGTGCTTTAATTTTATTATTTTTTTAAATTGCATATTTTTTTCCTTATTTAAAAAATATTTTTTTTGTTCTCATTCCCCTCTCACGCTCTTAATCTAATTTTTTCTCTTTATGTCAATGGTTTATATAAATAATTTTTTATTTAAATCAAGAAAAGAATATTTTAGCGGAGCGCACTTACGACACACAACTGGCAACGAACGACAACGAACACAACATCGTCGCAAGTGCTACAGCCATTTTGTACTTTGAATTCACAAGAAGAAATTTACAGCGTTTGACAATATTTTCAGCAAATCAGCCAGGATACAGGGTTGTACTATCATGTACTATGCTGAATTACTAAAAAAGATGAAAATAGTACATTGGCAGCAAAAAAGGGAACAAATGAATAAACCATGTAAAGTACATTAATAAACAACATTTTATAACATGTTTGTTAATACAAAACTAATTATGGAAATAAAGCACAGTATTACTATCAATTATATATTAATTCCTTTAACAATTTTCTGATTTAAAATAAATTCTATATATGTATAAACAATTACATAAACTACATTTTAGTAGAAATTTACTATATAAAAAATGGACTACTAAATCTATATACAACCATGGCCTGAAACAATAATATTTTTTTATTTTATGTACTTTGACATTTGAATTAAAAAAAATCATATAATCAAATTTTTGAAGCTTGTCATAATGTTTTGAATTGCAACGGATATAAATTAAAACATGTTTTGGAATAATTTAAAAATGTGTAATCTTTTTATAAAATTTACATAAAAACAAATAAAATACAAATGTTTTCTGTCATAAATATAAAAGGACGCAAAAGAAATAGTGTTAATTCTTATAGTAGCAATTTTATATAGTAGACGATTTATGATAAAACAAATTGTAGCACATATTTTTTTTAAATGGAATGCTATATCATTGGAATAACATCAAATGCAATAGCAAAATATTGGATATAAAATACAAATTTTATATGCTACTCTGAAATCAATCATGTGAATTATAGTAAAAATTTACATGTAGAATTTACTGTTTAGTATTTTCATCTTATTAGTTAATAATTAAAAAAACTAACTACGGCTTTAAAGCTCGTTTTCAAATAAAATATAAAGTTTTTATACAAGCTGTAGTTTCAGTCAAGTTAATAATAAAGGGAAATTTGTTCAGCCTTTATTATTGCGTCCTTATCTTCTTAAGCACATGGTCTCAGGAAACAAAATAATTGCAATAGTATACAACTACTTTTAATTTTTTGGTTCCTAACGATATTATACTAAGAAGTAGCTAAGTATGGAAAATAACAATATTTTTACTGAAAAAAAGACCTTATGCTTTCGAAATAAAAAATTGCTTATTCTATTCCGTGTACAACTTTTATTGTCTGTCTTAATCGTAAATATTTTGGCACATTGCAATCCCATCGTTTCAAAAATGGAATGAACAAACTAACAGCGCTTTTAGGAAGCAAACAGGAAAAATATTAATATTTATAATATAGTGGTACAAATTTTAATGACTTCGACAAAGGCCGGAACGGTAACACGGTGGCATAAACAGACTTCACATGAATTTTTTTAAATAGACTCAATAAATTATTATTTATGAACGCGACAGTAAATCTCAAATTATCTATCTAAAAAATCTAAAGATCTAAATTTTAATATAAAATCGTTATTAAAAAACTGTTCGTTTATTTTAACAATATTGTAAGCACGTAGGTATAATACTTCCAAAACACACGCAATAAAGTCTAATAACGTGATAGGTGTCCCCCAGTATGTAAAGATCAGTTACAATTTCCATTCATTGCCTATATTTACTTTCCGAAGCTACGTTCCACATGGCGTATTCGATTTCTAATAGGCAACATAAAGTATTTTAATTTGTAGCCAGAGATAACATTTACGTAAAAACGAAAGCAACAAATAAAAAACTAAATATTTTTAATCTTAAGGAGTTGGAAACAAAAGTTAGCATAAAACTTTTTTGGCAAAGTACAAAATTGTTATTGTACTATATACATGGTTTACTGAAAAAAATTGGTCCTTTTTACATTTCTTATATATATACAACTTTTTTTGCTGAGCATTTGAAAACTGTGATACGTTGAAATGGAAAACATAACCGGTGGTCAAATTTGAGGTTAGGAAGTATATTGACTTAAAACAGAAACTTTTTTTGACAACTTCCGTTTTATTGATAGCAATGTAAAGTAGAAATATGGAAATTAGAATATAATGTCGGGCAAATGTCCACCTCTACCACGTCGGCAGACGTCCGCTCTTTCCACAAAATTTTTAAACACACTTTGCAATAAGGTTTTGCCTATCTCCTCAATGCAGCGCCGAATTTCATCTTTTAGAGCGTCAGTTGTTTGTGGGTTGTTCACGTAAACCCGGTCTTTCAAATAGCCCCAGAGAAAATAATCCAGCGGCGTTAAATCGCATGAACGAGGCGGCCAATTGACATCACAAAATTGAGAAATTACGCGACCGGGAAATTTCTCATGCAGTATCTGAATTGTTGGGGTGGCTGTGTGGCTTGTGGCGTCGTCGTGCTGAAACCAAAGGTCACTGATGTCAACATTAGCTAATTGTGGCCACAAGAAATTGGTTATCATAGTTTGGTAGCTAAGGCAATTCACGGCGACTGCATTCCCTTCATCATTTTCAAAGAAATATGGGCCGATGATGCCGCATGACCGTAAAGCACACCACACGGTCACCTTCTTTAGATGAGCTGGTTCTTCAGATACTGCTTGTGGATGTTGTGAGCCCCATATTCGACAGTTTTGTTTGCTTACATAACCGCCTAAATAAAAATTAGCTTCATTACTAAAGATGATATTTTTGAAAAAAGCTTTGTTTTCCTCCAGCTTGTCAAACAGCCAATTCACAAAAGTTCGACGCAAACAATGGTCGTTTGGCTTTAATTCTTGAACAAGTTGAACTTTATAAGCGTAAACATGATCCTTTTGCAAAATGTTGCGCAAAGTGCCTCTACTCAAGACCAATTGTTGCGAACGTCGACGTTTTACAGCGGTTATGTTTGCTTCACTACGGCCGTTACGAGCGTATTGTGTTGGCCTATTGTCAGCAATAGTACCATGAGCCTCGAATTTAGTGATCAACTTACGCACAGTTGTCTCAGAAGGAGCCTGGATAGCAGGAAAAGTTGTTCGAATTTTACGAACTGTTGCAGTGCAATTTTTACCATTCTGATAATAAGTTTTCAGAATTAAAAATCTTTGCTCAAGAGGGTAACGTTCCATGTTTAAAATCACAGATTAATGGTTTATGCTTAAAATTTTACTAAAAAGTGTCAAAGGACGACAGCGTAATTCTTGACATTTATCAAATTTACCAAAACCAAATTAAATTGTAAGCTTAAAGCCTGTCTCTTTCTAATGCAATAATTCAGCTATTCAGAAGACATAATCTTTTAACCTATAAGTATGGTAAGTACGATATCCAAAAATATTGTAATGGTTGCCAAATTTCGTTTTTGCTATTTATAATCTTTATATATTAATGAGTTTTGTAAATAACTACAAGGTTGCGATAGTAAGTATTAATAGTAATTTGTAATTTTTTGTGCGATTAAGAGTACGTTAGAGTTAATAAGGCGAAAAAAACCTGTTAATGACATTATTTCTAAGGGATATTAAACCTTTCCATTTTTTTCTGGATTTTTTATATAGTGCATGCCCATAATGCCACACGCAAAGGATAAACACATAAAATTAAATTCTAAACAGCGTTATGATAGCGCAAATCCATAGAATTTCATAGTTATAAGGTGAATTATCTACTGAAGAACCAAAAGGCTGCGCCACCGAATACAACGTATATATAAATATGTAATTCTAACATTGAAGACATATTATAATTTTTTTTTTTATATAAGAAAATATTTTTTTATAATATTAGAAGAGAAATTTTTTAACATTGTCTTTATCACCGTTTCCGTTGCAATCAATTGTAAAAATATTTTATTTCTTAATAATAACATAATATTTTGTTTATAATAATTATTTATTTTATTTGACCTATTTAATATTTTATTATTTTATTAGACCTAGTGCTTAATAATAAACTACTAATAAAATAATATTTTGTTTTTAATATTTTTATTAAATCGTCCCAACTTTTCTACTTTGAAAAAAAAAATAATTGTTCATGGCATTGATTAGGAACTGTATTTAGTTAACAGCAATGCGTGGAAATTTTAATGAGATTTTTCATACAATAAAATTATTCTCAGGATACGCTTATACCATGTTCACACAAGCGGCATATATCAAGGTTCGCACTCCCATTTGCGGTTCGCTACCGAATCTTGATTGAAACAGTATGGTCTGCCATACAAAAATATGAGAGCGGACCTAATAGGTTCATTTTGAATCTTGTTGTGAACCTCGAAAAAATACTGTCTTCTCTAATTTTAAAAACAAAACTATTATTTGTCAAAAGCTGCAAAGAATTAAAAAAATCAAAACAAAAAGTGCAGAAAAACATCCATACATATAAAAATAATAAAAAGTGTTGTGATGTGCCGCAGAAAGCGTGCAAAGCTAAAATGTTTAGAATATTCAAAAAGGAATATGAAATATAGTTTTTAATAACTAACTTTTTTTCATTTTAAACAATCAAAATTCGCTTGGAATATTTATGTGTGTGCATGTAATACTTACAATAGTTAAACGTCAAAACTAAACAAGTTAATGAACACTACGGTTGGCAATTGTGGTTCAGAGAGCGAAACGGGTGGTTTATTTTGCCGTCTGAACACAGTATAAATCCCGTATATGTTAACTGCTTCATTAGTCTTAATATGTAATCTGGCAACACTGAGGCATATGTTAAAAAAAAAATAATCAGCTGTGATACATTCAAATATAAAACATAATTGGTAGTCAAATTTGAGAATTTTTTGACAACTTCAGTTTTATTGATAGCAATGTACAGTAGATATATGAAAATTAGAATATGATGTCGGGCAAATGTCCACCTCTAGCACGTCGGCAGACGCCCGCTCTTTCCACAAAATTTCGAAGTACATTTTGCAACAAAGCTTCGTTTATCTCGCAAACGCAGCGCCGAATTTCGTCCTTTAGAGCGTCAATTGTTTGTGGGTTGTTCACGTAAACCCGATCTTTCAAATAGCCCCAAAGAAAATAATCCAGCGGCGTCAAATCACAAGAGCGAGGTGGCCAACTGACGTCTCCAAATTGAGAAATTACGCGATCGGGAAATTTCTCATGCAATAACTGGGTGGCTGTGTGGCTTGTAGTGTCGTCTTGCTGAAACCAAAGATCGCTAATATCAACATTATCCAATTGTGGCCACAAAAAATTGGTTATCATTGTTTGGTAGGTAAGAGAATTCACGGCAACTGCATTTCCCTGCTCATTTTCAAAAAAGTACGGACCGATGATGCCGCCTGACCATAAGCCGCACCATACGGTCACTTTCTTTGCATGAACTGGGCCTTCGAGGACTGTTTGTGGATATTCTGAGCCCCATATTCGACAATTTTGTTTGTTTACATAATCGCCTATATGAAAATTACTCTCATTACTAAAGATGATTTTGTTTATAAAAGCCTTGTTTTCGTCCAGTTTGTCAAACAGCCAATTCACAAACGTTCGACGCAAACAATGGTCGTTCGGTTTTAATTCTTGAACAAGTTGAATTTTATAAGCGGGAACACGAAGATCTTTTTGCAAAATGTTGCGCAAAGTGCCTCTACTAATGCCTAATAGTTGCGAACGTCGACGAGTTGATATTCCAGGCTCATTCTCAATACTTTGCTGTACAGCGGCTATGTTGGCATCACTACGGCCACTACGAGCATATTGTGTTGGTCTATAGTCAGCAACAGTACCATGAGTTTCGAATTTAGCGATTAACTTACGCACAGCGGTCTCAGAAGGAGTTTGATTACGAGGAAAAATTGTTCGCATTTTACGGACTGTTGCAGTGAAGTTTTCATCATTTTGATAGTAAATTTTCACAATTGAAAGTCGTTGCTCAAGAGTGTAGCGCTGCATTTTTTAAATCCCAGATATAGTCAATTATCTGTGCTTAAAATTTTATTAAATATATGTCCAAGGACGACAGCTCAATTGTTTACATTTAATTAAATTTTCCCACCCAAAGCATAAAATAAATTGTAATCATAAAGCCTATCTCTTTCTAATGCAACGATTCAGCTATTGAGAGCAGAAGATACAATCCGTGTTTTTACAAGTATGGTAGCATAAGGAGACCGGTGTTTAAATATTGTAATGGTTGCCAGATTTAGTTTCTGTATGGTTGTGATTAAAAATATTTAGAGTAGAAGCAGGTAAAAACACTAATCGCACATAACAACTAGTTGTTTTAATATTAATAATAGATACATAACACAGATTATAAACCTGATTATATCTGTTGTATCGAAACAAAAATTAAAATATTTCCATTTAAATGCCATGAATAATTATTTTTTTTTTCAAAGTAAAAAGTTGTGACAAATTAATGGAAATATTAAAAACAAAATATTTTATCATTAAAGAAATTACACATTTTTAAAATTACTTGCAACAGAAATGGCGATGAAGACGGTGTTAAAAAAATTGTCTTCTAATCTTAAAAAAATATTTTCATACATAAAATAATTTGTATGAAACAAATTATATTATTATGCCTTCACTGTTACAATTATATAAAGTTGCATTCAGTGGTGCAGCCTCGTTAGTTCTTCAGTAGTTGATTCATCTTCTAAGGATGAAATTTTATGGATCTGCTCTATCAAAACGATGTTTAGAATTTAATTTTATGTGTTTATGCTTTGCGTCTGGCCTAATGGACAGGCACTATATAAAAAATTAAAATACTCTGAAGAAAAACAAACATGGAAAAGTTTAGTATCCTTTAAATATAATCTCATTAACAGGTAAATTGTAAACGTACTCTTAATCGCAACATAAGATTACAAATTACTGCTTATACCTGCGATAGCAATTTTTTACAAAACTCATCGATTATAAATAACAAAACCGAAATTTGGTAAACCGTAACAATATTTCGATAGCGGTCTCCTTATGCTTATATATAACTTCAGCGCTCAATAGCTAAATGATTGCATTAGAAAGAGACAGGTTTAAGCTAACAATTTAATTTGGCTTTGGGTGGAAAATATTTGATAGAATTGCGAAAATATTTCAAGAATTGCGCTGTCGTCCTTTGACACTTATTTAGTAAAATTTTAAGCAAAACTAGTAAACTGTGATTTTAAACATGAAACCTTACACTCTTGAGCAAAGACTTTTAATTCTGAAAATTTACTATCAGAGTGGTAATAACTATACTGCAACAGTTCGTAACTTTTTAACAATTTTCCTTATATTGAGGCTCCTTCTGAGACCGCTGTGCGTAAGTGGATCAGTAAATTTGAGACTCACGGTACTATTGCTGACAATATACAAACCATAGATAATTAATTTATCTATGATACAAACATAGCCGCTATACAACAAAGTGTTGATATCTAATATGGCAACACTGACGCAGGCATATGTTATTTTACTTATCCTAAACAAACTTTTAAAAGAAAATTTTTTATTGTATTGTTCTCTGTGTTATTAATAAACAATGAAATTGTAAAAATTTATTAAAATAAAAATGATTATAAAAAATATTGCTTGTCTTTTAACAATAATTATTTGTGTTGTTAAATCAACCGAATTAGAAAGAGAACAAACGGTGTTGGATGACGCTATAAAAAAGCCGACTGAGACGTCACCAAAACCAAACAGCAACGAAGAATACCATGAAGAAATAGTTGTACATCCATTGGCGTCTGGATTTATTAACACTTATTTTCAATTTACCACAAGGTGGTATTATGGAAATAAGCAGAACTGTAAGTTAATTGACGAAGACGAAATTTATACATTTAATCCTAAAGAGGATTCTGGTTTAATTTACGTGGGGAGATATATTATAAAATCCTCGCGGTCATGTGTATACAAAATACATAGAAATTGTTAATGGGCGTTGATAATACGTGTACTTACGGGTGGGCAAATTTTAGGCTAGGAAGTAAATTGGTTTAAAACACATATTTGTGTTTTTTTGATACCAATTAGAAATATGGGAATTATTAATGGAATATGATATTAGGCAAATATCCAATGCGCAATTTCATCTTTCGGACCATCAGTTGTTTATGAGTTGTTCACGTAAACTCGGTCTTTCAAATCAGAGAAAATAATCCAGTGGTGTTAAATCACAATATCGATGCGGTTACCTGACATTAAGAAATTACGTGGCCGGGAAATTTCTCAGGCGATAACTGAATTGTTTCGATCAATTGTTGCAAAAAAAATTGGTTATCATAGTTTGATAGCACAGAGAATTCACGGAGACGGCGTTTCCTTACTCACTTTCGAAAAAAATAGGTCCGATGATGTCATGTGACCGACCACAAACAGCACCACTACGGCCTATTCTGTTCTATTGTCAGCAACAATACCACGAGCCTCTAATTTAGTGAATTAATTACGCACAGCGGAAGAAGCCTGATTATGAGAAAAACTTTCTACATTTTGATAGTAAATTTTCACAATTAAATTTTTTTTGTTTTTAAAATGTCAAAGGTAGGCAGCTCAAAGTTTGTAGAGGTTACCAAAAGCAACTTTAAGCAAATAATGTAAAAGGACAGCCTCAAAATCCAGAGTTTTGCTTCCCTAAAGTTTCTACCTAAAATACGGCGTTTTCTCTGGATTTTTTAATTTCGCTTTAAAAAATGTTATTTCATTAAATTTAACTGATCAATATACAATTTATTTTAGTAAAAACGATGTAAATTTTCTTTACGCCTGCAATTTTTAGCTAATGCATTGTTGGCATGAAGATCAGGGGGCTAATCATCGTAAATCACAGTTCGATATCGAGTACTTTGTCGTCAAAGCATTAACGTGGATAACGGCAATCGTTATTGAAATGTATTTAGTCGAAGTTGCACTCGATTGGTAATGTACTAGCGAAACACCACAAAGAAGTAAACCCCTTTCTAATGAAAGGGGTTTACTTCTGTTGGTGCTTGTAAACCAAAGTGTGTATGCCGTCCAACCACCTTCAGAGATTTTAAACTTGGTCTTAAAAAATATTGATTGTTTTGGAAAAATTGGATTATTTTGTTTTCTATTTCATTTGGTACATTTTTTTGGCCACAGTAAGCTGTGCTAACCCAAGTAAAAAACATTTACGGCATTATGCTGAACGCAGTTATCATCCAAAAGCGTGACTTGAACTGATGTCAACATATGACCAGAAATATTTATTTTGTAAAGAACATATTGGAAAGCTTTTTTAGACAGCCAAAAACGTATTTTAAATCTCCCGATATTACTATATTCAGTTTAAATCATTCTCTTCTTAAAGAAATTTAAATTTTTAATTGAATTTTACTATTTTTCAACGATTTGTTTTGTTTTTCGGTTTCCTCTTTCATTTCGATTTTCTTATTAATATATGCATATGAAGTTATAGCGGTATACAAATCCGAGTAGATAATATAAGTTACGAGCAATCAGCCAACGAAAATTTTCTTAACACGAACATACACTACATATCGAAAGCGGCGTTATTTGCCCCAGAAAGGATTTTAGGAATAGTAAAGCACATACATTACAATAAATATTGACTTATTTATCACTTTTAACCAGGAACATCTGATAATTTACTTTATTGACAATTATTTATAAACTATTTTTAGTGCACAATACCAGATTCGTGCCCAGGGCAATTGCAGAAATACTTTTACATTCCGATGTGAAGGAATTTCACATATCCCTTACCCAAGGATTGTGGCGCTACGAGTCTTGGGGTTATCCCATTGTTGATAATGCTCCCGGTGCTGAGGCTTGGGCTTGGTTTGCTGCTGAAAATTTAACCCTTAGTTCTGTAGATGAGCAATGGAAAAGTATAACAAGCAAGTTTTCGGGTATATTGTGTGCTTCTTTAAACTTTATGGATAAATCCAACACAATAGCTCCTAAATATGGATTTCAGCCACACTTTGTTGCGAGTTCGTCAAATAAGAACATAAAGAAACATGTAAGATATTCAAGTTTGCCGCGTGAAATTGTGTGTACAGAGAATTTAACACCCTGGAAAAAACTGTTGCCATGCAATAGCAAATATGGTTTTGCTTCTTTACTTAATTCTGGTTATGTTCACAATACCAACTATCACTCGCTGGCCATTAAAGTGCGTACCTTATGTAATGCCAAAGAGGAATGCATATTAGAGCTTGTGGAGTCGGCCAATTTGGTGTACGATCCAAAATTGTTGGGTGCACCAAACAATTATGATTTTTCTTTACGACGCATGTTTGGTCAAGGTTTAAATGGTTACTGTGCTTTAGCCGTTTCTAGTAAAATATATGTAAATTTACAGACACCCTTGCCCTACGAAATGAGTCCTCTACCTAGTTATAATACTACAACTACACGTGGAGGTTATACTACGCAGTATGGTGTTTATGATATACAAGAATCAAAAGAATCACGCCTTTTTAATATAGCCTGGGTTTTGCGCAGGCCACAAAAAACCGTGCTTTTACCGTCACCACCACCCTTAATAGCACATCGTTACATTGTGGGCTACGGTCAAGAAAGGGGTAAAGTTATTACTCATGTCACCAACACACACTATAACATCTTGCCCATCATAGTTCAGGAAAATATACCCTGGTATATGCCTATATATATGCATACGCTAAAAATACGAGATCGACAAACTGGTAAAGAAATTGAAGCAAAAACTATAAAATATCGTCCTGGTGTGCAACGCGAAAGACCCTATTATTTAGAGTTTGCCTTCAAATTGCCGGGAAAAACATCAGTGGAAATATCATTTGATTTCGACTATATCTTTTTGAAATGGCTAGAATATCCACCAGATGCTAATCATGGTCACTATGTGGGCTCGGCTGTTATAACCACTAAATTGCCTATAGCTCGCAATTATACATCTATACCTTTGTCGGGTCATCGTTTTGCCGATTCCTTTAATGCGTCACGCAATTCCTACATTTTAACATTGCGTACGGAAACTTTAATACTTTCGCTACCCACACCCGATTTCAGTATGCCGTACAATGTTATTTGTTTGGCTTGCACAGTTGTAGCACTAGCTTTTGGACCCATACATAGTGTAGCAACGAAACGTATTGTGGTCGAGCATCAGGATGCTGAGGCTGTACAATCGGTGTTTAGTAAAATTTTAAAAAAAATTCGTAGACCAAGCAAGAAAGCTGTTAGCGATTCGACTCCAGACGATGTTACAGTGACAGAAGAGAAGTTAAAAGTATGTGGGTGAGTAAGTGAATGAGTGAGTGAGTGAGTAAAAAAAACCATCGGTATTTTTATTTTGCTTAATGCATAATTATAATCTGCTAGTCTTTAAAATAATGAAAAGCATTTCCATATTCATAGATTTTCCTTATTATTATTAATTATTATTTTTTTATAAATAAAAAATAATGAAAAATAAAACAAAAATTATAGTAAATAATAAAAAATGTAAAAATTAAAAGAAAATGTAAGTATTAAAGGATTTCACTCAAGGAACTCATTACTCAAATTTGTGCATGGTCTTTAAGAGGATGTCGCTTGTTATTGGGTTTTTCTACAATTTATTTTGCTCCACACTTATTTTTTCATTTTATGATGATGATTTTTGAGGTCTACTATATTCCGAAGTATTTAATGCTAGAAAGGTATCCCAAAATAATTTTATTATGTAGCACAGTAATGCATTTGTGAAGAGGCCCGTAAGCAATCGTAAATGTTCGATTACAAAATTTTTGGCCATTTTAAATGCATTTTCATTTTTCAAGTATAAGTCACTTTCATGCCATTTTTAACGAAATCAATTTCAAGGTAAATTTTGATTAAATTTGTTTCGAGCTTATTCATTTTTCATCTGTGTGTTTTAGGCTCGGTGTCGAATGTATCGATTATTATTTCACACTGCAAACAGTATGTCGAACTGTCACTTTTAAATTTATTATATTAAGATTCATCGGTAGAGAAAATTAAAAAAATGTAAGAAAAAAAAAACAATTACAATTTGTTTGTTTCGAATTTGGGGGCGGTTAACATGTCTTTCGCGGCGTGGGAATCGAGTCCTTTTATTGATAAATAATTATACACGACACAGGGTTTTAACTTAAATTACACGATTTATTTAAACTATTTACATATTCGTATTTATACAGGCAAAAACACATGAGGATAACTTACCATTTTAATGCATAAAAGCTTTATGTCTTCAATCGACGAGGTTTATATTTTAACTGACTTTATTACCCGTTTTGAGCGGTTTTGGCATATACAAGAAAATCATAGGTATATTGTTGTTGTTATCATTATTAAGTGAAGACGTCTGTTTTGCTGTGTTTTTTTTTTTCGTTCTGTCTTAGTTTTTTTTGTTTTCTATTTATTTAAGTTCTGCCTCAGGCTGACGGCTGCAGTATTCTGGCATCATATCTCTGCGACTTCTTGAAAAATTTATCGAGTTTCACCATCCAAAAATGCTGCAAATAAATGGGTCCTTTCCTATTTTGTTTTTCCGTTGGATCCCAATTGATTTGACATAAGACATGAATTAAGAATTTAATATTCGGCTACTAAAACATTTTTGAGTCGATGGTGATTGAACGCTTATAAGTGTGTCGGTGTCTATCGTATGTCTTTTATTTCTTCCATTTCGAACAATTTACGTGATATTCAAATATTATTTTTACTATCCGGCTGGGCAAATTTGAGGCTAGTAAATGTCAAGAATTGAGCTGACTGAATAAACACAACGCGTTTTTCAACAAAATCATAGATCTTTAGTGATAGTGAGGCTTATTTTCAATTAGGCGGTTATGTAAATAAAAAAAAAAATTGGCGTACATGGAGCTCATAAAATCCACAAACAGTTCTTGTGGTTTGTGATCAGGCATCATCAACAGCCCGTATTTTTTCGAAAATAAGCAAGGAAACGATGTCACTGTAAATTCTCTGCGATATCAAACTATGATAAGTTTTTGTGACCACAATTGGCTAATGTTCATTTCAGTGACCTTTAGTTAAAGCAAAAAAGTCCCAAAAAATTCAGCTGTCGCATAAGAAATTTCCGGGTCGGATAACTTCTCGATTAGGGGATGTCAATTGGTCGCCTCGTTTAACGCCGCTGGATTATTTTTTCTGGTCTGTTGGAAGGACCGAGCTTATGTGAACAATCCACAAAGAACTTATGCTCTGGAAGATGATATTCGACGCTGCATTTATGAAATAAGCGAAGTTTTGTTGCATAGAATTATACTTTCGTCCGAAGTAATTTATCAGACTTCGCGATGTGGATCTAATAAGTTGCTTATTCATCCGATTACATTCTGAAAAAATAATTTAGTTCACGTTGACGCTTTAATACTCTTTTCATATTGCGAATTTCATTTTGTAAATCCCTTACAGCCATAAAGATTTTACCAATATGTTTTTTTTTTGTTGGTAAGAGGTTCAATATTTTCCTCACAGTCACTTTCGCAATGAATTTGCTCGTGATTACCTGCAGTAGTTAATAAGATAATGTCAGATAACGGCTCTTCTCGGAGTAGTTCTTTTGATTTATCTAGGTTTAAAGAATCAAAAATCCTTCGTCTTCAATTTCTAAAATTTCATCACATCATGGGGATATTGCGACCAAATTTTTATGAATTGCTTCGTGGTGTATACTTTTGATTGATTCTCAAATACAAAAATTGTTGGAAGAGCTATCTGTAAATGCAACCGAAATGGGGGAAAATTTAGAAGAGAATTTGAGGATAAATAAAGCCAAAAGATTTTATGAAGGATCTTAGTAAAGACTTGTGTTACGACTGGGGCTCTATAGCATTAAAAGAAAGACCTTCTATGCGAAATTGAATTCGTGAAGGTATAACAGACAGCACTCGCATACTCTGAAGACCAGCAGAGGAGCACAAAACCAGAAATAGTGAAAGTTAAAGGTTCTAGGTGCAATTACTGTCCCGCATGCATTAAGCGTAGGAGTGTTTATTATAGTGCAAAATGCTATAAAGCATATTGCATGGATCATAGATCTCCAAAAAATGAGATATAAGAAATGAGATATGAGATATAAGATTTTTATGTACAAAAAATAATATTATTTCTACTTTAAGTTGATTAAAAATCACTTCCTAACCTCAAATATAAGCATTCATTCACTAGGAGAAATTTATTAAAAATAAAAATATTAAACGAAAAATCTGTTAATTTTAATTTTTTAAAATTTCAATATTTTAATTAACGATAAAAAAGTTTTAACGATCAATTTCACCAAACACAATATCAAGCGTTCCAATAATTGCCACTATATCTGCCAGCATATGTTGACGTCCTATATGATTAATAGCTGACAAATGAGCGTAACCGGGAGGCTTAATCTTACAACGATATGGACGACTTGATCCATCGGATACTAAAAAGACACCAAATTCACCTTTGGGAGCTTCAACAGCAGTGTACGTAGTACCAGGAGGCACTTTGTAACCGTTAGTGAAAAACTTAAAATGATGGATCAACGCCTCCATAGAGCTTTTCATTTCTGCACGTTTAGGTGGTGTAGCTTTGCAATCATCTACTTTTATCTCTCCGGCAGGCATTTGATTAAGACATTGTTCTATGATATGTAAAGATTGTCGCATTTCTTGAACGCGGCATAAAAAACGATCATAGCAGTCTCCTTTAGAACCAATGGGCACATCGAATTTAACCAAATGGTAAGCATCATACGGCTGTTGCTTACGTAGATCCCATTTAACGCCACTACCTCTTAACATTACTCCACTAAAACCATAATTAATAGCATCCTGTGCAGAAACAACACCTATGCCAATTGTGCGGAGCAACCAAATTCTATTGTTAGTTAAAACATCTTCCAACTCATCCAGACGTTCACCGAACTGTGCTGTAAATGCATAAATGTCATCCATCAAACCCAAAGGCATATCTAAGTAAACACCTCCTGGACGTATATACGCAGCATGCATACGTGCACCAGAAACCCGTTCATAAAATTCAAACAGTTTTTCACGCTCCTCAAATAGCCAGAAATAAGGCGTAATAGCACCAATATCTATAGCGTGTGTACCAACTGCCATTATGTGATTAAGTAGACGCGTTATTTCCGCAAATAAAGTTCTTATATATTTAGCCCGGATGGGAACTTCAATATTAAGCAACTTTTCTATTGCAAGCGAAAAACATTGTTCATTACACATCATCGACACATAATCCAAACGGTCAAAGTAGGGTAGTGCCTGTGTATAAGTTTTGTATTCTATTAGTTTTTCGGTGCCACGATGCAAAAGTCCAATATGAGGATCCAAACGCATAACTGTTTCGCCATCTAATTCCATTACCAAACGTAAAACACCATGAGCTGCTGGGTGTTGAGGACCCAAATTTATTGTTAAAGTTCGTATCTTTTTCTCAGTTGGAGTCATTTGACGATTCCATTGTGGCACTTTCCATTTCGATGTCACAGCGTCCGGATACACGACTGCTTTAGCATACTTTGCCATATATTCCGGATCAGGAAACCATTTTTCGAAATAACGTTTTTGTGTTACAAAATATTGTTGAAATTTTAAAAAATTATTTAAGATGTTTTTCTCAAGTTAACAAACATGTTTCTCTTACGAAAAATGTCACAAATGAGTATTTTCTTTCTCTTATTAATTGTGGCATTTAAACACTTACAGTGTTGCAAAATTTTATTAAAAAAGGATTGTGTTTAAAAAAAGGATGTTAAGAAAGGGGTGGGCAAATTTGGGGTTAAGAAAAAAATTGACTTAAAACACACACTTTCTTTTGATAATTTCAGTTTTATTAATACCAGTGTCAAGCAAAAATGTGTTAATTAATAATAGAATACGGTATCGGGCGAATATCCATCTCTAGCACTTCGACAGATGTCCAATCTTTTTAAAAAATTTTTAATCACATTTTGCAACAAGACTTCGAATTTCATCTTTCAGAGCGTGGCTTGTTCACGTCAAACCAGTTTTTTTAATGCCGTGAAGACAACAAGAACGTGGCGGCCAACTGATATTCCTAAATCGTGAAATTACGCAACTGAGAAATTTCTCTTGCAATGACTGAATTGTTTAGGTGGCTTGTGATGTCGTCTTGCTGGAACCAAAAGTTACTAATGTCAACTTTAGTCAATTGCGGCCATAGAAAATGGAGGCCGACGATGCCTTCTTTGTGAGCCCCATATTCCACAATTATATTTGTTAACATAATCGCTTAATTGAAAATGAGCCTAATCCCTGAAGATGATTTGGTTGAAAAATGCGTTTGACAATGGTCGGTCTTCTTTCACACTTTATAAACGTGAAGATTAAGGTCTTTATGGAAAATGATGCGCAAAGTGCTTTTAGTGATCACCAATTATTGCGAATATCGACGAGTTGATGTTTTTCGCTCATTCTCAATATTTTGCTGCACTGCGGCTATGTTTGCATCACTACGGCCACTACGAGAGTATTATTTTGAAATATTGTTAGCAAGAATAACGTGAGCCTCGAATTTATTTATTATTTATTTACTTACAGATATGTATATTTAAAAGTTTATATAATAAATTCAATACAATAATTTACAAACTTAAAGAACTAATGGTTAAAATTGACGCATATATAGTATTTTCAGTTTAAATTAAACCTTTTTCAAAATAAACGATACCTTTTCCAAAATGGACGAAACTTTTTTCAAAATAAACAAAAATCTTTTCAGAATAAATTAAACTTTATGCAAATTCGATTAAACATTTTTCAAATTAAATTAAACCAGTTTTAAAATTTAATAGAAAACAAAAGAAAAATAAAACATATTAAAATTATTCATTTTTAATTAATACTTGTTAAAATTTATAAAGTATTCGTCCACTGACCGTTTTAAGAATTATCATGATCATGATTATTATGATCATATCCATAACATAGTTCGCACAATCAGTTTGATTAATTTTTGCGGCACTTTCCTCAATTATACTATGTTATGCTCTATGGTAATGTCACTTAATAATGATCGAGCGTGGAATTTTGTCTTAGAAAATGCTTTCTCTATCAGGTTCAGCAGTGTACAGTCACTATTATCCACCATATTTCGAACTTCCTGGGTTTTATGGATTTTGGCATTAACTATAATTAAAAATAAATTTTGTAACTCTAGGCTGCATTGAATTTTATCCAAGAGCTCCCTAAGAAATATTTGGAAACGGACTGATTTTACAGTGAAAATGGAAAAAACTTTATGGTAAAAAACACGAGCATTCTTTATAGCAGTAATTAAAGTAACGTTCCTTCCCCTTACGGTTGGCACCACAACAAGAGCTCTCTCACCGTAAGTGTAAGTTAAACCCGCATTCATCTATACAAATCATCTTTTCTTTTTGTTGAGGTAATCAAATTGCATATTCTTAGGCATACTGTCGACGGTTTTCAGTAGTCAATGATCTATTCATACGGTCCATTTCGATGGTAGCCATTTTCAGCGTTATTTTGAGTTCTTTTAAGCCGTTGAAAATTGTAGACAATGCAAGCGTTACATTAAATTGTTGAAAAAAACTTTTTGCAAATATTTGTCACTCTCCACAATCGTTTAAATTTTTTGCAGGACTTGGGGACTTAATATTTTTGAGCTACTTCTTCCACGAGGAAGCTCCACTAGTTCGCAATCATTTTTTTTACATCGCGAAAATATAGTTTTAGTGGCGTTTATATTTACTGACGTTATACGAGATACGTCCGCGATGGTATTTCCCTCCACATACAATTTTATAATCATTTGTTTCACATTTTTTGAAATGTTTGCATATTTTCCTCTACTTCTTATTGTTCCACTAACTTCCCCCCAGGGGCATATAAATATGGTCGTTATAGATTATTCCACTATCTAGACACAGTGCAACTGGGGTATAAAGGGAGCCCAGTCCCCTGAAGATTGGCAGGTGGTCAACTGGAAACTCCACTTTATTTCCACGGGGATCAGTGAGCTCGCAGAGTTCATTATTTGTCTCTTTAGACTTATAATAGTTCTCTGGCTGATCATTGGTGTTGGCCCCTATATGGGAGCATCGTGGTGGTTGTGGTTTCGCGGCCCCATATCAGGTTTGTTTTTTATGGTGGCCAGGATCATTTCGCTGATAATGACACGCATGGTGAATGATCCAGTCCAGTGAGCATGCTTGACATGTGTTCTGGACAGGAGTTGGAAAGTCTCCAACTCTTTAGCAAGGTGTGATGATTTGCAGACCTGTCCTGAAATCATTGAAGTTGCAACTAGGTGGTTCTGTTGCATAGATTTATGGCTTCGGCTATCTAGGACGCATGTATGACGTTCCAAATTATACAAAGTGGTTTGTCCACCATCTGATTAAGACTTACAGTCAGGCGCGGATGTAAAAGAAATCACACTCTGTTCCACTAACTTCTGTTTCTTTTAAATCACTCATTTTCAACTTTTGACTTTGAATGTGCAATTAATACTACTTTTAAATTCAATTGCATTGACCAACCATTATCAGATACCAACAATAACAAGTCATTTACAGTAATCGGTAAAAAAAAATTTGCAAATCCAAAAAAAAAAAATATACAACAAAATGTATGACAAACCTACAAATTTTAAAACTGGTTTAATTTATTTTGAAAAATGTTTAATTGAATTTGCATAAAGTTTAATTTATTCTAAAAAGATTTTCGTTTATTTTGAAAAAGGTTTCGTTTATTTTGAAAAAGGTTTCGTTCATTTTGAAAAAAGTTTCGTTTATTGTGAAAAAGGTTCAATTTAAACTGAAAAGAAGAAACTATTTTTGTCTATTATAGTTCTTGGCGGATGAGCGTAGGCACAGTTCATATGGAAACTTTTAGTTGCCCAAGGATGCAATTAATGTTTCAGTTATTGTGGCACATTAAATGTTATAATCCTTGGAATAATAATTTTTAACAAAACCGCAACGTTCCTTTGGCTTTTAAGAGATGGCATTTTAATAAGCGCTATTCTTTGATGATAAAGAGATAAATTTAATGTTGGATTCCATCTTAAGCTTCTCAAACAGAATAGAGGAAACTGTTCTTGAATAGACTATAATCGGGGTTGTCATGGAATTCAATTTTATTGATTTAAAATCGACAAAAAATTGCGTTGGTGTCATGAAATCCAAGTTATTGATTTTGTGTTGGAACTTGAATATTTATCGGTTTTAGGTGTCATAGAATCCAATGTTATCGGAACGGTTAACGGAATTAACTGGCGGGCTATTGTTTTTACTTATTTCAGTTATATAATTTACAAAAATGTAAGTAATTAAAAAAAGTTATCATAAAATATATATTCTTTTAAGTTTAATAATCAACATTCGAGTATTAATTTTACATTATTTTAATTTTTAATAAATTGGAACAAAATTGTGATTTACATACTTAATAACAAAATAGGGGAAAAGACAAAACAGCATTCTGCTGGAATTTGTGGAGAAGTACCCTGATTTGGCAAAAGGGTTCACAAAACGTGATAAGCCAACTGTGGATTCCCTCTGGCAATAATTGTATGAGCCAGTAAATAGTGCTGGTCCGCCGCAAAAGGGTCTGAATGGCTGGAAGTCTGGCCTGCCTCATAATTTTGAAGAAAATGGTGCCTTGCGCTGCTTATATTCCATATAAATGAGTCATGGCTAAAGCCCGGATACCGTGCATCTACAGCCTAAATTTTTATATCACCATCGCGAATCTAAATAAAAAATAATATATTGTGTTAATAAAAATGTAAATGCGATGACAAATTTAAAATTATGATTTACTTTACAATCATTGCTTTTCATACTGAAATATCCTTTTCGATTTTAATACAAATGCTCGTCAATCTTAACATGGGTACCATCGATGCAGCCAATTGTTGATGGAGTTTTGTATTTGCTATAAAAATAGTTTCTTGATCTGCATTTCACATTTGAGTCTATTTCAATTTTTACCCACTGGGGGCAAATGTAACCAAAACTTTTTTTTTTTTTTTTTTTTTTTTAAAGAGAAGTAGCACTCAGGCAGCAACAATGCCTATTTAATCAAGTACCGTGCTACATTCTTTGGGAAAGGGATAGAGAATAGCTGAAACAGGTGGTGAAAGTAGAAGGATAGTCGGAAATAACCTGCCGTGTATAAGACAGCACAGCGACCAGTGACTATGCCTTCATCGCTGAGCAGCACCACCGACAGTCAATTTTTATTTTTGTAGTGAAAAAAAACCAAGGTCTTCGTTGGGAATCGAACCCACAACCCCCATATTTACAAGCTAGTACACTACCTACTAGCCTACAGGGGCACCTGTACTTATACACCAAAACTTATACTGCAGTCCTCGCCAACAGACCTCTGATAAGATCCTTCAGCTATAAAGCGTAACGTGGCTGCTAACTGCAACAAAGGTAGTATTTTTGAACCTTGCAAATGTCCTTCTATTGTATTAAGTACTTCTCGAAAAGCCTCTTTGTTTAAACGATAAGAAACTAAGAACCTGTACAACATTTTTATATACATATGTATGTAAGTACATATTCACCCCTATTCTGCGTTTCGATTAAGTCTCCGCATTCAGTTCCGTTGCGATCGAAAATTGGTATTCTGCAGAAAAGCGGAATCGAAAGAAAAACAAAGATCTAGTAACCATTAAAATATAATTACTTCAAACGGAATGGTGCAGTTTCTCAAAAATATTCTTGCCACCTTTTCAGACTGTCCTTCTTCCAGCAACAAAAATGTTGCAATGCCGGATGCAGTTTTATTTTTTTTATAAAATTTCACTATTTTTATTTAGAAAAAACACAACTTTTAGCAATATTTTAGTGCAATATGCAAAATTTTGTAAAAAAATACACTTATAATTGTAAACAAAAGTAAAAGTAAAAACAGAAATAAGCTGATTCGAATATTGGTTTTATTTCCAATCGAAAATAACAAAACCAATATCGGATTTCAAAAGCGATAATTATCAAATCCGACTTGGATTCCATGACAATCCCGAATATGATCGATATGAAGATTGTAATAACGGAACCCAATACTTAACCATATTTAAGTAAAGGTGTCACCAAGGATATATATAAAAGCTTAGTTACCTATGGATCAATAAATTCCTTTGCCCATCTTTTAACTAAAGAAAGAATGCCTATGGCCGTATTGAGTATCATATAAATATGTGAAATAAAACTGAGCAGTACGTCAAGCAAAATACCTAAATACCAACAAATGGTTTGGCGAAATATTGAAAAATTATATAAAAAAGTAAGATTAAAAATTGTTTATAAAAAATAGGCCTAGTGCTTAAATAATAAACTACTAATAAAATTATTTGACTCTATGAATAATAATTATGCGCATGATGGAATTCGAACATTTTTTAAACTTTTTGTTGTTGACTTGTGTGTTAAAATCGATCAGAATTTTTCACAGCCTTTGAAAACAAATGTTTTTCATAGCGAGATATTTATTAGGATATATTTTTAAAAAACTAAAATTTCCACTCTGCAATAAAATAAATAATATGGGAAAACCCGTACCCTGTTCGGTTTTAAGTTTTCCTTATGCATTTTAGAAATAAAGGTTAAAAGTACACACCCTTTAAACTTTATTCTTGTGTAGTTATAAAAACAAATTAAAAGGTGTGTTCATGGTAACGTGATTTTGGGGTATATATGGTGATTTTGAACTATAATTAAATATTTGAGATATACACAAAGTTGAGTGCTTGTGGATCCGCTTTGCCAACAGAAAATAAGTTAAACATAGTGTTCCCATTTAGACCGAGAGACTGTGATTTTGGTCTCTGCAGATTTTGACTGTATATTGTCTTATATTTTAAACCGTTAAACAATGACCGCTACTACAAATATACCAAAATTAAAGAGTAATTCACAATGATAACAACTAAAGTCTAAAGTGTTTCTTATAAATAAATATATTATTAAGACTTTATCTTCGTAGGGACAGAAACTTAAGGTGTAGACACGATAGTATGGTTTCTTTATTGCTGCGGGACTATGAAATTAGAGAAGGAAATATTGAATATTAGAAAACTTATATTTAAATTTTTTTTTATTTTTATTTAGAATATTTTTGTTTTTTTCTTTCTTTCTTTTTGTTCACAAAAATTCGTTTAATTGTACGATTAAATATATTTCTTTTAAATTGATCTTTAGGAATAATGCATAGCAAAAAGTTTTATTTAATGGATTCTTTAAACTGGATTAAAGTTGACACATATTATTGTGTGGTATTATATTATTTTAATATTGTAGTTTTTTTATGGTTTAAATTACAAAAAAAAGTTATTTAAATTAAATATGTAACTGCAAATTTTGTAAAAAAAACAAATTGTTCTTTTTTATAAATTAAAACTTAGATTAAAACACACAAAACAGTTTTTTAACTATTCAATATTTTTAGACTTACAACATTAAACTTAAAATAAAAAAAAAACTTAAAGGTAGAAGTCACAAATATACCAGAGAAAAAAAAAAGCAAATTTGAAGCTACAAAGTTCAAACGCATGTAATTAGAGTATAAAGAAATTGTTATCGAGAAAATCATTAAGAGTTGAAAATTATTTAGCACGAAGTAAATACGAAATACTTTAGTTTTGAATGCAGTTTTAAATGTAAGGCGATTTTTAAAGCAATTTTTAAATATTCGAAATTAAAGAAACTTGTTTTATAACTGAAAAATTTTAGAGTGGACAAAGAAAGTTATTTATGTTTATGTTTAGGCCGAGCCGAGTTGATAAAGTTAAATCTTAATATTTTATGAAACTATTGTTATTTTTATAAGTAATGGCAGACAATAATATAATAATCTCCTCTCCATTTCAAAATAATACAATTTGTCATTTTTTCAGATGGTTATGTTTTTATTTTATTGTGGCGGTTGATTGCTGTAATAGGAATATGCGCCAGGAGGTGGACCTTGAGGAGGAGCTCCTGGAGGCGGCATTTGTTGAGCACCAGCTGGACGATATCCTTGATAGCCTTGAGGCGTGGGGGGTGGATATTGTCCTTGAGGTGGCATTGATCCATAGCCGCCCTGCGGCTGGTGATAGCCATGTTGTGGGTAACCACTACCAGGTGGTGGTGGGCCATAACCCTGAGGTGGTGGTGCACCATAAGGTGGTTGTGGAGCTCCTGGAGGAGGTTGATACTGGCTGGGTGCCATTGGAGGAGGACCCTGTCCTGGACCACCATTTGCAGCACTTGGTGGGGCTGTGCTGTTTGGCGGTCCAGAGCCAGGTGCTCCTTGTTGACCGTAGGGTGATGGAGCTCCGCTTGGACCTGTTGTTGGCGGTGATGAATACGTCGGTTGCGGACCTGATGGCGGTGGTCCACTGTTTGAGGCTGGCGGATAATTCTGCGGAGTTTGTTGCTGCTGCTGTGGCGAAGGCGGCGGAGGCCCCTGAGCAGGTGGAGGAGCTTGTTGAGGACCTGCCGCTTGGGTTTGTGGTGGTTGTACGGAACCGGATGTCACGACGGCAGCATTACTTGTTGGCGGTTGAGTAGTTGGTGGTGTAGATTGTGCACTTGTGGGTGGCGGCTGCGTTTGTGGTCCATTTGCACCACTAACTGCTGGCTGCTGATTAGGTGGCGGTGTTTGCCCAGGGCTGGGTGATGAACTGTATCCGCTTCCAGGTGGTGCATTAGGTCCACTCTGCTGCTGCGGTTGTGGGGGTGGCTGTCCTCCTTGTGGTGGTGGCGGGCCTTGTCCTGGATACCCTTGTGGTCCCGGTCCCGCCTGCTGATATGGTTGGTATGGCGATTGAGCACTACTCGTTGGAGGTGGTCCATAACTGCTTGGTGGCGCATTGCTTGCCTGTCCATAATTGTTTGGAGGAGGAGCCCCATAACCTCCGTAACCCATAGGAGGAGGAGGACCACCACTACCACTCTGAGGTGGACCGTACTGATTAGGAGGTGGCCCTTGACCTCCCGTAGGAGGTCCGTACATTTGCCCTGGCGGTGGTTGTTGTCCGGGTGGCAATTGTTGATTGGATGGTGGAGCGTATGAACCTGGCGGTCCTTGTTGCCCCGGACCACTTCCACCATAGGGATGTTGCTGGGGAGGACCACCTGAAGCAGATGCTGGAGGCATTCCTCCATGTGGTTGATATCCTGTTTGTGCGTTTGGTGGAGGTGGTCCATAACCATGTGCTGGTGGTCCATAAGGATAACCACCTTGTGGTGGATACTGTGGCTGTTGTTGAGGCGGATAGCCTGGGTAATGAGAGTGCTGCTGTTGTGGTTGTTGATATGCACCTCTATATTGACCTTGCTGTGGTGGTGGAGGCCCTTGCTGTTGCGGTTGTTGTGGACCTTGCTGATTTGGAACCTGTTGCTGCTGTTGTTGCGGCGGCCCTTGCCCTGGAGCTGGAGCCCCTGGTCCTGCAGGTCCGCTGTTCGGACGTTGCTGATCTGCAATTAAATATTTACATTTAGGGTTTATTATTTTCATTTGTTCAGTATAGAGAAAAACGAACTAAGCAAATAATTTGAGACTTTGCCTTAACAGTAGCTAATTGTAATCGGAAAAAAAATGGAGTCGGGTATTATTTGAATATAAATTAAATAAAAACCTGGCAAATAATAAAACTGTATTGTATGACCATTTTACTTGTGTCAAAATTGCGGCGAGAAAAATAACTGTTGTTCTAAACGCCGCCTACTATTAACGAAAATTGCGTCTAAATTTTTTCTGATCATTGCGTCTCTGGTGTGGCCGAGATGACAGAGTTGAAAGAGGAAGTTAGAAATTCTAACCACGGAATATGGAAAGTCTCCAGTTTTTTGTTTTTTATCAAAAGTTGGTTTTAAACACAACAAAATCAAAAATATTAATGAAGATTACCGTAACCTGTAACAAATTAATGAATAATGTCGACGATAAAAGCAGTAAACAATTGGAGCAATTTAAAGATAAATATGAAATTCAGCGATTTAACTCGGGTTTTACTAAAAATAGTTTGTCAGGGAGACTTTAAACTTAAGGAAGTGGTTCATTAGTCGTCAGCATTTTTCGATATTGTAATAATTATCGAGATTTTAATTTAATTTTGCAGTCTAATAATTAATAAAAAACTATCTGACATAGAGATTCTGTCGTGCAAAGTTATTGTAAACTGTAGGAAACAGATATTCTGCACAATTATTAATGTACAGAGACAAATTCATTTGATTAACCTGTTAACCGAAAATGATGGGAAATTATTTCGTTTATGATGCGTTATAAGAAAATTTTTTTCCAAAAAATAGTTTCTTTGATAGAAACTATTTAAATTTCAAGAATATTTTTCGTTCTTTGGACAATTAAAAATTCAGAAATTCGATAATAATGTTTTTTAATTTAAGTTGTTTACAGACAACACGAACCTAATTTTTCCTATTGCCTCTTTATTCAACATGACTATTTCTATTTTAAAAATGTTCTACAGAAGATTTGGGGGTTTTCTCCAATGTTATTCTGTGTTATTAATGTCATAAAATTGTCTAATTATTATTTTTAGACACATTTTTATGCTTACAATTTCATCTGTTTTATTATTATTATCAATGTTTCTCATAAATGTATTAAGAAATACATATGAAATTGTACATTTTTTTAAGATATGGGTCCAATTGTCAGCAATGAGAATTTTTTAAATAATGTTTGTGAATCAGTTTTCATAGAAATATTATATCATATCTAAATGCTATGGAAAACGCATTAAAAGATCAGGATGATGGTTTATTCAAGGCTGGCAGGGACTCTAGTTTCAGATCTTCCTATTTCCATAATAATACGTCATTAATAGACTTATTTCTGGTGAGTGATATATCAAAGCATTGTATTTTGTGTCAGCAACAAATTCTATTTATTAACTCTCATAATGCGTTAATCTGTACTTAATGATCATATTTTACCTTAAGAGAGTAAAATATATTGGTTTTCTGAAAAGCTTGAAACTCTCTCTTTGAGTACTTCAATTTCTCTTCATTTTACAATAACCAAGACGTAAAATATCAATTTTTAACTCTTTACATATAAAACATTTTGACTTGACACATTTAATTAAATTCAGACCCACACACAAAAACATCCCTGAAGGCAAAAGAGAGGGGAGAAAGAGATAATTGTACCAATAAGAGAGCTCATAGACAAAGCTTACATAATGTTTAAAAATAACAAAACTAATAAAGAGGCCGGGGCACATAGAATCCGTCATGCGTTATACTTTGACGTATTCAACTGAAGTCAAAGTAACGACGGATTAGGTTAGCCAATGAGTACTTTGTTGACGGATAAGAAATCAGCTGTTTTTTTGTTTTTCTTATTTTATATTTTTTTGCAGCAAAGTTTTATCAAAGTGCACATTTGAAATGGAGTTAGACGACATCTTAGACTTTCTATTAATAGTAATTTGTACTATTTATTCCATTATTTATTATTATTTACAATTTATTTTAAAAATATTTTACTACGATAGAGCGAAAAAAAATAAAAACAAGAAGAAGAAGAAGAAGCGAATGATAAATGTCAAAGTACTCAACGTACGTCAAAAGTTGGCCAACTTTCGTACTTTGCGTTGACGGAGACGTATTGATTGTGACAACCCTGATAAGAAAACGTGTATTTCAACTTACTTGTCAGTTGAAAAATACAACGTATGACGAATGACGGATTCTATGTGCCCCAGCCTTAAGAATTGAAAAATTTTTCCAATACGAAGCTGGAATTAAAAAATATGCAGATTGTTGAATAAGCAATGTTTTCTCTGTGCCGATTTGATGTTAACACTCTATAAATAATCTTTTAGTTTAGTTATAGTTTTAATATATGGCATCGTCTTTTGAATTATTATACGTAGACTTTGAAATTTGAAACAAGTATAAACATAAAAAAAATCAAAAGGTGTTTCCATAAGTGATAGATAGACAATAGAAATTGAAACAAAGTGTTTGTTACAAAATTTCATTTCATATTCGATGACACAATGCTCGTGTGTCTGTTTTGAATTTGATTCTTTTTGCAAGAATTATTTATATATTTTTGTTCGAGCTTTTTGTAAATATTGTTTATTTAGCAATTCACTTTTGTATTGTAACTAATAAATAAATAGAAAAATTAATCATTAACATTTAAAGTCAATTGATACTTTCAGGTACCAACTATATGATACAGTCGAGTTTGTATAAGTAAACACAGTTAATTATATTTTAAGAAATAATTTATGCTGCTACTTTTGAGAATTTTAATAGTATTTAATTCTTACGGAAATACAAGAATCATGATTTCAAGGAACGATAATCGCTTAAAATAAAATGTGGGGATATTCGGTCAATTTAATCCATGTTATTTATTACTTCTACTTTTATTAAAATATTATTTACTTGAATAATATTTAATAAATAATATATGCAAATTAGAATTACAATTTAATAAATTATAAGTAAATAAAAAAAAAACAACTAAGAATTTTATTAGCTCTCATTTTTTCTAACTGAAATTGTTTTCACTTATCTGAAATACTTTAATCGAATATCCTAAAGAAAAAGATGTATTTAATTCAATTGAAGATTGAATTAAGTGTTAAAAATTTAATGATATAGTCATGTATGATTTCTCAGTTCAATGAGTGTTAGTTATTATTGAAATGAAAGACAGCATATGATGCTTGAGAGACAGTTTCTATATGAGACCATAATGAAGCAGTTAATATGAAGATTATTTTTTCATTGCTTTTGTATCTTACTGAGTTTATTTTATATACACTGAGTCTGAAATTGATTTAAAAAATTTTTAACTCACGACCAATGATTTGTTCATAAAGCTAATATATTTGTTAATCAAATTATTTGCATTTATAACTATAATAATATAGCAGGAATTAACTTACTTCCTTGAGTGTTAGTATTATTCTGTTGCTGTAGTTGTTGCTGCTGAGGACCACCCACGGGTTGTGGCTGTTGTTGAGGACCCGGACCTTGGGGACCACCACGATAGGGCCCTTGCTGAGTTGGTGGACCTCCTTGAGGACCACCTGGTTGTTGTGGGCCTGTGGGAGGGGGACCTTGTTGAGATTGGTTGCCATTCGGAGGCATGCCAGGATGTTGTGGTGGTCCTTGCCCATACGGAGGCATTTGACTACTAGATGGTGGTTGCCCAGAATTATCATGTTGCATTGGTGGCATCCCGGGAACACCAGGAGGACCACCCATTTGTGATGGCGCACCAGTTGGTGGCCCACCTTGTGGTTGTTGCTGCTGTGGCGGCGGTGGTGGACCACCAGATCCCATCATTCCATGAGGACCTTGTTGGTTGGCTTGAGCCTGAAGAATATGTGGTGGCGGCAAGATTTGGTTGATGTTCATAGTGGGATCAGCAAGTTGAGCCAGATAGACAAGATTTCTATGCAAAGCAATATGATAGGATGTGCATTCATACGATTTACCAATAACTTGGAAACTTTGAATAGTTTGTATAATTTTACAGTTCTCATCAAGAATTTTCTGTATATGAGCTGGACTGGAGGGAGGGGGAACAGCACTTCCATGCTGACCCGGAGGACCTCCCATCATGCTGTCTGGGACACCTGGAGGCCCCCCCATGACCCCCATAGGTGGACCTCTTTGCATTGGAGGACCTCCTGGTCCTCCCATACCCATTCCAGGTGGCATACCAGGAGCTCCACCGCCAGGCCCCATCATGCCACCTGGCCCTTGACCACCTACAACTGACTGTTGTTGCGGTGGTTGCATTGAATTCGGAGTTGTAGACTGCGGAGGTTGCATCATACCACCTGGAGGTGGTTGGCCAGCCGCCTGCTGTTGTGGCGGTGGTTGCGGCGAAAAGACTGCAGTCATTTTACTGGCTGCAGCCTTCTTCTTCCGCTTGGGAGTTTTTTCCTGTTTTTCCACAATTTTGGCTGATTTCAGTGTACTCAAATAAAAAAAAAAGATGTCTCAAAATAGTTTTTTTTTAATATTGTAGGGATATGCCCCAAAAAATTCTTTTTATGGCTATTAAATTTTCTCTTCACATTAAACACCTTTGCGGCTTTTACATTACATACTCGTTTTATGTCCGGTTTTTTCTGTATCAATAATTTCGTAATATCAAAATAACTACTTTACTATATATTCAATGCACGTTTACACTTTACACACAATATTTCAAGCTATTCATTATACAATATTTACCTAAACTAAAATCAAAACTGTTAAATTTTTACAAATAAAAAACGACGCCTTCTATACACGAGTCTAGCATTATTCGTTTGCAAAATCAGAATTCGCTTCGGTTTTTGTGCAATTTTCGCTGGAGAATACATAAATGTTGCCAGATAGTCAAATATACATACTCTTCCGTTTAAGAAACTAAAATTTTTTTGTTAAAATTTTATTACATATGCATTTTCTAATCTTAATAAGAACTGATAATTATTTTATTCGTACTTGCCATAATATATGATTAGATATGTTATTATATACGATAAAGATGATTGCTTAATATGTTTTCCATTAAGAACATACCTTCAAAAAAAAGTTGGTAAAATATTTCAAAGAAAAGATATAGTATCTAAGATTTATATTATGAAAAAAACAAATTTTATAGATATTTTAAAGCTAAAGTTTATAAATTTATTTTTAGAAAATAAAAAAAAATACAATACAAATAATATTTTTATATTATATTAGGAAAGTGCTTTCTTTATATAAAATTTTTAATGTTTAATAAAAGCGGCAATTAAGGTGTTTGCGAAATAAGTGTTAATAATTTTTAGAAATTTGTTAAAAATACAACACTGAAAGTGGTTAATTTGTAATTTTGGTATTGAGTACTTTATAAAGTTACGTCCCTAAAGTAAATAGCATGCAACACGGCAGAAAAAAAGCAAAGTTCAAGCGGGTAGTGAAAATTGTGTTAAAAATGCACTAAAAGCTATTAAAAAAAACTAAATGCACAAAAAAAACATTTATTTCAAAATATGTGACAAATAATATGCAAACATAAATTCTTATCAAAATATCATGTGAAAATATTAATAAAAATAGACGAATACAAACATAATCCCTTAGACGAATGTCGACGTCAAAGAAAAATATCTAAAAATTGAAAAGAGGTCTTAAAAAAAATAACAAACATTTTAAGGGGAGAGAAAATAAATAAGCTAAGAGAGTACAAATTTAAAAAAAATTTCATAATTCAAGGGTTGCATAGTATTCTTTTAATTTTGGATTTTAGCCAATATTTCTAACAAAAAATTACATTTTTGTTTTTCTAAATATTTATGTAATTGATAATTCGGCGATTGCTGTCATAATTTTATTTAGCCGCTTTATTACCTGGTCTTTTTGTGAGTATGTTATTAATGTTATAATTTTGAGAAGAGATATAGTAGCTGCATTTTCGTTCTCTTAAAAAGTCGAAAGAGTTGCCAATGAATTAAATAATTTTAAATTTAACTCAAGCTTATCAAAATACACAAGATAGGGTTTAAATAGAATAGCATATCAAGCAAGTGGTGAACAATATTAACTGGTATATAAGCTTTTATTTTTTCATTTGCATTGCAAATGGCAACTATAAAAATAAATAATAAGAACCAAGGGACAAATTCTATTTGCCGTACGGAAGACAACACGACCTCGTCTCCCAAGCTTTGTTCGAATGCTTGCACGAGTTATATGGCGTTAAATGCCGCCTTTATTAAAACCTTATGCAGACATCAGTCACATTTTTACTAAATGATGGTACATTACAACCCTCTGACCTCCAACAAAAATACGAAACGAGTATGCATTTTTAAGATTAAGCAATGAATACCCGTAGCTCGTAGCAGACAAATTTGAATAAATAGTTCATATTTCTTATTTAATAAAAAATTTCGTAGCAGTTCCCAAAAAGCAGCGCTACATTCTGTTGTTGTGTAGTTTTGCCTTTTTTTTGGAAAATGTCCGCAAATATTTGTATATAATTTTTCTTTCTCAATAAAACTTTTGAATATAATATAAAAATAAGCTAAAGTAATTAAAATTTGTTGCGAATATTGACATCCAGTTTAGACTAAAAGCTGAATTTCCTAATTTTTTAATTGGTATTTAGTAAATCACGAAAACAAAATTTTTAGTTATCCGGTTCTTTTAATAATATATTTTATATATGTAGATTTTGAATTTTGTATAATATAGAAAGCAAGAGAAGAAATTTTTAAGTATTTTAATATTAAAAACAAGCATATGCATAATTTTTTACGAAATTGCATTAAAAGCAGAGTTGTGTTTGAATAGTACAATGACCAGTCGATTACCGGTTTCAGAGATTAGACATTCAGTTGAAAAATGGAAATATCTTTTTAAATATAAATAGGCTATAAGATACAATTATTAATTTTTTTAATAGTCGGAAAGTATTTTAATATTGACTGCTTTACTTTGAACCATCGTTCATTGGTTTAAGAAAGTTGTTAGTGAAAAGCTGAAATTAAATCTAAAATAAAAATCGCTTTAAATAATTTTAACACTTTGGCACCCTTCCGACTATGCTCCAATTCGTTAAATTGGACAACACTGAATTCTTACAACAGCTAAACTAAAAAGCCGCGTTTATCTCTGTGAAAACAATTGACAAAATTCGTATGTAACCGTATCATTTGCAGATTTGTGAAGTGTGTATCAAGTTAGTTAATTTCAGAAAATACTTTTACTAAATCAAAAATATTAAATGAACATAAAATAATAAGAAACTAATGGTGAACAGAAAATAATGTGTTATAACATATTATAAATAAATTTGATAACTCCTATAAAATATTCAAAGAAAAATAAATTTTTATTGATTTTATTATTAATTGCTGCAATACACATTTATAGTGCAATAGTTTTTTTTTCTTCTATACTTGACAATTGTTAAATAAACATACTTTTCATTCAACATTTTAAGCGCGCGCTTCATCTACTCCGTGTTCTTTATTTCTCTTTGACTATAAACTTCTCTTAGAGTTGGTTTATTTACAAATTTAGCCAGCAGTAAATTTATTTTTGTTTATGTTTTTAGATAGAAAATAACTAAGAACTTTTAAGCAAACAATTTACTTTTATATAAAAAAAAAAATATATGTATATATATTTATATAGTGATTTAATGAAAGAAATAAAAGGTTAATTTTATTAAAAAATTTACAAGAAACTTGATTTATGTTGTTCATTGGTAAGTTAGAAGCTTACCAATGTTTTCCCTCGTTCAAATGAAATTTCGTGCATTATTGGTACTATTATCAAAAGTATGGACCTGCATATGTTTTATGTTCAATCGCCAAGTCAGAGCTGTAAGTATTTAACATTTGTTTTAATTTTTAAAGAGTTTTAAGGAAAATGAAATATTTGTTTGAAACACTGATAAAGTAAAATAAATGTACCTATTACATTGAAAAAATTAAACATTTCGAATTTCCTTCTTTGTTATGTCGGATGAACAAATTTGAAGATAGAAAGCGCGGTTTGTGGTCAGGCGGCCCGAATTTTTTTCGAAAAATGAGCAAGAAAACGTAGTCAATGTAAATTCTTTGCGCTACCAAACCATGATAATCAATTTTTGTGGCCACATTTGGCTTATGTTGACATCAGTGACCTTTGGTATCAGCAAGACAGCGCCAAAAGCCACACAGTCGCCCAAACAATTCAGTTATTGCATTAGAAGCTTCTAGGTCGCGTAATTTTTCAATTGGCGACGCCAATTAACCACCTCGTTTTTTTTAACATTACCTTTTCGCAATAAAAATATTTTTCTCAAGAGTGTAACGTTCCATGCTAAAAATGTCCCAACATTTTACTAAATAAATTTCAATTGACGACATTTGATCATTTACAGGGAATTTACTTCCTAACCTCTTTGGGATGACGTAAAATCATACCCAATTAAATCAAACCCCGTCGGACAATATGCGCACATATCAGCTTTACATATTAATTTTTCGCAGTTAACTTTAGAGTCTAATTAATCATTAGCCTTAGCGTTTCTTTCGTGCAAATAAATAATTTTAACAATTAAAATTTGTTTTCGCGTTAACAATATTTTATTTTTTTTTTATAATTTGCGAAAAGAAATAATCTTTTACTTTTATAAAAGTTTATTAGTTATAAAATTAGATAATGAATAAAAAAAAGAAACACTGATATGAACCACTTTAGTTTGTCCAGTATCAACCTGTCAAATATGAACTCTTCCCATTGTCACCGGTATCACGGCATCGCCTAAGCATTGTCCAGCGTAAGACATTAGTTTTGGATTTGGACGAAACACTCATACATTCACATCACAATGCTATGCCTAGGAATACGGTTAAACCAGGAACACCTCATGATTTTACAGTTAAAGTGACAATAGATCGTCATCCAGTAAGATTTTTTGTGCATAAGAGGCCGCACGTTGATTTCTTTTTGGATGTGGTAAGTAATGAGAAATGATGATCCTTAAAATAACTTACATTATAATATCGTAATCTGATAATTTTTTATTTCTCCAAAATGTTTACAATATAGGTTTCGCAATGGTATGACTTGGTAGTTTTTACCGCAAGTATGGAAATTTATGGCGCTGCGGTCGCTGACAAATTAGACAATGGCCGTAATATATTACGTCGCCGCTATTATCGTCAACATTGTACGCCAGATTATGGTTCATATACCAAAGATTTATCAGCTATTTGTAATGATTTAAATAGAGTATGTACATTTATGTTATATTAATTTGTATGTTATAATTATAATTATTTTTAGATATTTATAATTGACAATTCTCCTGCTGCATATCGCTGTTTTCCCAATAATGCTATACCAATAAAAAGTTGGTTTTCAGATCCTATGGATGTTTCATTATTATCATTATTACCTATGCTGGATGCATTGAGGTTTACGAATGATGTGCGGTCGGTTTTGTCGAGAAATTTACATTTACACGGTTTATGGTAGCAGGTGAGTTCTTTTCTTCTAATACCTAATGTTTCCTAAATTTTGTTTTTAGGATTGATTGAGATAGAGTTTGCGCAAAAAACAGCAGTATTCTTATATAGCTTCCAGTATTTTCTCTTAGTAAACTTACACTAAATTATTAAAGTAAAAGTAAATATCCTGAGAATATAATTCATATATATTGCATTGAGCCTCTCCGTAGTTTTAATTCAAAATTTTGTATAATCACAAACAAGCGAATATAATACACCTTAACATAAATTTAAGCTGGCGGAATCTAGAACGGTGTTGATGTACACATTAAGCTGTGCTGTTGTCGCCAAAATATTTGTGTCCATAAGACCATTTTTATTTTAATTTTGACAGATAGTAACTGATAGTCTGCACTGTCAAATGTGTTTAATACATGACTTTTCAACAGTTGGATCTTCACTCGACAAGGTTCACACTTAAACTGAGCCAGTCGCCTGGGTTAGCAGCAGCTGGGACTCCTGAAAGACAAATAATTAAGGGCTCTCAAAGTCCGTCTAGTGACTTTACACCCACACTGGTACCACGGGACCCATTGGCTTCGTTTCTATGGCCATGTTCTGGTTATTGGAGAGGCTCCAGGGGGAGCAACGTGGTGGCTGTGATTTAATATCGGTTGCTTTTAAAAAGCCTCCGAGGAGATTTTACATGGTAACATCCAATACCCCGATGTTTGCTCATGCAACGGGACAACAATCTACTCCTCCATCTGAGTGGAGTGGGGGCACGGTCCATGCTCTCGCAATATAAGGCATGTATGCACCCAGCGGTAAGACCACCATCATATAAGGGCCAAACGTTGCAGTTTTCTGATTATAAAATTTCTTAGCAAACGATTTATTTGTAAACAGACACAATAGATCATTTAATTTTACATTTTTTGGTGTTAATTATCCTTTTTATACTTTAAACTAAACACCGTCGTAACAATATTTTATTTTCTTTCCGATAAAACGTTTTTACTTTTTAAGAGCTATTTTTTATATTTTGAACATCATATTTTTATTGCATATTTAAGACGCATAAAATATATCTTTAAGACATATTACCGGTTTCCCTGATTTATTACTAATTAGATCACCTCTTCTTTTCGTTGCAGATTAACAAATTGAAAATTTGGTGCTGTGACACTTAAACGAATTTTTTGTTTGTTTCATTACATAAACTTAAATTGATAATTTTTCTTAAGCTAAGGATTATAAACATTAAACATGAAATAAATTAAAACTATGTTTATAAAAATTAATTAGAAATATTAAAAAAGAGAATAACAAAAAAAAAAAAAAACAAAACAAAATAAATAAATCTATTGCTCTTGACTTGTACTGTGTAGATTATGGTACACACACATACCCACATATTAATAAATAATGTATAAGAACAACCAGCAAAAACAAACAAAGAAGGAAAGAAAAATCATCAGTTTTTCACTTACTATAATAAATAAAAAAAAACTAAAGCAAATACATATTTTTTATAATCGTTTTAAGCGATTGATTAAATACTATTATAAACTTTTTATTTATTTCAACGAAACGTTGAGTTGCCAGGAAAAAAAATATTTGTTTTTATTGATGTAAAACAAAATTTTATAATTATTAACTACTTTATTTATGGGCATTATATAATTAAAAAAAACATTTTTTTAATGTATTTGATTACATTTTTATTTGTTTAAACTTTTATACAAATAAAAAGAAAATCTTCCATTAATATACTTACTTTATAGTATAATGCTTCATATTTGCCTTTTCTTTTCTATTCTATTTTTCAATATTTAACAACTTTTATTTTTTCTTATTTATCGAGAATAAAACTGTTGTTTGTACATTGTTCTTTTAAAATTATGTATGAATGTTTTTTTAATACAAATTGTTAGTATTTAATAAAAAAAAGGCTATAAAACAAACAAGAACATAAATTAATAAATGGAGAAAACATCTAGTAATATTGTTTAAATATAATATTTATGTTTATTATTATTATTTTTTTTTCAAATTTTTCCTTACATCATTAAATTAAAATTAGAGGTTAAGATTCGTAAGTAAAATTGGCCCTAAAAAGGTCATTAATAAAAAATGTAAATTTGAAGAAAAAGAAATATTTTAGTTTTTGTAACAAATGAAATGATATTGTAAAGAAGCAACACTACCACTGCCATCGATGGAAGTCACAAGCTGCCATCATACAAATATATAGTATTGGCTGTAAATTAAAACAAACAATTAGTTAAATACAAGTTGCAAAGCATTTTGGGTTAAGTCTACAATATAAGAATTACAATTTCTTTTACAGTAGAATCTCAGGAACTAGAATCACTTTGTGTGCCGGTCAGTTTGAATTTCTGGACATTAAATTTTTTTTTACAGAAAATGATAAAATTATTCCTTTCATCCGCTAAAAGAACCTGTAAGATGTTCAAATGTTGATAAGAAAAGGTAAATTAACGTGACGTATAAATTTCACCGTGATATGCGCTCTCGTGCAAAATCTAAGCAATCTTTTCCGCTTTTGACACTGATACATGTTTTTTTTTTGAGCCACTTAGCCATGAAATTTGTGATTTCCTAAAACTCTTTTTATTGTTTCCGCTCGTGCATTCTCTTCCAAAAATGGCTTTAACAAATTTTGGCAAGTTTTGGAGCAGAGATGAATGAACCGGTTAGTACTTCGCTAACTATAAACCATAGATAACTAACCTATTAACATTTACCCTTGATTGATGACCTTAGGGCAGATGTAAAGCAACCAGTTCTTTACTATTAATGATATGTGTTTGATGAAACTTATAATTATCAGCAATACTCAATTAGGGCGTGCACTTTCCTTAACATTAGTTTTTGAAAAATCAAGATACATGTTCTAGTCCATGACACCTTCTAATTTAGTGAAGACTTCTAACACCTGAAGCTGCCTTGCAGCCCCACACCATCACTTCTAAGTGTTTTTATGCAAACAGTGGCTTACGCCACACATACCATCGGCCATCAGAACCAAACAAATTAAAGTTGCTTTTATCCGTTATTATTAAATGTTGACAGGAAAAGCCAATATCACGGGATATTGTGCTTTCGTGCACAATCTATTATTTATATTTTTGACACTGACATTGGTATCTTTTGAGCCACTTGGCCATGCATGTTTCCACATTCACTTTGTATCCAAAATTAGTTTTAACCATTGGGGCAAGTTTACGAGCGGATATAAATGGACCATTTTTTACTTTGCGATTTATCTTTTTTATATCGCGTAATGATTTGGTTTTATTAACGATACTTTCAATTCTTCTGTGTAGTGTTTACTAGTAGAAACTAGCAACTAGAAAGTGAAGTATAAACTTGGAAAAGAACTTTCTCAGCTAGGAAATGGTAAGTGAATACTTTGTTAGCTGAAACTTTTTAAAGAAAGATTCTAATTATCTCGCTTCCTTTAAAGGATAATCGGGATGAACAAAAGGGGCAAGTATTTCTATAATTCTTCGAGGTGCGTTTTTATTGTAATTCCTTTTACATTTCGTTAGTGTGGTAGTTATGATAATTGTTTAAAATTCCTTTCTTTTAGTTTTAAGTACAACAAAATTGACTGAGCAAAGCAAGTGGTTTTAGACTTATAATAAGGCAACTTCGTATTCTTATATGCAAAGTGAAAAAACTACAATTTCTTTTGTAGCTTATAACAATAAGTTCCAAAAAGAGTGTAGTAGTAACTTATATAACTACATTAGCGATAAAATCTAATTTTTATATATGGTTATCGATAACATTTGATAGAAAATCAACAGTAAATTTAAAATTCAACAAAATTATAGTAATTATTTTGTTCAAACGATGTTTGGACACTAGCAAAACTAAGCAAGGAAATTACTGTGGCTTCTTTATTAAGTAGTAGATTTTGAAAACTATTTGAAAAATTAAGCAAACTAACATGTTATTGAATATATTATCCCCCGTTTGTTTAAGCTTCTTTGTCATGTACCATTAGCTAATTTATAGAAAACTGACAAAGTAATAAAATAGAATTTCTTTTTAAAATCTTTCAGATATATATTACATCAAAGCTATAATTTATTTTTGTTCAAACGTTTTATTAAAGAAATTATTTTGTAAACAAAATTAGAAAATTTTAGTACTAAAAACTTATAACTAATTTTTAGTCTCTCACAATTACACGCTATATTTTCACTGTCTCGTTACTAGTATATCGAGTATGTAAACAAGTTGCCGTAACCATAATAAAAAATTGGTAAAAACTATTATTTACTAAACAGAACTAATATAATTAGAAACTTTAATTTTGTTTCTTAAATTTAGGCGAGCTATTTACTTTTATACACAAAAAATTGTATATGGTAACTTTACCACTTTAACGCCTAAAAGCTGCTATATTAACCACATATCATTACTCGAACACGTTCAGACTTAGTGACTAGAAGAGGGTGCTTACGTTCTAACATTCACTCGAAAACTCCACTTCTGTGCTAGTTGTTCTGTGTTAGTTGTTTTTATTTTCTGATTGTTCGAATTTAACTCTAGCATGTTGTTGTTATTTCGAGTTCATTCCTTAGAGACTTCTTAATTTATAAACGGACACAACAGATCATTTCATTTACTTTTTTTTAGTGATAATTATCTTTTTGTAGTTTAAACTAATCATTTACGTAACACTGCCATTCACTTATGCCTTTTTGTCCCGAACAGGCTTAACATCACCTCATACGCTTAGTGGACCTCGGTATGATATCTCTGTAACCGGTGAATCACATCATTCAATTTATTTATTACCATGTAAGGTCACTCGCAGTAGGTTTGCAATTTAGGCAATAATTCTTTCTTGCATTGTGAATTGAATAGTGGATTTTGTCCTGCGGTAAATCTCTCCATGTTGCCTGCTTTATCATGTGATTGCGAACGAACTCATGAAGCTCGTGCTGGTCTTCTTATGCCTGAAGAGTGACTTCATGCAGGTTTCGGTTTAACGCCAAATTCTAAATCCGCTGGCAGTTTTAGTTCTGTTCTAGAAACGATTTTTGCTGGACTGCATAAGGTTGAATTGTGTGCAGCTAATTGGTATGCCAGCAAAAACTTGGTTACCTGCATTAGTAGGTGGTCAGTACACACCAAGTAACCACTTTTTTGAGATATTCCTCTGTGGATGTTGCAGTGTTGTTCTCGCCTTTTTGATATACGTCGCACATTTCTCTGAATATGGTCGATTCGAAATCTCAAGCATTCAGGTTACTGTTTTTCTGTTGTATAATGGAATAGAAGTAAGCTCTTGCCTCTCAGTGCTAGCTTAATTTAGTTTAACTGTGGCTCATGCGATTTTGTGTTTTTCGTTCGTTTATTATCCTTTGGTAATGAAGCAGATCTTGACCTTTTCTTTAAGGATCTGCAGTTGTGCTGGAAATGGCCAAGCTTATATGCTCGATTATCTCCTTTTGTCTACGCAATTTTGGGTAACAGTCTCAAGACGTCGCACCTTGTAGACTTGTGGTCTCCTGCGGCAGCGCGTAACAATAAGATTTAAGAAAAAGCTGCAAACTAATAATAAAAAGAACTGTATAACAGCAACGAATGCATGCTGTTTAAACAGAAAATTTATTTAGCGTTATTATTGATCATAATTCTAATTCATTTAATTGTTGTTTTTAAAGTACGACTTTAATAACAGTTTTCTATTGTGCCGTTTATTTTCTGATTTTTATGAAAACAAAAAATGTTCCGTCTGCCCTGTTTTAGCGAAAAAGATTTAAATTTAGAAATTGGATACATTGAAAAGGCATATTTATTTCTATTTACATATATGTATGTAAGTATTTTTTGCAAGCAATTGTTATTATTATTTATTTAAAAGTATAGAAATTTTTAAAAATTTGCAACAAATTTGCATGCATATGTATTCTCATAAACACTTCTATTTTTATAAATAGCTTGGCTAATTATCTTAATTTAAAAATGACAAAACTTAAATTTACAAGGTAAAAGGTATATCTTTAAAATCGGGATCATTAGTTGGCTTAACATAGACATCACTATATTTAGCCATGTATTTCTTAATAAATTCACGTGATTTACTTTTAACCGATTCAGTAACGACTAATGTTTGACCCACTGATTCACAGTATTTTAATTCTTTAATCATAACAAAGTGGGTTAACTGCAATTAAAAATTTTTAATAGTTTAGTTAAATTTTAAAATAGATAATTAGAAAATTATTACCTTGCGCGCCAAATGATTAAAATCTTCATTTGATTGTATACGACCCGCAATACAGGTTTCCTTGAGATATGGCTTTAAATGATGCACAATAATACCGGCAATATCACAACGAAACTTTTCTTTATTTTTACGATATTTAGCATCCTGTTCCTTGGGCCTTCTACAGAGAAAAAAATTCATCTATTATAAAATCTGACTTTTAATGTGTAAAAGATCAAATATTCGTACCTTTTTTCTTTCTTTTCTAACTTTCGTTTTTTGTATTCTTGTTTAGCAGAAAGAGTATTGAGTATAGATGCTGAAGTTGATGCTGCAGAAGAAGATGTTGAGTGTTCGTTAAGATTACGATGCGGTGGTAAGGGTCTTTTCAGCTGTCTTTTAGTAGTTAAAGCATCCAATTCGTCGACAATTTTATCACCCTCAACTATCTTGTCTATTAAGGGACTATTAACTTCAGCTTTAAGATCAATTTCTTCATCAGAAGACAAAAGGTAGTCCTGAATGGGTAGCACTCCAATTTTTTCATTATTTTCGGCATTTGATTTGTTAGTATTCGAATTGGAATTTGCTTCCGTTATACTACCTAGAGTGCACATATTAAGTGATGTTTGACGTAGAGCTTCTGCCCGTTTACGTCGCATATCCTCTTTTCGTTTACGTATTTTTTCTTTATTTTCCTTATATTTACGCACCTCTATCTGATTATAAATACGATCTTCTTCACGTCTTGGCTAAATAGAAAATGGGAACGTATTTCTTCAATTGGTTATTTTCTTTTACACAGCTTATATAATTAAAAAAACAATAATTAAAAGCTACAAATAATAAGTATAAATAAAGACAAATACAGTGCCTCACATCGAAAGTCGGGCAACGAATTACGGAAAAGTTCCGCAGCTTTCGAATGAATAATACTTCGAGTTTTGCAAAATATTTCATTAAAATACTTAATAGAACCTTAAAACTATAATCACACTAAAAGTCAATCAAAAATTCTATTATTTATTTATTAAATAATATTTGTTTGCTTATCCTTTTTGATTTTTTACAGCTTCTTCCACTAATTTTTTGCACACATCAGGCATTATTTGGCTCCATTTCTTCTGTAATACTGCCTTAAGCTGGTTTTTATTACTGCTAGATTACGTTTATGTCTGGACTTTGTCCAGGCCTTTTGATAACCTTAGCGCAGTTGCTAAGCAACCAATTCTTTACTATCAGTGACGTGTGCTTTGAGTCGTTGCCTTGATAAAACTTAAAGTTATCAGTAGTACCCAACTTGGGTGCATTTTCCTTAACATTAGTTTTTAAAATATCAAAATACAGTTTCTTGTCCATGATAGCATCTATAAAGTGAAGGTTTCCAACATCTGTAGTAGCCATGCAGCCCCACGCAATCACTGGTTTTAGTATTTTTGTGCCAAAATTCTTCATTGCGTTTACGCTATACGTTACGTCGGCCATCGGAATCAATCAAATTAATTGCGTTCATCCGCAAAAACTATCTGTAAGATGTTAAAATATTTATAGGAAGAGCCAAGATAAAGTGGCATATTAATTTCATCGTACTCCAATCCGAGCAATTCTTTCACTAACACGAACGGCCATGCAATTTTTGATTTCTTAAAATTATTCTTATTGTTTCCATGTACTTAAAAATTGGTTTTAACCATTTTGGCAAGTTTTGGAGCAGAGATGAATGAGTCACTTTGTACTTCGCGAGCTATAAACTTCTCATCTCTCGGTCGCAGATTCCATTTTACAGGTGCGCCTTGTTTATTTGTATTTCTGTTGTCTTTTATCTATCGCGTAGCCATATCGTGTACAGTTGATATGCTTTTATTAATGATACTTGCGATTTCTCGTTGAGTTTTACCTTCTAAATAGTTATTAATAACTAGTTATTGCTCTTCCAAGGTAGACTGTTTGATTGTACGCGGCATTACCCCACGAAAGCCATATCCAACTGACAAATTAACAAATATAATGGTAATTGAGATGACATTTTTGCTTTGCTCGACTTTTAGTGCAACCATAATTTTAGAACTTTTTGTAATTAGTTTTGGAGTACCGTGCTGGAAAATTTTTGGCAATGCTTAATTAAAAGTATTGAAAAGTTTTTTAAAAATAATAAGCTATGACAACTAAAATAGTTGATAGTTGCCCCATTGTGCTGTTTGTTTACAGTATAAAAATATTGTTCAAACAATACAATGGGTATGACTTTTAATACATACACTTATTGAACGTTCATCAACCAAACGTTGATAACGTTTCTGACGTCGAATCTCTACTTTGCGATCGATATAGGCCTTTAGTTGAACAGCATCCATGCCGATAAGAACATCATCGTCATCATCACTGCTGTCTTCACCGGCAGTTGTCGTAAGTTCACTTTCTGAATCTTCTTCCTTGGCTTCTAGATCACATTGCTGCAACTGGGCTGGTGTTGGGGGCTCCCATTGTGGTATGCGATGCTTAACATGATAATAGTATATTTTACTTTGTGGGGTTATGGCATATTTCCACTGAGGTGGTAAACTACTGCAAACGGCTGGCAACTGATAGTCATTGGGATCGGTGGATTTAGGTTTAACGGGTACTTGGACGTGAGCATAGCTGGGAGGTGTGGTTATAGGTTTGCGTTCAATAGAAAACCATTGACCCGTAGCTGGATTAACACAAAAAGGTATATCTTGTGTGCGTGTCTTTTTTGGATCCAAACCAAAGAATCTACACTTGGTTTCGAATTCTCGTCGCTCTTCGGTTAAACGCTTTACAGCCTCATCTCTGGCAACTTTGGCTGCAAACATTTCACGCCTCTGGGCCTTAGAAAGATTTTTGTTGCTTTCTGGTGTTGTATTGGTAGTTCTAAGCGGGTTTCCATTGTTGGGTTTAACGAAACGATTTGAAGTGCTTGGTGCATTTGGGCTGCCACCAAAGCGATATCTACAATAGCGATCGGTACGATAGCGATTAGTAGCAGTTGTGTTTTCTTGTGCTTCAGCATTGGCGGCATATTGTCTGTCAGCTTCACGTTCATGTTCTTTCATTTGTTCGATTCTTTCTTTTTTCGGTATACGGAATATTTCGGGCAATCCCTCCCATGTGGTAATAAGCTTTAGGCCCAGCTTTTGCAATTCAGCCACAGCAGAATCCTCTTCAAAGTTTGTCGTGCCTTGCACCGGAACGTCTTGAGAGTTACTGTTACTGCTGGAAGAATCTTCGTTTAGTGAAAGGTTCGTATTGGTACCACACCAATTGCGTACAACTTGCATCACTTTACTATCGGTTAATACAGTTTTGTTAGGTATTGGCAAAGTTTCTAAAGTTTGTAAAATAGCCAAACGTATTTGCATATTGCCTCCATCTTCACTCATCCATCCGTGTAATAAACGCAATCCGTGATAATCCAAAAATAAACGTCTGCAGGGAAAATCTCCTTTACGTAGTATTTCAAGCAGATTAAGACGAGTTTGCACCAACTTCGCTCTAACCATCAAACGCGACAAACGTAATGTATCTGACTGATTTTTGAGTCCACATTCTTTAAGGAATTCAACTTCATCTTCTATATCGGGATCTTCCAAAAATCTCAATTTATTTGCTAATTCTGAGGAAGATTCCTTCGATTTCTTTTTCCGCTGTAACTTTTGCTGTCGTTTATTCTGTTTTTGTTTAGCAGCCACTTTCTCTGCCATTTTCGAAAGTAGTTTTTTGAATTTACTCTTTGAATCTTCTTCATTGTCCGATTTATTTAAATCTTGCATTGATTTTCCTTCATTGGTCGCAATATCTGCTTGTTTAGCCTTTTCGTTTAACAGCTGCAAGGGAGCCAATTCGACTTCAGCTTGGGCGGCAGCCATTTCCAATTGCTTTTGTACTTCTTCTGGATCTGTAACGCTAGCATCGCTTTCTTCGTCATCATCATGTACTAACAGATTTGAAGTGTCGGTCTCCTCCTCTTCATATTCTGATTCATCGTCATCATCCATTTGTTCGCCTTCATCGGAATTAGGTTCTTGGCCAATCCAGCCTCTGCAGTTTGATGATTCACAATAACAGCGCTGGGCTTCTCTTCCATATCTCTGATACTGATAATTAAATGTTATTTCTTCCCCGGGCATTATCGATTTGCGACTAAAAAAACCAATTCTTAATTCACCATTGACGGTCCATTTTTGTGTTTCAGCATTTGGATCGCAAGAGTGGTTAATGAAACGCGATATGTTGCCTTTAACGGTGGCATCAATAATTGCATCACTTCTTAAAGCCATAAAATAATAATGCCGATTTTTATCTTGAGAATAAGTTATACGACGTTTTTCAAACTCTTCGGTGTCAATAACTTCGCCCACATATTCCATTATAAATTCTCCCGGCAATATTTCTATATCCGCCATTATGCCAAACCCCTTTTTTTCAGTGCGAAAAACTCGGCAGGGGGAACAGAGTAATTTTTGAAAACGTTTGTTCGTACAACGTTCCTTAACATTGCACTCGGGACCACATTCAATCATAAGCAAGCGATTGAGGCAATCTTCACCACAGCCTAGTTCACCACGTTCTTCCTCCTCATGTGTAAGGAAACAATCACAAATCATTTTTCTAGCCTCTTTACTAATCACACGTTCACATAAATAATCATTTTCTTTAATCACTTGGAAATTACTGAGTCTTTCTTCCATTTCTTTGAGAAATTTGGCGTTTTTGGCCTCTACCTCAGCCAAGTCGGTAAGATGATCATCCAGAGAATAATGGCTTTTAGTTTCCACATCATCTTTAATGGAAAAACGTTCTTTGTCTCTTACTAAACCTCTACCAACCAAAGCTTTGGGTGTCTTTGTTATTAGTTTAATACGATGGGATCTACGAACACCAGAATTTTCATCCGTTGCAGATAATTCTATGGATATTGGACTTTTAAGTGGAGGTGGTGTAGCACTGGGTGTGTTTAAGGGCGTATCAGCAGGTGTTTCAAATGCATTCAAAATAAGTTTAGCTTCTTCTGCATCAATTTTAACAGGTTCCTCTATTATTTGTGTTGTCTTATGCGTGGATTGTATAACATCATCGACGCTATCTTCATCTAGTTTATAATCCTTCTTCAAAAGGTTAACACCATCTGCTATAAACTTTTCAATATCCCTTAAAGGATCTGAATCTTCTTCTTCTTTCTCTACAGGCGTTAAGCATGTAACTTTAATGGCTTCGCTTACCTCTTCATTAGAAGTTGATTGACGCCTTTTTTGTGATGGCGGTGGGGAATTATTAAAAAGTGTTAAGCCAAGGCTAGAATTACTTGTGGGACTGCTGATTTCTGTTGGCAGAGTGAAGGTAGTTTTTCCTATGTCTTCAATTAAAGCAGCTTCGAATGCCTCCTTTAGTTTCTTTTGACGTTTCTTTTTTGCCAATTTCTCATCTAAAGATTTTAAGCACTCACTCTCTGGCTCTAAAACTTGTTCTTTTTCTATGTTCATGTCTTCTTCTTCTTCATTCTTCGTAGTAGAATCTTTCTTTGTATATTTCTTTTTAGAGCTTGTTGTGTTCTGCGGAGTATCAGACTGTTGATTTTTAGGTTTTCTACCTCTCTTAGAGGGTGGAGGTGTAGCTGCAGTTGTTTTACTTACATTTTCTTCTTTTCGTAAGTTTAATGATTCTTCTTCCTCATTTTTAGTTTTCTTACTTTGCTTTTTTCCCAGTGATTTACTTTCACTTTTACTGGAAGAAGGATCACGTTTTTTTATTGCTTGTTTAGGACTCTGAATTTCTTCTTCTTCTTGGTTTTTGCAAATAACAGAATTAGAAACTAAAGTGTCGTCTTCTGTTGCTGCTGCTGCTTTAGCATCACGTTTCTTAATGATTTTTTTGCTTGATTTATTCCCCCTTATATTTTCTACGGCTGGTGTTTGCGATGAGTTCGGAGATTCTTTTGAAGCAACTTGCAGTTCACTTGCAATAGGTGATGATATTTTAGTTTCTAGCGAATTTCCAGTTTTAATGGTTTCTGGAGTTTCATTGGTTTTCTTTGTTTCATTTGTGTCATCTTCTTTTATTGTTTCCTTCTTAGCTACCTCCACAGCATCAGTCTCAGTTTTGGTCTCTTGGGCTAGCCCTTCGGTAGTAATTTTCGCTTCAGTTTTTAATGTATTTGTGTCGTATTCCAATATTTCTTTTGTCTCTGTCATTGTTGCTTCTAAGGACCGATTTTTTGGTTTACGACCTCTTTTTACTGGAGCTACTTTTGTAGTTTCAACTTCAACTAAATTATCAGTCGTACGAAGTTCATCTTCTTGTTCTTTTGAAACGTCTGAAGTTTTGTCTACATCTTGTAGAACATTTAATATAGTTTCATCATCTTTTTGAATAACATTACAGAAAGTTATTTCAGACTGTGTCGATTTTTCAAAATCTATAAAAGTTTCTTTTGTTTGTTCTTTTTCAATATCGTTTCCAGTGTTCATATCGGCTAATTCTATGGGAGACTTTTTATCTATTGTCTGTTCCTCATTTATGTCAAATTCTTTCGCTGCCAATACTGCCTTCGAACTTTGTGCAGCAATTTCGGCAAATGTTTCTTCTAAAGTTTTGTGTGCAGAATCGTCTCCTCGACGACTTCGTCTTTCATAACGTCTGGTGACTTTTTTTAGAGTCAGAGGTGACGAAGATTCGGAACGGGTTGGAGAAGATGTAACTTTTTTTAGAGTCAATGGTGAAGATGTATCAGAACGTGCTGGCGATAAATTAGTTACTTTTGCAGTTAATGGAGATTGAGTGTCAAGACGCGTTGGTTTGACTGTTTTAGATTCTTGTTGAATTTTTAATAAATCAAGGGAAGTTTCAACCTTCATTTTAGTTGTGCTTTCAATTGTATATTCATTATCGTTTTTATCGTTTTGTATTGGAGATTTGGTAGCTTTTAAGGCAGCTTCTGTATTAGACTGAACTCTGCGTAAAATATCCAATAAAGTATTTGTTTCAATGCTGACATTTTTTATTTGAGAACTTGAAAGATTGGCCTGTGATTTTTCTTGAGCACTTACAGGTTGTTCTGTAAAAGTAACGTCTTCAAGTTGTTCAGGCTGTATCCCACAAATATTTGTATTGGTTTCTTGAATTTGTGCTGCTTTGTCCGCTTGTTGTTTTTGTATTGATTTTGTTTCAATTTGAAGTTGAAGTGTTACTTCATCTACTGGTGTTGTTTTTCCATTATTATCAGTTTCAGAGTCAATTTCAGGGCCATGAAGATTTTTAAAACGAGATTTTTTACCTCGGCGTTTTGTTAACAGAGGAGTTACTGAAATTTGTTCTTTGTTCTCCTGTGAAGAGTCCTCTTGATATGTATTTGTCGTAAAAGTTTCTTCTCTTAGTTGTAATGTTTCACCATCTTTGTCCGGCTTACGTGTTTCAGTTGCTAAGCTAGACTCTGGGAACAGTTTAGAAAATTCTGCAGGCTCTGAAAGAATATTTTTGTTTAATGTGAACAATTTGGGGGATGACTTCGCCGAAGTATGGGGACAGGTCTGATGAGTATTTTGTTTAGGAATTTCAATCTCTAAATTTGAAACTAGAGACGAGACAGAATTTCCTATCAACATATCCTGAGTTGTTTTTGTAGGTAAGTTAGACGAGGCCATTTCATTGCTTTGCGTTGAATCAAAATCCTTTTGAGATGCACTTTTAAGGGTGATGGGAGAAGTTCGGTCTTTATTTAATTTACTTTTACTAACAACTGAGTCTTTTTTATTGCGAAGTGATTTGGCTTCTGTTTCCGTTTCTTTTACTTTTTCTGTAGAACTTCTTATTTCTTTACTCTCTAACGATTCTTTCAATAATTTATCATCAGGCATGTTTTCCGCTACCTTCCTTTCTTTTGGCAAATGGTCTTCTTTAATTTTGGACGCCCTAAAATGACTGTTGTCTGTCATTTTTTTAGAAGCTTCTACTTTCTTTGATTTATACTTTGTGCTTGTTGCTTCATGTTGTGTTAGACATTTTACTTCTTTGCCCGATTCTTTTGAAGAAACCTCTTCTACATCTTTTTTGCTTTTGGCTGTTGTGGTTTTGATGACCTTTTCTGCTTTAATAACTTCTGTGTCTTCATTAGGTGTAAACGATTTTTCATCAGAAAATTCAATTTTATCTGGAGATTGTAAATCCAACATTTTCAGCTTTGTAGCCACCTTTTTATATTTTCGGGAAACTTTATCTAAACTTGTATCTTTATCTTCAATATTCAATTGTTTTTCTTGGTCCTTTTCTTCTTTTAGTAAAATCTTTTCTTTGATAATTTTATCATCAGTTGATATAATAGTTTTGTCATCTGTTTTGTCGTCAGTTGCCTCTTTCTTGGCTAGAGCTAACTTTTCATTGGATGATTTAATTTTGCCTTGACTACTTTTCGCAATTGCACACATAGGTTTATTCTTTAGACCAGAACAAGTTTTAATTTTCGAGCCTTGTACAGATTCTTTTTGAAACTCTGCTTTTTCTAATTCGTCGTCATTAAGTTTTTTATTTTGAAACTTAGAATTTTTGTTTTTTATGGATGATTTTGTATCAATTGCAGTTAGACTTTGAGTAGGCGACTCTATTTCGATGCGAGTGTTTTCCAAGGTTCCTATTTGTAACGATTCGTTAATTACACCAGCTTTATGTTTTGATAAATTTTCAATGTGAAGTTTTTCATCATCGGGAACTTTTTCGTCTTGAACTTTTGCTGTAATTGTAACAAGCTGTTTGCTTCTTTCTAAAGCCGTTTTGCTGACTTTTTCTTTATCAGCTTTGTTTGATCTTGTACTGGCAGACAAAGACTTATTTTGAATATTGCCTATCTCTATGTTGTTTTCTTCAACTTCCTTAGATTTTGGACCAACAAGGTCTCCGCCATCATTGTTCTCAGAGGATAATTGTGTAGAAAGTTTTTTTAGTGTTGTGTCATTTCTTAAAAGATCAATATCTATTTTAGCTTGAATATTTAACAATTCAGCAGATTTCTCTTCTTCATTTTTTAAACTAATTGTTGTTAGGGCTTTTGTATTTACTTCAGATTTAGTTCTCACAACATTACTTTCACATGCTTCAATTTCTTGATCATTACTCTTTGTTTTACTGCAGTAGCTTATTTTATCTTCATTGGACAATTTCTTCTTCTTTTTTAGAGTCGTTACTTCTTCTATTTTATTTGTGTCTGAAATCTCTATTTGGAATTTAGATTTTTCATCTCTTGCCACAAGTTTTTTTTCTTCTTTAACAAAAGACAATTTTTTATCCTGATTATTGCTTATGCGTTCACTGCTTTGGTCGCTTCCTGAAGCTTTTTCAAGTTTCAGATTGTTATCTACAACTTGTTGTTCCGCGGCATTTTCTAAGATTAATTCCTTTTGTTTATCTTCTTCAGATGACATTGAATTTAATTTCTGTTGTTTTATTATAATTGACTTTTCCTGTTCATGACCAAATATTTGCTCCTCTTGTTCTTTTCTTTCATCCACCTTTTCAATTTGCTTTTCAATTTCTTTGGACTTATAAGGTTGTTGTATATCTTTATCGTGACTTCTATTATCCTTCCGAGTTCTTAAAGATTTTCTTTTCACAATTTTTTCTTTAACTGACAAATATTCTACATTCGAAGATTCATTCGATGCTGAATCGGTTGTTTCTGTTGCTGTGCAACTTTCATAAGAATCTTGTTTGGTTTCCTGCGATATTAGTTTGACGTTTTCGAACAATTTAGCCGATGCATCCTCTTTTATATTTATAGCATATATTTCTTTTTCTACACCCAATGAACTTTGCTTCACACTTATTTGTTCATTAAGATTTGGTTGCTCTGTGTTTTCAACATTTGGAATTTGTTGAAAACAGTTGTTAATATTTTCATTTTCCAATGTTTCTTCAAATTTTTTCTGCAACCTCTTCGAGCGCTTAGCCATTGGAGGCTTCCTCTTGAGAATGACGGCATTATTAAATTCCTCTGAGGTTGAAGTTTGTGATGAAGTAGATGGGCTCTTTGGCAAAGAGATACGTTTCACGGAAACTTTTAATTTATTACTAGATTTGTATGAGGATGAAGACGTTGTTGAAAATGGCTCAGATGAGTAAGAACTTCGTTCAAAAGTATTTTCAGATTCTGATGAGCTAGAGGTACGAGAAAGTGATGATTTTGATTCTTCTAAAGTTGTTGACGGTAGAGTTTGAGACGTTTCGTTCGTTAAAAGGAATATATTGTTTGCTATTTTAATTTGCGGTGAGCATTTCAAATCACTTTGGGTTTCATGCGCTACTGATGCAACGGGAGCTTCTTTCGGTTTTATTTTTTCACATTGTTTCAATGCTGTTTTAAGAATGTCATTTTGTAATTTTGATTGCAAATTTAAAGTTTCGTAATTCTCTATCTTAACGTTAACAGTTGGAGAATACCTGCTAAGTTCTGCACTTTTATTTAAAATATCCTGTTCAAACGTAATATTATCAACCCCTTCTGCTTCAATTTTATCAGAAGAAGCAAATGTATCCTGTACATCCTGCGATTCAGCTACTTCTTCAGTGAAATTACACTTAATAATTTTTTCTTCTATTATGGTTGACCTATTCCTATTGGTATTGTTATCGCTTTTCATTTCATTATTCTCTGAAGGATCATTACTTATTTCTAATGCTTTACTTTTGACATCTTCATCAGCACTTAAATCAAGTCCTTTAGTATCTGAAGTTTTATTTGAAATTTCTTCTTGTATTATAATTTCATTTGAAAGTTCCGGTTCTAAAATTTGATTTTTAGTTTCAAGTAAATTTCTTTCAGTTAAAAGTTCTGGTTCCACATTTGCAAAGTCTGTTTCATCAATCTTTGTTTCTTTTAAATTTTGTTTGTCTTGTGTTTGCTTCTTTTCAGAAATATTTTCCTGTGTAAGTGTGGAACAGAGTTTTTCATTTTGTTTTGAGTCAATAACATTCAGCGAGGTATCCATAATTTTGTCCGTCTTAACCAGTGTTGTTTGCTCTTTTTCGCTCGAGTTTTTAGAGATTTCGGTTTCAAAAACATTTGTGGTGACATCGTTTTTTGCCTTATTATTTCTATTCTCGCCTAGTTGTGGGCTTTCTAAAGATTGGGTGATACAGACGTTTTCGCCTAAAGATTTTTTTGCTAATACTGGCGAATCACAACTAATATCGTCTTTACTCGTGTGAAAGCCACTAAAGTTTCCATCATCATCTGATCTTGAAATATCTGATTGCAAAGCATCATCGATTTTTTTTTGTTTCTTAAGTAAAATGCAGCTTTGATCCCTTTGTTCCTGAGATGATAAAATATCTTCATCGTTTGTTTTACTTATATTTTTCTCTTCAAAGCTACTACTGGACTGTTGGGCTAGACAAGCTTTATATTCTTTCCAATTTTTTGCTTTTTCTGGTGTTATAGACTTCTTGACAGTTGTTGCATTTAAAATTTCTACAGAAGTTTGAGTTTTAGTTTTTGTTGGTCTGCCCCTTCTTTTTTGTTGCAGGGCTGGAGGGGATCCCGTTTCAGCAGTAGTGTTAAATTTAGCTAACTCTGTGGGTTTACAAAGATTTTTACGCTTGGCAGCGGCTACTGAAGACGGTGTATTGCTTTCAATTTGCGCTACAATAAGACTTGTAGTCTGTTTTGGCTTTATCATGACATTACTAAAAAATTCCTGGGTACGACTCAATCGTCTAGAACTCGAATTTCCAGGTAGTCTATTATCTTTACCGTCGTTTGTCTTACCCAATAAAGGTGGTATGGGTAATGGTGGCGGTGGTTTATGCTCCTGTGATATAGAGTAACGCCTAAATATAGCGGACTTTTCTAGGAACGTTTTTTGCTTTGATAATAAGTCTTCTCTTGCTGTTAGAGATGTTTGCGAGTTGGCTGCTTGAATACCATCAACTGAAGCAGCTTTGGAAGTGGTAGGAGCATTTGAATCGATTCTTGCTTCAATCTGTATTTTGTGTGTCTTGCGATTTTTGTTTAACAAATCACGTACATCGAATTTAATAATTTTTTTACGTGAACTACGCCTACATTCAGCCACTGGTGCGTTTGTTGCAATTTCAGATTCCTCTAATGTAGGAGATATAGCTACAGCTGCCACTTGTATGTCCTCGTCATTATCAATATTTTGTGATTGTGAGTTTTCATTGGTATTTGCATTTTTGGGTGTTCGAACTCCACGTTTTCGTTGCAGTGCGTTGGAATCCATTTTTGATTTTTAAATTGGCAGCATCTGTGTCCTTTAAATTATTTTGTTTTTTAAACCTTTTGAAAAAACCTTAATTTTTAACGCATTACAATTTTAATGTCTTACAAAACCACTTTAACTTACAATGTATTCTTTTGCCTATAGTTCTGTTTTCTTTATATATTTTCTATGCTTTATATCAATCTACTAATTTTTTTAAGTATGTATTTTTCTCCAATTAATTTTTTTTCTTCTGAACACAAAGTACATCACAATCCTGTTTAAGATAACAGCTGATTGTGTTTTGATTATATATAAAAGCTGACTGCTGTGCAATTTATAATATTAACGTATTTTATGAAAAAGTATATTTATGCTACGGTAGCAAGCCCGGCGAAACCCGTTCGCCACGTTTGCCACCAGATGGCTTCGCTTCGTGAGGGATACCACACACCACGTACTGGTGCCGTTGTAGTAGATGCTATGTATCAGAGATGGCGCTGTTTTCCTGCTTTTCACTTGAAATTGTTCCTGAACCTCACAGAGCCCGAGACCTTTCCAATTAATCCAAAACCGTGGAAATCGGTTCGTGCGTTCTGGAGTTATAGCGTCAGGAAAGAAAACACGACCTATTTTTAAGAAAATTTCACTAAAAACTTAAAATGGCTGTTTCTCCGTAAATAAGAGGAATTTAGCAAAAATAAGCATAATTTGGGATCACCTACTTTGCTATAAACCTCACGGAGTTCGAGACCTTCCTAACGAATGCAAAACCGTGTAAATCGGTTCGTGTCTTCTAAAGTTATAGCATCAAGAAGGAAACCCCGACTTATTTTTATATTATAGATTAAACGAAAGTTAACAGTTTTATTATGCATCACTTTTAGTAAAATGCTGTCTACAATTGAAGAACAAGGGAACATTAAATGGGGAAAAAATTGTCAGTGATAAGGGGAATTTAATTTTGAACATGTAAAAGAAAAAATCTGAGGGAAAAATTATTCAAGATAACAATTGAAGAAAACTTTTCGTGGGGAAGTTATTCGTGATAGTGGGGAATATCTACATTCGTAGATTAAAGCAAGATTATATTCTTAAAGCCAATAATATAAAAAAAGTATTTAATATTGTGCTTGTTTATTAAGACATACTTAGAACTACAATGCTCTTAATTTTCTAATGAGTGAGTTAAATATTAGTTTTAACCTCATCCTTTAATCACGGGAAGATAATTTTTTCTAGAAATTTGTATAAGATTTGTTGCAAATGTCATATTTTATTTATGTAAAGTCAGTTTGATCAAAAATTAATTTTAATGGCTTATTATATTTCACGATATTCTCATATAGATACATATTTACAGCTTGTATATATAATCTACCCAATGGAGCAGAAAGAACACGTAAAAACTAACTCAAAAGCGAGTCTTTTACTTAACGAAATATAGAAGACTGAAGCTGTACTTTCAGCCTTCTTCGAAATTAACTTTTGTGTCAAAAAAAGCATTTCTTACCACGGTTCCTTCGAAATTTAAATTTATTTTTAGCTCTTTTTCTCTTAAGAATTTAGATAAAGGCTACCTGCTGTTCCCACAATAACTGAAATGCACTTTTCTTGAAGATGTAAAATATATGTTTACTTTTTGTAATATTTAAAGCTGGCAATTTCTACGGTAATTTACAGTAATTTTAAAGGTTGAAAGTTATGGTCACAAATTTTTTGATTATTTTTTCTAATCTACAAAATGCAGATTTTTTATTTAGAAAATATAAAATAAAGCGGGAAAGACAAAATATAAAAATTAAAATTAATAGGCAAACAAAAAAAACTTCAAATAAATTAAAGATTAAGTTATTTTTAAAATAAATCGGAAAAGTTAAAAAAACTTTAAAACTTTTAATGTTTTTGCTCTTCTACATTATTTAATTCAGCAGGATGAACGCGATTTGGATCATCTGGTTTCATAGCAGGGAATAACAAAACTTCCTAAAAAGAAACTAAATTATTATGTTTCCAGGATAATGAAAAATAGAACACACTTTTATATTATTTGCATCTGTAAGAAACATAGTTAATCTGTCAATGCCCATACCCCAACCACCAGTGGGTGGTAAACCATATTCCAATGCAGTGCAGAAGTTTTCATCCACCAACTGAGCTTCGTCATCACCAGCTGCCTTGTCGCTGGCTTGTTGTTCAAACCGTTCTCTTTGAACCATCGGATCATTTAATTCAGTATATGCATTACATATTTCCTTCTTCATAACAAACAATTCAAAACGCTCTGTTAGACCAGGTTCACTGCGATGATATTTGGCAAGTGGGGACATGACTTGAGGATGATCACATATAAAAGTAGGATTAATACAAGTTTCCTCAATAAATTCACCCACCAATTTATCTAACAAGCGTGCTGTTGTTCTAGGAGCGGGACATTCAACGTTATGTTTAATACATAACTGTGACAGGAAATCATTTGTTTGCTTAGTATTGAGCGTTGTTGCTGATGGAAACTTTACATTTAATATGCTTTCCAAAGTCCTAATCATACTAACTCTTTTAAAGGGTGGTGTAAAATCGATTTCTTCTTCAGGGCCCTCGGGACCTTCAGGATGATATTTTATTTTATAGGTGCCATGTATGGCTTTTACCATACCGGATACCATTTGTTCAGTCATTTCAATTAGGTCATGATAATCAGCATAAGCCATATAAAATTCACATGTTGTAAATTCTGGATTATGGGTTAAATCAATGCCTTCGTTACGGAATTGTCTACCGATCTCATAGACACGATCTAAACCACCCACCACCAACATTTTATGATACAATTCTGGGGCAATACGCATAAACAGGTCCATATTTAATTCGTTGTGATGTGTCACAAAAGGCTTTGCTGTAGCACCTCCTGCAATCATATTCATCATTGGAGTTTCGATTTCAAGGAAACCCATCCGATCTAAAAACTGACGAACGTAAGAAATTATCTGAAAAAAATTATTAAAATATAAGAATAATAATTAAAATAAGAAAACAAAATTTGTTAACTGAAATGATAAATATATATAAAAAATTTATTATTAGTAATCATTTTTATGGGAAATCATAAAGGGAATCTAGCACAATTAACGTATATTATGCTAAATAAATTACATATTACTTCGAGGTACACATTTGTCTAACCTATAGAAATGCTGTGCAATTAATTACTTTATAAGTGTAATCGAATTCTAAATGTCTTACATATGAAAATTTATTGACAAATTTACCTTTGCACGAATTTGAAATGTTTCTCGAACTTTATTGTTCAATATTAAATCCAAATAACGTTGACGAAAACGTGTCTCCTTGTCCTTTAAACCAAAGTGTAAATGTGGTAACATATGTAAACAGGGAGATAGTAATTTGATCTAGGACAATCAAAAAAAATATTTAAATAAATAAAACATATTAAAAAAAAATCTTATACTAACCTCTTTCGGAACAATAGATAATTCACCTTTTTTCGTTTTGGCTGGGGAACCATTAATGCCGATAATGTCACCACGTCTTATTTTACCCGTATCAATTTCAAAGTCTAGTTCACTTTTATACAATTTAGCATTGGCCATAACTTGTAGTTTAACACCTTCACCGCGTAAATCGTAAAAAATTAATTTCGCTCCAGACTCACGTATAGCATGTATTCGACCGGCAATGCTAAAAGAAAACAAATTTTATTTGTTTTATATGTCAATAATTTTATAACTGACCTTAATTTGTCGTTTTCTAACATTTCACCATCTTTAAGAGTAGCGTATTTATTGATGTAGTTTTCTAAAGAAATACTGACATGAAACTTGTGTGGATAAGGATGAGTTTCAGGAGATTTTTTCAACTCGGCTACGGAGGCTGTTCGTAATTTGAAATACTCATTGGGTGAGATTTCTTCAGTTTCAGCTGTGACTGTTTTCTTTTTACCCTCTCCAGCAACAGGCTCAGAAGCCACTTTATTAGCTTCCTTTTCTAACTTTTCCTTAGCCTTTTGTTCTGCCTTTAAGCGCCGTTTAAGTTCACTGGAATTATTAAAAAAAAAAAAACACCAATATTATTTTAAACAATTCAAAAAGATCTTTTGAAATTACAGTTTAGTATTTCTGCTAGGCTGTTGTAAACTAGCACTTGCGTAAAATAAACAAGAGGTACTTTTTATATTACTGTGCTGCATCCACGATGTATTTGCACAGTTTCGCAAAACTTTCATAATACTCAGCATGATTTCGTTTGTTTTTTTATCAAGTATTTATAATTCTCTAAAATATTTTGTTGTTTTAAGGGTTATTCAAACATTTTTTTTCTGATATTTACAGTCTATAAAATGCATGTGATGTCTTTTAACCTCAAAACATTCAGGAAGTTGAACTCACTCGATTCATTAGCCTTTTTGACAACACGACACTCTTTAATTTTATGACTAACTTTTTCACAATTAACTTACTTTTTTGAGATTTGAGCTGATTCTGCCATAGCTTATTTATTAATTATATTATTTTTTTTCTTGTAAAATAAGTAGCCCTTTTTCGCTTCCTATCCAGAAAAAATAAAATCAACCACCCAAGGGTAAAATTACTTTCCAACAATGAGACTATTTATTGCACTCTTTGCTACTTTTACACGCTCAAGAACTATTTTAGAAAACGTCAAAAATGTTGGCGCACGTTTCGGGTTAAAGATTGCCAGACTTAATTTAATAAATCTCAAAGGTAATGATATATTGGATGTTAATTAGGTTTTTTCTTTTAATTACTTTTCTTTCTTTCCTTCATTCTATAATTTAAATCCAGGCAACTCAAGCTTGGCTGAAATAATAACACATATTAAACTAGTTATTTTAGATTAAACTAGTTATTTTAGATTTCATGAAAATTGTCATGCATTAGTTAATATAATATATAAATTGTCATTGTGAACCAGGATAATAAGAGCTTTAATTAAAACCTAAAATAGTTAATTTTTTGTTCTTGTAATAAGTTAATATGTAAATAATCTTTGAATTACAATTTGGGCTTTCTTTTTATTATTAAAATTTTTTGTTTTCGCCTTTTTAATTTTGTTAATTACATTACGTGTGTTTATTTGGCTCTCCAGATGCAGCAAAAGGAATAAAAGCAGACTTTTTAATTTAAGTTTTTCTACTTAAAATTGCATTTTCAAACCTATTTTTTTGTTTTGGAGCATAGCCAGTAAATTAAATTTAAGTAGCGTAACATAACGGAATTTTTATATTCGATGTTGTTACTATTCCCATGAAGTGTTCCACAGCAACTTGAATTAGAGTGGGAACGTTGGCAACATTGAGATGTCAAATAGTGAAAAAATTTTCTGGGGTTGAGTTGCTAAAAATTTTTGCTGAATGAAAAAATAACTTTTGGAATACTCAATACTTTGTAATAAATCTAATAAAAACCAACAAAACCTTTTAAAACGGTGTAAATTAAGTATATGAAAATATATTAAAAAATAAAAGACATTTAGAGGCTTAAGTGTTTAAAAATGGACCGAGAAAACACGAAATTGCATGCAATTAATCAGAAAATATTTAATAAGTACAAAGATAAGCCAAAAACTGTTTATATACTTAAAAATGATTAAAGTCAAATTAATATATTTTATTAAAGTGCTAAACATGCCTTTTTTCATTTTAATGTAATTAACGATGAAAAAGAGTAGTGTGCAATAATCAGAGCATAGTAGGAAAAATCTATAAATCATAAGAAGTGCTAAAAGGAAAGTTGACAAAAGTCAGAGAATATTAAAATCAAAACAAAAAATAATATGTGTGTATATTTTTCTTTAGAAATATGTAAGATTAAATTTAGCTGGACCTAATTTGCAACAAATTATGACGTCATAATATAAACTTTATTTAAACAAAAGATAATTTTACAAATTTAAATCAATTACTAGAAAAATGAAAATATGTTCTTACCATCATTAGTGTATTTACAAATTTCTATAAACTGATTTTAACATGGCGGAGGGTGGTATTCGGAACTGTAAACAGATTTCACCGACACCGGCAACAAGTAACGAATGTGGCGATAACAACATAGAAATGAATAAAAAAAAAGACCAATTAAAAATGTTCGCTGACAGAAGCAGCTGTCCCATAAATTTAGCAAACACACAAACAACAAATAATGTTAATGCCTCCTCTCTCGTCATGGCAAATAGTATTAATTATGGTACCAGCAGAAAGAACAACAACGATAATGATGACGAAGACGACGATGAGAATAATCAAACATTTTATGAAGCTGCCGGTGAGCCGGAACTAGAAATGCCATTTGAAAAATCATTAAAAATTACAAATGACGTCACACTACCTTTGCCGCCGCAACGTTCCCAACATGCAGATCCTACCAACAATACAAATTTCTTGGCTGTCAAAATAGGTGGTGGAAAACTCAATGGGATCGACGATATTGATGATGATGATGACTGTGAAGGTGCGGTTGGTGTAACCTCTGCCATAAAAAATACTTTACGTGAAAATAAAGAAGAATTAAATCTTCTGTACACAACACATGACGATTTTATTAAAATCGAAGAAGAAAAGCATCCAGTGGTAATGAGAAGGAACCGGGATAAGTGTAAGTCCATATATATTGTTTACGTATGTATGTATGCAATATGCGATAAAATGTTTTTCCTATATTTAATATATATATAAAGCAAAATTATGGATTTTAATGTTGCGATGTTAAATTTTTACAAACGTGTTTTTTATATCTATTGTATGTAACTGAATATTCAGGTGTTTTACTAGTATAATAAAACATTTAGGTTTGTAAGGATTTTTTTTCTATTATCGGTGGGTAAATTTAAGGTTATGCAGTAAATTGCCTTTCAAATGATTTAATATCAATGTTATTTATTAGCATTTATTTAGTAAAACCGTTGGAAAATTTTAAGCATGGAATGTTTATTCTTAAGCAAAGAATTTTGATTGTGAAGAATAACTATTAAAAATGAGAAATTTTCACTATATAAATTCGTAAAGTATGAGTAGCTTTACCTCGTAATCAGGGTCCTTCTGATACCACTGTGCATAATTTAAAAATATTGCTGTTGACAATAGACCAAAATTATACATCGGTAGTGGTAGTAGAGATGAAAACATAAGCAAGAAATTAGCTTAGAATATTAACTCGTCAATGTTCTCAACACATCTGAGACAACAGTCCTCGAAGAACCATTACATTTTAGGAAAGTGGCCTTTGTGGTCAGGCGGCATCATGGGCGCGTATTTTTTCGAAGATTAGCAAGTACACGCCGTCGCCGTGAGTTCTCTGCGCTGCCAAACCAGGATAACCAAAATTATCTGGCCACAATTGGCTAATGTAGACACCAGTGACCTTTGTTTCAGCAACACAGCGTCTCACATCAACCCAAACAATTCAATTATTGCATTAGCTATTTCACGATCGCGTAATTTCTCGATTTGGCGATGCTAATTGGCCACCTTGTTCTTATGATTATTATTTCTGGGTCCATTTGAAAGATCGGGCTTAAATGAAATTCCGTTCTGCATTGCCGTTATAAGCGAAGCTTTATTGCAAAATGTGATTCAAAATCGTACATAAAGTATATATCTGTTGATTTACTAGGGGTAGTCATTTGTTCGATATCGTATTCAGTTATTAATTCCAATATTGTTACTTCACATTGGTATCAACAAAACTGAAGTTATCGAAAAGAGCGTGTATATTTTAAGCCAATTTACTACCTAATCTCGAACTTACCCACCCTTTACTTACTGCGATTTAAACGTTTTCAATTTTGAATTAAAATTTTTATATAAAAGTTGTTTTTCAATGTTACAACCTGGCCTGCTAAAAAAACGTAAAAAGTAAGGAGTTTCCCCGAAGGGAGGTAATATTTATTAATGTGACCTTAATTTTTTTAAGTAGAAAAACAGCTATTTCATGTTAAAATTAACCGAACAAATCTCAAAAGATTTCTTTGCCATCAATTATTTTCCAAGGAAAAATCTGTTGAGACTGGATCTCATTTATGTAAAAGAAATTGAACCATTTGAAAACGAACGCGGTTTAAAAATAAAAAATTTATAAATTTCGATCGATTAAAAAACCCATTTTTGGATATTAATTTAAGAAAAAAATAAAAAAGGATAAATATATATATATATTATTATATTTTTTAGCTCTTAAGGAGTTAAATCACATCAATAAAATCAGTCATTTACCCACTGAAGAAGGCAAAGCACAAAAGGAAAGACAACAAACTTTGCTTACCGCAAAATCTTGTGAAACACCAGCAACTACAACCGCGCTATCGCCCACCAATTCATACAATGGAAGCATTGGAAGTGATGGTGGTGGTAGTGTGGGTGGCGGGGCTCGACGGAAATCTTGGACGCTATCACCACAAAGTGGTACATCAACACCAATAGGCGGTGCTAAAAAGAAAGAGAAACGGTCGAGCGTAAAATCACCAGCCTCATCTACGCCAACGGCGCCCACTGCAACGGATTCTTTTAACTTGTGGATAGCGCGTGAATGTTATGAAACAATACCGGCAGAGACTGTTTTCGAAGTAGATGACAGTTGCCAGAATATTGTAAGACCAGCAAGTTTTACTATCGATGAAGAGGCTGATGAGGAAACAGCTGCTGTTGAAAGTTTATTAGGAGCAGCTGCAGCTTTGCATGCATCAGCGAGTGCAAATAAGGATTCAAAACTACAGAGACGCCAAAAACATTTAAGACAGCCTCAGCATCGACCTTTAGAAAGATCATGGCCACCCAGAGCTTTGGGTAGAGATTTTCGTTTACAAGGAGATGTTTTTAAATTTGATATTTTGGATACAGACGATTATATAGAGGAATCATATGGTTCGCCGAACAACTTTGTCAGCAATTCAAACAGCTGTAACAATTCTTCTATGTTTGTTTTAAATACTAGTGGGAATTCTTCTTTAAATTCAAGTCCACAATATGAGCTAAATAATGCCATGTCTTCACCACCAGCTGTAAAGTTTAAGCCTCTAATTAAAAAAAAAATTGGGCCAGACAGTTACATCAACACTATAACCACAAAAAAGGTGCCAGCTTCAGAAACTTACGAATTTCCAGCCTTTCCTACTAAAGAAACAACATCACTCAATCAATTTCCACAAACATTGCCGAATTCTTCCTCAGTGTCCTTGAGACAACATCGACCTTTAACGAGAACATTATCAAATGGTAAAGCGAGTTACGATGAGCAATCACAATCGTCTGGTAATTTAATGTTGTCACCAAAACGTCATCGTAGTCCACCGTCGGGCTGTTCCACGCGTAGTGCTTCACCTTTGGATTTTCAATTATCACCAGAAGCCCAAGTTTTTAACAGCAGCCAACAGGTGTGTTCTACGTCGCACTCAACAGCCACTGCCACGCCTATATTACATAATCGGCCACAACAACGCTTATTAAAACGTGTGGGAGGTGTGGGAGCTGGCGCTGTGGCTCCAAATGTAATGTGCCCTCCAACACCAACTCACCATGCTCGTCGTCATGCACGAATGCAGACTGCGGCTGCTAATATTGTCATCAACAACAATCTAGATGATACTTATATTGGTTCTGTTACCAGAAGTAGTGGGGCGGGATCTGAAGCCTTAAGTGGTGCGGTCAACAATAGCCTTTTAGATTATAATTATTTATCGTCGCGCACACCACCTTTGTCTCCGGCCTTTCATGGAACCAGTACCCGTACAGATGATCGCATACATGCCGCTGATGTTGTTAATTTATCTGGCACTTTTAATGCTGGTCATGATAATATAGAGGGAGCAGAAAATGAGGATGAAGAAGACAATGCCTCTGATGAAATGGATGTTGTACACTTAACAAGCACTCGATTGCCCTCTATACCCGAAAGAGGTGCTGCAGGTGGTATTTTACGTACTAGTGCAATATTTTCAGCTGATTCTGATCCTGCAACTGTACAAGTGTGTGCTGAACCCTTGCCACCTGCATGGGAAGCTAGAATGGATAGTCATGGTCGTATTTTTTATATAGATCATACCACTAGAACAACCTCTTGGCAAAGGCCAGGCTCAAATGGTTCATCTCTCAATGGTCCAGGAGGCAGAGAGCAACACCATCGTCAACAATTGGACCGAAGATATCAATCTATTCGTCGCACTATAACAAATGATAATCGATCTGCACCTATTTCAATTTCCGCCTCTATGAATAACACTGCCCCGACAAATGCAATATCTCAACACGCCTCGCAATACTTGTCACATCATAACGACAATAATCAAGCGCCACAGTCTGCATTTAATTTTCATCATGCCAACCTCTCTGTGCACCCAGCCGTTTTAATGTTATGCCGTCCAGATTTTTATTCCATGCTTCATACCAACGAAGATGCATTAGCAATTTATAATCGTAATGCAGCTTTAAAACACATGGTCATACGCATACGTCGTGATCCTTCTAGCTTTCAACGCTACCAGTACAATAAAGATTTAGTTGCTTTGGTCAATTCATTCGCTCAACTTAATCGCGACTTGCCCTCTTGTTGGGAGACCAAACTAGATCAGTCGGGTAAACAATTCTTCATTGATCACAGTAATCGCCAAACATCATTTATGGATCCACGTTTGCCTATTGAGTGTCCCCGCATTATACGACATCGTCATCAGCAGCAACAGCTTGATTCAATTGATGGCAATTGTATGTCTTCGGGAAATCCGCCCTTACCTCCACCACGTCCCATATCCACATCGATACCATCATCAACATCAACAAATCGCCAAAGTCAATTTTTGCAAAGTGATAATGCGTCAGCTTATGGAACATCGTCAACATATAATAACACTCCTAGTACGTCTACGGTTTTAACTAATAATGGTTATAATGACGTTCCTATTGCCTATAATGAAAAGGTAAGTCAGTGTATAAGTTTCTTTTATCTAAACGTGCAGAATGTATTGGGTGGGTAAATTTAAGGTTAGGAACTAAATTGTCTGTCAAATGATTAAATGTAAAGAATTGACATTTGTTTAATAAAAAGTTGGGAAATTTTAAGCATGGAACAAATTTACAATCAAAATGGTGAAAATTACACGGTATTACTTTGTAAAATTCGACACAGCTTTTGCTCAGGAACCTTGTGGACCGCTGTGGGTAATTTAAGCGCTAATTCATTTTGCATGAAGAATTTAGGCCGACCGATTATTGTTTGCGTCGAACGTTTGTGAATTGGTTGTATGAAAAAGTGAACGAAAACAACGCATTTTTCAACAAAACCACCAATTCGGCGGATATGTTTGCTTTCTCTGTAGCCGTTACGTGAACAATACAAACACAACTGACGCTCTGAAAGATGAAATTAGGTGCTGCATTGATAAGATAAACGAAACTTTGTTGCAAAAAGTGCTTTTCTTTATTAGATAAATATATCTTTATACGAAATTACTCTACTTTTTCCGTTTCTTTTTTTTTTTGAGTTTATATATATTTTTAAGTATGAGCAAATAATAATAAATAACTTTAATAAATTAAATTATTTAATTTCTCATTTTAGGTTATTGCATTTTTAAGACAACCCAACATAATAGAAATTTTACGTGAGCGTCAAGGACAAAATAATGTTTCTCGGTCTCTAAGGGAGAAAATTAATATATTAAGAGTAGAAGGCGTGCCAGCTTTAGAAAGATTAGCCCACGATTTGCAATTAACAATGTTATTAAGGTAAGTTTTTTAAAGGCTTAATTAATTTCTTAATGCCCAAGGGACGGTTATATTGTAAAAGCAGTGTAAGGAATTTTATCATTTTAATTTGTTTTAATTTGATATAAATATTAGAGAAATACATGTATCTTCCATAGAAGGCAAATTCAATATAATAATAGGTGAACGAACTAAATACTGGGTACATACAGTGGCGAACAGAAGTGAGTGCGTGCAATATATAGGATTAATAAATACTTACTGTTTTCAGTGTTTTTTTACTCCCATTTGTTAGGAATAAAATAATTAAAATAAAATAAAATTTATAATAGTTATAATTTTTTTGACCTTTTTTAATATTTTTTAGTAATTAATTTTAAGCACAAGGTCTTATTTAATAAAAAATTTTTAAAAAACTTTATTTTTTATTATATTTTCGATATTTCGCCACACCGTTGGTTGGCATCATCAGGAAAAACAAAAAATATTGAACAAACAAATTGAAAAAATTTTTTGATTAACAAATTCAAATTAATCAAAAAATTTTTTCAAAAAACAAAACAAACAAAAACAATAAAAAACGACAAATTGAAAATTTTTGTTTTACATACATACAAACAAATTTTCAACATTAAAAATTTTTAAATGAAAAACAATTTTTAAAAAATACATAACAAATTTACAAAAACAATAGTATCTTACACATATATTCTAAAACATAAATTTAATGACCAAACGTTACAAAAAATTAAAGTATAAATTATTAATATTATGCAGATACAGAGTTTTGTTTTATAATTTTATGCACTAAATATCTATAATTTTGAGCAACTTTCTCCGTATCTGCTTTAAAATTTATTCTTTTGGTTAATGGTACTTTAATTATTTGTAACATTTCCAACATATAACGACGTTTATAATTATTTTCTAAATTTAAAATTGAAACATTTTCAAAATTAGGATTGTGATTAACTTTAGAGCAATGCGAAGATAATGCTGTTTTTTGCAAACTAATATTATTCCTGTATTTCTGGTCTGACCTATGTCCTGCGATTCTAGTTTTCAATTTATTTTTTGTTGTGCCTACATAAACCTTATTACAATCTTCCTTATCATTACCGTTACAAGGAATTTTGTACACTACATTGGACATATTTAATTTTTGAATTTTATCCTTAGTTTTACTATACAACCTATTCAATGTATTTGTATTCTTATATGCCATTTTGTATTTATTTGTATCATAAATTTTTGAATTCTCTAATCTTTAAGACAAGACAGGTATATAAGTTATCGATTTATATATTTTGGGTTCCGTTCCACTACTTATAACTCTTTTCCTCCTATTATCAAATTGATTAATTAACCTATTAGTTAATCGTAATGGAAAATTGTTCTCAGTTAAAATATTTCTAATCTTTTCTTTGTTATTTCTATGGAATTCTTTGTCACTAATTGTTAAAATTCTCTCTACTAAATTATTGGCCGTGTTAATAATAATTCTTTTATTTTGTTTAGAATAATAATTAATAATTCTACCTGAAGCGGTTGGTTTTTGGTACCAATCTATAACTAATTCTTTATTCCTCCTTATTATTAAAGTGTCTAAATATGGAAGCTTAGCATCACATTCCCTTTCAGTTGTAAATTTTATTGAAGGGTGAAATTCATTTAATGTTTCTAACATTTCGTTAATGGCAGATTCAGATATAATACAAAACAAATCATCTACATATTTTGTCATAATTTTTGGTTTAACATTTAATTTTCCAATAACATTATCTAACAATTTTTCCATAACAATATCTGCCACAATTGGAGAAGCTGGAGAGCCCATCAGAAGTCCTTTTTGCTGGATATATATCTTTTCATTATACTGAAAATATCTATTATCTTCTATACAAAACTTAAGAATACGAAAAAATAAACCTTTCTCAATCTTTGTAAAATTTTCCAAAACATTCCATTTCTCTTCTATTGTGCTGATCGCCAAATCAACAGGAATATATGTGTAAGATACTATTGTTTTTGTAAATTTGTTATGTATTTTTTAAAAATTGTTTTTCATTTAAAAATTTTTAATGTTGAAAATTTGTTTGTATGTATGTAAAACAAAAATTTTCAATTTGTCGTTTTTTATTGTTTTTGTTTGTTTTGTTTTTTGAAAAAATTTTTTGATTAATTTGAATTTGTTAATCAAAAAATTTTTTCAATTTGTTTGTTCAATATTTTTTTTTTCCTGATGATGCCAACCAACGGTGTGGCGAAATATCGAAAATATAATAAAAAATAAAGTTTTTTAAAAATTTTTTATTAAATAAGACCTTGTGCTTAAAATTAATTACTAAAAAATAAAATAAAATTATCTTTTGATTTGTTTGTATGGTTTTATTTTTATGAATGACGAAGGTCAGTGTCGTGAACAGAACTCACTTCTGATCGCCAGTGTACGTAAGGGCTTAAGAATTGATAATTGATAACTCCAGGTTTTGTATTGATCGGAAATTTTGCTTGCCAAAATAGTCCCTCAACAAAATTTAAAATATTTTTATTCAAAAACCGTTTCAAGCTCTGATGGATATCAAAAACAAAGTAAAATTTATCACTGACCGAAATTGATATTAGATTAATCTAGTACTAATTACGACTTTAAATAACTAACAGCCCAGAAGATCGATATCGCTCCACATGTTTTTACAAAATTTATTCATTTCATTTATTTCGTTAATTGTTGCTGATGCCATAAAAATAAATTATTTTCTAAAAACAAATTTTTAAATATTCTATATAAAATATCATTCACTAATAGAACATAAATAGCAAAATGGAATACTGTGTGGAAGAATTATCTATATGGCTCTTGTGTTAATGCTTACATATGTAGTTCGTAATTAGTTTTAACCAACAATTTGCGAAAAAAAGAATGAAACTGTGTGTACTTTAGTTAGTCCTTAATAAAACTAACTAAACGAGAATTAATATAAATCAAAGAATAAATAATAATAATTATAGTTAATTGATATTTTTAATATTTTATAAATATTTTTTTAAGCACACAATCTTTATATAATAATTAAATAAATTTTATTGTTATGTTGCGCCACATGATTGGGTGACATTTTCACGAAAATAAAAATGGATATAAATGGTTAAATCAAATTTATTAAATTAAATTATGAAATTAAATTTATTTAATTATTACATAAAATTTTGTACAAGCAATTTTATTTCGTGCTTGATTCCTTTTAATAAATATTTCATGATATTCTCACAAAATATTTATTACAAAAATTTTTATTAAAAAATAAACATCCTATGACATTCCCATAAAACATTTATTCAAATAAAAATAAAAATATTTGAAATGTATTGTAATGGGGGAGAGCACATCCATATTGCAATTTCACTATCGCTCAAATAGCTAATCAGTGAATTTTACCTCAATATTGTATAGAAAAACCTAAGAGTCTTATATCCAAAGCCAAACTGATTCTATGAGAATTTTTTCATAAAATCAATATAGCATAGACAGCAAAGACACTTCCATACAAACACTACAAAACATTTCAAAACAACAAAAAACATTCTTTATTTTCAAACATTTCTACAAAAGGGTTTCTATTAGAAGCCATTCATATGTTATTTGAAAATTCCAGAATTTAAAAAATATTTGTAAATAATTTTACAAAATTCTAAAAAAAAAAATATTGAAAATACAATACATTTCAAATATTTTTATTTTTATTTGAATAAATGTTTTATGGATGTTTATTTTTTAATAAAAATTTTTGTAATAAATATTTTGTGAGAATATCATGAAATATTTATTTAAAGGAATCAAGCACGAAATAAAATTGCTTATATTGAAAATGATTCCGAATAATTGTAGATTACTTATAAATTTCGTACGAAAACCTTGTGCTTAAAAAAATATTTATAAAATAAATCAAAGAATTAAGAAAAAACTAAAATTATTGTGTTTAAAGATCAATCACCCAGCAAGTAATCGAAAGCAAAGTTTGTGCAATTTAATGCTTTATTTGTCTTAATTAAACACCCTTTAAAGAAAAATGTAAAATTTTTATACATAAATTTGTTTAAAAAAATGTAAAAGAACGTACAAATAAATATGTTTTATTCCAAGCGAATCAATTATCGGGTGATAATAATAATAAATTGGTTAATTTGTTCTATTGTTTTTTATTTAGTTTTGTATACGTAAAATTTTACATTAAGAGCAATAGCCGAAATTAATTCGAATTTCGTTTGGCATTGTCAGTTTAGCAATCGGATTCATTATCATTTTCGAAAAAAAATTTTTTTTGATTATTGAAAATAGATAATAATAGTTATAATTTTTTTTGACCTTTTTTAATATTTTTTAGTAATTAATTTTAAGCACTAGGTCTTATTTAATAAAAAATTTTTAAAAAACTTTATTTTTTATTATTTTTTCGATATTTCGCCACACCGTTGGTTGGCATCATCAGGAAAAACAGTACTGAAAATAGATAATAATTTGTTGCAATTTTATATCTATTATCTGCGACGACTGCATTTTTCACATAAATATTAATCGATTTAACGACTAAAATTTGTAACAAAAGTTTGCATGCACTTCAGTTGTTTTTTTTCACTTCAAATCGTTCTCATATAAAAACTTTACGCCTACATTAGCTTGCACTAAATTTCAAAATATCCCTACGACATTTTTATTATATACAAATCGTATTTTTTTTATGAATTTTTTATGAAGTAAAACTATTAAAATATAATTAAAACAACAAATTGATTATTAACACAACTTATCGCGAATAACTAAAAAAATATTATATATGTATTTTGTTTTTCTTTAAGAAATAAATTTTAGAATATAATAATCATTAAAGGGGAATAAACTTTAGCCAATAATTATAATTTCCTAATTTATTGCAATGTTGTTTTAATGATTATTTTGTGTTAAATATAGTGACATCATGTTGAATAAAAATACAATTTAACGAAATTGCTATTTGTAAAAATGAGATAAAAGAATTTTTAGATTTTTGAAATTCGAAATACGACGATGGATCAATAAGTCTGTGAGACGGGCTGTTAATTGAAATGGCAATACTAAGTTTGTCGACAGGCAACTGTCAGTTGGTTCCTGTCTAAATTTGAACAAGCTGTGTAATTTAATTTGTGTTTGGCAGCTGTTGATGGCAGAGTCGACTTTTGAAAAGAAAATCGAAAAAAGTGTATTTCATGCTGTAGGATGCTGCTGTTGGGTGCACCTGTTTGTTCTCCGATATTCCCCCCGGGGGCACATTTATCGGTTCTTATAGAATACTCGACTATCTGGACCTGTGAAACTGGGGGAAAAAGGGAGCCCACTCCCCTGAAGTCTGACAGGGAGACAACTAGAAACTCCACTTTATTTCCGCGGGGATCAGTGAGCCCCAGAGTTCATTATTTGTCTCTTTAGACTTATAATAGTTCTCTGGCTGATCATTGAGGTTGGCCCCTATATGGGAGCATCGTGGTGGTTGTGGTTTTGCGGCCCCATATCCAATGGTTTTCTATGGTGGCCAGGATCGTCTCACTGATAATGACACGCAAAGTGAATGATCCAGTCCAGTGAGCATGCTCGACATGTGTTCTGGACAGGAGTTGGAAAGTCTCCAACTCTTTAGCAAGGTGTGATGATTTGCAGACCTGTACTGAAATCATTAAAGTTGCAACTAGGTGGTTCTGTTGCATAGAATTATGGCTTCGGCTATCTAGGACGCATGTATGACGTTCTAAATTATACAATAGTGGTTTGTCCACCATCTGATTAAGACTAATGGTCAGGCGCGGATGTAAAACAAATCACACTCTGTTCTCCGATATGCTGTAGTGGATACATTTACCCCAAGGTTACGAAACGCCTTTATTGCGGGGGTATCTAAAATAAGAGGGTAGCTTTAAAAATGGTAACATGTAAATAGGCGATAAAATACGTGGTAACTTGAAAAGAGATCTAAGAAGAATTACCATTGCCATTGAATTACTATTTCATTGTACGGACTCTGAGCAGAGATAGCTCTTTTTCAGGATATTTTAAATATAGGGTATTTTTATAGAGGTATAGAAAGTTAAAATGGAATAAAACAGAGATGAATTTTTTAAATTGACATAAACTTTACTTTGTTCGCAAGATAATTTTCTGGCATTATAATAAATAATATTATAATAATATTATATAAATATGACTTCTGGACTGCGATCGCCACGGCTGGCATAGTCTAATAGTCCGAAATGTGAAAAGATGCGATTACCAAATGCTTCTTTCAATAAATCAATTGTGGCACGAGCTGTTTGACATGTTGCGCCATCTTGTTGAAACCACAGCTCCTGTACATCATGGTTATTCAACTGATAAACGATAAACTCAGTAAACACGATTCTATAATGGTGACAATTTTATTTATGATTCCGTCAACCCATAAAGCACAACAAACAGTCAGTTTTTTCGGATGTAACAGTGACTCAACATACGAGTACACTTGCGTATTATTATCACTTCAAATACGACAGTTTTGTTTATTACCGGAACCATTCAAACAGAAATGAGCTTCATCGCTAAAGAAAATTCGTTTATGTAAGTTTATGAATCAATGGCAATCTGTTTTTGGGCCTAATTTGCAGAATTCATGTTGAAATGCCTAAACTAAACTAAACACAAATCGCTTGAAAGCTGATAAAATGATTGCCATAAAAAAATGTTGCCAACCTAAAGTTGTATACCTCTATAAAAACTACACTATACCTATAAAACTACACTATTAACAGCGTCTACAGATATCTTCACAAACTTACAGCCAATATATTTTTTTGTTTTGCACCTGTGGCCTGTTGCAGCCCATCTGGAGTTAAAAATATGTAATGATAATTTTAATTAAAATACAGGTGTCTCACACAATTCACGCGGTATTTCATTAATTTTATCACGAATATTTTGTTTGAATTGCTCAAGCAATTCTAGTTTGTTCGCATAAATCGTGTTTTTCAAATATCCCCACAAACAGAAGTCTGGAGCAGTCAAATCAGAGGACCGTGGAGGCCAATCATAATCAACATTCTTGAAATTACTTGTTGTGGAAAGAGGCCTCTCAGTAGTTCCGTTTTAATCCTGGCTGTATGCGGCGCGGCACCGCAAAGCCCAAAGCATGCAGTTATGGCGTTAAAATGTTTTCAATCAGATTACTATATTGTTCCCTATTCGCAGTTACAGTTAAGCCGTTTTAATTTTCAAAGAAGTAAGGTGCAATGAATCCTCCTGACCAAGTTGCACACTAGACTGTCACCTTTAATGGACGCAAAGGTGACTATTGAATAATTTGATATGTGAATAAACAGAACCGACTATTCTGTTTATTCACATATGCATTCAAATAAAAATGTGCCTCATCACTCATTATGATTTTTTCATGAAAACTGCGGTTGTCATAGACAAATTGTAACATCCGATGTACATATGTACGGCGGCGTAAAAAGTAGTGTGGAAGCAGTTCTTGTTTCAACTTAATCTTATATGGAAACAAATGCAAATCCTTTTGCAAAATTGTGGCCGAAGTTGTTCTTTGGAAACCAAACTCCTCCTGAGCACGGCGTCGAATTGAGGTTGATGGATTGTTTTGAATACTTTCTTGAGCAGCAGTAATGTTTTCAGACGATCTTGCAATACGTTGTGGTCCATGCTTAGGCGTATCACCTACAGACCTTCTTTCGAAATCATTCACCGCACGATAAATAGTGCGTTTTGTTAGCACATTGTTTCTCTCAAAAATTTCACATAACTGTCTTATTGTCATAGTAATCGCTGATTCATTTTGATAAAATGTTTTAACGATTAAAACACGTTGGTTTATCGAATATTTTTCCATAATAAATTTGGCACGTGTCTATTTCACGACTGCCAAATATGAACTCTTGAAACAAAATGGCGGCAAAACAAAGTAATATACATTCTCGGCGGGTACCCTGTAAAATAAATTCCCCAGCAAAAGTAAACTTGACAAATTTGAAAAATAATATTCATGATAAAAAATTTTTTATTAAATTTATTTATAGAATAAGGCAAAATATTTCGAGGAAAAATTCTGCTACTAAAGTCATCGAATATAGAGTTTATTTTAGAGAACTTATTCTATTTCAACATATTTAATTTGGAATGCTCTAATTTTAATTTCAATAAGAAAACATTTTAGAAATGCTAAATTTAATCTACGCTAATTGTGCCAGTTTCCTTTAAAACAATATTTACTTTTCAAAACGTGAAAATGTATTATTGCGGAGAAAGCATATTCATATGGCCATTTCGCTATTGCTTATAAAGCTCATCAGTGATAAGTTTTGTTTAGAAAACTCAAGAGTCTAATATCTTAACCCAAATCGATTAAATAGGAATTATATCTAACCAACAAAGCAGAAAGCCAAGAAATCTCTCAAAAATGTTATACAAAAACACAGTAGCTTTTAAGAAACTATTTTTTTCATTTTTCCACATAACGGATTCCATTGGAAATCATTCATATGTAATTCGAAAAATAAAGAAAATAAGAGTTTTGTAGCCAATTTTTATAAAAACGCAAACCAAATAAAATATTAATTATTTGGAGTCATGTTAAAGTTCATCTTCTTTAATCGTGGTAGATTCCTTTTTTCCTTGTTGATTGTTAATAATTCTTACTTAATCAATTTGGCTTGAGATATAAGACTCTTGAGTTTTCTATTGTATGCAAAATTTAAGTAAATTACACTAATGAGCTGTATGGACAATAGTGAAATGGCCATATGGGTACGTTTTATGAGAATATCATAAAATATTTATATTTAAAGGAACCTGACACAATTGACATAGATTAATTTAAAAATGATTCCAAATAATAAATATAATAAAATTTTATTTTAAAATTACTTCCCATAATTAAAAAAATTAACCACAATTCTTTTTTATTTAATTAACAATTAGATTAAGTTACTACATTTGTTAAAGGAAAAATAATAGTTTTTATCATTTTAATTGATCTAAACTGTGCAAGTTGCTTACAACCGTGTGTTTGTATGTCATGTTTAAATTTATATTTTTTTTTAAATATTAATAAAGCATTTAACTTATGACTTGGTCCTGCTTGAATGATTTTAAAGTTAAAAGGTGTTAAATATATTATCATCAAATAGATTTTAACAAGGTCAATAACTATTTTAATTGAAATGTTTAAATAATGCAAGAAAAATAAAAAGCAAAAAACATAAAACATTTTGTATTTTGAAGGTTAAATAATAGAACATTTTCACTTGACCTCAAATTTTAAAGAAATTTTTGCTAACAACTTTGATTATTAATTTATAAATTGTAAGACTCAAGCTAAAATTATAAAATGATTTTAATTTGAAGGAAATATAAAATAATGCTACAGCTTTAAAAGTTATGACTTGAACAAAAAATTTGCCACGTTACACCTTAAGTTTCAATTTTGAATAGCGAAAATTAATTTGGTTGGCTGAAGTAAATTCTTCAATGAAGAATCTGTAAAATAATTTCCCTTACTCATCGCTAAGCTCATGCAAAAATTATCATGTCTTCTGGCTGTCGACTGAGTGTGTGTAACACCTAATATTTGCAGTAATCTGAGTGTGCTCATGTGTCCTCAACTAATGCATTAGCCATATTGCAAAGAGATATTAAAAATTTAAAAACAAAAGTTCACAAAGGTATAAATATGGTGTATTGACTTGTAAGCAGTAGGTGTTTTTCTTTTATAAGAAAGCCAATGAAGCCAATTACGGTCCAAAGGCAAGGCCTTCGAATTTATATCACCTACAGTTTGTCAAGTAAATGTTTTGACATACAGTGATCTCGCGGAAACGAGAACTAATTTTTACCGAGGGTGTTCACGTTTTCGATTTTGTTCACGTTTTAGATTACATATTTTAAATTCATTAAAAGATAAAAAGAGACTAATTTTTATCTTTTATTTAATTTAAAATAATGTACGTTATTTTTCGCCTATGAGACATGTTTTGATTCTACTTTTTGTAAGTTAATGCCATATTTTAATATATGTACTATGCGCTACTTTGGGTTGCAAAAGGGTTTCTAAGATACTAATTCCGTTTTCCAGGACCCGATAATGTATTATTAACACATTTTGAATAGCACCTTTTTTGTTTCTTATTGAACAAATCATCGATTTGACGACATTATACTTTTTCGACAAACCAGCTACAGGTGAACCTTTCCCTAAAAGCTCTAAAATATCTGACTTTTCTTAAAGAGTTAACACTTTTGGTTTTTTATTAGACATATTTTTAATAAAAATATTTTTAGAGATCACTTGTTTATATTATTTATATGTATAGTCAGCACAGAGAGATGCTTCCAGTAGAACTGCCGCGTTAATACCAAAACTACTTATCATGCAACAAAAGTTGTTTACAACAAACAAACGACGAGATTCTTCTGCGGGGAATCCCAAAATGTTTAAATAAGGTTACAAAATCGAATTTTACCGTTCGATTAAAGTTCACGTTTTAGAGCCTTCAGCCTTTGTTCACGTTTTAGAGTAGTCAATGTAAAAAAAAATGTTCATGTTTTTTGATGTCCATGTTACTGGGTGTTCACGTTTCTGCGAGTTCACTGTAGTTTGAGTTTAATTAATAAAAAAAAAACAATTGATAAATTTTCACAATTTTCTTTTAATAATCAATTGAGGAATGATCAATATTTTGTGTGGTCACCATTGGCGTCAATCACGGCTTATAGATCCCGTTTCATGGAGGAAACTAAGTTTTGTGCATATGCTGTTTTATTCCATTTCTCCAAAATTAATTCTCTTTTGGTCTTTGCGGCGCCTTTTGGTAGTGCTTTTTTCAAAGATAAAATACGTATATCCATTTTTTATTGTACCCAATTTTTTATGCTTAACGATTTTTGTAATTTTCCCCAAGTTTTGGTAACCATTATTACTTGCACTGGAACTATAAATATTTAATATAACACGTGTTTTTTTATAGAGGTATAGAATATTAAGTGGCAACACTTTTTTAACTTTTTTTATATTTACTTTGGTTTGACATTTCAATATGTATTAAGACGGACGCCTGAGCAACGCTTTACATTGTGCAAATTATGCCCACAATAAGATTTCTGTTGATCCCGATTTTTATAGGTGAATTTAGTTTAGCTTAAGTTCACTTTTGATTGAATTGATACGTCAATAAACAAAACTCTCGTGTTTGAAGTGATGATAATTCTAAAGTTTATGTTGAAACATCGTTACTGTGTGATTCGATTTACATCCGCGTCCGGCCATGAAGCCTTAATCAGATGGTGGGCCAAACCACTGCATAATTTGGAACGTCATGCTCGTCCTAGAAAGCCGAAGCCATAATTCTATGCAACAGAACTTTCTAGTTGCAACTTCGATGATTTCAGAGCAGGGCTGCAAATCATCACTCCTTGCTTAAGAGTTGGAGACTTTCCAACTCCTGTCCAGAACACATGTCTAGCATGCTCACTGGAATGGATCATTCACTTAGCGTGTCATTAACAGCGAGATGATCCTGGCCACCATAATAACCATTATACTGTTATGGGGCCGCGAAACCACAACCACCACAATACTCCCATAAAGGGGCCAACCTCCATAATCAGCCAGAGAACTACTAAATGTCTAAAGAGACAAATAATGAACTCTGCGGGCATTACTGATTCCTGTGGGAATAAAGTGGAGTTTCCAGTTGTACCCCTGCTGACTTCAGGGGACTGGGCTCTCTTTTTCCCCCAGTTGCACTGTGTCTAGATAGTCGAAGTTCTATAAAGACCATATATATGTGCCCCCGTGGGGTAAACATCGTTACATCCAAAGAACTGACAGTCTGGTGCGATATTGGTCCATAATTTTTTATAAACGTGCTGGTTAGAATGTTACAGTCAATGATGACCGCCATAGAGCCATGATTATTGACTTTTTTGTTCATTAATTGAACTTCAATGAAGTGAAGCAGCTGTGGTTTCATGTGCAGCATGTCACACACCTCGTGCCATAATTGATTTATTAGAAGAAACTAGACTGTGGCATAAGCCGATAAGCACGTGTTATTGTCGGTATGCGAGCACAAATGGAAAAAGTCATGAAAAATTAGACCTCCAGATTATAAATACGGCCGAGCCGGCATGGTGGTCATGTCAAACTTCTGTACCTCTGTAAAAAACGCCATTTCTAATTAAATATTTGTTAGTCAAAATCAATTGTAGTGACCAGGTGCAAAATCCTGAAATTCCTAAAATATATAACAAAAATCTACAAAGTGTAATATTTTACACTTTTGCTCACGAAATTTGGCCCTAAGGTCTAAAATAAAAACTTCTTAAAATATAAGCCGATTTAGTTTGTAGGTTCAGGTTCTTTTTATTAAAGTTTGCATTTTCAGAAAAAAGCACTTTTTTCACACATATAGACGTTTTTTTTAGTGTCCCAAATTAAAAGAAAACACCTCGAAAAATGCATAATTTAATATTTTTAAAAAGCCAATAACATAAACGGCTTATAACTACTATTTAAAGTCCTATCAAGTACTTTAAAATATGAAAAAAACTCACATTCTAATTCCGGCGTGAAACAAAAATATCTTTTAATTAGCCACTAAAATTAACGATATCTTTTGCGTTACCCTTTTTTCCTGCTACTAACTAATTTATTTCCAGAATATTTTGTTTGTCTAAATATTAATAATTTATGTAAATTATTTACATATGACACTCATAGAAAAGCATACTGCAATTTTAAATGACACATTAAAAACAGCAAAGTCAATTTTTATAAAATTTCTACAAACAACAACAACAATTCTATGATTAGAAAATGGTTGTAAATAAAAATTTAATCATCATACAACATCATCAAAACACTTTTGTCGTCATTTTAAATATCTGCATCAGCAAAATACTGCATCTACATTGTCATTATCTTAAAAAAGGCTTATATGACTACGTTCATATAATTTCTGATTTATTTTGTATTTTATAACAAAAAGAAATGATTAGTAAGAAAAAATAAACATTTTTAATGTTTAAAATAACAATTAAAATATCAGCAATTTGTATTTTTAATATGTAAAACAAATAAAACTATTGAAAAATATTAAATGCTTAAATACTGACCCGACCCATGCATACATTAACAATGCACTAATAATACAGCATTCTCTCCCTCATATATCAACTCACATCTTTGTATAAACACGGTAAGACATTGTTCTTAGTGATGTATCGATCGCATTTAAATGTGTTTTATTAATTTTTTTTGTTGCTTATTCGTCTATTTACCTCCTTAATTCTAAAGAAAAATTTTTGGACGCATGCAAGGTATAATTTAAACGTATGTGTGTGCGGTAAATCATTAATGTACTCGTGTTAAGAGCAGAGATGGAAAATTTTATTTTTGAACAAATTTTACTGGTCGTAAGAAATGTAACTTAATGGGTCCAACGAATGCCATCCATTCTACTGAATATAGGATTTATGCTAAAGAAAATTATTGCACTGAATGTCGAAATTAACTATTTTCGGCTACAGCTAGTGTTTTTATTTCTCAGGCGGTTATGAAGGCATAAGAAAAATTTTTTTTTGGTAAAAATATTGATTTGATGAAAAATATTGATATTGAAGGAGTTATAAAAATGTAGCAGAAAAATGGCTGTCAAAAAAGAAAAAAACCCATTCAATCTTTACAATAGTAAATAAATAATAACCTTTACGGGCTTTAAATATCGAACGTTTTTTACAGAAAATGATATTTTTAAATCGAAATTTACTTTGTTCGAAAGTAAATTTAGTAATATAAATATAGCTTCTGGCATATGAACACGACGGCTGGCTCGGACGTAGTGTAATTTGGAAGTATAATTCTCAATGAGTTTTTCCATTCGTGGCCGGCAATAATGCGGCGAATGTTGTCCTGCAAGTAGCCAATACCCCCCTGGGGCCTTTATAGAACTTCGACTATCTAGACACAGTGCAACTGGGGGAAAAAGGGAGCCCAGTCCCCTGCAGTCAGCAGGAAACTCTACTTTATTTCCACGGGAATCAGTAAGCTCGCAGAGTTCCATTATTTTTCTTTTCAGACATTTAACTGTTCTCTGGCTGATTATTGAGGTTGGCCCCTATATGGGAGTATCGTGGTGGTTGTGGTTTCGCGGCCCCATATCAGGTCTTTTGTTTAATATGGTGGCCAGGATCATTTCGCCGTTAATTACACGCTAGGTGAATGATCCAGTCCAGTGAGCATGCTAGACATGTGTTCTGGACAGGAGTTGGAAAGTCTCCAACTCTTAAGCAAGGAGTGATGATTTGCAGCCCTGCTCTGGAATCATCGAAGTTGCAACTAGAACGTTCTGTTGCATAGAATTATAGCTTCGGCTTCCTAGGACGAGCATGACGTTCCAAATTATGCAGTGGTTTGATCCACCATCTGATTAAGGCTTCATGGCCAGACGCGGATGTAAATCTAATCACACGTTGCAAGTAGTCAATCGTTTCGGGCCATATCTCCACAGAAAATAGTCTAGCGGCGTTAAATCGCATAATTTTGGAGGCCAATTCACGGATCTGAAACGTGAATCTATGTGGTTACCAAAGGTTTCCTCAAAAAAATCAGTTCTGGCACGTGCTGGTGCGATATGCCGCGCCATAGTTGAAATGCTTGCATTGCACATAATAGTTGTTCAATTGATAAACGAAAAAGTCATTGATTATGGCTCTATGGCGGTCACCATTGACTGTAACGCTTTGATCAACATCAGTTGTACAGGAGAATGGACCAATGATTTCACCAGTTCATAAAGCACATACAGTAAGTTTTTCTGAATGTAACGGTGTCTTAACATACACTTGACGATTATCACCTCTCCAAATACGGTATTTTGTTTATTGACGTACCCATTCAACGAAAAGTGACCTGTATCGCCAAACAAAATTTGCTGATAAAAATCGGCATCAATGGCAATCTTGCTTTGAAAGTGTAATTTCGGCATCAGTCTATTTATGTTGAAATGACAAACCAAACTGAATTGAAATCACTTGACAGCTAACAGAATAGCCGCGAGTTAAATAGGTGTGGCCAAATTAAACTTCTATACCTCTATTAAAATACCTGATAGAAAGAAATAAATGACACAAATTAAAATTAGACCGGAATATTTAAAACACCGTCTACTGCTTCATATGAATACGTAAACGGCAAAGACTGACTTGATGATCCATGTGCGTGAAATTTTCAAAGCCATATCGTTCATATAAAAGTTTGACATTTTTGCGAATTATTAAACGAACTAAAGCTAAAGTTAGAATTTTGTTTTCAGCTTTATTTTCGTACATAAAAATTATTTGGACATTTTCAGGCCCAGGACAAAAAAAGTTTAGTTTTAGAAATACTCAATATGTTAAAGGTGTAACAATTTAGCCAGTTTCAAATTCTAATCTGGTTAATGCATCATTGGAAATGTTGGCAACTTTGGCCACATACAATATATACGAGTATATAGTTATATAATATACAATATATACTGTGTTCGATTATTAGTGACTGTTATGGTTATGACTGTGGTGTTATGATTTTATTCATCGTAACGTATACTTGTGCGTAGCAGGGATGGCAAGCGATAATTTTCCCTTTTAAATCAAAATTTTATTAAACTTTATAAATTTTAATTTTTAATCGCATCTAAAAGCAATATTATAGATTTTACGGAGTTTCCATCTCTGGTCATTATTAAATTAATAACATGGGAGTGAATATATTTAAAACCGTTGTTACCAGTAGTTGTTGTTAAATGACTCAATTTCGTGTTTATTTAATTATTGTTGTTGGTGTGACATAAAATACTTTCGTGTTATTATTGTTTGGCATATTGAGCTGATATAAATATCTTATTATAAAAATTATTGTATATGTACATATATGTATTTTTGTATAGCATAGAATAATGTTTTCTTAAAAACATATTTTTTCTTATTTTATTACTTTTTAGGCTACTGCGTATTCAAATAACCATTCTTTGAATGAATTAGGTTAAACTAATGGCCTTGTAATAAAACGCGGATATAAATTTCACAATATGCCAAAATAAAAATCGCTAACACATATGATATGACTCTGAACATCATCTTAAATATTTCGTTTACCCAAATTTATATCCTACAGTGTTTTTAACGTATTCCAAAGTAACTACCTAAATTAAATATTAAGAACGATGTTCGTATATCACATTTAAAAAATTTGTTTGTCCGACTAAAGTTTTATGCAGCAGCGTAGATGTGTCATTAGTTTGTCTTATTGATATTTGTATCTTTTAGGTGCTTTATATTTTAATTAGAAGTATTTGCTGATGTTAGGAAATAATTCGTTTATTTATTTTTAGAAAAGAACAAAAGTTATTTCAACCAACAGATTGTTAATAAAACTAAATGATAAAACTTCATACAAAAATTCCTTTTTATTTTAGAAACTTCGCTTTCTGTAAAATTGCAATTTCTTTTCTCTTTAAAAGCTGTTGCGAAAAAACATGCAGGATTTGCATTTTTCGTCAATTCGCGGGGTCACAAAATTACATTATTGCATAAACATTTCCTGATCATAACTCTCTCAATTCGTTGATAACTATTAGCTACCGAATACATGTGATTTATTACTCTCTTAGATTTATTGTAGATACTTTAATAAAAAAAACTATTATTAGGCACAATATGAGGATTTGGTAACAGGGATTTGGCGATTTGAGGAAAAAGGTTCTTAAGCAACTGCCGCTACTTTTTTTAGCATATGCAATGCAATTTTAGCTTAATTTTAGTAGCTATTTTATTATTTTATTTTAAAAGTTTTATAACATAGTACAACATTGATTTGGGACTCAATTTTGCACATGTTAGTTACAAAGAATTAATCATTTAATAGCTGTAAATAAACAACCACTGATATTGGTGGATACACTGAAGAAAACAGACCTTTGAATATAATGTTTAACTCGGATGATGATGCAGTTTCAGACCATGAATTTGAGCAATCTACGAAGAAAACAAGATCATCACAACCGCAAGCATCAACTTCAACGAGGATGGATGCTGACAATAATTGAAAATGTTTTCAACTTTGTGTCCCTGCCCAGATGACAAATAAAAATGTCATATTTTCCGTGTAAGAATAGCTGTAACATGAATTATAATAAAAGTAGCATATTTGTGACACAGGTTTAATTGAAAAAAGGAGGAAAAAAGGGTAATTTTATTTTACTTTTTTTTCTCCTATTCAAGATCTACAACTTTCAGACCCAAAAGAGTCTTTCCGTCTAGTATATAGAGATATAACCCTGCTAAAATACAGAAAAAATGATCAAAACAATTCGTTAAGCAAAACAATTCGTTTGGCTTTTAATACCCAACTTAAAACGAATGATCCAGTATTTATTTTTAAGCCTACTTTCACGTGCAGTTCTAAGAATTGAATCCCAAAATCATGTTTAATGATCCTGTTACTAAAAATTCGAAATGAAACTAAACGATTTATTTTCGCAATTTAACTTGAAATTGTTCATAAATTAAAAAAATTAAAATTTAAAAAAATTAAAATTTAAAAAAATGGTTCACAGTTGATAAATGTATAACACAGGACCCTTCGTTTTTAACAAAACGGCGTTATACTAAAAGTTCCAATTTTTAAACTCGATTTTTCCTCCTCTAGAGTTGGCCGTTTGGAAACTACTTATTAATTTTAATGTCCCACAGTGCAATAAGCGATTTATTTATTATGTCATAGAACAAATATAATAGAAATGTCGATTAAGATATATATTTAATTGTATTCGCAGTAAAATATAGCATGTTGTTCGCATATTATTATATTTGTGTTCTTGTTGTTTGCTCTTCAGCAACAGCAGCATACATGACAAGATGTTATAATCATATTAATTAACACTTCATATATAAAATGAATAAAATAAATAGATTTTTTTTAATTTTTTTATTTTTTAATAAAACAAAATATGAAATTCCATTGTTATCTATTTTTATTTAACACCTGTTAATTTCCTTGCTTAAATTAGAATTAATTCATAATTAAAGAATGAAAGATTTTCATTCTGTGGATATTGCAAGTTGGTGCAAATTAAAATAATTTATGAAATATTTCCTTTATAATATTTTAATATTTTTTTTATTATTAAATATAAGGAATTTCTGTATTTACTAAATAATTAAGACCTGCCTTTTGTATTTTTTAATTTGCAACATACACAGAAATTGTAAATTGAGGATTTTTTCACGTGTTTCCTTTGTGCTTGATTATTGTTAAGCCGGTGTGATCAGATCTTAAAAAATTATGGCGCTAAATATTTTTAAACATTGCTTCTACTATGTATATCCCTCCCTAACTAGTTCCAGTCTTTAAACATTAGAAACCTTTTATTTATTTCAATCTCAGCAAAGTAATTGGTGTCATACTGCGTTTAATTTGTAATATTAGGACGTCTGAGCAAAGTTATCAAATTATCCAGATTTTCTTGGAAAGTTTGTTGTGAAATTAATTTATAAAGTGATGAATCTTATCCTTACTTCAAGGATTTATTAATCAGCAAAATGGCCATAAATGGAGTGCAACTAAAACACAAGAGACCCTTTAGATACCATTACTTCTAGAAAGTGTTACCATAGGTGCTCTTGTAGGCTAGTAGGTAGTGTACTAGCTTGTCAGTATGGGGGTTGTGGGTTCGATTCCCAACGAAGACCTTGGTTTTTTTCACTCCAAAAATAAAAATTGACTGTCAGTGGGGCTGCTCAGCGATGAAGGCATAGTCACTGGTCGCTGTGCTGTCTTATACGGCAGTTAATTTCCGACTATCCTTTTACTTTCACCACCTGTTTCATCTCTTCTCTACCTAAAGAATGTAGCACGGTACTTGACTTGCTACTTCTCTTTCAAAAAAAAAAAAAAAAAGAAAAAAAAAAAGAAAAAAAAGTTCACCGCAACTGTTGATTTATTGTATTCAAAATTATTATCGAGAAATGAAGTTGCCAATTGGCCTGCCGCTTATTTTCTGAGGGGCCATTTGAAGTCACTAGCTTATGGTGACAAACCAATTGATACCTGAAAGGCCAATAGAGGAAAGAAGCAAAATTTGACTTTAGCAATGCTCTTAATCGTAAACAATCGCCTTAACCATATGTCCGTATAAAATTTTAAATGTTAATTCCTTGTATTGATCTTTCAAAGAATTTTTTTTAATTAGAGTTAAATTTTTTGTGTTATTTTATTTATTTAAAAAATTTTTTGTGCTCCAAAAAATACTCTTTACCTTTCTGAAAAGAAAAGTACCATTAAGCAAACAATTAAATAAATCAATATTAAAAATAGCGCTGCTTGATATCGTTTTAGGTATTAACTTTTGTGCGGCTAGACACTCAAATAATTGGTTTCAAGCAGGCTGTTTGGGTGCATTTATTAAAACAAGGAGATGGCACGCATATGTTTGACGCATATTTAATTCCAATTATTCAAACATATGTTTGCCCGAAATATTTGAACATGGAGCCTTTTAAAAGTGAAATTTTTTCTTTGTAAGCAAGAACATGCTTGAAAGAAATTTGAACAACAAACTGCCCTTTTCAAATTTCAAATTATATAAAAGACCATTGGAACGTCTATTTTAGCTAATAGTTACTCTTAATACGCTCGATATACATTCAAAAGTCTATTAAAATGACACGAGTTCAAAACATTAAAGAAACGATATTTTAGTTTTGAAGCTTTTAAAGTCTTTAAAAACGATAATAATACATTGCATATGAACGACTTATTGTTTCTACGTTACCAAATTATGAAAGTTGCAACATTTTACTATTTAATTTTTATTGAAATTTTATATACGTTGCGATCAAAAAATTTTCCATTAATAAATGTAATGAACCCCTTATTTATTTTCAATTTACTCGAATAAGATCTTTTCAAGACACTATATATCAACAGCTGGAAATCATAAAATTGCAGTGGCCAGTAAGATTTTACTGGTATTTCATTGAGCAGTAAAAATTTATTGTTAATGAAAGCTAACTTCCATTATCAGTAAAAATCCAATGGTAACTGCAATTTTGAATACAGCTCAAATATAATGCAGTGTGCTCATTTGCGGGGATTTTATAATAAAAGAACCTAAAGCCCTAATATATTCTGTAAGCAAAGGGCTTTAAACTGTGTAAAACAATAAAGGCTATCTATCCAACTAAACATTAAGAGGTGAGATCTCTCATCTGTAGTAATCAATGTCAATGTATTTTAATTGCTAACGCAGGAATCTAGTACGTCTAAATAACGTACGAGTAATTAACTAACGGAAATTATTCAGATTAAATATATTTTTTTAAAACGTTCTTGAGTGTTTTTTTTAATAAAAAAAATGTTAAAGAAACCTAAAGCATGTTGCTATTTACTTAGTTTAGCGAGCCACTTTAGTTTGTATAAAGCAAGCCGAAAAATTGCGGAACTAAATCGATAGTAAATTTGTTCAATTGTTTTAATTGTAAAGACCCTTTCTAATCAAAAATGAAACTAAAACTGTATATAAAAAAATTGATTTATTTTGTTTATAGTTAAAAGTATAAAAATTTTTGTGATAAATCAAAATAACAAAGCTTTAGCAAAACCAATAATCGTCTACTAGTATTTTACTACAAAATCTAATAATAATAATAACAACTGCCGCACTTACCGCGGTTGCTTGCCCTCAGAGACAGCATTCAAAGGATTCCTTTGAGATCATATATATTTTTAATGATCGTCATGTGTCATTCATTCAATATCATTTATTTCGTGCATTTAATTGTTCCTTTATTTAAATTACTCTAACACGCCTTTTGCCACTTTTAATTCATGCACACCCCAAACATGTGTTTGTGAATGCATAAACAACCCAGCAAACAACAACGTTTAATGTTTACATTTTAATAAAAATTTATAGAAACAATTGAGATGTAACTTAATTAAATGAAGCATAAAAAAGAGAAGAAAAGTCCTAGACCTTAACTTTTCAGTGTGCAAATACCCTAAATTTATTTTGAATAAAATCATTAAACTGATTATGGGTGATAAAGAATAACTGAAATCGTCAGGGTACCCTCAACCATATTTTATAAAAGTTAAAGCTACTTGTTATAAGTAATTTATAATTCATCGAAATCATTTTCAATCCAAGCAATTTTATTTCGTGCTTGATTCCTTTAATAAATATTTCGTAATATTCTCACAAAATATTTATTGCAAAAATATTCATTATGTAGAAATGATTGAAAATAAACAATGTTTTTTGTTGTTTTGAAATGTTTTGCTGTGTTTGTATGGAAGTGTTTTTGAGTCTTGCTGTCTATGCTATGTTGATTTTATGAAAATTCTCAAAGAATCAGTTTGGCTTTGGTTTTTCTATACCATATTGAGGTAAAATTCACTGATGAGCTACTTGAGCAATAGTGAAATTGCAATATGAATAATGTCTCCCCCGCTACAATACATTTCAAATATTTTTATTGGAATAAATGTTTTATGAGAATCATAGAATGTTTATTTTTTAATGAATATTTTTGTAATAAATATTTTGTGAGAATATCACGAAATATTTATTTAAGGAATCAAGCACGAATAAAATTGCTTAGGCTGCTTGTTATATTTAAAAATTCTTTTGACCTGAGAACTGAGAACTGGGGCAAAACATCACTAAACACGAGCAACAAAGTTAAAAAAAATATTTATAATAGCGACCTTATTTTTGCTTACATTTCTTCCTACATATGGTGTATGAAAGCTTATTCCTTCAAATTTTTAATTTGTTTCAACCTATAAAAATATGTATAAAGGGTGTTTTCATAGAGGTACAGAACTTTGAAATGTAAATTAATTTTTTAAATTGACATGAAAATTACTTTATTCGAAAGATAATCTTTTGTAACTGTAATTTAAATATAAATTCTGGCACATGACCGTCAAGGCTGGCTCGAACATAATCTATTCGGGATATCGTACATCGAAAATAATACAGCGAGTGTTGTCCTTTAAGTTATCAATCATTTCAGGCTTATCGCCGTAGACTGCGAATTAACATAGCACCACAGAAAATAGTCCAGCCAGTTCACGGGCCCAAAATGTGAGACTATTAGGTCACCAAACGTTTCCTTCAATAAGTCAATTGTGGGACGAGCTGTGTGTCATGTTGCACCGTTTACGTACGAATGAATGGTTTCACCAGTTCATAAAGCACACCAAACAGTAAAATTTTCTAGATATAATGGTGTCTTGAGGATTATCATCATACCAAATAGGGGAGTTTTGCTCATTGACGTATCCTTTCAAACAAAAGTGAGCTTCAGCGCCAAACAAAATGAAGATTAGCATCCACGGCAACATTTTTTTGAGACCAATATGAGCAATTTTAAGGCGTTGTTTAGGCGTCACTCTATACATGTTGGAATGCCAATACAAATTAAACATAAATCACTTGACAGCTGACTCTTTGAAAACACCCTATATATAATTTCTTCGTTTTTTTATAATCAGCTTTTAATTCGTAATAAATATTATTAAAAAAAGCGTAGGGAAAAAATAGTGTTCATAATGATTTAATTTAAGAATTTGTATTTGTTTTGAATGTATTTCTACGAAAAAAATCTTTAGGAATCATGGGCCAGCCATTCAACTTTAATTTCTTGCATCTTATTATTGTTAAACTTTGAAATTAAAACTTTGTGACCAAATCCAGGAAATGTAAGTGCTTAAGCAGGAGTTCATTAAGGCTATAGGTGTGCATCTATTTACGGGCTTATTTACTGATTACAAAAACTTACTTGTCCAAAATGTGCTGGTTCCTTGTCAGCGTGCAGCTGAATCCGCCTAATAATAAATTTTTTCAAATGTAATTGGTGCTTTTGTGAAAATTGTTGCCAAATTTTCAATGACGATAAATCTATTACACTTCTTCTAGAGAAACGCTTTGCACAGAAAAATGCCTCAGCATCCTTCTATATTTTTTAGATTTTTAAAATGTTTACATTAAAATTGAGCACATTTTCAAATGGGAAATTTTTTGTTTGCTGGGAATGTGAATTCATCAAAGATGACATTTTTAATACTTCATAGAAGTTTGATTCAATATCATAGTATTAGTATATATAAATCATACTGTCAGTCTGTCTGTCGATTGCTTCAATCGTCAGTTTTACTACTCATTACTACATTGCAATGCATGTACATATGTGTGTGTGTGTGATTGTATGTTTAGTTAAAATAATAATTAAATAATACGCGGTTGCTAATTTGTTTTAGTTCTTTAACGAAAATATAAAATAAAAAAATTATTTATCATTTATTGTTTTTTTTTTTACAACAATAACATTCGTTCATTCAACAGTGAAAACTAATGGAGTACGCGCGCGCCTTTCAATCGGAAGTGTAGTATAGCTTTTTTATGTTCTGCCGCTGCTGCTTCTGTTTTTATTTTTTTATTTCAATTTTTCCCTCACAGGGCTTTGAATAATTTTGCTGCTGTTTGTTGAGTGAGTGAGTGAATGAGTGGTGCGCATATTTAAACGCCAATTTGTTTGGATTATAAATTTAAAACAATTTGTTTAAGTAGTAAAATCGGAAGAATATTATCGCCATCGTCAAACGCACCATTAAAAAAATTATTAAAAGTTCAATCGTTCTAATAAAAAACGTTTTAAAAATAATGGCTGTTAAAAAAATTAATTAATTATTATAAATAAACTAAGAAACAAAAAACACTTAAGAACATTCTAAAGCTTGACAGCAAAACTTAAAAATTTAAAAGTGTAAAAGAAACAAAATTTTATTAAACCCAAAAAATATGTTGTGAAATATAAGTTATAAAAAATTTTATTCAATTTATTAAAAGAAAAAAAAAATATATAAAAAATGTACAAAAATTCTGACAGGCAATTTTTACGAAATTCTGTTAATTCAAAGATTAAGATAATATAAGAATCGTTTAAAGTTATCAAAGAACATCTATGGAGCAAACGCTGCTACAAATTCCCAAAAGCACTTATTAGGATGGTTCTTAAATAAATATTTAAGAGTTAGCAAAAAAAAAACCAGTAATAATTTGCTCACTATATGACTTGGAGTCTAGCTCCACTATGTGTACTATTTCATTAATAAATTTCTTGTTTTAGAGAGAATAATATGTTGTTTTTGTTATTATTTAGATAATGCAATTTTATTATTTTATTAGCATTCGAGTCGAATGGAAACAAATATATGTTTTGTGACCATTGTGAAATTTCACTTTGGGTAAGATGAGACTGAAGCTGAAAAGAAATTTAAATTACTGAACTAAAACGCTCCTTCACTTCTTAAGGCCCAACCATGATATGCATAAGCTGGCTTAAGCTAATGTTAAAAATTAAACGAAAAGTCTGTCAAATGCTAAAGCGAATCATTGAAGACTTTTACGTGGCTATACTGTACTTAAAAGAATATAGAAATTATTATGCATAGTTGCACATTTGTTTTATTTGTACTTTTGCAAAAAAATAATTTTGCTCTAAATAAATAAAATTTATTAGCAAAAATAATCATATTTTGTATACTTAATACTATCCTTATACAAATTTATAATTTTTTGTTAATAGTTTTAAGAAAATTACGAAGGAAAAATTACATATATATCGCTGTATGTATTATTTGGGCCAAAAGTACTAAAAAGTACTAAAAACAAATTTAATTTTATTGTAAATCTATTAAATTCAGATAAAATATTTTTTGCCCTCCATTGGAATTTGTTTACTAATGTATCTATAACACAATGCAAAATCAGCTGTTTTCGTACGGAATGTGCGATCAGTTTCGTACCTTGCTTAAGCAAATGACATTTGACGAAACTTGACGAAAAGTTTTGTTAAGTACATTATAGTTTGCCACATATGATTATTAGGCATTTGCACAGTTACTGAAGTTGTCTTAAGCCAGTATATGCATAATATAGTTGGGCCTTTATGAAAATATGTGCCTGAGTAGTACTTGTTCTGAACTCTTTTCTCTTATAGCAGGGCTCCTTCTAAGGTCTTGCTTGTCGCCTTGGACTTTTGTAGCTCGGATATGTTAGTTGCTACCGACATATCAAATCTGCATAGAGCTTTAGTTGAGTTAAAAAAATGTTTTGATAAGTGGCGAATTATTTTAATTAGTAATAAATTTAATTAGTAATAATCAAGCTATATACTATTCTAGGAAACGTAATCCATGCTTTTTAATAGAACATAACATTAACTTTAATAATAATTGAAGTGAAGGGAAAAAGGAAGTTACTAGAAGTAGTTCTCCTAGGAGTAGTTTTCAATTCCAAAATAAAATTTGCAAACTATATTTTATATATAACAAATGAAGATAAAAAACTGACTGCAATATTATATCCAAGTTATAATTTAGACTTAGCATTGAAAATAAGAAATTAATAATAGAAGCAATGTTTATGCCTGTCATATTTTATGCAGCTCATATCTGATCCACAAGGGCAAAATATCGCAAACAAAAATTTCAAGTCTCCTAAAATAAATTATTAAAAATAATATACAATTTTCCATTATATTTTTTCTACGAAACGTCTGCTTGTCGATTTAGAGTCATATACCGTTCAAATAGAGAGACTAACTAACCCACAATTTTAACTTCAGATGTTAAGTTCTGAGTGTACTTCTATTAATGAGTTGAGTTTATCATAGTAATGAATTTGTTCCATGTGTAGATTAAGCTGTTTTATGAACCAAAATAAATTGAATATATTTTGTAAATTTTTGTCTCCAAATTTCTTGTTAATCATACACACACATGCATACGTTGTCAAAAATAATATAAAAATGTTAAATTTACGATGTAAATTATACGTAAAATGAAATGTAAAGTAATTTGTTGTTGAGGGGTGTTCCTTGCTAAAATTAACGATTTAATAAATATCTTTTTTCTTTTTTAAGATCTTTTTTATATATTTTTTCTTCTCGATATTTCGCTTTCCTTTGGAAAGCTTCTTTAGGAAAAAATTTTTATATTTTTGAAAAAAAAAAAGATCTTAAAAAGAAAAAAGATATTTATTAAAGATAAAAAAGATCGTTTAAAAAAACTATAAAAATTAACGATTTAATTAAAACTTATAGGGTGTCACATTAAATTTTCAACAAATATTTAAGATGAATGTGGGTGCATGTGTGTTTATGTGCGTATATGTATGTGAGCTTATGTATGTGGGAGTGTGTATGTATAAACGAATATGTGTGTACATATGTGTATGCGAATAAGTTTGTAAATGTAAGTGATGCGTCTATTCGTGAATGCCTGTGTATACGTGTGCGAATGGATGTGTGTATGTGTGTCCGAATGTGGGTGTGCGAGCGAGTGTTTGTCCACCTTACCTCAAAGGGAGGTTTTTTGGCTTTTTTTTCTTCTTACATTGCATTCCGTTCGATCAGCAAAATAGTTTCATCAAACATACATGTGTGTTCGATCAACATCTTTGGTTTCCGTTCGTTCTGCGAAGAGCTTCATCGAACTTACTAGTTTAATGAACTTAATAAAAATAAATAAAATCATCCTATGCCGATGGTTGGTAAAAGTCAGAATTCGAATTGGTTCAGAGGTTTAATTTTTACCAATAGAGAGTGTAAAAATAGTGCGAGCTAATTCTTGTTTGAAGTTCTGTATTTTTCAAAACATCTGACTTCTGCTATTTTTTATATTTCGTATGAATTATTAGTTTGTATTGCAGCAATTAAAAGAAATTTAGAAAATACAATTAATTAAAGAAGTCATGTTGTGTGCCAGTTTAACAAATGCTTGTGGTATAATAAGGGTCAATTTTGGTGATAAGAAATAAATTTCACATAAAATAGATTTCACATAAAAAATACATTTTAAATGTCCAAAGAGAAACACTTTCGAAAATAATTGATATGGAATACTTTGTTTAGTTAGTAAAAGAAATAAAAAAAACATCACAATTTGTTTTGCACTTTTGCCTTCCAATCCTAACCTCTACTGATATATTACATTTCGCTGAAATCAAAAATATAGATAAGGGATAAAATAATTGGTTTTGCACTTTGTTTCATTGAAAATGACAAGGATCGAAAACAAATTGGCAATAGGGTTTGGGAACAAGTTTCTTGCTATCATTGCTGTGAATATAAACACAAATAAATATTGAATCCAAATATTAAATAAAAGAAAGTTTTTTTTAGGTATTTTGTATTTTTATTATTTTTATAATCCATATTTCGCTACTCCTTTTTGAAGCGTCATCGCCATATAACAAATATTTTTATATTAAAAAAAATTTTTGTAGTTTTTTTAAACGATCTTTTTTTATATATTTTTTTCTTTTCGATATTTCGCTTTCCTTTGGAAAGCTTCTTCAGGAAAAAATTTTTATTTTTGAAAACAAAAAATTAAAAAATTTTTAACATATGTTATTAATGTTAATTATTAACATATGTTAATAATTTTTATTTTTGAAAACAAAAATTAAAAAATTATTAACATATGTTAATAATTTTTTGTTTTCAAAAATAAAAAATTTTTTCCTGAAGAAGCTTTCCAAAGGAAAGCGAATGTTAATAACTTTTTAATTTTTTGTTTTCAAAAATAAAAAATTTTTCCTGAAGAAGCTTTCCAAAGGAAAGCGAAATATCGAAAAGAAAAAAATATATAAAAAAATATCGTTAAAAAGAAAAAAGATATTTATTAAAGATTAAAAAAAATATTAAAAAAAATTAAAATAAAAATATTTTTTGTTTTTCCCCGATGATCCCACCTAAAAGGGCTAGCTAGCGAAATATAAAGTATAAAACCTTAAAAATTTGTAAGAAATAATCCAAAGATTTATTCAGGTGGTGGCTTACCCACCAAGGCATTTTTACTGAATTTGAAAATAGCATAATTACGCTGGCAACCGGTATAATAAATTCATATCTTCAATGCAGCTGATCGCTCAATAAAAACGCTCTTATATTTTATATTTGCCAAAAGTTCAAGTTTCATCGCATTTGGTTAATTTCTATTCCTTTTTGGAGGTATATATTAAAAGGAGTTTCAAGAACTTCTTACAAACGTTTTAAACTTTGAATGTCACTAGGACCGTATGGTTTTGGTCTATTTATATATAACAACAATATCGTAATCTTCGAATTTAGCGATTAAATTACGCAAAGCGGTCTTAGAAGAAGACTGGTTACGAAGAAAAGCTTCTCTAATTTTACACTATGATACAGTAAAATGTTCACCATTTTGATATTAAATATTCACAATTTAGATTATTTGCTTAAGAGTGTAACGTTCCATGCTTAAAATTTCCCAAATTTTTAAAAAACAAAAGTCAAAGAATGACAGCTCGAATCTTGATATTTTACAGTTTACTTCCTAACCTCAAATTTGACCACTAAATATTTAAAAATATTTCTCCAAGTAGAATGTTTTCGAAATTTTTCTTCAGCATGACTACCACAATTCATATTTTATTTTGAACTAGAAATCATAACTAATTTATTATGTTTATTTTTTTTTAATATATTTTCTATGTCATCAATAAGTCTTTAATAAACACACATTTTGCAAAAAAAATTGTTGACTTTATCACTCATTCATAGAAAAAGTAAATTATTATTGTTACTAAATACAAAAGAAAAAAGCGAAGGAAATAAATTTCGTAATTTTTTCTGCTGCACTCAAACTTATCAATTTTAAAGTTAAAGTACATTTTCAAAACTTCATTTAACTAAATAGAATAGAAATATTAATATTGTTCTTATCTTAAATGACTTGGAATTAATGAACTGAACCCTTCATAATCAATTAATACAACAAATGAAATAAAATAAATAACAAAAAAAAAAAAAATTAAATACAATACAAATAAATAAAGTGACTTATTCGTACTACACATTCTGTTATAAGAAAGAATAAAAATCGAGTTCATTCAATAAATGGAGTTACTCATTGTAAAACAGTTATAAGGTTGGGACTTTGTGGTGCGTAACCACCAGTCGTTTAAAAGAAAAAAACAAAAAATTTTATTTATATAAAATAATCAAATGAAAATAACAATAAATTAATTGAATTAAAGCGATTAACTATTGCCAAATGCTTTCAACATTATTAACATTAACAATAACGTTTTACAAACAAAACAAACTTTCAATACAACAATAATGCAACAAAGAAATTTCAAACAAAAATTAAGAAATAAATTATGAAACATGTTAAATGTTAATATTAATTAAATTATGAATAAAAAACAATTTAATGTAAATCGTTTCACCGCACCCATCTTAAGAATATATTTTAGTGCTTTTTACGATATTTTTTCAACAATGTTTTAATTCTAATAAAATAATTAACAAACGCGTTTTTTTTTCAAATGAAAAGTGTTAATTTTAAAGCAAATTTAATTAAAAAAACATGAATTTTTATAAAATTTTGACTTTTTGTCATGTGTTTTTGAAAATGTGCGATTTTTTTAAACATCAATTTGTGGTCTTTTATTTCTATTAAACTAAAAATTAAAAATATAAAATTACTCTAAGTTTATGATTTCAAATGTCGTTTTGTAAATTAAATACTATATTTTTATTTTTTCGGTGTTGAATGACTGCCATCATCGAAATCATCTGATCGTAAATAATAGGTGGGCAGATTTGAGGTTTGGAAATATATTGTCCATCAAATAATTAAATGTAAAGAATTCAGTTGTTATCTTTTCACATTTATTAAGTAAAAAGTTGAGAAATTTTAAGTTCGGAACGCTTTACTCTTGAACAAAGAATTTTAATTGTAAAAATGTACTGTCAAAATAATGAAAATTTCACTGTATCACTTTATAAAATTCGAGCAGCTGACAATATACCAAATCGTAGTGGCTGTACTGATGCAAACATAATCACTGTACAGCTGTGTTGAGAAAGTGCCTGGAACATCAACTTACCGATGTTCGCAACAATTGGGCATCTTGATCTAATATTCATCTTTACTTTTATAAAGTTCAACTCGTTCAAGAATTAAAGCCGACCGAGCATTGTTTGCGTCGAATGTTTGAAAACTGGCTGTTTGAAAAACTGAACGAAAACCAAGAATTTTTTAACAAAATCATCTTTAGTGAGGGAGTCATTTTCAAATTAAGGGATTATGTAAAGACACAAAATTGTCGAATGAGTAAGAAACGATGCATTTTTCAACAAAGTCATCAATAGTAATGGTGCTCATTTTCAATTAGGCCATTATGTAAACAAAATTGTCACATATGGGGCTCACAAAAGTCAAAAAACAATCTTCAAATAAACCACTACATCCAAAGAAAGTGGTTGCATTGTGCGGTTTGTGGTCAGGCGGTATTATTCGGCCGTATTTTTAATTTTTTCGAAAACGAGCAAGAAAATGCCGCCACCATGAATTCTCGTGGCAACAGTTGGCTATTAAAAATATCAGTGACCTTTGGTTTAAACATGGCGGCGCCACAAGCCACATAGCCATAACCCAATCAATTTAGTTATTGCATTAGAAATTTTCCGGCCGCGTAATTTCTCGATCTGGCGATGTCAATTGCCCGTCTCATTCTTGTTATTTAAGGCCACTGGATTATATTCTCTGGGACGATTTGAAAGACCGGGTTTACGTAAACAACCCACAAACAACTGATGATCTGAGAGGTGAAAAATTCGACGTTGCATTGACGAGATAAGTGAAGTTTTGTTGCAAAATGTGCTTCAAAGTTTTATGAGAAAAGCGGACGTCTGCCGACGTGCTAAGGGTGGATATTTTCCCAACATCATTTCCACTATTAGTTCCCACATTTTTACTGTACATTGGCATCAATAAATCTAATGTCAAAGAAGGTGTATGCTTTAAGCCAATTTACTTCCGAACCTCAAATATTTTTATCCTTTATTACAAGATCAGCAGGGTCTTAAAAGCACAAGATTAGAAGCAATACTAATGCCAGTCAGAGTTAGGTTTGCGAATTCGTTTTCCCACATACGCTTAGACCTTATTTTTCTTTTTGGTGAATTAAATTGTGCCGGAATTTAAAAAAAAATCATCTTATTAATTTTTTTGTATTATTTATACAAATAGTATTAGCAAAAATATTATTTTTATTTAATTCAAAGAATTTGATAATTAAAACTTATTAATTTTTTTCTGTGTAATAAGTCAGCTTCGTATAAAAAAATAGAGAAAAAACACCATAAGTTTGTTGTAGTCAAGAGTTTTTTAAGCGAAATAAAACATACAATTTAGGACGAGGGTAAGTCATTTTGTCCTTTAAAAAAAGTACATTTTAAATTAAATCAGATTTCGAAAAAGTACGTCTATTCTAATCTAATTTTCACTTAAGGTTGGTTATTGGTTGAAACAATTTTAATTATTTTAAAATTAAAGAACAAATTTTATAATCTCATGAAAAAATTTTGCTTGAAACGCAAAACATCTAAAGAAATCAAACGAGAGTACAATAAATTGATAAGAACCTTGATATCTTAAAGTATATATTTTGTGAACCTGATTTAAGGCATCTCAGATGTAGCATGAATGATCCGATATCATATTTAAAGTTATTTCGCAATACTCTAGCAATTGATTCTAGTCTGTGAATTCACTCCGAAAAAGGCAAAGATAGTAAAATCGTGTGGTAAGGTTATCGCCACGTTTTTTTTTGGAATGATGAAATATACGAAAAAAATGCGGTTGTGTGCACCTGGCCACTGAGCGAAATTTTTTTCGCATTTACAGAAACAGTCTTTCAAGGACAATAATACGAGGTTTAATTTTTTCGAACTGTACCTATTATCTACTTTCTGCGCCTAATTTGGTTCACTGCTCAATGTGATTTAATCAATTCCATTTAATTCTATTTGTTTTTAATACCGAAAAACAAAATAATTGTAGAAAAGTTGGATGAATTTTATCGAATTAATTTAAATCGTTTATAGAAAAATAAAAACAAAACAAAATATTTTTGAAAATATTGAAAAAACTTATTGACTTGCTATCGTATAATATAAAAATTAATAGTGTTTTGAATCATATATTTTGAAATTAGAACTTCTTACTTAAGTTTAGTTGACTTCGAAGGCTTTGAAAGAAATGAAAAAACAAAAACTTTCTAGACGTTTTCCTAAAATCCATAAAATGTTATATATTTAATTAAATTGAAAAAAATATAAAATTAAAAAAAAATTTTTTTTTTGTTATGCTTTTTAAATTACGATAATCAAGTAATATATGAAAAATATTTAAAATGAAAACAAATAAAATATAAGATTTTTTTTCAAAATTGAACACCAATCAACATTTTGCAATCCTACATAGAATGTTTATAATGAAAATTATTTTAAATTCTAAAAAAAATATAAAGTATTTCACGAGTTCTACTAAACTACTAAGTGCTGCGTGTGTTCAGTATTTAAAGAGTTTTTGGAATTGTTATAATTTCAAAACAACTTTAAAAAGTAATGGGATTTTTCTCAAAGGCGGCTTATATTGTTTGGGCTGTGTAAGTATTTTTTTTCACTTCTTTTCTGTTTAATTCTTTTTATTAAGTAAATTAACCAACTCAATAATTTCCTACTTTATTTAAGAACCTTTTTCCTATATAAATATTTTTAACCTTGAACTGTAATTTACCAAACAACAAACTAAACCGAATTGTATTCTTGCAAATGTTTGTATGATTAAAATATTATTATGCTGGCATAATTATAAATTTAATACTGTTGTGTACAGTAATTTATATTATGTTTAATAGTTTAAATTTGTTTCTCCAATTAATATTTATCATCTTGATCGCATTCTCTATTCATTCATATTTATAATATTTTTTTAAACAATTATATCTTCAAGAGCTGCATTCTTACTAAAGAGAAAAAAGAAAATAAGTAATGTTTGTTTTCTAAAGAGGTTTCACAGTTCTATTTTAAAATTTATTCTAACTAGAGCCCAGTTTTGTGTCAGTTATTATACATTGTGTTGTCCAGTCTTTTTTACATACCAACACAGTCTTTTTTCAGCTCCAAATAAACTTCTTCCTAAGCTTAGATTTTGGAACCGTGGTTTGGCTTCATGGCATAACCACATTTATGAAAATGAGGTAAACAATTGAAACGGTGCAACTCTGTGTACAACAGATACATAGGGGTACATCACGAACACCTTGCTGATTTTTATATCACGTACAAGAATGGCTGCTAAAGAAAATGGCTCTACGCTGTTTTTAAAAAATTAATATTAGATTGTTTGAATTCCTTAAGCCCTCACTTAATTAGGACAGAGTGTGATTCGTTTTACATCCGCACCTGGCTGTGTAGCCCTAATCAGATTGTGGACAAACCACTATTGTATAATTTGAAACGTCATACAGGCGTCCTAGGAAGCCGAAGATATAATTCTAAGCAACAGAATCACCTAGTTGCAACTTTAATGATTTCAGGACAGGGCTGCAAACCATCACACCTTGCTAAAGAGTTGGAGACTTTCTAACTCCTGTCCAGAACACATGTCAATCATGCTCACTTAGGGTGTTATCAACAGTGTAATGATCCTGGCTACCATATTAAACAAACCTGTTATGGGGCCTCGAAACCACAACCACCACGATACTCCCATATAGGGGCCAACCTCAATAATCAGCCAGAGAACTATTAAATGTCTAAAGAGACAAATAATGAACTCTGCGAGCTTACTGATTCCCGTGGAAATAAAGTGGAGCTTCCAGTTGTCTCTCTGTCTGACTTCAGGGGACTGGGCTCCCTTTTTCCCCCAGTTGCACTGTGTCTAGATAGTGGAATATTCTATAAAGACCATATTTATATGCCCCTGGGGGGACTTAATTAGGACAGGTCGAGAGCTTTCGAGAAAATTTCGCTATTACTTCTAATGTGTATGGGAATATTCTGTATTGAGAGCTGGAGAGGCAGTGTGGACAAGCAGTGGGAAGAGCTGCGACTGTATGCAAGAATGAAGATTCAAATATTAGAGATGCGGCACCGACTGGTCTGATAAGTTTTGCAAAAAGTGAATGCAATTGATTACTGGGTGATCACAATGGACCTAATGACTTCTAAAGAAACTAACTGCATGTCAGGTGTCCGCCTAAACTAATTTAACCTTAAATTATGTACCTCTAAGTCGAAAGTTCAAAACCTAAAATTTCGATAGTTTTTTACAGAGATATTTCATTCTACTCGAAATATTCCGTTTTCAAGATACTTTTATGAATTTAGAAACAAATTCTGTAAACCCTTCTAGTGAATAAAGGGGAAAACCCGTCTATATATTTGTCCGGGAAAATGCAAAAATATGCACCCCGAATGGGTGTGTTTTTGTTCCCGATTTCTTTGCTTAACAAATTTTATTCTGCTGTACGCTCCTTTCGAGTGGAGCTTTGTGTGACATGCTGCGCTGGCTTGCTAAAACCACAGCTCCACAGTTGTTCAATAAATAAACAATAAAAAAATAGTAATTATGTTTCTATAGCGCTCACTATTGATTGTAACTTCCTAACCAGCATCGTTTTTAAATAAATACGGACCAATGATTTCACTAGCCCCTAAAGCACATCAGACAGTCAATTTTTCTGGATGTTACGGTGCCTCAAGATACACTTGAGGATTATCATCACTCCAAATATACATTCAAACAAAAGTGAGCTTCATTACTAAATAAAATTTGTTTCTGAAATCGGGTTCGTGTATTTCGAACAGAACCATGATTTTCAAAATACGTTATTGATTGATTTCCTCTCGCCGCTCTGCCTTTTATACCCTCCAAAAAGCTTGCGGTTTTCTTCCTTTGGAAAAAACCCGCCAGTTTTCCAATTCAGCGACTGTGTTGCCATCGTGGCATATTTTGTCCATAAACATGGACAAAGTGTATACAATTTGGAAGCGCTGTTCAAACATAAATCATTGACAGCTGGCAAAATGGGCAGCAGTTAAACCTTAAAGCTCTACACCTCTATACCCGATATTTTTATTTATATTTTTAAACTAAACATTTGGTTTTCAAAAGTTCAAAAGTATTAAAAAAATTATTAACAAGATTTTAGTAATTAGAAAATAAATTGTTAAAAATTACAATAACAAACGCCATTTTAACTTCAAATTAATTAATTTTACATTTTTTAGACAAACTCATATCCTCGAAACAGTTTAAGAATAAAACTAAAATCGATTAAATTTTCATTAAAAATTCTAACATGTGTAAGTAAACCTTTTTAAATGTCTTAATTTTATTTGACCTTCATTAGTTTAAAATTTTTAATATTAATTTAATATTTTGTTATTAATTTTAAATACTTTATTTAGCATTTATAAACGTGTATTATTTACACTGGCTTTTTTTGTTAATAAGAATAATTCAAACGGAAGTGACTAATTTTATAATTGATTTAGAAGGGTTTTTGGCAAAAAAAAAAAATAAATAAATAATAAAAAATAAAAATATAAAAAAAATATTAGACTTACTAATTAATGATTAATTTTAAATTGGCAAGTGGATTGGCTATTTTTGGCTTTTAGCACAGCTTACAGTGATTTGTTTTCATAAAGCATTTAATCAATGAATTAATTATTTAAAAACAAAAAAAAATTAAATTCAATAATTAATTTTAATTATTTTTTTCTCATATTTTTAATTTCGCAAGAATTATTTTAATAAAAACTTAAGATTTCCGCAAAAAATATTTTTTTATGAGCGGCAGCCTTCTTGCTTCCACTGGATAGGTATATGCAATTAATGCAACTTAACATTTACAAGTTAATACCTGGTGATATATTAAGACACAGAAACAAGCTATCGAAATAAATAAATGCTTTATAAAGTTCATCAGCACTGTATTGCTTATGCTGCATGTACTATGCATACAGTGCATGTCATTGAATATCATACATCACGAGTGTCATTGAAAATCATACATCACAATTTTTTCTTATCGGTTGATAACAAAAAATAGATTAGATTGCAGAACATTGACTTGAATCTGTTAAAGACATTTTGTTAAAAACATAACAAATTCCAGGTGCAAAAGTAAAGTTATTTAATTTAAATAATCATTTCGATTACGCCTTTCCATTAAGTTACGCACGAATTGAAAAATTATAAACTGAATTGAAAGGATAAGAAGAAGAAAGAGTACTTAAAAAATCAACTATTTAACTGCGGAATATTATGTGAAGATGGATAGATAAAACAAATAATTATTTAAACAATTTATTTAAGAGTTAAATTTAGTGCACATAAAAGAGGTTCAACAATTAAAACAGATAAAATCCCCAAAAATTGCTTAGTTCTTCTTTAGTTGTTACAGATTTAGTGTCAGATAATCTGATGTAAAGAAAAAATACCCGCAGTCACTTTTGTGCTTGTGCGATATGGTTATTTTTGGCTCAACGAATTTGTTATTAAACAAATTTTTCAGATATAGAGTAAAGCTAATCCACAAGAGACCCTCAAGACGCTGTTATATTCAGAAATATTCATTGTTACTTAAGATTTATATACTGGAGGATCTTATTTCCTCAAAAGTGATATTAAAGCTAACGTTACATTCAATGGAGAACGTTGCGGCGTTATAATCAATTACTGTTTGTTTGAAAATGTGTTTAACATTGATCGGTACAAAATGTGGTTTGCACAGACATAACGTACGATACAGTGACTTCAACCTTTAGCCTGTTCAAATCAAATTTTGAACAATTCGTGATAGGTTGATTTCGTAAAATGTACCTATAGGTTGGTCTCCAAAGTCGTGCGATTTGAAATCTCTTGAATATTTCCTAAGGGAATACGTAAAGTCACTGTTTTGTGCTCATAAACCAGCAACAATTGAAGCCTTAAAGACCACATTGTTCCTGTTATTCGTGACATTTAGCCAGCAATGTTGGCAAAGGTGAACCAAATTTAGACCACTCATTTTTTGTAAAATTAATTTTTTTTTTCATAATTTAAAGTTATACCGAGTTAAAAAATATACTTTGTTTCCGCACTAACTCTTGTTAAAATTTGGTAAAAGGTTTTGACAGCATCATAGTTATATTCTATGTATATATGAATACATGTATATATGTATATATGTATACATATATGTATATGTATACGTATATGTATACTTCACAGAAATTTATTAAACCAATTAAGAGATTTGCAAACAAAAAAAGGTTCTTCTCTAGATATTAAATTTTGTAAACATAATCGAACTAATTTTTTATTTTTTTATTTTTTAGTCTTTTCGAACAAGAGATTATGAGTTATGTGCCCATAGAAGAACGAAGCCCTCAGGGTTCGCCCATACTCAACTCACGTATGCTACAAAGGGCGCCACCACCTTTTCGACGTGATTTTGAAGCGAAATTAAGGTGCTTCTATCGAAAATTAGAATCTAAGGGCTACGGACAAGGGCCGCACAAATTAAAGTGAGCTCAGAAGCAACAGTCTAATTTGAGTAAAATATTTATAATCAATAAAAAAAAAAACTGTTTTATAGATTACAAATTCGTCGTACACATTTGCTGGAAGATGCATTTCGTCGAATTATGTCAGCCAATAAAAAAGACTTGCAAAGAGGCCGCTTGGCAGTTTTATGGGATACTGAAGAAGGTCTCGATTATGGAGGACCATCCAGGTGAGTTAAAAAAAAAGTTATATTCTCAAAAATAAAAACTTCTACTGAGTGTCATTATTATTTTCAGAGAATTTTTCTTTTTATTGTCACGAGAACTATTCAATCCTTATTATGGCCTTTTTGAATATTCAGCCAATGATACTTACACCGTACAAGTGTCACCGTTATCGGCCTTTGTGGACAACTGTCACGATTGGTTCCGATTCAGTGGTCGAGTTTTAGGTTTGGCCTTGGTCCATCAATATCTTTTGGATGCCTTTTTTACTCGACCTTTTTACAAAGCTTTATTAAGACTTCCCGTAGCTTTAAGTGATTTAGAATCTTTAGATAATGAATTTCATCAGTCATTACAATGGATACGTGATAATGATATTGGAACTGGCATAGACTTGGGCTTAACATTCTGTGTAACAGAGGAGCTATTGGGACGAGTCGTGGAAAGAGAACTTAAGCCCGGTGGCAAAAATATAATTGTCAATGAAAAGAATAAAAAAGAATACCTTGAACGTATGATTAAATGGCGTTTGGAACGAGGTGTACAAGAACAAACTGAATCATTAGTACGTGGCTTCTATGAAGTCGTTGATTCCCGTTTGGTTTCAGTATTTGATGCCCGTGAATTAGAATTAGTTATAGCTGGCACAGCTGAAATTGATATAAACGATTGGCGTTTAAACACAGAATATCGTTCGGGTTATCATGATAATCATCAAGTCATTATATGGTTTTGGCAGGTGATTGAGAAATTTACCAATGAACAGAGACTAAGACTTTTACAGTTTGTCACCGGCACCTCTAGCATACCCTACGAAGGTTTTTCTGCTCTCAGAGGTTCCACTGGACCCCGGAGATTTTGCATTGAAAAATGGGGGAAACCGAATGCTTTGCCCAGAGCTCATACCTGTTTTAATCGTTTAGATTTACCACCATATCCAACACCAGAATTACTCTACGAAAAATTATTATTGGCTGTTGAAGAAACAAATACTTTTGGTATAGAGTAAGTTGAAAGTTAAAACAGGAAAAAATACGCCATTAAATTTTATGTGTCAGCTTAAAACTTATATTCGAGTTTGGTTTATTTATTTAATTCATTCTTTTGAAAATGAGTTGTAAGAATAGAGTTTCATTAAAAAACAAAAACGTGATATTTTAACAAATTTCATTTATGTATATATTTTTTTTATTTTAACCCTGTATGTGTAACTGTAAAATTATTTATGAAAACAATTTATTTTAAAACTTTAATTTATATGTCTGCCCTAAGTTATAGAGTAAAAATATTAGAGAACTTGTTTTTAATTATTTTCTTTATAAATATAAATTAACACGAAAACCTTGATTTGAGTCTTGAATTTTATATTGAAAATAAGAACCAAATATACTCATTAGTCCTTTGTTTTTGGATAAATACTTACATGCCCAAACCCTAAAATAACTTTAATTCGCTTTGGTTAGGATGAAATTATTTTTATGGTAAATTAATTATAAAAAATATATCTGAATTTAAAGCGCGGATAAATGCAAATCAAGGTTTTATTATTCTTGTCGTCTTAGTCATTAGAGTTTAGGTGTTAGACATACATGCAATACGTACATAACAAAATAAATCTTTATGGTCCATAGTTACTCTTGAACAAGTCAGGAAAATAACTACAAAGTTTTCAAAAGCAAATAAAATTTTAAAATTTCCTTTACTCTTTTTGTATTTATTAAAGCCTTAAAGCCAAATTGAAACTCTCCAAAAGAAAAATATTTCCTATTAAATCGTATTCAGACATCAAAAAATTTTGTAATTTCAGGGAAAACTTATAGCTTCGAGTAGTAACAAAAATATAGAAATTGAAAAGTAAAAATACGTTAACATTAAAACAAAAGTAAAATTTTTATTTTTGTGGAAAATCCCTTGTGAAAATATAGACTTACCTGGATGATTCCATTGCAAGAGGGATCAGTTCCACTAAACTTTAATTTTTATGATCAAACAACTAATAATACATTTGTATTATTTTATTGGCTAATAAATATATGGTGAATTATCAAAATAAAAGTTAATCACAAGTTAGTGACATTGCTCGTCAAATGCCTATCATAACACCAAATGAAAATTCGTTAGATCAGATCGTTCGATTACAGTCGAAGACTGATTATCTTAACTTTCAGTTACAGAAGAAAAACATTCTTAAATTGAGAACACAAAAAAATTTCGTGGGTATACAAATTAGTTATATCGATTAGGACAATTATTGTCATAGCTATCACATATGGCTTGTGTCAATTATAAGTATTTTGGACGGTAAACATCTGCCATTATAATTCGATCGACACCAAAGTGTAAACACGCACTTTTTCAATAGCTATAATGTCGAATTTTGTGTATAAAAAAGATGTTTTGCAGGGAGTCTTATAATCTTCTGAAAGTTATAGATTGCTGCTAGAAGTCTACGGCCAACATGCACCAACTTAAAAACTTGATAACGATGGTTGGCGTGATTCAAAATTGGTGATTTCGACACAGAAAATAAGAAGAGGACTCGTCAGCCGACAAAGTTTGAAGATAAGGAATTGGAAGCATTGCTAGACAAAGATTGTTGTCGAATGTAAGCAGAACTTGCATTATATTTGGTAGTCATACAACAAGCCATTTTCCTACACTTAAAAGTATTGGGCTTAATTCCAAAGCAGAAAATTGGATATGAATTGAAGCCGAGAGATATTAAAAGGTTATTTAACATGTCGGAAATGATGCTTGAACGATATAAAAAGAGGTAATTTTTGCATCATATTGTAACTGGTGATGAAAAATAGATACACTACGATAACCCTAAGTGCAGAAAGCCAAATGCAAAACCCGGCTAACCAGCCAAATTGCTTTCAAAGCTGAGTATGCATGACGCCAAGGTAATGTTGTGCATTTGTTGGGATCAGTAGGGTGTTTTGTGTTATGGGCTGTGATGAAATCGGGTTAGAGAATCACAGGGGAGCTGTACCCAAGAGAATTTTTTCGTTTGAAGAGAGTAACCAACGAAAAACCATCAGGAGATTCGACCAGACACAAGGTTATAATTTTTATTCAACGCTCGGCCACATGTTGCAAGAACATGAATATGTGTATGAACTCATATGCTATCAAAAACATGGGAAAAGTAGTGTCTAACGATAGACAACATTTGATTATTATTTTCAGTTTTATTCGACCTTTTTTTTAATTTCTATTAAATTTTAATCTTTTTACTCGGAAAGGAAGGAAAGCGAAATATTGAGAGAAAAAAAAAAAGAAAAATAAATCGTTATAATTTAAAGGACCGAGTAAAAAGATTAAAATTTAATAGAGATAGACAACATTTTGAATAATATATCAACTTATTTCGTTATTTTAAAAAAAATGCATTTTTCAAGCAAAATAATCGACATTATTAACTTGTATACCTATTACATTAAAAACCAATAAACTTCTATTAAAAAAATATTTAAAAAGTGACACGAATTTTGTGTAATTACACTCTGAAGAAAGTATGAAGCTAAATTGTTTATACATTTTTCTTTTCCTACAGATGGCAACCCAATGGTGTGGCGAAATATTAAAAATAAAAATAAAATTTATTTAGTTTTTTTATAAAGACCTTGTGATTGAAAAAATATTTTTTTTTTAATTAATTATTTTTAAAATACTTTTTTAATAATTCAAAAAAATAAAAAAAATTGGCTTAATCAATCAAAGGCTAAACCAAAATATATTTTGAATTTACTTTTTGAATCTTGAATTTACCTTGAATCTGACTCTGATGCTCTAAATATGATTTTCTTTGAAACAATTACGAATTTTGAGTAATAACCAATTAATAAATTAATATATTTTTTTGCATTAATTTCCGCAACATACAACTTTTGAAAACACCACATTTTATTTTCCTGGCTTTTCGAATCTGTTATAAAGAATATGTAGATTAGTTAAGAAGATGAAAAAGTTGAAACAAATCATTTTATTTAAATGCATTTAAAAACTAATATGTTATAGAAAATTTAAACCTTAACATGCTATAAAACTCCTGCCGTTATTAAAAACTTTAAAAATGAAAAACAAAACAAAACAGAAATATATATATATAATTTGAAAAAAAAATCTTTAAAAATAAAAAAATTATTTTATGTTAAAAAAAATATGCTCCCTCTCTTAAACTATCTTTAAGAAAGACTTGTTTTTATATTTTTATTAAAAAAAATTAAGCTCTTATTGTTATTCTACAGCTTTGTTTATCTAAGTTTTATATAAAGCTTTTAATTTTTCTCCCAAAGTCTGATTATAAACTTAAATACTAAACAAAAGTAAACAAAATAAAAATGAATAAACCAGTTTAATAAAAAAATATTAAAGAAAAAACAAATAAGAAAATCATACTAAATAAAATAAACAAAAACACAAAAAAATACATTTATGAAAATACCTAACAAAAGTTACTTATTAATATAAGAGGAAAATAAGTAAAAATTTAAAAGTAAAAGAACGCTAAATAATTTTAAAGATTTTCTTTTACAAATTGGAAATTATGATTTCTAGTATAATTAAAGTGATGTTTTTGTATTCTAGAGAAACAATTCGTATAGAGTTCTTTCAAACAAATTTACAAACACAAAGGGAATATAAAAATAGCGCTTAGAATTGCAAACAGGACTAAAAGGTTTTGGCCTGAAACTAGTGAAAATATAAAATTGTACTTTTTAGTTTAAAAAATATTTTCTATACCAAATAGTGTTTACGGCTAAATTTAATTAACAAAAATTGTATTCTTTTAGTTCGATAACCGTTTGATTTACTTACGTTGGTTTTATCTATTGGGTGATAAAATTTAAGGTTAGATAGTAAATTCTCTTTGAAATGATTAAATGTCAAGAATTGAGCTTTCATCCCTTGACATTTATTTAGAAAATTGGGATATTTAAAGCATGGAACATTACACTCTTAAGCAAGGAATTTCAATTGTGAAAATTTACTCGCTAAATTGAAGACTCACGTTATTGTTGCAAACAATAGATCAAACTAATACACTCGTAGTAGCTATAGTGGAGCAAACATAGTCGCTGTACAGTAAGCCTGGAACATCAACTCGTCGATGTTAGCAACAATTGAGCATCACTAAAGGCATTTTAGGCAACATTCTTCATCTTTACGCTTATAAAGTTCAACTTGTTCAAGAGTTAAAGCCGAACGACCATTTTTTGGGGACAACCGTTTGTGAATTGGCTGTTTGGAAAACAACAACAACAAATTTTGTAAAAAGTTTAGACGTGCTAGAGGAGAACATTTGGCCGATATCATATTCCATTATTAATTCCCATGTTTCTACTTTACAGTGGTGTTGTAATGATATTGGGATTTTAATTGTTTCAATTCCAAATACACACGTGTGTTTATATATATGAGCAACAAAAAAAAGGTATATCCTTTTATTTTAGAGCGAAGGGATACGCTAATCAACTTGGCGTCTAGCGCCCAATATCTCTATATTTATACGGCGGAGATACGCCAATTTACCTTGCCATTATTCAGCGAAAGGTGCGCAACTTAAAGATTTTATCGAAGCAAGTTCTTTGCCTGTCAATTAAAAACTGTACCTTCTTGGCACAAAATTCTATATTAATACTTAAAATTATTCTTATTTACTAATATTGTTTTGCGTCTAATTACAACTAAATTGTGTGGATTGCTTAATAAGCATTTTCCCACGATTTGAAATAACTTAAATTACTTATATTATACATTTCTGCATTTAATGCAACTTAAAAATAATTGTGTAGTTCTAAATCTTTTTATTGCTATGTGTGATGGGTGCGTGACAAGGCGTGAGCCCGCACACACTACAGTGTAAATGAAACTGAACTTGCCAAAAAAAGTGTGTGCTTTAAGCCAATTTACTTCCTAACCTTAAAATTTCCAATCGGTTTTAAAGGCCCTTATTCGAATTTTTAATAAATTGAGTTTTTTTTCGCGATTCCAATAAATTTAATACCAATACACCTCGTCAGAGAAATTAATTACAATAATAATCGAACAAACGGTTTTGTCAGCAGTTACACCTTTGTATTGCATTTAGATTTATAGAATTTCTTCCCCTTACCTTCTCCTATATAGCGGCCTTCTACAGGAGACCAACAATTTCTTTCTTTTCTTAGGTAATAACAGAAGTTTTTTGTTACACCTTTCTAACTCGCATATTTTATTCTGCAGTGTCTAATTTAGCGTTGAATTAAAAAAAGTCATCCTAAACAGCGTCAGTAATTTTTCATAAAAACAAAATAATGGAAAAATATGTTTTTAAAATTTTTTCTTTACTTCACGAAAAGCGATTAATGGAGGGGCTGCTTATAGAAAAAATTTTATTTAAATAACTATATATTGATTTTTCATTATTGCTCAGAATATACAATTATTTTTTTGGTTTTTTGTTTTTGTTAAATATTTTAATTTATTTTTTAAGTTTTACGTTTTGCTTAGAAAATATTAAGTTTTAATTTTTTCTCTGAAAATAAAGTTTAGTGATGCTCATTTATTTTCTTATAATGTTATTTATGCTATAATATTTTACTAATAAGAGTAAAAATAAATTTTGGAAATCTATATTTATAACCACTTTTTTATTTCACTTTATTGTGGGTTAAAAGAATTATTCACAACAAATTTTATTTTCTGGAAAATTTTATAAAACCTAAAGTTTTATTTTGTGAATAAAAATGTTAAATGTTAAACTTATTTTTTTATTTTTTTAAGCAATAAATAAAATTTTCGAAATTTTTAATTTAATAGAAAAATATAAAAAAATTAATGCATTTACATTTCTACGCAAGAATTCTTTTTCAGTTTGATTTATTTAATTTAAATTTAAAAACAAAATGTTATTTGCGGCCTCTGTGAAGTTTTGTGTGCCACTTCTCTTGTGCATAGTGATTTCTTGCCTTAATTTTTGTTTAACAAAGTATTAATAAAACCGTTTTTTCAGAGACTTTATGTATCTTCCATTGATGTTCCTTAACAGGTTTATCCTGAATATCAGTTTACTCATTCATTTTTATTGGAATCTTTTAAATAAGTTTTTATGGAGTATTTTCTTATCTTATGTTACTGCAGTATTTGCGATGTTTTTTACGAAATAACAATTTTTTTTAATAATTAATTTTTTAATTTTAAATATTTGCAAAAATCAGTTTCTTCAATAATACAAATATGTTTTCTAAATAAAACCTTAAAAATTTAACGCCAAAGTAGATTAAACTTTTGCAGTTGTAAATTTCGAGTTTGAGAGTTATTAAAAACTTTTTACTTATTTTCCTTAAAGATTATTAAACAAAAAAAAAATAAACACAAAATAACCTTAAATAATTTAAAATGTGATGTTAGCTTGCGCAATAATTTATTATAAGAAAGAAATTATTATAAATACACAATATGTATTTTATATTCAGTCCAATATTTATATTATTATTAATATTTATTTATTTAAAACTTTTATTTTAACCATATTTAGCCATATCTTCATAACATTAAATAAAAATAAATTTGAAATAAATAAATTGAAAAAAACTGAAATAAGGAAAAACTAAAATTGTCGCATTATGGATTTGAATTTTTTAAAATAAATAATATAATCAATAATCGTGCTAGGATTTTTTTAAGCCCAAATAGTTCATCGTCTGAAAAAATTATTTTGTAAGAAAAACAAGCCGGTTGTTCCTGAATGGATTGAGCAAATCAACGGTGATGTAAATGGTCGGTCGACTTTAATTCTTGCACCAGTTGAACCTTGTAGGGCTTCAAAATCAAATCTTTACCCAAAATTTGACATGTGGTCGGTTTGGATAACCCCAATTGTTGAGAACGTCGAGCAATTAACAAATTTGGATCTGCTTCAATACTGTCGTTCACGGCTGCAATGTTTTCAGGTGAACGACTCGTGTTTGCATATTTTATATAGAGCCTATCGACTCAAATTTAACGACCAAATTCTTTATAGTGGTCTCAGATGGAAGATTTTGTTGTCCGAAAATATCATGAATTTTACGAAATGTAACTTTAACAGAACCATCTTTTTCATAGTGGACTTTAATAATTTTAAGGCGATTTTCGTACGAAATTGAATATATTGTAACAATTGCCAATGGATCTACTACGAATACGTCAAAAAAACTAAATGTCAAAAATATCATGTTGTGGGTGTTGCCACAATTGATAAATAAACTTCTTGTTGAAAAACCTGATATAACTAAATGAAAAGAAACATCAGTTGCTAAATAGCCTCTAACAACCATACTTGATACCAGAGTAGCGAAGTGTTCACTCACTGTTCATACATGTGTGAATATGTACACTTCAGTTTTTAGCCGCTTTTTCTCATACATGTGTGAGAGACTACAAAATATTTTGTGTTTTCTCATTTGTGAATGCGACGATTTATTTTTTTTCTTTCTATTCATAAGTGAAAAAATGAGAAACACACAAGTGCTCATTTTTGAATATATAAAATTTTGATAATTTTTCAGAAATGAAAAGATCTCGTAAAAATATGTGCGTTAAGCATTCGCGTACAAAAACGCACATATTTGGTAATGTGCAATTGTCGGCGTATGTAGAAAAAAAATGTGTTTTTTTTTTTATTTCTTTTAGAATATATTGCAAAATTGTTTTTTGAGTTAATATATACCCATGTGTTTTTACGGTAAACTGCGATCTTAGGTAGAAAATTTTTTCACATTCATTTATGAGAAATTTTATAAAATTTCAACGTTCATAAATGAACATGTACATTTATGAAAAAGAACATTAATGAGAAGACGCTAATTTATCATTCATCACATATGAATAAGACTAATAATTCTTGTTGTTCGCATTCATGTATGAACATAAGCAGAACATTTTTTGTTGTTCGTTTATGAGCGTGAAAAATAAATAAAAAATTTTAGATTTCTCATTTATGAAAAATATCATGAATGTTGATTTTTAAATATTCATAAATGAAAAATTCTGAACCCTGCTTGATACTATTCTATTATTTTATAATTTATTGAATTAAAAAACATTTACTTTTAAAAATTTTTCTTTGTTTTTGAATACTTTACCATTCAGTTAATAGAGTACAATGCTTATCTGCGCTTCATGAGAGAGATGAGTGAACGAATGAATTGAGGGAACAAGTTCAATTTGGTGCTTGAAACAAATTACCAATATATATAAATATTATTATTTTTTAATCATTTGACCGTTTCGCAGTAATGTTGAATGGTTTTTAGGTCAGCTTAACCCAATCTGTTTTTATAGCATTTTTTAGATACATTTGCTTGCCCATTGTACTCAATATCTATCTAAATATATTTAATAATTCCTTTACAACTTTCCTCCTAATTTTCTTTTTTAATTTTTTTACATGCTCTGTGCTCTTCGTTCCACTTCAAACTAAAACATGACAAAAATTTAATCTATTTAAAAAAAATATTTATTATTGAAACAAATGTTTTAAATGTTTTAAATTACTGCGGGTGAAAGCATATCCATATGGCCTTTTCAGTACTGCTCATATAGCGGATTTTACTCCAAATTTTGTATAGAAAATTCAAGAGTATTATATCTCAAGCCAAATTGATGAAATGAAAGTTCTCATTGAACCAACCCAGCTAAAGAGAATAAAACTAAAAAAACACTTCTATAAAAAAATCACAAACATTTCGAAAATCAAAAACACCTTTTATTTTCAATCTTTGCACATAAGGGTTTTCTTTGGTAGCCGTACATATATAATTTGCAAAGAATTTGACTAAAGTTATAATTTTAAATAAAACAATGTTTAGTTGTGAATATAAAGTTCAAACCTGAATATAATTTTCGTGTTAAAAAATTTGAAAAATCCTTTAAAAACTTCTTCAAATCAATTTTATTAAGATTCCACATCATATTTTTATTTAAAATATAAGAATAATTGTATTAGCAAAGAATTATCTTTAATGAAGGGACTGTCAATCAAGGCACTATTAGGTATCGAAAAGCCCGTATCGTAATTGTCAAACTCTTGAGAAACCAAATCCGAAGAATGTTTTTTATTCTACAAATAAAAAATAAAGAATTTTAAAAAATTTCCAAAATTTTCAAAAAATTTATCATAAAAAATAATAAATTAGTAAAGGGTGGGCAAATTGAAGTTTAGGAAATACACACTTTTTTCCGACAATATCAATTTGATTGAAAATATGAGAATTAATAATGAAATATAATGTCGCGCAAATGACTATCTCTTATACGTCGGCAGACATTCTCTAACGAACATTTTACAAAAAAGCATCACTTATATCATTAATGCAGCTCCGAACTTCAGCATTAAGAGCTTTTTTTGTTAGTGGGTTGTACCCCCGGGGGCACATATATATGGTCTTTGAAGATAGCGACAACTTAGATCTGTGCAACTGGGGGAAAAAGGGAGCCCAGTCCCCTGAAGTCAGCAGGGGTACAACTGGAAACTCCACTTTATTTCCACGGGAATCAGTAAGCTCGCAGAGTTCCGTTATTTGTCTCTTTAGACATTTAACTGTTCTCTGAATGATTATTGAGGTTGGCCCCTATATGGGAGTATCGGGGTGGTTGTGGTTTCGCGGCCCCATATCAGGTCTTTTGTTTAATATGGTGGCCAGGATCATTTCGCCGTTAATGACACGCTAGGTGAATGATCCAGTCCAGTTAGCATGCTAGACATGTGTTCTGGACAGGAGTTGGAAAGTCTCCAACTCTTCAGCAAGGAGTGATGATTTGCAGCCCTGCTCTGGAATCATCGAAGTTGCAACTAGAAAGTTCTGTTGCATAGAATTATAGCTTCGGCTTCCTAGGACGAGCATGACGTTCCAAATTATGCAGTGGTTTGATCCACCATCTGATTAAGGCTTCATGGCCAGGCGCGGATGTAAATCTAATCACACGTTAGTAGGTTGTTTACGTAAGCCCGGTCTCGCCAATGGTCCCAAAAAAACATAATCCAGTGGCGTTTAACCACAAGAACGAGGCAGCCAAATTATATCGCTAAATCTAGAAATTACACGACCGAGAAATTTCTCATGCAATAATTGAATTGTTTGAAACTGCATGGCTTGTGGCGTCGTCTTGCTGAAACCAAAGGTATTTAAGGTCACATTAGCCAATTATAATTACAAAAAATTTATTATCAGGTATGGCAGCACAGAGAACTCTCGGTGACGGCATTTTCTTGCTTATTTTCGAAAAAATACGGACTAATGGTGCCGTCTGACCACGGGACACTTTATTTTGATGTCATGATTTTTCAAGCACTGCTTGTAGATGTTGTAAGCTTTATATGCTATAATTTTGTTTGTTTACATAACCTCCAAACTGAAAATGAGTCTCAGCACCAAAGATGATTTTGTTGAAAAATGCACTGTTTTCGTTCAACTGTTAAAACAGCCAATTCACATACGCTCGACTCAAACAATGCCAAGACGGCTCTAATTCTTGTACGAGGTGAAGTTTATAAGCGTGAAGATGAAGATGTTTATGCAGAATTGTGTCTGTTGTGATGCCCAATTGCTGCGTCCGAGCTGATTCTCAACATTTGGCTTTTTTTACATTACTCCGGCTACTACGAGCATATTGTTTTGGTCCATTATCAACCACAATACTGAAAGTCTCGAATTTAGAAAATAAATTACGCACCGTGGTCTCGGAAGGAGACTTATTACAGGGAAAATCTGTTCGAATTTTACAAAATGATACCGTAAAATGATCACCATTGTGATAGTAAATTTTTACAATTAAAGTTCTTTGCTCATGGGTGTAACGCCGTTCAATGCCTAAAATTTCCCAACTTTTTACTAAACAAATGTCAAAGAATGATAGCTCAATTCTAGACATTTGACAGGCAATTTATTTCCCAATCTCAAAATTGCCCATTCATTATGTGTATATGTATTTGTGTACCTGATCTAATATAGACATTTTATATTTAAAATTGTCACTCTCTATTTCCTTGAACATGCCACCCATATCTAAAATTATGCTGTTGCCTGAACTCAGCTGAGGCACAGCGGAATAGTCCTCCAGTTGTAGGAAAAGATAATCACGATGTAAATGTTGAAAATAAGCTTTGATTTTAAAAGCTTTGCCTGCAACATAAAATGAAATAAAATCAATTTTCTTAAAAAATAGACATTCTTAAAATTCATTTACCCCTTATAGAAAATATAGGGCTTTCCACACTTAAACTTTTAGCACTTTTAATGTTCTGGGTAAAATTTTCCATTCGCCAGTTGTATGTATATACCTTAAGGTTCTTATTTGTAAGGGACCCCGCCTTAGGTGATAATGATTTCAATTTTGGAGTTAGATAATAAGTTTTATGTAATTCAGACAATTTTTGCACTCTATTTCCAATTGGAATAGATTGAAAGTTTAGGGTGGCTGGTGTAACAGCTGGTGTATTAGCTGATGTAACTGGTTTTATTGAGCTTTCATCGAGGCTTGGTTCTTCAATATACTGTCCTACAAAGTGAGTGTGTAGATCTTTCACCAGCTTTAGTATATTTTCCAATTCTTTTTTTAAATTATTTTCTAAATCAGCAAAACCCTCTAACATTTCTGTAGAGCCACAGACACCTTTAAGTTCACGTGTTGTGAAAGCTTCAGCACTGGCTCGAACATTACCAGATGTTACCGTGCAAGTAGCTTTTTGCAATTCACTAGGTTTTAATCCATCAATATCTGAATCGGAGAAATCTGGAAAAATGTTAAAAGTTTTTAAATTTACATCAAAAAATTATTATAGAAGTAAATTACCTGCAGGTATTTGAGTTTCTGGTGTGTCTCTCGTTTCTGTTATTTCATTGATTGGCCTTCCAGAAACCATGTTCATTATAATTAAACATTTTAAATAATTTAATAAAAATATTTTAAACACAAACATTTTGTGTAATTGTTTGCCTTTTGATTTTTTTCTAGTTGAATTTGAGACACTTGAATTTTTATTTTAGATTTTTTAGAAAAACTTGCTAAAAACTAAATAATTTTAATAACTGAAATTTATTTAAGTAAATTTAACTAATTATATAGTTTAAGTATTATTCAAAAACTAAATTTCATTACATTTTCGAATATAAAATAATCATTTATTTTGTTATCTATTATAATAAATTAGTATTTATCTTTATAAAGGTCTTTTTAATTAAATTTAACATAATAGATTCATATAAATTAATTAAAAAGATATAAAGATAAATACTTATTTATTAAAGAAGAAAAATAGGTCAAATAAAAATAATAAGAAAACAAAATTATCTGTTATAATTTAAATTATAATAAATCTTAATTTTAATTATAATAAATAATAAGGATCCTACTACTAAACTGCAAAAAACAAACAATGTTTTAGTTGATGAACTTTTTAAAAAATATATCATTTCAGTAATGGAGGAAATAGACTTAAGACTAATGTATCAAATTCTCCAAAGCTATATGGAGTACGTAAGATCCATAAACAGAATTTTTCCTTTAAGGCCTATTTGCTCTTGCATTAATTCCCCGGCCTACGGACTGTGTAAGTATATAACGAATATTCTTAAGGTAATAACAGGACAATCAATATATAATATAAGAAATTCATTGGAATTTAAGGATAAAACCAAGAGAATAAATATATAAGATAATGATAGATTGTTTTCATTTGATGAAGTTTCACTTTTTCCAAGTATTCCTGTAGATTTAGTTTTGAGAATTATAGAGGAAAAATGGCAGGTAATAGAACAAAATACGAATATTAAGAAGGAATTATTTTTACGTATTCTTAAGTTATGCATTGAAGACAACAGGTATTTTCAATTTGATAATAGGATATATCAACAGAAAAAGGGCCTCCCTATGGGCTCTCCGGCATCTCCAATTATAGTTGATATTGTGATGGAGGAATTACTAAATACATGTATTAGTAAAATGCATATTAAACCAAAGATAATCACAAAATATGTGGATGATTTATTTTGTATAACATTAGAAGATGCAGTGGATGATATTTTATCAGAATTGAATAGTTTTCATCCGGATATTAAATTTACGATTGAAAGAGAGTTAGAAGCTAAACTTCCATATTTAGATATATTGATAATAAGAAAGGAAAATAAGTTAGTGTTTGATTGGTATAAGAAACCAACATCTTCTGGAAGACTTATTAATTTTTACTCCAAACATCCGAGAAAAATGATAATAAACACGGCGAAAAATATGATAGACAGAATATTAACTATAAGTGATGGAGAATTTCAGTTGAAGAATAAGGACACAATAAGAAATATACTTCATGACAATGATTTTCCAGTAGAATTAACTAACCGATTAATTAGACAATATGATAATCATAGGCATAATTTAGGAAATACTATGGCAGAACCAATAATTTATAAATCAGTAACTTATGTTCCTGGAATATCAGATAGATTAAGAAAGTCTAAAATATATGACACTGATAGATATAAAATTGCACACAAAACATATAACACATTAAATAGATTATTTAGCAATATGAAGGATAAAATAGGAAAAATGGAAATATCTGATGTAGTATACAGGAAACCAGGTGAACTGTGACAAAGTTTATATTGGGACAACAAAGAATAAACTTAAAACAAGATTAGCTGGTCATAGATGTGACCAAAAATATAGGAATATTTCAACACAGAAGACATCCTTATCTTCACATTGTAAGAAATATAATCATTATCCAAAGTTTGATGAAACATCAGTATTAGATATAGAAAAAAACTACAAGAGACGTTATATGTTAGAAATGTTAGAAATTGTTAATGTACCAAATGTTAGGAGAATAAATTTCAAGACAGACACAGACAATTTAGCTCAGAATTATAGGTACTTAATACAAAAGACACATAATTTCTTACAATTATTTCATAAGAAAGAATTTGTTATTTAGTTTCCGTTTCCTTGTTTTTGTATGTTTAAATATTTTAAATTTAAATTTTTGTATGTTTGTATGTATGAAGAAAATTATTTTATATGTTTTGTCAAATGTTTTTCAAAAAAAATTTTCTTTTCAAATTGTTATAATTTTTGTTTTTGAAAATATAAAAAATATTTTCCTAAAGAAGCTTTCCACAGGAAAGCGAAATATCGAGAAAAATAAAATCGTAAAATTATTTAAAAGACCGTTAAAAGATTATTTCATATTTAATTAAATTATAATAAATAAAAAATTATTTTTAATATTTTTTTTCTATATTTTATTCGACCTTAAAGAATGAAAATTTCTATTTACTTCTTATTTGGGCTGTAGATCATCATATTTATTTAAATAAAACTCTTGGCCGCTTTATTAAGTCACTCTACTAACAAACTTTTTATTTCATATTTCAAACAATAACCGTTATAGAAGATTGAGCGCTTTACTCAAATTTTTGCTGAAACACCGAAGATTGTTCAAAATACTGAATAAAAAAATTTATTACTGAAGTGATTTAATAAAGCGCACTAGAGTTTTATTTTTTTCGGACCAGCATTCAGGGGATGACCCCTATACGTACAATGCATTGTGCCAGAACTAGGAAATTATGTTATGGGGAGAAGGATAGAGGATGTAGTGTTTGTGGACATTCGATTTGAACTTTCCTATACATTAAAAGTGTTAAGAAAGACTTCTGCAGGGAGTTTATTCCACATACGAACTGTTCTGCCAAAACACAAAATTTTCCCTGTAATGCGTAGTGCATTTCGCCGGCCAATTAACCACAAATGAATAAGCCCTCAACGAAAAGCATGTTAAACGCAAAAACGAGCGTTTAGCGAGAACAAGTTACCTAATTTCAGTAAAGCACTTTTTTTTTTTTAAAAAAGAAGTAGCACTTCAGGCAACAATGCCTATTTAGTTAAGTACCGTGCTACATTCTTTAGGAAAGGGATAGAGAAGAGATGAAACAGGTGGTGAAAGTAGAAGGATAGTCGGAAATTAACTGCCGTATATAAGACAGCACAGCGACCAGTGACTATGCCTTCATCGCTGAGCAGCTCCACCGACAGTCAATTTTTATTTTTGTAGTGAAAAAAAAACCAAGGTCTTCGTTGGGTCTCGAACCCACAACCCCCATATTTACAAGCTAGTACACTACCCACTAGCCTACAGGGGCACCACTTACCATTGTAATAACGACAAAGCAGTGTAATACAAACCACATTGCCTGGATGCTGTAGAGAATCAATAGAGTTGGATACCTATCCCTACTATCCCCAGTGAGCTTCTTGGCCCTCTCTTGTACGCGTCGAGACTTTAAAACGCCATGTATGGGAATTTTGTTTTCTCTCTTATTTTATTTAGTGTATCTTCGATGTAATCGAACTAACAATAATCCCTAATATCTTAGTTCTATAAATAAAAAAAATCAAGCCCAGCCGGTGCCAGACAAAATTCTGTATGCTTCAAGGTTACTGCTATTATCAGCGGGTCATCCCCCTGATGTTTGGGCGAGAGAAGCAGTATCCCACCTTTTCAGTCTAATGTAACCACTGTCATTAAGTATGTTACGGGCCAGTGGATTTGGGTGTGTTTAAATATGTTATTGCATGTTTCACTATTTCTGCCCTAACTGATGACACGTTTAGATCCTTGTGGATGTTTGAGTTTTTTAGAAGGTAGATTACCTTTGAAACTATAAATTTCACGTTAACCTGGTTGTTTGAAAAATAATATATAGAATTTGAATTTGCCACAAAATCTAAATGGATCGAGATATTTTTTCATTTTTATTTGAAGCAAAGGAGCCTTTAATTAACTGGTAAAATACAATTTTAATTTTTTTATTTGAAAATATATAAATTCCTTAAACGGGGAAAAATGTTCCAAAAAATTTTTTGTTTTTATAAATCTACCCTGGCTTTGTTAAATACGGGGCTGTCGAATACTTTTTGGAGTATGTAGCAAGATATGAAGCTTTAATAATCTGTTTACCTTTTCAAGCAGTCCTTCTCACTACCCCCCGGGGGCACATATATATGGTCTTTGGACATAGCAACAACTTCGAGCTGTGCAGTTGGGGCAAAAAGGGAGCCCAGACCCCTGAAGTCAGCAGGGGTACAACTGGAAACTCCACTTTATTTCCACGGGAATCAGTGACCCGCAGAGTTCCGTTATTTGTCTCTTTAGACACTTAACTGCTCTCTGGCTAATTATTGAGGTTGGCCCTTTATGGGAGTATCGTGGTGGTTGTGGTTTCGCGGCCCCATATCAGTCTATGGTTCTATAGTGGCCAGGTTCATTTCACCTTTAATAACACCTACCTAGTGAAATGTTCCCAGATCCAGTGAGCATGATAGACATGCGTTCTGGAAAGGAGTTGGAAAGTCTCCAACTCTTAAGCAAGGAGTGATGATTTGCAGCCCTGCTCTGGAATCATCGAAATTGCAACTAGAAAGTTCAGTTGCATAGAATTATAGCTTCGGCTTCCTAGGACGAGCATGACGCTCCAAATTATGCAGTGGTTTGGTCCACCATCTGATTAAGGCTTCATGGCCAGGCGCGGATGTTAATCTAATCACACAGTCCTTCTTATTCCGACGAATTTTGATGTAATTTATAAATTTTGTTTCAAAATTGTCTATGTTTGGAATACAGCCAATGGAATCAAAACGTAAATATAAATAAGTATGACACGTCAAAAATACTAAGTTAGGGTCGGCCAAAAATTAGAAAAAATTTTGACTCGATTTTTTTCAAAACTAAAAGAGGTAACCTAGGCCTGTAAGCAAATTTTTTGAAAATATTTTAAGGTCTATTTAAGTTCAAAAACTCTCTTAACATTTGAGAAATAAATAAACTTTTTACGGCATTTCCAAAAAATGTTATGCCCGACGTGCCCAACTTTGGGGGCATACTCAGAAGTCCACCTTTATCCTAGGAGTCGATCGTCCGCAACTCCACTCTCTACTTGGTGTCTGTAAATTTTATTACGATATCTTAAGTGTTTCATGAGCTACCGAATCATTTCCAAAACAAAACGTTTTCGTACCACCGTGCACTCTAACAAACGAAAAACCTCCTCAGAGAAAAACACTTATGAATAATAATACGATAATAAAATACGAAAATATTAAATTAATTCCGCATAAAAAAAGCCGGGTAACAAGCAATTTACCTGCCTAATGAAAAATCTACCTAAACCCAGCACTATTTAAGCTAAACACCTAATTCTAACTCTCCAGTACTTTCCAAAACGCGGTTTGGTAATGATGTCATCGCATCGAAAACATTTGTCAATCGCATCAAACAACTATTTAGTTGGTAACGGCGGTTTTGAAAAGAAGTATGACAACATCTCAAACAGGCGGGAAGGACGTTTAGAGGAGGAATTAAAAACATTGAGTCAATTGTTTGTTTATTTTTTTGTTTTTCTTTTTTTGATCAAAAAAACATCAATTTCTTGAGAGTAATGTAAAATTGCTGAGAGAATGCCAATCTCAAAATGAGAGGAAAACCTACTCAAAATCAAATAAATTCGATCTAGAATTATGTTTTACGACGATTTTTATAAGTCAAATTTTGCTTTATTATTACAGTGACTTTCCCTTTCGTTGCACTTTTTGCACTAAAAACACTTTAGAAGTATAATTTTCTTTAAAATATTTTTTTGTTTAAAATTTTCAATTACAAAAAGGGAAAATTTATTTGTAACGACAATTGCTGACAGATGCTTTAATTTTTTTGTAAAGTAAATCCGAATTTTTGTATTTTTGTTATCTCTTCAATACTCTAAATAAAATTTTGAAAATTATTTTTGCGCTTTTTTTCTATTTTTGAATTATTAAAATTAAGGAATTATTTTAATTTATTACCGCTTAAATTTGAATATTTCGTACTTCACGCAACTCACGCAACTAACTAAATAGTGGATTATCATTTAGTGAATTCGTTTTGTTTTTTTTTTGTTTAATAAATAAATCAAAATGTGGACATAAATAATGTTCCCATTTATGTGCCTTCTCGCTTCGTGTCGTCTTGAATGTGTTTCTGTTTTTTTATTTTCAAGTGAACAAAAATAAAAATAGATCATCGAAAGTGTTATACGTTGTTAGTTTCCTTTAGTTGACATTTTTTTATATTTATTCTCCACAAATGATTTCAATACGTTGGTTTTGCACTTTTCAAGAACTTATGTTGTCTACCATATGCATCCATATGAATTTCCGCAAAAGTGTTTTCATAAGTTTGTTAAAAAGGAAAGGAAGAAATTATAAATTTACAATGTATGTCAAATGAAGAGGAATTTTTATTTCTTTAAATTTCTTTCAAGTTAGTTTCAATTTATAAATTTGCTTTTTTAAATTTCTTAATAATTTAAAATTTTCATTTTATTATTACACATCGCCATTCTTATATAAAACATATTTTCTTCAAAAAAAAAATTATCAAAAATAATAACTACAACAATAACAAAATGTTGGTGTTAAGCAATCATAACCATATGGTCATATCCTTAATACGTACTTAATCCATTACTGCATTTTGCGGAAAATTCGTCACCTTAAGCAAACTGACTAAATGAGAATTAAAAGCAAAAACACACTTTACAAAATTAAAAAAAAAAAAATAAAATATGTAAGGGATATAGAACTAATTTTAATTGTTCAACTTTTAATTTATTGATTCTTTTTGGGTTTTTGTTTGAATTAAAATAGTGACCTAAAGCTCAAAGAAATAAAAGGTAAAAAATTAATTTTACGTAAAATATGAATTATTGACTTATAAAGGGTGTTTTTTATAGCGGTATAGAACTTTGAAATAGAATAAAACTAAGATGAATATTTTATTCTAAAGATAATCTTCTGCCATTATTGTTGAAACCATAGTTCCTGCTCTTTATGGTTGTTCAGTTGAGGAACGAAATGGTTATTTATCGTGGCTCTATAGCAGTCACCATTGACTATAACTTTCTGATAAGCATTGCTTTTAAAGAACTACGGGTCAAGGTTTCCACCAGACAGTAAAGCACATTAAACAATCATCTTTGCTGTATGTAACGGTGTCTCAACATTGTTTGCGTTATATGCGGCGAATTACACGCTACTGCTAGTTGCAATAAACCTAAAGGGGAAACAAACCTTAAAAAATGCAGTAATTGTGGCGGTAATCACACAGCAAACTACAGAGGTTGCCTCGTTTATTCTTTCGTAAGACAGGGTGCAACCCCGGCATCTAAAATTACATCAGTTCAAAATCAGCATATTTTATCTACTTCGTATCCCCAAATGGCCCGACCAATCAATACTCATGTATCGTATGCTGACGCCGTAAAAATCAACACTGTTCCACAAAAAAATGTTCCATCACCAAATACCATAGCAGATGCTAACTCAAGCTTCAATTTTACTCGTCTTGAAGCTACTATTGACAACCTTGTGCAAACAATAAACAATTTTACAACTAGTATGACTAGCATGATGCAACAAATGCTGCAAATGCAGACTACTTTGCTTCCAGCAATTGTGAATCTGGAATGCAAATGCCATTCGCCAACATAAAAACGAACTCGAACACTTCCTCACGGAAAATAACATTGACATCATGCTGGTCTCTGAAACGCATTTGACTACAAGAGGTATTTTTAAAATTAATGGATTCACATTTTATGATACCAAGGATCTGAGAGGAAGAGCATGCGGCGGCTCAGCAATTTTAATAAAGTCTAGACTGAAACACCATTTTTTAGACAGCAAGCGTGAAGACTATTTGTAAGCCACAACTATTTGTGTTGAAAATCTTTTTAATGATATAGTAATATCATCTGTCTACTCTCCTCCCAGGTTTTCAATAACCGAGGAGCAGTATGGACAATTTTTTAAAGGTCTTGGAGCACGTTTTTTGGCAGCTGGCGATTATAATGCAAAGCACATCTACTGGGGTTCGCGCTTAATTACACCTAGGGGCCGAGCATTGTACAACGCTATTAGCAGCAATGATTTGGATGTTGCTTCGAGTGGTCAGCCTACTGACAGACAAAAAATTCCGGATGTAATAGATTTTGCTGTCACAAAAAATATTTCAAGAGATTTAGTGACAGTAGAAGCTTCCATGGATTTATCTTCGGATCATTCTCCAACCATTGTAACTATTTGTAACCCGCTTAGAAGACATTTGTTTTTTCCTGATACAAATATGATCAGTCGCATCAACTGGTTGAGTTTTAAAAAATATTTCAGCAGCCATTGTTCGGAAAATATTTTGCTAGGAACACCGGAGGACGTGGAGTATAGCCTTGCAACTTTAAGTGAAAATATTAAACAAGCATCTCAGCTTGCAACAACTAAACATCCGCAGACTACTTTAGGTCACATCTATTCTGCAGACATTGAACGTCTCGTAGCGGAAAAACGAAGAGCTAGAAGAGATTGGCAACAACATAGATCGCCCCTGCAGAGGCAGAGACTTAGAGACTGCACAAAGCGGCTTAGAGACTTGCTAGCATTTGAAAAAATTTCATCGTTTGAGAAATATCTGGAGGGCCTCGATGCTACACCTAACTCCAATTATTATTTATGGCGTGCTACAAAAAACCTTAAAAGACCCGTTGAGTACAAGCCACCTCTACGTAATATCAGTGGAGATTGGGCAAGAAGGGACGCCAAAAAAGGCGACTTGTTTGCCGAATACTTGAAAGATGTATTCACCCCACACAAATGTACTGATGATGTCAATTTGCCGAGCGTAGTTGCATTACCCCTTCGACCCTTAATGTTTAGGTTGCGTGAGGTTCAAAAGTTAATTTCTGAGATAAACCCGAAAAAATCTCCTGGTAATGACGGTATAAGTAACAGAATGTTGAAAGAGCTCCCCAGTATTGCAGTCAGAATTATGCTATTTATTTTTAATGCCATTTTACGGCTTGAATACTATCCTGACCACTGAAAGATTTCCAAAGTTAAAATGATTCCAAAACTGGGTAAAGACCTAACCAAAACCAGGCGTACCACAAGGTAGCATTCTTGGACCAGTTTTATACTTGATATATACCTGCGATATGCCTGTAAGTGAAGCTGTCCACACTTCTATGTTTGCTGATGATACAGCGTGTATAAGTTCGCATGAAAACTCCCATCAAGCATCCATAAATCTTCAGCAACATATAACTCAGTTGGAGTTGTGGTTAAAATTATGGAGAATTAAAGTGAACGTTCAAAAGTGCATTCATGTGACCTTCACCCTGCGAAGAGATAATTGTTCACCCGTTCGAATCAATAATCACATTGTTCCTCACCATAGTTATGTGAGATATCTTCGTATACATCTTGACCGTCGCCTTACATGGAAACATCATATTGACTCAAAGCTAACACAAATGAAACTTAAGCTAACACAATTACATTGGCTCATTGGCAGGAACTCGAAACTTAGCCTAGATTAAAAACTTCTAATTTACAAGAGTATTGTGAAACCAATATGGTCTTACGGAATCCAACTTTAGGGCACTGCCTCAGCTTCAAATGTGGATAGAATTCAACGTGGACAGAATAAAATTTTACGGTTAATAACTTTTGCTCCATGGTACATCAGAAATTCAAACATACATTGTGATTAAGACATACCGCTGGTGACTACAGAAATCATCAAATACGCAGGCAAATACTTAATGAAGCTTGAAGACCATCCTAATCCCCTTGCTCGCAATATCTTGGATTACAGTGGACATAGCCGATTAAAAAAGAGGGATACCGCAGCTTTAATCCTCAATGCTACAGATGACACATCTTAGAAATATTTGTTTTGTTTTTTTTTAATGTCAATTTTTTTTACCCAAAAGGTTAGTTCTGACATGGTCGGGGCTAATGTAACTTTTTTTTTAAATTTAAGATTTTAAAACTTATTGTTAGTTCAGTTTTTTGAAGATACAATAAATAATTATTGAAAAAAAAAATACGGCCCTGAGGAACAATGTGGGCTGTTGGTTTAACACTGAAAAATTTTGGAATAAAAATTTGTCGTAAGTTCAAATCTATTATAACTTAGACGCATTGTTACAGAATACATCATTTTGTTTGAAATCTAGTGCGCCCCTTTAACAAAATAGAGTATTGCAATTTAACTGAACTGTTTAACATTTTTGGTTTCTTCTAAATCTATTTTTAAATTCCATCATGGAATTTAAAAGTGCTTGTTCTCATGTCGAAAACGAATTTGGTAATTTGAAGGTGAATTATATTTATATTGGTTATTTAGGGTTATTGGTTATGTGAGATTAGCTAGTAAATTGTCTGCCAAATGATTTAATGTCAAAAATTGAGCTGTCATCCTTTAAGCATGGAACATTATATTCTATGTAAAGAATTTTAATTGAGAAAATTTGCTATTAAAATGGTAAAGATTGCAGTGTAGCACTTAGCATTTCCTCGTAATCAGCCTCCTTCTTGAGATCACTGTGCATAATTCGAGGCTCGCGGTATTGGTGATGATAATAGATGAAAATAATACGCTCGTAGTGGCAGTATTGATGCAAATATAGTCGTTGTATAACAAAGTGTTTAGATTGAGCTGGGAATATCAACTAGTCGACGTTTGCAACAATTAGGCATCAGTGTAGCGTGTTCAAAAATTAAAGCCGACCGACTATTCTTTACGTCGAACATTTGTGAAACGGCGAATTTTTTTTGAACAAAATCGTCTTTAGTTATGAGGCTCATTTTCAAATTAAGTGATTATGTAAACACGCAAAATTGCCACATATTTGATCGAAAATGATCAAGGAAACACCGTCGCTGTGAATTCTCTGCACTACTAAATCATAATAACAAATTTTTGTGGCCACAATTAGCCAATGTTGACATCAGTGACCTCTGATTTTAGCTAGACAGCGTCACAAGCCGCACAGTCATGCAGTTATTCCATAACAAATATCTCGATAGCGTAATTTCTCTATTTGGCGATGTCAATTGACCGCCTCTTGCTTGCGATATAACGACACTAGATTATTTTCTTTGGGGCTACTTGAAAAATCAAGCCGTCACCGTGAATTCTCCACGCTACCGTAACAATTTTTGTGGCCACAATAAGCTAATGTTGACTTCAGTATCTTTGATTTCAGCAAGACGGCTCTACAGTCCATACAGAGATCCCAACAATTCAGTTATTGCATGAGAGAATTCCTGGTCTCGTTAGTTCATGATTTGGCAATGTCAAATCATGGCTGCCTCATTCTTATGACTTAACGCAACTGGATTATTTCTCTGGGGTCATTTAAAAAATCGAGCTTACGTGAATAATCCACAAACAATTCACGCTCTGAAAGATGAAATTCGGAGCTGAATTGATAATATAAGCGAAGATTTGTTGCAAAATATGTTTTAAAGTTTTACGATAGAGGAGACGTCTGTCAACATGCTAGAAGTAAATATCATATTATTAATTCCTATGTATCTACTTTACATTTGCATCACTAAAGCTGAAATTGTCATAAAATGTGAATGTTATGAGCCAATTTCCTTCCTAACCTTAAATTTGGCCACTGTTTACTCTAAAAAAGAGTGTTGTTGGTCTACCTTTAAATGTGTTTAAAAAAATGCATTGCCTAACTTAGGGTAAACGCAAATATTTAATTGAAAGACAAGGTGAGTCAGTTTATTTTTATGTGGATGCTGCTGTATAAAATTTTTAATTTAAATAAAACACTTTTTTTTAAACATTGAACACTTTTTAAAGTTTTTTATTTTATATTTTAATTATAATTATTATTAAAACTTTTCTATTGCGGTTAAATAATGGAAATAATTTTATAATTTATTTAATCATTATTAACTAACTAAATAAAGCTTAAAGGATCTTAAAGTTATCTCTAGTATTTTTATTTGTTAGGATGAAATAAAGCAAACTTTGTTAATGGAAAATTTAAATTTAAAGATAAAAATTATAATAAAATTATTAAATTAGAGAAAAATGTGAATTTTGTATCAATATATAAAATCTTGAACAGTTTGTTTTTCAACTGCAAACATAAATAGAAATTAATCGAAATCAGGCTAAAGAGCTGTTAAGTATATTTTTAAAATTTTGTATATTTTTTCCATTCTCTTAACACTACCAATAACATTTTTGTCTTTTATTTATTTTTTAATTTTAAAATGTAAAAATTATTTTATATACATACATATAACGTTATAATATTCATGTATGTACGACTATGTTGTCACATGTACATATTTTGAGCTTCTTACCTAATGCTCTCTATGATTCTGTGTAAATATTTTCTAAAATTTTATTAAAAAATCCAGTCGTTTAATATAATGTAAATATTTTTTTTTTAAATAAATTTAATTTGAATATATGTATACATATATATTTTTTTTAAAATCAATAAATACATCGAAAAATGTTTTAATTAATTATTTGAAAGGATTAAACAAAAGAAAGACATTTAAATATGTTTTATTTAGTATCTGTTATAATTCCATTGAACACTTTCATTTACTTTGATAAATTGACACATCAAGTTAATTATTTTAACGATTTCCAAATTTTATTTACACTTTTCGATTTATTTTTTCTTTAAATTTATTTTGCAAACATTAACAATTCATATTCTTTTAAACGATTTTATTTATTTATTTATTTATTTTCTTTTTCATGATTAAAATGATGTTTTGATATGTTTGAGCGATGTTTCTTTTGTTTATTTGTAATGAACACACAACAACAGTTATTTAATTAACATTTTTATTTAATTATATATTCTTTTTTCCAAAAATCTACAGATATTTTCGTTTTAAAAAACATTTAAAAATAAAAAATGATTTGCAGTAATTGATAAAAGTTGATCTAATTAAAATGATCCAGAATATTCGAAAAAATAAAATAGCTGGAATAGCATTCAATATTATTGCATAATAGCGTTGCGTACTATAAGAAGCTAATAAGCATAAAGCTTGTGGCTCTATTAGGAAGAATAACCAAAGTTCAGCGCATTGCCACTGAAGTTAAACTTAACATTACGTATGGCAACTTTTGCCAGTTATTGGTTCTTTATCTTTATCTTCCTGACATTTTAGCAACTAAAGTATTTGTAAAGAGTCAAACGATTTAATTTAAAAAAAGTAAATTTTAACAGAAAAAGATTTTATTTTTAACAATGATAAGTTCAGTCGAACTATTTTTTGCAGAAGAAAATGTGCAAATTAAAAAAGAAACTAAGCGATAGCTCAAATCCTTAAAAATTGCCATGCTCACTGTGAGTAGTTGCATATGTTAAGGATAATTTTTAATAATCCATCCATTTTGCACCTTGCCTTTAAGGCATATATTCTTTTTCCGAAAAATACCGTTATTTATTTAGTGGAAGTATTATAAAATCACTTCAAGCAAAGCTATCAGTCAACAGCAATATCATGGCAATCGGCAAAAAATCGGTTGCCGGTAAATTCCCTATATTACTGACAGTTATTATTAAAAAGTTGCCATCCGTAATGCAACTTCGGCAACTGGCAACTCCTATACACTTTGGTTGCTTTCGATAACAGAACCATTAACTTCAACTCTTGGCTTTATTTGTTTCAGTTCTATTTATTTCTAGTCTCTTGTAACTGACAGTTGCCTGTTGACAGGCTTAGTAGACACACGGACTCTTTAGCCCGCCCTTGTACCGTAACGAATTTTCGATTTTGGAGGTTTTTCAAACATATGTGGATCTAAACTGTACTGCACATTAGATGCAGCGTATTAGTACATTTTGAAACAGGCGTTACAGAAAAAAAACGGTTTTAAAATATTTAACATTTTAATGAATGATTAAATTAATTTAGATGACATGTGAATGACAACCTAGATACGTCGAACGTTTTGTTTTGTCGTTCAACAACAGAAACTGAAAACTGTTTTAGATGGTGTTGTCATTGATGATTCAAAAATGATTAAAGTAAAATAAATCCGGCTTTCATAAAAGGCTATAAGAGATATGTGATAAAGTTTATATCAGCACCTGGTCGCGAGGCCCTAATCTAACGGTGGTCTTAACACTGGGTGTAGGACAAAGCATCCAACTGCGCCTTAAGACGCATACACGTAGTAGGGTCGTGCCCCCAACCCTTGTTAAATAGTTGGAGACTATCGAACTCCTAGTTCTGTTGCATGTGCAAAATAGGACATTGGATATAAAACCTGCATTAAAATCTCTTCGGAATTTTTTTCAAAGCCCGATTAAACCAATAGCCAACATGTTGTTCCTCAAGGCCGTATATACATATCTATTAAGTTCACTGGTCGGACTTTGAAGGCCGTGTCAGATACGACTTTATTGCTTTGCGTGACATTTGATACTTTAAAGACAAAGCGTAAATCAAAATTTGTATGTCACAATGAAAACTTTGACAGCACTCATAATATGTTTGTTTACATACAAAAAAGGTACACATTTGAAATTGTAGAAGTGTTTCTTTTAATTAAAACATTGAAGTGATTTGGAATTTTAGAAGTGTTTGTTTTGTGTAAAAAAATTCAACTGATTTTGAATTGTAGCGCAAAGCACACAAAAAGTTGAATGTTGGTTAACTTTTCGCTTTGCTTTGCGTCAAAAGTTGCTTATGTGGCACCTTTCATATAACTACGTGCATTTTAACTAAAATGTCAAAGCGAAACTCTGAAGCAAAGCAAAGCAAAATTTGTATCTGACACGGCCTTGAGAGTCTTGTGTTTTTTCAGGCGACTGGTGCCCCCTTTTACCTCAAGATGGGGAAGAGATCCATCAAGACTGCGTACCCTCGGGGGGAAATAGCATGGTCGTTCAAGAAAAATCACCATCGAAGGCAACGTATGCTTTTAAGCTGCATGCCGAAATTGCTAGTATAACGAAAAGAAACAGCCAGAACTTATTATTAAAAATTCTAATAATTTTCAATCCTTTAAAAAATTTTGCGATCGTTGCAAACATGCTAATGGCTAACATAAGTACTATGTTTTTATTACGATACCGAATCTGAGCACTATTCTATTGAGAATGTTTTTCTTTTATTTTATGGGTTCACACAAGAACCTTATAGAACCACTTTGGGCAGCGGGCAATTCAAATTCCTATAAAGTTCGAATTCCTCAATCATTTTTTGTACAGAAAATTATAAAATTATAATTAAAATAGTTATTTTAACACAATTATTATTATTAATATTTATTTAAGTGATAAATTAAAACCATAGAAAACTTTTAATTCATTTAATTGCTTTTTTAACAGAAAATCACCATATGATCGAATTGTACACACCACGAATAACTGGGTGATTTTCCGCTCTATTTTTAGTTTATTGGTTTAATGAGAAAACAAAATGAAAGAAATCTTTCATAAGTTCTAATTCCAGAATGGCCGATACTAATTCCTGCACGTTTCAAATGAGGGAGATTTTACTGTATCTGATGATGATAAAACTGCCTAAAAAGCAATTATAGCCGCTTGCATTCATAGAGGAAAACTTTACAGTTTAGAAATTGCCACTGATTTACTTACACCCCATAATTAATAATAACGATTTATTTATGCTTCTCAAACTGTAACAGTCTTACATTAATGTTATTGTTTTTTAACATAATTTTATTTGTAACATAATTACGCTGTTAATATTAAATCTTTAATAAAGCCTTAAAGTATGCTGTATTTTAATTAAAATGTGTTTTTTTATATTTATTTCATTAAAAATCAATTAATTCTACAAGGTATTTGATTGAAGTTTGCTTGTTTCTGTTTTTCTTTTGCCATATGTTTTAATAAGCTCTTTTTTTTTAAGATATAATATTCAATTATTTATTTGCAATATTTTTGCTTTATCTTTATTATCATCTCTCATTGTCACGTTTATAGTTTTTTGTTGTTTATTTTTGCAATTATTGTATTGATTGGGTTTGTGCGTTATCTATTGTTTATGTTTTATTGCAAGCTTATTTGAGAAGCTATTGGCTATAAGACAAAATGTTATATTTATTTTCCTACTACCTCTACTTCGTTATTTAAATCTGGGTGGTGTTATTCTAGACGATTTATGGATTTTATTAGTTTCGATTTAGAAGGAGTTGACTTTATTGGTTTCTCATTTAATTTTTTTATTTAGGCAGGCAGCAGCTGCACTAAAAATTGAGCCTTTGAAAGAAAGGACATATAAAATGAAAATTTAAAATTAATATTTTATTAATAGTTTTTTAAGCAAAAAGTCTTTATTTAAAATATATATAGATAAATTTTATTTTTATTTTAAATATTTCAACAAACCAGGAAAAGAAAAAAATGTATAAACAAGTTTTTTAAATCAAGCAATATACATTTTTGTTTCCTATTTTGAAATTATTTATAAAAATCAAAAAGTCAAATAACTATAATTATTATTTAAATAATTTTTTTTTTATAATTATTTTTATTTATTTCATTAGCATTTTATTTTTTAAGCACTAACGAAGTCTTTTTTTATAAAAAATTTTAATATTTATGTTTTATATACTATTTTTTTTAATATGCACTAATCTTTTAAACGGTCTTTTAAATAATTTAACGATTTTATTTTTTTTTCCGATATTTCGCTTTCCTGTGGAAGGCTTCTTCAGGATATTATTTTTTTTATATTTTACAAAAACAAAAACTTATAACAATTTGAAAAGAAAAATTTTTGAAAACATTTGACAAAACGTATAAAATAATGGAGAGAAATAGACTTAAGGCAAATGTATCAAACTCTCCAAAGCTATATGGAGTACCTAAGATCCATAAACAGAATTTTCCTTTGAGGCCTATTTACTCGTGCATTAATTGCCCGGCCTACGAACTGAGGATTATTTTATATATCTTGTCAAATGTTTTCAAAAATTTTTCTTTTCAAATTGTTATAATTTTTTGTTTTTGTAAAATATAAAAAAATAATTTCCTGAAGAAGCTTTCCACAGGAAAGCGAAATATCGAGAAAAAAAAATAAAATCGTTAAATTTTTTAAAAGACCGTTTAAAAGATTAGTGTATATTTAACTAAATTAAATAAGGTCGAATAAAAATAAGTTTTTTTTTTATTTAATTTCGTCAAGAATTTTTTTTGTTCATTTCTGATTAATTGTTTATACTTTTTTTGTTTATCCTAAAGATGCCAACCAATAGTTTGGCGAAATATTGAAAAATAATATATAAAAACTAAAGATAATTTTTTTTTAAAAAAAGACAGTGCTTAAAAAATAAAATAATGAATTTTTAAAAAGGTTAAATAACTATAACTGTTATAAAATTTTATTTATATTCGTTTCCAATGTAAAATTTGAATTTTTTTAAAGACGTTTTTGAAATGACATGTTTTTCTTTACAAAAGAAATCAACAAATAATTTAGTGTTATTTAAAATAAATTTGAAAATTAAGCCAACAAGGGCAGAGAATAATACTCAAAGTCCACTATTAAAAGCAACCATCCCCTCCCTTTTGTTCAATTTAACAAAAAGAGGTTTTTAAATTGAATAGCCAAAAGCTAAAATTGAATGTAACTTGGCGCTATGAAGTTTCCAATAAATAAATTGATCCCTCATCTTTTTTGAAGTTTGTTTAAGAAATTACAAATCCAAACTTTAAAGGAGTCCTACTGGCTTAATACTTCCCATTAAAGGCTAGTGAATTAGTTGTGAAATCCTTACAATTTGTTGTTGTTTAGATTCAATGCAGTTTTCCCTTAATAAATGTTTACATTTGTAAATATTTATTTATTTTTTTTAATTATTTTTTATTGATATTTCATTACATGTTTATTTGTATAACATCTAAAATTTTCTTTAAATTTTAGTTTTTATTACAGTAATAATTATAATAATAATAAAAATTAAATTTTATTTTTATTTTGATATTTTATTAACTTAAAAACAATTAATGAAAACTAAATATTATACTTTTAGCTTTTAATAATTTATAAATTATTTTCATTTATTTATATATTTAAAATTCTTTTAAATAGTTATCATTTAACATTTAGCTAAAAATTATTTATGTTTAAAAATAAAAACATATAGAAAAAAATTTATAGGAAAACAAAGTTGTTGTTGTTGTTTTTTTTCAAATAAATTGTTAATAACATATTTAATGTTTTAAACTATAGACTAAAATCATTTATAAAAAAAAACAAATTACTGATAAATAAACTCAATTTTATAATGCCATTATAATAAGAAATATTTTTATTTATTTATTTTTTTGGATAAAGAAAAATTTAAGTAGTTTCTTTAAATAAAATTTTCAATTAGAAATAAAATTAAAACAAAAGAAAAGATACAAATTCAACAAAATAGAATTCATGTCTTTATTAATGTACAACTTTAACGTTTCCGGTTATTATAAAGACAACAAAAATGTCTGAAAATAAATAAATGATAAACATTTTGCAATTAATTTTAGATTGTCTGTCAACATGTTGCTACACACCTTAAGAAACCTCAATGTATCAGCAACATAATAATATTGTTTTGACACAAAGTACAAGTTTTTAAAAGTAAATTACTTACAATTTTTTTAAAGAGTTAATTATTAATTAAGTGTTTGTTTATCGGAAAATTTGTAGCTGAAACTTATTGATTCTCTCAATGATTTTATTTTTCTTTATGGACAGCTGTAGACTGAAAATGTTAAAAAAGTGTAGAATAATTTTGAACTTTAATGTACAGCAGCACTGAAGTTCAAAACACGAAAATATTTCAAAGAAATATTTTTTATATTTATTCTTTATATGCTAAAATCAAAAATCTAATTTTAATTCGAATATCTGATCTGCAGCATTTTAAATAATTTTTTCTATTCAATTTCAATATTTTTTTTGAATGAAATGAAAATTATGATTTTATTTGTAACAGCTCAAACACGTCATATTAAAGAGCAAAAATACCATTCTGATTGGTAGTACGTACAAAAATTGTAAGGAAATTGCTTTATGAAATTCTGAGAAATATTTTAATTAATTCTAGGGTTGTTTATAGGTTTTCTTTTCTTTTGTTTAAATGCTATTTTCAAAAAATTTCTATTATTTTTTTAAGAAAAATAATTATATCGTACGAAAAATTAATACATAATGGTACTGTTATAACACAGACTTTTAAAGAACTATTTGCCAAATAAGATCAAGACAGCTAGTAGCTGTTTAATTACAGAAACTGGTACGACTTTATCTGAGTTCGTTTTGAAATCTTATCGGAGTAAGATTTAAAACTGAAAATTTATTTTGAAATTACTTGAAATTTATTTTTTTTTCAATTCCTAACTATATTTCTTAATTGATATTATTGTTACATTAAAGAGCATAGTGATTTCGAAAATAGAACGCTATATTTCTTCTTCTTCAAAAAAATGCGTAACAGTTTTAGAACGAACATGATTAAGGAAATCAGTACTTTAATACATGTGTCAGGGTTTCGATTGTTAAATCGATTTGGCAACATATGGCACCCTAAATACATAAAGGTCACAACTCTAAATACTAAAATTTTTAGGAGAGACAAAAAACTGTTTAGTTCATCGTATAGAAGCAACACACTTAACACAAAAATAAACATAACTGTGTTTTTCCAGTTAAAGAAGATAGTGATGTGAAAGAAATTTTTGCAGTTTTGTGTACTCTGAATTAATTTATGAAAAAAAATCAGTTTTGAAAAATTTTGAATTGTTACCCTTTTTGTATTTTGGGTGCGATGTGACTTCAATGTTTGCTCGTATCTAGTGAAACTAGAAAAACATGAAAATTAAGTCTACTTCTGCAAACCAACGTATTTTTTCTTCTAAGTGATTTCCTGTCTTAAAAAATAATTTAAAAAATTTTTTAGGTGAATTTAATTGCTGACCACAAAATATATATTTTTTAAACAAAAATGCTTTAAAAAAAAAGAAAGTTCAGTTGTACAAATTTTTATATAAAAAAACTAATTGAAAATTTTGTTTATTTTAAACAATAAAGTTATAATTTCTTTCAATACACTTTATTAAAGAAATAAAATAATTAAAGACAAAAACAAAAAAAAAATATATAATAATAATTATATTAAAAAAGAAAATATAAAATAAAATAAATGAAGATTGAAAACAAATTTTCATTAATAAAAATATTAAGAATTATTAAGTTAAATAAAAAAAAAAAATAATAATAATAATTACACAAAAGGTAGAGACCTTTATAATGAGTAGAGTAGAGGCTGTGAAAATAGTGTCTAAAAAAAATAATTCATTTCAAGGATTACAAGCATTACCAAAGGACGTTTCAAGCTAGGGACGAATTTAAGTTTCAATTGTGTTTTTAAATAATTTTTGAAATCAAAAAAAAAAAAAAATAATAAAATAAAAGAAAAATCTTTCCATTTATATCGTTTAAGTTTTAACTTTTTTCTTTTCTTTTTCATTTAATTTTTTTACTTAACAAAATGGTGGTGTTGAGTGAAAGCAATTGTAGTTAATTTTTCGGCTAAAGTTTTGGTTGCAACTTTTCAATGTTTGCTATTTCTCATTATGGACTAATGGACAGCTTGAACTTAATATAAAAATATGGAAGAATTTTAAATTTCAGTGCTGCTTTAATTTAAAAATTGTTTAATATTTTATTTTAAAATTTATTTAGTAATTTTATAAACTAATTTTAATTCAAAGATTTTCAGCTTCCTGAATGATTTTTTTTTTATTAAATTTCAATACTTTATTTTTATAACTAAAATTGTGATTTTTTTTGTAACAGCCCTGCTGATAACAAAAAAAAAGTTTTCTCTGGTGAACGAAATAACGGCTATAAGACTTAAGATTCGATTAGGGGAGTCAAATTCTGCCAAAATTGTAAAGAATTGTATTTATGAAAATTACTGAAAAAGATTTTAATTTATTCTAGAGCGATTTAAAGCTTTAATTGTTAAATTTTCGAAATATTTCTATAATTTTTTATTAAAAAAAAAATTCTATTGTTCGCAAAATTGCTATTTATAATGGAGCTATTCTAAATCTAATTGCCAAATAAGATTTCAAAACTAGCTATGAAACTGCTACGACATTTTTCGAAATCGATTCGATTTTAATAAAGTTTAAAATATTTTAAAATTTATTTAAAATTATTTTTTTTTCCACTTCGTAACTATTATTCTCCATTGATGTTATTGTTACGTTTAAGAGCATAACAATTTCGAAAGTACAATAAAAGTTTTAAACTTTGTTAAAGATTTAAGACAAATTTTGTTATTTAATGTAGAACAGCGAGCCGAATATATTTTTGTGAAACTATAAAAACTCTTGATATTTAAAATACTATTAGCTTAAAGCTGAAACTCCACTCCATACGTCGCATGTGTTGTTGCATTACATGACGTGTTATTTGTTTGCGATAAGTTACAAAGTAAAAGACAAAGAATGTGACACATATAACACATGAGGCAGGGGTACTTTCTACTTTCGTATTTGCCGCGTACATCATTAAAAAAGTCTGCAGTTTTTTATAACTAAGGATGACAAATTATATTATATTTTCTATAACAAATATGTTTGTATAGTGCATTATTTTTTTGTATAAAAAAATAAATAATAAACGGTTTTCTTTCTAAATAAATTTTACTAATAATTTTAGCAATAAAATTTTTTTCTTAAATTCTTGAACAAAATTGTGATGTCAGTTATCGATTGCTTTCATGTACTGAGTATCAACTGTGTTATATTTTTATATTGCTGCACGTTTTCGCTTTTATATTTTATTAATAAAGAGGGGTTCACATAAAATATCCCTTTGTTGAAGAAATTCATTCCGGGCCGAGTTGTTTGGAAAAAATAGCAGACTTTTATGAAATGACTGTATTGCTTGTCCTATATTCCTTTTATAACAGAATCGTTTTACAATAAGTTCCATTGTGAAAAGACGCTCATTTCCCGTTCTAAAAGCGTCTCGTGTTCTTTAGAAGCATTGCGGAAAGCCACAGCACAAAATACTAGATGCATAAAGTCTATGATGAATTTCATGAATTCTTTAAAAATGACAATTTGGCTTTCCATTTTAGCCAAAACTGTTTTTATTTAATAAAATAATTACGCAACAGCTGATCAAATTAAAAAACTTGTAACTTAGAATGAGGAACGCATAGAAAGAACTAAGCAACACATGTAATGCAATAATGCATGTGTCGTATGGTATGGGATCTCAGCTTTAGAAACTATTACAAGAAAATATCAAAACTCGAAATAAACTGCTGTTTCTATTTTCTTTTTCTATTGTTTTTTTTGGCAATTGTTAGTTTATATAAACAAAGAAAACTTATTTAATTAAAATTCCAAAGAATACGAAATTGACGTAAAAATATTTAAACTTTTTATAACAATTAATTTTAAAGAAAATCTTCAAGTAATTTTTGTAGTTTTTTTAATCGACCTTTTTTTAACTTTAATAAATATCTCTTATTCTTTTTTACGGGTTTTCTAAATTAAATTAACAATATATATATATTTTTTTTCTTTTCGATATTTCGCTTTCCTATGAAAAGCTTCTTCAGAAAAAAATTTTTTTATTTTTGAAAACAAACAATACATGTTAATAATTTTTGTTTTCGAAAATAACAAATTTTTTTCCTGAAGAAGCTTTCCATAGGAAAGCGAAATATCGAAAGGAAAAAAAAAATATATATATATATATATATATATATATATATATATATATATATATATATATATATATATATATATATATATATTGTTAATTTAATTTAAAAAGACCGTAAAAAAGAATAAGAGATATTTATGAAAATCTTCAAGCATATAATTTCTATAACAAGAGTTTAAAACATTTGGAGCACTAATTTAAAAAAAGAAAGAATAAATAAATAATTTTATTTGTTTGGGTAAAATAAAAAACATATTATTTTTTCGTTCTACCATCATTCGAAATCTTATAAAAAAAAGCATATTTAAGAACTTCGCTCGACCCTACCAAAAATAACTTTCCTCCACAGAAGAGAAATCTTTAAACAAAATTTAAAACTTTTATTTTATGGGTTAATTATTAAAACAAACACTTAAACTTTTCTCATTAAATAAATAAATGGAAGAAAACTTTCGAAACTCCTATAATTAACTATAATTAAATGATAAAAGTTACATTTTCATCAGAGTAAACATTGAAAAGTATTTAAAATTTTGGCTTGTAAAAAGGGGTTTGGTTTCCCTTAAATAAATTCTTCATATGGAACACCACCATCTGAACAGCATAAAAAGTAATTGAAATACTTTTTCTTTCTTGTTAAGTAACTATTCGTACTATGATTATTATGATTATCATTATTATAACTATTACTACTATTAATATTTTTATAGTTATTCACCCTATACTACATACAACATAAGAAACGATGAAAGAAACTTTTGGCATTCCTTCGCGCCCTAGAGGCCCTTAGCTAACAAATAATACCCTGATCTAAACTTAAACCATTTGCTGTAGTGGCAGCGCTCTTCACTACACCATGATGATGTAAATGATGATGATGATGGTGGTGGTGATGATGAGGATGATGATGTGAATGATGCGAATGCTGCTGCTGTTGCTGCTGTTGTTGTTGGTGGTTTTGGTGGGAATTTAACAAATGCTGAGAGTGTGAATGCTGGTGCTGACCATATAATAAAGCTGTTGTTGTTGATGATGAGGTGGAACCATTACTGCTGGTTGAATTATTAAGACTACTACCATTGCTGGTGGTGCCATTCATTAAGGATTTTGTGCAGTTACTGCTAAGAGACATTATGGAGCAAGAGTTTTTTGTTGCTGTCGTTGTTGTATTGGCAGCAACAGTAGCAGCGGCAGTTAATGAGTTGCTAATGATGCTTGTAGAGGAATTAGGATGCCAGCATCCATTTTTAGAGGAATTTGTACAGGAAGCACAATACACGCATGTTGTCTTATAATTTTGATTAGCTGTAGCTGGTACAGATACTGGAGCCGATGAGGAAGTTATATTTTGTTTCTTATTTGTGTGTAAAGCGTTTATAGGCTCGGATGCTCGTCTAGCCGAATTTGCTATGGTAATTGCTGAAGAATGTGCTAAAGTTGGTGGGGACATTGATGGTCTACTGTAATTTGAATTATACTTTAATTGACTTAAATTGTGCGTTTGCTGTGCCTGCTGCTGCTGTTGCTGCTGTTGATACTGTGTCCGACTACCATTGGTGGCAAATTCGGGTGGTGTTATGGGTTGTTCGCCTCCCTCAAGTTGAAATTTTTTAACTAACGCCTTAACCGAGGTGGGTGATGCATCTGTACTGGGCGTCTTGCGTATAACCTTAGGCGTGGTGGGAGCATCTGGAAATAAAGAATGGTGATTGCCATTGCTAACTGAAACCTTATTATTATCGGTTGTTAAATTTATAGCATTTGATGTGGGCAATGTTATGGTGGCCACTACATTGGATGTATTGTGAGCGGCTGAAGGTGTTATGTGTATAGTGGCTGTAGACGATTGTGTAACTGTGGCAGATGGTGGACAGGATAAAGAAGAGGCTTTCTTTAAAGTTGATGAGGTTCCATTAAAATTATTGGCTGTTATTTTCTTGGTCGTTAGAAATGTATTTTCCTTATTAGACTCTGATGAATGACGTCTGGCCGGTATGTGTAACAATTGTTGTTCTTGAGGTGTTTGTTGTTGTTGTTGCTGTTGCGATGATGTTGGCTGTACACTGCACAGTGGTATGGTAATAGCTTTTGTGGCTGGTACATTATGTACAGCAGTAGTTTTTGTTGTTGTGGTGGCATTAGCCTGTTTTGCATTTGAAAATTTAATGGTTTTTTCGTGTTGCAAATCATCATACAACTTGTTAAAATTAGTAGCCGAATGACCCTTTGTCAAAACCGAAATGTGACCATTAGAATGACCATTTAGATAACCGTTTGTGTGTCCATTGCTCAGACCATTTATATATCCATTTGTAAAACCGTTAGTATGACTACTCTTATAAGTAGCTGAGTGACCATTGACATGACCATTGGTATGACTGTTTGTTGTTTTATTTAAAGTACTTTGTGTGATTTTATTAAATGAATTATCTTCCTCTTCTGAATTGTCAACACTAATCACTTGTGGTTTATCTTTAACAATTTTTGTTTGCTTTTGTTCATCGGCATTTACTTGTAGCTCCTTAACAACTTCCTGTTCATGATTTACATCAACGTCAATTTCATCTTCATCATCATCATCATCATCATCTAGAATATCTTCATGATGATCATCTTCCTCATCTTCATGCTCATTTCCATCATCATCATCATCTTGTTCCAATTGTTGTTTATTTTGTATCGCATTAAAAATATGTCTATCGATGTTACATTCGTCTTTAAGCCAAATGTGTTCGAGACACCCTGCAGCAGTCATGCGATCACTGGATAAATGAAAAAAAAAAATGTTTAAGATATTTTGAATATTGAATGATAAACGTAAACTTACTTTGGCTTTATTCGCAATGCTCTACGTATAAAATCAATGGCTGCCGATGAGACGCCTCCAAATAATTTATCCGGAAATGTCAATGCACATTGTGATATATTAAGGAAGGTTTCCTGTTTTGTTTCACCTCCGAAGGGTGAGAAGCCCGATAACAGTACATAAGCTAATACACCAACTGACCAAATGTCGGTACACAATGATAAGGGTTCATATTGTAAAACTTCAGGTGCCACATAGTCTGGTGTACCAACGATTTCACGTACATTAGTACCCTCGGCTACCACACGTGAAATACCAAAATCACACAACTTCAAACCATCTATGAGAGAAAATTTTTAATATTTTTTTTTGCTTTACGGAAATCGAAATAGTTACCTTCTATGTGCTCACCGGCCAATAATATATTTTGCGGTTTTAAATCTAAGTGTACTATAGAACGTTTATGTAAAAATTGTAATGCTTTAAGTACTTCACGCATACAGATGCGAGCATGGGCCTCTGTAAGACATTCTTCATTATCCAAAAAAGTTTGTAGTTCACCACCAGTCGCTCTAACAAAACAAGAAAACAATAATATTAAATAGAATAAAGTTTTCAAAAAAAATCATGATTATCTTCATATCAGCCTAAGTAACACAAGATGACTACATTATTCACATGTGAGTAATTTCTCACTTTAATCATAAAACCAAGGCAAACGTGCTTACATGTTGCTTTTTTCCAATAAAAAAACTTATGATTTTCGATACTTATTTTGCGTGAATGTTTTCGATGGTGAAAACTTTAATTCTACCGTATTTGAACGAGCTCTTTATTTGTGCCTGGTTGTTAAATGTGTGTGAAATTGAAATATAAAATCACTTATGCCAGCTTCTGTATATAAAATGTACGACTCTACTTTAATACATTCTATTCTTTATAAATATAACATTTTTAAATGGTCCCTTACTTTTTTCCGGAGATCAACCAAGATGAAATGGAAAGCTAATCTTAAGATAAGTTACGGATGGGACAATTTGGGGTTGGGAAGTAAATTGACTTAAAACACGTACTTTTTTTGACAACTTCAGTTTTATTGATACCAATGCAAAGTAGAAATATGGGAATTAACAATGGAATATGATAGGCGGATGACGTGATAAGGTTTACATTTGCACCGGCAGTGAGCCATAATCAGATGGTGGCCATTATCACTGTGGATGAAAAGCAACGCCATTCACGCCCTAGAAGGCCATCGGATAAGTATATCTATCCTCCAGTCACTCCTAGTAGCAATTTCAAAAGCTCGAAGTAGGTCGCAGCCTTCACTCATTGCTAAAGAGTTGGAGACTATCCAACTCCTGGTCCAGAACGCATGAAGCTTAATATAATTAAGAACACGACGGCATTCATACTCACTGGACCTGAATTATTCATTGTGTTCATTGTGAATGATCCGACCCACAAACTCTTACGAGGGTCTCGAAACACACAGCCACCACTATACTCCCAAAACCTCAATAATCAGCCAGAGAACAGCTAAATGCCTAAAGAGACAAATAGCGGAACTTTGCGGGCAACTGATTCCCGTGGAAATATAGTGGATTGTCCAGTTGACTCCTACTAGTCTTGAAGGGGCCTGGGCTCCCTTTTACCCCGCAAGACACCAGTCTAGATGGATGTAGTAGAATCCATAAAGATTATCATGTGCCCCCGGGGGAAATGTGATAGGCGGATATCTACCTGTTCTATTGTTTGTGTGATTGTGGCTTTTGGGGCCGTCTTGTTGAAACCGAAGATTACTGATTTCAACAACGAACCTTTCGCGGTACCTGAAAAGTAGTCTTAAGACAAGTATAATGCAGATAAAATCAAGCAAGCTTGTCAGATCAACAATACGATGGTGGCCAGACCACCATGATACACACGGGTGAACGCCAGTGTGGTGAAACTATTGTGGACTCTAGATAGATTCGGTGACGATCCTCGTCACACATTTACATGTCTTGATGGGATCTCTTCTTCATTACATGTGTAAAAGGGAGTCCCAGTACCCTAAAGGCTGGCAGAAGCCAACTGGGCAACTCCACGTTATTTCCACGGGAATCAGTAAGCCCCGGAGTTCAGCTTTTTAGCTGTTCTCTGACTGATTATTGAGGTTGGCCCTTCGGGAGCATTATGTGGGGTTGTGGTTTCGCGGCCTTCGTTTGAGTTGTTGCAGGCCGAATCTTTCACTGTAAACACATTGAATGATTCAAGTCCAGTAAGCATGCTTGCGGTTGTGTTCTGAAATTTTATTAAGCTTGCATGTGTACTGGACCAGGAGTTGGATAGCCGCCAACTCTTCAGCAAGGAGTGGCGGTGTCAGCCTGCTTCGAGTTCTCAAAGTTAAGACTAGGAGTGACTAGAGGATAGAGATATCCGAAGGCTTCCTAGGGCGTGGGTGCATGCTAAGTATCACCCAAGTGGTTTGACCCACCGTCGGGTTATGGCTTTCACAACTAAGTGCTGACATAAATCTTATCACGCATAGGAAAAGAACGTCAATAGGTTTTTTTTCAGCTTTTTTTTATAAAGAGAAGTAGCACTTCAGGCAGCAATGCCTATTTAGTTAAGTACCGTGCTATCTTCTTTAGGATAGGGATAGAGAAGAGATGAAACAGGTGGTGAAAGTAGGATAGTCGGAAATTAACTGCCGTTTATAAGACAGTACAGCGACCAGTGACTATGCCTTCATCGCTGAGCAGCCCCACCGACAGTCAATTTTTAGTTTTGTAGTGAAAAAAATCAAGCTCTTCGATGGGAATCGAACCCACAACCCCCCATACTGACAAGCTAGTACACTACCTACTAGCCTACAGGGGCACCTTGCAAGGGATCAATCAACTGAAGCTATTTGATTAAAAAGGAAACAGTTTCTGGTAATGGAGTAGTTGCTACTGAGAGTAAAAGAATTACTGTAAAAGCAGAATGGAGGCATGATAGCAGAGCACATTATACTTTGAGAAGAAAGAGAAGATGGTAACGGCAAGAACTTGGCAATATTAGACACCATGTGACTAAGGCGAACAGCGTAGAAGACGATGATTGTGGGCAGTGTTTTTAAGATGCTAAGAGAGATGATGGCATCGTGTTCCTGCTACAGACATTGGCTATAAAAGCAATATGGATCACACGAGCGACTTAATGAGTTTTCGCAATTACATGTAATTCTTTGATAAAAAGGGGAGTTTGCAAGTTAGCTGACAATGACTAGATATGACTAGAGTAGAGTTAGTAGCTGCTAAGTTTCCTCTAAGAGAAGAAAGTTGAAATTTTCAACACCATTATTATTACAAAATCACTAGAGCAGAAAATAATATTGCAAGATGGAGATTTGAACACAATTTATATAAGTTGCCATTTTCATAAGGATATAACTACAAAATATTACTTAAAAGATCATGCCGTTTCCTCAAAATTATACTTTCAGAGAAACGAGTATTTCACCAAAATTGTAGCGGAATAAGTTTTATGTACAATTTCACCTAAATTGTAGCGGAATAAGTTTTATCTACAAAATTATGTCTCATTTAAATAGCAAGAGAGCATCACAACTTAAATTAAAATTGATCATATAAGTGATGTATGTTATACATCCTGTATACAGATCGCACCCTACATACAAAAGGGTCACAACTCAAAATACTAAAATTTTCGCAACGCAAAATAACTCTCTTTTGTTCATCGTACAGAAGCAACATACTTAACACAAAAATAGACATGACTGTATTTTTCCAGTTAAAGAAGATAGTGATGTGATTAGGAATTAATTTATGGAAAAAAAGTCGGTTTTGGAATATTTTGAGGTGGGACCCTTTTGCATTTAGCGTGTGATACATATTTAATATATTTTCAAAAAATTATTTTGCTTCAAATTGAAAAGAGGTCATTAATTAAAATCTAACTTACAATTCCAATAAAAGCGCTGTATCTGAACGTGATTCGTGAACTGCATTTAATTTGACAATATTATCAGCTTCATTACACAGCATTAACACGGCAATTTCATGTTTAATTTCTTTATCCGAAGACTGGGCTCGACGGCGTCGTTTTAGAAATTTTGCTGCAAAGTGTGTACCCGAATTTTTGTGTATTGCACGGCGTACAGCAGCGAACTTGCCTCTGAAATAAAAACAAAATTATGAAGAAATAAATAAATAAATTTGCAATATTTTTTTTTTTTAACACACAGATATTCTATTATAGAGCAATTAAATTATATAAAAGAATTGTTGATCTTATTGCTGTTAATGTTTGTTTTGTTTTGATTTATTTTAACCCATAAAAAGTTCATTGATGTGTTACAATAATTTTGTATATTATTCATTCAATCATAAAAATGTTCTATTTCGTGGATAAATTTAGCAAAAATTTTAAAATTTTATTTTTGGTTAACACCATTACTATGACGAATAAACTATCGACAAAAGGCGTAGAAAATAAACCGGTAAAATTATTCATTAATTGTATATTTTTTTATCATACATTTCTACAGTCGCAGTTGGCTATAACGAACATTGTCTTAAAAAAATACCACATAAAAATTAGAAAACATAGCTTTGATTAATAGAAATATTTAAAACCTTCTAAATTTTTACATTTGAAATTTTCTTAGAGGATAACCGCCAGGAAAGAGGCTTATGATGGGAAGTGTCTGAAGTTAGCTTCGTTTTGCCAACGCTGTTATATTTACACAGCTCTTACTCATGAAAAGTAAGTACAAAGCCTTGGCATTGTAGATTTCAGAACTGTAGAGGCTATATTCGGAATTTGTATAGATTTTTAGTAATAGAATTCAGAAAAATGTGAAAATATGCATTTTGGCATATAGGCATTTCAAAAATGCCTAAAAATGGATCAAAATTGGAAAGGTGCTCCTAAGGGAACTATAGGGGGTGAAAGCCTTGGCATTGTAGATTTTAGAACTGTATAGGTTATATTCGGAATTTGTATGCCCATATGCCAAAATGCATATTTTCACATTTTTCTGAATTCTATTACTAAAAACCTATACAAATTCTGAATATCACCTCTATAGTTCTGAAATCTGCAATGCCATGGCTTTCGCCTCTTATATAAAATATAAAAAAATATAAAAAATAATTTCCTGAAGAATCTTTCCACAGGAAAGCGAAATATGGAATAAAAATATATATTGTTAATTAAAAAAGACCGTTAAAAAGAATAGCAGATATTTATTTAAAATATTAATAATTTTAAAACTTTCTACCAATACGGTTTCCGTTTTCTAATACTTCAACTAAAAGTTAAAAAAATATATAATTTCCCTAAAATCCATCAAATTTTGAATTTGAATGTATTTCTCCAGAATTTATATGCCTCACAGCGCCATATTGAAGCCATTGGTTTCCGTCTGAGATTTAAATTTTTGGAAATTTAGTTTTACACACATATAAACAAATTCACATACAACTAAATAACGGCTGATATAATAATGATAATACCGTAATGTTAATTTCTGCAAGCGACTTTTAACCGCATTACTCTAAAGCTGAAAGTCCATACTACGCGTTCTACGCATACACGCTTTATACGCGTCTGTCAAAAAAGTGGAATCAGTGTAATTGTATGTGACAAGTTACACAGCACATGGCATAGAATGCTTATGACGCATAGAACGCATGAAGTAGGTTTACTTTCTACTTTTCTACGCGTAGTATCAGTTTTTGACGTAGTATCATTTCTGTTATTTTGATTTTTCAAACGTTGCCGCAAAAAAACCACTCACTTCCCTTTTCAAAAACCCAAAAGCGTCTTCTTTTTCCTTGAAGTTTTCCATAGGTCCTCATTACGCAAAATATCATATAAACAAATTCTATAAATTCTTGAAAAATTTCAATTTCAGTTTTTATTTTTGCAAAAAATTTTTTTTATTAGATAAAATTATTTACACCACAGCTGATCATAACAAAAAACTTGGCGCATAAAAAGCGTTGCATGTAACTTGAACTTTGAAAAGCGTAGAACGCGTAAAAAGTATCAAACGCATACAAGGGGTATGCGCGTAGAACGCGTGGTATAGACTTTCAGCTTAATTCTTTACAGATAGAGAATTGGTTTTTTCGTTTTGCTGCACTAAACTTCTTCCTTTGGAGCTTTTTGAAATCTTGTATATTTGTCACAAGAAACCAAAAAGCCTGGCAAGTATTGACAGTAATGTCGGGTGGAATAAACTAACACTAACTAACTTCCTCATTTCCTATTTTCCTAGTTCGGATACAATTCATACCATGTGTGCAGCTCATTCTTTAAGTACTGAAGCATAATCAATTAATTTAATATTGGATAATGATATTCCATATCTTTCGGCAAATAATTCTTCGACCTTTTGCAGTTTTTTAACTTAAATATGAGTAGTTAGCTTTTAAATTCACAGTAGCCGTGTTTGACTGTATGCATTCTTTTTTTTTTGGCAGGTTTTCCAAGTTGTTATTGTTGTTTTTTGTTTTTGTTAATACTTTTACGTTATTCTTTTGTTTTGCCAGCTGGACATTGGGTTGTTGAATGAATTTATTTTTGTTGTTATTTTTGTTTACTATAAGTAGCGGTCGCTAATAGCAACAGTGTTGGTTTCAATAATTTGTGTACAATATTTAGGCGTCATGTTTGCAATAATCAACAAGTTGTTGCTTATAAACACTATTTGTTGCTGTCTGCTCTTTTTTGAATTTAAAATATATACATATATATACATATGTATGTACATATGTACACACATATTTTTTTTTTTTTTTTTGGTTTACTTATTAGTTGGGGCACTGAAAACAAGAAAACCAGACAGTTTGGGATGTTTTCAAATTGCTTGCATATGTGATGAAAGAATCGGCTTTTTAATATGGTTTAAAATTTTTCTTTTTCGTTTGTTTTTTCTTACTGACATGAAATTAAAAAACAAAAAAAAAAACAAAAATTACCTGAGATACCTTTAAGCTATCTTAATTTTTTTAATATAATTTTATGCCAATTATGATTTTTTTAAAGGTTTATTTTTTTTTATTTTAATTTTCTAAAAAAAAAATTCCCCACTTTTATGTTAAATTGGCTGCCCCATTAATTACAAAAAAAAACTAATAATTTTTTAAATTGATTCGATGAGGCTTTAACTATACAAAAACTGGGAATATGTAAAAATAACTTGTTAATTAAATTTAATTTAATTTTATATGCTTAACGTGTTTTAAAACGAAATGCTTAAAAGCGGTACCCCAAGGGACTGTAAAATTCTGTTAATGAAAGTTGTACATGACAAATTACTATGGCAGGAAATCGCATTAAAATGCGTGTTTTCTAAATAATCATCTTTCAATATTAATGTGAAATAGTTGCAGCAAGAACCGTGATGTCTGCTTCCAGAATTGAGCATTAGCAGTGACTGTTAAGTTGTGTTCTTAAATAATTACGGCAATACTTAACGTCATGATGACAATTTTAAAGTGTATGCTAAGACACTGTTATATCAAGAAAAATTGACTGTCAGTGTGCTGTATGATCTGGTGGAATCATTGGTGCGAACTTCTTTAAAATTGATACTGGACAGAAAGTTACAGTAAATGGTGATCGCTATTGAGCCATGATTACTGATTTTTTCGCTTAACAGTTGAACAACAGTGATGTGCAGGAGTTGTGGTTTTAACAAGATGGCGCCACATGTCACACCAGATCGAAAGAAATAGATTTAAAGCAACTTTTGATTACCGCATAGTCTCACGTTTCTCACATAATTTAACGCCACTAGAAAATATCTGGGAATAGGTGCAGTCGCTAGTATACGCCGATAAGCCTGAAGCCATTGGCTACTTGGAGAACTACATTCGCCACGTTATTGTCGACATACGACCCCAATAGTTAGAAAATGTCAGTCCGTATTAGATACTTCCGAGCCAGCCGTAGCGGCATATACCAGAAATCAAATTTAAATTATAATGCCAGAAATTTATCTTTTGAATAATATAAATTTTATGTACATTTTAAAAACACTATATTTTATATAGAATTTATAATTCAAACAGGGGGGTTACTATGTAACTCGATTCGAAAGTATGAACAGCACAAAAGTTGTATTCGATCCGAATTTAAACTCTTACCATGTAACATTTTCGGATCGAGTGAAAAGTGCTGCCACTAATTAAAATAATTTTGGCACTACTTTCGAATGTATTATTCAACATTGGCAGCATTTATTACACAAAATGTCAAAACAATAAAAACAAAAATAAAAAATTAAACAAACAAAATTGTGCAAGAAATATTAGTTACAAAAATGGATACGGTTGCCCTTTGGATGGAATATGATGACGAGCGGTTGAAAAGTAAAATCCTACGCGATGGTGTAGATTTTATGCGGTTGACGGATATAGTGTAAGTAACAATTTATTAATTATGTTGTATGTAAGTAAATATTTTTATTTGTAGGTTTGTATGGAATTTCCGGCTTAACAAGAATGCTTTTGAATATGTCTTCGCGAGCATTAGTTCGGAGCTGCCAACAACATTGAGGTCGACTGCTGTAACACCATCAATAAAATTAGGTGCTACACTTAAGTTCCTTGGGCAAGGTGAGTACCAACACCAAATCGGTCAAGACCGGTTTGCTGGCCTGGCACAACAAACTGTGTCAAAGTGCATCACAGAAGTGTGCAATGTTATTTAGAAGATGTTGTGCCCTAATCACACAAATTGCATCATGACCGAAGACGAAAAACGAGCTTCCAAAAATTCGTTTTATGCCACGTATGGAATATTAGGGATAATAAAAGCTGTTGATGGTACTCACATACAAACAGTCCGGCCATCTAAGAACTGCGGATGCGTTGTCATGAAGTTGAGCATAAGCTCAAATTGTCTTTGCTTGGTGTTTTTCGTAGCATTATTCCTATTGGAAAAGACTTGCATTAATTTTTATATATTAATATACATAAATTTAACAAATACCTACACTACCAGCGTTTGGTGTCGATGTTTTGATTAATTTAAGTTCTTTTTAACGTTTTGTCCGTTAGCTCAAAATCAAACGAAAACAAATGCATACTTTCGAGCGACTTTGACATCTACCTTCGAATTACATAGTGATGCCTATCCGAAAGTAGACTACGAGTATCCAAAAATCGGATACGGCAACTCGAAAATAGCAAGTGTATTTACGAATTCGAATTTGTTGGTAGCAAAAATCCGTACCCGTAATTTTTAACTTTCGAATCGAGTTACATAGTAACCCAACAGGATTACCTTGAATATTTGTTTTGTTTGAATTTTTCTTTAAACAAATTTTTTATGTGCGAGTAAAATATTGAAAGTTTTTATTCCGAAAAATTTCCATAAACAATTTTATTTTATCGTTAAAAATTCCCATTAGGGAAATAATATTTTAACATAGTTATACTTTTGCTTTCGATTTAATTTAATTTGTAAAAATATTTGCGATATTTGTGTATATTTTAAAATAAAGATCTTAATTTTTTGCACAGTTACTAGTCTCTTTTTTCTTTGCCGCAGCGTCTATCCATAAAGAAGAGTTTTATTTGTAGCCACTATAAGAATTATGCAGTTGGTTTCCGTAAACGCCATGAGTTTTGCTGATATGTGCTGTTATCATTCCGGCCTGGTTGCTGCTTATTGGATTTGGTTCACGTAAATCAGAATAGAATCTAGCCTTAATCTCCAGTGCTTTACCGCATTATATATTACGATTATGAGATTTCCCAAGTCCATTAAAAGTGGGTTATGTTGTTAACAGTCAGCAATAGGAACTCTGTTTTCCGTGTCGCCCTCTATACACCAAGCGCTTAGCTATGTCTCCTCGATGGATAGAATGTTTTGACCGCCGTGATACATTATTTTTTTTAAAGAGAAGTAGCACTCAGGCAACAATGCCTATTTAGTCAAGTACCGTGCTACATTCTTTAGGAATGGGATAGAGAAGAGATGAAACAGGTGGTGAAAGTAGAAGGATAGTCGGAAATTAGCTGCCGTATAAAGACAGCACAGCGACCAGTAACTATGCCTTCATCGCTGAGCAGCCCCACCGACAGTCAATTTTTATTTTTGTAGTGAAAAAACCAAGGTCTTCGTTGGGAATCGAACCCACAACCCCCATACTGACAAGCCAGTACACTATCTTCTAGCCTACAGCGGCACCTAACCGTCATTATTAACGCGTAGAAAATATTTCTTTTGGTAATTTGATCAAGAACAATCTTTTACTACTTCTTGAAGAGCTAGAAACTATCTAACTTTGTAACAGATCATTGGCGGTATCTGTTTCAGTGAAACAGCCTATAACCGCGACTTTAAACTACAGTCATTACATTACTCCTGGAAACATCTGAGCAATAACCATAGTCCTTTCAGAACTCTGGCTATTTACAAGTAAGGAGATGTATAAGTGAGGCAAAGTTGTTCACAATATCAATGCATCATTCCTTCATCAGGGAATTAACATACATATAATGTATAAAAACTAAGGCATAGGTGGATGCAAGGCTGCATGCATTCTGCTGTTATTAAATTTTTCTTGATTTCTTTAAACAACAATAGCAAGCAAACGTTTGTAAATCATTTTTCTTCCCTCCAAAAAAAAAAAAAAAAAAAAAATAAATAAAATGAAGTTCAATATTGTTCAAGGTTCTTATTAAAAGTGAAATAACCACTTGAGAATTCTCATAAATATAAGGATGTTTTGTTGTTTCATTGAAATTCAAAAAGGAAATTAAACCAATTAGAAAATGCAAGACTAAGTTTGACAATAAATAATAGCAACAGCAATAACAACAAAATAAATAAACAGATTTCAAAATATATTTTCATATGTTGTTCAGTTACAAAAATTTGTTAAAGTGACTCTGTAACCATCACGGGTCTATATTTTTGTCCAACGGTTTGTTCGTGATATTGTCTGTACTGTTTGTTCAAAATAAGTGTTTGTTGTTGTTGTTACAATGACCATTTTGTTTATTGTTGTCTTGTTTTTTTCTACCCATTTCATATCAAATAGACACTTGTGTAACCATTATTTTATGGGCTCTTAAAAACGTTTCCTTTAAAGCAATTACGTCTGCCGGTTGAATAAGAACAACTCCTTCATACAACAGCTAGATGGCTGGATAGCTGGCTGGTTGACCGGCTGCCTGGATGGCTGTTTGCCTGCTTATGCTTTAACAAGAAACAACATTTACAACTATTTGTCTTTACAATTTCGAGTTTATTTATTTATTGCTGTTGCTGTTGTTGTTGTTGTTGTTGCGAGTTGCAAACTACTTGACGAGGAGGTGGAGTACTATTGTATTGTTGCTAATCAATGTTTATTTTATTTTCTTATGGTCTGTCATAGAATACAATAGAAGGAATGAAATATTATTTCTTAAGCTTTTACTCCCAACAAGAATCTTCTTGTTCGTCTTGGCCAGTTTGTAAGAATCTCTTTTTGCACAGACTTCTTTGAACAACTGTAGTTGACTGGTTGCTTCTACACTGTACATACTAGTAATAGTAGTAATAGTTGTTATTGTTGTTGTAGCAAATGTTATTTGCCGGAAGCATTCAACACTTAGTCGCCGCTTTATTAAGGTGGCACGTACTTTGTCAAAGGCGTCGCATTTGTCGTTTTGTTTGTGGCAAAAAAAAATTCAACTTCAAAATATATAAATTGTTGCTTTCTTGTATTTGTTATTGTTATTGCTGTAGCCAGTTAGCTAGCCTGCATTTTGTGTTAGTTAGTTGCAGTACCTTTGTTGTTGTTGTTGCAGAAATAAATACAAAAAGTATTTACGATGCGTCATTCATTAGTGGAAAGGAATTTTTTGCATTAGCGGTGTTTGCACTCATATCAGTACATGTTTTGCTTTTGAGGAATGAATGCTCAAAGAACACTTGAAAAAAAATCTGGACCATAAAGCATTTGTAGTAGAATAGAAAATTAAAAACACTTGTTTGTTGACACAGTTATCAGAAATGTTGACCATATATGCCGAACTAAATCTGAATGAGCGTCGAAGTCCAGTTGCATGACAAAGCTGCCCGTAGTGTGAAGTTTGGCGTGGGAGACCTTGGAGAAAAGAAACGTGGGAGGTAGTCGAATTTTCGGATGGAGCAGGGAATACACTTTGAGGTAACAGAATTAGGTAAAATGAATGAACATAATGACAGAGCAATGACTTCAATCCCGACTACAGAAACTCGAACTAGACGATTTGGACAAAAGCTTCAGCTTCACGAAATTACATTCGGACAACTGTGGCGATGATGACATCCAAGAACAAGGTGAGAAACAATGCCTGAAGTAAGAAACTTAATATAAGCAAAGTGATAGATAGCCACACGGGTAAACAGCCGAAATTCGATGGGGCACGAAAGGACGCTGAAGAAAGAAACCCAAAAGAGAATGAAGTGTTCAGCTTTAGTATACATAATTAAAAAATTTAAGATCCTTATGTATAATTAAAAATGTGGACTGGAGTGATATTTAAGGCTTCTATACGGCCGTCTTTGTCAGTAAAATGGAATTACTTGCATTAAACGCAAAATTTTCGAAAAAAAAATAGAACACGAACAGCTGAATTTTTTTATAGTGGTCTTCTTTTTTTATTATATAGGGTGTTTTTATAGCGGTATATAATTTATATATAAATTCTAGCATAGACCGCCACAGCTGGCTTAAAGGTAGTTAAATCTGGGGTTACAATTTTCGACGACTTTTTCCAGCATTTGTGGCCGCTATCAGCAATAACGCGACGACTGTTATTAGTCGGTTCGGACTTATAGGCCTAGACTAGCGACTTCATATATTCCCACAGAAAATAGTCTAGTAGAGCTTAATCGCAGAGGCCAATTCAGGGGTTCGAAACATGAAACTGTGCAGTTACCAAACGTTTTCTTCAATAAATTAATTGTGGTATGAGCTATGTGACATATAGCACCGTATAGTATAAAGTACAGCCCCTGCATATTATGGTTGCCTAATTGCTGAGCGGAGAGGCCAGTAATCATGGCTTTTTAGCTGTCACTATTGTTTGTAACGTTCTTGGTTTTTTTTTTATTGGAAGAAGTACGGACTAATGATTCCACCAGCCCTCAAGACATATCAAACAGTCAGTTTTTCTGCATGTAACGGTGTCTCAACATAAACTTGAGGATTATCACTACTGCAAATATGGCAGTTTTTTTATTGACGTATTTATTTAAACAAAAGTGAACTTCGCTAAACAAAAGTCGTTTATGAAATCGGGGAGGGTTATTTCAAGCAGAACCATGATTTTCAAAATAAATTTACATAGTTTGTAAGCAATGTTCAGGCGTTAGTCTTTTCTATACCTCAATAAAACCACCCTTTATTATAGTTGCTTTTATATAAAAAATTTGTGGTACATAAAAAAACTTGATGATTATAGCACTAGATGTCAGCCCATACATTCAACTATCAGTCAGGGATGGAAACCCTTTACAATAATTATCGTAAATATTTTATTAAATATTTTTTCAGCAATCATTTTCATCTTTTTTTTCCAGTGTATTTCTTCGAGTGTTATTAATTTTATTAAATTATTTAGTTATGAAACGCGTCTTGCGGTTGTTGTTTTCAAACTCCTTCTTTAACATTTCTTTTTATAAACGTTTTATATTTGACTTCAAAGTTATTTGTGTGTGAAAATATAACTAAGTTCTTGTGGGAAATAATTGTTTTATACAATTTAATTTAATTAAATGTAATTTAATACTTTTCATTATTTTCTAGCAAAACATTAATTGGTAGTAATTTTTTGTGTTTAAAGTCGGCAATTATTGCTGTTCTTTTTTTGCTTCTAAGCTTTTGTTTGCTAGTTTTGTTGGCAGCCGGGAAAAGAAATAAGAATTACTAACAAATTCTTAGAAACTATTATTTAATGTTGAAGTTACTTTAAGAATGAATGAATGAGAAAAAGCGGTTGTGCTGAGAATATAAGTTAAATTTATGTTTGCTATTTAACAAACAAAAAAAAATAAGTAAAATTTCAATTTAATGCTTTCAAAGAAAAAAAAAAATATATTTTTATTATACACCGAAATATTTTTTATAGGAAAATTTAATAATAAAGTAGCATTATAAGCGGTATACTTTAAAAGGTGATTGTTGTTTAGTTTTCTATTCCTGTTATAGCTGGAAATATATATTTCCATACGTTTAAAAAATCTGTATATTGGATAATAGAAGAACAATAAAAATAACAATAAAGGAAAAACATCTGCAAATGATTTCTAGATTTTGCAAATTCAAAGATCTTGCAAGTGATGCTTTTATTTTCGATAGGGTTAAACAGTCCCACATCTGTAACATCTGTGTTTTTTTTACCATTTTATCATAAATTTCTCTAATGCTCAAGCCAAGTTCACCGTTATTCTAGCGCTTTTCAAGCTATTTTTTTTGTTTGCCTATTTAATTAATTTCCTTTTCTTACTTAAAAACCTTCCAAATGCACAGAATGTTTCAAATAGATTGAAAATTTTTTAATGAAATAAAGGAAGAAAGTGCATATTTTATTTATTTTTTACTCCCAAATTTGAGGTTAGGAAGTAACTTGTATGTCAATTGACTAAATGTCAAAAATTTAACTTTCATCCTTTGATATTTACATAGCAAAAAGTTTAGCAAAGAATTTTAATTGCGATAATGATGAAAATTTTTGTGTATCACTCAGCATCTCTTCCTCATAATTAGGCTTCTTCTGAGTCTGCTGTGCGTGATTTAATCTCTCTATACGAGGCTGATGGTATTGTGGCTGACAATAGACCAAAACAATACGCTCGTAGTAGCCGTAGTGATGGAAATATAACCGCTCTAAAGCATAGTGTTGAAGAGAATGAGCCTGAAACGTCCACTCGCCGAGGTTCACAACAATTGGCCATCAATAGCGGCACTTTGCATAAAGATCTTCATCTTAACGCGTATAAAGTTCGAGTCGTTCTGGAATTAATGTCGACCGACCATAGTTTGCACCGAACCTTTGTAAATTGGCTGTTTCAAAACTGAAAGAAAACAACACACTTTTTAACAAAATTAACTTTAGTGACTAGGAGGCTCATTTTCAGCTTGGCGGTTATGTAAACAAACAAAATTTTCGCATACAGGGCTCATAGTTACCACAAACAGGGTTCGAAAAATTATTACATTCAAAGAAAATGACCGTAAGGTGCGGTTTGTGGTCAGGCGGTATCATCGTTTTGCATATTTTCCGAAACTGAGCAAGGAAATGCCATTACCGTAAACGCTTTGCACTACCAAATCATGTTAACCAAATTTTCATTGCCAAAAATTGGCATCAATGACGTTTACTTTCAGCAAGATGTCGCCACATGCCACACATGTCGATGTCAAATGGCCGCTTCCTTCTTGTTATTTAATGCCGCTAGACTATGTTCCCTCTGGCCATTTGAAAGATCGAATCTACACGAAAAACGCACAAACAATTGACGTTCTGAAATACGAAATTCGGGGCTGCATTGACGAGATAAGCGAAGCTTTGTGCGAGCAAAATGTGTTTTAAAAGATTGTGAAAAGAAGTCTGTTAATGGGTTGGATATGGACATTTGCCAGACTTATTCATATTAATCCCCATATCTTTACTTGACATTGGTATCAATAAATAAAACTGAAGTTCTTAAAAGATAGGGGCTTTTAAGCCAATTTACTTCCTAACCTCAAATTTGCCGTCTCAATATTTTTTTAATGCTACAACAGGTAATTACGAGAACAACCAGTCTATAAAACCATTTATTCTGAAGCAGCTTAACAGACAAATAAAGGATGCAGAATTCTTGAGAGACAATTTTTGAAAGTAAAGAAACAAGAATATAATTTTAAACAAAAAAAAAAAAATAATTTCAAATATCGCATGTTTATGTTTCATGTTTCATTTCTGTTGGAAGTTAATTTAAAAGTTATGCAAAACACACAAACGTTTTTAAAGTAAAGTGGAATATTATCATGTGACTGGTGTTTATGAAAGCCACGCAAAAATGCATTTGTCAACAAGATTCTCGCACATCTTTTAAAATTGCTGGCAATTTTCATTGTTTTTGTTTTAATTGTACAGATGGCAATGCAAATCAATTCAATTCCAAAGATTCAAAGGAACATAGAGAAAATAAAAAAAAATCATTGATCTGAATTGTATGAAGTTTTTCTTTTCTTTTCTTTTAATAAAAATTCATGTGTTTCTTTCAAATACTTTTTTATTTTACAATCACTCGGCGTTTAACGGAAGGTAAGTGCTAATAAGTACAACGTTGTTACGAAACTATGATTGTAAAGCTTTACATATTTGTAACACCAAAGCTCAAAACCCAATTTTGTCTGTTAAGAATGTTAAATTGTGTCTTAGTTGTTTAATAACTAAGTTAAATAGTGTGATGTGCGTAATTTAAAGAAATTACAAACAAACTACAGTTTACTGTAGAAATAGAAACAGATAATAACATTCCTTTCTTAGAATTAAGAATACAGAAAGCAAAGAACAAACTCCTTTTTGACTGGTAGACAAAACCAACATCTTCAGGCCGAATACTCAATTATAATTCATTCCAACCATACAAAACTAAAATTAACACAGCATATAGCCTAATTAACAAAATAATAGACCTTAGCGATAAAGAATTCTTAGACAATAACATTAATAAATTAGAAGAAATATTACAACAAAGCAACTACCCTCTAAAAATAATAAGAACACTTTAAATAAAAAAATTGACCACGGGGAACATGAATAGATTAACAATAGACAATTCCAACAGTGACAAAAATTACATTAGCGTAACTTACGTTGAAAATATTACCGATAACAAATCCCTTAGGAAAATAATTTCAGACAACAACGTTACCTTTACACACAAATCTAACAACACACTAAAACACTTCTTCAAAAACCCCAAGGATAGAATTAAAAAGAGGGACATATGTAACGTTTTATACCAAATTCCGTGTAAAGGCACAGCTGACCAACAATGTGACCAAGTTTACATCGGACAGACGAAACGATCACTTCAGACAAGAATAAATGAACATGACACAGACATTAAAAAGAAGAAGGCCACTATGGGCATTGCACAGCATATGTTAGAACACACACACACACCTGATTTTGAAAAAAACACTAATAACAGACATAGAGGGTAAACAAGACAGACGCTTAATATTGGAAAGTCTGAGAATAAGACAGAAAGGTAACAGAACAATGAACACCAAGGAGGACATGGACAAAATTAGCAACAATTACAATTTAATTCTATAGTGCTAAGGTTTGTGTATTATTTTTATTAGATATTTAATTAAATATTAATTCTCAATTGTACTCGAATGATGTTTTTAGAACAAATATAAGCTTAAATACTCTCTGAAGAAGCCGGGAAATACCGGCGAAACGTAGGAGAAACAAGATATGAAAATGTTTGCAATCTTACTTCACTAATCGACCAGTATAGCCAAGTCAGTAGGACAACACAAGAAAGATAAAGAAATTTTAGCTTATTCACATTAGGCAGCTGTCATGGCTGCGTTGCTAGCAGTCATCGTTTATTCTGTTTACATACAACACACTTGTGAGTGGTTCTTTTATTTTAGACATTAGGCACAATTTGTCCATTGGACAGCAATAACTTAGATTTTCAGTTAGGAAATTATACGTGAAAGTACATTTGCATATGATGTATCACTGTTAGGATGTACAATTTTGGACGTACACTTTTAAATCGTAACTCATGATTGTGACTTGATCGTTAGAATAAAAATAAAAGAAGTACAGTTCTAACTTATATCTTTAACGAAATCAGTTTCAGGTCCGGCTTACTGCACTTCAAAGCATAAAATTATAAAATAGATTGCATTTAAGCTTAATAGACTTAGATTAATTTACGAATTTTAGATGATTTGAACAACTGCGAAAAATATAATAGATGTCCATTTTTTTATATAACAAAATGAACATACATTATTCAAAAATTGTCCATCGTTAGCCACTAATTTTTCCCTTCCTTCTGGTGGCTTATGGATTCTATGCCAAATGAACTGCTACGGTTTAGAGCTAAAGAATGAAACCCTATTTGAAAGTGACACTCGTATTCAACCCAATATATTCTTTTGCAGATGACAGCGCCATTTGTCACTCATATTCATTTGATAATAGACCAGACCATTTGGAGGTTACTTCCAAAAGGCAAAACATGAATGATACGCTTAATCACGATCTTGTGACAATCTTGGAATGGGGTCGTGTGAATAGAGTAGAATTCAATGCTCGTAAGACACAATGTTGCATGCTTACGCATAGATCTTCGTTTGGTAGTGGTGCTGCATCTGTTACTATGGGTGATATAGGTATTACGGAATCGGAAGCTCTTGATGTTCTCGGTATGAAAATTCAGTGTGATGTTCGTGTGACTAAATACATTTTTCAGGTTTCTAAAGAAGCTTTCAAGTGCCTCGGTTTTCTAAAGCGGTGTAGAAGATACTTCATCCCATCCGATCTCCGTACTATCTATACCACCTACATCCGTTCGAAAATGGAATACAACTCTCATGTATGGGCCGGTGTTCCAAAATCTATTTTGGGGTTACTCGACCGCGTACAGGAGAGGGCCAAGAGGCTCATTGCTGACAGTAGGGTATCCAACTCTATTGATTCTCTAGAGCATCGACGCATGTGGGATGCATTTCACTGTTCTATCGTTACTACAATGGTAAGTGCTCTAATGAGATTAGGGAACTTGTTCCTGATACTCGCACGTTTTCACGTTTAACTCGATTTTCGATGAGAGCACATCCTTTTGTGGTTGATCGGCCAATGAATCGCACTACGCATTACAGAAAAATTTCGTTTTTCAGCAGAACAGTCCGTATGTGGAATAAGATCCCTCCGGAGGTCTTTCCTGTCACTTTCAATCTGAAAAAGTTCAAATCGAATGTCCACAGACACTACTCCCTTTTTAACCCTTCCCGTAACCTAATTTCCTAGTTCTGGCACAGTGCATTGCATACGTAGGGGTCATCCCCTGAGTGCTGGTCCTATTGAAAAAAAAAATTGTTTTTGGCACAGGACGGTCTTCGGTGATCGTCTGACCCGATTCCAACTGCTCAATGCAATTTAAAACACCCTTTTGCTATCCACTATTTGAGTTGATGTATATTGACCGTAAGCTTTTACCAATAAACGATAACTTTCAGCAGCCGTTTTCTTTAAATGAAAGAAGGCTATGAGGCTTCCCCCCAAAACACCTTTTTTAGGCACAAAATTCAATATTATTTTAGCAATCTGCGTTTACACTTGGGTAAAAAACTAAATTCTCTTTGTACTTTAAAAACTCCCTCGTATATGGTTGCGAGTACAGGGGTGAATAAGTGTCTGTTACAAGATTGCGAGGGCAAAAGAAGCTGATAGATCAACAATAAGTTTGAAGAGCACTAACAGCTTTATATCGAATGCATTTTCTTAACCAAACACTTGATCTGATGTAACTTTACTACCCGTTTTAATCCGCAAACTTTGACTATTTCGAAAAATAACAGTAGTAATTTAACAGTAATTGCATTTATTTGCTATTAACTACAAGAAAACAAATACAAGTTGGCTTTTTGATTTTGACAGATTTTAAAAGTTGCATTACAATTTTTTAAGTGTTGTACAATTTTAAAATGTTGCGCAGTTCATATGAAGATTGCTCAAATCTGTTAAAGATCCTTGTATTATTTTATGGCCTTTTCAACATTTTATTAATGATTGAAAAAACATGACTCGACAAGAACAAGAAGGCCAGATAAAAATACGAAAAAAAAAGATTAAGTAAAAAAGTACTTAAACAGCAGAGGGAAAACAAAAGTAGTACTTGTTGTAGCAACCTCAATTATACAACATAAGTAGCCAGCCAGCCAGCCAGCCTGCCAGCCAGTCTTTCAGCCAGCGAGCTAGACAATGAAGCAAGCAGCAGGCCTGTATACAAAAACAAAAAAAAAAAATCATACGAATTAAAGACAAGATGAATGACATCTTAACATTAAGGTGACTGGCTACAAAGTTTTATCTTTCCTCTTTCCTTTTTTTCAGATCGTTTTTAATTTTCTTCATATTCTTGCCTCATGTAAGTTTTGCTTTTTCTCTTTTTTTTTATTAACATCTAATTGGACAAGGTCTAGTATTAATGTCATTACGTGCGTGATGATGAAGTTTTATTCAGGTTCGATAAATTTAAAAAGAAAACAATTTTTAACAACAAAAATTACGTAACATGGTTAATGAAAATATTTAAACCGTGTGTAGGTGTTGCAGAGTTTAAAAAAAAACAAAAAAATTATTCTTATAGTGTTTGTTCCATTGCAGCGAAATTCAAAAAAGCAAAAAAATTATTGTAAATTAAAGGTTTACAAAACTAATCCAATACAAAAACAAAATCCGCTTTTACTTGAAATATGAGTGATGGGAAATGATTTCAAATCTTGACTGAGAAAAGCCAAAGCTGGCAGCATATGTTATGTTATCGCTTTAAATATTTTTATTTTTGAAAGTATGTATTAAAAAAAAAAATATACGTATATGATGAAGGTTTTATATCTGTTAACGATCTACAATTCCACCCACTGAAACAAACAAACAAACAAAAATTTTGTTTTTGTAATAAAATCACAAATTCAGCCGGTGATAAAGTAAAACACATTTTAGCACGTTTTGCCATTAACAGAAATAAACAAAAATTTACAACAAAACAATAGCAAATATAACAACCATAAATGGTATGATTTAAATGTTATTTATACGTTTAAAAAAAACAATATTAAATCATTAAAAATAAAATTTAAAAAAAATTAAAAAAAAGTTTATTATCTAAATAAAGAGATTAAATCACTTGATTTAATTCAATTTAATACCAAAAATCAATTGATCAATTGCTTGTTTGTATTTGATTTAAATATTCTATTTTTATTCTATTCTATTCTATTTCTATTTTATGCTAACTTTAAATGGTAAGATTTAATATTTCTTGAATCTTGAATTTTTAATAATTTTAGCTCTTAGCTAAAAATTGTGATATTTTCATTCTTCGTTACTAAATCTCACCATAAAAGGCAGCATCCATACACTTTTTTTTCTTTAAATCAAAAGAACAATAGAATCAAAATAAAAAAAAATCGAAATAATTACAAGTTAGATAGTTTAATAAAAAAAAGATGTTGCTTTTCAAAAATGTTTTTATTTTCTAGCGTTTTCTTTTCTTTATACAAATTTCTCTAATCTTCTTATACACAAAAATAAATATTCTTGCAATAATTAGATTTGAAATACTTTAGATTTCTAAAAAAACAAATTCGGCTTCAAGCTAATTTTGTAGCTGTTGTTGTTGTTTTTGTAGTTGGTTATATGTGCCAATTATTTGTGGTAAACAGAATAAAATAATTTTGACTTTCTTCGCCTTAAAAAATTTGGCCTGTCTTCATGGAATGGAAGAAAACTTTTCGGTATTGAAGTTTCATTTTATTTGCCTCGTAGGAGCCAGACATAAGTGGCTATATTGGCAGCTATATCTTACTGTTTGCAAAATACCATATCATGAGTTCAAATCCCAACAGAACATATAAAGAGCCCGCCACTAACGTTTTTTTAATAATGCTTGTTATTTGTTCTTATTTAATTTTTAATTTTTTTAAATTTTATTTTTAAATCGATTTAAATTTATGTTGAACATTTTTTGAAATTAGTGTCTAAGTATATTTTCATTAGTTGAAAACTTTCGATGAAGACACACAAAATTGTGAGTAATTTATAATATTTTTAAACTTGTATTATTGTTATTAAATATATAATATTTTGCAGTGAATTAAACATTTCGTTATCCAATTGAATGGAAAAAGCGTTTATTTCAATCAGTCTTGGTTTTCAACAATGCTTATTTCGTGAATGGTAACACTTAGCTGATGTTTGATTTGACAGATAATTTGTTTTATCCTTCCGCTGAACGGTTGTGTATAGGCTTCAACAACGCTGGGAAATATTGCGACATTAATTTGAAAATCATGGTAATTTTGCAGAATTTGTGTGCGAAAATTGCGTACGGATTTTGGAAGAAGAGAACCACCATCAGCTCCGTATGTTCGTTACGTTGTGAAAAAAGTGAAAGAAATTGGCATTGTAATCGATAAACCAAAGCATGAAAATCCAAAAACAGTGCGTACGCCCTAGGATATTGCTTCTGTGGCAGAAAGTGTGCGTGAAACGCCATCAACATCAATTCACCGTCGTTCTCAACATTTGAACATTTCAGAGACATCATTGAGACAAATTTTGCATAAAGACCTTGGTATGACGCCATACAAAGTCTAATTGGTTCAGGAGTTGAAGCCAAGTGACCATCCAATGCGTTTTCGCTTCGCTAAGTGGGCCTGCGATCGACTTACAGAAGATGCCGATTTCGCAAAAAAAAAAAAAATCATATTTTCAGCTGAAGCTCATTTTGATCTTGGCGGGTATGTAAACAAGCAAAATTGTCGCATTTGGGGCACAGAAAACTCGCACGCATATCTTGAAAAGCACACGCACCCAAAACGAGTCACTGTTTGGTGCGAATTTTAGTTCAGAGGCATAGTTTTTTTTTTTTAAGAGAAGTAGCACTTCAGGCAACAATGCCTATTTAGTCAAGTACCTTGCTACATTCTTTAGGAAAGGGATAGAGAATAGATTAAACAGATAGTGAAAGTAGAAGGATAGTCGGAAATTAACTGCCGCATATAAGACAGCACAGCGACCAGTGACTATGCCTTCATCGCTGAGCAGTCTCACCGACAGTCAATTTATATTTTTGTAGTGAAAAAACCAAGGTCTTCGTTGGGAATCGAACCCACAACCCCCATACTTAAGCTAGTACACTACCTACTAGCCTACAGGGGTACCTAAATGGGCCGTTTTTCATTGAAAATGAGCAAGGAGTGGCCGTTACAGTCAATGGCGATCGTTATCGGGCCATGTTGAATGAATTTTTGTTCACAAAAATTGAAGAGGAGGATATTGGCAACATTTGTTTTCAACAGGGCGGCGGTACGTGCCACACAGTCGAAACTACACTCGATGTTTTGCGCAATATTTTTGAAGATCGTATTATCAGCTGCAGAGCTGATGTCGTTTGGCCACCTCGGAGCTGCGATTTGACACCGTTGGACTATTATTTGTGGGGTACCGTCAAAGATAAGTATTACGCCGACAAGTCAAAGACAATTGACGCTTTAAAGGACAATATTCGTGAAGCCATTGGTGAAATACAGCTGCACACAATCGATAATGTGCTTAAAAATTGGACCGATCGTGTAGACTACTGCATGGCCAGCCAAGGCAGCTATTTGAAAGTTAAAAAAAAGTTACTTGGCGAACCCTTTATATAGAAATATAAATAACTGATGTGTAGTAACTGCGCTGGATATTGTGGTGGAAATTGAAATAATTACTGAATAGCAAGTCACACTAGTCAGGTAGACAAAATAAACATATATATAATATAGACATCAGTTAAACCTTATTGGACTCCTAATTAAAAAAAAAAAAACTCAATTGCTATGTAGACGCTATGATTAAAGCGCTTGCTTAGTTCAAGCCTTAAGTGAATATAATCAATTTCTTTACTAACAAATTTAAGGTTTAAAAGTAAGTCTGTTAAATGATTAAATGCCAAGAATTAAATTGTCATCTTTTGTCGTTTATTTAGTAAAAAGTTTGGAAAATGTAAACGTGTGACGTTACATTCTAAAGTAGGGAGTTCTAATAATGAAAATTCACTTCGTAAAACTCAAGCAACTTGTCCTCGTAAGCGGGCCATTGCTGATGCTAAATTCAAGGCTCATGATATTGTTGCTGATAATAAATCAAAACAATAAGTTCGTAGTGGCCAGAGTAATGCAAACATAGTCGCTGTACAGCAAAGCATTGGGAATGAGCCTGGAATATCAATTCATCGATGTTCGCAATAATTGGGCATCGTTAGTGCCACTTTGCATAACTTTTTGCATAAAGATCTTAATCTTTACGCTTTTAAAGTTTAACTCAAAATCATCACAAGATAAGGTTCATTTAAATATGTGCTTGGATTTTCCGGCGAGGTTAAAATTACTTTTATTTGGGTACGATTTTCCGTACCCAAATAAAATCGTACCCAAATAAAAGTTAATTTAAATGGTTATGTAAGCAGACAAAATATTCCCATATATGGCTCATGAAATGCACAAACAGTCCTCGAAAAACCATTACGTCCAAAGAAAATTACAGTATGATGCGGTCTGTAGTAAGGCATTAATAAGCGTATTTGTTTTAAAAATGAAGAAGGAAATAAATAATGCCACAGGATTATTTTTTCTGGGGTCCTTAGAAAAACCAAGTTTACGTGAACAACTGATGCTCTGAAAGATGAAATCCGGCTCTGAAGCAAGCAAACTTTGCTGCAAAATGTTTTTCAAAATTTTGTGACAAGAGTGGACGTCAGGCGTGATAGTAAATATTTTTCTGTCATGCTATTAGTACTTCCCATATATCTTCTTTACATTGATGGCAATATAACTGAGTTTGTCAAAAATAAGTGGAAATGTTAAGCCAATTTACTTCTTAAACTAAAATCTGCCCTCCCGTTATAATAGCAGGTGGCAGTAGGGTTTAAGTTGGTTAAAATGACCTGATTTTTAGGACAAAAGCTTCTGGCAAGTTACACTCGTTGAAGGTGTAAGGTTGAAGGTGCCTGTTTAAGAAGGCATCGAGTAGTTCGGAGGAAGAAAGCAAGAATCGAAAGTAATATCGAATAATAATTAAGTGCCACAAAATAATAGTGTAAATATTCATGTGCTAGCATTTCCAATAAAGAGAGCCCTGGTATTGGGAAAAATCCATAACAAAAAATTCAAGTCATACACAGCCTTTTTGAAATTTATTTCATTTTAATACTAACATACAGCATTGTTTTATAACTTATTACTGCTGCTGTTTTGTATATTATTATGTTTACACAAAAAATGTATAAGATGACACAGGCTGCTACACATCTTGTCCTGTTTAAATTAAAACATATTTTCTGTGTCATTAATTAACACATAAAACAGCAAATGGGTTCAGTGTTATGTTTACTTGATCTAATATTTATATCGTTCAAATTCCCCCATTATAATTTGTAGTCACATTACAAAACTTTACATACCCTTTACATACTGTCAATAGTCTTACTTTATAGATTTATATACATACATACATACTCCTATGTCAATTAGCAACGATAAAATAGAAATTTGTTGATAAAAATCTGGAAAATATAAATTCTAGAACAATTAAGTTCAAAGCTTATTATTCTTGTTTAAAAGAAAAAAGAAAAAAAAAAAACAATTAAACAACAAACAATTAGGGCCAAAATGTAAATTTGATTTTCTTAATAGAAGTGATTTAGGTCATACCATTTTAAATACGAAATGACAATATTGCCTCATTAATCTAAGAAAAATAAATTTTATTTTTTTCTAAACTTCTAATAATGGGTGGGCATATTTGAGGTTAGAAAGTAAATTGGTTTAAAATACATCTATAATATAAAAATAAGTCGGGGTTTCCTTCCTGACGCTATAACTTCAGAACGCACGAACCGATACAGCCATTTTAAGTTTTCAGTTTAAATTTTATATAAAAATCGTTTTTTTTGTAGGTGATCCCAAATTATGCTTATTTTTGCGAAATTCCTCTTATTTACGGAGATACAGCCATTTTAAGTTTTTAGCGAAATTTTCATACAAAAGCCGATTTTTTGTAGGTCATCACAAATTAGGCTTATTTTTGCGAAATTCCTTTTATTTACGGAGATACAGCCATTTTAAGTTTTTAGTGAAATCTTCTTAAAAATAGGTCGCGTTTTCTTTCCTGACGCTATAACTCCAGAATGCAAGAACCGATTTCCACGGTTTTGCATTAGTTGGAAAGGTCTCGGGCTCCGTGAGGTTCAGGAACAATTTCAAGTGAAAAGCAGGAAAACAGCATGATACATAGCATCTACTACAACGACATCCGTACGTGATGTGTGGTATCCCTCACGAAGCGAAGCCATCTGGTGGCGAACGGAGTTCGGGTTTGCTAGCATAGACTTAATTAATATGATGTCAACTCTAGCATATCAGCAGGCGTCCTTTCTCTCCCAAAATTTCGAAGCACCTTTGCACCCAAGAGTCACTTATCTCATCAATGTAGTGCCGAATTTCACTGTTTAGGGCGTCAGTTGTTTGTTTGTTTGTATAAACTCGGCCTTTACACTGGCGTTTAATCACAAGATCGCGGCAGCAAATTCGCATCGCAAAATCGAGAACTAACGAGAACAGGAAATTTCTCATCACAAACCGCACCATACGGACACTTTCTTCGGATGTGGTGATTTTTCAAGAACTGTGAGTGAGTTAGAACATTTGTGAGTCTCATATGCCACAATTTTATTTGTTCACATAATATTAATATTAACAAACGTTTGAGGCAAGCAGTGGCTGGTTGCCTTTAATCCTTCTACGAATTGCTTTTTATGAGCGTGAAAATGAAAATCTTTAGGCGAAATATTACGCAAAGTGCCTCTAAAGACGTCCAAATATTATGAATGTCGACTAGTGGATGTTCCAGACTTATTTTAACACTTTACACAGCTCCCATGATTGCACCACTTTATGCTTGACCGAAAATCGATCTGACAGTACAGAGTCAAAGTGCCTCTAAGGTTTTTTTACTTTCAAAATTTAAGTAAGGCCACAACAAAAATCATTCAGTAAAGAAAAAAAAAAAAGAGTTGTAAGGTGATATTATCTAAAGCAGTCGCACCATAATACTTTTTTTTTTTAAAGAAACCTATTACCTGTCTCAAGTTGTCACATTTAATACATTGAAGGAATTTTTAGAAAAAATAATAACTGCCAACAGCAATAAATTTCATTCTTTTAAAAAGTTTACATTTCCCTTGAGTAAAAATCATAAGAACAAGGAATCACAATAGAAATAAAACAAATAAAATATATGCTTCCGTTAAAAATGGCAGTTTGTATTAAAAAACAAAGAAAAAAACAAAAAAAAAACAAACAATAAAACATCATCAACAAAATATACAAAAATCCAAGAGGATGAGTTACTTTTAGTTGCTGATTCGCATTCGTTTTGTTTTTCTTCTCTAAAACAACAAAGTTGCAGATTCTACCTTTTCTTACTTTGCAAAAATATTAAAGAAGAGTTAGTTCACTTGAAATCTGGAAGTAAACAAATTTAAATGTATAAAAGTGTTATAAAAGTATAAATTTATATTCGGCAATGTTACTTTACGCTTTCCTCAAGCTCTTTGTTGACTCCATGCTTTTCTGAGTAATCATTTTCCTTGCACTCACTTTTTCCTGGGTAGACAATGCTGTGGACAATTTGGTGTTTTTGGAATGTTTATCGTTCCTCGTTTGCATTTGAAAAACGCCTACGAAATGACAATTATATTTTTCCCCATCCTTGATTGGATATCGAAATATTAAAAAGGATGCTTTTGACTTTTAAAATACTGAAAATTGTCCTTCAGCTCTGTTCATTTGCTTAATGCTAACAGTGCCATGTGATCCTTTTTGTACTTTTGATTATAAATGTCTGTATTTGATAATTTATGTCTTTCAACTAAATTTCCTTTAATTTGTTTTAATAAACAATCCGAAATGCTGAAAATTCGATTTTATGTATAATTTTATGTATCCACAAGGTTTTCACTGGGTTGCCAACATTTAATACATAAGACTGCCACAAGTATTCTAAAAAAAATGTCGTTTATCCATTTTTCTATAAAAGGTTATCAGGTATAATTTGTTTATAAATGAAGTCATATTTTTTAATAAAAAGATTTCATTAGTCATAAAGTTTTTATATAATTTTATCTGTTATAATTTTAAATTAATTAATTAAATTTATTTAAAACAATTTAATTAATTAAAATTTTGTCATAACTTTTTTATAGAAAAATTTAATCAGTTACAACTTTTAGTAAAATAAAAATTTATAAAAAAAATTATGAATATTTTAGTAGTTAATTATAAAGCACTAGGTCAATTAAATAAAAAATTTTTAAAAAACTTTTATTTTTTATTATTTTTTCGATATTTCGCCACACCGTTGGTTGGCATCATCAGGAAAACAAAAATAATGAACAAACAAATTGGAAAAATTTTTTGATTAACAAATTCAATATAATCAAAAAATTTTTTCAAAAAAACAAAACAAACAAAAACAATAAAAAACGACATATTGAAAAAATTTTTGTTTTGCATACATACAAACAAATTTTCAATATTAAAAAATTTTTAAATGAAAAAAAAAATTTGAAAATACATAACAAATTTACAAAACAATAGTATTTTACACATATATTCTAAAAACATAAATTTAATGACCAAATGTTACAAAAAATTAAAGTATTAATTATAATATTATGCAGATACAGAGTTTTGTTTTATAATTTTATGCCCTAAATGTCTATAATTTTGTGCAACATTCTCCGTATCTGCTTTAAAATTTATTCTTTTGGTTAATGGTACTTTAATTATTTGTAACATTTCCAACATATAGCGACGTTTATAATTATTTTCTAAATTTAAAATTGAAACATTTTAAAAATTAGGATAGTGATTAACTTTAGAGCAATGCGAATATAATGCTGTTTTTTGAAAACTAATATTATTCCTGTATTTCTGGTCTGACCTATGTCCTGCGATTCTAGTTTTCAATTTATTTTTTGTTGTGCCTACATAAACCTTATTACAATCTTCCTTATCATTACCGTTACAAGGAATTTTGTACACTACATTGGACATATTTAAGTTTTAAATTTTATCCTTAGTTTTACTAAACAACCTATTTAATGTGTTTGTATTCTTATATGCCATTTTGTATTTATTTGTATCATAAATTTTTGAATTCTCTATTCTTTCAGACAAGACTGGTATATAAGTTATCGATTTATATATTTTGGGTTCCGTTCCACTACTAATAACTCTTTTCCTCCTATTATTAAATTGATTAATTAACCTATTAGTTAATCGTATTGGAAAATTGTTCTCAGTTAAAATATTTCTAATCTTATCTTTGTTCTTTCTATGGAATTCTTTGTCACTAATTGTTAAAATTCTCTCTATTAAATTATTGCCCGTATTAATAATAATTCTTTTATTTTGTTTAGAATAATAATTAATAATTCTACCTGAAGCAGTTGGTTTTTGGTACCAATCTAGAACTAATTCTTTATTTCTTGTTATTATTAAAGTGTCTAAATATGGAAGTTTAGCATCACATTCCCTTTCAGTTGTAAATTTTATTGAAGGGTCAAATTCATTTAATGTTTCTAACATTTCGTTAATGTCAGATTCAGATATAATACAAAACAAATCCTCTACATATTTTGTCATAATTTTTGGTTTAACATTTAATTTTTCAATAACATTATCTAACAATTTTTCCATAACAATATCTGCCACAATTGGAGAAGCTGGAGAGCCCATCAGAAGTCCTTTTTGCTGGATATATATCTTTTCATTATACTGAAAATATCTATTATCTTCTATACAAAACTAGAGAATACGAAAAAATAAACCTTTCTCTATCTTTGTAAAATTTTGCCAAATCAACAGGAATACTTGGAAATAATGATACTACATCAAAAGAAATTAACTTTTCATGATCCTGCACATGAAGGTTTTTAATTTTTCCTTTAAATTCAATCGAATCTTTTATATTATACTTAGAACCCTCAGTGATCTTCTTCAATATGTTAGTAACATATTTACACAATTCGTAAAATGGTGAATTAACAAATGAACAAATTGGTCTTAAAGGAAATTCCTCTTTGTGAATTTTTGGCAGTACGTATAACCTAGGTGCTATAGCAATATTAGTTTTAAGCTTATTTCTTTCTGTAATATTGATCATTTTAAGTTTAAAAAGTTCTTCTACTATATCATTATTAATCTTCTGCAATTTGGTAGTAGGGTCCTTATTTACTTGGGTGTATTTAGTTATATCTCCTACAATATTGTTAAGCCATACGTTATAGTCAGTTTTATTTAAAGCTACAGTACTGTTACCTTTATCTGCTTTTAAAATTAATAAATCTTTATTATTCTTCAAGAACCTTTGATTATTTTGATTTTGTTAATCAAAAAATTATTTCAATTTGTTTGTTCATTATTTTTGTTTTGCTGATGACCAACCAACGGTGTGGCGAAATATCGAAAAAATAATAAAAAATAAAAGTTTTTTAAAAATTTTTTATTAAATTGACCTAGTGCTTTATAATTAACTACTAAAATATATTAAAAAGGTCAAAAAACTATAACTATTATATAAAATTATGAATAATTAACTTTTTTATATAAAAAAATTATTAATTAATTTTTATTAAAAAATTTTCATTTTTCTTAATTTTTTTATAAAAACTTTTATTGTTCATAATTTTTTTTGTTTCATTTTATTCATTAGTATAATTTTTTTATAAAAAATCTCATTTGTGTAATTTTTTTATAACACAATTTCATTAGAATAATTTTTTAATAAAAAAATTTCATTAGAATAAAATTTGTATAATAAAATTTCATTAGCATAATTTTTTTTTATAAAAAAGTTTCAGTAGTATAATTTTGTTATAAAAAAATTTTATTACTATAATTTTCTTATAAAAAATTTTATTAGTATAATTTCCTTATAAAAGTTTTTCTATAAATCAATTTCGTCAAGCATAAATTTCTACTAATAAATTTTCATCAGTCATAGTTTTTCTATAGAAAAATATCAGGCATAATTTTAATAATACAAAAAATAGGAGCAATCATAAGTTTGCTATACAAAATTATAACAAATTAAAATTTTCCTATAAAAAATTATCAGCAGCCATAATTTTCCGATAAAAAATTATCAACAGCCATAATTTTCCTATAAAAAATATCACCAGTCATAATTTTTTTTATGTAAAAATATCATCAGCGATAACTTTTATGTAGAAAATTTTTATCAGTTATAATTATTCCATAAAAAATTTCATCAGTCATAATTTTAGTTGACTAATTTGAAGTCAGGATAGTGATGTGTCTTCCATATGCATAAGTATGTATATTGGCTTATATTAGATCTAGGGAAGATGATCTTTAGTCCGCCAATTATGGTACAGTATTTTTATTTGTTTTTAATGGACCTCCATTGCTATGGTCCATATAAATCTTAGCATAATTGGCTATAGAGTCGTCAGTATGAGCCGTTAATATCTCCTAAATAACAAATTTTGGTACTGTTTGCTATATACTCGAGACGAAATTCAACGTGGAATGTGCCCAGATTTCATAAGAACACTGTTTGTACTGTTGTTTTCTGTAGACTGTTGTTGTTTGTAATATTTCTCTCTAGAAACTGTCGTTCTTAATTAAAAAAAAAAGCGAAGAAACAAAAAAAGGAAAAACAAATGTTTATAAACATTGGAAGAAACACAAACTTTAAATACAAATACATCTGTCTTCTACAAAAAAAAAGTTGACTAAAAGCAAAATTAGCGGAATAAACACAAAAGAAAACTTAAAAAAAATTGTAAAGAAAAAGTTGGTTTACTTTTGTTGTTCTACTGTTATGTTTATTTTTCCAATTTTTATGTATTTGTTGCTGTTGTTTTTGAAGTGAAAAAAAAGGTTCATTCAACTTGACGTTTTTGTTGTTCAATTCCCAACGTACTCATTTTTTCCAAACGATTGAAGAAATCATAAAATAGTTTTTTTTTTTTTGTATTTCTTTTGTAAAATCTTAAGGCTGGTTTTGTTGCTGCACAATGTCCTAAAAGTGCAGGAGGGTTCATGCTTTAAAAAGCGGAAGTATGAATGTACTAAATGCATTAACAGAGATGCCAGATTAATAGATTCAACTGTGATTTAACTATTGCATTTTAGATTTGGTAACTCTTGAGCTCAATGTTTGTAAAAAACTGACCTATTTGTTATATCGATAACTAAAAAGTTATTTCTACTTCCTTGTATGTCCAATACTCAGCTTAAGAGAACAGAACAATATTCTGCACGAGTAATTAAATGCTCTTTATTTTTAATTAAAAAATATTACGAAAGGGTAGAAGCGATAAACAGTAAGACAGCAACAAAATATTTTGGAAATAAATCTACAGTTTTTAAATGGATACACGAGCTGAAAAGAATTCATTCACTGTTTGTGGAGAAGTGTTAAAAGTTACTGTAGCTAACCATTTTCAACATAATATTCCATATCGCCTTTATGCATTTATTAGAAAACCATTGAATGCCTAAGAAGACTTTGATTTACTTCATTTCATGAAATTTTAATGAATATTATATATGTTTATTATATCGGGTTTTTCAAAAAGAAGTTTGTTTTTCAATTGTGGCAACACCATCAACAAGGAAGTTTTGACATTTAGATTTTTGACGCATTTCTATTAAATGCATTAGCAACTGCTACAATGAAATCAATTTTGCACGAAAATCGCATTAAAATAATTAAAATCCACTACGAAAATGATGATTCTGTTAAGGTTACATTTCGTGGTATTTTCGGACAAGGTAATCACCCTTCTGAGACCACTATTGAGAATTTTGTTTTTAAATTTGAGTCGACAGGCTCGATACAAAATGTGCGACCACTAATGCGTGTACGACCAGGTCGTTTAACTGAAAATATCGCAGCCGTGAGGCACAGTGTTGAAGCAGATCCAGATTTGTCAATTCCTTGGCTTTTTCAACAATTGGGGTTATCCAAAACTACCATATGGTGAATTTTGCGTAAGGATTTAACTTTGAGGCCTAACAAGGTTCAACTATTGCAGAAAGTGAAGCCGACAGACCATGCACATCGCCGTAGGTTCGCTCAAATCATTCAGGAACAGGCACCTGCTGGTTTTTATGAAAAAATCCTTTTTTCAGATGAAGCAAAATTGTCACATATGGGCTTCTGCAAATCCTAAAGGCATTAGTGAGAAGCCTTTGCATGCTACAACTGTTGCTACATGGTGCGTTATGTATTCTGGAGGCGTGATTGGACGGTTTTTTTCGAAGATGACGCTAGAATTTCGATAATGGTCAATGGATTACGCTATTACGAGATGCTAACAACTCAATTATTGACGACATGGATATCACTGACATGAGGTTTCAACAGGACGGTGCCACATGTTACACAGCCAAAGAAACGACCAATTTTTTGCAAACCAAATTTCCCGATCGCATAATTTTACGACAATCAGCAGTTAAGTGGAGAGACAGATCGTGGGATTTAACGCCACAGGATTAATTTTTGTGGGGCTATGTTAAGCACAGTGGAGCCAATCAAATCGATTTCAGCCTTAAAACTTAAAATCCGCGAATGTGATTAACGAAATGGGACCGCCATTTTGCCAGAAAGTGATTAAAAACTTTGATGAAAGAATCGACATCTGTCAGCATGGTGGTGGTGGACATTTGCCAAATATCATTTTTCATTCAGTATTGCATAACTTTTCTCTTCGTAATACAATAAAAATTTAAGTAATCCTAATTTTTTGTTTTATTTTGTTTTGTCTACATTCACATTATACAACGGATTTTAATGAAAAATTAACCATTATGAAAATATTTTTACAGTATTTTGAAAGTTATAAAGGATTTGAAACTGCAACTAAAACATTATCAAATATTATACAACCAGTAACTATTTAAATTAACATGTTTTTGTTATGTTGAAAAACTATGTTTGTATAATTTAATAATGGCACTTAAAGATCAATCAAACGAATCGACCGCCGACTACATTATTTTTTAAAATAAGCCTTTAGGACTTTTGAGTTTTGTTGTTTCAATGAAAACTGTCATTTAATCAATTTGGCTTGAGATATAAAACTCTTGAATTTTCTATACAAAATTTGGGATAATATCCACTTATTATCTATAATAAGAGTAGTGAAATGATCATATGGATATGCCTCTCCCCCACAGTAATACATTTCAAATATATTTTTTTAATAATAAATATTTTATAGGAATATCATAAAATATTTATTTTTAACGGAATCTAGCATATGTTAACGTAGATTAAATTAAAAACGATTCCAGAAAAAATTTTTTTTATTAATTTTTAAAATTTTAAATTACTAGAAACTGTTAAGCGATATTTATTCCAGAAATCTGGCATTCCTAGTTAATTCTTTATTTTTGTTTTGTTGTTATTATTATTTTTGTTTCTTGGATCAATAGCCTCTCTCTTTTTTTCTGCTATACTGAGATTTTTGTCAAAAATATTTATTTAACGTGACCAAACACATGAGCCGGATTTTACACATAATATTTATTTTAATACTTTTATACATTTTTGTTTATCTTTATTTAATTAAGAGCATATTATTGAACAAATTTATATTTAAGAAAAATTTATTTTAGTTTATTTGATTTACAAAGCATTTTATGCTTAGAATTTTTTTATTGCCATCGAAATTGCATTGGCATTTTTTAAAAGCATAATTATAATGAGAAATTTGCCACTGCTAATTCAAAGGTAAAGAAAAATTTCTAAGCATATTATGATTGCTTAATTTACATAAACTAAAATAGAAATTTATTTCTTAATTTTGAATAAAAAATATAAGATTGTTAAATTTTTTTAAATTGAAACATAAAATAAGAAAAATATAATTAAGTCCTGATAATTATTTTTATTCGACCTTTTTTTTCTTTCTTAAATAAATAAGTATTAATCTTTATAATGGTCTTTTTAAGCTAATTTAACACGTATATTTTTAGTATTTCGCTTCCCCTGGAAAGCTTCTTCAGGAAATTAATTTTTATAGAACAAAAATTATTTTTTTTTAATTTTTTACCATGTTTTGCCATTAAATATCTAGAGAATTAAAGTTACAATTAGGTGGTTTTGAAACGATATTGTAGTTCACAGAACCAATTAATGAAAGCCTACATTTACTTTCGTATTTTTAGACAATTCCAAGAGCCTGGGCCATCAATTTCCATATGAATGTTAAATTTTATCAAAAATTTTCGCTATTAAAAATAAAGGCGTGACACCAATTACACCAGGTAAATATTTGTTTGTTTATAATTGAAGAATTGCAACATGTGTAGTAACTTTCTCTTTTCCACACAAATTATCATGAGACCAAGTGAAGTCTGAAAGCTCAAGGATATCTAAAAAAGCCACTCACCAAATAATGCGACTTCATCGTAACGAAAAAACTTGTAAGTGTATAAAAATATTTTTATTTCAATATTTACAAAGAAAAGAATTCTTTTTCACATATTTTTGTTTTTTAATTTAGATTTAAAATGAAAAAGTTATTTTTTATAAATTTTAGATGTTTCGCTTTCCTATGGAAAAGAAAAAAAATATATATTGTTAATTTAATTTAAAAAGACCGTAAAAAAGAATAAAAGATATCTATTATTTATAAATAATAAAGTTCGTGTATAAAGCTATTCCTTTTAAATTAAAATATATTTCTTTTAACCAGGCGCTTATAAAACATATAAGGCAAGTTAATGTGTACTCTAAATTGGTGCGGGAATATGGTCTAAAATTTAACAGATATGCCTTGGTTAATAAAGTAACACTGATGTGGGTGTGGGCAAAAACTAGCGAAAAGTTTTTTAGACAAATGGCTTAATGCGAGCGAATGTCTGACAATGGGAAAACTCATTAAACCTAAAAAAGGTGGGGAGAGGTTATTATATGTAGAAAGAATCGAATGGTGCTGGAATATAATATAAGTACTTTAGACCGATAGCTGCGTAAGTGACAGGTCATTGAAACTTCAATCGAAGAAAATGATACTTGCAGACTATGCCTGGAAGAGCCTGATACAGTGCCGCATGCTGTATGTGACTATATCTAACACTGCCAGCACAAGAAAATAAGGAGCAGAAAATTGTTAAATGTGAATGCCATGAGAACTCTTAGCCTTGAATAAATGCTGGCAATTACTGAAGATGTTGTGATGAGAAAGACAGCCGACAATTATCAATCGACAGTGGGAAATTGTTAAGTAAGTGAAAAGGCTGGTAAAAGACACGTGACTCAATGAAAATAAGGCGGTAATTCTATTACAAATCGGTTTGCCTACAACATTCAGGACGATAGGGGGGCACAATATGGGCCCTTAAAAGTAACGGCCTGCATTTATTTCCCCGCTTAATAAACAATATTATGCTTTCATTCAAATTCCCCTTTCTCATATGAAAGACCATACGGTCACGTTATACATTACGGAATTAGCATTATGTTTTATTACATGTCGTGTTGTTTGCTTACAATAAATAAAATAAAGTAAAATATTATGTTGATTATGTATTTTTCACGCATCTATGCATAATTTTCTTTTGTTAATGCTTCTGTTTTTGTCTCAGCCTATCGCGTTTTAGCCATGTGGTCACTTAAATGAATTTAAATTAAAAGTTTTAAAGCTTCATGCATACAAAGAAAAAAGAAACTACAAAAATATAAAGAAATTTTGTAAGTACATTTTGGGAATGCAACCTATGCAATTTTAAACAGTGATGACAAATATGCAAAATATGCATGTTTATTGTTAATTTACTTAGCTCAAGTTTCGATTAGTATCTGTGTAAGTCTGAGACTACATTTCTTTACGCCATGAAATGTACCATAGAAAAAGTTGCCGAAACAAAGGAAGGAATGCTGTAAAATAGGGAAGAATAAAAATGAAATCATCTTTACAGTTTATATGCAACGCAGAGAAGGAAACATGTATGTATATAGAGGCTTAAGGTTTTTTCATAAAATTTTATATAAATTTATTGAGGTTTCACAAAGCAAAGAATCCTTTGCCTCAACTCTGCATTGTCCCAAGCAATGATTTAGTAGAATCTGTTGCCTTATAATTACTGGACATTACAGCTCGTTGCAGGCAACCACCAAACTAAACCGAAAATATTATACAAACTACCATATTCATAATAGTAAAAAGGTTGGCATTGGGGCTAAGGTAAGTCAATTTAATTATATTAGAGGCATCTTTAGTTATGTTAGAATTATTGATAATACAAGACATTAACAAGCCCTAGTAGGCAGCAAGATATACATTGAGACTAAAATACAGCTAGTGATAAATAAAAAAGTGTATAGCTTTATTTGCATCAATACGGCGACTACGAAAGTATTGTTACGAATGCATCTTGCTAAGTTTTAAAAGAAAGTAATTAAGTAATAAAATAAACAACTGGGTATGATGTTTACTAACTGCATGGCTTGCTAAAAAAACGTATGTACGCAAGACAACAACAACTTTCTAGTTACAAACTGCGTGGAAATTTTATACATGCAAAACAACAACAATTAGGTATGCTACTTACTATTTTATACACGCAAAAACAGCAACAATTAGGTATGCTGTTTACTAATTGCGTAGTTTACTAAGAAAACTTATGCACACAAGGCAACAACAAATTTCTAGTTAAAAACTGCGTGGAAAATTTATACAATTATGTATGCTGTTTACTAAGAAAACTCATACATGCAAGACAACATTCTTAAAATACATTTCAGGAAGAAATTTTATCAGCATAAAAACAAAAACACACACAGAACTACAGGTGCCTATACATTGAATAAATAACATAACACCAACAAAATGTGATACAAAGGGAGTAGCAGATTCTTAATTTTTCTAGACCTCTAGTGGACAAATATAAAAGGCAGCGTCTGAGTTAGTTGAAAAATAAAAATAAACCTCGTGAAGTGAAGACGTGCAACCTGTTCTGTAGTGTTAACTTTGTCTGTAGGTAAAGTAAATAAACTTGTAATTAATTTAAAAACTCTAAAATCTGGTGCTATTGATTTTGCAATAAAGAACCCAGAACAAAATGTTTTTAAAAGGTATAAACTTAACACTGTTATTTTGTTTTATTAGCAGCAACAATACCGCGAGCCTCGAATTTAGGGACTAAATTACGCATAGCGGTCTTAGAGGGAGCAGGAATACGAGGAAAAACTGTTTGCGTTTTACAAAGTGATGCAAACAGTGAAATTTTCATCATTTTGATAGTAAATTTTCACAAATAAAACTCTGTGCTTTAGAATGCAACGTTGCATGTTTAAAAGTTTCCCACTTTTTACTAAATAAATTACAAAGAATTGCAGAGCATCATTGAGATTTATTCGTTTGATAGGCAATGCACTTCCTAACCATAAATTTACCCAGCCTTTATGTCATAAAATTTATAACTTGTTAATAGGTTGTCTTAAGGCAGGCTTAAGTTGTGTTTGATAAAATTTCAATAATTTATTTTTTTTTAAATTTAATTATTTATTTCAAAGTCGATAATAAATATAAACTTTTCGTAACCTTAAAAAATTAATTGTTTTTTTTTTAATATATTTTTTTTTGTTTAAATTAAAGCATGAATAAAATGAGTCAATTAATTATTAGTATATTCATCGACAATTAATAGTAGTTTTGATGATTATAATTATCTGTTGTTTATTGTTTTTGTAATTTCCTTGTCTCGTTAACCAAAATTGGTAAATTGAGAATCTTTTACAACAATGGCAACAAAATAATTATACAAAACAAACACCCATGCAAAAAATATGTTCTAAAGTTATTAATTTAAAAAACACATCATGGAAAATAAAACAAAAAAAAATAAATTAAATATAAAAAATGTAATTAGTTAAAATTTCAAATTAAACAAATACTTATAATTATTAATTGAAACAATAACAACAACAACAACAACAAAAATCAATGTAATTATTATACAAAATAAAATGATTAGTTTTATATATTTTTTTTTAATATTGTTGCTGCCATTGCTGTTGCTTATTTACTAGGCCACAAAACGGTTATTGACATTCGAAATAATTTAATTCGCAATAAAAAAAAGTAATAATATTATTTTTGTTTTAGTAAAACTCATATTTGTAGCGCCTCTCTAAATAGTTGGCAGCTTATTAAGCTGCAGCAACTCGTTATTTTATGATTTCGTATAAATTTAGAAAGCAGAGCACCCCCACAGTTATTTTCAAAATCATTTGCAAAACAAATAACTGAAATGTTGTAATACTAATTCTAAACAAATTGTTTCAATAAACAAATAGTTTGCAAAAATTGATTTTCTAATGCAGTTTGTTTGCCAATTTTAATTTTATTTTTTAATTTGTAGATTTTTTATGACATCTCAATGTTACTTCCTGAAGTTTAATGTTTTTTTTATTGTGGTTACACAGCTACCAGTAGCAGGCCAGTAAGTAATAGTTTTAGCAGTGAAACAATAATTTTTATTTATTTAAACATTTTTTTTTGTAAATATATAGTTGTTAATTTAAAAATATAATTTTGTTACCTTAAAATTGCAAAAAATAAATGTAAATTGTTGGCAAATTATATTTGTTTTATTTCAGCTGAACATCAATAAACAAAATGTTACAGTGACTACATTTGTTATCGATTACTGGCAGAAATAACTATACATTCAGACATAAGACTGTCTTAATTATTTGCGGGTGTAAATTTGCCAGAAAGGTCATTTTTATTATAGTTCCATTGATCTTATGTTTAATTTACAATTTATTTAAACGAAATTTGTTATTGTTTTTGTTGTTGGAAAAAATAATATTTTATATGAGAAAATATCAGCTCCACAAGCATTTGTTTCGCTGTACTTTTTTTTTTTGTATATTTGATTTTGATAAACTCCACTGATGAGACAGATACATAAACATTAACAAGGCCAATGTAAAACAAAAAATAAAAATGTAGTCAATGCATTATTCATATTTCATTAAGCATTCAAATTGTTTATATCGATTTTCACTTTTTAAAAAATAAAAATAAAAAAAAAAACAAAAATATATAAAAATGCCACAAGATTCAAATTTTAAAAGTTAAAACATTTACAACACCATTCAACTTGCTGCACTTTCAAACATTTTCGTTTGATGACCTGATGGTCTTTTTACAACACTTGTGGTAATAGAACTTGTATAGATTCAAGTCATTTTGGTTGCTTAAATTTGGTTAATTTTTCGCTTAAAAAAGTTTAGAATCGAAACTATGATCAGTATATTACAAGGTCAAATTCGACCAGAACGGGTGGAGTTATGATTTATTGGAAAAAGTAGTGGAAAGTGATGAAAATTGTAGGCAAAGTTTCTGACTATAGATATTGGATAAGTGCATACAAGGCAACTATCAAGAACAAACAAATTGTAATAGTAGCGGTTTATAGATCACCAAGCAGCAGTGAAATAGAGTTTTGTCAAGTATTTGAACAACTAATGGAAGAAACATGCGAAGCACAGTACGATGTAATAATAGCAGGCGATTTCAACATAGACTGGTGTAAAGAAGAAACGTATAAAAAATTTAATTTTTGTCGTTTTAATAATTGTAAATTTAATAATTGTCGTTTGTGATTGCTTTCAAAGGCCACCCCAGTGTATATTGCATTTAAATATTTATATATGATTTATCGATTAAAAGTACGAACATTTTGCTTATTTTTAAAGATTTAGTTTTTCTTTTAAATGATTCAAGTTTTAGAGGAACGCTTACGAACAACAATATCAGAGGAGTAGCAGGCTAATGAAGGTAGTATTTTTTGTGGCCATTCGATATAAATTTCCTGATTGAGTGTACTGGGTGTACTAGGTGTTCTTTTTTTATGGAGGTATAGAACTTTAAGTTGGCAACACTTTTTTAACTGGCTGACATTTTGTCAGCTGCACAAGTGATTTGTGTTTTTCCTGTTTTAGTATAGAAACTCCTGTCCAGAACACATGACTATCATCCTCACTGGATCTAGGATCATTCACCAGGTAGGTGTTATCAAAGGTGACACCATAAAAACAGACCTGTATGGGGCCGTGAAACCACAGCCACCACGATACTCCCGAAGGGCCAACCTCAATAATCAGTTAGAGAAACAGCTAAATGCCTAAAGAGACAAATAGCGGAAACTCTGCGGGATACTGATTCCCATGGAAATAACGTGGAGCTTCCAGTTGGCCTCTGCTGCCTTCAGGGGACTGGGCTCCCTTATACCGCCAACAGCACAGGTCTAGATAGTCAAGTATTCTATAAAGACCGATAAATGTGCCCCCGGGGGGGGGGCTGGTTTAGTACAACTGAAAGATGGATCAACTATGATACTTCTGAACGCAATAAATCGTGGCGTGCGTTTAGCAATGCGTCAACATTTTGAGCTAAGCCGAATATCCAGGATTAGCTAGGTCGAACATATGTACGAACCGACCACACGTTACAGAATTCATTAGCTTACTTGGTCAAACTCAAATAAATTGCCCTACCGCACTCGTTTTACAATAATCGTGTGGCCTGATCTAATGTCACATTTTGAAAAAAGTCAAGAAAAGTGAGACAGCCACTTTAAAAGCAAGATTCTAGAACGATGAGAAAACCTTGTAGCCCTCATGAATTTTCGTCTTTAAACAAACGAAATTTAAAAAACAAATTAAAGTTAATATGTTCACTGAAAATGAGCCAGCGATTTAAAAATATTATAATTTCTAACTAGATCTTGTATCTTGATCATTCGATTGAGTATGCTATTTTTCTTTGTCATATTTCCTAAATTATAGACCCAGTGCTAAAAAGCATTAAAAATCATTAATCTAGGAATAAAAGGAGACAATTGGAAGCCTTAAATTTAGTAGTTAATTGACACTGTGGAATGCTCGCCATTAAGTAAACCCACCTAAATCTCTTTGAACCTTCCATTAGAGAACTTTCCAAATAATTAAAAGTTTCTATACAATTTTATACTTACAGCCGTAATAAGTCATTAACAATGACAAAGAAAAAATATTTATTACCTAAAAAGAGAGAAAGAAAAAAAATCTTATTATAACGACTTGAAAAATTATTATATAAAATTAAAAAAATTTTTTTTTAATTAAAGCAAAATATAAAAAAAATTTTTTTTGTTAAAATATAAAAGATCATATTTTATTTTGTGTAAATAAATGTTAGTCATGTTAATCCTTACATCCGTAAATTCTGACACTTATTCTATTTAAACTCTTGACATTTTAACTGAGCATATCCATACATACATACATTCATACATGTGTTCATAATATTAAATATTTCTTTTTTATTCTTTCCTGTCATTTCATAGAATATGTATATTTCAATTTAATGGAATTTATGTCATTTGAAGGATTAAAAAAAAGATACAATTAAACCACAATTCAGCAGTGATATATTTCCTGTTTTTATTTCTTTCTTTCCTTCTTTTTTCATCTCAATTATTTTTTCATAAGTTCTTTTTAAATTCAAAAACCCTTCACATGTGATGTCAGTAACTGAAAAATGGGTTAAAAAGTCTAACAAAGAGACAAAAATAAAGAAGTAAATAAGTAAGTAAGACTGACTGACGCCCACCCACCAGGAAATAAAAATTCAAAACGACAGAATAAAACACATTTACACCTTTTTGTAAGCAAATGAAAATAAGAAGAATTTTATGAATAGAGAAATTCTTTACATGATTGTGACAGTGTATTTTTTTGTGCAATTTGTAGAGCAAACAATAACATACGAAGGCCGATTTAGGAAGAAAAATATCAAAAAAAATGCCATCAGCTTGACAGATTTCAAACAAAAGGCTTGTAACAGGTGAAGTCTCTATAGCCAAGTTATACTTTCTTTTATACTTTTCCATTAAACTTGCAGAATACTTTTCTGAAAATGAAAAAAGAAGTTTTTAAGTTTCTCACGAATGGAATGGAAACAATATATGGTTGTGGTGAAAAAGTTATAGTTAATTAATAGAATACTTTTGTAACGATGTATGTGCGATGCAACTCCATACATAATTTCAGAGAGATTAAGGTGGTGGCTCTAGATACTTCCAAGACATTTGATAGAGTGTGGCATGATGCACTTCTGTCAAAACTCCTGCTTTTGGTGTCGGTGATAATTTATCTAGATTTATAACGAGTTTTCTCAGGAATAGCACTATACGAGTTGTTTCCCCCCCCCGGGGGCACATTTATGGTCTTTATAGTACGTAACAGCTATCTAAATCTGTGCAACTGGGGGTATAAAGGGAGCCCAGTCCCCGGAAGACAGGCAGGGAGTCAACTGGAAGCTCCACTTTATTTCCACGGGGATCGGTGAACCAGTAGAGTTCATTATTTGTCTCTTTAGACATTTAATAGTTCTCTGACCGATCATTGAGGTTGGCCCCTTTATGGGAGTAACGTGGTGGTTGTGGTTTCGCGGCCCCATAACAGTATAATGGTTATTAAGGTGGCCAGGATCATCTCACTGATAATGACACGCAAAGTGAATGATCCAGTCCAGTGAGCATGCTAGACATGTGTTCTGGACAGGAGTTGAAAGTCTCCAACTCTTTAGCAAGGTGTGATGGTTTGCAGCCCTGCCCTGGAATCATTAAAGTTGCAACTAGGTGGTTCTGTTGCTTAGAATTATGTCTTCGGCTTCCTAGGACGCATGTATGATGTTCCAAATTATACAATTATGGTTTGTCCACCATCTGATTAAGGCTACATAGCCAGGTGCGGATGTAAAACGAATCACACTATACGAGTTGTTATAGTTATGGGATTTTATCCTACGAGTTCAAAATTATTTAGGGGTACCGCAAGGCTCCATTCTTTCTCTTGCCCTATTTCTAATTTTCTCATTCTTTCGCAGATGACTGCACCATTTGTCATGTGCATGTACTTGGCTACAGACCGAGCCAGTTGGTGAGTTCTAAACGGCGGAACATGAATGAATATGCTTAATTACGATCTCGCGACCATTTTGGAAGGGGGTCGTGTAAATACAGTCGATTTTAATGCCCGTAAGACGCAAATTTGCATGCTTACGCATTGATTAGTGTTCGGAGTTGTTGCTGCATCTATTACTATGGGTGATGTCGATATTACGGAATCGAGCATTTTTGACGTTCTTGGCATGAAAATTCAGTGTAATATTCGATGGACTAAAGACATTTTTCAAGTTTCTCAAGAAGCTTTCAAGTACCTCAGTTTTTTAAAACGGTATAAGAGATAATTCATACTATTTCTACCAGTTATATCCATTCAAAAATGGAATATAACTCTCATATATGGGCCTGTCGCCACAAAGTCTATTTTGGAGTCGCTCGACCGGAGAGGGCCAAGAGGCTCATTGGGGACAGTAGTCATCCAACTCTATTGATTCTCGGGAGCATCGACACAATGTGGGATGTATTTTATTGTTTTATCGTTACTACTATGGTTAATGCTCTAATGAAATTAGGCAACTTGTTACTGTTACTCGCACGTTTTCGCGTTTAACTCGATTCTATTGGAAAACGCATCCATTTGTGGTTGATTTTCCAGTGAATCGCACTACGCATTACAGGGAAAATTCTTTTTTTTTTAGCAGAATAGTCCGCATGTGAAATAAACTCCCTCCAGAGGTCTTTCCTGTCACTTTCAATGTAGGAAAGTTCAAATTGAATCTCCACAAACACTACTGTCTCTTTCCTCCCTAGTTTCCTAGTTCTAGCGCTGAAAGAGAATAAAGATAAAATTTAAAATTTAATTTAGCTCCTAGCATATGACCACTACGGCTGGTCCGGAGGCAGTCTAATCTGAAGGGCGAATTTTTGATGACCTCTTCTAACATTTGTGGCCCTATATATTGTTAATAACGCAGAGAAGGTTGTTGCCCTCCCTCCTCACATATCCTAAGATAAAATAGTGTAGCGGCGTTAAATCACACGATCTTAGAAACCAATTCACGTGTCCGAAACTTTAAACTATGCGGTTATCAAGCGTTACCGCTAATAAATCAATTGTGTCACGAACTGTGTGACATGCTGCACCAGATTGTTGAAACCACAGCTCCTGTACATCATATTTGTTCAACTGATAAACGAAAACGTCAGTAATCAGGGCTCTATAGCAGTCACCATTGACTGTAACGTATTGACCAGCAATGTTTTTACAGAAGTAGGGGCCAATGAAGGTATAGATGTCTTTACATACACTTGAGAATTATCAATACTCGTGTTAGATTATTGACGCATCCATTTAAACAAAAGTGAGCTTCATGGCTAAAGAAAATTCTCTTATGAAAATCAGGATAAACGAAAATTTTTTTGGGGCCAATTTGCACAATTTGGAAGCGTTGTTCAGGCGTCAGCCTATTCATATTGTAATGTCAAAGCAAACTAAACATAAATCACTTGACAGTTAACAAAATGACCGCCAGTTAAAAAGTTTTGTCAACTTAAAGTTTTATACTTCTGATATGTGCGTATATTCTCCGGGGGGGTTTATTTGGGTATGATTTTACGTCAACCCGCGTCAAATTTGGTTTGCGAACAAATTTCTGTAAAAACGGCCGATATTTTTGTTTTATCCTTGGCTGGAAGTTTTCTGTCTAGCTAATAATTTACGTGTCAACTCTGAGTTAATTTTACGTGAAGTTAGTAAATAAAGAGCACTTGTCGAACACAAAAGGAAAGTAAAAACAAGCAAATCGACAAATAAAAAGTATTAAGAACTAAATAAATAAAATGCGATAACTAAATTAAAATAGGAAATAAACAAATATCATAACAAATTATAAAGGTAAGGAGAAACTTATCCAAATAAGCTTTATATATGATCATCATGATCACACAATATGTGTTTAGAATTTAATTGTCTTTGTTTAATTATTTTATAATTATAGTTTTAAGCACAAGTTTTTGTAAAGAAAAATTATGCTGGCAAACATTATGTTTCAAATAACAATAATATATTAATTTTAATATGATTTAGCTACAACCATATAAATCAATCATAAACTACTGCTTGTAGGTGATAGGTTCCTCAACCTTCTCTGCAAGAAATCACAACTTGCGAGCTGTTAATTGCCAGTGATTTATAATCTTCCCGGATTTTGGACCCAACATACGTTATAATATTGAAAAAGAAAAATTATTTGCAGCATAAAGTAAAGCTTTATTATCATGGTGGAGCTAACTGAATTGTAGAAACGCCCACCCTCGCAACTATTTGTTTTATATATATATAACTGTGTATAGAAAAAAAAATGATGAATTGCTGAAGGAAAAAAAAATTAAAGTGTGCCATCAAGGTTTTTTCGCTGATTCAAATCTACCAACTTTTTGTAATACAAAAATCCTATTAAAACATAAAGGACCTTAATTTTTGAATTGAAATTGCGATATTAAATTTTAAATATTTTTTTTAAAGCATTTAAATTTTTTGTTCTATTTTCAGTTTTATTTATTTATACTATTGACTGGAGCTGTCATGTTGCGTTTGTTATATTGGCTTGAGTTTCACATACATTTTCTGTTACTTTTTGTTTTTTTTTTTTTTTTTTTATTTTTAAACTGTCCAATTTTGTTGCTTGACAAATTGAACATTAAACGAAATCCAAATAGAGTTCTATTTTTTTTTTTGATTTTGTAATTTTGATATTTGTTATTGAAACTCCTATAAACGTTGGTGGTAGAAGTCGTTTGTAAAACATAAACACCCTGTCATTTTGAATTTAAAGGTTTAAAGAAACATAACAACAAATAAAAAAAACAATATACAAACAAAAACGATGTAACAGTTCTTTACGATCATACAGATTTACAGCATAATTGTTAAAAAATCATTAATCTTTCACAAAGTTGTTTTAACTAGCAAAGAGAACATTTCCTTTGGCAATAAAAAAAAGGGTGCACGAAAGTAGTGTAATTTTAAATCGAATAAAACAAATCAATGATGCTTGCAAAAAAACATGTTTGGAGGTAACTATAATCTAATAGCAACATTATTATTGTTTTGCATAATTTCAATATTATGGTTATGTCAACCATATTATTTTACCTTAAGCATGTTATTACATGCACCATTTCTTTCTCATTTCAAAATGAGTGTGACAAAAGTAACATAAATCAATGTTTTTAAAGCTGTATTTTGTTTATTTTGTGAAAATTTACAAAATGTTTCTGGCAGCACTTTTTATCAACTCCCAAATGTTCTGGAAAAATATTTTTTCAACCTTTAATAAAAACAACTCAAGTGTATTTATTGCTCATGGAGTTGTTACTAAAAAATTGAAAATTGGCACCATTAGTGAATGGTCAACTTTTTTAAGGTTCATGAGCAATTTTCGTATATTTGAAAGGAGTATTAAGCTTTCTATATTAATAAAAGTTTTCATTATTTTTTTTTTGTGATAATTTTAATTTTAACTCATCTTGTCTACTGCAAATAGTGATTTAATATTAACAAAAGTTATCGTAACTAAAGTATCGTTTAAAATAACTATAATTTGTTTACCACAACTATATTTTGTTTTTAGAAAACATATAATGGTTCTTGTAACCATATCACAATTACAGCAAATATTTAGTAAAAACAAAAAATAAGATCGCGAAAAGAAATTTATCGAAGTGCAAGTCAAAAATAAAGATTAAAAGTAAAAATTGATGCTCTAGTGCTTTACATGATCAAGCTACTGCGCTTGAAAAGTAAAGCGCTTATTGATAAAAATTTGTAGACAAGTTATCTTTTCAAATCTTTTTTCATATGGTCAACTTTTTCAAGGGGCACGAGCAATGTTCGTATATTTGAAAAAATAACTTTTCATTATTTTTTTTATTTTTAATTTTAACTAATCTTGTCTACTGCAAATAGTGATTTAATATTAACCAAAGGCATCGTGACTAAAGCATCGTTTAAAATAACTATATATTGTTTACCACAACTATATATTTTTTTATAGAAAACATATAATGGTTCTTGTAACCATATCACAATGAGAGGGAATGTTTAGTAAAAAAAATAAGATCGCGAAATGAAATGATCAAGCTACTGCGCTTGAAAAGTAAAACTCTAATTGATATAAATATAAAAATTTGTATCTTTTAAAATCTTTTCGTGTGAAAGGAAATGAAATTTGTTTTTTTTTGACATGCAGGTAATAATGCTTATGTTAAACTCATCTAGTCCACAAAATTCTACGGTGTTATTATTTGCAAATTTTTTTAGTAGATTGAAATTGTGCAAAAAACCTTTTCTTGCCAGTGTGACTGACTAGCGGCAAACTATAACATTTTACAAAGTTCATGTACGCACAGCAACACAATTTCAATATCTACGAGTATTTCTTTTCTCCCAGAAAACATAAACCGTTTTAGTTTGGAAGCTGTGTAACTATTAAAATCTGTGTCACAGTATACATGAAAGAAGGTTTGTGCTAGTACGTACATATTTTCATGTATAAATATTGGCATATATGATTGATATTTAATCCTTGGAATCAAGGTTTTTATGTCTTTAAAAGAAAAAAAAAAGTAGCAACAAAATCAAAACTGTTGCAATTTGTCTAGTGTTGTTGAATATTATATCTTTGACTTTGTATCGTTTTTCTTTTTCTGCTTTAAATTTAAAGATATTTTGTCGTATGTGTTTTGTTAATTCTATACGAACACTCCCAGATTTAGTTTTTATATCCGTTCATTGGCAACAAACAAATATTCGTTCATGTCAAGATTTAAAGTCCGCATATTTTATGACCCCAAAGCTGCTTGTTGTGCAAACATACATTTTTTTATTGAAGTTTTGCAATTTTTACTGTAATTAATTTTTATATCTTTATATTTTTCATCTTATGCATTCAATGTTTATCTAAAGAATTTCATTGATTTATTTACATCGGGAGGGATTTATTACTGTTTAAATAAAAATTGATAATAATAAATTGAAAATAACTTCGACTAAATTGTTATTTGTTCAAGGTTGCTTTTGTGCAATAATACATAAAAAATAAAAATAAATAAACAAAACTTTAATGTAAAAATAATAAAAATGAAAATTTAGAAATGAAGCTGAAATATGTGTTAAAATTTTTTTAAATATTTTCTTTATGTATAATCAAACATTTAAAAACAATTTGAGTTTAATTTCATTTCCGATTAGCTTTTGTTCGACTTGTTTCATTTTCAGCCGAAAGCAAAGTGAAATGGCATCATTCGATAAATGATGTTGCCAGATTGAATTAATACAAATACAAGGAATACTATGTGGATTGTGTGTTAATACCCAGTACGACCTGGAGACATAGAGATTAGATCTGCCAAAGCAATTATTTTAAGATGAGCAGCGACCATCGCGTAGAGCAATGATTTCAAGGAAATAAGTTTACAGGAATTAATGATGATTAAAATTTTTGTGAAATCTGTCTTTTTTGCTGCAAAAAAAATTTGTAGGGCCGATGTTAAGTATCTTTATGATTCATAGATTCTGATCAGTAAACTGAAATGTTTAAGTTTTAAGAATAAAAGTAGACGGTGTTCGAATTCCTAGAATTCTAAAAGGGTGGTGAACATTGTGAATGTATCATAGGATATATAGAGCTGATATCGAAATATGTACCGATAGTATAATTATTAATCTACTGTATAAGCAAAATGCCGAATTTCTCTAAACGAAATTACGAAACATCTAAACCTCTAGGGCTTCGGGGCATGAGATTGTACCCCAAAAATTATATAATATCGTTCAATTAATAAAATAAAGACACGATAATAATAATAAGACATTTTTCTGGCATTATAATTTATGTATGACTTCCAGCATATAACCGCCCCACTTGGCTCTAAAGTATTCTAATCTAGTGTTCCAATTAACGATGATTTTTTCAAAATTTATGGTCGAATAACGAATGTTTTTCTTCTTAGCGGTTAATTGTTTCGGCCTGCTCAGAAAAAAGTCTGCTTAATCCTGGAGGCCTATAGTTTCTTTCAGTAAACAATTATCATAATTTTAATATGATTGCCACGGCTGGCTCAGACTTAGTCTAATCTTCGATAACTTTTTCCAACATTTGTGGCCGTATATTGTCAATAACGCAGCCAAAGTTGTCCTCCAAAGTGGTCAATCGTTTTGCGCCTATCGGCATATAAACTATCGACTTGACATATCCCCACAAACAATACTCTATCGGCGTTAAATCGCAAAAATTGGAACCCAATTCACCGACCTTTAATGTGATACTATGCGGTTACCAAACGTCTCTTTCAATAAATCGATTATGGCACGAGCTGTGTGACATGTTGCGCCGTCTTGTTGAAACCACAATTCCTGCACATCATAGTTGTTCAGTTAATGAATGAAAAAGTCGAAAATCTTGGCTCTATAGCAGTCACTTTACCGTTCTGATCACTATCGTTTTTAACAAAGTACGTACCAATGATTCCACTAACCCATAATGCACACCAATCAGTCAGGTATTGTTTATTGACGTATTCATTCAAACAAAAGCTTCATGACTACGCATATTAAGCGTATGAAAATCTGGATCACCGAATTTGCATAATCTAACGGCGTTGTTCAAGCGCCAGTCTATTTTTGCCAAACCCAATTAAAGATAAATCCCTTGACAGCTGACATAATAGCCTCCAGTTAAAAATGTCCAAATGCCAACTTCATTATAGTTTTAAATTTTCCAGTATAACAGAGTTCCAGGTGCGGATGTAAAACGAATCACACTATACGAGTTGTTATAGTTATGGGATTTTATCCTACGAGTTCAAAATTATTTAGGGGTACCGCAAGGCTCCGTTCTTTCTCTTACCCTATTTCTCATTTTCTCATTCTTTCGCAGATGACAGCACCATTTGTCATCTGTATGTATTTGGCTATACACCGAGCCAGTTGGTGCGTTCTAAACGGCGGAACATGAATGAATACGATCTCGCGACCATTTTGGAAGGGGGTCGTGTAAATACAGTCGATTTTAATGCCCGTAAGACGCAAATTTGCATGCTTACGCATAGATCAGTGTTCGGAGTTGTTGCTGCATCTATTACTATGGGTGATATCGATATTACGGAATCGGTCGTTTTTGACGTTCTTGGCATGAAAATTCAGTGTAATGTCCGATGGACTAAAGACATTTTTCAAGTTTCTCAAGAAGCTTTCAAGTGCCTCAGTTTTTTAAAACGGTATAAGAGATAATTCATACTATTTATACCAGTTATATCCGTTCAAAAATGGAATATAACTCTCATATATGGGCCTGTCGCCCCAAAATCTATTTTGGAGTCGCTCGACCGGAGAGGGCCAAGAGGCTCATTGGGAACAGTAGGGTATCCAACTCTATTGATTTTCGAGAGAATCGACACAATGTGGGATGTATCTCATTATTTTATTGTTACTACTATGGTTAATGCTCTAATGAAATTAGGCAACTTGTTTCTGTTACTCGCACGTTTTCGCGTTTAACTCGATTCTAGTTGAGAACGCAACCATTTGTGGTTGATTTTTCAGTGAATCGCACTACGAATCACAGGTAAAATTCTTTTTTTTTTAGCAGAATAGTCCGCATGTGAAATAAACTCCCTCCAGAAGTCTTTCCTGTCACTTTCAATTTAGGAAACTTCAAATTGAATCTCCACAAACACTACTCTCTCTTTCCTCCCTCTAACCTAATTTCCTAGTTCTGGCGCTGAAAGAGAATATTGGACTTAAAGATCCCTTTTCGCTCAATATGGCTGTAGAAGATCTGTAATTCTCTTTGGGTGCATATAACGATTAAATTGCCATCCTAGTAGCTGTTCCGGCGGGGCAAATGCACCATCTGGTGCAAAAGTAGAATCTCTTGTGTAATTGCTTCGTTTATAATTGCCACGAAAAGACTAGAAGGATTACTTCACTATTGGCTGACGCCTTTGCGAATTGGGTTGGTTTCGTTGGCTGCAAGACTCACAGATCTTTTGAAGTGCCACATAAGATGATCTTTCTCTTAGACAGTTCTAGAATCAAATATATGATTTGAAGTCTAGTTACGAGGGTGTTACATAAAAAACTTTAAAAATGCAAAAATTATATTTTTTTACTGTTGTCGTTCCTTTCGGCGTAAACCGTCAATGCTGGCTGTTTCGTCGATAAAATCGGCGAGCGCTTTTATTATGATGACATCATTATCAAGCCGTGTTCTAGGCTGTATTAGTGAGCCAGTGAACGAGACTAGGTACCTGGCATTATATGCGGGGCTAATTTAATATTTCCGTCTTGTATTATTATTCAGATGTGTGCCGCCCTGAGAATGTTTTTCGTTTCTTAGAGTGCATGGGTAGTTTTAGTGATGTGAAAATTATGCCTGTCGGTTTTGGCGTATATTTTTTATTTTTGGCGAAATTTCAATTATGGCATATTTCGATATTTTTTTCCAATGACATTGTGATTGTTTGTCGATTTCGTGATGGTATTTTTTTTTGTTGTGATTTGTGATTTGTAATGCTTCGGTTTGTATTGTTGTAAATAATTTCTGCCATTGGTCTTTAAACACTTTATAAAAATTCATAATTTTTTTTGCTTTCCATTGAAAATTCAAAATCGTTGAGAAAATTACGAAGTAAAAATTTGTTGAACCCGTGTTATTTTTTTAAAAAAATGTATCCTTTTTGTTTTTGAAGTCGTTTTTATATTTCTGAAACATCAACTTAATTTTAAAATATTTTCATTTTCTAACAAAGTATTATTCAAACGATTTACCTAAAAGACGACACAGTGTGCAGTCCCAAAGTTTTCATTATCGGTCATTTCTCTCTTTAACAAACAAATTATTTGTGTTTAACTAATTAATGAATGAATTCTTGTTTTTTTTTTAAACAAATCATGTGCAAATATTTTTTAATTCTCTAAATGAAGCTGTTTATATCTAGAGATTTTTGAACTTAAAATCCTTCTTGACAGTAATTTTGTGCTTTTGAGAATCGCAAGATAATATTTATTATTGCCTGTTTTTGTTTTGGTTATTTAAATTAAAAAAATTCTTTTGTTGGAGGCGATTTCAAAAGCTTAAGAATAAATAAAATTCAAAATTATCCACTTCATAAATCATTAGAAATTTACGCTTCCTTTTTTGAAAATTTCTCATTTCTCATCTTTTAGAAATTGATGAATAATTCCAGAAAGCAAAAAAATAAAGAAAGAATTCCATCAACCTGAAAAATACACATCTTGAGTGCAAGCAATTATTCTTTGTTTTGTTATTGTTGCCATTAATTAATTTGTCATTATTTTGTGTAATAAAACACTTTTAATGATAAAGTTTATTAACAAATTTCAAGGTTAACATTTTGTTATGTCTTTACACACACACACACACACTCACTCTGTCTTGCTTGTTGTATTAAAATTGAGCTGTGGTGTGTCGTCTTAAATTTTATATTTCTCAACGAATAATTGTAATAAATTTTATTATTTTACTAAAACTAAAAAGAAGCTTGTTAATTAATGACAGCTAAAAAATTTGTTGACTGAATTTATATGTTATGCATCAATTTATATAATTTTTGAAAAGGACATTAATTTCTACTTTATACTCTTACTGTCTTTAATAAACAGCAGAGCGCATTGCTTTAATTACAAAATTCTAGTTTTAAAGGAGTTTTAAGGATTTTATCTATAAGTTTGCTCAATAGAGGACTTAACAACATTAAATTATTGAGGACCCATGCTCTGCTCTTGATTGATTATGACGTTGATTGGGACATTTGCCAATTTTTGAAAAATCGAAACCATTTTGTGGTGTCATCAAAAATAAGTTAAAAAGGAGTTATTCGCTTAGATCATATTTTTGCAAATAATATGTACAAACATCCTGTTGGGGCAGTCTCCCCACAAAAAAAATTTCTATGACGGAGTTTAAAAGGTGTCTACAATCTTAAGTCTCGGTCATATGGTGCTGCGATTATTTACAATAGATAATGTACGCTTGTTAAGCAGTTTGCCATTATTTTTTTTTCACTAATTAATAACTTTAAGTAAAAGGAATAGTTAATAGTAATTTCTTTTTGTAATATATTCTCTCATGCAGAGAAGTGTGGATGTCTATTTCTAAATTCTTTCTTGTTGTGACTCTCAGTAATTTTTCCCTAAGGTCTACGAAAAATTGTGAGCGACTGTTAGCTGTTATAGTGGACGTTTAATATAACTCTAATTTCCTCGAAACAATACAACAGATTTTGGCTATGTTTATCTATAGTATCAGCTCTGGTTGGTCTATCAGTGTTTAGACACTTATAAGATTTGTCAAAATTCTCCCGTATTAATCGAAGATTTTGAAATATTTGTTCGATATTAATAAAACAAGACAACACTTGTTGTGATAAGCAAACATATAATAGTGAAGAAAAAAACATTTTCAAGTATTAGCGGGATATTTTTTCTTTCATTTTATAACAAAAGTATGTTAATTTATATAAAAATAAAAATTTAGCTGCGCTTAAGTGCGCCAACTTAAATAATTGTTATTTTTTTGGGTCGACTCGAATGAAAATGCGAGACTTTTTTAATTCTTAGATTGAGTTAAAGGAAAACAAGGCTGCAGTTAAAAAATTATCAGTAATTGTGAGAGCTCGAATAGGGAAATCTTTGCAAGCGAAAGACGTTCAAAAAATATATATTTTAAATTTAGAATTAAAGCGGATGTGGTCCGATTGCAATCGAAAAAGGGACCGGTTCGAGTGTAAGTTCTGTGAGTGGCTAAATACCGATTTGCCAATACATGATTTTATTATTTTTCGATTTTGCTTTCTAGAACCCTAGTTCTAGCCATGTACGTGGTAGACCTTCGGAGTATCTTTTGAGTGTTTACTTTACATTGGGTATAAGCCCCCATTAAGTTTAGGAAAACATTAGTCCCAAAATGTGGAGGATATCTTTTGAAACTGTATCACTGCATAGAGAAGATATGTATAGTTTAAGTGAATCGTAAAGTTATAATAAATCTGTTAATTATAATTATTTATTTTGATTATTTGTTCGATCTATTAATTGTTAATATCCAGGTATATATACCCTGAAGATGCCACTTAAAGTTTGTGGCGAAATATTGGCTAATAAAGAGTAAAATAAAAATAATTGACCTCGAGCTTGAATATTGATATACCTGGATACTGTTAATTATATTTAGATATTTTCTTTTACAAAATTTAAATTAATTGTTTCACTATAGTATTCTACTCCAAATTTAATATCATGAAAAGTATTACTTAATAAGTAATTTATATTTACATATTTCATTTTACATATTTAGAGTCCAGTTCCTAAAATCTCGAATATATTCTAGATACATATATATATATATACATATATATATAGATACATATATATAGATACATATATATATATATAAATATACTTTACTTTAAGAATTCATCTAATTAAAAAAAATATGTATATTTTCCTCGGAATTAATTTAAAAAAATTTATATAACTATTAATTTTTTTTTAAATTTTTTAGCCTAACGTGGGCCTTATCTGAATTGAATCAAATTTGGTCAAATCATTGAAAAAATATCACATACAATTACTGTAAACAGAATTTCATAAAGTTAGCATTTTTTTGTAACTTTTATGACACTTTTAAATTTCAGGATATACTGGAAGGACACCAATCCTTGCTCCGAAATTTTTTAAATTTAAAATTTTGTTACGTTTTGCCAACCTAAATATGTGTGCCAAATTTCAGCTCTTTACAAAAACTTCTTCTATTTATGGCCACTCGTTTCGACAATATTTTATTTTGTAAAGAATTAACTCAAATAAGCATGACTTATCAACTTGAGGAATGGAAAATAGGGCCAAAAATATATAATTATATAAAAAACTATTTAACCAAAAGGAAAATATTGGTAAGGAATAACTAGCATCACTCTATAACTAAATCCTTAGACAATGGCATTCCACAGGGTACACCGCTATCGGTCATTCTTTTTTTAATAGCGTACAACAAACTTTTGAATATAATATCTTTGCACAAGGAACTAGACTTTGTTGCTTACGCAGATGATTATGTTATTTAAAAAAAAAAAACTTAACAAAGTAAAAAACCAGAACATTGACCTAGTCGATTTGATTTCGGACATAACTAACTGGGGTTCTATCTCAGGAGCACAGCTATCTATAGATAAATGTAAACACTTACATATATGTAGAAAACATAATTGCGTCCCCAATTTACATGCTGGTAACCTTCCAATTGAACTGAAAATACTTGGAATTACCTTCGACAACCGTTACAGATGGTACTCTCACATCACTAATCTTATCTCTGCCCTTTCCATACGATTAAATATCATTAAATGCCTCTCGTTCAGAAAGTTTGGTTGTAATACAGCGTCACTTTTAAATGTTTAGTACCATTATTTCCAAAATTAACTATGGTATATATTTATATGGATTTTCTCCAAAGAGTAGTTTAAATAAATTAAAAACAATATTTAACTCGGCCATAAGGATGTCCCTAGAAGCTTTTAGAACGACTCCAAGTAGGAAGATGTTATTTGAAGCAAATGTTTTGTCCATCGAAGAATATAGGGACTTCGCTACAACTAAGCTCTTTAAAACTATAATGTTCAATGACCAAAATCCTTTGTGCAAGGCCCTAACAAATGCAATCATTTAAAAATAATTATTCAAAATACCATCAACACTTACACGAATAATACAATCATGTGAAAAATACAACATACCATACAACAATAAGCAACAATATCCGAACAAATTTCCTAACTGGCTCATCAACCCTATCACAATTAACACATCCCTCAGAGAACTAAGAAAATCCTCAACAAATACAGAAATATATTAACAAAGATTTCTTGAAATCCAATACCAGCTAAAAGACCATAAATTCATTTACACAGATGGCTCTAAAGGTGTTAAGGGCAGTAGCTTTAGCATTGTTGATAAACACAAAACAATAATTAATTCAATTTTGCCAGAATACAGCACTAATTTTTCAGCTGAATTAATAGCAATTTACGAGTCTGTCAAATATGTTACAGGACGCATGGGGAAATTTGCTATCTGCACCGACTCTCTCTCTCTCTCTCTCTGCACTGGATGCCATAAGTTACTGCAATAATGATCAGTTTTACACAAAAACCATAAGACAATTTATTATTGAAAGACAACCTGACATTAAGCTCATCTGGATCCCAGGTCATTCTGGAATAAAGGGCAATGAGGCAGCGGATGCTGCCGCAAAAGCTGCTTTAAACGCCCCTCTTGTAACTACACCTAACCTATTTTTGGACGATATTAAAATATTTATAAAACACAACACAAAAATTAACGACAATTGGGGGTTAACTACTGACTGGTACAGGAAAATTAACCCTAAAAAAACTAACGCCTACATGCTGCTCAAAAATATCAATCACAACCTGCTACCAAGAAGAGACCAAATTAAAATAATAAGACTAAGACTAGGTCACCCTAGAATCACAAATGCTCATATGATTGATAAGAATATACCAAAGCAATGTCCTTTCTGTAGTTTGATCCCTATTACCATTGACCATCTTTTATTTAGCTGTCCCCACATTAATACATTTAAAAACCTATGTTGTCTTAGTAATAACGAAATTACTCAACTAATGAACAGTACTATGATCGATGATAACATTAAGACCCTTTCTAATTTTTTAAAAAAGTATAACCTTTATAATTTAATTTAAAATTAATTATAATATTGAGCTTAAGACCATCGCTGTCATAGCTCTCCTCCATAATTTACTTGTAAGCTTAATATGTTAATAAAAAAAAAAAGCATGACTTGTACTAAATGGTGTGGATAATAAAAGTTTTGGTTTAGTACTTAAAATTTGGTTTCTCAAAAAAAAGGGAAAATTTTGTCGGCATTTGTTTTAACAAAAAAAAAAAAAATCCAATTCTTCTCAAAACAGTTTTCTTTGTTGTTGAATGTATCGACAGTGTATTTATTTAGTACGCAATATACGCGTTGTAACTTTATGTCACTTTTAGTTTTTTGTTACAGAATTTATAATCAGTTTAGTTTAATATTTAAATTGTTTATTTATTTTTTTTGGAAATTAATTATATTTGCGTGTTGCTTATCATTAATTAACCCACGTAACAAATTAAAAAAAGAAAATTGAATCGCTTTAGCGCTATAACTCGAAGTTTATTTTTTTAAAAATGGTTGTTTATTTACAACTTTGTAAAATTTTTTGCTTTTCAATTGCTTGTTTTTGTTTATTTGAGAACGATTTGGTTTTAGCGGTTTTTTATATTCATCTTTCTAAAGCAAATGTTTCGCTAGTACGACGAACGGGTGATTCATTAATGAGACATTTAAAATTTAGATTTACTCTGTATAAAGTTTCCCTTTCAAAGTAAAATTTTAGTTTTATTTATCAGTATTTATTTAGGTCTTTAATTTAGTTTCCTTCAATAGCTAATTGATTTACTAACACATTTCTATTCTTTTTTTTTCACCCATAAACTTTTGTAATTAGAGTTGGAATCTTGGCATGTCTAATCTTTAGTCATAGATACGCTCAAATTATTTGTTGTTGGGATTGAACTATTTATTTGCTGGTGCTTTCATTACAGCATTCCACAGATCATTACAACTCTTGGTTTAGTAGACTGTAGAATTGAACTGTAGAAATACACAAATTAAAAAACTAAATTTTAACTTTTAGCCTTAATTTAATACATCTTGGAAAAATTTATAAAATTCTCACAAATGTGTTGTGCTTTATTTATTGATCAATATGTTTCTTTTTTTACTTTGTTTTTCTTTATTCAACGATTAGTCATACGTAAAGAATGTTGGAACGTTTAAAAATGTAAAAAAAAAATCATTGTAACGGGTGTTTTTTTTTATACGGCTAAAAAAATTTAATTTGACAACACTTTTTTAATTGGTGACCATTTTGTGATTTCAAAAACCTTTAAATTGTGCACGATGCTTCTAAGTTGTGCAAATTGGAGCCCAAAACAATTTGATTGACTGATTGATATCGGCTTTCATAAGCGAATTTTGTTTACTGGCGAAACTCACTTTTTTGTTTGAAAGGATACGTGTCAATAACCAAAAATGTTAAAACTGATTGTTTGGTGTGCTTTATGGGCTGAAAATTCTTTAAAAACGATAGTTGTCGTTGGTTCGCTTTAGTTTCAACAAGACGGCCCAGCAAGTCATACAGCTCGTGCCACAATTGATTTATTGCAATAAACGCTTGGTAACTACTTAGTTTCTGGTTTCGAATCCGTGAATTGGTGTCCAAAAAAACTGATTGTTTGGTCTGCTTTATGGGCTGAAACTTCTTTAAAAACGATAATTGTCGTTGGTTCGCTTTAGTTTCAACAAGACGGCGTAACAAGTCATACAGCTCGTGCCACAATTGATTTATTGCAATAAACGCTTGGTAACCACTTAGTTTCTGGTTTCGAACTCGTGAATTGGTCTCCAAAACGTTGTGTCTTAACTTCGCTATACTATTTTCTATCGGGCTAAGTGAAGTCGCATAGTGTACGACTGACTACTTAGATGTCAGCATTCTCCGATTGATTGCGGATATGCGAACTCAATTGTTGAAAAAAGTCATCGAAAATTTGATCTCTATAGTAGGCTACGTCCAAGGCAGCTGTGGCAATCATTTGACAGAAGTCATATTTAAATTTTAACGCCAGAAGTAAATTTTATGACAATTTAAAACATTCATCTTTATTTCATTCCATTTCAAAATTCTATAGCTCTACACAAAACACCCTTTAGATAACAAAAGAAGTGAAAAAGAAGGAAGAAGAATATGCTTTCGAACATAAAATTGTACAGTTAGCAAACCAAAATTAAAAGCTGCATTGCCAAGTAACAAATACAAATAATACAGTGAGAAAATTTGGACGTACAGTGAAATACAAAAATAAATTGAATAAAAGTTAAAATTATTAATAATCAAATAGCTGCCCATCTCTGTTATAATACGTGGGTTGCTATTTATATTTGTGGCCTAAGGATGAAAACACAAGCATTCTCCATGAAGATTAATACACATTTGCATGCGTTGGAACCAATTTTCAAAGCACTTTTTCCACTCCGATTTAGTTACTTCTAAAACATGGGTTTTGAATGCAGAAACTGCTTCTTCGGGTGTAGGAAACCGTTGTCTACGTAGTTTTTTCTTCAAGTTCGGAAACAAAAAGAAGTCATTAGGTGGCAAGTCAGGGCTGTACAGCGGATGACCCATCAATTCAATGTTTTGCCCTGTCAAAAACTTCATTGTTTCAGCCGATCGGTGACAGCTCGCATTGTCGTGTTGCAGAATGATGCGTCTTTTCTTTGACTTCTGCCGAAGTTTCTCAAAGACTTCTGGCAAACAAATAGTGGTGTACCATGCCGAATTAACCGTCTTACGTTGCTCTAATGGCACAGTCGCCACATGACCGGTAATGCCGAAGAAACAGGCAACCATTTGCTTTGATGTTCTTCTTCCACGAACAACTTTGGTGGGATTTCGCTTGTCTTGAAAGACCCATACGGTGGATTGCTGTTTTGTTTCAGGATCATATGAATATATCCATAATTCGTCACCTGTGCAGATATTATAAACTGCTTTTGATGCGCCTTGAGCGAATTTTTGCAACATTTTCTTGCACCAATCAACACGAGCATCCTTTTGTGCGTTTGTCAGGTTATGATCTTATTGATGCTTGTCATAGTAATCCTTACAGATGCTTTAATCTCGCGATATGTTACATGACGATCATGCTTTATCAACTCATGCACAGCTGCGATGTTTTCTGGCACAACAACCGTTGTTTTTTTTGTTTTCGGACCAGCACTCAGGGGATGACCCCTACATATGCAAAGCATTGTGCCAGAACTAGGAAATTAGGTTACGGGAAGGAGGAACGAGGGAGTAGTGTCTGTGAACATTCAGTTTGAATTTTCCCAGATTGAAAGTGACAGGAAAGATCTCCGGAGGGATTTTCTTTCACATACGGACTGTTCTGCTAAAAAACGAATTTTCCCTGTAATGCGTAGTGCGATTCACTGGCCAATCAACCACAAATGGATGTGCTCTCAACGAAAATCGTGTTAAACGCGAAAACGTGTGAGTATCGGGAACAAGTTCCCTAATTTCATTAGAGCACTTTCCATTGTAGTAACGATAGAACAGTGAAATACACCCCACATTGCGTCGATGCTCTGGAGGATCAATAGAGTTGGATACCCTACCGTCCCCAATGAGCCTCTTGGCCCTCTTCTGTACGCGGTCGAGTAACTCCAAAATAGACTTTGGAGCGCCGGCCCATACATGAGAGTTGTATTCCATTTTCGGACGGATATAGGTGGTATAGATAGTACGGAGATCGGATGGAGTGAAGTATCTTTTACACCGTTTTAGAAAACCAAGGCACTTGAAAGCTTCTTTAGAAACCTGAAAAATATGCTTAGTCCATCGTCAAAAATATCAAGAACTGCCGATTCTTTAATACTTATATCACCCAAAGTAACAGATGCAGTACCACCACCGAACTCAGATCTATGCGTTAGCATGCAACATTGCGTCTTACGGGCATTAAAATCTACTCTATTCACACGACCCCATGCCAAGATTGTCGCGAGATCGTGATTAAGGGTATCATTCATGTTCTGCCTTTTGGAACTAACCTCCAAATGGCCTGGTCTCCTACGAAATGAATATGAGTGACAAATGGCGCTGTCATCGGCAAAAGAATATATAGGGTTGAAAGTTCGATAAAGAAGGTTATTTAGAAAAATAAGGAAGTGTAGGAGAAAGAACGGACGATCTTCACGGGATTCGTCCTGGAGTGATTGTCGGTCACGATTGAATTCGTTATACCAGTTTTTAATGGTGCTGTAAGAAGATGTTTCATTACCATATAAGGAATTAAGTTCATCTGTGCACTGTTGTCGTGTCAGGCCACGTCGAAAGTTATGAAAAATTATTGCACGAAAATGTTCACGAGTTAATTTCATTTTCTCCGAAGATCACTTGTTGAACCTGCTATCACTAACACTAACAACAATAAAATGACAAAATGTTTTCGTTGAGGTTATGTTTAACAATGTGAAGGTTGCACTGGAAACATCAGCTGGTGCCTAGCAACAGTCAGTGTTACCAGGCCAGAAATATAAATAGCAGTCCTCGTATATTTTATGAAGGTCTTATTATATATTATGAAGGATTATTGTTGTTACTTATTTAAGTTAAAATTACGATTAAATTGCCGCTCTTTCTAAATTTGAGGTTGGGAAGTAAATTGGCTTAAAGCACACAGTTTTTTCTGACAACCTAAATTTTGTTGATATCAATGTCAAGTAGAAATAGCATGTTGGAAGACGTCTGCTTTTTTCACGACATTTAGAGCACATTTTGCAACAAAGCGTCGCTTATCTATTTAATTAAGCGTTTAATTTCCTCTTTTAGAGCGTTAGTTGTTTGTCAGTTGGTCAGAGAAAGTTATCCAGCGGCGTAAAATTTGTAATCAATCAAATCAAGAAATTAAGTGACCGTGACAAATCACTCAAAACATTAAACATTTTCTCAAAAAATCCCCAATTCCCAAGCAAACTTATTTCCTTATTTTGGAAATACATTTCCTAATGTGAAAACACTAGTTTATAATTAAATCATTTATGAATTTAATTCAACAAGCAATGCAAAATTCCCAACTCCGCATATACTTTTTTATGTTGCCAGAGTTCAAATATTTTACGGTACGTTACGTAGTACTTTTTACAGATTTTTTTAAATTCTTGTTTCTATTTAGAATTCAGCAAAAGCGGAATTAATTTTTATAGGTTGTAGATGTTTATTTACAATAATGCTGGAATGCCTTTGGCCAGAGACAAGCTTGAACCAAAAAAAAAAAAAAAACAAAACACAAGAAAGAAAAAATGCAATACCGATACTATGAGTCATTTTATAGTATTGTGTTAGTGTGTGTGTGTATTTATTCTTAAAACCTTTCCAATAGCACAAAATCAAAGAAAGCATTGGCTCTCTCAATAGCAATAAATTCTTAACCAATGTTGTTATAAACATCACATGATGATCGATAAAAATGAACATTTTCTTTCGTTTAAAATCACGTAATCATATCGGCAACATTGTATGTCATGAAAATGATACATTGAAAACGGTTTTCAGTTTTATGAAGTTTTCAGGTAAATCGAATGTCCAACAATTTAATTTAGCGTATTGGAAGACATCACATACAAAGGACACGCCCTTAGCTAACAGTTTTTGTTTGACATGCAAACGGAACCTGCAGCAACATTCTCTAAAAGGAACGGTCTTGACTTTAGCGTATAAAATTTTATTTCTATTCGAAAAGAAAAAAATTTTATGCACATTACGAGAAAATCAAAATTGTTATGCTGGTACGTTAAGAAGAACGTAAGAACGGTTGAGGCAAGTGCTTTGAAGCCGTTAAACATAATTTATGGGAGCAAAAACATGAACATAAAATAAAATGAAAATAGATGCCGGAGAAGGTATCCTCAATAGAGTTGTTAGAGAAAATACTGCCTGTTGAGTGAAGACCAGCATGTGGGAGCACAAGATTAAAATGTGTCATCATTTAAGCGGTACTGTTCGTAGTTGTAAAACAAAGTAGCTGAGAGTTAAGGTACGGTCACATTAGTCAAATGTTTGCCTCAAAATTGTTTGTTGGTGTTTGATTGAAATTTGTTTAACAAAATAAAAAATTTGTTTTGTGGAAACAACCTGCAAATACCGGCAAATAGATATAGGGGAAAACATGTTTGCCCTGTGGTCACACTTGAACAAATATTTAAATCTGAAAAATATTTGATTAAACTGTCAAAAAACATAAATTTATTTGCCCCAACTACACACAGAAAAGTATAATTACAAGAAAGAGTATGGACAAAGTTGAAGAATTTCTGGTGTTAGGTTGTGGAGCAGCATTAGTACTTCTTTTAGAAGAAGAAAAGAAAAAAAAATCAAAGGCAGTGGGAGCGGGTCTTGGGTTTCTTTTTCACGTTCCTTTTGCACGCAATCTAAGAAAAAAAAGCGTGACCTTGTTCCGTACAGATGCAGCTGTGTCGTTTGTGAGAGTTTTCAGCTCACTTAATAAATAATTACAGAGTGTGATTTGTTTTACATCCGCGCCTGACTATGTAGTCTTAATCAGATGGTGGACAAACCACTACTGTATAATTTGGCACGTCATACAGGCGTCCTAGGAAGCCGAAGACATAATTCTATGCAACAGAACCACCTAGTTGCAACTTTAATGATTTCAGTGCAAGTCTGCAAACCATCACACCTTGCTAAAGAGTTGGAGACTTTCTAACTCCTGTCCAGAAAACATGTCAAGCATGCTCACTGGACTGGATCATTCACTTTGCGTGTCATTATCAGTGAGATGATCCTGGCCACCATAGAACCATAGACTGTTATGGGGCCTCGAAACCACAATCACCACGATGCTCCCATATAGGGGCCAACCTCAATGATCAGCCAGAGAACTATTATAAGTCTAAAGAGACAAATAATGAACTCTGCGGCTCACTGATCTCCGTGGAAATAAAATGGAGCTTCCAGTTGACTCCCTGCCTGTCTTCAGGGGACTGGGCTCCCTTTTTCCCCAGTTGCACTGTGTCTGAATAGTGGAATATCTATAAAGACCATATTTATATGCCCCTGGGGGGATAATAATAAATAATTACATAACGTCCAATTTGGATCCGTATAATTTTTTGACAGTTCTTTAATAGCTGTAATAGCTTCGCGCATTGTGTCAGCTATAAGCGCCGCCGCAGTTGAATTTGCTTCATTTTTTTGATTTTTTGTTTGATGCCGTTTTGATAACGGAGGTGTTGAGGATTCCGAGTGATCAAAAGCTGTTAGGGAAACATGTACTTACATTTATATTTAATTCATATATGTAATTGCAATTATACTTACAATTGCAGTCTGACACATCATCAAATAATATATTTGATATTGTTTGTTCTGTCTGCAGATCCTCATCACACCCAACAAAGTTCATGATGTTATAAAACCTCCATTTTGGAGTCATTGATGCGCCTTGGCCCGATTTAGTTTTGACCCTGCCGGCATAGCCACGATACTGAATACGCAGGTTTGTCCATTTTGCTGTTAAATTTGCCGTGGAGTATTTTTGATTATAATGATCGAAAATGTTCTGCCAAGCAGTGTCACGCATTACTTTGTTATGGTACCCTGCATCTGCCGCATTCCATAAACATTTATGTGTCTCAACCAAAGAAATTAGTTTTGTCACGTCAACGTCGTCCCAGTCTCGAATAACTTTCGGTTTTTTTCGCGGCTTTTTGTTTTTTGGAGGGACTGTTAAGTTTGCAGAACCTTTAGGTCGGTAAAATTGCATATTTTCACTACTTGTTTCAATTTTTTCATCGAAACTAGATGTTTCCACGGGAAAAAAATTTTTCAAAAAATATTGCATGTACAGAAAAGGTTCAGTTTCTCAGGTTCAGTACTCTTTTCATTTTCTTTTCCACTTAAATGTAATTTGTATGAAGTATAGTTCAACTAAACTTTATTTTTTACGAATAAGAGCATAGATAAAAAGGTGATTTTAAATCCAATTATATTATTTGTTTAAAATTGCTTTTCATTTTAAAATTAACATTTATGTCTAATATTTTTTAGGTTTAGTATTTTCAGTTCAATTGAGGGTTTTTTTTTACTTTTAGCAGCTGTTATTTGCCTCTGTTTTCTCTTACAAAAAATTTGTAAAATCAAATATTTATTTGCCCAAAAATGAGTCAAATATTTGACATTGAGTGGTCACATTATGTTCACATTAAAAACATTTTTGTTTGCCGGCATATAATTTTATTTGCCAGCAATCAGCTGTTTTGCTGTTTACCTGTCAATAATATTTTGTGGTCAGACAATTATTTGACGTTTTTAGTCAAATGTTTGCCAAATGTGACCGTACCTTTAGTATTTAAAAAATTAGTCGTTTAATATTCCAAACTAAAGCATTAAATATAAGTGTTAGATATATTGAATCACCCTTTAGTGTTGATCTTAACATTCAATATGTGTGGCATCTCTCTTGTAAGGAAACATGAAAAGAGTAAATAAAAGAAGCTCATAGCATAAGTTTAATAAAATGTATAGTGATAAGAAAAGAAACATGAAATAATAAAGTCAGTATCCATTTGAACTTAGGCTGATACATTACAAAAATGGCGACGAGCTCTGCGGTAACGGTGTTTCAGAGTTCTGGAATTCCAGAATATAATTCCAATGTTGGTTGGAAAATTTGGCGTGAACAATTAGAAATTCACTTTACCGAATTAAAATGTGAAGACGATAATACAAAACGAGCAATCCTTTTAAAGTCGTTGGGAGCAGAGACGTATTCCATTTTGCATAGTTTATGTGATCCAGATTCGCCAGCACAAAAGACATACAAGGAACTGTGCAAAATACTTGAATCTCACTTTACTCCACCTACAATAATTTTTAGTGAAAGAAAAAATTTTCACACATCCATTAAGGAAGAGGGGGAGTCGGTAAGTGAGTGGTATGCTCGAATAAAAAAATTAGCTTTAAATTGCAAATTTGGTGAGCATTTAAACATTATGATTCTTGATCACTTTATAATTGGCCTTCCATCTCCAATTTTTGAGAGGTTATGCGAAGAGGATGAAAGCCTAACATTAGAACAAGCTTTAAAAAAGGCAATGATAATGGAAACAAAATTAGGCAATAAAATGACACGTGAAGAATGCGAAGTAAAGTATGTATACCAAAATGAAAGGCAAAGAAAAAAAAATAACGGGCAAAATACAGTCACAATGAGCAGAAGGCGAGGCAGTAACAGCAGCAGCAAAAATCATTTTGACGGCAGCAGAAATAAAAGTAAAGGTACATGTGTACATTGTGGATGGAGAAACCATGAAGCAGCGAACTGCAAGTTTAGAGATAGTATATGTTATCAATGCAGAAAAGTGGGACATTTGGCTTCGGTTTGCAAACAACAAAATAAAAGATTTGTTAATTATGTATCTGATTCAGATAGTGACGTCACAGTCAATAATATTTTTGAACATTCTATTTTCAGTATTAAGGATAATTCTTTTAGTGGAATTTACTCTTTGCCAGTGACAATTGATGGTATCAAACTAAAAGCAGTGTGTGATACTGGTGCTCCTTGTAACTTGATCTCAGAACAATTCTATAAAGAAAACAAAATTAAAATACCCCTTAAAGAATGCAAAATTCCATATGTCAACTATAGTGGACAACAAATTGCTCTTATTGGTGAGTACGATGCAAGAATAACATACGAGGGAATTTCCAAATATTTAAAGGTAGTTGTTACAAATACAAATAATCAACCATTGCTTGGCCGAACGTTTTTGAGAGCATTTAATTTTGAACTAATGCAAGTTTGTGCAGTAAAAACAGGAAATTTCTCAGTTATTGCGGATCAAATTAGATTAGAATTTTCAGAGGTATTCGAAAAAAGCCTTGGAGCATATAATATAGGTAACATTTCTTTAGATGTTGTTAGCAACACAAAGCCTGTTTTCTTTAAGCCGCGTCCAGTAGCCTTCGCGTGGAGGAAAAAGGTAGAAGATAAATTACGGAAAATGATTGAAGAAGGGATAATTGAACAAATAGATAACTCTGAGTGGGGAACTCCACTTGTTCCAATTCTGAAACCAAACGGGGATTTAAGAATATGTGGTGACTACAAGGTCACATTAAATAAATACCTTGTTGATTTTAAGTATCCACTTCCTCGCATAGAAGAAATTTTCGTTTCACTCCAGGGGGGTGAACTGTTTACCAAATTAGATTTATCGAATGCATATAATCAGCTCATACTAGATGAAAAGTCACAGCATTTATGTTCATGCAGCACACACATTGGAACCTTTAAGGTAAAACGCTTACCTTTTGGGATCAAAACGGCCGCCGCCATATTTCAGAAGACTATGGAGAACTTACTCAGAGGTATTTCAAATGTTGTGGTATATCAGGATGACATAACAGTTACAGGTAAAAATTTCCAGGAGCATATATCTACATTAAGGAATGTTTTAGTAAAGCTCAAGTCAGCTGGTTTAAGATTAAACAAGGATAAATGTAAATTCTTTCAACCCAAAATTTCGTATTTGGGATTCTCAATAGACAAAACAGGTCTGAGCAAAGACAAAACTCGCATATCAAGCGTAGCGAATGCTCCCAGTCCGAGCAACGTTTCAGAAGTAAGAGCGTTTATTGGAATGGTGAATTATTACTCAAGGTTTATTACTAATTTTTCAGAAAAAATGTTGCCATTATATGAATTGCTAAAAAAAGGAAATAAATTTTATTGGTCAAAAGAGTGTCAAAAAGCATACAACACGATTAAGTCAGATGTAATATCTGATCAAGTATTGGTACATTTCAATCCAAATTTACCCATAATTCTTACAACAGATGCCTCTGGCAACGCTGTTTCTGGTGTTCTATCACATAAACAGGATAACAATTTTAAACCTATTGCTTTTGTGTCCAGAGCACTGTCTAAAAGTGAACGTAACTACAGCACTCTAGAGAAAGAAGCATTAGCTATAATTTATAGTGTAACAAAATTAAAACAGCATTTACTAGGAAACAAATTTATTTTGAGAACCGACCACAAACCGTTAACAGTAATTTTCGGTGAAAGTAAAGGATTGCCTATTATGGCATCTGCCCGTATGCAAAGATGGGCCCTAGTTTTGGCTGGTTTTAACTATTCAGTAGAGTATATAAAAGGGACTTCTAATCATGCTGATGGCCTTTCAAGAATGCCTCAATGTAGTTTTTCAAAAGAAAGGCAAGAAGCAAATTATATAAACTTCATTGAATCTGAGGAAGGTATTAGTATAGATTTTAGGAAAATTGCTCGAGAAACGAGACGTGACCCGATATTATCTAAACTATGTGAAGCTATACTTCAAGGAACAGTTAGTAAATTGAAACAAGAGGATTTTAATTCGTATCGATTGAAAGATATTGAACTATCAGTGGAATATGATTGTATATTGTGGGGCTACCGTGTCGTTATTCCTTCAAAACTTCGCAATATTATACTTCAGCAGTTACATGAATCTCATTTGGGTATCGTCAAAACAAAGTCATTGGCAAGGTCGTATGTATGGTGGCCAGGACTAGATAAAGACATTGAGAGAATGGTAAAGTCGTGTAAGTCATGTCAGCAGCTACTTTCTTCACCTCCAAAAAGTACATTAATGCCATGGGCCCCGGAAGACGGTGTGTGGAGTCGTATACATGTAGATTTTGCTGGACCAATTAGTAATTTCTACTTTCTTATAGTCATTGACTCATTTTCAAAATTTGTTGAAGTCTTCAAAACTAAAGAAATAACTGCGGCATTTACAATTTCAAAAATTAGGGAATTATTCAGCCGTTATGGTTTAGTAAATACGTTGGTAAGTGATAATGGCAGACAGTTTACCTCTGATGAATTTCAAAAGTTTTTAAAGATGAATAATGTTCAACATATCCTTACTGCTCCAGGTCATCCTGCCACAAATGGGCAGGCAGAGAATATTGTCAAAACTTTCAAGAAGTCAGTTATATCTAACATAAAAAGTAACAAAAATTGTTCTATTGAAATAGCATTAAATAGATTCTTAGCTGATTATAGAAATACGAAGCACTGCACTACGGGTGAGACACCCTCTAAAATATTTTTTGGTCGTACGTTAAAAACCCGGTTTAGTAACCTCAAACCGCCCCTAACAAAAACTAAGATATTGGAAAACCAAACTAAAAATGTTCTCAATTACAAAGGAAATCGCAATGAAGAATTTTGTAAAGGTCAACAAGTTTTAATTAGAGATTATAGAAATCCCAACAAACCAAGCTGGTCACAAGCTACAATAGAAAAGCAACTTGGGCCTCGTTCTTATTCTTGTATTTTAACTTACAACAATAGAGAAATCAAGCGTCATATAGATCAAATTCGCAATCGTGAAGTAACTAAAAATGATGAAATCAACATACAAGAGCAGGAACGTACAGACATCAAAATGCATACAGATGAGTCAGCATCAATTGGAACTGGGAGAGAGCTAAGACCACGTCGTGAAGGAAGAGTTATTAAGGTATCTGAAATTGATTAATCTTTCTTGTTAAAATGAGTTAAATTTTTATTTATGTACATGAATTGTTTACACACACATATATATATATTTGAATTTTCGCATTCGGGTGTATGTAAAGTAACCGCATAAAAATGTACTAATGTGCGTAGGTTAATTTTCATTTCAACATAAGTATATTCAATTATTAATTAATATTTAAACATTGTCTTATTAGCATGGGGGAGCGTGTTAGATATATTGAATCACCCTTTAGTGTTGATCTTAACATTCAATATGTGTGGCATCTCTCTTGTAAGGAAACATGAAAAGAGTAAATAAAAGAAGCTCATAGCATAAGTTTAATAAAATGTATAGTGATAAGAAAAGAAACATGAAATAATAAAGTCAGTATCCATTTGAACTTAGGCTGATACATTACAATAAGTATGGCTAAAATTTACTATTGAGTAGTTCGGCCTTCTGGAACAAGAATATTTATATTTTAACAAGTTTTCTGCAGCATATATACGTGATCTGCGTTGTGATGCTAAGAAGAATTGAAGCGTAACGCTCATTATACAGAAAAGAAATTTTGTTTAAAGAATTTTTTTTTGATAATAAGCGCAGTATGAATTCAATGAACGGATATTTATAGAGCAAATAAAAAATACATCCACTTGAGCTGAAGGCTGCATTGCATCAGACATATTCGAAAATAAGGACAATCAAGTTCTTACTATTTTAAATACGGTAAAATGTGGCATCACAGGTTGAAACATCACATCTATTCCCACTCGTAAATTTTTAAATTGTATACATTGCTTTGTGGAATTAATTCGTTGAGTTCTCTTAATTGCAAAATAAATCGTACCAAAAAAAAAAAAAAACAATCTGGTTTAATTTTTCTTTACTAAGTCAGCTCTATATAATTTTATTGACGAGTGGACAAGCATCATTTTCTCTCTTCATCAGCTTCTTTACTACAGTCATATCGCACGCAACTGCGATTCCTATTTATAGACGATTTTAAACGTCTAGAATTGAAAAAGGTGAGTTTTGTGTTTACAAACCAACAGAAATATATTAACAATGAAGACATAGCGACTGCTTTATATGAAAAATTTTGCTTTTATCTTTATTTTATTCACCCACAGCATCTTTATTAATGGTAGAATTTTACAAATATTCAACGCCATTTTTATCTAAGATACAATCCATCATATTTAATGGACAAAATAAGCTGTTTGATTTGTTGTTCGAAATATGAAAAGGATTCAGATCTTTTTTTGGGTCCCCCGTTAACATACCGGTTTCGGCTACATCTCATCTTCAGTGTTCTCTCTATAGAAAGAGAACGTTCCGGTTTCGGCTATATGTCATCTTCAGTATTCTCTCTATATGCCATCTTCAGTGTTCTCTCTATAGAGAGAGAACGTACCGGTTTCGGCTATATGCCATCTTCAGTGTTCTCTCTATATGTCGGTATGTTCACAAACCAAATTTGACGCGGGTTGACGTAAAATCATACCCAAATAAATCAAACCCCATCGGACAATATATGCACGATTCAGATCTTATTTTTATAAAATTTTTTCAGAAATACGTTATGTAAAATTCATATTGCTCATTTGTGAGAAGACCCTATAGGATTTTGTTTTATATTTAGTATAAAATCAACCATAAAATCATGCTTATTGTTTTTGTAATTGTTGTAGGACTACTTAAACCGTTTTAAATGAATTTCTCAAATGAACAATAAAATATACATACATGAGCTGCTAAGCACTTCAAAATTTAACCTCCACAAAATAAGGTTACAAATGCATTCAGGTCATGAGTGCTACAATCATATCATCTTTTAAGGATTAAAATCCCGCAAATAATTTCACTTTTTTTTTTAATCTTCGCAGCTAAAGTTAGAGCAGCCTTGAACTATAAAAAAAAGTTTACAAAATAATCGGCTTAAAGTATAAATTCCTGCAAAAGAGTTTTTAAGTACGAAAATTCCGTTTATGGAAGAATAAACGAATAAACGAACAGTCACTGCAAAAATGCATTAAAGCAACTGTAAATTATAGAAATAAGTAAAAGTATAGACACACTCCTACACACATACACACACATACCTATATGTTAATAAGTTTATTCAAGTTTAATTTCTAACACTAATTTTTTAAATATTGTAGTTGTAAATTTTAAAAACTCATTAAAAATTAAGAATTTTTTTACAAGGAATACAAAAACAATAAATTAAAAAACTGTGGTGTCATGTTGTTGCTTATTGCACTAGAAAGCGAAGGCTGCTTTCTTTTGAGCCTGAAAGGTTTAACTGTCAAGCGAACTGTCAGACTGCGCTTACTTTTTGCCATATTTATGATCAGTATGCTTTAACTAATCATTATGCAAAGACTGGCTCTTGAACACTGCAATCAAATTTATCCGGATTTACTTTAGCGCAACATTATATTTTGCGATGGGGTCCATTTCTGGTTTAACAGGTTCATTTAACAAGTGGGCAAATTTGAGGTTAGATAGTAAATTTTGTCTCACTTGATTAAATGTGGGCAAATTTGAGGTTAGATAGTAAATTTTGTCTCACTTGATTAAATGTAAGTAATGCCAATAAAACAGTTGGGCAATTCAAGGCATGGATCGTTCACTCTTGCGCAATAAATCTTAAGACTTTAATATCAAAATGCTGAAAATTTCACTGTATCACTTTGTAAAATTCGAGTAGTTTTTCCTCGTAATCAGGTTTCTTCTGTGATTAATTTAATGCTAAATGCAAGATTCACGATATTGCTGCTGATAATACCAATGACCAAAACCATATGCTCGTCGCGGTCATTGTGATAAGCAAACATAGCCACCCTACAGCATAGTGTTGCGAATGAGGCTGGAACATCAATTCAGCGACATTCGCAACAATCGGGCATCGTTAGAGACACTTTGCGCAACATTTTGCAACCACACGCTTATAAAGTTCATTTACATTAAAGCCGACCGATCATTGTTGGCATCGCACGTTTTTGATTTGGTTGTTTGAACATCGCTTTTTTTAACAAAATCATTTCACTTGATAAGACTCCCCTTATTTTTTAGAAAATGAGCAAGGAAACGCCGTCATCGCCATGACAACCAAATTTTTGTAGCCACGATCCGCTAATGTTGATAAACGTGATATTTGGCTTCAGAAAGACTGCCAAAATCTACAAACGCATCTCGAAAAATTAATTCATCCAAAGAACGTAACCGTATTAGGCGACTTGTGGTCAGGCGGCATCGACGTCCTTTTTTTTTCTTCTGCAAATTGAGCAAAGAAACGCATCCAAAGAACGTGACCGTATGGTGCGATTTGTGGTCAGACAGCACCGACGTCTTTTTTTTGTCTTCTCGAAAATGAGCAAGAAAACACTGTCATCGCCATGATAACCAATCTTTGTGGCCACGATCGGCTAATGCTGATATACGTGACTTTTGGTTTCAGCAAGACAGGTCCACAAGCCACCGAATATTCTCGACTCGTTTTTGTAATTTAATGACTCGAGAATATTTTCCCAGGCGCCACTTAAATCACCGGGCTTAGGTGATTAACCCACACACAATTGACGGTCTGAAAGATGATTACAGGTGCCCCTGTAGGCTAGTGTACTAACTTATCAGTTTGAGGGCTGTGGGTTCGATTCCTTACAAAGACCTTGGCTGTTTTCACTGCAAAAAATAAAAATTGACTGTCAGTGGGACTGCTCAGTGATGAAGGCATACTCATTAGTCGCTGTGTTGTCTTATACGACAGTTAACTTCCGATAACATGGGCCTTCTAGAAATGAAAGCTGCCCCGGTAGACTAGTAGTTAGTGTACTTAGTCTACCTATATGGCTGTGATTGTTTTCACACCAAAAAAAAAAAATAAGAGCTTGAAGGCTTTGCAACTATCCTTTTAGTTTCAGCACCTGTCTTATCTCTTCTTAAGAATGTTGTTAGTCATAACCGACTAAATAGGCATTGTTGCCTGCAGTGCTACTTCTCCTTAAAAAAAAACTGGGCGCTGCATTGACGATCCCTTGAAGGCATTAATTGTTGATGGATTTATCGACATAAATAAGTGACTTCACTCGATCCAGCATAATATAAACGAGATTAGATTAATCGCAGAATTTTGATTACAATAAGTTGTTCTAACAAAGCCATACATACCTCTCCAGAATCAATGTTATTTATGTTAAAAAAAAGGTATAGTACCATGAAAATCTCCATCGTGAATAGCTCCATCGGGAGCTCCGGCCTCATTTTTAAATAAATAAAATCCAGGTAAACCGCACCATACGATGCATTTTTCTGGATGTATAATATCATATGTGACAATTTTGTATATTAAAAACTGCCTTAACGTTCAGATGAACCTAATGACTAAAAAATTTTTCGATAAAAAAATGTTGCTATAAGCTTGAGCGAGTATATTAATGTGACATTTTACACTTTCATAATTTCTAGCCACCTTCCAAAAAAAAAAACCCTCTACATTGCTTTGAGTTAAAGAAGAACCTAGTTCCATAGTTTTGTTGCGCACTGTTTAAAGAAAATAGTTGTTTTTTTTTTATAAATAAATTACTTTTGTAATTTACTTGTTTTATAAACAATGATGTATTATGACTTTCAAAATCATTTCCATTATTATCAGTGGCAAAAAAGCGTTAATTTTGTACGAACAGAAAAAGTTTAAAAGGCGACTTTTAACACAATATGCAGCAATAATTGCTACATCATCATCATCTCTAAAGCGGTTTAAGCAGAAAAGAGAAAAAAGGGTGAAAGTGTTGCAAAATGTTTAAGTGTGTCTGATTACTTGTTAGTGGTCGGTCAGTGAGTTTTTCTGCACAAAGTTTACATTCACAAAATTATTGGCAGACAAGTTTGGCCTTGTTGTCGTCACCCTAAATGGACCTACAAAGTAAATGAAGCCGCAGTTTAATTTCATTATTATTATTTTTATTTTTACTTCAATACAAGCCAAATTTTGTCGTCAAATGTATAACACTATAGATGAGAATAAAACAAAATTTGTTAAATTTACCCCGTATCATCCACTTAACTTTCAAATTGTTTTTGTATTTTTAAGCTAAAATGTAACAAGATTTTTATTTATTTATTATATTTTCTCAACATTGCTCGTATTGAATCTTATAGTATTTTTTGTTATTTTTTCTTAACTTCAACAGTGGGTAAATTGTATTTTTTTTTTTGTGAAGAAGACATTCACTTAATAATTAAGTGTTGCAGTTAATCGGGAGTTGTGTATTTTTTTCATTTTAATTAAAGGCCATTTTGTGCCTTTTTTGTGTCATTAAATAAAAATTATGCGTTTTTGTTCAGTTTAATCATTTATACTGCATTCGAGCGAGTGTGTGTGAGCGAGCGAGGGTGTAAATTTAAATTTTAATTAAATATTTTTATTTAAGTAAAAAAAAATGTATCAAATAAATCTCCTTTCATATAAATCCTTTTCGAGTTCTTCGCAAGTTAAGCTTTCAAAATGACAAAAGTTAAATTCTATTATAAAAATTTACTTCCTATTCGAATTGCATTTATTTCAGCCTTTTGCCTGAACTTATAAGTAAACAATTCGCTAAGAGTCAAACGTAAAGAGAAATAAAAAAAACTCGTCGAGAGTTAAGTCTCAAGAATAAGCAGATGCATATCAATTTTCGCGTCTCAAATGGTTAATTTTGATAACTAAAAGCAGTTAAAATTTTTCTCTTCTAAAGACTGGGCAAATTTTAGGTTAGGAAGTAAATTGTTTGTTAGATGATTAAATTTCGTGAATTGAGTTATTATCCTTTGACATTTACTTAGTAAAAATTTGGGAAATTTTAAGTACATAATTTTAATTGTGTAAATTTATTCTCAAAATGGTGCAAATTTCACTGTTTCACTAAGTAAAATTCCAGCCGCTTTTTCTCGTAATCAGACTCCTTTGAGACCACTGTCCGTAGCTTAATCGCCCGTTTAAGGTTCACGGTATGTTGCTGAGCATAGACCAACTGTGTGATTCGATTTACATCCGCGCCTGGCCAGATGGTGGACCAAACAACTGCATAATTTGGAACGTCATGCTCGTCTTAGAAAGCCGAAGCTATAATTCTATGCAACAGAACTTTCTAGTTGCAACTTAGATGATCCCAGAGCAGGGCTGCAAATCATCACTCCTTGCTTAAGAGTTGGAGACTTTCCAACTCCTGTCCAGAACACATGTCTAGTATGCTCACTGGAATGGATCATTCACCTAGCGTGTCATTAACGGCGAAATGATCCTGGCCACCATATTAAACAAAAGACCTGAGATGGGGCCGCGAAACCACAACCACCACGATACTCCCATATAGGAGCCAACCTCAATAATCAGCCAGAGAACAGTTAAATGTCTAAAGAGACAAATAACGGAACTCTGCGAGCTTACTGATTCCCGTGGAAATAAAGTGGAGTTTCCAGTTGTATCCCTGCTGACTTCAGGGGACTGGGCTCCGTTTTTTCCCCAGTTGCACAGGTCCCTGCAGGCTAGTAGGTAGTGTACTAGCTTGTCAATATAGGGGTTGTGGGTTCGATTCCCAACGAAGACCTTGGTTTTTTTCACTACAAAAATAAAAATTGACTGTCGGTGGGGCTGCTCAGCGATGAAGGCATAGTCACTGGTCGCTGTGCTGTCTTATATACGGCAGTTAATTTAGGCATTGTTGCCTGAACTGCTACTTTTCTTTAAAAAAAAAAGAAAAAAAAAGGTCTAGATAGTCGAAGTTCTATAAAGACCATATATATGTGCCCCCGGGGGGTGCTGAGAATAGACCAATGCAATACGCTCGTAATGGCCGTTGTGATGTAAATATAAAAAAACATCAACTCCTAAGAATTAGGCATCACTGTAGGCACTTTGTGCAACGTTTAATACAAAGAACTTTATATTCACGCTCAAAAAGATCAAATCGTTAAAGAAATAAAGCCGACCGACCATTGTTTGTTTGCATTGAACGTTTATGAACTGGTTGTTTGAATCACTGAGTGAGAGCAACGCGTTTGTTTATAAAATTATCTTTTGTTATCAGGCTCATTTTTAATTAGGCGGTCACGTAAGCAAGCAAAAGTGTTGCACATGCGTCTCACAAAATCTACAAACAGGCCTCGACAAGACATTACATGCAGTCTGTGATCAGACAGCATTCCCTGCCCCCTCCGGGGGTAAACATTTATATATCTTGACGGAGAATTCTACTTTATTTACAAAGGGAATCAGTAAAGCACTAGAGGTCAGCTTTTAGGTTTTTTAGCCTTTTTTGACTGATTATTGAGATTGGCCCTTCGGGAGCATCGTGGTGGTTGTAGTGGACGCGGCCTCTCCTTTAAGTTGTGTGGGTCGGATTATTCACTATGAACACAAGCAGTGAGCATGCTTGCGGTTGTGTAATAAAATTGAATTAATTTTGCATGTGTTCTGGACCAGGAGTTGGATAATCTTCAACTCTTCAGCAAGGAGTGAAAACGTTGACCTGCTCCGAGTTGCGCCTAGAAGTGACAGGAGGATAGAGATATCCGAAGGCTTCCTAGGGCATGGCTGACGCTACATATCATCCACAATGGTTTGATCCACCGTCAGGTTATGGCTTACACAGCTAGGTAATGACGTAAATCTTCGCATCAGACAGTAATTATCGGTCAGCATTATTTCCGAAAATGAGCAAGGAAACGTCATGGTTAATGTTGACATCATTGAACTTTGATTTTAGCAAGACGGTGCCGCAAACCTCACAGACACTGAAACAAATCCTCTATTGCATGAGAAATTTCCCGGTCGCGTAAATATTCGGTTTGGTAATCTCAACTGGCCGTCTCGTTCCTGTGATCTAAAACCGCTAAATTATTTTATCTGGCGCCATTCGGAAGGTCCGGTTTACATGAACAACCTACAAACAAGTGACGTTCTGAAAAATGAAATTCGGCACTGCATTGACCAAAGATCACCGAAGCTTTGTTACACAATGTGATTTAAAATTTTGTAAAAAAAAAGAGTGGACGTTGACTGACGTGTTACGGATGGTCGACGTGCTACGCTGGTTTTTAAAAAAAGAGTATGTGCTTTAAGTAAATTTTCTTCCTAACCTTAATGTAGCACACACAAAGAAAAAACTTTGGTTGTATATTTCGTCGATCGTAAAGCGAGCTGCGACTTCAGCTTTAAAGAAACAAGGTTCAGTGATGCCAACCACATCAATCAGTGAATTTTTTTTATTTAATTTTACTCCACAAGCGACAATTTTATTAATTAACAAAATCATTTAATTAAAAATAAGTTTCAGTTTATTAAAATCACGATGTATAAGTTCAAGGTAAATCTGGATGATTTGGTAGCATTATTCAAGTGTAAATCTATAAGTGATGATTTGTAAAAGTATTCTGATCATAATGTGAAAAAGTCAGAGAGAGAGCAGTATAACAGTTCGTATGACTGTTAATTCTTTTGTAAGTTATGTATGTAGGACATGAAAGAAACACGTTATATATGCGTCATAAATGTGACGATAGTTCAACATTGTAAACTTTATTTGATTGCAGCCTAAAGCGGTTAATTTCAAAAAACCTCCAGAGAAAAAGTTGTGAAATAAATACGCAGATTTAATGATGAGCGAGCGATTATCATGATCTCTGCGAGAGATAGCGAAACCTTAAAAAAATTATTTCTCTATTACAGCATACTCTTCAAAGACTCAGTCCTCGCTAGGCTGTTATAATTTACTGTTCCTGTTCAAATGGTTTAATTGGAGCCAACAGCTATTTCTTAATGCCGGTTAAAACGAATGCACCATCAGCCATGTTTTTGAAACAAAAACTTTTTAAGCTGCTTTTTCATTACAATTTAAAGAGCTTTTCTAACAAAGTTGTTATATTATTTTGATCTGCTGCTGCCCTCCAGCATATTAATTGTTATCATGATTTGGCATCAGTGAATGACAGATTAAGCAGTTAATATCACCAAAATGGTAATAAAAAAATTTTGTTAATCATTATTAAATACTTCAGACAAATTTTCGGCAAATTCCTCTAATGTTTTTCCAATAACATTTATTTCGCGGGCACAAAGTTGGTCATAAATCTTGATTTATTAACAAAACAAACATCTGCTACAATCAATGCCAAGACAAAATTTGTGTTTTATTTTTATTAAAGCAAAAATGTCAAACTTTTCCAGAAAAAGAAATATGATCCAGACAGCAAAAAACACAAAACTATTTTAACGATTTTTACGATTTATGCAAATCTTTAAAATGAGTATTGCGGTTTACGTTGAAACTTTTTAAAATTATAAAAAGAAGAAGTTTTCAAAATAGACAATATTATCCAACATAAATGTTAGTTCCAGTAAATATGTTTGTTTGTTTGTTTGTGTGCTTGCTTATAGGCAGCCAGAGCACAGTGGCCTAATTCTGTCAATCAAATTTAAGAAAAAAAAAAACGTATTTATTTATTTTTCTTTTTTTTCAATAACTTGTGGGTGTGTTCACTGCTCTAAGGTGACAAAGATTTTGCCTGTGAAAAAAGATTCATAATTGAATATTAAATACCAAAAAAAGGCAAACCATATATGCCAATCATTCAGCCATCTATCAAATCGCTATTTGTTGTAAAATTCAATTTTAATACTTAACAAATACTGCAATAAAATAACTTTATTAAATTGTAAATTGAGAGGAAGAAACTTAATAAAAAAAAACAAAAATTTTAGTCTAAAAAATTTTTTTTTTCGAAAAAAAAAAATGGTAAAATATTTTTTAAAGGTTGCCCTGACGACAAACTGGCGACATCATAAAATTATGCAATAAACTGTGGATGTTTACCCAAAGGAAAAAAATTATTTTGAGGCAAACATTTGCGTAAATTAACGTAACCACTATTTATTAAATTTATTAAATAGTTTTTTATTTCGAGTAAACGTCATAAACTGTTCAGCTAAAATTCGGACACCTCAACACCTTTTGGTAACTTCTGACTAAAAAGAGTAGAATAATAAATAAACGACCGACCTTAAAGAACGAAAGTACTAAATAAATACCCCCCGGGGGCACATATATAATTTGGAGAAAGCAACAACTTAGACCTGTGCAACTGGAGGAAAAATGGAGCCCAGTCCCCTGAAGTCAGCAGGGGTACAATCTGGAAACTCCACTTTATTTCCACGGGAATCAGTGACCCGCAGAGTTCAGTTATTTGTCTCTTTAGACACTTAACTGTTCTCTGGCTGATTATTGAGGTTGGCCCTATATGGGAGTATCGTGGTGGTTGTGGTTTCGCGGCCCCATATCAGTTTAATGGTTCTATGGTGGCCAGGATCATTTCGCCGTTAATGACGAATGATGCAGTCCAGTGAGCATGCTAAACATGTGTTGTGGACAGGAGTTGGAAAGTCTCCAACTCTTAAGCAAGGAGTGATGATTTGCAGCCCTGCTCTGGAATCATCGAAGTTGCAACTAGAAAGTTCTGTTGCATAGAATTATAGCTTCGGCTTCCTAGGACGAGCATGACGTTCCAAATTATGCAGTGGTTTGTTCCCCATCTGATTAAGGCTTCATGGCCAGGCGCGGATGTAAATCGAATCATACAGTACTAAATAAATAAACAAATATTTATGTGGAAAATGCCAGTTGGACTCACAAGCGGAGAGTTAATTTTTTTATTTTTTTTTTTATTATTTTGTCAATTGTCGCGGATTACGATTCACAAGGTTACATATGTAAAATTAAGATATCTGTGAGGTTATTATTTAACCTTTAACTTTAATTTTGCAGATTTACTTATGGGTGTATTGCAGGTCTCCCTATAGGGCAAATTTGAGGTTAGGAAGTAATTTGGCTTAAAGCACACTTGTTTAGTTTAGTTTTACGTGAATTGATACTAATGTAAAGTAAAAATACGGGAATTAATAATGGAATAAGAATTTTGAATTATTGAGCCTCAGTTATTTGTGGGTTTTTCACGGAAACCCCGGCGCCAGAGGAAATAATCCAGCGTCTCTAAATCACAGAAATGAGGCAGTCAATCGATATTGCAGAAACGAGAAATTACGGGACCGGAAAATTTCTCATGCAATAATTTAATTGTTTAGGTCACCGATGTCAAACATTAGCCAACTGTGGCCACAAAAAAATGGTTATTATGGTTTGGTAGCGCAGAGCATTGTGTGAGTGCATTTGCCTGCTCATTTTCAAACAAAAGAAAAAAAATACTAACCGATGATGCCCCATACGATCACTTTTTTTTTGATGTAATAGTTTTTCGAGGATTGTTTTTGAATTTTATGAACCCCATGTGCGACAATTTTGTTTATTTACATCGCCTAATTGAAAATGATTTTGTTGCAAGATTAGTTATTTTCGTTCAGTTTTTCAAACGACTATTTTACAAACAATGGTCGGTCGTCTTTAATCCTTGAACGAGTTAAATTTTATAAGCGTGCAGATGCAGATCTTTTTGCAAATGTTGCACAAAGTGCCTTTGATGATACCCACAGTTTGCTGTACAGCGACTATGGTTACATCATTACAGCTAATATGACTATATTGTTTTGGTTTATTGCAACCAACAATACCGCAAATTACGCACAACGGTCTCAGTAGAGTCCTGATTGCGAGCTAAAGCTGCTAAAATTTTATAAAGTGACACATTAAAATTTTCATCATTTTGATAGTAAATTAACATTTCATGCTTTAGAATCTGACGTTCCATGCCTTAAATGTCTTAGAATGGCAGCTCAATTCCTGAAATTCGTGCGTTTGATAGACAATTTACTTTCTAAACTCTAATTTGTCCGCCCTTTATAATGGTACAGATCTGTCACAGAAGACAAACCTTTTCAAGTTATACTTGCATTAGTAGAGTAACCATATTATTGTTGTGAGAAGGCACCTTAAAAGAAAGGAGTCCATCGCAGTGATACGATTTATATTTTAAAATAATTTCTATCATTTCGTCCAGTCAAACCTTTTAGAAAATGAATGCAACAAATTGTGTTATTAAACGACAAGGACATTTTATTCGATTGGAAGTTCTTCAAATTATTTATAAACTATTATACAGAAATCAAGTTTACTACAAAAGTGTTAAGACTTATGTGGAAGACCCTGTCTGTTACATTTACGCTAGTAGGTAGTGTACCAGCTTACAAGACTGGGGGTTATGAGTTCGATTCCCAACAAAGACCTTTGTTTTTTTCATTATAAATAAAAAATGACTGTCGGTGGGGCTGCTCAGTGATGAAGGAATGATCACTGGTCGCTGTGCTGTCTTATACGACAGTTAATTTCTGTAACTATCCTTCTACTTTCACCACTTGTCTCATCTCTAATGAATGTAGAACAGTACTTGACTAATTAGGCATTGTTGCCTGAAGTGCTCCTTCTCTTAAAAAAAAAAACATAAACGATTTTATATTAAAAAAATAAATCCTCCTTAAAGTTTTGTAATTTCCGTTTTCAGTTTTACTAACTTAATTATTTTATACAAAATCAGTTCGCTAGACCATTCAAATTGCTTGTAATAAATACAACATTTCAATCCGGCATTTCTTAACTGTTGCAAGTAAATGATACGCTCTATCAACGTCACTAAAATTTTGAGATGAAATACAGCAGTTTGTTTGTATAAATAAATTTGCAATACATACAATCAAAATTTTTATTTTTTCGCTGTTCAAAGCGCTTGTAGTATAACTCAATTTGTATTCATAATTATTATAATTGAGTACACAAAAAATAGAAACAAGAAAAACTATAGAAAAATATGCATCAAATTGCACATTTTTTTTCCAATCTCGAATATTATTTTCAATAATGGATAATTATTATAGAAAGGAAGAAGAGGATAGGGGGCGGGTGGGGGATAGGGCGTGGTAGGAGTAAGAGTAGACGGCGAATAATTATTGCAACATGTTTGCCATATTGTACTACGATTGCTAGACGCCTTTGTGGTGCTTGCATTATTGTAAAAATAATAATAATAATAATGGTGACAGCGAAAACACATCGTTAACATTGATGCTTGACTTTGAAAAAATAAAAATGACAATAAAACAAGCAAACAAACACACACACACGCTCACATATCTTGGATAAATATGGCTGATGACACCGAAAGAAACTGTAATTAGTGAGATTTGTGTTTTGAACATTTAAAAACTTTTGCTGCTTCTTTTTGTAAATCGATTTTCCAGTTATTGATGACTTTGATTTCTTTTCATAGCCTTCAGATAATTTCATCTTTAAATCATTTTAATGGAGCGCTTTTTTACTTTTGTTTTTGTAAAGTTTATATTATAATACGAAGAGGTCAAGGTTTCTTGCTGGCTTTTATTACACAGTCATTATTATTGTGTTGCACTTTATGTGTCTGTTTATTTGACTGTTTGCCATAAGCGTTAAGCATTTTTTTATGTCTTTTTTTTATTATTAATATTATTTTTTTTTTTTTTTCAATTATAATTGTTTTTATCCCTCTGGTTTTGTTGAAAAAAATTTTGAAAAATTAAAAACTCCACTTTATATTAAGACTCCCTTGGGGGATTATGAATTTAAATAAGACACTTTGTTTATGTTATACGACGATAATACATTTGGTTGTCAGCAAACAATACAACAAAATGGAAAAGAGCTTCTTTGGCGCTGAATAAATTTTGAGGAAAAATGAAAGGAATACAACTTAGTTTTGATAATTAAAGGTTGAATTATTTTAAATAAGCTGCATAATTTAGAGTTCACAGAAAAACGATAATAACATAAAATAAGGCTCCAGTAGTTAGTAGTATGTTTTTAATAGTTTTTATAATGGCTGGTTCAATTATATGGCACGATGTTTATTGCAAGCATCGTCTTAATACGCCCCGAATGGTTGGTTGAATAGTCAAAAATGAACAGTGACTTTACTTTAGGAAAATCGCGACGAGGTACACTTTTACCTCAGTGGATTCATAACAAATAGAATTGGACTAATGAGAAATGACCAATGATTGTTGAAAAGCCAGTGTATCTACGGGTGGCTGAAGAAAGCTGCTAACCCCCCCCCCTCCCCAAAAAAAAACGTTAAAACTTATTTTCTGTATAACCAACCTGTTCCATTTTTATTTTATTGATCTTTAACTACCGCCCGAGGGCACAACAACTTACACCTGTGTAACTGTGGGAAAAGGGAGCCCAGTTCCTTGAAGTCAGCAGGGGTACAATCTGGAAACTCCACTTTATTTCCACGGGAATCAGTGACCCGCAGAGTTCCGTTATTTGTCTCTTTAGACACTTAACTATTCTCTGGCTGATTATTGAGGCCCTTTATGGGAGTATCGTGGTGGTCGTGGTTTCGCGGCCCCATATCAGTTTATGGTTCTATGGTGACCGGGTTTATTTCACCTTTAATAACACCTACCTGGTGAAATGTTCCCAGATCCAGTAAGCATGCTAGACATGTGTCCTGGACAGGAGTTGGAAAGTCTCCAACTCTTAAGCAAGGAGTGATGATTTGCAGCCCTGCTCTGGAATCATCGAAGTTGCAACTAGAAGGTTCTGTTGCATAGAATTATGGCTTCGGCTTCCTAGGACGAGCATGACGTTCCAAATTATGCAGTGGTTTGATCCACCATCTGATAAAGGCTTCATGGCCAGCTGTAAATCTAATCACACAGTTGATCTTTAAGTTGAACTAAAATGGAGAATTGGGAATGAAACAAGAATTTGGATTTAAAGCTTTAGTGTTCGTAGTTTGCGTCCAAACAGAATATAGGCGCACGTTTGGTAGCACTCCTCCTAGCAGATGGATTACAATGAGGCTCGTGAAGAATTTTGCCGAGCGTGGCACAATCGCAAGAAGGCCTTATCATCGAGATCCCTCAGTTCGGACGGAGGATATTATCGCTGCTATAGCTGCTGCCATACAATTCAATCCTCGAATTTCGACAAGGAGCTTATCTGCTCGAATAGGTGCCAGCAGACAGTCACTGCACACAATTTTGCACCAACATTTTAACTTATTTCTATCTAAGATTCAATTAAGAAACAAACTGAACCCAAGATACTTCCCGATACGCTTGGAATTTTGTGAGAAGATCATTCAAATGGCGTCAGATAATGAAGATGTCTTGAACTGCATTTTTATGTCTGACGAGGCACATTTTGATTTAAACGTCAATGTTAACAAATAAAATTGTCGAATATGGAGTAAATCTAACTTACAGATAATCCATCAAATGCAATCACATCCATTTCGCGTCACAGTATGGTGTGCACTTTCTTCAAGGTTCATTGTCGAGCCTTACTTTTTCGAAGTGAACGGTCTTACTATTACTGTCAATTGAGACCGTTACTTAAAGATGTTGAAAGAAATTTTTTTTCCATAGACAGAAACCCTTTCAACTCTGTTTGTTTTCAACAAGATAGAGCAACTTGTCACATAGCCACGCCTGTTATGACAAAATTGCGCCAAAAATTCCCTAATAACTGATTTTAAGAAACTCCACATTCCATTGGCCTCCCAGGGCTGCTGACCTCACTGCACCTGATTTTTTTTGTGGTGGGGTTATTGCAAAGAAGTTTACAAAAGAAACCTAACAAATTTGACTGATTTAAAGCAATCCATTCGAACGGTAATTGAGGCAATTCCCGCACATGTCGCACATGTGTCATCGAGTTTGGAGGCCATTTGAATTCAATTATTTTTAAAACTTCATGAATTACTTTAATAAAAAAATTATATTTTTCAAAAGAATTACTCCATAATAAATTACATACAACTTTACAAAACGTTATTTGAGTTTCTTAACGTAGCAAAATTGATCAACCACCCGATACAAGGAGGGACTGCTTGTTGCGGTTGATGAGCTGACGGCAGTATCGCGCTGTACTTCTGCGAAAATGAGATTAGTCAAGCAGTTACCGGAAACTGTTTGTGGATTTTGTGTGTGAGTGCCATTTGCGGCAGTTTTGTTTGTTTGCATAAAATGAGCCTCATTAACTAAATACGATTTTGTAAAAAAATACGTTGTTTTCACCAAGTTTTTTAAACAGTCAATTCACAAACGTTGGACGCAAACAATGGTCGATCGGCTTTATTTCTTGAACGAGTTAAACTTTAAATAGTGTGTAGATAAAGAACTTCATACAAAATGCAGCGCAAAGTGCCTCTAGTGATGCCCAATTTGTGCGAATATCGAGCTGATGTTCCAAGATAATTCTCAAAATGTTACTGTACAACGACTGTAACACAACGACATATTGTTTTAGTCGACTGTAACCAACAATACCGCTGTGCTGCAATTTTAGCGTTTAAATTACGCGGCTTTTTATAAAATAAATGACAACGGATGTCTTGGCATTTAATCATTTGATAGAAAGTTTTACTTCCTAACCTCAAATTTGTCCAACCAAAAGTATTTTAAGGAACAAATGTTTCCCCTTTTTTTTGTTATGACGAATTGCGCTATTAAAATTTGGCAATAAAAAGTAAAGTAACGAAGTCTACCCACAGTGTAAGCAAATCCAAACTCTTCACTTAAAAACATTAACTTGTGATTAAAAGGAACTGAATGAAAAAAATAGATGACAGGGAGGATGGATTTAAGGAGAACTTATGCAGAGTTTAATGGAAAAATAATGTTTTATAAAATAAAACGATGTTAATTTAATGGCTTTCAGTTTTCTAACAAAGTTTTCTAAAAGTTGAATACCTTCGAATTTTAAATATTGTTTAACTTTTTGCAAATTAAACTTAAAATTATTTGCGGCTCAAAAGCCAAGAAAAATGCCAATCGTGTTCGTTTTTGTTTCCTTTTTTTGGGTCCGTTATGTATTTAATAAATACTGTCACAAACCATTATGCCAGAAAACGGAAATTCCAATTCATGACTCTGCTTCATGAAAAGAATTCTTCTTTATGCGGAAAATACATTATTTTTTCTTCATTTAGGCAAAGAGTACTAAAAGGAAAGATATGTACGAGTATGTACATCACAAAAAAAAAAAGAAAAAAAAACTGCGATAAATTCGAAATGATTTTCTTTTATTTGGAAAAATTAAAAATCTAGTCAGCAAAAAGAGTTAAAGGAGGAAGGAAAATTAAAAAAAAAAGAAGAAAAAGAAATATTCCCACACTTTAAAAATTGAATGTTTATTACACATGCAGACCTTAAGCGCGCAAGGAAGGCTAGCTGTAGTTAGCGAGCGCAATATGAAATAAATAGATGGCTGAACAAATGAATGAATGAATGAATGGATTCATTGGTGCTGGGGCTACATATATGTATTTATTTAGTTTTATTAACTTCATTTACAATCATGCATTCAAACTGACCTGATGCAGCTTTATGCCTTTTAAAGCAATGGAGAAAACTAAATTAAAATACAAAGTCTGTCTCACAGTGCTGTAGAGAAGCAGCAAGTAGAGTAACCAGTAAAAATGTATGTGAATGTGGAGTTTGGAAAGAAAAAACAAATTCATGCTTAAATTTTTGTTTGTTGTTGTTATTTTTGTTGTTCTTTTTTGGTTTGTTAGTTAAGACATTTTTAAGCACCCACACCCGCACCCTGACTTGCACCCGCATCAGCATTTCCCTAAATACATTTTAAACATACTTGTGCTAATGTTTCTAATTAAGATTAAAAACCAGTCAAGAGTTAGTTGCCTTAAAAATAATAGCAGAAGTATGTTAATGTGAAAATATGCAAATGAAAGAATCATCTATCTATCTATCGGTCGTCGCCATATTAATACTGGCGGCTGGCTGACTGCTATAAGATTATTTAGCCTGAGAATTTAGTAGGAATCGTTTGGTGTCGTTTCTTGTTGTTGTTTTTGTTCATAAAAAAGCAGTCATGTGTGAATAAAACTATGGCCCATTATTGTTTGTTTTTGGTCTAATTTTTAAATCCAATAAATGATTTTATTTATTTATTTTTTATTCTCCCCCGGGTGTACCCTACTTAAATTCAAAGATGATTTAAAGTTTGTTAGGAATTTTGTTAGGATATTTAACTAAAGAAATGATACTGTTTTGATTGTATGTAAAATCAAAAATAAAAATTTTCATAAAGTTTCTAGAAAAGTTGGATGGCTCAAAACGTAAAAAAAGGAACGAGGATCCGCATCCAATAGGTAAAAAGGTTACAATATATCTGTCCGCCAATGCAGAAATCAATTATTTCATCTTGAAATTTAATTTAAGAAATAAAGCAACAAATTATGGCGTAACAAATTATTAATGCCGACTTGGACAACATAAAGGATTTTTCAGGTTTGTTTTCTAAAACAAAATAAAACAAAAAATTTAGATTAAGATGATTCGAATTTTCATTGTATTGTGAAGAGAAAAAAGTTCGGCGATTTTGAATAAAAAATGATATTTGGCAAATGTCCACCAGGACCTCGCTAACAGATGCCGATTCTTTCATTAAAGTTTTTATGACAAGAGGCTGCAATCGATTCGATTGGTTTCGTAGAGACACTGTCCTTAACAAAAAATAATCCAGTGGTGTTAAAACACACGATTTGGCTGCTCACTCAACTGGTGATTGTCGTGAAATCATGCGATCGAGAAATTCGGTTTACAATAAATTGATGGTTTTATTGGTTGTGTGACACATGACACCGTCCTGTTGAAACCACATGTCAGTGATATCCACGTCGTTAATAATAGGCAAAAAATTGAGTTGTTAGCATCTCGCGATAGTGTGATCCATTGACCGTTACCACATTTCCAGCCTCATCTTCAAAATACCCCGATCCAATCACGCCTCCAGGCCACATAGAGCACCATGCAGTGACATGTGGAGCATGCAAAGTCTTCTCAATAAATGCTCTAGGATTTTCAGAAACCCAAATGCTGCACTTTTGCTTGTTGACACACCGCGACAAGTGAAATCGTCCGAAATACTGATTTTTTCCGAAAAACTAGCCGGTTATTCCTGAATGAATTCGGAGAATCTACGGCAGTATGAATCGTAAGGCTTTAAGTCAAATCCGTACGCAAAATTCGCCATGTGGTGGTTTTGGATAACCCCAATTGTTGAGAACGCCAAAGAATTGAGAAATTTGAATCAGCTTCAACACTGTGTATCACGGCTGCGATGTTTTCAATTGAACGACTCGGTCGTACAGTCGATGGTGTTCACACACCAGCCCAGGCAGTGGACAGTCGCGTTCTGTGGCCCAAATATCGTACAATATAAACTTGAGGAAAAGCGACCGTACGAGGCCTTCATCTCTTTGCTGCCTTGTTACAAAGGCAGTACATATCGAACTTGTAAGCGATCTCACAGGCATTTATTGGTGCGCTCATTCGTAAGGACATTGGGGAATGCATCTTTATCTTATTTAGAACCCGAAACAGTAGTTGTGATTTTGAAGTCGACTCAAATTTAACGACTCAAACTCTTAACAGCGCGTTGTTAAGACCGCTGCAGCGGTCTCAGAAGGGCGATTATGTTGTCCGAAAATATCATGAATTTTATGAAATGTAATTTTAACAGAACCACCCTTTTCAAAGTGGATTTAAATTATTTTAATACGATTTACGTGCGAAATTGAATTTATTATAACAAATGTCAAATCTATCATGTTATTGATGTTCACACAATTGAAAAACTAACTTCTAGTTGAAAAACCCGATATAACATAACTATCACATGGTGGTCTGTGTCAATAATAACAAATATGGTATTCATTCGTTAATTTGTCAACTCTACGCAATATGCGACAGACGCTATAATGTTCGAATTTTTTGTCTAAAAAATATTTAGCTGGGAAGTGTGATAATCTTCATGCATTTGAAGAATACCGGGGTTGCTGAATATTAATATTGCCATTTCCCGTCCTAACTGGCTGGTTTTTATTCGATGGCGAGCGCTTTCGACGCGAATGCATCATTTTCAAGCCACTGTTTAGTTTGTACTGGTGAGTCAGTGTTGGCGTTCAGGCAGTTCTGTTATTAGGTTCGTATATATTCAAGTAAGCAGAATACCAGCCACCTGGCATTTGTATGCAAAGTGAACCAAACGATACCTCCGTCTTTTACTATTATGTAGGTACATGTGTCCGTCTGAGGGTGTTTTTCGTTTGCCCGTTTGCATGAGTAGTTTCAATGGTGTGAAAATTGTGTCTGAGGTCGTGTTTACCTGGTCGTTTATAATGTCGTTGTTGAATGTTTTCGTTTTGTAGATTTCCATATTTTCAAGAATGTCTAGTCTTCGTCCTTTTTTGCTAGGATGTAATAATGTCATACATTCATCTATTTCCCTTGGTGTGTGTCCGTGAGTGTCAAGGTGTAATGCAAAGTTTGAATCTTCTTGCTGAAAATTATCGATTGTTACGGTCAATATATACCAACTCAAAAAAAAATGTGAACGATGGATTGGGAGTCTCAAAAATGGTGATTCCGACACAGAAGACAAGAAGAGTGCTGGCCAGCTGACAAAGTTTGAAAATGAGAAATTGGAAGCATTACTCTACGAAGATTGTGGTCAAAAGCAAGAAAAACTGGATTTATGATTGGGTCACACATCAAGCAATTTCCTTTTGTTTAAAAGAATTGGGATTCATTCAAAGGCAAGGAAATTACGTCCCATATAAATTGAAGTTGAGAGACGTTGATTTGTAATGTCGGAAATGCTACAGAAAGAAGTTATTTTTGCAGCGTATTGTTACTGGTGATGACATTACGATAACGCAAAGAAAAAAAAAAGTCATATGTAATGTGCGGCCAACCAGCCGAATATCCATGGAGCCAAGGTAATGCTCTGCATTTGGTGGGATCAGAAAAGTGTTATAGGTAATAATCTTTCATCATGACTACCCTTGGCCACATGTAGCAAGACCGGTCAAAAACACTATTTGGAAAATAGTGGATGGGAAGTTTTGTCTTACCCCGTCTTATAGCTCAGACATTGCCCCTTCTGAATACCACTTGTTTCGTTCGATGCAGACCGTCCTTACTATAATATGCTTCACTTCAAAACAGGATATCAAAAATTGGGTTGGTTTATTCTTTATCTCAAAACTCAGCTCGGAATCCATATGCTACCAGAAAGATGGGAAAAAGTAGTGTATTGTAATAAATGCATTTTTCAAGAAAACAAAAAATCGACATTATTTACTTATATACTGCATTGTGTCCGTCAAATAATCTTCCTTCAGGATAGTTCTTTCGAGATAGTTTACAGTTTTTAAGTAAGACTCACTTTCATGTCATTGTTGGACCAACTTTAAAAAAAATTAGTTTCATGTCAATTTGTCAACACAACCTCAGCATGGATTTGTTCCGAATTCACTGCATTTTTTTTTGTCTAATATTCTTTTTTCAGGATATGTAAATATTCTTTACATTATATTATAATGCCACAAGATTATCTAGCGAATAAAAGCAAATTTTATGTCGATTTAAAAAATTCACCCTTTTTATTGCAACTCAAAGTTCTATACCTTTATTAAAACATCCGTGATTTTCAAATGGAAAAATGAAGTGTTCTGACAGCGTTATATCGGCCATTCTTGTCATTTTGTTTTGACTGGGACATGTATGGTTACCAAAAATATTTAAAGAAAATATGTTACCTGCCAAAATGTGTGATAAATTTATTTGTTCATCAATTGAAAATGTTGAAGTCCGCGCGTCAAAACAGTAAATAACCGGCTGACATCGTATGCTAATAGCCTGTTTCCACGACAATTTGAATCTCGTGTTTCGCTCTCTGAAGCAAGTTTGTGAATCATGCTGTTTACACGACTCATTTATCTGCTTCGATTTGGCAGTTGTTATTAAACAGAAAAACACAAGTTGAAAAACAACAACAACAGAAGATATCCTTCTTGCCGCAATAGCATTAAGTATAATTTTTTTTCTATCCATTTTTTTTTTAATTTTATAAAATTAAAATTAATTAACACACCCACAAAACAATTACATTTTTAAGTTTTAACTTTGTTTTGTTTGTAATTTTTCTTTGTTTACGATAAAAATTAGAGAAGAGAGGATTTTTCCTTGCTTCGCAACTAGATTCAATATGAATCTACCAGCTTCGCTCTCAAAATTTTGTATGGCGAAGCAGGTTGATTCGCTTATGATTGGGGTGTGAAGCAAGAATAGAGAGCGAAGCAGGTGCCGTGGAAACAAGGCATAACAAGGTATTGACAAGTAATATATTTGTACCGTGTTATTAGCTCTTGTTTAGCTGCTTTTATAACACTTTCGGACAATATTTTGAATAATGTATTAACTCATTTTTTTTATATATAGAAAATTCACATCATCATTTAGCAAACAATCGACATTATTAACTTGTATTACATTTCATTAAATACCTTTTTTATATAAAATATTTCAAAAGCTCATTGAAAACTAAATCTTTTTTTTTCTGTATTCTGTAAGCTGTGTACAGTTCTCAATATATTTAATTTATTTAAAAAATAAGCATAAATTTATTTTCCCATTATTCAGTTCTTCCTCCCTCTTAAGTTTAAAATTCAATCAGCAAAAACGAAAGGAAGTAATTTCGCCATGCAAAATTTTTTTCTACTTAAACAATTTTCTGTATTCTGTATTTTTTTTTTGTTTAATGCATTCGATAGTTAAATTCCTATGCATTAAGTTGTAGAATAAACTTTGCTTCTGCCAGTGGCAGAAATGTTTTATATGGAACCATCAATCATTTAATATATTTTGTTAAAGTGCAAAACGAAGAAGAGGGTCAGTCATCATTCAGATTCTAGTATTTTTTTAATGCTAAATTTAATGTCTCCCTCTTAAATAAAACTTAACGATGAAATGTGAGTCTTTATTCCCAGGATTGTTTAACGTAGAAATAAGAATTCCTTATAGAGAAAAATTAAGCTAAATATATATAAAGAAAAAGACATAATACCTGGATGGGAGCTAAAGATATTTAAAAAAAATAACAGTGAAGTATTTTAGGAGAGCGATGGTTAAATTTTAAAAATTCAGTGTTTTGTTTTAGATATTGGAAATTTACATAACCAATGCAATTTGTATAGTAAAGGGTAAAGTATAATAAAGGGTCCGCCAAATAACTTTTTTTTTGTTTGCTTTAAATGCTATAAACAAAACTACTGAATATTTTCTCATATTTCTTTATTTTATTTGAAAGTACAATCCTTTCGGTTAATAATGGAAAATTATGTCATTTAAATCGCTGCCTCGGCCTACATACACCATCGGTCCAAATTTTAAGCACATTATCGTTTGTGTGCAGCTGTATTTCACCAATGGCTTCACGAATATTGTTCTTTAACGCTTCCATTGTCTCTGGCTTGTCGTCGTAAAACTTATCTTTGACGGCACTCCACAAATAATAGTCCAACGGTGTCAAACCGCAGCTCCGAGGTGGCCAAACGATATCAGCTCTGCGGCTGAAATTGCAACCTTCAAAAATAGGGCGGAAACATCAAGTGTAGCATCGGCTGTGTGGCACGTAGCGTTGAAACCAAATGTAGCCAATATCCTCCCCCTTCAATTTTTGTAAACAAAGATTCCTTCAACATGGTCCAATAACGACGATCGCCACGGCCACTCCTGAAAAATGACCCAAAATCTGCACCAAACAGTGACTCGTTTTGGGTGCGTCGGCTTTTCAATGTATGCGTGCGGGTTTTCTGTGCCCTAAATGCGACAATTTTGCTTGTTTACATACCCGCCAAGATCAAAATGAGCTTCATCTGAAAAGATGATGATTTTTTTTTGCAAAGTCGGCATTTTCTGTAAGTCAATCGCAGGCCCACTTAGCGAAGCAAAAACGCATTGGATGGTCACTTGGTTTCAACTCATGAACCAATTGGACTTTGTATGTCGTCATATCAAGGTCTTTATGCAAAATTCGCGTCAATGATGAACGACGGTGAATTGATGTTGATGGCGCTTCAAGCACACTTCCTGCCACAGCAGCAATATTCTCGGGTGTACGCACTGTTTTTGGCTTTTCACGCTTTGGTTTATCGATTAGAATGCCAGTTTCTTTCACTTTTTTTACAACATAACGAACATACGGAGCTGACGGTGGTTCTCTTCTTCCAAAATCCGTGCGCAATTTTCGCACACACATTCTGCAAAATTACCATGATTTTTAAAGTAATGTCGCAATATTTCCCAGCGTTGTTGGAGCCTATACACAACCAAATTCATTTAGCGGAAGGATAAAACTAATTATCTGTCAAATCAAACATAAACTAAGTGTTATCATTCACGAAATAAGCACTAGTTGATCGATTTATTCACCACTGGCCGCGTGTCAAATATGACGGTGGTATTACCACCGGGTGTAGGAAAAACGCCCATCCGAGCCATAAGACTTTGCTTTAATTCACTTTGCGGCCTTACCATTTCAAATAGTAATCACAAATTATAAGGATTATGTGTGAATAGAAAAAAAAGTGTGAAATGTTTCCATCAATTCTGAATGCGACCATTTTTTGACAATTTCCAAAACGTTTAAAAAATATCTTTCAGTGTATTTGCCACCATCACAATTTAATTCACTCTTTTTTTGTCAATATAACAAATTTTTTGGATTTATTTGTTAACTTTACAAATATTATGTTTTCGTTTCGCTTCTGTTTTTAGTTTCTATTTGCTTTTCTCTATGTGCAAATACTGCACATATGCTTTAGCTGGGAGTTGTTTGTATTTCTATTCTGTTTTCTTTTTTCCTTTTAAATCAGAACTTTTTAATGGTTGATTTGTTGATGATTTAATTGAAAAGCCTTTTCGCCTGCTGTTCCAAAATGTTATACAAACTAACTTTTCGTCAGCAGATTGTTTATTTTTCCTGCATTGAATGAATGCAAGAAAAGACAGGAAATTAAAGTTCAGAAAAATAAATATTCATAAATTGAAAATTTAAAACAAAATGTATAATATATAAATATGTCGATGTGTATGGAAGTATTTCTGCATTTATTGGCTGTTGTATACAAATTTTTGGAATTTAAGCACTTTAAAATATATTTTGATGTTAACTTAAAATTTTTTATTCACGGGTATTTCCGTAAACAATGGCCGCCATGGTCAAAATAGGGTCTGTTCAGAAAAACAATTAAAGTTTTGTTTAATTACTGGTTGTACCGATCTCACAATTGGAGTTTCAAGTCACAAGTCCTTCGGGAATACGAAAACTACTGCAAGCTTTAGCTACAACAACAATCAATTTAACAAAAAGTTGGACGCTGGATCGCCAGAATATGTTTAAAATTAAAAATATGCTTCTTTACACCACTAACTACGCAGGAATTGCGTCAAAAAGGCATGACAAAATAAGACACCAAAATGGTTATGACGAATACTCTGCATGCAACATATATACCGTCATTTACACAGCATCCATAAAAATATACAACAGCAGCAATAATATAGAGGAGGTCAAACTGAAAATCATGAAACGATGGTAAATCAAAATAAAAACGTGGATAATACATCTTGCAGCTACAAGTAGAAGTAATATAATATCATCGGAGTCTACTGAAGAGTTTGCTAGTTTAGTAAATGCTTATTTGATATGATCATCGACTAAACTTAGGACCGCAAATGAATCTTAAGTTGAAGCTGCCACAGCGACCCCTACAGTATCATCTAGAAAAAACTGTTTCTAAAAATTTTGTACATGAAATAAACTCTCGGTTATACAGCTCACGATTTTCTGAGAAAAAGGTTTTCGAATTCTTCTACTCTGTTCGGACTCGAACTCGAACTCTTACACATTTTCAGTAGATAAAATTTTTCCCTCATTAACTCTCACGAGGTTTTCCACGTGAAAAATATTTTAAAATTTAAAAACAATGATTTCATAATGCCAGGCTGTTATATTTATCTACAGGCATACCTCGCTTAACGCTACCCCGATTAGCGCTGTTTCGTTATAACGCTCTTCAAAAAACAATTTTTTTGTCGTTATTTTTTAAAATTTTTTGTCATTTTTCGAAACATAGTCGTCATAAAAAGCAACAGAAAATATACATAAATTGAATTTTTTTCCATACGTTTTTTTTTAAATAAAAGTAGGCTAAAAAAATTCCCCAATTCTGGGAATTCCCCTATAAGGATAAATAATTTGTGAAATTTTGTCTCATATTAAATTAGTCATTGGAAATAGTGATATGGTCCAGTACAGACTTAGTAATTGCAATATTGTTATTTTGAATTATAATTTAATTTCTAATTTTAAAAAGAAGTACACATTAAATAAAAGATATATTTTTAAATAAAATACCCATCTTATTTGTCATTTTTTACTTCAAGGCAGCAAAAAAAACGGAACCCCATATTTTAATGCAAATAGTGCCTTTTTAACGTTATTTCGGTTAACGCTCAATCTTCAGGAACGCAACCTGAGCGTTAAACGAGGTATGCCTGTATTATGTTTAATGCGTCATAAGATGAATAATTATAAAATCGGCATTGAAATATAGCTTTTGATCACGCTTACGAAACGCCGCAAAAACTATTGCGTGATTTACTACAACACAAGGAAGACTAAACAACAGGAAATTCACATTTTTCCTATTTCTTTTCAGAACGCAGAAAAGTTTGCTATCAATGGTTGCCAAAGGCAAACGAACTGACTCAGTTTCTTCAAACTAAGACAGGAGTTAACTGACAGGAAATGACAACATTGTCTTTTCAAGAAATCCAAAAAGTCACGGACCCATCCTTGAAAATTATTAATTAAGTTTTATTTATTTATTTTATTTCTTTAAATTTTAGTAATTTTTTTTAATGTTTTTGGCAAAATGAACATTTAATTCATAATTCTTTCCAGGTTTCTTCAGTTTTTCCGTTTTAATTAAAATAATAGTCGAATTTACTTAATTTTCACAAAATGCCGAAAAAGAAAGTTTATTTTGTGACTATAGATTATTACATAATACAACATTTTTCAACTCATTAATTTAAAATAAGAACTTCGGCATCATTTGTTCTCCCAAGTTGGCTGCAATTGGAACTATCCTGTTCAGATAGCTTTTGGCACCGCAGGAATCGAAAAAGAGAAGAGAGGTTCCACAAGGTGACAATGCCAATGGAAAAGCAAAACAAAGGCATATCATTTTATACATTGCTTGCGGAGATTTGTTGATGGAGTTCTAAAAGCTTGAAGATAACACTGAAAATGTTGGCCACACTGAAGAAAACATGTCCTTGAATATTATGCCTAATTTGGATGTTGAAAACAAGATCATCAGCACCACAAGCGTTAACTTTAACGAGGATAACAATTAAAAATCTCACATTCCCTGTGTAAGAATAGCTGTAACATGAATCAGAATTTTTATTGTCGTAGAAAATAAAGTTTGAATAAAGATGAAAAAGGGTGATTTTAACTTTTCTCGGTAGCCTTGTAACGCTATGTTTTTTTCTCCTATTCAATATGTAGAACTTTGCTTTAGACACAAAGGAGATTTACCGTACGTTATATCATGTTAAAATATAGAAAAAGTGACAAAAACCCACTTCGAGCAAAAAAATTTGTGTGGCCATTGAATTATTAACGCAGCCAGTCAGCAACTTGACAAAAATAATGACATTTACATTTACGTGCAATTCTCAGGATTGAGTCCCAAAATCAAGTGTTGCACGATAATATTAAGACTTTCGTTAAATACCTTAATTCTGACTCATTAAAAAACGGCTTGTTTTTTGCACAGTTAATGAAAAAAAGTACTCTTTTTATGGTACTAAAAGAAAAGAATTAATTTACTAAAAAATATATACAAATTTCTACAGCGCATTGCAGTAAAACAGAAGTATTCCTTACATTTATAATCAAAAATCAATAATTATTAATATAAAATTCTTATGAAAATTGTGTTAAATTTGTAAAAATGTCTCGTAAAAGTCAAACAGTTTGAGTAGCACGTTAGGCTACTCATTTTATTGGCTAGTAAAAATATTTTATAACTATAAAATAATAATACACTTGGCACTACTGGCCTCTATACGACAATCACAGCGAAAACCAAACGCTTGCAACAAATCTCTTTAAACTCTGCTGCCAGCAACTCCTGCTGAAAAAATCCAGTTTTATAGCTTTTTAATAAATAAACAACAACAAAAATTAAAAAAAAACAAATAACATAAATTTTAATTGCAGGGTTTTGTTTTCTCTTTCTGGGAAACAAGAAGCAAAACGTATAAAAAAATAGACATGTTTGTATAATAAATAGAATACAAAAAGCAAAAGACATGTTGCACAAAAAAATTGTAATTTTGATATTAACTGGCTGTTTCTTTATTATTTCTTGTTTTCGCCATGAATATTAAATAAAATATGTACATGATTGTTCGTTCATAAAATATGTTTAAACATTTTTTAAATCAACAAAACGAAACATGAACAGGATATGTTGCCAGATCTAAAGATAAGAAGAAAACATTTGCTTTTAAAAAGCCACAAGCAAGACGTATTCGAAATACTTCAAAATATAATTATGCCATTTAAAGTGGTGTCTGTTAGCCAAACATAAAAACTTGTAGACTTAATTTCCTGTCCAAATTATATACATGCTCTTGAAACACTTTCTTAGATCTCCAGATCATTTAATTTCTTACCATGTATAAACTAATTAAAACATAAAGGTCATTATGATTAATCAACATCTATAGATATTTATTGTTACGAAGATGATTTATCAAGTTTTAAAAGAAAATAATTAATAGTAAAAAAAAAGTAAACGACCCACTGTGCAGTTTATAAAACTGCGTAGTTTCTAAGGAATCTTATTCATATAAGACAGCAACAAGATGCTTATAAGAAATTCTATCAAATAAGTCAACAACAGAAAACAAAAACAACGCAAACAGAACAAAAAAACACACACACAACCGACTAGCCCCAACACAGCCGACATTGCCCGACGCAAACAGAATAAAAAAACACACACACACAGACGACTAAGCCCCTATACTGTATGATAATAACAACAAGAATATGGGGTGATTTTAAAGTAAAATATTTTGGTAAGTGCGAGAACTGCTTAAAGCAAATATAAAGGCACCACTTTCTGGGCAAACGAATTAATTAGTACGCCTTTTGGTGTACCGACAGAACATCCGGCCTGGCATCTCCTATGCCTTTCCAGTCTGGTTTCGAGTTTCCTCAAGCCAGATGAAGAGGCTTAGGATATGGAAGCGGAAGATTTTGGAGTTTCTTTAAGCCAGATGTAGAGGCTTAAAATATGGAAGCGGAAGATTTTGGTATCTTGTCTTAGGCCCCATCTTTTACCAAGCGGGGAGTTGCGCACGCCATCATGCTGGTACATTTGTGATGGGGCTGATTTTGACCACATCGATGTGTTCATGATCGGAAATTTGCTTAGGTTCTTGGAAGGTGCACAATCATCTGACAACGCATTGGTTCGCCGGTGTTTCACATCGACCGTCGATTTGGAGGCAGTTGGGGCCAGGAACTATTTCTCTCCTGTAAACTTATTAACCCTTATGACGGTGGCCTGCTCTTCGATGGTGCAAACCACCTTTTTTGTCATAGGAGGAATAAAACTCTCGATATTTTGAATACGGTATATAACACCGATCAATAGTTTAAATTCTGTTTCAAACTTTGTGAGTTTAATTTTTTGAATTTTTATTTTTAATAAATATCTCTTATTCTTTTTTACGGTCTTTTTAAATTAATTTAACAATATATATATTTTTTTCTTTTCGTTATTTCGCTTTCCTATGGAAAGCTTCTTCAGGAAAAAAAAGTGTTTCACCCTTTTTATTCCTTCTTTTTGGTGATATCTTTACTCATTTTTATTATTAGTGTTTTAATTGATATTTATTAGAAGTATTCTAATTTTTCCTTTGCCTTACTCTAGCAATCCTTGAGAAGTACTAGTTAGTTTAGAATTAATGTTTTAGCTTAATTGTGTTATATGTTTAAAAGTTAAAAAAAAAACTTAAATCGAACAAATGAATTAATTCAAGTTGAGTCATCAGTGAGTAAACACAACAAAGTTACCATCGGCTTTATTTTGTGTGTACTGAAAGTAAATAAATCGTTTATTTATTTATTATTATTTTGCAATAAAAGCACTCAAAATAATAAAATGTTCATTAAAAGGAACACGCGTAATAATATTGTAGAAATATGTCATTATATCGCCAACTAGGTTGACAACAAAAAATCGACATATCTGGCAACCCACATATACGTAACCTTTTTTTTCCTTCATCAAGTCTTTAATCTTTCTTTTATTCGCTACTCCCTACTTTAAAATAAGAAAAGTGAACGATGCCTGAAAAACTTATTTAACTTGTCTAATTTAACAAGCATTTAATAATAAATAAAACTGAAAACAAACAAGAACAAAAAAAAGTACTAAAAAATATAACCTATTTTTATTTAAAAAAAAACCTCAATTAAATGATAAAACAAACAAATGATATTTAAAAGAATGAAATTAATCAACAGAAAGAAAAACTAATGCAAGGAAAAATAAATAATTGATTGATTGATAATAATAAATTTAAAAGAAAATTCTAGCTGGCTTCAGGCTATTGGCCCTAAAAGAGGCCCACAGAATAAAGGAGACCTGGCCATGCAACTCTTTTAAATATCAAAAAAGAGAATACTTTTGGGTCAAAAACTCGAATACCAGTAGTTTTATGCTCTCCCATTTTTAACCTAAAAAAGAAGAATAAGATATTTCTACGAGTATAAGTACTAATCATTATATAAAAAACGACTGCTTGATATGTATACGAATAGAGTTCAGTCAGAAGCAGGGGTTGAAGAAGATGTTTTAAAGATAAAACTGCTGACAAACAGTGTAACATTATCGGTCGGAGATTCTAAACGACAACAGAGAGATAAAAACAAAAACATCTGATATTCATACCCGACTATAAAGCAGCTGGATGGGCGTGGGAATGAACTCTATGTCTCCCACAGCATGATAATTTCCCAGAAAATATAAATTAGGAACTTATTTGGCTAATCGGGAGAAAAAATCATGTATTCAGTGTCCGGCTTAAGTCATGCAACTGCTGAGGACTGCACAGAGCAGATGATTTCAGGTTATCGGCTTAATTTTAAGGCAATTTTAGCCATAGTGCGATGATAGATCAACTGCAATTCTAAAGACTATTGTGCTAACAAGGCACTGAAACAATGGTGAAGAATACAAAAAAACAACCTCCCGTACAACTTTTGTAGACTATGCCATGGCAAAGTGGCGAAGGAGGAGAATGTGGAAAAGGACAAAGAAGGTGTGTACGCGATTAGAATCTATTTTATGTTATAATAAATTAATGGCTGTCAATTTTACAATCATGCAATTTATGTAGAAAGGCCCCGGTTAGTCGTAAATATTTGTTAACACTCTGTGAAACTGCTGTAAAATTGAAATAAAAAAAAATATTTATTATTTTCAGTTTTCTTCGACCTTTTTTTATTTTTATTAAATCTTAATCTTAATTTAATTTATAATTATTATAATTTTTTGTTTTTGAAAAATATAAAAATAATTTCCTAAAGAAGCTTTCCACAGGAAAGCGAAATATCGGAAAAAAATAAATCGTTATAATTTAAAAGACCATTTAAAAGATTAAGATTTAATAAAAAATATTTATAAAATCTAAGGTATCAATGAAATCCTTGACTTTTATTAACAGTTATATGCAGATCTTTAGTGATTATGGGCAGAAAGAGAGTCAGAGAAAGCGAGAGAGAGAAAGAAAGAGAGAGCTATTTAGAAGCTTTAAATCTTATCTAAGTATTTTATCGTTGTATGCTACTTTTTAGCCAACAGTTTCATGAATATAACGAGCATACTTCCTTTTAAATTGCGAAGTATCCTTATTTTTGAAATAAAAAAAAATGTATTGTCCTTTCGTGTAATTATTTCGTAAAACACATATTTATTGATTGTATATATCATAAAAACGTCACTTTTCATTAATACAAGTTCGAAGGATCAGCAAATTAAATGCTATAATTGATGCCCTACAGCAAAATTTACTTAAATTAAAATTTTTTTAAAAGCTACGTCTACGATATTTTTTTTTATCTATTATTTAATATAACCGCTGCCTAAATTAAAAATGAAAAAAGTTTTTCATATAAAATTGTCATAAAATTTTTATTAATTCGCTGTTATTATAATTTAAATATGACTTCCAACATATGAGCGCCACACCTGGCTCTGTCGTAGTCTAATCTAGATGCTCAATTAAGGATGCTTTTTTCCTTTAATAGGCGCATATTGGCAAGAACGCGGCGATGTTGCCTCCAAGTGGTTAATCATTTCGCAATTATCGACATAGGCTAGCTACTTAACATATCCACACAAAAAATATCAGTGGCCAATTCACGGGTCTGAAAGGTGAAACTATCAAGTTAATAAATATTTCCTTTAATAAATCAACTGTAACACGAACTGTGTGACAAGTTTTGCCAGGTCCGCTGAAATCACAGCTTCTGCACATTATGGTTGTTCAATTGATCAATGAAAAAGTCAGTAATCATGGCTCTATAGCGGTCACCATTGACGATAACGTTTTGAGCATCAGTGATTTTAATGAAGTATGGACCAATAACACCACCACCCTAGAAAGCACATCACAAATAGTGGGTTTTTCTGCATGTAACGCTCTCTCAATATACACCTTAGAATTATCATCACCTCAATTACGGCAGTTTTATTTATTGACGAATCTATTCAAGCAAGTGAGCTTTATCGCTAAACAAAATTCGCTTGTGGAAATTAGAATCAATGGTAATCTTGCTTTGCTTGTTTCGCGCTATTCATATTGAAATGAAAAATTAAACTAAAAAAAAAAATAAAAAAAACCAAAAAAAAAGTGTTGCCCCTGTAGGCTAGTGTACTAGCTTATCAATTCCCAATATAAATCTCTTGGTTATTTTTACACTACAAAAAAATAAATATTGACTGTCGGTGGGGCTGCTCAGCGATGAAGGCATAGTCACTGGTCGCTGTGCTGTCTTATATACGGCAGTTAATTTCCGACTATCCTTCTACTTTCACCACCTGTATCATCTATTCTCCATCCCTTTCCTAAAGAATGTAGCACGGTACTTGACTAAATAGGCATCGTTGCCTAAAGCGCTACATCTCTTTAAAAAAAAAAAGAGGTAGTGTACTAGATTATCAGTTTGGGGGTTGTGGGTTCGATTCCCAATAAAGACCTTGGTTATTTTCACTCTACAAAAAAATAAATATTGACTGTCGGTGAGGCTGCTCAGTGATGACGGCATAGTCACTGGTCACTGTGCTGTCTTATACGACAGTTAATTTCCGATAACATGGGCCTTCTAGAAATGAAAGCTGCCCCGGTAGGCTAGTAGCTAGTGTACTTAGCCTACCAATCTGGGCGTGGTTGTTTTCACTACCAAAATAGCAGCTTGTAACTATGCCTCTACTTTCGCCACCTGTTTTATCTCTTCTCTATCCCTTTCCTAAACAATGTAGCACGGTTGCGGCTAAATAAGCAGTGTTGCCTGAAGTGCTGCTTCTCTTTATAAAATATAAAAAAAGTTATTTAGCTTCATAAAAAAAATGGCCGATGTAAGCCAACAAAGTATTGAATGCATTCTTAAATTTTGATGTCACATTTAAAATCTTTGTATTTTCCATCTCTGGTTCACAACAGTTGTTTGTCACATTCGCCTTTTTGCTTTTGAACTCCTTTTTTAATAGTTATTTTTCTGTTTTTCGGCGAGGAAATGTTTTTATTTCATTTTAGATTTTTTTTGTGTTAAAAGTACTAAGACCAACCAACCAACCAACAACCAATTTATTTTTGATAAAGTTGGCTTTTCTCGCTGCTTATGTGGTATTAAACATGATTGACATAGAAAACGTGTCTACATACAAACTGGCTTATTTAGGTTAAAAATATAGTTACTTTCTTGTTGTTTTTTTACCATTTTCCACTATTAATATAAAGTTAGTTTTGGCAAGGGATAGTCACGTTACCTAAAAATAAACAAGAAAAAACAAAAACTAGGTTACAATTGCTGGAAATAAAAAACAATAATAGTGTGAAAAAGTAAAATGAACTAAATTTTAAAAATGCATAAAGCATATTATAGAAAAAAAAATTGAGGGGCTTTGGCTGATTTGGGTCATGTAATTCCATGATACGGAAATAATGTTTAAAAAAAAAAAAAAATTAAAATAAATTAAAACTAAATACACAATTTTTAGTTAAGACTAAGTTCATGTTTCTTTTTATTTAGAATTTTATTAAGCAGGAAAATTAGTTAACAGTCAAATGAACTGTTATATTGCCTTAACTTAGAGACGTTTTGTTATTAGAACACTCTGGCAAATTGTAACTTGTATCATGAAGAGAATTAAACAGCGCAAACAAATTATCTTGATTTACTTTTAAAATAAGTCACCAGTTTGTAGAACACATATATGTGACTTTGTGGCATATGTAATCATCCATCTGAGCAAGTTTTTAAATTTGCACAGAAAGGAAAGATCGAAAATAAGGATGGAAACATTTGATGAAATGAAAGTGATGAAGGAAAGTGCCAAACATATTCCACTCAAAATGCATTTAATGCAAATGAAGCGAATCTCTCAATCTTGGTTAGGTAGTAAAAAAAACAAAAACGGTTTAAAGAAGTTTCGGTTATGTCAAGCCAGTAACTTCCGTAACTTTCTTGCGTTTTATATAAAGTATTATTTAAAAAAAAGTAAATGCTTCCCATTTGATTATCAAACAAACAAAATGGTATCTTTAATGTTGCAAGTTACTAAGTTCCTACTTGATTAGCATATTTTATATTTGTCTATATTTGTTTGCAACAAAACTTTTAACAACAAAAACAAAAGCAAAAAAAAAAAATAACATCCAACTGACATAAGTCTATCTGAAAAAAAAAATTTTTTTTTTTTTTCGTTTGTAAATTGTTATGAAAAGTGTTATGAAATGTAAAACAGTAGCGCCACTATCATTTAAATTATGCAATTTCCTTTTGGCAAAATAATATTATTATAAAAAAAAAACAACAGTTTGAAGTATAGCTGACAATGATTTGAATAAAGCAAATATAGTTTAGTATTTGCCTGCAATCATTTAACAAAAACAGTGATAGCTGAAGGAAAAAGAGGGAAAACACGAGGGGAGTATAAAGAGTCAACAATTTTGTTTGCTCAAATCTATAGTATAATTCGACATATCTATTTTTCATTGTTCAGCTTTTGTTTTTTTATGTTTCTCAGGCTTTTGACAAAGTTTGGCATGAAGGTCTATTTCTGAAACTGACCGCTCACTTGCCTTGTAATATAATTGGACGAAAATTTTCTGTTGTTAAAGGAGACTTCGTTAGTTTATCCAAACCAATTTCCTCAGGCGTACCACAAGGTAGCATTCTTGGACCAATTTTATACTTGATATATACCTGCGATATGCCTGTAAGTGAAACTGTCCACACTTCTACGTTTGCTGATGATACAGCGTGTCTAAGTTCGCATGAAAACTCCCATCAAGCATCTATAAATCTTCAGCAACATATAACTCAGTTAGAGTTGTGGTTAAAATTATGGAGAATTAAAGTGAACGTTCAAAATTACATTCATGTGACCTTCACCCTGCGAAGAGATAATTGTTCACCCGTTCGAATCAATAATCACATTGTTCCTCACCATACTTATGTGAGATATCTTGGTATACAGCTTGACCGTCGCCTTACATGGAAACATCATATTGACTCAAAGCTAACACAAATGAAACTTAAGCTAACACAATTACATTTGGCTCATTGGCAGGAACTCAAAACTTAGCCTAGATTGTAAGCTTCTAATTTACAGGACTATTTTAAAACCGATATGGTCTTACGGAATCCAACTTTGGGGCACTGCCTCAGCTTCAAACGTGGATAGAATCCAGAATAAAATTTTACGGTTGATAACTTCCGCCCCATGGCATATCAGAAATTCAAACATACATTGTGATTTAGACATACCCCTGGTGACTACAGAAATCATCAAATACGCAGGCAAATACTTGATGAAGCGTGAAGACCATCCTAACCCCCTTGCTCGCAATATCTTGGACATAGCCGATTAAAAAATAGGGATACCGCAGCTTTAATCCTCAATGCTACAGACGATACATCTTAGAAATATTTGCTTTGGTTTTTTTTATGACAATTTTCTTTTTTACCCAAAAGGTTAGGCCTGACATGGTCAGGACTAATGTAACTTTTTTTAGAATTTAAGATTTTAATACTTATTGTTAGTTCTTTCCGTGAAGATACAATAAATAATTATTGAGAGTTAAAAACAAAAAAAAAATTCTATTGTTCAGGCTTTACTGCCGCCTGCTTCCTTTTTGGTTAATCTGACTTGTATTCTTAAGTCTACCAAGGAATGATTTAGTTGTTACTTAAAATGGAAATACAGACAACATTGCGATATCGTCACAAGAACAATAATATGTTTTCTGCGGCGACATATGATTGAGATGACCATTTTATAGTTGTTGAAAACAATACTTTAGTTACAGCAAATAAGTTTTTATTAAAAGTTGATGATAAAGTCAGGGGTCCCTGCAGGCTAGTAGGTAGTATACTAGCTTATAAGACTGGGGATTGAGGGTTCGATTCTCAACAAAGAACTTGGTTTTTTTCACTACAAATAAAAATTGACTGTCGGTAGGGCTGCTCACTGGTCACTGTGCTGTCTTATACGAGTTAATTTCCGTAACTATCCTTGTACTTTCACCACCTGTATCCTCTATTATCTATCCCTTTCCTAAAGAATGTAGCACGGTACTTAACTAACTAGGCATGGTTGCCTGAAGTGCTTCTTATCTTTATAAAAAAAAAAAAATGTTTTAAAAAAATAATTATCACTAAAAAAGTAAAGTGAATGACCGACCTATTGTAACTGTTTATAAATTAAGAAGTTTCTAAGAAATTTTGTGAATACAAAGCAGCAACAGCAACATGCTACAGCAAAATTCCATGAACTAAGATCAGCAATCAAAAAATAAAAAAAAAACTAACAAAACAAAAAGTTACCTACGCTGAATAGTGATAACAACGTATAGATATTTGATCCATTAAACTAGAGTTTTTAAATAAATGTTAGAGCCGTTCGAAAAATAATATAAAAACATAAATTTGATACAGCAGCTTTTAGGCGTTACAGTGGTAAAGTTTCCATCGTGTCTTTTTGTGTGTATAAAAGTAGATAACGGGTCTAAATAAACCGTATAGGTGTTGTGTGTAATTATTTTGCAATAAAAGAACTTAATAAAGTAAACGTTTATTAAATCAATTACGTAACAATATATTTTTGTTTTCATTATTTTTATTTTTTCCTTGCGAGTTTTTAAAAGTTTTCATTGTATTAATGAAAGTTTTCATTGAATTAATGTAACAGGGTTAAGGAAATAATATCATTTTCATTACAAAAAGTTTTCTGTTAGATCTGAATCAATAGGATATAGTGTTGACAGACGATATATGCTTTATTGTAACAACTACTGTTTTTAACGAATAAAACTCCCTGCATTTCTTTTCCATTTGTTAGAAAAATTTTAGGCATCTTAAAAGAAATATGAAATTGAAAATATATATTTTATTGTTGTTGGTGCAACATTAAGCAAAATATCACTTTTACTCTTGCAATCAGCTCAACAATGTGCAACAAACCATGCTGAGCAACAACAACAACAAAAATAAAACGTTTTACTTTCTGTTTTGTTTTTTTTGCTTAAGCAACTAATGGTTGCTACTTTCTGACAATCATGCAACATTTACCATGAGGTAAAAACAGGCCAGCAGTCAACCAACCAAGCAAACTACTTAACTAACGAGAAGCTCTCGAAATGAAATTGAAATTTTGTGCACTATCATTATCGACGGCAACAACAACAACGACAATAAAAACGATTAAAGCAAAATTTTTGTTTTTAACAAAAAACTTGCACTCTGTTGTGCGAACAACAACAAAATTTTTGTATTGCTTTTATTGTTGCAGTTATAATCAATTTAAGTAGACTGCTTCTCCTTTTAGTTTGACCCAGTTTCAGCAAAGTTTTTGATTGCTGTGCGATTGTTGTTATTGAAGTTTGTTTTCAGTTCTTTGGATATTAAAGAAGCCAAAAAATTTTTGTCTTTGACACTTAAATATATATAGAGAAAGAGAGAGGGAGAGAAAGAGATAGAGAAGAAGCAAACAAATTTCAAGTCAATTTTTGTCTTTGACACTCAAATATATATAGAGAAAGAAAGAGAGGGAGAAAGAGAGGGAGAAAGCGAGAGAGAGATAGAGAGAGGGAGGGAGAGGAAGAGACAGTTCATGCCAAGAGAAAATAGGAAATTAATCCCTGTACACCACACACGTAATAAACTTTAAACTTTCGAAAGAATTATTCAAATCCTGATTATTGAAATTTTTTTTACTTTTAAACACGTCAAACTTCTACAATAAAATAACTGTCAATGACAAAACCATTAACAGCACAATTATGCCACGGTGGGTAAAACATTAAAACAAAAGTTGAATTGAAAATGCTTCTCCCAAATATACAGGGTGGGCCAACTTGGACTGACTGATTTGAAATGCTTATAATTTCTGTATTTTTATAAAATTGTTGAATTTATTACGTTTTCGGACGATCAATTGTTACAACGTCACCATTTTAATACTGCAGAGGCTCCCAGTGTAAATATGATAAGAATCTTAATGACCCGTTTTGAGTATTTGGGTTCAGTGGGTAATGAACTACGAAGAAATGTTGTTCATCCTGTTCGCACTGAACAAGCTATAGAAGCTGTACGAGCAAGTGTTCATATGGCCCAACTGTTCACGAGCTACTCAATTGAACATCTCTACGACGTTTCGATATAAAATTCAATTGACTTAAGAAGTATTGCTGAGGGATGCACCACAACGGCTACAATATGTCAATAGATTGGTTTTGCCAGCAACAGAAAATGCCATTTTTCTGAATGATCTGATTATTATTTTTTTTATATAAAGAGAAGTAGCACTTCAGTAGCACAATGCCTATTTAGTCAAGTACCGTGCTACATTCTTTAGGAAAGGGATAGAGAAGAGATGAAACAGGTGGTGAAAGTATAAAGACAGCACAGCGACCAGTGACTATGCCTTCATAGCTGAGCAGCCCCACCGACAGTCAATTTTTATTTTTGTAGTGAAAAAAAACCATGGTCTTCGTTGGGAATCGAACCCATAATCCCCATACTGACAAGCAAGTACACTACCTACTAGCCTACAGGGGCACCTTTTAAATAACCGAGAGAGCCAACGATCACCTAGATAATAAATTAAATTCCATTTTATTAAATAGGGTTAAACTTACTTGTGGAATTTTTAAAGGCTTTATCATTGTAGTAGATATTAATTTCGCACAGAAAAATTTCCATTTTACCTATAGTGCACATGCATGAAAATGATAATCGAGATATGTCGCAGATATTGTTTTTATCCAGAGAGGTATCTAAGCAAAATGGTGACATTACCAACTTCGTATACATTTTTATAATCTGACTCTCTTAACCCATTCGAGACAGCACATATTTTTGGAGACCATCCCCAGAAAACAAAATTTTTTTTTGCTTTATATTGACCATTTTTGATAAAAAAAAAAACATGTTGGCAATAGAAACCAGTCGCTTTGTAAATCCCTTTGTACAATTAAGATGCTTGCATACCGTGTGTGCATGTAGCTTCTCTGAATATTATTACGAGGGACGGATTGAACACCAAGTTTGCGATGTAAAATAAAATAAAAATACTTATTAAATTGAATCACATTTATTCTAAAAATAGTAAGATAACATGAAATCCTTATTTTAAGTTCAGTAATGAAGAAAAGAATAAAAAAAAATTTTTTAATTTTTAAATTTTAGGGGTTAAATTGCAACAAATATCAAATTTTATTGTTACACACTTCTAAGAAAATTTTTAGTTTCAAACAGTCTTGTCCATACGGCTGCTTTTACCAGACTGACTGATAATTGCAATTCAATATCATTGCACACACGGCGTGCAGTCGGTCGTTTGGGCTCGAAAATGCATTACACACACGGTGTGCAGACGGTCTCGAATGTGTTAAGCACATAAAATTCCATAAAGCAGGGTTACCAATTATTTTTATTAATTTTTTTAAAAATGGAAAATTGCTATTTTTTGCAAGCAATAATAAAGGATAAATTAAATAGCTATTTGTGGCCATCTTTTCTAGTCAAATATGAAATTCGTTCCACTAGCAATAACGCTGTTTAAAGCAAACTCAGGGTATATCGAACAAATTGCTGTCATTTGCAGAAAAGGAAACAAAAAATGTTATTCCTTTCATAAGGCTTAAAAATAGCCTGTATCCAAAAGAAAATCTTAAGATTTTACCTTATAATCAATATAACGATGAAAATCCCTTTAATACTTCATAGAATTCTAGAGTTTGGAAACATGAACATTGAATGAGTGATGCTAATAAATGAAATTCTATTTTTAACTCATCATGAGATTTCACAATTCATTTGAGGAAAACAAAGAAAATCTGGATTTGCTTTTAGTTTATTTAATTTATATTTCAAAATCAGTTATATAATCGTTTAAATAATAATATATTAACCAATTACATATTAACTTCTACGGCTGCTGTTTATTGTGCTGCCTGCCTGCCTGCTTGCCTGCTGGCTGGCTGGTTGTAAATAAGCAGCTATTGGTGTTGGCTATGAAGCCAACCAATAAGTTGATGCAGTGTCACGTATTGACACAAAATATAATGGATTTTAATTGAATTTCCGGTATCGTAGGCATAATGGTGGAGAAGAGGGCAAGTAAATGCTTCATCAACCGAAAGTGGGGGCGGTGAATAGAAGTGGAAAAAGGCAACATAAAAAAAAAAAATTACAATAAAACGCATAGTTAACAACAGTAGGAGAAATAACAGAAATAACAATGACTAAAGAAAACAATTGAATTTTACATTGACATCCATATCATCCATTACAATGGAACGTTTCAGTTGCAAATCTCCAATATTTATCCATAAGCATTAGTGGTTATGGAAATATCGATTTGAAGAGATGGATGCTTAACAAGCAGAAACCCTTTAATGCTTTCGAAAGGCTTAATTAACAACAACAACAGCAACAACAAAAAAAAGCATCATGAAGCCATGAATGGTTGAATAAAAGAATTAAAAGAATGAATGATTGAAGCAAAATATTTTAATAGCTGCAGTATCGAAAAAACACAAGGGGGAAAAACGTGCCACAGCTTTAAAACCTAAACATTTCAAAAAGATTTGTTTACAGAATATTTGAGTTTAAAAAAAAAAATTTTTATTTTATTTTATTTCTCTCCCTTTTTTTTTAAAAAAATAAAACTCAAGTTATGCAAATCACGTAAATAAATTTGTATGTTTTTAATTGAAACGGCAGCTTATAGAGCAAACAAGTATCTTGCAACATGCATGCGTACGTAGCGCTCTTTTGAACAACACATTTCACATACGAGAGTTTAATATCAATTTATTTGTGTAAATATTCAAGCATAAATTTTACACATGTGTTTTTCATTTATTTTATTTTATTTTATTTTCTTAAAAAAAAAACAAAAATAAAAGAGTTCATGGATTAATGAAATTGAATGCCCACTTTATGCAACGTGCAACATACAACAAATGCCACTTAAAAGTTTACACACACTTGAGTATTTACACACAAATAGTTCCACTTTTATTATTTTGTTAAAAACATCCAAGAGAGAAGAGTTAAAACTGAATGAAATTTCCCGAGTGTGTAGGCATATTTTAAAATAGTTCTTATGTCTGGTATTCAATTAAGTATTCTACAAAGATAATAATAACGACAACAACAACAACATATTCATTCATAAACTTAAACTATATTACTGCGTCAAAAGATTGCTTTTCAGTTTTTTTTTTTCTTTTTCTTAATAGTTTTAATGGCCTGTTGAATGCAACTATTCTGTAGAATATTTTCAAGCAGGTAAGTGCTGTCTTCTACTCACACAATAACTGAAGAAGAAGAGTAGAACGTTTCTGGCAAATTAGTTTGAAAGAGTTTTACATACCAAAGCTGTTGCAGCAACCAAAATTTTAAGCAACAAATTTGACAATTTACGAAATGGGCGCTTGTAATGCGTAAGTAAGAACAACGTGACAGACTTTGGTTGTGAAGAGAAGAGGAAAGTTCGGAAGTTATAAATGAAAAATGGTATCTGGCAAATGTCCACCACGACCATGCTGACAGATGTCGATTCTTTCATCAAAGTTTTTAATCAACGTTTGGCAAAATGGCGGTTCTATTTCGTTGATCACATCAAGGATTTTCACTTTTAAGACTGAAATCGATTCAATTGGCTCCGTATAGACTCTTTCCTTAACATAGCGCGATAAAAAATTATCCAGTGGTGTTAAATTACATGATCTGACTGGTTACTAAAATGCTGGTTGTCGTGAAGTTTGGTTTGCAACAAACTGATCGTTTCATTGGTTGTATGACATGTGGCACTGACTTATTGAAATGACACGTCAGTGCTAAACACTTTGTCAATAATAGGCCAAAATCCTGCGATAGCATGATCCATTGACTATTACCGCATTTCCAGCCTCATTTTCACAATAGTAGATGTCCCTGTACTAGCTTATCAGTATGGGGGTTGTGAGTTCGATTCCCAATGAAGACCTTGCTTTTTTTTTACTACAAAAATAAAAATTGTCGGTGGGGCTGCTCAGCGATGAAGTCATAGTCACTGGTCGCAGTGGTGTCTTATACGGCAGTTAATTTCCGACTATCCTTCTGCTTTCACCACCTGTTTCATCTCTTCTCTATCCCTTGCCTAAACGAATGTAGCACGCTACTTGACTAAATAGGCATTGTTGCCTGAAGTGCACTTCTCTTAAAAAAAAATAATAATAATAAAAAAACGGCCCAATCACGCCTTCAGATCACATAGTGCACCATACAGTAACATGTTGAGCATGTCTCTCAATAATCGCTCAAATTGTCCAAATGCGGCGATTTTGCTTGTAAACATAAGACGACAGCTAACTGAAAATGGGCTTTGGCTAAAAAAAATAATTTTTTTCAGAGAAACCAGCCGGTTGTTCCTGAATAAATTGAATGCACCAGTTGAACCTTGTAAGGTTCAAAGTCAAATCGCCATGTGGTGATTTTGGATAACCCCAATTGTTGAGAACGTCGAAGAATTAACAAATTTGATTCTGATTTAATACTGAAGCTTACGGCTACGATGTTTTCAGTTGAACGACCCGGTCGAACGTGCCTTAATGTTTGCACATTTTGCATCGAACCTGTCGACTTAGAAGGAAGATTATGTTGTCCGAAAATATTACGAATTTTATGAAATGTAACTTTAAAAGAAACACCTTTTTCATTATTATTTAATTATTTTAATGCGATTTTCGTGCGAACTAAATGCATTATAACAATTGCCAATGCATTCATCTACTACAAACAACTAAATGTTAAAACTATCATGTTGTTGGTGTTGCCACAATTGCAAAATAAACTTCTTGTTTGAAAAACCCGATATTTACGCGCAAAATATTTATTAAGCGACTAAAAAAAAATTTTGATAGCAACATTTTTTCACTACAAAACATGTTGCCAGAAACATTTTGTAACATTTTACAAAACTATTTTGAACTACTGCAAAATTGTTTCTTATAGATTTTGAACGATTTTTAATATAAACTTTTGATAATATTTTTACCAAAATTGTAAACATTTTTCGCTTAAATAAATTTAATAACAAGTTATCAATTATCACAACGTATATTTTAATATTGCCTTGAAGTCTGTAAAATTGTTTGTTTCTCACAAAAAAAGTGCAGCTTATATTATTTTACAGTTAAAAAAATATGTTGCCTGAAAAATTTTGCTTTTAATAAACATGATGTCAGAAACATCATTATTTTTTTTAAACTTAAGTCTAGTGCTCGTATTTTGTTTGAATTTGAGAAAACTGATGAGCAACGTTTCTTATTTAACTTAAGAAATTCAACAATTTGCTAAAGGTGACAAGGCAGCTGTTTACAAGAAAACTGACGTTTTTATTACCTGCAAGTAGACAACATTGTTTCAATTGTGTAAATAAGAAATGTATGTGTTTGGACTTGATTTATATAAAATTTTTATTTTAAGGTTTGGAAAAAGAAATTTTGAATTTTTCCAATTTTTTTCGCTATAATTTTTGAATATGAGTGAAATAGCATACCAGGCTTGAGGTTTGAAAAATAAAAACTTTGGTTTTAATAGTATGGCAACACCTATTATAATTATATTTTGAATAACGAACAATGTTGGGAACCCAATTTTGAGTTATGCCACACAAGTGACTAATAAACTAATTGCTTTTAAACTAAACGATACAAGCGGCTTATCAAACTAGATAAAATATTATTTTTAAATAGAGCGTTAATTTTTTGTGAGGGAATGTCTGCTTGTTAAACAGCCGTTTAATTCTCTTATAGATCTATCGAAATTGTTTCCTGTAAAATAAACGTTATTAAAAATGAAAATAGAGTATAAATAGTAAGTTTTCCAGCACTTTATCGAAATTTATGGAGTGGTCGCCTTTTTACAGTGTTGTTTCAGCAACATTGTTAGTCTCGGACGATTTCTGACTATGCAAACCGAACCAAAAAAAGAAACATCAACATAAAACTAATGCATTCCCAATGTTTGTTAATATTTGTTTGGATCTGAAATATGTGCCGCAGAAGCCATCAACTTTAGATGCCGAACCCACATTATGACCACTTTCTTTAACTTCGTTGACGATAGGAGTGTTGAAGAAATTGCTTTACGATAAGTTTTCCGTACGTATAAACTTTATTTTTTAGTTAGATGAACAGGCCTAAAGTCGATGCATTCAGTGACCGTTGCTCTTCTTCGCTATTGCGGATTAAAAAAATAATTTTATAGCTCTAGAATGCAGATTAGCTACAGCTGAGTTATAAATATGGTCTTTTGTTTATTTTTAGAATTATGTTAGAACACCTCTAGCTACTTATTATTTAATTCATTTCGTTGCCGATAAATTTAACCCTGTAGGGTAGTATGAGCAAACGAGGCAAAGAGCAATACGAGTATAAAAACATTTTTTTACCGAAAGGCTGGGATATGAAAAAAAAATGAAACAAAGAAAAATTCAGAGGTCAGGAAGAAAACAAAAATAAAATTAAGGAGCTACAGGCCAGCTGCTGTATGTGAATAAATAAAAAACAAAAACCTGGCTTGCAACTTCCTAATCAGCCACTAAGATGGACAAAGTATATAAGCTTATGCTAAACATAATAACTAAAGTTGTCTTCAGACGTTTGTTTATATCATTTTAGCAGCTATATTAACTATTTTTTGAAACTAAACCACCAAAATTTGTTTGACAAGCCGCTTGTATCATTTATTGTGTATCTAACAACACTATCAAACAATAATTGAAACTTGAAGATTTAATTTTAAAGGTTGCCCAAGTTAGAGTTACTCATTTTTAAGAAATTATTTATTGCTATTTATTGTTGTTGTTGTTTTTGTTTTGTTTGTGTAACTTAAATTTCACAAATCCAATACACGCTCGCTCTCTCACTATTTAAGTTTCATAAAATGTAGGAATTAATAAATAAAATTGAATGAATGAATGAATGAATTATTATGCTTTAGCATGGCTTATATGTAATTAATTCCAAGTTTTTTTTTTCTTAAGATTTCGTATGAATTGTTTTATTATGTTGTCTATGTTTTCCATTAGCACTGATTACTGGCAGCTCTTCTGTCTAGTAATTGTTTTTTTTTTCTCTTTTTCTTTTTGTTTGTTAATTTTTTTCATTAAAATGTAAAGTGCATAAAAGAAACTAATGGTCGTGTCTTAATGGTCTTTTATTAAGTAAGAATTTAAATTAAAAAAGTAAAAATTTACATTAACATGATTATTGCAAATTAGAAACAAAAGTAAAATGTAATGATGAGAGAATGATAGGAAATATATGAGTAGCAACGAAAACACTAACAAAAAGTCACTTTTACTGATTTCTTAGCAACAAAGATTAAAAAATGAATTGATTTATGGAATGCGAACAAGTTCATATAGTTCTTTATTTAATAGTGCTACGCACGTTAGAATGTAAGGAGAATGTTTGTAGTCAAATTTTGGCCAATTAACATACCATTTTTTGTAACTATATGAGAATTTAAAAGGTTAAATAAACGAGGGTGAAATTTATTAAAAATATATCCTAATTTTCTTGCCATTCGTTACGACTTGAATTAATAATTTAGTCGCTTCAAAATTATTGTGTTTTACTTCTTTTCAGACTAAAATTTTATGAAATGTTTAATTGTCTCAATTAAATATTTAATTGAAAAATACATTAAAAATTTTCTATATTTAATAGAATCGTTTAAAAGAAGTGCTATTTTATTTTAATCTGAAAACACTTAAAACCTTCTTTAGGTATCAAAAATTGTTTTCTATATACAGAATAACATAGCGAGCTAATGGTCTTCTCGGTTTGCTTTGTGTGCTATGAATTGTTTTCGTAAGGCTGTTGGCATAGATTTTAAGCTACGAATAAGGCAATAAAAATTGATCCTGTCACGGAATTGATTGAAATTGATTCTGTCACGGAATTTTAAAAATTTTGCTTTCCAAAACCCAAAATAAAAAGAAATAGCACAACGCTTTATATCAACCTGGTCATTAGAAAGTGATTTTTTTAATAATTTGTGTAAAACATAAAAACGTATCCAGTGATTTTTATTTAAGATTTGCCAATTTTAAAATTAAATAGTAAAAAAAACTCTATTGCAGAGCTGGAAATCGTTCTCTTTTAGAAATGTGTAACGTTTGCTCTCAGAATCTAGCTTGAAATCTCTTCGGCAATCTTTTTCAAATTATTTATATGTCAATTAGAAACTTAGGCAAAAAGAAACTATTTCATTAAGCAAAAGTGACCTAAAAATGTCTCTATTCAGGGGCATTCATTGCTTAGTAACAGCCTCCCTGCTAAGTTGAATATGTTAGCAAACAATTATCTGCAATTAAAACAAATAATTTTAAGGTTTGTTAAGCTGTACTAAAATATAAATTTTGGTCTGTTGCTAGATACATCGTCTTCTATGGCTGCGTGAAATCTTATTGAAAAATCTTCGCACTGGCATCAGGCATCAATATTTTTTTCTCAGTGTATGTCGATTTACTTCACCGAAGCAAATTAATTTGAAGTATTGTTCAACAGTATTTTCATGCGAAGAAAAAATATATTGGAGGTATGATTACAGGGACCATGTTATGCTAACTTTTTTTAATACATGGTTGCAGTGTAAATTTTATGGTTGTTTTAAACAAAACTGTTGTTTTTATGCAAAATATCTATAGATATCTTTAAAAAATTAAAAAAAAAAAATTAAATAAATAAAAATTAAATTTATTAAAACTTTTATTTATTAAAATTAATAACAACTGATTATAAAAAAATTAAAATGGACCAAAATTAACCATTAATTATAATTTTTACTGTAATCTTTATATATAAAAATAAGTCGGGTTTTCCTTCCTAACGCTATAACTCCAGAACGTACGAATCGATTTTCACGGTTATGCATTGGTTGGAAAGGTGTCGGGCTCCATGAGGTTTATAGCAAAGAAAATTCAGGAAAGATTTCAAGAGAAAAGCAGGAAAACAGGGAAAATAATTATTCACATACAGCGCCATCTCTGATATATAGCACCAGTACGTGGTGTGTGAGTATCCCTCACGAAAACAAGTACGTTCGACATGCAAATAACCGATGAAATATACAATGAAGGATTGATTCTGATTGACGATCAATGCTTGCCTATTGCAAACAAGCTACTGACTGAAGTAGGAATGATTGCGCAAAATCGATCGATGCACTATGCATTCAACCAAGAATTAAATCGAGAGCTGCAATACAATATTGATACATTGCAGGAACTCGTCTGAAACAATCTGCCGTTGCTGAAAGAACAGCAAAAACTAATATACGAAACATTTGTGCAAGATGGTGGACAATAATACTGGTGGTGTATTCTTCCTGGACGCACCTTGAGGAAAAGGGAAAATATTTGTCACTTCATTGATTTTGGCCACTTTTCGATCAAGATGTGACATACATAGCTTTGGCGTTAGCATCATCTAGAATTGCGGCGACTCTTCTAGATGGCGGTCGTACTGCACATTCTGTGCTTAAGTTGCCACTAAATTTAAACACAATTGATACTCCAACATGCAATATTTCCCGATACAGTGCAATGGGGAAATTGTTGATGCAATGCAAACTCATTGTTTGGGATGAGGGCACAATGGCACATAAGAAATCACTTGAAGCATTTAACTTCACACTGAAGGATCTTTGGCGAAATAATAACATCTTTGGCGGCTTGATGATATTGTTGGCAGGCGATTTCTGGCAGACGTTGCCAGTAATTCCCCCGTACAATGCCTGCAGATGAATTGAATGCTTGCCTGCAGGCATCACCTTTGTGGAATAACGTAAAAAACATTATCACTAACCACTAATATGAGAGTTCAACTTCAAAATGATCCAAAAGCTGCACAATTGTTAGCTGTTGGAAATGGTAAAGTCCCAGTTGATGCGACAGCTGGATTAATTACTTTTACCAACGACTTTTGTCGATTTGCAGACACTCACTTAGCTCTTATTGAAAATGTTTTCCCAAAAATTAGTGAGAATTATCAGAATTATGCTTGATTAAGTCAACGAGCAATTCTCCCTCCAAAGAATAATGATGTACACGCACTGAATTTCACCATTTAATAAATAATCCATGGCAATTTGGTGACATACAAATCCTTTGATTCCATAAAAAATCCCGATGAATTAGTAAGTTATCCAACAGAGTTTTTAAACTCTCTGGAGTTACCAGGATTTCCACCACATAACTTGCAACTCAAAGTTGGTTCAGTAATTTGAATCCACCGCGACTTTGGAAGGGTACTCGACTTGCGGTGAAAAGACTTATGCCGAATTTGATTGAGGCAACGATTATTAACGGAAAGTACGCAGGTGAATATGTATGTATTCCTCGAATACCAATGATTCCGACTGATCTTCCGTTTGACTTCAAACGATTGCAATTTCCGGTTCGCCTTGCTTTCGCAATGACAATTAACAAGTCGCAAGACCAATAGCTTAGTGTTTGCGGGATAAATTTAGAAAATCTTTGTTTTTCACATGGGCAGCTATACGTTGCATGTTCACGAGTTGGGAAACCATCCGCTTTGTTTGTGTTAACGTCGGACCAAAAAACAAAATATGTGGTTTACCAAAGAGCACTTCAATGAAACGGTTAATTTGCGGACACGTATAGCGCTTCGATTCAGTATTTACTTTGGATTCACTTTCATTTTTTACTTAGAGAAGTTCAACTAAATTCCACTTCATTTTTGTAATCGAAATGAATTCATTACTATTGTCCAATGAAATAAAATTTGTCCTTTTCAAATATAAAACAAAAAAAAATAATTTTTCTTTAACTTTCAATCGCCAAACGAAATGTTACAAATAAAGAAGCCATCTGGTGGCAAACGTGGCGAAAATCGAGCAGGTAATATTTGGCCTTGTGCATATAAATTAACAGCAAGAAAGCTTAAAATGTTTGAAGGGTAAAAATATTGGATAGCATACGAAGTAATATATGTTTATAATTTTAATAAATTTTAAATAAAAATTGGTAACGATGAGTTAACGTAAGCCATTAGAGAAAATTTGCTTGTCCATCCGACAAATGAATAAAATTTTTATTATAAAATGTTTCAGATTATTCGCATATTTTTTTTCAAATAGTTGTGGTTCTATTTTACAAAAATATGATTCCAAAACAATATTATTGTTAATACGTATAAAACTGAAATGTTGATATTCATGTTTAGGTCAATCAATATAATTATAAAAGGGTAAAAATTATTATCCACAAATTTTTTTTTTTTATAAACAAAATAAATTGTAAACATAATAAAAAATAAAAAGCATAGTTAAAAATAGTCGTTTCTTGGTAAACTGAATTTTTGTTTAGTATTTAAGTGGGTGTTACTTAAATAATAGTAGTAAAAATAGTAAGTGGAATATTTGTTTTTAAATAAACAAATCTTTTCTTCTGTTTAACAAAGAAATGTGTAACACGTCAATTTGTTTTCAAGAAATATTTATAACATTTTTATGACAGCTTCTTCTAATTTATGGATAACTCAAAAATAAGCTATATTAAAGATATTGGCATAATATTGGTTGATTGTGGGCAGAATTGAAATTTATTTGCAAACACATTTAAAGCAAATAAAATGAGTTAAATTTTAGTCACAAAAAAAAAAATTACGAAACAACGGATAATAATGGCTAAAACTATAAGATCTTTTATTTTATGACAGTTGTTTATCCCTCTTTAGATATGATTTTAATAAGAAAAATTAATTTGATTTAAAGTAATTAATAAATAGATTATAGTTTTATAGTTGATTTAACGAAAAAGTATTCGCTAAATATAAAAACCAAAAGTATTCGATTGATATTTGTAAATAATCGAGTTATGAAATTTTTTTCTGGTATTAAAAATTTCAATTTTTGTGAGTAGTCATGCTGGTCCGTTCGTGCGAAATGTTGTCAAAAGTCCAACAAAAAAGTCCAAAAAAGAAAATATAAATAAGAAATAATACTGCTGTAATAGTACTTTAGGGCAACATTTTTAACTAAAAAAATGTTTCTGGCAACTTTTATACAATCGTATGGAATTGTAACCTACTGCTGATCAATACATTATCTGTAATCTTGTGTTTTAAATTGATTGCAATAAAGAAATAAAAAAATACAAGGTACTTTTATAGAGGTATAAAACTTTAACTTGGCAACACTTTTTTTTAGCAGGCAGCCAGTGATTTATATATAGTTTGGTATTTTACCGAATTGTGCAAATTAATTTAGAAAATTCTGATTCTGTTCGAAATATTCCATCCCGATTTTATAAACGCGTTTTATTCAGCAATGAAGCTCACTTTTGTTTAAAGGGACAAGTCAGTAAACACAACTGCCATATTTGAAGTCTAGATAATCCTTAAATATATATTGAGACAACTTTTTATATTCCAGAAAAACAAACTATTTAGTGTACTTTAGGAACTGGTAGAATTATTGGTTCGTACGTCTTTAAAATCGAATGTTGGTCAGAACGTTAAAGTCAATGGTGACCTTCACATGTCACGCAGCTCGTATCACAGTTGATTTTTGGAAGCAAACGTTTGGTAACCGAATTGTTTCGAATACATAGAGGTATATGTATTCTCTACTCTACGTTCGATAAGCTCGATACAATGGACCACTAGGGGGACAACATTCGCCACGTTAGTGCCGATATATGGCTACAAATGTTGGCAAAAGTTCTTGAAATTTAGATTAGACCACATTCTACATACATGTGGCATACGTAAAGGCAATAAAATAGTTATTTTTCCAAACCTCTGTATTGTCACTACTTGCAACATGTCAAATTTTAAGCCAAATAATCGCCCTTATTCCCTTTGGCGACGGCAATAGAAGACGACGTCGTTTTTTTACCGCTTATTGTAGGTGCCCCTGTAGGCTAGTAGCTACCTAGTCAATATGCGGGTTGTGGGTTCGATTCCCAACGAAGACCTTGATTTTTTTACTACAAAAATAAAAATTGACTGTCGGTGGGGCATAGTCACTGGTCGCTGTGCTGTCTTATATACGGCAGTTAATTTCCGACTATCCTTCTACTTTCACCACCTGTTTCATCTATTCTCTATCCCTTTTGTAAAGAATGTAGCACGGTACTTGTCTAAATAGGTATTGTTGCCTGAAGTGCTACTTCTCTTAAATAAAAAAAAAAAATTTTGCTGATATTGTCGTGCTGTTATAAACAAAAAATCCCCCCGGGGCCACATGATAGTCTTTATGGATCCTACTAATTCCATCTAGACTAGTGTCTTGCGGGGTAAAAGGGAGCCCAGGCCCCTTCAAGGATAGTAGGAGCCACTTGGACAATACACTATATTTCCACGGGAGTCAGTGGACCGCAGAGTTCAGCTATTTGTCTCTTTAGACATTTAGCTGTTCTCTCGCTGATTATTGAGGTTGGCCCCTATATGGGAGTATCGTGGTGGCTGTGTGTATCGAGGCCCTCGTGATGAGAGTTTGTGGTTCGGATCATTCACAATGAACACAACGAATAGTTCAGGTCGCGTGAGTATGAATGCCGTCGTGTTCTTAATTATATTAAGCTTCCTGCGTTATGGACTAGGAGTTGGATAGTCTCCAACTCTTTAGAGAGGAGTGAAGGCTGCAGCCTACTTCGGGCTTTCGAAATTGCTACTAGGAGTGAGCGGAGGATATACGTATTCGATGGCCTTCTAGGGCGATTGAAAAAACTAAAAGTACAAAATAAAATGTAAAAAAGTACAAATAAAATAGAAAATGGAAAAAATTTAAATTACCAACGCCAACCAATTTGAAAAATAAGTGGAAGCATTGGAAAAAAAATCCTGCAGTTGCCAGGGGATTTCGAAGAGGCAGTGTTCCCACTAATTTTAAGAAACAATGGGAAAGTGTTGCCAATGTTTTAAACGCTCTTGACTCACCAAATAGAATGAGTGATGGGTGGTACATGTTTGACAAAATTCTTTTTACATTTTTGGCGCGTCTTAAAATTTAAAGAAAAGAAAAGTTGATAAAAAACAACGTGCTGAACATTTTGATTTTAATTTATTTTGATTTTTAATTTATTAAGGGTTCAATTTATAACAGATTTCATTTTTATTTCACACAGTTTATATTTTTTTTCGCAACAATTTTATCAAAAATAGTACACAAATGAATCAACTGACTCAAATATTAGATATGTGTGTTATATTTTACTAAAATGATCGATAAACTGGCAACGTCGTCATAAGACTGTTAGGGAATACCAAATTAGTATTGATGTTGTGTTAAAGGGATGTTGCCTCGAAATTGACGACGATGTTGCCGTCGCCAAACAGAATAAGGGTGAATAAATGTTGCTCAAAAGTTTTCGTAAATTCAAACCGAGTTGTTATTCTACTAAATAAATAATTTTTAATTTTTATTCGTTTAAAGAATAACATATATTGAATCAATTCTTTAAAAATATAACATAATTTTGATATTATTTTTTTTTTACATCATAAAAAAATCCTTAAAATGACAGCCATCATTTGTAAATTTTTGTATAGAAAAAATCTGTATAACAGAAATTTTTAATATTTTTTTTATTATCTTTTGATTAAAAGTTTTAAATATTTAGCCGGATGTTCATATTTATTTATGCGTTTGCTTTTCAAATGCATTTTGGCATTTTTAATTTTATATATGACTTAACTATTTCCGTTTTTTATTGAACAAACAATAATAACAACAGAAAACGATGATTATTGCGTGAATATTTTAACTGTTATCACTTATAACATGTCATATTGAACGTAAGTTTTTGTTTTTTCAATATTATTGTATTTTAAAAGTGGTTGTTGTAATGTAATTAGAGAATAATTTTTAAATATTAAAAATATATATAAAATTATAAAAGCAAGTGAAATTAACAAGCTTTAAAATTTTAACGCCTTACGGAAATTATTTGTGATAGTGTGCTTGTTACTCAAGCCCACTTAAAGGGCTTAACTAGTTCTAATTGAATTTGTTAGGAGACAAATATGATGAATATTAACCGGCTAGAATACTAGAAATGAGTACTCTTTTTTTGCTCATTTCTAGTACCTTTTTTTACTCATTCATAGTACCAAAAGAGTATTTAGAAATGAGTAAAAATTGAATGGGTACTTTCAGAGATCAAAAGTTAAATTATTTCATACCTATCTCCTGCTATTCATCATGTATCAGATGAACGTCTAATTTGAGAGTAACCTTTTAGAAACACTTAATGAAATAACTAAATAGCTGCAATCAAATCATATTATTGTTGTGCATAATAAAATTATAGTTATTTGAATATTATTGCCTGACACCATGACAGCGATCTTAATCATAAAATATATAATTTGTTTATAATATTTTCTTTTGTAATATATTTTATTCAAAACTAGTTTTTTACAATTGAGTAATTAATTTTTAGTTACTCTGAAGTTTATTATTGATTTACAATAATCATTAAACTTAAATATGATAAATAAATAACAAATTGTTTAATTCTTAGTTAAGGTTTTTTGTTTATTCTTTATTTGTTTTGATAGTTTTCTTACGTTAATTTGTTTAAATATTTTTACTACCAAACATAATTTGTTCATATTTAATCAGACTTTGATAGCATTATAAAAAAAAGCATTATATTATGCTTAAAAATAATATATTTTAGTTAAAAATATTACATAGAAAACTAAGTACGATTAACATTTATACTATTATAAATACTCATTTAAGATTATTTTAATAAATTATTTTATTAACATTTTTTTAAATCATTAGCTTTAACACTAAACAAAATTCGAAAACATGAGATTAATTGCAATCTTGTCTTGGGGCCAATTTGAACAAGTTGAAAGCATTGTGCAGGCGTCAAACTATTTATGTTGAAATATCACACTAAACTAAACATAAATCACTTGGCAGTTGAAAAGGGTTCATAATTTAAAGTGTTATAGCTCTCTATGCTCCTTGCCATCGTGCATATATTGTTGCACAGAACATAATATAATTCTTGGAAATTTGCAGGAAAATTTTCATGTTTTAGACAAATTTTTTTTTAAGAACACGAGCTGATCATTGCAACAAATTACAAACTCTTTTAGGAGATGATTCGGGATGATGCAATCAGGTCCAGGCGCTTTCTTATTTTCAAATTTTGAGACAGAAAGTTGTAACTGCAATACTGTGACTTTTGGAAAGCTGAAACTTTCTACAATATTGTGTTAATTTCATGTCGTTTCAGTTTGCTCTGGGAAAAGCTGTATCGATATCCTATTTAGGATTGTAGTCTCTTTGGCCGAAGATTTTGAATTTTTTCTTCACAAGTTTATATGCCATCCCAAAAGGGGGTTTCTATCTATATCTTTACAGATATCCAAGGATTGCAATTGCTTAATGATATGTGTTGCTGATTTAAGGGCTTTTTTTTTTTTAAAGGTGTGGCGATAAAAGTCAATGTCGATTCTACTACGAAGCCTTACATAGCGTCTTGTGGCTGGCATACAGTCTTGTCGAAGCTTAGTTATTTCATCGTTTCACCCATACACAGATGTTTTGTTGACTCCTAGTGTACTTTTCCTTATGCAGGAGATTTTTCGATTGTGTTATGTGAGTTAAAATATGCTTAGCCACTTAACTCTCATTCTTTCATAAATACAAAGATCATTTACTTATCGAAGGCATAATAGTTTTTGCAGCCGTTCAATTCCTGCCTGGCTACTGTAGTAAGTATAGGCTTACTATCCGCTATGTCCATTGTTATGGCAACGTGGCTACGGTGAGTACATAAATCAGAGCTAGCAAAGGCAATTAGGTGATAAGATTTACATCTGCGTCTGGCAGTGAGCAGAGTGGTCATACCACTGGGAATGAAAAGCGACGTCATTCACGTCCTAGGAAGCCAAAGACTAATTCTAGCAACAGGTCTTACCTAGTTGCAACTTTGATGATTCCAGAGCAGGGCTGCTAACCACCACTCCTTGCTGAAGAGTTGGAGACTATCCAACTCTTGTCCAGAACACATGTCTAGCATGCTCACTGGATCTAGGAACATTCCACCAGGTAGGTGTTATTAAATGTGAAATGAACCTGGCCCCATTAAAAACTGACCTGTTCTGGGGCCGCGAAACCACAACCACCACGATACTCCCATATAAGGGCCAACCTCAATAATCAGCCAGAGAACAGCTAAATGTCTAAAGAGACAAATAGCGGAACTCTGCGAGCTCACTGATTCCCGTGGAAATAACGTGGAGTTTCCAGTTGTACCCCTGCTGACTTTAGGGGACCGGGCTCCCTTATACCCCCAGTTTTTTATTAATTTTTTTTTTGCACAGGTTGCACAGGTCTAGATAGTCGAGCGCTCTATAAAGACCATAAACGTGCCCCCGCGGGGAGCTAGCAAAGGCAATATCAACTAATGCCTACCTGCCCTTCCATTGAATTTATATTCAATAGAAATTGTAGTGATCTAAATAAATTATCGAAATGCGGGCGCTACGTTAGTGAAATGATAATGACTTTAAAAACAAAATAATATCGAAGATAGAAATGGTTTACGGTTATCTATTAGAAAATAGAAAAAAGTTATGGAAGAAAGACCACCTTTGGGCAATCATCATTTTTAAACCCTTAATGACATTGAAATTTTGTTATTTTATTCTAATCAAGTGACTTGAGGGGGTGTCTTATACAAAAAATCAAGTGTAAAATTAGATAAAAAATTATTTTGACATTATTTATAAAATGAAAGTATTATTATTTTGAAAGCTTAAACAACTGGAAATAGGAAATTGTATGATTTAAAAAAATAAAAACCTACAAATTTTGCAAACTAAATTATAGAGTTACGAAAAGTAGAAGGAAAGAAATCATTTCATCGTTTTAACAAAATATCAGTGAATGAAAGAAAGTGTAAGTTTATACGATTTTTTATGTTTTTATTTATTTTTTATTTTTTTTTTTGTTGGTTGTTATAACAATCATGTATCTGTACAATAAGATGCTCATCAGTAGCAGCAACAGCAACAGTTATACGAATAGCAGTTGTCTCAATGACTGGATGGATGGTTGGCTGGTGTTCACTCATGGTTTTTGTTACTTAAAGCAGATACTGGTGTTTGATTTTTCTTCGCTGTTTTTTTTTTTTTTTGGTACATGTTGTTACTTTTTAATTTAAACAACAACATAAAAACAAACTTGTTACAAAAACAAAAAAAAAACCTTTTTGTTATCTGCATCCATTGTAAAAGTAGGTAACAAAAAAAAATTAAAAAACACAAGTCACAATTTTTGTTTATGAAAACGCAAAAAAAGCACGCATAACAAAAAACTTTTTAACAAAAATTTTCCGGTAAATTATTTGTGTTTCACATTGTTAACTTAAACCAATCTCTTACAATTTCATCGACGTCATCCTCCTTTTTATCTAAAAATTATTGTCTTTTTGTTTATTATTTTTGAGGCATTGTTTGCAAAAATTAAAATAATAAAATAAGAAAAAAAAGTGATTGTAAAAGTGACGTTAAAACTTCCTTGTACTATATTTGAGCTTAAAGTTGTTTTTTCTGTTCAAATTATTTCACTGAAATCTAATACGTTGGATGATTTTGTTTCTTGATGCAATTTTAGATTAGTAGATTTTAGTTACAAAAATGTCAGGAATTCGAATTCAATTTAAAATTCAATTTATGCATGTAAAATGGAAAGTTGTCACAAAGATGTTACAATTATTTGGAAAGTAGTTAAATTATAAATAAATAAAAAGAAAATAATTTTAACAAATAAATTTGACATGCGCAGGTTGTAGTCATACATTTTTTTTTCACTTCAATCGAAATTTGGTCGGTATTTAAATACTAAGATCATCAAGAAGCTTCTTGATACTTTTATCACGTATCAAAAGAAAGAAAGAAAGAAAAAAAGAAAGAGACAGCATCAAGCAAGCGAAGAATATTGACTTCCAAATCCAAACATGTTTACACAATTTATTTCTCTTAGCGCGTGTAGCTTTAAATGGACACAGTGTCACACTAAGATTGCTAAGAGAATGAAAAAAATGCTTTGAGTGTAGGGTACTTAGGAACATGCGGAATTAGTTTATGCTCGCTTTCGGTTCATTGCTATGTAAAGGGTAACAAAAACTGTCGCCGAACTTGCTACATACGACTTGGAATAGATGATTTGGAAGGAACAGATTAGTCATCACTATAAGATTCTACGCGCTTGGGAGGCTATGGAGGATTGTACGTTCTCACGAGCCATTTGCTCTAGTATAAGTACGGCAAAGGCTAAACTGTTTTTGGGGTATAGACAAGAAAATTTGTGGCTTCATTCAGGAAGTCATTTGACTTAGGTATGTGTCGCAGGTTGCAAGTGACTCTTATTTACTTTGTTCCTCTGAGGGGATTTTTATTACAAAGTCAGGGTCTACGAGTGAAGGTGGCTTCTTATGTGCACAAATTTTGTGATGACATTCCCATCTTACTCCAAGAGCTCTCGGGCGAGTTGATAGTTTCTATCACAGAATACCCTAAAAGAAAAATTTTAAGTGAATTTGAGAAATCAAAATTTTTAGTGGTGTCAAAAGTATAAATCATCTCAAATCTAAAACTGCTTCTGGGTGTGGACAGAAAAATTCGACGCTTCAGCGAGGAAGTCAGGTGGCCAAGGGAAGTGCGGCAGGTCGTGGCAGTGACTTTACATATTTTGTACGGCTAAAGGGATTCTTATTAAAACATTTGAATGTACGAGTGGGGGTGCCTTTTTATGTGCACAAATTTTGTGATGACATTCCAATCGTACTCCAAGAGTAGGGTATTCACCCTAAAAGAAAAATTTTAAGTGAATTTGAGAACTCCAATTTTTAGTGGTGTCAAAAGTATAAATCATCTCAAATCTAAAACTGCTTTTGGGTGTAGACAGAAAAATTCGACGCTTCAGCCAGGAAGCCAGGTGGCTAAGGGAAGTGTGACAGGTCGTGGCAGTGACTCTTATATATTTTGTACGGCTAAAGGGATTCTTATTAAAACGTTTGAATGCACGAGTGGGCGTGCTTTTTTATGTGCACACATTTTCTGAGCACAACGCAACCCAGCCTAACCCCAATCTCTAGTACTTGTTGAGATTTTCTACTATTGAATGCACTGAAAGAAAAATCTCAAATTTTAAGTGGTTACAAAGGTGCGGTACATGAGAATAGTTTTAAATCTAAAACTGCTAAACTGCTTTTGGGAAAAGATAGGAAAACTCATCGGATTTTACCGGGTAGTCAGGTGACCAACGAATGTGTGGCAGATTTACTTTGCCTGAGAGCAATTTGTGTCTTTCTATGTTTACAAACTTTTTGTATGTAACCTTACCTAAGCCCCATATCTAGTAGATACTTTCTTTCACTGAATACACTGAGAGAAAAATGTTGAAAGAACTTGCAACTTCAATGGTCTCAAAAGTACGATAACTGCGAAACTCCTAAAAATCTAAAACTACTTCTGGGTGTAAATAGGCATCATTCGGGCAGTCAGTCTAAGTGACTCTGTTTGGTTCCCTGAGGACAATCACAATGAAATCTTTGGTCTTCAAAGTGGAGGCATCTTTTCAAAGCACCACAAACCTTGTGGGCCTAAGCCAATAAAGCTACAATCTTTTACTGAACCTTAAAGTATTAAAATTTTTTTGTAGTGAATTTGAGTTCTCAAAAGTATGATAATTGTAAAAGCTCCAAATTCACAACGTTTAATTTAAAAACAATTTTTTAAGCCCTGAACGCTTAAATTAATACTACAATCAATAAGGATCATCTAATATGCGTTTAATAAACGTCAATGACAGTGGGTGAATGTCCTTAAAATACAAATTTTAATATAATTTCGAATACATACATTTCCCTTACTTTGCCAGCATATTATTTTGTTTTTTATGCATTACACTTTTTGGACTTTCACCCTTGTCATAATTATAATTTTGTTATGGTATTTAACCCGATTCAAGTGCGTTAAAAATTTTTTTGCATAAGCACAATATTTTTTTAATTATTTATGTATTTTTATAATTTTTAAAATAATATTTTTGTAGTTGTAGTTTTTCATAAACCACAAATTGCTATTTAACAAAACAATTGTTAAGTGTCAACCACATTAGAAAATATCACATTACAAACTGAGAAAAAATTAACAACCCCCACAGAGAAGGGAAAACATGGGCGCTGTATGATTAAAAGCCTAAGTTAAACTAAGTTATCTAGTGATATTAGTTTTCAGTTTGAAATTAAAAGGAAATTTTCGAGATAACGATAATTTTATAATTAATTGAGAAATATATATGAACAATTTTCTGATTAATTATTTAATTGAATGAATTAAAAATTTAATTAAATTTCATTTTGAAGAATAAATAAAACTTTTGATAGATATTTTTTTCTGTAGAGTTTTTTATAATAAAAAGGAAGAATTATGAAGAGTTTTTAGTTTATCAAACATTTATTAGTATTTAACTTTAAGCTTGATTAAATATTTTAATTGCTTTTACATATGCTGTTGTTTAACTCCACCAAACTCCACTAAAACGTTAACTTCTCTTATACTTGAGAATCTTCATAAGACATCGTTTTACTTTTTTTTTTTGAAAACCTGTGAGCAAATTTTGTACCAGAATGGGTTACAGCTAGGTAAATATGTATTCGATATACAGTCAATCCTCTCTTTACAGACTTAACTTTTATTTCTCGGCATTTTGTGTAGCTGTAATTTTTTTTAAAAGCACTACAGATGTCACACAGCAAAACAACTCCCGGCCTTATTTAATAAATTATAAAAGCTGCCAGGTAGCCTTATAACTTTTCATGGAAAAACTTTTTTTTGTAATTTAATAGAAAACTGTAGAAAATTGTTAACATCGGCTCGAAACTTAAAATAACGTTAACGTTCAAATAAAACACAGAAATTTTTGCGTCTATGTGCTAAATTAATTTTTTATTTAAACAACTTTAATAGGGAAATTTGTTTTGTTAATTTATAAGCGATATGATCTCGTTCAGTGATTCGCGCTTGACGAGATTTATACGTATCGCTTCAATCATTCATTCTTTTTGGCAGTTGTAATATTACACTCTATTACACTCTTCACCCACTATTTGACGATTGATTATAATAGATCTCATCATATTTATGATTTTGAAAAATAATTTTGAAAATATAAATTCCGCTCAATGCCAATGACATTAAATATTTTTTCCATTAACGCCATTTTTCCTATACAAAATGCTAAAAGTTTGTTTCAGTTTGAACATATTACGAACTCTTTAAGGCGAATATGAAATATATGGAATATGGTCCTACGAATGCTCGTAACTCTCAATATAATTAGCTGTCTATGTGATAATGTATATCTTTAGAAATTTAGAAGCTTTTAGTTCAGGTGCCCCTGTAGGCCAGTAGGTAGTGTACTAGCTTGTAAATATGGGGGTGGTGGGTTCGATTCCCAACGAAGACGTTGGTTTTTTCCACTACAAAAAATAAAAATTGACTGTCGGTGGGGCTGCTGAGTGAAGAAGGTATGGTAACTGGTCACTATGCTGTTTTATACGACAGTTAATTTCCGTAATTATCCTTTTACTTTCACCACTTGTCTCATCTTTTCTATATCCCTTTCCTAAAGAATATAGCACGGTACTTGTCTAAATAGATATTGTTGCTTTTAACAAAAAACAATGTTGAGAATGACCCCGGAACATCAACATGTCGACGTTCCCAACAATTGGGGATCAGCGATGAAGGCATAGTTACTGGTCGCTGTGCTGTCTTTTTACGGCAGTTAATTTCCGACCATCCTTCTACTTTCACCACCTGTTTCATCTCTTCTCTATCCCTTTTCTAAAGAATGTAGCACGGTACTCGACTAAATAGGCATTGTTGCCTGAAGTGCTACTTTTTTTTAAAAGAAAAAAAAAAAAACCTGTTCACAGTCTTTAAGCAACTATTGCATGGCCTCGCCTTTATGCCACAGCGCAAGTGACTTTTTTTTCCTCTTATTTTATTCATTGTATTTTCGATAATAATAATAATAATTACGCATATCTTAGTTATAATAAAAAAATATCAGCCAGTGCCAGACAAAATGCTGTATGTTTCAGGCTTACTGCTACTATCAGCGGGTCATCTCCCTGATGGTTGAGCGGGAGAAGCTGTATCCCTGCTTTTCAGTCTAATGTAGCCACTGTCATTAAGTATGTTACGGGCCAGTGGATTTGGATGTGTTTCGAGCCTCTTTAAATATGTTATTGCATGTTTCACTATTTTTCCTACCTAACTGATGGCACGTTTAGATCCTTGTGGATATTTGAGTTTTTTATGTACCAGGGAGCATCTATGATCAGTCGTATTGTATCTTATTTTGGCGTCTTTAAATTTTTTCTATACTGCTAGCTGAGGCAGTGCTCCATAACTGGATTCCATTAAATCAGATTGGCTTCAGGACCGACTTGTAAAGTAGAAGTTTGCAATCCAAGCTAAGAATAGAGTTTCTGCCAATAAGCCTGTTTAATTGGATGCCTTTCAACTTCATTTGTGCTAAGTTGGAGTCTATGTGGCCATTCGATGTGAGGCGCCGATCAAGATGCATACCAAGGTATTTGACCTCTGTAATTTGTGGTATTAGATGGTTGTTTATGCGAATGGGGGGTCATGAGTCCCTTCGCGGTGTAAAAGTTATATGTGTGGATTTTTGTTCATTCACCTTTATTTTCCATCTCTTCAACCATTTTTCCAAATTAACTATGTGGTCTTGTAAGTATCGTGATGTTACTTGGGGATTTTTGTGAATGCATAAGAAAGCCGTGTCGTCAGCAGATGATGTATGTACTCGGTTATCAGTTGCCATATCTGAAAAATGTATAGTTCCCAAAATACTACCTTGGGAAACTCCGGCCCCAATCAGCTGTGGAGAGCTTAAAAAGTTTCCTTCTCTCAAAGTAATTTTCCAATCAGTTAGATAACTCTCTAGCAAGTTATAGCAGTTTCCAGGCAAATTAAGCTTCAGTGGAAGTAACTTATTAACCCATAAGTGGAATTTTACTTTTTCTTAGCAAAATTAAATCAATTATGAGCAGACACTATCAACATCTCTAACCTTATTCCATTAACCTAATTACTCAATTTCAGCTGCCATCACTAGGGATTAGATTTAAAGTATCGAAAGTTATATCCAACATCTTCCTTATTTCCTGATAGGGTTTTACTAAAATGGCAATTTTGTTTTTCAATAAAGAAATCGGTGTGCCCAAGACAGCATTAAAAACTTAAGGTTATTTAAGGCCCACCTCTGTCTGCTCTTAGTTTAAAACATTTTTCACTTAACATTTTTAGCCCCATCTAAGATTTAAAAACCCACAAATGTCAAATGGGTTTTAGATGTTGTTTTTTTTTCTATGTTTTGCTATTAAAAAACCTTCACTCACAATTACAAGGGTCGAGTTACATTGGAAAAAAAACAACACAAACAAAAAAAACATTGAATTTGTTATAAAGAATAGCTGGAGAAAACAGAAAAACTTAAAATTATTTTAATTATAATTTATTTTAACCAAGTTTAAGCAAAAACTGCGGTTGAAAAAAATTGCATGGTATTAAATGAATTGCATTTTTGTTGTTGTTGTTTTTTTTTTTTTTAAGAGTAAATTTTCAAAACACAAACACTCATATGAAAATGAGGAGAATAAAAATTTTATGAATGCAATTAAAATGAAACCTTAAGCAATCAGTGTTTTTTTTTTCTTTATTAAAAGCTTTTAAAATGACGTGTCAAAATAATAATGAAATATTTTCAATTTAGCATGAATTGGCAACATTGTAATTGGGACTTTATGAAGTAAAAAGTGATATAAGCCTGAATGAATCATTATTTGTTAAGGGGATAGATACTTAAGCTGTAAGAGGTTTTTTTTAAAGGATATAAAGAATTTTTAGTGACCTATTTTATGAATAAAGTTTATTGAAATTTTGAGAATTAATTATAAAAATTTTGTAAGAAGCAAAAATACTTAATGACAGTTTTAAAAAATGGCAACATTACTTAGCTAAAGTAAGAGAAAACAAAAGGGGATTGATAAAAAGTTTCGATATCCATCTTAATTTGAATTGAAGATAGGGACCGTGTCGGTGAAAGACCCGAGAGAACATACTAAAAAATGCAAATCTAATGGGTTTCGAAGAAAAGCGCCGTACAGTGGACCATTTCACGAGAAGGCGGTCAAAAATATATAACTTTTAAACGGATCGTAATTTTGATACGCGGTTCTTTTTGTCTACGAGGTGAGAGCATAGGCTTTCGCATATTCATCTAAACAAAGACTCTCACAAGAGCGTTTTGAAAAAAAATATAAATAAAATGCTTAGAAAATTGCAAAACAGAAAAAAAAAATTTTTTAATTCCATTTTGCAAAAAATTTTCGAACTTGTCTCAGAAAAATTGTTGTGGTGCCCACGGTCGGATCGTGCCGGGTTTACAGTGGGTTATAGGCGTGTAGGAGACATTATGGGCTATGACAAAGTGCTAATGCTTTTACATACCTCCCTAACGAACTTTGGAAGTTATGCTGTATTAAGTAAGAATATTTAGAATAAATTCTGAAAATTCTAATTCTAATAGCTAACAAGTTCGGCTATTATACAAAGTTTGTCTCGTTTAAAAATCTTGTATAACAAAGAAGTTATAGATGTTTAAAAATTTCTTAAAAAATTTACTAAGAAATTTCTCATTTTAGCAAAATACTGAAAATGCTCATTTTGAATCACCCTGTTCAAGCGTGATTTGATTTACATCTGCACCGACTATATTGTCATAATCAGATGGTGGTCAAACCACTTGGTTGATTGGACACCAACCACGCCCTAGAAGGCCATCGAATACGTATATCCTCCGGTCACTTCTAGTAGCAATTTCGAAAGCCCGAAATAGGCCGCAGCCTTCACTCCTTGCTAAAGAGTTGGAGACTTTCCAACTCCTGGTCCAAAACGCATGAAGCTCTTTTTTATCAAGAACACGACAGCATTTATACTCACTGGACCTGAACCATTCATTGTGTTAATTTGAATGGTCCGACCCACAAACTCTCACGAGGGTCCGAAACCACAACCACCACGATACTCCCATATAGGGGCCAACCTCAATAACCAGTCAGAGCACATCATTGTCTAAAGAGAACAAATAGTGTACTCTGGGGCAACTGATTCCCGTGGAAATATGTGGATTGTCCAGGTGACTCCTACTAGCCTTTGAGGGGCCTGGGCTCCCTTTTGCGCCGCAAGACACCAGTCTAAATGGAACAGTAGGTTCCAAAAAGATTATAATGTGCCCCCGGGGGGAAATCACCCTGTTCAGTGTTAAAATAAATACAAAGTTTGGCTCCCGAGGTACACTAGTATCTACTTTCGAATGAAAAAAAGGATTTTTGACCGCCTTCTCGTAAAATGGTTTACTGTGCGCCGGCATTATTATGTAGTCGATAAAACATAAGAATGCGTTAACTGTCAAAAGACCTGTCAAATTGTATTGCTTTCTTTATGGCTTTTAAATTTAATATACTCCGACAAATTACCATGAATAGATAGATGCTTGAAAAATGCCAACCCATTATCTAGATTTACTTTGAAAACATTTTTCGATTCGCCCAACCTATAAACGAGTGAGGTCCAGAGGTCTAATAGATTCCATTACATTGAGAAAAATACAGTGTTGTGTTTTTGTTTTTTTTAAGAGAAGTAGCACTTCGGGCAACAATGCCTATTTAGTCGTAATCGTGCTATATTTTTTAGGAAAGGGATAGCGGACAGGTGGTGAAAGTAGAAAAATAGTTACATAGCCTTGAAGCTCTTATTTTTGTAGTTTCACTACAACCACCCCTAGATTGGTAGACTAACTACACTACCAAGCTAGCCTGCAGCAGTTTTCATTTCTAAAAGGCCAATGTTATCGGAAATTAACTGTGGTATAAGGCAGCACAGCGACCAGTGACTATGCCTTCATCACTGAGCAGCGCCACCGGCAGTCAATTTTTAATTTTGTTTTAGTGAAAACAGTCTAGGTCTGTGTTGGGAATCGAACCCACAACCCCCAGACCGATAAGCTAGTACACTACCTACTAGCCTACAGGTGTTTGGCGCAAACTAAACGCTGCTGTGTTATCATTGCAACTTATATCTTTAAAAATAAAGCTGGAAGATCACGTTATGGTTAGCTCGCCATTTTTTTTTTAAAAGAAGTAGCACTGAGGCAACAATGCCTATTTAGTCAAGTATCGTGCTACATTCTTTTAGTAAAGGGATAGAGATGAGATGAAACAGGTGGTGAAAGTAGAAGGATAGTCAGAAATTAACTGCCGTATAAAGACAGCACAGCGACCAGTGACTATGCCTTCATCGTTGAGCAGCTCCACCGACAGTAAATTTTTATTTTTGTAGTAAAAAAAACCAAGGTCTTCGTTGGGAATCGAACCCACAACTCCTATACTGACAAGCTAGTACACTACCTACTACCCTACAGGGGCACCAATAAAAAATGGGGCACCATGAATAATGATTTTGAGTGTGAAAATATACGTCATCCATATTTTGTATACGATGTGGTCTCATACGGCGACCGCAACCATCGATTGCTTGAATTCAAATATTTAGCGACAGGTCGATTTCGATCAATAAATTTGCCAGTTGATCTCCGATGCCATGTGAATTACAACTCGTCAAAAGTTTCCTGTGGGACCACGTAATTTATACTGTTAAACCTGCAATAATTGGAGACTTGCAGGCCAAAACTTTATTCTAATTGTTTGTAATAACGGCTAGCCAGCCATGTTTAAAAAACAGCCTAAAATTGGTACTGGGGTATTGGCTATTTTGAAATGACAAATTTTCGAATAATATTTTGTTTTAAATCTTTAAGTTTTTCTGATTATTTTTAGATTTTAAAATATTTCTTTTCATAAATATTTAACAAACTTTAGCTTAAAATCATAAAAGCAAATAAAAAATTAAACATAAAAAGTTACGTAATAAATAATTAACTAACATAAATTTATAACAGAATTTTACCGGTGTTGAAAGCTAAAGAAAAAGAGAAACAATGCAAATTAAGTTACACTCATAGGACGACGCACTTAAGCAATAATTTTTAAAATTTTTGTGATGTTTTATGTTGGCGGTTACAGAGCAGAGCAGAGTTGGCATTGAACCATGAAATAGTTTTATATTTATTTAACCCGCTTTATTTAACTGAAAACATAGTTGTAGGCAAATATTTTGTTAGACAGTAGTAGAAGATGGATAAGCGTGAGGAAGAGGTAAATATATGATGGCTCTAGGGCAGGGCAAAAAACAATTTAAATGTTTAGATAATAGCAATTGTGTAGTATTTATGCAATTTTTTTTTTTGTTTATTTGTTTTACAATCATTTGACAATGTTTTCTGAGGCTTTAAAATGTGAACTAGATCGTTTAGCCAGCAGTAGCTGCGGGGGCAATTTTCTAATTACTAACATTTTAATGTGCAATAAGCGTAAAAATATCAACTTTAATAATGTGGCTGTTTGATACTTATTTTTGTTGCTGTCTTGTCTATAAGATTTAAAATAATTACTATCATAATTTTTGTTACAGTTTTTATTGTTTCAATTTTATGGTTTGCAAACAAAAAAAAAAGCATTTGAAAAATTAACATTTCGCGTTCCAAAAATAAAAGGAAGAAGAAAAAAAATCAAATAAAACGTTAAATGAATTTCTAAAAACCGTCACTTTTTACATTTGAATTGTCACACCAACTGAAAAATAGTGTCAAGTGATGTTGGCCATTTGAATATCGATTCAATGAAGTTAGTTATCGTCTTAATGAACTAAAGGTTTTGCTTTTGCTAAACGATGATAATATTTAGTTTTAATTTTTTCATCAAAATTTTTTATTCATCCATTTGATCAATAATTAATAATAAAACTCGATACTCATGTTGGATCTTTTTGATAAGTGACATTCTGAACAATGTATATAATCACTGGATGTAATTCTTTTAGTAAAACGAAAATCATACGTCATCCTTTAATTTCTTTAGATGTTTGTGTATCCTTTTGTAGCAGAACAGCAACATGAAAGACATTGTAATGTTTTTGTGTGTACGCATTTGATTGATGCCATACCTGGAGCTCCTAAAAATATGAGTTTTCGCAGATACAAATAAGGGAAATAAATAAAATCATTACTTTTTTTTTATCAATTATACCTTTGTAATCCCAGCTTGAGATTTGAAATCATTTGGGTAAACTTCAAAGTTTCGCAAATAATTTTAATTTTTAACAAGAAACAAACAAACCAATTTCTATATGAAAAAGCTAAAAAAAAAATTTAATTAAATAATATCACCCAGGACAACTTTCTTCATAATCAATTGATATTTTATATTTACTACTCAGAATGGCTGATGAAAGCTGCTTCCCAAAAAAACAAAAAGAAAAGTAATAGCTTATTTTCTGTGTAACTAATCTGTTCCATTTTTATTTTATAGATCTTTAAGTTTAACTAAAATGGAGAACTGGGACAATGAAATAAGAATTTGGTTAGTGCAACGCTTTTCGCTTTAGAGTCCATAGTTTCCGTTGATAGCACTCCTCCTAGCAGATGGATTATGAGGCTCGTGAAAAAATTTGCCGAGCGTGGCACAATCGCAAGAAGGCCTTATCATCGAGATCCCACAGTTCGGACGGAGGATATTATCGCTGCTGTAGCTGCTGCCATACAATCCAATCCTCGAATTACGACAAGGAGCTTATCTGCTCAGATAGGTGTCAGCAGACAGTCACTTTAGACAATTTTGCACCAACATTTAAACTTATTTCCATCTAAGATTCAATTAACAAACAAACTGAACCCAAGATACTTCCCGATACGCTTGGAATTTTGTGAGAAGATCATTTAAATGGCGTCTGATAATGAAAATGTTTTGAACTGCAATTTTATGTCTGATGAGGCACATTTTGATTTAAACGGCAATGTTAACAAATAAAATTGTCGAATATGGAGTAATTCTAACCCACAAATACTCCACCAGATGCAATTACATCCACTTCGCACAGTCACAGTGTGGTGTGCAGTTTCTTCAAGGTTCATTGCGGGGCCTTACTTTTTCGAAGAAAACGGTCTTACTGTTACGGTCAATGGAGACCGTTAATTAAGAATGTTTCAAAGAATTTTAATTTCCAGAATTACGCCGAAAGAGAATCCCTTTCAACTCTGTTTGGTGTCAACAGAATTGCGGCAAAAATTCCCTAATAAAATAATTTCAAGAAACATCACATTCCATTGGCCTCCCAGGTCCCACCTGAATTTTTTTGTGGAGTTATTAAAAAGAAAAAGTTGACAAAAGAAACCCAGAAACAAATTTGGATGATTTAAAGCAATCCATTCGAACGGTAATTGAGGCAATTCCTGCTGCAACCCTCCAGGCAGTAACGAATAACTTTTTGATAAGATGTCGCACATGTGTCAGTCACCGAGGGTGGAGGCCATTTAAATTCACTTATTTTCCAAACTTCAGAAATTACTTTAATAAAAATGTCTATTAAATTTTAATCTTTTTACTCGGTCCTTTATATTATAACGATTTATTTTTCTTTTTTTCTCTCAATATTTCGCTTTCCTTTGGAAAGCTTCTTCAGGAAATTATTTTTTATATCAAGATTTAATAAAAATGTTTTAGTTACTAAAAAATAAATTAAATAAACTTTACAAAAAACAATTTGAGTTTCTTAATGTAGCAAAATTGATCAGCCAGGCGATATAATGCCATAATTTGACTTCAAATTAGGTCACTCAAGAGGACACTACCGCCGGCCATTTTGCTAGATGTCAAATGATTGATGTTTAGTTTGGTTGTCATTTCAGCACGAATAGACTGAGGCCTGCATAACACTTCCAAATTGGCCTTTTAAAAGATTGCCGTTGTACCCGATTTTCATAAGCGAATTTTGTTTAACGATACATTTCACATTTGCTTGAATGGAGACGCCAAGAAACAATACTGGCCTATTTGTAGTGATGATAATCCGCTAGTGTATGTTAAGACACCATTATATTCAGAAACACACACGAATTCATAACCGAAAGCAGTTGAAAATGAATTTTGATAAATTTGAATAAATCTTCTATGATCTTGGTAAAGGTATATTTCAGAATAATGGATTGCCATGTGTTAAGAAAATAGCTTTTTGTTTTGTGATCAGAAAAAATTTTAAAACTTTAAATTTTTATTCACACATTTTTAATCTAGCAACAATTTTGCCTGAATTATTCCTTAATATCCAAAATTTTGTTACGATCAAATTGCCGAATTGTTGTTGGCAATTGTTTTCTTTTTTGTTTTTGCAAAGCAAATAAATCGTTGTCTATACAAGACCAACTAAGCTTTATATTAGCTTTTAAAGTCTAATTGTTCAAAACTGTAGGAATCTAAAGAAAAACAAAAAAAAAACTTTTTAAGATGCCCTACCCAGCCCATTGTACCGCTCATAAAAGTTGTGGAATAAGAACTTTTCTATTACTACTAGTATGAACAATTTTGTTTAAACAGGCTAAACGTTTAAACATTTTTGTACAATTTTTGATTAACGCAACTTATTTTATGAATTTTAAGCACTTTTAACGATATATTAATTGCTATTTTAAGAGGACCGAGGTCCGCTAATGAACACTTTCATGGCACGACCATACACTCTAAAAAGCTTTGCTATATCTGACTTAGTTCTTTCCCTTCTTCACTTTTAACAAACTATGTTTACATAAAGTTAATTTTACTATTTTAATAAAAAGAAAAATAAACAACTTAATTATCTTCTTAGCACACTCACTATATATTTATCATAAATTATAGGGGATAAAGAACGTAATTTTATTTCCATACGTCTTTTATAAAAATAATTTCGTATTTTTAATGTGTAGTACTAAATGTGACTCAATGGGAAAGAAAATAATACTTTTAAATAATTTCTGCTTAGAAAGATATTAGAAACAACAACATTTAATTATTTTCTATTGTTACAAATAATGGCAAATGTTCAATTAAATACACATTATTTGTTAATCCCTCAACAAAGACAATTTATTATTGTTGCGAAATAACTGTGAGCAATAAATCTTGCTACTGTAGCAAAAGGTTTAATTATTAACTTGTCAATTTATTCAAAATGCTTTGAAAAGTTGTATCCTATTTTAATTAAATTTGACATAACCACATTTCAAAAAAGGTCAAAAATAAAACCTTCAAATATTTATATATTATTTCAAATCCATTTTTATTTAAGAGAAGCGGTTGTATTTTTAATAATTAGAAGGCAACAGAATTAAATTTCATCCTATAGATTGAACAAAAAACAAAAAAAACAATTCATCCTTGATTTCGCAATTTTCAAGAGTGCAGAAAACAATGTTATATATATCATTTTTCTAATTGTAGCAAAAACATTGTATTTTAGTTTTAAAAGTTATTTTGATTTATTGCGTTAAGTTTCTAATCTACACATCCTCTAGCAAGTGAAGTTATAATATGCTGTATGACAGAAGTAAACCTATTTCACTTAATTAATTCTATTTAAATTTCTTCAATTGTTTACCTCATAACTTTTCTATAAAAAATTTTCATCACTTCATTTTTCTATACAAAAATTTTATCACACCATTTTCTATAGACAAATTTTATCATATCAGTTTTCTATAGACAAATTACATCTTATCGTTTCTATATCATCACAATTTTTTTCTATAGAAAAATTTCATCACATTATTTTTCTATAGAAAAATTTCATCACATTATTTTTCTATAGAAAAATTTCATCACATTATTTTTCTATAGAAAAATTTCATCACATTATTTTTCTATAGAAAAATTTCGTCACATTATTTTTCTATAGAAAAATTTCGTCACATTATTTTTCTATAGAAAAATTTCGTCACATTATTTTTCTATAGAAAAATTTCATCACATTATTTTTTTATAGAAAAATTTCATCACATTATTTTTTTATAGAAAAATTTCATTACATTATTTTTTTATGGAAATATTTCATTACATCAGTTTTCTATAAAAAAATTTTATCACTCATAATTTTTCAATAGAAACATTTCATCACACATAATTTTTCTATAGAAAAATTCCATCACATCAACTATCTATAGAAACATTTCATCACTCATAATTTTTATATAAAAACATTTCACTCATAATTTTTCTGTCGAAAATATTTCATCACTCATAATTTTTCTATTGAAAAAAATTTCCTCACTCATGATTTTTTGATCGATAAAAATTTCATATTCATCATCATATTCATTCCTGTTCATGATTTTTCTATCGAAAAAAATTTCCTCAATTATGATTTTTCTATCGAAAATTTTCCTCACTATTTTCTCACTAATGATTTCATTTCATCGCAATGTTTTCATAGAAACATTTCATCACTCATAATGTTTCTATAGAAACATTTCATCGCTCATAATGTTTCTATAGAAACATTTCATCGCTCATAATGTTTCTATAGAAACATTTCATCGCTCATAATGTTTCTATAGAAACATTTCATCGCTCATAATGTTTCTATAGAATAATTTCAACACTCATAATGTTTCTTTAGAAATATTTCCTAATGAAAATAATTCTATCGAAAAATATTTCCTCACTCATGAATTTTCTATCGAAAAACATTTCCTCACTCATGATTTTTCTGTCGGAAAAAATCCTCACTCATGATTTATTTATCGAAAAAAATTTCCTCACTCATAAAATTTTTATCGAAAAAAATTTTCTCACTCATGAAATTTTTATCGAAAAAAATTTCCTCACTCATGAAATTTTTATCGAAAAAAATTTCCTCACTCATGAAATTTTTATAAAAAAAAATTTCCTCACTCATGAAATTTTTATCGAAAAAAATTACCTCATTCATGATTTTTCTGTCGAAAAAAATCCTCACTCATGATTTATTTTTCGAATAAAATTTCGTCACTCATGGTTTTTTTTATCGAAAAAAATTTCCTCACTCATGATTTTGTTATCGGAAAAAATTTCCTCACTCAAGATTGTTCTATCGAAAAAATTTCCTCACTCATGATTTTTCTATCGAAAAAAATTACCTCACTCATGATTTTTCTGTCGGAAAAAATCCTCATTCATGATTTATTTTTCGAAAAAAATTTCGTCACTCATGATTTTTTTATCGAAAAAAATTTCCTTACTCATGATTTAAAAACAAAAAAATTCCTTAATAAAAATTTTTCTATCGAAAAAAATTCCTCACTTATGATTTTTCTATAGAAAATCTTACTCACTTATGATTTTTCTATACAAAATCTTACTCACTTATGAATTTTCTATAGAAAATCTTACTCACTTATGATTTTTCTATAGAAAATCTCTCTCACTTATGATTTTTCTATAGAAAATCTCACTCACTTATGATTTTTCTATAAAAAATCTTACTCACTTATAATTTTTCTATAGAAAATCATACTCACTTATGATTTTTCTATCGAAATCTCAAACAAAATTATAAAATTCTGCATATTATTCGTGTTATTTAGAAACTGTACCGAATATTGTATGCATATAATAAGCTTTCAATATCATATACAAATTTCCCAAGTGTTCAACGAACCTCTGCTAAATATTATTTTTTTTTTATTAAATTCTTCATATCTGATCCCTTGTTGAGTCACAAAATAAATTTAGCAACTAATAATATTAAGTTGGATCCAGCAGAACACAGTAGAGAAATGGATACCTAATAACCTACTGTGCCATCGGTCCGTTTACTTTATTATCAATTCAAAGATTCCCTACCAATGTGGGCTACTGATGATAGAAATCCATTTCTAGTGCAAAAAGAGCAAAGCATTTACAAGGAATGTGTGATTTTGTTTCTTTTTCTTTGTGCACATATGCTTTGCACAAAGAAACTGATATTGTACAGTAGGACATTAATGTCCACATGCAAATATACCGATTATTTAATAAAATAAAATCGACAAAGTGTAAAAATATAAAACATGACAAAAACTAGAAATTAAAAAAAAAAACAAAATAATTTGCATTCAATATTCTTATTTTTCAAATACACAATTTTCTTATGCTGTTAAATTGAAATTGTTTTACAACAATTAATTATAATTTATATAGAAAAATGTAAAACAAATACAAAAGTATGACAGCAACATTTTTGTAGGTTTAAAACATGTCACAGCAAAACGGCAGCAGCAAAAGTTGAAAAAATATTTCGCAAAAAGAAAAAAAAAAATGCTCAAGGCTAAATTGCTGTAATAAAGATATTATTTCTTATTTTAGTTTATGCTTGAAGCAGAACACAACAAATTCAAATAAATGTGCCAACAAATTGTTAAGTATCTCAAAAATTGCATAATAATTTTTCTTGTATGAAAATTATAAAAAAAAACAAAAAAAATCTAGCAAATTTTTTTGTGTTTTATTTCGTTTGAGTTAACTAGTGTCAATGTTTTGGGGCAATTTTATTTCGTTAACATATTGTTCTTTTTGAATTTGTACAGCAAGCATTTTATAGAGTGATGGAATCGTGAGTAGCTGTGCATTCGCTGAGTTCACTCACTAATGTTTGCAAATAAATTATTAATGTTTTCTAAAAGCCCAGGCTGCCGAAACACTTCTAAAAATTTGCGTCTAATAGAAATAATTAAAAGTATATTAAAGAAGAGAAACTTAAAAAAGTCCGTTAAATTCTAGTACCAGACTTGGTTGCAAATAACTCACAGCACGAAACTATCAGGCAACGATTACAGTTTTATAGTTTCGTATCATATTAGGTGATCATATGCAAAAGGCTGTTAATGCGAAAATACATACGAATAGTTCGAGATAATGCAGATGCCTGCTTCATTAAAATCTGTGGGAGTATATGATCACTAGTAAAATGGTTAAGTTTGATTTTGTGATAGGCTACGATATGAGAATCATATTGTGGAAACTCACTTGGGTTATTTGTTTTAAAACAATTTTAGGGTTTCAAGAATCATGGGACTCAGAGTAATAGTTACAACGGCCAGCACAGCTTTAAAAATATTTGCAGCTGCAAAAAGCTAAAGTCCAGAATTAAGCTCACATTTTTTTGGGTAAACTAAACGATGGCAAATATTTATCCGAATATCAGGCTTCCTTGTATTTCAATTTAAAAAAAATATTTTTGGCAGTGTTGTCTTTCCAATCGAAATATGGAGTAACTCCGATTCAGATTCAATACGGAAATTAAGAGGTGATATGATATTTCGTGTAATGTAATACCAAAATTAACCGAGTGGAATTACCTAGGCCCTTTCCACCTAAACCTAAATTGACAGTGGACAAATGATGGAATTGGATAAATTCACAAAATATTTCCGCCTTGATAATAAGGCCAGTGGAAAATCCCTTCAATTTTCAACTTATATTTTAAGCTTATTGCTGCAGCGAACACAGTGAACCATTCTGGTATAATTTCTTTTAAGTCTTTTATTATATTGTTACGTTTATATCTTTTATAAAGGTTTTGTTGTGGGTTCTTTATTGCAAAATAAATTACATCGGTTTTTAGAGTTTTTTAATTACTAACAATTTTATTTACTTTATCTACAAAAAGTTGACACTACAAAACAATTTACTTAAGATGCACGTCTTTACTTCAACAGATTTAATTTTACACTGACTGACTATCTATTCAGACGATGCCCTTTTATATTTGTCCATTAAAAGTCTAGAAAATTGAAGAATTTTCTACTCCTTTTGTATCACCTTTTGTTGTTGTATGTTGTCCATTCAATGTATAGGCGCCTGTATGTCTGTGTGTATTTTTGTTTCTTGTGTCGAAAAGGTTTCTTAGAAAACTACGCAGGTGGCAAACAGCATACACGTTTGTTGTTGTCTTGCGCGTATTAAATTTCTACGCAGTTTGTAACTAGAAATTTTATTACTTTTATTTGGGTACGGTTTTCAGTTTGTGAACAAACCGGTTTCGGCTGTTTGCCATTTTCAGTGTTCTTTTCGTACTGCACGAAAAGTACGAAAGGGGGGGGGGGGCTTTCCCAAATAACTTTTTTTCAACAAGTGCTTCGTGAATGGTAACAGTTAGCTTATGTTTGATTTGACAGATAATTAGTTTTATTCTTCCGCTGAACGAATACGATTGTGTATACGCTTGAACAACGCTTCGCTAAGAGGGCCTGCGATCGACTTACAGAAGATGCCGATTTTGTAAAAAAAACCGTTTTTTCAGATGAAGCTCATTTTGATCTTGGCGGGCATGTAAACAAGCAAAATTGTCGCATTTGGGGCACAGAAAACCCGCACGCATACATTGAAAAGCCGACGTAACCAAAACGAGTCACTGTTTGATGCGGATTTTGGTCCAGAGGCATAATTGGGCCATTTTTCTTCGAAAATGAGCAAGAAGTCAATGGCGCTCGTTATTGGGCCATGTTGAACGAATTATTGTTCACAAGAATTAAAGAGGAGGATATTGGCAATATTTGGTTTCAACAGGACGGCGCTACGTGCCACACAGCCGAAGCTACCCTAATTTTAAAGATCGCATTATCAGCTGCGATTTGACACTGTTGGACTATTATTTGTGGGATGCCGTCAAAGATAAGTGTTACGCCGACAAGCCAGAGACAATTGACGCTTTAAAGGATAATATTCGTGAAGCCATTGGTGAAATACAGCTGCACACAATCGATAATGTGCTTAAAAATTGGACCGATCGTGTAGGCTGCTGCAGCATGGCCAGCCGAGACAGCCATTTGAATGAAATTATTTTCCATTATTAACCGGAAGGATTGTACTTTCAAATAAAAAGAGAAATTTGAGAAAATATTCCGTAGTTTTGTTTATAGCATTTAAAACAAACAAAAAAAAAGTTATTTGGCGGACCCTTTATGGTCTTTACTAATGGTCTGTAAGTTTTATAAATTCATAGACTTAGAGAAAATAAAATTTAAAAAAAAAACGGTTAAAAGGGTCACAATTTGTGTCTCGTTTTTTACTACTCTCTATGGCTAAGAGCTACAGCTTTTCAAACTTTGTTTAAATTTTGTATGGGTGTCCGTTACATTATCAGAAACATGCTACATTTATGAGTTATAGCACTTTCTGATGAAAACTATTCAAAAATGCCATAATTTAAGAATCATAAAAATATTAAAGTAATCGACGAATTAATAAATTTTTCCTTCTTTGAAGTCGATTAAAGAAAATAAACAGTTAAACACGAAGTAACACTTGAAACGAATTATTCAGTTATTTTCATCCCCGTCTGGGGAAATCGGTAAATACAAAAAAAAAAAAAAAAAAACAGGAGTAAAACATAGTAATATTGCTAAGAACTATAGCTGCTCATTAGTCACTATCACGCCTGACTAGGTGAGTAAAGAGCCCATCACTTACTATACTATTTAGTTTAACACACTACTTATTTATAATTAATTATTTAAAATATTCCCTAAGCACTGTTTTCGCATTAAATATTCATCGATAAAAATATAAAATTAAATAACTCTTGATACGATCAAAAGTTGTTCTAAAAGGTTAGCGTGTGTAGTTAAGCCACAAATGTTAATAAATTCCAAATACAACGTTAATTAAATCAATTAGTTATAGGAGTAATGTTAATGAAAAAAAAAAGAAAAAAAAATTAATTTATTAACAAATGGAGCTGCTTCCAAGCAGTTCTAGTTCCACTTCAACACTTTCGTCACAAAAAAATTAATTTCTTACATATATTTTATTAAATGATTCTGTAGATTTTTCATATTCTAATTTTTAAAATTGATTGGTTACATGGATAATGTTTAGAATGTATACAGTCTAAAGCAGATATAAGCAACTGATGCTGATGCGGGCAATGGGGATATAAACAAATCTGCATTACATTTCTTTAGTGTCTTACTTTTACTATTTTCTTAGAGAAATAAATCTATAAATTAAAATATACATGAAGTTGATACATGTGAAAATGAAAAAATAAAAAATGATAGAAAGAAATGTTTGTTATATTTAACTTATTCTCATGCCCAGCCATTAAATCAAATCTATCTATAAATTGTGAACAGTTTTCTAACCTATAAACCATCAATTTATTATTTATTTATACATTTATTTTGTTATTTATATATTTAACAATAAATTTAAAAAAAAGGCACCAAAAGTAGAAAGCTTTATCTTAATAGACATGTTCTTGTCCTACATTTATAGCCGCTCTTATTTCTTTCTTTCCATCTGACTAAATAAATATCGTCTGTCCATTTAACTTTTTCTTATTATTTTTATTATTGCAAGCAACAGTTTTTGTATTGTAAAAAATGATACTTTAATAAAAAATGATCATTTGCAGTTGGAAAATTGCGATAGCGTTTTGAATGAATTAAGTAGAAGTTACACGTTTGACTTTATGAAAAATAAAAACCGAGTGCTAAAATGTATGAAGTGTTTTTCATAGAGGTATAGAACTGTATAAGTTGGCAAAACTTTTTAACTGGTGGCCTTTTTTTATAGCTGTCCAGTGATTTGATTTGAATAGACAAACGTCTGAATAACGTTTCCAAATTGTGGAAATTTCATCAAGCTTACTTTTGTTTAACTGGATACGTCAATAAACACAACTGTCGTATTTGATTGAAGTGATGCTAAATCCTCAAGTGTATGCTCAGACATAGTTACATTAAGAAAAGCTAACTGTTTAGTGTGCTTTATGGGCTAGTGGAATTAATTCTTCTTTAAAAACGATGCTGGTGCAAACGTTACAGTCAATGGTGACTGCTATAGAGTCATGATTACTGATTTTTTTTCATTCATCAATTGAACAATTATCATATGCACAAGTTTTATTTCAAAACTACGGCGCAACATGTCTCACAGCACGTGCCACAACTGATTTATTTATTGTAGGACCCAAGCTAATTAACTTCCAAGATTGTGCAATTTAACGCCGCTACGCAGTTTTCGGTGGGGATATGTTAAGTCACTAGTCTACGCCGAGAAGTCAAAGACGATTGGACGATTAAAACTTGGACTTCCAGGCTGAAGTACATCCGAACCAGCGGCAGCGGTTGTGACGTGATAAGATTTACATCTGCACCTAACTGTAAGCCTTAATCAGATGGTGAATCATTACCACTGTGAATGATATTAAGCGTCATCCTCGCCCTAGACGGCCTTCGGATGCGTATATCCTCGGGTCACTCCTAGTTGCCCGTTCAAAAGCCCGAAGCAGGCCGCAGTCTTCACTCCTTGCTGGAGAGCCGGAGACTTTCCAGCTTCTGGTCCAGAACGCATGAAGCTTAATATAATTAAGAACACGACGGCATTTATACTGACTGGACCTGGACCATTCATTGTGTTCATTGTGAATGAATTGACCCACAAACTCAAACGAGGGCCTCGAAACACACTGCCACCACGATACTCCCGAAGGGCCTACCTCAATAATCAGTCATAGAACAGCTAAATGCCTAAAGAGACAAATAGCGGAACTCTGTGGCTTTACTGATTTCCGTGGGAACATAGTGGATTTTCCAGTTTGCTCCAACTAGCCTTGAAGGGGACTGAGCTCCCTTTTACCCCCGCAAGACACAAGTCTAGATGGTTATGTGATCCATAAAAATTTATAATGTGCCCCCAGGGGGGAAACCGTAGCGGTTATTACGTGATAAGATTTACATCTGCGTCTGGCTATGGAGCCTTAATCAGATGGTGGTCATACCACTGGGAATGAAAAGCAACGTCATTCACGCCCTAGGAAGCCGAAGACTAATTCTAGCAACAGGTCTTTCCTAGTTGCAACTTTGATGATTTCAGAGCAGGGCTGCAGACCACCACTCCTTGCTGAAGAGCTGGAGACCATTCAACTCCTGTCCAGAACACATGTCTAGCATGCTCACTGGATCTGGATCATTCACCTGTGGGTGTTATTATTGGCGAGATGATCCTGGCAGCCATTAAAAACAGACCTGCTATGGGGCCGCGAAACCACAACCACCACGATACTCCCGTATAGGGGCCAACCTCAATAATCAGCCAGAGAACAGCTAAATGTCTAAAGAGACAAATAGCGGAACTCTGCGAGCTCACAGATTCCCGTGGAGATAATGTGGAGTTTCCGGTTGTACCCCTGCTGACTTCAGGGGACTGGGCTCCCTTTTTCCCCCAGTTGCACAGGTCTAGATAGCCGAGCGTTCTATAAAGACCATAAATGTGCCCCCCGGGGGGAGACCGCAGCGGTTGAGTGTGATTTGTTTTATGGCTATGTAGCCTTAATCAGATGGTGGAAAAACCACTATTGTATAATTTAAAACGTCATACATGCGTCCTAGATAGCCGAAGGCATAATTCTAAGCAACAGAACCACCTAGTTGCAACTTTAATGATTCCAGGACAGGGCTGCAAACCATCACACCTTGCTAAAGAGTTGGAGACTTTCTAACTCCTGTCCAGAACACACGTCAAGCATGCTCACTGGACTGGATCATTCACTTTGCGTGTCATTATCAGTGAAATGATCCTGGCCACCATAATTTTCATATTTCCCTTATGGGGCCGCAAAACCACAATCACCACGATACTCCCATATAGGGGCCAACCTCAATGATCAGTCAGAGAACTATTAAATGTCTAAAGAGACAAATAATAAGCTCTGCGGCTCACTGATCCCCGTGGAAATAAAGTAGAGCTTCCAGTTGTCTCCCTGTCTGACTTCAGGGGACTGGGCTCCCTTTTTCCCCAGTTTCACTGTGTCTAGATAGTGGAATATTCTATAAAGACCATATTTATATGCCCCTGGGGGGAGGGGGGGGCCACAGCGGTTGAATGTCAGAAGCCATATTTTCATTACATTATTATCCTAAAAGATTATCTTTCGAAAAAAGTAAATTTTATTTTCTGGATTTGTTCCGCCAGTGAATGCAATACTATTATCAATTCCTTCTCCATATGACATCTTTCCTGGTTTTTTTGTTTGCAAATAGCGAGCACTTTCGATGTGAATAAATCATTATCAAGTCACGCTCTATCTCGTACTGGTGAGTCAGTATTTCTGGTTCAGGTATTTATCCCAAAATCGTCACTATCTACGTAGTCCGAATATTGGCCATCTGGCATTTTATGTGGCGATTAATTTTAAAATTTTCGTCTTTTATTGTTGTACGTGTGTCCTTCTGAGGTTGTTTCTCGTTTGTTTGATTTTATGATTAGTTTTAGTGGTGTGAAAATTGTGTCTGAGAATGCGTTGCCCGGTTCGTTTATAACGTCGCTGTCAAAAGTTTTTGTTTTGTAGATTTCCTGGTTTTCTTTTTGTTAGGATGCAGTGCAGTCATACACTCATCTATTTCCCTTGGCAAGTGTCCGTGATTGTAAAGGTGTAATGTAAAGTTGGTGCCTCTCTTCTCCGTTTGTATGATGGTATGTGTTCTGTAAATCTTGTTTTTACTGTTCGTCCAGTTTGTCCTTTATAAGTATGTTTACAGGTATAAGTACGTCTGTATACTCCGCTGAAATTAAATTTGTCAGTTGCGTTTGTCGATGTCCTTAAATTGTGTCTCAGAACGGTGCTGGTTTTTAGTGCCGCGAGCAAACCTTAGATAGGTAGATACGCGATTATGGGACAAATATGGGATTAAGGTGCCCCTGCAGGCTAGTAGGAAGTGTACTAGCTTATCAGTCTGGGGGTTGTGGGTTCGATTCCCACTGTCGGTGGGGCTGCTCAGTAATGAAGGCATGGCTACTAGTCGCTGTGTTGTCTTTTACGACAGTTAATTTCCGATAATATGGGCCTTCTAGAAATGTTAGCTGCCCCGGTAGACTAGTAGGTAGTATACTTAGCCTACCAATCTAGGGATGGTTGTTTTTAATACAAAAAAAAAAAGAAATAAGAGCTTCTACTTTCACCACCTGTCTCATCTCTTCTCTATCCCTTCCCTAAAGAATGTAGCACGGTTGTGACTAAATACGCATGGCTGCCTGAAGTGCTACTTCTCTTTAAAAAAAAAAAAAAAAACAAAAGAAATACCTGGACCATAAATACTGACTCACCAGTACGTGATAGAACCTGACTTGATAATGATGTATTCACATCGAAAAAGCTCGCAATTTGCGAACAAACTGTCAAGAAAGATGTTATATGGAGTAAGAATACAAAACAATAAAACAAAGATACCTCTTTAAAAACACCCTTTACTTTAAACATAATTATGGTTCTATTTAGCAACGTTATTATTGTGTTAAGACACCAATACCGTTTCAATAACAACAAAATTATGAATACGCCTACTAGTAATATGATTAAAGAGCAATCATAGTATTCAATCATAACATGGTCTGTTGTCTTATATTATGGTTATCTTAACTATATATATTCTTTTACGTATATTTTTTGGCTTATATTTTTTGCATTTTTGTAATTAGAATTTGTTGAGGAAGGTACGTTAAACCTTTATTCTATTGTAGTTTGATACAAGCAGGCCTGGGAAACCTTGATTATTTTGATTTTTTTTTTCTTAAGCATTTTCAACCTTCAATTTATCAAGCTTTCAAATAATGAAATATATCGAATAATTGCATATGAAATACTTTTGTGAATTGACCTAGACTTTTTTTTTCTTTCTTGTAACAAAAGAACGTGGTTTTTGTTGATATTGGCCCGTTTATAATCATGAATTTGTTGTTCTAAACAAACAATTAATTGTAAACGAATTGAGTTAAATTGAATTTATGTTTAAAAAAAAAAAACAAAATTCAGTGTAAAAATATTTTGCCAACTTAAAATTTCCGCTTAAATTAACACAAGTTATTTGTATGTAAATCTTCAATGAGTTTCGCAAGAAATAAATAACAAAAAAATAAAATATGAAAATATAAAATAGAGAAATACTTCTGTATTCTAGATACATTTTGCTGCAAGCAAACCCACATGCTGTGATCTTGAAAGTTTTAAAGGTTTTTCTGTTTCTGTTTCTTTTTTTTTGGTGTAATTTTTGTCTAGATTTCAGGGAATAGCATAAGAAACCATTCACCACCATCACCAGTATCATGTAGCATTTTTTCTTTATCTTTTTTTTTTTAAATACAAAGCAAAAAAAAAAATAAAACAAACATTCTTAAAATGACAAAATATGCAGTTTTTGATTTGGGGGATTTTTTTTTTATAAAAAAAAAGAAAAAAATTAAAAATATTATAAGTTTTTATTTTTTAAAATACATTATGGCATGCAGCCATTCACTTTTTCATAAGTTTTAATTTTCTAATATTTGGTTGCCATTCTATTTTATGTTTGTTGGTTAATTTAAGCAACTATTTAGACATACTTCATGGCCTGAGTACATAAAAATGACATTATTTATTAAAGCCTCCCGCTAAATTTTATCACGATTGCAAACCAAAACAAAAAAAAATAATAAAAAAATTTAATAAAAAAAAAAAAAATTATAAAGCAAATAAAAAAAAATATTAATAGAACAAAAAAAATATATAAAAAAATAATCAATAACTTTTTCAAAGTTTGCCAATAAAAAACAGTGTTTTTTTTGTTCGGGTTAAAAGGGTATAAGTTTTAAAAACCGCTTTTTGATATGGAACATTTTTCCCGTAAAACAGCCGCATTTGGAATATCTGTGAATTAGTTTTATTTTCATATAGACTTACAATCACACAAATTATATTACGGTCACACGATTTATAGCGTAACAGAGCCACTTTAAATATCTATACAAAATTTTGGTAAGTTCCACTAATATTGTATAAGAGCAGCAGCAAAGTGACCACCGGTTTTTCCGTAACTGGATGATGCTTGAAATGTTGATTAGAACCAAATGGATAATTTTAAGTCGGCTTAAGTTCACGTATATTTTAAGAATGCGAAGAATGTTAAAGACGGACGGTAGTGATCCAGAAAACGGCTGCATGACACTTTGCTAGTGTCTAAAAAAGTTTTCTCTGACAGTGTGAATATTTTTTGAATTTTTTTTTTGTAAATAAGTTTTTAAAATTAAAATAAATAAAAATTTAGTTTACGAGCTAAGAAAAAGAAAATTAATCATTTGTTGTATTTAAGAGTTTAAGAAAAATTTGATAGAATTTTAACTCGGCTTAGGTTAACTATATTTTAAAGTAGATAGATCCAAGGAGTGGTAAAGGCGAATGTAGCGTTCTAGAAAATAATGCATTACAAGTACATTTAAAAATTTAGTTTTCTTAAAAACTTTGCGTTTCTTTAAATTTTTTGTTAATAAAATTTAAAAATCAAAATAAAAGTGAACCTAAGTCGTGCTAAAATTGTTAATTAGTCGAGCTGAAGATTTTAAGAGAAATTCATTAAAACTAAATAAATAATTGTAATTCGACTAATTTTTCATATTGGTTGGCGTTGGAAATTTAAATTTTTCCATTTTCGATTTTATTTGTACTTTTTTATATTTTATTTTGTATTTTTAGTTTTTTGAATTTTTTTAAATTTTTGTTTATAACAGCACGACACCAAAATCACAAACGATAATATCAACGGCAATTTAAGGCAACATTAATGTCAAATTGTCTTACAGAATACCAAACATGTACTGCCAGTCATTGATAAATGGCAATATTGCCAACGAGAATACGGAATAAAACAACGAACGATAAAAAACGACGTCGTCTTGTATTGTCGTCGCCAAACAAAATATGGGTGAATATTCAAGGGCATGTTTTCTTCAGTGTGCTCGGCATAAAATTTCATTCATTAAATGATGTGAATGCATTGTTTCAGTTCCTCAGTAAGATTTTTAGATTCTGTTTGCGTATTTTTGAGACGATATCACCGCAAAAATAACAAAAAAACATCCAATTTTGGACACTCGTTGCCCCCCATATTGAAATTTTCAATGTTTTTCTGCTGCTAAAATCTAATTTATTGTGAACAAAAAATAGTAATGCAGCCAACTTGACAAAAGGAATGATATAGAAGTTTTTATTTTTGGTGGTACTTTTAAATGAAATTCCAAGATTTAAGTTCCAAATCAATGAGCTGCAAAAAGGTTGTACTGTGTTATTCATTTGGCTATAATATTAAAATAGTTTCACCAAAAATTTAAAAATATTAAAAAATTATTTCGCAAACAAATCCAACTAAAAAAAATCTGACCAGGATTTTATTATTATTACAAATGTTATTTTTAAGTCTTTAAGCTGTTATAGCTTAAATAAAAAAACTTATTTAAAAAAAAACAAAAAACAAGAAAAAAATTTTAAATTCCGTCAAGTCAAAAATCTCATTAATCTTCATAAACATTCAGCGTGAAATTCAATAAATAAATAAAAAATAAAAAAAACAATTTTTAAAAAAGTATATTTGTCGACTTTGAGCATAAATTATGACATAAAAATGCGGCAGTGCCAGTGCAGAACCAAACGGAAAAAATCTCTTTCAATTAAACTGATAAAAAAACAAACAATTTAATAATTTATATTCTTTTTCTTTTTCGCTGGACAAATAAAGTTGAAATAATTTGTCAATAATGAAATGCTATATTTTTCATAATTCAATTTTTAACGAAGTTAACCAAACAAAAGTTTTAAAATTAAAAAAAAAGTTAATTAAAAAAACGCTTTTAAACTTTATTTGATTTTGATTGCTTCGGCTTAATTATATAAAACCGAATTTAATGACGGAAACTGGTCAATAAAAATTTATCTTTCAATATTGTTGGGAAAAACAAGTTTTTCAAGTAAAAAAAAAAATAAAAAATAAAAATATTTTTAATTTTTGCACCAAAAACACTAGTTTTGTTTTTATATTTTTAGAAAAGAATTATCAAACATTATACTTGATATTTGTCTCTGGGTTATTTCAAATAATTTTTTATTAAACTATAGGTTACCAAATTCATGGGGCTCTAAGATATTTAGGCCATGCAAAGAGGTGGCATCTTATATACCAGAAGATGAACCAAGTTCACCGTAATTGTGAGTTTAAAATACTTTTCGAAACAGAATTTCGACTTCGATCATAAAAATAACCTTGAACTACAAAATATCAAAATTTTTAAAAAAGGAGAAATAATTTCAAACATATAAATTTAAAAATATTAAACAATTCCTTTTGTTCATTAAAATTACTTTCAAAAAGTGAAAAAAGTAATTAACTAGATTTAAATTAACAAAACTGAGCAGCAAAAGAATAGAAATGAAACATAAATTTGTTGCATTCCAAGTATACGGGTGGGCAAATTTGAGGTTAGGGAATAAATTGGCTTAAAACGTGCCCTATTTTACCTTAGGTTTATTTATTATTACCAATGTCAAGTATATATGTGGGAATTAGTAATGATATATGATGTCGATCAAATTTCCATCTCTAACTCCTTGCCAGACTCGTTGCTCTTTTCACAATTTTATGAAGTATATTTTGTAACAAAGTCTCGCTTATTAAATTAATGCAACGTCGAATTTGATCTTTTAGAGTGTCAATTAGTTGTGAATTATTCACAAATAAAACCGAGCTTTCAAATGCGTGCAGAAAATAATGCAGCGGCGCTAAATCATAAGAACGACCGAGAAATTGTTCATACAATAAACTAATTTGTTTGATTTGTTTGGCTTCCGCCGTCGGCTTTCTGAACCTGAAGGCCCCCCGGGGGGCACATTTATAGGTCTTTATGGAATACTTGACCATCTAGACCTGTGCTGCTGGGGGTATAAGGGAGCCCAGTCCCCTGAAAAAAAGCAGGGTGTCAACTGAAAGCTCCACGTTATTTCCACGGGAGTCAGTAAGCCCCAGAGTTTCCGCTAATTGTCACTTTAGACTTTTAGCTGTTCTCTGGCTGATTATTGAGGTTGGCCCTTCGGGGGTATTGTGGTGGTTGTGGTTTTGCGGCCCCAGCATGAACTGATTATGTGAGCCAGGATTATCTCGCCTTTAGTAACACCAACGGGTGAATGATTCGGATCCAGTGAGCATGCTAGTCATGTGTTCTGGACCACGAGTTGGATAGTCTCCAGCTCTTCAGCAAGGAGTAGTGGTTTGCAACCCTGCTTTTGAACCGTTGAAATTGCAACTAGGAAATACCTGTTGCTAGAATTAGTCTTCGGCTTCCTAGGGCGTGAATGACGTTGCTTTTCATTCCCACTAGTTTGACCGCGATCTGATTAAGGCTTACGGCCAGGTGCAGATGTAAATCTTATCACGAAATGAACCTAAAGGTAACTGATGACAACCTCAGCCAACTGTAGCGTGATAAGATTTACGTCAGTACCTAGACGTGTAGGCCATAACCCGATGATGGATCGTACCACTATGGATGAATTGTAGAGTCACCCACGCCCCAGGAAGTCTTCAGATATGTCTGTCCTCCGGTCACTTTTAGTCGCAACTCCGAGAGCTCGGAGCAGGCCGCAGCCCTCACTCCTTGCTGAAGAATTAGAGACTATCCAACTCCAACATCCTCACTGAACCATGACAATTCCCTGTGTTCATTGTGAAAGATCATACCCACACAACATAAACGAGGGCCGCGAAGCCACAGCCATCACAATGCTCCCGAAGGGCAAACCTCAATAATCAGTCAGAGAACAGATAAAAGGCTAAAAAGCCAAAAAGCAGAACTCTGGGGCTTACTGATTCCCGTGGAAATAAAGGGGACTGGGGCTCCCCAGTGAGATTCCATCAAAACATATCAATGTGCCCACGGGAGGAGCCAACTGTGGCCACAAAAAATTAGTTTTTATGGTTTGATAGCGCAGCAGAGAATTCACGGTGACAGAATTTTTTTTCTAATTTTGGAAAAAAAAACGGGCGATCATGCCGCCTGACCAAGAGGAGCACCATACGCTCACTTTCTTTGGATTTAATCGTTTTTCGAGCATCCACCATTGTCTATTCTGTAAGCCACAATTATGTGACAATTTTGTTTCGTGTACATAATCGTCTAACTGAAAATGAGCCAGCTTCATCACTAAAGATGAAGAAAAATATATTCATTCAGTTTTCCAAACAGTTAATTCACAAACGTTCAAAGCAAATAATGGTCGGTGGGCTTTGATTCTTGACTGAGTTAAACTGAAGGCAAAAAATCTGTATACAAAATGTTGCTTGTAAGTGTGAAGAAGGAAACTGTAGCCAGTTCCTATTATTATAGTTATTGATTTGTAAATTTATTTACTGTTAATAAATAAATAAACAAGCGTCTCTAGTGATGCCCAATTGTTGCGAGCGCCGACGAGTTGATTTTTTAAACTCATTCCCAACATTTTGTTGTACATTATGGCACTACGAGCATATTGTTTTGCTCTATTACCAGCAACAATAGCATGAGCCTCGAATTTAACTATGAAGTTACGCGCAGCGTTGCCTAGATACGAGGATAAGCTATTCTAATTTTTTGAAATGTTAAAATGTTCACCTTTGTGATAAAAAGTTTTCAGAATTAATATTTTTTGTTCAAGAGTATAACGTTCCATGCTTAAAATTTTATATCTTTTTACTAAATAAATGCCAAACGATGCCTTTCCATAACACTTTTATAAAAGCATTTTTTAAATATCAATTAATATAATTATTTCTGAGCATTATCATGATGATGATGATTAAACTAAATAATTTATTTTTCTCAGTGTTTATTGCTTTCATCATAAGTTTTGGCCAAAATAAAGGTCAAGCAAGACAAAAAAAAAATTTTTTTGTAAGTTTTTAAAGCAGAGCACTTTTAAAACTGTTGAAAGAACAGCTGAACAGCAGCTGATGTTGAAACTGGCTGTTAAATTAAATGTCAAAAATATCTTGAGTTTTCAGAATTTTAAATTGCTTGTGTTTTTATTTTTTTTTTTTTTTGTTTATTTTTTGGTTTGGGAATAAAAAATTTTATGAAATTTGCCAAAAAAAAAATATGAAAAACTCTTTTTAACATTAAACTTTAAGATTTTTTTCCACAAAAAAAGGGGGAAAATTTTATAAAAAAAATGAAGTGTTTTATTGACTCTTAAATAACAAATACTTTATTGCTTTTTAATTTCGTTGTAAGTTTGTATATAAATTTCAATGAAATATTTATGACCCGCTGTGCTTTAATAATTTGTTGCCAATTAAAAGCCAAAATTTTCAACTTTCATATCGTGTTTTTTTTTTATTTTTTTAAAAACAAACACAATTTTTTAAGTGTATAAATCGATTTATATGTATAATTCATTTAAGAGTCACTTAATTTTTGGCCACAAATTTGTGGCGTCTTTGCGGTTTGCTAAAATACAAACAACAAAATCCTGCAACAAACGCTAAAATCCTTTTGAAGAAAAGATTAGTCTTTAGAGAGAGCAACGTGAGGGTGTATACTCTAGTTAAACTTGCCATAGGTTTTAGTTATATGAACGTTAGACTTACAAATAAAGTGTGCTCTGCTTCCAATAATTTTTAATTTTCCCTTTTTCTTATTGCTTACCGAAAATTTTGCGTTAAGAACGATAAAGGCAATAAAGGACAAAGTCTCGTCTCATATGGAACACTAGCAATTTCAAAGCAAAATTTTAAAAAAATAACCTAAACCCATAGTGCAACCAAAAACGATTATGAACTGCAACAGCTCATCCGCTGCAATAAATTAAAGCATAAATTGTAATATACTTTGAGTACAAAGTATATCATTGAGGTGGATGTCGTAGGTTCATATCCCAGCCGTTGCCAATACAACAAGTTTAAATTTTTTTAATATACATTAAGACTGTTTAAGCTTAGCATACAATCTGATAGATAAAATTTAATTTTTAATTTTTTTACGATATTCTTACTCATTTACATTCGTCAAAAAAAGTGTTCAGCAAATTTAAAAAGAGACATACCTGCAAATAAAGTAAAAAAGAAATAAAGAGTTTAAAATAGTGTTTGAATAAGATTAAAATAAAAAAATTAAAAAAAATATATGTAAATATATTTAATTTTATTACAAATAAAGAACAAGTTATATTAACACAATAAACAACATGACAAAATCTTATCAAATAACAAAAGTGACATTTGAAATGACAAAGAAAATCGTAAAACAGCCTCAATTTTAGGTCAAAGAAAAACAAACTAAGACAAGATGTCAGGACAAGCTTTAGCTTAAGCTTCATTGTTTGTGTAAAATATTGTCAGTGTAGCTCGCTGGCTGGCTGACTGGCTGACTGGCTGGTTGGTTTATTTGACAAGCCCGAATAGTTACACAGATATACGTGGTATAGTTAAAGAAAAAGGGAGGGAAAAATCGTCTATAGCAAAATACTATTTGTTTATCACTGTTTTTCTTAAGAAAGTAAGCAAAAATAAAAAAAAACAGAACATGGTACAATAACAACAACAAACTGCTTGAACAAAAATCTTCAATAATACATTTCTTAATATCCAGCTTTTTATTTCAATTTTTTTATTCATTATCAACAAACTGCACATAAAGCAAAAAAGAAAACGACTGACTAATTTGTGTATGTTTTACAAGTAGAATAAATTACGCGTCAATTGTAACCGGCGGTTGTTGTAAGTAGTGCCAGCGTTAACTTTTGCTCTGGGTTGTTTTTGTGGTTCTACTACGAACAACATAAATTGATATTTGCATATCAATAGGCTAGGAAATACATGCAATAGTCCACCGCCATCAGCATCACCAACCAAATCATCATCATTCTGTGTTGAAAAAATGCAAAAATAAAATTTTATGCAAAAACTGTAGTAAAGAATTTTTATCACTGGTCTTAAGTAGCAAATGCGTTATGGGCGCGAAATTTTAGGGGCGTAGATAAACATTTGGAATAAATAAATGAAATATAGCCAGGCTGTATTGAGGGGCAAAAGGAGAAAAATGGGACCAAATAAAAAAGTTTTATCGATTTATATTTTAAGTTAATAATACTATTTAAATATTATTCAGCCAGCTGCAATTAATAAATATATATAATAAATATATTTAAAACTAAAGCTTTAAATATTAAAAAAAATTAAGCAAACATAGAGGGGAATTAGTTAAACTATCTGAACTGAAAATATTGTGTTCTTCTTTCATATTAAGTAAAATGTAAAGCTAATTCAGCTAGCTGAATTTAATAAATTTGATGCTTGAGACCATAAAACTTTAATTTAAATAAATTCAGCTGGCTAATTTGGCTCGCTTAGATCGCTGAATTCACTTAACCATAATTAATAAATTTATATTTTTTAGTTAATGCAAAAGTTAAAAACTACTGCTTTAAATATATAAAAACAAGCAAGTAACTATAGAGTAGAAATAAATTACCCAGCTGAATTGAAAAAACAGCGTTATTATTCATGTCAAGTTAAATGTAAAGCTTATTCAGCTAGCTGAATTTTATAAATTCCATGCTTAACCTAAAAAAACACTAGTTTAAATAAATTCAGCTAAATTTTAGTATTTAAAATACACTAATAAAGATCAACACTGTACTGAAAAAATGTCCTCCTATTAAGCTTTAATGTATATAATGTTAAACCTAAATCAGCTAGCTGAATAAATAATTAATTAAGGTATTCTATATAATATATGAGCTTTTTCTTATTCAGCAAAATAAAATTTATCTTTCATTTATATATTTCTTTCAAAGATTTTATTATTTTTCATTATAATCTAGCAAAAATTTGCAAAATGCAACATCATAAATTATATAAAGAACTCAAACAACACACACTATACCTAGCTGAATTGGATACTAAAGGGAAAAAAACGTAAAATAATAATTTTTCTGCTGAATTAAAAGACGTGGTAAAAATATTAAAACAAACTCAATCTGTTTTGAAAATAGCTGAATAAATAAATGAAATTTATTTTGTACTTTATAATCCTTTAGAATTAGACTATTCAGCAAGCTGAATCTGTTAAACCATTAAGAAAATTTGCTTAAAAAACTGTTAGTCGGTCACATGATTATATGAGATTTAGTCAGCATCAGTAGTTGTATATACGTACCAGCTAATACTTTGCTACGGCTATTAATGATAAAAATTCAAAGCGTAAAAATATAAAAAATAAAAAAACCCACTAAAGACTTAAAGAAAACTAAACAACTACAACAACAACAACAACAACAACAACAACATTAAATTCACAAAACTTTTTTCTTCTCCAAACACTCAAAGAAACAAAAAAAAACTCAAGATAAAAATATTTTGTGTCTTTTTAAAAAGTAAACAATTTATTTTAAATTTATTTAAAACACATACAGATGTTTTGTTGTATGTTTAAATTTTATTTGTGTATTAAAAGTGCATTAAAAACACGAATAAAACAAAAAAACCGAATTTTATATGCAAAATTCTACAAAGTTGATGGAAAAATACGAAATAAACAACGAACAACACTATTAAAACTTAACAACACAATGTGTGTCTAAAATGAATACTTGACATTAAATTAACATGTACGAGAGCAGTTGAAAAATTACTTATTTGAAGTTACAAATAATTTAGTTGTTTAGTTAGGAGGGAAACTATTTAGAATTTGAGAAATCATCTTTAAAATATATTGGGTGTGTTTTTTCTAGAGGTATATAAGTATAAGTTAGCAACACTTTTTTAACCGACGGACATTTTTTTTCAGCTGTAAAGTGATTTATGTTTAGTTTAGTGTTGCATTCCAATATATCTGACGCCTGCGCTTCCAATTTTCAAATTTTGATGCGTCAGTGAACAAAACATACATATTTGGAGTGATGATTATACTCAAGTGTATGTTGAGATACCGTTACATCAACGCTGACTGATTGGTGTACTTTATGGGAAGCCGGAATCATTGGTCCGAAATTCTTTAAAAGCGCTGCTGGTTAGAACGTTACAATCAATGGTGGTCGTTACGCAACCGTAATTTCAAACTTTTTTGTTCATCAATAAACCAGCAATGATTTTCAGGAGCTGCAGTTTCAACAAGGCTCGTGCCTTGTGATACATTAAAGAAAACGTTTGTTAACCTCAAAAGCTTTCAAGATCTTGTGACGTAACACCCCTAGGCTTTCTTCAGTGTGGATATGTAAAGTCATTAAACTACGCCGACAAGCTCGAATCGCCTGACCATTTTCGGGACAGTATTCCTCGCGTTGTTGCACGTATACGCGGTCAAAAATGTTGTTAAAACATTAAACTAGTCCAAACGAGCCGTGGTGGTCATAATAATGTCAGTTTCAATGTCAATTAAAAAAATGCAACTTTGTTTTATTCCATTTCAAAATCCTATACCTATATAATAACACTCTAAGCAAAATTACTGCTGGTGTATCCAAAAAAGTGTATGCTCGAACCTGAACAGAAATTGAAGATATGAACCTGGAGGATATGTAGTTCCAACATGATGGTACCACCTACCACATGGCTAACGAAACAATCAGTTTTGTCGCAACAATTCCAATGGTCATGTTATCTTGCGTCGATGTTAATTGATCGCTACGATTATGTGATTTGACACTGTTGGACTTCTATCTTCGTGAATATTTAATAGACAAAGTGTAGGTCAACTAGCCACTTCAAGACCTAAACTTAAAGATAATACGGCACATTAACGACATTGAACCTTTTTTTTTGTTTTTTTTTTGTTATATATAGAGAAGTAGCACTTCAGGCAACAATGCCTATTTAGTCAAGTACCGTGCTACATTCTTTAGGAAAGGGATAGAGAATAGATGAAACAGGTGGTGAAAGTAGAAGGATAGTCGGAAATTAACTGCCGTATATAAGACAGCACAGCGATCAGTTACTATGCCTTCATCGCTGAGCAGCCTCACCGACAGTCAATTTTTGTTTTTGTGGTGAAAAAAACCAAGGTCTTCGTTGGGAATCGAACCCACAATCCCCATACTTACAAGCTAGTACACTACCTACTAGCCTACACGGGCACCAATAAAAAATGGGGCACCATGAATAATGATTTTGAGTTTGAAAATATACGTCATCCATAATTATGTTTGAGTCCTTGAAAGAGGTATTTCATCAAAGCCGTGACTTATATTTGGCCATTATTTTATTTCACACATAACTGTCATAGATCCTCCTACTCTATCATAATAAAATATATTAAGATAATAATTAACATTATGCGTTTGGGTTGGAAGACCCTTTATAATAAATTGCCTGTGTATGCCTAAGTATATTGATCAAATCTAGGATTGCCCTCGTACCTATTATTCGTATACAAGTAGTTATTTTATTATTACAATCAATATTAGCGGTAAAACATCAAAGAATTGATTAGTGTAGTCGCTATTTTTGCAATTGTCTTTTTAAAAATTTACCACACTCCAATTTACTTAAATAAGGCAACGTAAATTTCTTTCATTTACTCATTACAAAGAGCAAAACAAAACGTAGGGTAAATATTTTCAGTTGTTGATTTTTATATCCTGAGTTTAGATAGGGAGCTAGCAAAAGTGTGCTCCAAATGCCTTAAGCGCCAGCACAGCACCATGGAGTTTTATCGAGATGCAAAACTTATTGTTTTTTTTTTTTGTAACATTGAAAAATAAAACCTCCATTGAAATTTATTTACTATTTGTTTGGTAAAATTAAGGATTAGCTATCGCAATGGAAAAAGATATTTACAATTTTTATCTTATTCGGATAGAATGAAAGTAGTTTTCTGGAATTCAAGAGCCTCGAATTACAACTGCGTATCTGATAGTCTCGGGATAGTCTGCCTAGATTGCATTATCCCATAAAACAAACAAAGCCCTTCTAATTCCATGTATAACAATGGATTTTTATCTATTCTGTTAATGCTTCTTGTTGTGGCTTTGAAGCAGGCGCTGTTTGCGATTTGCTTTAAGATGATTTATTAATAGATGAAAAGAAGTGACTTGTTGTGATATACATAATGGTCTTGCAAGATCGGAACCAACTCAAATTTTGAAAATAATCTTTAGCAGTAGTTTTAGATGAAAACACAGAGGGACTAGTTATGCTCTTACTGGATCTTTTTGCAAATTGTGAAATTAAATGGAACAAGGGGGGTTACCGAAGTCCTTTAAGTAACTAAGTGTTATTCAAATAACAAAAATTCCCTCAAACAAAAAGTCTCATATCTGGAGTAGTCTTTTTGGTAATATAGCAAAGTAGCTGTAGTTTAAACTGAAATCGTGAGGGATGGCTGTTACTTGCCCTCTGTATTATTGTATATAAAAGAAAGCTTTTAAATCCACTTGTATCGATGGTCTCCAATAAACTTTAGCGCAGGCAGCTTTAAGGTCAAAGGATCCTATGTTTGGAGCAATTTCATTTCAAATAAGTTTGTGTTAGTGTCAACGCAGTTACACATGTCATGCTGTAGAAAGTGCCATCAAACCGTAATTTTTTACCAGCTGTGGTTGCTTGCAAAGAGTTCCCTTAAGTTTAACTACATTTTTTTTAACTTTTTCAAAATTAAAAATTTTATTTTATTATAGGCAAAAGACAAAACAAAAAATAATTTTGTATGGATAACTTTAATTTTCTTTATTTTACAAGTCTAAGAATTTTTAGACCTCTGATATAAGACTTTAAAAATTTCAATCTAAACTAAAAAAAAAGTTACCACATCTAAATGAATCGCAGTGTGTTTATATTGTTCCGGTTTAACACAATGCAACATACTGTAAAATAAAGATCAAACCATCACAGAGTAGGGGAGGAGGGGGGGATCATGGTTAGATAAGGCCTGCTATGACAAGCCAGAGGAGGGAGTTAAAATTAAAACTTTTAATTCAAAACAAAAATAAAAGTAATTGATTATAAATCAATGAATTTAAATACCAAAGGAGACATAAAGAGACACAGGCAAGAACTTAAAAAAAAAAAACAAACCAACTACAAGAATATTTCGCTGTCTAGTTAACACATGAAAAACAATGCCGACCAAAAGATAACAGTTGGTAGACTTTTGTGGCAATAAGTCAAGGAAAGCTGTATGTTAAATAAATAATTAAAACAAATTTACATGATTTTAGCTCCATTGCCAGCCACTCAGCTCAGTTCAAAAACAGAGTTAAAGCGAATTATAAGAAACTATGAACTGTTACTGCGAGGAATATAAAATGAAAAATCCATTGCCCAGGGAATTGGCTAGCTGGCTGGTTGTTTTGAGGCATTAAAAAGGTGAGGTTTGTTAATTTGACTTGTATGATGCAAGAATATTTAAATTCTAGTTTATTTTCTGTAATTTTAAATTTAGTTTAAGGCCTAAACCAAAGGCTGTAATTTGAAGTGTGAAAAATCAAATTACCCAACTTATTCTAGAAAAGAACAAATGCTCTTAACAAACAAACAAATTTAAAATTTTTAAAAGGCATATTATTAAACTTAATTATAAATTGCATAAGATTTATGCTAATTTATATATTCAGCTTGCTGAATAGTAAAAAATTTTGTCAATGAAATTTTTATAAATGGATATTAAGTATTATATTTTACTGAAGAAACAAAAAATAAATAAATTATATATATATATGGCAATAAAAAATGTTGCATTGTTATACAACCACAATGATGATAGCAGCATAATATTTCAAAAATTTACAAATTCAGCTAGCTGAATGTAAACTTATACTAAAGTACTAAATTTCGTTTAATTTAGTAGAGAATTTATTAATTCAGCCTTGCTGAATTTAAATAAATGTTGTTAAACTAAGTTATTAATTGCATAGGAATTTTAATAAATCTATAAATGTTTAGCTTGAATTCAGAGAAAAAAAATTTTAATAAAATATTCATAATAGAATGTGCTCACCATAAATGCCCAATTTTTGCCCATCTCTATGAATGGGTTTCTGTACGGTACGAATGATGAATTTTAATGCAAAATTAACTAAAATAGATCAGATGACATTTTAATTATGTATTTAGTTAAAGTATCACAGAAGACTGTCCTATTGTATTTAAAAAAAAATCCTTTTTTAAGAAATTCAGCCTCAAAGCATATTTTCAATGAAAAACTGAAATTTTGTCCAGTTTATTCAAAAGTTATTATATTCAGCTACACTTCTTTCAAGCACTTCTTGAAGAAAAACAAAACACGTAAGAGTTATTTATTTTAAATAGTTGATTAAAAATCCACAATTCAAACAGCTGAATAGTGATTGCATAGCGTTTCTCAACAGTGTTTAACCGCATCTAACGTAAACGCAGTAAAAATTAAAGAACTATATTTTTGTATTATTTTAGTCAACGCACAATGGGACAAAAACAAAACATTTTGAACATAAATCAGGAAATTGCAAATCAGCCGGATTATATGCTATAAAGAGGAGTGCGTTTAAATTTTAAGGTCCAGCTGTTCAAACATTTAAGGAGCAACTTAATGGGGTAAGGTAGGCAGACGACAGCCTCGGACGCTTTTTGATGATTGTCAATAGATTAACAACAAATTTACGATGTAAAACTCTATGAATACTTTCTCCATAAAGAACAAGGTTTTTGTAATGAACCTACAATTTTTTCCATTTTTCTCAGAAAATATTTAACCGCGGAGCTCCTCGATTTTATCAACTTATTTGCTTACGAAACTTCAATTTTTTTAGACGTTCAATCAAATTTGTATTTTATGTGCAAAAACACAAAATATACCTCAATTTTGGGATTTTTCATAAATAATTTGGGAATTCCAGGATTCGGTTTGTTTGCGGATAAAAAATTTAAATTGAATATCTTTACATTGTGATGTAAGTTATATTTATTTGTTGTTTTTGCGACATTATAAAGTAATTTCTAGTAATCGGAGAGCATTTTTGTTTTTAACTAGCCGTGGCGTTGTTTTAGCTTATTGCCTCAATGTAGCGCCTAATTTAATCTTTCAGACCGTTAGTTGTTTGTGGGTTATTCACAAAAATCCCGTCTTTCAAATGTCCGGAGAAAAAATAATTCAGTGGTGTTAAATCACAACAAGAGCGAGGCGCCCAATTGACATCGCCAAGTCGAATAATTACTCGACTGGGAAATTTCTCATGCAATAACTTAAGTGTTTGGGTGACTATATGGGATGTGGCGCCGTTATGCTCAAACCAAAGGTCACTGATTTGAGCATTAGCCAATTGCGCCCACAAAAAATTGATTATCATTGTTGGGTAGTGCAGAGAATTCACGATGATGGCGTTTCCTTGCACATTTTTGGAAAAATACTGGCCAAATATGCCCCTTTGGGGCCCTCATACAGTAAATTTTATTGGGTGTAATGATTTTTTAAGGACTTATATTTGCGATAATTTTAATTGCTTACATTGGCGCTTAAACGATTTTGTTGAAAGACGCGTCGCTTCCATTCAGTTTTTCAAATAGTCAATTCCAAAAGTTCGGTCGGTTGTCTTCAATTCTTCAATGAATTGAACTTTATAAGCATGAAGTTGAAGATCGTCATGCAAAATGTTGCGCAAAGTACTGTCTCGTGTACAAAAGTTTTCTTAGAAAACTACGCAGTTTGTAAACAGTGGAACCAGTTACTATAAAAAAATGTTGGTTAGTATTTTTGTACCAGTTACTTAATTATACTTTCAGTAAAACATTTACAATTGTTAGCACAGACTTAAGCCATATTTTGACTTAGCTAATTTTGTAGTTAACGGGGCTCTGGTAGTCACTTAACAGTAGTCGGAATATTGATCTTCGAGAAACTAGATTTTTTTTTTTTTAAAGAGAAGTAGCAATTTAGGCAATAATGCCTATTTAGTCAAGTACCCTGCTACATTCTTTAGGAAAGGGATAAAGAATAGATAAAACAGGTGGTAAAAGTAGAAGGATAGTCGGAAATTAACTGCCGTATATAAGGCAGCACAGCGACTAGTGACTATGCCTTCATCGCTGAGCAGCCCCACCCACCGACAGTCAATTTTTATTTTTGTAGTGAAACAAAACCAAGGGTCATTGGGAATCGAACCCACAACCCCCATACTGACAAGCTAGTACACTATCTTCTAGCCTACAGGGGCAGCTATAAAAAAATATAAAATTTCTACGCAGTTTGTAAATAGAATTTTGTTGTTGTCTTGCGTGCATAAGTTTTCTGAGCAAGCCACGCCCTTAGTAAACAGCATACCCAGTTGTTTACTTTATTGCTTAATTATTTTCTTTTAAAACTTAAACACGATGCATCCGTAACAATATTGTTTTGGTCTAGTAACGTGAGCCTCAATGGGAACAATTAAATTAACCACACAGCAGTTCAGAACGAGCCAGACTACAATGAAAATCTGCTGGAAGTTTACGAAGTGACACAGTGATATTATCATCATTGTCATAGAATATGTTTACAATTTAAATTCTTTTCTCAAGAGTATAGCGTTCCCAAGCTTAAAATTTCCCAACTTCTTAATTAATAAATGTCAAAGGATGACAGGTCCATGCTTGTTGACATTTAATCATTTGGCTGAGAAAATTGCAAGCTAACCTCAAATTTGCCCATCCGTTTATAACCAGAATAGCGATATTTATAATTGAAGGTTTCTTCATTTATCGGTTTAATAATCAGTAAATAAATAATTTCTAAAACAACAACATAAATTAATACGTTTTATCAGTTGTTTTTATTTTATTGCATTGCGATAGGAATAGCAAAGCGCGCCTGGTACTAATTTCGATATAGAATGCCTGCATTAAATAAACAAAGAAAAATAAAAACTAATAAATTTATCAAACTTTTGCTGGTAATATTTAATAGCAGCATTTAAATTTATGGATTTCATTAGCTGCTAATCTAATAAAATAATACGGGTATTCATGTAAATAAGCAACAATGAGTAAAATTATTTTATTAACTCACTCAATGCTTAAAAACCTCTCTGCTATTAAAAATGATATTCTGATTTTGTTTCGCTTTTAATCAGAAAATTTTTGCTATTTCACTATTGTGGGTGGCTGTTTACACTGCCCTCAGTTTTAATTTAATTTATATTCTAGTCCTGTAAATGTCACTTTTTTATCTCGTTACAGTATTTCGATCATCTTGAAAGGTATTAGTTTTACGATTGCAAATATAAAAAAGATTTATAAAGTCCGCCAAATGATTTATGGCAATTTATTTTTCATTTAGTTTTCGTTATGATCATGATGTTTTAAATTTCATTTAAATGCTGTTGTTGTTGCTGTTATATTTTTGTTTTGCTTTAAATGTCAAACTTTAAAAAAAAATTATTGGTGTGATCTTTAACAACAAAACTGTATTAAAAATTAATATACAATTCGAAAGGAGGTGCCTTTAGTTTTAATTATTGGGGGGAGAAAAATAATAAAAAAAAATAAAAATCAATTTATTTGTTTGTTACAACAACACTCGCTTTATTAAGTGTATAAACTTGTATCTCAAACAATTATTAACGGCTGGCAAATCGTTAGTTCTATTGTTATTAATGATCAGTTGTAAGTTGCAATTAATTTTTATTTTTATAATTTTAAATGCTCTTAAATTATTAGTTAAAGGTTATTTCTGTTGAAAAAATATTTAAAAATAATATATTTCAGTTTGCGGAATAGATTGCATAGCGTCTATTGTCTATCTTTTTAAATTTACAAAATATTGTTGGCTTTAAGAACATATCAGCTGGCCGGTTAAATAAGAGTTTTTTTTTTAATTCAGCTACCTGAATTGCACTGATATTGATGCTCTTAAATATTGTTACGGATGTATCTTGCTTAAGTTTTAAACTAAAATAATTAAGCAATAAAGCGAACTACTGGGTATGTTGTTTACGAACTGGGTGGCTTGCTAAGAAAACTTATGGTACAACAACAAAATTTCTAGTTCCAAACTGCGTAGAAATTTTATACGCGCAAGACAACAACAAACATGTATGCTGTTTACTAACTGCCTGGCATGCAAGACAAAAACAAATTTCTGTTTACTAACTGCGAAGAAATTTTACACGCGCAAGACAACAACAAACATGTATGCTGTTTATCATCTGCTTAGTTTTCTAAGAAACCTTTTCTACAAAAGACAACAACAAATATCTTAAAATAAATTCCAAGAAGAAACTTTATCAGTATAAAAACAAAAAAAAAATTCACACCTTTATATAGAGGCGCCTATACATTGAATAAACAACATACAACAACAAAATGTCATAAAAAGGGAGTAGAAGATTCTTAAATTTTCTAGACTTTTAATGGATAAATATATAAGGGCACCGTCTGAGTGGATAGTCCGTCAGTATAAAATTAAATCTGGTGAAGTAAAGTAAATTGTTCTGTAGTGTCAATTTTGTGTAGTTAAAGTAATAAACTTGTAATTAATTTGAAAACTGGTGTTATTTATTTTGCAATGTCTTCGTATTGTTATACGATTCAGTCAAGCTGAACTATCTTTTAAAAATTTTTCCAATTGTGAATTCGCCACGCGACTAAGAAAATAAATAAATATTTTGGTGCTGGCAGGGTGTTACAGGGTGTCCGTCGGGAAGGTATAATACTTTGTTTATCATTTTTGATTAAATGAAGGAGAATGGATCTTTTATTTTCAAACGTATTATTTAATATCGGCAATTATGTATGGAATACAATATCAAATAAATGAATGCCTCTGTTAGCCTGTTAGCGACCGTGCAAGCCATTTATTAAAATAACTTGTTGTGGAAAGAGGTCTCGCAGTAATTCCATTGTAATCGTGGCTGTATGCGATATAGCACCGTTTTGTTGATACCACATGTTAATTAAGTCCAAAACATGCAGTTGTGGCTTCAAAAAGTTTTCAATCATATCACGATATCGCTTCCCATTCACAGTTACCGTTACGCCATTTTCATTTTCAAAGAAATAAGGTCCAATGATATTCCTCCTGACCAAATTACATACTCGACTGTCACCTTTAATGGATGCTAAGGTGACTGTTGAATAATCTGAGGGTTTCCCACTCCCCAGAACCGACTATTCTGTTTATTCACATCTCCATTCAAATGAAAATGTGTCTTGTCCTTCCTTGGCGAGCTGTAGCATCCTATCGGCATATGTACGTCGGCGTAAATGGTCTTGTGAAAGAAGTTCTTGTGTAAACTGAAACAAATACAAATCCTTGTACAAAATTTTGGTCAAAGTTGTTCTTTGAAGACCAAGCTCCTGGGGACGGCGTCGAATCGAGGTTGATGGACTGTTTTGAACACTTTCAAGAGCAGCAGTAATGTTTTCAGACGATCTTTTAGCAAGTTGTAGCCCATGCTTGGGCCTATCACCTACAGACTCTCTTTTTTCGAAATCATTCACCACACGATAAATAGTGCGTTTTGTTGGCGCGTTGTTTTTCCCAAAAATTTCACATAAATTTCTCATCGTTATAGTAATCGATAATTGATTTTGATAAAATGTTTTAAAGATTAAAAACAGGTTGATTTATCGAATATCTGCCTAAAATAAATTTGCTACGTGTCTACTTCACACCTGAAGAATATGAACTGTTAAAATTAATGTCTACCGAAATGGTGGCAAAACAAAGTAGTATACCTTCCCGGCGGACAACCTGTATTTAGTAAATTATATAAACGTACAACATCGACACATATCGAAATATAAATTTATGAAAGGATTTAAAGTTATTGTTTGTAATAGGGGCCCGGGGGCACATTTATCGGTCTTTATAGTATACTTGACTGTATAGACCTGTGCTGCTGGGGGTATAAGGGAGCCCAGTCCCCTGAAGGCAAGCAAGAGTCAACTGGAAAGCTCCATGTTATTTCCACGGGAGCCCCAGAGTTTCCGATAATTGTCTGTTTAGACTTTTAGCTGTTTCTCTGACTGATTATTGAGGTTGGCCCTTCGGGAGTATGGTAGTGGTTATGGTTTTGCCCCAGCATGAATTGATTTATGGTGCCCACGATCATCTCGCCTTTAATCACACCAACGGGTGAATGATCCGGATCCAGTGAGCATGCTAGTCATGTGTTCTGGACCAGGAGTTGGATAGTCTCCAGCTCTTCAGCAAGGAGTAGCGGTTTGCAACCCTGCTTTGGAACCACTGAAATTGCAACTAGGAAAGACCTGTTGCTAGAATTAGTTCTCGGCTTTCTAGGGCGCGAATAACGTTGCTTTTCATTCCCAGTGGTTTGACCAACATCTGATTAAGGCGTACGACCAGGTGCAGATGTAAATCTTATCCCTTCGGGAGCACCGTGATGGTTGTGGTTTCGCGGCCAGATGTTGGATAGTCTCCAACTCTTCAGCAAGGAGTGAGGGCGTTGGCCTGCTCCGAGTTCTCGGAGTAGCGACTAGGAGTGACTGGAGGATAGGGATATTCGAAGACTTCCTAGGGCGTGCTTGACACTACATGGCACACACAGTGGTTTGATCCACCGTCAGGTTATGGCTGCGGCTAGGTACTGATGTAAATCTTATTATCTATTAAAATTTTAATTTATGCTGGGAAACGAAATATTTAATTGTTGTTTAAAACTTTATGAAACAAAAGCAATTATATTATTTCATTTGTCATTAGATTGTTTCCTGTAGCTGAATTAATTTTGTAAAATTAGTACGTCTTAAACTTAGCAAGTCAATAATTTAATAAATCTAAAATATGCATTTCAGCTAGGTAAAACTATACTGATATTTAATTTGCAGAGCTTAAATTTTTTTTTTTAATTTCGCTTATTAAGAATAAATATGACTGCTTAATTTATGTTGCTGAACATAATTTCTGGCATTAAAATATTAAATTTAGCTGCTTAAATAGTTGAAAAAATCTAGGTTTGTCGAATTCAGCTAGCTGAATAGAAGCAAATTAGGTTTCTTTTATAAGAAATCGTGTAATTTTAGTTTAAATTACATAACATTTGTATTTCTCTTATTATGCTGAATAGCTTAACTAATAAATATAGCTAAAAAAAATTGCATATAATTTAATTAAAATTTATAATTAAATTCAGCCAGCTGAAAAGCGCTTAAAAGAAAACTTTAAAGATTTACTGTGCATAATTGATGAGTGATTATGACTTCTTAACACTTTAGATGTTAACAGCCGCTAAATGTGGGAGTTGGAATAAAATATAAATTGACAAAACTCTTGTGTTTAAAACCTTTACAGTTGTTTTTATGAAAAAACAATTTTATAGGAAATAAAAAATTTATATAAAATTACAATAAAAGTTGATATTAAAAATAATATTAATGAGCATTATTCGTATATTTTATGGCTATAAAACCATGCAAATTGTCGGCATTTGTTAATTGATTTAAAAACAAAATTAAAACAATAACAATAACATGCTTTCTAAATTCCTCTAAGCTTAAAATTTTGTTATTGTAAAATTCTTTAAGTTTCTTGAATAAATTATTCACAATTTACCGTAAAAAAATTTAAGTTTCGTTGGCCAATATTATTGACGGTTTTTTTTCTTGTTTCTTTTTGTAGCAACGAAAGACAACATCCAACGTCTTTTACCAAGATGCTTTTTTGCTTTTGTTCCATTGGAGGAAAAAATAAGACATTTGTTGTAGGTGTTTATGACTAGACTTTAAAACGTTTTTATGGTCATTATTTTGCACTCAAATCTTTTTAACAGTCTGCCATTCTGCTATATTAATTATTTTAATGCCAATAAATAAATACGGCCATATTAGTAAGGCCGTAAATTTGCGTCAGTTAAAAGATAATTTTTTAAACATTTTTTTTTTAAATTTTATGTACCGCATTTGTTTTTGCATAACCGTAGTTATTGGGGCTATTTCAAATGAATGGAATAATATTACAAGTAACTGTCTGTCTATAACAGAAGTCATTGGTTCACCCATCTTGATTAGATTTCGATAAAGAAAAACTCACACACTGATAGGGAGTGTCCACAAATACTCCAATGCATCGCCACAAATTGTTAATAAACAAATTTTAAATGCATTTGTTTATTTGTTGTTCAAAAAACACAACAAAAACAAAACAGTAAAAATATGTTTAGCAATCAAATCGAATAATCTCAATCACTACTTAACCAAACACAAGTTAAAATAACGCACAGAACTGCAGTCAGCAAACAGCAACTGATTTTATTAAAATTATCAAAATAATTAACACTGATACGCTGAATTATTTGTTTCAGAAAATATTTGTCAAGCTGTGCTGCTCTTAATATTCATAGTACTTTTATTTTTAATAACAGTTTACCATTAAGTCACTTCAAACGAGTTAAGTCGTAGTTTATTGATTAATTTTGCTGGTCTATATTTTGTTCAAAGAAATTAAAAAAAATCTTAGAATTATAAATTTAATAAATATTTTGTTTAAGAAATTTATTTATATTTTTAAAGAGTAGTAGGCACTTCAGGCAACAATGCCTATTTAGTCAGCAGCCCCACCGACAGAGAGGTGATTTGTTTTACATCAGCGCCTGACTGTAAGTCTTAATCGGATGGTGGACAAACCACTTTGTATAATTTGGAACGTCATACATGCATCCTAGATAGCCGAAGCCATAATTCTATGCAACAGAACCACCTAGTTGCAACTTTAATGATTCCAGTACAGGTCTGCAAATCATTACACCTTGCTAGAGAGTCGGAGACTTTCTAACTCCTTGTCCAGAACACATGTCAAGCATGCTCACTGGACTGGATCATTCACTTTGCGTGTCATTATCAGTGAAATGATCCTGGCCACCATAGAAAACCATTGGATATGGGGCCCGAAACCACAACCACCACGATGCTCCCATATAGGGGCCAACCTCAATGATCAGCCAGAGAACTATTAAATGTCTAAAGAGACAAATAATGAACTCTGGGGCTCACTGATCCCCGTGGAAATAAAGTGGAGTTTCCAGTTGACTCCCTGTCTGCCTTTAGGGGACTGGGCTCCCTTTTTCCCCCAGTTGCACAGGTCCAGATAGTCGAGTATTCTATAAGAACCGATAAATGTGCCCCACCGACAGTCAAGTTTTTATTTTTAGTGAAAAAATCAAGGTCTTTGTTCGGAATCGAACCCACAACCCTTAATCTCATAAGCTAGTACACTGCCTACTAGCCTGCGTGGCATGGCGGTCCTGCCCCTCTTGCGGCCCTCTGCTTGTTCACAACCCATAATTATGGAAGTTTCTTATAAAACCGTAAATTTATGAAAGAAATCTGTTAAAAAGTACATTTCGTAAAATGTACTCTTTTTTAAATATAACAATATGTATTAAGAAATAGTTTGCTCAGGTTATTTTACTAACTTTAATCGCAGTAACATTTTAGAGTGATACTAAACATTAAGTCTCTCTAATTAAACATTTTTAGTCAAGTGTTATATTATCGATTCATTTCGAAAATTTGTTAATTCTAAGAATTTAAAACTTCATAAAAAATATATATTGAAAAGTACTTTTTCTAAACTGTGTTTATTTTTATAAAGTATTACTTAAAAATAGGTGAGGTTGGGTCATAAGCATGATGCTGATTTCATCTAGAATTAGCGTTCATATAGATTAAAATGGCACATGACTATATTTTTGTGATTTTCTCTTCCTCCCTCCTGTCTACGTTCATGTTCCACTTACTTCCTTTCCAAGCAATCAATCATTTGATATTAATAAAATTTTATCAGGGTACTTTTCAAAGGTAGCTTATGGAAAAGGGAATATTCCGTGTAATAAAAAAATGAATATATTGTAAAAGTACTTTTATTAAGAGGTACTTTTATTAAGGTACCTCGCAAAATACAAAGTTTTGTTATGGCACCTCGCAAGTTACATAGTTTTTTAAAAAAACTTTCTAGAAAATGTACTTTCATAAAAGTTTTGATTTTTTTAAATATGTACTTTTTATAAAACAGTTCGCCTTTAATTATAAATTAATTATAAAAAAATAAAAATAGTACCTTTTTAGTTAATAAAACGTTTGTTAAAAATGAAACGTAATTTTACAAAAAAAGGAATGTTTGTGAAAAATTCTTTAGCCAACAAATCATATTTTATAAAAGGAACTTTTAATTCTATATTTAATTTAGGGAATTTTTAGCTAAAACTTTGCACCTCAGAAAAGTTTTTATATAAAAACACTTCCCTATCCTTTACGAATACATATTTTTCTTTAAGGTATATAAGGGAAAAAACTAATAATTTTTTAAAACGATATTAAATTTTTTAGATTGCGTTCCTGCACCAAGTACTTTTCCAAAAAAAAAAAAACACACATAAGAACATACATTTAATAAAAAATATACTAATGTTAAGGATTCTTACTATAAAAAGTACCTTTTTTAAAAATTTCGCTTTCCCCAATTACTTTTTCTAAGAGACATCAGTTCCTTTTAGTATATAAAAGTACAATAGTATATAGAAGTCACTTAACTAAAACTTAAAAAAAGCACTCTTGTATAAAAATTATCTTTTATTAAAAGATTTTCTAGTAAAATGAAGTTTTTGTAAAAAGTACTTTTTTACACACAATTTTAGTACAATGTACTTTCTACGAAAAGCATCTCTTCGAATAAAACGCACCTTCTGTAAGACGTACTATTTTACATACAATTTTAGTACAATGTACTCTTTACGAAAAGCATTTCTTCCAATCAAACAAACCTTTTATAAAAAAGTACTTTTTTACATACAATTTTAGTACAATGTATAATGGATAAAACTAAGCTTTTCAAAAGCATAGTATTTTTAAATTAAATTAATTTTTTAGATTACTTTATGCATCAAGTACTTTTTACACAAATAAGTAACACTTTTGATAACAAAAAATATACTTTTCACAAAGGGCTTTATTTATTACATAAGATATTTACTTAGTAGGTAAGTATAAAGCACTAGTGCTTTATAATTAACTACTAAAAAATATTAAAAAGGTCAAAAAACTATAACTATTATATATAAGATATTCACTACAAAACGTACCTGTAATAAAAATTCGCTTTTTCAAATTACTTTTTATAAAAAGTATCTCCTTCTTTTAGTGTATAAATGTATATTAGTATATAGAAGTCCCTTAAATACAAAATTTTTAATAAAAAGCATTCTTTTATAACAATTGCCTTTCATTAAAAGAGCTTCTAATAAAACAAACTTTCTGTAAAAAGTACTTTTTTATAAACACCTTAAATACAATGTAGTTTCTGTGAAAAGCATTTCTTCGAATAAAACAAACTTTTTTGCCAAAAGTACTTTTTTATATACAATTTTAGTTTAACGTATAATGCATAAAACTGCTTAAAAAATATATAAAAAGTTCTTTTTATGGAAATACCTTTTAAAAAAGCGTTTTTTTGATTTCTTTAAATGCCCACCATGTTATAGCATTCTCAAAAACCATTTTCTTTAAAAGTCTGTTTGTATATAAAAATTTACTTAAATCGAATATTAAAAAAAAGATACTTTTAATAGAATATTTTTTATAAAAAGTACTTTTTGTAAAAAGTAACTTTTTATATAAAATTTTAGTAAAATGTACTTTTTACGAAAAGTATCTTTTAACTAAATAATTTTTAAAATGTTTAGATTTTTTTCTTTTCTGTTTATTTTTTTTTAAGTAAACGCCGAGCACTTTCGATGTGAAAATATCATTTTCAAGCCATGTTGATGGCATTTTTAAAATGCGCACACATAAGCTCACTAGATATTTAAGTACGCGATAAACACACTATGTTATTTACTTCTGAAAAATTAAAAAAAAAAGTACATTGTGATTTCGATTGCATAAACACTTTAAAACTTTGCAGCGTTGCTGCATGCAATTTTGTTCTTTTTTTTTTTAATTACGAATTTTAATTGCGATAACAGCTACTTAATTGTCGATATTTTATACAGCAGTATGACAAAGTTTTATTGCATTTTTGTAATTTATTTTATGATTATTAAGACAAATTGAAATGCATATTTAACCACGTCTGGGATTTAGAAAAATATAATAATAATCATAAATAAAACAGAGATTTTAAGTACAATAAGCACGTTTTGAATGAAAACTTATGATAGAGAAATATTGAAACAAAAATGATTTTAGTACTGTAGAAAATTTCCTCATACAATAAATATTAAAATTGTTGTATATTTATGAAGAAGTAAAAGATTAAAGCTCATTTCCTGGCAGTCATTAAATTTTAATAAATATTCTAAATGATATTTTAAGATACTTTTTCTTCAATACCTCATTTTGTTCCCTGCAGTTTCTAAAATATTTTCAACTTTCGTTCTATAACAATTTCAGTTCTGTTATTTATGTCTTTATTTAGTCGTGTTTCTATTTTGAGGTTTTAAGGTTTCTGTTACACAAATTATTTAAAACACCAAATAAATTTCTTACCCTTCGGCAGTTGGTAAGAAATTTATTTGGTTCGATAGTCCTAAATAATAGAGTATTCATTTTACTGACACACAAATTACTTTCGTAATTGAACCAAAGCTGTCAAAGAAAACAACGGTTGTGTTCAAAGAAAACATGACAAATTAAATATTAAAACAAAAGGCAACAATGAAAATAATGCACAATTTTGTGCAAGAAAAGGAGCTGTGTATCTACAGACAGCTTTGACTCAACTCAATGGCGCAATTTCTAGTAGAAATTCATTAAATATCAAACATTTAAACAGAAATAGCAAATAAATTGTGCTTCTTAAGCACAGTGGAGCCAGTTACTATAAAAAAAATGTTGGTTAGTATTTTTGTACCAGTTACTTAATTATACTTTCAGTAAAACATTTACAATTGTTAGCACAGACTTAAACCATATTTTAACTTAGCTAATTTTGTGGTTAACGGGGCTCTGGTAGTCACTTAACAGTAGTCGGAATATTGATCTTCGAGAAAGTAGATTTTTTTTTAAAGAGAAGTAGCACTTTAGGCAATAATGCCTATTTAGTCAAGTACTGTGCTACATTCTTTTAGGAAAGGGATAGAGAAGAGATGAAACAGGTGGTGAAAGTAGAAGGATAGTCAGAAATTAACAGAAAGAAGCTGTTAAAACAGAAATAAAAAAAAATTTCAAATTAGTTCTGGGTTTAAAAGTCGATGTGGGGAAACAAGGCATGGGAACAACCAGTGATGGTAATGTCTCTAGAAGATTTTTTGAAAATTCAGAAATAACCGCTGGTATAACTGTTGTAAATGTAGAGTTAATTCACCGATTTAAAATTATATCAAATGCTATAAATACTAGTAGAAATATAGATGTTGGTAAATTCTATACGTATTGCATGGACACTGCAAAATTTTATGTAGAGCTTTATGGCTGGTATTACATGCCTATCGGTGCCCATAAAGTTCTCATTCACGGCAGCAAAATGGTATCTGAGGCTATATTGCCAATATTTATTATTATTGCAATTTTTATTTTTGAAAGTACTTTTTTAAATTTCATTTAATATTAACTTTTTTTTTTGCTACAGGAACGTTATCCGAAGAAGCGCAAGAAGCAATGAATAATGAGTATAGAAACTGTAGGCTATTCCATTCTCCTAAAAATTCACGTATTTCTACGAATGAAGATTTAATGCACTATTTGCAAATATCATCAGATCCTTATAAAAGGTGTTTTTTTAAGCTAGATAGAACTTTAAATTGTAAAAAGTAACACAAAAAATGAAATTTTGATGAAAGATTTTTTTTTATTTGTTTCAGTATACTCTGACAAATCATCATGAATAGACTCTCGCTTGAACAACGCTACGAAATTATCCAAATTTACTTTGAAAATCAGTCGTCGATTCGCGCAACTTATAGACGACTTCGTCATTTTTATGGCGTACATAATCGTGCATCTGAACAAGCCATTCGTCGAACTGTCGATAGATTTCGTACCACATACTCTCTAGAGGATGCAATAACACCAACACGTCGAAGGAATGTGCGTACTGAAGAGAATATCGCTGCTGTAAACGAAAGTGTGGAAGAAGATCCAAATTTATCAATTCGTCGTCGGTCGCAGGAATTGGGGCTCTGTCCGTCCACTACGTGGAAAATTTTGCGCAAAGATCTCGGCCTACACCCGTATAAGATCCAGCTGGTGCAGGAATTGAAGCCACGAGACCATTATATGCGTCGTTCTTTCGCCGATTGGGCTCTAGAGCAGTTGGCAACTGACCCGTTGTTTTATCGCAAAATTGTGTTCAGCGATGACGCGCATTTTTGGCTTAACGGGTTTGTTAATAAGCAAAATTGCCGCATATGGAGTGACACCAATCCACAACAGACCCTACAGACTCCATTACATCCAGAAAAATGCACCGTTTGGTGCGGTTTTCACGCTGGTAGCATCATCGGACCTTATTTCATCAAAAAAGAGGCCGGAGCTCGCGTCACGGTCAATAGAGATCGTTCCCGCACCATGATCAATGATTTTTTGTTTGAAAATATGGATGACATTGATCCGGACGAGATGTGGTTTCAACAGGATGGCGCTACGTGCCATACAGCGAACGCAACAATCGACTTATTGAAATCAAAATTTGACGCCAAGTTGATTTCGAGAAATAGACCTGTCAATTGGCCTCCAAGGTCGTGCGATTTGACACCACTCGACTATTTCCTGTGGGGCTATGTGAAGTCACTGGTTTATGCTGATAAACCAGCAACAATTGACGCCTTGGAGGACAGCATTGTTCGTGTTATTTGTGACATACGCCCAGCAATGCTCGAAAAAGTGGCCCAAAATTGGACGTCCAGAATGCGCTTCGTCAAGAACAGCCGCGGTGCCCATATGCGCGAAATCATTTTCAAATGTTAATGTCACGTATTGATCCTTCGAATAAAAAAGAAATGTTGATTACAATTTAATTTTTTGTGTTATTTTTTACAATTTCAAGTTCTATCGGGCTTAAAAAAACACCCTTTATTAATTCATGACAATGAAATTGAAGAAATTAGAATACCATGATGATGTTAAAAAATTATTGATAGAATGAAAAAAAAAATGTTCTTTTTTATTGCATTTAAATGGGAGGTGGGCGTAATAGTGGGCGAATTTTCCTAATATTTTTTAAAAGACTGGATTTGTCTCAAAAATAACCTGTGCAAAATTTCAGAGCTCTGCAATGACTCCTTGTATTTAATGCCGGCGTTGTCTCACTGTGCGTCGGTCTAAAAAAGCAGCTGTTGCCGCCTTCTTTTTGTAAAAAATCTATTTTTCAAAATAATTTTAAAATAAACTTAAAAATTTATGTTTAAAAGAAGAGATGTATGGATAATAATTGATATTTATTTCAAATCCCAATGGCACACAATTTGCGTTAGGCATTGATGAACTAGAAAGCACAAAGGGTTAAATTGTTATTTGAGCATTTAATAATATAATGTAGTCGGGGTGATTTAAAAAATTAAGACTGTTAATTATTGCTTTCGATTAATCGAGAATTTTGTAGCAGCTTCAAATCCTAAATAGTAAAAATATTAAGCACTTTCTTATTAATATTTTTCTTTTCTGTTTAGCAAAAGCTTCCACCACAATTATGTTTGTGTAATCTTCAATATTTTAAATTATTTAAAATAAAAATTAAAAACATCAACAACAACAATCTTGATTGCTTGCAATTATTCAAGGTAGCAAATTGAAAAATCCTTAAAAATTTTAACACCTTTGCTGAAGCATTTTATTGCCAAGACGAAGATGAAGAGGAGAAATAAAAAATTACACCAACTAGCAGAAATATTGATGTTTTTTTTTTGAAAAGAAATTTCTCAACAAATTGCTAAATTTTCTTTAAGTGATTTTCTCCACAAATATTAATGAAAAGAGAAGAAGAAAAAAAAACAAAAAAAAAAAAAAAACGTTGTTTAAATGTTGCTACATCTGTTTATCGTAATGCAACATGAGAGGTAATAATATTTTGTTGTTTACGACTATTTCTTTGTGTTTCGTTTAGACATTTTGAAACCAGCAGATATTTATGCCAAACGCAAAGACGGACAAAAAACGAAAAAAACACATTTTTTTCTATTGTAAAACTAAGATACAATATTAGTTTTGACCAGTGTTTACACCTACCAAAACTAGCGGTTAGACAGACAGGCCAACACATCACTAAAAGATGTAGTACAAACAGCAACAATAACACAACAGGCAGCGTAACAATTTCCTTAATTTCGAATATTTATGAAATAACTTAAATTTAAGATAAATAAATTTATTTTGTTTTTTTTTTTGTTTTGGTTTTTGTTAATGAAATTCCAACTTTAAAAACCAAAAGCAAAAACAAAATTGGCCGCATTATTTTCCGTGTGCAACTTTAACAAGGAAAGCAATAACTTACTAGATTTCCAGCCAACCAGTAATCAGTGTAATAATTTAAAGCAATTTAACGCGAAAATTGTTTATACTGTTGCAGTTATTGTAGTTAATTTAAAATGATTTATAGTTTTGTTGTTTAAGGTTTATTAGTTAAAATTAAAAATAGCAACAACAAAAAACAAATAGGTGTTAGTTTATCTTAAGTCTGATCTAAAACCAAATGGACGATTAAAAGCTTATGGAAAAAATAAAAGCAGGATTATTTTTATAATGTACATTTAAATTAAAAACTGTTAACAGGTGATAACAGTGTAAAATAAATAAATAAATAAATACTGTTGTCATTTCTTTCGGTGTAAAGCATCATTATAGACTAAGCTGTTTCTTCCGTATGATCGTAGAGCGCTTTCAAAGTGATGACATCATTCTCAAGTCGTGTTCCATACTGTGTACTCAATACAACAAACACGCACAGCTAGTAATGACGGTTTACACGGAAAGAAATGATAACAGTATTTTATTTACTGGAGGAACAAAAATCTAAACAGCTTAATACCAAATAAATAAAACTTATATTTTTATAGAAAATTATGACATTGTTTAACTATGGCCGAGAAGTTCTTGAGGAGAAAGGCATTCCATTAATGAATAATTTAAGCAGTATGCTGTTGTATACTTCATGCATGTTTACAAAAGCAATTTGCTACTAAAAGGTTAATATCTTAGTAGAAACAAAATTCTCATTCAAATGTGGAAAGTTTTTCTAAGTTGGCATTTCTTCTTTATGATTATAAATCAAACAACCTCAAAAAGGGATCTAAACAAAATAAAAAAAATATCTTTAGATACAATTTTTCTTTTTAAAGATCCTTTTTATATATTTTTTCTTCTCAATATTTCGCTTTGGAAAGCTTCTTCATTGAAAAAATTTTTCAATATGTTTTTTTTTTATTATTATTTTTTTTTTATTATTAAAGATAAATAAAAAAAGATCGTTTAAAAAAACTAAAAAAAATATGTATAAAAAGTTCACTTTCAAAAGCGTACATTTTAAAATGATATTTTTTAAATCATTGAAAATTAGAAAAAAGTTCCATTTGCAGAAAGTTCCTCTAAGAACTACCTTGTAAAACATGTAACGAAAGATTATTTAAAAAAAACGAATTTTTTAAGCCGTATATTTTTTAAATTTACCATCAAAATATTCCATTCCACAACTTAAAAGAACTTTTTAAAAAGTATTCTTTGGAAAAGTACTTTTACAAAAAGTACCTTTACAGGAAATAAATAGAAATAAAAACACTTCATTCCACAATTTAAAAGAGCTTTAAAAAAAATGTGCCTTTACAAAAAGTACCTTTATAAAAAGTACTTTTAAAAAAAATTATCTTTAGAAATGCTAAACTTATAAACTCTAGAAATAGAAATATAATTTTTAAATGTTATTTTTAAGAAAAAGACTCTAGGGGATTTTAAACACAAGAACCTTAAAACGTTTACAAAAGTTCCTTTAAAACCCAAATTTTTAAATTAACAATATTTAAAAATAAAATAAAATTAAAAAGTTTTTAACTGACTTTCAAATATATAACAAGAAATATTTCTAATAAAATCCCTGGCTAAAGCTTTTTTTAACGAAATATTTAAAAAACCCATTCAAGGAAATTTTTATTTATAATTTTTTGCATTTTAATTAATATTTTCTTTAAAGAATTTTATAAAAATGATTTTTAAAAAAATTTTCGTTAAATTTAAAAAAAAATTCGTTAAAATAAAAATGACTTAACAAATATAATCTTTTAAAATGTGTACAACAAAGAGCAACTTGAAAGAAAGTATCTGCATAAAAACAAATTCTTTACAAGTATCACATACATACACATATACATATATGCAAACATATAATATACACATTTAAAAAAAAAACAGTTTTAAGAACAGTGATTTTAAAAGTTAATTAAAAAAATACCTTTTAAAGTCAATTTTAAAGCACTCTGAAAACAACGTTAAAAAAGTATCTTTTTTGGAAGAGCATTTTTAAAAAAGTACTTTAAGAAGTTAGTATGCTTTTGAAACAGAGTGATTACGCACAAAAACACTTTGTCGGAAGTGATTTAAAAATCGTTGGCAAAAACAAAACAGCCTTTAAAATAGATTTTTTTTCGTGTAAAGGAAAGGCAGTTTACAAAAAACACAAAACAAAAGTACCAACTGCTATTTTAAAAAAACTATTTAATTTGCAATATTTAATTTGCAATATAAAATTTTCGCACATTAAAGTCTTAGTAATGAAAGAACGGTGATTTTTTTTCGAAATTGACATAAAATTAACATTATTCGAAAGATAATCTTTTGGCATTATAATTTAATTATCATTTTTGGCATATGACCGTTACGGTTGCTCTGGGACATAGATTAATTTGGGGGGTCCAATTTTCGATGACTTTTTCCAATATTTGTGGCCTTAAAGCGAGTAAAATGAATATTTCTTCAGAAGGCTGATATCTATGTAGGCAATCGTTTCGAGCTTATTGACGTACACTAGCGACGATAAGACCCACAATCTTGGAAGTCAATTCAAGTGTCCGAAACTTGAAACTAATGTGTTTCCCAAACGTTTCGCTCAATAAATCAAATGTGGCATGAGCTGTGTAACATGTTGCGCCGTCTTGTTGAAATCACAGCTCCCGCACATCATGGCTATTCAATTAAAAAACCACCGTGGCTTTATAGCGGTCACCATGGTCTGTAATTTTCTGACCAGCATCGTTTTTAAAGCAGTACGATTGGTTCTATCCAGCACAAAAAGCACACCCGTGATGTCTTAACCTACATTTAAGGATTGTAACGCTAAAAGTCCTGATGGTAGTTTTTAGCGACACAGGCAACTTATTTTATTATTCTAAGAATTAATGAATTATTATTTTATTTTATTTAATAATTTATAATTATACTAGCAAACCCGGCGAACTCTGTGTCGCCACCAGATGGCTTCGTTTTTGTAACACTTAGTTTGGCGATTAAAAGTTAAGAAAAATTATTTTTTCTTTGTTTTATATTTGAAAAGGAAAAATTTTAGTTCATTGCACAACAGTAATGAATTCATTGCGATTACAAAAAGGAAATGGAATTTAGTTGAACTTCTCTAAGTAAAAATGAAAGTGAATCCAAAGTAAATTCAAAATCGAAGCGTTATACGTGTCCGCAAATTATCCGTTTCATTGAAGTGCACTTTGGAAAACCACATTTTTTTGGTTTTTGATCTGACGTTGGCAAACAATTAAGATAAAATAATTAATTTATTTATTGTTGAAGAACACGGTGTGACTTCTGATCGTGTGATGGTTTAGTGTGTGGTGTATGTGTAGTTGTTATGTGTTGCAATTGATTGTGTTGGTGTGATTGATTGGTGTGGGTGATTGGTTAAATAAAATATTTTACCTTGCAAGTCGACATGAAGTCGCCTTCTTGAATGATGTTTTAGCTCCAAAGGAAGTCATGCGAAAGCAGTTATTGTATTCAAGGATGTGTTGAAGAAAATGGTTGAAATCGGGATCAGTTCCATTGAACAATACCTTCAGTGACTGTGGTGGTGTAAGTAATGGATCCAGTTTGACTTTTCCACTTGCACAGCACAATCCAGTCGTTTTTCTTTTGAACTTAAACGCATTGGAATATCGGCATACAGTCGTCATTGGTGCAATATCTAAATTGTCGCCATCACTGTAGTTCGCAGTGACATCATATTGGAATGCCAAGCGATTGTAAGATGCAAATGATCTTCGTGTGCTCACGCGTATTCTCAATCGGGAATTTTCTCTTTCTTCGCTTAAGTTATGTGAATACACTTGTTGCTGGCTTGCAAGTCTTGTGCGGCAGCCGATGTTCGCACGTCGTCCTCTCGGCATTTTGGACTATGGACAGACTGGTGAATTTAACCTCAAATGCCCGATCCACATAATTTACACAGTTCAACTAACCACCTTAAGCAGAAATGTCTGCTGTTGAAGTTGAATGAAAATTTCCACAATATACGTGATTGATTTGATGGTTTCCAATTGAACTGTTAGGAAACGAATAACTTTAACCTCAATTTCGCGTGCGATTGAGTAACTGTCAAACAATGTATCACGCACCGGCGCCATCTACTTAAAATGAAACGTACTTATTTTCGTGAGGGATACTCATACACCACGTACTGGTGCCGTTGTAGAGTACATGCTATGTATCAGAGATGGCGCTGTATGTGGAAAATGATTTTCTCTGTTTTGCTGCTCTGTTTCTCTTGAAATTTTTCCTGAATTTTCTTTGCTATAAACCTCACGGAGCCCGATACCTTTCCTACCAATGCAATACCATGAAAATCATCGGTTTGCGCGTTCACGTATCATCCGAAAATATTTCTGAGTATCTTTGGCAAATGCTGTGAGGTAACACACTGATGTGGTGGTTTTTATTCAGCCCGGTTTTTGCCTACAGTTGCTACTGGAAGTGACCATAGCAGCGTAAAATTGTGGTCCTACGTACAATAATTCGATGGTGCTGGCCATAGTAGCACCGGTTAGTATTGAGCAGTAGACGAGCTGTGGTGACGAATATTTTACACGAGGCTTTGGGCCTTGAAATATCGGGTGCATCTACAGTCGCTACTGGGAGTGACCAGAGTAGCGTGAATTAGTGGTCTAGTGGCTTTTTCTCTGCACAATTTTCGCTGTTTTGGCTATTTCCCCCTTCCACTAACTGCTGATACGTGACACATAGCCCAGAGACACCTCCTCACACCATTGCGCGACACACGGAGCGAAGAGGGAGATCTGCTGTTAAGGAGATTTGTGGCAAATAAGGACTGAAGATTTATACCGAATCAACCAGTCGCCTCTTAACTAAACATTGGCACAACACGATCCTGGCGGCCATTGAGCATACTCCAGTAACCAGAGAAATCGTATCGTTACAGGATATCACTGCAAATATGGCAAGTTTGTTTGTTGAGCTCTGGCAGCTTATTAGAAAACCTTTAATCAAATTATTCCACAATATTCATTTTCAAAATTTTAAAAATAGAAAAACGCAATTATATTTTGTAAAAATTCTAAAACGAAGTTTTTATTGTAAAAGCAAAAAATAAACAAGAAATAAATTCAAAGTGTCTTTGAAGGTGTTGTTGTCCTCTAAAGGGAATTTCAACTTAATTGTCTGCTATAATGAATGCTTTTGTCACGATCATTTATCATTTTTCCATATTCAGGCCATATTTATTTTTTTTTTCTTTAAGTGAAATCAACTATTAAAAACTAATCAAACGCGGATTAGTCATTTAATTCATTAGTGATTTAATTCGATTTGATTTTAAGACCAACAAATTAAATTAATTTTATTTTGTATTCGTTTCTGTTTTTTTTTATTTCTTCGAAATTTCTTCAAATGGAAAAATGCAAGTAAATCATTGCCATTTACAACAATGAAGTTTAATTGTGTTGTTTTTTCTTTTTGTGTTTTTGTTGTTTTTTGTAACTATTTACGTAAATGTGACATGTGTTAATTCTTGTCGTAATTCGTAATCAAAATTAGAATTATTATGAATAATAAGAAATAAACAAATAAATAGAGAAAATTGACGGCAAATGACTTTAATCTCCATAAGATGTGACTATAAATGGAAATCTTTTGAATTTAATTCATTTAGTTTGTTTCCAATACGGAAAAGGGTAACAACGAAATGACATTTTATTTTTTACTTTACTTTGTCTTGTAATGACGGCTCGTTTGAAAAAAGAAAAATAAAAACATTAATTTTTTTTTATTTCTCACCCGCGCATTATAAATTGCGCTAGTTTCTGTAAAAATCTATTAAACCTGAAACACGCGTACGTTAATATTACAACTTAATAACGCCTCTGTATGTTGAAGATCAATAAAGAAAAAATCATTAAAAAAATATCTAACAAAGGCCTCAAAAGATCAGTAAAACAAAAATAAAAGATTATAAAAATTCCAATTATCTTTGCTGCTGGAATTTATTTTGGTTAAACAACGTCACATCAAAGCTGTCATTTAATATTGACGTATTGATATTTAAAAAATTCACTAACACAAAATATAACAGACAAAAGTATTTACGAGCTACTTTTAATAAAAAAAAAAAATTTTTAAGTTTTTTTTAATAATTAGTTTATCATAGATACTTTCTTAAAATATTATTTATGAAAAATTTTAAGTTTTAATTTTTAAATGTAGGTACTTATTGAAAAGCATTTTTATATGGGGTACTTTTATTAAAATTCTTTTTTTAAATTGTATCTAACTCTAATTCGAAATGTTTTGCCTATTAAAATCAAAATTATTGCGTTTTTACAATTTGCTTATTGCAATTTAAATTCCTAATGGTATTTGTTTTTAAGTCGTTTAGGTACTTTTTCATGAAAACAATTTACAATTAAAAAAATATTTTTGAAAATTACTCTTCTTGTTTTCTTAAATAAAGGCATTAAAAGTCAATTTTCTTTAAAATACTTTTTTAGTTTTAATAGGTACTTTTGTATTTTTTTTTTATAAAACTATATTTTTTAAAAGGTTATCCTTCTGGAAAACATTCTTTTTTGAAAAAGTTTTTTTAAAAGATACAATTCAATAAGATATTTTCTTCAAATATACTTTCGAAATATATGTTTTAAAAGACACTTTTGAATTAACTACCGTTTCTTAACTAATTATTGTAAAGCTCATTTTCTCTAACGTACTTTTTAAAATTTTAATTGGTACGTTTTTTTAAAAAAGTCTAACGTGAAGAAAAAACACTTTTTTTTCAACTTTATCTATTTAAATAAAGAATTAAAAGAAGTCTTTTTAAATTTGCAAAATGAAAAAGTTTCAAAAATTCTTTGCAATAAGGTACTTTTTTCTAACAGGTAATTATGTAAAAAGTACTTTCAGGAAAGCGTACATTTAAGGTGTATGATAAAAATATTCTTTTTTGATTATTATTTTAATTTTTATTCGAAATATTAAAACTAAAAAGTACTTTTCTGAAAATGTTCTTTTACGTAAAAAAAAACCAAAATTGTATGAAGTAACTCAAAAAGGAATCAAATATGTTTTAATCTTTTAATCGGTCGTTTTAATTAAATTTTAGCGATGAATTTTTTGATATATTTTTTCACTATTTCCCTTTCCTATGGAAAGCTTCTTCAGGAAAATTAGTTTTAAATTGTTTTTTAAATTATTAATTTTTTTTAAATTTTTAATTTTTTTTAAATTAAAAATTAATTTTCCTGAAGAAGCTTTCCATAGGAAAGCGAAATATTGAAAAAATATATCGAAAAAATATATCGTTAAAATTTAATTAAAAAGACCGATTAAAACATTAAAACATATTTGATTCCTTTTTGAGTTACTTCATACAATTTTGGTTTTTTTTACGTAAAAGAACATTTTCAGAAAAGTACTTTTTAGTTTTAATATTTTTTTTTTTATAACCGATTAGGTACTTTCTTATGCGTACAATTTAAAAAATATTTTTAAACACTCCTCTTCTTGTTTTTCTAAGTATAGGCATTATGATAAAATTTTCCTGAAAGTACTTTTTTAATTTCAATAGCTACTTTTTGATAAAAGTACCTTTTTTAAAACTTACCTTTTTGGAAAGCATTCTTAGAAGGTACTTTTCAATAAGATATTTTTAAAAGTATTTTTCATTAAGATAGTTTTGTTAAAGGTACTTTTGCAATAAGGTAGTTTGTTAAAGGTACTTTTCAATAAGATATTTATAAAAGGTACTTTTGCAATAAGATAGTTTTTAATTAAGGTACTTTTTCAATAAGATAGTTTTGTTAAAGGTACTTTTGCAATAAAGTAGTTTTGTTAAAGGTACTTTTCAATAAGATATTTTCAAAAGGTACTTTTGCAATAAGATAGTTTTTAATAAAGGTACTTTTTCAAAGTACTTTTTTAAAAAACTCAACTTTTGTCTTTAGATATGCTTTTTCAACAAACTTTTTTATTTAAGGTGATTCTTAACAAATTTTTTTCTTCCAAATCACTTTTTAATCAGTATTTTTAAAAATTCCATTTAATATATTTTTTCAAAGGACTAAGTAATTTGGTATTAAGTTGTTTGGATTTGTTCCACCGGTATATGACATACGGATGTCATTTTCTTTAGTATAAACAGTCAGTGCTGGCTGTTAATTTATAATTAAATCTGAAAGCCAAAAAGCATATTTTACAAAAATTTTCGCATTTACTGGCCGCTTTAGAGTTGCATTTTGAAACATTAAATTTAAATTCCGCAGCATTGTGAGGTTGGAGAATTGTGGTAACTTTCTCGTATAAATGAAAAATGTCTTAGTTGCTTAATAAGAAATTTTAAAGAGATATGAAAATAAAGATATTAAAATGATGGGTGTTAGCAAAAGTTATTTTGTTGAAAACAAAAATTAAATTAATTGCAATTTAAATTCAAAACGATTTTTATAAATGTCTGCTTGATGTTTTGTTAAAATCAATAACTATTCAAATTTCAAGCAATATTGTTATTAGATAAGTGATGAGTTATAAAACCCAGATAAAGTTTTGCTTTGTAATTGTTTTTATACAAAAACAAAAAAAATAAATAAAAAAATTACAAATAATTTTTTGCATGTTAAACAAATCAATAAGAAATTTGTTAAGAAACTCGCTTGTGATAAAACATTCACAAAACAAAACACTTCAAAGCGAACTGAAGATAAAATAAAAAATAAATTTCAAAAAAAAAAGAAGTTTAACACAACGACGTATTGAGTAGAAGTGTTTGAATAAAAATAATAATTTTGCATTTATTTTGCTGTTAAAAGAATTCAAAAATTAAAAATATTATTGTTAAAATAATATAAATAACAAAACAAGTATTGTTATTATTTTATTAATAAAATTAACGATCCATTCACCATTAAAGAAAACCTGTTATAATGAGGTACTGCTATTTGCCGATGAATAACAAAAAGTGTTGTGTTCTTTCTAAAGCACAATAACGAATTATTTATTTAAAATATGCAAATTTATTTTAATGTTTATTTTTGTTTTTGTTTTTATTTTCAGTTTTTTTTTTTAATTAAAATTTATGTTCTAACTGTATTAAACAACAAATAATGATGATGACATTCAATGCCAAGTTTAGACATTTAAAAACAAAAAAATTCTTAGTTCTTATTGAATGAAACTCCATATGAGATTCTATACCAGTTGAAACTGGTACAGCTGTTTTAAATGTAAAAAAACGTTTGATAAGTTGACCCTTGAAATGGACTTAATAATCATTTTAGTAGTTTAGTATTACAAGTATTTGAAAGCCATGTGTAGTTAAGTAAATACAGAAGAAGTCCAAGAATTACAAAAGTAACTAGTTTGCATATGCTTGTGTTTCCCTCTTAAACCTTGCCTGGATTCGTCTTCGTGTCCAACATTACTGAAGCAAGTTTTGAATAAAGTTTTGAATTTACACGCTTGGCAGGTTCAATTGACTCAAAAGCTGAAGTCTACTAACCATTACAAGCGTCGCCAATACGCCGAATAATTAGTTTGTGTGTTTAACCAAGAAGTGAATGATGACTTTACAAAGAAAATCATCTTCAGCAAAGAGGAACACTTTCATCTTTTTCATCATATTTAGACAATTGGGAATCCACGAGTAATTGTTGAAAAGGCGGTGCATCCACTAGGACTGACTTTTTTGTACAGTGTATGAGCTGGTGGTGTCATCGGGCCGCACATCTTCAAAAATTAGGTCAGCTAAGCAATTATCGTGAATGGTGTTTGCTATCGCAAGAAGCTAACGTACTAAATCTGGCCAGAAATTGGGGACATGGACCTGCATGATATGTGGATCTAATAGCACGATGCCACTTGCTATACAGCCAACGAAACAATGGCCCTTTAGCCCAAAAAGTTCAGTGATCGAGTTATCTTACGTCACTGCGATGTCAACTAGCTGGTTTTGATTTCTTTCTTTAAAAATGTTTAAAGGAAAATTGTACGTCAGTAAGCCACAAAAGGTACAAAAGCTAGAATATGACATAATTCACAGCACATTAATTATAAAATCCGACCAAAATGCACTTACGTCCGAAACAGATTTCAGCTGATATATTTCAGCATTTGTGGCTTTCTCTCACTCCCCGTAAATTAACAATTTTAAATTACGCTGCTTCCAGTACACTATATGTATTCATCATTCGTTTTGCCAGAAAGAATGAACATTCTTGTTTAAAATATTTGTTTGCATTTTGATCTTTGCGATATTTCCCTATAAAACTGGCCAACTTCTTTCAAAAGCAGTATAACAATCTTTTGGATATTTAACAGTCAATCGTCCTAAGTACACGTTTGTTTATCTCACTTATTAAATTGAAATGCAAGCTCTTCAAAATATCTTTACTGTTATCGTGGCCAGAAATGGACTTGGGCAATATGTGGTTCCAACGGGATGATGGCATTTTCCACACAGCTAACAAAGCAATGGCTCTTTTGTGCGAGAATTTCAATGGCCGTAATCTTACGTCAATGTAATTAACCGCCGCGATCATGCCACCGTTGGGCTTCTATCTTTGTGGATAATTAAAAAAAGTGTTCGTCAATTAGACAATTTTAGAGCAAAAGGATAAGACAATTCGGTATATTAACGACATTGAACCGTAATTATGTTTCAGTGTCACTGAAGATATGGACCATCGGAGAAATTTTGCCACCGAAAAATTTTCAAATAATTCTTTGAAAACTATTTGTTTTAGTTACAGGTAACTTGTGCATTTTGGTTGGGACAACCCTTTAAAATATTTCTTTTAGTTTTCCTTCTTCTTGTTATAAATATATACTTTTATGCAAACATTAAACATCTATCTATAACAGTTGTTAAGTTTATCTTTGTCATGAGGGCACCCTTTAAATATTAATTTTTTGCTTAGCAGATAGAGTAACACATAAAAATATCACGATTTGGCAAAATTTATCATAGCTGCTTTCTATCATTCAAAATAGTCCTTTATTTTAAACAATTTTAAACAAATATTTTAATTTGTTTCCTAACGCTGAAAATATAAGTTGAAATCACTCACATTGTTCACCCTTTATTTTTAATATATACTAATAAATCCGGCGAACTCCGTTTTGCCACCAGATGGTTCGTTTTTTGTGACATTTCGTTTGGCGATTAAAAGATGAAGAAAAATTATTTTATTTTTGTTTTATATTTGAAAAGGAAAAATTTTATTTCATTGCACAACAAAAATGAGGTGGAATTTAGTTGAACTTCTCTAAGTAAAAAATGAAGGTGAATCCACAGTAAATTCAGAATCGAAGCGCTATACGTGTCCGCAAATTATCCGTTTCATTGAAGTGCTCTTTGGTAAACCACATTTTTTTGGTTTTTGATCTGACGTTGGCAAACAATTAAGATAAAATAATTAATTTATTTATTGTTGAAGAATACGTGTGTGACTTCTGATCGTGTAATGGTTTAGTGTGTGGTGTATGTGTAGTTTTTATGTGTTGCAATTGATTGTGTTAGTATGATTGATTGGTGTGAGTGATTGGTTAAATAAAATATTTTACCTTGCAAGTTGACATGAAGTCACCTTCTCAAATGATAGTTTAGCTCCAAAGGAAGTCATGCGAAAGCAGCTATTGTATTCAAGGATGCGTTGAAGAAAATGGTTGTAATCGGGATCAGTTTCATCGAACAATGCCTTCAGTGACTGTGGTGGTGTAAGTAATGGATCCAGTTTGACTTTTCCACTTGCGCAGCACAATCCAGTCGTTTCTCTTTTGAACTTTAACGCATTGCAATATCGACATATAGTCGTCACTAGTGCAATATCTAAATCGTCGCCATCACTGTAGTTCGCAGTGGGATCATATTCGAATGCCAAGTGATTGTATGATACCAATGATCTTCGTGTGCTCACGCGTTGTCTCAATCGGGTATTTTCTCTTTCTTCGCTTTAGTTATGTGAATACACTTGTTGCTGGCTTGCATGTCTTGTGCGGCGGCCGATGTTCGCACGTCGTCCTTTCGGCATTTTGGACTATGGACAGACTGGTGAATTTAACCTCAAATGCACGAACCACATAATTTACACAGTTCAACTTACCACCTTAAGGGCAAATGCCTGCTGTTGAAGTTGAATAAAAATTTGTACAATACGCGTGATTTATTTGATGGTTTCCAATTGAACTGTTAGGAAACGAATAACTTTAACCTCAATTTCATGTGCGCATGAGTAGCCGTCAAACAATGTATCACGCACCGGCGCCATTTACCTAAAATGAAACGTACTTATTTTCGTGAGGGATACTCACAGACCATGTACTGGTGCCATTGTAGTACATGCTATGTATCAGAGATGGCGCTGTATGTAAAAAATTATTTTCTCTGTTTTCCTGCTTTTCTCTTGAAATTTTTCCTGAATTTTCTTTGCTATAAACCTCACGGAGCCCGAGATCTTTAGTTTTTCCAAGGGGCCAATGTGCAAGCACACTTTTTCAAAAGAAATATTTAAAATCGTTTTAGATATGATGGACCATTTGATGTACGAAAGAAGTACACAAAAAAAAAACATACAAATTGGCATTTTTTCTCTCTTTTCGTTGTTGAAATTCGCAAAATTGTTCGTTTTAAGCATTTGCAGTAGGTTTTTTTCAAAATAACAGAAATAATACAACGTCAAAAACAGCCGACATTTTTTCATGGCGCTTGCGACGCGTACAAAAGTAGAAAGTAAACCTACTTCATGCGTTCTATGCGTCATAAGCATTCTATGCGATGTGCTGCGTAACTTCTCACATACAATTACACTGATTCTACTTTTTTGACAGACGCGTATAAAGCGTGTACGCGTAGAAGGCGTGCTATGGACTTTCAGCTTAAGTCTCAACTAAAAAGGTACAATATTTTTTACTTTTTAGAATTTTGATTAAAAAGGCATCTGGAAAGTGTGTGCTGCTTTTGCAGAAATAATATTTTGTATGCGTCTGTAAAAATAGAGCTACATTTGTGGTGCTGAATAATATGTTGGTTTAACCACTTTTAAAGTGTGGTGCATGAAGACAATCAAAGGAAAAAACCTTACACATGTTAAGTAGCCACTCTGGCTGTATTCCTGGTGGTATTTGGGTGTTTTGTTAAACAGTTGAACATGAGTTCACATCCCAATTCAGCCTTTTTCATAGAAGATAAAATAATTGAAAAACAGAATTTTATGCCTTCAGTATACTAAAATAGAAAATGGACAAAAACTGCTGTGTAGCCGCTTTAGATGCATTAATGGGGCAAGTGTTTGCATATTCGAACAGAAAATGGGATGGTTAAAAGGCCCGCGTAATCGTTGTCGAATGTTAACCAGAGCCTAAGTTAGTGAGAGAAAAGTACCAGCATAACAATGGTATTTGACAGCTTTGGCTAAAACAAGCAGATGATGACTTCATGCAGTTCATGCTAAACAAAACGGAGTAATTCTAGTCTCGTCAGGCTGTAGTGTGTAGTGCTAATGATGGCTGAGTGTAGTGATAATGATGGATGGCTGTATATATTCGATTAAGTACATGTCTAGTAAGCAAGATATCGTGGGAATAAAAGCAGTCATTCAGACAAAAAAAAATGAATGAAATAGATGTACGTGTCGACTGATGTACGTGCTGATTTTTGCAATCAAAAATACAAATTTATATGAATCACTTTAATTAAACAATTTCGCAAGTCTCAAGGACTTCTATGGAAATGCATAAACAAAATTAATAATTTCTGTAAATAAAAAAGTATTGTGGTCATTTGTAACAATTTTTTAGTTTCTGAGTTTCTCTTCCAGAAATTATATTTAAAAATTTCAATTGGTTGTTCAAATCCTTATTTGAAGGTGATACTTGTTATTAAGATAAATTTTTTTCAAACCGATTACTATATAATAAATCAAGAGGATATTTTGCTTGAATATAAATATAATTCGAATGTTTTTCTGATATTTTTCTCATTTAAATTTCACACTTTTGTAGTTTTGAAATAAAATTAATCATCTGAACATTTTTCCTATCTTCATTAAAAGCAAGTAAAAGTTTTTAAAATTAATTTCGTATAAATATTGTTTTTGTTATTGTTTGTTGTTGTTGTTGTTGCTGTTGCTATGTTTTAATCCATATAATTAAATGTTAAAAACAAGTCTCAGTGATGATTTTCTATGTGAACAGTGCAACGTAAAAGTGCTTTTAAAAAAAAATGTTGTATTAAGAAAATGTGTTGCTTGTGTGATGACTGGTCAGCCTTGAATGGCCTTGAGGCAGCTGATATGCTATAGAAGCTGCCGTTTGCTGACTTAATGACGACGATTGTTGTGTTGATAAATAAAATAAAGCACACAACAACAACAAAAAAACTTTATTTTTTTTCTTGAGTGACTAATATTGATTGATACGCACACACTCCATTTAATATTTAATGATAAAGTTTGTTTCGCTAACAGTTTTGGTCAAAACAGATCTATAAATTGTTAAATTCATATGATTTGCAGTCAGTTTTAGTTGAAAGCCATATTTAACACGACGACGACAGCACTTGTGTTGGCAACAGGTGTTTTTTTTTTATTTAGCCAATGAAACATGCTGGTGGTGTTGTTGTTGATGATGATGATGATGACGATGCTATTGATGATGATGATGCTAATTTTACATTTAGCTCATATATATAAAAATTTGTGGTTATTTGGTGTTAAAATGTTTTAAAATAAAACTTTGTGCTTTCAAATTTTTGATGATGAGTTGCTTGTTGAAGGCTTTTTGTTTTGACAGTTGATTGCTCTTTAAAACTGAGTTCAGTTTTTGGGTGGGTGGTTTTACGTTTGTGTTGTTTATTTTTTGTTTATTCAACTTTCAATATGGTCAAAACCAAAGTGCTACTATTGACACTTAAAACGCCTACTTTCTCTCTATACTTAATAAAACATCTTTAAATATTTGACATTTTATGTTAAAAGGGTTAATTGAATTTTGTTTTAATTAAAACTTTCAAGGTGACATGTTTTGTTCATAAGTGGCGATTACATGGTTTTAGTTTTAAGCAAAATATTTTTTTAACTCTTTGTGAATGTAATCTTGTTGTTTATGTTAATTTAAATTTGTTAAAGAAAATCAACAACTATTTTAGATCCACAAAAATTATTTAACACAGTATGAGTATTTGAACAGTTTGCCAGTTCCAAAAGCAAAAACAAGCCTTATGTCTTCTCATACTTCTATTCACATTCGATTGATCAGTAACTAGCCAACTCTAAATTCAGATATATGAGGTTATTTTGATGCCGCTTTAATTTTTATTTTGTTTTCGCTTCTTAAATAATTCTCATTCGGTTAAAAATAATTCGGATGTGAAATGAATTTTAAAATAATTTTTAACCATAATTATTTTTTATAGAAATGGCACTTAGCTTGCTAAGGTTAACAACAAAAATTTCCATAACCAGTTTATTTAAAACTGAAAATAGGTTAGTGAAATTTCTAAATAAGAGTTTTTCAAAATCCCTAAATAAATTATAAACTCCCAAACATGAAAAAACTGAAATCACCAGAGTTAGTGAAGTGTTATTAATTTTATAAGAATTTATATTCTATAAAGACCAATTTTTTCACGTTCTTTAAGTTTTATTTTTAATTGATAAGAGCTTGATCACACATGGACTTACCCTCATAATATATTAATTGTTTTTGTAATTTATTCTGTATCGAAACCAATACCGCAATCTTTATTTTCCTTTATTTTTATATAATGTTCCTGGAGAAGCGTTTACTATGCTTCTAGAAAAATCATAGTTGATTGGGCCTTCGACCACGAAAGTTTATATCAGACTCTCGCAACTGATTTTATTAGGCCAATCGTAACTATTATTAAATTTTATAAGAATTGTCCCTTCAATAAGATATTTTTGAAATTTCGTTATTGTCAAAAAGCAAAAGAGAGAGAGAGAGAGAGGAACAAAATTTGTGAGGGGTATCTTCTGCATATAAAACCTTTACACTACCAGATAAAAGATCTAACGGGTTTTTCAACAAGAAGTTTGCTTTTTACTGTGGCAATACCAACAACATAATAATTTTGACATTTAGTTTTTTTGACGTGTTCGTAATAGATGCATTGATAATTGTTACAATAAATTCAATCTTGCACGAAAACTGCATTAAAATAATTAAAAATCATCGCAAAACTCCTGATACTTTTGGACAACATAATCGCTTTTCTGAGACTGCTATTTAAGAATTTGGTAGCTTAATTTAAGTCGACAGGCTCAATACAAAATGCGCGAACACCAATGAGTGTTCGACCGGGTCGTTCAACTGAAAACATCAAAACCGTGAGCCACAAGGTTGATTAAGATCCAAATTTGTCAATCCCCAGACGTACTCAACAAATGGGGGTTATCCAAAACCACCACTTGGAAAATTTTGCCTAAGGATTTGAAGCCTCAAGAGGTTTAACTAGTGCAGGAAAACTGAAGCCGACCGATCAGTCACATCACCGTAGATTCTCTCAATTCATTCAGGAATAACCGGTTAGTTTTTCTGAAAAAATCATTTTGTCGGACGAAATCAATTTTCACTTTTCAATTGCCGCATTTGGGCTTCTGAAAATCTTAGAGCGCTTATTGAGAAGCTTTTGCATGCTCATTATGTCACTTTATGGTGATGCGCTATGTGGTCTAGAGGTGTTGTTGGGTCGTGTAATGCTAATTATATATTCCAACATACAGTTGGTCCTACGATCATTAAAAATACAGTGTTCGTAGGACCAAATATAGTTTACGACAGAGTTTTTTATTTTAGTTATCACTTCTGTAAAATTCAAATTTTCTTGGCTAAAATATAGTTCGATTTGAGATGAGTGATATTTAAATCACTTAGCAATAAGTAACAGTAACACAATTTTCTTTTAGTTAGTTATAGTCAACTTGGAAAGCCGGTGGCGGCTTATTCAAAGGGGTTCGGAAGAGTGTCAAGGCCAAACACAATTTACTAAGGCTTTAACTCTCCCTATCTTTCTCTCTCTCTCTCTCTTTCTTTCTCTTCATTGTATGTTTTATTTTTTATTTCTTTTTGTCTCCCCCTCTCTCTCTTTCTCTCTCTCTCTCTCTGTTCATAAATTCGTTTAAAATGCTATTGTGTCCCAACAAGAAAATCTTACAAAAGATTTTTTAAATAATTTTTTTTTAATAAAACCTTTCATTTTTTCATCTTAATGTCACTACAGCAAAATACATTTGATTATTTTGGGCCAGCTTGAACGTGGGTGCAATTATACGTGTTTTACAACGCCCCCTGCCCTCAAAAATGCAGAAAACAGTCTAGCTATGATGGTAAAAACTAATGAACAGAATCAAGACACAAAATCTATATGTGAATAAAAAATATTATTAAACGAAAAGAAAAAAAAAACTGAAGATAAAAAAAAATAACGCCTGCTATTCGTTAAAATGAATTTTGTATGCCCTCCTACCGTAACAAACATTATATTTGCAAAACAGCAGAAGAAACTTGTAATTTTTAATATGTTTTTAAAAACCAACAAATAATTTCGAATAAAATTAGCTCGTTGAAACTTAAAATTGTTATAACTACACAGAGCCATAGAAATTAAGTTGGTCTATGAAAGGATTTTTGTAGCACTATTAGTGGCCATAAATCTTGTGACTTGATATAGAACAGTTTTTATTTAAAAGAAAACTTGTCCCCTGTGGCCTGTGCATCGACTCGCTAAGATATGGAAAATATTAAAGAAAGTTTTAGCTGTTTTATAGAGCGTGTGCTTTGTTTCTGTAACTTAAGTGGGTAATTTTCACATAACACCACTATAGCCGTCTTGTTTTCCACAGGGTGAGCTAGAGTAAATCAAAATTACTGTAATATTTTTTATAAAAGAAATTTCTCACTTAACTTAAAGAAACGAGATATTAGAAACAATCTCCTGATGTAATGAAGAAACTATAGAATAAATCCCAAGTGTTTAAAAATGTATAGGTATACAAAAATTAGTATACAAGTTAATAATGGCGATTTGGGCAACATATGGCATAACTAACACATATGGGTTTTGTCAATAATAAGAAATATGTTTTTTTTGGGGGGGGACAAACATCTGTTATTATAATTTAGTACCCTCCTGGGTGCACATTTATCGGTCTTTATGGAACACTTGACTACCTAGGCCTGTGCTGCTGGGGGTATAAGGAAGCCCAGTCCCCTGAACGCAAGCAGGAAGCTCCAAGTTATTTCCACGGGAATCAGTAAGCCCCAGAGTTCCGCTAATTGTCTCTTTAGACTTTTAGCTGTTCTCTGACTGATTATTGAGGTTGGCTCTTCGGGAGTATCGTGGTGGTTGTGGTTTTGCGGCCCCAGCATAAACTGATTAAGTGGACCAGGATCATCTCGCCTTTAATAACACCAACGGGTGATGCTAGTCATGTGTTCTGGACCAGGAGTTGGATAGTTTCCAGCTCTTCAGCAAGGAGTACTGGTTTGCAACCCTGCTTTGGAACCGCTAAAATTGCAACTAGAAAAGACCTGTTGCTAAAATTAGTCCTCGGCTTCCTAGGGTATGAACGGCGTTGGTGGTGTGACCACCATCTGATTAAGGATTACGGCCAGGTGCAGATGTAAATCTTATCACGAAATTATAATTCCGTATTCGATGGACGCTAAAGTATAAACACGCATTTTTTCAATCGCTGTAATGAAGTCGAATTTTGCGCCTAAAAGATTTTTTTTTCGTTCGGACCCCTACTCAAGCAATGCATTGTACCAGAACTACGAAATTAGGTTATGGGGAAGAGGAAAGAAGGAGTAGTGTTTGAATTTCCCTACATTGAAAGTGACAGGAAAGACCTCTTAAGGGAGTTTATTCTACATGCGAACTATTCTGCTAAAGAACACATTCTCCCTGTAATGCGTAGAGCGATTCAGTGGCCAATCGACCACAAATGGATGCGCTCTCAACGAAAATCGCAAAAACGTGTGAGTTTCGGGAACAAACACTCTAATTTCGTTAGATCACTTACCATTGCAGTACCGATAAAACAGTGAAATATATCGCACATTGCGTCGATGCTGTAGAGAATCAATAGAGTCCCCAATGAGGATCCTGGCCCTCTCCTGTACGCGGTCGAGCAACTCCAAAATTTACTTTGGGGCGCCGGCCCATACAACTCTCATGAGTGAGTGTGGTATCTCTTACACCGTTTTAAAAAAAACAAGGCACTTGAAAGCTTGTTTGAAAACACTGAAAAATGTGTTTAGTCCATCGAACATCACACTGAATATTCATGCCAAGAACATTAAAGGCTTCCGCTTTCGTAATACTTATATATAACAGGTGCAGGACCATTTCCAAACACAGATCTATGCGTAGGCATGCAATATTGCGTCTTATGGGCATTAAAATCAACTCTATTCCTACGACCCCATTCGGAGATTGTTATGAGATCGTGTTTGAACGTTTGATACATTTTCCGCCTTTTGGAACTCACCTTAAACTTGTTCGGTCTATTATTAAATGAATACGAATGCAGCAAAATCTGATGATTCGCTTCATTTAAAGAAAACGGCTGCTGAAGGTTATCGATTATTGAAAAAACCTTGTGGTCAAGTTGAACCAAATCAAAGGCGATAATGCTTGAAAGCTACAAAACAGAAATTATTTTTGCATCGTATTGTTAGTGGTGATAAAAAATAGATACATTACGATAACCCTAAGCACAAATTGTATATATAAAGCTAACTTAACCAGCCAAATCAACGCCAGAGTTGAATAGCCAAGACGCCAAGGTACCGAGCATTATCATTTAATGTGATCAGAGTGTTTTGTAATATGAGATGTTGAAATCGAGTTACCAGGTTATAGGGGACTTGTACCTAAGACAGTTTTTCATTTGAAAGGAACAAGCACCGAAAAACGACGAGGCACAAGGCCTTCACACACGACCTCATGTTTCAAGACCGGTTAAAAACATTTGGAAAACACTGTATGGGAAATTTTAGGTTACTCCCCTTATACTCCAGACCTTGCCTCTGCTAAATACTATTTATTTCGATCTAGGCAGAACGTCGAATACGCTTCTTTTCAGAACAGAGTATAATTGGCTTGATTTACTATTTATCTCAAAACCGGAGCAGTTCTTTTTTGCGCTATCACAAAGATGTGAAAGGGTGTTGGCAAACGATCAACAATATTCTGATAATGTAGCAACCCATTTTGTTATTATTATAAAAGTATTTTAGAAACAAAAATCGACTTTATTAACTTGTATACCTATTAGATATAAGAAAAACAAACAAAAATTGTATCATTCATCTTTAATTTTTCTTCTTTGTCACATTTGAATGTGAGAGAAACCCGTCTTCGTGAATAAGGAAAAATTAAAAAAAGAGCCGCCACGTTTCTGAACTTTCGGAGACACTGTGCCGTGCCATAACATCAATGGAGGCAACAATGCATTACATCTGTGATGACAATTTTTATATTGTACATTTAGCTGCGCAAGAATTATATGAGATCTTTCATGTATAAAATAATTTGCTGGGTTATTCTCTCTACGTATAATTTACAATAAAATACTTTGATCTTTATACGAGTCTTTTACATTTTGTTTTAAGTTTTAAATAATACTTTGCACCGGCGCCATAAAATATTTGTTAAAAACATTTCATACATATTTTGTTTTTGTTATTCAGTTGTTGTTGTTGTTTAAATTAAGTCAAAATCATCAAATTGGTGTCGTAAATGTTAAAAAACTAAAAAAATATAAATAAATAAATAAAATAAAATAAATAAAAAAACTTGAATTTTCCATATTAGCGATATTTTGGTTATAGTAGCACATGTTTTTTTATTATTATTATTATTTAGTTGTTCTTCTCGACTGCGAATACATTTGAAGGCGGCAATTGAGTTTTTGAACAAGTTTATTTTTTCTTTTGGAAAACAATTTTTTTTTTAATTTTTAAACAATAAATCATTGGAAAATGATAAAAATCTTTTTAGGCAATTAATTTTATGCTAATTTTTGTGGTTGCAGGTAATTAAATTGATATTAAGAGAAAGACATTTTTATTGAATTTTTGAAACAATTGTTTCAAGATATTTTTGTTAAAACGGTTCGAATGAAGAGGCTTTTTACGTTACATTTTGGTAAAGGAAAAAGAATCTGGTACTTGGTTATCTCCTACAGCACAGTGTGTTAAAACAAACATTCACTATTATGAATAAAAAGGTTTAAACCTCATCTTGAATTCGTCAATAACTTAGATTGGAATTCTCAGGTGGTTTAAATCAGCTTTAAAAAAAAATAAAGCAGGTAGTATTTGTAAAAAACATTTATTTAATTCACAATAGTGTTCAAAATCACTAAAATTATATTTTATTGTTGTCATTTCTTTCCGTCTTTGCTGTTTGTTCGTTATGAACGGCGAGCACTTTCGACGTGAAGACATCATTCTCAAGCCGTGCTTTCGTTTGAATTTATTTATTGTGTTAAATAGTTGTATAACTGATGTCAGGAGTTAATCACAAGATTTTTTGTATTATTCACAATAGCCTGTTCATCGAATTTACAATATATAGTCGTAATTGCAACATTCTTTTTAAGCGAATTATATATTTTTATTTCAGTGAAAAAGTATTCTTTAAACGAACCAAGTGGCCGGCCATGTATTTACTTTTTTAAATAAATTGTAAATATTTTTATGTTATCTTCTATAACAGATAGATGAATTCTTAATTATTATATGTTCGTAGATGAAAATTTTAGGCTTTTAATGTGAATGATTTTACAAAAGATCTGGCGAGAAAATAGAAAAATATATTGGCGAGTACAGAGAGCAAGCTCTCTGAAGACTGTAGCTAAAATTTTCCACCAAATATATTTCGTTTGAAGAATTAAGAGTTGCACACATTTAAATTAAATAAAGCACAAAGAAAGTTAAAATAAATATATCGATTTTTATGTATATACAGACATATTGTGTTACGTTAAGACTTAAAGTCTAATTTAATGACGTAATTTTTTACATATAGACATAATGTATTACGCAAATACGTAATGTGTTACGTAACGACGTAATGTCTTACGTTAACACGTAACGTGTAATGTAATGACGTAATTTGTTACTTAAAGACGTAATGTGTTACGTAAAGACGTAATATATTACGTCATGACATATCAACATACCCTGCAACGTCATATTCAGATAGGTTTTTTTTTTATTTAGAGCTCTGTCAGAGAAAAAGAAAACGAATATGATAATTTCTACAGATGTTCTTTAGTTTACTAACTGAAATCAAAATAATTAATTTTTCATCTACATCTTTAAACTTTATTTAAGAAATTACGGATTTCCAGAAAATTCTGGCAAATCGAAAAAGGAAGTTAAAATTAATATGTCAATTTTTATGGAAATTTGTATATGGGATAAACTTCCACTAGTGTGGTGGCTTTAAAAAAAATTTTTACATTTCTCCGAAGCTCTCCGGTAATATCTAATAATGTTTCTATATAAATTCCTTCTTTTAATTTGCGAATATGTTAGCAATTCATTAGCATGCTGATTACTTGGCATGCCATTGCCGAGTTCAAGTTTCGTTTTTTTTATTTATTGGACTTCGCTAAAAGTTGCATGAAGTTTTTGTTTGCTGGCATGAGCTGTACAGAAACAAGAGGAGTAAGCAAAGTGATATGGCTCGAATTTCGAGGAGTATATAAAGACGTAATGTGTTACGTAAAGACTTAAAGTGTAATATAATGGCGTAATTTGTTACATAAAGACGTAATTTGTTACTTAAAGACGTAATGTATTACGTAAAGACGTAATGTATTACGTAAATACGTAATATATTATGTCATTACATATCAACTTACCGTGCAACGTCATATTCAGATATGTTTTTTTTATATTTACAGCTCTGTCAGAGAAAAAGGAAACGAATATGGTAATTGCTACAGATGTTCTTTAGTTTACTGACTGAAATTATTTACGAAATTACGTATTTCGAGCGAATTCTGGCAAATCGAAAATGGAAGTTAAACTAAATATATCAATTTTTATGTATATAAAGATGTAATGTGTTACGTAAAGACTTAAAGTGTAATGTAATGGCGTAATTTGTTACATAAAGACGTAATGTATTACGCAAAGACGAAATGTATTAAGTAAATACGTAACGCATTACGCAAAAACGTAATGTATTACGCAAAGACGTAATGTGTTACGTAAAGACGTAATGTGTTACGTCATTATATTACGTGAGAAAAGCAAAGAAAACAAATATGGTCATTTCTACAGATGTTCTTTAGTTTACTGACTGAAATACGCCTTGTAATTAAAGACAATTCATTTTTCATCTACATCTTACATCATTACGTATTTTAAGAAAATTCTGACAAATCGAAAAATTATAATTTTAAGCAAAGACTAATCTAAATAAAAATTACGAATTCTGAATATGATTGGGATGGAAGATTGTTGTTATTCGTGTGGAAGTCAGGGTTTACTGCGTTATTTCAAACTATGCAATAGTACGATGTATAGCAACAACTGTTAACTAACTCCAAAGAAAGTGTCAAAGGCTTTTATGTAAAGAAAAGTATAAATCCGGGAATCAAAAGTATTGTAATCCTGGTACTGCTTCGTATAATTGGACGATTTTTTTTATTATTTTCCCTGAGCAAGAGCTTGAGAAGTAATTGTCGAGGGGTTAATCAACTTAGAATAGCATTTTGTTAATCTTATCATTTTATAATTAAAAATTAATTTTTTTTTTAACAATTTAATAAATTTTTAATTATTTGTTGGATTTAAAATTATTTACTTTTTTTTGTTTAATTTAATGAATTTCGTTAATTGAATTTTAATTTTTAAACTTTCGGCAGACTGATAAATTTCAACGAAATGTGGAATATGTTTGAATCATAGCTTTAAATTAATTAATTTGGAAATGTATTTAATATTAAATAAATTATCTTTAGACTTGTTTTTAATTAGTATTTTTTTTAATTTTAATTACATGTTCCATTATATTTTGTATGTTTAGTTAAAAACTTGTTTTAAATTATAAATTATTTGTGCAAAATAAATTTTTTTTTTTGCTAATAACTCACCGCTTGTAGCTTTAAAATTTTAATTGATTTTTTTATGGCAGTGAGGAGAAGCTGTCAAGAACACAAGTTGCTTGCTTACCTGTAAAGAAATTAGAAATGAAAATTTTTAATAACAAGAAAATAACGACATATAATTTTATTAAAAAATAATTTTAAAAACAACATCTCCGACAAGTGATGATTAATTTTAAAAACCTGAACACTTAATTAAAATTTCTTATTTAACTTGATAAGAAATCATTTTTTTAGCGAAGCATGAAAATGAAGTTTAATCAAAGTATACTGATGGATAGATAGTTCCACTGTAGGTTAAACCTTTCCTAAGTTCTATCGAGCTTGAAAAAAGCACCGTTGACTAAAATATTTTTTATTAATTATTTACTTAAAAACGCCCAAAAGAAAATTAATATTTTGTTTTTCCTACCAAAAGTAATTAACTTTTAGGAAACTTGCTTTTGCCTGTCAAATAAAACTTGACTAACGAACGTTACACATCATATTTACACACACACACACACACATACATATGCATATTAAAAAAAAGGGGTCAATATTTAAATAAAAATTTTACGTACTCTGACCTTTTAAAAAACATTAAGGCGAAAAGAATGAATAAAAATGAAAAATGTTAACAAAAGTAAAGAAAAAAATAAATAATTCGCACTGTGCTGTTGATGAGTTTGAGTTATTATCACCAGAAATAATGAAAAAAGAAAAAAATATAAAAAAAAATCATGAAATCGCACATCATCAACTGTTATACAATGGGGAAACACCAACATCTTCATCATCATCGTTATCATTAGTATGCTATTTATCATTGCGTCGCACTCTTCGGCCTCTTATGTGCCATAATAATCAACTTCGTCAAAAAATTTCTGTGTCAATTAGCGGTCTTGTATTTACATATTTATGATATTTTTCTTTTATTTTTTAAATTTATTTAGAAGAAACGAAAAAAATACACAAAGAATATTTTTTATTAAAGAAACTACAGTTCCTATTGTGTTTTAAAGAAATTTTTTTTTTTAAATCACAACGATTTGTAGGAAATAATGTTACGGCTTAAGCAATAGATAATCCGAGGGACGCTCAATAAGTTATTGGAAAATTATATGAAAGCTATAAAATAAGAATTTAATGAAAAGTAGACTATCAAAATTTTCGAAGCATAATAAAAACACATCCAAAAATAATACGAAAAAAAAACAAAATTTAAAAAACACTATTTAAGCCAAAAATCACCAAATTCGGAATTTTTTAAAATATTTTTAAATTTATATTTTGTAAATATATTGTTCAAGTTCAATAGAAACAAATTACACAGCTTTTTTCACTATAATACTGTGTGGCTGAAACGGGATTCAAGCTTAAGATCTTCCGATCCGGCTCATTCATTAAAGACGGGATTCGAACTTAAGATCTTCTGTTTTCTCCACCTGACTTATTCAACAAAGTCCCCTCTGAATGTCATACACCGTTATAACATTCTTACTTCCCTCACACATTTATCGGTTTTTATGGAATACTTGACCATCTAGATCCTTGCTGCTGGGGGTATAAGAAAGCTCAGTCCCCTGAAGGCAAGCAGGGTGTCAACTGGAAGCTCCACGTTATTTTCACGGGAATCAGTAAGCCCCAGAGTTTCCGCTAATTGTCTCTTTAGACTTTTAGCTGTTTCTCTGACTGATTATTGAATTTGGCCCTTCGGGAGTATCGTGGTGGTTGTGGTTTTGCGGCCTCAGCATAAATTGATTAAGTGGGCCGGGATCATCTCGCCTTTAATAACGCCAATGGGTCAATGATCCGGATCCAGTGAGCATTGATGTGATTTGATTTACATTTGCACCGACTAGGCAGTCATAATCAGATGGTGGTCAAACCACTTTACATGATTTGCAAACGTCATTCACGCCCTAGGAGGCCATCGAATATGTATATCATCCGGTCACTCTTAGTAGCAATTTCGAAAGCCGAAGCAGGCCACAGCCTTCACTCCTTGCTAAAGAGTTGGAGACTTTCCAACTCCTGGTCCAGAACGCATGACGCTTAATATAATTAAGAGCACGACGGCATTCATACTCACTGGACCTGAGCCATTCATTGTGTTCATTTTGAATAATCCGAACCACAAATTCTCACGAGGGTCTCGAAACCACAACCACCACGATACTCCCATATAGGGGCCAACCTCAATAACCAGTCAGAGAACAGCTAATTGTCTAAAGAGACAAATAGTGAACTTTACGAGCGTACTGATTCCCGTGGAAATATGTGGATTGTCCAGGTGACCCCTACTAGCCTTTGAGGGGCCTGGGCTCCTTTTTACCCCGCAAGACACCAGTCTAAATGGAATAGTAGGTTCCAAAAAGACTATCATGTGCCTCCTGGGGGAGTTGCATTGTCTCCAGCTCTTCAGCAAGAAGTAGTGTTTTGCAACCCTGCTTTGAAACCGCTAAAATTGCAAGTAGGAAAGACCTGTTGCTAAAATTGGTAATCGGCTTCCTATGGCTTGAATGACATTGCTTTTCATTCCCAGTGGTTCGACCACTATCTGATTAAGGCTTACGGCCAGGTGCACATGTAAATCTTATCACGAAATGTTACTTCCCTCACCAACCATCTCTGCGTTAAGGTTTACACCAATATTTCCCTTTCACATACAAAAGAAAAACTATACAACGGGTAATTCAATTTCTGCGGCAGCATAATTGTTTCCACTAACATTTAAACTTATTCGTTGTGGTTTACAAGCAATAATTGTTATTCTTTATAATCTAGGCCCGTTGGGGTTCAAACTCATTAAAAACTTTTTGTTTTGATTTGGTAAACATGCAGACAACTCTATAGAAGCAACTGGTGCTGCTTATTACATAATAGCTAAGGCTTTATTTTATAATGTTTCCACCATACAGTTCTGTTACTTGCCTCACTAACTATTGCTACGTTAAGGTTTATACTACTATTTCCTTATTACGTATAAAAGATGAACTACAAAAAGGGTAACTCAATTTCAGCGGTAGCATAATTAGTTCCTTTCCATGAGCTGTGTTTCCAGTAAGTAACATTTGAACTTTTTTATCGTGGTTTACAAACAATAATTATTATTATGTATAATCAAGGCTTGTTGGGGCTCGAACTCATTAATTAATTATTTTTGATTTGATAAACAAGCAGATAGCTCGACGAAAGCAACGTTACATTATATTCTATTTTCATCACATCGCTTCGACACCAAAAATACACACATAAATCGAAATAGAGAGTCACATTTTCCTAACAGTATATTTCTGGATTTATATGGATAGAATACAGGCTTCGAAAATTTTACTTTTTTCGATTTTCATAAAAACAAAACGGCCAAAATAATATGATCACAAGAAAAAAAGACGAATTTTTTGAAATTTATTGAAAATGTTTTTCAAAATTTACTTTAAACGAGGTTTTTGGTAAAAATAATTTAAGTGAGACTCGAGTTCGTTTCCTTAGATAATTATATTTAGCAAAGAAAATTTAGTTAAATTGTGATGATGTCATAATTCAGAAAAACGTTTTTATATTTAATAGGTCCGTTTTGATTGTAACTTTCTAACTCCAAGGACACTTTTTATAAATAAATTGGAAAAAATGATGATTTGTTAAAATATTTATGTAAAATTGTGTGCTTTTGTGAACAAAAGCAGCTTTAACCGAAATAATAAATTCCTAAGTTAAGCGTAAAAAATTCCAAAAAATTAATTTTGTGTTTATTTTTGCTCATAAACATAAAATTTAGTACCACATAGATTAAATTTAAACAACAAATAAAGACAAACCGAATCCGAAACTCTTGAATTCCTAAAAAAAAATTCTTGCCCATAAACCTAAAATTCATCCGAGGACCATTAAATAATTTAGAAAATAACTGATGGTGTAAAAGGTGCTGCAGACTAGCCGAGACTCTTAAGTTCTTTATAAATAGTGGCACAAAATAGCTCGATTAAATAACACCTGGAGACGATTAAGAGTTTACACACTGAATATACTATAACAAGAGGATTTCTGTGGAGGGGATTAAGGCTATTTAAGGCAGAGGAAACTAATGTATATATTATATATATATATTTTTATGTCAAATATATTCCAATTATTATAACAAATAAAAACCTCTTTCAAAATTTCGTTATCAGCAAAATTAAGTTTCTTAAATCATTCCTCTTCTAAATAGCTGCAGATAGGAAAATGCTGGCGCAGGTTAAATTTATTCTGAAGTTGGCTTTGTTCTTTTAAAATAGTCATATCAGTCATGTGTAAAGAAATTGCAGGCAAAGAAACTCGTTTTAAAAATCGGGTATAACTTTTATCACTTTTAGGGTTAAAAAAAAGAAAACTTTTTATTTAACAAAAAAAAAGTAAATTTTCCACAAAGACATTAATGTGCATGAATGAAGTGTGAAGAACTCAAAAATAATTTTTCTTTATCAGCTTTTTTTGCAAATGTTTTTTTGTTTGTTTGTTTTTTAGCTGAACTTGCATGTGTGTTAAATGTTAATTCCATCTTAACTTTATCATGATGAATTTATGAATAATAAATAGAATTATAAATATGAATGGCTTGGTAATACTCCTCTTGCGTTTTTTTAATTTTTTTCTAACTTTATTTTTAGATTTATTCTCTTAAATAAATATGCGAGAATTTGTTTTTAATTTACCACCGATGATGAATAGCGATGAAACGTTTATATCCATTTGTTTTTTTCGCAGATCCAATTGAAAGCAAGAAAACTAAAGGAAATCGCTAACACAAATATTTATGAAAAAGCAAAAGAAAAATAAACATTTGGAGGAAAACATTGTTTAAATATAGAAACCATCATAAAGTAGATATAAAATTTTAACTACTTCGGATAATGATTTTATTAGCTGTCTGAGAAAGATCTTTGCCAAGAATCTTTAAGGCAGAGTTTCATGAGTTTAATAATGAGTTTTTTTTTAACTGCATATTTTTTATGTCGTTATAATCCTCAACTTAAATGAAAATTAAGGCTCATAGCCAATATAATTACAACACAAACGTTTATTGTTGTTACACCATATAAAGGGTGCTGTTTTCTTGTAAAGAACTGTCATATAGAATAAAACAAAATTTATTCGAAAGATAGTTTTTCTAGCAATATAATTTAAATATGACCTGTGGCTTATGACCGCCACGGATGGCCAGTACGTAGACTTATAGGGAGATCCAGTTTTAAATGACTTTCCCCAACATTTGAAATGTATATCGACACTAACGCGGTGAATGTTTGTCCTTCAAGTGGTTAATCGTTTCGGACTTATCGACGTCGAATAGCGACTTCGCATATCCTTACAAAAAATAGTTAACCGACGTTAAATCGCACAATCTTGGAGGCCGGCTAACGTGTTCGAAATGTGAAACTATGTGGGTACCTAACATTTCCTTTAATATATGTATTGAGCTATGTGACATGTTAACGTCTTCTTATAATCTTCCTCCTGCTCATCTTAATCGTTTAATTAATGAACGAAGAAGTCAGTAATTCATCATGGCTCTATAGCGATTACCATTGACTGTAACGTCCTGATTAGCATTGATCACATATCAAAACTATGTGGTTACCTACCACATAGACGTTCAATTAATGAACAAAAAAATCAATAATCATGGCTCTCTATAGCGAATACCATTGACTGTAATGACGTGATAAGCTTTACATCTGCAGCTGGCCGTGTGGTGGCCATTACCACTGTGAATGAAAAGCAACGTCATTCACGCCCTGGAAGACCTTCGGATATGTCAATCCTAGTAGCAATTTCGAAAGCCCGAAGTAGGCCGCAGCCTTCACTCCTTGCTGAAGAGTTGGAGACTATCCAACTCCTGGTCCAAAACGCATGAAGCTTAATATAATTAGGAACACGCCGGCATTCATACTCACTGGACCTGAACCATTCATTGTGTTCATTGTGAATGATCCGACCCACAAACTCAAACGAGGGCCCCGAAACACACAGCCACTACGATACTCCCTCAATAATCAGCCAGAGAACAGCTAAATGCCTAAAGAGACAAATAGCGGAATTCTGCGGGCTCACTGATTCCCGCGAAAATATAGTGGATTGTACAGTTGACTCCTACTAGTCTTGAAGGGGACTGGGCTCCCTTTTACCCCGGAAGACACCAGTCTAGATGGCTGTTGTAGGATCCATAAACTTTATCATGTGCCCCCTGGGGGAAACCATTGACTGTAATGTGCTGATCAGCATTGATCAAATATCACTACAAAAAATAGTCGCCAAAATGTAAAAATATGTGTGTTAGCAAATGGTTACTTCAATGTATGTATTGAGCTGTGTAACATGTTTTGACATCTTGCAGCTACAGCTCCTGCACATCTTAGTCGTTCAAATCGCAATCATGGCTCTACAACGATCACTAAAGTGCTTTAAAAAAGTACGGACCAATGATTCCACCAGCTCATAAAACGGTGTCTCAACATACACCTGAGGACTATCATCACTCTTAATGCGGCAGTTTTGTTTTTGGACATCCAATTTTTAAAGGCAATAACGCGGCGAATAACGCTCTGCAAGTGAATAATCATTTCGAGCTGACCGGCGTCGACTTCACATATTCCCACAGAAAATAGTCTCCCGGCGTAAAATCGCACTATCTTAAAGGCCAGTTCGCGTGCCCGAAGTGTGATACTATGTGGGGTTACCAAATGTAATAAATGTATCGCGGCACGAGCTGCATAACATGTTAAATCGTCTTGTTGAAACCACAGCTCCTGAGCATTACGGTTGTTCAATTGATAAACGAAAAAGTCAGTAATCATGGTGCTGTACTGTTTTGATCAGTACGTATTTTAAGAATTGTGGGCCAATGACTTTTCCAGCCCATAAAGCACACCAGACAATCGTGTATTTCTTGATGATACGGTGTCTCAATATACAGTCGAGGTTTATTATTATTTTTATTCAAAATCTAATTTTTCAACAAATTTGCACAATTTGGAAGCGTTGTTCAGGCGTTATTCTATTCATATTGAAATGATAAACCAAGATAACCATAAATCGCTTGACAGTCGAAAAAATGACAGCCAGTTTAAAGTTCTACACTTCTATAAAAAAAGTACTGAATAGTAGCAGAAAAATTTTTCAAGGTTAAATTATGTAAAAATTTTTGTTGGATGGGAAAATTAAAGGTTAGGAAGTAAATTGCCTATTGAATATTATCCTTTGACATTTAAAAAGTTGGAAATTTTTATGCGTTGAGCAAAAATGTTTTAATTTTGATAAGTTACCATCAAAATGGCGGACCTTTACCCGCCATAATATTCTATTATTAATTCCTATATTTCTACTTTACGTTGGTATCACAAAAAAACAAGTATAGCCATTTCCTAACCTTAAATTTTCTCACCCTTTATATCGATTTCACTAAATCCCTCAAAAATAGTTATAATGTAAATGAAGGTTCAAGGTATTTAATGTCAAATTTGTCAACTTATATACCGCAGCTTAACAGATGCTCTTTTTTAAAAGAAACTCCAGCAGTTTAGAAGAGCCATTTTCCTTTTAAACAATTAAATATAGAACGTCCACTTAATAGAAATTAACCTTTTTAGGCTCTGTTGGGATTTGAACTCTTGATCTTATTATTTAGTTAACAGCTTTGCCAACGCAGCTAACCTTTCTATGGTAGCTAACTACATCACACTAATTAGTGGCATAAATAATAATTAAGAACTTTTCACTTTACATTCACAGATACATACACACACACGCACAGAAAACATCATCATTTAGCTGTTACAAATATGTGAAGGATTGCCAAATCTTATTTTTGTAGCAAGCGCATGCTAAATGAGTTCTGTGAAATGTAAGATATTTTTCTTTGATTGTTTTAATTGTAAGTTGAAATAAAACACTAATTAAACAATTTTATTATAAACATTAAAAGTAATATTTATTATTAAAAAAATATTTATTTACTTATTTTTATTTGGCGTGGGAGATTTTCGTATTTACAATTGGCGTTCATTCTTAATTGTCAATATTTAAACAAATTATTATTATTAATGGTTTAAACAAATTGTAAACACGCAATAATGTTTAGAATAATATAGAAAATTAAGAGATTTGTTAAGCTGAGATAAACCATTTTAGTATAAATCAACTAAAAGTAAATAATAAGACAAAAATGAGTCTAGCGTGGTAATAAACAATTTCGTTTTAAGTTGTTAAAAAAAAGATTTGCAAACGAAAAAGTTAAGATGCTATAACTAAGATTAATTGTTTTAATCATAAACAATTTTTTATTAAATACTCGTAATAATAGAAACCTTAAACTTGGAATATTTCCTGTATAATTATTTTTAGAAATAATAAAAATTGTAATTATTATTGTTTAGATTATTGAGGGTTTTATTGTTGAGGTTAAGCAAAAGGTTATCAACGCAAGGATGATGGAAAAAATATATATAAAAAATTTGTAAAACGAAAAACATAAACAGTTTTTTGTTAATTAGACTTTTTTACAAATTAAATTGTTTGACTACCTTTCGTACGAGGGTGAGTTCAATTCCCATCCGCCACTTAATTGAAATGAAAACAATGCTCCTATCACGAGGGCAACTATCAGTTGGTTTCGGTCTAAACTTGAACAAGCACAGCACAGCACAAACTTAATAGTGTGTGATAGACGTTGATAGTAAACTACCGAATGGTATGATAAGAAAATGGAAAAATCTGCCTGTGGTGCTTCTGTGTGCTTTTCCATGTGTTGTGGTAGATCCTTGTAATATGAATGAAAATATGAGTTTTTAGGCCGTTTCGTAACCGTGGATGAAACGACTGCTTTGGGTGGTGCAGTGACAACAGCCATTTTAATTAAGAGGTGGAAAATTCGAAACGGCTTATTTTTTCAACCTCGTATATCAAATATTTGTAAATAATGTAAAATATATACATTCACCCTTATTGTGTTTGGCGACGGCAACATCGTCGTCGATTTCGAGCCAACATCACTTTAACACAACATCAATACCAATTTGGTATTCTCTAACGGTCCTATGACGACGTTGCCAGTTTATCGATCATTTTAATAAAATATAACACACATATCTAATATTTGAGTCAGCTGATTCATTTGTGTGGTATTTTTGATAAAACTGTTGTGAAAAAAATATAAACTGTGTCAGCAAAAAAATAAATGAAATCTGTATTAAATTGACCCTAAAACAAATTAAAATCAAAATGTTCAGCACATTATTTTTTACCATTTTTTCTTTTACTTAAAATTTTAAGTTGCGCCAAATCTGTAAAAAGAATTTTGTCAAACATGTATTTGTACACATTTGCCTACTATACCTTTTGCCATCCATCACTCGTTTCTATTTGATAGACTCTTGGTCTATCGTTTAGAGCAGTCGCAACACTTTTTCACTGTTCCTTAACACTAGTAGGAACACTGACTTTTCGAAATCCCCTGGGAAGTGATGGATTTTTTCCCAATTCTTTCACAAATTTTTCTAATTGATTGGCGTTGGTATTTTTAATTTTTTTTCATTTTCTATTTTATTTGTACTTTTTTATATTTTATTTTGTATTATTAGTTTTTTCAATCTTTATAAATTTTTGTTTGTAACAGCACGACACCAAAATCACAGACGACAATATCAACGGAAATTTAAGGCAACATCAATGTCAAATTTTCTTACAGAACGCGTTGCCAGTTATCGATAAATGGCAATATTGCCAATGAAAATACGGATTCACTACAAACGATAAACAACCACGTCGTCTTGTATTGTCGTCGCCAAACAGAATAGGGGTGATTATAACCCAACAAAAATGTGAATTGACTAACCATTGTAACACAAAGAGCCTACTGTATCAAATTCAGTAAATTAAAAATTGCCCAATATTTAGCTCTTTTTGAATAGTGAGAGGGCGGTTGAGTTAAATAAATGCTGAAATAAAAACAAAATTAATAAATAATTAAATAGAAATTATTAAATTATATATTTCTCCAAATTCCTCACAGTGTCAGTCAGAATTCATTAAATGTTAAACAAAAACCCGTTTCACTTGTTTAAATAACTTTTTTTTTGTACACCTCGAGAGTTCAGTCAGATGACAGCTATAATCAATTTTCTTCTGTTGCATTAAAAATAAGAAACTACAACCGGTTCAATTTGTTATAAATACGCTAGGGAAGCTAATTTAAGACCTAATGGCAGTACACTGTTTGTCCCCAAACTGAAAACTTATAATGCGATGTACCTCTTTTGCGGCCATGCAAAATATTATGCAAATTGCTTTACTTATTTTAAAAAACCTCTTATTTGTTTCTAAACTTTTTAAAAATCTTTCCCATTGTGCAACGTACAGATAGAAGATATGTTATACCGTTCTATAATTTAATTATCTAGTGGTGCAATGCTGATTTTTAGATACAAATATATTTAATTTCTAACGCCTGAAAGTATGCTTGAATCTAGTTTTTACGGACTACAGTCCATAATTTCAAAAAAATAAATTATTCTATATCCTAATTTATATATAAAGATTTAATAAAGATAAGATGAGATTCAAAAAAGATGAAACCATTAAGATGTGATTCAACAACATATATGCAAACATGTTAACGTTCATGATTAATTATTAAGTTGTTTATAAAAAGTCGGTTTTTTGTACATCATACTGCAGGCCTAAACATGCACAGTTTTGAAACAAAAAATAATATTACAAAATTTAAAAAGCGTCAACATTTAAATATTTTTACATTAATTAGAGGCGATAAGTTTGCATTTGGTGAAATTATTTATAAATTAAAATATCTTAAGAATCTGTAATAAAAAGTGTTATTTCGAAAGAAATATAGAAAATTTAAATTAAATCTTAAGAAAAAATATTCTAAAAAAAATATAAAAATTATTAATGCAATTGAAATGTTTGATTTCAAAAAGGACCGCAAGAGAAATTTTTTTCTAAAATTCATTATCTAAAGCTCACACGATTCATGACAGTCTTTAACTCTCTCCCACATTAAATGTTTGAATTTTAATAATAATAATAATAATCCATCAACCTTTAACTAAATAAAGTCATATAAAGTCGGTGGTTTTCTGTTTCAAATGCCGACACATTTGCTTAACAAAATTATTATATTTCCAGTAATCATTTAAACGATGTTGCTTTCATATGACAGCGTAACATGCTGTTTGTTTGTTTTTTATTTTAACATTATTGAATTTATTAAATAATAGATTTTATATCGTTTAATTGTAGTTATTAATTTATTTTATAAAACAAAATATGTTTGTATGTCTGCTATTAGAATAAATTAAAGGAAGTTTGGAAAATTTATTTATTCTTTAAAGAATTTGTTAAATTATTGAATAAAAAAAACTTGGGGATGTTTCTTTTTCATATCTTTAACTATTTATTAGCCTCCTGTATCACAATATTCAATATCGTCTCCTAGTTCTTATTTTAGAACATGAGCTGACCTTTTTCAAAGTATCACGTCATTTACATAAGGTTCTGTACTGTTACACATACTTTTTCTATGCATCTCGCTTTATTAATAAAATAAATCATACGAAATAACCGAATTTTCTTCTTTATGAAAACGAACTACAATCGCAAAAATCAACATAAAAATCCAAGTCTCAGAGTCAGAAAAAACAGGCTTTAAATGTTAAGGCCCAACTTAATTGTGCATATGCTGGCTTAAGCCAACTTAAGTAACTGTGCAAATACCGAATAATCATATGTGGCAAATTATAATATGCTTAAGAAAACTTTTCGTCAAGTTTCGTCAAATGTCATTTGCTTAAGCAAAGTACGAAGCTGATCGCACATTCCCTACGGAAACAGCTGATTTTGCATTGTGTTATAGATATATTAGTAAACAACTTCCAATGGAGGATGAAAGCGAAAAAATGTTTTATCTGAGTTTAATAGAAAGCGTACAAAGAAAAAATTACTTATATTACAAAAGAGACACGGTAACTCAAAGAAGCGAGCATGGAAAGAAGTAGGAGAATACTCTTAAATGTTGATAAGAATAAAAAGAGTTTTTAATACCAGGATATCTACATGGTGGTTTTAACCGTACAGCAAATTAGCGTTAAATTTAATGTGGCATTAGAGTTGTGTCAGCTTGAGAACTAGCCGAGCCAACAGCCAGGCATGGAATTAAACTTCTACAAAGTTTTTTATCAAAACTGATCGTGAATCTTAAATGTCGTGGCGATAAATTAAATTTCCACAATCAATAAGAATTAAAAACAAAACTGACGGGGAACGAGGAACATGTTATTGACGCAACAATTGAATTGATATCAATCACGTACTCTGCTACCTGTCTTAAGGCCCAGCTATATTATGCATATGCTGGCTTAACTTAAACAACTTAATAATCATGTGTGGCAAACTATAATGTACTTAACAAAACTTTTAGTCAAGTTCCGCAAATGTCATTTGCTTAAGCAAAGTAAAAAACTAATCGCACATTCCGAACGGAAGCAGCTGATTTCGCGTTGTGCATGGTGCATTGTGTTATTGATACATTAGTAAACAAATTCCAATGGAGGACGAAAGCGAAAAAATATTTTATCTGAACTTAATAGAAAACGTATAAAGAAAAAATTGCTTACACGACAAAAGAAACGTTGGGCCTTTAATGTAAATGTACCAACGAATTGATAGCTTATTCACAAAGGCAATCTGACGGGTACTAAAATTGTTTAGAAAGGAACTATTATGTGACTTGTTAGCAAAATTAGTCGACCTTGTAATGATCGCATGCCAAAGGAATCTTTAGTGTTTAGTCACGTTAAATAGGAAGAGGTGTCAATCATATATGATTTCGACTTTCCTTGTGCATTTCTTTACATGGAATATAAAAAGTATTCGTTTTTCCTTGCTGAAAGGTAAGACAATTTCTGTGGATAACAAATCCATACAAATCACAAAAAAGCAGTTAGGTCAGAGTATCCTAAACTAGATAACTCTGTCAACTAAACATTTTACCCAGATGTAACACGAGTAAGATGAAGCTTGTAAGTTGGATCTGTAAGTTGTTGATGCATTACTGCATGTTGCATATGCAATGGCTGATATTAAATCAAGGCCCACAGATAGATAGTTAGATATTGAGGTTATCGTTATAGAAACTAACAGACATGACTGCTAAGAACAGCATAAAGCTGATAGTAAATGCTTGATAAATATGCAGAAATTATTGGAAATTGGTGATGAGCAGAAGGGAATATACAAAATAGACTTTAACTGTAGCGATCATTTACGTAAATATACTATCCCCCCACCCTACTCCTCAACACAATATTTTTTATTGTTATTAATATAATTTTATGTTTAAATATTTCGGAATATTTGAATTTCTTTCGAAACAGATGTGGGAAATTCCCAACAGTATGGTGACATTATTTCAATTGTTTAAATATGAAATAAAAGTTTCCATTTTTGTTTTAGTATAGAAATTCTTATTGTACTTTATTTGTGCTCACTTGCTTATGAGGCTTTCCACGTTAAGCTATTTTTCAGTTTTATTTTTTTTTATGCAGCCCGAAAAAAATTAACAACAAAAAATATATATGTTTCAAACTGTTCTTTTGATCGTGGAATGTCCCATATATTGGATTTTGTTTTTTTTACATATTTTGCAATATTTTGTTAAATAAAGTTGTATGAAACATAATGAAAATTTCCTGGTTTAAGGTTTATTTTTTTTATTGTGTAATTTTATATTTGTTTGTCATTTACTCACATTTTACATTCACCCCCTCTTTCAACTTCTAAGAAAATTAGTTCATGATCAGTATGTATGACGACTTTTTAAAACATTTGTCACTCTCAGCCCTGTCTGTCTATTACTTGCAACGAATAGTTTTTTTTTATTATTCATGAAACGTTTTTTATTATTTATTTTTCATATATTTGTTTAAACACAAGCTGGCAGGAATTTTTCTACAGAAATTGTGTTGAATTTTATCAGAAAATTCCTTTTTCTAATGTAAAAAAACAAATAAAAAATAAGCAAAACAAAAAAAAAACAGAAAATTTCTAATGAAAAAAAATTAAAAATTTCCAAAAAAAAAAAACTCTAAATTATAAAAATTAACACTGAAAAATGTTCTTTAAAGAATTTTATTAAAAATTATAGAAAAAAAAATATTTTTCCAAACGATATGCTTTTTGGCACAATCATCTTGTACCTAAGGGTTTTCCAAATTTCTTAAGACCTCACATTTGGAAGATTTCCTATTTCTCGTTTTATTTCTTCCAAAATTCCCAGAAAATGTAGTCGACCATAATAACAGATAAGAAATGAAATAAAATATTAAAAGGTATTCTCATAGAGACATTATATCCATGTAGTTAATCTGCTGTTTAGGCGGCTTTGAAAAGCAAAAGAATCAATTCATTTGTCGATTTTATAATTTTGTTTGTGACTATTGAAATTAGTAATTTCTCTACAGATTGTAAATTATTTTTTTGGAATTTAAGGTTGATTCTTATTTAAAAATAAAATCGATAACTTTAAAAATTATAGAGTATTCCAGTCGCACACACGTCTAATGAACCATAACGGGCAACCACATATCATTTTAATAAAGTTGATATTTTTCTGTAGCTCAAAATATTAGGAAATAATAAAAAAAAAATAGACTAACTATAAAGGGTGATAGCATAGGTGATTTAATTTGACTTTATTGTGACTTCATCTTTTGAATCGTTACACTCAAACTTCTTTAAAATTTTACACAATGTGTACTTCTGTGTTTTGTGTAAATAGTAAGCATTCGAATATGAAGGGTGTTTCCATAGGTAATGGAAATTGACATTTAGGACATTATTTTTTGAAACCTTATAAACGTACTGTTGAAGTTTAGCCAAAATAATGTGGTTTTATGTCCTCCACAGCAAGACCAAAATTTAAAATTGAAAATTTATTTATTTATTAACAGTAAATAAATTCACAAATCAATAATTATAATTATAGGAACAGGCAACAATGGCCTTCGTCGTAAAAAAACTAAAGAATGTCCACATAAGTGACATAATTTGACGGGTCAATTGTTATGCAGCATAACACACAATGTGAACTTCTACAAGCACTTAAACAACTAGTATAAATATTTTAAATTGAATATCCAAAAACACTACTCCCTCTTTCGTCCTTCCCATAACCCATTTTCCTAGTTCTGGTACAATTCGTTCCATGAGTAGGGGTCATCCCCTAAGTACTGGTGCGAATTGAAAGAAAAGAAAGAACAATTAGAAATGAAAGTGTGATGTTATTTTATATACACAAAAAAACCCAGCATTTATATATATATATTTTTTTTTTTTGCTCTAAGTTATGCCTATAGAATAGCACCTTTTCCCTTTGAAGTCGTTTTTTATAAAATGATTACACAAATTTCGTTCAATAGTTTTATTGGCTTAAAAATGTATACTTTTTTCTAATAGAAATTAATCGTTTATTAACATTTTTTTTAAATTTAGCCATTAACCAACTTCCTAGAAGCCCAAAAAATAAACAATAATTGTTTTTTTTTCATGAAAATAACCACTCAGATAACCATGAAAGATTGCAAATAGCTGTATAAAAAAGCAGACTTCCTTAAAGGTTGACAGTGGCTATTAAATATTATGACTGTTTCAATGTTGGTATATGTTATTATTGTCTGCTTCTTCATTGTACATCGTCTCTATTCTTTTTAAATGCTTTCAAATAATATTAATAATTAGTTTTAGAATAAACGACAAATAAAAATAAAAGAAAATTAATTGTGTTTTTTTTTTGTACAATTGTAGACAAAATTACTACTAAAATGTGTTTAAAAAAAGTAACTGTCTCCGTATTTATTTTTGAAGCATGAAAAAAGATCTTAATGAAATTATAATTTTTAATACAGAACAAATAACGTTTAAGCATTTGAAAGTTTTAATAAAAAGTTTTTGTTTAATAAATATGATTATAGAATATTTTTAATATTCTTAAAAGTATTAATTGCCATCAAATCGGAAATCGAATACAAATTTTAAATGCCAGAAAATGGAAAAAAAAGAACAACAAACTCATACAGTCATGGAGAATAAGTATTAAACGAAGCCATCACACCAAAGGCATTTTGAAATAAAATACTTTTTATATACAAGCATTTTAAAAATAGTACTCTCATTTTTATAAAGTACATTTTTTTCAAATCACCTTTAAGTATTTTTTTATAATAGTACCCATTTCTATAAAGTACCAATTTATCACATCATCCCTCTTAGCCTCTTTAGTTTTAAGTGAGCACTCGGCAAACACAATATTTCAAAAATAAAATATCGTTTGAGAAATCAACCTTAAGAGATGCTCCTTTCTAAAATACTTTCCTTGGAGCAGGTACATTTAAAAAATAATTTTTAGAAAGTAACTTCTTAACGTAACTTTTAGAAGGTTGTACTTTAGAAGAAGATTCCTTTTCAAACACATAATACAACATTTTATTGGATACATTTGTTGATAGTACCACTTAAAACGAGTACCTTTTAAAAAGTACCTATAGAAGTTAAGTTAAGAGCGTTTTTTAAGCTCATAATAAAAAATATATTTCACTTCACTTCAACTTTTACAAAACTATTATTTCATCAGTGTCTTTTTCAAAAAAACTTTAAAGGAAAAAATTTTGATAATTTTTTATAGTTTTTTTTTAAACGATCTTTTTTTATTTATCTTTAATAAATATCTTTTTTTCTTTTTAACGATCTTTTTTATATATATATTTTTTTTTTCGATATTTCGCTTTCCTTATTATTAAAGAAAAATTTTTTTTAAACTAAATTTTATTTTCTTATAATTTATAAACGTTTAAAAATAAAAATATAAAATTAAAAATAATCTACTTTCGAAAACAATTTTTAATATTAAAAATCATTTACTTCTTAAGAATGTTCTTTCTAAAGCATCGAGCTTTTATATTTATTTAGAAAATACTCTAGCCGGGTTAAGTCAAGAGTTGCACTTACCTGCAATTAATTAATTGCACCACGAGCTTTGTGAAATATTTCGCCGTCTTCGTTCAATTCATAAACGCAAAAGTTAGCAATCATTGACTGTAACTTTGTATCAACTTACACTTGAGGGCTATCAGCACTCGAAATACAGCAGAGGTTTGTTTATTAATAAATTCATTTAAGCAACAATTAGCTTCATTGCAAAAACAAAATTCAGTTATGAAAATTGAGGTCAAGGGCAATCTTTTTATGGGCCCATTTTTGTTAGATGATCCTGTGGCTTCAATTCTCGTTCGAGTTAGATTTTATAACCACCTAAACCTAGATCTATCCGCAAAATTTTCCAGCAAGTGGATGGACGATTACAATATAATACAATTGCTGTGCACAATGGCGGAGAGAATGATTCAGGTCTTCCTGTACGCTTCTGTCTACAGCAGCAAGAACTTCTTTCGGACTTATTGTACGATGTCACTGTGGATGGGAATTATTATTTGGATCAGGCATGCTAGGAAAAACTTCCAGAGTTAAGCAAATTAAATACTCTAATGGACAATTAAGTCTTGACTGTAAAATAGACACGATATAGTCGCGATACATATTTCGCACAAAATTATGATTTTCAAAATAAATTTGCACAACTTGGAAGCGTTGTTGAGCCATCAGTCTATTCATGTTGAAATGTCAAACTAAACTGAACATAAATTAATTGATAGCTGAGCAAATGGCCACCAGTTAAAAAAATGTTGCTTAAAGTTCTATACCTCTATAAAAAACACACTTTGGGAAATCATTCTAAAATAGCCGCCAATGTTGCCAGCTTAAAGTTTTACACCTCTATAAAAAATACACTCTGGGAAATCATTGCAAAATAGCCGCCAGTGTTGCCAGATTAAAGTTTTATACCTCTATAAAAACACCCTTTTATTCACATAAATCTTGTCAAAACGAACAATTAGAAGCCTAAACTGTGTCACGTTTTAGATACAAAGGTTTTTCAGCATTTACTTGTTGGCTATACCAACCCAAAATGCCAGAAATTAGACAATCAGCAACTCCGTCTAGGTGAAAATGTGCAGATAAAAAAATCAATCTCAAAAATATCTGCAGCATGATTTTTGCTAGCGCACTAATCTGTCAGCTGCTTAAATATTTTTTTGGTTGATAACTCGAAAACCTTTGAACTTTGAAAACACTTCTATTTTAATTTTGAACAAAAAATATACATTTTTATAGATTTATGGTTGTAAAATTTTCACAAAAAAAAAATTTCTTTAAGTGTAATGATTATTAAAATAATAATGATGGTGACAAACAATAAAACTTTGAACTTTGGTTAACGTTTTTTTTTGGTTTGTTTTTTTTTTCTTTTTCTTTGCATAAATGTGTCAATGGAAAATTGTTAAAATAAATACTCGTATTGTAAAATGTTAATGGGTTCTTCTTTCTTTTTAATCTATAAGAACGAGACTGCATTATTTTTCTTAGCCAACGAATAGAAAAATTGCTTAAGAATCATTATGATGTTCAAGTTAAATTAAGAAAGTTAATTCTTAATAGCTTTTGAAAACACAAGATAACGGTAAAAAGTTCATTTACATGTTAACTTCTGCATTTAGAAAGTGTCGGTTTTTGTAATTTTAATTAGTTTTTTTTTTTATGACCAAAATTATTTATTCGAATCATTAGAGCGGCAGCACACATTTCTAATGCTTTATGCTTTATTAAGTAATGAAAAATAAATACTTTGCTAATGCATATAGTTGCCCCCCTCTGTTTAAACTATTCAACAAAAATATCTTCAAACTGGAATTATAATAGCACATAAAGTAGTTATTATTAATTTAATTTGTTTATTTCACAACAATCTAAACTTACGTGCATATCCAATCTTAACAATTCTTTTTACAAATAGATAAAATCGTTGAAAAATATTTAAAAACTGCGTAAATTGTTTAACATTAATATAACTTGATTCGATTCGATTACAACCACAACGAAGTGACAGCATAAAGTCTTTCTGGCACATCATTATAGTTATTGTTATGTTTCTATTACAAAGTGATCTTGTTCTTTAACAAACAAAAAAAAAAAAACTCTTGGCATTGAAATTTAATAAAAAATTCTATGGTGTCTTTTTTTTCTTATTTGTTTATTTCAAACAAAAACCCCACATTGAAATAATGAATAGACATAATTTATTTAACTTGTCATAAGCATGGTTTGGCTATATTAATCGATTATCAATTGTTAACTTTTACAGTTAAAAAATTGCACAGTGGTGTAAGGCTGCAATGTTTGTTCCCTTTTGGTTGGTATGAAATGAAATGTTAAAAAGACGCGAATACTTCATGTAGAGTTATTAAAAGGAATCGTTAAAGAATCCTAATATTATATTGCACTCAGTTTTTTAGAATAATTTTTTTAAGCAGCATAAAAATTATTCGATTAATTTTTTTCGAATAATAAAATATTCGAATAAATTTTTAAGCTCAACTTCTTGTGTCATTTATAATTATAATGAACAATAGATTCGTTTAAAAACTTCTGCTACAAGTTTTTAATTATTTTTTTTTCTTTCCCGGGCCGGCAGTCAGCGGATGACCGCTACACATGCAATGCAATGCCAGAACTAGGAAATTAGGTTATGAAAGGAGGAGGAAAGAGGGAGTAGTGTTTGTGGACATTCAAACTAAACTGTCTTACATGGAAAGTGAGGGAGATCTTTCCTGTAATGCGTTGTGCGATTCACTGGAAATTCAACCACAAATGCATGTGCTCTCACCTAAAATCGAGTTAAACGCGAAAATGTGCAAATAATGAAAACAAGTTCCTTAATTTCATTACAGCACTGACAATTGTAATAACAATAAAACAGTGAAATTCCTGTATGCGGTCGAGCAACTCCAAAATAGAATTTGAGGCGCCGGCCCATACATGAGAGTTGTACTCCATTTGTGGTCGGTGATATAAATAGTACGAAGAACGGATGGAGTAAAGTATCCCGTTTTAAAAAAACCGAGGCACTTGAAAACTGCTTTACAAACTTGAAAAATGTGCATAGTCCGTCGAACATCACTCTGAATCTTCATGCCAAGAACATCAAGAGCGTCCGATTCCTTAATACCTATATCACCCATAGCAATTACAGTACAGTTCTTAGTAGAAATCAATCGGACAGCCTGCTATTACAGCGCACTTAGAGTTGTCTTTTAAACAAAAAATATTACAATATTAAAATAATTTTTAAAATTTTTTAATTTCGAATGAATAAAATTTCTAAAGTAAACGAAAAAAATTAATTGATAAATTTTTAACAAATAATCGGATGCGCGAAGGAATTACAGCGGCATATGTATGGTTGTACTAATTTTTATTTATTTTTAGTTATTTATTCATATAGTTGTCAAAAAAAAATTTTATTCGAATAATCGAATAGAATTATATGCTATTCAATGGATATAATAAATATTATTCGCAGCTTATGGTGTAATCAGTATAAGCATCTTAATCAGTTTTAGAGATAAGGTTCTTGACGACAAAATGAGTGCAGTGATAGGACATTTCAAACAGGCTATGAACGAAAGAACCCTAAAATAATGAATTTCCAGCAACAACAAATTAAAGGTCATTATGGATATTTTAATCTTAGGTTGGGACGCCCGGTCACCAAGCTAAAAATTGTCATTTTTAGCTCTTTACATATTCCTAATATATATAAAAAGATAAATTGTTTCACGATTAGCCGCTTATTCCGAAAGTACTGAATTTTTAAAATATTTTTCTTTTCTTTTTGACCTTTTGCAAAAATCTTCATTAATCGTTGTGCATTATTATTAGCATTAACTGATCCCAATTTTTATTGCCATACAAGCAAATTTAAAACTGAGCAATAATTCAGTATTCCACAGCTTTTCAAGTGAACTCCTCTAAACGAAAGCTTTTATACCCAAAACAAATCTCGGAAGCCAGTTTATTTTTCACTCAAATATTCCCCTGAAAATGCTATTATTTTGCAATATTGTAATAATTTTTGTTGTTGTTGTTGCTTATTAGCACCGAGCACCGCGAAAGCCATTTTACCCAAGCATTTTCCTTAATCCCTTAATCAAAATAGGCAGTAATTCATACCGCTTGGTCTATGAATGGACTTAAGACAGCGATATTTTGATACGTCAAAATATTAAGTTGTTCAAAACATTGCTCAAAATGTCTATCGAATCATTTATATGGACCAAAACTTTTTAAGACTTTACAGAAAAATAATTGTTGGGAATAATTTTTAAATTTGTGACAATGAACTTTTGAAGCTTAAAAAACTTATCCTTTTCACTTTCACTTCTCATTTATACATTTCAATCTTCGGTAAAATACAAATTCACTAAAAAATTCCCAAAACATTCAAAATTTCTCCACAGGAAATCCCGAATATAAATTTTATTCCCATTTTTGTTTTATTAATCCCAACTTTGAAGGTAAATTCCCTAATGTGACAGCACTGCGAAAAAACATAGAAAGGCAAAAGAGAGAAAGCATTGAGAATAATTGATTAAACTTTTGGTTAATAAAGCATCTGGCAAATCAATATTTAACAACGTTCTATTAAGAAAAGAAGTGAGGGACAACAAAAAAAATCATAAATTTTTAAAAGAACAAAATAACCCGATAAAAAATGTATAGAAATTCAATCAGAGTAAGTAATAGATCATAATTCAAAAAGCCATGATTTATTTCAAGAAAGCAACAGGGCTTTAATATAAAAAAATATAGACAAGTAAGTTTTAAAGATGATGACAAAACAAGGTTAAAGAAAATTGTTCTTTAAGACGAACAAAAAGAAAATGTTAACAACTGAAAGACTCTTCCAACAAACAAAACAATTAATAAGAGAAAGAAAATGCTTAAAAATGATTGATGGATGATAATGGTTTAAAATGAAAAGCCATAACAAATAGCTGTATCAAAAGCTTATACAAAAAAAAAAGAAAAAAAGCCTTAAAAGACCTCGGGGCTTGAAGCCAAAAAAAAAAAAATAAATTTAAAAAATTAAGAAAAATGAGTATTAAAATATTTTTTTTTTATTTGAGCCACATAAAAGGAAAATGGAAAAAAAAAACAAAACAAAAAACAAACCAAGTCAAGATCATCTATCCATGTATTGTACTAAACTGTACGCACTGCACCGGCATTTATTAATAGAAGTTGAATCAACAGAACAGAACTTAATAGTTCCAATGCACCAGCAGCTTAATAAAGAACAAAAATACAGAACAGTAATGTACTTTTAACCAAAGTTATTTTTTTTGTTTTGTATACTAATTATACAAGCAAAAAAAAAATATGCTTAAAAGAAACCACAAACACTCACTCATTTATTAACACCCATTGCTGGCGAATTATAAAATAGATAAATAAATAGCAGCCATTTAGCTTCATGTGCACGGTTGTAATTTGACTTAATTTAATATCGATTTGAAGGTTAAGTTGAACAACAATAGCAACAGCAACGGCAACAACAATAACATCTATAAAATTATAATATTTAACGGCTTTTCCTTTATTAACTTTGAATTAGTAACAAAGAAAAGATCTTAGATTACGATAGAGATGAGTTCTTTTAAAAACTCGAACTGGCTTTAAGAAACACCACAAACTTTTTTAAGTCTATAAATTTTATTCAGCACAATACCGTTAGCTGACAAAACAAAAAAAAAGAAAAGGCTTTTTGTGTTAATTGTAAGATAAATACAGGGTGCTGGAAAATGGTTTACGACAATTTAATGCAAATTTATTGAATGTCTGGCATGATAAAGTTCTACATTATTAGAGATAGCTTGTGATATCCTTATAATATATATATATATATATAATACGTTCAGTATAATAAAATAATGCAAGTTATAATAAGATAAAGGGAATACATATATTGAGGAATTTGTGGGCGCGAAAAAAAATTTACAAATTGTACTCATGTTAGCATATCAAGCAGCCCATCAAGCCTATAAATTTTATTCAGCACAATACCGTTAACTGACAAAACAAAAAAGAAGAAAAGGCTTTATGTGTAAGATAAATACAGGGTGCTGAAAAATGGTTTACGATAATTTTGCGCAAATTTATTGAACGTCTGGCATGATAAAGTTCTACATTATTTGGGATAGCTTGTGATATACTTACAATATATATTAAACACCTTCAGTATAAAAAAATAATACAAGTCATAATAAGCTAACGGGAATGTACTGAGGAATTTGTGGGCGCTCAAAAAAAAAAATTGACAAGTTGTATCGGAAAAGCAATGTAGGTAGAAACCTAAAAGCTGAATATATCAAATATGCACAAATTTCATTTCCAAAAAAAGCTTTTCAAATATGCAAAAATTTTAAAACTCGACAATAAAAATTATTTTGGAAAATTTATATTTTCGAAAATTAAAGTTATTGTGTTTACTTTTATTTGGGTACGGTTTTCCGTCGACCGTCGTCAAATTTGGTTTGTGAACAAACCGGTTTCGGCTGTTTGCCATCTTCAGTGTTCTTTTCGTACTAGTTGCGTTCTATTGTCAGTTGTGTTTATATAGTTCGTGTCTCCCTTCGTGTTATTGCGTTCGTCACTTTCTGTCTTTTTTGCTTGCATCTCTCTCTCCTTTTTCGTTTGTCTCTTTTTACCTAATTTGTCGCTCCCTTTTTCATTCGTCTTTTTTTCTAACTAAATCCTTTTACGATAATGCTTTCTGTCCGTTTTTGTTTATGTGTGAACCTATTGGGTTTTCCCTTCCTCCTTTTGTTTTGTTTTGTATGTGACATAATAATCTGTAATTGTACGTTTATGATGTTCTTTATTGCTTTGGTCTTGTGCACCTGCGTAACGTTTTTGTGTTGGTGTAATGTTTGTTTTCCTGTAAAAATGTTTCAACGGTTCAAATATTGTGTCCGAAGCAGAGTTTATTTGTTCATTTATTATTCGTCCGTCAAATGTTTTTTGTTTGTATATTTCCATGTTTTCTAATACATTTAGTCTCCTTCCTTTGTGCTGTGTATGAAGCAGTTTAACCGTTGTCTTTATATATCCTGGTGTACATTTGTTGTTAAATATATGGTTCGGAAAGTTTGTTTCTGGAGTTGTGTGTTCCCTAAATCTGGTCTTAATTTTTCGTCCTGTTTGCCCGATGTAGCTATAATGGCATGCAGAAGTTAATTTGTACACTCCTTGTCTGTCCAGTATATTTGCCCCGGGTGTTTTATCCCGTAGTATTCTACCTAGGTTGTTTCCCGTTCTGAATGCGGTATTGATGTTGTGTTTCCTAAAGAATTTCGCCAGTTTGTACGTTGATTTTCCCATATATGTTAATGTAGCCCATTTTTTCCTTTCCTTCTCCTGTTCTTTGTTCGTTCTAATTTGTTCCTTGATGTTATCTACGAGGCGCTTTTTGTATCCGTTGTTTTCCGCTATGGTGTATATTGTGTCCATTTTCTTCATATACATTTGCCGTGTTAGTGGTGTTCTCTCGAGTCTTGTTATTAACTGCCTGATTGCTGCGTTTTTGTGTTGCTGGGGATGATTTGATGAGTTGTGTATTATTGTGTCCGTTGCTGTTGGTTTCCTGTATATTTCATATTCGATTCTGTTCGAGATTATGTTCCTCTTGATTGTTAGGTCCAGATAATTAATTCTCCCCTCCTCTTCCTTTTCCATTGCAAATTTTATGTCCTTGTGTCTTTCATTCAAGTAATCTAGAATTTGTGTTTAATTTAATTTCACACGTCCCTAATAGATTTCAGGCAACAATGCCTATTTAGTCACAACCGTGTTACATTCTTTAGGAAAGGGATAGAGAAGAGATGAGACAGGTGGTGAAAGTTACGCAGTCTTCAAACTCTTTTTTTCTGTAGTGAAAACAACCACCCCAAGATTGGTAGGCTAAGTACACTACCTACTAACCTACTGGGGCTGCTTTCATTTCTAGAAGACCCATGTTATCGAAAATTAACTATCGTATAAGACAGCAAAGCGACCAGGGGCCATGCCTTCATCACTGAGCAGCCCCACCGATAGTCAATTTTTGTTTTTGTAGTGAAAACAGCCAAGGTCTTTGTTGGGAATCGAACCCTCAACCTCCAGACTGATAAGCTAGTAGGTAGTAGATACAGGGTCACCTGTAGGCTAGATTTTTGGCCAAATCAGCCTTTTGGCAATTTTTCAAAAAACAACTCCGTAGTGACTAGAACCAAGAGATTTTTGGGTGAACCAGCTTTTTAGCACTTTTTCAAATCCAACCGAGGAATAATACAAAAAAAAAACAACCCTGTACTGACCTTTGCTTTCCCAAAAACTCTCTTAAAAAATAGCAGAACGTTTTAAACTCACGTGCTCTTAAAGCAAACGAAAAAGATATTTTTTCGAAAAACCAATCGAAATTAAAAATTCAGGGCATGATTTCATGAAGAGCTTAGTAATTCAACGCTCCATAAAAATTGAATAACTGATGGGTCAGAATTTAATGCAAAGCAAGCAAAAATCTATAACAAATTTTACCCAAATTAATTTGCTTGATAGAATTTAAATACTTCAAACGCAACTCTTTTCATATATTAAACAATTAATTCTATACCTAAAATCTAGCCTAATTAAACCGAATTTTAAATGATTAATAAATTTTTTTCAACCACTACTGTTTGCAGAATGTTACCAAGCGCTTATGGAACACAAAATAGAAAAATAAAACAAAAAACATATGAAAACTAATATCTGCTGATGTTCGGCAAAAACACATTACATGATGTGACTGAAGCCAGCAGTGAGTGAGGGGAATACGTATAAATAGTAGAGAATGTTCCTTTTTAACACATAAAATGCATTTTTTAATAAAAAATAATATGGAATTTAACCATATTAAAAATAAATAATATTTTAATTGGTAAAATGGCTTGAAAGGGCCTTTTAAAAACATAAATATTTCTTAATCACTGGTGTCAGCAAAACATAGTTTAAGACGTTAGTCAACTGTTGCCGTAGAGGGACTTCAAGTAACCCCAAAACGAAAAAATAGTAAAATGGCCGAAATTAACTCAGCAAAATTTCGAGTTTAATAAGTTGATGGTTAATATCACCATACAATACGTTGAAGGAATGCCGTTCATATATTTTTATATAATTATTATTTTTCATAGTTCACTATATATAATATCCCTGGATTCATTCTTGAAGAAATAGAACCCAGTGATGTCACCAGCCTATAAAACGGCATACAATTATGCATCGGAATATGTAGGTTCTGCAGTGGATTAATTTTATTCCATATCCGGCAATTTCCTTTATCTACAAACGCAATTTACATCCATTAGTTTCTTCAATAACGTTTGATATTCAATGTAAATCTAGAGGATTTGATAGCGTTATTCAAACCAAAATCCACTTTTGTTTTAATTTGCCAGACAATTTGACAATATGTCATTATAAGTGTGAAAAAATGAGCGCAAAATGATAATTCTATTTCCGTAAAGCCCAATGCTTTATTAAGTAAAAAATAAAAACCATGTCTAAATAGGTCATATAATTCTCATATTGTTTATAGATTTTTTTAATATAGACTGTTTTCTATAGAGCTTTCTATACAGTTATAGAAATGAAATAAAACAAGGATACATTTTTTAAATTTACATGATTTATTACTTTACTCGAAAAATACTCTTCTGGCATTATTATTTAAATAGCAGTCTCGCATGTAACCGCCGCGGCTGGCTAGATGCAGTCTAATCTGTAGGTCCAATTTTTGATGGCAATAACGCGGCGAATGTTGTCCTCCATCATTTTGAGTTTATCGGCGTACCCTAGCGACTTCACATATCCCCACAGAAAATAGTCTAGCGCTATTAAATCCCATAGTCTTGGAGGTTAATTCACTGGCCAGAAATGTGAAACTATGCGGTTACCTAACATTTCCTTCAATAAATCAATTGTGACACGAGCTGTGTGATATGTTGTGCCGTCTTGCTAAAACTACACCAAATGCACATCATACTTGTTTAAAGCGCTGTAGCGTTCTGACTTGCGTCGTTTTTATAGAAGTACGAACCAATGATTGCACTAGCTCACTAAACTGTCAGTTTTTCTGGACGAAAAGATGTCGTTTCTACGTTGCTGCTACGTTAAAATTCAGGTAAATGTGCAGTACTACGCCAGAGAACTCTAGCCAGTTTTAATATGTTTTAGCCTATTATTTGAGCCGAACTATAATAAGCGACAATGAACGATTTCAGGTTAGTGACTTTTAATTTCTCAAACTTATTGCATTTGAAACAATAATTCTTTTGAAATAAAAGTTACTGAGACATACACAACATGCCACATGTTGAGACATTTTTTTGATATATACGCATTTCGGTTTCTTTAAGGGCTTTCTAAATCATACGATCGACATAGAATACAAAAAAAGTTATAATAAGAATACCTGCAACAAAACTCTAGCAGAAAACTTTATTAACATTGTTATGGTGGTGTAGGCGAAGCTATGCTCACTGCTTCCAATCCCATAAAATTGTAAGCTTAAAGCTGAAAGTCCATACCACGCGTTATACGCGTATACGCTTTATACGCGTCTGTCAAAAAAGTAGAATCAGTGTAATTGTATGTGACAAGTTACACAGCACATCGCATAGAATGCTTATGACGCATAGAACGCAGGTTTACTTCCTACTTTTCTACGCGTCGCAAGCGCCATGAAAAAATGTCAGCTGTTTTTGACGTTGTATCATTTCTGTTATTTTGATTTTTCAAACGTTGCTGCAAAAAAACACTCACTTCCCTTTCCAAAAACAAGGGACGCACCCAAAAGCGTCTTCTTTTCTCTTGAAGTTTTCCATAGGTCCTCATTACACAAAATATCATATGCACAAATTTAATAAATGCTGTAAATTCTTGAAAAATTTCAATTTCAGTTTTCATTTTTGCAAAAATATTTTTTATTAGATAAAACTATTTACACCACAGCTGATCATAACAAAAAACTTGGCGCATAAAAAGCGTTGCATGTAACTTGAAGTTCGAAAAGCGTAGAACGCGTAAAAAGCATCAAACGCATACAAAGCGTGTGCGCGTAGAACGCGTGGTATGGACTTTTAGCTTAAGAACTCAAAGTATAATGACGATTAATAATAACTTTTGAGTAGTGATAAAACTTCTACTTATCTACTTCATCGATCAGTTAATTCTTTTTTTTTTTTTGCAAAATGATAAGCTTCCTTCCTTTACACTCACAAAGCAACTAAAGTTTTCACAACGATTGCATTTTCAAAAATTTTGCCATCAATTCTATGATCTGCATATTGAAACAAAAACAAAAACTAAATCCACAAAAGTTAAATAAATCCAAAAAAAATTTTTTTCTAATAAAACTTTAAGATAAGAGACCTCAATCACGGATGCAATCGCTTGAAAACAATTGGAAAAATAATATTTAGTAAAATGCCTCAAAACGAAGCAAAAGCAAAAAACGGCACAACATAACTTTCGCATAAAATTTACACAAAACTATTAAATTTAAAATGTGAAATACTTTCTCAAAAAAAAAAAAAAAATAAAGAAAGAAAAACGCACAAAAGAAGAAAAATTATGGTTTAAAATCACACACTCATAATTTTTTTATTTTCAATTTTGCTGCTGTGTTTCCATTCGTACTTTACGCGCTGCTGTCAACTTATTAGCTGATATTGTGGCCACAATCAAAGCGGATGCTTTTGGCATGACTTGGATAAGAAATTCCTCGATGCCATTTAATAAAAAATAATAATGAACGAACAAGACATTAAAAGACTCAAAAGGAATGTCAATGTATGGTTGGCTGATAGCAATGTTGCGGCTGCTGCATACAATGAAGATCATCGTAATGGCAAAATAAAAACAAACACTGGAGATATTTTCACCCATAAGCCTCATTTTCAAGCATAAATTTTGATCAACTTGCGCACATATATAAAATGTCGCATATAAAATGAGCATCTGCAACTTAGATTTATTTTTTTTTTTTGTTTTTTTTTTTGGGATAAGAAACTTTATTTATTAGCGAAGGTTTTAGGAGGTGACTAAAAACCAAAAAAAGTGCTTTTGTTCAGTTTTTATTTTAAACGTGATACTTTCCATTTAATCATAAACACTCTCAAATTAGTTGCAGATATAAATTATTTTTATCACATTTTCACTTACTGCTCAATTCGATAGAGGAAAGTTTTACCAAAAAGTGTATGTTTCCTTTAACAAAAATAAATAACAAAAAAATTTTTTGACCCAATGAGAATTTTAATATATATTCAGTATATCGCTTTTTGGCTGCTAGTGACCAGCGATTTGTCTGGCAACCAAAATGGTGTAACGCTAAAAATATTAATTTTACCTTAAATACTCAATATTCAACTCATTTCATTTGGTTTTAATGACTCCAACAGTTAAACCAATACTTAAGCCAACTAAAGATGCTAAACTAGCTAGCAGTTATCGTCCTATTATTATTGTCTCTATAAGAAATTTGAAAAAATTAGAGTGAAGTGGCTTAATGACACCAAGGTTTTGCCAGAAGAACAATTTGGTTTCCGAAAAGCGCACTCTACACTTCAAGTAAAAAATATAGTAACAAAAGAAACGATCCAAAGAGCTTTGAAATTGTATGTCTGGACATAGAAAAAGCTTTTCACTCGATTTGGCGTGATGCTATTATTAATAAGTTCAAAGAGTTCAGCTAACCTATCCACCTACAGAATATTATTTCAAGCATTTTGCAAGAGAGATAGTTCGCTTATGATAGATATTGAAGATCAATTATCCAGCCGACGTTTACAACAGAGTGTGATTTGTTTTACATCCGCGCCTGACTATGTAGTCTTAATCAGATGGTGGACAAACCACTTTGTATAATTTGGAACGTTATACATACGTCCTAGATAGCCGAAGACATAATTCTAAGCAACAGAACCACCTAGTTGCAACTTGAATAATTCCAGGGCAGGTCTGCAAACTATCACACCTTGCTAAAGAGTTGGAGACTTTCTAACTCCTGTCCAGAACACATGTCAAGCATGCTCACTGGACTGGATCATTCACTTTGCGTGTCATTAACAGCAAGATGATCCTGGCCACCATAAATTTCATATTCCCTTATGGGGCCGCAAAACCACAACCACCACGATGCTCCCATATAGGGGCCAACCTCAATGATCAGCCAGAGAAATATTAAATGTCTAAAGAGACAAATAATGAACTCTGCGGCTCACTGATCCCCGTGGAAATAAAGTGGAGTTTCCAGTTGACCACCTTCCTGTCTTCAGGGGACTGGGCTCCCTTTATACCCCAGTTGCACTGAGTCTAGATAGTGGAATATTCTATAAAGACCATATTTATATGCCCCTGGGGGGAGACGTTTACAACAATTAGGCATCACTAGAGGCACTCTGCGCAATATTTTTTATAAAGATGTTCACGCATATAAAGTTCAAATCGCTAAAAAAAATTAAAGGCGGCCGACCATTATTTGAGTCAAACGTTTGTGAATTGGCAATTTCTCAGCAAAATCATCTTTAGCGATGAGGCTTATTTTCAAAATCGTCGCATAGAGAACTCACAAAATCCACAAACAACCCTCGAAAATTCATTCAGTCTGAAGCAAGTGACTCTATGGTGGGCTCTCCCACACCCACCGGGGGCACATTTATATGTGTTGATGGAAACTCAGCGTCTTTGCATGTGTCGTCGTGGGGAAAAACGGGAGCCCAGTTCCCTGAAGACTAGCAGGGACTCAATTGGAAGCTCCACGTTATTTCCACGGGAATCAGTAAGCCCCAGAGTTCAGCTTTTTGGCTTTTTAGACTTTTAGCTGTTATCTGTCTGATTATTAAGGTTGGCGCTTCGCTAGTATCGTGGTGGTTGTGGTTTCGCGGCCCTCATGAATTTGATTAACGGGCCAGGATCATGTCACCTTTCCAGTGAGCCTGCTTGTCATGTGTTCTGAATCAGGAGTTGGATAGTCTCAAACTCTTCAGCAAGGAGTGAGAGATGGTGGCCCTGCTGCGAAACCTTCGAAATTGCTACTAGGAATAATCTGTTGCTAGAAATTAGTCTTCGACTTTCTAGGGCGCGGCCGCACGCATCATATCGTCCCAGTGGTTTAACCATAGTCGAGTTATGGCATACACTAGGCAGTAAACAAACACAATACATTGATATGTGCTTCGATTTTCCGACGGGGCTAAAATTACTTTTATTTGGATGTTCTTTTCGTACTCAGTACCTTATTAATTCGCATTAATTCGCATAAAACGTATGTTGCCCACTTTGGTAAAAGTATATTGTACACACTGATGTAAGTTGCATACATTACATTACAAATGTAAGTTAAAAAAAAAACTTGAAAACAAAAAAATGAAAACTAAGACGAAGAAGAAGAAGAGAAACAGACAGATACCTGAACAAACTAAAGCAACTGCTGGTTTAATCACACAAAACAAAAGCTTTAAGACGAACTTTACATTTGCTGTTTTCAAAAATGCGTTGCTGTAAAACAAAAAAAAATGAAAGATATAAAACAAGACATGGGCACTAACAAGAAGAAGAAGAAGAAGGAGAAGAAGAAGAAAACGAAGAAGAAAAGGTAACACATAAGATTGACGGTTACCAACTTCACATATTTTCAAAGGTCGTTTCAAGTGTGTTGAGTAAGCGAGTGAATGAGTTGGTAAGTGAGCATGACAACCAGCTAGGGAATACACTCCCATATATATAAAACACATATGCCAGCAAATATTTTTGCTGCTGCTTTAAGGCTATAAAAACCAGGCACCAGGCAGCATCTGTTTAATGAATGCTTCATACTGGCAATAATAACGATGATAATGATGATGATGATAAAGCTCTATAAAGTGTGTTGAACTGTTTTTTTTGCTGTTGTTGTTATTGTTTTAACGAATAAAGTATATATCGTTAGTTGTTGTTGTTGGTAGTACTTTTATCACTCTTTAACAGTTTCTGTTGCTGTTTGTTATGCTATTTTTTCCCTCTAGTTTTTAAGTGCTCTAGTATTAAAGTTTTAAACCGGCTTTTAAGTTACAACAACACTTTAGCACTTTTTATCTTTCGCTTTGTTTTTGTTGTTTTTTTTTTTTTTTGTAATGAAGATTCTCCTAAAGTCAGTCATCTTTTGGATTTTATAAGGCACATTTTATATTCATGCTGCTGACCCTTCATTTAAGTCTATGCAAACGACACATGATGGAAAAAGTTGGTTTAAGTCAAAGGTGGACAATTAAAGTTTGATATAGTACTCGTATTAATATTTAAATCCAAAAAAAAATATATATATATATATTTTAAATATCTTATAAAGGGGCATAATGTTTACTGCACTGTAATGCACTCAGAGAAAAAATTTAAGATTTATATTTAACGTTTAACTTTTAAAGTAATAAAGACAGGTAATTCAATTTTTCATTATTTTACTTTTCTATTTGAAAGTATATTTTGCAATTTTTTTTTTTGTTTACATTTAGCAGCTTATCAACATGACTTAGTTTTTATTATTTATCTATTTCCATTCAATTAATGTCTTGTTGTCAAGTCTTAGCAAATGCTTTAAACAAATAGCACTAGTTTTTTGAAATATCGCATATAATTTTTTGTTGTTGTTGTTTTGCTGTTTCTTAATTTTATTATCTCAACTGTCGAACAATTATTTGCATTTTCGAAGTAAAAGTATTTGCTTATATATAGACTTTGATATCTGTTCTAAATTTAATAAAAGAATAAGAAACCAAAAATAAACAGGCTGTTTGATTGTATTAAAAAATTGACAACAAATATTTAATAATTTAATTTAATTTATTTCTGACAAATAATATTTACATTCATTAGATCAATAATATACATACATATATACAAAGCGTTCAAGACTATGTCTTTTCCTACTTAATCATTACTTGTAATATAACATATATAATTTCAACAACACATAAAACTACAAATAAAAGGAAAAATTGTCAGCAAAACCCATTTGAAAATTCTTAAATAACTTACTCTACCTTAATTTCTACCTAAACTAGCGCTAAACTATTGATATACTCATACTCTGAATTTAGACAACGGAGATAAAAGCTACGCGAAAGTCCATCTATCTTGGCCTCCACTAATTCTATAATATTTAATAATTAATTTATTTTTTTCCAAAGATATTTTATTTAATAGTTTTAAATTTGTTTATCTATTTATTTAATAAAATAAAAAATGTAATAAACAATAAGAGAAACTAAAACCGTGGATAAAGCTATAAGATTTTTATAACAACTTTATAGCAGCTTGAATTTTTCAGTATGATAGCAAATTTTAACAAATCAAACATAAAAGCATATTTTATAATTTTACATTCTTCAAACCCTTTCGCAGCTGCAATGGGAAATGGACATCTTGTAGCTCATAATCCGCTAGAGGTTCTAACTCAAGTTTGACCGCCAAAGAGATGTGCAGAATGAGCCTGACTTCGAGATCTACACCTCACATTAGAGATGGTTGCGGGTTACTTTTTAACACCGCACCGCTCAAGAGAAAAAGAAAATTCCATAAATGTTTAAATAATTGTAAAAATTGAAACAGTGAACGAGGGTATACGCCAGAAGGACCAGACAATTGTTGAGTAAGTATCCAAGCGAACACAAAATCATTTGTATAATAAATCTTTTTTTGGCACCGTTTTTAAAATCACATACGATCGCATGATTATTAACTAACTAGGAATGCCTTAAATAAAATCGTTTAAAATCTTAGGAAGAGTAAAAGAAGGAAATTAGTTTTTAGAACCGTGTGGGATCATGAAATCGACAATGGGCGATTTATGCATTAAAACTTATTTCGCTGCTTCTGTATGGATACTTTTTACTATGGGATATCAAATTTCGAAGTTCAAGGCACTAAATTAGGATGACTCTGAAATTTTGTAAACTAAAAGATAATTTCATTGATATGTGCTTAGATTTTCCGACAGGGCTAGATTCACTCGTATTTGTCGAGGGAAAACCGTACCCAAATAATAGTTTCATTGATTTACGTGATAAGATTTACATCGTTGCCTAACCATGTGGCCATAACAGGATTTTTTTTTTTCTAAAGAGAAGTAGCACTTCAGGCAACAATGCCTATTTAGTTAAGTACCGTGCTACATTCTTTGGGAAAGGGATAGAGAAGAGATGAAACAGGTGGTGAAAGTAGAAGGATAGTCGCAAATTAACTGCCGTATATAAGACAGCACAGCGACCAGTGACTATGCCTTCATCGCTGAGCAGCCCAACATACAGTGAATTTTTATTATTGTAGTGAAAAAACCAAGGTCTTCGTTGGGTATCGAACCCACAACCCCCATACTGACAAGCTAGTACACTATCTACTTGCCTACAGGGGCACCTACAGGATAGTAGATCAAACCATTTTATGTAATATGTAGCGTGCACCCACGTCCTAGGAAACCGATGGATATTTCTATCCAACAGGTCATTCCTAGTTGCAAGTTCGAGAGTGCGGAACAGGGCCAACATCCCTACTCTTTGGAGACTATCCAACTCTAAGTTGAGAACACATGACTTAGCATGCTCACTGGATCCGCCTCATTCACCCTGCATTCTTGATCAAAAGTGATATGATTCTGGCCCCTTAATCATTTCATGAGGGCCTGCGAGACCACAACCATCACGATACTTCTCGAAGGGCCAACCACAATAATCAGACAGCGAACAGCAAAACTCGAGACAAACTGATTCCGCGAAAATAAAGTAGAAGTTGTTCAGTTGGCTCCTGCTAGCCTTTATGAGACTGGACTCCCTTTTACCCCCGGATGACACATGTTTTAATGGCGTGCACCCACGTCCTAGGAAACCGATGGATATTTCTATCCAACAGGTCATTCCTAGTTGCAAGTTCGAGAGTACGGAACAGGGCCAACATCCCTACTCTTTGGAGACTATCCAACTCTAAGTCGAGAACACATGACATAGCATGCTCACTGGATCCGCATCATTCACCCTGCAGTCTTGATCAAAAGTGATATGATCCTGGCCCCTCAATCATTTCATGAGGGCCTGCGAGACCACAACCATCACGATACTTCTCGCAGGGCCAACCACAATAATCAGACAGCGACCAGCAAAACTCTGGGACAAACTGATTCCGCGGAAATAAAGTAGAAGTTGTTCAGTTGGCTCCTGCTAGCGTTTAGGAGACTGGACTCCCTTTTACCCCCGGATGACACATGTTTTAATGGTGAGATTCCATTAAGACATATCAATGTGCTCCCGGGAGAAAGGGTGGGTTTCAATGGTTTTACGTTAACTGTTGAAACAGCAACTGCAAGACGTGACTTGCTGCGCTGATTCTTTAAGTGTTTATCATTGTAGTTTTATAGACCGCCACATTTCTAATTCAATAAGCCAATTGTTGTTGCATTTGGCGTAACACTTGTAGCTTCATCCTGTTGCAACCACCTTATCAATCTTATCCTCTTTTTCAAACAATCTCAGATTGTGATCTCCTTCGACTAAAATGCACATTTCAGCTTGTTTTTGTATAAATAAAATCCATTAATGTTGCCTGGTTCTAGGCTACACCTTATGGAATGGAGGCTGCAGGATCTATTGTAGATCAGTTTCAACCCAAAAAAGCCTTACTGCCAACAATATAATTTTACGTACGTCTATTAAGCTCACTTTCAAAGTCAAATTCTGAATATTTTTGTAGTTTTATTAAAAGACATCAGCCCATTCATGATTATTTGTATGATATTAATCATAAATATCAAAAGCTAAATGTAGTTCAAAGTTCTTTTGCCAGCCCGTAACTCTTATAAGACTTCTAAACATCCACAGTTTAAATTATGGGTTTTACTGCCGAACTCTTATGCCTTTCCAGACAGTAATTTGAAAATTTGCATTAATTTCTTGTTCCACAATTATATATAATGAATTAAAACTTAACAAAAACTGAATAAGTTTTAACTTAAAATTCTTAAGCAATACATTATGCACACAGTGAAAATCTCTCTGTTGCTCGTATAACAGTTTCTGAGTGCATCGTATTTAATAACTATTAAATATGAATTTATGTCAGTAGTAAGAGAAACTACTTCTTCACTAATAAATATTTTTCTTCACGTCTTTTTTGAAAGCCAATAAAAAATAAAAAAAAAAAAAAAAAACGACTTAAGACTAGACATGTTAACAATAAATTTCAGCAAATTTCTTTAAAAAATCATTTTGTTGTGATTTTTTTATTAAATTTTCTTTTTTCAAATTAAACCATCGCCAGCCAGCAGCGAATGGAATAAACTTTTCCTTAAAAACACAAAAATCACGGTCATGCAAACATAAAAATCGTTGATGTTGTGTGGCTGGTCATAGAAAATTATATTAACAGCAAAACCAACAATTACAACAAATAAATATTAATCGTTTATATTTTTCAAATTGAATAAATGGAAATTTATATTTGCTTGTTTGTTTGGACATGAAATGTTTAGGGAAAATACTACAAAAAAAAATAAATAAAAAGAGAAAATTTATGCACAAATACAGGCAAAACACATTTTGGTGACTCTTTAATTTTTCCAGCTCTTGAATGCAATGAAAAAAAAAATCGTCTTAACAACTTGAAAGTTTTGTTTTCCAAACCGTTTAAAGTGTGATGACTGAAAGTCAGTCTCTTTCTCTGTCCTAATGGCGTATTATAGAAAAATATATTTTTGTTCGTTAGACACACATATGTCGGTCGGTCAATAACTTATGACAAAACATTGACAACTAATAGCAACTACAACATGAGACAACATTTGAGACAAGTTATAAAATGCATGATACTTTTGAGAAGGAGCTGTCACAGTATGATGAGAGTGTCGTATTAACCGCATTTAACCTACAGATTCTTCCAGCCATTTGTTTTGTTTGCACTTGATAGTAGTTGTTTTTGTTGTTGTTGTTGTTTTTTTTTCTTTACATTCCTCTATGTATGTGGTGGAATTGCTGAAACCACCAACTCAACAATGTTGCAAAAATAATAAAATAAACATTAATAAACATCAAAAAAGTAGTTGCCAATTTCAAGGCAATTAATTCAAGGAAAGTTATGCAAAACTACTCAAATTTTGACAACAAATTCTTGTGGGTCTGCTTGCAGCTACAGTGATCAAATTCGTGTTTTTTTTTTAAATTTACTTAAACATCTTCTACTTTTTATAGATATTAAAACCCCGATTTTTACTAAAAATGTTTAAATCGCACATTTTAAAAATCATGATCTTAGGTTACGTCACGTATGTAATAACGTAAAGATTGCCAAGCATTGCAATACTTTTCATATTTTTTTTCGTTTTAAACTGAAAATTAATATTTACAATATGGCAACTCTAGTTTTTCGTTGAAGAATTAATTCTGATTATTTCTGGTTTTCTGTCAATATAAATCGTCTAATTGCTATAAGAAAGCTAAGAAATATGGCAACTCCAGTTTTACATTTAAGAATTAATATTGATTATTTCTGGTTTTCTGTCAATATAAATCGTCTAATTGCTATAAGAGAGCTAAGAAATATGGCAACTCTAGTTTTTCATTTAAGAATTAATGCTGATTATTTCTGGTTTTCTGTCAATATAAATCGTCTAATTGCTATAAGAGAGCTAAGAAATATGGCAACTCTAGTTTTTCATTTAAGAATTAATACTGATTATTTCTGGTTTTCTGTCAATATAAATCGTCTAACTGCTATAAGAGAGCTAAGAAATATGGCAACTCCAGTCTATCATTTCAAATTAATACTGATTATATCTGGTTTTCTGCCAATATAAATTGTCTAATTGCTACAAGAGTCTGTGTTAATTCAAGGTGGAAGCGGTCTAGAACTGCAAGCTTGAAGGCTAAATTTAAGACTGCAAGAAGAAACGTTAATATTAACACTAGAAATGCAAAAATTGAGTATTATTCTAGACGTTCTGGCTCCGCATAAGGCTTTCGGCACTCTTTCAGATACATTCGCGAGATTGGAGTTGGTAGCAAAGAGAGCTAAATTAGTTGCCAAGTTGAACTTAAGAAAACCTTCACAATTATACCTCAAAAATCAATAGATTTCACTTTTCTAACTTCACAAGTATAATTGGTTCCAACGACAATGTATTCCAATTCTCTAGTGTGAGTTAAAATCGAGCCTATTTAAACTTGAAGTCGAATGTATTGGGCCCTGATAACCCACATTCTAATTTTTTTTAGATATTTGTGCCTATAATCTTGCCTTATATAACACATTTATTTAACACTATTATAATGACTAGCACTTCTCCGACTACCATCTTGTGCTTTTTATTGAAGACTTTTGAAGAAATTCTTCATATTCAAAGTTTGAGTTATATTGAAAATAATACTTTCTTTGATAGACAGTCAGGCTTTCGCCCAAATCACGGCTGTGTTTTATGCTTTATTGGACATAACTGAGACCATTCGACGTAAACTTGATGAAGGAAAAATATTGTTACGGATGTGTCTTGCTTAAGTTTTAGAAGAAAATAAGTCAGTAAGAAAATAAACAACTGGGCATGCTGTTTACTAAATGCTTGGCTTGCTAAGAAAACTTATGCACGCAAGACAACAACACATTTCTAGTTACAAACTGCCTAGAAATTTTATACACGCAAAACAACAACAATTGGATATGCTGTTTACTAACTGCCTAGTTTTCTAAGAAAACCTATGTACACAAGACAATAACAACTATCTGAAAATAAATTCCACGAAGAAATTTTATCGATATAAAAAACAAAAACAAAAAAACATACAGACATACAGGCGCCTATACACTGAATGAATAACATAACAACAACAAAATGTGACACAAAGGGAGTAAAAGATTTTTAATTTTTCTAGACCTCTAGTGGACAAATATAAAAAGGCAGCATCTGAGTGGATAGTTAGTTAAAAAATAAAACTCGTAAAGTAAAGACGTGCATCTTAAGTAAATTGTTCTGTAGTGTCAACTTTGTTTGTAGTTAAAGTAAATAAACTTGTAATTAATTAAAAAACTCTAAAATCAGGTGTTATTTATTTTTCAATAAAGAATTCACAACAAAGCGTTTATAAAAGGTACAAACGTAACAAGATATTTCCAGGTACTTTTTGATCAGTCTAAGGCCACAGATGATCACAGCACTGTTTGCATGAAATGTTAACACTTGTTTAACTTCATTTTAACTTTCATGAGTTAGGTGGTGAAAGTAGAAGCATAGTTACGGAAATTAACTATCATATAAGACAGCACAGTGACCAGTGACCATGCCTTCATCAATGAGCCGCCCCACCGACAGTCAATTTTTTTATTTGTAGTGAAAAACACCAAGGTCCAAGTTATAGATTGTTAGTAGAAACTTACGGTCAGCATACATCAACACAAAAAACTTGTGAACAATGGTGGTGATTTCGACGCAAAAGACAAGAAGAGGTCTGGTCAGCCGAAAAAGTTTGAAAATGAGGAATTGAAAGCATTTCTCTATCAAAGTTGTTGTCAAACGCAAGAAGAATTTGCATTACTGTTGGGAGTCACACATCAAGCTATTTCCCTACATCTAAAAGCATTGAGATTCATTTAATGTAATTTATCTTGGCGAATGAAAATACGGTGGAAAAAATTAAATAAATATTTGAATTCACTAAAAAAAATATAAATTTTGTAACGATTTGTTTTAAAAATTGGAACTTAATTAAGACTTGTTTTCTTAAAACAAAAACGAATTCTAAAAGTATAAAAACCAGTATTGGAAGGCGTCATACTTAAGGTGTTTCCTTCAAATCTTCTGTGACAAGAGTAAGATAAAGAAAAATTTAGTTTTAGTATTTTCAGTTGTGACCCTTTTGTATTTAGGGTGCGATATTGGTGTTTCTGTTTACATAAATTCGAATAATATAGCGGCCCACTGTGCAAGATGTTGTGCTTTTGGAAATTTATATTAACATGTGTTCTGTTACAAACATTTGACATTGAAAACAAATACACAATGAAATGAATAGATGTCCTCAAAATACACAAACATTGTTTACAACTAGAAGTGATATTCAACACCGTGATGTTGTATTAAAAAAATTATTCTTTTTGTGTTTTTTTTTTGTTTCTTTTTGTTTGAAAAATGTTATAAAAGCATAAAATCGTTGCTGATGTTGTTGTTGTTGTCGGTAAGACTTTTTATTGATTTATTCTATATGAATGTCTAAAATTGTATGAATTTCTAAACTCAAATTTAAACGAAATGTATAATTTAGGATTTTTTTGCGGCATTTCTATTGATTGTTTTTTTTGTTGTTGCTGTTATTGTTGTTGTTATAACAAAACATTACTGGCAACAAACCGTACAGTCCACATTAGTCATTGAGTTATTATAAAGCAATGTATGTGTGTGTGAAGTTGTTATACGTTTTGTGAACACCGCCGCGCCGCTTAAAGGCAACTGCAACAATTTAGCAATAATGTTTTTTGTAAAAGACTATTTTTGCCGCTTAGAGCAACAGCATCAACAATATCAAGGTAGTATGTGTATGGCTTGATGTCAAAGACAACTAATTTATTTTTATTTTTTTTATTTTTTTTTTTTATTTTTTTTTTTATTTTTTTTATTTTTTTTATTTTTTTTTATTTTCTTATTACATTTAATGTCTCATTGTCTCTCTTTAAGAAATCTTTAACATTTTTTCTAACAATTCCCATCAATAAGATAATCATCATTTTTAATGGCGCCAAATTGTTTCTATAATATACTGAAGGGGAGGATAGAATTAATCACTATAATACCACAACCAGACCACAACAATTTCAATGATGCTGTTACTGTTGCCGCCAAATGAAATTGACCAGCATCAACAGCAGCGTATGACATAAAATCAGTAAAAATATGTTGTGTTTATCAGTTGACTTATACTTAAGTCAATTTTACTCAAAGTTGTAGTTAGTTGTTGTTTTGCGGTTACAGCAACAACAAAAAAAAAACAAAAACAATAATTATTTAGAAAAAAAAATTGTTTTTCTTAAAACATTTTACAGCCATATTTAAACGTAAATGAGAATTTTATTTTTGTGTACACATAAATATCAACGCTTAAAAACTAGAAACTTGACTAGTTATTTGTAGCCAACTAATTGAAGTTTAAAAGATTAATTTAGTTAAAAGACAGATTTCAAATTCTAGAAAGAAACCTTAAAAGTTAAAAATATTTTAACTTAAATGGATTTTCTTAAGCAATTAAAGCAAATATTTTAAACTGTTATACAAAAGTATATTTCTACAAAAGCTAGGATTGGCTGTTTAGAGTAAAAGTAAAGTTTTGTCATCAATATACCAGTTTTGTATAACAGTATAACAGCTATAATTAGTGTATAACACTTTAAAAAGATTTTGTTTACGGAAGAAACTTTCAAAGTTAAAAAATATTTGAACAAGTTGTTAAACTGTTATACAAAAGATGTATTTCTTAGGAATGTATCTGCAGAGTGAAACAAAGGATTTATCATCAGTAATTACAATTCTGTTTAGCGTATGAATATTTAACTACCGAACAACAGTGTTGTCCACAGCATAACAGTCTTGTCAACAGTCTAAAGAATTTTAAACCGTTAACAGTGATTATTGTATTTTATTTGAAGAGAAGTAGCACTTCAAGCAACAATGCCTATTTAGTCAAGTGCCGTGCCACATTCTTTAGGAAAGGGAGAGAGAAGAGTTAGGTGGTGAAAGTAGAAGGAAAGTTACGGAAATTAAGTGTCGCATAAGACAGAAACAGCGACCAGCCCCACCGACAGTCAATTTTATTTTTATTTTTTGTTGGGAATCGAACCCACAACCCCCAGCTTGATAAACTAGTACACTACCTACAGAGGCACCCTTTATTATTTCTTTATTATAGTTTAGAACCCCTTTGCCTAAACAAGGACGAGGAATAATTATCAAAATAAATGAGCTTAAAATTTTTGATTTAAATCTTCATAATTATTTTTTGTTCAAAATCGAAGTTTATCAAATTGTTTTAATGGAACCGACATCAAAGCGCCGTTTAGTTATCGAAACAAAATTGTAAAAAGCTTTTCGTTTGCAAATTTTCAGTTGATTTTTATTATAAAAAGTCAAGTAGTCGGAGATAGTTCCTTTCCTCGTTTATTTTATTTTTTAACGAGTCCAAATTAAAGCCTCCTCCCTTAGAGTGAATTTAAATGTGCTTAAAGTTGTACATTTGAAAAATCTAAATTATTGGGGGAAAACTTGTTTCGAAAGCGATTTTTATTAAGCTTTTGATGAAATCGCAGATTAAAGAAGGATTTATTGTACAAGGCTTACTAATCGAGATTGTTTTAACAGCTGATTTCACACAGTATTTTTATAATTCTTCATCCAAAATAGGGTTTCGTTAGCCTTTAAGAAATAACTATAACCTCACCTGGTTGGGATAAATCTTTTCTCGGTTCGCACTTATACTTCGAATAACTTAAGAAGAATAAAATACCACTTAGAGCTACATATTAAAGTTACCATTCGGCTGCAGTAACACAGCAGCAGTCTGATCCAAACTTTTTTTTACTATATCGGGATATTATTTTCTTGGTTAAAACCAACAGGTAGCATATGTCAGGTATCCTGAATTTTAAAACCTTTTACAGGCTAAACTGTACAGCCTTAAAAGGAGTCAGCATTCATTTCGCATGACACGTTTAGAATTACATTTTATTCATCACCAAAAAAGGGGAAAATCCGTCTATTGATCTTAATTTAGTCTTGCATAATACTTTTCCTAATTCTCACTGAGTTTGAACATTTTTTAAAAGGAGAAAAAAACTACAAAAATTTTACTTTAAACTAGCTGAACCATTGAGGACGAATTTGTAAGATCGCAATGAGGAAACGTCAACAAATAAGCTCTATACCCACTGCGACTGTTTTAACGGCGGCAGTAATCGAGTCCATGTTTCTTTGTCCCTTTCATCGTCATCCGCCAATGCACATTGGAGACAGTTGGCGACTGGCGACAAATATATGGCGTGCGAGTATTTTCGAAGTAAAGAACGCTCAATATTTACGTAAATGCGATATCGTATAATATCAAAACACAGCGCACAATAAAATTAAATGCATTGAATGAATGAATACACAAAAATTCATTCAAGTCGATTCAGTCGTGTAGTTGCAGTGCAGTTCAATAACCTGAATACTGACTGCAGCGCCATCTGCTGGGTTGGTTTGTGAATTTAAACCATCCAAAGTGGCAATTAGGTGACATACACACGTACAGTGGAATTATATACATAAAGAAGATTTGTATTGAAGGTATCACACGTCTTTATCAAATCCCGCCTATATTTGCAGCAGAACTTAAAATATGTTCACTCAATGGAAATACCAAATTCTGTTTAAATACCGTTAGCAGGAGTAGAAATATTGGATTTTTAATTTGTGCTTTGTATGGGAGATACCACGCCCCTTTGTCCAACTGGACCGAATTGTAAATCTAAACCACCTGGGGCGCCACCCCAACGCATACAAAAAAAATGTATGCAAAACGGTCCAGCCGTTTAGAAGGAGTTCAGTCACAACACACGTACAGTAGAATTATATATATATAAAGAACTTTTATTTGGATACGATTTTCCGTCGACCCTCGTCAAATTTGGTTTGTGAACAAACCGGTTTCGGCTGTTTGCCATCTTTAGTGTTCTTTTGGTTTGTGAACAAACCGGTTTGTACACAAACCAAATTTGACGAAGGTCGACGAAAAATCGTACCCAAATAAAAGTAATTTTAACCCCGTCGGAAAATCCAAGCACATATATATAAAGAAGATAAAAAAGAGAACCTGAAAATAAACGCGAGATGAGGAAAAAATGTTCTCTGTTAATTTCTGCATCTCTGCAGAGTTGTTGCTCAATATTTTAATTAAATTTATTTCAGTTTCACGAGATTATGGATACATTATATTCACATATTGATTGCAACATATTCCTATCAAACGTTACAGTCTTTCCATTAAAATCTTAATAAAGCGTTTTTATTTGAAGTTTTAAAATTATCTTATCGTTTCTTGCTATCACATAAAAATCTTATAAAACAAAAAATCATTCTACTCAACCATTCACTTGATCTAGATCTCTGCTCTCAAATGTTTGAAGTGTTCATAATTTACCTGCAAGAAACAAAAAAAAAAAAAACAAATAATTAATTAATCATTTATTATACTCAAGATAATTAGTAATATTAAAATTAATAAATTTATAGTTTTAAATAAATTAATAAAAATTAGACCCGCTTTAAAAAATTCAAGAGAAATAAAGACATTTAAAGGTTTTCTTTTTTTAAATAGACAATAAAACATAAAAGAGAACGCTTTAAACGATTAACACCAATAAGCCTTTGAGCAGGGAAATTAAATAGAGCATTTTTGTTTAAAGAACATTCTAATTAAGGTTTTTCTACAACGGATGGGAAGAAAACATGTTTCTGTTGCTAAGGACAAAGATGCACCCATTAGTTTTTTAAGTCAGTGTTTGTTAAATGAAATGTTTACATATTTGACGATTTCAAATAGACTATCAAACACAGCATTCAAAGTGTGAACATCATGGCCATAATATTAAATATCGGATTTCAACGAAACTAAGTCAATATTAAAATTGTAAAATATGTCATCGAAAACTAAATGAGAATATAAATGAACTCATCTTTAGACAGTGTAATGGATCAACCTACACTGTCTTCTCCAAGTTAATATATTCCGTGGTCATATTACTATAGCAGATTATATTTAAAAGCCTGGATTCATTATTTTCCCTGCTTACAATTGTTTCACATTTTAGAAATAAGGAACCATTGTTTTTTCTTAACTAACTTTTCTGTCAAAAATGGACTTAGACCACTTTTAAAGAACCTAGCTCAACAACCAGCTGAAATGAACTCATCTTTAGACAGTGTAATGGAATGTGTTCTTCAAGTTAATATATTCCGTGGTCACATTACTATAGCAGATTATATTTAAAAGCATGGGTTCATTATTTTCCCTGCTTACAATTATTTTTCAATTTAGAAATAAGGAACCATTATTTTTTTTTAATAAATTTTCTGTCAAAAATGGACTTAGACCACTTTCACAGAAAGCGGCTCATATAACAAATGTTTTCAGTTAAACTGAATTTTGCGCTATAATTTTTAAAAGCCTGAGTTAATTATTTTCCCTGCTTACAATTATTTTCCTATATCGCCCCCCCCCCCCCCCCCGGGTGCACATTTATTGGTCTTTATAGAATATTTGACTATCAGTCCTGTCAGTCCTGACGGCATCAGGGGTCAACTGGAAGCTCCACGTTATTTCCACGGGAATCAGTAGCCCGCAGAGTTCCGCTAATTGTTTCTTTACACTTTTAACTGTTTCCTGACTGATTATTGAGGTTGGCCCTTCGGGAGTATCGTGGTGGCTGTGGTTTTGCGGCCCCATACAGGTATTGTTTTATGGTGGCCAGCATCATTTTACCTTTAATCACACCTATCTGATGAATAATCCTAGATACAGTGAGCATGCTAGTCATGTGTTCTGGACAGGAGTTGGATAGTCCCCAGCTCTTCAACAAGGAGTAGTGGTTTGCAGCCCTGCTCTGGAACCGCTGAAATTGCAACTAGGAAAGATCTGTTACTAGAATTAGTACTCGGCTTCCTATGATATGAATGACGTTGCTTTTCATTCACAGTTTGACCACCATCTGAACCCCCCGGGGGCACATTTATGGTCTTTACGGTACGTAACAGCTGTCTAGATCTGTGCAACTGGGGGAAAAAGGGAGCCCAGTCCCCTGAAGGCAGACAGGGAGCCAACTGAAAACTCCACTTTATTTCCACGGGGATCAGTGAGCCCCAGAGTTCATTATTTGTCTCTTTAGACTTATAATAGTTCTCTGGCTGATCATTGAGGTTGGCCCCTATATGGGAGAATCGTGGTGGTTGTGGTTTTGCGGCCCCATAACAGGTTTGTTAATTATGGTGGCCAGAATCATTTCACTGATAATGACACGTATGGTGAATGATCCAGTCCAGTGAGCATGCTTGACATGTGTTCTGGACAGGAGTTGGAAAGTCTCCAACTCTTTAGCAAGGTGTGATGATTTGCAGACCTGTACTGAAATCATTGAAGTTGCAACTAGGTGGTTCTGTTGCATAGAATTATGGCTTCGGCTATCTAGGACGCATGTATGACGTTCCAAATTATACAAAGTGGTTTGCCCACCATCTGATTAAGACTTACAGTCAGGCGCGGATGTAAAACAAATTACACTCTGACCACCATCTGATTAAGGCCCACGGCCAGATGCAGATGTAAATCTTATCACGAAATTTCCCAATTTCGAAATAAGGAATCATTATTTTTTTTCTTAACTAAATTTTCTCTCAAAAATGGACTAAGACCACTTTTAAAGAACCTAGCTCAACAACCAGCTGACATTTTGTTTTTCTGTAGACTTTTTATATTTGAAAACCTTGATTCATTATTTGCAACGTTTACAATTAGTTTCCAGTTTCGAAAAATAAAAAACAATTATATTTCTTGTTAACAAAATTTTCTGTCAGATATGAACTTAGAACACTTTCACAAAAAGCTGCTTTTATATTTGCAAATCTTTTCAATGTAAATATTGCTTAATAACTTTAATATCTTTTAACAGAAAACTGGCTTAAGCCAATTTTACAGAAGGAAACCAGGTCAAATTTTGACATTTTGTTTTTATGTAAAATTTTTTGTATTTGAAAGCCTTGATTCGTTATTTGCACGGTTAACAATTATTTTCCAGTTTCGTAGCAAAGGACAATTATATTTTCCGTTAACTAAAATTTCTGTCAGATAAAGACTTAAGACCTGTTTCACAGAAAGCAGCCCATTTAACAAATCTTTCCACTTTAAATGATAATCTTGCGCTTTAATTATAAAATCTTTTAGCAAAAATTGACTTAAGCCACTTAACCAAAAAAAAACCGAGTCAAATATCAAGTATTTAAAAGTCTTGATTTGTACTGCTTACAATTATTTTTCGGATTCAAAACAAAATATCATTGAAAATTCTGTTAATTAAATTTTCTTGCACAAAAAGATTTAGACCAGTTTAACAAAAAGCGGCTCTCTTTTATTAAATGCTTTCCATTATACATTTTTTTGTAGCTAATCGTAAAGCAAATGGCCTTTAAAGTACCTAAATTTTTAACAAAAATGGACTTAAGCCACTTAAAAAAAAAACAGAACAAATATTGACATGGCTGGTTTTTCTGTAAAGACTCTTTTTATTTTAAGTCCTTCATTCATTGTTTCCATTGCTTACAATAATTGGCCCAGCGACGAAACAAAGAATTCTTAAATTTCCTGATTTTGTGTAAAACGATATATGTCTGTATGTCTGTATGTATTGTTTGCAAAATAATTTATTATTATTCTAGACACTTAATTAAAGTTATCACATTCATCACTTTATCTGCATCTTTAGATTTAAAAAATTTACATATATTTTAAAAATGGCCTGACTGGACGTTAAAGTTGCCGTTTTCATGTTAAAATTATCTTTCAACAAAAGAGAACACAAAAAAAATAGTTCCGTAAAAATTAATTGTATAAATATTTTTGTTTTTTTTTTTGTGAAAACTTAATTTAAAAGAAGATTAATGTAAGTGTCAACAAAACAAATAATAAACAAAATCAGAGACAAAATGCACATCTTTTAAGTAAATAATTTTACGTCGAAAAATTGTAAAAAGACATTGAACTTGACAAGTCTGTTTTAGTTTCTTTTTTTTTTTTTGTTTTTTTTTTTTTGTTACTCGTTTTAAAGAAAACAAATATTTTCGTTTCAAAACAAAACAGAATTTACTTAAAACGCATTAAAGATGTTTTCATAATTTTGTATATGATTCCTAATGGCAATTTCGAGAGTGGGGAGCAGGCCCAGCATTCCTTGCTAAAGGGTTGGAGAGTTTCCAACTTCTGTTCCAAAACACATGGCATGCATGCTCATGATCATTTACCCAGTGTTCTTGGTCAAAAGTGAGATACTCCTGACTCCTTAATCATTTTATGAGGGTCTGCCAAACCACAGCCACCACGATACTCGCCGAAGGGCCAACCTTAACAATCAGTCACAGAACAGCAACAAGGGCTTACTGCTAGCCTTAAGGGGACTGGACTTCCTTTTACCCCCAGATGACGCATGTCTTAATGGTGATATTCCATTAAGACTTATCAATGTGCCCCTAGGAAGGGGGGACGTAGTTGATCAATTGCATTAAACAATCTAATAACGAACATGATGTTGAGCCAGATATACTGAAGCCCGAAATTCCCAAGTTATACATCAAAAATCGCCAGGTTGAAATTATAAAGTGTTTGTCTATAAAATCACACGTACCGTATGTCTGATAGTGATTATAACTTAAAGTATTTTTTATACCCGATGCGGTTTGCTACACCAATAATTGAAAATAAAAAAATTAAATTTCAGAACCACAAATAAGAACGCGATAAAAACATTTCACTTGTCAAGGAAGGTAACACGTTTGGTTTTTGATTCACTTTTCAATTTTCTATAAAATTTACTTGCGACAAATTTCAGAACGCTTATAGTTATTCAAGTGTTATGGTTCTCTCAGTTTACGATAATATATTTCACTTTGTATTGATGTTACCCCTGAAGACAAGTTGGACAAATTTGAAGTTAGGTAGTAATTTGCCTATCAAATGATTAAATGTCGGGAATTGAGCTGTCACATCTTGCAATTTATTTAGTAATAAGTTGGAACGAACATTTTAAGCATTGAACGTTACACTTTTCAGCAAAGAATTTTAATTGTGAAAATTTAAAATCAATGTGGGGAAATTTTTTTGTATTATTACAGCAGCTTTTCCTCGTAATCAGGCCCAGGCTGAGATCGCTATGCTTAATTTAATTATCAAGGCTCGCGATACTGATGCTGACAACAAATCAAAGCAATACTCAAACAAAGTGGCTGTATAGCAAAAGCCTGGAACATCAACTCATTGACATTAACAACAATTTGAAAATCTTTATCATTTTCACTCTTGCAAAGTTCAGCTGGTTCATAAATCAAAGCCGACCAGCCATTGTTTGTGTCGAACGTCTGTGAATTGTCCGTTTCAACAACAACTAAGCAAAAACAAAACATTTTTTAACAAAATCACTTTTACTGATTTTTAATTAGGCCGTGATTATGTAATGAAAAAAAAATTGTCGCATATGGGGCTCACAAAATCTACAAAAAAACCCCTCCTCCGGTTTGTGATAAGAGGGCATCATAGGCCCGTATTTTTGGTCGAAAATAAGCAGGGAAACCATGTCATCGTGAAGTCTCTATGCTACCAAACCACGATAACCAATTTCTTGTGGCCACAATTGGCCAATATTGACATCGGAGACCTTTGGTTTCAGCAAGATGGCGCCACAAAAAATTGATTTATTGTGAATAATCCAAATATTAAAACCAATATCTTACAAAATAACCTCAAACGCATAAACAAATAATTAAGTGTAAATTATTGTTTTTTTTTCTGTTGTTTGCTGCATTAAAATAAAATAACGCAGACCTTCAACCGTTGACCTCTAAACTGAACAAACACACAAACACATATCAAGTCTTTAATATTTTTGTGTTATGTAGATGCAGCATTATTTTTTTGGAAAAAGTTTTTGATCTTTGAAAAATAAAAATATTTGTCTTATAAATATTTTACATTAAGTAAAGTAAAGTAAAGCTTTTTTTCCACTTCCAAGAAAACGAAAAATATTCAATAATTAAAATTTATTAAATTAAATAAGCGCTTTTTATTTGTTTATTCAAATTAATTATAAAACAAAATAACGTGATAATCTTTGTAGCAATACAGTTTCCCAAAGGTCATCACTAAAGACATCGTCGTATGTTTTTAACTACAGAGATGGCGGCACATTTTGAACGTCAGATATAAATTTCAAAAGTATGTGATTAAATAAGTTCAAAGTGAAAATATTGGGTGCGTTTTATAGAGGTAGAAAACACTTTATTAACCGGCAGCCATTTTGTCAGCCTAGCAAGTGATGTACGTTTAGTTTAATTAGACATCAAAGTGATGCCTGAACAACGTTTCCTAGTTGGCCTTTATGACGGTCACTTTTGTTTAAATGGATCTGCCAGTAAATAAAACTGCTGTATTTGGAATGATGATAATCCTCAAGTGTATGTTGTAACACTATTACATCGCTATAAACTAAATGTTTGATATATGCTTAATGGGTTCCTGGAATCATTAGACCGTACTTCTTTAAAAACTTTGCTGGTAAGAACCGCTACAGTTAATAGTGATCGCTAAAGAGCCATGATTACTTTTTCGTTTCTTAATTGAACAACCATGATGTGCAGAAGCTGCAGTTACAACAATACAATCTTACAAGTCGCATAGCTCGTGCACAATTGATTTATTAAAGGAAACTTTTGGTAACCGCATACTTTCACATAACGAACCACCAAGATCCTAGGAATTAACGCCGGTGAAATATTTTCTGTGGAAATTTGTTGAAAGGCAAATACCCCAGCGAATAAGGTATTTATCGATATAAGTTCACAAAATTTGAAGAAATTTATCGAAAATGGGATGTCCAGCCAGCCATGGCGTTCACTTGCCAGAAGTCAGATTTTAATTTAATGCCGGATAAGACAAGTTTAAAGTAAATTTCATTTGAATTTTAAAAAATTCATTTTTGTTTTTTTCTAGTTAAAAGTTCCTTTTATACCTCTATAAAAATACCCTTTTTTACAATTTTAGGGGACGGATTATTTAACTGTACCAGTACCGTAGGTGTCGATTTTTTGCTTGAAAAATGCTTTTATTATAAAAACAAAATGAGGAAATATTTAAAATCCCAAAACATCCCCAGCCACCAATTTTTTTTCCATCTTTCTGGTAGCACATGGATTCAGCGCCAGAATAACCGCTCCCGATTTGAGGTAAATAATGAATCAAGCTAATCTCTGATACACAGTTTTAAAGTGAAACTTATTCGAGTAAGGGTGTTCTGCATCGCTTGAAACAAATAGCAGTCAGAAGGGGGCAATATCTGGGCTATAAAACGCAGAGTTTTATCCAGTTTTCCGGGTATTTTTTAAGCCGGTGTTGTCATGGTTTCGTGTCTGGTCGAACATTCTGGAGTTTTTCCTCAATTGCTCTCTAACAGTGAATTGTCTTTGTTACAGGTCCCCTATGATCATCTAACCCTCTTTCAGCAGCTCATAGTACAAAAAATCCTGCTGATGCCGCCAGTAACAGATCATTACCTTAGCGTCATGGATATTCGCCTTTGGCGTTTATTTGGCTCATTTGACGGGCTTTGCATATAACTTTTTGTACTCGGAGTTTTAGCAATGTATCCATATTTTATCACCAGCAGCAATACGATGCAAAAATGACTTCTTTTTGTAGCGTTCAATCATCTTTTTCCCAATCATTATTTTTCATGTAACAGCGGCTTTTAACTTCTCTCGGCTTCAGTTCATATGGAACCCAATTTGTTTGCCCCTTTGATTATATTCCAATGCTTTTAAACGTAGAGAAATAGCTTTTTCTGTGACTTCCAATTATCTTGCGTTTGGCAACCATCTTCGTCGAGTAACGCTTTCAATTTCTCAAAGTCTTCAAACTTTCTCGGCTAACCAGGCCTTTTCTTGTCTTCTGTGTCGAAATCGAATCGTGCAAGCCATCGTTAACAAGCTTTTTGAGTGGTGCATTTTGACCGTAAACAATCGATAGCATTTAGCAGTGGTTCTTTTCAAATGAAAAAAGGTCATTAAACGTGCCCGCAAAACATCTTTTTTAGGCATAAATTTCGACATGTGTTTACATTTTAGCGTCTAGCGAACAGTGAACTATAATGACAGATGTTTAGCCTCCAAAATGTCATACTTTTTTATTATTGACACAAACCATGTATATGTTGTCCAAATCGACATTATTACGATTCATAATTTAGGGATTAATAGATTTATAGTTTTGTAAGAGACTAATTTCCGACTATTCTTCTACTTTCACCACCTGTTTCATCTCTTCTCTATCCCTTTCCTAAAAAATGTAGCACGGTACTTGACTAAATAGGCATGGTTGCCTGAAGTGCTACTTCTCTTAAAAAAAAAATCGACATTATTAACTTGTATACCCAATATCCAAGTTTTCGACCAATCATCGTTTACCTCCAGTTTCAAAACAAATGGAGGCTGATATTTGGACCAAATCTGCTGCATGTTCTTTAAGAGTTTTTGTTAATTGATTTAAGATTTATTTACTTTCAGCTTGAATCCACGAGTTCCATTTCAAATCGTAATCAAGAAAATTAAGAAAAATGAGTTTTTTAGAACTAGGCGATGATTAATGTACTAAAAAAAATCATTTAATATAGAATTATGTCAAAAATCTTGGTACGACACTGTGTAGTTATTAGTTCCGATGAAATATTACGAATTGTTATTTTCGAAAAAGTCAAAATTATGAGAAAATCCAAGAATTTACAGCCAAAAATACCAATTTCAATTTATAAAACTTCAAAATAAATAATTCAAAACTTTAGAAAAAAATATTTTAAATGTAAGAAAATTTATGTCACGTGAGTTTAGAATCTCTACTTTAATTTCTTTTACCACACAGGAGGGTTAAAAACGATAAATTTGGGCCAAGGATTTTCAATCAATAAACACATCAAATATGATGGCCAATTTTGTTTGCAATCAACTGTCAGCAGTACAAGGATGCCACCAGAGTACTGTTGTCAAGATTCAACATTAAGAAAATCAGTCGCATGGTAAAAAAAAAAAATACAATTTTAAGAAACTTAAAAAACATGTTAAGCGGCTCAGCTAAAGCAAATTTAAGTTTCTTAATAATTATAATTTTGTGTTTTTTTTTTTGCTTTTGTTGTCTTATACAAATAATTTTACGCAACTGAGCGAGCGCGTTGAAGTGTATATTTTTTTGCCTTAATCCCCCTAAGTGTTAGTCATGGTATGGATTCTATTGTTGAAAATTATACACAAAAAAAATATGCTCTTGGCCAAATAAAGCGCTTAAAAATATTCAACAATAAAAAAAAAAAGGCAAAACAAAAAAATATATATTCTTTATATCAAGCAAAGCAAAACATAACACAAGAAAAACCTAAGCCAACATATTCATATAAAGCAACAACAACAAAATATCTCTGAGGAGGCCATTTAAATATTGCACGGATACTATATGTTAAGCATTCAGTGATTTGTATTTAATTTTTTCATTTCCATTAATCTTGATTCTTGAAAAAAAGACGAAATAAACACATCAACAATAATAACAACAACAACATAAATGTTGCATGCATACATTTGTAGACCAACAATTCAAGGTCGTTTTGTGCCAAGTTTTTTTAAGCCAAATAAGAAAATAAGTTAAAACATTATATTGTCTTAAACTTGTGAGCAATTTTATCTTAACAGATCATCTTTGGTTAAAATAAAATCAAAACAAAAACGACACCCAGCAAATAGCAGAGTGGAGCGGATCTGTGCACACCGAAGAAATGTAGAAAAAAATTAAGTTTTAAAAAAACTTTATATAGAAAAGGTTCTGCAAAAGGTGTAAGGCAAATTAGTTAAGAGCATTTTAAATTCTTTAAACTGACAAGTCAGTTAAGTCAGACGTTCTTTGATCGACTGACAAAAGGCCAGAAAGCCAATAACTACGTAGATTGGCCACAAAACTTAATAATAATGAAAAAAAAGTTATAGTTATAAACCCTAATACCATCAAACAAACAAGCACAAGCATGCATGACACCATGGTCTGCAGGAATGGACTTTATGAAAAAAAAAGTAGAAAAACCATACAGACAGTCAATGAGATACAGACATTAAAAGTTTATTTAAACATAAGAATGCATTTTAAATAAGTTGTTGTTTATCGGGATTAACAAAAACAAAAAAACAAAACCAGAATAAATTTATTGGGTATAAGATTTCGCAGCTGTCCTCTGTATGAACAAGGAAATCTGTGGGCCAAAATTTTTTTATTAAAGATTTCATATTTTTTCGACTCTTTTTCTAATTACAAAATATTTTTCTTTTTCATTTCAATTAATTTTAAACTTATTTCAATAAATGATTTATTTAAAGAATTTTTTTTGTTGTTCCGTTTAATTAATTATTTAATTGAGTTAATTAAAAATTTAATTGAAATCTGAAAACTAATGAAACCTTTTTTTTACATGACATTAATCTCTGATTATTATTTGAAATATATGGTCGGCTAGACTATTTTACACAGGCAGAAATAAAATTAATATTCAATTATTGAGTTCATAAACTCAAACAAGTTTTCTATTTTTTTTTAAAGAGAAGTAGCACTTCAAGCAACAATGCCTATTTGGTCAAGTACCGTGCGACATTCTTTAGGAAAGGGTTAGAGCAGAAATGCGACAGATGGTAAAAGTAGAGGGATAGTTACGGCAATTAAATGTCTCATAAGACAGCTCAGTGACCAGTGACTATGCCTTCATCGCTGAGCAGCCCCACCGACAGCCAATATTTATTTGTAGTGAAAAAAACCAGCCAAGGTCTTTGTTGGGAATCGAACCCACAACCCTCAGTCATGTAAGCTAGTACACTACCTACCAGCCCACAGGGGCACCTAATAGCACCTGCCACATAATTAATAAAATCAAATACACAAATTCGTAAAAATTTAATTGGAATAAAATAATATTTTCGTGGTAACCAAAAAAAATGGAAAGAGAGTTTAACAACAACAACATTTATAATCCGAGCCCGGATAACATTTTTAACGGTTCCGTACTTAAAAATAAAATGTAAACTACAAACATATAGATTAATACCTCCACATAACAAACCTGATTCTGCTTTGCAGTAGCAAAACATTTAAAATTTGCAGCAAAATAAAATCGAAAAATTCGTGTTATATTCGCTATAATCGATGGTGAAATTTGAGGTTAACAAGGAAATTGGCTTAAAATACAATGCAGCGCCAATTTAGAGTGTCAATTGTTCACGTAAGAAATAGCACTTCAGACAACAATGCCTACATATTTAGTCAAGTACCGCGCTACATTCTTTAGGAAAGGCATAGAGAAAAGATGAAACAGGTGGTGAAAGTAGAAGGATAGTTACGGAAATTAACTCTCGTATAAGACAGCACAGTGACCACAGTGACCTTGCCTTCATCACTGAGTAGCCCCACCGGCAGTAAATTTTTATTTTTGTAGTGAAAAAAACCAGCCAAGGTCTTTGGTGGGAATCGAACGCACAACCCCCAAAACTAACGAGCTAGTACACTATCTACTAGCCCACAGGGTCTTTGCTACATCGAGGTATTGCGCAAGCGGGAAATTTCTCAAGCAATAACTGAATTGTTTGGGTGACCGTATGGCTTGTAGCGCCGTCTTGTAGCCACAAAAACTTGTTTATCATGGTTCGGTAGCACTGGGAATTCACGGTGACGGTGTTACCTTGCTTCTTTTCGATCAAGTACGGGCCGATGATGCTGCCTGACCACAAAACCCACCACACCGTCGCTTCCTTAGGATGCATCAATTTTGTTTGTTTACATAACCGCCTAATTAAAAATGAGCCTCATCACTAAAGATGATTTGGTTGAAGAATGCGTTGGTTGCTTTCGTTCAGTTTTTCAAACAGTCAACGTTTGAGCTTTATTAGCATAAATATCTTCATCTTTATAAAGATCTTTATGTAAAAATTTTGCACAATGTGCCTCTACTAATGTCCAATTCTTACGAGCGTCGACTAGTTGATGTTTCAGTCTCATTCTCTACACTTTGCAGTGCCATCGATTGTGTTTACATCACAACAGCCATTACGAGCGTAGTATTTTGATCAATTGTCAGCAATAATTTCGTGTGCCTCGAACTGCGAATAAATTCCGTACAGCTCAGAAGGAACCTAATAATGAGGAAAGAAAACCTGCCTGAATTTCGCGAAGTGATGCGGCGAAATATTTACCATTTTGATAGTAAATTCTCAAAATTAAAATTCCTTGCTTAAGAGTAAAGCGTTCTATGCTTTATATCTTCCAACTTTTTACAAAATGAATTTTAAAGGATGACAGCTCAATTCTTGACATTTCATCATTTGACAGACAATTTAATTCTTAAGCTCAAATTTGCACGTCTTTTCCTTAGTAGAGTTTGTAGCGTTACATGATGTTTTCAACTCATGTGTGTGAAACTGCACATAGGAAACCATTAATGGTAGTAGCATTAATGGTAACAGTTTTGCTACCTATAGAGTGGATAGCAGATAGTCCTAGCGTTTCGTTAAAGCAGGCTTATGCTAAGAATTACACCCAATATTTTATGTTATGGAAATATTTTTCCTCCATCAGCATTAAAGGTACATAAATTGCATTGTTTATTTTCCCCCCTTCAAGTATGTCTATTTATGTGTACATCTGTCAGACCTCTATCTCTATCAAGATAATGGCCAAAAATAAAAAAGAAACTGGTATAACACAGCACAATTTTCAATTAATCTTTTCGTTATTGTTTTTTTTTTAACTTTTTTATATTCAATATTTTTTTTTTGCTTTTGAAAAGTTTAAAAATTTTGTGAAGAATAAACAAAGAGGACTTTTTTGTTATCAGTTAAAGTATTTAAGATAAGAAGTTAAATCATTTAAATGATGAATTTAAAATGTACTCATCAGTAACAAGAGTGTTTTATTTTTAATTTTGTGTTTTTGTTTCTCTAATCTGCAAATAATGGGCTTTTTTTAAAAACATAACGTTGCCAATGTTAACGCAAAAATAGATAAAGCTGCCATATCAATGGGTTGTACCAACTAAACACAAGTGCAGTGCTCAAGACTGGCAGTGTACAGTGCATTTGTTCAGTGTATATTGAAGGTTGTGCTTTTTGCATAGTGAACTAAATCCAACTCGCAAAAGACGATTAGATACTTAACCCTAGAAAGATAAGGTTATTTTTTAGTACGGTAAAGATAACGTTACGTCTGAAAGACGTATGGTTTCTAACACCCTTTTAAGGACTTAAAAACAATAAAAATTGGCATAGGAGTTATTGAGATCATTTATTTATTGCATTTTTTCTTTGATAACCATTAGAGAGCTACTCAGATCAACTGAGAATACTGAGCAAATACATTTTTTCTCACTACAAACCACAGAGATGGAGTATAAAATTAAAAAGGCATATGTTTGATAGACGTAACTTATCTATGCATAGTTAAAGGAATTAAGAATTAATCACAATTTTTACTTCTTCAACGAAGTATAAAATCGATAAAATAAATCTTGTCTACTGCAAGTTGAACTCACATACGAAGCGTTTCTTACTATTTTAAACAAGGCCCTGTGTTTATAACTGATAATAACGTGCTTTTATAGTGAACACACTCTATATAAATTTATAGTCTCAGCCCATTACAGTTTAAAGAACAAGATCATATACCTGAAAATTCCAAGGACATTCTGTTAGAGGCACTGTGAAAATTTCACATGTCTGTCTACCACAGTTCAAAAACAACAATATTTTTTTATTGTTAGCACAGACTTAAACATATTTTAACTTAGCTAATTTTGTGGTTAACGGGGCTCTGGTAGTCACTTAACAGTAGTCGGAATGTTGATCTTCGAGAAACTAGATTTTTTTTAAAGAATAGTAGCACTTTAGGCAACAATGCCTATTTAGTCAAGTACAGTGCTACATTCTTTAGGAAAGGGATACAGATGAGATGAGACAGGTGGTGAAAGTAGGATAGTTACGGAAATTAACTGTCGTATAAGACAGCACAGTGACCAGTGACCATGCCTTCATCACTGAGCAGGCCCACCGACATTCAATTTTTATTTGTTGTGAAAAAACCCAACGTCTTTGTTGGGAATCGAACCCACAACACCCAGTCATGTTAGCTAGCACACTACCTACTAATTATGAATAGCACATCACTTTTGCTGTACCTTTAATTTTCTGTATTTATTATTTTTTTTTTTTAAGTAAATTATAATTATTCGGAATCATATTCATTATAAGCAGCAATATTTATTTTGTGCTTGATTCCTTTTTTTTAAATAAATATTTCATGATATTCTCACAAAATATTTATTTAAATGAAAATAAAAAATATAAAATTATGAAATGTATTGTAATGGGGGAGAGCATATCCATATTGCAATTTCACTTTCGCTCACAAAGCTCATCAGTGAATTTTACCCCAATATTGTATAGAAAAACCTAAAAGTCTTATATCCAAAGCCAAACTGATTTTATGAGAATTTTACCATAAAATCAACATAGCATAGACAGCAAGACTCAAAGACACTTTCATACAAACACTACAAAACATTTCAAAAAACAAAAAAAAACATTGTTTATTTTCAATCATTTCTACATAAGGGTTGCCATTGGAAACCATTCATATGCAATTTGAAAATTCCAGAAAATAAAAAATATTTGTAAATAGTTTTACAAAAAAGCAACGAGCACATGCAATGGAAATAAGTAAATTATAATTATTCGGAATCATATTCATTATAAGCAGCAATATTTATTTTGTGCTTGATTCCTTTTTTTTAAATAAATATTTCATGATATTCTCACAAAATATTTATTTAAATGAAAATAAAAAATAAAAAATGAAATGTATTGTAATGGGGGAGAGCATATCCATATTGCAATTTCACTTTCGCTCACAAAGCTCATCATGCAATGGAGCTTTGTGAGCGAAAGTGAAATTGCAATAAGGATATGCTCTCCCCCATTACAATACATTTCATTTTTTATTTTTTATTTTCATTTAAATAAATATTTTGTGAGAATATCATGAAATATTTATTTAAAAAAAAGGAATCAAGCACAAAATAAATATTGCTGCTTATAATGAATATGATTCCGAATAATTATAATTTACTTATTTCCATTGCATGTGCTCGTTGCTTTTTTGTAAAACTATTTACAAATATTTTTTATTTTCTGGAATTTTCAAATTGCATATGAATGGTTTCCAATGGCAACCCTTATGTAGAAATGATTGAAAATAAACAATGTTTTTTTTTGTTTTTTGAAATGTTTTGTAGTGTTTGTATGAAAGTGTCTTTGAGTCTTGCTGTCTATGCTATGTTGATTTTATGGTAAAATTCTCATAAAATCAGTTTGGCTTTGGATATAAGACTTTTAGGTTTTTCTTTACAATATTGGGGTAAAATTCACTGATGAGCTTTGTGAGCGAAAGTGAAATTGCAATATGGATATGCTCTCCCCCATTACAATACATTTCATTTTTTATTTTCATTTAAACAAATATTTTGTGAGAATATCATGAAATATTTATTTAAAAAAAAGGAATCAAGCACAAAATAAATATTGCTGCTTATAATTTTTTTTTTTTTTTTTTTTTTAAAGAGAAGTAGCACTTCAGGCAACAATGCCTATTTAGTCAAGTACCGTGCTACATTCTTTAGGAAAGGGATAGAGAATAGATGAAACAGGTGGTGAAAGTAGAAGGATAGTCGGAAATTAACTGCCGTATATAAGACAGCGCAGCGACCAGTGACTATGCCTTCATCGCTGAGCAGCCCCACCGACAATCAATTTTTATTTTTGTAGTGAAAAAAACCAAGGTCTTCGTTGGGAATCGAACCCACAACCCCCATATTTACAAGCTAGTACACTACCTACTAGCCTACAGGGGCACCTATTTATTATTCTATACATCTTCGGTGAAAACTTCGTGTTGAAGTATTACGGCTTCAGAAAACTAGGCCTGGAAGAAACTGTCAGACGCCCAATCTTTTAAGGTACGCATTCCTGTTTTTTAAATGCGTCAGGTTTACTTTTTCTTTTCTAATTCTCTAATGTTGAGACACCGAGAAACATTTAGAAAACCTGACTGTTTGGTGTGCGTTTTATGGACTGATGAAAAAATAGATACGTACTTTTTTAAAAACGACGCTAGTGAGGACGTTACGTTTAATGGTGAACGCTATAGAGCCACGATTAGTGACTTTTTGTGTTTGAAGGCTGGGGCACATAGAATCCGTCATACGTTGTATTTTTCAACTGACAAGTAAGTTGAAATACACGTTTTCTTATCAGCGTTGCCACAATCAATAAGTCTCCGTCAACGCAAATACGAAAGTTGGTCAGCTTTTAACTTTTGACGTACGTTGAGTACTTTGACATTTTTCATTCGTTTTTTTCTTTTTCTTGTTTTTATTTTTTTTTGCGCTCTATCGTAGTAAAATATTTTTAAAATAAATTATAAATATAAAATAAGAAAAACAAAAAAACAGCTGATTTCTTATCCGTCAACAAAGTACGGAATGAATACGTGAAAGTATAACGCATGACGGATTCTATGTGCCCCGGCCTTAACGATTGAACAACCATGATGTTCACAAGCTGTGGTTTCAACAAGACGACACAACGTGTTACAAGTGATTTATTAAAAGCAACGTTTGGTAACCGAATAGTTTCATGTTTAAAACCAAAAAATCGATCTTCAATGTTGTACAACTTAACGCCGCTAGAGGTCGTTCTGTGGGGATATGTGAAGCCGATAACCCGATTGACCACTTTGAGGACAACGTTCGCCGCCGTATTGCAGGTATACTGTCACAACTGTTGGAAAAAGTCATTTAAAATTGAACCTCCATTGTCAGCCATGGCGTTTATTCGCTAGAATCCATATTTAATTTTCAATATCTATGCCTTTTGCATTTTAAACTTTCATACCTCTAAAAACAGCCCTCCTTTAGAACACAGATTGTATAGTAATCTCAGGGCCTTAATAACCACAGTAAAGCCTTCGATCTTGGTGACTAGAGTCTATTGAAAAATTGGTAACATGTGCTGTTAAACTGTTCACTCAAATTAAATTTAAAAACAAATGTATATCTCAGACTTATATTGTTATTTTTTAATAGATAGCAAGGAAAATATCTTAGTACTTTCAGAAATAAGAAAATAATAAACAAGTAATAAAGTAAACAACTGGGTATGCTGTTTGCTAACTGCTTAGCTTGCTATGAAAACTTATGCACGCAAGACGACAACAACTTTCTAGTTACAAATTGCGTGGAAATTTTATACACGCAAAACAACAACAATCGGGTATGCTGTTTACTAAGAAAACTTATGTACACAAAACAGCAACAATTAGCTTAAAATGAATTCCAGGAAGCAACATTATCAGCATAAAAACTAAAACAAAAATTAACACAGACAGACAGATGCCTATACATTGAATGAATAACATAGCAACAACAAACTGTGTTACAAAGGGAGTAGAAGATTCTTCATTTTTTCAGACCTCTAGTGGACAAATATAAAAAGGCAGCATCTAAAGGGATAGTTAGTTAGTTGAAAACTAAACCTCGTGAAGTAAACACGTGCATCTTAAATAAATTGTCCTGTAGTGTCAACTTTGTGTGTACTTAAAGTAAATAAACTTGTAATTTATTTAAAAACTCAACAATCTGGTGTTATTTATTTTGTAATAAAGAACTCACAACAAAACGTTTATAAAAATTAAATTATTAACGTAACAATATATATATATTAAATCTATTGACTCGGCATATTGTATTGAGATGGCACCCTAATGTATTTTAAATATCAAATAATTTAGTTTTAAAATTTTATTTTTAGATGTTAATTTTAGCCTAGTTAGTATATTTTTAGATAACGAAGTTGCCTTCGACATTTTTTTAAGTTTCATACTGTCATTTTCAAAAAGCTCTTAGTCTATTACTAAATATAAGCATTAGCCGCCCTTTGCGTTAATTCCCTTAACGGCTGAAATTCTTAAACTAGTTAAGATAAGTATATATTAAAAAAACCGTGATACACATTGTTTAAAGAAATTTTTTAAATAAAAACTGTGAAAAAGAAAAAACCATAACACAGAAATCAGTCAAAAAAAACTAAAAAAAAATGATTCGAATATAAAAATGTAACTGTTTTTCTTTTTTAACAGTTAAATACAAAAAAACTTTAAAAAGGTAAATAAACTTTTTTTAGTTTATGAGTGTTAATTTTTGTTAATTTTATTTGCTTTTTTTGTGTTTTGTTTCTTAACTGAAAACGTGACTTATTGAAAATAAATAAAAATTAACCATTAAGAATTTTTCATGACTAAAAGGGCAATAAAGATTGCTATAAGTACTTTCGTGTGTACGAGGATGGTGTTGTAAAATAAAGGGTCTACAATGAACACAGGAATCTAATTGAAGTAAGCCAGCCGGCTTAAGTGCTCTACCATACGACTATAGTAACAATTTTAATATATATTGTCTTGATTTTATCTCTCAGGGGCCCTGGACAGCTCACTATTGGAACTCGTGTTACATAAACTTAGATAAAGAGCAGACCCAGAGAGATTCTAACTTGTAAGCTTTGGAGACCGGAGCAGTTAATTTTTTTAATTGTTTTGCGAATACCAGACAGATGTCGTAACATTTATACTTTTTCTTTATTCGATAGACAGCACCATTTGTCATTCGTATTCAATTAGTGAGAGATCGAACCAGTTGAAGGTGAGTTCCAAAAGACGGAACATGAATAATGCGCTCAATCACGATCTCACAACAATCTCAGAATGGAGTGCTGTGAATAGAGTCGATTTTAATGGCCGTAAGACACAATGTTGCATGCTTACGCATAGATATGTGCTCGGAAATAATGCTGCATTTATTACTATGGGTGATATAAGTATTAAGGAATTGGAAGCTCCTGATGTTCTTGACAGATTTTTCAGATTTCTAAAGAAACTTTCAAGAGCCTTGGTTTTCTGAAACGCTGTAAGAGATACTTCACTCCATCCTATCTTTGTACTACTTACGCCGCCTATATTCGTCTAAAAATGGAATATTTTGGACTTGCTCGATCGCGTATAGGAGAGGGCGAACATGCTCATTGCATACAGTAGGGCATTCAACTCTATTGATTCTTTAAAGCACCGACTCCATGTAAGATGTATTTCCTTGTTTTATCGTTACTACAATGAAATTTTTTTTTTTGTTAAAGAGAAGTATCACTTTAGGCAACAATGCCTATTTATTCTAGTACCGTGCTACATTCCTTAGGAAATGGATAGAGAAGAGATGAAACAGGTGGTGAAAGTAGAAAGATAGTCGGAAATTAAGTGCCGTATAAAGACAGCACAGCGACCAGTGACTATGCCTTCACCGCTGAGCAGCCCCACCGACAGTCAATTTTTTTTTTGTAGTGAAAAAAACCAAGGTCTTTGTTGGGAATCGAACCCACAACCTCCAGTCATGTAAGCCAGCACACTGCCTACTAGCCTACAGGGGCACCTCTTACAAAACTATAAATCTATAAAACCGTAAATTATGAATCGTACTACAATGAAATTAGTAAGATTTTCCCGTTACCCGTATGGTTTTGCGTTTAACTCGAATTTCGTTGAGAGCTTATCTATTTGTGATTAATTTTCCAGTGAATCGCACTACGCATTATAGCGAAAACTTGTTTTTTAGCAAAACAGTCCGTATTTGGAATAAACTCCTTCCAGATATCTTTACTGTCACTTTCAACGTAGGAAGGTTCAAATCGAATGTCCACAAACACTACTCCCTCTTTACTCCTCCCCCTAAACTAATTTCTTAGTTTTAGGCACAATGCATTGCATGTGTACGTGGAGTGTTTTTGGGTAGCAAACACTCAGAAGTCTTAAAACGCATAATCGCGCACAAATTTTCTAAAAGTTTCCTACTCAGCCAGTAGATGGACCATCTAGCTAGTGTCCTGCTGAATTCATATACAGCAGATAATGAGTAGAGAATACAGAACACATTACCAAATCGGATCATTATTATGATTTTTAGACTTCTTAAGCTTCAATACGATGGCAACAAAATCGGAAATCTTTTGGAAATCCTTTCGGTGTTAAGTTTGTACTTAAAAGAATGTTACGCTAAACGATAAGCATTTCTCTGCTTCTCCTAAAGGCCGTGTCAGATAAAACTTTTGCTTTGCTTTGCTTCAGAGTTTCGCTTTGACATTTTAGTTTAAATGCACGTAGTTATACGAAAGGTGCCACATAAACAACTTTTGACGCAAAGCAAAGCGAAAAGTTAACCAACATTCAACTTTTTGTGTGCTTTGCGCTATAATTCGAAATCAGTTGAATTTTTTTACACAAAACAAACACTTCTAAAATTCCAAATCACTTCAATGTTTTACTTAAACGAAACACTTGTACAATTTTAAATCACTTCAATGTTTTAATTAAAGGAAACATTTCTACAATTCCAAATGTGTACCTTTTTTGTATGCAAACAAACATATTATGAGTGTTGTCAAAGTTTTCATTGTGACATACACCTTTTGATTTACGCTTTAAAGTTTCAAATGTCACGCGAAGCAACAAAGTCGTATCTGACACGGCCTTAAGGCCCTATTTCAGTACTTTCTCTTTCTCCACATCTCTTTCCCTTCTTTTTCTTTCTTTCTTTCTTTCTTTCTCTCTCTCTCTCTCCCTCGCTCTCTCTTTCTCTGTCTAGCAGCATTGTTATTTATTTTGGCAGTTTTAAAATGCCTAAAATTTGAAATTCACGAACGTACAACACAAGCTGAGCATTGTAGCTTAAATTTCTCAACTTATCCTCGCATAATAAACAATAAAACAGAATAGAAAAATATAATAAAATATTTTGTTTGTTGCTGTTTATTGTGTGTCTGATATACTAAAACTGCTGTAAAGGGAAATTATAAATTCCCTTAATCTAACGATGCATTATAAGTTCATTATAGTTTGTTTTTTGTTGTTGTTGTTATTGGTATAAAACTAAAAACCCCTTTTCTTTGAAACAAAAATAATTCAAAGCACTCAACCATTAAAGTTTAAACATTTTAAAATTGTTGCTCATTTTGTTCTGTTTTTTTTCTCTACAATTTACAAAAAAAAAATGTATCATTAATGTTAAAGTTGGGAAAAAAGCAATTGCACATACAAACACACAGACACACTTGCATACATACACTTAAAATATGATGAAGATATTTTTCTTTATTTTTTTAACCTTTAAAAAAATATATATTTTTTTCTCTTTTTATATGTCTGGGCTTCCTATGCCCTTTTTGCAACAGGAATTTTTAATATTTCCGCTTTCTGTGCACACAAAAAACAAAATTATAAAAGATGCAACAGTTATAATGTATGTTTGTCTACTTTAATTTGCTGCAAAACTCCTGCTGTGTGTAATTTGCTTCTCTAAGCTGAGTAATTTCAAAGAAAAAGGTTTGTTTTAGGTTTTTCCTCTACATATTTCATTTTTTTTTGTTAAATCTTGCTACCACTTTGTTGAGGCTTTTTGTTCTCATGATTGTGCTAATTTTTCTTATTTCCCACAGAGTTGTATTTTTTTCTCTAGTATAGAAAAATTCTTTCCCTTCTGTTTTTACTGTTTTCTTTTTTTTTTTTTGGCATTTGACAGTTTTTGTTTGTATTCATTTAAAGCAGCAAATGCTAAAATTATTTTGTTCTTTGTTTGGGAATTTATCATTAAGTTCTATTTTAAATGTTCTAGTGATTAGTCACTGCATTCATGCAACCAGTAAAAACCAAAAAAAAATATAATTTATTATTTGGCTTCCATTCATTAAAATGTTATTATCATATAATAAATGAGAAAATGAAACTTAAATGTCTATGTTCGTATTTATGGTTTAGAAATTATTAAAGTTTTTGAATAGAAGTTGTTTTTTTTTTAGTCCAACAACAATGAACGCGGCTTGGACTTCAAGTTCGACAGCAAATCTCCTATCAATTTGCTTTTTGGTTAAGAGTCTCTATTACCAGCAATAAAAAAAAATCGAAATGGTTCCTTCAAAGAGCGTAAGTTCAAACGGTTAAAACTACGAGTACTATTATGCCAAGAAGAAATAGTAGAGATAATGATATCAGTTTTTTAAAGTGTGTAGAAATGACTTATGGCTACAATGTCATGACATTAAATAATATTTTTATAAATAACTAGCGCGTCGTACAGGTGATATCCTCCTGCACTTGCTATGTAACAAATAACATTGACAGCTCAAATCCATTGTCGTTTATACCAAACACAAATTTCAAATAATATAATAAAATAGGAAAGATATTTCAATATAATGCAATACAATGCAATATAATATAATATAATATATAATATATTATATATAATTTAATCTAATATAATATCACATCATATAATATATCAAATAATATATCATATAATGTAATATATTATCATATAATATATATCATAGGTGCCCCTGTAGGCTAGTAGGTAGTGTACTAGCTTGTAAATATGGGGGTTGTGGGTTCGATTCCCAACGAAGACCTTGGTTTTTTTCACTACAAAAGATAAAAATTAACTGTCGGTGGAGCTGCTCAGCGATGAAGGCATAGTCACTGGTCGCTGTTGCTGTCTTTATACGGCAGTTAATTTCCGACTATCCTTCTACTTTCAATACCTATTTCATCTCTTCTCTATCCCTTTCCTAAAGAAGGTAGCACGGTACTTGACTAAATAGGCATTGTTGCCTGAAGTGCTACTTCTCTTTTAAAAAAAAAAAAAAAAAAAAATATAATATAATATATAGGAGAAAGCTATGATTGTTACCCACTACAAGATAACCATTTAGCGATTCTTCTCATTGTTCACACCAAGCTGTAACAGTGCCTTCACGTCCGCCACTGAATAGTTACTCCGTTGGTAGTAAACTAAGCATGTGTGCGGCGACATCAAAGACGGAAACCACTAAGGTTTTAGATTATGGTTTACTGGAACACGATATGGATTTGAAGATCTCGAGCTGACATCTGTACCTTAGTACACAGGACTGAAATCCTGTGGAAATGGCTTTCGGGCTAATGCTGCAGATGCCGCATTCTCGCTAAAACCTGGCAAACCCTTAAAGAACGTTTGCTGTTTCCTCACCATTGAATTGGTGGTACAGGCGCAGTCGAGTTTTACACCTGCCTAACACCCGACCTTGGCACTGAACACTGGCTCTCATAAGGACCTGTTTCAACCTTCGCATGGCCTCCCTACATGCATAGATAACCACACAGGTCTAGTGAGAACTGTACATTCGAACAGCGATAGCGATAGCGGCTTAAGTTGGGACCAATTTGCATAGAGAATGTCCAAAATTTCAACGAAAAAAGATGGAATAGCTGAGAATGGACATGCAGAAATGGAAGACGAGGCTAGCGTTTTTCGTTGATCGAGCAAGATCCGGCACTCACCAATTTGCATGATTTTACAAACTGCCGAAAAACTAAAAACCTTCCCGACAAAAATTGTTTCTAAAATTTCCAATTTTTAAAAACTGACGAAAAACCACAAACCTTCCCCGCAAAATTTGTTTTTTAAAAATTATGAACAACAGATCGTTTTAACCCTTAACGGCCGAAAGGCCCCGCTGAGGGGACATAGTACTTATGCCATAGAAAACGAAAGGCCCCGCTACGGGGACATGAAAAGAATTTAATTTTCATTTCATTTATATAATATATAAATAAATATATAAATATATATAATTATATATTATAATTATATATATAATTATATATAAATATATAAATATAAATATATTATAAAAATTAATTTTATTTATAACATTAAAAATCAAGTAAATATATTGAATTCATATCTAAATAAATCATTTTAATCAGTTTAGTTTAAGTTTTCATCCTTATAAACGTTTTAGAATTTCACCTAATTTTCCGTCGTGCTATAGGCGAGTATTACAAAAAAAGCTCTCGGCCGTTAAGGGTTAAATTACGGCAAATATTGTGTTCTATTTTTTTTCTGTCGTGTCTGGGTCTGTTTGTTCGGTATAAACGGCGATCGATTTCGATTTAAAGACATCATTTTCAAGCCGTGTTTCAATCGGTACTGGTGAGTGAGTCGATGTTCGTGTTTAGGAAGTTTTGTTGTTAAGGTCGTATCTACTCACATAGGCCTTTTATTATTATTATCTAGGTACGTATGTCCGTCTGAAGGTGTTTTCCGTTTATTAGGTTTGTAAAGGGATGCCCATTATTATTTGCGTTACAATATTAGCAATTTTGCCCATGAAATCTACTTTTTAACTACTACTTATTACGAATGGAACGGAAAGACGGTTGTTATTTCCCTCCGTCCTTTCTGTCTGTTGTTCTTTTGGTGTAAACGGCGATCGCTTTCGATGTGAAAACGTCATTGTAAAGCTGTGATACAATTCGTACTGTCGAGTCAGTGTTCGCGTTTAGGTAGTTCTGTTGTTAAGTTCGTATCTATCCATTTGGGTAGAATGCCAGCCACCTGGCACTTTATGCAAAGTACATCTCTCTATACCTGTGTCTTTTATTATTATCTAAATACGTGTGTCGGTCTGAGAGTGTTTTCCGTTTGTTCGAGTGTATGAGTAGATTTAGTGATATGAAAATTGTGTCTGAGCTCGTGTTTACACGTTCATTTATAATGTCACTGTTAACAGTTTCGTCTTCGTCCGTTTTTCGTTAGGATGTAGTACTGTCATACATTTATCTATTTCTCTTGGTGTATGTCCGTGAGTGCCAAGGTGTAATGTTGTGATTAATTAATATAAAGACAAGAAAAATGTTTGCCCTTAATGACAGTTTTCTTTGTTTTCAGCTTGAAATTTAATTAAATTTTTAATTGACTCAATTATATAGTTAATTAAAAGTTATTACTTTTATTCGACCTTTTTTAATTCAATTAAATATGCACTTATCTTTTAAACGGTCTTTTAAATAATTAAACGATTTTATTTTTTCGATATTTCGCTTTCCTGTGGAAAGTTTCTTCAGGAAATTATTTTTTTTTATATTTTACAAAAACATAAAATTATAACAATTTGAAAAGAAAAATTTTTGAAAACATTTGACAAAACATATAAAAAAATGCTTTGTCAAATGTTTTCAAAAATTTTTCTTCTCAAATATAGAAATATCGAAATATCGAAAAAATAAAATCGTTAAATTATTTAAAAGACCGTTTAAAAGATTAGTGCATACTTAGTTAATTAAATACAAACTTTTTTAATTAAATAAGTCAAACTTTTCTGCTGACTTTTTAGTTCTTTAATTAAGCAATATCATGATGTGCTGGAGTTTTATTATCAACAAGACAGCGTAGCATGAACCACAGCTTTTGCCATATTAATTTATTGAAATGTTTGGCAAACGCATAATTTCACGTTTTGTAGCCTTCGCATGACTAACTCCGGTAGATTATTTGCTATTCTATTTGAAGTTGCTAGTCTAAGCCGATAAGCACGAATCGAAGGACCATTTGGAAGGAAATACTTGCCGCATGATTGCCGATATACGGCCACAAATATGGGAGAAAGTCATTGACAATTGGACTTCTAGATTTGATTACATCCGCTTCTGTTGTGGCGGTCATATGCCAGCAGTCATAGTTAAAGCCATAAGATTACATTTCAAATATTAGTATATTTCAGGCTAATTTAGTAAAATTTATCTTTGTTTTTTTTTTGATTTCAAAGTTCTATACCTCTATAAATACATTTTTTATGTTATAGCCCACATATCGCTTTAGCCATATGAAATTATCAAAAATCCCCAACAAAGTAATGGAGTAAAACCCAAAACTATTTCTTAAAAGTAAAATGATGACATGGAAAAATAAAACACCGCCCTTACAAAGAGAAGTGACTGCATAAAACTAGTTGTGAGATGGAAAAAATGTTTTTTTTTTTTTCAAAAAATTAAAATATTTAAATGTTAAGTTTTGTTGCACAAGTTCTTTTTTTTTGGTTTTTTTGTTTTAATGAGACCGCATTCTTTTCCAAATCGGTGTTAAGTTTTGTTAATATAAATGGCTGCATGCAATGTTTTAGGTCACCACACGTGTGAAAAGTGTTTATGCGCAGTTACACATGCAAACTATGATTGGCACAAAATGATTTCGTTTGGATATTGATGAAATTACTAACAGGGTTCGTTATGTCATGTGATTGTCGTATTAGTCTCTTTTGAAATATAAATCTTGTATGTTGTTTTAAAATTCAATTCAATTCAATTTCATAAATATAAAGCTTTTAATTGTTTTAATTAATTAATTAATTATGGGTTTCATAAACGATATTTAGTGGCATTTAATAACCAGATGTTTTGCCTCTTAATTATTTACTAAATTATACAATTTATCGGCAAATCTTAACAATTTAGAATTTTAATTGTAATTTATATTTCTTTTCAATTTTCAGTGTTAATTAGATAACACAAGTTATATAATAGAATTAATATAAATCAACACTTTTGTTTAATTAACAATTAAAACAATAAACAAATTAATGATTTCAAGAAATTGTTTGTTGAAATGAAATTTTTTTTTTTAATCACAAAAATATTTTAACATGAAAATACTATTTGTTAAGCCATAAATAAGGCTTTTTATTTTTTATACGTATTTTCTTAGCTCTCAATATTAACAATTAAAATTCCTTACAAGTTTTCTTGCCGTTTTGTACGTTTTACGTTCTAAACAGCTGAATTGTCTGCGAGTTGTCATAACATTTACGTATGTGAAATTTCATAACTGAAACAAAAAAAAAAATATATTTAAATTTATTAAACGGCCATTGAATTTGTGATCTTGTATACAATAAATTTTGTAATAAATTAACAGCAAATTTTTTTAACAGCGACGAGAAGAATAAGAATTTACAAAGAAATACTTATTTGTGTGAATTTAGAGGAAGTGCAAACAGAACTTATGAAATAATTGTCAACACGCGATTACAATTTTTTTTGGTTTTTTTTTTCGTTTGTTTCACAGAATATTAAGTTAATGGGATGTGGAAAATTCTGTTTTGTTTTAATATTATTAAAAATTTGCAAATTTGGTTTTTGCAAGATATCAAAAGAATTTTATAATTTGTTGAACAAAGCTTTTTATTTTACAGCTGTTGACAGTAAATTAGAATCTTTATGTAAAATTACGAAAATAACTTATAATTATATTACGTGCGCTGTCAGTCGTTTATCTATATCATTATTTTTATTTTTTTATGGTTATGTAGTTTTTGGAAAACTTCACTTTGCAAACGTGCTGATATTAAAGGCAAAGAATGTCCGGAAAGATATTGTGGCCTTCTGTATATCAAACTAATAAAGCCATTGCTCATTTTCAAAATTACAGATTCATAACACACGAGCATGTTTTAATCAAACCCGCTTCAATCGAAAGTTGAGAAATTTAAAAAGAAAGAAAGAAAAAAAAAGTCCGAAAGAAAAAAAAAGTCCGTACTTTTTTTTCTTTCTCCGTACTTTTTTTTTTCTTTCTCGGACCAGCTCTCAGGGGATGACCCCTATACATGCAATGCACTGTGCCAGAACTAGCAAATTAGGTTATGGGGAAGAGGAGTTAATTCCACAAACGGACTGTTCTGCTAAAAACACGAATTAGTTGAGAAATTTAAAAAGAAAAAAAGAAAAAAAAAAGTCCGAAAGAAACAAAGTCCGTACTTTTTTTTCTTTCTTTTTTTATTTTAGAAAAAAAAGTCCGTACTTTTTTTTCTTTCTCCGTACTTTTTCTTTTTTTTTCTCGGACCAGCTCTTAGGGCATGACCCCTATACATGCAATGCACTGTGCCAGAACTAGCAAATTAGGTTATGGGGAAGAGGAGTGTTTGTAGCGATTCAATTTAAACTTTCCTACATGAAAAGTGATAGAAAAGACCTCTGGAAGGAGTTAATTCCACAAACGGACTGTTCTGCTAAAAACACGAATTATCCTTGTTATACGTAGTGCGATTCACTTACTATTGTAGTAATGATAAAACAGTGAAATACATACTTTTAATCACACGCTATAAATTGACAATGTGATTTTAAGATAAATAAATTTTATTTTTATTTAAGGGTGTCAAGATAAATACGTGAATTCATGTCTTCTCTAAATATCGGCTTTTTCCACTTCAAAATATCCTTTTTTTTTGTTAATATTTATTATGTATTAAACTTTTAATAGAGCGGTCGATATTTCTTTTATAAAATTTTTAAATATTTTTTTAATAGAATTTAATTATTTATAGCAATAAAGTTTAATTTTAATGTAAATTTCATTTTAACAGTGTAATTAGCAGTATGTGGAACGTATTTAAAGTTTTTGTAGAACGTGTTTAACTGACGTATTTATCTTCACACCCTTTTTTATTTTTAGCCCAACTTTACTCAATTCAATTTGCCGAGATATTTTACACCTCCGAAATTCGACATGAAATAACAAGATAATAAATAACTAACCATCTTTATCCCATGCTAGATTTTGAAAGCATTTTTACTCAATTTTTCTTTGCATAAATAGCACTGAGCGTATTTCCCCTTAAATTTGATACTGTCAAAGCAGCATTAACAGTATTTACTGCTGGATGTATGATAAATATTGGATGAAATTCATTTTTTGCTCGCATGCATGCTATATTTTTAAAGGGTGTGAAGATAAATTCGTCAGTTAAATACGTCCTACAAAAATGTTAAATACGTTCCACATACTGCAAATTACACTGTTAAAATGAAATTTACATTAAGAATAAAATTAATTGCTATAAATGATCAAATTCTATTAAAAAAATATTTAAAAATTTTATAAAAAAAATATCGACGGCTCTATTAAAAGTTTAATACGTAATAAATATTCTTAAGAAAAAATAATATGTAAAAATAGGATATTTTGAAGTGGATAAAGCCGATATTTAGAGAAGACATGAATCGGGTCACCGAAATACTGGGAGTAGCCCAGGACTAGTAGATTGCAACGGTATATAATCTATGTCTGGATTCAGCCCGATATCGGAGATATAAATTTTTGAAAATTTTGCTTTTTGGGAAAAATAATATGCAAAAATAGGATATTTTGAAGTGGATAAAGCCGATATTTAGAGAAGACATGAATCGGGTCACCGAAATACTGGGAGTAGCCCAGGACTAGTAGATTGCAACGGTATATAATCTATGTCTGGATTCAGCCCGATATAGGAGATATAAATTTTTAAAAATTTTGCTTTTTGGGAAAAATAATATGCAAAAATAGGATATTTTGAAGTGGATAAAGCCAATATTTAGAGAAGACATGAATCGGGTCACCGAAATACTGGGAGTAGCCCAGGACTAGTAGATTGCAACGGTATATAATCTATGTCTGGATTCAGCCCGATATCGGAGATATAAATTTTTGAAAATTTTGCTTTTTGGGAAAAATAATATGCAAAAATAGGATATTTTGAAGTGGATAAAGCCGATATTTAGAGAAGACATGAACCGGGTCACCGAAATACTGGGAGTAGCCCAGGACTAGTAGATTGCAACGGTATATAATCTATGTCTGGATTCAGCCCGATATCGGAGATATAAATTTTTGAAAATTTTGCTTTTTGGGAAAAATAATATGTAAAAATAGGATATTTTGAAGTGGATAAAGCCGATATTTAGAGAAGACATGAATCGGGTCACCGAAATACTGGGAGTAGCGCAGGACTAGTAGATTGCAACGGTATATAATCTATGTCTGGATTCAGCCCGATATCGGAGATATAAATTTTTGAAAATTTTGCTATTTTTACATATTATTTTTCCCAAAAAGCAAAATTTTCAGATATAAATTTTTGAAAATTTTGCTATTTTTACATATTATTTTTCCCAAAAAGCAAAATTTTCAAAAATTTATATCTCCGATATCGGGCTGAATCCAGATATAGATTATATACCGTTGCAATATACTAGTCCTGGGCTACTCCCAGTATTTCGGTGACCCGATTCATGTCTTCTCTAAATATCGGCTTTATCCACTTCAAAATATCCTACTTTTGCATATTATTTTTCCCAAAAAGCAAAATTTTCAAAAATTTATATCTCCGATATCGGGCTGAATCCAGACATAGATTATATACCGTTGCAATCTACTAGTCCTGGGCTACTCCCAGTATTTCGGTGACCCGATTCATGTCTTCTCTAAATATCGGCTTAATCCACTTTAAAATATCCTATTTTTGCATATTATTTTTCCCAAAAAGCAAAATTTTCAAAAATTTATATCTCCGATATCGGGCTGAATCCAGACATAGATTATATACCGTTGCAATCTACTAGTCCTGGGCTACTCCCAGTATTTCGGTGACCCGATTCATGTCTTCTCTAAATATCGGCTTTATCCACTTCAAAATATCCTATTTTTGCATATTATTTTTCACAAAAAGCAAAATTTTCAAAAATTTATATCTCCGATATCGGGCTGAATCCAGACATAGATTATATACCGTTGCAATCTACTAGTCCTGCGCTACTCCCAGTATTTCGGTGACCCGATTCATGTCTTCTCTAAATATCGGCTTTATCCACTTCAAAATATCCTATTTTTACATATTATTTTTCCCAAAAAGCAAAATTTTCAAAAATTTATGTCTCCGATATCGGACTGAATCCAGATATAGATTATATACCGTTGCAATCTACTAGTCCTGGGCTACTCCCAGTATTTCGGTGACCCGATTCATGTCTTCTCTAAATATCGGCTTTATCCACTTCAAAATATCCTATTTTTGCATATTATTTTTCACAAAAAGCTAAATTTTCAAATATTTATATCTCCGATATCGGGCTGAATCCAGACATAGATTATATACCGTTGCAATCTACTAGTCCTGAGCTACTCCCAGTATTTCGGTGACCCGATTCATGTCTTCTCTAAATATCGGCTTTATCCACTTCAAAATATCCTATTTTTGCATATTATTTTTCCCAAAAAGCAAAATTTTCAAAAATTTATATCTCCGATATCGGGCTGAATCCAGACATAGATTATATACCGTTGCAATCTACTAGTCCTGGGCTACTCCCAGTATTTCGGTGACCCGATTTATGTCTTCTCTAAATATCGGCTTTATTCACTTCAAAATATCCCATTTTTGCATATTATTTTTCCCAAAAAGCAAAATTTTCAAAAATTTATATCTCCGATATCGGGCTGAATCCAGACATAGATTATATACCGTTGCAATCTACTAGTCCTGGGCTACTCCCAGTATTTCGGTGACCCGATTCATGTCTTCTCTAAATATCGGCTTTATCCACTTCAAAATATCCCATTTTTGCATATTATTTTTCCCAAAAAGCAAAATTTTCAAAAATTTATATCTCCGATATCGGGCTGAATCCAGACATAGATTATATACCGTTGCAATCTACTAGTCCTGGGCTACTCCCAGTATTTCGGTGACCCGATTCATGTCTTCTCTAAATATCGGCTTTATCCACTTCAAAATATCCTATTTTTGCATATTATTTTTCCCAAAAAGCAAAATTTTCAAAAATTTATATCTCCGATATCGGGCTGAATCCAGACATAGATTATATACCGTTGCAATCTACTAGTCCTGGGCTACTCCCAGTATTTCGGTGATCCGATTCATGTCTTCTCTAAATATCGGCTTTATCCACTTCAAAATATCCTATTTTTGCATATTATTTTTCCCTAAAAGCAAAATTTTCAAAAATTTATATCTCCGATATCGGGCTGAATCCAGACATAGATTATATACCGTTGCAATCTACTAGTCCTGAGCTACTCCCAGTATTTCGGTGACCCGATTCATGTCTTCTCTAAATATCGGCTTTATCCACTTCAATATATCCCATTTTTGCATATTATTTTTCCCAAAAAGCAAAATTTTCAAAAATTTATATCTCCGATATCGGGCTGAATCCAGACATAGATTATATACCGTTGCAATCTACTAGTCCTGGGCTACTCCCAGTATTTCGGTGATCCGATTCATGTCTTCTCTAAATATCGGCTTTATCCACTTCAAAATATCCTATTTTTGCATATTATTTTTCCCTAAAAGCAAAATTTTCAAAAATTTATATCTCCGATATCGGGCTGAATCCAGACATAGATTATATACCGTTGCAATCTACTAGTCCTGAGCTACTCCCAGTATTTCGGTGACCCGATTCATGTCTTCTCTAAATATCGGCTTTATCCACTTCAATATATCCCATTTTTGCATATTATTTTTCCCAAAAAGCAAAATTTTCAAAAATTTATATCTCCGATATCGGGCTGAATCCAGACATAGATTATATACCGTTGCAATCTACTAGTCCTGAGCTACTCCCAGTATTTCGGTGACCCGATTCATGTCTTCTCTAAATATCGGCTTTATCCACTTCAATATATCCCATTTTTGCATATTATTTTTCCCAAAAAGCAAAATTTTCAAAAATTTATATCTCCGATATCGGGCTGAATCCAGACATAGATTATATACCGTTGCAATCTACTAGTCCTGGGCTACTCCCAGTATTTCGGTGACCCGATTCATGTCTTCTCTAAATATCGGCTTTATCCACTTCAAAATATCCTATTTTTACATATTATTATTTCTTAAGAATATTTATTACGTATTAAACTTTTAATAGAGCCGTCGATATTTTTTTATAAAATTTTTGAATATTTTTTTAATAGAATTTGATCATTTATAGCAATTAATGTAAATTTCATTTTAACAGTGTAATTTGCAGTATGTGGAACGTATTTAACATTTTTGTAGGACGTATTTAACTGACGAATTTATCTTCACACCCTTATATTTTTAAATGTTTTTAATTCAGTTTATTTTAATTGTTTTTCCTTTTTCCAGTAAAATTGATTCGTTTTGAAAAAATAATGTGACGGAAATCATGTTTGCTTAAGAAATTTTTTTATAGCATGCTATATTTTTCTAAAAATTTTAAATACATTGATTTTATTTTTTTTCTTACTTTACTTCAGCGGAATATATACTAAACAAGTGAAAACACTTTCTTTCTCGCATGCTATATTTCTAAATGTTTTCAAATCAATTGATTTATCTCCCTATTCCACTTAATTTGATTTCTTGTGATAAAATAGTTTGTTGGCAAGCAATTTTGTTTAAGAAAACTTTTTTTTGGATGGCGGTTTTTTGAAAGCGTTTTAAATCATTATAGTTTTTATTGCACAAATCTTACCGTGCAGTATTTCCTATTAAACTTTATTTTGTTTACGCCTGAAGGGGATTAATGTTCTTTCAAATGCAGGGCAAATGTTGAGAAATCTTTCTTGTCGCATTCTATGTTTTAAAACGTTTATTTATCTCTTTTTTCTCATTCAATATGATGCGTTTTGGATAAAATAGTTTGATGGAAATTATTTTTGCTTAAGAAAACTTTTTATCGCATGCTACATTTTTTTTATTTTACTTTTTTTCTTACTTTACGTCAACGGAATTTATACTAAATAAGTGAAAATACTTTTTTTCTCACATGCTATATTTCTAACTGTTTTCAAATCAATTGATTTATCTCCCTATTTCACTTAATTTGATTTCTTGTGATAAAATAGTTCGATGGCAGGCAGTTTAGTTTAAGAAAACTTTTTTTGGATGGCGGTTTTTTTAAAGCGTTTCAAATCATTATATTTTTTTTTTGCACAAACCTTACCGTGCAGTATTTCCTATTAAGCTTTATTTTGTTTACGCCTTAAGGGGATTCATGCTCTTTCAAACACAGGGCAAATGTCGCATCTTTCTTGTCGCATGCTATATTTTACAACGTTTATTTATCTCTTTTTTCTTATTCAATATGATGCGTTTTGGATAAAATAGTTTGATGGAAATTATTTTTGCTTAAGAAAATTTTTTATCGCATGCTACATTTTTTTCCAAAAAGTTTAAATACGTTGATTTTATTTCTTTAATTTTTTTCAAGTCAGCGGAATATATACTAAAACTTTTTTTCGGATGCTATATTGTTCTTTATCCTTTATTTTTATTTTCCACTCAATTTGAAAAAAAAATCATTTTTGCTAAAAAATTTTTTTTATTGCATGCTACATTTTTTTCAAAAATTGATTTTACTTCTTCTAAAACCCGTACTGCTATATTAAAAAAAAATATCTCTAAATAGGCACTAAGTTAGAACCTTTATGATGCAAAATTGTTGCGCAATAACAGTTTTTGCTTGAAGTGTCTATGAGTTGAAGTGTAATATATCGACATAAGTCTGTGGGGTTAAAATTGTTCATCATAATAAGAGGTGACTTAAGAGAGAACTTTGCTGCAGTGTCGGCATATTCGTTTCCAGCAATGTTGCAGTGGCTGGGTACCCAAATTAGTTTCAAGTGCGGATGTCTTTTTATGATTTCATTCCGAATTTTAGAGGTATAGATGTTGTTGTTAGATGGATTTAAAATTGACTTGACTGATGAAAGGGAAAACGATTTATAAAGCGATTTTACCCTAATTGTTGCCAATGTTATGCAGTGCTCTGGTGATCGTTATTATTTCTGCTGAGAAAATGGTACTGTAATATGGTAAGTTTTCTATTACGATGACATTATGTTGTGTTGTAACACTGTATCCTATTGCATTTTCGGTTTTTGAACCGTCGGTGTATAAGAAGGTGTGATTTTGAAGTTTCTGCCTTACTTCTTTAAAAAAAAAATGTGGAGAATAGAGTACGATTATGACTTTTTGAGCACGGATATAAAGATAAGTTGATATTGTCCTTGTGAGTATTAACAACATGGCTGAAAATTGTTCGCTTTGCTGTATGACATTGAAATTGGTGTATTAAGAATTTGGCAGCAATTTCAAATTCTATTAATGGCGGATCGTATTCTTGGAATCTTTTTGGATTTGATAATTTTAGACATAATTTTGCTTAGAGGTGCTGTAGTGTCAAGAAACGACTTATACAGCTTTGTAGTACGTATGTCCCTTTGAATATCTAACGGTAATATATTAGCTTCTAGATACAGGGAATTTATGCGCGAAGTGGAAAAATTTCAGAGATTTTGAACTATTTTCCTTTCTTTCTAATTTCTAAAGTATTTGCATATTTCTCTTATAATATTTATTATATAATTTTTTACAAATTTAACATAATATTCTCATTTATATTTTTCGCTTTTATGCCTTTAAATTGCAAATAAGTATATCGCTTTGCACTTAAAGCCATTCTATTCTTTAAGAGAAGGTAAAGAAACTAAAGTAAAAATAAAAAAAAATTAAAAGATTTTTATAAAATATTTTTATTTACACACACACACACAAACATTCATACGTATAATATTTCAACTTTTTTATTATTCTCGTTGCCATAAAACTTACTCCCAACATGTCTTTTCTTTGCCTTTGGCTTAATTGATAAAAATTTATAATCATTTCAACATCGTTGTTGCACTTTATACAAGCGCAGCGCACCTGCCAATTTTGAATAGTTGGCTGGGTAAATTAAATTAATGACTTAAAGTTGGTAACACTCCCTTTGCTTGGGCTATAAACTTGGATATCAATTGCTTATACGCACTTGCAAATGCACACAGCCATACATTTACTTAGTACATTCATACATATATATGTACACTTATACATCTGCAAGTGTATAAATATTTTCTGCATATTTATTGTATTTGTATTTCATCCATTGTTACATTTCATTGTAAAACGTGCCAACAAATTTTACAACAATAAAAAAAAAGAAAAACGGAATAAAATAACTATGTACTACAACAACAACAACAGCAACAAAAAAATTACATAAGAATTGTCAACGTTATTGCTCTCATATACTACATAAACACACACATACATACATACATACATAAATAAATAACGGCACAACGTTCATTTTGTTTGTTGTCATTTATAAATGTAGAGCAAATATTTATTAGGTTTTGCATTAAATGGGAGAGGGAGTGAGTGTGTAAGAGACAACAAAAACAAAAACTAAATATTAAAAAACAAATGAAGGCAGGCAATGGGTTATAATAATAATAACAATAACAATAATAATCAGATACCAGCACTTTTTATATTAGAACTGCCAAGTTTTCTTAGAAAACAATCTAGTGATGACTGCATTTTTTCTTTACACATACAGTGGGCGGTAAAAACACAAAATACTACAACAGACTCTGATTTGCAGAAATCATAATAAGCAATAGCAATGCTACAGATTAATGCAAATAGTGGTCAAGTGCTGAAAATGTTAAGGAGCGCATTAAGCTAGTTGTTCTGAGAAATAATGCCGCTCTTTGTATTTTTAAATTTTGAAAAAATATTTCCTGAGAGATCATTGAGCCATCCCGGACTATGTAGCCGGCCTCTGTAATACAACAAACCCCGGCTACGGCCGGACGGAAGGATTTAATTCTCTATGGTATAACAAACACCGGCTTCGCTGACTAAAAGTTTTCGCTATAGCCAGAATAATAGAATAAGTCCTAATTAAATAGCTTCCATTAGGTGACTCCTAATTATAGCTCTTTAACACGTTCACGGACGCGAATGCTATGGCATTCATTTTCATAGTGATGTAAAATGACGTGAATGCTATAGCATTAAAATTTTAAATCCAATTTTTATTTATTTAATTTTATACAAGCTTAAGTTTTTGTAATTAATATACATTTCAAAATAATGACCAACTGGTTCATTAGTTAATTTCATATTATTTTATCTTTTCTCCATCTAAGTATTTACAAATTTCCTTAAGCCGACACATTGAGTAAGCTAGAAGTGTAATCGTCGTGGATGCTATAGCATTCATTGTATATAACGGTTAAAATACGATGTGGTGATTACTCTTATAATACATGTCTAATCAGATTTCGGATATTACAACTAGTTTCAAAAATAATTGCCTGTATATTTTTGCAGCTCTTTGAAAATTTTAGCGTCCGCGAACGTGTTAATTACGTACGTAAAATGAAATAACTTATATACCATACCTGAAGGTTGGAGGAGGAATATATTTTGTTAGCGAAGCTGCTGTTCGAAATATTATAGAGGAGAAAATCTTTCAGCCCGGCCGAAGGTCGGCTATACAGAAAAAGTTTGTAATATTTGAATGAACTGATATGTAATTTTAGTCAAATGTAATATCTTCCAATAAAAATCAAATAACTTCCAACAGAATTCAGTTAGGAGTTAATTCATTATAAAAAAACTCCCAATAAAAAATTATGAAATAACCACCAAAAAATTGGGAGTTATTTCATTATGAAATACCTCTAAATTTGTATGGGATTTTTGAATTTTTTTTTGGGAGTTATTTTACGGTACCACAAATCCACCGTACTGGGAGTGATGACAAACCTCAAGTGCGTGTTGAGATACCATTACATTAAAAAAACTGAATTTGGTGTGTTTTAGCGGCCGCAGGAATCATAGGTCCATATTTCTTTAAACACGATGCAGATCAGAACGTTACAATTCATGGTGACCGCTATAAAGCCATAAATATTAACCTTTTCCTAGTGGGCAGCAGGTGTGTTTACAATATGACGGCGCAGCTTGTCATACAGCTCGTGCCACAATTGATATTTTAATGGAAGCATTTGGTAACCTCATAGTTTCATATTTGGAGCCCACAACTTAACACCGCTAGACTATTTTCTAAGATGATATGTCTAGACTACCCCCGAAAACCCGAAACTATTGAACACTTGCAGCACAACACTTGGTGTGTTATTGCCAATATACGGCCATAAATGTTAAAAAACGTTAGCAAAAATTGCTTCTCCAGACAAGACTACTTTCAAACCAGCCGTAGCGGTCATACCCCAAAAGTTATATTTAAATTATAATGCCCGAAGATTATTTTACGAATAAAATAAATTTCTGAACAATTTTAACAATTCATCTTTTTTTTTGTTCCATTTCAAAATAATATACCTCTATAAAAACACCCTATTTATAGTGAGAAATAATGGTTCTTTGAGAACCAGTTTGTTATAACGCGTTTAAAGACATCGATTTCCCAGAACATGGATATTTATTAAATTTTTATGTGATAAATATTGATTATGAGATTTGGCAACTCTAATTTAAATCAAACAAAAATCGCCACATCATTCGAGATGAGAAAACATTATTTAACTATACTTCTTCAAAAATGAGATTGTTAATGTTTCTTAAAACAGTAACATATCGCTGAGTTCTTCCGATCAATTTATAAACTTTAATGTTTTATCCTTTTAACAAGCAGCTTACTTTTCTCTAGTGGTGTTAGGTTTGCAAAGGGATGCCCATTATTATTTTCGTTACAATTTTACCCATGAAATCTACTTTTTAACTACTACTTATTCTGAATGGAACGAAAGGACTGTTGTTATTTCCCTTCAATCTTTCTGGCTGCTATTGGCGAGTGCTTTCGATGTGAAAACATCATTGTCAAGCTGTGATACAATTTGTACTGGTGAGTCAGTGTTCGCATATAGATAGTTCTATTGTTAAATTCGTATCTATCCATGTAGGCAGAACACCAGCTATCTGGCACTTTATGTAAAGTAAATCTCTCAATACCTTAGTGTTTTATTATTATGTAGGTACGTGTGGTGTCCGTCTGAGGATGTTTTTCGTTTTTTCGTGTCCGTGTCCGTCTGAGGATGTTTTCCGTTTTTTCGTGTGCATGGTGTGAAAACTGTGTCGTTCGTTTATAATGTCACTGTTGAAAGTTTTTGTTTTTTATAGATTTCCATGTTTTCAAGAATGTCTAGTCTTCGTCCTCTTTTGCCAGGATGTATTAACGTCCTACATTCATTTATTTCTCTTGGTGTGCGTGTGTGTGTGTCCGTGAATGTGTCAAGATGTAAGGCAAAGTAGAAATCTTCTCTTTTCCGTTTATATGAGCGTATGTTTTCTGCAAACCTTGTTGTTAGTGTTCGTCCAGTTTGCCCTATAGAAGATTGTTTGCTGGTACAAGTAAGTCAAGTATACTCCCCGCTGGAATTAAATTTGTCAGTTGTTTCTGTCGTTGTTCTGAGATTATGTCTCAGAGTGTGGCCAGTTTTTAATGCTGGGAGTATTCCTTCTTTGTGAAAAAGTTTCGTTAGTCTGTATATTTCTGGTCCTGTGTAAGTAAAGGTACAGCCGTCGTGCTGTAACGATTGTCTCTTTGTCTTCTTTATTCCTGTTTTTAGTGTGTTGTATTGTCTAAGAAGTTTATCGATAATAGTGACCTTGTAGCCGTTATTTATAGCTATGGAGTAAATTCTATCGAGTTCTTTGTTGTACTTATCTGGAGTAAGTGGTATTATCTGAAGTCTGTGTATCATATGTCTAACTGCTGCTAGTTTATGTTGGGCAGGGTGGGTTCGAGGTGTTGTGGATGGTAGTGTCCGTCGTAGTTGGTTTTCTATATTCTATGTCAAATGTTGAACAGTCCGTTGCTCGTATTATAGTGATGTTAAGATAATGCAAATTTCTGTGTTGTTCTTTTTCCATTGTGTATTTAATGTTATTATGGATTGTGTTTAAGTTTGCTAGAATTTGTGCGCCGTTGTCTTGTTCGAGGATGCATATAATGTCATCTACGTATCTATAGTAATGAGTTATTTTGTGTTTTTTCATTACTGTTTTTTCGTTGCATGAAAATTTCCATGAAGATTGCGAAAGTTGGGAAAGATTTTATTTTATGCATTTTAGTTTCAAAAATCCTTAAAATACAAAATTCAGGACCAACTTTCTTCAAGTATAATAATGTTGAATTTTTCAAAATGTTGCTTTAGTGCTGTTTTTTCTAAAAATATAAATTGTATTAAATTTATAAGCATTTCGTAAACAGAAAACTAAACGTCAAGATTGTCATATAAGTTGCTCCACTGTTGGTGTAACGTATTTTATTTTTATTGTTCAAAATTCTTGCATAATTAAATACATTTAAAAATAAAAGCCGCACAAGACGGTTAAGTTCAAAAACAAAAAAAAATATATTTAAAACAAAACCGGAGCACTTATTTTTATTTTTAAAAAGAAAACGAAGTACAAACAATAAAAAAAAACTTTTCAAAATGAATATTGCAAAATTTATAAATAATTTAACGGTAAAAACTTGAATTACATTTTAAAGCCAAGAATTCAAGAATGTTAAAATAAAGTCATGCCAGCATTTAAACATACAAACAGAACCTGCAGAAAGCATTAAACAACAGGGTGCTTAACGTGATTGTCTTTAGTCTTTACTTAATTGACATGTTTCGAAACCAGAAACAATGAATCAGCCCAAGATGAAAACAACTTTACTTAATACTTAAACACGCACAGACGCAAGCAAGACTAGAAAAAACTGTTTATACACATGTTATTAAATATGATAAGAATAGAACCGAAGTTACCCTAAGATAATACTATAAAATATAAATTACAATAAAAAGCCCTTTTGATAAATTTTCACGTCTTTAGTTGCTTTCAAAGTGAATGACATGTTATTGACTTTGAAATGTTTACAGCAGACAGTTTTAGCTTGTGTTCCGTCAAGCATATGGAGGGGAAATATGTAAAATTAAATGTCATTTTAATTTTGACACATCATTAGTAAAATCAAAAATCATCAACAACTAAAGGTTAGACCATCTGTTATCATGTGCCCTGCAATTAAGTGTGTAATTGCAGACACTTAAACATTGAAACCAGTCAAAAATTTTTTTTCTCCTGGGCTGATAGTGTAATTGGACAGTGTCAGCTAAAATATTTCGTGCGAAAGAATTTTTTTCATATAAAATAAAAATTGAAATCAATTTCCTTTTTTTTTTCAATGTCAATTAAATATTAAATGAAATATTATTAAACAATTGGGAATTAAAACTTGCAAGTACACTGAAAAAAAGGATTGCATCTATTAAGATTGCTATTTAATTAAATTTTTAATTGCCTCAATTACTTATTTAATTACAAAAGGGAAAACTTTAAGTTCTGACTCTTTTTTTAATACATATTTTATTCCCGTCAAAATTAAGACTTTAAATTTTAGTTGCATTAAAAATTTTGTTTGTGTTTTTGAGTTTCGGATTAAAATTTTTTAACTTTTTGATTGATTCAATTAAATATTTAATTAAAAAATATATAAGTCAGAAAGTCGGCACACAAATTGAACGGATCTTTTAAGATCAAGCAGAAAATTTTAACTTACAAATGATTTCTATCAGGCACTGAGGTTTTAAGCTTAAAACTAGTAATGAACTGTATTTAGTATTTGGTCTCTCCTAGGAACTTGTCTATATCAAGTTAAGCGAACTTTTGAACTACGGTTTTTAATAAAGATACTATTTTTAGCACCAATAAAATTCGGCAGGAATATACAAGGAAACCTTAAAAAAGCGGTAGAATGGCAGGACTCTAAGGTAACTTATATTTTAACAAACCAGTAGAGAACCTCGAAAGGGATGGACGGATTAATTCTTAAAGATATTCTTGAAGAAGGAATTTAAGAATATGCTACGATCTTTTTTTTTTGTTGGGGCCGGCCAGTACACAGAGGATGACCCCTTCTCAGGCAATGCATTCTGCCAGAACTAGCAAATTAGGTTATTAGGAGGAAAGAAGTAGTAGTGTTTGTGACATTCGATTTGAATTTTCCTACAGTGAAAGTGACAGGAAAGACACCTGTAGGGAATTTATTCTACATACGAATTGTTCGGCTAAAAAACGAATTTTCACTGTAATGCGTAGTGCGATTCACTGGCCAATCGACCACAAATGGTTGGCGCTCTCAACGAAAATCGAGTCAAGCGCATAAATGTATGAGTTTCGGGATGAACAAGTTCCCTAATTTCGTTAGAGCACTTACCACTGTAGTAACGATAGAACAGTGAAATACAACCTACATTGCGTCGATGCTCTAGGGAATCAACAAAGTTGGACACCCTACCATTCCCAATGAGCCTCTTGACCCTCTCCTGCACGCGGTCAAGCAACTTCCAAATAGACTTTGCGGCGCCGGCCCATATATAAGTTGTATTCCATTTTTGGACGAATATAGGTGGTATAAATAGTACAAAGATCAGATGGATATCATTTTAGAAAACCGATGTACTTGAAAGTTTCTTCAGAAACCTGAAAAAGGTGTTTAGTCCATCGAACATCACACTGAATTTTAATTCCAAGAGGTGCCCCTGTAGGCTAGTAGATAGTGTACTAGCTTGTCAGTATGGGGGTTGTGCGTGCGATTCCCAACGAAGACCTTGGTTTTTTTCACTACAAAAATAAAAATTAACTGTCGGTGGGGCTGCTCAGCGATGAAGGCATAGTCACTGGTCGCTTAGCTGTCTTTATACGGCAGTTAATTTCCGCCTATCCTTCTACTTTCACCACCTGTTTCATCTCTTCTCCATCCCTTTCCTAAAAAAAATGTAGCACTGTGCTTGACTAAATAGGCATTGTTGCCTGAGTGCTACTTCTCTTTAAAAAAAAAAAACTAGTTCTGGCACAATGCAATGCATAGGTAGGGGTCATCCCCTGAGTGCTGGTCCTATAAAAAAAAAATAAAGAGCTTCCGATATAATACTTATACCACACCCATAGTAAAAGTTGCAGGACCATTTCCGAACAGAAATAAAACATGGCGTCTTACGGACATTAAACTCGACTCTATTCGCACGACCCCATTCGGAGATGGCCGCGAGATCGTGATTGAGCGTATCATCCATGTTCTGTCTTTTAGAACTCACCTCCAACTTGTTTGATCTATTACCATATAAATACGAATGACATGGCTGTATGAATGGGCTGAAAGTTTGACAAAGAAGATCGTTTAAAAATATAAGAAATAGGGTAGGAGAAAAAACTGAACCTTGCGTTACCCCTGAATTAATCTATAACAACTCGTGGGTCGATTTCTGAGAAAACTCGATATAAATCTGGAAAAATTATCACCGACACCAAAAGCAGCAAGTTTTGACAGAAGTGCATAATGCTACACTCTATCAAATGCTTTGGAAATATCTAGAGCCAACGCCTTACCCTCTCTGAAATGATATATGGAGTTGCACCATAGCAAAGCCAACAAGTCGCCCTTAGATATCTGCCTTAGCAACAGAATAAAAATCAATAAAAATGATACCTGCAGACAGTGTCTAGAAAAGGGTGAGGAGGAAGCTCCCATTGTGTCTGAAAATTCAACACTGGCTAATGTTAGGCAAGCTAGCTAATGGGCAAATTTGAGGTTAGAAAGAACATTTTTTTCGACAACTTCAGTCTTATTGATACCAATGTAAAATAGAAATATGGGAATTAATAATGGAATACGAATGTCGGGCATATATCTGCAATAAAAAAGAATATTAACGGTAAAAAAGAATAATAACGGTCGGTATCCTCAAATCACTACAATCGATAAAAACGCTTGTGGAGCATAAATCATTGAAAATCGAAGGGGGCCAAAAGTTAGTTAGTGCTCTGTTTGAGACAAAAAGGTTATAAAGGTTTGAAGGACTAATTAAAACCTCGTTTGACAAGTTTGAAATTCGCGATTAAAAGTCAGGAATCTTGTTATATTCGTTAATAATATAACACTATTCAAAACGCAATTTTGGCCAATAGAACTGTATAACAAATTATACGACTTATTATTTCAGCAACATTTTTCTCTGCAAATATTTCATTTCAGATTTTCGCTTTTTATGAAAAAAACTTTTTTGACATTATTTGAACAACACTGTACTTGTATGTTAGTGTTGTGGTGGGTAATTTAAGTCATCAAGAGGGCGTGTGTATTATATATGATAAGGGATTTTATGCTGTTATTAATTTCAGTGCATGATATTGTACAAGCATGTAGTTTGATATCATTATCAATGTTGTTGCATTGTTGCCACTTGGTTTGCGTGAGTGTTTATAATGGTGTTGAGTTTAAGATGTAAAGTTTGCAGTCGAAATCTTAACAAATGGCGTGTTGATTTTTTTGGTTTTCTTTGTAATTAATTCGTAGAATTTTTTGATATTTAAATAATATTAAAAAAAAAACTTATAATTAAAAGTTTTTATTAAACAAAAGAAAACTAAATGATGGTTGGGACATTTAACAGGAAGCGGACAGTCGAGAAATTGAACTTATTTCGATTGTGCCGTTGTTGTGCCGTAAACTAAGCGTTCTTGTTAATTTAGTATTATGTGTTTAAAATGGATAAAATGCTATCATTTCCCTTGCTATTTTCGCGAACATGGTTGTCAGTTTAAAATGCCAAATAATTTTAAAAACACCATTCTGGATAAAATAGAAAAAAAAATTAAATTATTAACAAAATAGAATTAACGTGAAGAAAATTTTGATATGGCATAAATTAAATATATTAAATGTAATATTTCATAATCCCAATAAAATAAACTTTAAGCTTTAATCACCGCAAATTAGTTTCACAAGATGATAGAACTTTTGCGGCAAAATCAAAACTTGGCAAAAGTATGAAGACAGAGGCCCCTTCAAATAATAATGTTAACATCTACGGAAGAGGCTGTCTCTAATTTACAATCCAGATAGTCGTGCGTTTGATATTCAATCATAAAAAAATAACCATGATCCAGGTGATAACACAAATCACTTAAGAATAACAATCATAAATTTGAAGATCAAAATGGATGAAAACCGGGATTTGTAAAGATAACTTTTAAAAATTATAAATAACTTACAAACCCGGCGAACTCTGTTTCGCCACCAGATGGCTTAGTTTTTTGTAACATTTCGTTTGGGGATTAAAAAATGAAGAAAAATTATTTTTTCTGGAAAAACATTATTTCATTGCACAACAGTAATGAATTCATTTCGATTACAAAAATGACGTGGAATTTAGTTGAACTTCTCTAAGTAAAACATGAAAGTGAATCCAAAGTAAATGCTGAATCGCAGCGTTATACGTGTCCGCAAATTATCCGTTTCACTGAAGTGCTCTTTGGTAAACCACATTTTTTTTTTGGTCTGACGTTAAATACGGTGTGACTTCTGATCGTCTGATGGTGTAGTGTGTGGTGTATGTGTAGTTGTTATGTGTTGCAATTGAGTGTGTTTGTGTGATAAATTGATTGGTGTGAGTGATTGATTGAATAAAATCTTTTAACTTGCAAGTCGGCATGAAGCCGCCTTCTCGCATAATATTTTAGCTCCAAAGGAAGTCATGCGAAAACAGTTATTGTATTCAAGAATGTGTTGAAGGAAATGGTTGCAATCGGGCTCAGTTCCATCGAACAATGGTTTCAGTGACTGTGGTGGTGTAAGTAATGGATCCAGTTTGACTTTTCCAGTTGCGCAGCACAATAAAGCCGTTTCTCTTTTCAACTTTAACGCATTGCAATATCGGCATACAGTCGTCATTGGTCCAATATCTAAATTGTCATCATCACTGTAGTTCGCAGTGGGATCATATTGGAATGCCAAGCGATTGTATGATGCCAATGATCTTCATGTGCTCACGCGTTGTCTCAATCGGGCATTTTCTCTTATTATATTTTGTCTTTCTTCGCTTAAGTTATGTGAATACACATGTTGCTGTCGTGCATATCTTGTGCGGCGGCCGATGTTCACATGTCGTTCTCTCGCCATTTTGGACTATGGACAGACTAGTGAATTTAACCTCAAATGCACGATCCACATAATTTACACAGTTGAACTCACCACCTTGAGGACAAATGCCTGCTGTTGAATTTGAATAAAAATTTGCATAATACGCGTGTGATTGATTTGATGGTTTCCAATTGAACTGTTAGGAAACGAATAACTTTAACCTCAGTTTCACGTGCGCATGAGTAACTGTCAGACAATGTATCACGCACCGGCGCCATCTACTTAAAATAAAACGTACTTATTTTCATAAGGGATACTCATACACCACGTACTGGTGCCGTTGTAGTACCTGCTATGTATCAGAGATGGCGCTGTAGGTGAAAAATTATTTTCCCTGCTTTCCTGCTTTTCTCTTGAAAAGAGACCTTTACAACCAATGCAAAACCGCGAAAATCGGAAATTTTGCGTTCTTGAGTTATAGGCTCAGAAAAGTAAACCCGACTTATTTTTATATATAAAAAAAGATGAAAAATAAATTGAACAACGGACATTTAGAAGTGATAAAATAATAAAAAGATAAATCTTTATGTTTCTGTTTTCATCTTTAGCAGAAGAAACAGTAACAAAACTTATTATCTTAACATCAATAAGTTAGCACTTTTCAGTATAAAACCTAATTTTGCCAATTTTAAGTTGGCAACGCATTTTTAACTGGCAGCCGTTTCATCAGCTGCCAAAGCTTTCAAATTTTGAAGATTTTCCCCTAAAAAAAAGAATGCCGTTGATGGCGATTTTCATAAAAGAATTGTTTTTTTAGCGATGACACTGACTTTTGTTTGAGTGGATACTTCAATAAGAAAAACTGCCACATTGGGAGTGGTGATAATCATTAAATGTATCACAATGTCTCGTGACATCCAGTAAAGCTAAATATTTAGTGTGCTCTATGAGCTGGTCAAATCATTTATCTGTAGTTCTTTGAAAACGATGCTGGTTAGAACGTTATAGCCAATGGTGACCATGATTACTGACATTTTCGTTAAACAATTTAAAACACATGATGTTTAGCAGCAGCTGTGATTTTAACAAGACGGCGCAACATGTTACACAACTCGTTATACAATTGATTTAATGAAGGAAACGTTTGACAACCGATTCTAAGAGTGCGCGATTTGACGCTGCTAAACTATTTTCTGTAGGGATATGTTTGACTTGGAGGAAAATATTCACCGCTTACTGTCGATTTACGGCCATATAAAGTTATCAACAAAAACATTCCAATTTGCCGGCTTATGTTTGTCAATTTAGAGAAGTTAAGTGATACCACTATTCTCGGTGGTAAGCAAAAAAAACATTTTGACTACGTAAATAATGAACGTTGAACTTCAAATATCTCTTATGGCCAAAAGTAATGTAGCCTTTGTCTAGCTGAAATATGTGCACATCAGTAAACTGCATACGCATCTATATATGTATTCGTATGTATGTATTAATGCATGTATGTGTGCGTGTACTTTAACCTTGAATTTTTATGTTTTTGGAATTTTTTTTTTGCAAATTTGTTCTTTGAAAAAAATTGGCTATTAAATCATAAGTATCCATTATAATGCCCTAAAGAGCGCATATCTGCAAACTAATACGACCGACACATAACACTACACCTCAAATGTGCGTTCTGTTGAATATTTTAATACCTTGTTTTTTGTTATCCTCAATAAAATTCCTCTTTTTAGAATTACTATACCAAAAGTTTGTATGGATTATGAGTATTTGATTGTAATATTGTTGTTATTGTTTTTTCTTTTTATTGTTGGAAATTAGCATACACACACACGGTCTTTTCAACGTTGCTGTTAGTTATTGTTGAATTTACTTTAAAGTTTATTTTAACTTACAATGGAATTGTTTTTTTTTAGATTTTTATCGTAATTGTTGTTACTGTAGTTGTAATTATACTATAGTGTATTGTAATTGTTAATTTTATTTAGCGGTTGTTTACCATTGATAACAATCGTATAAAGATATTGGAGGTAAAGAAAATATCTTTGTTTTGTTTTTTTTTTTTTTTATTGAAATTCTAAGCATGTAAACCTATTTGTTAAACTACCGACTCTAAAGCTGAGCGTGACTTATTATACATTCAGTACTAAAAATTATAAATTAAAATAAAGGGTGGGCAAATTAGAGGTTAGCAAGTAAATTGGCTTAAAGCACACACTTTTGTTAAAAACATTAAGTTTTACTGGTACCAACCATTATAAAGTAGAAATAAGGGAACAAATAATGGAATATTATGTCGGGTAAATGCCCACCTCTAGCACAATTGCAGACGTTGCAAAAATTTTCAATCACATTATGCAACAAAGTTTCGTTTATCTTGTCAATTCATCGTCAAATTTTATCTTTTATAGCGTCAGTTGTTTGTGGGGTTATTCAAGTAAACGGCTCTAGGGAACATAATCCAGCGTCATTAAATCACAAGAACATAACCGCCTAATAGAAAATTAACCGCATTACTAAAGATAAGTTTGTTGAATAGAGGTCCGATAGAATTTACTAAAAAAAAACGTAGCTTGTGGAGCTAACCTGATGGTGACCATAACTTTGGGTGAAGCTATTGGGGTACCTATTTATGCAGCTTGGCTATCGAACAAACCAGCCAACCTCCTGTTTTTCAGGTCAGCATTTGTGTCGTACGTTACCATCCTCGTAGTTTTAATTAAACAAAACTTAATCAGCATTTTACTCCCCCTTCATTACTAACAATTAATTAGACAGAGAATAAAGTCTTTTGCGTTTAACAACTACTGCAGCAGCGGTCAAACCCCAAAAGTCATTTTCTGAGATTAAAAAATTTTTATAGAAACAGAGATCAATCACATCAAGACATCATGATGACCACACGAATGAAAATTTTAACAAGAAAAAAAAAGGTTTTTCATAGCAACATTGTAATCAATTGGTAAAAGTACATTTCCGCAAATAATTTTTCCCACACAGCTGCTATAAAATTAAATATCTTTTAAACAAAATAACTAAAATTTAGTTACGTTTTTTTTCCAATAATTCTGAGTGAAATCTTCTATTCATTTTCAAAGGCTTTTATAAATTGGGCTTTTTAATAAAGATCTCTTTTCCTGGCATTTACATAATTTAAATTGCCAAACAACACGCACACGTCAATTTGGGTAAATATTTGTTAAGAATGCTATTCTAACACCGAATTCAAAAAGCAGTAAGGAGAATTTTTAATAAAACATTTTTGGCATAAAAACCTCTACAAAGACTTCAAAAGATTTTTGATTATTTATGAGAATTTTTTTTTTTTTTTTCAATTTTGGCTGATTTGTTTGTTGTTTATTTATGATTTTTAATACTCACCAAGGCATTTGTAAGCTTGGTAAATATTTATTTGGAGAAAATTAACCCCTCTCATGTTCATGCTACAGCCAAACATATGCCGTCTGGTTTGAGGTTTATTTGTTCTACCAACAAATTTATTTGTTTAATTTACCAAAGTGATTTTGGTGTTTCAAGCTGCATACGACCAGTCGGCACACATTGCACTTTAACAGTTAAACGCACAGTGGTGTTTAACGAGAAATAATAATAAAATTTTTCAAGGTACAATTTAAAAATTTGTTTCTTAAAATTTAAGTGAATTTTTATTTTTTTACAAAATCGTATTTATAAATGTTACTGCAATTTTCACACTCAAACGCTCTTAAAGTAAGCAGAATTAATTAAAAGTAGATTGCAATTCTTAACTTTATTAAGCACCATTAAAGTGAAAATTCAGAGTGGAGGGTTGGATTTTGAAATAAACATTTCGTACAGAAAAAACATGGTTATGGTATCTACACAAGAACCATATTATTTTAATTTTTAAAAATGAAATTCCTTCATTCCACCATCAACGTTAAAATGCAGAATTGAGAGCTTAATTTTTAAATTAAAAATTTTATACTTTTAACAATTCGCGCAGAAAAAATTATGGTTGTGGTATCTGCACAAGAATCATATTATTGTAGTTTTAAGAAGATAATGGTTACGTTAAATATATTGAGGATATTCAAAACAATATTTTATTCACAATAAAAATATTTTATGCTCTTGACTTTCATATTTTTCATAAAAGTATTTAACCTAACGAATCCAGCCTAAAGAAAACAGCTGATAATGTGCGGTATCTGCTATTTATCAGCTGCCAATATTAAAAATTTAAAAAAAAAATGTATTTGCAGATAGATTTAAAAATTTTTATGTTTACCGTTAATGATATTAAAGAGCTTTGTTGAAATGATAACATAGAACTGTTAAAAGTATTATAAATTTTCAAGGTGCTCTCCTTCTTCAAATTTTAATACTTGAAATAAGTCGTAAAGTGATTTGGAAAATTTGGGTGTGATTTTACGCCAACCCGCAACAAATTTGGTTTGTGAACAAACCGCTTTCGGCTATTTGCCATCTTCAGTGTTTTTTAAATGGTTTTTAGCCATTTTCTTCTTTCCATGTCAACGAATCTCAAATTTAAAAATTCCCAAAAATTTTTTTAATTTAAATTTTTAAGCGTGGAGAACGATAGAAAGGATAGAAATGGTACATCATTAAAAAATCCTACTCAATATGATTTTGCTATCTTTCGTTGTTTCTATGGAAATTTCAGCTTGGATGCATAATCGAAATGTTTATTCCTTGCCATAATTTTAAGGGAGTTGAATGAAATCAAAAGGTTTAGGTCGAAGCTAAAAATATTAAAGTTCCGTTGGGCACTTGTCCAGTTTTCATGACAAAAAATACAAATTCCAGTTGGGATTGTGAATCTAATTTTCGCTATAATGATTTTGCTAAAACTACACTTTAGACCCTTTTGTAAAAATTTATAGACTTTTCCCCACACAATTGTATAGAAAGAAAGTGTCTACTGCATAACAAACTGTCAGACTGCATTCACTTTTTTTGGCATTTTCCATCAGTGTACTCTAGCGTGAATTGATGGATGCTGAAAGAACTTCATCAAGTGGTTCAGAAATACTTTTTTTTTCTAAAGAGAAGTAGCACTTCAGGCAACGATGCCTATTTGGTCACAACCGAGCTACATTCTTTAGGAAAAGGATAGAGAAGAGATGAGACAGGTGGTGAAAGTAGAAGAATAGTAAGCTCTTATTTTTTTAGTCAAAACAGCCACCTACTAGCCTACCGGGCAGCTTTCGTTTCTAGAAGACCCATGTTATCGGAAATTAACTGTCGTATAAGATAGCACAGCGACCAGTGACTATGCCGACAGTCAATTTTTATTTTTTTTTTTTGTTTGTAGTGAAAACAGCCAAGGTATTTGTTGGGAATCGAACCCACAGACTGATAAGCTAGTACACTACCTACCAGCCTACAGTGGCATCTACTTGGAAAAGCAATCATCGATTCACACATCTTATAGACAACGACTGTCTTATTGCTGAATTGTATTTAGCGGTTAGGCTTGTTAACAAACAAAATAGTGGCGTTTGATAAGAAACCAATCGACAAGAGATACTACAGATTCTAGCGTTCGGTGTCGTTTAGATGCGGTTTACGGCATTATTGGACCTTGTTTTATTAAACAAATTAATCCGAAGCTTTATTAAGATCGACAGAGGTCATTACAGCACTACGATCAATGATTGTTTTCTCTTTGAAAATGTAGTTCGCATTTATCCGAGAGCGATGAAGATTCAATAAAATGGCGTAACAAATGCCGTACAGAAACCGTAACTATTGACTTCGTAAAATTAAAATTTTGTTACAACTTGATTTCGAGAAATGACTACTGCTCTCTACGATTGATCTTGATTATAACCTATGAGGCGGCGTAAAGCCACTTTCTTCAGCTAGCAACAGTTAATGATGTGTAAGTGTTATACGTAACATGCAGTCAGCATTACCTAATAAAAAACGCTCAAACTTAAACCTCCAGAATACGTTTCGTCAAGAACTGTTCCGCTGGTCATATGGCGGAAATCATTTTCAAACGTTAAATTTTAATAATGTTTCGAATTAAAAAAAAGGTATTTTCATTAAATTTAAAATGGTTTGTGTTATTTTTTTTTTAACTTAGTGTGCTATCCGTCGTAAACGAAAACCATCCATTATTGAAAATCTCACTAACTATAGGAAAAGTTTAAAATGCCTGTTTTTATTGGCATTTCTTTGCACTGTGTGGATTTTTTTGTCTAGATTTAATTACTTTAACCCCTGTGTAAATGCACCAATATTTATCCTACACCACTATTCCCAGCAATACGAGCGACCCCTTTGGGAATTTGTTTTGTTAATTTATTTTATTAAACGGAATACATTCGGGGTGAAGATACCAAACAATAAATTATTAATGAACAGCCAAACACTGTTTTCTATAATTTGTTTGGTTAGCGAAGAGTGTTGCTTTGTTGCTTAATCGCCCACAGACGGGATAAGAAAATTTGGGTTACAAGAGCGTTAGAAATTCAATGATGGGGAGAGATGGAAGCAATTACGAAGAAAAATAAAAAAAGATACCCTTGATGACGGTGGTTTAAGATTTAAAAAAATGAATGATTTTATTTGACCTTTTCCTCGTATAACAGTCTTTCGTGTGTCACCAGTCTCAAAGAAGATGAAATTAGCTAATAAATTCAATTCTTTGAAATCGAAAAATAATTTGAATTCCTATCGCAAATCCAAAAATTATTTATTTTAACCTGTTTTAGCTAGCAAATCGACGAGTTTAAAATTGCAAATAGGGCAGTAAATTTGGGATTTATTTAGGAAATCTTTTATATAATTCGGTTGGGATAAATATTGGCAATTTATTGTTAAAAAAATAATAAAGAAATTAATAAAAAAATTAAAAAAAAAACAGACAGCTGCTTTCACGACCCATTGTTTTGCATTCCAAGTCGATGGAAACGATTAACAAATTGAAAAAGTTGGACCTTGAAATCCTTTAACCGTGCCAGTTTTTGCCCAATCTGTTTCGAATGGCTACTACCTGTTAAGAGGCCTCCAAATAATACCCAGAGTAAAGATTCCATAGAAAAAACTATATTTTTAATTTTAGCCTTTTTTGGTAGGACCGTTCCTTTTTTAGGGTTGTGACAAAAATCAATTGATTTTAATACACAAACCAAAAACAAGCAAAAATTTTTTTTCCAAAAGTATAAAAATAAATTCTTTCAAACGAAAACACAACCAAAAACGATGATATTAGAATTTTTTATTTTTTAGTAATTAATTTTAATAAAAAATTTTTAAAAAACTTTATTTTTTATTACTTTTTCGATATTTCGCTACACCGTTGGTTGGCATCATCAGGATGACCTAGTGCTTAAAATTAATTACTAAAAAATATTAAAAAAGGTCAAAAAATTATAACTATTATATAGAATTTTTTATTATTTTTTGTTTTATAAAAATTAAATATTGAGCTTGCGATTACCTCAATTGTTTTTTTTAGTTTTGTTTTAATTTTCTTCGTCGACTTTATTTCGTTGAATTGTTTGTTGTTTTTCACAATCCCGCACGTAATAAGATCACTTCATATAAGAGCATTTGATATTAGCTCTCCAGTGATTTTGTACGAAATGCTGTCAAAAGTCCAAGAAACAATGCTGCTATAGTAGTACTCTGTTCATGTTGAAACGGCAACATTTTTTCAGCTTCAAAATATTGAAAATGCAACGTTTTTTCAACTGGAAAATGTTGAAAAGGCAACTGAAAAATATTCTAAATATTTTTATTCTAAAATATTTTTTAAGTAAAAATCTTTCTGGCAACATTTTTTCAACTGAAAAATGTTTCTGTCAACATTTTTTCAACTGAAAAATGTTTCTGTCAACATTTTTTCAACTGAAAAATGTTTCTGTCAACATTTTTTCAACTGAAAAGTGTATCTATCAACATTTTTTCAACTGAAAAATGTTTCTGTCAACATTTTTTCAACTGAAAAATGTTTCTTTCAACATTTTTTCAACTGAAAAATGGTTCTATCAACATTTTTTCAACTGAAAAATGTTTCTATCAACATTTTTTCAACTGAAAAATGTTTCTGCAACATTTTTTCAACTGAAACATGTTTCTACCAATATGTTTCTTAACTGCGAAACAATATGAGTGGCATTTGTTTCGTACGTATAGATGGATCAAACCAATATTTGTAATAATGTGTTTTAAGTCGATTGTGCCAAAAAATTTGAAAAAAAAAATTGGGAAAACCCTTAAAAAAAATATATTATTTTTCGTTCCATATTTCTTGTTGTCCCGAATCTTCTAAAACACAATTTTTTCCATACACGAGCATGAAGAGGGTGTCCGCCGGGAAGGTATTCTACTTTGTGGCAAATTTATTACAGAAAAATATTCGATAAGCCAACGTCTTTTAATTGCTAAAACATTTTATCCAAATCAATCATCGATTACTGTGACGATGAGAAAGTTATGTGAATTTTTTGGAACAAACAACGTGGCAATAACACGCACTACTTATCATGTAATGAATGATTGCGAAGAAAGAGGGTTTGTAAGTGATAGGCCCCAGCATGGACCACATTACTGCTGCTCAAGAAAGTGTTTGAAACAATCCATCGACATCAATTCGACGCCGTGCTCAGGAGCTTGATCTTCAAAGAACAACTTTGGCCACAATTTTGCACAAGGTTTTTGCATTTGTTTCCATATAAGATTCAGTTGACACAAGAGCTTCTTCTACAAGACGATTTACGCCACCGTACAGATGACAATAGGATGTTACACTCGCATATGCAAACCCTAACTTGCATGAAAAAATCATAATGAGTGACGAGGCACAAGGGCGAACTGTAACATCCTGCAGTATTACATTTCGCCCGTTGCAACCCCGAATTTCATGAAAACAATCATAATAAGCGACGCGGCACATTTTCATTTGAATGGATGTGTGAGTAAACAGAAATGTCGGTTCTGGGGAATGGGAAGCTCTCAAATTTTTCAACAGTCGGCTTTACATGCATTAAAAGTGACAGCTGGTGTGCAATTTGCTTAGGAGGAATCATTGAACCTTTCTTCTTTGAAAATGCAAACGGCGTAACGGTAACTGTGAATGGGTTGCTCTATCGTAATATTATTGAAAACTTTTTAAGGCCAAACTTTGGCCTTGATTAACATGTGGTATCACCAAAACGGTGCCATATCGCATACAACCAGGATTACAATGGAATTACTGCTAGACCTGTATCCACAGCAAGTTATTTCAAGAAATTGTGAGGTCAATTGGCCTTCACGGTCGCCTGATTTAACTGCTCCGGTCTTTTTTTTTAATGGGGATATCTGAAAAGCAAGATTTATGCAAACAAACCAGAAACGCTTGGGCAACTCAAACAAAATACTCGTGACTAAATTAATGAAATACCGCATGAAATGTATGAGAATGGTGAAATTTTTGAAGCGAAATATTAAATGTTGCTCAACAATTTGCGCAAATTCAAACAAAGTAATAGACTTCAAGTAACAATTATTCACAGAAACATTTTGTTACAAATTAACATAACACAACTTCTTACAGAATGAGGAGACTAATACAACTGCTTGGAGGCATCTCGAACATACCATGCGGCAGCACGAACATACCATGTTTTAACCACAAAGCAAAACTGTTTCTCGTCTTTTCAACTTTTAAAAATTCCATTCTAAACGCTTCATAAATATGCACACCTAACCTAACTTTTGAAGTTTATTAATAATAATTTGAATAAATTTTAAGAATTTTTATTAAATAAAATTAACCAAACCTTTAGTTGCTGCAATTCAATTTCGAACACTATTAATTTCTTACCTAAAACGAGATTAAAACAAGATAAAATAACTAATGAATATTTTAAAATAATTTATTTTATTTAATAAAATAAAATAATGAAACTAAAAGCTAATAAATTTAAAAAAAAAAAAAAGATACAATCTGAATATAATAAAATATCGCACATATTTTCCCATCAAACAAAATAAGAAAAGTATAAAAACGTTGTAGTGATGAAATATGTTCGTTAAATTGAAATTGTAATCGAAATATTTAAAAATTGGCCAGTGTGATGTGAGTTTTTGAGTTTTTTTGTTGGCCGGTTGCTAAATTTAATTGAATTTGTTTACATTATTTATGATAGTGTTGTATTATGAAATCTATTTAAATGTTGATCGGTCATTAATTTCACGTACACTACTCTGATAGTGTACGGTATGTGGCAAACAAGAGCTTTTAGTTAGCGTGTGTATGAAACACAAAAAAAACAAGAAAAAACGCTTAAACATAAATTTTTTACGTTTTTTTTTTGTGCACAACCGAAATAACTAAAAAAAATGTTTTAAAACCAAATATCAGTGGTATTAGTTTGAAATGTAATTTGCCAGTCAGCATAAAAAAATAAACTGGGTAAACTACCTAAATTGGGCCATAATCCCCTTTAAAACAGTTTCAATTTTTTTTTGCCATAAATTTAAATTTAAAAAAAGAAATAAATTCGAAATAATTTTAAATGTTAAGTCAAACTATTTGCTGGCATTTATTTTGAGATATAAAATGATTGATGTTTCTTAACTGTTCGATTTTATGTGTGTGTGTGTGTGCGTTTTTCTGCACTTTTTTTTTTAAATTTCATAATTTTATTTTTAAGTAAATTTTATAATTTTTATAATTTTTTTCCCAAAAAGTTATTAAATACAAAAAAATATATATATATATATATAACGTGGTGTTTTATTTAATGCGTTGGTGTTATGTGATGTATTAAATGGTTTGCTGTAAATGTTCTGCTTGTGGTTCGTTGGTTGGTCATACTTTTTTGTGATTTGTGGTCACAAAGTCTCCTTTACTTTAAAACATTTTTTTTCTTTTGTATTATTTTTTAATGGGCTCCTTTTATGAATTCGTTTTGATTTGAAATATCAAATTAACTTAAATACAAAATAGTTAAAGAAATTAAGGTCATATTTTAACACAAAAAAAACTCAGGAAGTAGAAAGCTAGAAGAACAAAAGCCTAAAAATAAAAAATAAAACACCTTTCAATTAAGGCAATTTATTAAGTATGCAGCACTTAGTTGATGGTTAATTTGACAGCACTGTCTGTGGCAGAATCAAAATAGTTTAGATTTATTTCGGCTTATTCGATTGAAACAAATTTTAACACGCTAATAGCAGAGGAGTATAGGTGCTTAAGTCACAACTTCCTGGTTGGACCTTTTTTGTTCTCTGCCAAATATTTTATTAGATTAAAAATGATCGCAGGACCCTTATAGGCACCTTCATTAATATGTTGAGGACTCCTGAAAAACTAAATAAACTTGAAATTCGTTTGAAAATATAGCTCCAGAGTAGCGAAGTGTTCTCTCACTGTTCATGCATGTGTGAATATGTACATTTCATTTTTTAGCCTCATACATGTGTGAGAGACTACAAAACATTTTGTGTTTTCTCATTTGTGAATGCCACGATTTATTTTTTTTCTTTCTATTCATAAGTGAAAAAATAAGAAACACACAAGTGTTCATTTTTGAATATTTACAATTTTGATAATTTTTCATTAAAATGAAAAGATCGTAAATATATGTGCGTTAAGCATTCGCGTACATAAACGCACATATTTGGTAATGTGCAATTGTCGGCGTATGTAGAAAAAAATGTTTTTTTTTTGTTTATTGCTTTTAGAATATATTGCAAATTTGTATTTTGAGTTAATATGTACCCATGTGTTTTTACGGTAAACTGCGATCGTAGGTAGAAAATTTTTTCACGTTCATTTATGAGAAATTTTATAAAATTTCAACGTTCATATATGAACATATACATTTATGAAGAAGAACATTAATGAAAAGAAGCAAATTTATCATTCATCACATATCAATAAGATTAATAATTCTTGTTGTTCGCATTCATGTATGAACATAAGCAGAACATTTTTTGTTGTTCGTTTATGAGCGTGAAAAATAAATATAAAATTTTAGTTTTCTCATTTATGAAAAATATCATGAATGTTGATTTTTGAATATTCATAAATGAAAAATTCTGAACCCTGTATAGCTCAAACGGATTTTGTAAGCATTTTATTTATTTTTTAAATTGCCTTTACGAAAGACGTTGTTTAGGTGAATTTGCGTATTTTTAGAAAGAAAACAACAAATTTCAGTCAATTTCAAAGTCATGCACAGTGGGTCAAAAATATTTTACCTACTTAAAACAACGTAAATTGATATAATTTAGGTGATTTGCACTAATTGCAAAATAGGTTTTTTTTCAAATTGTTAAATTGCTTGTAGCATATTCTTAAATTGGGTTATGATGTGGATTTTGGTCCGTTAGGCAAAAGAGTGAGAAAAAATAAGGAAAATGACAAAATTGGGAACCACAAAAAAAACAAATTCAAGAAAAATGTTTAGAAAAATGTCTAATCATCGATTAGCCAAAGCAAGGGGAAGGGAACACCAATGATGAAAACACTGCAAGAAGATTTCTTTCAGATCCAAAAACTGCAGCATCGATCCCAGGAGTAGATTTGGAACTAATAGGGAGATTCAGTATTAATTTTCAAGTTCTAGCATGCAGCAGAATGATAAATGCAGAAAAATTTGGAGAGTACGCCAAAAATACAGCTATATTTTACAACGAAAAATATTCTTGGAGATATATGCCATCCACAGTTCATAAAATTTTGTACCATGGGGAACACATAATTCAACACAATATTCTTCCAATTGGAGATCTGACTGAAGAGGCGCAAGAAAACCGAAACAAAGACTATAGATTCTTTCGCGAGCACAACACAAGAAAAATTTCTAGATATTGTACTAATGAAGGCTTGATTTTTATTTTATTATGCACATCAGATACCTATATCTCCAATATCTGGCAAAAATGGAAAACTACTTCTATTGAACTAGACGTAGAAGCTAAACTACTTCTAGAAGGTGAAAATCAAGGCTATTTAGAAGAAGTATTTACTAAAATTGTTTAATTAATAGTAATTTTTCCAAACACAAGATTTATCTGTATGTATTTTATCCTTTTAAACTTTACATATACGAGTAGTATTTATGTTTATTTTGGACCTTAATACCTCCTTATCTAAAGTAAATTTAAACCAATGAATATATTTTTTATGTTTGTTAAATGAGCTCATTTTTAACTCAAATTATTAAAAAAAAACAATTTTTGGCCTTCGTACTAAAAATTTCTCGGGGGCCAAAGCTTAAATTTAAGTATAAGTTCTAAACGTAAATCAAAATATAAGACTTTATGTAAAATAAACTCTTTGACCAAGTTTTATTAATTTACTTCCATACCAATAATCAGCTAAAACTTAGAATGTATTTTTAAACCTATCACAACCATTCTTCTAACCGGTCGATTTTTTTTTATACCTTCAACGAAAGCCTATCATCTCACCTAGTAGACAAAGAAAACCGCGTATCAAAATTACGATCCGTTCAAAAGTTATATATTTTTTACCGCCTTCTTGTAAAATGGTCCATTGTACGTCGCTTGTAGAGGGTGGTTAAATTTGAGGTTAGGAAGTAAATTGGCTTAAAACACACACTTCTTTTGATAACTTTAGTTTTATTGATACCAAATATAAAGTAAAAATGTGGAAATTAGCAACGGAATATTATGGCGGGCAGCACATCGGCAAATGTTCACAAAAATTCTGAAGCACATTTTGAAATAAAGCTTCGCTTATTCCATCAATTTAGTGCCGATTTTCACCTTTCAGATCGTCAGTTCTTTGTGAGTTGTTCACGTAAACTTGGACTTAAAAAAAATAACCGCAGGGAAATTAATCTCGTTACGTTTAATCACTGAAATGTGGCGGCGAGCTGACAAAGTCAAATCAAAAAATTAAAATAACGCGGTTGGGAAATTGCGCATGCATTAATTTAATTGTTTGGATAGCTATGTGGCTTGTGACGCCGCCTTATTAAAACCAAATGTTAACATTACCTAATTGCGACTTTAAAAAGTTGATTATCACGGATAGCGCAGAGAATTCACGGTAACTGCGACGATTTATTTTTTTCTTTCTATTCATAAATGAAAAAATGCGAAACACACAAGTGTTCATTTTGGAATATTTACAATTTTGATAATTTTTCAGAAATGAAAATATCGTAAAAATATGTGCGTTAAGCATTCGCGTACATAAACGCACATATTTGGTAATGTGCAATTGTCGGCGTATGTAGAAATAAAATGTTTTTTTTTTACTTCTTTTAGAATATATTGCAAAATTGTATTTTGAGTTAATATGTACCCATGTGTTTTTACGGTAAACTGCGATCGTAGGTAGAAAATTTTTTCACGTTCATTTCAATTTTATAAAATTTCAACGTTCATATATGAACATATACATTTATGAAAAAGAACATTAATGAAAAGAAGCAAATTTATCATTCATCACATATGAATAAGACTAATAATTCTTGTTGTTCGCATTCATGTATGAACATAAGCAGAACATTTTTTGTTGTTCGTTTATGAACGTGAAAAATAAATATAAAATTTTAGATTTCTCATTTATGAAAAATATCATGAATGTTGATTTTTGAATGTTCATAAATGAAAAATTCTGAAGCCTAGTTTGCAACATTGTTTCAATTGTTTTAGTACATACATATTGTACAATTCGGGACAACAAACAATTTTGAATGAAAAAATATATTATTTATTATATGTGTGTATATTGTCCGACGGGTTTTGGTATGATTTTACGTCATTTCGCGTCAAATTTGGTTTGTAAACAAACCAGTTTCGACTATGAGCCATCTTCAATGTTCTCTTCTCTTCATATAATATACCCAATTATTTATAGATTCTTGTATTTTTTATCACAAGCAATTTAATTTACAAAATTATAAATAATATATAGGTTTAGCTGTAGGTTACAAATTTATACGAAAAAAATGCCATGCAGATTGTTTCGCAGTTAAAATAAAATGTTGCCAGAAACATTTTTCAGTTCAAAAAAATGTTGTCTGAAACATTTTGTAATTTGATAAAATGAACGGAGTTCAACAATACACTGCACTACAGTTTCATTATTTCTCTTTTATTTCAATTAGTTATTTAGGTAAACTGATGTGTTATTTCTAATTGAGCAAATTAAAATGACTGAACTTATAATAATTATTAAAATCTGCACAAATTCTCCTAAAAGGGTCCGCATTAGCATAATTAGCCCGATAGAATTCGACTGCTTAAGGGATAAAGTGTCGTGTAGGACGTTGTGGTACATTTAAACTAATTCTGTTAATAAGTATATGAGTAGAAGCATCGCCGCTAATCACGCTAAAATGAACGAAATATTAAGTACTGTTCTGCGACTCCTTAGAGTTGGTAGCTTACGGAGCTCACGGAGGCAAAATACCATGAACTCTTTTCGAACAGATTCGAGAATATCTGAATAATTTTTATCCATAGGGTTTCAAATTATAAATCCATACTCCAGAATAGGCCTGACAAGCGACATATAAAGGCTTTTGGTAACGTTTGAATCAACAAACTCTTTAGCCCAACGTTTTATAAATTCAAGTACACCTCTAGCTTTGTTTGCTGTCAATTTTATATGTGCATTAACATTGAGATTGGGGTCAAGTAGCAATCCAAGATCTAATATTTTAACAACTTCTTCCAGATAATGATCATCGATAAAATAGCATATAAATATTTACATTTCTTTGGATTTAGCTCTATAAGATTTATTTTACATCAGTTGTGAAGCGAGTTAAGGTCATTTTGGAGGTGTTGCTGTCAGCTGCTTGAGTGTAACTAAGAAAAGCTTTTATGTCGTCAACATACATCAAAATATTGGATGAAAGAATGACAATTGGCAAGTCATTAATAAATAACAAAAATAGAAGCGGCCCAAAATTGCTTCCCTAGATAGAACCTTTATGCATCTAAAGCAGGAGTTATTAAAACAGACCCTCAGACGGACACACGTACCTAGATAATATTAAAAGACGGAGGTATTGAACGATTACACGAACTCAGACATAATTTTCATACCACTAAAACTACTCATACACTCGAATAAACGGAAAACACCCTCAGACCGACACACGTATCTAGATAATAATAGTAAAAGACCTACATGAGTAGATACGACTCGACCTGCATGAGTAAGTACGACCCTAACAACAAAACTGCCTAAACGTGATTACTGACTTGAGTAGATACGACTTTGACCTAAACGCGAACACTAACTCATCGGTACCGATTAAAACACGGCTTGAAAATGATGTCTTCACATCGAAAGTGCTCGCCGTTTACACCGAACGAACAACAGCCACAAAGGACAGAGAAAAATAACTAGAATATTTTCTTTACTTTATACTGGGTGGGCAAACTTGGACTGACTGATTTGAAATGTTTAAATTTTTGCATTCCGGTAATAATTCTTAAGCCATTTGAAATTTAGAATATGTCGTAGCAATGTTCCTGAGATGTTCAATTGAGTAGCTCGTCGACGAGTAGACACAGTTGGATCCGTGTGAACAATTTCTCGTACAGCTTCTGTAGCTTGTTCAGTGCAAACAGGACGAACAACATTTCTTCGTAGTTCATTACCCACTGAACTCAAAGCTTCTTATCATGCTTACACTGAGAGCCTCTGCAGTATTAAAATGCTGACGGTATTTTCTTTGCGTTGTAACAATTGATTGTTCGGAAACATAATAAAATTCAATAATTTTTACACGTTCATCAACTGAGTGTGATGACATTGTAAAATTTTATAAAATTCTGTATTGTCTGCACAAAAAAAAAAAAAACAAAATGAAAAAATACAAAAATTATAAGCATTTCAAATCAGTCAGTCAGTGCAAATTAGCTCACCCTGTTCTTTACCAACTTTCTACCCTATTTTCATCCTTTCAAAGAAAGGTAACACATTTATTTGATGGCAATAATTTTTGGAGTTTTACATAAAGAGAGAAATAATTAAATATTTTGTTGCCCAAGTTAACGACAAAGGCATCATTTAGTGCGGAAAAAAATTTAAGTTTTTTGTTTAAATATTAAAAAGTTTATAAAAAATGTTTAAAGATTTTTTATTTTGTTACAATTTATCCCGTTCATCTATAATCACCTTCTGCTGCTGGATGTTATTTAGTTACATTCAATGACAATGAATTCAAAATAAATAAAAACTTGATGAAAATTAATAACTTTACTTTCTCCTTCTTAAATTATTTTTATTTTTTTCTTTAGTTAACAAAACAAAGTAATTTAATACATGTGTGTGCGTTTCGCAATCATTACTTGTTGTAAATGAACAAGAAAATGAAAGAAATTAATGATTTCGGTGTCTTCCATTATTATTTTGCTTAAGTACGACTGGGTTTCATTATTAGCCTGAAGCTAGAAGATAATTTGATATTGAGACCATGTTATAAAATAATAGTTTGAGGTTTATTTTTTTTTCTGTTTCTGTTTTTGTTTTTGTTTTTCTTTCTTAAGGGAACTTAAAAAACTGTTACTTGAACGAGTTAAATGCCCTCAAGACAAATTTGTGCTTAAGTTTGCGTAACATCTTAAAAAGCTTAAACCTGAATATTTAAGCATATAATTAAATTTAATTTGTATATAATTGAAGGTTGTTTTATATTTATTGCTGGCTATATTTCTAAGGTGCGGCAATTAGAAAAGCAGATCATATTCGTATTCCTGGTTTAAACTGGTATTCCTCATTTTATTATAAACTATAATTTTGTTGTCTTTTAAATTTAATAAATGCATGGTTTAGCTTCTTTCTGCCAACCCAAATTTTATTCAACTTTAAAATTCAAATTTTTAGCCAAAGAAGTAAGTGTTCTTAAACTTCTTTATTTCTTTTGTCCCAAAATACATTTTCTATTATTGTGAAATATTTTAATTTTTTTTTTAATGTTTCATTTAAGTATTAAAATTTTTAATGTTTTTTTAGCCTCTTAACTCTACTTACACTTGACATTGATAAACGTCATTGAAATAGTATTCTTTTTCAACGTTTTATCTTCATTTTTTGTAATTGTTTTTAAATTAAAAAAGAGTCACATAAGATTACAACATTTTGGCACGCAAACTATTTATGATGACATTTATCAAACATAGTTTAAACATGAAGCAATGGGCTGCAATAACGTTCACAACGTGACCACAAGCCAAAAGGAAATTTTATTTTAATAAAATGATGAATTTTTTGAAATCAATGCAAGTTACAATTTATAAAGTAAAAAATATTTTAAATTTTGTGCTGAAAAAAAAAATGTTCTTTTCTTATATGCATAAGTAAATATTACTTATAAGAAATTTTTTTCTTATAAAAAAAACAAAAAAAATAAAAATTATTGTTTAGGCGTAAATTGTAATGAACCAAGTTTGAAAAAAGAATTTTTTTATAAAAACTTTCTTATATAAATTGTTGCTTATAAGAGACTTTTTTCTTATAAAAAAACCAAAAGAAATAAAAATTGTTCTTTTAGGAGCAAATTGTTTTGAACCAAGTTTGAAAAAAGAATTTTTTTATAAAAAGTTTTTTATATAAATTGTTTCTTATAAACAATATTTTTTTTTAAATAATTGTTTATGTAAAGTCAATAAATACAATATTTTTACTTGAAAAAGACTACTTACTATACGCAGTAAACAGACGAGCCCGAAAGGGAAAAATTATTGTGATAAAATTACTGTTACTTGAAAAAGAGTGAGTTTTTGTTGAATTTTTTTGAAGTCAACGCAAGTTACAATTTATAAAGTAAAAAATATTTTAAATTTGTGGTGAGAAGAATTTTTGTTTTTCTTATATGTGTAAGCAAATATTTCTTATAAGAAACTTTTTTGCTTATAAAAATACAAAGGAGAAAAAAATTGGTTTTTAGGAGCAAAATGAAATGAACTAAGTTTGAAAAAAGATTTTTTTTATAAAAAGTTTCTTATATAAATTATTTCTTATAAAAAACTTTTTTCTTATAAAAAAAATAAAGGAAATAAAAATTGTTTTAAGGCGTAAATTGTAATGAACCAAGTTTTTTTTTTATAAAAAGTTTCTTATATAAATTGTTTCTTATAAACAATATTTTTTTTTTAAAGTGTTTATGTAAAGTCGATAAATACATTACTCCAATTTATAATATATATTCTCATTTTGATAAAATGAATGTTACTTGATCAGAGTGAGTTTTGATTTAATTTCTTGAAGTCGCCGCAAGTTATAATTTATAAAGTAAAAAATATTTTGAATTTGTGGTTTCCGTTTTTCTTAGGTAAATATCCTTATTAGAACCTTTTTTTCTTATAAAAATACAAAAGAGTCAAATTGTAATGAACCAAGTTTAAAAAACAAAAAAATTTTTTCATTAAAAGTTTCTTATATAAATTGTTTCTTATAAACGATATTTTTTTTTAATAAGTGTTTATGTAGAGTCAATAAATACATTCACCAATTTACAATACATATTCTCATAAAGGGATATTTTTACTTAAAAAAGACTACTATACACAGTAAACAGCCATAAGGAAACAGCGACGTGCCCCGAAAGGGAAGAAATATTTTTTTTAAAATTATTGTTACTTGATAAGAGTGAGTTTTTGTTGATTTTTTTGAAATCAACGCAAGTTAAAATTTATAAAGTAAAAAATATTTGAAATTTTTTTGATGAGAAAAAATTTTTCTTATATGCGTAAGTTAATGTTCCTTATAAGAAACTTTTCTTAAAAAAAAACAAAAAAAAATTATTTTTTACTAATAAATTGTAATGAACCAAAAAGTTCAAAAAAAGATTTTTTTATAAAAAGTTTCTTATATAAATGGTTTCTTATAAACAATATTTTTTTTAATAAGTTTTTATAGTAATTTTTACGTGAAAAAGACTACTGTGCGCATAGCTTGCGGTGAGCCTCGAAATCAATTGCAAATAGCTAGTAAAACACAAACAAGAGATTTTTTCTAAAACTCAGTTAAAATAAAATCCTTCATTTTATCTACAAGGCCTAAACACGTTTAATTCCACATTTCAGAGCTGGAGAAATGTTATTAAATTTCGAATTATCTTATTTTGTTTTTGAATGTCTGATTATCCCTTTTTTACAATATGTTTTTCCACGCTAAAGACGAAAATGGCCGTTAACGGCTTAGCGGTGCATTTCGGGTTAATTGCCAATTACTCTTTTTAAGCGACATTTAACACGAAAGGAAAAAATTTCCAAAATAAATTTATCAAAAACATGTAACTTAACATGAGACATTTTGCTTTCAAATAAATTAATTTCTTGTCATACATTTCAAATGTTCTTTTATATCCGCTATACAACTATGCAACAACTAAAGCACTAAAATATATGCAATTAACTTTTGTTTGTCTACAGCTTGTGGCCGAATGTTAAGGACCACTGCAAAGCTGGTGTCTAAGACATAAAACTGGGTTTGGTGTAGAAATTTTTCTATATTGCATTGAAGAGGGAATAGAAGTGCTGCAAAAGCAAAAAAGCAATAAATATAAATGTTCTTGAAAGAGAAAGGAAAATAAAAAACGAAATAATGGCTGTTAAACATAAAGGAATGTGCACAGTATTTCTACTTTCAATTTTTTAATTTATGGTGATTTGACAAGTTGTTTGCTAAATGCAATTGAAAGCGATTAGAAAGAAACAGCGAGAGAGAGAGAGAGAGAGCGTAACAGAAAAATTTGCTACAAAGAATGAATGAGAAAAAAAATTAAAAATCGCTTGTCTTGTTAAAAATCATAAAACTGCAAAAAATATAATTTCCGAACAAAATATACTGAGAACGCTTAGTGAGTTTACTGAAAGAGTAACAGCAACCTTCAGCCAGAAGAACAGTTTGGTTTTCGAAAAGAACACTCTACAGTGCTTCAAGTAAAAAGAATTGTCAATTTCATATCAGGCAATAGAAACGTTAGAAAGAGCTGTGGACATAGAAAAGGCTTTTGACTCAATTTGGCACAATGGTTTAAGTTATACGCTCAAAGAGTTCTGTTATCCTATCCATCTACAACAAATTATTCAAAACTTTTTGCAGAACAGATTATTTATGATTTATATATTCAATGTCAATTTTCCAGCTAACGACTGTTCCTATTGGGGTACAGGATTTGAAAATTTGTAGGGACCACTCTGCGGCATTGTATGCAGATAATCCTGCAATAATTACAAGAGGAAAATTTTCAGAAAATTAATATCCTTGAATTGTTTTAGATAAATAATTTAGATATAATATTCTACAAACATGTGATGAAGCTAATGTGGTAGCGGTTTATTTCCACTGCTTGACCGTAAGCCGACTCTCAATTATCAAAATAAGATTCTACTCTACTGAATAACAGCCGACGGGTATCAAACGGCAGCTAAAATACATCCCAAAAAGCTACAAACTATTCAAAATAAAAATCTCAAAATTATTTGTAATTTACCAAGGCGATAAGTCAGCGAAACCTTTACACGTAAAAAAATAAAAGCTTTTTTTGTTTGAAAAGGAGGGAAGAAAAAAAACGCTAAATACTTATTTAATTGACATCATTGGTAGGACATAGTGAGATGTAACTACTGTCTTTGCGGACATTGAGAGCCAATCCTTAACAATGGGCTTGGGAATTAATGAAAGCAAAACCAACGAACAGGAAATCTACTGGTTTAAGTGAAACTGTGAACGTTGGCAACTATAATTTTGGTGTTGTCGAGGAATTTGTGTATCTCGGGTCATGCATAAATAAAAACAACAACATCAGCCGGGAAATACGAAGAAGAATAATATTCGCAAACAGGTGCTACTTTGGGCTAAACGGGCAATTTAAAAGTAGAGCCCTCTCTAGAAACACGAAAGTAACACTCTACAAGACACTTATTCTACCGGTGCTTCTATAGAGTCCGCCAAATAACTTTTTTTTTTGTTTTAAATGCTATAAACAAAACTACACAGCTTCAGCTGTGTGACACGCAGCGCCCTCCTGTTGAAACCAAATATTGCCAATATCCTCCCCTTCAATTTTTGTGAACAAAAATTCGTTCAACATGGCTCGGATAACGATCGCCATTGACTGTAACGGCCACTCTTGAAAAAAGGCCTAATTACGCCTCTGGACCAAAATACGCACCAAACAGTAACTCGTTTTGGGTGCATCGGCTTTTCAATGTATGCGTGCGGGTCCCCCCTCGGGCACATTTATCGGTCTTTATAGAACTTCGACTATCTACACCTGTGCAACGGGGGGTATAAGGGAGCCCAGTCCCCTGAAGTCAGCACGGGTACAAGTGGAAGCTCCACGTTATTTCCACGGGAATCAGTAGCCCGCAGAGTTTCCGCTATTTGTCTCTTTAGGCATTTAGCTGCTTCTCTTACTGGCCCTTCGGGAGTATCGTGGTGGTTGTTGTTTTCATGGTTTCATAACAGGTCTGTTTTATATGGTGGCCATGATCATTTCACTTTTAATAACACCTACCTGGTAGAATGATCCTAGATCCAGTGAGCATGCTAGTCATGTGTTCTGGACAGGAGTTTGATAGTCTCCAGCTCTTCAGCAAGGAGTGGTGGTTTGTAGCCCCGCTCTGGAATCATTGAAATTGCCACTAGGAAGGACCTGTTGCTAGAATTAGACTTCGGCCTCGTAGGGCGTGAGTGGCGCTGCTTTTCACTCACAGTGGTATGACCACCACCGTATGCGTGCGGGTTTTCTGTGCTCCAAATGCGACAATTTGGAAAAGATTGATTTTTTTTGCAAAATCGGCATCTTCTGTAAGTCGATCGCAGGCCCACTTAGCGAAGCGTTGTTCAAGCGTATACACAACCATATTCGTTCAGCGGAAGGATAAAACTAATTATCTGTCAAATCAAACATGAGCACTAGTTGAAAAAAAGTGAGATTGCGAATCCTACATATGGCGCAGAGGCATAGGTACTTGCGGAAGTAGATGAAGCTGTACGTGGCGTATTCGAAAGAAAAATCTTTCATAGAATATCCGTATCAGTTTGTGTAAGTGGAGACTATCGGCATCGTATGAATCATGAACTGTATGAGCTGTACGCTGACATTGACATTGTCAGGCGCATAAAACTGCAAATACTGCACTGTTTCGGACATATTGTGCGAATGAGTAAAGAAGCTCCAATAAGGAAAATTGTTGAATATAATACCGAAGAGCGTCCGGAGGAGAGGACAAGCAAAACTCCGATGGAAAAATCAGGTCCAACGACATATCTCAGACCTTAATATTAGAAACTGGAGAAGAAGCGCAGAAGACCGAAGCTTCTGCTATTTTTGAAAAAGTTAAAAATGAATATGAACTCCAGCAGATTTGTAATATTTTTACTACGGTTTATTCGCCTTTAAAACATGCTATTCTTTGTGGCTACTTCATAACAATTATTTTCGTTATATTTACGGCGCTGATGGGAGTTGAACTTATAGCTCACAATCTTGTTTTCTCAAATTTTAACAGATAACCTTAAACATTTGCAATTTCGACACGAAAAATCTTATTCTAAATTTAATTAAACTACATTTGACTTAGATTTTTGCAAAGTTAAGCTTTAAAATTTAATTTTTATAATTTATAAAAAGTGGATTCAATTAACGTTTAATTGCAGAATTAAAGGTTTGCAAAAAAACTCTCTTGAAACCAAAAAAAATTCATTTTTAGCGTATCGATAAATTAAATATTTGCAAAAATGTAGGAATCAATATTTTAGATTCAACTTTTGTAATTCTCATTTGGTTTAAATACTGCTACAAATATGTTGCTTAACACCTTTTGCTGATTGTATTTTCATAATATATTTTTATTATTTTAATAAAGAATTTTGGATTAATAAACCTGAAAAATTAAAAATAATAATAATAAAATTTTTAATTAAACAGTTTAAACAAAAGTAAAGCCGTGGCAAAGAAAGTTTATCATTAAACCTTATCAAGATGTGTATTAGCGTTGTTTGTTGACGTTGCTTTAAATTCAAGGGAATTATGTAGCTGTAACAAAAACAAAAAAAAAACTAACCAACTATAAGTAATAATTAGAATATAGAGTTGGCATCACTGTGTTTTTATGTTTTGGTCATGAGCTGGCAAAATTTCAGTCAACCTCGAGGTTTTTAAAAAATATACCCAAAACCAAATTATCATCATCAACGTCATTGTCTTTTTGTTTGTTTAAATGCAGGCTGGCCGTTTTTATTTTTATTTCGTCTTTCTATTTCTATATCGATTTTTTGTATTTAAAGAGACTCTAACAGCATTTAACCACCATAGATTTTCTTGCACCATCATCATCATCATTATTATCAACATTTCTTTATATTTGTTGCTGTTTGGTGTTCACTTTTGCGTTTCCAAAGACATTCAAGACATAACGTTCATAATGTTTCTTGTTCGTTTGTGTTGTTTGTTGGTGTATTCTAAACTAAAATTTTTGTCGATTCTAAGAGATCTGGTTGATGTTGCTTGTTACTAAACACTAAACAACAAGACCCCTTCGTTTTTATTGCAGCTTGGAATTTCCATTGACTTCTTTTCTCTATATAAAATTTCATTTTTCTTGTTCTTCTATACTAGTTGTTGGTGTTTCTTTCCTTTTCTTTTTTTGTTTTTTTTTGTTTTGTTGTTGGTTTAGCTCATCATATTATTCTTTTCACTGGTTAAGCTTTTCATTATGGTTACGCCGCTTCTTTAAAAGTTGTATGTATGCAGTCTATGCAGTTATTTTGATGGTTGCTTTTGTTAATGTTGTTGTTGTTGTATCATTACAACAACTTGGCTGGGTCCAATGACTGTGAAGGTCGTTTGCTTGTTATATTATTGTTGTTGTTGTTGTTGCTAGTTTCTGATGTTGTTTCAATTGTTTGGAAAGCAACAAATTCTTTTAATATTTTCTCTTTTACAACAACTATTTCTTTGTACATATTTTTTTTGTTGTTATTCTTTTTCGTTTAAATAACATGTACATATGTGCGTGCAATAATACATAGAAAAACATGCTTACACATACATACATACATACATACATACATACATACATACATACATATGTATGACAGTTTTTTATTTTTTTTACTTTTTTTCTATTTTTAGATGATGCTTCTTGTTATAGTTTATTGCTCATTGTTAGTTTTTATATTTCTTTTTTTCTGTAATTTTTATGTTATAATTGTTTTTTATCTGCCACTGCAGTTATGCGGTATTGTTGCATATTAAGTAGAGAAAAGCATTGTTGCTGTTGTTGTTCCTTTATTTAATTAATGTTCAATTTATCCAAATGGATAGGCTTATGTATGTGTGTGTGTGTGTGTTTGTATGTCTGTATCTAAGTATGTTTGCTAAGAAGTATTATACGCATCTTCATCATTGCCATTGTCGCTTTTGTGTATCAGGAAGTTTAAAATGCAAAGACCCAGTTAAGGTAAGAGAAACGAAACACAATGAATTGATAAACATACACACACACACACATAATATTACACACATTCTAAAGGGCAGATGTTACTTCTTTTTGTCCCTCTACTACACGAGCGAAAATTCTCAAAGATGGCTGTTGTTTGCAATTGCATCGAAAAGCAGTAAAAGCAACCACAATCTTACTTAAGATACAGGGATGGATGTTTTGAAGTAGTAACAGCCTGCTTATTTCTAAATTTCTTTTTCATTTAAATGTTAATTTGCATCGTATTTCTTTTTTTTAATTTAAACTTGAATAAAAATTAACAAAACTGTAACAAAATTTAGATACTTAGCTTAAGTTCGAAAAAGGCAATTATCACTAAAAACAAAAAGGTCAAGTGATAGAATCTATTACGTCTGAAGTCGAGAAGTTTCTAAGAAATCTTATAAACACAGAACAATAACAACATGCTACATTAAAATTCCATGAACTAAGAACAATAATTAGAAGAAAAAAAACAAACCGAAGACACGCAGCCAAACAAATACCCTACACTGGATACTGACAGCATCATCTATAGTAAATGTCATCCATTACAGTTTGCTAGTAAATTTTTTAACCGCTCACGATAGAATATGAAGAAGCCTTTATTTAATCGGTCTGTATGCCTGCCAGACGGTTTGTTTTCTTATAATTATTTTTTAACAAATTAATAATTACAGTTTATTGACCTTTTCAATATATTTTATAAATAATTTCTTTACGCGCAAGGTCTTTATAAAAAATTAAATAGATTTTTTTTTATTTTGAATATTTCGTCACACCATTGACTGAAATCTTCAGGATGTAAAATAAAAAAAAATAAATAACAATACATTTAATTTAATACATTTTTCTTCTTTTAGTCAGGTATCGGATTTTTCAACAAGATGTTTGTGGCAAAACCAACAACATGATAGTTTCGACATTTAGTTTATTGACATTTTCGTCATCTATATTCATTGCCAATTGTTACAATGAATTCAATTTCGCAGAAAAATTGCATTAAAATAATTAAAATCCATTATGAAAATGATGGTTCTGTTAAAACTTTATTTCGGAAAGTTCGTGATATTTTCGGACAACATAGCCGCGCTTCTGAAAGCACTATTAAGAATTTGGTCGTTAAATTTGTGTCGAAAGGCTCGATACAAAACGTTCGAGCACCAAGGCGTGTTCGACCGGCTTGTTCAACTGAAAGCATCGTAGCCGTGAGTCACAGTGTTGAAGCTGATCCAAATTTGTCAATTTCTCGACATTCTCAACAATTATTGGTTATCCAAATCAATCACATGGCGAAGTTTGCATAATGATTTGAGTTTGAAGCCTTGCAAGGTTCTACTGGTGCAGGAATTAAAGCCGACCGAGCACTCTTATCGCCGTAGATTCGCTCAATTCATTCATAATGTTTTTACGATTCATAAACGTGTTCAAGTGAAAACGCAAAAGCTAATTCAGCCACTTTTATGTGCTAATGTTACCATCGTGTAGTTTTATGTATAAATGTGAATAACTAAATAGCTCGTCTAAATAAATCGTGTTATTTTTATTGCAAACTCTAAAAGTTGTGAGTAATTATTTTGCAATAAAAGAACTTAATAAACTAAACCACAACGCGGCTTGAGAATGATGCATTCGCATCGAAAGCGCTCGCCTTTGACTTCAAAACAGCCAGATAAGACAGGCAATAACAATAGTAATTAAATATTTATTAAATATTATAAAATTCTACGAAAGGGTAAACTAATAGTAGAATAAGTAACATAAGAGCATGTCGCTTTAAACAGATAACCCGGTTTTATTTTTTAAAAAAAGCGAAAGCTTGCTTAAAAATCCCATGAACTTAATGAAATATCGAACCAATGTTTGATTGTAAATGGCAAGGGCATTCGATGTGAATACATCATTATCAAGTCACGTTCTATTACGTACTGGCGAGTCAGTATTTCTGGTTCAGGTATTTATCCTATAATCGTCGTATCTACCTGCGTACTTAGAATGTCAGCCATCTGGCCATCCTATATCCAGAATCTCCCCCCTGCGGGCACATTTATATGTCTTGACGGAATCTCACCGCCATAACATGTGTCACCAGGGGAGGAAAAACGGGAGCCCAGTCCCCTGAAGGCTACCAGAGAGTTAACTGGAAGCTCCGCGTTATATCCACGGGAATCAATAAGCCCCACAGTTCAGCTTTTTGACTTTTTAGCATTTTAACTGTTCTCTATCTGATTATTGAGATTGGCCCTTCGGTGGTATCGTGGTGGTTTCGCGGCCCTAATAAATTTGATTTAAAGGCCAGGATCATTTCACCTTTACTGAGAACAATGGGTGAATGGTCCGGATCCAGTTAGCAAGCTTGTCATGTGTTCTGGACGAGGAGTTGGATAGAGTCCAACTGGGGATGCCGGCTCTGCTTCAAAACCTAAGAAATTGCAACTGAAAATAACTTGTTGCTAGAAATTATTCCTCGGCTTCCTAGAGCACGGGCACACGCATCATATCGCTACAGTAGTTTGACCACCATCAAGTTATGGCATACACACGCCAGGTACCGACCCTAAATCTTATCACGCATTTCTCGAATCTTTAAAATAGAAAGTCATTTATATATTTTTCTTAAATAAATTAAAGCAAACAGGACAACGAAACCGGTCTGTTTGCAAACCAAATATGATGCGGGATAAAGTAAAATCATACCCAACAAAAAGGAATCAACCAGCAGCTTTATATGCAGCGTACTATTTTTTAGCCGGCTAGAAATAGTTAGAACTTTTGAGTATACTTTAGAAAATCATAAATGGATTGAATAGTCTTCAATCAATTGCTTAATAAAGAGTTTCAAAATTTTGCTTAAACCAAAACAAACCCCACACATTCCATGACACGCTGGCGGCATCATTGAGTTTTATTACTTCAATTATAAAACAGAAACTTGCGTTAGCGTACCATTAGCAAGGATAGTTTTTTTTTAAATATTAATGTCTTTGATCTGGGGATGATATCGGCTATATGCCATACGATGACCGCAACCATCAACTTATGGGGACTAAAATTTGACGATAAATTAATTTTGAGAATTTGGACGCGTATATTTGGATAGTTAGGTCGTGCGATTAGACATCTCCACATTATTTTCTGCAAAGTCATGTGCAGAATGCGCTTCGTGAGAATCAACAACAGTAGTCATTATGACGGAAATTATTTTTACATTTTAATGACAAAGTTCTATTCCGCTTAAGAATTCGCTCTTTCAAACTGCTGAAGAAAAAATTATACTGATTTCCTATAAAGTCAATAATTTTTTCCATATTTTTTTAATTGTGGTATAAAATTTTTTGTAAAGAAGCTTAAAATAAGTAAAGCTTGGCTGTCAAGCCAAAACAAGTGTATTATAAAAATCACAAAAAATTATTAAACAAATTTATCATAAAAATAATTATACAATTTATAATAAACAATACTTTCTAGAAAAAAAAAACGAAATATACAACAACAAAAAAAATTAAATAGAAAAGTTAAAACTACTCGACAAAGAGAAATAGCAGTTAAGACAAGACAAGGAAACAAATACAAATAAATGACAATAACACATAACATTTAAAATTAACACAAAATTAAAGTTAAATTTTTAACTCTGAAATGCGTCATACAAAAATAAGAATTTAATTTCTATAATTTTTTTAGTTGTTTGCAGTGTTGTCTTGTTTTTGTTTTTTTTTTTTATCTAATTTCAAATTCATTAAACGTATGTTTCTTTCTTTTTAATTTTTAATAAAAGTATAAATTCATAAAGAAGAATAGAGAAAAGATAAAATTTAATTAAAACTAGATAAGAATCGACCTCAAACACAGAAGCACAAAACAGCAATACAAATAGAAATATTTTTAAAAAAGCAGAAAGATAAAAGGAAATGATAAAACTCATACAAAGGAACAATTCTTATAACTTTTAAAAAATAAATTGAACATTGGAATTAACTGCCAGTGCAAACTTTAATTAACTCCCATTTTTTAAAATTACATTTTTAATTTTTTTAGAAATTTCTCCTTAAATTTATGGCAGAGGTGCCATATACAACTTCTAAAAAATATTCAAATTTGGTCGCAAAAATCGTTAATTTATGAAAATTATTAAAACTCGCTTTTTAGAATTTTTACATTTTTTTATTAATTGTGACATGTTTCCTATTGAGATTTTGTGGCAACCAAAAAAAAAAGTAAAATTAGAAAAAAATTATTTTTTTTTTAATTATCATCAGCATAACCAAGAAAATGTTCGAAGATCTCGTTTTAATATGAACCAGCTCTAGATTACGAAAGCTTTGTCAATAAGCTTTAGCTCAAGGCATTTCCAATTTTGTTATTTTCTTTTGTTTGGCCACAACTTAACTTAAGCGCTACTAGAATCAAAAGTTTGAAATTTTGTTTTATTTAAACGAAAGTTTTAAATTTGTTGAAAAACGTTTAAAGATTATTAAATATAATTCAATCATAGTTAGCATTGTGTTATATATTTGAGTTTGGTCACAATAAAAAAGAAATATTTTGCCAATCGCAGTACTTGATGTCAAAAACACCAAAAATGGTCAAATACAAAAAAAAAAGGAAATAAAACTCAGTTGCTTTTTCTTTCCACAAATTTAAATAAAATAAATATATCAAAAATGAAAACAAAAAACGTAATGATATGACGTAATTCGTTACGTCATAACATGTTTATAAAAACTGAAATAACGTAATGTGTTACGTCATTTAATGCTTAGCTCAACCTTTTTTTATTACTTTTTCTAAATTATATAACTAGCCGTTCACACTGACTTGTGTTATGACGTAATGCGTATAAAAATGAAAAATAACGTAATGTGTTAAGTCATTGAATGCTTAGTTCAACCTTTTTTTATTACTTTGTTTGAATTATATAACTAACCGTTCACACTGACTTGTGTTATGACGTAATGCGTTACGTTAAACATGTTTATAAAAATGAAATAACGTAATGTGTTACGTCATTGAATGCTTAGCTGAACCTTTTTTTATTACTTTATTTGAATTATGTAACTAGCCGTTCACAATGACTTGCGTAATAACGTAATACGTTATGTTAAACATGTTTATAAAAATGAAAAATAACGTAATGTGTTACGTCATTGAATGCTTAGCTCAACCTTTTTTTATTACTTTATTTGAATTATGTAACTAGCCGTTCACACTGACTTGTGTTATAACGTAATGCGTTACGTTAAACATGCTTATAAAAATGAAAAATAACGTAATGTGTTACGTCATTGAATGCTTGGCTCAACCTTTTTTTATTACTTTATTTAAATTATGTAACTAGCCGTTCACAATTATGTAGCTAGCGTTATGATGATGTTATGTGTTACGTTAAACATGTTTATAAAACTGAAATAACTTAATGTTACGTAATTTAATGCTTAGCTGAACCTTTTTTTATTACTTTGTTTGAATTATGTAACTAGCCGTTCACAATGACTTGCGTTATGACGTAATGCGTTACGTTAAACATGTTTATGAAGACTGAAATAACGTTATGCGTTATGTCATTTAATGCTTAGCTCCACGTTTTTTTATTACTTTGTTGGAATTATGTAACTAGCCGTTCACAATGACTTGCGTTATGACGTAATGCGTTACGTTAAACATGTTTATGAAGACTGAAATATCGTAATGCGTTACGTCATTTAATGCTTAGCTCAACCTTTTTTTATTACTTTGTTTGAATTATGTAACTAGCCGTTCACAATGACTTGCGCAATAACGTAATACGTTATGTTAAACATGTTTATGAAGACTGAAATATCGTAATGCGTTACGTCATTTTATGCTTAGCTCAACCTTTTTTCTTACTGTGCTTGTTTACGATTATGTAACTAGCGTTATGACATAATATGTTACGTTAAACATGTTTTTAAAAATAAAATAAGGTAACGTGTTACGTCATTTAATTCTTAGCTCAAAATTTTCCATTACTATATTTGAATTATAAATCACCAGCCGTTCAGAATGACTTGCGGTATGACGTAATGGGTTACGTTAAACATGTAAAGACGTAATGTGTTACGTCATTTAATACTTAACTCAAAATATTCGATTACTGTATTTGAATTATATCAGCAGCCGTTCACAATGACATGCATGGTAATTTTTTAAAATAAAAAAAAAATAAAAGTTCATGTCATTTTACTTTATTTTATTACAACTTTAACCCAAAAATCTCATTGAAAATCTACTAAATTAAATAATAAGGGTATTGTCACATAAGCGTTATCTTATTAATGTCTATAAATTCTCGAACCTGTCAATTATGGCGATCAGTTTTTATTGCTGAAACCTCAAAATGACAGCAGAAACCCAATTTAAACAATTAACTCTTTTAGAAAGCTGCTGACTAAAATTTGCTTCAATGATTCGAAACCTGCTTTAAGAAAACACACACACACAGCAAAACAACTATTCGCTACAAATATTCGAGACTAACAAAAACGATCTAACATTAGAAAACAAAAAAGAAAAGATAAAATAATGAAAAAAAAAACGGCAGTAAGTGTGTAGACAAAAAATTAAAAAATGTAACATTTTGCTCTTTTCTAAGCCATTAAAAAGGAAAATCTAGTGGATAGAAAAAAGAAATTGCAATTGAAAGTAGAGAAACTATAAGTGTGTCTATGATAATAACAATAATTGTTTATCAATATTTATCGGCTATTGATAATGGCGAATACACAAATAATTTTACTCAAAATAAAATCTATAAAATGTAAATGACAGATAAGAAAAATAAAAAGGTATGATATTTTTGTAGTATAATAATAAATTTTATTATTATTGACAGAAAAGATTAAATTCAAATGGTAAAAGGAATTTGTGGCAAAACGCAAAATAAATTGAAGAAAGTTTTACAACTAAAAACTTTTGTACAAAAAGTATCAATGAAAAAGTTTACTTTTATTCCAAATTCTACCCGCCGTATTTAATGCAAAACTAATATGAATTGGGAAGAGTTATAATTTCATATCGAACTATGGCCGCAAATTTTAAAATTTCTCGAGCTTTAAACATGCAGAAATTCATTTTAGTGATAAACCTTATCAGCTACAACAGCAATAAAAACACAACTTTATCTTCAATTACGTGAATTGTACAGAAAGAAATGTGTCGAAACAAAATTTTACGCTTTATTTGCATTTATCGCAGTTTGAGTTTTATTTTTTTATTTTTGTTTTGCAACGAAAGCTAGATATGTGTATGTTTTTGTCGATGTATCTGTTGCAGTTAGTAAAATAAATTCGTATTGGTGATGGAATCATTATTTAATTGAATTAATTTATACTCTAAGGAACATCTTCGAGAAGGGGTTTCTTCTTCATTGCACAAGCTTCCATAATCAGTAGCTTGTTAGTTATACAGATAGCTTCAATAGAACTAGAGTCGACAATGGAATCGAAATTACACTGAAGAGGAATAGAATATCCTTCACACTCTTAAATGAATGATGTGCGTAGAGATATTTTACAAAATGTTTATCTTATGTGTTATAATAACATAACACTGTTAAAGAAATTTCGTTTATAGTGCTGCACTAATGTATACTAGCTATTACTAGTGCATAAATTTTGTCAAGGAACTCTACTAAAGCAGTAAAAAAAAAACATTTATTTTTTAGTTTTATATTTTTATATTTAAAGAATTTTTTTTTATCTCTTTTATGATATTTATTAATCATAAAAAAAGATATTTTTTTTTTTGGACAAAACTCCTGCGTGTTTACAAGATAATTTAAGATAATTATGGCGGCGGTTAAATTATATTAATAAATTTTAAAAAATAAATTATTTGTTATTTTATAAAGTATTAAATGTAATAACCCACTTTAATAACTAAAACACGATAGGCAACCTTCCTTTAGAATAAAGATTAAATTTCAAAAATAATTATGATTTTATTTAGTCGTTTTTAAACATATTTTTTCATTGAAGGGTTCATTTAAAACGGGATACTGGATTTTTTCCTAGAAAACCGTGAGAGTATAAATAAATAAGAGCTAATTTATGTTATAAAAAAAAGGAGAAATGCTTTTTAATTTAAAATAAATACAAGTGTAAATAAAAACATCAAAATTATCCCCCACTTCGCTTTAACGATAATAATTTGACGTTACTTATTACGTCGTTAGATATTTAGCTTTTTCGGCAAAATTTAATTGCGTTTTTTGTTTTTGTGGCAAATTTATGGAATACGAATAGCGCCATTTGTTGTTTTTTTTTATTTTTGAATTTGCGTTTATCTGAAACGTTAACAACTTTTTGGGACGTAATGAATGAAGTTTTAAGGATGCTATTTGTAATATGATTTATAATAAATGAAATACATTAATTTTAATAAATTATTTTAAAGTAACTAAATATGTCGTTGCATATTTAGCTTTTTGCCACATAATTCAATTAAGTTTTTCTTCTATATGACAATTTTTTAAATACTAATACCGCCATTTTTTTAGTATTTTCTTATGCGTTATTACCTATTTATAGGTGCGTTTACTTTAATAGTTTTAATAACGTAATATATATAGCTTTAAGGAATCTATATTTAATATTAATTGTTTAAAAAATAATCATTGGGAAAAATGCATTACGTCACTGCATTTTAATAAATAATTTTAACGTAACTCATTACGTCATTACATATTTAGGTTTATAAAACAAACCGTTTTTTTCATATTACGTCGTTACATATCTAAACGAGCTTTTTTTTAATATTTGAGTCATTGCGTAAAACATATTAATAAATTTGTAATTAGGTTTTTTATGTTTTTCATCGTCAATATATAAATAGAAAAGATTTATCCTTTGGAACGCAATACGCTATATTACTATAAATTAATAAATATTTTTAACGTAAATCATTACGTCGTTGGATATTGATCATTTTGCGACATTATTCAAGTGCGGTTTTTTTCTGTTTGTTTTTTTTTCGACCTCGTTACAACCTTTTGATGATCCTGTGTCTAAAATGATTTGTTAAAAAACGCAGAAAAAAAATTCACGTGCGTTACGTCACTAAATATTTAATATTGTTAACTTAACTTATTCCATGGTTGCATATTTAACTTTAAGTGGCAAAATTTATTTGAATTTGTCATTTTTAAGACAATAAATATCGCCGTTTTTATATTTGTTCTATAGCGTTACGTATTTAAAATGTTTTGTTTTATAATTTTTACATAAAATATATTAGTCCATTTATAAAGAGGTGACACATCATATTTTTTTACTATAAATAGCAATATATTTTTTTGTTTCGTAAGACTTTAAGTCACTAAATATTAATACTTAACTTACTTTAACTTAACTTAATACGTCGTTACATATTTAACAAAATTTAATTGTTTTTCATTTTTGTGACATTTTCTGGTATATAAATAACGCCTTTTATATTTAAAGGTAAGTTTTTTGTTAATATTTAAAACCTTACGTAAAATATATTAATAAATTTGTAATGACGTAACGCATACATATTACATACTTTTTCATCTAAATATTTTTTTACACCAAATATAAATGGGATAAAATGCATTACGTTACTACATATTTACATCTCTTTAACGTAACTTATTACGTTTTTGTGGCAAGTTTTGCAAAACGAATAACGAACGCTATTTTATAGTTTACAAGCAATATTACGGAAGGAATCATAACTGAACAATAATTAGCATTCATCAAACGTTTTTTAAATTTATAATTTTAACCCAGCCATATTTTAAACGAACAGGCTAGGTGTCTTAAGTGAAATAATTTATTAATATTATTAAATATTAGAAAAAATTAAGAAAGTCGTTATTTCATATACATGAATTAAATAAAAAGAATGTGGGTTTTTGTGGTTTTATTAGAAAAAAATGCAAAACAAATAAAATAAAATGTTCATAAATACCACCAACTGCTAAATGAACATGTTGGAAAAAATTAGTAAATATATTAACTGTCTGTTTCTTTTTTAACAAGATTTCATAATTTATAATAATATATTTATAACATTTTCTTTACAACAGAAAATAATATAAACCTACGCATACTTAAGAACAAATCAAAGACACAAGAATTAAGGCAACAGTCATCCCAACTTAATTATATTTTTATAAATCTCATTCAGATGATTTCATTTTTAAGAAATCGAAGAAAAGAATAAATATCACTATAAGCCAACTTACAGTATTCGGTATATTCAAAGTTATTGTTAAGCGAATAAAAATGATAAAATAATCAAGGACTTGAAATGAAACTTTTAGAATTGGCCTTTTCATAAATTTGTGTTTTGTTTTTTTTGAAAAAAAAAATAATAAAAAAATTATTTTTGTGTTTTTTATACCGTTTTAATTTTATTTTTTAATTGTCTTGTTCGCTTACAATTTTTTATTTATTTTTTAGTTCGACAACAAAAATTATATTTGTATGCAGCTAAAGAATGAAAAGAACTTGTTTTAGTTTAACAGAAAACAAAAAGAAATAAAAAAATAAAATATATTTTGTATTCGTGGCTTATAAAATTCTACTGCACCGTCTAGATTCACATTGAGAATCAGAGAAAAATAAAAAATAAAAATTTAATAAATTTCTGTTATGGCTGTTTACTGTAAAATGATATTTAAAATTTAAAAAAAAAAAAACAAATTTTATTAAACGCCAAAAAAAAAAACAAAATGGAAAAAGTTACAGCGCTTTTAAAACGCATGCAGCCAACAAGAAAGAAAACTCCATTATTTCGCTAAGAAATGCCATCACTATTTTATAAAACTTTGAAGCCATTTCAGTTCGATCTAAGAAAGCTGCTCGTAATAAAGTTGTGTTTGAAAGACCAATCAAAAATTTAAACTATTTAAAATATATGGGCAAACAAACACGCATGTTATGATCAAGTTCGTGATTAGACATATTTAAATTAATATTCGGTGAGTTTGGCTTTGTTCCCATTCCGAAAGTAAAAAGAAGAAAAGTGTGTAAAAAATCGGAAAAAACAACGATCAGAATGCCAAGGCCTATCGTATGCTAGATGAAAATTATAAAATCCACATATCCAGAGATATTAATTTCATAGGAAAAATGTACAGCTTTATCGATTAAGAAAATAATTCCGATTCTACTAACAAAGTTGAGATAATATTTCAAAGTTTATGACGGAGAAACGTAATAATAATAATAGTAATGAAGGATTTTATGACACATTTAATTTCGATAATGAAAACTCAGATTTTGAAGGATTTAATACAGATGTACAGATATAATGAAATAAGTAGTCCAGGTGTAAGAAGGTTACAGCATAAGACTAAAGACAAGCTTTCAGAGCGTTATTTAAACATTTTAAAATTTAAAATGGAACGTGTCCTATAACGTATGATTATCCTGTGACAAAAAAAATTTGGATTGCCGCCGCTATGAAAAATAAAATTGAATCAATGAAAACAAATAGTACCTGGATACTTGTTGAAGGACCAATTAATAATAATATAATCAGATGCAAATGTATATTTAACAAGAAACCGAATGATGAGAAAGGACAATTCAAAGCCAGATTAGTTGCAAGAGGATTTACACAGTAATATAGTGTTGAGTGCGAAAAGGTGTTTGCACCGGTTGTTTCACATACAACATTAGGAACCTGATTTGCTATTGGTGGAAAGCGAAGATTGAAAATAAAACAGCCTTCTTAAACAGTACTCTCACTGAAACAATTTCTATGGAGCAACCAAAAGGTTTTATAGCAAAAGAAAAAGCCTATTTACGGACTCAAACAGTCTGCCAGATCATGGATCCAAACTGTGCATAATGTTTTAGCGACATCACATTTCCGACAAAGCAATGAAGATCCATGTGTTTATATATGCACAGAAGGGCCAGAGCTGTCATTCATATTAATTTACGTGAATGATATATCCTAATCTAAGTCGGGTTTTCCTTCCTGACGCTATAACTCCAATGCGCACGAACCGATTTCAACGGTTTTGCATTGGTTGGAAAGATCTTGGGCTCCGTGAGGTTTATAGCAAAGAAAATTCAGGAAAAATGCGTGTTGTGTGAGTATCCCTCACGAAAATAAGTCCGTTTCATTTGAAGTAGATGACGCGCTACTCATGCGCACGTGAAATTGAGGTTAAAGTTATTCGTTTCCTAACAGTTCAATTGGAAACCATCAAATCAATCACGCGTATTGTGCAAATTTTTATTCAACTTCAACAGCAGACATTTGCCCTTAAGGTGGTAAGTTGAACTGTGTAAATTATGTGGATCGTGCATTTGAGGTTAAATTCGCCAGTCTGTCCATAGTCCAAAATGCCGAGAGGACGACGTGCTAACATCGGCCGCCGCACAAGACATGCAAGCCAGCAACAAGTGTATTCACACAACTTAAGCGAAAAACGACAAAATATAATAAGAGAAAATGCCCGATTGAGACAACGCGTGAGCACACGAAGATCATTGACATCATACAATCGCTTGGCATTCCAATATGATCCCACTGCGAACTACAGTGATGATGACAATTTAGATATTAGACCAATGACGATACTGCAATGCGTTAAAGTTCAAAAGAGAAGCGGCTGGATTGTGCTGAGCAAGTGGATAAGTCAAACTGGATCCATTACTTAGACCACCACAACCACTGAAACCATTGTTCGTTGGAACTGATATCGATTCCAACCATTTCCTTCAACACATCCTTGAATACAATATCTGCTTTTGCATGACTTCCTTTGGAGCTAAAATATCATTCGAGAAGGCGACTTCATGTCGACTTGCAAGGTAAAATATTTTATTTAACCAATCACTTACACCAATCAATCACACCAACACAATCAATTGCAACACATAACAACTACACCATCACACGATCAGAAGTCACAGCGTATTCAACATCAGACCAAAAAACAAAAAAATGTGGTTTACCAAAGAGCACTTCAATGAAACGGATAATTTGCGGACACGTATAACGCTTCGATTCAGTATTTACTTTGAAATCACTTTAATTTTTTAATTAGAGAAGTTCAACTAAATTCCACTTCCTTTCTGTAATCGAAATGAATTCATTACTGTTGTCCAATGAAATAAAATTTTTCTTTTTTAAATATAAAACAAAAAAAAGTAAGTTTTCTTCATCTTTAAATCCCCAAACGAAATGTTACAAAAAACGAAGCCATCTGGTGGCGAAACGGAGTTCGCCGGGTTTGCTAGTTTCTACCAAAAATGAAGCAACAATTTTAAGGATAAAAAAATATTTTTTAAAACTTATTCCCAATTTGTGATTTGGATTAGAAAAAAAATTACCTTGGATTGGAAGTACAGCGATCAGATCATGGTTTTATTCCATTTGCCAACTTTTTTTTTTCTTAAATAGAAGTAGCACTTCGGGCAACAATGCCTATTTAGTCAAGTACCGTGCTACATTCTTTTACGAAAGGGATAGAGAAGAGATGAAACAGGTGGTGAAAGTAGAAGGATAGTCGGAAATTAACTGCCTTATAAGACAGCACAGCGACCAGTGAGATTATGCCTTTATCGCTGAGCAGCCCCACCGACAGACAATTTTTTTAATTTTTGTAGTGAAAAAAATCAAGGTTCTCGTTGGGAATCGAACCCACAGCCCCCATACTGACAAAATATATTGACAAAATTTTAACTGAAAGCAGACTTCAAGATTCTAAAGTATCATCAGTTCCTATAGATACATCTTATGGAAAATCGAATGCAGAACCGAATATTTTAAACGACAACGAAATTTATCAACAGCTTTTATGAAGTCTTTGGTATGAAGTCTTAAATATAAGACCAGATATTACAGTAGCAATTAGTATTTCGAGTCACAAAAACCAGCAGCCCAAATGAAGAAGACTGGACAGAACTTAAACCATTAATATGAAATTACACATTATTCCGGATAATGAAATAATTTTGCTTGGTTGCTCAGATGCAATGATGGAGTGAGAATAAGCAAAACAGAGTTAACAAGCATTGGATATTTATTTAAAGTTTATGGCGGCGTTTATATCATGGGCATATCGAAAACAAACATGGGTAACCTTATCTTCCATCGAAGCTGAGTTTATAGCTCTTGCTGAAGCGTCGAAAGAAGCACTATGGCTGAAACAACTTTTGGGAGATTTTGGCGAAAATATCAAAGAACCAATTATTATTAACGAAGCTGCATCAAAATAGTTAAAGGTTTTTAATTAAACAACAGAATAAAGCATCTAGATATAAAATATCACTTTGTTAAGGATTATGTCACAAAAAATATCATCAAGTGGCATTATTGTCCTACAAATAAAATGTTAGCCGATAAAAGATTTAAGATCACAATTGAAAATTATGGACAATCTGGAGGTGTGGCTTAAATGGAGTTTATTGAATCTACGATGGATAAGTGATATCGTGACATATTAAAATTAATGTTAAAGCACAGTGCAGAAAAACTTGATTTATCATCCACATATTAATTCCAGCAAGACAACGATCCAAAGCACACAGCAAAAGTAGTCAGTCTTTAGCGCTTGTAAAAGGTGTTTTTTTAAGCTAGATAGAACTTTAAATTATAAAAAGTAACACAAAAAATGAAATTTTGATGAAACATTTTGTTTATTTGTTTCAGTATACTCTGACAAATCATCATGAATAGACTCTCGCTTGAACAACGCTACGAAATTATCCAAATTTACTTTGAAAATCAGTCGTCGATTCGCGCAACTTATAGACGACTTCGTCATTTTTATGGCGTACATAATCGTGCATCTGAACAAGCCATTCGTCGAACTGTCGATAGATTTCGTACCACATACTTTCTAGAGGATGCAATAACACCAACACGTCGAAGGAATGTGCGTACTGAAGAGAATATCGCCGCTGTAAACGAAAGTGTGGAAGAAGATCCAAATTTATCAATTCGTCGTCGGTCGCAGGAATTGGGGCTCTGTCCGTCCACTACGTGGAAAATTTTGCGCAAAGATCACGGCCTGCACCCGTATAAGATCCAGCTGGTGCAGGAATTGAAGCCACGAGACCATTATATGCGTCGTTCTTTCGCCGATTGGGCTCTAGAGCAGTTGGCAACTGACCCGTTGTTTTATCGCAAAATTGTGTTCAGCGATGAGGCGCATTTTTGGCTTAACGGGTTTGTTAATAAGCAAAATTGCCGCATATGGAGTGAGACCAAACCACAACAGACCCTACAGACTCCATTACATCCAGAAAAATGCACCGTTTGGTGCGGTTTTCACGCTGGTGGCATCATCGGACCTTATTTCTTCAAAAATGAGGCCGGAGCTCGCGTTACGGTCAATGGAGATCGTTACCGCACCATGATCAATGATTTTTTGTTTAAAAATATGGATGACATTGATTCGAACGAGATGTGGTTTCAACAGGATGGCGCTACGTGCCATACAGCGAACGCAACCATCGACTTATTGAAATCAAAATTTGGCGATAAGTTGATTTCGAGAAATGAACCTGTCAATTGGCCTCCAAGGTCGTGCGATTTGACACCACTCGACTATTTCCTGTGGGGCTACGTGAAGTTACTGGTTTATGCTGATAAACCAGCAACAATTGACGCCTTGGAGGACAGCATTGTTCGTGTTATTCGTGACATACGCCCAGCAGTGCACGAAAAAGTGGCTCAAAATTGGACGTCCAGAATGCGCTTCGTCAAGAACAGCCGCGGTGCCCATATGCCCGAAATCATTTTCAAATGTTAATGTCACGTATTGATCCTTCGAATAAAAAAGAAATTTTGATTACAATTTAATTTTTTGTGTTATTTTTTACAATTTCAAGTTCTATCGGGCTTAAAAAAACACCCTTTACAATACTCCAAGACAGCTTTAAACGTCTCCACAATCATCCCATTGAGCACCTCTAGAATCTTTTAGAACAAAAAATTCATTAGCAGGTCACAACAGGCAAAGAAACTTTACGAAGCTTTCTGCGGGCAGAGTAGGAGACTATCACATCTAAAGAAACAGAAAATTTAGTCAAATCCATGCCAGACAGACTAAGTGAAGTCGTTAAGCAACGTGGGTGGGTATCCAACAAAATATTAAATAAATTTTCTTTTTTTTTTAATAACTTGAAGTTTTACGGGAAGTAGCGGTACTGAAAGCAGACTTTTTGGTTGTAATTTGTTAAATTTAAGAAAGAAATGTAGCTTTTGTTTTATGATATTGAAAATATATAGAGTTGAAGAAAGATATATGTGATAATAAATTGAATTTCAATTAAACATTTCCATGCTTTTTTCATATGATTAAAAATTGTATTAAGGTGAACGTAGACTTTATCGGCTAAGTGTAAAAGGATAACTATATTAAATACGAAAGCTGAAGGGGTAGTAATTAAAAATTTTAAGTAGAAGAGCTTTAAAAAACTCTCGCATAATAAACTTAACACCTTTCACAGGCTTCACTGTAAATTATAAATTGCAAGAGAGGAGCATCTATTAATTCTATAGAAGTTAACAGCAAACAAACTTATGATCTCAATTCAGGGAATAAATAAACAGGAAGAGGAATATCTTAAATGAAGAAAACCACCTGCCCTAATAAGAGAGTAAATAAAAGGAAAAATAAATAGCGACAATATCCCACATTTAGGGTAAAAACGAAAAATTAAATAAAAAGTGCATTAAAAAACCTAAACTTCTAGGTAATTTCTTTATGAAATACTCATACATAAACACACACATACTTGTTGGCAAATAAAGCTCCTTAAATAGGTTGCCAGAAACTGGGACAATTTTCTGTATCTACAGAAGAAAAAAAAAACATAAATAATTTTTTTTTATTTTATTATTACCTGGCAAATGGAGTTTGTTCAACTTCATAAATTTCGTTGATATCGTGAGGAACTAGTAGACCCTTCAAACGTTCCTCATCGATGTCCAGCAAACCGTCTCCAATTGGAAAAATTCCTTCTGCAAACATATTCGTTGTGTTGTTTTAATTTTTGTTTTTTTTTTTACTTCTTTCTTAAAGTTGTAAGGGGAAAAAGAGGGCACTTTTTTGTGTTCGTTTTTTTTTTGGTTTTTGTTTTATAAGGGGAGCAGATAAGGTTTTTGTTTTTGTTTTCGCTTAACGGACTTTTTGCTTCAAAACACACTTTTTTCTTTCTTTATTTTTTGGGGAAAAATCAAACAAACGAGATATTCAACTATAAATGAAAAAATAGAATTAAAGAAATAGATTTTTTTAATAAAACTTTTTATTTTAATATTCACGACACAAAAATCCAAGCAGGAGAGTTAAATTATATAAATAATGTATATATGTATGTATGCAAGTAGGTATATAAATATATAAAACAATTTTTTTTCTTTTTGGGAAATGTAATAATTTAGTTTTTGTTGTTATTGATGTTTGTTGCACTCACAAATTTTATTATGTAGCAGCAACAGCTCAGTAATAAATATGAAAACCAAAACACAAACTCAGGAAATATAATTTGTTTATGTGTTTATTTGACATTTGCCTGATGTTATTGTATTTTTGCTTCTTGTTGCTTGATATTCTAGTTACTTTACTTTAACTTCGACAGCAGTAATAACATAACAACACAGGGCTGCTTATATTTACATACATATATATTTTTACACTTCACTTTGAAACTTACATACATCTGTTTGTATGATTGTATATTCACAATAATGTCTTTGAAAGATTTGTATACTTTTGCAATGTATTAGAAAGAGAAAGCTGACTTTAAAGGGACTGACTGGTAGTAAAATTTATAATAAAAAAAGAAAAGCATATTCAAAATTAAAAAAAAAACTAAACACAAAATTTAAAACAAAAGTAATACGTTTTTTTTTAACAGAATAGAATAGCACATACTCTGAATATGTTTTTAATAAAAAAAATCCATTATATTTACAGATTGACTTGTAATGTTTTGGTGTGGAAAAAAAAGCAAAATTTTTTGTTTTTTTATATAAAATTCGTGTTATGGAAAATTATTTAAAACAATTTGTGAAGCAAAATTTTCACTTTCAGCAGCTCGTTTTTATTTTTGCTTGTTGTAATTGTGAAACAAGTTTTTCTTTAACTTTTTTTTTTCTTAAACTTTTAACAATCGCACACACGTTTAACATTTATATACAATATTTTTTTATTTTTTTTTTTGTAATTCTCTCCTGGTTTTCTTTTTTAACTTTGTTTCGTTTTTGGTTGTGTGTATTCCTTGTTATTTCTGCACTCTAACACTTTTTATGTTATTCTTTTAAGTTTGTATGTATGTACGTACATTTTACGATTCTTCGTTTTGTTAATATCAGGGTTTAACAATCGAAATGTTAAGCTTTAAAAATTTTTTTTATTCAACTTCTTGTAGCATCAGAAGTTTGTGCAAAATGTTTCACATGTTTTAAAACAAAGAACACAACTTTTAACACAAAAATTTATCTTAATACGTTTTACCTATTCAAAAAAACACACACACAGAGATTGTAAACTCATTTGGGTATTTTAAATAAAACAACAACATGCGCGTATGCAAAACTTCACTACTCGACTCTTAAAAATTGACTGACGTTTTAATACAAAGCAACAAGGCAATAGTACCAAGTACATTCAAGTTAGATTAAATTACGGCGTCGAAAATTATGCCGTTTTAACATGCAACGGCGTTTGCTTAGCTTTAAACTGCAAGCAGAGAATATTTTGCATTTAATGTAATCTATACACACACAAATACAACGCCACACGTATTTAAATGCAATCGTAGACCGTTTTAAAATAATTTAAAATTTTTCTTTAAAAATTATAAATTTATTAGACGTTAACGAAATTAGTTAAATAGGCTTGAGTCGCCGTCAATTTAACTTCATAATCACGCTCAAAACATGTATACAATACAGTATTACCAACTTCGTTTTGTTGCTTCAAATTTAAAGATGCTATTCGGCATTTCAGAAAACAATTAATAAATAAACATTGAAAAATTTTTGTTTGTTCAACAAAAATAATATGAAAGATCTGTAATACATCAAATTAATAAGTTCTAACATGCTGTAAATGTAAATCTACATATAAAATTTAATATCAAATTTTTCTTTGTATTAACATAGTTTGGTGGCATTGCCATTTACAGCCAAATAGGTTAAATGAAATCTCTACATACGTATATAACAACAGTTTTGTTATTGTGAATGGTTTGATGTCACCATTTAAGCGGGCTTTAAATTTATTGCCAGATGTAATATTTATTATTTAAACGCTTTGATACTTTTGAAATATAAATTTAAAAATTGTTTGCTTTGTTAATGTTGTTAGTTAAATAATTAAAAAAAGCATTTTTTTAATGAAATATAATGGAAGCTTTATTTAAGCTGAGAAATTAAAATATGGAAATAACACCAAAAAAAATTTCTCGTTTATGAACAAATAAATTGCTTTTAGGTTTTTATTTAAAATAATATCTCCTTTTTCTCCATATATTTTGTTTTTCTGCACATGCCTCTGCTTTCTTATAAAAGTTTGTTATATTTTTCAGCTGTTTGAATTATCGTTTTACTGCAAATTCTTCTAATAAACCTCCTCAACAACAATTATTTTTCTTTCCATTTAGAACTTATCTGGGATTTGAACCTACAATCACATTCCGTTTTTAACAATCAAGCAAACACGTGGTAGTGGTAGAAAATAGCTCGAAATTACACGAACAAAACTAATTTCCTTCTTTGTTACAGTTCATACAATAGGAACAAATTTGAAGTTTACTGCCTGTAAATTATCTGTCAAATGATTAAATGTAAAGAATCACTTCTTAAAATTCGGGCATATTTTCCTCGTAATCAGGCATTTTCTGAGAACGCTTTACGTAAATTAACCTCTAAACTTGAGGCTCATGATATTGTTGCTACCAACAGACGAAACCAATACGCTCGCAGTGGCCGTGGTGACACAAACATAACTGCTGTACACCAAAATATTGTGAATAAGATTTGACCATTAACTTGTCAACGTTCGTAACAGTTGGGTGTCATTTTCGGCAACATTTTGCAAAAAGATCCTCATCTTCAGTTTGTGGACAGGCAGCATCATTGCTCCATATTTTTTCGCAAGTAAAGAAGTAAAACTGTGTCACGGAAAATTGTCTTTGCGTTATTAAGTAATGATAACCAATGGTGACATAAGTGGCCTTTACTTGCAGTAAGACAGCGCCACAAGTCATACAGCCACCCAAACAATTCAATTATTGCTTGAGAAATTTTCCGTTCGCGTAATTTTTCAATTAGGCGATATCAATTGGCCGTCTCGTTTTTGTAATATAACGCCGCTGAATTTTTTTTTTTTTTTTTTTTGCCATTAGCAAGACTAGATTTACGTGAATTAAGGCCGTGTCAGATACAACTTTTGCTTTGCTTTGCTTCAGAGTTTCGCTTTGACATTTTAGTTAAAATGCATGTAGTTATATGAAAGGTGCCACATAAACAACTTTTGACGCAAAGCAAAGCGAAAAGTTAACCAACATCCAACTTTTTGTTTGCTTTGCGATACAATTCGAAATCAGTTGATTTTTTTACACAAAACAAACACTTCTAAAATTCCAAATCACTTCAATGTTTTACTTAAACGAAACACAATTCCAAATGTGTACCTTTTTATGAGTGCTGTCAAAATTTTCATTGTGACATATACCTTTTGATTTACGCTTTGTCTTTAAAGTTTCAAATGTCACGCAAAGCAACAAAGTCGTATCTGACACGGCCTTTAGCCACAGACAACTGAGGCTCTGAAAGTTTAAATTCGATTTTGCATTGACGAAGCAAGCGAAACTTTGTGAAAAGAGTGTACGTCTGCTAACGTGCTAAAGGCGGACATTTGTCCGACATTATATTCCATTATTAATTCCATTATGTTGGTATCAATAAAACTTCAGTTTAAAATTTTGTTGTTATTTGAGCGTCCAGTTGAGCAGACATCACAGAAAATAGAATAAAACCTGAATCACCTCAAGAGCACTCCTATGTTTAAGCAAAACTGCTCCACGGAAGTGATCTAAAGGCTTAGTACGATAGGGCAGCGTAGCATATGCAAAATTAAACTAATGCTTAACCACACGTCAATAGATTTTATCTCAGATTTGCTCGACTTCAGGACCAAGACCAGGTATCTTGATCAAGTCAAATAAAGCATTTTGTGTTATAAGAATTAACAGGAAAATAAGTAAGTAATAATAAACAATCGATTAATTATATAAAAATTTATACGTTTTTTGAATCCTTTAAATAATTTATTGCTAATTTCTCAGTTTAGTTACTCATGTTTTCTTAAATATCCATTTGAGACTTTTGGGGCCTTCCTATGAGATAAGGAGGTTATTATGTAATTAACTTGCTAATCTGCTGCATTAAAAAATCGTTTCAATTAAAACAGATGATTTTTGAAAATAACTCTAATACACTCTAAAACTATTCTTAAGTAACAAGAATGTTATTTGCTGATGCTGTTGGTGTTGTTATTGTTACTGCACAAAATCAATTAAAAATCTAATGAAGTCAAATAACTCAACGTCATACATTTTAAATGGCGCCTTCTCGTTACGAACTTGTTGACAGCATGTCCGACTAGACAAAAATTAAGTTTACAAAAACGAATCATACAAAACCACAAGATATAATCCCCCTCTTTTATTTTAAATGCAAAGATTTTTTCGCAAAAAAAAGAAACAATTTTTAAAAATCCTAAATTCTGCCATTTAAGTAGTTGGCTGTGTTTATGAGTGAAGAAAAACAAAAAAAAACAAAAAAATAATAATAATAAAACTAAGAAAGAGAACAAATAACAATATAAATCTGTTCAGAAAGAATCATGATATTTTACAGACCCATCAGCACACGTAATTACAAACCGCCTTTACACTTTATTGCAGTCAACAACCGGAACACGATACTTAACACTTTAAACAATCGATTCAGAAAGAAAAAATAAAAAAACAAAATAAAATACAAAAAATAATTTATGCACTTCATAAATAAGCAGAGATGTCAAGGAGTGTCTTTTATGGACAGATTGATAAATAAAAAATCTTCGGAGTTTTGGTCATCGCATCGTCTTATTTTAAATAATGTATAAAAACAACAACAAAACATCAATGTTATTGTTTTAGGCAGTTGTTTGTTGTTATGTAGGAGAGTAGCTAAAGGAATCATTGGACTCCTGCTTTGTATCTGGCATAAATCTGTGCTCATAATAGATCGACTATTGACATTTGACTACTTTTTGCAACTATTTAGGGGAAATAAAAAGTTTTTGTGATCATCAGATGATTAGAAAACTGATTGAGTACTCCACTTATTCCTGCTCCTTATGGCTGCTGGCTGTAATTCTTCAGCGAGTTGAAATTTTTACGGTTAAAATTCTTAGCTCAAGAGTGTAATGTTCTTTGCTTAAAATTTTCTAGTTTTCTAGCAAATAATTTTAATGAATGGATGGCAACTCAGTTTTTGAAATTTAATCATTTGACAGACAATTTACTTCGTAACCTCAAAATTGCCCAGCCAATATTTCAGCGGAATTATTTTTAGAAAAATTTCAATTTTGTTTGTTTAGGAAGGTTTCTTGAAGAGTGATAATGTTATTCCAACGCTACCCTAAGTTTGTGTCTATTTAAATGAATTTTTATCTTCTTTATTGGATCTAAGTCTCATTCCTTTGAGCATTCTTTTGCTCTGTGCAATCAGTAATATAGCAATGGCAATCAGAACTGTGGAATAAGTGGAGTACTCAATTAGTTTTCTAATCATCTGACGGTCGTTTCACCCATGCAGCAATGCTTTGGTATTTCATTACACTTTATTTTCCCTAAATAAATGCAAAAATTAGTCAAATGTCAATAGTCGATCTATTATGAGCACAGATTTATGCCAGATTGTCACACATCATAATGTACGCTATATGACTCCAATCAGGAACTGGTTAATGAAATTGGGCCATTTTGGAAAAGAAAAATGGCATGTTGGAGAATTTTAAAGTACGCTTGGTACTCACTCATTAGACAACTTTTGTAAACTAGTAAAATGTGTAAAGTAAAAATGCAATCTTTTAAGACTCTGCCTTTAGACAATTAATAAGGATTTATTTAAAGGGGATAGATGCAATACGAAAATAAAACGAATATAATTATATTTAAATTGAAGCCAAAGGCAAAGTCTTGGTACTGATGTTTTTGCATGGAATTTTTGAAATACCAAAAAATATTTTAAAATAACACAACAACATTCCGTTGTAGTTTTAGCCGTGAAGTGTACAGCAAATGTTAGAATGGAAAAATAATTACATGTGTTTCCTTTAATTAGCACTGAGTGAGTACATTTTTCAGACTTTGATTTTTGTTTTTGTTGTTTTTTTTTGACTGTTTGATGCTCGACTGTTTCGTGTAGAAATTCTTTGCGAGTGTAATGAAAAAATAAATAAATCTGTAAGATCTGTTTGCAAATGAAATTGAAATGACGTTTGCAGGTTATTCAACTTAATTGTTGCAGCAACTAATTTCTCTTTCTAAATTCTTTTTTCATACATATTTCTAATTCTTTTCAAATGTCAAGTGTTTTTCTTTCCTTTTTTTTTAGTTTATCTTTTTTTTTGTTGTTTTTATTTTTGGCTAATTTACTGCAATAAATTTTTGACCCTGAACTTAAACTTGCTTTCATTCGAATTTTTCTATTTTATTTCAAATCTGTTTCATTTCAAGTTTAAAACAGAGCGTCATTTCTATTGCATTTTAATATGAAATTTTCAATAATAAACAAACAAAAGCGAGTGGAAATAAATTTTTGGAAATTGAATTTAAAGAAAAATTTTTGCTTTGTTTTCGATTAAGTTCAAAGACAAACAGGCAAATTTTTTAATACTTTCTGAAATTATTTTATTTGTTGTTAGTTAAGATTCTGCTTTTTGTTACTTTTTCCTCAACTTTTGAAGTCAATGGCCATGAAATCGAAGGAAAATATGAAATCCTTAATTTTTTATTTTGCCACATTCTTTAGTAAAGGGATAGAGAAGCGATGAGACAGGTGGTGAAATTAAAAGGGTACTTACGGAAATTAACTGTCGTATAAGACAGCACAGTGACCAGTGAGCAGCCCTACCGACAGTCAATTTTTATTTGTAGTGAAAAAACCAAGGTCTTTATTGGGAATCGAACCTACAACCCCCAGCCTTGTAAGCTAGTACACTACCTACTAGCCTACAGGGGCGCCTAATGTAGCAAAAAGCCATCGTTATCGATATTTTTTTAATATATTGTCATCATTGTAGGATGGACTGTCTAGAGATGGCTACTACACCCTAGAATAAATTTAGCCTCCGGCCGTAGAACTTTATATTTCTTATGAGATCTATTCCTTTGGAAAAGTATTCTCTTTATAGGATTATACGAAATTAACAGATAAATTCACATTTTATAGAACAAATTAAAAGTTTTTTTCTCGGACCAGCACTCAGGGAATGAACCCTACATATGCAATGCATTGTAACAGAACTAGGAAATTATGTTATAAGGAGGAGGACTAAGGAAAAGGGAGTAGTGTTTGCTTTAACATTTTATTTGAACTTTCCCACATTGAAAGTGACAGGAAAGATCTCTTTAGGGAGTTTATTCTATATACGTAATGTTCTGCTAAACAACGAAATTAACGAAATTAATGAGTAGTGCGATTCATTGGAAAATCAACCACAAATTGATGAGCTCTCAACGAAAATCGTGTTAAACGCTAAAAGGCTTGAGTAACGGGAACGATTTCCCTAATTTCATTAGCACACTTACCATTGTAGCAACAATAAAACAGTGAAATACACCGCACATTGTGTCGATATTCTAGAGAATCAGTAAGTAGAGTTGGATACCCTACTATTCTTGGCCCTCTCTTTTACGCGTTCGAGCAACTTCAAACATTTTCGAACGCCGGCCCGTAAATGAGAGTTCTATTATATTTTTAGACGCGTATAGGTGGTATGAAAAATGCGAAGATGGGATCTTTTACACCGTTTTAGAAAACCTAGGTACTTGAGAGCTTCTTTAGAAACCAGAAAAATATGCTTAGTCCATCGAACATCATACTGGATTTTCATGTCAAAAACATTAAGAGCTGCCGATTCTTTAATACTTATATCACCCATAATAACAGATGCAGCATTATCTCCGAACACAAGTTGTATGCTTAGGCATACAACAATAGGTCTTACGGGCATTAAAATCAACTCTTTTCACACGACGAATGGGTCTTGTCACTAAATAATGAGTGACTTCATATAGTACGTTTTACATGGATAAGAGAGTAGTTTAATCCTACCTAAGCCTATACTCCAAGAATTTATATATCATTCTTTCGTGAGAGTTGTATTCTATTTTTGAACTGATATAGGTGGTATAAGTAGCACGAGGACCGGATGGAGTGAAGTATCTTTTACACCGCTTTAGAAAACCGAGGCGGTCGAGCAACTATAACATAGACTTTGGGGCGCCGGCTCATACATGAAAGTTGTATGCCATTTTTAGACAGATAAGGGTGACATAAATAGTACGAAGATCTGATAGTGTGAAGTGGCGAATCAGTATCTGCGTTTTTGTTTCTAAGCCAGATAATGAATGCTTCCTCTCTTGACCTGAGTGCATTTTTGCATGTCTGATTGAACCAAAACTTTGATCTGGTTTGAATCAAAATTTTTTTTAGAATAGAAGTTTTCATTCCAAACAAAATTATGTTTTGCATAGTTTCCAATTAAATTGTCGTCCCAGCGAGCCCTCTCATAAACATATTTTAAACGTTTAGCAGCTGATTTCGAAACGTTGTAAAGTTCTGAATATGAAAATGAGACGGAGATGGTGCAGTGATTGGAATTGCCGAGAGATGCACAAATACTAGTTATGGCCAGCGGCTGAACTTCCCATCACAGCGTGAAATGCAACAAGGTTGCCCTAACGTTTCGCTTAAGTGAATCCTAAGATTAAAAGCTATTATCATTTAAAAGATAATAGCACGGAGGGCCGGAAATGTGTGTACAGAATTCCACTCGTCTTTTTGTCTACCTTGGTGTAACTGTGGTTTATGTTTTAAGGCATTCCCTAATACATTGCTGTGGGTATTGGACCACCAGAATACATAAACCTGACGACATGAACAAATGCTGCCACAAGCAGACAGGCTTACATTGTACTCAAAGATCTCCTCGGCAGGAGGAGCAGAAAGGTACGTTAACTGTGTTAGCGACCAGTCTTAGAGAACCATACGTGCTAACTAAGCCTGCAAGAGGCTAAGACGGTAGCTTACTTTATGCATTAATATTCCGCCCTAGCTACCATTTGTTCTAGAACCACAGACAGATAAGTAATAAAAGTCAAAGCTAATGTTGTCAGTTACTAAAGATTCTGTGATGTGAGAGAAATCTTTACACACGAAAGCACAGGTCAGTAATAGCACGAGACTCAATAATAATTAAGCATAAGAAATTAATTAGGCGGCTGCTTCGTTAACCTCCCTACACTTAAATATATTTTTGTATATTTGAAGCAGATGGAGAACTTCTACGGTTTAAAATGTGTTCGTCTTAATGGAAGTCCTAGCTTTCCTCTTACTATAGGCGATAGCCTGGAGGGCGACCAATAAAATTTGTTTCGCCATGTGTGCACGCACATTATTTGTCATTTCCTTGTATAAAGCGAATAACAAATTTTCATGCAATTACTTGCACATGTGACGGTCGCTTTGCTGTCACATTAAAACATCATCGCTTATAGCTCTCGCTCTAAGCTAATTAAATTGAACTGCCACACTTCATAAGGCTTTTAACTTTATTTGTTTTATACTTTTAAAATTTTAAATTATTATTATTTATTTGATCATTTTTGTAGTTTTTTTAATCGACCTTTTTTATCTTTAATAAATATCTCTTATTCTTTTTTACGGTCTTTTTAAATTAAATTAACAATATATATTTTTTTCTTTCGATATTTCGCTTTCCTATGGAAAGCTTCTTCAGGAAAAAAAATTTTTATTTTTTTTTATAAAAAATTTTTTTTAATTTTTTTTTTATAAAATATATTTTATTTTTTTCTTCAGGAAAAAAATTTTTTATTATTTTTTTTATAAAAAAAAATTTTTATATTTATATATAAAAAAAAAATTTTTTATTTTTTTTTTTTATAAAAAAAAATAAAAATTTTTTTTCCTGAAGAATCTTTCCATAGGAAAGCGAAATATCGAAAGAAAAAAATATATATTGTTAATTTAATTTAAAAAAGACCGTCAAAAAGAATAAGAGATATTTATTATTATTTATTTGATTATTATTTTTATTCGAGCCCTTTTTTTAAATAAATAATAATTAATCTTAGTAGTGGTCTTTTTAAATAAATTTAACACTAATTTAATTAAACAAAAATTATAAATTTTTATAGTTTTTTTTAAACGATCTTTTTTTATTTATCTTTAATAAATATCTTTTTTTCTTTTTAACGATCTTTTTTATATATTTTTTTCTTTTCGATATTTCGATATTTTTTTTCCCTGAAGAAAAAAATATATATTGTTAAAAGAAAAAAAAATTTTTTTTCCTGAAAAATCTTCGAAAAGAAAAAAATATATAAAAAAGATCGTTAAAAAGAAAACAAGATATTTATTAAAGAAAAATTATAAATAATAATTTAAATTATAATTTTTGTTTTTATAAAAAATAATTTCCTGAAGAAGCTTTCCACACGAAAGCGATATATTGAAAAAATATAGTGTTAAATTTAAAAGAGTTAAAAAGACCGCTACTAAGATTAATAATTATTTATTATTTATTTATATAAAAACTAAATAAATTTTATTTTTATTTTTTATTTTCAATATTTCGCCACAATATTTTTTATTTATTAATTGATTTCTAAAAATTATTTACTCATTTTTCTTTTCCCGAAGATGCCACCCAATGGTGTGGCATAATATTGAAAATAAAAAATTAAATTTATTTAGTATTTATGTAAATAACTTGTGATTAAAAAAATTGGTTATAAAATATTTTTATTATTTTTTATAATTTTATTTAAAATCAAAACATTTTTGAGGTGCTATTATATCATTATATTATATATAATACCATTGAACGCCATTAAAATTTATTAAATAAAATATTTAATTAACAATGCAAAATATATGTCAAAAACCCTATTTAAGTGATTAATTAAAATAAAGAAAACATAAATTTAAGAAAAATATGCAAAACAAAAAAACCAAAAAAAAAAAAAAACAACTACAACTACAACTCAATTTACTCAAGGAAAACATTTCTAAAAAATATTTTGCCACAATAATCAGGCTGCTGATCAACAAGAATTTCTAAAGTGTGAATGACTTTGAAACAGCTCATCTTTACAACAATCGTTACAACAACATTAGCAATATTAAACGGAATTTATAAACAGCAAAAGAAAAAAAATAAATAAATAAAAATTGCACATTTTTCAATAAAAATACATCAAAATTCTAAAAACAGCTTTTCAAATCACTTTATAAAAAAATACTTTTTAAAAACACTTGCGAACCGAATTAGAAAGAAATGTTGAGGAGAGCAATGTACAACACTTAATCTCAATCTTAGGCAAGAAACGTTTGTTTTTTATATAGAAAAAGAAAACATACTAAATTTTAAAATTTATTTAGCCATGGATTCACCTTATTTTATGTTGTAACAGATAGTGACGACATCTGGGGTACTGTTTTGGTATTTTAGTTACCGTTTCTTAGTTATAACAAAGAAAATATAATAATAGTAATGGGTAAATGAATTTAATGGCTGCTGGAATCTGGAGATTGTTAAAAGATTATAAGAGATATTATAATTTGCCAATACATCTTATTAAATTACTTTAAAGTTTTCTTTCTAATCGCATATTTGGAGTACATATTCATTACATTACTACATGATTATAGCTGTGTAAGCCATCACCAGACGGTGGATCATACCACTGTGGCTGAAAAGTAGCATCATCCTCGTCCTAGAAGGCCTTCAGATACATATATCCTCCAGTCACTCCTAGTTGCAACTTCAAGAGCTCGGAGCGGGCCAACGCCCCCACTCCTTGCTGAAGAGTTTAAGACTATTCAACTCCCGAACGCATAAAACTTAATAAAATTTAACAACACAGTTCATTGGACCATTCATTGTGTTCATTGTGAATGATCCGACCCACACAACTCAAACGAGGGCTTCGAAACCACTACCACCATGATACTCCCGAAGAAGCCAACCTCAATAATCAGTTAGAGAACAGCTAAAACGCTAAAAAGACGAAAAGCTGAACTCTAAGGCTTACTGATTCCCATAGAAATAATGTGATGTTGCCCAGTTGGCTCCTGCTAGCCTGTTAGGGACTGAGCACCCATTTTTCCCCCGGTGACACATGTAATGGCGGTGAGATTCCAACAAGACCTATAAATATGTCCCCGGATGATAGATATTGTTAACGTGATAAAATTTACATCTGCACCTAGCCGTAAGCCTTAATCAGATGGTGGATCATTACCACTGTGGATGGTATGTAGCGCCATCCTTGCCCTAGTAGGCCTTCGAATACATATATCCTCCGGTCACACCTAGTTGCAACTTCAAATGCCCGAAGCAGGCCGCAGCCTTCACTCCTTGCTGAAGAGTTGGAGACTATCCAACTCCTGGTCCAGAACGCATGAAGCTTAATATAATTAAGAACACGACGGCATTCATACTCACTGGACCTGGACCATTCATTGTGTTCATTGTGAATGATCCGACCCATAAACTTAAACGAGGGCCTCGAAACACACAGCCACCATGATACTCCCGAAGAAGCCAACCTCAATAATCAGTTAGAGAACAGCTAAAAGGCTAAAAAGACAAATAGCTGAACTCTGGGGCTCTACTGATTCCCTTGGAAATATAGTGGATTGTCCAGTTGGCTCCTGTTAGCTTTGAAGGGGACTGGTGTCCCTTTTACCCCCGAAGAAACATTTAATAACGTTGAATTTCCCATTTTTCACCCGGTGACACATGTAATGACAGTGAGATTCCGTCAAGACATTAGAAATCATGACGTGATAAGATTTACATCTGCATCTGGCCGTAAGCCTTAATCAGATGGTGGATCATTACCACTTTGGACGAAATGTAGCGTCATCCTCGCCCTAGAAAGCCTTCGGATACGTATATCCTCCGATCACTCCTAGTTGCAACTTCAAAAGCCCGAAGCAGGCCACAGCCGTCACTCCTTGCTGAAGAGTTGGACACTAATTAACGCATGAAGCTTAATATAATTAAGAACTCGAAGGCATTAATACTCATTAGACCACCTGGACAATTTATTGCGTTCATTGTAAATGATCTGACCCACAAACTCAACGAGGGCCTCGAAACACAATAATCAGTCAGAGAACAGCTAAATGCCTAAAGAGACAAATAGCGAAAATCTGGGGCTTTACTGATTCCCTTGGAAATATCGTGGATTGTCCAGTTGGCTCCTGCTAGCCTTGAAGGGGACTGGGCTCCCTGTTACCCCCCCAAGACACAAGTCTAGATGGTTGTGTGATCCATAAAGACTTATAAATGTGCCCCCGGGGGGAATAATATTGTGATTACGTAATAAGATTTACATCTGTACCTGGCAATGGAGCCTTAATCAGATGGCTGGGAATGAAAAGCAAACGTCATTCACGCCCTAGGAAGCCGAAGACTAATTATAGCAACAGGTCCTTCCTAGTTGCAACTTTGATGATTCCAGAGCTGGGCTGCAAGCCACTACTCCTTTCTGAAGAGCTGGAGACTTTCCAACTCCTGTCCAGAACACATGTCTAGCATGCTCACTGGACTGGATCATTCACCTGTGGGTATTGTTGTTGGCGAAATGATCCTGGTCACCATAATCATTCATGCTTGGGGCCGCGAAACCACAACCACCACGATACTCACGAAGGGCCAACCTCAGTAATCAGTGAGAGAAACAGCTAAATGCCTAAAGAGACAAATAGCGGAAACTCTGCGGAATACTGATTCCCGTGGAAATAACGTGGAGTTCCCAGTTGACCCCTGCTGCCTTCAGGGGACTGGACTCCCATTTTCCCCCAGTTGCACAGGTCTAGATAGTCAAGTATTCTACAAACACCGATAAATGTGCCCCCAGGCACATTGTGATATCGACTTTAGTCTTTAGTTGATAGGCATGTTGTAGTAATGTTGCTGAATTCCTTTACACTTGTAGAAGTATATTTTTATGTACTCACTGCGAGTTTGCAGTGAGTTCTAGTATTTCGAAGATCAGACATGCTGCGTTATCATACAAATTCACTAGATTTCGTAATTCTTTTTGAATTTTCGTTCAACCAATTGATCCGCAAACTTTACACCTTAATTAAAAGCATCACCTAAGTCATACAACTGTCTGAAACTTTATATGTTTTAAGTCACCATTTCGCTGTGTTACAAACAAAGCAACGAAATTATTTTAACCCCCACAAAAATATTTTGTTGGTGGATAAGAAACAACATAAATGCGGATGGCGTTGTAAAATCATTTATGGAGACGCCGCCACCGCCAGCAACATAACACACCGCCAACATTCAATGTAACATGTTTATTATAGCCAAATCTCTTTACCTAATGCAGTTCCTCCAACAATTCTTTTCCCCGAAATGGGAACGAACATTTTTAGTGGATATTCTTAAATTTTTTTCCTGTTCTAAATTAAATCCGCTAATAGAATTTTTCTTTAATTTATTTTTAATACACTAAATTCCTGCGTATACGAATGCAATATATTTTTAAATCCAAAGTCTATTCACTTTTTGAAACAAACAAAAACACAAACAAAAACAAAATAAATAAATAAATGAAAAGGCAATTAAAATTTATAAAAAAAAAGATTTATTTTGTTTCAATGCTGCTTAGTTGCGGCATGTGAACATTTAGGAATTCAGAACAAGTCACTCACTCTTTAGTTTGTATGAATTACAAGTGAGTATTATGTCGCCTTTAGTCATTATTACACTTTAATTTTTTTTCCTTGTTTTGTTTTGTTTTGCTAAGTTATTTAGTTGTATTTAAAAATTACAAGATATTTAATCATCTGAATGAGTTTTTTTTTAATTTTTAAGAACCCAAAAGTGTTTTGGGTTCTGCCATGGCGGAAATCATTTTGTTTGGAATGAAAACTTTTATTCCATCCACAAAAGTTTCGAATAAAACCAGATCAAAGTCTTGGTTTAATCAGACGTGCAAAAATGTAGTCAGATCAAGAGAGGAAGCATTCAATATCTGGCGTAGAAATAAAAACGCAGATACTGATTCGCTACGCAAAAGGGAGAGATCTTCGTGTGCCAATGTACTAAGACGCGAGAAAAAATCTATACGAAGAGCGCCTTCGTGCAAAGGTTCTTGCTACTTCTAGAGGTAGTAAGAACTTCTGGTCATTTGTTAAAAGAGTAAAGGATAACGCTAGTTCTTCAATTCCCACTCTTTTAAACAACGTTCAAATATTCACTGACCCGGTTGATAAAGCTAACCTTTTAGTTGGCGTATTTGCAAATAACTCTTATTTGCCGGAAAACAATCAACCACCGCCAGATCCCGACAGAGTATCAGTTACTATGCCGAGGATATTTTTTCGTGTTCGAGCGGTTAAAAGGGTTCTTACAGATCTCAATATAAACAGGTCTCCTGGGCCGGATGGGATACCAGCGCTGATCTTGAAACAGTGCTCGTCGACGCTAGCGCGTCCATTAGCAGCCCTTTTCAGCACATTGTACCATGTCGAAGAATTTCCGAAGTGCTGGAAAGTTGCTAATGTAACGCCGATCCCCAAAATTACCGCCCAATCGATATTTGTTCTGCACTTTTTAAAGTATTTGAAAGTATGATTAATTTCTATCTAGTGAGATACCTGGAGTCCAACAGCTTGCTTAGTGACCGACAGTATGGTTTCCGTAGGGAGCGCTCTACGGGTGACTTGCTAGCCTTCTTGTCGCAACAATGGTGTAACTCCATACATCATTTTGGAGAAAGCTAGGTGGTGGCATTTGATAGAGTGTAGCATGATGCACTTCTGTCAAAACTTGCTGCTTCTGGTGGCGGTGATAATTTTTCCAAATTTATATCGAGTTTTCTCAGAAATCGCACTATACGAGTTGTTTCCCTCCGGGGGCACATGATAGTCTTTTTGGAACCTACTATTCCATTTAGACTGGTGTCTTGCGGGGTAAAAGGGAGCCCAGGCCCCTCAAAGGCTAGTAGGAGTCACCTGGACAATCCACATATTTCCACGGGAATCAGTTGCCCCAGAGTACACTATTTGTTCTCTTTAGACAATGATGTGCTCTGACTGGTTATTGGCCCCTATATGGGAGTATCGTAATGGTTGTGGTTTCGGACCCTCGTGAGAGTTTGTGGGTCGGATCATTCAAATTAACACAATGAATGGTTCAGGTCCAGTGAGTATGAATGCTGTCGTGTTCTTGATAAAAAAGAGCTTCATGCGTTCTGGACCAGGAGTTGGAAAGTCTCCAACTCTTTAGCAAGGAGTGAAGGCTGCGGCCTACTTCGGGCTTTCGAAATTGCTACTAGAAGTGACTGGAGGATATACGTATTCGATGGCCTTCTAGGGCGTGGTTGGTGTCCAATAAACCAAGTGGTTTGACCACCATCTGATTATGACTATATAGTCGGTGCAGATGTAAATCAAATCACGCTTTATACGAGTTGTTATAGATGGGATTTCATCACACGAGTTAAAGATGAATTCAGGGATACCGGAAGGCTTCGTTCTTTCTCCTACACTTCCTCATTTTTCTAAATGACCTTCTTTGTAGTACTTTCAACCCAATATATTCTTTTGCAGATGACAGCACCATTTGTCACACGTATTCATTTGGCAATAGACCAGGCCGTTTGGAGGTTAGTTCCAAAAGGCAAAACATGAATGAAACGCTTAATCACGATCTCGTGACAATCTTGGAATGGCGTCGTGTAGATAGAGTAGAATTCAATGCTCGTTAGACGCAATGCTTACGCATAGATCTGTGTTTGGTAGTGGTGCTGCATCTGTTACTATAGGTGATATAGATATTACATAATCGGAAACTCTTGATGTTCTTGGCATGAAAATTCAGTGTGATGTTCGATGGACTAAACACATTTTTCAGGTTTCTAAAGAAGCTTTCAAGTGCCTCGGTTTTCTAAAGCGGTGTAGAAGATACTTCAGTCCATACTATCTATATCAGCTATATACGTCCAAAAATGGAATACAACTCTCATATATGGGCCGGCGCTCCAAAGACTATTTTGGGGTTACACGACCGCGTACAGGTGAGGGCCAAGAGGCTCATAAGAGACAGTAGGGTATACAACTCTATTGATTTTCTAGAGCATCGAGGCAATGTGGGGTGCGTTTCACTGTTCTATCGTGACTACAATGGTAAGTGCTCTAATAAAATTAGGGAACTTGCTTAACTCGATTTTCGATTCCATTTGCGGTTGATTGGCCAGTGAATCGCACTACGCTTTACAGGGAAAATTCGTTTTTCAGCAGAACAGTTCGTATGTGGAATAAAATCCCTCCAGAGGTCTTTCCTGTCATTTTCAATCTGGGAAAATTTAAATCGAATGTCCACAGCCACTACTCCCTCTTTCCTCCTTCCCGTAACCTAATTCCTAGTTTTGGCACAATGCATTGCATATGTAGGGGTCATCGCCTGAGTGCTGGTCCGAAAAGAAAAAAATTGAGGTTAGTTCATCTAAGTGTCATTGAGATGACCAATTAATTTAGTGATATAATTTCACTTTTCTTTATTTACTCTCAAGGTTGATACGGGTTGAGCGATCTGTGGAGTATGTCCTTTCTCCCGTAACAAATAAAATGCATTTTTATTATAAAACTTTGTGAGTTTTTAGTCTACGTTTTTCATAATACACTCCTTGCCACATGAATAGGTTATACTTTTTTCTATTAATTTATGCGTCAAAAACTTTTAAATTACAAAAGATAGAAGCTTATTTTTAATATTGAAAGCACATTTGATACCCTGTAAAATATATCAATCATAACTTTTTTCTTGACTCATAGCGAGCCAGAAAATAATTCTGTAATAGAACACCCCCTAGAAAAAAAGATTTTTTCACAATTTTGAACAATTCTAAATGTTCTAAAGCTACACTAGTTAATACGATCTGGAATGGCGTCGTATAAGGAATTCAAACAATCGAGGGAGCTTAAAGATCAAGCAGCTTTGATCGGATTGCTTCAATAAGTTCCTCCTTGGTATCGTATCGAGCTAACCTCAAACATTTTCTATAATTTTATTTGGGTACGGTTTTTCGTCGACCCTCGTCAAATTTGGTTTGTGAACAAACCGGTTTCGGCTGTTTGCCATCTTTAGTGTTCACGAAAAAGAACACTGAAGATGGCAAACAGCCGATACCGGTTTGTTCACAAACCAAATTTGACGAGGGTCGACGGAAAACCGTACCCAAATAAAAGTAATTTTAACCCCGTCGGAAAATCCAAGCACATATTTTCTATAATATTCAGATCTGGGGAGTTTGGTGGCCAGTCAAACGTTTTTACATTCTTTACATGACTTTACTGCTCTGGCGATGTAAATAGGAGCGTTGTCATGTTGAGAGGTTCACTGCAAGTTTCCAAAAAGCACACTGAAAAATGGAAAAGTTCGCAATTCTCATTCATTTTAATGGTCAAAAGTTCCAACTCACAGATACCATAATAAGAAATACTGTCCTAGACCATAACACCCCCTTCCCGACTATGCACGTGATTCAAATTATGTTTTTCTTTCCGCAAGTCGTGGCCCTTCAGGTTAAACTTTTTTGAAGCTTCAAACTCATCCAAATCCTTTGGCTCGTAATATTCTAAATGAACCTGGTTACATCCGACTAAAAAGAAGGGATACAGCTTGTCTTGGCCATACACAAGAGCGATGACCCACAGATGACAGTTCTTAGACAAGTTGAACTTTGTAAGCTTGAAAATGAAAATCTTTGTGCAAAATGTTGCACAAAATTGCTTTAGTGATGCGAAATTGTTGCAAACTTAGACGCGCTCTTAACACTTTGCTGTACAACGGCTATGCTGCAACAATACTTTAAGCACATCACTTTCAAAAGAAGCCTGATTATGAGAAAAAGCAAAGTGATACAAAGTCATTTTCACCACTTTGATAGTAAATTTTCACAATTAAAATTGTTTACTCAAGAATGTAACGTTCCATGGCTGAAATTGCTCAACTTTTTACTAAATAAATGTCAAAGGACGATGGCTCAGTTCATGGTACTTAATCATTCGACAAACAATTTACTTCCAAACCTGAAATTTGCCCACCCGACATCATTACTACATAATATTCTCAATAAGACATAACACATGTTAATATTTAGCTCAAAAATTACATTTTTTTGAATAAAACAAAAAAAAAATAAATGTAAAAAATTTTTAAAAATATTTTGTATTCGCTTTGATTTGATTTAAGAAAATTTAATAAGTTTTTTGGCAACCATTAATGACAAATTTATTGAGGTTCTTGTAAATGCCTTCTTTATTAGCAATAAGTTTTAAAATTAAATTTTAAAATTAAATTTCAAAATTTATTTTTGAGCTGACACAAAACTAAATATAAATAGAAACACATTTTTATGTAAAATATTTCAAAATTCATTTGATATTTGTCACACACAAGATTTTCGGTTCAAATAAAAGGAATTCGAATAATTTTTATGTGAGTTTGTGTTATTATTAGAAATATGTTATGATGATTTTTGTCAATAATTGACTAACCTACTCAGCTGACACTATTAACTAAAGCTCAATGAAAGACTGACTTAAGATAGCTTTATTATGCGAGAAATAGAATAGAAATGGGAGGAACAGCAGAACATTGCACTAAACCTTAACTAACTTTAGGTAAAATCCATAGGAGATGACGCGTGATAAGTACCAAGCCTTGTAAGTCATAACCTGACGGTGGATCATACCACTGTGGATGAAATGTAGCATCATCCTCGCCCTAGAAAGCCTTCAGATATGTCTATCCTCCAGTCATTCCTACTTGAAACTTTAGGAACTCGGAGCAGGCCGCAGCCCTCACTCCTTGCTGAAGTGTTGGAGACTATCCATCTCCTAGTCCAGAACGCATGAAACTTAATAAAATTTAAGAACACAACCGCAAGCATGCTCATTGGAACTGGACCTGGACGATTCATTGTGTTCATTGTGAATGAGCCGACCCACACAACTCAAACGAGGCCCTCGAAACCACAACCACCACGATACTCGCGAAGGTCAGAGAACAGCGAAAAGGCTAAAAAGACAAAAAACTGAACTCTGCGGCTTTACTAATTCCAATGGAAATGAAGTGGAACTGTCCAGTTGGCTCCTCCTAACCTTTACGGGGACTGCACTCCCTTTTCCCCCCGTGACACATGTAATGATGGTGAGATTACCTCACGACATACAAACGATAAGATTTACGTCGGCACCTAGCGTGTGTGACATAACCCGACGGTGGTCATAAAGTGAAATTGTCCAATTGACTCCCTGCTAGCCTTTAAGGGCACTGAGCTTTCTTTTACCCCCGAAGACACATGTAATGACGGTGAGAGTTCTATTATATTTTTGGACGGGTATAGGTGGTATAAAAAATACGAAGATGGGATCTTTTACACCGTTTTAGAAAACCGAGGTACTTGAGAGCTTCTTTAGAAATCCGAAAAATATGCTTAGTCCATCGAACATCATACTGGATTTTCATGTCAAAAACATCAAGAGTTGCCGATTCTCTAATACTTATATCACCCATAATAACAGATGCAGCATTATCTCCGAACACACATCTATGCTTAGGCATACAACAATAGGTCTTACGGGCATTAATATCAACTCTATTCACACGACGAATGGGTCTTGTCACTAAATAATTAGTGACTTCATATAGTACGTTTTACATGGATAAGAGAGTAGTTTAATCCTACCTTAGTCTATACTCGAACAATTTATATATCATTCTTTCTAAGATCTGCTTTAGTCTTTGTTTATTATTGATTTTTATCATATTCCAAATTACACCTGTGGAGTTCATAAAACTTATGAACTCTTATTAACATGCGTACCTGAGTCAAAACTGAGTCACATTTAGTGAAATATAAAAATAAAGCAAAAAGTGAGATGTTAAACATAAAATATTTGAAACCATATCAGTTGAACAATATCAAACATCTTTATCAAATTAACAATCTACATACATATGTTGTTTGTTTTCTGCTGCAATAATGATTATTTCCTTATTTTTGCTTTAGTTTCATTTAATAAGCACCCTACTACATGGATTAAAGTTCACAGCATGCAAAACAGTATAAGATTTTTGCAATTATGTTATTGTTGCGGATGCGTCTTGCTTAAGTTTCCAACGAAAATAATTAAGCAATAAAGCAAACTACTGGGCATGCTGTTTACTAACTGCGTGGCTTGCTAAGAAAACTTATGCACGCAAGACAACAACAACTATCTGAAAATAAATTCCAGAAAGACTCTTTATTAGCATAAAAACAAAAATACACACAGACATACAGGCGCCCATACATTAAAGGAATAACATAACAACAACAAAATGTGATACAAAGGGAGTAAACGATTCTTAATTTTTCTACACCTCCAGTGGACAAATATAAAAAGGCAGCGCCTGAGTGGATAGTTAGTTGAAAAATAAACTTCGTGAAGTAAAGACGTGCATCTTAAGTAAATTGTTCTGTAGTGCCAACTTTGTTTGCAGTTAAAGTAAATAAACTTGTAATTAATTTAAAAACTCTAAAATCTGGTGCTATAAATTTTGCACAACAAAACGCTTATAAATGATTCTCCGCTTAGGACAATGGTAAATATCAAGTTCGGCAGAAACCCAATATAGTGATGTTAATGCAAAATTTGTTATTAACAGGAGCTCTAAGGCAACAAAACTCTTATTGTGTTGGATACTTCGTAATGCGCTTGCCCTCATCAATCACTGAACATGTGATCAATTGAACAACTACCGAGTGGGCCAACTTGAACTGACTGTGATTTATAATGCTTATAATTTTTGTATTTTAAAATTTTTTATTTAACTTTTTTTTGCGAATTAAAGTATAAGTTATAATTTTTTTTAAGCTAAATATGCAAAATTACATCTTTTAGATGGCGTCCATTCTCCTGTTGGCAGTTCATCGCTCTACTCAATACATTTTTTTTTTAAAGAAGTAGCACTTCAGGCAACAATGCCTATTTAGTCAAGTACCGTGCTACATTTTTTAGGAAAGGGATAGAGAAGAGATGAACAGGTGGTGAAAGTAGGAGGATAATCGGAAATAAACTGTTGTATAAAAACAGCACAGCTACCAGTGACTATGCCTTTTTCGCTAAGCAGCCCCACCGACAGTCAATTTTAATTTTTGTAGTGAAAAGAAATCAAGGTTTCGTTGGGAATCGAACCCACAACCCCCATACTGACAAGCTAGTACACTACCTACTAGCCTACAGGGGCACCTGCATTACGTTGCGCAACGTTTCTGACTGCAATTGAGCAATTTCTGTGCGAACATTTTGCTTTAGCTGCTGAATATTTTATGGTTTGTTGACGTCAACTCGTTCCTTCAAGAATCCCCCACAAAAAAAATCTACGGCCGTCAAATCTAAACAGGCGAAATCTATATTTTTTTTAAATTATTCTTTGAAAAGTTCTCGCAGAATTGCCTTTGTGGCTCTTACGGAATGAGCTATAGCTCCATCTTGCAGGAACTATATGTTACGATTATTGAGAACTATCGGACGTATAAAATGTTCCAACATGGCGCGATATAACAACCCAGAGACGGTTTATGGCTCATTTTCGAAGAAATATGAACCAATAACTTTATCAGCCATGATTCCACACCAAGCAGTTTATTTGACAGGGTGTAATTGTCGCTAATGAAATGCCCTCGGATTCTCCCCAAATTCGGCAGTTCTGCTTATTCACATATCCATTTAAACGAAAATGTGCTTCATCGCTAATAATCAGATTATTCAAAAAAAAATTGGCCTTTTCTCTCGCTAGCCAAACCAATCTATTGGCATATTGTAGCCGTTGTGGTGCATCTCTCGACAATAATTCTCAGGCCAATTGAATTTTATATGGAACCATCTGCGGATTAACTTTTAGAATACATCATAGCGATGTTCTGGAGATGCTTAATTGAGTAGCTCGTCGATGAGTAGACACAGTTGAATATGTGTGAACACTTTCTCGTACAGTTTCTCTAGATTGTTCAGTGCGAACAGGACAAACAGCATTTCTTCGTAGTAGTATGATGGATGGATGACATTATAAAATTTTATAAAATTCTGTATTATCTGGAAAAAAAAAATTATAAACATTTCAAATCAATTAGTCCTAATTGGCCCACCCTGTTTGAAAACATATTAAGGCTAAAAAAAAATAGTATTACTATGGGGTTTTTCAATTGTGGCAACACTAACAATATTATAGTTTTGACATTTAGTTTAATTAACTTCTTAAGTTATTAAAAGCAAACTGATTCATTATCCGGGTACTTTTTGTTATAAGATTTCCATCTGCACCTGGCCGTGGGCCTTAATCAGATGGTGGTCAAACCACTGTGAATAAAAAGTAACATCATTCACGTCCTAGGAAGACGAAGACTAACTTTAGCAACAGGTCTTTCCTAGTTACAATTTCAGCAGTTCCAAAGCAGGGTTACAAACCACTACTCCTTGCTGAAGAGCTGGAGACTATCCAACTTCTGGCCCAGAACACATGACTAGCATGCTTACTGGATCCGGATTATTCACCAATAGGTGTGATTAAAGGCGAGATGATCCTGGCCACCATAATCAGTTCATACTTGGGGCCGCAAAATCACAACCACCACGATACTCCCGAAGGGCCAACCGCAATAATCAGTCAGAGAAACAACTAAAAGTCTAAAGAGACAATAAGCGGAAACTCTGGGGCTTACTGATTGCAGTGGAAATAATGTGGAGCTTCCAGTTGACTCCCTTATACCCCAAGCGGCACAGGTCAAGATAGTCAAGTATTCTATAAAGACCGATAAATGAGCCCCCGGGGGGATTATCCGGGTATTGATGTAATTTGATTTACATCCGCACCTGGCCATGAAGCCTTAATCAGATGGTGGACCAAACCACTGCATAATTTGGAACGTCATGCTGGTCCTAGGAAGCCGAAGCTATAATTCTATGCAACAGAACTTTCCAGTTGCAACTTCGATGATTCCAGAGCAGGGCTGCAAATCATCACTCCTTGCTTAAGAATTGGAGACTTTCCAACTCCTGTCCAAAACATATGTCTAGCATGCTCACTGGACTGGATCATTCACTTTGCGTGTCATTATCAGTGAGATGATCCTGGCCACCATAAGAACCATTATAACTGTTATGGGGCCGCGAAACCACAACCACCACGATACTCCCATATAGGGGCCAACCTCAATAACCAGCCAGACAACTATTAAATGTCTAAAGAGACAAATAATGAACTCTGCGAGCTCACTGATCCCCGTGGAAATAAAGTTGAGTCTCCAGTTGAACCCCTGCTGCCTTCAGGGGACTGGGCTCCCTTTTACCCCAGTTGCACTGTGTCTAGATAGTGGAATTCTATAAAGACCATATTTATGTGCCCCCGGGGGGATTACGCGGGTATTGATTGACTCTCTTTTAATTATTATTTTACGAAAGTGGCATCATTAAAATTGAAATTTTTCATTCAAGTAAAACAAAAGCTAAAGATGGCCGATGTTACAAATCCAACGTAAGATTTAAATACCTAACCATCCGAAGTTAAAAAACTTCATTAACATCATAAAGTGGCCACTAAAGAATATTGATGGAATTTTAATTGAGACCACCTGTGGTAATTTTGATTTTAAAAAATAAGGCAAAAAAACTAAAACACTCGTTATCGTTATCCTATAACGAAGGTGTTTAAAGTATTTGGTATATTTCATTATGCAAGAAACTCGAAATATTTGTATTTGTATTTTTTTGTTTTTTTGTTTTTGTAAAACAAAAGAAACATTTATTTTGGGGGCACACCTACAAAGAACGGTGCAAACATTATTTATGATTTATTTACATCTTAAATTTCGGTACTTAACGATCGAATAAACAAATGACCGGCAGAACAACTGCTGAATGGGTAAGTATACAGACCTCGATAACAATTAGGCGGAACTGCAATTTATGCGGCTTAATCAAAAAAGAAAAATGAATTTAAAACGAAATAAATAAAATAAACATACAAATTTAACAAAATGTTATTGTAGATGCGAATTTTAGGAACACTTTTGCATTTCTGCCAAAACATTGTTGAGTGCAGTTAAAGGGTCTGGTCTAAACCTGTTAATATTAAAGTGAAATTAACACTTTTTAAAGGAAACAAAACAAGAAAAATATATAAAATTAAAATTAAATTAAAATTTTAATTTTCTTCAATCTTTTTTAGCAAAGACTTCAGTTTACCATACCTAACGGTTAAAAACCTAACCTAGTTTTTTTCGCTTCAATGTCTAAACAGTCCTGTAACATGTAACCCTTTTGGTTGTTGCAAGTGACATAAATAATAACAAAATTATTAATATTTATTGAACTACAATTGCCAGACACATCATATTGGAATGACCTAACTAAAGGGTGTCTCAGCAGTGACTTGATTTGCAGGTACGTGGATTATTTTAAAACTGCAATAGACAGATATTTTAGTTTTAAGTATTTTTATGTCCTCTAAAAACAACAAAAACTTAAACATAAAGGGTGTGTTATTAAGGAGAGCTGATTTAAAGGTAAGCAGGTATTAAGAACGTACATAGAGTATGTATATATGTAGGCGTGGGCTTGATAAGTGGAAAATTAGTTTCACGGTGCTTCTCGATCACACAGAAGCATTTGAAATAGTAGACTGTGTTATATAGTATAACAAACTTAAGCCCCCCACCCACCCGAGGGCACATTGATATGTTTTGGCGGAATCTCACCGTCAGACAATTCCACTTCATTCCCCCCCCCCCCCCCCAGGGGCACATTTATGGTCTTTATAGTACGCAACAGCTATTTAGATCTGTGCAACTGGGGGAAAAAGGGAGCCCAGTCCCCTGAAGACAGGCAGGAAGTCAACAGGAAGCTCTACTTTATTTCCACGGGGATCAGTGAGCCCCAGAGTTCATTATTTGTCTCTTTAGACATTTAATAGTTCTCTGGCTGATCATTGAGGTTAGCCCCTATATGGGAGTAACGTGGTGGTTGTGGTGGTTGTGGTTTCGCGGCCCCATAACAGTATAACGGTTTTTATGGTGGCCAGGATCATCTCACTGATAATGACACGCAAAGTGAATGATCCAGTCCAGTGAGCATGCTAGACATGTGTTCTGGAGAGGAGTTAGAAAGTCTCCAACTCTTTAGCAAGGTGTGATGGTTTGCAGCCCTGTCCTGGAATCATTAAAGTTGCAACTAGGTGGTTCTGTTGCTTAGAATTATGTCTTCGGCTTCCTAGGACGCCTGTATAACGTTCCAAATTATACAATAGTGGTTTGTCCACCAGCTGATTAAGGCTACATAGCCAGGTGCGGATGTAAAACGAATCACACTCCACTTCATTTCCACGGGAACCAGAAAAGCCCTAGAGTGCAGTTATTTGTCTTTTTAGTCTTTTAGCTGTTCTTTGACTGATTATTGAGGATGGCCTTTCGGGAATATCGTGGCGGTTGTGGTTTCGAGACCCTCGTTTAAGTTTTGTGGGTCGGAGCATTAACAATGAATGGTCCAGGTCCAATGAACATGATATTGGTTGTGTTCCTTAATTTTATTAAGCTTTATGCGTTTTAGACCAGGAATTGGATAGTCTCCAACTCTGCAGCAAGGAGTGAGGGTGTCAGCCTGCTTCGAGCTGTCGAAGTTGCAACTAGGAGTGACTGGAGGATATACGTATCTGAAGGCTTCCTAGGATGACGATGACGCTACATTTCATCTACACTGGTATGATTCACCGTCAGGTTATGGCTTACACGGCTAGGTACTGACGTAAATCTTATCACGCATAACAAACATAACTTCCTTTTTAGGATTTCTATCACACATCCTTTATTGCCTTATTTGATGGACCCTGCACAATCAGTACATGGGATAGTGTCTAAACCGGCTGGACTTACAACAGAGGTCAGTTTTCTCACTTTATGTTAATAACTTTGAATTATTATAATGTTCACATATATGCTGATGAGATACAATTGTGCAGCCCAGCATATGGCATCACAGAAAGCCTGGCGAAGCTAAATCATGATCTAAGTAACATTTATTAATGGACATTTAACAATCGGCTAAACTTAAATCTAGTGAAGTCAAACTTTCTGGTGATATATAGGAAAAGTATATATCCTCTTATCGAGGATATTCCAATTAATAAACAGCGAATCGAGTTGGTAGATTCTGTAAGAAATCTTGGCATTGGTATTAATAATAATTCGACGTGGTCAACACATATCGATGCCCTGGTTGTTGAATTGTTTACTAAATTGAGGACTGTTCAATATTACACGTCATTGGGACTGGCAATACTACTGGTTAAGGCATATTTGATATCATGCCTTATTTATTGGTTGCGAATTATTTTCTGACAGTGATAGTGCCAGTATGCAAAAACTTGAGGTTTTATACAATAATATAGTATGATATCTTTATGGTATCAGAAGACATATTCACGTCTTTGCCCTACGTGAAAAGATTGTATGGTGTGACTTTTGTAAGCTTTTTGATATTAAGAATTTTAATTTCTTTTTTATAAAGCACACAAATGCCAGAATATTTATTTTGTGTCTGGCGTTGCCAATTGAATTAGTGTCAACCAAATAATATCGGGTGGCTGATCAATTTTCCTACATTTAGAAACTCAAATAACTTTTTGTAAAGTTTATGCAATTTATCTTTTAGTAATTCATTTGAAAAATAATACATTTTCGTTAAAGTCATTCATGAAGTTTTGAAAATAATTGAATACAAATGGCCTCCACCCCCGGTGTGACCTGTGCGACATCTTATCAAAAAGTTACTAATTACTGCCTGGTGTGTTGCAACGGGAATTGCCTCAATTACCGTTTGAATGGATTGCTTTATATAAAAAAAAAATCAGGTGCAGTGCGGTCAGGAGACCTGGGAGACCAACGGAATGTCGAGTTTCTTGAAATCAGTTTATTGGGGAATATTGACCGCAATTCTGTCATAGCAGACGTGGCTATATGACAAATTGCTCCATTTTGTTGAAATAAAATGGAGTTGAAAGGGATTCTCTTTCGGCGTAATTCTAAAAAGAAAAATTCTTTCAACATTTTTAAGTAGCGGTCTCCATTGACCATAACGGTAAACCCATTTTCTTCGAAAAAGTAAGGCGCGACAATGAACCTTGAAAAAACTGCACACCATACTGTGACACGAAGTCCCCCCGGGGGCATATTTATCGGTCTTTATGGATTACTTGACCATCTAGACCTGTGCTGCTGGGGGTATAAGGGAGCCCAGTCCCCTGAAGGCAAGCAGGGACTCAACTGGAATCAGTTAGCCCCAGAGTTTGCGCTAATTGTCTCTTTAGACTTTTAGCTATACTCTGACTGATTATTGAGTTTGGCCCTCCGGGAGTATCGTGGTGGTTGTAGTTTTGCGACCCGAAGCAAGAAGTGATTATGGTGGCCAGGATCATCTAGTCTTTAATAACACAAACGGGTGAATAATCCGGATCCAGTGAGCATGCTAGTCATGTGTTCTGGACCAGGAGTTGGATAGTCTCCAGCTCTTTAGCAAGGAGTAGTAGGTTGCAACCCTGCTTTGGAACTGCTGAAATTGCAATTAGGAAAGACCTGTTGCTAGAATTAGTTCTCGGCTTCCTAGGACTTGAATGACGTTACTTTTCATTCCCAGTGGTTCGACTACCATCTGATTAAGGCTTACAGCCAGGTGCAAATGTAAATCTTATCACGAAATGTAACGCGAAGTGGATGTAATTGCTTCTGATGGAATATCTGTGGGTTAGAATTACTCCATATTCGACAATTTTGTTTCTTAACATTGCCGTTTAAATCAAAATGTGCCTCGTCAAACATAAAAATGCAATTCAAGACGTTTTCATCATTCTCTGACGCCATTTAAATGATCTTCTCACAAAATTCCAAGCGTATCGTGAAGTAGCTTGGGTTCAGTTTGTTTGTTAATTGAATCTTATATGGAAATAAGTTTAAATATTGGTGCAAAATTGTCTGCAGTGACTGTCTGCTGACACCCATTTGAGCAGATAAGCTGCTTGTTGAAACTCGAGGATTGGATGTTATGGCAGCAGCGATAGTTTCCTGCGTCCGAACTGAGGGATCACGATGATAAGGCCTTCTTGCAATTGTGCCACGCTCGGCAAAATTCTTCACGAGCCTCATTATAAACATTATAGATAGTCCATCTGCTATGAGGAGTGCCACCATATTCTCCTTAGACGGAAATTAATGACTCTAAAGCGTGAAAGCGTTGCACTAGTCAAATTTTTGTTTCATTGTCCCAATTCTTCATTTTAGTTAAATTTAAAGATTAATCTAGAAAGTAAAAATGGTAGCAGCTTTCGTCAGCCACTCTGTATTCATTCAAAAAGACAAGAATCGGGGGTTAAATATGGTTTATAAAAAATTTTTAATTTTATTTGTGCTATACCAACCTTTCCTCTTGTGAGCTGCTTGAAGATCTTTATCTCTTTAAGGTTTTAAAGCTGTTGAATCAGATTTACTGCCTTCATTGGATCACTTTTAAAACTAAGCTGTCTTCTTCCCACAATAGAGGAAGCTTTTTTATATACTATTTTGAGCGATTCTAAAATTTGCAAGAAAACTTCAATTGATCGCATTTACTACAGATGCCCAGTCATCATTATTTATTCGGTGTAGGTGTTTGCTTGAATGTGTTTGTTTTTTATGCTTGTTAATCTTAGTTCATGGAATTTGACTGTATCGTATTGTTGTTTTGTGTTTCAAAGATTTCTTAGAAATTTCTTGATTTATAAACTGGCACAATAGGTCATTTCACTTAACTTTTTTTTGGAGATAATTATCTTTTTATAACTTAAACTAAGCATCTTCGTAACAATATTAGTGGCTTACCTTAAAACAAGTTTAGAGTAAATAATAACAAATATTTGAAATATACATAGATATGATTTATTGTTTTTAAAATCTTAAAAGTTTTTTTTTATAATAAATTGATTTTTTATAAAATTTTAAGTAACATAGAAAAATATTTTAAAAAAGGTATTATTAATTTATTTATTAATTAATGTATAACTAACATATACATACACACATATATATATGTATACTTGCAAAAGCCCAAGGATAAATAAAATTAATAAAATTACTTTTCAAGTTATAAAAAAATAATTATGATAATAAATTTAATGAAACCTTTAATATTTATATACATTTAAGCATAAAAAAATATCTTTTATATTTTAAAAGAAAATTATAGTAAAATTGTCTATTGTATTTTAGAGAGTCGAGCAGAAAGGCTTATTTTTAGTTTTTTTTTTTTTTTTTTAATTTAGATTTAAAGAATTAACGCACAGTTTTATATCTTTTTGGGACATTATTTTTGGTTAAAATACAAATTATATTAAGGGATTTTTTTATTTCGGTTTAAAAGCGAAATAAATAGTTTGGAACTATAAAAAAATTCACTTCTTAAGAAGCAAATACATAACAAATATTGTTTGCTTATGTTTAAAACAAAACGTTTTTATTAAAAATGCATTAACTGCGATAATACAAAATGTTTGTTTTTTTTAAATTTTTACAATGTTTGAACAAAGGTTCCTGGTTTAATCTTTTTGAAACATTTTTTTTTTTTAAAAATGAAAATTAAAACCAACACGAATTAAATACTAAACAAAACTTTAAGACCAGTTGATGGAATTTATTGTGGCTTTTTCCATTTACTGTCTACAAATTTGCTTGCATTTTGGATTCTGCGATATTTTATTAACAACATCCTGTATTTTTATTTAAAAAACAAAAAAAAAACGACATAAAATTTAAGCAAAAAACTTGTATTTTTGGTTTTTATAGAAAAAGATTAAATAAAAAATACCTGCAAAACTATTTAAGCTAAAATTTGTTGAAGAATCTATGATAACAAGCCATTGAAAACTATATTCATTGAAATGTTAACAGTTGAACAAAAATTAATTGAAACTCATTTCAAAGTTTAGAAAACAAAAATAAAAAAACTTACAAATATTTTCGATAATTACGTAAATCTGCACTATGATCTTCAACTACCGGCTGTAGATTATCCATAACACCTACGGCAGCTGCAGCCGATTCAAAGGAGGGAGGTTCTGCATTACCAGGACTTGGAGGATCACATTTACCTGAAGCTCCCGCTTTAGTACGGCGCCTACCACGAGTACCAGTACCGCGAGCCCGTCTACCTGTTGTAGTTGTTGTAGTGGGTGTAGCAGTGACATCTGTAGAACTGCCAGCCATGCTACCATCAATAGAATCTAAGCCCGATAGAGAAGTATCAGCAAGCGTAGCCGTTGCTACAGCATTTGAAGCCGAACGACCACGTCCTGCACCGCTGCGACGACGACCCGGTCCCGGTCCGGCACCTTCTCCCGGTGTTAGTGTAGCCTTTTTGCCACGTCCCCGCTTTCTTCGCTTCTTAGTACCATAACGTGGATCATAGTCGTATTCATCATCGGCAGGTGATTTTGGTTCTTCTAATGAATCATTATCGTTGATATCAATATCATCGTAGAACCATTCTTTTGGCAGGTCTTCTTTTAATTGATGATGCGGATTAACGGTCTGTTGTAGTAGCTGTGGCTGCTGTTGACTATCTTTACTATCGGATGTATCACCACCAGCTGCTCCCAAGGATGATGATTCCTCCATTAGCGAGCTATTTAATTCCGGATCGTGTTGTAGTGCTGTCGATACAGTTGGTGAAGCAGTGCCAGCAGCACCTGTACCTGCAGTACTAGCTACTAAAGCCTCATGATCTTTACGCAAAGCCTGGAAAGGACGATCTGGAAATCTGTAAAATTTGGAATTTCGAAATTATTTATGGCGGCATTTATAATATAATCTTTATGATATCTGAAAAAAAGAGAACAAATTATAATAATTCACTCTTTTTGTTATACTGTAGAGCAATGAAATCTAAAAATGTTGTGCCTGCAACTGGTTTGGATTCACGACTTGCTTTACTTAGTTGATTGTTTTGACTTGACGAAAGTATGACGTTTCTTTTTATTGCTTTTTTAAACCCTAATGTATTTTTTAAGGTTTTAACATTTGAATCATCGTGATTCAATTTTGGAGCACATATCGGCCGGGCAAATTCGAAGTTAGGAAGAAAATTGGTTTAAAATACACACGTTTTTTGACAACTTCAATTTTATTGAAACCAATGTAAAGTAGAAATATGGGATATAATAATACATAATAATATATTACAATACATTTGATGTGAGTTAGCTCATAGATTTAGTTTATATATAAAATTGAAAATCTAGCTTTTACACTGTCAAAAATTTAGAAAGAATATAATGAAAATTCACAAACAAAATCTTTTGAATATTGCAGCCATAGCTAAAAGTTGGTGATTTAAAACAAAATTGAATGCTTAACCTGTTAACATCAGGAGGGTAAATTTGAGGTTAGAAAGTAAATTGTCTGTCAAATGATTAAATGCCAAAAATTTCGCTTTAAAAAGTTTGGAAATTTCAAGCATGGAACGTTACACTCTTGAGCAAAGAATTTTAATTGTGAGATTTTACTATCAAAATAATGAATTTTTTTTTGTATCACTTTCCAAAATTCAGGCAGCTTATTATTGAAATAAAGCTCTTTCTGAGACCACTGTGGATAATGCGTGATAAGATTTACGTTAGTACCTAGCTGTGTAAGCCATAACCTGACGGCGTCATCCTCGCCCTAGAAGGCCTTTAGATACGTATATCCTCCAGTCATTCCTAGTTACAACTTCAAAAGCTCGGAGCAGGCCAACATCCCCACTCTTTGCTAAAGAGTTGGATACTATTCAACTCCTGGTACAGAATGCATAAAGCTAAGTAAAATTTGAGAACACAACCTCACTCATGCTCACTGGACCTAGGCCATTCATTGTGTTCATTGTGAATGATCCAACCACACAACTTAAACGAGTGCCTCAAAACTACAACCACCACGATACTCCCAAAGGGCCAACCTCAATAATCAAGCAGAGAACAGCTAAAAAGGCAAAAATCTGAACTCTAGGGCTTTACGGATTCTCGTGGAAATACAATGGAATTGTCCAATTGGCTGCTGCTAGCCTTGCAGGGTACTGGGCTCCCTTTTACCCCCGTTGACACATGTAATGACGGTGCGATTCCGCCAAAACATATCAATGTGCCCCCGGAGGTGACCACTATGCGAAATCACTAAATTCGAGGCGCACGGTATTGTTGCTAATAATAGACTAACCCAATATAATCGCAGTTGTAGTAGTGATGCAAACATAGCCGCTGTACAGTAAACTGTTGAGAATGAGACTGAAACATCAACTCTTCGACGTTCGCCACAATTGGGCACCACTAGAGACACTTGGTGAAGCCTTTTGCATTAAGAAATTCACTTATAAAGTTCAATACGTTCAAGAATTGCAGCCGAGCGACACGAATGACTTCACTTAAGCATTAGCGTTAAGAATTAGCATTTAGTTCAGATCTTTCTTAATACAATACGCGTTATATCTTTATATAACTCCATCTTATTCTAGCTAAACTAAAACAGTTAATATAACAATTCAATACAGCTCACCACAATTATTCTCATCAGCATAATTTCTAATTTTGAGAAAATTATTTTAAGAAAAATGTTAAAAAATATTTGAATAATAAAAATAAATTTTGCTCACTTGTACATTTTGTTTAAATATTGACGTCTACTTTTACGCCAACGTGTTGCCGGATACGTATAAATTTGACCCTGCCTAAAGCCAGGCATTCGTTGTTTCTTATCCATAAACAAATGGGAATGATTTTGGGCCACACCAGTTTGAGGATCCAAAAAAGGTAAACGAAGACGTCGTTCAATACATAAACGTGTATTGAAATTTGCACTATATTCAATGGTTTCTCTATAGGAGGCATCTTTTAAATAGTTTTCAATTTTTGCTAAATTAGGAGCTGACACTATTTGTATATCCAATGCCGAGGACATGTTTGGAAATTTTAACTACTTGCGATTTTCTAGGAAATTTTTCGTCTGACTGTTTTATTACAGTTTTATCATAACTTCCATTCGTATGTTCTATAAATCAAAATTTTCGCGCTCTAAATTAGAAACAAAATTTCGGATTTTTTTAAAACTATAGAAACTATCACTCCGTCTGATTTACGGTCATTTTTTTTTCTTATCGAGTTTCGTTTTCATCTGCTTGTTGTTGTTGTTGTTCCCATTTGCTTTCGTACATGTCACATACATACACATGCACTTGATTAAGTTTTTTCCAACACTTGCCCTATTTGTTATATTATATTGTTAAAAATGTTATTTTGTATTAAAATTATTTAAAACTGTTGGGTTTTTTTATCACATTTAAAATCTATTTAATCATGTTTGGTGGTTTTTAATAAAACTAATTTGTATCCTTGAAAAATTATTCAACACCTCCCTCAATCAGAAAAACCGTAAGTGCTTGACAGTTTGTGTTGTTTTTTTTTTGTTTTGATTTGACGTTTGCAATTGTTGCCGATTACGGGGTTGCTGTTTTTGTTAACGAGTACTCACTAGTTTATCAATCGTTAACAAAAGATGTCGCTAGCTAATAATTAAATAAATTTGTTTTAAGATCGTTGTAGTTCAACACAAGCCTAAGACTTCCCCAAGTTTGATAGCAATAATAATAACAACAATAATAATGCTAAGAGAAAATTATACAATTCGAAATCTCGCAGATTTGAAACTGAAGCGAATTTTTCAGGGCGAATTACTTTAAAGCTAATGCAGCCATCTACTATGAATTCGCCTTTGTCGTTTTTATTGGAAATTAATCCGAAAAAAATTTCGCTTTTTCCATTTTCTCAATTTACTGTAATGAAGGCTATAATAGTGGAGGACATTTTTAATTGAAATTACGAATTCAACTCACACTCACCGTTCTGTACAAAATATGGGTCGTTTTCTATTTTTTTACGTTATATTTCTCTTATCCTTTGTTGAAAATTCAAGATGTCTGTCTGCAACGGTTTATAAGAAAGAGGTATATTTAATGAGTTCTAGAACACAAAACAATGGGAAATAGGATTCCAAGTTAATTTTCTATGCTATTGATGGATATACAGCGCCACAAAATAAAACTTTTTTCTAAGGTACATACGTGATTAGATTTACATTTGCACCGAGCTATGAAAGCCAATATCAGATGGTGGATCATACCACTTTGGATGAAATGTAGCGTCATCCTCGCCCTAGAAGGTCTTAAGATACGTATATCCTCCGGTCACTCCTAGTTGCAACTTCAAGAGCTCGCAGCAGGCCAATGCTAAAGAGTTGGAGACTATCCAACTCCTGGTCCAGAACGCATGAAGCTTACTAAAATTTGAGAACACAACCGCACTCATTCTCACTGGACCTGGACCATTCATTGTGTTCGTTGTGAACGATCCAACCACACAACTCAAACGAGGGCCTCGAAACTACAACCACCACGATACTCCCGAAGGCCCAACCTCAATAATAGTCAGAGACAGCTAAAAGGCTAAAAAGACAAATAGCGGGGCTTTACTGATTCCCGTGGAAATGTAGTGGATTGTCCAGTTGGTTCCTGCTAGTCTATTAGAAAACTTGACTCCCTTTTACCCCCGAAGACTCATGCAATGACAGTGGATTTCCGTTAAAACATGTAAATGTGCACCCGTGGGAGATTCACAAAGTACAACTTGATTCTTATTAAGTTTATACTAAATGAGTGATGTGCTGTCATGGTGGCTAAATTTGATCCGTGTTACATTCTTTTTAACAGCTGTTTACCTAAAACCATGCCGACAGTTTGAATATGTTTTATGAGAATATCATAAGATGTTTATTTTTTAATAAAAAATTTTTGTAATAAATATTTTGTGAGAATATCATAAAATATTTATTTAAAGGAATCAAACACGAAATAAAATTGCTTATATTAAAAATGATTCCGAATAATTATAAATTACTTATTTTAAAAAAATATTTTTTCCAAACACGCTGGTTTTGCATTACTTTTGGTTTATCAAATATAAAAACGAATATAATCAGCTGTTAGTATTTATATTTTGTCTTGGTCTCTCTTTTCTCCACAACTTCAAATATTGACATAGTTTCTAACAGCTTATAAAACGCAACGGGCTGATTGTTTATTATACGGTATAAATTTCTTCATAGCGCAAATAATTAGTTTTTTTTATTAAATTTGCAGTGTTCTGTATTTTTAATAAAGAATATTTAATGACATTAAAGTCTTTCGACCGATAAACTGACGTTGCATTATATAAAATATATGCGTTGTCAAAGAGAATCTCCATAAAAACGGTAACTAACAAAGCGTGCAAAGACAAAAAAATTTTTAAGCAAAAATATTTTGTTATAATTTAATTAAAGCTGTTTCTACAATAATATATTTGAAAGTTATAAAGAAATTTAAGATTCTGAATTGATTTAAAACCAGTGAAAACGAAAATTGAAGTGATAAAATTGTTTGATGTTTTAACATGTGGATATGTTGATATATTTGTGTGTGTGTGTGTACTACGTAAGTTTTGAATAAAAGTTTCTTTGCAAAGTCACGGCCAGTTTGTATATATTAACCCAGCTAGCATTTTTTGGAAATTTTTAATCAAATTCGGATCTTTTTTGATTCTTCTACGCGATTAAAAGCTAGAATATGCGCTCATTTTCTGATCATAAAAGTTACGTTTGTCGGGAGAAAAAAGTGACTACGCGCGACTCTTCTTAAAAAGTCATTGATGAGTCGTTTTTATGATCATTTTTGAATCGCTTTCTGATAATTTATTAGTCTTTTATGTTATGTTTCTTTTTCGAGTCGTCTTTCAGTCTTTGTTTAATAGCATATGAGTCTTTTGTGAGTAATATATCAATATGTTAAGAAGTCCTTTTATTGTTATTTGCGTATATTGTCTGACGGGGTTTAATTTATTTGGGTATAGAGTACGAAGAGAACACTGAAGATGGGAAATAGCCGAAATCGGTTCACAAATCAAATTTCACGCGGGATGACGTAAAATTATTTTTTTTTATTTTATTTATTTATTTACAAATTTATTATAATTAAAACTACAACAAATCAAAAGCTAAGAGCACTAGCTACGATGGCTATCGGCTTCTTATTTCATGTGTGTACACACATGTATATTTAGAAATTTGATGGTTAAATTTTCAAAATTTAAATTTTGTCGTGCAAAGAAGTGTTTTTTAAGAATTCAAAGATTTTTTTAATATTATTACTAGTTGGCGTTTTTGGCAAGTCAAGGATGCTAGTCGATTTAAAAACCGATACGCGTGCGTTTACGAGAGCTGGACAGTCTGCCAAGATATGGAAAACTGTCAATGGTTGAGAAGCACAGAAAGTGCATGTTGGTTGTACCGTTTTGTCCAACAAATATTGATGAGTGAGACGTGTGTGTTAGACGTAGCCTTATGATGCATTTATTTTGTAAACAGTTGGTTGAAGATGGCAGAATTAACGGCTGTTTTGTGGGGTTGAAGATCTTATAGGGTGATATATTGTATTTTATGGTAGCACATCTTGTCAGAAATTTCCTGGATTTTGGAATAAAAAGGTATGTTGGTTGCTGAATTACTGCTTTGGCATCTAGGTCTGCTGCCTCGTTGCCTATGATGCCAATGTGGCTGGGAATCCATAGTCCAGTCTAATATTGTTACCCATTTTTATTATTAGTTGTTGTATGGAGATAATTAATTCGTTCTTATTGTTCTGATTTAATGCAGCATCAAATACGGAACGACTGTCTGTGCAGATTATATACTTTCCATGTGAGATTTGGCAGAGCTGTAGGGATTCAATTATTGCTACGGCTTCAGCTTCAAATATAGTTGTACTTTGGGGCAATTGGCCTATTTTCAGCGTACTTCCTGTTTCGTCATATATAGCAAATCCGACGTGTTTTGTGGTCGTTGATCCATCTGTGAAAATGAATTGCCAATCAGTTTTTGTTCTCTTTTTATTTGATGATACAGGGATGCTTTCATTTGCCCAAGATTTCATTATCATTCTTATCGAGGCAGCCTCCTTGTTAACATTAAGAGATGTCTTAAATTTCGGGTGAAAGTAAAAAATTCTGTTGCGATAATTATCCTAATGGGCCTGTTTGGTATTAAATTTAGAAATTGTTGACGATCGATGTTGAGAATCGGTCAGAACTTGTGTCATAATGGGATAATGATCGCTATTGTGCAAGTCGTCTATGATATGCCATCTACACATTGGTATAATAGAGATAGAAGAAATTGTGAGGTCAATATGTGAAAAAGAGTTGTGTGTACTAATGTGAGTGGGTGACCCATCGTAAAATTATACCCAAATTATTTTATTGTTATTTATCAGTCATGTTTGTATTAATTTTGACGCCTTTTTACGTCCTTTATGATTATAATAATAATAAGAAAGAAATTGCAATATGAATTGCTCTGCGCCTCAGTAATACATTTCAAATATTTTTATTTGAATAAATGTTTTATGAGAATATCTTAAAATTGTTATTTTTTAATAAAAAATTTTTGTATTAAATATTTTGTGAGAATATCATGAAATATTTATTTGAAGGGATCAAGCACGAAATAAAATTGCTAAGAAAGAATATTAAGTTTATATTCGTGTTGTATGTACATCAGACATCAAAGTTTATTTAAAAAAATATATTTTTTTTCGTTAAAAATAGTTCTTAAAGAAACGTTTACGCGTTTTATAAACTTGTGAATTTCATGAGTATTTTAACATAAACCAAAGAATAATTGAAAATAATAATTCATTTGCACAAAATAATTAATTTGTACTTTTTAAACCTTAATCAAAAAAAAAATAAAATCTGTAATACGAACTGCTTCGCAAAATTTGTACGTCAAAATTTCCATTTGTATTTAAGGATTCAAGTTTTCAACGAACTCTTCTAATCTTTACGTTTTCTTTTTCTCACTCTATCTTTAGCATGCACAAAATGCTTTTGCAGAATAACATTCATGTCTTTATCTGTGCTTTTATATTTAAGATGACAAAACGAAATCTTTTTTTATTTTTAAATATTTATATTGAAAAATAATACTTAATTTTAATTGTTATTTCTAGAAAGCACTTTTCGGAGCTGGTCCCCTTCCAGCTGAGTACAATCTTTACACTTCCACGTAACTTTTTAAATTAACAAAACTGAACTTGTTGACATTTACCAAAAAAATATGCTAAAAATGTCCCGTTATATTTGAAAAAAAAAAAACAAAAATGCATAACAAGCAGGGTTTAATCATCTATCTGCGCAAAACATGATCACAACATATGTAATTACACTCACTTTTCAAATTCCTGCATAATCTATTTTTGATTAAGCGTTTTACAGTCTCCAGTATAAATAGAATATAATAGTAAATAACGGAATTAATAGTCACATTTTAAACGTCTGGATATACAATTTTTTATTTTATTTTAAATCGAACTTATTTTATTCATTGGCGCGATTCATTTTTGAGTCATTTTTTAATTCTGCAACTGATTAATAAGTCTTTCATCACCAAAAGTATTCTAAAAAGATTTTTAGAAAAACAATCATCCAAATGCTAGCTGGGAAACAGATAATTGAAAATAAAATTCTGAAAAAAGTGGGTCATAATTGTTAGGGTTCCCAGATCAGTTTCATGTCCAATACCCGAAATAAAAAGTTTTATATACCAACATCACCAGAAAAATCCCACTAAAAATATAATATCCTTTTAAATCCACTTAATGCTGAACACAGTGATAATTTACTTCTACTATAATAATTTTATTTATAAAATTACGTTATATTTATATATATATTAGGCCGGGTCAATTTAAAAATCGCCCGCTGCTCAGTGAAAATCGTATTCTAGGGATCAAAATAAGAAATTTTGCCCGAGGAACCATACCTCTAAAACGAATTCTGATGTTTCAAGTTTTGAGTCAAACTTTTATTTTGGGTCAAATTTTGAAAAATCCGTCTTTGACCCATTTAGAGTGCCTCAATCGAGTCCAAATGTATGACCGACCCTCACTAACTTTGAAGTGCCGATCAACCCATGCCAGTGGCACACCCCCCTGGAACTCCCCTGAGCGGGTTCCCCATTTAAACATTTAAAAAAATCAACATTTTTGGTACTTTACATGAAAAAATCAGCGAAATGGCTGATATCTGTCACAGAATTCGGCAATCTCCTCCTTAACCGTAGGTATATCAAAATCGCTATGAATATCTTTGATGCTGATAAATTATGGAGCGCTAATAATTGTTCTTAGCATTTTGCTTTTGGTGACCTTGAAGAATTTCAATATTTGAGTTGCTAGCGGTTCTCCAATGTTGTATGCCGTAAGCCCAGACTGATTTTATTAGAGTTTTGTACAATATTATCTGTTCTCTAATGTCAATGTCGATTTGGGTCCAAAAAGCCAATACATTTTCTTTGACTTATTGTTAAGTTGTTGATGTTTTCTTTGAATGTGCTCTTTCCCAGTTAAGCTTCTATGCAGGGGAAGACCTAAGTATTTGACATTATTTGATTGCGGAAAAAATGAGTGACCTGGATACCGGGTTTGTAAATATTAACCATCCAAGATGGCACCCAAACTTATGCAAAAATAATTTTCCCAGTTATATACATACGTACAGTAGAATTATATACATAAAGAAGATTTCTATGGGAGGTACCAGGCCCCTTTGTACAATCCCGCCGAATTTGCAGCAGCACTTAAAAAATGCACAGCAAACGGACGTAACAAATTTTGTCCAAATATCGTTATCAGGAGCAGGAATAATAGATTTTTAATTTGTGGTTTGTATGGGGGGTATTACGCCCCTTTCTCCAAACGGACCGAATTGTAAATCTAAACCACCCAGAGCGCCACCCAAAAGTAAACAAAAAAATTTATGCAAATCGGTCCAGCCGTTTACGAGGAGTTCAGTCACAACACACGTACAGTAGAATTTATGTATATTTTTTATAAAATATTTAAATATTTTTTTTAAGAAAATTTGATCATAGCAATAAAGTTTATTTTTAATGTACTTTTCGTTTTAACAGTTCACTTAGCAGTATGTGGAACTTAATTTAAATTTGTGTAGGACGTATTTAACTGACAAAATTATCTTCACACCCTTCAAAATGAGAGTTAAATTACAGTTCACACTTGTGTTTTTGAACGCGTTTAAGCAAAATGTTTTTAAAATTTAAACACAGCCGTTCACACTATAATTGAGATAGGTGTGAACATAGTATTATACATAAACTTAGTAAAATATAGGCATTTTTTATTAAAGGCTAACTAATGCTGATATAAAAAATAGTAAGAAAAAAGAAAAAAAATTTGCTTAATCAATCCTTCGAGCCGGATTTGAACCAGCGACCTATGGATTTCTTCTAATTTCAACATCACTCTACAGTCCACCGCTCTACCAACTGAGCTATCGAAGGCTTGGCAACATTTTTGATAATTCCACAATAACAACACAAACCACCTGAATATATTAATGGCAGAGAAAATTATAAAAAATACTCAACCCAAAAGAAACTTAAGAAAATTGGCCAATTTAAATAAACTAATAAACACATTTAAAGTTTTTGTAATTTTATCGTTTGTGTTAACGCATCAAAGAACTTTTGAATTTAACAAAATTTCGAGCATAAACTCTTTCACAAAATTTGAAAAATAAATAAATTCTATCTTTGAAATTGTAGCTGAATTAGAATTTAATTGTTTCGCTTAAAATTATTTATAAAAGGCTTCAGTAAATTGTTAAAATGATTTAAAATATATTTTATGATCACCCTCTATTTCAACACATGATACTGAATTAATAACACTGAACAACAAAGTTTTTGTTTCGGGGTTGAAATTAGCGGATTTTAATGTATTTCCACGTGTTAAAACCGAAAATGACCACAAAAATTATATATTTCCAAAATATAGTATCATTATATTATATATAACCAATGAAATGTTTTATCACCAACAGTTGGTACATGAATAGACTGATGCCTGAACAACGGTTTCAAATTGTACAAATTGATTTTAAAATATATTGTTCTATTTGAAACACGTTTCGTGTACTGTGTCCAATTTTATGGTCAATATATTCATCTATCACTTTTGTTTCAATAGATATTCTTACGGATGCGTCTTGCTTAAGTTTTAAAAGAAAATAATTTTCTAATCTAATAACAATCGGGTATGCTGTTTACTGTTTATGCACGCAAGACAACAACAACTATATTAAAATAAATTCCAGGAAGAAATTTTATCAGCATAACAACAAAAATACGCACAGGCCTACAGGCGCCTACACATTGATTGAATAACATAACAACAACAAAATGTGATACAAAGGAAGCAGAAGATTCTTAACTTTTCTAGACCTCTAGTGGAAAAATATAAAAGGCAGCGTCTGAGTGGGTAGTTAATTAGTTGAAAAATAAAACTTGTGAAGTAGAGACGTGCATCTTAAGTAAGTTATTCTGTAGTGTCAACTTTGTGTGTAGTTAAAGTAAATAAACTTGTAAAGATCTGGTGTTATTTATTTTGCCATAAAGAACTCAGCAACAACAAAACGTTTATAAAAGATATAAAGGTAACAATATGTTAATAAACATAACTGCCGCACTTGCAGCGATAATAATCCTCAAGTGTATTTTTCGACACGGTTATATCCAGAAAAACTGACTGCAATATTGGTCTGCACTTCTTTAAAAGCGATGGTGATCAGAACGTTATAGTAATGGTCACTACAAAGCCACGATTGCTGACTTTTTCGTTTATCAGCTGAACAGCCGTGATATGGAAAAGCTGTAGTTTTAACAAGATGACACAACATATCATACAGCTTATGCCACAATAGATTTATTGTAGAAAACTTTTGGTAGGCGCATAATTTTACATTTAGGAGCCATGAGTTGATCTCTAAGATCGTCTGATTTAACGCCGCTTGATTATTTTATGTGGGAGTATGGTAAGTTACTAGTCTACGATCGAAACGACTGACCACTTGGAGGACAACATTAGGCACTTTATTGTCGATATACGGCCATAAATGTTGGGAAAAGCCATACAAAATTTGAGCTCCAGATTAGACTACGTCTGAAAGAATCAGGGCATTCATTTTTAAATTATAATACTAGAAGATTATCTTTCCTGTAAAGAAAACTTGTTGTCAATAAAAAAAATCGTCTTTGTTTTATTCAATTTCAACGTCCTATACCTCTGTAAATACACGCCTCCTATAATTTTTTTGCGTAATCCTGTAACGGAAAGTTCAAACTAAAATGCGTGATGATTGTTTGTGATATAGCTTATTTTCTGAGACAGTTCCATGAGCTACATATAGGTACTGGACATACTTATCTGCTCTAATATTGACATCAATCTGTTCCTAACAAAGTATTTTTATACTTAAGTTTTTATTTTCTATAATTACACCGGTGTAATATTTTTATGATATATTCTTGCCAGATAACACTAAACAAAAAAGTTTTTGTTTCGGGGTTGAAATTAGCTGATTTTAATGTATTTCCACCGAAAATGACCATAAAAATTATATATTAGCTCTTGTTTCCAAGATATAGTATCATTCATTTTATTATATATAAACAATGAAATATTTTATCACCAACATGTACCAAACACATGTTTGTTTACATAATTTTCCTCTCTTCAGCTGTTCATAACTAGTAAACATAACCATGTGAGCTTGTCAGTTGTACGCGCCTGGTTGCTATTGAAATTATTGTGTGAAGTTGATTTTAAAATTAATTTAACTGCTGATCTGAAATGCTTTGAAAGAGTGTGAATTCCGTCGATAGCTTTCGCTATATACTATGTGGTGAAATAACATTTTTCGCTCAGAAACGTAAAATGACACCTATCGTTAAGACTGCCTATGAACATTATTTAAGTATGTATTATATAAGTATGTATACATGAATTATTTTCAATTTATGTATTTACTAAATAGTTTTTGATATTTTATACACACACAGCATATGCTATACAGAGCCGTTAGGATTTTAGAGGTATTTTTTTAAAATGTTGCAAGGCCTTCGATAGCTCAGTTGGTAGAGCGGTGGACTGTAGAGTAAATAGAGTAAACGTAGAAATCCATAGGTCGCTGGTTCAAATCCGGCTCGAAGGAAAATATTTTTTTATTTTATAAAAGTAGCTTTATTTTAAAGAACAATTCAATTCATTTTATTGCCCATCAAATAATATTTACATCTTAAAAAAAAACACATTTAAATATTCATTGAGTTTTATAATTAACTGTTTTGTTTATTTGCATTTATTTTTCCTTTTTTTGTTTGTAACTTAAGATTTTTTATTTATTTACAAACGTTCATCAGAGAATTTTGTTTTTAATTTAATTAAATAAATTAAACTATAAAAAGAAAAATATAAAAAAATGCTTTTCTTCCAAAAATTTTTGAAGTGCCTCTTTGTTGCCTTTAAAAAACCCGCACGCTATATCTGGGTTTGCTTCCATTATGGTAAGCAAATGCTGCATTTGCTGTTTATTTGTGTTTTTTGACCTAAATACAAAAATTATAAAACTAAAAAAAATTAAAAAACCAAACGTTACTTACATTTTTGTGCAAATTCCCTTCTATATAGCAGGTGAAAAAAAACGTGAAAAATATCAATGTTTTCTCTGACACTCACGGACACACACCAAGGGAAATATGAATGAATGCATGACATTATTACATCCTAGCAAAAAAGGACGAAGACTAGACATTCTTGAAAATATGAAAATCTAAAAGACAAAAACATTCAACACCGACATTATAAACGAACAGGTAAACACGACCTCAGACACAATTTTCACACCATTAAAACTACTCATGCAAACGGGCAAACGAAAAGCACCCTCAGACGGACATACGTACCTACATAATAGTAAAAGACGGAGGTATCGGTAAGTTCACTTTGCATATAAATGCCAGGCCGGTATTCTGTTTACCTGAATATATATATACACTGACTCACCACTACAAACTAAACCGCGGCTTGAGAATGATGCATTCGCATCGAAAGCGCTCGCCATCGAATACAAATCAGCCAGTTAGGACGGAAATTGGCAATATTATTTCATCTACTGGCGGAGGACAACCAAACAACATAATATAAGATTTGTTACCCAAAATTGTGACGGTATTATCTGTAAAAGATCTGACAGCATTGTATAGTAATGAATTAAAAAAAATCTTCAAACATAAAAATACATTTTTGACTGTTGACATGTTAGAACAATGTTTGGTTTCGCCAAAGTTGAAGATGTTGCCTCTCTTTATTTGGTCTTTTATTTTGTATTTTTTTAATTTGATCTACGGATTTTTTTTGGGGTACGCTAAGAATGCATACGTGTGTTTGCACGTGTACAAACTCATTAGCATACAAACAAACACACATAGCTTCATCGAACCAGTTCGAACGAACATGTTGAGTCGTAAATAACTTATTTGTGTTTACAACAACAACAGAAGAAAATTAATAAATGCATTTTCTAAGTTTTCCGGAAAATTTTATAATTTTATAATTTTTTTCGTACAAACCATCTCCTGAAAATTTCGAATCGAATAAAACAAAAATCAGCCAAATTGCTCTTATTACATACGTGGACCATTTCATTTTTATATATATAGAATATATATATATATATATATATATATATATATATATATATATATATATATATAGAAACATTCAATATGATAATTAAAATTATGCTTAGATTTAGTTTTTAGTCTTTTAGTCATTCCACTTTGGTTACAGGCATTTTATAATGGCCAATCGAAAAAATAAACTGTCAAACACCGTGACAGTGATATACTGATTACAATATAAAATCAAAATTATTTCTTTTCTTACAGCTATTCAACTTGACTGAAATTCTCATTTGGTTTAACAAGGAAATCGTCCAGTTACATTTGAAGTACTTAAATCAACTGAAGTGAATCTTAATGCCACACTATAGTCCCATAAATATTTAAATTTATTGTACAAAATGGTTGGCGTTTCCAATTGGCAGAAATTTAAATTGTTATTTTGGAAAAATTGGATTCTACAGTGGAATCAAAAAAGTCAAGTTGTTGTCGAATTAATTCTACCAGGTCTCTTCTCGTTAATATTGGTACTTGTGCGTACTTTAGTAAATGCAGAGCCGACACCAGTTCATTATTATCCATACCAAAATTTGCTTTCTCTCGATAGATTTAGGTAAGTAAAGTAAAATATTTTTTTTTTTTAAATACACTTCGATATTTGTCGCAATCTCATAATTAGATACTTTTCAAGATGTTCATTTTTAATTGTAATGATGGAGAATAGTGATATCGTATTATTTTTTAAACAAACTGCTTTTCGCAAATTTAACCGCCCTGTATTCGGACAGATTAAAAAGTGGTAAACTTGAAACTTGAGTTATGGCTATACAAGATGTGGGACGGCCAATTATCACTCCTATTTAAGTTATGGTTCAATTTTTATTGTGCTACTTTGACGCACGAAAGATGCACAGCGGATGTATAATCGTCTCCTTCCCCTTTTCTATTGAAATTATCCATTTTGCTGGCATGTTTTGCCTTAAGGTCACATAATTGCATTCTTTGATGCCATGGAAGCGTCTAACAAAGTCTAGATTTTCTTTGTAGTCAATCGTCAATCGTTTCATTAAATAATTTAAACTGAAATAGATCATGAAAAAGTTTTTCAGATGCGTTAATGAAAGTAAGAAATGTTACTTTATATGGCATCGCTCAATTTTTTTCAAGCTGATTTAGGTGCCCCTGTAGGCTAGTAGGTAGTGTACTAGCTTGTAAGTATGGGGGTTGTGGGTTCGATTCCCAACGAAGACCTTGGTTTTTTTTCACTACAAAAATAAAAATTTACTGTCGGTGGGGCTGCTCAGCGATGAAGGCATAGTCACTGGTCGCTGTGCTGTCCTATATACGGCAGTAAATTTCCTTCTACTTTCACCACCTGTTTCATCTCTTCTCTATCCCCTTCCTAAAGAATGTAGCACGGTACTTGACTAAATAGGCATTGTTGCCTGAAGTGCTACTTCTCTTTATAAAAAAAAACACATTAGAAAAAAACGTCCCATGTCCCCTTAGTCAAGTATTCCCCTGAAGTATCAAATATACTGTAATCACAATTTAGCTCAGACTTGATGTTATTGTCTTACCCGTGTGATATTTTATTGCTCTTGTAATGCCAGTGAATTATCGAATATTGTGTGTTTTCTTATAATTTTAAAACAATTATTCGGAATAAGTTGTGAACAGCTTTTTTATCGTACGATTTCCATAAGGTCTAAAAAGTAAAGCTTGGAATTAGTTTTTAGATAAGGAGCCATCAACTAAGTTATCAGAAATTTGTTCCAAGAAAAGAGATTGAAATATTGTTAAATAAAATTGCATCATTCGTGTTCTATTCGATGTGGGCTCCTGACATAATTTGTTTCACCTTCTTGCTTGGGATTTAATATTAAACAATGCACGGACCTGCTAAGTAATTGGGCCACCTTGCCGGCTAACAGTTAATTATGAAAAGTATTTTTCGATCTCTACTGCTCCAGCAACTATTCTTGGCATCATTTCATATAACTGCGATGTTTTGTGAAAACTACTTTCAATCTACAAGTATCGTTCCAGCCTGTTTGATCATTTGATTGTTAATTTAATTAATCGGGTTAGAAGTTCCATTTCGCTGGGATATTCAGTGCGTGAAGTGCTTATTTCCAAAACCTTTCAAAAAGTGTTCAGAAGATAAGATAATCTTTTTTTTGGGTATGATTTTACGTGAAGCCGCGTCAAATTTGGTTTGTGAACTATCAAACCCCGTCGGACAACCTACGCACATATCGATAAGATAATCCTTAAGGAAGAACTTCAATTTGGAGCTCGTGCAGTGTGCGAATTTACTCCATCCAACTACAACTTCTCTAGTTTCAATTTATTGAAGGCAGAAATATAAACTTTCTGTCACTACACTGGGGTTCTAATCCATATTTAAAAAGTTTGTATTCCATAGACGTTGGATCAGTAGAAAAATGTTGATAAAAATCAAGCTATATCAACATCACCGATGCTATTTTTAACCACGCCCTTGCTTCACTTTGTTATTGTTTCAACTTAAGCCATTAAAAAAACGTCATTTATTAGGAGAGTTACAAATTTTTACCAGTTTTGTAGTAAGAGGACAAGTACCTAACTAGCATCGTCACAACATGATAACATGGGCATTTTATTTCTTGCGCAGAACAGCCTTTGTTTCCTTGGCAAGTGGTACCACTGTGTTGGAACCTATATCGTCCAAGTCGATATCCTCAATTTATGCCCACAAAAAGCCCTTTAAAATTACAAGAAGCCTGTTATCTTCTCTCATTTACAGTCACTGCTTGGCCCACTTTATTTTCGCAGAATTACTGCCCGATTACACATGCTGCAGCATGCTCCAATCTAACCCTGTATTTAAACGTATGCAAGCATTATCGGTCTTTCCGTTAACTCGAACGTTTTGGTAATCAGAACAAGTGTATTTCATAGTGTATTCAATGTTAATGAAATTGTCGATGTTTGATTTTTTTTCTGTTTTTTTAAATAAAAATTGATTTTTTATAAAATACGTAGACGATCACAAAATAAGTTTATTTTCTCGAAATTCGTATTATTTACGGAGATATAGTGATTTAAAAATGTTTATTAAATTTTCATATAAAAATCGTTTTTTTATAAAATACATAGATGATCTTTTTATTATTTTTATTCAACCTTTTTTCTTTAAAAAATTAGTATTTGTCTTTATTTAGGTCCTTTTAAATTAGATTTAATATTGTTACGTTTATACCTTTTATAAACGTTTTGTTGAGAGTTTTTTATTGGAAAATAAATAACACCAGCTTTTAGAGTTTTTAAATTAATAACAATTTTATTTACTTTAACTGCAAAAAGTTGACACTTCAGAACAATTTACTAAAAATGCACGTCTTTACTTTATGAGGTTTAATTTTACACTGATTGACTATCCATTCAGACGATGCTCTTTTATATTTGTCGATTACAAATCTAGAAAATTTAAGAATCTTCTACTCCCTTTGTATCACATTTTGTTGTATAGGCGGCAGTATGCCTGTGTGTATTTTTGTGTTCGTTTCTTTTTGGAATTTATTTTAAGATATTTGTTGTTGTCTTTTGTAGAAAACTGATTTTATAGTAAATTTTAATATAAAGGGTGTTTTTTATAGAGGTATAGAATGAAAACAAAGATGCATTTTTTTAAAATAATATGAAATTTTCTTAATCGAAAGATAATATTGTGGCATATGACCTACCTAATCTGGAGGTCTAATTCTCGATAACTATTTCCAAAGCTTGTGACCGTTGAATAGCCCACTCACATTTCGCATTCCCGCCATTTCAATAACAAGAAAATCAAATTTTTTGTTTGCTGTTTAACAAATATTTAATACATTTTCATATCTTTACCTGAAGATGCCACCAAATGGTGTGGTGAAATGAAATTTATTAAGTTTTATATAAGACCTTGTTCTTAAAAATACATGGGTCAGAAACGTAAAACTATCGGATTAACAAAAGTTTCCATCAATAAATCAATTGTGGCACGAGCTGTGTGGGCCCAATTTGGAATGAATGTTGAATGTTGAAATGCAAAATCAAACTAAACATAAACAACTTAACAGCTGGCAAATTGGCTACCAGTTAAAAAGTGTGGCTAACTTAAAATTCTATCTTCTTCTTTATATATAAAAATTAAGCCCGAAATAGGTGTCCGTTGGTTGCCAGTGTTAGACGAGACGCGCCGTCGGATTTCCACCAAATTACAGTACCTTCGTAATGGTCGTTCGCTGGTTTGTATCTTTGTTTCATGCGTTTACGCACAATAGTGCGTTCACAGTGCGTGTTTGAAAAAAGACAAATTTTTAAAAAAAAATCAATCATTTTTTTCCATTGCATACTTCGACTCAATGTTTTGCGTCAAATGAAATGTGTGTCTTCGTTGCGTACGTTGCTGTGTGTGTGTGTGCTTGCACAGAATTCGATAGCAATACAAATCGAAATATGCTCATGTTCATAGCAAGTGGATGTGCACACAAATAGAGAATTTTGTTTTCCATATTCTTTTGCATTTTGTGTGTGTGTATAATTTGCGTGTACAATTGAAAAATGATCCATCAGCCGAATATTTTTCAAAGCAATTGTTTGATATTGTGAATGGTGGAATTGCAATTGACTCCACCACCAAAATGATTACGCTTCCAGATAATTTTTGCCACTTGGACAATCAAAACAAGAATTGGTCACAAACATATTTCCCGGTATTGCACAAAATTTTAGAAACCATGAGTGGTAGGGAGAGATAGCTATCTTAGCTGCGAACAATGCAACAATTTTGAATGACATTCCCGAGGAAATTTTTACCTACAAATCGGTTGACTCTGTTACCAATCAAGACGTTGTTGTAAATTATCCAGTCGAATTTTAAAATTCGCTTGAGTTACCTGCACTGCCACCGCACCGCATGCAAGTGAAAGTTGGTGTAACAATTATTTTGCTTAAAAATATCTGCTAGCCACGGCTTAGCAATGGGACACGTTTTGTAGTCAAAAAAGTCAAGAAAAATATGATTGAAGCAAAAATTTTAGAAGAAAAATATAAGGGCGAGGATGTGCTGATATCACGCATTCCTATGATTCCTTCAGTTCCCCACAAGAGTTGCTTTTGCAATGATCTCTGTTTTTCGCACGGTCAATTATATGTATCATGTTCACATGTTAATAAGCCGATTGCTTTGTTTGTCGTCTATAGCGCGAACCAAAATCAATCGAATAATGTCGTCTATATAAAAGCATTGGAATAGAATAAGGCGTATTATAAATATAAGCACACAAAAATATTGAATTTTGAAAAAGATAAAATTATTAAAAAAAAAAAAAACATAAAAATAAAAAAGAAGGAAATTGTGTTCCTTCTGATTAATTTTCTTGAATGATTGACTTATTTGGTGTACACAAAAAAGAAGGCTGCAGATTTAAAACAAAACACAAATGACTTGCAAAGCAGTCACGGGCACGCTAGTAGCTCTATAAAAACCTCCGATATTATGATCTCAATTACCTAGCTGTAAAAATATAAATTACATAAGCGATTGCATAAGCTATACTAAGTGTTAGTCAGTGGTGACGCGTTCGCTTACTTCGCCACTTACATTTAACATAGAAGTATCATAGGCTGTTTAATCGGTGCGCTCTCGCTTACAAAGTAAGCGACGACGTCATCAAGTGCCACTACAATTCAGTTTACGTCGTAGGTGGAGTAATAAGCAATGTTGATTACAAATTTACTTGCGCATGTAAGGTATGGTTAACGTGTGGTGCCACTATTGCAACGATTTTGCAATTAAAAGAATAAGGCATGGTTCGTTTTGAAGTCTATATGTATAAATGTAGAATGTATGTGACCTTATAACATTTGTTATTTATTTTATTGTTAATGCATTTGGGGTTCATTTAATTTCTTAAAGTGCAATAATACTTACCACAAAATTGCCCACATTACAAACCGAAATGCAGCGCAAACTTTTAGACGAACATCCAAGAAAAGGAAATATTATATAAAAATATATTAAAAAATATTTTTTGTATACTAATTTTATACATCGATTACAGCTGCATTACATAGTCAGTACTTAGCTGCTTCGCTTACGAAGTCATATATAAAGGGTGTTTTTTTAAGCCCGATAGAACTTGAAATTGCAAAAAATAACACAAAAAATTAAATTGTAATCAAAATTTCTTTTTTATTCGAAGGATCAATACGTGACATTAACATTTGAAAATGATTTCGGGCATATGGGCACCGCGGCTGTTCTTGACGAAGCGCATTCTGGACGTCCAATTTTGGGCCACTTTTTCGAGCACTGCTGGGCGTATGTCACGAATAACACGAACAATGCTGTCCTCCAAGGCGTCAATTGTTGCTGGTTTATCAGCATAAACCAGTGACTTCACGTAGCCCCACAGGAAATAGTCGAGTGGTGTCAAATTGCACGACCTTGGAGGCCAATTGACAAGTCCATTTCTCGAAATCAACTTATCGCCAAAATTTGATTTCAATAAATCGATGGTTGCGTTCGCTGTATGGCACGTAGTGCCATCCTGTTGAAACCACATCTCGTCCGGATCAATGTCATCCATATTTTCAAACAAAAAATCATTGATCATGGTGCGGTAACGATCTCCATTGACCGTTACGCGAGCTCCGGCCTCATTTTTGAAGAAATAAGGTCCGATGATGCCACCAGCGTGAAAACCACACCAAACGGTGCATTTTTCTGGATGTAATGGAGTCTGTAGGGTCTGTTGTGGATTGGTCTCACTCCATATGCGGCAATTTTGCTTATTAACAAACCCGCTAAGCCAAAAATGCGCCTCATCGCTGAACACAATTTTGCGATAAAACAACGGGTCAGTTGCCAACTGCTCTAGAGCCCAATCGGCGAAAGAACGACGCATATAATGGTCTCGTGGCTTCAATTCCTGCACCAGCTGGATCTTATACGGGTGTAGGCCGAGATCTTTGCGCAAAATTTTCCACGTAGTGGACGGACAGAGCCCCAACTCCTGCGACCGACGACGAATTGATAAATTTGGATCTTCTTCCACACTTTCGTTTACAGCGGCGATATTCTCTTCAGTACGCACATTCCTTCGACGTGTTGGTGTTATTGCATCCTCTAGAGAGTATGTGGTACGAAATCTATCGACAGTTCGACGAATGGCTTGTTCAGATGCACGATTATGTACGCCATAAAAATGACGAAGTCGTCTATAAGTTGCGCGAATCGACGACTGATTTTCAAAGTAAATTTGGAAAATTTCGTAGCGTTGTTCAAGCGAGAGTCTATTCATGATGATTTGTCAGAGTATACTGAAAAAAATAAAAAAAAATGTTTCATCAAAAATTCATTTTTTGTGTTACTTTTTACAATTTAAAGTTCTATCTAGCTTAAAAAAACACCTTTTACGTCATCGGTTATTGTCTAAGTACTTCGTTTCATTTCCAGCTGGGTATGAGAGTGAGACATTTTTTTGTAATGCTTTGGTACAATGCGTGGTCTTATTCCGATCAGTTAGTTAGCAAACAAGTGTCTCATTTAATGTTGCTGCTTGATTTCGACAATTAAATTAATTAATTAACAAAAGCCGATACATTTATATCTTTGGTGAAATGTTTATCATTATAAATTTAGAATTTATTAATTTTATATTTTGTTGTTTGCTGACTGTAAATTTTGTTTTAATGAAACACTTTCTTTTGAATATCAATTTAATACTAATTTTTATTCTATACGTTAATGTGCTTAAATACTATTTTCTCTCTTGCTTATCATCTATTGTGTGAAAATTTTTTCGTTCTATAAGAATCCCAAATAAACACACTAAGTAGGTAAAAGGGTCTGTGTTTTTCCAGTCTGTGTTTTTCCAGTCATAAAGAAGTGGAAACACAAGTAGACCGTAGTGTGTTTATTTAGGACCTTTTTGTTCATTCATTAAAATATTCGAAAATGTTCCCATGTTCATTTAAATACTGACTGATTTTTAAATATTTTCCAATTCATGTGGTAAATTTTTTCACCTTTAGATATTTAGTTGAATACTACAATATAACACCAGTGTCCTTTACCCTTGGCTATTCACCTGCAAATCCTATATTGGAAAAGATTGTGCAAGACGCAGCAAATTTATTACAATTAGAAGGTATTCAAGGTTATAGCGATGCAAAAACTATGCAACGTGATTTGGAGGCTGACGCACATATGACTGGAATACAATTTGACAATAGCTGGAGGAATATAACAGATTATCCAAAGGATTTTTCATATGCTTTACGTTTTCCCAGCGAATTGAGAACAGCACAGAGAGCTGTACCGGTAACCTGGCAGACAACGGATTTATTTATGCCAATTGATTCTGCCGGTCCAAGAAATGAAGATGATGACGACGATGGTATACCGGTGGGCTATTATCGTGAAGGTTTCTTAACCATACAAAATGCTATTGCAGTATCCTACATGCAGTTGGTAGCGCCTGACTATTTTATACCTTATGTTGACATAACACGTTATCCTTATCCCGCTTATATGCATGATCCTCTATTACTCGGTATATCATGGGCGATGTCACTTATTGTCTTGTTGAGTTTTATTTATCCCTGTACTTATATTGTTAAGGTAAGTTTAAGAATTTTTGTTGCCGTTCTTTATCTTTTAAACCTTTAATTTTATTATGGCAGCATATAACAGCTGAAAAGGAAAACCAAATAAAAGAAATTATGAAACTAATGGGCTTAAGTAATTGGATCCATTGGACAGCGTGGTTTGTTAAAGCATTTATTACGTTAAGCATCTCGGCTGCTTCAATAACAATACTTGTGAAGGTGAGTTGAAAAAAGAAACTTGCAATGCTTCAATTACAATGTAATTTCCTGCCACCTAATACTGTGGTGATATAAAAGTTATTAAGATTTTATCAAAAGTCTCGTGCTTAAAGAAATTAATGAAAAGATAGTAAAAAAGCTCAGATCGTGATTAATACTGGCCATGTGTCCCTAATTTGACGGTGGTTTTACCGCTGCGTGAATACAAACATACCCTGGGTAGCACAGTAAGCAGGGCCCTCTCCCAGCTTGACAACCTAAGACTATCTAAACTCCTATCACCCCTCAAAAGCGACACTTTGTTGATTTGAATTTAAACCACAGCCACCACGTTACTTCCCAAATGATCCATAACGGGAACTTCCTATTCACTGTTTTCGAAATCGTTTTTGATTGGTCCTGTGGCCGCGCATTGCCTTGATGAAAGATTATGACCTCCTTTCTGGTCGAATACGCTGGTCGGTTTTCGTTGATTTCTCTTTTGAAACGAATCAATTGTATACAATTGCGTTGTTAGGTTTACTACGAAATAAGTGTTTCTTTTTAAATTAATCAGCAAATCAATGTACAGATTATGCTTACGAAAAAACAAACAATTCAAAACTAAATGTTCCGCCAGTAAATGACAACAGTATCCTCCTCATTGTTTCTGTTTTGTGTTTGCTTTGAAGAACAAATGAAAGCATTTCATCCAAGCATACTGTATTCCATTTAATCCACTGTCAAATACAAAAGTTTCTTAATTGCTAAGAATGCAAGAAGCCACGAATAGTAAAATAAACTTCTGTTTTTGATGTGTGAATTTCAGATCAAATGGACCAATGATGTTGCCGTTTTAACTTACACTGATTGGTCAGTTTTATTTTCCCTTATGTTGACCTACGTCACTGCCAGCATTTGCTTTTGCTTCATGTTGGCCACATTTTTCTCAAAGGCCAGTACAGCAGCTGCCGTTACCGGCTTAGTGTGGTTCGTCGTCTATATGCCGTTCTTATTTTTCTTTGAAACGTATAAAGAAACAAGCTCAACTGTAAAACTCGGTTGGAGTTTATTGTCCAATACGGCCTTGGGCTTTGCATTTAAATTAATTCTAGAATTTGAGGGTACCGGTGAAGGTTTTCAGTGGAGTAATCTCTTCACTCCGGTTAATATTGAGGACACTCTTACTATTGGTGATATTATGATTGCAATGTTGGTTTCCTGTATCATTTATATGAGCATATGCCTGTATATAGAACAAATATTTCCCGGGGAATATGGTGTTCCGAAAAAATGGTATTTCATTTTTACAGCCAATTTTTGGTGCAGCAAAAAGAATAACGATGCAAATGAGGATATATCAAATGAACATATGGAACGCAATAATCCAGATGCCTTTGAGCGGGAGCCGTCGGGTAAACATGTCGGTTTACAGGTTAAGAATTTAAAAAAGAAATTTGGTGATAAAATCGCTGTAAAAGGTTTAACGATGAATATGTACGAGGATGAAATTACTGTTTTGTTGGGTCATAATGGTGCTGGTAAGACCACAACTATATCTATGCTGACCGGTATGTTTCCTCCTACATCTGGTACGGCCATTATTAATGGCAGTGATATACGTACAAATATTGAGGGCGCCAGAATGTCTTTAGGCATTTGTCCCCAGCATAATGTACTTTTTGATGATTTAACAGTGTCTCAACACTTGATATTCTTTTGCTGTTTAAAAGGTCTGAGAGGCCGCGATATTAAGCATGAAGTTGACAGATATTTGAAAATAATAGAACTGGAGGATAAAGCTAATGTTGCCACGAAAAATCTAGCGGGCGGCATGAAACGCAAACTGTCTCTTTGCTGTGCTCTTGCAGGTAATACAAAAGTTGTTTTATGTGATGAGCCCAGCTCGGGTATGGATCCATCGGCTCGTCGCCAGTTATGGGACTTATTGCAGCAAGAAAAAATTGGACGCACCATATTGCTGACAACTCATTTCATGGATGAAGCCGATGTTTTGGGAAATCGCATTGCTATCATGTGCGATGGTGAATTAAAATGTCATGGAACTTCGTTCTTTTTGAAAAAGAAATACGGTTCCGGCCATAGACTGGTGAGTTAAAAATGACTTTTTCCCGTCAATAAAATCAATTTTACGATAATAAATATTTAGATTTGTGTCAAAGGCGATGGTTGTAATCCTAAGAAAATAACTAGTTTATTACAAAACTATATACCTGGCTTGTTACCGGAAGCCGATATTGGTGCGGAATTGTCTTATCAATTGCCTGACAGCTACTCCAGTAGTTTTGAAAAAATGTTTAGTGCCTTAGAAAACCAATCTGAAGAATTAAAGTTGAATGGTTATGGAATAGGAGTATCATCATTGGAAGAGGTTTTTATGAAAGTTGGAGCCGAAAATTCAAATGATGGCAGTCGAAAAAAAGCCAGTGTAATAGCGAAAGGCAATTCTGAATACCCAGATGATGATTTGGAATCGAATACTTGTAAGTATTTTTTTTTACTCCACAAAATTTAAATTAAAATCATAAAAAAATTTTTACAGCTGATCGTTTGTTTTCGGAAAATAATCACTTGCTAAAAGGTGCCAATTTATTGTCCAGTCAATGGCGTGCCATGTTATTGAAGAAAATACTCTATACGTATCGCACCAAATTACTTTTTCTTATGCAGAACATGATACCCATATTTTTTGTTAGCCTTACTATTCTAATTTCCCAAAATAAGGGTACTTTCCGACCACTAAAACCTATGACTATGAGCTTAAAACAGTATCCAGAGGCGGTAACGATTTTGGATGTAGATAATAACATTAAATCGGATTCTTTAGAATGTAAAATTGCTGCTAAGTATAAAACTGTGACAACTTCGTATGGCAGGAATTACAGAGTTATCGAAACGGGTGAAAAGAATTTTACAGATTACATTCTGAATCAGGGTTGGGCTATGCAAGCACGTATTAATTCAAAATATTTGGCAGGGGCTACAATTCACGAAAATTATATTATGGCTTGGTTAAATAATCAGCCTTTGCATACGGCACCATTGACCGTGAACTTGGTACATAATGCCATAATAAAGTGAGTTAAGATCAATTAAAAGAATTAAATGTACAACATTGCTTTCGCCGTTTCTTAATTTGAAATTCCGTTATATTAATGTGGAATTTTTTTAAAATCTATTTTGGAATCGTTTCTATTTTGCGCTGCTTATAATGGGCGGGCAAACTTGAAGTTAGGAAGTACATTGTCTGTCAAATGATTAGATGCCAGGAATTGAGCTGTCCTCCTTTGACATTTATTTAATAAAAAGTTCGCAAATCTTAAGCATGGAACGTTGCACTCTTATGCAAAGAATTTTAATTGTGAAAGTTTATTATCAAAATGGTGAAAATTTCGCTGTAGAAATTTTGTAAAAATGGAGCTACTTTTCCTCGTAACCAGTCTGCTTCTGAGACCGCTGTTCGTAATTCTATTGCTAAATTTAAGTCTCACGGTACTGTTTCTGACAATAGACCAATATGCTCCTGCGACAAACATTGACCATGTAAAACAAAGTATTGAGAATGAACCTGATTCATTTCGTCGACGTTCCCAACAATTGGGCGTCACTAGAGTCACTTGCCGAAAATTTTGCATAAAGATCTTCATAACGCTTATTCTTCAACTCGTTCGTATGTGTCACTGCTTTCGTTAAACGCTTGTGAATTAGCTATTTGAAAAATTGAACGAAAACAACGCACTTTTCCAAAAAACATTATGTCAACTGATAAGGCTCATGTTCAATATTGGATTAGAATGTCTAGAGAGTGCCAGCTTTTAAAAAAAAAAATCTTAAATTATTGTAGCACTGCTCTTTTATGAGTTAAACTTGTAAGTTAACGATGAGTTTGTACTAGAGTACGAAACGATTGCTCTCGTTTTGTTCCATGTAATGAGTTAAAAAGAAAGAACAAAAACAATGAGAATTTTGTTTAATTTTTTCTCCTGAGCTTTTAAGACATAAGAAAAAACGATGAAAGAAAACTGAAACATCGCATTCATTTGCTAATTAATTTGTTCGTTAAAGTAGAGAATACATTGAAGTAGTTAAGTGAGAGTTATTTGTTCCGCTTGTTCTCTTTGTCATAGGTCGATAGCTCAAAAACGAACCCCGCGAAAGCAAAGTTGTATGCAAAATATAAATAATTTTAAATTTAAAATATTTTTAAAATCTCATTATTTTTATAGAGCCCTTAAAGATGATTCCTACAAAATTACCATCACTAATTTTCCATTGCGGTACAAACTAGAGACGAGGCTAGCACATTTAAACGCTGGCAATAATATGGGTACACAACTTGCTATTAATTTATGTTTCTGCTTCTGCTTTGTGAGCGCCTTTTATGTACTCGTTATGATCGAGGAACGTCAGAATCGATCCAAACTTTTACAATTTGTTAGCGGCGTTAAAGTGTGGACCTTCTGGCTGTCGCAATTTGTATGCGATATTTTATTATTTTTTTTCACCACTACTATAGTAATTGCCACCTTAGCATGTTGGCAGGAGGAAGGCTTGTCTTCATTTGAGGATCTTTGTAAGTTTACAAAAGCATACTTTTCCAATTGATTGTTAATAAAATTAAAACCTTGTAGCTCGCTATTTCCTGATTTTAGTTCTTTTCGGCTGCTGTATGCTTCCCTTTACTTATTTGCTATCATTTTATTTTACCGAACCAGCCACTGGTTTTGCACGAGTTTCTGTTATTAATGTATTTACGGGTAAATATTTTTTATTTTTTTTTGCCATTTAGTTAAATTTAATTAACTATTTCAGGAAAAAATTTTTATATTTTTTTTTGTTTTCAAAAATATAAAAATTTTTTCCTGAAGAAGCTTTCCAAAGGAAAGCGAAATATCGTGAAGAAAAAAATATATAAAAAAGATCTTATAAAAAAAAAAGATATTTATTAAAGATAAATAAAAAAGATCGGTTAAAAAAACAATAAAAAGTAATTTTGTAATTTTATTTATTTCCTAGGTTTGGGTTTGTTTGTGATTGTGTTCATTATGTCGCTTGAATTTTTCGACACCAAGGATATTGCCGATTATTGGAGCTGGTACTTTAGAATATTTCCCCATTTCTGCTTAACCAATGGCTTTAACAAATTGTATATAAATACGGTTATCAGGGAAGGGTGTACCTCTCATTTAGTTTTAAAACTAACAGATGATCAGAGATGCGAGCTAGTACCAAAGTGTTGTAGTAAGTAGAAGAAAATTGTACTGATAAAATAAGTAAATAAAAACCTCTTATAAATAAAAACAAACAAAAAAAAGAGATAAAATCGCTGGATTGATCTGAAAACAGCTAAATTGTAATTACTTTTCAAATTTAATTGTAAAATTCAATTGAAAAATAATAAAGCAGCCAACTACCTAAGACAATTAGAGAACGCTTAACAATTCAGTAGGTTTGGCTTCAGGATTATTAAATTTTTATAAAAATAACACACTCCAAAGAAAATATCATCGAAGAAACTGATAAAAAAGCCATTTTGATTAAACTTTTTTTGGCAGCATCAAAAAAATTTTAAATTAACAAGAGAAAAACTACGAAGTAAAAACTTTACCCAAAATGATCTCGTATAATTTTAATTGAATTTTATTTGTCCGGCGAGCAATAAGTTTCTTACTACAAGCGAATAGATCTGAAAAAGAGGTTCAAGTCAGAGTAAACATGCCAAAATTACGTGTAAAAAAAACAGGACATTAGCTTCTGCAATAGTTTTTAAAATAAGGAAGGCCATTTGACTTTTCATAAGCATAAGTAATACGTGAAAAGATTGTACCAGATGTACCTAACTGTGTAAGCCATAACCAAATGGTGGATCACACCACTGTGGATAAAATGTAGCGTCATCCTCGCCCTAGAAGGCCTTCAGATACATATATCCTCCGGTCACTCCTAGTTGCAACTTCAAAAGCCCGAAGCAGGCCGCGGCCTTCATTCCTAGCTGAAGAGTTGGAGACTAAGATGTCTATGGCAATATTTTGAAGCTTTATTATTAAGAAATCTGAATATACCCCCACCCCACCCCGGGAAGCACATTTATCGGTCTTTACGGAATACTTGACCATCTAGACCTGTGCTGCTAGGGGTATAAGGGAGCCCAGTCCTCGGAAGGGAAGCAGGGTGTCAACTGGAAGCCCCACAGTTTCGCTAATTGGCTCTTTAGACTTTTAGCTGTTCTCTCACTGATTATTGACGTTGGAACCTCGGGAGTATCGTGGTGATTGTGGTTTTGCGGCCCCCGCATGAACTGATTAAGTGGGCCAGGATCATCTCGCCTTTAATAACACCAACGGATGAATGATCCGGATCCAGTGAGCATGCTAGTCATGTGTTCTGGACCAGCAGTTGAATAGTCTTCAGCTCTTCAGCAAGGAGTAGTGGTTTGCAACCCTGCTTTGGAACCGCTGAAATTGCAACTGGGAAAGACCTGTTGCTTTTCATTCCCAGTGGTTTGACCACCATCTGATTAAGGCTTACAGCCAGGTGCAGATGTAAATCTTATCACGAAAAAAATATCTGAATCTACAGCAAAGCTGTATTATATTACTTATCAACATTCAAATATTTGCGAGTGTAAAATTTTTCTAAACTAAACACTGAGACACTTCAATTTATAACTTTCTTGGGTACGAGAAATCGTGATTGAATTTGCTGAAATTTGGGACGATAAGTTGATCAATTCACTGAAGAGCTAACAACCGTGTACCTTTAGCATACATGCTGTGTCTCGAAAGATAGTGAACTATGCCTGATTAGATTGAACAAGGCAGAAACCTTGACGGAAGATCGAAACGTGAAAATCGATTGTCAGAATTGAGTGTAGGAGCTAAAGACCAATCGAACCATCTTATAGTAGCTGATTCCCTCCGAAATTCCCCACAGGATAACTGATGCATTTAAAATTTATGTAAAATAATCTTATCTGATAAAGCCTATTTTTAGAGGCCTTGTAGTCGAAATGATCAAAGTTGCGGTTGTGATATAATGTGGCCAGTAGGCCACTTTTCGTAAGCAAACTAGTGCTGTCTGGTGAAATAACACTAATGTTACGGTGCAAATAGGGAAACATTGACGTAGAGAATAGTGATTAATAGCGAGGTAATCGGTTTCAAGTTCGAGCCAAAAGCCGAATATTTTTAAGTAATAATGAAAAGCGAAAATAAGTTTTTACATAATAGTCGATCTCTTAACTAATTTTGAATGAAAGGGAATATGGCTCCAATTCCTTAACCTATTGGATAACCGTTTGTCATTAGCTTCCAAAAATTTTAGCCGCAGTTATTAGAGGCGACCAAAAGTGCATAATTTTATAATCTTACCTGCACGATTTCTTATCGTGCTGGATTATTTACGGGCTGGGAAATTAAATTTACCGTATAATGATGTGAATAGCAGTTGTCTAGGTTTTTTTATATCTGGATTAATTGCGGTATGATACATATATAAAATATTTTCTTCAATTACCGAGATAGCCCGGTTTTATTTTTGCATAATCTTTACCTTAATTCTGCTAAACTCAAAATATTTATCAATAATTCTCGTTTAAATTCATTTTCCAGCAACTGTACCCTATTTCGCTTGGGAGGATCCTGGTGCTTTGCCAGAAATTGTTTATATGGGCATAACAACTGTTGTATTCTTTTTAATCATTTTTATACATGAATACAGCCTGATAAGTGAATTGATTTATGCAATAAAACAAATACTCTTGTAAGTTAAGGAAATAATTTAGACATTTGAAAGATTCAATTGAAAATTGTTGTTTATTAAAATTATTTTAGCAAACCTCCCCCACCACTCGAGGATGAATATTATGATGAGGATGTCGTTCAAGAAAGGCAACGCGTTTCAAATATGTCACAATCGGAAATAAAAGAAACAAATTTAGTATTAGATCGTATGACAAAATATTATGGTCATTTTTTGGCTGTAAATCAGATTTCATTGTGTGTTAAATCGTAAGTTGAAAGTTGAAATTTTTCAAAAATAGATGATCAATTAACTTTTTTATTTTCACTTTTCCTTTAAAGTCTTGAATGTTTTGGTCTTTTGGGTGTGAATGGTGCCGGCAAAACCACCACCTTTAAAATGCTGACCGGCGATGAACGCATTACCTCTGGTAATGCATATGTGAAGGGATGGCCTAGCAACCGATATTAACGAGGTTAACAAAGAAATCGGTTATTGTCCACAGTTTGATGCTCTCTTATCAGATTTGACGGGGCGTGAAACTCTAAAAATCTTTTGCCTTCTTAGAGGCATTCGCAGGGAACGCATTAATCTAGTATCTGAAGAATTAGCCAAATCTTTTAGTTTTATGAGGCACATAGACAAACCAACCAAAGTCTACAGTGGTGGTAATAAACGTAAATTAAGCACTGCTATTGCTATTGTTGGCAGTCCCTCGGTTATATATTTAGATGAGCCAACAACAGGAATGGATCCAGCGGCTAGACGTGCCCTATGGAATATGGTTTGTCGTACACGTGACTCAGGAAAATCAATAATTTTAACCTCACACAGCATGGAAGAGTGTGAGGCGTTGTGTACACGATTGACCATTATGGTAAATGGCGAATTTAAATGTATTGGCTCAACGCAACATTTAAAAAATAAATTCTCCAAAGGTATTATACTCAAGATTAAAGTAAAACATAGAGAGTAAGTATTAAGAAGAATGCTTTTATATGTAAAGAGCAAAGAAATTAAAAGATTATTGTAGTTTTCAAATGAAATCCGAACGTCTGAAATTGTATAAAAACATTTTATATTGATGTTCTTAATTGTTTGTTGAAAAAATGCCAATAGAAAGCAGCTATAAGTTATTTGTCTTACTTTGCTTTAGGTCAGCAGTCCTGCTGACTAGGAATTAGGCATACAAGAAAACGAATAACTCCTATCCTACATAATCATGTAATTTATTCACAACAAAATTTAATGGAATTCTATAATCAGAAAAAGCGTGTTTAGTTAGACACCGCACTGTTACACAAGAAAAATGCAACTCAAATAACAATTCTGTTAGTATAGAAACTAATATCTCGCATGTTATTTTAATACACACTGTCCTACTCTTTGATTTATTGATTGAGCCATGTGTCACCATGTGTCTTCATACTTCTCTTGTCAGACCTGTTATGGAATATGGCCCAATAATTTGGTATCCAATTTATAAAGTTTATAAAAGTAATAGCATGGAATCGGTGCAAAGGCAGTTTTTGTTATTTTGTCCTTGCGATTTACAACGGAATCCATTGGATCTATCATTCTACAATTAGTAGACTTGCTCTAATAAAGCTCCCAACTCTAAAAAGCCGAACAATAATGTTAACGTTAAATTTAACAAAGATATTTTGATTAGTAATATTTCATTTAACATTCTATTTCGCCCTATGCGCTATTTTAATCCACTTGTTATTAAAGCATTCAGATCAAATTATGCTAACTCTGATCCGTTTTTAAGAATTTGTACTGAATTTAACAAATTTTATGAGCATATTGATTTTTCCTTGGATGTTAATGTTATTCAATATCATCTTATTTTATATTCAAAAAGCTTAATTTTAGTTTTATGTAATATTGTTATTTACTTTTTCAATGTCTGTAGGCATCTTGAACCCATAGACTAAATATATAAAAAAAATATATATAATAGATCTAACGACTAAATCTGTAGTGTGTCATGGGCATAATAAGATTATAACTATCATGCCTATATTTTGTGATTAACAGACCGGACCAGATCTGAATAATTCTTGCTCACTGCAAAGGTTTTTCCTAAGGATTTTTAGCTGTGAGTTAAGCAGATGTCGAGCGGATCCTATCCTTAATATCGAGGTGAAAATCTCTCCCAGACTCCCAGATGACTAGAATATACAACAATAATCGAAAATATTCCCCTTTAAAAAAAACACAAACTGGTTAAGGAACTATAGAATATGGAAAAATTAAGGCTCTCCTGTTAGTTTTGGTCTGCTTGCAAGTGCTGCATGACTTTACACAACTACTCCTTCCATCATTCCTTCAGTTTCTCTTATCGTCTGGTCTGCCTGATATCTCTCTTCCCATTTTCTCTTTCTCATTATTTGATGAAGAATCATGTCATAGAATCACAATGAATATCTTAATTCGTCGAAGTGCTAATAATTGTCAAAAGTTTCCTTGTTAAAAATTTCGAAATGTACTGTATGGTTCTGCATTTGTTACTGTGTATATGATGAAAATGCTTAGTGCTGTAAAGGATAGATTAAGTAAAACTGTTCACCTTACAGCCCTCATAATAACCGTCTTAATCCTCTACTCTGATGACAAATTATGAAGAATTGCGAATATTGATATTTCAATGAAATACACAGTTAGAAATAATAATGCTAATGAAAATATAATAATTATAATAGTATTGATAATAAAATGCTAATGATAATGGTAATTATCATTATTATTATAATAATAATGATAATAACAATAATGCTTATAATAATGTAGTTTTTTTTTTGCGGGTAGGGAAGGAAAATACCTTACGCATTTCAGATGGTGTCGTCTGGTATGTGTAGCTCGCATCCAATAAAAACCTCCCTCTTCTTTTCGGGCCATTTTTCCATCCCGGGACCACTTTTGTATTGCTTCGGGGTGGGGCTCCTTTTCTGCTTGTACCGAGCGGCCAACGTTGATCCTACGTCTAGGTCAGGTCCCGCTTTTTGATACGCAGCACTTTTTCTATGAACGTTGCTATGTATTTCCATTTGTCCTCATTTTCCAGCATGAGACCAACAATATTTTCTGGAGATATTACCCTGACCGTCATTAGTGCCTTCTAATCACCCACTTATGAAGCTTTGTTATCAACTTCGCTATTCATCTTTCGCGTAATTCACCGTTCCACTTATCCTGCCATCGTCGCATGGTCTACGCTCGTTTCTCCCAGTTGTTGTGATCTAAATTGTCCTACGTATTCGGTCAATAGTTCAATGGGGATGGTAATGTAATAATGATAATAATAATGCTGATGATAATAATAATGCTAATGATAATAGCAATGGTAATAATAATAATAATAATGATAATAATGATAACAATAATAATATTAAAATTAATAATAACGTTCTGATAATAATAATGGTAATAATAATAATGATTTTATTAATAATGCTAATGATAATAATATCAAATAATAATGATGATAATGCTTATAAAAATAATAATAATGATTCACTCAACAAACAAAAAATTGCGTTTGAGTATAAAAATTTTAATACGATAATTAAATCCAGGGTAAACTAGTAAATAATCGTAGAGTGAAACAGCAGTTCTGGAAATAACAGAAGCAATTACAATCGTGAACGATCTCAAGAAGCAATTAGGGTGGAGGCTTTTTTTTGGAAATTCAAAGCAGCTTTACCACTACAGATTGAGCTTCTTTTAATAAATAACAACTTTTACTTTCTAAATATAAATTTAACTGGATTTAGTTATTAAATTTCTAAAAAAGTAAACTTATTAAACTTTAGTTTCTAAATTAACTTCCGAATTGCTCAAATTTCCCTCGATTTAATTAATTAATTTCTAAGAACAACGGCAGACTGAATTTTTGTTTCTTCATTAAAATCTTAATATTTTATTTTTTAATTTTAGACCGTTAACTACGACTGGCGCTAAAGCTCTGGAACCAGCTCAAATTTTAGAACAGGACATAAAAAGTATTAAGACTTTTGTAGAAAGTCAATTTCGTGGTGCCGTTTTAAAGTAGATATTAAAAATATTCCTTTTCCAAAAAGAACTTCGTTTTTATATTTTTATAATTTTTTTTTTACATTTAACAGAGAAGAATATCAAGGTATTCTCACCTTCTACATTCCAAAATCAAAAATTAAATGGTCCAAAATTTTTGGTGCCATGGAAAATAATCGCGATAAACTTAATGTTGAGGACTATTCAATATCACAAACAACACTGGAGGAAATATTTTTAGAGTTTGCTAAACACCAGAAGTATTAAATTTAAGTGCACTTTATACTCATTTCCTTCATGGAACATGGAAAATACATACATTCCTAAACGCATAATATATGCAAATGTTTATAACTTTGGTACAGCATAAATTAATTAATTTAATTTTGTTTTAGTAAATTTATTGTTTAATAAAAATTTATTATTTATTTATATTATTGATTGACTTATATTAAATATATTTCTAATGCCTTGATTCAATATATTTCCTCTTCATACGCTTACTTTTATATTCTATATAATGGGTGGGCAAATTTGGGGAAGTAAATTGTCTGGCAAAAATTTAGCTGTCATCTTTTGACATTTATTTAGTAAAAATTTGGGAAATTTTAAGTATGGGACGTTACGCTCTTAAGCAAGGAATTTTAATTGTGAAAATTTATTATTTAACTTTCCTTGTTAAGAATCGAAAATGTACATATATATAATTAATACGGTCAAAAATAATAAATGTAAAAAAAAATAATAAATGTAAATTAGCTTAAAATACACACCTTTTGTAACTTTTCCTCATAATCAGGTTTCTTCTAAGACCGTTTGAGCATAATTTAATCTCTAAATTCGAGGCTCACGATATTTCGCTAACAATAGACCTAAACAATAGGCTAGGACCAAAAACTTGCCAGTGCTTACGATAACTGCGCAATACCAGAGTTACTTTGTGCATAAAAATCTTCATCTTCACGCTTATAAAGTCCAACTCGCTCTCGAATTAAAGCCGATCGATCATTTTTTGCGTCAAACATTTGTGATTTGGCTGCTCAAGGAACTAAACGAAAGCAATAATTAATTTTCAATAATTATTATAGTTATTTTTTATGCAAACAAACAATATTGTTCATGTGGGGCTCGCAAAATACACAAAAAGTCCCCAAGAAACCATTGTATCCACAGAAATAAATTGTATGGTGCTGTTTGTGGTCAAGCGTTAGTATTGGCCCGTATTTGTTGCGCAGATTTGCAAGGAAACGCCTTCACCATTATAACCAATCAGTAAGTTTTGATTTCAGCATGGCATCGCCGAAAGCTACACAGCCATCCAATTGTGTGAGGAATTTCCCGGTTGTAAAATTTTTTGATTTGGCGATGTGAAGCAGCCGCTTCATTCTTATTTTCATTGACAACTAAAAAATAAAATTTGGCGCTGCGCTGCATTGACAAAATAAGCGAAGCTTTTTTGCATATGTACTTTAAAATTATTTTGAAAAGAACGAACGTCTACCGAGGAGCTAGAGGTAGACATTTCCCTGACATTTAATGGTATTATTAATTTCCATATTTACCCATCCTTTATAAATAATTTTCTCATTCCGTTTGTAACTTTTACAAAAATAATTATTAAATTATGTATATAATTCTGGATACACAACACATAAAGTCGCTTTAGCGATATTCGTCTATCCTTAAAGCGGTTAAAAATAGTTTTTTCAAGGTCCCAGAAGAATTAAAGAAAAACTATTTTTGATCAAATTGTTGTGAAGAAAATATAAACTGTGTGAAAAAAATAAACTTTCCATTTTTTTTATTATTCTTCTTTAATAAATGCTTATTTATTAAATAAAATCTGTATTAAATTTAACCCAAAATATATTAAAATCAAAATGTTCAGCAGATTTGCCACAGCTTCTTCCAAGGGGCTCAGTATAAGTTGATTAAATATGCCGCCTCCAGTAGTTTTGCATTCCATTTTGTGTTTTTACCATCTTTTTTTTTACTTTAAATTTTAAGTAGCGCCAAATCTGAAAAAAGAATTTTGTCAAACATGTATTGAACTTTATACTATACCTTTTTCCATTCATTACTTGTTCTGTTTGGTGGGCCAAGGGCGTTTAGAGCAGTCGTAAGACTTTCCCATTATTCTTTAAAATTAATTAGGAATACTGCCTATTCGAATTCCCCTGGCAAGTTATGGATTATTTCCCAATTCTTTCACTAATTTTTCAAATTGTTTGCTTTAAACTCGTCTTTTAATGCCACTGGCAGGTCCGTCATCAAGCTAACGGTTGTCTTCATGAAGCTCTCATCAGTAGAGTTTTCTTCGGTGGTTGATGCCAAGCTCCTCTCAATGCTTTCTATAATCTCACCAAATTTTTGGTAAAAGCTCGAGCGTTAGTTTTGACTTCTTTGGAGGGGTTGAAGTTGCTAAAAAGGAATATTCCTGCAAACTGTTTCCACTGAACATAGCTTGCTCCAAGGTTGAGTCTATTTCTTTAACGTTATCACGAATACTGCAAAATAAAGATTGACATTATAAAAAAGTAAAAAATATTCAATGTAAATGCTTATACCGGCGGGGCGCGAGAGAGTTTTTTAAAAACATCATAGGCTGCAGTAGTGCCCATTCCACTGCCTGAAGGAGCTTCCATAATCTTCATTTCCTTGCAGAAACGTTCGCGAAGTAATTTCTCACCTGTGTTTGCATTCCGTGAATTTATATAATTCATATGAAAATGAAAACCGCAAACAAAATTTTTCAAGGTATTACTTACCAATTTTAATGCATTTTTCTGCTACTTCATTCCATGATCGTTCTTTTATATTGCGGTTATAATAAAACGCGTCTCTTCTTTGTTTTCACGCTTTCTATTAAATTAAAATAAAATATTTTTTCACTTGCGTCCTTCATTGCAATTTGTTAACTAATGTATCTATAAAACAATGCATATTGCAAAATCAGCTATTTACTAACTGAATGTGCGATCAGTTTCGTACTTTGCATTGGCAACTGACATTTTACGAATCTTGATGAAAAGTTTTGTAAAGTACATTATAGTTCACCACATATGATTATTAGGTATTTGTACAGTTGTTTAAGTTGGCTTAAGCCTGCATATGCATATTATAGTTGGGCCTTAAATATAAACCACTTAACAGCTGGCAAATTGGCCGCCAGTTAAAAAGTGTGGCTAACTTAAAATTCTATAGCTCTATTAAAACATCCGTATATGTGCATGCGGAAGAGTTTTTGAGTTGTTAATAAAAAACCAAAAAAATTTGACGATTTTTTAAAAATTTTAAAAGTTGGCTGCTTTATAACTTTTTCCGTACAGTCTTTGTGGAAACAAAAATTATCACTATCGATTTCTATTTTTATCCTCTATCGAATGCATATAGCCGTATATGTGCACGCGGAATAGTTTTTAAGTTATTTAGGAAAAACCAAAAAAATTTGACGATTTTTTAACAATTTCAGAATTTTGATGTCTTATAACTTTTTCCGTAAAGTCTTTTTAGAAACAGGATATATCACTATCGATGCGTAGTTTTATCCTCTATCGATCGTATATAGTGCTATTTGTGCACGCGGAACGGTTATCGAGTTATTAATGGAAAACTGAAATCAAAAATTTTCAAAATAACTTCAAAATGTTTTACGTGCAGTGCCTTTATTTCTTAACTAATAAAAGTGATAAATGAAAAATCTTATTCTGTGATCTACAGGCTTTTCAATTCATATTTTTTTATTTAAAATACAATTTAAATTAACTATTTAAAATCAATTTTAACAATGGTATATTTTTGTCATAATTTGTTTACTTTTTGTTATTGTAATACATGAAAGCACGTTGTTGTACACGTACCTTTTGTGCAACTCTGAAAAAGTTTGCCAGAACAAAAAAAAAGTTTGCTAAAAATTTTGTTATCTTCTCCTCGATTTTGTAAGGTACATTATAGTTCACCACGTATGTATGATTATTAGGTATTTGCACAGTTGTTTAAGTTGGCTTAAGCCTGCATATGCATATTATAGTTGGGTCTTTAAACCTGTTTTAAGGTTTTATGGCTGTATAAATTTAAGTACCTTCTACAAGATATCATAATATTTTTATAATGATACGAATATTGATCCGATAAATTTAATTATGTTATACACATTGACACTTTTATAAATATGAAATAATGGTCGAGGGATTATTTTTGTACTTTTTTCTTGTGTCCGTTTTTTTTTTTTGTTAATTTTCTATCCTGGGCACTTTTTTAGATTGGAAAAGTAATACTAAACTAGATTTGTTCTAAAAAAAATATTTTTTCCAAACACGCTGGTTTTGCATTACTTTTTTTCCATCTATTTAACAAGAAATATAATCAGCTGTTAGTATTCATATTTTGTTTTGGTCTCTCTTTTCTTCACAACCTTAACTATTGACACAGTTTCAAACAGTTTATAAAATGTAATTTACTGATTCGTTATTACACGGTATAAAATTCATTTTTGCATTGTGTTCGTTCTGTTTTTTAAATAAAAAAAGTATTCAGTGACGCTAGTGTTTTTCTAATGATAACCTCACGTTGCATTATTTAAAATATTTGCAGTGCCAAAGAGAATCTCGGTAAAAGCCTTAACAAAATTAAACAAACTAGCAAAACGTGCAAAGAAATAAAATTTTTTAAGCAAAAATATTTTATAGTAATTTAATTAAAGCTCTTTATAGAATAATATATTTGAAAGCAGTAAAGGAATTTAAGATTCTGAATTGATTTATTACCAGTGAAAACGGAAATTGAAGTGATAAAATTGTTTGATGTTTTAACATGTGCTCCTCCTATTGAATATTCATTGTGAAATTACACAGATTTTGTGTAGAAAAAAATCGAGACAGACATTTGCAAAATGTTTAACTATTTCTAAAATATAGAATTTTATTAAAGTTATGTAAGTTTTTATGTTTTAATAGGAAATTCATAATTTATAAGATAATTTCGTATAAATATAAATAAAGGATTAAACATTCCTTCTTATATTGGAACTAGCATTGTGCATAGTAATGTGGATATTTGTGTGTATGTATGGAAGTTATTAATAAAAGTTTTTTTGCAAAGTCATGGTCAATTTGTATAAAACAGTTAATTGAAAATAGAATTCTTAAAAAAATGGTTAATAACTGTTAGGGTTTCCAGATTATTTTCAATCACCGAATTAAAAGAAATCCCCAGAAACTAGTTTGCTTTTCGCCCAAAAATCCCACTAAAAATAGAATTTCCTTTTAAAGCCACTTAAGCTGAAAGTACATACCACGCGTTCCACGCATACACGGTTTATACGCGTCTGTCAAAAAAGTAGAATCAGTGTAATTGTATGTGACAAGTTACACAGCACAACGCATAGAATGCTTATGACGCATAGAACGCATGAAGTAGCTTTACTTTCTACTTTTCTACGCATCGCAAGCGCCATTAAAAAATGTCAGCTAGTTTTGTCGTTGTATCATTTCTGCTATTTTGATTTTTCAAACGTTGCTGCAAAAAAACCACTCACTTCCCTTTCCAAAAACCCAAAAGCGTCCTCTTTTCCCTTGAAGTTTTCCATAGGTCCTCATTACACAAAATATCATATGCACAAATTTAATAAATTCTATAAATTCTTGAAAAATTTCAATTTCAGTTTTCATTTTTGCAAAAATTTTTTTTATTAGATAAAATTATTTACACCACAGCTGATCATAACAAAAATCTTGGCGCATAAAAAGCGTTGCATGTAACTTGAAGTTTGAAAAGCGTAGAACGCGTAAAAAGCATCAGTACGCCTAGGAGCGTAATGTGCTAAGACTTGCCGTAGTGACGGTTGCTCATCTTCGTCTGCTTCATCTTGTTCATCCAAAGAAGTAAGATTCAACAGTTCAGCAATGGTTAGGGCACCGTAGGCACTGATGTAATTGTTAACTACAACATAGTTCTCAAAACTCACCTCTTTCTTCAAATTAAATTCAAATTAACAACAAGAGCTTATCTTTAATTTTTTATACTGAACTTTCTTACAGTTGCATACATATATACATATCTAGCATAAGAACAATTTATCATGACAATAAGGCCGCAATATTTCAATCTGTCATCGTCTAATGAATTTTCAATTGTGATTAGAGCTGAAAAGAAATCATCAATCGTATCCGTTCTGCGAGCAGAGGGGCGTAATGTGCTAAGACTTGCCGTTGCTTGGATTAATGACACTGGAAGTGATGGTTGCTCACTTCTGCTTTATCTTCTTCAGCCAAAAAAGTCGCATTCAACAGTTCAGCAATGGTTAGGGCACCGTGGGCACTGATGTTATTGTTAACTAGAACATAGTTCTCAAAATTCACCTCTTTCTTCAGAGTTCGGTAGCAGTTGCCATTGTGTATGAGAGTGCGTTACCTCTGGTGTGGCTGAAGATGTTAACGAAAACAAGCTCTTTTTGAAGCAGCTGTAAATGGTTGTAGAACTGATATTTTTCGAGGCCTTTTTCAATCATAATTGTAGCTGTTAAAATTGCCATGATTACTTTCTTAACCTTTTCAATGCTATCCAACATTTTGCAAACAATTTCTCTGCGGTAGAGGATTTTAAAATTTTGGATAATGCCTTGTTCTTAACACTGCACCTTAGATGTTGTATTAGGCGAAAAATAAATCAATTTGTCCAAAAGCAATTCAAAATTAAATTAAAAAATTCAAATTATAGAGAGTCGGCGATCAAAACTCCATTGAAATAATTTCAAATTATTGAAGGAACCAAATTACATACATCTTTTTCAATATATTGTTACGGATGTGTCTTGCTTAAGTTTTAAAAGAAAATAATGCAGCAATAAAGTGAACTACTGTATATGTTGTTTACTAACTGCTTGGCTTGCTAAAAAAACTTATGGTACAACAAAAAAATTTCTAGTTACAATCTGCGTAGAAATTTTATACATAAAAACAACAATAATTTGATATGCTGTTTACTAACTGCGTGCCATGCAAGACAACAACAAATTTATGTTTACTAACTGTGTAGAAATTTTATACGCTCGAGACGATAACAAATCTATATGCTGTTTATCACCTGCGTAGTTTTCTAAACTTATCTACACAAGACAACAACAAATATCTTAAAATAAATTCCAAGAAGAAACTTTATCAGTATAAAAACTAATTAAAAAAGAATAAACAACATACAACAACAAAATGTTATACAAAGGGAGTAGAAGATTCTTAAATTTTCTAGACTTTTAATGGACAAATATAAAAGGACAGCGTCTGAGTGAATATTCAGTCAGTGTAAAAATAAACTTTGTGATGTAGAGACCTGCATGTTAAGTAAATTGTTCTGTAGTGTCAACTTTGTGTAGTTAAAATAAATAAAATAAATAAACTTGAAATTAATTTAAAAACTCTAAGAACTGCAATAAAGAACTCACATTAAAACGTTTATTAAAGGTATAAACATAACAATATTCAGAGTTTTTCAAGGCAACTGGAAAACAGTTCAAATTATGGCGAGATTCAAATTAACGAAATTCAAATTATCAAAAGTCGACTGTATTTATAAAATTACGTAATATTTCTATGTATTTTAAATGACGTATAACATTGATACATATTTCCAAAGTCAAAAAATGCTTTAAAATTCTTATTTTGTTACATATTTGCATTTGTAGTCGAACAAAGAGGTTTTCAAAAGCATATCTCATAGATAATCCAAGTTATCAATAATCTTAATCCAGCGACGTCCTGATCAGTACACACAATTGCTCAAAAATTTGCTTAAAATGACTGTTTCTTGGATTAAACCATACAAAACAAAAACATTCAACAACGACATTATAAACGAACAGGTAAACACGACCTCAGACATAATTTTCACACCATTGAAACTACTCATGCCAACGGGCAAACGAAAAACACCCTCAGACGGACACACGTACCTACATAATAATAAAAGACGGAGGTATCGTTAGGTTCACTTTGCATACAAATGCCAGGTGGCTGGTATTCTGCTTACCTGAATATATAGGAACCTAATAACAGAACTACCTAAACGCCAACATTACTCACCAGTACAAACTAAACCGTGGCTTGAAAATGATGCATACGCATCGAAAGCGCTCGCCATCGAATACAAACCGGCCAGTTACGACGGGAAATGGCAATACCTGTTAATTCTTATGATTGCCTTCTTTTACAACCTGAAGCCAATCTTTGTGAGAATTAAAAACACAAACTTGTAATAGAATTCCTCGGACAATTGTGCTGAGAAGTCAGTTCGCACGCTTGAACCGGAAACAATGTCTGGTAACATAATAGCGAATTTTGTTACTTATTATTTGTAACATAATCGCGAATTGTGTTACTTATTTTGGTCAACGTGTGGGAATTGTTAATTTGGCATAATTGTTTTGAGTGTTGTTTTCTTCCTTCTTTTGTTGGTCAACATATGAGAATTGTTGACTTGCATAATTTTTATTATTTTTACACGCGCGGTTTTTTGTTACCAACCCTTGTTGGTATGAAATATGTGGGAATGAACGATTGCTGGCGTTGCAATTATACCTTTTTTTTTGATTGCAACTGTTTTTTTATTTATTTTGTATTTTTTTGCTGCAATTTTTAATATTGTATTTTTTATAGCAATTTTTGATTATTTGTATTATTGTATTTTTTATTTTTTTGTTGGTTTCATTATTGTAATATTAGTATAAATTCTGTAATCAATAAAGTAATTTTTGCCAGTAACAATAGAATTGTCAAAGAAGGCGAATCCTTGTTTTATTTTTGAAGAACAACCTTATCCTTGTGCAACACTTGGATAAGCCGTTAAGGACCTGAAGTCAACTAACTTGGTGCACTGCCAAGTTAGTTCAACTTCCCGACACAACAAGGTTAGGCAAGGCAAACGAGCCTGAGCATTAACATTTGGCGACCGTGACAGGACTCTCCACAACTCATCTCCTCATTCATCTACAAGGACTCTCTTCAACCCATCCAAGGATCTCCCAACCATTTAAAAGGATCCTCAGGGCACCATGATGGAATCGGCAGAACAGATCCTTAACCGGCTGCAAGAAATTGGAGAGAAAATTTCTACCATCATCCGGAATTTCTCCAAGGATTCCAGCAGCCGCAAGACCCAAAAATACTATCAGGATCGGCTGTCCATGCTAAGCACTGCTTGGACAGACTTCGATACTGCGGACACACAATTGAGGACCATAAAGGATGTAGATACCAGTCACGAGTATTATACATCCGGCTATTACGATCGGATTCAGACGATGGCCAACAAGTACATAACCATTATGGAAAGTGAGCTCAACAAGCAGAGCGACGGGGCAACAGCTGACGGCACTCGTGATCCTGTGCCTACAATGGCAAAACCCGTAAGGAGTAACCTCGACCCTCCACACACGCCAGGGGTAAACCCACCTGCAGCAGATGGCCTACTCAACCGAGCCAGGGGAAAAATGGCAGCGCTCACTCGGCAGTTAGAGAACCTTCAAGTGCAACCAGGTCAGGATCCGTCTTATTACATTGTGAAAAAATCGACAATTGTTCAACTATGGCAACAACTGGAGAGTATGAACGATGAAGTCCTGGATAAATTTCCAGATCCGGATGCAGTTGGCTATGACACGAGCCGATATGTTCACCTCGAACAAGAGGCTCAGTCAGCGATTATCCAGCTGACAACTGCCACTGGACGTGATCCCTCTTCCACTTCACCCATGGTCAAACCAACTTCACTTCCATTACCCACAATCGCCATTCACAAATTTGATGGCGATTACATGAAATGGTCATCCTTTTCGGATCTCTTCAAGCAAGTGATTCACGAGCAAGGGATGTCCAATGCGCAGAAACTGTGGTACCTGAAGGCCAACGTGAGTGGGGAAGCAGCTACTTTAATCAACCATCTGCCCGTTACAGAGGAAAACTACCAAGCAGCTTGGCAACTGTTGCAGGACCGCTACAACAACAAAAGGGTGATGGTGGCAACAGCAATCCATAGACTGCTCGACCAACCAACAGGCGCCTGCACAGTAACTGCAATCAAACGATTGCACGACACGACAAAAGAATCTTTAGTAGCCCTCTCCAACATGGGTCTGCAAGTGTCATCATGGGATCCACTTCTATTCCATCTTCTCATTAAGAAAGTGGACAAAACTGTTCATACGCAATATGAACAATCAATTTCGAACCCAAAGGAGATACAATCACTCGATCATTTTCTCGCCTTTCTCGAAAAACATTTTCAGACGCTTGAAGCTATGGGTTATAAGGAGAAGCCCTCCTCTAGCAGCAAAATCTGTGGGCTAACAGCGCAACCCCACCACGAAATCCGCAATTGCATAATGTGCAATCGAGGATCGCATCCCCTCTATCGGTGCCATGATTTCCTGCAACTGAAACCGTCAAAACGGCTCAATCTTGTACAGAAGCACAAGTTATGTGTGAACTGTTTCAGTCAGAGTCATTCCACTAAGCAGTGTACCATCTTGGGACGCTGTCAACAATGCAGGAAAAACCACCACACCCTGGTTCATTTGGAGCCAGTCTCACATGCCAAACCATTCTGGCCAAGGGGAGACAGATCTTGTAATAGGAGTTCACCTGTGCTCACGGAGGAGCGCAAGCCGTTAGCGGAATCAACACCGACAACCTCTGCATCCACAAGGCAGGCAACATCTCTAGTTGCTACACCAGGGGCTGAACCTAAAGGGAGAGCAGTAATGCTAACAAATCAAAATCCTTATGTTCTACTGGGCACAGCATTGGTTAAGGTCAGGGCAAATGGGTTGGAGATCTTAGCCAAAGCAGTTCTGGATTCGGGATCCCAAGTCAATTTGGTTACTGAGGGATTAGTTGCACGTCTTGGGCTGGCTGCAAGATCGTCATCCATTTCCATCAATGGCATTGGGAAGACCAGAACCAAGGTGCAGAATCGAGTCAATATCGAACTTCTGTCACGACTCAACAACTTCTCAACACGTGTGGAGGCATTTGTTCTGCCAAAAATCATTGCTCCACAGCCCACTCAATTCGTTAACATTGAAAGCTGGTCTATTCCTAACAATGTGACCCTGGCAGATCCAAACTTTAATCGCCCCAGACAGATTGACATTCTGCTAGGTGCAGAATACTATCACCAATTACTTACTATAGGGCAAATAAAATTGAATAACGATCTGCCAATCTTACAAAATTCAATATTCGGTTGGATAGTTGCAGGAAGGGTTTCTGGAGACCAACTATCGAGAGCGACATGCGGTATTTGCACTGAGGACGACCAACTAAATTCTGCTATTGAACGTTTTTGGAAACTGGAGGAAATTGAAACCGGACAACAACCACTATCTCCTCATGATGCTCAGTGTGAAACACACTTCAACCAACATACGGTACGCGATAAAGATGGAAGATTTGTTGTACGCCTACCGTTTTGTGATGAAAAAACAGCTTTGGGAGATTCGCATGGCATAGCGTTCAACCGATTCCTCTCGGTGGAACGTCGCCTAGCAAAAAACTCTGCAATAAAACAACGATACGTCGAATTTATGAACGAGTATGAGGCATTGGGGCACATGACGGCAATTAACCTATCCGAAGTCGTGGGCTCTAAATATTTTATACCTCACCACTGCGTATTGCGCCCTGACAGCAGCACCACTAAACTTCGAGTGGTGTTTGATGCCTCGGCAAAAACATCATCAGGAAGGGCCTTGAATGATATCCTACACACTGGCCCACCTCTGCAGACGGAGCTATTTACGATTTTGCTGCGCTTTCGACTGCCACGCTTCGTGTTTACCACAGACATAGAAAAAATGTACCGCTAAATACTGGTCCATCCCCAGGACCGACAATACCAGATAATCCTTTGGCGAAACAATGCTGCCGAGCCCATTAGCTACTACAAATTAAACACTGTGACATACGGTACCAGATCAGCCCCATACCTGGCGGTCAGATGCGTACGGGAAATCAGTCGTGACGTCAAGACACGATTCCCCTTAGCTGCTTCATTTTTGGAAAACAACTTTTATGTTGATGATGGCTTGGGTGGAGCTGACAGTTTAATCACCGCACTTGACACTCAGCGGCAGCTTTTACACGCCATGGCGGAGTACGGTTTTAAACTACGCAAATGGTGTGCCAACCATCCTCAGCTACTCAACGGCATACCAGAGCTCGACCAAGAAGTCAGTTTGGACTTGGAAAAGGAAGATGAGAACTATACAAAAACATTGGGGTTGGCCTGGTCTCCCAAAGATGATCTGCTCAAAATTAAGGTCAATCTTCAAGAGATCAAAACCGTAACAAAGAGAACAGTCACATCGGATTTGGCACGAATTTTTGACCCCTTGGGTTTGTTATCTCCAGTAGTCGTAAAGGCTAAAATGTTCATCCAGGAATTGTGGTCATTAAAACTGTCGTGGGATGAAGCAGTACCGTTGGAGTTTGACACCCGTTGGCGACGCTTTCGAACGAACCTTAGCGAGCTCGAGAACTTTCAAATTTCTCGACATATTTTTAGAAGCGAAACTCCAAACAAGATCCAATTACACGTTTTTACTGATGCCTCAGAAAAGGCCTATGGGGCAGCGGCGTACGTTAGAGCATACCGATCAAATGGAACTCCCATTGTTTATCTCCTGTGTGCAAAGTCTCGTATCGCTCCACTCAAACAACAAACATTACCTAGGTTGGAGTTGTGTGCAGCTCAGTTAGGAGCAAACTTGGCTGCAAAAGTTAAAACCAACTTGAACATGAGCACAATCCCAACCTTTTACTGGTCCGACTCGGAAATAGTCCTAACATGGATAAACTCAAGATCGTCCTCCCTGCATACATTCGTCGCAAATCGAGTAGCTTCAATTCATGAAACCTCAACAGCGGAACAGTGGCGACATGTAAAATCCCAAAATAATCCAGCTGACATCATATCCCGGGGATTGGACCCATTACAATTGCAGCAAACCCCACAGTGGATGTACGGGCCATTTTTTCTTCATGGAAGTGAAAACCATTGGCCATCCCCCTTTACCGTAAGCACTGATGCAGTCATCCCCGAACAAAGGCAGAACCTTCACACTTTGCTTATATCAACTGGAGGTGAAAACCCCTTGCACTCTATAAATCATAGGAACTCGTTCAAAACACTTCAACGAATTGTGGGATATATATTTAGGTTTGTGAAGAATGCCAGAACCATCAAAGAGGAGCGACAATTTCAGAAAATTCTAACACCCTTCGAACTTCATGATGCACTTCTCATCATTGTGAGAACAACTCAATTATATACGTTTTCAGAGAGCATTAAACAGTTGAAGGAGCGGAAGAAACTCCATGCGTCTAGCGCGCTCAAAACCCTTGCACCATTTCTTGACGAAAATAGCATTTTAAGAGTGGGAGGAAGGCTTGAGGCTTCTCCATTATCGTTTGATGCCAAACACCCAATGCTCCTTCCGTATCATGATATGATCAGCAGACTACTTTTTGAATCCATCCACAGAGAAAACAAGCATTGTGGAGCGCAAGCGCTATTAGCAATTGTTCGGCAGCGGTTTTGGCCGATTAGGGGGAAGCATCTGGCGCGGGAGACCATTCATAAGTGCGTCTGGTGCGCTAGATCAAAGCCAAGGCTTCTGCAGCAAATAATGGGAAATCTCCCAGCGACAAGAGTTACTCCAGCAAGACCGTTCATCAATGCCGGTGTTGATTATTGCGGTCCAATATGGGTTCACTTCAAAACCAGAGGAAAGAAACCCCAAAAGTCGTATATAGCAGTTTTCTGTTGCTTTGTCACGAAGGCAGTTCATCTAGAACTGGTAACGGATCTGACAACGGAGGCCTTCATCGGGGCACTTAAGAGATTTATCAGCCGGAGGGGACACTGCCAAAACCTATACTGTGACAATGCAACGAATTTTATCGGAGCTCGAAATCAACTGACGGAGTTATCAACGGCAATATTTACTACAAATGCTCAGGAAGCGATTCAAAAGGTGTGCGCGAACAAAAATATTGAGTTCCATTTTATTCCACCCCGAGCCCCTCATTTCGGTGGACTATGGGAAGCCGCTGTAAAATCTGCTAAAAAACTGTTGGTTAAGGAGCTAGCAACCGCATCTCTGACATATGAAGAAATGGAAACTGTGGTCATAGAGGTTGAAGCCATCCTCAATTCAAGACCTATAACGCCCTTGTCAAATGACCCGACCAATGAAATGGCATTAACCCCCGGACATTTCTTGATTGGGGAACCTCTTACGGCACAAGTTGACGTCACAGCACAATCAACATCAGCACCATTAGCCAAACGATGGGAAATGGTGTCAAGAATTAAGCATTTGTTCTGGAAACGCTGGTCTCAGGAATATCTAACTGAACTCCAGCAAAGGAACAAATGGCAATCCAACTCTGAAAACTTGAAGGTGGGCACCATTGTCATAATAAAAGAAAATTCCCCAGTCATGTCATGGCGTCTTGGCAAGGTCATTGAAGCACACCCGGGAGCAGACGGTATGGTTAGGACAGCATCAGTCAGAACCTCCTCTGGCATAATTAAGCGGGCAATTCACTCACTAGCACCGCTTCCTGTGGACGAACCCGCCACGAATGTTGACAATGAACAGCAAGACAATAATTCCCGAACTAAAAGAAAATGCCCAGCCGACAAAAAACTCACAGTTTCATCACCATCAAAAAGGCGCAATTTGGCTGCAAGCCTGCTGGTACTCGTCGCAATACTCTTTCCATTAACTTTGTGTCAACAAGTGACGTATCGAAGGATCAATGGCAACCCAGGCCTACACTTCGAACAAATTGGCAGAGTCAAACCAATTGTCTCAGAATGGAATCTTCTCATATATTTTGAGCTGGGACCTTTTTACAAGGAATTACAGCTTTTGGCAACTGGTACTGACACGCTTAAGAAATCCTGCGATTATCCAGACACCTACCAAGTATGCGAGGAACTTGCTACCCATTTTAGAAATATCCAAAACAAAATGGAAGCCAGTTTAGCCAATCTCTCGAGACGAAAAAAACGGGGGGCAATTGACATCATTGGAAATGTGGCAAACTCGTTATTTGGTGTTCTCGACTCACAATACGCTGAAAAAATGACTGAAACCATAAACAGTCTTAAAGATAATGATGCCCACTTAAGCCATCTCTTGAGAAACCAAACGTCATTCCTTGACTCCACTTTGAACATAATGAAACAAACTGAAACCCGTGTGCAAAAGAATTTTGACAAAATTCATCTCAGACTCCAGGCTTTGGAAAATGTCACAGACGGCGAGAATCATCGGTCTCAGTTGATTTTGTCTCTTAGTATTCAGCTCATCATCGTTTCAGACAATTTGCAAAAAATGCTTACCTCAATGATGGATTTGTTGGCAGACACTTACCACGGCAGAATCAGTCCTACGCTGCTAACTCCACAGCAATTTGCAGCTGAAATTGATAATATAAAGGCAAATCTTCCATCTGATCTGACACTATCAGTGACCGACATTATCCAGGTATATGGTATAGTCAGCGCTCACGCCGTCATTTCAAGTCAACACATCATTTGCACCTTGTCTATCCCACTAACCCATCAAAAGGAGTATGAACTGTTTTACATAACACCAGTCCCACAGCCCGTAAATAAATCCTTGATCGCAATTGTACCAACAACCAGAATGATAGCAATCAACGCTCACAGGGACGAATATTTTCCTTTCAACGAAAAGGAACTTCAAGCCTGCAAAACTCTGGAACATGACATCCTTCTCTGCCCAAAGCTACAAGCCATCTACACTAAGAGTGCCCCAATAAGTACCTGTGAGATACATTTATTCAATAATGAATCTCATCCCAGCTGCAATATAGAACAAGTAAAAGACAGTAACGTATGGTACCAGTTATACCACAAGAACCAATGGCTGTTCGCAACACAACAAGAACTAAAACTAAGTACTGTCTGCAAGGGGGACAGTGGTTACCAGCTTCTTCAAGGCACCGGAGTGCTCTCACTACCACCAGGATGTTCAATAAAAAATGAGGTCATTACCATCTACGGACATCAGATTATCACATCCGTTCTGCACACCTCATATACAAGCACTGGAATGTCCTTCTCGCAGTTACAACAGAATCTGCAATTTTTAAACCAAACGCTCCCACAGCCGTTGAATCTCGAAGATATCACCCGACTACAAGAGGAAGTAAGGACCCAGTTACGCGACCTGTCATCACCCACACCCAATCAGGAGATTCACAGCTTGGCTGTGGGTTATGGAGGACTTGCTCTAATTGTCATCCTAACAAGCTATCTATTGTTCACCCAAATAAAGAGACGAAGACGCAATACTATGAAGGATGTACAACCACCACAACCGCAACCAAGATCAACCTGGAATATTCCTGTGGACCTGGCTTAGTGGTATAGTTTTCCAGCAATCGTTCTTTAATATTACATACTTCATTTCCGGGGGGTCGCAACATGTTAATTCTTATGATTGCCTTCTTTTACAACCTGAAGCCAATCTTTGTGAGAATTAAAAACACAAACTTGTAATAGAATTCCTCGGACAATTGTGCTGAGAAGTCAGTTCGCACGCTTGAACCGGAAACAATGTCTGGTAACATAATAGCGAATTTTGTTACTTATTATTTGTAACATAATCGCGAATTGTGTTACTTATTTTGATCAACGTGTGGGAATTGTTAATTTGGCATAATTGTTTTGAGTGTTGTTTTCTTTCTTCTTTTGTTGGTCAACATATGAGAATTGTTGACTTGCATAATTTTTATTATTTTTACACGCGCGGTTTTTTGTTACCAACCCTTGTTGGTATGAAATATGTGGGAATGAACGATTGCTGGCGTTGCAATTATACCTTTTTTTTTGATTGCAACTGTTTTTTTATTTATTTTGTATTTTTTTGCTGCAATTTTTAATATTGTATTTTTTATAGCAATTTTTGATTATTTGTATTATTGTATTTTTTATTTTTTTGTTGGTTTCATTATTGTAATATTAGTATAAATTCTGTAATCAATAAAGTAATTTTTGCCAGTAACAATAGAATTGTCAAAGAAGGCGAATCCTTGTTTTATTTTTGAAGAACAACCTTATCCTTGTGCAACACTTGGATAAGCCGTTAAGGACCTGAAGTCAACTAACTTGGTGCACTGCCAAGTTAGTTCAACTTCCCGACACAACAAGGTTAGGCAAGGCAAACGAGCCTGAGCATTAACAATACCATTTATATTTATTTAAAGAAAATTGATGGAATATGGTGGGAATCATTTAAAAATTTTTTATAATAAACTTTCTAAGACCAAACATCATGTCTTCTTTACAGTGATTGGAAAATACGAAACTAGAGATTTACGGCTGTATGCATAAAAAACGCTTACTTGAGCTTTAAAGTACACGTTAGTTAACAAACACTTTAAGGCTAACAGACGTTTGTTAAAAAATTTTATTCATAAACAGTACTTTAGCTAATGTATGCTTTAGTAAAATTAGTATTTTGATTCTGGCAATGCCACTATTTTCAGTTTTCACGTTGTAGTTAACGATGTATAAAAATGAATATTATTTATCCGGGTAGTTAGATCTATAAAAAATGTTTTTATTGTTTTTAGTAAAATCAACATATTTTTTTTTATTAATCTTTTTAATAAAAAGCAAAGCACCAAAAAAACATCAATTTGCAAGGCTTACGAAGAACTTACAAAGAATTTGTTTATATCAAAAAAATAATCAATCAATCATCAATAAAACTTTTGTTTAAAATAATTAATTATAATTATATTTTTGTAAAATAAAAAATAATGATGTAAAAATGTTTTATATTGAATGGCATGTTATATTTTAGTTTTTATTATTATTTGTATACTACAATTTGTTTTAAATAAACATTTTTAAAAATTCTTGGTATTACAAAGTATAATTGTCAATTGAGCCGTTTACATTGAAAGTGGTATAAGTCACAACTGAACAGTTTTTTTTTCATTTTTAATAAATTTGATATTAATAAGTTAAGAAATATTGAGATTTGTTTGAGAGGAGTGTTGATAATTAACGGTGTAACAAAAACGCTTATTTTGAAAATGGCGTTAGTCGCTGTACTTAGGAAATTAATTACAGAGCTTAGTGTGAAAGAAATGGAAACATGTAATAAGTGTGTGTGAAGTATTGTTGTGATTATTGGACTTATTTTTATTAGTTCGAAAGAATAGTGCAGTTTACTGAACTATATTATAGTGATATCTAATATACTACACATAATTAGCATTATTTTGTTATTTTTTTATTCTCAGGCGGTTGTTTCGTGTTGTATAAAATATCTAAGAATGTCACAACTCAAAAGCATATTATTGCACATAGTGAGTTAGGTAAAGGACAAAATAGTAATAGTAGTAATAGCCCCCTGTCGAAAAAATCCTTCACAGTGCACAACATGGAGAAAAAAGATTTTATTTCAACACAATCATTAGAAAAATCCGTTTCAGAAAGAAAACTAAATACAGACTAGTTAAAATGGCTAAAAATTAAAATGTTTTATAAACCAATTTTAAATAAAAAGGATGACAATAACAAAGTAACTTATGCCACTTTTAAAATAAACGGCTCAGTTTATTGTAAACACAATTTGTTTTGTTTTTGAACTTTCAATAATAAAATTGAACTGTCAATTTATTGTAGGTTTAACGTAGGTTTTTCCTACTTTAAAGTTAACAAAGGTATTTTAAGGTAAAGGCGTTTTTTGAATACAACTATAGGAAATTGTGCTTAACAACGGTAGTTAAACCTGCTTGAAATTTTTATGCATACAGCCGTTAGTTTTTGCTCAAAATATTAAAATATAAATTAATTTAATGTACAGGCAACTAATACTGAAAGATTTGTAAATAAAATAATTAAAACGCTGGAATTAAAAACAATTTTATAAAAATATTAAAAATGTAAAATACAAATGCGGAAAAATACCCAAAGCAGGTTAATTTTGTCTTTGAAAATCCCAAAATAGAATTTTTTATCTCGATTTGGGCCTAAATCCCCTTATCTGACTTATAAATTGGGTATTATAAAAGAGAAGAGTCAAAACAAAACAGATATTGCTTAAGTGTTAGTGTTTATTTTACAATATGTACTCTGTAAACATAGCAGGTGTAAGATATAGACAACATTCACACACTCTCTTTAGTACTAACGGTTGCTCTCTTATGGTTACCAGATAAAATCAGTAGAAAATCGTCAGAGTAGTTGGTAATTAAAAAGTCGTTAAAAACCGTTGAAATCGTTGAACTACACATTTTCATTAGCAGACTTTCAGTTCAGACAGTTCATACAGCTTAAAGAAATTAAAAAAATTTTTAACTTAACATTTCTTAAAGTTAAGTTTGAGATAGGATTAAATATATTACACAGGGCAAAACATAAATCTTAATTGTGGGTCAAGGTAAATAAAAAACTTTTGTGAATATATCAAACTAATCTCCTAAATAACTCGTGAAAACCAGTTTATACCCAGAACTTTTTTCCTAAGCACTCCTTGTAGCTGAATTTACGCCAGCTTTTAATCGTTAATTGATTTTATTTGATGAAAAATTTTTACAAGAATTTAATAAATTTTCCATCTCCAATGCGCGGATGGATAAAAAAAAGCCTATAACAAGAAATCGGATGGCACTTAATCACAACATCTCGGACACTAATGCTGTGCAACAAAATGAGGAGCTACACTACCATTAAATCTCTAAACAGAAATTAAATTATACTTTTGCCACCATGTGGTGTTCAATTCTATCACAAAGATTTATGTTACTAAATGACCATATCGAGTAACAGTCACTGTAAGATCCAAAGATAATTCAACTCCAAACGATTTAAGATGCCGTAACACATTGGCAATGATTTCAAACGCACTGTCACCGTACAAATTTCATCTTTCCTGAAATATTGTTGAACAATGAAACTACTTTTTTTCTCTTAATGCGATAACACTCCGAATGAATTTAAGTACGGATTACTTCTTTGAGCGTAAATAGATCGAGTTTTACTGTTGCATAGTATCATTAGTTGCATATAAAGGGTCGGCAAATTTGCGGCTAGGAACTAAATTGGCTTAAAACAGACTCTTCAGTTTGATTGATAGCACTGTAAAGTAGAAATGTGAGAACTAATATCTGGCACGTCGGCAGATGTCCACTCTTTTCATAAAATTTTGCAGCTGCGTTTATGTCTTCAATGCGGTGCTGAATTTCATCTGTCAGGACGTCAGTTGTTTGCGGGTTGCTCACGTAAGCACAGTCCTTAAATCAAAAGTACGGCGTTTGGCGGTACAGCGGCGTTAAATCACAAGTACGAGGCCGCCAAATCGAAAAATTACGCTACCGGAAATTTTCCATGCAATAACCAAATTGTTTAGATTACTTATGTCAACGTTAGCCAATTGTGGCCACAAAATATTGGTTCTCAGTTTTTGGTAGCGCAAAAAATTCACGATTGCGGCGCTATCTTGCTCATTTTCATAAAAATTACGGGCAAATGATGCCACCTGACTACAAACCATACCATACGGTTACTTTCTTTTGATGTAATGATTTTTCTAGGATTGTTTATGGACTTTGTGCAACAATTTGGCTTGTTTACATAATCGCCTAATTGAAAATGAGCATCATCACTAAATTTCATTTTGTTGCAAAATGCGTTGTTTTCATTGAGTTTTTCAAACAGCCAATTTACTAACGTTCGACGCAAACAATGTTTGGTGGGCTTTCAGATCCTTACGCTAAATGTTGTGTAAAGTGTACAGCGATTAGGTTTACATCGCTACGGCCAGTAAGAGTGTATTGTTTTGGTTTTCTGTCAGCAATAATACCACTGTGCTTAATTTTCATAACTAAAATTCTTTGCTTAAGAGTGTAATGTTCCATGCGTAAAATTTCCAAACTTAATTAAATGTCAGGGGATGCGTGATATGATTTACGTCAGTACCTAGCTGTGTGAGCGATAACCTGGGTGGGTCATAAAACTGTGAATGAAATGTAGCGTCATCCTCGCCCTAGGAAGTCTTCAGATACGTATATCTTCCAGTCACTCCTAGTTGCAACTTCAAGAGCTTGCTGAAGAGTTGGAGACTATCCAACTTTTGGTCCAGAACGCATGAAGCTTAATAAAATTTAAGAACATTCATTGTGTTTATTGTTAATAATCCGACCCACATAACTCAAACGAGGGCCTCGAAACCACAACTACGACGATACTTCCGAAGGGTCAACCTCAAGAATTAGTCAGAGAACAGCTAAAAAGCTTAAGAGAAAAAAAAAGCTGAAATCTGGGGCTTCACTGATTCCCGTGGAATATTCCAGTTGGCTCCTCCTAGCCTTGTAGGGGACTGGGCCCCTTTTGCCCCCGTTGACATATGTAATGACGGTGATATTCCGTCAAAACATATCAATGCCCCTGTGGCTAGTAGGTAGTGTAGTAGCTTGTCAGTATGAAGGTTGTGGGCTCGATTCCCAACGAAGACGTTGGTTTTTTTCACTACAAAATTAAAAATTGACTGTCTGTGGGGCTGCTCAACGATGAAGGCATAGTCACTGGTCGCTGTGCTGTCTTTATACGGCAGTTAATTTCCGCCTATCCATCTACTTTCCCCACCTGTTTCATCTCTTCTCTATCCTTTTCCTAAAGAATGTAGCACGGTACTTGACTAAATAGGCATTGTTGCCTGAAGCGTTACTTCTCTTATAAAAAAAAAAGAAAAAAAACATATCAATGTGTCGCCGGGGGAGAAGGGGAGGGGGCGGTGCAAATGTCATAGAATAGATGATATCTTAATTATTGACATTTAATCAAATGACGCATAATTTACGTCCTAACCTCAACCGCTGGTAACCACCACCCATTACCAGCCAATATTTTAGGTAAATAAATTGGCTGCTAAACATGGTGAGACTTTGACTTGGAATAATTTTAAAGTTGCATAAATAATTTTTTTCTTTTATTTTTAAATAACAACGTAGAACAAAAGAAAAAGACAGGAATTTAATATGTGAAGAGAAAATTTACACATGGCGCCAAAACGAACAAAAACAAAAAAAGAAAAAGCGTTGTTGTTTCTTGTGTTGAACCTTGAAAATGTATTGTGGGTTAAGTTTTTCAATAAAATCACAAACCGGGCGTGTTTCAATGCCATCCTGAACTATGACATCAGGACTTTATTTTACTTTAGTTAAAGGATAATAAATGCTTGGCGACAATCGGTCGAGCAAATTACCTTGACTGCAATATTGTTGGTAACTAAGCTTTTGCTTCCTGTTCAATTTAGCTAAACATACGAGATAGTCTAAGTGTTTAGTTTGGTTGCATATTATGTTGGTATACAATCCTTATTATTACGTTATTGTTATGATAAAGGATACGGGAAATAGTGTATAAGATTTATGAGTAGTATGAGCCGAAAAAATGTATTATCAATGTTCATGTAATTATATTTAAGAATTTCATTTGAATTGCATATATAAAAAAAAATAAATAAATATCTGTTATTCTTTTTAACGGTCTTTTTTAATTAACTTAACAATATATATTTTTTTAATATTTCGCTTTCCTATGGAAAGCTTCTTCAGGAAAATTAATTTTTTTTTTATTAACATATTAAACTTACAAGTAAATTATAAGAGTAATGGAGGAGAGCTATGACAGCGATGGTCTTAAGCTCAATATTATAATTAATTTTAAATTAAATTATAAAGGTTACACTTTTTTAAAAAATTAGAAAGGGTCTTAATGTTATCATCGATCATAGTACTGTTCATTAGTTGAGTAATTTCGTTATTACTAAGCAACAAAGGTTTTTAAATGTATTAATGTGGGGACAGCTAAATAAAAGATGGTCAATGGTAATAGGGATCAAACTACAGAAAGGACATTGCTTTGGTATATTCTTATCAATCATATGAGCATTTGTGATTCTAGTGTGACCTAGTCTTAGTCTTATTATTTTAATTTGGTCTCTTCTTGGTAGCAGGTTGTGATTGATATTTTTGAGCAGCATGTAGGCGTTAATTTTGTTAGGGTTAATTTTCCTGTACCAGTCAGTAGTTAACCCCCAATTGTCGTTAATTTTTGTGTTGTGTTTTATAAATGTTTTAATATCGTCGGAAAATAGGTTAGGTGTAGTTACAAGAGGGGCGTATAAAGCAGCTTTTGCGGCAGCATCCGCTGCATCATTGCTCTTTATTCCAGAATGACCTGGGATCCAGATGAGTTTAATGTCAGGTTGTCTTTCAATAATAAATTGTATTATGGTTTTTGTGTAAAACATTATTGCAGTTCCTTATGGCATCCAGTGCAGAGAGAGAGTCAGTGCAGATAGCAAATTTCCCCATGCGTCCTTTAACATATTTGACAGACTCGTAAATTGCTATTAATTCAGCTGAAAAATTAGTGCTGTATTCTGGCAAAATTGAATTAATTAATGTTTTGTGTTTATCAACAATGCTAAAGCTACTGCCCTTAACACCTTTAGAGCCATCTGTGTAAATGAATTTATGGTCTTTTAGCTGGTATTGGATTTCAAGAAATCTTTGTTGATATATTTCTGTATTTGTTGAGGATTTTTTTAGTTCTCTGAGGGATGTGTTAATTGTGATAGGGTTGATGAGCCAGTTAGGAAATTTGTTCGGATATTGTTGCTTATTGTTGTATGGTATGTTGTATTTTTGAAGAAGTATTTTTAATTGATTGCTTTTGTTAGGGCCTTGCACAAAGGATTTTGGTCATTGAACATTATAGTTTTAAAGAGCTTAGTTGTTGCGAAGTCCCTATGTTCTTCGATGGACAAAACATTTGCTTCAAATAACATGTTCCTAATTGGAGTCGTTCTAAAAGCTCCTAGGGACATCCTTATGGCCGAGTTAAATATTGTTTTTAATTTGTTTAAACTGCTCTTTGGAGAAAATCCATATAAATATATACCATAGTTAATTTTGGAAATAATGGTAGCCTTTAGTACATTTAAAAGGGACGCTCTATTACAACCAAACTTTCTGGACGAGAGGCATTTATTGATATTTGATCGTATGGAAAGGGCAGAGATAAGATTAGTGATGTGAGTGTACCATCTGTAACGGTTGTCGAAGGTAATTCCAAGTATTTTGAGTTCAGTGATTGCTTCAATTGGAACGTTACCAGCATGTAAATTGGGGACACAATTATGTTTTCTACATATATGTAAGTGTTTACATTTGTCTATAGATAGCTGTGCTCCTGAGATAGAGCACCAGTTAGTTATGTCCGAAATCAAATCGATTAAGTCAATGTTCTGGTTTTTTACTTTGTTAAGTTTTTTTAGAATAACATAATCATCTGCATAAGCAACAAAGTCTAGTTCGTTGTGCAAAGATATTATATTCGAAAGTTTGTTGTACGCTATTAAAAAAAGAATGACCGATAGCGGTGTACCCTGTGGAATGCCATTGTCTAAGGATTTAGTTATAGAGTGATGATAGTTATTCCTTACCAATATTTTCCTTTTGGTTAAATAGTTTTTTATATAATTATATATTTTTGGCCTTATTTTCCATTCCTTAAGTTGATTTAGAATTGAATGAATTCCTATTTTGTCAAAGGCCTTAGAAAAATCTAATGAGATGATTGATAAATGATTTTTGTTTCGTAAGGATTGGCTGATTTTGAAGTCTAAAAGGAGTAAGGAGTCAGAAATAGATTTTCCTTTTATGAACCCATATTGGTTGCTATTGTATTTTTGTAGAAAATTAATTTTAATAACAACAATTATTAACAAATTTATTTTTTTTTTTGAAAACATATGACAAAAAGCAAATAAAATAATTTTCTTCATACATACATACATACAAAATTAAAATTTCAACTGTCAAATGTTTTCCTGAAGAAGCTTTGCATAGGAAAGCGAAATTTAGAAAACATATACATTGTTACATTAATTAAAAAAGACCGTTAAAAAGAATAACAGATATTTATTTAGGATATAAAAAGGACAATTGAAAATAAAAAAAAATAATCAAATAAAGCAAAATATTTAAAATAATAAAACTTACTTTTCTTTGATGTGGATCTCAGTAATAAAATGAGTTTCAAGGCCTAAACAAATATATTTACCTTGTGATATTGTTATTACGCGTCTCAGCAATTAAAATAAGTCGCCAGACCTAAATTAACACATTTACCTTGTTAAATGTGTATGCGATTATTAGTAACTTTCCAGACCTAAAATAAATACATGAGCATTTTTAAAAAAATAACTTCTGATTTTTTTTGTCCTTGAAGCTAAACTAAAGTAAATAATAATTAAAGGATACTATTTCTTTGTTTCAATAAAAAGGAATATATCCTGTTAGCTTAAGAGATGATAAGAACAAATTTTAATTAAATAAGCTAGTGTCTTACAAACATTCAAAAAGAAAAGCACAACGAAATTCTTTCACTTACATGTAGATCGCCTGTATTGAATTAAGGCCCGGTTAGCCGAACGTTTGTACGTGAAAAACGTACCATACTGTAACGTACGGACGTTAGTGTAGTTATAGAAACGTTAAAAACGTGTCAAACGTCAATAAAAAAAATATAAATAGAATATTGTACAACGATATTGTGATTCGCGTTTCAGCTGATATTTGCTGCCACACACTTTTCTTTTTCTGAGCCACCTTGTACCCAACGCAGTACTTGTTGTACAGGCATTCATTCACCTGCACCAGTAAAATCAGTTTTTCGTCGTCCCATTCCATTCCCATTCCCAAAAAAGTTTTTTCAATTCAAAACACAACACTTCACTTGTAATAATTTTTTAATTTTGTAAACAGAACCCAATCACCTGTTCATAAAAGAGATGGTATTTACAAATTTTCGCGTAATCTATGCTTATACACAAAACGTACCAAACTCGTACTAAGTACTTTTTGAAACAAAAAAATTTATATTTTCAAAAATTCGTGTAAAAATTGAAGTTTAAAATAAACATACGTACGTATGTCCATATATATATTATGCGAATATAAATTTGTACGTATTTCGCAATGTATACGTAACAAAGTTTTTGACGTGCAAATTTGCAATATTTTTAAAAATATGTACCATGTTAGTGCCAAAATAACAAATTTGTATGTTTAAACTGATTTGCTAAATTTTTTATTCAAAATAATTAACTGTTACATCTAATTGGATATATAATTCAATTTGAGATTTTATTTGCAATCAATGGTATGTGATTGTTTTTTAAAAAGTCATTACTATCAAAACATTACGTTTTTAGACTTTGAAAATTCGAAAATTCTTTAATAATATACATTATCAATAAAAGTACCGGAAAGAGAATTTCGGACAGAATACAACTCACTGCTATACAAATGTCACGTAAAATCGTTAGCAAATTATATTTTATACAGGTTCCGCCGTTCCGTCAACGTGACATTTCATTTGCATTGTTTTCATATGCTATAAACAAACGTTTCTTACATTACATTACCCTTTCATCACCATCAGAGTGTTGTGACGGTGAATAGAGATAATTTAAGTTACTCGTATCTACACAAAAATTGTTTACCTTTTAATATGCGAATTCAGTAGGTTGCAAATACAATAACTGGCTGTTACTCAAAAATAATTGTTGTTCTATACACCCTGTTATCATTTGTACTATGACTAAAATGCAAACATCACTACCGACGCTGCTACTCAACATGCCGTCACTTTTCTTACACACCACACTTGTAATTGCTGGGCATAAAATTTTATTAACCTCTAGTTTTTTAGCTAAGACACAATTTAATATTTTTTTGTCACAGGTATTGAAAGGCTTGTGACGTTAAATTTTTATGACAATATTTTATAGGGGCTCTTCTTTGTTTCTTACTGATTTGTTGTTGTTCTCTTTCTGTTTGAATTTTTATTTTTGGATTTTGTGACTGTCGCTTACCAATCGCTATGCTTTGCCTGTAAATCTGTAATAGCGTAGACAGACGACAGCGTTAATCCGGATTAAAATTTTACCGTGACAGACGAGAGTTTGTGGATTAAGCAAACAGCCGTTTGTTTTTTTTTACTAATTTTTGTTTATGTTTACATATATCGAGATCAAATGGATAGAAGGCAGAAAATAAGATTAGCAGCTATGCTGTTCTTAAAAAATCATAATTTATATGAAAGAAAGCTGAAAATACTTTTCCTGAAACTACTGCATAATATGAAAATTGTTGAAACACAAGCAGTCAGTAATCTGTACGTGTTGCAGCAAATTGGAATCGCAGTTGCACACTCTGAATTAAGACAAAGGCAACTGTGGAAATTAGTAAGTTCAATATTATCTCATCATGGTGGATATAATTTACATGCTTTTTTCTAAAGAATCGCAGCAGCACTTTTTGGGAGTGGGACGTGCTTATGATGGACGACAATGTATATAAAGAACACTTTCGTCTAAACAAAAGGGCTTTCCAGCAGTTATGTGGAAAAGTTCGAAATCTCGAGAGAGTAGACACAAATATGAGGCTTTGTATTTCAATCGAGAAGAGGGTGGCAATAGCATTGTTCGCATTGGGATCAGCAGCTGAATATAGGAAACTTCTTTTTATAGCTCTAAGTCATATTCACACGTTATGGACGCTACTGATTTATCTAAATTCTTCTATATCCTTTGCCTGGATTTTTCTTGTGATCAGGTTTTTTTGACAGCAATCTTCCTCTGTTCTGTTTCGATTTTTTTGCTATCGCAACCATCTTATTTTATCGCATTTCATTGCATTTACCTCAGTCTTCACGAGAGATTACTTAGCGATCTCTCAATTTCTTGTATTGCCACTGCTCTCAGTGGCTTTTCTAAAATTCAAAGAAAATTTAATTATTTTCTAAATGAATCATTATACTGAAGGGCTTATTTTGTTAGTGCAAAGGTTTCTATTTAAATTATGAATGATAATGAATCGAAATGCTAAATGAGTCATGTGATAACAAAATTCGAAGTAATAGGATTCTCCAATGTACTTAGAGAGCTCTAGTGCTTACAATACTTGAATGTGTTTTTTTTTTTTTTGTTTTAGTTTATTTATTTTTTATTTATTGATAGCTGTAGAAAATATGTAATTAATAAAACAAAACGCAAACGAAATTATAAATAACATGAGTTACAGTCATTACTGCATTTCCATGTATATATTTTTAATTAACGTAAAAAAATACAACCCTGGGTTATATGCAGTTTGAGTGTGTTGTCGTAATTAAACCGACACCAAATTAACCTTTTTGTTTTGTTGTTGTTGTTTGCTATCTAAATTAATATTTAACTAACGTAATTTAGCATGTTTAAATAGTATTCTGTTTTGCTTGCTACCTACTAAAATAATTGGTTATATAAAAAGAGCAAATGTTGGAAGACTACTGTTGAAAGTTTTATTTATATTTAAAAAATTTCAAAGAAGATGAACTTCGTTGTTCGGTTGTCTGATCTTAGATTCTACATGTACAAAATGAGAATTATACATTAGTCTAGTTAATTATAGGCGATGCTAATAAAAGCAAGCAAAAAATGCTCAATCCTATCAGCGACCTATGGATTTCTTCTAATTTCAACGTCGCCGCTCTACCAACTAAGCTGTCGAAGGCTTGGTAACATCTCTGATAATATCACTATAACAAAACAAACCGCCTTCCCCTCCCCCAGGGGGCACATTGATATATTTTGACGGAATCTCACCATCATTATATGTGTCACCAGGGGTAAAAGGGAGCCCAGTCTCCTTCAAGACTAATAGGAGCCAACTGGACAATTCCACTATATTCCCACTGGAATTAGTAGTAAAGCCCCCAGAGTTCAGCTATTTTTCTTTTTAGCCTTTTAGCTGTTCTCTGATTGATTATTGAGGTTGGCCCTTCGGGAGTATCGTGGTGGTTGTTGTTTTGAGGCCCCCGTTTGAGTTGTGTGGGTCGAATCATTCACAATAAACACAATGAATAGTTCAGGTCCAGTGAGCATGATTGCGGTTGTGTGTTCTTAAATTGTAATAAGCTTCATGCGTTCTGGACCAGGAGTTGGATAATCTCCAACTCCTCAGCAAGGAGTGAGGGCTGCGACCTGCTCTGGAGTGAGGGCTGCGACCTGCTCTGAGCTCTTGAAGCTGCAACTAGGAGTGACTGGAGGATATACGTATCTGAAGGCTTCCTAGGGCGAGGATGACGTTACATATTTATCCATAGTGGTATGGGCCACCGTCTGGTTATGGCTTACACAGCTAGGTACAGACGTAAATCTTATCACGCATAACAAAACAAACCAACTAAATATGTTAATGGCAGAGAAAAATTTAAAAATACACCACAACCCAAAATGAACTTAAGAAACTTGGCTAATTTAAATAAACCTTAAAACACATTTAAAATGTTCTTAATTTTACTTTTGAATTTAATAAGATTTCCAACATTAACTCTGTCACACAATTTGATAAATTGCAAAAGAGTGGTTTCGAAACATAAAGGATTGATGCTGTGTTATTGACTGACTGCTCAGTTCCTAGCTGACGACCTAAATCCGAAAGAACATCTAGGGGACCCTAAGAAACTCTAGAGACCTTAAAGAACCCTTCAAGCTTTTTCAAACAAAAGTCCATCAAATGCAAATAACTTGTGTGACGCAGTAGGAAATATAAGGAAATTAATTTCCCTAGAAGATTGTCCTCATTTTATTGATACCATGCCTCCCTCGCAGATTTGCTGAAGCCAACAAAAAAAAAGGAAGACTAAATACTAATGCGATTTAACTTTAGAAGAATATTTTTAAACTTCATAGCTTTACTGTTATTATTATACAGTTGTACTGTTATTAAATGTTATCATTTAGTCGAGTGATGGGCGAACTTTTTGGGTGGCGGGCCAATGAATTAAAAAAAAATTTTGCGGCCGGCCATTAAATTAAAAAAAAACATAGAGGGTCATTCATTAAAAAATTATGGGGTTGCTGTTTAATTAAAAGTTTGGTTTAAGCTAAATATTTATAAGTTATATTACGTAATATTTTAAAACAACATAAAAATTTTATATTTGTTATGATTTTAAGATTTTCCAGATGTATGGGAAGCATGGATCTGTTTCTGACTTGACATAATTTCCTCAAAATCTAGTTCCAGTTGTGAGGATGCGACTTTTAATAAATTAAATAGACTCTCGTCTGACAATCGGTTTCTTATTGAATTTTTTCTGCATTTCATTACTGAAAAGGCCTGTTCACATAAATATGAGGAAGCAAACATTGCCATATTTTTCTGCGCATGATTAATTAGCTTTGGAAATTCATCATAAGCTTATCTGTATTTAAAAACAGCTGTTTTAAATTATTATTACATTGCAATTCTATAATTTCCAATTGTAGATCAGATGGAACATTCTCAGGATTAACATTAAAAGGCATTGAAAAAATATCTAAACACGGTTAGATTTTTTTAAAGTCAGCAAATCTGGCCTCAAATTCTGAATACAGTTTTAATAAAGATTGTGAAAATACTTTTAACTTCTCTTCACTCACAGGCTTCAAAGAATTAAGTCTTGGAAAATGAGTCAAATCATTTTTTCCGAAACATTTAGAAAATATAAACAATCGAGTTTTAAAAGACCTCAAACTGCCCCAAGTTTCATCTATTAATTGATTTCTTCCCTGTAACTTCTTGTTGAGTTTATTATAGTGCTCGAGTAAATCCGTGAAAAAAGCAAACTCGATGCACCAATTCTTATCCTCCAATATTTCCCACTCATCCCAAATTTCAGTTTTGGTTTTTAGAAAAACTTTAATTTCTTCGAGAAGACTCCAAACTCTCGAGAAGGCATGCCCACTACTCAGCCACCTGATCTTCGTGTAATAAAGTACATCTGAAAATTCTGCATCAACTTCCGATAAAAACTCTTGAAATTGTCGATGTAACAAACCACGGGCTAGAATGGTATTAATTAATTTTAAAATAATATTAAGTACGTGGTTAATATCCAAGGCAGCCTTGCGAAGAACATCTTGGTTGATTATACAATGTAAAAAAATTGTTTCGCTTTCAGGATTCTGACTTTTATAAACTCCTGCAAACCCCGTATTTTTTCCCACCATGTTAGGTCCTCCATCAGTTGTTAAATTAATTAATTTGGAAATTAGGGCATTAAGAGATTCCATCCCCTCTCTAAATTCATCATAAATTATTTTTCCTGTTGTCTTTCCTTTCAAAGATCTCAAACAAGCAAGTTCATCGGTTATTACAAAGTTTTCATCGACTCCGCTGATAAAAACTAGAAGTTGGGCTGTATCACTCCTGTCAACACTCTCGTCCATAGTGACTGAAAAATACTTAAACTTTTTAAGACGTCCATCGAGTTGATAGGTTAAATTAGAAGAAATTGCTTCAATTCTTTTTGTGACCGTTCTACATGACAGCTCTATAGATTCGAAATCTTTTACCTTTTCTGGGCATAATACTTTTCCAATGCTAATTAACACATCCTTAAAAAATTCTCCTTGAGAAAACGGTTTGTTAATTTTTGCTATTTTATAGGCAACAATGTGACCAGCTAACGTGGAGGATCGCTGGACACTTCTTTGATTTTTAAAAAACATTTGCTGACTAGATATTTTTCTTTTCAATTCCTCTGAATGAACTTTCTTGTCTTCATCTCTCATTTTATAGTACTTCGAGCCAAGATGTTTTGAATTAAAGTGCCTAGCGAGATTATAATCTTTTAGTACAGCTACCGGTTCTTGGCAGATAAGACAAATAGGTTTTTGGTTATATTCCATAAAGAAGTACTTCCATGTTCACTCTTCTTGAAATACTCGACATTCCGAATCAATTTTTCTCTTTCTATTTTCGATTGACATTTATTTGGGGTGTTTACAATACACTTTATTATTTTAATTACACAAATAAAACTGTACGTTGGCAACTTTATAATTTTACTTCACAATTTATTCTTTACGTCACGAGATTTACACTTTTTGATTGCTGATTAATCCATCGCTGGCCCTTTTATATTTTTTGCGCATGTTGTCTCGAATATTCAAGAATCTTCTAGATCTCACATCTAATAGTTGTTGTTATGTTATACGTTCAGTTTTCTATATTAGTTGTTAGTGTTTTATGATGTTTATGTTTCTTCTTGGAATATTGCATCAGAAAGTTGTTGTTCTCTTGTGTGTACAATATTTCCTAGAAAACTACGCAGTTTGGACACAATACAATATGAAAACATCGCACTTTTTTGCTAAAATTGTCAATTTATATCTTTTTTAAAACATAATGTAAATTTATTTTTTGGGCATAATTTTTTAATAGGTGATTAATTTTTTTTTTAAAAACGCTCGGCGTTGAACTGATTGTTAAACGTTTTGGTTATCCTATCTCTGACACCATTTCTTAAGTTTATTCCTTTATTAAACATTTAGTTTATCTCGTTCCATTATTGCAAAATAACTATATGCAACACTAAGGATTATAATTAAATTTTTAGACGAGCTATTTACATTTATACACACAGAAATACACTCAGAAATAAAACTTTACCACTTTAACGCCTAAAAGCTGCTGTATCAAGTTGTTTGTTGTATATGTCTTAACTCGATTACGTTTGTAACGGTGAAAGTCGTATCTCGTTTTCACCTACACAACATCACCACCTTATTATACTTTTCTTAATTTTGTTTATGAATTACTATTATTATTATTACTTATTATAATTATTATTCTTACTTATAGTTATTATTTTTTATTGTTATTATTTTTTTTTATTATTATTGAATTCATCCATTACTTTAAGATTTATAAATTATTATTTAAGTTAACGGTCGGGAACGTAAGAGCGCCACCTGTGAGTCATAGACAACAGGATCAACAACACAGTTAGCTGTGATGTAGATAAAAACTCACCGCTGATAGTTGTCATGCGGCCATGATGGATAATATGTGTGTGTGTGAATGTGTGTAGCCACGCGCATGTATATAAGGCGGAACATTTCATGAAACGAGATCAATTGGCAAGAAGATCGCCTGCAGATAAGAAGTCTTTTGGACAGGAGTTTAATACTCCGCAAAAACTTCTTATCAGCAGAAAGCAAGTAGATCGCCTGTGGATGGGGAGTCTTTTGGACAGGAATTTAATATTCCGCAAAAACTTCTTGCCCGCAGACAGCCCGCCTGCCGGTAAGAGATCTGTTGGACAGGAATTTAATATTCCGCAATAATCTCTTATCGACAGTAAGGCTACAAGTGGTGGAAGTTTATCTTCTACCGGGGATTGGCTTGACCGTGCGACTGAGGCTGTGGAGGAATTTAATATTCCCGCAGTATCATTTCACCCGGCCAAGAATTCCCCGCGATCACTGCTGCGAGGATAGTGCTTAGTTTACCGCCGCGGCCACCTGTGCCGCCGCCATCTATACCGCTGTCGCCTCTACCGCAGCCATCCGTGCCGCTGCCGCCTCTCCCGCAGCCATCTACACAGCAGCCATTGGTGCCGCTGCCGCCTCTCTCGCAGCCATCCGTGCCGCTGTCGTCTCTACCGCAGCCATTGGTGCCGCTGTCACCGCTAGAACAGCCATCTATACCGCTGCCGCCTCTACCGCAGCCATCTGCACTGCAGCCATTGGTGCCGCTGCCGCCTCTCTCGTAGCCATCCGTTCCGCTGCCGCCTTTACCGCAGCCATCTGTACCTCTGCCGCCAGGACCCCCACTATGTCCTGCAGCCAGTGTCGCCGCCGCCTGTACCGCTGCCGCCAGTACCAATACTAGGTCCTGCCGCTGCCGCCTGTACCTCGGCCGCCAGGACCATTACTAGGTCCTGCCGCCAGTGCCGCCGCCGCCTGTACCGCTGCCGCCAGTACCAATACTAGGTCCTGCCGCTGCCGCCTGTACCTCTCCCGCCAGGATCCCCACTATGTCCTGCAGCCAGTGTCGCCGTCGCCTGTACCGCTGCCGCCAGTACCAATACTAGGTCCTGCCGCTGCCGCCTGTACCTCTGCCGCCAGTACCTCTACTAGGTCCTGCCGCCAGTGCCGCCGCCGCCTGTACCGCTGCCGCCATTACCGCTGCTGGTCCTCCCGCTGCCACCCGTATCCTGCTGCTTGAACTGCGGCCGTCATTATCACAGCGCCATCTTGACCGCCGCTGCCTGCACCGCTGCCGTCTGTATGACTGCTGGTGTCCCTACCACTGCCCATTGCCTCAGCGAGCTGACTCCCTGTTCTTCGGCTACAATTCCCGACCGTCCACTACAACAAGCCACCTTGTAAAGATTAGCTTATAAATAAATTTGGTGTTAAGTTTTATAAAGTTATAAAACGTTGCGTGTCATTCATTCTACGGTAATAAACTATTAAAATTTGCAACGACCCTGGCCGCCGCTGTTGCTATCCCAGCAACCAGCGGAAACGTGTCGTTACACGTTTACAATTAAATAGCATTTTACCTGTTGTGTCTTCACTCGACAATATTCACACTTAAAGTGACTGTATTAACCACCTTTATGTTCTGTTTTGAGCGGTTCAAGCATTTATTCGGAAACTCTAAATCATCACATCAAATATGTTCATTATTCAGTGTAGGCGCCTGCTTGGCTGTACGTCTTCTTGTTCTGTATTAGTTGTTTTTATTTTCTGATTGTTAAACTTAGTTCATGGAATTTTAATGTAGCATGTTGTTGTTGGTTTGTTTTCATAAGATTTGTTAGAAACTTTTTAATTTACTTGTTTTTTAGTTATAATTATTTTTTATAATTTAAAATAAGCCTCTTCGTAACAATGTATTTACAACATGATTAAGATTTAACTAATTAATTTGTTCATTTTGCTTAGACGTTAAAGAAATAATTAATTATTAGTTTAAAAAATATAACTGAAATAATATTTTCCTTTTTTCTGTTTCTGCGTTAAGAAGTATCTTTTGTTATCGGCACTTCTATTTTATTTTTGGCAAATGACTGTGGATATCAGATATATTTATATATCTGATATATATTTACATACAAATGTAACAACTCATTTGAATGCTGCTCGCTCAATGTTTATCATTTTATATGCGTTTTAAAATTTGCTTACGCCATTGTCTTATTTAAAAACAAACATGGCAGACAACATGTGTTGTGAAAAATTTAATTGAAAAGAGATTTAAATTAGAAAAATTCATTATAAACAATAATAAAATTTTAGTTTGTGATATTTGTGTAAATGTGTTTTTGCTACTTCCAGGAAATTTTGTTTTAATATACAAATATTTGTATATTAATATTGTAATTGTTTCTAATTTTGCTTTTCTAGCATTAAAGATTAGAGAAACGAAATTTTCAAAATTATTTTTGTCCTAAATTACACTGCACACACTTCTTCTCCTGAATTCTGGTACAATTCTTATAGTTTACATATCACATCTTAATAATTTGCAAAATTTGTTTTAACAAAAATGTACAACAACATCCATTTTACTATCCCTGATTGTAGTCAGCTAGTCACCTTAGTGAACTTTTTATGTATGTGTACTGATTTTTAATAGCTTACGTAGTGAAATTTTAGTGGTTGCGTTGTGTTCTTCAAAGTGTTTTTAGTGTTTGCGTACTTTCTTAGTGTTTGCATTGCTTTCTTTACTGTATTTTTAAAATCGTAAAATACAATTACTTATTATTGCGAAAGTAAAAAACATATGTGTTCCAAGAATCCTTACAATCTGCACATCCTTTTTACATTTGAATTTGATATTCATAATTAAACATTTCAAAATAAAATTAAAAAAGTGTGTGTTTGTGTTCATAAGCTAAAAATCTTTGTGTACGTTATATTGTTTGCGTACGCATACACAAATGCTAAAAATAAGTTAAACGTTTATGTTTTTTGAACGTTATGATAGCGTATTACTTTTTTTTACCACTGTCTTAGAACAACCAGCACATTGAAAAGGCGGTTCGAGTTTGTGACGGTTCGAATTTTGCGTTTCTACTGTGTTTGTTATAGAAGTACTTCTGTGGCAGCAGGGCACTTCTTTTCTCTGCTAATGTCTAATAACACAAATTTTTTTGCATTCTGTAATAAATTTATATTTGAAATAAGAAATTACTTATTTTACAATAAAAAATTAAAAGAAATATGTAATTATTCGTGATAAGGTTTACACCAGTACCGACCGCTAGGTAATAACCTGGTGTAGCCGAACCACTGTGAGTGATTTTAGCGATCTTCAGAGCCAAAAAGCTGAACTACTGATTCCCGTGGAATTGTCCAGTTGGCTCCTGCTAGCCTTGAAGGGGACTGGTCTCCCTTTTACCCCCGTTGAAACATGTAATGATGGTGAGATTCCGTCAAAACATATCAATGTGCCCCCGGAGGGGATATATTTGAGAAATAAGAGATATAAATATAAATGAATTATTTTCAATTTATTTACCAAATACGTAGTTTCATTTTTTATACACAGCCGTTAGCATTTAAAGATATTTTTCAAATCGCACGATGAGGCCGATTGCTCAGTTGGACTGTAGAATAAGTAAAGTTAAAATCCATAGGTCGCTGGTTCAACTCCGGCTCGAAGTGAAATCTTTTAATTTTTTTTCTTTTATAATAAAACTTATAATAAAATAAAATAATTTTTATTATTTGTTTATTTTATAAAATAGTTTTTAAATTACAATAATTATTAATATCCCAGCTGGAAATGAAACGAAGTACTTAGACAATAACCGATGACGTACATATGACTTCGTAAGCGAAGCAGCTAAGTACTGACTATGTTATGGAGCTGTAATCGAAGTTGTCATAGGCAACTACACAAATTAATTTGTAATGTAAGGGAAAAATAGATTTTATTTATTATTTTTATTTATTTTTTTTTATTTATTTGTTTTTTATTTTTTTTTTTTTATTTTTTTTTATTTTTTTTTATTTTAATTATAATTGACTGCTGTTATTATTGTTATTTGCTACGAAAATAAAAAGTCCCGTTTTATTTGTTTCTGCATATGCGTTTTGTAGTACTGTGGACCTTATTTGCAGATATATTTAAAAGTGAATTTTGCAAATATGTCTGTTGTTCAAAATGTATAAAATATGTACACAAAAAATAATATTTCCTTTTCTTGGATGTTCGTGTAAAAGTTTGCACTGCATTTCGGTTTGTTATGTGGGCAATTTTGTGGTAAGTATTATTGCACTTTAAGAAATGAAATAAACCCTAATGATAAAATGTATTAACGTAAAATAAATAGCAAATGTTATTGCGTCGCATACATTTTATATGTATACATATAAACTTCAAAGCGAAACATGCATTATCTTTTAATTACAAAATCATTGCAATAGTGGCACCAAACGTTAACCCTACCTTACATGCGCAAGTAAATTTGTAATCAACGTTGCTTACAACTCCACTTACGATGTAAACTGAATAGTAGTAGCACTTGGTTACGTCGTCGCTTACTTTGTAAGCGAGAGCGCACCGATTAAACAGCCTATGACACTTCTATGTTAAATGTAAGTGGCGAAGTAAGCGAACGCGTCACCACTGACTACCACTTAGTATAGCTTATGTAATCGCTTATGTAATGTATATTTTTACAGCTGGGTTATTCAGGAAAAGAGTAGTGTCAAAACAATTTAATAAATAAATTAATAAACCTCAATTATTTATAAAATTTTTAAATTCATTTTATTTTAAATTTTCTAATTCTGGTTACTTTTTGTTTTCTTTAGACCACTCAGACCACCAATTCAGGAGTAAGGTGGATCATTGATTTATCGATTAAAAAATTTAATTTATAGTGCTGCCTAGTTAATGCTCATTAAATAAAGTTTAATGGCCATTTACGCTTTAATTGATGGTTTATAATAATTATTTAATGTGCTCTGTTTGCTTGTTTGTTTGTTTCTTTGTCAAAGCGAAAGTAAATAAACGAATAATAATCCTTTTAGTTGAAGGTTGGTAGAGTTATCAGTAAATTGCGAAAAATCAATAAGAGGTTAATAATTTTAGTAACTTTAAAATGTTCATGTTTTAATAATAGATAAGTATAAAAGGAAGAGAAGACGACGGCAGTCGCTAAAGCTTTTCCATTCTAGCCTTTTCTGTAAAAACCAAAAAAAAAAAAAAATAATCATATGCTTGCTTTACAAAAACTATTTATTTTATTTTCTTTAAATTAAATATATAATTGAATTTTTCAATAGAAAACTGATGATACATGAAATTTTTCTATGGAAAACTGATGACTAATGAAATGTTTCTATAGAAAACTGATGACTTATATTATTTTCCAATGGAAAATGACGACTCATGAAGTTTTTCTATAGAAAAATTGATGACTCATAAAATTTTCTATAGAAAACTGATGAAATTTTTCTATAGAAAACAAATGACTAATGAAATTTTTCTATAGAAAACTAAAGACTAATAAAATTTGTCTATTGGAAACTGATGACTAGTGATATTGTTCTATAGAAAACTGATGACTAATGAAATTTTTCTATAGAAAACTGATGACTTATGAAATTTTTCTATACAAAAATAATGACTAATGAAATTTTTCTATAGCAAAATAATGATTAATGAAATTTTTTTATAAAAAATAATGATTAATGAAATTTTTCTATAGAAAACTGATGACTAATGAAATTTTTCTATAGAAAAATAATGACTAATGAAATTTTTCTATAGAAAAATAATGACTAATGAAATTTTTCTATACAAAAATAATGATTAATGAAATTTTTCTATACAAAAATAATGATTAATGAAATTTTTCTATAGAAAAATAATGACTAATGAAATTTTTCTATAAAAAAATAATGACTAATGAAATTTTTCTATAGAAATATAATGACTAATGAAATTTTTCTATAGAAAAATAATGACTAATGAAATTTTTCTATAGAAAAATAGTGACTAATGAAATTTTTCTATAGAAAAATAGTGACTAATGAAATTTTTCTATACAAAAATAATGACTAAAGAAAATTTTCTATAGAAAAATAATGACTACTGAAATTTTTCTATAGAAAATAATGACTAATGAAATTTTTCTATAGAAAAATAATGACTACTGAAATTTTTCTATAGAAAAATAATGACTAAAGAAATTTTTCTATAGAAAAATAATGACTAAAGAAATATTTCTATAGAAAAATAATGACTAATGAAATTTTTCTATAGAAAAATAATGACTAATGAAATTTTCCTATAGAAAAATAATGACTAATGAAATTTTTCTATAGAAAAATAATGACTAATGAAATTTTTCTATAGAAAAATAATGATTAATGAAAGTTTTCTATAGAAAAATAATGACTAATGACATTTTTCTATAGAAAAATAATGAATAATGAAATTTTTATATGGAAAAATAATGACTAATGAAATTTTTCTATATAGTGAAATTTTTCTATAAAAAAATAACGACTAAAGAAATTTTTATTAAAGAAAAATTACGGCTCAAAATAGAAAAATTGAGATTTTCCTATAAAAAAATTATGACTCATTAAATTTTTTATAGAAAATTTCGTAGTGATGAAATTGTTTTATAAAAATACTCTGCCTGATGAACTTTTTACTGATAAATTATGGCTGATAAAATTTTTAATGTAAAAATTGTGAAAGATGAAATTTTTCTTAGAAAAATTTTTATTACAATGCTTGATTGTTTTCCAAGGAGTAGTTTTTCAAGTTTGCTTACAGCTGAAAAGCTCTCAACAACATTCTAAGTGCAAAAAAATAAAAAATACTACCGCGTTTACGTGCAAGCGTACTATAATTATATCTTCATATTTAGGATATTTGCAATAAATTGTCAAGTGCAAATATAAACACTATCGTGGTTTATATTTGTTCGGTGTAAAAGTGTAAAATATAACAACACAATCCAGCACAACGCAAATAAATTCGAATTTCTTATCGCAAAGTTAAATAAATTTCGTTTGTTATCTGAGTTTTAAAAACATTTATTGGAAAAGATATTTATGAATTAGAATAAATAGAATTATTTGAAAAATATAATTAAATAAGTTTAAGAATAAATTTGCTCAGTTGCCATTTTAGTTCGCTATGAAGTCGTCAACAATTTAAACGGGAATAGAAATAAACGTGACAAATAAAACATATTCGAAATATTAAAACATTTTAACGTGCCAGGATATACGAAATAATAAAATACTTATACGTGGCAGGATTTTTGAAACGATTGATTAAATTGCATACATCGTAGATGCACTTATTTATTTGCAATAAAAAGTAATTTTTCTAATAGCAAAAGATAGGAGGTTTAAGAGAAAACTAACCTTACAAAATTAACTAAAAGTGTTAATTAATTTTTAAGGTGAGAAAAACTAAATCATAGTTTTAAAAGGCAAAAACCAGTACAATTATACTCGAAGTTTTTTGTTGATGTTTCGTGTAACCGTCATTTTTTTAACTCTCGTTTAGTTAAAGAAATTTTAAATCAAAAATCATAATATTTAGTGGATATTACTGCCAACTGTATGACTTTTAAATGTTTTAATTTCGTAAAACAAGTTTTAAATATAAAATCAAGGTTTTCGTTCAGTTCTCATCGAGTCAAAGAAGTTTTAAAAATAATTGTCCTTTTCAGTGGATTCATTAATCGAATTATAAGTATTATACAATAAAAAGCAAACAAGTGAAATTACCAGTGTTTTATCCTTCAAATAACACCTTTTGGAATAATCGGGTTAAAACGGAAGATATAATTTAGACAAATTTTTATTTAATAAATATTATTAAATGATTACAAAATAAGGTCCTTAATTTTTATTTTAAGAGACCTTATTTGGTTGGGCTAACACTGTAAGAGTAACTAGAGAGGGAGCTATAGCTATTTAAAAAATAGGAAAACAGCTCCATATATTTGCAGCGCTATTACAAATACAAAATTTATTCAAAATATAAAAACACATATTTGTAAAAAGGGAATGACGTACAACGTTTAACATATACATATTTCCAAATATGTAATGACGTAAGGCTTTACGTCTTGATTTTTTACCTTTATTTTTTAGAAATATTTGATTTTCTTGATACAAAATGCACATTGCAATGTGCAGAATTCGAACAAATACAAATTTCTATGGAGAATGCCTGAAATCTTTAATTCTTCGTTAATAACGTAACGAATTCAAACAGGCCATTTTTGCTGTCGCCTCAAGCTCATTCGCTGGCCGATAAAAATTTACTTACGTAATAATAAAATTACTTTTCTTTCTTTGAATTTACAAATAAGCTTTTAGCTTCTCTTCTAATAACTGCGGGTTTTCCCCGTTTCTGAATACTTACATACATATGTATGTATGTATGTATGTATGTATGTATGTATGTACGTATGCATGCATGTATATTTGTTTGTATGTTTGTGTAGCGTAATTACTTTCCAAAAACAAATTGAACTTCTGACAAAAATGTGTTTAAAAAATTTAGCTTTACGTCTTATCAAATAACTCCAAATTATTGCTTGTTCAATAAAAATTAATTTGTTTTTAAACTTAATTGATAATTAACTTTGATAACTTTTTCGTCGTCTAAAGCCCAAACAAAAGAAAACAACAAAAACCCCAGTGGACTTTAATTTAAAACAAATATATGTACATACAGACATACATACATGCTGTGGATGATAGTGTCCACTGTGATGTGTATATCTTGCACGAGTCGTCTAAATAAAACAAAATTAAAATAACAAAATTTTAAATAACAAATAACACAAATGAAGTAATTGGCTTGCTATACCAAAATAAATATTGCGATTTCTTGCTTACCGTCACTTTAATAACGAATGAATTTTATTTTTAATTATCATACTTTACTAGCAAACCCGGCGAACTCCGTTTCGACACCAGATGGCTCCGTTTTTTGTAAGATTTCGTTTGGGTATTTAAAGATGAAGAAAAATTATATTTTTTGTTTTATATATGAAAAGGAAAAATTTTATTTCATTGCACAACAGTAATGAATTCATTTCGATTACAAAAATGAAGTGAAATTTAGTTGAACTTCTCTAAGTAAAAAAAGAAAGTGAATCCAAAGTAAATACTGAATCGAAGCGTTATACGTGTCCGCAAATTATCCGTTTCATTGAAGTGCTCTTTGGTAAAGCAAATTTTTAGTTTTTTGGTCTGACGTTAACACAAACAAAGCGGATGGTTTCCCAACTCGTGAAAACGCAACGTATTGCTGTCCATGTGAAAAACAATGATTTTCTAAATTTATCCTGCAAACACTAAGCTATTGGCCTTGCGAATTGTTAATTGTCATTGCGAACGCAAGGCGAAGCGGAAATTGCAATCGTTTGAAGTCAAACGGAAGATCAGTCGGAATAATTGGTATTCGAGGAATACATATATATGCACCTGCGCCAACTTTGAGTTGCAAGTTATGTGGTGGAAATCCTGGTAACTCCAGAGAGTTCTAAAACTCCGTTGCATAATTTACTGCATCATTGGGATTTTTTATGAAATCAGCGGATTTGAATGTCACCAAATCGCCATCGATTTTTGATTGAATGGTTAAATTCAGTGCGTGTAGATCAGTATTATTTGCGGCGAGAATTGCTTGTTGACTTAACCAAGCATAATTCTGATAATTCTCCTTAATCTTTGGGAAAACATTTTCAATAAGAGCTAATTGAGAGTCTACAAATTGGCAAAAGTCGTTGGTAAGAGTAATTAATCCAGCTGTCACATCAACTGGGACTCTTCCATTTCCAACAGCTACCAATTGTTTGAAAAATTGTGCAGCACTTTGATCATTTTGTCTCATATTAGTGGTTAGCAATAATGTTCTTGCGTTATTCCACAAAGGTGATGCCTTCAGGCAAGCATTCAATACATCTGCAGGCGTTGCACGGGAAATTACTGGGAACGTCTGCCTGAAATCGCCTGCCAACAATATCATCAAGTCGCCAAAGATGTTATTATTTCGGCGAAGATTCTTCTGTGTGAAGTTAAGTGCTTCAAGTGATTTCTTATGTGTCATTGTGCACTCATCCCAAACAATGAGGTTGCATTGCATCAACAATTTTCCCATTGCACTGCATCGGGAAATATTGCATGTTAGTGTATCAATTGAGTGGCAACTTAAGCGCAGAATGTGCAGTACGACCGCCATCTAGAAGAGTCGCCGCAATTCCAGATAATGCTAACGCCAAAGCTATATCACATCTTGATCGAATAGTGGCCAAAATCAATGAAATGACAAATATTTTCCCTGTTCCTCCAGGTGCGTCCAGGAAGAATAGACCACCAGTATTATTGTCCACCGCTTGCATAAATGTTTCATTTACTTGTTTTTGCTGTTCGTTCAGCAGCGGCACATTATTTTTAACGAATTCCTGCAATGTATCAACATTGTATTGCAGTTCTCGATTTAATTCTTGGTTGAGTGCATCGTGCATCGATCGTTTTCGCGCAATCATTTCTACTTCAATCAGTAGCTTGTTTGCAATAGTGAAGCATTGATCCTCAATCAGAATCAATCCTTCATTATATATTTCATCGGTTATTTGCATGTCGAGATTATTCGTTCGAATGCGGAAGCGATGCAGATATCTTCACATATGTCGTCTTTGCATTTGTTCCACAACTGAATTGGTTGTGAAGGGAAACATGTGATGATGATAATAGTAAACAGCGTTCGTATTTGGTACGCATTTTATGAAACAACTGAACCCGCCAGTTGTAAATCCCAATGAAAATCGTTCTCCAGCAAATCCAATAGTTGACATGCTTCTCGATATGTTTGGCTTTGGTGGTCATTCACAGTTTTCAAATGCGCAAATGATTTCGGTCCACGTACATTTACCAACAGCAGTCGCAAATAAAAACATTCATCATTTCTAGGATGAACAGTATACATGCGAACTAGTGCACGGCGCCATCTACTTAAAATGAAACTTATTTTCGTCAGGGATACTCACACACCACGTACTGGGGCCGTTGTAGTACATGCTATGTATCAGAGATGGCGCTGTATGTGAAAAATGATTTTCCCTATTTTCATACTTTTCTCTTAAAATAATTCTCCTGAATGTTCTTTGCTATAAACCTCACGGAGCCCGAGACCTTTCCAACGAATACAAAACCGTGGAAATCGTTTCGTGCGTTCTGAAGTTACAGCGTCAGGAAGGAAAACCCGACTTATTTTTATATTATAGATAACAATCTCGAAAATTCTGCACTACATTCTAATAGCGGCTAGGTTTATCTGCTTTCTTAAATAGAATATTGAAAAAATTTTATAAATCGATTTTCTTTCATTATACTACAAAAAATTAGGCTTTTCGCCGAAAAAATTGATTGACTATTTATTTTAATCTGAATAAATCAGTGGCGTCGTTCAAGCGTCAATCTATTCATGATGTTCTGATAGAGTATACTGATCACAAGTGGCAAAAAGTGAATATAGTATGTTGACGATTTTTACAGTTAATGCTTTAGTATGCTTTAAGCTTAAAAACACCCTTTTTATATAGAGGTGTACATGAATTGACATGACTTTATTCGAAAAATACTCTTGTGGCAATATAATTTAAATATAATTTCTGGAATGCGGCCGGCATAATGTGATTTGATTTACATCTGCACCGACTAGGTAGTCATAATCAGATGGTGATCAAACCACTTGAATGATTTGCAAATGTCATTCACGCCCTAGGAGGCCATCGAATCGTATATCCTTCGGTCACTCCTAGTAGCGATTTCGAAAGCCCGAAATAGGCCGCAGCCTTCACTCCTTGTTAAAGAGTTGGAGACTTTCCAACTTCTGGTCCAGAACGCATGAAGCTTAATATAATTAAGAACACGACGGCATTCATACTCACTGGACCTGAACCATTCATTGTGTTCATTTTGAATGATCCGACCCACAAACTCTCACGAGGATCTCGAAACCACAACCACCACGATACTCCCATATAGGGGCCAACCTCAATAATCAGTCAGAGAACATCTAATTGTCTAAAGTGACAAATAGTGAACTCTGCGAGCGTACTGATTCCCGTGGAAATATGTGGATTGCCCAGGTGACTCCTACTAGCCTTTAAGGGCCCTGGGCTTCCTTTTACCCCGCAAGACACCAGTCTAAATGGAATAGTAGGTTCCAAAAAGACTATCATGTGCCCCCGAGGGGAAATACGGCCGGCATGGCTGGCTTGGACGTCGTCTACCATAGAGGTGCAATTTTCGATGATGTTTTCCAACACTTATGGTCATCGTATATCGGCAATAACGCCGCCAATGTTGTCTTCCAAGCGGTCAATCGTTTGGGGGGTTATCGGCGTAGACTAGCGACTTCACATATAACTACAGAAAATAGTCTAGCAGCGTTAAATCGTAAGATTAAAAACTACAAAATGTTTCCTTCCAAAAATCAATTGTGGCACGAGGTATATATGCTATGCCGTCTTGTTGAAACCACAGCTCCTGCACATCATGGTTGTTCGATTGATGAACGAAAAAAATAGTTATCATGGCTCTATAGATTGACGTTGACGTTAATGAAGTATGGACTAATGGCTTTACCAACCTATAAAGCACACCAAACAGTCCGGTTTTCAGGATATAACGGTGTGTCAACATACACTTGAGAATTATCATCACTCCAAATATGGCATCGTTGTTTATTGACGTATCCATTTAAACAAGAGTGAACTTGACGGCTAAATAAAATTTGCTTATGAAAATCAAAATCAACGGCAATCTTGTTTTGGGCCCAAAATTTTGCAAAATTTGGGGCTGCTGTTCAGACTATTCATTTTGAAATGCCAAATTAAATTAAACTTAAATCACTTGACAGCTGATAAAATGCCTGCTAGTTATAAATATATAAAATATATAATATATAAAATTATAATTAAAATTATGCTTAGATTTAGTTTTTAGTCATTCTAGTTCAATTTCGGCATTCAAGTATTTTATAATGACTAATCGAAAAAAAATAAACTGTCAAAAAGTAGAAAATTTTTAAAATATGCACACCAAACACCGTGACACGATAATTTTTTATATATAGATTAATTACAATATATAATCAAAATTATTTCTTTTCTTACAGCTATTCAACTTGACTCAAATTCTCATTTGGTTTAACAAGGAAATCGTTAAAAAAACCTCTAACTATATTCATCCAGTTACATTTGAAGTACTTAAATCAACTGATTTTATCTTAATGCCACACTGTAGTCCCATAAATATTTAAATTTATTGTACAAAATGGTGGGCGTTTCCAATTGGCAGAAATTTAAATTGTTACTTTGGAAAAATTGGATTCTACAGTGGAATCAAAAATGTCAACTTGTTATCGAATTGGTAATACCGGGTATCTTTTCATTGCTATTGGTACTGGTGCGTACTTTAGTGGATGCAGAACCGAAACCAATCACCTATTATCAACCGCAAAATATTAGTAATCTCAATTTATTTATGTAAGTAAAGTAAAATATTTGTTTTTTTTTAAATACACTTCGATATTTGTCGCAATCTCATAATTAGATACTTTTCAAGATGTTCATTTTTAATTGTAATGATGGAGAATGGTGATAACGTATTATTTTTTAAACAAACTGTCAATCAAAATCTGCTTTTCGCATATTTAACCGCCCTGTATTTGGACAGAATAAAAAAGTGTTAAACTTGAGTTATGGTCATACAAGTTGTGGGACGGTCAATTATCATGCTTCAGTTTTTACTGTGCTACTCTGACGCACGAAAGATGCACGGCAGATGTATAATCGTCTCCTTCCCCTTTTCTATTGAAATTATCCATTTTGCTGGCATGCTTTGCCTTAAGGTCACACAGTTGCATTCTTTGATGCCATGGAAGCATCTAACAAAGTCTAGATTATCTTTGTGGTCAAGTCAATCGTTTCATTAAATAATTTAAACTGAAATAGATCATGAAGAAGTATTTCTGATGCGTTAATGAAAGTAAGAAATGTTACTTTATATGGCATCGTTTAATTTTTTTCTAGCTGATTAACAACACATTAGAAAAAAACGCCCCATGTCCCTTTAGTCAAGTATTCCCTTGAACTATCAAATATACTGTAATCACAATTTAGCTCAGACTTGATGTTATTGTCTTACCCGTTTGATATTTTATTGCTCTTGTAATGCCAGTGAATTATCGAATATTGTGTGTTTTCTTATAATTTTGAAACAATTATTCGAAATAAGTTGTGAACAGCTTTTTATCGTACGATTTCCATAAGATCTAAAAAGTAAAGCTTGGAATTAGTTTTTAGATAAGGAGCCATCAACTAAGTCATCAGAAATTTGTTCCAAGAAAAGAGATTGAAATATTGTTAAATAAAATTTCATCATTCGTGTTCTATTCGATGTTGGATATGGGTAATATGTTGGATATGGTAATTTCTTTCACCTTCTTGCTTGGTATTAATTATTGTATAATGCATGGCCCTGCTAAGTAATTGGACCGCCTTGTCGGCTAACAGTTAATTATGGTGCCCCTGCAGGCTAGTAGGTAGTGTACTAGCTTGTCAGTATGGGGGTTGTGGGTTCGATTCCCAACGAAGACCTTGGTTTTTTTTCACTACAAAAAAAATTGATTGTCGGTGGGGCTGCTCAGCGATAAAGGCATAGTCACTGGTCACTGTGCTGTCTTTATACGGCGGTTAATATCCGACTATCCTTCTACTTTCACCACCTGTTCATCTCTTCTCTATCCCTTTTCTAAAGAATGTAGCACGGTACTTGACTAAATAGGTATTGTTGCCTGAAGTGCTACTTCTCTTTAATAAAAAAAAAAATTATGAAAAGTATTTTTCGATCTCTACTGCTCCAGCAACTATTCTTGGCATCACCAAGGAGATTTTGCAATTCCATTTCATATAACTGCGATTTTTTGTGAAAACTACTTTCAATCTACGAGTATCGTTCCAGCCTGTTTGATCATTTGATTGTTAATTTAATTAATCGGGTTAGAAGTTGCATTTCGCTGGGATATTCAGTGCATGAAGGGCTTATTTCCAAAACCTCTCAAAAAGTGTACAGAAGATAAGATAATATTTTTTTGGGTATGATTTTTCCTGAACCCGCGCTAAATTTGGTTTGTGAACTATTAAACCCCGTGGGACAACCTACGCACATATCGATAAGATAATCCTTAAGGAAGAACTTCAATTTGGAGCTTGTGCAGTATGCAAATTTACTCCATCCAACTACAACTTCTCTAGTTTCAATTTATTGAAGGCAGAAATATTAACTACCTGCCGCTACTTTGGGGTTCTCTTCCATATTTTAAAATTTTGTATTCCATAGGCGTTAGATGAGTAGAAAAATGTTGATAAAAATCAAGCTATATCAACATCACCGATGCTATTTTTAACTACGTCCTAACTTCACTTTGTTATTGTTTCAACTTAAGCCACTTATTAAGAGAATTACAAATTTCTACCAGCTTTGTAGTAAGAGGACAATTACCTTAAAAAGGCTGAGCAGTTCCTTTGTGTCATGTTGTGTGGTGTTATAATTTATGAGATTGTGATAAATTTTTGAAAAGACAAAAAAATTTAAATTCTTAAGCCTTTTTAAGCATTCTTATAAAGGGTGGTCCAACCAAAACGCACGATGCCAGTAACGCTTGGAGCCCACAGTGTCGATTTTTCACATGTATCATTTGCATAAGTAACTTTGATATCGGATCATTGTAGGGAAGTAGCATTGGGTGCTTGGCGTCGTATGGAAGCGTGGATGTCGTTAATATTCCGCCCACTCTTATGATGCCGTTTGTATCCAGGAATGGAGAGAGATTGCTGTAAGGGCTTCCCTTGCTGACAACCTTATATTTTTTTAAATGGTCTTCTTCAAAATCGGATTGCTGAATGGTACGAATGATCACCACAAGAGCCTGATCCAATTCCTGTTTTCGGATAATTATCTTAATACAGTTTTTATTATGATACAAGGATCTATGACAATTTTGTGTGAAACAAAATGTCAGCCAAATGCTTACCATGCCTTTGGTGGCACACCTGTATCCGATGGTCTATATTTTCAATGGTCTATATTTCAATGCTGTTAAATTGCCAAATTATTTCATCCTTTAGCTCTTGAATTGTTCCTGGCTTATTGACATATATCCTGTTTTCTTTTAAATATCCTCAATGAGAGAAGTCCAACGGTATCAAATCACATGATTGTGGTGGTTAATTAACGTCGTCACAACATGATAACATGGGCAGAACAGCCATTGTTTCCATGGCATGGGGTACCACTGCTTTGGAACCACATATCATCCAAGTCGATATCCTTAATTTCTGCCCACAAAAAGCCTTTTAAAATTAAAAGAAGTCTGTTATCTTCTCTTATTTACAGTAACAGCTTGGCCCACTTTATTTTCGCAGAATTACTGCTCGATCACGACGGCTGTTCATAATCCACACCAAACAGTCACTCACTCTTTGTGGGTGCATCAGATTTTCAACAATGTCAAATGCAACAATTCTGCTTGTTTACGAATCCGTTGAAGTGAAAGAGAGCGTCGTCACTAAAGATGACTTTATTAATAAAGTCACCGATTACTTCTCTTTTTTCAACCAACCAGTCAGCATATTGATGACAGTGGAAATGGCGACATTCCCATCGTCAGCAAGACTTGGTTTGCTAAAATTTGCGCACCATTTTGTCGATTGTGAACACATTTGGGCGATTAGGCTGACCAAAAACAAGTGCACAAAATGCATTGTGATTTAAACGCCCATTTTTTTTAATGTTTTCAACAATCTTAATGCGCTGCTCAATTGGATACTTCTCCATGGTTGAATTTTTTTGCATACTTAAATAAAGAAATGTCACTTTTATTCTTTTCGTACGAAAAGAACACTGAAGATGGCAAACGGCCGAAACCGGTAAAGTAAAAGTAATTTTAGCCCCGTCGGAAAATCCAAGCACGTATTAAAGAAATGTCAATTAAGTTGGGCAAAAAACTTGACTTAAGATATGATTCAGAGGTACTGTCGTGCATTAGGGTTAGACCGCCTGATATAAATTTATTCTTTACATTGTTAAATATTAAAAATATTTTCTTTTTCTTTTGTTTTTGAAAAATTTAAACATAATAACATATATACTTATATACTCTCTATATATAGTAATTCTATAGTGCAGGCTCGTACAATACGAAACTTTTTATTAAATACTCAGCTAAAGGACAGGTAAAAATCTCAAGTTGTTACTATTTATACTTTTCATAGTAGAAAATAGAGTCATTTGCAAGTCACTTTTAATAACACAAATAATTAACATCATCTGGGTACAAGAAACAACTATGAAGATAGTCATCACAAGTGATTTGTTATTGTGTTGGTTGATCAGATTTAAAACTGCATGCAACATTTTTCTAATTTTCTGTTAATAACAAATGCTAACAAATTTAATTTTAATTTTATATTGTAGTGAGAAAATTTAAAAAATATTAAATATTTTTATTTATAACTTTCTTATATTATATTCATATGCCTGCTTATAACATTTCCTATAGGAGTGATTAACATACAACTTTAAATTGTAACTTCTTTTTGTTATTTAACATTGTAGTAGTACAACTCTTTTAAAAATTCTTGGCTGTTTGTTTGTTATGGTTCCAGTGATAGAGGCCTGTGAAAGACGGACAGATAGACAGATTACATGTTTACCCTTTGGGTGTATATACGAGAATACTGCAGGCTTATTATGAAATAATTAAAAAAAAAATTAAGAGCTATTGTGCTGTACCTGTAGATCAGTGACGGGTTCCTGTTTAGTTCTTGTCTCTGCTAGCAGTCTGAGCAATTCTCAATACAGTGCACTCGCGGTAACGTGAACTAATTAAAACCAAGGGAGTTCATGTTAGCGAAGTTGTTCACGTTTGCGATTGTAAAATTTCATGAAAATATTTATGTGTTTTTCGAGCTTGAACGTGAAATTCTTTTATTTTATTTGCATTAAAAACTATAAAAAATAAAATTATTAATTAAAATTCATTACGAAATGAGATCACGAGAAAATATCCATTGAAATAAAATTACTCATTACATTTATGCATTAAAGAAATCGGTTATCCTTTTCTGCTACTTTTTCTTCTCTAATAGCTGAAATAATGCTTTCTCCCTTAAGCGTCTGAGTACACTCACGTCACTTTGTTTTACCATTGCATCTCCTGCCCATTGCAATGCCTTGTTGAAAATTTCAATTGCCTCACTTGCAGAAATTTTCATAACAGGGTCATTAGCAATACAATAATCATCACTTTCCTCGTTTTGGCTAATTTCATTGATTTCAGTCGTATCATCAACATAAGGATCATTATTCCACTCTTGAGTCATAGGTAAGGTAAACTCAAACTAAAAGTTAGTAAAGCAATGCTTTAATGGTGATTTTAAATTTTATCAAAAAATTCTTACTTGGGAACTCAAGTCCTGAAGGAGATCGGCTGACATTTGCATTAAAGAATTTATTTCCGCATCCCATTTCTCTTTTAGAATTCTTAATGGAATGTTATCTTCAGGGTCATTCTGGTTTCTAACTAAGCTTAAATTATTTTTCCAGCAATTGGCAAGAGTTTCTGTGCTAACCCGATTCCATGCGGAAAATAAAAGGATGACAGCATCGTTCAAAGTTAGATTTCTCATCGATTCAAATAAATCAGAGTTTTTAGCTGCTGCCGAAGCTAGCAAACTGTTCCTGTAGTATAATTTGGTTATTTTAATAGCATTTTGATCCATTGGTTGGATGAGGGGAGTGACATTTGGTGGCATGAACATGGCAATTATGTTTCCATCTTCAGTTTTTAATTCTGTTTCTCTTGGATGAGAGGGAGCCTTATCGATAAGTAAAAGTGCCAAGTTTTTCTTCTTTAGAAACAACTTCACCTAACAAAAGCAAGAACTTCTAGTTATCTTTTTTAGTCAAAGAAGAATTTGTTTCCCTGTGGTACAAAGGATTGATGGAACCAATGCTTAAAAATGGCTGACGTCATCCAGGCCGATTTGGAATTCTTATAATAAGTTGGACAAATGAAATTTTGAAAACTGCGTGAATTTTTGGCCTTACCAATTACCAAAAGTTTGAGTCTATGTGCACCCGATGCATTTGCGCAACACAGGAACGTAATACGTTGCTTCTCCGTTTTTGTACCGAGACCAAATTTCTCTTGCATTGCAACGTACGTTTTATCTGGTAAAAATTTCCAGAATAAGCCAGACACATCAGCATTCTAGAGTTGATCATTGCATAACTCCATTTCTTCAATTTTAGCTTAAATGGATCCACCAATTCAGGCTGCGATGAAAGTTTTTCTCCGGTTACCTTAAGAAGTCTAACTCCGTACCTTTTCTTAAATCGCTGAAGCCATCCTACACTAGCATTGAAACCGCCATCGGTTTCTTTAAGTTGGGAATGTAATTCCTTAGCTTTTTCTTTTAGCATTAGCCCACTTATAGGCAAATTCCTTTTACGCATTCGCATGAACCAACGGTAAAGAATTTTTTCCATAATCGGAAGTTCTGATGACTTTAAAGTTTTTCTTTTTCCCGGTCCTTGGTATGTGTGGTTAACACATTCTAAAATTGCTTCTTTTTTCTTTCTTATACTGCATATTGTTGACTTGGCCACATTATACTTTTTTTGCTAAACTCGTCACATTTGTACCTTTCTGCCTTTTTTCCAAACGTTTGGATTTTTTAACACTTATCCCGACTGATTGACCACTTTGCATAAGAGAAACTCTTAAAATAAGCTTTCGTTGCCAGAGAAAAATAAATAATCCAGAGAATACACACAAATTTTTTTATGTCAGGGGATTCACTAAACTTCAAAAATCAAATGTAACGTATTTCAATGTTGTCTAAAAGCTTAGAAAATATATTTACGTTATGGAGCTTTCTGAGTTTGTTCACGTTACAGAGTAGTCAACTTAAACAAAAGCTTGTTCACGTTATACGGTGTTCACGTAACCGCGAGTGCACTGTATCTCCAAATACTCAGTTTAAATAAACAATCAATTGTGTACAAAGAACTATTTTTGGCTGGACAACTTTTCTCCATGTCTAAGAATTTTATGAATTCTTTGATAAACTCAAACAGAACTATGAATATCCGCCAGCGATGGCAATTGAATATCCCAATGAAGAAACAAATTTCTAAAATAATATTTTGATGTAATCAAGTTATCTAATATATTATTCTGTTCAAGATAAAACCGAAATAGATTGTAGTTGTGACTCGAACAGGCTTAGACAATAACTCACAGTTACTCTAGTAGCAAGTGTTAGATTTGGGTGATAGAGACCTTAAACAAATCTCAACAATTACGAGAGACTCTATGATAAAAATAAAGGTTTACAAGAACCAGTTGACAGCATGAAAATGTTATAGTCGAGAGTAAAGCGAGAGCATGAGACTTCTACACCACTAATATAAGTGGTATACTGCGGCATGCTCTAGTCTACCCCTATATTTGTAGGTATTCGTGCATTATCGGTTAAAAAATTTGTCAGTTCTGATCGTTAACTCGAACATTTTGGTAATCAGAACAAGTCTATTTAATGGTCTATTTAACGTCATTTCATTTTAAATAAATAGGTGATCAAAAAATAAGCCTAAATTCTCGAAATTCTTATTATTTACGGAATCACAGCCATTTTAAAATTTGTATTAAATTTTCATATAAAAATCGATTTTTAATAAAATAAATAAGTAATCACAAAATAATTTTATTTTTTAGAAATTCTTATTTTTTACGGAATTACAGCCATTTTAAAATTTTTATTAAATTTTCATATAAAAATTGATTTTTTAGAAAATAAATAGGTGATCACAAAATAAGTTCATTTTCTCGAAATCCGAATTATTTATGAAGATATAGCCACTTTAAAATTTTTATTAAATTTTCATATAAAAATCGGTATTCTATAAAATAAATAGCTGATCACAAAATAAGCTTAAATTCTCGAAATTCTTATTATTTACGGAATTACAGCCATTTTAAAATTTTTATTAAATTTTCATATAAAAATCGATTTTTTATAAAATAAATAGGTGATCACAAAATAAGTTTATTTTCTTGAAATTCTTATTATTTACGGAACTACAGCCATTTTAAAATTTTTATTCAATTTTCATATAAAAATTGATTTTTTAGAAAATAAATAGGTGATCACAAAATAAGTTCATTTTCTCGAAATCCGAATTATTTACGAAGATATAGCCATTATAAAATTTTTATTAAATTTTGATATAAAAATCGATTTTTTCTTATTATTTACGCAGATACAGCCATTTTAAAATTTGTATATTTACTTAAAAAATAAATAAAGCGAGATATTGAATTTATATATATTAAATCTTATTAAAAAATAACTAAGTAAAGACAAATATTTATTTATTAAAGAATAATAGTTGATCACAAAATAAGCCTGTTTCTCGAAATTCTTATTATTATTATACAACTATCGATTTTATATAACTATCGATTTTTTTTATTAATTAAATCAGTGATTACAAAATATTGTAAAATATTAAAAAGGTCAAAATACTATAATTATTACAAATTATTAATTTTAATTCGGCTTAAGTTTCCCTTATTTTATAAATTATTTTAGAAAAAAAAATGATATACAAATTTTCTTTGTTTATTTTAAAGGAAACCGGAAAAAATCAGACACTAGCAGAATTTAGAGTTCTATTTACTTTAGGCCGTATTTATTGTAGACGAGCCCTCTATGGAACCAACTAATTTGATTAAGAACTACCAGGAAGTTTCGTAATTAAACTGGTTAATTGAAATCCACACAGAATCCACAACTTTTTTTATTTTGTAGTCTTTACATCACAATAGTACTAGACGGCATTACTATTGCAGACTGATTTCATGCTAAATTTTGATATAAAGGGTGTTTTTTTTATAGAGGTATAGTATGTTAAATTGGAATAAAACAAAGATGAATTTTTTAAAATAATATGAAATTTTCTTAATCGAAAGATAATATTGTGGCATATAACCTGCCTAATCTGGAGGTCCAACTCTCGATAACTATTTCCAACGTTTGTAAACGTTGAATAAAAATAACGTAGTGACTTTATATCGCATCTTCACTATTTCCATAACAAGAACATTAAATTTTCATATCTTTTCCTGAAGATGCCACCCAAAGGTGTGGCAAAATAAAATTTATTAAGTTTTATACAAGACCTTGTTCCTAAAAATAGATGGGTCAAGAACATGAAACTATCGGATTATCAAAAGTTTCCATCAATAAATCAATTGTGGCACGAGCTGTGTGCCAACCTTGTGTTGGGCCCAATTCGGAAGTAACAGTTTAATCATATTGAAATGCAAAACCAAACTAAACATAAATAACTTAACAGCTGGCAAATTGGCCGCCAGTTAAAAAGTGTGGCTAACCTAAAATTCTATTGCTCTATAAAAACATCCGATATTATGATCTCAGTTATAAGAGTGAGAAATTTTTTGTAATGCCACCAGGCTTAATGCGTGGTCTTTTTCCGACTAGTTAGTATACAAGTGCCTCATTTAATGTTGCTGTTTTATTTCGACAATTAAATAAATAAATTAACAAAAGCCGATACCTTTATATTTTTGGTGAAATGTTTATCAGTATAAATTTAGAATTTGGACATTCATTAAGTGCATAATTATAATTTGCAAGTAGAATTTATTAACTTTATACTTTATTGTATGCTGACTGATTTTTAAATAATTTCTAATTCATGTTGTAAATTTTTCCACCATTAGTAATACGTCTTTAGCATACAATATAAAGCCAGTGTCCTTTAGCCTTGGCTATTCACCTGCAAATCCTATTTTGGAAAAGATTGTGCTAGAAGCAGCAAATTCATTACAATTAAAACGTATTCAAGGTTATAGCGATGCGAAAACCATGCAATATGATTTGGAGGCTGGCGCACATCTAACTGGGATACAATTCAACGATATGTGGAGCAATATAACAGATTATCCAAAGGATTTCTCATATGCTTTACGTTTTCCCAGCGAATTGAGAACATCAATGCGTAATTTACCGATGACCTGGCTGACAATGAAATTATTTATGCCAATTGATTTGTCCGGTCCAAGAAATACATTTGCTCAAGATGGTGGTATACCGGTAGGCTATTTACGTGAAGGTTTCTTACCCATACAAAATGCTATTTCAATGGCCTACATGCAATTGGTAACGAATACCAGTGAATTACCTTATGTTTACATGCAACGTTATCCTTATCCCGGTTATATATATGATCCTCTGTTAGAGGGTCTATCATCGATGATGTCACTTATTGTCTTGTTGAGTTTTATTTATCCCTGTACTTATACTGTTAAGGTAAGTTAACCAATTTTTGTTGACTTTCGTTATCTTTTAAACCTTTAATTTTATTATGGCAGTATATAACAGCCGAAAAGGAAAAACAATTAAAAGAAGTGATGAAAATAATGGGCTTAAATAATTGGATCCATTGGACAGCGTGGTTTGTTAAATCGTTTATTATGTTAAGCATCTCGGCTGTTTTAATAACAATACTAATGAAGGTGAGTTAAAAAAACAAACTGGCAATGCTTCATTATAAGCGAATTATTATTTTATTTTTTATACATTTTTATTTCCTGTTCCTAAAGATGCCACCAAATAGTGTGGCGAAATAAAATTTATTAAGATTTTATCAAAAGTCTCGTACTTAAAAAAATTAATGAAAAAATAGTGAAAAAAGCTCAGGTCGTGAAACAGATTAATATCAGTACCTGGCCATGTGTCCCTAATTTGACGGTGATTTTACCGCTAGGTGAATACAACACCCCAGGTGGCACTTCCAAATAACAGCAAGCATGGATCCACTCTATGCTTGAGAATCTAAGACTATCTCAACTCCTATTCATCCTCTCAAAGTGACACTTTGTTGATTTGGATTTAAATCACAGCCACCACGTTACTTCCCAAAGGATCTATAACGGGAACTTCTTATCCACTGTTTTCAAAATAGTTTTTGACTGGTAATGCAACATATGGCCGCGCATTGTCATGATGGAAGATTATGGCCTCGTCGATTGCTCTTTTGAAATGAATCAATTGTCTTCGTTACAGGTCCCCGGTGATCGTTTGGCCCGATTTCTACAGCTCATAATACAAAATACCCTTCTGATCCCACCAAATACAGAATATCCGGCTTGGCTCGTTGGTCGGGCTTTTTAAGAGACTGTTTACGCTTAGAGTTACCGTAATATATCCATTCGTCATTCCCAATAATAATACGAAGCAAAAATGACTTGCAAAAAACCCCTTAACGTCTCATTGGTGGGTATGAGTGACTCTATTTCCATGCGTTTTAATGAATTTCAATGCTTTTAAACGTAGGGAAATGACTTGTTGTGTGAATCCCAATGATAATGCAAATTCTTCTTGCATTTAACAACAATCTTCATCGAGTAATGCTTCCAATTTCACATCTTTAATTTTTTTCGGCTGACCAGTCCTGTTCTTGTCTTCTGTGCAAAAAATCACTACTTTTGAAAGGCGTAAACTATCATTCACAAGTTTTTTGAGTTGGCTTCATCAACCAACAATTGACAACTTTCAGCAGCCGTTTTTTCAAATGAAAGAAGGTTACCAGACTTTTCCAAACAACATTTTGTTAGGCATAAAATTCGACATTATAATGACAGATGTTTTCCCTCCAAAATTCAATGTTTGTTATTATTGACACAAACCTTATTAGATGGTTATCCCGTACATTGTTCAAATCGACATTATTAATTTGTATAAAATTGCGTTGTTAGGTTTGCTAAGGAAAAAGTGTTTCTTTTCAATAACAGATTGTGCTCACCAACAAAAACAATTCAAAACTAAAAGCTACAATGCTCCTCATTAAGTTATTTGGATTTGTTCCGACCGTAAATAAAATACTGTTGTCATTCCTTTCCGTATTTGCTGGCTGTTTGTTCGGTATGAACGGCTAGAAATGACAACAGTATCCTCCACATTGTTTCGGTTCTGTGTCTTTGCTTTGGAGAACAAATGAAAGCGTTTCGTTTTCTTTATAGTGGTACACTGGTTGTGATATACGGTGCCCATTTTCCCTATACAAGAAAAGGACATCTAGTCCATCTCTTTTTGGTAAAGTTAATCCACTGTCAAATACAAAAGTTTCTTAATTGCTAAGAAGGCAAGATGACACAAACAGTAAAATTAACTTCTCTTTTTATGAATTTCAGATCCAATGGTCCGATAATGTTGCCGTTTTAACTCACACTGATTGGTCAGTTTTATTTTTCTTTATGCTGATCTACATCACGGCCAGCATTTGCTTTTGCTTCATGATGGCCACATTTTTCTCAAAGGCCAGTACAGCAGCTGCCGTTACTGGTTTAGTGTGGTTCGTCGCCTATATGCCGTTCTCATTTACCATTCAAACGTATGATGAACTAAGTTTAGCTGCAAAACTTGGTTGGTGTTTAATCTCCAATACGGCCATGGGTTTTGGATTTAAATTAATTCTGGAATTTGAGGGTACCGGTGAAGGTTTTCAGTGGAGTAATCTCTTCACTCCGGTTAATATTGATGACAATCTAACTGTTGGTTATATTATGATTGCTATGTTGGCTTCCTGTATCATTTATATGAGCATATGTCTGTATGTAGAACAAATATTTCCCGGAGAATATGGTGTTCCGAAAAAATGGAATTTCATTTTTACAGCCAATTTTTGGTGCAGCGAAAAGGATTATATTGGAGTTGAGGATATACCAAATGGCCATATAGAACGCCATAATCCAGATGCCTTTGAGCCGGAGCCGTCGGATAAACGGGTCGGCTTACAGATTAAGAATTTAAAAAAGAAATTTGGTGAAAAAATCGCTGTAAAAGGTTTATCGCTGAATATGTACGAGGATGAAATTACTGTCTTGTTGGGTCATAATGGTGCTGGTAAGACCACAACTATATCTATGCTGACTGGTATGTTTCCTCCTACATCTGGTACGGCCATTATTAATGGCAGTGATATACGTACAAATATTGAGGGGGCCAGAATGTCTTTAGGCATTTGTCCCCAGCATAATATACTTTTTGATGACTTAACAGTGTCCCAACACTTGATATTCTTTTGCCGTTTAAAAGGTCTCAGAGGCCACGATATTAAGCATGAAGTTGACAAATATTTGAAAATAATAGAACTGGAGGATAAAGCTAAAGTTGCTTCGAAAAAGCTATCGGGCGGCATGAAACGCAAACTGTCCATTTGCTGTGCTCTTACAGGTAATACAAAAGTTGTTTTATGCGATGAGCCCAGCTCGGGTATGGATCCATCGGCCCGGCGCCAGTTATGGGACTTATTGCAGAAAGAAAAAATTGGACGCACCATATTGCTGACGACTCATTTCATGGATGAAGCCGATGTTTTGGGAGATCGCATTGCTATCATGTGCGATGGTGAATTAAAATGTCATGGAACTTCGTTCTTTTTGAAAAAGAAATACGGTTCCGGCTATAGACTGGTGAGTTAAAAATGACTTTTTCCAGTCAATAAAATCAATTTTACGATAATAAATATTTAGATTTGCGTCAAAGGCGATGGTTGTAATGCTGATCAAATAACTAGTTTATTACAAAACTATATACCTGACTTGTTACCGGAAGCCGATATTGGTGCGGAATTGTCTTATCAATTACCTGATAGCTACTCCAATATTTTTGAAGAAATGCTTAGTTCCTTAGAAGAGCTATCTGAAGAATTAAAGTTGAATGGTTATGGAATAGCAATATCATCACTGGAAGAGGTTTTTATGAAAGTTGGAGCCGAAAATTCAAATGATGGCAGTCGAAAACAAGCCAGTGCCATAATGAATGGCAATTCTGGCTACCCAGATGATGATTTAGAATCAATTACTTGTAAGTATTTATTTTTTAACTTCATCAAATTTAAATTAAAATAATAACAAAAAAATGTCTTACAGCTGATCGTTTGTTTTCGGAAAATATTCACTTGCTAAAAGGTGTCAACTTATTGTCCAATCAATGGCATGCCATGTTATTGAAGAAAATACTCTATACGTATCGCAATAAATTACTTTTTTTTATACAGAACATAATACCCATATTTTTTGTTACCGTTACTATTCTAATTTCCCATAATAAGGGTACTTTCCAAGAACTAAAACCTATGACTATGAGCTTAACACAATATCCACAGGCGGTAACGATTTTGGATGTAGATAATAACATCACTTCGGATACTTTACAATACAAAATTGCTGCTAAGTATAAAAGTGTGGCAACTTCGTATGGCAGTGATTACAGATTTATCGATACGGGTGAAAAGAATTTTACAGATTACATTCTGAATCAGGGTGAGGATATGCAAGTGCGTATTAATTCAAGATATTTGGCAGCAGCCTCCATACGAAAATCAAATATTACTGCTTGGTTAAATAATCAGCCTTTACATACGGCCCCATTGACCGTGAACTTGGTACATAATGCCATGATAAAGTGAGTTAAGATTAATTAAAGGAATTAAATGTACAACATTGCTTTCGCCGTTTCTTAATTCGAAATTTCGTTATGTTAATCTGGAAATTTTTTAAAATCTGTTTTTGAATCGTTTCTATTTTACGCTTCTTATAATGAGCGGGCAAATTTAAAGTTGGAAAGTATATTGCCTGCCAAATGATTAGATGCCAAGAATTGAGCTGCCCTTCTTTGAGATTTATTTAGTAAAAAGTTCGCCAGCCTTAAGCATGGAACGTTCACTCTTGTGCAAAGAATTTTAATTGTTAAAATTTATTACCAAAATGGTGAAAATTTCACTGCAAAAATTTCGTAAAGTTCGAGTCACTTTTCCTCGTAACCAGGCTCCCTCTGAGACCGCTGTTTGCAATTTTATTGATGAATTTAAGTTTCACAGTACTGTGTCTGATAATAGACCAAAACTATATGCTCTCAGTGGCCGTAGTTGAGCAAATATTAGCGCTGTACAGCAAAGTATTGAGAATGAGCCTGAGATTATTTCGTCGTCGTTCCCAACAATTGGGTGTCACTTGGGAGGCATTTTGTCCAACATTTTGAATTAAGATCTACATAACGCTTATTCTTTAGCTCGTTCGAAGTAAAGTCGTACGAGCCACGGGTTCGCCAGTGTTGAACGAAAACAACGCATTTTTCAATAAAATCATATTTATCGATCTAGAGAGTGCCAGTCATCCGTCATACGTTGTATTTTTCAACTGACAAGCAAGTTGAAATACAAGTTTTCTTATCAGCATTGTCACAATCAATACGTCCCCGTCAACGCAAAGTACGAAAGTTGGCCAACTTTTAACTTTTGACGTACGTTGAGTACTTTTTTCATTCGCTTCTTCTTCTTGTTTTTATTTTTTTTCGCTCTATCGTAGTAAAATATTTTTAAAACAAATTATAAATAATAATAATAATAATAGTAAATAATAGAAAGTCCAAGATGTCGTCTAACTCCATTTCAAATGTGCACTTTAATAAAACTTTGCTGCAAAAAAATATAAAATAAGAAAAACAAAAAACAGCTGATTTATTATCCGTCAACAAAGTACTCATTGTACCAACCTAATCCGTCGTTACTTTGACTTTAGTTGAATACATCAAAGTATAACGCATGACGGATTCTATGTGCCCCGGCCTTTAAACTCGTAAGTTAACGATGAGTTTGTACTAAAGAATGAAAATAAACAAAACGAAACGTTTGTTCTCGTTTTGTTCCTTGTAATGAGCTAAAAAGAAAACAAATTTTGTTTAATTTTTGTTCGTTAAAGTAGAAAATGTCTCCAGCCTAATATTTCTAATCTTTTATTTATTTTCATATTTCGAATACAAACCCTTATATACGATAGAGTTTTTTATAGAGGTATAGAATTTTAAGCTGCAGCACTTTTTGGCCATTCAACATGAACAGACTAACGTTTGATCAACACTTCCAAATTATGCAAATTGGCCCCATTGCAAGATAGCTAGTTTGAACTCCGATTTTCATAAGCGAATTTCGTTTAGCGATGAAGCTCATGTTTGGAATGATGATGATCCTCAAATGTATGTTTAGACGTCAATACATCGAGCAAAACTGATTATTTGGTGTGCTTTATGGGCTGGTGGAATCATTGGTCCGTATTTTTCTAAAAATGATGTTGATCAGAACGTTACAGTTAATAGTGACCGCTGTAAAGTCATGATTACTGCCTATTTTGTTCATCAAATGTGCAAGAGGTGTGGTTTTAATAAGATGGCACAAAGTGTCACAAATAATTTGTTAAAGTAAAGTTTAGTAACCGTATAATTTGACGTTTTGGACAGCCATGAATTGGCCTCTAAGATTGTGCGGTTTACTATTTTCTGTCAAGATATGCGGTCTTTAGTCTACGCCAATATACAGCCACTAGTAGTGGAAAAAGTCATAAGATACCGGACCTCTAGATTAGCTTCGTCTGAGCCAGCCATGGCGGTAATATACTAGAAGTCACATTTAAATTATAATTCCAGAAGATTATCTTTCGAATAAAGTAAATTTTATGTCAATTTGAAAAATTCCATTTTTTTCATTCTGTTTCAAAATTCTATACTTCTGTAAATAACACCCTTTACTATATAAAAGAGTTATAAAAATTTAAAAATATTAAATTAATTTGATATGAATAATAAATTTAGTATATCAAAGCAAGTAGTTAAGTGAGAGTTAATTGTTCCGCTTGTTCTCTTTGTCATAGGCCGATACCTCAAAAACGAACCCTGCGAAAGCAAAGTTGTATGCAAAATATAAATAATTTTAAATATTTTTAAAATACCATTATTTTTATAGAGCCCTTAAAGATGATTCCTACAAAATTACCATCACCAATGCTCCATTGCCGTACACACTAGAGACCAGGCTAGCACAGTTAAACGTTGGCAATAATTTGGGTACACAACTGGCTATTAATTTATGTTTCTGCTTCTGTTTTGTGAGCGCGTTTTATATACTGTTTATGATCAAGGAACGTCAGACTCGTTCTAAGCTTTTACAATTTGTTAGTGGCGTTAAAGTGTGGACCTTCTGGCTGTCGCAATTTGTATGGGATATTTTAACATTTGCTCTTACCGCTATTATAGTAATTGTCAGCATAGCATGTTGGCAGGAGAAAGGCTTTTCTTCATTTGAGGATCTTTGTAAGTTTATAAAAGGATACTTTTCCAATTGATTGTTAATAAAATTAAAATCCCTTGTAGCTCGCTATTTCCTGATCGTAATGTTATTCGGCTGTTCTGTGCTTCCCTTTACTTATTTGATATCATTTTATTTCACCGAACCAGCCACTGGTTTTTCACGAATTTCTATTATTAATATATTTGCGGGTAAATAATTTTCCTTTGCCATTTTAATTTAATTTAATCAACTATTTTTTTGTCTTTTTGTAAATTTGTAATTTTATTTATTTCTTTAGGCATGGCTTTGTTTATTGTTGTGATGATTATGTCGATTGAGTTTTTCGACACCAAGGATACTGCCGTTTTATTGGGCTGGTACTTTAGAATATTTCCCCATTTCTCTTTGGCCATGGGCCTTAACAAATTGTACACAAATGTGGCTACCAGGGAAGCGTGTAGCTCCCATTTAATTGTAATACTACCAGACGCTCTTAGATGCCAGCTAATACCAAAGTGTTGTAGTAAGTAGAAGAAAATTTTACTGATAAAACAAGAAAATAAAAAAATCTTTTCAATAAAAATATAAAAAGAGTTAAAATCGCTAGATTGATCTAAAAACAGCTTAATTGTCAATACTTTTCAAATTTAATTCTGAAAATTAAAAAGAAAAATAAAGCAGCCAACTACCTAAGACAATAAGACGCTTAACATTTCTATAGATTTGTCTCCAGGGTTATTAAATTTTGATGTAAATAATACACTCCAAAGAAAATATGGCAACACTAAAAAGATTTTGAATTAAAGAGAGAATAACTACGAAGCAAAAACTTTACCTAAAATGATCTCGTATAATTTTGGATTTTATTTGTCCGGCGAGCAATAAGTTGAAATGTGCGTATATTGTCCGACGGGGTTTGATTAAATTGGATATGATTCTACGTCATACAGTATAGAGAGAAGAGAACACTGAAGATGGCTCATAGGCGAAAGCAGTCTATTTACAAACCAAATTTGACGTGGTATGATGTAAAATTATACCCAAGCAATAAGCTCCTTAATACAAGCGAATAGATCTGAGAGAGAGAGAGAGGTTCAAGTCAGAGTAAACATGAGTAAAAATTAAGTTTTAAAAAACAGGACAGTAGCTTTTGCAAGCTATCTGAAGGGCAAGCAAAGTTTCAGGTATGACGTGATAAGATTTACATCTGCACCTGGCTGTGGGCCTTAATCAGATGGTGGATTTATACTGTGGATGGTATGTAGCGCCATCCTCGCCCTGAAGGCCTTCGGATACGTATATCCTCCGGTCACTTCTAGTTGCAATTTCAAAAGCCCGGAATAGGCCGCAGCCTTCACTCCTTGCTGAAGTGTCGTAGACTATCCAACTCCTGGTCCAGAACGCATGAAGCTTAATATAATTAAGAACAGAGTGTGATTTGTTTTACATCCGCGCATGGCTATGTAGCCTTAATCAGATGGTGGACAAACTATACATAATTTGGAACGTCATGCTCGCCCTAGATAGCCGAATACATAATTCTAAGCAACAGAACCACGTAGTTGCAACTTTAATGATTCCAGGACAGGTCTGCAAACCATCACACCTTGCTAAAGAGTTGGAGACTTTCTAACTCCTGTCCAGAACACATGTCAAGCATGCTCACTGGACTGGATCATTCATTTTGCGTGTCATTATCAGTGAGATGATCCTGGCCACCATAGAACCATATAATGTTATGGGGCCGCGAAACCACAACCACCACGATGCTCCCATATAGGGGCCAACCTCAATGATCAGCCATGCCTAAAGAGACAAATAATGAACTCTGGGGCTCACTGATCCCCTAGGAAATAAAGTGGAGTTTCCAGTTGAACCCCTGCTGCCTTCAGGAGACTGGGCTCCCTTTTTCCCCCAGTTGCACAGGTCTAGATAGTAGAGTATTCTATAAAGACCGATAAATGTGACCCCGGGGGGGATAATTAAGAACACGACGGCATTGATACTCACTGGACCTGTAGTGCGATTCAGTAACTTTTAACGATTCGATACCTTGTTATTGTTTTCTACACATTTGATGGTTTGCACTAACGATAGTGCGATTCAGAACCTGCTTGTTATTGCTAGTCGACAAACATTAAAAACAAGTGGCATCTCTGTAAATATATACGAAAAGCTCAAAGAAGAATGCATAAAAAACAAACAATTGTTGAAGAAAATTTGTCATATATTATTTTAATTATCAAAATTTTTCAATTTTTTTGTATAAGATAAGTAAAAAATATGCACAAAATATGTTTTTGGTTGAATTGCTACAAATTTTCTTATTTGGTTTTGTATTACCTTTTTGTTTACTTTTACTTTAAATTGAAAATTTATTTATTTTTTAATGTTGTCGACTATTATAACAACCAAAATGAAATGTAGGTTAGCTAACGCTTTTTAACGTCGACAACTGTAACTTAACAATAACGAATGTTGTTTTAAAAGTTACTGAATAGCCAAATCGACAATTTTGTTGTTAAAATTTTTTAACAATAACAATTGTCCTTATAACATAATAGTGAATCGCACTACTGAACCATTTATTGTGTTCATTGTGACCCACAAACTCAAACGAGGGCCTCGAAACACACAGCCACTACGATACTCCCGAAGGGCCTACCTTAATAATCAAACAGAGAACAGTTAAATGCCTAAAGAGACAAATAGCGGAAGTCTGGGGCTTTACTGATTCTCGTGGAAATATAGTGGATTGTCCAGTTGGCTCCTACTCGCCTTGAAGCGGCTGGGCTCCCTTTTACCCTGCAAGACACAAGTCTAGATGGTTGCAGGATCCATAAAGACTTATAATGTGCCCCCGGGGGGAACGCAGCTTCAGGTATCTCCACAAAATAAAAAAAAGAAATCCGGAGCATTAAAATCAGGCCAAACAACATCACTATTTCTTGTAATAACTTGTTGTGGAAAGAGGCATCACAGTAATTCCATTGTAATCGTGGCTAAACGCGATGTGGCACCGTCTCGTTGATACCATATGTTAATCAAGCCCAAAGCATGAAGTTGTGGCGTTAAAAGGTTTTTAAACTTATCATATAATAAAGCATATTTTTAGAGGCCTTGTAGTCCAAGAGACCAAAGTTGCGGTTGTGATATAATGTGCCCAGTGGACCAATTTTCGTAAACAAACTAGCGCAATGTCACGGTGCCTGAATTAACAATTCATGAACATACCATAAAAGCCGTTGATTGCTTAAAATAGCAGGACGGTGGACATATAAGTCGTAATCCACTTATCTGCCGAAGCAACTACCATTACATTACCGCTAAAGTAGATGATTTGTGTTCAATCTTGGTTGAATTAATGAACTATAATGATGAACGTAGAAGTTTTTGTCGCAAACCTGCATGGACGAGCTATTGATGCAGATCTTGGTGGTAGCAGCAAATAATCAAATGTTGACGTAGAGAACAGATTAGGGTGATTAATAGCGAGGTAGTTGGTCTTAAGTTCGAGCCGAAAGTCGAATATTTTTAAGTAAAAATGAAAAGCAAAAATTAGTTTTTATATACGATTTCAATTCCTTAACTTGTTAGGTAACCCATTGTTATTTAATAGGGGCATTGTAATCACTCTACCAACAGGAATGGCCATACAGAAGCCAGCAGCTTCCAAAAATTACATTGGCAATTATTAAAGGCGTCTAAAACTGGATGATTTAATGATCTTACCTGCATGGTTTCTTGTCGTGCTGGTTTATTTATGGACTGGGAATTAAAGTTTGCCGTAAAATGATGTGAATAGAAAATGTCAAAATGGGGAGCAAGGTACAGAAAGGCAACTCTCTGTTGGGGTGTTTTTATATATCTGGATTTATTGCCGTGTGATGCATACATATATAAAATATTTTATTTAATTACCGGGATAGCCTGGTTTTATTTTTGTGTAATCTTTACCTTAATTCTGCTAAATTCAAAATATTTATCAAATAATTCTTGTTTGAATTCTTCTTCCAGCTACTGTACCTTATTTGACTTGGGAGGAACCGGGTGTTTTACCAGAAATTGTTTACATGGCCGCAACAACTGTTGTATTCTTTTTAATCATTATTGTACGTGAGTACAGCCTGATAAGTGAATTGATTTATAAAATTAAACAAAGACACTTGTAAGTTAAGGAAATAATTTAGACATTTGAAAGAATCAATTGAAAATTGTTGTTTATTAAAATTATTTTAGCAAGCCTCCCCCACCACCCGAGGATGGATATTTTGATGAAGATGTCAATAAAGAAAAGCAACGCATTATAAATATGTCACAAACGGAAATAAAAAATACAAATTTAGTATTAGATCGTGTGACAAAGTATTATGGTAATTTTTTGGCTGTAAATCAGATTTCATTGTGTGTTAAACCGTAAGTTTTTAAAGTTTTCAAAAATAGATGATCTATTAACTAAAATCACTTTTCCTTTAAAGTGTTGAATGTTTTGGCCTTTTGGGTGTAAATGGTGCCGGCAAAACCAGCACCTTTAAAATGATGACCGGCGATGAACGCATTACCTTTGGTAGTGCATACGTCAGGGGCCTTAATCTAGCAACCGATATGAACGAGGTTTACAAAGAAATCGGCTATTGTCCACAGTTTGATGCTCTCTTAGAAGATTTGACGGGGCGTGAAACTTTAAAAATCTTTTGCCTTCTTAGAGGCATTCGCAAGGAACGCATTAATTTAATATCTGAAGAATTGGCCAAATCGTTTGGTTTTATAAAACACATAGACAAAGAAACCAAAGCCTACAGTGGTGGTAATAAACGTAAGTTAAGCACTGCTATTGCTGTTATTGGCAGTCCCTCGGTTATATATTTAGATGAGCCAACAACAGGAATGGATCCAGCGGCTAGACGCCAACTATGGAATATGGTTTGTCGTATACGCGACTCAGGAAAATCAATAGTTTTAACCTCACACAGTATGGAAGAGTGTGAAGCATTGTGTACACGATTGGCCATAATGGTAAATGGTGAATTTAAATGTATTGGCTCAACGCAACATTTAAAAAATAAATTCTCCAAAGGTCTTATACTTAAGATTAAAGTAAGACGTAGTGCTGAACTGACAACAACAAGAGAGTAAGTTTTAAGAAGAGTAATGCATATGTAAAGAGCAAAGAAATTGTAGAAACGTATTCTTCTTGTGATTTAACGCCGCTGGATTATTTGCTTTAGGGCCAAGTAAAAGACCGGGACCGCAAACCCCCCCAGGCACATTAATATTATTACGTTTATACCTTTTATAAACGTTTTGTTGTGAGTTCTTTATTGCAAAAGAATTAACACCTGTTTTTAGAGCTTTGAAATTTATAACAATTTTATTTACTTTAACTACACAAAGTTGGCACTACTTTACAATTCACTTAAAATGCACGTCTTCACTTGATGAAGCTTAATTTACTGATTGATTATCCACTCAGACGCTTCCCCTATTTATACTTGTCCAATTAGAATCTATAAGATTTAAGAATCTTCTACTTCCTTTGTATCGCATTTTTGTTGTTGTATGTTGTTTATTCGTTATAGGCGCCTGTATGTCTGTGTGTGTAGTTGTTTTTGTTTTTATGCTGATAAGGTTTCTGCCTGGGATTTATTTCAATACATTTGTTGTTGCTTTTGTAAAAAAAGGCTTCTTAGAAATAAACAATTGTATATTTGTTGTTGTAAAATTAGTGTTCGTCTTGCGCATTTAGATGATAAGCAGCATACTTGTATTGTTTTTTTCTTGCATGCCAGGCAGTTAGTAAACAGCATATCAAATTGTAGTTGTGTGTATGTGGGTGTCTATAAACTTCTACGCAGTTTGTAACCTGTAGTTTGCTTTATTGCTTAATTATTTTATTTTAAACTTAAGCAAGACACATTCGTAACAATATTTTATATTGATATTGTTTTCTTAATTATTTGTTAAAAGATTGCAATAGAAAGCAGCTATAAGTTATTTGTCTTACTTTGCTTTAGGTCAATAGTCCTGCGGGCTAGGAATCAGGCATACAAGAAAACGATTAATGCTACGACTGACAAGTACACAATCCTGCTATTATTCACCAAAAATTTCCAATGGAATTCTATAACCAGCTAAAATGTGTTTAGTTAGGCACCCCACCCACTATCGCACAAGAAAAATGCAACTTAAAATACAACTCTGTTGGTATAGAAATTAACATCTCACATGTTATTTTAAAACATTATCAGGCATGTTCTTGAAATCACATACTTTCAAATCACATGCGGTTTTAAAATCACACTTGTGTTTTTATGCTGTTCTGTAAATCACACTGTTTTTGTAGTTTTCGATGTGATTTTACTTTCCTGAAAGCACAAGAAAACAGCTGATTTACCTGACAAACACAAAAATTGAAAACACAAAAGCAAATAAAAAATGTTCAGTAAAAAAGGTGCCCTTACAATTTTCTAAATTTTAAAGTGTTTGTTTTCAATAAAAAGTAATTATGTAACAAAATTAATAAGAAAACATATTGGTTGAATTATTTCAGTAATTTATTTTACAGTTTTCATTGTGATAGTAGCAAAATTACCTAAGTGATTTCAAACTGCAAGTGGCAAACGTGAACGTTTTAAAAGCACATAAATTTGTGCACAGAACACATTTCTTGTGCTTTCAAATCACTTTCATGAAATGTGATTTTCAGAACAGGCCTGTATGTCCTACTCCTTGGATATGACGTGATAAGATTTACATCTGCGCACCTGGCCGTAGGCCCTAATCAGATGGTGGATCATTACCACTTTAGATGAAATGTACAGTATATCCTCCGGTAACTCCTAGTTGCAACTTCAAAAGCCCGGAGTAGGCCGCAGCCTTCACTCTTTGCTGAAGAGTTGGAGACTATCCAACTCCTGTCCAGAACGTATGAAACTTAATAAAATTAAGAACACGACGGCATTCATACTCACTGGACCTGGACCATTCATAGTGTTCCGACCCACAAACTAAAACGAGGGACTCGAAACACACAGCCACCACGATACTCCTAAAGGGCCTACCTCAATAATCAGTCAGACAGAGAACAGCTAAATGCCTAAAGAGACAAATAGCGGAACTCTGGGGCTTTACTGATTCCCGTGGAAATATAGTGGATTTTCCAGTTGGCTCCTACTAGCCTAAGGGGACTGGGCTCCCTTTTACCCCCGCAAGACACAAGTCTAGATGGTTGTGTGATCCATAAAGACTTATTATGTGTCCCCGGGGGGGTCTTTGGATATATGTATATGCAATATAACAGATCTAATGACTAAATCTTATAGAGTATCATGGACATTCTACGATTAGCACTTGAAAGAATACACCGCAGTGCCATGCCATGCATTCTATGGTTAACAGACTGAATCTGGCCTGACTAATTGTTGTGCATCGCAAACTTTTTTCCTGAGGGTTTTTAGCTGCGGGTTAAGTGGATATCAAGCGGATCTTATAATCAAGAACAAGATGAAAATATTTTTGAGAATCCCAGATGGCTGCAGTATACAACAATCGAAAATATCTCTTCTAAAAAACCGTTAATCGGTTTAGGAACAATAATATAGAAAAATCAAGTCTCTTCTGTCCCTTTTTCTCCCCCCAGGGGCATAAAAATATGGTCTTTATAGAATATTCCACTATCTAGACACAGTGCAACTGGGGTATAAAGGGAGCCCATGATCCTGGCTATCTCATTATCAGCGAGATGGCCAGGATCATCTCGCTGATAATGACACGCATGGTGAATGATCCAGTCCAGTGAGCATGCTTGACATGTGTTCTGGACAGGAGTTAGAAAGTCTCCAACTCTTTAGCAAGGTGTGATAGTTTGCAGACCTGCCCTGGAATTATTCAAGTTGCAACTAGGTGGTTCTGTTGCTTAGGCTTCGGCTATCTAGGACGTATGTATAACGTTCCAAATTATACAAAGTGGTTTGTCCACCATCTGATTAAGACTAAATAGTCAGGCGCGGATGTAAAACAAATCACACTCTGTTCCTTTTTCTTTCCCCCCGGGGGCACATAAATATGGCCTTTATAGAATATTCCACTATCTAGACACAGTGCAACTGGGGGAAAAAGGGAGCCCAGTCCCCTGAAGTCAGCAGGGGTACAACTGGAAACTCCACTTTATTTCCACGGGAATCAGTAAGCCGCACAGTTCATTATTTGTCTCTTTAGACATTTAATAGTTCTCTGACTGATTATTGAGGTTGGCCCTTTATGGGAGTATCGTGGTGGTTGTGGTTTCGCAGCCCCATATCAGGTCTTTTGTTTAATATGGTGGCCAGGATCATTTCGCCGTTAATGACACGCTAGGTGAATGATCCAGTCCAGTGAGCATGTTTGACATGTGTTCTGGACAGGAGTTAGAAAGTCTCCAACTCTTTAGCAAGGTGTGATGGTTTGCAGCCCTGTCCTGGAATCATTAAAGTTGCAACTAGGTGGTTCTGTTGCTTAAAAATATGCCTTCGGCTATTTAGGACGCATGTATGACGTTCCAAATTAAACAATAGTGGTTTGTCCACCATCTGATTAAGGCTACATAGCCAGTTGCAGATGTAAAACAAATCACACTCTCTGTTCCTTTTTCTTAAGAGGTTTAAGCTCCGAGTTAAGCGGATGTCGAGCGAATCCTAAACTCAATGCCAAACTAAAAATGTTTTTTATACTCCTAGATGACTAGAGTATACCACAATCAAAAATATTCCCCTTAAAAAACCGCAAACTGGCTAAGGAACAGTGGAATATGGAAAAATCAGTCAGTTTCGGTATGCTTGTAAGCGCTCCATGGCTATACCCAACTACTCCTTCCATCATTCCTTCAGTTTCTCGTATCATCTGGTCTGCCTTATATTTCTTAAGTTTTCTCTTTCTCATTCTGTGATGAAGAATCGTGTCATAGAATCTTAAATCTTCGAAGAGCCAATAAATGTCGAATATTTTCTTGTTCAAAATTTCAAAATGAACTGTATGGTCTGCTATTGTTATTGTGTATACGTTGAAAATGCTTAGTGCTATAAAGGATGGAATAAGTAAAACTGGTGACCTTACAATGCTAAAACTTAGATAACTATTCTACTCTGTAGAGTTGCGCATATCAATATTACGCTGAAATATTCAGTCAGGAACAATAATGCTAATGTAATAATAATGATAATGGCAATATAATAATTATAACAATTATGATAATAAAATGCTACTGATAATGGTAATAATAATAATGATAACAATAATGCTAATAATAATGTAATAACGACAATAATAATAATAATGGTAATGATAACCATAATAATAATATAATTAAAATTAATAATAACGATAATGTTAATGATAATAATATTAATTATAATAATAATAATACTGCTAATGATAATGCTTCTAAAAATAATAATAATGATTCACTCAACAAACAAAAAATATAGAAAATAACTAGCGCTTGCGTTTGATATACGATATATTAAATCCAGGGTAACTAGTAAATAATGCCCGAGTGAAATAGTAGTTCTTGAAATAACAAAAGCAGTTATAGTCCTGATCGATCTCAAGAAGTAATTAGGGGGGAATCATGTTTTGGAAATTTAAAGCAGATTTACCACTACATTATATATATTTTTTTAATATATAATAACGTTTACTTTGTAAATATAAATTTAACGGAATTTAGTTAATTAATTTCTAAAAACAAAAACTTATTAAACTTTTGTTTCTTAATTATGAATTGCTCAAATTTACCTCGATTTAATTAATTAATTTCTAAAAACAAGATAATATTATTTTTTAATAATAATATTTTATTTTTTAATTTTAGCTCCCTTATTTTGAATGGCACTGAAATTGTGGGACCAGCTCAAATTTTAGAACAGGACATACAAAGTATTAAGACTTTTGTAGAAAGTGAATTTCCTGAAGCCGTTTTACAGTAAATATTAAACATCATCTTCTTGCAAAAGATTTGCTTTTAATTTTTTATAATTTTTTTTTTACATTTAACAGAGAAGAATACCAGGGTATTCTCACCTTCTACATTCCCCTATCAAGTATTAAATGGTCGAAAATTTTTGGTCTTATGGAACGTAATCGTGATGAATTTAATATTGAGGACTATTCAATATCACAAACAACACTGGAAGAAATATTTTTAGATTTTGCTAAATACCAGAGAGAAGATCCACGGGAAGTCAAGTGAGCTCTAGCAAATGTTATGTTGTTTTAGGCACCTGTATAAATTATTAAATTTTCAATGCACTTTATACTCACTTCCTTCATAGAACATAGAAAATACTTACATTCCTAAAAAATGGCTACTTAAACCAAATTAAAACGCAAAATATTTACGAATGTTTATAACTTTGGTACAGCATAAATTAATTATTTTAGTTTTGTATTATTAAATTTATTGTTTAATAAAATTTATTATTTATTTAATTTTATTGATTGACTTATTTTAAATATGTTTGTTTACTAATGCCTTGATTTAACATTATTCCTCTTTAAACGCTTACTTTTATACTCTACTAGCGAACCCCCTGCACACTTCATAGTGCAGAAAAGAAAATAAAAAAAAAATCAATTCGAATTCATTAAAATCAGTGATAAATTGCTTTTATTGTAATGCTCTGTGGTAAACAACATTTGTTGTTGTTTCCATTTTCGGTGTAAATATACAAAACCGATGGTTTTCCAATGCACGAACAGGCTACATACAACTGTCCATGTGAGAAAACTGTATACTCTAAATACACTCCACAAATTCCCAAGGATTCGCCTTGCGCCTTATTATGGTAACCGCAAACGCAAGGCGAACAGGAAACTATAGTCATTTCAATTCAGTTGGCATATCAGACGGAATCATTCGAATTCAAAAATTCTGTTGGATAATTCACAACATCTTCTTCATTGGTAACAGTATCCACAAATTTCTATGACACCAATACGCCAGGAATCTTTGATTGTATAGTCATGTTTAATTCCGTAACAAATTTGTTCTTTGCCGATAAAATTGCTCTGTCACTCAACCATGCATGCCATGTATATTTTTGTGTTATGTTAGGGAAAGCACATTCAAACAATACCTTTTTTTGACTGTACGAAACGGCAAAAATCATTTGGCAATGTTATCAATCCAGTGTCATCAACAGGCATTGCACCATTCCCAATTTTTAGCAATTGCTTAGAGAATTTTTTAGCAGATGGATCATTCTTCAGCTGAACACGAACGTTGTCAGTGAGTTTCAATGTTTTAACAAATCTCCATAAATATGAAGACGTTAATTTCATCGGCAGCTGTCGATCTAGGAGTGACGGACAATGTTTGCCTAAAATCGCCTGACAATAAAATCAATTCACCGCCAAACAATTCTGAATTATCTCGGAGATCTTTCATTGTTCTTTCTAAAGCTTCAACAGATTTCTTATTTGCCATAGTGCATTCATCCCAAATGATGATACTGCAACGTTTCAATAATCTTGCCGTTCCAGATGTTTTTGAAACGTTACATATGGGAGTTTCATTAACCTGGTAATTCTGTGGCAATTTCAAAGCAGAATGTGCTGTTCGATCACCATCTAACAAAGTGGCTACAATGCCAGAAGACGCCAATGCAAATTTATTCTGGGACCGTATCGTTGCCAACAACAATGAAATTAAAAACGTTTTTCCGGCGCCTCCTGGTGCATATAGGAAACAAAATCCACCGGCTTCACTATTGACATAATTGCATAATAATATCGTTCGCATTTTTGTTTGCTTCGCATTTAATGTCGAAAGATTTTCGTGAGCAAAAGCATTTAATTCTTTGCGATCGTATTGTTGTTCACTTTGCAGTTCTAACTCAAAAATGTCATGCATTGCACGATTAGGTGATGGCATTCCCAATTGTGTGATAATGTCTTGTTAGCAATCGACAAACAGAAATCTTCAATACAAATCAATGCTTCATTGTAAATTTCCGGCGTGAAATCCATTGAAGGATTACGATTTTTTTGACGCACTCGAAACAGAATATCTTCCGACAGACAGTCTTGAAATTTTATCCACAATTCAGATGGATTCGATGGAAAACAGGCAGACAAAATAATTGCAAACAAAGTACGAATTTGATAATGATGAGCGACAACTGCTGCATCTTCAAGTGTTTGTTCCCAATAATTATCATTTTCCAATAAATTAAGCTGTTGACACGCTTGTCAGTATGTCGTACACAGAACTCCATTGACTGCCCTTAACTGTTGAAATGATGTTGGCCCACGAACGTTTATTAACAGCAAACGTAAATAAAAACACTCAGAGTTATTGGAGTGAACTGTATAAAAACGTCCCAAAGTATCACTTGAAAATAAATTTTGATGGCCATCAACACGATTTCCTTGCTGGTGCCGTTGGAACTCCACGTAAAATACGTTGGCACTTCTGCATACAATAACGTTCCGGCAAAAGCAACAACTTCACACAATTTAAAAAATGCAGTAAGACTTGTATGAATGCAGTGTTCGAGTACGAGAAGAACACTGAAGATGGCAAACAGCCGAAACCGGTTTGTTCACAAACCAAATTTGACGAGGGTCGACTGAAAACCGTATCCAAATAAAAGTTCACTAAAATGGCTATAACTCAATAACCAATACACATACAGAGACCGTTTATACATAAAAACCTTGGTATTGAAGTCACCTTTTATATGAACTTTGCACGCATTCCAGAGAACATCAATTACTAACAGAATGCAACTTATTTTTATGTATAAAGATATAATGGGGGTGGAGAAATTTGAGAAAGTAATTTGTCTGGTAAATGATTAAATGTCAAGAATTGAGCTATCATGCTTTGATATTTATTTAGCAAAGAGCTGGTAAATTTTAAGCATGGAACGTTACGCTCTTGACCAAAGAATTTTAATTGTGAAAATTTGTTATTTATTATAATTATTGTGTTATTTTTCCCCATAATCAGGTTGCTTCTCGAAATTCGATATTATTGCTGACAATAAACCAACACAAAACACTGGTAGTGGCCGTAATAATGCAAACATATTTCCTGTAAAGTGTTGAGAATGAGCAGGGAACATAAACTCACCGATAATTGCGCAATACTAGAGTTACTTTGCGCATTAAAAACTTCATCTTCACTATTATAAAGTCCAACTCGTTCACGAATTAAAGCCGATCGATCATTGTTTACGTCGATTATTTGTGATTTGGCTGCTCAAGGAACTTAACGAAAGCAACGCATTTTTCAATACTATTATTATTTTTTATGCAAACAAACAATATTGTTCATATGGGGCTCGCAAAATATACAAAAAGTCCCCAAAAAACCATTGTATCCACAGAAATTAATTGTATGGTGCGGTTTGTGGTCAAGCGTTAGTATTAGCCCGTATTTGTTTCGAAAATTTGCTAGGAAACGCCTGCACCATTATAACCAATCAGTGAGTTTTGGTTTCAGCATGGCATGGCCAAAAGCCACACAGCCAACCAATTAAGTTATTGTGTGAGGAATTTCCTGGTTGTGTAATTTGTTGATTTGGCGATGTCAAGCGGCCGCTTCATTCTTATTTTCAGTGACAACTGACGTTCTGAAAAAATAAAATTTGGCGCTGCATTCACAAAAGAAGCGAAACTTTTTTGCTTATGTACTTTAAAATTTTTTAAAAAGAGCGAACCTCTACCGAGGAGCTAGAGGTAGACATTTACCTGACATTTAATTCCATTATTAATTTCTATGTTTCTATTTTATATTGCGCTGTAAGCCAATTAACTTCCTAACCTCAGATTTACCCACCTTTTATAAATATTATTTATTTATTTGTTTAGTTAATCGGCAGAAAGAATTCTGGGATTAAATATAAAAAAAGTGAGCATTGGCAGCAAAGGCCATCAGCTCCATTTCAAAAATATCCATAAAATTGTGGTTAACCATCGGTGTAATTATAGAAAATATAAACTTAAGTATAATTATACTTTGTTAGGAATAGATTGATGTCAATAATTATACTTTGTTAGGAATAGATTGATGTCAATATTAGAACAGATAAGTATGTCCAGTACTTATATGCAGCTCATGGAACTGTCTCAGAAAATAAGCCATATCACAAACAATCATCATGCATTTTAGTTTGAACTTTCCATTAGAGGATTACGCAAAAAAAATTATAGGAGGCGTGTATTTACAGAGGTATAGGACATTGAATAAAACAAAGACGATTTTTTATATTGAAAACAAGTTTTCTTTACAGGAAAGATAATCTTCTAGTATTGTAATTTAAAAATGAATGCCCTGATACCCTCAGACGTAGTCTAATCTGGTGTTTAAATTTTGTATGGCTTTTCCCAACATTTATGGCCGTATATCGACAATAAAGTGCCTAATGTTGTCCTCCAAGTGGTCAGTCGTTTCGATCGTAGACTAGTAACTTACCATATTCCCAAATAAAATAATCAAGCGGCGTTAAATCAGACGATCTTAGAGGTCAACTCATGGCTCCTAAATGTAAAATTATGCGCCTACCAAAAGTTTTCTACAATAAATCTATTGTGGCATAAGCTGTATGATATGTTGTGTATCCTTGTTGAAACTACAGCTTTTCCATTTCATGGCTGTTCAGCTGTTAAACGAAAAAGTCAGTAATCGTGGCTTTGTAGTGACCATTATTATAACTTTCTGATCACCATCGCTTTTAAAGAAGTGCAGACCAATAATTCCAGTCAGTTTATCTGGATTTAACCGTGTCTAAAAATACACTTGAGGATTATTATCGCTGCAAGTGCGGCAGTTATGTTTATTAACATATTGTTACCTTTATATCTTTTATAAACGTTTTGTTGTTGCTGAGTTCTTTATGGCCAAGTAAATAACACCAGATCTTTACAAGTTTATTTACTTTAACTACACACAAAGTTGACACTACAGAATAACTTACTTAAGATGCACGTCTGTACTTCACAAGTTTTATTTTTCAACTAATTAGCTATCCACTCAGACGCTGCCTTTCATATTTTTCCACTAGACGTCTGGAAAAATTAAGAATCTTCTGCTCCCTTTGTATCACATTTTGTTGTTGTTATGTTATTCAATCAATGTGTAGGCGCCTGTAGGCCTGTCCGTATTTTTGTTGTTATGCTGATAAAATTTCTTCCTGGAATTTATTTTAATATAGTTGTTGTTGTCTTGCGTACATAAGTTTTCTTAGAAAACTACGCAGTTAGTAAAAAGCATACATAATTGTTGTTGTTTTTCGTGTATAAAATTTTCACGCAGTGTGTAACTAGAAAGTTGTTGTTGTCTTGCGTGCATAAACAGTAAACAGCATACCCGATTGTTATTGTTTTACGATTAGAAAATTATTTTCTTTTAAAACTTAAGCAAGACGCATCCGTAAGAATATCTATTGAAACAAAAGTGATAGATGAATATATTGAACATAAAATGGGACACAGTACACGAAACGTGTTTCAAATAGAACAATATATTTTAAAATCAATTTGCACAATTTGAAACCGTTGTTCAGGCATCAGTCTATTCATGTACCAACTGTTGGTGATAAAATATTTCATTGGTTATATATAATATAATGATACTGTATTTTGGAAATATATAATTTTTATGGTCATTTTCGGTTTTAACACGTGGAAATACATTAAAATTCGCTAATTTCAACTCCAAAACAAAAACTTTGTTGTTCAGTGTTATCGGTCCGAACTTCTTTTAAAACAAAGCTGGTAACCGCTATAGATCATTATCGTTATCTTAGGAATCATGATTCCTAACATCTCGTTTATCAGTTGAAGAACCATTATGTGAAGAGAACTGTGGATTCAACGTTGTATTATGTCACACAGTTCGTGTCACAATTGATTTATTGAGGAAAACATTTGATAACTGCATAGTTTCCATGTATCGCTCTCCAAGATCATGCGATTTAACGCCCCTAGACTATGTCCTGTGGTGATATCTCGAGTCTCTAGCCTACGCCGTTAAGCCAGAAGCGATTGACTACTTTGGGAAATACATTTGCCGCGTTATTGTCGGAAGAAAAAGTCTTCACAAATTTGACATCTAGATTAAATTACGTCCAAGCCAGCCAAATCATATTTAAATCTTGAAGATTATCTTTTCAATAAAGTAAATATATACCTCTATAAAAACACCCTTTATTAAAGTCAGGTGACAAATATTTTATTTCAGTTCAGAATTTTTCATTTATGAACATTCAAAAATCAACATTCATGATATTTTTCATAAATGAGAAATCTAAAATTTTTTATTTATTTTTCACACTCATAAACGAACAACAAAAAATGTTCTGGTTATTTTCATACATGAATGCGAACAACAAGAATTATTAGTCTTATTCATATGTGATAAATGATAAATTAGCTACTTCTCATTAATGTTATTTTTCATAAACGTACATGTTCATTTATGAACGTTGAAATTTTATAAAATTTCTCATAAATGAACGTGAAAAAATTTTCTACCTACGATCGCAGTTTACCGTAAAATGTAGTTAAAATACATGCGAACATATTAACTCAAAATCAGAATAGCGAAGTATTCACTCACTGTTCATACATGTATGAATATGTACATTTCATTTTTTAGCCGCTTCTTCTCATACATGTGTGAGAGACTACAAATTATTTTGTGTTTTCTCATTTGTGAATGCGACGATTTATTTTTTTTTCTTTCTATCCCTAAGTGAAAAAATGAGAAACACACAAGTGTTCATTTATTTCTGAATATTTACAATTTTGATAATTTTTCATAAATGAAAAGGTCGTAAAAATATGTGCGTTAAGCATTCGCGTACATAAACGCACATAGTCGATAATGCGCAATTGTCGGCGTATGCAGAAAAAAAATGTTTTTTTTTATTTCTTTTAGAATATATTGCAATATTATATTTTGAGTTAATATGTACCCATGTGTTTTTACTACATTTTACGGTAAACTGCGATCGTAGGTAGAAAATTTTTTCACGTTCATTTATGAGAAATTTTATAAAATTTCAACATTCATAAATGAACATGTACATTTATGAAAAATAACATTAATGAGAAGTAGCTAATTTATCATTTATCACATATGAATAAGACTAATAATTCTTGTTGTTCGCATTCATGTATGAAAATAAACAGAACATTTTTTGTTGTTCGTTTATGAGTGTGAAAACTAAATATAAAATTTTAGATTTCTCATTTATGAAAAATATCATGAATGTTGATTCTTGAATGTTCATAAATGAAAAATTCTGAACCCTGCTCAAAATACAATATTGCAATATATTCTAAAAGAAATAAAAAAAAAATTTTTTTTCTGCATACGCCGACAATTGCGCATTATGTGCGTTTATGTACGCGAATGCCTAACGCACATATTTTTACGACCTTTTCATTTATGAAAAATTATCAAAATTGTAAATATTCAAAATTGAACACTTGTATGTTTCTCATTTTTTCACTTATGGGTAGAAAGAAAAAAAATAAATCGTCGCATTCACAAATGAGAAAACACAAAATAATTTATAGTCTCTCACACATGTATGAGAAGAAGCGGCTAAAAAATGAAATGTACATATTCATACATGTATGAACAGTGAGTGAATACTTCGCTACTCTGATAATTACACATGTACGTACGCAACAATTTCATTTTCACAGACAGGCGACTGACAAATTAGAAGTAAAGAATACCCCGTGTAAAACTAGCTTAAGTAATCATTAATTAATTTGATTTATTTATAATTAATTATTTTTCTATTTTCTTTAGAAATTCAAAATACTTTGGAATTATCTCAGCATTGAACTGTGTGAGCTTAAACAACAGTAGTTAAGAATAAATTAACACTCTTCGATCTTTTTCACCAAAAGAGAAATGTTAAGTAACAGCAGTATATGATACCGAACAGCGTGTCAGATTTTCTGAACCTTAACTTATTTAAAAAAAGAGTAATATAAAAATTTTAATAAAAAAAAAAGAAATACTACAATCTCTTCAAATATTCTATAATTTTTATTAAATATTTTATGTAATTTTTGTAAATTGTGATCGTTATATTTTTATATTTGTTTATATTTAAGTATTGAAAGCTTTAATTTCTAACTTTAGCTATTCTCATATATGTAAGTAAAAATATTATTTACTTAATAGTGTAACTTATTATTAGTTTAGGTGATATATAAAAAGTATTTTAAAATTTATGCAAGATTTGAATTGAGAGTTAGCAACACTAACAGTTAATTTGACAGTTGTCAGTTATATAGTTGAATAATATTTTAATAAAGCCGCTCATCTGATTAGGTTTGGAATTAAAATAATTTTGTTTACCATCTCTGTCTAAAACTAACGCATAAACTAGTAATACAATTGGTTTTTTTTTTCAAAATTGCATGTATACCTAAAATCTTTGAAAAAAATCTAACGGGAATATTGTGCCGTTATCTTAATGCATGCTGTAAAAGAAATATTGTATTAAAACAATGCATTTTTTTAAGCTCATCAGAATAGGTTTAACAAAAAAAAACAAGTTTTTTTTGATAAAATAACAATTGTTTTATTAAATTTGTTTAATATTTTATAAATTAAGAGTGTGTGCTTCCACCTTTATTTAGAATGACTTCGAATATTCTTTTTGGCATTGAATCATAGAGTTTGGCCAGATAATTCAGGTTGATTTCGCTCCAGGCTTCTTTAATGGCAGCAATCAAGTCATTTTTGTATTCGAATTGACGGCCCGACTCGTAAACCTTACGTAAAAGAAATCCCCATACATTTTTAATAATATTAAGGTCGGGAGAATAAGGAGGCCATTGCAGTAAACCTACATTCTGCCCAACAATCCACTGTTTCACCAGCCTTGCAGTATGAACTGGAGCGTTATCATGTTGAAAAGTTCAAGAAATGGGTCCAAAGATGTCACTGAATAGTGGAAAAGCTTTTTCTAGGACTCCTTTATAATTTACTGTATTCATTTTCGTTGAAAGAAACTGCAGTTCAACTGTGCCGTAATATGAAATAGCACTTCACATCATAACACCACTTGCACAGCTATGATTTCGCTTAAAATAAAGTTCTTCCTTACGGAGATCATGGAAATAGTAATTAAAACCATCAGGACCATCCAGATTGAACTTTTTTTCGTCTGAAAAGACAACACGTTTCCATTCGTCCTTCCAGGTCATGTAATTTTCACCAAACTTTAGGCGGTGTTCCTTACGTAAAGGATTAAGTGGTGGCTTTTTTTGTAGTTTCAATCTTTTTAAGTGTTTGGCATTTTGAATGACTCGCTTTACAGTCGCTCAACTTCTTTTACAACCGCTGATTCCTTCGAATTGGAGGCAGATCTAACGATCGCTCGTCTTTCAGTTGCTGAAGTTGCTCTATAAGTGCCTCCTTTCATGTTTTTTCCATAGGTATTTTCATTTCGTAAGAAATTACTCACATAATTTTGTCTTTTGTTAATTTTTTTGCAATTTGATTGTGAGAAAGGCATCCTTCTGCATAGATTTTAACTTTGACCCTTTCGGCTTCAGATAAAGGTTTTCCACGACCCATTTAAATTACAAATTGTTGTAACAGTTTAGAAATTAAAAAAAAATTATTCAAAACAACGCACTCGCGGTCAAACGTTATTGTAAACCTATTCTGATGATATTAATATTGCAATTTCCCGTCGTAACTGGCCGGTTTGTATTCGATGGCGAGCGCTTTCGATGCGTATGCATCATTTTCAAGCTTGTACTGGTGAGTAGTGTTGGCGTTCAGGTAGTTCTGTTATTAGGTTCGTTTATATTCAGGTAAGCAGAGTACCAGCCACCTGGCATTTGTATGCAAAGTGAACCTAACGATACCTCCGTCTTTTATTATTATGTAGGTACGTGTGTCCGTCTGAGGGTGTTTTTCGTTTGCCCGTTGGCATGAGTAGTTTCAATGGTGTGAAAATTGTGTCTGAGGTCGTGTTTACCTGTTCGTTTATAATGTCGTTGTTGAATGTTTTTGTTTTGTAGATTTCCATATTTTCAAGAATGTCTAGTCTTCGTCCTTTTTTGCTAGGATGTAATAATGTCATACATTCATTCACCAAGGGAAATAGCTTGGTGTGTGTCCGTGAGTGTCAAGATGTAATGCAAAGTTTGAATCTTCTCTTTTCCGTTTGTATGAGCGTATGTGTTCTGTAAACCTTGTTTTTAGTGTTCGTCCAGTTTGCCCTATATAGGTTCGTTTGCAGGTACAGGCAAGTCTGTATACCCCGCTGGAATTAAATTTGTCAGTTGTTTCTGTCGTTGTTCTGAGATAGTGTCTGAGGGTGTTTCCACTTTTTAATGCTGTGAGTATTCTTTCTTTTTGAAAAAGGTTAGTTAGTCTGTATATTTCTGGTCCTGTGTAAGTAAAGGTGTGCCGTCGTGTTGTATCGGCTGTCTCCTTGTCTTCTCTATTTCTGTTCTTAGTGTTGTATTGTCTAAGTAGTTTATCGATGGCAGGGGTTTTGTAGCCGTTGTTCTGATGACCTTAAAAAATGCATTGTTTTAATACAATATTTCTTTTACAGCATGTATTAAGATAACGGCACAATATTCCCGTTAGATTTTTTTCAAAGATTTTGGGTATACATGCAATTTTGAAAAAAAAAACCAATTGTATTACTAGTTTATGCGTTAGTTTTAGACAGAGATGGTAAAGAAAATTATTTTAATGCCAAACCTAATCAGATGAGCGGCAGTGTATAGAGGCCTTGTGATTGAGAAAGAACTAAATGATTTCACCACAAGAAGTTTGTTTTTTAAAACAAAATAAAACAAAAAATATAGATTAAATTTTTATTGTATTACGAAGAGAAAATTTTGGCAAATATGAATGCAAAATGATATCTGGCAAATGCCACCACGACCACGCTGACAGAAGTCGGCTTTTTCATTAAAGATTTTAATCTCTATTTCGTTTTAAGGCTGAATTCGAATCGATTGGCTACGTAAAGACTCTGCCCTTAACATAGGCCTACAAAAAATAGTCCAGTTATATTAAATCACACAATCTGACTGGCCAATTAACTGCTGATTGTCGTGAAACTATGCGATCAGGGAGTTTGGTTTCCAATAAAGTGTTTATTTCATTAGATGTGTGACGTGTGGCATCGCCCTGTTGCAACCACATATCGGTGATATCCATGTCGTCATTAATAGGCCAAAATTGAGTTGTTAACATCTCGCGATAGCGTGATCAAATTATCGTTACCGTATTTCCAGCCTTATTTTCGAAAAAAAAACGGCCTACTTATGCCTCCAGACCACCTAGCGCTTCATAAAGTTGCACGCTGAGCATGCAAAGGCTTCTTAGTAATCGTTATAGGCTTTTAGAAGCCCAAATGCATTAATTTTGCTTGTTGACATACGCTGACAAGTGCCCCTGTAGGTAGTGTACTAGCTTTTCAGTGTGGGGGTTGTGGGTTCGATTCCCAACGAAGACCTTGCTTTTTTTTCACTACAAAAATAAAAAATTTACTGTCGGTGGGGCTGCTCAGCGATGAGGACAAAGTCATTGGTCGCTGTGCTGTCTTTTATACGGCAGTTAATTTCCGACTATCCTTCTACTTTCACCTCCTGTCGCATCTCTTCTCTATCCTAAAGAATGTAGCACGGTACTTGACTAAATAGCCATTGTTGCCTGAAGTGCTACTTCTCTTTAAAAAAAAATGTACTTCGTCTGAAAAAATGATGTTTTCAGGAAAAATAGCCAGCGTTTCCTAAATGTATTGAGCGAATCTACGGCGATGTGAATGGTCGGTCGTCTTCAATTCCTGCAGCATTTGAACCTTGTAAGGCATCAAAGTCAAATCCCTACGCAAAATTCCCCATGTGGTGGTTTTTAATAAACCGAATAGTTAAGAACGTCGAGGAATTGATGAATTTTGATCTTCGGATCAACCCTGTGGCTTACGACTACGATGTTTTCAGCTAAAAGACCCAGTCGAACACTCGTCTCAAATTGAACCACTAAATTCTTAATAGCGGTCTCTGTAGAATGATTATGTTGTCCGAAAATAGAAAAAATGAAACTTTAACAGAACCACACCATTTTCATAATGGACTTTAATTATTTTAATGCGATTTTATTGTGAAATTGAATTAATTGTAACAATTGCCAATGCATTTACAACGAATGTGTCGAAAAACTAAATGCCAAAACTATCATGTTTTTGGTGTTGTTGTCACAATTGAAAAAACAAATTTCTTGTTGAAAAATCCAATATTTCTAAAACATTTTTATTTCTCAGACAAAAGAAAAGCTAAAGTGATGGAAGCAAATCTCTCAAGAAATAAATTATTTTCACAGGGTAAATCAGCAGACTTTTTTCTATTTTTAAGCCAAAATGTCTTATTAAATTATATTTAGAAAAAGTTTCAGAAATATATTGTGCTTTCAACTAAATTTTGAGACATGATTGATTTATAATATAATTTTGTTTAGTACTTAATATGTTATACTTAGCTCTTTTAACTTGTGGCTTATAATTTTATTATAGCTGTACTTAACAATTGTATCTTAAACGATGTAAATTTATAATGTGAAATAAATTTTAATTCTAAAAGTAATAAAAATGTATTTCTTTCTGTATTTAGAGCTTTAGAAATAAATTGAAAGCTTAAAGCTTTCACAAAATTATATCTAAAAAAAATAAAATAAAAAAATGTAATAAAATGACGAAATATTGTTAAAATTTCTGTAGAAATCGACGTTTTACCAAAAATGTTCAATTTCATAGAAGTTTTATTTTTTTTTTAAATTAATAGAATAAATTATTAATCCGCCAATTGCGAATTGGACTCACACTCGCAGTTTCGAGCTAAACTTTAATTTTTTAATTTTATTTTTAAACTTATGGCAGATATTGATTGAATAAAATTAGTTTAAAGTTTTCTGGAAGAAAATAATTTTGTTTTCATCTCTAGGACGTATAGTTTACGAATAAATTGAGTTTAAGGAACTCTAAGAGAAAAAATTATTTTTGGTCAAAAAATCTTTTTTTATACATTTTTCTAGTTCCATTAAAAACTTTCTTTTCGGTTCCAAATTTTTGTTTGAGTGATAACGGGATATGCTTATTTATGCTACATTTGTGATCACCTATATAATGGTACGAAGATGAGCTATTAAGCTTTAAAAGAAAATAATTATCAGAAAAAAGGTAAGCGAGACGACCGTATTTTACAAACTGCGTAGTTTTTTAAGAAATCTTATACATCTAAGATAACAACAATAGACTTATAAGAATTACTACCAAATAAGATAAATAGCAGAAAACAAAAACAACTAACACAGAACAAAAACAAAATACTCCGCTAAGCAGGCGCCTAAGCTGAATGATAATAACAACAACAATATGGGGTAAAGATGTTAAAGTTGAATATTTTTGTATGTGCGAGAACCGCTTAAACCAGCTGTATAAGCACCACTTACTTGCTGGGCAAATGAATTAATAAAAGTTGGGTTATCAGTGAGTTACCATCGTGTTTATTTTGGCTGTATTGGAACTAAATAAATCGTTTAATTTGATTTAAAACTCTAAAGTACTGTGCAATAAAATAAAACTCAAAATAACAAAACATTTATTAAAAAGGAGTAAACGTAAGAATATTTTATACAAAAATCATATCACAAAAATTTCAAAATGGCTCTATGACGCTTCAAAATTCGAGTTATTGCTTGTGAGCACCTATGCGTGATAATATTTACATTTAAACCTAGCTGTGTGAGCCATAACCAGATGGTGGATCATAACACTGTCGATGAAGTGTAGCGTCATCCTTGCCGTAGAAGGCCTTCAGATACGTATATTCTCCACTTACTCCCAGTTGCAACTTCAAAAGTTCGGAGCAGGCCGCTGCCTTCACTCCTTACTGAAGAGTTGGAGACTTGGAGAGAGAGAGAGCGAAAAAGAGAGAGAGGGAGAGCGAGATCGTTCAGTATATAAAACTCATATTTATCAATCTTCATTTTTTTAAGATTATTTTGTTTAAGAACCCACTAGATTATGGTATCCGTGAAGCATATTTCAGCTTAACCTACCGAACTTAAGCCGGGATATTAATCAATAACCTGCTATAGAGGTATACAATTTTGAAAGGGAATAAAACTAAGCTGCATTTTTTAAATTGATATGAAATTATATTTATCCGAAAGATAATCTTATGGCATTATAATTGAAATATGACTTCCTGCCACGAGTAGCTTGGACATTGTCTAAGCTGCGGGTTCAATTTTCGATGAATTTTGTTAACATTTGTGGCCGTATGTCGGCAATAACGCGGCGAATGTTGTTAAACCAAGAGTGATCAATCGTTTCGGGCTTATCGGCGTAGACTAGCGGCTTCATATTTCCCCACAGAAAATAGTCTAGCGGTGCAGGATCTTGAAGCCAATTCACAGGTCTGAAACGTGAACTATGCGGTACCAAAATATTTAATTGTGGCATAAGTGTTGTGACATATTGCACCGTCTTGTTGAAACTATAGTTCCTGCACAACATGGTTGCTCAAATGACTAATCATTGCTCTGTAGAGAACAGTATCGTTTTCAATCAAGTACGGACCAATGATTTCACCAGATCATAAAGTGCACTAGTCAGTTTTTCTGTATGAAGTGCCTTTTTTGAGCATCATCTCACTCCAAAGAGGGTGTATCCTTTGAAACAAAAGTGAGCTTTTTCGCTAAACAAAATTCTCTTCTCTCTGAAAATCCGGATCGTTAGTAATTTTGTTATGGGCTCAATTTGCACAATTTGAAAGCGTTGCTTAGGCGTGAGTCTAAATGCTAAACCAAATTAAACATAAATCACTTGACAGCTGACAAAATGGCGGCCAGTTAAAAAAGTGTTGCCAACTTAAAGTACTATACCTCTATAAACAAACCTGATACTTATTTATTTGCGTTTTATTTTGTTTTTAATACTTTCGTATCCTTTTGTTTTCTTTTATACTGCAATAGAAGTTGTCCTTTTATTCCTATTTAAAAAAAAACATCACACTTCCCTGTCAATTTTCTCACTGTCGTTAAGTATTTTTTGTTTCTTTCTAAAGAAATAAAATTTTCTATTTGCTCTGATGATGAAATACGAGCATTAAGAAGAACAAAAAAACTTTACGTTTTTTGTATTCTATTAATTTTATTCATGCCTTTTTATCTGACAGAAACAGAGAGTGTGTGATTCAAGTTTCTTCATCCTTTTACTAACTTCTACTGGCATACATATTGTATATACATGTATGTGTGTGTGTGTGTGTGTGTGTGTGTGCGTGTGTGTTTATGTTGTATGTGTCACAACTCGTATACAAGTTGTTAAGTTTGAAAAGAAATTCAAAAGGAGTTTTATTATTTATCATGGTGTTTTTGTTTTTGTTTAATGAGTACAAAAAAAAGGGAAAAGGTCCTTTCATTCTTTTATTCTTAAAACTAAATGTTTTATTACATAGAATTTGATTATAAGGTTTGCTTATGGGAATGGGTAAATAATCAAAATAAATCAATTAAAATTCTCTGCTCAAGAGTATAACCGTTCCCTGCTTAAAATTTTCCAACTTTTTAATAAATAAATGTCGAAGGATGAAAGCTTATTTAATAATTTGAGCTGCCACCTTTCTAAGGGAGTCCGGCAGTTACCCTCTAAGGTTTGAGCTAGGAGAAATTGAAAGGGCAATATCTGATTTAAAAACCAGGAAAGCTCCTGAACTACTTGAAAAAACTAGTAACAAGATGTTATTTGAATTACACTGTATGGCCCGGAAAATTATTCTTTTTATCTATAATGCCATTTTACGACTTGAATACTTTTCCATAGAGGGGAATAATTCCTTGATAACTATGATTCCTAAGTCAGGAGAAGAGCACACAAAGGTAAAATCATACAGACCTATTAGCCTTTTATCAAATATATCAAAGCTGTTAGAGAGAATACTAATAGCTAAGCTGAACCCGATTCTGAGCGCGAAAGGATGTATTCCGAACCATCAATTCGGTTTCAGAAAACAACATGGTACGATTTAACAAATGCACAAATGTGGTTAAAAAGACATTTGAAAAAAGAAAATACAGTTCTGCGCTTTTTATTGACATTTCCCAAACATTTGACAGGATATGGCATGAAGGTCTTATGTATAAGTTATAGCTGAACTTGCCAGAAAACTTATAAAAGATCTTAAAAAGTTATTTAACTGATCGAATGTTTATATTAAAAAGAAGGAGATTTTCTAAGCTCGTCTCAACTTATAAAAGCTGGAGTACCCCAAGGTAGTATTTTGGGACGCATTTTATATTTGCTGTACACATCCGATATGTCCCGATTGGTACCCTAGTGCACACATTAACTTTGGCTGATGACATTGCTCTTTTAAGTATCCACAAAACCTCCCAAATAGCTTCACAACATTTACAAGATCAAAAAAAAAATGTTTGAAGAAATGGAGAATAAAGGTGAATGAACAAAAATGTACTCATATAACTTTCACACTGTGTATGGACTCATGCGCACCTATTCGCATAAATAACCAAATGATATCACAGCTTTTAGACGTCAAATATATCGGTTTATATCTTGATCGCCGCCTTACATGAAAAAGTCACATAGCATTCAAACTAACACAAATGAAGTTAAAGGGAGACCAACTAAACTGGCTTATTTGGCAGAAGCTTAACCCTCGGCATAGATTGCAAACTTCTACTGTACAAGTCGATCTTCAAACCAATTTGGTGCTGTGGAATACAATCTAGGGGTACTGCTTCAGCAAGCAATATTGAAAAAATTAAAAAGTACCAAAATAAGATTCTGCGATTAATCACAGAAGATCTAAATATGCCATCAATCAAAGCAGAAATATCAAAACAAGCAGTAACGTATTTAAAGAAGCTTGAATCTCATCCTAATCCTTTGGCGCATAACATTCTAAATGAATCTGGTTTCATCCGACTAAAAAGAATGGATACAGCTTTTCTTGGCCGTACACAAGAGGGATGACCCACAGATGGCAGCTAAACCATCACTTACATACTATTTGGTCTTGCAGTGGCTGGACTTAATTTAAATTTTTAGACATTGGATATAAGTAGTTAGTTATTGATAGTTTGAATATATTTAAGATAAGATGTATATATAAAATTTGAGAGACAATTTACTTTCTAACCTCAAATTTGCCCATTAGGTGCACAGAAGCACTAGAACTTTCATAGTTGGAGCCTGTTCAAAACCATTAGTTTTTTTTTCACTAGCTTGCTCACTTTTAAATTAATGTCATCAGTCGTTAATTCCGTTTGTCAATCGATTTGAGTAGATTACTTGCCAATTTACACAGTGAAAACTCGTTGACTGACCTGATGTTCTATGGTTCGAAAAGTTTTTTTCCATCCAAATGAAAAAAAAAAATATTAAAAATTATTATGTACCCGAGATGCCAGATTTCGAAGTTCGCATTCTGGAATTTCCGGATTCTTTTGTGGGATTCGAAATTATCGAATACCCCTGGAAAGTCAAGGCTTTCCAAAGTTTCTGCAACTATAAGCTTTCTAAGCTTACAATTGTTTATTTGGTTTTTTGGACAATTGTGAGTTGGACTCACACCACAAGGGTTCCTTATCATATAAGCAATTCAGTTTTCCATTTTCCCATAATGACAAAATCTTTGCGTTCGTGCTGAGAAACCTTTTACTTGTGAAGAAGTTCTTGTTTTCGTTTTTTTGCAAAAGTATGTATGTATGTATTTGTTTGTCGGTTCATGTGTGCGAAAGGAAAATTTGTTGTTTTTGTAACAAATCTCATTTGTAGAAATAATCAGGTTTATATGTGTACACTTTTGAAGTTGTTTAGAAAATATTTTATTTTTTTTTTTTGGAATAAAATTTAAAAATTTAATTTTCAATGACTCTTTTTAAAACAACATAAAAAACTTTTTAATGTGGAACATATTCGAAATTATTTTATCTCTTAATCTTTAAATGGTTTGCATAAAAATTAAAAAGTTTTGCATATTTTAAGAGTAATAGTTTATTTAATTGTTAATTGATTCAATTACTTATCTTTATATATAAAAAAAAGTCGGGATTTCCTTCCTGACGCTATAACTCCAGAACGCACAAACCGATTTCCACGGTTTTGCATTGGTTGGAAAAGCAGGAAAATAGGGAAAATCATTTTTCACATACAGCGCCATCTGATAAATAGCATGCACTACAACGGCACCAGTACATGGTTTGTGAGTATTCCTTACGAAAATAAGTACGTTTCATTTTAAGTAGATGGCGCCGGTGCGTGATACATTGTTTGACAGCTACTCATGCGCACGTGAAATTGAGGTTAAAGTTATTCGTTTCCTAACAGTTCAATTGGAAACCATCGAATCAATCACGTGTATTGTGCAAATTTTCATTCAACTTCAGCAGCAGGCATTTGCAGGTAGTAAGTTGAACTGCGTAACTGTGTGATTCGATTTACACCCGCGCCTGGCCATAAAGCCTTAATCAGATGGTGGACCAAACCATTGCATAATTTGGAACGTCATGCTCGTCCTAGGAAGCCGAAGCTATAATTCTATGCAACAGAACTTTCTAGTTGCAACTTCGATGATTCCAGAGCAGGGCTGCAAATCATCACTCCTTGCTTAAGAGTTGGAGACTTTCCAACTCCTGTCCAGAACACATGTCTTGCATGCTCACTGGACTGGATCATTCACCTAGAGTGTCATTAACGGCGAAATGATCCTGGACACCATATTAAACAAAAGACCTGATATGGGGCCGCGAAACCACAAACACCACGTTACTCCCATATAGGGGCCAACCTCAATGATCAGCCAGAGAACTATTAAATGTCTAAAGAGACAAATAATGAACTCTGGGGCACACTGATCCCCGTGGAAATAAAGTGGAGTTTCCAGTTGAACCCCTGCTGCCTTCAGGGGACTGGGCTTCCTTTTCCCCCAGTTGCACTGTGTCTAGATAGTAGAGTATTCCATAAAGACCATATATATGTGCCCCCGGGGAGAAGTTGAACTGCGTAAATTATGTGGATCGTGCATTTGAAGTTAAATTAACTAGTCTGTCCATAGTATAAAATCCGAGAGAACGACGTGCAAACTTCGATCGCCGCACAAGACATGCAAGCCTGCAACAAGTGTTTTCACATAATTTAAGCGAAGAAAGGCAAAATATAATAGGAGAAAATGCCCGATTGAAGCAACGCGTGAGCACACGAAGATCATTGGCATCATACAAACGCTTGGCATTCCAATATGATCCCACTGCGAACTACAGTGATGATGACAATTTAGAAATTGGACCAATGAAGACCGTATGCCGATATTGCAATGCGTTAAAGTTCAAAGGAGAAATGGCTGAATTGTGCTGCGCAAGTGGAAAAGTCAAACTGAAACCATTCTTTAATGAAACTGATCCGGATTGCAACCATTTTCTTCAACACATCCTTAAATACAATAACTGCTTTCGCATGACTTCCTTGGAGCTAAAATATCATTCGAGAAGGCGGCATCATGCCGACTTGCAATGTAAAAGATTTTATTCAACCAATCTCACACCAATCAATCACACCAACATAATCAATTGCAACACATAACAACTACACATAGATCACACACTACACCATCACACGATCAGAAGTCACACCGTATTCTTTAATAATAAACAAATTAATTATTCTACAAATATATCATTGTTTTTCACATGGGCAGCTATACGTTGCGTGTTCACGAGTTGGGAAACCATCCACTTTGTTTGTGTTAACGTCAGACCAAAAAACAAAAAATGTGATTTACCAACAAAGAGCACTTCAATGAAACGGATAATTTGCGGACACGTGTAACGCTTCGATTCAGTATTTACTTTGGATTCACTTTCATTTTTTACTTAGAGAAGTTCAACTGAATTCCGCTTCATTTTTGTAATCGAAATGAATGCATTATTGTTGTGCAATGAAATAAAATTTTTCCTTTTCAAATACAAAACAAAAAAAAAATCATTTTTTTTCATCTTTTAATCCCCAAACGAAATGTTAAAAAAAAGAAGCTATCTGTAGAAATGATTGAAAATAAACAATGTTTTTTGTTGTTTTAAAATGTTTTGCTGTGTTTTTATAGAAGTGTTTTTGAGTCTTGCTGTCTATGCTATGTTGATTTTATGAAAGAATTCTCATGGAATCAGTTTGGCTTTGGATATAAGACTTTTAGGTTTTTCTATACAATATTGGGGTAAAATTCACTGATGAGCTATGTGAGCAATAGTGAAATTGCAATATGGATATGCTCTCCCCCGCAGTAATACATTTCAAATATTTTTTTATTTTTGTTGGAATAAATGTTTTATGAGAATATCATAAAACGTTTATTTTTTAACCAAAATTTTTGTTATAAATATTTCGTGAGAATATCATGAAATATTTATTTAAAGGAGCCAAGCACGAATAATAAAATTGCTTAGATTGTGATATTTGTTTATACCTTAGGGGTTTATTGATAGATGCATTTGGGCTTATAAACTATCTGGTCTCTAAAAATTTTTTATCACTTATACTCATGCATGAAAATTTTAAAATAAATTCTCTTAAAAAGCTTCTTAAAATAATTTCCCAAAAATAATCCTAATTTTCAAAAATGACATCTATAAAACTAAATTAAATTTAATCATAAAACAAATGTTGTTTCTAAAAACTCTCCTTATTAATTCAATCTTCTGAGTGTTTATAACAAAAAATCAGCAACAAAATATAACCCTCTCAGCAGTTAAAAACATTGTACATTAATTCCATTTCTGTATCCAGGAAGTTGTGACATTTAAATGTTCCACCCAAAACAAAAAAAAAAAATCAAATCTACTTACAACAGCTCGTTGTAATTTACAAGGATGTTGTAACTATACCCTTGTTAAAGTTTCTAATTTAACCATATGCTCTTTTTCTTGTCTATTTGCTTGTTTGTCAACCAGAATATATATTTAAATTATATTTTAACTTACATACGTTATAAAATAAAAAAAGGAGGAAGAAGAAGAAACAGAATAAAACACAAAAAAACTTTACAAATTACAATTGTAATTGTGAATGTTCTGCAAGTAAAAGGAGGTGCACGAAAAACTATGTTCACATAAGAAAAAACCTTAAAGAATCTGTCTAATATGTTTCTATATTACCTGACATCCTATCAGATATATAAATAATAAAATATATACGTCAGATACCATTTTATGTTTTCTGTGATAATATATAGTTGCAGTGAATAGATTATAATTGCATTATATTTTTTCGTAAGCAGTGGTTTGGTCATACTATAGAGCATTTAAATCTCTGCAGATATTTGCAGATAAAAAATATGATTTCAAATACCATTTTTTGTTTTCTGTGATAATGTATATATTTGCAGCGAATAGATTATATTTACAGTGGCAGTGGCTTGGTCATATTATAGAGCAGTGATGGGCGAACTTTTTTGGTGGCTGGCTAATAAATTAAAAAAATCTTGCGGCGGGCCATTAAATTAAAAAAAAAAAAAACATAGACGGTCATTCATTAAAAAAATATGGGGTTGCTATTCAATATAAAGTTCGGTTTAAGCTAAATATTTATTAGTTATATTACGTAATATTTTAAAACAACATAAACATTTTATAAAATGCGGTTTATTATGATTTTAAGATTTTCCAGATGTATGGGAAGCATGGATCTGTTTCTGACTTGACATAATTTCCTCAAAATCTGGTTCCAGCTGGGAGGATACGACTTTTAATAAATAAAATAGACTCTCGTCTGACAATCGGTTTCTTATTGAATTTTTTCTGCATTTCATTACTGAAAAGGCTTGTCCACATAAATATGAGGAAGCAATAACTGCCATAATTTTTTGCGCATGATTAATTAGCTTTGGAAATTCATCTTTTGGTAAGGATTTACAGAAATTAAGCTTATCTGTATTTAAAAATAGCTGTTTTAAATTATTATTACATTGCAATTCTATAATTTCCAATTGTAGATCAGATGGAACATTCTCAGGACTAATATTAAAAGGCATTGAAAAAATATCTAAACATGGTTGAATTTTTTTAAAGTCAGCAAATCTGGCCTCAAATTCTGAATACAGTTTTAATAAAGATTGTGAAAAGACTTTTAACTTCTCTTCACTCACAGGCCTCAAAGAATTAAGTCTTAGAAAATGAGTCAAATCATTTTTTTCCAAACATTTAGAAAATATAAACAATTGAGTGTAACAAGACCTCAAACTGCCCCAAGTTTCATCTATAAATTGATTTCTTCCCTGTAACTTCTTGTTCAGTTTATTATAGTGCTTGAGTAAATCCGTGAAAAAAGCAAACTCGATGCACCAATTCTTATCCTCCAATATTTCCCACTCATCCCAAATTTCAGTTTTGGTTTTTAGAAAAACTTTAATTTCTTCGAGAAGACTCCAAACTCTCGAGACGGCATGCCCAGAACTCAGTCACCTGATCTTTGTGTAATAAAGTACATCTGACAATTCTGCATCAACTCCCGATAAAAACTCTTGAAATTGTCGATGTAATACACCACGGGCTCGAATGGTATTAATTAATTTTAAAATAATATTAAGTACGTGGTTAATATCCAAGGCAGCCTTGCAAAGGACATCTTGGTGGATTATACAATGTAAAAAAATTGTTTCGCTTTCAGGATTCTGACTTTTATAAACTCCTGCAAACCCCGTATTTTTTTCCACCATGTTAGGTGCTCCATCAGTTGTTAAATTAATTAATTTGGAAATTGGGGCATTAGTGACTGAAAAATACTTAAACTTTTTAAGACGTCCATGGAGTTGATTGGTTAAATTAGAAGAAATCGCTTTAATTCTCTTTGTGACCGTTCTACATGACAGCCCTATAGATTCCAAATCTTTTACCTTTTCTGGGCATAATATTTTTCCAATGCTAATTAACACATCCTTAATAAATTCTCCTTAAAAAAACGGTTGGTTACTTTTTGCTATATTATAGGCAACAATGTGACCAGCTTACGTGGAGGATCGCTGGACACTTCTTTGATTTTTAAAAAACATTTGCTGACTAGATATTTTTCTTTTCAATTCCTCTGAATGAACTTTTTTGTCTTCATCTGTCATTTTATAGTACTTCGACCCAAGATGTTTTGAATTAAAGTGCCTAGCGAGATTATAATCTTTTAGTACAGCTACCGGTTCCTGGCAGATAAGACAAATAGGTTTTTGGTTATATTCCATAAAGAAGTACTTCCATGTCCACTCTTCTTGAAATACTCGACACACCGAATCAATTTTTCTCTTTCTATTTTCGATTGACATTCATGGGGGTATTTACAATACACTTTATTATTTTAATTACACAAATAAAACTGTACATTGCCAACTTTATAATTTTATTTCACAATTCACAAAATTGTCCATTTATATCTTTTTTAAAACAGATGTACGATTTACAGTCCTATATACGATTACATGTCAGATATGCCTATAAATGATATTTAAAACATTGCCACTTATGCGGACGACACAGCTATTTTGTATGCGAATGAGTCCCCACAAGAAGCCTCTGCAATGGTGCAAAGGCAGTTAACTCTGATTGAGCAATGGTTACTAAAATGGAATATTAAAATAAACACCCAGAAATCATCTCATGTGACCTTCACGCTAAGAAAAGGTGATTGTCCATCACTTACGTTATATGGAAATACTATTCCAAAATTAAATAAGGTAAAATACTTAGGCCTCCATTTGGATAGAAGACTAACATGGAAGGATCATGTTAAAGCTAAAAGAGAGTCCTTAGATATTAAAACAAGAAAAATGCATTGGCTCTTGAAATCAAGATCAGAACTGAGTCTGCAAAAGAAAATAAATTTATACAAAACGACTTTAAAGCCAGTTTGGACTTATGGCCTTCAACACTGGGGCACAACAAGTAATTTTAATGTTGAAATACTTCAAAGATATCAATCAAAAACGTTGCGGTTATTGACACAATGATCTGAAAATACTCACAATAAAGGAAGAGGTCAATAATTTCAGTGAAAAATATTTGAATAGATTAAGCAACCACTCTAACTTGTTAGCTATTTCACTTCTGGATGATAGTGAGGAGATACGAAGACTGAAAAGATTACATGTTCTTGACTTACCCTTCAGAATATAGTTAAATTTACGCACTTACTATTTTGTAATTTTTGTTAAGTTCACTGGAACTAAATAAAATAAGTCATTTTTAAATTATTCATAAATTTTGCTTAATATTTTTATTGTAAATAGATTGCAAAATAAAAGAACTAAAAAAAACCTTATTGAAGCAATAAAAAACTACTTCTTGCACATTCTTTAATTTTGTGCATGAGTACAACAAAAGACATCATCCGACAAAGTTTTGAGAGCATCGTGTGCTCAACATTAAATCTCAATTTTACGGTTTTTTTTTAATTTGAATTTTAAAACAGTTTTGTCTCCATTTTACACTCATTAAAACGTACATTAAATCTATGTTATATTTCGTTATCAAATTAAATATTTATATACGAGTATAAGAGAACAAAAAGGTCAGCAATTACAACAGCAAAAAACATTAAAATTATTTTAATTTCGAATGCTTAAATTGGTTTGAATATATAATTAACTAAAATTAGAATAAAGGAAATTGAAAAGAATATAAAATAGCAGATAACTTCAGTTAATTAGGGATAATTAGTGGTCTAATTTCAATCTAAAAATATTCGAACTTAATACATTGCAAAGATCATTGCAGAAATAGATTGTGTTTTGTTTGATGCACATTGGGACACATATACTGATGGTATCGAAAATCCTTTTACCTATAAAATTTTTTAAAGAATACTGAGGGCTCAAATAGGTTTTTTAAAATCAACTACTGTTTTCATATCATAGAATTTGCAAGCCTAATTCGAAATTCAATTTAATGGTATTCAATTCAGCATCTTGTTTTGTCCATAGTTTTGTCTTTTAGAGAAGCGATAGAAAATATGGGCTCATTAACGAAATTTATTTTTAGAGGGGAAAGATTGATGTTGCTCTTCTATTTTAAGTTTGAAAATAGCTGCGAATAAGTTTATTGAATAAAAACAGAAAGAAGAAGAAAAAGTTTTTGAAAATAGTTGGCAATATTTTGAAAAGAAAACTGAAATAATATCTGAAATAATTAAAAAAATTTTTAAATACAAATTAGTCACTAGTTTTTATGTCCAGTTGGGAGAAAATTTTCATTATGGAGACGACAATTTTTTTTTTAATTACAAAAGCTTTTAATGGCGATTTTCAACTATCAAACTTCCTATGTTGTGAACAAAGCATATTAAGCAGGACTGGGAGTGTCAGACTAAAATGTAAAAGAATGAAAGCTGTCGCAAGTTAGGCTATAAACACATTAAGGTTAGCAAGCTACAGGCTACAATATGTCAAAAATAAAATACTCACTTGTATATGAGAATGATTATTTTGACGGCAGCACGGCAGGTTGTTGTCTGGGCTGCTTTTATCGTTGTAGTCAAATTAAACTGATTTCTATTTCTTTTGACTGCAATACAAAAACAATGTCCACAACATAACAAAGTATTTATAGCAAAGCAGTGCTTAGAAATATTTTGTACATCTTTTTATAATTATAATTTTTTTTTTAAAAGAGAAGTATCACTTCAGGCAACAAAGCCTATTTAGTCAAGTACCGTGCTACTTTCTTAAGGAAAGGGATAGAGAAGAGATGAAACAGGTGGTGACAGTAGAAGGATAGTCGGAAATTATTTTCCCTTTCCTAAAGAATGTAGCACGGTACTTGACTAATAGGCAAAAAAACAAAAACGTTTAGTGAAATTGACATTAACATTTTATTGATAAAAACAAAAGTGAGCGTCATCACTGTTGAATGTAAAATGGACTTACTGGGCGATAAGTATTTTAAACAGAATCATGATTTTCAAAATATATTTGCCAATTTGGAAGCGTTGTTCAGGCATTAGTCTATTCTTTTAAAATAGATTCTTAAAAAAGCGTTGCCAACTTAAAGTTGTATACCACCTTAAAAAAATTATTTTTTCTTTTAACAGGAGCATACAAATTTTTTTCTCTGTGTATGAAATAGCATCATGAATATAAAGAAAATTTCTCTGCTTTCTTTCTTTATTTTAAGGTTAATATCTTAAATTATGAAAAAATTATTTCATCAACATTTTTGGGTGTGTTAAGTTATATTTTTGTTTGCTAATAGTTTTCTTTAGTATAAGAAACAGTATAAGAAAATGTATTTCTTGTTGTGCTGATTGCTGATTGAGTCTTATCTTTTAGCATGCAGAATTGCTTTCTTTCTTTCATTTTTACATAAACTTTCGGTGTAAGCAACAGTTCTAAAATATTTTCCAACTCAGCAGTTTGTCTTGAACAATCAACGCATATTAACAAAATCCTTTTTATCTATCCTTTTTATTATGATTTTAAATGTCCTTAAGTTTAAAGAGCAAAATCTAAAAAAGGGGTTAAGCAAAGATTTGTTAAATATTGACATTTTTCCTTTTAAGTGAGTGAGTGCGTTTCTATTTCATATTTTTTTTGTGTTTTATATTTTTACCACAACCAGCCTTTTAAGGGTTCTCTTATTGTGGTTTAATAAAACTATTTGGGCTGCAAATTAATTTAACTAGCCTTCAAAATATGCCATACCAAATTCGCTGACCTGGCAAAGATTTTTCTAAATGACATCTTTGACATCATGAGCCAATTCAAAAATGATTTTGTTTTAATTTTAACTTGTCCAAATAAGCTGAAGTAATAGTATTTAGAAAATTGTGTTAAGTATTATGGGCTCTTAGCATAATTAAAATAGACAAGAATAAAACTTAATGGATATGAAATATTAATTTGCCTTAATAACAATCATTCATAGATTTCAGATGGGCGGGGGTTAATGACTAAAACATCCCCATTATTTTTGGATACGGCTATTTAAGGCAAAACTTAATGCCACATGTTTTTTAGAAGCAGTGTGATATTTAGCGGTTACATCAAGTGGGCAAATTAAAGTTTAGGAAGTAAATTATTTGTCATATGATTAAAAGTTGTAAACTAACTATCACCCTTTAACATATATTTAGTAAAAAGTTGGGAACTTTCAAGCATGGAACGCTACACTCACTTTTAAGCTTTAATTGTGAAGATTTACTATCAAAATGGTGAAAGTAAAATTCAAAACGGGTTTTTTTTTCTTCCTCTTTTAATCGCTAACTTCGAGGCTCATGGTATTTGACAATAGAGCAAAACAATACACTCCCAGTGGCAGTAGTGATACAAACTTAACTGCTGTTAAGTAAAGTATTAAGAATGATCCCTAAACATCGCAATATTATAATTTATATTAAATTTGTTAAATATTTGCTTTTTAAATTTTTTCTTATTAAATTCTAATTAAAATTTTTAACAATGTCAGGATATAAACAAGACTATGATAATCATAACGATGATAGTCAAGACTACGATGATGAAAACCAACATCAAAATCAAGAGTCATCTCAAGATGATGACTCTCGAAATAATGGCGGAAATAATGATAATGATGATGACGATGATAATGACGATGGTCCCAAGTATATACGGTTGCGCGGCTTACTTTGGTCAGCTACACATAAAGAAATTTTAGATTTTCCTAAGAATATTAATGTGGTTGGCGATGCTGAGGGTATTCATGTTATAACACGTCGTTGGTATAGTGTTAATATCGGTGAAGCCTATGTTGAGCTTAAAAGCAAGCAGGATACCGCAGCAGCCATGAAATTAGACAATGGCACCATGGGTCATCATTACATAGAGGTTAAGTTTAAGATTTTTTATGTTATTGTGGATATATCTACAATATAAAAATAAGTCGGGTTTTCCTTCCTGATGTACTCCCCGGGGGCACATATATGTGGTCTTTGGAGACAGCAACAACTTAGACCTGTGCAACTGGGGGAAAAAGGGAGCCCAGTCTCCTGAAGTCAGCAGGGGTACAACTGGAAACTCCACTTTATTTCCACGGTAATCAGTGACGCGCAGAGTGTCTCTTTAGACACTTAACTGTTCTCTGGCTGATTATTGAGGTTGGCTCTTTATGGGAGTATCGTGGTGGTTGTGGTTTCGCGGCCCCATATCAGTTTATGGTTCTATGGTGGCCGGGTTCATTTCACCTTTAATAACACCTACCTGGTGAAATGTTCCCAGATCCACTGAGCATGCTAGACATGTGTTCTGGACGGGAGTTGGAAAGTCTGCAACTCTTAAGCAAGGAGTGATGATTTGCAGCCCTGCTCTGGAATCATCGAAGTTGCAACTAGAAAATTCTGTTGCATAGAATTTTAGCTTCGGCTTCCTAGAACTAACATGATGTTCCAAATTATGCAGTGGTTTGATTCACTATCTGATTAAGGCTTCATGGCCAGGCGCGGATGTAAATCTAATCACACGTTTCCTTCCTGCCGCTATAACTTCAGAACGCACGAACCAATTTCCACGGTTTTGCATACGTTGGAAAGGTCTCGGGCTCTGTTAGGTTTATAGCAAAGAAAATTCAGGAAAAATTTCAAAAGAAAAGCAGGAAATCAGTAAAATTCATGTTTCACATACAGCGCCATCTCTGATAAATAGCATGTACTACAACGGCACCAGTACGTAGTGTGTGAGTATCCCTCACGAAAATAAGTACGTCATTTTAAATAGACGGCGCCGTACGCTAGGTCGCATGTATACTGTTCATTCTAGAAATGATGAATGTTTTTTTTTTGCTGTTGGTAAATGTACGTGGTCCGAAATCATTTGCACATTTGAAAACTGTGAATGGCCACCAATGCCAAACATATAGAGAAGCATGTTAACTATTGGGTTTGCTGGAGAACGATTCTCATTAGGATTTAATACTTGCGGATTCAGTTGTTTCATCAAATGCGTGACAAATACAAACGCTGTTCGCTATTGTCATCACCACATGTTTCCCTTCACAACCAATTCAGTTATGGAACAAATGCAAAGACGACATATGTGAAGTTATCTTGCATCATTCGAACGAATAATCCCGACATGCAAATAACCGATGACATATATAATGAAGGATTGATTCTGATTGAGGATCAATGCTTGACTATTGCAAACAAGCTACTGATTGAAGTAGGAATGATTGTGCCAAATTGATCGATGCACGATGCATTCAACCAAGAATTAAATCGAGAGCTGCAATACAATGTTGATACATTGCAGGAATTCGTTTGAAATAATGTGCCGTTGCTGAATCAACAGCAAAAACAAATAATGTGCCGTTGCTGAATCAACAGCAAAAACAAGTAAACGAAACATTTCTGCAAGCGGTGGACAATAATACTGGTGGTCTATTCTTCCTGGACCCACCTGAAGGAACAGGGAAAACATTTGTCATTTTATTGATTTTGACCACTATTCGATCAAGATGTGACATAGCTTTGGCGTTAGCATCATCTGGAATCGCGGCCACTCTTCTAGATGGCGGTCGTACAGCACATTCTGCGCTTAAGTTGCCACTCAATTTAAACACAATTGATACTCCAACATGCAATATTTCCCGATCCAGAGCAATGGGGAAATTGTTGGGATGAGTGCACAATGGCACATAAGAAATCACTTGAAGCACTCAACTTCACACAGAAGAATCTTCGCAGAAATAATAACATCGTTGGCGGCTTGATGATATTAATGGCAGGCGATTTCAGGCAGACGTTGCCAGTAATTCCCCATGCAATGCCTGCAGATGAATTGAATAATTGCCTGAAGGCATCACCTTTGTGGAATAACGTAAAAACATTAACGCTAACCACTAATATGAGCCAAAATGATCAAAGTGCTGCACAATTTTCCAAACAATTGTTAGCTGTTGGAAATGCAAAAGTCCCAGTTGATGCGACAGCTGGATTAATTACTCTTGACCAACGACTTTTGCCAATTTGTAGACTCTCAATTAGCTCTTATTGAAAATGTTTTCCCAAACATTAGAGAGAATTATCAGAATTATGCTTGGTTAAGTCAAAGAGCAATTCTCGCTGCAAAGAATAATGATGTACACGCATTGAATTTCGCCATGCAATCAAAAATCGCTGGCGATTTGATGACATACAAATCCGTTGATTCCATAACAAATCCTGATGATTTAGTAAGTTATCCAACGGAGTTTTTCAACTCTCTGGAGTTGCCAGGCAAACGTGGCGGAGTTCGCTGACGCTCTGAAAGATGAAATTCGGTACTGCGTTGACGAGATAGGCAAAGCTTTGTTGTTAAATGTACTTAAACATTTTTTAAAAAGAGATGGGATAGATGCCTGATATTACATTCCATTATTACTTTACATTGGTATCAATAAAATTGAAGTTGTCAAAAAAATGTGTGTTTTAACACACTTCTTAACCTAAAAATTTTCACTTCATGACTCTCCCTTTGGCTTGAGTGGCAAAAGTTGTCCCCCACAAAATTGAAGAAAGAAGAATTTTTTGGCATGAAACTACACAATACGGCACAGTACACTGTTTCTATAAAACAATTGAACGAAAATTTGGTGTCGCCATTAAAAAAGGACTTCATACCTAGACACACAATAAGACCCTTCTTCCTCATGAACAACTCGCCGTAAAGTTGAAGAATGAGTAGCTTTTTGGTATGCAAATACAAAACACGACAAAATGCACCGTTTCCATAAAACGAATATATAAAGATTTGTTATGGCCGTTAAGTAGGACTTCCTATGCGGAAATTTTTAAAGGAAGGATACACCCACCTGGGGACATTTTTTTGAAGTAAATATGTAAAGTTTAAAGTGGAAGAAAAATGAAAAATATTATGAGTTAGAAAAAGGATATTTAGCCGACTGGGGCACAACTTCTTATTTCCAGGAGGAAGCCACAGAATTATTCTGTGCTGTAACGTAAGCTATTTCGTGCAAATAAGAAACCTATGGAAATATTTGCAGAGCAAGGAAATGAAATCCTTTATACATTAGAATCAAAGGGTCTTCACATCAGGTACCTTAAATCAGTGTTGCCAGATTTTTATAAAATTTGAATTTGATTTATATTTAAATTATTTAATTTTAATTAATTTATCTTAAGATGTTATTTCTCTTTCTGTTGCTTAGAGGAACACCATTTTTTGGGTGGTTTAACTTCGAATCTCAGAATTTATAGAAATTAAACTTTTTGAATTTTTACTTACAAATAATTTATAGATCAATACTTTGAATACTTGTATATTACAAAAAAATAAAGGAGGTCCTTGAAATATGTCGCCAACATATAAGAAAAAATTACAAACTTTTTTTAAACACTGTTCTTGCAACATTTTAATGTTAATTAAATACCATGTTTAACTGTACAAAGGATTCGACTTTGCAAAAGTAAAATATGAGAAAAAGCCGTTCGGCACAAAAAAAGCTCATCTCAAAATTTACTACTTTTGGAATAATTTACACAATAAACTACTGACATTTATTACACGACCAACATCACCACTGGTCTGGTCTGCTATGGTCTGGTGTGGCTTGGTTATGTTTTGCATGCTTGTCTCTTTGTAATTTATGCTTTTATACACAAACGAACATTTTGTTGGCGGAAAAACGAATAAAGGATCAAGTCGTAAAAAACTCATTGGTTTTTGTATGAAATTGTGTTTCGTTTTATCATGTTTTAAAAGCCAGTTAATCATTCAATTTCTTTTTTTTATGTTATTGTTGTTGTTGTTGTTTTAATGAATGTTGGATTTTTTTATATATAAATTTAACCAAAATCCTTTATAAATGTTAATATGACTACATTTTGTATTACTATACACTTAGCAAAAAACTTTTATAATACAAAAAGGATATAGGGTGGCTGTATACTTTATGTGATAAATAACTTTTTAATGAGCACCCAGAATTTCCGATTCAACTGAATCTTATTTGAGAAAATATTTGTCAACTCCATCATTTCAAAATTTGATGAAAGTTAAGTGGATCACAGGCAGTGTAACCATTTTTGCTTTTTGAAAGCTAAATTTTGTCATAAAATTTATTTGATTAATTGAATGTAATTCTCATCAAGTAAATTCTGTTTTAGACGTAAATATCGAAAGTTCCAAAAAAAATTTGAATAAACAAACTGTTGTAAAGTGATAACTTAATATAAGTGCATTTTATTCCCACTTTTCGCATGATCACATAATGCGATTTAAACAGCTAAAGGCACATTGTTTACACCGTCAAATTTTTTTAATCGATAGACATCTACTTAATCGATGATGTTGTTGGTTTGTATCTACTTCACGATGTTTAATTTTTTGGATAATCGTATTATAGGCTTTTGTTCAGAACTGTGACGATGGAATGTAAAAGATACCGGTTTCTATTTTAAAGTTCCTCATCACCAAAATTATCGCGTGGGCAACTTTGAGGTTAGGAAGTAAATTGTTTGCCAAAAAAAAGTATCAAGAATTGAGCTGTCATCCTTTGACATTTATTCAGTAAAATGCTTAAAAATTTTTCGCATTACACTCTTGAGCAAATATTAATAATTGTGAAAATTTCACTGTATCAATTCGTAAAATCTCTTCTTCGCAACCAGGCTCTTTCTACCGCTTTACATAATTTAATCACTAAGTTTAAGGCTAAGCAATTAAATTAATTAATCCAGTACGCTCGCAGTGACTGTAGTAACGCAAACATAGCCGCTGTACAGCAGAGTGATCCTGAAGCATCACCTCGTCGACGTTCGCAGCAATTGGGGCCACTAGAGGTACTTTGCTTAACATTTTAAATTAAGATCTTCATTTTAATACACAAACTCAACTCGTATGAGAATTTAAGACGACCAACCATTGCTTGTGTCGAACGTGTGTGAGTTAGCTGTTTAAAAACCGAACGAAAACAATGCATTTTTCAATAACATCCTCTTTAGTGATGAGGTTCGTTCTCAATTAGGCGATTATGTAAACAAACCAAATTGCCGCATCTGGGGCTCATAAAATCACAAACATTTTTCGAAAATGCATGACATCTAAAAAAAGCTACCGTATGCGCAGATAGTCAGGTGGCATCATGGGCCCGTAGTTCATCTAATTGGTTCTTTAGCTTTTTAGCTGTTCTCTGTCTGATTATTGAGGTAGGCTCTTCGGGAGTATCGTGGTGGTTGTAGTTTCGCGGCCCTCATGAATTGACTGAGAACATTCGGTGAATGATCGGGATCCAGTGAGCATGCTTTTCATGTGTTCTGGACCAGGAGTTGGATAGTCTCCAGCTCTTCAGGCAAGAAGTGGTGGTTGGCGACCCTTCTTCGAAACCTCCGCAATTGCAACTAGAAATAACCTGTTGCTAGAAATTAGTCTTCGGCTTTCTAGGGCGCGGCGCACGCATCATATTGCCTCCCCCCGGGGGCACATTATAAGTCTTTATGGATCACAAAACCATCTAGACTTGTATCTTGCGGGGGTAAAAGGGAGCAAAGTCCCCTTCAAGGCTAGCAGGAGCCAACTGGACAGTCCACTATATTTCCACGGGAATTACTAAAGCCCCAGAGTTCCACTGTTTGTCTCTTTAGGCATTTAGCTGTTCTCTGACTGATAATAAAGGAATGCTCTATGGGAGTATCGTGGTGGCTGTGTGTTTCGAGGCCCTCGTTTAAGTTTGTGGGTTGGATCATTCACAATGAACACAATGAATGGTCCAGGTCCAGTGAATATGAATGCCGTCGTGTTCTTAATTATATTAAGCTTCATGCGTTCTGGACCAGGAGTTGGATAGCCTTCAAGGAGTGAAGGCTGCGGCATTCTTTGTGTTTTTAAAGTTGCAAGTAGGAGTGACGGGATGATATACGTATCCGAAGGCCTTCTAGGGCGAGGATGACGCTACATTTCATTCACAGTGGTAATGAGCCACCATCTGATATTAGCCCACACGGCTAAATGCAGATGTAAATCTTATCACTCATCACATCGTCCAAGTGGTTTGACCACCGTCGAGTTGTAGCATACAAACGCTAGGTACCAACGTAAATCATATCACAACTCGCAAACAACTTAAGCTCTGAAAATTGAAATTCGGCGAGATAAACGAAGCTTTGTTGCAAAATTTGTTTTAAAATTTTGTGAAAATTTTCATATTTTTATTTTACGTTTACTTCCTAACCTGAAATTTGACCGTCTGATATTTATGTACTCGAAATTTCGTTGTATAAAACGTTCATTGAAATTTGTGATTGGTTTCGAAAAATTACAGTTGATAGATTTTTTTTTCTTCTTATCAAAATATGTCAATTTTACAAAAATAATTTCCAGTTGAAAAATGTAAAACTGGCAACACTAGTCTATTGTATTTCTGTGCCAGCACTTGGTATTGATTGAATTCGCAATTCGTATGTGCAATTTGTATGTGCTACAATCAGTCTTATTGTCTTGTAGCATAAATAAGTAAAGCAATAAATTTATCTATGTATACGAGGGCTGTAATAAAATTTATTAAAAACAAAAGTATTAAATACAAGAACTGAACTGAATACCTTCTTATGTTTACTTTTTTAAAATTCACACTATTAGTGAACGTAGAAAAAGGCTGCTCTTAAGGTTTGAGATATTTAAAATAAATAAATCAAAGTCAACAGGGATCATTAAAGGTAATTAACCTTCAAGAAATTTAAAATTGAAAGAAATCTCCATGGTTCCTACTCGCATACGAAGTAATTAAATATTTCAGCCCGTTCTGGGGGAGGACTAAGTTAATTGCAGGAAATGTTTAGCATATTCATACAAGAATTTTATTTTTGTTAATACGTGACAGTTTTACTCCTCACAAAAGGGCTGTGGACAGAAAACTCGAGATGAATTATTTAGTTTCGTTTATGGTTAAAATATGTAAAACTTTTAACATTTTTAAGACAACATTTATAGCGGTGCTGCCAAGCATTTTCATAATAGAGTTGAGAGTATAGTTGTTTATATTGTTACGTTTATATCTTTTTTAACGTTTTATTGCGAGTTTTTAACTACACAAAGTTGACACTTCAGAACAATTTACTTAAAATGCACGTCTTTACTTTATGAGGTTTAATTTTACAATGAATGACTATCCACTCAGGCGCTGCCTTATTTATATTTGTCCATTTAAAGTCTAGAACATTTAAGAATCTGCTACTCCCTTTGAATCACATTTTGTTGTTGTATGTTGTTTATTGGATGTATAAGGCCCCTGTATGTGTGTGTGTATTTTTGTTTTTATGCTAATAAGGCTTCTGCTTGGGATTTATTTCAAAATATTTGTTGTTGTATAGTGTAGATAAGTTTTCTTAGAAAACTACGCAGATGGTAAACAGCGTACATGTTTGTTGTTGTCTTGCGCGTATAAATTTTTAAGCAGTTTGTAATTAGAAATTTTGTTGTTGTACCATAAGTTTTCTTTAGCCAGCCAGGTAGTTCGTAAACAACATACCCAGTAGTTACTTCGCTTTATTGCTTAATTTTTATATTTTAAAACTTAAGCAAGATACATCCGTAGCAATATTTAAAAAAATTTTAATGAGACCCTCGTGCCTGATTTATATGCCTTCACACTAAAAAACTTTATTTATCTTTTCTTTAGTTTTCATTATTAAAATTTTTTAGCGCTGTTAAAACTTTATTCTGACCACCATCGATCAATCAATTTGTCGAATATGAGCTGACTGTATCACCACCAATAAAAAAAAATAAAACAACAACAAAATTTTACGGAAATAAAAAACAATTGAAAACGGGAATATAAATAAAAGGAAATATCCGAAAAAAGTCTGCCGGCCTGCCTGCCTGTCTGTCTGCCTGCCTGCCTGGCTTTTGTATAAAAAAATGTTTAAAACGAATTATAAATTTTTCTTTTTTATGCAAACAATATGGGAGACTTATTGTTTTTGTTTTTTTTTCTTTTTAAGAGAAATTTTCAGTTCCTTTATGGAGCTTTTACTTAAATTTAAATTTAAAAATTTACAATTTTTTTGTTGCAAATGTTTTTGTAAGCAAATTTTCTTACTTTAATTAATTTCATATGTTTTCTTGGAACACCTCACTCCTCTAAGTAGCGAGCCCGCCGTTAAGCTTCAAATAGGTCCACCGTCAGGTTATGACTTACACAACTAGTGTAAATCTTATTACGCTTATGTAGTTCCTGTACATGATCCTGGTTCTTCAATTGATGAACGAAAATGCCAGTAATCATGTATTTACAGCGGTCACCATTATATGTAACGTTCTGAGCACCATTGTTTTTAAAATGGCACGGAGCAATAAAACACACCAAACAGTGTTTTTCCGAACGTAACAATGCCTCCACATAAACGTGAGGTTTATCAACACTACAAATATGGCCGTTTTGTTTATTGGCGTATCTATTCAAACAAAAGTGATCTTCATTCCTAAACAAAATTCGCTTATGAAAGTCGGGATCAACGACAATCTTGTTCTGAGCCCAATTTTAATAATTTGGAAGCCTTGTTCAGGCGTTAATCTATTTATGTTAAAATGCCAAACTATGCAAAGCATAAATCACTTGACAACTGACAAAATGGCCGCCACTTAAGCCAAGTTGAAGTATTATTTGACGGTAAAATGTATGTAAAATCTGATTACATCACATATTTTTGAGTATAGATTTTATATTTTTAATAATTTTTTTTGTTTTTCGAAAAGATTACTTACTTTAACAGAAATTTAAAATTTAAAGAAAACAAACAAACAAACAAACAAACATTAAAGCATCTTGAAATTTCAAACTCTGTTTCTTCATAACAAGTACTTAAGATAATGAGAACAGCGTAGTATTATTAATTTATATTAATAAGTTTATTTTAATATAAAACATTTTCTATTTCAAGAAAACGCAAAACATTTTAATAGAAATAGAAATGAGTATAAATCAAAATCAAAGTTTATTTAATTATACTAAAATCACTTGACATACACAAAAGAGAAGAGAAGGGAAAAGAAATAACAGAGTCAAGTAAGCATCGTACAAGCAGCAGCACACAGTGAAGATGAATTTATTTAGATGTTTAGAAATTGTATGCTGAAAGCTCAAACCAAATGAAATGAAAATTGGGTGAACGAACAAGAAAAAGAGTATTAAATCAAGAGTAAAAATAACAAAAAAAGGATAAAAAAAGTGTTAAAAGAAAATCAATAAGTCAGGTTAACTGTCTCAAAGAACACATAATACATACAGTGAATGTAAGCATAAAAATTATTTTAAATAAGTGAAAGTGAGTATAATATGGTGAATTGGTTTCTCTTTCTTTGTAAGTAAAAGTGACGTACACATTAACAAGGCTCGTATGGTTAAGATACAATAGAGCAAATAGAAATAATTTGTTTTTTGCTTAGAAGTTTTAATTTTCATCACGTTTTTAAACAAATAAAATAAATTCAATTTGTCTATTCCGTTTATGTATGAAAGAATCTAATACACAAACAATTTCGGAATTTCAAAAGCGTCAGATTTAGTAATGGTAGTTGATATGGTGTGGGAGCTGCATTGCGATTGGCAGATTTTAAGATCTGTAGAAAAAAAGGGGAAGGTGGCTGCATTATAAATAAACAGATCTTTAAGCTGAAAGTCCATACCACGCATTCTACGCCCACACGCTTTGTATGCGTTTGATACTTTTTACGCGTTCTACGCTTTTCAGACTTGAAGTTACATTTGACGGTTTTTATGCACCAAGTTTTTTGTTATGATCAGCTGTGCTGTAAATAATTTTATCGAATAAAAATTTTTTTTTTTGCAATTTTATTAACAAATTGAAAAAATGTTTCAAATCATTTGACAAAAACATATAAAGAAACATTTTTTCAATTTGTTAATAATTTTTTTGTTTTCAAAAATATAAAAATTTTTTCCTGAAGAAGCTTTCCAAAGGAAAGCGAAAAATTGAAAGAAAAAATATATAAACAAAGATCTTAAAAAAGAAAAAAGATATTTATTAAAAATTTTTTATTTTATTTTATTTTAGAAAACAAACTTCTTGTTAAAACCCTTTATAATAACTTTTAGTTATACCGATCGACTACTTTATTTATTACCACCTTCTGCCTCAAAGTCGTTGTTTAAAGTCATTTTTAAAGGTTTTCAACCTTTTTTAAATATTTATCCATTTTCCTTTTTTCACATATTTTTTTGTTTATATAAAAATTAAAAACATTTTTTATTGCATAATTCTATTTGTTTTCTTTTCAACTTTATTTGTATCTGTTTTCTATTAGAATCACTCCCATGTAGTGTGTGTGGTTGTATCTCTATATTTATTGTTTTTTTTGGTTTTTATCTTTCAAAATTTTGTTGACACTGATCACGTACTAATGCAAAATAAGTGTTGACTGACTGGTTATTGTCCTTTGAGTTTTTCTCTTAAGCTTGTTGTTATACTTTTATGTGCGTATGAGTGTGTTTAAATGCATATACCCAGCAATACTGATGCATAAATAAAAACAAATAAAAAATAATTCGAGACAATTTTTTTATGCTACAAAAAATATAATTTCCTTAGACTATAACTGATATAGAATTGACTAAATGACAATCCGACTATGACTTGGGAATAAGGGAATTGCTATTTGGTAACGAGTATACCAGTTCTTAACTTTAACTACAATGGAGTGAACTTATGAAATTATAGTTGGACTGCGTCTATAGTATGATAATAATCGGACTACGACTATAGTGGGAGTAGAATAGTATTAGACTGTAATTTATTTAGGACTTGAATGTGGCTGAACTTTACACACCTTACTTTGACATTTTTACATATAGGGTATTTTTTCTAGAGGTATAGAGACTTGAAAAGGGGTTGACCAAATGTAAAAGTTAATCTTCTAGTATTATAATTTAAATGTGACTTGTAGTATATGACGTGAGGTGATAAAATTTACATTTGCACCTGGCCGTGGGCCTTAATCAGATGGTGTATCATTACCACTGTGGATGAAATGTAGCGTTATCCTCGCCCTAGAAGGCCTTCGGATACGTATATCATCCCGTCACTCCTAGTTGCAACTTCAAAAGCCCAAAGCAGGCCGCAGCCTTCACTCCTTGCTGAAGAGTTGAAGACTATCCAACTCCTGGTCCAGAACGCATGAAGCTTAATATAATTAAGAACACGACGGCATTCATACTCACTGGACTTGGACCATTCATTGTGTTCATTGTGAATGATCCGATCCACAAACTCAAACGAGGGTCTTGAAACACACAGCCACCACGATACTCCCGAAGGGCCTACCTCAATAATCAGTCAGAGAACAGCTAAACGCCTAAAGAGACAAATAACGGAACTCTGGGGCTTTACTGATTACCGTGGAAATATGGTGGATTTTCCAGTTGGCTCCTACTAGCCTTAAAGGGAACTGGGCTCCCTTTTATCCCCGCAAGACACAAGTCTAGATGGTTGTGTGATCCATAAAGACTTATAATGTGCCCTCGAGGGGGACTTCTATTATATGACCGATATTATTTCCATTTGTGACCATATAATGGCAATTACGTAGCGAATGATGTCCTTCAAGTCAATCATTTCAGGCTTATGGCCTTAAACTAGCGACTTCACATATCCTTACAGAAAATAGTTTAGTGGCTTTGAGGGCCAATTCCCTGTTTGATGTTGCACTTGTAGAAGACCCAGCTCCTGCAAATTCTGGTTGTGCAATTAATAAACGAAAAGGTCTGTAAGCATGCAATCATCTATAGTGGGCAGCAAAAACTGTAACTTTGTGACCAGCATCGTTTTAAAAAATGACGGACCACTGATTCTACCAGTCTATAAAGCTGGTAAAGATTTAATATTGCCTCAACGTATACTTAAGGATTATCATCACTCTAAATATGGCAGTTTTGTTTATTGGATTATTCATTTAAATAAAAGTGAGCTTCTGTTGCATTTTTTTCTATCTTGGCTGTTTGTTCGGAAGACATTATTCTCAAGCCCGTGTTCTAAACTGTACTGAGTGAAATGAGCTTCATCTCTAAACAAAATGCACTTATGAAAATTGGGATTCATGGTAATCTTCTTTTGAGCTCTATTTGTAACAATTTGGAAGCGTTGTTAGTCTGTTCATATTGAAATTCTAAAACAAAACCAGACATAAATCTCTGGACCTAACATAAATGGCTGTCAGTTAAACAAGTGTTGCTAACTTAAAGTTCTATATGTCTTTAAAAACAGACTTTAGAAACTACGTATGACTGCATCATACTATGAATTGACTTTGAGTTTGCTCTATGTCTTGCCTTTGACTAGGACTCTATATAATAAAACTTAAATGTAACAAGACTTTATAAGACTTGACTTAAATCAGGCAAGTATCGATTTCAATTGAGTATTAAAACTTAATGATCGGTATTTATTGAACGAGAGAAGCATCGGTACCTTTCTGTTTTCGATGTTACTCATATCATCGAGAACTGCTGAGACAAGAGTAATTTTATCTTCTGTTTGGTTGAGTAGATTTTATTGTTATTCTTTGCGATAAGAGGAAGTGTTCAAAATGTCAGGAAGTTCTCTGTATATGTTTTTTGTTTCAAGTTGTATGTTGTATAAGTTGTTTGTGTCCTTTTGTATTGTTTGTGTTAATTTTGTTTTGTCTAATCTTTAAATTGAACGAGAGTAAACTCGTGTGGGTTAAATGTGTAGGCGTTTGTTTAAATAAAAGACGACTTAAGCGTGACACACAGAACTCTGTGAATGAAAACACTAAAAGAATGAACTTAGAAAACAATAATAGAGTTGATTTTATTAAGATTGATTAAGGAGGTCAATTAGTTAGGAGGTTTCAAATAACATCTTTGTTGTTTTTAAAAAAAATTAAAGTTTTAAAGAGGAAAGAAGAAAATAAAAGTATTTTTTTTTTCAAAACTCAATAAAAATTATAAAAAAATGGTTTCTAAAAAATTCGCAAGGCTGATAAATAGATTCTTTTGAAATAGGTAGAGTGAAGAAGTAGTTAGTATAGCATTGAGTGCTACCAGGCAATAGCCTTTCCTCATTGTGCTCCCTCCCCTCAGCTAGATGATTCAGACCCAGTAATTGTGCTATTTCTGCAATAGAAGAGCTGATGAACACGATGAAGGATAGAGATCGTGAATGGTGTTGTCATTGGTTTTGGAGAGAACAAATGCCGGCTATTAGAACTCTGTAACATTTTACCGATGGATATTGATCGATTTTTTGAGTTACTGTTGATTAATTGTTCATTTTTGCCTTCTTTTTGTAATGTGTCATCATTCATGTTCTTATCGGATGCTGCTTTCTTAATATGGGGGATCTTTATAAGCATGCTACAGATATCGGATGTCTTTTTGTCATGTTGTTATATTCTCTAACCATTATCAATTTAGTCCCCTTATGCAAGTAATCCTTAGATGTTATATAAATACGGCCCGATAAGGACTTGAGAGAAAATTTTCGTATCTCTAATCTTTTTGTTATCACTCACGTCAAATTAAAATTTATTAGTTAACGAGTTATTTGCATTTAAAAACTGAAATTTTTAAATTTGTTCACAAGACCTTAGTCTAATTTTTGAAGTAGACAAATTTTTTATATTTTTTTCGCTAAATTTTTGTCAAATGCTTTTAAATTCTCGCAAAAAATGTCAGCCCTATAACTCTATTTGATTGACGACTGCATAAAAAATATAAATATATAATATAAAATCCCAAAGCTGGGATGTAGAAACTCTATTCGGCTTGTGAAAGCTTTATATGACATTAGTTGTTCACAAAAATATTTCATAGCCCTAATTCGAGATAGGGATTCTATGGGAAACTCTTGAAAAATGAAATTTACCTTTAGTTTTGCACACAAATGTTTAATGATCCTGGGAAACAAGTGAATTTGATGGAGAAAAATTAAGAATTTTTATGCTGGGAATGGTACATTTGGTAATTTCAGATTCCGATTTGTTCTGTCCCATATTTTGCTTTTGGTTTTTTTTAGAAGTATTCAAAGATCCTAAAGAAAATATCGATTTTATATGTAAAACTTTTAAAAATATATAAAGTGGGAAATCTTAGTAATAGATTTGGGAATTCCAGGATCATTTTTGAAATGCTTTCTCATCTTTTACTTTTAGTTATTCTTAGGAGTATTTTGTAAGTCTAGGACCAAATGTGGATTTCATGTGCAAATTTTGAAAAAATATAAACTTGGGGAATTTTCATATTAAATTTGAGAATTTCCAGATTCAGTTTGCTTAAAGCTGAATTTTATTATTATGCTTTGATTCGTAGAAGTATTTAGTAATCTTGAGGGCAAATGTAGATTTTATCGGCAAACGTTTAAAAATATGGTTCGGGATTTTTAATGATAGATTTGGGAATTACGAAATTTAATTTCTTTTATATATTTTACTTTAGTTATTTTTAGAAGTATTTAATGAATCTAGAATAAATATGGATTTTGTTTACAAAAGTTAAAAAATATAATGTTTGGATTCTTAATGATAGATTTGGGAATTTCAGAATTTGGGTTGCCTAAAGATGAAAATTGTTGATTTAAATTTGACGCGGGTTGAGGTAAAATCTTACCCAAATCAAATTTCCTATTTTTTGCTTTTAGTTATTCTCAGAAGCTTTTTGTGATTCTAAGGCCAAATGTGGATTTGTTGTGCTAATTTGGAAAAAAATATAAACTTGGGGATATCTAATATTAAATTTGAGAATTTCAAGATTCAGTTTGCTTAAAGCTAAAATTTATTATTATGTTTCGATTCGCAGAAGTATTTAGTAATCTTAAGGGCAAATGTGGATTTTATCGGCAAATGTTTAAAAATATGATTCGGGATTTTTTATGATAGATTTAGGAATTTCAGGACTTAATGTATCTAAAGATAAATTTCTTTTACATATTTTGCTGTTAGTTATTTATGGAGGTATTTAATGAATCTAGAACAAATGTGAATTTTGTTTGCAAAAGTTTAAAAATATAAAGTCGGGGATTCTTAATAATAGATTTAGGAATTTCAAGATACGTTTTGAAATTCTTTCTCATGTTTTACTTTTAGTTATTCTCAGGAGTATTTTGTAGTCCTAGGGCCAAATGTGGATTTGTTGTGCAAATTTGACAAAAAATATAAACTTGGGGATTTTTTATGGTAGATTTGAGAATTTCAAGATTTTGTTTGCTTAAAGCTGAAATTTATTAATATATTTTGATTCGCAGAAGTATTTAGTAATCTTGAGGGCAAATATAGATTTTATCGACAAACGTTTAAAAATATGCTTCGGGATTTTTAATGATAGATTTAGGAATTTCAGGAATTAATTTATCTAAAGTTGAATTTCTTTTACATAGTTTTAATTATTTTTCGAAGAATTTAATAAATCTAGAACAAATGTGAATTTTGTTTGCAAAAGTTCAAAAACATAAAGTTGGGGATTCTTAATGATAGATTTAGGAATATCAGGGTTAGGTCTTGTCTTAAGTTAAAGCTTGTTTACATCATTTGCTTTTCGTTATTCGCTATAATATTTAATTATTCTAGGGGGAAATGGGGCTTTCATAGTCCAGCGTTTAAAAATGTAAACTTTGGGATTTTTAATGATAGATTTAGGAATTTCGGGAATTAATTTATCTAAAGTTGAATTTCTTTTATATATTTTACTTTTAGTTATTTTTAGAAGTATGTAAAGAATCTAGAATAAATGTGAATTTTGTTTGCAAAAGTCTTGGGTGAATTTCATGGTCCAACGTTTAATAATATAAAGTTTGGGATTTTTAATGGTGGATTTAGGAAATTCGGCATTTAGTTATTTTAAAGCAGAAATTGATTTCTGTAGCTAATTTTGTAGAAAATTCTTTTTGACTTTGAAAGAAATAAAGGATCGGGAAAATTGATAATATCCTACTTTTCGGTACGATATCTCAACTATGATTGGAAAGATGTCAGGATGTTTCCATAAAATTATTGTATTCCCTTTTAGTGGTGCTCTGAAAGAACTAATTGGAAACCTTATTTCAATTGGTCTGCCTATTTAGAGATACCTGGTTTATTTCAAAAATATTTTGTTTCAGCTCCAAAGATGCTGTGTGACATTAGAAGTTGGCTAAAAAAATTATCCAACACAAGGGAGGGGTTGTTAAATAAATGTGATTTCTACTATAAAGAAAATAAAATTGAAAATAAAAGTATTTTGTTAAACATTTTCAACAACTTTTGCCATTTAGATTTTTATGACATTTCTTAGCACACATTTTAATTTGAAGTTTTTTATTTAATTGTTTTGTTTTTCAATGAATATTGAAATTTAAGATGAAAAAAAGTAACAATTTGTATTTAACTTTTTCCTTTATACACTTCTTCTTTTAATATTTGCTGAGTGTTTCATATTGAAAAACTCCTGAAGAGTCTTATTGCCTGCACTATGTTTTTACCATTATTCCATGGGGTTCTTTATAATAATTTTTCTGTTAAGTGGCAAAAAATAGTTCTTCAGCTTTTAATAGTTTTTCTCTGTTTTTTTTTTTGTTTGGTATTGTGTTGCATGCAATAAGCAACATAAAAGTTGCCAATAATTTGCAGCTCGTAACTTTCCATTTTTTAATTTATTTGCTTTTTGTAGTTCAAACAAACTTTGTTTGGAATGAGTTTTTATATTTAATTTTTTTTTCTAGAATATTGAGTGGTTAATGAAATGTGAATTGTTTCTTGTTGCGAAATAAGAAGAAACAAAAAACAATAATTAACAAAACAATTTCTTCTTACACATTATGCAAAATTTTAAAATGAAATAATAAAATAAAATTTTATTCGAATCAAAAGAAAAATCCTGAAATATCTAACAAAGTTGAAAAATTAAAAAAAATAATCGTTTAACTTTCTTGCAAATTGGTTATTAAATTAATAAAAAAGAGCCAAACTCTTCAAATGTCGTCAAATTTACAGAGAAGGTAATAAAGGAATATATTTCTTTTATCTGGGTACGGTTTTCCGTCGACCCTCGTCAAATTTGGTTTGTGAACAAACCGGTTTCGGTCGTTTGCCATCTTCAGTGTTCTTTTCGGACGAAGAGAAAACTGTACCCAAATAAAAGTAAATTAAACGTCGTCGGAAAATTTAAGCACATATCAGAGTATATTTCTGTTAAAGAATGTTAAGCTTTTTGGCTTTTTAGCCTTTCTGTTTGATTATTGAAGTTGGCCCTTCGATGGTGGTTTCGTGGCCCTTATGAATTTAATTAAGGGGCCAGGATCATCTTACCTCTACTCGAAACAAAATGTAAATTATCTAGATCCAGTGAGCATGCTTGTCATGTTTTCTGGACTAGGAGTTGGATAGTCTCCAGCTCTTCAGCCCTGCTCCGAAACTTCTTTTTTGTCTTTTGCATGTAGCTTATAATATTGAATTTAAACGTGTGAGAGTCAACTTAAATGCTCGTCCGATAAAAGAAGCCCGAAAATGTTTGATAAAGCGTGAACTTAAAGAGAAAATAGGGATACAGGTTGATACTGTTAAGCAAGGCTCTGGTACGACAAATTCATTAAATACGTCACGAAGATTCTTTGCCAATCCTGTTTTGATTTCCGGGTCTAGATGAAAACATAATCAAGTTTTCATTAATTCTCGAAGCTGTAACAATCATCGAGGTAGTAGAATCAAAAAAATTTCGCGATTTTTGTTTGGAGACGGCAAAAGAGTTTGTTGCACTGTACGAGTGTTACAATATGCCACCTACACTTGACAAAATTCTGATACATGGAAAAGATATAATTGAAAAGTGTATTTTTCCTGTAGGTCTACTATCCGAAAAGGCTAAGGAAGGTCATAACAAAAACTATAAAAAATATCGCCTTAGACACTTCAGAGAATGCAGTCGAATTGCCATGAACTAAGATATTATGCGCAGAACGATGGTAATATGATTTCACATTCGACGCCTTCATTTAGCCAGAAAAAGCATAGTGTTAAGGATCTTTTAGAATAATAAATTAAAAATTAAAAAAAATCATTTAAATGTTTTTGTTAGTTATGGCTTTTTACATTGCAGATAACGATCGACATTTCTCTAACTTTCTTTATTTTGATTACTTTTGTGTATTACTATATAAATAAAACTAAATTTGTGATGAAATCACTACATTTTTTTACCAATATATATTTTTCCTCACCTCCATACAAAACTCCCCAGTGTGCGTGAGTGCACGCATCATATCTCCCAAGTGGTTCGATCCGCCGTCTGGTTATGACTTATACATCTAGGTACAGACGTGAATATTATCACGCATACCGAATCAGCTAATCACCTACTTCTGTTGTTGGGATCAAAGATTTATGACGAATTTCTGCGCCGATGTAATAAGCCTCAATATCATCAGGCGTCTTCGGCCACTTAGCAGCGTCAGATTTTAAGAGCTGTAGACCATTTAATCACTGAGAGCCTGAAGAATTCTCTGAGAAATGCTGTGGTCGTGTGGCATCATCGGCAGGGTTATTTGAAGCAAGAACATATCTCCATTGTTTTACCTCTGAGAGTTCTAACATTTCAGCAATACGGTGAGAAACAAATTGTCTATAACATCGGCTGTTTGAAAGAATCCATTTTATAACTGTTTTGGTATCAGACCAGAACGTTATTTATTGCGGCTTTATGTTGGGATTAGAAATGATTGCATCTTTTAACCCCCCCAGGGGCATATAAGTATGGTCTTTATGGAATATTCCACTATCTAGACACAGTGCAACTGCGGAGGGGAGCCCAGTCCCCTGAAGACAGGCAGGGAGTCAACTGGAAGCTCCACTTTATTTCCACGGGGATCAGTGAGTCCCAGAGTTCATTATTTGTCTCTTTAGACATTTAATAGTTCTCTGGCTGATCATTGAGGTTGGCCCCTATATGGGAGTATCGTGATGGTTGTGGTTTTGCGGCCCCATAACAGTATAATGGTTTTTATGGTGGCCAGGATCATCTCACTGATAATGACACGCAAAGTGAATGATCCAGTCCAGTGAGCATGCTAGGCATGTGTTCTGGACAGGAGTTGAAAGTCTCCAACTCTTTAGCAAGGTGTGATGGTTTGCAGCCCTGCCCTGGAATCATTAAAGTTGCAACTAGGTGGTTCTGTTGCTTAGAATTATGCCTTCGGCTATCTAGGACGCATGTATGACGTTCCAAATTATACAATAGTGGTTTGTCCACCATCTGATTAAGGCTACATAGCCAGGTGCGGATGTAAATCTAATCACACGTTGCATCTTTTAACCTAGCGCCAAGTACAGCGGCTAGTAGTTCAAGCCTTGGTGCTCACTGTGATTTACCTGCAAGGAATGTTGTACTTTATAATGCCTTTATAATAAATTGTCCAGTAACTTACAGCTACCCCCCGGGGGTACATATATATGGTCTTTGGAGATAGCAACAACTTAGCTCTGTGCAACTGAGGGAAAAAGGAAGCCCAGTCCCCTGAAGTCAGTAGGGGTACAACTGGAAACTCTACTTTATTTCCACGGGAATCAGTAAGCCGCAGAGTTCGTTATTTGTCTCTTTAGATATTAAACTGTTCTCTGACTGATTGTTGAGGTTGGGCTCTATATGGGAGTATCGTGGTGGTTGTGGTTTCGTGGCCCCATAACAGTCTATGGGTTTATGGTGGCCGGGTTCATTTCACCTTTAATAACACCTACCTGGTGAAACGTTCCCAGATCCAGTAAGCATGCTAGACATGTGTTCTGGACAGGAGTTGGAAAGTCTCCAACTCTTAAGCAAGGGGTGATGATTTGCAGCCCTGCTCTGGAATCATTGAAGTTGCAACTAGAAAGTTCTGTGGCATAGAATTATAGCTTCGGCTTCCTAGGACGAGCATGACGTTCCAAATTATGCAGTGGTTTGATCCACCATCTGATTACGGCTTCATGGCCAGGCGCGGATGTAAATCTAATCACACGTTGCATCTTTTAACCTAGCGCCAAGTACAGTGGCTAGTAGTTCAAGCCTTGGTGCTCACTTTGATTTACTTGCAAGGAATGTTGTACTTTATAATGCCTTTATAATAAATTGTCCAGTAACTGATAGCTGAAAATACCAACTCACTTGCGTCTACGAAAATATGTAAGTCGGCAATTGCTAGAGAAAGTATGCTGAACTATGCTCCTGATGTACTTAACATTTTTAAGTTCGGTATACCACTCATACCACTTTTCATATATTTCATCTGGAATTGGGAAGTTACATTCTTCATCGAACCTCCAAACTCCTGCAGCAGAATATTCGCCAAGAAACCAAACGGCTCGAATATTGATGGCATCAGGCTGTGCACTTCACTCTTTGCAGGTCTTCGCTTTTCATTTAAAACTGATTCAGGAATTTTAAAAAATAGCATAACCTCCCCATTACCTGATTTCCTAGTTCTGGCACAATGCATTGCATGTATAGGGGTCATCCTCTGAGTGATGGTCCGAAACAAACAAAAAAAAAACAAAATGTGTCATTAGTGAGCGACCAAAACATCCTCAGGATTTTTTCGGTTGTCTTTTCGTTTCCAGGTAAACCAGTTATCTCAAGTCATTGTTCACACTCCATTCTTCCCTAGTAATAGAATGCAAAAGATCACTTAAATTTGACACGAAAACTCTTAGCTACTAAATAGTGATATATCAACACACTAACGTCTCCAGAATGATTTATTTTATTTTAGTGCTGTTAAAATTTTGTGATTAAAATAAAACAATTTTTTGTTAGTTAATTTGAAAATGTATAAATTTCTGCAGAGATGTATTTTGCAGAGATGTATTTCAATATACATTAAACTGAATTATAAATAATAAGTTAAAATCATTTAAATTTCATTATGCAAAATCATAAAATGGTTTGTCATAAATTGATTTGGACAGTATTTAAATTGCAATAGTGGCATCTAGCTCTCTAGTTCATATACACTGACTTACTGCATACACATATTTGAGCAAGGAGAATGTAAACATATCCTAGAAACACTTAACATCCTTTTAATGTCTTTTTGCTTAAAATTAATTTTTTTTAGTTAGAACTACTTATTTATGCATTCATCCTGTTAAAGGAAATTTAATGGTTGTCTGTCTACTTTCAAATCACTTGACATGTCTTTTGAGTGCTTAAACTCATTTTTAATGATTAAAATTTTAAAAAGGGAAAAATTATATGTGAATTTTAATTATTAAGATGTGCTTTTAAATTTCTCATGTATCGTATAAAAGGGTGGTTTATTCAGCCCATTAGAAGTTTTAATTGTAAAAAATAACATAAAAAAATTTAATCACATGGAATATGTGAGTTCTCTTGATGAAACGCTTTCTACACATTTAATTTTTGTCGCATGTCAACTATACCACAAATAGTGTTGACGTATCACTTATTATTTCACGTAACCCCACAGCAAATGAAGATAAGGAGTCAATTCACACAACATTGGAGGCCAAATACAGGTTCATTTCTTGAAATCAACTTATAGACAAATTTTGATTTCAATAAGTAGCTGCGATCGCCGTATGATACAAAACAATATTTCGCTCAGATCAAGGCAAGTAAAATTTTTTAAACAAAAAATCATTATTGAGAGATCCAGCTTCAGTTTTAAAAAAATAAGATGCAAAAGGAAAAAATGTAAAGGGTGTATTCTGCATCAAAGGGTAAAATTTTCTGGAGGTAGTGTTCCCATGTATGCTGATGGCATACAATTGAGGATTAGCTACCCAGCACATGACATCACGAAAAACTTAGCGAAACTTAATCATGATTTAAGTGGCATTTATGAATCGGCATCTAGAAATCGCCTTCACTTAAATGCAGCGAAATGTTGATAAAGAGGAAAAGTATACATCCACCTTTTTAGGATGATCTTACGGTTAATAAATAGCAAACGGAGTTGGTAGATTCTGCAAGAAATCTTGGCATTGTAATTAATAATAATCTGAGGTGGTCAACAAATATCAATGCGCTGACTGTTCGATTGCATGCCCTACCCCCTCCCCGCAGGAGCACATTTATATGTCTTATTGGAAACTCACCATGATGACACATGTTGTCATGAGGTCCAGTCCCCTAAAGGGTAGCAGGAGCTAACGGCAAAACTTCTGGGGCCTACTGATTCCACGGGACTCAGTAATCCCTAGAGTTTAGCTGTTGCTGTTCTCTGATTGATCATTGGGGGTGGCCCCTTGGGGAGTATCGTGGTTTTTGTGGTTTCACAGGTCCTCATAATATGATTAAGGGGCCAGGATCATTTACTTTTTAACAAGAACACAGGGTGAATGATCCAGATCCATGATGGTCCAGATAAGCATGCTATGTTATATATTCTGGACCAGAAATTGGAAAGTCTCCAACTCTTCAGCAAAAAATGAGGGTTGGCAAACCTGTTTCAAGCTCCCAAAATTGCAACTAGGAGTGACTAGAGGATAGAGATATCCAACGCCTTCTTAGGGCGACATCAATCTATTTATGTTGAAATGATAAACCAAAATAATCATAAATCGCTTGACAGCTGACAAAATGACCTTTAGTTAAAAAGTGTTGCCAACTTACAGCTCTATACCTCTACAGAATCATCCTTTATGCAATAAAATTTTTTTTTTAAAAATATGTTAATTAGACTTCTTGGCTGTCTTGATTGAGTGTCTGCAGTTTAATTTAGTTTTATGTACAAATTTTGCTTATAATCCGAGACTGCATTTCTTAATCTCTTCTCCTTATAAATTTATTTATTTATTTATCAGTCTATTGATTAAATATCCTTTCAGACTATATCGGGAACTAATCTATAATATAAAAATAAGTCGGGTTTTCCTTCCTGACGCTATAACTCCAGAACGCACCAACCGATTTCCACGGTTTAGCATTGGTTGGAAAGATCTCGGGCTCCGTGAGGTTTATAGCAAAGAAAATTCGGCAAAAATTTCAAGAGAAAAGCAGGAAAACAGGGAAAATCATTTTTCACTTACAGTGCCATCTCTGATAAATAGCATGTACTACAACTGCACCAGTACATGGTGTGTGAGTATCCCTCACGAAAATAAATACGTTCGACATGCAAGTAACCGATGAAACCGATTAAGGATCAATGCTTGATTACTGCAAACAATCTACTGATTGAAGTAGGAATGATTGCGCCAAATCGATCGATGCACGATGCATTCAACCAAGAATTAAATCGAGAGCTGCAATACAATGTTGATACATTGCAGGAATTCGCTCGAAATAATGTGCCGTTGCTGAATGAATAGCAAAAACAAGTATATGAAACATTTATGCAAGCAAAGGAGAATAATACTGGTGGTCTATTCTTCCTGGACGCACTTGGAGGAACAGGGAAAACATTTGTCATTTCACTGATTTTGGCCACTATTCGATCAAGATGTGACATAGCTTTGGTATTAGCATCATCTGGAATTGCGGAGACTCTTCTAATTGGCGGTCGTAATGCACTTTCTGCGCTTAAGTTGCCACTCAATTTAAACACATCTGATACTCCAACATGCAGTGGGGAAATTGTTGAAGCAATGCAACCTCATTGTTTGGGATGAGTGCACAATGGTACATAAGAAATCACTTGAAGCACTTAACTTCACACTGAAGGATCTTCGGCGAAATAACACCATCTTTGGCGGCTTGATGAAATTGTTGGCAGGCGAATTCTGGCAGACGTTGCCAGTAATTCCCCGTGCAACGCCTGCAGATGAATTGAATAATTGCCCGAAGGCATCACCTTTGTGGGATAACGTAAAAATATTATCGCTTATCACTAATATGAGAGTTCAACTACAAAATGATCAAAGTACTGCACAATTTTCCAAACAATTGTTAGCTGTTGGAAATGGAAAAGTTCCAGTTGATGCGACAGCTGGATTAATTACTCTTACCAACGACTTTTGCCGATTTGTAGACTCTCAATTAGCTCTTATTGAAAATGATTGCCCAAACACTAGTGAGAATTATCAGAATTATGCTTGATTAAGCCAACGAGCAATTCTCGCCGCAAAGAATAATGATGCACACGCATTCAATTTCACCATTAAATCAAAAATCGATGGCGATTTGGTGACATACAAATCCGTTAATTTCATAAAAAATCCCAATGATGCAGTAAATTATCCAACGGAGTTTTTGAACTCTCTGGAGTTAGCAGGATTTCCACCACATAACTTGCAACTCAAAGTTAGTTCAGTTATTATGATATTGCGTAATTTGAATTAATCGCGAATTTGCAAAGGTACTCGACTTGCGGTGAAAAGACTTATGCCAAATTTGATTGAGGCAGCCATTATTAACGGAAAGTACTTAGGTAAAAATATATGTATTCCTCGAATACCGATCATTCCGACTGATCTTCCGTTTGACTTCAAACGATTGCAATTTCCGGTTCGCCTTGCGTTCGCAATGACAATTAACAAGTCGCAAGGCCAATAGCTTAGTATTTGCGGTGTAAGTTTAAAAAATCATTGTTTTTCACATGGGCAGCTATACGTTGTGTGTTCACGAGTTGGGAAATCATCCGCTTTGTTTGTGTTAACGTCAGACCAAAAATAAAAAATGCGGTTTACCAGAGAACACTTCAATGAAACGGATAATTTGCGGACACGTATAACGCTTCGATTCAGTATTTACTTTGGATTCACTTTAATTTTTTTAAGTTAGAGAAGTTCAACTAAATTCCACTTCATTTTTGTAATCGAAATGAATTCATTTCCCTTTTCAAATGTAAAACAAAAAAAAAATAATTTTTCTTCATCTTTTAATCCCCAAACGAAATGTTACAAAAAACGAAGTCATCTGGTGGCGAAATGGAGTTCGCTGGGTTAGCTAGTTGCATCTAAATCATGTTGCAAGAAGATATGAATCGGATAATAATTATAAGTTAAAAAAAATTGGATTTCATTTGCATACATGAGGATATTTGAAAACTTTATTACAGTTGGTAAATCATTGATGAACAAAGAAAACAACAGCGGTCCGAGATGGGCACCTTTTTTTTTTTTTTAAAGCGAAGTAGCACTCAGGCAGCAACAATGCCTATTTAGTCAAGTACCGTGCTACATTCTTTAGGAAAGGGACAGAGAATAGATGAGACAGGTAGTGAAAGTAGAAGGATAATCGGAAATTAACTGCCGTATAAGACACCACAGCGACCAGTGACTATGCCTTCGTCGCTGAGCAGCCCCACCGACAGTCAATTTTTATTTTTGTAGTGAAAAAAACCAAGGTCTTCGTTGGGAATCGAACCCACAATCCCCATATTTACAAGCTAGTACACTACCTACTAGCCTACAGGGGCACCTTGTGGTACACCAGATTTAACATGTATCGGCTTAGATGTCAGATTCTTGAAAGAAATTTTTTGTATTGTATTCTGTTCAACGAATAAGAGAAAATTCATTTTCAGAGTCGTGTGAATTTTATGCAATTAACCTTGTGTAGAGAAGCTTATGATTGTCTTTGTCAAAGGCTTTACTGAAGTCGGTGTATATAAAATCAGTCTCTTTCTTCCTTGAACAAGTTTACGATTAATAAAAGTTGTAATTGTTGAGCAACCTTTTCGAAAACCATGTTGAGCAGGTGATACAATTGATGACACTAATTGACATATTTGATCCGTAATCATTTTTTGCAAAAAGTTTAGGCAGAGTACTAAAGCTTAGCAATGCCCCTATAATTTGCGATATTACTTTTACAGACAGATTTGAACAATGGAATAATAATTGAATCTTTCCAGAATGTGGGAAAGTTATTGAATAAAAATTTTTTATTAAAATTTTTTTTCTTTACTTTTTTTCGTAATATAAAAATAACAGTATTGTTAGCAGCATTAAGCAATGCGTTATGTTTTCTCACTCCTATACTAAATGACCTTTTTTTATACCCTTTGACTTTCTTTAATATTTGTTAAATGGTCTAGTATCCTTATTTTTTGTTCATATGTATTCCTTTTTCTTATTATTACAAAAATTACTTTCTTGTTACGCTTCTTGTCGCTTTTAAATGTTTTACTTCCTTTTATAAAGAAGATATTATATTTTGTTGTCCATTTTTTCTTTTGTAGTAATTCCAATTTTTGTAGAAATTTATGTAAAATTGATCATTTGTAAGTTTTAGTTACGGTTCATTAGGTTTTCCTTATAAATAAGCAAAAAATCAATGTTCCTTTAATTTAATGGACCGTTTTTATATTGTATTTGGTTGGGGGAAAACCGAAAATAATAAAAACCCAAAAGAACAGCTTGGACGACAAAAAGTTTAACAATATTTCTTCAGATAATAAAGATAAATAATAAAAAACCAAAAGCATTTAGTTGGTTGTAAAGAAAATGTAAATAATAAAAAAGAAAATCTTAAACGAAGTTTTCTTAAAGTATTTTTTCAATGTTAGCAACTCAATTGTTCAATTCTTAATGCCTCTACACTGAACCAAAACTTTACGTAAGTACACTGACGAGCAAAAGTGTAGCTAATAGCCTACATAACTTTTTAAGTAAAACTGAAGATTTTATTGAGGTAATTTTTTCTACAAATTATTTACAACGGCTTTATAATTAAAAATTAATAATAAAATAATAAAAATGTTATTTATTCTCAAAAGCAAGGGAAATGTTACAGCTTCACGGCTGTATGCATAAAAAATGCTTACTTGAGCTTTAAAGTGTACGTTAGTTAACAAACACTTTAAGGCCAACAGACGTTAGTTAAAAAATGGTATTCATAAACAGTACTTTAGCTAATGTATGCTTTAGTAAAATTAGTATTTTGATTATGGCAATGCCACTATTTTCAGTTATCACGTTGTAGTTAACGATGTATAAAAATGAATATTATTTATCCGGGTAGTTAGGTCAATTAAAAATGTTTTTATTGTTTTCAGCAAAATCAACATATTTTTTTTTGTTTTTTTATTAATCTTTTTAATAAAAAACAAAGCACCCAAAAAAGGCTTACGAAGAACTTCCAAAGAATTTGTTCATATTAAAAAAAAAAATTATTCGGATAACGAGCTTTGTTTTGATTATATGTACAACAATAAAACTTTTGTTTAAAATAATTAATTAAAATTATATTTTTGTAAAATATAAAATAATGATGTAAAAATGTTTTATATTGAATGGCGTGTTATATTTTAGTTTTTAATATTATTTGGATACTACAATTTGTTTTTAATAAACAATTTTAAACATTTTTGGAATAACAAAGTAAAAGTGTCTATTGAGCCGTTTACATTGAAAGTGGCATAAGTCACAACTGAACAGTTTTTTTTTCATTTTTAATAAATTTGAAACTAATAAGTTGAGATATATTGAGATTTCTTTGAGAGGAGTATTGATAATTAACGGTATAACAAAAATGTTTATTTTGAAAGTGGCGTTAGTCGCTGTACTCAGGAAATTAATTACCGAGCTTGGTGTGAAAGAAATGGAAACATGTAATAAGTGTGTGCGAAGTATTGTTGTGATTATTGGACTTATTTTTATTAGTACGAAAGAATAGTGCAGTTTACTGAACTATATTATAGTGATATCTAATATACTACACATAATTAGCATTATTTTATTATTAATCATTGCTGGGTAAAAGGGAGCCCAGGCCCCTCAAAGGCTAGTAGGAGTCACCTGGACAATCCACATATTTCCACTTGAATCAGTACGCTCGCAGAGTTCACTATTTGTCTCTTTAGACAATTAGCTGTTCTCTGACTGGTTATTGAGGTTGGCCCCTATATGGGAGTATCTTGGTGGTTGTGGTTTCGAGACCCTCGTGAGTGTTTGAACACAATGAACGGTTTAGGTTCAGTGAGTATGAATGCCGTCGTGTTCTTAATTATATTAAGCTTCATGCGTTCTGGACCAGGAGTTGGAAAGTCTCCAAATCTTTAGCAAGGAGTGAAGGCTGCGGCCTACTTCGCGCTTTCGAAATTTCTACTAGGAGTGACCGGAGGATATATGTATTCGATGGCTTCATAGGGCGTGAATGACTACCTAGTCGGTGCAGATGTAAGTCAAATCACATCATTACTTTGTTGTCTAGCATTGGCTAGCTTGCAAATAAATTTTTAGTATTAAGATTTGTTCATACTATGATAACCAATAACCAATTTTGAAATCAGTTACTTTTGCTTTTAGCAAAATGGTGCTACAAGCGACACAGCCATCCAAAAAATTCAGTTATTGGATTATAAATTTGCCGGCCTCGTAATTTCTCGATTTAGCGGTGTTAATTGGCTGCCACGTTTTTGTGATTTAAAGTCGTTTGATTATTTTCTCTGGAGCCATTTGAGAAACCGGGCTTACGTGAATAATTCGCAAGTAAGTGATGCTCCTAAAATATGAAATTCGACGCTGTATTGACGTGATAAGCAAAGCTTTGTTGCAAATTGTGTTCAAATTTTTTTTAAAAGGCACAGACATCTGCAATGTGCTACGGGTGAACTTTTGCACGAAATCATATTCCGTTTTTAATTCCTATATTTCTACTTTATGCTGGTGTCAATTAAGCTAAAGTTGTCAAAAGAAAGTATATATTTAATGTCAATTTACTTCCTAACCTCAAATTTGGCCATATTAAAATAACACATATTAGAATCATACAGCAAAATTACAATCTGAAAATTTGCATTGCAACAATTGAGAAAATCTACTATGGAAAACATGTTTGTGCAAGACATTTCCTGTTGGCTTTACAAGGTTAGAGATTCCAGCCAATTCTAATATGCTGATTTTAGTTTTTATTTTATTTTCCCATAATTTCATTTCAATTTTTCCTGTAGCCCTCATAAATGCAAGCAAGTAAGTGAAAAGATATGATATGATATATAGAATAATGAAAAGCATCTGGGAAGTATTTTAATAATAATATGTTGGCTTATTGCCATTTATGTTATTTTTGTTTTCTATATATTTGTGTTATTATGGTTATTGAAGTTGATTGGAAGTAAACAAACCTCAATGAATTTGTAATACTTTCATTTTGTTTTTTGCTTACTTATCATTCGCTTAAATAATCTGGCGGTACTTTGTGGAAGAAGAAGAAGCATAACTTGTTTTTTGTATTATTTTAATGAAAAGAAATTTGTGTTGAAATAAAATTTGAAAGAGATGCAATTTTATGATAAATTACTTATGATTTGTATCAAAGGATGTTAGCAGTGCTTTTATTTATGGCATTTAATCTCTTGTCACATATGAAGCATTCAGTAATCAAGCGTGTCAATGTGGTATTTTTGTATTATGCATTTATCACCTGAAAGCAATATAGTGTTGAGAGGAATTAGATTTTTACAGGATTAAAAAAGATTTATAAAATTTCATATTTTAAAGCTTGTTAGTTGATTAAATAAGAGATATAATACACTGAACCAAAAATTTTCTTTAACATAGTAAAATGGGTTGTGGAATTATTGAAAACTTATTTAAAAAACTTTTTCGATATAAAAAACTTTTTGTTTAATTCTGTACATGTCTGACAGATGATATTCGAAAATACTAGAACAAATTAAGAAAATACAAATTTAAAAATAAAATTTAGAAAGAATTTTTTTTTCAAAATGACTGACTCTTCACACTTTGTTACTTAAAAAGTTGCCAAAATGAAGAAAATTTATTTAAATTGATTTAAATAAATAATAAAATTATTCCATAATTTTATTTAGTTTTTATTGAAGTAAACAAACATAAGCTTTAACAAACATTTTTCAATATCACAGTTTTATTATCAAGACACAGTTTTATTATCAAGGTTTAATAAACTTCTCTTTTTGGTCTGGTAAGTATTTTTGCTTCTAGAAGTTTGTGCTTAAAGTATTACAAAAGATTATTTAAAATTTAGAAAAAAATATACGAGAAGTGCTCGTCCAAAGAGAATTTCGTGTTGTTTGGTGCTTGATCTTCGGCGGGTTGTGCTGAATCCACGCAATATGTTTGCTTCGAGTTTTTTAACGGTTTCGTAACGTATCACAATATACCGGAAACCAAACAACAGCACCGAACAGCACGAAAATTATTTTTTTTAATTTTTAATTTTTTTCTCAAAACGCGAAGTAGTTTGTTATCAACAGCTGGCAAACACAAACTAAATGACGCTTGTTCAAATTTAGACAAGAGTCAACTGATAGTTGGCTGTGGATAAGAGAAGTGTCGTCATTTCAATTAGGACGCGGGTAATTAAAGTCACGGATTTGTTGTTCCACCCTCGTTTATTTAATTTTATTAAAACAAATAAGATAAGTTTTGCAGAAGTCTACATAACTCTAGTGAAATAAAAGTAATTCCAAAAAACAAAGAAATTAATCAAACTAACGAAAAAATTAATCACTTTAATTTCCTTTGGTGATGTAAATTTAATAATTTCAACTGCGGTTTTTTCATACTATATGTGGCTTTGGTTTTATTAAAATTTTTATAAATTTCTTAATTCATTAACTTTTTTTTGCGAAGTTAAACCTAAATAAACGGAAGAAAGTTTGAAAAAAGTAATTGTCATTTATTTGCGTTTTTGCTGACTGTCTGTTCGATGTGTACGGCGAGCGCTTTCGATATGAAGATATAATTCTCAAGCCATATTCTAAACTGTACTGGTGGGTTATTGTTTGTGTTTAGGTAGTCCTAGCCACCACCTGGCATTTTAAGCGGCCTTCGCCGTTCATACCAAACAAACAGCCAGCAAAGAAGAAAATAAATGAACTATTTTCTTTTCGCTCTCCGCTATTAAAAAAAATCCTTGTTAGTTTCCTTTTTACCCCACATTAACATGCTTAAATTCTGGGCGTTATCCCATATGAGATGAGACTGATAGCTAAAGTTTATTACAGAGTTTTTTAAAGTTGCACACGATTTCATTAAATTAAGCTCATTTTGAAAACAAAATGTTTATTTAGTAAGTCGAATATATACCACTTGTGTCGATAAGTAAACAACCTTCAATGAAAAGAGCCTTTAACCTGAATTATATTTAATTTATGAAATAAAAAAAAAACTTTAAACAATTTTTTTTTTAATTTAACCTACGTTAATTTATGCTAGATATCTTTGAAAAATATTTTATGATGTTCTCATAAAATATTCATTGTTTAAAAAATATTTTAAATGTATGTGGAGGAAGGCTCAAATAGCTCATCAGTGGATTTTATATCAAAATTTTGTATATCAAACTCAAGAGTCTTATATCTCAAGACAAATTGACTATATGAGAGTTTTCATTAAACCAACACAGTAAAAAGACAACAAAACACATAAATACTTCTATAGAAGTGCAGAAACTATCACAAATTAACGTAGATTAACTATAAAAAACTTTAAACTAATTTTGGCACTCAGGCGTTCTATAAAGAAACAATTCTTATTTGATGTGTAATCGGGTTTTTCCAGTTTGTTTATCAATTGCGGCAACACCAATAACATGATAGTATGGACACTTAGTTTTTTGACGTCTTCGTAGTAGATGCATTGGCAATTAATTAATTAATAACGAAAATTGCATTAAAATAATTAAAATCCAATATCCATAATTAAAATGGCGGTTAACGTTTAAGTTACATTTCGTAAAATTCGTGATATTTTCGGACAACATAATCGTCCTTCTGAGATCGCTATTAAGAATTTGGTCGTTAAATATGAGTCGATAGGCTCGATATATAATGATCGCACACAAACGCGTGTTCGACGGGGTCGCTCAACTGAAAACATGTTAGCCGTGAGCCACGGTTTTGAAGCAGATCTAAATTCGTCAATTCCTCGAAGTTCTCAACAATTGGGGTTATCCAAAATCACCACATGTAGAATTTTGCGTAAGGATTTGACATTAAAGCCTTACAAGGTTTAACTAGTGCACGAGTTGAAACCAAGCAACCATTCACATTGCCCTCGATTCGCTCAATACTTTGAGGAACAACCGGCTGGTTTTCTGCAAAAATTATTTTTTCAGACAAAGCCCATTTTTACTTGTCAGGGTATGTCAACAAGAAAAATTGCTACATTTAAGCTTCTGAAAATCGTAGAACGTGTCACTGTATGTATGTGCTCTAGCGGCGTGATTGGATTATTTTTTTCAAAGAAGAGGATGGAAATGCGGTGACGGTCACGCTATTGCGAAATGCTAACAAATTAATTTTGGCCTATTACTGACCACTGATATGTGGTTTCAATAGTACGGTGCCACATGTCACACAGCCAATGAAACGGTCAATTTATTGCAAACCAAATTTCCCTATCGCATAGTTTCACAACAATCAGCACTTAAGTGGCCAACTGTGTGATTAGATTTACATCTGTGCCTGGCCATAAAGCCTTAATTAGATGGTGGATCAAACCACTGCATAATTTGGAACGTCATGCTCGTCCTAGGAAGCCGAAGCTATAATTCTATGCAACAGAACTTTCTAGTTGCAACTTTGATGATTCCAGAGCAGGGCTACAAATCATCACTCCTTGCTTAAGAGTTGGAGACTTTCCAACTCCTGTCCAGAACACATGTCTAGCATGCTCACTGGATTTGGGAACATTTCACCAGGTAGATGTTATTAAAGGTGAAATGAACCCGGCCACCATAGAACCATAAACTGATATGGAGCCGCGAAACCACAACCACCACGATACTCCCATATAGGGGCCAACCTCAATAATCAGTCAGAGAACAGTTAAATGTCTAAAGAGACAAATAACGAACTCTGCGGCTTACTGATTCCCGTAGAAATAAAGTGGAGTTTCCAGTTGTACCCCTGCTGACTTCAGGGGACTGGGCTCACTTTTTCCCCCAGTTACACAGGTCTACATAGTAGCTCTCCATTAAGACCATATATGTGCCCCCGGGGGTACTTAAGTGGCCAGCTAGATCGTGTAATTTAACTCCAGTGGATTATTTTTTGTGGTGCTAAGAACAGAGTCTATATGGAGCCAATCAAATCGGTTTCAACCTTAAAATTCAAAATTCGTAATGTGATTAACGAAATAGGACCGTCAATTCCAAAAAGTCAGCGTGGTAGTAAATCATCTTAATCTAAATTTTTTTGTTTTATTCTGTTTTAGACTTCAACTTCTTGTCGAAAAACTCCTTATTTGTAAAACAATAAAAATGACGCGGTTAGCGAAAGAGTATTCAAGTATTTTAGTATATTTATTCAATTGTAATTAATTTTTTATAACTATTTTGGCGAGTAGAGTATATTTAAAGAAAGCATACGATTTTCGTAAAACCACAATACTTATTCTCATGTAGTCGTTGCTTCAGTATCGTTTGAACACAATAAAATATTTACTTACATGCTAATAAAAAAATTACAGGAGTCTTATGCAAAAAAAAAAAAAAAAAATAAAAATAAAAATCAAAAAAGAAACGAAAGAAAAATGAACTATTGAAACGAAAAATTCATGCAAATAAAGTAGAAAACTGCATAAATAGTCAAATTTATACAGGAGTATTTGGCCAGACTCTGGTTTTTGCAATAATAATTTTTTCTGTAAAACACCTGGTCTTAAATACACACAATGTGTTCTACATATTCGAAAAAACATACATACATACATACATACTTCGTTATATGGAAATATAAACGAATAGGTAAAGAATTTTGTAATATTAAATATGTGTCTTTGGAGTTGCTGTGTAGAGTAACTGACAAAACCTGGACATATTCTTACAAATAGAAGAAAACAAGTCGAATAGTTTTATAATAACCAAAAATAATAAAAATAAATATTTTTTTCGAATATCCTTGTTACGAATATCCTTATTGCTGGTTTTGAGAAACAGAAATTTAAAAATATTATAAATGTCTACACTAGCCATGGAATTGAAAAATTTCGTTAATATAATTTGTATAATTACCAAATTTTTTGTTAAATTCAGTAAATATGTTTTTGTGACAAAAAATAGTTATAAAAAGTTTGTTATACTCTGATTCTAGAAATTCTCTCCATATAAGTATTCCTGCTACATTACCGAAAAGCCTGTAAATAAAGATTTTTTTTATAGAACTTTGGAAAGCAATAAAACAAACATGAAAATTACTTTATTTAAAAGATAATTTTCTGCGTTTAAATTTGACTTCTGGATAAACCCCCATGGCTCAGTCGAATACAATCTTATCTGGAATTTTCATGACTTGCATGAGGCAACTAGACAAATTCCACTTTATTTCCACGGGAATTAGTAGGTTCCAGAGTTCAGCTGTTGCTATTCTCTGACTTATTATTGAGGTTGGCCCCTTGGGGAGTATCGTCGTGGTTGTGGAGGAGGCCGTTATAAAATTATTAAGGGGCCAGGATCATTCACTTTAGACCAAGAAAATAGGATGATTGATACGGATCCAGTGGGCATGCTATGTCATGTGTTTTGGATCAGGAGTTGGAAAGTCTCCAGCTCATCAGCAAGGAGTGGGGGTGGTGGCCCTGCTCCGTGCTCCCGAAATTGCCACTAGAAATGACCTGTTGTATAGTATTATTCTTCGGCTTCCTAGTACATGAGTGCACGCTACACATCATCCACAGCGGCTTGATCCACCATCAGGTTATGGCTCACACAGCTAGGTTCTTATGTCTTGTTGCAACATGCATTTATAGTTAGAGTGTAGAATGAGTTGATTGTTATGATTGCCAATTTAATCATTAATTAAATTGTTACGAGGCATAATAACATTTAAGCCGGACTACTGGCAAAACAAAAACTATTGTTTTATTAAGTTGTTTGGATTTGTTCCGTCAGTAAGTGAAATACTCTTGTCATTTCTTTCCGTTTATTCTTTTGCTATATACGGCGAGCGCCTTCGATGTGAAGACAGGATTTTACAGCTTAAGTTTTAAATCTGCCAGCCTGATAAACTATATTCAATTTTACTAAAATAAATTAAATGGCCCAGCGTGCACACGCTGCAATTGGTTTATGCCAAAACTAATTTGGTGACAATTTTTTTTCTAGAAATGATCCAGTGCATAGGCCGCCTTATTCGTGTGGCAACGTCTCCAGATAACTTTTTATGGGAATGTGTTAAGTCAGTGATTTATACCCGACAAACAGCGAATCCATGAAGTGTTGAAAGCCATTTAAATGATAGAAAAGATCATATAATTCGTGGCCACGGTGGACATATCGCATCCTAAATACAAAAAAGGGTCACTACTCAAAATACAAAAATTTTCGCAACTCAAAATAATTGTTTTTAGTTCATCGGACGGAAGCAACTTACGTAACACCAAAATAAATATAACTGTATTTTTCCAGTTAAAGAAGATAGTGATGTGAAAGAAATTTTAGCATTAGTTAGAGATGTATACTCTGAATTAATTTATATAAAAAAAGTCAGTTTTGGAAAATTTTGAGTTGTGACCCTTTTGTATTTAAAGTGCGCTATGTTGGAAATCGTATTTAAGAATTAAAAGCCATGAATTCATCTGCTGGGCTATAAGAGAAAAAATTGTATTCCAATTAAATTTCCATCGTTTTTTTATAATGTTAACTTTTCATAAAGCCATAAAATCGCCCTTTATAATATTCTACTTTTCCTTTATTGTATACCCTATTTTAACATTACCCAGTGGTACAAAATTGAATGAAATAGAAAAACCTGGGACTGGATAGTGTATTTCTTGTAGGGCTTGTCGAGTGAAATATGCCGGACACCTCCAAAATCCGGATTTACGGTTAAAAAACCGGTTTTTGTAGCTTAGCGCACTTATAAGCCTGTAACTTTGTTGATAATGATCCGAATTTCTTACTATAGTTGGAAAGAAGAAGCTAAGATCTTTCGAATGATATATATAATTATCTACGAAAACTTAAGCAATTTGGCTGTTATTGTTCAGCAAACACAAATTTTGTAGATTTTTCAAAAATTTTTCAACTTTGGTGACGTTTTTCTACATTATTTTATTGATAAACTACAATACTATTGAACTTTTTCAAAAAGTACTTTTACTTACGATTACAATGCATATTTGGGGTTAAAAATAGATCAATCAATTGACCGAGTTATTTAACTTTTAATAAAAACAAAATGTTGTAACTGTTACAAAACCGATACCTGTAATTATCTACCGACAACAAGCAAATCTGTCGATGTAACAGAAAAACATTTTGAACAAGAAGAGTTCTTTCGACCCAGATCTACAATAACGGAGCGGAATTTGTTGTCAAAGGCTGATTTCGACGATTTCGATGTTGGCGATTTACACTTGTCAAAGCGGCAATCTGAAGTCCTCGGGTCGCGATTAAAGCAGTGGAATTTGGTGGAAAAAGATTTCGTTATATGTGGTAGAAAAAGTGACCGAACTTGGTTACTTGAAGAAGGTTTTAAGACTAGTTTCAATGACAGTGATCTCGTGTATTGCGTTGATGTACCAAAACTATTTTTGGCATTAAATCACAATTATAATGTAAAAGTAAGGTTTCTTATAAAAATGTATGACTTTATTTTTATTAATTTAAGATTTGTAATGTAATAGCTAGCTTAAAAGCGGTTTTATAACCAAAATCAATTACCTTCAGTTCCAATCGCATATGCGACTAATACAAAAGAAACTAAGTATAGTAGATCGAAAGCCGTCGCTGACTTAAAGGTTTAGACAATTTTATTTGGTATGCAAGGTGGCTACACAAAGTATTCGTGCTATCTTTGTGAATGGGATAGCCGTGCACCGAATCGTTATGATTGCAAAGTATGGCCATCTCGCGAGCCACATGGAATAGGCAGGAAAACCCATTTTAAATGACCAATTAGTTAAAGCTGAGGACGTTATTCTGCCACCACTGCATCTTAAACTGGGATACATGATGATGTAAACGGTGATGCTTTTTGTCATCTCGAAGCCGTGTTCCTAAAACTAAGTGAAGCCAAAATAAAAGGAGATATTAATCAATCCTGGGAAATCAAATCACGACATCATCTTCATTAGTTGCCATATCATATGTCCTTATTTCGGCAGGAATGCTTACATCAGTGTTTTTGGCAGTCAAGTAATTTTCAGCAACATTTGAAAAGGCTTTATGAATGAATTCAACTTTTGATTGCGTTAACTGATAAAAACTATCAGGAAAGGTGATGCAGCCAGTCAGCACATCCGTAGGAAATTTACCTTTATTAATATCAATGAAGTGTTTAGAGAATATGTCTCCAGACTGATCATTTTGAAAATAAATATAATACCTTGAACGTGGAACCAGTGGCAATGGTGTTTGGGCGAAAATCTCCTGATAATAAAATCATTGATCTTTTAAAGTTCTATCTAAAGCTACAAAAGATTTTTTATGTGCCATCGTGCATTTATCCCACACTATTAGTTTAAATTGTTGCAAAACCTTTGCCATCGCCGAATTCTTAGAAATGTTGCAGGCTGGAGTTATGTTGCCTTATATATTCAATAGCAATTATAGGGCTGAATGGGCTTTTCGACCGCCTTCTAGCGAATGCCTGACGAAGCAACAGCTAGAGGAATTTCATTTTTTTTAACGAATTGCTGCCAATATTAAAGTGATCAAAAAATTTTTTCCTGTACCACCAGGAGCGTCTAAGAAGTAAATTTCTCCAGTTCCATCATGGAAATCAATGGTAGATTGTAAATTTCTTTACTTATTTGTAAATTGAGATCCCCTGTTTATTGCGCATATTAAATAAAATATCGTCACACATATTATCTTTGTACTTCATCCACAAATCAAGTATACTTTAACGTATCTTTTAAATGGGCGTGTAGAAAAGTGTTGTTTTTGTACTTTTTTAGGCAATTTTAAATTCCCATTAGAACCCTCCACGTACATCAAGGAATATTATAACAAAAGAGTTAACCGATGAACCGATTTCAGCTGTTCTTGAGATATGCGCTTAGCAACTTAGCAATTTTATATTATAGATATTATTGGTTAAGTATAATAGAGACTTAAAATTCCTGCTATCGACTATAACATTATGGAGATCTGTATTTTGAAGACCTATGCTCTGAAGTCGCATTTTTAAAGATGATTGACTTTATAATCTACTATTTATTATAGCTTGTGCATAACTCTGGAGTTAAAACTTTTACATTTCGTTGTTTAAAATATACTCTTTATTAGTCATATAATTGCAATATTTTGATTGTCACTGTACTAGCAAAATAAAATCATTCTAAAATATAAGAGACAGCATGTTAAACATTTTGTTTTTATATTTTGGCTGCAGACATCATTCATTGTTGTGGTTAGAAAATTTTGTATACTCCTGCTAGTTCCTACTGAATCTCGGCAAAATACAATTTTCAAATAAATATCATTTAAAGTTAGTAAAATTTAGGCAATTCCAAGCTAAAATGAATAATAAAAAAATACTTCTACGAATTTACATTCAGGCGTACAAATATTTGAAATAGAAAAAAAAAAAAAAAATAAAAATGGCAGTTATTCATATGCGCTGTCCTGCTAAAGTAATTTTGGCATATTTTTATTGCCTCCGTTTTATTTTACCTTCTTTTTTTTCTGTTTGGCAACGGATATTTCCATTTAGAGTGTGTAAAACAGTTTTGCTTTAATGGCAGATTTATTTTTTTTGTTTTTGTTTTTGTTTTATCCTTTCACTACGGTGTTCAATTTTTGTTCGGTGTTCATTTACATTGTGTTGTGTTTATGGTAATTCCTCCTGCTTCTCTTGCTGCCATTTGCTTAATCGTTTTATTTTGCTCACAGGATTTTTTATGCGTTTATTAGCTTTTGAATTCATGAAAAATATTTTCCTGTTTTTTTTTTTTAAATTCAGATTTCGTTAGTTCTGGGTTTCTGTCCTTTAACAATGTGGAATATCTTTAGCAAAAATTTGGGCTTCAACCCGTATAAGATCCACAAGATATAAGAGAGAGCAGTTGTAAATTGTTTCCATATTTTATTGCAAAATTGTGTTCAGCGTTGGGGTTAATTTTTTGTCTAAACAAGTTTGTTAATAAACAAAATTGCCTCATATAGAGTAAAGTCCAAACTACAAAACACTCCACAGACTCCATTATATTCTGAAAAATTTATGAATTATGATTTGGTATGGTTTATACGCTAGCGGTATTATTATATCTCATTTCTTCAAAAATGAAGTCAAAGCTCGCAGCACGCAGCATGATCAATGATTTTTTATCTGGCGATATGAATAATATTAATGTGGGTGAGATGTTGTTTCAATAGTAGGACGCTACGTGCTATACAGCGAACGAATCATCGACTTGAAATTAAAATTTGTTTATAAGTTAAGTTCAAACTGTTAATTGCCTTTCAAGGTTATGAAATGTGGTTTCAACTGAAGGACGCTACGTGCCATATGGTGAATGAGTCATCGACTTTTAAAATTAAAATTTGCTTGCGATTGATTTCGAGAAATGGACCTGTTAATTGCCTTTCAAGGTTATGGAGTATGATTTCAACTGGAGGGTGCCTAAACATCAATTGTTTGAAATTAAAATTTGGTTACGAATTGATTTCGAGAAATGGACCTGTTAATTGGCTTTCAGGGTTATGAAACCCCTGTATTATTTCTTGCAAGACTACGTGAACTCACCGGCTTATGCTAATAAATCAGCAACAATTTAAGGCTCGCAATTGCTATACGACAAGCAAGGTTCGATAAATTGGCTCAAAACTGCATATGCAAGGAACTTTTCGTCAACAACAGTCGCGGCAGCCATATGGTCGAAATCATTTTCAAATCAAAATGAAAAAAAAAGGATAAACAATTTTTTAAATAAAATTTAATTTCTATTTTATTTTGAAACTATAACGTTTTAAGTGATTTAGATAAAACGGCTTGATAATGATGTCATCGCATGAAATGCGCTCGCCAATCGTAACGACAGTTTTCACCGGAAGGTATGACAACTTAAAGTTTTATTGATATTCACTTTTCTAGCTTTAAAGCGTTTTCGGAGTCCTAAGTTATTTTAAAATAATTTTTAAAAACAAATTAAGTTATCATTTTATTTAAAGTCTTTATTGAAAATGTGATTCTTTACTCTAAACTGAAGTTCTATTTATTGACTTTTATTGCGACATTTCAACGTTGGGCAAGTTTGAGGTTAGGAATTAAATTACTCTAAAATACAAACTTTTTTTCCTTCAATATAAATTTTATTGATATCCATATGAAGCTGAAGTATGAAAATATAGGGCAAGTGTGTACCTCTGGTATGCCGGCAAACGTTCGCTCTTTACATAGAATTTTGAAGAACATTTTGGTATAAAGTTGCGTTTTTGTCGTCAAGACAGTGCTGAGTTTTATCTTTCAGAGTGTTAGTTATTTGTGGGTTGTTCACATAAATTCGATCATTTAAATGATCCTGGAGAAAATAACCCAGCGGCATTAAATCGCAATAACGAGGTGGCCAGTTGACATTCCTAAATCGAGAAATACCGCGACAGGAGAATTTCTTAGGTAATAACTGAATTTATTGGGTAACTGTGTGGCTTGTGTTGCCGTCTTGCTAAAATCTAAGGTTACTAATGGCAACAATAGCCAATAGCGGTCACAAAATATTGGTTATCATTGTGTGGCAACGCAGAGCATACACAGTGACGGCGCACGGCGGCTCAGAATCAATTTTCACTGGCCAAAACCCATATTTTTTCTTGACATTGATTTTTAAAATTTGTATGCCATCAGAAAGTAAACAGATCAAAACTTAGGTAGCCGAAAAATTTTGTCAAAATATTCATAGTAGTAGGCGTGGCATGCTGCTAAAAGCAAAGAATTTAAGTTAATTTAAAAATAAAAAAAAATGTAATATTTGATCTCATATTAATTACGATTACTTGGAAACTATTATTGATAATGGGCTGCGTGTTTTTTTTTATGTTGGGTGAACTGTTGTTTTTCACAAATGGTATTTGGGTACCCTGTATAATTTGTAGTTAGGATGTTATGTAATAAATTTGAAACCACCATATATTCGTAAATTTTAAGTTTAATAGTGTATAAATTTTAAAGGACAAAAAAGGAGAAAAAAAGGAAACCATCATAAGAAAGGCAAAAGCGTTTTCTTTAAGCCTATATATACTTTTGCACCCGGCCGGATCCGCACGTTGACTACTTTTTTTATTTTAATGCAAATACTCAAAATTTTTGCAAACAAAATTATATCAAAATTGCTAGTAAATTTACTTTAGAAACCATCCACTGTCATAAATACAAATTGCAGAAAGAGAGGAAAGTTATTGGTGGTATAAATATTTCTTCAAATGGTTGATATCCTTTTAAAAAACTTCCTGAAATTATTCATGCATTTTTGCACAAATGTTTCAATTACCTGCTAAAAATTATAGGAAACAAATTAAAAAATTTTTTTTGTTTGTATGTATGTAAAATTAAAATTTTTTCAATTTGTCGTTTTTTATTGTTTTTGTTTGTTTTGTTTTTTTAAAAAATTTTTTGATTATTTTGAATTTGTTAATCAAAAATTTTTTTTTTTAATTTGTTTGTTCATTATTATTTTTGTTTTCCTGATGATGCCAACCAATGGTGTGCCGAAATATCGAAATAATAATAAAAAATAAAAGTTTTTAAAAAAATTTTTTATTAAATTGACCTAGCGCTTTATAATTAACTACTAAAAAATATTAAAAAGGTCAAAAAACTATAATTATTATATTAAATTTTTTTTTAATTTTTTTTTAGTAAAGTACAGATATAAAGTACAATTTATACCTATCATAGTATCACATAACTGCAGCTAAAGAGGATTGTTATCCTCCAAAGAAAACCATACTCCATCGTCTACGAAGAAATACTGCAGACCAATAAAATTTTATTTTAAAAAGGAAACGCATGATACCATTAAGAATGAAGTAAGTGACGTTAGAGCTCAAATTTGAACACTAAAAACGTTAGAGTTAGAGAGAGAGATGAACAGACTATTAATTTGAATTACCAATTAACACTTTCATTGATAGACGGAAAACTGCTTAGGTTTTGACTGATACAAAGGCTTCATCTAGCTGTATTATATGTAAAGGGACACCAAGTCGGTTAAACCAAGAACCGACAAAGTCAGTAGATAGTATTGATGAATTTGGATTATCACCGCTATATAAGGTTTACGGAACACATACTGAAAATTAGCTATTATTCGGAGTTCGGATTTTGAGGATCAGTAAGAATAATGACAAGAGAAAAGAAAATTGAAAAAGAAACAAGTTCGAGGTGCGCACCTTCACACATGGGTTAATTATAGATCAACCAAAACAAGGATCAGGCAATACAAACGATGGCAATACCGTAAGAAGATTCTTTTTGGATCCCGAAACTACATTTGATATAAACAGGTGTTGATATAGATGTTATTTCAAGATTTAAAACAATTACTGAAGTACATGCGTGCAATGAACAAAATAATGCTAGAAAATTTGGTGATTATGCCAAGGAAACCGTTGCTATATAAACATTCAAATACAATTATAGAAATATGTCAGCAACAGTGCACAAAGTTCTTTATCATGGAGAAGATGTCTTTCAGCACTATTTACTATCAATTGGAGATTTATGAGAGGAAGCCCTGGAAAATATAAAAAAGGATTACAGATTGTACAGAGAACATAGTATCAGAAAAATGTCACGAAGTTCTACAGTTGCCAATAATATATGTAAAATATATATATGTAAAAAACGTCAAGGCATTCCTATAGGATAGATGTAATACAGAGCAGAATATATAATATTTACGGGATATATTTCAGCCAAATGAATAATATTTATAATTTTTATTTAATATTTGAATGAAATAAAGTATACAAATATTAATATTAAATGCTATTTTATTTATCTACAATCTATTTATGATTATAAATATATATATAATTATTATTTTCAGTTTTATTCGACCTTTTTTTATGTCTATTAATTGTTAATCTTTTAAACGGTCCTTAAATTCTCGATATTTCGCTTTCCTGTGGAAAGCTTCTTCAGGAAATTATTTTTTATATTTTTCAAAAACAAAAATTATAACAATTTGAAAAAAAAAATTTGAAAAACATTTGACAAAACATATGAAATAATTTTCTTCATACATACAAACATACAAAAATTAAAATTTAAAAAATACAAACAAGGAAACGGAAACTAAATAACAAATTCTTTCTTATGAAATAATTAAAACAAATTATGTTTCTTTTGTATTAAGTACCTATAATTCTGCGCTAAATTGTCTGTGTCTGTTTTGAAATTTATTCTCCTTACATTTGGTACATAAACAATTTCTAACATTTCCAACATATAACGTCTCTTGTAGTTTTTTTCTATATCTAATACTGATGTTTCATCAAACTTTGGATATTGATTATATTTCTTGCAATGTGAAGATAAGGAGGTCACATCTATGACCAGCTAATCTTGTTTTAAGTTTATTCTTTGTTGTCCCAATATAAACTTTGTCACAGTTTACCTGGTCATTTCTTCCACATGGTATCCTGTATACTACGTCAGATATTTCCATTTTTATCCTTCATATTGCTAAATAATCTATTTAATGTGTTATATGTTTTGTGTGCAATTTTATATCTATCAGTGTCATATATTTTAGACTTTCTTAATCTTTCTGATATTCCAGGGACATAAGTTAATGTTTATAAATTCTTGGTTCTGCAATAGTATTTCCTAAATTATGCCTATGATTATCATATTGTGTAATTAATCTGTTAGTTAATTCTACTGGAAAATCATTGTCATGAAGTATATTTCTTATTGTGTCCTTATTCTTCAACTGAAATTCTCTATCACTTACAGCCAATATTCTGTCTATCATATTTTTCACCGTGTTTATTATCATTTTTCTCGGATGTTTGGAGTAAAAATTAATAAGTCTTCCAGCAGATGTTGGTTTCTTATACCAATCAAACACTAACTTATTTTCCTTTCTTATTATCTCCTTCAATCGTAAATTTAATATCCGGATGAAAACTATTCAATTCTGACAAAATATCATCCACTGCATCTTCTGATGTTATACAAAATAAATCATCTACATATTTTGTGATAATCCTTGGTTTAATATGCATTTTACTAATACATGGTTTTAGTAATTCCTCCATCACAATATCAGCTATAATTGGAGATGCTGGAGAGCCCATAGGACGGCCCTCCTTCTGTTGATATATCTTATTATCAAAATGAAAATACCTGCTGTCTTCAATGCAAAACTTAAGAATACGTAAAAGTAATTCCTTCTCAATATTCGTATTTTGTTCTATTATCTGCCATTTTTCCTCTATAATTCTCAAAGCTAAACCTACAGGAATACTTGGAAAAAGTGAAACTACATCAAATGAAAACAATCTATCATAATCCTGTATATTTATTCCCTTGGCTTTATCTTTAAATTCCAATGAATTTCTAACATTATATATTGATTGTTCTGTTATTACCTTAAGAATATTCGTTATATACTTGCACAATCCTTAGGCCGGGGAATTAATGCAACAGCAAATAGACCTCAGAGGAAAATCCTGTTTATGGATCTTAGGTACTCCATATAGCTTTGGAGAATTTGATACATTCGTCCTAAGTTTATTCCTCTCCATTATTGAAATGATATCTTTTTTAAAAAGTTCATCAACTAAAACATTGTTTGTTTTCTGCAATTTTGTAGTAGGATCCTTATTCATCAATCACGTTTTTGAGAAGATGTAGGAATACTAGAATTACACCAAAACTTATTAAAAATTCCACAAATAATTTAGTGAATATTTTTAATATTAAGGAAATTCCAAATTATCAACACACTATTGAGAGGTACACAAAAGATTTGCACAAAAGAATGTTTAATTTAAGGACCGTTTAAAAGATTAAGATTAAGATTTAATATATATATACTTAAAGAAATATTAGTTTATTTTAAAATTGACCAAAAAGTATGAAATAATTAAGCATTGGTAAGCGTAAAGTTAAATGCAGCGCGCTGTAGCGATCTTAATAAAAGCTATACTCGATAAAAGTTTAAGATGTTATCTATTGACTAAAATATGAATTTCTAAAAAATCTTTGTTAGTTAAAAATACGATTCTGAGCCACTGTGCGGCTTTTCTTTGCTCATTATCGAAAAAATACGAGCCGATAATGCCACTTGACCATAAAACGTATCATACGATCACTTTCTTTGTATGTAATGTTTTTTGAGCACTGCTTGTGAAAGGTGTAAAGGTGAAGTTAAAGATTGTTATACAAAATGTTGCGCACTAGTGATGACGTGCTGATGTTCTTAATACTCGGATATATTTATATCACTATAGTCAAAATTGTTTATTAATTTATTTAACTTTTCGCTGCATAAATGTCAAATGTCTAAATCAGTTAACAGACATTTTACTTTCTATTCACAAATTTATCCACTCGATGTATGCGTTATGTTAGTTTTAGTTAAAGCCACCTCATGTAAGTTATAAAATACTTCGTTATGCTATTAAATATTTAGGTTTTAATTATTTTGGCAATGCAATAAGGCAGCATGCCAGCGATCTATAAATCATTACTAACATTTGCTCAAGTGTTATAATTTCTTTTTAATTCATTTTACACTTAATTTAATGTCTGTTCGTTTATGAGCAAAATTCTTTATGAGAAACAGCTTCACCAATTAACTTTTGTTACAACAGTTGATGTATAAAGTATATTGTGCATACACATACATGCATAAATATATACATAAGTATGTTAGACAATTTTCATGAATTGCATGAGAAAGTTTTGTTGTTCCATAAGGAAATATTGAAAACTAAATATCATCATCATGCATCAGCATTTTTAATTTTAGTTAATTTAAAAAGTTGGTTAACATTTTAAATTTTCTAATGTGTGAATTTAGGGAACAAGAAATTTCTGCTTCAAGGATTCAGGATAGTTTTTCCTTCTACAACAAAATTTAAGTTTTACCGAGTCATTCTCAAATGAAATACATACATTTTTTCTTCATCGTAATGGTAAAATTTTAATAAATAAATTGAACTTTAATGCATTGAAAGGCGTCGTGTGGGTTTCTTTTTTAAATAAAATCACATAACAGACAATTTATATAATAAATTCTTTAATTGTTTCGTTTTGTTTAAATAATAAAGTAAAAATATATGCTCTCAATAATTTTTCAGATTTAACGTCATTAAGAGACTTTAATGCACGTTAATAATGAAACTGATAAAAAGAGAAGAAATAAAACAGAATGAAAAAAGGAAAAATTGAAAATTTTTTGCCTTATTTTCATATAGTTTTTCACACTTAGGTGAAACCTCGCATCACACAAAATAAACAAAAAATGTATTATCCCAAATATTTTTGTATGTGTTGCAGCGTTAATTGTCTCAATTACCGTTCGAATAAATTGTTTAAGTCATCCAAATTTGTTGCGTTTCTGTTGAAAACTTCTTCTTTGCAATAACCCCACAAAAAATCCCCCCGGGGGCACATAAATATGGTCTTTATAGAACTTCGACTATCTAGACACGCACTGTGTCTAGATAGTCTGGGGAAAAAGGGAGCCCAGTCCCCTGAAGTCAGCAGGGGTACAACTGGAAACTCCACTTTATTTCCACGGGAATCAGTAAGCCGCAGAGTTCGTTATTTGTCTCTTTAGACATTTAACTGTTCTCTGACTGATTATTGAGGTTGGCCCTTTATGGGAGTATCGTGGTGGTTGTGGTTTCCAGTGAGCATGCTAGACATGTGTTCTGGACAAGAGTTGGAAAGTCTCCGACTCTTAAGCAAGGAGTGATATTTGCAGCCCTGCTCTGGAATCATTGAAGTTGCAACTAGAAAGTTCTGTTGCATAGAATTATAGCTTCGGCTTTCTAGGACGAGCATGGCGTTCCAAATTATACAGTGGTTAGATCCACCATCTGATTAAGGCTTCATGGCCAGGCGCGGATGTAAATCGAATCACACACACCCCACAAAAAAAAAATCAGGTGCAGTGAGATCAGAAGACCTGGGAGGCTAACGGAATGGGAAGTTTCTTAAAATTGGTTTATTGGGCATGTGTGAAGTGGTTGCTACTGATAAAGAGATATTTAACCTGGACAAACTGCACGGATAGAACTACTATTTTCATGACTTGAGAAGAGTTGTTCCTGGACCAATACAGAACAGCGGATAGTATTATGTGGTATGATGTAGACTCACAATTTTGCATAACTCACAAAAAAACTTAAGGACCGATGTCATGCATTTTACCACAGAATGCTGCTTCTATAACATTATGTCCGGGCTTCTTAATTTTAAAATAAATTTTATATGATTTTGAGCTCAATTTAATGTTATTTATAGAAATTTGTGCTTGATTCCTCTAAAAATTAATATTTTATGATATTCTCATACATTTGAAATGTATTATTGGGGGGGAAAGCGTAACACTATGGCCATTTTACTACTGCTCATATAGATCATCAGTGGATTTTACTCAAGCCAAATTGAGTTTTCATTGAACCAAGACAACAAAACTCTAAAACTCTTCTATACAAAAACACAGCAAACATTTCGAAAACAAACTTTTTATAAAAGGATTTCCTTCGGAAGCCTTGTACTTTGAAAAATAAAGAAAACAAAAATATTTGCAAAGAGTTTTACAAAAATGCAACGTACACATGGAAATAAAAAAAATTATTTTTTAGAATAGTTTTTAATTTAATCTACGTTCAATTGACGAACGAAAATGTTAGTAATTATAGCTTTTGTAGTGGTCACCATTGACTGTAACGTTTTGACCAGCATCTTTTTTAAAGAAGTACGGACCAATAATTCCATCAGCCCATAATGCTTACCAAACAGTAGGATTTTTTTGATGTAACCTTAACTCAACATACACTTGAGTACTATTATCACTTTTAATATGGCGAGCTTCAAAGTGACCTCCACATTAAAATGTGTTACTAACTTAAAGTTTTACAGCTCTATAAAAAATACCCGATATTTTAAAGAAATAAGGTATAACGATGTCAAACCAATTTTGTAATGAACTATTGTGAAATTTGCATCTGATCTAAAAACTCTAAAATGCGGAGAAAAAGAAGTACAGGCTGCCCACTGAGAAGATATACTACTTAGTTTTGCCGCCATTTTGAATAACATTAGTCTTGGCAGTCGTAATGTAGAGACATGGCAAATTTTGTATAGAAAAATATTCAATAAACCAACGTGTTTTAATCGTTAAAACATTTTATCAAAATCAATCATCGTTTTTTATGAAAAAATCATAATGAGCGACGAGAGACACTTTGATTTGAAAGGATATGTGAATAAACAGAATAGTTGGTTCTGGGGAATGGGAAACCCTTAAATGCGTAACGTTAACTGTGAATGGGGAGCGATATCGTGATTGAAAATTTTTTAACGCCACAACTGCATGCTTTGGGTTTAATTAACAATGTGGTATCAACAAGACGAAGCCACAGTGCATGCAGCCAGGATTACAGTAGAATTACTGCAAGACCTCTTTCCACAAAAAGTTATTTCCAGAAATCGTGTTGATTGGCTTCCATGGTTGCCTGATTCGACGGCTCCGGACATTTTTTGTGGGGATTTCTGAAATGCAAGTTTTAGGCAAACAAACCAGCAACTCAAATAAAATATTCATGATGAAATTAATGAAATACCGCGTAAAATCTGTGATAATATAATGAAAAATGTGCTTAAAATGGTTTGACCGCTCGAGGTGGACATTTATCTGATATAGTATTCCATTTTTTGTTGTTTCTTAAAAGAGACGAAGCACTTCAGGCAACAATGCCTGTTTAGTCACAACCGTGCTACATTCTTTAGGAAAGGAATAGAGAGGAGATGAGATAAAGAAGAGATGGTGGTGAAAGTGGAAGAATAATTGCATAATCTTCAAGCTCTTATTTGTTTTTTGTAGTAAAAACAGCCACCCCTAGATTAGTAGGCTAAGTACACTACCTACTAGCCTACTGGGGCAGCTTTCATTTCTAGAAGGCCCATATCATCGAAAATTAACTGTCGTATAAGACAGCACAGCGACCAGTGACTATCCCTTCATCACAGAGTAGTCCCACCGACAGTCATTTTTTATTTTTTTTGTAGTCTTTGTTGGGAATCGAACCCACAACCCCAGACTGATAAGCTGGTAGACTACCTACTAGCCTTTAGGGGCACCATACATAATTACCGACATTAAATAAAACATTTATTAATATAAGATCCTCCATTCTTTCTCAAACAAACAAAGTACCTTTCCGGCGGATACACTGTATGTGATGGTATTTTATTTTTAGTTTCTATAGCAGCTGAACAGACAGAATTCCAATCTTAAAAATCTTGAGAAAATCGATAAATTTAAATCTTCTTCCATAGACTCTTATTTACAGCAACGATAAGTGTTAAAAATAAGAATATGAGTTTACTTGTACGCAAACAATATCTTATTTTAAAAATTAAATTATAAACTTTCAATAAATAAATAAATAATTTTTTTTGTGAAAAAGTAAAACTGAAATTTATTCACCAAAATTTAACGCTTAGCCAGCGAAGACTACCGGGCTGTAGCTCTGCATAGAATAAAATTCAATACAATAGAAATATTTTTTGTATATTTTTATAAAATTTTCAATAATCTTTTATTTTCAATATGAACGAATGAAAACAATGAGAGATCAATAGCACGAAAACAATAGTCTGCAATGTTAAGGGCTCTTGTATTGATTTGTGAGCTCTTGGCTTATTGTGTGGCAATAATAAAAAAGTCATTATTGTAAAATATTTTCCTGCGGCAACAATACAAACAACAACAACATGAACATATTTTTAATTTTAATAAACACTTTTAACAAATAAATCAGACATGACTTATTAATACTTTGAAAAAATATTACAAAAAAATTTTTATCATAGAGCTTGCTCTTCGCAAGGACTATTTTTAAAGAAAGCTTGTAAAGATTTATAAGAGAATGGGAAATAATAATAACGGTACTTGCAAATTATGTATTTAATTCTGAAATTATTTATAACGTAATATTGTCATTTTCCGTCCTAACTGGCTGGTTTGTATTCGATGGCGAGCGTTTTCGATGCGAATGCATCATTCTCAAGCCGCGGTTTAGTTTGTTCTGGTGAGTCAGTGTTGGCGTTCAGGCAGTTCTGTTATTAGGTTCGTATATATTCAGGTAAGCAGAATACCAGCCACCTGGCATTTGTATGCAAAGTGAATTCGATACCTCGATACCTCTGTCTTTTCTTATTATGTAGGTACGTGTGTCCGTCTGAGGGTGTTTTTCGTTTGCCCGTTTGCATGAGTAGTTTCAATGGTATGAAAATTGTGTCTAAGGTCGTGTTTACCTGTTCGTTTATAATGTCGTTGTTGAATGTTTTTGTTTTGTAGATTTTTCAAGAATGTCTAGTCTTCGTCCTTTTTTTCTAGGATGTAATAATGTCATACATTCATCTATTTCCCTTGGTGTGTGTCCCTGAGTGTCAAGGTGTAATGCAAAGTTTGAATCTTCTCTTTTCCGTTTGTATGAGCGTCTGTGTTCTGTAAACCTTGTTTTTGGTGTTCGTCCAGTTTGCGGGGTTATCAGGTAAGTCTGATAACCCCGCTGGAATTAAATTTGTCAGTTGTTTCTGTCGTTGATCTGAGATAATGCCTGAGGCTGTTTCCACTTTTTAATGCTGTGAGTATTCCTTCTTTGTGAAAAAGGTTAGTTAGTCTGTATATTTCTGGTCCTGTGTAAGTAAAGGTGTGCCGTCGTGTTGTATCGGCTGTCTCCTTGTCTTCTCTATTTCTGTTCTTAGTGTTGTATTGTCTAAGTAGTTTATAGATGGTAGTGGTTTTGTAGCCGTTATTCATAGCTATGGCGTAGATTGTGTCGAGTTCCCTCCTGTACTTATCTGGAGTAAGTGGAATTATCCCAAGCCTGTGTATCATATGTCTAAACGCTGCTAGTTTGTGTTGGGTAGGGTGGTTTGAGGTGTTGTGGATGGTAGTGTCCGTTGTTGTTGGTTTTCTATAGATGTCGAATGTTAAATAGTCAGTTCCTCGTGTTATAGTGCTGTCAAGATAATGTAAATTTCTGCCTTGTTCTTTTTCCATTGTGTATGTAATCTTATCATGAATTGTGTTTAAGTTTTCCAGAATTTGTTCGCCGTTGTCTTGCTCGAGGATGCATATAATGTCATCTACGTATCTATAGTAATGATTTATTTTGTGTTTTTCCATGAGTGTTTTTACGTGTAGTGATTCGAGATGTTGCATGAAAATTTCCATGGCGATTGCGAAAGTTGAGTTTCCCATACCGAGTCCGTCAGGTAATTTGTAAAGTTGTTATTGAATCTAAAGTAGTTCTGTTTTATTATCGTTTTTGCAATATCTATAATATCAACGATGTATTGGCTTTCGTACAAATTGTCTAGTGTGTTGCGTAGAATATCTAAGGTTTCATGTGTTGGTATTGAAGTATATAGATCCTTGATATCAAAGGAAACGAGTCGCGTGTTTTCGGTTATTTTGATGTCCTTAAGTTTATCAATAAGGTCTTGTGTATTACGTATAGTATATGTGTTTTGTAAATTTATCCTTTCCTTAAGTACGCTGCTGAGGTGTTTAGCTAGGTGGTATGCCGGTGCAGGTCTGTAGTTTATAATGGGTCTCATTGGTATGTTTTCCTTGTGTATTTTTGATTGTGCTTTGAGCGTCGGTGATCCTGGATTCATGTTCATATACATGTATACTTTTCCGCCAGTAAAAGTTTTGCAGCGTTTTAATAGGTTGCGTATTTCCTTTTGGAAGGACTCAGTTGGGTCATTCTTGAATTTAGTGCAGTTGGTCTGCTGTATAAATTGTTGTGTTTTGTCTATATAATCTTCTTTGTGCATTATTACTGTCGTATTTCCTTTGTCAGCCTTTGTAATTATTAGGTCATTGTGCCGTAATTTTGCCTCTATCTGTTTAGCACGTTTGGATTCGTTTCCGGTCTATTGTGTTCTTTTATCGTTTTCTCGAGTATGTCGACCACTCTGTGTCTCATGTGTTCTTGTCGGTCGGTTGGCAATTGAGCGATAGTTGCCTCAGCACCTACAATCTGTGTTTCAATCGTCTTCTGTATTCTGTCAAAAGGTAAATTATGTTTCAATCCTTTTTCTATTAGTTTTGTCTCGTTTTCATTGAATCGTATATCTGTGAGGTTATTTATAACGATTGGTTTGCCCCTGAAACTTAAGCGATCGTATTGATGTCAGAAGTTGTTCTTCTATCACATCGTATTTTTACGAAGCAAGTTTCTTAAAAACTCGTATTAAGGCCGCTCGAAAAAATTTATTTGTACTTGGCCAATAGTTTTTTAAACGCCTGTCGGTATTAAATAAATTTGCAGCGTCTTCAAGGCAATAGTAGATAAAAATCTATTTCATCTCTTTAATATCTCACCTAAATATAACCAAATGAGATGAGATATAGCGCTTAACTGTCACACAAATTTTAGTTTTGTTTTATTAGGAAGGAAGACATAAATAAGGATTCAAATGATTAATCAAAAAGCGGAAACTAGAATTAAAAAGAAAAAGAAAAGGCGTTAGTACTATAATTCTACGAACTGTAATTTACTCACAATTATATTCTGAATTAAATTAGCTAATAGAAATGGCAGCAACTACTTCGGCGATGACTGTATTATCTTGAGATATTTAACGGAGAGGATAGGTACTTGCGATCAGGTACAATCTCTTGACGTCCTTAATGGATCTGTAAGCTATTTTTGAAAGAAGCTGATACATCATTTCACGTCGTATATAAATATCTCCAGGAAAAGGTAAAGTGGATCTGAATCTTACAAGGAACTTGAGTTTTAAGACAAGCTGTAACATATATCTCGTTATAAGTAAAATATTTATCAGCTTCTGATTAAACATAACAGAATAATTAAGGTGGGTTTAAGTAGTGTTACACATGGCACAATTTCATATACGTCATTTGGCTAAACAAATGAAAGATTAGAGTGTTATTTCTGATTCTGTGCAGACTTGGGGGATATCAATTACAGTTTATAATTAATTACCTATTCAATTACTGCATTACATGTAATTGCAATTGAAAATTTTCAGTTACAATTGTAATTGAAATGTAAATGTTGAGAGTATTTACCAATTTATTATTACTATTATTATTATTATTATTATTATAAAATATATTAAGTATTAATTTAAATTTAATAAGTTTATTAGTTAGTTAAGTATAAAAATTTAAATTGCAATTGTAATTGAAAATTTTCAATTACAATTACATTCAAATTTTGTAATTGTACTTGAGCTTTTTTAATTACACATTACATGTAATTTATAATTAAAAAAATACAGTTATAATTACTTGTAATTTGTAATTGGAATATTCCAATTAAAATGACTTGTAATTGTAATTGAAAAATATCAAATACAATTACATGTAATTGAAAATTTTTAGTAATGAATGCCTTATTACAATTACAATTGCTTGTAATTTGTAACTGAACCTTTCCAATTACAACTACATGTAATTAGTAATGGAAGTTTTTCACTTACTAATGATAAACAATTATAATAGATTTTAGTCCTTAATTTCAATTACAATTACTTGTAATTAGTAATTGGAAATTTTCAATTACTAATTACGTGTAATTGTAAAAGGAATGTAATTAAATCACCCATGTCTGATTCTGTGCGCAAAAAAAAATATAATAAAAAAGATAATTAAAGCATTAAAGTATAATGGATATATGAACAGATATTAAATTTAATAAAATGTTGTAAGAAAATTTGTCAACTAAATTAGAAAAGTAAAATATTTATTGTTTGAAAAATATTTAAAATTAAATACTGTAACACAGACACAAGTCAATACTAATTAAAGTTTTGAGTGTGTCATATAAAAATCCAAGTGTTATATATGTGTTATACTAATAACACATATATAACATATAACATATGGTAAATTGTTTGTTGTAAATCGTATGTATACCAAAACAAAAAGAAAAAAAAACAGATTATTGTCAATTAATCATACAAAATTTGTTGCAAAAAGTCATTTACTGCAACTCGATTAGTACAAAAATAATAAAAATAAATTAATTAAAAAATTTTTTTAGTTTTTTTTAAACGATGTTTTTTTATTTATCTTTAATAAATATCTTTTTTTCTTTTCAAAGATCTTTTTTTATATTTTTTTTTGTTTTCTTTTTGCTATTTCGCTTATTTAATACAAAAAAAAAATTTTTTTTCCTGAAGAACCTTTCCAAAGGAAAGCGAAATATCGAAAAGAAAAAAAAATATATAAAAAAAGATCGTTAAAAAGAAAAAAAGGATATTTATTAAAGATTAATTTAAAAATATAATTTTCGAAATATGAACCGGTTGATACAGTTATATGGTCACTTAAATATGAAAAACAATAATTTTATATAGAAATACAAATTATTTAATATTAAATATTTTGTAACGTTATTCCTTTAACAAACGTCTAGTTTATTAAGCTGTAAAATAAGTACATACAACTTTTAGAGTTTTAAATCAAATTATATACTATTCCTTTTTCTACACAAAAATACATGCTGCTAAATTTAGCAATTTAACTTATGCTAACTGATGTATCAACTATTGTATCTTCACTTGATCACTGTTTTGAGTGTTACTAGAATTTACTAAAAACTACAATTTACCGCATTTAGAAAGTTTTACGATCGTCTTTAGTGTGTGTCTTGTTTGCTTGTGTGTCTTCTTTTTGTATTTTCGATTGTTAATCTTAGTTCATTGAATTTAAATGTAGCATGCTGTTGTTTTGTGTTGATAAGATGTCTTAGAAACTTGTTGATTTGTTAACAGACACAATAACACACAATAACTTATTTCACTCTACTTTTTTTTTAATAATTATCCTTTAAATTTAAACAATATTATTAAAGAATAGTTTATTTTTCATATATGTGCTACAAATAAAAATTAAAATAAATCTTTATTTAAAAAGCAATAGAAATGTAAACAAAAAATAAACAAATAGTCAATTCGCATTGAAATATTATCACACACTATTGGGTGCATCATCACTAACAGTAAACAAAAATTAAAAAAAAATTGTTTTAAATATTCGAATACGTTTATTTTTTTTTTGTATAATTTAAAAAAAATTAAAACTTTTCATTTAACAATTTTGATGAAGCCACCCAAAGGTGTGGCACCAAAAAAATAATAAAATTTATAAACATATTTAGTTAATTCAAAAATGTTTCTGTTTTTTTAAGAGAATGCCTATTAGTCACAACCGTGCTACATTCTTTAGGAAAGGGATAGAGAAGATATGAGACAGGTGGTGAAAGTAGAGGGATAGTTACGGAAATTATCTGTCGCATAAGACAGCACAGCGAGCAGAGACCATACCTTCATAACTGAGCAGCTCCACCGACAGTCTCTTACAAAACTATAAAGCTATGAAACCGTTAATTTATGAGTTTCAAAATTAATTATAAATTTTCAAGGCCGGAAATACGTTTTTAATCCAAATAAAAATGTGTCTTTTGTGCGATATGTAGTAGATACATGAAAATAAATGTAAGCGTTGAAGCATTGTGTACATTAAAATTATCAACAATATTTTGCACAACTGTTGTAAAGCTGTACAATTTAGTACTCTTACAACAGTTTGTAAATTGAACAACTGTGTTGTGTCGAATTGTTGCTGCTTTTTTGTCACAAAATATTCTCTTGTTTTCTTTCTAGTTTTGAAATCCTCAATGTTTTACATCTAATTAAACATTAAAGACGACTGCTTTAAGAGCCTCTAGAGAAATTAATTTTCAAATCAACATAAATTCAATAATGAATATAGGAGAACATAGGCTTAACATGCACAATATTAATGCACATCAATTGCTAATAGATTTAATTAAATTTCAAAGAATTAAAGTGCTATAGAAATGAAGTTGTTCATATGATTATTTTTATCATCCTTAAAGCAAAAGTATTAAACTTTTTTTATGATATTTATTTATTGTTTCTATATTAAAAATTTAAAATTCCCTACAAATATTAAGAAAATTAAAATATTGAAGATTAAGACAGCATATTTTGACATACAGTTGGGGCGAAAACAGTCTGGGTTTACAAATTTGGTATTTTATTTGAATACCACTCACCACTCAGATTCCTGATACTGTTATATAGATTTCCATATGTAAAATTAGCTTTGTATCATGGTGACTGCTGCTGCTGCTGAAACTGTGTATCTTTTTTTCTTATTAACAAGTTCCTTCTGAATCTTTGTTTTCATCTACGTTTAAAGAATGGTTTCATAAATCCCAACGGCGCGGATTTAAATATACAGTAGAGCTCGTGCAATGCTTAGATAAAACAGACGAATGAGACTGCAAAAAAGCCCTATGGACTATTGAAGAATTATATTTGGTCAAAAGTGAGAAGACTGGGAAGCCATTCTAATTACAGAAGTAGTTAAGTCGTATAACTTTATTAATGTCTGTCAGATACATAGAATACGGGGGTTAACGTGAAGACATACAGGAGTAACTCTATAAATTTGAAATAATTATGGAAGTAATTATTTAAAAACGAGCACGAATAATGGTGATATACATAAGCTTTGCTTCAATAACATTAAGACGTCCTCGAAAGTCTTGTGCACATGTGCACTGACTAACGTTAGAAGCAATGACAGCCTTTAACATTTGGATGCAATTGCTAGTAGTTTTTTGAAACCCTGTGATGAAAAGCAGAAGTGAATAGTTATCCTTTGGTCACCAATATCAATAGTGTAGAGTAAAAGCAAGTCCACCTGGAATGGTGCTTGATAATAATTCATATTCCGTTGTGACTTATCGGGCTTTTAAACAAGCTTTGTATTTCAATTGTGGCAACACCAAAAATTTGATACTGTTGCCATTTAGTTTTCTGACGTAATCGTGCTTTGGCAACTGTTACAATGAATTCAATTTCGTACGTTAATCGCCTTAAAATAATTAAAATCAACTACGAAAATGGTTATTCTGTAAAGTTAGATTTCGTAAAATTCGTGATATTTTCAGACACCGTAATCATCCTTCTAAGACCGCTATTAAGAATTGGGTCGTTAAGTTTTAGTCGACAGGCTCGATACAAAATGTACGAATACCAACGCTTATTGGACCGGGACGTTCAACTGAAAATATCGCAGCCGTTAGCCACAGTGGCGAAGTAGATCCAAATTAGTCAAATTCTCGACGTTCTCAACAATTAGGGTTAACCAAAACCACCACATGGCAAATTTTGCAGAAGGATATGAATTTGACGGCTTACAAGTTTGAACTGGTGCAGGAATTGAAGCCGACCGACCATTTACATTACGGTAGATTCACTCAATTCATTCAGTAACAACTGGCTGGTTTTTCAAAAAAAATCAGTTTTTCAGACGAAGCCCATTTTCACTTGTCGGGTACTTTAATAAGCAAAATTGCTATGTAGCCTGGACCATTTTTTTTGAAGATGAGGCTGGCAATGCGGTAACGGTCAATAGATCATGATGATTAGCATCATGATCTATTGTGGCTTTTTATTGACGACGTGGATATTACTGACAGGTGATTTCAACAGGAGGGTGCCACGTGTCACGCAGCCAATGAAACGATCAATTTATTGCAAACCAAATTTCTGGATCACATAATTTCACGACAATCAGCAGTTAACTGACCAGCTAGATAGTGGGATTTAACACCACTGGATTATTATATGCAGAGCTATATTAAGGACAGAGTTTATACGGAGCCAATGGAATCGATTATAGCCTTAAAACTCAACATCCGTGATGTGATTAACGAAATAGGAACGTGATTTTGCCAAAAAGTGATTAAAAACTTTGATAAAAGAATCGATATCTATCAGCGAGGTCGTGGTGGACATTTGCCAGATATCATTTTGCATTCATAATTGCCGAATTTTTCTCTTATATTATCTTAATCTTTTGTTTTGTTTTAGAAAAGAAAAACCCTTTAGGACCCATTTGAGACCATATAATAGCAAACTATTTTCGATTCTTATAAAGGGCGTTTGCAAATGGAATGAGAAATTAAAGATGATTGTTTTAAATTGACATAAATTTTACATTATTCGAAAGATAAAATTCTGGCATTAAAATTTAAATACGACTTTTAGCATATAATCGCATCGACTGGTGGAACGTAGTCTAATCTGGAGATAAAATTTTAAACATTTGTGGGCCTATAGTGGCAATAACACGGTGAGTGTGGTCTTCCAAGTGCCCAACCATTTCGGGCTTATCGGCATAGACTAACAACTTTAGATATGCCCCAGAAAATTCCCCCCGGAAGCACATGATAGTCTTTATAGATCCTACAACTGCCATCTAGAGTTGTGTCTTGTGGGGTAAAAGGGAGCCCAGTCCCCTTTAAGGCTAGTAGGAGTCAACGGGACAATCTACTATATTTTTACGGGAATCAGTGGCCCACAGAGTTCTGCTATTTGTCACTTTAGGCATTTGCTGTTCTCTGAGTGATTATTGAGGTAAGCCCTTCGGGAGTATCGTGGTAGCTGTGTGTTTCGAGGCCCTCGTTTGAGTTTGTGGGTCGGATTATTCACAATGAACACAATGAATGGTCCAGATCCAGTGAGTATGAATGCCGTCCTGATCTTAATTATATTAAGCTTAATGCGTTCTGGACCAGGAGTTGGATAGTCTCCAACTCTTTAGCAAGAAGTGAAGGCTGCGGCCTACTCCGGGCTTTCGAAATTGCATCTAGGAGTGACCGGAGGATATACGTATCTGAAGGCCTTCTACGGCGAGGATGGCGCTACATACCATTCACGTGGGTCGACCATCATCTGATTATGGCTCACTGCCGGTGCAGATGTAAATCTTATCACATCATACCCCAAAAATAGTCTAGCCGCGTTAAAGTGCACGGCCTTGGGATCAATGCATGGATCCAAAAAGTGAGTCTATGCAGTTACTAAACGTTTCCTTAGTAAATCAATTGTGGCACTAGAAAACAAAACTCCTGCACATCTTGGCTGTTCAATTGATGAACGAATAGTAAGTAATCATGGCACTATAGCAGACATTACTGACTGTAACTTTCTGACGAGCATTGTTTTGTGAAGGAATTATGGAGTAATGTATTCACCAGCCTATGAAGAGGACCAAACAGTTAGTGTTTTTGAATGAACAGTATCTCAACATACCACCATTTTGTTTATTAACATATCCATTTAAACGAAAGTAAGTTTTATCGCTAAACAAAGTTCGCTTATGAAAGTCATGATCAACGACAATCTTATTTTGGTCTAAAATACACAATGTCAAGCGCTGTTCAAACATCAGTCTATTCATGTTAAAATATGATAATAAACCAACAAATAAACAAATTGGCTATTAGTTAAAAAAAGTATTGCAAACTTAGAGTTTTATACCTCTATAAAAACACCTTTTAGAGTGAAATATATTTTTATCCCAAAATAATTCACCTGCAAGAAACTTCTAACAAATTTCCAGTTTCTTTGAAGCACATTAACTATCAAAAATAAATCGTATAAATTTAAATTCTAAAATTAATTTAATACTGTCAAATGATCAACTTTTAATATGACTGCAGTGTTAACTTTATAAGTTTCTCTTACAACTTTTTGTAAAATATTTATTGTTGCTGAGTCGATGTTAAATTTTGTTTTGTTTTTTTGTTTTTGGCTTCTTTTTATTCTTTGTTAACAAGATTAAGCTGAAATTGCATCAGGATGTGCTGTATCATCCAAAATTCTAACGCTGACGGTGTCATTCATTCAATTTTGTAAGATGCGTATTTTTTTAACACATGTTATTTTCTGCAAATACTCGTATTGTACTCAAAGGTATTCTTGAGAAATTTTCTTGAAAATGTTTTAGTTTTAGTTTTTCATAATTTTTTTTTATTGTTAAAGTTTTTAAATAAATGTTTTTGCAAGAAAAATAAATTTTTATTTTAATCCCAATAGAGCTTTAAATTGTTAGAAAAGAATGCAAGTATAATCATAGTTTGTTTTTGAAAGCATAAAAAATGACATCAACAATTAAAAAAGGATCCAATGTGGCTGTTTTTGACAAAGTGTTTTCTCGATGGCCATTTTAGGATTGTTTTTGTAAATATTAGTGGCCGTTTAATAAAAATAATATGAACATTGTCGGTCTCCAAAGCATCAGTTATTACTTATCAGCGTAAGCAAATGACTTAAAGTGTTTTTACAGGATGTAAAGCGGAGGTGTCCAATAGCACTAACCTGGAGGCCAATTAATGGTTCTTTTTTCCGAAGTTTAATTAACGTCAAATAAGTAAATAAGTCAATAGTTGGTTGCACGATTCTGACATTCTTGTTGGTGTGCAACGCTCTTTATCATTTGTTACACAAATTTTGGCTTTATTTTTGTAGAAATGTTTTATAATTATTTTTTTATTTTTTTTAAAAGAGAAGTAGCACTTTAGGCAACAATGCCTATTTAGTCAAGTACCGTGCTACATTCTTTAGGAAATGGATAGAGAATAGATGAAACAGGTGGTGAAAGTAGAAGGATAGTCGGAAATTAACTGCCGTATAAGACAGCACAGCGACCAGTGACTATGCCTTCATCGCTGAGCAGCCTCACCGACAATCAATTTTTATTTTTGTAGTGAAAAAACCAAGGTCTTCGTTGGGAATCGAACCCACAACCCCCGTATTTACAAGGTAGTACACTACCTACTAGCCTACAGGGGCACCTAGATTATTATGGACATAATGAAGTTCGTCGGATCAGCAGATAAGTTTTCTCCTCTATGCAGCAACTTTATTCACTTGCAAGCCCGTTAAATTAAAATTAAACCTCAATAAGTTGTATGACAGCCTTACGTAAGATCTATCAAATTTTTCTTTGAAAAGAAATTTCAAAAATAAAATCGTATCATTGTCGTTGATTTTAATACCTCAGTTTGCTAATAATTATATTGAATCTCTTGATTAGTGCCAATGGCTAGCTTTCGTTCAATTAGAAAATCAGACAAGTATGAGTTGGCTTCATACACGATGCTTTTAATAAGTCGTTGAATCTAGCAATTCATGTTCGATAGAGTAATAAAAAGGAACATGAACGCTCTCAGACTTGATTTTTTATGCTTTCGTTCATATACGCTCACGAAAATGAAATAAAAAAATTAAATACCATCATGAATGATCTTATGTTGTACTGCTACTCATGTGATCGCTGATAGTAACTCCAACGCTAAGTTAGTTTAATTTATTTGTCTATTAGGGTTCCATAGACTGACCACATTCCTTAAAATCGCTTATATGACTTCTAATCCCCCTCGGGGGCGCATTATAAATCTTTATGGATCACACAACCATCTAGAATTGTGTCTTGCGGGGGTAAAAGGGAGCCCAGTACCCTTCAAGGCTAGTAGGAGCTAACTGGACAATCCACTATATTTCCACGGGAATCAGTAAAGCCCCAGAGTTCCGCTATTTGTCTTTTTAGGCATTTAGCTGTTCTCTGACTGATTATTGTTTTTCGAGGTCCTCGTTTGAGTTTGTGGGTCGGATCATTTACAATTAACAAAACGGATGGTCCAGGTGGTCTAGTGAGTATTAATGCCTTCAAATTCTTAATTATATCAAGCTTCATGCGTTCTGGACAAGGAGTTGAATAGTGTCCAACTCTTCAGCAAGGAGTGAGGGCTGGGGCCTGCTTCAGGCTTTTGAAGTTCCAACTATGAGTGACCGGAGGATATACGTATCCGAAGGCCTTCTAGGGCGAGGATGACGCTACATTTCGTCCATAGTGGTAATGATCCACCATCTGCTTAGAGCCCATGGTCAGGTGCAGATGTAAATCTTATCACGTCGTGATTTCTAATATCTTGACAGAATCTCACTATCATTACATGTGTCACTGGGTGAAAAACGGGTGCCCAGTCCCCTGAAGTCTAGCAGGGAGTCTACTGGAAGCTCCACGTTATTTCCACGGGAATCAGTAAGCCCCAGAGTTCAGCTTTTTTGTTGTTTTTATATCCTTTTAGTTGTTCTCTGTCTGAGGTTGGCCCTTCGGAAGTATCGTGGTAGTTGTGGTTTTTCGGGCCTCATTAATTTGATTAAGAGGCCAGTATCATCTCACCTTTACTGAAAACATTGGGTGAATAATTCGGATTCAGCCAGTAGCTTGTCACGTCTTCTGGACCAGGAGTTGATATGGTCTCCAACTCTTCAGCAATGAGTGGCGATTGGCGGCCCTACTTCCAAACCTTCAAAATTGCAACTAGAAATGACCTGTTGCACGAGCGCACGCAACATCCCAGTGCTTTGACCACCGTCGAGTTAAGGCATACACACGCTAGGTACCGACGTAAATCTTACCTGTCATGACTTCTAATTTTATTTTTATAAGTGTAGTAATCACCCGTTCCTATGGGCCACCCTTTAAACTTTAACTGAAATTTAATTAATCTGGAAAAGTTTCATGTGACAGTCAATACCGTCTAAAAAATAAGATCTTACAAATGAATATGTATGTGGTTTATGAGATCTCCCTTTAAAAACATAATCCCATTGTTTTCACTACCATATCTCTGCGAATGTCCCTCTGTTACAGCTTTCTACTTCTGGACCCTAAAAAATAGATTCTTGTAAATTATACTCAAAAACTAAAAATATGAGTAGCGTATGACTGTTCTGCCTACAGTTGTCATAAGCATGTTTTCCTTAAAGTCTTTCTTGTCTTGTCTCATTTCTTTAGTAAAACATTGTCCTCAACCCATCTCCTTCCTGATTTTCAGCTTATCTTTGCAACAAAAGTGTTTCCTTGTTATTTCTTTATCTTTTCATAACAATTTTCTTTCTTTTTTTTTTATATTTCGTGTTTGACTATTTGAATTATTTGTGCCGATGTCTGCTATTTTTATTTGCTTTTCAACTAACAAAAACACTTTTATATTTCCGACATCAAGTTCATTGGATTCTTAAGTTTTTTGTTTATCATAACTGCAGCCAAGATATTAAATGGAATAATAGAGCTGTTTTGACAATATTTTTACACCATATTCTATTTATCTTCTTTGTGTTCTTATACTTTTCAATACATTCCTGGTTGTTGCAGAAGCAGGTACTCACACACAGGTATTTGTTTTTAATATTGAAGTGTATTTGTAGTGCATTAGAAAAACTTTAATGAACTTTTTAGCTTGAAAATTGTTAGTTTTAAAAAATATTTATTTAATACTCATTTTAAAAAATAAATAAAAAAATAAATAAAAGACATCCTTGGCAACTAGGCAAGGTTCATTAATTTAATTTGTCGCCAGTAATATCCATTTGTTTTATTGTTGTTTGATAAGGATCAGGTATAAGAGAAGTGAAACTAATAAAAATTTAAAATTGAAATTTAATTTATTAATGAAGGATTTATATGGCTGATGAAAATGTGCCGTACAAAAATAATCACCGATGCAATGACGTAACACTTTTTTATAGAAAAATCATCAGCAACGAAATTTATGTAGAAAAATTTTGACTGATGGAATTTTTGTTTTAGAAAAAATCACCAGTAACGAAATGTTTCTATAAAGATTATGACTGATGAAATTTTTTTTATCATGACTGATTAAAGAAATATTATAGGCAACATTTTTCATAGAAAAATTTTGACTGATTAAATACTTTTTAGAAAAATTATGACTGACTGCCTTTTTTAATAGAAAAATTGTGACGATCGTAACTTTTTCTATAGAAAAATTGTGACGGACGTTACTTTTTCTATTGAAAAATTGCGACGGGCAACGATTTTTCTCTAAAAAAAATAGTTTTTATACAAAAATTGTGACGGACGTAACTTTTTCTATTGAAAAATTGCGACGGCCGTAACTTTTTCTATAGAAAAATTGTGACGGACGTAACTTTTTCTATTGAAAAATTGTGACGGACGTAACTTTTTCTATAGAAAAATTGTGACAAAAGTAACTTTTACTAAAAAAAAAATGTGACCGATGAAGTTTTTCTTTTGCAAAATTGTGACGAACAACGTTTTTTTCTCTAAAAAAATAGTTTTTATAGAAAAATTGTGACAGACGTAAGTTTTTCTATAGAAAAATTGTGACCCATGAAGTTTTTGCTTTGGAAAAATTGTGACGGATACAGTTTTTTTTCTACAAAGATCCTTCTATAGGAAAACTATGACAGACGAAGGCTTTTCTATAGAAAAATAGTGATAGAGGTTTTTTTCTATAGAAAAAATTTTGATTGACGAAGTTTTTTAAACAGAAAAAAATGTGACATGTAGGTTTTTTTTAAAGATTCTCATGAAATAGTTCTTAGAAAAATTTTGGCTGACAAAACTTATTTACAGAAATATTACGAAATTAAGGCTTTTCTTAGAAAACCTATAACTGCTGAAAAATTTTTATAGAGAAATTTTCCAGAAAAAAATTCTGACTGAAAATTTTTTAATAGAACAAATTTGACTGAAACAATTTTTTCCATAAAAAATTGTGACTGACAAAGTTTTTTCTGTAGAAAAATTGTTACTGATGAAAACTTCTGCAGAAAATTTGTTACCGAGCAAATTGTTCGTTAGAGAAATTGTTGCCGATGAAATATTTTTGTGGAAAAATTGTAACTGGAGAAATTCTTTCTGAAAAAAAATTATAACCAACAAAAAAAAATTATGACGGATGAAATGTTTTCACAAAAAGATTATGATTACTAAAACTTTTCTGTGGGAAAATTATAATTGTATTTTTATAAAAATTTAATTTTGTTTATATTGTAATAGCTATTAAAGATTTCATATATAAATATGCAACAAATTCTATTTAATATTAAAATCGTCTTTGCTTGTGGAAAAATATTTTTTAATAATTTTTTTTTAAGTTTAAGCCATCACAAAAAACAAAACATAAAAAACAAAAATAAAAATTATTATTAAAACATAAAAAAAAAATTTATGAATAAATCCGAATTCAACATTAACATGTAGAGGATTAAATATCTCATCAGGGATTTGGTGTTAATTAGATATCACTATGTCAAAATGGAAATTAAAAATCCTTTCCAGATGCACATTTTTTTTAGAAGAGTAGAAGTGGTCAATAATTATAATAATGATAATTACAATTTAATAATTAATGATGTGGCGAAATATTGAAAATAAAAACATTGTGCGTTAAGAAATTATTTATATAATAAATTAAAGAAATTTTAATTTTCAAAATAATTAATTAGGTGAACTTAAATTAGAGTAAAGCAGATGATGAGTCATTAAAAGGTTTCATACTTAAATAGCTAAAAACGTATTGCCAGTAGAAAATAACCTATGAAAAAAATTTTTTTAATAAATATCTCTTATTCTTTTTTACGGTCTTTTTAAATTAAATTAAAAATATATATATTTTTTTTGTTCTTTTTGATATTTCGCTTTCCTATGGAAAGCTTCTTCAGGAAAAACAAAAAAATAAATAAAAAAAATATATATATTGTTAATTTAATTAAAAAAGACCGTAAAAAAGAATAAGAGATATTTATTAAAGATAAAAAAGGTCTATTAGAAAATAACAAAAAAAAAATTTAATAAAATTATTTTACATTTTTAAATTAGAACTCAGACAAGCTAAAAATGTGAAATATACCATGAAAAATAGGTTAAGTTGATTTATAATTGAATAGTACTTTAAAAAAACTATGCTATGTGCTATTACCACGTATACATATGTACAAACATATGTGCTTGCTACCTTAAAATAATTGAACATTGATTATACCTACTGATGAAGATTAACGTCAGTTCTAAAGTCTTTGAATCCAGCTCAAAACACTTGACTTATATAAAAATTAACAGCAAGAAAAATATTTTTTATGTTAAAATCAGGATGTAAACAGGCCAAGATAAAAAAAAAGAAGGATCTGCAAAAGTAAGCCAAATGATACTAAATGAAGTACTTGTAAAATTATGGGGGCATAGTAAAGAACTATTTAAATGATTTATATTCTGCAAAAGAAAAATTAAATAAAAATCGTTACAGTCATATTCATATGTGTTAATACGATTAACACAGTTAATATCCTCTACAAACTGCGCGTACAAATTAAAAAGTGAAATTAAAAATAGTAAAGATGTTTGTTTTAAAGATATAGAACTTTGAAATGGAATAAAACCATAATGAATATTATAAATTGATATAATAATTAATTAAATTTACATTATAATTTAATAATGGTTTTTAGTATATCATAGCCGCGATTAGCTGATACGTAATCTAATCTGAAAGTTCAACTATCGATAACTTTTTCCATCATCTGTGGCCGTATAACGTGGCGATTGTTGTGCTCCAAATGGCCAGTCATTCCGGGTGTACAAATAAAATATGTATATTTAATTTTACATTAGTTATTCCTTTATTATTCCCTAACGACCTCCCCCCGGGGGCACGTGATAGTCTTTTTGGAATCTACTATTCCATTTAGATGGTGTCTTGCGGGGTAAAAGGGAGCCCAGGCCCCTCAAAGGCTAGTAGGAGTCACCTGGACAATCCACATATTTCCACGGGAATCAGTACGCCCCAGAGTTCACTATTTGTCTCTTGAGACAATTAGCTGTTCTCTGACTGGTTATTGAGGTTGGCTCCTATATGGGAGTATCGTGGTGGTTGTGGTTTCGAGACCCTCGTGAGAGTTTGTGGGTCGGATCATTCAAAATGAACACAATGAATGGTTCAGGTCCAGTGAGTATGAATGCCGTCGTGTTCTTAATTATAGTAACCTTCATGCGTTCTGGACCAGGAGTTGGAAAGTCTCCAACTCTTTAGTAAGGAGTGAAGGCTGCGGCCTACTTCGGGCTTTCAAAATTGCTACTAGGAGTGACCGAAGGATATACGTATTCGATGGCCTCCTAGGGCGTGAATGACGTTTGCAAATCATTCAAGTGGTTTGACCACCATCTGATTATGACTACCTAGTCGGTGCAGATGTAAATCAAATCACATCATTCCCTAACGACCAGCCGCTTACGCAACTGATCGCTAAAAGTGTACTTTTATAAATGTTCTTACAAATATTTATTTCTTTTAAGCTAACGTAATCTATTAAAAATAACAAAGAATATGTCTTGTGGGAATATGCAACGTTTGCATATTCCCACACATGGGTTTGGTTAAGTGTGGACAATCACATTTCACATTGACAATCACATTTCAGAAGGCATGGCAATAGCGGCACTGTCAAACACACTACACGGGCTTATCAACATAGATTAGCGACACATACCCCGATAAAAAATAGTCTAGCGGGTTTAAAGCGCACGATGTGGGAGGCAAATTCACGGCCCTAAAACGTAAAACAATGGGGTTAACATACATTTCATTCAATAAATCAATTGTGGCAGGAGCTGTGTGATGTGTCTCGCCATGTTGTTGAAACCACAGCTCCTGCACATCATGGTTGTTCAACTGATGAACGAAAAAGTCAGTAATCATAACTCTATAGCAACCACCATTGACTGTAACATTCCGATCAGGATCGTTTTTAAAGAAGTAAGTACCAATAATTTCACCAGCCTTTAAAGTGCACCAAATGGTAAGTTTTAATGGATGTATCGATGTCTTAGCATATACTTAAAGACTATCATCACTGCACATGCGCCAGTTTTGTTTATTGCGGTGTCTATTCAAACAAAAATAAGCTTAATCGCTAAGCAATATTTACTTTTGAAAATCAGAATCAATGGCAATATGACAGCTGTTAAATATGGTCGCCAGTTATATAAATTCTATACTTCTATATAATTTCCCGATATTAAAATAAAATTCGTTTTTTTCACCTTCCGAAGTGTTAAAAACACAATTATTATTTTAAAATTAAATCACTGAAATTAATTGTTGAATGTATAGCTAACGCCAGTAGCTATTTCGTTGATTGCTTAACTCAAGTTGTCAAGAAATCTTATACCACTTTTTAGATAAGTCAAGGGTTGTGTGGTTGAAGAAGGGCAAGCAAAAGTAAAGTCACTATTGATTTTTGTTATTTTACATAATACGTTTGATTTTGGGTCTCAATTCTAAGATTAAAAGTAGTTCCAATAGTAAGAACTTTTGCATCATTCGGTTTGTCAAGTTGGCTGCAATAATAATTTAATGGGGGTATGCATTTTTTTGCTCAAATTGAATTTTTATTACATTTTCCATATTTCAACACGGTTATATCTCAGTATACAGTGTTGGATATCTCCTTTGTGTTTAAAACAAAGTTGTAGATATTGAATAGGGGGAAGATTAGATAAAACCTATTCGAAAAAAAATGCATCCAGAGCCTTAAAAATTCCCATTTTTTCCCATTTTAAAATTTTTTGCTCATGCCTGGAAAGCAAATCCACAATAACGCTATTTTTTATGAACTTTATTTTGAATAAAAACAAAAAATTTCAATTTATATCACAGTTAATCTGTGCATGGAAATAAAATTCAGAATCCTCATTGATGCGGTTAGTTGTCGTTCTGCTGATCTTATTTTTTTCGTAAGTTTTTCATATTCATATTCTGAGTCAGCATCATCACCATCCGAGATAGACATAATATTCAAGCGTATACTTTCTTCAGTGTGCCCACCAATTTTAGAGTCATTTTCATCTTCAAACAGCATAATTTTAGAACGCCACCAACAAACCCCCACAAGCAATGCATCTTATTTTTTGCCTTTGACTTGCTTTTCCATTGGTACGATTATCTTGCGGAACCTCTCGCCTTGCTTGTCCGATTTCTATTCCAATAAATTGAATGGTTTTTCGTTTGTTTTGCATAACAGTACAGCCTTTAATTTTCAATCTGGATCGTCGATGATTAAACAAAAGCAGCCAGAAATATTATCCATTCATTTATATTTTACCAAACCTAGGATATCACGGCAATAAATGAACGTATTTGCATAGTCAATAGAATAAAATTTCTAAAAATCAAATTGGCATTTTTGTTATGATATTTTGCTCTGTACGCTTCAAAAATTATGTTAAAAATTTTGAATTTGTTTGTGATATTCGAATCTTAGCCACAATGTAATCCATTTATTACTGGTTGTTATTACCCTTTGTGGTGCATTATTTTTAATATCAAGGCTCCAATCTGCATCATTTATATTGGTCAGATTGGTGGAAGCGGTTTCGCTTTGCAGGAATAAAGTATCGACACTCGGAGTGTAAGGTGGATCGGTAACAGCAGCGCAGGAAGTGTCAGAGCAAAAGCGAGAATATATAATTTTGTTTTAAATTTTTTCTGTTCAATCAATCCGCACCCGGAATTTACGCGTGCGTAGGTGTTGCACTCATAAAAGAAAACTGTATGTTTGAAAAAATTGCATACTGTATTCGGCGTAAAATTTGCGCCATTTAAATCTACTTCTTAAAATTAATGACGGTAAACAAAGTTGTTCGACCTTGTTTGCCTATTTTTGGGACGATATGACCATAATCAGCCAAGTTTGCCCACTTCTTATTATCTACATTTTTTTTCAATCGGATCAGGACTAGAATCAGAACTAGAAAATTAGGTTATGGGGAGGAGGAAGGGGGAAAGTAGGGGACGTTCGATTTAAATTTCCCTACGCTGAAAGTGACGGGAAAGACCTCCGGAGGGAGTTTATTCCCCATACGAACTGTTCTGCTAAAAAACTTATTCTCCGTGTAATGTGTAGTGCGATTCACTGGCCAATTGACTACAAATGGATGCAGTCTCAACGAAAATCGAGTCAAAAACAAAAACGTGTGAGTTTCAACAACAAGTTTCTTAATTTCGTTAGAGCACTTACCATTGTAGTAACGATAAAATTTTGATATTCGTCCTATATTGCGTCGATGCTCTAGAGAATCAATAGATACACTGCCATCTTCAATGAGCCTCTTGGCCCTCTTCTATACGCGATCGAGCAACTACAAAGTAGACTTTACATGAGAGTATGTATGTATGAGCATAATTAGTACAAATATCGCATGAGGTAAAGTATCTTTTACACTGTTTTAGAAAACTGAGGCACTTGAAAGCTTCTTTAGAAACCTAAAAAATGTGTTTAGTCCATTGTACATCACACTGAATTTTCATGCCAAGAACATCAAGAGCTTCCGATATCACCCATAATTATAAGTGCAGCACCATTTTCGAACACAGATCTATGCGTAAGCATGCAACGTTGCGTTTAACGGGCAGTAAAATCAACTCTATTCGCACGATCGCATTCGGAAATCGTTGCAAGATCGTGGAACACATCTCCAACTAGTTTGGTCTATTACAAACTTGAGAAAATTAATGATGTGTAAGTTCTTACTTCTTGGGCTACTTTCAAGTGCAATTCTCTGAATTGGGTCCCATATCAATAAGCCGAAAAATATTGTATGGTGTTCTGAAAGATTTGATAATTTTGTTTATTGATTTTTTAATTCATTTTTAAGTTGGGCAATTAAATTTTAGAAAATGAAAGGCAACGTTTGCTTAACTTAAATGTGGTTGGATGTCCCCAAATGACAAGAGGTGAACAACTGTGTGGCTTAGTTACTTAAAGTAAGAACATATTTTGATATTGAGCCTAAACGGTGAAAATAAAATAAATGGCAGATTAATCGAAATTGACTTTTGATGAGAATTATTTTACGGCCTACAATACACCGTTTGATTTAATTATTAAATCAAAATTTATAACAGTTACAGAAATATCGCTTGTTTTTTCCTTGCTGCATGAGAACTATCGATATTGATCGATATCTATGATTTGAAAGCTGAGTATGTTAAGGAGTGTTGATTAAAATTTATGTTTAATAAGATTTGGCAACACTTTCAAATTGGGATAATTTGCTTTGAAAACTATAAAGTTTATTCGAAAAGTCGACAAGAAATATTTGACTGTAGTGATTTTAACATTGGAGTGCCATGTTAAAATGTTAAATTTAAATCAAAATTAAAAAGTAATATTTTTTTGTAGTGAAAACGCATATAAAATCGCTAAGCTGTTTTATATTTTTTCCACTTTGTAATCTTCAAGCCACTGTGCATTAATAAAATTTAAAAAGTCATATTTTAAAACAATATTTCAAAGAAAATTTAAAAAAATTGTAATCAAGATAAATCTTAAAATAATGACATATTATATCTCCAGTGAATTTTTAATTATCTTAATTCTTGTATTATTCATGAGAACAATTAATATGTAACAAGTATTTGTGATATTTAAGTAGTTGTAAAATATGTTCTTTTTTATTGTTGTTCAGATGCTGTTGTCATTTAATTTATTCCTGTTGTGATTATTTTTCTTTTTTTTTGTATTTTAATAAAAAATGGTTGTAGTTTAAGGTTTAAGTATTTTGCTGTTAAATACATAAACTTAACATCATTATAAAATATGCACATGCATACAAACATCTAACCAAATTGAAGCTGGAGTTACGCCTTCGCCTACAAGTATGCTAAGCTTTTATTTTGTGAGTATGAATGGCTATACGCGTAAGCCACTTTAAAATGAATATAAAATGGCAACAAGCGCACTTGTTTTTGAGAATTACTCAAGCATGATTTTATACAGTTATTATACACATGCATATATAAACTCACTCACACATTGACACATCAACTTCAAGCTGTCTATGATGATGATGATGATGATGATGAGTTTAGTTGAAATTTTTATAACTAAATGTCATAACATACACAAGCGTGATACAATTAATGCACATTAAATGTGTGCATATGTATATAAGACAACACCAACACACAAAAAAAAAACAGAAACAAGATTATATAGGTATTAGTATTTTTCTGGTGCTACTGTTGTTGCTTTTCCTTCAAGCACTACTTGTCACAAAAGTGCTTCAGGCACAAAAGTGAATGAGCATTCTATATGCTTTTTGTTCATGAAATAAGAATGTCATAGTCTTGTTTATATTTTGTTTTTTGTTTTATTGTGCCACTATATTTAGCAGCCCCTAGGGAAAATAATTTTCTGCAAGAACGGATGTAAAAAAAATTAAAACTGTGCGATATAATTTACATTTAATGCCTTTAAAAGCGATTAGTAAAACAAAAACGATAAACATATAGAAATCTTATCAATTCATATAACGTGTTATAAGAATTATTTTTGTTTCAAAGTATTTGTGATGGAGAAATATTTCTATGAATATATTTAACGCCTTCCTATAGATATCCATTCAGCTTTGTGTCTAAAAGTATAGAAAATAAAATTCAAAGAGTAAGTTAAACTCATCTATTAGCCACCTTTGAATTTTAAACTTTAGACAAGAGTTAATATAATAACACTAATAATAAGATAATACCAATTTTATGAAAATCATGTTAATAATGGGAAACCTTTTACTAAATTTTCAGTTGTATCTATTTTGACTTGTCCCTATAGCCGACATAGTACTATATACTCTGTGTACTTAATGCGGTTTAAGAAATAAAAACATATTTGTCAAAGCTATGGCCTCTATGGAATCCCTTTTAAATTTATATAAATTCAAGCTGTGTTAGCTATTTCTATAGCGGATATATTTTTACATACCCATAATAATCCCCCCGGGGGCACATTGGATCTCATGCATAAAAAGTGAGCTTGAGCTCGGACTCGATTCTTTGAGTAAAAGGTGCTTGTTGAATGCAAAAGAAAATTTGATGTATTCGCTTTTACTCACTGCTTACGTTTGATCTCGTCTTGCTCAGTTCGAAATAAGTTAGATGAGCTTGTGCTCATTTGCATATGCATAAAAACAAGCTTTTTCTTTCTTTTGTGAGCTCTTGCTCAAATTTTGTTGAGCCTGCATTACAGTTGACTCGCGTGCACCAAAAAGGAAGGATGGCTGAATATTTTGTGCCACAAAGATATACAAAATGTTATCAACAGCATAAAATAAATTTAGCAAGTGAGGATAAAAAATTATACAGGTTTGTATTTTGAATTATTAATTTTTTTTATATATATATACTTCATAATAAAATGATAAATACATAGGTTTGATGATAGTAGCATCTGCTGGTTGGCTAATTATTTTTTTGAGGAGTCAGAAGAAACACGTGCTGGTGCCCTCAGCAACATTGATAAAATTCTTATATATTTAAGATTTTGTGCAGATCCTGGATTCCAAGATGGTATAGCCACTGATATTCGAGTACATCAATCAACTGTATCGCGAACTATTGCGGAAGTTGCGAAACTTATATCTTCCAAAGCAAGCGAGTGTATAAAATTCCCGAAAGATCCAGATGAAATAAAAGATGCTCAAATGAAATTGCAAGCAAATTATTGCTTTCCATTTGCAATTGGAGTGATTTGTTGTACTCATATAAAAATTAAAAAAACCCACAAATCAAAGCGATGAGTATATTTGTAGAAAGGGTTTCCACTCTATAAATGTACAGGCAACTTGTGATGGAAAAGCACTTTTTACAAGCTTTGACATATCCTGGCCTGGTTCAGTTCATGACGCACGCATCTTACGAAACAGCGAGGTATGTAGAATTATGCAAAATGCAACAAACGATGCATTACTTCTCGGGGATGAAGGCTATGGAATATGCCCATGGCTAATGACACCATTCCGGAACCCTACAACTGACATAGAAAAAACATTCAACAAAGTGTTTACGAGGGAAGTTGTCATTATAGAACGGTGTTTTGGGCAATTGAAGCAACGATTTTCGATACTTCAATACAAAATTCGTGTATCGACAGAGTTAGCACCCCACGTAATAGCCAGTTGTTTCGTTTTGCACAACATAGCTAAATTTTTAAAAAACGATTACATTGGTATCAATGAAGATTCCAACAATAATGATGTATGGCAATTAGGAAATGATATCGGACAACAAACAGCAAGAAATACAGAAGCTGGAAAAAACAAAAGGAGGATGATCGCAAATTTATTATCAAATTAGTTTACAATTAAAATAATATATGTTAATGATATTTAATTTTTCTTGGTTTATAAAAATAATAAACGTAAAAACAATTCACTTTTTTTTTAACAAAAATAAAATATACGTAATTCACTATTTTATTTATAAAAATCATATTAATAATATATGTAAGTATGTATGTACAAAAACATAATTCTCTTTTTCAAGTAAATTAACATATGTATATGTAATTCACTTTTAGGCATTAAATATTAATTAATTACATATTGACAAAATTCAAAATTCATGGAACTGCAAGTTTCTTTCCGCAAGTTTATCTTGCAAAATCTGCATTTTTGTTGAAAGTACTTTGTTTTGCTTTAACAAAACAAGCCTCTGCAGACTTTGAAAGTTCAACTCCCTTGTCTCATCAGTTTCATAACGACTCGAAACTGCTGTTGACTTCTTGTTAACCTTCAAAAATAAACAACATATAGCAAAATGTAAAAAAAAAAATATAAAAAAATTTACATTTTGGTCATCATGATCAGTGCAACGGCGCTTTCGTTGCTGTTTTGATACTGATGTTGCTGTTGTTTTTGTTTCTGATGTTGTTGTTGCTGATGTCTCTTCCAATGTATCAAATGTGCAGTTGCCATCACTGGTTCCAAGAGAGAGATGAACTTTAAAAAAACAAACGAATAGCGAATTCAACAACAATATTTGAATTCGGTAACAGTACACTTACCTGGAAGTTTGTTTGTTGGGGGATTAGAATTAGCACAAAGCAATTGTGACAAATCAGTTTCCCAGTTTTTTTAAATAATTTTTTTATTGCCTGTTTTATTTATGTCTATTTTATTTTTTATGCGACATTTCATGTTAGCTATTTTTTTTATTATATTTTTCCCCGTTAAGTCAATGCCAAATTTTTGCTTAATTTCAGTGACACATGTTCCTATTGTTTGTTTTTTTATATTTTTAATGCTTGGCAATTGACACTTTTCAAGTAAATATTTCTTTTATTTTATTTTTTCTACTACAAATTTAGAAATGTCGTCAGTATCTATTTTATTATTATTTGATTCTACTTCACTTTCACTTGACGACATGTTTACACTTCAATAACAATTAGATGTTTGATCTCCCTTTGCTCAAGTAATTACAATTGGTCTGAACTCATTTTTATGCATACGAAATAGAGCAAAAGCTGTTGCTGTTTAGTTGAACTCGACTTACGAGTAATTGCTCACCTGCTACAAATCAGCGCTTTTACTCGTTTTTATGCATGTCTTTATGGATCCTACAACCATCTAGACTTGTGTCTTGCGGGGAGCCCAGTCCCCTTCAAAGCGAGTAGGAACCGACTGAAAAATCTAGTGATCAGTGAGCCCCAGAGTTCCGCTATTTGTCTCTTTAGGCATTTAGCTGTTCTCTGTCTGATTTTTGAGGTAGGCCCTTCGGGAGTATCATGGTGGCTGTGTGTTTCGAAGCCCTCGTTTGAGTTTGTGGGTCGGATCATTCCCATTGAACACAATGAATGGTCCAGGTCCAGGGCCAGTGAGTAGGAATGCCATCTTAAATTTTATTAAGCTTCATGCGTTCTGGACCAGAAGCTGGATAGTCTTCGATTCCTCAGCAAGGAGTGAAGGCTGCGGTCTACTCCCGGCTTTTAAAGTTGCAACTAGGAGTGACCGGAGGATATACGTATCCGAAGGCCTTCTAGGGCGAGGATGGCGCCACATACCATCCACAGTGGTAATGATCCACCATCTGATTAAGGCCCACGGTCAGGTGCAGATGTAAATCTTATCACGTCCTACCCATAATACAAAATGTTATTATCTCTGTACTGCGGTTGAAAAAATAATGTCACATACTGTCACTCTAGGATCACCCTGTATATATTTTTTTATTTAACATTTTGTCCTTTTTTTACAGCGGATATAATAATTCTTAAGGTTTAGTTGCCCGTCTGTTGTAGTTAAAAAACAAGAAACTACTGGAACACCTTTTAATATAAAATTTTATTTTTCTACTTGAAGCTAATACATATACTGTTTAAATGTTAAATGCTTTAATATTGATTTTCCCCCTATTGGAACTAAAAAACAGAAGACTATTGGCATACCTTTTAATTAAAAATTTTACTTTTTCTTCTCGAAGTTAATGCAGACATTGTATACATTACAATGAAAAAAATAACATTATATGAATATCACGCTACTTTTGAAATTTCTTTCAACTCTTAGTATTTGATATTAGAGTTACTATCGTAGTACCCTTTTCTGTGAAAATTTCAACCGCCTCCCTATTACAGTTGTAGTGATAGAAGGCTGCGGCAGACAACAGTCTAACAGTATTACCCAAAAAAACTCCTTATGGTTGTTGTCCGGTTACTTGTGAATTCAAGTATCGGGTGTTTTTTATAGAGGTATAGAAATTTAAGTAGGCTACACTTTTTAACAACGGCTATTTTGCTAGCTGACAATTGATTTATGTTTAGTTTGCTTTGGCATTTCTACTTAAATCATCTGATGCCTGAATAAAGCTTTTAAAATGTGCGGATTGGGCTCAAAACAAGATTGCCATTGTTTCCGATATTCATAAAAAAATTTTGTTTAGTGATGAAGCTGACTTATATTTGAATGGATACGTCAATAAACAAATAAATCGTATTTGGAGTGATGATAATCCGCAAGTGTTTGTTTAGTCATCGTTACATCCAGAAAACTGATTGTTTCGTATGTTTTATGAGCTGATCCATACTTCTTTAAAAACGATGCCGACTAGAGCGTTAAAGTCAATATTGAGCCACTATAGAGCCATCAATTGAACAAGCGTAATGTGCAGCGGCTATGGTTTCAACAAGACGGTGCTGCAATATGTCACATAGCTAGTTCCACAATTGATTTGTTGAAGGAAATGTTTGGTAACCACATAACTTTACGTTTCAGTTCCATGATAATGTGATATAGCGCCGCTAATCTATTTTCTGATATATGTACAGTTACTAGTCTACGGCGATAAGCCCGAAAAGATTAAAAACATTCGTCGCAAAATTGTGATTGGAAATTAGACCTTCAGATTAGACTACGTTCCAGCCAGTCGTGGTGCTCATTTACCAGAAGCCAGATTTAAATTATAATGCCGGAAGATTATTATTAATAAAAATTAGTCGGGTTATCTTTCCTGACGCTATAACTCCAGAACGCACGAACCGATTTGCACGGTTTTGCATTGGTTGGAAAGGTCTCGGGATCCGTAAGGTTTATAGCAAAGAAAATTCAGGAGAATTATTTTAAGAGAAAAACAGGGAAAATCATTTTTCACATACAGCGCCATCTCTCATAAATGGCATCTACTACAACGGCACCAGTACATAGTGTGTGAGTATCCCTCACGAAATTAAGTACGTTCGACATGCAAATACAATGAAGGATTGATTCTTATTGAGGATCAATGTTTGACTATTGCAAACAAGCTACTGATTGAAGTCGGAATGATCGATCTATGCATGATGCATTCAACCAAGAATTAAACCGAGATCTGCAATACAATGTTGTTACATTGCAGTAATTCGTACGAAATTATACGAAACATTATTTATGGTGGACAATAATACTGGTGGTCTATTCTTCCTGGACGAATCTGGAGGAATAGGGAAAATATTTGTCATTTCATTGATTTTGGCCACTATTCGATCAAGATGTGACATAGCTTTGGCGTTAGCATCATCTGGAATTGCGGCGACTCTTTTAGACGGCGGTCGTACTGCACATTCTGCGCTTAAGTTGCCACTCAATTTAAACACAATTGATACTCCAACATGCAATATTTTCCGATCCAGTGCAATGGGGAAAATTGTTGATGCAATGCAAGCTTATTGTTTGGGAAGAGTGCACAATGGCACACAAGAAATCACTTGAAGCATTTAACTTTACACTGAAATATCTTCGGCGAAATAACAACATGCTTGTTGGCAGGCGATTTCAGGCAGACATTGCCAATAATTCCCGTGCAACGTCTGCAGATGAATTGAGTGCTTGCCTGAAGGCATCACCTTTGTGGAATAACGTAAAAACATTATCGCTAACTACTATTATGAGAGTTCAACTTCAAAATGATCAAAGTGCTGCACAATTTTCCAAACAATTGTTAGCTGTTGGAAATGGAAAAGTTCCAGTTTTTGCGACAGCTGGATTAATTACTCTTACCAACGACTTTTGCCGATTTGTAGAGTGTGATTTATTTTATATCCGCGCCTGACTATGTAGTCTTAATCAGATGGTGGACAAACCACTTTGTATAATTTGGAACGTCATACATGCGTCCTAGATAGCCGAAGCCATAATTCTATGCAACAGAACCACCTAGTTGCAACTTGAATGATTCCAGGGCAGGTCTGCAAACCATCACACGTTGCTAAAGAGTTGGAGACTTTCTAACTCCTGTCCAGAACACATGTCAAGCATGCTCACTGGACTGGATCATTCACTTTGCGTGTCATTATCAGTGAAATGATCCTGGTCACCATAATAACCATTATACTGTTATGGGGCCGCAAAACCACAACCACCACGATGCTTCCATATAGGGGCCAACCTCAATGATCAGCCAGAGAACTATTATAAGTCTAAAGAGACAAATAATGAACTCTGCGAGCTCACTGATCCACATGGAAATAAAGTGGAGTTTCCAGTTGACCACCTGCCTCTCTTTAGGGTACTGGGCTCCCTTTATACCCCAGTTGCCCTAAGTCTAGATAGTGGAATATTCTATAAAGACCATATTTATATTCTCCAGGGGGGGCCGATTTGTAGACTTTCAATTAGCTTTTATTGAAAATGTTTTCCCAAACATTAGTGAGAATTATAAGAAACCCGTTGCTTCCATAACAAATCCCAATAATGCAGTAGATTATCCAACGGAGTTTTTGAAATCTCTGGAGTTACCAGGATTTCCACCACATAACTTGCAACTCAAAGTTGGTGCAGTTATTATAACATTGCGTGATTTGAATCCACCGCGGCTTTGCAATGGTACGCGACTTGCGGTGAAAAAACTTATGCTGGATTTAATTGAGGCAACCAATATTAACGGAAAGTACACAATTTCCGCTTCGCCTTGCGTTCGCAATGACAATTAACAAGTCGCAAGTCGCGGGATAAATTTAGAGAATCATTGTTTTTCACATGGGCAGCTACGTTGCATGTTCACGAGTTGGGAAACCATCTGCTTTGCTTGTGTTAACGTCAGACCAAAAAATAAAAAATGTGGTTTACCAAAGAGCACTTCAATGAAACGGATAATTTGCGGACACGTATAACGCTTCGATTCAGTATTTACTTCGGATTCACTTTCATTTTTTACTTAGAAAAATTCAACTAAATTCCACTTCTTTTTTGTAATCGAATAGAATTCATTTTGTTAAGGTAATAGACCAGGGTAGTTTTTTTTTATTTTAATTTTTGTTGTGTTGTCCTATTAACTCGGCTATACTGGTCGATCATTAGAGTAAGATTAAAAAATTTAAATCTTTTTTCCTCCTACGTTTCTCCGGTATTTCCCGGCTTCTTCAGGGAGTATGTACTTAGTATTATAATATTAAATTATAACTATTGCTGATCTTGTCTATGTCTAATGAACACTAAGGAGGACATAGACAAGATCAGCAATAGTTATAATTTAATATTATAATACTAAGTACATACTCCCTGAAGAAGCCGGGAAATACCGGAGAAACGTAGGAGGAAAAAAGATTTAAATTTTTTAATCTTACTCTAATGATCGACCAGTATAGCCGAGTTAATAGGACAACACAACAAAAATTAAAATAGAATTCATTTTTCCTTTTCAAATATAAAACAAAAAAAATAATTTTTCTTTATATTTTAATCCCCAAACGAAATGTTACAACAAACGAATGTTACAACAAGCAGTTTGCCGGGTTTGCTAGTCCCTTAAATAAAGTTAATTCAATGTCAATTTAAAAAATTAATATTTGTTTTAATCCATTTCAAAGATCTGTGCTTATATAAAAAACACCCTTTTCAAAAAAGTACAGCTAATTTAAAAGTGTTAAAAACTAATCTACCCATACCGAGCTAGAGTACATTTTTTGTGATAGTGTTATGTAAAATTTGCGAATCTTTAATAAAGTGTTAGAGACCAAAGAACCATTAACTTAGGAACTGATAAAATTTTTAATTTAGTAAGAGTGTTTTTTTTTTCTACCTAAATAGACTTTTGCTACATTTAGTTGGGACGGTTTTATTTACTCGCTGTATTTTCTACTACAAAATGAAACATTTCAATTATTATTTTTTTTGTTTGCTAGATGTTATTTTATATACTCAACTCTGTTAAAGTAGCACTACTCAATAACTAACACTTCAGTCATTACATGAACGTAACTTTTCACTGCCATATTTCTTGCAGCTTCAGCTTGTACTCGTAGGCGAGGAAAAACGTCCAGATTTTTTAAAATGGAAGACATCTGGCATCTTAATATTTATTTTTCTTTTATAGTAACATTTGCATTAATAAGACTAAACACCAATCAAAAGACTACTGCAACCACAATAACTAAGAGAGTTTTATTTGTTTATTTGTCTACGTTTCCAAGGTTTAAATGGAACCAGAGATCTGAATCATTTAAGCATATTAGCATTTATATTGCTAAATTCTTGGCCATCATCGCATGTGACAGGTCTCTTTTATATAGTCGTTGCAGAAAACAGTTCAATTATTATTTTTTATTTTTTTTAGTACTGCATACGGAAAAGCTCTCTCGGCCATATTAATTGCAGCTTTAGCTTCTATTTATAGCCGAGCTAAAATATCTAGATTGTTTTGAAATGAAAATATTTTTTTTTATTATTTAAGTTGGGACAGTGGAATTTTTTTTGATAGTGTCATATTAAACTCTCGAGTCACATAAAGAGTTAGCGACAGATGTACCAGTTAGTTCTTATAAGCTAGTCACGTTATAAATTCGATACGAGTTTTTTTCCCTCAACAGGTCAGGACGAGGGAAGAGCACCATATGAGGTTTTATTTACTCGCTAGGTAGAGTTTTGTTTAGTCGCTTAATTTTTATAACTAATTTTATTGAATGCCATTTTATTTACTCAGGTCTGCATAAGTAATGCTAAAAACACCCTTCGATAACACACACATTACTACTAAACAAACTTTTCCTAACCATATCACTTGTAGCTTCGATTTTTACTCATAGGCGAGTTAAAACGTCTACATTGTGTTAAAATGAAAGACATCTGGCATCTTGATCTTTTTCTTTATTTTATAGTTGAATTTTTGTTAATAAAACTAAAGATCAATTAAAAGAATGTTGCAACAACAACAAAAACTATGAGAAACTTGTCTGTAGTTTTGTTCGGTCTTCAACTTTCAGTTTTGTTTAATGATTTTCAGCAGTTGCTATTTAAAATTATGCAATTAAGCAGCAAGGCTTAGGGGCTAGGCAGTATGCTTATAAATAGCCCACCTGCATTAAGGCAGCCAAGCTCTAATTGTAATTAAATTTTAAAATACAAAATGAAAACTCACTAATTAGTTGTTCTATTTTAATAAACCCTTGGTTATCTACAATTGTATTTTGTTTTGCTATAAACCTGTGCCTCAATAGAAAGTAGCAAATTTTAAATAAAAATTTTGCTGCCTCGTATTTTTGTTTTTCAATAAAAAACTTTCTCTATTTAAAATTCAATATTTGAAAAGTTTTCCATATCGAACTGTATTTTATATGTACAAAATCCTGTAAAGTGTTATAGTTTTCCTGTAAGAAACTTTAAAACTTTAGCAATTAATACTTAACTGCTTTTGTAGTAACTTTTAGTTTTACAATAAAATTTTTCTCAAATTTTGTATTTAAAATCCTTTGTAATACAACAATCTAGGACTCAAAAACTTATTTGTTGTTGTTAAAATTGTGTATCAAAAATAAAATGTTTTCTCTTTTAAGTCTTTTGCTCAATAAAGAAGTAACCATAGTAATACTTATGCTAACATATCTTATCCTTTTCTTTTTTGTTATTTTTGTATTTTGTACTAAATTTATTGAGTTGGGTTTACAAGTGCTCGTTATTGCAATTGACTGCAGTTAATGTTAGTCATGGTAAACTGTTATATTTTCTTTTTAAAAGAAACTAAATAACTGGCAGTATTATGATGAAAGCAACAACTACAACTACCACTTCATTGTCAGGAATTGCTTTTCAATAATCATGTCTTAAGTAATAATGTGTGTGTAAGCATTAAAGTTTTAAGGCCCACGGCGCAAAGGAGGTTAAGTTTAAATCGAGAATTTAAATAGAGAGAATTACAAATTAAAATTTTAAATACAAAACAAGAAAAGAAATTTAATAGAAAATTGTATATACTTTTTTGTAAAATTTTAGTAAAATTTCTATAGAGAATTTTTAGGTATTTTTTTCAATGGAACTTAATTTATTTAATTGCAAGTTCGATTCCTCGATAAAATTAAAATCTTGCTGAAAATGTGATATTTTGGCGGAATTTCGATCAATTTATTTTTGTAAGTTTTTCCCAATAATTTGTAGATTTTATGACAATTTTATTTATTTCTAAATTTGGTAAATGTATTTTTTATATTTTTTTCACCATTTGTTTTTTCTAATTAAATTTTAATTTCTTAATTAATTTTAAGTTAAATTTTTATTTTTTTGAACTATTGGAGAAAATAAGTGAAATTAAAATTTTTTTAAGGTTTCCTTAATGTAAATATGGCATCTAAAGGGGTTTTTCAACAAGATGTTTGTTTTCTAATAGAAAATAAAAAATTCAATTTAGGATTTTTAATTAAAATTTAAAATTTAAATTCGGCAAATATCAATGAAAAATAATATCTAACAAATCTTCACCACGACCACACTGACTGATACCGACTCTTTTATTACAACTTTTAATTTTTTTTTGTCAAAATGGCGGTCTTATATCGTTAATCACATCACGGATTTTGAGTTTTAAGGCTGAAATCGATTCGATTGGCTCAATATAGACTCTATCGTTAATATAGCTCCTTAAAAAATAATCCAGTGGTGTTAAGTCATACGATCTGGCTGGCCACTTAACTGCTGATTGTCGTAATTGATCGTTTAATTGGCTGTGTGACATGTGGCACCGTCCAGTTGAAACCAAATGTCAGTGATATCCATGTCGTCATTAATCGGCCAAAACTGAGTTGTTAGCATCTCGCTATAGCATGATCCATTGACTGTTACCGCATTTCCAGTCTGATCTTCATAAAAAACGACCCAATCACTCTTCCAGACCACATAGCACACTATACAGTGATCGTTTCATTGGCTGTGTGACATGTGGCACCGTCCAGTTGAAACTAAATGTCAGTGATATCAATGTCGTCATTAATCGGCCAAAACTGAGTTGTTAGCATCTCGCTATAGCATGATCCATTGACTGTTACCGCATTTCCAGCCTGATCTTCATAAAAAATGACCCAATCACTCTTCCAGACCACATAGCACACTATACAGTGATCGTTTCATTGGCTGTGTGACATGTCAGTAATGTCCACGTCGTCTATAATAGGCCAAAATAGAGTTGTTAGCATCTCGCGGTAGCGTGATTTATTGACTGTTACCGCATTTCCAGCCTGATCTTTGTGAAAAATGGCCCAGACCACATAGTGCACCATACAATGACATGTTGAGCATGCAAAGACTTCTCAATAATCGCTCTAAGATTTGCAAAAGCCTAAATGCTGCAATTTTGCTTGTTGACATACCCTGACGAGTCAAAATGAGCTTCGTCTGAAAAAATGATTTTTTTGAAAACCAGCTGGCTGTTCCTAAATGAAGTGAGCGAATCTACGGCAATATGAGTGGTCGGCCGGCTTCAATTCCTGCACCAGTTGAACTTTGTAAGGCTTCAAAGTCAAATCTTTGCGCAAGCTTCGCCCCAGTTGTAGAGAACGTCGAGGAATTGATAAATTTGGATCTGCTTAACACTGTGACTCACGGCTGCGATGTTTTAAGTTTAACCATCAGTTTACTTTAGTGTTCGCATATTATGTATCGAGCCTGTCGACTCAAATTTAACGATCAAATATTTAATAGCGGTCTAACAAGGAAGATTATGTTGTCCGAAAATGTCACGAATTTTACGAAATGTAACATTAACACAATCACCATTTTCTTAGTGAGTTTTGATTATTTTAATGCGATTTTCGTGCGAAATGGAATTCATTGTAACAATTGTCATAACATCGAATACGACAAAAAAAATAAATGTCAACACTACCATGTTGTTGGTGTTTTTCACAATTGACAAACAAACTTCTTGTTGAAAAATCCGATAGACTATATTTTTTGTTTAAATTGTATATGTCTGCCCATAAACATCATTTCAGACATCTTGACCTTTTTACACATTTGACTCTTTTCTAGGTTATTTTCAATTCACAAATCCTTGTACTGTTTTATTATTTTATTTTCCTTTTAACTATTAAAAGCCTTTCTTTTATTCTTGACATTAAGTTCATTGGCCTCTTTGTTGTGTTGTATAAATATCAATTTTGTAGTTAGAATATTTTTGTGTATAAAGAAAAAGATTTAAGAACTTTTAAAAATTATTCTACTTTTAAATGTTGTTTTGTTTTGCAGAAAGAAAGTTTAAGCTTTTCGTGTCAGTGTTCCACATCAAAATAGAAATTAGTTTTAGCTAGAAAATAAGAATTAAACTTTGCAATTTGTTGAACTTAAAGTAATTAATTTAAATAATTTTTTTTTAATCGACCTTTTTATATTTTAAATAAATATAACGAATATTCTTAAGGTAATAACAGAACAATTAATATATAATATTAGAAATTCATTGGAATTTAAAGATAAAGCCAAGGGAATAAATATACAGGATAATGATAGATTGTTTTAATTTGATGTAGTTTCACTTTTTCCAAGTATTCCTGTGGGTTTAACTTGGAGAATTATAGAGGAAAAATGGCAGATAATAAAACAAAATACGAATATTGAGAAGGAATTATTTTTACGTATTCTTAAGTTTTGCGTTGAAGACAACAGGTATTTTCAATTTGATAATAAGATATATCAACAGAAGGACGGCCGTCCTATGGGCTCTCCAGCATCTCCAATTATAGCTGATATTGTGATAGAGGTATTACTAAATTCATTAGTAAAATGCATATTAAACCAAAGATAATCACAAAATATGTGGATGATTTATTTTGTATAACTTCAGAAGATAAAGTGGATGATATTTTGTCAGAATTGAATAGATTGAAAGAGAGTTAGAATCTAAACTTCCATATTTAGATATATTGATAATAAGAAAGGAAAATAAGTTAGTGTTTGATTGGTATAAGAAACCAACATCTTCTGGAAGACTTATTAATTTTTTTTCCAAACATCCGAGAAAAATGATAATAAACACGGCGAAAAATATGATAGACAGAATATTGACTATAAGTGAAGAAAAAGGACACAATAAGAGATATACTTAATGACAATGATTTTCCAGTAGAATTAACTAACAGATTAATTAGACAATATGGTAGTTATAGGCATAATTTAGGAAATACTGTGGCAGAACCAAGAATTTATAAATCATTAACTTATGTTCCTGGAATATCAGAAAGATTAAGAAAGTCTAAAATATATGACACTGATAGATATATAATTACATACAAAACACATAACACATTAAATAAATTATTTAGCAGTATGAAGGATAAATAGGAAAAATGGAAATATCTGATGTAGTATACAGGATACCATGTGGAGGAAATGACCAGGTGAACTGTGACAAAATATATATTGGGACAAGAAAGAATAAACTTAAAACAAGATTAGCTGGTCACAGATGTGACCAAAAATATAGGAATATTTTAACACAGAAGACATTCTTATCTTCACATTGTAAGAAATATAATCATTATCCAAGGTTTGATGAAACATCAGTATTAGATATAGAAAAAAACTACAAGAGACGTTGTATGTTAGAAATGTTAGAAATTGTTAATGTACCAAATGTAAGGAGAATAAATTTCAAAACAGACACAGACAATTTAGCGCAGAATTATAGGTACTTAATTAAAAAGACACATAATTTGTTATAATTATTTCATAAGAAAGAATTTATTTAATTTTCGTTTCCTTGTTTTTGTATGTTTAAATATTTTAAATTTTAATTTTTGTATGTTTGTATGTATGAAGAAAATTATTTTATATGTTTTGTCAAATGTTTTCAAAAAATTTTTCTTTTCAAATTGTTCTAATTTTTTGTTTTTGTAAAATATAAAAAACAATTTCCTGAAGAAGCTTTCCACAGGAAAGTGAAATATCGAAAAAAATATATATTGTTAATTAAAAAAGACTGTTGAAAAGAATAACAGATATTTATTTATAATTTTTTTTTTTACAATAATTACATATGTAATGTACATAACATACATAAGAACATACATACAACATACATTCACTACGTTAAAAATCATATATTCTCGTATAACTAAATCATTATAATGAAGTGTAAAAATTAAAAATAAAATTATATGATTTATAGACTTGTCATAAAATTGAATTATGGTTCTGTTTTAGGAAAAAACACATGTATAGTTAATTAATTTTTACAAAACCATGTTTAACAGCCGTAAACAGACCAACAAAATTTTGCCAAATTTAATATTATTTTTGCAAAGTTAAATTTGTAATTCGTCATGTGAATAATTAAAATAGAAACTGTTATTGCATATAAAAAAAATGTTATTAAGGACTAAACTATATATATATATATATATATATATATATATATATATATATATATATATATGTATATATATAATATAAAATATATTTTTTGGTTTTAGATTGTTAATTAATTAAATATTTAATTGATGCAATGAAACATTGAATAAAAAATGAGTAAACAATTTCGTAATAAAATAGTTAATTAAGTCAGTTTATTTTTAAAGAAAATCTTTTAAATATTTTTCTCATTAAGTAATTTATTCATCGGAATCATTTTCAATCTAAGTAATTTTTTTTGTTTAAAGGAATCAAGCACAAATAATAAAATTACTTATTTTTCTCATTAAATAAATAATTGAAAGAATTAAAAAGTAAGTCAAATTTTTATTTGAAGTCAAGTAAAACTTTAACAGCAGCAATAATTATTTTTTAAAAAGACAGCAGGCACCTCAAGTCAAAATAATAATTTACAAAATATTTTTAAATGGATACTTTTGTTCCATTAACTCTTTCACGGCCTTTGATAAACTGAAGCCAAGCTTAGGTTTTAAAGTTGGAAGATCAATACCATCTTGCCTATTAGTAGGACATAAAAATAAGAAATTTTTAATTTTTATTGAATTCTTTAGTTTAATTCTTTAGTTTTAGTTTTAAATATTCTGTAGCTTAGTTTTATAAAACTTTTAAATAGAACTGATTATTGTAATATTAACTTGCGAGAATTTCCTAAAAAATACGGAACAATTTTCTTTTTTAAATAAAGAAAATTCCGAGATTATTTTCCAGATATTTTTAGTTAAAATTAGAAAAACCCCTAATAAAATTGATAGATTTTAACTTTTGAAATTAAAAAATTCAAAACTAAAAACTACAAATTTTTTTATTGTATAAAATTAGAAAAAAACTTTTTTAAAAATTTTATCTAAAAAAAAAAAATAAAAATAAAAATAATATATGAACCAAAAAAATTCGGAATCTAATATTTTGCAATTCTAAGTAGCTTTTAAATTTGAAATGATGAATCCACTGATATATAGGGTCCGTCATCTAACGTTCTTTTTCTTCAACTAGTGATTATTTCGTGTATGGTAACATAGTGTGATTTGTTTTACATCCGCACCTGGCTATGTAGCCAGGACAAACCACTATTGTATAATTTGGTACGTCATACAGCGTCCTACGAAGCCGAAGACATAATTCTAAGTAACAGAACCACCTAGTTGCAACTTTAATGATTCCAGGGCAGGGCTGCAAACCATCGCACCTTGCTAAAGAGTTGGAGACTTTCAACTCCTGTCCAAAACACATGTCTAGCATGCTCACTTTGCGTGTCATTATCAGTGAGATGATCCTGGCCACCATAATAACCATTGTACTGTTATGGGGCCGCGAAACCACAACCACCACGATACTCCCATATAGGGGCCAACCTCAATGATCAGTCAGAGAACTATTAAATAACAAATCATGAACTCTGCGGGTTCACTGATCCCCGTGGAAATAAAGTGGAGCTTCCAGTTGACTCCCTGCCTGTCTTCAGGGGACTGGGCTCCCTTTATACCCCCAGTTGCAGAGATCTAGATAGCTGTTACGTACTATAAAGACCATAAATGCGCCCCCGGGGGGGTCGTGTATGGTAACACTTAGCTCATGTTTGATTTGACAGATTATTAGTTTTATCCTTCCGCTGAACGAATATGGTTGTGTATACGCTTGAACAACGCTTCGCTAAGTGGGCCTGCGATCGACTTACAGAAGATGCCGATTTTGCAAAAAAAAAATTGATCTTGGCGGGTATGTAAATAAGCAAAATTGTCGCATTTGGGGCACAAAAAACCGGCACGCATACATTGAAAATCCGGCGCACCCAAAACGAGTCATTGTTTGGTGCGGATTTTGGTGCAGAAGCATAATTGGGCCATTTTTCAGGAGTGGCCGTTACAGTCAAGGGCGATCGTATCGTTATCGCGCCATTTTGAACGAACTTTTGGTTCACAAAAATTGAAAAGGAGGATATTGGTAACACAGCCGAAGCTGTGTAGTTTTATTTATAAAATTAAAAAAAAAAAAACAAAAAAGTTATTTGGCGGACCCTATAAATTATTTTATTGAATGCTGAAGTATTTACATAAGTTAAAAATGCATTTAAAAAAAAATTGAATAACCAAAGGAAAGTTTGGAAAACTGTTAAATAAACTTAAATATTCATTTTGAATTTTCTGAATTTTTTATTAAAATTTTCTACTTCACTCGCAAAATTTGCAGCTGTTTATTTTATTTTAAATTTTCTTAACATCATTTTGTATTGTATGGGCGACAATAAATATTTTTTGTATATTTCTATATGCCAGTAGGCACCTCCATCTTTATCTTTAATTGCCAATAAATTGGCAATTAAAATTAAAATCATCAAAGTTGAATTTTAAAGATCCATATATCTTGAAAAATACAATTGTTGTTTTTGTATCATGGCCTTGAGGTCTGAATATTTGTTTCAAAAACAGGCATGGCTGTTTCCCCACATACGACATTTTTTTATTTGTATTTCTATTCCTTAAGATGCCACTCAATGGTGTGGCGAAATATTGAAAATAAAAAAATTTATCACAATTTTTTTATAACGACTTTGTGATTAAAATATTAATCATGAAATAAGAAAAGTCGTCAATAAATTATTATTTCAATATTTTTTAATGTATTAATCTTTATAACGGTCTTTTTAATTAAATTTACCACGTATATTTTTTCAATATTTCGCTTTTCCTTAAAAAACTTCTTCAGGAAATTATTTTTAATAAAAACAAAAAATTGTTCACAATTAAAAATTTTTTTTTTTTTACAAAATCTGATAAGGAAATAAATAATATTTTTTAATTTTAATTCTCTTGTAAAATTCAACTTTTATAATTTTTTTTTCTAACAAAAATTTTTTATATGTTTTTGTCAATTGTTCTCAAATATTTTTTTTGAATAGTTAATAATTAAAAAAAAATTTTTTTTAAAAATTAAAAAAAAGAATTTTTTTGAAAAAAAAATTTTTATATGTTTTTTGTCAATTCTTTTCAAAAAAATTTTTTTTGAATTGTTAATAATTTTTTGTTTTTTTTAAGTATTTAATTATTAAGTAACTAGGTCATTATTTAATAAAAACTTTTTTAAAAACTTTATTTTTTATTATTTTCAATATTTCGCCAAACCATTGGTTGGCATCAGCAGGATTAACAAAAATAATGAGTAAATAATTAATCAAAATTGAAAAAAAACAAAAAAAACAATATATACGTGTTAAATTTAATTAAAAAGACCGCTATAAAGATTAACACATATTTATTTAAGAAGAGAAATATTTTTAAATTTTATATATATATATATATATTTCTATAAGTTTTAATATTTTTTTCATTTTAATTCTCATGTGAAATTCAACTTTTATTAATTTTAAACTTTTAATTAGCTTTTTAAATCATGTTCTTGGGCGTATCAAATAAGCATTTTTGTTTATTTTTATATTCACACTTGTAAATTGAATTGACAGAAAATTTATTTCCATATCAGATTTAGGAATGTAGCAAAGATTATGTTGCGAATTTTGGAAATTTTTTAATAATTTCTATAATATTTTCTTTGAAAATTTTGAAGAAAAATAAATTTTATTAAACTACTTTCGCATGCATAAAAGTCTTATTTTAATAGGTGTGTTCTGTTCGAAATAAAACTAAAGCAATCCACACACAAACACTTACAAGTCCAAAAACCACACACATATACACTTCCACAAATTAATTTCTGTCACTGTAAACTAATTTAAAATCTGAAACACATGTATGTTTTCATCTGACCCATAACGACAAAACGATCAAAAGCCGGTTAAAAATATATTTGCTGTGATGGCAAAAAATACATAGAACGTTAAAAATAATAAACCTGCTTTCGGTTTTGCAGTAGAGGAGTTAAAACATGATACGACCCCTAAGTTCATCAACCTATTAATAAAACCCAACAAAAACAAAATTATTTTCTTTTACTTTTTTGCTTTCATTCATCGTATTGCAGGCGTATAAAACGAAAAATTTGGACATTTTTTATTAAATCATATTTTATATTTATTAGAAAATAAACCATTTTATTAGCACACACACATAGACACACACACAAATATACACACATAACAAAAAGATTTATACAGACTAAAAGCCACTAACCAATACCACAAACTACAACAAATGCTGACCATTGAAATCATCAAGTCATAAATTATATCTTTTAGTTAAACAGAAATATTTTTCTCTGGCGTTTCTTTTCTCTTTCATTCGCCACTAACTTTAAATGGACAGTTGATGAGTACGGCTGACAGTCTCGCAGCAAAAAAGGAATAATGTTTTCCAAAAGCTTTTTTTTTTACTAAAGAGTTTGTTAAAGTTATGTAGGTACGAAAATATATAACGGGTGATTTTATAGAGGTTCAGAAGTTTAAATTAAAAACAAAATGATTTTTTAAATTTTCATGAAATTTACTTCATTCGAAAGATAATCTTGCGGCATTAAAAATTAAATATGATCTCTGACATATGAAGACCACGATTGGTTCGGATGCAATCTAATTTAGAGATCCAATCTTGCCCTCTTCAACATTGTGGCCGTATATAGGCCATAACGCGACGAATGTTGTTTCCCAAGTAGTCAGTCTTTTCGGGCTTATGGGCGAGAACTGATGACTTCATATATCCCCACAGTAAATTCCCCCCGGGGGCACATGATAGTCTTTTTGGAGCCTACTATTCCATCTAGACTGGTGTCTTGCGGGGTAAAAGGGAGCCCAGGCCCCTTAAAGGCTAGTAGGAGCCACCTGGACAATCCACTATATTTCCACGAGAATCAGTGAGCTCGCGGAGTTCGCTATTTGTCTCTTTAGACATTTAGCTGTTCTCTGGCTGGTTACTGAGGTTGGCCCCTATATTGGAGTATCGTGGTGGTTGCGGTTTCAAGACCCTCGTTTGAGTTTGTGGGTCGAATCATTCACAATGAACACAATAAATGGTTCAGGTTCAGTGAGTATGAATGCCGTCGTGTTTTTAAGTATATTAAGCTTCATGCGTTCTGGACCAGGAGTTGGAAAGTCTCCAAGGAGTGACCGGAGAATATATTTATTCGATGGCCTTCTAGGGCGTGAATGGCGTTGGTTTTCATTCACAGTGGTACTGGCCACCATCTGATTATGGCTCACTGCCGGTGCAGATGGTGGCCAGGATCATCTCGCCTTTCATAACACCCACTAGTGAATGATCCAGATCCAGTGAGCATGCTAGTCATTGGATAGTCTCCAGCTCTTCTGCAAGGAGTAGTGGGTTGCAGCCCTGCTCTGGAACCGCTGAAATTGCAACTCGGAAGGACCTGTTGCTAGAATTAGTCTTCGGCCTCCTAGGGCGTGAGTGGCGCTACTTTTCACTCACAGTGGTTTGAACACCATCTTATTATGGCTCACTGCCGGTGCAGATGTAAATCTTATAACGAAATCCCGACAGTAAAGAGGCCAATTAACGGGTGCGAAACGTGATTCTACGCGGTTACCAAAATTTTTTAATTAATAAATTGTGGCACAAGCATTGTTACCGATTTGTTGAAACCACAGCTCCTGCACATCACGGTTGTTTAATTGATGAACGAATAAGTCAATAAGCATAGCTCTACAGCGGTCACCATTGAATGTAACATTTTAACCAGCATTGTTTTTAAAAAATTGCGGACTAATTATTCCAGCCTGCCTTAAAGCAAAACCAAATAGTCAGCTTTTTTGGATGTAGCGGGGTCACAACATACACTTAAGGATTAACGTCACTCTAAAATGGTCAGTTTTGCTTACTAATGTATCCATTTCAACAACGAGATTCGCTTATGAAAGCCGGGATCTACGGTTTTATGCCCGAGTTGCATAATTTGAAGGCGTTCTTCAGACCTCAATCTATTTATATTGAAATGCCAAACTAAATTTAACATAAATCACTTCATACCATGCCGCCTATTAAAAAACAAATGCCAACTTAAAGTTGTATAACTCTATAAAAACACCTAATATATTTATAGTTGACATAGGACTCTTTAGCTTTTTGGCTTTAGTAAAAATGATAAGATTTTGCCAAACATTAATGTTTTTAATTAGAAAGGGATATAAACCATATTTAGCTTATTTTTTATATTATAAAATAAATTTATAAAGAGGGTTGGCTGTTATCAGAAAGTAATAATAAATAATTTTAAGCATTTAAATTTTTGTGAGGGACGAACAACATTTGTGGTATTTGCAAAGAGTCACAAGTCACAAGAAGCACACTTATTGTAGAGACAAAATTTAGATTGACATTTCAATTTTGAATTTTTTTTTTTTATTTTATATTCACATTTTTTAGGCATATAAGGTGTGTATAACTGAAAAGGTAAACTTTTAAATTTTTAAAAAATATTTATTTATTCATAAAATTTTATTATGGCTTCTTTAAAATATTCGTTGTCATATAAAGTACAGCTCTGTCACCTTTTTTTCCATCTTTCGAAGCAGTTTTGCTATGCACTCTTTGACATGACCTATAGCTCTCTCAGTCATTCGGTTTTTATTTTATCTCAATCTTTGCAAATAGCACTTTATGGTTTTCTTTTATTTTAGGAAAAGGAAAAAATTTTAAGGCATTAAATCTGGTGCATGATTAAGATATTCCTTATGGCCAAAAAATTAACAAAATTTTGAGATTTTGTAATGAACTTCGCCTTCATATGCGCTACGCCTAAAATTTATGAAAAAAAATTGTAAAGCGTGACCCACCAATATGTCGAAATCTTTTCCAATTTAAAAAAAAAAATTGACGATCCTGGATAAAGATGTTCTTCACTTTCTCAAAATTTTTTATTGGTATTGGATGTAATGTATCTTCTCGAACGAGTATAGTCATTCAAACCCTTTTTTGGATAAGCCTGTACTACTTGTGAACATTTTTCTGGTTCAAGGTTCAATCATAATGCGCCACTATCAACTTTTTAAATGCTTTTGAGCACCTATCTCCGTAAAACTTAAAAATTTCAATCCCTTTTTTTCGACAGCAAAATTCACGAACAAGCAAAACACGTCCACTGTTATGCCTGTCACAAACGAATAAATAAAACTAAATTAAAAATATATGTTCGAGACAATGGTGTCAACATTGAAAAAAATCACTAATCAAATGAATGTAACTACGCAGTCACTCTTCTTGTGGTGATGCCTTTTTACTATAGAAAAAACCGGGATAAACATGTGTAACAACGTCACACCGAAAGCTTCTCGACAGTAATTGCGTTAGACTGGATGATTAATCTCTGAATCCTTCATTTGCTTAATAGCTTGATTTTTTTCTTCTCCGATTTTAAATGTCACGTTTTTCTTCAGTTAATACGTTAATGGCGATGTGTGCATAATTTTTGATAAATTTTCTGAAGCCTGAACATCTTTGATGTTCTTGGGTTATGGAAAATTAGCAACGGCCCATGCTTTTGTTTTTCCTAACCAAATTTTACCGCCTTCAAACGTATGCTCAAGAAAATTGATTAAGTCGACATATAATAATTTTATAGCAGATTGATAACAAAATACTGTGGCAACAAAATTTTTTCAACACTTATTCTTCAAAATCGCTGTGTTCGAAATCCAAATCCCAAAAGCGTAATTTTTTTATTGTTGTTTATTGTCTTTGATCAAAATTATTTTTCTTTTGAAATGTCGATACATGAATTTATTTGGTAGTGATTTCGAGTGTATGGCCAACGCGTCTATTTTTGACAGCTGTGGAGGTTAAATTTTGAATACCACATCCAACGTTAAACTCCAAGGAGTCAATTGCGGCTAGTTTGTCAGCATATATGCTTTAAAAATATTATTAACCAGCAAAATTTTAATAAATAAAATGCAGAACAAATACATAAAGTAAATTTTTTTTTTGAAATTTTAATAAAACTCTTTTGTGTAAGTAAAATTTTTCTGTCTAAAACTTTTCCAAGTGTATTCTTAATGTTTTAAAAGCCGCTAACCATTTCTAAAAAATACTTTTTTTCGAAACAAAATCGAAAATTATTTAATAGTTAAACAAATGCATTGAAAAAAAATAATTTTAATAAATTTTTTCTCTCACTGTATCTTAATTCTATTCCTACCGACAAATTTATATTTTTTTACTTTACGTGATTAAAAATGTGTGTTTACTTTTTTTCCCCCATTAATTTAACGGTTTTAACTGGTATCTTTAACAGAGAATTAATACGATTATTAAAGTATAATAATGTAGCATATATTTAGGGGAAATAAATAAAGGACGAACTTTTGAATTAATTATTCTACTTAAGCTGGCCAATCAATTATATCTGATTTTTCAACAAAAAGTTTGTTTTTCAATTAAGGCAACACCAACAACATGATAGTTTTGACACTTAGTTTTTGACGTATTCATAGTAGATGCATTGGAAATTGTTACTATGAATTCAATTTCGCACGAACATCGCACTAAAATAATTAAAATTCACTATGTAAATGGTGGTTTTGTTAAAGTTACATTTCGTAAAATTCGCGATATTTTCGGATAACATAGACCGCTATTAAGAATTTAGTCGTTAAATTTGAGTCGACCGAATCGATACAAAATGTGCGAACATTAGTGGGTGTTCGATCGGGTCGTTCAATTGAAAACATCGCAGCCATGAGCCACAATGTTAAAGCAGATCCTAGTTTGTCAACTACTCGACGTTTTTAACCATTGTAGTTATTCAAAACCTTTACATGGCGAATTTTGCGTAAGGATTTGACTTTGAAACCTTACAAGTTTCAACTGGTGTAGGAATTGAAGCCGACTGACTATTTACGTCACCGTAGATTCGATCAATTCATTCAGGAACAACTGGGTGATATTTCTAAAAAAATCATTTTTTCAAACGAAGCCCATTTTCACTTGTCAGGGTATCAAGCAAAATTGCCGCATTTGGGTTTCTAAAAATTCTAGAGCGATTCGTGAGAAGCTTTTGCATGCTCCACGTGCCACTATATAGTGCGCTATGCGGCCTGGAGGCGTGATTAGGCCGTTCTTTTTCAAAGATGAGGCTAAAAATGTGGTAACAGTCAATGCATCACGCTATCGTGAGATGCTAGCAATTAAATGTTGGCCCATTATGGACGACGTGGATATCGCTAACATGTGCCATATGTGGCCTGGCGGCGTGGTTGGGCCATTTTTTTCGAAGACGAGGATGGAAATGTAGTAACGGTCAATGGATGACGCTACGTGAAATGCTAACAACTCAATGTTGGCCTATTATATACGACGTGGACATTACTGACATTTGATTTCAACTGGACGGTGCCACATGTCACACAGCCAATAAAACGATCACTGTATAGTGTGCTATGTGTTCTGAAAGAGTGATTGGGTAGTTTTTTACGAAGATCAGGTTGGAAATGCGGTAATAGTCAATGGATCATGCTATAGCGAGATGCTAACAACTCAGTTGTGGCCGATTAATGACGACATGGATATCACTGACATTTGGTTTCAACTGGACGGTGCCACATGTCACACAGCCAATAAAACGATCAATTTCTTGCAAACAAAATTTCCCAATAGCATAATTTTACGACAATCACTAGTTAAGTGGCCAGTCAGATCGTGTGATTTAACACCACTGGGTTATTTTTTGTGGGGCTATGTTAAGGACAGAGTCTATACGGAGCCAATCGAATCGATTTCTTTTTCAAAACTCAAAATTCGTAATGTGATTAAGGAAATAGGAACGCCATTTTGCCAAAAAGTGATTAAAAACTTTGATGAAAGCATCGACATCTGTCAGCTGGGACGTGATGGTGGACATTTGCCAGATATCATTTTTCATTAATAACTGCCGAACTTTTCTCTTTGTAAAACAATAAAAAATTTAATCATCTTAATCTAAATTTTTCGCTTTATTTTGTTTTAGAAAACAAACTTCTTGTTGGAACACCCCATGTAAAATATATGTGACTTTTGTATATTCAGCGATTTATGATTCATTTATTTAGCTTTTTATTAAATGAACTAGGGCTTTAAAATAAGTTAATACTTCAATGTATTTTAACAGTTATGATAACATTACCGCAGATCTACTGTTAAATAAAATTATTAAAAATTTCCTTTATTTTAAAGTTTTTTTTTTTATTAGTTATACAAATCAAAATCAGAAATAAAATAAATAAAAACTTAACAAAACTATTTTAAATATCACATAACTATTGAGCTAAGAAAATTATTTTTATTTTTCTAAAAATTTAACAAAACTGTTAACCAGCTTTTAATAATAATTCTTTCTAAATTAAATCGACATTCATTTAATAGTTTAGAAAATGTATTTCAGAAAATAAAATTTTTTAATTAAAAAATTATTAAAATGCACCTGTTGAATGGGGCATAAAATTAAATAAAATAAAACAAAATAACTGATATTAACTGAAATTAACTGAAAACCAATACTGTTAAAACTCATTGCAGCACCAATATGTTTAACAGTTTTCAACTCACAGAATTATTAACAGTAAGAAAGTTTACTCTCTGTTAAGCGTAACAGTATCATTTTATGAGAGCACAACAATTTCTGCAATATTTTAACTATGTGTAGAGAGCAAAATAATGGTTTTAAAATTATGTTACAACATCAGAGCATAATAAATAACATTTGAGTACTCTGTGATTGTCACATTGCAAATTTTTCAATGCAAGAAATCAAAATATGTAAAGTGTATGGAAGGCTCCAAAAATTTACACATTTAACATTCAGTATAAAACTTTTAATTGTTGTTAGTGGCTGTATTTTTTGTTTGTGGACGGTATAATTTTTAATTATTAAGATAACACGAGTAAGTGTTAAGATTGTTAAAACTTAAATAAAAAACTATTTTTTTTTATTGAAATTTATTGTTTAATGCATCTTTCCAACACACAAATAACAGATGAGCGGTTCTTAAGAAGAAAAATGAAATGTTTATTAAAACAAAACGTTATTTTTGTTATCTAAAGGAATGCATTTAAATTAACTTTAACTCATATTTTTACATATTCTTATGGTAGACATATCAGTACAAATAATATGTAAACTGCAAGCAAGTATCTACCTATAACAGTTTAAAAGATATGACCATATTTGTCAAAATCTCTGCTTATAAGGAAACACCCTTTAATTTTTTAATTAATAATTTACACTTATTTTTGTAACGAAAACGTTTGTGCATACTGTGCGTAAATTTAAAATTTTTATCTGTTGCGGTTGAAAACCTTAAGTTAAATACGTTTAAATTACAACACCATAGGAGCACCCTTTATATTTTAATAAATTTTTTTTTTATTCATATAGTGGACATTAAAATACTTAAACCTAAAGTCTCTGCCTTTTGCATTTTAGAAATAAGACTACTAGTCACTAATGGAACACTATTTAATTTTAAATTTCTTTGTGGCTGTAGCTATAGCGGGTAAACCTTTTATAAACATCCTATATCTTTGGGTACACCCTTTAATTTAAAGTATTTATTTTAATATTGGCTATATTGGCACACCGCCGCCGAAATTTTTAATAATCTATTTATTACGCTCTGTAATATAAAGCGCTGTGATAGACGGACTAATTGGACAGACAGTTTACCGAAAACAATAAGTTCACGTTTTTACCCCTATGGTATGGAACCCTAAACAATACCTTTGTAAAAATTTTTGGTTTAACACACTTGCTTATTTATAAGAATTTTTTAAGGTTTATCTATTAATTTTGAAAATCCTTAAAGTATGCAGCAAGAAATTTTATATATTAAGCCCTTAAGATATGCAACTCTTTTTTGAAATTAAATATAATAAAGCTAAAATTCTTACTCAATATTTATAGCAGCCATTTAAAAAGGAAAAATTAAAGAATGAAACTAAAACATTAAAAAAATTATATTTAATACTTGTAGTCTAAAGAAAAAGACCCCAATAGGAATTATCAACAGTCTAAAAACCAACATAAGGCTACTTAAACTAAACTGGTCGTACAATAATAATTGCATAGACAAAGGACTATAAAAGGAAAATATTTAAATTAAAAATAAAAAGTTTAATATTTACTTTGAGTCCTTATTATTTTTGTAGTACCACATATGTGTTTGTGTGTGTGTGTGTCTATATATGTTTAAATTTTAATATTGTTAGTCCTGCAGATAAAATAGAAGAATAACTAAAACCTTAACGGCATTATACTTCTGTTGTCTTTATTTGCTTAACAAAAGAATGCACAGCAAAAAGACCTTGAAATGTTTACAACGACTTCATCAACATTTTTTACAAACATGGGAGAGGGTAGGGGGGCAATGGAGGTTGGCAAATGAAGACAAATGCAGCAAAACTCGACAGTAGTAATGATATAAAGACTAAAAAACCATTGTAATCTGTGTAAGTATTTTTTTTTTGTTGCTAAAGATTTAGTAGAAATAGTAGAAAAAAAGAGAATGCTTCCACAAATAGACAAACATATATTTGAACTATTTTTTATTTATTATCTCTGTCTCTCTCTACCTCTCTCTCTTTCCCGAACAATGCAGTTAAAAATTATTTTACAAAAAATTAAATTGCTTTTGTGGTCTGTTGCTGGAAGACAAGAGAACCAATTGATTTTATCTACTTTAAGCCACTTCTTACGTGGGGGAATTGATAATTTGGCTTAGAATTTTAAAAGTTTTTTTTTTCAGAATTATTATTATTTCATAAATCTAGAAAAAAATGCAAACAATTTAATAATAAATTAAATATAAACAAGAACAAAAAAAATAAATGGAATGAGTTTTGGCAAAGGCTAGAGCACATCGTTATTATTATAATATTTGGAAATATTGGTGACTTTTTATACCGAATATTTAGGGTCATTGGGTTTAATATTGCCATTTTCCGTCGTAACTGGCCGGTTTGTATTCGATGGCGAGCGCTTTCAATGCGTATGCATCATTTTCAAGCCACGGTTTAGTTTGGGTTTTAGTCTAAGTAGTTTCATACACTATTCTCTGTATTCTCTCTCTCTCTCTCTCTATTCAGAGTTCTTTTCAACTGTGCAAAACTATTCTTTAGCGATGCAGCTCACGTTTGATCGAATAGACTTATCAATAAACAAAACTGGGTTGATGATAATTCTCCAGTGTATGTTGAGACACCATTACATCCACAAAAAATGTTTATTGGTTCTGCTTTATGGGCTGAAGGAAATATTGTTCCTTATTTCTTTTAAAATTTTGCTGGTCAGAACATTACTGTCAATGGTGACCACTGTAGAGCCACGAAAAACCATGATGTACAGAAGCTGTGGTTTCAACAAGACGACACAACATGTTACACAGTTTGTGTCACAATTATGTATTGAAGAATATATTTGGTGACTGCACAGTTTCACGTTTAAGACCAGAGATGGTACGATTTAATGCTTCCTCACTCTTTTCTGTTATTTTCTATTTTCTGATATGTGAAGTCGCTAATCAACGGCGATAAGCCCGAAAGGATTAACCTTTTGGAGAACAACTTTTGTGGTGTCATTGCCTTTATACGGTTACAAGTGTTGAAAAAATCATCGCAGATTCGACACCCCACGGGGGCACATTAATATGTTTTTATGGAATCTCACCATCATTACATGTGTCACCGGGGGAAAAACGGGAGCCCAGTCTCCTAATGGCTAGTAGGGAGCCAACTGAACAATTGACGTTATTTCCACGGGAATCAGTAAGCCCCAGAGTTCAGATTTTTGGTCTTTTAGCTTTCTAGCTATTCTCTGTCTGATTATTGAGGTTTTACCTTCGGGAGTATCGTGTCGCTGTGGTTTCGCGGCCCTCTTTAATTTGATTAAGGGGCCAGGATCATCTCACCTTTACTGAGAACATTGGGTGAATGATCCGGTTTCAGTGAGCATGCTTGTCTTATGTTCCGGATGAGGAGTTGGATAGTCTCCAACTCTTCAGCAACGAGTGGGGGTAGGCGGCCCTACTTCGAAACCCGTTGCTAGAAATTAGTTCCCAGCTTTCTACGGCGTTAGTGCGCGCATCATATCGCCCCTGTGGTTCGACCACCGTTAAGCTACGCTAAGTACTGACGTAAATCTTACCACGCAGATTCGACATCCATATTAAACGTCCCACGTAGTCATGGCGGTCATAAGCTAGAAGTCATATTTAATTTATGATAACAAAAAATTATATTTCGAATGAAGTAAATTTTATGACAAATTAAAAAATTCTTCTTTGTTCAATTTCAAAGCACCATTTTATGCTCAGCATACAGCCATGGTGCCCCTATAGGCTAGTAGTAGTAGTGTACTAGTTTCTCAGTCGGCAGGTTGTGGGTTCGATACCCAACGAAGACTTTGGTTTTTTTACTACAAAAATAAAAATTGACTGTCCGTGGGGCTGCTCAGTGATGAAGACATGGTCACTGGTCGCTGTGCTGTCTTATACGACAATTAATTTCCGACTATCCTTTTACTTTCACCACCTGTTTCGTCTCTTCTCTGTCCCATTCCTAAAAGCACTAAAAGCACTGTTGCCTGAAGTGCTACTTCTCTTAAAAAAACCAAAAAAAAAAAAGCCATGTGCCTTTATCTTTTCAAACGTTAAGATAGATTTTTAAAACTTGCCTAGATTCATCACTGTCAGGAGTATTTTTTAATTAAAAATATTATCCCTTTGAGGTCAACAAATTTATCAAGAATGTATTTATCTCTACAGTTTTTCTTTCGTAACTTTAAGCCTTTTCATCATGTGATTTTTTATCCCTTTTGAAATATTTAATAGTTTAAATACTAAAATTATTAAAAGTTTCTGCAGGACTGAGTGATTTTAAGCTCAATAGCATTTATTAGAAATGCCATTAAATGAAATTTGTCTAGTAAATCTTTTACAAAAATGAAATAAAATTTTTATTGAACTAGCTAAAGCCCGAAGAGGTTATATAAGTCTGGAGAACTCCGATCTTGCCACTGTGATAAAGTTTTTAATTCGTTTCATAAAATTTAATTTAATATTTTTTAAACCTGATTTTAATAATTTTCGCATAATTCGTTATTACATTCAATATTGCCTGATTGCAAATATTTTAAGCAATATTTGTTATGCTGCTACGTTTATTCCTATAAAACACGTAAGTGAGGGAGCTTTGCATACTGTTTTGAACAGCTCTAGCATTTACTAACAAAACTCTTATTCATCACAGCAATCACATTTACTATTATCATTATTCAGTGTAGATGTCTGCTTGAGTGTGTGTCTTCTTTTTCTGATTTTAATCTTAGTTCATGGAATTTAAATGTAACATGTTTTGTTGTTTTGTGTTCACAAAATTTTATAGAAACTATTTGATTGCTTAACAGACACAATCGGTAATTTCTATTTGTGTTTTTATAACTTAAACTAAGCACCTTCGTAATAATACTAACTATTACTTCGATTATCATTTCATTTAACTTCTTAATCGCAATAGGTATGATTATATTCCCAATTACAGAATAATAGCATATGATTATCCTCATAAGAGTGATTGGCAGATATTAAAAATTTGCACAAGCTGTTGTATGCCCTCTAAAGTAGCAGCTACAAAAAATAAGACTAGAAACTTAAAGCGTTGATGGCTTAAAGAAAAAGCCATTCTGGGATATATGGTACAGAATTATCCGTTTGTGAGTTCAAGTGGTTCTTAGTGAATTTATTTATATTCTCATCCTATTATTTATGATCTTAAAATAAATTCGCAAAAATTTGCAAACCATGTTAGAAGCCAAAGATTCTGTTTATTAATTTATCGCCCTATTTTATCACTGAGTGTTTTGAAACCCAATAGAGTAATCATACGAACTATTTTTATGACATTTATGATTTCTAGGCTTAGGCGAATCATCATGAATAGAATGACCGTTGTCAATTTATCTGAAATAACATTGAAATTGATAATCAATTAAATTTGTTAATTTGTTGCAAAGTTATTTTCAGCAATACTTCCTTTTGGATAATGGGGTTCGCTAATAAACGAATCCACAACAGAGTCTAGAGTACATTCTATTAATTTTAGAAAAATGCGCCGATTGGTGCGGTTACCAAGCGGGTAACATCATAGAATCTTATTGCGACAATAATGAAATCGAAGCTCAATGTTAACAATGACGCAAGGTGTTATTGAAATAGAAATTTGGTGGTAAATGGGACGTCATGGGACGTAACAGCTCTTGATGAATTCCGTCAAGTCACTAGCTTTTGTGGATAAACCAGCAACAATTGATGCCTTGGACGTTAACATTATTCAGGTTATTTCTATTCTGGCCTGAAATGCCAAAAAAAAAAATGATTTAAAATTGGACATTCTGAATGTATTTAATCAAGAACAGTTGCCGTTGCCATAAACTTAAAATAATATTCGAATATTAATGCCATATATTGATCTTTTGAGTAAAACATTTTGTAGAATAAAAAAAAAAGATTATAAACCAAATAATGTTTGCTGCCCACAGATTTTATGAGAATTTCAATCAAAGTCTTGTGTATTCCGAACTGTTTTTTGTTTTTAACATTTAATAGAGTTCAAAACCTACACGTACGTATGTATGTGAGTGCATGCAGGTCAACGCATAAGATTATTCCATTATTTGCTCTCCTGTGTTAAAGAACAACTGAAAACAAATTACTACAAATAAAGCAGCAACAGAAACAGAAGTAGCGGCAGCAGTAGCAATTTTAACAATATTCTTAATACAACACAGAAAAGAGAAGACTTAACAACATACGTACATATATTTCCTAAAGATTAATGCCACCAGCATTTTTGGTTAAAATGTTGTCAGCTGGTTACTTACTATTGATTGCTGACATGAATTTTTGTTGTTGCATCTGGTGCTGCTGTTGCTGCTGCTGCTGCATGTTATTTGTTAGTGTTTTTTGTTTTTTTTTTATTTTTCCCAAGAAAGCCTTATCCTTTATGTGTATTAAAGATTTAATGTTTTTGTTTTGTGCAACATTGCGGTTGTCATGTCATTGTTTGCTGTTTTTATTGTTGCTGTTTTTATTGTTTGCCTGAATTTTCGATTGATACCAAAAAACAAACAATATCTTTTTAAACGATGGTGAGGTTAAATAACAATGCCGTTAACTATCATGAGCTTTAAGAATGTTATTGTTTTTTTCCTTTAAATGTACTACAAAGAGTTGCAAGTCCCTTGTCGTTTGCTTGCTGACTACTGGTTAATACATTTGTTCTTGATCACTGCCTTTTTCTTTAGAGCATCTGGACAGAAATTAAGTTTAATATTTTGGGTGTATGTTTTTGCTAGGAGGATCATCGGTATATAATTCGGACACCTTTTAAACGCACATCTTGTGGTTCATTGTAATTTTTTAAAAAATATATAAAAACATAAAACCAACATTTTTATATTTTAAAATTTTTAAGTGACGGAGTCCATTAAATACAGCTTCGCCGAGATTAAATAAAAGAGAACAGATCTAATATTGATAAATATTGTGCAGTTGTAACGTTAAAATTTTTTCAATCACATTATCGCTCCCTACTCACAGTTACCGTCACGCCTTTTAATTTTCAAAGAGGTAAGGTCTCATGATTCCTCCTGACCAAACTGCAAACCAGATCGTCACTTTTAATGGACTGTTGAATAATTTGAGGGTTTCTCATTCCCCTGAACCGAGTACTCTATTTATTCACATATCCATTCAAATGAAAATCAGCCTCGTCACTCATTATGATTTTTTCATCTGTAACATCTTATTAGCATATATACGGCGACGTAAATGGTCTTGTGAAAGAAGCTCTTGTGTCAACTGAATCTTATATAGAAACAAATACAAATCCTTGTGCAAAATTGTGGTCTAAGAGCCAACTGTTAAGCACGGCTTTGAATTGAGGTTAATTGATTGTTTTGAGCAGCAGTAATGTTTTCAGCCGATCTTGCAGTACGTTGTGGTACATGCTTGGGCCTATCACCTACAGAGCTGCTTTCTTCGAAATTATTCGCTACACGATAAATAGTGCATTTTGTTGGCACCTTATTTCTCTAATAAACTTCACGTAACTTCTTCATCGTGGCAATAATCGATGATTGATTTTAATAAAATGATTTAACGATTAAAACACATTGGTTTATCGAATATTTTTACATAATAAATTTGCCACATGTCTACTTCATGACTGCCAAACATGAACTGTCAAGACTAATGTTTACCAAAATGGCGGCAAACCAAAATAGCATACCTTCCCGGCGGGCGCTCTGCATTATACATTTAAAACATATTAAATCAAAAATTTAAAAAAAATTGTTTATTAAATAATTTTTATAGTTTTTTTTAAACGATCTTTTTTTATTTATCTTTAATAAATATCTTTTTTTATTTTTAACGATCTTTTTTATATATTTTTTTCTTTTCGATATTTCGCTTTCCTTTGGAAAGCTTCTTCAGGAAAAAATTTTTATTTTTGAAAACAAAAAATTATTTACAATTTTTTGTTTTCAAAAAAGGAAAGCGAAATATCGAAAAGAAAAAAAATATTTAAAAAAGATCGTTAAAAAGAAAAAAAGATATTTATTAAAGATTGTTTATTAAATAAAAAAAATATTGTATAGAAGTTAATAATGTCGATTTGGACAACATATGGTATAACTATCACAAGATTTGTGCAATAATAACAAATATGATATTTTGGAGGTTAGACATCTGCCATTATAGTTCAGTATTCGATGAATGCCAAAGTGTAAATACACAATTTTTTAATTGCTGAATAAGTTCACATTTTGTGCTTTCAAAAGATTTCTTTGAAGAAAACGGCAGCTAAAAGTTATCGATTGTTGGTTGAAGCTTACGGTCAACAACCACTAACCCAAAAAACTTGTAAACCATGGTTTACGCAATTTAAATGTGGTGATTTCGACACAGAAGACATTTGAATTGGCAGCATTACTTGTCAAAATTGGTTGTCAAACGTCATTGGGAATCACACAACAAGACATTTCCCGACATTTGGTCCTGTATGTTTTGAAGCCAGCCGAGAAAAGCATGTCGGATATAAGGCATAAAAAAGAGTACGAAAAGAACACTGAAGATGGCAAACAGTCGAAACCGGTTTGTTCACAAACCAAATTTGACGAGGGTCGACGGAAAACCGTACCCAAATAGAATTCATAAAAAAGAAATTATTTTTTCATCGTATTGGTACTGGTGATGAAAAATGAATACATTACGATAATTCCGCAAAAAGTCATACGTATAGCCTGGCCAACTAGCCAAGTTAACGCTGAAGCCTAATAACCACGACGATAAGATAATGTTCTGTATTTAGTAAGATCAGAAGGGTGATTTGTATTATGACCTATTGAAATTGGGTTTAACGAGTATTGGAACTACTAATGAATACCATTGATTTATTTAAAAAGAGAGCAATCACCAAAAGATTACTAGAATATACGACTAAACACGAGACCATAATCTTTCATCATGAAAACGCTCGGCAACATGTTGCAAGACCTTTTAAAAACTATTTGGAAAACAGTGGATGGGAAGTTTTGTGTCACTCGCCCTATAATAAAGACTGCGCCCCTAATGACTGCAAAATGCCTTACTAGAATACGCTTTACTTTAGAACAGGGCATCAGAAATTGGATTGATGTATTCTTTACCCTAAAGCCCGAGGAGTTCTTTTACTACAAAATGTATATGCTGCCAGAAAGATGGGAAATAGTAGTGACTATCAATGCACAATCAATTGAATATATCAACTCTTTTTACTATTATAATAACACAACATTTAAAAAAAAATCGACATTATTAACTTGTGTGCTTAGATGTCAACAGACGAAGGAAGTAGGTTATTTCTTAATATTTCATGAAACGAAATTTCTACTCTATTCTCTTCTGTTCGTAAGTACCTACCTATAAAGGTACAAAAGACAAAGTCTTATTGTAAAACTAAGCTACTTTCGGAGATAGCCTTTAATTTTTATTTTTGTTTTATGCTTCCCCTTATAGTGGACATAGAAATTTTTATTCTGTGTAAATTTGAAGTGTCTGTCTTTAAAGATTCAAAATATAAGAAAAAAAAAACTTAAAATCGTATCATCTATGGGACTACCCTTTAATTTGTAATTTAAAATTTTATATTTGTTGTTATAGTGACCGCAACTAGAGTTTCCTAATTTTTAATATTTATAGATGTTTTTAAAACGGCCATAGTAATACATGTTTTGGATAATTTTCAAGTGTGTATCAATAACGCTTCAAAATACAGGGCTATATAAGTCGAATTAGGTGTTTATAAGGGCACTTTGTAATTTGTTACATTTTTAGTTAAATTTTAATTTCGGTCTTAATTTTAAATGTCGGTCTAAAACGGTTAAAAAGGTAAGTAAAAGATCTCAAATAATATCAGCTATGGGAACACCATTTAGTTACTAACTTTAAGTTTTTTACCTGTTATACTCGACTTATAGTCGACTTTATACGTTGTGAAAATTGTAATTGTCTATATATAACAATTGAAATGATAATGCCATTTAATGTCAAATTTCACAATTTACAGGGGTTCCCTTTAATTTGTAATTCAAAATTTTTGTACTTATTTTTTAATATAGATGCTAAAGTATAAATTTTTTAATCTTTGACTATAACGGTTCAAAAAGTATGGCTTTATAAATTTAATTTTCATAATTCAATTTATAAGGTCATATAGGCACACCCTTTAATATTGAAACTAATTTTTTATAAACTTTTATCATTGAAAGCTATTGGGATATTTATTAACAATGTTCGATTTTAGATGGCTGCCGGTTATGGTTCAAAAGACAATGAAAAATAATGTGGTGTATGGGTGCACCATTTAAATTTTTGATTTATGAACTTTGTGTTTTTTAGAAACGACCGAGGATCTCTCAGTTTTTAAGAATTTTAATTTACGGAAAACCCGGGTTTCTGTTCTGTTAGAAATTTTTACTTGTTTTTTGGAATCAAAGAACTCGAAATTTATTTGTTATTTATTTGTTATTTATTTGTTATTTCCGTTTCCTTGTTTTTGTATGTTTAAATATTTGAAAATTTAAATTTTTGTATGTATGTATGAAAAAATTTTTTATATGTTTTTGTCAAAAGTTTTGAAAATTTTTTTCATATGTTAATAATTTTTGTTTTCAAAAATAAAAAATTTGTTTTTTTCCTGAAGAAGCTTTCCATAGGAAACCGAAATATCGAAAAGAAAAAAATATATATTGTTAATTTAATTTAAAAAGACCGTAAAAAAGAATAAGAGATATTTATTAAAATTAAAAAAAAAATAATTTAAACGCAAACCTTTGACTATTTAATTTTACATTAAATTTTAAGCTGCTTAAGAGTTCAGATATATTTATACAGGCCTGTGAACCTTGCAATAGATAAATAAAAAATTCATTAAAATTTCTCTCTCTCTTTCTTTCACATGTGTCACTTGTCTGGCCAATCTGTGCTTTTATTATAATTTATTACTTCATTAAGTATTTAATAGCGCACTTTAAGTTCACATAATAAATTTCACTACTAAATTATCTTGTTAGTCAAATAATTTACTATATTTTGGCATCATAAGTGTGTGAGTGTTATATGAAATTTATTTCTATTATTTCTATCTATTAAAAGAAAGTATATTTTATAACCTTGTTATACTTTTCTCTACAGCTGAAAGGACTTCTTTATCTGAACTGAATAAAACTTCTGCATGTTTAAATGAAATTTAAAATTTTCAGTTATGACTCTTTTGCAGCAAAGGCTTGATTTTAAAAACTATTTAATCAAACAAAATCTTACATTTGCATTTGATAATTAATCAAAATTCAAATTTCTCTTGATTTATTAAGCAACTGCTTCCTTCTCAATTCAAACAACTGAGTCCTTTTTGGCAATTACTCAATTAATATCTGCAAATAACTGGAAACATAATAATTTCCTTTTAATCAATTTAAGTAAATCCAAAACATTAAATTTACATAAAGATGATGATTTTAAATTAAATTGACTTTCACATCTAGTTTAACTATATACAAATGCAACAAATATTTATACCACAACAACAAAAACAACAGCTATATCAACTGATATACTGTTTATTATGCAGTCCGTTTCGTTTTAAAAATTTTTTTTATTTTTTTTTCTTATTTTGCTGTTGCAATTTTAGTTACCCTTCTTGTATGCTGATGATAATGATGTTCATGATGATAATGATGCAAATTCATAGTTTCATTTATTTATTTATTTATGTATGAAAGCATCCATGAAGTGTAAATAACGTGACCACATACGTTTGCTTGAGCAAACTAACAAAAGTTATAATCGAACACTAAGACCAAAAAAAAATTGGTCCACTTTATGAAAAATTTCAAGGAAAGAAAGAAAAAAATAATTTTACATTTTTAAAATTAATTGTTCTTTAATAGATATTTTATTTATTTGCTGGCGATAACTTGGAATTGTGAATGTCCGTTAAATCTTAAAGAATAAGAAATATAAATTAAATAGATATTTACATTAGAAAAATGCCTATCACCTAACCTAACTCTTGTAAGGTAAACACAATATTTGTTTTGAGTAGGTGCCCCCTATAATAAATAAATAATAGAAATTATAGAAAATACAGGTAAATATGATAAAAGGAAATAGGATTTATAGTTGAGTACAAAATATTTGTAGATTCATTTATTTTCATTCGTATGTCTTCGAAAAGGAAAAGTAAATATTATTTTGGTATTTTAATAAAAAATATTTGTTAATGATATTACGATCCATAAATTTACGGTTTTATAGCTTTATAGTTTTGTAAGAGTTCAAGGTGCCCCTGTAGGCTAGTAGGTAGTGTACTAGCTTATCAGTATGGGGGTTGTGGGTTCGATTCCCAACGAAGGCCTTGGTTTTTTTTCACTACAAAAATAAAAATTGACTGTCGGTGGGGCTGTTCAGCGATAATAGTCACTGGTCGCTGTGCTGTCTTACACGGCAGTTAATTTCCGACTATCCTTCTACTTTCACTACCTGTCTCATCTCTTTTCTATCCCTTTCCTAAAGAAAGTAGCACGGTACTTGACTAAATAGGCATTGTTCCCTGAAGGGCTATTTTCTCCTAAAAAAAAAAGTATTTCTTAAAAGTTTCTTATACTGGGTGATTTTTATAGCGGTATAAAACTTTAATATATATACACTTTTTTAACTGGTGATCATTTAGTCAGCTGTCAAATTGTGCAAATTTTTTTGGAAAATTATGATTCTCTTTGATTTACGTATTACGCACACTTCTATTTTACCGTCAAGAGCGACGAAGCTTACTTTTGTTTGAATGGATACGTGAATAAAGGAAACTGTCATATTTGGATTGAAAAAAAACTGGCTGGCATCTTTTATGGGCTGGTAGAACGATTAGTCCATAATTCTTTAAAAACAATTCTTGTAAGAACGTCACAGTCAATGGTGTCCCCTTTAGAGCCATGATTACTGACTTTTGCGGTTAAAGATTAAAAACTGTGATTTCAACAAGATGTTGCAACACAGCTCGTGTCACAATTGATTTAAAGAAGGAAATTTGGAGTTTTAAATTTCGGAGCCGTTAGTTGGTTTAAGATCGTGCTATTTAATAACGCTAGATTATTATTGTGGGGATACAGATGTGAGGGCCTCTTTGGCTCTAAGCTAAAAGTGCTCATACCATTGGGTGAATACGTTGCGTTTACCGGTGCCTGTGAGGCGCATAACGTCATCACGCGTGGCAACTTCAGAAGCACAATAAGATGCGTCATTCCTCTAATCCTTCCTTGAGGACCAAAGATTAAAGTCAGTACTTGACCTTGTTGGCCTTAAGCTGAGTGTGGTTATACCATTGGGTAAATACATTGCGTTTACCGATGCCACTGAGGCGCATAACGTCACCATGCGTGGCAACTTCAGAAGCACAGTAAGATGGGTCATTCCTCTACTCCTTGCTTGAGAGCCAAAGACTATCGAAATTCCCGCCCCACCATTGTTTTAGTATGAGTTTAACCTACAGCCACCACTTTACTCCCCAAAGGTTCTCACCAATAACCCCGATTGGGGCTGTAGTATCTGTGGTCTATTAACGATCTATTACAATTCTTTCTAATTAAGTTGCTATTCATATGTTAAGTAAGTCACTGTTGGAACTTCAAAAGTCCTAGAGATAAGGCCTGCGTGACTGATATATCCTTTTATACTAAGAGGCTATAATGTAAAGGTATGAAAGTAGTCACCAAGTTTGCGTTCCCCTGAGATATGTGAGGATATGTGCAGTTGTTAGTCTACTCCCATGAGCCCAGAACGAATAACCATTGGGAGGACAACTTTTGCTGCATTATTGCTATTATACAGTCACAAATGCTGGAAAAATTGAGGATATGAAATTATAAATTAAAGAATGTCCTACATACAAGTTACGAAACATTCGTGAGTGAGTGAGTGCAAATCTCAATTGGCTGATTTATTTTTATGTTTTATAAAAAAATTTTATAGACACCCGCTTAAAGCTTTTAGGAATGCTTGGGTTTATATACAAAAACCTATACATTAAGAAGTTGTGTTTGTTGTGAAGGACATATTTTAAGTACTTTTCTTTCATAAGCTGAATATTATACGTGTCTACTTTGATATTCCCATTAAATTGGTTATACCCTGCGTAAAGTAGAAAAAGAAAATTACTTTTTTTCATAAAATTACTTTCATAACGCATGCTATAACATTTCTTTAAAAAAAAAATATTGATTCCTTATTTATGACTCTTTCTCTTAGAATGAGGAAAGTTTTTATACCACCAGTCTAACGTCCTCACTCATCCATACACAAGAGTGACAAAAAACCAAAAATAAAAATGTTTGGGTAGCCACGAATCACTTAAATACTGAAACTACAAGGGAACAGGCTAATGTTTTTGCTAAAAATACATGTGTGATGTTGAACAGTAAAATATGCAGGAAAAAATTCCACAGGCATGACATGAAGTCCTTGTTCACTTTTAATAAACATATAGACTTGCCACAAAACAAAAAAAAACAACATCTTCTTAATAACAAGATTTTCATGTGACTTTAGCATAAAATGTGTGTTCATTCATATGTGTGCCTGTGTGTGTACATATCCTTAACTGAAATCCTCATAAATCTTTGTGTGGTAAAATAATGCTCGGAGACATTTGTAAAAAATTGTTTTTTTTTTTGTTACATTTACTTTCTTTTGGTTTTCTTTTTGAATGTATTTTCATTTCTTGTTTCATGTTTCCTCTTGTAAATTGTATTGTAAGTGCAGTCATGTATATGATTTGGTACAACTCTATTTGTTATTGTTACTTTTATATAGTGAATACTGTCTATGATATTTAAGTAAAATATGGCTGGTTAGTTAAATGATGACTGTCACTTAATATCCTTTTGTGTATTTATTTACTCACACTACGATCGAATTAAAATCACTTTCCGGAAAAATTTAACAATGTCCGGCGATTTGGTCGATAACATTTGAGTTCTTTTAAACTTAAAACTTGCTTTAATGCCAAAGTAAGCTTTTCAACCGATAATTTATTACAAATAAAATATTTGCTGAAACCCTCATTGAAGTAACAAGCAAATTGGAAGCTTTTAAATAAATACATCTGCCGGAAGTCACTTCAACTTCCTTGAGGAATTTTTCATAAGAAATTCAAAGCGAAAATGCGAATAATAGGGCCATGGGGAATTTTGTGTACCCTTTAATATAGTCATTCAAAATATAACTTTATATTCATGTAAAGAGTGTTTTTTATAGAGGTATAGAACTTTGAAATATAATAAAATAAATATGAATTTTTTAAATGAAAATAAAATTCACTTTATTCGAAAAATAATCTTTGGGCATTGTAATTTAAATATGAGTTCTGGTATATTGCCGCTAATGCTGGCGCAGACGTAGTTTTATCTGGAGTTCCATTTTTCGCTGACTTTTTCCGATATTTGTGGCCGTAAATATGCAAAAATGCAACAGATATTGTTTTTCAGTTGGCCAGACACTTTGGGCCTATCGGAGTAGTATTGCGACTTTATATATCGTTTAGCGGCGTTAAACCGCACGATATTGGTGGCCACTTAGCGGAAACGAAAAGTGAAACCATGCAGCTACCCAAAAATTTCCTTCAATAAATCAATGGTGTGACAAGCTCTGTGACATTGTGCGCCGTTTTGCTAAAGCCACAGATCCAGCACATCATGATTGTCCTCCCGGGGGCACATGATAGTCTTTTTGGAACCTACTATTCCATTTAGACTGGTGTCTTGCGGGGTAAAAGGGAGCCCAGGCCCCTCAAAGTCTAGTAGGAGTCACCTGGACAATCCACATATTTCCACGGGAATCAGTATGCTCGTAGAGTACACTATGTGTTCTCTTTAGGCAATGATGTGCTCTGACTGGTTATTGAGGCCCCTATATGGGAGGATCGTGGTGGTTGTGGTTTCGGACCCTCGTGAGAGTTTGTGGGTCGGATCATTCAAATTAACACAATGAATGGTTCAGGTCCAGTGAGTATGAATGCTGTCGTGTTCTTGATAAAAAAGAGCTTCATGCGTTCTGGACCAGGAGTTGGAAAGTCTCCAACTCTTCAGCAAGGAGTGAAGGCTGCGGCCTACTTCGAGCTTTTGAAATTGCTACTAGAAGTGACCGGAGGATATACGTATTCGATGGCCTTCTAGGGCGTGGGTGATGTCCAATCAACCAAGTGGTTTGACCACCATCTGATTATGACTATATAGTCGGTGCAGATGTAAATCAAATCACGCACATCATGATTGTTCAATTGATGAACGAAAAACGCAGCAATTGAGGCTCTATGTTGTCGTCATTTACTGTAAAATTGTAACCTCTATCGGTGTTAAAGTAGTCCGAACTAAAATATAAAAAGGTGACACCACGGGTAACGTAATTTGATTTTAACGTAAGTGACATTGAACAGTATTAAGCAGACAGTTTAGGTTAAAGTGTCAATATGCCCACTATATGTGAAGGGTTTTGTAACAAGAAGTTTGTTTTCTAAAAATAGAATAAAAAATTTAGATTAAGATGATTCAAATTTTTATTATATTACGAAGAGAAATGTCTAACACGACCAAGCTGAAAGATGTCGATTCTTTCATCAACATTTTTAATCACCTTTTGGCAAAATGGCGGCCCTATTTTTATTCATATGACGGATTTTCAGTTTCGATTGGCTCCGTATAGATTCGGTCCTTAACATAGACCAACAAAAGCCAATCCAGTGGTGTTAAATCATGCGATCTGACGTACCACTTAACTGGTGATTGACGGGAAATTATGCGATCGGAAAATTTAGTTTGCAATAATAATTGGTTTGCAATTAACTGATCGTTTTACTGGCTGTGTGACATGTATGGTTCCTGTTGACACTACATATCAGTGACATCCATGTCGTCAATAATAGGAAGTAATTGAGCAAATTCCAGCCTCATCTTCGAAAAAAATGGCCCATTTACGCTTCCAGACCTCGTAACGTACCATACAGTGACACGTTAAGCATGTAAAGGCTTCTCAATAATCGCTCTAGGATTTTTAAATACGCCAATTTTTCTTCTTGACATACCTTGACAAATGTAAATATGCTTTGTCTGAAAAAAATATTTGTTAAAAAAAAAAACCATCAGGTTGTTCCCAAATGAATTGAGCGGATCTACGGCATGTGGATAGTTGGTCGGCTTCAATTTCTGCGCTAGTTGAACGTTCTAAGGGTTCAAGGTCAAATCCTTACGTACAATTCACCACTTGCTGGTTTTGAATAACACCAATTGTTGAGAACGTCGAGAAATTGACAAATTTGAATCTGCTTCAATACTGCAACTCACGGCTGCGATGATTTAATTTGAACGACCCAGCCCAAATATGTATTGATTTTCACACATTTTGTATTAGGTACGTTTATTTAAAAAATAAGTATGAAAAATAAAATTAATAGAAAGAAGGTGCTTCCATAGAGGCTAAAATTTTGACAAATGCGGTCTCTTATTTCAAAGCGTCAAAGGTAGGCTCCTCTCCTTAAATTTTCAAAAACAAATTAGAAAATGATAAAGTTAATAATTAGAAGGTGACTCTTACGTATTGTGGGGATCCATTTTTGGTGTTCTTATTTTTGCAAAGTTTTGCTTGTTTAAAGCTTTTATTTATGTCTTATTTTTAATTGAATTTTAAATTCCTCAAAGCAATTTATTTATTTTACAGAAAATTAAACGAATTATTATATTTGTGCGTCCATTATCGCGGTACCTAAAATGTGCAATTAAAAAGTCTTAAATAAACTAAACTCTCCCACTGAAAGCAATTAATATTTATATTTTAACTCAAAGAAGTAAGTGTCCTACTTTTATTTCTAAAACTGTCTGCTGGAGTTTCTAATTAAATTATTTTAACAGGTTTCTAATTTAAAAAGCAAAACAAAAGAGTATATATTTTTCAGCCATTTTTTATCGTATTATTTTTTAATGGTTGTTAGGTTATGCCTTTTGCTGAATACATTTTAAAATATTTTTATTCAGTTTACTTAATTTTTAAATTTTTTTTTAAATGCAATTTATGGTTTTTAATCATTTCATAACGATTTTTTTGTTTTTTTTTGCTTTTAATTCAATTTTCTTCTTTATGTCATTTTACGGTTGGTTATAATGAAAAAGTATGCCTTTTTAAGCGTTTACAAAGACAATAGAATGGGTGCTTGTTCATATCGTTTCATTTGCTTCGCTTAAAAAAGGAAAAGAGGGTACATTTTTGGGGCAAATTTTATGAATAAATGCGCTGTCTGCTTAACAACAACAAAGGAGCAAACAAAACCAACAAATATAAATAAAAAATGGTTTAGATAATGAGCCCAGCATATTTTGTAAAGGGGTTTTCAACCACAGGTTTGTTTTCTATAACAAAATAAACCAAAAAAAATTGGATTAAGATGATTGTATTGCGAAGAGAAAAGTTCGGTAATTATGAATGAAAAATGATATCTAGCAAATGTCCACCACTACCACGCTGACAGATGCCGGTTTTTTCATCAAAGTTTTTAATCACTTTTTGCCAAAATAGCGCTCCTACTTCGTTAATCGCATCACGGAAATTGATTTTTAAGGCTAAGATCGATTCATTTGGCTTCGTAAAGACTCTGTCCCCAACAAATCCCCACAAAAAATAATTCAGTGGTGTTAAATCACACGATGTGGGTGGCCACTTAACTGTTGATTGTCGTGAAATTTTGGTTTGCAATACATTTATCGTTTCATTGGTTGCATAACATGTGGTACCGTCCTGTTGCAATCATATGTCGGTGATATCCAAAATTGAGTTGTTAGCATCTCGAGATAGCGTGATCCGTTGGCCATTACCACATTTCCAGGCTCATTTTTAAAAACAAAAGCTCAATCACGCCTCTAGACCACGTAGCGCACCGTAAAGTGAGACGTTGAACATGCAAAGGGTTATCAATAATCACTCTAGGATTTTTAGTAGCCTGGCAAGTGAAAATGGGCTTTGTCTAAAAAAATTATTTTTTCAGAAAAAACAATACGGTTGTTCCTGAATGAATTGAAAGAATCTACGGCGATGTAAATGACCGATCGGCTTCAACTTCTATATTAGTTGAACCTTGTATGGCTTTAAAGTCAAATTCTTATGCAAAATTCGGTTTTTTATAACCCCAATTGTTGAAAACATCGAGGAATTGACAAATTGAATCGCCTTCAACACGTATCACGTGTATCACGGCTGTGATCATTTCAGTTGAACGACCCAGTTGAACGTACTCTTCACACATTTTGTATCGAGCCTGTCAATCCAATTTTAATGACCAATTTCTTAATAACGGTCTCAGAATTGTACGAAATGTAACATTAACAGACAACCATTATCAATGTGGTTTGAATTATTTTAATGCGATTTCCGTGCTAAATTGAACTCATTGTAGGAATTACCAAAGCATCTACTACGAATACGTCAAAAAACTAAATGTCAAAAACTAAATGTCAAAACTATTAGGTTGTTGGTGTTGCCACAATTCAAAAGCGAACTTCTTATTTAAAAACCCAATATAACAGGCATGAGATGTTATTTAAAAATGAAAAATTTTAATTTTGACACATTAAAAATACACTTATAGTAATTGAATTCATTTAATTAAAATTATCATAAATAAATAAATAATATAATTGGAAATTAGTTCGTGTTCACATTTTTAAACGCAAATATTAAAATTTGTGGGCTCTGCTTGGAATTTCAGTGGTTTGTTTGTAAAAAAGAAAAATTTTAAATGTTTAAAATTAACGGCTTTTCAAATGAAAAAAAAATACAACATAAATACACTAATTTATAATTTTGCTATAAAAATTATATCTGTAATAAGTTTTCTACAAAAAATTGTTATCAGCTATAATTTTCTATAAACAAATGTTGCCAGTAATAATTTTTGGATAAAATAATATCTTTAGTCATAATTTTTCTACAAATGAATTTGCTCATTCACAATTTTTCTATAGAAAATTTCCATGCCTTTTTTTTGTTTTAAATAAAATAATATGACACAATTTTTCTGTCAAACATTTTTTATTAGTCATAATTATCTTAAAAACAATTTTGATTGGTTAGAGTTTTTGAAAAGAAAAAAATGTTCTCATTGTTTTTTAATAAAAAATTCATCAGCTACAATTATCCAGCGAAATATTTTCGTCAGTGATATATTTTCTCTCAAAAATATCACGGCTGATATCATTAATAAATTTTGAGCTAGTCAAAATTTTTGTATAAAAAAATTTTATCAGTCAAATCATGACTCAAAACAAAAAAATAAAAAAATTTAAATTAGTTATAAATTTTCTATAAAAAATTTTCATCAGTAACTATTTACAATAGAAAATTTTCATTAGTCATAATGTTTCTATAGACAATTTTTTTGTCTATAGAAAATTTTCATCAGAGCTTTTAATAAAAAAATTTCATCAGTCACATCTTTTCTATAAACAATTTTTAACAGTCACAAAATTTCATAATTCATGAAAATAAAGTTATAATCTTCCTATAAATAAATTTCATCAGTCATAATATTTGTGTTAAAAAACTTCATCAGTAACATTTTTCCTGTGGTTTTCATCAAAAAAAATTTTATACAAAAAATTTTAACAATCCAAAATGTATCAAAATAAATTGTCGTTATTTTTCTGCGAAATATTTTCATCAGTCGTAAGTTTTCTCCCAAAAATTTTATGTTACAACTTTTGCATAGAAAAATTAGTTCATTCATAATACTTGTATAAAAAAATTAAAATAGTGATGATTTTTCTCAAAAATAAAAATTGCATTGGTTATAAATTTTCTATAAAAAAATTTCATCATTCACAAATTTTCTATAAACAATTTTTAGTAGTCACCAATATTTTATAAAAAAATTTCATTGATCATAGTTTCTCAAAAAACATTTTATGTCATAATATTCCTATAAATAAATTTCGTAAGTCAAATTCTATTCTAAAAAAAATTTTGTTTAGTCATAATATTTCTGTTACAAAATTTCATCAGTCAGAATTTTGTTGTAGAAGATTTTCTGCAATTATTAATCAAACTGTTTTCATTATTTTTCTATAGAATTTTTTTATAGAATATAAGTCAGAAAATTTTAATCAGTCATGGGTTATTCCAAAAGTAGTGTACATGAGCATTTTTTTTTTTTTTTTTTAAGGTTGAGGAATTCATTCTCTGAAATTGTTTACTTGCATTAAGATTGGTGCAGATTGCGAAATTACTTTTAGTTTCTTTAAAAAAAAATTGTTTTGCTTTTTATTGCATTTTGGTGAAATATTTTCCGGAATGTCACTTTTTACAAAAATTTACAAAACTAAGAAATTAATGCAAAAATGTTAGAACAAAGCCTACTATCGCATTCATTCACTTATTATTTACCAGCTTTGGATGTTTTTCTTAATAAAAAACAAAAAAAAAATAGCAAAAAGTTATTTTTCGAAGAGATTCCAATTATTTTTTTCCCCTTTTATAATTCAAGAATTAAAAAAAAGTAATTTTTTTACAAAAATTTGTTTTTGTGCAGCTTACATTTAAAGTAACAAATTTGCTTCAAACAATTTGGAAGAAACTCTTGTATTTTGCTGGAAACTTGAAAAAATAAAAAGTGACAGTACGGAATTTTTTGTGACAGTAAAGAAAATCCAATTTAAATTTCAAGTGTAACTGTTTTACTGTCGAATTTAGTTTAAAATTTTTGGATTGAAGCTGTTTCCTGTACCTTTCCTTTCGTTGTCTAACTGAATTAAGTTCCGATACGCTTACTTGTGAAATAGTAAATGGTTCTTCATCAAGCTCCATATTCGAAGCATGTGGCAAAACAATCGATGCAGGTTCTTCATGTCGCACTAAGGCCTTATTGGCACGCTTCCGTTCTCTATCCATAGCTCGTATAGCCTTCAGCATCTTCCTCGGCATTTCGTTTCTTTTCAATTTTTTAGAATTTCTACACATAAAAAAAATTAAAAATGTACTAAATTTTCGAAATATAACGTGTACCTTTCTCTTTCTTTTTTTTTTGTATTCATCATCACGTTTCTTGTCTAATTTTCTTTTTTCTCGATAACGTTTTGCTCTTTCAGCTCCCGTCAACTTTGCCTTTGTTTTAACCTTTAAGATTTTAGAAGAATAACAACAACAATAGTCATTCAAAGTAATATAACAAATTATCTTTACATCACAAGAACTACAGTATTGAAATCAATCAGAATTTTCGAGAAATAAGCTTTTAAAATAAAAAAAAATTTTTACTTAAAAGTGACAGTAAAGAAATTTGTGATATTTTTTTCTTTTTTCTTCTAAAAAGTTATTTCACGGAAAATAAAAACAAGAAAAAGTGATCAAAACTTCGTAATATATTAATATACATTTTTATTTATTTTATTTTTTACGATATTTTATTACATAACTGTGTGACAGTACGGAAATTTTTAGCTGTACTTACCATCGTGCGATTATAAATTCACTTGAAAACACCAAATAATTGATTTTATTATTTTATTTTTTATCTTAATCAATTTATCACTTCTTGCACTTTTTAATAGCGATGCACATAAAGCAAACGAAACAGCTCAAGTAATGATTATGACTTAATAAAAAAAAATGTGACATTACGGAAAAAACGCAGAGACAAAGTAAAATTAGAACGTCAAAATGACATTGATAACATTTTTCAGGTAAAACCAGGAAAAAGCAATAAAAATAAATACAATCATTGAAAAACAGTTGAATTTTTTATTATTGTTCTATTGTTTTCAACTCTTTTTCCATGTTGCTTAATGAATAACATGTGTGGAGACAGGTATATTTGTATGTAATAGGCATGATATACAATTAAAGCACCATTTGCACAATTTAGCAGAAAGTTTTACAATAATAACAACTACTTTTGTTTGTTGCTAATTATTTTAGAGCTTACTTGCCGTTTTTGTTTTTTTATTTTCTTTTACATGAAAGAAATAAAAAGCTTGAGACGAAAAAAAAGCATTGTGTTTGGAATTAACCCTCATATGATTTCCATAAAAAATTAAATTAAAAAAATTTTTGTCAGATGGTGTTTTATAACCGAATTTGATTAGCCACAACCTTTCTATAAAAAATTTTTAGGAGACATAAAATTTTTATGAAAAAATTTTATTAAACATAATTTTTTCAAAAAGAAAAAAAATTTCATCAGTCATAGTTTTTGTGTTAAAAAGTTTCATCAGTCACAATTTTTCTGCGGAAAATTTTTAACAGTCATAATTTTTAGACAAAAAAATTTTAACAATCTTAATTTGTATACAAAAAAATTAATCATTATTTATGTATAGAAAAAAAGCCTCAATTACAGTTCTCTAGTAAAAAAAAAATTCCTCACCCACGAAAATTTTCATCAGTCACAATATATTTTTTAAAAATTTCATCAGCCATCAATAGAAGATTTTCAATAGTCATAATTTTTGAAAGAAAATGTTCATGTCATAATTTTTATATAAAAAGATTTTATCTGTCTTAATTTGTCTATAGAAAATTTTCAAAAGATAAGTTTTTAAAGAATATTTCATAAGTCACAACTTTTGCATAAAAAATTTTAAGCAATCATAATTTTTCTTTATAAAAATTTCATGAACCACAATTGTTCAAAAGAATAATATCAGTCATAATCTTCCTATATATAAAAATCCTCAGTCATAACTTTTCTAAACTTTTCTCTAAAAATTTTTTCTGTTATAAATTTTCTATAAAAAATTTTATCAATAAAAATTTGTCTAAAAAAATTTTTCAGTTAGAATTTTTCATCAACCGCAAATTTCTACAAAATATTTGTGTCAGTCACGATTTTTGCATAAAAAAATTTTACAGTCATAAAATATAATTCAGCAGTCACTTTTTTTTAGATTTTAAATAACGGCACAAATATTTACAGTTTTGTGACACAAAAATTAAAATAAATTTTTATTAAAATGAAACATAATTTTTTTACCTTTACGTGACTAAAGCAAAATTTTTACTTTGTAAAATAAGAAAACTTTAACGGATTCCTTATTCACTTTAACCTCACTTTTTGCTAAAAGTTTAATGAATTTTATGTTTTGTTTTTCATACAATGTGCAACAATTGATTTAACTAAACTTTTGTTAATTTACTAGAATTTTTCTTGTTTTCTTAATGAGTTTTCAATGAAACGAACAGATTTCCTTAAATCATATTTAAAGAAAAGGCTGCTGCAGGAAATATATCGAAATATCTAACTTATCCCCATAACTTCCATCAACCCTCCCGATTATGTTTTTCCGCTTTATTTCTTCTTTATGTTTAGTTTTAAAATTTTCCATAGTTTGTCACTACCCTATCCCATAGCGGGCAAGTCTAAATGTTCGTGGTTTGATGACACTAAAGAATGATTCCCTAGACCCAAGGTATGTGGGCTTAACTTTTAAGCTGTACTAGGCAGACATTTAAAAATTCTTTAAATTATGTACAAATACAACAATTTGTGAGCTGCTGAAAAAATGTTTTAAAATTTCCCAAAGTATATATTTCTATAGCAAAAAAATTTTAACCTAATTATGCTTATTCTTATTAAGGTCGACTTTGCTTAAAAAAATTATAATTTTTATTTTTGGCATTAAAAGGAGTTGAAGTAAAAAATTGTTCTAAAATAATTTTCGACTAAACTAAACTTCTGGTATACTGCGGCATTAAGTATAAAGTTTGACTGTCGTATTAAAAAAAAAATAATTTGGCTTCAGTAAATGTTTTATGTAAACATTTAATAGAAAATTTGTTTTAAAATTTATAAATTTAAAAGTGAAATTTAGTTGTCTGATAACACGGTACTTGAAGTGGAAACAAATTTCTTTAGGGTCATTAAAAGACACATGCATCTACTGTTAACTTATAACACATATCATACCATTTTTGACCTTTTCTATTGTTATTTTTGTTACTGTTCGTTTGTTTCTAGGTCATATTCATAATTTCCCTTTTTATTCTATGTAGAAAAAAAAAATATAGAAAAAATTTTTGAAATAGAAACAACCTGCAATTATTGTTAAAATGGATGGATGCTAGATGGTTGACATTTTTCTTGGCACCAAATTTGCAACAAAATACACATGAAATAAATGTAGAGAGAAAATGAGAGCGACACAAATATATGTTTATGGTTCAAATATAATGTTTGTTGCAATTGTTATTTTTATTTTCTTTATTTCCTTTTAATTGTTGCTTGTATTTTACCTCGTACTTTATTTTTCCCCAAAAAAAAAAAACAAAATAAAATTTTTATATAATTTTGCTTAAGGTTTAGTCAACTTATGTCAAGGTTATTTAAATCTTTGTTTCATTGTGTGGTAGTAAAATCTCTAGTCCTATAATTTACAGTTGCTTCTATCGTATGTTATTTCTACTGCAATTACGGTTATACTCGTAAGCATCAGTTTTTGTGTTCCTTTTGCTGTTTAGTTGTTCTAATTTTTGCTATTTTTAAATTAACATGAAAGTATTGTTACAGCAGGTTATAATTTTAGATTAAATCTACTGACCCAGAATTTTTAACGCCATCCTTAATTTTTGAAAAGCAGCGGCACATCAAGATTTGCCTTAGAATTATGACTTTTTGTTTAACCAAGAAAATTTTAATAAAAACATTAATTTCTCCTCTTATTTCATATTTGGCTTAGCAGGGCAGGTGGAGTTTTAATATTGAAAGTAGAAAGTAGAAATCATCAGGACAATAAATGGGCTATTGTTAACCAAATAAATTAAAAAAAATAAGATTGAAAATGCTCTACATTCAGCAGATGTTTCTTCATAATACAATTAAACCTAAAAAGATAATGAACTTAATTCTGACTAAAATATTACTATTCGAAATATAATACAGTGTAATAAAATGTTACACTGTAAATAATAACAAGCAATATAAATTTTTAATTCGAAAAAACTTTTATTCTAAAAATCATTTAACATCCAAAAATAATTTTGGCTACCTTGTTAACCCCATGTGATCAATTATTATTAGTTTTGCTAGAAAAACTAGTGTTTTTACATGACCCCTTAGGAATTAATCAAGAGATGTCAACTAGCAAGGCCATGGGGTCAAAATCAGTTTACGGCCCTTAACGCAAATATTGGTCTTGAAATAAGCAGCTGCGGCTTCATATAAGATCGAGTGCAGTCACTAGACCTACTTTTGTGGTTTTGCTGTCAAGTTTAATAATAGTATGATGTGGCAATAAAATAGAAAACTGCTTAAAGTTTTCATTTTCAAAATGTACTACCTCTTCCATATGCTGTTATTTTAAATAGATATTCATGTAGACCTTAGGCGTACTAGCTTTATCGAATCTAGGATTTCATCTAAATTCTTCTACATTCTACTTCGGCAATACCTCAATATATATCCACTGGAAACTATTTGTTACCTCATCATTATATTACATTTTTCTATTGTAGATGTGATATGGTCTATGGGACCTGGCTTGGAGTGCTTTTAGTCCATATAACAATTTGTTTATTACTAATTATTTAAGTGAAAAATGAACCGCTTGGCTGAACACAGTTGCGTAAGTTTATGACCGACTTTCCACGAAAGTCTATGGAAAAATTTTTATCAGTAATAATAATTTTTCTATAGAAAAACTTTCACCAGTTATAGTAATTTTCTATAGAAAAACTTTCATCAGTTATAATAATTTTTTTATACAAAAGCTTTCATCAGTTATAATAAATTTTCTATAGGAAATTTTTCCTCAGTTATAATAAATTTTTTATAGAAAAACATGCATCAGTTATAATAAATTTTCTATAGAAAAATTTTCCTCTGTTATAATAAATTTTCTATAGAAAACCTCACATTAGTTATAATAAATTTTCTATAGAAAAACTTTTTTCGGTTATAAAAAATTTTCTCTAGAAAAACTTTTATTAGTTATAATCAATTTTCTTTAGAAAAGCTTTTGTCAGTTTTAATAAATTTTTTATATAAAAATTTTCATCAGTTATGATAAACCTACTATAGAAAAACTTTCATGAGTTATAATAATTTTCCAAAAAAAAACTTTCCTCAGTTATAATAATTTTTATACAGAAAAACTTTAATCAGTTATAATAATTTTTCTATAGAAAAATTTTCATCAGTTATAATAAATTTTCTATAGAATAACTTTCATCAGTTATAATAAATTTTCTATAGAAATCCTATCATCAGTTATAATATATTTTCTATAGAGAAACTTTCATCAGCTATATTAATTTTTCTATAGAAATCCGTTCATCAGTTGTGATAATTTTTCTATAGAAAAACTTTCCTCAGTTATAATTATTTTTCTATAGAAAAACTTTTATCAGTTATAATAAATTTTCTATAGAAAACCTCACATTAGTTATAATAAATTTTCTATAGAAAAATTTTTTTCGGTTATAATAAATTTTCTATAGAAAAACTTTTATTAGTTATAATCAATTTTCTTTAGAAAAACTTTTGTCATTTTTAATAAATTTTTTATATAAAAATTTTCATCAGTTATGATAAACCTACTATAGAAAAACTTTCATGAGTTATAATAATTTTCCAAAAAAAAAACTTTTATCAGATAAAATAATTTTTCATTAGAAAAACTTACATCAGTTATAATAATTTTTCTATAGAAAAACTTTCATCAGTTATAATAAATTTTCCTTAGAAAAACTTTCATCAGTCATTATATTTTTTTATAGAAAACTTTCACCAGTTATAATAATATTTCTATGGAAATCTTTCATCAGTTATAATTAATTTTCTATAGAAATCCATTGATCAATTATAATAATTTTTCTATAGAAAAACTTTTATCAGTTATAATAAATTTTCTATAGAATAACTTTCATCAGTTATAATAAATTTACTATAGAAATCCTGTCATCAGATATAATATATTTTCTATAGAAATCCTTTCATCAGTTATAAAAATTTTTCTTTAGAAAACCTTTCATCAGTTATAATAGTTTTTCTTTAGAAAAACTTTCATTAGTTGTAATAATTTTTCTATAGAAAAACTTTCATCAGTTATAAAAATTTTTCTAAAGAAAAACTTTCATCAGCTATAATAAATTTTCTATAGAAAAACTTTCATCAGCTATAATAATTTTTCTATAGAAAAACTTTTATCAGTTATAATAATTTTTCTATAGAAAAACTTTCATCAATTAAAATAATTTTTCTATAGAAAAACTTTCATCATTTAAAATAATTTTTCTATAGAAAAACTATCAACAGTTATAATAATTTTTCTATAGAAAAACTTTCATCAGTTATAGGAAATTCTATTGGAAATAATTAATAGGAAATAATGTTTTATTTCCTATTATGTTTAATTATTTGGTTGAATAAAAGAAAATTTTAACTGAAAGAAGAAACTATTTTTCCCTTCTTATTAAATAAAATTATATTTGAATTGAAAAATTAAAATGACAAAATTTTTTGATTCTTTACAGAAACAAATTTCTCTTTAAAATAATGCGAGCCTAAGATCAACAAAATTTTATTTAATTTTATTATTTTTTACACTTGACATAGAAAAGAAATCCATTAAGCAAATTTCTTTTTACATCTTTCTACGATTTTTCCATAGTCCAGCAAAATTATAGGATAAAACGAAAACAAACAACCGAAATATAAAAATAAATTTAAAAGAGAACTGGTAAAAAAAAGAAATAAGAACAAATATTATTGCAATTGTAGCCATTTTAGATTGAATTCTTTTTATTTGTGTATTGGACCAAGACTTATGACTTTTTATAACTTCCTCTTGTTCTTTGGCATCGATGAGTTTTTTTTTGTTATTGTTTACTTGTACTTTTGTAGTTTTGTTGTTGTTATTTGCTTACTGATGACGCAATATTTATTTTGCCCTAAATCTATTCTCACCACAAAATAAATAAACAATGAATGATATTTATTTCATAGTTTTAAAAAAAAAATCTTTTTGGATAATTTTCTTTATTTTTTAGTCCTTTACGACTGGTACTTGCTTGGCCAACAGACTTATGTTCATAAATACGTATAAATCGTGATGCAAAATAAAAATAAATTATTGATTAGAAAAAAGGAAAATATTTTGTAGTCTGTAAAACTAATATCAGTTTAAACCAGAATATCTTGGAAGCCTTCCTTAAAGCCACTCTATTTATTGCGCTTAGCTTGCCGATTTTGTCCCGAGATAGCAGTAGATTTACTATATAGATTATTGACAGCGCTAGGCTGCGCAATATAAGCGTGTCCATGACTGTCACTGGCTGCCTCTAATATTTCTTATAATAAAAACCTCCACGTAAATGAGGATAATAAAGCCTGGGTCTAAAACTACTTCCTTTCTTTCCCATAAGAATTTTGAGGTGACCTGTAGAACTTCTGTTCAAACATACCTACTAGGCCTTCTTGTGACACCAAATATGGGTTTTTATGAAAAGATTGGATTGTCCGTTAAAAAAATTTTGACAAACTGAAATTATTATTTTCAATAGGATTTTACATTTTTAAAAATTTTTTTTATAGATTCCGTTCAAACTTTTTTAAGTTCAGAAAATATTCATGTATAAGTTTGATCGACCACGCCCACCTTTTCAGCATACTAAATATACGAATTGATGTATTGTTTGTTGGTAGTGAAAAAGTTTTGATGACGACTTTATACTCCCTGTGATCTCACCTTCAAAATCTTATAAAAATGAAAACTGAAAATTAAAATTTATTAAAATTTAGACAGGACTATGTCTGTCGGGTCAAGTAGTTTATAATAAATTTGGCTAATTGATGATTTTAATAAGTTTTATTTTTTTAGATCCTATTCAGCGTTTAATTAATCATTTAATTGGTAAAGGTGCTCCCTGTAGGCTAGTAGGTAGTGTGCTAGCTTACATGACTGGGGGTTGTGGGTTCGATTCTCAACAAAGACCTTGGTTTATTTCACTTCAAATAAAAATAGTCACTGGTCACTGAGCTATCTTATACGACAGTTAATTTCCGTAACTATCCTTCTACTTTCACCAGCTGTCGCATCTCTTCTCTATCGCTTTCCTAAAGAATGTAGCACGGTACTTGCTACTTCTCTTTTCAGAAAAAAAATTAATGGGAAAATAGCATACAATGAAAACTCTCAGATCTGTCACAGTAGATAAGGCTTTACCCCTTAGAACTTTAGAAACCTGTTGGTAAAACCATGCAAGCTTTTATACTTCTTAAAGTATAACAGTTATTGACTTGTGTAATAAAAGTACTTATTTAATAAAAACGTTTAAAGTTAAAGACATCTTCTGAAATCAGTGCGAGCTACTGAAACTAAAAATTCGAAATTAATGCCTTAACGTCGCTACTGGAGTAAATTAAAATATTGTAATATTTTTTTAGTTATTCACTTATCAACATAATAATTAACCAAATTTTGTTTTTAAATAAATTCACGGACAGTGAAAATGTAGCAACTCAACTCGCTCGGATGTAGTCTTTGCAAGAGGTCCAATTTTCGATAACTTTTTTCTAATATTTGTGGCCGTGTGTGTTGTAGCTCCAAGTGTTCAATCCTTTAAGGCTTATCGGCGTATGCTAGCGACTGCAAATATTCCCACAGAAAATAGTTAAGTGCAGTTTCACATGAAACGTGAAACTATGCGGTTACCAAACGTTTCAATAAATCAAATGTGGCACAAGCTTGTGACGTCTTGTTGAAACTGCGGCTCATATACATCATGGTTGTTCAATTGGTGAACGTAAATGTCAGTAATTATGGCTCTATAGCTGTCACCAGTGACTGTAACGATCTCAGCACCATCGTTTTTATAGAAGTATGGACTAATGATTCCATCAGCCCCTAAAGCATACCGAACAGTTAGCTTTATACCTTCAACTGGCACATAGTTTCAGGCTTGTATTCGCAGACTAGCTACTTCACATATCCCCACAGAACCTCCCCCGGGGGCACATGATAGTCTTTTTGGAACCTACTATTCCATTTAGACTGGTGTCTTGCGGGGTAAAAGGGAGCCCAGGCCCCTCAAAGGCTAGTAGGAGTCACCTGGACAATCCACATATTTCCACGGGAATCAGTACGCTCGTAGAGTTCACTATTTGTCTCTTTAGACAATTAGATGTTCTCTGACTGGTTATTGAGGTTGGCCCCTATATGGGAGTATCGTGGTGGTTGTGGTTTCGAGACCCTCGTGATAGTTTGTGGGTCGGATCATTCAAAATGAACACAATGAATGGTTCAGGTCCAGTGAGTATAAATGTCGTCGTCTTCTTAATTATATTAAGCTTCATGCGTTCTGGACCAGGACTTGGAAAGTCTCCAACTCTTTAGCAAGGAGTGAAGGCTGCAGCCTACTTCGGGCTTTTGAAATTGCTACTAGGAGTGACCGGAGGATTTACGTATTCGATGGCCTCCTAGGGCGTGAATGACGTTTGCAAATCATTCAAAGTGGTTTGACCACCATCTGATTATGACTACCTAGTCGGTGCAGATGTAAATCAAATCTCATCAACCCCCACAGAACCCCCCGGGGCACATTGATATGTTTTGACGGAAATCCACCGTCATTACATATGTCTTTGGGAATAAAAGGTAGCCCAGTTTTCTTCAAGGCTAGCAGGAGCCAACTGGACAATCCACTATATTTCCACGGGAATCAGTAAAGTCTTTTTAGCCTTTTAGCTGTTCTCTGCCTGATTATTGAGATCGGCCTTTCGGCTTATCGTGGTGTATGTGGTTTCGAGGCCCTAGTTTGAGTATGTGTGTCGGATCATTCACAATGAACACAATGAATGGTCCAGGTCCAGTGAGCATGAACGCCGTCGTGTTCTTAAATTATATTAATCTTCATGCCTTCTGTACCAGGAGTTGGATAGTCTCCAACTCTTTAGCAAGGAGTGGGGGCGTTGGCCTGCTCTTGAAGTTGAAACTAGGAGTGGCCGGAGGATATACGTGTCTAAAGGCCTTCTAGGATGACAGGATGACGCTACATTTCATCCATAATGGTTTTACCCACCATCTGGCAATGGCTTACGCAGCTAGATACAGATGTAAATCTTATCACGCATACCCACAGCAAATAGCTTAGCGGAGCTAAATCGCACGATTTTGGAAGGCGACTTACGGGTTCGAAATATGAAACTATGTGGTTATCTAACGTTTCTTTAATAAATCAATTGCGGGTGAGATCTGTATGACGTAAAACGCGTCGCCTTGTTAAAACCATAACTCCTGCACATCGTGGTTGTTCAATTAATGAACGAAAAAGTCAGTAATTATGGTTCTATAGGGGTCACCACTGACTGTAACATTTAGACTTGCATTGTCTTATGTATAACAAGAAGTTCTCAATAGTAAATAAACATTTTTATGTTTAATGTAAGAAGAAGTATAAAAAATTAAACCTACCTATTAAGGGTGTGTGTGTGATTCGTTTTACATCCGCACCTGGCTATGTAGCCCTAATCAGATGGTGGACAAACCACAATTGTATAATTTGGAACGTCATAGAGGCGTCCTAGGAAGCCGAAGACATAATTCTAAGCAACAGAACCACCTAGTTGCAACTTTAATGATTCCAGGGCAGGGCTGCAAACTATCACACCTTGCTAAAGAGTTGGAGATTTTCAACTCTTGTCCAGAACACATGTCTAGCATGCTCACTGGACTGGATCATTTACTTTGCGTGTCATTATCAGTGAAATGATCCTGGCCACCATAATAACCATTATACTGTTATGGGGCCGCGAAACCACAACCACCACGATACTCCCATATAGGGGCCAACCTCAATGATCAGTCAGAGAACTATTAAATATATAAAGAGACAAATAATGAACTCTGCGGGTTCACTGATCCCCGTGGAAATAAAGTGGAGCTTCCAGTTGACTCCCTGTCTGTCTTCAGGAGACTGGGCTCCCTTTATACCCCCAGTTGCACAGATCTAGATAGCTGTTACGTACTATAAAGACCATAAATGTGCCCCCGGGGGGCCTGTAATGGGTGTGGTTACAGTGACGTGTATGGCTTTAATTTGTTTCATGTAGGCAAACAGAAAGAATTTATATAGTCTGTAGAAATATGTCCGCCATAAAAATAAGCGTCAGTAATAGATGTTTAAATAGATGTTTAAATAAATACGCTTAAATTACGAAGATGATTTGTATTAGAAATAAAGTTAGTGAAATACACGAACAACTGCAGCTGCTTCTTGTAGTTTCAACAGCTAACGTAACCATATTTAATATCAACTATAACTTGTTATATAGCCAGACTTGAATATAATTGTTTATGTATGAATGCATGTTCCATCATCTACACAAGATTATGCTTATAACATATGCGTATAAGACCACTCATACGCACAAACCTTAGTCCATTGATGCTAAGCACCACAAACGCTAAATAATTAAATATGTACTCGTATAAGGAATACAAATACTTGTGTATTCAATGGGTTTATTCCTTTATGCTTTTGATATCACTTCTATTCACTATTATCAATGGCATGTGACAACTACGAATACAATTTTCATTATTTGTTTGTTAATAATAATGTAAAATGCAAATAACATGATATGGTTTAAGATATCTATAACTTTTAAACTCTTACTCGTAAGAAAATAAAGGGGGTTAAAATATTTTATTACTATCACAAATTGTAAGGCCCGAGAAAGGAGTTAGAATAATATTGTTGTGTTTTTCAAATATAGCTTCAAATCGTGAAAGTATGTTAGGGAAAGGGAAATTGTAGCTAAATGGATAATAATATAAGGTGTTTCTATAGAGGTAAAGTATTGATGTGGAATAAAAAAGAAACATTTTTTTAAATTAATATGAGGTTTGCTTTATTGAAAAGACTTCTTTTGGCATCATTGAAGTAAGTCATCAATAGAAGTTCTGGCCTATGATCGCTGGTCGAACGTAGTCTAATATGGAGGTTCAATTTTCAATGGCTCTTACAAAATTTGTGGCTGTATATTGAGGTTAATGTTGTATTTTAAGTGGTCCATCGTTTCGTGCTTACCGGTGTAAGCCTGATATATGACTATCATAGTTGGCTCGGACATAGTCTAATCTAGAAGTCTAATTTTCGATTATCGTATATCGGCAATGACGCGATGAATGCTGTCCTCCAAATAGTAAATCGTTTCAGGTTTAACGGCGTAGATGAGAAACTTTACATAGGCCCACAGATAATAGCCTAGCGGTGTTAAATCGCACAATCTTAGAGGCAATTCGTAGGTCCGAAATGTGAAACTACGGTTCAATAACTACGTTTCAATGCACTCATTGTTTGATTGATGAACGGCTCTATAGCCGTCACTACTATCTGTAGCGTTCTGATCAGGGTTGTTTTTAGTGGAAAACGTACCATTGATTCAAACAGGTTACAAAGGACACCAAACATCCCCCAGGGGCATATAAATATGGTCTTTATAGAATATTCCACTATCTAGACTCAGTGCAACTGGGGAAAAAGGGAGCCCAGTCCCCTGAAGTCAGACAGGGAGACAACTGGAAGCTCCACTTTATTTCCACGGGGATCAGTGAACCCGCAGAGTTCATTATTTGTCTCTTTAGACTTATAATAGTTCTCTGACTGATCATTGAGGATGGCCCTTATATGGGAGTATCGTGGTGGTTGTGGTTTTGCGGCCCCATAACAGTATAATGGTTATTATGGTGGCCAGGATCAGCTCACTGATAATGACACGCAAAGTGAATGATCCAGTCCAGTGAGCATGCTAGACATGTGTTCTGGACAGGAGTAGGAAAGTCTCCAACTCTTTAGCAAGGTGTGATGGTTTGCAGCCCTGTCCTGGAATCATTAAAGTTGCAACTAGGTGGTTCTGTTGCTTAGAATTATGGCTTCGGCTATCTAGGACGAGCATGACGTTCCAAATTATGTATAGTGGTTTGTCCACCATCTGATTAAGGCTACATAGCCAGGCGCGGATGTAAAACAAATCACACCAAACATTACAATTTACTGGATACAATGGTGTCTCAAGATATACTTGAGGGCTATTATCATTCTGTGCAAGGCAGTTTGGTTTATTAATGTATACAAATGCAGCTCACATAAAAGTGAGCTGCACACAAAAGTGAGCTGCATTTCTAAACAAAACTCCTTTATGAAAAACGGGACCAACACCAATCTTCTTTTCGCCGCAATTTAGAAGCGTTGTTCAGGTGTGAGTCTATTCATATTGAAATGCCAAACCAAATTAAACATAAATCGCATGACAAAATGGCCGCCAGTTAAAAAAGTGTCGCCAACTTAAAGTGGAAGAGAATTAATGCAGAGAAAATGAATTAATTTATAAAATACCAGAATCTTCTCGAAAGTTAATTTTAGAGCAAAATCTTCTGGTGATAATTTTGTTTTAAGTCTGTTGAGTGTAGATGTATGCTTGCTTATGCGGATGTATGTTTATTGTCCTTCTGCGGCCTAATTGTTTGTTGTGAATATCTGGTAGAGGGCGTATTTTGTTCAAAGACTATAAGCAGCAATATTTATTTTGTGCTTGATTCCTTTTTTAAATAAATATTTCATGATATTCTCACAAAATATTTATTTAAATAAAAATAAAAAATAAAAAATGAAATGTATTGTAATGGGGGAGAGCATATCCATATTGCAATTTCACTTTCGCTCACAAAGCTCATCAGTGAATTTTACCCCAATATTGTATAGAAAAACCTAAAAGTCTTATATCCAAAGCCAAACTGATTTTATGAGAATTTTACCATAAAATCAACATAGCATAGACAGCAAGACTCAAAGACACTTTCATACAAACACTACAAAACATTTCAAAAAACAAAAAAACATTGTTTATTTTCAATCATTTCTACATAAGGGTTGCCATTGGAAACCATTCATATGCAATTTGAAAATTTCAGAAAATAAAAAATATTTGTAAATAGTTTTACAAAAAAGCAACGAGCACATGCAATGGAAATAAGTAAATTATAATTATTCGGAATCATATTCATTATAAGCAGCAATATTTATTTTGTGCTTGATTCCTTTTTTAAATAAATATTTCATGATATTCTCACAAAATATTTATTTAAATAAAAATAAAAAATAAAAAATGAAATGTATTGTAATGGGGGAGAGCATATCCATATTGCAATTTCACTTTCGCTCACAAAGCTCATCAGTGAATTTTACCCCAATATTGTATAGAAAAACCTAAAAGTCTTATATCCAAAGCCAAACTGATTTTATGAGAATTTTACCATAAAATCAACATAGCATAGACAGCAAGACTCAAAGACACTTTCATACAAACACTACAAAACATTTCAAAAAACAAAAAAACATTGTTTATTTTCAATCATTTCAATCGTTGCTTTTTTGTAAAACTATTTACAAATATTTTTTATTTTCTGAAATTTTCAAATTGCATATGAATGGTTTCCAATGGCAACCCTTATGTAGAAATGATTGAAAACAAACAATGTTTTTTTGTTTTTTGAAATGTTTTGTAGTGTTTGTATGAAAGTGTCTTTGAGTCTTGCTGTCTATGCTATGTTGATTTTATGGTAAAATTCTCATAAAATCAGTTTGGCTTTGGATATAAGACTTTTAGGTTTTTCTATACAATATTGGGGTAAAATTCACTGATGAGCTTTGTGAGCGAAAGTGAAATTGCAATATGGATATGCTCTCCCCCATTACAATACATTTCATTTTTTATTTTTTATTTTTATTTAAATAAATATTTTGTGAGAATATCATGAAATATTTATTTAAAAAAGAAATCAAGCACAAAATAAATATTGCTGCTTATAATGAATATGATTCCGAATAATTATAATTTACTTAGTTCAAAGACTATTGTAAATTTCTGGTTTTATTGTTTAGGACACAATAAATGTCATATTTCTTGTTTTTTTTTTTTTGATAGTATAAAATGATTATTATTAATGCACATCAGACAATCAGTCATTTTCCTCATCTCAATACATATGCAATTATAATACCAGCATACATTTATTCATTATAGAAGTACATACCATCAAGTTGTATTATCATTAACGCTGTGTGGTGTAATCATTCACAATAACTTGTGTTCATACATAAATTTAAATGCATTAGTATTCATAAAAATTATAAAATAATAAATATTAAATTTTACTATGACTTTTCAATCATCGTTATTGTGTGAACAGCATCCATCATAATCATTATTATCATCATCATTATTATTATTATCATCTCTGTTGTCAGTGTAATTTAAATGATTTAATTATTCATAATTTATATACAATTAAAAGCCTCTACACAGTAATAAATTTAATAACAAATAAATTTAATAGCCATAAATTTACTATAAAATAAAATTATTGTCCATTCATTTTATTTCAGATAATCAATTTGAAGTTGATGTTGAAAATGAAATTTTTTATTTTTTCGTTTTAATTATGAGTCATTTTAATTGATCAATTCCTAATAATATTTTCAGTTGAAAGTTAATTAATTCATAATAATAAATATTCAAAATTTTGTTATTATTTTGCAAAATTAATTAATTAATTTTTTTTTGTTTTTTAATTAAAATAAAGTTATATTTGTTTAGAACACTTTCGTTTGTTTAAATTGTAATAAATGTTTTTAGAACTTTTTTAAAAATTGGTTTTAAACAATTACTTAACACAATTCCTACCACGTATACCATTTTCGGCTCACGCTAAACTTTATTGATTGATGGTTTATCAATCCGTCGACTTAACAATGTAATCCCTCGCTTCAGCAATTTTTATTAAAAACTCATCATTATTAATTTTGTTACATTTATACCTTTTATTGTGACTTCTTTATTGCAAAATAAATAACACACCAGATTTTTGAATTGTTAAATTAACTGCACACAATGTTGACACCACAGAACAATTTACTTAAGATGCACGTCTTTACTTCACGACGTTTATTTTTCAACTAACTAACTATCCCCTTAGATGCTGCCTTTTTATATTTGTCCACTAGAGGTCTAGAAAAATTAAGAATCTTCCACTTCCTTTCTATCACATTTTGTTGTTGTTATGCTATTCATTCAATATATAGACCTGGATGGCTGGGTGTATCTTTGTTTTTGTTTTTATGCTGAATTTATTGGAATTTATTTTTAGTTTTTGTTGTCTTGTGTACATAAGTTTTCTTAGAAAACTACGCAGTTAGTAAACAGCACATCTAGTTGTTGTTATTTTGCATGCATAAAATTTCCACGGAGTTTGTAGCTAGAAAGTTATTGTTGTCTTGCGTCCATAACTTTTTTTAGCAAGCCACGCAGTTAGTAAACAGCATACCCGGTTATTTACTTTATTACTTAATTATTATTTTCCATTAGGCTGTATTGGATTATTTTAAGACTTTCTTTAAACTTGCAGTTTTATATTCAGCAGAAAAACTATAACCTCAATATTTTTTCATATATTGTTTGCAATATTTAATTCCTGGTAACACTGCTTTGTGATGCAATGGTGTTTAATAATGGTGTAATTTTTGGTTCATGATAATTGATAACGGTAATAAATGCGGTGTGCATATTGGCGATTAGTGAGATAATTTTAGTCTTTAGCTATTCGCTCTACAGTTCGCCTTCAGACTTCTTATAAAATATAGAAATGTCTGATAAAATAATTTTTTTTGTAGTTTATATACAATAATTATAGTTATTTGACCTTTTTAATATTTTTTAACAGTTTATTTTTAAGCACTAGGTCATTATTTAATAAAAATATTTAAACAACTTTATTTTTTATTATTTTTATCAATATTTCGCCAAACCATTGGTTGGCATCATCAGGACAAACAAAAATAATGAACAAACAATTAATCAAAAATTGAAAAAATTTTTTTATAGTTATTTTTCTGGTGTTTTGCTTGAGGTAAACAACACTTTTATAAATGGCGTCCATTTTTGCCGCTGGTCAAATGATGCACCTTTAGTTTGGCTTGGCACTTCAACATGAGTACACTGACGCCTGATTAACGCTTTCAATTTTGCATATTGAGGGCTAACCAAGACTGCCGTTGATACAAGTTTCGTTAGCGAGAATTTTGTTTATCAATGAAGCTCAGCATTGTTTGATTGTGTACGTCAATAAACAAAACTGCTCTATCAGGAGTTATGATAATCCTCAATTATATGTTAGGTGCCCCTGTAGGCTAGTAGGTAGTGTACTAGCTTGTCAGTATGGGGGTTGTAAGTTCGATTCCCAACGAACACTTTGGTTTTTTTTCACTACAAAAATAAAAATTGAGTGCCGGTGGGGCTGCTCAGCGATGAAGGCATTGTCACTGGTCGCTGTACTGTCTTTATACGGCAGCCGATTTCCGACTATTCTTCTACTTTCACCACCTGTTTCATATTTTCTCTATCCCTTTCCTAAAGAATGTAGCACGGTACTTGACTGGATAGACATTGTTGCCTGAAGTGCTATTTCTCTTTTTAAAAATAAATAATAAAATAAGACACCCTTACATCCAGAAAACTGACTGGTTGGTATGCTTTATAGTCTGGTGGTATCATTGTTTCGTAATTCTTTAAAAAGTATGCTAGTCAGAACGTTGCAGTCATGGTGACAGTTGTTGATCCATGAATTCTGAATTTTTCGTTGACCAATTGAACAATCATTATTGAAGGAAGCGTTTCACGTTTTGGTCTCGTGAATTAGCCTCCAAGATTGTGCGATTTAAACCGCTAGAGAATGCGTGATAAGATTTACGTCAGTACCTAGCTATATAAGCCATAACCTCATGGTGGATCATACTACTGTGGATGAAATGTAGGGTCATCCTCGCCCTAGGAAACCTTTAGATATGTCTATCCTCCAGTCACTCTTAGTTGCCGTAGCCCTCACTCTTTGCTGAAGAATTGGAGACTATCCAACTCCCGGTCCAGAACGCTTAAAGCTTAATAAAATTTAAGAACACAACCCCAATTATGCTCACAGAATCTGGACCATTCATTGTGTTCATTGTGAATGATCCGACCCACACAACTCAAACAAGGGTCTCGAATCCACAAACACCACGATACTTCCGAAGGGCTAACCTCAATAATCAATCAGAGAAGAGCTAAAAGGCTAAAAAACCAACAAGCTGAACTGTGGGGCTTTACTGATTCCCGTGGAAATAAAGTGGTATTGTCCAGTTGGCTCCTGCTAGCCTTTTAGTGGACTGCGTTTGCTTTTAGCCCCGTTGAAACATGTAATAACGGTGAGATTCCGTTAAAGCATATCAATGTACCCGCGTGGGGGTGGTTCGCTAGGGAATATGTGAAGTCGGTAATATACACCGATAATCCCGATAATGTTGCCCACTTGGAGGGCAACATTATACGGCTCTGAATGTGGAAAAAAATATACCTGTAGATTAGCCTACGTGCGAGCCAGCAGCGGAGGTTAAATGACAGAAGTCATATTTAAGTTATAATGCCAGAAGAATGTCTTTAAAATATCGTTAATTTTATGACAATTTAAAAATTTCATCTTTATTTGATTCCATTTCAAGATTTTATACCTCTATGAAACACCTTTTATTAATAATAAACATGCTGGTTCTGATGAAAGTGCTTTCAAAGTGGCTGTCTTGATCAAAGCGAAGTTGGAACTTTAACCAATTTAAGCAGAGTTACTTGGGGAAAAAAGCAACAACAAATAATTACTTTTTTACGTTTTTTTATTTAAAGCAGAGCGAGCTTTCCTTTTCCGAGCGCTCTCTTTTTAAAGAAGAAAATTTCAAAAATAATTCTTAGAAAAACTTAGGTAAACAAATCGTTACTTCGATGTCGTGTTTTCAGTTCTACGTCAGGAATGGGACCCAAAACTATTTAAACTTGAGCAAATAATTTTTAAAATAATATTTATTTTCTCAAAAATTAAATATTCTGTAATTATAGAAAAGTATTAAAACAGTTAACAGGTACCGAAAATTGTACACACAAAAATGGTGGCCTGGAAGTAACACCTTCTCATTAACAGCTTGAAAGGGAATGTACTAATTCGCAAATATGTGCTATCATGTTTTATGCTTTATGGTTGATTTATTTCACAATAAAAGGAAAAGTAGATCCTCTCATTATTAATATCTTACGAAAATAAAGTTGTTAAACAAACATATTTCTTTTCATCATTTTAATAAGCAACAACAAAACAAACAAATATTTACTTTCTCTTTCTTAAGTCTTTTCAAAAGTTACTCAAGTAGAAATTGAAATTACAAAAAAGAAGAAACAAAAAGAATTTATACACTTTTCATGATGTCAGTAACAAAAAGTTTTTCGTGTTCCAGGATGTTGTTATGTTGTTGTTTGTATCCCGAGTTACTTTTAACTTGTATTTTAAAACAAATTATTGTTTTTCTTTAACTTTCTTTGCCAGGAAACAAGGAAGCAACTATGGCTGCTTTATCGAATGCTGTATACACCTCATTTATACAGTGAAATTAGTGTATTTTTATTTTAAGAATTTGGTTCTGTCATGTTCGAACGATAAATCTGTTTTCTACGTAGAACACTTTTTTTTGCATCTATTACAGATTTTATTTGTTTTTATATTTAAATTTAATTAATATTTTCATCTGTATAATAAGAATAACGAAAATTGGTTTCTTCTTTTTAATTAAATTACTATTTGATTAAATTAATTATTTAATCATAAAGTTTTTTTATTAATTTTGTGATTAACTATTTAATTGAGCCAACTAAAAATTCATTTGATTTAAATTTAAAAACCAAATGAAACTCCTAAGAGGTGCAAAAAATTATTCTGCGTGCATTAACACTCTTGAATTTCTAATTATATTTCTTTGGTTTCAAGATGTGCTTAAAACAAATATTCAATGACTCATACTTATAGCAAAACAGAAAATTTTTTGGATAATTACTAAAACAAAAAAAAAAAATGAATTCAATATCTTAAAAGAATAACAAGTAGGGAAGCAATTTATAGCAAAACCAGGATATTGTTTCAAACTAAAATAGCTGCCTTTTATCTACCAACATCGCCCTACTCTTGTCCATCGACACCATCTAAAGGAAGCTAACATGGAATGTATTTATCTGCTGTCCCTTTATAAGCTTCCAGGTTAATAATTAGCATAGTCTATGTTTTGCCTTAACCTAACTGTTTGAACCTAATTTGTTTTGGCAACAGCTTAGCTTTCTATCTAAATGTATAACGTCGACATTTGTATCCCTTCTACACTATTTAAAAGCAAATGAGGTGATATACAGCAGAATACAATTTATTTATAGCATGATAATAAGAATCATATTCTGCTTGCAGTGAAATGGCTATGGTTGTAGGTGCCCCTGTAGGCTACTAGGTAGTGTACTAACTTACAAGACAGGGGTTGTGGGTTCGATTCCCAACAAAGACCTTGGTTTTTTTCACTATAAAATTAAAAATTGACTGTCGGTGGGGCTGCTCAGTGATGAAGGCATGGTCACTGGTCGCTGTGCTATCTTATACGACAGTTATATACCGACTATCCTTCTACTTGCACCACCTGTTCAATCTCTTCTCTATCCCTTTCCTAAAGAATGTATCACGGTACTTGACTAAATAGGCATTGTTGCCTGAAGTGCTACTTTTCTTAAAAAAAAGCATTATTTTAAGAAATTTAATAATAATTTTATTAAAAAAAAAATTATCAAAGAATATCAAAACGAATAAAGAAGTAAAAAAAAATAAATGTTATTTTTATAGAGGTATAGGATTTTAGCTTTTAATATTGATTAAATGGCGGTCATTTATCCAAATGTTAAGTGACTTATGTGTAGTTTGGTTTGGCATTTCAATATGAATAGGCTGACTGGCCATTGAAGACGATTTTCATAAGCGAAGAATTTTGTTTAGTGACGAAACTCACTATATCACTAAACAAAACTGGGGTATTTGGAGTGATGATAATCCTGTATGCTGAGATAACGTGACGTCCAGAAAAACTTATTATTTTGCGTGATTTATGGACTGTTGAAATCACTGGTGCGTACTTTTCTTAAAAAGAAGGCTATTCAGAACATTAGATTGAAATGACCACTATAGAGCTATGATTATTGCCGTCCTTGTTCATCAATTCCACAAGGATGATCTGTAGGAGATACAATTTTAATAAGGCTGTGCAACATATTATGCAGCACATGCTACAATAGATTTTATGAAGGAAATATTTGATAACCGCAAAGTTTCACGTTTCAGACCCTTGAATTGGTGAGATTTAACGCCACTAGATTATTTTCTGTGAGGATATGTGGTCGCTAGTGTACGTCGATAAGCCCGAAACAATTGACCCCTTGCACGATAACATTTGGCGCGTTATTAAAAATATATGGCTACAACAAAAATGAGGTCAACAAAAATTGGGCCTCCAGATTAGACTAAGATCTAAGGTAGCTGCGGCGGGCAACAAAAATTGGGCCTTCTAATTAGACTACATCTAAGGCAGCCATGGCGATCAATGCCAGAAGTCATATTTTAATTATAATGCTAGAAGGTTATCTCTCGAATAAATTTAACTTCAAGGTGTTTAAAAAAATTTTATTCCATGTCAAACTTTTACACCTCTAGAAAAACACCTATTATATAAAAAAGAAATTGTTTTAATAGGAATATTAATATACACATGTATAAATATTTGCCATTTGACAGTGCACCTAGATACATTAAAAAAAAAGTGTGCTGCATATATAAAAAAATTGTCAGACCATAATGCTGTCAAAGGCAAAGATATTTTACATCTATAAATATCAACCATAATCTGCTTTTGTTTTTAATACAAGTTGGACATCACAAATATTCAAGGCTATTAACGAATACGAATAAACTATGGTTGTGCATGTATTTTTTAATGAAATTATTCGCAGAATTAAAAGAAATAAGAAAAATTTTATTCTAGCCAGAGTTTTTTGCAAATTCTCTTTTAGTCTTACATTTTATGATTTCTTTTTATAATACAACAACTATTTTTTTATTAAAATATGCTTAAAATTTTATTATGACTTTGATTTTATTTAAAAATATTACTATTTTATTTGACAAAATATGGTTGTAATAATAATTGTTTTTATACTATTTTTAACAATAATATGTTTTCATTGTAAACATATTATTTACTCGTAGCAAAGTATGGCTACCGTAACCATATTTCTTTTGCATGCAATAATTAGTTTTCGAATTGTAAGTAAATCTTGCCACAATAGTAGATTGTCTAAAGCTAAGCAGTCCAGACTCGGACCGGATTGACATTTTTACCAGCTCTTCCACTTTTGGATACTGCTTGTCACCCCTATAGTGGCTAGCTAACGATTGGATGTATTCTTAAACAGAGAAGCTATTATTTGTTCCTTTATTTCTTTTTCTACCAAATTAATTTTACAGATTAATTATTCTACGCAGTGAAGAGAGTGTTGTCTTGGCCCAGTTTCATTTGTATATAAATATATATTTTTATCCTGTCAAGAGTGGTTTTTAGAACCGTTAAAAATTTAAATTTTAAAAATGATTACAAAAGTGATATTTAAATCAAATTTGTTATTCAAAGCAATTGAAAATGATATCAGATATAGGACCACCACAGCTGTTTTTTGCGAAGCACATGTGAGCTATTTGTCCAAAATAATGCAAACAATATTAACCTATAAACAAGCCTCCAATAGCTGCTCATTTATCAGCATGAGCTAGTGGTTTTATGCGGTCCCACAGGTAATAATCAATAGGTATCAAAAATCGCACATACCGTGGAGGCCCCCCCCCCCCCCACCTAGGGGCACATTAATCAGTCTTTATAGAATACTTGACCATCTAGACCTGTGCTGCTGGGGGTATAAGGGAGCCCAGACCCCTGAAGTTAGCAGGAGTAAAACTGGAAGCTCTACGTTATTTCCACGGGAATCAGTGAGCCCCAGAGTTCCGCTATTTGTCTCTTTAGGCATTTAGCTGTTCTCTGGCTGATTTTTGAGGTTGGCCCTTCGGGAGTATCGTGGTGGTTGTGGTTTTGCGGCCCCATACAGGTTTTGCTTTATGGTGGCCGGGATTATCTCACCTTTAATAACACCTACCTGATGCATGCTAGTTGTATGTATTGTATGTATTCTGGATAGGAGTTGGATAGTCTCCAGCTCTTCAGCAAGGAGTAGTAGTTTGCAGCCCTGCTCTGGAACCGCTGAAATTGCAACTAGAAAGTTTCTGTTGCTAGAATTAGTCTTCGGCCTCCTAGGGCATGAGTGGCGCTGCTTTTCACTCACAGTGGTTTGACCACCATCTGATTAAGGCCCACGGCCAGATGCACGAAATACCGTGGAGGCCAATTTATAGATTCTGTACTCAAAACTAACCAGCCTGCTGTAATTTGAGCTCCAGCTTATTTTTTTGAAGAAATAAATTTCGGGGTGTAAAGCGATTCAAACGATGTACGGTAGCTGTATGGTATATTGTGCATTTATTTTATTCCATGTTCGCGAATTTTTGCTCATTAACAAGTTAGTTAAATCAAAATGGACCCTAATCGCTTAACAATTTATTGTTGACTTAATTGATGAGCGATAGTCAAAAGAAAACTAAGTAAGTAATTTTAGCATTTAGCTACTGCTGATGATATGCCACAGTATACTCGAGCTGATAGTAAATGTCAGATAGTGAACGTTGTATGAAAGTTCATTTTTTTTAAAATTGTCTATATAAGGATCAAGTTTAAAGTGACTTTTCTTTTTCACTTAATATTTTATAAACATATCGGTTTTCCAAATAATATTTATCACCACTGTAATAACTGTCAACTGAAAAGGTATAAAATTTTTACACTTTTGGCAAAGTGTTTTTTAATTAGAAGTCGTTAATATTAAAAAATCATCAGAACATGTTATGAATATTACAAAAATCTCTTAATTATCAGTTGCATAAAATTAATACTTGTACTGCAATTAAAAGGAAAATGGTATTTCAGTTGTTAACACAAACAGAAAAAAAATTTTTTCTCCATCTATTTATTCCTTTTCATATTTTGTTATTTACTTTTCCATTGAATAAACTAATTGGAATAAATCCACTAACAGAAAAAAGCTCGATAAAAAAAAATGTCATAAACACTAGATTATCTGGACATTTCAAAGAAAATAATTGGAAAAATAACAGAAACATATGGCAACGAAAGAAAAAATAGTTTAACTAAAATGGGATTTAGTAGGGAAAAAGGAAAGCAAGGCAAAAGTAAGGAAAAATTGATTGCTATTAAACTCGCATAAATCTTTTTCTGTAGATATCAAAAACATCATCATGATAACGTCAATGATCTGATGTTTTGAATAGTACAAGTTAAGAATAAGATTGAGGACTGGCAATAGTCAATCAAAAGATTATATATTTTTTTTTTCAATACACTTAAGTTTAGGATGGATTACAGGCAATCGCCTTAGTTGTGGAGAATTGTATTAAAGCACAGAACTTAAACATTTAACTGTGGACATACGAAATTTAAGGCGCTTTGTAACAAATATCTTTGTAAACGTTCTTTTTAATAAAATTTTCACACCATTGAGGAGAATTTAAGAAACATTTTGTTCATTAATTCGTTATTACAAATCAATCATAAATTAAATTATCAGACTTTTTTTACTTTCTACCTTTTCATTTATTTTTATATTTTATATATTGATTCTTATGACTTTGCTACAGCTATGACCTTTTAAAGAAAAATTTCAATTTATTAGAAAAACATACATTTTAATGTTTCATAGAAATTAAGTTTACAATAACTTAAAACAACAATTTTTAAAACTTCATTCCTCAAGACTTTGCTTGTGACCGTAAAATAGCCCTTAATTTACCAATATTATCTTGGCTGGTCAGAATATTTTATGCTTTTTCCTGTGGCGATTTTCTTTAAGACACTTCAAAGCCTTTTTTTGCATTTTTTACTTCCTTCTATATTAACATTTATTTAAAATTGCTTCATTTAATAAATATCTCTTATTATTTTTTCGGTCTTTTTAAATTAAGAAGAAGAAGAAGCTTTCCATAGGAAAGCGAAATATCGAAAAGAAAAATATATAAATTGTTAATTTAATTTAAAAAGACCGAAAAAAGAATAAGAGATATTTATTAAAGATAAAAAAGGTCGATTAAAAAACTACAAAAATTGCTTCATTTATTTATTTAATCGGAAAAATATTTTGTTTCCTTTTAATTACATATTATAATGACTGAGCAAATTTAAGGTTAGGCAGTAAATTTGCTTAAAACACACACTTTTTTTGATACCGGTTAATAATAGAATATGATGCCGGTCAAAAGTCGGTCTCTACCATGTAGGAAGATGTCCGCTTTAGCATATTTTGCAACAAAGCTTCGTTTATCTCGTTAATGCAAAGAAAAAATTTTACATTTCAGAGCGTCAGTTATTTGTGGGTTATTCACGTAAACCCAATCCCTCAAATAGCGCCAGAGAAAATAATCCAACAGCGTTAAAGCATAAAAACGAGGTGGCCAATTGACATCACCAAATCGAGAAATTACGCGACCAAGGTATTTCTCATGCAATAACTGAATTGCTTAGCTGAATGAATTGTGGCGCCTTCTTGCAAAAATTAAAGATCCCTGATCTCAACATTAGCCAATTGTGACTACAGAAACTTGGCCAAGTTACATCATCAAATCGCGAAATTACGCGACCTGAGTTAGTTTATTGCTTAACTGACTTCAGTTATTGCTTAACTGAATGACTTGTGGCGCTTTTTTGCTGAAACCAAAGATCACTGATCTCAACATTAGCCAATTGTCACAATAGAAACTAGGTTGGCATGGTTTGATAGCGCAGATAAATCACGGTGACAATGTTTCCTGGCTCATTTTTCGAAAAAATGCGGCCCATTGATGACGCCTGACCATAAACTAGATTACACTGTCACTTTCTTTGAATGTAATCGTTTTGAATTTTGTGAGCCCTATATGCGTTATTTGCGACAATTTTGTTTATTTTTTGTTGAAAGTTAGTCTCATCACTAGAAATAGCGCCGGGCGGTTTTAATTTTTGAAACAATTGCACTTTACAATCATTTAGTCGTTACGAACTTCGATGTTCCAGGCTCATTCTTCACACTTTACTGTACAGCAGCTAATCCCCCCAGGGGCATATAAATATGGTCTTTATAGAATATTCCACTATCTAGACTCAGTGCAACTGTGGTATAAAGGGAGCCCAGTCCCCTGAAGACAGGCAGGTGGTCAACTGGAAACTCCACTTTATTTCCACGGGGATCAGTGAGCTCGCAGAGTTCATTATTTGTCTCTTTAGACTTATAATAGTTCTCTGGCTGATCATTGGTGTTGGCCCCTATATGGGAGCATCGTGGTGGTTGTGGTTTTGCGGCCCCATATCCTATGGTTTTCTATGGTGGCCAGGATCATCTCGCTGATAATGACACGCTAAGTGAATGATCCAGTCCAGTGAGCATGCTTGACATGTGTTCTGGACAAGGAGTTAGAAAGTCTCCAACTCTTTAGCAAGGTGTGATAGTTTGCAGACCTGCCCTGGAATTATTCAAGTTGCAACTAGGTGGTATCTGTTGCTTAGAATTATGTCTTCGGCTATCTAGGACGTATGTATAACGTTCCAAATTATACAAAGTGGTTTGTCCACCATCTGATTAAGACTATATAGTCAGGCGCGGATGTAAAACAAATCACACTCTGTACAGCAGCTAATTTTACATCATTACTGCCACTACAGCATATTGTGTTGGTATACTATCTGCAAAAATGGCCTGAGTATTGAATTTAGTGGTTAGATTATGCACAGCGATATCGGAAGGAGTCTGATTTAGAAGAAGGACTGCTCGAATTTTGTGATGTAATACAATGAATATTTCACCGTTCTGATGAGAAATTTTCACAAGTAAAAATTTTTTGCTCAAGAGTGTAACGTTCCGTGCTTAAAATTTTGCAATTTTATACTTTGTTTTTCTATTTTTTTTAAGAGAATTAGCTCGTCAGGCAACAATGCCTATTTAGTCGCAACCGTGCTATATTGTTTAGGAAAGAGATAGAGAAGAGATGAGACAGGTGGTGAAAGTAGAAGTTATCGGAAATTAACTGTCGTATATGAGAGCACAGCGACCAGTTACCATGCCTTCATCACTGAGCAGCCCCAACGACAGTGAAATTTTTATTATTTTTTTTTTAGTGAAAACAGGCAAGATGTTAGTTGGGAATCGAACGCACAACCTCAAAACTGCTAAGCTACTACACTACCTATTAGCCTACAGGGATACCAATTTTATACTAAATGAACGTCAAATAATGAACGCTCAATTCTTCATATGTAATTATTTGGTAGACAATTTACCTCTTAGCCTCAAATTTGCCCACCTGATATTCTTTCAGTTAATGATTTAATTAGAAATTTTTGTATTAATTTTTTAATTAAATACATAATTAATTAAAATGAAAATTTAATTAGTTTTCAATAACAAAATGAATTAAACCTTTAAAAGGTACAAAAAACATTTAATTGTTTTAATTATTTATGGAAACGGACCTTTTGTTCTTTTCTAATTGCATGTACTGTTGATTCAGTTAAAACTGGTTATTGATTTAATTAATTTTTAATTGGAACTTTTTGCAGTTTTTTTAAATTAAATAAATAATTAATAAAAGTAAAAATTTAATTAATTTTCAATCTGAAAATGAATAAAACCTTTAAGAGGTATAATTGTGTAATTTTAAAGAACTCTAGAGTTTACTGGGGCGCAGGATTTTTCATCCATAGCATCCATTTTTAGTGCTACTATATCTGTAGAGAAAACTGTTTTAATTTAATCAATCGCATTCATTCATTCTTTGATTGCTTTACTATAAAACCCATGATATATGCAGACTGAAAGCTCGTTATTTATTTACATTTCCTGTGATAGACTTACCTCCGGATCTTTTAAAGTATAGACATTGTGAAATATACTCTGCCGTAAGAAGTAGCCAAGCCTTTTTCTAAGCACTGGTTTGTTAAAGTATATAATATATTGGGCGATTGCAGGTTGGGTGTTTAACTGACTCACGGCGTCTTTTATATATATCCGTCGTCATCTTACAGTGAGTGAATTTCATAAAAGCAAGCATTAACTTTAAGCATTCTTTTTAGTCAAACAGACATAAGTGTCACTTTCTTTTTGCAGATTATTTTAAATCCACTTGCCTCGTAGATAAAAAAATTAATTAGGAAAAAATGAATTTTCTAGAAAGTTCTGCTTTCTTTGTGATAAGAATTTTAATTTAATAAATAAATTTAATAAATAAATTAAAAAAAATTGTTTACAATTTTCGACCTTTGGATTTTCTTAAGTTTTATTTTATGTCACGGTTTTAGCTGTCGTTTATTAACAGAAAAAAAATAAAACTTTTAACTCTTTTTAAAAATATTGCAAAAAATACTTCAAAGGCAAACGGAAGCCAAGAATAGCGAATGTCACAGAATTTTATTTTTATTTAAGTGCGTACTTCAACAACAACAACAAAACAAAATATACTCAACGTTAAAACTTTCGTATTACTAAAAGAGCTTTACTTAAAATCTGCTTTTTTGTAACAGTGACTCTGCATAAAAGGGATCAAAATAAAGTACATTTTTTTTTCTCCCAGATGGAACACAGCAGAAGGAACGAACGCAAGAATATGAAAAAAAGCATGTGATGGAATTTTTTCCCCTATTTTTTATTATATTTTCTATTGTTTTTCTCTCTACCTTTTCTAATTTTTGCATTTCTGTAGTAAAATGATTAAATGAAGAGCATTTCTTTAAACAAAAGTTTTCTGAATTGTTATTGTAGGTGGAAAAAAAGTAATATGCAACTTTGTTAAGAGAAAGTGGTTCTTTTGTACTAATTTAAGTTAAATGCCTGTGTAGTAGTAGTAGTTCATATAGAAAATATGTTAAATAAGTGAACACAGCAGTGAACAATTTATGCAAATAACAAATTTTGCTTATATTCTTTTTTATATTCCAATTTATTTTTATATCCCTTATAGTCTGCAATGTAGCTTCATACATATATATATATTTATGTATACACTTCAACTTGCCTGTGAGTAAAGTAAAACAAAAGTTTGTAAGTAGTATTTTTTAATATTTAAAATTTTTTTAAATTTATAGACAAACAAATTTTTAATATTCTAAACAAATGAATAATTTTACTTCGGCTTAAGTTCATGAACATTTCGGTGACGAGTTTTATTTAGAAATTGTTGATTAAATTTTTAAAGAAAACAGTAAAATATAAACAGTAGTGGAATGTAAAGCCGCCATTGTTGTTTCTAAATATGCAATGGAATGCCCTGTTTTGTTTTGTATGACGGCAACACATATAAGCTCAGCGAAATACCAATAAATTTCTGATTTACATTTGTTTTCTAATACAAAATAAAACATAGCATCCCAAAAAATAATCCACTGGTGTTTAATCATACGATCTGGCTAGCCACTTTACTGCTGACTGTCGTTAAATTTGATTTGATTCCTTCGTTGGCTGCGTGTCATGTGGCACCGTCCTGTTGAAACCACTTCTCAGTGATATCCACGTCATCCATAATAGGCCAAAAATGAGTTGTTAGCATCTCGCGGTAGCCTCCCTCCGGGGCACATAAATATGGTCTTTATAGAACTTCGACTATCTAGACACAGTGCAACTGGGGAAAAAGGGAGCCCAGTCCCCTGAAGGCAGCAGGGGTTCAACTGGAAACTCCACTTTATTTCCATGAGGATCAGTGAGCCCCAGAGTTCATTATTTGTCTCTTTAGACATTTAATAGTTCTCTGGCTGATTATTGAGGTTGGCCCCTAAATGGGGGTAACGTGGTGGCTGTGGTTTCGCGGCGGTCAGTTTTTAATGGTGGCCGGGTTCATTTCACCTTTAATAACACCTACTTGGTGAAATGTTCCCAGATCCAGTGAGCATGCTAGACATGTGTTCTGGACAGGAGTTGGAAAATCTCCAACTCTTAAGCAAGGAGTGATGATTTGCAGTCCTGCTCTGGAATCATCGAAGTTGCAACTAGAAGGTTCTGTTGCATAGAATTATAGCTTCGGCTTCCTAGGACGAGCATGACGTTCCAAATTATGCAGTGGTTTGGTTAAGGCTTCATGGCGAGGCGCGGTAGCCACCCCGCGCTAGGGTGAGAATGACGTTGCTTTTCATTCCACAGTGGTTTGACCACCATCTGATTGAGGTTTACAGTCAGGTGCAGATGTAAATCTTATCACGAAATATCGCAATAGCCTCTCCCCCGCGGGCACGCAGTCTTGATGGAGCTCTTCCCAATTTTGACCTTGTGCCTTTAGGGATTAAAAGCGGCGCTAGTGGCCTGGGCTAGCAGGAGATCGATACTTAAAATCCGACCAGTGACTTATTATACACACCCTAGTACCATGTGCAATAGGCCCTGTTCTGGTTGTTGGTTAGGCTCTTCGGAAAGCAACGTTGTGGCCGTCGTTTAATAGGGTTTGGAAGAATGTTCTGAAGAGGTGTTAACGAAAAGATAAAGTTAACATCCAACTAAATGTTCTAGTTGCGTTTGTAACAGGACTAGTTATTGAATAGTCTACAACGTGTACTTGAAAATTGCTACTGAGGCGTATACGCACCTAGTGTGTATGCGTCTTAGGGTGTGGGTGATCCCTTTTCTACACCCAGTGGTCCCATGGCTCGGTGCTGATGGAAATCCTATCACACATTTCGTGATAGTGTGATGCATTGACCGTTGCTGCATTTTCAGCCTCATCTTCAAAAAAAACGTTGCAATTACGCCTCCAGAACACATAGTGCACCATACAGTGACATGTTATGCATGCAAAGTCTTCTCAATAATGGCTCTAGGATTTTCAGAAGCCCTAATGCGGGAATTTTAATTATTGACGTACCCTGACAAGTGAGAATGGGTTTCGTCTGAAAAAAAAGATTTTTTCATAAAAATCAGCCGGTTGTTCCTAAATAAATTGAGCAAATCTACGGCAATGTTTATGGTCGGTTGACTTCGATTGCTGCACCAGCTGAACCTTGTAAGGCTTTAAATTCAAATTCTTACCCAAAATTCGCCATATGGTGGTTTTGGATAGCACCAATTGTTGAGAATTGACATATTTGGATTTGCTTTAACACTGTGGCTCACGGGTATCATGTTTCCAGTTAAACGACTCGGTCGAATATGCGTTAGTGTTCGCATATTTTATATTGAGCCTGAGTCCACCGACAAAATTCTCAATAGCGGGGACAGAATAACGACTATGTGGTCCGAAAATATCATAAATTTTAGGAAATGTAACTTTAACAGAACCACCATTTCATAATGGATTTTAATTATTTTATTGCGATTTTCGTGCGAAATTGAATTCTTTGTAACAATTGCCAATGCATCTTCTACAAATACGTCAAAAAACTAAATGTCAAAACTATTATGTTGTTGTTGTTGAAAAACAAACTTCTTGTTGAAAAACCCGATATATAGAAATTGATTTTATTTTTTGCTTTCCTTCGTTACGTCTTTTATGTACATGCAGGTATGGAGGAAAAATAATTCATTTACACTGTAGTTGGAAGCATGTCGAATTTGATTGTTAACGCTAAACTTTCTTCTTTCGGGGACACGCAGTCAGATGGATTTTTACCCAACTTTGACATTCGCTTTCGTTAGTAAAAAACGGCACTAGTCGCTTGGGTCGGCGTATATAAAAAACATTTGAGCAACAAACTTAAAAATGAAAAGGTGTTTCCATAGATGTCATGATTTTGACGATTAAGTTTTTAACGATAAATAGGAGATGGTAAAGTCTAATATATTGTGCCTAATATATTGTGCGGAATGCTTTATGTATAAGTCAAAGTCGTACTTGCACTAAAAATTTATGTTTAAGGTTCTCTAAACATCCCGACGAAGGTGAAGATTCCCATATGTATGTATTGCAATAGATATGACAAATGTGTTATGGTGACATCAATGTTATGGTATGTTATGGTGGACAAGAAAAAAACTTGCTTGAAATAGTAAAATAGAAACAAAACTGACGTTGTGAAAAATAAAATATGGAAATAAAAAAATTTCAAAGTGCTAGCGAATTTCAACAACAAACACCTGAAGTGATCTTATTTCACTTAAAGCTGCAAATCCTTTTATAAAGAAAATAAATATGTGTAGTTTTTAAGTGAAATATTTTTTGAATTATAAAAATAGTAAATAATTTTGTTTAAATTTCTAAAGTCTTTAAATAAAAGAAAACTTTAAATTTGGAAATATTTGCTAGTGCTTAACGAAGCTCAAAAAGATGTTTGACGAATTATGAAAATTTATTATTTATTTAAAGTTTTATTAAAATATAATTGCCGGTTATTGGCTTTTCACTACTGAAAGGCCTGCAATAAAAATATGTTTTCAATTTTACCTTCTGGAACATTTTTATGCGAACACTTCATTTGTTCATGTGTTCATTGCATGTCAATTTGTTTATTTAACTGTAGATGTTTAATTTTTGCCATTAATTGAAAATGTCTTCCTGTGTATGAGTGTGTGTGTATATGTGTACTTATGTACGTATTCAAAATATTGTATTCTCTTCCTTTTTCGCAAAATATTTGTTTTCATTATTCGAAATGTTTGCTTTAAGCAAACATTTACCCCTGACAATTGTTGACATACGTGCAAATTAACGTACTTGCCTTTTGAACATATTCATTCTTATTGTAAATTGTACATCTGAACGTATTAGCCATTCAAATGAAATAAAACAAAATTTGTTTTAACAATTTTAAATGCAAATTTCGCTCATCAAATAACGCAGTAATCAGCCTTAAGATTTTTAAGATACAAAAAAAATCTAAAGACAATTGTCTTGATCAAGAAATCTTATAATGCTTCAAGTAAAATGGAATATGAGTGAAATAATTATTTATGTCGAATTAATTTTCGTATTATTTGACACTGACACGTTTTACAAAACGCATTAAAAATTTAAGACGATGGAATAAAAACCGAAAATATTTTAAATATTAAAGAGATTGTAAAAAATGTTTAATATAATATTGCAAAACTCTAGTATGAATTACACTATTAATTATTTGGAAATAATTAATGCATCAATATGACCGTATTGATAATCTTAATGAAATACACCACGATATTATAAAACTCGGCGGGAAATAATAAGGTTTTTGCACTACAAAACAGGCAAGTTTCACATTAAGATTTAATTAAATAATTAATCGATTTAAACACATTTTTATTAGAATTATTCTTTATGTCCTTTTGAAATAAATATATAATTATATCAAGTAAAAATGTAATTAAATTGTAATATAAAACCACGGTTTATACTGTTAATTATTTAAAAATAATTAATGCAACAATAAAATTGTTTAAAGGTCTGCGTGAAATGTTATACAATGTTATTGCAACCGTGCAGGACAAACCTTTGTTGAACTACAAGAACTCTTATTTGTATTCTTAATAAAGTTTAATTGTTTCAATTATTTACTTATTGTAAATATATATTTAAATTAATTAAAACTTTAATTAAACCAAGTGAAAGCTTTAATAAAAGCAAAAAATTTTTTCGGTTTAGTTTTCCATTGAAAGTAAAAAATATTTCTCAATCATAATATGAGCAATAAAGGGTGTTTTTTTAAGCCCAAAAAACTTGAAATTGTAAAAAATAACACAAAAAATTAAACTGTAATCAAAATTTCTTTTTTATTCGAAGGATCAATACGTGACATTAACATTTGAAAATGATTTCGGGCATATGGGCACCGCGGCTGTTCTTGACGAAGCTCATTCTGGACGTCCAATTTTGGGCCACTTTTTCGAGCACTGCTGGGCGTATGTCACGAATAACACGAACAATGCTGATCTCCAAGGCGTCAATTGTTGCTGGTTTATCAGCATAAACCAGTGACTTCACGTAGCCCCACAGGAAATAGTCGAGTGGTGTCAAATCGCACGACCTTGGAGGCCAATTGACAGGTCCATTTCTCGAAATCAACTTATCGCCAAATTTTGATTTCAATAAGTCGATAGTTGCGTTCGCTGTATGGCATGTAGCGCCATCCTGTTGAAACCACATCTCGTCCGGATCAATGTCATCCATATTTTCAAACAAAAAATCATTGATCATGGTGCGGTAACGATCTCCATTGACCGTAACGCAAACTCCGGCCTCATTTTTGAAGAAATAAGAAATAAGCATGAAAACCGCACCAAACGGTGCATTTTTCTGGATGTAATGGAGTCTGTAGGGTCTGTTGTGGATTGGTCTCACTCCATATGCGGCAATTTTGGTTATCAACAAACCTGTTAAGCCAAAAATGCGCCTCATCGCTGAACACAATTTTGCGATAAAACAACGGGTCAGTTGCCAACTGCTCTAGAGCCCAATCGGCGAAAGAACGACGCATATAATGGTCTCGTGGCTTCAATTCCTGCACCAGCTGGATCTTATACGGGTGTAGGCAGTGGTGATATTCAGCCGGTACGGGGCGGTACGCACGTACCGGTTGTTAACATTTTTAAAATTTTCCGTACCGGTTGTTGTATATTAAAAAAAGTATGTTTTTAAGTAAAAGTAAAAGTATTGATAAAAACATTCTAAAATTTTTAAAAAATATAAATATTTACCTGCCATTATCGATCAAATACAGAAAATCTTACAATAAAATAAAAATTTGGGATTTAAAATTTTTTTCGGTTTTACTAAAAAAAATCTAATTAAAACTGTCTAATTTGAATTTTAGTACTTTTAATTTCCACTACAATCCAAGAGATGGCATTGAATTATGGAACAAAATTTATGGAATTGAAAAATTCCTACTGAGCATGTTTAAAGTTGCATTTTAATAGGTGGTTTCACCGCGTAACCACTAAGCTTGAAAGGGTTAACGGAAAATTCTGTAGATTTTGGATTTTTATTACATTCCAGATTTATAGTTCCACTTGTGGCAAAGCTTATATCTACAGAAATAAGAAGAATTATTTTTGGAAAACTGATAAATACAGGTTTTACAATTTCAATTATTATTGATGAAGCCTCAACTCTTTCACACAAAAGCGTTTTAGTAGTTTATTTGAAATCTGAAATTCAAGATTCCGATGATAGTGTAACAGTTTTTATTGATCTTGTCGAATTAGAAGGAACAACATCAGAAATAATTTTTAAACCTTAATATCAGTTCTTGAAAAACATGGTTTTAATGAAAAATATTTACATGAAAATTTTATTGGATTTTGCTCAGACGGTGCTAGTGTAATGTTAGGAAAAAAGGCTAGAGTTTCTGCAAGAATTTTAGAACATTTTCCAGATATTAGCATCTGTCTTTGTTTAGCGCATCGTATTCAGTTAACTCTAGATGATGTTATCAAAGAAGTAAATGAAGTTAATAACTTTAGATATTTTCTCGATAAACTTTATTCGTATTATCATACTTCAAATAAACATCAACAAGAATTAAATAATGTTTCTAAAGAACTTGGTACTGAAGTACACAAAATAGGTAGAATATTTGGTCCTCGAGGGGCAGCCTGTAGTGCTAGGACCGCCAAAGCAGTTTGGAAATCATATAAGGCCTTATATATTCACTTTAGTCAAAATAAAGAAATTGAAATAATGTCATATTTCAAAAATGAAAATTTTTAAAAGATTTAGGTTTAATAAACGACATATTAGAAGAAATTTTTGTACTGTCTACAGCTTTACAAGAAAGAGATATTTCATTAATTAGAGCTGATAGATTGATAAGGCGAACGATGAATCTATTCCAACGTTTCAAATTAAATAAAGGAACATATGAAAAAGAAGCAGATGATATTATTAAAACGAAAAAATACAATATTCCATTTGAAATTAATAGAAAAAAACAAATGGTTGTTTCGAGAGATAAATTTTTTGATTGTTTAGAAAAACATATGAAAACGCGTTTACTATTAGACGATAAAAATGTAAACTATAATCTCTTAATTTAATTTATTAATTCCAGAAACATAGCCGGGTGATATTTTTGAAGCACCATGGATTGAAGGTGAAAATAGGTTAGAGCATTTAAATAAAATAATCAAATACATCATTCCAGTAAATGATTTTTGAGATTTTGTTGATGTGCGAGATAGAGAATCTAAAAATATTAATACTATTTTGAGAGCAAAAAGAATTTTAAATGTAATTGCTGTTAATTCCGCAGAAGCTGAAAGAGGATTCAGCACAATGAACAATATCATTTATGATAAGAGAAATTCGTTGTTAATTGAAACAACAAGTAATTTAATGACAATAAATTTAATGGGAAAATCGATTGAGGATTTTGATGCAATACCATATGTTAAATTATGGTTGCGAGAAGGGTATCATATGGCAAGTGACAAACGTGTCAAAGCAGCCGCACCTAATTTGCCGTTCCTAAACCAAAATTTAATTTGGAAATTATTTAATTAATTTTATATACTATTTTTTATACTATTATATATAATATATGTATTTCTTATGTAAATATGTAAATAAATAACTATTATGAAGTAAATATAACCTACAATAGATTTTTTCCATGCGTACCGGTTGTTAAAAAATTCGAATATCACCACTGGGTGTAGGCCGAGATCTTTGCACAAAATTTTCCACGTAGTGGACGGATAGAGCCCCAATTCCTGCGACCGACGACGAATTGATAAATTTGGATCTTCTTCCACACTTTCGTTTACAGCGGCGATATTCTCTTCAGTACGCACATTCCTTCGACGTGTTGGTGTTATTGCATCCTCTAGAGAGTATGTGGTACGAAATCTATCGACAGTTCGACGAATGGCTTGTTCAGATGCACGATTACGTACGCCATAAAAATGACGAAGTCGTCTATAAGTTGCGCGAAACGACGACTGATTTTCAAAGTAAATTTGGATAATTTCGTAGCGTTGTTCAAGCGAGAGTCTATTCATGATGATTTGTCAGAGTATACTGAAACAAATAAAAAAAAATGTTTCATCAAAATTTAATTTTTTGTGTTACTTTTTACAATTTAAAGTTCTATCTAGCTTAAAAAAACACCTTTTACATGCTGCTTACCCAGCCTTTTTTACAAATCCTAATGAAAGTCACTCTTTGTGAAAATATTTAAAATTCGACAGGTACTGTTTTTGTTCTTTTAAATGCTCTGGCAACAATAATGCCCATAGAAAATTCAATGTGTTGGAAACAGTAAACGTTAAGGCAATCCATGACCCCAATTATTAAATCAAATTTTATAAAAAAGTTTTGCAAGTAGCTATGAGTAACACCAGGCTTAAAACTGTTATAAATGCCATGGGGTTTCTACAAAACAAATTTTAAAAATTGTAAAAAAAATTGTAACAAATAGCAATTAAGGGCAAATTTATGTTATAAGTTGAAAGGAATTTGTGTTCAGAGAGATGTCATCATACAGTCAAGGTGGCAATAAAGAATTTTATTAAATTTTTTTTGGTCATTTTTTCATTAATTTTTTCTAAGCATCTACTTTTCTGGTTGAATATGTGAATAACACATACACACACATAAATACTTAAAATGTGGAAATATGGCATTAGAAAATGGGTGCCTAAAGCAATTTTCGGCAATAGGAGAACCTGTAAATAACTTAATTTATTTTTTGAAAGTCACGAAGTAAAGGGTCCGCTATCTAATGTTTTTTTTTCAACTATTACTTATTTCGTGAATGATAACACTCAGCTCATGTTTGATTTGACGGAATCAAAACGCTGAACGAATATGGTTGTATATCGACTTACAGAAGATGCCAATTTTGAAAAAAAAAAATCATTTTTTCAGATGGAGCTAATTTTGATCTTGGCGGGTATGTAAACAAGCAAAATTGTCACATTTGGGGCACAGAAAACCCTCATGCATACATTGAAAGGCCAACGCACCCAAAACGAGTCACTGTTTGGTGCGGATTTTGGTCCAGAGGCATAATTGGGCCATTTTTCAGTTGTGGCCGTTACAGTTAATGGCGATCGTTATCGGGCCATGTTGAACGAATTTTTGTTCACAGAAATTGTAGAGGAGAATATTGGGAACATTTGGTTTCAACAGAACGGCGCTACGTGTCACACAGTTGAAGCTACACTCGATGTTTTGCACCCTATTTTTGAAGATCGCATTATAAGCCGCAGAACTGATGTCGTTTGGCCACCTCGGAGCTGCGATTTAACACCGTTTGACTATTATTTGTAGGGTGCCGCCAAACATAAGTGTTACGCCGACAAGCCAGAGACAATTGACGCTTTAAAGGAATATATTCGTGAAACACAGCTGCACACAATGGATAATATGTTTACAAATTGGACCGATCGTGTATGCTACTACATGGCCAGCAGGCAGCCATTTGAATGAAATTATTTTCCATTATTAACCGGAAGAATTGTAGTTTCAAGTAAAAAAATGAAATTTGAGAAAAAATTCAGTAGTTTTGCTTATAGCATTAAAAACAAAAAAAGTTATTTGGCAGACCCTAGCTATTTTAAAACCGGCAATTAATAATCTATTCAAAAAAATTATATGCGGGAAAATAACCTATTTGTTCAACATGCAAAAAAAACAGAAGTAAAAGTAACATTACTTCTGGAACAATTTATAGCTGAAACATTCAAAATCCTATAACCAAATAAAATATTGTCTAGACATGAAACTTTGATATAAAAACTGATGTATCTTAATGTATGTAACTATATGTGAGCCCCTCGTAGTTATGGGAGTGCGAGACTGGAACACGCTATAACAACCACCGCAAAATTATTGTGTCACAGGAAGCAGTATGTTTAACATTGCCGCAAACTTAGGTTACCCCTACGGTACTCATACTGCCGCCGCCGTTCCAAAAGAACAACCTTAACATATGCCAGTAATCTACTGATAATAACATAATCTGCAATATGTGACATAATCATATATTATTTCCTAATACATCCTGCATTTTCGCGCACTCTGATAGAACTGTGAATGAACCAAAACACATATTTAGGATCTTCTATATGCTCATCACAATGCGGAAGAAGAGCTATCAAGTCTGAAACAAAATAAATACGATTGAAAACAACCGTACCCACCCAGCAACTGTACAAGTTAAAAATATACGTAACTATACTGCTGGTAATACCACACTTCAGTGCATAAGTCCATCCATCTACCATTGAAAGTCGATGTCCACTTCATCCGCTAATATATCAATTGGCATCATGGTTGCAATGACTGAAACAGCCTCATCAGATACAGTCTTATATGCAGAATATACTTGTAGTACCGTCAGTCTGTACGCAGAACTAATTTTTCTGCAATTTTTTTATCAGCAAGATAGATGCTGCCCATATTGGAGATGCATAGAGATTTATACTTCTTTTTTAGGTACTTGGGAGCTCTCGTGTTTCGCTTCAGGCAACAATGCCTATTTAGTCAAGTACCGTGCTACATTCTTTAGGAAAGGGATAGGAAGAGATGAAACAGGTGGTGAAAGTAGAAGGATAGTCGGAAATTAACTGCCGTATAAAGACAGCAACAGCGACCAGTGACTATGCCTTCATCGCTGAGCAGCTCCACCGACAGTCAATTTTTATTTTTGTAGTGAAAAAAAACCAAGGTCTTCGGTGGGAATCGAACCCACAACCCCCATACTGACAAGCTAGTACACTACCTACTAGCCTACAGGGCTCTTGCATAATTGCGAACTTGTTTATATGATAGTCAATAACAGTAGCTAAATGTTTAAGGCCGTATATATAACAGCTACAATACGGCAAATGTTGACTTCAAATAGGTCAGTTTTTATTTTCTTTCGTTCGGATTAGCACTCAGGGAATGACGTCTACTCATGCAATCCATTGTACCAGAACTAGGACCCCCCGGGGGCACATATGTATGGTCTTTATAGAACTTCGACTATCTAGACACAGTGCAACTGGGGGAAAAAGGGAGCCCAGTCCAGAAGTCAGCAGGGGTACAACTGGAAACTCCACTTTATTTCCACGGGAATCAGTGACCCGCAGAGTTCCGTTATTTGTCTCTTTAGATACTTAACTGTTCTCTGGCTGATTGTTGAGGATGGCCCTATATGGGAGTAACGTAGTGGTTGTGGTTTCGGGGCCCCATAACAGTATAATGGTTATTATGGTGGCCAGGATCATTTCACTGTTAATGTACTTCTCTCTATCCCTTTCTCTTCTCTATCCCTTTCCTTTAGAATGTAGCACGGTACTTGACTAAATAGGCATTGTTGCCTGAAGTGCTACTTCTCTTTAAAAAGAAAAAAATGAAAGAAAATGACACCCTAAGTGAATGATCCAGTCCAGTGAGCATGCTAGACATGTGTTCTGGACAGGAGTTTGAAAGTCTCCAACTCTTAAGCAAGGAGTGATGATTTGCAGCCCTGCTCTGGAATCATCGAAGTTGCAACTAGAAAGTTCTGTTGCATAGAATTATAGCTTCGGCTTCCTAGGACGTGCATGACGTTCCAAATTACGTAGTGGTTTGATCCACCATCTGATTAAGGCTTCATGGCCAGGCGCGGATATAAATCGAATCACACAGTACCAGAACTAGGAAATTAGTTCACACAGTCTCCAATTTGAATATTCTTGTTTCCACAACTTTACGGCTGGTAAGTAGTCTCTGTTTTATACTCAGCTAACGAAATACCTATTGTCCTAAGCCATGATCTAACCAACTGTCTCAGCTTCATTGATAGTTTTCGGCACATTAACAAATCTGCATAACCGACAATTTTCATAAGATTTACATGTACGTATGTATTTTTTTGTCTGGTTGCGCCAAGAATGCGGGAATCTTCTTAAGATACTGTTATTAAGGGATGACAGCATGCATGATTCGCACCCAAATACTCGATTCCGGGAAGTGCCTACCTGCTAAGCACACACCCTGCACACTTCCACCACTCTCCCCGCCGGACTGCCGTTAGATGCTAAATCACGGGGCAGGTTAGCAATGCCTATGCTATATTTCGGAAGCGGCCTTTCTTTGTGCCTCTGCTCTTTGAAGGTTTACCTGAACAGCTATCACAATTGAGATGTTTTCATGCCATCTCTCTAAAACTGTCATATAGAAAATTAGGTCCTTTGGGCCTGGTATATTTGTCGACTGAGAAGCCTCCACAGTAAAAAACTGCATATGCCGCATCCCTGGACATGCCGGACAAAGAGGCGAGCTATCGTGTCGTTGTTTGTAGAGGTATTGACGATAGCCTTTATGACCTGATAGAAACTGCGTAATGTGGTAAGCACAGTCTTCTATCGGGCGCGACATCCATGAAATGATGTCCGGTATTATTCTGTGCATCCATCTACCTTTTGTAGAATTGTTTCACCTAGTCTGTCATAGAGCCATTAATGTAGCTCTTTCCTCCTCTTTTATACTTCTCATCCGTTCGCGATCCAAAGTTGGCCTAAAGAACACCGTATTGAGTTCATTTGGCATTATATCAGCAGGTAGCATTCCGGCCAAGGTGCATGCGGCATCATCAGATATTGTCCTAAAGCCGCTAACAACCTTTATTGCGCAAAGCCTATGCAACGTGTACGTATATCACAGAACTTCAAAATCACGATTTTTCTTGATTTTATTCAGCACAGAAGTTTTTGTTCATTTTAAAGAATAAAGAAAAATTCAATGATGATTAAAAATCATATTCATTCTGCTGAACATATCACACTATGAACAAGTTCGCACAGGCAAGAGAAAAGCTTGCAGTAAATTCATTGCATCCAAACGTTCTTATTTTCATTAATTCATACAACATGTTTGAACAAATGAACAAATTCATACACAATGATTTCTTGCTTTTTGTACTTTAATGTTTGATTTCTTGCTTTTTGTAATTCAAATGTTGTTCAAATGTTATTCAAATTGTGTGTGTTGAGTGGAAAAGGCAAGTAAACGAGTTGACAAGTGTGATTCTACCTATGATAAAAATAAGGCAGTGTTCAAACTGCAAGTTGTTCGGTTGCCTTAAAATGAACAACAAAAGAGAGTGTGTGGGCAAGTTTGATCATTTGCAAATAAAAGACAAGATTTTTGTGCCTTTGGTATTGTTGAACGGTTTTTTAATTAAGTGAAGTTCTCTGACGTGTATGTATGTATGTATGCAAGTGTGTGTATGTTTTTTATACGAGGAAAAAATCATCGAGAGATCCTGATAGTAAAAGGGAATTTAGTATTAAAACCACAACTAACTTTGGTTTATCCTGCAATGGAACTCGTTCTGCCATCGAAGTTCCCAAAGAACTATCTTAACTGCCAGCAACCTGTACATATATTTTTTCCTAGTAAAGCTTGTTTCGCAGAATCTGATCGAAAACTTGGGCAAATAAAAAACACAAGTTCGAGATCTTCAACAAGCTGATCACAACGCGAAAAAAGGCAATAGCTCTACCAAAACAAAATAAGTACAAACGAAAATAAGCGTGTTCACTCAGAAATTGTATAAGGTAATAGTTTACGCAGGCATACTGCCGGACATACTACACTTTTATCAGTTATCAGTGCAAAAGCCCATTTACGATTAAAAGTCGATGTCCGCTTCGTCTACCATCTGTGGGGACAAGCAGAAGTCCAAGGTTTGTGCTGATAATTCAGCAACAATTGATATCTTGTTATTTTTATCGTAGGACCTGTAATGCTTGAAAAAGTAGTACAAAATTGCATGTCCAGAATGTGTTTCTCCAGACAGCCGAGGTAGTTATTGGGCTGAAATTAGTTTTAAATGTCAATGCAATTTATTGATATTTTGGATAAAAATGTTAAAATTTAATTAAATATGAACTAATCTTTCAACGGTCTTTTAAATAATTTAACGATTTTATTTTTTTTTCTCTCGATATTTCGCTTTCCTGTGGAAAGCTTCTTCAGGAAATTATTTTTTATATTTTACAAAAACAAAAAATTTTAACAATTTGAAAAGAAAAAATTTTTGAAAACATTTGTCAAAACATATAAAATAATTTTCTTTTCAAATTTTTATAATTTTTTGTTTTTGTAAAATATAAAAAATAATTTCCTGAAGAAGCTTTCCACAGGAAAGCGAAATATCGAGAGAAAAAAAAATAAAATCGTTAAATTATTTAAAAGACCATTAAAAGATTAGTTCATATTTAATTAAATTAAAAAAGGTCGAATAAAAATAAAAGTAATTTTAAAATTTAATTTTTGGTTTTATTATTTTACAATTTTAAAATCTATCGGGCTAAAAGAAATACTTTAAATTTTAAATTCATGCAGAATTAAAATTTGCTCTCTAAAGAAAAAAAATTTACTTATTTAAATATTTTTATTTGGATTTAATTCCATACCAAAGGCATCAGAAGCATTATTACTTTTTGTTGTTGTTTTTGTGTGTTACTGCTTGTTACCATCGCTTTTAATAGTTTTTCCACACAATCAAATTTTGAGTATTTGTTTTAAGCTTATTTACTTAAATTTTTATTTTATTTTATATTTGTAAATTCATAAGTTTTCTTTTTTTCATTTACCATTTTTATTTATTTAATTTTCATTTTATTGCTTTTTTGTTAGTAAATCTTGTTTCATTTTTATTGTTTTTTTTTTCCTAATTTTCTGTTTGCATATTTGGATGTAAAAAAAAACGAAAAGAGCAAGAAAACAAAATAAAAGAAGGAAAAAAAAAGAATAAATAAACGTGAAAAACTGCACCAACAATAATAAAACAAGTGAAATAATTAACACTTTATGAGCAATAAAAATAAATTTTTAAACACTTGAAGCAAAATATTTTATATCCTCTAGTTTGATTATTTTTTATACTGCGAGTAAGAGTATACTACGAATAATATTCTTCTTATAATAAAATATCAGCTGGAAGAACACGTTATGTGATTTACAATTTAAAAAAGCTGTTGAATTATTTTGTTTTAAAACACTTTATTAAAAATGTTTTATTTATGTAAATAATACTGTTGCTTAATTTTATTCAGTTTTAAAAACATTAAGGCTTAAATTACATTTATGATGTTTTATTTTATTTGATCGCTAATTGCAAAATTTCGAATAAAAAATTGTCCATCTTCTTAAAAAAAAGTGTTGGCGTTTAAGCAATAAAAACAAAACTCTATTCAACAACTACATTCAGCAAAAGTTAGATATTTTGGATGCAGGATCTTGTTTAGACTCATATGTGGCAAATGTGTTTCTTAATAAGACTGTTAAGCCAAAGCTGAACCTTGTCGATTAATATAATTCTATGTTTTAAAGCCACTTAAAGTAATGACTGATCATAAACAGCAAATGCGACAGTTTGTTTGAAAGAAAACTCTTCCGTAATTTCTATCGAACTTAACGAAGCATTCCTTACAAAAGTTTATGACTGCTGGCCTTTCCGAACTTTTTGCGGGGTTAAGTAAGGTATCACACTGAAAAGCCAATTTATTTATTGGCAACTTAAAAAATATTTTTGTTCCAAACGTCTCGACTGATACAGCTTAGCTGACCCCACCACGGGGTACATTGATATGTTTTGACAGAATCTCACCGTCATTACATATGTCAACGGGAGTAAAAGGAAACCCAGTCCCCTAAAAGGCTAGCAGGAGCCAACTGGACAATTCCACTTTATTTCCACGGCAATCAGTAAAGCCCCAGAGTTCAGCTATTTGTCTTTTTAGCCTTTTAGCTGTTCTCTTGAGGTTGGCCCTTCGAGACTAACGTGGTGGTTTTGGTTTCTAGGCCCTCGTTTGAGTTGTGTGGATTGGATCATTCACAATGAACACAATGAATGGTCCTGGTCCAGTGTGCATGATTGTGGTTATGTTCTTAAATTTTATTAAGCTTCATGCGTTTTGGACCAGGACCAGGATTTGGATAGTCTCCAACTCTTCAGCAAGGAGTGGGGACGTTGGCCTGCTCCGAGCTCTTGAAGTTGCAACTACGAGTGACCGGAGGATATACGTATCTGAAGGCCTTATACGGCGAGGATGACGCTATATTTCATCCATGGTGGTATGATCCACAATTTGCTTACACAGCTAAATCTTATCACGGATAGCTTAGCTGCTATCAGTCGATAGAAGTGCAGATATTCCCCTAATAGTTGAGCTGTGTTATATTGAAGGTACAATAACTGATATGAACCCAAAGAAAACGCCTGGATTTGATAAAATCGACAGCAATATGCCATCTGAGTTACTCCGTACAGAATTAAAAATAATTATTTTTGTTTTGAATACGATTTTACATATTATGTTCTTTCCTTCAGGTAGGAAGGCTTCCTAAGAAAGATTCACATAAAAGTAGAATCTTAGCTATACTTATAAGCCTTTTATAGCACATACCAAAGCTATTCGAAAAGATTTTGAGTACCAAACTGAATTCAATTTTCTGCAATCGAATTTGCTAACGTCACTGCTTTTCTAAGCATTCACGGAAGTTCTCAAAAGCATCACGATATGTACAATAGCACATATTTAAAGTGAAAACTTGTTAAAGAAATAGAGAGTAAAGGCGAAAGATAACAAATGCTCTCATATTACATTTATACTGCATAGAGAATCATATTTCCTCGCAGAAATATTTAAATATGACGTCAACCTTCCAAGGTCAAATACCTTAGAATACATTTTGATCAGCGTCTTACTTGGACAGTAATCTAAGTAAACACAAATTAGAAAAAAAAGACATCCAACTAAGCTGGATTATTAGTAGAAATTCTAGCTTATATGACAAGCTGCTATTCTTTAGGGAGATCCCCACGAAAATATAGTATTATGGAACACAATTATAAGGCACTACCTCAGTTATACTTTGAAAGATCATAGTCGCTTCCAGGTATGTTAAATACTTCAACATTCACAATGAAATAAAGATGCCGTCGGGTGCAGCAGAAGATGAAACATGCATCAACGTAGTTAAAGATGCTCGAAACATATCCAAACCTAATAAACAGTGAAATACTCGAACTTTTTTGGCCTAACCACATACAGATGCACCCGAAATGGTGGATCAGTTATAAAAATAAAAACTTGCTCACTTATAAAATTTTTGTATAACCAATAAAAATCATAAATTCTTATCGATTTGAGCAATTAACTTTAGAAACAAATTTTGGGAACTTACTTGAAAGTATCGATTCGAACTTTTCCTGGCTGTTGCATTTAACTTAAAATATGACTGAAAGCCCTCGCTACCATGCGCTCAAGGAAAATTAGTTTATAATTTTAATTATAAGACTAATAAATACATAATAATAATAATAATAATAATTAATAATAATTCTAGTTCTTAATTTGTATTTAAGAAATTTAAAAATTCTTTTCAGCTTCATGTTTTAATTTCATAACTTTTCATATGGTTTCGAATTCATACGAAAAAATTTTTAATTATTTTCCACTCAAATATTTGTAAGAATTTTTATTTTAAACTGCGTATAACGCTGTGCTAGTTGCAACCAAATGTTTCTTATTTCTTATTTCTCCTTTCTTTTTTCTAAACGTGTGAACTGTAAAAGATTAGGGTTGTGTGCTGGTTTTAGTGATTAAGTCCCTTAAGGCCATATGTCCTTGTCATAATTTCCGTTTTGTGCGCTATTAGTAGATTTAAGTTATTGTACGTCTTGTTTTAAAATTTGTTTTTGCTTTCTGTTTGTTTCTATTCAAGTTGCTTTACCCTTTAACATTTCTTTTTTACTTTTTGACCGATTTGCTGTTATTATTCTTGGCTCAACATAAAAAACTTTTTTTTTTGTCACGCAATAAAAGTTCTTAAAGGTCTTAGAAAAGTTCATTTCATTCTGCTAGTTCACATACTTAAGTGCAAAGGCTTGTTTAAAGTTATACTCACACCCACTCACACAAACACACACACACATCTGCCTTAAAACCATGTTTTTTATACACAGTTAACTCAAAAGCTTAATGTTCCTCTCTATTCGAATTTATCAAATTCATTTTAATGTCACATTTAACTAAATCAGGAACAAGTTGTCAAATTTCAGGCATTAAAACAAAATAAAAAATTTATTTTATACTTTGAAGGGTCAGCGCTTAGTGGTAGTTTTTCTCTAATCACTTAGAACGTCAACTTTGATACTTAACATGTGATTACGTGTTCTTAATTATGACTTTCAGTCTTCATGTCCTACAACTAACACAATTTTTGGTAACTTGGCGTGGAAGTTCAGACCACGCAGGCCATGAAGGGAATTAATTATTTGGTTTCTTATTTACCGTTGCGCTAAATTTTATATCTAAACGTATACAAAGATACAATAATGGGATTTTTCTGTTATAATTGAATTTAGCCACATGAAGAGTTATATCTGGTAAAGCTAGAAAGGTATCCAAACCTGTTAGCTTGGAACATCATAAATGACTGTGGTTTACATACAACAATAAAGAAGGAAGTAAATTTTTCCTTGGTCAAGGTGTTATAAAAATTAGAAATATACTCCAAAACGCTTCTCAGAGTATAATTAGGCATAAGTTGGTTTAAAGAATTGCTTGTATGGGTATATGTAGTGGAATGCGCACGACACAAACACAAGAATTGTCGGAATTCTGGAATTACTCATTCATTAGGCTAACAGCCGTAATATCAACATCCTTCTACTTTCTTTTTTCAGACCAGTACTCTGGGGATGACCACTAACATGTGCCACATTGTGCCAGAAGTAGGAAAGAGGAAGTAGTGTTTGTGGACATTCAATTTGAACTTTCCTGCATTGAAAGTGACAGAAAAGACCTCTGGAGGAAATTTATTTTACATACGGACTGCTGTAAAAATTGAATTTTTCCTGTAATGCGTAGTGCGTTTCACTGGCCAATCATCCATAAATGGATATGCTCTCAACGAAAATCGAGATAAACGCAAAAACTTGCGAGTAACGGGAACCAGTTCCCTAATTTCATTAGAGTACTTACCATTATAGTAAAGATAAAAGGAAGCGGACGAGAAACTTTAAAATACACCTTGAAGCGCCGGCCCATACGTGAGAGTTGTTTTCCATTTTTGGACGGATATACGTGGTATAAGTAGTACACAGATCGGATGGAGTGAAAAAACTCTTACACCGTTTTGGAAAGCTTTTTTAAAAACCTGAAATTTGTCTTTAGTCCATCGAACATCAAACTGAATTTTTATGCCGAGAACATCAAGAGCTTCCGATTCCGTAATATCTATACCACCCATAGTAACAGATGCAGAACCTTTTCCAAACACAGGGAATGCGTTACGAGCGTTAAAATCGTGTTCATTTATATGACACCATTCCGGGATTGTCTCGAGATTGTATTATTCATGTTCTGCCTTTTATAACTTACCTCCAACTGATCCGGTCTAATACAAAATGAATACGACTGACAAATAGTGCTGATATCTGCGAAAAAGTATATACGGGTGAAAGTTTGACAAATAAAGTCATTTAGAAAAATAAGAAATATGGTAGAGGAAACGACGGAGCCTTGCTGTACTTGAACTCGACCCCCGGGGGCACATTTATGGTCTTTATAGTACGTAAAAGCTATCTAGATCTGTGCAACTGGAAGAAAAAGGGAGCCCAGTCCCCTGAAGACAGGCAGGGAGCCAACTGGACTCATGTATGACGTTCCAAATTATACAATTGTGGTTTGTCCACCATCTGATTAAGGCTACATAGCCAGCTGAGGATGTAAAATGAGTCACACTATCTGTACTTGAACTCGTCTGATGAAATCCCATCTGTAACAACTCGAATAGTGCTATTTCTGAGAAAACTCGATATAAATCTGAAGAAATTATTCCCGACACCAAAAGCACAAATTTTGACAGAAGTGGATCATGCCTTACTCTATGTATCTATTGCGTATGAAGAGTGAAACGGTGTAGGCCAAATATTGGGCATAGAAATATTCTGGATTTAGTGCGTAAGAATGTTAGGGAAACCCAAATGCCGAGTAAGGTGCCCCTATAGGCTAGTAGGTAGTGTACTAGCTTGTCAGTATGTGGGATGTAGGTTCGATTCCTAACGAAGACCTTGGTTTTTTTTTGGATTACAAAAATAAAAATTGACTGTCGGTGGCTGTTCAGCGATGAAGGCATAGTCACTGGTCGCTGTGCTGTTTTATGCGGCAGTTAATTTCCGACTAATCTTCTACTTTCACCACCTGTTTCATCTCTTCTCTATCCTTTTCCTAAAGAATGTAACACGGTACTTGACTAAATAGGAATTATTGCCTGAAGTGATACTTCTCTTTTAAAACACAGAAAAATAAAACTGAAAGATTTTGTCGGACACTCTGCGAAAGGCGTTATACACTGTGAGATTATCGAGAACGACATCACCATTTTCGCTGATAGTTTTCTTTTAAACGGTGTAGCGGGAACGGTTGTATATTCACCTGAGCTTAACCTTTCCTATTATCTACGTTTGGACCAGTATATGTCTGCTTACCTGCGAGAACTGCGTGGGCTAATGTATGCATTGAACCACCTGCTGGAAAGTCGTGTGCTTGAAGAAAGGTTCTAATTACACTATACAACCGGTAGGCTATAAATCACATAAGGCACTCTAAATTAGTACTAGAATATATTCTAAAACTTAACAGATGTGCTCTGGTTAATGAGGTAACACTGCTGTGGGTTAAAGGACAAATTGGCACAGCTGGAAATGAAATAGCAGACCAATGAATAATTAAACATAAAAAGGTGGAGGGAGACTACAACAGTTAGACAGGCTCGATTAGTGCTTAAAGAGTTCCTTAATATGAAGGCCAGTAAGGTGCTCAAATACGTTAAGGTGGATAGTGGATCTGCCGTGAATTCCTGTATATCAGCATCGAGACATAGACTAGAAAATTGGTTAACTTTAGCGAAAGTCTCACAATGAGTAAACTCATAGAACCTAAAAGGTAGAGGGAAGCTACAGATAAGCTCCAAAGAGCCTCCTGGCAGGAAGAATTATAGGTTATCCAAATATAACTGGATAACTATTTTAGTGGCAGGTGATGGAAACTCCAAGACGAAAATTGAAGAAGATGATAATTGCAGAATATGCAGAGGTTTAGACTACGGCGCATATAGTAAGTGAATGCCCAGCATATGCTAGCACAAGACTTGGAGTCAAAAGTAGAATCTAATTAAATGTGAATGCCATGGGGTATCTAAGCCTTGGCAATTAGTTAAAACTGGGTGATGAAAAAAAAGGCCGACAGCTATTAGCCAATAGTCGGATATTATTAAGTTAAGAGAAAAGATTGGTAATAGCATGTGACTATATGAAAGCAAAGCTTACCGCAATTTGCAAATCAGTTTGCCTGCAATCATTAAGTAAGGCAGGGGGTCGAAAACGGATACCTTAAGAAACCGGTCTGCTTGATATTAAATTGATTGGATTGGAAAAATAAAATTGTTAAAATTATTTATTTTGATGATTATTTTTTTTACAGACATTCGATATTCTTTGGCGACTAATCACTACAAAAGATCTGGCAATACTGGTCATTACATATATTTATTTTTTTGGTGTGAAAGAAAAATAAACACTCCCTGCCATTCTTGTGGTTAAATTTATTACGTGCTTTGCGTGTTTAATTAGTTTCACGAAATAACTGACATTTTAATAAATGAAAGGAATTATGAACGTTTGTATATGAACTAATTTAAAGTCGAATATAACAGTTTGTCATGTGCTTATAAGGGAAATTATATCATTTAATTCTGTTAATTGCATAAATTGTGCTTAAGGTGATTAGAGCTAAAATTGAAATAAATTTCCTAAAATTACAACTTTTGAAATCCTTTTATTAACGCATAACATGCATATGTATGTGTTTTCATCAGATAGTTTAATCGTTAACTATAAGTTTTTCATCAATGGCAATTCGTGGTATTTTTTGGCTCTTTAAGTCAACACAAAATTAAAGAATCAAATCAACTGATTTAGATCTTTTAAATACGTTAATTTACATATTTTGTTTTTATTTTTGTTATACTATCATACTCTGACACAGTCATTTCATTATCTACTTTTATGGTAAATGAGTTTTAATAATGAATAGACATTAAAAACAGGTTAAATATCATGATGGTCTCATTATAAAATAAACTCTTCGCACTTTCATTTTTTTCACTGAGAAATTTGCAACTGAAAAGTTTTAACCACGAACAGTGAACACATTTTTAATCGAAATAGAAGAGATAAAAAATCTGGGAGTGATTGAATGTAAGACAGCAACTTAGACAATTTAAGATCATCATAAATTGTGAGATATCAGGATAACCTTTCCTTTTGTAGGCAAATAAACTAAAAAGAGAAAGCAAGAGAGACTGCCACAGTGAATAGTCTACTCCTGCGTGTGAAGGGCCACAATTGAACAGTAAGAGTCTATGAGATATTAATGGCATATACTTAGATTCCCCTAAATACCACCCCCGGAGGCACATTGATATGGTTTGATGGAATCTCACCGTCATTACATGTGTCAATGGGGGTAAAAGGAAGCCCAATCCTCTACACGGCTAGCAGGAGTCAACTGGACAATTCAACTAAATTTCCGCGAGAATCAGTAAAGCCCCAGAGTTCACATTTTTGTTTTTTTTAGCCTTTTTAGTATTGAGGTTGGCCATTCTGGAGTAACGTGGTGGTTGTGGTATCGAGGCCCTCGCTTAAGTTGTGTAGGTCTGATCATTCACAATGAATGGTCCAGGCCCAATGAGCATGATTGCGGTTGTATTCTTAAATTTTATTAAGCATTCTGGACCAAGAGTTGGATAGTCTCCAACTTGGATGCCACGTTGTGTATGAATTTCGAACTTAAGTATATCAAGATCAGTAGAAATTGTTAAAGATTTATACAGAGGAAACTGCTGCTTAAATAATGGGGTGGTTTTTATGGGTAACTATGGTGGGCAAATTTGAGGTTAGGAAGTAAATTGACTTAAAACAAATGTTTTGCTTTTGTTTATTTTTTAAAACAGTTAATTCACAAATGTTTGATTTAAACAATGGTCGATCGGCTTTAATTTTTTAACCAGTTGAACTTTATAAGCGTGACGATAAATATCTTTATGCAAAATTTTGTGCAAGGATACTCTAGTGATGGCCAATTGATAATAAGTAAAAAAGTTGATGTTCCAGGCTCAGTCTCAAGTTGATATGGGCGTATATTGTGCGACCGGGTTGGTTTTAATTGGGTATGATCTTACGTCAACCCGCGTCAAGTTTGGTTTGTAAATACACCGGCTTTGGCTATGTGCCATCTTCAATGTATAGAAAGAAAAGAACACTAAAGATGACACATAGCCGAAACCGGTATATTTACAAACGAAATTTGACGCGGGTTGATGTAAAATCATACCCAATCAATCTCAAGTCTTTGCTGTACAGCGGCTATATTTGCATCTATATAGTATGCACTATGTGCATTATGTTTTGGTCTATTATCAGCAATAATACCGTGAGCATTGAAGTAGTCTGATTATGGAAAAAAGCTGCTCGAATTTTAATTTAATTTTCACTATTTTAATAGTAAATTTGTTCACTTAAAATCCTTTAATCCTTTAATCATGTTAAAAATTTCGGAAATTTACAATAAATATCAAAAGATGACATCTCAGTTCTTGAACTTTAAGTATTTGATTGGCAATTAACTCCCTAACCTGAACCACCCATTATAAGAAAATAAATGAACTCTTTGAAACTAAATCACTTGACAGCCATTCTGTTTTTATACCACTTTATTTTATCGCACAAAACTTCATTTGAAGAATAAGTTCACTGTAATTAAATTCAATGCTTAAATGCTGATAATGATAATGACAATGTAATGAAACCAACTAAGCATACAAAAACAAAAAACCAAATGTACTTATCTGCATTTAGCTAATGGCCAGTGAGTGGCCTTTGAATAAGATAAAAATAAAAGGAAAAAGTTTGTTTTTGTATTTTGTTTTTTTTTGTGTTTCCTTTTTTGCAAACAAATGAAAAAGATTCAGTTTTAGACGCAGCAGATAAAAGTTCACTCTACTGAACAATTCAAAGAAAAACAGAAGCTTAATGATAAAAGGATAAGGCTATTTATATTAATAGTGTATAATTGAAAATTTAGCCATTGTAAGATATAGTTAAATGAATATAAATGAAAGTATTTGGACAAAAAGTAAAGCACTTATTTGCTATAATGAGACTGATGAGGCTGTTGAAAATAACGATTACTTTGAAAAGCTAGTAAAACAATCTTATAATGCAGGTGGAAAAGGAGAATGTTAATTAAAATAAGAAAAAAAAATCACTTTATGAAGTATTACAAAAAATTAAAAAAAATTAAATAACGTCAGTGTTACTAAAATTAAATTTAAGTAAAGAAGTTTGTATTAAAAAAAATTGTTTAAGTCAGTCAAATGTATATAATCATTTTATATACATTGGGGTGACTTTAATGGCAAACTCGCTTATTTAAATTTAATTTAAGTAGCAGTAACATTATTTTAACCCTAGAATGGTAAACATCGCCTGTGAGGCGAAACAATATTTTTTTTTAACGATATTTTCTGATCGCTTACACCTACTTAAGCATGCGCTCGTGCCAACTCAGTTGAGTGTTGTACGAGGTTGCGCGCACACGTACTCTGTTTTGCTTCGCTCCGTTGCCGAATAATACATATGCGAGTCGCCTGTGAGGCGAAGTTTACCAATAAAGGTGAATTTTTTGGACATAATAGTTTGTTCGTTTTTTTTTTTGCTAAAAATTAGTGTGTGCATATAATCTTTTTAGTTTTTTATAATGACTGCTTCTGAAGCGCAGATACAAAGATGGCTGGACGAGATATCGGAAAATGGAAGTGAACATAGCGACGACTTAGAAGTTGACTTTGATTCAGACGATAGTGAGGCCGACCCAACTTACCTCGCTGATTTAGACGATGACACGCAGAATATTGATGTCTCTTATCAAAGTGGTGTACAATCCACATCGACTCATGTCCAGGAAGATGTAGGCATGTCGCAAATTGAATTACAATCTGAGAAATGGCTTCTTACACCATCGGAATCGGTTATGAGAGGAAAGAATAAATATATTTGGTCCACGGCACCGTCTTCTTCGAACAGAGTATCGAACAGAACTCCCTCCAGAAATATAGTACATATTTTGTCAGGGCCAAAAGGAGAAGCCAAGGGTATTGTAGATCCCCTGAAGTGTTTCGAACTGTTTTTTACTTCTGAATTGATGGATGAAGTACTTTTGCGCACTAATGAATTTATTGACCAAGCAGCTACCAAGTATAAAGCTATGAATACCACTACATCACATGCCACAACAAAAGAATTTCGTGCTCTTCTTGGCATACTTATATCGAGCGGTGCGTTGAAAAATAATCACCTGTCATCTGATGAACTGTTTGATCCTACGATTTGTGGATCCCAAAATATTGCTGCAATGAGCTGTAAACGATTTGAGTTTCTTATTAGGTGTCTACATTTCGATGATCGTAGCACTCGCGATGATAGAAAAAAGGCCGATAAGTTTGCGCCTATTCGGTATATTTGGGAAATTTTTATCAAGCAATGTAGAGATCTGTATAAACCAGGCTCGTACGTAACAATAGATGAGCAACTTTTGGCATTCAGGGGACGTTGTCCATTCCGTATGTATATTCCTAATAAACCCGCCAAATATGGAATAAAGATTGTTTTAGTGTGCGATGTAAGATCAAAATATATGATTGATGCCTCACCATATTTGGGAAAAAATAGTAGTGCAGCTATAAAAGAACCATTGGGCTCTTACTATTGTAAACTACTTACAAAAACTATACATGGGACGAATCGCAATTTGACTGCCGATAACTGGTTTACATCTATCCCGCTAGCTGAGCTGTTGCTTCAACCACCATACAACCTTACTTTCATTGGAACAATTCGAAGTAATAAGCAAGAAATTCCTTCGGAGTTCAAACATAATTCGTCACGTCCTGTTGGCACATCTCTTTTTGGATTCCACGAAAGTCTCACTCTTCTTAGCTACAAGCCAAAGCCTCAAAAAACGGTTCTTTTGCTCTCTTCAATGCACGACAAGCCTTCCGTTGATGCCATTTCCGGTAAGCCAGTAATAATACAATCCTATAATCAAACAAAAGGTGCTGTGGATACTTTTGATCAGATGTGTGGTCATTCAAGCTGTAGTCGCAAGACCAAGCGTTGGCCGCTTTGTATGTTCTATGGAATGTTGAATATGGCTCTACTCAACAGTTATGTAATTTATGTATCCAATTGTGAAGTTTTGAAAACGAAGGCGATGTCCAGAAGAGAATACCTCAAGAAAATAAGCAAGGACCTATGTACAGACTGGTGCGCTACTCGTTTGGAAGAAAGGCCGCGTATGCAAAAGAGAGTTCGTGCAGCAATACATAACACTATTGGTCATAACACTGACGATTATGCAGACCAACCAGGCATAAAAAAGGGCAAACGATCAAAATGTGATTTCTGTCCTTCGAAATCAAAACGTATGAGCGTATATTTCTGTGCAAAATGCAAGAAAACATACTGTTTAGAGCACAGATCGCCAAACTGCTGGCAATGTGACGCAAAAAAATAGTTTGAAAAACTACAAAATTAATTTTGGTGTGGACAGTTTTTTTCCCCTTAAAAGCTTTGTATTATTTTTTTAAATGCTAATTTGATCTCAGGACAATAAGATACAATAGGTTTTTTTTATCTAGAATGGAGCTTTTTTTTATTTTTTTTTAATTTTTTTTTAACGATCTCTTGGAATTAGTGATTAAAATATGTGATCAAAAAAGTATGGCATAGGTTTAAGAATTTTATAAAATGAACTGGTTTTTGTTAATTTTTGTTACTAAACATTGAATAAATACGTTTTTGTTTTTGTTTTAATAAAATTTTGTTTATTTTTAAATAAAATATGTGTTTTTTATAAAAGCCGCCTCACAGCCGATGTTTACCATTAAAGAGCTAAAAAATATGTTTACCATTCTAGGGTTAAGTCTTCAATTTTTTGTATTACTTCATAAAATGATTTTTTTTTTTAATTAAAATTCTCTTTTTCCACCTGCATGATAAGATTGTTTGACTAACTATTCAAAGAAATCGTTATCTTCAACAGTCTCATCTAAATAATTAGTTTAAATGAATATTATTATAAAAAGTCCAGGCAAATTTAAATGCTGGTATAATAATAAAGTGGCCCTTTAAAAATGGGTGGACAAATTTGAGGTTAGGCTTGATATATACGCCCTTTTTGACACCTACAGTTTTATTAATTTCCATGTAAAGTAGAAATATGGAAATTAATAATGGAACATAACATTGGGTATATGTTTACATTGAAAAATCGGTAGATGCCCGATTTTAAAGCACATATGACAATAGGTGCCTCTATAGGCTAGTAGGTAGTGTACTAGCATGTAAATATGGAGGTTTTGGGTTCGATTCCCAACGTAGACTTTGGTTTTTTTTCACTACAAAAATAAAAATTGACTGTCGGTGGGGCTGCTCAGCGATGAAGGCGGCATAGTCACTGGTCCCTGTGCTGCCTTATATACGGCAGTTAATTTCCGACTATCCTTCTACTTTCACCACCTTTTCCTTTCCTAAAGAATGTAGCACGGTACTTGACTAAATAGGTATTGTTGCCTGAAGTGCTACTTCTCTTTAAAAAAAAAATAAATCTTCGCTTATTTCATCAATGCAGCAACGAATGTTGCCAGCTGTTTTCCAAACAACCAACTACTAAACTTTCAATGCAAATAAAGATAGGCTGGCTTTAATCCTTCAGCAAGTTGAACTTTATAAGCGTAAAGATGAAGATCTTAAGGCAAAATATTTCCCAAAGTCACTCTAGTGATATTCAATTGTAGCGAACATCGACGAGTTGATGTTGCAGTCTCATTCTCAATAAGCAGCGGCTATGCTTGCCATTACAGCCATTACTAGTGTATTGTTTCTCACTATCAGCAACAATATCCGTGAACCTCGAACTTAGCAATTAAATTACACATAATGGTTTCAGAAGGAACGTGATTACGAGGAAAAGCTACTTGAATTTTACGAAATGAAACTGTAAAATTTTCAGCATTTTGTTAGTAAATGTTAACAATTCTTTATTCCACGCTTAAAACTCTCCATCTTTTTACTAAATGAATATTAATACATGACAGTTCAGTTCTTAATATTTAATCATTTACCAGACATTTTACTTCCTAACCTCAAATTTTCCCACCCAATATATGTGTATAAATTATTAAACGATTTTATTTATAAAAAAAAATAATAATTAAATAAATATGTATTATTCTTTTTAACGGTCTTTTTAATTAAATTTAACAAAATATTTTTTTCAATATTTCGCTTTCCTTTGGAAAGCTTCTTCAGGAAATTAATTTTTTTTTAACACAAATTGTTAACAAATTGAAAAAAATGTTTGAATTGTTTTCAAAAATTTTTTAAAAAAAAGAAAATAATTTTTAAAAAAGACCGTTAAAAAGGATAATACATATTTATTTAATATATAAAAGGTCGATTAAAAAAATAATAATTTTCATAATTTTGTTTTAATGCAAAAGGGCAGTTATATCATTAACATTTAGATGCGATTTTAGGCCTATGTATACCACTACTGTTTTTGGTGAAGCACATGTTGCGAGAGTCCATAAAACCAACAATGTTGGCTTCAAAGGCGTCCAATTAGTCAGCGTAATTCAGTCAGTTTAAATGGCCCCACACGAAATAATCGAGTGGTGTTAAAATTGAGGATAAAAACAGAACCTTTTCTTGTCTTGATTTAGCTTTTGATCTTTTTTTCTCTTCCTTATTGGTAGAGCTTCTTGGAGCTATAGAGGATGAATTCTAAAAATCAGAAATGAAATATTGAAAACCCTTTAAAGGAATAAGTTACGAGATGTAAAATATTTTCAACTAGAATTCTTGATGGTGAACGGATCACCTAAGGTTTTGGAGGTGAAAACTTAGAAAAATTTTTTTTTATTGTTGTTATAGTTAAAACATTTCCATTTCAAAAATCGTTAAATAACCACTAGTTCTTTACATAATTACTCAAGTAAGATTAGGAATAAGAACGGCTGAGGTCTATAAGCTGACAGCAGGCAAAATATGGCTTGCAATGCTCAACAAATCTTTTAGAAAAAAAGAGTAAACTGTCTTAAAATCGGATAGAGCTTTATCTAACTGAGCTTCGTAATTATTTGCTATGCCTTTAGACTAAAATAAAAATCGAAATTCAGAAGAGTATATGCTGAATAAAGCTCTGCAAAAAAATTGTTATCCATTAGCCAATTTAGTAACCAGGAAGGAGTTAAAAAAATTTTACGTAAAAAATAATGAGAAATAAAAAGTGTTTTTAATCTAAAAGATAGTGAGTAAGTAATACGACTAATTTATTTAAATCTCATTTTATTTATTTACAATATGCCAGCTTTTCACCTGCAGCTATTATTTCATAATACGATTTGATTCATGTATTTCTGTGTTTTTTTTTTTTTGAGGTTCACAATTATCATTTTTAAACATACAATTCTTTTAAATTATTATTTCGTTTTTTTTCTCCGTTATTTAGTTTTAAATGCAAAACAACTATGTGTATTTACGCACAACTTTTAATAGTAAAAATCACACATACATTTAGTGTTTTTCATATTCATGGTTTTGTTATTTAGACTTCTTTCTGTATTATTGCTTTGTATGTTTGTTTGGATATACTTCTGTTTGTGTGTGTGCTTTATTTAAAATTGATAGGAAATGCCCATCGCACTTACTTTTGGTCAATTTAATGTTATGATTTATAACCACAATAGCGTGGTATTTAAAAACTACTGTATGGGAGTTTTAACGACATGGACGAAAAAAATTCATTGAAATAATTTAAAATAATAGAAAAAATTAAATGTTGCTGAAGTTGATATTGATTGGGCTACAAGTTGTCTAATATCTGCCATTTTTTTTATTAAAGTTAGTAAAACCTTTCTAACTAGAGGCCATTTTGTCAGCTGTCAAGTGATTTATGTTTTGTTTGGCTTGCATTTCAATATGAATAGCCGGACGCCTGAATAACGTTTTAAAATTGTGCGAATTGGGCTTCGCACGATTTTGAGAGTAGCGGGAATAAGTTACTATTCGTTGAGGGCCCATCCATTTGCAGCTACTGAGCCAGTGAATTGCACTACAGAGAAAACGTTTTTTAGCAGAGCAGCTCGTATAAGGAATAAACTCTCTACAGAAGTCTCTTCTGCCACTTTTAATGTAAGAAAAATCAAATCGAATGTCCACAAACACTACTCCTCCTTTTTTTTTTGTTTTTAAAGAGAAGTAGCACTTCAGGCAACAATGCGTATTTAGTCAAGTACCGCGCTACCTTCTTTAGGAAAGGGATAGAGAAGAGATGAAACAGGTGGTGAAAGCAGAAGGATAGTCGGAAATTAACTGCCGTATAAAGACAGCAACAGCGACCAGTGACTATGCCTTCATCGTTGGGCAGCTCCACCGACAGTCCATTTTTATCTTTTGTAGTGAAAAAACCAAGGTCTTCGTTGGGAATCGAACCCACAACCCCCGTATTTACAAGCTAGTACACTACCTCCTAGCCTACAGGGGCACCCTGTAGGCTAATAACCATCACCTAATTTCCTAGTTCTGGCAGAATATATAGCATGAGTAGGGGTCACCCTCGGAGTGCTGGTCTGAAAAAACGGTCAATTCCGCCATTAGTTTTATCTGTAGAGCACACCTGTAGAATTATCCCTTCGCGCAAAGTAATAATGTTATCAGGCTTTGCGATTCTGATCTATTAAATTGGTTATACATCTCCTAATGTCCTGATAAAATATCGTTCAGTTCGCATTGGAGCTTCAATGATATGTCCATATCTGGATCCATTTTTAAAATTTGGTTTTCTAAATCACTTACAGCCTAAAGAATTTTATCAATTTGTTTCCTAACATTCAACATCCGCAAAGATTTTCCTCAACCTTACACCCAGTAGTTAATTAAATAATGTCGTTGCCAGATAACGGCTCTTCTCTAAGTAATTCTTCCAAAACCTACTGGTTTAGAGAATTAAATACCTTGCCTTCATTGAGTCTGTGATCAACTTCTAAAACTTCTTCACATAATGGGAATATTTCAGCTTTTCACATTGCTACCAATGTAAGCTTAAATTTGTCACCATTACGGCATCTGTGGAAGCACTCTTTGTTATTTTTTTAATCTATTGAACAAACCTTTTTATAGCACATATATTTTTTCATATTCCGTGTAAATTCTAAATTCTGCGTAACATGCTTCAGAGACTAAAGCTATAGGCAAACATATAAGGGCGCCCTCTATATTTTAGTTTTGTATTGTTGCTTAAGGCGGATGTAAAAATACTTAAATTTGCCTATTGTAACTTAAAAACTAGCCTACGTACGTGCAAATCAAGTCACTATTGGCAAACCCTTTAACTTGGTGTTTTATTTTTGTTATTTGCTGTTATTTTCGCATTGATTTATTTACCTACACAGTGCAAAGTTAAAAAAATTTTTTTTTTAAACACTACTTCAATTATGGAACACCCTTTAATTTTTGTCGTATATATATCTAACTAAATGAATTCTTATGTTTTGATAGGAAAAAACAATAATAATGACAACAATTTTTTCTTCACGTTCGCCTGCTTTAATTTTGTCCCACTTAAATAAGTCTCTAAAACTAACAATAGTTAGGACTAGGTCGGTGTTAGCTGCTATATCTCTGCATTATGCAACTAAAGTATTAATTGGAATTTAAGATTGGTTTCTTATCCAAAAATTTATACGTTTTACCTCTTGAAGAATTTAAAACTTAAATTAAAATTATTTTCAAAAGTGATAACGTTAAGTGCAATTTTTTAAATTGAAATATAAATTCAGTATGACAAATATAAATACAATATATGCATACGTACAGCTGCGGTCAATATAATAGCACCACGCACAAAAAATGTACTGACTCCGTTTACATCTGTTTAACTGTTGGGCCGATTTAACTCAAAACAAAATAAAAATTCTTTGATCATAAGAAAATTATTTGGTTTTTTAATAGTTTATAATACGATAATTATTTAAAAACTACACAGTGAGAAAAATAGCACTTCAGTTCATTTTTAACAAAAATTAGTGATCTTAGCTAAAATAAATCAAAAATTTCACGCAGATATCTTGTAGATAAATTAATTGTATGATTTCAATAACTTGTCGAGCGCCCTTTATTTGCCATTACCGAGGTACAACACCTTTCCATGGACTCCACTAAATACTGGCATCTTTCAACTTTGATGGAACTGCAAATTTTCTACACAGCCTTCCAGTGACCTTTAAAGCTCGTTGGTTTTATTGTAGAAACACCCTTCTTTATGTCCGTCCACAGATTTTCGATAGGGCTCAAATCTAGAGACTCCACCACTCTATGGTTATCGTTAACCATTTTTTTGCTTTTTTGCTGGTGTGTTTGGGGTCATTGACTTGATGGAAGACCCACACTAGCGGCATTTCATAGGAAGCATGCGGCAGCATAATTTCGTCAAGGAGTTTTACATAAACCGATGAATCCACGAATTTTATCCAATATATAGCACTCATACCTTGATACGAGAAGCAACCCCTTACTATAATACCATGACCTGCATGTTTAATAGTTTTTGCTGTGAACTGTGGCTTGTATTCGCTATTAGGTGGTCTATGGAAAAAATATCTGTAACCCTTTCCACCGAGAAGAACAAGTTTGGATTCGTCAGCCCATAGCACATTTCTTCAAATTTCCTTTGGCCAATTTAGATGTGCTTTAGCAAAAGATATCTGTTTAGCACCCTGCTTAGAAAAAAGGAGCGGCAATTTTTGAGAACTACAGGCATTGAGATTTTTGCCTGAAAGTCTGCGGCGAATAGTTTCTACGCGAATAGTTTCTACGCTTCCCGGCACATCCAAAGTTTTTTGAGCTTCGTAACTGTCATAGAAGGATTTGGTGAAGTCGTCCGTAGTAGCCGTTTTACTATTAAGGATGACAAAACTCGCTTGCTACATTTATTATTATTTTATTGGAACAGCCCAGGAATTCCCTTATTTGGGAATACGGTTTACTCTCGGACGGAAATTTTTTTATTAATTCACTTTTTTCAGGGGAACAATAATGCTTTCTGCGACCCATAACTATACAATTTTTATAAAATTTAAAATTCCACGATTTTATCCGCTTTTAATTTTTTTTACAAAATTTTGCAAAAGAAATTTAAAAAGGCCTACTGGTACTATTTTATTAAGTGCACGAAATGATAAGTGTTGACACGAGAACTCTTATAACTGCTTAAGCACACTCTGAGATAGTACCAAAAATTTAACTGTTTTTTTACACTAAAAAAAATAATATAAAAAAATGGTGAAATTTGTACATCTTTCGAATCAAAATATTGCAACTGGTGCTATTATATTGTCCGCAGCTGTACATATATTAAAGCATTTGTATATTTAAAGCAGCTGTACTAGATGCAGCTGTCTGTGCCCAAAAACTTTATTAACGCAATAAACAACCTGCAAAAATGTTTTTGCTTTGCTTTCATACAATGAAAAGTTCAATAATGATATTAAATTGCAATGGCTCGTACTGCCTACAACTTGTATAAAGTTAAATGTGTTTATCTGAAGGTAATTGGGTCGTACTATAATTTTGTTGGAGTTCAATAGTTTAATGGTAATAAAAGTGCTTCCTTGTAGAATAATAGTTGAGTTATATTATAAAGAAGCAATTAAAAGCCTACACAGCAAAAAAAAAAAACTATTCGTTGTTGACAATCGAATTTTGTTAAATTGGAGCAATAACATGACGTTATATAAATTTAAGATTATTTAAATCAGCCTCACTTGCACATCTTCGCATTGCTACATGATTTTGTGAATTTTCCAATTTTTCTTGTTTTCCACTCAGGTTTTTTTTTAAAGAGAAGTAGCACTTCAGGCAACAATGCCTATTAAGTCAAGTACCGTGCTACATTCTTTAGGAAAGGGATAGAGAAGAGATAAAACAGGTGGTGAAAATAGATGGATAGTCGGAAATTAACTGCCGTATAGAGACAGCACAGCGACCAGTGACTATGCCTTCATCGCTGAGCAGCCCCACCGACAGTCAATTTTTAATTTTGTAGTGAAAAAAACCAAGGTCTTCGTTGGGAATGGAACCCACAACACTCATACTGACAAGCTAGTACACTACCAACAGGGGCACCTTGTTGTACGAGCTGCGTGATATATTGTTCCGTCTTGTTGCAACCACATGGATCCTTAATTGATGTACGATAAATGTCAGTAATCACGGTTCTATAGCGGCCACCATTGACTGTAACATTCTGATCAGCATCGTTTTTAAAGTAATACAGACCAATGATTCCATTACCCCATAAAAAGTTCCAAACAGTCAGTTTGTCTGGATATAGCAGGTCTCAATATGAGCATTATTACCGTACAAAATAGGGCAGTTTTTTTGTTGACGTATCCATTAAAAAACAGACAGCTTGGCTAAACAAAGAAAATCAGCATCAACTGGCTCACGATTTCGAAGCATTGCTCAGACGCCAGTCTTTTCATGGTAAAATGCGATAGCTGATAAAATTGTTTCCAAGTAAAAAGTGTTACCAACTTAAAGTTCTATACCACTAAAACAACATCAAATATATCGTTGTTTTTCGATAACTCACAGAAGTAGTCTAAAGAAATATTTTTATTATAAATATTTTTATTGTTTTTTTTTAACCGATCTTTTTTTCTTTATCTTTAATAAATATCTTTTTTCTTTTTTAATATCTTTTTTTATATATTTTTTTCTTCACGATATTTCGCTTTCCTTTGGAAAGCTTCTTCAGGAAAAAATTTTATATTTTATTTTATTTTGAAAATATAAAATTTTTTCCTGAAGAAGCTTTCCAAAAGAAAGCGATATATCGTGAAGAAAAAAATATATAAAAAAAAGATCTTAAAAAAGAAAAAAGATATTTATTATTATCAATATTTTTATATTTAACTTTTGGTTGCACAGGACTTTCACTGACAAGCTAGTACACTACCTACTAGCCTACAGGGGTACCTAAAGGTGGCAAATATTTAATGTTTTGTCAATGATAAATAAAATTAAAATATATTAATATACTTATAGATATATACTTCAATTTAATTAAGATTTTTTTAAAAAACTAAAAACATTCAATTATTTTTTTTACAATAATCAGTCAATTGTTCAAAGTTTAGGTGACACTGAAACAAACTCGCAAGTATATGAAACACTTCAATCTTTTCAAGCATCTGCTTCTAATAGCTCTAATGATATAATAATAAGTACTTCTCAAATAAATAATGTAATAAAAAAATTGAAAGCAAGAAAGGCTCCAGAAATAGATGGAATTAATGATAAATGCCTTAAACAACTACCAAAAAAATCAAATGAATTCCTATCCATAATTTTTAATTCAGAGCTTAAGAAAGCAAAAGTAATTCCAATAAAAAAGCCAAATAAACTTGCAGCTAGGCCGTTTTTCTACCGACCAATTAGCATGTTATCATCTATAGTAAAAAGTTTTGAGAAAATTATAAACGATAAATTGTTACCCTTCATTAAAGCCAGAGGAATTTTTTCTCATCACCAATTCGGCTTCTGAAAGGAACATAACACAGTGCAATCCTTAGTGCGAATTAGAAATTAGGTAACTAAAAATTTTGAACTTCAAAAATCAACGGCAATGGTGTTACTTTACGTCAAAGCTGCTTTTGATGCTATATGGCACGATGGTCTTATCTATAAAATGATTTAACTCGAAGTCCCTGATTTTTTTAATAAAATAACTGAAAGCTTCCTATCGAGCCGGTCTTTTAAAGTTTTTAATGGATTATCGTGCTCTGAAAGTTTTAGAATACCGGCAGGATGTCCCCAAGGCTCTTGTCTTTCCCCTGGTTTGTATAATTCATACACATCTGACCTACCCCAACTTGAAAGCTGTACCATGCCAGTATTTGCAGATGATACCACAGTTTTATGTTCCGACATATACTCTGAAAACATAATTACCAACATACAAAGAGTTCTAGATAAACTAGCAAACTATTTCAACAAATGGAAAATAACATTAAGTGCAGACAAAACTCAGGCTCTATACTTCACAAGGAAAAGAAAACCTTGTTATGTTCCGCAACGACGCAACGCTTTTTAAATACGGAAGTTATATGGCAACAAAAAAAATATTTAGGGATAATCCTCGATCCAAAAATGAAATTTAAAGAGCATGTACAGTATATAATCAATGAAGTGAATATTTTGACGTGCACACTCTATCCTTTCATAAACCGAAACTCGTCTTTAAGTATTGAGAACAAAATGCTTATTTTTAAACTTGTTTTCCAGGCAAGACTATATTATGCTGCCCTATATGGACGAAAAGTGCAACTTGTCATATAAAAAGGCTGCAAATCGCACAGAACAAATTATTAAAACTTGTATACAATCTGCCTTGGTTCTTTTCTACACTCAGGCTTTATATTATTTCGGATACAGACTTTGTTGTTTCTAGGTTAAACAAGCTAACTACAAGTTTTTACTCTAGATGTAATTTTTTTTACGATGTAGATGTAAATATTATTTGATGGACAATAAATTAAATTGAATAATCAGTATAAATACTGGAATGGTATTTACTATATTTAAAAGAAGAAAGTATAAAAAAACCTAGAAATAAAATTTAATTTACGGCTAAAACAGTGATTAACAGAAACCAAAACAATTTGTTAAAGGAACAAGGAAAAAAGCTTTGGGTTGTTTGCGAACTTCGTGTAAAAAACTTAATTTTGAGAGAATATGAATATTTCTCGTGTTTTTATTAGATCAGATTGCCGGATTAAATAGGTGATGTTAAAAAACCCGAAGATCATTTACCAAATTAGTGGATTAAATATATGACGTTGTCATTACACAACCTATGATAGGTAGATGAGAAGAATTCTGCTGATGGATATGGCCTTACATTCACATCATGTCTTAGTTATTCTATTTTCTTAAACATTAACGTAAAAATCGCAAACAATAAATCCTTCTTTATAAATTTGGAAATTTATAATTTTCTTGAATTTAAGCCGAAATAAAAATTTTTTAATGTGACCAATGTTTGGTTTAAAGCAACTATAATTTGTTCACCACAAGCATATGTGGTTGCAGTTTATTAAATATAACATCTATTAACATGTTATAATCATATTATTTCCTTAATGCAAATTGTGATTAAGTAGTTATATGGGTTTCCATATACACAAAACATTATTATGTCACATTATGGCTTTGGTTTACTTGCTTTGTGCCAAGCCTTACCACCATTTTTTTTCTTTTAAATTATTTTTCATTTCTAATTCAATAATTCTTAAGCCTTTTTCTATATGTGCATAAAAATATGTTGGTTTCTTTTCTTAAAGACATTTTTCTTGTCCTTTCAGAAATTTTCTTTTCACTAACTTGTTGAAAAACTATTTTTGGAGGTTTTTAACCCACAGCTAATAAATGATAAAACTCTTGTGCAACATAAACGTTCCTCAGCTAATATTACAGTCAACAAATTTCTCAACTTCAAGTTTCTGTTTCCTAGTAACCCAGCGAAGTTAAGGAAAATATAAAGAATTTATATTTTCTATCTTCTATTTTTTGGTCTACAGGACACTATTCTGATTTAAATAAAAAACTCTTGTTTATTAAAAAAGGTCGAAAAAAATTAAGTATTAAACATAAAGAATTTATTAATAAATTGTCATTTTTAATCCGAAAAAATAGTGAAAGTCCTGTAAAACCAAAAGTTAAATATAAAAATATTGACAATAAAAATATTTCTTTCGCCTACTCCTGTGAGATATCGAAAAACTTAACGATATATTTGATGTTCTTTTAGTTGTATGGAACTTTAAGTTGGTAACACGTTTTACTCGGCAACAATATTGCCAGATATCATGTGATTGATGGTTAGTGTGGTTTCGCATTTTAACATGAAAAGACTGGCGTCTGAGCAATGCTTCGAAATCGTGAACCAGTTGATGCTGATTTTCTTTGTTTAGCCAAGCTGTCTGTTTTTAATGGATACGTCAACAAACAAAAACGCATAGCGACCAGTGACTATGCCTTCATCGCTGAGCAGCCCAACTGGCAATCATTTTTTATTTTAGTAATGAAAAAACCAAGGTCTTCTTTGGGAATCGAACACACAACCCCCATACTGACAAGCTAGTACACTACCTACTAGCCTACAGAGGCACCTTGTTGTACGATATATTGATATATATAGACTGGAGAATTCACATATTCCCAGAGAAAATAGTCCATAATCACAAGATTTTTGAAGCCATTCAAACGTTTCGCTTAATAAATCATTTTTTTTATTAAGGCGAAGTAGCATTTCAGGCAGCAATGCCTATTTAGTCAAGTACCGTGCTACATTCTTTAGGAAAGGGATAGAGAAGAGATGAGACAGGTGGCGAAAGTAGAAGGATAGTTGCGGAAATTAACTGTCGTATAAGACAGCACAGTGACTAGAGACCATGCCTTCATCACTGAGCAGCCCCCCCGAGAGTCAGTTTTTAATTTTGTAGTGAAAAAAAAACCAAGGTCTTTGTTGGGAATCGAACTCACAACCCCCAGTTTTATAAGCTAGTACACCACTTACTAGCCTACAGGGGCATTTTAATTAGTTTGTTATAAAGATTCGGGAATGTTCGGAAGACGAAGCTGTAAACTGATTAGTAAAATTCGTTGTTATCCCAACAACAAGATTTCAGAACGGTTTTTTAAGCTATAACTCTGAAGGTATTATTTTTCGGTTAGGCATGAGTTCGATATTGACATTAACATTAATTGTACAGAAAATAATTACCAGCAGAATGAAAAGATTCTAGCGTGTCTAACATTTATTGATCCTTTTGGAATTAAACACAATTAATGCCGCGTATAAGTTTAATTAAGAAACTATTAATTCGTTTCCACGAGTTAAAAATGAAATGAAATATAATAAAAAAATGTTATACTTAAGTAATATTTCTTTATAACTCAAATAAACCTTATTATTCTTTTTGGGTATGATTTTACGTCGTTTTATTATTCCTATTTATTTAGCTTGAAAAAACTTTTGTTGGGTTTAAGTTCTTTAGCAAATTTTTTGGTCTTTATACTCCCACTTCATTCATTCACTATACCATAAAAAAAACAAGAAGAAGCAAGATTACTACAGAGACAAATATAATTTACTTAAGAAGCCCACAGTACTTTGACTGGATTTTCTTCTATATTTATTACTTTTTTTTTAATTTAAATATTTCTTTTTTGCTCTACTATATTGGCAGTTATTGTAAAGGATTATGAAAGAAAGCATGGTTTACCCAAAAATTTCATGGCACTGAAATCTAAAAAAAAAATAAATAAAAAATTTATTTTTAAGCATGAAATTGATAGTTTTCTAAGAAAAGTTTTTCGTTCTTTCTTTGAACGAGTTGGATATCAATTTTTTTAAAATATGAAAATAAAAATAGCTAGTTGACATGAGGTTAAATATTAAAGAGCGTCTGAGTTACTTTTGTTAAGATTTGACAAAAAAAATACTTTTTTTTAAATTGATTTAAGGTTGTATATAGACTTGATAAGAAAATCTAGGAAGAAAAAATAAGAGAATAATTTAAAATTGTATAGACAATTATCTATTTAATCTGCGTTAATTTGTAATAGATTCCTTTAAAAATATATATTTTATGATATTCTTATGACTGATATTTTTATTTGACCTCTTTTTTTAAATAAATAATTATTAATCTTAGTAGCGGTCTTTTTAAAATAAATTTAACACTATAATTCGCCTTCCTGTGGAAATTTCCTGAACAAGCTTTCACAGGAAGCGAAATATTGAGAAAATATAGTGTTAAATTTATTTAAAAAAGACCGCCACTAAGATTAGTAATTATTTATGATATTCGTATAAAATACTTATTAATCAAAAAGTATTTGTGGGGGAAAGCATACCCATGTGGCCCCCCGGGGGCACATAAATATGGTCTTTATAGACTTCCACTATCTAGACACAGTGCAACTGGGGAAAAAGGGAGCCCAGTCCCCTGAAGACAGGCAGGGAGTCAACTGGAAACTCCACTTTATTTCCACGGGGATCAGTGTGCCCCAGAGTTCATTATTTGTCTCTTTAGACATTTAGTAGTTCTCTGGCTGATAATTGAGGTTGGCCCCTATATGGGAGTAACGTGGTGGTTGTGGTTTCGCGGCCCCATAACAGTATAATGGTTATTATGGTGGCCAGGATCATCTCACTGATAATGACACGCAAAGTGAATGATCCAGTCCAGTGAGCATGCTAGACATGTGTTCTGGAAAGTCTCCAACTCTTTAGCAAGGTGTGATGGTTTGCAACCCTGCCCTGGATTCATTAAAGTTGCAACTAGGTGGTTCTGCTGCTTAGAATTATGCCTTCGGCTTCCTGGGACGCATGTATGACGTTCCAAATTATACAATTGTGGTTTGTCCACCATCTGATTAAGGCTACAAAGCCAGGTGCTGATGTAAAAACGAATCACACTACATCCATGTAGCCATTTCACTACTGCTCATAATCTTTGTAAATTGACATGCAAATAAACAAGCTGTAACATGATACTGTGTGACGGCAATACAGTAAATTGCTGAAGTAGTTTAAACAGCGAATAATATGTAACACACTCATTTGTTTCAACATTCTTTTAAGGTTCGAAAGTTCTAAACAATAGAACTTTGTTAAGCAGATAGCACTCATAAAAATCGAATTTATTTTCACCGAACTTTTCGCTAAATTTTTAAAAGAGCTAAAATAAACCTGCATCCCAAGTATGTGATATAAGGAGGTTACTATATAATATTTTATCTTAATAATCTTATACAAGTATACATCTGAGCACTGTTTTAAGGGTGAACAGTTGGCTAATCAATGACATGTTTTGTTTTGTTCTTCAGTTATTTCTTTATTTTTTGTCAATCGGCTACTGGTCATTATCTTTCTAACATATTTAAGTGCCTTTGATTTTATTTTTCATAGGAAAAAGTTATAAACAAGGCATTAAATCCCTAGCACAACTGCGGCATCTATTACGACAATCGTTTTTCCTATCCAGTAAAACAAAAGAAAATCAATTGCTACGTGTCATAAAACACATTAAAAAGTTATACAAAAGTAGACATTAGAACTAGTTTTGTAATTCAACTTTCTAACCCAAAATATATTTAGCAATTGAAATACATTTAGAGCCTTAAGTCGACCCAATAACATATTTACTTTTGCACAATAACCGCACACATTTTCCACCTCAAGAGAATTCTAGTAAATTTTATAAAAGAAAAAGTCTACTTAAATTTATTAAATTATGCTCAAAACGTATTGAAAGAAAAGAAAGAAAAAGTAATATTTCATTACAGAAAATCAAAAAAGAAAAACAATAAGAATTTTAACATATCGGTCACAAACAAGAATTGCAAGCAGTTCAATTCAATAGAAAAAGCACACAACTCACACCAACTTAAATTTAACTGAGTTAAATAAAATACTACATATCGTTACTGCGCTTAGAAAGGTATAGTAAAGTAATGATAGTTTTTAAAAAAATATATATTTAAGGTTTTTATACAAAAAAAATTTTCAATATTTCACCTTACTTTGGTGTAGCATCTTCAGGAACAGAAAATGAAAATGTTCTTGTCGCTTAAGGCCCCTGAATTGTTTCTTTGGGGTTAGAGGAGGAAATTTCCTCGAGATAATATTCCATTATTGATTCCCTTATTTGTACTTTACGTTGCTATCAATAAAACTGTTGTTAAAAGAATTTATGTTTTGAGCCAATTTACTTGCTAACCTTAATTTTGCCCATTCTTCACTATGCAGCTGGTCGTCAAATTTTGTAATATTAAATAAACTTTAGTTTCTTACAGGAATTCTCACATCAATTTATAGATAAAACTTGGAGCAGTTTGATGTCTTTTAAAACCCAATTGTTTGTATTTTCGAAATGTTTGGGAAAAAAAGATTTGACTCATTTTCCAAGACTTAATTCTTTGAGGCCAGTGAGTGAAGAGAAGTTAAAAGTCTTTTCACAATCTTTATTAAAACTGTATTCAGAATTTGAAGCCAGATTTGCTGACTTTAAAAAAATCCAACCATGTTTAGATATTTTTTCGATGCCTTTTAAGGTTAATTCTGAGAATGTTCCATCTGATCTACAATTGGAAATTATAGAATTGCAATGTAATAATAATTTAAAACAGCTATTTTTAAATACAGATAAGCTTAGTTTCTATAAATCCTTACCAAAAGATGAATTTCCAAAGCTAATTAATCATGCGCAGAAATTATGGAAATATTTACTTTCTAATATTTATGTGAACAGGCCTTTTCAGTAATGAAATGCAGAAAAAATTTAATAAGAAACCGATTGTCAGACGAGAGTCTATTTAATTTATTAAAAGTCGCATCCTTCCAGCTGAAACCATATTTTGAGGAAATTATGTCAAGTCAGAAGCAGTGCCATGCTTCCCATACATATGGAAAATCTTAAAATCATAATAAATGGTATCTTAAAAAATTTTTATGCTGTTTTAAAATATTACGTAATATAACTAATAAATATTTACCTTAAACCGAACTTTTAATTGAACAGCAGCCCCATAATTTTTTAATGAATGACCCTCTATGTTTTTTTTAATTTAATGGCCCGCCGCAAGATTTTTTTTAATTTAAAGGCCGGCCAAAAAGTTCGCCCATCACTGGTCTAGCGCATTTAAATCACACGATCTTGGAGGCCAAACGTTCGAAACGTTAAGTTATGCTGTTAGCTAACATTTTCTTTAATAAGTAAATTGCGGCTCAAGCTGTGTGGCATATACACAGTGCGTGTATATGATATGGTTGTTCAATTTATGAACGAAGAAGTCCACAGCTCCTACACATCATGGTTGTTCAATTAATTAACGAAACAGTCAGTAATCTTGGCTTGGTAGCGGTCACAATTAATTGTAACATTCTAGCCAGCATGGTTCTTAAAGGATAATGCACCAATGATTCCATCAGTCCATAAAGCATGCCAAACAGTTCTGGATATAATGGTATCTCAACATACAATTTAGGATTATCATCACTTCAAATAAGACAGTTTTATTAACTGACGTATCCGTTCAAACAAAAGTAAGCTTTATCGCTAAACTACATACAGTTGAGAGATCCATGACTATCAATATGAATTTACACAGTTTGGAGGCTTTGTTTAGGTGTCAATCTATACATGTTGAAATCCAAACCAAACTAAACATACATCACCTGATAGCTGACAATACGGCCCTCAGCTAAAACAGTGTATCCAATTTAACCTTTTATACCTTTATAGATTCACCCTTTATAATTTATAAAATACTAGCAAACTTGGAGATGGCTTGGTTTTTTGTAACATTTCGTTTGGGGATTAAAAGATAAACAAAAAATATTTTTTTTTTATTTTATAATTTTGTCCATGGTTGCCTTGTACAAGGCAACCATGGACAAAATTGTGAGAGCAAAAGCGTCAATTACGTTTTTGATAAAATGCAGAAAAGCTGCCATTACACCAAAATTTTTTATTTTATTTGAAAAGGGAAAAATTTTATTTCATTGCACAATAGTAATGAATTCATTTCGATTACAAAAATGAAGTGGAATTTAGTTGAACTTCTCTAAGTAAAAAATGAAGCTATATCCAAAGTAAATACTGAATCGAAGCGTTATACGTGTCCGCAAATTATCCGTTTCATTGAAGTGCTCTTTGGTAAATCACATTTTTTGTTTTTTGGTCTGACGTGAACACAAACAAAGCGGATGGTTTTCCAACTCGTGAACACGCAACGTATACCTGCCCATGTGAAAAACAATGATTTTCTAAATTTATCCAGCAAACACTAATCTATTGGCCTTGCGACTTGTTAATTGTCATTGCGAACGCAAGGCGAGCCGGAAATTGCAATCGTTTGAAGTCTAACGAAAGATCAGTCGGAATCATTGGTATTCACCTACGTACTTTCCGTTAATAATGGTTGCCTCAATCAAATTTGGCATAAGTCTTTTCACCGTAAGTCGCGTACCGTTGAAAAATCGCGGTGGATTCAAATTACGCAATATCATAAAAACTAAAGCAACTTTGAATTGCAAGTTATGTGGTGGAAATCCTGGTAACTCCAGAGAGTTCAAAAACTCCGTTGGATAATTTACTACATCATCAGGATTTGTTATGGAATCAACGGATTTCTATGTCACCAAATCGTCATCGATTTTTGATTGAATGGTGAAATTCAATGCGTGTACATCATTATTTTTGGGGCAAAAATTGCTCGTTGACTTAACCAAGCATAATTCTGATAATTCTCCCTAATGTTTGGGAAAACATTTTCAATAAGAGCTAATTGAGAGTCTACAAATCGGCAAAAGTCGTTGGTAAGAGTAATTAATCCAGCTGTCGCATCAACTGGGACTCTTCCATTTCCAACAGCTAACAATTGTTTGGAAAATTGTGCAGCACTTTGATCATTTTGCCTCATATTAGTGGTTAGCGATAATGTTTTTACGTTATTCCACAAAGGTGATGCCTTCAGGCAAGCATTCAATTCATCTTCAGGCGTTGCACGGGGAATTACTAGCAACATCTGCCTGAAATCACCTGCCAACAATATCTTTCTTCGCTTAAGTTATGTGAATACACTTGTTGCTGGATTGCATGTGGCCGATGTTCGCACGTCGTCCTCTCGACATTTTGGACTATGGACAGACTGGTGAATTTAACCTCAAATGCACAATCCACATAATTTACACAGTTACACTTTCCACCTTAAGGAAAAATGCCTGCTGTTGAAGTTGAATAAAAATTTGCACAATACGCGTGATTGATTTGATGGTTTCCAATTGAACTGTTAGGAAACGAATAACTTTAACATCGATATGTGCTACTAGTATGAAAAAAACACTGAAGATGGCAAACAGCCGAAACCGGTTCGTTCACAAACCAAATTTGACGAGGGTCGACGGAAAACCGTACCCAAATAAAAGTAACTTTAACCTCAATTTCACGTGCGCATGAGTAGCTGTCAAAGAATGTATCACGCATCGGCGCCATCTACTTAAAATGAAACGTACTTATTTTCGTGAGGGATACTCGCACACCACCAACTGGTGCCGTTGTAGTACATGTTACCTATCAGAAATGGCGCTGTATGTGAAAAATTATTTAAATAGATGAAGAGTGGTAATATTTAGGTGTTATTTTGAATGCCATGTAAGTCACATTATGGATAAAATGTTAATAACTTGAACAGATGGCTTTAAACCTTAATAAATAGAAATTCAATATTTAACATTCAGATTGAACATTTGATATATAAATTCATATGTCAAGTGATAACAGCATACGTTGTTTCTTGCAGCGTGATATATCGTGTAATGCAGCCGGCGAGTAAGTACTGTAATACTGACATTTATGCATAAATAATTACCAGAAATAAACGAAATGTTGGTTTATTTCAAATGCTATTTAATAAGTCAAATGGCTTTCAGAATATTATACCATTTATGTATGCCTTAGTAATCTTACTGCCTTACTTAAGCTGAAAGTCCATATCACGCGTTCTACGCGCACACGCTTTGTACGCGTTTGATACTTTTCACGCGTTCTACCCTTTTCAAACTTCAAGTTACATGCAACGCTTTTTAGGCGCCAAGTTTTTTGTTATGATCAGCTGTGCTGTAAATAATTTTATCTAATAAAAAAAATTTTTGCAAAAATGAAAACTGAAATTGAAATTTTTCAAGAATTTATAGAATTAGTGCATATGATATGTAATCAAGAGAAAAGAAGACGCTTTTGGGTAAGTCCCCTTTCATTTGGGAAGGGAGGTGAGTGGTTTTTTTGCAGCAACGTTTGAAAAATCAAAATAACAAAAATGATACAACGTCAAAAATAGCTGACATTTTTTCATGGCGCTTGCGACGCGTAGAAAAGTAGAATGTAAACCAACTTCATGCGTTCTATGCGTCATAAGCATTCTATGCGTTGTGCTGTGTAACTTGTCACATACAATTACACTGATTCTACTTTTTTGAGAGACGCGTATAAAGCGTGTATGCGTAGAACGCGTGCTATGGACTTTCAGCTTTAACGCGTATACCGATCAGTGCGTTTCATGTTGCACGTGAAATATTTTATTATTTATGAGTTTTTCCATATATTTAAATCCGTTAAAATTATTATTGATATTTAATACAAAATTGTGAATACTATAATGCTTTTTAAACTTTTATAATATAACAAAACCTTTTACGATAGTCGTGTAGTTCTTAATATTAATGTATGTAGTTATATCCGAAATGCCCAAAATCTAAAACTTCTTATTGTTAAAATATGGCATATATTTTAAATTTATAAATTTAACAACAATACTATTCAATAAAGAAAAGTCTTAGGAGCTTTTATCGCGTGGCTCTCAGAAAGAACCTAATATAATACTACCAATTATTAGAGATAAATATATTACATCCTATCTAGTCTAAGCTGCTAATTTTCAAATCAAGAAAATACAACTTTCTGATAGTAAATTGCTGATTTACCTTGGCATTATTCTAAATAACGACAGTATACTTTAGTAAACGTGGGCCTAGTTAAACGTTAATGAACGGAATTATTCATACCACCACTAATTTCAATTAAAGATGTCTCCATTCTGAATATTCCAATATCAATGAATTTATTTTATCCTAGTTTATCGTTTAGCTTTAAAATTTTATTTATCTTTAAAAAATATCTTTTTTTTCTTTTTAACGAATCTTTTTTTATATATATTTTTTTTTCGATATTTCGCTTTCCTTTGGTAAGCTTCTTCAGGAAAAAATTTTTATAAAAAAAAAGAGGAAGCTTTCCAAAGGAAAGCGAAATATCGAAAAGAAAAATATATATAAAAAAGATCGTTAAAAAGAAAAAAAGATATAATAATAAAGATAAAATAATATAATAGACATCCTTATCTTCACATTGGAAGAAATATAATCATTATCCAAAGTTTGAGGAAGCACCAATATTAGATATAGAAAAAACTATAAGAGACGTTATATGTTAGAAATGTTAGAAATTGTTAATGTACCAAATGTAAGGAGAATAAATTTCAAAACAGACACAGACAATTTAACGCAGAATTATCGGCACTTAATTCAAAAGACACATAATTTGTTATAATTATTTCATAAGAGAGAATTTGTTATTTAATTTCCGTTTCCTTGTTTTTGTATGTTTAAATATTTAAAATTTTTAATTTTGCATGTATGTATGTATGTTTGGTGAAAATTATTTTATAATTTTTGCCAAATGTTCTCAAAATTTTTTTTCAATTTGTTAATAACTTTGTTATTAAAAATGAATTTTCCTAAAGAAGCTTTCCATAGGAAAGCGAAATATTGACAAAATATATCGTTAAAATTTAATTAAAAAGACCGTTTAAAAGATAAATACATATTTAGTTTTCTTTTTTTGTATTTTTACCTCCCTTACTAAAGCTTAAAATTGTATACTTTAAATTATAAAAACAATGTATATAAATATTGAAGTCGAAAAAGATCATATAACAATATTTTAAACTTAATTATTATATATAATAGTTATAGTTTTTTGACCTTTATAATATTTTTTAGTAGTTAATTATAAAGAATTAGGTCACTATTTAATAAAAAATTTTTAAAAACTTCTTCTATTTTTTATCATATTTTCGATATTTCGCCACACCGTTGGTTGGCATCATCAGGAAAACATAAATAATGAACAAACAAATTGAAAAAATTTTTTTTTAATTATTATTTAAATAAATTATATATGAACTTATCATTATAAATAACAAATTTAAAACAAAATCCTAAGCAAACAATAATTAATTTTTTCTAATACAAAAATTCTCTTTGTGAGTACTGCATCCATATATTACTGTCAGTCTTATGATTTCTGCATATTAAAAGAAAACAACAACAACAACAATGAATTGAAATGGGAAAAACAATTGTGTTAATGACTTATGTTTTGAAAGAAAAAAACCTAGAAAAAAATCACAGCAAATAAAACTTGAAGAAAATCGATATGACATGTTTGCATTTCTAAATATGGCATTAACATGATATGGAGGGAACACTCATTTTAATAAGTGAAAGTTAATACGTTTTACATGCAATTTTGCATAGAAATTTTTTTATAACTGAAAATTAAAAATGCATTTTTGAAATGATAAAAAAAAACAAAATAGATCAAGTTACTTAACGTTACAAAAACAGAACACAAAATAAAAATTTTATTACGCAGATTTAAATGACTGATAAAATTTTATAAAATTTCCATTGTCGGTATTTAAATTTATTTTAAAATTGTATTTAAAAAATGCGTTGTATTATTTTTTAAGATTTATTTTAAAAAAATGTTTATCAAAAAGATTTTAATATAAAGTTAGACTTTTAAAGTTTTTTTTTTAATCGACCTTTCTTTATCTTTAATAAACATCTCTTATTTTTTTTACGGTATTTTTAAATTAAATTAACAAGAAGAAGCTTTCCACAGGAAAGCGAAATATCGAGAAAAAAATAAATCGTTATAATTTAAAGGACCGTTTAAAAGATTAAGATTAAGATTTAATAGAAAAAAAAATATTAATAAAAATAAAAAAAAAATAATTAATAATATTGTTAATTTAATTTAAAAAGACCGTAAAAAAGAATAAGAGATATTTGTTAGACTTTTGAGTTAGTTGCACAGCTGTACAGCTACTAGAAAAACCCTTTATTATACACTTCATTATAAGTAGACCTCCGTTTGTAGGTTCAAAAATAATTTTTTCTGGCATTATAGTAAATATATTCTGGGGCCTTATATAGGGTATTTTTTTATAGAGGTATAAACTTTACAAATGGAATGGAAAAGAGCAAAGATGAATTTTTTAAATTGACATGGAATTTACTTGATTTAAAAGATAATTTTCTAACATTATAAACTCAGTAATACTTCTGGGCGTATGAACACCACGACTAAATCAAATCGGTTATATACTTATTTGTAGGTCCAATTTTCCATTACTTTTTCGTATATTTTTGACCGCATAACGACAATAGCGCGGCGAATATCGTTCTTTATGCTGGCTAATCATTTCAGGCTAAGTGGCACAAACAACCATTGGCTTTAGATAACCCTACAGGTAGTCTAGTGGCGTTAAATATCAAGATCTTGGAGGTCAGTTTTTGGTTTCGAAATGTGAAACTAGGCGATTATCAAATGTTTCTTTTAACAATTCAATTGTGGCGTGAGCTGTGTGATATATTGTGCCCGGTTGTTGCATATCAATGTTTCTTAATTGTTGATCTTAAATCTCTATAATCATTGTCTTATAGCGGTCATCATTAACTGTAAAGTTCTAACCAGCGTCGTTTTTAAAGATGTATGGATGAATGATTCCATCAGGCCATGAATAACACCAATCAGTTTTTCTGGATATAATGGAGCATCAATAGGCACTTGAGTGATGATAATTCTCAAGTGCCTGTTGATGCTCCATTTATTTATTAAGTATCCTATCAAATAAAAGTTAACTGCTTCATTGTATTTCGAACAGAAATATAATTTTCAAAATAAATTTGCACGATTTGTTCAGCCGTCAGCTTATTCCTGTTGAAAACCCAACTAAACTGAACATAAATCATTTGGCAGTTGACGAAATGGCCGTCAGTTAAGAAAGTACAGACTTTTTTTTTCGAAACAGCACTCAGGGGATGACCCCTAGTTATGCAATGCATTGTGCCAAAACTAGGAAGTTAGATTACGGGGAGGAGGAAAGGGGGAGTAGTATTTGTGGATATTCGATTTAAATTTTCCTACATGGGAAGTGACAGAAAACACGCCTGGAGGGAGTTTATTCTACAATATGAACTGTTTTGCTAAAAAATAAATTTTCCCTGTAATGTGTAGTGCGATTCACCGTTTAATCAACCACAATTGGATGGGTTCTCAACGAAAGCATGTTAAATGCAAAAATGTGCAAGTAACGAATCCCTAATTTCATTAGGGTACTTACCATTTTAGTAACTACAAAACAGTGAAATACAACCCACATTGTCTCGATGTGCTCTAGAAAATCAATAGAGTTGGATATCCTACTCTCTACAATAAGCATATTGGCGCCTACTTAAACGCGGACGAGCAACTCCAAAATAGACTGGAGCGCCGGCCCATATATGAGAGTTGTATTTCATTTTTAGACGAATGCAGGTGGCATAAATAGAACGAAGAAGTATCTTTTACACCATTTTAGACAACTAATGCACTTAAAAACTTCTTTAGAAACTTGGAAAAAGTGCTTACTCCACCAAATAACACACTGATTTTTCATACCAAGAACAGCAAGTGATTCCGATTCCTTATATCACCCATAATAACAGATGCAGCATCACTAACTTAATGTTCTATAACACGGTAAAAAGCACCCAATATATTAGAGGGTTCTAAAGCCTCATTAAATATTGTACCACCTAACAGAGAATTTGATTATATAGCCCGTATATATTTACTATGGCTATTATAAATAACATTCCAGAATTTTAAGTGAGAACAGATTTAGTTTTTGTAGTTTTTGTTTCCTTTCAGCAACCACAATAATTTTGGCTTACGAGTTTACAGGTTATGAAGAAATAAGAAAAAATAAAACTTAACGAAAACAAACAACAGGAGCAATTCATAGCCAAGTATTTATATCCGTTTAAAGACGGACGCGCTTTCGCTTCCGTTTCCTGTTTTATTATTGTAAACAGCACGAATTCTAAAATCTTGCCCATGTTGTGTAAGCCACAGCTTATTATTGTAGATGTTTTGCTCTTCTTTTTTTTATTGTTCTGCTTTATAATTTGCATTTATTTTCGCAAATACTTACAGCTAGTGAATTATTATGTGCATCATTCGCAAAGGAAAAACATCTCTGTAAAATACGAACATAAAAGCCAGTTCTATGCAAAGTATAATGTCAATAATTTAGTTAACATGCAAATGCATAAAGATTTAATATTGTTGTATCATTGCCAAGATTAGAAAAGTGTTTTTCGTCAGACACCTGGAGGGATTTTATTATGTCCTGCTTCAACAAAAACAAAGAATGTATTATTTAATAATTTATATGACATTAAATAATAATAATAATATATGGGTAAGTAGATAAACAAAATGTTTTTGATGTTAAAAACTATCTAAAATGAACTCTTCATTTTTATCGATTAACTAGCTGTACGACCCAGCTTCGCTCGGAAACTATTTGCTAATGAATATTTCATATGGGGTTAGAAAAAAATTTTCAGTACAAAGAAGAAACGACACAAATTTTTTTCAATTTATTGTTTTAATAGTTCTTGACGTAATTCATTAAAAAATAAACAAACAAAAAAGGTAAGCATATAGTTTATTTTAAAGCTTGATAGTAAACAATATTTTTTGTTTTTCTGTTAGGAGAGAAAATAAACAGTGCTGACGGTCTCCCAACTCTTGAGCATGCAACATACAATTGCTCGTAGGAAAAACATTAGGATTCTAGGTTTAACCTCCACACTTTTAGAGATTGTTTTTGGGATTTATTAATCGTCATTGCGAACGCAAGGCGGACGAGAAATCGGAGACGTTTAAACTTAAATGGTAAATCACTTGGTATGATAGGTATCCCTGGAGTAAGCAGCTCTTCACCTACAAACTTTCCTATAATTATTATTGCTAAGTTTTTGTAATCAGCGTTTTAATAACCAATCTAGTACCATCGCATAGTATTGGCTGATTCAGGTTACGTAACATGACTATTACCGCTCCAACGTTAAGCTGAAAATTATGTGGTAGCACTCCCGGTAAGTTTAATGAATTCAGGAACTCTACGGGGTAGTTAACAATATTTTCGGGATCGGTAATGAAACCAATCGATTTATACGAATACCGTTCGCCATTGGATATTTGAATTTATTTAATCAACGTATTTGTTTTTTGCAGCCAAAATATTGATATTGTATTTTTCAGCATATATGCGATATACATATGTATGTATCGTTAAAATTGCATCGAAGAGAAAATTATTTTTTAACTTCAAAGTGAAGTGTAATTGTCGGTGACTTAATATCTCGAAGCCCTCACTATTCAATTTATCAAGGTTTTTCTTCTCTTATAAAAATCAAATCGCACAAAAAATTTTAAATCACGGATAATGTGCATACAGGCATATGTCCATATGTATGTAGAATATATATTAAAATTTTTACTTTTAGTATTATCCAACACGTCTAAATTAAATCTCTGGGCTAAGTAAAAAAATTGAGAAGTGAAAACGATTTATTGATGTTTTCACTAACATGATTTAATAACATGTATAAAAAAATTAATACTTTTTCTTAAAAATGTGTTAAAAACTTTAGTTCTTTGAGTTGCTTTTTAAATTTTTTTTTTTTAATTTGATCTACGGGTTTTTTTAGCGTATGCTAAGAATGCATACGTGTGTTTGCACGTATACAAACTCATTAGCATACAAACAAACATAAGCTTTATCAAACCATTTCGAACGAACATGTCGAGTCGTGAATAACTTATTTGTATTTACAACAACAACAGAAGAAAATTAATAAATGAATTTTCTAAGTTTTCCGGATAATTTTGTAATTGTTTTTTCATACAAACCATCTCCCGAAAATTTCGAATCGAATAAAACAAAAATCAAACAGCCGTTCTCACTAATTACATACGTGGACCATTTCATTTTTATATATATAATAATTATATATATAATAAGACAATAATATTTCTTTTTCAGACTTTACCATTCTGTTTGTGTATAAGGCTGGTTCTACCAAATTGAAAAGATTTTAAAAACCATAAAGAAGATTAAATATCCTTGATTTTAAATGACCTGAATTGTTATCTTAACAACTCTTATTTTTCCAAGACAATATCTTTTTTTAAAAAGAGAAAAGAGAAATTTATATATCGGGTGGGTAAATTTAAGGTTGGTTGATTGGACATCAACCACGCCCTAGAAGGCCATCGAATACGTATATCCTTCGGTCACTTCTAGTAGAAATTTCGAAAGCCCGAAGTAGGCCGCAGCCTTCACTCCTTGCTAAAGAGTTGGAGACTTTCCAACTCCTGGTCCAGAACGCATGAAGCTCTTTTTTATCAAGAACACGCCAGCATTCATACTCACTGGACCTGAACCATTCATTGTGTTAATTAGAATGATCCGACCCACAAACTCTCACGAGGGTCCGAAACACAACCACCACGATACTCCCATATAGGGGCCAACCTCAATAACCAGTCAGAGCACATCATTGTCTAAAGAGAACAAATAGTGTACTCTGGGGCAACGGATTCTCGTGGAAATATGTGGATTGTCCAGGTGACTCCTACTAGCCTTAGAGGGGCCTGGGCTTCCTTTTACCCCGCAAGACACCAGTTTAAATGGAATAGTAGGTTCCAAAAAGACTATCATGTGCCCCCGGGGGGAGCCGATGTGGTAAAGGTGGACCAACGTCATATTTCATTATTAATTCCTATACTTCTACTTCACATTGGTGTCAATAAAAAAACAAAATTGTGTTTAAAGCCAATTTACTTTCTCAGCTCAAATTTGGCCAATTCAATATTTAATTTAATATTTTATTTGTTGTTTAGCATCCTTTTTTATACAAAATAAGGATGCTAAGGGAAACAAATTCCTTTTTCATTTCATTATTTAAAATTGATTTTACAAATTGTATTTTCTACATCAGCAGTCGATTTAAAAACAAACAACAAATTTTTATGGTCATTTGTTGTTGGCCTCTGTTAATGTTTGCACTCTAAAGTTTATTGACTTTACTTAACAATTTCCCTTTTAATGTTCCTTAATTTTTCTACAAATATCAAAAAAAGAATCCATTTACAGCCAAAAACAACCATAAATTATATGGAAGAAAAGGATTTTTCTTCCTTCTTATACAAAAAGCTCTCCAATAAACAACAAAATGATTTATTTATGCAACACCTTAGTTGAGGTTTTTACTACATGCGTGCATGCATGCTGTTGCTGTACATTCAATATATAAATTTAACACTCTGTTTTTCAATAGCCAAACAGTTAAGAGACCTTTTCATATCATTTGAAAAATTTTTACAGATCCCTTACGTATCTTTCGCAATGATTGCGATGGCTGTAAAACAGTATAGCTACAACGGAATGTTAAAGTTTTATTAAATGAAAGTGGTTTTCGGCATATGAACACCGGTGCTGTTGTTAACGAAAAGCAATCTAAAGTCTAATTTCTGTCCAATTTTCTAGACTTGTTGGCCGTAGATCAGGAGTAACACGTAAATTTTGGACTACAACGAGGTAATTGTTTCTGGTTTGTAAGCGTAAAAAATTACTTTAAATGCTCCCACAGGAAGTGCTCGCATAACCTGGGAAACTAACCGACAGGCCCAATGCATATTACCACCAAGGTTTAATTTCAATAAGTAGAAGGCTATATTTTACATATTTTCAAACAAAAGATCATTCAACATGACACGGTAACAATCTTCTATGACCCTAGGGGAAGTTTCCTGCTCCTTTTAAGAAGAAAATAAAAGCAAAACTGCGAATTTTTGTTGAATATAATGGAGGATCTGTTGTAGAGTCTTTCACTCCATATGCCACAATTTTGTTTACAAACAAACAAGTTAGACTAAAAATGTTTTATTTTGCTGAACGCAATTTCGCAACAGAAGCAGTTTCCAACTACCCTAGACCCAATCGCCTATAGAATGACACATACCGTTCTCGCTAACTCCTAAGCCTGAAGCAGGCCAATATCATTGTGCAATTTTATACACGTCTATTCACCACGCGAGAGTACCAAATTTTGTGAAAGAAGTCAAACAGAAAAATTTGGACCTCCCTCCAATTAGTTTTTGCCAGCAACGATATTTTCTTTAATACGCAATTTTTTGCACCATGTTGTTGTCATTGTGATATTTAGACAGCATGTGGTAGAAAATCTGTTCACAGTTCGACGGATTATACATTTTTTGTGTCGCCGTCATTTTTGCTATGCTGGCTTAGTTATTGTTGTGAAAAGAGTTTAAATGCGCGGTGTCTTTTTGGTAATAGTTAGATGCAAAGCATGCTGATTGTTAATAAATTTTAGAATTAAATTATAGGCGAAAATAAGCTGGCCTTAAGTACTTTCTTGCTTATACAGCAATTAAAAAAACTGTTCTGTTGAGTTTTAGGGTGTAGATTTTAAGAGTTCACCTCTCATCACATGGCTCGTTGAAATAAAACATACTGTAATATACGTAAGTTTTCAACCATATTCTTCTTCTTCTTAAATGGCCAAATACAACCCTGGTGAGTCTTAGGCCGAAGAGAGTACATCATTCCATGCGCTTAGGTCTTCTGTGCTTCGTCCCCAGTTTCTAACATTTAAGTATGAGAAATATTGTTAGACCTGATCTTTCCATCGGATATTTGGTTGTGCTCTCCTCCAGACGCCTTTGGTACCACAATCAAAAGATCTCCTTACCGAAGCTTCTTTACTCATTTGCACAACAATTCCTAGCCAGTGCAGTCTTTATAGTTTTATGCGCTTGACAATGTCACTGACAGTATGCAGCTCATACAGTTCATGATTAATACGATGCCGACAGTCTCCACTTACATAAACTGATCCGTATATTCTATGAAGGATTTTACTCTCGAATACGCCAAGTACAGTTTCATCATCTGGTGCAAGTACCCATGCCTCTGTGCCATTTAAAAGCACCGGTAAAATGAGTGTCTTGTGGAGTGTTATTTTCGTAATTCTAGAGAAGGCTCTACTTTTAAGTTGCCTATTTAACCCAAAGTAGCACCTGTTTGCCAATATTATCCTTCTTCGTATTTTCAGGCTGATGTTGTTGTTTTTATTTATGGATGACCGGAGATGCACCCTAAAGTTATAGTTGCCAACGTTCACAGTTTCACCTAATATAGTAGATTTTCTGTCCATTGCAACTATCACCTTAGTTTTGCATTTATTAACTGCCAAGTCAAATCTTAAGGATTGCCTCTCAATGCCCACAAAGGCAGCAGTTACATCTTGCAATATCCTACCAATGATATCAATGTCTTCGCATATACAGGGAGCATGTAGCTTTTCTTGCCATTTCTATTAACGTTGCATCGCGTATGAATTTTTCCAAAGCAATATTAAATAGGTCGCACGATAACAATCGCCCTGTCTGAATTCTCGTGAGTTGGTAAACGATTCAGAAAGACTATTTTCTATTTTCACTGATGATCTGGTATCAATTGGCGTAATCCGACAAAGTCTTATCAATTTCGCCGGAATTCCAAATTCAGATATAGCCTGACACACCTTTGTTCTAATCGGGCTATCAAAAGCGGCTTTATAATCGACGAATAGATGGTATGTATCGATTTGCTTTTACTGCGTTTTCTCTAGGATTTGGCGTAGTGTGAATATTTGATCTGAGGTGAATTTTCCAGAAATAAAACCGCATTGGTAGGGGCCAATTATTTCATTGACCATTGGTTTTAGTCGCTCACACAATATTGTGACCAAGATCTTATAAGCGATGGAGAGCAGACTTATACACGTATAATTGGTGCATACTGATCTGTCTCATTTTATGTGAACTGGCCATAGCACGCTGAGTTTCCAATCAGCGGGCATGCGTTCATACAATCAGATTGTACAAAGAAGTTGATGCATACACTTTATCAATTCATTACCTCCGGATTTAAATAGCTCTGCCGGCAAGCCATCAACTCCAGCTGCTTTACTGTTTTTCAGTCTGGATATAGCTATTTCTACCTCAGCCTGGCTGGGTGATGTACATTCAACTCCGTCATCCTTGATTGGGTCAATGGTACCCTTACTGTTGTTTCCCTTAGATACCAACAAATTTTGGAAATGTTCCTTCCATGTTCTCAGCACGCTTTCTTGTTCGGTCACTAGATTTGTTTGATAATCTTTACAGGAGGAAGTGCCAACCATCAACCATCAACCATCACCTTGGTTGCAACCATCACCTTGGTGTTGCTTTTATTAACTGCCAAGTCAAATTTAAAGGATTGCCTCTCAATGCCCATAAAGGCAGCAGTTACAGCTCGCAATGTCCTATCAATGATATCAATGTCATCAGCATATGCAAGTAGCATGTGGTGGTTGGTGAAAATAGTGTCACTTCTATTAACAGCCGCATCGCGTATGACTTGTTTTGTCAACCATCTGTAAGTGAATATATACACCGCACTTCCAGCTATTAGAAGCTCACAGAGCTCATTCCAAAAGGTAACAAAGTATTATATATCAAATATTATCCATTTAGTTAATAATATTCGTTCAAATTTGTCCATTTGTATTTTCGAACTCTTAATTTGTTTAATCCCTTCGTTTTTATTTTACTCGTTTTCCTTGAATTTTCCATTTATTGTTTTTGTTATTCTGTTAAACTACATTTAAAAGTGCCACGTGCTTTTTGTACCCTAAGCAGTATAATATGATCACGTTTTAAAATGAAAATTTGAAAAGTTCTATGACATTTCAATTTCCCTTATACGTGTAAAGAAAATTATACAGGCGACAAAATAAAGCAATTTTTAAAAGGATTTAAAAAACATCACGTTAGTGTTCTTACAGCTTCAACATTTTAGTTGACATTTTCTATGAACTTCTCATTTTAGATTTATGTCATAAAATATTTACGCATGATGGCAATTGCATGATGAAGAAATGTGTACATGTGATAAGTTATAAATAACTAATTTGTGCTGAAAGCTTTTCGAATTCTAGTTATTCTTTGAAATAATTGAATCATTTAGTTATAAGTCGGGTGTTTTTATAAAACCCTTAAAAAACCAGGAATTTAAGTTTGGCGTTGTTGCTGTAAAAGTTATAATTTATTTGCCCTTATATAAAGTGTCATAATTTGTCGCATTTAATATCTTATCTGTCGGTGTACTTTATGATTAGAATTGTGATTAAAGTCACAGAATTTTTATATCTGGAGTTATAGGCAGTTTAGAGTATTTATATACAAGATAGCACACCAGGACTGTAGGAAATGTGCATGTTCGACCAGTTTAATTTTCGGAAAACATTGGCAGAAGAGCCGTCCACTCGATTTGTCATCATGCTCAACAACTAAAAATCTCTTCCGTCAGTAGGCGGAATGGTTGGCAGAAAAGACAGAAGCGACTGGTGACTTTACAAAGAAAATAGTCTTCAGTAATGAGGAACGCTTTCATCTCAGTGGATTCATTAATTTCATAAATCACTTATGATTAAGAAGAATACAATAGTTGTTATGGCCATGTAAAACACAAGGGTCCTGTCAAGAGAAATAAGGAACAGTAGCTGGAAGAACAATTAAAAAAAAACGTACTGATAAATATTTTCAATTTAGTAGAATTAAAGTTTGCGTTTCGGCAAGAATAAAATTAGGCGGGCCATCCCGGAAAAAAAATACAGCAGAAATGCTCTACTGTTCCTTGCTAGTCGTAGAGATGATTTCGTGAGGGGATTTACGTCTGTACCTAGCTATGTTACCCCCCGGGGGCACATTTACGGTCTTTATAGTACGTAACTGCTATCTAGACCTGTGCAACTGGGAGAAAAAGGGAGCCCAGTCCCCTGAAGATAGGCAGGGAATCAATTGGAAGCTCCACTTAATTTCCACGGGGATCAGTGAGCCCGAGAGTTCATTATTTGTCTTTAGACATTTAATAGTTCTCTGGCTGATCATTGAGGTTGGCCCCTATATGGGAGTAACGTAGTGGTTGTGGTTTCGCGGCCCCATAACAGTATAATGGTTATTATGGTAGCCAGGATCATCTCACTGATAATGACACGCAAAGTGAATGATCCAGTCCAGTGAGCATGCTAGACATGTGTTCTGGACAGGAGTTGGAAAGTCTCCAACTCTTTAGCAAGGTGTGATGATTTGCAGCCCTGCTCTGGATCCAATAAAGTTGCAACTAGAAGGTTTCTGTTGCATAGAATTATAGCTTCGGCTTTCTAGGACGAGCATGACGTTCCAAATCATGCAATGGTTAGATCCACCATCTGATAAAGGCTACAAGCCAGGTGCGGATGTAAATCTAATCACACAGTTGTACCTAGCTGTGTAAGCCATAATCAGACGCTGAATCATACCACTATGGATGAAATGTAGCGTCATCCGCGCCCTAGAAGGATACGTATATCCTCCAGTCACTCCTAGGTCGAAGCCTTCACTCCTTGCTGAAGAGTTGGAAACTATCCAGTTCCACGAAGCTTAATAAAATTTAAGAACACAACCGCAATCATGGTCACTCGATCCGGACCATTCATTGTGTTTATTGTGAATGATCTGGCCCACACAACTCAAACGAGAGCCTCGAAACTACAACCACCATGATACTCCCGAAGGGCCAACCTCAATAGTCAGTCAGAGAACAGCTAAAAGGCTAAAAATACAAGTAGCTGAACTCTGGGCTTTATTGATTCCCGTGGAAATATAGTGGAATTGTCCAGTTGGCTCCTGCTAGCCTTGTAGGGCACTGGGCTCCCTTTTACCCCCGTTGACACATGTAATGACGTCACGACATATCACGACATCAGTATACAGAAAATTTCATTTCCCAGCACATAAATAAAACAGTATCTGCGACCATACTGGATGTTTAAAAAAACAGAAACCGCGCAATATGGTGGACAAATTAAAGGTTAGGAAGTAAATTAATTTAAAATACACAGCATTTTTGACTTTATTTTAATTGATACCAATGTGCAACAGAAATATGGGAATTAATAATGGAATGTGATGTCGGGCAAATTTTTAAAAAGTTTGAAGCACATTTTAAAATGAAGCTTTGCGTTTTTTGTTAATGAAGCGTTGAATTTTGTCCGTCACAGCGTCAGTTGCTTTTGGGTTGTTCATGCAAACCGGGACTTTCAAATGGCACCAGAGAATATAATCCATTGCTGTTAAATCTTAAGAACAAGGAGGCCAATTGATATGTCCAAATCGAGAAACTACGCGGCAGGAAAATTTATCAGGCAATGATTGAGTTCTTTGGGTGGCTGTATGACTTGGGGCGTGGTCTTGCTGAAAGCAAAGGTCATTGATATAGACATTAGCCAATTGTGGCCATATAAAATTGGTTATCATGGTTTGGTAGTGCAGCGAATGCACGGTGATGGCATTTCCTTGCTGATTTTCGAAAAAAATGCACGTCGGGGATGCCATTTGATTACAAACTGTTCAGTTTCTTTGAATGTAATGGTTGTTTAAAGAATGTTTGTAGATTTTGTGAGCCCATTATGCGCCCTATTTTGTTTGTTCACATAACTGTCTAATTGAAAATGAGTCTCATTACTAAAGATGTTATTTTCGTTCAGTTTTTCAAACAATCAATTCACAAACTTTCAACGTCATTGCTTAAGAGTCGATCGAGTTTAGTTCTTGAACGAGTTTAAATTCTATAAGCGTGAAGATGAAGAACTTTATTCAAAAAGTTGCGCAAAGTGCCCTTTGTAATGTCCAACTGTTGGCAAGTTAATATTTCAAGCTTTGTCTCAACAGTTTGCTGCACCGCAGCTATATTTACATCACTATAGCCACAGTAAACGTATTGTTGTGGTCAGCAGTAATATTGTCAGCCGCGCATTTCATGATTAACTTATGCACAGCTGTCTCGACAGGAGCCTGATTATGAGGAAAATGGTAAAATTTCCACCATTTTGATAGTAAATTTTTACAATTAAAGCTCTTTGTTCAAGAATGTACTGTTCCAGACTTAAAATTTCCCAACTTTTTACTAAATATATGTTAAAAGATGACAGCTTAATTTTTGACATTTAATCATTTGACAGAAAAATTACTTTCTAATCTCGAAATTGCCCACCCTATATATCAGGGGACAGCAGTTATTATTCGTAGTGCTTGGTTTATTTAATACCAACTTGCTGATAGATAAGTTTAAATGAAATCCAATTTTAAGACTACAATTTGCTGATTCTTTTCCTTGCAAATTTCAAGAACTATAAGACATTGTTATGTCTTGATGTTATTAAAGAAACTCATTTAATATTTTTATGACTAAATTTCTCATTTTTATTTTGATCCCAGCTATACAGATATTACGAGATTAAAAAATAAGGTATTAAAATCTTTATTATTTTATAATTATGCCTACACTTATTTGCTATTAAAAAAATTTATTTCTTTAATATAAAATTTTAATAACTTTTAGCAATGAATGTCATTTGTTCTTAGTGCCGATCTTTGAAAGCAATGCCACAAAATATTAAGATATTTTGCACTTAAATGAAAGAAAAGCTTAATGTTGAAGAAGCAGAAATATTTAAGCTTACATGCTTATGCATATCAATAAAGGAAGTGAAACAAGACATGATGAACATATTAATATGCAAAATAGTCATATTTTATGTCATATTTGCTATTTGCAATTTGCACTCTTTGATGGCATTATGCAAATAACGATAAAGTAAAAAAAAGAAAAGGAAAAATAGTTTGCATAAATTAAGGTTAAATGCAGTTCAAGGATAATAGAAATGTAGGCTTCACTACACTAATATTTTATGCAATTGAAGTGAATGAAATATGAAATGAAATATGTTTACTCTGAAACACATATAATTTACATTTTTTAATATAAATTTTGCTTGTATAAGAACACGCTAAGGGAAAACATTAGGTTTTTGAAATCAAAATGCAAGAAAGAGCTTAAAGAATTAAAAAGTAATTAAAGAAATTATTATTAACCGCTAGCCGTATATATTTTGCTTTATTAAACATGTTTCTTTATAGAGGTATAGAAGTTTAGAGCGGAATAAAATAAAGAAGAATTTTTGTTAATTGATATGGAGTTTACTTTTTTTCAAAGACAATCAGCTGGCATTATAACTAACTTGAATATAACTTTCGGTATATGAGCGTATATGGATTGAACGCAGCCTAAACTGGAGGTAAAGTTTTTGATTATTTCCAACGACAATGGCCGTATATCGCCAATAACGCAACTGGTGTTGGTCTCAAATGGTCCGTCATTTTGGGACTAACGACTATCTCCACAGAGAATAGTTTAGCGGCGTAAAATCTCATTATATCGGAGGATAAAATACGCGTCCGAAATGTGAAAATATGCGGTTACCAAACGTTTCCTTCAATAAATCAATTGTGGCACGAACTGTGTGACATGACCACCTGCACATTCTGGTTGTTCAATTGACGAGCAAAAATCTCTGTATTCATAGCGATCACCATTCACACTAACGTTCTGTGCGGCATCGTTTTTAAAGAATGATTCCACCAGCCTATAAAGAACATCAAATAATCAGTATTTCGGTATGTAGCGATATCCCACCATATACTTGATTATTATCATCACTCCAAGCTGTGACAGTTTTGTTTATTCACATATCCACTCAAACAAAATTGAGCTTTTCTGCTAAACAAAATTCTTTTATGAGAATTGGCATTTAGGGCATTTTTGTTTTGGTTCAATTTGCACAAATTAGAAGCGCTATTTAGGCGCAAGTCTATTCAAGCGAAGCTAAAAAAATGGCAGCCAGTTAAAAAAGTGCTACCCACTGTAAATTAGATACCTCTATAAAAAACAAGTGATATTAAAACACTTTTTATTATCTTGATACTCATTATGGAAAATTAATTATTTGAATTATAATTGTTTAGTTTGGCTTAATTTCGTAATTAATTATAACTAATTTCAAATAAGAACATACAAGCACAAGATCAGGAATTTTTTGGTTCTTATTTCATTTAAATGCTATTTAATTTCACTTCATATTCAGTGAACTTTGCCCGCCTTCCTGTTTTAAAGTCAACTTATATGGCAGAATTTTTATTTGTACTTTTTTTTAATAATTTTAATTTGAAAACAACAAAATGGCTTAAGGCTAAGAACAGAATATAAAAATCAATAAATATTAACTATAATTAAGATTAGGGTTCTATCGTTTTTGAGTATTATAATGCTCTTTATTGTCCCTGACTGTTGCTGCAAACTTTAGGTCCAAAGACGATTTTGTTGACATCTCTGATAAACTTTTTACATTAAAAAATTTGATTGATCAAATAAATATTATAGACCAAGAAACAAATAAGTAATAAATCTAGTTCCATATTCGAAAAGACAACAAACGGCACAAAATATCATAAAATGAAATGAAACAACACAATAAACTTCAAAAATATACTATGAGATTTTTCAATTTAGTTTTTGCAACTCAAAATTAAATTTTAAAATAAATTAAAAAAAAAAATTCTAATAGCCAAATGCCTGTGATAACACAGATGAACCCCTTTTATATGGAATTTTTTGCTTCATTTAATAATAAACATTAAATTGTATGTATGTAAGTAAATACATCTGATAATTGTTCAATGGCATCATCAGAATGTATTAAAGTAAATATTAACACAAAGCCAAACAAAAATAAATTCAAAATAAATAACAACCGCCATATAAAAGTAGTCACAAAAAAAGAAAGAACAAGTAAACAGTCATATCAAATAGCCTTTTTGTAATCCCAACATGGTCGTTGTTTTCTTTAAAATAACATTCCGTGACATTACTATAAATACACTCAAATTTGCTGTGTCATTTGTTACTACATTTGGTATAGATACAAATGACACAGCAATGAAAAATAGAATAAATCATTTTCCACTGAAGAAAAGTTTAAAATTAGATTATCTGATTTTAATTTTAGTTTTTAAAATTAAAATTTATTGTGCTATTTTATATTATCACTAGCTGACCCATTGAGAGCGAATTTGTGAGGTCGCAAAAAAGGAACCCAAACAAAGAAGCTCGATGCCCACCGCCACTGTTTTAATGGCAGCAGTAATCGACTCCATGTTACTTTGGGCCTTTCACCGTCATCCACCAAGGCACTTTAAAGGCACTTGGCGGCTGGCGACGAATTTATGGCGTGTGTGTGTATTTTTGAAGTAATCAACGCTCAATATTTACGTAAATGCGATACCATATAATATCAAAATACAGCGCACAATAAAATTAAATGCATTGAATGAATGAATACACAAAAATTCATTCAAGTCGATCCAGTCGTGTAGTCGCAGTGTAGTTGAATAACCTGGATACCGATTGCAGCGCCATCTGCCGGGCTGGTTTGTGAATGTATGGGAGGTACCATACGTCCTTATCAAATCCCGCCTATATTTGCAGTAGAACTTAAAATATGTTCACTCAACCGAAATACCAAATTCTGTTTAAATACCGTTAGCAGGAGCAGAAATATTGGATTCTTACTTTGTGGTTTATATGAGAGGTAACACGCCCCTTTGTATAATCCCTCCCATTTTTGCAGAAGCACTTAAAAAATGCACACCTAACCGACGTATCAAATTTTGTGCAAATACCGTTATCGGGAGCAGAAATAATAGATTTTGAATTTGTGGCCGTTTAGGAGGAGCTCAGTCAAAACAAACGTACAGTAGAATTATATATATAAATAAAAAATATTTATTATTCAAAAATTGAAATGTATTACGATCAACCTTATTTTAGAAAATAATAAAACGAGAAGATAACAATAGCCATATACAGTTTGAGTATTGGAATGATGATATAGAGAATGTGGTTATAATTACACCGAACATTTTTCATTTAATGCTGGTCAATTGCGCCTTTTCAACATAGATTTTTTAAACATTTTACGATGGTGGGTACCAGTCGTAAACGTACGTAGGAAACTATTTTATGAGGGGAATATATATTCTTACGAAGATGAATAATTAAGTTTTAAATGAAATAATTATCAGCAAAAAAAGTGAACGAAATGGCCTATTGTACATTTTGTAAAAGTTTTCTAAGAAATCTTATACGCACAAGAAAACAACAATATTCCTATAAGAAATTCTACCAAATAAGTAAACAACAGAAAACAAAAAAAAAAAAACTAACACAGAACAAAACAAATACACAGCCAAGCAGGCGTTTGAATAAATGATAATAACAACAGCAATATGTAATGATGTTAAATTTCTAAAAACAACTAAATAAGCACCACTTGCTGGGCAAATAAATTAATTCAAGTTGAGCCATCAATGAGTAAACAACAAAGTTATAATCGTGTTTATTTTGTGTGTTTTGAATGTAAAAAATCGTTTAACTTAATTTAAAACTCTAAAGTATAATCAATTGAACAAAAAATGAGGATGGTGTTGTATACTAGAAACTGTTGATTTTTTCCGAGGACGGTTTCACTCTTTCTTGGCATTTTTTTCTATGTCGTATGCATCAACGCTGCATTATGTAGCAAAATATTCTGAAATATATACTGCAAAATTTATGTTAACACAGTCGAGAAGCTGTTAGGTACATCTGACTGGAATTTTATTTAAACAAAAAATAATTATTCTTAATCTGTAGTTCTAGCTGAGATAACCCACTAATCTCTTTTTCAATAAAATACGAAATAATAGTGCTACCAGATTGGACAGCATTCCATCAAATCGTAGTTAAACTTGTGCTTATCAACATGATTATTCATTCAAAATTTAAATTGTATATAAAAAGCACTTTTTATCTGGAAGGTGTTGTTCAATCCCATTATTTTCCTTGACTGAATAACGAACAACAGCAATCAAAACAAAATGATCGTTACAAAAATAATTATTAACAATGACCAGCAAGCAAACAACCTTCAAGCAAATAGTTTTTAAAAATGAAGTAAAGAGAACCCTTAACACAATTTTATTTATATAGCTACGAAGATATATAATTTAAGTTGTAAAAACTTAATTTTTACGAAAGAAAAAACAAATTAAAATGACCTATTGTATTTATTTACCAGAAGTTTCTACGAAAACTTATGAACACAAAACAACTACAACAAGTTGCATTCAAATTTCATGAACTAAGATTAACAATTAGAAAATAAAAACAATTAATACAGAATAATAAGACATTAAACTAAACAAACATGAATAATGATAAAAACATCAGTCTAATTCTAAACGTGATCGAGTGAAGTCATAAAAGCTGATACAGCAGATTCTACGTATAAAAGTGCCGTGCTTTTGTGTGCGTAGAAAAAAGCTCATCTCTAATTGTGTAATTTAATTTAAAGCTCCATAAAGTTGTGTGGAATTATTTTGCAATAAGAGAATTTAATAAACTAAACGCTTATTAAAGAAATAAACGTAACAATATTTTCAAGCAGGTCCTTTTCGCTATTTGTATAAAAATATTTTTGTAGCCTTCCATTATTTCTATGCACTTAAAAGATGTTTTGGAAAATTTTTGTTACTGAGTGGTTAGCACAATTAAACTTACGTATACTTTTAGGCATTAAAAATGGTTAACAAACTTAGCCCCCCCCTTCGAAAAGGAATTTTATCAACAGTAAACATGCCATTTGCTTCGCACTGAGTGCTATGTAAACAATTCTAGCAGCAAATGTAAAGAGTGAAAATTAGTTGTTATGATTCTATTTATGGTTAATACTTGTACAACAGCAGTTATTACAATGCTTTTGTTATATAAGACTTTAACAATGACTAAACAATATCAATAATTTATAGAAGCAATTTTCTGCACTTGGGTTAAAATAAAAGCGAAACAAGTTAAGACATAAAATTTTATTATTGTTTTTATTGCGTTTATACACTGAAACAAAAGTTTACTTAGATGAGATAAAATGGTGTGTAGGCTTGAAGAAAAGCTGTTTGTTATAAACTTTTTTTTAATTTCCTAAAAAAAAGAATAATTTCAGGAAATTTCTTATATTCAAGGAATTTCTTCAGTATTATTATTCTCGCTTCGCTACCCAATAGGCTGTAAATATGACAAAAAAAAAAAAGAAAATAAGAATAGCTTGGATGTACACTTCGCCTAGCCCAATTAGTATTAATTGATTATGAATATTCCTCGTAAATTGGTTGGTTAAAAAGATGATGCTTAAATCCTGATGACGGCTGTAGCAATTCAGTAAATTCTGTGATATATTCTGCTGATCCCTGTGTTTTTCTTCTCAATAAAAATTTATAAATAAAAAATTAAAAGTTACCTTAAGCCTAATGAATCAGTTTATTTAATTTACTTATTAATTTTAGTTAGTTAAAAAAATATATAAAATTTTGCCAGTCGTAATATTTCTATAGAAAATTTTCATCTTTTGTAATTTTTCCATAAAAAAATTATTTTATCTGCTCTAATTTTTCTATAGAAAATTGCATTATTTTTAATTTCTTTATAGAAGAATTAATTTTTCTAAAGCAAAATTGTATAAGCTTTAATTTTTCTATAGAAAATTTGCAGCAGTATTAATTTTTTTAATGGAAAAGTTGCATCAATCATATAATTTTCTACAGAAAATTGCAGCAGGTTTAATTTTTCTAGAGGAAATTTTCCTATAATTTTTCTATAAAAAAATTACAAAACTTTCAATTTTGCTATAGAAACTTTAAATTTTCCTATAGAAAAATTGCAGCACTTTTAATTTTGCTATAGAAACTGTAAATTTTTCTATAGAAAAATTGCAGCACTTTCAATTTTGATATAGAAACTTTAAATTTTTCTATAAAAAAATTGCAGCATTTTTAATTTTGCTTCAGAAACTATAAATTTTTCTCTAGAAAAATTGCAGCACTTTCAATTTTGATATAGAAACTTTAAATTTTTCTATAAAAAAATTGCGGCATTTTTAATTTTGCTTCAGAAACTATAAATTTTTCTCTAGAAAAATTGCAGCACTTTCAATTTTGATAAAGAAACTTTAAATTTTCTATAAAAAAATTGCAGCAGTTTTAATTTTGCTATAGAAACTTAAAATTTTTCTATAAAAAAATTACAGCACTTTCAATTTTACTATAGAAACTTTAAATTTTTCTCTAGGAAAATTGCAGTACTTTCAGTTTTGATATAGAAACTTTAAATTTTTCTATAGAGAAATTGCAGCCCTAAATTTTTCTGTAAAAATATTGCAGCACTTTAAATTGTTCCATATAAAAATTGCTCACTTTAAATTTTTCTAAAAAAAATTGCAGGCACCTTAAAATGTTCTATTTAAAAACTGCAGCACTTTAAATTTTTCTAAAAAAATTGCAGGCACTTTAAAATGTTCTATTTAAAAATTGCAGCACTTGAAATTTTTCTATAAAAGTATTGCAGGTACTTAAAATTGTTCTATATAAAAATTGCAGCACTTTAAATTTTTCCATAAAAAACTTGCAGCACTTTAAATTTTTCTATAAAAAAATGGCATTAGACATAATTTTTCTCTATAAAAATTTATGTCATATTGTTTTTTATAAAATTTTATCCGTTTCGATTTTTGTATGACTAAAATTTAATTTAATTTAATCATGATTTTTGCACAAAATTGTCCTTAGACATAATTCCATAGACATGATTCAATGAAATCTAACAAAACATTGTCATTTGAATTTTCTGCCATTGATTAGAAATATACACATCTTTCTAATGGTGTATAACTGCAAGAAAGAAAAAATTATTTGTATTTTAAAGAATTTTAAAAAGCTTAAAAAGCTTTAAATTACAAAAAACAAAATTAGGAAATATTCTTCAGCACTTTTGTTTTCTTTTCTTCTTAAATGCTCATAAACATTCTCATCTTAGGACGAAGAGAGGATAGAGGATTTTTCTCTTGAATCCTCGTGAGTTGGTAAACGATTCAGAAAGACTATTTTCTATTTTCACTGATGATCTTGTATCAATTGGCGTGATCAGACAAAGTCTTATCAATTTCGCCAGAATTCGAAATTCATACATAGACTGATACATCTCTGTTCTAATCGAGCTATTTAAAGCGGCTTTATAATCGACGAATAGATTGTATGTGGCAATTTGCTTTTCATGCGTTTTCTCCAGGATTTGGCGTAGTGTGAATATTTGTTCTGAGGTGAATTTTCCAGAAATAAAACCGCATTAGTAGTGGCCAATTATTTCATTGACCCTTTGTTTAAGTCGCCTACACAATATTGTGACCAAGATCTTATAAGCGATGGAGAGCACACTTATACACGTATAATTGGTGCATACTGATCTGTCTCCTTTTATGTAAACTGCGCATAGCACGCTGAGTGTCCAATCATCGGGCATGCGTTCATCCAACCACATTGTACAAATAAGTTTATGCAACACCTTATCAATTCATTACCTCCGGATTTAAATAGCTCTTCCGGCAAGCCATTAACTCCAGCTGCTTTGTTGTTTTTCAGTCTGGATATAGCTATTTCAATCTTAGCCTGGCTGGGTAGTGTACATTCAACTCCGTCATCCTTGAATGGGTCAATGGTACCCTTAGTGCTGTTTCCCTTAGATACCAACAAATTTCGGAAATATTACTTCCATACTCTCAGCATGCTTTCTTGCTCTGTCACTAGATTTCCTTGTTAATCCTTACAGGAGGAAGTACCAGTACAGAAACTCTCTGTCTGATGTTTCGCTTTCTGATGAAACTTCCGGGCATCACTTTTGTTTCACTAAAGTTAAATTTAAATTAATTGATATCTACAATTTTTTTAAAATCTACTATTAAATGGTTGTTGTGAGTATATAATAACTCTCGTCCTCCCCTCTCCTCTTTTTATTTTCTTATTTATTTGTTTAAAAATATAATTAAGAATTTTCAAATAGACAAAATTATTCAGACATAAAAATACAAAAGCAAAATAGAAAGAAAAATAATTTTATTATTTTTTAATTATTATTATTGCTTAAAAAATTTAATTTTTGTAACTTATATCAAATAGGCAAAAGGAGTCCTAGCTACTGTGGCTTTTAGCTCTAAAATAAAATAAGTTTCATTTCATTGAAGGTAAAAAAATTATATTTTTTTTATTTACTTACTTTTCGGCATTTAAATAAAAATATTTCTTTATAAAAAATTTGAAAAACTAAATACAAAAGTGTAGAAGTAAGAAAAGGATACAGTTATTGTTAAAATGGCAGATTTTTTTGCTTACTTACTACAGTCCTTTTATAAATGCTTTTGCTTTATATAAAAATAAGGAGGAAATGAAGGTTTTGGTATCCGTAAGAAAAGAAAATCGGATATGAAAAGTGTAGAGTGAATAGATAAAAACAAGTGCAAATAAGTTCTGAAATTATAATAGTTCACATTTAAAGCAATCAGGAGGAAGGATAAGGTTAATAAAAGTATTATATAGAAAAATAAATTAAGGCTTTTGTGAAAGTTATTTGGTTAAAACAAATTATAAAAATTAGATGTGCCTCTGCAGCATCTCTTTTAATCGGAGTAAAAGGATTTAAAAAAAATATTAAGCTGTAGCAGTGACCGGAACATTATTTTTATTGCAAGCTACTTATGTTTAGAAATTTAAGTTAAAATTGTGGCTTGAATTACTAATTTTACTAGTCTCTATCTATCTACGATTTTTTTTGGCATATATTACTTGAGTTAACCTAAGGAGGCGTTCAACCATTTTTTTAGTGGCAATTTAATTTTTTTCATTGTTTTATGCATTTTCAATGTTGAAATATTTGACATTAATACTCTAAGAATTTCTTTGAATTATTTATATACTTCCACTAAATCTTATAATTTCTTTTCACTCTTGCCATGGATAATATTTGCAATTTTCTTCACCTTTTTTGTTTTTTGGCCAGCCAAACCTAATTAAAGCGCCTTTCACTTTTCAATTTTTACAGAATTTATTTTTACTTTTCATAGAAAGATTAGTAGTAAGGCATGACCTTAATTACTCTTACAACTTTTTTCACTAAAAAATTTTCTGCACGAAGAAAAAGTACAAGAACCATAATTGCTATCAGGTTTAAACGATGTGCAGTAGCATTAATTCACTTTCACTCCTCTATACGTATACAGACTCATTAACATGCACACACACAGGCAAAAGATAACATTTTATATTTTCTCAGAGTGTATATTATTATGACAGGTAGAACAAATAAAATTTAAAGGGTGTTCCATGCTTTGAGAAATTTTAGAAGTAAACTATCAACCAGCAGAATCTTGATCTCTACACACAGTTTGTTCTACTAAATTTGCTTTCATAGTAAGTAAAGCAAAAAACGAAAATAAAAGTTTGTCCCATAGAGATGTGATTTTGACGAACATGCAACGCTTTAATTTTTAATTGTAATGCAGAGAGAATTATAATTTATTTTGGGAATGTATAACACAAGTGCAAAAAGAATAAAAGAAAGAATTAAAAGATCACTTTAGCTTGACTTAACTATTGCCTTTAATAGAATGTTCAGATATAAATTACTTTTAGATAATTGGCTAAAATACTACTAATTTAGTGTACAATATAGACTATACTATACTATACTATACTGTACTATACTATACTATACTATACTATACTAGCGTGCCCGTGACTGCTTTGCAAATCATTTGTGGTGTATTTTTATTCTGCAGCGTTCTTTTTTGGGTGCGCCAAAAAATTCAATCATTTAAGAAATTTAATCAGAAAGAACATAATATCCTATTTTTTCGTTTTTATGTTTTTTTTTTTTAAAATTTTATCTTTTTCAAAATTTAATTATTTTGTGTACTCATATAATACGTCTTATTCTATTGCAATGCTTTTACATAGTCGACATTCTTCGATTGATTTTGGTTCCCGGTATAGACAAACAAAGTAGTTGGTTTATTAACACGTGAACATGATACATATAATTGACCGTGCGAAAAACAGGGATCATTGCAAAAGCAACACGAATGAAAAACTAAAGCCGTTTAAAATCAAACGGCAAATCTAGAGGAATCATAGGAATGCGTGGTAACAGCACATCCTCGCCCTTATATTTTCCTTTTAAAATTTTTGCTTCAATCACATTTTTCATGACTTTTTTGACTACTAAACGTGTCCCATTGCAAAGTCGTGGCTGGCAGATATTTCTAAGCAAAATAATTGGTACACCAACTTCCACTGGCATACGCTGGGGTGTCAGTCCAGATAACTCAAGCGAATTTTAAAATTCGACTGGATAATTTACAACATCGTCTTGATTGATAACGGATTCAACCGATTTTGTAGGTAAAAATTTTCCCGGGAATGTCATTAAAAATTGTCACATTGATATCCGAAACATCTGGATTTTTCGCAGCTAAACTAGCTCTTTCCCCCAACCAATCATAGTGTTACGAATATGTCTTGCTTAAGATTTAAAATAAAATAATTAAGCAATAAAAACAAACTACAGATTACACACACACACACAACTATAATTTGATATGCTGTTTACCAACTGCCTGGCATGCAAGAAAAAAAAACAAGTATGCTGTTTATCATCTTAACGCGCAAGACAAAAGCAAATTTTACAACAAATATACATGTTGTTTACCATCTGCGTAGTTTTCTAAGTAAACCTTTTTTTTGCAAAAGCAAAAACAAATGTATTGAAATAAATCCCAAGCAGAAACCTTATCAGCATAAAAACAAAAACAACTATACACACAAACATACAGGCGCAGGTACAATGAATAAACAACATACAACAACAAAATGCGATACAAAGGGAGTAGAAGATTCTTAAATCTTCTAGACTTTAAATGGACAAATATAAATAGGGCAGCGTCCGAGTGGATAAGCAATCAGTGTAAATTTAAACCTTATCGTGTCAACTTTGTGTAGTTAAAGTAAAAAAAATTATTATTATTTAAAAACTCTAAAAATCATTTTGCAATAAAGAACTCACAACAAAACGTTTATAAAAGGTATAAACGTATCAATAGTTTCTAAAATTTTGTGCAATACCGGGAAATACGTTTGTTACCAATTTTTGTTTAGATTGTGGAAAGTGGCAAAAATTATCTGAAAGCGTAATCATTGGAAATCCGACGGCACATCTCGTCAAGCACTGGCAACCAACGGACACCTATTTTGGGCTTAATTTTTATATATATATATATAGATTGTATATTATTTATTTATTTAATAAATAAGTGGTGTTAAGTGGTTTGGATTTGTTTTGCCACTTTCTTCGGTGTAAACCATCATTGCTGGCTGTTTGATTGATGTCACCGGTGAGCGCTTGCGATGTGATGACATCATTGTCAAGCAGTTCTTTCATTAGGGTTGTGTCTAATCATGTAGGTAAATTGACTGCCACTTGGTAATTTATGTGGGGCTACCCTAATATTTCCATCTTTTATTATTATCCAGGTGATTGTGTCCTCTGATATTAAAAGAAATAAATTGTTTTGTTTTCAATTCTTGTCTTAGGGCTTCCCAATTGAAGCCCTAAGACTAAGACTTTTGTTTATTGAATGTATTTTCTTTATACTAATTCTTACTTCTAATTTGCTTACAGAAAAATGCTAACATTTATTATTATCAATCATTTTCTATTCCAAGTGTGGGAAAATAATTCGACAATATTTTCACAAACTCTTTTCCCAGACAGAATATAAAGCCTGGCGCAAAAATAGCAAGTATGAGTGCGGTTGTGTATAGTGTGTTTCGTTTTACATCAGAACCTGGCTATGTAGCCTTAATCAGATGGTGGACAAACCACTATTGTATAATTTGGAACGTCATACAGCGTCCTAGGAAGCCGAAGGCATAATTCTAAGAAACAGAACTACCTAGTTGCAACTTTAATGATTCCAGAGCAGGGCTGCAAAACATCACACCTTGCTAAAGAGTTGGAGACTTTCCAACTCCTGTCCAGAACACATGTCTAGCATGCTCACTGGACTGGATCATTCACTTTGCGTGTCATTATCAGTGAGATGATCCTGGCCACCATAATAACCATTATACTGTTATGGGGCCGCGAAACCACAACCACCACGTTACTCCCATATAGGGGCCAACCTCAATGATCAGCCAGAGAACTATTAAATGTCTAAAAAGACAAATAATGAACTCTGCGGGTTTAGTGATCCCCGTGGAAATAAAGTGGAGCTTCCAGTTGACTCCCTGCCTGTCTTCAGGGGACTGTGCTCCCTTTTTCCCCAGTTGCACTGTGTCTAGGTAGTGGAATTTTATAAAGACCATATTTATATGCCCCTGGGGGGCGCGGTTGTGTATAATCACATTTGCAAGATAATACGTTTGTAAGTTCACAACTAAATCGCTGTGCATTGTCCAGGTTGAAATGCTTGTCCGCACTGTTTGCCTGTTGCACATCCACAGTTGATATACAACAGCCTGTATGTTCAGATAATTCGCAACTAATACATTGCTGCTTATGCGAATTATTTAGAGTAACATATGATGCCTCATAAACAATTTAATAAACGATTGCATAGACAATCGCAACAAATAATTCACACTACACTGTACTGTACACTGTACAAGTGGCCACGCTATAGTCCGTCTGAAGATGTTTTTGGTTTGCTAGAGTGTATGAGTAGTTTTAGTGGTGTGAAAATTGTGTCTGAGATCATGTTTACCTCTTCATTTATTATATCGCGGTTAAAAGTTTTTGTTTTGTAAATTTCCATGTTTTCAAGAATGCCCAATCTTCGTCCTTTTTTGTTAGGATGTAGTAATGACGTAAGCTCGTCTATTTCTCTTGGTATGTATCCGTCAGAATTAAGGTGTAAATGCACGGTTGGAGTGTTCTCTGGTTTGGTTTACAAGTACTAAATTTGTCAGTTGTTTTTGTTGATTTCCTTAGATTATGCCTCAGTGTTTTGCTGGTTTTTAATGCTGAGAGTAAACTTTTTATGTGAAAAAGGTTAGTTAATCCATATATTTATAGTTCCGTGTAAGTAAAAGTGTATCATACAGGCAATAAAACTATCAATTTATTGCAAACCAAATTTTCAGATCGCATAGTTTCACGACAATCAGCAGTTGTATCGGTTGTCGCTTTGTCTTCTTTATTTCTACTTTTAGTGTTGTATTTTCTAAGAAGTTTGTCGATGGTAGTGGGCTTATAGCCATTGTTTTTAGTTATGGTGTATATTGTGAGAACTTCTTTGTTGTACTTATCTGGAGTACAATATCATATCATTACAGAATAAAATGTTTTATCTTTTCTTGTTTTTATTTTTATATTTTTATTTGTATCGAGCTCACTTATATTGTATATAATAGTTATAATTTTTTTTTTTTATAACTATTATATAAATTGTTTTATGTTAATAACAGAGCAGTGTAACAGGTGTTACCTTAAGCTTTCCTTATCTTTCAGCAGCTACGCAATATACGACTAAGCTAATACGCCGTGGTATTTTAAAAAACGTGTCGCTTTTTATTTATCGTGGTGTAAGTGCAAGTTAGTTTTACAATTAACGAGTTATTAATTTTTGAATATTGGAAACTCTAAATGTCATAAAGTTAAAATACATTTAGTTTCTGTTTAATTTTAAATAAAAAAAATTTAATTTTAAATAAAATATTTGTATTATTTTATTTTTTTTTAGGTGACTGCTTCTCGATTGCAATTTATTTTGCTCAAAAATACTACTGATGATTTTCTGTTGAGCTGAAATTTTGACTTCATAAACAAAGTACAGCTGAAATATACAATATAAAGAGTTTAGTTAGAAAGCTAGAAAATTTGTCGCTAAAACTGGAGGGCCTAATTATTTTCATTTATAATTTTTAATATTTTGAAATTTATTGTTTACACATTTAACAAATCTCTTAATTAACAGATTTATATTGTAAATTTATTTTCCTATAACATATTTTTTTAAAGAACATACAACTTAAATATCATGTATAAAGTTGTGAATTAAAGTATAAAAATATATGAAACGCACAATATTGATACATAAATTTTAGCAAATTATAATATTTTAAAATAAAACCAGTATATAATTAATTAATTTTTATATTATAATATTATTTTCAATAACTAATTTTGCAATAAAATAAAGTAATTCACTTTTAAAACTCCAAACCAGAATTTGTCGATTTTTATATTATTTTGAAGCAGATTTAAGAAAAGTATTAAAATATAATTTACTTTAGGAACTAAAATGTTAAGAATAAAAAAATATTAAACAAAATATATTTTACTAGCGTGCCCGTGACTGCTTTGCAAGTCATTTCTTCGACATTTTTTGATCGATTTTGGTTCGCGGTATTGAAAAACAAAGCACGTGAACGTGATACATATAACTAACCGTGCAAAAAACAGGGATCTTTGAAAAGCAACAGGTATGGGGAACTGAAGCCATTTAAAATCAAACGGCAAATCTGGAGGAATCATAGGAATGCGTGGTTTCAACACATCGCCCTTATATTTTTCTTTTAAAATTTTTGCTTCAATCACATTTTTCATGACTTTTTTGACTACTAAACGTGTCCCATTGCAAAGTCGTGGCTGGCAGATATTTCTAAGCAAAATAATTGGTACACCAACTTTCATTTGTAGGCGGTGGGGCGGCAGTCCAGATAACTCAAGCGAATTCAACATTTCGGAAGTTTCAAAATTTTGATATTTTATTATATATTAGTGAGTTTTTTTTTTGTAAATATCTTCGGAACTACATAACCGATTTAAGAGATTGATATCTCGTTTTGAAAAGCATAACAATGGCTTTAAAAAATAAAATAAAAAAGAAAAAAAAAATTATAAATATGTGTATGTATATGTCATTGGTCGGTTTTGCCACGCCCCTCCGCCCACAGACCGAAAATCAAAAATTGTACTTCACAGTGTCACCCGCCTGAATATTCTGAAGATGAAATCAAAAATTTCATCAAAATCGGCCCAGCCGTTTTCGAGTCCATTTCTTACATACATACACACATCCTCTTTTATATATATAGATTTGCTTTTTCTTAAAAATTTGAAAATTAGCAGGTGGACAATATTGTGGTTTATGTCAAGCAAGAGGTGATGCGCAAATCGAAGCCAAAGAATTTTAATTAGAAAAATAATGCAGCGATTAAGAAACTAGTGTTTTAGGCCGCAGAAAATAAAACTCAAGTCGGGTATCGCTGGCTTAAAATATACACTTTTTTCGAAATTTAAATTTTATTGATACCAACGTAAAGTAGAAATACGGGAGTTAATAATGGAATATGATATTGGGTAAATGTTAGCTCTAGCACGTCAATAATAACGTGATCATCAAAGTTAGAGATTAAATTACGCACAGCGATCTCAAAAGGAGCTTGATTTCGAGGAAATTCTGAATTCTGTTAGAATTTTGCGAAGTGATACAGTGAAATTTTCAACATTTTTATAGTAATTTTCACAACTAAATTTCTTTGCTGAAGAATGTAACGTCTCATGTTTAAAATTTAACAGCTTTTTAGTAAATAAAAGTCAGACTTCAATTGTTGAACTAATTTGGTCCTGCTATTTTGAAATGTGCTTAAAATATTTTCAGTTTAGAAATTTCTAGAAATTTTAATAAAAATCAAGCGTGCTAAATCAGTAAATTGGGTGTGTATAGATACTAAGCCTAATATGGCAGCAGATCTGGACTACTTAACTACTAAGGTCTTCTGCCTTTTGATTTTTCTATAGGGGCTATAGAGGCATTACGTTTGTAGTGTAAGTGACTTACAGATTTTAGGGTAAGAGTAAACATGCAGAAGCACAATTCAATAAATTAAGGTCGTAAATTATGTAAAGGGTATTTTTCAACCCGAAAAAAAAAAATTAAATTGCAAAAAGTAACACAAAATTTTAATTTAAAACTAATTATTTGATTTTAATAATTCTATCTATCCTTTCAAGATCAGGCTTCCGTAAGTCATGTATCGGGTTTTTCAACAAGAAGTTTGTTTTTCAATTGTGGCACCACCAACAACATGATAGTTTTGACGTTTAGTTTTTGACGTATTCGTAGTAAATGCATTTGGAATTGTTACAACGAATTCAATTTCGCACGAAAATCACATTAACATAATTAAAATCCATAGTTACATTTCGTAAAACTCGTGATATTTTTTTTTGGTGGTTAAATTTGAGTCGATACAAAATACGCGAACACCAGGACATGTTCGATCGGGTTGTTTAACTGAAAACGTATCCGCCGTGAGCCATAGTGCTGAACCAGATCCAAATTTCTCACTTCCACGACGTTCTCAACAATTGGGTTTGTCCAAAACCACCACATGGCGAGTTTTGCGTAAGGATTTGACTTTGAAGTCTTACAAGGTGCAGGAATTGAAGCAGACCGATCGTTCACATCGCTTAATTCATTAAGGAACAACCGGCTGGTTTTTCTTAAAAAAATCATTTTTTCAGACGAAGCCCATATTCACTTGTCAGAGTACGTCAACAACCAAAATTGGCGCGTTTAGGCTTCTGAAAATCCTAGAGCGATTATTTGGGAGCCTTTGCTTGCTCAATATGTTACGATATGTGATCTAGAGGCTTAATTTTTCGATGATGAGGCTGGAAGTGTGGTAACGGTCAACTGATCACGACGTCGCGAGATGCTAACAAAGCAATTTTGGGCTATTAATGACGACGTGGATATCACTGACTTAACAGTGCAGTGCCACATATCACACAGCCAATAAAATAATCAATATATTGCACACCAAATTTTCAGATCGCATAATTTCACGACAATCAGCAGTTAAGTGACTAGATCGTTTAACTGGATTATTTCATGTGGGGCTATGTTAAGGCCACAGTATAAATTGAGTCAATCTAATCGATTTCAGCCTCAAAACTCAAAATAAGTGATGTGATTAACGCAACAGGACCGCCATTTTGCCAAAAAGTGATTAAAAACTTTGATGAAAGAATCGACATTTGTCAGCGTGGTCGTGGTGGACATTTGCTAGATATCATTTTTATCTGATAATTGCAGAACTTTTCTCTTCGTAATACAATTAAAATTTTAATGGTTTAAATCTATTTGTTTGAATTTGTTGTTTTGTTTTAGAAATAAAGTTCTTGTTGAAAAACCTGTTATAACAAGAAAAATGTTGGTCTTTGCTTATAGCTGGTTAATAATCATAAATTAGTGTTTAAGCGTGGGATCACTTGAAATAAATCGACAACCATAAATTTTAATATACAGGTCAATTCCTTGAAATTTTACGAAACTTTGTTTAAAGCGGAACTCCTTTGTAACTTTTAAAGCATCCTTTGCAAATATGTATGTATTTATTAATTTGTTTTTACAATTCCTATTCCTGAAGATGGCGCTCTAAGTATTCGCCACAGCACAAAATATGCAAATAAAAATGAAATTTGTTGAATTTTTTTATAACGACTTTGTGGTTAAAGAATTAATTATAAAAAAATAATTTTTAAATATGTATTAATGCAAATATATTTATCAATATGAAGGCAAATCATTTTTCAATATTTCATCATGAGCATTTTCGATAGACTTTATCACTAGAGGTTCAATTCCTATTATATGAACAAACTTAATTTATTCCCATTATTCCCATATAATGATTATTTTCTTAATCATTATTATTTTTTTTTTTTGTTTTTCTTAAAACAGTTTTCTCCATTTTTCTTTTCTGCCCACTTTTCACGTAAATAATTTTAAGGAAAACAATAAAAAGTTTCTGACGTCATTCACGTAAATAATTTTAAGGAAAACAAGAAAAAGTTTCTGACGTCATTAAATGACTAAATCTTTTCGATTCGTTTTATGATCAAATATTAAATTTGAGAGTTTGATAAATAAACAATTTATGACTAGAAAATTGTTCAAAGCTGTAAAAATATTTATTGCTGTATTTGTATCGAATTTGAGTGGAGACAGATACCCCACTCACTTACTCATTGTTAACAATAATTTTTTTAATAAAAGTCTGTTGTAATTTCACTAATTCTGGTTAACTTGTTGTATTGGTATGTTTTAGTACTTAAACTTCTTCTTAATATTAAGCGACAATTGGCAATAAAATATTGTAAATCTTGGAGCATTAAATACTAAACCGTGGCATTTTGTTGTTGAACATGAAGAGAAATTCGTGAAATATAAAGGCTTTGTGTGTCCCTTCTGCTTTAAATTTCAAAGAAAATCAGCCAATAATTTATTCTCAACCCTTTCTATTCCTGATTTGCTTTCTAATAAAATAAGTTAAACTTGTTTCTCTTTAGAAGGAGAATTTTTATGTTCTTTTTTTGGCAGCTTATGGCTATGAATTTATAAAAAATAATTGCTAGAAAGAGAAAAAGGGGAAATAATAAAAAAAAAGACAAATAGATTTATTTGCCGAACATTAAGATAAGACCCTATTAAGACAAACTTCTTCAAAAAATATTTTAAAGTTTTACCATCTTTACACTTAGGAGTTACTCTGTAAATAAAGGACAATTTTAGTTTTTGTAACGGGTGTTTCAACGACAATGCACGATATTAATTGTGAGTCACACCTTGACAACAAGTATTTGGCCCAACTTAATTTTGCATTTCTTTGTTTCAAAATTTGGCAAAATTTTGCGTGCAGAGCTACACAACTAAGTAGCGCGTTAAAATTGCAGAATACTTTTACGAAAATGAGCGTTAAAATCAAAATGCATTTCGTACACTTTTTGATTTTTTTTCAACATTATCAACCACATGTGTACACCATCAACTTGTGGATGCGCCCATTTCGTTCTGTGGAAAGCATTCCTTTTGTTCGATTTTTATCGAACCCAACAATTGAACATCTCACGACCACCACTCAGACGAATTTTGAATCAAGATTAGAATTTACACGCTTACAAGATTTAATTGGCCCAAGCACTGAAGCTTGCTGACCAATTCAAAAGTATGTCGATGCGCCTAGTGGTTGATTGAACAGATGGAAAAGACTGGTGACTTTAAAAAGAAAATCATCTTCAGCGATTAATAACGCTTTCACTTCAATGCTTTTGCTAACAAGCAGAATTGCCGCATTTGGGCAATTGAGCGTTCACGAGTGATTTTTGAAAAGCCTTAAATTCTCAAAGGGAGAGCTGTTTGTTTGTCTCGTTTCTTAATGGGATATGATGTGCGGTATCGCGAGATGGTATTAATATTTTTGTGATCAAAAATTAATTATGGATGTGGACGATATGTGGTTATCACAGGATGGTATCAATTGCCTTACAGAGCCTACAAAACAATGTCTTTTTGCGCTAGAAATTTAACGGCCTAGTTATCTCATGTCGCGGCCATGTTAATTTTCCGCCACTATAATGTGATTTAATATTTTTGGACTTCTTTCTTTGAAGATATTTAAAAGAAAATGAGATAATTTGATACATTAACGACATTGAACCTTAATTATATCTCCGAGTCATTGAAAATATGGACCATTGGTTGTTATTGAAATCTTGGCCGATATTTTGTTTCACACATTATTGTCAAAGAAGCTTCTAAAGGGTTTGTTTTAAATGCTGTAAACAAAACTACTGAATATTTTCTCAAATTTCTTTTTTTATTTGAAAGTACAATCCTTCCGATTAATAATGGAAAATAATTTCATTCAAATGGCTGCCTCGGCTGGCCATACAGTAGCCTACACGATCGGTTTAATTCTTAAGCGCATTATCGATTATGTGCAACTGTATTTCACCAATAGTTTCACGAATATTGTCCTTTAGAGCGTCAATTGTCTCTGGCTTGTCGCCGTAACACTTATCTTTGACGGCACCCCACAAATAATAGTCCAACGGTGTCAAATCGCAGCTCCGAGGTGGCCAAACGACATCAGCCCTTCGGTTGATAATGAGATCTTTAAAATTAGGGCGCAAAACATCGAGTGTCGCTTCGGCTGTGTGGCACGTAGCGCCGTCCTGTTGAAACCAAATGTTGCCAATATCTTCCTATTCAATTTTTGTGTACAAAAATTCGTTCAACATGACCCGATAACGATCGCCATTGACAATTTTGCTTGTTTACATATCCGCCAAGATCAAAATGAGCTTCATCTGAAAAGATGATTTTTTTTTGCAAAATCGGCATCTTCTGTAAGTCGATCGCAGGCCCACTTAGCGAAGCGAAAAAGAATTGGATGGTCAATTGACTTCAACTCCTGAACCAATTGGACTTTGTGTGGCATCATATCAAGGTCTTTATGCAAAATTCGTCTAAATGATGTCTGTGAAATGTTCAATTGTTGAGAACGACGGTGAATTGATGTTGATGGCGCTTCACGCACTCTTTCTGCCACAGCAGCAATATTCTCGGGTGTACGCACTGTTTTTGGCTTTTCAAGCTTTGGCTTATCGATGAGAATGCCAGTTTCTTCACAAGATAACGAACATGCGGAGCTGACGGTGCTTTTCTTCTTCCAAAATCCGTACGCAATTTTCGCACACATTCTGGAAAATTACAATAATTTTCAAAATAATGTTGCAATATTTCCCAGCGTTATTCAAGCGTATACACAACGATATTCATTTAACGGAAGGATAAAATTAATTATCTGTCAGATCAAACATGAGCTGACACGAAATAAGCACTAGTTGAAAAAAAAGCGTTAGATGGCGGACCCTTTATTATCCTAAAAAAATATTAATATAATTATCATAAAGTTTTTTGTGTATTTACAATTAACTTCGTGTGTGTTGGTTGTACCACCCTTTATTTATTTGTGGTTTTTTTATTTTGAACTCTGTGCCTCGGGCTAATGTTGTATTTAGAATCTTTTGTTTAACTAAATATGTGCTTTAGCAAAGTTAGGTAGCCACTTTCTTTATAATCTGCGTAGTTAAGATGCAAATACTCGATGCCTGCTTTAACAGCCGGAACTCTCAATAATGGCTTCTGATATTAACCGAAATTTTTGGCAAAAATTTTCATTTATATTTTTAATATTGTTTTCCCTATCTTAAGCCGAACTAGTTGTAGCGGCCTTCAAAAATAATTACCCTTTAATTTTACATATTAGAATTGCTTTCAACTTTACATCCCTTGACACACATTCACTTTGTTTTATGAAATTATGAATTTTTTTATTGTATTAGTTAATTTGCTGCGCTTTTAGTGTCAGCTTTAATTACAAATTTACATTAAAGTGACAGTGTATTTATGAATGTTGTATATTTACATTGATTCTATTATCATTTAGTAAACACACAACTTTATTATAGATTTTATCGTTATCGTTACAAGCAATTTTGTTGTATTACACAAAACACGCAAACACTCTACCTACACCTCATTTCTTCTTCTTGACCCTAAATTGTTTCATATAATTTTCAAATTTCTCTTTGGCTCCTTCTATTCTATTCTATTAATAAATATAATTTATGTAATTTAGCACTTTAATATTATTTAGGGAATTACCAGTAACTGCTTTTTGGCAAAATTAGTTTATGGGCTCTTTAAGGCTTAAGTCTATGCGTCAATTTGTGTTATTACTTTTTGATAATAAAACATTCTGTCTTGCGGCAGCCTTTAAATGTGGTAATTTATTTTTATATTTTATTTTATTTGATTTTTATTCTTTATTCATTTATTGGTACTTAAAATTCTTGGCAGTCTAATTTATTATTGTCTACTTGCAAAAGAAAGAAACGAAAAAATATGGGGAAATGAAATACAGATGAAGCAGAGGTCAGGGTTGCTGCTGAGATTTATAGCATTTTAATCCTTAAAATAAACAACATAAGTTTTCTTAATTGCCAGCCGTATTTAAGAATTGTTATTTATACTTTATAAGTTTCATGACCTTTTTTTTAAGAGCCGATTGGCGGAAATTTAATACTAAGCTGGCAGGCAATAGAAAATTTCGCCCATTTGAAAACAATTATAAAATCTATCAATAATTTAAACTCGGCTATTTTTGGTAACGGCATCCTTTACATGGATGACACCAATTTTCTATGAATATTATTAGTACTCCTTTTAGTGACGAGTAATATTAGAATGGAGTAAAGAGGACAGTAAATAGGTACAACCTTTTAGGATTTAAAGTAACAATTTGGATAGATAATGCTAAATGTCGCATTTCCAAAGTAGCAAGGGTTGCTGATATGAAATCTTTTTAACCCGAGAACTTCAATACAAAGTAAAGGGTGTTTTTTTAAGCCCGATAGAACTTGAAATTGCAAAAAATAACACAAAAAATTAAATTGTAATCAAAATTTCTTTTTTATTCTAAGGATCAATACGTGACATTAACATTTGAAAATGATTTCGGGCATATGGGCACCGCGGCTGTTCTTGACGAAGCGCATTCTGGACGTCCAATTTTGGGCCACTTTTTCGAGCACTGCTGGGCGTATGTCACGAATAACACGAACAATGCTGTCCTCCAAGGCGTCAATTGTTGCTGGTTCATCAGTGACTTCACGTAGCCCCACAGGAAATAGTCGAGTGGTGTCAAATCGCACGACCTTGGAGGCCAATTGACAGGTCCATTTCTCGAAATCAACTTATCGCCAAATTTTGATTTCAATAAGTCGATGGTTGCGTTCGCTGTATGGCATGTAGCGCCATCCTGTTGAAACCACATCTCGTCCGGATCAATGTCATCCATATTTTCAAACAAAAAATCATTGATCATGGTGCGGTAACGATCTCCATTGACCGTAACGCGAGCTCCGGCCTCATTTTTGAAGAAATAAGGTCCGATGATGCCACCAGTGTGAAAACCGCAGCAAACGGTGCATTTTTCTGGATGTAATGGAGTCTGTAGGGTCTGTTGTGGATTGGTCTCACTCCATATGCGGCAATTTTGCTTATTAACAAACCCTTTAAGCCAAAAATGCGCCTCATCGCTGAACACAATTTTGCGATAAAACAACGGGTCAGTTGCCAACTGCTCTAGAGCCCAATCGACGAAAGAACGACGCATATAATGGTCTCGTGGCTTCAATTCCTGCACCAGCTGGATCTTATACGGGTGTAGGCCGAGATCTTTGCGCAAAATTTTCCACGTAGTGGACGGACAGAGCCCCAATTCCTGCGACCGACGACGAATTGATAAATGTGGATCTTCTTCTACACTTTCGTTTACAGCGGCGATATTCTCTTCAGTACGCACATTCCTTCGACGTGTTGGTGTTATTGCATCCTCTAGAGAGTATGTCGTACGAAATCTATCGACAGTTCGACGAATGGCTTGTTCAGATGCACGATTATATACGCCATAAAAATGACGAAGTCGTCTATAAGTTGCGCGAATCGACGACTGATTTTCAAAGTAAATTTGGATAATTTCGTAGCGTTGTTCAAGCGAGAGTCTATTCATGATGATTTGTCAGAGTATACTGAAACAAATAAAAAAAAAATGTTTCATCAAAATTTCATTTTTTGTGTTACTTTTTACAATTTAAAGTTCTATCTAGCTTAAAAAAACACCTTTTATTATAGATTTCGCTTCTTACTTTTTAATTACTATTTTATTTTCTCTTAGGGCAGCAAGCCATTTCGTCTTGAATGATGAGTTGCAAGAACTAAATAATGTCCAAGAGTATTATACGACTTCTTTGGACACAGGTTAAAATTTAAAATTTGTCTGCAACGGCAGTTAACTGAGCTGAAATCTTTACGTCTCCCAATTGTAGAGTATTTTTTCTCGCTCCCTAGATAGCAGGCTTTGCAAATACTTATAATCATTGTATTGCTTATTTAATATTTTGCGGACCATACGACGCAGTTATACATAAACACACATATATACACACAAACAAATCAAACATCAGTTAGAAATCGATGGTTTAATATAGAAAAGGCGTATCTACACTTTTCATTACTTTTCAGGAGAAGGAAAAAACGGAATAAAATCTTAAAAACTTAAGTTACAAAAAACATTTATATTGCAATTTTTATTCAAAACAAGCAACAAATTCAATTCTGGTTAAATTTTTTTATTATTTCTTATTTCTTAGAAGTTATTTTAGATAGGGCTTTTTGATATTAATTTTTTTGAAAACAAATGTAAGTTAGGGCTTTTTGCGTAACTTAAAATTAGGAGAAACTAATATAATAATTCATGTTTGAAGTAAAAAAATAAACAATTAAAACTTAAATACGTAATTCAGGCAGATGTTAGTATACTAAAATTAGGTTTTGTAAGGTAAATTATCATAAAAATGGTGGCAATCTGCTGATATGAATTTTTTTAGACCTTGCAAGTCGTCCTACTTTTTTTTAGATATGGCTATTTTCTCTTTATAAAGATAATCGGGGGACACATCGTAGACTTCGATCTCTGCGGGAGTAACTGATATTCATCTGTTATATTTGTTTTAAAATAAATCGCTCCTGATGAGTCATATGCCAAGGCTCGAAGCATGTTTACTGTATGATATCCAATGCTTCTGCCTGAAATTTTAGAAAAGTTTGATTATACATATCTAAAGAGTTTTTTCAGTCTGCAATATTTTACCTGGTCGTATTGATGTGTAAACCTTTGAAATATTTTCGAATTTTAAAAAATAATCATAACGCAAATGGTGCGCTTATAGAGGTGCTGGAACTTTTCTAGCTTTCTTAATTATTTATTTACTTATTTCATCTACAGAATTAAATTCCTACAGATTACTTTACAATATTAATTATAATGTTTAAATAAAAAAAGCTTGAACATATTATAACTAACATTAAAATTTAAATGTGGATTAAAACTATTACATAAATGCAAGCATCTTGCAATCGGCTCATTAATTGCATAATTCGTTCTGAAAAGGCATTTTTCAAACATGCGATTATTTCTCAAGTCCCTAGGAGGACTGTACAACGTAAAATAATTTTTAATTTACGGGCTATCAATATTGTCAGATAGTATATTATAAACAAATAATAATGAGGAGCAAGATCTACGATCCACTAAGGATTGTAAGCCTAACATTTTCCTCCTAACATCATAAGAAGGTAGTTCATGTGGCCAAATTAATTTTAAAGCAGTCTTAGTGAATATCCTCTGAATTCGTTCAATACGATTTGATGGGCCTAAATGACTAGGATTCCAAACAATGGAACAATATTCCAAGATACATCGAACCAAGGAAATGTATAAAGACTTGAGGGTGTATGCATATTTAAAATCTCTAGAATTTCTTCTAATGAAACCAAGCATACTATAAGCTCTAGAAATAACATAGTCGATATGCTTAGAGAATGTTAATTTAGTGTCAAAAATGACTCCTAAGTCCTTAACTTCAGCTACACGTTTAAGCAGGAAACCACCAAGAGTATAATCAAAATTTATTGGACCCGAAATATAAGCATATGTGACAACACAACATTTTGAAACATTAATACGTATGCCATTTTCAAAACACCAGTCAGACAGTTTGTTAAGATCAATCTGTAACTTTTCGCAGTCACCAATATCGCCAATAGTAGAATACAATTTCAAATCATCAGCAAATAAAAGACAGCTGGAAAACTTAAAATTCAATGGTAAATCATTAATAAAAATTATAAAAAGTAACGGACCAATATGCGTTCCCTGAGGAATACCTAAATAGGCATCAATTATATCAAAAGAGAATGAATTACCAATTTTAACCTTAAGTTTCCTATTGGTCAAGAAACTATGAAAGAATGCCAAAATATTCCTCGAAAATCCAAATGAACAAAGCTTGAGCAGTAACAGATGATGGCTAACTATGTATATCAAATGCCTTAGCAAAGTCAGTGTATATAACATCGCATTGGCGCTTACTCATCATAGCAGATACAATATCACGGCTTAATAAAAGTAAGTTAGTCGTTGTAGACCTATTCGGCATAAAACCGTGTTGCCGGTCGGAAATAAGGCTCTTAACATGCTCAAATAGTTTACCCTTTAAAATATTATCAATTAGTTGAACAAATTGAGACGGCAAGTTTATTTGTTTTTTATTTATTTTTCTCTCTATAAGGGAATGGGTTGCATCACATGCCATTTGCGTATGGCCACTTATTAAATACTTCTTTCTGTTCAATTTTTATTTCGGTTTCTTTTGAAAATGTCAACAAGGCATTAGAGAAAACAGTATTACGATTTTGGTGAAAGTAGCCCTCCGAGTAAATAATAATGTGATGGGTTTCAGGCGATCGGGCATGAAAATTCCTTAAGTGCATAATAATACATGTAGCAAAAACGGAAGAGACTAGATTTTCATCCGTTTCGTCCCATACATAATTATCTGATTCAAGCGTTACAATATTATAGACAGTAAAGTTATGTAGTTGAAGCTTCATTTTATAATATGCAGCGCTCGCGTTTAGTTGAGGTACTACATACAAAATATTGAAAAATGATATACATAGACCGGATACAACATTTTTTATATAGTTTTGCTTTTCTAAACGCATTTTTTCGATTTCTTCTCTATGTTTTTCGTATTGCTCATCCGAAACATTATTAGCTTTATGTGATACCCACAAATTGCACTGATCTTTACTAGGCTTAAAAATCCAATAATTTAATTCCTTTATTAATTGCACAAATATTGGGTACGAGAATTTTAGTTACCCATTCTCTTTTTCGGATTCACACTCGTCGACATAAAGCTTGCAAGTCTCCTGATATGAGGAAAAATCCGATTTGAAGTAAAGCTTTTTGCTATCTTTTCTACAATAATGGGACTCCATTTTTGGCAATTCCTCTAGCAATTTTTTTAGAAAGTCACGTCGTTTTTTGTTGTGCTTACCTGTTACTGATGATCATTTAGCATTTTTGTGCAAATTTAAAGCTTTATCGGGACTGCATTGAGTACCGTATTTACCCCCACCGTTAATCCAATTTCGAACCATTTTTTCCTTTACTCCTAGTGCTGAAAAAAACATTTCGCGGTAATCTGTTTGAATTATGACTCAAGAAATATGCAAAAGCAAAACCATAAGAATAGCTTGGCGAATTTTTAAGTACCATAGAAAATGTATGGCAATTCCTTTTTAGTTTTTTTTAGTCTACTCTAAATTCAACTTTAAATGAGTTAGGGCTTTTTTCTTTAAAAAAAAACTTCTAATGAGTTAGGGCTTTTTTTATAGGACTATAAATTCGCTATTTGCAATCATAGCCCACTATTTTTTTTAGGGAAGGTGTATTTGACAGTGGTCTACCAGAATACATTAAAAACGCGATTTCAAAAAAAAAATGTAGATACGCCTTTTCTATATTAAGCCAACGAAATACTTGTGATATTTAAGCATTTAATTCTTGTTTAGCTTATTCAAAATGTTTCAAAGTTATTTTAGGGAAGAGTTGCTGTAGCTCCTACAAAAATAAAAGTTCAGTAAAGTATACAAATTTTTAAAATTATATTCCTATTAAGTTGGTTTACTCTTACACTTTTGTAAGTTAGTAACATTAATTGCCCATATTGTATTGTGTAAGGATATAGAACAAGTTTCCAAAGGTTTCTCATCAGGATTTTTTTCAGAGAATTTTGTTAACTCTTCTTGCAGCAGGTTTACATAAGTGGAGTTTTAGCAAATTTTGTAGATTTTGCTTTATATTCTTTATATCACTGCTTTAGTTTAGTATTTTTAGTTGATGTTCTCTATCCATATTAGTCTCGGCTGACTATTTAAATAGTGTCTAAGGTTAAGCTCAACAGTCTCTTTGCGGTGCCTAGAAAAGGTAACCCGGAAAGAAGAAATAAAAGAAAAGGAAGAATAAGCAAGGTAAAAAGTGCCAATCCAATTCAAACCCGGCAGACTATCTCGGCAGGATGGTAAATACGCCGGACCTTTTATTTTTGTTCAGGTCAGAGTAACGTTTCGTTTTGCTTATTTACGTACCCTGACGAAGTGCAGATGCGATGTAACTGTTTTTAACATTATTATGTCCTTATTATCCACCACCCCCCCCTCCTCCTTGGGACAAAATTTATATGTCTTGATGGAATCTCGCCGTCATTACATTTGACACCAGGGGAGCCCAGTCCCCTAATAAACTACACCACTTTATTTCCACGGGAATCAGTAAGCCCCCGAGTTCAGCTTTTTGACGTTTTAGCCCTTTAGCTGTTCTCTGATTAATTATTGCGGTTGGCCCTTTGGAAGCATGATGGAGGCGTGGTTTCTCGGCCCTCGTTTGAGTTGTGTGTGTCGGATCATTCACAATAAACACAATGAAAGGTGCTGGTTCAGTGAGTAAGCTTGTGGTTGTGTTATGAAATTTTGTTAAGCTTCATGTGTTCTGATAGTCTCCAACTCTTCAGCAAGGAGTGAGGACTTTAATCTGCTCCGAGTTCTCGGAGCTGCGACCAGAAGTGACTGAAGGATAGAGATATCCGAAGGCTTTCCGGGGCATGGGTGACACTAAAATCAATCACAATGGTTTGATCCACCGTCAGGTTATGGCTTATACGGCTAGGTACTGACGTAAATCTTAAAACGGATATATTTATTTATTAATGTGATCGTCAAGATGTTGCAAATAAGTATAATTATAAAGGGTCCGCCATATAAATTTTTTTTGTTTTAAATGCTATAAACAGAATCACTGAATATTTTCTAAAAATTTCTTTTTTTATTTGAAAGTATAATTCTTCTAGTTAATAATGGAAAATAATTTCAGGCAAATGGTTGTCGCGGCTGGGCATACAGTAGCCTACACGATCGGTCATATTTTTAATCACATTGTCGATTGCATGCAGCTGTATTTCACCAACGGCTTCACGAAATTTGTCCTTTAAATCGTCAATTGTCTCTGGCTTGTCGGTGTAACACTTATCTTTGATGGCACCCCACATATAATAGTCCAACGGTGTCAAATCGCAGCTCCGAAGTGGCAAAATGACATCAGCTCTGCGGCTGATAATGCGATCTTCAAAAATAGAGCGCAAAGACAATAGCGCCGTCCTGTTGAAACCAAATGTTGCTAATGTCCTCCTCTTTAATTTTTGTGTACCAAACATTCGTTCAACATTGCCCGATAACGATCGCTATTGACTGTAACGGCCATTCCCTGCTAATTATCGAAAAATGGCATAATTATGCCTCTGGATCAAAATTCGCAACAAACAGTGACTCGTTTTGGGTGCGTCGGTTTTTCAATGTATGCGTGCGGGTTTTCTGTGCCCCAAGTGCGACAAATTTGCTTGTTTACATACCCGCCAAGATCAAAATGAGCTTTATCTGAAAAGATGATTATTTTTGCAAAATCGGCATCTTCTGTAAGTCGATCGCAGGCCCACTTAGCGAAGCGAAAGCGCATTGGATGGTCACTTGCGTCATACCAAGGTCTTTAAGAACGACGGTGAATTGATGTTGATGGCGCTTCACGCACACTTTCTGCCACCACAGCAATATTCTCGTGTGTATCGATGAGGATGCCAGTTTCTTTCACTTTGTTCACAAGATAACGAACATGCGGAGCTGACGGTGCTTTTTTTCTTCCAAAATCCGTACGCAATTTTCGCACACATTCTGCAACATTACCATGACTTTCAAAGTAATGTTGCAATATTTCCCAGCGTTGTTCAAGTGTTCACACAACCATATTCGTTCAGCGGAAGGATACAACTAATTATCTTTCAAATCAAACATGAGCTAAGTGTTACCATTCACGAAATAAGCACTAGTTGAAAAAAAAACGTTAGATGGCGGGCTCTTTAATTATTTAAATTAATTATAACGATCATATTAGTAATTAGGATGTTATGATGTCCAAAACAAAAAAAAACGCATTTGCATTTACAGTCAGGGTACGTAAATAAACAAAACGAAACGCTTCTACTTAATTTGTTTCCAGTAATGATTAAACCAAAACAGAAACATTAAAAATGATTGTGCGACTTAATTTCATGTCCACTATGATCATCGGCATAGAAATTAATGAACGTAGAAAGAAGGGAAAACAATTAGAGCAAAATTTAAATGTTTTAAGAACAAACGTTTCCGAAACATTTGTATTCATTTAATTTACTCAGTACAGTAATGCATATTTACTGCTTAAAAATATTTAGTTTTTAGCGATCTAAACAACACAATTAAACGTTTCTACAGTATAAGTCAGTTGTAAATTTGTAAGAAAATTTGTGTTTTTTCATAAAACTTTAACGCAACATTTTGCGTTATTATTTTCATATTCTGCTTGTAATATTATTTTGTTAGATAAGATAATGATATTACTTCAATTTTATAAATATTATAAATAGTCTCCTACAAACGCAAACATAAATTGTAATGATAGTATAACTATCATACAGTATAGTAGATAGTATGTTACTATATGTTGCCGATGTAAGATAATTAAATAATTCCTTGTGTTTCTAAATTGTTTTTATGAGTAATGAAAATATTTATTTATTTATTTAATTTTTCTATTCAACCCTTAAATAAAAAAAAAACATTTTTTAACCAAAAATAATAAAAAAAATCCTTGAACAGCTTCAGTGCTCTTAAAAAATAATTCATATGTAGTGATATGAGATCAAAAAAGGCATCTGCAAGTACAATGTGATAGAAAAAAGAAAAATCTGAAAACATACTTTCAAATATGTGAACCTTTCACGATAACAACAAGAAAGTTCATGTATGCCGTGATATAGTTGTATGTGAAAATGTGTTTTTGCAGTTTTTTAAATGCGTCCAGACACGTGAAAAATAGTTTGGTTATTACTTTTCCTTTGCTCTTTCTTTGCTTTGTCTTTTCTGAGATTGCTGCAGTTATTGTTTTTTTTTTTTTTAATTTCAAGTAAGCTAAAGTTATTTTTCGTTGTTTCCCTTAAATTGTTGCAGTTTTTAATATGTAGTAACTTACTGCATATTCTTTGTTGATGCAACTTGTGTGCAACTTTATTTTATTTTACTAGAGAATGTGTTAGCAAAGCATTTTCTTGTTAAAGTTTTTGGGGAGTTGCTTATAAAAGTCTACTATCGTTTATATCTTTTAAATATATTTTTAGTATTTTTCCTCATAGTTTTGTAACTTTTTCGTAGTGTCAAATAAAACATTCTTGCCTAAAAAAAAGTCTGTCATAATTTTTGTAAAACACACATGTCAAACTTAACTGAAAAAGTACAAAAAAAAACATTTGTTTTATTTGAAACGGCTTATTTAATTATGTAAAGAAGGGAGACATAGAAAGTTTTAATGGTAATAAAATTGTTAGTTTCTATATTAAAATTTTTGATTACACCTGTGTTGAAAGGAGTTTGAAGATAAACAGCAAATAGTCATCTTAACTACAAACGGACTTTACCTAATTTTTTTTTGCAGGAAAAGCAAAAGCATTACAAAATCAATATATACGAGGGTGAAGCAATAAGCTGGTGACTTTTTGACTATCGCTCCTTTTAATTGAAATGGTAAGACAGCTCCTAGCAAGAGGCAACTGTGAGTTGACTTATATAAAATGTTGTGCTTAGAAATCAGTTATTTTCTTTATTTTATATTTAATAATTTATTATATGATTATTATTTTTATTCGACCTTTTTATTTTAATTAAATATATATTAATCTTTTAAACGGTCTTTTTAGTTAAATTTTAACGTCGGTTTGGTGTGCATTTTTTAAGTGCTGCTGAAAATATGGACGGTATTGTACAAAGGGGTGTGGTACCTCCCATACAAACCACAAATTAAGAATTCAATATTCCTGCTCCTGCTAACGGTATTTAAACAGAATTTGGTATTTCGATTGAGTGAACAGATTTTAAGTTCTACTGCAAATATATGTGGAATTTGATAAAGACGCGTGGTACCTGCCATACAAATCTTCTTTATGTATATAATTATACTGCACGTGTGTATGTCACTGAATAAATTTTTTTTACATGCGGTTGGGTGCCACCTTAGATGGTTTACATTCACAAACCAGCCCGGCAGTCGGTGTCTAGGTTATTCAACTACGCGGCAACTACACGACTGGATCGACTTGAATGAATTTTCTGTATTCATTCATTTAATGCATTTAATTTTTTTGTGCGTTGTTTACTTCAAAAATACACACACGCCATAAACTCGTCGCCAGCCGCCAACTGCCTCCAATGTGCCTTGACGGTAAAAGGCCCAAAGTAAAATGGACCCGATTCCTTCCGCCGTTAAAACAGTCGCGGTGGGCATCGAGCTTGTTTGTTTGCGTTTCTTTTTTGCGATCTCACAAATTCGTTCTCAATGCGTATGCTAGTAGCTTATATACAGGCTATTCTACCTGCTCGTATATTTTGTGTCGTTAAAACTAATGTATTTCTTCTGCTTTATAAAGTAGTGCTGATTGTTGAAAATGTAAATAGAGAATAAATTTGTAGTATGAAAGCATCCCCAAAGTAATATGCATAATGAACCTGCACGCTTTAGGCGGAACTTTTGAGCTACTAAGCTCAACAGCGGCTTCTTTAACAGTTTATAATTCTAAGTCCATACCCTTGGTTGTGGTTTCGCTAGATAAAATACAGAGACCAAGCGAATTTCATTAATCAATGAGCTATGTATTTGATGGTTTTAAAGCTCTTATTTAAACTCTCTATTAATCTTTATATCTCGTTCTCTCATTATCTCTCTCCCCCTATCTCTGTAGTTTGTTATAACATTCAAGTGAAAGTTTTATAGATATAAAACTTAGTAATTATAATTATAAATTGATTTAAAAATTAAACTAAGTCAAATTAATTAATTAATTCGCCTTTTGATTTAAATAATAGTAGAGAAAATTATTTTAAAATTGTGTTTAGAAAACAAAGAAAAGCAGACACTACACTCGTCTTCAGGATTCGTTGCAACGATCACACAATCTTCACACAATTTTATTTTATAATTAAAAATATTTTATTATTATTTTTAATGCGACCTCTTTCTTTAAATAAATAATTATTAATCTTAGTAATGGTCTTTTTTAAATAAATTTCCACAGGAAAGCGAAATATTGAAAATATAGAGTTAAATTTATTTAAAAAAAGACTTTTACTAAGATTAATAATTATTTATAATTAAAATTAAGAATATTTTGTGTTTATTAGTAGAGATGCAGAAAATGATGCACTAGTTTGTACTAACTTTTCTTGAAGGATGCATTAGATTGTTATAACTTTTCTTGTTTTCTTTAAAAGTAAACAAAAATACGTTTTTATTTCAGAATAAATTTCCATTACAAATATATTTTAGCTAATCCCAAGCTAAAATTAAATTCACCATATTTTAAAGTTTCTGTCTTAGAAGATCTTTTTGTGCTTTGTTTTGCTTGAACATGCACAAATTATCAAATTAAAAATTTAACATGACTGCAAATGCATTAAATGCATGAAATGCATGAACTCTCAACTGTTGTATATTTTTCCAAATCTTAACGTAAAATTTAGTGCAACCTTTGTTGCATTGTATTGTTGTTGTTGTTGTGCTAAATTTACCAACACGAAAGCTATGGTTCTTGACTGTTGTCTCTCAAGTGGTTGCTTGCGTTGCATTGTAAAGCATTCTATGATTAACTTTATTATCTGCTTCTATGTTTGCTGGATACATTTAAGTATATTAACATCATGGTATGTATAACCTGCATGTTACATTATTGTAATAGTTTTATTGTGATAAATTTAAGAAAGTGAATATATTTGTTTGTTAGTTTTTCATAACGAAGGCAATAAATATATCATATATACTGTTTAATATGTAACAGTGCTAGGAAAACTTTAAATGATTTAAAAAATAAATAAATTTTTAGTTCTTCGTTATTTTTTCATCCTTAAAAAATCCTTTGTAAGTCGATGAAAGAATAAATGATACATTAGCTGAATATAAGAAATGTCATAAACACTCTTTTTCGCATGACAATGCAAAAATACAGAATAGAAGTATTAAAGGAAATGAAAGGAAATCCAACCAAATACATTTAATATAAAAAAAGAAAATATTTTCAAAGGAAAGGTGAAAGAATTAAAAGTCATTTCTGTTTACCACCCTGGCAAGACATATTTGTCTACGTGTACAGAAATATATAATTAACATTGTTCTGCTTATCTCCATCAAAATCAGAAATAAATTTTAGGCTTTAAAAAGGTTGGTTGGCTTTTTTATATGGCAGAAACAATGATTTATAAGATATAAATAAATGTAATGAAATACAAAAAATTTAGTAGATTTCCATAAATAAAAAAATCGACATTTGTAAGTGTTTGTTGGTAACAGAATACAAAAATTATTAAATTGCAACGTTTGCTTTCATCTTATTTTATTTGTGAGAAATAAATTAAATATTACAACTTGTCAAAGTTCCAGACAGTTACGCAAGGTTTTCTTATTAAAAGGCTTATAGTTTTATACGGTGAGTACGAAACGCTAAAAATTAAAAACTATTATTTTGTGTCTGTCCTAATTAACATTTAATTATATTCTTTAATTTAATTTTTTTCAAGGTACTTGTGTTTATTATGAAACTGCATAAACATCAATTTTCAAGCCTTCATGGCGTATGCGTTATAAGAATTTATAATGCATAAAGAAATATACATCATACGCCTAGTTTATGGTTTATTCTTTCTTTTTCTCTTTCTCTTTTTCCTTTTCATGCTGCTCTTAATTTAAACACAAAATAAATTTTAATGTTTAAATTGCATGACTACAGAAGTGTTATCGTGTGATCTTAAAAGCAATAAGTCATTGTAAATTATGACACGTCTGTGCATGCAACAAGCTTTAATGTGGAATTTGCAATGTGGTTACAGTTAAAAATATATATGATTCAATATTTCATATGAAAAAGTCATTTAAAAGTTTTTTTTCTTTTGCACTCGCATTACAACAAATATTTTATAAATATAAAAATTTAATATATAAGTTTGTTATTATTTGTAAAGTTAACTTCATATATACAATGAACAATGAACCCAATTTCAAAGCTGATATGTATTAACGAAACGATTTTATAAAAGTTTAACAATAAAAATGGTTAATGAAGTTTATTTTATTTAAGACTATATACACGATTTGCTGAATTAATTTTTTAATTTTAAATGTTAAAACTAAAAAAGTTTGTTTTGTAAAGAATATTGTTTAATGAAATCTGTAAATTTGACTTAAAATTATTTGTGCCGTTAAATTAACAAAATTTTAGTTAAAGCAGTAGTCACACACAGTAAGAAAAATAATGCGTGAATTTATTTTTACTTACATCCTTAATTTCATTTAACTTAATAATTTATCTCCTGATCTGAGAGAATTTTTATACATTTTATAGAATAATAAATATCTTTTTTCTTTTTTAAGATCTTTTTTATATATTTTTTCTTCTCAATATTTCGCTTTCCTTTGGAAAGCTTCTTCAGGAAAAAATTTTTATATTTTTGAAAACATATTTTTAAAAAAACTATAAAAATCATTTTATAGAATATTATATTTTGTCATTAAAACATTTAAATATCACAAAAATTTGTAGAACTTTACTAAGAGATTTTCGAAAGGTTGAAAAGCTATGTTATTTAATTTAACTAAATTAATGGTATATTAACAAATTATTTAATTACGGAAAAATAAATAATTAATACTTTTTATTTCAAATTAACAGAAAAAATTTTTTCTTAATTCTGCTTATAGTTTAATCGCATTTCGCTTAATTTTTAATATAATGTAAAAGGATGTGTTAATACATATTAGTTAAAATGGCTGCATTGTTCCTCACGTTTTAAGCTGAAAATGGAATAGAATGAATTTCGTGCAGTTTGGTGGTGCTGTTTGTTTTCCATTATGTTGTGAATCCACGATTACGAAACGACACAAAAACAGGTCCATATTACTAATATAGCGTCCGCCAAATAACTTTTTTTTTTGTTATAAATGCTATAAACAAAACTGCACAGCTTCGGCTGTGTGGCACGTAGAGTCATCCTGTTGAAACGAGATGCTGTCAATATCCACCTCTTAAATTTTTGTGAACAAAAATTCATTCAACATGGCCCGTTAACGGCCACTCCTGACAAATGGCCAAATTATGCCTCTGAATCAAAATCCGCACCAAACAGTGACTTTTTGGGGCCTTTCAATGTATGCGTGCGGATTTTCTGTGCCCCAAATGCGACAAATTTGCTTGTTTACATACTCGCCAAAATTCAAAATGAGTTTCATCTGAAAAGATGATTTTTTTTGTTTGCAAAATCGGCATCTTCTGTAAGTCGATCGCAGGCCCACTTAGCAAAGCGTTGTTCAAGCGTATATACAACCATATTCGTTCAGCGAAAGGATAAAACTAATTATCTCTCAAATCAAACATGAGCTATGTGTTACCATTAACGACCCCCCGGGGGCACATAAATATGGTCTTTATAGAACTTCAACTATCTAGACACAGTGCAACTGGGGAAAAGGGGAGCCCAGTCCCCTGAAGTCAACAGGGGTACAACTGGAAACTCCACTTTATTTCCACGGGAATCAGTAAGCCGCAGAGTTCGTTATTTGTCTCTTTAGACATTTAACTGTTCTCTGATTGATTATTAAGGTTGGCCCCTTATGGAAGTATCGTGGTGGTTGTGGTTTCGCGGCCCCATATCAGGTCTTTTGTTTAATATGGTGGCCAGGATAATTTCGTCGTTAATGACACACTGGGTGAATGATCCAGTCCAGTGAGCATGTTCTTTTGCATAGAATTATAGCTTCGGATTCCTAGGACGAGCATGACGTTCCAAATTATGCAGTGGTTAGATCCACCATCTGATTAAGGCTTCATGGCCAGGTGCTGATGTAAATTGAATCACACAGTTGTTACCATTAACAAAATAAGCACTAGTTAGAAAAAAAAAAGGTTAGATTGCGGACCCGTTACAACTATACCATGCGAAGATCAAACAGCACCACCAAACAGCACGAAATAAAATATGCGAAATGCGAGTAATAACCGGCTCCTGCACACAAGCTCAATGACCGAGCTTGTGCAAAGTTAGAAGAGGCAACTGACAGCTGCTTGTGGACAATTATTTGACAGAGAGTTTAAAAAGCCACGAACTTATTAACTTACCGTTGTACTTAATATGACGCTTCCTTTGAAAAATCTAATGAGGGTAAAGATTTAAATTTCATAAGTGCTCCATTGTGAAGATAAGATAATTTTTTGTTGTGTTTTTTAAATATTAAATAAATATCTGTTATTTTTTTCAACGGTTTTTTTTTATTAATTTAACAATTTTCGATATTTTCGATATTCCTATAGAAAGCGAAATAATGAAAAAAATATATATTGTTGAATTAATTAAAAAAGACCGTTGAAAAGAATAACAGATATTTATTTAAAATATAAAAAGGTCGATTAAAAAAATAAAAAAAAAATATTTTAAATATTTGTAAACTAAAAAAAAAAAAATTTAATAAAATAGAAATTAACAATACGATGTCATAAATTTTATAAAATTAGTTCGCAATGTAATCTTCCTACTTGGCTTTAAGATTTCGGATTCAATTTTTATAAAGTTTTCGCATCAATTCTAGCTGAATTTTGCAAATAAGTGACTACAAGTTGAGTTCCAAAATTTTAATCGTCTCAACTTAAGCGCAATAGCGAAGCTATTTAACATATCTGCAAAGAAATTAATTTAAAAGGTTTAGATAATATGATTTAAATGTCAAATTTCCGTGACAGTTTTATAAAATTGTCACATTGCGCATGTTAACCAGTGCTGATATGGAAGAAAAGTACACTTTTTTTGACATGTGAAGATGCTGCTTTATCTTTATGATTTTTACAAACAGATGACTTTAGTTTTTACAAAAATAGATAAAACTAAAATGTACCAGAATTTAATGTAGCAGTTGTAAGTCTCGATAAATAAAGAAGAGAAAACAGTTGGTTCTCGTACTGTAATTAATTAAAATTATTGGTTTAATAAATGGATGCAAAGAACACCAACAGTGGAAGATAATGCTGCACTACATTTTAATAGCATCTAATTTTATCTGTTTTCTTTAAAAATTAACTTAAGAAGGTGAGAATAATTTGAGTTATTTTATAAATTTAGGAAGCAGAACATAAGGAAATTGCAGCCGGATTAAAATAACACTTTTAATAATTTAATTATATTACAAACATTTTTTTTTAATTGAAGCTGTCAGTCCCATATAGTCTTCTTTAAATTCTTGACATTTCTTGTTTCTTTTAACACAACAACAACAAATAAAAAAATTCCATTATATGAAAACCCCGTACGTCGAAAGTATAAAAGGAAAATTAATTTTTAAAACAAACACAAAGGCACGGGTAACAGCAAAGTTTAGTGAACTCCTTTAACACTAAACACTTTGTATGCTGTATGACGAAAGTAGATCAGTTTTTACTAAAAACAACAACAAAAAATGCATAACAAGCACAATATTGATGACACAAAAAAAGCACTGCCACCAGCATAAATCTTAGCAAACAACAAAAAAAAAAAACAGCAGCGCATCAAGAAATTTTTTAATATCTTTTTAAATATTCTTAAATAACGTAAAAAGTGGAAAAGTGCGACAAGGACATATTGCCAGCAGGGAATAAATCATGAAAAATAACACAAATATGCACAGCGAGTATTAACATTCCCGCCTCACACCTAAGATGATTACAGAATTTAGAAATTAATAAGTTGAAAATACTTCAACGAAAAAACTTCTCTAAAGAATTGAGAATTTTAGGTCAATGTGCAGAAAAACATAAACATATTTTCCTTTAACCAGAACAAAAAAATGTATAAAAACAAATTGTTTTTAGTTAAACAAGAAATCATTATGTAGGTGAAGTTTTATGGGCCGTTAAACTTATGAGAAGAGGGGAGATACGAGAAAAATTTGTAGTCAATCATTAATTGCACTTACAGACATTACGCTTAGAAAAAAGTATGCTTGTGCTGCTGTTTTTTTAAATAAAAGTTTTTATAGTAAATTGGAGCTTTAAAATCCTGAAATTGTAGTACTTATTTGAATGTATGTATATATGCATGTGTGTATGGATGTGTCCGTATGCTCTTTTTTCTGTTCGCGCCAAGGGTGTATGAATTTTCTTAAGATACTGTTATGACGTGATAAGATTTACATCTGCAGCTGGCCGTGGGCCCTTATCAGATGGTGGATCATTACCACTGTGGATGAAATGTAGCGTCATCCTCGCCCTAGATATGTATATCCTCCGGCCACTCCTAGTTGCAACTTCAAAAGCCCGGAGTAGGCTGCAGCCTTCACTTCTTCCTGAAGAATTAGAGACTATCCAACTCCTTGTCCAGAACGCATGAAGCTTAATATAATTTAGAACACGACGGCATTCATACTCACTAGACCTGGACCATTCATTGTGTTCATTGTGAATGATCCGACCCACAAACTTAAACTCAAACGAGGGCCTCGAAACACACAGCCACCATGATACTCCCGAAGGGCCTACCTCAATAATCAGTCAAATAAATAAATAAATTCCAATGCCTAAAGAGACAAATAACGGAACTCTGGGGCTTTACTGATTCCCGTGGAAATAGAGTGGATTTTCCAGTTGGCTCCTACTAGTTTAAGGGGACTGGGCTTCCTTTTACCCCCGCAAGACACAAGTCTAGATGGTTGTGTGGTCCATAAAGACTTATAATGTGCCCCCGGGGGGGGGGGGGAGATACTGTTATCAAGGGATAACAGCGTGGACGATCCGCAGCCAAATACTCGATTCCGGGAAGCGCCTACCTGCTAAAGCCACACCCGGCACACTTCCGCCACTTTCCCCCCGGGTCTGCCGTTAGGTACTACCTCGCAGGGCTGGTTAGCAATACTTATGCTATATTCAGGAAGCGGCCCTATAGGCCTTTCTTTCGATGGTTTCCCTAAGCAGCTTCCACAAATGAGACGATTTCATGCCAACTTCTCTCCGAAGCTGTCATATAGAAAATTAGGTCCTCTGGACCTGGTATATTTGCCGACTGTCTCTCCTCTGAGAAGCGTCCACAGTGAAAAACTGCATGTAGCGCATCATCATTCACCCGTGGCCATGCCATACAAAGAGGCGAGCTATCGTGTCGTCGTTTGTGGAGGTATTGACAGTATTATCAATATGTGTGTTTATGTATATATGAATACATTTACCCCAAAATTCATGTTGCGTGTCCCTAAAATATACTTTACGTATAAAAGCGTTTTTTGTAGGTCGAGGTAAGAAAATTTGTTAAAATTGATCCTTTACCTAGAGTTAGGATTGCATCAAAGACTATCTTTTCAATATCCACTTTTTTCTTACGAAGAGTTTGAAAATGTTTCAATTTGTATTTCTTAGTCATGGATTACAGTATTAGAAGGCTGTAGTCATTCTTATTTTTTTATCAGTGCAAAATTGCTTTATATACCAAACAGGAATAAACTTCGGCCACTTTACCCACCCTCCATCAATATTTAGTGTGTTTGTGAGAGGTAGTGTGACTACTTTTAAATCATCTAATAAATTCCATTGAAATCAAAAGGTATTTGCAAAGGTGCCACCATTCTTTTTATACTCTCAACGATTTAGAGTTATATAATAAAGTTATAGATAAATGAGTTGCTTACACACAGTTCCAGTATTCTCCAAAATATACAACATCGTATAAAGCAGCCACGTCCCTTAATAGTTATCGGTCGAACTGTAATATAATTCACTTGTTTAGTTCTTCTATATGCAAAATAAAACCGACCTGATTTTAGCATCTATTTATTTACTTAGTTCTGATTATTTCCTTAGTATCATTATTAAGCTACACATACATTTTACTGCTATGTACAAACAACTTCACTGTTAGACTTTTTATTTAATACTGCCATACCGTCGTAACTACGACTTTTGCTTATAGGTAGGTTAAAACGTCTACGTAGTTGTAATACGAAAAGATCTGGCAACATTTCTACTTGCTTTTTCATATTCAAACTATTTTTTTGTTTCGTGTACACTACCCTATGATTAACCTAGGAAAATACAATAGAATCTTTAAATATTGTTGCAAAGGTGTCTTGATTAAGTTTCAAAATAAAATAATTAAAGCGAACTGCTGGGTATGTTGTTTACGAACTGCGTGGCTTGCTAAGAAAACTTATGGTACAACAACAAAATTTCTAGTTACAAACTACGTAGAAATTTTATACACAAACAACAACAATTTGATATGCTGCTTACTAACTGCCGTGGCATGCTGGACAAAAAAAAACAAATTTCTGCTTACTAACTAAACGCGCAAGACAACAACAAACATATATGCTGTTTACCATTTGCGTAGTTTTCTAAGAAAACTTATCTACACGAGACAACAACAAATATTGGGAAATAAATCCCAAGCAGAAACCTTATCAGCATAAAAACAAAAACAAAAATACACACAGACATACAGGCGCCTATACATCGAATAAACAACATACAACAACAAAATGTGATACAAAGGGAGTAGAAGATTCTTAAATTTTTTAGACTTTAAATGGACAAATATAAATAGGACAGCGTCTGAGTGGATAGTCAGTCAGTGTAAAATTAAACCTCATAAAGGAAAACCGTGAATTTTAAGTAAAGTGTTCTAGAGTGCCAACTTTGTGTAGTTAAAGTAAATAAAATTATTATAAATTTAAATATTCTAAAAACTGGTGTTATTTATTTTGCCATAAAGAAATTACAATAAAACGTTTATAAACGGTATAAACGTAACAATATTTTCGCTGTACAGTAGTGTAATTGTCATTGTAAATAATTATGATAGGATAGTTAACCAAATAAATGTATTACGAGCAAAACAAAAGCTTTCCTAACAAAGCATATAAACGAAAAACAGCTTAACAGTATTACGACCACAACACAAAACCACAACATAGAAATATGCGCAGTGCAGCTTTAAAGATACACGTATCTAACGGACACATTTACATTTACAGTACACATATTTATTAAGAGCACTGTAGAGAAAATAATAACAATTTGCTTTTTAACATTTTGTATGGGATCGATAAAGAAATCCAACAGTGAATATGGCAGAAAAATTATTAAAAATAATTAAAAAGATCAGGAGTATTTAACCTATAAGATGCAACCACCCGATAATTAAGTGTTTGAAAAAAATTCAATTAGAAATTATTTACCAATATTTTATACAGAATATATTTCATATTAAAAATTGTAAAATTTAAATTCTTGAAAAATTTTTCTTTGAGGGGAATTTCAATGCAATCAATGGCAAGTAGGTTAAATAACTATCACAATTCTATTTTAAGACTTTAAGCAAGTTACAATAGCGGCACCAAGGAGCATTTAAACCTTTAGAGTTCAAACTATCCACTAAACATTATAAATGCAGCAATTGTAGATGTGAGCTCTTTGTCCATGCCAATTCTGGAATAGGGTACACAGCAGTAGCTATTGCTGATCCCATATTAGAATTTAAGTAGCTTTTTCATGTTTTTCCATCACAGATTAAAATGAATTTTTTAATAGTTCAAATCTTGAATCAAATTATTTATTTTATAAGTTTTTTACGGATTAAGCACAAGGTCTTTATTTTAGTTTTGATATTTCGCCGCACCATTGGTTGATATTTCCAAGAAAAGAGAAGAGCGCATAAACAATATCACATCAATCAATAAAGAAAAATTGAAATGTCGAAAACTAAAACAAAAAAATAGAGATAAACTTAATTAATATTCTTATTTTCCGTCCTAACTGGCTGATTTGTATTCGATGGCGAGCGCTTTCGATGCGAATGCATCATTCTCAAGCCGCGGTTTAGTTTGTACTGGTGAGTAAGTGTTGGCGTTCAGGTTATTAGGTTCGTATATATTCAGGTAAGCAGAATACCGGCCACCTGGCATTTGTCTGCAAAGTGAACTTCCCAATACCTCCGTCTTTTACTATTATGTAGGTACGTGTGTCCGTCTGAGGTTGTTTTTTTTCGTTTGCCCGTTTGCATGAGTAGTTTTGATGGTGTGAAAATTGTGTCTGAGGTCGTGTTTACCTGTTCGTTTATAATGTCGTTGTTGAATGTTTTTGTCTTGTAGATTTCCATATTTTCAAGAATGTCTAGTCTTCGTCCTTTTTTGCTAGGATGTAATAATGTCATACATTCATCTATTTCCCTTGGTGTGTGTCCGTGAGTGTCAAGGTGTAATGCAAAGTTTGAATCTTCTCTTTTCCGTTTGTATGAGCGTATGTGTTCTGTAAACCTTGTTTTTAGTGTTCGTCCAGTTTGCCCTATATAGGTTCGTTTGCACGTACAGGTAAGTCTGTATACCCCGCTGGAATTAAATTTGTCAGTTGTTTCTGTCGTTGTTCTGAGATAGTGTCTGAGGATGTTTCCACTTTTTAATGCTGTTAGTATTCCTTCGTTGTGAAAAAGGTTAGTTAGTCTGTATATTTCTGGTCCTGTGTAAGTAAAGGTGTGCCGTCGTGTTGTATCGGCTGTCTCCTTGTCTTCTCTATTTCTGTTCTTAGTGTTGTATTGTCTAAGAAGTTTATCGATGGTAGTGGCTTTGTAGCCGTTATTCATAGCTATGGCGTAGATTGTGTCGAGTTCCCTCCTGTACTTATCTGGAGTAAGTGGAATTATCCCAAGCCTGTGTATCATATGTCTAAACGCTTCTAGTTTGTGTTGGGTAGGGTGGTTTGATGTGTTGTGGACCTCTAAAGTAAAGAACTGGGTTTGGTGTTTACTATCTACGTGGTTTGCTAAGAAAACTTATGCACGCAAGACAACAACAACTTTCTAGTTACAAATTGAAATTTTAAACACGCAAAACAACAGCAATTAAGTATGCTGTTTAATAAATTCGTAGTTTTCTAATAAAACTTATGTACACAAGACAACAACAATAACTATCTTGAAATAAATTCCAGGAAGAAACTTTATCAGCATAAAAATAAAATTATACACAGACCTACAGGCATGAATACCATAACAACAACAAAATACTATAAAAAGAGAGCAGAAGATTCTAAATTTTTCTAGACCTCTAGTGGACAAATATAAAAAGGCAGCATCTGAGCTTAGTCAGTTGAAAAATCAACCTCATGAAGTAAAGACGTGCATCTTAAGTAATTTGTTCGTGTTAGTGTCAACCTGTATATAGTCATAGCAAATAAACTTGTAATTAATTTAAAAACTCTAAAATCTTGTGTATTTATTTTGCAATTAAGAATTCACAAAAAAACATTTATAAAAGGTATAAACGTAACAATATCTTTATGATAACTAAAAGACAATCATATTAAAATAAGTTATCTTAATTAGACACACTTGTAACCCGCTCCAACTGCTTTATTACCAATAAGATATTGTTAAAATTTTAAAGGCTTAAGGATTAACTAAACAATATTTCTGAATACTACATTACATTCTATATAAAACTCCTATATAAAAATTTTTTATGAACATAAATGACACCCTTTGATTATTTCACTCATAATTTACAATATAAAGAGAAAGGTGCCTTTCTATCCTTAAGAGGATTGTGCATAAAAGCAGGTTAAAAAAACATTCTAAATCAAAATTATTGACTTATGGTTACAGTACTTGACATACATTTGGAAAAAAAAATTGAAAAAACTCTTTAGCAAAATAAAACATTAAAAATCAGGATAAAGACAGGACTAACAACAAAAAAAAAAACTTAATAAAAGGCAGAAAAAATTAAACTCAATAAACCTTAAAGCAGCCCAACACACACATGACTGAAAAACTAATACTTCTAGATGTGCATGGAAGCAATATTAGAAAAAAATATAGGAGAAAAATATGTAAATGAAATTTATGTTACACAAGGAATAAAAATTAAAATAAAAAAAAAAAGAGCAAAAATTAGAAAATCGATAAGTCATGCACTTCTGAATTTTAGCATTTTTATAAATGGAACTTTCACAAAGCTTACAGACAACACACTTTTTTATTAAGTGAAAGTAAATATATTGCACAGACTCAACTTTACGTTAATTTCTTTAAAGGAAACTTTCTATTTTTCTTTATTTGGTAAAAAGCAAATAAGATTTCTAGGTTTCAAAAAGACTTTCATGGCTTAAATTAATTTTAATTGTTTATGTTCTTTCGTTCCTCGCTTTATTTTACATAAATTAATTTATTTAATTTGAATTTCGGTATCTTAGTTAAAAAGAATTTAATAGGAATTTCGCTAACGTAAGAAATTATATTTTTTTTGTAAGGAACATATCCATAGAATGAAAAATTGGAATTAAGACTTCCTCAAATAAAACAAAAAATTTTGGTGGTAAGGATTTTTGTTTGAGAAATTTTTCTAAATTTCTTTTAGTTTTTGTGAAGAATCCTGGTTTTGAGTATTTCTTTCTTTTTTTTTTTTTGCTTGTTTAGGGTCACCCTTTATTTACAAATTTCATATTACTATTTATTATTTCAGTATCAGGATTAGAAGCCTTAGCCATATGAATGGATACATATACCGACATTATGACGCTATCGTTTAAAACCTTTTATTTACAGAGCACCAAAACGAGTCACTGAAGCCAAAAACTTTAAGTATAAAAAATTTTATTTGAAAATTGTTTTCTTTTTTAAACTTTATTAGATGGAGTAATATCTTTAGTAATATCTTTAGTCAAAATATTTTAATAGATATAAAAATTCACTTATGACCCTTGCAGCGCGTCTTATATTTTCTCAAGCAGAAAAAACAATTTTGGTTATTTAAAGAAGCACAAATACCCTGAGTTCTTTGTTAATTATATTATCATTTCTTTGATTTTATATTATTTTTTTCTTTAGTTCAAGCGAAAACCGAGTTATTAAAAATTTGAGGGCAAATTAAGAAAATACTCATAAGGGCCCGACTAAACAGAACCTGCTTTGAGTTTGGTAAAACAGTTGATTCTCTACGAAATAATTGATTAACGAAACTCAACTTTTGTATATTTTGTATTCATAATTTAAGACGTGATAATTAAGATTATGCGTGATTAAGCAAATAGTACACTACACCACCCTTTTAAACTGCAATATTTTACAGCCGAAGCAATAACGTTATTTGTGACTGGACTTTATTTTGAGTTTTCGTTAACAAGCAAAAGTTTTCGAGCTTCCTTAAACCTTATTATTACCTGTTATTTTGCCACGTACATTGCAAAAGACCTTAGCTGGTGTCATCTTTAAATTGAACACATTTCTTAAAACAGACGCATATAGAGCTTCAGATACTTCTTTATAAAAAATGGATGTCTTCAATGTTTTCAATAGATTACAAAGTCTTTTGATTTTATTGCAGAATCTGGCACACGTCATGGTGCCAGGACGCCGTTGCACGTACTATAATTATTAAATAAAAATATGTCTGCTTGAGTACGTTCTTCGTTGTACAGCTGGACCTTTTGACTTTTTTCAAAAATCATGTTTAAAAGTAATAAATTAATTTTTTTTTTATTGAAAAGAGAAGTAGTACTTCAGACTATTAGTCTTAACCGTGCTACACTCTTTAGGAAAGGGATAGAGAAGAGATGATAGAGGTGTTGAAAGTAGAAGGATAGTTGTTACATAGCTTTCAAACTCTTATTTTTTCTTGTCTAATGATAACAACCACCCCTAGATTGCTAGGTAAGTACACTACCAACTAGACTACCGGGGCAGCTTTAATTTATAGAAGGCCCATGTTATTGGAAATTAACTATCGTGTAATGACAGCACAGCGACCAAAGACCATGCCTTGATCACTGAGCAGCCCCACCAACAGTAAATTTTTATTTTTTGTAGTGAAAACAGCCAAGGTCTTTGTTGGGAATCGAACCTACAACTCCCCGACTAATAAGCTAGTACGCTTACTACTAGCCTACAGGGGCACCTTAAAGATATTTACAAATTTTAAAAAGCATATGAAGGAATACTGATCAAGCTTCAATATACATTATTTGCACGATTAGAAGTTATCCGCGGCACTGTGCACAGTGTCAAATTTTGACTGTTTTTGTTACAAACATCATAACTTTTAACGTAATAGAAAAATATTTTAAAAATGTATAAATGTATTCATTTTATATAAAATTTTATATTTTTGCCATGGATTTTGGGAAAAAGCGCCACACAGCATCGTCTTTCTATAGGATATTCTATGTATTAAGAAATATTCATAGAAAGTCATTAGTAAGTGATACTACTATAACTGTTCCCATATAGTATATAAGTTTATTTTGTTTTATTTTTAGTTTGTTTTTTTTTTTTTTAAAGAGAATTAGCACTTCAGGTAACAATGCCTATTTAGTCAAGTACCGTGCTGCATTCTTTAGGAAAGGGATAGAGAAGAGATGAAACAGGTGGTGAAAATAGAAGGATAGTCGGAAAATAACTGCCGTATAAGACAGCACAGCGACCAGTGACTATGCCTTCATCGCTGAGCAGCCCCACCGACAGTCAATCGGGGAATCGAACCCAAAACCCCCATACTGACAAGCTAGTACACTACCTACTAGCCTACAGGGGCACCTTTTTTGTTTTTAGTTTTTATTTTTAGTTTGTAATTTATTTTAACAAAAATTACAAGGTTTTTTATAATTAATTACATTTTGAAAAAAAAACAATTTTGAATATTTTATATTTATTTGGAAAAAAATTTTCATTTATTTGTTATTAAAAAAAATATGTATAAATATTTTCATTTCTTATTCCTGATAATGTCACCCAATGCTGTGGTGTAATATCAAATTTTTAAATATTTTTTAATAAAGACATTATTCTTAAAAAATTAATTTTAAAATAAATAAATTAAAAATAAACTATAATTATATTTCTGACTTTTCTTACATTTCCAAATTATAGTTTGTACTGAAATGGTTTTTTGTAATTTTTCCTTTATTATAATTAAGGAAGCATGTTGAGTTTGTATTTAAATTCACATAAATACTTGTGGCCTTGTTTTTATACTCTCACGCTTACAAATACATTAACAAAAAAATTGCTTACATCAACGAAAATTTACTCATATAGAATATATAAAGTGATGTCTGTTAACGTTGCCAATAGCAAAGTTAAATTCAGTGAGTTATAGAGGTTAATATAAATAATACAATGGATAACAATATAACTCTGTTTGATGTTTATTGGCCAAATGAAAAAAGAATTTATGCAATTTTAATAAAAGCAAAGTACTAACAAAACAAATTGAAATATTTTATTTTTCTTTCAATATTTTGCTTTTATGTTTTATTTAACATAAAAAATAAATAAATAAAAATGCAAAACAACTTTATAAATATATTGATATTTATTTCAGTTTTAAAAGAGGGCAGACAAAACTATATGACTGTCCACCACTTAACAAAAACTTTATTCATATATTCACATTTTTTTTAATATATTTATTTTTATTATCTTCACAAGGACATCAATTGAATTTTTAAGAAAAAATTTGTTTATACACATTATCAAGGCGGGGACATATCTCGTTAAAAATTAAATTACTCATCATAATATAATATCTCATAATAAATTTTTTTCACATAATAAATGAAGTTTACAATAGCAACACAAAATTTTAACTGTATTCCACATTTATCGCCAAAAAATTATTGATCGTAATATGATAACCAGCTCTATCGACTGTAATGTGGACTGCATCTTTATTTTTGAAGGAATAAAGTATAATGATTAATCCAAGGTACAAAGCTCCTTCAAACTACGCATTTTTCTCTAGGTAATGAAAGCCAAAAGGTCTGTTGAATATTAGCTTAGTTTATAGTTGAGCCAAAAATAAACCTCATCACGGAGATAAATTTTGGCATAAGAAGTTGTTGGTAATGTTATTCAAGTACAATTAATTTTTTAATGATTTACTAGAGTATACAGTATGATCATACTGTTGTCATACCTTTCAGTGAAAAACGTCATTACTGACTGTTCGTTTGGTACTATTGGCTAGCGCTTTCGAAGCGTTTTATTAAATCATTTAGTACTATCTGAAACTCGGTTTGATGTCATCGCATTGAAGGTGCTTTCCGGTAGTACCAAACAACAGCCAACTGGAAGTTAAAGCGGCGGAACAATTCTAAACAACTTAATACTGAGTGCCCTCCTGGAAGGTATACTACTTTGTTTTGCCCCATTTTGGTAAACATAAGTCGTGACACTTTATATTGGTTAAATTTTATATTAAAATCAATCATCGATTACTGTGACGATGAGAAAGTTACGTGAAATTTTTGGTAAAAACAACGTGGCAATAAAATGCACTATTTATCGTGTAGTGAATGATTTCGAAGAAAGAGGGTCTGTAGGTAATAGGCCCAAGCATGGACAACAACATACTGCAAGATCGGCTGAAAATATTACTGCTGCTCACGAAAGTGCTCAGAATAATCTACCAACCTCAATTCGACGCCGTGCTCAGGAACTTGGTCTTTAAAGAACAACTTTGGTCACAATTTTGCACAAGGATTTGCATTTGTTTTCATATAAGATTCAGTTGACACAAGAGCTTCTTCAACAAGACGATTTACGCCGCCATACATATGGCAATACGATGTTACATTTCGCTCATGACAACCGCGATTTTCATAACAAAATCATTATGAGTGACGAGGCACATCAGTTCAGGGGAATGGAAAACCGTCAAACTTTTTTTTAATTATTTTGATTTTGAGTTGAGAAGAATGAAGAGCCACATATTATACAGTACAAAGTGTAGCATATAACTGCCACAACAATTTAATGTTTATGGAGCATAACTCGTATTCTCTTATTCTCAAAGGCATTTTTTACATAAATACTACTTTCACCAAAAATAGTCAATAAATGTATTTTTTGGAAACAGCAGTTGAACGAGTTCCTAAATTTATATTAACATCAGTTTTTTCTTTTACAAAAGCTTAAATATGAGTATACTTACTAGTATACGAGTAAACTAGTAACTATGTAGCTTCAATACATCTTATTCACTGACATTTAAATGTATGTATGTTGATAATATACTTAAATAAAAATATTTTGGCAAAGTTGAACATGACTTGTTATTAAAAATTTTGGCATATGTGTGTGACGTACACTCACATTTACCGCACTTAATATATTTACATAAACAAAAACGAGTAGGAATATTTATTAAAATATGCAGAACGTTTTTACAATAATTTTTTGGTTTTTAAATTTCATGAACTTGAACTTATCTTGTGTATAACAAATCTTATAACTATATTAAAAGTTGAAATATTGTTAGAAATTACATCTGTGTTTTAGTAGCTTTCAAGATGGCTAATTAATCCAAGACAACGTTTCAATGTAGACGCTTAATAATAAAATCCTTGCTTAAAATATATAATTAGCAGTTAGTATACTGAATAAAATTTCTTTGTAATGTAATATTAATGAAATAAATTCGTAACATCTAGTTAATATTTATTCAAGCCTTTAATCGATTTATTTAAATTAATAACATTTATAAAAAAAAATAAAAAATTGGTTTAAAAAATTGTTTAATAAGTAATTTATTCATCGGAATTATTTTCAATCTAAGCAATTTTATTATTCGTGCTTGATTCCTTTAAATTACAATATGGATATGCTCTCCCCCGCAGTAATATATTTTAAATATATTTTTTATTTTTATTGAAATGAATGTTTTATGAGAATATCATAAAATGTTTATTTTTTAATAAAAATTTTTGTAATAAATATTTCGTGGGAATATCATAAAATATTTATTTAAAGGAATCAAGCAGGAATAATAAAATTGCTTAAAATTGTTTAATTTAATTAAAACTGGGCAACAAATTAAAAAAGATCCTACAAAACTAAGAAGAATTTAGTTAAAATAGTAAAAAAAAATCGTTAGAAAAACATCACATAAAATTAATTAAACTTACATCCTAAAAGAGAGTTAAAGTGAATACTTTATTTGTTGAAATGACGCAAGTTATTATCATTCGTTCTTATTCTATTTGATGGCTTTAACGTAACACAATATCGTTTCTTATCACTTGTTGTTAATCGGTATTTCCAATATCAAAATGGAAAGCAGTCGGTTACTGTCAATATATTTTTGGTATTCCGAGGGTGTTTTTCGTTTGTTCGTGTGTATGAGTAGTTTTAGTGGTGTGAAAATTATGTCTGAGGTAGTGTTTACCTGTTCGTTTATAATGTCTGTTGAAAGTTTTTGTTTTGTAGATTTCCATGTTTTCAAGAATGTCTAGTCTTTGTCCTCTTTTGATAGGATGTAATAATGTCATGCATTCATCTATTTCCCTTGGTGTATATCCGTGAGTATCAAGGTGTAATGCAAAGTTGGAATCTTCTCTTTTCCGTTTATATGTGTTCTGTAAACCTTGTTTTTAGTGTTTGTCCAGTTTGCCCAATATAAGTTCGTTTGTAGGTACAAGTAAGTCTGTATACACCGCTGGAACTAAATTTGTCAAGTGTTTCTATCGCTGTTTTAAGATTATATCTAAGAGTGTTGCCAGTTTTTAATGCTGTGAGTATTCCTTCTTTGTTAAAAAGTTTGGTTAGTCTGTATATTTCTGGTCCTGTGTAAGTAAAGGTGTGCCGTCGTGCTGTATCGGTTGTCTCTTTGTCTTCTTTATTCCTGTTTTTAGTGTTGTATTGTCTAAGAAGTTTATCGATGCTAGTGACTTTGTAGCCGTTATTTATAGCTATAGTGAAAATTTCCCTGAAGATTGGGGAAGTTGGGTTTCCTTTACCGCGACGGTCAGGTAAAATCTAAAAGTGCAATATCTATAATATCAGTGATGTATTGGCTTTCGTCTAGTGTGCTGCGTAGAATATTTAAGGTTTCATGTGTTAGTATTGAAGTATATAGATCCTTGATATCAAAGGAAACGAGTCTCGTGTTTTCGATTATTTTCATGTCCTTCGGTTTATTGTTAAGGTCTCGTGTATTACGTATAGTAAATTAATTTTTTCTTTAAGTAGGCCGGTGAGGTATTTAGCTAGGTGGTATGCTCGTGCAGGTCTGTAGTTTATAATGGGTCTGTGTCATTGGTATGTTTTCCTAGAGTATTTTTGGTTATGCTTTGAGAATTGGTGATTCTGGATTCATGTTCATGTATGCAGCGTTTTAAAAGGCTGTGTATTTCTTTTTGGAAGGATTTAGTTGGGTCATTTTGAAATTTAGTGCAGTTGGTCTGCTGTATAAATTGGTGTGTTTTGCCTATATAATCTTTTTTGTGCATTACTACAGTCGTATTTCCTATCTCCCCCTTTGTGATTATTAGGTCATTGTCCCGTCATTGTCTTTTGTATGCTGTTAAAAGGTTAATAATGTTTCATTCCTTTCTCCATTAGTTTTGTCTCGTTTTCATTGAATCGTATGTCTGTTAGGTTTTTGACGCGTAAATAAAACTCCATCTTGGTGTGATTGTCGGTCCATTTTGTTAACTTTGTAAATTTTCGCTCCATCCTTTTGTATTTTTCACTCATTTGCTTTTGTACCCTATCGCGTAAATTGTGTAAAAATGGTGGATTATATCTAGTCAATATGTCAGCAACCTCTAATTCTTTATTAAGTTTGTCTTTTTTGATGTAAAGTGAGCGTATTTCAGTCTTTGTCCATGTTAGTTCTGCTGTACGTTTATACGAAAGAGTTTTTAAAGAAAATAAAAACATTTTTTAACGAAATATTTTCTACCTAAACGTTCAGCAAAAATTGCAAACAAAATAAAGCAATTATTAGATATGTATATCAAAACTATGGATAAGCAGTCACCGTCATCTTCAGGCTCTCACAGAGGATCAAATTAAAGTTGACAGAATGTTGGCGTTAAGTATAGTGATGTTGACCCCAAATTGATTACGCTGTTGACACTGAAAACTAGATTTTATTTAAGGCATAGAGGCTTGAAAAAATGTTTGGGTTTTATTGTAACAAACTATAGAAATATTAGAAATTGTAACAAAATTTAATAGAATTAAAAAAAATTCTTAAAAGTTTACGAAATTTTGTTATTTTATATATTTTCCGAAAAATAATTTTTGCAATACAAACGAATTGCAAACAGGGAGATGATAAAAGTTTCAGCTAAAATTTGAAATAGAAATTGTGATACAAAGTTTTGGTAAATTTCAATTGTCTATATAAAACTTTTAACACGTAAGTCCTATTGGGAGACCCTTTAATTTTTATTTAGAAATACATGGGCTTCTTGCTATATGAGGTTGTAGTATAAATTTAACTTTCAAGTATTTATCTTTATGGGCTCAAACTATAGAATCTTATATGCTAAAATAAAATGCCTGTGAGACACCCTTTAATATTTAAATTTATTTTTTATTGTTTTTATTATAGGAAAGCTCTTAACATTTTATATGGGTTTATGTTTCGGTTCAGTAGACTTGTAAAAACTGGGGAAACCCTCTTATTTTCAATATTACAAAGCTTTAATTGAATGTAAATAATCAGTAAGGAACACTGTACAATTAAGAAACAATTATATTCAGTTCACTAACGACAGAGTTCTGAGGGTATCAAGGTAAGAAGATGAGAAAACAAATAACGAATAACTGTTTTTTAAGTTTAAGTTTTTGAAACTGAGCAGTAATTTGAATATTTTCGCACGTTATTTTAACCGGATTTTTTCAAATTTAACAAGATATAAATGATTTTTTTAAATAACATTCAAATCGCTGAAAGTTAAAAAATAGAATCCACTTGTTTTCAAAAATGGCTCCTTTTTGAATGCTTTTCCACATACACGTTTAACATACTTAAGCTTAAACAAAGATGATGGCATTTTATTGATGTTGATGAAACTCATTTGGGAAAAATTTCAATTTCATATGCTGGCAGTTTGCCATAAATGAGTTTAAAATGAATTTCTTTTCACTTTGATTATTATTGCAGCAGTTTTAAGTAAACAACCCTGCTTATTTAATGCAAAATCTTTATTGATCAACTTTGATTGAGGTAATAAAATTGCTTTCAAAGAACAGAAGTAAAAACTAATAGAATGAAAAAAATATTATTTTCACAACTCAGATTTGTCTTGTAAAGCAGTTTTTTTTTTATTGTTTATGAAGTTTTTAATGAGTTGTCAATATAAACTTTTTTAAAGCGTTTGTTTAACTGTAGGAGGTTGGCAAAAATATACATGCATTTAAAGTAAGATAATAATTGTAGAGCTTCTGGAACACCCAAATATAAATATATGCTGTGATAAAAACGTGGACGTGTTATTAGTGCCTTTAATTAAATCATATGAAATCTATTTTCTTAATACTATCTTATGGCAACACCAACAACATGATTTTTTTGACAATGAATTCAATTCAAAATCGCATTAAAATAATTAAAATCTACTATGAAAATGGTGGTTCTGTTAAGTATATAATTCATAAAAGTTGTTATATTTTCGGACAACATAATCGTCTTTCGCGATACAAAATGTACCATGACGACCGCGTGTTCGACTAAGTCGTTCAATCGAAAACATCGTAGCCTCAGTGTTGAAGCAGATCCAAATGTGTGAATTTCTCGACGTTCTCAATTACTGAGGTTATCCAAAATCACCACGTGGCGAATTTAGCGTAAGGATTTGACTTTGAATCCTTACAAGGTTCAACTTTTTCTTGTTTTTCTTTTAAAGAGAACAACAATGCCTATTTAGTTAAGTACCGTGCTACATTCTTTAGGAATGGGATAGAGATGAGATGAAACAGGTGGTGAAAGTAGAAGTATAGTTACGGAAATTAACTGCCGTATAAGACAGCACAGCGACCGGTGAATATGACTTCATCGCTGAGCAGTCCCACTGAAAGTCAATTTTTATTTTTGTAGTGAAAAAAACCAAGGTTTTCGTTGGGAGTCGAACCCACAACCCCCATACTGATAAGCTAGTACACTATCTACTAGCCTACAGGGGCACCAAAAAAAGTTAACAACGTGGCGAATTGGCAAACTTGTAACCATGGGTAGAGCAGATGGACGTTGTTCAGAAGATTTTTGATTTTTTCTTTGCTTAGCAGACGTCTGGTTAGTAGGGTGTAGCAAAGAATTATGTTTTCCCTTACATTTGCTACAATTGCCTTGCCACTTGAAATCGCGGCCCACATGAGCGTGTGATAAACACCGGTAACAATAGCTGTGTAAAAGCACCATGCGTATCCTTTTTTCAAAGTTAATTTTCAAAAATGTGCGACATGAGGATAACTGATGCCGGCTTTTACAAATCCGACACTTTTTTACACTTTTCGAAACCGAAGTTTTTATGTCGCCTGAGGCACCGCTTCTGTAGACACAGATGCATTTAAAACCAATTTCTCGGACACGATGGCTTCGGATCCTGCTAAACCAAGTATGGTTACCTCCTCTGATACCTCGGGAGTTGGCTTCACCATTGGCGTAACAGTGATGTCAGTTGCTGTCGCTGGATTCGACACAGATTTAGACATGGCTGTTGGATCTTCTACCTCCATTGAATCCTCATAATCTTCGAGCAAAGCGTCTTCAAAGAGAGTTGGTAAATGGTTCCTGATGCTAGGAAACAATGAAGATTAGCTAATATTTTTACAGGAATTGAAGCCGACCGACCATTATTGAGGAACAACCGTATAGTTTTTTTGAAAAAATATTTTTTTCTCACCAAGCCCATTTTATTCTCTCTTCTTCTTCTGAAAATCTTAGGGCGATTAATAAAAATTCTTTGCGTGCTCAACGTGTCACTGTATGGTGCGCGCTTTGTGGTCTGGAGGCGTGACAGGGCCTTTTTTTCCAACATGAGGCTGAAAATCCGGTAATGGTCAATGTATCACCCTATCGCAAGATGTTAACAAGTGAATTTTGGCCAATTATTGACAACGTGAATATCACTGACACTTGTGTTCAACATGTTACACAGTCAATGAAACGATTAATTTTTTGCAAACCAAAATTTCCCGATAGCTTAGTTTCACAATAATCAGTAGTTAATGTGCCAGCCAAATCATGTGATTTAATACCACTGGAATATTTTCTGTGACTCTATATATTGGACAGAGTCTATACGGGGTCAATCGAATCGATTTCAGCCTTAATACTCAAAATCTGCGATGTGATTAACGAAATAGGATCGCCTTTTGCAAAAAGAAATCAATATCTGTCCGCGTGGTCGTAAATGTCCACTTGCCAGATGTCGTTTTTCATAATTTACGAAATTTTCCCTTCGCAATACAATAAAAATATAATTCATCTTTATCTAAATTTTTTGTTTTATTTTGTTTTAGAAAACAAACTTCTGGGTTTCCTTTGGAAGTCATTCATAAGTTCTTTGTAAAATGAAGAAAAGAAAAAATATTTGTAAAGAATTTTACAAAAACGTGACATGCAACGAAATGTTTGCTGTGTATAGAATTGTTGTTTGAGTTTCGTTGTGTGGAATCTAGCACATATTAACATAGATTAAATTTTATATTTAAAAATAAATAATTTTTGAAATTATTATTGCTGTAAATATTCTTGAATTCTTCGAAACAAACTTCTTTTTCAGCAATTAAGATTTTGTAATATTCAGACAGCAAAATGTGGTAAAAATCATATTAAAAATATTACAAATATTTCCTTTTGACACCAAAAGGTCCCTAAGTATATTTTAAATATTTACATTTTCAAAATTAGAAAACAAATTTTACTTTTAAGAAATCAAGAGCTTTTTACTTAAATATTATCAATTGTAATTTAGCCTTAATTACAAAATCAGAAATTAAATTAATATTATTCGTAAATTTTTATGATTTATTTGTTTGCTAGCAGTGAAATCAAATGAGCCACAAGGTTTTTTTTCGCCAGCGTTACTTAATTTATTTAGTTCTGTTTAATTTTGTTTATAATCCTATTGAAGTATAAATTATCTACTCTTAACTGTGCACAAGCAATTTCTTTGTTGATTTTTTCCATAATACATTTATGCAAGTATGATACGTATTTACATGCGATATAAAATGTCAAGATTATTTTTATAGGAAAATAAATGACAACTTATATCACTCCTAAGTGGATTTTATATACAGTGTTTTTCTAGAAGTAAAGAAATTTGAAGCGGATTGAAACAAAGAAAAATTTTTTTAAATTACAAAGTCGTGAGATAATCTTCTGGCATTATAATTTTAATAGGATTTCTGGCTTACGACCGCCATGGCTGGCTCGAAGGTGGCCTGACTTTTCCAAACATTGGAAGCAGAATATTGGCAATAACGCGCTGAATGCTGTCCTTCAAGTCGTCAATCGTTTGGGACTATCGGTGTAGATTAGCGAGTAACATTTCCCCACAGAAAATAGTCTAGCGGCATTAAATCGCTCGATTTTGGCTGGCAGTTTATGGATCCGACACTTGAAACTATGAGGTTACCAAATGCTTCATTTAATAAATCTGCTGCCTTGCCTATACCGCAGCTCTTGTACTTCGTGGTTATTCAATTAATTAACGAAAAAGCCGGTAATTATGGCTCACATTGTCTGTAACTTTATGACCGGCATCCTTTTAAAGAAGTAGAGATCAATGATTCCGGCAGCCCTTAAAGCACATTAAACAGTCAGTTGTTCTTGATGTAACAATGTCTAAACATACACTTGATTATCATCACTGTAAATACGGCAGTTTCATTGATTGACGTGTTCATTCAAACAAAACTGAGCATCGTCGCTAAATAAAATTTCGTTAGGAAAATCTACATAAACGGCGACATTGATATATTTTGATGGAAATCCACTATCATTACATGTGTCCCTGCCAGTCCTTTGAAGGCTGGCAGGGAGTCAACTGGAAGCTCCACTTTATATCCACGGGAATCAGTAAGCCCCAGAGTTCAGCTAATTAGTTCTTGAGCTTTTTAGCTGTTCTCTGTCTGATTATTAAGGTTGGCCCTTCGGGAGTATTGTGGTGGTTGAGGTTTCGCGGACCTCATGAATTTGATTAAGGGCTCGGGATCACATCCGCTTTTCTGAGAACAATGGGTGAATGATCCGGATCCAGTGAGCATGCTTGTCTTGTGTTCTGGACCAAGAGTTGGGCAGTCTCCAGCTCTTTAGCAAGGAGTGGAGGTTGGCGACCCTGCTTCAAAACCTCAGTTGCAACTTGGAATAACCTGTTACTAGAAATTAGTCTTCGGCTTCCTAGGGCGGGGCGCATATACAAAAAGTTTAAGAAATTGCCACGTCAGGAGTAAAAAACGTACCGTGTAAAATCACTGTGTTCTTGCATTTTAGAAACCTTAAGAAGTTTTGTGAGAGATATTGTACACAGCCTCGGTGGCGCAGTAGGCAGCGCGTAAGTCTCATAATCTTAAGGTCGTGAGTTCGAGCCTCACTCGGGGCATTAATTTTTTTTTCTTTTTAAATATTTTTTTACATATGACAAAATTTTCCTTTAAATGTATTTTAAAGAACTTTAACGACTAACCATAGACTTCAACAGACGTAGTTGATTTTGTAAATCAACTATGCTTTCATTCATTTCCTTATTGAAACTTAAAAGTTCCTTTTCCTTGGCCTGCAACTGCTGTAGATCTTGCTCATTGTCTTGTACCTTTTGTACAGCTTCTTTCAATTCGTACATCAAAGATCGAATTTTATCCTCGTTTCTAAAGAAAAAACAATATTTTTTATTTCATTAATAGTTAAGAAGATGTTTAAAAATGGTTTAAAAACCGTTTAAACTTACAAGGTATTTTGTGTTTTTAAAACTTGTAGTTCGAGTTATGACATATAGACCCTAGGTACTGACGTAAATCTTATCACGCATATCACGCATAACTGACGAAGTGAAACTTTAAGTTTTATATCTCTATACCCAATATAAAACGTCTAAAATGTTTTTGTATGAAAATATCTGGCAGCTTAATTTAATTTAATTTAATTTTTATAGGTTTCTATGTTCTTATGTAACACGAACAAAATCTCTTTTCCAATACGGATAGCAAAAGGAGTTCAAGTCAGACTTATTGTTGTTATAAAGCAATTTAGATATTTTTTGCTTGTATCAGTCATGTAAACCTATTTAAACATATAATCCTTACAATACCTTTGAATGACTTGAGTCATAACCCTATTTTTAAATATAACCACGATTATTGCGAATATGTTTTAAGATTATTTTGTTAAGCTTCTTAAGACATCACACCATTAAACTAAAGAATAATAATATTTTATTAGCAGTATCTCTTCATATTTCCTCTACAGCCTTCATAAAAACATGAGGAAATGTTCTTATAGCAATTACAGACAACATCTGTAAAACTTTCCTAACTAACTAACTAACGACTTTACATACCTACACACCGTAGATTCGAATTATAAAAAAATATATTGTTGTAGTATAAATTTTCATAAATATAAATAAAGCTATAAATTAAGAAAATAGAAACATAAATTTAAATTTATGTCAAACAAATACAATATAAAAAATAATGGATACGAAAGATAATAATTTTCTTTTGTGTTTGAATGTTTAGTGAACAAAACGTTTTTAATTTTAAGAGAAGCATCATATTCTAAAGTATACTTACGTAAAACGTATGCTCATGTACCGTGGGTCTGTGTATAAGGAAAGGGATCATTTACATTGTAGGATTTATGTTATAAGAATATTAAATTGAGGGAGACATGTGTTAAGCTTTACATTGTGCAACAGACTCTCATGCAAAATTATAATGGAGTCGCGTTTTGGTGACAAAAATGGGGTCTTGATATGCTTCCAAATAAAAGGTATATGATATGGTCTTGGGAAAATACAAATTCCAATCAGACAAAGGTACATGAAGATGTTCCAGAACAAAACCGGGTAATTTTCAATAAAATCGATAAGCATTTATTTTTATTATATGCAAACTAAAGTGATGACAATTTATTTTGATATAAGCGGAGAAGTACATTCTAGCATAGTATAGTCAATACGTTTGGGTATATAACTGGAAGAGATTGAGGTAGGAAAAGAGACTAATGAAAAGGGAGAGACAAATTATGTAAAAACAAACAAACGAAAAAGGAGAGAGACATACAGACAAAAAAGAGAGAAAGCGACGAATGCAATAACACGTAGAGAAACACGAACAAGACGAACTATATAAACACAGCTGACAATAGAATGCAACTAGTGTAAAGAGAACACTGAAGATGGCAAATAGCCGAAACCGTTTTGTTCACAAACCAAATTTGACGAGGGGCGACGTAAAACTGTACCCAAATAGGAACAGAAATACTCTATAAAACTTTACGGCAATATAAAAATTCTAATAAAATTAAGTTTATGTTAAACACACAAATGAAAATATATTTCGCAAAAGCTATTTTTCTTGGTTATACTTATAATAATATCTAAGTTATAATAAAGAAAAAAAAAGCAAGTAGAACAAGTTGCCAGATTTTTGCATTTTAAAAGAGTTTTGGCGATTTAAATCGTCTATAAATAGAAATCGTAGTTGGAGTATAATGGAAGTCTTTGGCAAAAACATCGAACAGAAAAGTTGCATAAATTTTTTTATTATTCAGAGTGTTATTAAAGCAAATAATTTTTGGCATGTTTGTTTTGTAATGGTTAATAACATGTTTTTATTAATAAACTTACACATCTGATATGTAATTTTTTTTAATGTGATTTTGTTTATTATCCTTCATAAAATCTTAAATATTTGACATATTGTATTTTAGCACTTATTGAATATAATGCTCATATCTAAACGCACGTTTGTGCATAAAAATTTCTTTCTTTAAATAAAAAAATATTTTTAAAATAAATAAAAATACAGAGACATTAGTGGAAAGTGGATAGTTATTATTATATTTTTGTATATTCTATGTTGCAATAAAGTGTTAAATATTATAACAAACGAGTGAATTGTTTTGTTTTGCAATTAAGATGAAACATGTTATGACATCGAGGGCTAAAATGTGCAAATACTTTGCAAGCAATCAAGCTGAAGTCAACAGTTGAGTTAGTAAAATTTATAAAAAAATTATCTAAGTTATCTAAAGCAGTAAGAATTATGTTGTCCACGATGGAAGGAATATTAAAACTAGCTCATCAGTAACTTTTTCATTTAACAAAGTCGCCAAGGATAACATGCTGCATGACTTTTAACTTTCTGCAAATTTCATATCACACAAATCTTTATATATATAATTCTACTATACTTGTGTTGTGACTGAACTCCTCCTAAACGGCTGGACCGATTTGCATGCATTTGGGTGGCATCCCAGGTGATTTAGATTTACAATTCGGTTCAATTGGAAAAAGGAGCGTGGTATCTCCCATACAAACCACACGTTAAAAATCTATTATATCTGCTCTTGATAACATTTTTTAAGTGCTGCTGCAAATATGGGCGGGATTGTAAAAAGGGGCGTGGTACATCCCATGCAAATCACAAATTAAAAATCCAATATTTCTGCTCCTGCTAACAGTATTTAAACAGAATTTTGTATTTTGGTTGAGTGAACATATTTTAAGTTCTGCTACGAAGGCGAGATTTGATAAAGACGCGTGATACTTTCCATACAAATATTTTTTATGTATATACTGTACGTGTGGGCCACTGAATAAATTTTTTTGCATGTGTTTGGGTGCCACCTTAGACTTAAATGGTTTACATTTACAAAGCAGATGGCGATGCAGTCGGTATCCAGGTCATTCAACTACACGACTGGATCGACTTGAATGAATTTTTGTGTATTCATTCATTCAATGCATTTTTCTTTTTTTTCTGTTAAAAGAGAAGTAGCACTTAAGGCAACAATGCCTATTTAGTCAAGTACCGTACTACATTCTTTAGGAAAGGGATAGAGAAGAGATGAAAGAGGTGGTGAAAGTAGAAGGATAGTCGGAAATTAACTGCTGTATAAGACAGCACAGCGACCAGTGGCTATGCCTTCATCGCTGACCAGCCCCACCGACAGTCAATTTTTGTTTTTGTAGTGAGAAAAAACCAAGGTCTTCGTTGAGAATCGAACCCACAACCACCACACTGGCAAGCTAGTACACTACCTACTAGCCTACAGGGGCACCTAAATTTAATTTTTTTATTTTTTTTTTGTGCGCTGTGTTTTGATATTATATGGTATCGCATTTACGTAAATATTGAGCGTTGTTTACTTCAAAAATACACACACGCCATAAATTCGTAGCCAGCTCCCAACTGCCTTTAAAGTGCCTTGGCGGATGATGGTGAAAAGCCCAAAGTAACATGGAATCGATTACTGCCGCCATTGGAGCAGTCGCGGTGGCCATCGAGCTTCTTTGTTTGCGTTTCTTCTTTGCGATCTCGCAAATTCGTTCTCAATGGGTCAGCTAGTATCTCAATAAAATGTTTAGCTAGTAAAAGGATAAAAACTATAGTCACGCTATAAAACTACTTTCAAAGTTTAAAATTATTATTAATTATTTTTTTTTTTTTTTGGTTTCTGCATATTTTTTTTTTTAAATAAAGTTTGTGAAAAGCAAAAAGAAAGTTAAACACTAATATTAAATACTTTAGTTTTCTGCTTACTTATTTCCATGCTTCATCATCATGTATGATGGGAGTTATATCCTGCCTACAAGTTTTTATTTTAAATTAAAATAATTTACGTGTTGAAAGCATGCAGCAAAATAAAATAATCAAAACTTCTGCGCTTAAAATGAAAAAAAAGTTGAAATTATTTAAAATTTTATGCAAATGCCACAATGATTATTTCAAATCGCTTTTTGCATGAAACAGTTTCTAAGCCAAACATACATTTTTTCTTAACTTTTGCATCATGGAAAAAGTTTTTCATTTTTTTCTTTAAATTTTTTTTTCTGTGAATTTTTTTTTTCAAGGAAATATTTTTAAGCTTTATTTCCTTGGTGTATTTTGAAAAGATTGAAAACCGAATGAAAACTTTTTACAAGAAAAGATTGTTTTGTTCAATTCATGTTAAAGCAGCCATATATTTAGTATTTTATTGTGTAAAACTATTTAAAATATAATATTTGCCTTCATGCATGCTAAAGTTAGTTAAAATTTAAATTATAGTCTCAGTTTTTTGCTATTGTTATGATTAATAAAATTAAAAATAAATTATTTTCTATTATTATTAAGTTTGATAACAAATTTGTTATTTTATCTCAACTTTTTTTTTATTTATATTAAATAATTATGTTTTAATCTTTTAAACGGTCTGAATTAATTTTAAAATTAATTTCCTGAAGAAGCTTTCAAGAGGAAAGCGAAATATTGAAAAAATATATAGTTAAATTTAATTAAAAAAGACCTTTTAAAAGATTAAAACATATTTATTTAATATCGATAACAAATTTAAAACTTGTGTCATTCCTTTCCCTCTCTACTGACTGTTTGTTCGGTATGAACGGCGAGAGCTTTCGATGTAAATGCATCATTCTTAAGCCGTGCTCTAAATTTAAAACAATTTAATTAGCAGCTGAGTAAGTCACAAAGATTTACTCTCTCTGTTTTTTGCATTTCTAATTGTTTCTTGAACTTAACAGGTGCTTAAAAGTAGTAACACATACCTAATTATGTCGACGTGAAAATATATATAGCCGATTTTCCGCTTAACCACAGCGAAGACATTTCGGTTGTTGGTGGGTCTTTTCTTAAGGATTTTCACTATAACACGAAAATAAAAAATATTTATTGTAAGATGTTTTTGTAGAGGTATAGAATTTTTGAAATGGAATGGAACAAAGCTACATTTTTTAAATTGTCATGAAATTTCCTTTTTTTTTTTTTAAAGAAGTAGCACTCAGGCAGCAACAATGTCTATTTAGTCAAGTACCGTGCTACATTCTTTGGGAAAGGGATAGAGAAGAGATAAAACAGGTGGTGAAAGTAGAAGGATAGTCGAAAATTAACTGCCGTATATAAGACAGCACAGTGACAAGTGACTATGCCTTCATCGCTGAGCAGCCCCACCGACAGTCACTTTTATTTTTGTAGTGAAAAAAAACCAAGGTCTTCGTTGGGAATCGAACCCACAACCCCCATATTCACAAGCCAGTACACTACCTACTAGCCTACAGGGGCACCTATACTTTATTCCAAATATAATCCCGTGGCATTATAATTTAAATATGATGACATGCATATGACTTCCACGGCTGGCTCGGATGTAGTCTAGTCTGGAGAACTAATTTTCGATAATTTTTTCCAACATTTTTGGCAGTATATTGGCAATAATGTGCCAAATATTCTCCTTCAAAAGATCAATTGTTTCGGACTTCTCAGCGTAGACTAGCGAAATCACAAGTCCTAAAGAAAATATTATAGACGCATTACGTCGCACGATCTCGGAGGTTATGAGTAACATGAGCTATGTGACATGTTGCGCCGGCATTAAATACAAGGAGTCATTGTAGAGCTTTGATATTTTGCACAGGTTATTTTTGAGATAAATCTAGTTTAAAAAAAAAATTAGGAAAATTCTCCCGCTATTACGCCCTAAGTTAATCTATATAAATAAAAATGTAAATTTTCGTTTGTTCAAAATCTTAAATCTCCGAAAGTTCTTCACCGATTGCTTTGAAATTTTGACACCACGTTGCGACCAAATACGCGCGTGTTTTTATATACCTAACTGCCTCAACTTGGAGAACCGCCTGAGCCATTAAAAACTTTACTTGCCGGATATACCACAGAAACAAAGCATTTCCTATCCAACATCAGGAAATATAGCTCATGCTTCCAAGTGACGTCGTTTGGCGCAGAAATCGTAACAGCTCAATTCATGCCAACTTTCAAAGTGAAAAGACAAATTTATCATAGAGCCGGCTCCCTTCTTCCGTTTCCAAATGGTCAACATAAATTCCTACAAATGTATTTTATCGGTGATGGCAATGATGAATTGGATGCACGCTGCGGAACTTCTACCGGCAGAAAAAGGTCCATCGTTTCCCAACTGCAAGAGCTTCTTCACGAAAAAAAAACAATTTAGTGCGGTTGATCAAAACAGCAATTGACATGATGCCATCTAATAACCTCAAGATTGTTATTCATGCTGACAAAACGCCTGCTGGAGAACATGTGCGAAGATTCAATGCTCCAATTATAGACGAAGTGGCAATTGTTATAGTCAGAGATCAATTCCAACCTAAAGATATTGTTCTTCATCGGAGAAACGATCAATTGACAAAAGTTGAAGAAACCCATCGATGCTACGATGCCCTGCATAATCCAATCATTATTTGGGATGGTGTCGATGGATATCACTTCAACGTTAAGATGATCAATCCAGTCAGTGGCGAAGAAACAAATTTGAAATGCAGCGCAATAAACTATTATTAATACCGATTAATCATTCGAGAGAATGAAGACAATCACATTTTGAAATGCCGTCAATTGTTTCACCAATGCATCGCAGATATGTATGCAAAAAATGAACCGGAACGTTTGATATTCATTCGTTTGAATTAGACCAAGCTTCGCTCTGAAGAATACGTTCATTTGTGAGATGTAGTTGTAAATGACGGTAATACAACTAACGCTGGAAGACTAACGATTTTGCCATCTTCATATACAGGCAGTCCACGTCATATGCATGAGTACGCTCAAGATGCAATTGCGTATGTTCGTCACTACGGGCATCCAGACCTATTCATTACATTCACATGCAATCCAGCTTGGGACGATATACAACAGCTCTTACTTCCTGGGCAACGGCCGGTGGCTAGACACGACATCACAGCACGTGTTTTCAGACAGAAGCTGAAATCACTGAGGAATTTCATAGTAAAACATGAAGTGTTTGGGTTTGTGCGCTGCTGGATGTACTCAGTGGAATGGCAAAAGAGTGGATTGCCACACGCACAAATTACATCAAACGAAATCGACAATGTAATATGCGCTGAAATACCCGATGCCAAAGGCGATAACGATTTGTATGAAGTTGTGACGAAAAGTATGATACCTGGACCTTGCGGTACACTAAATCCAAATTCACCATGCATGATAGACGGAAAATGCTCTAAGCGATATCCTCGAGCATTAGTATCCAACACAGTTACAGAAAACGATGGATATCCTTTATACAGAAGAAGATCAGCAGAAAATGGGGGTAAATTAGCAATCATACAAAATCAGAACGGTGACATCGAAGTAGATAACCGGTGGGTTGTTCCATATTCGCCTTTGCGTTCAAAAACATACAAAGTGCACATAAACGTGGAATACTGTAACTCCGTTAAATCGATCAAATACATTTGTAAGTATGTGAATAAAGGCAGCGACATGGCAGTCTTTGGCGTACAGCCAGAAAGAAGTGATAGGAATACGGTCATACATATCGATGAAATCTCACAGTATCAGGCTGGAAGAAGCAGCAATAAAGCTGTATGGCGAATTCTTTCATTTCCCATACATGAACGAAGTCCAGCTGTTTTAACAGCTTCCTTCTGTTTTTTTGTGTCTCTATTTGTCCTTCACACTTAAAAACTTTTATTATAACTGATATGTGATATACATTCGAATGAATTTTATTTGAGCATGTAGCGGCGAAATTCCAAATTTCAATGCTGCAGCTGAATTTGTTCTCAAGATAACTGCTTCCAAATTATTCATTTCAGCAGGTTTTGCTACACATATGAAACAAACAGCCATCGAGCAATTCTTACCGACTGCTGTTTCCACTTTTCCGTCAAACAACGTCATAGTTAAACTGTGATATATTGCAAACATTTCGAATTCTGTCGTTTTAAAATTTTGAATTTTTTTATTTACACGATCTGCTGTTACTTTCACAAATTCGAATTTCATAGGCCTACATAGTCATGTTAAAGGTGGTTCTGAATTTGTTCAACACATATAAGAATCATTGTAAGGATCAGTTAACTTTAACGGAACAAGAGATGTTAAAAACATATTTTTATCAGAAACATTTTCAATGGTGATCGGATATCAAATATGTTAGAGAAATGCTAATCTCTTATCAAAACAGATCATTACAAGAACACCCAAAATCAATGACCTTCAAAAAAAAATTTTTTTTTTTTTATTTATTATTATATCTACTCATTCTACAACAACTAAATTAATTAAAAAAATACTTTAAAGTTATATTTATTATAGCAAATAGACTACTGCACCAGCTATTGCCCATATTCAGCTGCTCCACCCCATCGCTGCTACATAAACATGTAAAGCAATTAAAAAAGAGGAAAACAAAACTTAAATACCCATCAACACTATAAAATATTGTCAACACTGCAAAAAAAACGTCATAGGAGAATACTCTCCTAGGTTGGATGCTTGAACCCAACAATTTTTTAAAAAATTTGCAAAATTTTAGCAAAGATAATACAAATCCCATTGTTTTCAAATCCTTATTTAACGAGATGTACAGCGAATACAAGAAAAAAGATTGGCAACTCATTTTCACAGATGGATCAAAGACCACAAAACACGTCGGATTTGCTATATCTGACGAAACAGGAAGTACGCTGAAAATAGGCCTATTGCCTCGAAGTTCAGCTATATTTGAAGCTAAAGCCGTAGCAATAATTGAATCCCTACAGCTCTGCCAAATCTCACATGGAAAGTATATAATCTGCACAGACAGTCATTCCGTATTTGATGCTGCATTAAATCAGAACAATAAGAACGAATTAATTATCTCCATACAACAACTAATAATAAAAATGGGTAACAATATTATACTGCTATGGATTCCCGGCCACATTGGCATCATAGGCAACGAGGCAGCAGACCTAGATGCCAAAGCAGTAATTCAGCAACCAACATACCTTTTTATTCCAAAATCCAGGAAATTTCTGACAAGATGTGCTACCATAAAATACAATATATCCTTAGAACATAAATGGAAGAAATACAGCCACCCCTATAAGATCTTCAACCCCACAAAACACCCGTTAATTCTGCCATCAACCAGCTGTTTACAAAATAAATGCACCACAAGGCTACGTCTAATACACACACGTTTCACTCATCAATATTTGTTGGACTAAACGGTACAACCAACATGCACTTTCTGTGCCTCTCGACCATTGACAGTTTTCCATATCTTGGCAGACTGTCCAGCTCTCGTAAACGCACGCGTATCTGTTTTTAAATCGACTAGCATCCTTGACTTGCTTAAAACGTCAACTAGTAATAATATTAAAAAAATCTTTGAATTCTTAAAAAAAACTTCTTTGCACGACAAAATTTAAATTTTGAAAATTTAACGATCAAATTTCTAAATATACATGTGTGTACACACATGAAATAAGAAGCCGGTAGCCATCGTAGCTAGTGCTCTTAGCTTTTGATTTGTTGTAATTTTAATTATAATTAATTTGTAAATAAATAAATAAAATAAAATATGTATTTTTTTTATTAATAAGCTTTTGACTATTACACATTGAACTAACATATTTCAAGTGCGTTGGCATACCTTGAAATGTGACTTGCTCTAGACCAAAAAGTAATGAAGTTATAAGACTGAAATTTCACGGAATTGTTACCCATATATCTGTTAATATACTGTGAAAATTTTATCGAAATTGGACGACACGCCAAAAAACCATTTTTTGCCGCAGTTACTATAGAGCTGTCTCACTGTGCGCCGTCTTGTCGATGCCCTAGCTGCTGCCCATTATAACTGTTCAATTGATGAATGAAAAAATCAGTAGTAATAGTGGTCACCTTTGACTGTAACTTCTCGACCGGCATAGTTTTTAAAGAAGTATGGACCAATGACTCCACCATCCTATAAAGCACACCAAACAATAAGTTTTGTTGGATGTAACGATGCAGCAGTTTTTTTATTGACGTGTTCATTTAAACAAAATTTAGCTTCACTGCTAAATATAATTCTCGCTTTTGAAAATAGACATCAACGGCAATCTTATTTTGGACCAAATTTACGCAATTTAGAATCGTTGTTGAATCGTCAAACTGAAATGTCAAACCGCACCAAATATTAATCACTTGCAAGCAGATAAAATATCCACCAGTTTAATAAGTTTTGGCTACCTAATATTCCATTCCAATGTAAGAAACATCCTTTATTCGATTCGGGTAGTGTTAAAAAATATAGTGTAAGCAAACCAGGCGCTATTAATGATTCTATCTACGATTAACTCCTCTGAAAATCTTTAAGAGAAATGAACAAAATACCCAAGTAAGGAGTATATGAAGTATTTTCTGTGTAGTTATAAAACTCTATTATATAATTTTTAATCTCTTTTAGTAATCTGCATTTCATACATTTACATTACAACAGAAAACCAAGTGACCAAGTATTTGTAAAAGGTGTTTTTTTAAGCTAGATAGAACTTTAAATTGTAAAAAGTAACACAAAAAAATGAAATTTTGATGAAACATTTTTTTTATTTGTTTCAGTATACTCTGACAAATCATCATGAATAGACTCTCGCTTGAACAACGCTACGAAATTATCCAAATTTACTTTGAAAATCAGTCGTCGATTCGCGCAACTTATAGACGACTTCGTCATTTTTATGGCGTACATAATCTTGCATCTGAACAAGCCATTCGTCGAACTGTCGATAGATTTCGTACCACATACTCTCTAGAGGATGCAATAACACCAACACGTCGAAGGAATGTGCGTACTGAAGAGAATATCGCCGCTGTAAACGAAAGTGTGGAAGAAGATCCAAATTTATCAATTCGTCGTCGGTCGCAGGAATTGGGGCTCTGTCCGTTCACTACGTGGAAAATTTTGCGCAAAGATCTCGGCCTACACCCGTATAAGATCCAGCTGGTGCAGGAATTGAAGCCACGAGACCATTATATGCGTCGTTCTTTCGCCGATTGGGCGATGAGGCGCATTTTTGGCTTAACGGGTTTGTTAATAAGCAAAATTGCCGCATATGGAGTGAGACCAATCCACAACAGACCCTACAGACTCCATTACATCCAGAAAAATGCACCGTTTGGTGCGGTTTTCACGCTGGTGGCATCATCGGACCTTATTTCTTCAAAAATGAGGCCGGAGCCGCGTTACGGTCAATGGAGATCGTTACCGCACCATGATCAATGATTTTTTGTTTGAAAATATGGATGACATTGGTCCGGACGAGATGTGGTTTCAACAGGATGGCGCTACGTGCCATACAGCGAACGCAACCATCGACTTATTGAAATCAAAATTTGGCGATAAGTTGATTTCGAGAAATGGACCTGTCAATTGGCCTCCAAGGACGTGCGATTTGACACCACTCGATTATTTCCTGTGGGGCTACGTGAAGTCACTGGTTTATGCTGATAAACCAGCAACAATTGACGCCTTGGAGGACAGCATTGTTCATGTTATTCGTGACATACGCCCAGCAGTGCTCGAAAAAGTGGCCCAAAATTGGACGTCCAGAATGCGCTTCGTCAAGAACAGCCGCGGTGCCCATATGCCCGAAATCATTTTCAAATGTTAATGTCACGTATTGATCCTTCGAATAAAAAAAAAGGAATTTTGATTACAATTTAATTTTTTGTGTTTGTTGTGCGAAAAATACTTTTTTTTAAGTGCACAAGCGGGGAAAGAAGACCCTGTTGACCTTGACTTTAATCTGGCTGTGTAAGGAGACATAAGAGGTGTAAAATAAATGGGAGATATTGACTCTTTAGGGCCTTTGTCACCAGTGAAATACCACTATTCTTATTGTTTCCTTACTTACTTGATTAAGTGGAACGTGTATGATTTCTTAGCCATTATATGGATATATTTATATATCTTATGCTATTGGGTTATGATGCAAGCTTCTTGAAAAGTACTAAGAGCTTGTTATATAATTGTAAACAAGTTATGATAAGGTAGTGGTATTTCATTGTCATTTTTAATATTCAAAATTTGGTATAACTCACAATACTCAGGTATGATGCAATTCAAGCACATTGCCAGGTAGGGAGTTTGACTGGGGCGCTACATCTCTCAAATAATAACGGAGGTATCTCAAGGCCAGCTCAGTGCAGACAGAAACCACACATAGTGCAAAAGGGCAACTGCTGACTTAATCTCAGTGTTCAGTAAACACTCAGCTCGGCCTATCGATTCTTTTGGTTTAAGAAGTTTTTAACAAGAGATTTTCATTTCAGTTACTGATGCATTAAGTAAAGAACTAATTAAAAAATATACATAACAATTGGATTTATCACTTTTTAAGAATAAATAAAAAAATTTTATAATGTTATTACTTGTATTGTAAAATGTTTAATAAATAATCTTATTTTTTATTTTTATACACGTTATTATTGCTCAAATGGATGCTCACATACAAACTATTGCTCTCGCGCAAGATGGCTTTCTCTCAATTGGTGACGTAAATACCTTTAATAAAATTGAACATTTAATCCTTTTCTTCCTTTATTTATTATGTCTTTTTCTCATTTTTCTTTTTTCGCTTTCAAATTTTTAACAAGTGCAAAACTTTGACACTGAGATGGATTTCAAATGGATTTTATTTTAACATCCACCAAGGTAAGATGAATATATCACTTTGATTTTAATATTTGTTGCTGTTGTTGTTACATTTATTAAGGTTCTCAGTTTTTTTCGTTTTAGTTTTTTGATAAAGAAAAATTACTAAAAATCAATATTTGGCAACAAAAAATTCAAATCAAAATTCACCGTTGTCGAACGATTCAATGTCACACATTGTTGGCAAATTTTATGTGACAGTAGTGTTATATTTTAAAACTAAATTTCGACATTGATGTACTATATAGGAGTACTGTTATTTAGAACAGCAGTTATTTATGGTAAGGATTTCAGGAAGACTAAAATTAAGATGCAAAACATTTAACACACATATATGCTGTGAGCTACAGTGGAAATTGAAGTCGAAATATTTTGGTATTGTAAGCAAATAAATAATTTTTAATTGGGCTTAAGTTCATGTAACAAAATTTATTAATAAAGAGAAATCATTACAAAATTTTGAATTAATTTTTTTAAATAAAATTTAAAGAAACTTTAAGATGCTGTGCAGCATTTCTAGATTTAGATTCATCAGCATTCTTTGCTCTCGTAATACCAACCAGTTAAGAAACTAGAACACCAGAAATAACTCAATCGCTATCAAGTAGTTTAAGAAGTGACAAAGCTTTTTTTGTTCTCTTTATGAATCATTACACGTGTTTGTTTTTGCTTTCTGCTAACCATCGTGTTAACATTAAATGCAATTTTTGGGAGGCAATTGTTACTGCTCGATGTGTTTCATATGTAATAAACAGATGCCAAGGCAGGCTGATAATGAAAGCAGTAGCTAGAACCCGTATCCTGTGAGGGTCTATTTTTTCTTTTTTTCTTTAAAAATGAATACAAAAAATTTGTAAATAATTTCTCTTACTTTTTGAAAAATTCACAAATTTGCCTGGACTTAAGCCGAACTAAAATTTATTCAGTTATAAATTTACATTTACAATTTATACTAATTTAACTAAGAGGAATAACGTATTTTTTTGTGGTTAAGAATATTTGCCGCTAGAAAGTTGTTTGTCTATTGAATCCTCAAAACAAATGAACTAACAATAGGTTACCATATCTTAAATAGCAATGATACTCGCTTAAGTCTAAGCTAAGCAAAAGAAATATTATTTCACGAGAAGGCTGCAATCATTATTTTCTACTTCTTTAGTGTTCCACCAAACAGTTTATGCTTTTCCCATTCAATTGAAAATAATTATGATCGTTTAGTAAACTATGCGCTTGAGGTTAGAGATGCGTTACCATTTCGGTTTTTATCACTGCCACATTGAGGTCTTTCCGGAAGTTTAAATTCTTTCTACATAGTCAAAGGGGCTGCAGTAATTATTCATAGAATTTTATTTTGACGCAGTTGCATTTTATTTTCTTCAAGTTAGAAGCCGCTACAGTAGCCAAATAACTGATTTTAAAATTCCCTAGATATAAAACACATTATAGCATACAAAAAGCCCTACAATGGGTATGTTTTTTTTTAATTCTGCGTTAAGCACATGGAATGAAAACTAAACTATTTTATATAAAATTTTTAAATTCGTAAATTGTTAGCATTATTCAGTTGTAATTATTTTCTTTATATAAACAGATCGAGGTTAGAAAATATATTGTTTGGCAAATAATTAAATGTTAAGAATTAAGCAGTTGTTTTGAATTGCGAAAATGTTTAAAATTTCATAAAATTCGAGCAGCTTTTCATAATCAGACTCCTTCTTTCTTCTTAGACCGCTGTGTATAATTTTATGGCTAAATTCGAGGTTGCCAATATATCAAAACAATATGTTCGCAGTGGCCATACTGATACAAACATAGCTATTGTACAGCAAAGTATTGGGAATATGCCTGGATCAGTAACACGATGTTCGCTATAATTGGACATCGTTAGAGTTACTTAGCGCAACAATTTACATAAAGATCTTCATCTTAACGCCTATAAAGTTCAAATCGTTCGAGAATTAAAGCCGGCCGATCATTTTTTGCGTCAAACGTTTGTAAATTGACTGTTAAAAACTGTACAAAAACAAATCATTTTTGAAACATAATTAATTTTGAGATAATTGTCGTATATGGGGGCTCTAGAAATCCACAAACGTTCCTTGAAAAACAATTACATCCAAATAACGTAACCTTAGGTTGAGGTTTGTGATCAGGCGACATTACCACAAGCCACATAAACAGTTCACTTATTGCATGAGAAATTTCCTGGTCGCGTTTGGTGACGTCAATTGTCCGCCTCGTTCTTGTGATTTAACGCCGCTGAATTATTTGCTTTAGGGCCAAGTAAAAGACCGGGCCCGCAAACCCTCCCGGGCACATTAATATTGCTACGTTTATACTTTTATAAATGTTTTGTTGTGAGCTCTTTATTGCAATATAAACAACACTAGTTTTTAGAATTCTTAAATTTATAACAGTTTTATTTACTTTAACTACAAAAAGATAACACTTCAGAACAATTTACTTAAGATGCACGTCTTTACTTGATGAGGTTTAATTTTACACTGCTTAATTATCCACTCACACGGTGCCCTATTTATATTTGTCCATTTAAAGTCTAGAAGATTTAAGAATCTTCTACTTCCTTTGTATCACATTTTGTTGTTGTATGGTGTTTATTTGATGTATAGGCGCCTGTATGTCTGTGTGTATTTTTGTTTTTATGCTGATAAGGTTTCTGCTTGGGATTTACATATTTCAAAATATTTGTTGTTGTCTTTTGTAGAAAAGGGTTTCTTAGAAAATTACGCAGATGCTTAACAACATGCATGATTGTTGTTGTAAAATTAGTTTTTGTCTTGCGCGCTTAGATGGCAAACAGCATACTTGTATTTTTTTTTGTCTTGCATGCCAGGCAGTTAGTTAACAACAAATCAAATTGTTGTTGTGTGTATATTAAATTTCTACGCAGTTTGTAACCAGTAGTTCGCTTTATTGCTTAATTATTTTATTTTAAAACTTAAGCAAGACACATTCATAACAATATGTTTTGCCGGATTCTCACCATCATTACATGTATCAACGGGGGTAAAAGGGAACCAAGTCCCCTTCAAGGCTAGTAGAAGCCAAGGGGACAATCCACTATATTTCTACGGCAATCAGTAAGGCCCCAGAGTTCAGCCATTTGTCTTTTTAGCCTTTTAGCTGTTCTCTGGCTGATTATTGAGGTTGGCCCTTCGGGAGTATCGTGATGGTTGTGGTTTCGAGGCCCTCGTTTGAGTTGTGTGGGTCTAAGCATTCACAATGAATACAATGAATGGTGCAGGTTCAGTGATCATGATTGCTGTTGTCTTCTTAATTTTATTAAGGTTCATGCGTTCTGGACCAGGAGTTGGATAGTCTCCAACTCTTCAGCATAGAGTGAAGGCTGCGGCCTGCTTCGGGGTTTTGAAGTTGCAACTAGGAGTGACTGGAGGATATACGTGTCTGAAGGCCTACTAGGGCGAGGTTGACGTTACATTTCATCCACAGTTGCCCCCCCCCCCCCCCCCCCCAACCGGGGGCGCATTTATAGTTTTTATAGAACGCTTGACTATCTAGAAACTCCACAGGTTTTCCACGGGAATCAGTAGCCCGCAGAGTTTCCGTTATTTGTCTCTTTAGATATTTAGCTGTTTCTCTGACTGATGCAGACGTAAATCTCATCACGTATGTTCCAACGTCTGATTATGGCTTAAACAGCTAGGTACAGACGTAAATCTTATCATAACTGGCTCTGAAAAATAATATTTGGCACTGTTTTGACGAGATAAGTAAAGCTTTTAATCAAAATGTGCCTTTGTGAAGAAGTGCTACAATTGAATATTTACCCGATTCAATATTCTACTATTATTTCGCTTATTTCTACTTCACATTAGTGTCAATACAACTAAGGTTGTCAGAAAAGGCGTATGTTTTCTGCTTATTTACTTCCTAACTTCAAACTTTTCCATCCATTAATAAAATAACAAATCTTATTGTCCCAAATTTTACACCAAAAAACCGAGCAACTAAAATCACTCTATTAAAGTAGATCACTCTTGTTGGTTTCCCTATTTCCGTAATAATTTTTATTATTGAAATTCTTTAGTTTTATTTTTAAATAAATTAATGTATTAAATTTTAGCCATTTTTTATAAGGCACACTTTCTTTCCACATTTCTTCTTTTTATGTTGTAAAGAAAATTCACATCTACGCCTGTAAGTATGCTAAGCTTTTTAAGTCAGTTTAAAGGGTACGTAAAATGCCAACAATTGCGCTTGCTTTTGAAAATTACTCAGGCATAAGTATGTGTGTGTCGTTATTTTGAGTATGCAAACCATATCCACTCACATTCTCACTCGTAGGTGTTTATGACATTAAACATTGGATAATTCATTTAAACTAAACGTTGTTAGTATGCACACACATACACAAACATTTATACATTGTTGAGGTAGTAGGTGTATTTAAATTTCTATGAATTGTTGTGTGTTACTCTTGCTATTTTTTTTTTGTAGCTTTTGTTGCAAACAGTACTTGTCACAAAAGTACTTTAGAGTTGAATGTGAATATTCATGTATACAGGTGTATAACATATAGAACTATTATGCAGTTATATTCAGCATGTTGATGTTAACAGTCTTTAGAGAGAAAGAGAAACATGAGCAAATAACAATTTTGTAAAAAATAAAAAGTAACTTAAGGAACTAAAAATTTATGACATTAATGTTGAATATTTAAACAAGGAGCGAACAAGTAAGAACAAAGCAAATTCAAATTTATTATCGCTAGAATTAACATTGCTTCAAAAGACAAATGCTATTGAAATGTCGCTATGCAGATAACATTACAATAAAATTGCTAATGATTTGAAATTGTAATATAAGATTTTAGACGATAAATTTACAAAAAAAAATTTATAATTTTCTGTTGCCGTCGATTTGGTTGTAAATAAAAAATTTAATTATTTTCTACTTTTCATACATAACAACAACAAAAAAGTAAACAAAAAACAATAATAAATAAAATTAAATGAATATAAAATCTAGCGGAGATAATTAAAGGAAACTTGCTATAAAATATTTTTAAGGAACAAATCATTAGTGCAGAGGATTGCTGTAGCGCTTCTTTTAATTGTTAATACCAGCTTTTTATTTTTTTATATTCTTTTATTTTTGCCGCATTTAAAATTATAGTTCAGTGACCTTTTCCTTGTGATTAATTTTTTATCACAAAGTCTTATTTTTTCAATTTTTTTTTAATTATTTGTAAACCGTCTTTTAAAAAAGAACTTAACCTAAAAAATTAAAAATAAATATCTCTTTGTTTTCAAAAATAAAAAATGTTTTTCCTGAAGAAGCTTTCCATAGACACCGAAATATCGAAAAGAAAAAAATATATATTGTTAACTTAATTTAAAAAGACCGTAAAAAAGAATAAGAGATATTTATTAAAAATAAAAAAGGTCGATTAAAAAACTACAAAAATTATCTAAAAATTTAATTGTAAAATATTGTTACCTTTAGTTTTTTTAATGCAAAATAACTACACACAAATTTTTAGAGTTGTAAATTAATTACATGATTATTTAGAAGCGCCACTTTAACGCCTAAAAGCTGCTACATGAAGAAATATGTTCTCACTCGATTGCTTTCAAACTACACTAAACTATTGCCTAAGAGAGGGAGTTTTTATATTCTGTTTTGAGCGGTTCTAGCATATCTTGAAAAATCCTAAATCATCGTATCACACTTTATTATCATCACTTAATGTAGTTACCCGCATGGCTGTGCGTCTTCTTGTTCTGTGTTAGTTATTTTTATATTCTGACTGCTGATTTTAGTTCATGTAATTTTACTATAGCATGTGGTTGTTGTTGTTTTAGCTTCATACATTTATCTTTACTGTTTTAGTGATAATTATTTTTAATAACTAAAACTAAGCATCCTCGTAACAATATGCTAAAATTTCCCTAAATTTTTTCTGTGGCCCTGGGTAGAGTTGTTCAAACGATCTTTTGTTCTCTTAAAATACGCCTTGGTGAACTCATACAGGCATCATTTCAACGAATCTTCCGAAAAATTATTATTCTACTAGCTGACCTATATTTGCAGCAGCACTTAAAAAATGCACACCAAACCGACGTACCAATATTTTGTCCAAATACCGTTGTCAGGAGCAGAAATAACAGATTTTTAATTTGTGGTTTTTATGGGAGGTACCACGCCTCTTTGTCCAATTAGACCGAATTGTAAATCTAAACCACCCAGGGCGCGACCCAAACGCAAACAAAAAAATTTATGCAAATCGGTCCAGCCGTTTAGGAGGAGTTCAGTCACAACACACGTACAGTAGAATTATATATGTAAAGATTTCTAAAGGGCTAACGAGACTTTATGTTAAACCATATAGAACATGATACGCTGTAATTTAAACGAGACTGAAATTCATGATCATTTCTTTTAATCGTGTACCAAAGTCATACACTCTTGTTACTTGTTACTTTCGCTCCTTATTAGTGCTGCGTTGATCACAGGGCACGATTCCCTTATTTTATAGCAGAGGAACTTTAACCGTTTCTTCTGCTATTTTAATATACCAACGCTTTTACCAGTTTATTCATATTGGCAACAATAACAAATATGGTATTATGGAGGGTAAAACATCTATTATTCGATGGATGCCAATGTGTAAACACACATTTTGTTCGATCGGTATAAGAATAACGCATTTTGGGCCTAAAACAGATGTTTTGCAGAAGAGTCTGATAACCTTCTTATATCATGCAGAATGCGGCTACTGATATTTATCGACTTTTGATAGAAGCCAACATACTATAACTCAAAAAAACTTGTGAACGATGGTTTGCAAGATTCAAAAGTGGTGATATCGGTACACAAGACAACGAGAGGCATGGTCAGCTGAAAGGGTTTGAAGATGAGGAATTGAAAGCATTACTAGACGAAAGTAATTGTCACATGCAAGCGAAACTTGGATTAACATTGGGAGTCACACAACAAACCATTTTTGTTAAAAATAAACTAAAATTTCTGGGCATATTTTTCTTCAATTTTTACAAAGGAAGATTGTGTAAAAAGTAGTCGCAAACTCCTTAGAATAATTAAATAACTAACACTTTAGGGGAACTGAAAATATTTAGGAAGAGTAAATGCAGTATCGTCATTTAAAATAATTAAAAAATACTTAAACTTTTATGATGAACAGAAACAGATTTCGCAGATTTCCACTTTCCTACAGTATCTGGCGTGGAAATAAAAACTCAAATACTGATTCACTACATAAAAGGCGAGATTGTCTGCCAATGTGCTAAGGTGAGAAAAAATCTGTACGACAAGTGCCTTCGTGCCAAAATTTTCTTACTACTCCTCGGAATAGTAACAACTTCTGGTAACATGTTATAAGAGTAAGGGATAAACTTGGTTCTTCAATTTCGACTTTTTTAAAGAATGACAAAACATTCACTGACCCGGGTGATGAAGTTAATCTTTTGACTGGTATTGTAGAAGATTTGTTTAATTTTGTTGTGTATATTGATTCATTTATTTTAATTTTTTTCTATATTTTAAACTTTCCAGAATAATAATAAAATAGAGTTATAATTTGTAATTATTAGATAATGTTTTTAAAACATAAATTATGCACAAGTTATAGCAAAATAACTATTTGAAAATGATATTATTTTTAAGTAATATAATTAAATATAATGTTTTATTTTTATGCAATCAAAACGTAAACTTAAATAAATACAATGTAAAAATTGTTCTCAAAAAAAGACACTTTATCAACTGCTTCTTGCAATTGTTAACGAACAACTCAACTTCAATTTATTTTTCCTAAAGCAAGCAGCTTCAAAAAAAAATCATACCATCGTATGATTTTATACCTGCAGAATATTTGCTGATCCGTTAGGTATTTTAAGTTAAATTTTGAAAACAAATGATAAATTAAAGAAGAATTAAGAATTTAAGAGAACAAATCCTGCATCACTTAAAATATCTGTAGGGTTTGACATAAATGATTATAAATATCCTGTTGTTTGGGGAAAAATCCCAAACAGGTATATTTGCAATGCTTATTTGCCGGAAAGTAGTTAACCATCGCCCAAGCTTGACAGAGTATCCGTTACTATGCGGAAGATATTCTTTCGAACACGAGCGCTTAAAAAGGTTTTAACAGATCTCAATGTCAACAAGTCTCCTCGGCTGGATGAGATTCCAGCACTGGTCTTAAAACAGTGTTTTTCGTTAGCAGCAATTTACGGCATGTTATAGCATGCCGGTGAATTTCCAAAGTGTTAAAAAATTGTTAATGTAACGCCGATCCGAAACCTTAAAAACCCCCTTCAAATTGCAATTTGTTCTGCACTTTCTAAAGTAATGGATAGTATGACTAATTTTCATCTTGTGAGATACCTGGATTCCAACAGCTTATTTAGCAATGGTTTCCACGCTCTACGAGTAACATAATGGCTTTCGTGTCGGAACAATGGTGCAACTCCATACATCACTTCGGAGAAAGAAAGGTGGTGGCTCTGGCTATGTCCAAAGCGTTTGATAGATCGTCGCATGATGCACTTCTGCCAAAATTTGTCGCGTTTGATGTCGGTGATAACTTCTCCAGATTGATATCGAATTTTCTCAGGAATCATGGAGGTGGAGTTTCATCATACGAGTTCACAATTAATACAGAGGTGCCGCAAGGCTCCGTTTTTTCTCCTACACTATTTTTTATTTTTCTAAACGACCTTCTCTGTCAAACTTTCAACCCTTTATACTCTTTCGTAGATGACAGCACCATTTGCCATTCATATTCATTTAGTAATAGACCGCACCAGTTGAAAATGGGTTCCAGAAGGCTGAACATAACTGATATGCTCATCACGATTTCGTAACGATCTCGGAATGGGGTCGTGTGAATAGCGTGGATTTAAGTGTCCGCAAGACACAATTTTGCATGCTTAGATCTGTGTTCGGAAATGGAGCTATATTACTATGTTACTATAGGTGATATATTTATTACGGAGTAGGAAGCTTTTGATGTTCTTGGCATGAAAATTCAGTGTGATGTTCCATAAACTAAACACATTTTTTAGTTCTCTAAAGAGGCCACCAAGTGCCTCGGCTTTCTAAAACCGTGCAAGAGATACTTCACTCCATCCGATCTTTGTACTATTTAAATCACCTATATCCTTTAAAACATGTAATACAATTCTCATGTATGGGCCAGCGCTGCAGAGTCTATTTTGGAGTTGCTCGAGCGCATATAAGAGAGGGCCAAGAGGTTCATTTTGTACAGTAGAGTATCCATCCCTTTAGAACATCGATGCATTGTGTGCTCTAATTTACTATTTCATCGTTTAACAAAGGTAAATGCTCTAGAGAATTAGGGAACTTGTTCCCGGTTCTCGAATGTTTTTGCGTTTATCTCGATTTTCGTTGAAAGCGCATCCAGTTCCGGTTGATTGGCGAGTGAATCGCACTACGCATTTTTAGCAGAACGGTTCGTTTGCGGAATGAACTCACTCCAGAGATCTTTCCTGTCACTTTCAATGCACAAAAGCTCAGATCGAATACCCACAAACAATACTCTCTCTTTACTCCTCCCCATAACCTAATTTCGTAGTTGTGGTACAATGCATGTCCTGAGTGCTGGTTCGAAAAAAAAACAAAAATTAATTTTATCATTAAAATTAAAAGTCAAGGTTTTCAAGTTTTCAATATGTATATAAATTGGATATGGGTATATAAATTGCTTGCTCGATATCGGTATATAAATTGCATGCTTGTGGTTTGGAAATGCAATAATTTTCTTATGATTCAACAACTCCTTTAATTTCTGTAAAAAACATTTCGCAAATTTAAAATACTTCTTTAAGAATTTTCTTTTATTTCTTATTGTAAGAATTTACTGCACCCTTGAAGTTGTTGGATTTCACTGCTTACAACACTCCGACAAAAGCACTGCTTCCGTTTATTTCAATATGTCACATAAAAGTTTTCTTTTAGTTATTTCTTATTTGGATGTTATAAATCTTTGCAGTTTTCTACTGTTCTCGGTTTAAGTTGTTTAAAAACTGCTGTGACAATTGTTGTTGCTACAAATATTATATTCTATTTAAGCTGTAACTAACTGAAGTAAAAGGAAATAAGCACTTACTTCTCCAAATTTAATGCGAAAAGAAAACTTGTACTCAAGAAATAATATAAAAACCGTGTTTTTACTAAAGAGAAAAAAGTACCGAATTTTACATGAATTTTTACTAAACATGTGGTCGGTCTCCTGCAAATAAAACAAATTGTAGTTGGTGAATTTAGCTGTGCAGCATAATTAACTTTTTCAGTTAGCTAACATAAGAATAAGACATAAAATTGCAAAACAAAATGTTGTGTTAAATGGTGAAATTTAAGTAAGACAAAAAAAACCGTGTGTTTTATGCAAATAAGTTGACAGATTTTTTATTAATTTGGGTGTTAACTAAAGATTAAGAGGAACTGCAAAGTTGCTGTCTGTATTTCATATATATTTACTTTAATGAACAATCATTCAATCCTCGAGCATCTATTAAATGCAAGTGTATTTCAAAAGCAGTTTACGCTGTCTTCTTAATTATAAAGAAAAATAGACAATTATTTTTGGGCAGAGACTTTTGCATGATATTTAAATTAATATAAAGAATACCCGCTATAAACATTTTAAGCAAAAAAGAAAAATTAAAATAAACAAAAAAGAGAAATATATTAGAGTGCATTATTCCGCCGTACGGAATCTGAGTTGTCCTTCAGCTAAAAAAATGTAAAATTATTGTTTTCTAAAAATATAGATAGTTTTTGGCTCAATATTTCTTAGATATGCGTTATAAGATTTACATCTTCACCTGGCTGTAGACTCTAATCAGATGGAGATCAAACCACTAGGAATGAAAAGCAACGTCATTCTCGCCCTAGGAAGCCGAAGACTAATTCTAGCAACAGGTCTTTCCTAGTTGCAATTTCAGCGGTTCCGAAGCAGGGTCGCAAACTACTACTTCATGCTGAAGAGTTGTAGACAATCCAACTCCAAATTCATTAGGGGCTGCGAAACCACAACCACCACGATACTCCCGAAGGGCCAACCTCAATAATCGGTCAGCGAAATAGCTTAAAGCCTAAAGAGACAATTAGCGGAACTCTGGGATTTACTGATTTACGTGGAAATAACGTGGGGCATCCAGTTGACTACCTGTTGTCTTCAGGGGCTGGGCTCCCTTATACCCCCTAGTGAATAAATGGTCTTTATAGAACTTTGACTATCTAGACACAGTGCAACTGGGTGAAAAAGGGAGCCCAGTCCCCTGAAGTCAGCAGGGGTACAACTGGACTGAAATAGATTAAATTATTTATTTTAGGTTTAAGTCCGCATGCATGAGTGAAGTAAATAATAATCATTTGATTTTGTTAAAATTCTTTCTTAAATACTATTTTACAAAATGTTTTACTTATTAATAATTATTACTTAAATCTGTGTTTGTTATTAGTAAGTGTGTGTATGTGTGTTTGCGTAAGCAATTTTACACGTTGACGACAATTACTACTTTGTCGGCAATTTAGGCATTGGGTGGTTTTGGCATTGAAATTGAAACTGTCCAAGTGGTAATGAAGTATGCCGTCAAGGTTTTTTAGTAATGATATTTGATATTTATTTGTGCGAGTTAAATTAAAAAATGATTTGGGTTAGTTTGCTTCGACTTGTTTGTTCTTGAAAAGTCACACTGCATACTACACACTACAGGACACTCCACTTTATTCCCACGAGAATTAGTAATGCCCGCGGAGTTCATTATTTGTCTCTTTAGACATTTAAAAGTTCTCTGGCTGACTTTTAAGGTTGGCCCCTATATGGCAGTATCGCGGTGGTTGTGGTTTCGCGGCCCCATAATAGTATGATGGTTATTATGGTGGCCAGGATCATTTCGCCGTTAATGACACGCTAGGTGAATGATCCCGTCCAGTGAGCAAGCTAGACATGTGTTCTGGACAGGAGTTGGAAAGTCTCCAACTCTTAAGCAAGGAGTGATGATTTTACTGCTACTTTTTTATTTGAAACTCTGCTATTCACTCAATCGAGATCTGCTGTTCTCTCACTAAAGGCCGTCTTCGTTTTTGTGTCTATTTATACATAAAGGGATTTCAACAATAGGTTTCTTTTGTAAAATAAAACAAAAAATTTAGATTAAGATCATTCAAGTTTAAGGGCTAAAGTCGATTCGATTATCTCCATATAGACTCTGTCCTTAAGGATTAATCCAAGGGTGTTTAATCACACAATCTGGCTGGCCACTTAACTGCTGATCGTCATAAAATTATGCGACCGGAAAATTTGTTTTACAATAAATTGATTGTTTCAATGGCTTTGTAACATGTAGCACCGTTCTGTTGAAATCACTGCCAGTGGTATCCAATAATAGCCCAAATTTAAGTTTTTAACATCTCGTGATAGCTTGATTCTGTGACCGTTATCGCATTTCCAGCCTAATCGCAAAAAAAAAGTCCAATCATGCCACCAGACCTTATAGTGACAAGTTGAGCATGCAAAGACGCTTAATAATCGCTCTAGAATTTTCAGAAACCCAATTGCGGTAATTTGGCTACTTGACATATCCTGATAAGCGAAATAAGGGCTTCGTCTGAAAAAATAATATTTTCAGAAAAACCAGCCGATTGTTCCTGAATGAATTCAGCTACTCTATGGCGATGTGAACGGTCGGTTGGCTTTAATTTCTCTACCAGTTGATCCTTGTAAGACTTCAAAGTCAAATTCTTATGCAAAATTCGAAATATGGTGGTTTTGAATAATCCCAATTGTTGAGAACGCCGAGGAATTGATAAATTTGGATCTGCTTCAACAGTGTGGCTCACGACTGCGATGTTTTCAGTTGAAAGACTCGGTCGAGCACGCTTTGGTATTCGCACCTTTTGTATCAAGCCTGTCAACTGAAGTTTAACGACCAAATTTTTAATAGCAGTCTCAGAAGGATGATTATGTTGTCCGAAAATATTTCGAATTTTACGAAATATAACTTTAACAGAACCACCCTTTATTTTAATTAATTTAATGCGATTTTCGTGCGAAATTGAATTCATTGCAATAATACGAATACGTTAAATGCCAAAACCACCATGTTGTTGGTGCTGCCACGCGATATTTCTATAGAAAAGAACGAAACACAAATATTTGCTAACGTGTCCTTAAAGTATGTTGCATTCATTTGATGGATTATGTTAGAAGTGCGATTTTTTTTTTAAATTTCGTTTCAGTATTTTTTTAACGAAAAAATCCCAGATTTTGTAATGGAACTTTTAGCAGAACGAACATTTTCGTAGTGAATTTAAATTATGTTAATGCAATTTTTGTATGGAATTAAATTTATTGTAACAACTGCCAATGCATCTACTACGAATACGTCAAAAAACTAAATGTCAAAACTCCCATGTTGTTAGTGTTTTCATAATTAAAAAGCCAACTTCTTGCTGAAGAACTCGGTATATTTTTTGTATCTAAAAATATACAATTGTTACTCTTATAAAAAATTAAATTCTTTACAAATGCTACGCCAAGTGCATGTACTTAGTTTGTTTAAAATTGTATGCACGCAGACAGTAAATACTTTTCAATAAAATCTGAAACAATGTAACATCGTTACATATTACATAGCACATCACTACTCCTACACTAAAACTTTATCGATTCTCTAAACATTTTGCTACTGACGTTATACAAACGTGATGTGATGCACTCGATATCTAGCGTTAGAGTTTTCTCTGTATTCCTCGCACTATCAACGATATGTATTATTTTACAGCATCATTAATTTTTAACATCCTGGAGTAGATTTCCTTTATTTCTCCTTTTTTTTATTAACTCTTCAAACAATACACACATGAAACTTTTCTGTTGCAATATTAATAGTTTTTTGTTTTAGTTAATGAAATGAAGAAGTAAGATTGAAACCTATGGGAAAGGTGTAAGGACGTGCCTTAGCTTTCTTGCATAACAAAGAAAGTAAATTAAAATTAAAAGAAGTTTTTGCTGAATTTTTGGAGGCTGCATACAACATAAGGCAGGATATAGCAGTTATATCATAGATTTCAATGCATTCAAATAACATGTTTGTGGTTTTGTTGTTGGATAAGTTTTAAAATTATTAACTAAAGTTAAAATTACAGCAGAAGGTTAACGAATAAAAGTATTAAAATGAAATTTTTAATGTGCACTAAAATAGTAACGAAAAAATAGAACCGATCTGATATTTTAAAAATCGGGGAAAAGCCAGAAAGTAATAGGTATACAAGTTAATAATGCCGATTATTTGGCTTGCAAAATGCATTTATTATACTATCAAAATTATATAAAACAAATAAAATAATAATAATAAAAAATATTAAATAAATTTGTTTTAATCTTTTAAATGGTCTCTTTTAATTAAATTTAACTATATATTTTTTCAATATTTTGCTTTCCTCTGGAAAGCTTCTTCAGGAAATTAATTTTATAGCAACAAAAATTATTAATAATTAAAATTATTAACAAAAAAACCCTAAGAAAATCGAAATATTGAAAAAATATATAGTTAAATTTAATTAAAAGAGACCATTTAAAAGATTAAAATATATTTATTTAATATAAATAAAAAGAGGTCGAGTTAAAATAATGATAAAACATAAAATACATATTATTATCCACTAATTTGCTACTCACTTTTCCGATATATCTGGTAGCATATGGACTCCGCATTAAAAGAACTACTCGGGTGTTCAGGTAAAGAATGGATGAAGTCAATTTCTGATAGCTTGCTCTGAAGTAAAGTGTATGTATCCCAGTAAGGGCGTACTGCATCAATCGATATAAATGTCAGTCAGAAGTGCCAAGGTCTGGGCTATTAGGAAGCTTTCTTATCTTCTGTTTTCCAAACAGTTTTTAACCGCTCTAGCAATATGCAGCCAAGCATCGTCATGATGGAAGATTATGGCCTCATGTTTGGTTGAATATTCTGGTCGTTTTGCACTGATTGCACTCTCCAAACAACTCAATTGCCTTCGGTACAGATACGTTTTTTACAGTTTTTAACCGCTCTAGCAACATGTAGCTAAGCATCGTCATGATGGAAGATTATGGCCTCATGTTTGGTTAAATATTCTGGGATTTTATCACTGATTTCACTCTCCAAACGACTCAATTGCCTTCGGTACAGATCCTTTATTATCGTTTGACCCGATTTAAACAGTTCCTAATACATAACAATCTTTTGATGCCACCAAATACAGAGCATTACTTTGGTCTCATGGATGTTTGGCTTCAGTGTTGATTTGGATGCTTGGCTGGGCTTGAGATTATCGTAATGTTTTATATCAAGAATACCAATAAAATGCAAAAATGACTTTTTTTTAGCGTTTAATCACAGTTTTGTACATGGAAATGGTCTTGGAACATCGCTTGGCTTCAGTTTATATGGAATCTAATTTCCTTGTTTTTGAATAAATCCCAACCCAAGAAGCATTTTGGCTGGAATTAAAGTGAAATTACATTTGAAATCCACTCACATTTTCCCATTTCCAGCGTTGAATTACAGTTGAATTTAATAGCGAATTCAACAAAATTAAGCACTGAATTGCAGTCAAACAAAACAGTACCTTTACAGTGCAATTCCAGCCTTGAATAACAATGTGATTCAAGTCGAACCGAACCTGTTTTTAACGTTGAATTCAAGCATGGAATTTCAGCGTTATTTAGGCAATGTTCCAACAGTATTTCAATAGTGTTATAAGTAAATTAACTCACCCGAACCAATAGCTTCAATATCTGGACATGTCGGAGTGCTCTTTAAAGTCCGGGTAACAGTTGGCGAATCCTTATGATGCTGGTTAAGGATTTGCAGTAAACTGTTAATTGCAGCTGTATTTTTTTTTTGTCTCCCACAGAATTAATTTTAGTATCAGTTATACCACCTCCCGGAGGCACATTATCGGTCTTTGTGGAGAGTAACTATTTAGATCTGTGCAACTGGGGGAAAAAGGGAGCCCAGTTCCCTGAAGTCAGCAGGAGTACAACTGGAAGCTCCACATTATTTCCACGGGAATCAGTAAGCCCCAGAGTTCCGTTATTTGTCTCTTTAGGCATTTAACTGTTCTCTGGCTGATTATTGAGGTTGGCTCTTTATGGGAGTATCGTGGTGGCTGTGGTTTCGCGGCCCCATAGCAGTATAATGGTTACTATGGTGGCCAGGATCATTTCACTGTTAATGACACCCTAAGTGAATGATCCAGTCCAGTGAGCATGCTAGACATGTGTTCTGGGCAGAAGTTGGATAGTCTCCAAATTCTTCAGCTTCCTAGGACGAGCATGGCGTTCCTATTTATGCATAGTGGTTCGACCACCATCTGATTAAGGCTCCATAGCCAGACGCAGATGTAAATCTTATCACGTAGTATCAGTTATACCATCTCGTTTGTAATTGTGCCATCACAGAAAGACGGTTCATCGTTCAAAGCAACGGGTACATCATTGGAGGCCTTTCCCATTGGTTGTTCATTTTCCAGAATATGCTGATTCTGGGTAAGCAGTGCAAAAATTTTACGAGCTTCAGCTTTTGGATTTGAATATTCCATTTATTTATTCTAAATTTCTTTATATTGTTTTATTTTCGAATATTTATTTGCTTTTTACTTATTTTCACTTTTATTTCTTTATTTTCACTTAAAAAACGCATAAGTCAATCATAAGTCTTATGATTGACATTAAGAGTAGATGGCTGACTCTGAATGTTTTTCAACAAACTTCAAACAGACGGGAAAGAGAATGGATTTCAAATGTTATTCAAGCTAGGATTCACATTGGAATTCCAACATTGGATATCATAAACAATTTGTGCTTATTGGGAATGTAGTTTATTAACACAGTGATATCATAGTCTTTCCCAATTCCCAAAAGTGCGACCTCGTAAAATATGTTGGCATTTTTGGACTTATATTTCAGTGCACATATAAAAATATCCTTATTCAGAAATTCTCCTTGCTGAGGCGAATGGCTTTTTCAAAGCCATTTTTCCCCTTTTTTGTTATAATTTATTCATTTAGTTTTCTCTGGGAAACGGCGTAACTAATTCAAAAAGTTTTTACATTATATTGCATATGTAAATAATATAAAGTTTGAGTAAAAATGTTTGCGAATGTCTACTTTCTTTTCGTGATGGTTATCTGTTTCAATTTGATCACAGACTTAAAAGCAATCGAGCACTTTAGAGACCACTTCATACAATGTTATTTGGACTATTCCAACCTCGTAGTCTTTTCCAACACCTTTTTGGTATCTTCAAAAAAAAAAAAACGCTAACATGTAAAACCTTTTTTTTTAATTTTATAAACAAAACTACACAGTTTCGGCTGTGTGGCACGTAGCGGCGTCCTGTTAAAACCAAATGTTGCCAATGTCCTCCTCTTCAATTTTTGTGAACAAAAATTTGTTCAACATGGCCCGATATCGATCTCCATTGACTGTAACGGCCACTCCTGAAAAATGGCTCAATTATGCCTCTGGACCAAAATGCGCACCAAACAGTCTGAGTGTGATTCGTTTTACATCCGCAACTGGCTATGTAGCCTTAATCAGATGGTGGAGAAACCACTATTGTATAATTTGGAACATCATACAGGTGTCCTAGGAAGCCGAAGACATAAGCAAAAGAACCACCTAGTTGCAAATTTAATGATTCCAGGGAAGGGCTGCAAACCATCACACCTTGCTAAAGAGTTGGAGACTTTCCTACTCCTGTCCAAAACACATGTCTAGCATGCTCACTGGACTGGATCATTCACTTTGCATGTCATTATCAGTGAGATGATCCTGGCCACCATAATTTCATATAATTCCTTATGGGGCCACAAAACCACAACCACCACGATGCCCCCATATAGGGGCCACCCTCAATGATCAGCCAGAGAACTATTAAATGTCTAAAGAGACAAATAATGAACTCTGCGGCTCACTGATCCCCGTGGAAATAAAGTGGAGTTTCCAGTTGACCACCTGCCTGTCTTCAGGGGACTGAGCTCCCTTTTTCCCCAGTTGCACTGAGTCTAGATAGTGGAATATTCTATAAAGACCATATTTATATGCCCCTGGGGGGAGGACTAAACAGTCACTATTTTTGAGTGCGTTAGCTTTTCAATGTATGCGTGCGGGTTTTCTGTGCCTCAAATGCGACAATTTTGCTTGTTTACACACCCGTCAAGATCAATGAGCTTCATCTGAAAAGATGATTATTTTTGCAAAATCTGCATCTTCTGTAAGTCGATCACCGAGCCACTTAGCGAAGCGTTGTTCAAGCGTATACACAACCATATTCGTTATGGTTATCTGTAAAATTAAACATGAGCTAAGTGTTACCATTCACGAAATAAGCATTAGTTGGAAAAAAGAACGTTAAATGGCAGACCCTATACAAAGCTCCACGGCAGTAGAAATACCAAATGATTTATTTGTTACCGGTAGAGAATTGGCTAAGTTATCCAATATTCCTGCTTCCTATTTATAACTTCTTCCTGGCTATTTTACATTCACTAGGCATTGATAGCATAACAAAAGTTTCTTTTGTAGCGGAACCACCCTTATTAAATATGCACACACACATGCAGTCGCACTGATCGATGCATTTAAATTGACACATTTATTTTGTAGAAAAACAATGCCAAAATAAATGTTGTAACAATTCGATCGCATTACACTTTTCGCCCAAGTAATAATAACTTTCTTTATTTCTAGACTGCTTGAAGTCTTCACATAAATTACATATAAGCAACTATTAATAATTATTATTATTCAGTAATGAACCAACAAGTGGGCTCCACGTTGAGCTCCAATAAATTTAAAACCTATTAAGCTACTCGCTAAGCTCAAGATTAAACCATTAAAATAAAATATATAATTATATTAAAAATACAAAGCTAAATTATTACCTTAGAATCCTAATTTATTACCTAGCGATCATATAATATTATACTTTAAAATTTAGAATAGCATATTTCCCTTCTTGGGGAATGAGCATTAAATTTTCTCAAAAAAATATTGATTGAAATAATGATCATTAAGAGAAACTTAAATCGATACGTTAAATTTATCAGTTTATTTTATAACAGTTATGGTGGGGTTTTTTAGGGTGTCGCATAGTGTTAGCAGGAACTATAACTCACACAACCTTATGTCATCTGTTCTGTTCTGAAACTGTGAATGTATTTCAGTATTTTTTACACACATCTTACTATGCCACATTTATGATAAAAAGGTGTTTACTTGACTTAAGAACTGTTGTTCAAAATCTTTATAAGTCTCGTGGCTTTAACATAAAAAAAATAATAAGATTATCCTTTAAAAAAAAATTATTTGTGGCGTCTGGATTCTGTGCTGTAGTGCTTTATAAATGCCTACAATGAAATGATTTTTTTTATTTTTAAGGCAATAAATAATTTAAAAATTATAATGGATAATAGGCGATCATAGAATCACCTTAAGGTAAACTAATTAATTTTAATAAAATTTAAATTATTTCAATGAATTATTTTATTGTTTTGTGGGCTATTTTTAATACTTAGTTAGTTAATATGGTTTGTAAGAATTCTAATTTTATATAGGTCTGTTTGGACCCACACTATTGTCGCTTTTTAACGTTATAATTTTTTTGTTATTTAAACATTTAGTTTCTTTATTTTTCATCTTTTTGTGTGTGTGTGTTTTTTTTTGTGTTTTACTTCTCCAACATCCACAACAATTGGCAATAAAATCCAATAAATCTTTGACTGTAAAAATCATGTCGCATAGCAAAAAAAAGTAAAAAACGAGAAACTAAGAAAACCATGTACTTAGAAACAAATAAATACAACTTAAAATATTAAGTTTGTGTTTTTGTGTGAGTTTTTTTTTTATTTTGGTAAAAGATTTCATGCAAACCAGCAGCGTTTTTGTTGTCCTCCTACTTTTCTTAATTTTATTTTTAATTTTTTGTATATTTTTCTTTTCACTCACTGCTTGAACTTGGAGAAACATGTTTTACAACAGCCATGCTGCAAATTATAGCACATTTTTTTTCTCATAATAATTATTCTTTACTGGCTGGGGAATGTAAAAAATGTAGGCAAGGTGGTGTTAACTCTCAAAGAAATAAAAACGCGAAAATTTTGCGCTTTAAAATAACAATTAAAGTGTTCGCACACGCTAAAATTTTTATGCAGCTTTAAAAATATACGTGGCAATTATTTTTAAAACTAGTCCAGAATCTAATTAGCCATAGCGTATTGGTTCCGTTAAAGATTCCCTTTGTTGCAAGAAATCGATGTATAATGGTCATATCTACCCACAGTGAAAATCATTTTCTCTACTTTTTCACGAAAAGATACAGTTGCATCTCTCCTCTTTAAATAAAATTAGTTTTAAAGAAAAACAGAAAAGTTACTGCAGAAAAGTTGCAAATTTTTAGTTGATTCTCTTTAAAGGAATCATAAGAACATATTTTATCCTTTATATAGTAGGTTTTTCAACAAGAAGTTTGTCAATTGCTGTAACACTAACAGTAGAATAGTTTTGACATTTTTTTTTGAAAGAGAAGTAGCACTTCAGGCAACGATGCCTATTTAGTCAAGTACCGTGCTACATTCTTTAGGAAAGGAATAGAGAAGAGATGAAACAGGTGGTGAAAGTAGAAGGATAGTCGGAAATCAACTGCCGTATAAAGACAGCACAGCGACCAGTGACTATGCCTCCATCGCTGAGCAGCCTCACCAACAGTCAATTTTTATTTTTGTAGTAAAAAAAAAAACCAAGGTCTTCGTTGGGAATCGAACCCACAACCCCCATACTGACAAGCTAGTACACTACCTACTAGCCTACAGGGGCACATTTAATTTTTTGACGTATTCGTGGTAGATGCATTGGTAACTGTTACAATGAATTCCATTTCGCATAAAAGTCGCATTCAAATAATTAAAATCCAAGATGAAAATGGTGGTTCTGTTAAAGTTACATTTTGTAAAAATTTTGATATTTTCGGGCAACGTAATCGTCCTTCTGACACCGCTATAAATAATTTGATTATTAAATTTGAGGCGAGAGACTCGATACGAAATGTGCGAAAAATAACGCGTGTTCGATGCAGCCGAGAGCCACAGTGTTGAATCAGATCCAAATTTGTCAATTCCTCGACGTTCTTAACAATTGAGGTTATCCAAAACCACCATATGGCGAATTTTTTGTGAGGATTTCTTTTTGAAAACTAACAAGATTCAACTGATACCAGAATTGAAGCCGACCTGCCATTCACATCGTCGTAAATTCCCTCATTTCATTCGGGAACAACCGGCTGGTTTTTCTTAAAATAACACTTTTTTCAGGTGAGGCCCATTTTCACTAGTCAGGGTAGGCCAATATTTGAGCTTCTTAAGATCCTAGAGCGATTATTCTAAAGGTTTCGCATGCTCGACGTGTCACTGTATGGTACGATATATGGTCTGGAGGCTTGATTTCGTCGTTTTTTTTTTCGAAGATGATGCTGGAAATGCGATATGCTACCGCGTCAATACATCATGCTACCGCGAGTTTGCTAACGAGTCAATTTCGGCCTATTATTGTCAACGTGAATAACACTGACATGTAGTTTCAAGAGTACGGTAGGTATCACATGTCACACATGAAACGATCAATTTATTGCAAACCAAATTTCCTGATCGAATTATTTCACGGCAATTAGCCATCTAGTGGTCATCCACATCGTGTGATTTAACACCATTGGATTATTTTTTGTGGGGCTATGCTAAGGATAGAGTCTGTACAGAGCCAACCGAATCGATTTCAGTCATAATTGAAAAACAAATTTCTTGTTGATAAATCCGACAGTTAATGCTGATGACACACTGAAATACTTGCAAACGTCTTAATCAATTGATTCTTTTTGAAATCATTTAAAGAAATTTGTTTGTTTTTTCAAAACTTCGTACTCTCAACGCGAGCTTAAACTTAAAGTTTAGACCAAATTGTGCTATTATTTAAACATTCACTGCCTAAAGTTCAAGTTGGTGCTATCGAAATTGGAATATTTGATGTTGTGTAATGTTTATCATGTTGCCAAAATAGTGTAAGTGTCTATGAATGTCGACTTTTTATGAACGTTAGAATTCATTTTTTTCTGTGTGAACAGTTATCCAGCAAACACATACAAAGTCAAGCATATAAAATCTAATATTTTTATCTTTTAAAGTTGAGTATAAATCAGAAGATTGAATTTAAAAAATTAAGAAAATAATTTTTCAAATTTTAAAAAATTTTTAAGTATTGTTAAAAATTAAAAAAATTAAAAATAAATATATTAAAAAAAAGTAATTAAAAAATTTTTTTTTAATTAAAAAAGAAATATGTTTTAATTTTTTCAATCGAATTTTATTTTCAAACCATTATTAACAGAAAATTTAAGCTCATCAAAGGCTTACTAATCGAAAATCGTTTTATTTTTGTGTTCAAAAAAACTAATTATTCGAGCTTAGAATTTTAGGGTTTTCAAAATTTTTAAAAATATTTTTTTACTTTGATATCAAAATCAATTGTACTGTTGTATTGGAATGGCATAATAATGATGCAAAGTCAAGAAGCGGAAAGCGAAATAACTGTCCATATAAAAAAATAATTCGACATACTATTATCATGCTTAAGGGTTTATCGCCAACTTACTTGATAATAGTTATTATTTTATGTTATCAATTTGCATTGGAAAAATTACTATAAATAGAAAACTTTGAAAATATTATACCGAAATCATACCTGGGACTTACTCATTTATTGGAATAAATTAATAGTTTAACACAAATAGTTTAGTACAAAGATTTGAATTTGTAGTTAGCAGGATAAGAACATACTTTTATTTATAATTATGCTTATATCTTCCTAAGATTCAATAATAATAATATAATAAAAATATAATAATAATAATTTTCTAATGTTAAAATAAAATTTTAGAAAACCATAATTTTTTTTAAAATTGCGCACTATTACTATCCCTGATTCCTTTTTATATCACCATTTTTTGAAAATTAATAAAATAAAACATGAAAAGTTTATTTTAATAGACCATAAAGAAAAAAGTCAGCTTTTGACAAGCAATTGAATCGAGACCATAGCTGGGACTGCAACACATAAATGACTAAATTCATTACTTAAAAAGTAAAACTCCTTAAATACGTTTACATTAGCATAAGATTTTTTTTTTTAATTAATGAGATGCACATTCCATGCGTTTGGTTTACGAATTTAGATATTTTTCGGTAAAATATTCAGATGAGTTCAAATAGAAAATATTTGAAAGTTTAAAGTTCCCATGCTTGACTCGGTTACATATTTTTCTGTTAACTTATAAATTAATAATGGCATAGTACATTAATCGGCAGTACAACATAGAACCTAAGCTAACTATTCATCACATCACGTGAAACTGATATACTTACAAAAGCGATTAAAATTAGTGCTGACAAAATTAGAATTTGGTTTTAGTTATACAATACTTTGCAATACATCTAATTTCAATGTGTGATAATGGGTTCTTAGTACTCACAACGGACATTTATTTACATTTTTATTTTTGTGATTATGTGATTAATTTACAACTTCCTCTTGCGATTTTTTCATTTTTAAAAACACAGGTTAAGTTGTGTTTATAACAGAGTTGCATTTGAATCGACAAATCCTACATGTAAACAAAATCAAAATATGCGCCCTTTAAGGTATCGAGTAACAACTTTACAGTATCAAAAAAAAAAAATGTAAATACAGGGTGGCTGATAAAAGCTGCTACCAAAAAAAACGTAATTATTTATTTTTTGTGTTACCAACCTGTTCCATTTTGATTTTATTGTGTAGACTGATCTTTAACAATGAAACAAAAATTTGGATAGTGTAACGCTTTCACGCTTTACAGTCCTTAGCCCCTATCCAAAGAGAATATAGGCGTTTAGTGGCACTCCGCCTAGCAGATGGACTATAATGAGGCTCGTGAAGAATTTTGCCGAGCATGGCACAATCACAAGAAGGCCGTATCCTCGAGATCTCTCAGTTCGGATGCAGGACACTATCGCTGCTGTAGCTGCTGCTATACAATCTAACCCTCGAGTTTCGACAAGGAGCTTATCTGCTCAAATGGGTGTTAGAAGAGAGTCACTGCAGACAATTTTGCCTTAAGATTTAAACTTATTTCCATATAAGTTTCAATTAACAAATAAACTGAAGCCAAGAGACTTCCCGATTCGCTTTGAATTTTGTAAGAAGATCATTCAAATGGCGTCAGAGAAGGAAAACGTCTTGAACTGCATTTGTATGTCTGACCAGGCACATTTTGATTTAAACGACAATGTTAAGAAACAAAATTGTCGAATTGTCACAGTGTGGTGTGTAATTTCTTCAAGGGTTATTGACGGGCCTTACTTTTTCGAAGAAAACGGTGTTACTGTTACGGTCAATAGAGACTGTTACTTAAAGATATTGAAAGAATTTTTCTTTCTAAAGTTACGCCGAAAGAGATTCCATTTCAACTCTGTTTTTTTTTTTTGTTTTAAGAGAAGTAGCACTTCAGGCAACAATGCCTATTTAGTCAAGTACCGTGCTACATTTTTTTACGAAAGGGATAGAGAAGAGATGAAACAGGTGGTGAAAGTAGAAGGATAGTCGGAAGTTAACTGCCGTATAAGACAGCACAGCGACCACTCACTATGCCTTCATCGCTGAGCAGCCCCAACGACAGTCAACTTTTATTTTTGTAGTAAAAAAAACCAAGGTCTTAGTTGGGAATCGAACCCACAACACCCATACTGACAAGCTAGTACACTACCTACTAGCCTACAAGGCCATGGCTCTCAGCATAACTTCCTGAACTGTTATGACAGAATTGCGGCAAAAATTCCGCAATAAAGTGATTTCAAGACTACACATTCCATTGACCTGCCAGGTCTCCTGATCTCACTGCACCTGATTTTTTTTGTGGGGGGTTATTGCAAAGAAGAATTTAACAAAAGAAACCCAACAAATTTGGATGATTTAAAGCAATCCATTCAAACAGTAATGGAGGCAATGCCCGCTGCAACACTGCAGGCAGTAATAAAGTGATTTTAAGACGCCACATTCCATTGACCTCCCAGGTCTCCTGATCTCACTGCACCTGATTTTTTTTGTGGGGGGTTATTGCAAGGAAGAAGTTTACAGAAGAAACCCAACAAATTTGGATGATTTAAAGCGTTTCATTCAAACTGTCATGGAGGCAATGCCCGCTGCAACACTGCAGGCAGTAATAAATATTTTTTTAATAAAATGTCGCACAGGTGTCACCGAGGGTGGTGGCCATTTGAATTCAGTTATTTTCACTTGATGAATTACTTTAAAAAAAATGTATTATTTTTCAAATGAATTGCTAAAAAAAAAAATAAGCAATTTTATTTCGTGTTTGATTCCTTTAAATAAATATTTCATGATGTTCTCACAAAATATTTATTAAAAAAAATTTTTATTAAAAATAAACATCTTATGAAATATTTATTTAAAGGAATCAAGCATGAAATAAAATTGCTTAGATTGAAAATGATTCCGATGAACTATAAATTACTTAAAAAATAAAATCATAAAGTTTACAGAAAGTTATTTAAGTTTCTTAATGCAGGAAAATTAATCAGTCAGCCGGTATTTGGTATTTGACGTAGTGGTAATCAAAGCTTTGCCAGCACTTATACGAATGGATTTATAGTTTTTACAACTAATTTTAGCTGTTTGTTACTAAAACAAGAAATTTGATTATGATTAACATTTAAAAATGGTATTGTTTGCTGGGTAAGTGATTTTGAAAGCATAAGTATCAAAACAAGTACTTAGACTGCAGCATCTCTTTAGATTACATCCGGTCACAAAGAAAATTGTCGCCAATAGGCCAAATACGGTCAATAGTAACGTTTGTGGCTTTTAAATTGTTTATCTAGATACAAACACATATTTACAGAAAGAATCACACAAACCTACAAACATACGAACAAGTAAATATAAATGTATACGAGCATACGTAGAATAAAGCGTATAAATGTTTATGTGTCGGTGTTTTTTTTACCATAAATTCGCAGAAGTAAAAATCATGACATAAGAAGGCAAAGTAAAATAAGAAAAAAAAATTTTAAGCATAAAAAATATTTAAGTATAAAATATTTTTATTAATCAGAAAAATTATTGTTTTCATTATTTAATAATAAATTTTCATCTACATTAACTTTCAAATAATAAAAAATAATAAGGCGGCGAAAATTGTACAAGATTTTCACATGCAGTAAGTTAATGTGCCAGGGATTTTTTCATTTACATGATTAAAAGCCTTAACTACATTATTTTATTTAATTATATTATTTTACTTTGTATTATTTTTTAAAAGTTGCTGTAAAACCTATGTAGACTTGACAAAATTATTTTTAGATATAAAACAAAACTTTTAAATTTAACATTTTTTTCGTTTCGTTATGAACCCATACTCTTATGCATAAAACTACAATACTATCTCATATTAGGAAATAAATTGCTATCACTTTTATTTACATTTGGCTTAAATCTATTCTCCATTTTACAATCACTTAACAATGAAAATGTCATCAGATTCAAATAAAATCTTTTAGCTTTGACATTTTCTGACGCTACTTTCTTTTTATTTTGAATATTTTGGAATCAAATAGATATTATTCGAATGCAAAAAAGAGGTTTCTCTGCAATAAAAATTCATTTGAGTATTATTTGCTTAAGCTGGAAATTTATATACATTTAAAATTGGCAAAAACATTGCAAAACGTTAGTAAAAATATAATAATTTTACATGTGTGACCAAGTAACCCAGATTAAGTTAAAGTTGTTTTGAAAGAAATGAAAATGCCGAAACTTGCAAAAAAAGAAAAATGAAGTCAAATAAACAGTTGCATAAGTCTGCGAAGGTGTAAAGGAATTTAATCATCAATGATATTTAAATTCATTCATACCTTAGAAACTCTTAACTGAGTTATTGCATATTAAGTTGTTTCGATTTGTTCCGCCAATAAATGAAATACTGTTGTCATTTCTTTCCGTCTTTGCTGGCTGTTTGTTCGGTGTGATCGGCGAGCGCTTTCGACGTGAAGACATCATTCTCAAGGCGTACTCTAAACTGTACTGCTGAGTAAGTGTGCGGGTTTAGTTAGTTCTTTTACTAAGGTGGTATCTACTCGTATATATAGAATGCCTGCCACCTGGCATTTTATGCCGGGGTAATTTTCAATATTTCCGTCTTTTATTATCATCTAGATATCAGTGTCCATTTGAACATGTTTTCCATTTGTTCGAGTGTATGAGCAGTTTTAGTGGTGTAAAAATTCTGTCTGTGATTTTTATTATTAACAGTAAATAAATTTACAAATCAATAATTATAATTATAGGAACTGGCTACAGTGGCCTTCGTCCTTAAGGTGTTATTTATCTGTTCGTTTATAATGTCACTGCTAAAAGTTGGTGTTTTATCGATTTCCATATTTTTAAAAATCTCTAGTTCTTTTTAAAAATTTGTAGTTTTTTTGCTAGGATGTAGTAATGTCATAAATTATTTAATATCCCTTCCTGTGTGTCTGTAATTGTCAAGGTATAATGCAAAGATAGGCTTAATGACGTGATAAGATTTACATCTGCACCTGGCCGTGGGCCCTAATTAGATGGTGGATCATTACCACTGTGAATGAAATGTAGCGTCATCCTCCTTAGAAGGCCTTCGGATACGTATATCCTCCGGTCACTCCTAGTTGTAACTTCAAAAGCCCGAAGCAGGCCGTAGCCTTCACTCCTTGCTGAAGAGTTGGAGAGTATTCAACTCCTGGTCCATAACGCATGAAGCTTAATATAACTAAGAACACGACGGCATTCATACTCACTGGACCTGGGCCTGGACCATTCATTGTGTTCATTGTAAATGATCCGATCCCAACCACAAACTCAAACGAGGGCCTCGAAACACACAGCCACCACGATACTCCCAAAGGGCCTACCTCAATAATCAGTCAGAGAACAGCTAAATGCCTAAAGAGACAAATAGCGGAACTCTGGGGCTTTACTCATTCCCGTGGAAATGTAGTGGATTGTCCAGTTGGCTCCTGCTAGCCTTGAAGGGGCTGGGCTCCATTTTACCCCCGCAAGACACAAGTCTAGATGGTTGTGTGATCCATAAAGACTTATAAGAACACATTCCGCCGGAATCATCGTTACTTATATTTTGAAACAAAAACATCTTTGATAGCGGTGCGTGAACCATATTTGTAGATCATAAAGTAAGCTTCAATTTTCTTGTTGAAGAAGTAAGTGTAGCGCTGCAAATTACATTTTTTTCTTTTTATTAATTTAGTGAATTCTTTAGGATCTGTTTTGCGAATCAATTTTTCACTCCATGAGCGACAATTGTTAACAAATCCATTGAAACAAGAATTTTATTTTCCTTATCGCTAGATATAATTTTCCGCCAATCCACCGGATCAACCCCTATTAGCTGTAGAGCCTTATTGGCGAAATTACGTAGTTTTAATTATCAAATCAGCTCGATGTTAACCTAGACTAAAATTTTTTTGCAAAATTTTCCACGTAACAGAAAATAGGGTGTCTGCTTCATTTTAGGTAGTCAACGATGAATCGATAAATTTTAATCTTCCTCCACACAATCACTTTATATCGCCAACATTTTCTTTACTACGCATATGATAGCATAATTCAGAAAGTATGTGGCAGTCTATCTATTGCTTGCTCTAATGAACAATTATACTTGCCGTAAGAACTACGACGACGTCCATAAATCGATCGATTTAATGACTAATTTTCAAAGTGAATCTAAATTATTTGACAGCACTGTTCAAACTTCAATCTATTTGTAATAAATTCCCAGAAATGCTGCTAATAAATGTCAAAAATTGAGTTCGTTTAACAGTTATTCCTTTCGTAAGTTTTATCGGACTTAAGAAGAGAGCCTATGTGCATTTTTAGAATTAATAATATACAAAGTTAATCAAGGAGCTACGAGTCATCTGCCTATGGCACCTTAGAGTGTCTCTTAAGACTTTTACGAGAGTATAAGAAAAACTTTTCTTTTATGCTAAGTACGAAAACAGGCGAAGTCTTGCTAATTTCAATCTGCTGACTTATTTGTTACTGCCTTCTAATATGAAAATTCTAGAATAATTGAAAATTATATATCAATGGCCGCCCATGACACCCAGCTAAATCAACTGGGCTGTTCCCTTGACTTACTATATATTGGGTGATTTACTTCGAGGAAATTTTTATTATCATTTGAAAGAACATTCTTTGACATTTATTTTTTGAAGTTTATGTCTTTCAAATGTTGGCCACGGCTACGTCTCAAATGGTCCATGCCTTGAGTCCAATTTTCGATAACTCGTTCGAGCATTTCGAGTGGTAACTGGCGAATGACACGCGTGATGTTGTGCTCCAAGGCTTGAATCGAAGCGGGATTGTCCGCATCAATTTTAGACTTTACATATGCCCACAGGAAAAAGTCTAACGGTGTGATATCACACGATCTTGGTGGCCCATAAACAGGCCCAAAACGTGAAATTATATGCTCACGGAAGTATTCTCTCAATAAATCCATTCATTGATGCGATGTGTGGGAAGTGGCGCCGTCTTGTTGAAATTAGATGACGCCGAGTTCACGAGCTTCAATTTCAGGCATCAAATAGTCGGTTACCATGGCACAATAATAGTTGCCATTGAAGGTTACGTTCCCACCGGCATCATTTTCGACGTAATATGGACCGATGATTCGACTGGTCCACAAACCACACCAAAGTAGCAACTCTTGAATCTCTTTAGGTTGCTCTTCGTCCCAAATGCGGCAATTTTGCTTATTTGCACATCCATTGAGCCAGAAATGGGCCTCATTGCTGAACAAAATTTGCTTCGAAAACGTCGGATTTACTTGGAACTTTTCAAGAGCCCATAGAGCGAAGCAATGTCGCTTGGGAAGGTCAGGCGGCTTCAGTTCTTGCACAAGCTGTATTTTGAATGTTTTCAATTTAATATCAGACGCAAAATGCACTAAGTCATTCCATACGTCAGCCCGAGTTGCTGCGAACGGTGCCGAATCGACTCTCACGGCCTGCGTGTACACTCTTAGCTACGGCCGCTGTAATTTCTTCACTGCGTGCTGGACGTAGTCTATTCGGTTGAATATTATCCAAAGTAATGAATGCTGAGTCTCAAAATGGGCCATGGTGTTGCGAATAGTACGCTCAGTAGGCCGATTGTGTTTACGAAACACATTCTTTACAGAACGTAAATTTTCGTAATAAAGTTGAACGATTTGTAAACGTTGTTCGCGCGTAATGATGAAATGTCAAAAAATACTAACAAAAATAACATAACAACATGACACGACTCACACGTTATCTGGCAGAAAAACGGCTACTGAAAAAAGTATCTCTACTTGAATTACACTGTATATTTTAAGATATGATTTTAGCAAGTAAATAATTCGTAATAGTATTTCTTAAATAAACCAGAACTTTATAGTCAACTTTATTTTGACTTTGTCAGGCTAAGGTTCGTTATACAGAATTTATTGGAAGATTAAGACTTAAGTAAAAATAATGAAATATTACGAGAATATTATTGACTAATATTCATTTTCGCAGTTATAGGAAAGTTATAAAAACTATACAAATATTTAGAGATTTTAAGCTTCAATCCTTTTACAGCTCTGGCTTAAATGTCCCACAGTTATAGAAGAGATAAAGAAAATGACTATTCGTAAGTAGGATAAAGTTTTTAATATTAGTTTTTGGCCATAACGGAAATATTATCACTGCTATCAAAGGACACACAAAAACAAACAAACAAACAAAGATTCACTCATACATTCATATTCAAAATTAGAATTGCTTGGTGCATGTTCAATTGAATGTAGATACAAGTAACTTTCCAATAATACTAAAAATTTATATGAGGAATTTTAAATATGTGCCATACACACACACACCACACACACCACACACATACACACTTAAATTCTTACTACTACTTGGAAGACAAAAAAAAAAAGAGAAAAGTAAACAAATAAATGCATCGATGAGCAAATACAAACATGGTGACATACTCAAATTTTGATTTTATTTTTATTTAAAAGCTCATCTATCTGGCTGTGTGATTAGTCCTCTTGACTTTTTTTTTTATTTGTCCAACTTTTCAATAAATTTTTGCATAAAAAAAGTGTAATGAGCCAAAAATATCAAGTTGATATTTGCTATTGCTCTTTAAAATCGAAAAAAAAGGAAAATAAAAATATACGTGGACATAAGCACATACGAGGATATGCAGCAAAAGGAACTTATTGAAAAATTAATAAAAACAAAATTATTAGGTCGTCTGCACGCACATATAACGTCATCTTTTAAATAGATTTGATTTTTCTTTAGATTTGTCTTATTTTTCAACAAGTTTATAATTTAAAAAATTACGTTTATTGCACCGTAACGAACATACAAATAAATTCATGGACATCTTTATTACGTGTCACAATAATAGAAAGCAATATATTGAAATATAGTTAAAAATTAAAGAGTGCCCCCACACGTGACCTAATTAGAATGAAATGATCCCAACTTTTTAAACGTTATGAAGAAATACCGTAGGGGCAATGTTGTGTAATTTGATGAATATCAACTTATCTTTGGAAAAGTTGGAGACAGAAATCGGAAATTTGCCCAGAACTTGCATTTCCATGATGTAACAATGAATATACCTACTTAAATTTATAAGTTAAAGGGAAATAGCCAAAGTTAGAATGATTCCGAAGCCGGGCAAGGATCTTACCAGGGCCGAATCATATAGGCCCATAACCTTATTATCAACCTCATCAAAGCTTTTCGAGAAGTTGTTTATGACTAAGCTGTCACCAATTTTAAGTGTTAGGGGGTGCATTCCAGACCATCAATTTGGTTTCAGGAGCCAGCATGGCACCATTTAGCAGACTCATAGATTGGTTCAAGTAGTGAGAAAATCATTTGAGGAAAGGAAATATTTTTCTGCCCTGTTTCTAGATGTTTCGCAAGTATTTGACAAAGTATGGCATAAGGGACTATTACATAAGTTGATGACATATCTCCCAATCAATATGGTGAAGTTTCTGGAAAGTTACATTGTAGAGAGAACGTTTACAGTAGCCGAAGGAGACTTCGTCAGTGAACCCGGAACCCAGTGAACTGGACCCGAACTGGGTCCAGTTTTATATCTGCTTTATACTTGTGATATGCCTGTGAGCAGTAGCATCCATACTTCAACATTTGCCGATGATACGGCCTGCCTTAGTTCTCACGAAGACCCCCGTATGGCATCTCAGGTTCTTCAGGAACATATTACGCATCTGGAATTGTGGTTGAATTTATGGAGAATAAAAGTAAACGAGCAAAAGTGTGTCCACTTAATTTTTACTTTAAAAAGGGAAAATTGCTCACCTATTCGTATGAACGGCCAGATTATTCCTCACGACTTGCACGATAAATATCTTGGCATAATCCTTGATCGTAGACTTACATGGAAACACCACACAAAGCTAATACAAATGAAAATCAAGTTGTCTCAATTATACTGGGTAATTGGCAGGAACTCAACTCTTAGTCTGGACTGTAAACTTCTATTGTATAACTCGATTCTGAAACCAATATGGTGCTATGGAATCCAACTATGGGGCACTGCTTCAGCTTCAAATGTGGAAAAAATTCAACGCCGACAGAACAAAATACTTCGATTAATTACATTAGCTCCATGGTACATGCGAAATTTAATTATACATCGTGATTTGGATATTCCACTCGTGACTGCTGAAATCGCTCAATACGCAGGCAAATATTTAACTAAGCTCGAGTGCCACCCGAATCCCCTTGCGCGGAACATTTTGAATATCCGATTAAAAAGGAGAGACACAGGGGCATTAGTCAATAACCCTCCCAATGAAAATGGAATCTCTTGAAATAGTTTTTTTTTTATATTTATTTTTGATTGTGAGAATTTGTTAAGATTATCTTATTGCTGTCACTAGAATTATGTTTGGCACTGGTCGGGCCTAATGACTATACATTTAGATTTAAGATTTGAAAAATTGTTAATAATTCATATATATGAAGATACAATAAGTAATTTATGAAAAAAAAAAGAAATAAGTTAAAGGGTATCCCAATAGATCATGTTATTTAATATGTCTAGTTTTAGCTTTTGAAACTCTATTGGAGAAAATTAAATTACAGGCAAAAAGTGTATTAGAATTTTTATTTCATTTACGATGACCCTCTAAACATACAGTGGCTCACAATGAAAGTCGGATAAATCATTGGTAGATTTTCATCAGCTATTTTAGATGTTGTAGCTTATTATTTTTTAAAAAATTCTGAATAATGTTAATTAAGCATTATCTACACAATAAAAAAATTTTCTAACACAGTATCGTAAAACTAATTTCAAAAAATTCTAAAACTATGGCCACACTGAAAGTCAAGCATTGAAATGAACGTTATAATCGTTAATTTGTTAATATTTTTATATTATAAACAGTCAGTTGGATATTTGCGTTCGTAGTGTGAAAATATTTTATTCTAATGCCGCCTACAATCAAATAGTCCACGCCTACTTTGAGAGTACAAAAAATGGTTACTTACAACTATTTAGAAGTATCGTTTACAAAAACTAAACAGCTGTAGACAACATCTTTACGCGATATGAAAAAGACAACAGAATTACAAATAAAACACGCGCACCTGCGAAGAGAAAGCCTAGCCCGAGAGATGCGATTTTTATAGTTCATGAAGTTCAAAATGATTGAATGGATCTTCCACTTCAAAACTTGCCACAGTGATTAAAACCAATTTTGGAAAAGAAGTACAGGCGGAAACCGGGGTTTTAAGAAAAAGAATATTGCATAGCCGTGTGGTTCCAAAGAGATCATATATCAGTGTCAGCAACAGAAAAGATCGAACGAGTGCACATACCAAAACTCTTTTCTCGTTTTGGAGCACAGTAAAATTTCTAATCTATTAAGGTAAGCCTTCTTAACGTGGTTTTATTAACATTTAAACGTCATACAGGTTCGTTCTACGTATGATAGCAAATTTAATTTGTTTGGTTCCGATGGCCGGCGTTACGTGTGAGGAAAACATAATGATGAGGTCTTGCACAAAAACATCGTGAAAACAGTGAAACATGCAGGCTTAGTAATACCAATCTGAGCCTGCATGGCAGTTTCAGCTATCGGAACTTCAACTTATATATAGAAGGTATCATGCAAAAAACCAATGTTAAGCAAAGTTCGCGCAAGTTGGGTATTTTTAAAGTTTTAGCAAGACAACGACCCTAAGCACACATCACTGATAGTAAAAAAACTAATTGCTTTACAACTGCCTTAAGGTCATCAAAACACCTGCACAAAGCCGAGATAATATAAACGTAATCGAGCCGTCTTTGGACGTCGTATATAAAAAAGATTGTGCAGTAATAAAAGCTAGCTTAAGGCAGCAGTACAGAAAGAATGAAGCTTGAACGCTTGATGGATGCAAAACATTAGTAATATCTATCTATCTAATATCTATGAAAAAGGATATGTCACCAAATATTAAAATCGATTTTAAAAACTGTCCGACGTTTAGCGTGTAAATAATTTAAAGGCTTTTTTTAGAGATATTGATTGTTGTAAAGCTGAAATACCGAGTTTTTGTTTTGTTACATTAACTGCTACACAGGATAAATATTTTAAAGAAATATTTTGCAAAACAATTTTAAAGCTACTAAAATTTTCTATAATCAACTGTCCGACTTTTGATGTGAGCCACTGTATCTTTTTTCGGCAATAGTGACATACAAAATGTTCAAAGACTTTATTTTCTTTGATTTTCTTTTAAATAGACAACTCTTGAAAAAGTTGTCTAAGGACGTAAAGCCAACTAAAAGAAAAGACTACAAATAAGAAAAAGGGTTTTTTAACAAGAAGTTTGTTTTCTAAAACAAAATAAAACAAAAAATTAGATTAAGGTGATTCTAATTATTATTGTATTACGAAGAGAAAAGTTTAGGAATTATAAATGAAAAGTAATATTCGACAAATATCCATCACGACCTGGCTGACAGATGTCGATTCTCTCATCAAAGTTTTTAATCACTTTTTGGCAAAACGGCGGTACTATTTTGTTAATCACATCATGGATTTTGAGTTTTAAGGCTGAAATAGATTTGATTGCCTCCATATAGCCAGACAAAAGACAATGTAGTGGTGTTAAATCGTACGATCTAGCTGGCCACTTAACTGCTGATTGTCGTGAAATATTCTATCGAGAAATTTGGTTTACAATAAATTGATCATTTCATTGGCTGAGTGACATGTGGCCATGTCCTGCTGAAACCACATGCCAGTGACATTCACGTTGTTAATAATAGGCCCAAATTGAGTTGTTAGCATCTGGCGATCGCGTGACCCATTGACCGTTACCACATTTCTAGCCTCATCTTCGAAGAAAAAAATGACCCCATTTCGCCTCCACACCACAAAGTGCATCATACAGAGATACGTTGAACATCTAAAGGCTTCTCATTAATCGCCTTAGGATTTTCAGAAGCCCAAATGCGGCGATTTTAATTGGGTATGATTTTCTCTTCTTCTTTTTTAAAGAGAAGTAGAACTTCAGGCAACAATGCCTATTTAGTTAAGTACTGTGCTACACAATTTAGGAAAGGGATAGAGAAGAGAAAAAACGGCCCAATCTCGCCTCCACACCAAATACGGCACCATAAAATGACACGTTCAGCATGCAAAGGCTTCTCAATAATCGCTTTAGGATTTTCAGAAACCCAAATGTAGCGATTTTATGATTTTCTCTTCTTCTTTCTTCTTCTTTTTTACAGAGAAGTAGCACTTCAGACAACAATGTCTATTTAGTCTTTAGGAAAGGCATAGAGAAGAGATAAGACAGGTGGTGAAAGTACAATAGAAGAATAGTTACGGAAATTAACTGTCGTTTAAAGGCAGCACCAGTGACCAGTGTCCATGCCTACATCACTGAGCAGCCCCGCCGACAGTCTATGTTTATTTGTAGTGAAAAAAATCAAGGTCTTTGTCGGGAATTGAACACACAACCCCCACTTTTATAAGCTAGTACACTACCTACTAGCCTACATCATCCCGCTGTAAATTTGGTTTGTATTCTTATTTGATTTTAATTGTAGACATACCCTAAGAAGTGAAAATGGACTGCGTCTGAAAAAATTTTTTTTTCAGAAAAATCAAGCGGTTCTTCCTGAATGAATGGAGAGAATCTCCCGTCTTGTAAGGCTTCAAAGTCAAATCCTTACTAAAAATTCGCCATGTGTTGGTTTTGGATAACCCCAATTGTAGAGAGCGTCAAGGAATTGACAAATTTGTATCTGATTCAACACTGTGGCTTGCGGCTGCAGTGTTTTCAGTTGAACGACACAGTCGAACAGGCATTGGTGTTCGCACTTTTTGTATTGAGCATGTCGACTCAAATTTAACGACCAAATTCTTAATAGCGGTGTCAGAAACACGATTATGTTGTCACGAATTTTACGAATTCTAACTTTAACAGAACCACCATTTTCATAGTGGATTTCAATTGTTTTAATGTGACTTTCGTGCGAAATTGAATTTATTGTTGTAACAATTTCCAATGCCTCTACTACGAATACGTCAAAAAACTAAATGTCGCAACTATTGTGTTGTTGGTGTTGCCTTAAATGTAAATTTGGTAAAATTTTATAAAACGGAAAATATAAGAGAAAGTAAACATTTCAATGCATTCGATGCAAAACCAGCATTTATATGGGACACATAATAAAGGAAACAATGAAACCCATCTGACACTAGTTCCTTTTACAATTTTCTTTAATAGATAGAGGCTGGTCACCCCAAAAGTAATAAAATGTTAAAATGTTAACATAATCCTGTTATTAAGCAGCAAGTTACGGTAAAATAAATAAAAATAATTTAATAAGAAAACATAACATTAGTATTAAACAAGTCATTACGCTAGTCCAAAATTCATAAAATAGATGAATAGGCCAACAGATGAACCAAATTTTAAAAATATTCTTTAAAGCTTTAGACAAATATTTTCAGTTTAAATGAAAGATTTGCACACCTCCTCATTTAAAGTTTTCTAGGTATTCAGAGTATTTTTTTTTTTTGCTCATACCTTATAAGGGAGACATTACTTTAAATTTATTAAATTAACCTCAATTCTCTGATAAAAAAGATGAAAAACATTTTAAAAACAATATTTTTTTAGAAAGCAAAAAAAAAATTAAGAAAGAAATTTACACGCTTGTTGAACTTGATATTGAAATACAAATTTGAAATGAGAAATAAAAAATAAAACAACAATATACAATAGCAACAATAAAAATAAAATTTAACTGTTAAAAAATGTACTGTAAAACATTTAGCAGTGATAGGCAACAACTAAATTAACACACCAATCAAACTAACAGAGAGCTGTTAAAAGAGCAAAAATTTACATTTTCTTCTCTACTTTATTACAGCTCTCTTTTTAATTTTGCTTATTAGACAGAGAGCACAATATTTTAAGTATTCTGTTAAATTTACATTAAATATAATAAAAAAAACCTGTTTTCCTTGGCGTTTTACTAAGAAAACAAGAAAAGTAAAGTGGAGCTAAGGCTTTACTAACAGCAACATCTCACATTTAGTTGGAAACGTGTTATCGTTAGTGAAGGTTGTGTGTTTATTCATTTTGCGGCGCTTTTATTTCGTGAAAACACAGACGGTGTAATTTTATAATTCAAAACTACACAAAATTAGTGATTGTTAATTAATATAAATAACAAACAAAGCACGTACATATGTAAGTGTTAAAAAGTGTAAAAATAATATATTTCCAAGAAATTTAAAAAAATGAAAACAAGCAAATTATAAATTGTGCTCTTTATTCATAGCGATTAGGCAGATACAAAACAAAATTTGCAATTAATTTAATCAAAATGATGATCACGTCATTGTTGGATGCAAAAAGTACAAAAAGTAAATAAAAACAATCAACAACAGCAAATTGTGCAGTTTTTTAATAACAACAACAACAAAATCAAATAAAACAATAACAACAACCATCTTTAATAGCTTAGTCTTGTGTTATTTTGTTATATTTATTTTTTCTTATAATTAACTTTAATTTCGAATTAACATTTTAAAGCAGTGAAACACTGTTAAAACGAATACCTTGAAAATTAAAATTTTTGTTTGTTATAAATCGAGTTCATTTGCATTTTGTTAGAAAATCATAAATAAATTTGGCTTTTAAACAATTCTTGAGGATTAATGTGTCCTTTGCTTAATTTTTCTTGGTGGTAGGAAATATAGGTTTTTATTAATGATAAAACTTCTAGACACAACAAAATGCTTGATGTCAATCTTGCGTACACATGCCTGTGTAACCCGTCAAGCATTAATTTTTATTTTTAATTGCAATTACACTTTCGGCATCGTAAATATGTGGAGCTTTTTTGTTTAACATTTTAATGAAAATCTATTTATTTTTTGTTTTAAATTACAGTCACCATACTTTGTTAATCTCAAGTTCCAAAGTGCAGGCAATAACCGGTACATAGCCTTAAGTTCTAGGAATTATTTTTAATTTTCTATATTTTTGATAATCGCTTAACTTAAAATCGCTTTTAAAATTAAACATATAGACACATATAAGTCTTAATAGCAAACACTTTAAAATTTGACATTCAGAATGAAAAAGGTTGAAATTTTTTATTCAGCATCGACTGTGTTCATATACGCTAATACATATTCACAAATACAGCTATCACGCTGCACAGTGGTTTGTAAACGTTTTAGTTTGGAAATAACTCGGTAGCTAATGAATCACTTAAGATATTACAAAGAAATTTCACAGGGGCCATTCAGAGTATTTAAGAGTGAGTTTTTCCGTTGGTGTAAAGGGCGACTTCTGGTTACGCCCCTTTAATTTGGTTACCTCGAGTATAAAATTTTTTAGAAATGCCATAAAAAGTTTATTTATAACTCAAATAATATATATGTTTTTGAATTTAAGTAGGCCTTAAAAATATCTGCTTACACGTCTAAATTACATCTTTTAGTTTCGGAGAAAATGGGGTTAGAAGAAACCACATATCAGTGTTATCCACGTTGTCAATAATATGGCCTATTATTGAGTTGTTAGCATCTCGCGATAGCGTGATCCATTGATCGTTACCATATTTCCAGCCTCATCTTCGAAAAAAAAAACGGTCCAATCTCGCCTCCACATCACATACAGCACCATACCGTGACACGTTGAGCATGAAAAGGCTTCTCATTAATCGCTGTAGGGTTTTCAGAAGCCCAAATGCAGCAATTTTAATTGTTAACATACCCTGAGAAGTGAAAATGGACTTGACTGCGTCTGAAAAAATGATTTTTCAGAAAAACCAAGCGTTTGTTGCCGAATGAACGGAACGAATCTACCAGTTTAATCTTTTAAGGTTTCAAAGTCAATTCCTTATGCAAAATTCGCCATGTGTCGGTTTTTGGTAATCCAACACGAGGAATTGACAAATTTGAATCTGATTCAACAGTGTGGATCACGGCTGTGATGTTTTTTAGTTGAACAAGTTGAACAAGTTGAATTTTACGAAATGTAACTTTAGTTTAGAATTTTAGTTTTTTTTTTAAGAGAAGTAGCACTTTAGGCAACAATGCCTACTTAGTCAAGTATCGTGCTACAATCTTTAGGAATACGGATAGAATAGGATAGAGAAGAGATGAAATAGGTGGTGAAAGTAGAAGAATAGTCGGAAAATTAACTGTCCTATAAGACAGCTCAGTGAACAGTGACTATGCCTTCATCACTGAGCATCCCCACCGATAGTCAATTTTTATTTGTTTTTGTTGGGAATCGAACCCACAAACCCCAGTCATGTAGGCTAGCACACTACCTACTAGCCTACAGAGACACCTATTATTTATTTTATTATTAATTATTTTATTATTTTTGTACCTCCAACATACAATTTTTTGGAAATGTCATAAAAACGTTTATTTATTACTCAAATGTTAAAGATTTTTCAACTTAAGTAGATCTTCCAAATATCTAAAATATGTTTACACGTCTAGGTTACCTATCTCTTTTAGTTTGGAAGAGACTGGGGTTAGACGTAATTTTTTTTTTAAATTTTGGCGTAATTTTTTTTTTTTTATTTTTTTCCGATTTTAATTTAGTATTTTAGACGTGGTGTATTCATTTATGTTCGCATTATTATTCTAAACTATTGGCTTCATTATGGATGAAATTTAAAATAAAACAGTAATAAGCTTGGTTTTTAATGGCATGTTTCGCTAAAAAGTTACAAGCCTTTGAATTAGGATACTGTAAAGATTGACTTTTTTTAGAGTTTTCCCAAAAAAGGTGATATGATTTTTTCGCTTATATAATTGAAACTTACTTCGGCACTAATATATTTCTTTGAGCTATTTTAAAGATAACCTATAGCAAATTTGAATAAAAGAAAAATTGCGTCAAAGATTGTAACGGTTCACCTTCCAGCCTAATCCAAACTCTCAGTCTAAAACACCGATTAAAAAAATGAAAACAGAGCATTAAATCCCTACCTCTTGGCTACATAATAACTAAAGGATTTGACAGACCCGTAGTTAACCAAGTTAACCAAGTTTTTGGAACATATTTTCCCCATTAAGGGAATTTATGTGTTATAGGCTGTTTTATATAAATTGCTTCAAAATGTTGTTGGTAATTCAAATTCTATATTTTATTTTTTCAAACAACTACTTGAACGTGAAATTTACATTTTCTAAGGTACATTACGTCTAAAAAATGCCAAGCGGTAACAGTGGCAATAAATTGTTAATCTAGAAGCCACAAGCTTTCCTCTGATACCATATGCTTGTATAAAGAGCATATTTCTTAGTTGTAAGAAAATGCGCAGACCTTGCCTTCTAATGTAGGTTTTCTCTTTTTTTTTATGTAAAAATAAAAAAATGTGCTGGGCGTGGCCTCTATGAAATTTCATTCAAGATGTCTTAAGTAGTTCAGGAGCTACCGAATTATTTCGAAAATAAACCGTTTTCAAGCCACCTGTGTGCTGAATGAGTATATTGATCATGTCTAGACTGCTGTAAACAAATATTATGAGCTTAAGTCGAGCGATCACACATAAATAATCTTTTTTAAATAGAAAGCTTGAATAACATGCAGTTAGTTTTTAGCAGATTAGAATTTGTGTCCCTTGTTGAGTATGACTATTATTTGTACATTGCAGAAATTCGGTGTTACTTCCCTGTATATTCGTATGCATATTTTTAAAATATATAGAAGAGATCGCATTTCAATTGAATACGATATCTCAGTATTAAAACAAAGGAATAAGCTTGGCCGGAAAAATGTCCAGAAATGTTAGCTATCGCATTTGCAGATCATATAGTGCAATATTGTGATACTTTTCGTTTATGTCACGATTTCTCCAAAGTAATTTGTGAATTTTTACTGAACCATAAATAAACATCATATTATTAAAAAAAATATGGCATTAACCCTTTCATGGCGGCTTAAGAAGAGGAGAATTAAAATTAAATTTTGAAGTAGTTTCAACAGGCATTGTACTTTTAATAAAAACTTTGCCAATAGAATTCAGTTATGACCAAAGTGTTGTGTCGGCGACAGTGTACTATCAGTACTATCAGTCTACATATATGGTACTTTTATGTACCAGTAGTTTTATAAAGCATATAACTTCATATTTTTCAGAATAAAATTATTTAATTGTTTCGACAGCTGAAGATTCTGAAGAGTATTCTTTATGTTCTTGTAGTCTCGATTCATAAAATTTTCTTCCTCCGGATAAAAAATCATTAGCAGTAATTGGACTATCTTCGCTTGTGTTCACATTTTGTATCCTCTCAGGATACAATTTTTTTTCGGTACATTTTATCCTGTGATACAAACTAAAATAAAAATGCTTTATAAAGTAGTGTTGGTATGCGTTTGTACCACCATAAAAGACGGCTGGTGTATACATGTGGCATTACCAAAATTCTTATATAAATAGTTTTATATAATCTAATTTTTATACTTTCCATCATGTAAATATATAAACCTCAACAATTTTTGTAAAATATTATAAATATTGAACAAAAAGTCTGGTGTAATTTTATATATTAATTTTTTATCATAAAAGACTTAAAATTAACACTTGTCTTACTGGCTTTTCGAATACAAATGAAAGTGTTTTAGTCGTATTGCCATAAAAATTAAGGGGAACAAGGAATTACCATTTTTAAAAACATTATAAAATATGATATGGTACATACTTTATGCTATTTCCTGACTTTTAGTTTTGCTGGGACATATGTTAACCAGCCATTATAAAAGGGTTAAGCTGGGTTGTTGTCTAGTATTTCAAACCGAAAATTGTTTTTTTTCAGTTTCAAAAAATAAAAACTTTTCTATTCATCAGGCATACAGTTATACTATGTTCACACCTAGCGTGTTTAACATCTCAATCGTCCTTAAGCATTAAAAACGTCGATTTTGAGGTGTTTTACTATACATTAACATATTTTGTTTGATTTAAACACGTCGTTAAACACGTCAATTCCAAATACAACTCTGAATTTCATTTAATTTTGGGATATGCTAAGTGCGTTTTTGCCCCTGTATGCTAGTAGGTAGTGTAATTAGCTAATTTGTCTGGGGTTTGGGTTTGATTCCCAACTAAAAAGGCTGTTTTCACTACAAAAAATCATTTTTAAGGCAAAAAAAGTAGATAAAACGTCAGCCTAAAACATCTCAACTATAGTGTGAATGGCTGCGTTTAAATTTTAAAACATTTTGCCTAAACGCGTTCATAAACACAAGTGTGAACTTAGTATTAGGAAGCTTCCATTAAAGGAGACCGGCAGAGGTAACCAAAAAATATATATTTTGAAAGTCTTCGTTCTCGTATACGTTGCTCACGTTTAAACTATTGCCGATGCTCTGAAGACCGTAGTTTTCACATCACAAAATTATAAAGTTATTTAGTTATGTCTCGAAGATTTTCGCCATAGAGTACAGGGTGTTCGCGGGGAACCTATAATACTGTGTTTGTTTATAATTTTTGATTAAATGAGAGATAATGGATCTTATGTTGATTAGTTTCAGTTAATATCGGTAATTATATGTGGAATACAATATCCGATAAATGTCCACCTCTGTTAGCCTCACAACGGCGAGCCGTTTTTGAGCACATTTTTTATTATATTCTCGCACATGTCACGCGTTATTTTATTAATTTCATGATGAATATTTTTTTGAGTTGCTCAAGCGTTTCTGGTTTGTTTGCATAAACCTTTCTTTTCAGATATTCGCATAAAAAGAAGTCCGGAGCACTCAAGTCAGGCGACCGTGGAGGTCAATCAACATTACTATTTCTAGAAATAACTTTTTGTGGAAATAGATCTCGTCTACAGACCCGCTTTCTTCGACATCATTCACTACACCATAAATAGTCCCAAATTCTCCCAAAAATTTCAAAATTTTCTCATCGTCACAGTAATCGATAATAGGTTTTGAAAAAATGTTTTAACGCTTAAAACACGTTAATTTATCAAATATTTTTTTATAATAAATTTGCCGCGTACTTTACGCCTGCCAAATATGAACTGTCTAGGCTAATGTTTACAATTTGCATTGTTTCTTCTCGGTATATATTTGTGGCTTGAAGCCCTAAGATTAACAGACTTCTATTTTGTCATTTCCAAACTTAATCACCAATTTTAAGTGTTAAAAAAACCTGATTAGACATACGCCCATTTTCCACTATGTTGAAAATTTTTATAAATTATTTTAAATCTCTCAACTTTTTAATCTAAAGATAAATTGGTATTTTGTTTTTTGTATGCAAAAAATAACTTTAAAAAATTTTGAAAAATATTAAAATTGCTATTTTCGTTATAGCAGTGTTTTACTGTATTTTATATTATAAATAGCTGGCTTATGTATCATTGTATTGTGTCATTTTATATTATTTTCGTATTTATTTTGCCACTCATGCGACTAAGTCAATGCGACAATGAGATTAGGGGGGATTTTTAAGTAATGTTTTTTTAAGTTGTGTTTTCTTTTGTCTGTCATATTTCAAACACTGTCACTAATTACCGGTTTAATAATAAATTAAAAAAAAAAATATTGATTGAATTAATTTCATCAATAGTTTTAGATTTGGATAAGCTGCGAATACTGCAAACGTTGAGATGTAAAATCACGTGTAGCAACAACATGATTTTTACATGAAAAACTTCAAAATCATTTTCAAAATAATATTATTGCTGCTGTCTCTTAATTAACGTTAAGTCTAAAGAAATGCGAATTTACTTACAAAATTATTGTGTGGATAAAATTTCAGTGCCTAATTTTCTTTTAAAAATCAACCGATCATTTTCTTAATTGTTAAAATTTACTATTAAAAAAATATTTATAATTATATGTGTATGCATGTATATGTGTATGTATGAATAAACGTAGAAACAAGCTAAAATGCTAATTGTTAATATATTTCCTCTAACAGTAGATATATTTTACGTTGCTGCTGTTATTAAAGTTGTGTTTTTATTTGTATAATTTTTGCTCATTAGCAAAATGAGCTGTCGATATTTAAAAGGCAATTTCCCCTTTTGTTTATCAAAAAGTGTTGCCAGACGGAGATATTTGTCACTAAAGTTAAAAGAGTTAAGTTATTATTTGGTTATTATTTTAGCATGCAGCTCAAGATATTACTTTTACGACTTAATTTTTTTTTCGAAATTAATTAATTTATAATTTTACGCTTTCACTTATTTAAAAAAACTGTTTATTACAGTAAACTAAATTTTAAAACAGCTATTGACTGAAAGTCAGAACAGTGTAGAAGATTTTTCTACTTCATAAAATTAATATTAAAGCTGTCTTTTTTATTTTTAATTACCTTTCACCGATAACATTTGTATATTAAAAAAGGGCTCGTTAATCGATCTGAAAGTCGGACAAGTTCAATTCCACCTTTCAACGATATGCGTGATAAGATTTACATCAGTACTTAGCTGTATAAGCCATAACCTCACGGTGGATCATACCACTGTGGATGAAATGTAGCGTCATCCTCGCCCTAGGTATCCTTCAGCTGCGTATATCCTCCAGTCACTCCTAGTTACAACTTCAAGAGCTCGAAGCAGGCCACAGTCACTCATTCCTTGCTGAAGAGTTGGAGACTATCCAACTCCTGGTCCAGAACGCGTGAAGTTTTATAAAATAAAAGAACACAACCGCAGTCATGCTCACTGGACCTAGACCATTCACAGTGTTCATTGTGAATGATCCGACCCACACAACTCATAGGAGGGCCTCGAAACTACAACCACCACTACCACGATACTCACAAGGGGCCAACCTCTATAATCAGTCAGAGAACAGTTAAAAGAATAAAGAGCCAAAAAGCTGAACGTTAGGGTTTTTTTTATTTTTAAAGAAAAGTAGCGCTTCAGGCAACAATGCCTATTTTTTAGTCAAGTACCGTGCTACATTCTTTAGGAAAGGGATAGAGAAGAGATAAGACAGGTGGTGAAAGTAGAAGGATAGCTCGGAAATTAACTGTCGTATAAGACAGCACAGTGACCAGTGACCATGCCTTCATCACTGAGCAGACCCACCGACAGTCAATTTTTATTTGTAGTGAAAAAAACAAAGGTCTTTGTTGGGAATCGAACCCACAACCCCCGTCTTGTAAGCTAGTACACTACCTAGTAGCCTACAGGGGCACCTCATTCCCGTGGAAATATAGTGGAATTGTCCAGTTGGCTCCTGTTAGCCTTTAAGGGGACTGGGCTCTTTTTTACCCCCCTTGACACATATAATGAGGGTAAGATTCCGTCAAAATATATCAATGTGCTCCCTGGGGGGGTGTTTTTCCACTTTTGAATAATATATGGAATCTTTTACAGTATCTTCCTCCAAGTTGGCAACACTTCTTAATTGGCGGTGAATTTGTCGGCTATAATGTGATTTATGTCTTGTTTGCTGTGGCATCTTAATAGACTGACGCCTGAAAAACGCTTGTAAATTGAGAAAATTGAAATTTCGCATTTCATCCCGATTGTCGTAAAAGAATTTTGTATAGCGAGGAAGCTAACTTTTGCTTGAATGAATGCGTCAAAAAACAATACTGCCATATTTGGAATGACGATAATCCTCAGGTGTATGTTGGGCTAACTATTTAGTGTGCTTTATGAGCTAGTGAAATCGTTGGTCCATACGGTTAGAACGTTAAAGTCAATGGTGACCACTATAGAGCCATGCATACTAACCTTTTCGTTCATCAATTGAACACCCATGATGTGCAGGAGCAGTGATTTCAACAAGACGTCGCAACATGTTTATATTTGATTTTCTGAAGGAAACTTTTGGCAATTCCATAGTTTAGCATTTCGGACCCTTAAGTAGGCCTTCAAGTTCGTGCGATTTAACACCGCTGGAATATTTTCTGCAGTCGGCTAATATACCTAAAACTATTGCCCACTTCGAGGATAAATTCATCAAAAATTGTACCTCCAGATTAAACTACGTTCGAGCCAGCCGTGGCGGTCTTTAAAGTAAATTTTGATGTTAATTTTAAAAATTCACCTTTTTTGAAGCTATTTCAAAGTTTTATACCTCTATAAAAAACACCCTTTACATCATTATTGATTTTTGAATAGCTTAGCTGTAATAGATAATTTTCGATAATTAAAAGAAATATTAAACAGCATAAATTCATATGTAAAATCGCCGGCAAATGTCTGCGTCTACAACCGTGAAACTCAGGTACTTTACTCTTAAACAACTCTAAAAATACCATCATAATATCGAGTTCTTTATACCTCAATTAAAATCTTCTGTTTGTTTTATCTACTGTTTTTCATAACAATTGAAAATATATTAAATGTGGCATATTTTTCATATTTGATTTCTTGTACCTCTTAAAGTGCAACGCAAACATACAAATACACATACATATATGCATACATTTATGCAAGCATGTATACATATATAAATATATATATATATATATTAATATTTATTAATAAATTTATAAAATTTTTATCTTTCTCTCTTTTATAAAGTGCAACCCCAGTGCTGAACACAAAAACAAGAATTGACGCTTTTAAACGCGCTTAAATATTATTGCAAGAAAAAAAAAACGCAAAAAGAATTGTGTAAAAAAAAACTATTTAAGAAAAGTGAAAGAAAAGCGACCAAGAAAAATTTTTGCTACTCGTCATAAATTTGTGTTTGTGTGTGTGTGTTTTGCGTGATTGTTGCTACGGCGACGACATTTTTGGAGCAGTGCACCAAACAGTGACTCCATCGGAGCCATCATTGTATCTTATTGTTTGTATGTGTATGTTTTTTTTTTTTTTGTTAACCCAACATTTTGGATTCCCTCAACGAAATAGGTCAGGTCAGTATTACTATTATTTTTTTATAATTTTCTTTTCATAATTTTTTATTTGTTTGTATGTTTTTTTTATTTCTATTCCAAGTTGTTGTTATTTTTTACATTCACATGTAATTGTGTGCACCTAATTTTCATTTTGTTTCTAAGCATTTTCTTCATACTCGTATGTTTTCGCTTCATTTTATGGAACAAAGAAAAGATAATGAAAAATAAGCAGCATTATAATCGTTATATTAGTTTGTTATTGTTATTATTGCATTTTATCCTGTTGTTAGTCTTAATATTTTTTTGTATGTTTTATTGTCTTTAAAATTATGACAACCATTTTAGTTGTATTTTTTTGCCTTCTTATTGTTTTTGTTGTAAACACAACACAAAAATAACAAAAGCAAAGTTTGAAAAAATAGAACGGGTTTTTCTCCTGTTTATGTTTAGAATAATAGATTCAACTGAAATGGGATCAAGTTATGCGAAATTTATCTAGTTGTGGTTGTTAGCTTTAAGCTTATATTTTGCTTTTAACTTAATACTATAAGTTTACGAGTTATTTCAACAAAATTATTACTGTGAGTTAAAATAAAATTTATTTTGATTTTATTAATTTATGCATCACATCATAAATCTTAATCATTGCTTAATTAACTTATAAATAGATGTGACGACTAGTGGGGAAAGCTTGAAAGTCAAGCTTCTTCTTTTTATTTTATATCTGTACAAACATTATTACATACTAGTATTACTTGCTAAAGTTTGTTTCATATTACATGTTCATGGACACACTGCATTATATTTAAACTGCATTCACAATTGCCATAAGTAGAAACTTTTTACTGATAGTGCTATTTTAATTTTTATCCCTAAAAAATTGTTGTCAGTAATTTTTAATAGTATACAGTAAGAATTTACTGCAATTTTTTTCAATGCATTAGTACAGCATTTTTTTCCTACAACAACGGGTTTTTAGATATTTAATAAGACAATGGGAAGGATATTTATACACAAAAAGTTTTTGTTAGCATTGCAAATGAATTTTTAGAGAAATACATTGTTAACTGATATTTTCAGTAGTCAGTAAAAACTTAATGAAAATTAAATTGCAGTAACATTAAAAATTAAGTGCTCACTAGCAATGAAAACTCAAGTACAGTAACAATAACAGCTTATTTTACTTTAATGTTTTTTAGTAATCAGTTAATGAAAATTATTTTGTAGTATCAGTAAACGTTTTCTGGTTTTTTTAGAATGTTGTAGTAACCATTATCAATTTCCTGGTTATCAATATCAATTTACTGCTTACTTTCAAATTTTCAAAGACAACTGGTAATGAAAATTAAATTCCAATATCAGTAATAATCTACTGGTTACTTTCAAATGTTTCAGTAATCAGTAAAAATTACTGATAATGAAAATCAAATTGCAGTATCAATAATAATTTACTTCTTAATGGAAATAAACATTTAATTGCAGAAGCGGTATAAATTAAATTTTTGTGGTATTAAATAAAAACTTACTGGTATTAAAAATTAAATTGCAGTAGCATTAAAAATTAAGTACTCACTGGCAATGAAACTTCATTTGCAGTTACAATAACAACTTTTTTTACTTTAAAGTTTTTCAGTAATCAGTAAAAATTTACTGGTAGTGAAACTTATATTATAATATCAGAAAAATTTTCTGGTTCCTTCAAAATATTGCATTAATCATTATCAATTTACTAGTTATCAATATCAATTTAGTGGTTACTTTAAATATTTTTTTTAACAGTCAGTTAAGAATTACTGATAATAAAAATTAGATCATAGTGCTAGTAATAATTTACTGGTTACTTTAAAGTGATTCAGTCATCATTAAAAATTACTGGTAATGAAAATCACATTGCAGTATCAGTAATAATTTACTGCTTAATTGAAATAAAAATTGAATGGCAGAAGCAGTAAAAAAATAATTTTTTAGGCAGTCAATAAAAATTTATTGTTATTAAAAATTAAATTACAGTAGCATTCAAATTTAACTGCTTACTGGCAATGACAATTCAAATGCAGGAACAGCAATAAAATACTTTACTTTAAAAGTTTTCAGCAATTGGCAAAAATTAAATGGGAATAAAAATTATATCGTAGTATCAGTATTTTTGTGGTTACTTTAAAATGTTACATTAACCAATAAAAACTTTACTGTAATGAAAATTAAATTGAAGTAACAGAAAAAAGTTATCTGGTTATTATAACAATTGTCGGCAGTCAGTTAAAATGTATTGTACTCTTGAGTATTCACACTGAATATTCTCTCAGTAGCAGCAGTTACTAATAATTTTAAAATTTTTCACTAATCAAGAAAAATTTACTATTTACCGCCATTTTACTGGTACTACAAAGTGCATCACATCAGCATAAAGTTAACAAAAAAATAGTTCCTCTCTCTAAAAATATCGAGTACTGATGTAGTTATTAGATTTCAACGTTTATTTTAACCTTTCTTCTTTCTTTTCTTAACGAAAAATTTACCTAAATTTATAATCACGCCCTCTCAAGGTCAGCAAAGTGCGTTTTATAAAATAATTAGCTGACGCTCCTAAACATTCTTTAAATAAAATTGTGTTTATAAAAGTAATAAAAGCCTATTAATTAACTTGCAGATAATTAAAATTTTAAATTTAAGACATGAGAATATATTTAATAACATTTTGCTGTGTCTTAATTTCCAACAAACATGCAATATGAGATATTTTCATTTAGTTAAAATATTTTAATTTTTTTAAATGCGTCACTATTTAGCTCTGAATAAATTATGTTTGACGTCAGGATAGCAATAGATAGCAATTTAATTCTGAACTTGTATTTAGAGTTCGGTATTTAAAAATGTTAACAGTTTTTAACCATCATTCATAGTTCCCGTTAATACAGCCAAATAAAAGCTATATGGCAACCCTATTTGGCTCATGACATGACCAAGGGAAAGTAATGTTAATAGAAACTGCCGCCAGACAGCTAATTATTTTCGTGTTATTATTACGAAACAAAAACATGACAGTTTGTTGTTGCTTTCTAGATCGAGATGTTATAGTAACTAATAAATTAATGATTTACCATTCTCTCTTAAAAGAGTCACTAAAATGTGGCGGAACGTTTGAAAAATGTAATAAAATCATAACTTGATTCAAAGAGTATGGCTTGGAAAGATTAAGATCATCCTACTTGGGATGACTTAACTTCAAAATTCGACTTGGGACTTAACTTCGGAGTCAACTGGAAACTCCACGTTATTTCCATAGGAAACAGTAAGCCCCAAAGTTCAGCTTTTTGGCTTTTTAATGTTTTAGCTGTTCTCTGCCTGATTGTTGAGGTCGGCCCTTCGGGAGCATCGTGATGGTTGTGGTTTCATAAGGGCATGAATTTCATTAAGGGGCCATGATCATTTCACCTTTACTTAGAACAATGGGTGAATGATCCAGATCCAGTGAGCGTGCTAGTCATGTGTTCTGATCCAAGAGTTCGATAGTCTCCAACTCTTCAGCAAGGATTAGTGGTTTGCGACCCTGCTTCGGAACCGCTGAAATTGCAATAAGAATAACCTGTTGCTAGAATTAGTCTTCGGCTTTCTAGGGCGAGAAAGACGCTGTTTTTCATCCACAGTGGTATGACCACCATCTGATTATGGCTTATAGCTAGGCCCAGATGTAAATCTTATCACGCATTGTACTATATTTGGTTTTATATATGAATTTCTGATACAGTTCTGTATGAAAATAGAATATTATATTGATTTAAACTCCCGTAAAGTATGCAATGCGAAATACCACAAAAAATTTCTTTAAAGTATGCACCTTCTGAAAGCATTCTAAACTATATTTTATAATTTAATATTTCGCATAAGCGAATTTAAAGTATTAGAAAGAGCAGCATTAAGCAGATAACTGCAAAAGTTATATTAAATAACACCAATTTATAATAGAAAGAAATAACAGGAATAATAATTTACAAACCAACTTAACAAATAGTAAAACTCAAAGACATGTTAAACGAAGTAGTTATATTATCATTATGAGCTGTATAAATTTTTCTTAAGGCAAAATAATAAAGTAAAAGAGAAGCTAAAATCCAGAATTGGTGGAGAAAAATACATTTAAAGGGAATTGACATATTTGCTTGAAGATGCATTTTTTCTCTATACTTTGACTTTGAATGAGTTTGTTAGAGAATTGTTTGCTGGCGTAACGAATAAAACAAAACCACTTAACTGCATTGTAGTATAGTGATTTATTTAACAAAAGAATGCACATACACCAAACGAACTTGAAATGTTTATAGCGACTTCATTAAGATTTTTTTTTCAAAGAATAAATAAAGTCTTTGCAGGATGTTAAATATCCAAAGGTGCATGAATTAAGGTATACTAACTTTAAGCAATTGTTTGTGTATAACTTCAATTGTGTTATATTTTATAAATATATGGAGTATAATACAATTATGTTAATTAATCTTAATTTTTTTTCTCACTAATTACTGAGAATTGCGCGAAACGAGAACAGAGTAAATTAATAAATTTAATTTAATTATATAATTAATTTTTTAAGTTCAAGGCCTTCAGATATTTGAAGACGTCACCTAATGGTGAAGCGAATATAAAAATAAATTTTATAAAAAATTGTTTGTTATATAAAAACGTTTTGCTTACAAAATTATTTATAAAATTTTAAAAAAGGATATTTTTGTAAAGAACAACTATTTCTTAATAAAAGCTATTTATATTAATAAACAAGTATGAACTTTAGAAAAATCTGTTTAAAAAAAAAATGTGGCAACACGATGATGAAGATTTGCTTTGACTATGAAGTGCCACAACTCCTTAAAATGTTCAAACAAAGATATAAACTCTAAAAAGTTTAGCAAACTCGATTTTGTTGTGTTAGCAACTATAGCTTTCCGGCAAACAGACAAGAAAACACATTTTATGATTTCTGGATTCTGCAACCAAACCCAGTATAAAACAATAATAAGAATTTTTCAACTGCTGGACATTATTTAAAAATCCGTTTAAATAAAGCTCTTGTTCCGTTGTCGTTGTAGTTTTTACTTGAAAGTTAAATATTTTGCAAAATTTAACTACAAAACAAAGAACAACAAAGAAGTACAAACAACAACAACAAGAAAACTACGCTCTATTTATATAACCGATAGCATTTTCATTTTAGTTTTCTATTTTTGCCCAGTGATGCATTTCCATTACAGTTTTCAAGGAGCCAAAATGCGTTAAAAATATGTGTAAGTGTAAGTGTATGTGGCCTTGTATATAAGATTATTTCAAAGCTAAATGTCCTTGCATTACATGGAAAACTGTTACATTAAGCGAATCGAAATAATAGCATCAACAACAAAAACAATAGCAAAAACAACCAATGCTGGAGGCTACATCAACTTTGTTAATAATACAAAAGTAATTGGAAAACATCAGTGATATGCACACACACACACACACACACACACACAAATATTTCTTAAAGGATAATGCCGGCCTTGTTAGTTATAATGATGCTACATGACTACTGTTGGTTGGCTGCTGACAAAGACCATTACTATAACATTTACTGATGCTGGTTGTCATTTATTAGTTTTTTTCATTTGGTTGTTGTTAGTCTCAACTTGTATACCTTTAACATTTTTGTTGTTATTATTATTATATTTTATACTTGCTTTTTACTTTTAATTTCCTTGTTTCCTTTCAGCTTTTAAATATCATTTGTTTTTTTTTTTTTTGGTTTTTGCTCTTTCAATCATTTTTCCATCACAATAGTGGCAGCCATCTCGATGTGCTTTTTGAATTGATTTTTCTTAAATAATTGGATAGCAACTATGAAACTTAGTTAATCGCGGTATATTTTCAATGCTGATAAAATGCAAGTTTTAAATGGCCTTGAAAATCAATCGAACAGTATTCTACAAATATAGAATTATACATTTAAAAGATTATTTTAAATTTGCATTCAATTATTTGAAATTTAATAAGTCTAAAGGGATGCTCTTTATATTAAAAAAATAATTAGTTATAACCGTGTGAATAATTGTTGTTCACATATCGAACTGTGATAACTCTAAAGAGAATCAACCAAAATTTATAAATTTTCAGTACCGGCAAAAAATTGTTTTTTTAATGTTACTTTAATTTAAAGAAAAGGAATAAAACTATGCGCAAGTAAAAGTAGAGAAAGTGGATGTAAGATTTTCACAGTGGGTAAATATGACCACTGTACATTGAATTGTAGCAAAAAGTGAAGTAGAAAATGTTAGACTTGATTCTCTTTCGGATGCTTTCATAGACCTATAGAACTTTAAGTTGGCAATACTTTTTTTAACTGGTGCCCACTTTATTAGCTTTGAAATGATTAATGTTTTGTTTGATTTGATATTTCATCATAAAGACACGTCTGCTTGCAAATTCTGCAATTTGAGTCCAAAAAGAAATTTCCATTGATCCCGATTTTCATAAGCGAATTTTGTGCTTTTTAATGCCGCTAGAACTATTTTCTGTCGGCATATGTGTGCTTACTAGTTCACGTTGTTAAACCTGAAACGAAAGCCCTTGCTTGAAGACAGCATTTGGCGCATTATTGGCGATATGAAGGGTGGTTAAATTTTGAATAAAACAGAAATTATTTAGGAAATTATTGTTATGTATTGAACTAAATATTGGCCATATGGAAGCCGCAACCTCGGCGGCATACCTCCATTCGATGGTCCTAAGGCATAATTGAGGTTCTATGCCGGTAATGTGCCGCATTATCTCACGTTGGCTTATCGACGTACACCTTTTATTTTCCCTGCAGGCTAGTAGGTAGTGTACTATCTTATAAGACTGGGGGTTGTGGGCTGGATTCTCAAAAAAGACCTTGGTTTTTTTCACTACAAAAATAGAAATTGACTATCGGTAGGGCTGCTCAGAGATGAAGGCATGGTCAATGTGCTATCTTATACGACAGTTAATTTCCGTAACTATCCTTCTACATTCACCATCTGTCTCATCTTTTCTCTGTCCCTTTCCTAAAGAATGTAGCACGGTACTTGCCTCAATAGGCATTGTTGCCGGGAGTGCTACTTCGCTTGCTGTGTAGCAAGTAGCAATGTCCTATTGAAGCCACATATCGTCCACATCCATACCTTCCAACTCGATAGCGAACACCATTCTCAGTAACTGCCTAACCGGCCTCATTTTGGGAAAAAAATACGGCCCGATGATGCTGCCAGCCCACAAACCGCACATAAACAGTCACTCTTTGTGGGTGCATTGGTTTTTCGACACTCACTCTTGGATTATCATTCGCCCAAATGCGGAAATTCTGCTTATTAACGAATCCATTAAAATGAAAATGTGACTCACCACTGAAGATGATTTTCTTCGAAAATTGATCATCACTTGTTGCCATTTCTTGTCATTATTCTGACCATTGACAACGTTTGGAATGGTCAAGAGGCTTTAGTTTTAGACTCAATTGCACCTTGTAAACGTGTGAATGCTAGTATTTATGCATAATGTTCATTAACGACAAGCGTGAGGGGTGTAATTGTTGAGCACGACGAGGAGTTGCGATTGACGGCTCTTCAGCCACACTTTCGCGAACAGCAGCAATATTTTCTGCAGTATGAGCTGTAAAAACATGCACTATTGATTTCACATCTCTTATAGACCCGGTTTGCTCAAATTTTTGAATGATTTTTCCGATTGTACGCACATTAGGACGATTAAATTGATGAAGTGCACGATATACATTTTGATTTGAATGTCAATTTTCATTATAAAACTGAATAACTTTAACGCGTTGCTCTATGGTATATCTTTCCGTGGTTCATATTGACTTAGTCTGAAATTGAGAAATGTCAAATGAAATACAGAAAAAACTTGATGTTTAAGTGTGGTTCTTATTCAACACCGGCCCTTATAATTTAACCAACCGATATACATGGCCACAAATATTGCAAAAAATCATCGAAAATTGGACTTCCAAATTAGACTACATTTGAGCCACCACAGCATGGGAAAATTCATATTTCAATTATAATGCCAAAAGATTATCTTTCGAATTAAGTAACTTCCATGTCATTTAAAATGTTCTATGCCATTTTAAAGTTCCAAACCTCTATAAAAATATCCTTTATATGATACTAATAGCGAGACGCAAATAATAATTCCAACAAAGAGGTCAAATTTCAAATTTCAAGAAAAAAGTTGCTCAATAATTTATTAATTAATTATTTAGAATTAAAATTATTTGCAATTAATATTTGCAATATTTGCAATTAATGATTAAAAAGTATTTTACACCCCTTTCAAAATGTTCACAAAATTTATTTCCCTTTAATGCAATCAAATACTTCCGTTTCACTTTAAAACAGTTTCACACTCTCATAGATAAACATGCATGCAAAGGCAAGCATGACCCTGCCTTAGTGTTGATACATTTATTCCGTTTTTAATGTCAATGCAAATATGTGAGTGTATTTACGTCTGTTACAATTACAATGACCTTATTATCATTTATATTTCTATTTCTACTTAAACTAATTATGACAACAACAACAACAACAACAACTACATTCAAACCATTTTGTTTTAAAAATACAACAAAATTTATCATTGTCATTATTATAAAGTATTTGTTTTATTGGTTTCTGTATTATTAAAGCAACATCTGATAGTTATTTTTAAAGTATAAATATTTTAGAGATTATATGAATGTGGTTTGTTGTATAAAATAACTTGAGGTATAAAATTTCCTGGCGTGTTACAGCTTTGCGATGTGCAGCTTTATATTTTTAATTTATTTTTGCCAGGCTTTGTAAGGGCTGGAATTATTTTTTCCTGTAGTTGGTAATTTTTTCTATCAACAAAAATTGCTCAAGAAATTTATATTAAATTTTAAAGTCTCAATAAAATAAATAAAAATTTACCAGGGGCGGACTATTGATTCCATAAGTATTTATTAATTAAAAATTTATTTATTAATTAAGAATAATATCCCCTGTGTTTTTTATTAAACCACGTACAGTAGCTCATGTCGGATTTAAAACTATAACAATAAATTTCTAAGGCAATGGAAAAATTAATTTGAATATGGCTTAAGTTCATATTTAGTTTAATAAAAAGAATAACTAAAAAGTGATAATAATAGTGCTTTATTATGAGCTATACATCATATTCTAATTTTTTAAATTAGTTGGTTATTTAAATAAATAATATTTACAACAATCAACACAACTTAAGGCAAATATAAATGCAAAAGAATACTGATGAAGGTTGTTGCGATCCAGAAATTGCTGCATTACAGTTTGCTAATGTCTAAATATTTTTTGTTGTTGTTGTGTTTAAAAATGAACAAAGACATTTCTAAATAATTCTTGTTTCCCTATAAATTTCAAAATTTAAACTTAACGCGAGTTTATATTATTAATTTCGTGTTAATACTAAAATAATAATAATAATAATTTAAAAGTTAAAAATAGTAAATAAATTAAAAAATTTTAAATAGATTTAAGTTTTTAATTTCTTAATTAAATAATTAATTTTTAAAAATTATTAAATTTAATATTTTTTTTTTAAATTGCCTAAATTTCGTTTTTTATTTTATTTACGTTTTCATATTCATTTTTTTTTTGTTATAAAAAAAATTTAATAATCTAGTGATTTTGACCTTAACTTAAGGTTATCATTAAAATATAAAATTGTAGTAACTTAATTAGCTAAGTAAATTCATATTGATATAAACAACAATTGAGCCAAGAAAAACAATCTAGAAACATGATTTTATTCCTAAAACACACTGACACTGACTCTGACTGTTGGAATTTTCTATTTTTTATGAACTTTTGATTTTAAATCGATTAGATCTTTACAAAAGAAAAATATTTTATTTTCCAAATAAACGAAAACTATTTTTTAATTTCTTTTTTTTTTATGACATAAAGTAGTGTAATATTATTAACATTGTTTACAGTATTTGCTGTTTAGTCGTTAAATTCTGGAAAAAATTTCCTACTCATATTTCGCCTTCAATGTAAATATTTCAGTAGAAATTAATTAATTTTAATTGGAAGCATTAATTGGTTTTAAGAATTTTGTATTCCAAAAAATCCTTCACTGTGTTGTTGCCTTGCTGTGTACAAAACCAATAAGAAGCAATTAAAATATAAACAATTTTTTTTATTTTTAAACAAAGAATAATGGATCAAGTGTATGGAATACAATTATAAATAATTTTAAATTGCGTACAAATATTTATGTTTGATTTTTTTAAGCTTGATATAAATAAAATAAATAATATAAAATAAAATAATATAAAAAAATTGCAATAATTCACTTTGCAGTGTGCTAAAAGGCTAAATGCGTGATAATATCAACGTCAGTACCTAGCAGTGTAAGCCATAACCTGATGGTGGATCAAACCACTGTGGATAAAATGTAGCGTCATCCTCGCCCTAGAAAGCCTTCGGATATGTCTATCCTCCACTCACTCCTAGTTGCAACTTCAAGACCTCGGAGCAGGCCGCTGCCACTCACTCCTTGCTGAAGATTTGGAGACTATCTAACTCCCGGTCCACAACGCATGAAGCTGAATAAAATTTAAGAACGCAATCGCAATCATGCTCACTAGACCTTTCATTGTATTAATTGTGAATGATCCAACCCACACAACTCAAAGAAGGACCTCGAAACCACAACCACCACGATAATCTCGAAAGGCCAACCTCAATAATCAGTTAGAGAACAGCTAAAAGGATAAAAAATCAAAAAGTTGTACTCTGGGGCATTACTGATTCCCGTGGAAATAAAGTAGAATTGTGTAGTTGGCTCCTTGCAGCCTTTTATAGGAGGGGCTAGTAGTCTAAATATTAGTTTTAAATAAAATCGCTAAAATTGATTATTGGTGGCTAAATAGTTATAGTTATAGTCATTTTATTAATTGTTTAACTCTACTCCCAAGAGACTCTTTAACAACATTTTGGATAAGCTAAAACTGCTTATTATATTTAAACAATTTTTACGAGCAAATAAAAGTGAACAGGAAAATTAATAAACAAGAATCGATAATTAAAACTGGAACAATTAACAATAATCTGTAGTAACTTAAGTAGTCTTGCTTAATTTAAAAAAAATGTCTTTTTGCAAAAGTTCAATACAGTTCGTTAACCTTTGAAAACTATTTCTGCCATGGTCTATAGCAGCTAATACTGACGAACCATGTTCTAGACATCCAATTTTCGGTCAATTTTCCAAGCACTGCTGGGTATATAATGTAAATAACAAAAACTATAGCTGCTGTTACTAACGAACCAACGTACAATTTTCTTTCGAACACTGCTGGCCATATAATGGCCTTAAAAGTATCTGCTGTTATTGGTTTAGCAGCATCAAGTTGTGATTTTATGTAGGCCCCAGGAATTAAGCGAGATATATCAAATCACACCGCAATTTACAGATATATTTCTCTAATTCATCTCCTCAAATGTGGATTTTTAATAAATTAATGACTGCGTTCACCATATCCAGTTAAAATTTTACCACCATTCATCGCAACCATGTCTCTCTCCGAAACGCGTGCTCTAGCTTAATTTTAAAAAAAATTGAAAGATCCAGTTGGATCAATGGTGTATGAGACAGGGCTATTTTCTGTATGCTATATTATGGATATGGGTCATTCCATACTAAGTAATTTCTTTAGTTAACAAATCCAATTTATAGTTGATATTTTTGCAAACCGATAACAAATTTTCAAAGAAAATTTTAATAATTAAGTAGTGAGGCTCAAGCCCTTTTTTTATTTAGGATATTTGCTAAACTATGCCGATCATAAATATAAAAAAAGTAAAGCCAATATTTAATGCTTTGAAAATTAACTTCCTCGTAAGTCATAATGGAGAATAATTACAATAATTGTAACTTAATTTAATAAAGTATTTTTAAAGAGTTATCTACTCTAATGATAGACAACGCTTGTGAAATTTATTTGTTGTGATTAGTTCGCCTTACTATGGGTGAATAATAAAGGAGATTATCATGGCAGAGTTTAAGATTCGGGTCGTAGAAGACTTAATGCAGCAACTTCGACCAACGATCAGAAGCTAATCTGCCGTTACATTTTAATATTGTTGTTACGTTTATTACTTTAATAAACGTTATTTTATAGTTGGGTATGATTTTACGTCATCCCGCGTCAAATTTGGTTTGTAAATATAGAATTTATTTATTGCAAACATTATACGCAATATGTTAGAGTTTTTCATAAAATTACACGGTTTATTTACTTATTAGCGTTTATACATTTAACCACTTTAATGTCATAAAACTGCTTTATTATCATTATGTCTTTATTCGACGATGTTTTCACTGCTTATATATTCTGTTTTGAGCGGCTGTCGCAGTTTTACAAAAATTCCACTTCGACATCATCTCATAATCTTGCTGTTAACTGTGTTTTTTTTGTTTTTTTTTTTTTTGTTCTGTGTTAGTAGTTTTTACTTTCTGCTTATTAAAGTTATTTCGTGGAATTTTTAATAAGCATATTGCTGTTATCTTGTGGGCATAAGATTTCTTAAAAATTATGTAATTTTTTTTACTAATAATTATTTTCTTTTAAAACTTGAACAAAGCATCTTCGTAACACTAAATTGTCCCTTTTGCGGCATAATAATACATATATAATTCCTCTTTTCTTTCTTTGGTACAAAGCAAATTCATTTTTATAATACTTATTAATTAGTTAAGAACAATTATAATTTAGTATTTTATATTTTTTTCTCCGAAATTTTTATTTAAAATAATGTGCCACATAAAATTGTAAAATGGATAATATTAAATTTAATTTAGTTTCATATTAAAAGTGACTATAACCACTGCTAAAAAAGTAAAAAGAAGATACAGTAAAAATAACGGCTATAACAACTGATATACTGCTTATTATGCAGTTCGTTTCGTTTACAACTTCTCGTTTAAATCAAAACTAACTCCATTTGAAATATTCCTTGGCATTTTTTTCTCTCCTATTTTTCAGCTGCAGTTTTAGGTTTTCCAAAACGATGAAGATGATGTTGCATGTTTTGTATTTTCTATTCTTGTTTACTCATTCATGTATGAGTTTATACAAGCGGTGGAAATAACGTGGCCAAACTTTTTACAAAGTTTTTCTTTTATTTTTATTTTGCATATTTTAGATGATTTATTTTTATCAAACCCTCATCGTAAATCTGTAAACATATTAATTCTGTAAACATATTTTCGATGTATTTAATAAAAGCAAATAATCGCGTTGCTTTCAACAAAGCAATTATACGATTATAAAATATAGAGTTTTCGGGGAAAATGTTCGAAAATGTTTTTAGAGCATTTGCCTGAGTCCTGTCTTCCTGGTTAGTTCTTATATATGAGTAAAGCACAATGAGTAAAGAATATATAATATTCGATACACAAGAGAAAATTATGATTGCTAAAATATTTTTATAGAAATATTATGACAAATGAACTTTTTTACAATTAAGGTGTGACTGATAACACGTTTTTATAAAAAAAATATTACTATTTAAATTTTTTAATAGAAAAAGATACTGTTGTATTTCTTTATAAAAAATTATAATTGAATTAATTTTCGAATAGCAAATTAAGGCTGATTAAATTTTTTTTAAAAGGTAATTATGAGTAATGAAATTTTTGTATGGAAAATTATATCCACATTCAGTTTCGACTGTGAAAATTGCTTTCACATATGTTTTTGAAAGTTAATTGTTATTGCGTGTGATCTAAAACTCAAATTCCCTAGATATAACGACAATTATGCCCTATTACAGTCTTAAAAGGCAAAGATTTTTTAACCATTTCATTAAACAAAATTAATATCTGCTTCCATAGATAAAAGGAAATAAATTTAAATTTGCTGTCTGCTATCAAAAAGAAATAGCAAAATGCTATTACGATTTTTTTAAGGAAAAACACAATTTTTTTTGTAAAGAGAAGTAGCACTTCAGGCAACAATGCCTATTCAGTCAAGTACCGTGCTACATTCTTTAGGAAAGGGATAGAGAAAAGATGAAGCAGGTGATGAAAGTAGAAGAATAGTCGGATATTAACTGCCGTATAAGACAGCACAGCGACCAGTGACTATGCCTTCACCGCTGAGCAGCCCCGCCGACAGTCAATTTTTATTTTTGTAGTGAAAAAAAACCAAGGTCTTCGTTGTGAATCGAATCCACAACACCCATACTAACAAGCTAGTACACTACCTACTAGCCTACAAGGGCACCTCTCCCAGTATAACTTCCTGAAGTTCTTTCCTTGAAGTTTAGAAATTACAAATAGTCAAAACGAAGGATATCTGTAGAAAATAGATGGCAAGTCCATTGATTTTTAGCCATGGCATCAATACAGTTATGCCCCGGTGGATTTCAATGGTTACACAATAGCTAAATGGCATTTCAAAGATTACCGTAAGGGTACATAGCGTTACTCCGAACAATTTTCAGCAGAAACACTTTCGAACTCTATACTCTAAAGGTGGGGCATTTTGCAAATTACATCGCAACAGTAGCGGCAGCAGCAGTCGAACTGCAACTGTTATTACATTACTTCTCATAAGGCCTTATAATAAAAAACGGAACAGTGATTCCCATGTGTTACCTGTTCCTGTAGTAGCAGTAAACAACCACTGATAAAACCTCGAAAGTCTTTACCTTCATAAAATAAACGGCATGTTTTCATGTGTTAAACTCCAGAAGCAACATTGTGAAGCAGAAGGGATCTGCATAACAAATATGGCACTTTGTCAATATTGCAGGGTATATTATATTTAATAAGAAAATAAGAATGAGGCAGCTCATAAACTGAAGCTGCTTATATGATTAGATATCCTGCTAAAATAATAACTTTTGGTAGACTTTGTTCGTATACAATTTTCTTTAAATGACAAGACTCATATACTGAAGGTATCTGCGGAATTAATAACAACTGTTGAAATTCCTTAAAGCGTAATGTTCTTACAGCTGATCATGATAAGAAGTGTGCTGTAATCAGATCCTTTTATCACGCTAGATGTATGCAGTAAAAAGTCAGGTTTTTGAATGCTAGACTAAGGAGAAGCTTAAATTTATTATAACTTTTAAATGTCTCCTTACTTCGATGGATTAGACATTAAGTTTTCAATCCACATAAGCTAGACATATTTCAACTATTAAGCTACTGAAAATAGTTTTTATTTTAATGAACAATTGAAACTGCTGTCCTTACGCTCCTAAAATTTGAAAATTTAAAAATATTATTTCGCATCATCGCTTGATTTTTGAATTAAATTCTTTAAATTTTTTGGAGGAAGCTTCATAATAGAGAGACAGTTGCTGTTGGGCATATTTTGAACGCACTCAATATCATAGTGTTTAAAAAACAAAAAGTTTAATCTTCGATTAAACTAAGAGAAGAGGATAAAATAGTGGCCAGTAAAAGCCATTAAAATAATGTTACTTTTTATCAAAGAATTGTGTATTTTGTTATTCATGAAATTCTTTATATAAATAAAAATAATATCTGTATATACATGCAGCCAGTCAGTCATCTGTCATGGTTATATAAAAATGTCTGAACATGTCTGGATAGTTTGTTCTTTTATTTACCACAAATAGCTGAAATATTAAATTTACTTGCAGCAGACTGATGATTTTGCTAAAAAATACTTTCATGTTTTCAAAATTTGTCTACGTAGTTGTGGTGTAGTGCTTGGAAATGTCTACAGGTAAAATATGCTATACAGCATATATATGCCTATATATATGTACGTATATGTACACACATATAACATATATACAAAATATAAAAATTTGCTATATACGCCGGCAAAAATAAAATCGTATATATGCACATTACGTACACACAGGCTTTATAAGATTATCATAAAATACTCTATGTAAGACTGAGGATGTGCATATTCTTATCTGTTATAATCGAATAACACTGTGTTAAACTTATTCGCTTAAACATTGATTTTTTATTTCTTTTGCTTCCAATTCCGGTGTCTTCTATTTTTGGTATTTGTTTTAGTAGATTTTTTGCATTGTGACTTAACTGCAGACATGAGTTTGGTTTTCGGCATCCTGTTATTGCTATTGTTCTTTATTTATTTATTTATTATTAACGATAGTTGCGAAAGAATTTTTTAACGACCTTGCGACCATTTCGTTGTTTGAATAAATTATTAAGCTACCATAAGATAAATATAGTTTTAAAAAGCTTCATCATAGTGTTTTCATTCAATCAATTTAATTACTAGACGTCTGCTATTTTTTTCGTTAGAAAATTTAAAAATCACTAACTTAACTTCAAATCAAAAATCAGAGTACAAAAAGAATCAAAATGAAATGGTAGTAAAGAGTACAGCGACAATAAAAACAGTTTTTGATCCTGATGATAAAACAGATCCGTATACAGTGATGGAAATAGATACAGTAGGATCATCTACATTAAACTCTATACAGCTTGAATCAATGACTTGAATTTTGAGGAATTTTGTCACAATGATCTTAAATACTCTTACACTGGTTTTAGTATCATAGATATAATGGTGCTCAAGAAGAACAAGGTAATTCTGGAAGAAAAAAGAATAAGGAAAATTGTAACGTGTGTGACAAAAACCTTGCAAAAAATGCAAAAATCCAGTTTGTGTATAGAACTCAAAGGATGTTACTATATATCACAGAAGTTCAAACTACCATCAATTTATATATTTTGTGCATATTTTATTGCATATATTCCATAAACAAACGTTTTTTTGTATTGAGTTCTTTTATTACAAAATAATAACACAACACACTTTAGAGTTTTTAACTTAAATTACAAGATTTATTCACTTTGAATACACACAAAATAAACACGATGGTAACTTTACCACTGTAAGGCTTAAAGGAGGCTTTATTATTTTTAAGTGTTTTCTCAACGGTGTTTTAACTTGAATTCATTTTATTTCCCAGCAGGTGATGCTCACCCTGGGGGCACATTTATCGGTCTATATAGAATACTTGACTATCTACACCTGTGCTGCTAGGGGTATAAGAGAGCCCTGTCCCCTGAAGGCAGCAGGGGTAAACTGGAAGCTCCACGTTATTTCCCCCGGAATCAGTAGCCCGCAGAGTTCCGCTAATTGTCTCATTAGACTTTTAGTTGTTTCTCTGACTGATTATTGAGGTTGGCCCTTCGGGAGTATCGTGGTGGCTGTGGTTTTGCGGCCCCATACAGGTATTGTTTTATGGTGGCCAGGATCATTTCAACTTTAATCACACCTACCTGGTGAACGATCCTAGATCCAGTGAGCATGCTAGTCATGTGTTCTGGAAAGGAGTTGAATAGTCTCCAGCTCTTCAGTAAGGAGTAGTTGTTTGCAGCCCTGCTCTGGAACCGCTGAAAATGCAACTAGGAAAGACCTGTTGCTAGAGTTAGTCTTCGGCTTCCTAGGACGTGAATGACATTGCTTTTCATTCACAGTGGTTTGACCACCATCTGATTAGGGCCCACGGCCAGGTGCAGATGTAAATCTTATCAGGAAATAACTGTTTTAACATTTCCGGGGGCACGTTGATATATTTTGACGGAATCTCACCGTCATTACATGTGTTTTCGGAGGTAAAAGGGAGTCCAGTCTCCTTCAAAGGTAGCCAAAGGCAACTGGACAATTCCACTATATTTCCACGGGAATCAGTAAAGCCCCAGAGTTCAGCTATTTGTCTTTTTAGCCTTTTAGCTGTTCTCTAACTGATTATTGAAGTTGGCCCTTCGAGAGTATCGTGGTGGTTGCGGTTTCGAGGCTCTCGTTTGAGTTATGTGAGTCTGATCATTCACAATGAATGGTCCAGGTCCAGTGAGCATGATTGCGGTTGTGTTCTTAAATTTTATTCTGGACCAGGAGTTGGATAGTCTCCAATTCTTCAGTAAGGAGTGAAGGCTGCGGCCTGCTCTAAGCATTTGAAGTTGCAACTAGGAGTGACTGGAGGATATACGTATCTAAAAGCCTTCTAGGGCGAGGATGATGCTACATTTCATCCACAGTGGTATGATCCGCCGTCTGGTTATTACATACGCAGTTAGGTACAGAAGTAAATCTTATCACGCATAACTGTTTTGAACGGTTCTTGCATATACAAGAATATTCTACTTTAACATCATCACATATTGTTTTTGTTATCATCATGCAGTGTAGGCGCCTGTTTGACTAAGTGTGCTTTTTTTGTGTTAGCTGTTTCTGTTTTCTGTTATTTAAGTTATTTCATGAAATTGTTCATAAACATGTTGTTTTATCTTATATGTATGAGATTTCTTCGAAAACTAGAAAATTTTTAAAAGGCTTTTTGGTTTACTTTTTACTAATAACTATTTCCTTTTAAAACTTAAACTAATCATCTTCTAAACAATATGTTATATACAAATGACATACATATACATATGTAAAAATTATTTTGTGATTAACTTTTATTTTGATGTATTGTATATATTTGATCATTTATAAATTATTTTTAAGGTATCAAAACTGCATTTTTGTTCAAGTACAGCAACATGTAAATGGATTCAGTTAGTTAATCATAAAAAATCTTTGCCCTTATAAAAAAAAAACTAAAAGAAAAAATTAAAGTGTCAAGCTTTCTAAGTTCTATTTTATGTCCTCTTTGTGCCACACAATATTTACCCCTTTTACTGTGTGCAACATTTTTATTAAATTTTTATTTTTGTATTTATGTACCATTCATTGTCTGTATTCATAGTCTAAATTTTAATGCAAACAAAGTGACAACAGCTTCAAATCATGTATTGCTTTATCATGAATAGAATAAAAGGAGTAAAATCTTCTTCGTTATTTATTCCATTCATTTAACTCATGTCGTTATAGTAACAAAATGAAAGCTGAGAAACTTTTTGTATATGAATTTCATTTTGTTCACCAACTTTGTGTTTGTATATCTTGTGGATATTCTTTTGAACATACAGGTTGTCGTTCTTGTTGTTGTTAATTTTGAATAAAAATTTCAATGAATTTTTCTTCTTTATCAGTTTGTTTTGTTTTTGTTTAACTATAAGGATGATATAAAACAAAAAAAAGAGAAATAAGAGTTTTCTCAATACAATCAAAGTGTAATCATTTTGATTGTGTGTGTGTGTGTGTGTGTGTGTGTGAATTTAAGCGTAAGTGCTTGAGCCATTGTTGGGTTTTCATATTAGTTCTCTTCTTTAAAGATAATCTCATTTATGTTTGGAATAAGCTGTAATATTGCAGCTTGAGAAAAATTTATAATTTTATTAAAAGATTTTAAGTCTTTTTACAAATAATAAATAACAATGTATAATCAGCAGATCCTAAATTTATATTCACATCATAAAAAATTAAAAACAATTAAAAATATCGGCGTAATACCTAAAAGAGTCATATATTTCAAAGACTGATATTTTAATTGAAATCTATATTTTACCAAAATATTTGACTTTCAACGAAAAGTCACACAAAATTGGATTTTTTCCTAATCAAAATATGTATATCTGTGCACAACACACTATGGCACGGTATTCTTTTTTCTAAGTTTTTGAGCTGTAAAATAAAGGACATGTTTTGATGTGTTTAACTCCAGAAGCAATATTGTGAAGAAGAAGGGATCTGCATAACAAATATGACACTTTATCAATTTGCAGGATATTTCATATTTAATAAGAAAATAAGAATAAAGTAGGTCATAAACTGAAGCGACTTATATGATTAGATATCCTGCTAAATTAACAAATTTGGTAGACTTTGTTCGTATACAATTTTTTTAATGACAAGACTCATATATTGAAAATATCTGCGGAATAATAACGACTGTTGAAATTCTTTAAAGTCTAATTTTCTTACAGCTGATCATGGCAGGAAGTGTGGCGTACTCAGATCCTTTTTTAACGCTAGATGTATGCTGCAAAAAGTCAGGCTTTTGAATGCTAGACTAAGGTGAAGCTTAAATTTTTATAACTTTTAAATGTCTCCATACTACGATGGATTAGACATTAGGTTTTCAAACAACACAAGCTAGACATATTTCAACTATTAAGCTACTGCAAATAGCTTTCGTCCTAATGAACAATCGAAACTGCTTTCCGTACGCTCTTAGATTTTGAAAATTGGAAAATATTATTTCGCATCATCGCTTGATTTTTGAATTAAATTCTTTAAATTTTTTTTGGAGGAAGCTTCATAATAGAGAGACAGTTGCTGTTGGGCACATTTTGAACGCAATCAAAATTAACCGTAAGACGCACGAAACTGAAATTTTTCCAATTCGAAATTACTAAATTGGTTAACATTAATATCAATTTCTTTCTAAGAATATTTTGCTTATTTAAAATTTAATTTCTCTGTAAAAATAGATCCATTAAAAAATTTTGTTTGTATTTATAAATTTTAACAAAAATTTAGTATATTTTCCTGTTCTAAAATTGACACAGTTAAATAGAATGAAAAATATTCAAAAGAAAATAACTAAAAAATAAATAAATGTGTCTATTGAATCATCTTTTATACACGTGCTAAGTTATCGAATACTAACAACTTGTACAAATATTTTTCTATAATTCCCTTAATAGCCAAACAACATATAAATCAAATTTTACCCATTTGTTTAGCGAATGCGATGAGCTGCCAAGTGAAACAAAGTAGCGCGACTGCTATACACGTGTGTCAAGTGCGTATATTTATACTTCAAATCAGTGTGAATAAATCAGACTATTGGCGCTAAATAACTAATATTGGGGTTGTAATCGCTTGTACTTTTCAAAAACGTTGTTGACGGATGGATATAGTTTTCAAAAACTTAATATACGTTCATTTAGGAAATTTATTTCTTCAATTTTGTTTTTATTCTCTGCTACATTAAAATGGATTTCTGCTTCATCTATATCTATATTTCAATTGGAAGCTCTAGGTTGTCCAGCATTTTTAAGTGATTACATGCTTGATTTGTTTAGTCGAGTGATGAAAATCGTGTAAACTATAAGGCCGGAGAGTTAGTTTTATTCACAGTTTCTTATTTTAGATAAATGTCGGTTTTCCTTTAAACTCATACGACATAGCAGGCTATCGGCTACAATCAAGTTCTTATGGAAACTATTATTTTAATGTATGGAAACACTCCTTTAGCCACAGCCAGCTTAGATTTATTTCTATTTCTATTGGTCCAGGTTCACACACTGCAATTTTAGCAATTTTAGTTGCTCAACTATTGAGTTTTCAGGAGAGAGAGGTGTGATTCGATTTACATCCGCACCTGGCCATGAAGCCTTAATCAGATGGTGGATCTAACCACTGCATAATTTGGAACGTCATGCTCGTCCTAGAAAGCCGTAGCTATAATTCTATGCAACAGAAACCTTCTAGTTGCAACTTTAATGATTCCGAAGCAGGGCTTCAAATCATCACACCTTGTTAAAGAGTTGGAGACTTTCCAACTCCTGTCCAGAACACATGTCTAGCATGCTCACTGGACTGGATCATTCACTTTGCGTGTAATTATCAGTGAGATGATCCTGGCTACCATAAGAATCATTAATCACAACCACCACGATACTCTCATATAGGGGCCAACCTCAATAATCAGCCAGAGAACTATTAAATGTCTAAAGCGACTAATAATGAACTCTGCGAGCTTACTGATTCCCGTGGAAATAAAGTGGAGTTTCCAGTTGACTCCCTGCCTATCTTCAGGGGACTGGGCTCCCTTTTTCCCTAGTTGCACTGTGTCTAGGTAGTCGAAGTTCTATAAAGACCATATTTATGTGCCCCCGGGGGGAAGGAGAGAGAGAAAGGGAATGGAAGGGGAACATAATTGCTCGTACTCTTTTATTTCTTTTTGTTTGCCATTCGTAGTTTTTATTTCTTATTTTGCCGCAGATTTATTTTTGATATTTCTTTTCATTTGTTGTTCGCGTTTTATTATATTGCGGGAAAGTACATTTTAAATCGTTTTGTTTCAAACAAAAAGCTGTGTGTATTTAAGTAAATAGAAAAAGCAAATATAAAAATCAATAAAAATCAAATTCTCTATCAACAAAGCAAGAAATTTAAAGACAAAGAGAGAACAAGAATTCCTGGGCTAAATTATTCGTGACTGAACACTGCAGCAATTTTAAAAGAAAATTAATGAAGAGATGAGCAACTAAAATTGCCCTGTCTGAACCTGGTCTTGGCTAAAAAAAATTGGTTAGTGTTGTCAATACATCCAAGACTGCGAGTGCTTTGAAACAAAAGAAAATCACAAAGTATTTAACAAGCGATTTATTTACATTTAAAAATTAATTACAATTACTTAAGGCTGAATTGGTAAATTCCTTATTACACAGATGAAAAGAAAATGTTGTTTTTGTCAACACGAAATAAGTGGAAGGTTTATTTTTAGAGTTTTGAGCACTGCTTGAAGCATTCAGCTTAAAATTTCGCTTTATTCTTTACAAACTTTTCTTTTTTATTATGAAATAATTAAACTATGCAAAATTTATAAACTACAGAGCTATTTAAAAATCACTTTATAGATGAGCAAATTGCTCGCCCAATAAATTTCTTTAGTCCCTGTTCACACGCTTCAGCTTTTGATTTTTCTATTAGAAAGAAAGAGAAGGTATAAAAATGGAATATGATTCTATTTTACTGCAGTACGGAGCTGCTTGTACTCGGGAATTTCGTTTTGTGTTTCCATTCGTAATCATATACACAAAGTTGTGTTTTTTTGCATTTTTGGCATTCCTGTTTCATTGTTAAAAATTCCACCTTTTTCACTGTTATCAGAAACCCATTCAATGACTTCTCCAAAGCAGTTAGTTACAGACTCCCGTATGTAAATTTTTTTTTACATCCATTTTTTTTTAATAAACGTTGTGTTTTAACTCAATTTTTTCACAACTTGGATGAAATAAAACGTCAAAAAGTACGAATTTTGAGGAAAAGCACAATACGAAAATTGTTGACAGAAATTGTTGCGTGTAGACATTACGTGAACTTTATAAGAAACAATGAGCAGCAAAAGTTGTAGCGTGTAAACAGGGACTTACTCTTTAATTAGTTTGTTTCGTAGATTTTGGTTTTTCTAGCTCTTCATAAAGCAGTTGATTATTTTAAAAACGCTAGAAAAAAAGGTTTAAAAATGGCACCACTGCAGCACAAAAAAACCTGTCTGTATTTTCATTTCAATTGTTTTAATTTTAATTGTCGACTTGCTTTGTTATGCTTTGGAAGTATTAAAGTTGTGTTATTTATTTTTATTATTGTATTTTTTGTTTTTATTATAATATTTTTATATTATTACTAAATTTCAGATGAAAGATATGGATTTGGATTTTTTAATAAATTTATATAGAAACAGAAAGTAAACATAAACATTGCTTATGATGCTGCTAACGCTCTCAAAACAATTAAGTAACTGGCTACACGGCGGAAAATGCAGCTGGCAGAATTTGTAGTCATGTAGTCGTGTTCCTTTCGCGTTAGATGTGGCAAAATTTCTCTTTCTGATTTATTAGAAGAATTATAGATAATGATGATATTTCTGCTCGTTCTAATCTTAAAAAAGAAATTTTGAATTATTTTCCTTTTCTCGAAAACGAGAATTTTAAATAGAATTAAAACAAATTTAATTTTTATGTTATTGCTTTAATCTTAAGAAAGTTCTCTTTTTGATCGCAGTACTATTTTAAACTTCTAAAAAATAGCCTCCTAAAAAAACATAATCTGATTAAGTGTATATAAGAAAATAATGAATTATTTTATACTTAAATATTGACATAATTTTTTATTAATTTTTTTTTTAAATAAGCAGCAAATAATTTCATATCAATCTGCTTTAAATAGAAGAAAATAATAAACAAGAGCAACAATTTTTTTGTTCATAAATAAAAACAAAATAACAAGAAAAAAATTATTAAAGACACAACAACAACAAAAACTATAGAATACAATAATTAAGATAAATAAAACATATTTATGAATATATTTAAAGTCTTAAGTACCGATGCAATTAAGATATATTTTTCTAAATTGCTATGATAGCATGTCATGATGACTATCAAGAAGCAAAACAAATAATTTAAAATAAAAAAATAAACAGAATGAAAAATTTTTTTTTTTAAATATAAATTTGTAAACTTGTTGAAACTCTTTAATTCATGAATGATTTTAATAGGGGGAAATTGATATTTCCTACAGGTGGATGCTTTACGCCCACAACGTTTTTTTTAAATAACATTGTTAAATATTTAACATCAACGAAATGTTGATGAGTAAAAACAAAACACCTAAAAAATTTATTTACGAAATTTTTTTTTAGTATTTATAAAACATAATTTATGCCACGAACACTAGTTTGGCGTTACGTTCACCATCAGACTTATCACTATCTCTATCTATAGCCTGACTACTTCGATCAATAAAAGCCGAAACCGAAACATATTGCCATTCCATTTTTAATTTCTACAATATTCATTTCTGACCCTATAAGGCGAATATATATTCGTTATCAGTATCCATGGAAGTGGATTTAGATTGCCTATCTATACTTTTGTCTGTTTATCCATACCTGGTTTAAAATCAGTTTCGCCAAGAGTGTAAAAGAGCTACAGAATATTTAATCTATCAGTCATACTTTCGAAAGGAGTTCTGTTGAAGTTCAGCAGCATGTGCCCATTAATGGAGGTGTAAAAAGTTATATTAGTTGCTGTATTTACCTTAGGTTTTTCACCTGTTGTTATTGTTGTTTCTTGCTATCTGGAAATTGCACAGAAAAAGAAACAAATAAATAATAAATTATTAAATATGACTAAATTATCAATTATTCGAAATAAAAAAAAAATCGACTATTGCATCATTTTTCTAATATTAAAATTTTATGAGCTGTTTTTTATAGAGGTATAGAACCTTCAGCTGGCAGCCATTACTTAACTGACAGTAATTTTGTCAGCTGTCAAGTATTTGATGTTCACTTTGGTTTGACATTCCAATCTGATCAAGTTTCAATGTCGTGCAAATTGGGTCCAAAACAACAATGTCGTTAATCGTTTTCAAAAGCGTATTTCCTATAGCGATGAAGTTTACTTTTGTTTGAATAGATACGTCAATAAAAAAAGTGAAGTGATCATTATCCTCACGTCTGTGTGGAGACGCTGTTGCATTCAGAAAAACTAACTGTTTGGTGTAATTTATGGGCTAATGAATCATTAGTCCGTACTTCTTTAAAAACGATGGTTGTCAGAACAGCCTCTATAGAGCCATGATTACTGACATTTACAAATATCGATTGGCCTCCAAAATGGTGCAATTTAATGTCACTAGACTATTTTCTGTGCGGATATTAGTCGTTAGTCTATGCCGATAAGGCCGAAACGATTGACTACTTGGAGAAGAACATTCAGCACGTTATTGCCAATATACGACTATAAATGTTAGAAAAAATCATCGAAAATTAAACTTTCAGTTTAACTAATTTCATGGCGGTCATATGTCGGAAGTTATATTTAAATTATAATGCCAAAAGGTAGTTTTTGGAATAAAGTGAATTACAAGTCTATTTAAGAAAATCATTTTTGTTTTATTCCCTTTCAAAATTTTATACCTCTATAATATTATTACTTTTATTAGTCCACTATTTACTATAAGTTTGCGAAAATGATATTTCTCGAGATATCGTGAACAGTGTTGAACAGATTGAATAGTACTCGTGAAACGAATAACTGTCGCTAATTATTTGTTAAAACATCTTTCAAAATTCTATTCGTTTCACATGTTATAGGCTGAATTTTCATTTATAAGGCGGCTTAAGGAAATACCATTGAATTAAGAAGAAGAATCTAAAACAATCTTATTTTTGGAACCATTTTTAATTTAATCTACGTCAATTTACGCTAGATTCTTTTAAAAATAAATATATTATGATGTTATAATAATTATAGTTATTTGACCTTTTTATTATTTTTTTAGTAGTTTATTATTGAAAAATAATAAGAAATAAAATTTTTTAAAAATTTTTTATTTAATAATGACCTAGTGCTTAATAATAAACTTCTAAAAAAATTTATGATCTTCTCATAAAATATTTATTATACAAAAAATATATTTTAAATGTATTACCGCGGGGGAAAGCATATCCATATGGACATATCACTACTACTCATCAATTTTGTACAGAAAATTCAAAAATCATTCATTTCTTAAGCCAAATTGATTAAATAAGAATATTCATTGAAACAACAATACAGAAAGTTAAATAATTTAATCATCGAGGCGTAAACCGTGCGTTTATTGAACCCATAAATGTTACAACTCATTTTAAAGCTTAGAAATAAAATCTTTATATTTATAAACCGCTATATTTTTTTTGACCTTAAACTTGCGGAAAGTCATTCCATAATGTGTTATTATTATTACAAACCGTACAATAAGAATTGCAATCATGTATTTTATTTCGTTGTCATTTGGTTTTTGATATGAAATCTCGTATCATTTACAATAACTTGATGGGGTGAAATGAAAGTAATTGCGCTAAATGTAAGTGCTTGTATAAGCAAACAAAACACAAAATTTAGGAGAATCACTTTATTAATATTTTTGAAAAATACTAAATTTTCTTGCTATTTAAATAAAATTAGTAAATAAATAAATTTTCTTTAAAGTTAAATTATTTTGTTTATTTTAAACTATCAAAACTTTTATAAGTTGTAAAGAATTTAATTGACATATTGTGATGCCCCTACTACTTACTTAGAACAATAATCAAGCCAATTGTCTTACGTCAAATGTGTTATTATTTATTTGAAAAAAAAAATACGTTCTATTCGCTCGTTCGACCACAAAAAAAAAACAGAAAAAAATATACACGCTTTGAACAATATTAATTTATTATTCACATTGCTGGTTCAAGGCTTTGAGTAAAAAAATTAAATAAAATATCTGAACCAACATAAAAGAAAAGTCAAAACTCCTGACAACAACGTCATTTTTTTTTTTTTGGAATTTAAAATTTTATTGAGATTAAAAGTTTATTTTCCTTAGCATGACTACCCGTTCAAAATTAAGCCCCATCTGTGGAAGCCTAATAACTAAAGACTTGAAATTTTTAACGAAAATTTGACCACTAGAGCAATAAAATAAACTATAAAGCTTAAAATAAAAGCATATTTTCAGAGCGATGTGTTTTATATAGACGTATATAACTTTAAGTTGTCAACACCTTTTTAACTTTTTAATTTTGTCTGTTGCCGCATGTTTTATATTTAAGTCCCAACCATAATATGCATAAGCTGGTTTGAGCTAATGTCAAAAATTTAACGAAAAGTCTGTCAAATGCTAAAGCGAATATTTGAAGACTTTTAGGTGGTTATATTGTACTTACATCAATACAGAAATTATTATGCACAGTTGCACATTTGTTTTATTCGTATTTTTGAAAAAAAATTATTTTGTTCTAAATAAATGAAATTTATTAGCAAAAAAACGTTTAATAATCATATTTTGTATACTTAATACTATTCTTAAACAAATTTATAATTTTTTGTTAATAGTTTTAAGAAAGTTACGAAAGAAAAATTACACATTATATTGCTGTATGTATTATTTCGGCCAAAAGTACTAAAAAATACAACTGTGTGCATCATTGAATTTATAAACAATACAAAATTAAATTTTATTGCAAAGTGTGTGTTAAAAAATGGAAAAGAAAATAAAATGTTTAAAGGCCCTTGTTCCTTTGAATTGCTGTTATTTTAAAACGCGTCTCTTTTGTCGTATAAGCTATTTTTCTCTGTACATTTTCTATTAAATTCAGATAAAATATTTTTCGCCCTCCATTGCAATTTGTTTACTAATATAACTAAAACACAATTCAAAATCAGCTGTTTCCCTACGGAATGTGCGATCAGTTTCGTACTTTGCTTATGCAATTGACATTTGGCGAAACTTGACGAAAAGTTTTGCTAAGTACATTATAATTCCCCACATATGATTATTAGGTATTTTTATTTAGTTTTATTTGCCATTTCAGCATGAATAGGCTGACGCATAAAAAGTGCTTAAAAAATATGTAAATTGGACACCTTTAAGATTGTCGTTTATCTCGATTTTCATAAGCGAATTTTGTTTAGCGATGTACCTTGAATAGATACGTCAATTAATAAAACAGACATAATTAAAGCAATGATAATCCTCAAGTGTTTATTGAAGCACCGGATACCAGAAAAACAGACTGTTTGGTGTGCTTTATGAGCTGGTGGGATTATTGATTCATACCTCCTTAAAAAACCATGCTAATTAGAATGTTGCAGTCAATGGCGATCGCTATAGAGTTATGATTAGTGATTTTTTCGTTTATTAATAAAACAACCATGATGTGCAGGACTTGTGGTTTCAACAAAATGACACAACATGTCAGGCAGCCTGTGAAACAATCGACTTATTGAACGAAATATTTGGTAACCATATAATATCATGTATCGGATTAGTGAATTGGCTTCCAAGATTGTATGATTAAACGCCTCTATACTATTTTTGGTGGGGATATGCAAGTGAGAGCTTGAAGGATAACACTCACTGTTTTTCCGCCAATATACGGCCACAAATGTTGGAAAAAGTCATGGAAAATTTTACCTTCAGTTTAGACTAGGTTCGAGTTAGCGCTCATATGCAAGAAGATAGATTTTCATTATAATATCAGACGTTTATCTTTCGAATAAACTAAATTTTACAAAATATATAAAAAATGCAATTTTGTTTTACTCCAACTCAAAGTTTTATACTTCTATAAAAAACAAGTTTTACAAGGTACACTTAAAAAGTATCGGGTTTTTCTAAAAGAAGCTTTTTTCAATTATGGCATTACCAACAACATGATAGTTTTGATATTTAGTTTTTTGATGTATTCGTAGAGTATCCCTGTTGGGTAGTATGTAGTGTGCTAGCTTACATGACTGGGGGTTGTGGGTTCGATTCCCAACAAAGACCTTGGGGCTGCTCAGTGATGAAGGCATAGTTATTGGTTACTGGGCTTTCTTATACGACAGTTAATTTCCGTAACTATCCTTCTACTTTCACAACCTGTCGCATCTCTTCTCTATCCCTTTCCTAAAGAATGTAGCACGGTACTTGACGAAATAGGCATTGTTGCCTGAAGTGCTACTTCCCTTAAAAAAAATACGAAAATTTTGATTCTGGTTAAGTTACATTTCGTAAAATTCATGATATTTTCGGATAACATAATCGTCCTTCTGAGACCGACAAATGTGTTCTCAACCGGGTCGTTAAACTGAAAACATCAACAGCCGTGAGCCATAGTGTTGAAACGGATCCAAATTTGTCAATTCCTCGACGTTCTCAATAATTGGAGTTATCCAAAACCAACACATGGCGAATTTTGCGTAAGGATTTGACTTTGAAGCCTTACAACGTTCAACTGGTATAGGACTTGCAGCCGATCGACCTTTGACATCCATGTAGATTCGCTCGATTCTATCAGAAGCAACCCACTGGTTTTTCAGAAAAAAGCCCATTTTCACTTGTAATGGTCTGTCAGCAACAAAATTAACACATTTGGGCTTCTGAAAATTCTAGAGCGTTTATTGAGAAGCCTTCACCTGCTCAACATGTCACTGTATGGTGCGCTATGACGTCTGGAGACGTAATTGAGTCGGAAATGCGATAACGGTCAATGTATCACGCTATTGCGAAATGCTAACAACTCAATTTTGATCTATAATTGATGACGTGGAATATCACTGGCATATGGTTTCAGCATGACGGTACTACATGTCACATAGCCTATGAAACGTTCAATTTATTGCAAACAAAATTTTCCAATCGCATAAATTCACTACAATCAGCAGTTAAGTCCTTAGCCAGATAGTGTGATTTAACACTACAGCATTATATTTTGTGGGGATACGTTAAGAACAGAGTATATACAGAACCAATCGAATAGATTTCAGCCTTAAAACTCAAAATCTGTGATGTGATTAATGAAATAGAACCGCCCTTCTAACAAAAAGTGATTAAAAACTTTGATGAAAGAATCGACACCTGTCAGCGTGGTCGTGGTGGACATTTGTCAGATATCATTTTTCATTCATAATTGCCGAACTCGTCTCTTCGTAGTACAATAAAAATTTGAATCATCTTAATCTAAATCTTTGTTTTATTTTGTTTTGGAAAACAAACTTCTTGTAAAAAAACCCCTTAACAATCACGGATCAATATTGCAGTCGTTTTTAGTCCACCTGATCCTTTTAAAAGTAATAGCATTATACAGAAATTATTAATAATGGCTAAAAATTAAAATAATTTTTCATTGACTCGTTTGGCTTGCAAGTGATATGAATATTCCTCGTGATGGGTGCGAAAAAAGGTGACGATGTATGTAGCGATTTAGAAAATGTAGTCTGCCTATTTTCTTTAAAAGACAACGCACAAAAAATAAATTAAATACTTTAGCGGAATTAAAAATTATTTATTTGATTATAAAAATATTTTCTTTAAACAACTTAGCCCATTGTGCATAATGTGTACTTAAAATCTTTAAGAGAAACCTTTAAGCAGAAAGTAGTTCAAAAGTTGGCTTCAACAGACGTTATATTGTTTTTGGATATAAAAAGAAATTTAACAAGACATTTCGAAAAAAAGTATAAAGTGTGATTGTTAGAGAAAGGTGTTGGTTATGTGCTAAATATTTCTGCTTATTTACCCATTTGTTAGACTTTAAAAAGAAAAGTACATATTTATTTGTAGATTTTTTTTCTGAAAGAGTTCTATTGTTTCTTTATTTGTAGCAGCTGTCTGCGAAGGTGTTGAATGAAGCACGTAAATGATTTCAATTTCCACATAAATTGCTGTTAATAGAAATATAATAACACAAACAACAACATTGTATTTCTATTTTATTCATAGTTTGTTGAACACTTTCTTAGGTTATGTTTTAATAATTTACATTTCTTTTTTACAACAGAATTTTTTTTTAATCTTTTTATTTCTTTTGCCTTAATTATTTTTAATTTGTTTATTTTATGGCCAACAGTTTAACAGATTTAAATGCCTTTGCTGGTTTTTAATTATTTCGTTAAATCTTTACTTTCCTGCTTTTGATTTTTATTTTATTTAATTTTAGCTTAGTTTTACTAAACCTTTTGTCACTTTTTGTTTTTATTTCTGTAGAATTTATTAAAAGTCATAATGGATGAAATTTGTTTGTTCATGCATTTAAGAGGTAAAATATTTTTTATTCTGCTAAATTATCAGCAACAAAAATGAGTCCATTTTTTTAGGTCAAAACTTATGAATAAAATCCACAAAATGTGAATGAATTATATAAAATATTTTAAGTTTTTTTTTTACTAAATAAACAATTATTTGTAATTGCAATTTTTTTTAACTTGCTGCCAAAAATTATGTTAAGGATAACGAATATGGAAAAAAAATATGCGAAACTACATTCATTATTATTTTATATATTTTATTTTTCTTAATTAAAACTCATTTTTATGCAATTTACGAAAGTGGGACAACCATTCTAATCTCTATGTATTTTTCTATTTCTTTTTGTACTAAAGAGACATAGAAACGTTTTAACATATAAATCTTTGTAATGACAATTAATTAAAAACGATTTAACTTATTTAGTTATAAAATTTTATATTATTTATTAATAAAAGAGATTTTTTTAAATTATTATTTGTTAATCAATATAACTTAATTTAAAGCTTTTCATCTCTTTTAATGTGGCAGTTTTAACCAGTTATTGCATGTCAATAAAGGACTGTACTATAGATTTAGGGATGCCAAATACAAAATTAGCAAATTTCGAAATTCAGAGATTTCTTGGGTTTGATAAAACCTGCGCATTTCTTTCGGGGGAATTTACAATTTTTTAAACAAAATTATCCATGCTGCTTAACAATTTTTCAATATATTGTTACGTTTATAACTTTTATAAGCGTTTTGTTGAGATTTTTTTATTGCAAAATAAATAACACAAAATTTTAAGGTTTTTAAATTAATTACAAGTCTATTTAATTTAACTCCACACAAAGTTGCCACTACAGAACAATTTATGTAAGATGCACGTCTTTACTTAACGAGGAATATTTTTTTTAACTAACTATCCCCTTAGATGCTGCCTTTTATATTTGTCCACTAGAGGTCTAGAAAAATTAAGAATCTCCTACTCTCTTTGTATCACATTTTATTGTTGTTATGTTATTCATTCAATGTTTAGGCGCCTGTAGGCCTGTGCGTATTTTTGTTGTTATGCTGATAAAATTTCTTCCTGGAATTTATTTTAATATAGTTGTTGTTGTCTTGCGTACATTAGTTTTCTTAGAAAACTGTAGGTCTGCGTGTGTTTTTATGCTGATAAAGATTCTTCCTGGAATTTTTTTTAAGATAATTGTTGTTATCTTGTGTATATGTTTTCTTAGAAAACTACGCAATTCGTAAAGAGCACATCCGATTGTTGTTGTTTTACGTGTATAAATTTTCCACGCAATTTTTAACTAGCAAGTTATTGTTGTCATAAGTGAATAAGTTTTCTTAGCAAGCCATGCAGTTAGTAAACAGCATACCCAGTTGGTTTCTTTATCACTTACTTATTATTTTCTTTTAAAACTTAAGCAATATGCATCCGTAACAATATATTGTTTATAATTGAATCCAGAAAACCCTAAGATAATTTCCTTGCTATCTATTAAAAACTATAACACTTTTAAATCTGGTAGTAATCTATTCTCAACAATAAAAATAAATTTTTAAATTTATATGCTATTTTATTTGTGGAGTGTGAAAAATTTTAGAATTGTAGAATACAGTGGAATCAAGTCTAAAAATTAAATTGAAAAATGTGTTTTTGTTTTTTAAATATTTTTATTGACACATTGATTTCCTATTCAGCATCTTTAACGTTTTTGAAATTTCCACTTTAGTGTTATGCTGTCTGTCCCTCTATTAAGAAAGCGCACATTTAAGAACACGAGCGGAAACAAAAAAAAAATATATATATATATATATATATAAATATATATATATATATATAGATATACATTATTAAGGCATAGTGTTATAAAAATAAGTGACGTAATTTTCTTTGAATGAAATCTTGTCAATAATCAGATTATTAATAGCGAAAAAAATATCAAAAGAAATGCCCATTAAATATGTAAAAATAAAAAGCCAGTTTTATTTTTATATGTCGCTATAGGTGTTATTGACTAACACTTAAAAATTTTTATGTCAGATGTTTTTATAGAGGCTTAGAAATTTATGTTGGCAACATTATTTTAAATGGCAATCATTTCGTAAATCGTAAATATATTTAAATTTAATTCGGTTTGGCATTTCAGCATGAATAGATCGACCTCTAAATATCGATTCCAAATTGGGCGTTGATTTTCACAAGCGAATTTCAATTACAGATGAAAGTAAGTTTCATTTTTCATGATGAGTATCAATGTAATAAAAATTGTATTAATGTTAGCTGTTTTTAAAGAAATATAGGCAAAGTTTTAAGTTGGCAACACTTTTTCACCTGGCGGCTATTTTTAAGCTTTGAAGTAATTTATATATATTTTGGCTTAGCAGTTCAATATAAAAAGACCAAATCCTGAACAACGCAAATGTGCAAATTGGTCCCGAGACAAAAACTCCTTAAATGCTAATTTTAATAAAAACATTTTGTTTAACAATGAAGCTTAGTCTTTTTTTAATGGATGCGCCAATAAACAAAACTGCCGTACTTGGAGTGATGATAATTCTCAAGTGTATGTTGAGACGCTGCTACATCCCGAAAGAATCACTCTTTGGTCTGCTTTATAGGCTGATGCACTAATTGGTCCCCACTTCTTTAAAAACGCTATTATTCAGAACGTTACAATCAATGATGACTGTTAAAAGTCAAAATTACTGACTTTTTCCTATCAATCGAACAACCATGATGTGCAGAAGTTGTGGTTTCAAAAAGGCGGCACAATATGTCACAAAGCTCATGCCACAATTTGTTTGCCAAAGGAACTTTTTGGTAACATCATAGTTTCATGTTTCGAGCCCAGGGATTGAATCCTGTTATTTAACGGCCCTGGTCTATTTTCTGTGGGGATATGTGAAGTCGCTAGCTTACGTCGACAGACCTGAATATGACTTTCAATTTGGAGTGCACCATTCGCCGTGTTATTGTCGATATGTGACCACAAATATTGGTAAAGTCGTTAAAAATTGGACCTCTAGAATAGACTACGTCTGAACCATCCATATGGTGGTCATATTTAACAGAAGTTATATTTAAATTATGATGCCGGAAGATTGTCTTTCGTATAAATTTCAAGGCAATTTAAACAATTCAACCATTTCAAAGTTTTATACCTCTATAAAATTTACTTTTTTGTTTTGTGTTTTTTATCAATATTTTTTAAATATAAATGATCTCAAAAACGTAAATTATTTATGCATAGAATTTAATATGGAAAAATCTAACAAAAATTTATGGAAAATTGAAAAAGCTTATTTTGTTTAGTTTTAGCTACCAAAGTGTGAGAATACAAAAAAACAAATGTAAAATAATAAATAAATGATAAATAAAAAATTTATCTTTAAGAGGCAATTCTGAACATACCGTGAATAGTGGGGGCGTAGTTAAAAAAATAATAATTATTATATTAACACTAAAACACAAATTCTCCTTTAATTAATCGAGATAAATATTGATTATCCACACCACAACAATTTACTGGAAAAATAATATTTGATTTGTTACTTTTCCACGACTTTTGTCTTATTGCAAAAATCTTTTAGTTTGCATAAAACAGTATCCAAAATTTTATATGCTTAATCGGTTAAGTAGATTAATATTATATACACCAATGTCAAAATAAATAAATAAATAAAAAACACAGAAAACGCTTTTAGAAATATTTAGTTTATTAGTTTCTTTAGAACTGATAACATCATCGGACAACAAAAATTGTATTTTCAGGCTGAGAAAAATTTCAATTTTACAAATAATCTTTAATAAATATCTTTTTTCTTTTTAACGATCTTTTTTATATAATTTTTCTTCTCGATATTTCGCTTTCCTTTGGAAAGCTTCTTCAGGAAAAAATTTTTTATATTTTTGAAAACAAAAAATTATTAATTATTAATTATTATTATTATTGTTTTCAAAAATATAAAAATTTTTTCCTGAAGAAGCTTTCCAAAGGAAAGGGAAATATCGAGAAAAAAAATTATATAAAAAAGATCGTTAAAAAGAAAAAAGATATTTATTAAAGATAAATAAGAAAAGATCGTTTAAAAAAACTATAAAAATTTTAAAAATAATACAATATAAAAAAAAATAAATAAATTTCAATCAAAAATTATTTTTTTTTTCGAAATATTAATACATGGCTATGGAAATAATTTCAGATTTATGGCCACCCCGCCTACCCTTCAGGAAATGCGTTTAATTTTACTTTTTAGAGCACCATTGGGCGTGTTTCAAGAACGACATAAACAATGTTGACGTTGAAGCCATCAATCATTGCTGGTTTATTAGCATAAGCCATACACTTGTCGCGGCGCCCTAGCTTATAAAAGATGGGTGTCAAATACCATGACTATTCCTCAAAATCAAGTTATTAAACTTTGATTTGAAATAAGTTAATAATTATGCTCGCCGTATGGCATATGGCGTCATCTTAGTGAGCCGCACAGAACAATATCATCCATATTTGCAAGTCAAAATTTGTTAATCATGGTAAACCGGCAAAACTTGACCTCGTAAATTGAGTTTTTTGTCTCTAATATATTTTCTATTTCATTAAACCATATTCGTAATATTCATGATTTCTGCCTGTTTTGGTGTTCTTAAACAACATTAACAACCTGCTATTAGTTGAAAATGGATGCAAGCTAGTTGGTATCATTCTTGGCTCCAGTTTGCACCTGAAGAGTTGCACAAAATATTTTTAATGACTCAGCAATTTTTGTTGTTGTTACAGTTTTATATTTTTTGCAGCTGCCCAATTTTCCTAAATGTTTCTTTCAGTTTTTGTTATCATTTTTCAAGGTTATTAAGATTTTTAAACTACTTTTATTTGGGTACGGTTTTCCGTTGGGTACGGTTTTCCACATTAATAAACTACATTTAGTAATGTGCTGCTCTTAATATTTTGGCCACTTAGCTTTAAGTAAATTTATCAACCAAAAACCTAATGGTAGTTTTAAGTAAAAGTATTTCTTAATGGGAAAGTTACAACTGTGATATTTTCAGCATTTTTCAGTAAATACCATTAAAAGACATAAAAATTTAAAAGCCGCGAAATGTAAGAAAAATTCTCTTCTGTACAAACTTTTTTCCTAAAAACGGAAGCCATTATCTTTCTTTTTCTTTAGGTTATAACTTAATTTTCTATCTTTCCTATCTGCTCACTAGTCACTCAACAACATTTTAAAATAAATCTCTCCACCTCATGTATTATTTTTTCTTACTTTATTCCTATTAAAAAAATTATTGTGAACTGATTTTTTTTCTTTTGTTGTATAGAAAAATTACTAAAATTTTGGTATAAAATATTTTTATATAAAATATTTAACTTTTGTTTTGTTTCTTTTTCTTTAAAGAAACGTAAAAGAAATCACTTACGATAGTTTGCAAATTATTGACAATTTTTTAACCGAAGAATTCGCTTTCAGTTTCAGTTGAAGAAAAACAATCTCCTTTTATTGTTGTAACAAGTTTGCCACCAACCTGAATAAAAGTTTGTCTAAAATGAACGAAATCTGTAAAAAGCGAAAATTAATGTAAACGACACGTTTTAAAATAGAATTCTATTTTTCTTAGAATATTTTTCGCCGGAAATTAAAATATACAAAAATAAAATTGCACAATGTTCTTTCATTGTTATGTTTTGGTTATTTCAGTTAGAGCATAAAGATAAATAACTACCCGTTACTTTTTATTTATAACTCTTAAAAATCAAAGTTTTGAAAAGTTATATTTTTCAACTACTAAAACTAAAATTCTTTCGCGAGTTAAAAAAAGGAACTCACGAACAACGATTGAGAAATTCTTCCTGGATTGATTTGTTTGCAGCTGAATATAGTTCTTCCTTTTCTTTCTTAAAGCTATAAATATTTTGGCATGAAAAGGCTAAACAGAAAACGTATTACCGCTTGAAAATGTTCGAAAATACTAAAGTGCTGCAATTTAATATTTTTCTATTTCTTCAATAAATTTTTTTATAGAAAAGTATTTTTATAAAGTATGTTTTTTAGAATTATTTTTTTAAATTGAATGAAGTTAAATATGAATTTTGTAAATTAACATTAAATACACCTTATTTGAGAGATAATCTTTTGGTATTATAATTAAAATATGATCGCAAGTGCTGACTCGGCTTAGGATTATATTAAAATCCAAGTCTCAAAGACTTCTTCCAATACGAATGTTATCACTTCTGAATATCAGCGTAGACTAACTACTTTACATATCGCTTCCCCCCGGAGGCACATTATAGTCTTTTTGGAACCTACTATTCCATTTAGACTGGTGTCTTGCGGGGTATAAGGGAGCCCAGGCCCCTCAAAGGCTAGTAGGAGTCACCTGGACAATCCACATATTTCCACGGGAAATCAGTTGCCCCAGAGTACACTATTTGTTCTCTTTAGACAATGATGTGCTCTGACTGGTTATTGAGGTTGGCCCCTATATGGGAGTATCGTGGTGGTTGTGGTTTCGGACCCTCGTGAGAGTTTGTGGATCGAATCATTCAAATTAACACAATGAATGGTTCAGGTCCAGTGAGTATGAATGCTGGCGTGTTCTTGATAAATAAGAGCTTCATGCGTTCTGGACCAGGAGTTGGAAAGTCTCCAACTCTTTAGCAAGGAGTGAAGGCTGCGGCCTACTTCGGGCTTTCGAAATTGCTACTAGAAGTGACCGGAGGATATATGTATTCGATGGCCTTCTAGGGCGTGGTTGATGTCCAATCAACCAAGTGGTTTGACCACCTTCTGATTATGACTATATAGTCGGTGCAGATGTAAATCAAATCACGCTTTGTCTTGGAGACAAATTCACGAAGCCAAAACGTGAAATTATGCGGTTACCAAATATATCTTTTAATGAAACAATTTGTGTGACATGTTGCTCCGTCTTGTTGAAACCGTAGCTTTTGCTTTTTTTTTCCCCCAGCACTCAGGGGATGACCCCTACCTATGCAATGCATTGTGCCAGAACTAGGAAATTAGGTTACGGGAAGGAGGAAAGAGGGAGTAGTGTCTGTGGACATTCGATTTGAACTTTCTCAGATTGTAAGTGACAGGTAAGACCTCCAAAGGGATCTTATTCCACATGCTTATTATGGTTGTACAATTAATGAGTCATCAATGTCTGTAACGTTCGGGCTAGCATCGTTTTTAATCAACAAATGCTGTCATTTGTAAATTTGCAGCATTTTTTTAAAGATGTGAATAATATCTTCGCAATAATAATGATATATTTTCTGTTGCTCTTAATTTAGAAGATATAAAGTTTTGAATTTATCTTTAATTTAATTCTTTAAAAATTTCTTCATAAAATTTCTTTATTTGTCCTGAAAATCTCATTTGTATTTCTTTGTAAAAAAATCCTTCATATTAAGTAAATTAAAAATATTATATAATATTACGTTCGCCAAGTTTAGAAAAACCAGTTGTAAGCAATAAACACTTCAACTAATAATTAAGTTTCTTAATAATAATTATTAACCTTTGCTAACCTAAAAACTTACACAGCCTTTCGTTGCTGTAAATATAAAATATAATTTTTTACGATACTTTTTCTAAAATAATAATTCTTAACTTAAGGCTTTTGCTATAATTAAAAGTATTAATTTGTATATAGCAGAGAGTCAAGGATACTTTTTTATACCTTTTAGTACTTTTTGCTTCCATCCATGCAATGATACAAAAAAGCAAATGATATAAAATGTAAACAGAAACAAGAAAATAAAAATACTAGAAAGTTAAATTAAAAAAAAAAATATACCCGAAAAAATAAATTCTTAAAAGAGGTCGAATATTGTTATTGCAATATCAGGTCATTAGTTTTCACTTTATATGTGTGTTTATTGATCCAAGACTTATAGCCTTTTGTAGTTTCCTTCTTTACTTTGGCCGCCATGACTTTTTACACTTTAAATCATTGCCTGCTGTAGATGAATCTGCTGTCCTTTCTTTATTTGTAAAATTGTATATTTGTTTGTCAGTCAGTCAGTCAGTGTTATTTTAATGGCGACAATACAATTTTTATTTCATCCAAACATTGTTATCTCACCGTTAAAAAAAAATAAACACTATTTTTAAATGTTGTTGCTGCTTTTGTTTTATTTGGCTATAATTTTCGCTATTTAAAAGCTTTTTTCTCTTTTTACCTTTAGTATTTCCTTTCCGATCATCTTTTAATTTTTTTTTTCGTTTCTATTTTTTAGTTTCGTTTTATCTTTTAAGTTTTTATAGCTTTTGTTTTATGAGCTGTGTAATGAGATTTAGGAAAGGTATGGAGAGTGCTTAAGAGTGTGGCGATTGATTTATAGATTTTAAATAAATTTCGTTTAGGGAGTTTTTGTATATTTTGAAAGATTTTTTCTTCAGTATATACAGAAGTCTTCCTGTTAGTGTGAAATATTTTACTCTACTTGTTTTCCTATTTCCTTTATTTAATACTTTGTGGCTCTGTCGATGGTAGATCCTGTAGTGCTTTTGCTTACTAAACATAAGCTATCTTTATGTAGCTATCCACGCAATACCACTGTTTTACTTCATAAATTACTTGATGCCCCTTTATAACTGGCAGCCATCCAAGATTCCTTTTAATGTGTCAAGAGCCAGAATGTCACTCACAACCAGCTTTATTATGTAGCAAACAATACCTTTTAATTTAGTTATGATTGTACACATACTAGCGTCCTCTTTTCTTCCTTCACTTATTTTAACCCTACCAGTGGCTAGGCTTGGCTGACCATGAAACATCTGCCGCGGGTGCACAAAATAATACCTATCCATGTGGCACTAAACTGGCGGTGGTCTTACCACAGGCTGATTAAAATACGTCCGCCACTACCCCAGAAGCTCATAACACACTCCGGGTGGGAGTTTTAGAAGCACAGTAAGCAGGGCGGGCGGTGCTCTTCCTCTTTTCGCTTGAGAGTCTAAATAATGATTTTCCTCTCAATTCTCTAATGCAGAGACTCCTAAAAGGGTTTGTAGGCGGCTTTTTCTATTAAGAACCCTTTCTAGGCAACGCTGCATACAATAACTATTTTTTATCTTAATATTCATATCACTCTGTTAGGGTTGAACTTAAGAACATCGCGATTTTCTGTTTTGCAACATGTATTTACCTTTGCCAACATAACCACCGCAGTTGCTCACTATGTGTTAGCTAATTTTGTTTTATTCTATTACCTCAGCACTTTGCTCATTTCTGAATTGACATGATTCACCTATTTTTTGCTAAGCTCTAAGGAATAGCAATAGCAAAAACAACATTAGCTTTTAGTTTTTTTTTGAAAGCATGTAAAGAATTGCCAGATTTTCGTTTCGTTGCAATTACAACCGAGTAGAATTATAGTTGTAACTTTCAGGGAAAGATTCTTAAGTAGATCACTACTGTAACTTTGCTATGGCTGTATAGTATTAAATGTTAAAAAATGTTGTAAAAATTTCTATTGACACCCCTGTCATTTTAACCAAGTAAAAAACCTTAAACAAGGTATTTGCTTTAAAAGCTAATTAAATAATAAAAATATTTCTGGGTTCTTGACGAAGGAATATGCAAAGAACAAAAATAATTTCTTAAAAAATTTTTCTACAATTGAATTCTATCGCTTTGGTGTTGCTTAAATAAAGCTGCGGTAAAGCAGTTGATATATAAAATATTAGGGACTAAAAAAAAAAATCCTATCGTGCATCTGAACAAGCCATTCGTCGAACTGTCGATAGATTTCGTACCACATACTCTCTAGAGGATGCAATAACACCAACACGTCGAAGGAATGTGCGTACTGAAGAGAATATCGCCGCTGTAAACGAAAGTGTGCAAGAAGATCCAAATTTATCAATTCGTCGTCGGTCGCAGGAATTGGGGCTCTGTCCGTCCACTACGTGGAAAATTTTGCACAAAGATCTCGGCCTACACCCGTATAAGTTCCAGCTGGTGCAGGAATTGAAGCCACGAGACCATTATATGCGTCGTTCTTTCGCCGATTGGGCTCTAGAGCAGTTGGCAACTGACCCGTTGTTTTATCGCAAAATTGTGTTCAGCGATGAGGCGCATTTTTGGCTTAACGGGTTTGTTAATAAGCAAAATTGCCGCATATGGAGTGAGACCAATCCGCAACAGACCCTACAGACTCCATTACATCCAGAAAAATGCACCGTTTGGTGCGGTTTTCACGCTGGTGGCATCATCGGACCTTATTTCTTCAAAAATGAGGCCGGAGCTCGCGTTACGGTCAATGGAGATCGTTACCGCACCATGATCAATGATTTTTTGTTTGAAAATATGGATGACATTGATCCGGACGAGATGTGGTTTCAGCAGGATGGCGCTACGTGCCATACAGTGAACGCAACCATCGACTTATTGAAATCAAAATTTGGCGATAAGTTGATTTCGAGAAATGGACCTGTCAATTGGCCTACAAGGTCGTGCGATTTGACACCACTCGACTATTTCCTGTGGGGCTACGTGAGTCACTGGTTTATGCTGATAAACCAGCAACAATTGACGCCTTGGAGGACAGCATTGTTCGTGTTATTCGTGACATACGCCCAGCAGTGCTCGAAAAAGTGGCCCAAAATTGGATGTCCAGAATGCGCTTCGTCAAGAACAGCCGCGGTGCCCATATGCCCGAAATCATTTTCAAATGTTAATGTCACGTATTGATCCTTCGAATAAAAAAGAAATTTTGATTCAATTTAATTTTTTGTGTTGTTTTTTACAATTTCAAGTTCTATCGGGCTTAAAAAAACACCCTTTATTTTATATACTTTTTTCTTGTTTTTTTATTTAATAATATTGTCTATATATTTTGTTTATTACAGATTACAACAACAATTTTGTTGATTATTCACAGTGGATGATTTTTTGTGAGACAAAATAAAGGTAATTTCTATAAATTTATTTCATAAATATTAAAATAGAATAGTAATTTAAATTTAAAAAAAAATCTATGTTTTTATTAGTAAATAAGAGTTTCGGTATTGGTCCCTCTGCTAAGGTGTAAAGGAGTTAAGAAAGAAAAATAATACTTTTTTCCAGCAACCGGTGTTTTAAAGTTTAAGGAATATAGTTATACATTCAAAGCGTTTAAGTTAATCCATACTCATATCTTTGCCGGCATATGCGAATATCACATTTCTGTTTTAAATACCGTGGATTTGGTATTAAGCTGTTTGGATTTCTTCCGCCAGTAAATGATATACTGTTGTCATTAATTTCTCTCTTAGCTGGCTGTTTGTTCCATATGACGATTGCTTTCTATGTGAAGACATCATTTTAATGTCTGTATCAAAAACGGTCTTACAAGTTGCTTAATTACGAGGAAAAGCGGCTCGAATTTGACAAAGTGTTCCATTGAAATTTGTATAGTAAATTTTCACAATTAAAATTATTTAACTTTAATTCTTAAACTTTAAATAAATGTCAAAAATTAAATAAATGTCAAAAAATGACAGCTCAATTCTTGACATTTAATTATTTGACATACAATTTACTTGTTAACCTTAACCTTAGCCCACCCGTTATCTATGCTAATAGTACAGATAAGAACATGGCTTGAGAGTGATGTCTTCAAATCGAAAGCACTCGCCGTTCATACCGAACGAAAAATAATGACAACAGTCGTTGGTATTCTTTGATGCCTCTTTGAATTGTTTTTTTTATATATTGATGAAAGTGAGATTTTTGTGAATATATAACATGATGACAAAAATTTTTTTTTTTTTTAAGGAAAATTACCAAGCGACTCATAATTGGTTGTCAAAAAAAGGATTGCATGAGAAAGAAATGTCTAACGTCTTATATTTGACGTACCAACTGTCTGCTGTCATTATTATCATATTCATGCGCTTTAGGTATATTAAGCTCTGCTGTCATGGAGTGATATTCGCAAGGTAGTAAGCCTTACTTTATTAGGAGCATGCTCGAGTTACGCATGTACTAAAGCAAATTGGCTTATTTTATATTGTTTAACGTTTTAAAAATTCATCGTTATAATAATACACAATTATTTTTTAAAAAAGGACATTTTTAAAAAATACATAATTGAGCTTAAATATTAAATATAACAACCATTGCAAAGAATGCGATTTACTCTAGTTACTGACATTATAACAGAAATTAAAGAAATAATTCCTGTGTTAACTGAGTACTAAATTGGAGAATTCGGGTATGCGAAATTAGCAAGCTCTGATCAGAGTGTGATTTGTTTTACATCCGCACCTGACTATGTAGCCTTAATCATATAGGGGCCAACCTCAATGATCAGTCAGAGAACTATTAAATGTCTAAAGAGACAAATAATGAACTCTGTGGCTCACTGATCCCCGTGGAAATAAAGTGGAGTTTCCAGTTGTCTCCCTGTCTGACTTCAGGGGACTGGGCTCCCTTTTTCTCCCAGTTGCACAGGTCTAGATAGTCAAGTATTCTATAAAGACCGATAAATGTGCCCCCGGGGGAGGGGCCAGATCTGATCAAAAATAGCTAAAAGTTTTCAAAGAGAAAGTGAAGTTTTAGCTAAAGGGCAACCTTTTTTTCTTCTGTACATACTGTAACAGTTCGCTGAAATCTCACAGGACTTTGCTGAGAAAATAAAATCATTTAAAATGAATACATTTTTATTGCTATGGCTTGCAAAAAAAACGATTCAATATAACACGTGTTACAATTATGACAGCGGATAATTGAAAACACATAATCAAATAATGTTAGATATTATGAAAGTGAAATCTTTCTTTAAAAATAGAAGGTGTAAAATATGAATGGTGTAAATAAATAGCATATCGGCTAACTTCACTTTGGTTTTGAGTTATTAAACCACTTTCTGAACTCCTTGATAATTTTATTTTTCGCATGGTTTTCTGATAATAACAATATCGTTTATTTACTTGGAATATAAGTTTTCAAGTAATTTTTCTTGGTTTGAATAGATTTGTAAAGTAAAATGAATTTAAATATGACTATTAATCTAAGCAATTTTATTTCGCGCTTGATTCCTTTAAATAAATATTTCATGATATTCTCACGAAATATTTATTACAAAAATTTTCATTAAAAAATATCACGAAATATTTATTTAAAGGAATCTAGCACGAAATAAAATTGCTTAGATTGAAGATGAATTCCATGGATTATAAATTACTTATGACTATTAATAATATTAATTAACTTTCTCGTATGCTAATAGCCCAAATTTATTTTAAATAAAATCATTTAATTTATTGTTGGTCGTATAGCTACTTCCATTAGCCACTCAATGATTGTTCAAGAAAACTTTAAAGCTTTAATAACTATTATTTAATTTAAATGTTTTATGTTAGAATAACATTTAGCCTAAAAGTAGGCCTTGAGTAATTTTTGATTACAAAAAATTTTCTTTGAGTTTTTTCTTTCTTTCAAAGAAAAAGGTAACTTTTGTTATTAAATGCTCACTCAAGCAGGCATTTTGCAGTTTTTTAAATTTTTTTAAATTTGCTATTGTAGTTTGATTATTTTTTCTTATATATTTTCTTATTTCCTTTTTTATAAGGCGCTCTATTTGTTTGTTATGTTAATAAATAAAAATATTTAATACAAAGTTCGGTATTAAGAATGATATCATAAATTTCAATTTTATTTTATTTAAATTATTTCTTATTGAAAATTTTGCTTTTTTTTAATATTTTTGGAATATTTTTTCATGCAGACTTTAATAATTTCTGAAGCGATTTTGTAATTTTTTTGAAAGTGCAGGTGATATTAGAAAATTTTTGATCCTTTACGCATAATTTTTTAGAATAATTATTAACAATTAAAATGTAGAGATGTTTTTTTTCTTTACGCAATTTTTTATTGTAATTTGTTGGAAGTTGATACCCTAATACAATTCAAATGCTTACAACACTGGTATCAATGCTATGTTTTAAATATGTCAAACTGTTTCGTTAAAATATTGTAAATATTGTTCATTACTTTTTAAAATTTTCATGTAACAAAAACCTTCTGTTCTTAAAATCCTTTTTTCTTAGTATACACACACATTGCAATAAGACTATTAAAAACGACATAATGTTTTACTTTAATCGGAAAACTTTTAGGTTCTGGATTTTACGCTAACTGCATTGTAGCACAAATCTTGTAACAAAATTTGTTAGAATAAAGCTTATCTGTACATTGCACTCTTTAAGCTTATTTCTTTGCTGTTAAGAGATTTCCGACCCCTACATAAAAATGTTTATGGGTTTTGTGAGCCTCATAGAGGCGTGAACTTTATAGGCGTGAAGATGAAGATTTGTTGCGCAAAAAGCCTCTTATGATGCAAAAATGTTGCGAACGTCGATGAGTAGATGTTTCAGGCTTGTTCTCAAAACTTTACTGTAGAAACAAATAATAAGGTTTATATCAGTGCCTGGGCTTTTGGCCCTAATCTGTCGGTGGTTTTACTGCATACACACTTTGGTAGAAATTTTTAAGAACACGTCAGCACCGCCGTTTCGCTACTCCCTGCACGAGAGTTAGAGATTATGCAACTCCTTGTCCTGTTGCATGCACAAGCTACGACATTTTGTGTTAAGCCTGCGTTAACATCTCTTCGGAAGCTTTCCAAAAGCAACTGATTTAAGCCTACGGTTACCACATTGATTCTCGATGAGACCTCACTCAATAACCAGAAGAGGGCCGTAGTCCTGTGGGCAACTGGTTTCCACGATACCAGTATGTGTGTATGAAGTCACTGATTGCACTCCGAGAATCCTAAGTTTCTCTTCCAGTTTACGGCTCCTCCAAGCCTACACAACTGTTGCCGCCTTTTACCCCCAAAAACACTAAAACACTTGCCAAGAAGGAGAGCCCCCGAGGGTATACTTTGCTGTACTCCAGCTTTGTTTGCAGCTTTACGGTCACTACGAACATATTGTTTTTATCTATTGTGTTAGCAACAATATCGTCAGCCTTCAATTAAGCGATTAAATTATACACAGTGGTCTCGCTAGAAGTCTGAAAAGAAAAAGTGATACAGTGAAATTTCCGCCATTTTTACAATTAAAAGTCTTTGCTCAATAGTGTAAAGTTTCATGCTTCAAACTTCTCAATGCTTTATTAAATTAATGTCAAAGGATGAGAGCGTCATTCATTTGTCCACCCGTTATTTTATTAAATGATAGGTTGTCGGATAAGAATTAAATTTTGACAAAATGATTACAGAAATATTTAGAGTTTTTATCAAATTACACGATTTGTTTAGACAAGCTATTTACTTTTTGCGTTTATACAGTAAACGATGGTAACTTTTTCACGTTAACGCCTAAAAGCTGCTATTCTTATATTTACTCGACAACGTTCACACTTAAACTGCTTTCTGAACTGTTGCGTCTTCTTTCGACAACGTTATTCACTCCAACTTCGTTATTGACCAAAAGAAGGAGTTTACATAGTTTTCGCGCTTATTTTGTTTGTTTATCAATATAATTATTTAACCAATACTTTCCTTTAAACTGTAAATTATGATTTATTTTTTTTTTCGATTTAGAAATTAAAAATTCTTATATATTTCTAAAGAAAAAAAAAGTAGAGAAACTAAGAGACAAAAGACAAATAAAATCATTAACGTAGGTTTTTTTATTTTTTTTATTACTATTGTGATTTCGCAGCAGTATTAAATTCTTCGCAGATAAGCCGGAAAACAAAAATACTAGAGAAAGAGAGATTAAATTATTCCTGCTTTAATTACACAGTGCACAAAATTAAAACCCTTAAGTATTTGGTTTGCTTTGCACAATAAATAAAATTGTTAGTATGCTATATTATTATCTCTCCTCTCTCATTTTTCAAATCCTGTCATACTGTCATAAGTAGATTGTGCTATCCAACTACTAAAGCTAACAAAAAAAAAAAAACAGGGGAAGAAATTTTTGGTAAAATAATTAAATAAAGAAAAACTATGAAAAAAATATATTTTGAAATGGCATCGTACCCAGAGCGTAATGGAAATATTAACGTAAAACTTTGTTTAACAACAAACAGTTTTAAAAAGCTTCAAATAATATCATTGTTAGTGTTATGCTAAAAAGTATAAATATAAATAAGTAAACAAATCTGCAAAAACTTAAAGAAAAAAATTGTTAAAATTTTGCTTACCTCCGTTTTTTACTTTTGTTTATATTTTTATGTCTCCATGTCTACGTGTTTAGCTAACTGTCTGCATGTTAAGTGTTTCACATATCCAATATGCAACATGCATATGAACACTCGCTAGTTTTATTACTTTTTTCAAGATTGCCTTCGTCTATGTGTGCTGCAGTAGTATTTTTGTTTTTCTTTTTCATGAGCTTAAATTACATTCCCACAGTTAAGGAAATTTTATATTGTGTGGTTCTGAGAGTTTATACAAAAAAAAAAGGAAGAAAATAAGGTTGAATTTAAAATTAGCTACATATCAATTTGCTAAGATATTTTTATGTCAACAGTGTTTCAGAAAATATTTTTACCGCTTATTTACTCGCACTAACTCTTTTAATTGCCCTAAAAAATCTAGATAATTTAAAATTTTTGTTGATAACACGGTTTAGCAATAACAATGCAACTTTCTTGTCGATGTTTAAAGTAATACTGTCATTGTGCGATTTATATTTATAGGCGAGTTAAATCATCAAAATTCTTCCAACATGGATAGATATGGCAAAGCTGGTTCCAGAAAAAAATTTATACAGCCCTCAAAAATTTGTCTCTTTTAATTTATAAACAAACTATATGTCACAATTTTCCATTTGGTTAATTTGCTATAGGCGACTTTTAGCTTTTTTAGCTTTTTAGAAAAATATTTTTTTACGCTTTCAAATGTTTTTAAAAAATATCCCATATAGTCAATTCTGGGTTGTAGTAGATTTCTATCCCGTTTTGTTCACCTGTGAAAAATGTGTATAATTACCATTATGCTTAAGCTCTTCTTGTCTTATGTATAACACTTCGAAATTAATAGGATATAGGCGGTATCCCTTCAAAGGAATGAGTCCTAAGTTGTTTTATAATTTTACTGATACCTGTTATTCTCGGACGCTACATGACTTAGATGACATTTACATAATAATTCATGTTCAATTATTTAATATTTAAAGATTGGATCGGCGGTTCTTTTTAAGAAAATGCGAGTCTTATGATTTATAAAGTTTGGATTTATGATTGGATTGAATTTTATGAAATACAAATAAATAAATTAATTTAATTTAACAATGTGTAAAGAGCTTAGGAACTATTTATTTTTAGTAAGTATAATATTATACTAGGGAGCAAAACATTTTTAAAAAATCTTTGTAAACATGGTTTAATTAAAAGAAAAATTAGCTTAATTAGAAAAAATTACGATGAGATCAGCTCGCTGATATAGTTAAAGTTAGAGTGGCCATCTAGACAGTCAGTAAAATAATCCCAAGATAGGTTATGAATAATTTGCAAAAGATTATTTTGAACGACCTGGAATTTTATAATTTGACACTGACAGTAGAGTCATGCATTGCTGCATGAAAATATCTGCACATTTCTTATTTTTTCACTTTTCTCTCCCTGTGTAATGGGGCAGCATTAAACAATGTAGCTTGAAATATTGATTATGAGATTCTTATTTGCACTACTGGGCTTAGAATTCTTGTTTATTAGAGTATAATCCTAATTAGTATAATCCTAATTATCTTGTTAGTTTTGTGTATCAATAAGGAATATGATTCCTAAATTTGAATATCGGGTGTAGGTGATTATTTTAATAGCCCAAGCTATTTAATTCTTGGTGTTGAGGCATTTAACACGGCTTGCGGCATTTGAAAAAGTAGATTACTTGAGTCTTTTATGTATTGACTATAATATTCCATTTTGTTAAATAAACATAGTGTTACATTTATTCCTTTTAATAACCGTTCTATTATTTTAAGTTCTTATATCTCAAAATAATAACAGAATACTTTAGAGTTTTAGATTAAGTTAAACGATTTATTTTAATTACTATTGATGTCTTTACTCACTGATGTCTCAACTTGAATTGAATTATTTGCCCAGCAAGTGGTGCCTATATATTGTTATTTTATGCGATTCTCCGGCATAAAAAAATATCCTACTATAAGATTTCCACATATTGTTGTTGTTATTATCATTCAGTTTAGCCACTTGATTAACTATGTATTTTGGTTTGTTCTGTGTTAGTTGTTTTTGTGTTCTCTCAAATGCTTATTTGGTAGAATTTCTTATAAGCAGGTTACTGTTGTCTTGTGTGTATAAGATTTCTTAGAAAACTATGAAGTTTGTAAAATACACAGTGGCCCGTGTATTTTTTATGTCGTCGTAACAATAGGCTTCTGCTAATACATTTCGAAGATTTAAGAGCATATCATCAGCTAGAGTACCTGAACTAAGGATAGCCTTATCATCAGTAAATGTGGATTTATTACATCCATTTAATGTGGGGCAATCTGCGGTAAATATATTATATAAAATAGAAAAGAAACTGGAGCTCTGAGTATAACCAGCAAGAATTTCTGTTTAAGTGGAATGTTGGTGTCCTATATATACTTCATATTTGCGATTAGAAGGAATACTATGAATCAATTAATTCAGATTTATTGGAAAATTATAAACTAATAACTTAGCCTATGCTAAGTTAAACGCTGCCCTTGTGTGAAAAAGCATCATGCCATTAAAAATTGTGATATTACCTGCACTGTAGTATGTTACTTGCGAAAACTAAATTGCTGATCAGGCCCTACATTATGTGAGTCAATAAAGCTCGTAAGTTGTTGTTTCATTATTTTTTTTTTTATATTTTTCTTAAGATGATAGAAGACTGATAAGATCGAGGACAATCAGCAGGTTTGCCAGCCTTTCTTTCGAGAAGAACTTTGGAATATTTCCATGTTTTCAAACAGTTATCAAATTTAATTTGAATTTAGTATAAACATTTTTCAAATTATTTCAGACAATAGCTTTTGAAAACTCTAAACACTTGAAACGATTGCATATGAAACTTCCCATAAATAAGCCTGTAGACATAAAAACCTCTATGTTTTTTATATGCATTCGTAGATTATGTGCAATTTATGAAATAGGATAAAATAAATAACAAAAAAAAATGTTAAGAGCTGGATAACAGGAAACTAAATATCGCTTATGAAAGCCTACACGAGAATGAAATAAAATAATAACTGAAGTAGTTCCGAGCTTAAACAACAACAACAACAAAAAATTAAAATAAAGAAAAAAGCATTAGTTGGAGTGACAATAAAAGCAAAAATAACAGAAAATTATAGGAGACATTTATATATATTTTTTTAGCTTCATTTATATACATTTATACAAAAATTTTTTCCTCTATCATATGAGCAAGAAGATAGCGTTAACTGAAATGATAAATTTTTTTAATCGGGATTTACAGTACCATGCATAACTCTTCGCTTAAGGGTTAGAGTTTATTATCTCAAAATCAACTTTACCATGCAATTGTTGGCGGTATTCTGTAGAAAAGCAACAGTATATAAACCTAAAACATGATCTTATTTCCCGAATACTTGCCACCGCCTCCTGATATACGTTTTTTCGGTTGTTAATAATTTATTTGTCATGCTGCTGTAGTTACGAAATGTATATGAATTTTTTAAGCAGCTAAATGAAAAAATGAATTAATTTTCTTTTTAAGTTGAGTGGGCTTTTCTTTATAAAAAAGACTTTTTACTGCTTGGAATAATTTAGAGATAATTTGTTATGTAGATGTGTGGATAGACTTTTTGCTTCTGTGATGACAGTTGTTGACTGCTGGTAGTTCACTAAATCACTGAATGTAATTCGGGCACCTACATATATCGGGTGGCTGATCAATTTTACTACATTAGCAAACTCAAATAACTTTGTGTAAAGTTTATGTAATTTAATAATTATAGTTATTTGACCTTTTTAATATTTTTAGTAGTTTATTATTAAGCACTAGGTCATTATTTAATAAAAAATTTTTAAAACTTTATTTTTATATAGTTTTAATATTTCGCCAAACCATTGGTTGGCATCATCAAAAAATTAATCAAACATTTTTTTCAATTTTGATTAATTATTTATACATCCTTTTTGTTTTTGTAATTTATTTTTTAGTAATTCATATGAAAAATAATACATCATTATTAAAGTAATTCATGAAGTTTTGATTATAATTGAATTCAAGTGGCCACCCTCGGGGTCACATATGCGACATCTTATTAAAAAGTTATTCATTACTGCCTGGAGTGTTGTAGCGGAAATTGCCTCAATTACCGTTCGAATGGATTGCTTTAAATCATTCAAATTTTTTAACTTCTTTTGTAAACTTCTTTCTTTCAATAACTCCACAAAAAAAAATATCAGATGTAGTGAGGTCAGAGATCTGGTAGGCCATTGGAATGTGGAGTTTCTTGAAATCAGTTTATTGGGGAACTTTTGCCAATTCCGTCATAACAGGTGTGGCTATGTGACAAGTTGCTCCATCTTGTTGAAACAGAGTTGAAAAGGATTATCTTTTGGTGTAATTCTGGAAAGAAAAATTATTTCAACATCTTTAAGTAACAGTCTCCATTAACCGTAACAGTAAGATCGTTTTCTTCGAAAAAGTAAGGCCCGACAATGAATCTTGGAGAAACTGTACACCACACTGTGACGCGAAGTGGATGTAATTGTATCTGTGGGTTAGAATTACTCCATATTCGACAATTTCATTTGCTAATATTGACGTTTAAATCAAAATGTGCCTCGTCAGACATAAAAATGCAATTCAAGACGTTTTCATTCTCTAACGCCATTTGAATGATCTTCACACGAAATTCTAAGTGAATCGGGAAGTCTCTTGAATCCAGTTTGTATGTTAATTGAATCTTATATGGATAAAAGTTTAAATCTGTCACTAGACTTTCAGCTGACACCCATTTGAACAGATAAGCTCCTTATCGAAACTCGAGGATTAGATTGTATTGCAGTAGCTACAGCAGCGATAGTTTCCTGCGCCCGAACTGAGAGATCTCGATGATAAGGCCTTTTTGCGATTGTGCCACGCTTGGCAAAATTCTTCACGAGCCTCATTATAGTCCATCTGCTAGGAGGAGTGCCACCAAACGTGCGCATATATTGGATAGTGAAAGCGTTGCAAATTCTTGTTTCGTTGTCCCAATTCTCCATTTTAGTTAAATTTAAAGATGAATCTATAAAATAAAAATGGAACAGATTGGTTACACAGAAAATAAGTTATTACGTTTTTTTTTTGTTGGTAGCAGCTTTCATCAGCCAGACGTCTAGATATATATATTCGATTGGTGGTGTTGCATCTTATTGATCGTTTTAAACAAATAAATTTTTCGATTTTTAAAGGAATTTGTATGTTTCCATATTCTTAAAACCGAATTCGCAAAACTTTCCTTATTTTGAAATAGATTAAGCCGGTCAAAAGCATTTTGAACCATTTTTTTAAACAAAATTTACAGTAATTAACTAAATACGCTATATTATACATAGTTCCAAGTCTTTTAGACGGACGTTTTCAAATTTCAGCTATACGTTTTTGAAATGATAACTGCACCCAATATTGAAGTCAGAAAAATTAGTATATTTTTTGTCTCAACTTTGATGACTAAATGATGATATATGAAGTAGTCAAAGCAATGACAAATCGCTTACCATAGATTATCAAAGTATATTTATATGAGGACGGTTAATAAGTCCGTGACTTTTTGAATATCCTGCCTCTTAATTTAAATAGCAACACCACTCTTGAAATAGTCAACTGTCAGTTGACACCTATTTTACTTTGAATAAGCTTCACTACTTTACTTATGCTTGGCAAACTTCCTCGCCTGGACTACCTGAAAAAAAGTCAATTTGCTGCAGTTAAGATCCGGTAAAATGTGTTAGAAGCAGCTGCCTATAGTCCATGGATGTTTAAGTGGTTATACGTGTTAAAATATTATTATTAATATAAATAAAAAATCGAAACAGACCACGTTTTTAATGTGCCCCTTTCGACGTGCTTCCTACAACAACAATTGTAGGCAAACGGATTTGCAATTTATTCCAAAACTTGTCCTCAAAAATTGTTATCATATCGATATAACAGTGGATTATAATATGTGCTAAGTGTAATTTAATTTTCAAAATTTCATATTTAAAATTTTGATCGACCTTTGAGAGTGTATTTATGTACTGGTTTTGTGCTCCTGCAAGTCTTCAGAATCAATAAACTCAAGCAATCGAAGTTCTTTTGGGATATCAAAACTTTAGAGTAACTTTATTGCTCGTCATAATTTTCATTTTTAAAACTGATGCATAAACCGCTTTTAGAGTATGGAAAGGTATTAAGGAGCTAAAAATAAAATATTTCAATTTTAATAAAATTAAAATCTGGCAACGTAAATCGGTTAACTTCTACAAACAATTTCATAATGTTTTTAAGGTAACGCAATGTTTACATTTAACAATTTGTTGCAAATTTGCTGTTGTGTTTGTTTTATTATTCAAATACTTTTTCTCTATATGTGAGAGTACTTAACTTTTCTTTATTTAGACATTAGTTGTTGTTGTTGCTTTTGCTGTTGTTGTTGTTGTCTGCACAGTATATTTGCATGAGTACTTGTTGTTTTACTTCAACTTCCCTCGTTAAAGAACTAAACAGGATATTTAAGTAAAAATAACGCATATCCTTCTTTTGGGAGTGAGTTAGTGTCTTTTTAATAAACGTAACGGATAAACAAACTCATAATAAAGGGAAAAGAGCATAAAAGCAAAACTTTTTTTAAAGTACTAAATTAACAAAACAAAACCGGTTAATTAAAATCACAGGGAAAAGTTGTTTTTGTTGTTCTTACATTTTCCCTTATTTTATAATTCTAACCATAACTTGCAGTTTCTGTTTCTAGTTTTGTTATTGTTTTTCCACAAAGTTTAAATTCTCTGCGAAAATTTTTAAGGTATTGTTTTATACACTGAAGAATTATTTATGTGTAAGTTTTTCCCATAATTAAGTAATTAAAAGAAAATTTGTTATTAAATTTTGATTTTAATTTGTTATTTACTTCTTTTTTACACACAAAATTAATGTGAATATATTCAGCAAAATGAATAATTTTAATTCGGCTTGAGTTCACGTATAATTTAATAGCTCAATTTTTTTAAGAAAATTAATTTATAAACACTTGTGTTACTTTTTAAAGCAAACTTAAAAAATTTTCCACTAGTGTTATGCAATACAGCATCCTATAATCATCATTATTGGATGCCAAATTAAATTTTATACAGCATATGTCGTTAACCACTAACAAAGCAACGATTTATAAAGCGCTGAGCGAGGAGTTTAATGATCCATATAACATCTTTATACTTTTCCTGTCAGACCTATTCTGGAAAATGGCTCAATAATTTTGATTTATTTTATAAAATTCATAGTGATAGCATGGAATCGGTGTTTTTTTACTTTCGAGACCTAAATCTACCTTCCTATACTAGTAAAATTGCTCTAATAAAGCCGAAGAGTAATAATGGGTCCGCCATCTAAAGTTCTTTTTTTTATCTAGTGCTTATTTCGTGATTGGTAACACTTAGCTCATGTTTGATTTGACAGATAATTAGTTTTATCCTTCCGCTGAACGAATATGGTTGTGTATACGCTTGAACAACGCTTCGCTAAGTGGGCCTGCGATCGACTTACAGAAGATAACGATTTTGCAAAAAAAAAAAATCATCTTTTCAGCTGAAGCTCATTTTGATCTTGGCGGGTATGTAAACAAGCAAATTTGTCGCATTTGGGGCACAGAAAACCCGCACGCATACATTGAAAACCCGACGCACCCAAAACGGGTCACTGTTGGTGCGGATTTCGGTCCAAAGGCATAATTGGGCCATTTTTCAGGAGTTGTCTTTAAAGTCAATGGCGATCATTATCGGGCCATGTTAAACGAATTTTTGTTCACAAAAATTAAAGAGGAGGATATTGGCAACATTTGGTTTCAGCAGAACAGCGCTACGTGCCACACAGCCGAAGCTGTGTAGTTCTGTTTATAGCATTTAAAACAAAAAACAAATTTATTTGGCGGACCCTATATTAAATGTTATCTTTGATTCTTTGATTAGCAATATTTCATTTAACGTTTCATTTCGTCCTACGTGCTATTTTAATCCACTGGTAGTTAAAGTATTCAGATCAAATTATGCTAACTCTGACCCGTTTTTTTGGAATTTATACTGAGTTTAATACATTTTATAGGCATATTAATTTTGCATGTTAATGCTGTTAAATGTCATCTAAATTTATACCTGAATAACAAAATTTAAGTTTTATGTATAATTATTATTTATTATTTTAATGTCTGTAGGGATCTTGAACCCTTAGACTAAATAAAAATAAATAAATAAAAATTATCATCGTGCTTTTCGTTGCTATCTTTATTACTGATTTGCTTATCGTCGCTTTAGCAGCAATTACACTTTTATTTTTTTATTATACTTTTCTCCTAACATATTAGTAGTAATAATTTCAAGAGAAGTACGATTGCGCGGTGCCTTGCTGAAATTTAATAAATAATTTTCGCACATATTAATCGGTTTTTTAGTATTATAAACAGAAAAACATGTTTATGCGGCTTGCTTAAGATCACGTAAAATTGAACTTATTACTTTAATTGCACAATATTTCTTAATTTTTCAGCAGTTTCTTTTTAAAGTTACAAAGGTTTAAAAAAATTTCTTACGAACAAATGTCTTCTTCTTTGACTAAATGTTTTTTATTTTAATCACGTGTAAGTTTGAAAGAACTGTTTCATTAATATCGTAATTTTTTTAAAGAAGTATAAAACTTTAAGTTGGCAACACTTTAAATTGGCCACCATTTAAGCAGCTGTCAAGTGACTTATGTTTAATTTGACATGAATAGCGTGGCACCTACCAACGGTTGCAAGTTGTATAAATTGGCCCTTCTACAAAATTTCCGTTAATCTATTAATGACCTTTGTTACAATGAAAACGTCAATATCTAAAACTCATGTAATTGGAGTCATCATAATCCTCAATTGTATGTTGAGATAACGTAATATCCAAAAAAACTAAGAAAAAACTATCCGAAGTTCTTCACGGGTTGGTGGAATCGTTGGGACCTGCTTATTTAGAAATGATGCTGACCAGAATGTCAGAGTCAATGGCAACTAGTATAGAGCTAGGATTACTGACTTTTTCATTCGTCAGTTGAACAACCATGTCACACAGCTCGTGCCACAGTTGAAGTTTTACAGGAAACGTTCACGTGTTAAGCCTATGATTTGGGCTCTACAATCGTGCATTTAAATGCCACTAGACTATTTCCTGTGGAAATACGTGATCACTACTCTACGCAGAAAGGCCCGAAAAGATTGGCCAATTGGAGGCCACTTAAATGCAGCTTTTAGTCATTAAAGTGGTAAAGTTACTATAATTAATTTTTTTGCATGTGTAAAAGTAAAAAGCTCATTTAAAAAACATCGTGTAAATTAATTTTAAACTCCAAAGTGGTTTGTGTAATTATTTTTTAATAAACTAAACATTTATTAAATGCATAAACGTAAGAATATAAAAAATAATTCTAATAAATGTTCTACTTTAATCAATCAAAAATAGATTTTTCTGAATTATAATCATAATTTTTGATTAGTCAAACTATTTTAGTATAATGCCGAATTAGCAGTCTTCGTGGAAGCCTTGTAATTTTCAATTCCTTCTTTTTTTAAAGAAAATTATTTTTAAAACCATAACAAAATTAAAGAAGAGCAATTCTCAAATTTATATTCCATTACAACCATACTGGTCCAGCCATACTGGTGCTCCTGTAGGCTAGTAGGTAGTCTGCTAGCTTACATGACTGGGGGTTATGGGTTCAATTCCCAACAAAGACCTTGATTTTTTTCACTACAAATAAAATTTGACTGTCGGTGGGCCTGAAGTGTTACTTCTCTTTAAAAAAAAACGCAAAACAAAAAAAGCTGGTTTACCAGGCTGCGGTATTACCCCAGTACAAAGTCGATTAGGGACAGGCCAACTAATAGCTAAAAAAAATTTAAGGAAATAAAAATTTTGATGTTATTAGAACCGCTACAAACGAGACATATGCTACTTTATTGCCGATATACGACCACAAAAGTTGGAAAAATTTATCAAAAATTGGACCTCTAGATTAGAATAAATCCGAACCAGCTGTGGCAGTCATACACCTGAAGTTATATTTAAATATAATTCCAGAAGATTATCTTTCGAATAAAGTAAATTTCATTTCAGTTAAAAAAAATTTATTTTTGCTTTATTCAATTTCAAAATTCTATACCTCTGTAAAGAACACCCTTTATTAGCTATGAAGCTTGGTCAAAATGATATTTCTTGCATAACGATTTTATTGCTAGCAAAAATGTTTAAAAGTATAAAATGATCAGCGAGTCTCTTTAATACGAGAGAGTTAAAGAGTTTCACTTCATATACTAAACCATTTATTTCTATATCATTCACTTCTAAAATTTCAGGAATGAAAGTACTCTTCTAAACTATATCCAGGCTAGCAAACAAATCAAAATTTTGTTTTAGTATTAAGAAGTAATTTTTTTTTTTTTTTTTTTTTTTGTCAAAGCATTAATTTTATTGAATTTTGTTTATGTCTTTAATATCTTTGTGTTTTATTTTTTTTTATTTTGGCTATCTGCAATCAAAACGAAATGCTCCTTTTTAAACTTGGGTTAACAGAAAATAGAAATACAAACAAATTAAATTTGATGAAAGTTGAACAAATAAAAACTCATTATTTATGTCAAAAAGCAAGTGCAAGAGAGTTTATGTGTGAAGGCATTGGCTTAGCAGTGTTCCTTCTTGAAACTCTCCTTCCTTTTCTTTTATTCCTTTTTTATTTAAGCAAATAAAAACCATTGTTTTCAAACTAGAATAAAGTGGAAAAGAAAAGGACAATTGAAATGTATGTGAAATATAACAAGTGTTTTTGCTTAAGTGTGCGAAACAACAAAGTATAATGAACTTTTTTTTGTGTGATTAAGACTTTGGGCTTAGTAAAGCAGATATATTTCCTTTTTTTGGTGCATAATGAATACAACAACAGTAACTAACATCTTAAAAATAAGTGCAAATTACAAAAAAAAATGCAACAAATCCTAGAATAACAAGAATTTTAAATGACAAATATTTTAAAGTAGATGCATAAAAATGTAAACTATGACAAGGACATATTGCCACGAGGGATTTAATTGCTGAAAATAACCTACAAATACAAACACACCTGCACTATCCGTAGTCAGAGAAAAAAATATATGTTGCGCTCAAAATTAAAACTCTCATACATTTTAATACCACGGTAAAATATAGCAAAATATATATTTTTTAAAAACCAATATATTAAAATTAGTGTTCTGAAAATCCTACAAAATATTTTAATAATTTTATCAGCCTCATAGATTTGAGGTAAGCAAATAATTGTCTGACAATTGATTAAATGCCAAGAACTCAGCTGTTGTCTTTCGTCATTTGTTTATCAAGAAATTGGGAAATCTTAGGCATGAAACGTTACACTTTTCGGCAAAGAATTTTACCTCTGAGAATTTACTATCACTTTGAAAAATTCGCTCTACCACTTCGTAAAATTCAAGCAGAATTTCCTTATATTGAGGCTCCCTCTCAGAATGCTCTGGATACTTTAATCATGAAATTCTATACTCATCATATGTTTGCTGACAATAAACAAAACTAATATGCTCATGGTGGCCGTTGTGATGCAAACATATCCGCTGTACAGCAAACTGTTGAAAACTAGCCTGGAACATTAACTCGTGAACTTAATGTTCACAATGGGGCATCTGTAGAGATACTCTGCGCAACGTTTTCCAAAAAGATGCTTATAAAGTTAAAGAACTAAAGTCGAACAACTGTTGCTTGCGTTGAACGTTTGTGAATTGGCTGTTGGAAAAACTAAACGAAAATAATGCATTTTTCAGCTAAATCATCTTTAGCGATCGCGGTCATTTTCAGTTAGGCGGTTATGCCAACAAACAAAATTATCGTATAAGGAGCTCAGAAAATTCAAAACCAGTCCTCGAAAAGTCATTACATCCAAATAAAAGAGACCATATGGTACGGTTGTGGTCAAGCGGCGTAATCGGTTTTTATTTTTTTCGAAAATGAGAAAGGAAACGCCATCACCGTGAAATATCTACGTTACCAAACCATGAAAATCAATTTTTGGTAGCCACCATTGGTTAATGTTGATATCAGTAATCTCTGGTTTCAGTAAGACAATGTCGGCAGCCACACAGCTATCCAAATATTTTTGTTATTGCCAGTCATATTACTTCACAAAAACGCAACGTTCAGCATAGTCTTTTGGCTTTTAAGAGAACGCAATTAATAAGAACTTACCTTTGATGATAAGAAAGTGAAAGTGTTGGATTCCACCTCAAGCTTCTCAGGCAGAATCGAAGTTTTTGAATTGACTTTGTATAATCGCTAATAAGCATTATATACCGGATCCCAAACAACTGAACCGTATTTACTTAAGGGCCTAACTAAGGATCTATATAAAAGTTTACGTACATATGGATCGATCCCCCCCGGAGGCACATTGATATGTTTTGACGAAATTTCACCGTCATTACATCTGTCTTCGGTGCTAAAAGGGAGCAAGAGTCAACTTGATAATCCACTGTCATTACATGTGTCTTCGGGGGTAAAAGGGATCAGGAGTCAACTGGATAATCCACTATTTTTCCTAGGGAATCAGTAAAGCCCCAGAGTTCAGCTATTTGTCTTTTTATCCTTTTAGCTGTTTTTTGACTGATTATTGAGGTTGGTCCTTCGGGAGTATCGTGGTGGTTGTGGTTTCGAGGCCTTCGTTTAAGTTGTGTGGGTCGGATACACAATGAACCCAATGAATGGTCCGGGCTTTTGAAGTTGCAACTAGGAGTGACTGGAGGATATACGTATCTGAAGGCCTTCTAGGGCGAGGATGATGCTACATTTCATACACAATGGTATGATCTACCAGGTGGTTATGGCTTACACAGCCAGGTACAGATGTAAATCTTATCACGCATATGGATCGATAAATTTCTTTGTCCATCTTTTAACAAAACCAAGAACTTCTCTAGATATGTGCTTGGATTTTCCGACGGGGCTGAAATGTTTGACAGATGGCAAACAGCCGAAACCGATTTGTTCACAAACCAAATTTGACGAGGGTCGACGGAAAACCGTACCCAAATAAAAGTAACTTCTCTAGCCTTATTGGCCATCGTAAGAATGTGTGGAATAAAACTGAACTTTACGTCAAGCAATATACGTATATCAAAGGGTGTTTTTCCAACCAAAAGTTAACACTGACAAAGTTGTCCTTATGAAATAGCATGTGTTTGCATTCATTAGTATTCAGTTGGTATTGGGTCCACATTGCACCAAGTATTATCATGCTATAAATACAAATAGTGCGAATATTTATTGTAAATCGGCAGAACTTGTTCATAATTAGTAAACATTATTAAGTTACTTGATAATTTTTATAGTTTTTTTAAAATATTTTTAATATTTTTTCCTGAAGAAGCTTTCCAAAGGAAAGCGAAATATTGAAAAGAAAAAATATATAAAAAAGATCTTAAAAAAGAAAAAAGATATTTATTATTATTAAGTTACAATATTTTATAACATTTGGGATATCATTTATAAATAATGGGAACAGGATTGGTCCAAGATGACTGCCTTGCAGTACTTCAGAAATAATTATTATACATTCGGTTTTTAAAAAGTAATTTTTGTGGTCTAGCATTTATCTTATCTTATTAGATAATATTATAATTTATTCTATTAGTAGAAAGGCCCAGCATATGTAGCTTTTTAAGCAGGAGTTTTGTGATTGACTTTATCAAAAGCTTTGTAGAAATTTTTTACTACAAACAGCATCAGTCTGTTGACTTTTCACAAATTCTTCTAAAGTCGTTAATTTTGAAAGATTGGTAATGGTTAAATACCCTTTTCTTAATCCATGTTGATGCCGCTATATTATATGCAACATGTTGTGTCTTAACCAGTTAATATATAAAAATTTATAATATATAAAAATAATTTAAATAAATAAAATGGTATTTTTATAGCTTTTAGTTTTTAACCGGCCTCTTAAAATCTACAAACAGAACAAAAATCTAAAGCTGCATTTATATTAAAAACGATCCAGATTATTCTTGCAAAGAAGCCTTTTAAAGAAGAACCTTTTCTATATCAAAAGCGTATTTGTTAACAAAATGCTAGAAAATTCTTTTTGATGGACTTTTGACTTAATTTCGTATATTTATTTTTCCTTTAACATACACCTGTCCAATTTTGCTCTTTTGCTGGCTTCTTGTTTTAACAAGCAAATTTTCTTTCCTTTTTTTCATGTTTAAATACCCTGCGGTATTTGAAAGCAGCTTTTAGCCTTGTGCCTTTGTTTGCTCATGTTATGATGTTGCAAAATCTTTTTGTAATGTTTTTACTTCAGGTGGATAAAAGTCATCAGCGTTTTTTATTAAAAATTATTAATACTCTGCTCTCTTTAGTTCTTAATATCCTTGTGCTTATTTCTAAGTAAATATTTGTTGTTACAATTTAGTGCACTCTTTATTATGCAATTTTTTTGTTTTATATGTGTAGTTTTAGAAAGGTACATATGCACACACACATACACACACATACACATATATAACTTTTCAACAATAGAAAATGCGAAGAAAGCAAAAAATAGTTTATTTTTTACTCATGTAAATATTAATAAGAAAAATGGAATAAGAGGTCATATATGAAGGTTACTGCATAAATTACTCGTATTAATATAAAGAATAACATTATTTAATGCACTCTTGATTTTAATCAACATTATCAACATAATGCGTGCTGGGTATTTAAAAATTATTTGAATTTAATTATTCTCAACGTTAACCTCGAAACCCATCAACATTAAAACAACTTTTCAAAAATATATGAAATTGTTATTATTAGAACACGAAAGCAAGTACTTTTAAAATAGCGTTGTTTAAAGAAACCATTAAATGTGTAAAAAATATTAAAATCCTGCGTGACGTGTAATTAATATTTAGTTGCATGATTATTTTTGTTTTAAGCATACGACTCCTTTAAAATTTAGGAAACTCTTTCTTTTCATTTTTATATAAAATGTAAAACAAATATTATTCCATTGACACTGTGATCAACATTACAACTTTAGAGTTCGCATTTTTTACTCGTTATAATACTGTTTTGTAGTCACTTTGATTCGAAATTATATGGAGTGTTGACCTTATTGTGGTAATGGTTTTTCATAATAAATTTTCTGGAAAAAAAACGGCAGTTCTATACAGAATAAGACGTTTAATGGAGATGTATAATTTCAAATTTCTAGACTTTTATAACTCGGCAATTGCAAAAACTTTAGGGAGGCTATGAAGACGTACTTCATAAAGGACTAATCATGCAAATAGGTATAAGTTATAAGTTAAGTTGAATTTTGTTTTTAGTTTTTCAGGGTACGAAAACAAACAAAACGGAACGCTTATTGTTTGTATAAAACACTTTTTCCATACTTTTAATGGGCTTATTGACCGGGAAGCTAGAGTTGAGAATGTTGGTTACACTGAATGTCATGAGTGCATGGAACCACATATCATGGATTTAAGAGAGATTATTGAACCCAGGAACTTTTCTCCACAAAGAACTTCCTCTCTAACACCCTGGAGAGTATGAGCTTCAAACTTCCAAATGACTGTAGTGCCTTACCACTATCAAATATTCTATCGTAAAGGTACCATAGAATATCTGATAGCTGCAATAATTTTTCCAAAGCTATAATTAAGTCTCTCAAAGATGTACTTACTACATCGGACCTTGTTTTTGAATTCCGGGTATCCTTAAATATAAAGGCAGAGTATTTGACCGACAGTCACCGTAAAATGACTAAGGGAACATGAGACTACTATTGGCAACTATGTTGCGAATGAACAGCAACGCTTGATGAAGATGCCAGTGATACTTTTTGCGGCACTCCTCTATCTGCTTGTGGACAACGCTGTTCTTTATGATCTGGCCCCTGTTAAGTGGTCCAACGAACTGGCTTGCTCGACTGCAAGAACAACCTGGCCTTAACTGGATCAGAAAAACCCGGTTGCACTGCTGCGAATTGTAATTTGGTAGCTGTAGTAACTGGGCGTTGTCTTATTCTAGTCTCCATACTAAGATTAATGTCAAGACGAGGAAGAGGAGCAGAAGTTTGAATACCTTTTTGGCTGTTAAACGTTCGGTGTAAAGGGCGAGTGCTTTCGATTAGAAAACATAATTTTCAAGCCGTGATCCATGACACTGTTCGTGTTTAGGTAGTTCTGTTGTTAAGGTCTTATCTACTCATGTAGGTAAAATGCCAGCCACCTGGCACTTTATGCAAGTTGCTAATCTTTCAATACCTCCGTCTTTTATAATTATCTAGATACATGTATCGGTCTGTGGATTTTTTTCATTTGGTCGTGTCTGAGGTGGTATTTACCTGTTCGTTTATAATGTCACTGTTAAAAGTTTTTTCCATATTTTCAAGAATCTTTATTTGGGTACGGTTTCACGTCGACCGTCGTCAAATTTGGTTTGTGAACAAACCGATTTCGCCTATTTGCCATCTTCAGTGTTCTTTTTATGGTCTGAATCATACTCTGTATAAAGAGAACACTGAAGATGGCAAATAGCCAAAACCAGTTTGTTCACAAACCAAATCTGACGAGGGTCGACGTAAAATCGTACCCAAATAAAGGTAATTAAAACCCCGTCGGAAGATATACGCACATATTTTCCAAAATTTTCGTCTTCTTTCGATAGGATCTAGTAATGTTATATATACATTTATTTTCCTTACTAAGTTTCCGTGATTCTCAAAGTGTAACCCAAAGTTGAAGTCTTCTCTTTTCCGTTTGTATAAGCCTATGTGTTCTGTAAATATTGTTTATAGTGTACGTCCAGTTTTCCCTGTATAAGTATGTTTGCAGGTACAACTAAGTCTCCTTTGTCTGCGCTCGGAGCTGAAATGTCCACGAATGAGCACCTGGGTAAACGGTATTTTAAGAGTTTTTCTTATACTTCATCATTGAAACCAAACCGGAATATTCTCGTTTTTCCATTTCTATTTAATCTTATCCTCTACTACTTGTTTCTTATTTTTATCTCTTTCAGCTGACTGCTGAGCTTAACCTAATCTACTTTGTAGTGAGGAAAAATATAAAGGATTGCGGGATTTACTTTTTGTAATGCTCTTGAGCATAAACTGTTAATAAAATTAAATGTGCGCAGATAGAAGGGAAAACAAAGCAAATAAACAAAACTGAAATAATTTGGGAGGAAAGATTTTTTAAACATCAGCTGTTTGTTTTGTATTTAATAGTCTAATAGCAGAGAATACATTATAACATAACAATAAGCAAATGTATGATTGCATTACTATTGAATTGATATGTCAGAGCAAATAAGTAGCAGAGTGTTTCATTTGTTAAAAAAATCATTTAACTTTAAATAATTTCAAAAAATTATGTCTCTTTCAAGAGACGTTTACCAAGGTTTTATGAAACGGGTGCTTCTTTCTACACCCTATATAGAATCAACTATTTGAACTTATAATAAAACGTCTTACAGAAAAACTTTTACAGCAAGGCCAACTTTATATAGTTTGCTAAATGAATCAAACTGACTACAAAAACAAAATAAAAGAACAACAAATTAATTCGGTCTTTATGACGCAATATTGTGCAGCGTGCCATTAAAAAATAATGTTTGTTTTACATTTTAAACAAAAATGAAGAAAGATCTTTTTTTTAGATTTTGCAGATGTTAGAAGGATAAGATAGACGCACCAGACTAACACAAAGCGAAGGAAAAATGTAAAATTTGTATGTGATTTTTTATTATTGATTTTTGCTATTAAATTTTTTATTGTGATAAGATAAAACATGAGTAGAAGTAAAGGAGTAGAGCAAACAAAAAGAATTTTTATCTGTCGATCTATACTATTGCAGTTATCGCAATATATATTTAAAGCTTCTGGTGTCAACAATATTGAATTCAGAAATTTTTAAAAAATTAAAATTTTTTTTCAATTTATGTCTTTGGTTTTTGGCGGTTCTCTGCAGAAATTTGATGAAAAATCTACAAATCCAGAAAAAAAACAAATTAGTGATTCATGTTTATAAAATTCATTCTTCTCCTGCATTCATTATACGCTGGCTGTGCAAAAACATTAACGCAAGTTTGCCTTAATTTGCACGAATGTCAACAATTGTCATGGATAAATATTTGTTTCAAGCAAACACTACAAAAAACTGAATGTAAATAGTACTTCACACACCAGACACACAACAAAAACAAAACGAAAACAATTTTGCTATGAGTTTTCATTTATTATACAAACCCACACAAGCACATATTTTTGTTTAATGGTAAATAAACATATAAAAATATAAAGAAAGCAAATAAACAAATTGGCTTGCTAGGAATTAAAAGGTGTGCGCCATATAGAGCCCTGCTTACAGTTCAACAAAAATAAGCCATTATAATAAATAGAGAGCAACGTGCCCTCTGTATTTAACAAGGTTTTACTTTTTTTTTTTTGTTTTTATATTACTTTGCCTTATTTCATTTCTTTCTCGTAAGCACTTTAGCAGGCACCAGTTTGTTAGAATGAATGTATTTATTTTGTTAAGGAAAAAGTACAGTATTCCATATGAAATCTAAATCTACTTAATGAGCATTCTACTACAATCATAGCAAACAGAAAAACAAACAAATTTAATTATTTTTTAAATCAGATGAAATACCCAAAATAGAAAAAGGGCATTAAAGTCGAAAAAATCATAAAAAAAAAATAAAAACTGAAGGTCGCTTAATAGCATAAAAAAAAATGTAGCTACAAGAAATAAATTTAAGAACAACAAGAACAACAACTTAAAAATATTACAATTAAATAAATGCAACTGACATTTTTAACAGCTGAATCTATTAATATTCTAATAATTCAATCGATAGAAAAATATTTAAAGTCAAAAGATTTCTAGAATGAAACTAAAAAACAGCTGTAATGCAATTTTTTCCATATTTGGAAGGATAAAATTTTAGTACTGGTATATTTTGTTAACTTATTAAATTTACTACTCATTTTAAAATAATGTACGTGTCTTGTGAAGAATTTACACTCACCCCTATTATGAATGTGAACGTTGACAAAAAATGAATAAGTAAACGACACAATATTGGTATGGTGGTAGCCAATATTAACAACAATTGCTTACTATTGTCTGCCATACTTTTCAAGACGACTTGTAGACGACATCGAGTTGAAGTTATTCTATTTTTGTCATCATAAGTGTTTTCATATTTATATTTAAATTTATTAGTTTCCTTCATGTGAACTGCATGACTTATAGGAATAGAAGGTAGTTGATTTCCATTATGCAAAAGTACAGCTTTTAAGCTTAGTTTTGAAGAGTCTATAAACAGTCTCCATTCAGATGGAGTGTGATCCAAATTCAAGCAGTTCATCAAACCATTAACATCAGAACAAACTACGAGGTTTTCTTTCTTCTCAAAAAAAGGAAGCAAATCTTTTTGTCGCTGCCCGTACTGAGATATTTTCACATCATGTTTTAGAAGATTCCACTGTTGTAGTCTTGACCCTAAAAGCTCAGCCTTTTCCCTAGACAAGCCAAGAGCTCTTATAAGTTTACTCAACTCTGCTTGACTAATTCTGTGTGGATCGCTAGACCTATCGCTTACCTCAAAATCAGGGTCATAAGATGTAGAAGGATGGGTTGCTCCTTAGTCTTTATCACCTTTCATAGTTTTGGGGTGGAGAAGGGACTGGCAAAGTGTTTGAGTGTTGTACAGGCCGAAGAGCAGATGGGAGATTAGGGTATTTAACCGTTCCTCTTTTCTTTATAGATAAACCTTGCTTAATGGGAGGAGTTAAGCAGAAATGACAGTCGTCTGTATGATTGGTAGGCTCACGCCAAATCATAGGTACTGCAAAAGCCATTGCCCGGTTTTTATTTTTCAGCCACTCTCGCAATATGACGTAACAAGAATTGCAACATATATGAGGCGCCCATGATTTATCTTGTCCCCAACTTTCACACCAAAATAATGTTTGTAGGCAGTCTTAACGATAGGTGTCATTTTACGTTTCTGAGCCAAAAATGTTATTTCACCACATATATAGCAAAAGCTATATCGACGGAATTCACACACTTTCGACACATTTCATATCAGCAGTTAAATTAACTTTAAAATCAACTTCACACAATAATTTTAGTAGCAACCAGGCGCGTACAACTAACATAGGTTATGTTTACTACTTATGAACAGCTGAAGAGAGGGAAATTATGTAAACAAACATGTGTACCATCTGTTGGTGATGAAATATTTCATTTGTTGAAAACTCAATATATACATATATATATATATATATATATATATATATATAATGTAATGATACTATATTTTGGAAACAAGAGCTAATATATATAATTTTTATGGTCATTTTCGGTTTTAACACGTGGAAATACATTAAAATCAGCTAATTTCAACCCCGAAACAAAAGCCTTGTTGTTCAGTGTTATCTGGCAAGAATATATTGTAAAAATATTACACCGGTGTAATTATAGATAATATAAACTTAAGTACAAAAATACTTTGTTAGGAATAGATTGATGTCAATATTAGAGCAGATAAGTAGCTCATGGAACTGTCTGAGAAAATAATCCATATCACAAACAATCATCACGTATTTTTATTTGAACTTTCCATTAGAGGATTACGCAAAATAATTATAGGAGGCGTATATTTACAAAGGTGTAGAACATTGAAATTAAATAAAACAAAGATGATTTTTTATATTGACAACAAGTTTTCTTTACAGGAAAGATAATCTTCAAGTATTATAATTTAAATATGAATGCCCTGATTTCCTCCGACGTAGTCTAATCTGGAGCTCAAATTTTGTATGGCTTTTCCCAACATTTATAGCCATATATCGATAATAACGTGCCTAATATTGTCCTCCATGTGGTCAGTCGTTTCGATCATCCTATTCCCATCCTATTCCCACATAAAATAATCAAGCGACGTTAAATCAGACGATCTTAGAGGTCAATTCATGGCTTCTAAATGTAAAACTATGCGCCTACCAAAAGTTTTCTACAATAAATTAATTGTAGGATGAGCTGTATGTATGTTGTGTCGCCCACAGCTTCTCTATAACATGACTGTTTAACTGATCAACTAAAAAGTCAGCAATCGTGGCTTTATAGTGATCATCATTTATTATAACGTTCTGATCAGCATCGCTTTTAAAGAAGTACGAACCGGTAATTCCAGCAGTCCATTAAGCACACCAAACTGTTACTTTTTCTGAATATAACCATGCCTAAACATACACTTGAGGATTATTATCGCTACAAGTGCAGCAGTTTTGCTTATTAACAAATTGTTAGGTTTATATCTTTTACAAACGTTTTGTTGTTGCTGAGTTCTTTATGGCAAAATAAATAACACCAGATCTTTACAAGTTTATTTACTTTAACTACACACAAAGTTGACGCTACAGAACAATTTACTGAAGATGCACGTCTCTACTTCACAAGGTTTATTTTTCAACTAATTAACTATCCACTCAGACGCTGCCTTTTATATTTCTCCACTAGAGGTCTAGAAAATTTAAGAATCTTCTACTTCCTTTGTATCACATTTTGTTGTTGTTATGTTATTCAATCAATGTGTAGGCGCCTGTAGGCCTGTGCGTATTTTTGTTGTTATGCTGCTAAAATTTCTTCCTGGAATTTATTTTAATACAGTTGTTGTTGTCTTGCGTGCATAAGTTTTCTTAGAAAATTACGCAGTTAGTAAAAAGCATACATATTTGTTGTTGTTTTTCGTGTATAAAATTTCCACACAGCTTGTAACTAGAAAGTTGTTATTGTCTTACGTGCATAAACAGTAAACAGTATACCCGATTGTTATTGTTTTACGATTAGAAAATTATTTTCTTTTAAAACTTAAGCGACACGCATCCGTAAGAATATCTATTGAAATAAAAGTGATAGATGAATATATTAACCATAAAATGGGACACAGTACATGAAACGTGTTTCAAATAGAACAATATATTTTAAAATCAATTTGCACAATTTGAAACCGTTGTTCAGGCATCAGTCTATTCATTATGAAATGCGAAAACACCTGACTGCTGGCAAAATAGCCGTCAATTAAAACAGTGATGCCAACATTAAAGTTTATAACTTTTTCAAGTTATATAAATTTTGATAAATAAGTTAACAAAATGAATATAAAAACTTTGTAATTACTTTACTGTTAACACAAAATTCATTTAATTACGATGAGAACATAACAATATGTTTTATTTTACTAGTATTTATGTTTTATATTATTTTGAAATTCTCTTCTAAAACACGTATGAATGTGTCCCTTAGGCAAATAGCATAATTATTTGAAAATATTTTTGTCACTATCAGCTAATTTTGTATGTAATTTCTCGCCCGTATTTTTGCTTCTTTAAATAGACAAACAAAAAAACAAACAAAAATTGACTATTTAAAGCGCTTAACATACGATTATACATTCGTTCAATCATTCATATATTTCATTTAATGCAGATAAGTTTACAAATGGAATCGTCATATGAAAGGAGGTTAATTTTCATGGCACCCAAAGGTCTCATTACAAAATGAACATTTCACACTTTGAATATTTCACTACAAATCGCTTACAACACAAAATTTGACACAGTGAATACACTAAGAAATAAACGACAATATATTGTTGCGAAAATGTTTAGTTAAAGTTATAAAAAGATAAGTTTAACTAAAAAAAGTTAAAGCTTAAATGGTGTCTGTTTAAAAATTAAACAAACATGCTACAAAAATAAAATGCTACAGTAGAATTCCGTGAACTATGATTAACAGAAAATAAGAACAACTAACACAGAACCAAAGAATTCTCCATATTTGGAGAATTTCGCAGTGAATACTAATCTATATTTGACGAAATTGAATTACAGTTTTTAAGTAAATGCTGAAACCGCTCAAAATAAAATATAATAGCTTCTTTTCTGGATCAAAAATCAGTTTAAGTGTGAATGTTGTCCAATGAAGACGCACTAGTTGATGCAGCTGCTTTTAAGCATTAAGATGATAAAGTTACTATCGTGAATTTTTGTGGGCAGAAAAGAAAATAATGCGTGAAAATAAAACGTGAATTTTAATTTAAGACTCTAAAATGTTGTGTGTAATTATTAAGCAATAAAGCACATCGATAAACTGAACCATTATTAAAGTCGTTTTATCGATGAAAGCAATATATTGTTTAGTTGATCTTAACGGCAAATAATTGGCCTTATCTTTAAAAAAATAACTTTGTTGTCTTAGGGACGGCTTCTTTTCAGTCAATTTTTTCGTCGTAATTCTTAATAAATTTGAATATAAAAAAATATTTATTTAATATTTTTATATTAATTAAGCACAAAGGCTTCTATTTCTTCTGTGTGTTTTAGAATCTTGACTCTTAGATGTAAAATCTTTACTAGAATGATCTGCTCTTTTTAATTTTTTCTGCTCTTTTTAATTTTTTATATTAGTTGGTTTTTAACTCATCAAATGTTTCAATTCAAATATGGATGAGGCAATCTTTTCGCTTCTACATTTTTTATCTTGTGGTCCGAAGCTATAATTAGTTTAGAGCACTTGTTTACTAAACATGTACTCTTCTCAAAATTAGCTCGCCATTTTCACCACAATACTGAGAAATTGGCGAAATTCGAAAATCAAATCTTTTCTGTATCGACAAACACTTCTACAAAATCAGCTTCATCATCACACAGCGCTTCTAATATGATGACCTTATCGATTCATCTACCATACCAACACAAAAATTTTTTATAATTCCTATATCGCCCGGAATTAACAACCATCATTTTTCTTCTCTCTCACATTTGGGGATTAGAACTCATGACTCTTGATCATCTGTTTTCTAATGAAGCAAACACTGCATTCAGCTTAAGCTGTATTAGCTAACATGCCTCTTAAATTGTTATTTTCCTGCACAAACCACTCATTTTAGTGGTGGAATGTAATCATTTTTTCTGCATACCATACACAACTCAAAGCTTTTAGAGGACAACAACAGTAATACTATATTTTTCAAATCTTATTTTCGTAACAAAAATTGAGATATATAAGAACACATGAGAGAAGGCGACATATGTACAATGAACGGATTAACGAATTATTCGAAATGAGCATAATTATGTTGAAATCTTTTTAAATTTCTTATTAAATTTCTCTACTTGCTTATCTTGCCATCATTTACTGTCTTTCATATTTTATAACCACAGGGGAAAGAATAATATGCTGAACTACCGACTGTCATTACAGTCGAATGATAAAATGTTAATAATAGTGGTGTTAAAATGAAACATGCAAAAACTGTAAAGAAACACTGCTTCAATATATTTAACAAACGGCCAATGTCCTTTTATGATGCAAAAAGTGGATTCTTTTTTGTAACTTAACGAAAAAAAGATAAAGAATTGAGAGCAGGCACCACAGTGTATTCGTAAAAAATGAAAAAAAAAAATAATTAAAAAAAAAAAAAGAAAATAAAGCTAATTTTCATTTGTACATAAACGTTTCACTTTATTTATGGGAAAATTTCAAACCGGCTAAAGGCAAAAGATATTAAGTTGTATTTGAAAGCAAAGAATTTCATTTGAATGTTTTTATTACAAACAACGATTTTAGTTAAATATGTTTAAAGCTGTCAGTAACTATAGATTTAACTTTAAAATTATTATTGATAAAATAAACTTTAATTTAAGGAAAAAAGATAGTGGAATATTTTTTAAAAAATATATATACAATTTTAAAAGTAGTTAGATAATTTTTTAAAAATACTACACACTACATCACGATTACGTTTAATTAATGTAAGTGGAATAAGGAAATTTCAAAATAAGAATGAAACATCATATTTCTATCTGATATTGCCCAGCGTAATAACACCAGATTTTAGACTTTTTCAATTACAAATTTATTTACTTTAAATAAACACAAAGTTGGCACTACATAACATTTTACTTAAGAGACAAGTCTTTACTTCACGGGGTTTATTTGTCAACTAATTAACTATCCACTCAGACACTGCCTTTTATATTTTTCCATTAGAGGTCTAGAAAAATTATGAATCTTCTACTCCCTTTGTATCACTTTTTGTTGTTGTTATGTTATTCAATGTGTGCCTTTATGCACTTATTAAATAGCATATCTAATTGTTGTTGTTTTGCCTGTATACAATTTCCTGGAAGTTTGTAACTAGGAAGTTGTTGTTGTCTTGCGTGCATAAGTTTTCTTAGCAAGCCACGTAGTTGTTTACTTTACTATTTAATTATTTTCTTATGTTTTTAATTTCTCCTATTGACCTCTTTCCGGCTGTTTATTTGTGAGTGGCGAGCGCTTTCGATGTGAATACATCATTATCAACCCAGGTATAAGTCGCTCGCCATTCACAAACAAACAGCCGGGAAGCGTGATCTGATTTACATCTGCACCGACTATATAGTCATAATCAGATGGTTGTCAAGCCACTTAGTTGATTGGACACCAACTACGCCCTAGAAGGCCATCGAATACGTATATCCTCCGGTCACTTCTAGTAGCAATTTCGAAAGCCCGAAGTAGGCCGCAGCCTTCACTCCTTGCTAAAGAGTTGGAGACTTTCCAACTCCTGGTCCAGAATGCATGAAGCTCTTATTTATCAAGAACACGCCAGCATTCATACTCACTGGACCTGAACCATTCATTGTGTTAATTTTAATGGTTCGACCCACAAACTCTCACGAGGGTCCGAAACCACAACCACCACGATACTCCCATATAGGGGCCAACCTCAATAACCAGTCAGAGCACATCATTGTCTAAAGAGAACAAATAGTGTACTCTGGGGCAACTGATTTCCCGTGGAAATATGTGGATTGTCCAGGTGACTCCTACTAGCCTTTGAGGGGCCTGGGCTCCCTTTTACCCCGCAAGACACCAGTCTAAATGGAATAGTAGGTTCCAAAAGACTATAATGTGCCCCCGGGGGGAAAACAGCCGGGAAGGAAGTCAAGAGTAGAAATTAAAAATATTGGTTTATTCACCGCCGGAACAACCTAATCAATCAATTATTTTCCTATAAAACTTAAGCCAGACGCATCCGTAACAATACCATTTCTAATAAAGAATCATTTTTTGTAGTTTCACATTTGGTTTCATTAATGACAATTGATAAATGAGTTATGTAGCAAGTCTGCAGAGAAAGAAAAACGTACAAACAAGTCTTTTTTTGTTACCTCTAAATACCCGAACAAGGTGATGCTTAGGAAATTTCTGTGTATCCCAAAGAATGTCTTCACTTGTTGTCAAGAATTAAAGAAATTAAAAAATTTTATTATACAACTAAAATTGATCTGGTCAAAAAAGAATTGAAATCTCCTACCAAGTCTTTCTGATACATGAGTATTGTGTTTTTTAATTTAAAATTATTTAGTTTTGTTTGACATGGTAATGGTTTTAATATATTAAAAAAATATTTATGACTGACTTCCTGCATGTGTTGTTTTTGTCTATGTAAAACCATAAAACAGCTGCTGTTGATATGAATTCTTAAATATTATTTCAAAATAAAGAATAGTTTTCGTTATACCTAAAAAAAAGATAATAATAAAACAATGGAGTGAATAAATGTTTAAAAGAAAATTAAATCTGTATTTTACAAAAACAAAATATAAAGAAGGAAAAAAATATGAAAATAAATAAAAAAATAAATGTCTTTTCATATTTTATATTCTATTTTTTTAAATGAAATAATTTATAATTGATAACCATTCATGCATAAAAAAATAGTTCAAATAATAAGCAATCTAAGTTAGGTTAGGTTCAATAGTTAGCTATGCTTTTACAGTCCACTTGGGTTCATTTGCCTTTATGTTACCTGCGAAATAGAAAGAAGAAAGAAAAGAAAAAGAAGGAAAAAATCGGAATGTAAAAGATGAGGTAGAGATTAAAAAAAGGTGTCAGAGAATGAGACATAAAGACGAAAGAACGAGAATGTGAGAGCGATAGATGTAGAGGAGTGAGCTGACGAATAAGGCCAGCAAGCCCGGATAAGAGAGCAATTAAGTGTTAAAGGTGCGGTGTGCGGGTATCGGTCAGTATCGCAAAAAGGAACTGATACTGCCCGGTTCCAATAATTAAACATCAGAAAAGTTCCCAAGATTCCGTTAAGGAGGTTACTCTGCCTTTAGCATTCCAGTGCAGATTAGCTTTATTATCTACTCCTTTTCCTCGTCCTGAGAGCTTCTGCAGAAATCAAACAATCTAAATAAAGGGTCATTCAAGCAAAGCACTGTCCTGCTGAAACCACATATCAGTAATATTCACGTCGTCAATAATAGGCCAAAATTGAAGTGTTAGCATCTCGCCATAAAGTAATGCATTGACCGTTACTTCATTTCCAACCTCATCTTCGAAAAAAATGGCCCAATTACGCCTTCAGATGATATAGCGCACCATAGATTGACATGTTATGCAAAGCTTCTCAATAGTCGCTCGGATTTTTCGGCTTCGTTTAAGAAAATGTTTTTTACAGAAAAACCAGACTTTTGTTCCTTAATGAATTGAGAAAATCAACGGCGATTTCATTGATCGGTTGGCTTCAATTCCTGCATCAGTTGAACTTTGTAAGGCTGCAAAATTAAAGCCTTAAGTAAAATTCGCCATGTGTTTAATGACACCTTCGAGGAATTGAAAAATTTGGATCTGCTTCAACACATTGGCTCACGGCTGTCATGTTTTCAGTTGAACGACCCGGTCGAACACGCCTTGGTGTTCGCACATTTTGCATTGAGCCTGCCAACTTAAATTTAACGACTAAATTTTTAATAGCGTTCTCAGAAGGACGATTATGTTGTCCGAAAACATCACGAATTTTACGAAATGTGACTTTAACAGAACCACCATTTTCATAGTGGATTTTAATTATTTTAATGCGATTTTCATGTGAAATTGAATTCATTGTAACAATTGCAAATGCATCTACTACGAATTCAGCAAAAAACTAAATGTCAAAACTATCATGTTGTTGGTGTTTCCACAGTTGAAACACAAACTTCTTGTTGAAAAATCCGATACACTACATTTTTTGTTTAAATTTTATATGTCTGCCCATGAACATTATTTCAGACATCTTGACCTTTTTAAACGTCAAAAACCAAACGTGAAAACTATCATGTTGTTGGTGTTGCCATAATTACACAATAACAACAATCTTCTTGTTGCAGAACCCGATATCTCATGAAACCATGTGAGCCTGACAAATTGAAACTAGGTTTTTAATATGTTCGGAGCATATGAAAACGTGGTGCCGCCAATTACGTTAAATTCAAAAACTGTAACCACATCAAACATTGTACCGCCTTTGCGGCATAAATATTAAATTGAATTCTCTGTTATCCATCGATCTTATAAGATCTTAAAAAATAAACTTTAAAAATTTCATTCTAAAGTTAAACTCTGTTTTTTATTTTTCTGTAAATTATGTAAAATTAATTCAGAGAAAATCTAAAAACTTTTCACCATATCGAAGGCCCAAAAAATATATCTTCTACGATATGACAACGCTGCGTATGATTGATATTTTTCTGATGTCATTTCTTTTAGGAAAAATTATTTTACAAAATTGTAATTCCAAAAAGCTTTTTATCTTATAACAGTTTAATAAAAACACTGAACTACCTTTGAAGTTATTCTCATATTATAAATCTAAATTAGAAGTACTTTAATGTATCATGTTTTATGAAAATGAATATATATGAGAGCTACATGAGTCCTTTCGTCGATTAAAACAAAAATTATTTTAATTGAAAAAATATGACAAAATTATATTTTTGGCTTTTTCTTTTTCAAACAAATTTTCGGAAGTTAAATAAACTAATTTTTATCATAAGCCTCGTACAGTGGGTTGCTTGGCACAAGAGTGCGCGAAAGTAAAGAGTGAGTTAGTTCTAGTGTTTGATAACACTATGCGACATCGAAAGAAACTCATTAGAACTGTCAAACTTTTTAAACAAAATTGACATTTTGGACATTATGGAATTAAGTATCTAAAAATAATAAATAAAAGAAATAGAAATAAATATATCAATAATACATTACAAATAATACATTTTTCATATTTTTAACAGTTATATGATTTTCGCAATATAGTTGAACTAATCACCCCTGTCGTAAATAAAATAAAAAATGTTTGTTCCCCCTAAAATTTTCACTCCACAAGAAAGGAAATTTGCTATTGTAAATTTTATGGGAATATTCTTTTTTTGTCACGCTCTCAATATCTAGTGAATGTAAAATATCAAAGAGAATTTATAAATAGGATGCGGGAGTATTAAAATTTATGGGTGAATAATTTAAAAAAGTAGTAAAATTTTAATTTTATAATTAATATATTCGAATTACTAACGCAATTAAAATCTAAAGATAAAACAAATATAATGATAATTATAGCTTATTTATCCACTCAATGGTGTGGCAAAATATTAAATTTAAAAATAGAATTTATTATTTTGAAAAAAAAATTAATAAAAATAAACAATTTTATTTTTTTGAATCATTTTTAATTTAATCCAGATTCCTTTAAAAATAAATATTTTTGATATTCTCATAAAAGTATATCCATATAACTATTTCCCTTCTGCTCATACAGCCCCTGAGTATATTTTACCCCAAATTTTGTAACTCTAATTTAATCAATTGGGCTTGAGATATAAGACTCTTGAATTTTTTATAAAAAAATTGGGGATAAAATCTAGAACAAATTAACGGGGAATCTATATATATAAAAATGAAATGGTCCCCGTATGTAATGAGTTGACGTGAGAACGGCTGGAGCGATTTGATTGATTTTTGTTTTATTTGATTCAAAATTTTCAGGAGATGGTTTGTATGAAAAAAAAATTTTTAAATTTTCCGAAAAACTTAGAAAATTCATTTATTAATTTTCTTCTGTTGTTGTTGTAAACACAAATAAGTTATTCACGACTCGACATGTTCGTTCGAACTGGTTTGATGAAGCTTATGATCGTTTGTATGCTCATGAGTTTGTATACTTGCAAACACACGTATACATTCTTAGCATACCCTAAAAAACATAAAAAAAAGCAACTCGAAGAACTAAAATTTTTAACACATTTTTAAGAAAAAGTATTAATTTTTTTTATACATGTTTTTATTTTCACTTTTCTATATTGAAATATTGTAATAAATCATGTTAGTGAAAACATAAATAAATCGTTTTCACTTCTCAATTTTTTTACTAAGCCTACGTTTAAACTTTATAAAATTCCTAAACAGTGCTCAGTGATTTAATTTGGACGTGTTGGTAATACTAAAAGTGAAAATTTGAATATAGATTCTACATACATATATACGTATATGTGTATGCACATTATCCGTGCTTTAATATTTTTCGTGTGATTTGATTCACATAATTTTAAAATTAATAGTTTTTATAAGAGAAGAAAACCTTGAAATATTGGATAGAGGGGGCTAAAAAATATTAAGACACCGACAATTACACTTCACTTTGAAGTTAAAAAATAATTTTCTACTCGATGCAATTTTAACGATACATACATACGATATATATCGTTTATATGCTGAAAAATCCAATAGCAAAATTCTTTTGTTCTAAAATTTTATTGCTAAAGTACAAAATAAAAGCTAATCTTCGAACGATTTTGTTAGCAGTCAACATTTCTTAAAATTTGAATGGTTATCTACATCTAGGTTTATCTATCTATTCTTATATATTGTTAGACATTGGCAGTGGAAAAAACCGACTGAATCTACAACAGGCCAGATTTACTTTCCAATGGGCTCTTGCCAATTCACAACGTCTAAGGACGAACTAATTGCAAAACTGTTCACATACATTGCTCAAAATTACAGTGATTAACATTAGTTAAGTGAAAGAGCCATTTGGGCTGAAAAAACAAATAAGTTGATTAAATAAATTCAAAAATCCAAAGTTTAATTAATGGCGAACGGTATTCGTATAAGTCGATTGGTTCCATTATCGATCCCGAAAATATTGTTAACTACCCCGTAGAGTTCCTGATTTCATTAAACTTACCGGGAATGCCACCACATAACTTCCAGCTTAACGTTGGAGCGGTAACAGTCATGTTACGTTACCTGAATCAACCATTACTATGCGATGGTACTTGATTGGTTATTAAAACGCTGATGGCAAAAACTTAGCAATAATAATTAAAGAAAAGTTTGTAGGTGAAGAGCTGCTTACTTCAAGAATACCTATCATACCGTGATTTACCATTTAAGTTTAAACGTATCCAATTTCCCGTTCGCTGTGCTTTCGCAATGATGATTAATATATCCCAAGGACAATCGCTAAAAGTTTGTGAGTCAAACCTAGAATCCCAATGTTTTTCCCACGATCAATTGTATGTTGTATGCTCAAAAGTTGGGACACCATCAGCACTGTTTATTTTCTCTCCTAACAGAAAAACAAAAAACATTGTTTACTATCAAGCTTTAAAATGAACAATATGCTGACCTTTTTTTGTTTGTTTATTTTTGAATGAATTACCTTAAGAACTATTGAAATAATAAAGTGAAAAAAAATTTGTGTCGTTTCTTCTTTGTGCTGAAAATTTTTTTCTAACTCCATATGAAATATTAATCATTAGCAAATAGTTTCCGAGCGAAGTCGGGTCGTACAGCTAGCAAAATAAAAAAAAATTAATTAATTAAGTATTGATGCCATTAAATTATATAAGCATAAAAAGCATACTTCCTTTTCGGGAAAAATCCTAAAAAACAGCTGCTTATACATTTCTTCAATTCAGAGTGTTGGCACTTTTTAACGAAACCTGCTATGAAAACTAAACGTACAATTGTTTTATTATAAATTTTATTGAGAATGCAGCTAATAATTTATAATAATACTCTGAGTATAAATAAGTAAACCACGTCAAAAATACTAAATTAAGATCGCCCAATTATTAAAAAATTTTTCTACCTAGATTTTCTCCCACACTAAAAGAAGTAATCTAGACATAAAACATTTTTAACATTAAAACATTTCTCAAGGTCTACTTATGTTCAAAAACTCGTAACACAATACATAAACTTTTTATGATATTTCAAAAAAATTTTATGCCCGAGGTACCCAAATTTCGGGGGCATACCCAGAAGCCCCACTTTACCGTACAGAGTCGATAGTCAGACATAACTCCGCTTGGCCTCTGTGAAATTTCATTAAGATAGCTTTTGTGTTTCATGAGCTACCGTATTATTTTCAAAAAATAACAAAAAAAAAAAACATTTTCAAACCACTGTGCACTGCAAGAGAAACAGATTTAGTAACTGCGAAAAGATCCTTTTACTTTGCGAGATTCTTAAGTTTTTAAACAGGGTACTGATTAGTTTATATTACATGTGAAACTAAGTGCATCTTAATGTTTTTTTTTGTAAAGAGGGAAGATACTAAGAAAGTATTGGAAGAGAATACGAATTCGAAATAGAGCAATTAACTTTTGGTGAAGTGTTGTCTAAATCTTAGATGCTTTTATCGAAAGTTTACGTTGAGAATGGTTTAAATATTTATCAGAAAAAGAAGCTAGACTTACTTGCCACAACTTGTATCGTAAATTTATGATACAAGAGTACCAGACTTCATAGGTCAATCAAATATAATAACCACCTCCATTTTTTTCCCAGATCCCCAGAGAAAACAAAATAAACAAATTAACGTAAAAAAAAGTGAAAAACGGCTTTAAAAAAAGCCGTTCCCCACGATTAAGCGAATTTTGAATAGGAATATGTTTTTGTGTATTTCATTTAGCATTAAAGCACATGTTAGAAAATGGCAACACATTTTCTGGCAATAATTATTCATGATTGCAATTTTGGGATATGGGAAAAATTTGGGAAAAAATTTTTTTTTCATTATAGAAACGATTATATTTTAGTGGAAAAATAATTAATGTTTTTTTATTTTTTTTATTAGTTTTTGGATAATTTAAAATAATTGTTTTACATTTTATATTTATTTCATATGTTTTTATTAAGAAAAAATGATTATTTTTTAATATTTACAACGGTTATTACGTAAATTGTGTTTTTTTTTCAAAAACTAAAATTTAAAATTTTAAATAATTCTATTTCATATATAACTATGCAATCATAATTTATCACCACACAAATTTAAATACTATGGATGGCAGTTAAATAGTAATCACTTGGGATTGTTTAGCAATGTATGGAATAAATAACAAAATCTAGTTGAGAACTCTTAGAAAATAAAAATTTTAAAAATGGTTAATTAAAAAAAAAATAGTAATCGCTATAAAAGAATAAAATAAAACACAAAATATTTGTTTTTTTTAACATAAAAAATTAAACAATTAAATAAAAGGTAGGGAAATTTGAGGTTAAATTATTAAATGTCAAAAATGTCAAATTATTAAAGGTCAAAAATAGAGCTGTCATTTTTTGACATGCATGCATTAAGCGAAATATTGGAAAGTTTTAAGTATGAAATCTTACAGTCCTGAGCAAAGAATTTTAATTCTGAAAATTGACTATCAAAATAGTGAACATTTCACTGGAGTGATACTCCGTAAAATTCAAGTAGTTTTCCTCGTAATCAAGCTTCTTTTTGAGTTCGCTGTGTGTAAGTTAATCGCTTTATACCAATATACCACAACAATATATTTGTAATAGTCGTAGTGAAGCAACTACGATTGGGGTTCTATTAAAAACACATATTTAAGTAACCATATCCTTTATCATGCTTCCGTAATTTAGAAAAAAAGCCCTTCTCCTTAATATTCCTTAAAGTGGTAAATTCAACCAGATAAAGAGTGATTCCAGTCAAGGATTATCCATATTTTAAGTCAGGCATTCACGGCCAATTTCCATATTAAATAAAAAGCAGGTATTTAGAGATTTTACTGTATTGCACGGTAACTGAAAATACTGTACAGCGTAAAACTCTTGCAGCTAAAGGCGTAATCGTTGTCAATTAAATCAACAGTTCTATAAACTTTTTGAACCGAAAGCTATTAATTTAAATATGAATTACTTTACAAGTTGCCATCTATTATTGAGCATTAGATCTTTCGACATTAACTACATGTCGAGCCGCAAAACAAACAAACTCATACTGAGAGAAATGCAATAAAAGTAAAGGGTTTGTCAACAGAACATTTGTTTTTTAACAAGAAATTTCGATTAAAATGATTAAAATTTTTATTGTATTACGAAGAGAAAAGTTGTAAAATTATGAATGAAAAATGATATCTGGCACGACCACGCTGAAAGATGCCGGTTCTTTCATCAAAGTTTTTAATCACTTTTTGGCAAAATCGCGATCCTATTTCGTTAATCACATCAGGGATTTTGAGTTTTAAGACTGCAATCGATTCGATTGCTTCTGTATAGACTCTGTCCCTAACATAGCCCCACGAAAAATCCAGTGGTGTTAAATCACACCATCTGGCTGGCCACCTAACTTAACTGGTTGTCGTGAAATTATGAGATTGGGAAATTTGGTTTGCAATAAAGTGATCATTGACCATTGCCTGTGTGATATGTGGCACCGTCCTATTGAAACCACATGACAGTAATATCCACATCGCCAATAATAGGCCAAAATCGAGTTGTTAGCATCTCGCTATAGCGTGATCCACTGATCGCTGCCACATTTTCAGCCCCATCCAAACAGCGTACTACACAGTGACACACCGAGTTTGCAAAGGCGTCTCAATAATCGCTCTAGAATTTCCAGCCCAAATGCGGCAATATTGCTTGTTGACATACCCTGACAAGGGAAAATGGACTTCGTGTGAAAAGAAGAGTTTCTCAGAAAAACCAGCCAGTTGTTCCAGAATAAATTCATCGAATATACGACAAAGTAAATGATCGTTAGGCTTCACTTCCTACAGCATTCGCCATGTGGTGATTCTGGATAACCTTACTTGTTGAGAACGCTGAAGAATTGATAAATTTCAATCTGCTTCAGCGCTGTTTCTCACGGTTGCAATGTTTTCAGTTGAACGAGCCGGTCGAAGACACTATGATAATTGTATATTTTCTGTGGAGTGTGTCGACTCAAATTTAACGACCAAATTTTTAATAGCGGTCTAAGAACGACTATTACATCGTCCGAAAATATTTATAGTGGATTTTAATTATTTTAATGCGATTTTCGTGCGAAATTGATTGAATTCATTGTGATAATTGCCAATGCATTAACTACGAATTAGTCAAAAAATTAAATCTCAAAACTATCATGTTGTAGGTATTGCCACAAGTGAAAAACAAACTTCTCTCTGAAAAACCCATTATAAATAGTCGAATTTGAAGGCCATGCAGATACTTCAATCTTGAAAATCGACATAAATAAAGATAAATACCTGTTTTGAAATATATTTCTGCATGATTAACTAAAAAATTTGAAATTTTGATTAATGACCCTCTTGGGGCAAGAGGTCGATATGAATTTAAAGTTTTTACCAGTTCCTGGTGATTTTGCATTAAATACGTCGTAGAGAATTATTTCTTTTTAATTACTTAAAGTTAGACTTATTCTTTTAAACTATTTCTTTTTTTTTAATTTATTTTGTGTCCTGCAGAAAATCCTGTTTTAGATTTATATGCCCATTTGAAATTATTTATTACAACTACAAGTACTGGTAGATCGGTTATGTTTTCTTGGCAAAAATTTGAAACTAATAGTTTATCTCGGGCTTCGATTTCTATGACGGAAGCATTACAAAAATTTTCAAAATATTTTAAGGACTTTTTTTATAATTCTAATCTGGTTAAACATAACCCCTTAGTAATTGCTTTAAAATATTAAAATAATGTGATTAAGTTTACTCCACTCCTTTCATTGAATACATTTTTTTTGTGCGCTGAAAAATTTTTCCCAGTGCATTTAATTTATTTTTAATATCCTCGTTTTTTTTTTCCTTGCTAAATAATTTCCTTGCAGTCTAACTTATCGTATTAAATGAAATACATATACATGTTGCGGTTTTGTCTGGTTATGAATTCTAATTTCCCTGTATTCAATTGTATAAAAGTTTTTCCACAGTTTCTGTTATATTCGTAATGCGTGATGAGTCAATTATTTTTATTATGGAAGAGATAGAAGGGAACCACATATTTGTATATTCGGAAATATTTATTAAATAAATTTACACAATTCTTCTATTCGTCCTTTCTGTATTTGATTATGTTTAAGTTAATAGAAAATATACATCACACTGTATATTGGTCAGGTCAACAATATGATTTATAACCACAATTGAGTGGCATTTCAAAAACTGTTGTATAACAACTGTTATAAAAAGTAAAAATATAATAACTGCTTTTAAAAGTTAAATGAAATTGATATTAAATTTAAAACTAAATGACATTAAATGATTTGTCATATTTATCTAGTCAGGGGAGGAGTAAATTTTAAAGCGATCAGCAAGAAAACATGTCCTGAATATCTACAGGCTTCTTGGCAACTACCGCGATATAATACCTTTTATAAAGTGACTTGCTTGAGCTAATCAAAGTATTTAATATTTTTTGTTTTAATTTTATTTCATCAAAATTCAGCTCAATCACCAGAAAAAGGAAAAAAATTATATATTGTAAAAAGGACTTCAACTACATGTTCTTGTAAAAAATTATATTCCCCTTTTTTATACAAATTATTTTTCTCTTTTAAAATATTTAGCATTTTAAGCACTTTTTTAAAGATAAATTTACTTCTACAGTTTAAAGAAATATTTTAAAATTATTTTTTTTAAATTTTCGGTATTCGTTAAAAGGACAATTTTGTTTCTCCCTTCACATCTTGAATAAACTTTAAATTTTTTTTTGCCAATTATTAAATGTTTATTTAATATCGTACTTAAGTCTCTAAATGGCTGAATGTCTACAAAATAAACAAAAAAAAAGCAAAAAAGAAAAAACAACAGAAAAATAAGCAAAGAAGTAAAAAATTAAAAATCCCTCTTCTACAATTTACGACTTTCGGTTATTTACTTAACAACAAACTACTGACATTTCGGTAACATGGCGAACATCGCCAGTTGTTTGGTCTAGTTAAATTTGGTTTGTATACTTGTCTCTCAGATCTTTTTATACATTTTTAAAATGTTGGGTGGTGGGTTGTAGAATAGATAACCCAAAAAATAAAACTCATTGTACGAATTTGTATTTCGTGCCTCATGTTATTTTGTAGGCAGTTAATCATTCAATTTATCTTTTTTTTATATGTTTGTTATATTTTAAGTTGTCTTGCTTTTTTCTCTATCAGTATAATTCATCCTGGAATACAACCCAAAAAAGTATTCTGTTTTTTTTTTCTTAATTTTAAAGGTCTTTTTCAATTTAATAAGAGTTTCTTGAGTTTAGCTGTGGAAATGTTGCTACAGCAAGTTATTTTCATTTAAGGCGTTTGGAGAAGTACTCTATCAGATGAAGTAAACTAAAGACAAAAATGTTATTTAAATTTTTACTAAAGGCCCACAACATTTAATTTTGTTATAAAACTTATTTCTTAAATAGGCATCTAAACCAACTCTCATATTGTTCATGAAATTTCTGTACAAAAATAAAAAAATGTTTGTGGATTTTGTAAATATTTTTGAATAAATGTTTCCTCATAAGCTGGCTTGAGCAACCAGTTTTTCTTACTAAAGTGTTATGGGTTATTACCATAATATTTCATATCTTCAATACTTCAATGTTCTGAAATATCTACGCAATTTAGGCTATATATCACTGGTCTATTGATGCCTCAAGAAAATATGGTAAAACTCGATAAAAATTTGTTTCAATTACCAAAAGTTTTTACGCAAAACCAATCTTTTTCGGATATTTGTTCAGTAATTTGTTTTCTCGATAAATTATTCATACTTAAAGTAAGAGTTAACAATCACTAGTCCTCGACGCTTCCACTGCAGAATGGTATCCCTCAGGGTTCACCTCTATCAGTGGTGTTGTTCATAATTGCCTTCAATCAACTCAGCACTATTATTTCAAGACAAAAATATATTGAGCATTCCATATACGCTGATGACACTATTCTGTTCTGCAAACATAATAACAATGCTGTAGTAAAAGAGACTTTTGTTAAGACCTTAAAAGAGATTAATGATTGGTGTGTTATATCAGGGGCTAAACTCTTGATTTCCAAATGTAAAATTCTTCACATTTGCAGAAAACACAATTGTCAGATTTCAAATCTACAATATAAAGAACTTACAATCGAACTTGTGGATCATTTAAAAATTCTTGGTGTCGTATTCGATAAAGCTTTTACCTTCAAACAACACTGCCTGCTGTTAAGGAAAAATCTCTGCAATAGATTGAATATAATAAAATTTTTAACTTCACGGCACTTTCAGATACATATCTCAACAATGATTAATATAACTCGAGCAATTATTCTTTCTAAAATTGACTACGCACTTCCTATATATGGATTTTGTGCCCAATCAAATATAAAAAGTATTCAGGCTCCATACCACGCCGCAATTAGACGCAGCATAGGTTCTTTCCGAACAAGCCCAATTCAAAATATTTTGGCTGAAGCGGGCTTGCCATCAGTAGAAGATCGATGTCTTTTATTAACATTAAAGTTAATCCCAAAGATTTTTGTATGTCATAATAAAAATATCTTTAAAGCAGCTACCAAAATTAAAAGTCGCAATAGACCGCTCAAGATTAAATCCGTTATAGCAAGGTGCGTCGAATACTCCAATAAGATCAATTTTAAAAGTTTTCCACACTAACTCAAATGTGCTTCCGAACCACCTTAGCATCTTAATAAAACCTCCTTCTTGGATACATTATCTTCCTATCCCAAACCTACAACAACACCATTAATATATAGGCAAATTTTCTATAACACTGCAGATAATCTATCAAATCTTGGATGGAAAATTTTATTCACCGATGGGTCAAGATCAAATAACATGACTTCCTTTGCTGTTGTACACGAAAATGGTATGCTCGTCGGACACGGTCTACTTCACAACTACTGCTCCAACTTCACGGCCGAAGCGTTAGCTATATATACAGCAGCCAAATTTGTATCCCAAAACCAAAACAAATTTGTTATAGCCACTGATAGTCTTTCGTACATTTTGGCGATAAAGAATACTTTGTACGATTCTCCTCTGATCTCTAAAATTAGAAACATTTGCATAAAAAATCCTAACAAGATCAAGATTATGTGGGTACCATCGCACGTTGGAATACTAGGTAATGAACAGGCCGACGTTGCGGCGGCGCAGGCAAAGTATAGTTCTTTACACTGTGTCCAGACTTTTGAGTATCATGATATTTTAAATCTAATTTCAAACTTCTACACAAGCCTGAAGGACATGCAATGGTCCAACTACCAGCATGCTTAAAAAAATTTAAATCCAAGTGGAACACGACGTAGTTACCCTAAGAACTGCCCTAGGAAGATTTCCGACCTTAAAGTTAGAATGAGAATTGGCCACAGCAGATTAACTCGCAAATATTTAATATATAGGTCCCAACGTCCTATTTGCTCCACCTGCAATACGCAACTTACTATTTCCCATATTTTGGACGAATGTCAAACTTTTCACAATATTAGGACAAAATTGTTCCAATTTATTCAACCATCAAGCTGTTTAAAAAATATTAATGATCACAACATTGAAATTTTCCATAAATTCATATTAAATTGTAATCTTCTTCACAATTTATAAATAAGTTTATTTAATTTTACGAGACGAAAGCCTTAGTAGCTAGTTCTCTTTTGCTTTGTTAGTTACTATAATTGTATTATTGTAATTAATTATTAATAAATAAATAAATAACTAAATTATTCATAGACAGTAATTATGTATATGTGTGCCTTTTGAATGTTTATAAATCTAGTTAGCCCATCTTTTAATTTTCTTTCTAACTGTACGTAGAGATTTCAAAATCAAATCAAAATAGTTTCTAAATTAATCTACCGTTAGAACCTCATAAATGTCTTCATAACACATACAAAAGGCTTAAAGGGAAAACCTCCTTCTATCAAAGCCAATCAAGCTAAAGTGTTCCTTTAACGTGTTCCTTTCTGACACCATGTTAATAAGTTAAAATGAAAAAAAATACTTTATAATTAATTTTTTTAAGCTTTTTTTACAAAAATATTTTATAAATTTTATTTTCAATATTTCACTACATGATTGTGTGGTATCGTCCGTAAAAGGAAGTTAAAACGTATAAGATTTTTTTTAAATAAAAAATAAATGAAACAATCATTGCCAAGCAAATTTATGTTAAGACATTTTTTGTTATTTTTAATTTTTTTCTTTTAAGTTTTCAAAATATTTTTTTAATTAAATTTTTTTTTAACTAAATTTTTTAAATTAATTTTTAAATTCAAACAATTTTTTTTTTGAAAATTCAGAAATAATAAAAAAAATATCAAAAGCAAAAAAAAAAATGCAATTATAGTTTAAATAAAAAAAAACATTTTCTGTTCCTAAAGTTTACCCCCAATAATGTGGCAAAATAACTCCAAACACTGATTTACGTAATTATCTCAAGAATTTTTTTCTTTTAATTTTTCAAAATATTTTTTTAGTTAAAATTTTTTTTCAACTAAATTTTTTTTTGTAAACTAATTTTTAAATGAAAACAATTTTTTTTTTTGAAAATTCAAAAATAATAAATAAAATATCAAAAGCAAAAAAAATGCAATTATAGTTTAAATAAAAAAAAACCATTTTCTGTTCCTTAGGATGACCCCCAATAATGTGGCAAAATTGCTCCAGACACTGATTTTCGTAATTATCTCAAGGATTTTACTGATAACTTTAATTTACATTTCAAGTTACTGGCACAGTTAAGCCGTAATTAATATTCAATTTTTTCGTCTTATTAAGATTTCGGAAAACAGAAAAATAAATTGTCATATAAAATTTTGTAAAGTATGAAGTTCATATTTAAAAAAATGTGTAAATTTTCTTTTAACGCTGCCAAGAGAAAGTTAAAATTTTTAGATTCAAATTGGCATTTGAAGCTTGGAATATTAGTATTACTAACTTGTTAGTTTTTTACCAGAGTACGGCCATTTTTAATATAAATTTTTAACTGGACGTTTTTCGCCAAAACAAACTGACTCAAATTGAAGAAAAACAAAATATAAGTAATCAAAAAAATAAATAAAAATATTTTTTATTTTACATATCTCTCTTAGCTAAAGCAAAGATGAAAAAAGTTACAGCCCACGTTAGAAATAAAATTAATATTTTTTTTTTATATTACATATAATATAAGTGAGCTCGATAATTATAAAAATATAAAAAAAAATTAAACTTTATTTAAACTTTATTTTTATTAAATATGTACTAATCTTTTAAACGGTCTTTTAAATTAAATTTTAACGATTTATTTTTTCAATATTTCAATTTGAAAAGAAAAAATTTTGTTCTCGGCTGTGTGGCACGATGGCGCTCCTTTTGAAACCAGTATCCTCCTCTTCAATTTCTGTAAACAAAAATTTGTTCAACATTCCGATAACAATCGCCATTGACTGTAACGACCACTCCTGAAAAATGGCCCAATTATGCCTCTGGACCAAAATCCTCACCAAACAGTGACTCGTTTTGGGCGCGTCGGCTTTTTAATGTATGCGTGCGGGTTTTCTGTGCCCCAAATGCGACAATTTTGCTTGTTTATATACCCGCCAAGATCAATGACCTTCATCTGAAAAGGTGGTTTTTTTTCGCAAAATCCGCATCTTCTGTAAGTCGATCGCAGGTCCACTTAGCGAAGCGTTATTCAAGCGTATACACAACCATATTCGTTCAGCAAAGGATAAAACGAATTATCTGTCGAATCAAACATGAACTAAGTGTTACCACTCATGAAATAAACACTAGTTGAAAAAAAAGTTAGATGGCGGATTCTATAGAAAACAAACTTCTTGTTGAAGAGAACGAACCATAACGGGTGATAACGTATCGTCTAAGCATGTTGCACTCATTTGATGGATTTTGAAAGGAGTGTGATATTATGATAAAATTTTGATTTAGAATTTTTCAATAAAAAAATTTTTCCAACTTTTCAATTGGAAGTATAATTTTATGGTATACAAAGTTGCTGATAAGGTAATATTTTAGTGAAATTTCGATTATTTAGTGGAATTATTAATTATGGCTATTAAGAGTATTTTGTCTATATTTCGCTTTTTGTTGAATGATAATAAACGCTAAGAGACGTTTAAGTCCCACAAACTTAAGTTTATCATTAGTGACAAAATTAAGGAACATAATAAATTTATAAAACGCGACAATCTACAATTATTAAAAGTGCCAGAACATATGATAAAATGGAGAAAATCCCTATTCAATTACTTTACTCACGCCAACTCAAACTGTAGGTTTTTGTTATGCATACGACTATAAAAGAGTTATACACCGTAAATATTAAAGAAAAGAAAATCTTATGAGAGTTTAAAGGTCGCTGGCCTTTTATAAAGTGTTTACTTGATTAAGCACTTCTCCCTTCACTTCCTTTTGTTACACAAATTTTTATTGTATCACAATCTAAAAAAAAAAAAATATTTTTTTTATTTTTACGGTTGACTGTTTGTTTTTTTGTTTTTCAAGTATTTTGTTGACACTGATCACGTTCTGCCGCAAAAGAAGTGTTGCTTGACTGGTTATTGCCTTTTGATATTTTTGTGCGTTATTGCCTTGCATTTGCTGTATTAAAAATCTGTTTGCATGCTTAGGTTATATCTTAGCCTGCCTGAAAGTGGGGAGGTATATGTTTTGTTTTCATTGTTTTGTTAAGTAGATTTTATTCTTACGTGTTTAATAAAAATGAACTATGAAAAGTATCAGGAAGTTTTTCTTTACTTTCTAAGTGTGGTGTAGAAGTGTTTGTTTTTAGGAATTTTTCTGTTTGCTGGCGTACATAAGTGTTTATTTTTAAATGAAGGTGTTTATTAGGATTAGTGGTTTCTGCCAGCCAGCAGTGGCAGCAATTTAATCATAAAACATAAAAGCAAATGATAATTTGATTAAGTCAGTTTAAGGAGGTCAATTAGTTGTTTGTTTAAAAGCAATCTAGAATATAAAAGTTACTTGAAATAATTATGGCTCAAATGTATATTATTTAAAAAAAAATAGGGTGACCCAAAATCATTAATGGATTTAAGGGTTCTTAAGGGCTTTTCATTGTTATGGAATCGAAAAGTATTGTTACGGCTGCTTAGTATAACTTAAAAAATAAAATCATTATCACTAGAAAAAGTAAACGAAATTATCTATTACGTCGGTTTTAAGTTAAGCAGTTTCTAAAAAAATCTTATGAACACAAAACAATAACAGGGTACAGTAAATTTCCATCATATAAAACAAAAACAAAGACAACGAAGTAGCCAATTATATGTGATTATATTGAAGTAAAATTTTCTTATATATGCGAGAAGCGCTCAACCAAGAATATGTAAGCTCCACTTTTTAGCAATAACGCAATTGAGCTATATACGTTTAAGAGTAAAGACATGATGATAACAAGGCACCTTTTACACGATAAAGTGGTAAAGTTACCATCGTTAATTTTTTATGTATATAAATTACACGGGCTATTGTATTGCAATAAAATAACTCAATAAACCAAACATTTATTAAAGAAATAAATGTAAAAGTATATTAAATATAAAGAAAGTATATTAAATACAAGCTAGAAAAATTGGAGCTGCTCTAATGGCTCTCTTAGCAAGGCTGTCATGAGTTCAAATCCCACCAATAATTTAATTTAAAAAAAAGCTTTAAGAACTACAGAGGCTGATATGTTTAAAAGACGAATAAAGAAAACAGAAAGCGGTTAGAACATGCCAGAGAGGTTTAAATAAAATTATAGCGATAGACGCCATTAAGTGTTGCATATAAGAATATCATGATCCAATTTGATCTTGACTGGAGAATGTACAAACATAACATAATGTATAATTAGCCTTATGATATCTGAACGCAGGCGGTCTCTGTAGGCTAGTGCTTCTGTAGGCTAGGAGGTAGTGTACTAGCTTGTAAATATGCGGGTTGTGGGTTCGATTCCCAACGAAGACCTTGGTTTTTTTCACTACAAAAATAAAAGTGGATTGTCGGTGGGGCTGCTCAGCGATGAAGGCATATTCACTGGTCGCTGTGCTGTCTTATATACGGCAGTTAATTTCCGACTATTCTTCTACTTTTACCACCTGTTTCATCTATTCTCTATCCCTTTTATAAAGAATGTAGCACGGTACTTGACTAAATAGGCATTGTTGCCTGAAGTGCTACTTCTCTTTAAAAAAAGGTGTTTTGAATTCTGGCGAAATCACACAGTAATACATATCAGGGAAGCGGTGAAAACAACAATAACAATTAAAGTACTTTTATTTGGGTACGTCGGAAAATTTATGCACATATCAACAATAAAAGTTCTTGTATTCGTATGCTTACAAGACAAAATCTATATATTTATTAAAAATATTTTTAAGTAATTTATTTTTAAATGTGCTTTCAACTAATAAGCCCTTTTAGCAGGTGTAGTAAATGCGGCTTATTTTGTAAATAGCACCAAACTCGCAGTGAAATACTTAATGAAAGTGAGATGAGACAATCCATCTGCTTGGAACTACCTGTCATTTAAAAAATACAATCAAATTTCTTACAACTTTCAACGTTTATCGTAATATTCTAATCATTTTTTTAAGATAAATGCAGCTATACCGCTACCGGGCTATAAAACGCACCAAGAAGTCACTTTCTTTCGGTGTAATTTTTAATTTCCGTTATAGAAAAAACTGCCTAGATAGCATATGTGTATGTATGTGCTAGCAAACAAACATTTAGAGTTTTTATAAAATTGATTCTTGCTTGGTCTAATGGCCTAAATTTTTACCAACCTTGGCCTCTACAAAAGACTCATACTGCTAAATCATAGGCAGATCTGCAGTAACCTTGAAGTAATCTTTACTTAGTTGGTTCTCTACGAATATTTGTTATAAATTAAAACATGCCAAAGCCAAAACTCAAAGTAAAGGGTTCTGAGAAAAGTGTTCAATAATTTTTCATTTTCCATATCTATACTTCGAGTAAGCGCAAAGTACTGCACTCAAATTGCAATACATAATGTTCATCTATTTAATAAAAACTTAAGAAACTTTTTTAACAACTTCCAAATGCTTAGTATTCAGACCTGCACTCTTGTGTAAATTCTTTTTGTTTTCCTTCCTGCACAAAGTTTCAAAATAATTAAAAGCAAAGTTTAAGTAAGTCGCTTTAAATAACCAATAATTGTTGCGAAATTTTTTATTAAAAGAAATAAAGTTTCTTGGTTAAATAGTCGCCATAAAAAAAAGAAATTTCATTTTTTTACTTTAAATAATTTTTCCTAGCTGCATATACTTTACATGCTGCAGATGTCTTAATTTTTTATTTATATCTTTTGAAGTTTTAGTAAACTTTGAAGTAAAAAGTTTCTTTCTTTGAACAGCGAGTGCTTAATGAAATGGAAATATTGTTTTTTTGTTAAGATATTCAATGAAAGAATTATTCCTTTTATCTTGCAAGACAAGTACAAATGAAACACAGAATTTATATAGAATTCGGTTTTATAAAAAAACTAATTTTAGTTTAAAAAGAAGTGTAAAGAAACCAGAAATGAACAGGAATAAATTTTTTTTAAATTTATAAAAAGTTTATTGTTATCAGGGTTTTGAACAAATAAAGAACGATTTGCTACCATTTACATTACGAGCATAATCCATTTGTAGGTTGTTGTTATACGATACGTTGTAAGGGAAAGTTTTGTTTTTAGTTATGAACTAGAAAACAATTCAATAGGACCCTTCCACTTATCATTATGCCCATTAGTCATGCAACTGTCTTCTACTCTACAGGAGTTATAGCTGCCGATTTTACTTGTAATTGCTGTAATTTAGTTTACATTGTGGTGTGTTATTTTATTTGTATTGAAAATGCTACTGTCAATGATCCCAATTCTTATGTCATATAGTGCTGATAATTTGCTAATTAAGTGCGCTACCATTTCAGTCTCAGCCAGGCACTGCGTAACGGTGTATGCACACCGTTTTTAAGCTTTTGTAAATGTAGTTGTATCACGTCATCTTTTCGAAAGTTAAAGATACATGCTATTCTGGATTCTGATAATCTTTCCCAAAGAGCATCTAAACACGCAATTATCGCTATGCAAATATGCTCCTTTATCCACAGTTAATGTTAAGTCGCTTCGTAGAAAAACTTCTGTTGAGCTCTAGGATATCTCACTAGTTTTTCTCTTGTGTCTAATCATACATGGATTATACTGTGCATTCAAAATTTTCCTCTGTTCGGTATCCTCTTTTAGCATGTGACACAGTCTTTTCAATGTAAAGAACTGCGTAAAACTTAAAAAACGACCGATCCCTCGTACAGACACCCGCACTAGATACCCGATTTCTGTATACATTTATGAATTTGTTTCTTTTCAGTTATAAAGTCGAAGAAAGTTTCTGCTGATTTGCATATTTTATAGCTTTTACATCCCGATTGAGTTCTTCTTTTGGTATCTGTCAGATTGTAACAAAAAAATTGCTTTTCACTGTGACTATCATAATAGAAACTCATCCGACTTCAACTGTTATAGCGCTGAAACTTTCCATTTGTTTACTTCCATAGTAATTTACTTACTTCCATCAGTTACGGCTTTTTTCTTTCATCTCTGATTTTTGTCTTCATCTACGAATAGGATTCTATGCCTTTGGTACTAATTAGCATTTTTACTATTGGAAGCCTCCTTTCTACCTGCAATATTTACTTTAAGGTTTACGCTTAGCACTTTTCCTAAAGTATTTTTATTCTTCTTCTTAGGACCTCTTTATTAATCGTGAGTGTGTTTTTGGTCTACATTTAAGGAGAAAATTGTTTCACCGGTGAAGAGCGCCTTTAAAACATTAATTCTATATTTAAACTGGCCGGCACATAAGCGGTGTTTCACCATATATTTGGGAACTTATTTTAAGAAGCTTACTGCTGCTTCTTAATTTAAACCCTGACATTACAACTACAATTTTAATTAGTTTTAAATTTGTTTTATAATTAGCTAAAAAATAAATAAAATAGCTCAGTTTTCAAAGGACGCTAATAATTTATCCACAGTTAAGTTTATTGAGCTGCGCTTATCGATAAAATAAATAAACAAAATAAAATAATTAAAAATCTGTTTAAATTTCTCATTACAGATGCCTGTTTTACAAAACTGTTTTGAATTTTTTTAGCGTAATTGCTATTTTGTATAACTTATTTTTAAAAACTGATTTTTTTATGTCAACATACATATCTCTGCATTATTTTATTGTTATTGTTAAAACACCTTCTGTTTAATTTCATTTTATTTAATTAATTCCTCTATGAATTTTGTAATTTTTTCTGATGAATTTCTTTCTTATACAAATGACTTGTTTCTAAATATGTGTAAATTCATAAATAATAAAATCTTTAAAATATTTAAGTTTAGTCTCGTATTAAATTCTCTTCTTTTTTCTATATTTATTTTCAGGTAAATACTCCATTTTGTTTTCTGTGGCGTTAAATATTGGTGACTATAAATCTTAATTATTTTCACTGTCGGCGAATTTAATAATTCGCTTTTATTTATTATAACTATTTTAATCATTATATTTATTAGATTCTGCTTTTTAAAATACAACAATTATGACTATATGTAATTTTAAGGATGCTGTTAATGTACAAAAAATTTAAAATTAAATTATGGCACTGAAGAAAAAAAAAATTAACACAAATAGGGTAAATTAAATAGTGAGGAGTGACTTTATCGTACATATTAATTGATATAAAAATTGATAGAGAGTTATTTGCTTTGCTATAAAAATACTTAAATAACTGAGCCTGCTCAAAGACCAAAAGGCACTACCATACCAAAATTTTATAACATATTTATAAATAACAGTGAAAATATAATTAAGAAAGGAAAGATCTTAATCATGATTAGATATAACAGTTCGTGTCTGCTCTAAGCATTTAAATTCCGGCGATAGTTAAGCAATTTAGTTTAAATTAATTTAGTGGTTTCAGTAATACTTTTAGAAAAAATGTGTATTAAAACCGAATTAATGATTTTTGAACACAGATAACACATAAAATTACTAACAAATTTGTTTTTTAAGAGATAATTAGAAAAAATAATTCATTCAATGAGTCTTGCATGCAATGCAAAACTTAGGAAATTTATGTGGTCTTAAAAAAATGTTGTTCGGATAATGTCCTTTATGCAAATTTCATTTTTTTTTCAGCATCATACAATAGTGCTGTGGATTTCTTTAACTTATTATTTCATAAATCGTTAGTTTCTTCAATACTACATTACATGTAGTTTTCCGCATTTTTCCTTTTCAGTTAATTTTTACTTTTTATGTGCTTGTAGCAGCATGTCTAGGTCAGGCTTATAATGCCACTAGAATAATAAACAGCAAAAATTTACAGCAAAAGGGAATATACATTTATCTGCCATTAATAAACCACTAAGTCTACAACAGCAAAAAATTGTTTGTGTCATTTAAAATCCTTGGAAAAATATTAAATACTATTATATATTTTTTATTATTATTATTTTATCTTTTGCTGCTATAAATACAAACTGCTAAATGTATCGTTCCTATTTAAAGGAAGCATTTATGTACAAAAAGTGTTAGAGAGCCAACACTCTCTGTCTCTCTTTATATTTACTCCTTTAAGATATTATTTTGGTGCTCTATGACGTGGTGTACCCACTACAGCATTCACCTCTTTTCAAATTGCAATCTAACTAAATGTCACTTGATTCAATTATCTATTTAACTAAAAATATACAAAAAAAATTCTAATGAAATTATTACCCAAATTAGTTATATATTTAATTAAAAAATATAATTTTATTTTCAATTAATTAATTAATTGAAGTTTTCATATTTAATAATCATTAAATCAATTTTGAGTAAATTTAATAAAAATTAAATTAATTATATACATTCAAATAAAAAAATGGAAAAACTTTTCCAATTGAATAATTATTCAAACTAGTTATACATTTTGTTAAAAATATACAAAATTTTCCAAATAAGTAAGTAATGAAATCAATTATATATTTAATTATAAATAAATAATTAGTAATCTTAGTAGCGGTCTTTTTTAAATAATTTTAACACTATATTTTTTCAATATTTCGCTTTCCTGTGGAAAGCTTCTTCAGGAAATTATTTTTTATAAAAACAAAAATTTTTTTCAGTTTTATTCGACCTTTTTTTAATTTTTATTAAATTTTAATCTTTTTACTCGGTCCTTTAAATTAAAACGATTTATTTTTCTTTTTTTCTCTCAATATTTCGCTTTTCTTTGGAAAGCTTCTTCAAGAAATTATTTTTTATATTTTCAAAAACAAAAATTATAAAAATATAAAAAATAATTTCTTGAAGAAGCTTTCCAAAGGAAAGCGAAATATTGAGAGAAAAAAAGAAAAATAAATCGTTTTAATTTAAAGTACCGAGTAAAAAGATTAAAATTTAATAAAAATTAAAAAAAGGTCGAATAAAACTGAAAAATGCTTAAGGGAAATGCTTAAGGGCCAAATTAAGTATCAAATAGAAAATAAAGAAAAAAGAGAACCAAAATGGTCAACAATTTATCATGGCTACGACAGATAATCTATAATTTTGTCACTTGTAGACAAAGACGATTTGAAATAAATTTATAATTTTTAGCTATTAAGTAGAAATTTCCAAACAAAAATTTTAAAACTTTCTAAGTAGAATTTACCAATTTTATATATAACGCTTTTTTTAACGAATTTAACTCACCATTTCTTTATATATTTTTATTTTTAATTTATTTAAATTATATTTTGTTTTATCCTGAAAAGCAATATTTCAGTTTAAGGGTCTGTTAAGAAATGAACTTTAAATAACACGAAAAAGCTGTTCATAGCCAAGTGTCTATATCCGTTTAAAATAACGCGCTTTTGTTTCCGTTTCCCTTTGTGTTCTTCCGCCGTTGTTAACAGCAACAAGACTGTTACAGTCTTACTATTGTTATTTAAGCCGCTGCTTACAATTTTATCCATTGTTGTATTCGTCATGCTTTTTTATTTTTCCATATTTTATTTTGTTTTCCGCAAAATTTTCCAACAACACTTATTTATTAACAGCTACTAAATTATTTTGTAAAGTCGCAAAGGAAACAAAAAAAAAAACACAGAACTCTTAACAATTCAAAAGCTCCAAATTGAATGAAGAGCACAGAAATGAAACAATTTTCCACTAGTTAAACATTCATACATGAAACTACTTCAATAGTATCGGTGGAAATGCAAATCCTTAAATTGTTTATGTTGTGTGCCAAAATGTGAGGAAATAGTCAAAGAAAATTTACCTTTCAACTAGAAGAGAGCTCTTGTTGCTGTCAGCAAATGTAACAACACAACCATATGAATCAGGTTTTTAAGTTTAAGCTACTTTAAAAGACTTATAAGATGTATTTTGAGTTGGTTTTTATCTAAAAGTTTTTTTGTATTCAACGTCTGTCATCAACTTAAAAATACTCTAAAAGAGTCTAAGAAATGCTTAAAGTTTCGTTTGAGAAAAATATACTCTGCCAGATCTCAACGAAAATCTATAATCATGTTACGCCATGTGCGAACTTTGAGTGTTGAGGAAAAATAAAGAAAAAAATTAAACGTATTTGTCAAATATAGAAAAATAGTTTTTATCGCTAATAGATGGATATAGCTAAAATACTGCCTTTCAATGTAGAGTGGTAGTATCATCTGAAAGGGATTAGAAAAGAATTTCTGCCATAAACTTTTGCATAGTACAATAAGAAGCACAAAAAGTAATTGTTTTTATTACTAAACGCTATTATGCACTTTAAAATGGTAACATGGTGTGCAATTATTGAAATACAGGACCAAGCTACAACCACATAAAGTTTTTAAAAAACCTTTTACGGTCACGACGAATTTTACCTATTTTAAGATATTTTTTTTTACCTATTTTAATATTTAAGATATTATCAAATGATTTCATATAGCGCTTTTTAATCGTATGATTTTTAACTTTATTTATAAACTAGACTTTTACAATTACAATTTTAAAAATAAATACAAAATTAATTTAAAAATTAATTATCTTAAAAACATTTTTTGAAATCATTTTGCCTTAGCCAGTGATTGGACACGTGTCCCAGAAAGCCATGTTTGATTTTAAGCTTCATTAAGTGTTAATTGAAAATGTGTTTTCTGATAAAACAAAAATTTTTAGTGTATTTTAAATTTACTTTTGTACATTTCCTGCCTTTAATAAAATTTTTTTATTTTTTTAATGAAGTTAAAATTTTGTAGAGATATTTTTGGTGAAAGAGTGACGTTATGGCGAATTGGATTTTTAAGTAAAATTTCGATTGGTTGGTAGTCTAGTGTTGTTTTGAAATTTTTTATTTTCACTGTAAAAAGCAAGGAACAACAAAAATAGCACAAAACAAACAATAATAATATGGGAAAAACTTAAGGAAACCAAACCTTATTTACTGACTTTCAATAGCAAAGTTGTCGGCACTATACCTTACGGTGTAGTGTGTTTGACAGTGTCGTTACTGCCATGCCTTCTGTATACAATCGGACACCCCACATTCAGTTGGAATGTGCCTGTCCACACTAAACCAAATTCATGTGTGGGAATATGCAAACGTTGCATATGCAAACGTTACATTAGTGAGTAAGTTAGATTATAAGAAATTAATAATTGCATAATTAAGTATAGCTTACGCGACCGATCATTAGATCAAATAAAGTGTTTTTAAAATATAAAAATAAAATTATTTCATTAATATTACAATCGGACAATTTTTTAATATTATGACGGTAAAGAAGCTTTTATTTTTAGTACTTCTTCTGAAGCCTACGTAAAATTATTTTCAAACCGTTTGTAGATAGATCCACTTAACTTAATCGACTTTCCTATAAAAAATGTAGGATTATGCTCTCCTCTACCTCGACCTCACTATTTTCACAATTGAAGACACCCTTTTTAATAGTCTTAAAATAGATTAAATATTTTATTCAATTTAGTAAAAGGATATAGTTCGCTTTATATTTCTTCTTCGCATATCAATTAGGTGTTTGTTTTTGCGCGCCTCACCCAAGACTAAAATAAAAAAAATCATTTTGTCTCCATCAGCTATTTGCTTGCGTGGTAGACAATAAATTGTCGATTACATTTAGAGTCCTGTTACCCATTTCCTGTTTCGAGCTTCTCTTTAGGGGGTTTGCAAAGAACATAAATATGGCAAACTGTAACAAACCCTTAAATTGGATGTAGTAAAATAAATATCTTTCTTAGATTAATATTTTTTATAAAATTATAAAAGTATAACACACTTGAGAAAATAATTTTCTATGTAAAATATCGAATTTTTTGCTCAAAGAAGCGATAATACTAGTTGCTTTAACTTTGAATATAAGCTAAAAATATATAACAAAATGTTATGGTTCCTTAATGTCAAAAGGAAGATGTTGCTTATTGAAATATTAAAGCTTTAATATTTATGTATAAGCTTTACAAGCAATTCTCATTTTGTTTATGAATTTTCTATAGATACAAAATTGTTTGGCTATTTCTATTTTGGTATTTTACTAAGTTGCGGAACCTAAATATATTGAATTTAAAATTTTAATTGCCTGTTTGAGTCACCTCCGCAGGAAACTTTTATAAAATGTTATGTCGAGCCAAAATTATAATGTACAGGCAGCCTACCGAGGATAGATGTGAGGAATGCATATCCAGGAAATCTGCATTACTTACTGCTGGTGTCTAATTTTTTCCTTCTTTTCTTGTTTAATAAAAAATTTTGAAATTGAAAGATTAATAAACTTCAGCTGCATTAATTATTTGTTTTTGAAATAGCCAAACAATTTTGTATCTACAGAAAATTCATAAACAAAATGAGAATTGCTTGTGAAGCTTATACGTAAATATTAAACAATAACCGTTAACAAGCCATATTATTATTTAAGTTGGTTATCAGGAGATAAGAGAAGTGTTTTTAAGTATTTTTGTTTGCTGTTTTGTTTTAATGAGAACTCTCATTTAATCAATTCGGCTTACGATATAAGACTCTTTAATTTTCTATACAATATTTTGGGGTAAAATCTACTGATGATCTAAATGAGTAGTAGTGAAATGGCCATATGGATATGCTTTTCCTCGCAGTAACACATTTCAAATATATTTTTTTAATAAAAAATATTTTATGATATTCTTAAGGAATCAAGCATAAATTAACGCAGAATTAATTAAAAAATTATTCCAAAAATTTAAAACTGTTTGTTAATTGAAATATTTAAAAAAAAATTAGATTTCAATAAAGCATTAAAATTAACTGAAAAGCGCATAAAATATTTACAGAAACCAATAGAAATAGTTCCGAATGCCTGAAAGAAATTCATTAAAAAAGTTCAAACTTAATTCATTTTATTTCACGATATTGGGAATACAAAATGCTCTTTACGACACTTTGATCAAACATTTTAAGCCAGAAATCAAAATGTGCTGCTTAACCTGAAGTCAGCGAAATTTAAAATCGCTATTTTTTACTACTAAAAATTAACAGAAGACCGCCAAAATAAAATTTTATTTTAAAACATTAACGGTTTATAACTTTTTACGAAACATAAAATGATGTAATAATGACTTGTCGTTGGTAAGTGTCATGCGCAAGAGGAATATCAAAATTGACAAAGCTCCCTCAAAAAAATATGTCAGTGGAACAATATACGAATTTAATAATTTTAGGATTTTAGGAGACAAACTATAAGCGGGCTTCCTAAAGAAGACTCTATATATGTGAATGAATGAAATACAAACCGCACAACTTCAAAATCTTATAAAAATAATCTACATAAAAGAGACTTTATATTACAATTTAAAGTAACCGGTTATTAGTCTTCAAATGATTATTATCCACAGACAAAAAAGCAACTAAGAAGCAATTAAATTAAAATATAAAATTTTCTTCTTTAGTTTGACATTATTTAGAGTAAAAAAAGGAGGGATTTTCGCAAAAATTCTTAACAATAAAATTAAATAAAGTCATTTAAATGATTCTTTTCTTTTTTTTCAAATTTTGTTTGCTTGTTTGCTTAGTATTTATTTTATTGCTTTTATTTTGCGATAACATAACAATTTAAAATATATTGCAACATAAATGAATACACAATAGTACAATTTTAACATATTAATTTTTAAGCACTTTCGCAATAATTTGTAGTTGTTGTTTTACTAGAAACACAAATAACAACTTCATTGAAATTGAATATTATATGCTATTGTCAATTTTGTATTGAATATCAGTTAATATTGCTAGATATACGTTTGAGTGTTAGTGGAATATTGTTTTGACTGGGAGGTTATTGCAATTTATGTACTACAATTAGTCTGTAAAAAAAATACAGTGAGAACCCAACATAACGAATTATATAATGACAGGCGCTTTCGCTAAACTAAGGTAATTTGTTATAAAATTTGTATTTAATAATTACAGAACTGCATATACGAGTAGAAATGCTGCATACTTAAAGCGTGGTTTTCTTGAAATGGAATAAAACAAAAATTGATTTATTGAAATTGATATGAAATTTACTTTGTCCAAGAGATAATCTTTTGGTATTACAATTTAAATACGACTTCCGGCATATGATTGCAAATGCTGGCTTAGCGTTATCAAATCCAAGAAAGCAATTTTTGATGAATTTTTCCAACAGTTGTGACCTAATACCGGCGAAAATGCGCCGAACGTTGCTTCTAAGTGATCAATCGTTTCTGTCTTTTTGTCGTATACTAGCAACTTTGCATATTCCCATAGAAAATAGTCTTGCGGTGGTAAATGGGATGATTTTAAAGGTCAGTTCGTGGGTCCAAAGCAGTTAATAAATGTTTGCTTTAATAAATCAATTGTGCCACGAGCTGTATGACATGTTGTGCCGTGTTGTTTTAGCAAAAGCTTCTGTACATAATGATTGTTGGTCAGTTATTCTGGCTTTATAGCGGTCACCCTTGATCATAACGTTCTGACCAGCATCGTTTTTAAAGAAGTTGTGACCAAAGATTCCAGCAGACCTATAAAGCAAACCGAATATCAAGTTTTCTGGCTGTAGCGATGAAAATTATCATTACTCCAAATATGGCAGTTTTTTTTAATGACGTATCTCGTCAAACAGAAGTGAGCTGCATCGCTAAACAAAATTAAAATCGCTTATGAAAAGTAGGGAGCAATGATTCCCCTAGCATTATAAAACTCACCCAACATCAAATTTTTTGGCTGTAACGATGGCAGTTTTCAAATATGGCAGTTTTGTCCTCTTGGTTTGGGCCCAATTTAGACAGTATAGATGCGTTGTTCAGGCATCAGTCTATTAATATTGAATCTCTTGACAGCCTGACAAATGGCCGCCAGTTAAAAGAGTGTTGCCAATACCATTCACTTTTATTATTAAAAACGGCTTAATTTTATATGTACCAGAAGCATTACAATATAGAAGAACTGTGACTCTCTCTTCAAAAATTTTTCTATCAGCAGCATTAGCTTCTTTAGCAATATATTGAAGTTTTTCTGGCAATAATTTTATCTACCATAAGGCATGCCATAGGTTGTTTTCTCTTTACATATATTGAAACTCATTTTTGAATTCCTTGTTAGGCTAGAGTTTTTCGCCTGTCTTATAATATTTATTTTCTTTAAACGCGATAGGTAGCCGTCACTTGTAGAAAACCCAGAACCACTAAATTAGGTTTTTGCCTTCTACCATATTTGCTTGCAATATAATTCCATAGATTGACACATGACTGCTTCTATGTCTAAGGAAGCAGCTTGTTTCCCAAAAAAATCAAGAGTTTAATTTTGAAGTGACTTAAAAACTTAGGATCCATTCTTTGGGATTTTTAAATTATACTATAAAAGCTTTCTTCGACGTACTTATGGATGACATTCGATTGCCATACATTGGAATAAAGTAGAAAGTCTAACAAAGGCCTTTCTTACACTCTTACAAAATTATAATTATTTTACTCAATGAAATTTTTATACTTTTCAGTGTTCGCAGTGTTCAGCACAATCAATGTACAAATTATTATGTTTTTCTATCTATATATTTTTCTATTATCTATCTATCTTTAGTTATCGTTATTTAACATTACACGGACGTAAAATAAATTTATCAATTGTTATATAAGAATTTTCTTTAAACGAGTGTTTGATATACCGACATGAGACTGTATTTTAATTTCAGATGTAAAAACAAATTGGCGACATCGAACATATTGGTAATGAAAAAGTTATGTATTTAAAATCTATTCACATTAACACACGAGGGAAGTAATAAAAAAAATATTATTAATAATTTAATTGCTGTGAAGAATAATTACTAAAATTGGATGTTAACCCAATTGAATAATTACTAAAATAAACTTATGATTCTTTTCTTTCTTTCTTCAAATTCTTCAGTACAATTTCTTTATTATGTCTACTACAAGGAAAAAACAATGAATAAATGAAAATATACACTGTTTCTTTTCACAGCCCCTTTTTGTAATTTAGTTTTCAAACCAGGATTATGTTTTATTTCAATAAAATAAATTAATTTTAACGGCAATAATGCTCAAGTTAATTTTTAGTTGTATTAAGAATTTTATATGTCTGCTATTCTATTGCTTTTTTTGATTGTTACTCTTTGCATATGGAGTAGGCGGAAATTTTTTCAATTCGTTTATATAATTTACATACCGAAAATTTGAATCACCATAAAAACCAGCAAAAAAAAGCTCTAAGTTTTAGTGGTGAAAGAAGAAAAATGAAAATGCAAACACTTTTCCAAAACTTATGCAGAGACAATTTGAATTTATCGTTATGGCATGCAAATTTTATACTCGGAAAATAATTTTTTTGTCTTATATTCTGCATAACTTCTTTCTTTAATAATTTTGCTAGTTAAAAAACTACGTGTATTGTTTAATATTTCCGCTTTATTATCTCTGTGCTGAAAAGAATAGTAAAATATTTAATAAAAAAAATGAAATAAAATTAGCAGGAGGCCGGTTCTATAACTAATCGAACCAAAATAAAATATTATGAAATTAAAATGATAAAATATCAATTAAATTGCCCAAAATAAATTGATTTTTTTAATAAAATAAATTAGCTAAGGCCCCGGATAAGCAGGTATATTTTTTCCTAATAAAGCAAGACCTTTTTTTAAGATGACATTACATTACTAAAGCCTTATGGTTCTTCTGCAAATTATGGTGTCTTCATTAATCTTAATTATAATAATAATTTTTGTGGGAAATTATTAATCCATTATTTTAACAACTAAATGATTATTTTTAATTGAGCTTAAGTGCATATAAAAATAAATACCCAAATAAATTGAAAAAGAAAAATTATTTATAAATTTTTTTCTGTTTAATTTTTAAAGAAAACAGTAAAATTTAGACACTTTTAAAATTTACCGCAACAGTTTCCTAGATAGCTACATCTATCATCAATTGTCTTCCCTTATTTAGTATTTATCAAATGTTATCACTTATAGATGCTTTCATGCAACAATTAATTTTTTTTTTTTGCTGAAGCACCACTTCCACGTTAAAATTCCTTTTTATAAGACGAGAGGTGCCCACGCCTACTTTTAAAACCATACTTTATCGAAATGGAAATTGTTCTAATTCGAAAGAAAAGATTGCATAAATTTTATAAGTCACTTATTGACTAAGCACAAGGTCTTTATATAAAAAATTAACATTATTTTTATTCTTTAGTTTGGTTTTCATCCTGCTCTGAAGATGCCAATCAATGGTGTGGCAAAATACCGAAAACTTAAATAAAAAAATAAAGAGAAACGTAATTATTTATAAAAAGATCTTTGCTTAATCAATACTTATAATATAACATACTAGCGTGCTCGTGACTGCTTTGCAAGTCATTTGTAATGTATTTTTATTCTGCAGCGTTCTTTTTTGTGTGCTTTTTTATTTTTTTTATTTTGCTCAAACGTGATATATGATATAATACTGTTCTTCATTTTTGATCTAAATTTACGCATCTTAATGAAATTTCGGTATTTTATTGTAAAAATTATTTTCTGAGAAATATAATTTTCTTTAAAATTTGGTGAAAGTTTATCAAAGTTTTAAAATTTTAACAGCAACTTATTCGAAACCATGCCTGTCAGAGTAGTGGAGTTACACTAAATTCCTTATTAAGATGGACTTCCAATAAATCGGCCGAGTACAAGGATCGAGATTTTATCTACTTTGTGGTATGAAGCCTAAAATTATATAAAGGGTGTTTTTTTAAGCCCGATAGAACTTGAAATTGTAAAAAATAACACAAAAAATTAAATTGTAATCAAAATTTCTTTTTTATTCGAAGGATCAATACGTGACATTAACATTTGAAAATGATTTCGGGCATATGGGCACCGCGGCTGTTCTTGACGAAGCGCATTCTGGACGTCCAATTTTGGGCCACTTTTTCGAGCACTGCTGGGCGTATGTCACGAATAACACGAACAATGCTGTCCTCCAAGTCGTCAATTGTTGCTAGTTTATCAGCATAAACCAATGACTTCACGTAGCCCCATAGGAAATAGTCGAGTGGTGTCAAATCACACGACCTTGGAGCCCAATTGACAGGTCCATTTCTCAAAATATACTTATCGCCAAATTTTGATTTCAATAAGTCGATGGTTGCGTTCGCTTTATGGCACCTAGCGCCATCCTGTTGAAACCACATCTCGTCCGGATCAATGTCATCCATATTTTCAAACAAAAAATCATTGATCATGGTGCGGTAACGATCTCCATTGACCGTAACGCGAGCTCCGGCCTCATTTTTGAAGAAATAAGGTCCGATGATGCCACCAGCGTGAAAACCGCACCAAACGGTGCATTTTTCTGGATGTAATGGAGTCTGTAGGGTCTGTTGTGGATTGGTCTCACTCCATATGCGGCAATTTTGCTTAGTAACAAACCCGTTAAGCCAAAAATGCGCCTCATCGCTGAACACAATTTTGCGATTAAATAACGGGTCAGTTGCCAACTGCTCTAGAGCCCAATCGGCGAACGAACGACGCATATAATGGTCTCGTGGCTTCAATTCCTGCACCAGCTGGATCTTATACGGGTGTAGGCCGAGATCTTTGCGCAAAATTTTCCACGTAGTGGACGGACAGAGCCCCAATTCCTGCGACCGACGACGAATTGATAAATTTGGATCTTCTTCCACACTTTCGTTTACAGCGGCGATATTCTCTTCAGTACGCACATTCCTTCGACGTGTTGGTGTTATTGCATCCTCTAGAGAGTATGTGGTACGAAATCTATCGACAGTTCGACGAATGGCTTGTTCAAATGCACGATTATGTACGCCACAAAAATGACGAAGTCGTCTATAAGTTGCGCGAATCGACGACTGATTTTCAAAGTAAATTTGGATAATTTCGTAGCGTTGTTCAAGCGAGAGTCTATTCATGATGATTTGTCAAAGTATACTGAAACAAATAAAAAAAAAATGTTTCATCAAAATTTCATTTTTTGTGTTACTTTTTACAATTTAAAGTTCTATCTAGCTTAAAAAAACACCTTTTATATATATAAAAAATTATTTTAAATTGTGAAAATTGTTGAAATTGAAAATCAAAATTTTTGAAGTTTTAAAACACGCAGAAATATTTGGGTTTTTTTAAATCATTTTCAAAAAAGTCTTCATTGTTCGTTCTGCAGTAAAATATTTCTGCTTTAAGCTTTAAAATTATTTTATACTTTTTGACTTGCCATGACCACAAATGTCAACAATATTGACACCAAACAAATATTACTCTATTCAAAATCAATTGAGGTATCAAATTATTATTATGTTGTTGTTGTTGTTGGACACACAAAACAACTTTTTAACTATTAAATATTGTGGAGAATCCACCTCAATAGTATATTGTTCCCTTTATTTCTGCATGCTATTGCTTGCTCTTGATTGCCAACAATTATTATTATTTTTTATACTTTTTTCTCCAGTCTGTTTGCCTGCAAACAACGAAGCTGTCATAATTTTATTGCCTTTCAATAAGTAAACAATTTTCAAAAAAAAAAAATAGAATCTTTAGATTTTTATTGATGTTTGTTTTTCTCATAAATTTTGTGAGAACAATGATGTGCCAGCAAACGATATAACGAACTATTTTCCTTTTGCCACTCACCAGCAAATACTTTACTTTTGGCATATTAACGCAGTTAGTAAAAAACTTAGAATTGGCCATTATGCCCGAGTGGTTATTATTTTCCAACTAGTGTTAACTATTCTTCTTTTTATTCACAAGAGATAGGTCTAAAGGCCCAACTATAATATGCATAAGCTGGCTTAAGCTAATGTCAAAAATTGAACGAAAAGTCCGTCAAATGCTAAAGCGAATCATTGAAGACTTTTACGTGGGTATATTGTACTTACATGAATATAGAAAATATTACGCACAGTTGCACATTTGTTTTATTCATACTTTTGCGGAAAAATAATTTCACTCTAATTAAATGAAATTTATTAGCTAAAAGACGTTCAATAATCATATTTTGTATACTTAATGCTATTCTTATACAAATTTATAATTTTTTGTTAGTAGTTTTAAGAAAATTACGAAAGAAAAATTACACATTATATCGCTGTATGGATTATTTGGGCCAAATTTACTAAAAAATGCAACTGCGTACATCATTAAATTTAAATACAAAACAAAATGAAATTTTGTTGCAAATTGTATGTTAAAAAAATGGAAAAGAAAATAAAATGTTTAAAGGCCCTCGTTCCTTTGAATTCCCGTTTCTTTTGTCATAAAGTCTATTTTTTCTCTATACATTTTCTATTAAAGTCCGATAAAATATTTTTTCCCCCTATTGGAATTTGTTTCCTAATGTATCTATAACACAATGCAAAACAGCTGTTTTCGTACGGAATGAGCGATAAGTTTCGTACTTTGCTTAAGCAAATGACATTTGACGAAAAGTTTTGTTAAGTACATTATAGTTTACCACATATGAATATAAGGTATTTGCAGAGTTGCTTAAGTTGCCTCAAGCCAGTATATGCATAATATAGTTGAGCCTTAAGTATTGTAGGAAATATAGATTTAGTTTTAGTCTCCTTAAATTAATCAGAGTATATATGAGAAAATTTATATTTAAATTAATCCAATGATATCACGTTGCCTGACTGCCCCTGGCATCTAAGTCGCAACTAACGATATCCATGCGTTGTGATATATTTAGTAACTATTTTGTTAATTAATCCAATATATAACCTCTTTCCTGCCTTTCGATGTGAATACATCATTCTCAATACACGTTCTATGACGTACTGATGAGTCAGTATTTCTGCTCCAAGTATTTGTCCCATTATCGTCGTATCTACCTCCGTAGTTAGAAAGTCAGCCATCTAGGATTTTATGTGTGGATTAATTTTTTGTCACTTTGAGGTATTTTTAAGAACAGGAAATAAATTTGGAACTAATATGACAAATAAATGTAGTATAAAAACCAAACTAAGTTTTTATAATAATAATTTTGAAACATGTGATTTTTTATAAGAGTATATTTTCCCACTACTACAAAGCAAAAGGTCCTTGAACTTGTAATAAATATTTATTTAATTAAAAAAAAATATATATATATGTATCAAATATTAGTATAACTTTTATTATAAAATTAGAAGCAAGTGTGAACATAAAGTTTCATGTTTTAAAAAATGCATGGGGAATTCATGGCATTTTAATATTTATTTTTTATATTATTCATGTTTAGGGTGTGAAAAAAGGTTACAACGTATTGTTGTTGTTGGTTGGCTTTTTACATCTATTTTTATTAAATACAACAATAACTACAATTTTTTGACATTGAAATGTTAAACTTAATGTCTAGAGCTTTGAATGGTTGCATAAATATTTTAAACTTTATCAAGGTAGGCTGTACATTCAACTCGGATTTAACAGTCTGTTATTTTCTTTATGACACTTTTTTTTATATTTCAGTTTACATCAGAGACAAAAATCAATACTTGGCAGCTACATTTTCTTATTTTTTTTTTGTTTTTGTGTTTTATTTTATTTTCTATAAAAGGTATTCATGGTAAAATAAGAAGAGCCAATGTCACACATTGTTCGTAAATTATATGAGACAGATTTTTGTTTTAATAATTTTCATTCTGTGTGTAAAAGTATACTGGCGTCAACACAGATAAAACGTAGAGAACTGTAATGCAGATCAACAATTTTTCTTTTTCGGTTTTTATGTTGTCATTCAGCTGTTGATGCATAAACGAAGTGAATGAGTCTTTATAATGAAACAAAATGAATATTGCAGAGTGTCATTTAATCATGTCCCTTCCAAAGTAAAACAAAAGCCAATTTGAGGAATTTTTATTATTTATTTAACTTTGTCACAGCTACTTGTGGACAAATTTTTAAATATTTTTTTCTTAAAATGAATTTTCCATAATTTAAATGTTTAGTGTTTGCTTACTGTAACAGCAAAATAAAAATTAAAACGAGAATTGTTTTATAACTTTTAAATTCGGCTTCTGTTTATTTTATTTTTATTCTCTATATAAATTCGCCAAATAACTTCAAATCCAAATGAATAAAATGAAAATTTATCCTTACAACGAGGTTATTTTTAAAGTTTTTACGTTAATTCTGGGAAAGGATTTAACAAAATGTATTTCTAAATTTCAAGCAAACATGGAATATCAAGTAACCTTTTTAATCTACTTATATTCTATTTTAAAACGTGTCTCCATAGACGAAGCATAAATGAGCAAAGTACTGCTATATTCGCTATTTAATTATTTAATTTATATATTAAATGGCGTCGCCATAGGTGAGTTATTCGCTATATATATATGATCCTAACTTTTATAATCGATAACACTCTGTTTTCTTTGTTTTCCTTTTAGCAAACATATTAAAAAATTTTTAACTTAATTAAGATGCATATAACTTAATAATTTATTAGTCTTGTTAAGAGAACAATAAAAACCACACACCAAAAACATCTCTCTACAAATACATTCCTACAGCTTAATCTTGATTTTGCTTCAATCCAGAAGGTCATAATTTTTGCAATTATGTTTCAAGTCTAATTTAAAATTATAATTTATATTAAGTATACTTAAACATAAATACTCTCAAATTGCAGTTCAGATAATATCAATATTTTATTCCGGAAACCTATAGAGACTTAATTTAGGAACAGAACAAATTTGCGAGTCTTTTTACTTATGATGACTAAGACAAATATCTTGTCAATGAACAGTTTTGCATTTTAACTGTTCCATTCATTAGCTAAGCTGCTATTGAATTTCTTCTATTCTTTAATTTAAAGATATATTTATTACGCTGAATAGACAAATTATTTATTTCTAGAAATATTTTTCTTTTGCCATAGCCGCACTTTGGTACTTATTGCTTATTTGCACTTATTTGTACTTATTTGCTTATTCATTGCAGTCACTATGTGGCCGTAATATAAAGTGATTTACAATTGTTAATGTTTAATGAGGGATGTTCTTTTATCTTTAAGTATAGTGATATTATTCAATTCATTATTTAAGTATAAATAAGGAATTGAATTAAAAAACTCATACAGCTGGACAAAGTGGAAGTCATACAAAATTAAGTTAAAATTTAACTATCTTAAGTACTTTTTTTAATGAAAAACTTAGTTGTGTTAATAAGTGAATTAATCGAATTAATGAAAGCAACACAAAATCTACTTTCATCATTCTTCATATTTATTTCATCATATTTATTTAGTTTGTTTTTTAAGCAATAATTTTATCTAAAAGTTTAATACATCAAAAATTATATTTGGTAAGCAATAATATAACAGCACTTTAAAAAACATACTAGCGGACCTTGCCAAGTTCGCCTCGCCCCAATTTTAGCCTTCAAGCAAAATTTAGAGCAATAAAACAATACAAATATTTTAATTTTCAATGTGATTTATTTGAATGGAGAGTGATTTTATGAACAATGTTTTTCGATTTGTTTTCCGGCGCAAAAACAAATAACGAAGACGGTTTCCCAACACGGTACAAATAACGAAACAAACTAAAAAAATTCGTATAATCGAGCTCAAAACGTGTAATAAAAAAGAGGCCCGATAAAAAAAAACGGAGAAAAAATTAAGTTTTTTCACATTTTAAAAAACCATTAAGAAATAATTCCACACCAAATTCCATACAAAAAATATAATTTCGAATATTTTTTAGTAGTTAATTATTAAGCACTAGGTCATTATTTTATAAAAATTTTTAAAACTTTTTTTTAGTATTTTTTTTCTACTAAAAAATATATAAAAAAGGTCAAATAATTATAATTATTATATAATTTCGAATATTTTGATAAACATTGCACTAAATTTCAATTGATTGTGATGTACGACTATCCAGAATCAGTTTTACAATACACAAAACAAAATTACAATGCCAAAATGACACCTGCCAGATTGCGTAAAGTCTAAGTCAGCGTTTAATTAAGGAATAATTGCACACAAAATTTCATAGAAAAATTCTATTTTCCATTTTTCTAATTCTCCAACTTTTGCGGAGAAATTTTCCAATTTTCCGCATTATTCCATCATTTACACTAAGAACTTTCTATTTTTTGATTTGGAAAGCCATTAAGGAATAAATTCACACAAAATTTTACACAGAAACTTGATTTTCGATTTTTCCAATTTTCGGATTTTTTTGAAATTATCTTCCGTAAAAGCCTTCTCCTCGAAAATACGAACAACGAACAAAAATCGACCCAGCCGTTATGGTTCTGTATAATTAGTTTTATTTTATGAGTTTTCAAAATATAATATAAAATTTTAACGGATTGTGAACACTTGATAAAATTTTACTTAAAATTCTGTATGAAATATAAACACAATTACAAATTAAATAAAATTCATGATTAGTTATTTAGTTACATAGATAAAGTGCTTAGATAAAGAAGAAAGTATAAAAGTAGAAGTACTATAAAATTATAAAAACATAAGCTATTGTACAATAAATTAATGATAACCACAATAACAGAGCTTTAAACTTGAACAAATATTTTTGTGTTATTATTAAATTATTATTTAATACAAAAACCAAGTAAATACATATTTATGCAAGCGCATATAGGAAAAAGCATACTGTACATATATACACCTATTGCTAATAAATAAACAAATAAACAGCCGGGGAGGACTTTAAGAGGAGGAATTAAAAATAATTATTATTAATCATACGCCCATAGGAACGATGTTGCTAAAAATACCAGTACCACAAGCAAAATTTTGATTCTATCAAAATGCTAACATAATTTAGGTTACTTAATATTTTTATTTTTCAACGATGTAATAGAAAAATTAAAATATCTTCTTTTAATAATTTACACAGGCGTTTATAGTACAACAAAATTCATAAAACTTAACATCGTATCATAAAATAAATTTTTATTGTTTGTTGAAAACCAAAGTTCACATACAAAAACTTCATTCCCTTTTTTGCTATATTTTAAATAAATATTAAACTTCATGCAAACAACCCATATACTACTATTGTCACTAAATACCATCATCATCATCAATTTATATTTAATCAAATATAAACATTACAAAAGAAAAATAAAACTATGAAAACCCTTATCCATACACAACAGAACACTGCTCACGTGCTAATGAACCCTTAGCAAAACTGAAAGCAATTTTTATTGATAATTCTCATTGTTATCTTGATAAAGAAGAAGCACGTACATACATATTTTAACCATACATAATTATAGCTTCTCTAAGTAATGAAATGTATATTCAAAATTAACAAGGTTTATCAATAATTTGTATGTCTATGAAAGTCTTTGAGAATGTAAATGTAAATGTAAACTGTGTTACATGTATTCCATAGAGGCAAAATATATAGGCAATATATATATATATATATATATATATATGAATTTGAAAGTGGTAGTTAGAACGAAATAGATTAATTACGCAGTTACAGATAGAACAATATGGAGGCTAAAATAAGTTTAGAAAAACCACACTATAATTAGATTAAGAATTGACTGCTGTACTACGACTAGAATAAGATTAGACTCAGGTTAGACTGACTAAGCTAAAATAAGGTTCGGACTATGCTAAAAACAGACTTGGAATAGGCTTAGACTGGACTCCAAATATGCTAAGATCACTTGGACTAGGCTCAGAGTAGGTTAAGACTAGGCTTCGACTATGCTAAGATTAGGCACATACTAGGCTCAGAGTAGGTTAATACTAGGATCAGGCTATTCTAGGACTAGCTTCAGAGTAGGCTAAGACTATGCAAACACTAAACTAAGACTAGGCACAGACTAGGATAAGATACTTAGACTAGTCTGACTGGGCTAAGACAATGTTCAGACTAAGCTCACAATAGGCTAAGACTAGGCTAATTAGGTTGCCTCAGACTTGACTAAAACAAGATTATGGCAAGACTAAACTAGGCTTAAAACCAGACCAAAAGTAGAGCAGACGAAGCTATTTACCCTAAACTAAGACTAGATTAAGAAGTACACTATCAATTTATTAACTTAAAATTAGACAAATACTAGACTAGGTTTAGAATAAAATTAGAATCGGCTAAGTAAATTAGTGGTACTATTCTTTATATGATTTAATAAATAAATAAATGAATATTAAGCTTCTGCTTACCATGTCTTTAAATTGTGTTTTCTACTTACAGCTTCAAATTATCATCTCACCTTCTCATATTGCAGACTCTGAACTATGACTCCTACAAAACACTTTGACAGTGTAGGAGTCATAGTTTAGCAAGAACTTCAGTTGCTGCCGAAGCAACATAGAAATGACAATTTTATTGTCTACCTCTCAGTTTAATATTTAAACACTTCATGCTTCTTTATGCAACTTTTTTATTTTTGGCAGAAGTTTCACTTTAATTGGACATGTTGTCATGTGTCATTGTCAGCAGTAGTTTTTCTTCCATTTTTTGTAATGCTGTTGTTTTCTTTTTGTTTTTGTTTTTACTTAAGTTGCCTGCATGATTATTTTATGTCTGCAACATGCAATCTATTTAAAGCAAAGAACTTTAAGGTTTTTATATTTTTAAGTGATTATATAAAGGAGACAGAAATAGAAGTTAGGAGTCTTATATAAGTTAGCTTTGTTAAGAGTTTCTTAAACATTTTTAGCCGGTCTTAACGTCCTTAGTAAATTATTTTTTGGCTTTTAAAAGTATAATTTTTTAAAAACATTTTTTTTGAAACAGCTTTTGTTGGCAGTTTTACTGGAGTAGTTGCGACGTTAATATTTTCTTTAATATTTTATTTATTTAAATAGTCAAATCTTTTCGAATTATGTTATATGATACAGGCAACGACCATCTGTGCTACCGTGAAATCATACTCGTATGTATGGAGGTCATAAAGTGCTATTCTTCAAGGACATAATCTCGATGAATGACTGTGTGAATAAGTTATTATCCAAACCCCAACGGGGCAATGAAATATTTCGTACGCTTTCATTTATTTTAAAATTATTTACTTCTCAATGCCTGCATTCTCATGATTAAATATTTTAGATTAGCTGCATACGGCAGTCGATTTTAAATAGAGAGAAAAAAGTTCTAAATATAAAAAGTCTTTTCGACTATCAATAGAGATAACATAAAAATGCTATAGTTAATTTCAACCCGGTTTAGCATAAAGAAATGAATCATTTTATGAAAAACTACATACTTTTTATTTAATTCGTGGTCATGATTAGAAAAGTGGAATTACTAAACTATGCTTTGTAGCGCTTAACTATCAAGAAAGAGATGGTATACGTGAAGAGTTTTGCTCATAACACAGTGTGCCCACCCCCAAGGGGACTCATTTATCTGTCTAAAAGGATTACTCAACCCTCTAGACATGTGTCAACGGGAGCTCAGTTCCCTAAAGGCTGGCAGGGAGTCAACTGGAAGCTCCACGTTATTTCCACGGGAATCCGTAAGCCCCAGACTTCAGCTATTTGTCTCTTTAGCCCCGGGGCACATAAATATGGTCTTAATAGAACTTCGACTATCTAGACACAGTGCAACTGGGGAAAAAGGGAGCCCAGTCCCCTGAAGTCAGCAGGGGTACAACTGGAAACTCCACTTTATTTCCACGGCAATCAGTCACCCGCAGAGTTCCGTTATTTGTCTCTTCAGACACTTAACTGTTCTCTGGCTGATTATTGAGGTTGGCCCTATATGGGAGTATCGTGGTGGTTGTGGTTTCGCGGCCCCATAACAGTATAATGGTTATTATGGTGGCCAGGATCATCTCACTGTTAATGACACCCTAAGTGAATGATCCAGTCCATGCTAGACATGTGTTCTGGACAGGAGTTGGAAAGTCTTCAACTATTAAACAAGGAAGGATGATTTGCAACCCTGCTCTGGAATCATCGAAGTTGCAACTAGAAAGTTCTGTTGCATATAATTATAGCTTCGGCTTCCTAGGACGAGCATGACGTTCCAAATTATGCAGTGGTTTGATCCACCATCTGATTAAGGCTTTATGGCCAGGCGCGGATGTAAATCTAATCACACGTTTAGCTGTTCACTGTCTGATTATTGCGGTAGGCTCTTGGGAAGTATCGTGGTAATTATGGTTTCGCGGCCCTCATGAATTTTTATTAAGGGGCCAGGATCATCTCACCTTTATTGAGAACAATGGGTGAATGATCTGAATCCAGTAAGCATGCTTGTCATGTGTTCAGGACCAGGAGTTGGATAGTCCCCAGCTCTTCAGCAAGGACTGGTGGTTGGCGATCCTGCTTCGAAACCTCCGAAGTTGCAACTAGGAATAATCTGGTTCTAGGTTTCGGCTTGCTAGGGCGCGGGGCGCGCATTTTATCGCCCAAGTGGTTTGAACACCGTCGAGTAATAGCATAAAATCCAATGCCATCTAATTTAATTCCTTTTCTTTGAAGTAGGTGACTTGATTCTAATTCAGAAAAAACTTTGAAAGAAGAAGAGAAATTGTAGTATATGCAGCTTATTACAAGAGTGATTCATAAGAATCTCTATAGTTATAAAAGAAATATTGGTGTAAAAAAATCATTGCTCACTTTAAGCAGTGAAATAAATTTTTCTAAAAAAAATTTAAAAGGATAAATGGTGAAACTAATTAAAAAGAGAAACAAAAAGAGTACAAACAATATTCCAACTTCAGCTACATCGAATTCGCATATTCCGTTTAAACAATTTATTAAAAAATATTTCCGTTTCTTTAACAAGTTGTGCTGTTGACAATTAATTACTCGATCTAATAAAATGCTTTCATGTATGATGAAAAGCGTATTTGCATCCATTTTTTTTGTATTGTTAATACTAATTTGAGATATGCATAAGAATCATTTAAATCTATTTGTTGCAAATCTTATGACGAAAACACAGTTCAGCATTAAAAATAATATCGGAAAACTTTAATAATAAAATAAATAAATTATTTCTTTTAAAAACCCCAAGCCCTTGTTAATTGATTTTCTATTGGGTTTTTATTTTTTAACTTTAAAACTAAAATAAAACATGTCCTCTTCTTTTTAATTGCAGTACATAAATAAGGTTTTGAAAATATTTTTTTTTTGTATTTAGAAATGTTTTTGAATAAATTTCTTTTATAGTGCCATTATTTTATTTATTTTAATTCCACATGAATTTATGTGCAATTTATAGACTTGAGTTCATTCACTTCAATTTAAGTGTCATACGAGTATTTGTCCATATGCGGCATACGATTTTTTGTGATATTTTTCTTTTCTTTAGGTATTATCATTTTCCTTAAAGCAGACGGCATGCAATTGATTTTAGACTATAATGTTCTGGCATCAATGGTACAAGCATTATAATAAATAATAGCAATAAATTAAAGAATATTAAACATCTTAAACTTTTTATTTTATACTTAAATGGAAAACAAATGTGTGTCTCAAATAAAGTAACAACGTTGAACACATATTTATGTGATTATGGTAAGAAAGAAATGGCTCCTTAAACATGCCGTATAGAGAAAATAATGAAGTACTTTAAATATGTCAAAGTTTCCGTTGAGAACGATTCACGATCAGCCTCAGTATCTTCTTAGTTAAAATATTTCTTGCACATCGTTTTCTAAAAGATCAGATGTTTTAATATAATAATATCTTTTGTAGATTCATATATATTTTTTAATTTTTCTATAGCTTATCTGAATGCTATTTATGCTCGACAATTTTATTTAAAAAGTTAACGTGTGTTTTGCTTTGTTTTTATGTTATTGCTAAATAACCAGAATATGCTGCCATTTTTGGCCACTTTTATATGGAATTTGTTTTTAAACAATAAATATTGCAAAAATACATACGACAAACATAAAATCATGAAACATGAAAAAATTAAATAAATAAAATTGCAATTTTATTGAAAACGCTGTTGCAAATTTTTTATTGTTGTTTCACAAAAAATATGGCCAGAAAATTTGGCACTTTGTCACAACGTACCAAATGACATGGCAAATAAATCTTAAATTGCATAGATTTAAAATATGTTGTTGGAAAATAGTTAAACCCTTTTTGTTCGAAGTAAGATTACGATTAGGACATCACTATATTTCTCATTGTAGACTTTTATTTTCATTGTGATGTCATGTGGGTTTGACTTATATACATTATTCGTCACAAAAACAATATCAGTAACAAAAAGACTGCATTGATGATAAACAAGCTTTAAAATAACTTCATGTAATTCAGATATTATCGCTTCATTGTGTACTGCATTTATTCTTCTTTGTTGCTTTCAGTTTTTATTACGTTGTGGATCTGACTATATATTTTGCCTTGTCTTTTAGGAATATTACGTCTTCCAGAAGTTTTGACAAGTACCTACACTACATCGTTTTGTAACTGTGACAAGATTGGAATCACTAAATGTCTATTTGAATAAACATAAAATTTTAACCAGCACTAGTGGCAGAAGCATCGCCATACGCCATACACAAAATTTTCATTACGGATTTTCTCTGTATGCATCGGTCAGTTAGCCAAATTGTGCGATTGACCGACTTTCGATTATTTATTAGCGTAAGGTCTAAAAACCACTGGTAGTGTGCTGTCTTACTTAAGTTTAGTCAAGGTTTTTTTCATGATTTTTCATCGTATTAGAGCAGACTACTTAACCGCCTCAGCTGTAGAATTTGCATCTAGTACTACGTCTACTCCGATCACCATGCAATTGTGTCCTTATTTAGTCGATATCCCTTGACATATAAACTGATGTTTGCTATTCGCTTGCCTTTAACTCATTCACCGCAACAACTACAGCAAAAAAAGCTGCTGGGATCTGAATCTATGACTCGTAAACTTTTGTTAAAATACCGAGAATAACTCTAAGAGCATAGCAGATTAACTGAAGTTAACTAACCCTTGTTTTATTCTATTCAAACATACACTCATACTTACACACCACACTTTTTAAGTGGTTCAAGTGAACTTTCAATTTAGCTGCGTTTTACCACATTGGATAGCCATGGATTTTCGTATTATTAGAAATAACGTCCATGAAAATTTTCTTAAATATGCGTTAGTGCTAATTTTTAAACAGTTTTGAAAAATTTGTTGTAACCTATTTTTATTCGTTTTCTTTTAATGCGGAAATTACAATTAACTTTAAACGTAAAGTTTTGTATTCATGGCATATTTTTTCCTTCCGCTTTTGAATTGTACTATTTAAAATTTTTTTTTATTCACTTTAGTTTTCCTTTTTTTTATATTAAATTTTAAAATTCTGTTTTTTCCTGTTGCCGTTTTTTATTCGCTTGTTTATCGTTACTTCGCAGCAGTCATAAATTTTTTAGCATTATCTCTAACAGATTGTTGGTCTGTTGAAGCTATTATTTCATGCCACTGTTCTCTTAACATGCTTGAGATTGAATCAGTTTAAAAAAAGCTTCGTGTTTTTTAATAATTTCAGTTTATTATATTATGCAAAACGTATATCAAGGGAATACAACTAAATGAAAATTAGAATAAACAAAATTTACACACACACACACACACACACATTTAAATTTAATTTATCATTGAGGTTATAAATATTGATACCCCGAGGCATCAGTGTTAAAACATATTAAAGCATTGAGTTTCAAGTTACATATTAACATTTTTGTTGGGATTTTCCGGTCCTGGCTACATCTTAACTACTATATTAAACATTTAAATTAATAATATTTTTTTGTTGTAACGCCCACGTCAGACAATGTTTTTTTTTTAATTCATTTATTTATTCATTTGTTGTAAATTATTTCTTTATTGTCGGCTGCCATTATATTTGCGTCTGTTTTTAAAAGCAATTTAAAAATTAAAGCCATTAGTCAATTGTTGATCAATTGATACAAAAAAATAAATACAATTCCTACAAACTGAACATATTAGTTTAAAATGATTTGTATTGAATTGTGTTGGAAGTCAAAAACAGATAAAAAAAAAAGATATAAAATAAAAAATATTCTGTCTACCATTGTCACATTGCCAAAACAAATTCACATAACTGCCCTTAAAATTAAAAAAAAAAATAAATTGGAAAATCATTTTAGTTGGACTATTCGAATGTAACTAAAATTTGTAATATAAATCACTTAAAAAAAAATAAATTTTAATTTTGCAAAAAATTCGAAGGACAAAATATAGAATAGTTAAAAATTTGTAACACCTTTAAACTATATACTCTTTCAGGGTTAATTATTGTGGAAAAAAATTACTTTCAAAACTAATGCATATATAAAAAATAAAAATATTAAAAATATTTGATTATTATTTTTGTTCGCCCTCTTTTTTTAATGAAATAATTATTAATCTTAGTAGCAGTCTTTTTTAATTAAATTTAACACTACATTTTTTTTATTTTTATAGTGTTAAATTTATTTAAAAAAGACCGCTACTAAGATTAACAATTATTTAATATTAAAAGTATATATAATAATTATAGTTATTTGATCTTTTTAATATTTAATTAGTAGTTTATTATTAATAAAAAATGAAGTTTAAAAATTTTTTTATAAAATATAAACCTAGTGCTTAATTATAAACTACTAATTATTAAAAATATAATTATAATTGTGGTTTATTGACCTTTTTTATTATTTTATAATTACATTTTAACCCCAAGGCTTTTTATTTAAAATTTATATAAATTTTATTTTCAAAATTACGCCACAAAATACACATTTCCTTTCATGGACTTTTCCTAAAGATACCACTCAAGAAGGGTGTGGCGAAATTTTCAAAATTAAATTTATAAAATTATTTTATAAAAACCGTGTGCTTCAAAAGTTTAGTATTTATTTTTACTCCATTTGTCTTGAAGCCTTCTTGAAAATAACAATTATTTCTTTAAATTTACTACAGAAAATAATCGCATAATAATAGCAGTAAATTAACTTCTTTCGATATATTTTATTAGAATTAAAGTTTAAAAATTAATCAAAATAAAAATCACAATAATTATACTTTTTCAAAGACAGATTGATTTTAGCTTTTTTAAAATATACTTAAATATCAAAAATAATCCAGTAATAACACAACGTTTATACAAGTAATTTGTTTAGGCTGATAGAGATCTATATTATAAAAAATAAAACAAAAAAATTACCAATTTTTTAGCGGAGATTTTTATAAAATTATTACCCATATTTTCATTATTTTTTCGTTATTTAAAAAAATTTTTATATATTTCTGTTCTTAAAAATGTCACCAATGCTCTGGCGAAATAAAAATAAAATTAATTAAAATGTTTATATATTTTATGTTTTCTGTTGACCTTTTTCGGCTTAAGGTCCTTTTCGGCTTAAGGTCAGTTTTTTTCCTTTTTTATTGACCTCTCCCAATATTTCGATCAACTTCGTTGATCATCTTCAGGGGATCATTTAAAAAGATTTTTTTAACTAAAATTAAAAATTACAAATAATAAGATTAACTATATATTCCTTCCGCGTCTTGTTTATTGCACAGTTGTCAATATGTAAACAATATGTTTACATCATTTCCGCATCATTTCCGAACACACATCTATGTATGTGTATGCATGCAATATTGAGTTTTACAGACATTAAAATCTACTCAACTCACACGACCTTATTCGGAGATTGTTGAGAGGTCATGATTAAGCGTATCATTCATGTTTTGCCTTTTAGACCCCACTTCAACTAATGCGGTCTATTACTGAATGAATATGACTGACAAATGGTGCTGTTACCTGCAAAAGAGTATAAAGGGTTGAAAGTTTGACAAAAAAGGCTGTGTAGAATTAAACTCGGACTTGTTTCGTTAAACCGATCGTCGTCACCAAACTGAACAAGTTCTGACAGAAGTGCATTATACCAAACTCCACTAAACGCCTTTGAAATATCTAGAGCCATCATGATGTTCGCTCCGAATTGATGTATGGAGTTGCACCAGTTTTCCGAAAGGATAGCAGCAATTCACCTGCAGAGCGCTTCCCTTGAAAACCATACTGCCGGTTGCTAGGTAACCTGATAGACTTCAGACTAATTATATAAATTGACTGTTTCAAAATAATATAAACAATTATCCTGCGGCAGAATAGATAGTTGCAAAGAAAAAATTAAAAATAAAAAAAATCTGTTAGCAGCCTGATGAGTGAAACTATTACATACACAATTTTTTAAACTAACACATTTACAATATATACTAAATTACTCTTTCTTGCAGTAAATATAAGTACGACTATAATTCAGGGCATGTCTCTCTAGATATTTGTTGAATCAAAATTAAAGATTAAGATTTTTAATATTGTTACGTTTATACCTTTTATAAACGTTTTGTTGTGAGTTCTTTATTGCAAAAAAAATAACACCAGTTTTTAGAGTTTTTAAATTAATAACAAGTTTATTTACTTCAACTACACAAAGTGGACACTACAGAACAATTTACTTAAGATACACGTCTTTTCTTGATGAGATTTAATTTTACACTGATTGATTATGCACTCAAACGCTGCCCTATTTATATTTGTCCATTTAAAGTCTAGAAGATTTAAGAATCTTCTACTCCCTTTGTATCGCATTTTGTTGTTGTATGTTGTTTACTCGATGTATAGGCGTCTGTTTTTCTGTGTATATTTTTGGTTTTATGCTGACAAGGTTTCTGCTTGGGATTTATTTTAAAATATTTTCTAAGAAACAACAATAACTTTGTTTGATGCAATGAACAGTTTGGTCATCATCAAAAGTGTTTAAATCAGTAGTCAAATAGCCGATAACGCTTTTGTAGAATATATTTTTTAACCTGCAAAATTATGAAAGCTGTACATTTCTTGAAATATTTCTTTAATTTTTTGTCTTTGGCATTGTAGGTAAATTTAATAAAAATTCTTTTCATTTTTATGCTTTTTTATTTTAAGCACAGTTTTTAGCCATTTTGGAAAAATAATTATTCAGGCATGTCTTTAAATGTTTCTACTAACAGCACTGTAAATGCCGTTACCTTAAAGCAATTTATAATTTTATTCTCTTCAACCATGTTGTATAGTTTTTGTTGTGTATAGTGCAGTTTAACAAGCTAACACCTTTTCAGCTACAGCATATTTTTTATTATTTTTTTTATTAAACGTTATTTAACGTGTTTTTTTTTTTTGTTTTTGTTGCACTTGTCCTAATTGTTGCTTTTGTTATTGAAGTATTCTTTTGTAAGGGTACTTTAACAGTATTTTTTTTTTGTAATTTTATTTAACAAAATCGGCTTTTAAGATGATGAATGTATTTAAGTGAAAGGGTGTTTCAAAGATATGAAAATTTAAATTTAAAAAAAAATATATTAGTTCAGTGACTCGTTTCTATAACTTAAGTGAGATATTTCTGCTAAGAAATTATTATAGAATTTTTGTTGTACATCGCTTGAGCCAGAATAAATCATGAATCTTATAATATTAACCAGTAAACAGGTTCACAATTTATTCTTGCTTATTCTGTGTGTAAAACGATAGAATATTACTACGTGAAGTGAGAAATTGATCACATCAGTTAATGAAACGGGTCAGAGCTCACGTGATTTTAAAGCAAAAAATTCTTTACTACAATTATTTTTTCAAAAAATAAAGGCAAAATATTGATTTTTTTAGAAGCCGACGCAACAGTATATTCCAATGTAAATTTATTTAACCCTAGAGAAAATAATAGCACGATTCTGCCACATCAATGAAAAGTTTTTACCAAATTAAACTGCGTGAAAACTAAAATTATATCATATTAAATGGACTGTGCTGCATAATTAATGGTGCTGTTTTTACCATCATTACAGTTTAAGAATTTAGGAGAAATTGTTTAATGAAACCCCAGAGAATATAGTCCAGATGTGCTAGATCGCATGTCTACAAAATTTTTGAACAATTATGCATTCAAAAAACTTTTTCTCTAGTAGATCGATTGTGTACAGTGCTGGGATAACGTTCCTACAGTCTCATGTTAATAGAAACCAGTAATTAAATTAAAACTAAATATCATCACTAAATAGAAAATTGGGTTAAAATAGAGGATTAACTTTCAGGTTTTCAACCCATTGAACGTGGAACATGAACAAATTTTTAATCGGGTCCTACCATTTCAATCGTATGATGTTTCAGTGTGACAATAGATTCTCCTCAATACGACAATCTTTTAGGGATATATATAAGAGTAGACGTGGTTTGATAGCAATTCGCCATTAATTGCAGTAACTTTAGCAGATTGTATCATAACGTGTCGTAAAGTTTCAAACTGCAACTGGATTTTTGCAATAAATTTGCATAATAATCAATAATAGTCCAAGTGTAAATATCTTCATGATAAATTGACAATATCTGCGAATGGGAAATAAAGAGATATCTGATATAGTTACAATAAGGCCGTAAGAACATACAGTTCTTATATACAAACGTTTTTCTGGTTAACTATTACAAAAAATCAATTTTTCTTTCTCTGTAGTTCTAAAAATGTATGGAAGAAGCAGATGTTCATATTATTGCACCTAATTTGTCTTTAATGAATTTTTTGGGCTGTTAGCAAAAATTGCTATATAGCTTAAAGTGATGTGTTATTCCACTAAATCATGAATATCTTGCAGGCAGAATTTTTTCTCATTATTAATTTCTACTTTCACTTCCTGTAACGTATCCTAGATTATTATTTTTTTTTCGTTTAAAAAAGCGTTGAGAAAAACAGTTGCGTTTTTTCAACTTTAATTCTAAAGCTTTTGTTAAGTTTGTGTTACATAACTAAAAAATATATTTTTTTAGTGTTTGTTTTTATATAATTCTAATATAGGAAGTTCGTTTGGTATATTTTAGGGGCGCAGTTTATTATGGTGAAAGTAGTTTCTGTTCAATACTTAAACGCAATAAAGAGGAGATTATTGTTAACTCAAGTCTAAGTATCCCTTGAAAACAATGCGAAAGAAAACGAAATTGCATGCAAATATGGAATTTATAAATTAAAAAAAACTTCTTTATTAAATTAAAATCTAATATGTAGTTGTTAAAATTAAATACAGAAATTCATAAATATTTAAACAAAACATAATATTTTTCTCAATTAATACAAAATGAAAAAAAACTTAAAACAAAAAAAACTTTTATAAAAGCAATTGAAACATTAATTAAACTTAAATTTTACTTCAAACAAATATTTGTTCCAAAAAGAGATCATTTGCCATTTTTCCCTTACAAAAAACTAATATTTTAAATTAATATTCTCTAGAGAAATCGATCACTATTAAGTAGGTTAGATGAAGTCCATAGATTTTTTTCGTTTTGTTATCTGCGAAGGAAGTATAAATGGGTGATAAATTGGTGCCCCTGTATGCTAGTATGTAGTGTACTAGCTTGTCAGTATGGGGGTTGTGGATTCTATTCCCGACGATGACCTTGGTTTTCTTCACTACAAAAATAAAAATTGACTGTCGGTTGGGCTGCTCAGCGGTGAAGGCATAGTCACTGGTCGCTGTGCTGTCTTATACGGCAGTTAATTTTCGACTATCCTTCTATTTTCACCACCTGTTTCATCTTTTCTTGTATGTAGCACGGTACTTGACTAAATAGGCATTGTTGCCTGAAGTGCTACTTCTCTTTAAAAAAAAAAAAAAAACAAAAACAAAAACGTGTGTTTCATACAAAGCATCTGAACATCGACTAAGCAATTATTCAACTGAGCAATTATTATTAGCAATTATTTACCTCAGAATGAATGTTTTGTCTTCTGCTTACACAATTACAGTTTGGGTATTATTTCTCCATGACCTTCTTGCAGATTCGAGATCAGCTTGTCACATAAAAAATACTTGAAAATTTCATTAAAATAAATCAGTTAATTGAAATTTGAAATTTAAAATTTTACCAAACACTTTTCGCGCAATCCTTGTAATTTTACACTGACATCAATACAACTTCCTGCTTTTTGTGTAGTGAAAAATTTTTTACTCATTGTCTGATTACAGCTTAATTAATTAGCAGCAAAGGAAGACAAAAGAAAATAGAAAAAATGGAAAAAAAAAGAATCGGTACAAATTTTTATACACATGATAGCAAAAACAAAGGAATACTAAACACAGGCCAGGCGCGGTATCAGGAAAACCTACAACGATCTAACAAAATAAAAAATTGAAGACAATAAGGAAAGTGTGAAGAGCAAATATCAAAGATGTTCGAGATAAAATTTGCCAAGAATATTGGGAGCAAAAAGTATAACATTTTTTTTTATAAGGTTTTATACTTTCCCTCTCTCTCTCTCCTCTATCTCCCGCTTACACACACATACATTTACATTTCATAGTTGTAATCAAAATTAAGTGCTGCGGACAATGGTGAAAATAAAAAACTGCAACAAAATTCCTAACGTTAATGAAAAGGATTTAATTCTTCTTTTACAGCTTTAAACCTCTTTCCCACAGACACAGTCAGTGGTTAATTGCAAACATTTATAATTCAAATACTTATTTCTGCACATTAATTTTTGAAGTTGAATGTACTTCATTTTAAATTACACTTGCTGTCCCTTCGAGTATAACAAAAACAAAAAAAAAAAAATAAAACAACCGAAATTTACACGGCAGCGAATTAATTAGCAACCTGACATGTTTCAATAAATTACGGTTAAATTGTGTGGAGTTTTCATTTAATAGTTAATAAAAAGCCAGCCTTTTCCTAGAAAAAAACTTTTAAAACATTTATATTTTTATAGTTTCAATTTTTTGTTTCAAATGCAAGATATTTTTATTAAACATATTTAAAACAGTCATATTGTAAACATAAAAAATCCTTTTTTACAGTTACTGCTTAAGCTCTTTGCAGGCAGTTTTTATTTTTAGTATTTTCAGTGTTTTAAAAAAAATTATAGCTTTCTTAAAGCCTTCTTATAGCAAAAGCTTGGTATATGTTTGGATTTTTTTAAGCCCAAAAGATCTAAAATATGTATTTTTTTTAATCTAAAAATCAATATGCCGCATTAACCCTTGTAATATTTGCGGGCTTATAGCCTACGCAGCAATTTTTGATACCCTAAATTACAAACATCTAATTTTAGTGCACTTCTTTAAGCAATGCTGGTCACATGTCATGAAAAATATTGACGTGAATTATTCCCGGTTAAGCTGCATCAACCTGAAACTTCACGCCACCCTACAAAAAAAAAACTCGATAGATGGCAAATAGCATGGATTTGAAAGCCAGTCGGCAAATAAATTTATTTAAAATCAATTTTTCACCTAATATTGATTATAAGAAGTCCTTAATTACCTGTGCCGAATCGCACTTAGATATGACACAGATTAACGTTTGTGTCTGGCCGTTTTGCCTTCATCTGACGGTGGGCTTACTACTGGGTGAATTCCAATACCCTAAGGCGCATACACGTCATTGTTGCCATTTTTAACGGCACAGCAAGCAGGGTCGTGTGCGCACTCCTTACTCAAGGACCATACTGCAAGGGGAATACTGCACACTGGGACAGTTCGAAGAAAAAAAAATTAAAACATTTTTTTAGAATATAAACGATGGATTTTAATAAAATGTTACTTTGGAACTATTTTGTTATAGGTATGACTGTTATAGGCATATCACATACATTAATAATAATAATTCTTTGTACATACTGATGCTACTTATCGAGATCAAAAAAGACCCAGCGGCAGGCTATTTTAGATGTCTTATAAAATTTTAAAAATTAACATTTTCATTTCTTGGCTTAACTGTTCAAGACGTTCTACATTCAGCACACTTAAATCTTAACCATTAAAAAAAGCGTTTCTTTTTTATCAAAATTACTTAATCACTAATAGCACTAATCAACTAAAGCTTCTGCTATTTATTATTCTCTAAAAATTAAAAAAAAATAATTTTTTAGCAGAAAAATTTTCAAAATTTCTTCAGTTAAAAAATTGGGGAAGTAAAAATATCAACCGAGTTTTAGAAAACCGTTTAACCTCAATTGACAGCCTCTTAAACCGTTTTTGATGGCACTAGTAGTTTTGATTAGATTCACTGTTAATATGCAGAATGCCCAAAACATATTAAAAATCCAATTTTTGGGACTTTTAAATAGATATTTAAGAATTGTGTGTTTTGTATTAATAAGTTTTTGCTTGACTTTCTACTTCCTTTTTTATTTCTTGTTATACAATTAAAAATTCCTTCCAAAAATATCAACAAAAGTTCTAAATCCTATCTTTTGGGATTTTTTAAAATGTTTTTTGGAATTGTGCTATTTGTATTGTAGAAACTGAAATTTTCCACTTTTCCCTTTTTTTTACTATCTATTGCACTTTAGAGTTTTAAATGAAAATAAATGATTTATTTACTTTCGATATATAAAATATAAAATAAACAAGATGGTAACTTTGTTGTCTTCTCACTGATGACTCAAATTGAATTGATTCATTTGCCCAGTTCCCGCACATACAAGAACATTTTAGTTTAACATCACCCCATAGTGTTGTTGTTATTATCATTCAGTTTAGACGCGTGCTTGGCTGTGTGTTCTTGTTTTTGTTTTCTATTTTTTCTTATCTTATTTCGTAGAATTTCTTATACGTGTGTAATTGTTGTCTTGCGTGTATAAGATTTCATATTAAACTACGTAGTTTGCAAAATGCACAGTGGATCGTTGAGTTTATTTTTTTACTTATAATTATTTTCCTTTAAGACTTAACATAATTAATATTAAATCAGATTAAAAGTATTAATTTGGGATAATATATGAGAGAAAACGCTAAAAATATTAAGTGCAAACTTTACAAAGTGGTTATAGATGCAGAAGGGAGCTTTACGGAAGCGTTATAAATATTATTCTTTTAACCGAATAAAATTTGTAATATTTCGTAATACTCGCATAATTGCTGCTGAGAGTTTGGAATATCTTCTGTTTAAAATTCAAAAAGGGAGGTTGTATTATTTCCCGCAAATATAATGTTTTTTCTTCAATTAGTCCTTTAATATAAAAAAGGAAATAAATATTTTTATTTAACATAGTATACGATTTCTCTGTCACTATGCAAATTTGTAGCAGCTTTACCATTAATCCGTGTTAAATAGCATGCTTCTGAAGCTTTTTATATTTTGTAATATTTTAATCTTAATGTTGCGTCATGATGTCTAAAGGGCCTTTCCTTGTATTCAGCTATACGATAAAATTAAATACCCCATAGTTCTGTAAAATTTTTTTAACACAAAATAAGAGAATTGTATTTACGAAATAATAAAATTAGTGAAAATTCTCTTTTGTAGGCAAAAAAAAAGCTTGACATAAAAGCAAATACGTAAAAGAGGTTAACTGCTTCACACCTTCACAGAGAAAAATGATTTAATTTTTCAACACCTTACACTTAGGAAATGCTTTATTGTCCTTGTGACTTGTAACCATTAATACTAAAGAGAGTCAAATACACGAAAAACCTTTTAAAAAGCTCTAGGTGCACATACATATATACATACATACAAACGATACACATAAGTAAAAATAGAAACAAAAAAGATATTTCACTTTAATTAATTTCGATGTCGTTGATTTATATCACTGCTGCTACAAATGTCGTACCATTCATTATTCATTCACGTATTTCATTTCTTTTGCTTTTCAAATACAAATGTGTTGTAGTTTTTTGACTCTGCTGTGTTCTTTGCTTTTAAATGAAAATGATGACAATGACGTTTTCGTGTAAAATAAAAATGAAATGAAAATGAATTATTGTTCATGATTACACAAATAGAAGGAGTCAAATGGCAATTGGCTTTAATTAATTTTAACACTTTTTTGGCAATTTTTGTTTTCCTTAAAGGAGCCAAGAATAAAAAATCGACTCGCAGGAAAGGAAATATTTTGAAATTATTGTTTTTTAAGACTGAGATAAAATAAAAGGAAAAACCTTTTTTTTTGTCTGTGAAAGCTTCAGATGCAAACTGTTTAAATGCAACTTGTCACAACTATTTGACTTTTCACATTTTTTTATTTTATTTTATTTTACTTTATATTCTTGCATTTAATATCTTTTCCTTCGTCCTCTTGTTTCTCAAAGCCACTTTCAGTATTCTTGATGTTTCAATTGTTGTATATTTTGTATTCAAATTTAATTTTTCAACTTAATAAGCATTTGTGATGTCATTTGTATATTTCACGTTATCGTCTTCAGGTCATTGATAAATTAACAGCTAATGGAAAATAAATTGAATTTACATTAATGAATTTGAGTGAACTAAAGCTTATTTATGTATACAAAATTAATTGGGAAAAATTTGTTTAAGGAAACGAAAATAAAAAGCTGGCCATTTAAATAGAGAAAAAGAGTTTAAAAAGTTTCAATAGTTTTAATTTCATGTATTCAAAATTTTCATGTATTTACTTAAAATTTGCAAAAGGATTATTAATTGCAATTGTGGCTTTAAGGCAAATACGCTGCAATTAAAAAAGTTTCTGCTTTGCAAACTTTTTCATTATTTAGCACGAAGTAAATATTTTCAAATAGTTTCAAACAGTTTAAAAATTAATTAATTAATTAATCCACTTTAATTGGATGGCTGATTAATGAAAAACTTATTATACGCAAATGCTTATGCATTTCGAAGCAAATTTTAGTTGTTTTTAACTTATTAACACTAAATATCTAAACTCGATCGGTAATCTAATAACTCAAGTGATTCAGAAACTCTTGTGTCACCGCTAAGTTTCTTTTCTATCATCTATATGTGATTAAGTAGCTGCACTGGCTCACACATGATAGTTATATTTGCTTTTCATTTTAATATATAAATAAAGAATTAGAAGATTACATGAAACCATGCTTTCCTTAAAATTTTAGAAATATATTCGTTCCACCAAACATAACCCCCAATTTGTAGGTCAAGAATTTTGCAGCCTCGCCTCAAGCTTTAAATGACCCATACATGTATTCTTTCTCATTCAATCTTTTATCAATAAAAATTAATAAGAATTTTAAATACCACTATAAACTGTATAAGAATTATGAGAACTGAATTTTGAAATTAGAATGTCATTTTCAAAAACAAAAAAGGGAAACTTCCTATGTCCCCTTCCTTCTTGGACAGTAATCATTGCCGCTAGTAGTTATAAATTTTGACACGAGTGCCCTGTGCCCTATGAATATTCATGAAAATATTAATACGAATGTAAATTTACTTTCATCAAGTGTCGATTAACACTTTTATTCCAAATTATTCAATTGGAGAATAAATATTGTTACGGATGCCTCCTGCTTAAGTTTTAAAGGAAACAATTAAGTAATAAAGTAAACAGCTGGGTATGCTGTTTACTAACTGCGTGGCTTGCTAATAAAACTTATGCACGCAAGACAACAACAACTTTCTATTTACAAACTGCGTGGACATTGTATACACGCGAAACAACAACAATGGGGTATGCTGTTTACTAACATTTTTTACTTTAACAGCACCCTCACGTGGTCTAACCATATTAATTTTGCTTGTTGTCGTTTATCTGATATGTTAAGAAATTTTTAGCAAAGTCATTGTTGCACTCCCTTAAATATTCGCATACTTCTCGCTAAGACATACTTGATGGCACTTTTATTATATGGGTGTGAACTTTTTTCGAGTTGCGATAGTATTAGCAAAATCAAATTAATGTGACTATTAATAATATTATTCCTTATTATGTTAATAAACTTTATGGCATGTGTCTTTATGACTACTTGAAGATAAAGGTTTTAATCCTAATGCATAAAATTATATACACGCGTAAACCCGAGCATTTATATGAGCGATTGAATTTTTCAATCCTCATTAGAGGCAAAAGACTACTTTGTTTTAGATACAGCTCTCTCATATCTCAATTCCAATTCTATATTTATGCAATACGACTCGAACGAGATTCCCCATAGCTCACAAATCATTAGTAACACACGTCATTTCAAAAGAAGTATAGTTTGTCACTTTTTAAGCTAGTGTTAACTAGTTTTTAATATATATTTTTATTTTGATAATTATGTTTTTATTTGTTTTGTTATTTGTTATTTTTTTTTTTGTTATTTTTGTTTGCTAAACTTTTGTTAGTTTTTTGCTAAATTTTGCTTAATTTTTGTTTTTACTTGTACTGAGTTCCATACTGCGGTATGAGACATAAAGTCTTGTGTGTGGGACATCGAAAATAAATAAAAACTTATGTACACAAGACAACAACAACTATCTTAAAATAAATTCTAGGAAGAAATTTTATCAGCATAAAATCAAAAACAAAAATACACACAGACCTACAGGCGTCAATACATATGTATAATGAATAACATAACAACAACAAAACGTGATACAAAAGCAGTAGAAAATTCTTAATTTTTTTAGACCTCTAGTGGACAAATATAAAAGGCAGCGTTTGAGTAGGTAGTTAGTTAGTTGAAAAATAAACCCGTGAAGTAAAGACGTGCATCTTAAGTAAATTGTTTTGTAGTGCCAATTTTGTGTGCAGTTAATGTAGATAAACTTTTAATTAATTTAAAAACTGTAAAATTTGGTGTTATTTATTTTGCAATAAAGAACTCACAGCAAAACGTTTATAAAAGGTATAAACGTAAGAATATAGTCCAAAATTGACAATGAAATATTGGAAAATGTGTAAAAAAATAGCACCGGGATCGTTTCTTTATAATATTGAAAGCGTTAGGAGTTCGAGTACTTGCTCTTAGATGTTATATTTAAAAAAATCATTTTTTCAAATGTGTTAAGAAAAATTGCATTTCTTAGGTAACAATACCTTTTAATGTGAAAAGTTAAGATGGATCTACCTGTCCTTTACATTATATTTCAACGAAACAAATGGAGTAAACTTTAATAGTTTCACGACTTTTGGATACTGTCTGTACGTGGTGTAGTGGAACAACCCTAATACAAATTATAAATATTCAAACCTAACTCAAATTTCTCAAAGCATAATGCACTAGCAGTGCATACATGTTTAATATTGTTATGCATACTGCGATTAAACGGCTTTCAACTATTATAGACTTTGGTTGTGTTGTTGTTGTACCGAACGGTGCGTTTCAAGTGACACATATATTTTGTGGGAAAACAATCCCAAAATAAATGCAGTAACATTTAGATCACATTACACTTTTCGCCAAAATTATAATATTAATGCTACTTTAGAATATTAATAGTATTTTTACATAATTATTTTATATATTGGGGAACCATGCAATTACTAATTATGGAGACTATCTAAATTTATGGTTGCCTGGTTAAACCAATACTAATTTTATGGTAAATATTGTTAATAGCTTTTAAGTATGAGTAAGTTTGATTCTCACTAACTCTAGATTAAGTACAACCTTCTCAAAGTCGGTATATAACCGACTGATATGTAGGACAGGAATTCATTTTTATTATTTCCTCCAAGCTCTCAGCTTTTAAAACATTCTACTGCTCCAAGCTGAGCAAATAAATAAACAAATAAAGAATATATAAAATACAAACCATATAATATCAAAATCGCATAAAAAACGCATAACATGGGATCTTACCGGATGTATACATTAAGTAAAAAAAAATAATAATATAATACTATAAATTACCATAAATGGTATTCGCTATGATGAAATGACAACTGACTTCTTGTGTTCAGAAATTGAGTATATGGATCTAGGCGCAATAATAAATCTTTTGCTCGAAGAAACAATAACTCTTTGTCGCAACGGTTAAGATTTGACACAGCTGTACTTCTTCTTTCTTCGAATAATAAAAAAAAAGTGAACGTCAATAAGCCAAGGGCCATTCAAGCACAAGGACGAAATAATGCGGCACGTTATTGATATTAAACCTCAATTATGTCCCAGACTCATTAAAAATATAAACCATTGGATAAATTTATGTCACCAAAGCCGTGGCTATCATTTGCCCGATATTTTGTTTCAGGCATAATTGTTATATATCCTTTGTATCCTATTAAAAAATATTCAGATAATTCTTTGAAATCCTTTCTTTCCTTACTATCAACATCGAACGATTTGAACGTAGGTCAATCCGTTTTGCCTTAAAAGCTATGCAACTTATTCTATTCATTTTAAAGATTTTTCTTTTTCGACAGACTAATTTATATCAAAACATGGTTTTATTTCCACCATTACCGATAACACCATAGAATCGGTTTTGATATAATGTTTTCTATTTACTTTTTTTAGTAATTAATTTTAAGCACTAGGTCTTATTTAATAAAAAATTTTTTAAAAAAACTTTATTTTTTATTATATTTTCGATATTTCGCCACACCGTTGGTTGGCATCATCAGGAAAAACAAAAAAAATATTGAACAAACAAATTTAAAAATTTTTTGATTAATAAATTCAAATTAAAAAAAAAAAAAAAAAAAAAATTTATTAAATAAGACCTAGTGCTTAAAATTAATTACTAAAAAATATTAAAAAAGGTCAAAAAAATTATAACTTTTATATTTAAAAAGATTTTTATAACTAGATATCATTAGCGCCTAACTTATATTCAAAAGGATCTAAAATGCAATATACATATATAATAATTACGCAGCTTAAAAATTTTAAAAAAACTTTAGTTTAATAAAATAAAATAAAAACAGAACAGCTACTATTTAGAAGAATAGAAGAAAAACGTTAGCAGAAAATTAATAGTGAACAAAAAAACTTATATCATAACACCTGCCATTAATACGGCTTATCTATTTTTAATAGCATGCACATTTTCTTGCAGTTAATTGAACAACAAAAACAAAACTTTGACATTATGCAGTTGCATTAGTAATTATGCAACAAACTACAGACAAAAAAAAAACAAAAACTGAACAATCGGAAGGGAAATAACTGCCACACTAATTATAAACATTACAATTTGTCAGCGTTAAAATAATAACAATGGCAGTAACAACAAACTTATAATAACAACAAACAAAAAACAAAAAAAAGCATGATAACACAGAAGTAACAAAAATAAAGTTTCTTGTGTTTTTGTTGAAACAAAAAAAAAAACTGCTCGTACCGTTTCATTACCCATACACAGGCATGAATTCCTTTATATTCCCACTAGCAGACAGATCTACCACACAGACAAATACAATGGTAAAGTTTATTTTTATGCATCCTTGTGTGTACGTGGCTTTAATTTTATACAATTTCAACTATAATGACACTAACAGCTGTGCCTTAACAAAAACTACCCAAAACAATAAAAAAGGGGAGTAGAAAGGAAGAGAAGAGAATAGTGAACAAGTGTTAATATTGGATGATATAAAAAGATGAATAAATGAACAAACATCATACTAAATTACATATACTCCCAACACAAAAATAGGAAATACCAAAACCTTAATTCCATCCTGTGAATATGGATTTTTTTTAGCACACACTGCAAATAGGAAAATAACAAAGAAAGAAGAAAAGATAAAAAAACATGAAATTCCAAAAAAATTGAACCAAACTTTTAATTTATAACTAACTACAATTAAAAGTTTTCCTTACAATTTCGCCATAAAATCAAGTGGGAAAGTCAGTTTTGTTGCATGTTTAAAACAAGAATTAAACCGGGTGGTAAATTTAAAGGCAGCATAATAAAAAGAAAACTATTGCTAAATTGGTTTGTTATTGGGAAAAATATTTTTCTTGTATCTTTATAAAGCAAAATAATTATTCCATATTTTTTTTTTCTTGTAATTCACATCAGCTTCAGAATTTTTCTTTACTAAAAATAACATGAATTTTGCTAGAGCTGCATTCATCTACCACTTAAACAAAATCTTTTCCACGCCACTAGAACTTCACTGAAGCTGTAGTCTATAACAGAAAGAAAGTTTTTCGAAGCTTTTAACGCTTCACAGAATCTGTAGACTATAACACTTCCAATATGGACTTTAAAGTAGTTTTTATAAGACAAATCCTGCGAAAATAATATTTTTTGTCTCACAAAGCAATAAAATTTTTATAAATTATTTTTTGCCCGAGTTTTTATAAAAGTTAAATTTTTTTTTTTAAGTTATTTAGTTAATAAAAAATCAAGTCTATTTTTTGAAGGCTACGCTCTGCTCCTCTTGTTTCAATTTTAATAATTTAGACTTGCAGGTTACTAACTTTTCTTTTAACTTTATGTCTTTTTGGATATTTCCTACCTCTCATCAAGGGTAGAAAATATTAATTAAGTTGTTCATTCCGTTTGTTATATCCCAAAACTTTATTTCTATCTGTCTATAGAAGATATTTTCTGGATCTGTATAGATACCGGAATCGATCAATTGTCCTGTTTGTCCCCAAACTTAATTTCTAATCACATAAATATTCTGGATAATCATGAGTATGCGAATCTGTATTCCATATGTATTCGAATGGACATCAATTTTGGCAAGTTAACAAAAAAGCTACACCGCTAAAGTGTCTCGCTTAATAACAGCAACATTGAACCATTATGGGGAAGATATGGTGAAAAAAAAGCGATTAACTCCATTTTCCTATTTTCCTATTTAATTCCCCCCGGGGGCACATATATATGGTTTTTATAGAACTTCGACTATCTAGACACAGGAAAAAAGGGAGCCCAGTCCCCTGAAGTTAGCAGGGGTACAACTGGAAACTCCACTTTATTTCCAGTGACCCGCAGAGTTCCGTTATTTGTCTCTTTAGACACTTAACTGTTCTCTGGCTGATTATTGAGGTTGGCCCTATATGGGAGTATCGTGTTGGTTGTGGTTTCGCGGCTCCATATCAGTCTATGGTTCTATGGCGGCCGGGTTCATTTCAACTTTAATAACACCTACCTGGTGAAATGTTCCCAGATCCAGTGAGCATGCTAGACATGTGTTCTGGACAGGAGTTGGAAAGTCTCCAACTCTTAAGCAAGGAGTGATGATTTGAAGCCCGCTCTGGAGTCATCGAAGTTGTAAAGTTCTGTTGCATAGAATTATAGCTTCGGCTTCCTAGGACGAGCATGACGTTCCAAATTTTGCAGTGGTTTGGTCCACCATCTGATTAAGGCTTCATGGCCAGGCGCGGATGTAAATCGAATCACACAGTTTCCTATTTAATTTTGTGTGTTTTGTGTTCTTCTATTTGGATCTAGCTTTGCTTTTCTAAAATCCCATGTTACAGAAACACAAATCCAGATTATCAACAAATTGGAGTTTCACCAAATTATAGTTTCACCTAAATATAAAATTTCACCAAAGTTTCACCAAAAAAAAATTTATTTGCTATTCAAAAAAATTAAATTTTCACTACAAAGCGTAAATTCATTATTCATTGACATTAATTTACCTAAATCTTCCAAAATAATTATATTTTAGCCATAAAATTAATCCTTTAATGACAATAATTAATTTAATTGTAAACTCACAAATTCAAAAAATGAACATTAAATTTCTGAAAATGGTATCACGAAATAATAATAATATGTGATATACTTCTTGAAAATTGCACTTAAAAAATGTTATCATTACACACAATAAAAAATTATCAGTAATTTAAAATTTCGCTTTAAAATTATCAATCAAAATTTCCTTAATTTTTCTTCACAACTTCACGTAAAATTTTATTTTGCCAAAAACTTGCTCTTGAAATTCAATTTTTTTTAAAACCGCTAATTTAAAAAACAATAAAAAAAAACTATAGATCACCAAAAATAGACTGGATTGGATGTTACTAAGTCTTAATGTGACACCAAACGGAACTAAAAGTAAATAGCTGTAAGACGCTAGAAAGACAGCATAACAATTTTGTTCGATTTGTCTTGATTTTGCTGTTTTCATATGGCAAAGGATGTTGTTATAGAGGTATAGATGTTAGCAATATTGATTTAACTGACAACCACCCTATCAGATGTCAACTGATTTATATTTAGTTTGGTTTGGAATTTCAACATGAACAGACTGACACTTTAGGATGCTTCCAAATTTTGCAAATTGATCGCGATTTTCACCATTTAGCTCACTTTTGTTGAATGGATGTTTGAATAAATATAACTTCTTTATTTGAAATGATGATAATCCTTAAATGTGTGTTGCGACATTCTGCAATACTTACTATTTTTTATGCTTTAAGTGTTGTTAGAATCATTTGTCAATACAGTTTCAAAAACTAGACTGGTCAGAACGTTGCCGTCAATGGTAGTTGCTATAGAGCCTTGATAATTATGCACAGGAACTGTGGTTTCAACATAATACATGTCACACGTCACACAGCTGTGCTACTATTAATTAATTGCGGCAAACGTTTCGAAACCATTTAGTTTCACGTTTCAGATTTTTCGTATAAAATCTTGTGACTTAATGCCGCTCGATTATTATCTGTAGGGATGTGTGAAGTCTACGCCGACAAGCTCGATACAATTGACAACTTGGAGCATAACATTCACCACGTTGTCGCCGATATACGGCCGCTCGATTATTATCTGTAGGGATGTGTGAAGTCGACAAGCTCGATACAATTGACAACTTGGAGCATAACATTCACTACGTTGTCGCCGATATACTGCCACAAATCTTGGAAAATTCACCGAATATTGGACCTTTAGATTAGGACGTCGTTCGAGCCAACCGTGATGGTCATATTTAAATTATAATGTCAAAAGACTATCTTGCGAATAAAGTAAATTTCATGTCAACTTAAAAAATCAATCTTTGTTTTATTCCAACTAAAAGTTTTACGTCTTTATAAAAAACGAAAACATACGGCAGGGGAATGCAGATGACTCACAATCTCCCCAGCCGATAAATAAGCAAATTTATGAAATTAATAATACGATTCCTCTGGAGAATTATATCCAGACGAATAATAGCTCCTTTATTTCTTGTATATTAGTTTAACAAAAATCTTACGTGAATACTTATATACACTGTTATGTTTTCCTAATTCCAATTACTAAATGCATCGCCGTAATATCTTTGTTATTAAGTTATTCCAGTTTGAAGTATAATTATAATGAAAGCACTTTAAGGTTTAAGTTTTGCTAACGCAGCTTTGCATAGGAAAAGGAAGTCATTTATTTATCTCTTATCGTATCATCATAACTATCACTTGCAGCGGGTATTATGATGCATTCTAACTTTGTTTTTGTTTGTTTGCATTAAATGCCTGCCAACGCCTTTTCCTAAACTAATTAGCTTAAATTGCACTTAACAGTATTACGGTCAGCATTAGCATTAGCAGCAAGCAAAGCACTCCTTGTCCAAGATTTTTTTTTTAAATTCTTAAAAGTAAAGTTTTGTTTTTTTTTATTCCAGAAAACTAATTACTTAATAAAACAACTTATGAACAGCCATCAGCAGCATAACTTTGTCATAGAATAATTTATAAAAATATAAAAACGCCGTTTGATTGATGGTTGAAAATAATTTAACGTTGAGTAATAAAAATTTTTGAATATTTTAAGGAAATTCTATAGGTTTAAAGCAGGATACTGTGCATATAATTTATTATTTGTTATGGGCAAAATTCAAACTTTTATTACTCCTATTAGTTAACCTCAAAATTCGATGCAAGTACGTTGTTTACCTATCACGTATCTACGTTCCTTGTTCTATCTCTGAAAATTAAATACACAAGATATGAAATAATATTTTCGCAAAAGCACCTTAATTCATTGAAGCCACCGATATAGCCCATAATATGGGCCACATTCGTGTCGTTTTCGTTCGCAGGTACACTGTGAAATGCTCCCTATCTGCAGATTATAATCTTCGTGAAGCAATCACTGCTTGGTTGTGCAACCTTCCACACTGTAATTCATGATATCGAATGCTTGGCAAATTTGAGGTTAGGAAGCAAATTGGCAGCTTTAGTTTTATTGATATTAGTGTAAAGTTAAAATATGGGAATTAACAATGAAATATGACATCAGTAAATGTGTACCTCTAGCACGTACTTCTCACAGAATTTTGCAACAAAGCTTCGCTTATTTCGTCAGTAAAGCGTTGAATTTCATCTAGCAGAGCGTCACTTATTTATGGGTTGTTCACTTAATTCCATTAAATCGTAGGAAGGAGGCGGACAATTGACATTGTTAAATCGAGAAGTTAAACGATCGGGAAAATTCTAATGCAGTAACATAGATCGCTGGCCTACTATCCGAAGAGGCTCGAAAAGTCCTAACAAAGACTGTAAAAAATATCGCCTTAGACACTCCAGAAAATGCCTCAAGTCAAATGCCATGATATCACATTTGATGCCTTCATGTAGCCAGAAAAAGCATATTGTTATAAGCGACGAAATTAAGGCTCTTTTAGAATAATTAATTAAATTAATTATTAATTAAAAATAGATTTAAAATAAATATTAATGAAAACTTAAAAAAATCATTAAAATTTTTTTTGTTAGTTATGGCTTTTACGTTGCAGGTAACGATCGATACTTCTCTAACTTCTTTATTTTGATTACTTTTGTGTATTACTATATAAATAAAACTAAATTTGTGATGAAATCACTACAGTTTTCGACAAATATTTTTTTTCCTCACCTCCATACAAAAATCCCCAGTGTGCGTCGTTTCAATGCTTAGAAAATATTAAAATATCTAATGGCAATCTCTTGATATTCAGACTTAATTAGGGCACGCAATTTGTAGAACGTTAGAAATGTTGGCTGCTGGTTTCCTGAAACTGCCTACAATTGTCCGGATAAAAAATTTTTTAATTTTTTTTTTACTGTTTTTTATCAAAAGCATCAAAACTTTTTGTATTAATTTGTTTTTTACTGTTAAAACTTGTCAGTATTATTTTTAATTTCTTTAAAAAAAATCTACTGGCGATTATTTAGGCAGTTATTTTAGAATCTTCAAGAAAAGCATCGAGAAATATTTCCATTATTTAAGCTAAGGTTGTGGGCTTATCAGATTACTGACAAATGGACTATACGATTGACTTGTATACTTCTCTTTTCAGTAACTAAGTGGCCGCAAGAGAGCACTATATTTAAAATTCTTAAGTAATCAAACCTCTTGTTTTATGGGGAAACTCCTTTACAAACAATTGTAAAATATCAAATATTCTAGGTAATGCTTGTTCTTTTTCCTTAAAGTTTATTTTTATTATTATTATTTTTTTTTTCATTAAGAACTACTTTGCATTTCATCATTTCATAATATATAATTTTACCTAATTAATTGGAAAATGGTTTTAAAGTTTCACATTTCCGGTATTAAAATGAAAGAAAAGGATATTTTTTCTTTGTTTTATTTTAATACACACATTTTTTATTTTTTATTTTTTTATGGTTTTCATTTACTTTGTCATAAATTATTCAAAAGACAAACCAGACAATTTATTTCATTTCCTTTCCCTCTTTAAAGGGAGTAGAACAAATGTATTTAATTTTCTTGCTTGGGGCTAAAATTTTTTTTTGTATTTTTTAATAACTTCTTATTATGCCCTGTTATTCCCTTTTGTACACTCACTCCTTTTATCAGTTTTGTGAATGGAGAAAGAGTAAAAAGAAGATTAAATTTAACGCTTCAATTATTTGAATTAAGTCTTGTATTTTTAAGTTATTTGAAATCATGATATTTCATTTCATTATTCACACTATTTTTATAAATGTTTGTTCAAGTGTGCTAAGGTGAACATTTAAATACCCTATAATGTATTTATTCATGTGGATAATTTGGAAAAGTTTTCTTACTCATTTGGTCAATTATAAAATTACATCAGCGATTATGTATTTGTATCTGTAATGAAGATTTTTAATAACGACTATCAATTCAATAGCAGAAAAGTAAAAGAACTAATGACATCAATAACGCACAGACCAAAATTGTAATTTATTTTTTTAATTGAAAAATAGCAGTCATAGTCAGTCAGTACGATTTGAAAGTTAAAAATGTTAAAATTTTAATAAAATAAAAAATTGTAGTTATTATATAATTAAATTTAAATTATTATAAATCTAAATCGAATCTTAAAAATTATTTTTTCTACATAAATATTTTAATAAATTCTGAAAAAACAAGATCTAGTTGATCCCCTTCAGAAATCATTTCAAACTTGTATTCTTCATTGCATTCACAAATATTCGTATGACTTTACATGAAAAGCATGATTATGATGCTGATTTTTTGGTAAAGTTTTCTTTTTTTTTTCTTTACAGATTTTCAGTTCATTGAGTCTTTCGTTCGTGTTCGTAAAACTCATTTCATTACATTCCACCGCTTTTCAAATAAAAATTCAATTTTTTTTTTGTAGTCAATAGAATTATTTCTTTTCATCGTTGTATTTTGTGCTACTTGTATACAATTTTGATATTATTGCATGTAAAAGTGAATGTAAAGAATTTTGTTGCAGTTGTTGTATTAAATCACAATAAAGAAGAAATGTATTAAGTTAGCAAACCCTCAATGTGATGTCATTTCTAGTTTGCGTTTAATGTAAAACTCAATAATAATTATGTTGCTACAAGTACTGGGTATGTCTAGCGACTAATTTTTTTCTGTTGTTGTTGTTGTTATTGCTTTGATTACTTTTGTACATGTAAATATACTACACATGTATGGTTGGTTGAACAGCAATGAATATGGGTTTTAGTGGAAGCAAGTGAAAGCCAAAAAGAAAACAGTAGAAGGTATAACAAAAAATTTGGAAAATCTGCTTACAAATTAAAAATGAAAGGGTAAAAATGTCACCCTATAACTATTGCTTCAACACCTTTCTCTCTGTCAGACCGACAAGTTGTTTATCTATCTTTTACTGCCGTCTAATTTTTGAACTAAAACAAGACTTTAATTTATAACAGAACTTGTAATATTATGGCCGCTAGAATAACAAAAACCAATCATAAAATAAAAATTAAAATCAAAGGATGTCCTCATACGACATCATCTTTACATAATATATGGCAGACATTTGAATTTTAAAAGGAGTATTTATCTTATTTCTGCCTTAAGAGCTACTGAAAATAAATAATTAAAAATAATAAATTAAAGGGTAACCACTATGAAAAAATTTTAACACCTAATGGTCTAAGGCGTTACCACCAAAACCTTAAAACGTGCACACAGTATATAATACTATAAACGCTGTATTAGCAAATTAAAAAATTTAAAGTTATAAATTAAAGGGTTCCCCATAGATCAATTTTTTCACTCTAGGTTTTGTTTTCTCTTTTAAACCTAAGAAGCTGAAATCTGAATTTACACAAAGAATGTAGTATATCTCCTATAATGAAAATAATAATACTAAAAATTAAAGGGTGACTCAATTGAATTGCCACTCATACTTTTATTTTGGGCAATACAACAATTTACAAAATTGTATCATTGCTGTGATAATAAATGAATAAATTATATATTTTAGCGTGTTGGGCATACTTTTAAAATGTTAACAAAATAGTAATTTAGTTAAGGGTGCTATCCACTAAAAGGCGCCTTATTTCTTTTGCCCGTTGCAATAAATAGTTCTTCCTACACATTAAAGTACCACGCGAGGTTTAAACTGAACATAACGAAAGCAAGGTGTGCCCCCAAAGTGTAACGTTAACCCCCTACACTAATTTGAAGATCTTTCACCATTTCCTTTTTTCCAGCTATCGCCAACCTTAGCTTCATTATCCGCCGGTTGTAGTGAAATACCTATTTTACTGGTAATTTGGAGTTTTCTGAATTTTCAACTATAAAATTAACTAATGCGTTCAATTTTACAAGTTTAATTAAAATTAAAGATTAACTAAAAGTCCCTGCACGAAGAAGAACATTTCGTGTGAGAGTCCTACTCACATTTAGTGACTTTATTTCTACAGCTCCCATGTGTTGCCATTTATTGGGATGAATTTAAGCAAATTGCACACAAATTACAAAAAGAAACAAACTACAAAATAATTCATTGTTAATTTTATTAAAATCAGGTGTATTGTGTATGCGAATTACAAAAGTTAAACCGCCTTTTATGTGGCTGACACATGTTCGTTTTAGTGATGTTGTGCGTTTATAGACATTTTGTAAGCTTACCAGCCGCTAGTTCTGCAATATTCATTTTCAATTGGCCAGTTCTAAATGTGGTTTTTTATTGTTTTCGTTAGCGTCCATTTGTGCGTTTTTTATTTTGATTAATTTTTGTTAAAGTCAAAGTGGTTTTGCACCTCAAGCCTGTATTCAATTAAGCTATTACACAGTACACATCACCCATAATGAAATAGAAAAATTATCACGGATAAAAGTTTTTTATAGAAAAAAGACTAGTGATATTTTTTTTTTTTTTTTGAAAACATAGCGCGATATATTTTTATAGAAATATTGAAATTTGTCTATGGAATAATTATGACTGATGAAATTTTTTTGTAGAAAAATGTGGGTTTGCCTATAGAAATGTTATGAAATGAAATTTTTCTATCGAAAAATTATGACTAACAAAATTATCCTATATAAAATTCTGGTTTATTTATAGAAAATATATGACATGAAATTTCTTATCGAAAAATTATGACAGATAAAATTTTTTTTTATCGAAAAATTATGACAGATAATTTTTTTTATCGAAAAATTATGACTGGCAATATTTTTCTATAGAAAGTTATGGATTTTGTCTACAGAAAAATTATGACTAATAAAATTTTTCAGTCGAAAAATTATGACTAACAAAATTTTGTATTACGTCTGGTGAAATTTCTCTATCGAAAAATTTCTATATCGAAAATTTATAGAATAAAATTTTTCTATGAAAATATACGACCGATAAAATTTTTCTATAGAGAAAATCTTGCTTATTTTTCTATAGAAAGTGATGATAACTATTTTTTCATAGAAAAATTATGGTAAGAAAAATTATGACTTAAAATATTTTTTTTTAAAGAAAGTTATTGGATTGTCTATAGAAAAATGTTGACTACTGAAAAATTATGGCTGATAATATTTTTTTATAGAAATGTATAGGTTTGTCTACAGAAAAATTATGACTAATGAAATTTTTCAGTCGAAAAATTATGACAAACAAAATTTCGTATTATGTCTCATGAAATTTTTCTACCGAAAAATTATAAATGAAAATTTCTACTATGAAAAGTTATAACATAAATTATTTCTATAGAAAAATACGACCAATAAAACTTTTCTATATAAAGTAATGATAATCATTTTTTCATAGAAAAAATATGGTAAGAATTGTTTATAGATAAATTTTATGGAAAAATTTTTTCATGAAAACTTTTTATAGAAAAATTAATACTGATAAAATTTTTATATAGAAAAATTATGATTTAAAATATTTTTTTTATAGAAAGTTATGGGATTGTCTATAGAAAAATTTTAAATACTGAAAAATTATGGCTGATATTTTTTTATAGAAATTTATAGGTTTGTCTATAGAAAAATTATGGCTAATAAAATTTTTCAGTCGAAAAATTATGACTAACAAAATTTTGTATTACGTCTGATGAAATTTCTCTATCGAAAAATTTCTATATCGAAAATTTAGAGAATAAAATTTTTCTATGGAAATATACGGCCGATAAAATTTTTCTGTAGAGAAAATCTTGCTTATTTTTCTATAGAAAGTGATTATAATTATTTTTTCATAAAAAAATCATGGTAAGAATTTTTTATAGATAAATTTTATGGAAAAATTTTTTTATGAAAACGTTTTATAGAAAAATTAATAATTATGAAATTTTTATATAGAAAAATTATGATATAATATCTGGAAAAAATTTCATTGGTAATTAAATTTAAAAAAAAAGTTGAAAATTACATAGAAACCCAACCTTTAATGTGTGTGTAATGTTCTTCAAGAAAAACAGAGAGCGAAATAAGATTTTTAAATTTAGTAATCAATTAGCGAATCTTTAGTAGAACTCGAAACAGAGATAACCAAAAAAAATTGTTGCACAACAATAAATATCCTAAGTTTAAATTACACATGGTTTTGTTTAAAACAAATTTCATTTAATTACAAAATTAAAAGTAAATTTGTAAAATATTTAGAAAATGGATGGCTGTAAACTAAATCGCCTTTTAATAAACGGATTTTAATTAAAATTTAAATGAAATATTTGCATTCAGTTTGTAATCTTTTTTTTTAATTATTTTTGTTGGTCTTTATTACTCGTATGTTACAAAGAAAATTTCTTTGTGTAAGCCACATGACCAATAATTTAACCAAAAGACTTTAATAACATTTTTCAATTATATTTTAAAATGTTTTAGTAAAATCAAACATACAGAAACATTTTTTCATACAAACACAAGTTTTAACTGCATGCCGTAGTTAGTTTGTTAAATGAATTTTTTTATATTAGATTGTGCGTATGTGTGTGTATGTTTGTCGCATGATATGTGAGCGAGGGTGTGTTCTCTAATTTGGCCAATATACATTTTCCATTTCAACCGTACAACACACATTTGTCTGTAAAATTTATTTATGGCTAAAAACATTTTAACACTTAGAAATAAAGTTATTTTCAAAAATTTTATTTATTTCGTTTTTCTGTTTTTCTGTTGGTCGTTCGAACTAAAACTAAACAGCAAACAGCGGCTACAAACATTGGCCATGCCAATACAAACTTTAGCCAAATGCAAATAATTGCAAGTCAACACAGATACATATTTCCATCTACGAATGCTAGTGAACAAATTATTTACACTCAACTTAAAATCTTTGTATAAAAATATATTACGGAGTAAATATTGTTCTCGAAGACTTTTTATAAACTGTAGTGTGCTTTTTATAGAGATATAGAAATTTAAGTTGGCAACACTTTTTAACAGGCGGCCAGTTTGCCAGCTCTGAAGCGATTACTATTAAGCTTGGTTTGGTATCTCCACATGAATCGTTGAAAATTGGGCCCAAAACAATGTTGCCGTTGATTTCAATTTTCTTAAGCGTAATTTGTGAAAGTTTTGTGCGAATGGTTATATCAATAAACAAAACTATCATATTTGGGATGATGATAATCTTCAAGTGTACGTGGAGACACCATTACGCCTAGAAATATTGAATGTTTGGTGTGCTTAATGGGCTGGTAGTATCATTGATCTGCACTTCTTTAAAAACGATGCTGGTCAGAATGCTTAACGGTCAATTAAACAGCCATGACGTACAGCGGCTATGATTTAAAGAAAACGGACCAACATGCCACACAACTAACGACAAAGTTGATTTATTGAAGGAAACGTTTAGTAACTACATAATTTCGCATTAGACATCCTTGATTTAGTCTCTAAAATCATTCGATATAACGCTGCTAAACTATATTTTCCTGTGAAGATAAGAAGTCTCTAATCTAGTGAAGTCAATGCCAATAAGCACGAAACAATTTACCACTTAGAGGAAAACATTTGTGGCGTTATTGCCACAAATATATGGCCACCAAAATTGGGAAAGAAACCATCAAAAACTTTACCTTCACATTAGACTACTTCCGAGTAAGCCATGGCGAAAGTTATATTTAAATTATAGTGTCAGAATGTTATCTTCCATTTTTTGCCTTTCACGTATATGTCCTCGTTAGATAAAAATTTTTTGTTATATTTTTTTGCGGCTTCCGTTAAAACACCAAATAAATGTAATTGAATATAAAACTAAAATGTTAAAAGCGAATTGATTTAAATGCAGTAGGCAGACATTCAAATTTATGCAAACTTTATAATGGGTGATCGAATTTAACGTTAGGATATCACTTTGAGCCTTTCTTGCACATAAGTTTGCACGATCACTAATTATCACTAATCCGGCTCGAAGGGCCAATTTTCTTATGATGAAGAACACTCTAAAATAATGCAATAAAACACAATTTTCTTTGGTTTTGTAATAATTAATTCACGTTTGAAAAACTTTCCTTTATTTTGTTTGTTTTGAGGGTTGACCGTGTGCTTCTGCGCGTGAAAGAAGACTGACCGTTCACTCTTCGTTGAAACGCAGCGAAGCAAATTACCGCAGCAGTGTGGGGATGCCAGATCAATCAACTGGTTCCCCAACAGGTGTAAAACACTCATTTTGTTGACGACTTCAGTTTTATTAATACCTGCATTAAGTATAAATATGGGATACAGTAATGAAATATGATGTCAGGCAAATGTTCACATCCCTGCACATCGGCAGACATTCCTTCTTTTAACAAAATTTTGAAGCACATTTTGCAGCAAAGTTTCGCTTATTTCGTTATTTAGAATGTCAAGTGTTTTTGGATTGTTTCAAACGCCCTCAAAGATAAAAATCCAGCGGCTTTAAATTACAAGAACGAGGTGACCGGAAAATTTCTAGTACAATGGTGCTATTACTGAACTAATGATGATACTAATACTAAATTGATTAGGTCGCAGTATGTTTTATTACGCCATTTCACTGAAACCAAAGATCACTGCTATGAATACTAGGCAATTGTGGGTACAAAACCTTGTTGTCATAGTTTGCATTTCGAAAAAATATAGCCCTAACCCCAAACCGCACCATATGCTGACTTTCTTTCGATGTAATGGTTTCCAAGGACTATTTGTGATTTTTAGGTTTATTTACATAACCTCTTAATGATAATGATCCTCAGCAATATATATGATTTTGTTGACAAAAACTTTGCTTTCTTTCATTTTTTGAAACAGCCAATTCATAAATCTTTAACGCAAATAGCTTAACTTCTTAAAGGAGTTGCCCTTTATAAGCGTAAAACTGCGAACGTCTTAACACTGCTATACAGTTGCTATATTTGCATCACCATAGCCACTATGAGCATATTATTTTCGTCTATAATCCATAACAATACCGTGAGCCTTGAATTTATGCACAGCGACCTCAAAACAAGCCTGATTACCAGGAAAAGTTACTCGATTTTCTACGCAGTGATACAGTAAGGGTAAAGATATTTTGACAATAAAAATACTTCATGCTTAAAATGTCTTAACCTTTTACTAAATAAACGTCAAACAATAAGATTTTAGTTCTTGACATTTAATCTTTTGAAAGGCAAATTACATACTAACCAAATTATTTGTGAAGCATATACTTCAAAATTAAAGCGTGCTTCTATAGAGACCATGACTTTTGTAATTACGACCTTAACACTTAAATCTTTATAGATAGATATTTGAAATTTTCATAAAGCATGTAGTGTAGGATGTCCTGAAGAGAGAGAGAGATAATTTTCTTTTGAAGCGTTACAGACAGACACTTAAAATTTTAACGACAAATAATTAAAATATAAATTCAAAATCTAAAAGGTTGGCCCATACATAAAACAAAAAACTTGGCTGGCATATCTCGTAAGATCGTAAATACCCTATATTTGGTATAACACCTCATTTCATTTTAACATAATTTTCTTGAGCGTAAGCAAATAAACAAAATGTATTCATTCATGTCTCGTACATCGTTAACAAAACGTCATAACTTAAAAGATGTATGTTTTGACTTAAATAACTCAATAGTGTTCGCTTTTATTCTTAGGTTTTCTATTTGAAATCTCTTTTTATTTTAACACAAAATTGTATTGTAAGTTAGAACATTTTGCCAGTAAATGGTCGATATACGTTTGTTTCAATTTGCAATGATGAATGCTTGTTTGATCATATGTATATACATTCTAATACGTTTATACATTATTTATTATGCATTGCAAAATAGCCCTTAATTCTCTGATGCATTTATAATCATGTTAACAAATAATTTACGCAACACTGAATATCAAATTCTATTTGAATATCAAATTCAAAATTTATTTTTTTAACCAAATCCAAGGTGTACATAAAATTTGTGTTTTTGAATATGAATAATTCTGAATTAAAGTATTTACTCTGTATATATATACATTTATACATGAATTTATTTGAATATATGTATGTGTATATATGGATTTGTGTATGAATTTGTATGTGTATGTATTTGTTTATATGTTGACTCTTTGCTTGTGAAAATTGTATTCGATAAAGGACTTTCTTTTTTTTTATTAAGTTTTAAGAAATAAATATTCTGTATTTGTGGTAAATTTATGTGACTGCAATATAAATAGAAATAAATACAAATATGTTTTTAATTAAATTGAAAGTTATACGAATATGAATGTAAGTGCCTTTGTACAGAAATTAATTTGTGATTAAACAAAAAACCCTTCTTTATAAATGTCTACATGAGTGAACTTAGTGTAATGCAAGTTGTAATTAGGCTAATTTATGATTTTAATAAAATTCTTTAAATAAAAAATAAAATCTTAAGCATAAAGTTTCTCTAAGAAAAATATTAAATATTTTTTTTAAATATATAGAAGATATATAGCCGATAGTCCTAGTTACTGGTGCTTTAGGTCATAAGATTTACTATAATTTTAACTGTAATAGATGAAAAATAAATAAAAAGAAGATATATTTCGACTAAAAGATTTTTGCTTAAAAGCCGGCTGGTTCTTTCAAATATGATTTTCAGGAAAAAAATTAGCTTCCAATACACAAGCCTTGTTTTATGAGTCGTGTTTTTCAAAAATAAGATTTTTCCTAAAGTTTTACTGAAATAAATTTTATTTTCTGAAAATAGTAATGCTATCGAAAAGAAACTTAATTTTCTTAACAAAAATCTCTTTTATATGAAAACACCTTTGCGTTTAGACGATATATTTTATACAACATACTGTCAGGGACTGACTAAATTTTTTTTTAAAGAGAAGTAGCACTTTAGGCAAAAATACCTATTTAGTCAAGTAACGTGCTACATTCTTTAGGAAAGGGATAGAGAATAGATGAAACAGGTGGTGAAAGTAGAAGAATAGTCGAAAATTAACTGCCGCATATAAGACAGCACATGCCTTCATCGCTAAGCAGCCCCGCCGACAGTCAGTTTTTATTTTTGTAGTGGAAAAAACCACGGTCTTCGTTGGAAATCGAGCCCACAACCCCCATACTTACAAGCTAGTACACTACCTACTAGCCTACAGGGGCACCCATTTAAAAAATCCATTTAAATAATTTGTCTCCCAAAGAATTTTTTTGCTCTGGAAAATAGCACTGTGGTTTTGGATGAAGTTTTAAATATTGATTTTGTGTAGAGAATTTATGCAAAACATTTTACTGTTAACGATTTCTGTTTACTAAAATTTGAGGTGAGGAAGAAAATTGTTTGTCAAATCATTAAATGTCAATAATTAAGCTGTCACCCTTTAACATTTACTTAGTAAACAGTTGGGATATCTTAGGTGTGATACGCTATAACGAAAATTTTACTGTATTATTGCATTAAATTCTAGCAGCTTTTCAAATAACCTTTCGTTCTTTGTTCTAAAATCACTGTATGGAAGACATTTGTATTTGATCTGTTGCTGACAACAGCTCAAAATAAAAAGCTTGTAATGCTCGCAGTAATGCAAACATACCCACTGTACAGCAAAGGGTTTAGAGTCAGCCTGGAAAATTAGTTCGTCGGCAAAAACTGGGCATCACGGGGTTCACTTTGCGTAATATTTTGCAGAAAAACTTTTATCTTAAACTCTTTCCAGAATTAAAACCGGACGACTAATAGTTTCTTTGAACGTTCGTGAAATGTCTGCTTAAGAAATTAAATGAAAACAATGCATTTTTTAATAAAATCATATTCAGTATTGAGGCTCAGTTTCAATTAAGCGATTATGCAAATAAACACACAATATTGCCGCATATAGCGCACAAAATCTCCCAATACTCGTCGAAAAACCATTATATTCAAAGAAAGTGTACATATGATTAGGTTTGTGGTCACTCTCGTATTTTTTTTTTTTTGAAAATGAACGAGGAAACGCCTTGGTCATGAATCATCTGCGCTACCAAAACATGGCAACGAATTTTATGTGGACACAATGAGCTAATGTTGAAATCAGTGACGTTTGATTCCAGCAAGAAGTTGCAAGAAGCCACACAGCCACCTATGCAATTTAGATATTGCATGAGAAATTTCCCAGCCGCGTAATTCCTTAATTTGGCAATGTTAATTAGTTTTAACACCACTAGATTATATTATATTATATTATATTATATTATATTATATTATATTATATTATATTATATTATATTATATTATATTATATTATATAGGACAATTTAAAGGAGCGGGTCCGACATAGTATCCCATTATTAATTAACATACTTAGAATTGGTATCAATAAATCTCAAGTATTCTAAATTAAAAAAGTGTTTTAAGCCAATTTACTTCTTAGCCTCAAATTTACCCACCCTTTAGTTTGTTTGTGTAAGGCCTTTTATCTTTAAGAAAATAAGACTTGCAAAAGTTCTATTTTCTAGAAATTTAAATGTTGAAAATATATTATTCTGAAAAAATTCAAATAAAAAAAGTTATTTTATCGAACATCTTCGTGATTGAAGAATATATTTTATATCAAATACTGCCGGAGACTCAGGTTAAATAAAATTTGTCTCTAAAGGAGTGTTTTTTTTTTTTTTTTTTTGCTGTGGAGACAACCCCTACAATTTTGTATGTTACTTTTTTCTATAGACCACTTCTGCAGAACTTTTTACTCTTAAAGATTTTCGTTTTCTATAAGAGCCTGCATTGCTAAATGCAATCAATTTCGCGATCTGAATTTTCGAAGAGAAAAGTTTATTCACAGTCCGGATATGCTGGCTTAAAATGTTAAAGTTTGCAAAATTCTTTTGCTTTTTGTGACAGGCTAAATGCATACAAAAGCTACATCAAATCAAAAATAAGCTATTTTTTTCAGTACAGACGATTCAACAACTTCAAAAAATACAAATACAAATCATTACACACCACAACTGGTCTCAAGCAGATATCAGGAAAAACAACTGCTAAGATCACTAGAAACACGAAATATTAAAAGACTTTAATAAGAAAGTTTCTATAAGAATTGCTGCTTTATGCCAGAGTGCATAAAGTGTAGCATGCTCATGTTTCCTTAAATGTTCCCTCGTGTGTATGTAGCACAAAAGAGATTTTTCTTAAAATTAATATTCAATTTAAAACGTGACACTATTTAGGAACTGTTTTTCTGTTAACATAAATACAAACACTTGTTTTTAGAATCGCTTAAATACAAATAAAAATAAATGTATCTAAATTCGCTTAAATTGTGCTATTTTTATTTATTTTTAATTGTTGAAAAGTTTAAAACTTTTTAATTAGTTTCACTGGAAGCAGCAATAACACCAAATTTAAATACATTTAATTCCAATAAAAGTACAATTTACATTTTAATGGTTGAATTAAATTTTTTTTAATTATTTTTTTATAATAAATCTCTTGTTTGTAAAATAAAATAGTTATTTCTAGTTTGTTGTTATTCTAAAGCCATTTAAATTAATTTAGAAGGCATAAGTCTAAAGTGATTTATAAAATAACTGTCTGTCACATTGTCTGCCCTTTAATGTCAAGTTATAGTTTGCAAATAAAAACCATTTTTATGCTTTGCCAGTTTATCTTTTATTGCAACTCGAGGGAATAATTGACGCTGTTAAATAAGTCATAAAAGCGAAGTGTGAATGACACAAAACTTTTATTTAGTGATTCGTATACTTTTCCTTTCTAGTCTAAATTACAACATAAAATAACATCTTTATGGTCTTTAAGCATGTGTTAGTTTCATTTTAGTAGAGAGGCAATTTGCTAAATGAACTTATTGTCACTTTAAGTATTACGAATTGTGACTGTCAATTAAGTTACTTATTTTCAATATATGCTGCTGCCTTTTAGCTTCCTTTCACTTTCGTTGGTTTCTCTAACATGTTTCCCGCATAAATTCATTTATTATTTGATTTAAACTAATTAAAAAAATAAATATTACTGCTTGCAAGGTTTTTATTTAATAAAAACAAATAATTATTTAATAATCTTTTGCTATGATTGTATTTACATTTTTAAGTTTCAATTTAAAACAGATAAAAATAAATAAAGTCTACAGCTTTAATGCTATTAGTCCTTGCATTGATTACAGGATCATAGTTTGCAAAATAATGCACACAAAAGTTATTGTTTGTATTGCTATTTTATATTTTTTACAACTATAAATGTATGTTATGCTTTTAATTGTGTAACCCAGCAAACACTTTGTTGAGGAGAATAATTTTTTAATTAAAAAAAAAAGTTAATCATTTTACTGCCCACAAGAAAATTTACTTCAACATTGAAGCTCATTGCTAAACCGGTGATTAGCATAAAGTAGAAGCACTTGTATTCAGCGATTAATAAAAGGCAACGAAAAAGTTTTGGGTGGACTTCATGTAAAAAACTTAATAGTGATTGGTGCGATTTTGTAAAAATAATTTTGCTTTGCAAATTAATTTATTAAATCAAATCAAACTGAACTTAAGCCGGACTTATAATTCAAAATTTTACAAATTTTCATTAGAAATTTTTGGTTATACTTTTAACAATATTTTTTTATATATTTTTAAAGAAAAACAATCTAGTATTTACCAATTTTTTTTTGGTTATCATTTACTTATTCATTTAAAAATCGGATTTAAAGCTAAGTACCCTGTTCAAATTATGAAAAATTTTTTTAAAACAAGCAGCAATATTTATTTTGTGCTTGATTCCTTTTTTAAATAAATATTTCATGATATTCTCACAAAATATTTATTTAAATAAAAATAAAAAATAAAAAATGAAATGTATTGTAATGGGGGAGAGCATATCCATATTGCAATTTCACTTTCGCTCACAAAGCTCATCAGTGAATTTTACCCCAATATTGTATAGAAAAACCTAAAAGTCTTATATCCAAAGCCAAACTGATTTTATGAGAATTTTACCATAAAATCAACATAGCATAGACAGCAAGACTCAAAGACACTTTCATACAAACACTACAAAACATTTCAAAAAACAAAAAACAAAAAAACATTGTTTATTTTCAATCATTTCTACATAAGGGTTGCCATTGGAAACCATTCATATGCAATTTGAAAATTCAGAAAATAAAAAATATTTGTAAAAAATTTTACAAAAATTTCTAAGAAAGCAACGGGCACATGCAATGGAAATAAATAATTTATTCATCGGAATCATTTTCAATCTAAGTAATTTTATTATTTGTGCTTGATTCCTTTAAATAAATATTTCATGATATTCTCACGAAATATTTATTACAAAAATTTTTATTAAAAAATAAACATTTTATGATATTCTCATAAAACATTTATTTCAATAAAAATAAAAAATATTTGAAATGTATTACTGCGGGGGAGAGCATATCCATATTGCAATTTCACTTTCGCTCACAAAGCTCATCAGTGAATTTTACCCCAATATTGTATAGAAAAACCTAAAAGTCTTATATCTAAAGCCAAACCGATTCCATGAGAATTTTTCCATAAAATCAACATAGCATAGACAGCAAGACTCAAAAACACTTCTATACAAACACAGCAAAACATTTCAAAACAACAAAAAACATTGTTTATTTTCAATCATTTCTACATAAGGGTTGCCATTGGAAACCATTCTTAGAAATTTTTGTAAAATTTTTTACAAATATTTTTTATTTTCTGAATTTTCAAATTACATATGAATGGTTTCCAATGGCAACCCTTATGTAGAAATGATTGAAAATAAACAATGTTTTTTGTTGTTTTGAAATGTTTTGCTGTGTTTGTATAGAAGTGTTTTTGAGTCTTGCTGTCTATGCTATGTTGATTTTATGGAAAAATTCTCATGGAATCGGTTTGGCTTTAGATATAAGACTTTTAGGTTTTTCTATACAATATTGGGGTAAAATTCACTGATGAGCTTTGTGAGCGAAAGTGAAATTGCAATATGGATATGCTCTCCCCCGCAGTAATACATTTCAAATATTTTTTATTTTTATTGAAATAAATGTTTTATGAGAATATCATAAAATGTTTATTTTTTAATAAAAATTTTTGTAATAAATATTTCGTGAGAATATCATGAAATATTTATTTAAAGGAATCAAGCACAAATAATAAAATTACTTAGATTGAAAATGATTCCGATGAATAAATTATTTATTTCCATTGCATGTGCCCGTTGCTTTCTTAGAAATTTTTGTAAAATTTTTTACAAATATTTTTTATTTTCTGAATTTTCAAATTACATATGAATGGTTTCCAATGGCAACCCTTATGTAGAAATGATTGAAAATAAACAATGTTTTTTGTTGTTTTGAAATGTTTTGCTGTGTTTGTATAGAAGTGTTTTTGAGTCTTGCTGTCTATGCTATGTTGATTTTATGGAAAAATTCTCATGGAATCGGTTTGGCTTTAGATATAAGACTTTTAGGTTTTTCTATACAATATTGGGGTAAAATTCACTGATGAGCTTTGTGAGCGAAAGTGAAATTGCAATATGGATATGCTCTCCCCCGCAGTAATACATTTCAAATATTTTTTATTTTTATTGAAATAAATGTTTTATGAGAATATCATAAAATGTTTATTTTTTAATAAAAATTTTTGTAATAAATATTTCGTGAGAATATCATGAAATATTTATTTAAAGGAATCAAGCACAAATAATAAAATTACTTAGATTGAAAATGATTCCGATGAATAAATTATTTATTTCCATTGCATGTGCCCGTTGCTTTCTTAGAAATTTTTGTAAAATTTTTTACAAATATTTTTTATTTTCTGAATTTTCAAATTACATATGAATGGTTTCCAATGGCAACCCTTATGTAGAAATGATTGAAAATAAACAATGTTTTTTGTTGTTTTGAAATGTTTTGCTGTGTTTGTATAGAAGTGTTTTTGAGTCTTGCTGTCTATGCTATGTTGATTTTATGGAAAAATTCTCATGGAATCGGTTTGGCTTTAGATATAAGACTTTTAGGTTTTTCTATACAATATTGGGGTAAAATTCACTGATGAGCTTTGTGAGCGAAAGTGAAATTGCAATATGGATATGCTCTCCCCCGCAGTAATACATTTCAAATATTTTTTATTTTTATTGAAATAAATGTTTTATGAGAATATCATAAAATGTTTATTTTTTAATAAAAATTTTTGTAATAAATATTTCGTGAGAATATCATGAAATATTTATTTAAAGGAATCAAGCACAAATAATAAAATTACTTAGATTGAAAATGATTCCGATGAATAAATTATTTATTTCCATTGCATGTGCCCGTTGCTTTCTTAGAAATTTTTGTAAAATTTTTTACAAATATTTTTTATTTTCTGAATTTTCAAATTACATATGAATGGTTTCCAATGGCAACCCTTATGTAGAAATGATTGAAAATAAACAATGTTTTTTGTTGTTTTGAAATGTTTTGCTGTGTTTGTATAGAAGTGTTTTTGAGTCTTGCTGTCTATGCTATGTTGATTTTATGGAAAAATTCTCATGGAATCGGTTTGGCTTTAGATATAAGACTTTTAGGTTTTTCTATACAATATTGGGGTAAAATTCACTGATGAGCTTTGTGAGCGAAAGTGAAATTGCAATATGGATATGCTCTCCCCCGCAGTAATACATTTCAAATATTTTTTATTTTTATTGAAATAAATGTTTTATGAGAATATCATAAAATGTTTATTTTTTAATAAAAATTTTTGTAATAAATATTTCGTGAGAATATCATGAAATATTTATTTAAAGGAATCAAGCACAAATAATAAAATTACCTAGAATATTAATAAAATTTCCTGTTCCGGAAGATGACACTCAATAGTGTTGCAAAATATGGAAAAAAAAATTTAATATTTTTTTTTATAAAGGCCTTGTGCTTAAATCATTAACTATAATATAATAATAAAATAATAAAAAATTCAGTTTTAATAAAAAATTAAAAAATTATTTATTAATCGAAATCGTATATTGAATAATTTTTGGTTGAAAAATAAAAAATACAATTTATAAAATAATAAATAAAATAATAAATAAAAAATTAATAAAAGTAAATTTTTCAAATAAAATTTATTACCGTTTCGGTCCGTGAAAAACCACTTTGCGTTCAACGCTGTAAGTTTAAACTTTTGAAATTTTAAAAAAAGGTAAAACATATATAATTGGGCATATTAGTTAAAGTTGCTATTTCTGCATTTGAAGCAATAATGGGTTCTAATATAATTGTAACAGCAATGGAAATGAATGTGAAAAATATTAACGCCAGCACTTAGTTGTAAAAGCTACAACTCTGACGATAATCTTAACAGTACGTACATACTTCCAAGTTTCAGGTTCAGAACACAGCAAGCAAGGCCGTGCTTCCGTGTTTTGCTTGGAAACCAAAGACTATCTAAACTCCCGTCGAATCATTGGCGACTTTGTGCTGAGAACGCAAGCGCACATCTGATTGAAAAAAATCCACACCTTCTCGTGATTTGGGATTCATAGGCACCATGTTAGCTTCCGAAGGCTTCCTGGTTACCGTAGTACTAGTTAGTTAGTTACTGATCGGATTCGGAAAGTAATTATCTCTCTGTTTCAAGCTCCTGCTAGCCTAGGCGACTGGTGCCGCCTTTTAATTTCAAAAGCTAAAATGCCAAGGTGTGAAAGATAATAACCTAAATTTCATGCCTCCGTCGGGGAATGAAAATGCAAAGTGATATAGATTAACGTCAGTGCCTAACCACAGGGGTCATAGGTCTGAAGGTGGTCTTACTTCTGAGTGAATAAAATGCCAATTGTATCAATTTGATATAATGCTTTTGGTCATAGAATCCCTGTTGGTGTGATGTTCCACATTGAGCTTGCTCTGTTCCAGCGATTTTGGTTTACACCACAGCCACTATGAAGCTTTCTGAAGGATCGTACCATTGCCAGGCTGGGACTGATGTTCCAGAAGCCCCTGACAGCCGTCGCAACATAATAAAGACTCCGTTTTAACTTTGTAACCAGTTACCACCTGTCGGGCCCCAAACAGCCTGGGTCTTGTAGACCGCAAACTCTCGTAGCTTCAACATGATTTTTATGAAACTGAAGGGCAACATAAATTTTTTAAATCAAACCAAAAATTTTAAGTGCTTAAGTTTCCATATGTCTGGAGTGCCCTTCATAAAGGCATTACCACGCCATCTTTCTAAGCACTCAAAAGTCAAAGATGAAGTTTTGGCCTAGTAGGGATATTATTGTGATAATTCCATTTTTCCGCCTCTGGCGGTGTAAAAATACAAAAGTTAAAGGTTACACAAATATCCCTTAAAACACATTAATTTATTATCACGAAAATAATAAAGTAGCACATGACTATTAATGACGACAGCATTCGTTAATTAAATGCCATGAAATTGATTTTGTAAAATTAAAAAAAAAATTCTTACTGTTGCAGTGAGCCGCTTTTAGAAAATTAATTTGTTTAGAAAATCAGCTTTATGGTAAAATATAAAAATAAAAAGAACAAGTGGATTAGTAACAATAAAACATTAAAGTTTTTTGCCAATTTGCTGACACAAAATGTAATATTTTCTCGTTTTAATAAATTTTTCACTTTTATTTATTAATGTCGCAATCATCCAAACTCTACTGCACACTGGGGCATATATTCGATATGAAAAAATAGTTTTTTTTTTGTTTTTTCTTAATTATTATTGTTGCTTTTGTTTGCCTTTTGACCTCAAAACTAGTTCATATGCAAAATAATTGAACCCTAGATGGTACTTTAAACAATAATTGCATAGTTTTTGTTTTTATTCTTGTTAGTTTCTTTATGCAAGTCTATTGTTAAATGGTGAAAAACAATTTTCAGAATAAAGAAGTTATGTACCAGTTTTTATTACATAATAATAAAAAATAAAATTGTGACATTTCAGCATAACGGCTTAAATATTGAAATTTTTTTTCGACTATTTCTAAAATGTATATCTCAAAAGGATTACTAATGATTTAGTAATAATTCTAAAAATCTAAACAAAAGTTGAAATAATTATACAAAAGAATTAAATTTTATTCTTAGCTAAATCGGTGGTTAGCAGAAAGTAACTACAAAAATATGTGACGATTAAAACAGAGAACATCGAAAAACGCTGTTGGTAGTGTAGTAGACTTCTTCCAACCTTCCCAAAAGTTATTCGTTAAGACATGTTCCTCATATTCTGCTGCCTTAACTCAGTTGCTTAATGAGCAACCTAAATTTAATAAACGCAAAAGTGAACTGACAGATGTAGAGATCCACAAAAAACGGCATTATATATTGCTAGTGTCTTATATTTCGTTAGTTTCGTTAAAAACCAATCCAAACATTTGTAAATAATTTTTCTTGCGAAATTAAAATATACGTGAACTTAAGCCGAATTAAAATAAAATAAAATCAAAATAGATCGATAGTCAGATCAATAGTCAATATATTAATAATTAATTATTTTTTCTTAACATAATTCCTGTTTATCAAATATTTTTAGCTGAAAAGTCTTTTTCACTCCCCTTCAAAAAACAAATGTATTAGAAATTTTTATAAGAAGAAGTTTTTTAAGAAGACAGATCGATAACAAAATTTTGGCGGTTTAGCACGCTAAAAAATGAACCAATAAACTTAAACTTAAGCTCAGTTCTTGCTTTTTTTACAGATTTATTTATTCTTCTATTTAAATGTAAAATTGAGATACTCTTTTTTGATTTAACGAGTTGTGATGGAGTGAAACAAAACCACATAAGAGCCTACTAACTGTACTGTGCAGTGTATAAGCTAGTGACATCATTGGATCTTCGTTTTTCGAAACTGAATCCAGAATATGGATTAGGATCGACGGAGATTATTGCCACGATGTACCATTTTTTATTTAATATGGGCAATGTTAATATAGAAGAGATATGGTATTAAATGTTATTAACCATTGACATGGATATAAATTTTTCTATAAGTTGATTACGCGTAGCGGACCTAGGCCAATTGCCTTCAAGTTCGTGAAATTTTACAACTCGATTATTGCCTATAAGGCCAGTTAAATTCTCTGATTTATGCTGAAAAAGAAGAAAAAGAGCGACGCCTTGCAATCAAACATTGTTTGTGTTGTTAATGCATACACCCAGCAAAACTCCGAAATTAGACGGCCAAAATGTGCTTTGTTAAATTTTTCTGTAGAAAAAATTTTTGCAGTCATAATTTCTAAACAAAAAACAAATTCATCAATTGCAATTTTTACAAAAAAAGAAAAAATTTCATAAAAAGTAGTTTAAAAAAGGTTCTGTAATAATTCTCAAAAAAATGTTTTTCAAACACAAATTTTTCTATAGAGAAATTTCATCAACCACAATTTTTATATAAAAAAATTTTCTTCAGTCTTAATTTTTTCTACAAAAATATTTCATCAGTTATAATTTTCCCAACAAAATATTTAATCAATCAAAATCCGTTTGTAAGAAATTTTTCTTTAAACAAATTTCATCAATCATAGTTTCCCCAAAAGAAATTTAATCCATCAAAACTATTCTATAAAAAAATATCATATCATAATTTTGGTATAAAAAAATATTTCAGCATAAGATTTCTAAGAAAAAATTTCCTTAAACATAAGTTCCTTTATAAAAATATTTTATCAGTCATAATTTTTCTAAAAAAAATTTCATCAGCCATACTTATTTTATAAAAATTTTACATCAGCAACAATTTTGTTATAAAAATCTATTAACAGTTCTAATTTATCCAAAAAAATTTCATCAGTCATAATTTTTTTATAAAAATTTTACATCAGTCACAATTTTCTTATAAAAATAATATATAAAATTTTACATCAGTTACAATTTTTTTTATTAAAATCTATTAACAGTTCTAATTTATCCAAAAAAATTTCATCAGTCAAAATTTTTTTATAAAAATTTTACATCAGTCACAATTTTCTTATAAAAATAATATATAAAATTTTACATCAGTAACAATTTTTTTATAAAAATCTATTAACAGTTCTAATTTCTCCAAAAAAATTTCATCAGTCAAAATATTTTTATAAAAATTTCACATCAGTCACAATTTTCTTATAAAAATAATATATAAAATTTTACATCAGTAACAATTTTTTTATAAAAATCTATTAACAGTTCTAATTTATCCAAAAAAATTTCATCAGTCAAAATTTTTTTATAAAAATTTTACATCAGTCACAATTTTCTTATAAAAATAATATATAAAATTTTACATCAGTCACAATTTTCGTATAAAAATAATATATAAAATTTTACATCAGTAACAATTTTGTTATAAAAATCTATTAACAGTTCTAATTTATCCAAAAAAATTTCATCAGTCATAATTTTTTTATAAAAATTTTACATCAGTCACAATTTTCTTATAAAAATAATATATAAAATTTTACATCAGTAACAATTTTGTTATAAAAATCTATTAACAGTTCTAATTTATCCAAAAAAATTTCATCAGTCATAATTTTTTTATAAAAATTTTACATCAGTCACAATTTTCTTATAAAAATAATATATAAAATTTTACATCAGTTACAATTTTTTTTATAAAAATCTATTAACAGTTCTAATTTCTCCAAAAAAATTTCATCAGTCAAAATTTTTTTATAAAAATTTTACATCAGTCACAATTTTCTTATAAAAATAATATATAAAATTTTACATCAGTAACAATTTTTTTATAAAAATCTATTAACAGTTCTAATTTCTCCAAAAAAATTTCATCAGTCAAAATTTTTTTATAAAAATTTTACATCAGTCACAATTTTCTTATAAAAATAATATATAAAATTTTACATCAGTAACAATTTTTTTATAAAAATATATTAACAGTTCTAATTTTTCCAAAAAAAATTTACTCATAAAAAATTCGTTTATAGAAATATTTTATTAAAAAATTTTATCACAATTTCTACAAATAAAATTTCGTTGATCGAAACCATTTTATGGAAAAAATTTAATATTTTTTCGTAAAGAAAATTTTCATCAGTCACAGTTTAACTTTTAAAAAATTAATCAGATATAATTTTATAAAAAAAAATAGGTCATAATTTTTATACAGAATTTTTGTCAGTCATAAGTTTTTTATAACAAAATTTTGTCAGTTATAAGTTTTGTAAAAGAAACATTCATCAGTTATAGTTTTTCTATAAAAAACTTTATCAATTTTACTTAATAAAATTTATCAAGCATAATTTTTTACAGGGTCACCCACCATATGACCGAAATCATATTAAAGCTCATATCTTTTTAATAAATCTCAATTGTTGTTATTAAATCTCAATTGTTTCTAATAGAAAATAAGTTTAATTAAATATTGTGTATTGCAAAATAAACAAAAATAATCTTTAAAAAATAAAACTTTAAAAATGTTTTACAGAAAAAATGTGTTAAAATTTTTACGATCTTAGTGCCTCATTGCCCTTGGCTGAGTTTAGTTTTATACAGTCATTGCACTATCGATTGTCCTACAAAATACAACAAAGAAGTTATAACAAATGAATACAGTTATATTTTATAGAAAAAACCAAACCAGAGAATATAATACGTTTTATTGTAGTTTTTGGCTTTTGATTTTACAAAGTTCAACATGCAAATAAAGGAAATTTACTGGCTTTGAGTGAAATTTTTATGTGAAAGAGAAACCACTGAAAGTTAAATAAATGAAAACGCAGTGAAATTTTATTATTCGACAATAATTATAAAAAGCCTTTGATTTATTTATTTGCAGCAGTTATACCTGATTGTGCATTGGTGGCACATAACGTATGAGCAATAAAAATTTTACTGTACGTATGAGTTATGAATTTTCTAAAGAATTTTATAAAGCATAAAAATAGTTGGATATAATGCATGTCAAACTCAATTGTTCCTTTGCAAAAAGAGCTTCGATAATTTAATTTTCAAACAAAAGAAATAACTGCAGAAGCTTGTGATTTTTACCTGTGTGGTTTCATGAATAGCCTTGATTTCTGCACACAAATACTCTTTGAAAGCAAAAGTATTATCACCAAAGTAAGCGAGGAAGACGAATGTGATATTTGAACATAAAAATTAAAATTTTTAGAATATACGCAAAGTGTGCAGCATCCTTTAGTAGTATTTCTCCATGATGGTTTCTTTTATCAGATGTTATATATAAAAACATTGTGTTAAATTTTATCCTATGGACTTTGCATTTCATGGTACTGGCGAAAATCAATGAATATATCTGTGCTAATACCTGAATATTCTTTTGTCTCAAAGAAAGAATTTAAAGCTATTCTCGTGTCCCCTCAAAGGGTTTAGTTTTGAGTTTTATTATTTTGATTAATTAATTTTTGGGAGTAAATAACGGATTTTTTTTAAATTTTAAAAAAGTTTAGAATCATCTTGCTTTCTTCGGTGTGAAAACAACTAGTGTACGAAAAAAACAGAACGCTATTATTAGCATGCTGTTCAAATGTTCAGCATGTTTTTAGTGTTTGCGTATGTGTACGCAAACAATTATACCATACACAACGATTCTTGACTGATAAACACAAAAAGAACACACTGATAATGTTTTGAATTGTTTATGTTCGTGTACACATCTTAAATCTTTAAAACTACGCAAAAGTTCACTAAAAATGTACGCTAAAGATCTTGAAAAATGCGATAGAGAAAACAACGCAAACATTAAAAAGTACGCTAAGGGAAGGTAAACAAACACTAAAAATACTTTAAAGAACAGAACGCAACTACTAAAAGTTCACTATATAAATTGGTAAAGATCAGTATTAATACATAAAAAGTTCACAAAAGTAAGCAAAAAGAAAGATCAGTGCATTGTTTCAATTTTCGTGTTCATCAATTACGAATAGTTGTGTACGAAATTTTGTTTGCGTACGCATACACAAACACCAAAAAAAAATGTTTGTGCATTTCTGTGTATTTCTACAGAAAGAATGTGTTTGTGTACAGAACTTAAAAACTTCAATACAGAACACTGACAGAGCATATTTGAATTCTTATTTGTGTTCGAACACTGAAAAAAATTCATATTCATTTTTATTAAAATAAATTATTCGTACTTAAGCTTTGCAAAATTTCTTCAAGTCAAATAAAAGAAAGGAAAATGTAGTCAAATCAATAAAAATTCCTTGGAATTTTTTCGTTTACTGATTGATTTAAAGAATTATTTATAATTTTTTTGTCTTTTCATAAAGATGCCACCCAATACTGTGGCGAAATATTGTACATAAAAATTTAATTTTTTTTAATTTTTATTTAAAGATCTTATGCTTGAATAAATTATTTTTAAAATATTAAAGATGATAGTTTGCTATAAATCAATTTTCTAAAATCCATTTTAATTTAACAAATTTGTTCTTTATTTCTTATTTGCTTTAGTCAATTTAACAAATTTCATTACTGATTTTTACCAACAGAACTCTTTTTTACAAAATTAACTTGAATTAAAAATGGTTAATTATAAAATTGTCTATAGATTTGAATAAAAATTAATTTTAGTTAAGTATTTTAAGAAATTTTTTGGACAAAGTATCAGTATGAGATCCGGTGCAACCTAAGTTACAATCAGCTAAAGACTGTCAAAAAACTACAGCTGTATCAAAGGGAAGTAAGTAAGGCAGCAGATGTCTCCCTTTCTCAGATGATAGCACCATTTATCATTCCTATTCATTTGGCAATAGGCCGAACCAGTTGGAGGTGGGTGAATGATACGCTCAATCACGATCTCGATCTCTAATCTTGGAATGAGGGCGTGAAAACAGAGTTGATTTTAATACCCGTAAGACGCAATATTGAATGCTTACGCATAGAACTGTGTTCAGGAATGGTGCTACATCTGTTACTATGCATTATTTAGGTATAAAGGAATCGGACGCTCTTGATGTACTTGACATGAAAATTCAGTAAGATGTTCGATGGACTAAACACATTTTTTTGTTTCTAAAAAAGCTTTCGAGTGCCTCGGTTTTCTAAGAAAGGCGTAAAAGATACTTCACTCCATCCTTATAATCGTACTATTTATACCACCTATATCCGTCCAAAAATGGAATACAACTCTCATTTATAAGCCAGCGACCCAAAGTCTAGTTTGGAGTTGCTCGATTGCGTACAGGAGAGAACCAAGAGGCTCATTCGGGACCGAAGGGTATCCAACTCTATTGATTATCTAGAACACCGACGCAATGTGTGATGTATTTTACTGTTTTATCGTTACTACAATGCTAAGTACTCTAATGAAATTAGGGAACTTGTTCCCGTTACTAGCACGTTTTTGCATTTAACTCGATTTTTGTTGAAAGTGCATCCATTTGTTGTCGATTGGCCAGTGAATTCGTTTTTTGGCACAACAGTTCGTATGTAGAATAAACTCTCTCCAGAAGTTTTTCGTGTCACTTTCAATATAGGAAAATTCAAATTGAATGTCCACAAACACTACTCCCTCTTTCCTCCTCTCTATAACATAATTTCCAAGTTCTAGTACGATGCATTTCATGTGTAGCGGTCATCCCCTGAGTGCTGGTCATCCATATTACCTTTGAAATTTGGTTCAGTGTGTTTTTTCTTTCTTTTACTAGTTGTTGTGGCACTTTTAAAATTCTTTTATTTTCACGTTTTTTCAATTTATGATAATTTTGAATTTTTCTTTCTTTATTTAAGAGTGTTTTTGCTTCATTAATTTTCAATTTGGCAGCTTTTCTGAATGTTGTTTAACTTTTACAAAAATTTTCATAATATTTCTCGGATTTCGGCTGAAATGAGAATGTTAAAAAATCCAAATGTAAATTCAAGAAAAAATTCTGCTTAATTTTACTTTTGAAAGAGGATCATTCAATTGCATCCAATTACGTATCACGCTTGACATAAATCTGCAACTATAAGCGAACATCACTATTCAAAAGCTAATTTTAAGTGCATATCAACTGACAACACATATGATTGTTCGTAATATTTACTCAAGCCGCATGCATTTTCGTGTCTATTTTCAGGCAAAATTTTGTGTTTTTTTCGTGTTGCATAGAATAAATTTGTGCAACTAAATGAAACATTCAGAAATTTGCCATCAGTGCAAGTTAAATTTATAACCCAGCATAAAATTTATTTCTTTGCATAACCGATAAAATGATGATAATAAAGACTGCCTTAGATTTTTGAAAGTCTACTAACTTTCGCAAAATTTTAAAATGTTACTTTTAAACAACACAAATGGCAACACATGATCTTGTTCTTGAGAATAATCTATACTACATGAACTGAACTAAAATTATCATTTTGTAACTTATGAATAATGCAAAGAGTTTGCTGGTATATTTTACTGCAAATCTTTTCTATATGTTGTTGTTGTTATTATTATTATTATTTTGAGTAAAACTCTACAATACAGTACTTGTCATCAAAGTGCTTCAGGTGAAATATTTTGTGAATAAGTAAAAATCTGTTTTGTCTTGAAGCCATATAACTGCCACTGCTTCTATCTGCTACTATTGCCTTAATAATCAATAAAAAAAAACAAGAAATCTGTTTGATATGGGGGTGCAATAACAATAATAACAAAAATTATACAGAAGCATAAACTTGTAAATTAAAAATTAAATTTTTTTTAAAGATTTGAGTCAATATAAAAAAATACTTGTATTGCAGCGAAAAATTATGTAAAAAAGCTTGAAAAGGAAATCTAACACTATAGGCGTTTTGATTTGAAAATGTGCACTAGGATTTGGTTTTAGATTAAAATTAGTTGCCTGGAACTGACAATGTTCCCTTAAACACACACCTGACTTATAAAGCAAACAAGCAAAAAGTTTTTAGGACTTTTCTGTAAACGTTTTTTAAAATTACACAGTACAAAATTTTGATCCATAACAAATAAATTTCACAGTTGAATAAATACTCAGTGATACACACGTCGTCAATAATAGGCCAAAATCGAATTGTTATCATCACGCGATAACGTGATCCATTAACCTTTACCGCATTTCCAGCCTCATCTTCGAAAAAAACTATCTAATCACGCCTCCAGCCCACATAGCACACCATACGGTGACACTTGCAGCATATAAAAGCTTCTCAGTAATCGCTATAGGGGTTTGAGATGCCTAACTTACTGTGACAAGTAAAAATGAACTTCGTCTGAAAAAACCATATGTTGTTATATAGCTATCCGACCATAATATAGTATTTTAATATGTTGTATACTGATGAGCTATATGAGCAGTAATGATATGGCCATATGGATATGCTTTATTTTATTTTAATTACAAGAATTTCTAAAAAAATAATAATATTAAATTTAAAAATAATAATTCTATAAAATAGTTATAATTTTTTGACCTTTTTTAATATTTTTTAGTAATTAATTTTAAGCACTAGGTCTTATTTAATAAAAAATTTTTTAAAAAACCTTATTTTTTATTATATTTTCGATATTTCGCCACACCGTTGTTGGCACACCGGTGTGGCGAAATAATAATAAATAAAGTTTTTTAAAAAATTTTTTATTAAATACCCCTAGTGCTTAAAATTAATTACTAAAAAATAATAATTCTACTTATTTGACCTTTTTAATATTTTTAAAATTAAAATAATTTTTATTTTCGTTTTTAATACTTCACCACACCATTGGCTGGCATCTTCAGCAAAAGAAAAAGTATATAAACAATTTAAATCAGTTTCGTCCGCTAAGTGGCAAGTGGCACCATCTTGTTTTAAAAACTTATCTTCAGAGTCCATATTTTCAATTTTTCGTCACAAGAAATATGTGACCGTATCGCTATAGCGAACACCATGTAGAAATTTTTGCTTAACGAATATACTGCGACAAAGGTCTGCCTCGTCGCTAGAGATAAGATGTTTTTGTAGTCATAATTCACTTCTGTCTGTTTAACTAACCATTCGACGTACTGATGACGTTTGAAATGTTGAAAAGAATTCAGCCTGTAAATGATGATATGATGTTGGCACACACTACCCGCCACTCCATCACGACTAAAAATGTTGTCCACAAAACGAACTGAGCGACTATGCACAAGTGGTTTCATATTTTATGTAGACCCGGTTTACTGAAATTTGCGCACAATTCCAAGTAAGCTAGTAGGTAGTGTGCTAGCTTTTCAATATGGGGGTCGTGGGTTCGATTCCCAACGAAGACCTTGGTTTTTTTCACAACAAAAACAAAAAAATGGACCGTCGGTGGGGCTCCTTAGCGATAAAGGCATAGTCAGTGGTAGCTGTGCTGTCTTATACGGCAGTTAATTTCCGACTATCCTCCTACTTTCACCACCTGTTTCATCTCTTCTCTGTCCTTTTTCTAAAGAATGTAGCACGGTACTTGACTAAATAAGCATTGTTGCCTGAATTGCTACTTCTCTTTTAAAAAAAAAAAACAATTCTTGCTATTGTGAAGACATTTGTTCGACTATGTTCACCAAAAAAATCATAAAGTGCACTAAATTAATGTCAATTATATTAAAAACCCCAACATTTTAAAGCCTTTCCACATTGTATATCTCCTTATGATTGAATTTCTTAAACACTAAAGCATAAAAACGTTAGACTACGGTGGATAGAAACCTGCAGGGAAGGTGTTAAACTTCGTGCATTGTGGTTGTACCACCCGATATTATTAGTTACAGTGTTGTATTATTTATTTCTCTTATAAGAACAATATCTAATTCTGCTATTCTTATCTATAAAATACCTTATGTCTACAGATAGTAAGTTAAGAAAGACAACAAAAGCTACTGTTAAATTGATGGCCACATAAAACAATGTGTTAATTTAAAATAAATCCGTCTCCAAAAGCAAAAAAAAAAAAAAACTTAAGTATCACAAGAGCTATTAAATGCAAGCGTGCATCGCAATAACGGCAAATAAATTAATGAAATACTAAATACAGTTATACTCACATTAACATAAGCACAAGTTTGTAACGTATATATCTGTGGACGTTCTGCTAATTCTTTTGGGTTTTAATTAAAATTCTTTGTTTTGTTAATTTAAAATAAAAAGCATTTCAACTGCAGCATAATTGAAATATTTTGATAAGTAGCAATAAGAAAAAAGCACTTAAAGCCACTTTAGGTAAATACATAACGGTATTGTAGAGTATAATGTCAATAGCAAAAAGTATAAAAAGAAAGAAATATGATGGTCTGTGGGAATTCGTTTGAGTTGTGGTATTTGAATAAACTATAATAGTAAAAGGTTGCTAACTAAAACTATATTTAACTTTGTTTTATATAGACGAGTGTACTCCAGATCATTTACCTTTTAATAATAATATTTAAATTATAAAACATTAATTATGCTAAATGTTATTTAAATTTTTCAAGTCACAAAAAACACAGAGTAGAAGAAAAAATTTTGGTTTTTGAGAAATGATGCGAGCACTCGAAAAATATACGTCACGATACTATCAAATTTCTATATTCTTGTGCAGATTAGGATCTATAGCAACGCTGGTCGACAGTTAGTTTCATTTTTTGACGTAACAGGTTTTTAAATAAACGAGCCAGACCTCAACGACTTCACTCCTGCACTCCAAAACTGCACCGTTTTGTAGGTGCTACAAGCTAGAAGTATTATGATCTTATTTATAATTGTTCCCCGTTAAATACAGTTGTAATATAGTGGCTCTATTAGCTATGGAATAATCGTTACCATCGACTTGTTAAAATCAAAATTAAGTGAACAGTTAATTTCGAGAAATAGACTTAACAATTGGATTCCCAGATTATACCATATGTCCCCTCTCGCTTATTTATTTTGGGGACACTGATTTAAGCTGGTAGCCAGCCATAATTGTTGCTCTAGAGGCCAACGTTACTCGTGCTATTGGAAAAAGTGAGAGAAAATTAAATAACCAGAATGTGTTTTTTGGAGATTTGGGCCTACATCACCAAGCTTTGCCACAAATATCTATTGTTTTTGTTCATTTTTATTCATGTTACTACTTTAACGAAAATTATATTATATTTAGCTAAGATTTTGCTTACAAACTGTGGCGTAGAAGTGTACCATTGATCAGCTGTTGGCAACAACTGATCAGCTGTTTACAACAACAAACAGCTGATCTTTAGAAAAATCTTCAGTCAATTAATTAAAATTTGAAGCAAAGACTACCTAAGAAAAAATTAAAAGCATCATTCTAAAGCTTTCGTAGGCGGGTGATATCGTTCTTATCTATTAGCCTGAAATTTTTTACTGCATCATTTACAACACATCATTTACTTTCTACTAAAATGTCATTCTAATCAACGAAGCCAAATTTAATTAATACACGATTTACAATTAATCAAATTTTTGCGTTTTATAGATTGTAAAGTCCAAATTATCATCTTAACGTATCTAAGTTTTTATTGCTGATTTCCTAAAAATTTAAATTTAGTTTATTTTCTTTTTGCCAACCAGCTTCTTTAAATTTAAACATAAAACCTAAGAAGTAACAAAAAGTAAAGTATCCAGTTGCACTTGCATGTATTAAACACACTTTTGCTTCTTGCAAAACTATTTTTCAGTTTATAACACATGCTACCTGCATGTCTTCTTTTCGCAGACACTTTTATGAATGTGTGTAATTTTCTATGCAATTTAAAGTTTCCTTTTTCAAAACATTGTATTGGCTGTTATTTTTTAAGGTTATCACATGAGACCATCAGCTTCCCTGATAGTCATGAAAACGAGTAATATGAGTAGATGTTTCCTTAACTTAAACTAACCAAACTTCTTTTACTAAAAAGTAAAGTACAATTTTAAACAAGACAATAAATAAGTTTTTTTTTAATGTAATGAGTTTTTCTTTGCAACCATTGCGTGCACAGTGGACCATAAATAATGTATATTATATCAAATGTGTCTAATAGTTTAACTTGTCTGTTTACCTTATTAAGAAATGAACCGAGTAGAATCTTCTATAATTATAGTCTTAGAAGTAACAGTAAATAAAAATAAAATAAATTTTGCAGCAAATTTCCTGAGTGGGGATTAACATATGGATAATTTCATAAGCATATAAAACTCTTTCTGGTTATCTAGCGAATAAATTTGGTTATGCGAGTTATATGAAAAATAAACTACATTATATGGCGAAAGGAAACATGAGGTGAATGGGAAAATTTGAGGTTAGGAATTTTATTGTCTGTCAAATGATTAAATGTTTAAAATTAAGCTGTCATCCTTTAACATTTATTTAGCAAAGTTGACAAATTTCAAGCCTGAAAAGTTACACTCCTGAGCGAAAAATTTTAATTCTAAAAAAATGGTGTCAAAATAGTGAAAATTTATCTGTATCAGCTCGTTAAATTCGAGCAATTGTTCCTTATAATCAGACTCCTTCTGATACTGCTGGGCATAATTTAATCAACAAATTTGAGGTTGACTGTATTGCTGCTGATAATAGCCATAGTGATGGAAACATAGCAAGGGATATTTTTTTTAATAAAGAGAAGTAGCACTTCAGGCAACAATACCTATTTATTCACAACCATGCTACATTCTTTACTAAAGGGATAGAGAAGAGATAATACAGATGGTGAAAGTAGAAGGATAGTTACATAGCCTTCAAGCTCTTATTTTTGTAGTGAAAACAACCACCCCTAGATTGGTAGGCTAAGTATACTACCAACTAGTCCACCCGGGCAGCTTACATTTATAGAAGGCCAATGTTATCGGAAAATTATTGAGAATGAGTCCAGAATATTAACTCGTTGACATAACTATAGCCACCTTACGCAACACTCCTTACACTCAATAAGTTTAACTCGTTTAAGAATTAAAGCCAAACAACCATTGTGAGCATTGAACGTTTATGGATTGACTGTTGGAAAACCTAAACGGGAATGCATTTTTCAACAAAATCATCTCTAGTGCTGAGGCTAATTTTCAATTAAGCTTTTATGTTAACAAAGAAAATAATCTCATATAGCGCTAATAAAACCCACAAACTACTCGAAAAATCATTGCATTCAAAGAAAATGTCCGCATGGTGCGGTTTGTACACAGGCGGCGTAATGGGCCTGTAAGTTTTCCAAAATGCGCAAGGACACCCCGCCAACGTGAAGTCGTTTACACAATTGGCTAATGTTAACGTAAGTGACCTTTGATTTTAGCAAGAAAGCGCACAAGACAGCTCGATTGCGTATTTTCTCGATTTGAAAATGGCTAATGATCACCTAAGTTTTATGATTTTAAGCCGTTGGATTATTTTCTCTGGGGTCAAATGAAAGACCAGGTTTACGCGAGCTCAGAAAGATGAAAGCAAAACTTTGCAAAATCTGCTTCAAAATTTTGTAAAAAAAGTGGACGGTGAATGACGTACTAGAGGTAGGCATTAATCAGACATCACTTTCCATTATTAATACTATTATTTCTACTTAGCATCAATCAATAATTGTATCAATATAATTGAAGTTGTTAAAAAAGATGTATGTGTTTCAAGCCAACTTACTTCCTAACCTCAAATTTATCCACCCAAAATTATTTGTGTTTAAGCGAAATATTCTTTAAAATAAAACTAAATAAAACTTCACAGCGTTTGATATGTCACGAACGATATTAAATTTATTTGTTCTAAAGTCATTCAAAAACCGTTTTTTTTTGATTGTAGTGGATCAAATTATTGGCTTAGGGTTAGAATATGAATAAAAACAAAACATCTACTTAGTTAAACCTTAAAGTGGCTATCGTTTTTAGTCACATACAAGCCAATCGCTTATATTGTTTAATCGCTTATATGGTTAATCTTACATTTTAAATTCCTTAATACAACACAACAACCTCATTATTTATGGGGTACTTCGGTATCTACAAAATTTATTTCCCTCTATAAGCATACAAACGTCATCTATTGTGTCATGGAAATGCCCATATGTCAATTGTGAATGTGTAAATAGAAATGCAGAAATATAGCCTCACTGTGCATTGAGCTGGTTTTTATTTAAAAAACATGATTGGCTTTTCTCTTTTTACATATTTTCCCCTTTCCCCGTTGTATTTCCTGCCATAAACTGCAACAAACTGTAAAACTTGATGTTATTTTAAAAAAACTTTGCATTGTGCATCTTAAAAACAGCTCCAGTTTTAAGTTTTAGAACAGAGCAGCTGATGGCAATTTTGGGTGTAAGCAACTCCTCCGGTTTTTAGAAGTTATTGTTATTATCATTTTGCAATTTTTTCATTTAATTGAAATCATTATGCAGCCCTGAAACTCCTCAAATCAAAATCAATAAAATTTGTGAAAGTATTCTGTGGTGTTTCGGAAAATAGAAGCCTAACACGATAGGAAATTGTAGATAGTTGCTGATAAGCCCCTGTAGCCTAGTAGGTAGTGTACTAGCTAGTAAATATGGGGGTTGTGGGTTCGATTCCCAACAAAGAGATTGGTTTTTTTCACTACAAAAATAAAAAATTGACTGTCGGTGGGGCTGTTCAGCGATGAAGGCATAGTCACTGGTCGCTGTGCTGTCTTATATACGGCAGTTAATTTCCGACTATCCTTCCACTTTCATTACCTGTTTCAGCTATTCTCTGTCCCTTTCCTAAAGAATGTAGCACGATACTTGACTACATAAGCATGGTTGCCTAAAGTGCTACTTCTCTTTTCAAAAAAAAAAAAAAAACCAACGCATGCATTACATTTAACTCTCGGAGAGCTCGCTTTCTTTGAACATTTCATTCAATTTTAATAATTATTCTTTTAATTTTTAGACTAAACTATTTATGTAGAAAGTTCCAGTCAGTTTGTTTCGTGGAAATGCTTCCTAAAGTCCTTCTCTATTTCAGTTTATTACAACGAGTGGGCGCATTTGAGTTTACGGAGCAAATTAGTTCATTTCAGTTTTATTCACACCCTTGCAAAAACTAAATGTGGGAACTATTAACAGAATATAATGTCGAACAAATGCCCGCTCTAGAACATCGGCATACGTTCGCTTTTTTCACAAAATTTTAAAGCACACTTCAGTTGTTTGTGGAATATTCATGTAAGTCCAGTATTTCGAATAGTCCCAGAGCAAATAATCCAGCGGCGTAAAATCACAATAACAAGGCGGTCAATTGACGTCGCCAAAACGATAACATACGCGATGAACAAATTTTTTATGTAATCAGTGATGTCGACAATTATAGGCTCACAAATTTTTTATTATGATTTCTCAGCACAGAGAATTCACGACAACGACATTTCCTTGCTCATTTTCGAAAAATAATACGATCAATTTCTTGGAATTATTGTGGATTTTCTTAGGCCCATATGCTACAATTAAGTTTGTTGACATAACTGTGTAATTAAAAATGAGCCTTGCTACTAAAGATGGTTTTGTTGCAAAATGATTTTGTGTTTTTCGTTCAGTTTTCAAACAGCCAATTCAAAAACGTTCGACACATGCAATGGTCGGTCGGCTTTAATTCTTTAATGAGTTAAGCTTTATGATCTTTATACAAAATGTTGCTCAAATTCCGTCTAGTGATGCCCAATTTTAGCGAACGTTACCAAGTTAATGTTCTATGCTTATTCTCAACACTTTGCCGTGCAGCGACTATGTTTGTATTACTACGACAACTACGAGTATATTGTTTGGATTTATCGTCAGTCACAATAACGTCAGTTTCAAATTTAGTGATTGAATTACACACAGCGATCTTAAAAGGAGCCTGATTACGAGCAAAGCTACTCCAAATTTATGAAGTTATACAATGAAATTTTCACAATTTTTATACATAATTTTCACAATTAAAATTTTTTGCTTAAGACTGTAACGTTCCTTGCTTAATATATCCCAACTCTCTACTAAATAAATGTCAAAGGATCATGCTCAAATTTTGATATGTAATCACTTAACGGGCAATTTACTTCTGTCAAATTTTTCCACTACGTTTGACCCACCCCGATATATATATAAATATATATCTTGTTTCATCCTTATTCCTTTGTACTTATTTCAACTACCTGCTGCTGTTCATTTGATATAATAGAGCCCTTATTATTTTTAGTTCTTTTCACTTTATTTTTCCTTCATTATATATATTCTCAAAATATTTTTTTGCTTCTTTAAGGTGTGGTGTCTGCTATATTTAAGTATTTGTGTTCTAAGTTCTAAGATATCAAGTTCATTGGCTTTTAAAGTTTTCTATTTATTAATACTGCAGTCTAGATATTTCATGAAATAATAGACTTGTTTTGACAACTTTTTTCCCCAGCCTGCCGTTTACATTTTATTCATCTTATTCTTAGAATGTTTATAGAACACTTTTATATTTAACAGATAAAAGGTTGATATATTTTAGCATAAAATATAAAAGTCTGTGTTAATGTATGTGTAATGGTAAGTGCAAATGTTGTAGGTAGTTTGTTAATACTTCATGTAAACATCTTAAATGATTGTAAACACTTAAAGTAATAAAGTCAAGAAATGTGTGGATTAAAGGATAAACACAAAAATAATAAAAGCTGCATTATTTAAAGAGTTTATAAAAATTATCAAGATTTTTAATAAAGACATAGTTTTAAGGAAAAATATAAATTTTATTGATGCTGTAATCTAGCAAATTTTAACTGCAGAGTTCTATTTGTTTACCTATTTAAGCAATTTATCCATAAAGGCTGTTAACAACAATTTTTTTTCTATCTACTCAAGGTTATGCTGGGATTTGAACTTATTACTTATTACTTACTATTATTTGAACTTATTAACCTCTACCAATGAATAATAATTTTTTTTTAAGAAATTCAAGTTTATAAAATTTTAAACAATTTTTGAAAACACAACGAATAATAAAATAATATTAAAGGATGCACCCATAAGGATACTAACTTTGTCAAAAATCATCTCCATTATATTGAAGAATCTTTTAATTATTATAATATTACCAACATATAAGCATCAATACCTTTCAGTTAAGCAAAAAATTAGTTCAAAATCGGTTTGGAAATAACTGAGTTCATCAGACAACATAAAAAGTAAATTTGAGGTTAGGAAGAAAATATCCTTAAGCACACACTTTTTTCGATAACCACTTTCATTGATACCAATATAAAGTAGAAATATGAGAGTTAATGACAGTATATAATGTCGGGCAAATGTCCACCTGTAGCACGTCGTCAGACGTTTCCTCTTTTCACAATATTATGAAGCACATAACACAACACAGCGAAGCGGCCAACATATTACGCGACTGGGAAATTTCTCATGCAACGCAATTGATTGGGTGGCCATATGCCTTTTGGCGTCGTCTTCTAATGCCAATATTAGCCAATTGTGGCCACAAAAAAATGGTTATTATGGTTTACTGGCACAGGGACTCCACTTCCTTATTTAAAAAAAATAACAATATGGACACTTTCTTCGGGTGTCAAAGATTATTCTTTGTAAATCTTATGAACCCCATGTGCGATAATTTCTTTTTTTTTTATATAACCACTTAATTAAACATGAGTCTCACCACTGTAGACGATTTTGTTGAAGAATGCGTTGTTCTGCAAAATTAGCCAATTCACAAACAATCGACGCAAACAATGGCCGGTCAGCTTTAATTCTTGAACCTTAACAGCCTAAAGATCTTTATGAAAAATTTTGCCCAAAGCGCCTCTGGAAAATGCCAATTATTGTGAACAGCAACGAATTAATGTTTCGGACTCTGGGCTTTGCTGTACAGCAGCTATGTACTCATCATAATGAGCACATAGCTTTGGTTTATTGTCAGTATTTAGCGATTAAATTATGTACAGCGGGCTCAAAAGGAACATGATTACGAGGAAATGTTACTTGAATTTTAACTTAGTAAAATAACGATTTTGATAATAAATGTTCACAATTAAAATTCTTTTTACTAAAAAAGTGTCAAAGGATGAGAACTTATTTTTTAGCATTTAATAATTTAACCAACAATTTTCTTGCTTACCTCAAATTTGCCATTATTAAAAGATAAATACAGACAAATTGAAAACCTTCTCCTTTTTAGTTTTATTTTTCTTTCTTTTTTTATTTAATTGCTTAAATTTTGCTTAAATAATAATATTTTAATCCTGCTATTTTTCTAGAATGCACAAAAACATTTTTTTCTTATTTTAAGTCCTCTTAAGATTATAAAAAACAAACAGGTCTGGAAATAAAAAATGCTAAAGGGGGAATATGTTTAGGAATGATGTTGAAAAATAAATGAAACTATAACACAAAATATAATATAAATATTTTCTAAATTTTTTAAATATCTCTTCATAATATTGCCTTAACTATCCTATTAGATAGCTAAGGCTGCGGCGCTTCTGTTCTTTTTCATAATAATTTAAATGAAAATATGTTTCCAGAATCATTGAATAAGAATAATTTCATCAATGTTGGTGTGTGTTAAAGTATTTAGCAAAACATTTATGTTTAACAACTTGTGGCATTTGTTTCAATAATTCAAGGCATTAGGGATTTTCTACATAAATAAATGTTTAACCCAACCCTTTCCCTTAGCACACTGCCCTATTGTCTTATTGTAGCTACCACAATATCTATATTATTTTCTATATTTCCTTTTGTAGCCGTAAGTCTATTTTAATCGCATTTATTGTTTTGTTATTTTCAGCACATTTAAGCCAATTGTTATTCTTAGTTAAAGACTTGTTTTTTCTCTTATAGATAGCTTAAGCATTAGATTAATTGATATTTAATTGTGCTTGTAATTTAATCATTTTCAATTGTATTTTTTTCTTTTTCTTTTTTTGTTGTTGTTGTTGGTTGTAATGGTTACTTTATGGTTTTACAAACACTAAAATTCTGCATATAAAGAAAGCAAGAAAGCAAATGTAAATCAATTAAAAGGTTTACATTTATTTATTAAAGATGATTTTTATTTAAAAGCATTGACTTCAAAATATTTAAACTTTGACAGTCTACAATTGTTATAGTTTATGATGATTTAAAAGTGCTCTTGAAGCTGTTGTGAAAATAATTATGATATTTTATATAGAATAATAAATATTACAGATTTTTTTTTAACCTTTGTAATATTTTTCTAGAAAAACTAAAGAACTGGGCAACATATTTTTTTAAAAATCAGATTAAAAAATATTTCATTCACAAGAATTTCATTCAGATTAAAAAATATTTCTAGGCTACAATAACGTTGTTTATAGTCCTCCCCAAAATCCTCTATTTACGGCCAGTGAAATAAGCATAATACCTATTTATTTTAATAAGAATCACGATTTTTTTTCCCCATATTTGTATTAACAAAAATGAAATACCGAATTAGTTTTCGTTTAAATAAACACACCTTTATTTTCATAACACTTTTTTAATGGCTTGTTAAATGATAATTTTGTTGGAAGAGGTAGCCAGCATGTGATAAATATTTTTCTAAAATAATTATAACCTATAAAAACTTTATATAGCAAAATTTTGAGTAATGAATTTTTTTGTATAGGGTCCACAATCTAACGTCTTTTTTTCAACTAATGCTTATTTCGTGAATGGTAACACTTAGCTCATGTTTGATTTGACATATAATTAGTTTTACCCTTCCGCTGAACGAATATGGTTGTATACACTCTTGAACAACATTAGGAAATACTGCGACATTACTTTGAAAATCATTTTGGAAGAAGAGAAGCACCGTCGGCACCGTAATATCGTTATCTTGTGAAAAAAAGTGGCATCCTCATCGATGAACCAAAGCGTGAAAAGCTAAAAGCAGTGCGTACACCCGGAAATATATCTGCTGTGGCAGAAAGTGTGCGTGAAGCGCCATCAACATCAATTCACCGTCGTTCTCAATAATTGAACATTTCAGAAACATCATTGAGACGAACTTTGCATTAAGACCTTGGTATGACACCATAGAAAGTCCAATTGGTGCAGGAGTTTATAGCATTTAACAAAAAAAAAGTTATTTGGCAGACCCTTTGGAAAAGTTATTTTTGTTTTTTGATTATTATTGATAATTTTTTTTATTATGACTGATGATATTAAAAAAAAAATAAAAACATTACTGATGATTCTTTTTTTATTTAAATTATGACTGATGATATTTTTTGAAATAAATTTTGCTGACAAAATTGTTTTATAGAAAAATTATAACTGCAATTTTTATATTAAAAGATTATGGCTGATGAAGTTTTTTATAGAAAATGTTTGCTAATGAAAGTTTTTTAAAGAAAAAATGGCGACAGATGAAATTTTTTTATACAAATGCGATGATAGAAGCAATTCTATTTGTAGAAAAGTTATAAGTGATTAAAATTTTTTTATAGAAGAATTATGACATGAAATATTTCTATAGAATAATTATTAATGATTTCTTATAGCAAAAATATATCTTATAATATTTTCTCTTATAAAAAAATTATGGCTTACGAAATTTTTTCATAGAAAAACTATGACTGAAAAAAATTTTTTTATAGAAAAATTTTGACTGTTTAAATAAGTTTCGAAAAATTATGACTGATGAAAATTTTTTATGACTGATGAATTTTTTTTAGAAAATTATTATTAATGAAATAGTTTTTATTTTATTAAGGAAATTATGTCTAATGAAATTTCTTTTTAGAAAATAATTTTCTACATAAAAATTACACAAACTTCGATACATTATATTTACATTTGGTAGATTTCTTTAGGGGAAATTATGACTGATAAAATTTGCTTGAAGAAAAATCTATTATAAAAGATTTTGACTAATTAATTTTTTTTTAAGAGAAATCATGACATATGAGAATCTTCTATAAAAAAATTTGTAACTGATAAAAATATTCTATAAGGAAAATTATGACGTATGAAAATGTTTTATTAAAAAAAGATTATGACTGAGGAAAATATTCTCGAAAAAAAATTATGACGTGTGAAAAAGTTCTTTAAAAAAATTTTGTGAAGAAAATATTCTATAAAAAATTATGACTAATAATAATTTTCTATAAAAATTGTAACTAATAATTTTTTTTAGTAAAATTGTTACTTTTGCAAAAAATGTTCACTTCGTTTCAATTAATAATTTTTTTCTATAGAAAAATTTTGACTGTTTAAATAATTTTCGAAAAATTATGACTGATGAAATTTTTTAAAAAAATTATTACTGATGAAATATTTTTTTATAAAGGATAATTCAATATATAATATACAAATTTTGATAGATTAGATTACTTTAGGGGAAATTATGCCTGATAAAATTTGCTTGAATAAAAAAGTTCTTTAAAAAAATTTTGTCAGAAAAATATTCTATAAAAAATTATGACTAATAATAATTTTCTATAAAAACTGTAACTAATAATTTTTTTAATAAAATTATGACTTTTGCAAAAAATTTTCACTTCTTTTCAGTTAGTCGTATTCATTCGTTTAGTTTGTTCATTAAATTAAATATTAAGTTCTAAAATATTATTAACATAGTAATAAAATTAAAGCAACTATAGCAAGAGATCACCTTTATACTATAGATCATGTGAACATTTTCTTTTTTTTAAACTTCTTTTAAACAACTGTGAATGAGTTTGAATGAATAATAATCGCTTACTCAAACTTTTTTCATATTGAAAAGGATTTGTTGGGAATTGAACTCATAATTTTCTGGTGTTTAATTGTTATTTTATCGAACAATCAGCCAGCAAAGACGAAAAGAAATGACAATTTTCTATTTCGTGTTTATAAAAAACTTCTTGTATTCTTCCTGTTCACACACACCAAACTTCGCAGGATTTTCTGTATATCACTACAGGTGGATATAATTATTTACTTGTTATATGCGAACCGTTTAAAAAATGCTAGATAAATAGACAAATTTCTTTATTAATATAAATTTATTCGTATTTATATTATATAACGATAAATATAACTTAACAGTTGCATTTTATAATTTAAAACTTTTATTTTGTTTATTCATTTATATTTGAATATAGAATTGTTTTTAATAGTAGATTATAATTTTTATTTTTTCAGGTACAGTTGCCATAAATTAAAAATAAGCCGTAAGTAAAATATAAATTAAATGACATTAAAATAGTTATACAACTTTCTTTACTTTTTAATTATACTAATTTTAATACTAATGATTTTTATACTAGCAACACCGCAAACAGAAGCTAATTTTCCTTTTTGAAATATTAATACTTTTATATTTATTGATAATTATTCAAACAGCATTTAACACTCTCAATTAATTTAATAACAATTTATCATTTTAATTTTAATGGAATTTGTTGGCACTTTAAAAATATTAAAATTCGAACAGGCTTTTTGTACCATGAATAAATATAAACAAATTAATAAATGTCATCTACAAGCACTAATACACCATAACAGTAACCAGAAAGGAAAAAATAAAAATTAAAATATAAATAATTAAATTTTATTAAAACAACACCAAAATGTGACATAATCCAAAAAAAGGAAAAATCTGAATATAAGTGAAATAATAAAATTAAATTTTACTTTATACATTCACAAGAAAATATACAAACGCTATTATAGCATTTGCCACCCTCCACTTCAACCACTATCAACAAACAACAAGCGAGATATCATCTATAAACACAGGCCGCTCAACATAAAGTGGGCCAACCGCATCATGTGGCATATGTGCAAATAAATTGTTACCATTTTTTTTAACTTCCTTTTTTTAATTTATTTAATATAAATATTAAACAACAGCAAAAAATAATAATGACACAACAGCAACAAAAAGTAAAACTTCAGCTGAAGGCAGGTTACAAAAAATATTGTGTGACTTAAATTCGCTTTTTAATTTGTAATTTTCCGTATTAAGGAAAAACTTTCGTTCTGTCATGCTTCATTCGTTCTAGCTACTATTTTTTTAAAAACTGTCAAGTTAAAGTGTACCTCTAAGTGTACAATAAACTATACTGCATACCATGGGCACACTGCATTAAATTTTAACTCCATTAAAAATTGCAGTAACTAATAAATTTTATACAAGTTAATAATATCGATTTGGACAAAATATGGCATAACTGTCACATATGATTTGGGTCAGTAATTACAACTATGGTATTTTGGAGGGTAAACATATGTTATTATAATTCAATATTCGATGGACGCTGAAGTGTAAATAAACACTTTTTTTAACTCACTAAACTAACGTCAAATTTTGTGTCTAAAAGAGGTGTTTTGCTCGGAATTCTGATAACCTTCTTTCATTCGAAGAAAATAGCTGCTGAGAGTTATTTATTGTTGCTGGAAAAAAAACTTGTGAACGATGCTTTGCTGGATTCAAAAATAATGATTTCGACTTAGACGACAAAGAGAGGCCTGGTCAGCCAAAAAAGTTAAAGATGAAGAATGGGAGACTATTGTCAAATGCAACAAGAACTTGCATTATTATAGAAAGTCACACAATAAACCATTTCCCTACGTTTGAATGCATTAAGATTCATTAAAAAGCAAGGAATTGAAACCGAGAGACGCTGAAAGGCGATTTTGCATGTCGGGCAGAATGCTTGAACGTTACAAAAAGAGGTAACTTTTGCATCGCTTTGTTATTGGTAATGACAAATCGGCACATTACAATAATACCAAACGCAAAAAGTGATACGTAAAGTTCATGAAGGCAAAGTAATCCTCCGTATATTATTGGGATCAAAAGGGTGCTTTGTATTATTAGCTATTGAAATCAAGTCAGACGATCACAGGGGACCTGTACCGATTCATTTAAAAACAGCGATCGAGGTCATAATTTTCCATTACAACAGCGCTCAGTCACATCTTACCGAGCAGGTCAAAAACTATTTGGAAAATATCGAATAAGCTTACCCGCCTTATAGTCCAGGCTTTGCCCTTTTACACACCTTTACTTAAATACGCTTCAGTGCACAACAGGATATCAAAAATTGACCACTCTTTCTCGACCTTAAAACTGGAAAATGAACGGCAGCAACTAAAAATTATATATAGTGCCCATTAGGAGTAAATTTTTACTTATATGAATTGTGCTAGTAATCAGCAAAAATTTCCTGTTGACCAGGAAAGTTCAGTAAAGAGTATGTTATACTAGAATTTTATTTGAATTGCCAGTAAAAAAACTTTCCGTTGTGCTTGTTTTCTCTTACTCAGGAAATTACCCCTACACATGCAATGCATTGTGCCAGAACTAGCAAATTAGGTTATGGGGCAGGAGGAAAGAGGAGTAGTGTTTGTGGACATTTAAATTGAACTTTCTTACATTGAAAGTGACAGGAAAGATCTCTAAAGGGAGTTTATTCCACATATGTACTGTTCTGATAAAAAAAGAAATTTAGCTGTAATGCGATTCGCTGAAAAATCAACCACAAATGAATGAGCTCTCAACGAAAACCGAGTTAAGCGCGAAAACGTTAGCGTAACGGGAACAAGTTCCCTAATTTCATTAGAGCACTTACCATCGTAGTAGCGATAAAACAGTGAAATACATTCCACATTGCCTCGATGCTCTAGAGAATAAATAGAGTTGAATATTTTACTGTCCCCCATAAGCCGCTTGGTCCTCTCCTGTACGCGTTCGACCAACTCCAAAACAGACTTTAGGGCGCCGGCTCATATATGAGAGTTGCATTCCATTTTTAGACGAATATAAGTGGTATAAATAGTACGAAGATGGGATGTTGTGCAGTATTTATAATAATTATTCGAGTAATAACCCTATTTTTACTTGTAATCGACATGTGTTAGTATACTTTTTTTATTACCTTAATCAATTTCAAAAACAAATATTAGCAAAATTTAAGTCAAAATTAAGTCATTTTTTACAAAATTTTGAAGGACATTCTGCCACAAAGCTTATCTCGTCAATACAGCGTCGTATTACACGTCAAATTCATACGGATTATTTAGGTAAATCCGGCCCGAAAGAAAACATTTCGATGGCATTAAATCACAATAATGAGGTTGCTTATGGCATTATTTGTGTAGCTTATGGTGCTACCTTACTGAAAAAAAGGTCACTGGTGTTGGCATTCATTAGATAAGTGTGGCCACAATAAACCGCACCATACTGTCACTTTCTTATAGTTTCTCGAGAGCTCTTTGTGGATTATGTGAGGCCTATATGCGATAATTTTATTTGTTTAAATCACCGCCTATTTGATTTCACTTAAGATGATTTTGTTGAAAAATACGCTGTTTTAATTAATTTTTTCAAACAGCCAACTCACAAACGTTGGAAGCAAACGACGATCGGGGTGCCTCAATTCTTTATTAGCACGAAAATGAAAATCTATATATAAAATGTTGCGCAAAGAATCTTTAATGATGCCCAGTTGTTGGAAATCTCGACGAGTTAATGTTCGAGGCTCTATCTCAACACTTTGCTATACAGCGGCTATTGTTTGCTTCACTATGACCACTACGAGCATATCGTAAGCAACAAAACTTGAAGCTCAAATTTAGCTGTCTTAGAATCAGTATCACTGTATGACAAAATGATACAGTGAAATTTTGGATAATAAATTTTCTCAATTAAAACTCTTTGCTCAAGAGTGCCATAAATTTCGTTATTTTTTACTAAATAATCGTAAAAGATTCTTGACATTTAATAATTTTACAGATAATCTCTTTTCTAACATAAAAAGGTCCTTTATATTATAAAAAGAAAACTGATTTCTCACAAAGTCGATTTTTTTGTAAAAATCGATATTTAAAAAAAATGTATTATTTCCGCTAATGCAAAAATATCGTGATTTATTTCAAAGGAAAATTCTAGATATTTCAGAAAATAAGCATTACACCTGGGAGCTAAAATCTTCCAAAAAAAATGTAAGCTTCTTCAATAAAATAGATTTTTCACGAGCTTCTGAGGCAACGTGTATATTCCTTTTTAAAAAATTCCAAAATTTTTTTTTAGTTTAAAAAAGTAAACTAAATGAGAATTATTCCAAGTTCTGTACAAAATATTAAAACTTTAACAAAAAAAAAAGAATTCGTGGTAAAACAAAATAAAATACTTTTATTTACTTGTTCTAGTACATTCCAACATCCAGCCTTTAAATCCGACATTCACGCTATATTTTATTCATTCTTTTAATTTATTAATTTTTTCTTTTGTTTTTCAATGTAGGACGGGTCTAATGAATTTCACAAAGTTAATTTTTATTAAATTCAGATATTGTTTGTCTTTTTTTTTTGTTGCTTTAAGCGTATCATGTTGTGCTATGATGAGCCACCATGTTTGTATACTTTGACGGCATGCTGCTTTAACTCCTTTTTTGTTGGCAGTATAACGTTTTAAAAATATATCAGATTATATATTTGCTCGACAGCATTAAAAGCCATGGTTGAAGTTGAAATGTGACAAATAGTATTTTAACATTTGCACAGTGGTTTAAATAAACATTAACAAGTTTTAACAAAGTTTAAAGTCTCACTACAATTTTTTTACTCAAATGACCAAAATTCTATTTCCTTTACTACAATTTATTTTGCTCTGTAATTGTGCTATTTTTAATACTGAGGATTACATATATAGTTCATAACAGTTAATAACTAAGGCTCAACAGTTCTAAATCAGCAACCTAGATACAATGTTTGGTAAAAGGAAAATTGACACTTGAGCATTTTATTTTTAGATTTGTTTAACAAACTGGTAACTACTTTCCGGATGAAAACATTTTACCTGTTATTAAAGTAACTTTTCTGCAGCCAAAATCATCAAATAATAAACTTATGCTGCTTTATTTTAAACCACTGTCCAAGTCTATTACATATATTTTTAATTCAGTCTTATGCTTCATGATTCTTATTACAAGTTGTTTATTTATTTTTTTAATTTTACTTTACGTAAAATGATATAATTTTTTTGTGTTTTTTTTTTTTGTAAAATTTAGCAGGAAATAAAAATCATTAATAAAAAAAAATAAAAAAAAATTTAAAACGAAGAGCACAACATGCGAGTCATGTTCCAAGGAAATCCGATGCAACCGAAAGATAAAACAAAGAACATAATTCATATTGTTTGGTTCATGAATTTTGATGTTTTAAAATACACTTTTTCTTTGTTTTGTTTTGCTACATCCTTCTTTTGCTATATATTTTCCGCTAAGCAGGAAAAACAAAATGTAACAAGATGTTACAAATGTTGTTACTACCATTAAAAGGATGATCAAGACAAGATAAGATTAACTTGGAAAGAAAGTTTATTAACGTGGAAGACTTTAGTAAAAAAACAACGTTTAAAGATTTTTGACATAAATGTTTTAAAGAACTTTACAGTTTTTCCACAAATTAATGATAAAAAAAAATTTATTCCAATTTAAAATGGTCTAAATACTCCTAAATATCCTTCTAAAAGTTTCATGAACTAAACTTTATTTCTTTCGTAATATGGGCTGGGCAAATTTGAGGTTAGAAAATAATTTTAATTTAATTTGAATTTTAAAAATTAAATTTTCAGCACGTCGACATAAGTCTGCTGCTCCTTTAAAGTAAATTTTGCTACAAAGCTTCACTTATCTCGTCGGTGTAATGCCGAATTTTGTTGCAAACACCTAAACCCAGTTTTTCAAATGGCCCCAGAGAAAAAAATCAGGCGACATTAAAACGCAAGAACGAGGCGACCATCTTTAAATCGGGAAATCGCGCAACCGGGAAATTCCTGATGCGCTAACTAAATTGTATGGGTGACTGTGTGGCCTGTAACGCAGTCACTGATGGCAATATTACATAATTGCTTAGTGGTCGTATTGATACAAACATTGCCGCTGTACAGCAAAGTGTTGAAATGGGCCTGTAACATCAACTCGTTAACGTTCGCAAAAAATTAGGTTTTAATAGAGGTAGTTTGTGTGACTCGTTTAAGAAATAAAGCCGGCAGACCATTGTTTGCGTAGAACGTTTAGGAATATGCTATTTGAAAAAGGCCCATTTTTCAACAAAATGATCTTAGTAGTGAAGTTCATTTTTAAGTATGTGGTTGTCTCATTAAGGGCTCGCATGCTTCATATATAGTCCTTTAAAAACCATTGCATCCAAAAAAAAGTGACCGAGTGTCGAAGTCATCGGCTAGTACTTTTTTTAAATAAGCAAGAAAACGCCGTTATCGTGAGTTTTCTGCATGGCCAAACCATGAGAACTAATTTTTTGTGGCCAGTTTTAGCAAGGTGGCTTTATAGCTTTATAGTTTTGTAAGAGACTTCCAAAAATATGGGATGTAAACAACCATGCCACAAGAGGGGAATGACCGCTCGCGAAGGTTAGTAGATAGTGTACTAGCTTATCAGTTTGGTGGTTGTAGGTTCGATTCCCAACAAAGACCTTGTTTTTTTTTCACTGCAAATAAAAATTTACTGTCGGTGGGGCTGCTCAGTGATTAAGGCATGGCACTGGCCGCTGTGCTGCCTTATAAGAAAGTTAACTTCCGTAATTATCCTTCTATTTCCACCACCTGTCTCATCCCTTCCCTATGCCTTTCCTAAAAGAATGTAACACGGTACTTGACAAAATAGGTATTGTTGCCTGAAGTGCTATTTCTCTTTATAAAAAAACAACAAAAAAAAGATGGCACCACACGCAGTCGCCCAATTAGTGCATGAACAATTACCGATAACGGGATGCCATTTGGCCATCCTCGTTCGTGTGATTTAACGCTGCTGGATTAATTGCTGTCAGGGCATTTGAAAAACATCAACTCACAATTAACTGATGCTCTGAAAGATGAATATCGGCTCTGTATTGACAAGATAAGTGAAGCTTTGTTATAAAATGTGAGGCGGTTTGCCAAGAAAAACAATGTAAAGTTGAAACTGACTCTGATAAAATGTACTAAGTTTATTGACACGACCAATATTCTTAGGATTGGATTAGAAAATTAATGTTGTTCTACGGAATTCAGGCATGAATTTCTGTTTGCAAAAGAGATAAATAACCAAAATGATGCCAAAATGAAGTTTTTGTTATTTTGTCAATTGCCACTGACAAATATGAAACACCATTAGACTGCAATAACTAGCATGATCGTTTTTGTTTTAAGAAAGGTTGATATTGATGAGTAAGACACACGTAATTGAACTTCGAGTTTTGTTCGATGCATAGAACCAATTATAATGTAAATATCAAACGATGGTAGCCCCATGAGTTTCAACATGGGCTCATTGATTATTAGCACATCTTTACTTTATTCCCTTTTGTCTAACACTGGCTAAACTTTATTAAGTGCAATTACATTAGTTAGGTTTAAGATCAGATTCTATTGAGGAGAATTTAATTAATTTTAAAGCAATCTAACTTACTCTTTATCTCACAAATTTAAACCATACTTTTCTTATAAATCTTAATGTTATTTTAATTATCTTGACTAACAAAAGTTTTTTATCCTGCTTCCTTAATTTATACATTTATTCTGGGAATCTTCTTTATTTTAATTTATTTTATTTCAAATTTACTTCATTATACATTTACTTTGTTTGTATGTACATACTAAATACGTACTTTAAATCTATGTAAGTGCATGTCTCAATATACGGAGTATATCAAATCTAAATATGTATAATTATACTTATATACTCGTATTATATAGCTACTGTTGTTGTTGTAGCTACTAAAAGTGTTTTGCATATTAATTGACACATGTTTGTTAGAATAGCAAATGACACTTAATGTAGAGAGAATATATAAACCAAACAAAAACCCTAATGATTACTACTGCTGTTCAAGTGTCATGTATAGATTTTGCCATATTAAGAACAACAACAAAAAAGAGCAATAATAATAATTCTTAACTTCTTAAAAAGAAAGTACAATGCTCTGCAGCTGCTGCGTACAAAATTCTGTTGCATCAATTTATAGACACATTACTTCAACACATACACATTTACGTGCATATGTATATGTGCATGAATGAATGTATGTATATTTGTAAGTAGTTGTTAGAGTCAATTCATGCATACAATGATAGTTGTTAGATAAACAACAAAAACAAAAACAATATACAAACAGGCATAGATAGACATTAGTTTACTTTCCTATATGCAGCTCATTTCATTTGTACAGTTTTCAATAATGCAAACGAACTTTGCCCTGTGAGTGTAAAATTTCCTTTTCTTAAATTACGAGGTCTGTCTAAAAAATACTTTTCAATAGTGTACAAAAGCATAAACGCCTTTTTTTAATAATTTTCTAACCATTAAGCATATTAACTATATTTTGCTTAGAGTTTAAATCTTTGTCCAAGTGTTCAGTTAATAATAATAACCAAGTTTTCCTGCAACAACAAATAAAAGTAAAATAAAATTTAAAATTATTACTTTAGCATTTAGCTGATGGCTAACTAATTTTTATGATTTATTTACTTTTAATTCTTACCCTGTGGCTCAGGTTTGAATTAAGCCAGCAATCTCTTTTATACAATACTTAACATATGTCTTAACATATGCTACAGCTATGACTTCGGTGAGATGCTAACTTACTATTCCTTGCCTACAACCTATACATTTTCCTCCTGTCATTCACAATGCGCGCCCACTATCACTTTTTTAAACTCCATGACGAGATAATGACCACGATTTCGGTGTTTAACTATACAATCCTCTGAACAATCTTCTTCCCTTAATTATAAGACCACGGGTCTATTCATCTCCCATCAATAAATAACGATTTTTATATTGTTTCTCTTATAACCGCTAATTTTCGAGATTTAACGCATTCAACTAAAAACTCTCTGCTACGTCATAACAACTTTTATTCTATTAGTAAGAATTTGTTGCGATTTGTACTTATGATTTTCTGGCAGCAATACAGCGCAGTGATCATGGCGCCCTTAATATCTTTTTAAAATTTTCTTCTCTTCATAACTTATTTAAACAACTGTAAAATCACTACTGCAACTAATTGTCTGTTTTGAAGAATCTGTTTGGATTTGAACTCCTGACAATCGGTCAAATCATTGGTAGATTTTTATCAACTATTTTAGAATTATTTCTTCAACGGTTTGATTTGAATAATTGAGATGAAATTACTTTTTAGTCAACTTTACATAATTATTTAACATTTTCAACTATTTCGGAGTAAAAGGCCAATTCCTTAATATAAAGAACAACCAGTTCCTTCTTCGGAAGCTCAAAGAGACACGTAATCCGATATTTCCCAATCAGCATCTGCAAAATCACATGGTTTTTTCTAGCAGTTCACCTAAAGTAATAGAAGAATTACATCAACTTAACCAGTCTGAACTTAGTGATCTCATCCGCTTTTTCCAGTTTTCTTTCAGATTCCAGGTTACGAGAGTATTTAGTATTTTTTAAAAACTTTTGAATACTTTTAATGAAGTATTTGTAGCACAGTAACAATTTGTAGCAAAAACATGGCCAACATGATACTTTAATACAATCAAACATTCTACCTCGCAAGAACGAAAAATAGTTATTAATTTAGAAGATAAAACTCAACGAAAAATCGCAAGTATCGTTAATAAAATCAAAGCAACTATATACGACATTATTACGCGCTACAAAAAAGACAACGCGCACTTGTAAAAAGAAAGCTTTGCCTGAGAGATTTCCGCTTCAAAAGTTTCCACTGTGGTTAAAAATAATTTTGGAAAGAAAGTACATTAAAAGGGTTTTCAACAAGAAGTTTGTTTTCTAAAACAAAATAAAACAAATATTTAGATTTAGATGCTTAAAATTTTTATTGTATTACGAAGAAAATCTGGAAAATATCCACCATGACTACGCTGACGGATGTCGAGACTTTTATTAAAGTTTTAAATCACTTTTTGTTCATTAATCACATCATGGATTTTGGGTTCTAAGGCTGATATCGACTCGATTGGCTCCGTATAGATCTGATCTTAACCCCACAAAAACCAATCCATTTGTGTTAAATCAGATGATCTGGCTGGCCACTTAATAGCTGATTGTCATGAAATTATACGATCGGGAAATTTAGTTTACAATAAATTAATAATTTCATTGGCTATGTGACATGCGGTACCGTTCTGTTAAAACCACATTTCAATAATAGAGAGAGCATGATTCATTGACCATAACTGCATTCCAGCCCAATCACACCTCCAGACCATATAGCGCACCATACAGTAACACGTTGAGCATGCAAAGGCTTTTCAATAATCTCTCTAGGATTTTCAGAAGCCCAAATACGGCAATTTTGCTTGTTGCGATACGGTGAAAAGTAATAATGAACTTTGTCTAAAAGCACAATTTTTTTTCAGAAAAACCAGCCGGTTGTTCCTGAATGAATTGAGCGAACCTACGGCGATGTGGATGTCGGTCGGCTTCAATTCTTGCCCCATTTGAATCTTACAAGGCTTTAAAGTTAAATCCTTACAAAAAACTCGTAGTTTTGTATAACTTCAATTGTTGAGAAAGTGGAGGAGTTGGCAAATTTGGATATGCTTCAATATGGTGACTCACGACTGCGATATTTTCAATTGAACGACCATGTCGAACACTTGTTGGTGTTCGCACATTTTTAATGAGCCTGTCCACTCAAACTTAACGATTAATAGTGATCTCAGAAGGACGATTATCACGAATCTTACGAAATGTAACATTAACACAATCACTATTTTCTTAGTGAATTTTAATTATTTTAATGCGATTTTCGTGCAAAATTGAATTCATTGTAACAATTGCCAATTCATCTACTATGAATACGTCAAAAAACTAAATGTCAAAACTATCCTTTATAAGAATATTAAACAAAATTACACTTAGGACCTTCGTATTTACTGAAAAGTACTTTTATCACAACAGTTTCAATACATCAAGTAGTTTAGATTTTAGGAGGTATTTTTCAATGATGTGATACCAATTCTTGTTTTATAAATGTCAGGAAACAATAAACTTGACATCAACAAGATGCGTACTTAAGAAGGAGAGCTCAAAATCTAATATCGCCATATATATATACATATAGACATGCTGAGATAAACAATAACATTTTACCAGATTGTCTATTGGTTAAAACTCAATTAGCAAAGACAGCAACTACGATATTAGCAGCCACAACAGCAACAATATTATCATCGTAATCATGTTAGTAAAACCTACAAACGTACAGAGCACATAAAGATCTTGTTTTCCATAACATGTTAAGATGATATAAATGGTATCATATTTTTTTAAGCCTTTAAAACCGACATTAAGGATTTATACAAATGCTAAATAAACGTTTTTACTGTTGCTTGAATGTAAGTGAGACTATGTATTTACGTTTCTTTACTTATGCTGAGTGAATGTGACAATAACTAAATAACACGGATAAAATATCTGGCGGTTGTTGTATGTATTGTGAAAACTAAGAAATGTTAGAATTAGTGTTGAGTTCAACTATTAGTCTTTCTTCAATGGAAAATAAGAATTTAATTCTTGTTGTCGTATTAAAATACAATGACAACATTTCTTTGTATATGAAAGCATTGAATAGTTATGTAAGCAGTTGAATAACACTTGTATAACACTGTCAAATCTTGCTGCTGTTAGATATTTCAAATTATTATTAATCAACTAATTTTAACTAATTTTTGAGGCTACTGTTCTATTTTTCCGTTTCATAGTTGTAAGGCAATCCGATTAAGAGTTTAGCAAATCGTTGCTTGGGAGTGAGGTTTTATTGAAAATTTTAATAGGCTTTATAAAATTTTGTTGTATAAATTATTTTTTATGCCTCGAAAGCTTGAAATCTGCATCACTTGTTGAATGTCTTTAAAAAATTAAGAAAACAAAATTTCGTCAGCATCACTGAACCTTAATTTGTAACTTTTATTAATCATATTTATTTACTGTTACAGCAAAGCATATGAAGCATATTATTAAAAAAAACGCTTAAATATCTTCTATTCCATCATTTGAAAGATCAATGACTTCGGGCATATGGCTACCACGCCTAATCCTGACAAAGCGCCTTATAGGTGTCTAATTTTTGGATGAACTATGTTGACTTTTAAAGTATTAATTGCTACTAATTTATCATTAATTAGTGACTCCACATGGCGCTACAGGAATTAATCAAGAGACATCAAATCCGAAGATGTTGAACACAAATTCGTAAGTTAATTTCTCTTAGTCAAAACATTATAATCAGTTATAATGGGTGAGCTAGGTTAGGAAGTAAATTGTCTGTTAAATAACTAAATTTCAAGAATTAAGCGATCATCTTTTGATATGTATTCTGTAAGAAGTTGGAAAATTTTAGGTATGGAACGCTACACTCTTGATCGAAGAATTTTATTAGTGAAATTTTCCTTATCAAAATAGTGAAAATTTCATAGTACCACTTCGTAAAGTTTAAGCAGCTTTTCCTCATCAACAGCCTTCTTCTCAGATAGCCAAGGGTAATTTAATCACTTTTATTTGAGTACGGTTTTCCGTCGACCCTCGTCAAATTTGGTTTGTGAACAAACCGGTTTCGGCTGTTTGCCATCTTCAGTGATCATGCTTGTTGTCCGTTTTTGTTTATGTGTGAACCTATTGGGTTTTTTTATGTGACATAATAATCTGTAATTGTACATTTATGATGTTCTTTATTGCTTTGGTCTTGTGCACCTGCGTAACGTTTTTGTGCTGGTGTAGTGTTTGTTTTCATGTAAAAATGTTTCAACGGTTCAAATATTGTGTCCGAAGCAGTGTTTATTTGTTCATTTATTATTCGTCCGTCAAATGTTTTTTGTTTGTATATTTCCATGTTTTCTAATACATTTAGTCTCCTTCCTTTGTGCTGTGTATGAAGCAGTTTAACCGTTGTCTTTATATGTCCTGGTGTACATTTGTTGTTAAATATATGGTTCGCAAAGTTTGATTCTGGACTTGATTTTGGTTCTCGTAGTTTTTTGTTATAGTCTCTAATGTGTTCCCTAAATCTGGTCTTAATTTTTCGTCCTGTTTGCCCGATGTAGCTATAATGGCATGTATAAGTTAATTTGTACACTCCTTGTTTGTCTAGTATATTTGCCTCGGTTGTTTTATTCCGTAGTATTCTGCCTAGGTTGTTTCTTGTTCTGAATGCGGTATTGATGTTGTGTTTTCCAAAAAATTTCGCCAGTTTGTACGTTGATTTTTCCATATATGTTAATATAGCCCATTTTTTCCTTTCCTTCTCCTTATCAAACATCAACTCGTAGACATTCGCAACAATTAGAAATCATTAGAGGCACTTTGCGCAACATTTTGCATTAAAATCTTTATCTTCACGCTTATAAATTTCACCTCGGTCAAGATAGCTGAACATTGCTTGCGGTGAAAATTTGTTATAAGTTGATAATTTTCAATTGGGCGATAATGTAAACAAATAAAATTGTAGCATATGAGGCTCACAAAATCCACAAGCAATCCTTTGAAAGCAATTACATCTAAAGGTGAACGTATGGTGCTGTTTTTGATCAGAACAGCATCATCGGTCATCACCGTGAATTCTCTACGCTACCAAATCATGAGTACTAATTTGGTAATTAAGTAATGTCTACATTAGTGATCTTTTGTTTTAAGAAGTCGGTGCCACAACCCACAAAAAAATGCAGTTATTGCTAGAGAATATTTCCTATCGCGCAGTCACTCATTCTTTTGTTTTTTTTTTTTTTTTTAAGAGATGTAGCACTTCAGGCAACAATGCCTATTTAGTGAATTACCGTGCTACATTATTTAGGAAAGGGATAGAGAAGAGATGAGGCAGGTGGTGAAAGTAAAAGGATAGTTACGGAAATTAACGCCGGTGGACTATTCAATCTAGAGCCATTAAAAAAACTTTGTTTACGGAAACAACCTACAAACATCTGACTCTCTGAAATATGAAATTCAGCGCTGCAGTGACGAGATAAGTAATATTATATTGTTAACTCCCATACTTTTACTTCACAGTGGTATGTTTCAAGCTAATTTAATTTCTAACCTAAAATTTACCCACCAGTTATTAGATATTTTAACTAGAACTACTAGAGTTGAATATAAACTATTTTATATTCATTCCATTGTTCAATGTTTTATTATCAATTTCGCGTATTTTATTGTCATTTCTAAAGTCAATCTTGTGCAGGTATTGTGTGTTAACTAGTGTTAAAATTTCCTCATGCATATTCAAGTTTAAATTTCAAATGAGGTGCATGATATCATCATCCTACCAAAATCCCGCATTGCTTTACGTTTATGTATTCTGTGGTGATGGTAGCTATTGTTGTGTTAAGAACACTTCCAAGCATTATGTCAAAAACCAAAGTGATGTATGGCCTACGTCAGGCCAGCATTTGTTGTGGACATGTGGGAGGTCTTTTTTGTATTCTACTTATCACATTTCCTAAGAAGTATTAGAAATATTTTGTTTTTTGTTTGTAGCCAACAGATATTTAAGTAAAGTTTATGATTCGGAGAAAATTAAATTGAATTTTTTATTCACAGTCCCATATTGAATGGCAAACCACATTAAAACTTGACCCACACATTAAGATGCTATTAATAGTTTTACAAGTAGTTAAATTATAATTGTGAAAACAAACAAATATTCTTGTAAACTTCACAAAAAATAAGCAAAAGTTACTGTAAGGAAAACATCTTCCTCTACTGTAAATGCTTTTTCTTTTTTCAAAACCCCAAATTGTTTAATTCTTTTTTCGTACATGACCAGTTGAGCACAAAAAGTTTTTCTTTAACATGATTTGTTGCAAAAGTTACTCTTAATATTTTTATTTGTTTCCCCTTTTTGCCATCAGCTTTTAAGCTTTTCTCTTCTTATACGTAATTTAATGTAAATTTATTTGTAGATTATAACACTTAGCAGGTGTTTCCTTTTCTTCGATTCTTTAGAATGAAATAATTATGCTGTCAAGTAGTTTTAACTTTTGTTTTATATAAGGAAACACAAGCATTGCGACAGGAAACACATTTCTTCTGGAGTTAGAGTTCAAAACAAAGTCACAACTTAACCAACTTTTAAAACGAGATTTAAGAAAGTGGTCAATTAAAGGATGTTGGAGTGTTAGCAAAAAATAAATTATTACCAAAATGTTAAAAAACAGAATTTGGTTGTTAAAAAACATACTTGGCATGATTATGATGTACTGTATGTTAGCTAATTTTGTTTGGAACACTTATTGTTACTATGAGGGAAACAGTGTAGATAATGACAGGAATAGAGGGCCTAAAAACTAATCGCAAGCAGTTGCCACAATCTCTAAGGAAACAGGACTAATATACTGTAAATGTTATTACTTAAAGAAATTAGCCAAGTACGCGTCGGACTCACAGGATTCCGCATCATACGTAGACAGCACTGTTTAGCGTTCCGCACACAAAAGTTAAAAATGTAGCCCTTTCATTTTCGCAATGTATATCCGTCTCTCTGCCTGGCTATCTGTTATAGTTAACAAATAAATATCACATTCCAAATTTATGTGATATTCAGAAACTTTAAATTTGTACATCCTGGGTAAAACCATGTCCAACAAGTGTAAAAAGTAAAATCCTACGTGACCTTGTTTTCGAACCGCAATATTCAGGACTATTAAGTTTAAGTAGAAATTGAATGTTGTTGTATGTTTTTCAACTGTAGTAGGCAGACCCTAAAAATTTATAAGTGCAAAACATAAAATCTTTAATTAAAGAGTATCCCAATAGTGATGTGATTTTAATATATACGAGAACATGTTTTTGATCCCCATTATGCGGATACTCCAGGTTTAATTAGAAATAATTATCACTAAAACTAAAATATTGCTACGAATGCGTCTTGCTTAAGTTTTAGAAGAAAATAATTTAGTAATAAAATAAACAACTTTGTAAACTGTTTACTAACTGCGTGGCTTGCTAAGAAAACTTATGCATGCAAGACAACAATAAATTTCTAGTTGCAAACTGCTTAGAAAATTTATACATGCAAAAGAACAACAATTAGATATACTGTTTACTAACTGCATAGTTTTCTAAGAAAACTTATACACACAAGACAACAACAACTATCTTAAAATAAATTCGAGGAAGAAACTTTATCAGCATAAAAACAAAAACAAAAATACACACAGACATACAGGCGCCCATACATTGAATGAATAATATAACAACAACAAAATGTGATACAAAAGATGTAGAAGACTCTTAATTTTTCTAGACCTCTAGTGGACAAATATAAAAAGGCAGCATCTGAGTGGATAGTGAGATACTTGAAAAATAAACCTCATGAAGTACCGAAGTGCATCTTAAGTAAATTATTCTGTAGTGTCAACTTTGTCTGTAGTTAAGGTAAATAAACTTGTAATTTATTTAAAAGTTCAACAATCTGGTGTTATTTATTATTTTGCAATAAAGAACTCACAACAAAACGTTTATAAAAGGTATAAACGTAACAATATAAAAGGTGATTCTAACGTATAGTGATAGACTTTTAAAATTTACACAGAGTATGTACAATATATAGCTGCTATAAAAATAACTATGTATAATACATTTTAATAATATAGGGTTTTTCATAGAATGCTGGAATTATATGGCAATGAACTCTCTCAAAAGCAGTTTGAGGCATTTTCGTTGTCCTTTGTAAATATAAGGACAAAACTTAAAAACGAACTTTAATAGAGGGTGTCCTGAATAAAACGTAATCACGTGATGATTTCAACCATTTCTGATCACTTTGATCAAAAATGTATTTTTTTATAATTCAACAATAATAAGAATCAATTTATCGATATTTAACACCAGTCGCCGAAACTGAAAGAAAAATATAATGGCCTCTCGAGATCCGACTAGTTGACTTGAACACACTGATACCACGGCAATTAGTTACCTCCAGAGCTACGACCCTGTTCTGATCATTGGTGAGGGCATTCGGGGAGTAATGTAGTGACTGTGGTTTAAAATCAGTTGATTTTAAAAGCGCTCGAAGCGATATTACCGCATGGTAACATCCATTGTCCCACATTATGCATATAGCACGGCAAGGAATTGGAGAGTCTTCGATTCTCGAACAATGAGTGGAGGCATGATCCTGCTTGCAGTGTTTTTAAAAAATTGCTACTAAGGCGTATATGCACCTAGCTGTGTATGCGCCTTTGGGCCAAACGGACTAATGTTATCTATATCACATCTGTGTCTCTTTAGCAAATTGTAATCGATTTTCTTGTCATATATTACTCAAGGGCACTTTTTTCTTCATATTGTTAATATGTCTTTCTATCGTTGAAGTACTTATCTGTATTTAGACGTGATATTTGGTGCTAAAAGAGCAGATTATGATGTAATTCATAGGATTTCTCTTCCTGCGGTTGGAATAAAAGCGGCTGGATTTTTGCTTTTTTTATTCTCTCTATGTCTCTCTCTCTCTTTCTTTATCTTATATTCGCTGTTTGCTGTCTGCCTGTTAATGCCCCCCCCCCCCCGGGGGCACATTTATGGTCTTTACGGTACGTAACAGCTGTCTAGATCTGTGCAAGTGGGGGAAAAAGGGAGCCCAGTCCCCTGAAGGCAGACAGGGAGTCAACTGGAAACTCTACTTTATTTTCACGGGGATCAGTGAGCCCCAGAGTTCATTATTTGTCTCTTTAGACTTATAATAGTTCTCTGGCTGATCATTGAGGTTGGCCCCTATTTATTATGGTGGCCAGGATCATCTCACTGATAATGACACGCAAAGTGAATGATCCAGTCCAGTGAGCATGCTTGACATGTGTTCTGGACAGGAGTTGGAAAGTCTTCAACTCTTTAGCAAGGTGTGATGATTTGCAGACCTGTACTGAAATCATTGAAGTTGCAACTGGGTGGTTCTGTTGCATTGAATTATGGCTTCGGCTATCTAGGACGCATGTATGACGTTCCAAATTATACAAAGTGGTTTGTCCACCATCTGATTAGGACTTACAATCAGGCGCGGATGTAAAACAAATCACACTCTGTCTGCCTGTTAATGCCTGGCCTTATGGCACGTATATGGTCTTTGTGGAGAGCTACTATGTAGACCTGTGCAACTTGGGGAAAAAGGGAGCCCAGTCAGCAGGGGTACAACTGGAAACTCCACTTTATTTACACGGGAATCAGTGACCGGCAGAGTTCCGTTATTTGTCTCTTTAGACATTTAATAGTTCTCTGGCTGATTATTGAGGTTGGCCCTATATGGGAGTATCGTGGTGGTTGTGGTTTCGCGGCCCCATATCAGTCTATGGTTCTATGGTGGCCGGGTTCATTTCACCTTTAATGACACCTACCTGGTGAAATGTTCCCAGATCCTGTGAGCATGCTAGACATGTGTTCTGGACAGGAGTTGGAAAGTCTCCAACTCTTAAGCAAGGAGTGATGATTTGCAGCCCTGCTCTGGAATCATCGAAATTGCAACTAGGACAGTCTGTTGCATAGAATTATGGCTTCGGCTTCCTAGGACGTGCATGACGTTCCAAATTATGCAGTGGTTTAATCCACCATCTGATTAAGGCTTAATGGCCAGGCGCAGATGTAAATCTAATCACAAAATTGGCCTTATGTATGTGAAGTATAAATTACCCTATGGAATGAGTATACTAGACGTGTGACAGAGGAACTATTGTGGTAAACAAATTAGAGTTGCGCTTTTACTCTTAAAGTAAAAAGTTAAGATGAGATAAAATTTAAATAACTCCAACTATAATTTTTTAATATTATTCCTACATGTAACTACAACATCATAAACAGATGTATATATGAATAACACATGCACTTAATACTCTTAATTACAAACAAAGCATAAATAAAAACAAAGTTAATTAATTGCGAAAACATAAATTAAATCAAACGAACAACACAACAACAACAAAAACAACTAAGAGAGTCCTTATAATTTGTTACTAATTACTTGAACAAGTTGTTTTGTATGGTGTTTTTCTGTTTCCTTTTTTTTCTCTGTATTGTATTGCTTAATTGAAGTGGCTTGTACATACAAGTTTTTTACACAAACTTTTTTAAAAATGGATAAATTAATAAAAAAAATTATGAATTTAAAAGTAAAGAGTGGATTCCACTGCATTAACTTCTAGCAGCAAAAGCAGAGATAATTAAAGAATATAAATACTGCTTGGATTTGAAGTCTAAAATCGAAAACGAAATTAAGGCATTGCAAAAAACTAGCAAACCCCTTTTGGGATTCGACTTACGTCTAATGAACTTCTATTTTACCAAGCAGAAAAGTTTTAATTCAACCACAACGAACGCCATAAATTGGGTGGGTAAATTTTAGGTTATGAAGTAAATCAACTTCAAACACACACTTTTTATAGACAACTCAAGTTTTATTGATATCAGTGCAAAGTAGAAACATGGCAATCAAAAAGACATAATATTTTGAAGCACATTTTGCAACAAAGCGTCATCTATTTTGTCAATGCAGCGTTAAATTTAATCTTTCAAAGCTTCAGTTGTTTGTCGGTTTTCACCTAAGCCCAGTTTTTCGAATGGCTCTAGAAAAAATTATCCAGTAATGTTAAATCAAAATAGGCAGTTAGTCGAAAAAATTTGCCAAAGATAAATTTCTCATGCAATTTAAAGTTCCTTTCACAGAGCCTCTAGAGGTGGCCATGCATTGCTAACGTCAACAAGTTAATCTTCTAGTCTAATTTTCAATACACTACTGTTCAGCGACTATGTTTGTACGAAGTTATACGATCGCGTTATTTTTCGATTTGGTGATACCAATATGGCTCCCTGGAGGCACATTAATATGTTTTGATGGAATCTCACCGTCATTACATATGTTAGCGGGGGTAAAAGGTAACCCAGTCCCCTACAAGGCTAGCAGGAGCCAACTCGGCAATTCCACTATATTTCCACGGGAATCAGTAAAGCCCCAGAGTTCAGCTTTTTGATTTTTTAGCCTTTTAACTATTCTCTAACTAATTATTGAGGTTGCCCCTTCTGGAGTAACGTGGTGGTTGCAGTATGAGTTTTGTGGTTCGGATTATTCACAATGAACACAATGAATGGTCCTGCTTTAGTGAGCATGATTTTTAAATTTTATAATCTTCATGCGTTCTGGATCAGGAGTTGAATAGTCTCCAACTCTTCAGCAAAGAGTGGGGATGTTGGCCTGCTCCGAACTCTTGAAGTTGCAACTAGGAGAGACTGGAGGATAGGCATATCCGAAGGCTTCCTAGGACGAGGATGACGCTACATTTCATCCACAGTGGTATGATTCACCGTCAGGTTATGGCTTACACAGCTAGGTATTGACGTAAATCTTATCACGCACCAAATCCTCAGTGTTGTGATTTAACGCCGCTGTATTATTGTCTCTGGGGCTCTTTGAAAGACTGGATTCACATAAATAATCCACAAATGATGCTCTAAAAGATGAAATTTGGGGTTCTTTGCTGCAAAATGTGTGTCAAAATTTTATCGTTTTAGATGTTATCATACACCTATATTAATTTCCACATTACTTCTTTACCCTGGTTGTCAAAAAGTTAGGACTTTTAAGTCCTAACCTCAAATTTTCCCACACTTTAGATTGGTTTTGTTTTTTGCAAAAATTTAAGTAGAAGTTGGTGTCAACATTTTTAACTATAAATTATTTATGGATGCAAAATAATATTTTTTCCAAAAACTTAAATTTTTGTGGATCGCAAATTCACCCACCCCCACTTCTTAAGTTGTCTTATTTAGCTTAGGGCGACTGATATAAAACAAATTTGCATTTAGCAAACAATTTATTTGCTGTCACTTCTTTTTTTCTCTTTTCCTGAAACATCTTTGTAGTGGGAAATTAAATAATAAATGTATTTTTTTTAGCATATTTGGTTGTCTGCAAAAATTAATTATACTGCATTATTAAATTCATAAATTATATTTTAAGTGAATAAGGAAGCTACGAATAAAAGCATTCACGAATGTCACGTTCAAAATAAAATTTCTTCCTTTTTTGGCAAATTCTGTGGAACAATTTTTGTTTTTTTTGTTTTGTATAATCTCCATATCTAAGCAAAATAGTTGTGTATATTTTAACTCCTTTTTGCATATTTTCTTAATTTAATATATTTTTTTTTCTTTCTTTTTTTTCTTATATTTGCAGAGATAACTTCAAAACTTGTTGTGTGTATGTGAGTGACTTGTTTTTTTTCTCTTAAGGTTTAGTTTAGCTAAACCGCAGTAATAACTCAAGGAAACAGCCATTTACAACAACACAGTTGCCAAAGCCAAAAACAAGGAATACGAAGAAGAAGTAAAAGAAGTTAAAAAAAAAGAAGTTGCCAAGAATAACAAACATCCGAGAACGAGAACGAGAACAAAACTTCAGGAAAACGTCAGTAACATGTTGAAGAAAATGGGAGGCGTAGGCTTGTTAGCTTGCGGTATATTACTGTTATGTGCTGTCAGCAGTGTCAACTCTTATTCAAGTACGTAGCTAAGGGGCCAGCATGCCCACAAACAAAACAACTACAAGAACAACCAGAAAAAAAATTAATATTTCTTCTATTTTCTTTCAAAACACAAAAAGTTACACACAGTTACATAAGTCTACATACGATTGACTTCTTTGTGCTTTAATTTTAAAGACATTCGGTTTGATTTTGAGACCGTAATTTTCATGGCAAATCCATTGAATTCTGTTCGTTTTTCTTAAGCAGAAAAATTTGTTTTGTAAATGTATTTTATGCAGAATATTTGCCATAGAGTCTTTGAACTTTACAAAGCAATAAAACAAACATACATTTTTTAAATTGGCGGGAAATTTACTACTATTCGAAAGATAATCTGCTGACATTATAATTTATATACGACGGCTGGCTCAGAAGAGTTCAAATTTTGAAAAACTTTTTCCAACATTTGGTATCGGCAATAAGGTCGTGAATTACGCTTGACTAAAAACCTTTTTTTTTGCTTTAATTTTAAAAACATTCGGTTTCTTGAACCTGTGAATTTTACTAAACAATATATAATGTTTGTAAGTCTATTAAACATATTATGATTATAACTACTATACTTCTTTGGTTGCTGTAAGGAATTTCGGCAAGCATAAAATATTTTAAAAATTTCATTTTAATATTTTTTGCGTAAAAATTATTTAGTTATCAAATATTTGCAAACGCCTGTTCATTGTGACTAAAGTATTGGTAAATGAAACTATAATTTGTTTACCGCAACTATAAATTATTTGAAATAAAAATAATATTGCTATTGTGATCATAGCACAACTATGTTTTTTTTCTCTGCATGTCCTCCAGCTGTTCGAAAATTAAGCTGCCAGAGTTGATTGAAAACCGAATGTGTAAATGAGCCTTAATTAATGGCTGATCTTTAATAATCCGACTATGTATAACTGCTGAACTATAATTAAGAGCATGTATATAGTAATTGGAATATGCAGTTAACTTCAAATTTCGGAGTGAAAAATCTCTTATAAAACATCTCTCCCAAACATTCTTAGAATATGGTAGAGCAAATGTTTGCTATTTAAAAAAGACAATTAATATGATTTTAAGCCACCCAAGCGACTTAACATTAAAATGTCGTTTGCAATTGAAACTGTAATTGACAATTATTTTTAAAAATAAATCTTAAGGGTGTCAAACTCGATTATTCTGTATTAAAATTTCAGTATTCATCAAATCGTATGACATGATTTTTTTTTAAAGAGAAGTAGCACTTCAGGCAACAATGCCTATTAATCAAGTACCGTGCTACATTCTTTAGGAAGGGGATATAGAAGTATTGCGACAGGAGGTAAAAGTAGAAGGATAGTTACGGAAATTAACTGTAGTATGACAGCTCAATAACCAGTGACTAAGCGTTCATCACTGAGCAGCCCTACCAATAGTAAATTTTTATTTGTAGAGAAAAAAACCAAGGTCCTTGTTGGGAATCGAACCCACAACCCCCAGGGATGTAAGCTAGCACACTACCTATTAGTCTACAGGGACACCTTATCATCAAAATATGAAATTTTCACCAAAATATTGAATCTTTCTTTAATTTAAATAAACTTTAACTTCTATTTGGCTTTATAGTTTACGAAATAGAAACTTTTTTTAATGCAAAAAAAAATTAAACGTATGTAGACTTTTGTAACTGTGTGTATGTATGTGGGAAAAGCAAAATATTTTAACATGTTTTTTTTTTCAATATTGCCTTTTCTTATAATTGTGTTTCTTTAATTTCCTTAAATTGTTACAGAGAAAAAAATAATAATTCAAGTGTTGAAGTTCTTTGTTACCACACGTTTCCCAGCGAAATATTCCTTTTCTTTTATTTTTCATTTAGTTTATTTCAGTTGTAGTGTTCTTAAGTTTTGTATATATCTTGTAAACGATTTTTAAAGTTTTTAATATTCTTTATTTGTTTATTAAAGCACAAATGGTTCAGCTTATAGTTAATAATGTAGATTTTATTCCTTTAACTATTTTAATAGACATTCTTCCGAAATTAATGTGATTATTACCAAGCACTTCTCAATAAACTGAAATCTGCTAGATAAAATAATTTTAATAAAGGACGAACGAAGAGATATGAGAAGTTAATTAACTCTTCTTTAACACCGCCTATTTATTGTTCTTTAAGGCTCATTAAGAAATCAAAAGCAAATTAATCAGCTGATTATACATAGGGTTGCCATAGTTTAAAATTATTTTCGTTAAAAATGTTATGCGATTAACGACTTTTACCAGTTAGGTTTTCTTCAATTCTCTTCACGTTGTTTGGTGATTGAGATTTAAAATTAAACTGCACAACTTAATTTAATTTAAATTTTAGGAGAATTAAATTAAACATTGAGGCAAATACAAATTCGCCTATAAATACGGTGAAAGAATGAATGCATGATTAAAAGATAGCATACTACAGCCAAATATCTTTTGTATGAACTATTGATAGCAAATTCTCTTCACTCAGAAGATACTGATCCACTATGACATAAAGCGTTAAAGATCATTAGAATGTATACTCGAGTCTCATCTATTCTCAAAATCTGCACGAGCTGTTAATAACAATGGGCAGTCTAATTGCACCGCCCTTTAGAAAGCCAGTCAGCTTTCTAATGTTTTTTTTTAAGAAGAGATATCGGATATCAGCCGGGAAGGTATACTACTTTGTTTTGCCGCAATTTTGGTAATTTTCAGTCTTGACGGTTTATATTTGGCAGTCGTGAAATAGACACGTGGCAAATTTATAATCGAAAAATATTCTTTAAACCAACGTGTATTATCGTTAAAACATTTTATCTAAATCAATCATCAATTACTGTGACGATAAAAAAGTTATGTGAAATTTTTGGAAGTGACTGATTTTTCGTGTAGTGAATGATTTCGAAGAAAGACGATCTGTAGGTAATAGGCCCAAGGATGGGCGACAGCGTACGGCAAGATCGCGTGAAAACTTTACTGCTGCTCAAAAAAGTGTTCAAAACAATCCACCAACCTCAATTCGATGTCGTGCTCAGAAGCGTGGTCTTCAAAGTATAACTTTGGCCACAATTTTGCACAAGGATTTGTATTTGTTTCCATATAAAATTCAGTTGATACAAGAGCTTCCTCCACAAAAAAATTTACACCACCGTACATATCGCAAGAGGATGTTACAGATCGCCTATGGCAGTTTGGTGTTCAAATCGGTCAGGAAGAATTATTGGACCTTACTTATTTGAAAATGAAAACGGCGTAACGGTAAATGTGAATGGGGAGCGACATCGTGATATAATTGAGAACTTTTTAAAGCCACAACTGCATGCTTTGGGTTTGAATAACAACAAGACGGTGCTACATCATATACAACCAGGAGCCAGGGAGCCTCTTTCCACAACAAGTTATTTCAAGAAATGGTGATGCTGATTGGCCCCCACGCTCGCCTGATTTGACTGCTCCAGAGGTCTTTCTGTGGGGATAAAGCAAGGCTTACCCAGACAAACCAGAAACGCTTGAGCAACTCAAACAAAATATTCGTGATGAAATTAAGGAAATACCACATGAGATGGGTGAAAATGTAAAAAAGGGTTTGCATTTGTTATGCAAACAGAGGCGGATATTTATCTGATATTGTTTTCCATAAATAATTGCCGACATAAAACCAAGCATTTATCAATACAAGATCTATTCTCTTTCATTTAATCAAAAATTATAAACAAACAAAGTAGTACACCATTCTGGCGGACACCCTAAATGAGGACTTTTAATATATTTCGGTGAAACGTTCAAATTGTCAGCTGTGCACATCTCCGTTGGGGAGATAAACCCAGTTGCATTGTTTCTAAAACTCTCTATCTGCTTCAGATTTCTATTTTGATTATGTTTCTGCCTATTCAGATCTGCTACTCTCCCTTCAGATAAAACTATATGCTTTACATTTGCCAAGTGTCGGGGAGCCCAGCTCTATTCGTGATGCCTAAATGATCCGGTTTAATAAGGCGTTCGAAAGGCAGCCATCAATTAAACTCCTACGAGCTATGTGCCCTAAAAAATAGCTAGGTTGCCATTGTTAAGGCAAAATTTATTACATTTCTCACTGGCATGAAGTTATAATGAAAAGAAAGTGGGAGGGAGTACTTTCCTTAGTGACATATTTTTGTATTCGTGGCCCTACTATTATCATTTCCATAATCATCTAGGTATTCCTTGGAAATTCCATTGTTAATTCTTTATTGTGATTCAATTTCCTCCCACATAGAATGTATCAGAATCGAATAACGACTGATATAACTGGTTCAACAAAGTGAAAAATTTGCCAGTAAAAAATGTTTGAGAAAAGTAGCGATTTTTTATTTAAAACACAACGGTGTTTATTGTATAGCACGCGTCTGGTTTAGAAAGTATAGGTTATAAAACAGAAAGCAGAAAACTTGTTTAAATTTTTCCTTTCCTCGACGCGTATTATAGATTAGGCAAAAATATTTATGGCATTAAGTTAGTAACAGCGTTTTTCAAATAATTCGATTTAATGTGCTATCTTGTTTCTTTCCATAAAAATTTTAATTTTTACATTATTGCGATTTTTTGTTATAATAGCGTTTTTTTAGCCAAATTGGCGATTTTTTTATGACACAATCTTTTATAAGTTTAGTTTACAAATCAAAAAATTTAAATTTTTTTTAAATAGTTTTAAACAAGTTATCTCTTATTATGTTTCCTTAAATCCTCCAAAATATTTCAGCACTTTACTCTTTATAAAAGTAAGAAAAAAAATGTTTTCAAAAAATACTATCAACACAAAAAATATTTTCCCTCAATGTTGTTTGTTAATTCTTTCTCCAAAATCATCATCAAAACTCAACCTCATCATTTGTATTATAAAATTATTATTTTCAATTCAATTTTAATTTATTAAAAAAAATACTCCCTTCTTTATTTCTTCCCCTAAAAAAAACTCAAAATCTATTTTTAATTTACAAAACACACAAACCGAAAATAAAACAACTTATCCCCCTAAATGCAATTATGTTGCCATTGAAAACAACAACAACAAAAAATTAATTAATAATGTATATTTAAAAACCAAAAAAAAAACAAAACTATAATTTAATTTGAAAAAACTGAAATTCTAAAACACCAACAACAACAACTGCTTATACAACTACAATTACAACTTCAATTTAACAACCACAACTTCATGACAACAAAATGTTACATTAAAATATTTTTGTTTTAAAATAACTCAAACATAAATACTGCATTAGAGTATGGGCGTCCCTGCAATGATATTGGCTGTTTGCCCACTGAGGAATGTGTCATTAGCACTGATTCATGCAGTTATGGTCAGCGTGATGGCAAAGATTGTGGCAGTTATCCTACTTGCAGAAAGAAGTCTGGCGTCAGTACCTCTTCTTCAGCATCGTCGGTTAATCCTTCAGGTGATTATTATTCTTTTTCTTTTTATTTATTTTTCTTTTATTTCTTTCTTTCTTTAAATGTTCGTTTTAGTTTTATTGGTTCTTATTTTAGGTTTAATGTCTTAAGTGTTTTAAATGTATTTTATGTTTTAATTATGTTTTTATTTTATTCATTTTTATAGCACAGACAAGGATAGAATTAGATTTAAGGTTTAGCTAAAGTACGAATAGTAAATAATATTTAAGGCATATTTTATTAGGTGAAGATTATCACATTTGTATGGCGACCACAACTAAATTTGTACCGACTTAATAACATTTTGTGGATACCTATCATTAAATAAGACGATGTAAATGGCTTCTTAGGTATTTAAATACTAATATGACTTTATATACATGTATGGATGCATGTAAATAAAAATCATGCTTAAGGAGTCTTAGTTCTGTGAAACCAATTAAAGTTAAGAAGCATAACAGCTTTACTTCAGACTAATTTTTTTAGAAACCATAAATCTGCTTTTATTTACACTACAAAGATTATTCCTCTGTTGATTATTTCGTAAAAAATCCTTTTTTAAAATGCCATTAAGGCAAAATTTATAATAAAAATAATTTTGCTAAAGTTGTAATCTGTTACTTTCGTGAAAAATTATGAAATTTCTTTGGCAGTATGTCGTTCTATCAAGCAATGTTTTCGGCAACTTTATTTTTTCAAAATTTCGCACCAGCAGCAAAAAATGGTGCTTGTCTAAAGGTAGTAAAAATAAAAGTTTTCTTCTAAAGCCTTTGAGCAACATTTATTTCTTTTGAATTCAATTCAATTTATTTATTTTCCAAAAAATTCTTATAAAAACAATAACTTAAACTAACAATATACTCAAACCATAAAAGCATCTAGCCGTTCAAACTTGCGCGGTATATAGAGCTACAAGGTGGCCTACGGAACTCTCCGTTAGGCCCTATATATGATCTTAAGCCAAGGCACGCAACTTAGATCCGTCTCTCCCATCACCTAAGCCGCTCCATCTGGGCAGAAGAAATTCCAAACCAAGCCGGAAAAGCATAGGAGATAATAGGACGTACGATCTGGCGGTACACCAAAAGCTGTACTATTTTATCGAGTCCCCTTCTGCGCCTTAGCACGCCTTGATATGCGCAACAGGCCCTCTTGGTGCTCTCAAGCACATTATCGATGTACCAATACGACTCATGAAAGTTGACGCCAAGTTACTTTAGCCTATTTAATGTTCTAATAGTGTACGCTCCAATACTTAAGCACGGTCTGAAAGATCTGCAATTCGGGTATAAATATTTACGCCTTCCTTTAAACATCATAGCCACAGTCTTATGAATAATTAGGATGAGGCCCCACCTTTTAAAGTAGTCCGTTAGTGTTGTCAAGTATTGATTGACTCAGTCGTTAACAGTCCTTGCCCTAGCTCCTGAAGAAGCAATAAGGATGTGGGGGAGGAGGTGTATCTGACATGAAGACATTGTATAAAACCGGTTCCAGCAATGATGTCTGTGGCACTCCCGCAAAAATCGAACCCTTATGAGAGAGGATGTCTTCAATGCGAACCCTAAAAGAGCGGTCCCTTAGAAAGCTATCAATCATATGGCAGATGCCCGTACCAAATTCCATACTCAACAGCTTAACAAATGAGGCCATTGTGTCAAACGGTGTCAAAGGCTTTGGCAAAATCCAAACTTACTGCAATTGTAGGGCATCTCTCATTCAGACCCGTGGCAACATAGTCCGTGAGTACAACAAGTGCGTGTGTCGTCGAAAGTCCGAAATGTAAATCTTTTAAAATATCGTTGCCAGTAATAACGTCATTGATTTTTGCCTATTTCTGTTGAAAATTTGAATAATTTAGGTCTGCAACATTGTTGCCAAAAAAAAAAAAAAAACATGTTCAGATTAGATTTATAGCGGTTGGACACATTTGAGCTCAGGAAGTATATTGGCTTAAGACACACACTTTTCTTAGGCAACTTTAGGATGTTGATATCAATGTAAAGCAGAGATATGGGAATTAGTAATTGAGTATGATGTTGGACAAATGTCCACATGTAGCACGTCGGCAGATTTGTCGTCTTTTTAAAAATTTTGCAACAGAGCTTTGCTTAATTCATCCTTTAAAGCGTCAATTGCTTGCAGGTTGTTAACAAAAACCCAGTCTTCCAAATCTTCACAGAGAAACTAATCCAGCGGCGTTAAATCACAAGACCAAGACGGCCAATCGGCATCGTTAAATTGAGAAATTACGTGGCCGGGAAAATTCTCATTAAATATTTTGGCTGTGTGGCTTGGTGCACCATCTTTCTGAAACTAAAGGTCACTGATGTCAACATTAATCAATTGGGGCCATTTTTCCTCCTCCGCATAAACTAATTTCCTAATTCTGGAACAATGCGTTGCATGAATAGGGGTCATCCGAACGACAAAAGAAAAAGATGATTATAAAGAAGAAATGCCTTTTATCTGAAATGATAAATTTTGTGTGCTTAATGATTCAACAAACCTTTTTCAAGATATTCCACCTGCAGCATATATCAAACGACATCAAGCATTGAAGATTTTTATATGGGCTCCTAGCAGCATTTCGCATGAAATCATAAACACAGTACCAAGATTTTCATATGAACATAAAAATATGAATGTTGCAGAATTAGTGATTTGTTAAAATTATAGAAACATAGGAAATTTATCTTGCAACATGCAAGCAATACTTAATTAAAAAAATAATAACCATTAACTGCAATGATTTTTATGTGTTCAAATTTAAAATATTACTGTTGCAGCATACATTAAATAGCGGAAAACGTTAAAGATTTCTGATAGTAATGGAGTCTTTAGTGTCTGTTAGCGATTGGTTTCGCATCTGCCTCAAATTTGGCACATTTTGGCGTCTCTAAGTTGGCTTGATTTGTTCACCACAATCATGTATTGCCAATAAATACCATAATATTTTTTTCGCGACCATAACATAATGATGTTTTTTCTATGCATATTGATTCCTCATTTTGCGCTTCATAATTTGTAAGCTAAGGCCGTAATTTAAAGACAAGTAATTTAAAAATTGTGACAGTAACTTAAAGGGGAATTATTAGCAAATATAAGTACTTAATAAAATACTGAACAATAAGCTGCACTTAAAGAAATTGACGCGACAATAACATTTAGCACTAAAAATACTTAAGTGAATGTTTATGTACTTTAAGACAGACATAACTAAAGCGACTTTTGAATAGATTTTCACGTTATTTTCTTAGCAACAAACAAAATATTTTAGGTGCTTAGAAAGAAAATTTTATGGCAAAACATTCTGTCTTCGTAAGGGTCCATAGTTAACTTAAGTTTAGGATTTTGTTTAAAATATTTAATTTTATTTCGCAATAGTTTTAATTTAGTTTAATTTAATTTTTTTTTATCATTTTTTATTATTATTTAAAAACTGTAAACGTTAATCTTAAGGTTATTTATAATTATATACGAATAAAATATTCAATTATTTTCAACTACTAAAACAAAAACTCAAATTAAAACCAGTACACGAAACTGCATAATATATTTTTGAATAATAACTCAAAATCTATTGAAACAATTTGCAAATTTTAAACATGTGCATTTGGTAAATTGAACACAATTGAAAAATAAAACGTTTAACATCAATTAAATGTTCACAGCTTAATAATTTCATCATACATCACAGTGGGAGTTTGAAAAATAATTTACAAATATTCAATTGAAAAATCAAACACTACAAACAAACAAACATACAAATAAACACAAGCCAAGCTTGAAATGCATTTTAAACAACAGCAACTTAATGGCAAAATAATCTTTAACTAAAACAAACACTTTAATAAAACAAGGCAACACATTTTAAAAGATTTTTATTTCCAAATAATTTTTGTTAAAAAAAAAACTTTTCTTTAAATAACAGCTTTTTTTTAGATTTGAAACTCATTAATCATCAAAGTAGTTTGTTTAATTTAATATGTTGAAATTTTAAAGTAGAAATTTTTTCTTTTACTTCGGCAACACTACCCCGGCTTTTAGTGTTAAGGCTGTTCCTCAACCCCCACAGCATGTTTTAAATGTAGTTGGTAAATTTTTCTTAAACCCTTTTTTATAACAATTAAATAAAATATATAAACAAAATATAACATTTATAATAAAAATTAAACAAAAAATTAATGAAACATCATCATACTAATGGTAACACTCATATTTTGTCTCTACTCTCTTTTCTTCTTCCATTTTGTTTTATTTTTGATTTATCATTTTTTTATTGTCTACCTGTACCTGCAACACTAACATGCATTTGTGTTTATGTTTGTTCGTATGCACTTTACTCATGTTATAAAATGTGTACGGGTGCGTGTATGTGTGTGTGTGTGTGTGTGCAGGATCCAGTTTAAAACCTGGACCAGAATTAAATATTTTCTCATCTGGTTCTTCATCATCCTCAAATCCCACTCATACTTATATCAATCACAATGGCAATGGTGCTAAGCCTGGCTCATCAGCGATGGGCAATAACGGTTATCAAGTTGGTAACGGTTACATGCACAAAAATAACAATAATAACGGTGGCTACAGCACTCACAGTAATAATAATAATAATAATGGTCACAATGGTGGCAACGGTGCCTCAAATGGTAATGGTCAAAATGGTGGCAACGGCCAATACAATAATCCGTCTATCATTGATCCCCATTACGTGTTTGGTGCACCGCAGTCAATACCCGTTTTACCCAACCTGCCTATCTTCCCTTATAATTCACCTACTTTAGCTCCAACTTTTCAACAATTTCCCCAACCTAATCATCCAGGTAGCGTACTCAATCCAGGCGTTCCCCATGGTCTACAGCCGGTGAATCCATACAATCCACCGTTCGTATTTGGTCAACAACCCTTCTATAATGCACCCGGTGGTACTGGTGGACCACCCGGTGGCAGTGCTGGCATTTTAGGTGGAAGTGGTGGTGGTTTAGCTCCCTATCCCGGCGGCTATCCAAGTCCAAATATGTACAATAAGCCTCCGCCACAATATCAAAATCAAAATCCCTACAATCGTCAAACACAAATTCATCCAAATTCAGCTGGGCCTTCGAAATCTTTAACAACAAAAATGACTTTGATTCTTTCATTTATTGTTGTTTTAATGCAAAAACTAATGCAATACAGCACGTAATATTTTTTTAATTTCAGTTTGATTTTAATAAATTTTTAATTTTTATATATTTTTTTTATATTTTCATTTCGTAAAAATTTTATTTTTTTTTTAAATAATAAAAAATATGATAAAAGGCTACAGGTATAAAATATTTTGCAATATTAAAATAAAATGTATAAAAAAATGTAAATGATTGAGAAACTGATTATTTAAACAAATATTATTAATTTCAAAAAAAAAAATAATTTTTATAAAATTATTTCCATTTTTCTGCTAATAAATAAGAATTAAGTTTTTTAAAGCTTCAAAGCAACAAAAAAAGCTGAAAAATTATGAAAAGTTTTTTGATTTTTAATTTAAACCAAGTCACACCCAAATTTAATTTAATTTTATATTATTTTTAAAAGTCAATCTATATAATAAAATTTATAAACATAACGACTTGGATATATATAGAATTGATATTTTGAATAGCATTAAATAGAGAAAAAAAATCCTGGAAAATCCTACTTAAAAATTATAAAAACTTTTCACGATTATTATTCTGGACAATATAAGTTTCAATTTATTAAGAAAAAAATTTTTGAAAGTTTAAAGTTGTTATAAGGTAAAAGCTCTTATTTAGCTTTGATAATATTCAGCTTTATTAAATTATCAGTTAGTAAATCTTTTTTTAAACTGAAAGCTTCAAAATAAATTTTATAAAATTAATTATTAATTTTATAAATTTACGTTTGATTGCCAAAGCTTTAGTACAATATTTTAAATCATTAAAAAGAATATCCCTGGCTTAAATCTTATAATACACTATATATTGTGGTTCTTTTTTGAAATTCTTCATTACCCCAATTAAATTTGATTTAGCTTGTTTTTGATTAAATATTTATTATGATTTTGTTTTTTCTTTCAATATTTCGATATCTTAATGGATGCTATTATTACGGAAATGAAGAACAGTACAATATAAAAAATAGATTTCACTTAGTTTTCACATTGAGTGATGTTATGTTTATTCCTTTAAAAAACGTTTAGTTTACCCACTTCCGATACCAATTTTTAATACATATAATTTTCTCTTCATTTTTCTTTTATTCGCCGAGTCCATTATCGGCAGATGTAACTTATACAGCTCCTTTTTTAGGTTCTCAGCTTCTAACTTGTCAAAGTTTATTAGAGTTTAATTTTCTTCTTTTACAATTTCTCTTCCGATACCAGTTTAGTTTATGAAGTTCTTTTATTGCAATATGATTACATACAACACTTTCAAGTTTTAAATTAAATTAAACGATTTATTCACACAAATAGACTTTTAAGCACACAAAACCACACTATGGTAACTTTACCACCTAAAAGCTGCTGTATCAACATTTATATCTTCACTCACTCATGTTCACAACTGAATTAATTCTCAACTCTTAAGTCTTCAAACAAAAAAAAAAACTAAACTCTGCAGCTTCCTAGCATTATTATTGTACATTAGGTAAAACTAAGCTGGCGCGAAGCTTTACTAGTTTTCCTTAAATTCAAATTTAATAAATTTAAATTATTTTAAATCTTTTGCTCTAGGCACTAAAAAACAATTAACAATAATTGTCATGTTGAATTAAGAATTTACAGAAAAAGCTTAAAAGCTTCTTAAAACTAAAGCAAGAGTTTACTTTGCAAACGAACTATTTATATTAGACTGTATGTCTATTTTGTTAGATAATGTTTCAGCATAGAAAGTTTGCGGTGTTAAAATAATGAAATAATATAAAATAAATAAATGTTGAACAGGAATTCTGAAGGTTAATACACATTTGTTAATGCAATAATGTTATTTGTATTATTGGTTCAGTATTACAGTTTTTCACTGTAGTCATTGATATATGCAACGTTGCCAGATATACAAAATTGATGATACTGTAGTTATGCTTACTAGACTTTTGGCGACTCGTTTCAACTCATTTTCGCTCAAGTATGAAGAGTTAACTTGTTCGCTCCTTAATTTTTTTCAAAACATTTTTCCGCTAGGCTCAAAGAGGCAATAAGGAATATTGCCATTTGCCAAGCCCTTTTAGGCGGTTTTTTAAAAGTATAAAACAGCTGTGTATATTTGTTTCGCTAGTAACTGAAATGCTGTTACCATTTCTTTTGATGTAAACCATCACTGGCTGTTTGTTCGATATGATCGGCGAGCCTGTTTGATGTGATGACATCACTATCAAATCGTGTTCCTTCGACAGTATGGAACACGGCTTGATAGTGATGTCATCACATCGAAAGCTTATGTAATGACGGCCTTAGCCGAAAGCAATGACAACAGTATAAAAAACTGTTGAACTTAAAGTTTGAGATACTGGGATAATTTTGTCAGATTTGACAAGACAAGAAATTGAATTAAACATTGTCAAAGAAAAAAATATTTTATTTAAAGATACTTATTCGTTTGAATATTCATTTACAAACTGCTTCAATATTGACAAATCAAAAACGTTTATTAATCAAGAAAAGAGATCCTTCTTTGTACTTTTTAAAAAACATTAAGGATGGACTTTTTTTTCAAACATTTTGCAGGAAAACTAAAATAAATAAATCTCCTTTGCAAATTCATTTAAAAAAAGTTTTAAAACGCAAAATCTTCTTTTGTTAAACACAAAATCTGTTTTTGCGGTTATGCTATGGACGACTTCATTAGCACAACTCATCAGCTGTGATAGGGTCGAATAGTTGGTTGCATTTTATTGCAGTTCTTTTGTTCGCTTATTTTTTCTTCAATTCTCCAGCTCCACATTAAGTGCAAATAATGCTAAAGGAATATTCATTCTTGCATGTAAATTTATTTTTATTATTTTATTTCTTCTACTACATGAGTATGTGCAAGCCTGTGTATTTATTCGGTAGAGGGCAAGAAAACGTAAAACCCACCAGGAACAACCAACTGACTATACTGCTTGACTATGAAGTTTTTTTTATGTCTGACGTAGGCAGCAATTAAGTTGAAATTCTAGTAAAAACGTAAGATCAAGACAGACTTGACAGCAATCTGTGGTAAAGGGCGTAAAGAAGTAAATTAAAAAAAATAATAATATAAAATCTTCAATAAATAATCAGTTTCTATAATTATTTTACAATACAAAAAAAATTATAACAATACAATAATAAATAAAAAACAATCAAAACAAAAATAGAACTTTAAATAAAATTAATGCCAAAACTCAAACTAAAAATGTAAAATATAAAAATAATATACCAAAATTTTAATTGTTCAAAAACTGCAACTAAACAAAAAGAATTCTAATTAAAACCACAAAAAATACAATAAAAATAATTAAATAAATAAATAAATAACTAAATCAATGAAAATGTATGAATGTAAAACAAATTATGCAACTTAAGGTTTTCTGTTAACAAAAAGAATATTAACAATTACTTTAAACAACGAATTAATTAAAGAAAGCATTGTAAACAATATTTTATATTTTATTTAAATAAATAAAAAAATTCAAAAAAAAAAGAAATTATAAAGAATCACAAGGCACAAATGCTGTATATTTAATTATATTTATCAAGCAAAATATTTTATTTTATACGTATACGTATTAATTGTTAAATGTAATAATTTTTATAAATTCTTTAATAGCCCTTAATAGCAACAGATTTTTGTTTTGGAAGCCTAAAATTCTTTTTTATTAAAATTAAAAAAATATGTCAATAAATAAATAAATAATAAAATTATATTATTTATCTATTTGTTGAAAGTTTCCCTTAATCTCATTAATCAATCAATCTTATTATTTTAATAAGTAAATCAAAAAAATTTTCATTGAATATTAAACAACAAATTCTTGGCAACATGTTACCAGCAAACAGCAACTTCACTCACTTTTGTAAGTTTTTTTTTTAATATTTTTTATTTTTATTTAAATGTTTGGCTAATCAACTTATTTAATTATTTTTATGGTTAATTAAAAATTATATTTTTGTTTTTTTTTCTTATGTTGCCAGCAACATTGCATATAGCAATATATGTTAGTAACATTTTAATTTCTATTGAAAGCCTAGTATTCAATATTTAATATTACATGTCATTATGATATAAATGAATTTATATTGAAGAACCAGTTCTCTGTTAGTATTTTGCAAATCATGTGAAAAATAACTGACAACATTTACATAACTTCAATTCATCATTATGGTAACAAAAACACACAACAATGCATCGTATATAAATATAAGAAAAATTGCAAAATTCTATAATTCTGATGGATATTACATATCAGAAAACTGAGATTTTATTGCTTTTAAATATACCTCACTAAATTGAAGCTGATAGCTGCTAGCTTCAATTTCGCAAAAATTAATTTCAATCCACAATTTTCACAACAAGAATAGACCAGAGCAAAAATATTTTCTATTCATTTCGTACATTTTTTTCTACGGGTTATTGACAGCCTTATGCATTAAATGACGAAGAAAATAAATTTTCTTATTAAAAATGATTCATGATTTCGTATGAAATGCTGACAAAAAACCACAAAGACGAAGTAGATAAGAAACAATATTGCTCTAGAAGTACTCACTTCAGTTTGCTAAAAGTTACAAAGCGAGTTAGGCAACATATTTTTCAATTGGAAAATGTTTCTGTTAAAATTTTTTTCAACTGAAAAATGTTTCTGTCAACATTTTTTTTAACTGAAAAATGTTTCTGTTAACATTTATATCCAACTCAAAAATGTTACTGTAACATTTTTTTTTCAACTCAAAAAAGTTTCTGTCAAGATTTTTTTCAATTGAAAAATGTTTCAACATTTTTTTCGACTGAAAAATATTTGCGGCAACATTTTATTCAACTGAAAAATATTTCGCCAGCATTTGTTTTTCAACTTAAAAATGTTTCGGACAAAATTTTTTTCAACCGAAAAATTTTTGCGGCAACATTTTATTCAACTGAAAAATGTTTTGCCAGCATTTGCTTTTCAACTGAAAAATTTTTCGCCAGCATTTGTTTTTCAACTGAAAAATGTTTCACACAACAGTTTTTTTTACAACTGAAAAATGTTTCTGAAAACATTTTTTTCAACCGAAAAATGTTTCTGGCAACATTTTTTTAACTTCCAAACGATATGAGTAGCATTTGAGCCTTTTGTATTTAGGGTGCGCTATGTTGTTTGTTTATGCAATTGAAATGATGTTGCATACTTAAAGGCAATTAAAATGGCAGTTTTCTGCTAAAGCGCTACTAGCAAATTGTCAAAATTTTTGAAAAAAATAATAATAAATGTTGCATTACAGTTTTCGCAACACATTACTAACCTTTAATAACAAAACTAATTTTGTTAAGTTAGGTTGTTAGCAACATGTTTATGATAATTTTATGTTAAGCAACATTTTTAAAACATAATCTGATGTTTTAAAAATTTGGTCGATTCGTGATGGAACAGAATTTTGCGATTTTATTGCTTTTATTTAATAAAATTAAAATTAAGCATTCGAGAAAATAAAATAAGGAAATAATACCGCGTGCATGTCCACTATACATGCAGGTTGCTGATGAAATAGTTTTAAAATAAAGCACATAATAAGCAAAAACTTGAGCTGTTTTGTAAAATTGCATTCTATATAAAAGACGTTTATACCTTTTCATATTATAGAATATATGTTAACAGATATATTTCGCCTGTTATTTTTTCAATATTAAAATAGTACTTTTTATGCAAAAGTATACCATTAATGTTTCTTGATAATATTTTTGTTTTTAAATGAATTTTCACAGCACAATACTAGGCTTAATATTACAATTTGAATATTTAAAAATTTTATAAAAGTTTTTAACTACTTTTTCTGAATTTCTAAAATTAACATTTTTTAAATAATTTTTATTTACAAAAAAAAAAAAAACTGATGTCTTGAAAATATTATTTCATATTATAGTACCGATTTAATATCATTTTTGTTTTCAATGTAAAATTTATTATCACATTTAGTTTAAAAAATATTATACTAATCACTAAACTAAGTCATACTCAATGTAGTTTCAGAAACATTTTGAAATTTATTTTATACAAGTTTGTAATTTTTTTTTTTATTATTTATACAATAAACAGAATCCATTTTAAGAAAAGGGGTTTTTTAAAATAATTTAATTAAATGATAATCATTTATTTTGGGTGATATGAAAACAAATTCATCATTTAAATTATATTTTTTTAATGTAGAAATTTTAAAACGCGCTTTATTAAGAAAAATAAAAACGCTTTTGTTGCATTCATTTTATTAATAATATGATAATTTTATTATAAATCAAATTTAACTGAAAACTAACAAAATTTGTTATTAATAATTAAAATTATATTTTATTGATTTTTTTATTATTTTATTAATACTTTTTTTCAGCGTCAAATTTTTATATAAAAATTTTTATAAAACAAACTATATATTTTTTTTAATAATAAAATTATATTTTATTGATTTTTTTTTATTATATTATTAAAAATTTTTTCTAGCTCCAAGTCTTTATATACAAATTTTTATAAAATTTATTTTTATTTTCAATATTTCTCCACACCATTGGTTGGCATTTTCAGAAACAGAAACTGAAATTATATCGAATGGGTAAATTTAAGGTTAAGAAGTAAATTGTATCTAATACCAATTTAAAGTAGAAATATGGCAATTAATAATAGAGTATGATATCGGTTAAATGCCCACCTCTAGCACGTCGGCAGACATCCGCACTTTCTACAAAATGTTTAAGCATATTTTACAATGCAGCGCCAATTTCAGCTTTCAGGGCTTTAGGTATTTGAGAGTTGTGCACGTAATCCCAGCCTTGACTAACTAGCGGAGTTAAGTCATAAGAACAAGGCGGCCAATTGACATCTTCCAATCTAGAAATTAAGCGACCGGGAAATTTCTGATGCAATAACTGAGTTATATGATTGGGTATGTGGCTTAACAGCCAAGACAAAAACGTTTAACTTAAACAGGGCTCAGTCACTTGGCTTTAATTCTTGAATTAATTGAACTTTATAAGGTACGATATAAGAAAATGAAGATTTTTATGCAAAATATTAAGCAAAGTATCTCTAGTTATGTCTAGTTTTTGCTAAAGTTGACGACTTGATGTTCCAGGCTCAGTACCAACACTTTGCTATACAGCGGCTGTATTTGCATCACTAAATCCACTACGAACGTATGTTTTGTTTTATTGTCAGCAACAATACTGTAAGCCTCGAATTTAGCGATTAAATAACGCACAGATGTCTCAGCAGGAATATGAATAAAAGTTATTCAAAGTTTACGAAGTGCTGCAATGATATTTTCACTATTTGGATAGTAAATTTTCAAAATTAGTATTCTTTGCTCAGAAGTGTTACGTTGTAGGCTTAAAATTAACTTTTTAAGCAATAAAAAAAATTTTAAATATAATTTTTTAATAAGTTTTTGCTGTGTGTGTAGAAGTGTTTTTGAGTCTTGCTATCTATGCTATGTTGATTTTATGAAAATTCTCATAGAATCAGTTTAGCTTTGGATATAAGACTCTTAGGATTTTCTATACAATATTGGGGTAAAACTCACTGATGAGCTGCTTGAGCAATAGTGAAATTGCAAAATGGCAATGCTCTCCCCCGCAGTAATACATTTCAAATATTTTTTTTTAATAAATGTTTTATGAGAATATCATAAGATGTTTATTTTATAATAAATATTTTGTGAGAATATCATAAAATATTTATTTAAAGGAATCAAACACGAAATAAAATTTCTTATAATTTTGAAATACAAAAAGATTTATATCATTTGATTTTCTGTTCCTGAAGATGCCACCCAATTGTGTGGTGAAATACTAAAATTAAAAATTAATTTTATAAAAGTTTTCACATAAAGACATGGCGCTTTAAAATAAGATAAAAATGGCTGCGGAAGTGTAATGAGAAATATCTGGGGATTTTTTTGTGGTCGTTTTCCTTTTGTTTAAATTAGTATTTTTTAATATTATGTAGAATTTATTTTCTAAAAATTTTTCTTAAACATCGCATTTAATTGCCAAATGCTAACAATAAAATAACAGGAATTGATAGGCGCTTAGATTAAAATTTCATTATTAAAGTAATTTTCTACAATTACTTTGACAGCCTTTTACTTTTCATAAAAAAAAATTTGAATTAAAATTTTTTTAGCTTCAAACAAATTTTAATTTATTTATTAACTGTTGCAGGATGCAAAAAAAATTGTTTTGTAAATATCCGTCCATTGGCAATGAATTAAGTTATATTTTCTGCTCATAGTTTATAAAAATTGATTATAATTTAAAGCAATAACTAAATGCAAGTAATAAATAAAAATTTAATTAATTGCAAACATTTTAGCATAAATAATAATTAACTTTAAAAAATACATAAAACAATTAAATATATAAAAATATTAATATTTTATTCATCCCAAAGAAACAAAAAATAAACAAAAACAAACAAAAAAAAGGCATACAAAAATGTTACTAACAAAATATACATGCAACAAAATAACAATAACAAAAAATGGCATTATAAATTTAACTGAAACAGGGTTAATTAACAACAACAACAACTAACTGCTAAATAAAACAAATGTGTTCAATTTTTTTTTTATATTATTTTTATTGCAAATTTTTGTAATATTTTATAATTACTAATTTTAATATTAAACAACAAGCAATTGGTGACCGTAGTTAAAAATCGTAGTGTGTAAATAAAATACATTTTTAAATTTTCTTAGAAAATTTATTGTAAATAATTAACAAATGCATTTGCAAAATATTTATTATAAAAATAAAACGCAAATTAAAAAGACTTAATAATTTAACAAAAACTAAAAGTTTTTCCTACTTTAAGCATAAATATTTAATTTCAATTAATAACTTTTTTATACAAAATAAAAAATAAACTAACAACTTAAACAGTATTTGAAAATACCACGAACAAACAATTTTTAGAATTAAAAAAATATTCCAAAATAAAATAAAAAAACCACAACTATTAATTTTTAAGAAAATAAAAGTTAATCGTTCTGCATTCGAAATAGCTCTTGAGAAGAGAATTAATGAAAAAGTTAAAAAACCACAGAGTTTTGAAAAGTTTTTTATTTTTATACACAATAAAAAAAAACAGAAAAATATACGTGTGTTCTGTATTAAAAAAGTTGCAACAAAATTAAAATTTTAAAATTAAAATATTAAAAAATCAATAAAGAAAAATTAGAATTGCAAAAATGATTGAAATGTTAAACTCATTAAATAAATTATTTTTTTTATTTTTTTTTATAAACGTTTTCAATAACAAAAAGGCAGGAGTTGCTTTATCGTAGATATATGACAATTGACAGGAGTCTTGCTAAATTTCTTGACCTGCCATAAAGAGTACCTCTTGAGTAAACAGCACCGACATTAAACGTTTAAAGCGAGAAAACCAAAATTCTTAGCTTAAAAAAAAACAACTTTTCAAAACTCAGCTTAAGTGGTGAATAACACTATGTTGTATATAATAAGTAGTCTATGTGTTAACTAAACAATTATTTTTATTTTATTAGTTTTTATGTGTTTCATGCTTTTTTTTTATCAATTATTTAAAATGTTCTTTTTTTTTTGTTTTTACTTTTTCATGTTTTTTTCGCTTCTGCTTGGTTTTCTTTGCATAAATTTTATGTGTGTGTATGTGTGGCTTTTAATATAATTGCAACACTGTACGTGCTATATTTTGGCTTTATGCAAATAATGTGCCTAAAATCCTATGCCCACGGCTGCTTTAAAAACTAAATAAATAATTTGGCACTACACTGTACACTGATTGGCAGTAAGCGGTGGCAATAATCACAATTCATATGCACCTAGTGCTCCTTTGCCTGCTAGTAGTGGTGGTGCTGTTGGCGGAGGCAGTAGTGGTGGATATGGTGGTGGTTTTTCGGCTGGTGGCCATAGTTTATATCCCAGCTTACCTAGTGACAATAATCATGGCGGCGTAATGGGTGGTGGCTACAATCCTTATGGTGGCGGTTATAATCCTGGTGGCTATGTGCCGCCTGGCTATCACAATGGTGGTGGTGGTGGTGGTGCTGGTGGCTATCAACCTAGACCGGGTTATACTCCTCCGGCTCCTGGTTATGGTGGTAATGGTGGTAGTGGTGGTAGTGGCGGCTTTGCTCCTTCAAAACCTAAAGATAAGGAAAGTGGTGGTGGATTTTTCTCTAACTTCTTCTCCAATCCGGCTGTAAGTCAAGCTGTTTCCGGTATTATTGCAGGCCAAATAGCCAATTCATTGCGTGGCGGTGGAAATACTCCAGCTGCTCAGCCGAATGGTGGTTATCAGCCTAGTGGTGGTTATGGTGGTGGTGCTCCATCCTCCTCAGGCAGCAGTGGCAGCAACATTTTGGGCGGCTTATTAGGCAATGTTTTATCGGGTGCTGGTGGCGGCAGTGGCGGTGGTGGTGGTAGCAGCAGCAGTGCTAGCAGCATCTTAAGTAGTGTTTTGTCTGGTGGTGGCAGTGGGGGTAGTAGCAGTGGCGGTAGCAGTGCTAGCAGCTTCCTGGGCAGTCTTCTAAGTGGTGGAGGTGGTGGTTCTACCTCCGCTAATCATGGCAGTTCCGGTGGTTTAGGCGATATTTTTTCTTCACGTAACTTTGGTGGTTTATTCAGTGAAAATCCTTCTTCCAAATCATCCAGCTCTTCTCAATATTCTTCTGGCCACTCCAGTGGCGCTAAAAGCTATCCTACTCAACCCCCCATGTATAGCAACTACAATTACAACGGTTGAAATTATTATTTAAAACACATAATTGTTTTTGAACAACTTCTTTATTTAAACAAAGAATATTGTATCGTTATCTTAAAGCAAGTTAAACTAATAAATCTTTAAAATAGTTTTAATTAATTAATAAAAAAAAAAATCTTGTTAAAAAACTACTAACCAAGAAAAACAAATAAAAAAACGAACAAATCATAAAAAAAACTTTTTAGTCTAAAACATAACACATATAGAATTTATATTCAAAATAAATAAATTAAAAAAAAAAAAAACAAAATCTAAAATACAAATTAAAAATAAATAAAATTCTATATTTCCCCTTCTCACCAAAATCATGCAATAATTCTCAGTTAAAATAAAATATTGTAAATAATACATAAAAATTTCGTTATCAATCAGTAGTAGAGAAATAAGCATTTAACAATAATAAAGAATAAATAAATAAATAAATTTAAAAAAATAAAAACAATCAATACAACAACAACAAAATTCTTTTTTTTTTTTAACTAAAAAGAAACTAAAATTGTCAAGTAAGTAAATTGTCTTAAATTGAGGTGAATTAAAATTAATATCTGCTGACTGCCCTTTTGATATGAAAAATTAAACTCTTTCAATAGTTTTCTGCATTTTCTGTTTTTTTTTCACAAACTTTACATAGAAAAACCGAAAACAAAAGTCACAAAAATGAGTTTAATTTAACCTACTAAACTAATTCTATTTTCTTGTTATTGTATAAATTTAACAAAAGTCATACTGCAGTATAAAGCACACGCAAATGCCGGTCAGACAATAAAATATACTATAGTAATGACGTTAACAAAAACAAAACGTATAGCAAAAGCTTTTTTTCAAACAACTTTCAAGTGTCATTTACATAACCTAAATATATATTTAGCTGGACAATTAAAATTAATGCGGCGTTCAAAGCTTTTTTAAAATAAAACTTTTTTTAAAAGCGCCCTCTTTTGTCAATTAATTGTTTTATAAAAGTCTTGAAAGCTCTTAAAGCCTGTTTGGTTTTATTTAAGCTCAGCTATAGCTTATATTTCAGAAAGCTTTCATTAACAATTTTATTTCGATTTTAGCATCTTTAAAAAGCTTTTCTTTTCTGTTTTAAATATATTTATCAAAATTCTGTCATCAGTCAAAACTCATAACTAACGGCTTGAAATAAGTATAAGTAACAACCTTTTAGGGCTAGAGATGTCAGGCCGATTACTTGTAGTGCTATAGCAATACATAAACGTAATTGACTTAAAATTTGTTTTAACGACATGACTAAATTTGACGTTTTATAAAATTATTGCCGATTTTCTTCGCTACTAAAAGGGTTTTTCAATTAGAAGTTTGTTTTCTAAAACAAAATAAAATAAAAAAAAATTGATTAAAGGATGATTCAAATTTTTATTGTATTACGACGAGAAAAGTTTGGCAAATATAAGTGAAACATAATATCTATCACACTGACAGATGTCGATTCTTTTATCAAAGTCTTTAATCACTTTTTGGCAAAATGGTGGTTATATTTCATTTATCACACTACGGATTTTATGTTTTTAAGGCTGCAATCGATTCGATTGACTCCGTATAAACTCTGTCCTTAACACAGTCTCCAAAAAATTATCCAGTGGTGGTGGCTGGCCACTTAACTGCTGATTGTCGTGAAATTATGCGATCGGGAAATTTGATTTTCAATAAATTGATCGTTTCATTGGCTGTGTGAAATAAGGCGCCGTCCTGTTGAAGTCACATGTCAGTAATACCAACATCGTCAATAGTAGACCAAAATTGAGTTGTTAGCATCTCGCGATAGCGTGATCTATTACCGTTATTGCATTTCCAGCCTTATCTTCGAAATAAAACATACCAATCACATTTCCAAACCACATAGCGCACCATACAGTGGCACGTTGCGCATAAAAAGGCTTCTCAATAATCGCTCTAGAATTTTCAGAAGCCCAAATGCGGCAATTTTGCTTGTTCAAATACCGTGACAAGTGAAAATGGGTTTCATATAAAAAAATTATAGTTTCAGAAAAACCAGCCGGTTGTTCCTGAATGAATTGAGGCAATCTACGGCGATGTGAATGGCCGGTCGGCCAGTTAAACATTGTGAGTTCAAAGTCTAATCCTTACGCAAAATTCGCCATGTGGTGATTTTGGATAAACCCAATTGTTGTACCCCCGGGGGCACAGAAATATGGTCTTTATAGAATTCCACTATCTAGACACAGTGCAACTGGGAAAAAAGGGAGCCCAGTCCCCTGAAGGCAGCAGGGGTTCAACTGGAAACTCCACTTTATTTCCACGGGGATCAGTGTGCCCCAGAGTTCATTATTTGTCTCTTTAGTCATTTAATAGTTCTCTGGCTGATCATTGAGGTTGGCTCCTATATGGGAGTAACGTGGTGGTTGTGGTTTCGCGGCCCCATAACAGACAGGTTAGTTTTTAATGATGGCCGGGTTCATTTCACCTTTAATAACACCTACCTGGTGAAATGTTCCAAGATCCAGTGAGCATGCTGGACATGTGTTCTGGACAGGAGTTGGAAAGTCTCCAACTCTTCAGCAAGGAGTGATGATTTGCAGCCCTGCTCTGGAATCATCGAAGTTGCAACTAGAAAGTTGTGTTGCATAGAATTTAGCTTCGGCTTCCTAGGACGAGCATGACGTTCCAAATTATGCATTGGTTTGGTCCACCATCTGATTAAGGCTTCATGGCCAGGTGCGGATGTAAATCAAATCACATCAATCCCAATTGTTGAGAAAGTCGAGCAATTCATAAATAAATTTGGATCTGCTTCAACACTGTGGCTCACGGCTGCCATGTTTTCAGTTGAACGATCCAGTCGAAGACGGTTTTGTGTTCGTACATTTTTTTTTTATCGAACCTGTCGACTCAAATTTAACGACCAAATGCTTAATAACGATCTTAGAAAGATCGAAAGATGTTGTCTGAAAATATCACGAATTTTACGAAGTGTAACTTTAACAGAATTACCATTTTCGTAGTGGATTTTAATTATTTTAATGCGATTTTCGTGCGAAACTGAATTCATTCTAATTGTCAATGCATATACTACGAATATGTCAAAAAACTAAATGTGAAAACTATCATGTTGTTGGTGTTGCTACAACTGAAAAAGCCGTAATTAGCAATAAAATTTGTGTGGATAAAGCACGATATGGATAATTTTATCACCAGGTATATTTAAGTGAGTTTTATGACACTCAGTTGGCAACAGTTTTTCAAATGGTGGCAATGTTGCCGGCTGTCAAGTGACTTATGTTTAGTTTGGTTCGGCAGCGTTATTCAATTGATGATTGTAGAAGCAAGTAATCATGGACAGCTCTATAGTGGTCGCTATTATCTTTAACATTCTAACCAGCATCGTTTTAAAAGAAGTATAGACCGATGATCCTATCAGCTTAAAAAGCATAACAAACAATAAGTTTTTCTGTATGTAAAAGCATCTTAACGTATCCTTATTTCGTTTCCATTGTCGTTTCCATTCATAAGGTGAGCTGCATCGCTAAATAAAATTTACCTATGAAAATCGAGATTGACGACAATTTTTTACGATTAGGAAGCGTTGCTCCAAACTAAACATAAATCACTTGAAGTGAAGTGTTGCCAACTTGAAATTTTAAATATCTTTAAAAACTCCTGTTAATTATACTTAAATAATAGAAAGCGCTAATAATCAAATTATGAAATCTAATTAAGTTTCTTCAAATGCTTTCACTTTTCCAATGGTTTCCAGTTCATTCTATTAATTCATATATTTTAATTGAAAAATATAAAATTTCGTTTTTTTCGCATACACACACACACACATACAAAAACAAAGATTGTTACAAACGTATTAAAAGATAAAAATTATTATTCTTTAAAAACACAGAAATCATTAAATACTAAAAATATACTCGCGACCTGCCTCAATATTTAAAAGAATACAAGACAAAATAACAAAAAAAAAGCAGCATTCACACACAAAACGGTGATACGAGGAGCATTTTAAAATACTAGAATTTTTATATATACCTTTTGTTGCTCCGTTATTGAGTCCTTAATTTGAATCAGATCAAAAAGCGGGGCGGCAACGAAATATTTTGCAAACAACTTAATAATTATTAAACGGTTGGGGCTTTTACTTTTTTTTTTTTTTTTTTTAAAAAGAGAAGTAGCACTTCAGGCAACAATGCCTATTTAGTCAAGTACCGTGCTACCTTCTTTAGGAAAGGGATAGAGAAGATACACAGGTGGTGAAAGTAGAAGGATAGTCGGAAATTAACTGCCGTATAAAGACATCACAGCGACCAGTGACTATGCCTTCATCGCTGAGCAGTCCCACCGACAGCCAATTTTTAATTTTGTAGTGAAAAAAACCAAGGTCTTCGTTGGGAATCGAACCCACAACCCCCATACTGACAAGCTAGTACACTACCTACTAGCCTACAGGGGCACTTGATAAATATAAAGAAGAAGAAGAAGAATCATTCACTGTGGAACAGCAAGGAATTTGTTTAAGAAATCAGCACTTTCTAAACAGAGAAGATAGTCACACAGCAGATTTTAAGTAATTAATTTGAGCTTTCCAGATTTTTCAAGAGCAGTGCAAGGAAATCCCAAATTATATCATAGCGTATTTATAGGCTCTGAAGTTTAACTTTTTGATCTGGATAATTTTTTTTTTCCTAGTTTTCCTATCTGAACAATGGTGCAACTCCATACATAATTTCGGCGAGAGTAAGGTGATATTTCTAAGGCATTTGATAGAGTGTGGCTTGAAGCACTTCTGTGAAAACTTGCTGCTTTTGATTTCGGAGATAATTTCTCTAGATTTATATCAGGTTTTCTCAGCAAACGCACTATACCAGTTATTATAGATGGGATTTCATCAATTGAGTTCAATATTAATGCAGGGGCACGGCAAGACTCCGTTCTTTCTCCTACGCTATTTCCTATTTTTCTAAATGACCTAATTTGTAAAACTTTCAACCCTATATACTCTATCGCAGATGACAGCACCATTTATTATTGGTATTAATTTGGAAATAGACCGAATCAGTTAGAGGTGGGTTCCAAAAGGCGGAACATGAGTGATTAACTCAATTATCATCTGGTGACAATTTTGGAATGGGGTCATATAAACAGAGTCGATTTTAATGCTCGTAAGACGTAATGTTGCATTCATACGCAAAGATCTGTGTTTAAAAATGGTGCTGCTCCTGTTACTATGGGTGATATGGGTATTACGGAATCGGAAGCTCTTGATGTTCTTGGCATGAAAATTTAGCGTGATGTTCGATGTAAAAATGTCTTTATTCAAGTTTGTAAAGAAGCTTTCAAGTACTTCGGTTTTCTAAAACGGTGTAAGAGATTCTTCACTTTATACGATCTTTTATACTATTTATACGATACTATTTATACCACTTATATCCTTCCAAAAATGGAATACAACTTTCATGAATGGGCCGGTGCCTCAAAGAGTCTTTTTTGGAGTTGCTCGACCGGCAAGAGGCTCATTAGGGATAATAGGGGATCTAACTCTATTGATTCTCTACAATATCGAAGCAATGTTGGATGTAAAAGGTGTTTTTTTAAGGTAGATAGAACTTTAAATTGTAAAAAGTAACACAAAAAATGAAATTTTGATGAAACATTTTTTTTATTTGTTTCAGTATACTCTGACAAATCATCATGAATAGACTCTCACTTGAACAACGCTACGAAATTATCCAAATTTACTTTGAAAATCAGTCGTCGATTCGCGCAACTTATAGACGACTTCGTCATTTTTATGGCGTACATAATCGTGCATCTGAACAAGCCATTCGTCGAACTGTCGATAGATTTCGTACCACATACTCTCTAGAGGATGCAATAACACCAACACGTCGAAGGAATGTGCGTACTGAAGAGGATATGCCGCTGTAAACGAAAGTGTGGAAGAAGATCCAAATTTATCAATTCGTCGTCGGTCGCAGGAATTAGGGCTCTGTCCGTCCACTACGTGGAAAATTTTGCGCAAAGATCTCGGCCTACACCCGTATAAGATCCAGCTGGTGCAGGAATTGAAGCCACGAGACCATTATCTGCGTCGTTCTTTCGTCGATTGGGCTCTAGAGCAGTTGGCAACTGACCCGTTGTTTTATCGCAAAATTGTGTTCAGCGATGAGGCGCATTTTTGGCTTAACGGGTTTGTTAATAAGCAAAATTGCCGCATATGGAGTGAGACCAATCCACAACAGACCCTACAGACTCCATTACATCCAGAAAAATGCACCGTTTGGTGCGGTTTTCACGCTGGTGGCATCATCGGACCTTATTTCTTCAAAAATGAGGCCGGAGCTCGCGTTACGGTCAATGGAGATCGTTACCGCACCATGATCAATGATTTTTTGTTTGAAAATATGAATGACACTGATCCAGACGAGATGTGGTTTCAACAGGATGGCGCTACGTGCCATACAGCGAACGCAACCATCGACTTATTGAAATCAAAATTTGGCGATAAGTTGATTTCGAGAAATGTACCTGTCAATTGGCCTCCAAGGTCGTGCGATTTGACACCACTTGACTATTTCCTGTGGGGCTGCGTGAAGTCACTGGTTTATGCTGATAAACCAGCAACAATTGACGCCTTGGAGGACAGCATTGTTCGTGTTATTCGTGACATACGCCCAGCAGTGCTCGAAAAAGTGGCCCAAAATTGGACGTCCAGAATGCGCTTCGTCAAGAACAGCCGCGGTGCCCATATGCCCGAAATCATTTTCAAATGTTAATGTCACGTATTGATCCTTCGAATAAAAAAGAAATTTTGATTACAATTTAATTTTTTGTGTTATTTTTTACAATTTCAAGTTCTATCGGGCTTAAAAAAACACCCTTTATTTTACTGTATTATTGTTACTACAATGGTAAGTGATCTACTGAAATTAGGGAACTTATTCCCGAAACTCGCAAGTTTTTGCGTTTCACTCGATATTCATTGAGAGCGCATACATTTTTAGTTGATTTTCCAGTGTATTACACTACGCATTACAGGGAAAATTCATGTTTTAGCAGAACAGTGCGTATGTGGAATTAACTGTCATCCACAGGTCTTTCCTCTCACCTTCAATGTAGAAAAGTTAAAATTGAATGTCCACAAACAATACTCCCTCTTTCCTCCTCCCCCATAACCTAATTTACCAGTTCTGGCACAATGCATTACAGGTGTGGGAGTAATGGCCTGAGTCCTGGTCCGAGAAAAAAATTTTTTTTCCATAATTTTAAAAAATATTTTTTTTTAACTTAAACAATAGTTTTAATACAAATAATAATATTTAAAAATAAAATTTGTGTGTTAATATTTGTTAATGTCAAAATTTTGTTTTTAAAAATTTTAAATTTTTTTTAAAGTTTAAAATTAGTTTTTAATTCAAAACTTTGATATTTTATGCATACATAACTTTTTTTTCGGACCAGCACTCAGGAGATGACTCCTACATATGCAAAGCATTGTGCCAGAACTAGGAAATAAGGTTACGGGTAGGAGGAAAGAGGGAGTAGTGTCTGTGAACATTCAGTTTGAATTTTCCCAGATTGAAAGTGACAGGAAAGATCTCCGGAGGGATTTTATTTCACATACGGACTGTTCTGCTAAAAAACGAATTTTCCCTGTAATGCGTAGTGCGATTCACTGGCCCATCAACCACAAATGGATGTGCTCTCAACTAAAATCGTGTTAAACGCGAAAACGTGTGAGTATCGGGAACAAGTTCCCTAATTTCATTAGAGCACTTTCCATTGTAGTAACGATAGAACAGTGAAAAACACTCCACATTGCGTCGATGCTCTAGAGAATCAATAGAGTTGGATACCCTACCGTCCCCAATGAGCCGCTTGGCCCTCTCCTGTACGCGGTCAAGTAACTCCAAAATAGACTTTGGAGCGCCGACCCATACATGAGAGTTGTATTCCATTTTCGGACGGATATAGGTGGTATAGATAGTACGGAGATCGGATGGAGTGAAGTATCTTTTACACCGTTTTAGAAAACCAAGGCACTTGAAAGCTTCTTTAGAAACCTGAAAAATGTGTTTAGTCCATTCTTGTAAGCCATAATAACTTTAGGAGTTGTGCTTGGTTTTTTAGACTTTATTAGAGATAAATTTTTTAATTCAAATGGCAGCACACACATTTTGAAAACTTCACAAAAATTGATATGATCGAAATACCCTAATTTGGAATGTTATATTGCCGCTCCTGAATAGTTTGAAAAGGTCAAACATTCATATTTTAACTTAAATACTTCTCTGCCATCAGTACGTGCAATGTTGTTTTAAGTACTTTATTCGCTTAAAATTTTCTTTTATTATATTAATTGTAAATCGTTATATAGTCTGTCGCAACTGACAGCTAGAAATTTGCTACCTTTAACTATTAAGTGTTACCCAACCTGAAGAAGATCTACAAAAAATATTCAAATAATGATTGTGGTTTTTCCTGCTGCTTAACTTATGGAGACTGGCTTCTAAAAAAAATAAATTAATAGTGGCCAACATTTTTTAAAAGTACCAGAGAACTTCCAATTATTATTTTAGCAATCGTCGTAAAATAGCACACATACTAACAAACGAGTGCATCTACTATATAATAGAGTCATATCAGTTGAATACGGCTAAGAAAACGTATAAATGAAGAAGCAACAATAAAAACAATCAGAACGTGTTTAAAATTTTAAAGATATTTGAGACAACAGATAGTACGCAAATAAAGGAATAAACAAACACAGGCAACTAACTGAACAACAGGCAAAAAATGTTTAACAAGAAAAAGAAACATGAAAGTATTTAAAATAGTAAAAATGTCTGCTAGCAGGAAATCCATTAAAATATTCACACACACACACGGTCATTAAAACATACACATACGCACACCACTACAAATACAAAAAAAAATATATTTTCATTATTATAAATTGTTAAACACATGTTATTGAATGGAAGGAATTATTTTTGTTTTTCTTTTTCTTCCTTCCACTACACATGTTGTGTTTTGTTTGATAACGAACCTAAAGAATGATGAGAATGTTGTGTATATATTTCTCTAACAAAGTATATATCAGTTATTTGGTGATAAAAAAAAAATGTTGCAACACGACCATGATTATGAAGTTTGTTACTTGACAAAGTTTCTTCGACATCCTGGCAGCATATAAAAATATGGCGAAAGGTATTTTACTGCAAATATTTTTTCAAATCAGTTAAATGTAAACTTTTGTACGATACGGTTATAGGATAGCGCAGGATAATGACAATTATTTCTTAAAGGATTTACACCTAAAACGGATTACTATTTATAAAAGCAGATAGTTTAACATAAAACAATAGCAAAAAAGAAATTCAATTTAAGTGCAATTAAATAATGTTCAAGTGTTTGTTGTAATAAAATTGAAAACAAAATAGAAAATATTTTTAAATATTGTATAAATAAATTGAATAAAATCAAAAGGTGATTAAAGCATAAAAATAATCATAATGATTTTGAAATGCAAAAAAAAAATAAATTTCAAAAATATTAAGTGGCATAATTATATATTAAAAAAAATAAATCGAGGCCGTATTTACTAAATAGAACATAACAGGAATATAACTTGTCTAATTAAGACAGAAATGGTATTGGGTGAAAAAACGGAACCGAACTTCAAAAGAACCAAAAGGGGCAAAAAGTCATCGAATATAAAATAAAAATTGTACTATTGACTTTGTTTGTTTTTAAATTTTTGTAACGATTTAACAGATATGACCATATACAACTAATAACAACACTTATTGGAACACCATTTAAGTTATAATTTTAAATATTTATACTTTTTGTTATAACGGACATAGAAATACATTTGATTAAAAAGTTTCAACAGTCAAAGTCTAAAATTAAGTCAGCATTAAATACACTCTTTAGTTATTTTTATAGGGTGTTTTTTATAGAGTCATAGAACTTTAGCCAGGCAATACTTGTTTAACTGGCGGCCATATTCACAGGTATCAAGTGATTTATATTTTACTGTCATTTCTTTCGGTGATCACCGTCATTGTTGGCTCTTTGTTCGTTATGATTGGCGAGAGCTTTCGAGACGATGACATAATTATCATAATTATCGTATTCTAGACTGTGTTCCAAACTATATTCCTAACTGTATTCTGAATGCAGTCTAGAACTCGACTTGATAAAAATGTCATCGCATCGAAAGCACTCGCCGATCGTAATGAAAAGAAAGCCAGCAATGACGCTTTTCACCAAAAGGAATGACAACAGTATATCATTTACTGGCAGAACAAATCCAAACAACTTAATACCAGATTTATATTTTGTATGATTTGACTGAAATGTCAAACCATACAAAATATAAATCTGGTATTAAGTTGTTGAAATACATGAATAGATTGGTGCATGAACAACGCTTCCAAATTATGCTAATTGAGCCCAAAAAACAAGATTGTCATTGATCCCGATTTTCATAAGTGGATTTAGCTTAGCTCACTATAGCTTAAACGGATTTGTCAATCAAAAAAACTGATGTATTTGAGTGACGATAATTCTCAAGTGAATGTTGAAATACCGTTTTATACAGAAAAAGTAACTGTTTGGTGTATTTTATGGGTTGATAACCTTACTGATCCGTATTTCTTTAAAAATGACGCTAGTCAGGGTATTAGCCATGATTTTTTACTTTTTCGTCAATCAATTGAACATCCATGATGTGCAGGAGCTGTGGTTTCAACAGGGCAGCCCATGCAACAATTTATTTACTGTAACAAACTTATAGTATCATGTCTCGGACCCATTAATTGGCCTGCGAAAACAATATTCGTTGCGTTATTGCCACTACACAACCACAAATGTCGGAAAAAGTTATCGGAAATTGGACTTAAAGATTATATCAAGTCGTACCTCCTAGAAGAAGTCATACTCAAATTACAATGCCAAAAGAAGTCATATTTAAATTAAAATGTCACAAGATTATCTTTCGAATAAAGTAAACTTCATGTTAATTAGGTGCCCCTGTAGGCTAGTAAGTAGTGTGGCTTACATGACTGGGGGCTGTGGGTTCAATTCCCAACAAAGATCTTGGTTTTTTTTTCACTACAAATAAAACTTTACTGTCGGTGCGGCTGGTCAGTGATGAAGGCATGATCACTGGTCACGGTGCTGTCTTATACGACAGTTAATTTTCGTAACTATCCTTCTATTTTCACCAACTGCCTCTTTTCTCTTCCTTTCCTAAAGAATGCAGCACGGTACTTGACTAAATAGGCATTGTTGCCTGAAGTGCTACTTCTCTTTAGAAAAACAAAAAAAAATCTTCTTTGATATCAAAACTCTATAGCTCTTGAAAAAACGTCCTATACTTGTTTTTGTTGATATATCTGTCTGTATGATTCAAAAGATAAGGCCAATAACCATAACCGTACACTCTTTCTGATTCTTTAATAAAAGGTTATTTAAATAAGAAGTTTGTTTTCTAAAACAAAATAAAGCAACAAATTTAGATTAAGATGATTCAAATTTTTTTTGTATTATGAAGAGAAGAGTTCGGCAATTATGAATGAAAAATGATGTCTGGCAAATGTCCACCACGTTCACGCTGACAGATGTCGATTCTTCCATCAAAGTTTTCAATCACTTTTTCCAGGGGCAATGCTATTTCTTTAATCACATTACGAATTTTAAGTTTCAAGACTGAAATCGATTCGATTTACTCCGTATGGATAGAATCTATACTTAACATAGCCCTACCCCTAAAAATAGTCCAGTGGTATTAAATCACACGATCTGGCTGGCCACTTAAAGTAAATCAGAACAAAAGTGTTTCATAAATTTGACACTTTTGTTCTGATTTACTTTGGTGGTCTTTGCCACACTTCAACAAGCGTAATTCAAGTAGTTGTTGCACTACACTGTTGAAGTTGGTATGTACACACTTACATGTCACATGACGTTCTGTGTGCACTACATACTGATTGTCGTAAAAATTATGCGATCGGAAAATTTGGTTGGCAATAAATTGAACGTTGAAACCACATGTCAGTGATATCCAAGTCGTCAAAAATAGACCAAAATTGAGTTGTTAGCATCTCGCGATAGCGTGATTCAATGACCGTTACCGCATTTCCAGCCTCGTCTGTAAAAAAAAAAACCGGCCCAATCACGCCTCCAGACCACAAAGCGCACTGTACAGTGACACGTTCAGCATTCAAAGGCCTTTCTATAATCGCGTAGGATTTTCAGAAGCACAAATGTGGCAATTTTGCTTGTTGACCAGGGTATAAGTGAAAATGTGCTTCGTCTAAAAAAATGATTTTTGCAGAAAAACCAGCCAGCTGTTTCTCAATGAATTGAGCGAATCTACGGCGATACAAATAGTCGGTCGACTTCAATTCCTGCACCAATTGATAGACTTGATACATATATGTGGCAACCCTTTCTTTAAATTTTTTCTACCTCACCACAATCTCTTCTTTATTAGACATATGGTCACGTTCCACTAAAATGTAGTAGCGAGCAATTCAGTTTTTGGTATAAAAGAGCCTTCATTACGTGCAGACCAAAATATGTTGTATCTTGTGCCTAAAATACACGATGTCTATACTTCCTAACCAGGTTCTTTCATCATTTCATCCACCACAGCGACACACCATTACGTTGTTACTTTGCCTTCCGTAAAACCCGCGCTGCGAGATTTGTTTGTGATTTATTTTTTGTTTTGGCATCTGAAATCACAATTTTGTTTCTATTATTTTACTCACAGCGCCATCTAGATTTGTTTCGTGATTTCTTTATGTTTACTATATGCGTGCATCTCTCTATTTCGATTCATAAATAAACACCTTCACTAACTGATCCACAGTGACCGCACAAGAATTTTTTTCCTTTTCTAAATTAACACTCAGGAAAGCTTGTACACAAGTGACCGTGACTACACACCAATTTTTCTTTTTATAATTCTGCGAAATTAATTTTCCATTTATTAATTTTATTTACACTCAAGGTTCTGTTGGGATTTGAACTCATACTATTGTTTTTCTATAATTATTATTTTTATTCGTCCTTTTATTTTTAAATAAATATGCATTAATCTTTATTACGTATTTATTGTTTTTCTATTTAACAAGAACAAACAAAAGAGGCTGCATTTAACTGGCTTAATTTAAATGTCTTAAACATACTTTTCTTGTTTCCAACATTTTACTTACACAGCACACTTTTTAGTGGTGAGAATAACAACGTCTTCAGCTTTTTTTAGCTTTCTTATTACAATTATTTTAAAATGTTGCCGAATCTTATTTTCATAACAATATCATTCATTCTTCATAACTTCTCACACACCACACTTGTTAGTGGCGGAAATAATAACATGTTCATTTTTATTAGCTTTGTTATTTTTATAACAGTATTAGTAATTGAACTTCTTATGAACTTCTAACACACTCTATTTGTTAGTCCCCCCGGGGGCACATGATAGTCTTTTTGGAACCTACTATTCCATTTAGACTAGTGTCTTGCGGGGTAAAAGGGAGCCCAGGCCCCTCAAAGGCTAGTAGGAGTCACCTGGACAATCCACATATTTCCACGGGAATCAGTTGCCCCAGAGTTCACTATTTGTCTCTTGAGACAATTAGCTGTTCTCTGACTGGTTATTGAGGTTGGCCCCTATATGGGAGTATCGTGGTGGTTGTGGTTTCGGACCCTCGTGAGAGTTTGTGGGTCGGATTATTCAAATTAACATAATGAATGGTTCAGGTTCAGTGAGTATGAATGCTGTCGTGTTCTTGATAATAAAGAGCTTCATGCGTTCTGGACCAGGAGTTGGAAAGTCTCCAACTCTTTAGCAAGGAGTGAAGGCTGCGGCCTACTTCGGGCTTTCGAAAATGCTGCCAGGAGTGACCGGAGGATATACCTATTCGATGGCCTTCTAGGGCGTGGTTGATGTCCAATCAACCAAGTGGTTTGACCACCATCTGATTATGACTATATAGTCGGTGCAGATGTAAATCAAATCACGCACTCTACTTGTTAGTATGGTAAAAAAATACAACAAATTTAACTCTATTTACCACACACACAGACAACAACCATGTGCTTTAAAACTTTATCACAGCTACCAAATCTTTGGTACGAGAAAAAAATAACATTCGATATCTAAATGGGCAACACAAAATCTGTGCTGGTGATAACTGTCAAGAGGTTCTTAATGTTTCAGTTTCTATTTTTTTAGACAGTTCTTACAGTGACTTTTTAATTATCACTTTTCTTAATTACTTTTACAGCCATCATTTTTTTTCTTTTTTTATGTTTTTAATTCCACAATTTTTTCGTGCATGATTAATTATCAAGTGCTTTTAAGAATCTGAAGATTCAAAATTGTGAGATTAAATAGCAATCGAGAATCTGGTTGCTTCATTTTACTTATCAAATATTTTGCTGGGAAGACATTACGAAAATGTAAAAAAAAATTTTAAGATTATAAATTTAAATAGCAAACAAATTGTGCAGTCATTGAATTGATAAGAATTCAAATAACTTCCAGATTAGTGCTTAAAGAAATTAACTTTAAAAAAAATAATAAAAAAAAACTAATTAAATTTTCTAAAATTTCATATTCCAGCAGCAATTAAATCACAAAGCGATGCTTTGCATAATTTAAATTTTATGTTTTTGTTTCTAATTCCATTGTGTGTGATTGTGTGCTTTAGTAAAACAGTGAATGAGTGCGTACATCATTCAGTTAATAAAAATAAAAATTTGCAAAAAATATAAAACAAACAACAACAACAAAAAATAGTAACTAAAACCAACCAAAAAGTTTTATGCTCTAAATTTTTTCTGTTTCGCTTAATGTTTTTATGTTGTTTTAGTTTTTTTTTTATTTATTTTTATTTATTTTTTTAGTTTTTGTTTCTTACTTTTGGAATATTAGGGTTTAAGTCCGTTATCGCAGTTATGTGGTGGATAGTTGTTGTATATGACTCGCTCGATTATGGTGGAAAAGGAATATAAAAAAGGAATTAAGTAAATTATGCGCGATTATCCTACAGTGCCAAATGTTTTTCATGTGGCATTATTTCAAGCTAGTGACACAGATTGTGCTGTTGCTGCTGCTACTACTGTTGGTGGTTGTGATATAAAAATTACTTCTGGCACAAATGCTAATTTACCCATAGGACAGTTAAGGGAAGAACAGCAGCAAAAACAACAATCAAATGGTAACATTAGTGGTCAACAGCAATCATTAGTAAAATCTACTACTATTCCCTCGCAAACAACTATAAGTCAAACGACAATAATAACAACAACAGCAGCGACATTTGCTCCCACAACAACAGCCTCTTTATTATCAAGAATTTTAACAACAAGCACATTACAGCCACAACAACAACAACGGCAAGCAGAAAAAAATGAATATGATTTGGAATTTATAATGCAGAATCAAAATAGTTTACAACAACAACAACATCATCATCATAAACTTACAACACATGCATCCATTGAACGACCACAATATCTTCCTATTTCACAAATATACTTACAGCAATCACCATATGCAACGTTGCCTAGAAATATAACATCATCATCATCATCTTCCTCAACTTTATCACTAATTAGATCCAACAATATCTCACACACTGAAAATAATATATATAGGCAACAGCAGCAGCAACTACAACAACAAGAATATCATAACTTAGCTAGCAATAATCATACACAAAATAACAAGAGCAACAACAATAAAAACAATTTTAATGATCCAACAATGTTGGGTGTTATAAATACAATATCCGGTAGCATACCATCAACTGGTTACACAATTGACTCAAAACCACTGACAAAAACAAATTCAAATGGCGGCGATAATAACATTGGACATCATACCATTTCTATGGATAGTGATTTAAATGCTGTCATGAATAATTCATGCACAAATCTTAACAAATTGAATGTTATTCAACAACAGCAACAACAACAACAACAACAGCGACAACAACAACAACATCTGCAACAGCAAGAAAAACATTTTAAATACCAACATCAACAACAGCACCATCAGCAGCCAGCACATCAACATAATAATTTTAAACAAACAATAGCTGTCGATGATTTTAGCAGATATAGACGACAATATCCCTGTTCATCACTGGAACGTAATACAAACGGTTATTTATGGATTATAACACCTGTTGCTGCCAGGTAACATTTTATTTGATTTTTATTGCCAATTTAATGTTTTATTTATTCATTCACCATAATATAATAACACAAAATAACAACAACAAATATACAATAATAAAAGTTTTTAATAAGTAAATGACAAATAACAAGAAAACGCTATTGCTATAGATGTTATGAAACACAAGTAGGAGCTTTATACCCAGTTGTGTCTAACCTGAGACACCCTCCCTGGTTCATATTAAAAGTGCAGATTTCGCAAAAAGTTGTTTTTTTCATAGCTGTGAATATTAAATAGACTTTCGTTTATTTTGGCCTCAAACAGCAACTTGTACGACTCAGCTTTGATCTCCAAAATGAAAAACATTTGCGTAAAAAATTTTTATAAAATCCAGATACCATTGCACATGATGATTTACCCCCAGGGGCATATAAATATGGTCTTTATAGAATATTCCACTATCTAGACTCAGTGCAACTGGGGAAAAAGGGAGCCCAGTCCCCTGAAGACAGGCAGGTGGTCAACTGGAGACTCCAATTTATTTCCACGGGAATCAGTGACCCGCAGAGTTCATTATTTGTCTCTTTAGACATTTAATAGTTCTCTGGCTGATCATTGAGGTTGGCCCCTATATGGGAGTATCGTGGTGGTTGTGGTTTTGCGGCCCCATAACAGTTAATGGTTTGCAGACCTGCCCTGGAATTATTCAAGTTGCAACTAGGTGGTTCTGTTGCTTAGAATTATGTCTTCGGCTATCTAGGACGTATGTATAACGTTCCAAATTATACGAAGTGGTTTGTCCACCATCTGATTAAGACTACATAGTCAGGCGCGGATGTAAAACAAATCACACTCTGCACATGATGATTATGCTAAAGCCACGCCAGCGCAAGCGAAATATATGCCATAACACTGTGTCCGGACTTTACAAAACTGACACATTTTTAATTTAATTTTTAACTACTTACCTCATCAGTCACAAGGATATTAAATAGTCCAACTACTTGAATGCCTTAAAAAATTCAAATCTGAATTGAAAAAAGACCAAGGTACCCTAAAACATGTCCTAGAAATATTTCCGTCATAGGTAGAATGAGAATTGGCGTTAGCAAATTAGCATACAAATATTTAGTGAATAGACCCCAAACTCTTATTTGCTCTACTTGTTACACAATACCAGACAATAGCAGAAGTAAATTGTTTCAAGTTAACCAACATAAAACTGTCCAAAAAAAATACATAGTGGGCATGTAAATTGTTTATAATTTGATTAAATATCAACAACTGAACTGTCATCCCTTGACAGTAATGGCATGGCACGCTATACTCTTGAGCAAAGAAATTTAATTGTGAAAATTTTTTATCAAACTCCTGAAAATTTCACTGTATCACTTCGTAAAGCCAGACTCCTTCTGATTATACCACAAGCATTGTTTTGCTTTTATCGTGATTACGTATTTTGTATTACTGTATGATGAATATCGCTATGATTCTTGTTTATCATTTACAAGCATTGTTTACCCATGTTAAGTTAAAGAAACTTCTCTTGATGTAAGAGATTTAATAATAGAGCACTATAAATTAGGTAAAACTGAAAAACCCAGCAAACCAGAAATCGTTCAGAAATCAAGAACTACTGCATAATTCAGAAAACACCGAGGTCGACATCAAAGGCAGTCGACCTAGCAAGTTAACAGAATTAGGTGAACGGCGAATTGTGCGGAATCGTAAAACTAATAGCACAATTTTAGCAAAAATCTCTGAGGACCACATAGGTGCATCTGCTGTTAAGAAATGTCCCAAAAAATACGACTTCCATACACGATCGCCTGCAAGATGCCACACATCGTAAGCCTAACACAGAATTGCAAGAAAGAAACTTGGTACCAACTGTCCAACGTGGTGCCGTTGACGCTATGGTATGGGGATGTATGGCAGCATCAGATGCTGGCAATTATTTATGAGATTATTTATGAGATCTCCATTGATCTCCAGGAGCAAAATTAACGCAAAAGCGTAAACAAAAAAGATTTAAGTTCTATCAAGACCATGATCTCAAACATCAAGCGATTAATACAAAGCTGTGGCTGTTGTATAATTGTCTAATCATCAGACTGTAACTCCATTAAATAGTTGGAAAAAAAATCAGAAATCGTGAATTTTCGAACGAAAACCATATAAAAGCCATCCTACAGAAGGAATGGAGCCACATCGATCCAGAATATACCAAAACGTTCATAAGATATATGCCAGATCGCTTGAGCGTCGTCATACGGTGCCAAGTTGCAATATTGTATGTATGTAAGGGGTCCGCCATCTAACGTTTTTTTTTTCAACTAGTGCTTATTTCGTGAATGGTAACACTTAGCTCATGTTTGATTTGACAGATAATTAGTTTTATCCTTCCGCTAAACGAAAGTGGTTGTGTATATGCTTGAACAACGTTAGGAAATATGGCGACATTATTTTGAAAATCATGGTAATGTTGCAGAATGTGTGCGAAAATTGCGTACGGATTTTGGAAGAATAGAAGCAACGTCAGCACCGTATGTTCGTTATCTTGTGAAAAAAGTGAAAGAAACTGGAATCCTCATCGATAAACCAAAGCGTGAAAAGCAAGCACAGTGCGTACACCCAAGAATATTGCTGCTGTGGCAGAAAGTGTGCGAGAAGCGCCATCAACATCAATTCACCGTCGTTCTCAACAATTGAACATTTCAGAGACATCATTGAGACGAATTTTGCATAAAGACCTTGGTATGACGCCATACAAAGTCCAATTGGTTCAGGAGTTGAAGCTAAATGACCATTCAATGCGTTTTCGCTTCGCTAAGTGGGCCTGCAATCGACTTACAGAAGATGTCGATTTTGAAAAAAAAAACATCTTTTCAGATGAAGCTCATTTTGATCTTGGCGGGTATGTAAACAAGCCAAATTGTCGCATTTGGGGCTATGTGCATAACTTCATCCCTAAATTTGAGACTCACGGTACTGTCGCTGATAATAGACCAAATTGGGCATTAGTAGGGACACTTTGCTAAACATTTCGCATAAGGAATTAAGGCCGTGCGTCCATTTTTAGGCGTAGAACGTTTGTGAATTCGCTGTTTATAAACTGAACGAACAGAAAATCGAAAACAGTCTTCAATTAGATGCAAAAAAGTGACCGTATGGTACGGCTTGTAGTGATGCGCCATCATTGGCATTTTTTTTTTTTTCATAAATAAAGTAGTAAACGCCATCTTCGTGAATTCTTTGCTCTACCAAACCATGATACTAAAACTTTTGCGGCCGCAATTGCCTAGTGTTGCTATCAGTGATCTTTGGCTTAAGCGATATGGCGTCACAAGTGACACAGCCACCCAATACAATTCAATTATTGCATGACACATTTGCCGGTAGTATAATTTTTCGATTTGGCAATGTCAGTTAGCCGCTTAATTCTTGTAATAAAACCTCGCTGAGTTATTTTCTCTGAGGCCATTTGAACGAGCGAATTATGAAAACAGCTAAAAAGCAACTGCTGCTCTGAAAGATGATATTATGCGCTGCATAGGAGAGATAAGCAAAGCTTTCGTAAAAAAAGTGTACATCTGAAAATATGCTTCTGGTGGGCATATTCCATTATTAATTTCCATATTTCTGCATAAGTATCAATCAAAACTGAAGTTATCGATAAAATTATCCATGTTTTAAGCCAATTTGCTTCTTAACCTCAAATTTGCCCACCAACATAGTCTAATTAAAACTACCATCATCACCAAAAATGATTTTGTTAAAAAAATGCGTTGTTACTTTATGCAAAATGTTGGTCATTTTTGGCGACAACGACAAGTTCCAGTCTTATTCTCGGTAGTTTGCTATAGAGTGACTATGTTTGCATCACTACGGCCATTAGAAGAATATAGTTTTGGCCTATACCATGAGTCTCAAATTTAATATTTACATTACGCAAAGACACTTTTAATGATGTATCGAATTAATCTAATGAATAGAGAAGACAAATATAGTAGGCGAAATTTTATTTTGTTTTTATAAAATTATTTAAATAAAATTGGAATAGCGTTTACTCTGACATATACTTTCTAGCAACAACCCAAATCTATACACAGCATAACAAAATAAAATTATATCTTCAGCAAATTTTCTTTTATCGTTTAATGTATCGCTTAAATAGTTAGTTGGAAAAAAATAATGGATTATTATTTATTCGATTAATCGTATCTCGTAAAGTATTATATAGTTTAAACAAAGTGAGTAGAATTTAGGATTAGCTTTTAGGTTACTTGTCATGGCACGTAACCTAAAAGCTAATCCCGCTGCAAACTCTTGGGTTTCATGGTATTTCTGATGTATCAAGTTAATCTGATGAATAGGTGAGGCATGTACCAGATGGAATTTTATTTTATTTTTATAACATTATTTAAGTAGAATTGATAGAGCGTTCATACGTGAGATAATTATCTTAGCTACAACACAAATGCACTAGAAACATAAAAAAGTTAAGTTGTGTCATCAGAAAGGTATTATTATAGATAAGTGTATCGAATAAATTGTTAGTTGAAATTAAATAATCGGTTGTTACTATTTAATTGTTTAAACGTTTGATGACTATTCTCGTAAAGTATTCTATAGAGAGAATTCTTTATTGTACTTTAAATATAATTTGGCTGATTTGCATGGCACGTGTAGCAACCTAACAGGTTAGAATTCAATAGAATATTTAATAAAAACTTAGCCAATACTTGAGTTTATTTAATGAAAAGGTAAGGCATGTAATAGATAAAATATTATTTTGCTTTTATCAAATTATTTAAGTAATATTGATACAGCGTTTACACTTGACATAAATATCTTCGCAAAACCCCAAATGCATTACAATCATAAACCTATAAAAATTATCACCAAAAAATTATTATTATGGTTAAGCGTATCGAATAAATTGAAATTTAAATAAAATAATCGATTGTTATTATTTATTCGATTAATCGGAATATGATTGCTGACGTAAAGAAGGAGAATTCTGTATTATATATAGTAAATAGAATTTAGGTGCCATCCATTCGAAGAATTGTTGCGAACGTCAACGACTTAATGTTCAGGGCTTATTCTCAATACTTTGCTGCACAGTAGCATCACTACGGGCACTATAAGAAAATTACTTTAGTCTATTCTTTATTGTACTTTGAATAGAATTTGCCTGATTTGCATGGCACGTGTAGCAACCTGAAAAGTTCAGAACGCAATAGAATATTTAATAAAAACTTAGCTACTACTCGAGTTAATTTAATGAATAGTAGCACTGATAAAGCGTCTACACTTGACATAAACATCTTAGCAACAACCCAAATACATTAGAAGCATAAACAAATAAAAATGCATCATAGTTAAACGTATGAAATAAATTGTAATTGAAATAATCGATTATTATTATTTATTCGATTAATCGGAATATGATTGCTGACGTAAAGAAGGAAGTAAACAGAATTTAGGGGGCAGAAATTAGGGGGGACTTAATATTCAGTGCTTATTCTTAATATTTTGCTGTATAATGGCATCATTACGGGCACTAGGAGCAAATTATTTTAGTCTATTATTAGCAACAAAATGTGAAGCTCGAATTTTGCGATTAAATTACGCTCAGTAGTCTCAGAAGGAGCCTATAGCCTCCTGAGAGCTTTTGCCGTTGATACCTCTTAGTTTCCTGTGTTCTATCATTTCTCGCTTATCAAAATCATAATAACGTGCATACAAACACCATCCAAAAATATGACATTTTATAATGGCCCAAAGCAACGTCAACATCTTAATTAAAAAAAGTGTTTAGTAACTTAATGTAAGACTTCATTGTCATGGTCTTAATTCTTTTAATACCCCTAAAACTTCATTAAGAATTTGCTTTTAACTTTAGGCGACTGGAAGTTTGATAAAATTTTTGAGTTTAGTCAATTTTCCTATTGGCTTTCACACATTTTTTTATTTTATTTTATTTATTTCACATTATTATTTTATTATTATATTAACTGCTGTCTTTGTAGATTTACTATACATTAATGTGTAAATCTTTTTTAAACGTTAATAAACGTTTAAAATTAAACTGTTTTATAACCTTTTGTGTTGATGTGAGAGTCTTTAACGCCAATAGAGTCCAGCTGATACAATTTTACTGTTTCTTTTAATGCCTTAAGTGTTTTTACAGCAACAACACAAAAAAATGAAAAGACTATGTTTTATAGTGTTGGTTGTAAGTGGTACGTAATAAACGCCACTCACTAACACTTATGCACCCATACATGTACTCTTTAGTATTGGTAACCATTGAAACAGCGTATGAAAATAGAAGAAAATTGTTACATTTTGAGGTTACACTAACAGCATTAGATAAAAATGGATGAAAGGAGAAAAGTTAAATTAAATAGCATTTAATGGCATTATAGATGAGAAGATGAGAAGAATAAAAGAATAAAAGTGTTAGTGTCCTCTTTTATGTTCTCTAAAAATAAGATGCCTGTAAGGTTGCTACCTCAATAAATGCTATTAAAAGACTTTCTTTGTTAAAAACTTTATCTTTTGAGCTGTGAAAATAAAACACCAAACAGGTAATAAAAAAATTTTATTAAATAGATTTTTATTGCATTTTTTATTGAATTAAATTTTCATCATTGTTAGTCTTGGGGAAAAATTTAATAAATAATTTTTTTTGCACAAGATTTTAAATTACGAGTTAAAAAACCGCCGACTAATATAGTAACAAAAATTTCTCTTTTAAATAAAAATTAAATTATATATACACTGAGACATAAAGTTTTTTTTTAAATTAAATTTTCTATTAAATTTTCAACAAACATTTGAAATTTTACAAAAAAAAACAACTTTAAAATTTACTTTAGTGTAGTATTATTTTGAAAAGAACATTGGTTTTAGTGACCATAAAAATACATCCACTCTTAACTACTTAAGGAATGGCCAGCTAACTCTTGACTATGGTTTTTATATTTCCGTGCCACGTAGCCATTTCGTCTGACATACATTTCACAGTTAACGACAGCAGCAAAAAAAAAATAAAATAACATTTTTTTTTTGAGCGAGAAGCCAACAAGCCCAAACGATGATTTCCAAAACAACCACATCTTAGTTTAAATAAAAAAGGAAAGTATCCTTTTACAAATGTCGAACAGTAAACAAATTAACTGAAATTGAATCGTTTCGTATTAAGTTTTAAAAGCGGTTTGAAACAATTCGATAGGATTTTAAAAATATAGAAAATGCACCAATTTACCAAAATTGTCTTTATGGCTCTAAATTTGGAGTTAGAGACTGTGGCAGTCAGTGTTCAAAAAAGTACGATATCATAGCGTATTTTTAAGGAGTACAAACGTTTACCTGGTTTATAGCGTTTGTGTATGCGTACGCAAATAAAATATCGTACACAACGATTCTTGGCCGATGAACACTATAATAACGTAATGATCTTTTTTAGCATACTTTAGTGAATTTTTATGTATGTGAATACACAAAAGTTTACTGAAAATATACGCTAAAGGTCATTAATAACAACGCAAATACTAAAAATTTGACTAAAACAAATTACGCAAACTCTAAAAAATACTTTAAGAATACTTAATAATACTTTAAAGAACACAAAATGAAACCACTAAAAGTTCACTACGTAAACTATTAAAGATCTGTGTACAAACATAAAAGGTACAAAAAATTACGCTAAAGCAAAAAATCAGTACGTTATCTTACTGCCGCTGTTCATCAGCCAAAAATCGTTGTGTATGAAATACATTTGCGTACACTTACACAAACACTAAACAAAATTTGTGTGTATTTAGTAATTATTCTGAAAAAATGTGTTTGTGTACTGATCGCAAAAACTGCTGTACAGCACTCTAGTGTAACTTACTTTAGGTTTTTTGTTGACCACTGGTGGCAGCCTCGTTTTCTCTCCTCCTTTTTTTATATCTCTCTTACTCATGCCTCTTGTTCCCCCCGGGGGCACATGATAGTCTTTTTGGAACCTACTATTCCATTTAGACTGGTGTCTTGCGGGGTAAAAGGGAGCCCAGGCCTCTCAAAGGCTAGTAGGAGTCACTTGGACAATCCACATATTTCCACGGGAATCAGTACGCTCGCAGAGTTCACTATTTGTCTCTTTAGACAGTTAGCTGTTCTCTGACTGGCTATTGAGGTTGGCCCCTATATGGAAGTATCGTGGTGGTTGTGGTTTCGAGACCATCGTGATAGTTTGTGGGTCAGATCATTCATAATGAACACAATGAATGGTTCAGGTCCAGTAAGTATGAATGCCGTCGTGTTCTTAATTATATTAAGCTTCATGCATTCTGGACCAGGAGTTGGAAAGTCTCCAACTCTTTAGCAACGAGTGAAGGCTGCGGCCTACTTTGGGCTTTCGAAATTGCTACCAGGAGTGACCGGAGGATATACGTATTCGATGGCCTCCTAGGGCGTGAATGAAGTTTGCAAATCATTCAAGTGGTTTTACCACCATCTGATTATGACTACCTAGTCGGTGCAGATGTAAATCAACTCACATCATCATGCCTCTTGTTTCTTATCCAGCAGCTTATGTATCTAAACACATAATGGTACGAGGATCGCAACCAAAATATGATTTTAAGTGATAAGTTACGTATAGTGACTAACATTGCAAGTCGTTTAAATCATTGGAAGATTTCTAACAACTATTTTAGATGTCAAGAAAATAGTCACACTAAAGGTCGGCCCAAGTAAACAATGAATTTCAATTATCGTTATATTTGTTCAATTCTTACTATTTTTATATTACAAGCGGTCAACTGGATATTTGCTTTCGCAGTGTGGAAATATTTTTAAATTTTTTTTTATAATGCCGCGTACAATTAACTACTCTACGTCTAAAGAATGTAAAAACATTACGCGATTCAAGAAAGACAAATAAACAACGCGCACTTGTAACAGGGAAACTTTAACCGAGAGATTAGTAGCTCATAGTTCATGAAGTACAAAATGACCCATTCACCAATGCTGACACAAATGTATTCATCTAAAGGGCACAACATGGAAATTGATTAGTTAATAATTATTTTAAAAAAATATGAAAATTCACCTTTTCTTTAGCAGAATCCTTGTAGATTACTGCTATCGAGCTCCTTCTGTCTAGGCCAAAATTGAGTTGTTAGCATCGTTACCGCATTTCCAGCCTCATCTCGGAAAAAAACGGCCCAATCAGATCTCAAGAACACATAGCACACCATATAGTGACACATTGAGCATGAAAAGGCTTCTCAATAATCGCTCAAGTTAAAATGGGCTTCGTCTGAAAAAATAATTTTCTCCTGAATATATTGAGTAAAATTTAGAGCAATATAAATAGTCCGTCGATTTCAATTCCTGCACCAGTTGGATCTTGTAAGGCTTTAAAATTAAATCCTTATGAAAAATTTGCCATGTGGTGGTTGTGGATAACCAGTGAATTGACAAATTTGGATCTGCTTCAATACTGTGGCTAACGGCTGCAACGTTTTCAGTTGAATGGCCGCGTTGAACACGCGTTAGTGTTCGCACATTTTGTATCGAACCTGTCGACTTTTAATAGCGGTCTTAGAAGAACGTTGATGTTGTCCGAAAATACTACAAATTTTAGGAAATGTAACCTTAACAGAGCCACCATTTTCATAGTGGATTTTAGTTATTTTACGATTTTTGTGCGAAATTGCATTCAATTGAATAACAATTGACAATACATCTACTACGAATACATCAAAAAACTAAATCTCAAAACTATCATGTTGTTGGTGTTGTCAAAGTTGAAAACCAACTTCTTGTTGAAAAACCCGATACAAAATCTGTATATAAAAATTAAATAAATTTTATTTTCATTTAATTCATTCATTTGATTGATTTAAAAGTTTATTTATAAATTTTTATTTTCTTAAATATGCCACCCAATGGTGTGGCGAAATATTGAAAATAAATATAAAATTTATTTAGCATCTATACAAAATCTTTTAATTTTTATAAATCTAAAATCTCAGCTATCAAATTTTTACCTTTTGAATTCTGTCTAAACAGTTAGCATACTTCCCCTTGATAAAAAAAAATATAAAAACAAAAAAAAATATAAAACAACAAAATTTTGTGATGAAATACTTTCATTTAGCCATAGACAGGGAGCAAAGTAAAATTATTTTAAACTGGTTTGTAATCAACTGTTATGCTCTTTTTGTACATTTTCGAGTCTATATTTAATCTGCCGCTTTATATCACTAGTCGAGGGGAAATATTTTTCCTTTTATATGAAAACAAAATGAATGTCCATTAATGCTGGACAAAAAAAATTAAAAAATTTCTCTTTTATAAAATTCATAACAAAAAAAAATTATTTTTTTAGAAAAATAACGTTTTTGCCACAATTTAAAATATTTTCACCTTTATAATATGAAAAACGACAGGTTATTTTCTTTTTTCTTTTTTAGCCTTCATTGTCGCTGTTATTTTTTCTTTTGTTTTTTAATGGACGATTCATTTTATGAAAACTATTTAGTCGGCAGCGTATTTTTATGAAAACAGCAGTGAGTGAGTGAGTTTTTTATAAGTTGTTGTGTGACACAAAGTTTACATTTTAATTTCCACAAAATAAATGAGTTTATACACACAAAACTATTTAGCAAAATTATAGATTTGTCACTTATACGAGTGTTTTAATAGAGGTGTATAATTTTAAATTGGCAACACTTTTTTAACTGGCAGCCATTTTATTAGTCGTCAAGCGAATTATGTTTTTTTTATGTGGTATTTCAACACGATTAGACCGGGGCCTGAACAAGGCTTATAAATTGTTTAAATTGGGCTCAAAACAAAATTGCGTTCATCCCAATTTTCGTAGCCGAATTTTGTTTAGCGAATGATTGTTTTGTTTTTTGCAAATGATTTTTTAAAAGTTTCTTGCAATTTGGCTAATTCTCCTGATACCATAAAGCCTTGGACTTTAAATTCGAGTTTTTTTTTCCAGGGGCATATAAATATGGTCTTTATAGAATATTCCACTATCTAGACACAGTGCAACTGGCGGAAAAAGGGAGCCCAGTCCCCCAGACAGGGAGACAACTGGAAGCTCCACTTTATTTCCACGTGAATCAGTAAGCTCGCAGAGTTCATTTTTTGTCTCTTTAGACATTTAGTAGTTCTCTGGCTGCTTATTGAGGTTGGCCCCTATATGGAAGTATCGTGGTGGTTGTGGTTTCGAGGCCCCATAACAGGTTTGTTTATTATGGTGGCCAGGATCATTTCACTGATAATGACACGCAAAGTGAATGATCCAGTCCAGTAAGCATGCTTGACATGTGTTCTGGACAGGAGTTAGAAAGTCTCCAACTCTTTAGCAAGGTGTGATGGTTTGCAGCCCTGTCCTGATATCATTAAAGTTGCAACTAGGTGGTTCTGTTGCTTAGAATTATGCCTTCGGCTATCTAGGACGCATGTATGACGTTCCAAATTAAACAATAGTGGTTTGTCCACCATCTGATTAAGGCTACATAGCCAGGTGCGGATGTAAAACAAATCACACTCTGATCACGTGTTGGAATACAATTTTAATAAAGCCAATATTGAACGTTTAAATAATTACTTTAAAGCAGTTGATTGGACTGTATTAGAGGAAATTAATGATCCGTGTGTAATTTATTCATTTCAGTTCAGAATTTCGAATAGTGACGTTGACCGCAAAAAATTTTCTTTAGTTTCCTAAGAAACTTTCTTTACAGCCAGTATATATTTGAAATTGAAAACAAAATTAAGTCCAATTCTTCGGCTTTCTGGCATTTTTTCAGCAGTAAAAGAGAATAATATTACTCCAAAACGTATGCGTTATGACAACATGCAATCCACAATCCACATGATATTTTAAGTACGTGTGATCTTTTTTCTAAGTATTTTCAAAGCACATTTGTTAAACCTGCTTGTAATAACTCCAGCTACCATCTCGTAGATAACGAAAGTGGTGGAATCAATTTTAATATAACCATTGCTGATGTGTATTATGCTATAAATGACTTAGGGAATGATACCAAATGTTTAGTTGGAGATTATCCTTCGATATTTTTTTGAAAAGTGTTCAGCTAATAGTGCAGCCATAATTACTAAGCTTTTCAATTCGTGTCTTGAATATGGTGAATTTTTGAATTGCTGGAAGCTTTGTTACATTGTTCCAATTTTTAAATCTGGGGATCGTAGCTTAGTCACCAATTATAGGCCCATAATTAAACAAAGCGCATTTGCAAAGATTTTTGGTAATATTTTAAAATGTAAACTATTTGAGCGTGTTTCCGACCGGCAACACAGTTTTATGCCGAATAGGTCTACAACGACTAACTTACTTTTATTAAGCCGTGATATTGTATCTGTTATGGTGCGTAAGCGCCAATGCGAATGTTATATACAGTGATTTTGCTAAGGCATTTGATACAGTTACCCATCATCTGTTACTACTCAAGCTTTGTACATTTGGATTTTCGGAAAATATTTTGGCATTTTTTCATAGTTTCTTAACCATTAGAAAACTTAAAATTAAAATTGGTAATTCATTCTCTTCTAATATAATTGATGCCTATTCAGGTATTCCTCAAGGAACGCATATTGGTCCGTTCGTTACTTTTTATAATTTTCATGAATGATTTACCATTGAATTTTAAGTTTTCCAGCTGTCTTTTATTTGCTGATGATTTAAAATTGTATTCTACTATTGGCGATATTGGTGACTGGGAAAAGAAACAGATTGATCTTAATAAACTGTGTGACTGGTGTTTTAAAAATGACATGCATATTAATGTTTCAAAATGTTGTGTTGTCACCTAGGCTTATATTACGAGTTCAATAAATTTTAATTGTTCTCTTAGAGGTTTCCTGCTTAAACGTGTAGCTGAAGTAAAGGACTTAGGCGTCATTTTTGACACTAAATTAAAGTTCTCTAATCATATCCATTATGTTATTTCTAGAGCTTATAGTAAGCTTTTTTTTTTTAAAGAGAATTTAGGAAAGGGATAGAGAATAGATGAAACAGGTGGTGAAAGTAGAAGGATAGTCGGAAATTAACCGCCTTATAAAGACAGCACAGCGACCAGTGACTATGCCTTCATCGCTGAGCAACCCCACCGACAGTCTATTTTTGTAGTGAAAAAACGTTGGGAATCGAACCCACAACCCCCATATTTACAAGCTAGTACACTACCTACTAGCCTACAGGGGCACCTAGGGCTTGGTTTCATTAGAAGAAATTCTAGAGATTTTAAATATGCATACACCCTCAAGTCTTTATACATTTTCTTGGTTCGAAGTATCTTGGAATATTGTTCCATTGTTTGGAATCCAAGTCATTTGGGCTCATCAAGTCATATTGAACGAATTCAGAAAATATTTACTAAGACCGCTTTGAAATTGATTTGGCCACATGAACTACCTTCTTATGATGTTAGAAGGAAAATGTTAGGCTTACAATCCTTAGAGGATCATAGATATTTCTCCTCATTATTTTTGTTTATAGTATCTGACAATATTGATAGCCCGGAAATTAAGAATTATTTTACGTTGTATGGTCCTCCTAGAGACTTGAGAAACAATCGCATGTTTGAAGAATGTCTTTTTAGAACGAATTATGCATTTAATGAGCCGATTGTAAGATGCTTACATTTATGTAATAGTTTTAATCCACACTTAATGTCAGTTATAATATGTTCAAGCTGCTGTTATTCAAACATTATAAATAAATAATTGTAAAGTAATCCGTAAGAATTTAATTCTGTAGATGAAATAAATAAACAAATAATCTCACTCTTGTTTGTATGCATAAACAATATTGCCATATTTATACTGATGATATCCCTCAAGTGTATGTTAAGATATCGTTACATCCAGAAAAATGACTCTTTGGTTTACTTTATGGGTGACTAAAATTCTTAGCCCGCAGTTCTTTAAAAACGATGTTAATCAAAATGTTACAGTAAATGGTGATCGCTATGGAACTATAATTACTGAATTTTTCGTTTATAAATTTAGTGCAGAAGCTGTGATTTGAGCAAGATAGCGCAGCACACCTCCTGTCAAAATTTATTTATTTAAGAAAAGTTTGGTCACCGCATAGTTTCACGTTTCAGGCTTGTGAATTAGCATTCAAATTCCTGCGATTGAACTCCACTGTACTGTTTTCTATGGCGATATATAAAGTCACTAGTCTACGCTGATAAGCCTGAAATTATTGCTCACTTGGAAAACAACATTCGTCGTGTTACATCTACAAAATGGCTACAAATAATAATAATTGACCAGTTAGAAGGACAACATTCATCGCTTTATTGCTTATATGCCGCTACAAATGTTGCACCTCTTTTAAATTATAATGACGTAATTTATCTTTCGAATAAAGTAAATTCCATGTCAGTTAAAAAATTCATCTTTGCTTTATTCTATTTAAAAGTTCTATGAAAACCCTTCTATAAAAAGACCCTATACTTCTGCTACATACTTTTAGCTTTTGAGAATGCTTATATACATTTTGTTTAAAATAAAGTCAAGTAAAACAGCTATTTATTTGTTAGTTATAGGAAACTGCTATCTCTACGTATTTTACTAAACAGCATCCAAGCGAGATCATTAACAAACCTTTCTAAGTCTTTTCTTTTTGTGCAGAAACCTTTTAGATAACACCAATATGACCAATAGTTTGCCGCACCAAATGCATGGTTTTTGTTCACGAAATATTATCACTCATAATCCCTTCATAATAATCAATATAACATTGGAACAGCATCTACTGTGATAATAAAAAAAGGATTAAAAAACAACAAACATTACATTCATTGTAAAACCGCAATTTAGCGGAAAGCAAGAACAAATAAATGTGATATTTAATCAAGAAAACAAAGATTATTGTTTTGGGTTGTGTATGGATTTCATCTATCTAAATTTATAATAATAAACACAAATTTATAATAATAAAAACAAGTCACCGAAAATTATGTCTTCAGATTAGGCCTATTAAAATTATAATGTTACTAAATCATTTTTCGACTGAAATAAATTTGAAAAATTTTATTTGTTCTTTTATTCCATTTCAAAATTCTATAGCTCTATATATGAACACCCTTTATAAAATCTTATCACAAATAAATTTAATTTCAAATCCTAAAGAGCCTTTTTATTAAGTTTGTGACTCCATTAAATGTTTGTTTTTTATGTGGATCTGGAAAATTACGCAGTCGTGATGGCGAGCAGAGCTCAAAATTCTCATTCTCATATAAAAACATTTTTTCTATTTTTGACAGATTGCAATATATCACCTGCTGTGATGAATGCATAACACACCTTTTGCTTATGTTACAAGAGTCTGGTTACATTAAATAGAGTTTAAAATATAGAAAAGCACCGCTATTATAGCGTATAGCTATTTAAGGTACACAAATTTGAGGTTAGGTGAGGTTAGAAAATAAATTGACTTAAAACACACCACTGTAAAGTATAAATATGAAAATTAATAACGGATTATAAATTCGGGCAAATGTCTGCCTCTAGTCCGTCGGCAGACACCTCTTTAACTCGCCAATGCTACTGGACAATGAAGTTACGGTGACGGCATTGCCTTGCTCATTTTCAAAAAAAATAGGGCTGTCTGACTACAAGCGCACCATACGGTCACTTACCTTTTTCGAAAAGTCCCATACGTGAAAATTTTGTCTGTTTACATAACCATGGAAAAATGTGCTGTTTTCGTTCAGTTTTTTTAAACCGCGAATTAGCGATAAAATTACATGTTTAAAATTTCGTTTTTTTTTATTAAATAAATGTGAAACGATGACAGCTTAATTCTTGGCATTTAATCATTTGAGAGAAAATTTACTTTCTAACTTCAAATCTTGCTATATAAAATTTAAATTTTAATTATTACAATTTCTAAGTCTCCCACTGTGCACGATTAATGAAAGTTAAGGTAATACAACGAGCACAACCCTTTGAACTATATAGAGTATTAAAATTTCATTGCTTATTTCAGTTGATTTTTTTTCTTTTTTTTTTTGAAAAATCCTGACATGCAGAAACACATCCACACATACTTACACACATGCTTTATGGGTTTGTACATAAAAACAAAACATTTTTGAAATTCCTTTACAATTGCAAATGTTCGTTAGACCCTTCAACTTAGGGCAGTATTTAGATGTGTTAATAAAGTTCTATGGAATGAGTGGCCACAAAAAACAAACACACAAAACAGTTATTCACTACTTTAGCAGTGTAACCTTGTTTTCTTTAGATTCGTTTCTTTTTTTTCTGCTGGCGCTTAAAACTATGCTACGGAAACTGGGAAACAGAATAGATCGTTTTTGCTTTGTTAAATTTCTCTTGTGTTTTACATGTTGTTTTGTTATTTATAGACTAATGGAAGTTGTTGTTTTTTAACTGTTTGTGTTGTCGGTGCTTTAAGCATAAACATATATACACACACACACCACACACAGATACACACATACACACTTACACCTATTGATGCACTGTTTGAAGTAAAAAACAACAACGAATGCGATAACTTAAAGTAGAAAGTTGATTGCAAATTGTTTCCGTATTTGCGTTGTGTATGATTATTTAAAAGTGTTTTAATTCCTTCTTTTTTTGTTGTTATTGTTGCTTATTTATTACAAATTTTGTTTATATTTTTTATTGTGCTTATTTTTACTAAATGCTATTCGAATTAATTTGTTGCTGTGTCTTTTTGTTCTTCTTTTGTTATTTCAGCATATCTGTGGCTATTGTAATTGCAGCATTAGCTGGACCTCAGTGGCTCTTTACGGAAGAAAAATTACAAAATACTTTATATAATGGCACACCCAACTTTAATGTTCTGGATGATGGTGCACTCATAACGCGTTACACTAAATCAAGTTTATGGGTTATCTGCACAGCATTACAGGGTAAGTTATGTTCGCTTATTTGTTTTACATATTTTTTAAAACTTTAAGGATAGCGTCGGGATATATCTTTACTCTTTCGCTTTGATATTTTCATTTTTTGTATGTCTTAAAGGCTTTTAAGCCGTTTTGGTAAATGAATTGCCTAAATATATAAAATAAGTGGTGCAAGGACTTCCTTAGATAAATGTAACACAGAAGATTGAAAATTGTTCAACGATACAAACTGCCCACGATTACAGAGTTAAAAAAGTGTTGAAGTTTCATGCAAAGTGGTCAATCGTATCAAAGGTGTTAGTGTGATCAATAAGAACGAACAAACTTGTTTTAAGACCCTTCTTACCTTATTATTTTGCTTTTATTTTGCAGGTGTACAACAATAAAAATGACTAAATGCAACGCAAGCAGTTTAATATGATATTGGGTTATTAGGTCTGTGACTGGTTTTAATTTCCCGCCTCTTAATTGATATGACAATACTGCCCTTATCAGCAGTTAATACCTGTCTAAATCTGAACAAGCTGTGTCATTTACTTTGTACTTGGTAGCGGTTAATATCAGAATAACTTTCTTAAGAAAAAAAAATAGAAAAATGTGAGTTGCGTGACGTTTGTTGCAGCTGTTTGGTAGATCCACACAATATGAACGAGTTTGTGCACAGAAAGGACTTCGAATCACTTAGCGTTTCTGCTTTTTTTTAATACAAAATTCGTAATAGAAGTAAAAAATTCGTCGGTTTATACACATTAATTAAATGCCACTTTTGTAATGCCCTTTAAAATGAAATTGTCTGCCTATTGTGGTTTAAAACAAGGCCACACATGTGTAAATCATGTCACTATTCATGTCTCCCAATCACAATATTATAAAAGAATATCATGTTACTTTTGCAACACCCTTTAAGTTTTTTTTATTTGCTATTGCAGCAACTAAAGCAATACATATACTGTAAAAATTACAAGAGTTTTTTTTTTATTACGAGTTCAGAGATAAAAAACTGTGACAAATTGAGAAACAGACAGATGGACAGACATTGTAGTGAAAATAGGGTAACTTTTTTAAATTTTGTCTACAAAAGCCGAGTATCGGTTATGTTTTCCTAAATTAAAAAATTAGAGAAGTGAATAATTTTATAATTTTTTTAGTAATTAATTTTAAGCACTAGGTCAATTTTAATAAAAAAAATGTTAAAAAACTTTTTATTAAAATCGACCTAGCGCTTAAAATTAATTACTAAAAAATATTAAAAAAGGTCAAAAAATTTAACTATTAATTTTATAATTTTTTTGTTTTTTTTTCTGTTATATTTCTTTCCGTTTGTTTTTAAATATCCCATTGTGCAGCTCGACTCTGTATATTTTGATAGTGAAGCTATCCTGGTAAAGTTTTATTTTTCTAATGGAAATAATTAAGTTCTTCAGGAATGTGATGCGATCACTATTTCAATGCCTTTAAATTAGTTATGGCTACAGGATAACAAAACTTTTTGAGTTAACAGTTTGAGTTCCTGCAGAGTTAAAGCAAAGTGCAGCAAAGATATAAATGAGTTTGGGTATAGTTGCCATTGATAAACAAATTGATGCAAGTGCATGCATGTGTGTAAGCATGCAACCAAAGTGATAATAATTTAAATTCATATCAATCATACGCTCTTACACTGGACCACTCAACAGTTGATGGATTGACTATTCAACTTTATACGAATAAATCATATGTGACAACAATTAACACATTTCACTAAAATTTAAAATTTTCTACGACGACAGCGGGCAGCTGGGAAAAGGCAAGCAAAATAACTGTTGAGTACATGTAGATTAAATAATATTTTAACCACAACCTTTAAAGTATTTAATGCAGATCATATATTTATGTAGAACATAAAATATAGTTATTCACTGTATCATGCAAGTATGTTCTATTTGGTTCTAAGCAAAGTTTGCCTTACCAATATTCAACAAAGTTATGATAAAGGTTCTATTTAATTAAATTTGTTTAGTGTTTCAATTAAACTAATTTTTCAAAAAGTGTCATAAAGTTTGTTTTCATGCTTAACAAGTATCAGGTGTTTGTAGTGTTTCATCTTTTTTTTTTTTTTGCATGTATCTAACATTAACAAACTTTTTTGTCTGTCTTTTAAATTGTTGCCAACAGGAAGAGCTATAGTAAAACTTATACTCTCTTAAATGTGTTAAAACATTCCACATGTAAAGTTTTTTGCTTATGAACCTTGTATGTCTTTGAAAAACTAAAACAAACAAAAATATGTATAAATTAATTCTAAGGAATGGTTCATCTAAAATTAGGCTACATGGCTTGTACTATAAAGTATTAATTAATTTATAAAAAAATATTTAAATATTAACAATTAAAATTTTTTAATTAAAAATAAGATTTTGTAAATAATGGTGTTTCCTAAATGCTGATCAAAAGGACGTAAAGTTTCTACTGCATTTAATAATTATAACTTATTGGTCCTTTTAATATTTTATAAATAAGTTCCTTATCATTTTCAGTTTTATTTGACCTTTTTCTATTTTTATTAAATCTTAATCTTTTCAACGGTCTTTTAAATTATAACGATTTATTTTTACGATATTTTTTTTTTGGTAAAATATAAAAAATAATTTCCTGAAGAAGCTTTCCACAGAAAAGCGAAATATCGTAAAAATAAATCGTTATAATTTAAAAGACCGTTTAAAAGATTAAGATTTAATAAGTTCCTTATCCTTACGCACAAGGTCTTTATACCGGGTGGTTGAATAATTTTGCTACATTAAGACAATCAAATAACTTTTTGTAAATTTTATTTATTTCATTTGAAAAATAATACATTTTTATTAAATTAATTCATGAATTTCTAAAAATAATTGAATTCAAATGGCTTTCACGTTAGGTGACATATGTGCGACATTTTATCAAAAAGCTATTCATTACTGCCTCGAGTGTTGCAGCGGCAATTGCCTCAATTACCGTTGGAATGGATTACTATAAATCATCCAAATTTATTGGATTCCTTTTGTAAACTTCTTTTTTGCGACAGGCGTGGCGATGTTACAAGTTGCTCCATCTTGTTGAAAGCAAACAGAATTGAAAGGGTTTCTCTTTCGGCGTAATTCTGGATGGAAAGAAAAATTCTTTCAACATCTTTAAGTAACGGTCTCCATTGATAGTAACAGTAAGACCGTTTTCTTCGTAAAAGTAAGGCCCAACAATGTACCTTGAAGAAACTGCACACCACACTGTCACACGAAATGGATGTAATTACATCTGATGGAGTATCTGTGGGTTAGAATTACTCCACATTGGCCAATTTTGTTGGTAACATTGCTGTTTAAATTAAAATGTACTTTGTCAGACATAAAAATGCAGTTCAAGACGTTTTCATTCTCTGACGCCATTTGAATGATCTTCTCACGAAATTTCAACCGAATCGGGAAGTGTCTTGAGTTCAGTTTGTCTGTTAATTGAATATTATATAAAAATAAGTTTAAATCTTAGTGCAAAATTGTCTGCAGTGACTGTCTGCTGACACCCATTTTAACAGAGAAGCTCCTTGTCGAAACTCGAAGATTAAATTGTATGACAGCAGCTACAGCAGCGATAGTTTCCTGCATCCGAACTGAAGGATATCGATGATAAGCCCTTCTTGCGATTGTGTACGCTCGGCAAAATTCTTCACGAGATTTATCATAGTCCACCAAACGTGCGCCTATATTCTCTTTGGATGGAAACTACGGACTCCAAAGCGTGAAAGCGTTGCACTATCCAAATTCTTGTTTCATTGTCCCAATTCTCCGTTTTAGTTAAATTTAAAGATCAATCTATAAAATAAAATAAAAGTGGACCAACCTGGGTTATACAGAAAATAAGTTATTACGTTTTTTTTTTTTTTTTGGTAGTAGCGTTCATCATTATTTTTTATACACCTTTCTTTTGCTGAAGAATTGCCATAGAATCACGAGTTATTTAAATAAAAATTAAATAAATTTGATTTTTATTTTCAATATTTCGCCACACTATTGAGTGGCCGATTTCATCGATCATCGATTTCTCCATAAAAGTGCCATAGAATCACGAGGTATTTAAATAAAATCAAATTTATTTAATTTTTATTTAAATACCTCGTGATTCTATGGCACTTTTGTGGAGAAATCGATGATTCAAAAGTTACTTTTTTTCACTTCGGGCCTTGTCCAGATAAAACCACATTTTTGTTTTTCGATGTTTACTTCCCTTTTGAGGTTCATTAAACATCAAAAACTGATTCGATTAACATTATTTGAAAGGCTATTAAATCCAATCGAATAGTGACTAATATATATCGATCAAATGAAAAGTGAATGAATTGTAGTTGATAATTTTTCATGAAATTAAACACTAAACATTTCACTGATTGTTTTCAATTCAGAAGCCATTTTTTAAACAATAATAAAATCGACAGTGCTATAATTTTTGTTTGGATTTTTCATCAGAATAAAATATAAAATCAAATACTTTTAACTAATCAAAAATAGTGCCAGTTTTTTTTAGATTTTTGATGAATTTTTGAATTTTGAAGGAACTACAGATACAAATATCTGATTGATTGTTTCAGCATAAATATTCTTGAAACTGTCAGTTAAATTATTTGAGTTTTACAACAATTAAATGACGATAATTTAGTGTTAGTTCCAATTAATTTTAATATCTTAATTTATTTTCATCTAATTATTTATGTTTAAATCCTGTAAAGTCAGAATTAATCTAAAATTAAGTGGGCAAATTTGAGGTTAGAAAGTAAATTGGCTAGAAGCTACACTTTTTTGGCAACTTCAGTTTTATTAATACAATTGTGTAATGTAGCAATATGGAAATTAATAGTCGAGTATGTTATTGGGCAAATTTTCACGTATATCATGTCAGCAGACGTCAGTTTTTTTCACAAAATTTCGAAGCATATTTTGCAATTAGGCCTCGCTTATTTCGTCGATGCAGCGCCGAATTTCATATTTTACAGCCTCATTATATCACGAAATTATTGCTAATTTTGGCTAAATATTTAAATAAATTAAAAAAAAATAATATTTTATTTGTATTTGCTGTCTTAACTTAAGTTGTTGATATCACTTTCTTGTACTCTAATTAATATGTGGGCAAAGTTTAGGTTAGGAAGTAAATTGTATATCAAAAAATTAAATGTTAAAAATTAAACAACTATCTGTTGACAGTGGTTTAGTAAAAAGATGGGAAAATTAAATAATATAAATTTACAATCTTGAGCAGCAAATTTTTTTTAATTGTAAAAATTCACTATCAAAATAGTAAAAATTTCACATTCAATTCGAGCACTTTTTCTCATAATCAGGCTCTTTATGCGACCGTTATATGTAAGTTTTAACCATTCGAGGCTCACAATATCGCTAGTAACAATAAATAAAACCATGTATCTCATAGTGGCCGTAATGATGTAAACATAGCCACTATAGAGCAAAGTGTTAAGAATGAGCCTGGAACATCAAAAGTTAGATGCTTGCAACAACTGCACATCACTAAAACCTTCCGCAACATTTTCCAAAATTATCTTTACATGTTATCTTTACGTAATATCTTTGCATATAAATCTTTAAGCCTATAAATTAGGCGGCTATCTGAATAAACAAAATTGCTGGATATAGGGCTCACAAAATCCAAAAGCATCCAAGGAAAATGAATGATGAATGATGCCAAATAAATCCTATGTTTCAATAAATTTACGGCCTTTTCTGGGCAACATAAGCGGTGTACTTTTGAACACAATATAAAATATTTTTTTTAAAGATATAGATAGGAAGTGACTATACCCCGCGGTATAGTCAACGACCGTAGGGTTAAACACAGCTTCACTTTATTTAATATGAATAATTATCACATGACTCTAAATGTTATTTGCAATAGACGTAAGTCAATCTAAATAATTAAAATAATTAACTTTTAGACAACTACAATAAAAAAAAAACATTTATTTGTATTTTATAATTTTCATCCATTTATGTCTGTTTTACAAACTTTTCATGAAAACTAAACAAAAATGAATGAATGCATTTATTTGCATAAATTCAAAAAAAACAAAAAACTGTTTTTAATCCCTAAACAATTTTTATATAAAAGAATACTACACATTCAAAATTTCTGTTTTACTGCTTAACTTTAAAATAGTTTGAAGTTAAATAAAATATGGGGTTTTTCAACAAGAAGTTTGTGTTTTATTTGTGGGAGCAACAACAACATGATAGTTTTGACATTTAGTTTTTTGACATATTCGTAGTTACAATGAACTCAAATTCGCAAGAAAATCGCATTAAAATAATTAAAATCTGTATGAACATGGTGGTTCTGTTAAAGTTATATTACGCAAAATTATTTCTAAGACCGCTACTAAGAATTTTGTCGTTAACTTTGAATTGAATGGCTCGACACCAAATGTGCGAACTGAAAACATTGCAGCCGCGAGCAGCACAGTATTGAAGCAGATTCTCAACAACTGGGGTTAATCAAAACCACCACATGGCGAATTTTGCATAAGAATTTGACTTTGAAGTCTTACAAGGTTCAACCGGCTGGTTTTTCTCATTTTTTCAGAAGAAGCCCATTTTCACTTGTCAGGCTATGTCAACATAAAAAATTGCCACGTTTGGGCTTCTGAAAATCCTAGAGCAATTATTAAGAAGCCTTTGCATGCTCAACTTGTATCTTTATGGTTCGCTATGTGGTCTAGAGGCGTAATTGGGCCGTTTTTTTTTTAAGTTGAGACTGGAAATACAGTAACGGTCATATCGATCAAGCTATCGCGATATTCTAACTACTCAATTTTGGGCTATTGTTGATAACGTTGATATCACTGACATGTGGTCCCCCCGGGGGCACATTTATCGGTCTTTATAGAATACTTGACTATCTAGACCTGTGCTGCTGGAGCCCAGCCCTTAAAGTCAGCAGGGGACAACTGGAAGCTCCACGTTATTTCCATGGGAATCTGTGAGCTCGCAGAGTTCCGCTATTTGTTTCTTTAAGCATTTAGCTGTTCTCTGGCTGATTATTGAGGTTGGCCCTTTTGGGAGTATCGTGGTGGTTGTGGTTTTGCGGCCCCATACAGGTATTGTTTTATGGTGGCCAGGATCATCTCGCTTTATAACACCCACTGGTGAATGGTCCAGATCCAGAGAGCATGCTAGTCATGTGTTCTGGATAGGAGTTGGATAGTCTCCAGCTCTTCAACAAAGAGTAGTGGTTTGCAGCCCTGCTCTGGAACTGCTGAAATTGCAACTAGAAAGGATCTCTTGCTAGAATTAGTCTTCGGCCTCCTAAGATGTGAGTGGCGCTGCTTTTCACTCACAGTGGTTTGACCACCATCTGACTAAGGCCCACGGCCAGGCGAAGATGTAAATCTTATCACGAAAACACTGGCATGTGGTTTTAAAGATGTGGTGCTACATGTCACACAGCCATTAAAACGATCAATTTATTGCAAACCAAATTTTCCGATCGCATAATTTTGTGACAATCAGTACGTTAAGTGGCCAACCAGATATTGTGATTTAACACCACTGGACTATTTTTTATAGGGCTATGTTAAGGAAAAAGTCTATATGGAGCCAATCGAATCGATTTTAGCCTTAAAACTCAAAATCCGTAATTTGATTAACGAAATAGGATTTTGCCAAAAAAAAGGGACTAAACCGTGATTAAAAAAATCGACATTTGTCAGCGTGGTCGTTGGGGACATTTGCCAGATATCATTTTCCTTAATAATTGTCGAACTTCGGAATACAAAAAAAAAATTAATCATCATAATCTAAATTTGTTTGTTTTATTTTGTGTTAGAAAACAAACTTCTTGTTGAAAAATGAAGTCGTGGCAAATAAAAGTTGCTTTTATGTAGTTTCACAAAAATGAAAAGAATTTTTATTTTATTTATACAACCGATTTTTGATTAATATTTAACAGTTGAAAAATTAAAGTACAAATTTTATTTATTAAAAAACCTGTATTAATCTGAAATTTATTGCTAAAATTTTAGCTAAATATTTTATAAATTTTAACTAAAAATAAATTTAAAAATATAAATAAAGTTTATAGCTCTAGTGGAATAGCTTAACAATAACTTCCACAGTTAAAAGGTTTGCATATTTTGCTAGACAAAGATTTTTTCGTTAACCCGTCTTATTTAAAATTTATTTCAAAATAAAAAAGACAAACCTGGTACCTAATGAAAAGTAAACATCAACAGAGAAAAAAGTTAGTAAAAGTTTTGAAAAGGAGAAAAAAAAATCCATTGAAAAAAAGAAAAAACTAACAAAACTATAAAGTAAGTGTTGAGTGACTACCTGCAAAATATTTATATATAAAACAAGTTCATCTTCATACTTAGGATACTGGAATCAAGATTGTACAAAAAATTATTAAACGTAAAAAGAAAGTTTTATTTCAAACTGTACAAAATTTTCTGCCATTTCAAATAAATAAAAAAAAACAACGACAAAGGTAATTCGCCTTAAGTCTTTAACTCATGATTTCCTTTTTTCTAGCATCTCTAGAGCAACTGAAATGGATTTCATTATTTTTAAAAAGGGACTATGTTTGCCAGGCAATTTTACAAACAAATACTTTCAGCCTTTGTAGCAGAGAATGGAAACAAGAGATGGTATCGTGAGGCAGTTTTCACTCATAATCAGGCAGAATTATGAATGATAGAATTATTCATCCACGCTCACTTGTGACCTTTTTCCTTTTTTCTTTTTCGCTTGTGCTCTTGTGAATGTAAGAAAAAAATTAAAAACCTTCACAAAAATGACAATCGATATTTATTCACAAAAATGGAACGAACAAATTTAAAAATCCTTACATTCCTCTAGTTAGAAAAATGTAGTATTTGAGCGCAATAAAATAATGTAAGCAATTAAAGTAATAGGTCAAATGTCAGCTATATTCACATATTAAAAACTCTCTTTAGTTTTTAACTTCATCATTTTGTTGCCCTTGAAAAGATAATGCCCTTTACTTAGTTTCTGCAGGGACACCCCTAAATTTTTTTATCTGTACTTATTATCACAGCAGATATAGCAATTCATTGTGCAAAATTCTGCCTTTAATGACTTAAAAGATAAGGCTTTATTTGGTAAAATAACGGACTCTATGGAAGCATCTCTTAATTATGAAATTTATCGCTCATGCTTATTACAATAGCGCAGCTATTTGTATAAGCTCTTTGTAAAGTTTTATGTCTGTCTATTGCGATTGAAAAATATATAAAATTATGTCACTGTAGGAACACCCTTTATATTTTATTTTACCATATTTTGTTTGTATTTGTTCGATCTAAAAGTAGCTTTAAGTTTATAAAAAATTCAAGTGACTACTGGGGCACTCTTTAACCTAAAGGTTTTTAACGCCTGTAACTATAGTAAATATAGTTTTATATACCCTATAAATCAAACGGCTCTTTTTCAACACCCTTTAATTTTTAATACCTGCTCTTATGGCGGCTAGATTAAACGCAAGGCTCCGTTCTCTCCCCTACCCTATTTATTTCAATCCTATATGCTCTTTCACAGAGATAACAACACCATTTGTCATTCGTATTCCTTTAGTAATAGACTGAACCAGTTGGAGGTGAGTTCCAAAAAGCGAAACATTAATGATACGCTTAATCACGATCTTGCGGCGGCCATCTCCGAATAAGGTCGTGCAAACATAGTTGATTTTAATGCCCGTAAGCTGCAATGTTGCATTCTTACGCATAAATCTGTGTTCGGAAATGGTGTTACTATGGATGATATAGGTATTACGGAATCGACAGCTCTTGACGTTCTTGGCATGAAAATTCTGTGTGATGTTCGATGGAATAAAGAAATTTTTCAGGTTTCTAAAGAAGCTTTTAAGTGCCTCGGTTTTCTAAAACGATGTAAGAGATACTTCACTCCATCCGATCTTCATACTGTGTGATTCGATGTACATCCGCGCCTGGCCATGAAGCCTTAATCAGATGGTGAACCAGACCACTGTATAATTTGGAATGTCATGCTCGTCCTAGGAAACCAAGCTATAATTCTATGCAACAGAACTTTCTAGTTGCAACTTCGATGATTCCAGAGCAGGGCTGCAAATCATCACTCCTTGCTTAAGAGTTGGAGACTTTCCAACCATTGTCCAGAACACATGTCTAGCATGCTCACTGGACTGGATCATTCACCTAGCGTGTCATTAACGGCGAAATGATCCTGGCCACCATAAAAACCATTATACTGTTATGGGGCCGCGAAACCACAACCACCACGATACTCCCATATAGAGGCCAACCTCAATAATCAGCCAGAGAACTATTAAATGTCTAAAGAGACAAATAATGAACTCTGGGGGCATTACTGATTCCCGTGGGAATAAAGTGAAGTCCAGTTGTACCCCTGCTGACTTCAGGGGACTGGGCTCCCTTTTTCCCCCAGTTGCACTGTGTCTAGATAGTCGAAGTTCTATAAAGACCATATATATGTGCCCCCGGGGGGTCCGATCTTCGTTCTATTTATACCACCTACATCCATCCAAAAATGAAATACCGGCGCCCCAAAGTTTATTTTGCAGTTGCTCGAACGCGCACAAGAGAGGGCGAAGCAAGAGGCTAATTGGGGATGGTAGGGTCTATCCAATTCAATTGATTCCCTGAAGCATGGGCGTAATGTAGGTTGTATTTCACTGTTTTGTCGTGGTAAGTGCTCTAACGAAATTAGGGAACTTGTTTCCGAAACTCACACGTTTTTGCATTTGACGCGATTTCTCGTTGAGAGCACATCCATTGCGCATTGCTGGGATAATTCATTTTTTAGCAGAATAGCTCGTAAGTGAAATAAACTCCCTTCTGAGGTCTTTCCTGTCACTTTCAATGAAGGAATATTCAAATCGACTGCCCACAAATACCACTCACTCCTTCCTCCTCCCCATAACCTAATTTCCTAGTTCTGGTACAATGCATTGCATGAGTAGGGGGAGTACTGGTCCGAACGCAAAAAAAAAATCATAATTCACAAGGAAAAAGTTACGATTCGCTCACTTAAAAATTTCACTCACACTCGCTGCCTCAAAACGAAATTATTTATACTCACACCCGATGCACATCTCTAATGCAAAGGTATGCAAACGATGACGAAGATGGCGGTAGTAAAAATAAAGAAAAGAAAATTCTTGTAAATTGTAGAAAGGTGTTAAAATACACAAACAAGCGGGTAAAAATGTAATTCTGCAAATCATTGTGTCACAACTTAAGTTTTACTCTCTTCATCATAATGATTTCAATGAACATCCCAACAACTTTAACATTTAAAATTTTCTTCCAACAACGCGATTATCATCAACAAATCGTAAATGTATTTTAAAGCAATTTGTAGATTTACTTTACATTTCTATTGTGTGTGTACGTGTGTGTGTGTAAGTGTGTGTTTGTGAGTGAGTTTAGGTATACAAATGAGTTCGCAGAAGTATTTATTGAACAGACTTGTATATGCCACAATGAAAAAGGAAACGGAAACTGTTAACGGAACTTCGTAGTTTCCGCGTTGCCTGCCTGCCTGCATTGCCTATTAGCATAACTTTATATAAAATATTTTCTGTTTAAACTTATTTTACATTTTTACTCTTTTTTTTATTCTCTTTTTATATATGATTTTTATTTATTTTTATTTTTCTTTTATTACACTTCACTGTTTAAACTAAAAAAAAAGGATGAAAACAAAAAAGTAAATGTTTTGTACTGTGTGCACTGTTAGTGTTTGGTGGATGTTTGTGCATTAAATAGTGAAAGGAAAACATTTAAAGAGGTCTTCGGAATTTTAATATCATTTATAATACGCGTAAAAAACGTCATGTCAGTAATAACTACACTTAATACTTTTATCTACTTTTCTTTTCTTGAAGATATTTATTTAAAACTACGACACTAAAAAAAAAAAATTTTAAGGAAAGACATTCACAAATATTTAATTCACACAAATATTCATTTCATTTTTAGTTAGTTTATTAATTCTGTTCTAAAAACTGCTACATTGCAGCATTTTAGAAGATTTTCTAGCGCATGAGCAAGCTACATAAAGCTGGCCATGTGAAAAGCATGAATTCTCCAAATTTAATTCACACACTTGCAACGATTATCCTTGTTTTTTTTTTTTGCTGGCAGTCAATGGCAACAGGAACTGCAAGTGTTTGAATTCGAATAGCATATCTTTTGGGATTATTGGGAATCGTGGCAACAGTACGTCTTCATCTTAAAATTCTCCAGTCGAAATTGATGCCTCGATAACATTGTTCATCATTTTCTTGATTGCCAGTCTGAATTCCGTTGTCAAAGAAGAAGGATTTGTATGCCAATTTTCATTGCAAGAAGATTGCGGCGACGCGCCTGGCAAATCTAGCGAAGTCAAGAATTCAGTAGAATAGTTGACAATTTCATCTTGACACATTCCATTCTAAATGTTTAAGTTTATGGTGTTAATAGCAATGCTTTTGGCCACTAATATAGCACGCGTAATGAGTAACTGATTTTTATAGTTCTGTGCAATATTTGGCAAAACTTTTTACACCAATTCGTCAATTCTTTCTGTGATTGGGTATGATTTTACGTAATCCCGCATCAAATTTGGTTTATAAACAGACCGGTTTTGGCCATGTGCCATCTTCTCTATACTGAACATGACACATGGCTGAAACCGGTCTGTTTACTAACCAAATTTGACGCGGGATGACGTAAATCATACCCAGTTAAATCAAACGCCGCACAGTGGACCATTTTACGAAAAGGCGGCCCTAAATCCTTTTTTTCTAGGTCCCCAATTGTAAAATTTTAAAGTTCATTCGAAAGTAGATACTAGTGTACTTCGGGAGCCAAAAAATTAAAAATTTATTTTAACGATATCACACTGAACAGGGTGATTCAAAATGAGCATTTTCAGTATTTTGCTAAAATGAGAAATTTCTTAATAAATTTTTGATTTTTAAACATCTATAACTCTTTTGTTGTACAAGGTTTTTAAACGAAACAAACTTTTTATAATAGCGCAATTTGTTAGCTATTAGCATAAGAAACCCGAATTGTTTTTGATTGATTTTTAATTTTTAGAAAATAATTTTTATAGAGGTCCAAATTTTTTCTAAATTCTCTTACCTAATAGCGCATAACTTCTAAAGTTCGTTAGGGAATGTAAAAGCATTAGCACTGTGTCATAGCCTTAAATGTCACCTACACGCCTATACTGCATTGTATACCCACCCGGCACGATCCGATGATGTGCACCAGAACAATTTTTCTGACACAAGGTCGAAAATTTTTTGCAAAATAGAATTAGAATTTTGAATTAAAATTTTTTTCTGTTTTGCTATTTTGTAAGCATTTTATTTATTTTTTAAATCGACTTTATGAGAGACGTTGTTTAGATGAATATGCGTATTTTTAGAAAGAAGACAAAAATTTTTAGTCAATTTCAAAGTCATGCACAGTTGGTTAAAAATATATTTTGCCTACTTAAAATAACGTAAATTGATATGATTTAGTTTACAAAAGTACTTTGCTTTTTAAATTGGTTTGCACTGACTGTAAAATAGTTTTTTTTCAAATTGTTAAATTGCTTGGAGCGTATTCTTAAATTGGGTTATGATATGGATTTTGGTCCGTTAGGCGAAACAGTGAGAAAAAATAAGGAAATTAAAAAAAAATAGAAACCAAAAAAAAAACAGATTGAGGAAACCTTTTTAGAAAAAGGCCTAATTATCGATCAGCCAAAGCAAGGAGAAGGGAACACAAATGATACACTTCTTGACATTTAATTATTTGACAGACAATTAAATACCTAACCTCAAATTTGTCTATCCTTTAAAATAAATTTATTGCGAAGACTACAAAAATACACTTCTTAAATTCTATTCAATTCTATATAACAAAACTCTAAACCTAATAGATTGGAAACCTTGTGATTATTGTATCTGAAGTTAATTATTAGAAAAAAAACAACAAAACAAAACGAAACTTTTTTGTCACTTAGAAACTGCAAAACATTTCAGAACTTTTCCAAAAAACAAAAAAAGAAGCAACCAACAAAAATGAAGTAAAAACATTTTAATAACTTTTTATCCCAAAAATTTAACTACATTCAAAATAAATAAAAATTTTAGTAAAGATAATAAATGAATAAAAAATTTGAAACTCAATGAAATCATAAATGATTTAGTGAATGATGATAATGATTGACAATGTAATTAAGTTAAAATAAAAATAAGTTAAAGACTTTTTAAAGATTTTACAAATAATTTCTTAAGCACAGTGTTTTTATAGAAATTAAATAAATTATATTTTTATTTTCAAGATTTCGCCACACCATTCAGTGGTATCCTCAAAAAAAACAAATTTAAAAACAAATTTGAAAAGATGTACTTAAAAAATTTTTTATACATTCACTTTTTCCGAAGATAAAAATACAATTTATTTAATTTTTTATAAATAAACTAGCAAACCCAGCGAACTCCGTTTCGCTACCAGATGGCTTCGTTTTTTATAACATTTCGTTTGGGGATTAAAAGATAAAGAAACATTATTTTTTTTTGTTTTGTATTTGAAAAGGAAAAATTTTATTTCATTGCACAACAGTAATGAATTGATTTCGATTACAAAAATGAAGTGGAATTTAGTTGAAATTCTCTAAGTAAAAAATGAAAGTGAATCCAAAGTAAATACTGAATCGAAGCGTTAAACGTGTTCGCAAATTATCCGTTTCATTGAAGTGCTCTTTGGTAAACCGCATTTTTTGTTTTTTTATCTAACGCTGGCAAACAATTACGATCGAATAATTAAATTATTTATTTTTGAAGAATACGGTGTGACTTCTGATCGCCTGATGGTGTAGTGTGTGATGTATTGTAGTTGTTATGTGTTGCAATTGATTGTGTTGGTGTGATTGATTGGTGTGAGTGATTGGTTAAATAAAATCTGTTACCCTGCAAGTCGGCATGAAGCCGCCTTCTCGAATGATATTAGCTCTAAAGGAAGTCATGCGAAAGCAGTTATTGTATTCAAGGGTGCGTTGAAGAAATTGTTTAGAATCGGGATTAGTTCGATCGAACAATGGTTTTAGTTTCAGTGGTGGTGTAAGTAATGAATCCAGTTTGACTTTTTCACTTGCGCAGCACAATCCAGGCGTTTCTCTTTTGAACTTTAACGCATTGCAATATCGGCATACAGTTGTCGTTGGTCCAATATCTAAATTGTCATTATCACTGTAGTGCGCAGTGGGATCATATTGGAATGCCAAGCCTGCCAAGTATGATGCCAATGATCTTCGTGTGCTCACGCGTTGTCTTAATCGGGTATTTTCTCTTGCATGTCTTGTGCGGCGGCCGATGTTCGCACATCGTCCTCTCAGCATTTTGTACTATGGACAGACTGGTCAATTTAAACTCAAATGCACGATCCACATAATTTACAGAGTTCAACTTATCACCTTAAAGACAAATGCCTGCTGTTGAAGTTGAATAAAAATTTGCACAATATGCGTAATTGATTTGATGGTTTCCAATTGAACTGTTAGGAAACGAATAACTGTAACCTCAATTTCACGTGCGCATGAGTAGCTGTCAAACAATGTATCACGCACCGGCGCCATCTACTTAAAATGAAACGTACTTATTTTCGTGAGGGATACTTACACACCACATACTGGTGCCGTTGTAGTGCCTGCTATGTATCAGAGATGGCGCTGTATGAGAAAAATGATTTTTCCTGTTTTCCTGCTTTTATCTTTAAATTTTTCCTGAAATTTCTTTGCTATAAACCTCACGGAAATCGGTTGCTGCGTTCTGGAGTTACAGCGTCAGGAAGGAAAACGTGACTTAAAAATTTTTTTACCCCCAAATATTTAGAATATAATTTATTCCTTAAATTTATTTGAATTAAATAGTTTTATTTTTTAACCAGACATGAGCAGCCGTGTGCATAATAAAAACTTAGAATTAGAGTTTAGTATGACTAAGCAAATTGAGTACAGTAGCGATGTGTATAATTGTGGCCCATAACAATATTCTATTCTAATTTTACTGTCAAATTGTATCAAAGGCCTTTAAGACAATTTGCTTGGTCTCATCACTTATGTCAAGTTGATACCACATTTTTGTGATGCATACGACCATAAGTTCAATTTTAAAAAAGGTCTAAAGTTTTCATTGCAGCAAAGGTTTTGCTAAAATTTAGAATTTTGTTCTTAACTGAAGTTTAGTAAACGATTCTTATCTCTGTATTATAGATGGATTTTTAAATAAAAATTCTATTTCCTTTTAAAAGTTTTTGACATCGCCTTAGTTTTTCTATTTTTTAATTTAAAACAAAAAACAAAACATTTTGGGACATTAAAACTTATCACGTTGACAAAGTCATAGAAGAAAAAAAAAGTTTACTAAAATCATTAACACTAAAATGTGGTACAGTGAAGGGCAAATATATTTTAATTAAATCATATTAGTGGTGATATTGTTTTTTACTTGATGGCAGATCACAAATGTGGCATTTTTAAATATTGTAAATAAAATTATAAAACAACATGGTGTTGCTAAAATAATTATTTAATTATGGGTGGTCAAATTTGAGGTTAGGAAGTAAATTGCCGTACCACGCACTATTTTCTTGCAAAATTAGTTTTGATACCAAGATAAAGTAGAATAGGTATTAGTAGTGGAAGATAATATCGGGCAAATTGCCACTTCTAACACGTTGATAGACGTCCGCTTTTTTCACCAATTTTTGTGACACATTTTGCGAGAATTTCATTTTTCAGAGCATCACTTCTTTGCGGGTTATTCACATTCCTTTAAATGGCCTCAAAAAAAAATAATCTAGCGGTTTTAAAGCATAAGAAAGACGTGGCCAATTGACTTCGCCAAAACGGGATTAACCGCGATGGAGAAATTTCTCATGTAATAACTGAATTCTTTGGTTGGCACAGTCTTGCTAAAGCCAGATGCTTTCAATTCTGGCCAGAAATAGTACCCACAAAAAATTGGTTATCGTTTGCTAGTGCTCAGGATCCTTAGTAACGTCTATTGCCAGCTATAGTACCATGAGCCTTGAAAATAGCGATTAAATTACGAACAACGATCTCAGAAGGAAAGAAAGTTGCTGAAATTTTCACCATTTTATAGTAAATTTTCACAATAAAAATTCTTTGCTCCAGAGTGTAACCTTCCATGCTTTACATTTCACAACTTTTAGGTAAACAAATGTCAAAGCATGACAGTTCAATGTTTAATATTTATACACTTGACAGACAATTTACTTCGTAAGCTCAACGGTTATTTACTTAAAATTTTTCCTGTTTTAACCGAAATAGTGGAAAATTATTTCTGTGCATGTCTTTGTTTTTTTTTTTTTTTTTGTTTATTATTCCATTTTTCCCTTCCTGTTGTTACCAAAAATTTGTATCTTTGCAAGTTGCAACATTATTTTTTCCTTTTTGTTTGTTTTCTTATTCGGTCTGAACGAAACTAATAACAAAATTCATTTATCAACACATTTAGTCAGTTTTTTAAATCATCATGACTTAAGTTTTTTTAGTTTAGATAATAAGAATAACAAAATTCTTATAGAAAAACTAAAATCAGAGACAGACATTTAAACATGTTATTGGATTTCATAGAAAATACGGGAATAAAACAGAAAATGAATTTTGTTACTTGAGCTGCTTTCTCACAACACTCGTTATTCCAATATCTTCAAAAATTTGTAGTACTGCCTTTCAGGGTAATCGTGGGGAGGATGTGTTAAATGTTATTACCTTACATTAAGTTCCTCATTAAAGGCTATTTTTGATATACCCTTTATTAGATAAATGTAAATGTAATGTACCCTCCATATAATGATTATTAAGAGCGCTCGTTATTCACTAAAAGGGATAGGGTTGACACCGATATTAAACGAAAAATAATGATGCCAGATTCCAAAATTTATACCAGAGTGTGATAAAATTCCATAACCTATTATAATGGGTGATTCATTTCTTAGGTTCCCTACTTTTTTTAAAAAAAAAAACAGAAAATTAAAATTTAATGGGGAATGTTTATTATCATTTGAAAGAACATTCTTTGACATTTATTTTTTGAAGATTATGTCTTTCAAATGTTGGCCGCGGCTACTTCTCAGATGGTTCATCTGTTGAGTACAATTTGCGATGACTCGTTGGAGCATTTCGAGTGTAACTGACGAATGACACACGTGATATTGTACTCCAAGGCCTGAATCGAAGCGAGATTGTCCGCTTAAAGGTTAAACCAGAATAGCGAAGTATTCACTCACTGTTCATACATGTATGAATATGTACATGTCATTTTTTAGCCGCTTCTTCTCATACATGTGTGAGAGACGACAAATTATTTTGTGCTTTCTCATTTGTGAATGCGACGATTTATTTATTTTCTTTCTATCCATAAGTGAAAAAATGAGAAACACACAAGTGTTCAATTTTGAATATTTACAATTTTGATAATTTCTTAAAAATATGTGCGTTAAGTATTCGCGTACATAAACGCACATATTTGATAATGCGCAATTGTCGGCGTATGCAGAAAAAAAATGTTTTTTTTTTATTTCTTTTAGAATATATTGCAATATTGTATTTTGAGTTAATATGTACCCATGTGTTTTTACTACATTTTACGGTAAACTGCGATCGTAGGTAGAAAATTTTTTCACGTTCATTTATGAGAAATTTTATAAAATTTCAACGTTCATAAATGAACATGTACATTTATGAAAAATAACATTAATGAGAAGTAGCTAATTTATCATTTATCACATATGAATAAGACTAATATTTCTTGTTGTTCGCATTCATGTATGAAAATAACCAGAACATTTTTTGTTGTTCGTTTATGAGTGTGAAAAATAAATATAAAATTTTAGATTTCTCATTTACGAAAAATATCATGAATGTTGATTTTTGAATGTTCATAAATGAAAAATTCTGAACCGTAGTTTAAACTTTACGTATCCCCATAGGAAAAAGTCTTGAGTCGGACCGAAGTGTTCTCTCAATAAATTCATCGACTGAAGCGACGTGTGGAAATTGGCGACGTCTTGTTGAAACCAAATGTCGCCAAGCTGACGAGCTCAATTTCAGGCACCAAGTAGTTCCATACGTCAGTCGTAGTTGCTGCGAACGGCGCCGAATCGACTCTCCATAGTCTGCGTGTATAGTCTCAGCTATGGCCACTGTATTTTTTTGACTGCGTGCTGGACGTGCATGATTTGATTTACATCTACACCGACCATATAGTCATAATCAGATGGTGGTCAAACCACTTGGTTGATTGGACATCACCCACGCCCTAGGAGGCCATCGAATACGTATATCCTCCGGTCACTCCTAGTAGCAATTTCGAAAGCCCGAAGTAGGCCGCAGCCTTCACTCCTTGCTAAAGAGTTTGAGGATTTCCAACTCCTGGTCCAGAACGCATGCAGCTCTTTTTTATCAAGAACACGACAGCATTCATGCTCACTGAACCTGAACCATTCATTGTGTTAATTTGAATTATCCGACCCACAAACTCTCACGAGGGTCCGAAACCACAACCACCACAATACTCCCATATAGGGGCCAACCTCAATAACCAGTCAGAGAACAGCTAATTGTCTTAAGAGACAAATAGTGAACTCTGGGGCAACTGATTCCCGTGGAAATATGTGGATTGTCCAGGTGACTCCTACTAGCCTCTGAGGGGCCTAGGCTCCCTTTTACCCCACAAGACACCAGTCTAAATGGAATAGTAGGTTCCAAAAAGACTATCATGTGCCTCCGGGGGGAACTGCGTGCTGGACGTAGTCTATTCGGTTCAATATTAGCATTCATTATTGAATGCTGGTTCTCAAAGCGGGTGATGGTGTAGCAAATATTACGCTCACTAGGCCGATTGTGTTGACCATAAGTTGAGTGAAGTTTATGAAACCCATTCTGCACGGAACGTGAATTTTTGTAATAAAGTTGAACGATTTGTAAACGTTATTCATGTGTAAGTCTTTGCATGATAAAATGTCAAACAATACTAAACAAAAATCAACATGACAGCATATCACAACTCACATGTGATCTGTCAAAAAAAAAATGCTATTGAAAAAAAGGTTTCTACTTGAGTCACACGTTACAATCGGTCAGCATATGCTGCGAAATAATCAAAAGGGGAAATACCGATCCAAGCCTTTTTTAATTTGCATGTGTTTGAAGCGATAACACTGCAGCAATACTTGCTGAAACCAAAGGCCACTAATATTACCATTAGCCAATTGTAGCCACCAAAAAATTTTGCTATCATGGTTTGAAAGCGCAGATATTTCCCGGGGTGATGACATTTCATTGCTCATTTTCGACAAAATACGGGTTGATGATGTCACTTACCACACAGCGCACCATACAATCACTTTCTTTAATATAATGGATATTCGAGGACTATTTGTGGAATTTGTTAGTGGGGCTAACAATTTGGAAATTTGAAAATTTTGTTTGATTGTGTAACCGCCTAATTTAAAAGGGGCCTCATTACTAAAAACGATATTGTTGAAAAATGGACTGTTTTCGTTCAGTTTTTCAAACAACCAATTCACAAACTTTCGACGCAAACAATATTCGGTCGGCTTTAATTCTTGAAGGAGTTAATCTTAATAAGCGTGAAAATAAAAATTAATATGGAAAATAATGAGTAAAGTGCTTTAAGTCATGCTCAAGTGTTGCAAACGTCAACAATTTGATGTTACAGGTTCAACACTTTGCTGTACAGCGGCTATGTTTGCATTACTACTCCCACTAGAGGCGTATTGTGTTGGTATATTGTTAGCAAGAAAACCCTAAGCGCCAAATTTAGCAATAATATTACGCACAGTGGTTTCAGATGGAGCCTTAGTACGGTGATTAGCTGTTTGAATTTTACGAAGTGATACAATAAAATATTCACCTTTTTGATAGTAAATTTTCACAATTAAAATTCTTTGTAACGTTTCATTCTTAGAATCTCCCAACTTTTTGCCAAACAAATATGAAGGGGTGCCAGTTCATTTTTTAAAATTTGCTCATTTGACAGGCTATTTACCCACCCATTAGTTCTCAAAATACAATATATTCTCTTAATAACTCCTTTCAGTTTTTGTTTCATAATTTACACACAGACCACTATAACAAGAATTTAAAAAGAAATTTAAATTTAAAAGGTGTCTCCATAAAAACAAAATTTATTTTGATGTATATTTTATCATCTTTCAAATCGTTATAGGCAGGCATATTTCCATTTATAAACTAAAAACTGAGACATCGATGCTAACTTGATTTTTAAATCTAAATGTAACTTGAACTTGGGGAAGTTCTTTTAGTATTTCAGCACAAAAATATAAAAAGCAATACAGCTTAATTTTTTAAAGATAAATAATTTTTATCCCAAAATATACGAAAATTAGCGTTCAACAAAATTTACGCTTCTCCAACTCTGTTCTATAAATGTTTCCTTTAACATAAACTATAACACACATATGAATGCAGTGGTTTAAGCGACGTGAACAAAATGAGAAAAAGTTCTCTAAATGATAGATATTTACACAAAAAAAAAAAAAAAAACAAAAAAAAAAAGAAAATAATATAAAATAAAACATTAAGACAGTAAGAGCTGACAGTGAGACATGTGAAGTATGTTTAGAATATGGAAAAATAACACCAACAACCATTACAACTTATTTACAGTGAGTGCGTAATATAAAAAAAGAGTAAATATCCTATTTTGTGGAATACAACGTAACAACAACAACATTAAAATTGTTAAAAAAAAAAACGTGTATTTAATCCATTTCCATATATGTATACTCCCCATTTAACTATTAGAACCACGGAAACATTTTTAGTAGGACACTTCCTTCTAAGATTTTTTGATAGATAAAAATTTGTTGCCATCGAAAAGAGAACTGCTTTAAGATCAAAAAAAAAACATATCAACAACAAAAACTATTGATACTGGCTGCTTGGTCTCTTGTTTGATTTAAAATATAAGACTTTTTATTGAATTATAAAATGAATTTAACAAATCCAAAGACATCAAAATTCAATAACATGCAAATTCAAAGACTCTCAGAAATCCTTAATAACTGGAATTAGAAATCCTTTATTAATCTTGAAGAAGAGCCAAATCTATATGTTTCCAATAATGTTGATTAGCTGATCAGGAAATGAATATGTAAAGAAGCCCATAAATCGGCCTAAAAATACTTTTTAGTTTATAGAAGGCTCCAGTCCTTTTTGCGCTTTGAAGCTGTAAGTCGTTTTTAACATAAATCTTTATAGCACCCATCCAGCCTCTTTCTTTCTTTCTCTCTATCTCTCTCTTTCTCTCGCTCTGTCTTTATCTTTCTCTTTTATCATAGCGACTTACAAATATCTTCTGAATTTTTGTTTCGTGAAAATAATATTTGCAGCCTTCTGGACTGTTTGATTTCTTTTCATCACTAAAACCACAGTACGCCAATCAATAATGTGACCTATTGCTCGAGTATTCCATGTCATGCGATCTCCATCACAGTTTAATTAATTACCTTTTCCTTCATTATTTGCTTCTTCATTACTTTTTTTATCCTTTTTATCCTCTAGTCACTCCTTGCTGAAGAGTTGGAGACTCTTCCAATTCCTGGTTCAGAACACATGCAAGCTTAATAAAATTTCAGAACACACCGCAAGCATGCTCACTGAACCAGGACCATTCATTGTGTTCATTGTGAATGATCCGACACACTCAACTAAAAAAGAGGGCCGCAAAACCACAACCACGAAGGACCAACCTCATAAATTTGTCGGAGAACAGCTAAAAAGCTACAAAGCCAAAAAGCTGAACTCTGAGGTTTGCTGATTCACGTAGAAATAACGTGAAATTTTCCAGTTGGCTAGCCTTTTAGGGGTGATACATGTAATGACGGTGAGATTCCATTAAGATATATAAATGTATCCCCTGGGGGAAATTTGAGGCCCACAACAAATTTGCCATTAATCCCGATTTTCATAAAGCGAATGAAGCTCACTTTTATTTAATTGGATACGTCTATAAACAAAGCCGCCATATTTGGAGTGATTATAAGCCTCAAGAACATGTTGAGACGCCGGTTCAGCAAACACAGTCGTCGGTTTAGTATGCTTTATGACTCACTACAATCATTTCTTTAAAAAGGATGCTGATCACATCGTTAGAGTCATCAAATGAACAACCATGATTTTGTTTTTTTTATTTTTTTTACAAAGAGAAGTAGCACTTCAGGCAACAATGCCTATTTAGTCAAGTAACGTGCTACATTTAGGAAAGGGATAGAGAATAGATGAAACAGGTGGTGAAAGTAGAAGGAAAGTAGGAAATTAACTGCAGTATATAAGACAGCACAGCGACCAGTGACTATGCCTTCATCGCTGAGCAGCCCCACCGACAGTCAATTTTTATTTTTGTAGTGAAAAAAAACCAAGGTCTTCGTTGGGAATTGAACTCACAATCCCTATACTTACAAGCTAGTACACTACCTATTAGCCTACAGGGGCAAAAGCTGTGGTTTCCACAATCGATTTATACATGGAAAAGTTTGCTCACTGCATAGTATCACGTTTTGGATCCATAATTGTGGTCCCGAAAATTGTGCGACGTAGTGCCGATAGATTATTTTTTGTGGGGATATGTGAAGTTGCATTTGGAGAAGAGCATTCGCCGCCTTATGGCCGCATTATTGCCGTTACACAACCACAACTGGAAAATTGTCAAACATGGAACCTCCAGATTAAACTAGGTCCAGATTATCTTTTGAATAAAGTTAATATCATGTCAATTTAAAAATTCATCTCCTTTTTATTCCATTCCATTACCTGCCCAGATATTTGGTCTTCAAAGAAGAGTTTAAGGCTAATCTCCCGAATTTTTTCCTTTTTAATTGGAAAAAGAGTGGTTGTAATCTTTTCTTTGTCTTGCTTTTCTTTGTTGTTAATATGTGTTAAATATCCGAGTACAGTTTTACGACTTCTGTCAATTAATTCGATGGTAGTAGTCGAAAGAAGTGCAGTTTGTGGTCAGGCAGCATCATTGGCATTAATATTTTATAGAAAATTTGCAAGAAAATGACATCACCGCGAATTCTCTGCAGTAACAAACATGATAATCAAATTTTTATAGCCACAGTTGGCTAATGCTGGCATCAGTGACAGAGGATGTCAGCAATATGGCGCCACATCACATGGTCACACAAACAATTAATGGAAAATTTCCCAGTCACCTAATTTCTCGGTGACGTTTCAGTTAGCCACTTCATTCCTTAACGCCCATGCATTATTATTTTGGCCATTTGAAAAATCAGAAGCAAGCCATAAATAACTGAGGCTCCGAAAAATTCGATTTGGCACTGCATTGGCAAAATAAGTGAAGCTTTGCTGTAAAATGTGCTTCAAAAAAGTTGAAAATAGCGAACTTCAGCTGGAGGGCTAGAGGTGGATATTTGCCCGCCCTCATATATCATTTAATTTTATTTCCATATCTCTACTTTATCTTAGTATCATTAAAACTGAAGTTGTCAAGAAAAAATTTGTTTGTTTTAGGCAAATTTACTTCCAAACCTCAAATTTATCCACCCATTATTTTTATCTTAAGAAAGTGCGTTTTTTGTTGGTACCAAAATTCAAACTCTCATCAGAAATTCAAATGGTTCTAATCATGTTAACGAGAGTGTTTAATATTTAAACATGTATTTTACTTTATTTTTTCATTTTCTAACATTTTTGACTTCCTGTTCATAGTTATACTTGCGTTAAGAAATGGTAATGTAATATTTTCTATATATTAAAATTAAATAGCAAAAGCAAGTAAATTTTATTTCACTTCTTTTTTTCATTTTTTATATTTTGACTTTCTAATATAAAAATATTTTCTGCAACATTTATGATATTTAATAACATGTTTATTTGGATAAGAACTACTTGATAACCATACATACTCTGGGGACCTGACACATAAGGCGTCAAGTGAGGTAATGTATTTTATATAAATATTGAATTGAATTGAATCGAATGATGTGCAAAATTATGTCAGTTGAAATATAAGCAACGAATAAATGAAAATAGAATAGAAGAGAATAACTCGTGAAATAATATAATTTTATAGAATAAAAGTTTATGGTTTAGTTTTATTCATTTAAATGGAAATATTTTGTCGACATATTTCCGCTTCAGTTATGCGAATGAATAGCAGTAAAATACTACATTCAAGGTGAAGTGAAATGTATTTAGTTTTTTTTTTTTTATTTAACACAATTTTAACTTTAATGGGAAAGAGTGAAAGTGGAGAAAGTAACCGATAAGTTTTGGCGGCTTTTAATAAAACTGCAAAAGTAAGACGATTTGTATCAGCGTTATAAATTTTTTAAACTTTAATATGCAAATCGGTTGTGATAACTATTTAGTTCTAACGTGGCTTTGGAATTTTTACTGGCTAAAAGCTATGCGACCACTAGTGCTCTTGGATTGCATAGTAAATGACAGAACCATCTCTTCAGTAAATAAGTGTACCAAAGTACTGTGATTTAACGTCAGCAATGATCCATTCTGTCAAGCTACGGCTCTGATTAGTTTAAATGTGGTAAAGCCTTCACCTTTATTCCTCTCATCATGAACGATGATATTCTCTTGGTAACAACTTGGGTAGCTGCTCCTAACACCCTTTAAAGACAGTGGCCAAAATGCACTGAGCCATCATCCATAAGAATGATAAACAAATCGGTTGAGGCATTGGATAAGTAATCGACGCCTTTTAAAATTCTTCTACTATTAAAACCAAAATATGTGGGCTCTAAACTGGCGGTGGTCTTAACTCCGAATGAATATAATGTGAATACCAACGACATGCAAGCGCATAGCGATAGACCGAGTAGCAACTTTTAGCATCACGGTTGGCACTATTGTTACTACCTGTTAAAGGACTGTAGAGTTTAAAAATTTACACTGTACCGCCCTCCCCCCCCAGGGGCTCATTTATCGGTCTTTATAGAAGTTCGACTATCTAGACCTGTGCTGCTGGGGGTTTAAGGGAGCCCAGTCCCCTAAATTCAGCAGTGGTACAACTGAAAGCTCCACGTTATTTCCACGGGAATCAGTGGCCCGCAGAGTTTCCGCTATTTGTCTCTTTAGGCATTTAGCTGCTTCTCTGAATGATTATTGAGGTTGGCCCTTTGGGAGTATCGTGGTGGTTGTGGTTTCGTGACCCAATAACAGGTCTGTTTTTAATGGTTGCCAGGATAATTTTACCTTTAATGACACCTACCTGGGGGAATGATCCAGTGAGCATGCTAGTCATGTGTTCTGGACAGGAGTTGGATAGTCTCCACCTCTTCAGCAAGGAGTAGTGGTTTGCAGTCCTGCTCTGAAATCATTGAAATTGCTACTACGAAGGACCTGTTGCTAGAATTAGACTTCGGCCTCCTAGGGCATGAGTGTCGCTGCTTTTCACTCACAGTGGTTTGACCACCATCTGGTTAAGGCTCACTGCCAGGTGTAGCTGTAAATCATATCACGTATTGTACTCCCCTCCCCTGGGGGTGCACAGCCTAGATGGATCTCTTCCCCTTCTGAACATGTGTTTTCAGAGGTAAAAGGCGGCACCAGTCGCCTGAGTTAGCAAGAGCCCCAAACTAGAAGAGACATAGGACTCACGGAGTCCGACCAGTGTCTTTATACACACATTGCTACTACGGAAATCAGTAGGTCAACTTAGGTCTCTCGGAGAGTTATGTAGTGACAATCGGCTGCTTTTAAAAAGCTTCTGAAGAGATATTAACACAAGCTACACATCCGGCGTTTTAACTTGCCCACGGAACAGAACTATGAGTTGGATAGTCTTCAACTCTTCTCCAACGAGTGGGAATACCGCCCTACTACCATGCTCTTCAAAATTGCTATTAAGACGTGTAGGCACCTAGTGGTGTACGCATCTTAAGATGCGGGTAGGGGCACTTCTTACACCCAATGGCGAGACCACCGTCAGATTAGAGACAAAAAGCCAAGAGCTGACATTAACCTTATCACATCCTGGTACTCGCGAACATGCTTGGGGGTGCTTGAGGGACACCTTCCCATATTTACATCTGCTACTGGGGGCAGAAGTTGGCGCCAGTCGCCTAAGCTAGCAGAAGCTTAAAACTGTAAGAATTGGGCACTTCAAGTCAGAGCAGTGAGTTGCCAACTCCACTGGTTATTGGTGAGGCCTATCGGGAAGTAATTAGAACCTAAAAACTTCTAAAATTTTATTTATAAACTTTAGTATTTCTAAATTTATGATGTCCCTATTATCATTCCTTAAGACTTGTAAATCTGCCATAATAAAAAAGTGACTTTATTAAAATAAAGAGTTTAAAAATTGTAAACAAATAATTTTAACACAATATAACTCTTGTTTTGTTAAATTGAATGTTTAGTGAAAAATTTTTAAGAGATAAAGTAAACGAGTTGGAAGAAATTAGTATAAATTGCTGACTTTACTAAAAATTATTGCTGAAATGGTTAAAGTAATCAAGTCCTTTTAACAATAACTGAAAGAAAATAAAAATAAAGAAAATAAATAAAAGAAGCGAATGTGATGCAGACAAAATGAAAATAATTCCAAAATAATTCCATTTTTGGTGTAATGCAATTTTCCTTTTCAATGCTGCTTTAAATTCGTGTTCTCTTGTTTGAACAAGCTGTAGCTGTGGCAGAAAGAGATGTGTGTAGATTTTAGGGAATTAAAATGAATAGCGAGTACCAAGAAAATTTTTAAAACCAGGTTTTCTTTTTTTCTCCTCATTATTAAACTGGACTTTCGGAATATATTCTTTTCACAAAAAAATAATTCGAAATTTAAACTTTAAGAACAAATAATCTACAATTGGCTTAATTCAATTCTTAATCACTTTACGTTATTAATTATTATTATTGTTAGTCTATGCCAACTGTTAAAGCATAACTTTACTTTCTATACACACAAAATTAGCTGAAAGTAGAAACATAAATTTTTCATTGTTTTACTTTCTCCTGAATACAAATACAAAAATTAAAGTTTTTCCTATTGTTTGGTTCGCATTGCAAATGTAAAAGCAGAAAGTTTATGTTCGGTTAAATGTTTTGTTAAGCAACTTTACTTTCAAAATTATACCCTTTTTTTACTTTCTATTTGCCACACCAACACACACACACATGCACATAAGCCAACCAAAATTGGGGAAACTTTAAATAAAAGTAAAAAAAAAATAGAAATGCTTACAAATAAGATACGAAAAATAAATAATAATGGAAACAAAAAGTTGCAAAGATATTTTTGTGATATCACGATAGTTGTACTCTCTTTAAAAAAAATATATATATCATTATTGAAAGAAATCTAAAGGATTGATTTCTTTTTTTATAATTATTTTAAAAAATAATGGGTGGGCAAATTTGAGGTTAGGAAGTAAATTCTCTGTCAAATTAATAAACGTTAAAAGTTGAGCCATAATTTTTTGATATTTACTAAGCAGAAAGCCGGAGAGTTTTAGGCATGGAATGCTGTTTTCCTCAGCAAAAAATTTTAATAGTGAAAATTTATTAATAAAATGGTGAACATTTTACTGTATCCCTTCGTAAAACTCTCTCGTAATCAGGTTCCTTCTTGTTGTTGCTGTGCGTAATTTAGTTCTTAAGTTTGTGGTTGGCGATATTGTTGTTGACAACAGACCAAATAAAACGCTCATAGTAGCCGTAGTAATGCAAACATAACCGTTGAACAGCAAATTGTTGAGAATGACCGTGGTACATAACCTCGGCAAATTTTGCCACAATTGGGCATTACTAAAGGCAAGTTTGCGCAACGTTTTACACAAAGAACTTCATGTACACGCATATTTAGTTTAAATCGTTTAAGCTGATCCACCAATATTTGCGTGAGCATTTGTGAATTGGCTGTTTAAAAAACTGAACTTATTTAATCATATTTAGTGATTAAGCTCATTTTTATTTACCCGGTTATGTCAACAAATTGTTGTATAGAGGGTTCACAAAATCCATAAACAGTCCTCGAAAATGAATTACATTAAAAAAATGGTGCGATTTGCGGTCAGGCGAGACCATCTGCCTGTATTTTTAATTAGAAAACGAAATGTCATCACTGTGACTTCTCTGGGCTAATGTTAACATCAATGACTATTAATTTCAGCCAGATGACGACACAAACCACACAACAATACAGTTATTGCAGGAGAAATTTTTCCGCCACATAATTTCTCGATTTGACGAAGTCAATTGTCCGCCCTGTTCTTATAATTTAACGCCGCTGGATTATTTTCTCTTTGACCATTCAAAAGAACAACCCACAAATAACTGATGCTCTGAAAGCTTAAATTCGGTGCAGTACAGATGAAATAAGCAAAAGTTTGTTGTGCTTCAAAATTTTGTGAAATGAGAGAGCATCTGCCGACTTGCTACAGATCAACATATACCCGATATCATATTCTGTTATTAATTCCCATACTTGCACTTTACATCTGTCTCATTGACAGCTACATCTTTTCTAACTCATCTTATGGCAAAATTTTGATTGCAATAGACGAGGGTTGCCATCGGATTATCGCACTACTAAGACCGACAAAACGCAGCATTAAGTCGTCATGTGTTACAAAATTGTTTTAAAATTGACTTTAGGGCTCAACTGATACGTCACTTATCACAAAATTTGTATTACAATATAAAATGATTGCTTTCGGGTCGCTGAAATCCCATTTTCTTTAGACTGACCAAATGCAGCATTTTTCTAGATAAATTATAGTCTATACTTGACTGGTCATGCTCCGTTTGGGAATTTTATGTATTAGCAAAACCATTCGGGCACACATGAACTACATCACAATTTTGTGATAGAACATCGGATCAGATTGGAACGACTCTAGAGCCTAATCGGCATAGGAAAGACGCATATTATGACTTTAGTTCCTACACCATCCAGAATCTTATAAGGGTATACAGAGTGTAATTCGTTTTACATCCACACCTGGCTGTGTAGCCTTAATCAGATGGTGGACAAACCACTATTGTATAATTTGTAACGTCATACAGGCGTCCTAGGAAGCAGAAGACATAATTCTAAGCAACAGAACAGGGCTGCAAGCCATCACACCTTGCTAAAGAGTTGGAGACTTTCTAACTCCTGTCCAGAACACATGTCAAGCATGCTCACTGGACTGGATCATTCACTTAGGGTATTATCAACAGTGAAATTATCCTGGCCGCCATATTAAACAAACCTGTTATGAGGCCTCGAAACCACAACCATCACGATACTCCCATATAGGGGCCAACCTCAATAATCAGCCAAAGAACTATTAAATGTCTAAAGAAACAAATAATGAACTCTGCGAGCTTACTGATTCCCGTGGAAATAAAGTGGAGCTTCCAGTTGTCTCCCTGTCTGACTTCAGGGGACTGGGCTTCCTTTTTCCCCCAGTTGCACTATGTCTAGATAGTGGAATATTCTATAAAGACCATATTTATATGCCCCTGGGGGGGTATAAGGGTATACACAAAAACCTTTAAGCAGAGCCCCCAAATTTTCCATTCAACGACTGTTCGATAAATTTTAATTTTCTTTTGCACTGTTATTTACAGCCGAATATATTTTCTTCAACACGTTTATTTCTTCGAGGATTTAGTATTGAATCATTTATAATTATCATATCAATTCATGTTTCGGCATATGTCTTGCTCGGATAGACGAATATATGTGCCAAAAACCGGATTCATGTCCTTGTTCAAGCTTCAAATCTAGTCATGATAATAAGCCGGTCATTCATGATTTTCATGGTTGCTAAATTTATAAATAGCAAAAAATGAGTTATATCGGGCTCTACCTCTCAAAAGGTAAAACCTTGTTCAAGCTTCAAATCTAATCACGATGATCAGCCGGTCATTCATGATTTTTACGGTTGCTTAATTTACAAATAGCAAAAATTAAGTTTTATCGGGCTCTACTCCTATGTAGCTGCTCAAAAGGTAAAACCATAAATTAAACGTATGGGGCACTTTTAAGCTTTTATTTTATATTTGTATACTTAACGCTAATAGCAGACAAAATTCTACATATTCTGTATATTTAATAAATGCCTACAACGACTCAAAGTACTAAGTGATGAAAGAAAAAATATTTTTAGTTCAAGTTGCAAAAAAAAATTAATTATCAGTAAAAAAAATTAAAGTGAAAAGACCTATTGTGACTGTTTAAAAATTAGAAAGTTGCTAAGAAGTAATAAATATCTTTTTTCTTTTTTAAGTTTTTTTTTAATATATTTTTCTTTTCAATATTTCGCTTTGGAAAGCTTCTTCAGGAAAATATTTTTTATATTTTTGAAAACAAAAAAAAAAAAAAAATTATTAACAAATTGAAAAAATGTTTCAAAACATTTGACAAAAACATATATATATATATATATATATATATATATATATATATATATATATATATATATATATTGCTAAGAAATCTTACAAGCTGTCAGAGTAAACTTCCAGGAACTAAATTTAATAACCAGAATATAAATACAAGTAGAGACACAACACAACCAAACAAATATTTATACTAAATAACGATTACAACAACTATTTGTGATGACGTTATTATCATGTTTTCGAGTAAATGCTAGAATACTTCAAACAGAATGTATAAGTTGCCTCTTGAAGGTGATAAAGCCGTTGAAGTGTGCACGTTGTGAAGTAAAGGCACAACAGTTATAAAGCAGCTTTAAGGCGTTAAAGTGGTAAAGTTAACAATGGGTAGTTTCCTGTGTTGTGTGTGATAAACTAAATGTTTCTTAAAGGAATAAACGTAATTATATTTTTTTGATGGCGATACACTTTAAATTTTAAATTAATTTTTTTTCCATTGCAATAACCGTAATAGAACACGTTCTATAAAATCTTTCAAAAGATTTTGGCACCTTTTTACTAAATAATACGTTTTGCTTTTCGCTTTAACTTTAAAAGTTTTGCGTTTACAAAGGCAGTTGGAATTTTTTATTCATTTCGTGGTTCTCAACCGCATTTTTTTCATCTATTAAAAATAGCCGTGCAATTTGAAAATACGCAGAAAACAATAAGTGCTTAGTCGTTCTACACACATACATACAAATTTTTAATATACCCATTTAGTAAGGTCAGTGTGGATTGACTACGTCTCTTTTGCTTCATTAACAAATTTCCAACTTCAGCATAAACAACCACAATGTAATTTGCAGCTCAATGGTTATAAAACAAAAATGCTTGCATACTTATAGGATGACCAAAACAATATCCAGGCGTATGACTTGTATTTATTTACATGGTTCATGTTATGTTGACTTTATTTATTTTGCAGTTGCTTTGGCTTTTACAAGTGTTCAGAGTTTGGCTGGTTTTACTAGAGCATTTTAATAAATCCTCAATTAATTATTTAAATAACATATTTTTGAATGATTTTATTTAAATTTATAAATAAAAATTCTTCTGAATAGCTTTTTAATGCAATCATGACTTATTCTTATTCGATTAAAATCTTTCACATATATATACAGAGTGTCTGCTAGGAAGGTACACTAAAGTGTTTTCCTGCTAGTTTAATAAACATCAGCTTCAACAGTTCATATTTGGATCACACGAGCATCTAGACTTGTGTCTTGCGGGGGTAAAATGGAGGCCAGTCTCCTTAGACTAGCAAGGAGCCAACTGGAAAATACACTATATTTCCACGGGAATCGGTAAGCCCCAGAGTTCCGCTAATTGTCTCTTTAGACTTTTAATTGTTCTATGACTGATGTGTTTCGAGACCCTCGTTTGAGTTTGTGGGTCGGATCATTCATTCACAATGAACACAATGAATGGTCTAGGTCCAGTGAGTATGAATGCCGTCGTGATCTTAATAATATTAAGCTTCATGCGTTGGATAGTCTCCATCTCTTCAGCAAGGAGTAGCAATTACCCTGCTTTGGAACCGCTGAAATTGAAACTAGAAAAGACCTGTTGCTAGAATTTGTCCTCGGCTTTCTAGGGGGTGAATGACGTTGCTTTTCATTTCCAGTGGTTTGACCACCATCTGATTAAGGCTTACGGCCAAGTGCAGATGTAAATCTTATCACGAAATTACTCTACTCCTATAACAAGCTAAAAAATTAAAATTATAATTTAAAGGCTGGTCCGTACCAGATTTTTATTTGTGGATGTATGAAATTTTATTTGTGGATGTATTTTTGTTTTTTTTTTTTAATTCTCAAAATTATTTATTGTATCTTCTATAAAAAGAACTAACAATAAGTTTTAAAATCTTAAATTCTAAAAAAAGTTACATTAGTCCCGACCATGTCAGAACTAACCTTTTGGGTAAAAAAAAAAAAAAAATTATATAAAAAAAAAACAAAACAAATGTTTCTAAGATGTGTCATCTGTAGCATTGAGGATTAAAGCTGCGGTATCCCTCTTTTTTAATCGGCTATGTCCACTATAATCCAAGATATTGCGAGCAAGGGGATTAGGATGGTCTTCGAGCTTTATCAAGTATTTGCCTGCGTATTTGATGATTTCTGTAGTCACCAGCGGTATGTCTAAGTCACAATGTATGTTTGAATTTCTGATGTACCATGGGGCGGAAGTTATCAACCGTAAAATTTTATTTTGCATACGTTGGATTCTATCCACGTTTGAAGCTGAGGCAGTGCCCCAAAGTTGGATTCCATAAGACCATATTGGTTTCAGAATACTCTTGTAAATTAGAAGTTTGCACTCTAGGCCAAGTCTCGAGTTCCTGCCAATGAGCCAGTGTAATTGTGTTAGCTTAAGTTTGTGTGGATGTATTTATTTGCATTTTTTATACTTTTTTTTAGTGGATCGAAGTTTATACTCTACTCAAATGTCTGCAAAAAAAAGATAATTTTTATGGAAAGTCAAAATCATAACTTTTAAGGGACACCCTCTAAATTTAAACTTTAAGTCTTTAGTTCTTAATTTTTAAAGTACCTGACTGCAAAAAAAAGTGAGTTTTATAGAAAGTCCAAATCATAACTTGTAAGGGACACTCTTTGAATTAAAATTTTATATTTTTAATTATTTTTGAAATTGCGTCTGTTTTTTTTCAGTTCGAAAAATGAGCACCCTTTAATTTTTTAGCCCCGTTTTTATATTTAATCATTATATAAGAGACAGTTATACATATTATTTGTAAATTGTAAGTGCCTGCGGATAATGGTTTTAATCAGAAGTCACATACACGAAAGTCACGTCTCTATCAGTCACCTTTTAATTTTATTTTCTTATCTGTTTTCCTAACCACCTTAATAACGCGGCGTTTTTAATCATTTGTAGTATTTAAGCAATAAAAAGGGATTTCCAATGTAAAACTTTAGACAAAAAACAAAATGCATTCCCTAAAATGAAGCATTTTGTCTGATTCTTAGTTTGTCCGTCTACAGACCGAAAATTGGGTTCGTAAAAAAACCTTGAGTGTTTATTGTATTACAACATGGATATTCAAACTCATAACGATTTCGTCAACATATGTGGTTTGTGTCAATAATAATAAATATGGTATTTTAGAGGAAAAACATATGACATTATAATTCACTATTCGATATACGAGAGCGGATCAATAAGTCCATGACTTTTTGAATAAAACACGGTTTTTTTTCTGCAAAACAAAAATTCATTTTTCAGCGTAACCTTTTTTTAACTCAATACACTTAGTCCAACGTTTCTTCAGTTCTTGTATCCCTTCCAAAAAAAATAGTATTTTTTCGCGGTCCTTAAAATAGGCATTTGCTTCGTCAATAATCTCGCTTACCACCCAGGCATTTTTTTAGGTTCGAAAATAGGAAGCAGTCACTAGGGGCTAAATCCGGTGTATGAGGTACCAATACGTAGCCCACTTTATAGAGTTTTGTCATTGAGACTCCATACGTGTGCACCCATGCCGTATGGGGCCGTTTTCTGTTTTAAATTCTCACTAAATCGATCTAATAAGTTGGCATAATATCCACCGTTTATCGTTTTTTCCCTTTTGAAGACAATCGATGTGGATTATCCCACGTGCATCCCAAAAAGGTATTGGCATCACCTTATTGGCCGAAAAACAAATTTCTTCGGAGAAGGTTCACCCGGAGAAACTCATTATTTATACCGCTGCTTGGTCTCCGTAATATTTTATCCACCGCCACAAAACGCCGCAAAAATTCGCGGACTTACGCCAATCAATCGCTATAATAATGTCGAACTTTGTGCCAACAAAAGATATTTTGTAGGGAAGTCTGATAAACCTCTTTTATTTGAAGAAAAAGGCTGCTGAAAGTTATCAATTGTTGGTAAAAGCTTATGCTCAGCATCTGAAAGAACTTGTGAACAAAGGTTTGTGCGATTCAAAAGTGGTGATTTCGACACAAAAGACAAGAAAAGGCCCGGTCAGTCAAAAAAGTTTGAAGATGAGGAATTGAAAGCATTACTCGACGAAGATTGTTATCAAATGCAAGAAGAACTTGCATTATTTTAGGGAGTCATCAAGAGCAAATAAATGGGGTTTTATAAGAATTAAAACCGGTAGAAATTGAAAGGCGATTTTATATGTCGGTAATCATGCTTGGACACTAAAAAAAGAAGTCATTTTCTGCCGTATTATTACTTATGATGAAAACTGGATATATAACACTAGTCCTAAATAAAAAAAATCATACGTAAAGAACAGCGAACCAGCCAAATCAACGCCAAAGTCAAATATCTATCTCTGACAACAAATACAGAGTATTATTTATTTATTATTTTTTTTTTTTTTTTTTGAGAAGTAGCACTTAGTCACAACCGTGCTACATTCTTTAGGAAAGTGAAGAGGGAAGAGATGAGACAGGTGGTGAAAGTGGAAGGATAGTTACATAGCCTTCAAGCTCTTATTTTTTTTTTTTTTTTTGTAGTGAAAACAACCACCCCTAGATTGGTAGGCTAAGCACACTACCTACTAGCCTACCGAAGCAGCTTTATTTCTAGAAGGTCCGTGAGAAATTAACAGTTGCATAAGACAGCACAGCGAGCAGTGACTATGCCTTTCATCCCTGAGCAGCCCCACCGTCAGTCAATTTTAATTTTTTGTAGTGAAAACAGCCGAGGTCTTTGTTGGTAATCGAACTCACAACCCCCAGACTGATAAGCTAGTACACTACCTACTAGCCTACAGAAGGATGTTTTGAATTATGAACTGCAATCAACAAACAACGACCAAAATATTCGACCAGACATGAGGCCATAATCGTTCATCATGACAACGCTTGACCACATATTGCAAGACCGGTCAAAAGCTATTTGGAAAATAGTAGATGTGAAGTTTTGGATTACCCGCGTTGTATTGCAGACCTTTCCCCTTCTGACCACCACTTGTTTTGATCGATGCAAAACGCCTTTGCTGGAATACTATTCACTTCAGAAAAGGGTATCAAAAATTTTTTTATCACAAAACTGGAGCAGAAAAATGGTCAACGATGCACAACTCATTTTGTTATTGTAATAAACACATTTTTTAATCAAAAATAAATCGACATCATACAATTATGTTTTATCTTAAATATTTTAAATTTAATTTATAATAATAAAATTTATTATTAAAAAGGTGAATAAATAAATTTAATTTAATTTATTTATAGTTTTAAATTAAAATTGAGGTACAAGTTTGAAAGAAAATAAAATGTCTGTAATTCAGTATTAAAATTTTTTAAAATTCATTTACGAAATCATACATTTACTTCGTCAGCTTTTTTTAAAAATCAAAACATATTGTTACTTTCGAAATAAAACTTTATTTTGTATTGCGGTTTAATACGATGGAATTGACAATAAGAAAGACTGGGGGTTTTTTGTAAATAAATTTCTCTTCTTTTCAAATAACAAAAATACTGAAGAACTATTTTAGTACTTAAATCAGTTTTAAGTTGTGGTTAGAAATGAAACTATTTGAAATCACTAAGGAGAACTTTTAAATCAAAATGCTGTAGTTTATAACAAAATGAAATATTTGTTTTTAAAGGAATAACAAATGCATGTTGAAAACATTTTTTCATTATTTTATTATAGTCTGACCTAATTTTTGCAAAAATTTTAAACTAAATTTTAAGCCAATTAATTAGTTAAAAATTTAATTTATTTAATTTTGCTATTTTACCAAAGAATTGTTGAGCACCACAAACAATAAATTATTATTAATTATAATTATTATTATTATCGAGTTTTTCAATTGGAAGTTTATTTTTCAATTGTGAAAACGTCAACAACAAAATGATAGTTTTGACATTAAGTTTTTTGAAGTGTTCATAGTAGATGCATTGGCAATTGTTATAATGACTTCAGTTTTGCACGAAAATCACATTAAAATAATTAAAATCCAGTATAAAAATGGTGGTTCTATTAAAGTTCGTAAAATTCGTGCTATTGTCGGACAAAATAAACGTCCTTATCAGACCACTATCAAGATTTTGGTCGTTAAATTTGAGTCAACAGGCTCGATATAAAATGTTGGAACACTAACCGGGTCGCCTAACCGAAAACATCACCGCCGTGAACCACAGTTTTGAAGCAGATCAAAATTTGTTGATTGCTCCACGTTCTCAACGATTGGGTTTATTCAACACCTCCACATGGCACATTTTTCATAATAATTTGACTTTGAAGCCTAACATGGTTCAACTGGTGTAGGAATTAAAGCCGACCGACCATTAATATAGCCCTAGATTCGCTCGATTCATTCAGGAACAGCTGCCTGGTTTTTCTTAAAAAATCATTTTTTTCAGACGAAGCTCATTTTCATTTGTCAGTCTTCTGAAAATCCTAGAGCGATTATTGAGAACCCTTTGCATGCTCAATGTGTCACTGAATGGTGCATTATGTGGTCTGGAGGCGTAACTAGGCCATTTTTTTAGCATTAGACTGGAAATTCGGTGACGGTTAATATATCACGCTATCGCGGGATGCTACCAACTTAATTTTGCTTACAACTTGCGACGAGAATATTACTGACATGTATTCCAACAGAACGGTGCCACATGTCACACAGCCATTGAAGCAATCAATTTATTGCAAATTATATTTCCCGATCGCGTAATTTCACGATAATCAGCAGTTAAGTGGCTGCTGGATTATTTTTTGTGACGCTATGTTGAGGACAGAGCCTATACGGAGCCAATCGAGGCGATTTCAGCCTTAAATTCAAAATTCGTGATGTGATTAATGAAATAGGGCCAACATTTTGTTAAAAATTGATTAAAAAGTTTGACGAAAGAATCCACATCTGTCAGCGCAGTCATGGTGAATATTTGCCAGATATTATTTTTCATTCATAATTGCCGATCTTTTCCCTTCGCAATATAATAAAAATTTAAATCATCTTAATACAAATTATTTGTTTTAATTTGTTTTAGAAAACAAACTTCTTGTTGAAAAACCTTTTATTAATTCAATATTTTCTCTTATGGGTGTTTTAATATAATAAAATTTATAAAAAATATATCTTTTTCTTAATTATAATGTTAAAAATAAATTAATTTTATCATCTCTGTCTTGTGACGCTTTTTCTCTTTTTATGTATTATCAACACTACTCAATGGAAAAAATAATAATTGCATTGTCATCACGCAACAATAATAAAAATGGCAATAACAATAACCATAATAATACTAATACAAAAAAAATAAAAAAACAAAAATATACATATATAAATAAATAAAAACTAAATCGTCATCACGATTATGAAAACAACGGCATAAAATGTTTGTTACATGGGAATTGTCAAACACACACACACACACATTTTCAAATGCACTCATGCGAGCACGTGCATCTGTTGTGCGGTTGTATGAATTTTGCAAACATAAATTTTGAAATATTTTACAATTCTGTTCATTTCATTTTTTCTTCAACTGACATATGGACTATTAATGTTAAAAAATGTCGAATGCTCTGCTATGTAATGTAATGTAAAATGACTAACAATTAAAATAACAACAACTAAATACTATAACAAATGCTGGGTGAAAAAAATTACAAAAACAATAAACATGAAAAATCTGTGCCAATGTGTGCCAATGTATGCGGAAAATAGGAGTTGAAACTTATAGCTGCATCAAAATAGATTATTTTTCTGAAAAAGGTTATCAGCCAGATCCTCATGATCCAGCATCTGCTATACCATGTAAGTATTATTTTTTTGTTTTTATTAAAATCAGCAAAATTATCCATTTCATAAGATAATTGATAATGTGCAGTAAAGTAGTGGATGGGCAAATTAGAGGTAAGGAAGTAAAGTAGCTCAAAACACGCCCTTTATTTGACAATTTCAATTTTATTGACACTAATGTAAAGCATTATTATGGGAATTTATAAAGAAATATAATATCGGGCAAGATTCCAACTTTAGCACGTCGGCAGACGTTCGCTCTTTTCACATAATTTTGAAGCACATTTTGTTTTATTTATCTCTTCAATATACAGCCAAATTTCTTATACCAAAACGTCAGTAATTGGGGAGGTTTCTAACGTAAATACAGTCTTTCAAATGACTACAGAGAAAATCATTCAACGGCGTTAATAAAAAGAACAAGAACAGAACAACAATTGACCGGGAAATAGCTGAATTATTTGGGTGGCTGTGTGGCTTGTGGTACCTTCTTGAAACCAAACCAAAGGACACTTTTATCAACCTTAGCTAAACATGGCCACTATAAATTGTTTATTATGGTTTGATAGTACAGCGAATTCACGGTGACTGCGTTTTCTTGCTCATTTTCCAAAAAAAAAGGAAAAATGCTGTCCGATGATGCCTGACCACAAACCACACCATAAGGTTTCTTTCTTTGAATACAAAAGTTTTTTTTAGCTTTATTTATCGATATTTGTGACATTTTTTTGCATAGCCGTCCTCTTGAAAATAAGCATCGTCACTAAAGAAGATTCTCTTGAAACAGCCAATTCACATACGTTCGACGAAAAGAATTGCCGAGTCGGTTGACTTTAATTTTTGAACAATTAAGTTCAACTTACAGCATGCAGATGAAGATTTTTAGCTAAATGTTATTCACTTTGCCGAACAACGGCTATATTTGCATCACTACTCCACTGCAAGCGTCTTGTGTAGATCAGTTGTCAGTATCAATACCACCAGACTCAAATTTATTCACTGAATTACGCACAGCGATCTCAGAAGCCTGATTACGAGGAAAAGTTTTTCGAAGTTTACGTATTGATATAGTGAAATTTTCACCATTTTGCTAGTAAAAGTTCACAATTAAAATTCTTTGCTCACACTTTGTTCCACATACAAAATCCTAAAGTTTAACTAACTAAAACTTAAAACGGCAGGATCGCCATGTAATGTTACGGGATTGTCATATGATGGTATGCACCTGGTAAAGGATCGCCATGTAATGTTACAGTTATGGAGGCAGGATAAATTATGACAAAAACGTAAAACAGAAAAGTAACCTATAGCCCATATATTTATATTTAAGCAGCTGTTAGGAGTTCAGCTTAAAAACAGGCGTCTTAATAAACAGCCCAACATGAAGTCTTAAAATATTAAACAAAGGCGGCAACAACTGCCGCTTTCTAAATTAAATCTTGTTTTATTAGTGGCATGCAGCCCTTTTTATATTTAATTTACATTTTGTACTTAGCCCTTCTAACTTATTGTAACTTATTACTAATACATACTTGTCTCACTTCGATAACATGCAATATTGATTCATTGGTTCATGTGACGAATCAAATGCATGATAAAATAAAAATACTCAAATGAATATGACACCTAAAAGTGTGTCACTCATTTGTGTCATAGATCGAATGCATTTGAGTCGACAAATGTTGTACTTTGGTAAGTGGTTGTCTGGTGTGTTTATGTGTTACAGTGTAGTACACATACTGTGGTACACTACAAATATGACAACTCAATTCTTGACATTTAATCATTTGACAGGCAATTTACTTCCTAACCTCAAATTTATCCACACCGAATCAAACAGTTATCCAAACCATTTTCTTTATATGAGAGACAACACACACATTTGTCCTTAATATGACAAGGACATTCTGTAATATTAAATTGATAATAATAGGGATTTACAGCATGGCTATAATGCTAATTTGTACATTATTAATTTGCTGTGTATACTGATGTTATTCGTAAGCGCACTTTTATTTTCCATAGTAAGAAGCAATATAAAAAATTCAACAACAAACAACAAATATTACATACATTTTTTTGTTGTACTGATCACAAACAATTTGATTAATGTAAAATACCTTCTGTAGAAATTTATTTAAAGTAATCACACATTTGCATTATATGCACCATTTATACTGCCCATCCTGAAAACCCTTAATCTTTGTTTTCTTATATAAAAAAATTTACAATTCAAAAGAAAATTTATTCATGAATATTTTATAAATTTGATTTTCAAAATAAAATTCAACTTTAAGTTATTAGCTGAGTTGATATTAAAAGACAATTTAACAAAAATTTAATCTCCAATAATAATTATAGTTGTAAAGCTTTTGAATAACTCATTATTATTAAATATTGAAGCTTAAATATTGAAAATACAATAATCAAACAGAAGCATTTCATTTGAGTAAATTAAAGTACAATCACATATAACTACGAGTATAATTGCCGTTTTACATTGTGTTAAATTATATATCAATTGATAATGCTGCAACCTTAAATGGCATTAATGTTTAAAATTGCCAATTTTCATAATTTTATGCATCTTAAATTGGTTTTAACATTTAAGTTTTTAGATTTAAAGCATTTCAGGCATTTATTTCATATGAAAAATACAAATAAAAAATATGAAAATAAATAAATGGAAAATGAATGAATATAAAAATATATGAAAAGCACAAATATCCAGTTTTTCAACAAGAAGATAGTTTTGACATTTAGTTTTTAACGTATTCGTAGTAGATGCATTGGCAATTGTTGCAATGACGTCAATTTCGCACGAAACTCGCGTTAAAATAATTAAAATCTACCTGAAAATGGTGGTTAAAGTTAAAGTTACATTTCGTAAAACTCGTAATATTTTCGGACAACATTATCGTCCTTCTGAGATCGCTAATAAAAATTTCGTCGTTAAATTTCAGTCGACAGGCTCGATACGAAATTTTCGAACACCAAAGCGTGTTCGACCAGGTTGTTCGATTGAAAACATTGCAGCCGTGAGCCACAGTGTTAAAGTAGTTCGAAATTTGCCAATTCCTCGACGTTCTCAACAATTAAGGTTATTCAAAACCACCACATGGCTAATTTAGTGTAAGGATTTGACTTTGAAGCCTTGCAAGGATCAACTGGTGCAGGAACTGAAGCCGAGCAACTATTCACATCACCGTAGAATCGCCCAATTCATTAAGGAACAGCCTGCTGGTATTTTTGAAAAAATCATTTTTTCAGACGAAGCCCATTTTCACTTGTCAGCGTATGTCAACAAGCAATCTGGTTTCTGAAAATTGGGTTTCTGAAAATTATAGAGTGGTTATTGAAAAGCTTTTGTATGTTCAACTATCACTGTATGGTGCACTATGTTGTCTGATGGCGTGATTGGGCCGTTTTCTTCAAAGATGAGGCTGGAAATGCGGTAATGGTCAAGGGTTCACGCTACCGCGAGATGCTAACAACTCAGTTTTGGCCTATTATTGACGTCGTTGGCATGTGGTTTTAACAAAACAGTGCCACACGTCACACAGTCAATGAAACGATCAATTTATCGCAAGTAAAATTTCGCGATCAAGTAATTATTTTTTTTTTGTAAACAGAAGTAGCACTTCAGGCAACAATGCCTATTTAGTCAAGCATCGTGCTACATTCTTTAGAAAAAGGATAGAGAAGAGATGAAACATGTGGTGAAAGTAGAAGGATAGTCGGAAATTAATTGCCGTATAAAGACAGCACAGTGACCAGTGACTATGCCTTCATCGCTGAGCAGCCCCCCGACAGTCAATTTTTATTTTTGTAGTAAAAAAAACCAAGGGCTTCGTTAGGAAACGAACCCACAACCCCCATACTGTCAAGCTAGTATACTACCTACTAGCCTACAGGGGCACCAGGACAATCGCCTAATTTCAACACGGATCACGTAATTTTAACATCACTGGAGTCTATACCAGTGATGGGCGAACTTTTTGGGTGGCTGGCCAATAAATTTAAAAGAAAACATAGAGGGTCATTCATTAAAAAATTATGGGGTTGCTGTTCAATTAAAAGTTCGGTTTAAGCTAAATAATATTTTAAAATAACAAACATTTTATAAGATACGGTTTATTATGATTTTAAGATTTTCCAATTGTATGGGAAGCATGGCACTGTTTCTGACTTGACGTAATTTCCTCAAAATCTGGTTCCAGTTGGGAGGATGCGACTTTAAATAAATTAAATAGACTCTCGTCTGACAATCGGTTTCTCATTAAATTTTTTCTGCATTTCATTACTGAAAAGCCCTGTTCACATAAATATGAGAAAGCAAACATTGCCATAATTTTTTGCGCATGATTAACTAGCTTTGGAAATTCATATTTTGGTAAGGATTTAAAGAAATTAAGCTTATCTGTATTTAAAAATAGCAGGATTAACGTTAAAAGGCATTAAAAAAATATCTAAACATGGTTGGATTTTTTTAAAGTCAGCAAATCTGTCCTCAAATTCTGAATACAGATTGTGAAAAGACTTTCAACTTCTCTTCCCTCACAGGCCTCAAAGATTTAAGTCTTAGAAAATGAGTTAAACCATTTTTTCCCAAACATTTAGAAAATATAAACAATTGAGTTTTAAAAGATCTCAAACTGCCCCAAGTTTCATCTATAAATTGATTTCTTCCCTGTAACTTCTTGTTCAGTTTATCATAGTGCTCGAGTAAATCCGTGAAAAAAGCAAACTCGATGCACCAATTCGTATCCTCCAATATTTCCCACTCATCCCAAATTTCAATTTTCGTTTTTAGAAAAACTTTAATTTCTTCGAGAAGACTCAAAACTCTCGAGAAGGCATGCCCACAACTCAGCCACCTGATCTTTGTGTAATAAAGTACATCTGACAATTCTGCATCAACTTCCGATAAAAACTCTTGAAACTGTCGATGTAACAAACCACGGGCTCGAATGGTATTAATTAAATTTAAAATAATATTAAGTACGTGGTTAATATCCAAGGCAGCCTTGCAAAGAACATCTTGGTGGATTGTACAATGTAAAAACATTGTTTTGCTTTCAGGATTCTGACTTTTATAAACTCCTGCAAACCCTGTATTTTTTCCCACCATGTTAGGTGCTCCATCAGTTGTTAAATTAATTAATTTGGAAATTGGGGCATTAAGAGATTCCATACCCTCTCTAAATTTATCATAAATTATTTTTCCTTTCGTCTTTCCTTTCAAAGATCTCAAACAAGCAAGTTCTTCGGTTATTACAAAGTTTTCATCGACTCCTCTGATAAAAAGTAGAAGTTGGGCTGTATCACTCCTCACAACACTCTCGTCCATAGTGACTGAAAAATACTTAAACTTTTTAAGACGTCCATCGTGTTGATTGGTTAAATTAGAAGAAATCGCTTCAATTGTGACCGTTCTACGTGACAGCCTTATAGATTCGAAATATTTTACCTTTTCTGGGCATAATACTTTTCCAATGCTAATTAACACATCCTTAATAAATTCTCCTTCAGAAAATGGTTTGTTACTTTTTGCTATTTTATAGGCAACAATGTGACCAGCTAACGTGGAGGATCGCTGGACACTTCTTTGATTTTTAAAAAACATTTGCTGATTAGATATTTTTCTTTTCAATTCCTCTGAATGAACTTTCTCGTCTTCAGCTGTCATTTTATAGTACTTTGACCCAAGATGTTTTGAATTAAAGTGCCTAGCGAGATTATAATATTTTAGTACAGCTACCGGTTCTTGGCAGATAAGACAAATAGGTTTTTGGTTATATTCCATAAAGAAGTACTTCCATGTCCACTCTTCTTGAAATACTCGACATTCCGAATCAATTTTTCTCTTTCTATTTTCGATTGACATTTATGGGGGTAAAAACTTAGACTATTTTACTATTGTACTTATATTTACAATACACTTTATTATTTTAATTACACAAATAAAACTGTACGTTGGCAACTTTATAATTTTAGTTCACAATTTATTCTTTACATCACGAGATTTACACTTTTACTTATTGCTGATTAATCCATCACTGGCCCTTTTATATTTGTTGCGCATGTTGTCTGGAATATTCAAGAATCTTCTAGATCTCACATATAATAGTTGTTGTTATGTTATACGTTCAGTTTTCTATATTAGTTGTTAGTGTTTTATGATGTTTATAATTCTTCGTGGAATATTGCATCAGAAAGTTGTTGTTCTCTTGTGTATACAATATTTCCTAGAAAACTACGCAGTTTGGACACAATAAAATAGGTCTATATTACTTGTTTTTGTTTCATGCTTTTTAAGTTTCTTCTTGGAATATTGCATAAGAAAGTTGTTGTTGTCTTGTGTGTACAATATTTCCCAGAAACATCGCATTTTTTTGCTAAAACTGTCAATTTATATCTTTTTTAAAACAAAATGTAAATTTATTTTTTGGGCATAATTTTTTAATAGGTGATTAATTTTTTTTTGAAAAAGGCTCGGTGGGCCGGATTGAAACCTCTCCGCCGTGGTCTATACGGAGCCAATCGAATGGATTTCAGCTTTAAAACTTAAAATCCGTTATGTAATTAATGAAATAGGACCGCCATTTTTCCAAAAACTGATTAAAAATTTTGATGAAAGAATCAGCATCTGTCAGTGTCGAAAACAAAAATAAGAATTTAGTTCATATTTACGCAACAATTGAAGAAAAACAAAATAAATTTTATGTTGTTAAGAAAAATAAATAAATAAAGAATGTTATTAATATAAAGAAAAATTTTATAAAATAAACGAAAAAATTATTTGCTTAAACCTTCGTTATGGATGTAAATTTAATTAATTAAACTTCATTAAAAAATATTTTTTAAAAAGTCCAAAAAGCTGAAACGCCACATCTTGTCCACCAACATCTTGTTTCATTCGAACCTGATTTATTTGCAAAATATTTTATTTTTCCGGCCCATTGTGCATTGCCGAATAAGCATTTTCTTGATATTTCCGAATCTTTTCTTAATTAAATTTTAATTAAAATTTTTTTTTATTTTAATTTTATCTTAAATTTTATAATTTTATCTTAGAACTTAAAAAAAATTTCATTTGTCCAATTGGCATTAAAATTTAAAATTTAATCGCATCTACAGAATAACTGCAATAGCATATATTTTTACCTGGGCTACTTAAAATACTTTTTTATTTTTTATTATTTTTATTTCAAATCTATTTTCTTAGCAAGATTATATTTGCAAATCCAATACAATAGGAATACAGAGAAAAGTATAAAATATTTATATAAAATACGTGCAACCAAACATACATTCAAGGAACTTTTATACATAACTGTAGAGTGATGCCATACATAAAGAGAAAAGTCAATATTTCTAATGTTGTTTTTGTTCTCCAATACCGTTACTTTGTATGATATTTTTTTGTCTTCTGAAGTGTTAATTTAATGACATAAATTAATCGACTATTTTATATACCGACCGAAGCGTACATTTTCTTTAAAGTTTAAGTTGGGCTTTTAGATATTAAAACAGTGGCAATATGCTATGAACAAATAAGATTTTTGCTATTTTGCCTCAACAGTTAAGTATATTTTGTAACTGTTACATTTCTCCTCACTGAATCGGAATTGAACCTAGGTCTTTTAACATTTCTTGCCTTATTATGTACGGTCAATGAAAATATGGATATTGATACCATGTTATCAACATCAGGTTTGTACAGCTATACAAGCTAATAATGTAAATTAGGATGACACATGGCATAACTATCACACATATGGTTTGTGTCAATAACAACAATTTTAAAGGGTGAGTATCTGTTATTGTAATTTAGTATACGATAGATGCCAAAATGTAAACACACATTTTTTCAATCGCTTTAATAGTATCGAATTTTGTACTTAAAAAAATTTTTTGCGGGAAAGCTCGATAACCTTCTTTAATTTAGAGAAACAGTTGCTTAAAGTTATCACTGGTTGGTAAAGATTTACGGTAAACATGCACCAACTCAGTCAACTGGTCAGTCGAAGAAGTTTGAATTGAAAGCATTATTCGACAAAGATTGTTGTCAAACGCAATAAGAACTTGCATTATAATTAACAGTCAACACCAAGACATTTCCCTAATTTAAAAATACTGCGATTCATTCAAAAGCAAGAAAATTGAGTCCCGTATGGAATGATGACGAGAAGCATTTAAAGGCGATTTTGCATGTAGGATATAAAGCCTGAAGGCATCAAAAAACAGAAATTTTTTAAAAGTATCGTAAAAAGTCACATGTAAACCTGCCAAATAAAAATGACAACAAGATAATGATCATATTTGATGGGATCAGAATGCTGTCTTGTATTATAAGCTGTTGCAATCGTGTCTTGCGATCTCTTCAAATAAATTGCCTGTATCGAAGACAATTCTCTTGAAGAGAGAAATCAATGAAAAATGACCAGAATATTCGCCCACACACGAAGCTAAAATCTTCCACTATGACAACGCGGGCCACATGTTGCCAGATCAGTCAAAAATAATTTGGAAAACAGTAGTAAGGAAGTTTTGGCGCATCTGCCTTCCAGCCCAGACCTTGCCCCTTCTAAGTAGCATTTGTTTTGATTGATGAATAAATGGCTTACTAGAATATTCTTCATTTGAAAACAGGGTATCAGAAATTAACTTGATAAATTCTTTCCCTTTAATTCAGAGCTGTTTTTTTGAGCGTGGATTCCATTTACTACCAGAAAGTTGGGAAACAGGAGTGGCTAATGATGGACAATATGAGTTAAGCCATAGTTATAAATAAATTTATGAATTAAAGAAGGAGTTAATACTGCACTACATGTTTTAGCTACACTGGTTTCCTAGTTCTTAAAAGAATCCTTAACTACAGGTGTTTGAACTAAGTGAGACGCTACTTCTGCAAATTGCAAAAACAATGTTAAAGGCAAAAGAAATACAAAATTATTTTTGGCGTTATAAGAATTAATAGACTTACTTCCTTTCATAAGATATGTATTATGTTATATTTCTATTCCAACGCCAGCGGTGTAATTTTTACAAAATTTCAAAAACCCCATTATTTTGACAAAAACTTTCATTGTATTACCAATCGGGCATATTCACAGCACGATGCTTTCAGACTCTTAAAAAATATTTTATTCTATTTAAATTGTTATAAATTTAAAATGAACAAAATATATTTCAAAATATTTAACACAATTTTATCAATTTACAACAAACATTGATAAACGAAACCGTAGGCAAATTAAATTATACAGTGAGTTTTATGTAAATGCACAGTAAAATATGGTCAAATACTGAAAATGCAGACAGCTCTAAGCAATTTTAATGCTGCAACTAAATACCACAAAATCATTTAGTTTTAAATTTACAACAAAAAAAAAAAATCCTAAATACATGATGTGTGTGGTTCGTTTATTAGAAATTTAATTTTTAAATTTTTAAATATTTCTTTAGCGATAAATATTAAATAATAATCATACGCCATTTAACAAAAGCGAGAATTCTATAATAATGATACGCTATGAATCGCGATGTATGGGTCCGCCAAATAACTTTTTTTTTAAATGCTGTATGGCGTCATACCAAGGTCTTTATGCAAAATTCGTCTCAAAGATGTCTCTGAAATGTTCAATTGATGAGAACGACGGTTAATTAATGTTGATGGCGCTTCACGCACACTTTCTGCCACCGAAGCAATATTCTCGGGCGTATGCACTGTTTTTGGGTTTTCACGCTTTAGTTTATCGATGAGGATGCCAGTTAAGATAACGAACATACGTCGTTGACGGTGCTTCTCCTCTTCCAAAATCCGTACGCAATTTTCACACACATTGTGCAACATTATCATGATTTTCAAAGTAATGTCGCAATATTTCCCAGCGTTCTTCAAGCGTATACATAACCATATTCGTTCAGCAGAAGGATAAAACTAATTATCTGTCAAATCAAACATGAACTAAGTGTTACTTAGCACTAGTTAAAAAACAACGTTAGATTGTGGACCCGTTAAAAGCAACTCTATTAATGCGTTGTTTTTACGATGATATTTTTAATAAAAAAATATGATTTTCATTAAAAATTATGACAGAAAAATATTCTATTCAAAAATTATGCCTAAGAATTATGACAAATGAATTTTTTCTGTAGAAAAATCATGGCAAATGAAATTTTTCTATAGAAAAATCATGACAAATGATATTTTTCTGTAGAAAAATCATGACAAATGAAATTTTTCTATGGAAAAATCATGAAAATGAAAGTTTTTAATAGATAAATCATGACAATTGAAATTTTTTAATAGAAAAATCATGACAAATGATATTTTCCTATAGAAAGATCATGATAAATGCATTTTTTCTATAGAAAAATCATGAGAAATGCAACTTTTAAATAGAAAAATCATGAGAAACGCAACTTTTCTACAGAAAAATCATGACAAATGCAATTTTTCTATAGAAAAATCATGACAAATGCAATTTTCCCAAATAAAAATCATCACTGAAGGTGTTTTTCTATAGAAAAATTATGACTAAAGTTATTTTTCTATAGAAAAATCATTACGGAAGATATTTGTCTATAGAAAAATCATTACGGAAGATATTTGTCTATAGAAAAATCATGACTGAAGATATTTTTCTATAGAAAAATCATGACTGAAGATATTATTCTATAGAAAAACCATGACTGAACTTATTTTTCTATAGAAAAAACAGGACTGAATTTAGTTTTCCATAGAAAAATCACGACTGAATTTAGTTTTCCATAGAAAAATCACGACTGAAGATATTTTTCTATACAAAAATCAAGGGGAAAGATATTTTTCTATAGAAAAATCAAGGGGAAAGATATTTTTCTGTACATAAATCATGACAAGATACTTTTCTATTTTATTCATGAATGAATAAAATTTTTTTATAGAATATTTATAACTGAATTATTTTCTGCAGAAATTTTTTTTATGAGTGATGAAATTATTTGGCAAAATTATTACCGATGAGGAGTTTTGTAGCAAAATTATTGCTCACGATAATTTTGACAGGAAAAATTATACGTGTTAAGAATTACAACTGCTCCCATAGAATTATTTTTTAATCCAGCAAAACAGATTTTAGCACAAAAGCGTGTTCTTTTGGTTATAAATTTCGAATAAATCGATAATTCTGTGAGATGTGGAAAAGTACACTGAATAAATTACTGTTTTATATTATAAAACTTCCCCGTCGCACTAGAAAATTATGAAAATTAATTTTTCATTAAATTTTATTATTCATAGAGCTTTATACAAATCTAAATTTTTTTTTAATGAATTTAAATAAAGTTTTAAAATGTGTTTTTATTTGCTTTTTCAATATTGCAATAATCATCCATATTAAATTATAATTAAATATTAATCATACGCAGTGACTATGAATATATTAAATTAAATAAATATTTATTATAATAACTGTTTTTGTTTTATATTTTTAAAACATTTTTATTAAAAAAAAAATAATTTTCAAACTTTCATTATAGTTTAATAAAGTTTTGGCAATCAACTGAAGTTTAAAATTAGTGCTGTCTGTGTACTTAAATCTAAGTTTGTAAGAAAGACTGGCAAGACAATTAAAAGGAAAATTTATTTATCCAAAGTGTTATTCTTGATAAAAAGTGTGTTTATTGAATATCAAGTGTGTAGTAAAAAAAAGCAGCATGAACACTAAAATCAACGTATCCAGATATCTTGGTATCAGTCTCAAAGATAAATTAGTGCTCATCGATTATAATGTGAGGTCCGTTTCCATTATTTAAGAAATAAGGTTCATTAATCCATATAAGCTGTACCAAACGGTCCCATTCTCTAAAGGAATGTTTGTAGGATGTGTTATAAATTGGTTCACCCCATTTCCAGCAATTTTGTGTGTTAACAAAATGATTTAGGGCAAAAATGATAACTGAATTAATGTTTGATTTTGAAAGTAAATCTAAAGAATTGCGTATCATCAGTTAAACATCGATCCATTCATAAGGATGTAGGAGATAATTCTGATCATGAAAGATAAAAATTCTCTGCATGATAGTTAACATTTTCCAAAGTCCTAAGGCAACGGTTTACTGGCATATGGATTTTTGAAAAATTTAATCGAACGTCTGTTTTGCAATCATATATGAAACGACTTCCATTACAATTCTAAAAGGCATAAAATTATTAAAATATAAAAAATACTTTCAATTAATAGCTTCATATGGTGCAAAAAGTCTTTTATCTCTACCATATTTAACTTTTCTTTTTTTTTTAAAAAAATAAAACAAAAAAAAAGTTTTATTAATGACAGATTGAAAAGCCATATGACAAAAAGTATTTTAATCCAAGACATTACCTTTTATTAAGGCGTTTCCTTTTAACAAATTAAGCAGTAAATTCAAAAATTAAAGAAAACATAACCCCAGTACAACAAAAATTAAGTACAATAACAGAAATGAACACCATTGTCTTTAGAGTAAAGAAAGAAAGAAATGAACAATTCATTGGAAGTCTTTATACTTATTTAACCATTAAAAAGCCATCATTTTGCTGTCGAAATATTTACAACGTTATTCTTTTGTTTTGCTGCAAACATTGCAAATTATTCGAACAAAAGCATGAAATTGTTTATCACAGTAAATATGTGATAAACAATCAGTGGTGCAAATTCGGAAATAATTTGTTTTACATTCTTTCATGATTTCTAAGAACCCATTATGTAGATTGTATGAATAGAGGTTACACAATTGTAAGCCAGCCAATTAATCCAGAAATTATTATGTGTAGTTACTTGCAAATAGTTGTTTGTTATTCAAGGAATTACGATAGTTGTTAAGTATTATTGAACATAATAAATAATAGTTTTATATTTCTATAAATCAAAAAAATATCTTCACCACAAATGTTAATTGCAATAAAATATTCGACTATAGCTCAATTCCCGATTAATCGTGCAATAACCACTTACGGCAATCACATAACCGTAATCATATTCAAATCACACGAACTTAAATCTGTCTATTCACAGTCTAATTTCAATTTGATTGAATTAATTTAAATCTTAACATTATGTACAGGTTGCAGTACGTATGATTAATTTTAATAATATAAATAAAAATATAAAGTATACGCACATGCAGGTAACAATTTATTATAGAAAAATTTTCCCTAATTTTTCGTATATTTTTTTAAACCCGATAGAATGTTTTTGTAAAAAAAAAATTTACACAAAAATAAAATTTTATTAAAAATACTTTTTAACCCAAAAATCAATTAATATTTAAATATGATTTCGCGCACATGGCCATTGTTGCTGTTCTCAAAAAGCGCATTTTAAACTTGCAGTCTAGGGTGAATTTTTTTCAAGCATCGCTGACCATATATCTGTAACTCTGTCAGTAATTTTGACCCCCAAGACATAATTAATTCTGCTTTGTCAATATGGCTTTGGAGCCCAACTGACAGCAACATTTCTCGATATCAACTTAATGTCAAATTTTCATTTCAATTGGTCAATGGTTTATGACGCCATATATCATCCGGTTCAATGTTATCAGTATCTGCAAACAAAAAATAATCGACATAAGGCAGTAACAATCTCTATCGACTATAATATCAGCTCATTCATTCATTCATTTTTGAACAAATAAAAATTAATGATTCCACCAGAGTGGAACAGTACCGAATACTAGATATTTTTAGGATTTTTAGGTAATGGGTGGAAAAATTTCAGGTTAGGAAGTAAATTGCCAATCAATTGCTAATTTTGACTTTAGTGACTGCGCTATCCAAACAATTTATGATATCGCATGATAAATTTCCATTTGGAGATATCAATGTTTGTGATTTAACTTCACTGGGTTATTTTTTAGCATGATTTATTTGTAATTGGGTTACGCCATATACAGGTAAACAGTATCAATGCAAGAATTCCCAAGCTCGATTTTTTTTAATCTCTATTAGAATTTCTATTCGTAAAATTTTTCTTAAAAAAAGTTTCTATTCGTAAAATTTTTCTTAAAAAAGTTTCTATTCGGAGAATTTTTCTTAAAAAAAGTTTCTATTCGTAAAATTTTTCTTAAAAAAGTTTCTATTCGTAAAATTTTTCTTAAAAAAAGTTTCTATTCGTAAAATTTTTCTTAAAAAAATTTTCTATTCGTAAAATTTTTCTTAAAAAATTTATATTCGAAAATTTTTCTTAAAAAAGTTTTTATTCTTTTCGTAAAGTAAAAAAAAATTCTATTCTATTCGTAAAATTTTTCTTAAAAAAAGTTTTTATTCGTAAAATTTTTCTTAAAAAAATTTCTATTCGTAAAATTTTTCTTAAAAAAAGTTTCTATTCGTAAAATTTTTCTTAAAAAAAAATTTTATTCTTAAAATTTTTCTTAAAAAAGTTTTTATTCTTTTCGTAAAGTAAAAAAAAATTCTATTCTATTCGTAAAATTTTTCTTAAAAAAAGTTTTTATTCGTAAAATTTTTCTTAAAAAAATTTCTATTCGTAAAATTATTCTTAAAAAAAGTTTCTATTCGTAAAATTTTTCCTTAAAAAAGTTTCTATTCGTAAAATTATTCTTAAAATAATTTCTATTCGTAAAATTTTTCTTAAAAAAATTTCTATTCGTAAAATTATTCTTAAAAAAAGTTTCTATTCGTAAAATTTTTCCTTAAAAAAGTTTCTATTCGTAAAATTATTCTTAAAATAATTTCTATTCGTAAAATTTTTCTTAAAAAAATTTCTATTCGTAAAATTTTTCTTAAAAAAATTTCTATTCGAAAAGTTTTCTTAAAAAAATGTCTATTCGAAAATTTTTCTTAAAAAAATGTCTATTCGAAAATTTTTTTTAAAAAAATTTCTATTCGAAAATTTTTCTTAAAAAAATTTCTATTCGAAAATTTTTCTTAAAAAAATTTCTATTCGAAAATTATTTTTAAAAAAAGTATCTATTCGTAAAATTTTTCTTAAAAAAATTTCTATTCGAAAATTATTTTTAAAAAAAGTATCTATTCGTAAAATTTTTCTTAAAAAAATTTCTATTCGATAATTTTTCTTAAACAAATGTCTATTCGAAAATTATTCTTAAGAAGTATCTATTCGTAAAATTTTTCTTAAAAAAATTTCTATTCGAAAATTTTTCTTAAAAAAAGTTTCTATACGTAAAATTGTTCTTAAAAAATTTTTCTTAAACAGTTTTGTTTTTGGTTCAATGAAATTTTATTTTTATTTATCAAATCAAACTAAAGAAACCTTTTGTAAATTTTATTGGGTGTAACACAAAGCTAACACTTGAGTTGTTCCTGTTCTTCTTTTTTTTTATTTTAAAAGCTTCATTAAAGCTGCATTTTACTTTTATATGAAAGTGAAATACTTTCATTTGTCACTTTATTGTCTTTTGTTCTGGATTTCCCCTTAAAATTGAAGTAATAAATTGATTGTTAAAATTGAAATGTACCAATTCATTTTTGTTTACTTTCTTCCTGTTACATCCTTTCTTATCCTCTGTCGCATTTTAATAAAAAATAAGCTAAATGCTGGTTATTGCTTTTATTTATCTATTTAAAAGAACTGTTGTAGTCATCATTGTTTGTTGAGAATAAATAAAATGAGAATAAAACGAATTGTTATTTGAATACTTGCAGTGGGAGTGATATTAAGTTCCGGTGGATCATTGGGACTTGCATTGCTAAATGCTGGGCATTTATTATTATTTTTTATAGTGTCCTGTTTGTCTCTGTGTGTGTCATTTATTGCAAATATTATTTTAAAACCGATTCAGCTATTTTTAAGTTGCACTTCCACTTTAAATTGCTAACAAGGAATTATCGTCTTTAGATTGCAAGATTGCTTTGCTATCTACATACAACAGCGTGCTTAAAGGATTGAGAAAACAAAGCAAAACTGTTTTATATAAACGCCATAATACCTTTTAGAATACAGAATATTTTTCTTAACTTTTGTACTTGCCTTCTTCTTCTTCTTTCAATAGAAACTTCCATAATAACTTAGATTATTTGTGGTGCATATAAATTGAAGAATTTGCAGAACACCAAACACTTTTTTAAGAAGTTATTTTTCTAGTAGTATACAATACAACACTAATACAATAATTTAAAAAATCCTAAAACTATTCGAAACTTCAAATTTCGAAATTCCATAAAAATCTGAGATTTCAAAATCCAGAATCTTCCAATTTGTTAAAAATTAATTGCGATTAGCACCGCTAAATATTGGATTTTTGAACAAGAAGTTTGTTTTTCAACTGTGGCAACACCAACAACATGATAGTTTTGACATTTTGACATGATAGTTTTTGACAATTGTTACAATGAATTTAATTTCGAAATCGGAATTAAACAATTAAAATCCACTATGAAAATGGTGGTTCTGTTAAACTTATATTTCAATGGTCCATATTTTCAATGGCTCTAAAGCGGTTCAATGTCGTTATTGTTTTGACTTATTAGCGTACACTTTTTCTTTTAAATGTCCCCAAGGAGGGAATTCTAATGCTGTCAAATGTTACAGCAGCATTTAACAAATACACAACGTGTCATAATACGTCTGTTAAATTTTTCACGTAGAAGATCAATTGTTTCGTTGGCTGTGTAGCCAGTGGCACCATTCTGTTGGTACTAAATAACGTCTGGGTTGGTATTCTCAATTTCTGGCTACAAAGAGTCATATATCATCGATAGGCAATATTATTCACGATAATTGATTGGTGAACTTGATTTTCGAAAAAGTAGATCCGACACGACCAAACAGGTACTCTTTGCGGATGAACCGACTTTTCAACAATCGATCGTGGCGGTCAAGGTAATTAAATTTCGCACATAAAGTAGCCATTGTTTTGTTAGCCTTGCGACAGGTAGCACCATCATGTTGGAACTACATATTGTCCAGGTCTATTTCCCCCCGGGGGCACATTTATCGGTCTTTATAGAATACTTGACTATCTAGACCTGTGCTGTTGGGGGTATAAGGGAGCCCAGTCTCCTGAAGGCAGCAAGGGTCAACTGAAAGCTCCACGTCATTTCCACGGGAATCAGTAGCCCGCAGAGTTTCCGCCTTTGTCTCTTTAGGCATTAACTGTTTCTCTGACTGATTTTTGAGCTTGGACCTGCGGGAGTATCGTGGTGGCTGTGGTTTCGCGGTCCCATATAGGTCTGGCCAGGATCATCTCACCTTCAATAACAGCCACTGGTGAATGATCCAGATCCAGTGAGCATGCTAGTATTCTGGCCAGGAGTTGGATAGTCTCCAGCTCTTCAGCAAGGAGTAGTGGTTTGCAGCCTTGCTCTGGAAACGCTGAAATTGCAACTAGGAAAGACCTGTTGCTAGAATTAGTCTTTGGCTTCTTAGGACGTCAATGACATTGCTTTTCATTCACAGTGGTTTGACCACCATCTAATTAGGGCCCACGGCCAGGTGCAGATGTAAATCTTATCACGAAAATGTCCAGGTCCATATCCAGAATTTCTGGCCACATTCGATATCATATTGCAGTAGGGAGTACCACTCACAGCAACTACTTGGCCAATCTCCTTTACCAGCAAGTACGACTTGAAAATGTCGCTAGCCTCAAAATAGCACGAATTAGTAACTCTTTTTAAATGCATTAGTTTTTCAACAATTACTTGTGGAACGAAATGAAATTGTGCCTCGTCACTGAAGATGGTTTTCCTTGTGAAGTCAGCATTCACCTCTGTGTATTGAATCAACTTTTCGGCATATTCACGATACCTAAATTATCAATAGGCTTTAGTTCTTCAGTTTATTGAACGTTGTAAATCTGCAAATTCAAGTCTTTATTCAAAATTCGCATCAATGATGTTCGTCAGATGTTTAATTGCTGGTCATGCCAATGAGCGATGATCGACGATTCTTCTGTCACACTATCACTAACAGCAATGGTTTCCTCAGACTAAACTGGACGAGTATATACAAATAATTTCACATTTCCTATACACTCGCTTTGCTAAAATTTGCGCACGTATCCACAATTTTGTACGCAACTGGTCACTTATGCTGACGAATAAAATCATAAAGTACGAAGTAGATTTTGATTTGAAGGTCCATTTTCTTAAAAGGCTTAAACCTGTTACTCAATTTTAGGCCTCTCACTAGATGAGTTTGTCAAACAAAAAATATCAAATTAGCTTGGCATAAGGTGCCCCTGTAGGCTAGTAGGTAGTGTACTAGCTTGTCAGTCTGGAGGCTGTGGATTCAATTCGCAACGAAGACCTTGGTTTTTTTCACTTCAAAAATAAAAATTGACTGTCGATTGGACTGCTCAGTGATGAAGGCATAGTCACTAGTCGCTGTACAGTTTTATACGACAGTTAATTTCCGATAACGTAAGCCTTCTAGCAATAAAAGCTGCCCCGGTAGGCTACTTAGCCTGCCGATCTAGGGGTGGTTGTGTTCACTACAAAAAAAAATAAGAGCTTGAAGGTTATGTAACTATCCTTCTACTTTCACCACCTCTTCTCTATCCCTTTCCTAAAGAATGTAGCACGGTAATTGACTAAATAGGTATTGTTGCTTGAAGTGCTACTTCTCTTAAAAAAAAAAACCTGACGTTAATTTAATAACTGGAATAAAGTTCTTATAATTTCAGAGTCCCTAAACTTCTCTTATAAATTTTTAAAATACCAAAATAAAATTCCCTGAAATATTTGGATAAATATATTTAAAGGTTCATTTTTTCTCCTTTATTATCACAGTCGTCTTGTTCTCTTTAATTCGTTTAGTTTCCACTTAAGAAGATCGTAGTAGCAGCTCCTGTGTTCTTGTTTATAAATTCTTGTTATAAATTTTGACAGCTTCGTAAAGTATAATTTATTGTCTTATCTTTGTTTTGTACGAAATAAAATGCAAAAAAAAATAGTGACCAGTCATTTAAAGCATCTCAATAAGTTTATGCTGATACAAGTTATTTTGTATCTGATAAATTAATACATGTTTTATTTACAATATAGCCAACTATTATTTAATTTAAAAAAAACTTAATTGCTTAATTAACTTAATGCTTAATTAACTTAAATTGTTCATTCTGCTATTGTTAATCGTTTCAATTAATTTAAATATACTACTTTTAATATTACCTTATTTAAGTTTACTTTATTGCCACACAAAACCATTATTAACAACAGGATAAATATCGAGTTGATATTTCGATTAAAATAAATAAATCTGATTGTTTGAAAATAAGTGTTATAATGCCAGCCAGAAGCAGAGATGCTTGTGGTTTTATATTCATCGTTACAATATAATCATTTCCATTAGTATTTAAAAAATGTAAATGTCCGTATGTTTATGCAAACTTTTTTTTCAACAGGGTATTTACTATTTTTGTTTTATGTTAAACAAAACAATTAATAAACATGTAAAAGTCCAGAGCATAGGTCATAGCTACGCTATCTGTCCGTCTATGCACCTAACATTAGCTTTCATCCTTGAAACCATATTTGCTATACATATGTGAAGTAAGAAAGGTCTGTTAATGCAACCTCTGCAAAAACAAGAAACAAAATTAAGTTAAAAAATACAGGGGTCCCCAATTTAAACATAATTTTTTCATCGATTGCTCTTTATTTTACAAGCAAACAAACAACAGAACATGTAGTATATGTTGGCTATAATTACAAACAGAAAATAATTAAACTAAAAATTAAAGGGTGCCCCATAGAAGCACCAATTTTGACATATATTTTTTTATTGTGAATTATTCTAGGTAGAAGTCTTAAAATTTCAACACCAAATAATAAAAAAATTTAACAGAAAATTATTAACTTTCTAATTAAAGGGTGCCCCACAGAAGTGGCAAGATTGACATATATTTTTTTATTGTGAATTATACTAGGTAGCGATCTTAAAATTTTAACAACAAATAATAAAAACATTAAACAGAAAATTATTAAACTTCTAATTAAAGGGTGCCCCATAGAAGTGCCAATTTTGAAATATATTTTTTTTTATTCTGAATTATACTGGGTAGAAATCTTAAAATTTCAACAACAAATAATAAAAACATTAAATTAAAAATTAAAGAGTGGCCCCCAAAAACATGAATTTTTTTATGGTAATAGAATTAAAGAAGAAATTAAATTTATACAGAGCGTATAATACAAATACAAAAATAATAAAAAAAATTTTTTTAATATTTTTCAAACTTAAAGGGTGCCCCCTATAAAAATGAAAACGTATATTTTCATATATTTTGAACTCTAGTAGGCAGAAACTTTAGATTTTCAACATCATATAAAAAAAAACGATGTTTTATAAATTAAAGGGTGCCCCCATAGAAGTGCCAATTTTGACATCTATTTTTTTATTCTGAATCATACTAAGTAGAAGTATTAAAATTTCAACAGCAAATAATAAAAACATTAAATTAAAAATTAAAGGGTGATCCCCAAATACGTGAATTTTGTATTTCAAGTCCTTTTTTTAATGCAAATAGATTTAAATAATAATAAGCAGAAATTAAATGTATACAGAGCGTATAATAAAAATACAAAAACAATAAAAAATTTTTTTTTTGATATTATTCAATCTTAAAGGACGCCCCCCACTAGAAATGGTTAAACGTATATTTTCATATATTTTGATTTGTAGTAAGCAGAAACTTTAGATTTTTAATCTGAAATAATAAAAGCGATGTTTTATAAATTAAAGTGCGAACCATAATAAAAGAGACAACTTTAGAGGCTTTTCTTTTCTACCGCAATGTAAATACTTTTCGAATTTATTCAAAGCAAGTACTAAAAAATGCAGTAAAATAAATATTTCAAGTTAAAGGGTAAGCCCATATGAAACTTTTACGACATATATTTTCATATCTTTTCAAAATACAAATAACAATAACAAAAAATTTTTAATTAAAGAGTGGCCCATAAAAAATGTGACATTCAAATTATAGTCACATTTTGCAGTCACATAGTTATAATTATAATAACACATTATAGAGACTTTAAAAATATATAAAAATCAGCCCCCTATAAAACAAGTAGATAAAAGAAAATTCAAACTTAAAGAGTGTCCCTTTACAAAGGTTTATTTAACTTTTGAACTGTAATAGGCAGGCAGATGAAACTTTAAAAGTCAAATTGTTAAAATGTTTAATTAAAAATTAAAGAATGGTCGTTTTAAAATGTTTACAAAGACCCATATAAAAAAGTTAAGCAAATAAAATTCTAAATTAAAGGGTGTCTTCCTAAAAGTCTTTTTGTCTTTTAAATTGTAAGCTGTAGAAGCACTAAATTTTTAAAATTAATAAATTTTAAACTTTAACAATTCAAGGGTGACTCGTGCATTATATCGATAGCTTTTTTACGTGAATTCTACATGCACTTGGGAGACTTACTACATGACTATGACAAAATAGCTTTTGCCCACGAATGTATATTCCAATGAAGCTTCTAAATAAAAACAAAAATATGCCAGCATATTTTTGGACTCCCTTTTCTCACTTTTTACAATAACCGAAAACATTGCTTAAAATAAACAAGTCTCACTTAAACTCAGCATTCGTGTATTGGCTTTTAATAGTTCCTAATCGAATTTTACTTTCTGGTTTTAGTCATTAAGCATAAGATTCTCCATCAGTCAATTAGATTTTTCGGGGCTCTACTCACATAAACCTCTTCAGTATCAAGGCAGAATTAAAACTTAATTCAAGGTTTCGAAAATTTATTCTTGACATAAGAATATTTCTTCTTAATTCCTAATGCCTGGAAGTATGCTTCGATTTACTTTATGCGTTTGAAGGGCGCGTTGGATTCCGAAAATGTAAGTATAGATTAGAGATGTGAGTGTAAATGACTTTTCATCAACGATCAAGTATATTAACTCACGTTCATGTACGCCCAAGTGAGTGAAAATTACAAAACTACTTTCACGAAAACTCAACGCATACTTGAGTATGTAAGTAAGTCTTGAGACTTACTTCGCAAAAATAACAACGATCAAAAGAAACATAAAATATTTTATCTTTGTATGTAAAGTTCTTGCATCTAAGGATCTTTATCATCAACTTAATTAATATCAAGAGAAAAAATCTATAAAATAATTTGGTATTATACAGGAAGCAAATAAAAAAAAATAAAAACAATTGATTTTTTTTAAGAGAAGTAGCACTTCAGGCAACAATGCCTATTTAGTCAAGTACCGTGCTGCATTCTTTAGGAGAGGTATCGAGAAGAGATGCGACAGGTGGTGAAAATAGAAGGATAGTTACGGAAATTAACTATCGTATAAAGACAGCTCAGTGACCAGTGACTATGCCTTCATCACCGAGCAGCCCCACCGACAGTCAATTTTTTTATTTGTACTGAAACAAACCAAGGCCTTTGTAGCGAATCGAACCCACAACCCCCAGTCATGTAAGCTAGCACACTACCTACTAGCCTACAGGGGCACCTGAAAGTCACACATATTAATCTAACTTATTGTAAAATTACTGCCATCTATGGACAAAACACAAAAGCACACAAGCTTTTGATAAAATAAAAATTATGAAACAATCAAACGAAAATTTCAGTCATGTACGCTCGCCTTAAGTATCGTAAACATATATTTTCATGCTCTTGAACTCTTATTTGAACGTGAGTGATATAACAAATTAAATGATCATCACATATAAGGCGTGCTATTTGTAGCCCATAATGGGCGGAGCAACCACAACGCACGATGTTACTTGTGAGTCACCAAATTTCCTTGTTTGTGTTTGAAAAAGTCAATCATCGAAAGGTGTACAATTGAGCAGCGTGTTAAGATAGCTGAAGACCTTCATGAAAATAGACGTTTAAATCGAAATGTATTTTGTGGACTTCTGGATTGTTTCAGTTAGCATAATTGACCAAAGGTGCCAGCAATCAGGCGAATTGTGCGCAAATTTCAGCAAACCGGGTTTGTAGGAAATATGAAACTATCCATGATCGCCTAGTTTGTTGTACGCGAAAAATTACTGCTGTTTGCGATTGTGTGACAACAGTGCCGCCAACCTCGAATCCCCGCGTGTTTAACATCCCACAAATATAATTGATACGAGTTTTTAATAAAGATTTAAATTTATACGCTTGCAAGGTTCAGTTAGTTGACTTAAGAGATGAAGCCTACTAATCAATTCAAGCGTCGTCAATGCGCTGACTGGTTGATTGAACAGACAATAGTGAATGGTGGACTTTGCAAAGATAAGTAATTTCAACTATAAAGCTTACTTTGATCCAAGTGGATTCGTTAACAAGCAGGATTTCCATATTTAGACAAATGCGATTGTTGAAAGGCTGGTACATCCGCAAAGAGTGACTGTTTGATGCAGTTTTTTGGCTGAGAACGTCGTTGTGCTTAACTTCTTCGAAAATGGAATTGACCAACCAGTTAAAATGAATACTATTCACTATAGCTAAATGATAACGGACTTTTTGTGGCCAGAAATTGAGGATAGGGACCTTGACGATATGTGGTTACAACAGGGTGGTGGCAATTACCACACAGCCAATAAAACGAAGGATTTTTAGCGTGAGACTATGTTATCTTACGTTGTGGCAATGTTTATTGCCCGCCAAGATTATGTAGCGAGGATATTTAAAAGACAAGTTAGACAAGAGCTGTTCAAGAGATAAAGGATGAGATAATCCGTTACATTATTGGCACTGAACCTCAATTATGTCTGATAGTGGTACGTCACTTAATCTGTGACGAACTTCTGGCCGATATATTGTATTTCACACATAATTGTTATAGATCCTAAGATAATTTTCTAAAAAAAACCTTCCATTTAAATGACAATTAACATCGTGTGTTATAAAAATCCGCCAACGATTTATGACTTTAATGGACAGTATAGACATGATTGAACAGCTTAAACATTTAATTTTAAATATTTATTATGTTAAAAGCATATTTCGTTTTATTAAAATTAATTTATATTTTAACATTTTAATAAAATTGATAAAATAGCAGAGATAAAAACTACCACATTGAAAACAAAATTTGAATATCTACAGCAGGTGATAATAAGGCAATTTTGACTTCAATTTGTTCAATTTAAATGCCGTAAAAATGCCATGTGCGCAAATCCTCCCTAAAAAAAGACTCTACAAAAATACATTCAAAATGCATGCAAATTGCCATTGACACTCTTCTGTTAAAAAAATGAATTTAAATTCAATACAAAAATATACTCTCATATGGATGTATGTTTGTATGTGTTTTCACGGCTACGTATTCTCTAGAATTTAATTGATTTTAAATAACATGCACGAAAAACCGCATTGGAATAATAACCAAATGATTAAGTATTCTTCGCCTTAAAAATAGAAATTTCTAGAAAAATTCTTTAAAAATAAATCACAAAAATTGAAAAAACGATTTCAAAAATAAGTGAAAAGAAAGAAAAAGCAAAATAAAATAATATATTGAATATAATAATTTGCATCAATATTTTTTTAGCGAAGGTAGATGACGTCATTTATGCTTAAATGTAAAGGACTTGAATGCTTCATATTTTTCATACGAAATATATATGATTGGGTATGTGTCTGTGTGTGTGTGTGTGTCTGTGTGTGTGTAAAAATGAGTATTGAACCCAGCTGTTATAAATCAGATATCAGCATAAATATAAAGATTTCATAATAGAAAAACAACAACAAAAAATGTGAGTTTATAATATAGTTTTCGTTGTATGGAAACAACACTAACGAAATATGAATGTGTTATTATTATTTCTGTCTCCGCAGAACCATTTATAAAAATGCAAAAACATATATGAATATCAATTGACAGAAACTATTTTTTCTGTTTTTTACTAATCTAATGGTAGCACAGTGTGATAAAATGAAAACAAAATATCGAAAACAAAGTATTCATCTTTAATTATTTCTACGCTACTTAAGACTGTAGTGTAGTGAACTATGTATATGCTAGTTAAGGGTATTGGTACATTACTCCGCAGAATTGCCATTGATTTTATGTGGTGACGCTTCACCATACGGAGTGGGAGCAGTCTTAGCCACATAATGCCAGATGGTAGAGAAGCACCGATCGCTTTTGGATCCAGAACATTGCAACCAGCTGAAAAGAATTATTCACAACTAGATAAGGAGGCACTTTCGGTCATTTTTGGCCTTAAAAAGTTTCATCAGTTTTTATGTGGTCGGAAATTCGTTATAGTGACAGATCATAAACCTCTGTTGGGGTTATTTGACAAAAAGAAGCCGATATCCCAGCATATATCGCCCAGAATGTTACGCTGGTCATTGATGTTAGGCGCCTACCAGTACGATATAAAATATCGCGAAGGGAAGAAACACCAAAATGCTGACGCTCTGAGCAGGTTACCATTAGAAGTACACTTTAAAGTCCCGGAAGTTCCAGAAATTCTATATTGTGGTGAAATTGAAAATCATTTTTTAATAACGGCAAAGGCAATTGCAGAAGCAACCTTAAGAGATCCTGTTTTGGTCAAAGTGTTACAACATGTTAAAACAAATCATAGGGAGTTTAAAGAAAAGTCAGATCATTTTAAGCCTTATTCCATTAGAATTCTCGAACTATCCGTGAATGGTGACTGTTTGCTACGGGGTTCAAGAGTCATCATTCCATCTAGCTTACGCTTCAAAATGTTAGAAATTCTTCACGAAGTTCATCAGGGCATGACAGCAATGAAGGCCACAGCAAGAAGTTATTTTTGATGGCCCGGTCTTGATAATGACATCAAGATGACAGCCAGGAACTGTCAGATATGTTGTGAAAACAGCAAAAATCCTTCAGCAGCAGAACCAAAGGCGTGGCCAGAAACACCTAAACCGTGGTCACGGTTACATATCGACTATGCTGGTCCGTTTTTGGGTACCAATTTTCTCATAATTGTCGATTCTCATAGTAAGTGGGTGGAAGTAAAAAAAACTGACAATACTAATTCATCAAGAACAATACAGTTGATGAGGGACGTTTTTGCAACACATGGCATACCAGATACAGTTGTGTCTGACAATGGACGTAACTTCGTGTCGCATGAATTTGTAACATATTTAAAAGGGAGTGGCATTAAACACATTACCACAGCGCTATATCATCCTTCATTAAACGGTCAGGCTGAAAGGTTTGTACAAACTATTAAAAATCATTTAAGGAAAATGCCCAAAAAAAATGTGGAAAAAGGGTTAGCCAACCTGTTGCTACGCCTACGAACAACTCCGTCTGTAAGTTCACATAAAAGTCCAGCTGAAATTTTAATGGGAAGAAAGATTAAGACATTATTAAGTCACATTACACCGGGAAATTTTGAAGAAAATACTAGTCTACGGAGCGAAAATGCACAAACTGCTAGACATTTTAAAGTAGGTGACAAAGTTTGGTACCGCAATTTTGGAAAGGGAGAACGATAGCTGCCAGCAACAGTAAAGTCTTCAGGATCACGGAACTATAAAGTCTTGGCAAATGGAACTGATATTGCAAGACACATTGATCAATTACGGGGACGGTATGTAGATCATCTGACAGCTGGGGATCTTCAATGCTTAGCAAATCAGCACCTCAGAGGAATGAAGCTCCTTTGTCTTCAATAGATGAGGAAACAACAACACTTACGGACAACCAACAAAGATGCGTTGCAGAAGTTTCCGAATCTGCAGAATATGTTAACGAGCGAGAAGGCCAACTAATGTGCCCCATGAATACTATCCAAGGGATGAAGCTGCCGAGGATGCAGAAGAGACACCAAGGCGGCCAAAATGGCAAAGGGCAGTTCCCAAACGATTGGAAGATTTTTTTTGGGGGAGGAGTTGTAGTGTAGTGAACTATGTATATGCTAGTTAGTTATTAATCAGTTATATCACTGCTTTTGCCTTCACTTTTTGTATGTAACGTTATGAGTTAGTCAACTTGAGTAGGCGGCTTTTAATATTCAATATTGGAAAATATTAATTAAGCAACAGCAATTGTTATTTGATTGATTCAATAACCCTTTATTACCAAATTGGGTATTGTTGTTTTGGGTGAGATATAACAAAACATTTTATATTTCACATGTAAAGGATTATTCAACAAGAAGTTTGTTTTCTAAAACCAAAAAATAACAAATTTTGCTAAGATGAATCAGTTTATTGTATTACAAAGAGAAAAGTTCGACAATTATGAATAAATAATGATATCTGGGAAATGTCCACCATAACCACGCTGACACAGGTCGATTCTTTCATCAAAGTTTTTAATCACTTTTAGGTAAAATGATGGTCTTATTTCGTTTCCGATTTTGAGCTTAAAGACTGAAATCAATTCTATTGGCTCCGAATAGACTCTGTCCCACGGCAAAAGATCATCCAATCGTGTTAAATCGCACCATCTGGTTGGCCACTTAACTGCTGATTATCATGAAATTAGGCGATCGAGAAATTTGGTTTGCAATAAATTGATTATTTCCTATTGAAACTACATGTCAGTGATATGTACGTTGTCAATAATAGGTCAAAATTAAATTGGTAGCATCATGCGATAGCATGATCCATTGACCGTTACCTTCATCTTCGAAAAAAACGGCCCAATCATGCCTCCAGACCACACAGCATACCATGCAGTAACATGTTAAGCATGCGCAGGCTTCTCAATAATCACTCTAGAATTTTCAGAAGCCCAAATTCGACATAATGTTTTTTACCCTGACAAGTTAAAAAGGAATTTGTTTGAAAAAATGATTTTTCCAGAAAACCCAGCCGCTTGTTGCTGAATGATGTGTATGTTTGGTCGGCTTCAATACCTGCATTAGTAGAACCTTGTAAGTTTTAACGTCAAATCCCTACGCAAAATTTGCCATGTGGTGGTTTTAAATAACCCCAAATGTTGAGATCGTCAGGGAATTGACAAATTTGGATCTGCTTTAACACTGTGGCGCACGATTGCGATGTTTTTAGTTGAACGAGCCGATCGTCAAGCACATCTTTTATCGACCCTGTCGACTCAAATTAAACGACCAAATTTTTGATGAACGACCCGGTCGTCACGCACATTTTTTATCGAGCCTGTCGACACAAATTTAACGACCAAATTTTAGTTGAACGACCGGGTCGTCAAGCACATTTTTTATCGACCCTGTCGACTCAAATTTAACGACCAAATTCTTAATAGCGGTCACAGAAGGGCGATTAAGTTGTCCAAAAATATCACAAATTTTACGAAATGTAACTTAAACAGAACCACCATTCTCATAATGGATTTTATTTTAATACGATTTTCGTGCGAATTAAATTCATTGTAACAATTGCCAATGCAACGAATATGAATATTTCAAAACTATATTGTTGGCGTTGCCATAATTGTAAAAACAAACTTCTTGTCAAAAAACCCTATATATATCTCACTTAACCGAATCTATAAAAGTACAAAATATTTGTCAGTGAGCATAATAAAAACTAGCTTTTATTTTTATTCAAAATTATTTTTATTTCAAACCACTGTACAGTGGCTGCAAAAAATGTTATTGATAACTTTTCCTACAACTCCAAATTAATTTGTTTTTTTTTAGGAATCCGTACCAAAGGGGGAAATACCTAACTATTTTTTGTTCCCTACAATGGCCATCCATTTGTTTTTCTACACATTTGTGCTTCTATCACAACCCCATAATTGTAGAACTGTTGTTAACCTCTTGAAATATTTAAGGGTGTTTCGAAAGTGATGTGAAATTCATGTTCATTAAGGTAACAATATAGAGTTTTTTCAATCTCTGGCAGCATGTGGATTCCGTAATAAAAAAATTGTTCTGGTTTTGAGGTGAAGAATAAATCAACCCAAGTTCTGTTGCCCTGTATTGAAGTGAAGCCTATTCCAGTAAGGGCGTTTTGCTTCGAATAAAACAAATGGTAGCCAGAAGGGGCAAGGTCTTGGCTATAAAAAATGTCAAAACTTTCCATCCACTGTTTTCCATATAGTTTCTGGTTGTTCCTACAATATGTGGCCGAGCATTGTAATAATGCAAGAATATGGCCTCGTGTCTGGTCAAATATTCTGGTCGTTCTCTGTAATCGTTTGACCTGATTTCAACATCTCAAAATACAAAACAGCTTTAATTTGGTTGGTTGGCCGGGTTTTTAATTATGAGTTTTTGCGCTTGGGGTTGTCCATTTTTTTTATCCCTTTATTATCACCAGTAACAATTGTAGCGTTCCAGCATCATAATCGCCTTTTAACGTCTCTCATTTTCAATTCATATGGGACACAATTTCCTTGCTCTTGAATGAATTCCAATCCGTTTAAACGTAGCGAAGTGTTTTGTTGCGCGAATATCAATGATAATGCAAGTGCTTCAACAATCTTCGTCGAGTAATACTTTTACTTTCGCACTCTTTAAACTTTTTCGGCTGAGCAGGCTTCTCCTTATATTCTGTGTCGAAATCAACAACTTTGAATCGCGCAAAACATCGTTCACGAGTTTGTTAAGTTATTGCAGGTTGACCGTAGACTTTTACCAACAATCGATAACTTTCAGCAGCCATTTTATTCCACTCAAAGAAAGTTATAAGACTTCCCCGTAAAATATCATTTTTAGACGCAAAAATCAATGTTATTATAGCGATGGAAAAAAATGTGTATGTTTACACTTACAGTACAGAATTATAATAACTAATGTTTACCCTATAAAATACCATATTTGTTTATAGTATCACAAGCCACTACCCCCCGGGGGCACATATATATGGTCTTTGGAGATAGCAACAAGTTAGACCTCTGCAACTGGGGGAAAAAGGGAGCCCAGTCCCCTGAAGCCAGCAGGGCTACAACTGGAAACTCCACTTTATTTCCTCGGGAATCAGTAAGCCGCAGAGTTCGTTATTTGTCTCTTTAGACATTTAACTGTTCTCTGACTGATTATTGAGGTTGGCCCCTATATGGGAGTATCGTGGTGGTTGTGGTTTCGCGGCCCCATAACAGTCTAATGGTTATATGGTGGCCGGGTTCATTTCACCTTTAATAACACCTACCTGGTGAAATGTTCCCAGATCCAGTGAGCATGCTAGACATGTGTTCTGGACAGGAGTTGGAAAGTTCCCAACTCTTAAGCAAGGAGTGATAATTTACAGCCCTGCTCTGGAATCATCTAAGTTGCAACTAGAAAGTTCTGTTGCATAGAATTATAGCTTCGGCTTCCTAGGACGAGCATGACGTTCCAAATTATGCAGTGGTTTGATCCACCATCTGATTAAGGCCTCATGGCCAGGCGCAGATGTAAATCTAATCACACAGTATCACAAGCCATATGTAATAGTTATGTAATATCCAAAACGTCATTATTAACTTATATACCCAATAAATTGAATGGTTCCCTGCTAGTCACGTGATTTTCATTTATATGAGCTTGTTTTTTAAGCCGCAATACACATGCCTCTAATATTATGTCTGCTGTCATTTTTGTGTACTACAAGAACAGGTACAATAAATTCAGAATAAAACTAAAACATAAAGGGTGTTCCTAAAGTGTGTTAATATGAACATATATTTGAATTTTGCATTTGTAGTGAATAGACATTAAGAATTAAAACGGAGTATGTAGAAATATGTCCACTATAAAAATAAGTGGGAACAACAAATTACAAAAAAAAGGTGTTTCAATAGAGATTCTTGTTTCGAGAAATATTGTATCTTAAATTATTGAAATTTGGTCTGAAAATATGCTGCTATGTACAAGACCAAAAAAACTAAATAAGAAGTGTCTGAATGGTAATGTTACTTAAATGCGTCTTAACCTTTGTTTAATAAGATTAGAGTACCTGCCTCTTTTAATACAAATAATACAGAAATAAAATTAAAAACTAAAAGGAGTCCAATACATCATATGGATCCTTATGCTTGTGAGTGTAAGTCGAGCTATTTAAATGACATTGCATTTCTCACATATTGCCATTGATGAGCCACGCTGTCGGAAATCTTTTAATGCTTTTTTGCAAGTTAATGGTAAATACCATTTCTGCAAACGATACGTAAATTTGTGTTTTTCTAGCTTTTTTTTTACACAAATATACGGAAATATTATACAGCAGATATATTAAGATATTTTAACAAAAATAAAATCATTCATACGTGTTTAGGTAAAAGAAGAAAAATAGAAATGATAGAAAAGAAAGGAACAGCATGAAATTAAAGAATAAAACGGAGCACAAAATTGAAAATTATTGTGTTTGATTTTCCACACACAAAGTTGTGTATGTGTGGGTGTGTGTGTGTGTGTGTGAATGTGTGTGTGTGTGTACAGTTTTCCCTTAGCCGCTGAAAGAAATTGGAAATTAAGTTTGTTTTAATTTTTTATTTTATATTTTTATTTAAAAACAGCTTAAAACATCTTTTTATAAAACAATTACAAGTTCCTTGAAGGGGACGAATTATTTACTCCTACTAAAGCCACCTTGTCGACTATTTAAAATTTGGTAACCACATGGAAAGTGACTACTCATTAATACATTTACTTAAAATTTTTATAAATAAGAACCATGTTCGTAGACAGTCAGCTTTTAATGGAGATCTACATTGTAGACTATTGCTTCACTCACAGTAGTATTCCTTCCTACAAAGAAATTCCTTGCATTCATAGATTCCGAATCACGTTAATAATATAAATTGAATTGCACACACAACACGTATATATTCATAAGTTTGTAAGCAAAAACTTTATAATTTATTGAAACGAAATGAGAAAAATTTTGCATTAAGATATTGAAAATTATTTGCATAATACCCTGTAGGAATTTTGTGCAAATAAGATAAGAGACTTAATTATAAAATCAATGAATTGTTTTTAAAAAAAATCGATAGTGCAATTTCTTGCTATAAACAGTTATTATAGCAAAAATTATTTTAAGAAAATAATTATTTTAAATAATTTTTATTGCATTTAATGATACTGGCATCAGACATATATTTCCAATTGGGAATAATTGAGAATATTTAAAGCGGTAACAGTTAGTGCAAAAATGTATAAAATTACCAACGAATATTTTTTTGTTGTTGTTACATCATTAAATATTAAATAATTTGAAACTCAATAGGAAGTAATTTTGTAAAACCAATTTAATTAATCAATATGTGGTTGTTTCACATTCGTAAAAAGGTACAAAAAAATATTTTTAAAAAATAAATTAGAAAATTAATTACAAAATTTTAAGTTTTAATAAATTTATACAGAGCCAATGATATCCCGTATATATAAAATCAATTAAATTATTTATTTTTTTATTAATTTTCATTGGAAACCAAATTGGGACAAAAATATTGTTAAATTATAAAAAGCAAAAGAAAAGTATTGTGACGAATATACTTAGTATAAGTTATAAAAACATAATAATCACTAAAAAATAAGGGGGACAATAACTTATTATATCTGTTTATAAATCATGAAGTTTTTAAAAAAATTTTATAAACACAAAACAACAAAAAAAAATGCTACATTAAAATTCTAGGAACTAAGATTAACAATCAGAAAATAAAAACCACTAACAGAACAAAAAGAGACAAAACCAAAAAAAAACAAAAAACATTTACACTAAAGAATGATAAAAAAAATCGTCTATAATAAATGCGACGAATTAGAGCTTTCTAGTAAATGTGATTAAGGAAAGACGTAAGCAGGTCTTAGGGGCTCAAGTGATAAAGTTAGTGTTTTCATTTCTTTCGGTGAAAACCGTCGTTACTGGTTGTTTACTTGGTACGATAACATTAATATCGAGGGCACCTTTTAGATAGCATTGAAGAATTAGTATTATGTCTGTTAGTAAAGTTAGCATTTTGTATATTTGCGCATAAACGCGAATAAATAAATAAATCGTATAATTTAAATAAAACTCTAAAAAAGTGTTGTGTTACCTAAGCTGGACAGATAATGCCTAAGGAATAATGTTAATGTTTTGGGAAAATCGAAGCATATCGCTATTTTCATGAATCGCTTTTTGAACCCAATCCGAGCTTAACAGATTTGTACTTTACGGCAAACTCTCATTTAGTCTAATGCTATTACCAGCATTTTCCCTTTCCTGTAACGATTTCAGACTGTCGATTGGCAACTGTCAGCCTACTTTCTCATCTCGCAGTCTATAGTAATTTCTACCATTTGTCTAAGGTTTAGATATCTTATGGCATTCATACATAATAAGCTTCTGCTTCTGAGGTCTCAAGTCTACTGCTAGACAAATGCTGGATTTTCAAACACAAAGTGTGCGACTATCTAAGCCTCTTCCAGATACAGTATGCAAGTATTCTTTTCTTCTATTTTTATCTCGACTTGAAGTTGCAATGACTTACAGTTATCCAGATTAAAATACTTCTGTTATATCTGAGTAAATTATTGGCTTTCCTAACAAGGGGCTCTTTAAACACCATTTGACCCTTCACTCTCCACTTTTACAGGCTTAATGAATTAAACTATTTTAAAACTACGCATTAGGTCCTTGCTCAGTGCTACCTTGGCATTTTTTGCTTCTCAGAAATTCGCAGTTGGTCTGCTGATTCATTTCCAGCTATTCCTGTCTGCCCTCTTAACCACACTAGTTTTACCTCATTAACCAGCAGTAATTTGGACCTACTTATTTGCCTTACGCATTTTATAAACTAACTAGACAACTAGACATCTATTGCAATGAGAACCTTTCTTCTTCCATGCTCTCGACTTTCCAGCAGGTGAACCAAGTCATGCAGTATCCTAATCAGTTTTGCCTGGGAAATGGAGACATATTGCCCCAAATACATTACAATAGAATGCTTTCGATGGACAGTTGAGATTCCCTAACCTCCTTACACCATACTCTTGTGCCCCATTTTCCACAACCTAAGCGTTAATGATGGCTGTTATACTTCGGCAAATCACCATACAGAAATTGATGCTTGTATAACACTAACAAATTATCCAGATTTATTTTAAAAATAAGTCGTGAATTATATCATCAATCAGTTGTAGCTTAACGGATTTATTACAAAGCAAACCAGATATAGCCTGAAACCAAATAAAATACTCCATTACATGCAGGATAATATACCATTTGGAGCGGTTTAAAGCCTGGTCCATAATCAGTGATTTTATATTTAAAATTATAGTTGACCATGATCAGGACGGAATGTGTTTTTAACATAATGGCTTATTATAATCAAAATTAAGCGATAAATTAATTTTTAATATCTGGCCTATTAAATGGCCACACACTAGGGTCACGTAATTTGCCAACCTTGATATTTTTTTGTTCTTTTTGAACAATGTGAAAAGTCAATGGCTTTTGCGGAAAAAGTAACAACAATATTCGTGGTTAGAGACCAGCAATGTTAGGAAAAAAAGGCCTAGAGAGCAAGTGGACACTGATAACAACATTAGCCGCTACAAAATAATTGGTTATCATGGTCTGGTAGCCCAGAAAATTCACAGTGGCGACTTATTTATACAACGATACGATCCGATTACGGCCATCTCACCACAATCCGCATTACACCGTCACTAGCTTAAGATGTAAAACTTTTGGAGGACTGTTAATGAATTTTTTCCCCTTCTGCGACAATTTTGTTTGTTCACATAACCGCCAAATTGAAAATGAGCGTCTTAACTGAAGACGATTTTGATGAAAGCTGCGTTGTTTTTGTTTTGATTGGTCAGCTTTAATTCTTGAACGATTTGAACTTTATAAGCGCGAAGATGGAAATCCTCATGCAAAATTTTGCACACTGTACCTCTAGTGAAGCCCAATTATTGCGAACGTCGACGAATAATTTTCCAGGCTTCTGCTCAATCTTTTCCTGTATAGCTGCTATATTTGCATCACTACAGTCTTAATGAATGTATGGTTTTTGCCTGTTGTCAGCAACAATAGCGTTAGCCTTAAGTTTAACCATTACATTATTTGCTTAATAGAGTGCGTTATCATGCTTAAAATTTTCCCAACCTTTTTCTAAACAAGTGCCAAAAGATCATAGTTCAAATGTGAACATTAATTTATTTAGCGGACAAATTTACTTCATAACCTCAAATTTCCCCACCCAGCTGACAACATTTTTATTGTTAATGCCATTTTGCTTTATATTAATAAACCTGCTTTACTCTCTTTGATTCAATAACTAAACGAAGAAAATAGTTTACAATTTTAATGAACTTTTATTGACATGTGTGTCTTTAAGATAATTTTAATTTAATTTTTATGTGAATTTTGTATTTTATGTGAGAACGATAACAATTTCATAAACTGCATTTAAATTTCTATTTTTTTATTTCGAAAAATCCTTTTTATTTCTCTATATTGTAAATTCAATTATTTTACATTCTCTCTCTATTTTAAATATGTCTTTACAGATACAGTTACAAAGTCATGTCCCTTCTTTTTAGCATCGGGTATTGTTCTATTATTAAGTTTTATTGTTTTTCTAATACCAACATGTTCACATCAAAATAATTTATATTACTTTAGTGCTGGTATCATGTTTATTGTATCAGGTAAGTACAACTTCTTTAATATACTTTTGTTAAATTTACAAACACTTATCACTTAATACACTACTACACTAACTACACACACACAATTTAACTTCCATACATCACAAAAGACTTTGTCTGCACTCTACTATTCAATTGAATTTAGATTATGAATTTATTTTGAAATACTAGCATGTTTTCATAAATTTAACAAAATTCATAGTCCCAAAAGAGCCCAAGTGGTGTTATGTATAATAGTATAATAGTATAAACAAAATAACAAGACAGATTCAAATATTTATTTAAATATGTAAAGTGTGGTCCAACCAAAGAGTTTTCAGAAAATTATTTTAATATTTTTTTTTTATACTAGAAAGTTTTATGACAAAATATCGTATATATCTCTCCGATGGTCCATATTTTCACTGATCCACAATTTCAGTTCAATGCCTTTAATCTGCCAAACTATTTTATTCTTTAGCTTTTATTCTTGGCTTATTGATGCAAAATTCGTCTTTTAACTGCCCCCAAAGAAAAAAATCCAAGGGTGTCAAATCACATGATCGTAGCGACCAATTAACGTGAAATAAAACGGCCATTGGAGCATCTATGACAATTATTTAGGAAATAAAATAACGACCAATTGCTCGCCAATGGCAAACATCTACCCGATAGGTCACATTTTCAATGACTATGAAATATAATTGAGATGCAATGTCGTTACTGTGCGTAATCATCACATCCTTTAGCCCTTGATTTGCTCTTGGCCTATTGATGTACACTTTTTCTTTCGAATATCCCCAAAGAAAGAAATCTAACTGTGTCAAATCATATAATCGTGGCAGCATATTACCATGAAACCGATTTTGTTAAAAGTGGCATCAAAGAGGGTTTTACTTGAAAAGTAAAAAACTCACGGTAACTGCTTGGCCGATCTCATTTTCGGAGAAGTACAGCTCATAAATTGCACCATGAAGTCACTCTTTGTGCATGCATCGGGTTTTCAGCAATCACTCATGGATTCGCAATTACCCAAATGCAGAAAATTTGCTTGCTAAAAAATCCACTGAGATAAAAGTGTGGCTCATCACAGAAAATGATTTTCTTTATAAAGTCACCATTCGCCTCACTGAACGCCCATTTTCGTAAAATGCTTTAACAATCTTAACACACCTTTCGATGGTTACAAAGAAATGTCAAATTAACTTCATACTTTTGGGGATATGAAGTTAGAAAAAGATCGAGCGTATTACTCTAGTGCCCTGCAATACAAGGAATGTGTGCTAGTTCATTTATTAACTAATTTCAAAAGGTGCTTGGGCACAGCAAATTACTCAACAGCGAAACTATTCAACAATTTCACTGTTCGGATAACTTTCGAGAATTTTTGATATGAAGTCCGAAAAAGAATCGAATCCAGTTTGGACTTCTGTGGAGAAACCTGATCCTGAATTTTACCAATAGACAGCTAAATTCCAGGTCATATATGGCCAATGATTACTTGCATCGGTACACAACTTCATTGCGTATATCTAATGCAAGGCGCCGATGGAAATTGTTGTTCACGTAAACCCGATTTGGTTCCAGAGAAAATAATGTAGGGGCGTTATTCACAAGTACCAGACGGCCAATTGGCATCGCCAAACAATTCATTGTTTGGGTGGATATGTGGCACCGTCTTGCTGAAACCAAAAATTGTAACAACAAAATGATGCTTATCATGGTTTTGTTGTGTCACCTGATCACAAACCGCAATATATCCATACTAAATTGTTTGTGGGCCCCATATACGAAGATTATGTTTGTTTGCATAACCGCCTTATCGAAAATGAACCTCATCCCTAAAGATGATTTTCTAAAAAAATGCTTTGCTTTCATTTAGTTGTTCAAACAGCTAATTCATAAACGTTCGACGCAAATAATAATTGGTCGGCTTTAACCTTAAACGTGTTGAAGTTTATGAGCTTGAAGATGAAAATCTTTATACAAAATAGCAAATCCGTTCGCCACGTTTGCCACCAGATGGCTTCGGTTTTTGTAACATTTCCTTTGGGAATTAAAACATAAAGAAAAATTTTTTTTAATAAATATATTTTTTCTTTTATAAGATCTTTTTTATATATTTTTTTCTTCACGATATTTCGCTTTCCTTTGGAAAGCTTCTTCAGGAAAAAACTTTTATATTTTTGAAAACAAAAAATTATTAACAAATAATTAATAATAATAATTAATTAATAATTTTTTGTTTTCAAAAATATAAAAATTTTTTCCTGAAGAAGCTTTCCAAAGGAAAGCGAAATATCGTGAAGAAAAAAATATATAAAAAAGATCTTATAAAAGAAAAAAGATATTTATTAAAGATAAATAAAAAAGATCGGTTAAAAAACAATGAAAATTTTTTTTTTGTTTTATATTTGAAAAGGCACAACAGTAATTAATTCATTTCGATTACAAAAATGAAGTGGAATTTAGTTAAACTTCTCTAAAAAATTAAAGTGAATCCAAAGTAAATACTGAATCGAAGCGTTATACGTGTCCGCAAATTAACCGCTTCATTTAAGTGCTCTTTCGTAAACCACATTTTTCATCTTTTGGTCTGACGTTAACACAAATAAAACGGATGGTTTCCCAACTCGTGAGCACGCAACGTATAGCTGCCCATGTGAAAAACAATGATTTTCTAAATTTATCCCACAAACACTAAGCGATTGGCCTTGCGACTTGTTAATTGTCATTGCGAACGCAAGACGAATCGGAATTTGCTTTCGTTCACCTGCGTACTTTCCGTTAATAATGGTTGGCTCAATTAAATTCGGCATAAGTCTTTTCATCGCAAGTCGAGTACCGTTGCAAAGCCGCGGTGGATTCAAATTATGCAATGTCATAATAACTGAACCAACTTTGAGTTGCAAATTATGTGGTGGAAATCCTGGTAACTCCAGTAAGTTCAAAAACTCAGTTGGATAATTTACTGCATCATAGGATTTGTATGTCACCAAATTGCCATCGATTTTTTATTGAATGGTGAAATTCACTGCATGTCAACATCATTATTCTTTGTGGCAAGAATTGCTCGTTGACTTAACCAAGCATAATTCTGATAATTCTCATTAACGTTTGGGAAAACATTTTCAATAAGAGCTAATTGAGAGTCTACAAATCGGCAAAAGTCGTTGGTAAGAGTAATTAATCCAGCTATCGCATCAACTGGGACTTTTCCATTTTCAACAGCTAACAATTGTTTGGAAAATTGTGCAGCACTTTGATCATTTTGTCTCATATTATAATGATTTTACGTTATTTTGCAAAGGTGATGCCTTAAGGCAAGCATTCAATTCATCTGCATGCGTTGCACGAGAAATTACTGGGAACCTCTGGCTGAAATCGCCTGCCAACAACATCATCAAGATATTGTTATTTCGCCGAAGATCCTTCAGTGTGAAGTTAAATGCTTCAAGTGATTTCTTATGTGCCATTGTGCACTCATCCCAAACAATGGGCTTGCATTGCATCAACAATTTTCCCATTGTACTGGATCGGTAAATATTACATGTTGGAGTGGCAACTTAAGCGCAGAATGTGCAGTACGATCGCCATCTAGAAGAGTCGCCGCAATTCCAGATGATGCTAACGCCAAAGCTATGTCACATCTTGATCGAATAGTCGCCAAAATCAATGAAATGACAAATATTTTCCTGGTTCCTCCAGGTGCGTCCAGTAAGAATAGACCACCAGTATTATTGTCCACCGCTTGCATAAATGTTTCGTATATTAGTTTTTGCTGTTCATTCAGCAACGGCAGATAATTTCAAACGAATTCCTGCAATGTATCAACATTGTATTGCAGCTCTCGATTTAATTCTTGGTTGAGTGCATGGTGCATCGATCAATTTGGCGCAATCATTCCTACTTCAATCAGTAGCTTGTTTGCAATAGTCAAGCATTGATCCTCAATCAGAATCAATCCTTCATTGTATATTTCATCGGTTATTTGCATGTCAGGATTATTCGTTCGAATGCGCAAGCGATGCAAAATATCTTCACACATGTCGTCTTTGCATTTGTTCCATAACTGAATTCGTTGTGAAGGGAAACATGTGTTGATGATAATAGCGGACAGCGTTCGTATTTGGCACACATTTGATGAAACAACTGAATTCGCAAGTGTTAAATCCCAATGAGAATCGTTCTTCAGCAAACCCAATAGTTTACATGCTTCTCGATATGTTTGGCATTGGTGGCCATTCACAGTTTTCAAATGCGCAAATGATTTTGGTCCACGTACATTTACCAACAGCAGTCGCAAATAAAAACATTCATCATTTCTAGGATGAACAGTATACATGCGACCTAGCGCACGGCAGCATCTACTTAAAATGAAACGTACTTATTTTCGTGAGGAATACTAACAGACCACGTACTGTTGCCGTTGTAATACATGTTATGTATCAAAGATGGCGCTGTATGTGAAAAATGAATTTCCCTGTTTTCCTGCTTTTCTCTTGAAATTTTTCCTGAATTTTCTTTGCTATAAACCTCACGAAGCCCGAGACCTTTCCAACGAATGCAAAACAGTGGAAATCGGTTCGTGCGCACGATTTATTTTTATATAATAGACTTTGCTTAAAGTATCTCAGATTATACTCAATCGAGTTGATGTTTTAGGCTTATTCTCAACCCTTTGTTTTACAGCGGCTATATATGCGTCACTTTAGCCTATACGAGCGTATTGTTTTGGTCTATTGCCAGCAAAAATATCGCAAACCTATAATTAAGCGTTTAATTATGCGATTTCAGAAGGAGCCTTATTACAAAGAAAAGCTGCTTGAATTTTATAAAGTGCTGAAATGAAATTTTCACTATTTTAATAGTAAAATTTCCAAACAAAAATTTTTTGCTCAAGTGAAAAGTTTATTGCTAAAAATTTCCCAACTTCTCTCCAAGTAAATTTCAAAGAGTGACAGCTCAATTATTGACATTAAATCATTTGACAGGCAATTTACTTCCTAACCTCAAATATGCCCAATCATTAATTAGATAAGCCTAAGATCAATTATCTTTAAAAAAAATTAGTTATACAAAATTAAATCGATTTCCTTTTTTAATATTTTTTATTGTATCACAATTTGTGTGTCACTCTGTATGAAATTAATTTCTTCATTTTTAATCACTTCAAAAAGGGATTATTTTTGTTCTTCGTTACACGTTAATTTATTATTCAACACTTGCTTTTTATGTCCTTTACAGTCATTCTAATGACAACAACTCTTTAACAACTCTGAATGCTACGAATTTTATTGAAAATGTTTTCCCTATTTTTAAGTTATTGACTAAATTTTAATTACAAAAGTTTATGAATTTAGAAACATGAAAATAATTTTACATTATAACACTTTAAAGTTAAAATATAATAAAATAATATGTAATAAAACAAATATATTAAAAATTCTGCCAACAAATTTTAAAAGATATTAACTTATCTTGCATATGCTCGTTAGAGAAGAATTTTATTTTATTTGATAAAATTTCATTTTCTTCTAAAATTTAATTGAAAATAAATGAAGAAACAGAAAATGAAATAAAATTCACCAATTAGCAAAACCCACAATTTAAGTATAATTTAGTATCAATACTCCAATGAACACAGACAAGCCATTAAGAAGTACCAACAGCAGCAACAACAACAACAACTAGCAACTCAAATAGCAACACCAAAAACTTTGCAAAACATTAATATTTATTTCAATAAAACTTTTTCTCATACCACTGGCTCAAGAGTTAAGATTGTAGTTAAACTTTTATTTTTAATTACTTTTACCATCTTTGTCTTTATTATTATTTCTTAACTTCTATTTAACAAAATCTTATTTCTTTTTCTTTTCCTGCATTCAACCACAAAAATAACGAACCCAATGCCTTCAACTGAATGAAAATAAAAAAACCAAAAAACAACAAAAAAAAAACATGTGATATTCTGTGAATGATTACACGAAACAAAAAACTGCATTTGAAAATAAAGGTTTACTTATGCTTATTGGTCTTATTGCTTATATATCCATACTGAAGGCTGAAATTGGGTCAAAGTTGCGTCCAAGGTCAACACTACAACCGCCTCTCTTTAAGGTTACATATGGTCAAAGTTTCTTTTTGTTCGTCTTTGGCTTTATAGCAACAGAATTTGTCGGCTTGTTAAATATTTTTCTTTACATCAGTCTACAGGAAGTTGGTTATTACAGTGTAAGTATAAAATAATATAATAAAAAAAACCCTTATAATAACTGTTTTTGTATGTATAAGTGAGTCTTTTGTAGAGTTAATTAACTTTTGCTACAGCAAGTACGCAAAGTTAATTTTCAGACAAAAAAAACTCAATCTCAAGTCCTTTCTCAAATGCTTAACATATAAAAATTATAGTAAAATCACATCTATTTTAATAAAAGAGATATATACTTATTACCTGCTTTATCTCGAACATTTTCTCAAATCTTTTTAAGTGTGTTGTTCATGGTAAAAATGTTTCTTATAATACATATTTATAATACTAAAACATGCTAGGCAACATCAAATGGAACATCGTTTACATACTTTTCATACTTATAACCTACTTTATCTCGAGCATTTTCTCACATATTTTCAAGTGTGTAGTAATTTATGGTAAAGATTTTTCTTAAAATACTTATTTATAATACTAAAAATACACTAGACAACATCGAATGAAACATGGATTAGCAATCATACTTTTTTTTTTAGTACAGACCAGGCAACCATATAAGCAACCTTTTAAGACACATCAGTGCTGTGTAAATATTACGTCTTAAACGCAAATATGGAAGATAAATATCGCTCATATATCAAAAATTATACTTGCAGTTATTCTTGTTAACAACATATTATGCGAAGAAGAAGAAGATGAGAAAAAAATTATTTCTAAAAAAAAAAGAATATTATAATGAAAGGTCATTGAAAGAGATAGAATTAAAATAAAATAATAAATAAGGTAGAATGCAAATAACACAAGAAATACTGTAGACATCGCTACAGACATGGGAACATTATGTTAGAAAAGATGAAGTAACAAGATTTAATAATTCGAACAAACAAATTATTGGCTTTACGGCTGAAGAACGGCTTAGGAATGTTCAAGAAAAGATGTTTTGCTCATAATGAAGTACAAACCTGTTAATCCTGAAATAAGCGTCACAGCTAAACACAATTTCACCATAAATTGATAAATTGAAGGGATGCCTGACTTTCAAAGTAAATTAGGTTGATTTGGTAGCGTTATTAAGCACCAATCTATTCACGATAATTGTATTAAAGTATTAAAGCTCCCTGGACAGATTATCCTTGCGATATGAGTAGCCAGATCAAAAAAAAAGCATAAACTATAAAGGTGGCCCATATATAAAACGGAAATCTTCGTATATGAGTTCAACTGAAACTTGATAGTTTTATTTAAGCCTTAAGTTCGCCTTAAGTAAATTTGTAACGAAATATTGAACTCCACACGCTTTGAAACTTGCAGCATTTTAAAACAAAGTATGAGTTAACTCTAACGGTACTTAAACTGCACTAAGTGCTAAAATATTATTTTAAAACATTTTCTCAGTGAAACTAATTTTATCTTAATTACTTCCTTTTCTTCTTATTTCCCTACCTCTCCAGTTTGATAATGTCGATAACAAATGAATTCTGTTTGAAAATAATTCACATTTAATTACAAATTTTTCATTTGAAAACTTATCCAAAATGGTAAAAAGCTTATTGCTATTGGTTACATGAATTTACAAAAACAAAAAATAAACTAAAGAATATTCAATAAAGTTTATCAAAGTTTATGGAAATGAATAATTTATGGTTATCGCAAAGCTTAAGTACACACAAAGAAACAAAGAAAAAAAGAAATAGTAATCTCACTGGTTTTTTAGCCCATTAATTGGCTTAAGTTTATAGATTACGGTGCATTGGGAAATCGTTGTATATATATATATATATATATATATATATATATATATATATATATATATATATATATTTATTTATTTATTTATTTATAAATTAAACTTACTTAATAAAATTTTATTGAAGTGAATTCATTATTTGTAGCACATGACAGCTCTGTTTTATCATTGACAGGGTGAATGCAAATATTAAATGTTTAATTAGCAGCTTTCGAAATATTCTATTAATATTTCTAGCTTTACTTTAATTCTATATTGTTCATACTAAAAAACAGAAGCGCCCTTAATACTAAAAACCAAATGACATATATGATAACACCCGGTCTATATAAAAATGATCTACAGGGTGGGCAAATTTGAGATTAGGAAATCTGACATCAACTTTATTGATATCAGTGTAAAGCAAAAAATAAGGAAATAAATAATAGAATATAATGTGAGGCAAATGTCTACCTTAAACACGTCGGTAGACGTCTGCTCCTTGCAATAAAATTTAAAAAAAAAACATTTTGCAACAAATTTTCACTATCTCGTCAATGAAGTCTCGTCTTAAAATTTTCAGAGCAACAGTTGTTTGTGGGTTGTTCATGTAAATTTGGTCCTTTAAGTGGCCTCAAATAAAATAATCCATCTGCGTTAAATCACAAGAATGAGGCAGCCAATCGACATCGCCAAATCGAGAAATTACGCAACCAGATAATTTCTCATGCGTAATTGAAATATTTATGTGGCTTGTGGCGCCATCTTGCTTCAACAATTGTGGCAATCATGGCTTAGTAGCGTAGAGAATTCACCGTAACGGCCAACGTTTCCTTGCTCATTGCCCAAATTATGCCTATTTTTGCGAAATTCCTCTTATTTACGGAGATATAGCCATTTTAAGTTTTTAGTTTAATTTTCATATAAAAATCGATTTTTTTGTAGGTGATCCCAAATTATTATTTCTTCCTTTATTTAGAGGTCGGTAATGCCGCCTGACTACAAGTCGCAATATACTGTCACTTTCTTTCTGGATGTAATGCTTTTTCTAGAACTATTTATGGATTTTGTGAGCCACAAAGGTGAAAATTTAGTTTGTTTATATAACAGCCTAATTGAAAAGAGATGATATTTTTGAAGCTCATTCCCAACGCTTTGCTGTACAGCTGTATACGAGGAAATTTTTCAAAAATGTTACCAAGTGTTAGAATGCTATTTTCACCATTTTGCTAGTTAAATTTTACAATTCAACTCCTTTGCTCACGAGTGTAACGTTTCAGGCTTAAAATTTCCCAAATTTTTTCGAAATAAAGAGATTTTCAACCAGAATTTTTTTTTTTTTGCTAAAACAAAATACAACCAAAAATTTAGATTAAGATGATTTAGATTTTGTTTGTATTACGAAAAGTTCGGCAATTATGAATAAAAATTGATATCTGGCAAATGTCCACCAACGACCGCACTCACAGATGTCGATTCTTTTGTCAAAAACTTCATTGCTTATTTTTTTTTTTTAAGAGAAGTAGCACTTCAGGCAACAATGCCTATTTAGTCAAGTACCATGCTACATTCCTTAGGAAATAGATAGATGAAGCAGGTGGTGAAAGTAGAAAGATAGTCGAAAATTAACTGCCGTATAAAGACAGCACAGCGACCAGTGACTATGCCTTCACCGCTGAGCAGCCACCGACAGTCAATTTTTATTTTTGTAGTGAAAAAAACCAAGGTCTTCGTTTGGAATCGAACCCACAACCCCCATACTGACAAGCTAGTACACTACCTACTAGTCTACAGGGGCACCTTAGCATAATGGCGGTAACTCCTGATTTTGAGTTTTAAGGCTGAAATTGATTTGAGTCTATTCTTAACATAACTCCACAATATTAACCCAGTAGCGTCAAATCACACGATCTGGCTGGTCACTTAACTGCTGATTGTCGTGAAATTATGCGATCGGATTATTTTCATTGGCTGTGTGACATTTGGCACCGTCCTGCTGAAACCATATGTCAGTTATATCCACCTCGTCAATAATAGGTTAGCATTTCGAGATAGCATGATCCATTGACTGTTACCGTTATTCCAGCCTCATCTACGTAGAAAAACGGCTGAATCACGTCTCCAGACCACATAGTGCAACATACAGTGACTCGTTGAGCATGCAATGAATTCTCAATAATCGCTCTAGGATTTTTAGAAACACAAAGGCAGCAATTTTGCTTGTTGACATACTCTCACAAGTGAAAAACGGGCTTCGTCTGAAAATATAATTTTTTCAGAAAAACCAGCCGGTTGTTCCTGAATGAATTGAGTGAATTTACGACAGTGTGATTGGTCGGTCGGCTTTAACTTCTGCACCAGTTGAAATTTGTAAGACCTCAAAGTCAAATCCTTGGAGTATTTGTGGATAATCCCAATTGTTGAGAACGTCGGGGAATTGACAAATTTGAATCTACTTCAACACTGTGGCTCACGGTTGCGATGTTTTTAGTTATACACCCCGGTCTAAAACTCGTTGGTGTTTGCATATTTTGTATCGAGCTTGTTGACTCAAATTTAATGACCAAATTCTTAATAGTAGTCTCAGAAGGATAATTATGTTATCCGAAAATATCACAGACGATTCCCAACTTAAAATCTAGACATCGATTGCATAATATATTGTTCTAAAAATATGATCTAACAACACTTATGTTGTCTAGGTGTGAATGATAAAACAGTGGTGAATTAAGTTAATTTCACTACGAGCAAAATTGTGGACATAAACAGAATAACAAGACATGTTATGCCGACCCTTCAGTGATTGATGTGATTTGAGTTACATCTGCACCGACTAGGTAGTCATAATCAGATGGTGGTCAAACCACTTTGAATGATTTTCAAACGTCATTCACGCCCTAGGCGGCCATCGAATACGTACATCCTCCGGTCACTCCTAGTAGCAATTTCTAAAGCCCGCAGTAGGCCGCAGCCTTCACTCCTTGCTAAAGAGTTGGAGACTTTCCAACTCCTCGTCCAGAACGCATGAAGCTTAATATAATTAAGAACACGACGGCATTCATACTCACTGGAACTGAACCATTCATTGTGTTCATTGTGAATGATCCGACCCACAAACTCTCACGAGGGCCTCGAAACCACAACCACCACGATACTCCCATATAGGGGCCAACCTCAATAATCAGCCAGAGAACAGTTGAATGTCTAAAGTGACAAATAACGGAACTCTGCGGGTCACTGATTCCCGTGGAAATATAGTGGATTGTCCAGATGACTCCTACTAGCCTTTGAGGGGCCTGGGCTCCCTTTTACCCCGCAAGACACCAGTCTAAATGGAATAGTAGGTTCCAAAAAGACTATCATGTGCCCCCGGGGGGAACCCTTCATTGATATGCATATAAATAAAACACGATAAATAGTTGTTGTACAAAGTGTTTCTAAAGGCGATTTTTAAAACAGAAAACAGCATATAGGCCGCTCGGAAGACAACTATTGTATGTAAGCGCGGTAATTGAAATTGGTGAAAAAACTTTAATAATCATAAGCAAGAAATACCACCAAGATTTATTAACTAGAAACGCAGCCTCAGCGTACAGTGACTCACATTGAAAGTCGGACAAATCATTGGTAGATTTGTATTAACTGTTCATTATTATTTTTGGATAACTTTTGAAGGGTTTAAATGAAGCACGATAAAACTTTGTAGCAACAACTTTTGCCAAGAATTTTCCAATACTTAACTAATTTCAAAAAATTCTAAAATTATGGTCCCACTGAAAGTCGGACAAAAGACAAACATTTGTTGATTTATTATTATTTCTATATTATCAGTTGGATATAGGCTTTCGTAGTGGGAAAATATTTTTAAATATTTTTTGTAATGCCGCATGCAAGTAAAAATTCCGCCTGGGAAGAGGGAATAATAGTTCTTAATAACTATTTAGTAGGTAAAACTCTGCGATAAATCACAAATATCGTTAATAAGAGCAAATCAACACGACATCATTATGCGGTATAAAAGAGACAACAGAATTACAAATAAACAACGTGCAGCTGTAAAAAGAAAGTTTTACCCGAGAGATGAGAAGTTTATAGTCTGCGAAGTACAAAATAATCCATCCAAAACTCTCACAATGGTTAAAGCCAATTTTGGAAAGGAATGAATATGTGAATAAGAATGAATAAGAAGAGTTTTAAAAGAAAACAAATTGCATGACCGAATGGCTTGTAAGAAAACCTGTATTAGGGTCCAAGGATCCCTTGGATTTTGCATCAGCGCTCATATCAAAATATTTCACGTTTTGCAGCACAATAAAGTTATGTTGGCTTTTCCTATCAGCACTTTAACATCTTACATGTTAAAATTTTATATGTTTGGTTCCGATGGTCGGTGGACGTTACGTGTGACGTACACATAATGAAGATTTATAGCACAAAAGCATTAAGAAACCAGTAAGGTGTGAAGGCTTATCAGTGATAATAATTGATATGTTTTGACGGAAATCTACCGTCATTACATGTGTCTTTGGGGGTAAAAGGGAGCCCAATCCCCTAATAGGTAAGCAGGAGCCAACTGGACAATTCCACTATATTTCCACGGGAATCAGTAAAGTCCCAGAATTCAGCTATTTGTCTTTTTAGCCTTTTAGCTGTTTTCTGACTGATTATTGAGGTCAGCCCTTCGGGAGTATGGTGTTGGTTGTAATTTCGAAGCCCTCGTTTGAGTTTATAAGTCGGATCATTTACAATGAACACAATGAATGGTCCAGGTCCAGTAAACATTATATTAAGCTTCATGCGTTCTGGGGTTACTTGCGATGCGAAAGAAAAATGGTACGTAATCGAAAAATTGTTACATCTAACTTTTGCAAATGTGGCACCACTGCACTCTGCAATACGAAAGCTTACGTCAAAATCGTTCGTTAAGCGCAAATATCTTCCGCTAACAAAACAGCAACGAATCATGAATGTCTTATATACATATCGCACCTGTTCAGCTAAAGGGCGGCAACTCAAAATTTTCAATTTTTCACTTTTTATTAAAAAGAGCTATATAATGATCAACTCTAACTACTGTAAATTTTTCCCATTCTTGTGTCTACTCTTTCTTTAAAAAAACCGTTATGTCGCTCACCATGTCTTCCAAGTACTTACTTTTGTATCAACAAAACAGATATATTTTTAGTTGTACTTACATGTTTCAACAATTTTGATCTAAGTTTTTTCAACTAAAGGGAATTATTTCGAATTGTGGCCTTATTCATTTTATAAAAGTAACAAACAGGAAAAAAGTATTTTGAGTTGTCGTAGTAAAATGAACCAAGGTAAAATTGTGATGAAATTGCAAAATATTTTATTATCTAGCAACCTTGTTTTGATTATTTATCACTGTACTTATAGATTTTAGTTTTTTCTAACTATATCACATAGTCTTTTACATTAAAATCAGTTAATTCACTTTTTTAACAACGAAAACACGCGTTTTTTTTTAAATCCTATAATTGTGTTATATAATTAAATAATTAATATACAATAATTGTGTTTGTTTTATGGCAAAAAATTGAAATTGCATCTTTATTCTTTTGCACATCGTCGAAGGCGTCGCAATTAGAAAGTTAAAATATTTCAGTTACAATTGTTTGGTAACATGACGTGTCCCAACATAGAACATTATGCGGATTTTCTTCTAAGGAAAGTCCATGTCCCAGTTGGGTATTGCTGATAATTTTAAGTTTTATCAAGACAACGACCCTAAGCAACGACCATAATCACTGATAGTATAGAACTGGTTGCATTACAACTGTTCTAAGGCCATCAAAACACCTGTACAAAACCCATATATAAATGTAATCGAACACTAATTCTACGAACTTGCACGTTGTATGCTAAACACCAGCTTCAAGCCGCATGTGTGTAAAAAATTAGTGGCATCTATTCCAAGAAGATTAAAAGCTGTAGAAAATCAAACATATTAATTGATGTTTAAACAATCGAATTTAAAAACTGACCGTTTTTCAGTGCGTATTTTATTTTGTAATTTTTTTTATGCAGAGCATTGGGTTTTACCTATTTCGATTCGAACAACATCACACACACTCGTATATGAAACAAACAAAAGTTGACTTGTTGTTGTACATTTTTACAATCATTGTCAGTAGAAGATTAAGTATTTATCGATGCTCTTGAAGCAAATATTGACACTATTATTTTGGTACATTAATTTCATTTGTGGCAATTAATGAAATTTGTTTGGAATGAAAGAAATACGAAAAACCTCACAGCTCCTGCAAATACTCTTATCTTTGAGTGTTTAGCAACAAAAAGCTAGAACTATTGTAGAAAAAATTTAATATTCCTTTTCTTTTTCGTTATTTTTTCAAGCATTTACCATGTTTTACAATTTCAAATTTGCAAGAAAAAATCAAAGAAGGAGAAAATCGTTTCAATAGTCACACCTATAAAAGTTACAAACATGAAATTGAAAGCAAAATACCTTTGGAAAGAAAACGTAAACAACAAAATAAAAAACGTCAAGTAACAGCACAAGAATTAGAATTGAAAACCAAAAAACTACTGAAACACAAATCGCAAGGAAATGGCAAAAGTGCAGGAATTGCACCGAGAGCAGGCAGAAGAGTGGTCGATGCAATAACAGATGCTAATGCTGGACAATATGCCTGTCGAAAACATCCAAATGGCATGAGTTCAACAATGTTCTTAAATGAAATGGACAGAAGGTAATTTGAAAAAAAAAATTAAAAAAGAATTTCATTTTTCTGTTGTTGTTGTTGTTTAATGAAAAGAAAAACGATTTTGGGAAAGATTTAAAATTAAATTTAAATTCTATTTTCTAGGTATTATTTTGAGAGGCCAAGCACTTCATCGACACGTAACAAATGTAATTTACACTCGAAAAATTTAGCAAAATCTCTTAATGAACTCTATACCGAATCATCGTCTTCATCGGCTTTGGTTTTACCGCCACCACCACCCTCAGGTAGTATAGGGGCTGGTGGTGGTGGTTTGCAATTGCAAACACAAACTTTGCCAAGACCACCGCAACAATTTAGTGATTCGCCGCAAGAGTTTCCTTTAACACGCAGTGTGTCCACAACGACAGACATTTATGCCACCCAAAATGTTAGTTTCAGTAGCATGTCAGCAACAAAAACAGATTGCGGCAACAATAACAACAAAAACAATAATAATAATAACAACAATCGAAGACGTAATGTGGCGACAAATACGCTTCACAATACCGAAACCGAAACACAAACAAATGGTAGCGTTAATGGCTCAAAAGTACTTTTGCAACAATGCAACAACAACAACAATAGCACACACTCAAAGAAAAGTTTACCACAACAGCTGCAACAACAGACACAATGGTACAACAAAATTTATCGCAAAAACTTTGCAACAACACCAAATAGAGCAACAACAACAACACAATGTGGTGGCAATGACAATGATTTAGTTTGCGATTCTATTGACACAAGCAATCATCGTTCACTGAGTGGTCCCGTCAATGGCCATAAGCTTGATGAAAATAATGACAGGAATAAAAATGATAATGATGCTGATGCTGATGGTGATGACGGTGAGGAAGAAGCCGATGAAGAGCAACCACAAAAACTTTGTGGTCTCAAGAGAAGTATACGTAAAACTAAAGATGAACTTTTTGAAGAATTTTGTAAACGTGCTGGCGTACGCCCAAAACCAAAAAATATTTACTACATTGATAATAATGATGTTGAAGAGGATGTGTCTACTGCCAACAAAAATTCAACTCAAAAATCTGCTGATATTGAAGAAGAAATGCTACGTAATCCCTTGCGATTAAATAACAATATACGCTCTAGCAATTTACAGCAAAAACGTAGCGAAATACCAGGAAATCAGCACAAGCACCAGCATCAGCACCATCAACAACAACAACAACATGCTGGTAACTATCATGGGGTCATAGAAAACAATCGTTTATTTGCTGATGCACTTGAAGTTGACATTATGGATGATGATGTCGATGATGATGATGATGATGATGTTATGGATGAGAATGGTTTTAAGAAATTGACCGAGAATGAGGACCACTTATATGTTGTTGATGGTAAGTGTGTAGTTTTTTTTTTTTGTTTTTTTTCCGAAAGTTTTAGCTGTTGTGGACAACCACAAACAGCAATAAGGTGATAAGCACTTTTCATCTGACTTTTTTTTTAAATTAAAAATTAAGCACCACGTTCTGCGATTCTAAATTAACTATGAGCGTAAAGGAGACGTCCTGCGTAGAGTCTTTAATTTCCACTTTGATAGGTAGGACGGAGTCCAACAAAAAATCAGCCTCTTTGTAAGTTACAAAAATATGTCAGTAATAAATAGAACAAATATATGAAAAAAAAATAGTTTATGTTACGTTATGGTACATGGAGAAGTTTCCTTGGCGGAGAATTTGTAAAGTCCGCAACTAACATATCAGCAGACGTCCGTTTTTTTAAAAGATTTTTAAGGACATTCTGCCAGAAATCTTATCTCGTCAATAAAGCGCCGAATTACACGTCAAATTACGGATTATTCAGGTAAATCCGGTCCGAAAGAAAGCATTTCGACGGCGTTAAATCACAAGAATGAGGCTGCTTACGATATTGGTTGTCTGGCTTATGGTATCACCTGAAAAAAAGGTCGCTGATGTTAGGATTCATTAAGTAAATTGTGGCCACAAAAAATTGGTTATCATGGTTCTCTTGTTTATTTTCGAAAAGTTACACGATGGTGCCACCACTTTCTTTAGACCTAATAGTTTCTCGAGGCCTCTTTGTGGATTAGTGAGGCCTAATCACCCCCTATTTGATAATTAATCTTAACACTTAAGATGATTTTTTTGAGAAATGCGCTTTTTTCATTAAATTTTTTTAAACAGCCAACTCAAAAACGTCCGAAGCAACCGACGAACGGGGTTCTTTATTAGCACAAATAGAAAATCTATATACAAAATGTTGCGCAAAGTATCTTTAATGATTCCCAGTTGTTGGAAATCTCGACGAGTTAATGTTACAGGCTCTTTCCCAACACATTGCTAAACAGCGGCTGTTGTTTGCTTCACTATGACCCCTACGAGCATATCGTGAGCAACAATAGCGTGAAACTCGAATTTAGATATCTTAGAAGGACGCTGATTACGAGGAAAATTTGCCCGAATATCACAAAATGATACAGTGAAATTTTGGATTATAAATTTTCTCAATTAAAACTCTTTGTTTAAGAGTGCTATAAATTTCTTAATTTTTTACTAAATAATCGAAAAAGGATTCTTGACATTTAATCATTAAACAGATAATCTCTTTTCTAACATACAATTTTCCTGTATATTATAAAAAGAAAACTGATTTCTCACAAAGTCCATTTTTTTATAAAAGTCGATATTTAAAAAAAAAATATTTTTTCCGCTAATACAAAAATTTCGAGATTTATTTCAATGGAAATATTTCAGAAAATCAGCTTTACATCTTGAAGCTAAAATCTTACAAAATAAATTCTTACAAAAGACCTTGGTTTTTTTCACTACAAAAATAAAAATTGACTGTCGGTGGGGCTGCTAAGTGATGAAGGCATAGTCACTGGTCGCTGTGCTCTGTTATATGGCAGTTAATTTCCGACCATTCTTCTTCTATTTTCACCACCTGTTTCATCTCTTCTCTATCCTTTTCCTAAATAATGTAGTACGGTACTTGACTAAATAGGCATTGTTGCCTGAAGTGCTACTTCTCTTTAAAAAAAAAACTGCCATTCAGTCTTGTTGTTAATTTTAAAGCCAGCCTTAGTCACAGATCCAAAGTAGGCAGAAAAATAGAGCATGTTGCGGTTATCACAATTACTATACAACTGTAACGTGGATATTACATAACAATTTGGAAAAAAAAACCTTCTGATTTTGAATGCAAATTAATTGCCTAAAAGTAGATTTAAAGGATGGGCGAATTTGAGGTTAGAAAGTAAATTGGCATACAATTGATACCTTTTTTGACATTTTCTGTTTTATTGATATCAGCGTTAATGAGAGAAATATGATATTATTAATAGAATATGTTACATGTTATTTTTTATCACTTTGCTTTTATGCAAATAATTTGACAAAATAAATATTATTTTGTTTTTATTTAAAATTTTACGGGCATAGCATATCACAGTGGGTCAGAGTAAAAATATTTTGGAGATATATCAGTGATTGAAATAAAATTTTACGAACCACTAGAAGAAAAACATTTAATCAATCGACATCCTTAAGCAGCGATGCAATAATATCACTTTAGTTATCAAATTTTTTTACGTAAAAATCTTCCAAGAATTTAATTGGTTCCTTCTAAGCCTTGGCTTCTCAGAACAAACTTGTAGGTTGTAGTTTACCGTTTTGTCGTTACAACAATGTTAAATGCTCTAACGAAATTAGGTAACTTATTCCCGAAACTCTCAATTTTCGTTGAGAGCCTATTCATTTGTGGTCGATTGGCCAGTGAATCGCACTACGCATTAGCAGAACAGTTCCGATGTAGAATAAACTGCCCTCCGAAGATCCTTCCTGTCACTTTCAATATAGGAAAATTGAAATCGAATGGCCACAATCACTACTACTCCCTCTTTCCTCCCTCCCATAATCTAATTAGAAAAGAGGTCATCCCCTTAGAACTGGTTCCCATTGATAACAAAAAAAAAAACTTACAACAATTGTTTTCAGTTAGTTTTGGTTTCAGTTTCTAACATCGAAACACTGTAAAAGTTTTGAATTTCTAATTGTTTCTTCCGTAAACTATAACTTACAGGAAAGTGCTTGTTGCCTATTTATATACAAGTTTTGCTTCTCTAATACACAAACGTTCGAAATATCCAATGTCTTATACAAAGGTGCCGAACTTAGTTTTGAACACTTTTTTAAGTGACAACCATTTTGTCGCCTATCGACAGTGTTTAGTTTGATTTGCCATTTCCGCATAAATAGAGTGACACCTTAACTACGCTCCCAAATTGGGCAAATTGGGCGCAAAACAAAACTACCCCTGAATATAAAAAAAAATTACGTATTTGCAGTGATGATAATCTTTAAGTGTATGTTGAGACATCTTTACATACACAAAACTAACTTATGATTTGGCAACATCATTACTTCTGTAAAAACAATGCTGGTCTGAATGCTACAGTTAATCGTGACCTCTATAGAGTCATGAAGACGGCCCATCATGTCACACAGTTAGTGCCATAATTAATTTATTGAAGGAAAGGTTTGGTAACCGCATAGCTTTACGTTTGGACCTGTAAATTGGCCCCTAATATCACGAGATCAAGAGACTCAATGCTGCTAAACTAATAATCTGTTGTGAATTGTGAAGTCACAAGTTTACGCCGATAAGAGTCAATCGATAGATCACTTGAAGCACAACATTCGCCGCGTTGTTACCAATATATGACCGCAAAAGTTAAAAATAGTCAGCGAAAATTAAGCCTCCAGATTAGACTACGTCGAATACCTTTTTATATAAGTTTTGCTATGAGTTCTTTATTGCAAAATTAAAAACACCAGATTTAAGAGTTTTTTAATTAATTACAAGTTTATTTACTTTAACTACACACAAAGTTGACACTACAGAACACTTTACTTAAGATGCACCTCTTTACTTCACGAGGTTTATTTTTCAACTAACTAACTAACCACCAGAGGCTGCCTTTTATATTTGTCCACTAGAAGTCTAGAAACATTAAGAATCTTCTACTCCCTTTGTATCACATTTTGTTGTTTTATATTGTCCATTCAATGTATAGGCACCTGTATTTCTGTGTGTATTTTTGTTTTCGTTTTTATGCTGATAAAGTTTCTTCCTAGAATTTATTTTAAGATAGTTGTTGTTGTCTTGCGTGTGTAAGTTTTCTTAGAAAACTACGCAGTTAGTAAACAGCAAACCCAGTAGTTTACTTTATTGCTTAATTATTTTCTTTTAAAACTTAAGCAAGACACATCCAAAAGATTATCTTTCGAATAAAGTAAATTTCATCTCAATTTAAAAAATTCACCTCTATTTTATTCCACTTCTAACTTCTTCAAAGTTCCCCTATAAAAAACTCTCTATATATTTTAATACCGACGTATTTACGATAAGATTCACAATACTTTTAATAAACGAAAATCAATTTATTTTTGTTTAGTTGACTGCAACGAAAATCACTTTTCGTTTAGTTTATTTTTAGTAAAAAGTTTAAAGCAACTAAACAAAAAAATGAAACCTAAATGCATCATAATACTCACACATAAGCTACACATATCCTTCTGTTGCAAGTCCTTTTACTATATAAAGTGTATTATTTGTAGCTGCTTTCATTGGGGAAATAAGTCATTTATCAACAATTGTATACAATGTCATGTGTCAGTATGTCTGTACGTGCATGTGTGTGTGTGTGCCTTTATCTACAACAATATTCTTTAAAGTATTTTATATTATATTTTCTAGGAAATTGTCAAAAAACTGCATGTTTATATTAAATTCATGTGTGTGTTTGAGTGTGTGCCTGTGTGTAGCGGTGTCTGTTGCATCAACAGATATTAAATCTTCCGCATCATAAAACACATATTTAGTCATACATAAACAAACAAACAAACAAAAAACGACACTACTCATATTGAGATTAATTTTGTGATGTCCTTTGAGCTATAATTTATACTTTGATTTTATATAAGTTTATGCACAGCTCGAGTGCATTAAACTGTGTGTGAATAACGATTTTTGTTGGTGTTTGATTTTTGAATATTTGCAGATGAAGCCAAAAGTTGAAAAACGGTTCCTTTAAAATCTGCAAATTTGGTTTTATTTATTTTACTTAAGAATTTTTTTTAAAGGGAAGTAGCACTTCAAGCAACAATGCCTATTTAGTCACAACCGTGCTACATTTTTTAGGAAGGGGATAGAGAAGAAGAGATGAGACAGTTGGTGAAAATAGAAGGATAGTTACATAGCCGTCAAGCTCTTATTTTTTTTGTAGTGAACACAACTACCCCTAGACTGGTAGGCTAATTAGCCTACCGGGGCAGCTTTTATTTCTAGAAGGCTCACGTTATCGGAAATTAACTGCTGTATAAGACTGCATAGCGACTAGTGACTATGCCTTTATCACCGAGCAGTCCAATCGACGCTCAATTTTTATTTTTTTTGTAGTGAAAACAGCCAAGGTCTTTGTTGGGAATCGAACCCACAACCCCCATACTGATAAACTAGTACACTACCTCCTAGCCTGCAGCAGAATTTTTGTTTCCTTTGCGCTCTTATTATTGTTGTAATTGTTGCAAAATCTCATAGTATTTTGTAAACACGAAATGGACAATTTTAACGAAATTATTTTAGCAAAAAGGAGGACTTTTATGTCACTAAACCAAATATACTTCTATGTGTGACTGTCAACTAAAACACTGGCACACTTTTTGACACACTAAGATTCTATGTTGCTTCTGGGTCACTTAGTTTAAATTAGTTTTTTTGGAAAAAGGTATTTTAAAGAACTCCCTCCCTGTACCCAGATTCAAGGTTTCGCTAATAACTTCTATGTCTTTCGAGTTCTGCTACTTGCCTTTTCAGGTAATTAGCATTTTGGCAGGAAATTTAAAAGCTATTTAAACCTAATCCTCCGAGTTGGCCTTGTTAGCATTGAGCAAGACCACTTTTTAAGTCAATCTTCTTCAGTCTAAAGTTTTATGTACAATATTTATAACCGCAGAACTAACAGGGCATCTAATTGTAAAAAAAGTCAGCGCTATGCTTCCACTCGTGACGATTAAGGTAAGGACTTTAGCTGCTGTGCTCGGAAGAAGTCGCTATCCATACTTAGTGCAGGTATGTATAAACGTAAAGGATTACTCTTATGTCCATAAACTGCTTTAGCGATAGGTGGTGCAAGTAGGCTTCTGCTGGTACTGACTTATTTGAGAGATTACTTTTCCCCACATTCTATTGGCCCTATAGGAATAATATCCTGCACAATTTAAAAATTCAACAAATTGTTTTTTTTTCTAACACTGGCCGGTGTTAATAAAATTGATTGTTAGATTTGTGATTTGAAAAATTATTTAAATATATATCCTTTCCCATAAAATCCTGCAAATATTCATCATATTATAGACCTATCCACCATTACTTTTCAGAGCAGTTGGACATCGGTACAGCTTCATTGAAAAACGATCGTATAGCCTCCGGCTGCAATTTATCCAAAGGGTACAAGACGCTTAACTCTATGAAGTAGGGTAGTTTTTAGTTATCCAACTCTTATATTGAACACTACATCCTTGCCAGCATGACAGTGCTTCAAATTAAAGCCAGGCTGAAGGATGAATTTTTTAAATTTTTTCTTTTTTTTTCTATTAAATCTTAATCTTAATCTTTTAAATGGTCCTTTAAATTATAACGATTTTTTTTTGTATGAAACGGTGCCTCAACGTACACTTGAGGATTATCATCAGTTTAGTTTATTGACACATCCATTAAAACAAGAGTGACCTTAAGTTCGCTTTATAAATCGGAATCGATTATTTCGAACAGAACTATGATTTTTAAAATAAATATGCACAATTTGGAAGCGTTGTTAAGCCGCCAGTTTATTTATGTAAAAATGCCAAACCAAACTAAACATAAATCAATTGACAGCTGATAACAAGGCCGTCAATGACAAAAGTATTGCCAGCTTAAAGTTATATATCTCTGTAGTAGATAATATATTGCGATAAAAGAAACTTTTTACTTTTAGACTAGAAACTATTTAAATATTTTCCAAAAAGCAGCTTTAAAATTATTATTTACAGTTTATAAACTTTGCGAGAAATCTGAATTTTAAAAGAGCACTTTTTTGTAAATTTCGAGTAAAACTTTTGTGTTAAATAAGAAAAATAGCCAGAAGGTTAAATTGCTCAATAAAATTGCAGCATATCGGAGAAACGAAATATTTGTTGGAATATTAATGATGGCAGTCGTCACTATAATTGCTTTCAAATACTCACTCGTATGTCTGTGTTAAAGTTGTATTAAAATAAGTTTTAAACTAAAGACACTTTTATTAAAAACAAAAATAAAATATTTGGTTAACGATGATGTTGATTCTAGCAAATAAATGATTTCCATTTTTACGATTATAAAGTTTAACTTGTTAAAGAATTAAAGCTGACCAGCCATTTTTTCCGTCGAACGTTTGTGAATTGCCTAATTGAAAGACCCAACAAAAGTAATGCATTTTTCTACAAAATGGTCTTTAGTGCTCATAATCAATTAGTCCACAAACAGAACTCGAAAAAACATTACATCGAAAGAGAGTGGCCGTATGATGCAGTGGTCAGACGGCATCATCTGCTGGTATTTTTTACAAAAATTAGCCATCGCGGAGCTACCAAATCATGATAACTAGTTTTTATGGCTACAGTTGGTTAATGTTGACATCAGTGACTTATGGTTTTAGCAAAACGACCATTTAAGAGACGAACAACCAAACAGCATTGACACTTTGAAAGATAAAATTCGGTCCTGAATTTGCCCCCCATCACATTTGATTATTAATTTCCATACTACTACTACTTTAAATTGATATCAATAAAAAAAAAGTTGTCAATAAAAAAATATACATTTTAAGTCAATTTATTTTCTAACCTCAAATTTGGCCACTATTTACTTTGAAAATAAATTCAGGCAACTTATGAACAACTTGGTGATTTTTAGAGAGCACATAATTGTCCATCTGAGTAAGCTTTTTGTCATACTGTCGATACATTTCATGCCTCAACTATGCAACAACACCAACAAGTTATAAGAATGTGCGTTCGGAAGAAAATATCGCCGCTTTAAGCGAAAGTATTGTTACGGATGTGTCTTGCTTAAGTTTTAAAATAAAATAATTAAGCAATAAAGCGAACTACTGGGCATATTGTTTACCAACTTCGTGGTTTGCTAAAGAAAACTTAGGGTACAACAACAAAATTTCTAATTACAAACTGCGTAGAAATTGTATATACAAACAACAACACTTTGATATGCTGTTTACTAACTGCCTGGCATGCAAGACAAAAACAAATTTCTATTTACTAACTGCGTCGAAATTTTATACGCGAAAGGCAACAACAAACATGTATGCTGTTTACGATCTGCGTAGTTTTCTAAGAAACCTTTTCTACAAAAGACAACAACAAATATCTTAAAATAAATTCCAAGAAGAAACTTTATCAGTATAAAAACAAAAACAAAAATATACACAGACATACAGGAGCCTATAAATCGAATAAACAACATACAACAACAAAATGTGATACAAAGGGAGTAGAAGATTCTTAAATCTTCTAGACTTTAAATGGACAAATATAAATAGGGCAGCGTCTGAGTGGATAGTCAATCAGTGTAAAATAAAACCTCATCAAGTAAACACGGGCATCTAAAGTAAACTGTTCTGTAGTGTCAACTTTGTGTTGTTAAAGTAAATAATATTATTATAAATTTAAAAATTCTAAAAACTGGTGTTATTTACTTTGCAATAAAGAACTCACAACAAAACGTTTATGAAAGGTATAAACGTAACAGTATGTTAGAAGATCATAATTTATTTATTTATCGATTTGTTGTTGAAGTCGTCAACAATTACAAAATTATTTTCTAAGAATTAAAATCCATGCCTGTATAAAATGTAGCGTTAATTAGAGTTGTGATACCGCATCGACCTTTTACCAATTTGACCGTACAGCAATTTAAAACTACCCGATTTTTTTCGCAAAATTTTCTTAAAAATATTCTTTTTGTCTAAATGGATTTGTTAGCAAGCAGAACCTCCGCTAAACCATTCCACTACAGACCCTACAGAAACTATTACATCCAGAGAATAACACCATTCGATTTGTTGGTGGCAACACGAGACCTCATGCTTTAAAACTGATGTCGAAAATCGAACTATAGTCGTAGAAAATTATTACCGCACCATGATCAACGCTGTTTTGCTAAACGTTCAAATGGCATTGCCCGGTGCGAGCTGAAATGTTAACAGGACATTGAACATATTGCAATCAAAATTTTGGCGATAAGTTTATTTCGAGAAATCAATTGTGATTTAATACCTCTCAATTATGAAGTCACTGGTTTATGTTAATAAATCAAAAATAATTAATACCTTGAAGATCAATATGACATACAATAATACTAAAAAAAGGACCTCAACTTAAGAGCCACGACAGCTGCGCTAGCAACATTTCCGTAATCTTTATCAAATTTTAAATGTGTTATTTTTATTGTGATATTTTCTAAAACTTGAAGTACTGTCGAGCTTAAAAAACACCATTTATATGACCTGCCAAAAGTGGTTCGTCAAGCTTTGAAAAAGCTACTAAAGAACCAGAGAATAAAAATATTATTTAGTGTGCATTTAGCAGAAACTAAGTTAACGTGCTGGATTCTTTAAAAGAAAGTCAATACAATATTTTTCAATTTTCACTTTTTGCAAGAAATTGATGTACAGTGGCCGCTTGTATTTATCCACTGTAAAAATCTTACATCAATTTCTGTACTCCTTCGTTCAAAAAATGCAGTTGTATCCCTCTTCTTGATACTCTTATGTCAATAAGAGGGATACAACTCGTAGCTGTAAAAAAAAATAAAACAGTTGTTTGCCTCTACTAAAAATTTATAAATTTAGAGTTGACACCCTTTAAAGGAAACAGTGCGATATAATAAATTAATAAATGAAAACTATCCAAAGCCGATTTATAAACACACACACAATTATTTCTTTGAAATTTATATATTTTCAGATAACATTCACATCATGCCACAGTCCATACGCTCGGGTCGTCGTGCATCTATGTGCGTTGAACCTAATCATCTGCGACGTTTAAATTCGAATTTATCCTTGCATGCAATTTATGCTCCCACAGTCACTCAAGCGAGCTTACAAAAGAGTCTATACAACTTGGATACAAGTGGCAATGAATTTAGTTTCATGACACCACGACAACAACATCCATCACAACAATCCCACTATACAATGTGCGACAACACTTATGGTGGTTCACAGCAACGTTTACATCACGACTATAATAATCATGTGCTGTATCAAAGTCGCACATTGCCACGAGCATTTGTGAGACATGATGCCGACTCACAAGACAATATTACAACGGCTGCACTTAATGCAAGTGCAACACAATTGCACAATATATACGGTGGCAGTCAACAGAGACTGACAGCTTTAATGGTGCAACATCAGCAACAATTGCAACAACAAAATCGCTACTTATCCATGTCAAGAGAACAAGAATTGTATAATTCGCGTTATGGTTTACACAAATCAAATGAGGAATTAAATCGGCACTACATTCCACAACAGCCCGTTTTTATACAACCCCATCAACTACAGCATTATCAGCAGCAACAACAACAACAACATGCTAATATTGCTTACAGCACAATTTCCTCTCTTAAGCAACCTTCTTTAGTGCAATGGCCAGCTGCCATACCCTCTTCACCTTCAAGTTTTAACAGTAGCTTGCGTATCTATGGTCCCACAACAACAAGAGCAACAGAAAATACTACCAACAACCAAACGCTATTAACACATGCAAATAGCAATAGCTTCACTACAACTATAACAGCAGGTGGCCAACAAGTTGTAAATGGTTCAACAACTGGTGCCCAGGCCACTAACAAATTTCAACGTGCTTTCGCTTTCGATGAGCAACGTCGTCCCAGTGCTGTGTTGGCCGATGCCTTTGATTTAAATGAAATTGAACGCGAACGTAGACGTTCAAATGCCAGTCTCTTAAGTGCCAATGCAAATGGTGTTGCTGTTGTAGGTGGTGCAGTAGGCGGTGTTGGTGTTATTGTTAACACCACTAAAAATCAAGACCACTATGACATGATTAATGGCACTGCCGTCTAAATTTTTGTATCTATGTTTGTATGTATGTATGTGTTTGTGTATTTTATTACCAATTTTATAGCCATCAAGACAAGAAGAAAAAGCAACTACAAAAAAAACAGGACTTGAATGCACAAACATGACTTGGTTTCTTAATCACAGCACTAAAGAGTAGTGTAAAGTAGAGTAGAATAGGATAAATGACAAGTTGACAAAAACAAGACATTAACTAAAAAAAAAAATATTAATTTAAACCGTTTTATTTTAAATTTGTTTTTAACTTTCAAAATAAAATTTAATTTTTCTAAAGAAAAAAAAAAACAAAATAAAAATTACATTTATGGGCAAATTGAAGTTCTTTGGAGGCCTGAAGGTTAAATTGATCAGAAGATTAATGAATCTTATGACACCTCTAGTAAAGAGGACAAAGAAAGGAATAAAATAATTAATAAGAAAAGAAGGGAAAGGAAAAGAGGGAAGGGGCGAAAGTGGCAATCTATCACTAATTGCAATTGGCATATACTTCGAAGCCCTTCTGTTTCCTGTAACAAGTGATTCAGGGTAACCCACTGCTTCATATAAAGTAAAACTAATTCTGTCCGGATCCCAATTTAAAGCCTAGGACAGATCAGCAAGCCACCGCCCCCTAGGTGACACAGACGCTGCTCAGAGAGCATAGTATAGGAACAAAAAATATGTACCATCATTTCCTCCTCTTACTCATGCAGTTGTCGTAGCAATGGAGTCTTATCCATCTGCATGTGCATTGTATCTATAGTATCCTGTAATTATGGACACAAATTCGAAACATTTCGTCGTCGTTAATCCGTATTAGCCTGGACTGATCGATCCTAAGCCATATTATTTTATATTGAATTCATTATCTAAAAAAATATTATTCTCTTTAGGATTCCTCCTTCGGACAACTCAAACGAGTGTTTCTCTCCAACTTCTCCTTGCGCATGTTTGCCGACCTTTCACAGTCGTTTTCATTATAATAAAAGAATATGTGAACCCACACAGATCTGCATATATATCTAAATTATATATCTAACTTAAAACTGGAGGTCAATATTTAGCTAAATATCGCTTACTTTTATTAGTCCAACATCCGTCAATCGTTTCTCTGCTACAGTCTTGCTTATGTGATAAATGTGAGATAGGACACTGTGACCAAAGTCATCTTTAGTGATGAGACTTATTTTGAGTTAAGCGATTATATAAACAAAGAAAATTGTCGCATGTGGGACAAGCACAAGCAGTCCTCGAAAAGACCATTACATCCAAGAAGGCGACCATATGTGGCCGTTTGTCGTCACCATCGGCCTGTACTTTGTTTTTAATAAAAAGCAAGAAAACGCAGTAACAAATTTTGTGTGGCCAAAATTGGTTTTGGTTTCAGCAAGACAGCGCCACAAGCTGCACAGTTATCCAAACAATTCAGTTATTGCATGATAAATCGCCCACCACCCCCCCCCCCCCTACTCCCAGAGGGGCACAATAATATGTTTTGATGGAATCTCACCCTCATTACATGTGTCAACGGGGGTAAAAGGGAACCCAGTGCCCTTCAAGGCTAGCAGGAGCCAACTGGACAATTCCACTATATTTCCCCGGGAATCAATAAATTCCCAGAGTTCAGCTATTTGTCTTTTTAGCCTTTTAGCTGTTCTCTGACTGATTATTGAGGTTGGCCCTTCGGGAGTATCGTGGTGGTTGTGATTTCGAGGCCCTCGTTTGAGTTATGTGGGTCAGATCATTAACAATGAACACAATGAATGGTACAGGTCCAGTGATCATAATTGCGGTTGTGTTCTTAAATTTTATTAAGCTTTATGCGTTCTAGAACAGCAGTTGGATAGTCTCCAACTCTTCAGCAAGGAGTGAAGGCTGCGGCCTGCTCCGGGCTTTTAAAGTTGCAACTAGGAATGACTGGAAAATATACGTATCTGAAGGCCTTCTAGGGCGAGGATGACGCTACATTTTATCCAACGTTGATATGATCCACCAGCTGGTTATAACTTACACAGCAAAGTACAGACGTAAATCTTATCGCGCATTGCATAAGAAGTTTTCGGGTCGAGTTATTTATCGATTTGGCGATGTTCATTGGCCGCTTCGTTCTCGAGAATTAACGTCGTTGGATTATTTTCTCTGGGGCCATTTGAAAGACCAGGCTTACTTGAACAACACATAACCAACTGATACTCCAAAAGATATAAATGCGGCGTTGTAATGACGAGATAAACTTCAAAACTTTTTGATAAGAGTGGGCGTCTTCCGAATTTCTGGAGTTGAACATTTACCTGACATCATATTTCATTATTGATTTCCATATCTCTACTTCACAGTGGGATCAATTATATTTAAGTTGTCAAAAAAAGTATGTGTTTTAAATCAATTCCCTTCCTAACCTCAAATTTGCCCATTAATTATTAAAATCATTAAAACAAAATAATAAAATTATTTAATTATTATTAGTGAAGAAAACTGTTTCAACAGACAAAACCTGCACTGCCAAGTTAGTATTTAAGTTAAAAATTATTAATTTAATTAAAAAAAATAGCAAGCAAACACTGCGCCAAAATATTCTTAAGCCATTTTTTGTAAATTTTATTTTTTCTTTTCAACTTTTTAATATAAGACCTGATGAAATATATTGTGGTTCCCTTTAGCTTATAACCACAGAAAACTATGCACACAAACATGCATATACGAACACAATATGGATTCAAAGTGGACTTTTAATATCCTGTCAGATTTATTACACTGAGTTAAATTATTATAAATACAGTTCAATTTTATTTCATTTTTTAGAGTGTAAAAACAAAAAGTTGATGAAAAATATATAGAGAAACTTAACTTTACACCGGACTTGACCTTTTTGTGATATCGTCAGAGGGGGAGAGAAGGATAGTGACAGAGGAGACAAAATGTGTAGCAAAATGGGAAGTAAAAACAACAATTGAAGAAGAGTGAATATAGAGCAGTGATATGTAGAGCAGCTTAAAACAATGACCTTCCTAATACGGAAATACAGATCGACCAGCTCCGTTGTCGGTATTATGGAGACTCTATCAAAAATTCGAAGGTGCTACAAAGCAGGAAATAATAGTTAGAAATAGTTGCTTACTTTTGTTGGTTGCAACAACTTTTGCAGCAGTTATTTGCTAAAAGTCGTATCCATTTGATGTGTTAATCAAGCACACAGTGTCCACAAGTTATAGGCACAATACCCCGTGCTAGGCTTTCATTCTAGGACTATGTAAGATTTTTTTTTGTTTTTTCGTTCGGACCAGCACTCAGGGGATGACCTCGGCTCATGCAATGCATTTTACCAGAACTGGGAAATTATATTATGGGGAGCGGGGAGAAGAGGTCGTGCTGTTTGTGGTAATTTGATTTTAATTTTCTTATATTGAAAGTGACCGGAAAGACCTCTAGAAGGATTTATTCTACATAGGAACTGTTCTGCTTAAAAAGAATTCTGCCTTTAATGCGTAGTGCGACTCACTGGCCAATCGACTACAAATGGATGAGCTTTAAACAAAACTCGAGTTAAACGCAAAAACGTGCGAGTAACGGGAACAAGTTTCCTAATTTCGTTAGAGCACTTACCATTGTAGCAACAATAAAACAGTGAAATACAACCTACATTGTTTCGATGTTCAAGAGAATCAATAGAGTTGGATAGTCTTGTATCCCCAATTAGCCTCTTGGCCCTCTCTTGTACACGGTCGAGCAACTCCAAAATAGACTTTGGGGCGCCGGCCCATACATGAGAGATGTATTTAATTTTCGGATGGATATAGGTTGTATAAATAGTAATATGTTTAGTCCATCGAACTGATCAGACTGAATTTTCATACCAAGAACACCAAGAGTGTCTGGTTCCGTAATACCTATATAACGCATAGTAACAGATATAGCAACATTCCCGAACGCAGTCCTTGTGTAAGCATGCAACATTGCGTTTTACGGGCATTAAAATCAACTCTATTTACACAACCTCATTCAAGATGTTTTAGAAATATCCGTTTGAAGGTCTAACAGGTCTAACTTAGACTAATGATAATGGTGATGCTCCTCTGCTAATCTCAAGGCCAATTTTCTGCTGTTCACCTCGGATGTAACACGTATTCTAAAGCGTGAACTATATTCAAATTCCAATACTACCAATCTTCATTTTCTCAAACTGCTACCTTACTTAAAACCATAAGCTTATACTTCGAGATATGCTCGCTCTCTCGATATCACCCGGAAAATATGCCATAAAACTTTCTCTTAACGAAAGGTTCCGGAATGAAATGTGAGAGATCATCCTTCGAATCATACATTAGCACGCATGAATGATAGTTCCAATAAAAGCGTTTATTGGTAAAACAATCTACCGTTATTCTAAGTCATTAATATTCAGTGTAGAATATCAAATAGAACTTTCGCCATTTTCTGCAACCAGAGTTGCCATACTCACCAATATTTTCTTAAACCATAATCGATTTAAAGTCTTTTTCTTAACCATCAGATAAAGACCATAGTTATCTTGATTTATTTTTGCTTGCAAAATCACAGCAACAAGCGTTAAAACGCGATATGATAATATTTCTACAAACATTTGCTTTTGTAGTTCATAAGCTTACAAATTTTACAAGAGTCTACCAAATGTTTCAGTCACTATTTTTGGCATTAACACTCTTCAGATACTGTGTATGAATCGTAGGAAATGATATTTGAGTTAACTGATTAGCCTACGTTTTTCTATTTGCTTTGAACCGCAGCATTTCCTTCCATTAATTTTTATTATCACTTCACCAGAAATAATTAATTAACAATTATATTAATATTATACTCGATCCAATAAAAATAATTTTTTTAAGCAAGAATAGTTTCGAATAAATAATTAATTAATTAATTAATTAACTAGTTGCACAAGTTGTAGTTTTAAAATGTTGGTGGAAAAACTAAAATTTCTTTCCCTATTCTCCTCTGTAACTAGCTCCAGCAAATAGAGACTTAACCTTTCTGCCATTTCATAGATAAATTAAAAATTTTATTTAATTGTTTTTATTTAATTTAGTATTTATAATAATACACGACGATTTTCGTATAAGAAATTTCGAAAATTTTTTAAAAGTGTATTTTCAGTGTATTTATAATAATGCAACAGAGTGTAGCAACAGTAATAATCTTGTATGCCACAACAAAGCAACAAATTTTGTTCATTTTTTTTTTATTTATGTTTCGATTGATTGTTATTTTATTTTACAATTCAATATATTTATCTTTTTGGTTCAATAAACCACATATCGAAAAATCAATTAAGCGGTTTTAAGGTTACGAGTTGGCTTAAATCTTTTTCATTTATTTCATTTACTAAAGCATTCAGTCTTTGATATTTTTTTTTTATAAAGTTTCAATAACACTTTAATAAACGCACTCACTTATGATTTGTTTTTTTTTTTTTTTACCAACCAACAACCATAATTTAAAATGGTCAAAGTTAACTTTAAGACTTGATAATTTTGTGTCAAACTGAAAAATTTAAATTTAAGGAAACGTAATTAAATTTAGGTCTCAATAGTAGACAAATTGAAATCAAAAACATAAAAATAATAATAATAATGTCTTACGCATGTAGTTTAGCTAAATTACAAAAAACAATAAAAACAAATAAAGAAATAAATGTTAAAAAAAAATAAACAAACCAAAAAAAGAATATTTTAATTATTCATTTATTTTTAAATTTTAGGCAACGTTTTTAATCTTGTATTCTTACTCCAAAACCAGCGCTGGCAACCCTTTCAGAATTATAAAAGACCATTTTTTTTTCTAATAGAACCAGCACTCAGGGGATGACCCCTACGTATGCAATGCACTGTGCCAGAACTAGGAAATTAGGTTACGGGAAGAGGGAAAGAGGGAGTAGTGTCTGTGGACATTCGATTTGAACTTTCTCAGATTGAAAGTGACAGGAAAGACCTCCGGAGGGATCTTATTCCACATACGGACTGTTCTGCTGAAAAACGAATTTTCCCTGTAATGCGTAGTGCGATTCATTGGCCAATCAACCACAAAAGGATGTGCTCTCATCGAAAATCGAGTTAAACGTGAAAACGTGCGAGTATTAGGAACAAGTTCCCTAATCTCATTAGAGCACTTACCATTGTAGTAACGATAGAACAGTGAAGTGCATCCCACATTGCGTCGATGCTCTAGAGAATCAATAGCGTTGGATACCCCACTGTCAGCAATGAGCCTCTTGGCCCTCTCCTGTACGCGGTCGAGTAACCCCAAAATAGACTTTGGAGCACCGGCCCATACATGAAAGTTGTATTCCCTTTTCGGACGGATGTAGGTGGTATAGATAGTACGGAGATCGGATGGGGTGAAGTATCTTCTACACCGCTTTAGAAAACCGAGGCACTTGAAAGCTTCTTTAGAAACCTGAAAAATGTGTTTAGTCCAACGAACATCACACTGAATTTTTATACCAAGAACATCAAGAGCTTCCGATTCCGTAATTCCTATATCACCCATAGTAACAGATGCAGCACCACTACCAAACGAAGATCTATGCGTAAGCATGCAACATTGTGTCTTACAAGCATTGAATTCTACTCTATTCACACGACCCCATTCCAAGATTGTCACAAGATCGTGATTATGCGTATCATTTATGTTTTGCCTTTTGGAAGTAACCTCCAAATGGCCTGGTCTATTATCAAATGAATATGAGTGACAAATGGCGCTGTCATCTGCAAAAGAATATATTGGGTTGAAAGTTCGACAAAGAAGGTCATTTAGAAAGATAAGGAATAAGGTAGGAGAAAGAACGGAGCTTTGCGGTACCCCTGAATTCATCATGAACTCGTCTGATGAAATCCCATCTATAACAACTCGTATAGTGCGATTTCTGAGAAAACTCGATATAAATCTTGAAAAATTATCACCGACACCAAAAGCAACAAGTTTTGACAGAAGTGCATCATGCCACACTCTATTAAATGCTTTGGAAATATCTAGAGCCACCACCTTGCTTTCTCCAAAATGATGTATGGAGTTACACCATTGTTCCGACAAGAATGTTAACAAGTCACCCGTAGAGCGCCCCCTACGAAAACCATATTGTCGATCACTAAGCAAGCTGTTGGACCATGCTCTTACAGCTAATGTGTGGGCAAATTTAAGGTTACAAAGTAATTTGCCTATCAAATATTTGAAAACTTCAAACATGAAACGCTACTCTCTTGAGCACCGAATTTTAATTGTGAAAATTTAATAAATATGGTGAAAATTTCACTAGAGCACTTTTTCTGTTAATCAGGATCCTTCTGAGACCGCTGTGTGGCATTTATTCGCTCAATTCGGGGCTCACGTTATTCTTGCTAGCAATACACCAAAACAACACCAAAACACTTATAGTCGTAGTAATGCAAACATAGCCGCTGTATAGCCAAGTATTGAGAAAGAGCTTGGAACATCATCTCGTCGAAGTTAGCCATGGTTAAACACACTTTACGCAACATTTTGCATAAAGATCTTAATCTTCAGGTTTATAAGGTTCAAGAACTAAAACCGTGTCACCATTGTTTGCATCGACCATTTCTAATTTGGCTGTTTGAAAGACTGAATGAAAAAAACGCATTTTTAGTGATTAGGCTCTTTTTCAATTTGGCGATTATATAAAAAAACAAAAATGTCATATATGGGGCCCACAATTTCCACAAAGAGTCCTCGAAAAACCATTACATCCAAAGAAAGTGACCGTCAGTGCATTTTGTGGTCAGGCGGCATCATCGGCCGATATTTTAGAGCAAAGAAACGCCATCACTGTGAATTCTCTGCGCTACCATATCTTAATAACTTTTTTGGTCATAATTGAATACCATAGTTATCCATAGCTTTTGTTTCAGCAAGATGGCGCAACATCCAAACAATTTAATTTCGCATGAACATTTATTTATCCGGTCGTGTAATTTCTTGAATTGGCACTATCAATTGGCCGCCTCGTTTTTGTGATTTAATTTCTCTGGAACTGTTTGAAATATCGGGTTTATGTGAACAACCCATAAACAACTGACTCTTTAAAGGATGAAATTCAGCGCTGCATTGGCGAGATAAACGAAGCTTGATTGCATAATTTTGTAAGAAGAGCGAACATCAGCTAACATTGTAAATATGTTCATTTGCCCGACATCATATTCCATTATTTATTCCCAACTTTTCTTTTTACAATGGTATCAACGAAACTAGAGTTGTCCAAAAAGAAATAAGCATTTTAGGACAATTTACTTCTTAACCTCAAATTAGTTCCAGTAAGCGCTACAAAGAATTACGGTATAAGAACAAGAGGGTTTTACTTCTATACGAGTTCTGATGATTTTCTTTATATATATAAAGTGCTTCATTCCAAAAAAAAATTAACAACTGACAATTAAGGTAAGGCAAGCAGATTTTGGAAAAGCAAAGAATTCATTTCAAGAAAAAATAAGTTTTTTTAAATTTATTTTAAGTCAATGTCTTCATTATTTTCATATTTACTCAGGAGAATATTTTGCCTCTTCCTTTATTTTGAATGGAAATATATTTGTCTACAAATTATTAGCTGAAATTAGCACCGATTTCGTTAACTAAAAAAAATCCCAATTTAGAAAAAAAAATAATAATAAGTGTAACGGGTATTTTTATAGAGTTAGCAAAATTGAAAACACTATAATAACAACTGTCAAGTGATTTGTGTGTAGTTTGTTTTGCTTTTTAACATGAATAGACTGACGCCTGAGCAAAGCTTATTGGGCCCAAAATAAGATTATCGTTGATCGCGATTTTCATAAATCAATTTTGTTTAGTGTTAAAACTAACTTTTATTTAAATGGATACGTCACTTAACAACAGTGTCGTATTGGGAAAGATGATAATCCTCAAGTGTACCTTGAGACATCCAGAAACTCTAGCTGCTTAGTGTTCTTTATGAGTTGGTGGAATCCTTGGGCCATACGTCTTTAAAAACTATGATATTACAGTCAACGGTGATCGTTGAAGAGCCATGATTACTGAATTTTTTATTCATCTATTAAACAACCATGATGTGCAGGAGCTGTAGTTTTAACAAGACAGCACAATATGTACCACAACTGATTATTATATTGAAGGATTTAACCCCGACAGATTATTTTTTGTGGGGTTGTGTTAAGTAGATAGTCCACGCCTATAAGCCCGAAACAGTTGTAGGACAAAAAAAAACAATCGAATATCGTACCTCCGGTTAAGATGTTCGAGGCTGTCGTCGCTGTATATATTTCTCTAGTAAAGTAAATTTTATGTCAATTAAAAAAATTCATCTTTGTTTCATTTTATTTCAAAGTTCTATATCTCTATAAAAAGCACCCTCTAATATTTAATATTTAAAAAAAATGTTTAATGGTCACAAAAAACGTTGCTGATTATTCCCATGGCAACTAAGCAAAGACCGAGACGAAAAAAGATAATTCAAAATTTCAAAGCAATCTGTCGTGCTGTTTAGCTTCTTATATGTACTTTCCAAAGACATTTTCAAACATCCACACCAAGATTCTTTTTAAATTTTATATAAAACTTTAAACAAAAGCTTCATACTTCGTTACTTAAAACAATAGTTTTTACATCATAATTTTTACCCACCAAAATACACGCCTTCGATAGCTCAGTTGGTAGAGCGGTGGACTGTAGTAAAATAATAAAAGCAAATATAGATATCCATAGGTCGCTGGTTCAAATCCGGCTCGAAGGATTTATTTTTCTGTTAATTTTTTTATTATTATTGAGGCTAAAATTGTTGTGAGAAGAGAATAGTTTTATTATTTCTTATTAGTTGGAAAACAGAGTAACTTCCAGCTTTGTCATTAGTAAAAATTATTTTAATTTATTCAATATGTTACTTTTATCATTCGAATTAAAGCTGCCTTCAAGAGGAGCTCTGTTGAATATTTAGTCAACAATAAAAATTATCATTGTTTAAAATATTTCCACAACTTTCGGCTATATGATTTTTTTATAAAAAATTTCATGTCATAACTTTTCCATAGAAAAATTTCATGTCATAATTTTTCCATAGAAAAATTTCATGTCATAAATTTTCCATAGAAAAATTTCATGTTATAATTTTTCCATAGAAAAATTTCATGTCATAATTTTTCCAGAGAAAAATTTTATGTCGTAGTTTTTCCATAGATAAATTTCATGTTATAATTTTTCGATAGAAAAATATCATGTCATAATTTTTCAATAGAAAAATATTATGTCATAATTTTTCAATAGAAAAATTTTATGTCATAATTTTTCAATAGAAAAATTTCATGTCATAATTTTTCCAGAGAAAAATTTTATGTCGTAGTTTTTCCATAGAATAATTTAATGTCGTAGTTTTTCCATAGATAAATTTCATGTTATAATTTTTCGATAGAAAAATATCATGTCATAATTTTTCAATAGAAAAATATCATGTCATAATTTTTCAATAGAAAAATTTTATGTCATAATTTTTCAATAGAAAAATTTCATGTCGTAGTTTTTCCATAGAAAAATTTCGTGTCGTAGTTTTTCCATAGATAAATTTCATGTTATAATTTTTCAATAGAAAAATATCACGTCATACTTTTTCATAAGAAAAATTTCACATCATATCCATAGAAAAATTTCATGTCAGAATTTTTCCATAGAAAAATTTCGTGTCGAAATTTTTCCATAGAAAAATTTCATGTTATAATTTTTTCCATAAAAAATATTATCAAACATAATTTTTCTATGCAAAAATAGTATCAGGCATAATTTTTCTATTAAAAAATATCATCAGACATAATTTTTCTATTGAAAAATATCATCAGACATATTTTTCTATAGAAAAATGTCATCAGACATTAATTTTCTATAGAAAAATGTCATCAGACATTAATTTACTATAGAAAAATATCATCAGACATTATTATTCTATAGAAAAATATCATCAGACATTATTTTTTTATAGAAAAATATCATCAGACATTATGTTTCTATAGAAAAATATCATCAGACATTATTTTTCTATAGAAAAATATCATCAGACATTATTTTTCTATAGAAAAATATCATCAGGCATAATTTTTCTATAGAAAAATATCACCACACATTATTTTTTCATAGAAAAATATCATCAGACATTATTTTTCTATGAAAAAATATCATCAGACATAACTTTTTTATAGAAAATTATCATCAGACATTATTTTTCTATAGAAAAATATCATCAGATATTATTTTTCTATAGAAAAATATCATCAGATATTATTTTTCTATAGAAAAATATCATCAGATATTATTTTTCTATAGAAAAATATCATCAGATATTATTTTTCTATAGAAAAATATCATCAGACATTATTTTTCTATTGCAAAAAATCATCAGACATTATTTTTCTATAGAAAAATGTCGTCATACATAATTTTTCTATAGAAAAATATCGTCATACATAGCTTTTCTACAAAAAAAAAAATGAATGAATGAACGTAATAAAGTCAGAAAGCGGAGCCACTGAATTTAATGGTTAATCGTAAAATAAAGCATCCAATAGTGGACGATGTGATTTTAACAAAGCGCTATTACATGCCAGACATCTCTTAGAATATTTTTAATACATTATAAGGCATTCCCTACTTGTATACTTGTCTGAATTTCGATGATAATAAGCGCTCTCCAAGATTCTATTTGCTACGATATATAAAATCTATGACATCCAGCGTAAATAAACCAGTGCTTAAATGCCAATACAATTATCGAAATTAAGTCATATTTATATAAAACGTAACGCTATATGGTGGTCATTTATGGACTATTGCTACGACATTCTCATATAATACAATACAAAGAACCACATAAAACAGTTTCGTTTTCCACATAATTAAATTTTTGGATACTTATTTTTCAATGTGGAAATTTCTACCGGAAAACAAACTAAACAATCACATACGTTCTAGTTGCGGTAAAGGTAAAAATATTAATGTAAATTTTTCAAACGTAAACTGTAAATCAAAGCTGAATTTAAAAGTTTATTTAAAATTGATAAAACAACATAAAAATCTAATTTAAAAAGGAAAACATCAATAAATCTATTAAATTCATGTAACACTTTGCTAAAGCACCTTTTATTCATTTTATCGTCCCTTTTTATTGTCATGTTTTCTTTGCTTCGGACAACTTAAGCACAAAAAGCCAACCAACCGACCATTTGATTTTTCTGCTTTGAATAGAAACAAACAACAGAATGGCAGAGTGTGAACAGTATGTGGTCCAATTGTTTATATACATCACTTTATTTGTTATTTCCATTGCTATGAGTTCATAAATTGCTTATGAAAAAACACACACAGCTTCCGCATAGTGACACTTCATTAAATATCCACAGCATCATAATCATCATCAGCAGCAGCAGCAACAGCAATAGAAGCATCATCGTATATTCAACGTCATCATAGTTGTGGAAATTGTATTGGTGTCATTATAATAAAAAAAATGTATGAATGAATTATAAAAGCCATAAAATGAACAGAAAGTAACATAGATGACAACAACATAAGCAGTATAAAAATAACTACAACAACAAAATGCTTGTATGTTGGTAAAACACTGTTGGAAAACACGTAAAGCAAAAATGTAAAGAAAATGTGACCAACGCTTTAAATTTTGTGCTTCCGTTCCTGTTAATATGAGTTCTTAAAATTTTAAATAAATAATCTGCGAAACCATATAGTAAACCGATCAGCTTTATATATTCTGACCGTTGTTCTATTTTGAAATAGAAAATATTGTTGTCTCATTTTCCTTTTCATTTTAACATGCAGGTTATAGACAGCTAATATATGTTACTCGTTATAATATTTTACGACAAAGCAAAAGTTTGTATGCTACCAACAAAGGCAATAGCATTTAGCGAATAGCAGAGTTAGTTTTTTTCTTTCACACATATACACATTAATGCAAATATAAAACGAAAAACCAAAAATGGGTTGCCAGATTTTTTCATATTAGAAAAATATAAGCGTTTTTAATCACTTAGCAATTTAAGTAACAGTCGTGAGCCGTATGACAGTTTTTTTAGCAATGTAATAAACTGTTTTTTAATTAACAGTGTTGTCTACAAAATTAGAAATAGTAGAACAAGATCGCTCTGATGTATAGATTATATCAGAGCGATTAATTAATGGCTTGTTTTATTTTTAAATTAAAATATAACTACAAGTTAGTTAGTTATTCCTGCCTAATGGTAAAGTGACGAAAGTAAACAAAATTCTAGTAAGGGCCAGATTATAGAAGACGGCACCGAGTTATCTTTTTGTTTACAGTGCGTGATTTGATTTACATCTGCACCGACTATATAGTCATAATCAGATGGTGGTTAAACCACTTGGTTGATTGGACATCACCCACGCCCTAGAAGGCCATCGAATACGTATATCCTCCGGTCACTTCTAGTAGCAATTTCGAAAGCCCGAAGTTGGCCGCAGCCTTCACTCCTTGCTAAAGAGTTGGAGACTTTCCTGGTCCAGAACGCATTAAGCTTAATATAATTAAGAACACGACGGCATTCATACTCACGGGACCTGAACCATTCATTGTGTTTATTTTGAATGATCCGACCCACAAACTATCACGAGGGTCTTGAAACCACAACCACCACGATACTCCCACATAGGGGCCAACCTCAATAACCAGTCAGAGAACAGCTAATTGTCTCAAGAGACAAATAGTGAACTCTGCGGGCGTACTGATTCCCGTGGAAATATGTGGATTGTCCAGGTGACTCCTACTAGCCTTTGAGGGGCCTGGGCTCCCTTTTACCACGCAAGACACAAGTCTAAATGAAATAGTAGGTTCCAAAAAGACTATCATGTGCCCCCGGGGGGGGGGAGGCATTTTTGTTTACAATTAGAGATTAGTAAGTCCAGAAAAATTTTTTTGTAATATGCTCAAAAAAGCGTTGCCACGCAAAAAATATGCCAAAAATCTCCGCCAGTTTTAGATAGCTTCAGATAATTTAGTTGCTCACGGTGTGATTGGTCATTTAAATTCCCAATAGTTTTTAATTAGCTTTAGGTGCAATAATTTTTTCATCAAATAATACTGACAATTCATGCGTAAAGCTAAATGAAGACAACATCTGGAGACCTTTGATTTGATAAGTTTATTTGATCATTTACACGACTATATAAATTCAAATTCTCATACTTTATATTTTTATTTATTTATTTAAATTGTGTCCTACTGTTCAATGTCTACTTTACATTTGAAATCTCAACTTTTCCATTTTTGGAATATTTTATTTATATTTTTTTAGTTAGACCTTATAGTTCCTAGTTGGTTACATTGAGGATATTGCAGTAATAAACAGTTTATAAAAATAAATTTGTTCAATAAACCAGTTATGTATAAACGTATAAGTGTTCATAAATAGAAGTATGTATGGATGTATGGATGAGTAAATTTTTAGGTACATATTTGTGGATGTTTGTTTAGTATGAATATTTTTATTTATATATGTACATGTATGTATATATGTATAAAACAAAATCATGTAACAATTGGTCAACAACCCCAATTGCAGGTCAATTTAAAATGCAAAAAAAAACAAAACCAACAAATGACTACAAACCAATAATAATAATAATCATGTTATTTTTCCATCAATAATAAAAAAGTGATTCTGATATAAGGCTTCCTAAATCGTATACATATGTATGTGTGTAGGTGTATAATTGTTTGCCTGTCTAGCTAGAGTGTATAGTAGCTGATTATTCATGTGTAATAGTTCGTAAGACAACTCTTTAGGTGTATAAAAAACATACACATTTACGTATCATTTTATCAATATCAATGAATGTATGGCGGAATGTTTGAAAAATAAAAATGAATCACTATCAGATGAGCAACACACACACACAAAAATAAAAAAAAGAGATTTGAATGAATTTATGTTAGTGTGTCTGTAGGACTTTACACACTACAATATGTAATAAATTTGCATATGATCAGGTGTAGACATTTATGTATATTGAAGTATACACACACTGTTGAGGGTGTATTTTAAATTTAATTTAACAACATCAATTTTAAATTTATCCTTTTGTTCTCAATTTATTTTGCTTTCTTTTTTTCAGATAAAACTCTAAAGCTTTGTTAATATGTTTTTATTTTTTATGTGATGCATTATATCAAGCATTTGCTGTAAGAGTGATATATCTCAACAAAAAAATTTTAAAGTGAGATAAATGCTTTTAAAGTATTAGATATTATTTTAAATTCGTATATCTATATCGTTCAAATGGTTATAGATAAGCATTCTGATTTTTGTCTCGGACAAAGTTTAACACCAAAGAATATTCAGCCTTTATTATCTCAAAAATTGAAACTTTGAGTTGTGACTTCTCGCAACATATCGAATGGGCAAATTTGAGATAAGAAAGTCAATGTCATGGTGGAAATGGTTGTAAACATAATTTTTTTTGGACTGAAAACCTTTATTCCATCCAAAACAATCTCGATTAAAACCAGATCTAAATCTTGGTTTAATCAGACGTGCAAAAATGCAGTCAGATCAAGAGAGGAAGCATTCAATATCTGACGTAGAAACAAACACGCAGATAGTGACTCGCTACGCAAAAGGGAGAGATCTTCGTGTGCCAAAGTACTAAGGCGTGAAAAACATCTATACGAAGAGCGTCTTCGTACTAAGCTTCTTGCTACTTCTAGGGGTAGTAAGAACTTTTGGTCATTTGTTAAAAGAGTACGGGATAGTGCTAGTTCTTCAATTCCGACTCTTTTAAAGAATGATCAAATATTCACTGACCCGGCTGACAAAGCAAACCTTTTAGCTGGTTTATTTGCAAATAATTCTTATTTGCCGGAAAGCAGTCAACCACCGCCAAAGTTTCAAAGAGTATCCGTTTCTATGCCAAAGATATTTTTTCGACCTCGAGCGGTTAAAAAGGTTTTAGCTGATCTCAACATCAACAAGTCCCCTGGGCCGGATAGGAACCAGCAATGGTCTTGAAACAGTACTCTTCGACGCTAGCGCGTCCGTTAGCAGCCCTTTTCAGCACATTGTACCAAGTCGGGCAATTTCCAAAGTGCTGGAAGGTTGCCAATGTAACGCCGATCCCCAAAAAGGGGGAGGCTACCAACCCTGAAAATTACCGCCCAATTGCAATTTGTTCTGCACTTTCTAAAGTGTTTGAAGGTATGGTAAATTTCCAGCTTGTGAGGTACTTAGAGTCCAACAACTTACTTAGCGATCGACAGTATGGTTTCCGTAAGGGGAGCTCTACGGGCGACTTGCTTGCCTTTCTGTCTGAGCAATGGTGTAATTCCATTCATCACTTCGAAGAAAGTAAGGTGGTGGCTCTAGATATTTCTAAAGCATTCGATAGAGTGTAGCATAACGCACTTCTATCAAAACTTGCCGCTTTTGGTGTCGGTGATAATCTTTCTAGATTTATATCTATTTTCCTCAGAAATCGCTCTATACGAGTTGTTATAGATGGGATTTCATCAGACGAGTTCATGATTAATTCAGGGGTACCGCAAGGCTCCGTTCTTTCTCCTACTCTATTTCTTATTTTTCTAAAAGACCTTCTTTGTCGAACTTTCAACCCTATATATTCTTTTGCCGATGACAGCGCCATTTGTCACTCATATTCATTTCGTAAGAGACCAGGCCATTTGGAGGTTAGTACCAAAAGGCGGAACATGAATGATACCCTTAATCACGATCTCGCGACAATCTTGGAATGGGGTCGTGTGAATAGAGTAGATTTTAATGCTCGTAAGACGCAATGTTGCATGCTAACGCATAGATCTGAGTTCGGTAGTGGTGCTGCATCTGTTACTATGGGTGATATAGATATTACGGAGTCGGAAGCTCTTGATGTTATTGGCATGAAAATTCAGTGCGATGTTCGATGGACTAAACACATTTTTCAGGTTTCTAAAGAAGCTTTCAAGTGCCTTGGTTTTCTAAAACGGTGTAAAAGATACTTCACCCCATCCGATCTCCGTACTATCTATACCACCTACATCCGTCCGAAAATGGAATACAACTCTCATGTATGGGCCGGCGCTCCAAAGTCTATTTTGGAGTTACTCGACCGCGTACAGGAGAGGGCCAAGAGGCTCATTGGGGACGGTAGGGTATCCAACTCTATTGATTATCTAGAGCATCGACGCAATGTGGGGTGTATTTCACTGTTCTGTCGTTATTACAATGGAAAGTGCTCTAATGAAATTAGGGAACTTGTTCCCGATACTCACACGTTTTCGCGTTTAACACGATTTTCGTTGAGAGCACATCCATTTGTGGTTGATTGGTCAGTGAGTCACACTACGCATTACAGGGAAAATTCGTTTTTTTAGCAGAACAGTCTCACTCCGGAGATCTTTCCTGTCACTTTCAATCTGGTAAAATTCAAACTGAATGTTCACAGACACTACCCCCTTTTTCCTTCTTCCCGTAACCTAATATCCTAGTTCTGGCACAATGCTTTGCATATGTAGGGGTCATCCCCTGAGTGCTGGTCCGAAAAAAAAAATTACCTGTGAGATTATTAAATATTAAGAATTGAACTTTCCTACTTTGACATTTATTTAATAAAAAAAGTAGAGAAATTTTAAGTATGAAACTTTAAACACTTGAGCTGAGAATTTTAATTATGAAAATTTAGCATTACCGAATCACTTCGCAAGATTCGAGCAACATTTCCTCACAATCAGGCTCCTTCTGATACTGATGTGCGTAGTTAAATCGCTACATACGAGACTCATATTGCTGACAATAGTAGTGGCCGTAGTGATGTATACATTGTGTCAACAGCCAAGTATTGAAAATAAACCTGGCTCATTAGCTCGGCGACTTTCGCAACAATTGGGCATCACTATAGACACTTTGCATAAAGACCAGAAAATTTCTCATGCAATAACTGAATTGTTTGAGTAGTTATGTGGCTTGTGGCGCTGTCTTGCTGAAGCCAAAGGTCGCTAATGTCAACATTAGCCAAGTGAGGTTACAACAAATTGATTGTTGATGGTTTGGCAGCGCAGAAAATTGACGGTGACGGGTTTTCCGTCCTCATTTTTGAGAATACACAGTCCGATGATACTGTGTGACCACAAACCGAACCATAGATCGGTAAGGATTTTTCGAGGACTATTTTTGGATTTTGTGAGCCCTCTATATGCAACAATTTTGGTTGAATGCAAAAATGAGCTGTTGTTCGTTCAGTTTTTCAAACCTAAACAAACAATGGTCGACGAGCTGTTCTTTCAGCTTCATTCTCAACGCTGTACAGAGTGTGATTTGTTTTACATCCGCGCCTGGCTATATAGCCCTAATCAGATGGTGGACAAACCACTATAGTATAATTTGGAACATCATACATGCGTCCTAGATAGCCGAAGACATAATTCTAAGCAACAGAACCACCTAGTTGCAACTTTAATGATTCCAGGACAGGTCTGCAAACCATCACACCTTGCTAAAGAGTTGGAGACTTTCTAACTCCTGTCCAGAACACATGTCAAGCATGCTCACTGGACTGGATCATTCACTTTGCGTGTCATTATCAGTGAAATGATCCTGGCCACCATAAATTTCATAATCCCTTATGGGGGCGCAAAACCACAACCACCACGATGCTCCCATATAGGGGCCAACCTCAATGATCAGTCAGAGAACTATTAAATGTCTAAAGAGGCAAAAATTGAACTCTGCGGCTCACTGATCCCCGTGGAAATAAAGTGGAGTTTCCAGTTGTCTCCCTGTCTGACTTCAGGGGACTGGGCTCCCTTTTTCCTCCAGTTGCACAGGTCTAGATAGTAGAGTATTCTATAAAGACCGATAAATGTGCCCCCGGGGGGAGTCTCAACACTGTACAGTGGATGCACTATGAGCATATTGTGTTAATCTATTACCAGCAGCGAAACCCGGAGCATCGTATCTAGCTATAAAATTACGCACAGCGCTCCCAGAAGGAGCATAGTGACGAGAAAAAGCTTTACAAACCTGACCTAAGTGGTATAGTGAAATTTTCTTCATTTTGAAAGCAAAATTTCTACAATTAAAATTCCATGATCAAGAGTACAGCGTTCCGTGCTTAAAATTTCCCAACTTTTTACTAATTAAATATAAAAAGATGGCGGATTAGTTCTTGCGATTTAATTATTTGACAGATAACTTACTGTCTAATCTCAAATTTGCTCACACGATATTTCAATGCCCGACAACTAAAGAAAGTCAAAACAAAATTAAACGTATAACTAAAGTTCTTTCGGATTTCTTGAACTGTCATTAGGAACGCGTTATTTGTATGACAATCATTAATACAACGATCGGTGATTTCAACCTACGACTGTTGAGCTATTATCTGGTAAATCGTTGTCACATGTAAAAGCATGCTTGGGACTGACCTTTAGATACGGCACAATGATCCTTTTCAACAACCTTAAAGAGTATAACTTCAGTTTTCGAGCTGTAATCCATACACTTACTTACATATTTGGTGTTCTGTCGATGCTCTACTAAAGACTATATTTATATCCGCCTTGGGAGTTGCTTAACTTTTTGATTCTAAAAATAATTTATAGTTGCTTGCAAAATTTCAAATTTCGCTTTATTTTTCCAGCTAACGACGAATAGAGAAGGGGATTTGAAACTTTTTTTATATTCAGTTTTGTATCTTTTGATTTATATCAGTTCAAAGTTTGCAATGTTAATTTAAGACGGAAACTTTATAACAACTTTTTTCCACTCATACATTTACATATTTACATACACAACAGTACAATGACAATATGAGAGGTGGAAATAAGATATAAATATTATTTAAAATATATACAGAAAACCGTTAGCATTAAACACCTGTTGTTGTTGTTGTTGTTGTACAGTTCATATCTTCAAGCCATAAATTTTGTTTCAATTACCCTTTTGTTTTATTATTTTATTGATAAAACCGAATGAATAACAAAATTATTTTGTGAATTTAAACAAGAAATAAATAAAAGTAAAATGAGAGCGAATTAAGGAAACAGCACATTTAAAAAATCATATATCACGTAGGTTTCTCTCAAGAGAGTCATTGTAAAATTTTTTAATTTTCGCTTTTTGCAAGCAATCAATGTATCTACCCACTGTATTAATCTTATATCCTCCTTTGTCATATTCTATCGCTCTTCTTGATATGAAGGCAACTTAAAATAAATAGTTTTTTTACCTTTACTAAATTCTGTATAAATTTTGCAGGTAATTTTACTTTATTATTTAGTATTATTATTCATTATTTATGAATATGAATTTTTAAGAGAATCCTTATTGTGATAAATTTTTGGGACACTTAAAAGTTTCGTATATCATATCAAATAACGGGTGGGCAAATTTGAGGTTAGTAAGTGAATGGTCTGTCATATATATATATATCAAGATGAAGCTGTCATCCTTTGACACTAATTTATTAACGAGTTGAAAAATTTTATGCATGGAACCTACATTCTTCAGCAAGGAAAACTTCACTATCCAAATGATGAAATTGTTACTTCATCAAGTCGTTAACTGCGAACAGTTTTCCCTCGTAATCGACCTCCTTCTAACGTGTGATCAGATTTAAATCCGCGCCTGGCCATGAAGCCATGAAGGCCATGAAGATGGTGGATCTAACCACTGCATAATTTGGAACGTCATGCTCGTCCTAGGAAACCGAAGCCATAATTCTACGCAACAGAACTTTCTAGTTGCACTTCGATGATTCCAGAGCAGGGCTGCAAATCATCACTCCTTGCTTAAAAGTTGGAGACTTTCCAACTCCTGTCCAGAACACATGTCTAGCATGCTCACTGGACTGGATCATTCACTTAGCGTGTCATTAACAGTGAGTTGATCCTGGCCACCATATTAACCATTATACTGTTATGGGGCCGCGAAACCACAACCACCACGATACTCCCATATAGCGGCCAACCTCAATGATCAGCCAGAGAACTACTAAATGTCTAAAGAGACAAATAATGAACTCTGCGGGCATTGCTGATTCCTGTGGGAATAAAGTGGAGTTTCCAGTTGTACCCCTGCTGACTTCAGGGGACTGGGCTCTCTTTTTCCCCCAGTTGCACTGTGTCTAGATAGTCGAAGTTCTACAAAGACCATATTTATGTGCCCCCGGGGGCCTCCTTCTCGCTGTGCACAATTTAATCGCTTAGTTGCATTGCTATTGTTGCTGAGAATAGACGTAGGTTGTAATAGTGCAAACATAACCGCTGTAAACCAAAGTGTTAATTAAGCATGTTACACGTTCCAACAATTGCCCATCACTAGCGGCACTTTGCATAACATTTTGCAGAAAGATCTTCATCTTCACGTTCTAGAACGAACGTAGGCCGAACGTTTCTAAGTTTTGACTGTTTAAAAAACAGAATGAACACAACGCATTTTTTAACAAAATCATCTTTAGTGACGCAGCACATTTTGAATAAAGAAAATTTTTACATATGAGGCTCATAAAATTCTCAAACAGTCCTCAAAAAACCCTTACATTTAATGAAAGTGAGCATATGATACGGTTTATGGTCAAGCGTTATCCGCGGCCATTAGTTTGTCGAAAAATTATCATAGAAATGCCGTCACTGTGAATTCTCTGCACTACTAAACCCTGATAACCACTTTTTTGTAGCCAAGATTGGCTAATGTTAACATCAGTGACCTTTGCTTTTAGCAAGAGGTCATCACAACCCACAAAGTCACCCAAAAAATTCAGATATTGCCTCGTTCTTGTAATTTAACGCCACTAGATTATTCTCTCTGGAGACATTTGAAAGATCGTGTTTATTTGAACAACCCATAAACAACTGGTGCTCTGAAAAATTAAAATCGCCGCTGTTTTAACGAGAAAAACGAAGCTTTGTTGAAAACTGTATTTTCAAATTATGTGAAAAGAGCGGACGTCTACCGAAGTGCTACATGTGGATATTTCCCCGGCATCAATAAAACTGAAGTTGTCAGCAAAACGTGTGAGTCTAAAGGCAATTTACTTCATAACTTCAAACCCGATATATCTAAGTCTACGATAAAAGCAGCAATAAAACAACAGCAGGCATTTCATCTTTGTAAAAATCATGATTTGAGTCAGAAACCAGCTAACTATAATCCATGGATGGTGAAGTGGGTATATTTGTTCTTTTTTTGATTGAAATAATTTTAAAATTAATTTTTTTTTAAAAAATTAATGCAAGAATGCCTTTTTATTGAATAAAATAAATTACAAGAATTACGGAAGAACACAAAAAGTAAATTAATTTTGAAAATTCCGTTTACCATCTCTGATGCAACAATAGAAAAAATGGCGCTATAAAAATGTAAACAATATTTGACAAATATAATAATGATGAAGCGAAAAACGTTTAGCTAAGCTTGAGCAACTACTGTCTTATAAATATATCTTGGCTTCATTATTAAACTGCAATGGGAATGGCACAATGAAATGATAGATTCAAAGAACTGGCTGAGATTAGGGCATTTATTCATTTTAACTGAAAAAAAGAATATTTTCCTATTTTTATTTGGATGCGGTTTTACGTCGACCCTCGTCAAATTTGGTTTGTGAACAAACCTTTGTTCTCTTTATAAAGAGAACACTGAAGATGGCAAATAGCCGAAACCGGTTTATAAAGAGAACACTGAAGTTGGCAAATAGCCGCAACCGGTTTGTTCACAAACCAAATTCGACGAGGGTCGACGTAAAACCGCACCCAAATAAAAATAAATTAAACCCCGTCGGAAAATATACGCACATATCAATATTTTCCTACTTGATAGTACGACTAAAGCTAATAAATGATAGAGAGAGAGAGAGAGTGAGCTCATTCTAAAAAATGGAAAAATAATAAATTTTAATACGACTTTTAAATGTCATATACTTACAAAAATGCCTCACAATATATCGTTTGGTACTTGCAACTACCTCTTTATGTTTTAAGAACGATATCTATCTTTTTTGCTCTTATCAGTTTGTTCATGAAATTTCTGCAATAAAAAATTGCACAGTTAAAATATGATAAAAAATTGCACAGACTAAAAACTAAAATTTTTTCACGTGAAATTTAATTTGAATTTTACTTCTAAAATATTTGATATATATGAAGACTTCGACTGGCTCTGTCTATAGCACAAACATGAAAAATTAATTCTCATTTGATTTGTTTTAAATAAAGCTTAAGATGTCTTTTAGAATTTAAGCAGTGCTGTTTGTGCATGTATAGACATTTATATAGCATATCACCCTAGAAATATTTAGCACACTGTAAATGAATTCATTATAAGATGTGTAAAACATTAAAATTTCATTATACAAACTTACATTTCTTATTGAGGTTGGCTTGAGCAAAAAAGAAAACTGCTGCACATGTACAGCGTACAACGTATAAACATTTGCCTGCGTATTTAATACCTGACGCATAGGGTTTTTAAACTTTAATAGAATTTTATAAAAAAAAAAATAGTTTCGGAACAAATTCTATTTTTTGTGTTTTTTATTTTCAATATGAAGTAAGACAGATACTTTCGTTAAAACAGTTTATGGCAGTAATTCTTTTTGCCAAACACTTAAAACATGAAATTTTAATAAACATAAGAAAATTTGTTTTAAGCCTTCGATAGCTCAGTTGGTAGAGCGGTGGACTGTAGAATTGTTTCAAAACGCAACATAGAGATATCCATAGGTCGCTGGTTCAAATCCGGCTCGAAGGATTTATTTTCAGCAATAAAACATCACAATATTTTGAATGCTATGCAAAAATAAGTCAATGAAAATTGATTTCTAGAATAATCGGCTTTCTAAATTTGGGGATGGGTGAGTGTTTACACTGCATTACATTTTCACTGCATTAACAATTGCCAGTAACCAGTAAATTTGTATTGATAATAAAAATTAACTTTCATAACCACACTTTTACTGCTTACTGGAAAAATTTGCTATAAAAATTCATTCAATGATAAATAATATTTCATTACCAGTAAATTTTTACTGACCGCTGAAATTGATACTGCATTAGGAGTAATTCTAACTACTAGAAGTTTTCTTGTAACCAAAAATTTTACCAATAAAAACGAACTGTTTTCATATTTCGCAATTAAAAAAGTGCCTTAAAATTTCCTTATCTATTTATTTCGAAAATAATACTTAGTGACATAGCTGCTATGTGTATAACATTCGTAAGTGGCAATTTTTTACTGGTAATGTTTTTAATAGTAAATTTGTCAAAATTATTGTAAATGAAAATTATTGTAAATACAAGTTAAATAACAGCAATTATACTAGTGCCGCAAAGTATACATCGATATATTCCAAAATCGCTTAGAAAGATACTTTAAAACTATCGATTTTTTAAAGTGGAATCTTTGTGAAATGACCATTTAAAAAGTATGAACTTTAAAAAAGAGAACTTTCCATCCAATAATTTTAGGAAAGGAAATCCGTTTCACTATATTTTAGAGACCAACTAATTGTAACTTCGGTTACGAAGTTCAACTAACTGGTAGCACAGATGTCAGCTACAGTCCAAAAATACTTAATTTGTGATAATATTTAATTTGAAAATTGAAAGTAAAGCTACAGTAAACATTATGAGAAAATATGATTTTTGATCATTTGTGCACTTTACAACAAATTAACTTTTATAAGAAAATTCTTTTAATATCTTCACACCTAAAATATCGGCTTTCGAGTATTCTTTCGTAAGTCTATTTAATGACTGCGGTTTGGATCCTAATCATCAAAGAAGAAAGATCGATATCATTCGGTAGAAGTTTAAAGTATGAGTTTCCAATTGAAACTCAAATTTCACTGTGGAGGTGCTGGTAGACGAATTAAGCTCACATGGTGTTAGTAACACTAGAGTGTTAAGCCCTCTCTAGCTTATGTAAACATAATTATTGAACACATCAGAATTTATTGAAGTGTTTTAAAAAGCGACACAATACCGCTTCAAAGTCATCAGTCATATTTTTATATAAAATTTTGTATCAGTAAAAATATAATAAAATTTCATCAGTCGAATTTTTTTATAAACAAATTTCATCAGTAAAAATTTTTTTATAACAAATTCTATAGCCAAAATTGTTTTTGGAAAAAAATTTCATTAGTCAAAATTTCTTTTATAAACAAATTTCATCAGTCAAAATTTTTTTTTATAAAAAATTTCATCAGCCCAACTTCTTTTAAAAAACAAATTCCATCCGTTAAAATTACTTTTATAAAAAAATTCATCAGACAAATTTTCTTTTATAAAAAATTTCAAAAACTCAGTCAGAATTTCTTTTACAAAAAAAATTTATCAGTCAGATTTTTTTTATAAAAGTTTTTCATAAGTCAAAATTTTTTTATAAAAAAATTTCACCAGTCACACTTCCCTTTATAAAAAATTTCATCAGTCAGAATTCCTTTTATAAAAAATTTTCATTAGTCACAATATTTTTATAAACAAATTTCAGCAGTCTTTATTTTTTTTAAACAAATTTTATCAGCCCAACTTCTTTTAAAAAACAAATTTCATCCGTTAAAATTACTTTTATAAAAAAATTCATCAGACAAATTTTCTTTTATAAAAAATTTCAAAAAATCAGTCAGAATTTCTTTTACAAAAAAAAAATCATTAGTCAGAATTTTTTTATAAAAAAAATTTCACCAGTCACACTTCCTTTAATAAAAAAATTTCATCAGTCAGAATTCCTTTTATAAACAAATTTCATCAGTCAGATTTTCTTTAACCGGTCATAATTTTTCTATAAATTTTATTAAAACATTTTTTTTTCCATTTGTAACTGTAAATTTTTTAAATATAAATTGTGTGAAAAATAAATATTATTTGCTCTTTATAAAAACGTCATTAAAATAGTTGTATTTAATTACTATTTACTGTCACACCTCATATTCCCTTTATTAATTTTAAAATATTTTAATTCAATGTACTGCTTATAGACATAAATATCTACGAGTATTGATTAAATTGTGGAGACCAAAGTTATCAATTAATTTCTCAAATTTTACTTTTACTCATAAATAATGAAGAGTATTTGTATTATGTGGGCGTAACTTAGAGATTATGTGTATGAATGTGCATTAACGTGCCAATAAAGGACAAATCCTTTAAACGTCCATTTATTAATTATATCAGAGCAGTGTTGCCAGTTAAGTCTTTTATGTTCAAAAATTTATGCTTTTCTCTGGCATTAAAGACTCGAAATTTGTATTTAAGAAACGTCATTTCAGTAAACATCTTTTATTAAATATTCAGTTTTTGAGGGCCCATTATAAAATCATAAAAGCATATTCAGCACAGCTGGTTTGAATTATCGTCCACAAAAAGTTAAAGGTGATTTCATTTCCAAGAGAGAAATGAGAAGCCAAGAGAAGTCAAAGCCATTTTCTATAGAAAAATGGCTGATGAAAATTTTCTATAGGAAAATGGCTAATGAATATTTTCTGTAGAAAAATTGCTGATGACAATTTTCTGTAGAAAAATGGCTGATGAAAATTTTCTATAGAAAAATGGCTGATGTAAATTTTCTATAGAAAAATGGTTGATGAAAATTTTCTATAGAAAAATGACTGATGACAATTTTCTATAGAAAAAGGACTGATGACAATTTTCTATAGAAAAATGACTGATGAATATTTTCTATAGAGAAATGGCTGATGAAAATTTTCTATAGAATAATGACGACTGATGAAAATTTTCTATAGAATAATGACGACTGATGAAAATTTTCTATAGAAAAATGTCTGATGAAAATTTTCTATAGAGAAATGTCTGATGAAAATTTTCTATAGAAAAATGTCTGATGACAATTTTCTGTAGAAAAATGGCTGCTGAAAATTTTCTATAGAAAAATGGCTGACCAATATTTTCTATAGAAAAATAGCTGATGAAAATTTTCTATAGAAAAATGGCTGATGACAATTTTCTATAGAAAAATGGCTGATGAAAATTTTCTATAGAAAAATGACTGATAAAAATTTTCTATAGAGTAATGACGACTGATGAAAATTTTCTATAGAATAATGACGACTGATGAAAATTTTCTATAGAAAAATGACTGATGACAATTTTCTATAGAAAAAGGACTGATGAAAATTTTCTATAGAAAAATGGTTGATGAAAATTTTCTATAGAAAAATGACTGATGACAATTTTCTATAGAAAAAGGACTGATGACAATTTTCTATAGAAAATGGCTGATGAAAATATTCTATAGATAAATGGCTGATGAAAATATTCTATAGAAAAATGGCTGATGAAAATTTTCTATAGAAAAATGACTGATGAAAATTTTCTATAGAAAAATGGCTGATGAAAATTTTCTGAATGAATGAATAATGACGACTGATGAAAATTTTCTATCGAATAATGACGACTGATGAAAATGTTCTATAGAAAAATTTCATCAGTTATCATCAGTCACAAAGACAGAAACTTCTGCGTCGTTTCTGTAGTACCGTAAATATGCCTGCCGGGAGAAGTCAAATCAATTTTCTATAGAAAAATGACTGATGAAAATTTTCTATAGAAAAATGGCTGGAAAATATTTCTGTAGAAAAAATTATGAATAACGATTTTTTTTAAAGAAAATTTTGACATAAAATTTGTATGACTCATTAAAAATTTTGCTTTAAGAAAAATTATAGCTAATGACCACTTGAAGTTTTTATGCGATCCACTACTCTCTTTTCACAATCCCGTTTTGAACTAGTCTCCTAATTTGACACATGGATTCATCCAATTATCTGGTTTGAAATAGATCCTAAATGGCAACTTTAACGCAGTGCGGGCTTATCTTAAGGGAAATATCATATCAAATTCTCTGGGAGTGGAGGCATGTTAGTGAGACTTCCAGCCTCACAGTAACCAGCTGAAGTCCGATTACCCCGCCCTCACACCGGTGTTAAAGTAGAATATGTAACAATTCGATTTAAAAGCGTCTAGCGTACTTGGAATTTATTGTAGCCTGACTAGCAGGCGTTGTAAAACAAGTTTTTTTAAAAATTTGATTCATCAAAATTATTTCGTTGTTTGGTTGTCCTCCGCGGCTTGAGAATGATGCATTCGCATCGAAAGCGCTCACCATTGCATACAAATCAGCCTGTTAGGACGGAAAATGGCAATATTATTATTTCGTAATTTTATTCATCGCCGAATACCTGGTCTGTACTACATTCATTTTGGTGTTTATCTTAAATTCCTTTAAATATCCACCAACTTCCTCCCCTGTCTTTCTTTGTCTCTCTCTTTCTCATAGGCTTTAGTGATAAAACCTAGGTATTGGTCCAAGAAAGACAAGTCCCCCAAATTGTTTATATAAAATTGTTGGAGCTGAGATATTTTCTGGCGCTTTTTGTTTACAAAATCAAACAATAGTTTCACCAGTTTGTAATTCATCATTATAAATTTAACCACATTTTTGCAAGTCTACAAAATTTTTATAAAACAGAATGAGAATTCTAACAAACACTAACAAATATACAGCATTTCTCTGCTTTCTGTTTTCATCTTTAATTAGCTACCAACCTACTTGGGCTTACAGACGTAAGCTATTAGTAAAAAATTATACCGATTTAGCATAATTTTGCTTTCACAAAAGAATGGAAAAAAAACAGTGTTGTCAAGAGTTTGTACTTTTTAAAACTACAATTCGTGAAAAAATACATTTTACTTGGGGGATTATTTTTAAGCCGTTAAGGCATGTATTTAGAAATGCGAATGAAATATTTTTAATGCCATTAAAATTGTAAAGACAAAATGAGAATTTTAAATGAAATCGAATGCAGTATAAAACTTGAACACAAACACAAACGCCCAGAAAAACTATAATTTTTAGTTAAAAATACATAAGTGTTTAGTTTAAATTTTTTATATTTATTTTTAAAATTTATTACTCAATTTAAATAATTTAATATTTTTAAAAATCCAGTGATGCCATATTATTAGAATTAGTAACCTTTACAAGATGTAGAGGAGATAAACACAAATTCTTTAAATTGTGTTATTTATTAAATTGCATTCGTTTTGGTATTCTTTTTAGTTTTTCCCAATGCTATTTTTTGTAACTTCTGGCAACACTGTAAAAGTATTTAAATGCAAATTATACAACAATTTATGCTAAACATGTTGCCACAAATATTTAATTTAATTCGCTTACATAAACCCACAACAAGCAACCAGTAAGTTAATAAAGTATTTGAATACAACCATTTATTGTTTCAAGATTCACATCATAATTAAATGCTATCGCCTATGTATCTTAATTTCATTGGTATTATTAAGAAAACCATACACAAAATCTTTGTTTTTATATTGATGAATTAAACGAAATGCACAATTGAATTAATTAAACAATCTAGTCAGCCAAGGACTTAATCAAACCACAAAAAATATAATTTCACATTTCAATTCCATAAATCATTGAATAGACAATTTCAGTCATTTACAACCTGATTTGCATTTTAATTGAAAGCTTATTTATTGGATGAAAAGAAAAAGCGCGATAATAATTACAAAAAAAAAAATAATTTAAAAAAAATGTTGAGTCATCAATTTTGGATATATCTATTGCACCTGTGGATGCAGTGTCTGTATTTAATTATCTAATTATCTAAAGCTGAAATTGTCATATAAATCGGGTCCTGATGATATTCCGAGTTCTTTTCTCATCAATTGTGCTACTGCTTCTTCTCCTATAACATACATTTTTAACTTATCAACTAAATATGGTTATTTTCCTACATTCTGGAAGGATTCATTGATAATTCCATTCCATCCGGCTGTAAAAGTAATATCGAAAATTATAGGGGCATTGCTAAGCTTAGTACTCTGCCTAAACTTTTTGAAAAAAAATTATTACGGATCAAATTTGTCATCCAGTCTCATCAATTGTATCGCCAGTTCAACATGGTTTTCGAAAAGGTTGCTCAACAATTACAAATATCTTACATTTTACAACTGTTATTAATTGCGACTTTACCAAAGCCTTTGACAAGGTCAAACATAAGCTTTTATTACACAAGCTTAATTACATTGGATTCACACTTGACTCTCTTAAAGATGGATTTCCTCTTATTTGTTGAACAGAATACAGAAAGCTTCCTTCAGGAATCTGACATCCAAGCCGATTCATGTTAAATCTGGTGTGCCACAAGGTAGCCATCTTTGACCGTTGTTGTTTTCTGTATTCATCAATGATTTACCAACGGTAATAAAGTTTTCAAATATCCTCATGAATGCTGATGATGTCAACATTTTTTAAGTTACAATTATTATCCGGATCATATCTTCTTGCAACATGATTTGGATGCGATTAGTTCCTGCCGCAAAATTATTCTTATGCAGCTTAATTATAAAAAGTGCAGCAATATGTGTTTCTTTCGTAGAACACATTTTAATATTGAATATGTCTTGAACGATGGAATATATTTTTTTTTAAAGAGAAGTAGCACTTCAGGCAACAATGCCTATTTAGTCAAGTATCGTGCTACATTCTTGAGGAAAGGAATAGAGAAGAAATGAAACAGGTGATTAAAGTAGAAGGACCGTCGGAAATTAACTGCCATATAAAAGACAGCACAGCGACGAGTAACTATGCCTTCATCGTGAGCAGCCCCACCGACAGTCAATTTTTATTTTTATGCCAGCGATATTCACATCGCCAATAACAGGCCAGTGGCTTAAATCACACGATCTGGCTGGTCACCCCCCCGGGGGCACATGATAGTCTTTTTGGAACCTACTATTCCATTTAGACTGGTGTCTTGCGGGGTAAAAGGGGGCCCAGGCCCCTCAAAGGCTAGTAGGAGTCACCTGGACAATCCACATATTTCCACGGGAATCAGTACGCTCGCAGAGTTCACTATTTGTCTCTTGAGATAATTAGCTGTTCTCTGACTGGTTATTGAGGTTGGCCCCTATATGGGATTATCGTGGTGGTTGTGGTTTCGAGACCCTCGTGAGAGTTTGTGGGTCGGATCATTCACAATGAACACAATGAATGGTTCAGGTCCAGTGAGTATGAATGTCGTCGTGTTCTTAATTATATTAAGCTTCATGCGTTCTGGACCAGGAGTTGGAAAGTCTCCAACTCTTTAACAAGGAGTGAAGGCTGCGACCTACTTCGGGCTTTCGAAATTGCTACTAGGAGTGACCGGAGGATATACGTATTCGATGGCCTCCTAGGGCGTGAATGACGTTTGAAAATTATTCAAAGTGGTTTGACCGCCATCTGATTATGACTACCTAGTCGATGCAGATGTAAATCAAATCACATCATCATCTGGCTGGCCTCTCAACTGCTAATTGTCATGAAATTATGCGATCGGGAAATTTAGTTTGTAATAAATTGATTGTTTCATTGGGCAATTGAGTTCTTAGCATCTTCCTTGACCGTCACTGCATTTCCATTCTCATCTTCAAAAAACGGCGCAATACGCCTCCAGACCACATAGCGCCTAATACAATGACACGTTGAGCATGAAAAGGCTTCTCAATAATCGTTCTAGGAACTTCAGAATTCCAATTTTTTTTTAAAGAGAAGTAGCACTTCAGGCTAAAATGCCTATTTAGTCAAGTAGCGTGCCACATTCTTGAGGAAAGGAATAGAGAAGAAATGAGACAGGTGGTGAAAATAGAAGGATCGTCGGAAATTAACTGCCATATAAAAGACAGCACAGCGACCAGTGACTATGCCTTCATCGCAGAGCAGCCCCCCCGACAGTCAATTTTAATTTTTATAGTGAAAAAAAGACAAGGTCTTCATTGGGAATCGAACCCTCAACCGCCACACTGAACAGCTAGTACACTACCTACTAGCCTACAGGGGCACCTATTAAAAAAGGGGAATATTACAAAAAGTTGAAGCAATATCTGATGTGGGTGTTTTACTTGATCCTAAACTGAATTTTACACGTCATATATCATTTACGCTAAATAAAGCCCGATCTGTCTTGGGATTTATAAAACGCTGGGGTTTGGAATTCACTGACCCTTTTATAAGGAAGCAATTGTACACATCTTTAGTTAGACCTATTCTGGAATATGGCTCTATAGTTTGAACCCAATCTACAATGTCCCTATTAATACTGTCGAATCTGTTCAGAGACAATTTTTGCTCTTTTGCCTTTGTGGCCTGAACTGGAATATGCGAAATCCATCCATCTTATAACAATAGACTTACTTTATATAATTAAACTTCCGACGCTTAAAAATCGTAGAACGATGTTGAATATTAATTTCGTCCTTAATCTTATTAAAGGAAATGTGTCCTGTCAATTATTAATAAGTAATATCTGTTTTAATGTTCCATCACGTCCTACACGGAATTTTATCCTGCTATCCATGCAATGCTAACTGGGATTCGTTATTAAGGATTTTTTTTCCAGGCACTGTTAGCAGAGAAGTAAAATATTCAAGCTTTCAACTGTAAACTTTCCAACACTTTTAGAAATCATAAAATACTTGCTGACGGGTGGGCAAATTTGAGGTTAGGCAGTAAATTATCTGTCAAATGATTGAAATAAATTTGGCAAAAAGTTTGAAGATTTTAGGTATGAATCGTAACAACAATTTTACGCATAAAAATTTACCATCAAAATGGTGAAAACTTAACTGTGTCACTTTATATAATTGTAGTTGCTTGTCCTCGTAATCAGGCTCCTTCTGTGACAACTGTGCATAATTTTTGTTCGCTAAAATAGACGCTAATAGTGTCCCTAATAATGCGAACATAACTGCTGTACAGTATAGTCTTGATAACATCAACTCGTTGTCTTTCGCAACAACTGGGCATCGCTAGAAGAACTTTGTGCAACATTTTTAATAAACTCTTATTTGGGTACGGTTTTCCGTCGACCCTCGTCAAATTTCCGGTTTCGGCCGTTTGCCATCTTCAGTGTTCTTTATGCTTATAAAGTTCAATTCGTTGTAGGATTCAGGCCGACCGATTATTGTTTTCGTTAAATGTTTAAGAATTGGCTGAACATAAAAGTGAACCAAAGCAAGGTGTTTTTGGACTTTAGGTGAATCCCATCTCAATAAACAAACAAACACGTGGCATTATTGTTCCGTATATTTTCGAAAATAAACAAAACAACATCGTCACCGCTAACAAACCATGATAACCAATTTTTTTATGGCTACGATTGGCCTATGTTGCCATCAGTGACCTTTTGTTTCAGCAAAACCTAGAACCATCTAAACAATTCAGTTATTACATGAGAAATTGCGCCTAGTTCTTTTGATTTACCGCAGCTGGATTATTTTTTCTGGAACAATTTGAAAGACAGGCTTCACGTGAAAAACCTGACGCTCTAAAAGATGAAGAGAGGCTCATAAAATCAAACAAACAATCCTGTAAAAACCATTACATCCAAAGAAAGTAACCACATGGTTTATGGTCGGGTGGCATCATCGGCCCGTATTTTTACAAAAATGGGAAAGAAAACGCCGTCACCGTGATTTCTCTGCATTACCAAAATCAATTTCTGTGGTCACAATTGGCTAATGTTGACATCAGTGATCTTTGTTTTCAGCAAAACGGTGCCACAAGCCACCCAAACAATTTAGAGTTATTGCATGAGAAATTTTCTGGTCGCTTAATTTCTCAATTTGGCGATGCCACTTGGCTGCCTCCTTTTTGTGATTAAGCGCCGCTGAAGTAATTTCTCTGGACCCATTTGAATGATCTGATTTATGTAAACAGTCCCCAAACAACTTGCGTTCTGAAAGATAAAATTTAGCGTTGTATTGATGAGATCAGTAAACCCTTGTTGTAAAATGTGCTTCAAAATTTTGCGAGAAGAGCGGACATCTCCTCATGTACTAAAGATAAGCATTTGCCCAGCATCATATAATATTATTAATTCCAGTATTTCTTCTTTAAATTAATATCAATAAAAGTGAAGTTTTGAAAAAAAATTTAATGTTAAAGTCAATTTACTTCCTGAATTCAAATTTGCCCACCCTGTACAAAAGTCTTTAACTATATTATCGGTAGTGCAGGGGATATGGGGGGGTTTCTCAAACCATTATTTCTTCTTTTTTCTTTTGTACAACTAAAAATATGGAATTCCTTCGAGCCGGGTTTGAACCAGCGACCTATGGATATCAGCTGCTAAACAACGCTTCAATACTTTGCTACAGTCCACCGCTCTACCAACTGAGCTATCGAAGGTCTTATCAGCAGTTAGTTTTGCCACCATAAAATAAATGTTGACCCCTATAACAGCCCACTGATATGGCCGCAGTAAAAGCAGCATAAGGCTGATATGAATGTTTGGACGAAATATAAACTGTTTCATAAACATTTTTATTAAAAAGAAGTCTAAAAATTATTTAAAACACAAGAAGGCCCTATAAGTCTTTATATTTAAATTATAATTAAATAGATGTTTTTTGTTTTAATTCAATTAACTTTAAATATACATTTTTATTCCTTAATAAAAATTTAATCCATTAATAATGATTAAATAAATTACTTTACCGATAACAGCGTAATTTTTTTGAAGACTTCTTATCAGTAAAAAAGAGAAAAGACCTCAAGGTAGAATTAAGAGATAATTTTAGGTATAGAATCTTTAAGTCTGTTCGATTTGTAAATTCTTAAGTGATCTGATTTCAAACCGGTGTAAGCTAGTTTGCTTTGTCCTGCACTTAACTTTAATATATTTTGTAGAATTTTTTTTATCAGAAATAGATTTCTTTAAAAAGCGTACTAAAAAAAATAATATATTTCACCATAACACGAGATCGATTTAAACGATTTGAATAAACGATATACCAGAAGGAGACTCTATAAAATTGCTTATTTATATCACTTTTTTAAAGCCCAAATTTATAAAATGCTTTGTAATTAGTAGCGAAGGCACACAGTTTTCACGCAAAATTTACAAAAATTTTAAAATTTCGATCGTTTTAGTCATTATTCATAAGGTGCGACCGATCGTAATAAAATCAATGGACCCGTTTGGTTTTATTTAGATCTAAGAGAGGGTAAATAATTTTGACATACAGAATCTTGAAGAGCATTTTAAAAATGTTTTCATGACCCCAAAACACAAAGAAAAATGATTAAAAGCGGCACATATACATTTCCTAATTCGAAAAATCACACGTAAAGAAGTCTTATGAAAAATACAGTGAATCATTCTATCACTACTTCACTAAAATTTTACAACCCCCCCTGGCCATGAAGCCTTAATCAGATGGTGGACCAAACCACTGCATAATTTGGAACGTCATGCTCGTCCTAGGAAGCCGAAGCTATAATTCTATGCAACAGAACTTTTTAGATTCAACTTCGATGATTCCAGAGCAGGGCTGCAAATCATCACTCCTTGCTTAAGAGTTGGAGACTTTCCAACTCCTGTCCAGAACACATGTCTAGCATGCTAACTGGATTTGGGAACATTTCACCAGGTAGGTGTTATTAAAGGTGAAATGAACCCGGCCACCATAGAACCATAGTCTGATATGGGGCCGCGAAACCACAACCACCACGATACTCCCAATAATCAGTCAGAGAACTATTAAATGTCTAAAGAGACAAATGATGAACTCTGCGGGCATTACTGATTCCCTTGGAAATAAAGTGGAGTTTCCAGTTGTACCCCTGCTGACTTTAGGGGACTGGGCACCCTTTTTCCCCCAGTTACATACGTCTAAGTTGTTGCTATCTCCAAAGACCATATATATGTGCCCCCGGGGGGTGGTATTGTGGACAGATAGTGTGATTCGTTTTACATCCGCACCTGACTATGTAGCCTTAATCAGATGGTGGATAAACCACAATTGTATAATTTGGAAAGTCATAAATGCGTCCTAAGAAGCCGAAGACATAATTCTAAGCAACAGAACCACCTAGTTGCAACTTTAATGATTCCAGGACAGGGCTGCAAACCATTAAACCTTGCTAAAGAGTTTGAGACTTTCTAACTCCTTGTCCAGAACACATGTCAAGCATGCTCACTGGACTGGATCATTCAGTTAGCGTGTCATTATCAGCGAGATGATCCTGGCCACCATAATAACTATTATACTGTTATGGGGCCGCGAAACCACAACCACCACGTTACTCCCATATAGGGGCTAACCGCAATGATCAGTCAGAGAACTATTAAATTTCTAAAGAGACAAATAATGAACTCTGGGGCTCACTGATCCCCGTGGAAATAAAGTGGAGTTTCCAGTTGACTCCCTGCCTGTCTTCAGGGGACTGGGCTCCCTTTTTCCCCCAGTTGCACAGGTCTAGATAGTAGAGTATTCTATAAAGACCGATAAATGTGCCCCCGGGGGGGATGGTATTGTGGACAGTACCCAACTTTAATACAATAATAAAGGAGATTATAACGTTTAATCGTGTGGTTTATTATTTTGTTTTTGACGACCCTGTACTTAGCTGAACCTACCTCAGCAACCAGCAGAAACGTATCGTTACCACTTTCACTTTAGTGGAGATGTTAACAATCAGAATTGCTGTATTTGGGAAAATAAGAGTCCTCCAGTGATTTTTGAAAAGCCGTTGCATCCACAAAGAGTGAATGTTTGGTGCAGTTTATAGACGGGTGGCTTTAATTTGCTGTACTTCTTCGAAAATGAGGTTGGCCAAGCATTTACCTTGAACGGTGTTTGTTATCGTGAGATATGACGAGCTTATTGTGACCAGAAATTCAGGATAGGGACCTGGTCGATATGTGGTTCCAATTGGATGGTTCCACTCGCCACAGAGCCAATGAAAGAATGTTTTTTTGCGAGAGCAATTCTGTGGCCGTGTTGTCTTGCGTCGTGGTTATAATAATTGGCCGCCACGATCATGTGGAATGACACAGTTGGAGTGAACTTCAATAATCCAAACACAATTCAAGAGTTAAGGTATGAGATAATATGGCACATTAACGGCATTGTCTCAGAGTCATTGAAAATATGAACCTTCGGATAGAGGTATGTCAACAAAAAGCTGTGGTGAGCATTTGGCCGATATTCTCTTTCACACAGAATTATTTTAAAATAATTTTCTGAAAACTTTTTTCTTAATTCACAATTAAAATTGGGCTTTTTGTTTGGACCGTTATAAAATCCCACTTTATTATTTGCCATACTTCTTTAAAAGAATAGCAAAAACATAAGCGGTTCTTCACGCGAAATGATTCTGACTTGCTTAAATAACGCTTCAAAATTTCTCAGTGCGAAAATTTTGTCTTAAAAAAAAGTTTTCTTAAAGTAGATGAATTAAGTATCAATTATTCATTTAACTATTTACAATAACAAAGACACTTTTATTTCTTAATTATTTCAGTTTTTTATTATTTTTATGGAGAAAAATTCTTAAATGTGACACCTTTTTCTTTGTAATTAAGTTTTATGTTATTTTTTTATAAAATTATATAATTTATGTATGTATAAATGTATGCGCATTATAACAAGGAATAAAATACAAAAGCAAGAACAACGAACACACAATTCTATCCTTCGCTAAGCCACAATTAATTTAGAATTCCTTAGTAGATCATTTTTTATTGCAGCCTATAACGTTTCCTGTGTAGTTTCTATTCAACATGGTTTTGCGTTCTTCATGGCATACGGGCTCTTTGTTGTTGTTTTTTTTTTGTATATTTTACTTTTACTATGCCAACAGTTTGTCTATTTACACCTTGGGATTTGGGGTTACACTAAAAGAAAAGTTATAAGAAAACAAAATATTTTAAGAGTTTGAAAGTTAAGGGTGGACAAATTTGAAGTTAGGAAGAAAATTTGACTGTTTTAGTCAAATACACTTCTTTTTGAAGACGTCCATTTTATTGATACCAATGTAAAGTTCACCAAATGTCCAAGGCAAATGTCCATTTCGAGCATGTTGGTATATGTCCACTCTTTTTTAAAAAAATTTTGAAGCTTATTTCGCAAAAAAACTTAGTTTATTTCGTCAAAGCAGTGCTGAATTTAATCTTTCAGGGCGTCAGTTGTTTGTGGGTTGTTTACGTAAACTTGGTTTTTCAAAAGGCCCTCAGAATAAATAGCCCCACGGCATTAAATCACTAGAAGGAAGTGGCCAATTGGCATCGCCAAATCAAGATATAACCTGACTGGAATATTTCGCATACAATAACTGAAGTCTTGCTACAACCAAACATCACTAGTGGCAACATTTGCCAATTGGTTTGGCAGTGGCGTTTCCTTGCTCATTTTATAAAAAGAATACGTTCCAAAGATGTTGCCTGACTATAAACCGCACCATACAGTCGTCACTTCCTCTGGATGTAATAGTTTTTTTAGGACTGTGTTTGGATTTTCGAATGAGTAAAGAAAATGTAGTTTAAAGTTGTGCCAGAAAACATTAACGAAGTGCCAGCATGTGATTGTACAAATGGTACAAATTAAGACTTGACAAGGATTAAGGCGATGTGGAAATTATCCTGTTTGCAAAAATGTAAGACATCGAAGCAAAGAACCACGATCCAGGAACCAGTCTCAGTAGCGAACGATGGGTAGGGTATATTGAGATACAACCATGTGGGCCTGGCCTGTCTGTCTTACCACTGGTTAAATACGATGCGTCTACCAAAGCCCCCAAGGTGTACAATGCAGCCCAGGTAGCAATTTCAAAAACATAGGAGGCAGAGCCCTGCCCTTACTCCTTCCTTATATCCGGGGACTATCTACACTTTTGTCGCCCTGCAACAAAAGGCAATAATTTGCAACAGCAAATTATATGGAAAAAACACACTTTTCCACGGTTTGTGTTTAAACCACGCTACTCCTCGAACGGCCTCACCAGTAATCGGTACTAGTTGATAAATCAATGGTCGGACTTGGAGTGTCCTATTTTACCAGTTTTAAACTCTTGCTACCTTAGGCGACTGGTGCCGCCCTTTATCCCCAGAAACTACATGTTCAACTACAGATCCATCAAGACTGCGTGCGCCCAGGGAAAAGAGAACCATGCGATCACTTTCTTCGGATGTAATGGTTTTGGGAGGACTGTTTGTAGAATTTCTGAGCCCCATATGCGATCATTCTGTTTGAAAATGAGCCTCAGCCCTAGCGATGATTTTGTTAAAAATGCGTTGCTTTCGTTTAGCATTTCAAACAGCCAATTCACAAACGTGCGACGTAAGCTATGGTCGGTCGCTTTTAATTATTAAACGCGTTTAACTTTATAAGCATAAAGATAACGATCTTTATGTAAAATGTTGCACAAAGTGCGTCTAGTGATGTGATTTGATTTATATCTGCACCGTTTAGGTAGTCATAATCAGATGGTGGTCAAACCACTTGAATGAATTGCAAACATCATTCACGCCCTAGGAGGCCATCGAATACGTATATCCTCCGGTCACTCCTAGTAGCAATTTCGAAAGCCCGAAGTAGGCCGCAGCCTTCACTCCTTGCTAAAGAGTTGGAGACTTTCCAACTCCTGGTCTAGAACGCATGAAGCTTAATATAATTAAGAACACAACGGCATTCATACTCACTGGACCTGAACCATTCGTTGTGTTCATTTTGAATGATTTGACCCACAAACTCTCACGAGGGTCTCGAAACCATAACCACCACGATACTCCCATATAGGGGCCAACCTCAATAACCAGTCAGAGAACATCTAATTGTCTAAAGAGACAAATAGTGAACTCTGCGAGCGTACTGATTCCCGTGGAAATATGTAGATTGTCCAGGTGACTCCCACTAGCCTTTGAGGGGCCTGGGCTCCCTTTTACCCAGCAAGACACCAGTCTAAATGGAATAGTAGGTTCAAAAAAGACTATCATGTGCCCCCGGGGGGATGCCTCTAGTGATGCCCGATTGTTACGAACATCGTTGGGCTTATGTTCCAAGCTTATTCTCAATATTTTGTTGTACAGGGACTTGTTGGCGTTACTGCGAACGACGCCGAGCATATTGTTTTGATCTATTATCACCAACCATACCGTTAAACTTGAATTTAGCTATTAAATTACTTACAGTGGTCTCAGGGGCCTGATTGCAAGGAAAATCTGCACGAATTGTACGGAAGTGAAACACAAAAATTTTCACCATATTGAGAAAATTTTCAAAATTAAATTGTTCAAAAAATTTCCATGTTTAAAATTTCGCAATTTTCTACTAAATAAATGTCAAAGAATGACAGCTCACTTCTTGATACTTAATAATTTGGCAGACAATTTATTTCTTGGCCTCATGTGTGCCCACCCATTATTTTCTGCTTACTCCTTAGATGTGACCGCTATTTCACCTTTTAATCATTAAGCTAGATCTTATTAAACTGACGAGTTAATATCGCCCTTCAAACGTTTCCATAAATGGCATTAAAAATGTTCACTTATTTTTTTGTGACTGTACAACTTGGGAGCAAAAGTTGCAACCGCAGGCAGCCTTAAAGCAAGAAGGAACAAATAAACAATCCTGCAAATGCACACAAGCAGAAAACCAGTACATATAAATAGTTTAGTTTCTATGTAGGAATTTATAATGTTAACAAAATGGCCTTTTCCTTCAAAGTGACTATAGTTCGTGTTACCAACTTAAAACCTTTTCGCTTTTTTTTAGTGCGCTACATTTAAGGCTGAAATAAATAGTAATTTTTGTTAACTTCTTTATTTAATTCCAAAAGTGAAACTGATTTGAATTTTTTTGCATTAAAAATTTCACACTTCATTGCAGGGGGAATGGGGGGTGAAAGTCTTAAGTTTATGTTGAATTTTAGCATACTTTTGGGCTGCTGTTGTTAGGTGTTGCGTATATTAAATTCGTTTAAAACGATTAAAGAGCATTTTACTTCATTTTATTTTTGTTTTTTTTTTGTTTGCAGTTATATTTGCCTTGAAAAATGTCTGCCTTCTCCCATTTCCTGTTCAGCAATATTTGCTTGTGTTGGCAACATGTCTGTCTGCTAGCAAAAGAATGAATGTAAAAATGCATGTTTTTGTTTGAAAATTTTTCTTCATGCCTTCAAGTCCTAAATGTACAATTATTGCTGCAACACGTTTTACAAGGAATAAAGTTATAAGCTATCTGTATGGGTTAGTGTGTGTGTGAGTGTGCTGTGTGTGTGTGTGTGTGTGTGTGTGTGTGTATGCATTCATGGTTGTTTTTATGTGTTTTAATGTATTACATTGGCTGCCATGTTTGCTTGAAAGTATTTTGATACTTAAGGCACTCTCTCTCTCTCTTTCTCTCTGTCTTGCTCTTTTTGCATGCTGATGTTTTGTTTTAAACTCGAGCTGCAGCAGTTGAAATTATGTCTTGTTGTAGCTCTCGGTTTTTGCCTTTTTTTTCATGTTGTGTTATAAAATTTCTAGGGAGAAATTTGTAAGATTTTTCATTTTCATAATGCGCATTTTAAGCAGCTTCTTAAGATTTTCTTTTTTATATCAATGATGTGGAAAGTAGGTTCAAAGTGTTGTATTTCATTGTGGCTCTACTACTTTCATTGAGTAGCTTTTCTACAAAATTTCCATTATTCAGTGTTTCTTAAATGCTTTTACAGCAACAGCAACAACATAACAAAATTACAAAGTTTAATTTTCAATGAGAAAATATTATTCAAGTACAACAAAATTAATACCGTGAAAATTTTTATTTGCTAAAGGTAGGAAAACTGAAAAGAAAATGCCTTTTCAAAAATATTTAAAATACAAATCACTAATAACTTCCATGTAGGAACTTCATTAAATTATATTTACTCTCTTAAAAATAGATGGCACATTAATTGTGTTCTCTTTTTAATCGTTACTTGATTTTAACGTGTTCTAAGCTTTAATTGAATCAGGAAAATTAAACCCGACTATTTCCACTTCATTTTTATCCAAAAAATCAATAAACTCCGATAAAGAAATAAAAAACAAGTTCAGCAAAGCACTTAAACTTAATTAAAACTTGCAATCGTTTAAATAAGTAATACATACAAACACGCTAACTGTTAGTGCCTTTGATGTCACTGTAGTTTTGTTGACAACACTGTTAAACCGTATATATACTTTATGACTTTATGACCAAGCAACTTTTATAATCGACCTTTATTTAATACTGTCATACCGTTCTAAATTGAGATTTATATTTTTATGAGTAAAAATGTCTAGGATGAAAAAATCTGGCAACCTTTTTTTAATTCTTTTTTTTATAATAGATGGGCAAGTTTGAGGTTGTCAAGTAAATTGTCTTAAAACATACAATTTTTTTTAACAATTTTAGTTTTATTAACACCAATGTAAAGCAAAAATATGGAATTGTGGATGGAATATGATGTCCGCCAAATGCCGGACCTTTTGCAGGTCGGTAAACATCCGCTCTTTTTACAAAATTTCGAAGCACATTTTGCAACAAAACTTTGCTTATTTCGCCGTATTTCGTCTTTTAAAGCACCAGTTGTCCATCGGCGTTCAATCACAAGAAAGAGCCATGCAATTGGCATGGCCAAACCGAGAAATTACGCGCCCGGAAAATTTCTCATCCCATAAATGATTTATTTGGCTGGCTGTGCAAAAAATTACGAACCAATAATGCCGCCTGATTACAAACCGCACTATGCGGTCACTTTCTTTGGAGGACCGTTTCAGGATTTTGCGGGCCTTATATGGGACATTGTTTATTTACATAATCGCCTAGTTGAAAATGAGCCTAATCACTAAACATTTTGTTGATTTTGTTGAAAAGTGCGTTGCTTTCGTTCGTTATAGAAAATGTTGCTGTAAGTGATGTCCAACTGCTGCACATGGACGATATGATGTTTCAGGCTCAATCTCGGCATTTTTTTATACAGCGGCTGTATTTGCCTCACTATGGTCTATTGTCAGCAACAATACCATGAACTTCGAATTTAACGATTTAGCGCACAGTGGTTTCAAATGAAGCCTGAAAAAGCTGTTCCAATTTCACTAAGTGATACCGTATAATTTTCACCATTTTGATAGTAAATTTTCACAATTGAAATTCTTTGCTCAAGGAAACTATTTCATGCTTAAAATTTCCCAACTTTTCAATAAATAAATCTCAAAGGATGGCAACTCAGTTCTTCACATTTACTCATTTGACAGACAATTCACTTCCTGAGCTCAAATTGTTGCATCCGTTACTTTATGTCTATGCCTAAGCAACATCTATAGTAGAAATTTTGTTGCCATACCGCTCGAAACTGTTTTAGTTCTCTTTTATATCTGAAAGCGCTTTAAAAGGTCATTGTAAAGACAAATAAGAGATATTTATTTAATATGTTTAATATGTTTTTCAGCGTGTGTGTATGTATGTTTGGGTATTTGTGTGTGTGTGTGTGTGTAAAAAGCTTAGAAAATTTTAATGCACTTTAAATCCTCTTTACTATTTCTTTTCAAAAAATATATGAGCAAAAAATGATTGCAAAAAGTGATTGAAAACTAAAACCAATGCTGATACTATTTAAGAACTACTGTTTTATTTGGTTCATAAAATAAATTCTCAATACTTTTTTTTACTAGAATACAGAAGAAAAGTTTTATCATAAAAAGTGATTCATTTGATAAATATGAACCAAAAGTTTATTCGGTTTTTTTTAATTTCTTTACTCAATGTACTCGTAAAAAAATATTTTAACTTAATTTATACTTTAACGATTGGTAAATAAGCCAAAGGAAAAATCTTAGTGGAATGTATTTTTGCTTCAAACAAAATTAATGATATTTGTTATTTCTCACTTAGCACTCACTCACTCTATGTGAATAATAATTTATTTATTTAAAAAACAATCATTTAAAATAATGGTTAAAGATAAGGATTTAAAAAAAAAAAGTCTACTAAAAAATAACAGTAAAACTAAAAATTTAACAGACAGCCCGGCGTAGATGGCAAATTGAGCCACATTCTTGTAAAATGTAGATGTGTTAAGAACTGGAAAAACCAGGATAAAAAATACTACAGCCTTTATTAAAATAATAGATTTTCAACGAATAAAGATAAAAGTAAAATTAAAAACACAGACAATTTATTAAAAAACTAAATAAGTGCTTTTTTAAAATTAGTACTTTTCAAATTTACTTAGGCAGTTAAAATGACGCTATACTTAATTAGTTTTCAATATCTCATTTCCAAGTGAAACAAAAAATTAGCATTTTTTGATATTTAAAAAAATGTCGAGCGGGTTTCAAAATTATTTTAGAAGTGCAGTACAGTATCTAAAGGATGAAGGAGATACTTTTTCTATTAAAATACTTTTTGTGTGCTTTAAAAAGGCATATTAAATATATAAAGGGTGTTTTTTTAAGCCCGATAGAAGTTGAAATTGTAAAAAATAACACAAAAAATTAAATTGAAATCAAAATTTCTTTTTTATTCGAAGGATCAATACGTGACATTAACATTTGAAAATAATTTCGGGCATATGGGCACCGCGGCTGTTCTTGACGAAGCGCATTCTGGACGTCCAATTTTGGGCCACTTTTTCGAGCACTGCTAGGCGTTTGTCACGAATAACACGAACAATGCTGTCCTCCAAGGCGTCAATTGTTGCTGGTTTATCAGCATAAACCAGTGACTTCACGTAGCCCCACAGGAAATAGTCGAGTGGTGTCAAATCGCACGACCTTGGAGGCCAATTGACAGGTCCATTTCTCGAAATCAACTTATCGCCAAATTTTGATTTCAATAAGTCGATGGTTGCGTTCGCTGTATGGCACGTAGCGCCATCCTGTTGAAACCACATCTCGTCCGGATCAATGTCATCCATATTTTCAAACAAAAAATCATTGATCATGGTGCGGTAACGATCTCCATTGACCGTAACGCGAGCTCCGGCCTCATTTTTGAAGAAATAAGGTCCGATGATGCCACCAGCGTGAAAACCGCACCAAACGGTGCATTTTTCTGGAAGTAATGGAGTCTGTAGGGTCTGTTGTGGATTGGTCTCACTCCATTTGCAATTTTGCTTATTAACAAACCCGTTAAGCCAAAAATGCGCCTCATCGCTAAACACAATTTTGCGCTAAAACAACGGGTCAGTTGCCAACTGCTCTAGAGCCCAATCGGCGAAAGAACGACGCATATAATGGTCTCGTGGCTTCAATTCCTGCACCAGCTGGATCTTATACGGGTGTAGGCCGAGATCTTTGCGCAAAATTTTCCACGTAGTGGACGGACAGAGCCCCAATTCCTGCGACCGACGACGAATTGATAAATTTGGATCTTCTTCCACACTTTCGTTTACAGCGGCGATATTCTCTTCAGTTCGCACATTCCTTCGACGTGTTGGTGTTATTGCATCCTCTAGAGAGTATGTGGTACGAAATCTATCGACAGTTCGACGAATGGCTTGTTCAGATGCACGATTATGTACGCCATAAAAATGACGAAGTTGTCTATAAGTTGCGCAAATCGACGACTGATTTTCAAAGTAAATTTGGATAATTTCGTAGCGTTGTTCAAGCGAGAGTCTATTCATGATGATTTGTCAGAGTATACTGAAACAAATAAAAAAAAATGTTTCATCAAAATTTCATTTTTTGTGTTAATTTTTACAATTTAAAGTTCTATCTAGCTTAAAAAAACAACTTTTATTTATTATGAACTATTTGCTCTATCACATAAAAATTTATTTAACTTTAAATATCTTTAATAAATATCCTTTTTTCTTTTTAACGATCTTTTTTATATTTTTTTCTATATTTCGGAAAGCTTCTTCAGGAAAAAATTATTATTTTTGAAAACAAAAAATTTTTGTTTTCGAAAATATCGAAATATCGAAAAAAAATATATAAGAAAGATCGTAAAAAAGAAAAAAAAGATATTTATTAAAGATAAATAAAAAAAAATCGTTTAAAAAAACTATAAAAATTTAACTTTAAATTTAAATATTTATTTATTTATTATTTATTTATTTATTCTTTAAGCAGCGCAAAAAGTACCAAAAGGAAATGGTAAGGACAAATCTATTTAATCCAAAACTATCAAAGTAAGTAAGTTTAAAAAAGGCTCTTAAAGTAACATACAAAATTTTATAAAAAAGGTATTAGAGGTACCTTTCGTACTATTTGCTGAGATTAAATTATATAACTTTAAAATAAGTATGCGATATAAATATTTTAAAATTTTATAATGTCGGCATTAAAGGGACAAAAATTATAGATTGGTACTTTTTCATATAATACTATATAACGCTGCTATTACTAACTTTTTGTTTTTTTTTTTACGTAAATAATTTTTAGTCAAGTGGAAAAGGTAATAAAATAATACTTTATATTATATGTATATATATAAATTTATATGCTTAATTTTTTTGTACAAAATAAATATTTATTTTGTCCTTTAAAAAATGTTGAAAAGGTTTCAACATTTTTTTAGAAGTAGAGTACAGTATCTAAAGAACAAAAAGTGTATTCCTTGCCGGTACCTTTTCTATACAAATATTTTGTTTGTATGCTTTAAAAAGGCATTTCATTCATTAAATAAAAATTTATTAAAAAAAAGTCCTTCAAGTAACCCACAAAAGTATCAAAAAGAATGCTAAGTAAAAGTGCATTTTATACAAAACTCTTAAGCCATTTAACAATTAGAGCCCTTAAATAACAAACAATATTTTATACATTATTATATTCAATATTATAATGAAATTGGAATTAAAAGAGGCATTAACATAAACGGGTGCCTTTCTGGTACCTTTTTGAACCTAAGCGTTTTTGGGTTGGTAAATATCCGACAGCGTAAATATGTTATAGATTTTATATTGCCAGTGTTAAAATGATAACAATTGTAAATTGGTACTTTTTTATATATGAGTGATGTTTACGTTTTTTTTTTCTTTTTTTTTTTTCTTTATCTTTGCCCTTTACTGTCAAAGCAATAACTATAAAACTGTACACAAATAATATTTAGTCAGTAGGGAAATCATAGGGATTTTAACAATTTAGTTCTTTTAGCCTTTCTCTCAATGGTACTTTAAGTTATATTTTTTTCTATTTAAAAATGTATCCCATAAAATTGAAATTAAAATTAAATCAAGCGAAATTTTAACTGAAGTAAACTACTAAAAAATGATTATGAACAAAATGAAAATGAGTAAGAAATAGAATTTGTTTATTATTTTAGTGGTGCTTTTGCATTTTAAGAGTTAGTGAAATTTTATTAGAGATAATTACTTTTATCATGCATCATAAACAAAGTAAGGTTCTGAAATATAAATTAAATAATGCAGTCATGAATCTGAAAGGTTTACAAAACGCTGTAATTTTTCTGAGGATTTAATTTAAAAAAAAATATTTTTTCCTGTTTACTTTTAATATTGTATTAATTTTGAAAAACCCTTTTGAAAAAAAATCATATATATCAACAGTATTTTTATGACACTAAGAGTTGAAAAGAAGTCATTTATAGGGACATTTTTATATTTTCTTATTGCAAGATATCACACGTAAAAAAGTCTTTTGAAAACTAAAGTCACACATGGCATCACTATTTCAATGACATTTCGCTTTCTAATAAATTGCCTTGCACTTTAAGGGCCTGCAATATATTAAGAATAAATTGCTTCGTATTAGCAATAATAAACTGAAAGAGGGAGTCTTTATCGTTTCACAATTGCAAGAGCTTAAGAAAGGCTTTAAAATGAAATTAAATGAAACAGAAGTCAGAGCATGGCCGGCTTTTCTTAAAACGAGTTACAGACATCTGGGCATCTGATTATTAAAAAAAAATGTTTAGACACTTTTCTTTTTCTAAAGATACCACCTAATGGTGTGGCGAAATACTGAGAACATATCAGGTCTTTTAGACAAGAAGTTTGTTTTTCAATTCTGGCAACACCAACAACATGATAATTTTGACATTAAGTTTTTTGACCAATTTGTAGTTGATGCATTGACAATTGTTACAATGAATTCAATTCCGCGTTAAATAATTAAAATCCACCATAAAAATGGTGGTTCTGTTAAGATTACATTTCGTAGAATTCGTGATATTTTCAGACAACATAATCATCCTTCTGAGGCCGCTAGTAAGAATTTGAGTCAACAGGCTCGATACAAAATGTGCGAACAAAAACGAGTGTTTAACCGTGTCGTTCAACTGAAAACATCGCAGCCGTGAGCCACAGTGTTGAAGCAGAATAAAATTTGTCAGTTTCGCAACAAATAGGGCTATCCAAAACCACTACATGGCGAAATTTGTGTATGCATTTTGAAGTCTTACAAGGTTCAACTAGTGCAAGAATTACTCAATTTATTCATGATCAACCGGCTGGTTTTTCTGAAAAAATCAATTTTTTTTGTGGAATTCTGAAAATTCTAGAGCAATTATTGAAAGTCCTTTACATGGTCAACGTGTCACTGTACGGTACGCTATGTGGTCTACAGATGAGCCACAGTGTTGAAGCAGATCCAAATTTGTCAATTCCTCGACGTTCTCAACAATTGGGGTTATCCAAAACCACCAAAAGGAGATCTTTGCATAAGGATTTTGAAGTCTTACTGGTGCAGGAATTCAAGCTGACTGACCATTCACATCGCCGTAGATTCGGTCAATTTATTCAGAAACAGCCGGCTGGTTTTTCTGAAAAATCAATTTTTCAGACGAAGCCAATTTTCACTTGGTTTTTTCACTACAAATAAAAATTGAGTGTCGGTGGCGCTGCCTAGTGATGAAGGCATCGTCACTGGTTACTGAGCTGTCTTATACGACAGTTAATTTCCGTAACTATCCTTCTACTTTCACCACCTGTCGCATCTCTTCTCTATCCCTTTCCTAAAGATTGTAGCACGGTACTTCACTAAATAGGCATTGTTGCCGGAAGTGCTACTTCTCTTTAAAAAAAAAATTGGGATTCTGAAGTCCCTAGAACGATTATTAAGAAGCCGTTTCATGCTCGACGTGTCACTGTATGGTACGCTATGTGGTGTGGAGCATATTGGGCCTTTTTTCGAAGATGAGAATGGAAATGCAGTAACGGTCAATGGAGGATTTAGATCTGCACCTGGCCGTAAGCCTTAATCAGATGGTGGATCATTACCACTGTGGATGGTATGTAGCGCCATCCTCGCCCTAGAAGGCCTTCGAATACGTATATCCTTCGGTCACTTCTACTTGCAACTTCAAAAACCCGAACCATCTTTCACTCCTTGCTAAAGAGTTGGAGACTTTCCAACTCCTGGTCCAGAACACATGAAGCTTAATATAATTAAAAACATGACGGTATTCATACTCACTTGACCTGGACCATTCATTGTGTTCATTGTGGTCCGATCCACAAACTCAAACGAGGGCCTCGAAATACACAGCCACCACGATACTCCCGAAGGGCCAGAGAACAGCTAAATGCCTAAAGAGACAAATAGCGGAACTCTGGGGCTTTACTGATTCCCGTGGAAATATAGTGGATTGTCCAGTTGGCTCCTGCTAGCCTTTTAGGGAACTGGGCTCCCTTGCACCCCCGTTGACACTTGTAATGACGGTGAGATTCCGTCAAAACATATTAATGTGACACCGGGGAGTTTGTGGGTCGGGTCTTTGACATGGCCCTAATGCAAATAATCCAGCGGCGTTAAATCACAAGAACGAGGCGGTCAATTGACATCGCCAAACGCGACCAGGAAATTTCTTTCGTTTGCCCTTAAAAGCAGCGAAACATAATTGTACAGACTTAACGGTCAGTGGAGATGCTAACAACTCAATTTTGACCTATTATTGACGACGTGGATATCACTGACATGTGGTTTCAACAGGACGTTGCCATATACCATACAGCCAATGAAACGATCAATTTATTACAAACTAAATTTCGCGATCCCATAATTTCATGACAATTACCAGTTAAGAGGCCAACCAGATCGTGTGATTTAACACCACTGGATTATTTTTTATGGTAATATGTTAAGGACAGAGTCTATACAGAGCCCATCAAACCGATTTCAGCCTTAAAACTCAAAATTCGTAATGAGGTTAACAAAATAGCACCGCCATTTTGCAAAAAAAATGATTAAAACGGAATGGGGAATATTTGTCTCTTTATTGTTTTTTGTTTTAGAAAACAAACTTCCTGTTGAAACACCTTGTGCTTAAAAAAATATTAATATGAAAATTTTGTTTTAATTTTTGTTTGCCATTAATTTTTTAATAATTCCAAAATTTTTTAATTTATCTAAAATGTTCCTTTTTCGAAACGCTGCAAATTATCTAATGAATAATAACAATAAACAGAAAAAAATTAATTTAAAATTCCATTTAATTTTGATGTTGCGTTAATTTTAAAAACAAATTGCATAGTTTCATGCTTCATGCATCCTTTTATTGAAATCATTTGATTAAAAAATTATGTTAACAGTTTATTGTATTCAATTTTTATTCTGAGTTGACAAGATTGAAATATTTTTAAAAATCAATTTGCTGATTTAAAATCTGTTGCAAAACTTGTTGGAATAAAAAGCAATTGTTCATTTATTTAAACAATATTTTATTAAATTTATTTCTTAGCATTTTGAAGAAAAATATTCAGTCATTTATTCATTTATTCCTCCCATCAATTTCAATATGTTTATTCAATGCAACACAACAATGAAATGATGAAACAAAATTCTAAGAAATTTGTGACATCAAATCATAGAACTTTTTTTTTTCTTTTTTATTATTTAACATTGTGCTGAGTGTGTGTTATTTTCAAAAAAGGAATAAAATCAATACATTATGTTGCTTTAAACGAAACATTTATTACATTTTATAAATTATGTTTATTTTTCATAGCATTTAACAAGTTTTATTATTATTTTGCTAACAGAAAAAGAGGAGGTTGCTTTTATATTTTCGTTTTTATTGGTAAGAAAATTTAACTAACGAATAAAAACTACTGTCCTTGATACTGTAAATATTATAAATTGTTAGAATTTAACAAGTTAAATAAGCTGTAGAATTAAATAAGAATAAAATTCAGACCAGACTTCAGACTGTCTATTCGCATCTATTGGGTTGACAAATTTAAGGTTAGGAAGTAAATTGGCTTAAAACACAAACGTTTTCCAAGCCTTTAGCTTAACTGATACCAACCTATAAAGTAGAAATATGGAAATTAATAATGGAATATCTTGTCAGGCAAATGTCCACTTCTAACACCTCGACAGGCGAAGCTTTGCTACCTAAATGCCAGGCCAAATTTTATATTTTAGAGGGTTACTTTTTTTGTGGGTGGTTAACGTAAACCAAGACTTTCACATGATCCCAGAGAAAATAATCCAGCAGCGTTAAATCACAAAAACGAAACAGCCAATTGTCATTGCCAAATCAATAAATTACGTGACTAGAAATTGCTCGTGGAATAACTGAAGTGTTTGAGTGGATGTGTGGTTTGTGGTGCCGCAATGGACACTGATGTCAACATTAGGCGATTGGGGCCACAAAAAATTAATTCAGGGCGACAGCACTTTCTTGGTCATTTTCGAAAAAATACGGGCCAATAATACCGCCTGAAAATAAAACCCACCATACGGCCACTTTCTTTGGATGTAATGATTTTTTGAGGACAGTTTATAAATTTTGTGTGCCCTATATGCAACAACTTTGTTTACTAACATAACTAGCTTTTCAGTATGGGGGTTATAGGTTCGATTCCCAACAAAGACCTTGGTTTTTTTTCACTACAAAAATAAAAATTGACTGCCGGTGGGGCTGTTCAGCGATGAAGGCATAGTCCTATACGGCAATTAATTTCCGACTATCCTTCCACTTTCACCACCTGTTTCATCTCTTCTCTATCCCTAAAGAAAGTAGCACGCTACTTGACTAAATAAGCATTGTTGCCTGAAGTGCTACTTTAAAAAAAAAATAGATGAATTTGATTTTTTCTAACTATCCGTCCATTCACAAACGTCCGATGCAAACAATGCTTGGGTTGGCTTTAATTTTTAAACGAGCTAAACTTTATAAGAGTAAATAAAATCTTTATGCAAATTTTTGCGCAAAGTGTTTCTAGCGATGCCCAATTGCTGCGAACATTGATAAGTTGATGTTGCAGGCTCATCCCCTACACTTTGCTGCATAGCGGCCATGTATACCTCACTACGGTCACTACAAGCATATTATTTTGGTCTATTGTCCACAACAATACCGTAAGTCTCGAATTTAGCCATTAAACGTGGTCTCAGCAGGAGCCTAATTAATTCTTAGTTACCAGTTTTCACTGATTTTAAGATTCACTATTTTTTAATTTCCCCCTTATAAGGGATGGGCAAATTTGAGGTTAGTAAGTAAATTTCCTATCAAATGATTAAATGCCAAGAATTAAGCTGCCTTCTTTTGACTTTTATTTAGCAAAAAAGTTAGAAAATTTTAAGCATGTAATCATACACACTAGAGCAAAGAATTTTAATTGTGAAAATTTACCGACAAAATAGTGAAAAGCACAATCAGGCTCCATTTTTGATAAATTTAGCTTTTGAAAATATTTTTCCATCACTATTTTGTAACGAGTGGGAAAATTTGAGATTAGGAAGTAAATTGTCTAGCAAATGAACTAATGTCATGACATGACAGTATTTAAAAAAAAATATTGAGAAATTTTAAACATAGAGCGTAATACGCTCTTAGCAAAGAATTTTAATTGTTAATTTCACTGTATCACTGGTTGTGAAACTTAAAGGGTCTCTCCATAGAGAAGCAATTCACTTCTATTTTTGAACTGTTTAAGGCAGATATTTGACATTTCCACAGAGTTCTCTATTAACAAATCTACAAAAAATATAATTTCATAATAAAAGGGTGCGTCTATAGAAACCCTGATATTGACATGCATTCTTTTAATTTTTAAACTATAATAGGAGACACTTTAAATTTTTAATACAAAAATAAACATAAAATTTAACATTAAACAATTGCCCAAACCCTGAGCATAAAACTCCAACTAGAACTTTTTGTTCATGTTCATGTTGGTCATACTGATTTCATACAAAATTTCATTGTTTGATTACTAAAAGAATTTAAAATTTAATAACTCTAAATTTATATAATTTATGAAAAAAAACGAAAAAAATTCATTTAAAAGACTTTTCTTCTTAAATCATATAAAAAAAAATTATGATGTTTTATAAACTAGTTGTAGGCACGACAACATCCTTTCAGACATGCTTGAATTAAATTACGTATTGTTTAAAGGGAACAAAAATGTTGCATTGTTGCAATGATCATGATTAACTTGTACGATTGTCAATTTTTCCTTAAGGGAACATTGTAGAATAATACATTATATGTTTCATGTTACATGTTTTTTGGTTACACCAGCATAAATCTTTTTAAGCGCCTACAATTGTAAAATTTTTTTTTATTTTAAAACATATTCATGCATGTGTGTGTATGTGTGTGTGTGTATATATATATATATGGTAACAATAGCTTTATGTTCAACTTCATCTTTTACTTTTGTATTCTGACGTTGAAATGTAATCAACACTGGGTGGTCAAACCATAATGGATGATGTTAATTGTGAGTCATCCCGTAACGTCAAGTTTTTAACTTAATTTGACATTTGTTTGTTTGTTTCAGTTTTTGATAACTTTAACCTCAAAGAGTTGGAGCATCGCTTTAAGATATTTGAAATCTTTTTCAAAAATTGGCTTTCAAATCAAAATGCAATTCATGCACTTGGAGTTTTTTTTTTGTGGTCAGCATAATCGATTAAATATGTCCACAATCGGAAAAATTATGCGCAAATACCTCGCCCAATTCGTTCTGCGGGAAACATTACTGCTGTTCGTGATAGTGTGGCAGAAGAGTCAACATCCTGCCCGACAATTGAATATATCATGAGCATCGCTGATGCGAATTACGAATAAAGAATTGAATTTACACGCTTACAAAGATTTAAATGACTCCAGAGCTAGAACATACTAAATATTTCAAACTTCATCAATACTTGACAAAGAAACATATTGTTACGTTTATACCTTTTCTAAACGTTTTGTTGTGAATTCTTCTATTGCAAAATAAATAACACCAGATTTTAGAGTTTTTAAACTAATTACAAGTTTATTTACTTAAACTACACACAAAGTTGACACTACAGAACAATTTTCTTAAGCTGCACGTCTTTACTTAACGAGGTTTATTTTTCAACTAACTCACTATCCACTCACATGCTGCCTTTTATATATGTCCATTAAAGGTCTAAAAAAATTAAGAATCTTTTACTTCCTCAATATCACATTTTGTTGTTGTATGTTGTTCATTCAAATGTATAGACGCCTTTAGGTGTGTGTGTGATAAAGTTTCTTCCTGGAATTTATTTTAAAATAGTTTTTGTTGTTGTTGTCTTGTGTAGATAAGTTTTCTTAGAAAACTATGCAGTCAGTAAACAGCATATCTATTTTTTTTTGTTTTGCGTGTATAACATTTCTACGCAGTTTGTAATTTGAGATTTGTTGTTGTCTTGCATGCATAAGTTTTTTTAGCAAGCCACGCAGTTAGTAAACAGCATTCCCAGTAGTTTACTATATTGCTTCATTATTTTCTTTTAAAACTTAAGGAAGACACATCCGTAACAAGATATTCGTTGGCGGTGGATTTGTTATCAACCATAATTGTTGCATTTGGATAAATGGGAATCCACGAGTGATTATTAAAAACAACCAATGCATCAATAAATAGTGAGAGTTTATTGCTGCACTTCTTCGAAACTGTTAGTCAGCCAAACAGTATCCGTAAATGATGTTCGCTACTGCGAGATAATAACGAACTTGTTGATATGTGTGTTTATCGTTAGACGGAGTTTGATTTATTTAAGTATGATTTTATGTCAAACCGCGTCCTTTTTGTTTTGTTCATAAACCAAATTTGACGCGGTTGACGTAAAATCATACCCAAATAACGAACTTCTTTACTTTTCAACAAAAAGTCACTTTAATGACACTTTTAGGCCATTTGTAACGAAATCAGTTTCATGGTAATTCCTCAACTCAACCCGAGATATCTCCAGAGAAACTGCATAAATTTATTTCGAATTTGTGCTTGTAATATTCTTCTTTTAGAATGTATAACCACTATTTGGATTTTATACTTTTCAAGTAAAAATCACATCGATGCCATTTATAACCTATTTTTGACTAAATCAATTTCATGGTGATTTTTCAAAACAACCCCAGTTATTTTCGGAACAGCTGAATAGATTTTTTTTTTAAAGATTAATTAATTTTGTTTGTCTATTATTCTGCCTTTAGCACTATTTAGACACAAGTTACAGTTTTTAAATAAAAGTCACTTTCATACCAATTTTAATAAAATAAATTTCATAGTAATTTTTGAACACAACCTCAGCTATCTCCGCAATCACTGCATATATTTGCTCGTCTAATGTTCTTCTATCAGGATGTGTAAATATATATAATTTATGGCTTGCAAGTAAGAGCTAGTTAGATGCCACTTTTAGTGGCCTGAACGATGGTGCTACTCGTCACACAGCCAACGATACAATGATTTTTTGTGCGAGAAATATAATGACTGCGTTATTCCCACGTCGTTGTGCTGTTAATTGGCCAATGCCGTTAAACTTTTTTGGAAATATTTAAAAGAAAAAATGTCAATTAGCCGAAAACAATTCAAGAGCCAATCGACTGTCTCCTTGTCTTCTCTATTTCTGTTCTTAGTGTTGTATTGTCTAGGTAGTTTATCGATGGTAGTGGTTTTGTTGCCGTTATTCATAGCTATGGCGTAGATTGTGTCGAGTTCCCTCCTGTACTTATCTGGAGTAAGTGGAATTATCCCAAGCCTGTGTATCATATGTCTAAACGCTGCTAGTTTGTGTTGGGTATGGTGGTTTGAGGTGTTGTGGATGGTAGTGTCCGTTGTTGTTGGTTTTCTATAGATGTCGAATATTAAATAGTCAGTTCCTCGTGTTATGGTGATGTCAAGATAATGTAAATTTCTGTCTTGTTCTTTTTCCATTGTGTATGTAATCTTATCATGAATTGTGTTTAAGTTTTCTAGAATTTGTTCGCCGTTGTCTTGCTCGAGGATGCATATAATGTCATCTACGTATCTATAGTAATGAGTTATTTTGTGTTTTTCCATGAGTATTTTTACGTGTAGTGATTCGAGATGTTGCATGAAAATTTCCATGAAGATTGCGGAAGTTGGGTTTCCCATACCGAGTCCGTCAGGTAATTTGTAAAAGTTGTTATTGAATCTAAAGTAGTTCTGTTTTATTATCGTTTTTGCAATATCTATAATATCAGCGATGTATTGGCTTTCGTACAAATTGTTTAGTTTGTTGCGTAGAATGTCTAAGGTTTCATGTGTTGGTATTGAAGTATATAGATCCTTGATATCAAAGGAAACGAGTCGCGTGGTTTCGGTTATTTTGATGTCCTTAAGTTTATCAGTGAGGTCTTGTGTATTACGTATAGTACATGTGTTCTGTAAACTTATCGTTTCCTTAAGCACTCTGGTGAGGTGTTTAGCTAGGTGGTATGCCGGTGCAGGTCTGTAGTTTATAATGGCTCTCATTGGTATGTTTTCCTTGTGTATTTTTGATTGTGCTTTGAGCGTCGGTGGTCCTGGATTCATGTTCATGTACATGTATACCTTTCCGTCAGTAAAAGTTTTGTAGCGTTTTAATAGGTTGCGTATTTCCTTTTGGAAGGACTCAGTTGGGTCATTCCTGAATTTAGTGCAGTTGGTCTGCTGTATAAATTGTTGTGTTTTGTCTATATACTCTTCTTTGTGCATTATTACTGTCGTATTTCCTTTGTCAGCCTTTGTAATTATTAGGTCATTGTCCCGTAATTTTGCCCTTATCTGTTTAGCAATTTTTTGCTCGTTTGGATTCGTTCTTGCCTTATTGTGTTCTTTTATCGTTTTCTCGAGTATGTCGGCCACTCTGTGTCTCATGTGTTCTTGGCGGTTGGTTGGTAATTGAGCGATAGTTGCCTCAGCATCTACAATCTGTGTTTCAATCGTCTTCTATATTCTGTCAAAAGGCAAATTATGTTTCAATCCTTTTTCCATTAGTTTTGTCTCGTTTTCATTGAATGGTATATCTGTGAGGTTTTTGACGTGTGAATGAATCTCCATCCAAAAACAATTTTTGAAAAACCTAAAAAAAAATTTTTTTTAAATATCTTCTTTAACAAAAATGTATCATAGTTCGATAATTATAGAAAAAAACTAAAAGTAGTTAATTTAAATGTTACTTCAATAAACTGTGGTAGCTTTTTATCAATGACCAACATTTTGTTGGATATCTTTTTTTTATGACTGCATCAATGATGTTCTTTGGAACTTCATACCATTCACTAAGCTCTGCATTGCATAAGTTAGGTGCCCCTGCAGGCTAGTAGGTAGTGTACTAGCTTGTAAGTATGGGGGTTTTGGGGGTTCGATTCCCAACGAAGACCTTGATTTTTTTAACTATAAAAATAACAATTGACTGTCGGTGGGGATGCTCAGCGATGAAGGCATAGTCACTGGTCGCTGTCTTAAATATGGCAGTTAATTTCCGACTATCCTTCTAATTTCACCATCTGTTTCATCTATTCTCTATCCCTTTCCTAAAGAAGGTAGCACGGTACTTAACTAAATAAGCATTGCTGCCTGAAGTGCTACTTCTCTTTAAAAAAAAAAAAGTCGTCTTTCCGTATGTAATTATAGGTTCTCACTTTGCGATCTAAAATTTCCCATAGATTTTCTATGGGATTGAGATCTGGGGACTGGGCAGGCCACTTCAAAACACATACGTCATTGAAGCCTTACTAGTCAGTTACAATCCTAGACGTGTGTGTTGGATCATTGTCATGCTGAAACCTCCAAGTTAGTGATATGTTCTCCTCTGCATATGGTAACATTATGTCGCTTAAAATCGGTCTATAGCCTACACCTGTCATTGTGTCTTTTATAGCATGAAGTGGACCCATTCCCTGCCCTGAAAAACATCCTTACACCATAACATTGCCACCACCAAACATTACAGTTCTGCTAGTATACTTTGGATCCAGTCTCCTTTCCTTTTGGCCGTCTTGCAAAAGATCTTCCATCATTCCCCCTTTAATTATACTTGTATTTGTCGGAAAATAGAACACTATTCCAACGCTCTCTAGACCAATTTATATGCTCTTTGGCAAATTTCAAACGAGCAGTGCGGTTCTCTTTTGGATATTAGAGGTTTCTTTGCAGGACGATAATAACAAAGACCAGCTTCGCTTGCGCTACGGCTAATTGCTCGTGAGCTAATATCCAATCCCAGAATATTCTTAGCTTCTCTTGATGCCATTTTCGGATATTTTTTAAATGCTCTTGCTATTAAATTATCTTGCCTTGAAGTAGTTTTAAGTTGTCTTCCTCCTGAATGCAGTGTTTTCACAGGATCTATTTCATGAAATTTCTTATTTCATGAAATTTCTTTATTCATTAAATATTTGTCACAAATATTTTTTTATTTTAATCCAGTATTAAAATCATTTATTATTTTGATTTTTAAATCTTCGCTGATATTAACTTTAGACCTTTTTTTACAAGTTATCATCTCCTTCAATTTCTCATCAATGCATTTTGATTTAGTCATCTTTCGTGCAGAAGCGTAAAAGTTCCCATTGTTTTGCCAATACCCTAAAACTTATCACTTTCACTTTTTCTTTTTAACCTTAGAACTGTCTTATTTTTGTGTTCTCTTTTTTTTCTTTTAATTTATCAAAAACAACCTATAAAATGTTATTCTAAAGACACTTTTTCAGTTTATTCAGCAATTAATTTTGAATTTCGAGTAATGAATTTTAAGAAAAGTTTCCATTGAATTGTCCAGCACTGTAATTGTCATGGATTTGATAATAAAAAAATATTAAAATAATTCTCTGAAAACTGCTTTTTGTTTTCTTTACAATTAATATCGTGCCTTTTTGGTTGGAGCACCCTTTATATTTATTTGTTTCAGTTTGAAACTCATTTTGTCATTTTTGTACAGTGATAGTTTTAAATGATAATATCGCGCCATCACTTCTATCTGCAACTTTAACTGTAATTGTGACGTTGTAACTCTTTATAGCCACTTTTGCATAATTATTTTCACTGTCATTTTTCAAAATTTATTTTTGTATTGTGTGGATTAAATTTGTCGCTCTCTCTCTCTCTCTCTGTTTGAATGAATGAATGTATGTAATATTTATGCATACGTTAATGGTAAATATGTTATATGTTTGTAATAATATATGATAAACAATATTTTATTACAACATGGATTGTGGTGTATGTTTTTAAAAAAGACAATTTCGTTGCTTATGTTTATTTAAAAACTATTTTACAATTTGTTGTTGCTGTTTTAGTTAGAAGTAAATGGAATAGTTTTCTAGTTAGAATTTATGCTTTAATAATTTTGTAAGACTAAATGTTCATTCTGGCATAAACTATTTTATTTCATATACAATACGTTTAGGATAAAGTTCGTTCATTTTAAAAACAATTAACAACAATTTGTACAATTTTACAACTTAATAGTTCATAGTAAAATGTAAGTATTAATCAAATATTTTAGGTTTAAATTTTTGCTAAAATAAACAAAACGTACCTGTTTTCAAACACCTCTAAGTAAGTAATTTACAAAAGTACTTTTGAAAAAGTAAGCAACGAAAGTATCTTTAACAAAAATTAAAGGACCATAATTAAATTTAAAAAAAATATATTGTAAATATTAACTTTAAAAAGTACTTTTGAAAAGGTCACATTTAAAAAAATAATATTTAAAAAATTTATTTCAAGAAGTATCTCTTTAAGAAAAGTGCTCTTAAAACTCGTTACGTCAAAGCCAAAAGCATTTGAAAAAGCTAAATATACCTACAGTCTAAAGAAAGAATTTTTTAAGAACCTTTTTAATTAAGAAAGAAAGAAGCCTTCAAAAAGTACCTTTAAAACAAAAAACTGTAAAAAACACCTTCTAAGAAACTTAAATACCGTCTTTTAAAAGTTTTTAAAATACTCGTATACGTCTTATTGTTGTTATTTAACTGCCTATTTTAAACTTAGTGCACTTTTAAAAAAATACAATTTTAAACAAATCTTAAAAAAAACCTCTTTAACATATAATTACAAAAAAAAAACCTTTTTAAAAAGTTTATTTCAACACTTTTATATAGGGTGGACAAATTCGAGGTCAGAAAGTAAGTTGGCTTAAAACACACTTTTCCACCTTCATTTCTATTAATAGCAATATATAAGAAGTATGGGCATTAAAAATGATATATGATATAGGGCAAATGTCCACCTCTACTACTCTAGCTTCGGTTATCACATCAGAACCAAATTTCTTTTTTCAAAGCGTCAGTTGATCCCAGAGAAAATAAACCACAACACTAAGACGGCCAAGTGACATTGCCAAATTAAGAAATCACGTGATAATTTGAATTTTTCAGGGGCCGTGTGGCTTTTCGCGCCGATAACCAATTACGTCCACAAAAAATTAATTGTCATGGTTTGATAGCGCACAGAATTCACAGTGTTAGCATTTCCTTGCTCAGTTTTAAAAAAAATACGTGCCGATGATGGCACCTGATTGAAAAGTGCACCATAGAGTTACTTTATTTTCATGTAATTGCTTTTCTAGGACTGTTTTTAGTTTTTAGGAGTCCCATATGTGACATTGTTTACATAACTTGTAACGATACGTTGACGCTGGTTGCTGCGATAGCGACAGCGGAGACCAGGATCGTTGCAATTTTTATTTTTTTATTACCTACCTTCTTGGTCCGTGGAAGGAATGGCACTCAATGCTTTATAAACGTCATAAAACTTATCACCAAGTTTATTTAGTCAATTCTTACAAGGTAGACGGTTGATAGTGGACGGTCGGGAATAGTAGCCGAAGAACGGGGAGTCAACTGGCTTAGGCGATGGGCAGCGGTAGGAACATCAGCGGTAGTACAGGCGGCACAGGTGGAAGCGGTAAGGACGGCTTCGGTAGTAGTGGCACAGGCGGCAGCGGTAAAGACGGCGGTACCTGGTAGCGATACAGGCAGCAGTACTTGGTAGGCGGCTGTACCTGGTAGTAGTAAAGGCGGCAGCGGTAAAGATGGCTGCGGCAGTAGTGGCAGAGGCGGCGGCAATAAAAGCGACAGTGGCACAAGCGGCAGTGGCAGTACCTGGTAGTTGCACTGTCGGCAGCGGAACAGCTGGCAGCGGCACAGTCGGCAGCGGCACAGTCGGCTGCGGAGCAGGCAGCAGCGGTGAAGGCGGCAGCGGTACAGGCGGCAGCCGTAAAAATGGCTGCGGTACAGGCGGCAGCATCACGCAGTAAACTAAGCACTACACCTAGCAGCAGCGATCGCGGGGAGTTCTTGGCCGTGTTGAATAATACTAAGGGAATATAAAATTCCGCAACAGCTTCAGTCGCACGGTCAAGCCAATCCCCGGTAGAAGATAAACTTCCACCAATTGCAGCTGCACTGTCGATAAGAGATTATTGCGAAATATAAAATTCCTCCAAAAGATCTCTTACCGGCAGGAGGGCTGTCTGCGGGCAAGAAGTTGTTGCGGAATGTAAAATTTCTCCAAAAGGCTCCTTACCTACAGGCGATCTACTTGCTATCTGCTGATAAGATGTTATTGCGGAGTATAAAACTCCTCCAAAAGACGGTAAAGTCAGCTGCGGAGCAGGCGGCAGCGGTGAAGGCGACAGCGGTACAGGTAACAGCAGTAAATGCGGCAGTGGTACAGGCGGCAGCGGTTCAGGCGACCGCAGCAAAGACGGCTGCGGTACAAGCGGCAGCCGTAAAGATGGCTGCGGTACAGGCGGTAAAATAAGCACTACACCTAGCAGCAGCGATCGGGGGGAGTTCTTGGCCGTATTGAATAAGACTGAGGGAATATAATGTAATAAAAAACTATTTCCTTTATGTATTTATTTAATCTTTTATTATTGTTATTCTTGTGCTCAGCTTGGAGCAGTTAAATCCAGCTCAACTGGGAGCTAGGATGAATGAACAAAGATTAATGTTAAGATTCCTAATTGCAGTCGTTTATATACTGACTGTGAGAAGAATTCTAACAGTCTAGTGCTTAATTTATTAATGTTAATTATATACAAATGTTATTATAAATATTTGTGTCAACGCGAAAAGTGAAATGTGACCCATCCTAAGTTGCATTTAATTTAGGAATGTTTTCCAAAACAAATGTATCACCTGAAACGCACAACAACAACACAAGCAAAGTCTATCCGCTGCATTTAAACTGAAGGTCATTTAATCGTCGACAGCACAAAAACAGCGGACATGTATGCACTGCTAGTGCATTGCATTTTTATTAATTTTATATCTTCTTTGCTTGTTTGTTTCTGATTGTTTGTGTGAACATTCATAATGTGTATTAGGGGGGTCCCACTATAATAAAACTCCGCAACAGCATCTGTCGCACGGTCAAGCCAATCCTCGGTAGAAGATAAACTTCCACCAATTGCAGCTGCACTATCGATAAGAGATTATTGCGGAATATAAAATTCCTCTAAAAGATCTCTTACCGGCAGGAGGGCTGTCTGCGGGCAAGAAGTTATTGCGGAATATAAAAACCTCCAAAAGGCTTCTTACCTACAGGCGATCTACTTACTATCTGCTGATAAAAAGTTATTGCGGAGTATAAAACGCTTCCAAAAGACTTCTTATCTGCCGGCGATCTTCTTGCCAATAGTTCTTCTTATTTGCTATAGTTGAATGACAACTATCAGCTGTGAGGTTTGGTCTGCATAACAGCTGACTGCGTTGATGATCTGTTTGTTCCTGACTTACAGGTGGCGCTACGATGTTCCCGACCGTTAATTTAAATCTTATAAATATAATGTAATATATTAATTATAATATAATTCATAAATCAGATAATATTAGAAATTTATATTAAATTAAGGAATGAATTCAACATCGTGTAATAATACTAATGATAATAATAATCATAATAATAATCAAAATAACAATAAGTATAGTAATAATAGTAATTCATTTTAAATTAAAAAAAATAATAAAGTAATGAAGTAGTAATATGGTGCAGGTGAGAACAAGGTACGACTTTCACCGTTACAAACTCCCTAATTGAAAATGAGCCTCATAACTAAAAATTATTTTGTTAAAAATTGCGTTGTTTTCGTTCAGCCAATTCAAAAACTTTCTTTAATTCATAAGCGAGTTGAACTTCATAAGCGTGAAGTTTCTATGGAAAATAATGCACAAAATTCCCAATTTTTGCTAACGAATTGATGGCTCAGGCTTATTCTCAACTTTTTGCTTTACAGCGGCCGTGTTCACATCACTACAGCCACTAAGAGCTAATTGTTTTGGTCTACTATTAGCAACAACACTATAATCTTCGAATTTAGAAATTAAATTACTTACAGTAGAGGAAGCCTGATTGCGAAAAATAAAGTGGTCAAGAAAAACTGCTCGAATTCGATCAAGTGATACAGTGTAATTTTCACCGTTTTGATAGTAAATTTTCGCAATTAAAAATTCTTTGCCTACGAGTGTAGCATTCCATGATTAAAATTTTCCTTTACTTTTATTCTAAATAAATATCAACGCGTGACAGCTCAGTTGACATTTAGTCATTTGACAGACAATTTACTTTCTAACCTCAAATTTGCACAGTCGTTAAAAAAATAAATTTCAATATATAAATAAAAAGTATCCTTCGAGCCGGATTTGAACCAGCGACCTATGGATTTCTATTTTATATTAAGCCTTACAACACTACAGTCCACCGCTCTACCAACTGAGCTATCGAAGGTTACGGTAAAAGAGTAGCTAAAATTATGTTTATAAATATACGAATAATTTTAAATAAAATTTTTAAAAAATGTTCTGTGTAGATTTTATCTTGCTCGTTACTGTAGACAGTTTAATATATGAGAAGCTTACTGTGACTTTTAATTTATCAAATTTCCTGTACGATTTCATTTATATTAAAATACAATTTAAATAATATTTTAATTAAAAAATTCATCTGAAATTAAAAAGTGACTGAAACCATTGAACTATAATTAATAAAAATAAACTTTTCTAAGCGTTGAACTAAATTAAAATATATTTTGTTTTTTTTTTTTTTGTTTTTTTAATTTTACAAAATAAAAGCATTTTACACAGCGCTTTAAACATATTTGACAATCAAAACCACAAATACATTTGTAATATTTATTTGTGTTGTCACAGCAAATTTTAATGAATAATTTAACAAACATAAACAAAAGGGCAAGAAAAATAATGAACAAAAAAAAACATAAATAAATAACTAAAATAAAAAAATTTAATTATAAAGAAAATTTATGAATAAATTAATTTTTAGTTGACTTAACAAAATGTAAAATTTCAAGTTTAAAAATGACAAGTTTCAACAATAATTTTATTTAACAGTTTAATTAAGCTCGACGATACTTTTTACAATTCTTTTTCTTTCATAAATTTCCTGGATTAAATTCCCTAAAATTCCCTAAATTTAATTTATAGCTAATAAATATTTCCCTTCGTTAATTTGGAAATCAATGTGGCAACACTGTCAAGCTGAAGCCAGCACTTCATATCACTTTCTAATAAGCTTTAAAGATTATGCATAAAGAAACAATAATGCAAAAATCGAATTTAGGTGTTTGAATTCATTAAACGTATAGGGTGTTTTTATAGAGGTATAGAACCTTTAAATGTATATAGACAAGGTTAAGCGTCAAACTGTTCATGTTAAAAAATCAAACTAAAGAAAAATCACTTGACAGCTAACAAAATTGTCTGCCAGGTAAAAGGGTGTTACCAACTTCAATTTCATTACTCCTATAAAAAGCATTCTCCAATCGATTAAATAGTACGAAAGTCTTTATGCTTATCAGAATAAAAACAGGAAGATCTTTACAAAATTAGACGATTTTTAGTGCGGTCAGATGATGCTCGTTGAACCTTCTTAATAAAACAAATAACAATTACAACACTAAGAAAGTGCTAGAAAGCGCTCAAATAGAAATGTTTTAAAATCTAGTCACTTCGATATTATTCGCGATAGAAGCAAAAGAATTTAGAGCATATGCTCTTAGGCGTAGAAAGAAGTCTCGTTCGAAAGCTTGCCTTATGTTCTAGAGCCAAATTACACGTTCTGTTATTTCCTACACCTTTCCAGCTTGATGTACTTTCTTATCATTAGATGAAAGGTGTTTTTTATAGAGGTATAGAATGTTAAGTTGGCAACACTGGTGACAATTTTGTCTCAGCTGCCAACATGTCTGGTCTGACGCCTGAACAACAAAATACATATCGAACACTTGGTTTATTTTGCGAACAACATAATCGTCCATCAGAGCAATTTATTCGATTAACTATGAACGTTTTTCGCAATATGTTTTACTCTAAATGATAGTACGCATCCACATAGACGTCTTACAGTACATCCAAAAGAAGTCACGGAATAGGAGAAAGAACTGAATCCGTCAGATATGTGTGGATCACACTTTATGCAAGATTTTGTGGAAGGATGTTGGTTTACGTGCTTACAAAATTCAACTGGTGCAAAACAGGACGCCTCACCATTCGATGAATAGGCCCAAAAGAGGATTGCCATTGATCTTTGATTTTCATAAGAGGATTTTGTTTTAGACTGAAGCTGACTTTTGTGTGCATGTTGGCGTCAATAAACAAAACTGTCGTTTGGTGTGCTTTATGGGCTGGTGGGAATCTTTGGTTCGTACTTCTTTAAAAATGATGTTGGTCAACACGTTACAGTTAATTAACCACGATTACTGACCTTTTCGTTCATCAATTAAATAACCCTGATGTAGATAAGCAACGATTTCAACAAGACGTCACACATGACAGCCACATGCCACACAGTTCGTGCTACAGATTGCGATACAGATTAACGTCAGCACCTGGCCGTATTTTGTGCCCTCACGGAGCAGCTCGTACTACAATTGATTAATTAACAAAAATCGTTTGGTAACCGCATGTTTCGCGACCTTGAATTGGCCTCCAAGATCGTACGATTTAACCTCACTGAAGTATCTTCTGTGGAAATATGTAAAGTCGCTAGTTTATGCCGATAAGCCTGAAGTCACTTGGAGGAAAATGTATGTAGCGTTATTGCCACAATATTTGAAAAGAGTCATGGAAAAGTTACCTTCTAGATTAGTTTACATTCGAGCCAATTGTGGCGATTAATGCCGGCATACTATCTTCCGAGTAAACTAAATTTCGCGTTTATTGAAAAACCTTTGTTTTATAACAAAAAAGCTATGCATCAAAGTGTATCTGTGTAAAGTACAATGTTTAGCCTTTTCGGCCCTTTTTGGGGCCTTTTTTTCTGCGAGGCTTTCAAGAGCTGTCAACAGCATTTGTAGTCATGTAAACTGCTGTTGGTTCCACATTACGGATTCAAAATTTTTATATCGATTATTTTAGACCTCAGCTCAGAAAGGTTTTAACTCATCCATACTTTTTTCGTTTACATTCACTTTAATTGTAGACGTATTTTTCGAAATTGGTGAAAAATTTATATTTGAATTCAATTACCCGAACATATAAAACGCTCAAAATAAAAAAAGAAATTTGTATTTATTTATTATGCGTATGCGTATGTGTGTGTATGTGTATTTGTGTTCACTCAGTCAACAAGTTTACAACAGTCAACGTTTATTAATTAATGAAATTTACGACGAAGGTTTTTCTTAGTTTTTATTTTTTGGTATTTTTTTTTTTTTCATTTTTGCACTTGTGAAAAGTTTTTAACGGCAGCCAACTTTTCCAAGTTTTAAGTTGCTCCTTTTCCACTTAAAATTAAAATCTTTTCATTTTCATGAAGCAAAGAACTTGAAGAATTTGCTTGAATACGCTTAAATCGTGTTATTAAATTAATTATTCAATACATTTATACACATAATTTAATTAGTTTCATGTTTTCTTCTTTTCTGTTTTAATAAATTGCACGAACAAAAAACACAGTTTTAAAAGTTATAAAAATGTTTAAACAGACGTCTGATATGAATTTTTTTGTTTGATAATAAAATTAAATATTTATTTCACTCATGCAAATTTATGTTAAAATAACACAAAATGGTTCAAGTTAAAAATTTAAGTATTATAAAATATATACGAGGGTGGTACTAAAATTATCTAAAACAAATTTATATGCGTTAGAAAGTAGATTTTAAAGTTTCCAGCATGAACTTTATAAAGTTAAAGATTTAAATTTTTTAAAATATATACGAGGGCGGTATTAAAATTATCTTAACAAAATATTTCAACATAAAAAAATGCATGTTAAAGTTTGCAACATGGACTTTATAGAGTTTATTTATATTTAAGTACTTTTAAATATATACGACGGCAATAGCAAAATTATCTTAACAAAATACATTAGCATAAAAAAAGTACATTTGACTTACATTGACTTTATTAAATGAAACTTAAGAAATAAATATTTTACCATTTGCGTGGTACCTTTAGTGTAACTTGTTGTTACACAGAGAGAAAAATCTTAAATCTTTTAAATTTAAGTAAATTTTTGTATATATATGTTGGGCACATTTGAGGTTAGGAAGTATATTGGCTTAAACCTTACACTTTCTTTTGACAACTTCAGTTTTAATGACATCAATGTAAAGTAGAGATATGGAGAGTAACAATGGAATCAGATGTCGATCAAATATCCGCCTTTAATACGTCGGCAGACACCCGTTCTTTTCCCAAACCTTGAAGGACATTTCGCAACACAGTTTCGCCTATCTCGTCAGTGCAGCGCCGAAATTCATCTTTCAGAGCATCAGTTGTTTATGGGTTATTCAAATTCTTTCAAATAGCCCCAGAGAAAATAATCCAGCGGCGTTTAAACATGAGAACAAATTGGCCGCCATTTGACATAGCTAAATCGAAAAATTACGCGACCGGAATATTAACAAATTTGTTTGGGTGGCGGTGTTGCTTGTGGCGCCATTTTACTGAAACCAAAGGTTACTGTTATCAACATTAGCTCGAAGTCTGATGATAGTTTTGTATTGCAAGGAGTTCGCAGTGACGGCGTTTCCTTCGAATTTCGAAAAAATACTGGTCATTGATGTCGCCTGACCACAAAAAGCACCATACGGTCACTTTATTTGGATATAAGGATTTTTGAAGGACTGCTTGATGATTTTGTAAGTCCTGTAAGCAACAATTTTGTGTGCTTACATAACCGCCTAATTGAAAATATGCCACCGGATCACTAAAGATAATTTTGTTAAAAAAATGTATTGTTTTCGTACTATTTTTCTTACAATCAATTTAGAAAAGTTCCACACATATAATAATCGATCGACTTTAATTCTTGAACCAACTGAACTTTATAAGTGTGGGAAATAAAGATTTTTATACAAAATGTTGCACAAAGTGCCTTTAGTACTTCCCAGTTGTTGAAAACTTTAACGAGCTGATGTTCCAGACTCAATTTCACTTTGCTGTAAAGCGGCTGTGTTTGCATCACTACGGCCACTACTACGTGTTGTTTTGCTCAATTGTCAGCCACAATACTGTAAGCTTTGAATTTAGCAATTAAATTAATGCGCAATAGTCTTAGAGGAGCATGATTAGGAGAAAAAACTGTGCGAATTGTACGAAGTGATGCAGTGAAATTTTCATCATTTTCCTAGTAAATTTTCACAATTTAAGATCTTTGCTCAAAAGTGCCCTCCCAACTTTTTACTAAATAATTCTTGGCATTTAATCATTTGACAGACCATTTACTTACCAACCTCAAATTTGCCCCATTCGTCTATTATTAGTCAAAATCATGCGCTTTACACTTAAGTGCCCTTAAAGCTTTCTGAAGAATTTTTTTTTTAAATGGAATAAGATTTAATTTTTTTGAGTAATACCAGGCTTAATTAAAGCTTGATGAGTCTGTTCTGAATTTATAGATTTTTATTTAAGATCTGTAATTACAGTACTTTTAATATCCTTCCAGTTAAAGTACGAATAAAAGTACGAATTTATCAAATTAATTTTGAGGGAATAAAAGGGAATGTGAGTTAAAATTTTTTATTTTGGTTTGTGAAAGATTATCACGCTCTAGTTTCTTAATTGGTTGTTATAAAATCTCGCACACATGTCGCCATTGATATAGAAACGACAATAATTTTTATCGATAAAAAATGTAAGCCTTCAAATATAGATGGCGCTATAATTTATTGCTTTGTACTTTATAAAAAATTAGAGCGTTAAAAACTAAAATTTCGAATTTTTTGTAACATAATTAAGGAGGTAACGGACGTCACGCGTTACAAAAATAGTTTTGAAGGGAAATGGATTTCAATAACAAATATATGTTTTACTTCTTTAAAACTTTCCATGAATATCATGGAATAGATGAAGAGATCTGTATTTTAATATCGGACATGACTGATTGATTCGGTTAGTTAAGGATTTATTTCCATTTTAAATATTATTGTAAGGGTTGCCCCTTACACTCAGGGTCAAACTTTTAAAAGCAGATAAGAATCTATTTTTGTCTTAAGTTTCATTAAACTTGAAAGGACGCATACAAACGTAGCTACCGCTTTATCCCCTCTCTGCTTACGGTTTTAAAGCAAATATGGCCTAATGTGCGTTCTGATAGGGATCTATTTACGTTTAAAATTTTATTAAAATCGATTAACCTGTATTAATTTTCTAATTATATCCTTCGCCATTTTTCCTCTCTGAGCTTGAGTTTCGAAAGCAGATAAAGTCAATTGTACCTTCTAGATAATAATCTATGACTGTTTAAAATTTCTCTAACATCGATTCAGTCTTTTAGAAGCGACGGATAAAGATTCGTTATATTAAGAGGTATAAAATTTCGATTAAACGTCTTAAATTAAGCAACGATTATTAAATGAAATTAATTGATCGCTTAAAATGATAAAAAAAGTGATAAAATTCAATAACGATGAGTAAAACGAGCCAAGAGGCATATTGTAATGGAGTCCCTTAGAAGCGACGGACAAAGATTCGTTATATTAAGAGGTATAAAATTTCGATTAAATGTCTTAAATTAAGCGACGACTATTAAACGAAATTAATTGATCGCTTAAAATGATAAAAAAAGTGATAAAATTCAATAACGATGAGTAAAACGAGCCAAGAGGCATATTGTAATGGAGTCCCTTAGAAGCGACGGACAAAGATTCGTTATATTAAGAGGTATAAAATTTCGATTAAACGTCTTAAATTAAGCGACGATTATTAAACGAAATTAATTGATCGCTTAAAATGATAAAAAAAAGTGATAAAATTCAATAACGATGAGTAAAACGAGCGAAGAGGCATATTGTAATGGAGTCTGATTCCATTGTCAATTGGTTTCACTCCATATGCGATTTATTAAAAAAACCCACTTTAAGCCAAAAACGAGCTCTATCGCTGGACATAAATTTGTGATAAAACATCTCGTTAGTTTCGACCTGCTGAAGAAGTAAATCAGTGAAATATCCACGCATATGATGGTTTCGTGGCTTCAATGTCTGCATCAGCTTTCGACGTAACGAATGGACAGAGGTGTTATTCGTGCAACCGACGATGAATTAAAAAATTTAGGTTTTCTTTCTCACTTTCGCTTACAGTGACAATATTCTCTTTAGTACGCAAGCTTTTCTTCCTCACTTTCATTTACAGTGACGATATTCCCTTTAGTACCCCAAAATCTACGCACATTCCTCTATCCTAAAAAGTTTCGACCTGTTGAAGAGATAAAACAGTGAAATATCCACGCATATGATGGTTTCGTGGCTTCAATGGCTGCATCAGCTTTCGACGTAACGAATGGACAGAGGTGTTATTCGTGCAACCGACGATGAATTGAAAAATTTTAATTTTTCTTTCTCACTTTCGTTTACAGTGACGATATTCTCTTTAGTACGCAAATTTTTATGCAAGCTTTTCCCCGTACGCAAGCTTTTCTTTCTCACTTTCATTTACAGTGACGATAATCTCTTTAGTACGCAAATTTTTATGCACATTCCTCTATCCTCATTAGTTTCGACCTGTTGAAAAGATAAAACAGTGAAATATCCACGCATATGATGGTTTCGTGACTTCAATGTCTGCTTCTGCTGAAAATTATGCGGGTACAGGAAAATTTTTTATGCAAACTTTTCCACGTACCAAATGGCCAGAGGTGTTATTCATGCGACCGATGATGAATTGAAAAATTTAGGTTTTCTTTCTCACTTTCGCTTGCAGTGACGATATTCTCTTTAGTATGCAAATTTTTACGCAAGCTTTTCCCCGTACGCAAGCTTTTCTTCCTCACTTTCATTTACAGTAACATTATTCCCTTTAGTACCCAAAAATTTACGCACATTCCTCTATCCTGATAAGTTTTGACCTATTGAAGAGATAAAACAGTGAAAAATCCACGCATATGATGGTCTTGTGACTTTAATTATCAGCTGGATATATACCAGTATAAGCAAATTTTTTGCGCGAAATTTTCCACCTAGTGAACGAACAGAGTTTCAACAGAGTCTCAAATACTGCGATCGTTGACGAATCAAAAAATTTTAATCTCTTTCCTCGCTTTCATTTACAGTGACGGTATTCTAGGCGCATTCATTTCTACAACGAGTTGGTGTTATTTTATAATTTAAAGAGTACAACAGATTTGATATGTATACAGCTTACAGGACGGCATGCTCAGGTAGACGGTTATGTGCGCTATAAACAAAACTTGAAGTCGCCTAAATCTGGATAAATTAATATTCATGAGAGTTTGCCAAATTTCTTTAAACAACAATTCAGGTGCTTAGAAATGCTTGATTCACCAACAAACGAACTCACAAAGATTCGTTACATTATGAGAAAATATCGGTTAAACGGTACAAATAAAGCAACAAAAATAAATAAATTTTAATTAATCGACTTAATTGAGCAAAAATTAATCGATAACTTTACTTAAAATAATTTCTATTTTACATTACATTTATATGCACTTGTGTATTTGTTGTCAACATTAAACAACAAAATCCCTTGAGAAATCCTTTGAGGCAAAATGGGTCAATTTAAACATCAAAAATCAATGGGTGTAAGACATTCCATTAACAAGTTTACTTTTGTTAGCAACTATTTTTAATGTTGCAACTATTCGAATTAATACTGTTCTAAATTAAATTCCACTTTTGATGTTAGTAAATATTTGTAATGACATTGACTCTAAAGCATGTGATTTGCCACAAATATGTACACGTGTCCTTACTCCTCTTATTGAGAGCATAAATAACAAACAGTTCGACAATTCCAATTGAGACTTGAAAATGTACACATTTTTGTAAGAGAAAAAAGCGTAATTTGAAATAAAACTTGTAAGTGTAGTTTACCATTCAGTTCATTCAGTTACTAACAAGTGAAAACAGGCAGGAATTACATTTTCATTTGTTTATTTATTTTATGGATTTAACTTTTTAGTTTAAACTCAACTAAAAATATTTTCAAACTGAAAACACAATCTCTACTCTTAAAGCATGTAAACGAAAAATCTTTTACAATATCCAAAGGAAACAATGATCCCATAATGAAAGTAAAGGTACTTTTTAATACCATTATTTCTCTCCCTCTTTTCTGGCTATTGTAATTTTGGTGTAAATGGGGAGCGCTTTCGATGTGAAAACATCATTCTCAAGCCGTGATGCAATTTGAACTGGTGAGTCAGTGTTCACGTTTAGGCAGTTCTTTTAATCTCTATGTATATATAGGGGCCTAGCAAATTTGAGCTTAGATAGCACATTGTCTGTTAAATAAATGATTAAACGTCAAGATTTACGCTGTCATCTTTTAATGTTTATTTAGTAAAAAGTTGGCTAGAAACGATACACTCTTGAACAAAGAATTTTAATTGTGGAAATTCAAAATGGTGAAACTATCACTGCATCAGTTCGCAAAATTCGAGCAAATTTTCCTCGTAACCACACTCTTTCACAGACCACTGTGCGGAATTTAATCGCTAAATTTGGGACTCATGATATTCTTGCTATTAATAAACCAAAGCAATACGCATGTAGCAGCCGATGTAGCCGTTATGTAGTAAAGCCCTGAGAATGAGCCTGAACATCGACTCGTCGGCATTCAAAACAATTAAGCAACGCTAGAGACAGCCTCTCTCCCGGGGGCACATTTATCGGTCTTTATGGATTACTCTTTATGGATTACTTGACCATCTACACCTGTGTTGTTGGGGGTATTATCTGATTTGATTTACATCTGCACCGACTAGGTAGTCATAATCAGATGGTGGTCAAACCACTTGAATGATTTGCAAACGTCATTCATGCCCTAGGAGGCCATCCTCCGGTTACTCCTAGTAGCAATTTCGAAAGCCCGAAGTAGGCCGCAGCCTTCACTCCTTGCTAAAGAGTTGGAGACTTTCCAACTCCTGGTCCAGAACGCATGCAGCTTAATATAATTAAGAACACGACGGCATTCATACTCACTGGACCTGAACCATTCATTGTTCATTGAAATTCTAGGCTTATTCTCTAAAAAAATTTCAAAAGTTTCATTTTAGTTTGGCTTAAGTTCACAAATACTTTGTTGTAAAGGAAGCATGAATGCGCGGTGCCTTGCTTTTAATTTAACACTTTTAGTTTTTTAGATTAATAATACAAGAAATTTTCTAAGCCTTTTTTAAGGCGGCACATTAAGCAAGAAAGCAGATGGATATAAAATAGTGTTAAGTCAAACCAAGGAGTCATCATAAACTATTCCAGTGAATTGTTAAAGTGATTCAATAATAATAATTTATGTTTCGTCAAAACAACTGCCTCAATTTTGTCTAATCGAATTAGAATAGCATTTCCAAAAACTTATGATTAGACCCTGTAACGACACGTTCTCGCGTTATGCTGGGGTAAAGCTCGCGGCGTCCAGGGTTCGTTACAAAAAAAAATGTTTTCACTAATCACAAGAGACTCTTTTGTTTTATAAAAAAAATTTCTTTTATTATAATTCCCTCTTAAACTAAGTTATAATTAAACTACACCACTACTGAGCACGCCAACGAAGATCAACCGCTTCGTGGCCCTCAAGAGCTTACGTCTCCACTCTCCGTCCAGAATAAAATTCTGGTCCAGTCTGAGCAGAACAGTTGGCCTGCCACCAATTTTTGACTTGTCGCGGTTGTCACGAATAAGATTCTGAGACAACCTTTCCACGTCGAAATTGGTATTAGCCTATTGACGATCTTGTCCGTCTTGTTCAGCTAGGGCGAATAAAATTCTGGCCTTGCTGAACAAAGCGCGGCCTGACTCTGGGCTCCGTCACCTGGACGAATAAAATTCTGGCCAGGTGAAGCAGCGACAGCACTTACTGAGCCGGAGTCCTTAGCGAGTCTCGCTTAATTCAAAGCCAAATAATATTCTGGCTTTGATTAAGTGAGCGTCACCTATTTGCAAGACTATTTTTAATTAAGTTGAATAAAATTCTAACTCACTTAAAGAAGTCTTGCCCGGTTGCTTGCCCGTGGCCAACTTTTCTCAAAAGCGTAATTATCTCGCTTTTATATGTTTCTGCCAGGCACACCTACACACCCATACCACTAAACGACAGCTGCTTGCCACTGTTCAGGGTTGTGTTTAATGGTATGTTTTCCTTACGGATGTATCTTTATGTTAATAGGTGGCTATTATAATTTCATATATTTCATTAACAAATAATAAATGTAATCATAAAATATAATTATGAATTATATAAAATGAAAAGTGTATAATAATAATGTTCTCTTCAAAAAAAAATTATGAAATTCATTAAACAATAAATATTCTGAAATGTAAAAAATGTAAAAATTTATGAAATTCAGTAAAAAATTAAAATATTTTAAAAATATATATATAGAGTCTAATTGCTTGTGATTTAATTGCTATGTGAACAAAAAACGAACCTGCCGACTTTTGGTCGTCACAACCCAAACTGAAAAATATTTATATCTTAAGGAGATAAAAATATATAAATGGAGATAAGGGTATATAAATGCTTAAACACTGATAAAAACTTTTGCTATCTTCTTCAAGATTTATTTATTTATTTGTAATGTGTGTTTTCTTTTTTCTTTTTTTGTTGTTGTTTTAATTTGTTAAACAACAAGTAAATAAAAATGTAAAAACATTTTCGCTTACATACTTTATATTATTTATTTTATTTCATTACTTTTCTGACAAAGAGCATGAGACATCCTAAAAGTATGCAAGGACTTTTAACAAAGAAATTACATATTTGAAATGCATTTTATTAGATTCATTGCATTTTGTTTAAAATGAAGACGAGTAGCAGGAAATCTGGTCTGAGCTGAGAAAATTATTTGTTGGCAACTATCCGGTTGCCGTAAAACAAGTTAATATTTCTATATTTGTTTAACATAAAAATCTTTTGCACATACATACACTCTTATAAATGTATGTAACTCTATACGTAGATATCATTTCGTTTACTTTCAAACAAATAATAAGTTCACTTGTATAGCAAATAAGTAAATTGAGTTTAAATTATAAATATATTTTATAAGGGATTTATTTTATTTTGAAGCCCGATAGAACTTTAACCAATACAAAAATAATGCAAAAAAACGCAATGCTCCGTTCTTACTTCTACCCTATTTCTTATTTTTCTAAATGACCTTCTTTGTCGATGAGAGATAGCAGATGACAGCGCCATTTGTCATTCGTATTCATTTTGTAATAGGCCAGGCCAGTTGGAGGTTAGTTCCAAAAGGCAAAACATGAATGATATGCTTAATCACGATCTCACAACAATCTTTTGGAATGGGTTCGTGTGAATAGAGTAGATTTTAATGCTCGTAAGACGCTACGTTGCATACTTACGCATAGATCTACGTTCGATAATGGTGCTGCATCTATTACTATGGGTGTTATAGGTATTACAGAATCGAAAACTCTTGATATTCATGGCATTTAAAATTCAATGTATTGTTCGATGGACTAAACACATTTTTCAGCTTTCTAAAGAGGCTTTCAAGTGTCTCGGTTTTTTAAAGCGGTGTAAAAGATACTTCACTCCATCCGATCTCCGTACTATCCATACCACCTACATCCGTCCAAAATACGGAATACAAGTCTCATGTATGAGCCGCTGCTGCAAAGTCTATTTTGGAGTTACACTACTGCGTACAGGAGAGGGCCAAGAGGCTCATTGGGGACGGTAGGGTATCCAACTCTATTGATTCTCTAGAGCATCGACGCAATTGGGTTGTATTTCACACTTACTACAATAAGTAAGTGCTCTAATGAAATTAGGGAACTTGTTCCCGGTACTTTTACGTTTTAGTGTTTATCTCGATTTTCGTTGAGAGCGCATCCATTTGTGGTTGATTGGCCTTACTGGCACTACGCATTACAGGGAAAATTCGTTTTATACCAGAATAAAATAATTCCGGAAGTCTTTCCTGTCACTTTCAATCTGGGAAAGTTCAAATTGAATGTCATAGACACTACTCCCGCTTTCCTCCTTCCCGTAGCCTAATCTCCTAATACTAGCACAATGCATTTCACGTGTAGGTGTCATCCCATGAGTGCTGGTCTGAAAAAAAAAACAAATTTAATCTGCATTAATTGTGCTAGATTCCTTTAAACATAAATATATTATATATAAATCTCAGTTTTAATACCACTCTCGATCAGCCTGTTTCTGTTTACATCAAATGTAAATTAATAATTTAATTGTTCCTAGAATATATTTCATAGCTTATGGTCAGCATTAAATTATATTCTGGTTTGATGTTGTTGGGTTAAATACACAAAAATAATAATTGTTTTTGTGCATCATTCTATTTGTGGTTATGTTGCTATAATGTTTCCATACATTTACACACTTTTATAAACATAGGAGTATATATGTATGTGTGCCTTTAAATATGTATTTATGCACAGTCAGAATTAAAATTTTTTATAAAACTGATTGTTCATATATGAAGTAAAATAATTATATTAGCAAATGAAATATACATTTTAAAATAGTCTTACATTAAGGTTTTTATTTTTTATTAGCAAAAAAATTTAATCTTAATTCTATTCATACAAATTTAATGTTAATTAACGTTACGTGTCAAAAAAAAAAAAATTTAAAGATTAGTATACAAATAATAGAAAATATTATATTTTTACGGATGTATCTTGCTGAAATTTTAAAAGAAAATAATTAAGTAAACAGCTGGGTGTGCTGTTTACCAACTGCGTTGCTTGCTAAGAAAACTTATGCACGCAACACAACAACAACTTTCCAGTTACAAACTGCGTGGAAATTTTATACACGCAAAACATCAACAATCGGGTATGCTATATACTAACTGCGTAGTTTGCTAAGAAAACTTACGTACACACGACAACAACAACTATATTAAAATAAATTCCAGGAAGAAACTTTATCAGCATAAAAACAGAAATACATACAGACTTACAGTCGCCTGTATATTGAATGAATAACATAACAACAACAAAATGTGATACAAAGGGAGCAAAAGGTTCATAATTTTTCTAGACCTCCACTGGTCAAGTATAAAAGGCAGCGTCTGAGTAGATAGTGAGTTAGTTAAAACATAAACCTCGTGAATTAAAGACTTGCATCTTTAGTAAATTATTCTGCCAAATCTGCAGAAATCTTACTTTGTGTATAGTTAATGTAAATAAAATTGTATTTAATTTGAAAACTCTAAAATCTGGTGTAATTTATTTTGCAAAATGACTCAGCAACAACAAAACGTTTATAAAAGGTATAAACGTAACAATATTTTATGTTACTCAAAAGCATCAGTATGAAATTAGTCACCTTTGCATGGAATTTACAAGAGGTCTTGTAACATCAATCGTAATTTTGCTCCCCTCTTCTAATGGACCAAACCCACATCTCTTTTGGATGAAATGCTTCGTTTTCTAATTTTGCTGTCTAAAATTTCTCAAAAATGCTCTATAGGATTAAGACTGTGATAGGAAATTTAACTACATGGAAAAATTATTTAGCAGCCACTCTTTGGTAATTTTAGCGATATGTTTTGGGTTATTATCCTGTTGAAATATCAAAAACGTTACAAGGTCCAAATTTTAGAACTGCTATTTATTGTACTTTTTACAAAAACAAGATTGCCAGGAGCTACAGCTGCAAAGACCAACAGCCATACTTAAAAGTAGCATTAAGATTTTGTGGAAGCAATTCACTATTTTTTGTTTTCCAAACCTTATCTCTCGGTTTTGAGCCAAAAATCTAGAATTCACTCTCGTCACTAAATATTATGTTATTTCAGAAGGATTGTAGAAAGTTAAGGTAGGCTTTAGTAAAGTTGTTACGTTTGGCACGATTTACTTCGGCTATGTGAGGCTATTTTCTATATCGTCTTTTAATAACAAACGTACTTATTGGATCTCACACTTGTTGGACAAGTCTTCAGCTATTTTTACTGCGCCAGATTTAGTATTTGTTTTAACTTCTTTAACTATTATGCGCACCTTATGATCAGTAAGCCAATATGGTCTACCGGTTAGTAGTTTTTGTGTTTCTTCGAGCTTGTGTTCTTTCAACTACTTTTTTAATAGTTAACCGGGAAATTATTTATGTATTTTACCTTTGATTGGGTGGAATGTGAAAAATATTGGCCAACTGCCATTTCACAAATTATTAGCAAATCACTGCTAAATGACCAGAACTGACTATTCTCTTTATTTACATATCTATTCAAAGGAAAATTTGCCTCGTCACTCATTATGACTTTTTTCATGAAAATCGGGGTTGTCATAGGCTAGCTGTAACATCCTATTGGCATATGTACGGCAGCGTAAATGGTGTTGTGGAAGAAGCTCTTGTGTCAACTGAATCTTATATGGAAGCAAATGAAAATCCTTGTCCAATATTGTGGCCAAAGTTGTTGTTTGAAGACCAAGCTCTAGAGCACGGCGTCGAATTGAACTTGATGGATTGTTTTGAACATGTTTTTGAGCAGCAGTAATGCTTTCAGCCATTGTGGTCTATGCTTGGGCCTATTACCTACAGACTCTCTTTTTTCAAAATCATTCACCACACGATAAATAGTGCGTATTATCAACAGCACGTTGGTTTTTGCAAAAAAATTCTCATCGTGAGAGTAAACGATTGATTGATTTTGAGAAAATGTTTTAACGATTGAACAACGTTGGCTTATCTATTATTTTTCCGTAATAAATTTGCCACTTGGCTACTTTACGACTGCCAAAGATGAACTATCAAGACTATTGTTTACCAAAATGGCGGCAAAACAAAGTAGTAAAATCTTTTTATCCATTTGATTTATATTATCGCTAGGGTGTCCTCTACGGGGGCACATTTATATGTCTTGTCGGAATCTCACCGACATCACATGTGTCACCGCGGATAAAAGGCAGCCCAGTCCCCTAAAGGCTAGCAGGAAGCCAACTGGACATCTGCAGGTTAGTTTCACAGGGAATCAGTAAGCACCAGAGTTCAGCTTTTTAGCCTTTTAGTCTTTTAGCTGTTCTCTGACTGATTATTGAGGTTGGCCCTTCGAGAGCATCGTAGTGGTTGTGGTTTTGCGGCCCTCATTAAATGAGTAGGAACCAGGATCATCTCTCATCTACTGAGAACAAAGAGTAAATTATCCGGATCCAGTGAGCATGCCTATCATGTGTTCTGGACCAATAGTTGGATAGTCACCAACTCTTCAGCAAGGAGTGGGGGTTGGCGGCCCTACTCCAAAAGTTACGGTAACTGTGAATGAGGAGTGATATCGTGATATGAATGAAAACTTTTTAACGCCACAACTGCATGCCTTGGGCTTGATTAACATGAGTATCAACCAGACGGTGTCACATCGCATACAGCCAGGATTACTGCTAGACCTCTTTCCACAACAAGTTATTTCAAAAAATGATGATGTTGATTGGCCTCCACGGTCGCCTGATTTGACGTGTTTTTGTGGTGTTGTCTGAAAAGCAAGATTCATGTAAACAAACCAGAAACGCTTGAAGAACTCAAACAAAATGTTCGTGATGAAATTAATTAAATACCGCATGGCATGTGTGGGAATGTAATTGATGTGATTTGATTTACATCTGCACCGACTAGGTAGTCATAATCAGATGGTGGTCAAACCACTAGAATGATTTGCAAACGTCATTCACGCCCTAGGAGGCCATCGAATACGTATATCCGCCGGTCACTCCTATTAGCAATTTCGAAAGCCCGAAGTAGGCCGCAGCCTTCACTCCTTGCTAAAGAGTTGGAGACTTTCCAACTCTTGGTCCAGAACGCATGAAGCTTAATATAATTAAGAACACGACGGCATTCATACTCACTGGACCTGAACCATTCATTGTGTTCATTATGAATGATCCGACCCACAAACTATCACGAGGGTCTCGAAACCACAACCACCACGATACTCCCGTCTAGGGGCCAACCTCAATAACTAGTCAGAGAACAGCTAATTGTCTAAAGAGACAAATAGTGAACTCTGCGAGCGTACTGATTCCCGTGGAAATATGTGGATTGTCCAGGTGACTCCTACTAGCCTTTGAGGGGCCTAGGCTCCCTTTTACCCCGCAAGACACCAGTCTAAATGAAATAGTAGGTTCGAAAAAGACTATCATGTGCCCCCGGGGGGATGTGGGAATGTAAGGAAACAAATGTAATAAAAAATGTGCTCAAAATGGCTCGCATTTGTGAGGCTAACAAAGGCGGACTAAGAATGACCTGTTGCATAGAATTATGTTTTCGCCTTGCTAGGGCGCGGATGCACGCTACATATCACCCATGTAGTTTGATCCACCATCGAGTTATGGCTTACACAGTTAGGTACCGACATAAATCTTATCACGCATCGCTAGGGTATATATTTTTTCTTTTCATCATTAATGTCCGAACGTTTCAATCTTTTGAATAATCCTGGGATATATTCCATTGGCTTATAAGTTTTCTTTACTGTTTTCTTGTCCCGGCTTTGAGCTGAAATATATTTATTTTCTGTCACATAGTCAATTAATTTAGTTCTTGTTTGTGATGACTAATTATTTTTGTTCCTGATTTTCTCCTTACTTTTTCGTGACACTTTGAGTTGCTGATAACTATTATCCTCTAGGATTTTTGGAATAGAAATTTATAAGCCTCCCAGATGCCGCAGATTTTTGGTGCCATTCAATTGTTTTGGATTATTAATGTGTCAAGGTAGGGAAGTATGTGATTCGTTTCTTTCTCAATTGTAAATTTTTTAATATTTATTTTTTAACATTTAATTTCCCTGAAGTTGACCCTGAAGAAAGTTGGTCAATATATTTGAAAATAAAATAATTGTTGAAAAAACAACAAAACAGTTTTTTTTAATTTATTTTAGCCGAACTTTAATTTTAACAAGTGTTAAAAAAATACATAACGTTCCACTAAACATATCACACTTTATATAAATAATTATTTACAGCACACCTAATTTTACTTCTGACTGTATATATATGTTATATAATATTTAAAAATCACTATGGTTGTGTAAATGCATAAGTCAGTTTTCTAAATGTTTACATTTGTGGTAGAAATAGTGACAAAATATTTATGTAAACACTTTTTAGCTGATATCCCAATTATTTGCATAATTTTATTGATATTTGATTGGCGCCGAATGTCTGTTTTACGCAAATACAGGGTGTCCGCCGGAAAGGTATACTACTTTATTCTGCCGCCATTTTGGTAAACATTAATCTTTACAGTTCATATTTGGTAGTCGTTAAGTAGACACGTGGCAAATTTATTATGGAAAAATATTCAATAAACCAACGTGTTTTAATCGTTAAAACATTTTATCAAACTCAGTCATGGATTACTGTGACGAGGAGAATAAAACACACTATTAATCGTGTAGTGAATGATGTCGTAGAAAGAGGGTCTGTAGGTGTTATTAAAATTTAATGACATTTTAATAAAAAAAATAAAAATCACCTATAGGCGTATAATTTATTATAGAAAAAAATTTCCTGTAAAAAGAAATGTTCTCTACAAAAAAGTCCTTTTAAAAGATAAGACTGCAAGTTTTATTAATTATTCGTTTTCTTTCATTTTTTATCTCAGAATTAAAATAAAAAGTGTGATATGTGTATTTGGATAACATGGGTTGTTCTAAAGTTCCTTTTGTATTATTTTCAGTATCTTATATTCCAACAATAGTAAACAACAAAATTAATTTTTACAAATTCCGAAACTCCGAATCTATATATATATATATATAAATTAAGCCTAAAATAGATGTCTCTTGGTTGCCAGTGTTTGAAGAAACGCGCCGTCGGATTTTTACAGTACCTTCATAATAGTTGTTCGCTGGTTTGTGTCTTTGTTTCGTTTGCGTTTACAGGCATACCTCGCTTAACGCTACCTCGTTTAGCACTGTTTGGTTATAACGCTCTTCAAAAAACAATTTTTTTGTCGTTATTTTTTAAAATTTTTTGTCATTTTTCGATAGTCGTCATTTTTTTCCATACGTTTTTTTTAAAATAAAAGTAGGCTAAAAAAATTCCCTAATTCTGGGAATTCCCCTATAAGGATAAATAATTTGTGAAATTTTGTCTCATATTAAATTAGTCATTGGAAATAGTGATATGGTCCGGTACAGACTTAGTAATTTTGATTAAATTAATAAAATTCATTATATAAAAAAATTATTTGCATATCATAAAAGATGGCTGAGAAAAGAATGGGTGCTAAACAATCTAGAAAAAGCGTGTCGTTGGAGTTGAAAATGAATGTTGTAAGGCGTATTGAAAACGGTGAACGGCAGTCTGAAGTTTCCTCCAGCCTTATTTGTCATTTTTTACTTCAAGGCAGCAAAAAAAAACGGAACCCCATATTTTAATGCAAATAGTGCCTTTTTTAACGCTATTTCGGTTAACGCTCAATTCAGGAACGCAGCCTGAGCGTTAAACGAGGTATGCCTGTATGCCCAATAGTGCGTCCACAGTACCAGTTTGGAAGAAGCCAAATTTTTCAAAAAAATCTAATTTTTTTTTCCATTCATACTTTGACTCAATGAGCCAGTTCACATTGGATTAGTTGTGCTGGCAGTTTGTTGGCATTTTCGGTGAGGGGGGTAGTTTTTGGTTGAAACAATTTTTCTAGCAGCTTCAAAGCCGCACAACGAAAACAAAACTAATACACATGCATTTATGAAAACACAGGTCTTGTGTGTTTTTTTTGCAGAGCGATTTTTAGTCTTCAGTTGGCTATTGCCTTGTCATTTAAGTATGAATGCAAAAGTAGATGGTGGTTGGTCGCGGCAACTAACATTAAAGTTGATAAATCTGTATAGACAACAAGTGGCGTTGTTTATGCTATTTGTTTTTATCATTTTTACCTGTAACCTGAACAAATCACATGAAAATTAAATACTTGCGATTTTATTATTATTGAATTCAAGTTTTTGTTATAATATTTTTATATTTTACAGAAAATTAAATATGTGTTAATCTTTTAAACGGTATTTTTAATTAAATTTTAACGATATATTTTTTCAATATTTTGCTTTCCTATGGAAAGCTTCTTCAGGAAAAATTAATTTTTAATAACAAAAATTATTAACAAATTGAAAAAAATTTTTTTATTTAATTAAAATAAAAAAGGTCGAATAAGAATAAAAATAATTTTAAAGAAAATAAAATTAGAAACAAACTTTTCATCATCACTTACAGCCATATTTATTTTGTAATGCGTATACTGTGGTGTATACCGAACGAAAAACAAACATGAAATGAATAAAAAACACTAATCCACACAAAGATGTGTATACGTATAGAATTTTGTGCTAAAATAATTAGTATAGTGTGTTTTGGAAAGAACTAAAGTTGTGCAAAACAAATATTAATCCAATGTGAACTGGCTCAATGTTTTGTATCAAATGAAATGTGTGTTTTCGTTTGTACGTCGGTTTGTGTGTGTGTGCTTGCATAGAACGCGAGTTAACGACACACAAACATAAAACAGACAAAATATGAAAAGTAGGCAGACAGTATTTTCTTTTCGGGAATTCCCACAATAAATATTGTAAACCATACATAATATAACGGTAACATATCTTGGATTGCTTTTAGAATTAAGATAAGTAATAAAGAAAGTAGTTTAAAAAAACCTAGTTTGTATTATGGAACAAAGCAAAATTATAAGGTAATAAAATCATTAAAAAATATCAATATTAATAAACACAAAAGAAACAACCATTTTACCTAACTAAACTATTTTTAGTATTTAAGAGAAAACTATGTGCTCGATTCGGCAGTGAAGAAAAATATATTCAATAAAAAAAGACGACGGTCCTGATTAAATTTTTTTATTCTTAACAAAAGTGCCAAACGTTATTTTGCAACGGCAATACAAATTAAAATATGCTTATGTTCATAGCAAGTGCAAACAAATAGAGAATTGGTATTGGCGACTGCACTACGGGTTTTGTTTACACAGGTAAGTTAAAATTCATGCCATTTAGTGTATTTGACGAAACAGAATTTTATGGACCAATTATTTAAAAAAAATTCGGATAATAATTCAAAATTGGCTTATGGACTCATATATTGTGCGAAGAAAGTAATTATTTCGATTTATTATACCGATTTTTTCAAACTTTCGGAAAACAAACCAAACGGCAGTATGACTAATCAATGCACATTTCGTGCAGTACAAGCCATAATTTTGTGCGTTGTCAATTTTTTTCTGATTTTCTTTGTAGGAGAAGATAGATTTGTGTTCCGTAAATTGTCAACGAACATAACATTGGAAGATTGCAGTGGTTGTGCTGCTGTTTTTCGCGAAATAAGCTTTTCTTTGTTATTGAATTTAATGAAAATTTTATATTCGCCATGCAGAATAACGAAGATGACAAGACCAAAACGGAATATCGGTCCGCGTTCACAAAAAATCACAATCTGTGTCTACTGGACGGGTATACAGACAGAACAACTAAGACAACAAAGAAATGATACTGAAAGTTAACGTTTATCTAGATCACGTTCAGGCCAATCCGACGTAGAAAGAATATCACAAAATCAAGATGGCACACAAAAAATCTTTAGAGGCCTTAGAAAGAACTTTGAAAGATTTACGAAATAATCAAGAATTGTTTGGTGGTGCCTTGATTCTATTGGCTGGAGATTCCCGCCAAACACTGCCTGTTATTCCTCGGTCTACTATTGCCGATGAATTGAATGATTATTTGAAGGCTTCATATTTATGGAGATACGTTTAAAAACTAACGTTGACTACAAATGTGCATGTTCAATTGCAAAATGATCCATCAGCCGAACGTTTTTCAAAGCAGTTGGTAGATATTCGGAATGGTGCAATTCCAATTGATTACGCTTCCAGATAATTTTTGCAACTTTGCACAATTAAAACAAGAATTGGTCACGAACGTATTTCCCGGTATTGCACAAAATTTTAGAAGCCATGATTGGTTGGGGGAAAGAGCTACCTTAGCTGCGAAAAATACAGATGTTACGGATATCAATGTGACAATTTTGAATGACATTCCCGGGGAAATGTTTACTTATAAATCGGTTGACTCTGTCACCAATCAAGACGATGTTGTAAATTATCCAGTCGAATTTTTAAATTCGCTTGAGTTACCTGGACTGCCGCCCCACCGCCTACAAGTGAAAGTTGGTGTTCCAATTATTTTGCTTCGAAATATCTGCCAGCCACGACTTTACAATGGGACACGTTTAGTTGTCAAAAAAGTCATGACAAATGCGATTGAAGCAACAATTTTTAAAGGAAAATATAAGGGCGAGGATATGTTGATACCACGTATTCCTATGGTTCCTCCAGATTTGCGGTTTGATTTTAAACGGCTTTAGTTTCCCATACGTGTTGCTTTTGCAATGACGGTCAATAAAGCCCAGGAGGGTCAATCATTAGCATTGTGCGGTATTGTTATGGAATATCTCTGTTTTTCGCATGGTCAATTATATATAGCATGATCACGTGTTGGTAAACCAACTGCTTTGTTTGTCTATACCGCGAACCAAAAGCAATCGTAGAATGTCGTATATGTAAAAGCATTGCAATAGAATAAGACGTTCTTAGATGTTCACAGGACAGTAGGGGACAAAACGGAGGACAAGGAACTGGCAATACAACTTACAGGCACACTGAAAGCGACAATAGAACAGAATTACTTTAAATTTGACAATAGTATATATGGACAAATAACAGGACTAGGGATGGGAGATCCAACATCTGCCACCCTCATGGGGGTATTTGTGCAGAACTTGGAAGGGGGATACGTAAGGGAATTAAGAACCAACTTCGGAGTAATATTCTACGCAAGATATGTCGACGACATCATATGTATACTAGAAGGAGATAACATGGAATTTACAATGGAAAAGGAAGAGGAGGGGAGAATTAATTATCTGGACCTAACAATCAAGAGGAACATAATCTCGAGCAGAATCGAATATGGAATATGAAATATACAGGGGACCGACAGCAACGGACACAATAATACACAACTCATCAGATCATCCCCAGCGACACGAAAACGCGGCGATCAGGCAGTTAATAACAAGACTCCAGAGAACACCACTAACACGGCAAATGTATATAAAGGAAATAGAAACAATATACACCATAGCGGAAAACAATAGATACAAAAAGCGCCTCGTAGATAACATCGAGAAACAAATTATGACGAACAAAGAACAGGAGAATAAAAGGAGGAAATGGGCTACATTTACATATATGGGAAAGTCAACGTACGAACTGGCGGAATTCTTTGGAGGACACAACATCAATACCGCATTCGGGACGGGGAAAAACCTAGGCAGAGTACTACGGAATGGGACAACCGGGGCGGATATACTGGACAGACGGGGAGTGTACAAATTAACTTGTACATGCCATTATGGCTACATCGGGCAAACAGGACGGAGGGTTAAGACCAGATTTAGGGAACACATTAGAGACTATAACAAAGAACTACGAGGACCAAAATCAACTATAGGATCAAACTTTGCGAACCATATATTTAACGACAAATGTACACCAGGACATATAAAGACAACGGTCAAACTGCTTCATACACAGCACAAAGGAAGGAGACTAAATGTATTAGAAAACATGGGAATATACAAACAAAAAATATTTGACGGACGAATAATAAATGAACAAATAAACACTGCTTCGGATACAATATTTGAACCGTTGGAACATTTTTACAGGGAAACGAACACTACACTAACACAAAAAACCCAATAGGTTCACACATAAACAAAAACGGACAACGAGCATGATCGTAAAAGGATTTAGCTAGAAAAAAGACGAATGAAAAAGGGAGCGACAAATTAGGTAAAAAGAGACAAACGAAAAAGGAGAGAGAGTTGCAGGCAAAAAAGACAGAAAGCGACGAACGCAATAACACGAAGGGTAACACGAACTATATAAACACAACTGACAATAGAACGCAACTAGTACGAAAAGAACACTGAAGATGGCAAACAGCCGAAACCGGTTTGTTCACAAACCAAATTTGACGAGGGTCGACGGAAAACCGTACCCAAATAAAATTATTAAAAAACATTAAAACGAAAAAAAATTGTGTTCTTTCTAATTAATTTTCTTGAATGATTGAATTTTTGGGTACATGACTTGCAAACCAGTCACGGGCACGCTAGTATTTTATAAATCTTTAAGTTTAAATTAAATAAACACAAGCTTCAATTTGTTACTATTACAATAACAATAAACACGTTACACAACACAAAAGAGATTGTATATAATTAAATTATATTTGTATAAAACTTTCTCTTTATGTTGTTTCTTTATTGTTTATTGTTGGTTGACCGAATTGTTGAAAAGCTGGCAGGTTTGTCTATGTGTTCCATCTCTTCGTCTGTGTGACTTCCTTTAATAGAGTTGTACTTCAGTTTGTGTACATTTCGGAGCACCACTTTGTTTACACTTCCAATCTTCAATGATGACAAAAGGTTTATGAGGATGTTTACAATTATAGGAAGTTATTAAACATTCTCCTTGAAATTCTTGCATGCATTGGCCATTGGTGGCACAAAGTTTTAAATCAGTGTTGGTACAGCTAAAGGCACATTTTTGAGGCGGTGATATAGTTGGTATTTGAACAATTTTGCCAGAAGCTAAAGTAAAAAGAACTAAAGATTTAAAGGAATTAATAAAATGTTTAAACTAAATTAAATATTACTTTTATTTTTATTCGATTTTTTTTAATTTAATTAAATATGAACTAATCTTTTAACGGTCTTTTAAATAATTTAACGATTTTATTTTTTTCTCTCGATATTTCGCTTTCCTGTGGAAAGCTTCTTCAGGAAATTATTTTTTTTATTTTAAATTATTTTTTTTAAATTAAATATTTTTTTTTTTGCTTTTAACGGATGGACAAATTTGAGGTTAGAAAGTAAATTGACTTAAAACTCAAGCTTTTTCTGACAACTTCAGTTTTATGGAAATATGGTGGACAAATTTTCACCTTGAAGCACACTTCGCAACAAAGCTTTGCTTATCTCATTAGTGCATAGCAGAATTCCATCCCTCTGAGCGTCAGTTATTTGTGGGTTGTTCACATAAGCCCGATCTTTCAAATGGCCCTACAGAAAATTATACAGCGGGGTTAAATCACAAATTCGAGAAGGACAATTGACATCGTCAGATCGAAAAATTACATGACCGGGAAATATTTGAGACAGTAATATAAGCCAATTGTGGCGACAAAAAATTGGTTATCATTGTTTGATATCGCAGATGAAGAAGAAGAAGACTGATGCCACATCATACAGTCACTTTTTTTTTGGATATAATGGTTTTTCGAGGACTCTTTGAAGATTTTGTGAGTCCTATTTGTGACAATTTTCTTTGTTTATAAAGCCGCTTAATTGAAAATGAGCCTTCTCATCACTAAAGATGATTTTGTTAAAAAATTTCTTGTTTTTGTTCAGTTTTTCAAACCACTAATTCGCAGACCTTCGACACAAATAATAGTTTTTCGGCTTTAAGTCCTCTACGAGTTGAACTTTATAAAAGTGAAGATGCACAATTTTGCACAGAGTGCTTCTGGTGATGCCAAATTGTTGCGAACGTCGACGAGATGAAACGCCAGAATTATTCCCAACACGAGCCACTTCGAGCGTATTATTTATAATGTCAGCACCAATATCGCGAGTCTCGAATTTAGTAATCAAATTACGCACAGTGGTCTCAAAAAGAGCCTGATTACGAGTTACGACTGCTCCAATTTTACGAAAATTTTACCTTTTTATAGTAAATTTTAACAATTAAAATTTTTCGCTCAGGAGTTTAACGTGCCATGCTTAAAATTTCCCAACTATTTACTAAATAACTATCAAATAATGATAGTTGAGTTTTATATATATAAGCATTTGACAGGCAGTTTACTTCCTAACCTTAAATTTGCCCATCCATTATTATTCGGTATCAACAATTGTATTGGATTCTAGTGAAAATTTAAATTAAGGACTTTGTTTGTTAAACAGCTCTTTACGCTGTCGCTGCGGCAAAATTGTAACTTACGATTTTATTACCTTCTTCTAAAATGCAATGCCGCGATTTTTTTAATTTTTTACTTAAGATTTTTCGTTGAGATATAAACTCCTATTTGCTATTGCAAACATCTTTAACAACGAAGCTCAAGTTGATTATTTCTACTCTAAGCTACATTGAAATGAGGCGGCCAATTGACATCGCGAAATCGAAAAATTACGGGAGTGGGAAATTTCTCATGCAATAACTGAATTGTCAAAGGTAACTGATGCTGATGCATTAGCCAATTGTAGCGTGATATGTACCCCCCGGGGGCACATTTATCGGTTCTTATAGAGTACTCAACTATCTGGACCTGTGCAACTGGGGGAAAAAGGGAGCCCAGTCCCCTGAAGGCAGACAGGGAGTCAACTGGAAACTCCACTTTATTTCCACGGGGATCAGTGACCCGCAGAGTTCATTATTTGTCTCTTTAGACATTTAATAGTTCTCTGGCTGATCATTGAGGTTGGCCCCTATATGGGAGCATCGTGGTGGTTGTGGTTTTGCGGCCCCATAACAGGTTTGTTTATTATGGTGGCCATCATCATCTCACTGATAATGACACGCAAAGTGAATGATCCAGTCCAGTGAGCATGCTTGACATGTGTTCTGGACAGGAGTTGGAAAGTCTCCAACTCTTTAGCAAGGTGTGATGGTTTGCAGCCCTGCCCTGGAATCATTAAAGTTGCAACTAGGTGGTTCTGTTGCTTAGAATTATGTCTTCGGCTATCTAGGACGTATGTATAACGTTCTAAATTATACAAAGTGGTTTGTCCACCATCTTATTAAGACTACATAGTCAGGCGCGGATGTAAAACAAATCACACTCTGTGCCGTGATATGATTTCCGTCGGTACCTAGCGTTTGTATGCCATAACTCGACGTTGGTCAAACCACTTGGGCAATATGATGCTTGCGCCGCGCCCTAGGAAGCCGAAAACTAATTTCTAGCCACAGGTTATTTTTAGTTGCAATTTCGGAGGTTTAAAAACAGGGTCTCCAACCACCACTCCTTGCTGAAGAGCTGGAGACTATCCAACTCCTGGTCCATTACACATGACAGGCCTGCTCACTGGATCCAGATCATTCACCTAATGTTCTCATTAAGGATGAGATGATCCTGGCCCCTTAATCAAAATTCATGAGGGCCGCAAAACCACAAACACCACCCGAAGGTCCTACCTCAATAATCAGACAGAGAACAGCTAAAAAGCTAAAGAACCAATTAGCTGAATTTTGGGGCTTACTGATTCCCGTGAAAATAACGTGGAGCTTCCAGTTGACTCCCTGGCAGCCTTCAGGGGAGTGGGCTTCCGTTTTTCACTCATTGGCAAATGTAATGATGATGGATTTCCATCAAAAAATATCAATGTGCCAATTGTGGCCGCAAATAAAATGGTTAACATGGCGTTCCCTTGCTCATTTACGACAAATACGGACCAATGATGCCGCATGACAATAAATTTCACTATGCGGTCACTTTCATTTGATGTAATGCTTTTTCGAGTACTGTTTGTAGATTTTGTGAGAACCATATGCGATAGTACAGCGGCTATGTTTAAATCACTACGGGCGTGCTGTCAACAGCAATACCGTGAGCCTCGAATTTAGCGATTCAATTACTTGCAGCAGTCACAGAAGAAACCTGATTACAAGGAAAAGCAGCTCGAAGTTTACAAAGTGATTCAGTGAAATTTTCACCATTTTGATAGTAAATTTTCACAATTAAAATTCTTTGCTCAAGAGTGTATCGTTCCATGCATAAAATCTCCCAACTTTTTACTAAGTAAGTAACAAGAGGTGACAGCTTAATTTTTGACACAATTAATCATTTGACAAGCAATTTACTTTCTAACCTCAAATTTGCCCATCCAGTATTATTTAAACTTACCCGACATTGCTAACAATATGAGGACAAAATGTTTCATGTTGTTTACCAAAAATTCTGTTTACCAAAAGACTGTTAACTTTTAATTTTGTATTCAGTTAACTGTTAAATATTTCAAGATAAACTGGTTTATTTATAAGAAAATTTTTGGACTTTAAATTGGAAAATTCATAAAGATTAAAATTTATTTACATAATGTTATTAAATTCTTTCTTAAATATTTAAATGACCCCAGAATTATTCAATAATTATTAAAAACTAAAAAAAGCTTTATGGTGTTTTAATTAAAAAAAAGGTAAAATTGAAAAACAGTTTAAACAGTTTCTTTGAAACATTTTGCAATGCTGTTGTTTGTGGCAAAACCGGTTTTATATCAGTTTTGAACTGCTTTCAAATTTACTTAAGAATTAAAATTTTAAAAATAATTTTCGCTAATTAGCATAAAACGTACAAACAATAAAAAAATTCTTGAATTACAACCGCAAAGTGTTTAAAATTTGCATGACTATAAAAAACTTTTACAAAACCCAATAATAACGCAGTCATTTGTTTGATCTTGCAAGGATAACAACATGAGATTTGTTACAGTATTAGGTAAGCTTAAGCAAATAAAAATAATAAATTCTCTTAAACTAATAAAATAAAGCTGAACATTTTTAAAGCTCTTCTAGGTTGCTGTTATGCTGCTGAACAAACAACTGCTCCACCAGCAACTCAACAAGAAGGAGGTCGACTGCCGCCTCAACATGTAAAAGATTTTGTTGAGCAACATATTAATCATGTCAAGCAACAAATACCATTAATACAACAACAAATCAAGGAAGGAAAACTTAAAGTAGAAATTCAAAAACCTAAAGTAAATGATCAGCAAATACCTGAACATATCAAAGAGTTTATTAAAGCTCACATCGATCAAGTCTTGCAATATGTTGCGCAACAAAAACGAAGCAAAGAATTAAATTTGGCTGCCAGTCCTGGTATACCAACATTTGTGATTCAAAAAATTGAAAAACTAAAAGAAGATGTAAAGGATATTGTAAAGCAAACTGAAACTCATATACCACAAGTCATTGCACATAAAAATCAATTGCAAAATAAGCAACAAATCTCTGGCTCAGAAACTAATGATAAGGAAAACAATGTTGCACAGCATGTTTCAAATGCTCACCAAATAAAGACTAGATCAATAGAGCAGAATATTCAGAAAAATCCTGATCATAAAGAAGAAGTTGATAAAAAGGAAGTAAATAAACAAACGGTTCAAATAGAAAATCAACATGTTGCTGAGGTTCCAAAAAGAGCAGTAATAGATAAAACAATAATTCCACAACAACATCTGGGAATTGTTGAACAAATTCATCAACATATTCCTGAGGTTATAAATCAACATGCTGCTGAGCTTGATAAAAATAGCCCAGAAAAGAAACCTGTAGCTCCGGAACAAATTCAAGGTATTGTGAAACAAATTCATCAACATGTTCCTCAAGTAATTAATCAACATGCTGCTCAGCTTGATAAAAATAGCCAAGAAAAGAAACCTGCAGTTCCTGAACATATTCAAGGTATTGTAAAACAAATTCATAAACATGTTGTACAAGTTATGCAACACTATGTGTCGCAACATCAAAAGAATAATGATCAATTACAACAACATGTAACCCAAAACTCAGTAATTCAAACAGATCTAAAGGTTCAAAAGAGAGAAGTACAGGAAAAAGCTGAAAATGCGGGAAATGTTCAAAGTAGTGTAGAACCAGTACATCAACCTGTTCCTCAAGTCTTAGCTCAAAATACAAATCAAATCAATAATAAAATTGGCGAAAAGAAACCTGTAGTTCCTGAGCACATTCAAACTATTGTTGAACAAATTCATCAACATGTTCCACAAGTAATTAATCATCTACACAAGAAAGTTGATCAACAACAAGCTATAAACCAAAAAGTTGTTAAGGAAACACCAATTATACCTGCCAACATTCAAAACATTGTTCAACAAATTCATCAGCATATACCCCAAGTTTTAAACCATCATACCGCCCAGCTTCAAAAAAATAACACTCAACACAATAAAGTAGTACCTGCTAACATTGCAGCAGTTGTTCAGCAAATTCATCAAAATATACCTCAAGTCATCAATCATGATAAAGATAATATTGCTCAGGCCCTAAACAATATTGCCATGCCTGGACAGCATAACCAGCCTTCAGTTGTAGAAAAAGTTAACAAGCTTTCGAATAATGAAGTTGTTAAAAATTCCCACATTGTACCATCACGCCTGCAACAGCTGCAAAGTCAATATCACATTTCTCCCGCAAGAAAACTTGACTAACGCAAACTAAACATTAAAAAAATTAAAAATTAAAACTGATTTAAGTCATCAATTTATAAACTCAAAGAAAACGTATTAAGTGGGCAACTTCCTTCTTTCGTCTCAATTTTAAAAACGCATTTAAATATGTATGATACGGGCTTACGTCCATATCTGCATTTAAATTATATTAAATAAATTTTGCATTGCAATTCTAAAGTGTTTTTTTTAAATAAGTTTTGTATTTTAGAGTTATTATTTTTCTTTCACTATTTTCTTTACAGTTGCAAACAAAAAAAATCTGACATTGATTTATATTTTGTGCGTTGTATAGTAAATTTCTGCAAATTGTTTATTTTATTTTAAATCAAAATAAACTAAAAATAAGTATTTATATTTCAAATCTTACACTATATTCAACATGGCCAACAAAATCGAACTTCACTCTCGCATTCGGAGTTCACAACTGAATCGCACCGATCCCATTGGCTAGCACTTTTTCCCCTTACTTTAAGACAGCACATAATAAAAATAATTTTCAGCAAATTATCAACAAAATATTTAATTTTTAATACCTAACTTAACTTCATTATCCATATTTAAGTGTGTCCATGTAGTAGTTACAGTCACCCTTATTCTGTATGGCGACGGCAATACAACACGACGTCGTTTTTTATCATTTGTTGTAAATTCGTATTCTCGTTGGCAATATTGCCATTTATCGATGACTGGCAATACATGCTTGGTATTCTATAGGACAATTTGACGTTGATGTTGCCTTAAATTGCCGTTGATATTGTCGTCTATGATTTTTGTGTCGTGCTGTTACATACAAAAATTTACAAAGATTGGAAAAACTAAAAATATAAAATAAAATATAAAAAAGTACAAATAAAATGGAAAATCGAAAAAATTAAAATTAGTGGAAGCATTGGAAAAAAAATCCATCACTTGCCAGTTGATTTCGAAAAGGCGGTGGAGCGATTTGGCTGATTTTTGTTTTATTTGATTCGAAATTTTCTGGAGATGGTTTGTATGAAAAAAAAATTATAAAATTTTCCGGAAAATTTAGAAAATTTATTTATTAATTTTCTTCTGTTGTTGTAAATACAAATAAGTTATTCACGACTCGACATGTTCGTTCGAACTGGTTTGATGAAGCTATGTGGTTGTTTGTATGCTAATGAGTTTGTATACGTGCAAACATACGTATGCACGTGTGTGGTACGCCTGAGGAAATTGGTTTGGATACACTAACGAAGTCTCCTTCAATAACAGAAAATTTTCGTCCAATTATGTAGCTTCTTAATAGGTTGCTTGTATTACAAGGCAAGTGAGCGGTCAGTTTCAGAAATAGACCTTCATGCCAAACTTTGTCAAAAGCCTGAGAAACATCAATAAAAATAGCTGAGCAATACTTCTTCTCTTCAAAAGTCCTTCTTATCACCTGAACCAATCTATGGGTTTGCTCAATTGTGCTATGTCTACTTCTAAAACCAAATTGATGGTCTGGGATACACCCACTATCCCTTAGCACTGGAGACAATTTATTCATAAGCAACTTTTCAAAAACCTTTGAAATAGTCGGTAATAGGCTTATGGGCCTATATGACTCGGTTTTGGTTAGGTCTTTACCCGGTTTTGGAATCATTTTAACTTTGAAAATCTTCCAAAACTTAGCAATAATAATTATAGGAAATTTTGTAGGTGAAGAGCTGCTTACTCCAAGGATACCTATCATACCAAGTAATTTACCATTTAAGTTTTAACGTATCTAACCAATTTGAAAAATTAGTGGAAGCATTGGGAAAAAAATCCTTCACTTGCCAGTTGATTTCGAAAAGACAGTGTTCCTTCTAATTTTAAGGAACAAAGGGGAAAGTGTTGCGAATGCTCTAAACGCCCTTGACCCATAAAATAGAATGAGTGATGGATGATTTTATTTTTTATTCACACGGTTCACATTTTTTTCACAAAAATTTTATCAAAAATAGTACACAAATAAATCAGCTGTCTCAGTAGGATTATTATGGGTGGCTATTTGGTATTTAGAGAGCGAAACAAGTGATTCATTTTGGCGTCTGAACGTGCTGTAAAGCATGATATTGTGATCATAATTTCACCTGAGTGCTGTCTAAAATCTAAAAAAATTAAATCGAAATAACACTTTAGATACAGGCTGCTGACTACAAACTGTCAAAATTAAAATACATACATACATACCTTCTTAGTGTTTTAGCGACAGCACAGCTGCAAGGCCTCGCGAAAGCCATTGTAGCTGCTGCCAGCTTATATTTATTCGCATTGTTGTTGGCTACAAAAAATAGTTTAATAATGTCAATACATCAAGAACTATCAAATAAATAAGTGCTTTGAGAAGAAAATCACAAAATGTTTAGCCATTTATATATGTGCATTTAAAAAATTAATTATAATAACATAAGGCTGAATTGATAATCCATATGTAAAGAAGGAAGAAATTACTGTTGTTATATCCCGTCTTGTCTGGCTGTTGTTTTCTTGAATTTGATGGCGAGCCCTCTCGATGTGAAAACATCGTTGTCGAGCCGCGGTATAATTTGTAATGGTGAGGCAGTGTTCGCTTTTAGGTAGTTCTGATATTAAGTTCGTATCTATTCATGTACGCAGAATCCCAGCCACCTGGCACTTTATGCAAAGTAAATTTCTCTTTTATTACTATATAGGTACGTGTGTCCGTCTGAGGGTGTTTTACGTTTGTCCGTGCGAAAATTTTAATGGTGTGAAAATTGTGTCTGAGGTCGTGTTTAGCTGTTCGTTTATAATGTCCCAGTTGAAAGTTTTTGTTTTGTATATTTCCATGTTTTCAAGAATGTCTAACCTTCGTCCTTTTTCGCTAGGATGTAGTAATGTCATACATTCATTCATTTCCCTTGGTGTGTGTCCGTGAGTTTCAAGGTGTAATGCAAAGTTGGAATCTTCTTTTTTCCATTTGTATGAGCGTAAGCTTAGTTAGGCTGTATATTTCTGATCCTGTGTAAGTAAAGGTTTGCCGTGTGCTGTATCGATTCTCTCTTTGTCATAATACCAGGAAGGAATTGCTTGAAAAGAAAAAAAAAATTTGTTTTTGTTAAAACAAAAAGCGGTAAGTTTTTTCGTTAAGTTCTGAGAATCGTTTAAAGCACGAATCTATATTTGGCTTTCATCTTTTTTAGTTAAACTCACTTTGCGCACATTTTTCATTACATTCTCACACATTTCACGCGGTATTTCATTAATGTCATCACGAATATTATTTTTGAGTTGCTCAAGCCTTTTTGGTTTTTTCACATAAATCTTGGCGACCGTAAAGGCCATTTCTTGAAAAAACTTGTTGTGGAAAGAGGTCTCGCAGTAATCCTGGCTGTATGCTTTGTGGCACCGTCTGGTTGATACCACATGTTAATCAAGCCCAAAACATGCAGTTGAGGCCTTAAAATGTTTTCAATCATATCTCAATATCATTCACAGTTACCGTTAACAGTTTTCATTTTCAAATAAGTAAGCTCCAATGATTCCTTTCAATCAAATTGTACACCAGACTGTAACTTTTAATGGATGCAAAGGTGACTGTTGCTAAAAATTCAAAAAGTAGTTGATTGTTTTAAAAAACGTTGGACAAATTTTAAAAGTGACACCACTGTAGGGTATATTTTTATATTATTTTTAATATTTGTTGAAAATATACATAACGGCGGCAAATACAGCTGGCGGAATTTATGGTCGTGTAACCTGCTGTGTTGAATGTGTTTAACGCATAAATGTTTAAAGCAGTCTCCATAAAAACACCTTAAATAGATATTTACGTACGAGTGTACAACGACAATTTTAATATACAACATTGCAGTGCTGCCAAGGTATTGCCAACAGGCTTTTTATTTAAATTTCTTTTATAAACTAATTAATTGTTCTACATTATTGCATGCATTTCCGTTCTCTTAATTAAACTAATTTATCTTTTGAGTTTAATTAAACTTTTACATTCACAATTTTTGTTTTTTGTTTGTTTTTGTTTTTTAACAGCTTGTGAACAGATTTATACTCAATTGCTGCATCTTTACGAATTTGTCAGAAATTCGAGCAATAAAAGTCAATTATAAGTTAATGTCTTCCTGCTTTAAGCAACACCATCAACTGCACATCATTTATTCTCACAAAAATAAATGTGAAAAAAGAATTTATTACATTTGTCGTTTAAAAAAAATACTTTTCATATATATTTTTCTCATTTAAAATAATTGTAAATTGGATTTTTTTTTTTGTTAATATTAAATCTTTATAATAATTTATTGTAGAACAGTTTTATGCGATTGTGAATGATAATGTTCATTTACTTAATTTTATTTTAACTTCTATTTCAGTTTTTAACAATTTTTTGTGCAGTGTAGCATTTGGTCAAAAATGTGGAAATAAATCTGTAAAGATTATATTTAATTTCCTAGAAAAGTGAGCGCAGTCTGACTAAAGCAATAAGCGTACTCTCTACTTAACCCATTAATGGCTGTCCATAAATGCGCCCATGCGATTTTAATTAAATTTTTACACAGGCACCTGGCGGCCCATAGAGTGAAATAAAAAGTGTTCCCTCCTTACATACCCGAGACAGGACATGCGTATTTAAATACCCAATAGGCGTTTTTTTTTTTCTTTGTTTCTTATATTTTTAGGTCTTGTGAAATGGTATGGTCAAAAGCAATGAAAAATGAATTCAGCTGAACAGTTTACAGTTTTCTACAACGCCATAAACAATTACTGCATTCGAGTTCAGTTCGAGGTAAAAACTGGTTTTGACCATTATTGACAAATGCTTTCGATTCAGTTATGGTTATCGCAAATATGAGAAAAATATTCCAAATGCTGCAATTTCATTTTAAAGTCAATAATGCTAAAATAAAATCATTAAAATCCCAGTGCCGACTTCTGGGGGACAATTGGGTTAATTTAATCGGAAACCTATCCCTTCGCCATCGTTGTTCGCAGTGCGGCGGCTAAACTGAATGCGAAAGCTCAAAGTGCCTGGCAAATCTACACCTAGTTACAAATTTCCAGGGCTACCAATATGAAGGAGCTCCAGATAAAATAATAAATATCAGAAAGGCTAATTAATTTATAATTTTTATTAAATATACAAAAAAATTATATAAATTCACTTTTTATCTATGCCAAAACATGTTGTTTTTGATATGGAAAAAAATATTATATTTAAATGCCCATTTACGTTATACATCGTGTGCTGGGTAAGCGTGTTTACAAACCACTTTAAATTTTTTCACATTATAGAGGAGATACAATCTGAAACTATCTAAAACGGGCGGGAGTTTTTGGGATTTAAATTTTCCTTAGAATTGTTCTACATTTTTTTTTTAACTCTCAATAATTATTTATTGTATCTTCACGAAAAGAACTAACAATAAGTATTAAAATCTTAAATTCTAAAAAAAGTTAGATTAGTCCTGACCATGTCAGGCCTAACCTTTTGGGTAAAAAAGAAAATTGTCATAAAAAAACAAAGCAAATATTTCTAAGATGTATCGTCTGTATTAAAGCTGCGGTATCCCTCTTTTTTAATCGGCTATGTCCACTATAATCCAAAATATTGCGAGCAAGGGGGTTAGGATGGTCTTCAAGCTTCATCAAGTATTTGCCTGCGTATTTGATGATTTCTGTAGTCACCAGCGGTATGTCTAAATCACAATGTATGTTTAAATTTCTGATGTACCATGGGGCGGTAGTTATCAACCGTAAAATTTTATTCTGCATACGTTGGATTCTATCCACGTTTGAAGCTGAGGCAGTGCCCCAAAGTTGGATTCCGTAAGACCATATCGGTTTTAAAATAGTCTTGTAAATTAGAAGCTTATAATCTAGGCTAAGTTTTGAGTTCCTGCCAATGAGCCAATGTAGTTGTGTTAGCTTAAGTTTCATTTGTGTTAGCTTTGAGTCAATATGATGTTTCCATGTAAGGCGACGATCAAGATGTATACCAAGATATCTCACATAAGTATGGTGAGGAACAATGTGATTATTGATTCGAGCGGGTGAACAATTATCTCTTCGCAGGGTGAAGGTTACATGAAGGCACTTTTGAACGTTCACTTTAATTCTCCATAATTTTAACCACAACTCCAACTGAGTTATATGTTGCTGAAGATTTATGGAGGCTTGATGGGAGTTTTCATTGGAACTTAGACACGCTGTATCATCAGCAAACGTAGAAGTATGGACAGTTTCACTTACAGGCATATCGCAGGTATATATCAAGTATAAAACTGGTCCAAGAATGCTACCTTGTGGTACGCCTGAGGAAATTGGTTTGGATAAACTAACGAAGTCTCCTTCAACAACAGAAAATTTTCGTCCAATTATGTAGCTTTTCAGTAGGTTGCTTATATTACAAGGCAAGTGAGCGGTAAGTTTCAGAAATAGACCGTCATGCCAAACTTTGTCAAAAGCCTGAGAAACATCAATTGTTCTACATAGCAAATATCTCCATTTTACCTTTATGGTATATAATGACAAAACGTAAACATTTTTACTTTTTAAATTTTTTTGGGTAAACTAATCTCTATTTCTAAATAAAAACGTAACTCGAAGCCGTATTTTTTTTTTGTTTGCTCGTTTGTTGTGTATTTAAATGCCCATTAGGCGGGTATCGGTTAAGTTCAAATAGCCTTTAAGAGTAGACGTCACATTGTCAAAAAGAATATATGAAAAAATAATACCCATGCATGGGAGTTCTGTTCCAATCCCAAAGGGGTAAAATTATTCTTACACAGTCATAAAAGTCGACTAGTCCGCCAGTCTTCCGCCAAAATGAATATCCAAAGCTGCTGTCGCTTTAATATATACATACATAAACCATTACTGCAGGTGAAGCAAAATTTTAAGCAGCATTTCTGTGGGTCCGAATTTTTTACGAGGTCTTGATGAAAGGTAACATTTATATTTTATATCACGACCTTTAGTGAAATGTTAATAAATGAGTACGAATGGCACGTGCTAAGAAAACTCGCTATTAATCAGCAACGGTAAGAAAAGTCCATGAGAAGGCATTCTCTGGCTTAGACTTTACAAAAGTCTGGAGACAGCCCTTTACATCAGGCAGTGATACATGAAACGATATCATCTATATCATCTCTATAAGAGACTTGCTAGCAAGTAGCAAATGCTCACTGATTTCAAGTTCTATGAGCATTTTGCTTTTTAGTTAACGTTACCTTTCTCACGGTTGCTACGACTTTTCTGTGCCAATTATACGTTTTAAACGATACACCCATCTTTGCCAGGGTGGATTAGAAAGTAAATTGGCATAAAGTGCACACCTTTGTTTGATAAATTCAGTTTTATTGATGTCAGTGTTAAGGTTCTCCTGGGAATTAAAAATAGAATATGATGTCGGGCACTTCGGCAGACGTCCGCTCCTTTTACAAAATTTTAAAGCATATTTTGCAACAAAACTTCGCTTATCTCGTTGAAGCAGCGCTGATTTGCATCCTTTAAAGCGTCAGTTTGTTCACGTAAAGCCAGTCTTTTAAATAGTTCCAGAAAAAATAATCCAGCTGCGTTAAATCAATAGAATTAGGCGCAATTTCTCATGCAATAACTGAATTGTTTAGACGTTTATATGGCTCGTAGGACCGTCTTGCTGAAATAAAAGGTCACTCATGTCAACATTAGCAATTCTTTGTTCATTTTTGAAAATATATGGACCGATAATGCCGCGTGACCATAAATCATATCATATGGTGGCTTTCTGTTTGTCCCCGAAAATTGAAAATGATCCTGATGATATGATTCTGTTGAAAATTAAATCTTAGCGAATTAAACTTTATATGCGTAAAGATAAAGCTCTTTATGCAAAATGTGGCGCAAAGGGCCTCTAATTGCTGCGAACGTCGACTAGTTAATATTCCAGGCTCATTCTCAACACTTTGTTGTACAGCGGCATCAGTACGGCCACTATAAGCGTATTGTTTTGGTTTATTGTCAGCAACAACGTCGTGAGCCTCGCAGCGGTTTCACACTGTGAGGAAAAGCTGCTCGAGTTTTACGTTTCACTATTTTAAAATGAAATTTTTACATGCTTTACAAGAGGGTGTTACGTTAAAATTCTCCAACTTTTTACTAAATTAATGAAAGTTCAATTTTTGACATTCAATCATTTAATAGACAATTTTTTTTTATTTAAAAGAGAAGTAGCACATAAGGCAACAATGCCTATTAAGTCAAGTACCGTGCTACATTCTTTAGGAAAGGGAGAGAGAAGAGATGAAACAGGTGGTGAAAGTAGAAGGATAGTCGGAAATTAACTGCCATATAATTAATAATTAACTGCCGTAATTTACTTACTAACCTTAAATTTGCCCGCCTTTTTTCCGGCGTCTGCAATTGTATTCTAGTAAACTTTGTTCTCCGCTGCGGCGAAATTGTAGCTCACGATTTTCTTATATACTTCTATAATGCACTATTGAGATTTTCTGCACCTAAGCCACAATTTCTTTTCAATTTTGTACTTAAGATTCTGCGTTGAGATATGAACCACTGTTCCCTCTTGCAGACAGACACCTTTAAAGTTTATTTCCACTTCAAGCTTCGTTGGAATTTGAGCTGATAGTTTTATTTACAATGAACAGAATTCCTATTTAGGAATTACAGATTTATTCCAACCTTTTTTTTTTTTGCCATCTCCCTCACCATGTACTGCCGTAATTTACTTTCTGTATTTAAAAGTAACCACAGGTTACCAGCCTTTGCAAGGTTGAGTTGTTATTGTTGTTGTTGTTTTTTTCTTTAACAAGCAAAAGAATATTTCAATATGAAAAGTTCTAGATCCTTTAATACTCACTTAATTGTTACAACTGACTTTCTTTCATTGCGTATTCCTGTGGTAGGAAATCCTTATTCATATAAAAAGGAAAAAAAAGTAAAATTAAATAGAAAATTGAATTTCACAAAGCTACAAAATTAGAGCGTATTTAGGGCACAGAAAGGCAACTTGTTGCTAAAGAGTAGAGAGAAAAATAAAAGGATTTAAGGTAAATGAATAATAAATAAAATTTGTAAACAACTTAAATAATTTTAAAAAGTCTTAATTAGTAAAATATAAAAAAAAATAATAATAATATTTTCTTACATGTACACTGGGCGGCAAAAGTGTGCCACTATATTTATAAAAAAATATTTTTTTTTTGGTTTTAAGGAAATTATAAAATTTTGCAATTAATTTTATTAAAACAATTAAGGTTTTTAAAATTGTTTGTGTTGTCTTTAAAATAATTTTTCTTAATAAATTTACAACTTAAATAAAAAAATAATAGTTTCATTTTTATTCGACCTTTTTTTAAATTTAATTAAATATGAACTAATCTTTTACCGGTCTTTTGAATAATTTAACGATTTTATTTTTCTTGATATTTCGCTTTCCTGTGGAAAGCTTCTTCAGGAAATTATTTTTTATATTTTACAAAAACAAAAAATTATAACAATTTGAAAAGAAAAAATTTTTTGAAAACATTTGACAAAACATATGTATAAAATAATTTTCGTCATACATACAAACATACAAAAATTAAAATTTCAAATATTTAAACATACAAAAACAAAGAAACGGAAATTAAATAACAAATTTTTCCTATGAAATAATTATAAGAAATTATGTGTCTTTTGTATTAAGTACCTATAATTCTGCGCTAAAGTGTCTGTGTCTGTTTTGAAATTTATTCTCCTTACATTTGGTACATTAACAATTTCTAACATTTCCAACATATAACGTCTCTTGTAGTTTTTTTCTATATCTAATACTGATGTTTCATCAAACTTTGGATAATGATTATATTTCTTACAATGTGAAGATAAGGATGTCTTCTGTGTTGAAATATTCCTATATTTTTGGTTACACCTGTGACCAGCTAATCTTGTTTTAGGTTTATTTTTTGTTGTCCCAATATAAACTTTGTCACAGTTCACCTGGTCATTTCCTCCACATGGTATCCTGTGTACTACATCAGATATTTCCATTTTTCCTATTTTATCCTTCATACTGCTAAATAATTTATTTAATGTGTTATGTGTTTTGTGTGCAATTATATATTTATCTGTGTCCAAAGGAAAGCGAAATATTGAGAAGAAAAAATATATGAAAAAGATCTTAAAAAAAAAAAGAAAAAAGATATTTATTAAAGACAAAAAAGATCGTTTAAAAAAACTATAAAAATAAAAAAAAATAATAATAATATTTTCTTACATGTACACTGGGCGGCAAAAGTGTGCCACTATATTTATAAAAAAATATTTTTTTTTTGTTTTTAAGGAAACTATAAAATTTTGCAATTAATTTTATTCAGAGTAGCGAAGTATTCACTCACTGTTCATACATGTATGAATATGTACATTTCATTTTTTAGCCGCTTCTTCTCATACATGTGTGAGAGACTACAAATTATTTTGTGTTTTCTCATTTGTGAATGCGACGATTTATTTTTTTTTCTTTCTATCCATAAGTGAAAAAATGAGAAACACACAAGTGTTCATTTTTCAATATTTACAATTTTGATAATTTTTCATAAATGAAAAGATCGTAAAAATATGTGCGTTAAGCATTCGCGTACATAAACGCACATATTTGATAATGCGCAATTGTCGGCGTATGTAGAAAAAAAAATGTTTTTTTTTTTATTTCTTTTAGAATATATTGGAATATTCTATTTTGAGTTAATATGTACCCATGTGTTCTTACGACATTTTACGGTAAACTGCGATCGTAGGTAGAAAATTTTTTCACGTTCATTTATGAGAGATTTTATAAAATTTCAACGTTCATAAATGAACATGTACATTTATGAAAAATAACATTAATGAGAAGTAGCTAATTTATCATTTATCACATATGAATAAGACTAATAATTCTTGTTGTTCGCATTCATGTATGAAAATAACCAGAACATTTCTTGTTGTTCGTTTATGAGTGTGAAAAATAAATATAAAAGTTTAGATTTCGTATTTATGAAAAATATCATGAATGTTGATTTTTGAATGTTCATAAATGAAAAATTCTGAACACTGACTTTATTAGAACAATTAAGGCCGTGTCAGATAAAACTTTGTTGCTTTGCGTGACATTTGAAACTTTAAAGCAAAAGCGTAAATCAAGTGGTGTATGTCACAATAAACTTTGACAACACTCATGAATTTTTTGTTTACGCCCACACACAAACACAAATAATAAAATCCAGGTGTTTGTCAAAGCGCGCAAAAAGTTGAATGTTGGTTAACTTTTCGCTGTGCGCTGCGTCAAAAGTGCTTTATGAGGCAACTTTCATACATTTACGTACATTTTAACTCAAATGTCAAAGCGAAACTCTGACGCAACGCAAAGCAAAAGTTTTATCTGACACGGCCTTTAAGGTTTTTAAAATTGTTTGTGTTTTCTTTAAAATAATTGTTCTAAATAAATTTACAAATTAAATAAAAAAATAATTTATTGTTCAAGCACAATAATAAATTAAGTAAATTTTTATTTTTGTTTTCTATATTTCATTTTGTTTCTATTTGTATTTGTTAGCAGTATTTTTCCTCTTCGGAACATCATCTGAATCAGAATTTTCTTTTGCACAATTCATGTTATTAAAACTTTCAATAGTAAAACTCATTCCAACACAAAAACTTAAATTGAACTGACAAAAAAAAAAAACAAAAACGCACCGACGAAAGCAACGTAGCACAGAAACTTCAACTTTAAATGACTTAGGGCTTTTTTCTTTAAAAAAAAAACTTCGAATGAGTTATGCACCAAATGTCTATAATTTTGTGCATAATAACTAATAGGTTAATTAATCAATTTAATAATAGGAGGAAAAGAGTTATAAGTAGTGGAACGGAACCCAAAATATATAAATCGATAACTTATATACCCGTCTTGTCTGAAAAAATAGAGAATTCAAAAATTTATGATATAAATAAATACAAAATGGCATATAAGAATACAAACACATTAAATAGGTTGTTTAGTAAAACTAAGGATAAAATTCAAAAATTAAATATGTCCAATGTAGTGTAACGGTAATGTTAAGGAGGATTGTAATAAGGTTTATGTAGGCACAACAAAAAATAAATTGAAAACTAGAATCGCAGGACATAGGTCAGACCAGAAATACAGGAATAATATTAGTTTACAAAAAACAGCATTATCTTCGCATTGCTCTAAAGTTAATCATTATCTTTAATAAATATCTTTTTTCTTTTTAACGATCTTTTTATATATTTTTTTCTTCTCGATATTTCGCTTTCCTTTGGAAAGCTATCTCAGGAAAAAATTTTTATTTTTGAAAACAAAAAATTAATTAATTATTATTATTACTATAAAAGTTAATCGCTATCCTAATTTTTAAAATGTTTCAATTTTAAATTTAGAAAATAATTATAAACGTCGTTATATGTTAGAAATGTTACAAATAATTAAAGTACCATTAACCAAAAGAATAAATTTCAAAGCAGATACGGAGAAAGTTGCTCAAAATTATAGACATTTAGTGCATAAAATTATAAAACAAAACTCTGTATCTGCATAATATTAATAATTAATACTTTAATTTTTTGTAACGTTTGGTCATTAAATTTATCTTTTTAGAATATATGTGTAAAATACTATTGTTTTGTAAATTTGTTATGTATTTTCAAAATTGTTTTTCATTTAAAATTTTTTAATATTGAAAATTTGTTTGTATGTATGTAAAACAAAAAATTTTTTCAATTTGTCGTTTTTTATTGTTTTTGTTTGTTTTGTTTTTTTGAAAAAATTTTTTGATTATTTTGAATTTGTTAATCAAAAAATTTTTTCAATTTGTTTGTTCATTATTTTTGTTTTCCTGATGATGCCAACCAACGGTGTGGCGAAATATCGAAAAAATAATAAAAAATAAAAATTTTTTAAAATTTTTTTTGTTAAAATTTACCTAGTGTTTTCTAATTAACTACTAAAAAATATATACCTTAACTTTAACAAATATGTTTTTTCTTTTTTAAGATCTTTTTTTATATATATTTTTCTCTTTTCAATATTTCGCTTTCCTTTGGAAAGCTTCTTCAGGAAAAAATTTTTATATATTTTTGAAAACAAAAAAAAGTAATTAATTTTTATCAACAAGCACGCAAACATCAGTGCGGTGAGACATAGAAAAACAAGTAACAAATCAACAAATTTAATTATCAGTTATCACAATTGAATTTTTTAATTGCTAAACCATTGACACTGGCTATTTTGCTAATCGCTCGCATGACAATTTTAGGAATATAGAATACGCTTTATGCTCTGATTTAAGTTTGACTGTTACAACCGTATTTTAAGAGAGTACAGTTAGATAGAATGACAAAAAGTAATTTTAAATGACCGCTCAAACTGTAAAAGAGAATGGCAAAAAGAAAATACAAAATTAATTTTTCTCTTTATTGCCAAAAGTTTATTAAAAGTGCCTTGGGCACCGCATTAAAACAAACAAAAAAAAAACGAAAAAATATACAGTTTTCAAAATATCAAACAAATTTCACAACCTCTCTGTCTTCTTTTCACACACTCTCCTTTTCTCTCTCTCTCTCTCTCTCTCTCTCTCTCTCTCTCTCTCTTCTCCCCTACACTCCTTAATCAAATTATTTTGATGATTAATCATTAAAATTGTACACAATCGAAAAATATATTAAAAATTAATTGTCTTAAAATAAACAATTCGCCACAATTATTTATGAAATTAAACAATAATTTTTAAGACCAAAAGTCACTTTCACTATCTTCGCCTAAAATTTTAAGTTCTTTATTCTGATGACCAGTGGATATTTCAAATTCTGAACTAGATTGTGAAGAGAAAATTTCAACTAGATTGCTATCAATTGGTGCCGCCAATGTATGATTTGATTGTGTAAAAAATTCAGCAATTTCATTTTCATTGCTCGAACTATACAGATTCAAATCAGACACGTTTGGAGAATTGATTAGTTGGCCGATTTCTTCTTGCTCGTGGTCTAATAATTCACTCGATTCAAAAGATTCGTTTATTTCTTCCACATCCTCGTGTTCTGCTGCTGCTTTATATTTCTCTTCAGTTTCTTTTGGTGTAACAGCGGTTATTTCGATTTCGTGTTGATTTAAATCAGAATTTTCCTCACTTTCATTTAATAAATTTAACATAGAAGGCACAGAGGTATTCGAAATGCGATTTAAGCTAGATACACTTTTGAAAATATAAGGATGCATCGTCGGTTCAATTTCTTGTGTAATTTTGGTGGTGTTTGTTATATCTAATGTTATTGAAGACATTGTAGTGGATAGACTTAAATCCAATTCGTCAATAGGATGACCTTGCTGAGCTGACATTTGTAAGCCGTCTCTTTCCAAGGGCCTTACTTGTTCTGTCAACTCAGTGTCAATTTGTTTTAAAGTATCTGGTGCTTGTGATTGTTTTTCGAACAATCGCTGGACTCTAGCCATGGATTGTTTTATCAGCTTAGAACCGGAATCTGTTTGATTTTCACTTATCTTTATAGGTTCATGATATTTTAAATATTTCGATAAATCCTTAGCAGCAGAAGAATTTTTTTCATTATGCGTTACACCATCAGCGAATAGCTGTCTTTTAACACTTGTTGAAGATATTTTTTCTTCCAAGTCTAAATCTTGTTCTTTATCTGCATCTACCATTTGGTTTTGTTCTTTATCTTCAGTTTTTTCTTTTGTACTTTTTTCTGATAGACTTGATTCTAAGTCAAATTCAAGTCTATCTTTGTCATTAGTTTGAGTTTCCATATTCACATCATTATCACCCATAAATTGTTCAAAATTGTCATTGACAAATTCTGGAAATTCTTGTACTTCTGAACACTTTTCCAATTGTTTTTGCAACAAGTTACCTGTACGTATCTCTTCCCCCTTTTCTCTACATTTTCTTATGATATTTTCATGTTCGAAAAATTTTAATTTTGCTTCGAGTATCGCATTTCGTATTTCTAATGATGAGGTGGAACTATTGCTTTTAGCACTTTTTTGTTTATCTCTTTCGGTTTCATAACTATGCTGAAGTACTTCTTTAAGACGCCTGAATTCTTCATCGGTTTTCTCATCTTCTTCCTTTTCCAGGATCGTTAATTTTTCACGTTCTTGTCTTAAACGAGCACTTGTTATTTGACATAAGTCTTTGAGGTCATTGGAAATAATTGGCACTTTTTGTCTACTACTACTGTCTTGTTCGATAGAACTTTTACGTCGCTCCAGGTATGATTGAAAGTTTTGCTCCAATTGATTACTTTCAATTTCCAACTGCTGAATACGCAATCTAGGGTGAGAAATAAAGTGAAAAGCAAATAACTGAATGAAATAGTATGTTTTAAATGGAATTATTAGTTAAAAAATTTTTAATTTGCCCTCATCGCTATGTCGAATACGAGTACCATCGGGTGAGTAAATTTCAAGTTAAAAAGTAAATTGTCTGTAAACTGTTCGTAAATTTGGGAGCATGCAAAGTTGCACTCTTGAGACAAGAAATTTATTTGTGAAAATTTACTATCGAAATGCTGAAAATTGGACTGTACCATTTCAAAACATTCGAGCAGCTTTTCTCGTAATCATGCTGGTTCTGAGACTGCGAGTAGTAGCGGTCATTTTTCAATAAAGAAAACTATAAAACATCGGTCCATGTTCAGAATAAAAGTATTAAATTCACTTACTATTTTATGTACTTACTTAGCGTCAAAAATAATACGATCAACCGAACGCCCCTGTTGTGCAATAGATTGTGCAGCATCCAGAATTTGCTCCTGAGTATTTGAAATATCTCTCAATGAATACTGCGAAAGTTTAAGCATTTCATTGGAATCCTAAAAAAAAGTATTAGATGTTTTTTTTTACATTAATATCAAATACATGTGTTAACATAAACACTCCACTCACCCTATTGCTAGATTGTGGTTCTTTAACGTGTACCACGTCGCCAATATCATGTTTTGAAACAGTTTCTATGTCTGCTTGACTAGCTGCATCCTCAAAACTAATTTTATATTTTTTCTCTTCATTTTTCTACATAACAGATCGTATTAGGATTGTTTAGCTAAATTAACTATCGGCTGGGTAAATTTCAGGTTAGAAAGTAAATTGTTTGTCAAATAATTAAATGTCAAGAACTGAGCTGTCATCCTTTGACATTTATTTACTAAAAAGTTTGGCATTTTTAAGCACACTTTTGAACAAAGAATTTTAATTATGAAAATTTACTATTAAAATGGCGAAAATTGCACTGCTTCACTTGGTAAAATTCGTACAGCTGTTCCTCGTAATCAGGCTTTTTTGAGACCGCTGTGCATAATTTAATCGCGGAATTCGAGGCACACGATGTAGACCAAAAAAGTATGTTCACAGCGGCCGTAGTGATACAAACATAGCCGTTGTACTACAGTGTTAAAAATAAGCCGGGAACATCAACTCATTGACGTTGACAACAATTGGGCATAACTAGAAGCATTTTGGGTAACATTTCGCATAATGATCTTCAAGCTTATAAAGTTCAATTCGTTGAAGAATTAAATCGACTAACCAATTGCGTTGAACGTTTGAGAATTGATTGTTTGAAAAACCTTCGTGGTAACTGTGGTTAAAACCCAAACCGCGGAAAGGTGTGAATTTTTCCTATTCGATTGGCGTTGTTGCACGTATAGTATTCACACAGTGATAAGACGACCATCAGATTAGCGCCAAATGGCTAGGTACTGAAGTTAATCTGCATCACAATCCTGTATGCTGCGGTTTTTTGTCAGGTGGTATCTTAGGCCCGTGTTTCTTCGAAAATGAGGAGCGAAACGACATCACCGTGAATTTTCTGTGCTATCAAGCCATGATAACCAATTTTTTGTGGACACAATTGGTTTCGACATGACGGCGCCACAAGATACACAGCAACCCAAGCAATTCAGTTATTGTATAAGAAATATCCCTGATGCGATTTTAAACACCAGGTTAACGTGTATAGACCACAAATAACTGACGCCCTGAAAGATGAAATTTGGCGCTGTCTTGAACGAAATAAACGAGGCTGTGTTGGAAAATATACTTCAAAATTATGTGAAAAAAGCAGATGTCATTTGGCCGACATCATATTTAATTATTAATTTCCATATTTCGAATTAACATTGGTATCCACAAAACTGAAGTTGTCAAAAATGGGTGTTTTTTAAACCAATTTACTTTCTAACCTCAGCTTTGCCCACCCAATATCTGTAAAGTCATTACAATTGTACCTCTTCTTTGGTATTTTCCTTTTGCTGTATCCAGCTCTGTTTTAAATCCAATGAAGATTCTTGTAATTTTTTAAACAATTCTACTTGTTTCCTTTCAAACTGTCGCAGTTTCTTTTCAATATTGTCATTACATTTTCGTGTCTCTTCCAAACTAATTTTCGGTTCTCGCAACATGCACTGAAAATATTAAAATATTTTAGTAACAGGCTAAAACATCAAATAAAAGTTACATGAACAAATATTACCTTTGAAAATTTTTGCTGATAATACAGTTTTATTAAACTTTTTAAATGTTTAATTTTAATATCCGTTTCAGTTTGTAATTGTTCTCGATGTTTTGTTAAAGCTTTTCGCAGGGAAGTGTCCACCTTATTTATATATAAATGGAATGAACTTAAATCTTTTTCAAAAATTCATTTGAATCATAATTAATTATAGTTAATTCTTAATATTTTACAAATATTTTTTTTTAACACAAGGTCTTTATAAAAAAAATTTAATAATTTTTTTTTTCAATTTTCCAAAGTCATCATAAATTCTTTGCCTGCAGATGCCGCTCGAAAAAAATGCTTTTTCTGAAAATTACACCAAAAAATATCTTTTCTTGAAGATGAAACCCAAAAAAAATCTTTTCCTAAAGATGCCGCTGAGAAAAAAATTCTTTTTCTGAAAATTACACCAAAAAAATCTCTTCCTGAATATGAAACCCAAAAAAAAAATCTTTTCCTGAAGATGCCACCAAAAAAACCTTTTTCTAAAAATGACACCCAGCAAAAAAATCTTTTCCTGAAGATGATACCCAAGAAAATAAATTATTTCCATCCAACAAAAATATTTTTCTGAAGATGCCGCCCCAAAAAAATCTTTTCCTGAAGATGAACCCAGAAAAATAAATCATTTCCTGAATCTGGCATCTAGCAAAAAATATCTTCTTCTGAAAATGACACTCAAAGAAAGATTTTTCCTGAAGATGCCACCCAATGCTGTGGCGAAATATTGAAAGTAATATATAAAGACCTTGTGCTCAAAAAATTATTTATAAAATTCTTTTGAATCACATTTTTTTACTTACTCTGTTTAAGAACTTTCGACCATTTTCCGTGTTGCGCATTTCATGTATCCAATCGGTGTATGATTTTTCCTGCAGCTCTGTCTCTGTTTGTTTTTCTTTTAACTTTGCCTTGGGAGGTATTGGCTTCTCTGTTTTTGCATTATCTTCTCTATTTTCTAACACTTTCGTAACATTGTCGAAGTGTTGAGCACATTTTCCAAATTGCAGTGTTAAGTGATGTATCGATTCTATAAGATTGGACATATGTTTATTTTTACGTTTCGTCTTGGCCATTAATTTCATGTTTTCTGTTATACGTTCCAAACTTTTATTCAGCTTAGAATACTCTCGAGAACGTGACGTCTTTATGATTCGCGGTCTTGATTCACGATGTTTTGCAAACTCTTCAAATTCTTGTGTCATTTCAATAACTTTTTCCGATAATGTTACCAAATATTTATTTATATGATCAAGATTATCATCCTTAACATATCTTCTTTCCCGATCTGACACCTGAGCAGAAATGGACTTGTGTGATTTTTCTTGCATTACGGTTTGTACCTCTGCATTTCTTTTTAGTTGCTCTAGAGGATCTTTCTTTAAAAGACTTTTTATTATTAGTAGCAATAAAGACATGTTAGGATTTGTTTCGTAAACGTGTATTATATTTTTATATAAGTCCTTAGCATTTACATTAGTACCAGTTACTGCTTTCCATATTTCACAAATTTCTTCTTTGGTAAAGCGAAATCTTCGCATATTTTCAAAGTCTGGCAGTGTATTGCGAAATGGTATTTCCGTACAAAATACTGACAACGTAAAATGGCAATTTTGTGCATAAAGAAATTCTGCGACCAAAGTATTTAATGCCAAAATAAGAGGAGAAAGGGTTAAACGTAAAGTAGAACCACCCGAAGATGTCATGGTATGGGATAAAATATGTTTACCTAAAGGTTAAAAATTAAAAAATTAATTTTGTATGTAAATTATTAGTACCTAAATTATGAATACCTAAATTGTATCATTGAGGTTAGGATGTAAATTGTCTGTTAACTGTACAAATGTTAAGAATTGAGCTATCATCCTTTAACATTTATTTAGTAAACATTTTGGAAATTTTAGGCATGGAACGTTACACTCTAGAGCAAAGAATTTTAATTTTGAAAAATTGCTATCACTTCATAAAATTCCTTGTAATCAGTCTTAATTTGAGATCATTACGCGTAATGCAATTTTCAACATGTAACTCTCATCAGCTAAATTTATATCGGAAAATTTGCCTTCTGTTAGTGTTGACAATGGATGGTAAAGGAGTCTTTCAATTAGTTTTTAGACAATGAAGGCATTTGAAGGTTTTAAATGTATTATCGATTGGTGACCCAATGCGGAGATGGCATAATTGCGTTGCAGTGGTTGCTAAGGCATCGTTCAAGCTGCTTGTAAACATGAAATATTACGGAAAGTTTGCCTTGAAGACTTTTTGAAATAAAAGATGCCCTCGACGAAAAATCGATTAAGCATTACCAGTATATTTAAAAAAAGCTTGAATACACATCGATAAAAACAGTGCCTAGTAAAATGTGGAATCCAAAGTGGATTGTAACTGAGTAGAATACGATTGCCTCATTTGAAGTGAGCTTTAAGCAGAAATGAGGGGTTTTTGTTTTATTTTGGTGTCTGAAATCGTTGTAAAACACGAGAGTCATCTGTGTTTTTTTGGAAGATGGCACTTGAAATATGAGACATAATGGATTAGATTGCTGGTGTGAATTAGGATGATGCTCTGTTCGATGTTTGCATATATGGCAAACATATGGTTTCAACATGTGTTATGAAATGTATCGAACGACTTTATTGGTGTTTGGCGATATAAAATCTTTCCGATAATAAAGGGCAAATTTGCAAATTTAGGAGGTGATTTTCCGGACAGACAAAACATTTATCAGTATTATTTTGAGAAATACTCCTATTAAAACTTTTCAGATTCTTGAGATCCACAAAAATAGATTTTGTATTTGGATTTGCTAAAGTAGTACGATTAGCTATTGAATGTAAGGTCTGAAAACGTTAGGTCAAGAATGCGTCCATCTGTTTCCATGTCAGTAACTATTTGGAAAGGGACTAGGAAGGAACTGTTTCCAAAAGTAATATGCTAGTTGAGCAGATAAATACCAACATTTTGTTGCAACTTTCCAAGAGAGTTAACTGTGAAATATTCACTATATCACTTCATATAGTTTTAACAACTTTTCCTCGCATGAGGCTTCTTCTGTGCGTAATTTAATTACCAAATTCAAGGCTCACAGTACTGTTGCTGACAATAGAGCAAAAGAATATACTCGTAAAGGTTTTAATAATGCAGGCATAAACTCTGTACAGGAAATGAAAATGTAATGAAAATGTGCCTGGAATGTGAACTTGTCGATGTTCGCAACAATTGGGCATCACTAGGAGCCCTTTGCATACAGATCTCCATCTTCACGCTAATAAAGTTTAACTCGTTTAAGATTTAAAGCCGACTGACCATCGTTTGCGTCGAACACTTGTGAATTGTCTATTTAAAAAACTGAACGAAAACAACAAAATCATCTTTAGTGATGAGGAGGCTAATTTCAATTAAGCAGTTATGTAAACAAATAAAAATGCACAAATAGTCCGCGAAAAACCATTACTTCCAAAGAAAGTGACCGTGCGGTTTGTGGTCTACCGACATTATCGGCCCGTGTTTTTTTAAGAATGAGCAAGGAAACTCCGACAGCATGAATTTTCAAGGCTAACTAACCATGGTAACCAATTTTTTGTAACCACAATTGGCTAATGTTGTCATTAGCGCGCTTTGAATTTAGTAAGACGGGACCACAAGCCGCACATCCACCCAAAATAATAAGTAATTGCCTGTCGCGTAATATCTTTACTTGGCGACATCAATTGGCCGCCTCGTTCTTGCGATTCAACGCCGCAGGTTTTTTTAACTGGGGCTATTTAAAAGATTGGGTTTGCATGAACAACCCACAAATAACTTATGGTCTAAAATATACAATTCGGCGCTGCATTACATTTGTTACAAAATGTGCATCAAAATTTTTGAAGACACTGCTGACGTGTTAGAGGTGAACATTTGCCCAACAACATACTCCATTACTCATTCACATATTTTTACTTTGCATTAGTATCAACAAAAATTGTGTGTCAAAAAAAATTGTGTTTTAAGCCAATTTACTTTCTAGTCCCAATATGCTGCAAAATACACAAAAAAAATGTGTTTCATGAAATGCTATGATAATACTACGATCATTTTAATAGTATATGAACCACCCCTGCCAGCACCTTCTTGATTTTATTCTTTTTTATTATGTACGAATATTGTTAATTACTTTTAGTCTTGATTTTTTAAACAAACAAATGAATCAAAAGCTCGTCGAATTTGTAAAAATATCAAAATAACTAAAAACTTAACAGTCCTGATTAATATTTAAATATGCATTTTCTGCGGCATTGCCAATGGCAACTAATTTTGTCAAACACACTTTTTTTTACATTAAACAGTGGGTTCCACCTCAATGTTTCTATTTCAAACTCACCCAAATTTGTTTTATTAAAATTTTTTATTAGATCACAGCGCAATTTTGCTTGCAACGATCGAGCTACGTCATCTCGTTCCATCCACTCTTTGAAATATGTTTCGAATTCGTTTGGCGGAATTTTTGATAAATCAGCTACATTTGATTTAAAATCTATTGACTTATTGGTTTCCATATTCAATTTAATTAAACAATTTTATATTTATGTATGCACGTATCACTTTCTTTTATTTTGTTACAATTATGTGTCTGTTCCTTGAATGTATCCCAATTTATTGCTATTGTTCTTTTTATAATTTAGCTTGATGTTTCCTGTTTATTTTAGCGTTCGTTTTTCCAAAATAATCATGTGTTACGGTTGAATTGTCATTTAAAATTGTATTTAACGGCAGGTGTTAAGTATTCGTGCTTCAAAAGGAATGTGTTCAGTGTAAGTATTAAAGTGACTGTGCTGCCAATGTTTTATTTTTCTAGATTGTGTTTCGGTTTCATTTAAAAATTTTATTTCGTTGAATTGATGGTGGGTGCAGAATGTTTATAAAGCATTATTTCTATAAAGTATTCAACTTAAATGACCACAAATTTTTTTACATTTATATTTAAATATGAGACGTTTATATTACTATTTATTCCGCTTAATCTGTAAAAGGAAAAATTTTTCCTTGCATTAGTGCAAGAACAATTTTAAACTGGCACGAAAAAACGTGATTCGGTAGCCCTTATAGCTTTTCATACACGTTGCGTTTATCCCTCACCAAGCGGCAAAACGATAGAGGTCTTAAAATTTTGGATAAATAAGGCTAAAATTATGTAAAAAGTTAAAAACAACAACAAAAAATATAATTGGATAAAACCATCTATTAAAATAAGCAATAGAAATAAAAAAATAATAAATAAATGAAATTTAGCATATACTCTCTTACGTTTCTTTTACATGTTTCAATTCAAATTACAATCAAACTATTTTAGATTAATCTTTTTCTTAAAAGGGTTTTGTGCACTTTGATCAATGCGCTGCATATATATCTGTTTAAAATATCGCCTTTAACACAAAAACTACAAACCTTAAAATCTAACATGATCAATCTTTTAAAATTACGCCAACAAGCTCAGATGGTGTTCACTTGACCGTTGAAGATTAACTTTTTTTTTGCTTACAAAACAGAAACAGTACATGAGGGCAGCAGTAACTAATTTAGTCTACTTACATAGTCTGGCAGCCTGATCTGTCTATAAAAGGAAGAATAGTTAATCTATTACATTTTAAAAAATGTAACGGAGATATTCTATTTCATAAATAAAATACTTATTTTTCTTAGAACTTATAGCAATACACAGTTGCATTTAATATGTTTGTTATAAATATGTACATCCATATATATGTAATTGTTTTTTTTATAAAAATATTTTCTAGCCAGATAAATAAAACTGGCAAATTTCGCAATGATTTGTTTATTTTTACGTTTTAATATATCATCACCATTCAGTCCCTAGGATTTATAGAATTTCGAGAAATTGGTTCATGTTTGTACTTATACGTTGTAAAAACTAACGATATAAGTATGTTGTATCTACTTCCTCTGTTAAAAATAAACATTCATTTTACTCTAAGCAGTGTAATTTTTATTTCTTTTATACTCTATTTTTCGCTACGCTTTTGCAGATGTACCTACATAAGTAGGTACATACAAAAAACATTAACTTGCGCTTGAAAATTATTCAATTGAAATTATAGGTTAAGAAACTGCATTAAAATACAAACATTTATAAAAAGTTCAAATAGCATTGCCATCTCTGAAGAAATGTTATTATTAAATCTACAATCTGTAGAGAAGTAAACTTTTTTTAAAAAGTAATTTAATTTTTAATTCATTTTCCATCCATATTGACAATGTAAAAATAAAATAACGTAACTATAGCATAAATCAAATGTATAAATGGCATCTCCAATTATTCATATCAATAGTATATTGTAATACATATATGGCATAGGCTTTATATCGGAAAAACATCAACATTATATCGGAGCAAATGCATTGCAATGTTAAACAATCCTTGAATTAGCATAACCGCCTCTTTAGTATTTTAACAGAATTCTGTTAATCTATACTATAACATAGTACACTAACTTAGCAACACTTCAACCATGGAAACGAACATTCATTTATTTTCAAATTAAATTCAACTTAGCAGCCGGTTGGTATTTTGTTAAACTGAAAACAAATTTCAAAAATTAGATTTTCGGAGGAGAAAAACAGAATTATAAAATTTTAAATTACTTTTAACTTTATTTTCATATATATAGAAACTAATAATAATTTATAAAATTAGTCCTTGCAATATGTCAACGGAATCAAATAATGCACAAGCCAAAGATGAAGACGAAGGCAAAGGGCAAATAAAAAATGATGATTTAAATAAAAATGGAGCTATAAATCGTGGAATAAAACCTATTGTGTTATCTTCGCAACGTTTTAACAAAATTATTAATAATACCACAACAGAGCGTTCGAAGGTTTTGCAAGAAGCTGAGGAAGAACTAAAATATAAAGAAAAATTGAAAGCTGATAGTGATGAATTGGTGGCACAATTTAAGGGTAATATGCAAAGAACCCAGGAGCAAAAATTACAGCAGATTAGGGATCATTTGGATAAGAAAACTAAACAAGGTAAGATAAGCAAACAAAATTTCAGTTGAAGGAAAATTTAGTTGTGCTTTGTTTTTCGAACAAGTACTGGACCAAAGCAAATCTACATAGAAAAGACTTTTAGAAATTCCTTACCGATTTAAGCACAGCTTGTTTTTCGCTGTGTGTAAATCGGCGTAATGAATGCATTTTGTAATTTTACATTATTTTAAAAACTTATTTTTCACGAACTTTTTTAGGCATCGCTAACTATGAAAAGGCCAAAGAAAATGAAACCCTTAAGCGCCTACAGAATAAAGCTAAGGCTGAGCAGATCATGGAACGCCTTAAGCCAGGTCCCCGAGAACTGCACAGTGCTGTACTGCAAAGTGAAGTTCTGCGCGCCCGTAATGTACAAAGAACCATTAATGATGAATTTGAAAAGGCTGTTAAAAAACAGGAATATGAAAGTATGAAAATGTGCAAGGATAATGCTTTAAGTTGGATCGAACAAGAACAACAACGTTTAATAGAACGGCAAAATAATACTAATGTCTATAAAAAGGAATTATATCAGACCATTAATGAAAATCAAAAGCAACGTTATGAACAAAAGAAACAATTGCTGAAGGAACAACAGGCTGCTAGAGAAGCAACAGACAAAGAAATAAAGGCCCAAATTGAAAAGGAGAAGGCAATTATGGAAAAGAAAAAGGAAGCACTACGTAAGAACGCCTTGGAAGCAATGAAAATGGTGGAACAAAGAAGATTAAGTAAGTAAATTTTAAATAAATATCTGTTATTCTTTTCAACGATCTTTTTTAATTAACAACATATATTTTTTTCGATATTTCGCTTTCCTATGGAAAGCTTCTTCAAAAATTTACTTACTTTTTTTTATTTTTTTAATCGACCTTTTTATATTTTAAATAAATATCTGTTATTCTTTTTAACGGTCTTTTTTAATTAACAATATATATTTTTTTCGATATTTCGCTTTCATATGGAAAGCTTCTTCAGGAAAAAATATATATTGTTAATTTAAAAAAGACCGTTAAAAAGAATAACAGATATTTATTTAAAATATAAAAAGGTCGATTAAAAAAATAAAAAAAAAAGTAAATTTTTAAATATTTATACGCAGTAAAAAACATTGCTGAAGATTATTTTCGATAAAAAAAAACGTTTGTAAGCAAAGTGAAAATTTTTAAAATAAAATCTACCTACATCTTACATTATTTTTATGCGAAACGGTATCAACCCCAGGTTTTCCCAATTTTTTCAATCAAATTCAATTTTAAATAACAGGAAATTTTATATCCCCAAAAATCCTCAGAAACCATAACAGTAGCATAAAGTCGTCTTGTTTTACACAGGGTGGGTTGCGTAAATAAAAAAAATATTTTAACCTTATTTTAATGTAGCGTAAATGGAATGTAATACACCATTTCTGTCAAATTGGTTTTTTATTAAACATTTTTTTAAATTAAATATACAGGGTGGCAAATTTGAGATTGAAAATATGCTTCAAAGTTTTGTGAAATGATCGGACGTCTGCCGACGTGCTAAATATGGATATTTGCCCGACATATTATTCCATTAATAAATTCCATATTTCCATTTTACATTGATATAAAACTTAGTTGCCGAAAAAAGAGTGCTTCTTTAAAAATTTTGTTTACGAATTTTATATATAATTCAAAAAAAATTGTTTTTTTCTCTTTTAGGAGATCAGATGGTTGAGGAGGTAGAAGACCGTTTATGTTGCGTTTATAAAACAGGCAAGAAAAAACTTGATACTATGCTGACGGAACAAACCAAAAAGTTGGCCGATGAACAACAACGGAAGATAGAAGCTGAAGTTAAGAAATTGAACGATTTAGAGGATAAATCAAGTACTTTGGAATCAGAACGTATTAGACGGGACATAACAACAATGCAATTAAAATTTACTGCTGAAGAGCAAGAAAAAGTTCGAAAAGATAAAGCAGCCAAACAGGCTCGTATTGAGGCTTATTTGAAAGAAATGCAACACCAAAAAGAAACGCAAGCCGCAATGGAAGACGAAAAACGTTTCGAGATCGCTCAACGTTTGAAAAATGCCGAAGTTAACAGTTTATTTATTGAGAAACAGAAGGAGCAAAAATTAAAGCAATTTCAAAAAGTTCGTTCACAAATTAACCAACAGATTGAGGATAATAAAAGACATCATTTGGCCCAAAAACAAGCTGCTATTACTTGTGCCGGACCAACACTGGATAAAGAACATAAATTCTTTTTCGAATATGCACGCAATCTTATGGAAGATGCTCAACAAAAGGGTAGACCTTTATATCCCTTTGCCAAGGTGGTTCATCAATACAAACGCGACTATCAAATTGATTGTGATCGCAAAGAGCCCAAACATTTGCAATCGAATGTACATATTGGAGACACATTATTAAATGATGATATAATAAGCAAGAAAGGGCAGCAAAATTCTACTAGAGACAGTATATTACAAAATTGTATAAAAATAAATGAAATCATAAAGGCTTCGGAAAAAACACCAGATGGAAAAACTAAGCAGGAAAGCGGAGAAACTGGAAATGAATGTACTGCACAATTTCGTTACAGCGTGGATGAGCTAAAGAAACTAAACCAATTTTCTGCTCCTGCCTGTCATTAGGCATGACGTAAATAACATTTTGTTTATATTTATTAAAAGAAATTCATTATGAAAATATAAAAAAATAAAACAAACAATATTTAGGTCTTAAACCTTTTTATTACACACAGGCACACACATTATTTAATTACTTCATTAAATTAAATTTAATCGTATTTAAGTACTTTTTTTGTTTAGAAAATTTTGAGTAGATTTGTTGCAATTTGCTTTTTTTAACTTATTTTGTTCTTTTCTCGTTTTTTTTATTTTTTCTTTGTTTTGTTTGATTCAATTTTTTAGTTGAAATAAATTTTGATGTTGATATGATTTAAATTTTCGCCTTTTCTTCAGCCCGCCATTCTATGAGATCTTGGATCATTGTTAGAACATGAAATTATAAAAAATAGAAAATATTTTAAATAGTTATAAAACAAACTACATATTTTACGTTAGTATAAAACATTAAAAGTATTCATTCCAGTTTTGTACATCAGCTCAATTTGTAATTCAAGTGTAATTCAAAAAAATTAAATAGTCACAAATAAAATACCTTCGGAAAAAAAGTAGTTTTGTTACGAAATATTGGTATGATCCGGAAGGTAACCCTTTAGTGCGATGCGAGGGAAAATGCGTTTGTACTTTTGCTTTTTGCATTTACTTTATATTTTCGCAAATCTGGCAGCACCGCACTTTGTATGTGAAAATCGTTTGATAAATACAAATAAGTATCTTAAGGCAGTAAAATACGATACGCAAATGGATTGGCCAAGGGACATTTACAGACTGCAAATGCCAAACAAGCCGCAAATAATTTTTGGAAGAAATTGTCAGATGACCTTAACTCTAATGAACCTCTTGCACGAGATGTATCTCGCTGGAAAAGGCGAAATATGAAGTTCATACATATGTAGGTTAGTCCGATTTAAAAAACCATAGAAAAATATAAAAGCGGAAAAATAAATTTATTTCTAGACAAGTGGTAGGTTCCTCAGAAGTTTTCCCGCTTTTTACCACAAAAGAACAAATTGTAAGTGTTCAGATAGCTCTAAAACCTGGTCTTAAGCAATTCGGTGCTAACATCCTCCTTGTCCAAGCAATTTTAATGCAGCTTCCATGTTTTATTACTCTTAGAATTCCTGTGAATCTTCTTTTAACTTTTAGCTCGGGCTGATTAGTGTTTAAACGCTTCTTTGTTTAAACGGAAATTTACAAACCTGAACCAAGCAATTATGTTACGTTTATTCCATTTAATAAACTTCTTGTTATATCGAGTTGTTTTATTGCAAAATAATAACACAGCAGTTTGGAGTTTTAAATTAAGCGATTTATTCATTTTCAGTACACACAAAATAAACACGATGGCAACTTCTTTAACTGTAATGCCTAAAAAATAATGCTTTATTCTTTTGTTGTTTTAGTCCACGGCGTTTCAACTTCAATTCAAATCATTTGCCCAGCAAATTGTGCTTTTAAGCATTTCTATCATATACAAGAATATTCTACTTCAACATCACTCCAAATTGCTGTTGATATCATTCAGTGTAGGCGCCTGCTTGGCTGTTTATTTCTTTTGCTCTGTGTTGGTTTTTTTTTTGTTTTCTGTTGTTGTTTATGTTATTTCGTAGAATGTATAATAACCATGCTGTTGTCTTGTGTGTATGATTTCTTAGCAAACTACTATGTAAAATACATATAGGTCATTTCGCTGACTTTTTTACTGATTAATATTTTCTTTTAAAACAAATCATTTGCGTGATAATATTTTAAAAGATTTTCCTCAACCAATTCATTTTCATATCACACCTATTTTTTAATATTCTTCTAGTAATTCGGTCCACCCGTTCGTTTTCCAAGCATAAAGCTATGGAATTTTATTTTTAATAAAACAAATAAAGGTAATTAAGCTTTTCTTTTTAAAATGTTTTTTATTTTGACATTTTATAATTGTTAACCACGGTATTACCTCCTTTTACTTTACTCTCAACAATGTTTCTACTTGAACTAGCAGATGGTGCTTATATTACTTATTGTTGTTTTATCATTACTCAGTCCAGGCGATTGTTTGGCTGTGGGTTGTTTTTGTTCTGTGTTAGTTGTTTTCTTTTTCTGTTAAGTTATTTTGTGGAATTTCTTAAAAGCAGGTTGTTGTCTTGTCTGCACAAGAATTCTTAGAAACATCACAATTTGCAAAAAGACACAATAGGCAATTTCTTTCACTTTTTTACTGATAATTATTTTCTAAGTCATTTATTGCTCAAGCACAATGTCTTTATATAAAAAATTAAGTTAATTTTTGTTTTCAACATTTCGCCACACCAACAACATTATTTCGAATAATTATTTTCTTTTCAAATTTTAATAAATCATCTTCCTAACAATATTTCTTTAATATACGAGAAACTAAAATTTATCAAAGATTTTCAGTAATGAATAATTTTTCGTGTATCATCTTTTAATTTAGTTCAGTATATATTGATAAAATTCCCTCAGAATGTGCTCTCAACACTGAACAAGAGTTAAAGAATGTGTGCGACTTTACCTATAACAAAATTGTGCTATGGATGGGCCTCAACAATTAAACTAAGGCGGGAAAAAGGAAAAATGGTTAGGGTTACACAATTTCTCGTATTTGCAAATTCATTTTGTTTAATCATTTATAATTTCAAATGCATCAAATAAATCTCTTCCGTATAAAAGCACTTTCCTATAGATATTTTCCACAGGATATTATAATAAATACATTGAACAATATCTCCTTCCTAATGCATTGAATGTACCAAAAAATTTGCTGTATATCAATTGTTTCTTTCTGATGAACTTAAAAAAATAAGAATCGACAAAATGTTTGCCAAACAAAAATATTGGCCCACCAATCCCATTATTAAGAGAACATAATCATTCATCTTAAACATTAAAATTTTTATGTACTATTGCATCGCTTTAGCAAAATTAACAATTGCTTATTAGTTGACGTTTTTTGAATTAGCGAATGTTTTATTTGTGACAATTGATCGTTCGAAAAGTTGTAAAATTCATTTAAATGGCTCAAAAGCAGAGCGAAATTACGAAAGGTGAGATGAGCTCCATAAACAACAAACAAATCGTGTGCACAAATTGTAGACAGAAGCCGATTTCACATCTATGGAATCGTAAAACGCTTTCAAAATTGTACAAATTTTAAAAGTCATAGGCCTGCTAAACTAACCACCAAAGAAAAAAGAACTATTGTTCGAAAAATTAAAAAGGACCCAAAAAATAACTTAAAGCGCATTGCTGCAATACATATATGTACTGCAACATATATGTACTACAAAAATAGAGAAATTTTTTAAATATAAATTTGCGTGTCTAAATACAAGAGAGAGTTTGAAAGAGAAAATTCACCAAATCACTTTTGCGATTAAAATTACCAATTTTAATCGAGATAGTAATGTACAACACAATTTTAAGTAAAGGCGCGACTATAATATGCATAACCTGGTTTAAACCAACTTAAACAACTGTGCAAATACCTAATAAATGTGGCAAACTATAATATACTTAACAAAACTTTTCGTCAAGTTTCGTTAAATATCAATTGCTTAAGCAAAGTACGAAACTGATCGCACATTCTGTACGAAAACAGCTGATTTTTCATTGTGCATTGCGTTATAGATACATTAGAAAACAAATTTGAATGGAGGACGAAAGCGAATTTAATAGAAAACGTGCAAAGAAGAAATTGCTAATATGACAAAAGACATACGTTTTATTATAACCGCAATTCAAAGGAATGAGTATGGAAAAAATAGCAGAAAAATGCAGTAAAAGTGATAAGTAATACCTTGAAGAATTTTGTTTGTGTTTTTCATTTTCATACTGGTATGAATTATATAAAGTCGCGCAGTGCAAACACAGATGGAAGTTATTAAGGGAACGTTTCTGCAAGGAAATGACGAGGATGGGAACTCCATCAGACTCATTTATTTAGAAAGAAATAATTTGTTTGCAAAAGTGCGAATAAAACAAACGTGCGACTGTGAATAATAATTTTTATATTCGTATAAGTACATTATAGCCACCTATAAGTCTTCAATGGTTTGCTTAAGCATTTGACAGACTTTTCGTTCAATTTTTGACATTAACTTAAGCCAGCCTTATGCATATTATTGTTGGGCCTTAAATATGTAAGTGAGCAAGTATAAAAATATTTTTTGCGCCACGTTTTGAATGAAGCGGGTGATAAACACTCAAAATGCTGCAGTTAAATAGTGGGAGCGGTGTGCGCGTACAAAATGGTGTCCCTCTTTTTATGTTAAAATACGCAAACATTCGTAGAATTTTACTATATCATTTGAGTTTCACCAAACGGATTAAAACATTGAAATTAAATTTTTAAGCACAAAAAATATTAGTTTTGGAAAATTTTCTATTTACCTTTTTGCGACTCATTAACATCAACTTAGTTTTAATACGTTTACGATCTTGTGCAATAAATTCCATGCGATCCTTAATCGAAGTTTGAAAGAAGAAAAAGTGGAGAGTACGACAAGCTGATGATAACTATAAATAAATAAAAATAACTTTAAAAAGATTATTTATTTCCCCTGTCTGATGTTAAATTACCTGTTGTAAAAGTCTCGCTTTGAGTTTAATGTTTGCGGGTGTTTGTGATTCCTTATAATTTTCAAGAGTTTCAATGTGTAAAGTTAAAACAAAAATTAAAGTATCACGTATTGTTTGTACCACACGTTGAACTTGTTCCGTTTGAAACAAACGACGTACCAGAAAACCTCGGGCATAAGCATTGATTTTAGTAGCAGCAGCATGCAAACTTAAAATATCTGCTTCACACTAAACATTAATTTTTTTAAAGGCAATTAATAAATTAAAATAAATAAATTAAAATTCAACTAAAAAAGTTAGTGTTATTAGAATGTTAGAATGTTATTGGAATCAGATATCCTTCATCTTTGTGTATAAATTACAAAATTGTACATTATTTTTTAAAGGTTTTTATTTATAGATTTTATTCTTTAACTATCATTTTTGTTTTTTAGGCATTTTTTCTGTTTAAGTGATATTTGGTGGGGCGTAGAATTTAAAATAAATAAATAGAAAAATAAAATAAATAAATAAGATCTTTTTTTAATTTCGCCGAAAAAATTGTAAACTTTTTACTGTTTGCAAATTAATTTGGTTTTATTTTCAACAAGTATACATTTCTTTTTATTAATCTATTATTTTCTCTTTTTAGTGACTTTTTTATACTTTAGACGATTGGTGATATCCCTGCGTTATTTTTTGGTGAATTAAAAAGCCATTCTATTAACAGCGGCCCCAGCTTTAATTTCCGAGCTTAAAATAAGCAATATTCAGGCATGTTTTGAAAATCTTCTTTACGAAAGTGTTCTACAAATAAAACTTTTTGAATATTTGTGATTTCAAACCGATCAACTAAATGGCTGACGATTTAGAATCACTTGGTTATTTTCTCAATAACTAAAAATAGTAACTCTTTGCACAATGTCGAAATTTGCGATAAAACAACGTGCACACATCAATCTCGCCCTCACCTTCCCCTGTGCAGCTGTGCCAAACAGAGCACACAGTTTCTATTGCTATAACGCCAACCCCAGTTGTAGTAACCGCACACGAAAAAATTGACAACAATAAGCCTTTAGGCGTTTCAATTTGTTTTAGACAAAGATTTGAGGCTAGAAAATAAACTTTCTGTCAAATGATTAAAAGTTAAGAATTAACCTGTCATCCTGTAGCATTTATTTAGTGAGAAGTTGGAAAATTTCAAGCATTACGCTCTTGCTTAAAGAATTTGAATTATGAAAAGTTACTCTCAATTAACTGCATCACTGTAAAATTCGAGCAACTTTTCCTCGTGATCAGGTGTCTAAAACCGCTGTGCGTAACTTAGTCGCTAAATTCGAGGCTCACAATATTGTTGCCGACAATAGTCCAAAATAATACGCTTGTAGTGATCGTTGTGATGCTAACATTGGAAGATTGGAACATAACTCGTCGGCGATCGTAACAATTTAGCGTTTACACTGTTCAACTCTTTCAAGAATTAAAGCCGACCTATCCGACCATTGTTTGCGTTGAGGGTTTGTGAATTGGCTCTTTGCAAAACTGAACGAAAACCGAATTTTTTTCAAACAAATTATATTTTAATTATGAGGCTCATTTTCAATTAGGCGGTTATGTAAACAAGCAAAATTGTCGCATATTGCCCACCAATTTTTGTTTACTTTCACATGATATTTTTAACAAAACATTAATTAATATTCAATATATAAAAAGTGTCATCAAATCTAAACAAAACGTCAGCTGTTTTCTTTTGTTTTCGAGATGTTAAAACTTTTGTAATTTTCCGCCAAACCACAAAATCACAAGTGGTTTGAAATCTTGTGATTCTCAGAATATGCTTAATTAAGAAATTATAAAAGTTTATAACCGAAATTTTGAAAAAGTGGTGAAAAATGGCATTTATATTTTAAACGACTACTAAAAATTATTTATTTTAAAGATTGTTAAGAGTTTATTTAATATATTAAAATATTAACAATTTAAATTAAACTATTAAAAAAATTTAAAATAAAGAAATTAATTAAATTACAAACGGTGTTAAAAAATATACATTTTCAATCATTTTGTATAATTAATTTTTTTGTATTTCTTTTTTTTTTTATTGCTCTAAAAATATTATTGATTTCGATTAACTACTTTTGTTAATGGTGGTTAATTTTATAAGGCACATTAGTATATTTTGTTATTTAGAAATTATTTTAGTATTGATTAAAGTGATTTCGTTTCAAAATTGGGCCCAGTTTTAGAAGAAGGATGTTAGTATACTTTAATTAATCTTGATATGTTGGGGCCATTTTTTTTTTAAATACGTGTTAAATATACTTCTTAATCCATGAAATAGTTTTAGTTTAAATAACGAAGCTTGTTTGTTAGAGATATATTAGAAAAAAAAAAGAATATTAATCACATTGTGAGTATAATTAAGGAAATTGAAAAACTTACACGTCTGTCATTGTCAGTAGTTGAAGGTGTTTCAGATTTATTAGCCTTATCCAGTTTCTGTGGTTGTTGTGGCCGTTGGCCTGATGTATATGGTGAGCGAGTCTTCAGAGTTTTTCCATCAATGCATGTAGAGTTCATTTCCGTTGAAAAGAGTCTGCGACGAATTGATGGATTTAGTTGATTACCGATACCATTTAAGACGTTATTTAATTGTATTGTTGGTGTGTCAGAAGAAGTTTGCGTTGAAGGTGGGGAAATATTGAAAGAAGTTGTATTACCATTTGAGTGATCCGTTAAAGATGAGTGAAAGTTATTTTGAAAGGGTTGCGGTGCTTGAGCATTGGGAGAGACATTCAATGATTTAAAGGTTTGTGACACACTCCTGTCAACAGAAATTTGTGAACTATTAAAACTAAGCGATGAGGGAGATGGTTGACTTTGATTTGGTTGAGCCGTATGATGTCTTATATCATATAAAGGGCTTAATGGTTTTTGAACGCTATAATCTACATTAAGACCTGTCAAGTTTAATGATTTTGCATGTAATGGTGATTGCGATTTCGACTGTGGTGGTTCCGTTTGTGGTGACAATATATTTTGCTGATCGCATCTTTTTTGCTGCGATGTTGATGTGATTGATGATGGATAAAAGGTATTGTGAGGTGATTTCAATTTTGATGCTGTTATTTCTTGACTAAGTTGTCCAAGCAAAATTTTTTGTTGAATTTCGAAAGACTTTTGCATTCGCTGGTGTTCTTCTTCCTGTTGAGCCAATAACTGTAAAAATTTTAAATTTTTTGTATCTTCTATTTTCGATGTCCTACATGAACCAGGTGATTTTAATGTGGATGCTACTAATCTCGATTTCGACGTTTTACTTTGACCCAAATTAGATGATGAAGAATTTGATTTACGCATGTGGATGGAGGATATTTTGGACACTGAGTTTAAAGATGTGTGAGAAGTTCTCGACATTTCATAGGGAGATTTATTTGTTTTGCACATATTGTTTGGATGTTTGAATGGAGCAATTGAGTTATAGGATAAAGTTGAGGCTGTAATAGTATGTGTCAATTTACTTTTTGATGTTTTTTGCGACGTTTTTTGCCTGCACGATTTTAGTTCTGCTTTTTGTACTTTTTTGGCTCTTGATTCAATTGTATCCCTGTAAGCTCTTGAAGGCGACGATATCGTTTTTTTACTTATATTCAAAGGAGATTTGATGGCAGCTTTTTTGTCATTAATAATCTTTTGCTGTTGTAGGTGTTCAATAAGAGCCTTAGATGGTCCCTCTAAAGTAAACGAAGATGATCTAATTAAAGAATTGTCTGGTGATCTTTCTGATTCTTGGCCAAAACTTTGTGATCTAGGTGTAGAACGATTGCTGGCACATAGTTTTATTGAAGGACTAGTAGCTGATCGATTTATAGAGGCAGTCGATCGTCCTAAACAAACTCTTGTTTTGTTACACAGTTTCTCTGGGCTTGTTTGCGGAGTATTACTATCACTACAAATAGCCTCAAACTGTTGAATTTTTGCACAAATGTCTTTTGCTTGTAGCGGAGTCCTTATATTCGCATCTTTAGGGTTTTCGGTTTTTCTAACAAGAAGGCCAATATTATGAAATTTGTTTCTACAGGGTTTTTGATCTGACTGTGTTACCATGCTATTCAAGCTTTCATCTGAACTATCTTGGTTATTGTCCAAAGAATTTTCTGAGTTTTCATTATTTGTGGATGTTTCGCTATTTTCTGTACTGTTAAAAGATTCACACAAATTTTTCTTACCCATTAAAGGTGTAGGTGGATTAAGACATATTGAAGGTATGGTGGTAATGCCTTTATTATTTCCCGCCAACAGCAAACGACTGGAGTTTTTATTATCTGCATAGTTGAAATTTGCTTTAAATTCCATTTCCCGTGTCTGTTTTCGATGACCTTTGTTTCCCATCATCTCGCTTTTAGCTGGCAATTGTATGACTTCATTTGTAGAATTGTCATAAATTAGTATTTCTGATTTTTGAAGTTTTTGCAATTTCCTTCTATTTTCATCCTTATGAAATTGTAATGGATCACTGCAATTTGTTGGCTCTGTATTCATGTCGTTTTTATTAGTATTTTCATCTTCTTGCCTTTCTATAAAGCTTTTCAACAAGTCCATTGACTCTTCCGTTTCCTTATAAAGCTTAGTTTCGTCAGAATCTTGTGATCGTTCAGAAATATTACTTGCTGGTTGATAAGGCGGAGAACACGAACTTTCTGTTTTTGTGTCTTTATTATTTTGACATAAATTGCTATCTATACGCTGCTTGTTTTTATTACGGCTTTGTTCTATTTTCAGAGCATTTTCCTTTAATGCTTGCATTTGCCTACGCTTTTCCGCTGTCATCTGAAAAATAGTTATGGATAAAAATTAGATTTATTAAATTTTCAACACGTTTCCAGTTAATTAAAATATTTGTGATTACAGTACCAGTTTCAAAAGGTTTTGAAAGGAATATTTAAATCATTTGTTTAAATACCCCAGCAGCGTTTGATCACAAGAGAACACCAAATCAAAAAATTATGCTACTGTGAAATTTCTAATGCAATAACTGGGTGGCTGTGTCGCTTGTGACGCCGTCTTGCCGAAACAGCATTCTGTTGCAGTGCAACAGATCATCGGATAGGAAAAAGCCAATCTTCCTGCAGTTTTGGTTTAAGTCACGGCCACCACGTTACTGCCCGAAGGGCTTCACCAATAACCGGTAGAGGTTCAGGTGCTATCATTCACTGGCCGGATTTCGAAAAAACAATTCTTCCAGTTGTAAGTTGAAAATGAGCCTCAACACTGAAGATGATTTTGTTGAAAAATGTGCTGTTTTCGCTCAGTTTTTCAAATAACCAATTCACAAACTTTCGATATGTCGGGTCGGTCTTTATTTCTTGAACTTTATAAGCGTGAAGATAAAGATTTTTTAAGCAAAATGTTGCGCAAAGGGACTCGACTATATTGAATGTTGACGAGTTCATGTTCCTGGCTCATTCTAAATACTCTGCTATACAGCGGCTATATTTGAATCACTTGTATATACTAGGCCTAGTTTCAAAACTTGGATCCCAAGAGGTGAAAAAGAAATATACGCGAGCTATTTAATCTGCACAATTGCCCAACTAATTTAAATGTAAATTGTTTTAGAGACCAAAAATTTCTTATCTCAAAGAAATAAATAAACTTCTCATAATTTGCAAGAAATAAAGTTGTTGTCTCCGATTTAAAAAATTGTTTACAATTAAAATAACTCAAAAATACAGAATTAAAATTGCTATGTAATGTTGCCCCAGAATAATTTAGATTAGAAATGGAGTGGTAAGAAAGCTCTGCAGTGATGTAGTTGTGATCAAGAAAAGCGTACTTTAATTTACAAATTTATTTTAGAAAAACTTGTAATTTTTCGTATATTTACATTGAAATCGCTATAACATTGTTGTGGAATATTTCACTTGTATCTACTTGTATATTTCTATAAAAACTTCTATAGCATTCATATTAAAAGGAAACAAGTATAAATGCTTTTAAGCAAAACGTTCATGAACGTTCTTTAGGACATATTTTCTCTTTACTTTCAAGCTGGCTCACCTTATTTAACAATTATTTATGTATATACATGTGTATGTGTGATAATCATTTAAAAATTGCAAATTTTAATTTATATGGAATTGGTTCGGCCTTTAAAATGTTTAATTGTTCGCCGATTTAAAAGTAAATACATCATACTTAGTGTCAGAATGCCATGACTTCTTTGTTAATGATTTATAGCAATAATCAACAATTGTTGATCATATCGCTAATGTAGATGAAAAATAAAAAACCTATCACGCTTGACTTCATCTAGTAATAGACATATGGTGCCTAGTGTAAGTGTGTCATACTTACCAGTGGCGGTAATATGGGTTCACCATCAATGCGAAAAACTGATACGTATTTGTGTGGTGGTAATATTGCAGATTTGCTATCACTTATATTTTCCATATTCCTCAGGTTTTCAATAAAAAATTGCTGTTGCTGCAATTGTATTTGTTGTTCTTCCAAATTCTGTAGTAGAGCTTCCATAGAAAATTAATTTTTTAAAATTTGCACAAAAAATAAATGAAATAACTCTATTAAACAAAGTTTTGTTTTCAAGTCAGTTAATTTTTTTTAATAATCAAGGCAAATTGTTTCTTTTCCAAATTCATGTAATTTAATTAATGCATGAGTTCTTTCTATTGGTTCATTGCCTGATTTGACATAAATTAATTAACTTACTGTTTCAACTTTTAATTTTGTTTGTATTCACTTTCTTTTGTAGATTTTGCTGTTTCAGGTTGCTATGGTTACCAAAAAAATAGTATAATTTGACTTAAATTTTCTGTTTATAAATATATTTTTTCCGCTTGATTTGTTTATGCTTTATTTTTTTTGCCCAAATTTTTATATAAATGTCAAAATCGAATGCCAGTGCTGCCACTTTTAAACAATTTGAAAATTCAAATTCAGTAACTATTTACTAACGGCTTTTCAGCTTCGATATTTTCAAAATTTTATCTACTTCATACATCCATAAACAATAGGTTTATTGCAGGGCATCGAAAATGTAATTTTATAAGGAAAATGGAAAAAAATGTTCGATGTAATTACATACATATTTTATTGAATTATCAACTTAACGAATAAAAATGTAAACACAAAATAGTCTCACCATGCTGTAAACTGTAGTGAACTAGTGTCCGTGTGCTGTTACGAAAGCATTGTATTTTTAAATTATCTTACAATTTATTAAGTTCTACTTTAATAATAATTGCGTTTTTTCTAACCAATTTAATTTTCTTTTCAAAACTTTGTTTTTAAATATTGAATAATTCTGTGGTTGTATAAGTATTTGACTAAAACGGTAAAAGAAACTTAAGTCAAAAATATTGTTACGTTTTGTTGTTGCTGAGTTTTTTATTGCAAAATAAATAACGCCAGATTTTAAAGTTTTCAAATTAATGACAAGTTTATTTACTTTAACTACACAAAAAGTAAAATTTCTACGTTGGCATTACAACACAATTAACTAAAGATGCAAGTCTTTATTTCACGGGGTTAATGTTTCAACTAACTAACCATCGACTCAGACGCTGTCTTTTATATTTGTCCACTAGAGCCCTAGAAAAATGAAGAATCTTCTATTCTCTTTGTGTCACATTTTGTTGTTATTATGTTATTTATTCAATGTATAGGCGCCTGCAGGCCTTTGTGTATTTTTGTTTTTATGCTGACAAACTTTCTTTGGAATTTATTGTAATATAGTTGTTGTTGTCTTGTGTACATTAGTTTTTTTAGAAAACTACGCAGTTAGGAAACAGCATAGCCATTGTTTACTTTATTACTTAATTATTTTCTTTTAAAACTTAAGCAAGACGCATCCGTAGCAATATGTTTTAAGACAACAAGTTGGTTTATTTTATTATACTACTATTATATTACATATGCATAATAAATTATTGGAATTTCTACCTTAAAAGATTTTTGGTTTATTGTACTGGTTTTTATCGACAAATCACATTTGGTAAAAAATTAATATCTGGCAACGCTAAATTGCTGTGATTATTGTGAATTTACCACTTGGGGAATTTACCTTGTGAATGTGAACATCCTAAAAAATAGCGCGAATAAGAGTTCCCTCTACCGACTTTATAAAAATATGTGACTTTTGAAATTTTACAAAAAACAATGAGTACCACAAAAAGAATAACATCCCCGCTCAAAGAACATGACCAAAGTGTTTTCAAGAAGATTAAAATACAATTTGCTGAGGACTTGGAATCGAACCCAATCGAAGAAAATATAAAGGAAAAAGAAAACTACGATTTTCTTTTTGATCAAGAGGACAGTTTTGATTTGTTAGCATTTGAGAACGAGAAAGAGGAAATACAAGCAAAAAATTTGGACCTTACGCAATGGCAAAGATGTTTGGTCAAAGAAGTAGAAAGAGAAAATAAAACATTTGCTTTAATCTTAAAAGTATCCGGCCAAAATAAGCGCGGACCTAATGAACAGGAGGAAAGTGCTGAAGCTAAATGTTACTTACAAGGCCCTTGGTGCCATACAAGGGTATCTGTAGGTGAAGTTGTATCTATACAGGCCCAATGGGACGAACACTTAAGTTCATACAAAGTTGACAAGGATCAGGGATTTTGTATTTTAAATCCAGACACTTTAATTTCCGGTACAAGTGTTGTCGGGTCCTTGTTTTGTAGAAGAAAAGCTGTGCTCCAAGAACGATTTAAGGGCATAGATGCGAATAATAAAGTAGTAAGTATTAAAGAAAGATATTTTTTTCAGAGAATCCATTTTAATTCCTATTGTTTTTTCTTAATTGAAGATGGTAGTGGGTAGCTTGGTACACGAACTTTTACAAACTGTTTTAGAAAAAAATTTAAAGGATCTAAAAGATATTCAAAAAGCTGCTGAAGATTTGTTAAACTTGCAAGAAACTGCTTTTATGTTGTATTGCAGCCAATTGACACGTGAAGACACTACTGCAGAAATTCTGCAGTTTGTTCGAAACATTCACCAATTTATGCAACAATATGTAAATAGTAAGCTGGCATCATTTCCATTGCAAAAGGAAAACTTTCAGGGACGTATTACGGAGATAAAGGATATAGAAGAAAATCTGTGGGTACCTCAATTGGGTCTTAAAGGCAAAATAGATGTATCGGTAAAAATTCATCCCAGACGAGAAAATGGAAAGTTATTCAATTATTTAAAAGAACAAGAGAAAGTAGTTCCTTTGGAGTTGAAAACGGGAAGAGCTAGCTTTTCCATGGAGCACAAAGGTCAACTTATTCTGTATCAAATGATGCTAACCGCCTTGGGAAAGCCAACAAAAACTGGTCTTTTACTTTATTTACGAGAAAATTTAATGCGTGAAATTGAAGGCTCCCGCAATGAAAAAAGGGACCTGATTAGTTTACGAAACGAGTTAAGCTATTACCTGTCTTTCTTTCCTGATTATACAAACTTGCCTGCAAACATATCATTACCGCCAGAAAAGTTTATACAACCTTTTGAACTTCCCGAACCTATATCACATCCTACTGCCTGCTCTCAATGTGCATACGCCACTTTATGTTGTTCATTTGCTAAAACTGATGCATCGATACAATTGAAAGCTAGTCATCCTTTACAAAAAGTTTCCGATATTTGTACTTCTCACTTGACTGCCAAGGATTATAAATATTTCATAGATTGGTGTCATTTGTTGATGATGGAAGAACAAGAGGCTAGAAAATCAAATTATTTACGTGCTTTTTGGTGCCAACCGCCTGAATATCGACAAGAAATAGGTCGCGCTATTTGTAATTTAGAAATATCTGAACAGCCTATTAAAAAAGAAGAATCGCATTATAAGCATCAATTTTGCTTAAAAACAGAGAATGCAAAACCAGAGGATTTTGAGTTTACTCTAAGCGGGGTATGTTATGTTTAATTTTTGATTTAAAATAAGAATACCAAATTTACCATTTTAACCTATAGAACGTTGGTGTCTAATCATAGTATAACCGTGCTATCTAAATTTTTGTTGTTTACTGTAAAATTTTTTATTACTACTCTATCCAAAATATTAGATTTCTGTTTGAATTCGAAATATGGCCTTGGCACCCGGGTTTATTTTTAATATTTTATATATAATTTTGAATTTATAAACAAAATGCCGTATTTTGTGCTCCATCCTTACAATAACTCTTCAACTTTTTTATTCCATTCAAATGACTTTTTTAACAACATTTAAAACTTATCATTTATAGTTCTCTGTAGGTGATTATGTTATTGTGTCCACCCCTACACGTTTAGCGATCGCCGCTGGTTTTGTTTTGGAGTTGAATGCAAATTCAATAACAGTCAACTTAGAACGTAATTTGTTGCATAATTATAAAGAACAAACATTTATTATCGATAAGCATGAATCACAATCAGGAAATGTGTTTAATTTTACGAATTTGAGTTTACTGCTTGATGATACTGAACGTTCCAATACTCTAAGAAAAATTATAATAAAAAAGGAGCCACCCAGCTACCATAAAGTATTGCCGAAAATAATAGCAACTGAAGGAGAAGAAATATTAAAACAATTAAATGTAGTACAGAGAAAAGCAGTACTCAAAGCTTTGACCACACAAACCTTTATGCTTATAAAAGGTTTGCCCGGAACTGGTAAGACAAAGAAAAATATTTAGGCAAACGTAATTGGCGGGTGAATTTGAGGTTAGGAGGAAAATTGTCTTCAAAATTTTGTTTAGTTTTGTCATTTGGAAACCCCTAACACTTTAAAATTTGAGGTTAAGTATTAAATTGTCTCTTAAATGATTGAATGTAAAGAATCGAGCTGTCATCCTTAGGCGTTTATTTAATAAAAAGTTTCGAGCAAGGAAACGCCTTAATCGTGAATTCTCTGCGATACCAATCCATGATAATTAATTTTTGTAATCATAATTGACTAATATTGACATCAGTGACCTTTGGTTTCAGCAAGACGGGGTCACAAGCCACACAATCACTCAAGCAATTCAGTCTTTGCATTAAAAATTCCCGGTCGCGTTATTTCTCGAATTGGCGGTGTTAACCGCCTTGTATCCTCTCTGGGGCCATTTGTAAGACGGTGTTACGTTAACCTGCAAACAACTAAATGCTATGAAAGACGAAATCTAGCGCTGCTTATCTAGCTAGAGTTGGACATTTTCCGTTATTAATTCCCGTTATTTCTTCTTTACATTGGTATAAAAAGAGGTGTGTGTTTAAGGCCAATTTACTTCCTAATCTCAAATTTGCCCTCCCTTTTTATATTAATTAGAAAAACATTAATTCGCTACAGGTAAAACTCAAACGTTGGTGTCCATTGTACGTTTACTACATTTGATGGGTAAATCCGTATTGATAACAAGTCATACACACTCAGCAGTAGATAATCTTCTGTTACGTTTAAAAACATTTAAGCTGCAGTTCTTACGTTTGGGCTCATCCGCCCGTGTAAATAGTCAATTAAAAGATTATTCCGAAAATATTGTAACAGCAAATTGTAAAACAGAAGCTGAGCTTGCTAAACTTTATGATTCATATCAAATTGTTGGTGTCACTTGCTTGGGTTCAGCACATGCCATATTTTTGCATCGTCGTTTCGATTTCTGTATAGTTGATGAAGCCACTCAAGTTATGCAGCCCACGGTTTTAAGACCTTTATTCTTTTCTGAGCGTTTCATTTTGGTAGGAGATCCAGATCAATTGCCACCTTTAATACGATCACCACTAGCAAAGCAAAAAGGTGCTGATGAATCCCTGTTTCAACGCCTTGATTGCAACGAGGCAACTTCAGTCTTAATGTTACAATATCGCATGAACAAAACAATAACCAAATTGGCTAACGATCTAACCTATCAGGGCTCCCTTCAATGTGCTTCTAATGAAGTAAAATTAGCTGTGATGTGCAACAAAATTGATCAGTCATATGTTAAGGAAAAATGGTTGCAACGTGCCTTACAAACTCACGTAGATCAATCTGTTTTTCTTTTAGACACTCTCGACTGTTCGGAAAGATCTTTTAATTTTGCAAAGTCCAAACATTGTGCTACTTGCTCTCTTATAGAAAACACCTACAACGAGGAACAGTTACCAATCGAAGTTGTAGCATCATCACCAACAAAATCTACAAAACGCTTGTCAAAATATACTAACTACTGTGAGGCAGCGATTGTCTTTTTTATAATTAAGGCTCTATTAAGATCTCATTATGATCCACAATGCATTGGTGTGGTGGCTCCTTACAGAGCTCAGGTAGAGCTTCTAAAAAAGCTAACTATACAACACCATAAATTTCATAATGCGACAGCTAAGGAAAATAAAGAACCTTTAGATTTCGCTTCAGTAGAAGTAAATACTGTCGATCAGTATCAAGGCAGAGATAAGGACATTATTATTTACTCCTGTACAAGCACTGGTTCTGCTACCTGTAAAACAGTAGAACGTAATCGCGGCGTAGAAATATTAGAGGATAAACGCCGTCTCAATGTTGCCATTACTCGTTCGAAACACAAGCTCATTATTGTGGGTGATACTGCATGCATTCAACAATACACTCCTTTTCAAACTGTGCTAAAACATATTCCCGGCTATTGTAAATTAAAGCTAGAAGATGACAAATTGGATTTCAAATGGGCTGCTGTAATGGAGGATTTGTCCAAGGCGATCAAAACATCTTAGAATATGTTTGCGTACTTTAAATTCTAAGTTATTTATCTGTGTGTTTTAATTAATTAATTAGTTTTGTTTGTTAATCAATTATATAAACATCAGGTATTTTTATAAGATATTATTTAAATGCATTTATTTACTTGATTTTGTTTCATTTACAACGAATAAAAATTTAAATTTTAATTGTTTTAATTAAGACTATTTTGAACTCAAAAAACAATTATGTGCTTACTGATATACTTATAAAAATACTTACAAATTCTTTAAAATCTAGTCCAAAAAAGAAAATGTGTGTAGGAAAGTTGTACACACTTGACTTTATATACATATGAAATTAACAATGAAATGCGATGTCGGCCTAATGTCCACCACTAGCACATCGGCAGCCGTTCGCTCTTTAAATAGAATTTTGAGGCACGTTTTCAAACAAAGCTTCGCTCAGTTCGTCAATGCAGCGCCAAATTTCTTCTTTCAGTTCTTTGCAGGTTAGTTATTCACGTAAGCTTGGTCTTTCAAATGGCTCTAGAGAAAATAATCCTAGGACTTCAAATAACTCATGAAATTGATTGAGTGGATATGTGGCTTGTGGTGTCGTCTTGCTCAAACCAAAGGTCACTAATGTCAACAGTAACCAATTGTGACGGTGACTGTGTTTCCTTGCTCATTATCGAAAAAATACGGGCCGATGATGCTGTCTGATCACAACTTCTAACATAAGGTTACTTTCTTTGGATGTGATGATTGTTTGTGGATGTTATGAACCTCATATGCGACAATTTTGTATGTTTACATAGTAAATTTTTACAATTAAAATGGTTTACTCACAAGTATAACGTTCCATACCTAAAATTTTCCAACTTTTTACTAAATAAATGTCAAAAGGATGACAGCTTAATTCTTGATATTTAATTATTTGACAATTTACTTCCTAACCTCAACGTATTTATCTTAGTCCCAATTTACATTAGACGATTTTGGTCGCTGCAATTCTTAGGTTGTGTTGTAAAACATAGATAGATGAGAATAGGGGAAGAGAGGAACTCATCCACTATTTTCTTTACACACATTATTTACAACAACAAACTAAGAATTGCAGCGACAAAAATCGTCCAATGTAAATTGGGAGTTAAGCCCTTCTATATATTAATAAAATTTTAATGAAGAAAACTCCTTGAAAATGAAATCAAATTTGTACAGCCATTATTTATAATTTCGTTTTGAAAATCATCGAAATTAAAATTTTAGCTTAAAGCAAATAACAAGTGTTAATAATATACATGTAAAAAAATGTTAACAAGTTTTATTTACTAGAGTTTTTTGACTGTAGAATTGCCAAACAACTGCATTTTCGCTTCTAACGCAAGTGTGTATTGTATTACTTTTATAAATTGAAAAATGTTTTTCTCAATGAAAAAGTTTAGTGATTTTAATTTTAAAAAACCGGCAACTCTGAGCCTAATGTAAACAAAACCTTTAACAGCTGATTCAGATTCTCGAAAAATCGCTTCAAAAAATTAAAAAACTTTTTAAATGAAAAAATTAAAATATTTCAAATAATGGTACATTGTATTGTGATAAATCGAAAATCGGCCCTAACACTAATATGGATATTTGTATTGAGTGGCATAAGACAAAGCCAAATGGATGATTCCGACAACAAAGTTGGTAACAGCAACAATAGTGAACTAGCTCCGTATGTGATACGTAACTTCAATGAAACTTCTCAACAATTATCTCAATGCCAAAAAACGGCAAATATAAATTGTAGTGAGTTGCAGTTTCCCTGCATAAAATGTTATTACAACTATACATGCCACTACGGACAGGAACTGTATGTCAATTGTTCTGCTTTACATCAAGTGGAATGTCAGGGAAGTAGATGGTTTTGGCATCAAATGAACTGTCGTTATTGTTATCAAACCGAAAAATGGCAACAGAAATGTGTACAAAAAGGTAATTGTAATTCAGTAAATGGCCAGTACTACAAAACAAACTGTACAGTTACTCCGGATGTCTTTTGCCTGGGAAATCGATCGTTTTCGAGAAACATTAAATGTAATTGGTCACAAGGTTATAGATGGAGTACGGCAGTAATAATTAGTTTAACCTTGGGAGGTTTTGGTGCCGATCGATTTTACTTGGGTCACTGGCAGGAGGGTATTGGCAAATTATTCAGTTTTGGTGGCTTGGGTGTGTGGACTTTAATAGATGTTGTATTAATATCACTGCATTATTTAGGACCAGCGGATGGTTCTTTATATATTTAAGATAGTAAATAGAAACTTAAATAGGATCTAAGTAAGATGTAAATGTTATTTTAAATAACGAAAAATAAACTCGTTTTTTGACATTCTTGTTTTGTTTCTCCATAAGGAACAACTTTAAACTATGTACCTTTTTTATTATTTGTGTTGAATTGTAAGATAGTGAAAAACTGTTGAACAAATTGAAATTTAAATATTCTCATGTTTTTTTTCCAAAACACACATTTATGTTCATGTATATTTAAAAATTGACTAAGAAAAGCTCCCATTTTCGATTTTTTTTATTTTTAATAACCTTCTCGAAAATCGACAACAGTTTATCTTTAAATATGTGGTTACAAATGATAAAACCTTTAGTGAAAATTAAATACGTATAAGCTAAAAAATAATATGCATTAGAATAATAAAAATCCAAATCAGAAAATTGCTTTGCTTGAACCAAAAATGTTAATGCTAAAATTATCACAGGATTAACAATAGATTCCTGATCTTTTCAGTGCATAATTTCTATTGTAACAACGAATCGAAGTGCGCATCTATGAAAATAAAAATGGTTTTAATTTTTTCGATGTTTTTTATTTTTTTCTTTCACATTTTAGTGCAATTGCTGAATAAGAAAAGTTTTGATCTATTTCTGGTGGTGAACTGAGTTTAACGCACTTTTTCCGATATTGCCCGCGTATTAATCATTTGATTGTAGTTAGACAGATAATTTTTTTATATAAATACATATAAACTTGTTTGATTTTATATATTAAAAATAAATAAATATGTATTATTCTTTTTAACGGTCTTTTTTATTAAATTTAATTACATATTTTTTCAATATTTCATGAGTTCGACCAAGAATGATTAATTAATTATTTTCAATTATTCTTGACACAAATATAACCAGATTCCTTAAAAGTGACTTTATATTGACTTTTATTTGCCGAAATTTTTTGCCCGTGTCCCATCTAGTTTATAATCTATGATTTTTGAATTCCATCAAGTTTAAGCAACGTTCGACTAACTAGGTTTCTCGCAGTATTTTCAATAAATCGGCAAAACACATCGTCGACTTAAATGATAACTAAAAATTAATTGGCAACATTGCCAAATCCATCGCTCAGCAGATGAATATTCTAAACAAATAATTTGCTTGAAATGGGTACAAAAAAGAAACATAAAAAAAATGCAAAGCAAAAACTATCAAATATTGAAGTAGAAAAAAAAGATGCAACTGATTCAAATATTGATCAACCGGAAACTGTGGACACCACAGATTTATGCTTATCGGCTCAGGTAAATAATAGTCAACAACAAGAGAATGTATACAGGAAACGTAAAAAACATTATTATAATGCGATTCGGGCACAAATGGAATTTTACTTTGGAGATGCTAATTTGTCGAAAGATCGTTTTTTAAAACAACTTATCGATCAGGATCCATGTGAGGCTTTGTAAGTTAACACATAAACTTCTATGTAATTTATTCTTTTTCATATTTCAGTTGTACCGCTTGAGACTTTCATGACCTTTAATAAAATGAAAGTTTTGACATCAAAAGTGGAAGATATCGCTAAATCATTAAGTAATTCTCAGTTATTGGAATTAGATGAATCACAACAAAAAGTAAAACGCAGGATGCCTCTGGACGAGAATAGAAATGTTGATGAAAAAACTTTATATGTTGAGGCCTTACCTGCAACAGCTGACCATGAATGGGTAAGACAAATATTTGAAAGGTTTGGCAAAGTTGTTTATGTATCACTGCCTAAATATACCAAGTCACGTAAAATAAAAGAATTTGGCTTTATCGAATTTGAAAAAGAGGAAAGTATTAATAAAGCAATCACCACCTTTAAAGAATTTAACGGTGTGCTCAACACGCAAGAAAAAGATCCAGCGGATTTGCTCAGCGTTAAATCATATATTAGAGAACAATCTTGTGAAAAGGAAGAGCAAGAAGAGACATCGACAATTACGTTAGCCTTGAGGAAAAGACCTTTAAACGATGTTTATGAAGATGACACCGAACAAATCGCTAAAAGGCACAAACCGGAGTTACAAGATGAAACTGCAATTTCGAACACAGAAAATGAAACAACTACTCAGTCGGAAAACGAGAAAACGACTGAAGAGTGCAAGGTGGTTAATGCAGAAGAGGCTCCTAAAAAAAAGAAACGTAAAAGAACGAAAAGATCTAAAAATATGGAAAAATTAAAACGAAAAGCTGAACTAAATACCGATATAGCTTATTATGAGCTAAAAATATTACCGAAGAAAGATTGGAAGCGATTGCGCAACAAATATCTCAATCTTCAGAGGGAAAAGGTAGCGGAAATAAAACGCAAAGCTTGGCGTGTGCAGCATGATCTTAAACAACATAGGGATTCCACAATGGAGGAAAAAGTAACACTGCCGCCAAGCCAGCAGGAAAATAAAATAAATTCCAAGTCAGGTGCTAAACATAAACTGCAGAAGATGAATATGAATTTCTATGGAGCTGCAGAAGAAGAGCAGTCTTTGAAAGGAAGCATTACAGAAAAAATTACCCATCAAAACCCCGCTTTAGAAAGAGCCCCGTTATTTAGCTATCAACCGGGTCTCATAGTTGAAGTTTCTTTTCTTGAGCCTTGCATTAATGTTAAGGAATTTAAAGCGGACATGCGTCAATATAACTACGTGAAGTATGTTGATATTAAAGAGGGTGCTACGCAAGCCTTTCTAAGATTGGAATCCTCTGCAAAAGCAATGGAGTTTGTTCAACACACCAACTGTGCAGAATATCAATGCAAAATTTTAACTGATGAAGCTGAACTAAGCTATTGGCAAAAAATCGAAAAGGATCGCGAACAAAAACTAAACAAACAGGTTAAAATACCACAAAAACGGGGAAGAGAGAAGGTTAAACATTTAATTAGTAAACATATACGTTTTGGAGACGATGATGAATAAAAATGAAATCATAAACTGTAAATAAATTGCAATTAATAATTAAAAGACTAATTAACCTTATAACAACTATTACGATAAACGTAACAGATTCTAATTAGAGATTTCTTTTAATACTTCAAGAGTATTTCTAGTATTTTAATTTCCTTGTGCTCCTATCTTTAATATTAAATTCCGAACCTGAAGAGCCAAGGCCACACCATATCAAAAACAAACTTCTTGAGCTAACATTGAATGCGAGGGTTTCTGTTATTATTCTTTTACTTCCAATACTCAAACACAAAAAGTGTGCTAACGAAAAACTGGTCTCTATTGAGTATACAAAAATTAATAATAAATAAAAGTACAAAATTTACGATTCCCTAGTTAGCTTCAGGCGCATTCCCTTAAAAATTAGCCCATGATTAAATTACTTTTTTCCTCTTATAAATTTGTTGTATTTTTATAAGTGAATGTATTATTATTTGTATTTTTACTTTGTCAGCGCATATATAAAGTAAATAATTATTATTACAATAAACATTTATACTAAATTTATCTTTAATTTATGTTTTATTTTTAATAATATTTTCTTCATAATTTAATATCAAATATTTCATTTTTCCTCGGCGTTTCTTTTGGGAACAATTTTTTTTCTCTTATTAAATTGTTTTTGTTTCTATTTGTTATGCCTTTTTATTATTTGTATTTTTACTTCCCAAGAGTAAACAATATCTGAAAATAAGAGAAAATAATGAAATAATAACAAGCAACAAATTTGTTTTATTATGCAGCGGGAGGATATTTTAAACACTCCATCAGCAACAACAAAATATAAAATTTTTCAAATTTTGTTTAGAAAGCTAGGTTTAGAACTTATTTAATTATACGTTAACAGCCGTGTACATAAGAGCTTAAAGAAGCTTTAAATGCCGTTGTTAAGAAAATTTTCTTAAAGTTGTTTTCAAAAAAGGTTTTTACTTTTAAATACCTTACCTCTCCTCTTGCCCAACTATGTAAAGTTACTAAAAGCGTCAACGGAACACTGGCAGAGTGAACATAGTATAAATATCACTATACTATGTTCACGAGCGAATCTTGATTGAAATAACATGGTTCGCAATACAAAATATATGAGAGGGGACCTAGTAGGATAATTTTGAATCTTGTTGTGAACAACGAAAAAATAATGTCTTCTCCAATTTTAAAAACAAATTATCGTTTGTTTATCTGCACTATTTGTCAAAAACTGTAAAGAGTGAAAAAATCAAAACAAAAAGTGCAATGTAAACATCCATACCTATAAAAATGGAAATAATAAAATGTGTTGTGATGTGCCGCAGAAATATTTAGAACATTCCAAAATGAATATATGAAATATAATTTTCAACATCTAACTTACCTTTTTTATTAATTTTAGACAATCAAAATTCGCACGAAATATGAGCCTCTTCACATTAGATGAAAACAAATTTTGTTCTTGCCAAAACACACGAGACTAGGTGCGGTTTTACACACTTCAACCTCTTGTTGCTCAACTGTTGTTTTTTCCATTAGAAAGAAAGAGAAGGGGTATAAAGCTTTCTCTTTCTTTCTAATGGAAAAAACAACAGTTGAGCAACAAAAGTTGATGTGTGTAAAACCGCACTTAGTTTCTAATTTTATTTTCTGTAAAATTATTATTATTCTTATACGACCTTTTTTATTTTAATTAAATTTTTTTTCAATTTGTTAATAATTTTTGTTATTAAGAATTAATTTTTCCATAGGAAAGCGAAATATTGAAAAAATATATCGTTAAAATTTAATTAAAAAGACCGTTTAAAAGATTAAAACATATTTAGGTAAAATAGATAAAAATAAATATCATAAAATCTATTTATCTACTTTTGAATTCATATTTATAGCCAACTGAAGACTAAAAATCGCTCTGCAAAAAGGTCTGCCTACAAACTGCCATGTTAGACCAGCACAACTAATCCAATGTAAACAGGCTCTATGAACACCACGGTTCGCTATTGTAGTTTCGAGAGCGAAACGAGTGGTTCATTTTGTCGTTTGAACAAAGTATTAGCTATTCTTTTAATAACATTTCTATTATTTTACAAATTCTTGTGTAATATATGTACACATGGACAAATTAATAGCCAGCACAGCGTTTTCATTTTACTATAGAGTTAAAGCAGGATGCCTCGTACTTTAAAATTTCAGCATTTAATTAAGCTAATAAAATTAAAAAATTAAACTAATAAACATTTGTGATTGATAGATAGATATCTTTAATAATTTATATGCAGTAATATCTATATATATTTAAGTCATGTGTAAACAGGCTATCATAAACACAAATAAGTCATAATCTATGAGCCAGTTCACATTGGATTAGTTGTGCTGGTCTAACATTGTAGTTTGTTGGCATTTTCGGTGAGGGGGGTAGTTTTTGGTTGGCACAATTCTACCCCGCACAACGAGAACAAAACTAATACACATGCATTTATGAAAACACAGGTCTTGTGTGCTTTTTTTTGCAGAGCGATTTTAGTCTTCATTTGGCTATCGTCGTGTTAATATGAATATGAATTCAAAAGTAGATAAATAGATTTTATGATATTTATTTTTATCTTTTTTACCTAAATATGTTTTAATCTTTGAAACAGTCTTTTTAATTAAATTTTAACGATATATTTTTTCAATATTTCAATTTCCTATGGAAAGCTTCTTCAGGAAAAATTAATTTTTAATAACAAAAATTAATAACAAATTTAAAAAAAAAATTTTATTTAATTAAAATAAAAAAGATCAAATAAGAATAAAAATAATTTTACAGAAAATAAAATTAGAAAGGAACTTTTCATCATCACTTAATCCAGTCATATTTATGCGTATACTGTGGTGTATACCGAACGAAAAACAAACATGAAATGAATAAAAAACACTAACACACACAAAGCCGTATATACGTATACAATTTTGTGCTAGAATAATTAGAATAGTGTGTTTTGGAAAGAACTATAGTTGTGCGAAACAAATATTAATCCAATGTGAACTGGCTCTATGAACATAAATTATAATTTTAGTAACTGTATGTTACACCCTGTCTTGGAGAAGAAACACAACAAATAGCTGTCAACGACAGCAAAGAAGGAAGCGCAAACATTACGAAAAGAAGAAGCTATAGTAAATTGCCTCGAAAGTAGACGCTCAGCCTTTAAAGAATATTTGCAAACAATTTTGTGTTAAATAAATGGATAATTTATTAAACTTAATAAAAAAAAAATAACTCTAAAGGCCAATCAAAGTTGGAAGAAAAACAACTGAAATTGAAGTGGTAATTGGTCATTTGCTTTCAGAAAACAATAAAAAATTGTGATGAATAACACAATAAACACGCAAAAGAATTAGAACTTTATTTAAGAAAGCTAAAATCTACCGTAAAGCCTCTAAAATGGAAATTGTTGTATTAAATAGTGATATAGCACGTTTAGTTCTTGGTAAATTATATTTATTTCATGGAAAATAGATGAATAAAATTGAAAATTTCTTTTTCATGTCTAGACTATTTGAAGTCTCAAAAATTGAAGAAAGCAACTCGCACCTTTTGTAAGACTTCACCTTATTTAAAGCAAGAATTTTCAGCTTACAAACAAGGCTTACAAACACATTCATTTTTCCCCGAACTAGAGGAAATTATTTGTGAATATGTGAAAATATCACGTAAAGGTGTGTTATGGTATTTGGGACCTCATTAAATTACGCTTTTTCTTTAATAAATATTTTTACTTTTTTAGTTGAACACCTAATGCCTAAACTGACAGATGCCTTACGTTCCAAACTACAACAATGTAAGTTATCGGAAAAAGTTAATGAGCTATTAGAACGTGCCACACACGCTATATTGGTCTCTAATGTGAGCAGCTCGAAAATAGATTTTAAAAGCAGCGCACCCACAATTGCCGCCTCACAAATTTATAATGATTTAAATGAAAATGATGGTAATAGGGCCAAACGTAAAAGGAGTTTCGAAAATTCCAATAATTCTAATGATGAAAAGGGTGCTGAAATTAATATAAATAAACAGAACAAGTTAACGCCAAATCGTTTTGGACATTGTTCCAAAAAAAGACGTATTCTCCGGCCATATTGTTTTTTAAGTGCCAAAGCATTACAACGTTATAAGCGCGGTTATCATTCAAAAGAGTCCGTAATAACAACCACAGATGAAGATATTGAAGAAGAAAATCAGGAATCTCTCTCCAGTGTTGAAGATGCGACTAATAGCGTAAGTGAGCTAGAAGAGTCGAATGATTACGAAGATCCTAATGAAGAAAAAATATTTAATAGCGAAAAACCCTCTAAAGAATCAACAAGATGTTTCGAATCGAACAAAAAAACTGAATTAATGGCACCAATTATACCGGTAAGGACATTAAATAAAATTTTTAAAATTTACTTTGACTGTGCCATTGAGCTTAAATAATGGTTAGGAAGTAAATTTGCTTAAAACACACTTTTTTGACTTCACTTTTATTGAGAGAAATATGGCAGCTAATAATGGAACATGATGTCGGACAAATGTCCACCTCTACCACGTCGGATCTTTTTACAAATCTTGCAGCACATTTTACACCAAAGCTTAGCTTATCGCGTCAATGTAGCGCTGAATTTTATCTTTCAGTGAGTTAGTTTTTTGTGAGTTGTTCATGTAAATCAGGTCTTTCAAATGGCCCTAGGAAAAATAATCCAGCGGCGTTTAATCACAAGAACGGGGCGGCAAATTGACATCTTCAAATCGAAAAATTACACGGCAGGGTGTTTTCTTACGCAATAACTAAATTGTTTGGCTGGCTGTGTGGTTTGTGGCGCCGTCTTACTGAAACTAAAAGTGATTGATGTCAACATTAGCCAATTGAAGCCACAAAAAATTATGCCATTTCTTTGCTTATTTTCGAAAAACTACGGGTCGATGATGCCGCTTGATCATTAACTGCACCACACGGTCATTTTCTGTGCATCTAATGCTTTTTCGAGGCCTGTTTGTGGATTTTTGTGAGTTGAAAATAAGCCTTATCATCACTAAAGATTATTTTGTTAATAAATGCATTGTTTTCATTCAGTTTTTGAAACTAAACAAGGCGCGTTTTTTTTTTAACTTACATGATTGGACTGGATTCATTTCCCAGATACGTAAGCATTGTATTTACCGCATTTATAAGCTAATCCAAGCTAATAAATTATAATGCCTCTGTTCTGCAATCGACTCCCCGTACATGTTCCGGCTTTAAAACAAATTCAAATATTTTGGTGTTCTTAAAACCGAATTTCCATTTGAGTATATTTATTGTAAAAAAAAACAATTATTATTGTTAATTGACCTTTTTAATATTTTATAATTTTTTTATTGGTTTATTCAATTGTTAATACATTTTTCTTTTCCTGAAGATGCCACCCAATAGTGTAGCGAAATATTAAAAATAAAGATAAGATTTATTTAATTTTTATATAAAATCTTTATGCTTAAAAAAATATTTATAAAACAACATTTAGTGCAAGAAAATTGGTATTTAAACAAGTTTACTAACATCCATAAGTTCCTTCATTTTTGTAAAATCAGAGATACTTTCAATATGGCTTCCACATCTATGCAACTTTAAAAAATGAAATTATTAATACGTTTGGCATTAAAAATATTGAATTGAAAAATAATTAAAAAAATATTTATTTAAATGCGAAATGATCAGAATTATGTAGTAACTGAGATAGCGATGTTTTCCAATATCATAAGGGCATGCTTGTTAACTCTATAAAGTTCTACAAACCTGTAAGAACCATTAAAGTTATGAACATATATTTTTCAAGTCACTAAATGCTGCAAATCTTACATTTCATGTGAAAAGGATCCGAATCATGTCTAAGCAGTCTTCTTCGGATAATTTCCTGCTTAATTTTATGTTGTTTTTTAACAGTATGATAAATAATTAAACGCAAAAAGTAGGCGTCACAGTTGGTGTTCTGTGACGCCTACTTTTCGCGCCTAACTATTCGATTTTAAAAAATCACTCATTTTTGAATCGATTCGGCTAGCAGAACAGAGGGGAATATTTGAATAGCGCAGTAGAATTCAGAGATTTAAATTTTACCAGACACAAATAATAAAATACGAGTCAATTTTTCATGTTTTTTTCAGGATCTTATATAGGGGGAAAATTTAGCGGAAAATTGTTTGCAGGAAGTTTCTTGGTTTTCCATTTATCAGTCGATTCTACTCCAATTTCTATATATAAAATCAATTAAAAAATATACATATTCTGGGCGTCATAACTGCTTAATTTCACGTTTTATTATTTCATGTGTGTTAGAAAAGTACAAATTAAATGAGCCTGTTATTTTTCCTATCACTTCCAGGGAATTTCTCAGGCCATTTTGGATAACGTGGAATTTCAAGAACGATTAGTCGAAAATATTAATCAAGCATTAAATCAATCTGTTGGCTTAAAAAGTGCAAGTACAGCTTCTCAAAAAGACAATGAAAGTGAAAATCCATACACGCCTTTAAAAAAAATAACGGCAGCAGCAGAAGAAATAACATCAAGTCAACTTTTAGATCAAATGATAAAAAATATTTTAGAGGCTACTGAAAAAGAACCAAGTTTTGATGCCATTATTAATGAAGTGGTGGAAAGTTCAAATAAGCAGCCACAAGTACAAGTACAATCGGCAGCAGTACAATGCAATATTAAAGATACAAACCTGCCGCCTGTTGCAGAAAATCCATCTATGCATATTCCCACGGATCCGCCACCTTTAGTGCCTACACAAACAAACGCGCCATTACAGCAATACCCGGCACCAATAATAGGAACAGTAACAACAACTAAAAATATTCTCAATACACCCACAACGAATATACAACAGCCGCGTACTCCTATTATGTTAAGATCACTTCCAGGGGCAACTGCGACAACTAGTTCAGCTATAAGCAGCACAACTCTAAATGGTCAAGATCAACCCAATCCAATGTTGGGAAATAATACCATTGGATCGTTGATCGATCCAAACTTTTCTATATCGAAGTTAATTGTTCTTAACTCGAATGACAGCATACCAAAGCAACCACCAGAAACAGCAATTGACAACCTAATTAATCAACTGCCGAGTAGTGGCATTGTGGATGCTAATGATGAGCAAGTTTATTTTGATAAAACGACCGGCCAATTAACATTTCCGGTTTTCGTAACCAACGATGGCATAATAACAAATTTTCCTTTTATTATTAATAATGAACTTATTAGCCACCCAATACAGCCCAGTAATATGACCAATTTAGAAGGCTGTCGTTCAGAAATTCCTTATAGCGAACCCATAATCGTTAGTGCAAACCAATTGCCGCCAAACACTATAATTTTAAGTAATGCCCAAATGGAAAGTATTTCTGAAAAGCCGGTGGCAACAATTGAAAAAATCAATACTAGAGAACAACATAGTAAAATTCTTCCAGCATCTCTAGACAATCGTTTAATTCACGAGAAGGCCACACCTTCTCCAAGCAGTATTATCAATACCAAAGCCTTTAAAAGCTTGTCTACCCCACGGAAACGCACTTCACATATTAGAACACTTACATTTTCCCCAAGAGGTCCGCAATCAATGAATAATATGGGCACACCGTTATCAACTAGAACAGATGCTATTTGTCGTTATCAGAGGTCATTTCCAAAAGCTATAACAGAAGAAACTAGTGAAGCAACTAAGGAAAATGAAAGCAAATCTGAAGAAAAAGAAAAAACTTCTGAAAAGCCTGTAATAAAAACAGTAGAAATTCTACCCGCCCTAACAAGTGTTATAAGTGAAACTATAACAGGCAACACAAATGCCTCGACAACCGAGACCAGCAGTATACCACCACTATTTGTTAGTGAGGAAAGTAGTAACCAAACTATAATTAATAAACATGCACTAGTTACTAAAGAAACAGCCAAAGAATGCTTGAAACCTAAAGATCTAAAAAACGTTGCAGCCCAAGATGTGGATAAAACACCTAAACGCAAGCAATTTAGAAAAGCTGCAGTAAGATCTTGTAAAAGGCAGCTTGCGAAAGCTGCAAATGAAAACGAAGTCGATCTGTTGGAAGAAAAACCGGAAAAAGAAAATGAAAATACTACAATAGCTGACTGTCCTGATCAAACGGATGCAAAATCTACCAAAGATCCCATGATGGAAGAGTGGTTACGTTTACGCAATTCTAATATTGATTTAGATGTAAGATTACGTGAGATTAATGCAAAATCGACACAATCGAGTCATATGAAAAAAGCTAATACTAAAAAGAGGGTCAGACGTAGAAAGCCTGCTGCGGTTAAGAAAAAAGAAAAGGAACTGGCTAAAAAGGCTGGAGAATTGGAAAAATCCAAGGAACTAGAAATTGAAGCACCAAATCAAAATTCCAATACTGGAAACCAAGACATTTTAGAGTCTAATAAACAAACAGGTAACGAAAAATCAGGCATTGAAAATGGCACAAATTCCTGCGTTGATTTAAATGATAAAACTACAATTTCAAATACTACAAAACCAAATAAGATGGCCGAAGAGAAGGGAAATAGAAGTGAGGAAATAGTAAAACACGCTGCTGAAAATAATACCAGTGCTGAAGCGCCTAATAATTCATTTCAAGATTCCGCTTCTAGCCAAACTCTTCAGACGCATGATAACGATGCAGTGGAGCGCGAAAAACGAACAACAAATATTGCTTTTTTATTAGAAACACCCTTTAAAGATCCAAATCTTGCATCTTGCAATCCTCCAACACCTGGCATATTTGCTCCCTCTTTAGAAACTCCAGCTGGTAAACTTAAAGACCGACAACATGAAATGCAAGCTTCAGCCTCATTTTTGTTTGGCTCCATTACTAAAAGCGAATTGGATACACCGCCTACGACAGCCTTAACACCAGGTTTTCGTTTCACACCATTCGGTTTAAAAGAGATCGCCACCCCAAAAAGTTTAGCAGGCACAGACTATTCTTCGGGAGGGGGCTCCTATTATAAGCCAGACGAAAGTGAAGATCTTGATCGGAATATTGATAAAATGTTAAAAAATACAACACAAAAAAAATTTGTTTCAAAGGAAGCAAATGACACTGATGATGTTGAACAACCAGAAGGAGGTGAAATTGTGGTTAAGGAGCACAGAAAAGAAATTGTTGAGGAAATCGAATTTGAAAAAATCGAAGTAGAAATTCCTATGGAAAAACTTAAAGTGGAGCCTATTGTGCTGAAAAGAGTCAAATCTTTTAGCAGCGAGGATACCGAGTGCATTGAAACGGCAAAAATAGATCCACATTACACTTTAGTTTCAGGACTGCCTGAAATATCTGCCGCTGAAGAAGAGTCTTCATCGTCTTCGTCTTCGTCATCATCGTCAGGATCATCATCATCCAAATCATCATCGTCATCCTCATCTGCTTCTTCGTCGTCCTCATCATCCTCATCAAGCTCAAATGCTTCGGCTCTAAAAAAAACCGTACTCGAGACAACACCATCAGCTAAACAAGCTAACATAAACGATTTAGAAAGTTTATCTGAAATTTCGAGCACTGAAGATGAAGAATGGCAAAAATTGGCAGTAACCGATAACGACGAAAACTCTCAACTTGTTGGCAATGATGGTGAAGTACGTTATCCAGTAAGAAGTTGGCTTACGCCCATTAAGGAGAAAATCACTATCGAAACTAAAACATTTGAACATAATGAAGTCACTCGAAGCACAACATCAACCAAGTCTACAACCATTAAAGTAAGTGTACCCTTAAAATCAGCAGAAAAACGAAGTATAGAAGTAAAAGAACTTGAACTAAAGAAGGAGCGCATAAAGGAAAAACTTAAAAATGATGCTAATACAATAGCCAAGAAAGAAAAGCCAACAATATCGGCAACACCCAATATATCTGCTGCATTAGCAGCCACACGTATAATACATGCAATGAGGGATAAGGGCAAAAAGTCGGGATCATCCTATCAAATGCCTCAAACCATGGACAGTAACACATCTGTTGACGTCTCACCGGTGGTGCAGGAAAAACGATCACTTGATGTTCTAACCGCCCTAAATCTATCGGCGAAAAAACATTTACCAATAGCTCCCGAAAAATCACAAAATTTATCGCGACGATTGTCAGAAGACAATGGCACCCCAGCAGTAAATTCTCCAAATAATTTAAAGGGAAAGAATAAAATAAAAATTTCTCCCTCAAGCGCAAACAAAACTCCACAACGCAAATGTCTACCCATCGAAGCAAGACCAGTTACGCGAACAATACGAAAGTCGGGCAAGAAAATAGTACGAACACCTCTGGCTTTTAAAGTCATACATTCACCCGGTAAAATTAACTCTCACAGTACCACCACAACTTTAGCTGAACTGGCTAAAGCTAAAACTCTTAATAAAAGCAAGGAAGCCGAAAGCTCCTGCGTGCCACAAACGGTTAGAGTTTCACCACGTCTCATGAAAACCTCAAAGTTATTGATCAATAAACCGCCAGAATCTCCCGCTCCAAAAAATAAAGTCACTACAAGAAATGCGAAAGCAAAGGCTGCTGTTGCCGCAAAGATGAAAGTTACACGTTCACAAAATCACGATAAAGTTTCAGCAGAAGCTCCTTCCGATAATGAAATGAAAGGCCTTTTACACAGTTCTAAAGAAGATTCCTGGGAAAAGAAAAATAACGAGCAATTTGAGGAAGACGGTGTGCAAAAATCAGTGGTGGCAACGAAACCCAAAATTCATTTAAAGGCAAGAAATGCTATGATTTCTATGAAACAGAAAAACATGGCAAAAAGAGAACTTGTAGCAGCACACAAAGTGGAAGCGAAAAAAACGAATGACGCGAAAACGTTATGCAAAGAATTGCCATCTGAAAATTTAGATGTTGCAACGTCTAAAAAAGCCAGCCTCTCCCCACAAACAGTAAAAGCGGATCTACTTCCTTTAGCTACAACTTTAAATAAGTGCAACGAAGATGATGATGGTACTGAAGATGATGAGGATCCCTTATTAGATTGTGAAATGACAACAATCGATGAAACTGATACAAAAAGATTTATTAAATACACTTTTGATGGTCCAGACAAACCACCAGACGAATCAGCATCTTCCAAATTGGACGATTTTTCTAATTTTCAAATGCTTGTTGCTATTGATGAAAACGAAAAACATATATGGCGTATAACTGAAGGCATTTGTTTATATAGTTGTGCCCCCAGTATGCTGAAACCTGTTACAGCTGTAGCAAAAAAGCGTAAAATGCGCGTATCTACTGTTACGACTATAACGAGCGAAAATGCATCAAGTATAGGATCGGCGGTGACAAGTGCAACAATAAATACAAAAATAGCTGCTTTAAAAGCTTTTAACACAAACATACCCACGGCTACCTCAACGCCAGTTGCAATTCAAACCTCTTCCAGCAGAACTATTACTGAAAAAAGCAAAACAAGCTGTTCAGTTCCAGAAGGAGGAGGAGGGTAAGATTTTATTTTTTTATGTTTTTTTTTTTTTTAATTAATTTCATGAAAAGTGTGTAACGAACAATGTCTGCTTACAAGATTCTTCTTCGTTTGAGTGGACGAGTGTAAGTTTTGTAGAAAATTTTGGGAAAAATCACTTTGCGATTTCCATTTGTTAAATTGGTTTCATTTCATAGAGGACCAAAAGTTACTTGGAAAGTAAATTTTAAACGCACAATTTAATATCTTTGCTACAAGATGCAATTTAAAATTGTTCAATTCACAGCATATTGTTACGTTTGTTTATTCCTTTTATAAACGTTTACTTTATTGAATTCTTTTATTACAAAATAATTACACACAACTTTTATGATTTTAAATTACACGATTTAATTTATTTACTATTTGCGTTTATACTCAAAAATACACGATGGTTATCTTACCATTTCAACGGATTTAAACTGCTGTGTCGTTGTTATTGTTGATTGTATGTCTTCTTTTTTTTTTCTGATTTTTAATCTTAGTTCATCGAATTTTAATGTAGCATATTGTTATTGTTTTGTTTTCATAGGATTTCTTAGAAACCTGTTAGTAGTAGCTTTTATTTAGACACAATAGTACTTTTTGTTTAGGGATAATTATCTTTTTATAACTTAAACGAAGCATCTTCATAACAATATATTTATTGGATATCATAGAAGATGCTAATAAATATTTAAGATATAAATAAGACGTGGTAATAAATATTTTCCGCGTTTTTTAATTAATTTATTTTTTTATTTAAACTTTGTTGTAGTGTTTTTTAAAGATTGATGTTTTTTAGAAGGAAAGGAAGGAAATCTACAACATAACATAACACAACATAACTTTCTTGGTTACAATAATCGACAAAAAAAAACGTTAAAAATTCAAGTTATTTAAAGTTTAGTATGTAGCATCCGATATAAGATCAAGTAACGGGTGGGTTAATTTTAAGTAAATTGTCTGTTAAATTAAATGGCAAGACTTTTATTAATTACAAAATTTCATTATGGTGACAATTTCACTGTATAACTTGATAAAGTTCTTGCGGTTATCCCTCGTAATCAGTTTTCTTTTGAGACCGAACAATAGACAAGCGATGCAAATTTAGCCGTTGTACAGCAAAGTGTTGGAAATAAGCCTGACACATCAACTTGTCAACGTTGCAACAATAGGGCTTCACTGGAAAAACTTTGCGCAATAAAGTTCAACTCGTTTAAAAATTAAAGCCGACCGACCCTTGTTTAAGTCGAACATTTGTGAATTGACTGTTTGAAAAACTGAACGATAACAATGCCATTTTCAACAAAATCATGATTTAAATTAGGCAGTTATGTAAACAATTAAAATTGTCGCATGCGGTGTTCACAAAATGAAAATGAGAGTAGACGAGCCGTCATCGCTGCTTTATCAAACCATGATAACCAATTTTTTGTGGACTCAATGTGGCTAATGTTGACATCAGTGACTTTTGGTTCAGCAAAACGGCGCCACAAGTCACACAGCCATGCAAACAATTCAGTTATTGTATGAGTAATTTCGATTTGGGAATTTCAATTGGTCGCCTCGTTCTTGTGGTTTAATGTCGCAGGATTATTTTCTCTGAGGCCATTTGAAAGATCAGGTTAACGTCTTTCAAACAAACAACTGACACTCTGAAAGATTAAATTAGGCGCGGCATTGACGAGATAAGTGAAGTTTTGTGGCAAAATATGCTTCAAAATTTTTGTAAAAATAGCGGACATCTGCCGACGTTCTAGAGTTGAACATTTTCCTGATACCCCTATTCCATTATTAATTCCCATATTTATACTTTACATTAGTATTGAAAAGAGTGTGTTTTAAGCTAATTTACTTCCTAACCCCAAATTTACCCATCAAACCCTTCACTCTTAACGTGTTTCAATTTCGTTGACACCGCTTTTCCCGTATTAAAATTTGCTATAATTTAATAATTTTTATTTTAAAAAAAGTGGTATTAACTAAAATCTTTTCTAAAATAAAAGTTTTCAAAACTTAAGATATTTACGAAAAGAATCAGAAAAAGACTTTTTCTTTTTCCTCAATTTTCTATTTCATCGTTAATAAAAGTCAATTTTTTATTGCAGATCTAAATCTAAAGTAGGCACCAGACAAACAACCGAAGCTAATAAAAAATCTTTACCAGAGACAAGTAATGAAACATCAAAACTGCAAATCGAAGATATCGAATCGATATTATCACATCTGCATGGCACTTAAAAATATTTGTAATTATTTAAAATTTGTAAAAATGTTGCACAAGGACAATTTTAATAATAATCAGCTGTTGTAAATTGAAATTTTAATTATTGTTCGCCTGTAATTTTTAATTTTTTTTGTTTAAGTAAAACGTCTAATAAAAATTTATTTTTAAAGCAAATAACATACACACATTCACACATAACAAACAAAAAACAAATTTTAATTTGATGTTTTACGTAAACATACATGCACACATACATATATTCATAACAAATACTTTTACATTACTTATGTATTTAACAGTTGCTTCAGCACTTGTCTACACAGTCAAACAAAATTTTCTTTTATATTCGCAAGCACTTTTACTTTCTCAAGATAAAAATGTTTACTACTTCTAAGTTTTTTTACATTACATTACATTATTTGTTTCATAAAATTTCTTTATACAAACACTTTTAATTAATGTAAGTTATTAATAAAAAAACGTCAAAATAATAAGATAAAAACAAATTTGTTGATGTAAAATTTTTGTAAAAAAATAGTTGTTATAAAAACAAAAATGAAATGCAAATTAAAGTTGTTTTTAATGTTTTATTCTTCCTTCAGTATGATTGTAATCTGTTATCATAACGGATTTTGTGTATCAGAAACTATTTCTTGGCAATGGTGTAATTTATTATTTTTTTTTTTTTTTGGTACATGAGATAACACGGTATAAACATTTGTGTAACCATACAGCAATTATACATGGAACTCTCCAATTCTCTATTTTTGCACGGTAAGATGGAATGAGCTATTGCAGATTTTTTTTTTATGGTGCCTAAGTAGCTAAAACACTTTTTTAGCAGAGCTTCCGTAAAAGGCTGAGGTTGATATGCCGTCAGAATTTTACCGTAATAAATGTAAAAGTAAATAAGATGTAAGTATAATACGTGCAAGCGTCGACTAACAATATTATTTTATTACCATACTGGACTGGTTTCTAAGGCATATGAATGATAAATTTGCACCGGCTTTTGAAAGCCGACATTTCATTGATGCAGTGGTAGGGTCCGGAAGTATATTGAGATTTGTTCTTTATGATGAATTTGTTGAAAAAATTTGATATTGAAGCAAGTGGTATCATCAAATCTGAGGCAAACAAGAAAAACGCAGTTTGGACATCCCACGGCGGTGGGAAATAGTGTTCAAAAATATGCGTCACTGGATATTAAAACTGAATTGTAGTATATTGAACGACTAAACGCTTTTATTTTCGCATCATACTTATGCATCTATAAGTTCTAACTTTGTAGAACTTTTGAATTGTGATCGATAACTACTAAGATTTGGGTTAGTCTTGAACCTATGATTCCAACATAAGCTGTGTTCCCGTACTTTTTGGGTAAAGTTTGGGCAAATGAGAGTAATGCAAAAATACTCTCAATTAGAGACTAAACCAAATTTTTAGCCCGAAATAAAATGTCAATGGAAATAAGTATATACATACATACATATGTAGTTATCTGTGCATGTACACATATATATCTCATTAGTATGTTTTTTATACATAGATATATAAGTACATACACACATAAATAAAAAATTCAAGCATTTACTTGCATTTTTCAACATTCTTTAATAAAGTTTTATTTCAACTCTAAAGAAAACTTGTTTGCTGAAAATTTTTATTGTTTATTTTATGCAACAGCTGATTGATTTACAATCTTACCAAATCAGCCCGAAGAAAAAGTGCGGGCTGTTTTGGGCAGAAATAAGAAGAATATTATTCGCTCAAATTCTCTCTCACTTGCCCAAACTTTGTGTACGGGAACGCTTTTGGGTAAATTTGGGCTCCCAAAGTAGAGTACGGGAACAAAACTATAGATATATCAAAAAGTTTGCACCAAAACTTTTTAAGTTGCTTTAAACCCACTAACGTATACATAAAAGCACAATAAGAAGGTAACGAGAACGCGAAGTAGATCTTTGTAAATTAACTGTACAAACAAAAATTTTATATTTTCTTGGGGTCCGTTACATCACAGACCAGCCATAGGGGGTTAAATGGGAAGTATTCATAAACAAAATACATATGTTTTTTTTCGAGTGAAAAACTTTTTTGAACATTGTTCGAATATTTAAACTTAACAAGCATTTAATTGTTTTCTTTTCTTTAAATGTTTTGAAACATTTTTTCAATTTGTTAATAATTTTTTTTTGTTTTCAAAAATATACAAATTTTTTCCTGAAGAAGCTTTCCAAAGGAAAGCGAAATATCGAGAAGAAAAAATATATAAAAAAGATCTTAAAAAAGAAAAAAGATATTTATTAAAGATAAAAAAGATCGTTTAAAAAACTATAAAAATTGTTTTCTTTCTTTAAAAATAAAATAAAAATTGAAAATTGACCTGAAATTAAGTCTGACTACAAATTGTACTTTTAGGGGGAAAACCAAAAATGTTATTCGAATAAAAAACTTATTCGAATAAAAATTATTATTCGAATAAAAAACTTATTCGAATAAAAATTATTATTCGAATATGTATGGTTGCATATTTAGGCTTAACAAAAATTTAAATTAACATTTTAAAATATCAAACTCTAATCGTTGTTATTTCAAAACTACACCGAATAAAGCTACTTTTGCTTTTGTTTCATAATTATATGGCTTTTAACGCTATACAATATTTGAACGTCTTTAAAAATAAAATTAAAAATGAAAATTTACAAAAACTTAAATTGTACGTTAAGTAGGAAAATATTCATAAAAAAAGCATCTTATTCGAATGAAAACCTTATTCGAATAAATATTGTTCGAATAAAATTTATTATACGCAAATGTAATGGTTGCATATTTAAGCTAAACAAATATTTAAATAAACATTTAAAAATATCAAGCTCTTGCCGTCTGTCATAACGATTTTCATTTCAAAAATACTTGGAATTAATTGCATTATTACTAACAAATCATTTAATACGAGTTTGTGTGTTTGTTTTAAGGAAACGCGATGCACAATACAGAATATGTCAGTAGCAAGCAAAATAAATTATTCATAAAATTATTATAAATTATAGTGATTATATTTGATTTTACTATTGTATGATTATTTCAATATAAAAAGTCATAAGAAAATGTCCTTTTTTAAAGTGGCGGTTATTTTTTATTGTTTTGTAAGTGCGGTAAATTGCAGTGGTTTAAATATCGGTAAGAATTTTAAAATGTTATAATTTATTGTGTGTGTGTGTGTGCGTCTGTATGAGCTTTTTGGCGCTATTTAACTGTAAAAATTATACTATTAAAAATGTTAAAAGTAAAAATTGATATATAAATTAAAGTGCATCCATGTTGGAGTCATTTGCGCAAAGAACAACAATTAAACAATTGTTCAGTTGATTATATGCATATAATACTATGCGTCAAAGAGCCGGGTTGTCTGAGATTTCAAAATCAGAAAAAATATGAAGGACCAGCGGATGAAGTATTTTGTAGCATCGTCAGTTGAAGGTTAATTTTCCTTAAAATAAAATCAAAACAACAGTGTTATTTTTGGTGATTTGGTTAGACTCACACTATAGGTTCTTTTTACAAAAAAAATTTAGTTTCTTTATTTAACTAAGCAGAAATAAAAATAGGTAAATAGCGTTAAAATCCAAATCCAAAATCCAGGACGATTAATCAATCCAAAAGTTTGCTTAAACAAAAATCCGAGTTTCACTAGAAAAAAAACAAAAACCTTTAACAAAAATTATAAAAAAATTAATAAATAAAATATATAATCAACAAATTTATAAATCTTAAATCTACACACGTAAAAGAATATGTGTCTGTCTGTCCGTACATTGAAAAACCATACATTCAATCGTCCTTAAAATTTGGGAAAATATTAGGTAATAGGTGCGCAAATTTGAGGTGAGAAAGTAAATTGACTTAAAACACTCACCTTTTTTAACAACTTCAGTTTTATTGATCCCAAAGTAAAGTAGAAATATGGGAATTAATAATGGAATATGTTGCCGTCGGCACGCGTCAGCTTTTTTCACAAAATTTTTAAACACATTTTGTAACAAAGCTTCGCTTATCCCATCTATGCAAAGCCAAATTTCACGTAATCCTGGTCTTGCAAAATAATCTAGTGACGTTATCTTACAAGAACGAGGCAGCAAATTGACATCTTCAAATCGATAAATTTTTCATGCAGTAATTCAATTGTTTGGTTAGCTGTATAGCTTGTAGCGGCATCTTGCTGATACTAAAGCTCACTGATATCAACAGTAGCCAATTGTGGTCACAAAAATAAGTTGTTGATGCTTTGGTAGCGCAGAAAATTTCTTGCTGATTTTCGAAAAAATGCGAGACGATGATGTCTCCTGAACCATACCTACTATACAATCAATTTCTTTGAGTATAATGGCTTTTCAAGGGCTGCTTGTTGTTTTTCCGAGCTCATACGTGAAGTTCCTCTAGTGATGCCCTATTGTTGCGAACGCCGACAAGTTGATATACTAGGTTCATTCACAACACTTTGCTGTATGCATCACGACGGCCCAGTACAATTATATTGTTTTGGTCTTTTGTCAGCAACAATACCGTGAGCCTTTAATTTTGCGATTAAATTACGTACAGCGTTCTTAGAAGGAGCCTAATTATGAGGAAAAACTGCTAAAATTTTGCGACCTGCAATTTACACCATTTTGATAGTAAATTTTCCGAATTAAAATTCTTTAGTGAAGAGAGTAATGTTCCATGCTTAAGATTTCCCAACTTTTTACTAAATAAATGTCAAAGAATGACAGCTCAACCGTTGATATTTAATTATTTAACAGACAATTTACTTCCTAAACTCAAATTGGCCGAACAGTTATTTTATATTTACATATAGGGAACTTGAATTTTTTTTTAGGTAACTTTCTTGCACTATACATTTCATTAACTAAGACGTATTTAACTTAAGCCCTTCTATATATTAATAAAATTTTAATGAAGAAAATTCCTTGAAAATGAAATCATTTTATCTAATTTTCAGTATTTTGGATCGATACCGTTCAAAAGGATATTTATGCTGATATTGCTCACAGTTTGAAAGAAATAGAAAATTTCTATTTAGAGACAACAATAAAAGATGCGGTTTTGGTGGTGGAACCTACAAGTGACGATGAAAGTGAAGCTGATGATGCCAACAATCAAAATATGAAAACTTGTAAGATGAAACTTTTAGTCGGTTGATAAAAATGACAAATTTCAATTATTTTTTATTAAATATAAATTTTAATTCATTTAAAGTTTGTGACATTCTATCGACTTTCGAAGTATCAATAATTTTGGATTTTACTTATCAACCCTGGCAACAAGGCTTAACTTATGTTCAAACAAATGGAATATCCTATTTGCGAGTAGATCGCCTACTTAAACCATTTCTACAAGTTTTCAGTGAATTTCTAACACAAAAGTCTGGCAACGATGTTGTTTTAATTCTTCAAAATGAACAAGACAGAATGGAAGCTGTACTGCAAGTGGCTGAGGGATATCCTTTTCGAACTATGATATTGAACGCTGGCGACAGCAATGTGGACTTCGTTCAACGTTTAAAAGAATTACGACCCATGCCCTCGTATTATGCAATATTTGCCAAGGGAGCAAATATGAATACAATATATGAAAAGGTATATACAGGGTGGGTAAATTCGAGGTTAGAAAGTAAATTGTAGCTATTCCTCGTAATCAGGCTCTTTCTGAGACCGCTGTGCGTAATTAATTCGCAAAATTTTTTTTTAAGAGAAGCAGCTCTTCAGGCAACAGTGCCTATTTAATCACAACCGTGCTACATTCTTTAGGAAAGGGATAGAGAAGAGATAAGGCAGGTGGTGAAAGTAGAGGGATTGTTACATAGCCTTCAAGCTCTTTTTTTTGTAGCCAAAACAACTATCCCTAAATTGGTAGGCTAAGTACATTACCTAGTAGCCTATCGGGGCAGCTTTCATTTCTAGAAGGCCCATGTTATCGGAAATTAACTTCGTATAAAAAAGCACAGTGATCAGTGACTATATCTTCATCACTGAGCAGTTAATTTTTATTTTTTGTAGTGAAAATAGCTAAGGTATTTGTTGGGAATCGAACCCACAACCCCCAGACTGATAATCTAGTACACTACCTTCTAGCCTACAGGGGCACCTAATCGCTAAATTTAAGGCAATAGACTAAAACAATACGCTCGTAGTGGCCGTGGTAATGCAAACAACAAGTATAGAGAATGAGTCTGGAACATCGACTCGTCGACATTCGCAGCAGTTGGGATCACTAGAGTCACTTTGGTCAACGATATGCATAAAGATATGTGCTTGGATTTTCCGACGGGGCTAAAATTACTTTTATTTGGGTACGGCTTTCCGTCGACCCTCGTCAAATTTGGTTTGTGAACAAACCGGTTTTGGCTGATTGCCATCTTCAATGTTCTTTTCGTACTGTACGAAAAATATGCATAAAGATCTTTATCTTTACGTTTATAATTTCAACTCGTTCAAGAATTATTTGCGCCGAACATTTCTGAAATAGCTGTTCAAAAAATTGAACGAGAACAACGCATTTTTCAATCAAATCAGATTTAGTGATGAGGCTCTTATGTAAATAAATATAATTTTCACATATGGAGCTCACAAATTCCATAAAGATTCCATCAAAAATCATTATATTGAAGAAATTGAAGCATGGTGCGGTTTGTAGTCAGGTGGCATCATCGGCCTGAATTTGATAAAAAATGAACAAGGGAACTGTAACTGTACCGTAAATTCTCAGGGCTTCTAAACCATGATGACCAATTTTTTATGGTCACAATTGGATAATGTTGAATTGAGAAATTTTCGCGTAAAATTTCGTTTTAGCAATGTCAATTGACTGCCTCGTTCTTGTGATTTAATGCCTCGAGATAATTTTTTCTAGGCCCAGTATAAAAAACCGGGCTTACATGAACAATCCTAAAGACATCTGACGCTCTAAAAGATGAAATTTGCTGCTGTATTGACGAAATTAACGATGCTCTGTTGCAAAATGTGCTTCAAAATTTTGTGAAAGGAGCGGATGCCTGCCGACGTGCATTAGCCCAACATCATATTAGATTATTAATTTGCATATTTCTACTTTACATTGGTGTCAATAAAACTACAGTTGTTACTCAAAGTGTAGGTTTTAAGCCAATATTCTTCCCAACCTCAAATTTGCCCATCCTTTTGGATTAGTAAAAAATCACATTAATTTAAATTTATTTATTGAAAAACTTTAAATAAAATAGCTTTCTGAAGGCAATGTATTTTTGCGTAATGCCGAATGGCACTTGATCTTTTTGGATACCAATGATCGGGTTTTTAAATATAAAAAACAGGTGGAAAATGCAAACAAGTTTAATTTAAATGCCACATCCATTTGCAGGTCTATGCAAATGAAAGATTCATATTGTTCAAGCGGTTTCACAGTAAGTTTTTTTCAGGGTTCAGAACTTTTCATTTATGAACATTCAAAAATCAACATTCATGATATTTTTCATAAATGAATAATCTAAAATTTTATATTTATTTTTCACGCTCATAAACGAACAACAAAAAATGTTCTGCTTATGTTCATACATGAATGCGAACAACAAGAATTATTAGTCTTATTCATATGTGATGAATGATAAATTAGCTTCTTCTCATTAATTTTCTTTTTCATAAATGTATATGTTCATTTATGAACGTTGAAATTTTATAAAATTTCTCATAAACGAACGTGAAAAAATTTTCTACCTACGATCGCAGTTTACCGTAAAATGTAGTAAAAACACATGGGTACATATTAACTCAAAATACAATTTTCCAATATATTCTAAAAGAAATAAAAAAAACATTTTTTTCCTGCATACGCCGACAATTGCGCATTATCAAATTTGTGTATTTATGTACGCGAATGCTTAACGCACATATTTCTACGATCTTTTCATTTCTGAAAAAATATCAAAATTGTAAATAATCAAAAATGAACACTTGTGTGTTTCTCTTTTTTTCACTTGTGAATAGAAAGAAAAAAATAAATCGTGGCATTCACAAATGAGAAAACACAAAATATTTTGTAGTCTTTCACACATGTATGAGAAGAAGCGGCTAAAAAATGAAATGTACATATTCACTCATGTATGATCAGTGAGTGAACACTTCGCTACTCTGGTTTTTTTTTTAAGATTTACTTTTCCAGAATAAATACCTAAAGTGTTTTTGTATTTTCCAGTTGCAACGTGCTTTACTATTGGGGATTTTCCGCACTTTAAGTTATGTCCAACAATCTAACCCCGATTGGTTAAGGCCTTTGTTTGTTGAATGTGATGGCAGTAGAAAGGAAACTAAGCAACATGTTGAGAATTTCGAAATTTTAGATCATTTTCGTTTAACAAATTTTATAACAGTTGCTAACGAAAATACGACTAATCAATTTGAAGATGAGATTGGCCTAATACCATCTCTAACATACAACGTAAATATATCCATATCATTCTATTCAAATGAACGGGAGGCGATAACAGATTTAGCCAGTTGGCAAAATGGTGAATTGAAAAAGATAAATCAAACTTTAAGTCCGGCAAAAAGATTTTTTCGTATAGGAACAACAGAGGTTAGTTGATATTAAGCTTTCATTTAAGATAGTTTTAAAATCCTAAACTTAATAGGCCATACCCTGGAGCTATTATCGTCGAGATTCTAAAACGGGTGAAAAAATTTTAGACTTAAATGGTAAACCCCTTTGGGAAGGCTTGTGTATTGATTTCATTGAAACCTTATCGGAAAAAATGAATTTTGATTATGAGTTAATAGATCCAATTAAAGGTAAATTTGGTAAACGCGATGCTGCCACGGGTAAATGGGATGGTATTGTTGGTGATTTGGTAAGTGGTGATACCGATTTTGCTGTAACCGCCTTAAAAATGTATTCGGAAAGAGAGGAAGTCATTGATTTTATTGCTCCATATTTCGAAGAAACTGGCATCTTAATAGTTATGCGCAAGCCTTTTAAACAAACTTCTCTTTTTAAATTTATGACCGTCCTTAGAGTGGAAGTATGGTTAAGTATAATTGCGGCTTTAGTTGCAACTGCTATATTAATCTGGCTAATGGATAAATATTCACCGTACAGTTCTAGAAATAATAAGGAAGCATATCCGTATGCATGCAGGTGAGTGTAATATAAAAATATTGAAAGAAGTCCATTCTTGCTAATTTTTTTTAACACTTGATCAGAAGCACAATTGATCTCAATATGGAGAAAAGCAGATCCGGGAGATCCGGCATCTGCCACTCTCATGGGGGTATTTGTGCAGGACCTGGAGGGGGAATACGTAGGGGAATTAAAGACCAACTTCGGAGTAATATTCTACGCAAGATATGTCGGCGGCATCATATGTGTGCTGGAGGGGGATAACGGTGGGCGGATTTTGGATTACTTGAATGGAGGACACGGTAACATAGAATTTACAATGAGGGAGAGGATGGGGGGGGGGGGGGGGGGTTGATTATCTGGACCTAACGATCAAGGGGAACATAGTCTCGAACAGAATCGAATATGGAATATACAGGAGACCAACAGCAACGGACACAATAATACACAACTCATCAGATCATTCCCGGCGACACGGGAACGCGGCAATCGGGCAGTTGATGACAGGACTCGAGGGAACACCACTGACACGGCGAATGTATATGAGGGAAATGAGAACAATATACACCATAGCGGAAGATAACGGATACGGAAAGCGCCACGTGGATAACATCAGGGAACAAATTAGAACGGACAAAGGACAGGAGGATGAGGGGAGGAAATGGGCTACATTGACGTATATGGGGGGATCGACGTACGGACTGGCGGGATTCTTTGGGGGACACGGCATCAGTACCGCATTCGGAATGGGGAAAGACCTGGGCAGAGTACTACGGGATAGGACAACCGGGGCGGATATACTGGACGGACAAGGAGTGTACAAATTAACTTGTACATGCCATTATAGCTACATCGGGCATACAGGACGCGAAATTAAGACCAGATTTAGGGAACATATGAGAGACTATAACAGAAAACTACGGGAACTAGAATCAACTCCGGAATCAAACTTCGACAACAAATGTACACCAGGACATATAAGAACAACGATTAAACTGCTTTATACACAGCACAAGGGAAGGGGACTAAATGTATTGGGGAACATGGAAATATACAAACAGAAAACATTTGACGGACGAATAATGAATGGACAAATGAACACTGCTTCGGACACAATATTTGAACCATTGAAACAGAAAGTGATGAACGCAATAACACGAAGGGAGACACGAACTATATAAACACAACTGACAATAGAACGCAACTAGTATGAAAAGAACACTGAAGATGGCAAACAGCTGAAACCGGTTTGTTCACAAACCAAATTGGACGAGGGTCGACGGAAAACCGTACCCAAATAAAAGTAAAAGCAATAAACACGGTATAAATAAGACTTTTTCGTTCGCATTAACATAAACGCGGCTTAGACATTTCCTTTTATGGTAATCACATCGTATATAACAGGCGAGCAAATTTGAGGTTACAAAGTAAATTGCCTGTCAAATGATTGAATACCACGAGTTGAGATGTCATGATTTAACATTTATTTAGTAAAAAGTTTAAAGCGTTCTATGCTTTTCGCAAAGAATTTTAATTGTGATAATTTAATATCACAGTATCATTTTGTGTAGTTCGATCAACTTTTCCTGTTAATCAGGCTCCTTCTAAAACCGCTGCGCGTAATTTAATCGTTTCATTAAAGGCTTACGGTATTTTTGCTGACAATAGAGTAGAACAATACGCTCGTAGTGGCTGCAGTGATGCAAACATAGAGGCACTTTGCGCAACATTTTGCATAAAGATCTGTCTAACGCTTATAAATCTCCACTCATTCCAGAATTAAGACCGATTGACCATTGTTTGCGTGGAACTTTTGTGAATTTGAACTTTTGTGTTTGAAAAATCATCAATAGTGAAGTGGCTCATTTTTAAGTGGGTGGTAATGTAAACAAATAAAAAATTTTCTGCGTTACCAAACTCAATTTTTTGTGGTCACAATTGTTGACTTCAGTGTACTTTAGTTTTGACAATACGGCGCACAAATCACACAGCCACCCAAACAATTCAGTTATTGTTGCTATTTCTCTCCGTCCTTTCCGGCTATTGTTCTTTTGCTGTAAATGGCAAGCGCTTTCTATGTGAAAACATCATTATCAAGCCGTGATACAATTCGTTCAATTATTCAGTTAATTCTGTTATTACTTGAGTATAATTTCTCGATTTGAGAATGTCAATTGCCTCTTTCTTCTGATTTAACGCCTCTGACACTCTAAAAATTAAATTCGGCGCTGCTAGCTAAGAAAAGCTGATATCATTCATTTTTGCCTTATTTCTACTTTACACTATTATTAATTAAACTAAAATTGACAAAAAAGTGTGTGCTTCAAAGCCAATTTACTTCTTAACCTCAAATTTTACGACCCTTTATTTGCATTCAGAATCTATGCAACGGTTTACGCATACTGCGTGACAATCATTGAAATTGTTTTGTTTATTATGCAAGGAAGTATAAGTTGAGAGTCATTTTCCATGACTTTTGCTAACAATGTCCCAGTTTCGAATGAGTAAAGAAAATGTTGTTTTAAGTCGTGCCAGAAAAGATTATTGATCTGGCAATGCTTAAATTACAGGCGGCGTTAAATCTTAAGTACGAGGCGGCCAATTGACATTGCCATATAGAGAAATTTAGGCAACCGGGAAATTTCTCACGCAATAACTGAGACAACGGTCCGTCAGCTTAATTCTTGAACTAGGTAGACTTTATGAATCTTCTATGTTTGCATCTGTACGACATTTACTAAATACATATCAAAAGATGGCAGCTAAATTCTGTCATTTAACCATTTGACAGGCAATTTAGTTCTTAATTTTTAATTTGGCAACCCATTATTTACCTCTGTAGAACTTGGAAAGATTTGCTGATTAAACAATTTAACAGACTTAGATCATGGTAGTAGAACTCGATAGAACAACCTTTATTGTGAGAATTTCCTAACATTATAAAATAAATTTCTTTTATCTATTCCATTTAACGTTCAAGAGAGTTTACTTTACGCGAAAGCTTATGGTTTGCACTGACCTCGTTTACACCTCAGGGTGGTGGTGAAACTCCCAAGGCTGTTTCGGGGCGTATATTGGTATCGGCCTATTGGCTCTTTGTTGTGTTAATGTTGGCTACATTTACAGCTAATTTGGCTGCGTTTTTAACCGTTGAAAGAATGCAAACACCGCTTCAGTCTCTTGACCAACTGGCTAGACAATCACGCATAAATTATACGGTAGTAGATGGTTCAGATACTCACCAGTATTTTATTAATATGAAATTTGCTGAGGATACACTTTATCGTATGTGGAAGGAGTTGGTCCTAAATGTTTCAAGAGATTTCCATAAATATCGGTAAATGTTCAAGTTTCAATTGACCGCTAAACATATAATTAAATGTAAAATATTTGTTTCAAGCATTTGGGATTATCCCATTAAAGAACAATATGGCCAAATATTGATGACTATTAATAACTCGATACCGGTTAAGAATGCTGAGGAAGGATTTCGTAAAGTTGAGGAAAATGTTGATTTTGCTTTTATACATGATTCATGGGAAATTAAATATGAAATAACGAAAAGTTGTAATCTTACCGAGGTGGGAGAAATATTTGCTAAGCAGCCTTATGCCATAGCAGTGCAACAAGGATCACATTTAATGGTAAATTTTAAAAATGTGTTATTCAAATCTTTTTTACCATAAACTTTCGAATTAAGGATGAAATAACTTATGCTCTTCTGGAATTGCAAAAAAGTCGCTACTTTGAAGATTTGAAAGCAAAATATTGGAATTACTCTCGTGCCAATTGTCCTTCGACCGAAGAACAGGAAGGCATTAACTTTGAAAGTTTAGGTGGTGTTTTCATAGCCACATTCACTGGCCTAGGCTTGGCCATGATAACTTTGGCCTTGGAAGTATTTTACTATAAGAAAAAATATTCCAAAAATTCTACCTTGACTTCAGTTAAACAAGTTAAACCTTTCAAAACGTCTGTAAAAGATGACGAAGCTTGGCACATAGCTAAGGAGAAAAGAAGTCCTACACCGCCGCCTTCATTTGAAACAGCAACTTTTAGAGGACGCAAAATACCTGATGGTATAACAATGGGTACAGAATTTAAACCAAGTCGTTTAGGACTTCAAGCACGTCGTCGTTTCGAAGCCACAAACAGTTTAAATGATAACGAGCTGCCGGATTATATGGAATAAATACAAACGATAGGTATAGACTTCAGTTGAACACTAGTTTATTTCTAATTCATTATTTCTTTAGCAGTTCTTTTGATAAACACACAAAAAGACGGGTATAAAGCCTTGCAATAATTTCTTTTCACAATAACGCACACGTACAATATATACCTTTGGATCACTTTCACCCTTTATATCACGCCGGTCTTAGATAATAATAATAATTGATTTAAAATAATGATTAAACAAATTATTATGGTGCGTTTTTCCCCTGGCATATTTATTAATGCAACTGGCTGCAATTGAAATAAACAGTAAAATATTCAGTGAAATATATTTTAATTTTTTAAAAGGAAGATGGTAGAAGGGCAAGTTAAGTGGTAAGTGGCTCCGGTTTAAAGAAGAAATATACATATGTATGTATGCTTTAATATCATCTGAAAGCACGAATAGAATTTGCAAATTCTACGCAAAAACAATTTAGCTCTAGCCAATATTGCTTCCGGCGGCGAATTCAGTGGTTTTAAAACAAATGTTTCAAACGCGCAGCAGTAGCCGTCCGATTCACTTTGGTATTTTTGTGTTGGCATTGCCTGTTAATATCAGCGATTATAATTTGTGAACGTGACGAATAGTCGACGTCCGACTCATATTTAAACGCAAGGCGAAGAAGTGATGTACGCGTCAGTGTGCAATACACTTGCAAAAGCTGTTTTTCACGTATTCTGAATGTGTCAGAACTATGAAAATAGGTTACGGGAAGGAGGAAAGAGGCAGTAGTGTCTGTGAACATTCGATTTGAACTTTCTCAGATTGAAAGTGACAGGAAAGACCTCCACATACGGACTGTTCTGTTGAAAAACGAATTTTCCCTGTAATGCGTAGTGCGATTCACTGGCCAATCAACCACAAAAGGATGTGCTCTCATCAAAAATTGAGTTAAACATGAAAACGTGTGAGTATCAGGAACAAGTTCCCTAATTTCATTAGAGCACTTACCATTGTTGTAACGATAGAACCGTGAAATGCACCCCACATTGCGTCGATGCTCTAGAGAATCAATAGAATTGGATACCCTACTGTCAGCAATAAGCCTCTTGGCCCTCTCCTGTACGCGGTCGAGTAACCCCAAAATAGACTTTGGAGCTCCGGCCCATATATGAGAGTTGTATTCCATTTTCAGACGGATGTAGGTGGTATAGATAGTACGGAGATCGGATGGGGTGAAGTATTTTCTACACCGCTTTAGAAAACCGAGGCACTTTTTTTTTTTTTTTTTTTTATAAAGACAAGTAGCACAATGCCTAATTAAGTCAAGTACCATGCTACATTCTTTAGGAAAGGGATAGAGAATAGATGAAACAGGTGGTGAAAGTAGAAGGATAGTCGGAAAGTAACTGCCGTATATAATACAGCACACAGCGACCAGTGACTATGCCTTCATCGCTGAGCAGCCCCACCGACAGTTAATTTTTATTTTTGTAGTGAAAAAAAAACCAAGGTCTTCGTTGGGAATCGAACCCACAACCCCCATATTGACAAGCTAGTACACTACCTACTAGCCTACAGGGGCACATTCAAAGCTTCTTTAGAAACCTGAAAAATGTGTTTAGTCCAACGAACATCACACTGAATTTTCATACCAAGAACATCAAGAGCTTCCGATTCCGTAATACCTATATCACCCATGGTAACAGATGCAGCACCACTACCAAACGAAACGTAAGCATGCAACATTGTGTCTTACGAGCATTGAATTCTACTCTATTCACACGACCCCATTCCAATATTGTCGCAAGATCGTGATTAAGCGTATCATTCATGTTTTGCCTTTTGAAAGTAACCTCCAAATGGCCTGGTCTATTACCAATTGAATATGAGTGACAAATGGCGCTGTCATCTGCAAAAGAATATATAGGGTTGAAAGTTCGACAAAGAAGGTCATTTAGAAAGATAAGGAATAGGGGAGGAGGAAGAACGGAGCCTTGCGGTACCCCTGAATTCATCATGAACTCGTCTGAAGAAATTCCATCTATAACAACTCGTATAGATTTCTAATTTCCTGGCACAGTGCATTGCATAGGTAGGGGTCATCCCCGGAGTGCTGGTCCTATAAAAAATAAAAAAACAAAAAAAAAATTTCTGAATGTGTCGGAGACTCGTTGACGGGCTAATCTTTGTCTCAATGCATCAGCTCGAAGGCTTTCGAAACGTTGCGGTTGACTTTCATTAGTACGTGTGATTGCAGCGTAGTTTCTTACATTATCATTGTCCGTCAATTGATCTACTGCCGATCTGTTTAATCGACATTTCTGGACTGTGAATTCCAAGTCCGTCGACCAATATTTCCTAGAATGCGGTACCTGAAATATTAGAAGACACCGTACAAAAAAATTAAAATGCCAAAATAATGACAATTATTGTCAAAAATATCAAAATAACGAATGAAGTTTTCATTACTCGAAACTCCAAAGAACGGGCCACGATTCCTTATCTGTTGACCATGGAACTTTTCTCCCTTACTAGTGATTAAGGTTTACAACAATTACATACATTGAATGAATATATATACAAAATGAATGAAATAAATGAATCCATGAATGAATGCATGGAGATCATTAAACTCAAGGTGCCGACTGCGGCTCATCTGTGCGCTGATATGATAGATTCTCATATCATCCAGGGCGCTACCCAAAAGCATGCAAAATAAATTTATTCAAAACGTTTAGGAGGAGTTCAACGACAAACACATGTACAGTAGAGTTATATATATAAAGAAGATAAGCAGTCCGTCCGATTGAAATAAAAAAAGAGAAAGAGAATAATAGACAGAAGTTTGTTAAAGGTGAAATGACATTTTCTGTCACTATATCTCGCTGTTTGGATTCCTTGCTAGAACTTGTTATCCTCAGTCTTGTTGTATATAATCTTTATTGCATTCTTTTACTAGCAATCACAAATTTTTTTAACCGTGATTGCAATGTCTGGCTCTCCTTCTTTCGTGTCTGCTACAACAATTACAGACTCAATGTGCGAGTATGATCGAGAAGGAACTGAAAAGCCCAGCAAATTTACGACTCAGTTAATGTGCGAATCGATTGTCAGAATTTAGTATAAGGGTGAAAGACCAATCGAACCATTTAGTAGCTGGTTCCCTTAGGATAGCTGGTGCATTTATGTCAAATAATCTTATCTGGTAAAGTGAATAATTAGAAGCTTCAAGGTCGAAATGCTCTTAACTATTGAGTATTAAACAGCGATAGCACGATATGTATGCGATTCCGTGATTCTTAATAATCATTTTCGATTTTGAGGAGATTTAGATACTTTTAAAGCTGAAAAATGTTAAGAACAACTAAGAATTGCAAAATTAAAAGATTCCATAGACATATACATATATAAAGTTTTCTACGTCGTCTAGTTCAAATAGTAGCGGAATTTCCAGATCCCAGAGTAAAAGTGGGAAATGGCTTAACGCGAGAGAAAGTCCTGGGTAAACTCATTAAACCTGAAAGAGTAGAGGGAGGTTACTACATGTAAGTAAGGTCGAAAAGTGCTCAAAAAGCCTCTTGGCAGGAAGGCTAGTAGGGTGCTCAGATGTAATAGAAACATGGGGGGATCTAAGCCTTGGACAAATTTTAGCAATTACTAAATTACAACCGGAAATCACTAAGTCAAGCGAAAAGGCTAGTGATAGCGGATATTTAATGGATATTTAAATACCTAAAAAAAGTGACGAAAGTAATAAAATTCTAGTGAGGGCTTGTTATAGAATACGGCTTCGAGTTTTTTTTTAATAGAGTTAAATAAAAAATTGATTTATATTTTTTATTAATTAAAAAAGTTAAAAATAATTTAGCCTTTGCGATCTTTGATTTATCTGGATGTGCTCCATTGCGATAGTTCTGGGAACATGGAACTGGGTGTAAATTCACTAGGCACCCGTATTCGGGTGTTTTCTGACTAGGGGCAGTTGATGATCGATGGGATCACACCTAATTCCCATTTATGCCCAAGAAGTCGGCATTTCTCCAGGAATTTGATAATTTGATTTCACCATTATTGAAGCACGTAACTCTACTCCGAAATCAAATTGAAACATCTGCGAGTTTTTCTCATATTTGCGACAAAAACAATGTAGCTTCCATGTGTTCACCATAGCTGCATCGAAAGTATTTATTATTAATGGCCAATACCATTGTTCCACCGAACTCGACTGCGGCCAACATTCATGCCGTTGTCGTAAAGGTCATTACATCCCATATAATGATTACATTGACTGATGAAAAAGGACCATTGAAAATATTTTTCGTTATATTAGATCACATCGTTTCGCGTAAGGCATTAGTATGTGTTAGAAAATTCGATAATCATATAATAACCTAAAAATATCGACTGATTACATAAAATATTTTAATGTATAACGTCTGGTATTGTTCCAACGAACATCAGGAAAAAATTGTTCGTATCAAAATAAAAGTCTGACATTCCACGAGGTTGCTTACGCCTCTTCAATGTTCGTCGGGATAATCGCACTAATCACGGTCCATGATGCAACTTTTTGTCACTCCCAACAACTTGAACAAGCCCACATAATAACCATCACCACAAAGTAAATTGTGGAAAAAGGATTCGCTACTGCTTTATATAGCTTGTCAGTAGAATTTACACGCATTTTAAACAAAAACTCAAATACTTATATCTAAAACTTTTTTAAATTCATTAAATGAAAATTATGAGAATATTAGAAAATGTTTTTAATAAATATTAATCTTAATCTTTTAAACGGTCCTTTAAATTATAACGATTTATTTTTTCTCGATATTTCGCTTTCCTGTGGAAAGCTTCTTCACGAAATTATTTTTTATATTTTTCAAAAACAAAAATTAAGATTAATATTTAATTAATAATCAAAATGTTTTTAATAAAATTTTTTGTTAAATTTAGAGAAAACTGAAGATAAATTCACAATGATAAGGAGAGATAAAGAAGGAAAAGAATGGGAATCTCGTTATTTGCTGCCCGTGTGAACATGGTATAGCCTACAAACTAAGAATTGCAGCGCCAAAAATCGCACAATGTATACTGAGACTAACCCTGCAGCCAGGCGATCAAGTTTTTTACACATACTGTTTGTCAAAATTTATTAAAATTGAAAAAATTGTGACGTAGGCTGCACGCAACTTGAAAGCATTTTTATTTTCAAGATGACATCGTCACCAAAACAACGAAAAATACTTATGGCGGTAAAATATTTGTAGAAATAAAAACAAAAAATTGTTTAAAAGAATTTTAACAGTTGTTTTCTTTGTCGTAATTCGAAACCCTCAACTTAAAAGAAAAATTGGAAGCAAGTTCGTTTCAATTTTTAAAATTATGAGTGATTTGGTAAAAAAGTGTGAGTGTATTAAATATTAAGGTAAAAGTTGATTTTGTAACCCTCAAATAAGGAAAGAAACGAAAATCTCGTTTAACAGTTGAAAAAAATGTATATTTACACCCAATTTACATTGTACGATTTTTGTCGCTGCAATTCTTAGTTTATTGTTGTAAATAAGCAAAGTAAAGAGAATAGGGGAAGAGAGGAACTCATCCACTATTCTCTTTACATCCCTTATTTACAACAACAAACTAAGAATTGCAGCGACAAAAATCGTCCAATGTATATTGGGACTTAGTTTCCATCCCCGTTTGTTCATATGTTCATATATTTATTATTAATTGAAACCCTATTTAATACTTTGTGCCTTAAATTTACATCTGTGTGTTGTTTTCTTTGCAGATGTTAATTTTTCACAAAACGTTTCTTATTTACTTTATACTCAGCAACAAAGAGAGAATTGAAATAAAAAGAAAATTTATAAGTATAAAGTAAAAGTGAAGAATAATTTAAAGTGTTTAATACTTTTGTCCAAATTGTTAAAAACTACAATTCTAAAATGGGTGAAACACAGGAAAAGGCTTTGCAGTTGATGGCAGAGGCTGGGAAAAAGTTGACTCAACAGAAGGGTTTCTTTAGTGCATTATTTGGGTAAAGACCAAAAGTTATTCACATAAAAAAGCTGCTAATATTTTTGTTTTAATTAGTATATTTTATGGAAAGGCTTATTTCTTTTTACAAACAGACTAGCGATAATTATAAATTATTTTTTTTCGTCAAGAATTTTAATGTTTGCCACACCACAAAAAATAAGCAATTAAACAAGTGTTTTGTAGCATAAAATTAAATATAAAAGCCATTGTTAGTTGGAGATTTCTTAAAAACAAAATTAATAACTTTGAAAAAGTGTGAAAACGAAAGCAAATATAAAAAACGATTATTGTTAATCAATCGCTTTCCATCATTGATTAGTCGTACTGCGAAGTTATTATTGGCATAGATTTACGTATTTAACATTATAATTAGAATTTTGTATCAATTTTAATTAAAATTGCTGCCTTTTTTTTAATAACTTAAATATGAATTTTGTAAATGTTATCAACCAAATATTTCATTTCGAAAGTGGAAAGGATAAGCGAAATATTGCTATTTCCTTGAAATTTGTTTTAATTCTAAGAGTCAAAGATAATTTAGTTAGGGGGTTATAGTTAAAATTCACCAGATGGGCCGTACATTGACAAACAATAAACACTTAAAACAAAACAATATGATCTTTTTTATACACTTTACTAAATGGGCCTTTTGCCCTCAAAACGAAAACAGTCAGTATCCAAACTCTCTCTCACTATTTTATTTAGAGATAATGAAAACTCGCTAAATTTAATTAAAAGACCTAATAGTTTTTTTAAATCGGTTTATTATTATTTCATTACTTTTGATCTTGCAGTGGTCCCAACAAGGTGGAAGAAGCAATCGAACTATACCAGCGTGCCGGAAATATGTTTAAAATGTGTAAAAATTGGACAAAAGCCGGCGAATGCTTTTGCGAAGCAGCAAGCTTACACGCCCGAAATGGCAGTCGTCACGATGCTGGTATTGGTTATGCCGATGCCTCAAATTGTTATAAAAAGGTAAATATTGTTGTTTTTGCAACAAAAAAAAATTTTTATCAACAAGAAATCATTTATATAAATTTATTTTTTAAAGGTTGATGTTGAAAAGGCGGTGGAATGTTTATTAAAATCAATTGATATTTATACTGACATGGGACGTTTTACTATGGCGGCCAAATATCATCAAAGTATAGCTGAAATGTATGAAAATGATCCAAATACTTTAAATAAAACTATAGAACATTACGAACAGGCAGCCGATTATTTTAAGGGTGAAGAGTCGGTTAGTTCTGCAAACAAATGTATGCTAAAAGTAGCACAATATGCCGCACAAATGGAAGATTATGAAAAGGCTATTTCTATATATGAACAGGTATTAAGTTTAATTTTAACTTTAATAACACTCAATTTATTTTATAAAACAAAAAATAGGTGGCCGCTACTTCTATGGAAAACTCTTTGCTGAAATACAGTGCTAAGGAATATTTCTTTAGAGCCGCTTTATGTCATTTAAGTATTGATTTACTTAATGCTCAACATGCAATTGAAAAATACTCCAATCAGTATCCAGCATTCCATGACTCTAGAGAATATAAATTAATAAAGGTGGGAATTAAATTTAAGTGTAATGAGTTAATTATTATTTTCCAGTCATGCTTAACTTTGTATGAAGTGTGATTAAATGCAGAAAAAACCGTTGAAGACAGTAGCAAATTTTTTGGAGACAAAGAATTCTCATTTTTTAAGAAAATATTCATATATTTTTCATTTATGTTGATTACCGAAGCATATAAAATATGTTTTGCTGTTTTGTATTTCAATCGCAATCAAAATTTTTGTTATAAAATTTGTTTGAAATTTTGAAACATTTTGATTACGGATATTACGGATAACCATAATATACGCGTTCAGAAAAAAACATTACAACTCATGAACGATCTGGTTACATCGTTAGAATCTCAACTGTAACTATCACTTCTCTCTGCCCTTAATCAAATTTGATATAAAACATAAGACAAACTGGATATTTGAAAAATATTATGCCGTACAAAATTTCGTTTGGTTTTTTTTACAGATTCTTTGCGAACATTTGGAGGATCAAAATATTGAGGGTTTCACTGAGGCTGTTAAAAATTATGACAGCATTTCACGATTAGATCAATGGTATACAACAATATTGTTACGCATTAAAAAGGCGGCTGATGAAAATCCCGATCTGCGATAAAATTTGCAATTGCTGCAAATTTTTGTCCCATATTAATTCATCCACAAAGTTTATTTCGCTTGTTGACAATTTATTAGCAAAAGGATAATTTTTATATTTTTTTTTATATAGTTGTAATAAAAAATTGGATAAGCTGGTCTTGATTTAGTTGAAAAGCACATCTGTCCAAAATCACAAAAAACAGAATTGAGATTTATTTTTTAAGGTTAGGAAGTCGACAAAATTGTGTAAAATTTAAATAATTAAAAATAGTTGTGGTACCAAACACATTTTAGAAAATTATATTACATTTCTTTGTTTCGCTAAGGATCCAACTAAATCTGACAAATTTGGCAGAAAAAAAGTGATGTAAATAACGAGTTTTATTTAAGGACTAATACAACTCCAGTGTTAATTTTGCCACTCTCAGAAGTGATGTAAATAATGGGTTTTATTTAAGGACTAATACAACTACAGTGTTAATTTTGCTACTCTCTCAATAGAACTTATGTATGACAGAATTTGTCTTTTTGCTAAAGGGCTGTGATGGTCCGAATTCTTTCTGTAGTTACGACCATGCACGCTTAGAAGAAAAATATTTTTTTTCCAAGCATCCACGACTTCCACATTAGAAATGTCTCTTGAGCACACAAAAAATGAATAGTTAGTAATCACGATTAACAAAATAAAAAGAAAAAAAATTAAAACGATGTTCTATTGTTTTACATGTATGTATAAAGAGTTTAAAAAATATTTAATTGAAATAGTCAAAAAGCAGTTTAAATTCGCATGGGTTTTACCGTTGTAAAATTTTCGGTATGATTCCAATTGGTGTGCTTTTTAAAAATAAACAATTACCATTTACGATACATTAATGCTAAGTAAAGAATATTAATATTTATATTAATATATAATATTCTACTATTATCGTTAGAAATAAAAATTATCTATAAAAATTAGCAAAATATTGCTTTTCGAAACACCCTACTTTAATATGAAGTAAAGACACATCTCTAATTCTATACTTATGATTATGTCATGTTTGACATTTCTCTTTTACAACAACAGCAAAAAGTAAAACAACAACAGTCAGAAATTCTATGCAAAACAGAATAGGCATCGCGCATTAATAATAAAATTAAGTCAAAATAAAAGCAAAAAAAAAAAAATTCCTCAACAGAGAAAGCAAATGCAAAAGAGAGTGAAAATTGCAATAAAAGCCATTAAAGGATTTTCTGTTATCAAAAGCTGGGAAACTTTCAATAAGAAAGGACGCCTTGGCTGACTATAAAATTGCAGCACAAAATTATTTCTCGTAGAGATTTGAGCCTAAAAATAAAAATTTTTGCTAAGGCTTTTCGGTTTGATGATATTTTCATTGTTTTGTGTATAGAAAGTGTATGCGTGTGTGTGTGTTTTAATAAAACAGATAAAATGTGTAAAATTTCAATGAATGCTATTTGTAAACATAAGCAGAATGTTTAATTCAAAAATTGTTTATTAATTAAAATTAATATGAAATTAAATGTAATACAAAAGTTAAATAAAATTCTAGCTCTCATTACTTGTGTGAATGTTTATTAAAGCAATTTAAAGCAGATGCTGCCATTAAGCGTTTTTGTGTTGTTTAGTCATAAAAAATAAAGACAAAATATATAAATATATATTGTATAAAAATAAACATTTCCTACTCCAACCCCTTTTTTCCTTAAAAAATTTAAAATCAGCCTTTCCCCCGTTCAAATTACAAATAATTGATTTGCTTAGATCCAATTATGGCCAACAATAGTTCAGGATCAAGTATGGGCTCTACAGCTGTTGCTACGGGCGTTACCACAATGTCGGGTATTGCGGGATCTGTGGCAGCTTCCCTGAGTAATTCCTCTAATAGTGACTTATGGCGTGAATGTGTTGATTGGCTAACACGCTGCCAAATCATTCAACCAGATCATATGGCCAATGCACCTACTTCGGAAATACGTGTTTTAGCTTTAACTTTACGCGATGGTGTCTTGTTATGTAATCTGGTCATGCATTTGGATCCCACCTGTATGGATGCTAGCCAAATGAATAGACGTCCTCAAATGGCTCAGGTAAGTGGATAATCTTTTTTTTTGTCTTACAAGAAAATAATTAAATAAGTAAAGGGTGGTCAAATTTGCGGTAAGGAATTACATTTTCTGTCAAAAAATTAAATGTTAAGAACTAAGCTGTCATTCTCTGAGATTCATTTAGTAAAAAGTTAGAAAATTTCAAGCATGGAACGTTACACTCTTGAGTGCCGAATTTAAATGTAGAAATTGGTGAACAATTTCGGTGTATCACTTCGTCAAATTCGAGCAGCTTTTCCGCGCAGGCCCCTTCTGAGACCCCTGTGCGTAATGTAATCGTTTTAATTTAATTCGGTACTCTTGCTGACAGCAATATGCTTATTGTGGCCGTAGTGATGCAAACATAGTTCGTGTACAGCAGTGTTGAAAATGAGCCTAGAACATCACCTCGACAATGTTGGCAACAATTGAGCATCACTACAAGTACTTTGCGCTATATTTTGCATAAAGATTTTCATCTTCACGGTTATAAAGAATTAACGTCGAATGCTTGTCGTCACAAACCTGAATTGGCTGTTTAAAAAAATTTAACGAAAACAACGCATTTTTTACACAAAAACATCCTTAGTGATGAGGCTCATTTTCAATTAGGCGACTATGTAAACAATCAAAATTGCCTCATATATGGAGCTCACAAAATCTAAAAAACAGTCTTCGATAAACCATTACATGTTCAGGTCAGGTGGCATCATCAGCATCAACGAAGAATGACCAGAATTTTCAACTAAATATAAGGTCTGTGGTTTAGCACCGCTGAATTATTTTCTTTGAGCCCATTTCAAATTTGGCTGTGAATTGGTGTAAGCGAAGCTTTGTTGCGAAATGTGTTTAATAATTTCGTTGAAAATGCAGTCGTATTAGTGGCGGAAATTTACTCGACATCATATTCATGTTATTACTAAATCTCATATTTCTACTTTACAATAAAAATGTAGATGTTATAAGCCAATTTACTTCTTAACCTCAAATTTGCCCCTCCGTTAGTAAAAATATATACAATTTTGCGATATAACTTCGATTTAAGCTCAAAATAATCCCTTACTATTCTATGCAAACAATCGGAAAGTTGTTGCTGAATTGAAAATTTTGTGCTGATGGTGTCTCGGTTCGTTTTGGAGAGAAAATCCACTTGTTGTGACAATCTTGCCGGCATATTTTTAGTCCTTATTTTTTTAACTTAACCTTTTTTGGGTGTGGTTAAGTCTTCCTCAGACATACGAAACCAGGCAAATAAAAAGAGTATGGCATTAGGAGGGCTGATCAAACCGCTCGCTCTAAAGGAAGACTATTGTTGTGTCCTGACGATTATCTAGCGCTATAGTTTCCTAAAGGTGCCCCTGTTGGCTAGTAGGTAGTGTACTAGCTTATCAGTCAGGGGGTTGTGGGTTCGATTCCCAATAAAGACCTTGGTTGTTTTTTCATTACAAAAATAAAAATTGACTGTCGGTGGGGCTGCTCAGTGATGAAGACATGGTCACTGGTTGCGGTGCTGTCTTATATGACAGTTAATTTCGTCTGGAGTAAACTTCTGTGGCGCATTCTTAGGACAATCCAGGTTTGAGAAGAATCTTTGAATATTTAAGTCTGTGTTCTTGTTCGCAATGGAAATATTTAATCAATTTCTCTTCCTTCTTATTTATTAACCAGCTTCTGCAGACCTCACCATAGAGAACTCACATACCTTCCGACATAATTTTAGTTTAACGGTGCATCCTTATGATGCTCACTAGACACTATATGCAGTTTTTACTGAGAACCTGTAGCACCTTCGTTCTGCCCCTATTAAGTGAAGTGTAAAAGATTGTAAATAATTTCTAAGCCGTTATGGTAGATCAAATGATAGTCGCATCATTCAGCCTCCATTCTCGTACGTGTTGATTAATTTGTTCAGTAGGAATAGATTTCTGGAATCAAGCGTTGACTTTCCTGTTAATCGTCACCTCGTTTAATACGAAAGCAATTTACACACATGTGGGGTTGCCAGACTAATGTAGCGCTCTTTTAAGGAAAAACGCAATATAAATAGAGGATAATGCTTTCTTACGTTGTGGGTTAAATAGAACAATTTATCCTTTCAGTAAATCCTTCTGTGGTTGCTGCTCGATTATATCTAGCTTTCATTTTATTAGGAAGCTCCTGCAGGTCTTCTGATGCCTGAAGAGCGTTTCCAGCTTTCTGTTTAACGCCAAACGCTAAATTCGCCGGCAGTTCCAGTGCTGTTCCAAATACGATTTTTTCTGGACTACGTCAGGTTGAATTCTATATTCGGTATGTCAGTAAAAACTTGGGAACATGCTCCTAAACCCTTTGGTGTATATATTCCTCTAGTTTATGATTGAATCTTTTTACCACGTATGCAGCGGTGTCGTTTAACACTTTCTCCTAAAATACGATGACATGACATATGTAAACAGCAAAAGGAAATTCCTCTGCTGTTTACGCCTGGTCGAACGAGAAGTGCAGTCTTGTAAGAACTATTATATAACAAGGCATTGGACTAGCCCATATCCTTAGAATGGAGCTAACTAATAATGATGTACGGAATTGTTGCTTTTGTGTTTATCAGTATTGCAACATCAATAAGTGGCTTAATTCTAAAAGAGTTTTTCGGTTTCTGGCCCGAGCCAAGTTTCAGGGGGTATTCAACAATCAGCGGAAAAAGCAGTTATCTTCATGATATATACATAGTTCATTAAAGTGATTTACATTTTGCCGGCAGCTGATCCTTACTGTTTATCATATACAGCATCGAATTAATTTGCAGAAAAAAAAATAATTCACTGCGACAAAAACGTGCCAAGAGCAAAAAAAAAGATTTTCATATTTCAGCCAACTGTGAACATAAACATGTTTATGTGTTTATTTAAAATTATTTTGAGATTCAAATAATTTTTTTGTTATTTTGCGTTTATTTACACAAAAAAATTGTTTTGGTATTTAAATTAGCATTTTTTTGTTATTATTCGTAAAGAGAATGAACAATATGTTACACATTTACCATTTAAAAATAAATTCCAAAGAATTTAAAAATAATTATTAATACAAATTCGAGGGTCTTATCAAAAGTTTGCAAATTTTGAAATGTTCTTTTCACGCAACTTATAGCTTTCAATAGGTTCATCCATCAAACTCTTCGTTAAACAGTCATCTTATAAGTAAAACTGTTCGTTTAAAATTTAGATGCAGTAAGCTTTTGGTAATTGTTGATTAATTCTTTTAAATGTTGGAAAATAATATTTATTTCAGTCTAGAACTCATTTTAGAATGGACCATTTCTAGCTTAATTTATTTAAATACTGCAAAAATAAAAATTACATATTAATTAATGACTTCCAAAGGAAACTCTTATGAAGAAAAATTGAAAATGAAAATAGTTTCAAAATGTTTACTGTGTTGTATTTTTAAGTTTTTTTGTCTGTTTGCTGTGTTGTTTAAATAAAATTCTTAGTTAATCAATTTGGCTTGAGAAAGACTTTTGTGACAACATTTGGGGTAAAATCTCCCGATGAGCTAATTAAGCAGCAGTGGGAATGGCCGCATGGGTATGCTTTCCCCCGCAGCAATATATTTCAAACAATTTTTGGAATAATAAGTATTTTATAAGAATATTATAAAATATTTTTTACTTTAACGAATGAAGCACAAAATAACTTAAAAATAAAAACTATTTATTTAGTATTTTGGGATAAAAAATGTTTATATACCGCTTCGCATAAGATAATGATTGACTGACTCCTTATTAATGCATCTCTGCTTTTATGCCATCGAGGCCGTTTATTTAACCGCATTTTTTCAGTGTGATTTGCATATAATAAATGTTGGAAAAATTTGAGGTTAGAAAGTAAATTATTTTTTCGCAGCAAAGCGTCAATTGTTTATGGGTTTATCACGTAAACCTGGTCTTTCAAATAGCCCCGAAAAATTAAAATTAAAAAAAAAAATAAAAATTAGTTCTTGAAATAGAATTATCAGTTGAAAATCAAGTTTTGTAAAAATTTGCATTTTTCCAAAATATTAAATATTTTTGTCAAAATATCAAAATATTTTTAAAATTAAATTTTGCAAAAAAAATTTAAAATATTTTAACAAAAATTAGAGTGCGCCGACATGTGGACATTTTATCAAAATCTAAATTTATCTAAATCATTTCACCAGATAATATGTATTTTTGGAATTTTTAGAAAAATTTTGAATTTTTCTAACGTTCGTCACGTTTACCACGTTTTCTGTAACATTTCGTTTAGGGATTAAAAGATAAAGAAAAAATATTTGTTTTGTTTTATATTTGAAAAGGAAAACAGTAATGATTTCATTTCGATTACAAAAATGAAGTGGAATTTAGTTGAAAAAGAAAAAAATGTAAGTGAATCCAAAGTAAATACTGAATCGAAGCGTTTTACATGTCCGCAAATTATCCGTTTCATTGAAGTGCTCTACGGTAAACCACTTTTTTTGTTTTCTGGTCTGACGTTGAATACGGTGTGACTTCTGACCGTGTGATAGTATAGTGTGTGGTGTATGTGTAGTTGTTACGTGTTGCATTTGATTGTGTTGCTGTGATTAATTGATGTAAGTGATTGGTTGAGTAAGATCTTTTACCTTGCAAGTCGGCATGAAGTCGCCTTTTTGAATGATATTAGCTCCAAAGGAAGTCATGTGAAAGCAGTTATTGTATTCAAGGATGCGTTGAAGAAAATGGCATTAGTTCCATCGAACAATGGTTTCAGTGGCTGTGGTGGTGTAAGTAAAGGATCCAGTTTGACTTTTCCACTTGCGCAGCACAATCCAGCCGTTTCTCTTTTGAACTTTAACGCATTGCAATATCGTCATTGGTCCAATATCTAAATTGTCATCATCACTGTAGTGCGCAGTGGGATCATATTGGAATGCCAAGCCATTGTATGATGCAAATGATCTTCGTATGCTCACGCGTTGTCTCAATTGGGCATTTGCTCTTATGATATTTTGTCTTTCTTCGCTTAAGTTATGTGAATACACTTGTTGCTGGCTTGCATGTCTTGTGCGGCGGCCGATGTTAGCACATCGTCCTCTCGGCATTTTGAACTATGGACAGACTGGTGAATTTAACCTCAAATGCACGATCCACATAATTTACGCAGTTCAACTTACCACCTTAAGGACAAATGCCTAAAAATGAATAAAAATTTGGACAATACGCGTGATTGATTTGATGGTTTCCAATTGAACTGTTAGGAAACGAATAACTTTAACCTCAATTTCACGTGCGCATGAGTAGCTGTCAAACAATGTATCACGCACCGGCGCCATCTAATTAAAATGAAACATACTTATTACCGTGAGAGATGCTCATACACCACGTATTGGTGCCGTTGTAGTACATGCTATGTATCAGAGATGGCGCTGTATGTGAAAAATGACTTTCCCTGTTTTTCTGCTTTTCTCTTGAAATTTTTCCTTAATTTTTTGGGCTATAAATTTCACGGAGCCCGAGACGTTCCAACGAATGCAAAAACGCTTCGTGCGTTCTAAAGTTATAGCGTCAGAAAGGAAACCCCGACTTATTTTTATATTATAGATATATATATATATATATATAAGTAAATATAAAAAATAATAAAGAAAATGAAATATAACTAAGAAAATATTAATTATTAAAAATAAACAAATTTTCTCAAAATACAAAATTTTATGTAAATTCGAAAATTAACAAAATATTTTAAATATCGGCAAATATTGGCTATTAAACCGAAAAACAAAATTTCACAAAAACAAAAACATTTAATGGAATATTCCTAATTGTGCAAAAACAAAACAAAAATTTTGGGTCTCTTTAATACGTGTATGCAAATGTACCCTTCTTAACAGAGAGTGTAAAAGAACCACAAAGCCAACAAAAAATTGTACAAAGTTTCCATTAATATGTCACACACATTTTTTTATAACCAATTTTTTATTAATTTTTTTATTGCCATAATTTTGCACAAGCACGTCGCCGACATCATAAATTTGTTTTTGTACAAATTAAACAAAAAAAAACAAAAACAAAAACAATAGAACAAAATATGTTCAAAAACAATTATAAAAATGTGTGTTTAGTTAGGATGCGAAAATTTAATAAAAGGAATTGTTAACGTTTTTATGTGGAATAAAAGTATTTGCAAACATCATTTAAAAATATTACACTTGGCATTTTATATTACGAGTAGTTTGCGCCTAACATACAGCTAATTTGCTTGGTAACGAAAAACATGAATACAAACAGTTAATTCACTAATTCATCCATCCATCCATTCATTTATCCTGTGTCTGTATTCTGTTATTAGTAACGCTTGTTGATTTTATGAACCCCCCCCTCTCTCTCATTATTTCTTTCTTTCCTTCTTTCTCTCTCGCTCGCTGTGTTATCGTCCTAAACTCTGAATATCTGTCTGTCTGTCTGCATGTGGATGAGTACCTCTTTTATTTTATGCTTTTTTTTTATTTGTATTGTTCTTGTGGGGTACAGTCCTGTTTGGTGTGGTGATTATGATGATGATAATTGTGGACAAAAGAAAACACAAAAAGCTTTTTTATAATTCATGTCTTCTTTATTATTTCTTTTATATTCTGCGTTTAGGCTTGTCCTGATGTTATTGGTCTTATGCTCTATTATAAGACACCACTGTTCGTTTAAAAATCGGATGCTTTATAATTTAATTAATTTTTGATTGCAAAGATAAAAATCGTTGCGATGGTTTTGATTGCAAACACCAGCCCGCCAATTTTCATATTCCAGGGTACTTTTTTTGCCCTCTGCAACTTCTGTTATCCTGGCTAGGTTTTTTACCACAATCTTTTATTTGCTTTAGCAAACTTATACAGTCACCTTTGCCACAACATTCTTTATATCCGGCGAAACTCGGTAACTCAAACTACTCGCTGTTTAGTTCAGAAAACACTTGCCCTTTTATCACCTCGAGCTAACAATCTTCTTATTTTACCAATCTGCCTTATGATTTTAGATCATAGGCCAAGATAGTGTGGGATCAATTTGGGGAATTAAGAAAAACTGGAAAAAAGCCGAGAATTATATTTTTCCCGAAATTGAGTATTTTTTTATTATAATTAGAAAGAAACAGGAAAATTAACAATAATTACAACAAATATCAATTTAAATATTTAATTAATTATAAATATAAAATATTATTTATTATTTTTGTATGGATATAAAAAGCCGTTGCTGATTTTCAATGAAAACTATAATACTCACGTCTATAAAGACCATTATTAAAGCACTAACCGCTCAAAATATCGCGTTATCGAAAAAAGTAGGTTTGTTTGCGAATGTATCACATTCAGTGGGCAAATTTGAGGTTTGAACATTGACACATCATTAATATTTCCTGGTACAATTTAAAACAACATTTTCTTTACTCTTTCGAAACTGGGACATTTTTTATTAAAAGTCGTGGTAACTGACTTTCGACTTCTGCTTCCTTTTATAACAAACAAATAATAATCAATGATTGGTGCGCAGTATGCGTGAAGTGTTGCATTGGGTGGGTGAATTTGAGGTTAGGAAGTTTTATTGATACAAATGTAAAGTAGAAATATGGGAATTAATAATGGAATATGATACCGGGCAAATGTCCGTCTCTAGCTTGTAGCCTTGTTTTGCTGAGACCAAAATTCAGTGATGTCAACCACTAATTGGCCACTTAAAATTGGTTATCAGGTTGTCGTAGCCTAGAGAATCAGAACCTAGAGACCACAAACCGCACCATACGGTAACTTTGTTTGAGTGTATGTGATGGTTTTTAGAGAACTGTTTATCGATTTGATGAGCCCCGCATGCAACAATTTAGTTTGTTTACATAGCAGCCTAATTAATAATAAGACACTTCATTACTAAATACAATTTTGTTGAAAAATGCATTACTGTGGCTCAGATTTTCAAACCGCCAATTAACAAACGATCCAAGCAAAAAATGGTCGGTCGGCTTTAATTCTTGAACGAGTTGAACTTTATAAACGTGAAGATGAAGATCTTTGTTGAAAATGTTGTGCAAAGTGCCTGTAGTGATGCCCAATTATTGCCAGCGTCGACGAGTTGTTGTTCCAAGCTCATTCTCAAGACTTCGCTGCGCTGCACAGCAGCTATGTTTGCGGCACTACTGTCACTGCAAGCATATTGTTTTGGTCTTTTGTCCTCAATAATAGCATGAGCTTCGAATTTAGTACTTAAATTACACATAGACAAGTCTAAATAAGAATTTTTATAAGTGATACGGTGAAAGTTTCACCATTTTGATATTAAACTTTTTACTATGTAAATGTCAAAAATTGACAACACAATTCGAGACATTTAATCATTTAATAACAGACAATTAAATTCCTAACCTCAAATTTGCCTTTGACTTTGAATCAAACAAAATGTTTTTAATTAGAACTTTGCTACTGAAAAAGCTTATGGCGAGCTTCATCTTTTTAAAAATGGCGATGTCACTTTTGAAGGCATGTAACACAGAAGTAGTATAACAAAAAAAAAACAAAAAAAAATATATAAAAATGGAGAATATTATAATAAAGATCCACCTTAAAAACAAGCATAAATAGGGCTGTTTTTTAAAAACCGACATCAAATTTATTAATTGAAAGTCTGAAATTTGTACAAGAGAAGAGAAAAATATAACTAATTTTTTTGTTATCTCTTTTATATTTAGGCAAACAAATTGCAGAGATAATTTTTTTAACAGCCAAATCTTCTTCGATTAACCGATTCAAGTTCTACACTTGCTAAGTTCAATGCTCAATGTTTTAAACGATACAAAAATTATGCCCTCCTATCACCACCATTGATTAACAGGAAAACAAGAATAAATGAACTCAACAGTTTAATCATAATCAATCTCTCTTACATACACTCTTACTTATATTCATTCACATCAAAGAACTATGCAACATTATCCATTCACGCTTTGTTTTATTTATATCACTACTCTTGAAGCTTTTGTTTTATTTATTGTCTTCAGCAGAGTTATTGTTTGTCCTGATATTTCTTTATGTTAATGGGAATAATAAAGTTTTTTTGTATGCATAAGTTTATGTGCTATTCTATTTTATATGTGTATTAGTGCTCTTGTTCCAAACACAATACATATGACATGCCTTGAATATTTTGTGTATGTAAATAATGTGTTGCTGTATTTTTAGTGTTTATTATTGTTATAATTTTTTTTTGTTGGTATGCATAAAGAAAACGCCTGGAAAAATGATACTGGTGACACACAATCACCAACAATGCTTGCACAATGGGTGCATGTTAAATAAAAAAGAAAAGAAAAACCGGGAAAAAGTTTAAAAACAAACAATATCATGGGTTTTGTCGTTTTGTAGCTTTCATTTTCGTTTTCATTTTTGCCATTATTACCATCATCATTTTCGTATTTGTGTGGACAAGGTTTGTAAAAGTTTTGCTTTGTTCTTCCAGCTGCAAAACAAAAAGCAGACAGCCGGAAAAAACAAGAGAATTTTATTAAATGCTAAAACATTCAGATTTTGATCCTCATGTCATTTGTATTGTATACATTTTTTTCATTTAAATAATAAATGCATTCATAGCTGCCAGATGTGACCATTGTGGTGTTTTTGGCGACTGTTTTTTTTTGCAAAATATGACGATTTTTTTTTTAAATAAAATTTTGACTTTAGTAAAATCATGCATATGCATAGAAAAGGCATGATTGTACTGCGATCATGAAAACTACACGTTTTATTAACTATTTGGGACAAGGGACATACTGTAAATTTGCGTACCCCATATTAGTAATTTTTAGACGTTATTGTTAAAAGTAAATTCGAGTAAAGAGTTAACAACATAATTTTACAAAACAGCTTCATTACTATATTGCTATGGATACTTCTTGCTTAAGTTTTAAAAGAAAATAATTAAGTAATAAAGTAAACTACTGGGTATGCTGTTCACTAACTGCGTGGCTTTCTAAGAAAACTTATACACGCAAGACAACAACAAGTTTATAGTTACGAACTGCGTAGAAATTTTATACACACAAAACAACAACAATTAGAAAGGCTGTTAACTAACTGCGTAGTTTTCTAAGAAAACTTATGTACACAAGACAACTATCTTAAAAGAAATTCCAGGAAGAAACTTTATCAGCATAAAAACAAAAGCAAAAATACACACAGACATACAGGCGCCTATACATTGAATGAATAACATAATAACAACAAAACGTTATACAAGGGGAGTAGATGTTTCTTAATTTGTCTAGAACTTTAGTGGGCATATATAAAAGGGCAGAGTGAGAGTGGATAGTTAGTTAGTTGGTTGAAAAATAAACCTCGTGAAGTAAAGACGTGCATCTTAAGTAAATTGTTTGTATAGTTAAAGTAAATACACTTGTAATTAATTTAAAAACTCTAAAATTTGGTGTTATTTATTTTGCAATAACGAACGCACAACAAAACGTTTATAAAAGGTATAAACGTAACAATATAATAAAGTTTTTTTAATCATAATTATTATTAATAATTTATTAGTAGTTAATTATAAAGCACTAGGTCTAGTTTTTTGACCTTTTTAATATTTTTTAGTAGTTAATTATAAAGCACTAGGTCACTATTTAATAAAAAATTTTTAAAAACTTTTATTTTTTATAATTTTTTCGATATTTTGAAATATCCATGCCAACCAACGGTGTGGCGAAATATCGAAAAAATAATAAAAAATAAAAGTTTTTAAAAATTTTTTATTAAATAGTGACCTAGTGCTTTATAATTAACTACTAAAAAATATTAAAAAGGTCAAAAAACTATAACTATCATATGTTATTAATAATTAATATAATACCACCAAAATACAATGGAACTCAAGCAAAGATTAGAAAGTGTAAAAATAAGTGACAATGAAATGATAGCCTCATTGTTTACATTGTTTACAAACACACCAATTCATCTAGCAATTAAGACTATAGTGTTTAAATGAAAATACCTTAACAACAAAATTTACCATTAGGCAGAAATTACGAATTTTTACAAAAACACTAATAACTATTATTACAGAGAAGACAGCAATAATAGCACATAGATGAATCATGCAAAACAATACGACTTCTTGACTAATAATAAAAAAAGCTGGGCAAACTTGAAATAAGCAATGCTTTTTATGAAATTAAATGTAATAGAAACAAAAACAGATATAATTTCATAGACATCGGGGACAACTTAGGGAAAGGAATCAAAGGTATTGAAAAAAAAATTAACTGATCAAAATTAGTCTGAAGGGAAACCTCGTAACAGAAGTATAATATGTTAACCTTATTTGCGTGTATACAAGCAATTTAATACATTAGTTATTTAATACATAACACGTTGCTACGAGACACCGTATTTCATCTAAACAAAATGATGGGAATTTTTAAAGAATTGTGTTTTTCAGCGTTTTTGTTTATTATTGTGACTAGCGATACCAACAAAGATTTTCAAAAGATTAGGGGAATTATGATATATATTTGCACAATTTTTGCCACCATAAGTGGTTTTTGTATACAGATATTTTTTAAAATAGCATAAAGATTAGGAAGCAATAAAACCACAAAAATTGTCAAGTTTAATAAGTAATGATTGAAAATTTGATAAAAAAGAGTCATCTCAAAATTTAATAAAGCTTATGAATCAAAAATTCTAAAGTAAAACTTAACATTAAAACAAATGTTTGGAATAAAACACGCTCAAAAAAAATAAATAAAATAATAAGGTCTTTTTTATAAGTGACTACAGAACAATCAAACTTAGTTATGCCGAAAAGTTCTTCAAATCCCTTACACGAGGCTGAGAATTAGTGCTTCAATAAAGAATTAAATCTTGACAATTTTTTCTTCTTCCAAATTTGACGATTTTATTCTTCATTCATCTGGCAGCTACATAATAACAAAATAGCTGCATTGGGACCAAACATTAAACAATTTTTATAACAATTTGAATAAGAATTTTTAAATGTAAAAATACTTATGACAACTTTCTCGATTACTTACCAGCATCTGTAATGATATTTGATTCTTTACTTAGTTACTTAGAAAGAACTAAGTTACCCCACAAGTACAGGCAGTTATTAGGTAAAGTGCTTACAAAATTATTTAACCCCATTCTAAAGGCCGTGTCAGATAAAACTTTGTTGCTTTGCGTGTCATTTGAAACTTTAAAGCAAAAGCGTAAATCAAGTGGTGTATGTCACAATAAACTTTGACAACACTCATGAATTTTTTGTTTACGCCCACACACAAATACACAAATAATAAAAGCCAGGTGTTTGTCAAAGCGCGCAAAAAGTTGAATGTTGGCGCTGCGTCAAAAGTGCTTTATGTGGCAACTTTCATACATTTACGTACATTTTAACTCAAATGTCAAAGCGAAACTCTGACGCAACGCAAAGCAAAAGTTTTATCTGACACGGCCTTAAATATACTGAAAATCAAGTTCTGCTTTTCTAAACAGATTGAGGGAAGAATAATATACTAGAGAGAATTTCAAATATTCGAAGTCAGCTGTTTTGTTTCAGCTGAATTGTTTTGGCCAAACATTTCAACTGAAATTGTGAAAAATAACAAACGTGCAGAGTAAAAATAAATATTAAATTAAAAGTGAAAATGTGTGGTGTACCTTTTATACTGGTAGCTGAAACAGAAATCATTGAAGGGCAGCAGCGAGTTATGTGCAAGAGTTACAAGGAGGAAGTTACGTGATGCCAGAAATCCGCTTGAATTGCCGCAAGGTTTGTAAGTGCATACACACATAATTACCTAAATGTATAAAAACATTATAAATATTTAGTTTATTACTTTGAAAAAAACTATAGGGTGAACAAGCCGGTACCGTGAAATAACTTCCAAATTAAATAACTCCCAAAAAATGAAATAAGTCCCAACAAAAAATTCAAAAATCCCATACAAATGAAATAACTCCTAACTGAATTCTGTTGGGAGTTATTTCATTTATTTTGATAATTGGGAGTTATTTCATTTTTATTGGAAGTTACTTCATTTGATTAAAATTGCAAAAATATTTATTTGAAAGTTATTTAATTCAGTATAATCTTCGAATTTTTAAGAGTGTTTTATTATTTTTAATTTCTCCTCCATGGTATACTGGGCATCGGTTTCGCTTACTGTATGAAATAACTTCTATACTATAACTTGTATACCATACCTGAAGTTTGAAGGAGGAAAATATTTTGTTAGCGAATCCGGTGTTTGTTATACCATAGAGAATGAAATTCTTCCGTCCGGCCGAGGCTTACCTATAGAGGTTAAACCCTTCCATCCGGCCGAAGGCCGCCTACATAGACCGCCATGGCTCTATCATATACTACCGGCTTCGCTAATAAAATATTGTCTGTATAGCCAGCCTTTGGTCAAATATTTATGATATATGATATCAAAGTTAAGGACCTCTTTCATCGGGAATTACCTGTTGTACGACAGGGGTTAAAACAGTTAACAGTGCCCGGTTGCAATTTAATTTGTATTAGGAGTCATTTCATTTTTGTTGGGACTTATTTCATTTGGAAGCTATTTCATTTTTTTGTAAAAATATTTTTATTTTGAATTAACGGTTAAGTTTTTGGGTCTTATTTTATTTTGGCGTTGGGAGTTATTTCGTTTTTTTTAATTTGGCAGTTATTTCATTTTTGTTGGGAATTATTTTATTGCGGGTTATTACATTGGGAGTTATTTTACTTAGGAGTTATTTCACTGTAGCGAACAAGCCGGTATCTAAATAACGACTGGCCCTGTTAACGTAGCAAAAACTATCTACACGTAAGGCATTCCGAGTAGTGAAATTAAAAAAAAACTACTTTTCTTTACTTCTTTACTAAAATGTTAAGGTGTAGTGGAACCGCCCTAATGTGAAATACCTAACACAACAAACTAAAGAGTTTAACTCAAATTACTCAAGTGCAATGCTCTGGCAATGCACTTATGTTTGTTGTTGTTATGCTTTACATACATGCAATTTATGAATGGCCTTCAACGGGCATTTACATGGCGTGTGTGTGTCGATCGGTGTGTTTCAGGTGACACATTTATTTTGTGGAAAGAAATCCCAAAATAAATGCAATAGGAACCGGGTCACATTTCACTTTTCATGACAACAATAATATTCATTATATTTATAATAACATTTGTAAATAATTAACATTAATAGATTAAGTACTAGATAGTTGAAATTCTTCTCACAGTCGGTATATAAACGACTGCAATTGGGAAGACAAAAGAATCTTTGTTAACACCTCTAAGCTCCTAGTTGAGCTTATTTAAATTCAAGCTCCTAGTTGAGCTAAGATACAAATAAAAATAATTAAACAAGGAAAAACAAACTTTTCTTATTAATTATTACATGGCGATCCTGCCAACATTTTAAATATTATTACATGGCGATCCTGCCAACATTTTAAATATTATTACATGGCGATCCTGCCAACATTTTAAATATTATTACATGGCGATCCTGCCAGTTCTGAGAGTGCTCCTGAGATAAGAGCACCCAGACAAAATTGGCGTAAAAGCAGGAAAAATAGTGCATCCTGCCCAAAAAAAAAAAATTTAATTTTGGTTCCTGACGGCAGCCGAGACCCGTCAGAGGAAGTGTCTGGCCAAGAGACACAACATCAACATAATCAACAGAAGCAGCAGTAACAACAATAGAAACATCAGCATAATGCAACAGGAGGTTGCAACATCAAAATTAACTTCAACAATAGCAGCATCATCATCAGCAACAACAGCATGAACCGTAACAACAAAAACAACACTTCAAAATTCAACAAGAAGCATACAACACCAAAATAAAAATTCAACAAAAACAACATTAAAGCATATAACAATAAGTATAATATTTAATAACTAGCTTATAAAAGGAGTGCGATTTTATTACGCACCCTTAGGGAACGGAGGCGACTTCGCCCGTGTTCAAAAATTTTTTTAATTAATTTTAATACACTTCTAAATTTTTTAAATAAATTTATAATGAATATATTTAATACTTTTTACAATTCTAAATAATAGAAATTCTTTTAAATTTATGAATAAATTTGATAATGAACATTTCAAAATAGAAATGTAATTTAATTGGAAAATTCCTTTGGAAATGAACTTATCCAATATTTTTTTATAATTAAATCCTTTTAAATTTTAAATAATAGAAAAAATTCTTTTAAATTAATTTTATGAAAGGAAGACTAACATAATTCAACTTAATATTAAATAAAAATATTATTTCCTTTGTAAATGGACCTTTATAATGGATATTTTTGAAGAAAAGAAAATCTTTTTTACAATTCCAAAATTTGGAAAAGCTATTAGGGAAATGAAAAGGAAAGGAAAACATTTTTAAGAACAGAATGAGAATTTACAGTAGATAAAACTTAATGGAATGGACGAGCAAGAACAGAAATATTTGGAGGAATTATGAACAGAACCAGTAGAGGACTCACACCCGCTGCCGCAAAATGGCAGCAGGCGAAGAAAAGAGGAAAGAAAAAAAAGGAATAGGGAAAAATAATAATCTTTTTAAAAAGTAGGATTAGAATTTTATTTATAATATTTTTTTAACTTTTACTATGAAAAAAAAAAAGAAAAACTTTTAAATTTAATAATTTTTAATGAATATATTTAATACCGTTTTACAATTTAAATAAATATTATAGAAATAACAAAAGTAATATAAGTCATTTAATAATAACTTTTAAATTTAATCCTTTTATAATTTTGAATAATGAAAATTCTTTTAAATTTATAAATTAATTTAATAATAAACATTTTAAATAGAAATATGATTTAATTTAATTGAAAAGTTTCCCTTGTAAATGGACCTTTGTATTGAAAAATTTTGAATTGATAATTTATTAATGGCTGCAGAAAAAAAAATGGCAGCATACGGGGAAGAAAGAAAAAAAAAAGGAAATTTTTTTTTCCATGAATAGGATTAAAATTTTATTTGTTTATTGAATTTATAATAATTTTACATTTACTATTATATTAGATCTTATTAAAGGATTTGGTAAATATGTTAAATTTGTTTTTGAATTTTTTTAGAAGAAGAAAAAGAACAATTTTTTTCCCGTTTTCATGGATAGGATTTTTAATTATTTCTCTATATTTACATTTATTACTCCTGATTAAAATTAAATTTTATCATACATAGATTAGTTTTTTAATTGAATATTTTAATTTTTAGGATCAATAGATATTTCATAACTTCATAATTACATAACTTGTTACTACAGAATCATGCATAGGAAAGGCACAACATATGGCAAATGATGTTAATAATAGAAAGTATCAAAGAGATGAACGGATAAGCCCAATATATACTGACGTCAGGAAGCACAACAAATATAATTGTTAGTGACTTATTTACTAATGGGAAGATTGATTTAGGACAATTTATTCCCTAGGCTAGGAAAAATGGCCGGTAAATTTTTTATAAAGAAAGAGACAATTTTAGAATTTGTCTCATTTAATGAATTTTAAGAGAAAAGGGCAATAAATGTTTTAGTAGTAGCGCTACTATTTAGAGTGACCTAGATATTGGAAAAAGATACTAGGAAAGGATACTAGCCCCATTGAGGATAATGATACAATACCATGATGACCCTTCAAAAAGTGGACATTCAGGTGTTTCTATAACTCTGGGAAAGATCGGGGATTATTATTATTGCCATTATTACTAGAAGAACATCACTAGGGATGTAGCCGAATATGTTAGATCACGACAGACGTGTCAAAGATCAGGGATAACAGGATACTTAATTTGTCCAATGATTATTAAACCTACGCCTGCGCAAGCGTTTGTTATATTAGTTGTCGACGATATAGGTCCTTTTCCCAAATCCTACAATAGTTTTAAATATAGTACATAACTTTACCTAGAAATAACAAACAACACATTCCCAAATTCAATATAAGAGTCCATAATTGGAAATATAAACTCCATAACCAACATATCCATATAAAATTAAGAAAATAGACTTAAGAAATAATGTAACTATAGAAGATAAGAAAACAAAAAAAAAAACACAATTAGTAAATAAGAATAGACTTAAGGCATACACTATGTAATTCTAACCTAATATCCCGGGGACATATTCATTTATAATTAAAATTACTGCATAGTATATTAACTATAATTATAACTATTATAATTAGAAATTTAAACTTAATTCATTTCACAATTACTATTACATTTTATTATAAATAAAACTATATTTTAACAATAATTACGGAAATAAAATTAAGATTAAATAAATTAATACATAATACAATATTTGTAAAAGAATGTCCATAAAACTACCGTTATATGAACATTCTTGCGAAAAGTGGAGATGTAGTGGAACCGCCCTAATGTGAAATACCTAACACAACAAACTAAAGAGTTTAACTCAAATTACTCAAGTGCAATGCTCTGGCAATGCACTTATGTTTGTTGTTGTTATGCTTTACATACATGCAATTTATGAATGGCCTTCAACGGGCATTTACATGGCGTGTGTGTGTCGATCGGTGTGTTTCAGGTGACACATTTATTTTGTGGAAAGAAATCCCAAAATAAATGCAATAGGAACCGGGTCACATTTCACTTTTCATGACAACAATAATATTCATTATATTTATAATAACATTTGTAAATAATTAACATTAATAGATTAAGTACTAGATAGTTGAAATTCTTCTCACAGTCGGTATATAAACGACTGCAATTGGGAAGACAAAAAAATCTTTGTTAACACCTCTAAGCTCCTAGTTGAGCTTATTTAAATTCAAGCTCCTAGTTGAGCTAAGATACAAATAAAAATAATTAAACAAGGAAAAACAAACTTTTCTTATTAATTATTACATGGCGATCCTGCCAACATTTTAAATATTATTACATGGCGATCCTGCCAACATTTTAAATATTATTACAAAGGAGTTATAATAGAATAAGAATTAAATGCTATTAAATATTTTGTTCTTCAATATTTGGTAACGTATCCATTGCCAGACTTGTGTTATGAATCTTTATTTAATCTTTTATTGCTTGACTTTGGCTGTTTTTGTTTTTGTTTTATTTTCTTTTGGGTTCTGTTGTATTGTTTAGTTCTTTAGTACGTACGTTGACTGATATACGGAAGGAAGTGGAGTTTTGCATAAAAATAGAAATGTTTCGTATAAAATACAAAAAAAATGCTTAGATAACAAAACAAATTGTCGCCATTCATATACATATATGTACATACGTTCATATATTTTAGAATATGCAACAGGCGTTGCTAAAGAATTAAGAACTTTTCAATATTTTTGCGAAATACTAACGAAAAAAATTAAAAAATATGATTTATTATAAAACAAATTAAAAAAACTTTTCTTGTAAACGAGTTTCTATTTACACTGAAATCAAATTTTCATAAAATAAAATTCCACCGAATAACCAAGAATTCGCAAAGAAACACAGCTTTACAAAAGAAAGGAAATTTTGTAATAAGACGAAAGCTTAAAACATTAAAACTATGTCAAAAATCGAGCCAAGTTTCATCACCTCTTGCTCCAAAAATCGCAGTTTCAGAAAGGAACTATATCTTTTAAAGTTTTCTCAAAAACCTAAAACACGCCAAAGAAACAGTATTTTTTATAAAATATAAAAAAATAAAAATAATCGAAAAATTAAAAAATCGTTACCGAAAAATAAACGCTATTTTAGAAAAACGCTAATTAAACCTCAAATTTTTTTAAAAATCTAAAATCCACAAAATTTCAAAAGTTTTTTTTTTTCCTAAAGATTACACACAAAAGTGTGGCAGAATATTGAAAATAAAAATAAAATTTATTTAATTTTTATATAAAGATGATGTGCTTAGAGAAATTATTTAAAAAATTAATTTTTTAGTGTGAGGTTCATTCACACAGATCAAGTTTATTTGAACTTTTCGTTCGAAATTTAAATTAAATCAAATGCGTGTAAACGCTTAATCAGGTCCAAAAATGAGAGAAAAGTTACGCAAGAATCGAATTATGGTATTCCAACAAAAAGCTAAATCGAGGTCAAGAAGATGAAAATGTATTTAAAAAGCACTGTGTTGCTGCGGAACATGTGAATAAAAAAAACAAAAATAAATTTTTAAACAATTTATTTAGAAGTTAAAAAATATCAGCGACTAAAGTAACAAAAAAAAAAAAACAAAATAAAATTAATATTGTACATTGTAATTAAATAACTAAAGAGAAAATAAATAAAATAAAATATTCAGGATGATGAATTGATTTTTTGAACAAAATAATTTTTCTGCCTGAACAAACTAAAATCGCAGCAAACTTGCAAAAAAAAAAACAAATTATAATAAAATGCAATGCAAAATATCCATTTTTCCCAATGAGCGTTTATCTTTTATCTTTTGTTTTCTTTTACTTGTTTGAACCGCGCTGATTTTTATTTTTTTTTAGCTTGTCTTGTGTTGCTTACTCTGGTGACTATATTGTTACTAAGATGATCTGGTGTTTATTAAACACGCGCTTTAAATAAAATTACCTACGCATAATAAAATATTCTGTGACTCCGGCGAGACTTTTACTTCTAAATGCCTTGTTAAGCAAATATGCGCCTCTAATTGTTCTCTTATACAGAACGCTTTATAATTTTATTTACCACCACCGCACAATAATCGTCGCTCCTTTTCTATCGTTTAAAAAACTCAGCTACTGTGGCTACTCAATATCAGTTTTTTTATACTATGTTGGGTTTTGAACTCATAAACTTCTGTAAATAGTGTTTTCCTTTATGTACATCACATGTTTTAGTTGTGGAAAAAACCAACTTATTCAGATCTAGTTACTACACGAAGAAAATTAAACATTTTTAAATCACATCAAGTTTTCACTCCATACAAACATCAGGGCTACAATTTCTCCGACTAGGAATGATTTATGTTTTTGTTTAAGATATTTTTCTATTTATTCATGGTTGGATTTTTTTAAAGTCAGCAAATCTGGCCTCAAATTCTGAATACAGTTTTAATAAAGATTGTGAAAAGACTTTTAACTTCTCTGCACTCACAGGCCTCAAAGAATTAAGTTTTGGAAAATGAGTCAAATTATTTTCTCCCAAACATTTAGAAAATATAAACAATTGAGTTTTAAAATACCTCAAACTGCCCCAAGTTTTATCTATAAATTGATTTCTTCCCTGTAACTTCTTGTTCAGTTTATTATAGTGCTCGAGTAAATCCGTGAAAAAAGCAAACTCGATGCACCAATTCTTATCCTCCAATATTCCCCACTCATCCCAAATTTCAGTTTTGGTTTTTAGAAAAACTTTAATTTCTTCGAGAAGACTCCATACTCTCGAGAAGGCATGCCCACAACTTAGCCACCTGATCTTTGTGTAATAAAGTACATCTGAAAATTCTGCATCAACTTCCGATAAAAACTCTTGAAATTGTCGATGTAACAAACCACAGGCTCGAATGGTATTAATTAATTTTAAAATAATATTAAGTACGTGGTTAATATCAAGGTAGCCTTGCAAAGAACATCTTGGTGGATTATGCAATGTAAAAAAATTGTTTCGTTTTCAGAATTCTGACTTTTATAAACTCCTGCAAACCCCGTATTTTTTCCCACCATGTTAGGTGCTCCATCAGTTGTTAAATTATTTAATTTGGAAATTGGAGCATTAAGAGATTCCATCCCCTCTCTAAAATCATTATAAATTATTTATGCTGTCGTCTTTCCTTTCAAAGATCTCAAACAAGCAAGTTCTTCGGTTATTACAAAGTTTTCATCGACTCCTCTGATAAAAATTAGAAGTTGGGCTGTATCACTCCTGTCAACACTCTCGTACATAGTGACTGAAAAATACTTAAACTTTTTAAGACGTCCATCGAGTTGATTGGTTAAATTAAAAGAAATCGCTTCAATTCTTTTTGTGACCGTTCTACGTGACAGCCCTATAGATTCGAAATCTTTTACCTTTTCTGGGCATAATACTTTTCCAATGCTAATTAACACATCCTTGAAAAATTCTCCTTCAGAAAACGGTTTGTTACTTTTTTCCTATTTTATAGGCAACAATGTGACCAGCTAACGTGGAGGATCGCTGGACACTTCTTTGATTTTTAAAAAACATTTGCTGACTAGATATTTTTCTTTTCCATTCCTCTAAATGAACTTTCTTGTCTTCAACTGTTATTTTATAGTACTTCGACCCAAGATGTTTTGAATTAAAGTGCCTAGCGAGATTATAATCTTTTAGTACAGCTAACGGTTCTTGGCAGATAAGACAAATAAGTTTTTGGTTATATTCCATAAAGAAGTACTTCCATGTCCACTCTTCTTGAAATACTCGACATTCCGAATCAATTTTTCTCTTTCTATTTTTGATTGACATTTATGGGGGTATTTATTATCTTAATTACACAAATAAAACTGTACGTTGGCAACTTTATAATTTTACTTCACAATTTACTCTTTACGTCACGAGATTTACACTTTTACTGATTGCTGATTAATCCATCGCTGGCCCTTTTATATTTGTTGCGCATGTTGTCTCGAATATTTAAGAATCTTCTAGATCTCACAAATAATAGTTGTTGTTATGTTATACGTTCAGTTTTATGATATTTATGTTTCTTCTTATAATATTGCATCAGAAAGTTGTTGTTCTCTTGTGTGTACAATATTTTATAGAAAACTACGCGGCTTGGACACAATACAATATAATATGAAAACATCGCATTTTTTTTTGCTAAAATTGTCAATTTATATTTTTTTTAAAACATAATGTAAATTTATTTTTGGGCATAATTTTTTAATTGGTGATTAATTTTTTTTTTTAAAACGCTCGGCGGGCCGGATTGAAACCTCTCCGTAGTTCGCCCATCACTGAACTAGACTAAATACAAATCACAACCTGCTACAAATTCTTATACACCGCTTATTGAAATTTGAGTGCGTTTAAAAGGTTTTGTTCGTGGTCGTCCTAATTCAAAATGCGAGCTTAATCCCTAACAGATTGATCCTCTTCAGCGATTACTGATTTTGAAAAAATCTCTAATTGTAATCTATTTTTCATTTATTCGTTAATCTTAATAGATTTTTCTAGTAGGCAGATAAATTATTTTCAAGATTTCTTTCCAACATTTCTACTTTATCCCTTAGAGGTTCGTTTCTCAATCATATAATAAATGAAGATTTCGTCGTCTGGAACTAATTCTCAAAAATCGTCCATAGTAATTTCGTTAAATCTATCGCCTGCGATTACGTTCGCCAGTCTCACTACGTTTCTCTATTCATACTCTATTGGATTACCAAAACATTTTTCTGAACTGCTACTTTCGATAATAGTGCTTTCCAGCAAGTTCTCAGTGTTGATTGACATACTTCTTTAAGTGACGTGCCATAAATTTCAATATATAAAATTTCCAGACTTCCTTGATCGTTATATTTTATCATTTTATTTCCTCTAAAACTAGCTTCAATGATTTACGCATTTAATATGCTTTAAAAGTTGCTATTATTCTTTAATCTAAAAGGTTTTTAGATTTTCAAAATATTATTTTAAACTATACTTATAAATCGCGTTATGGGTACCGTGTTATAGCAAATTTTCCGAATTTTTGAAACCGCGTTATAGTGAAACTGCGATATAGAAGTATAGCGTTCTAAGAGAGTTACTTATACTAATAACTGGATAACGTTTATAATAAATATTTTAACAAGTGAACGTATCAACACATTCTAAAAATAAGACAGAAAGTGAGTATACCTAATAAGCATTTTGGCTGGAATTCAAGTGAAATTACACTTGAAATCCAGTCACAATTTCTAATTTCCAGCGTTGAATTACAGTTGAAACACAGTTGAATTCAATAGCGAATCCAGCAAAACAGTACCTTTACAGTGTAATTCCAGCCTTGAATAACAATGTGATTCAAGTCGAACCGAACCTGTTTTTATAATTGAATTCAAGCATGAAATTGCAGTAGAATTCAAGTCGAACCGAACCTATTTTTACCGTTGAATTCAAGCATGGAATTTCAGTGTTATTTAAGCAATGTTCCAACAGTATTTAAATAGTGTTATAAGGCCATAGTACATTAACTCACCCGAACCCATAGTTTCAATATCTGGGCATTTCGGAGTGCTCTTTAAAGTTCGGCCATTCGATGGAAGGATTTGCACTAAACTGTTTATTGCAGCTGTATTTTTAAGTCCCTGTCTCCCACAGAATTAATTTTAGTATCAGATATACCATCTTCTTCTATAATTGTGCCCTCACAGACAGACGGTTCATCGTTCAAAGCGACGTGGACATCGTTGGAAGCTATTCCCATTGGTTGTTCATTTCACAGAATATGCTGATTCTGGGTAAGCAGTGCAAAAATTTTACGACCATCTGCTTTTATTTATTCCAAATTTCTTTATATTGTTTAATTTTCGATTCTATATTCTTTATTTTCGTTTTGCTTATTTTCACTTTTATTTCTTTAATTTCACTTTAAAAATTTTGCGAGTTTCGCGTTGTAAAGTTGTTCACCATTAATTAATAATATTTAATATTTATTAATTAATATTATAATATTTTATGATTGACATTTAGCTGACTCTGACTATTTTTTAACAAACTTCAAACAGATTGGAAAGCGGATGGATTTCAAATGTAATTCAAGCTTGAATTCACACTGGAAATCCAACATTGGAATTCACAAAAAATTTGTGCTTATTGGGTAATGAATATGATTTTTTTTAGTATGTAGTATTTTTTTAGTATTTTTTAGTTTGTTTGTATGTATGTGTATTTGTTAAAAAATTCTCTGGGTATATTTTGATTGTTGTTCTTTTGCCTCTGTTGCTACTATTTAACATTTGCTAGGAATTTACATTTAAGGCGGGAATTTATTGTCTGCTAAAATGTGTGACAATAATATTTTATGAGTATTAATTCATGTATTTTTTCCTGTCAAATGTCTCGTACTTGAATTAAATTCACAACTGGAATTTGCTCAATAACCAATAGGTTGCACCACTAATACTATCCTGTTGATACATATTGTTCATTCAAATTTGTGCGCTCCACATTAACAAGAGAAGCGTTTGGACTAGAACTTGACCTATAAATTGTTATTGTTTCTGAGAATAAAGAATAAGATATTTGAAGATAGAAAGTTATTGTGCAGTATTGTAATTGTAAATGTCAAATCATTAGTATTTGTCGTCTCTTTCTAATCGTTTTGTGTTCTACAATGATTTGTGGTTGCCAACTGATATTCAAGGAGCCTCATACTCTTCAAAATGGATATATTTGAACTTACCACTTTGAGAGATGTTATATCTCGCACTCGCAAATAGTCCTAATCCTACGTAGATACCGATTGGAATTTTTTCTGGGGAACTAATTAAAACTCTTCAAGTTTAGTAGATTTTATGATTTCCGTAGCGTTGCTCTGCATTAATTCTACGCTTATAATAGTCGGCGAATTAGTTGAGAGAGCAACATTTTGACAAACTCTTTAAATTTTTTTAACTGCCGCCATAGCATTGGAGCTACTTTTGCTTAAAACGACATAAAAGTCGGCCAAATTAGAGGTTAGGAAGTAAATTAGCTTAAAGCACACGCTTTTTTTACAATTTCAGTTTTATTGATACAAATTTAAAGTAGAAATATGGAAATTACATATCGGCAGACTTCCATTCTTTTTACAAAAATTTTAAGCATAAAACTTTAAAGCACATTTTGCAAAGCTTCTCAACACCTTTCTGTACAGTGGCTATATTTGGCACTACAAGCGTATTGTATTGATCTATTGCGATTTAATTTCGCACAGCGTTGAGCCTAATTACGAGGAAAAGCTGCTCGAATTTTACAAAGTGATACAGTGAAATATTTCTAAGTGTATAACGTTCTGTGTTTAAAATTTAGCAACTTTTTGCTAAATAAACGTCAAAGGATGGAACACTCTTAACATTTAATAACTGGATAGACACTTAACTCCTAACCTCTAATATGCTCACCCATTATATGTGTAGACACGTGGACTAACGCATAATATCACCTACTCTTTTTTCCCTCTTGGTTCGATTTGGTTGCAGTTCCTATTGTTACCCTTAAGTATCAGCGTCATTCCTTCTATTTACGCATTCGTCTTCTTTCTTATCAGAATTTATTTTTAATTTTCTTTGTGACAACTAACGTTTCTATACTTTACCGTGAAGATTTATTTATTTCGCCTCTAAATTCACTCCATTGATAAACGTGCGTGGTCTTTTGCTAGGCCCTTCGTTTTGTTTCTTCTGATGTGTAATGTAGGTGAGAGAAGGATAATATGCCTGAAGCTTGATAAAATGTAAAACAAAACTGAAAGCTTTATGTACCTCTTCGGCTTCCGCGTAATTTTTTTAGCTACTCAAGTCTACAATTGAAGAAAATATCGATCCAATATCAGAAGCTTGATAAGAGTGAACAAGTTCCTGTTGACAACTGCAGGGACGGGACTTTGAAGAATATTTTTTTTTTCAATGGATAAAAGTATTTATTTAAATACTGCAACATTAAAATAGAAATATACTGCGGCAAAAGGCAACATTAGAAAAATTATTGTAGTGCCGTCGTTAGTATTCTAATAAGTTAAATTACTTATTCAAATTCATTTTCATCATTTAATCTACTAATTTTTTTTTTTAATCAATAAGTTGCTTTAATTAACAATATTTAAACAATTTCATTTATAAAATTAATTATAAAACAATAACAACAATGAAACAAAAAATGCCAATATTTGCATAACACAACTCTGTTTAAGCATAAAATGTATGGAGGGGAAGACAAGTCAAGTCAAGTGCATACGTTTTTCACACTTGTGTGAATTGAAATGGAAAAATATTATTTTCACTTTTAATACTGTATTGTTTTCAAAAAGCTAATGACTAATTGGCAGTGTGAGGGTCACAACGATTTACCAATAAAAAAAAAACATAAAAAGAAAACTAAAGTATAATTTTCATTTCGTGCTAGAATAAAACTTTGAACCCCAAATGGTTTGAAAATAAAGTATGAAAGAAAACGTTTGTTAAATTAATGGAAATTGCATTGAATTATATAAATAAAATTCTATGGAAAATAAGTGACCCTGATTTGTAGAAAAAATAATATAATCGAATCTTTCGAATTAATTTAAGGCCACCAAGCCACCAAACCAATGGCAAGACAATTTTATAAATAATGATAATTCTTTTGTGCGCCCTAAAGGTATGCTTCATTTTATTTATTTATTTAGTAAATTACTTTGGCATAGTTGAACCATTGGTATAATTTTGGCAGTCGTGATGGAAAACAACTTCGATAATAAAAAAATTTCCAATTACGTTACAAGACACGATACGAATCGAATGAATGCTTTAGTGTTGAAAAAAAACCCGAACAAATATATTTATAATCCTTTTAAAAGAAGTAAACAAAGATCGTATATTGCCAGAAAAAATAGAAAAATGAGGAAATAAAAAACTAAAATTAGAAAATTTTAATTGAAAAATTAAAAAATGGATCTAGTTTTATTTTATTGTTCCTCATTTTCCGAATCTGATAAAAATGAGAATAGTGTTTGGCAGAAAAATAACAAATACCAGTGATCCATTTTCCTTACAGTATGCTCTCGCACGTTCGAGTAAAAGATCACTGTTATACGATTGCCAGAATGAGCCCTTCAGGATAGACTTTGACTGATAGAAACAAGTTTGACGATGCAAATTAATTTTAGCTCTAACCTGACGGTGCTCTTGCCACTAGGTGAATGTTATATGTCTATCAACGCCCCCAAGGTGCATAACATATTCCAGCTGGCAATTTCAGAAGCATAGCATAGCATAGCGCGGTGCCCTCACTCCTTGCTTGAAAACCGGAGACTAAACTTCTGCCGACCCGGAAAAAAAGCGATATCTGTGTAATAGCACATCGGTTAGGAAAAAGCAAAAATCACCACGTTATTGCTTGAAGTGCCCCATCAATAACCGGTACAGACCCGTAGTCATGTGGCCTACCGGTTCTCGTGACACCAGTTGGTAAGCCACTGGTCAGCCTTCGCATGTCTAATTCTTCCAGCTTCAGGCTCTTGCTAGCCTAGGTAACTGATGCCGCCTTTTATCCTCAGAAGCTACATATCAAGCTGTCTACCAAGACTGTGTGCCCCTGGGGGGAAACAGCTTCACAACATTTATTTTACTCTTTTCATTAAGACTTAGGGAGGTTTAAATTTTCCTTTTCCTATAATCATCTTCTAAATACAGCTATCAATCACGACTGCTACTTAATGAAGACTTTTTATTTATTCTCAATGCTCTGTTGGGATTTGAACTTTGTTCTTTTGGTTAGAAAAAATGCAGAAAATTTTGGAACGCTGCCAAGGCGGCTGTTCTTTATGTACTTTTCTAACTTTCCTCTTAATTTATTCGCAAATAGTTTCACAACTTGTTGAAGTAACAACATTATTCAGCTCGAGCGAACAGATCTATTTAAAACACACATACACAGACACAATACTTTTACTGTTTCCCAAAAATGAAGGGTTGCCAAACATTGTTAACTTGTATATTCCCATTTTACTCACAAAACCAAAAGCAAAAGAAACAACAAAAATAAACTAATTTGAATAAAAAATTCTTTTTATTATTTATTCATCTAAAACCAACCTTAACTGAAAAAAATAATATCTAATGCGAGTAGACAATTCAAATGTGCAAACAGACACACAACAGACAGAAAGAGAAATACTTTTAATTGTTTCCAATTATAACAACAATAGTTTTATTATTTACACTCAAGTATTGTAATAAAAACTTATGAAATTAATTACACGACTGTGCTGGGAGCACAACCTTTTTACTTTTTAGTTTGATTTAAATTCAATCATTTTTTTATATACAAAAGAGCGATGTTTTGAATAAAAAATTAAGCTTTGCTTAGAACACTTTTAGTAGAAAAGATTCACGAATTGCATATTTGATAAATAAAAAGAGTTTTTTTAAGTCCTTAGGAAATGGTTGAATTAGGAAATGGTTGAATTTCAAAAGAATTTTGTCTTTCTTCACGATTTTTTTTACTTTTATATAAACGGCTAATCATCAATAACCATCCATTTTTTTAATTCAGTTTACGGTTCGCGCAGTTTATAGATAAAGAAAATGTGTCCCGGCTGTAATCGAAATTTATCGATTCAGTCGCAGGAATTAGGGCCGATTCTCTCAACTATGTAAAACAAAGATCTTGGCCTACATCGATATAACATTCAGCTGCTGCAGGGATTTAAGCCACGACACCTTTGTATATATCTAGATAACAATTTTATCATAAAGTTTTGCTCAATGATAAGATTAATTTTTGACTCAACGGCTTCATAAACAAAAGTGGTAGAGTCAAACTAATTCACAACTGATCCTAACAGTCTCTATTATATCCAGAAATAAGATTTACACACTGGTGGCATCATTTTGGAACTTATTTCTGTAAAAGTGAAGTTGGTGCTCATATTACTATGACTAAAGATCGTTACCGCAACATGATCAATGAATTTTTATTTAAAGATATAAAGTGGCTCACATTGTTATACTTTTATCAACTATTTGCGATGTCATAGCTTATTATTTTTGGAAAACTTTTGAATACTTTTAATTAAGCATTTTGTACATAATAAAATTTTTTAGTAAAAACCTTGACAAAAATTTTCCAACACGGTATTTAAAAACTGATTTTAAAAAAAATTATAAAATTATGGCCACACTAAAAGTTGGGCAAAGCAAAAAACAAATTTCAATTTCCGTCATATTTGTCCATTTCTTATTATTTTTACGTTATAAGAAGTCAGTTGGATATTTCCTTTCCTAGTGTGAAAATATTAATATTAATTTTTGTAATGCCGTGTACAATGAAACTACTCTATCTAAAAACAGCCAAGAATAGCTATCGATAACTATTTCGAAAAATTGCAAGTATCGTTAGTTAATAAAAGCAAATCAACACACAATATAAAACAGACTACAGAATTACAAATACACAGCACGCACCTGTAAAAAGAAAGCTTTGCCCGAGAGATAAGACGTTTGTAGTTCGCAAAGTACAAAATAACCCATTCGTCAAAATCAATTTTGGAAAGAAAGTACATGTGAAAACAATAAGAAGAATTTTCAGAAAAAACAAATTGTATGGCCGAGAGGCTCGAAAGAAATCATGAGTCAGTTTCCAAAATTAATAAAAGGACTGCTTGCATTTTGCACGAGAGCACATATCGCAAGATTTTTCGTTTTGGTACATAGCGAAATTAATATACCACGTTATGCTGACTTTTCCTATCAACAGTTTAACATCTTACAAGTTCTTGTTATGGATGAAAGCAAATTTTATTTCTTTGGTTCGGATAGCCGGCAATGCCTGCCCGCCGTGTGGGTTAAACACAATAAAGAATTTTAAGCGTCGAAAACTTTCACTTTACAGAAGGTATCATACACAAGAACTTGTATCTTGACATTTTAAAAACTAATGTTATGGAAAGTATGTACGCGCAAGTTGAGTATTCCTAATAATTTTAGGTTTTATCAAGACAACGACCGCAAGCACACATCACTAATAATAATGAACTGGTTGCTTTACAACTGCCCTAAGGTCATGAAGTCACCTGCACAAAGCCCAAATATAAATGTAATCGAGCACTTACTACTTACTATGGCTGATATAGGTTCTTGGGATGAAAATTCAGTGTGATGTTCGATGGACTTAACACATTTTTCAGGTTTCTAACAAAGTTTTCAAGTGCCTCGGTTTTCTAAAACGCTATAAGAGTACTTCACTCCATCCGATCTTAGTACTATTTATACCACCTAGAGCAGAGTGTGATTTGTTTTACATCCGCGCCTGGCTTTGTAGCCTTAATCAGATGGTGGACAAACCACTATACATAATTTGGAACGTCATGCTCGTCCTAGATAGCCGAAGGCATAATTCTAAGCAACAGAACCACCTAGTTGCAACTTTAATGATTTCAGGACAGGTCTGCAAACCATCACACCTTGCTAAAGAGTTGGAGACTTTCTAACTCCTGTCCAGAACACATGTCAAGCATGCTCACTTTGAAATGATCCTGGCCACCATAAATTTCATAGTTCTCTTATGGGGCCGCAAAACATATAGGGGCCATCCTCAATGATCAGTCAGAGAACTATTAAATGTCTAAAGAGACAAATAATGAACTCTGCGGCTCACTGATGCCCGTGAAAATAAAGTGGAGTTTCCAGTTGTCTCCCTGTCTGACTTCAGGGGACTGGGCTCCCTTTTTCCGCAGTTGCCCTGAGTCTAGATAGTGGAATATTCTATAAAGACCATATTTATTTGCCCCTGGGGGGAACCACCTAGAGCAGTCCAAAGATGGAATACAACTCTCATGTATGGGCCGGCGCCCCCCAAGTCTATTATGGTGTTGCTCGACTGCGTATAGGAGAGGGCCAAGAGGCTGATTGGGGACGGTAGGGTATCCAACTCTATTGGTTCCCTACAGCATCGACGCAATGTAGGTTGTATTTCACTGTTTTACTAGCCCTTGTAGGCTAGTGGGTAGTGTACTAGCTTGTCAATCCGGGGGTTGTGGGTTCTATTCCCGGCAAAGACCTTGGCTGTTTTTCAGTACAAAATAAAAATTGACTGTCTTTGGAGCTGCTCAGTGATGAAGGCATGGTCACTGGTCGCTGTGCTGTCTTATACAATAGTTAATTTCCATAATTATCCTTCTACTTTCACCACCTGTCTCATCTCTTCTCTATCCCTTTACTAAAGAATGTAGCACGGTACTTGACTAAATAGGCATTGTTGCCTTTATAAAAAAAAAAGTGCTCTAACGAAATTAGGGAACTTGTTCCCGAAACTCGCACGTTTTTACGTTTGACTTGATTTTCGTTGAGAGCGCATCCATTTGTGGTCGATTAGCCAGTGAATCGCATTACAGAGAAAATTCGTTGTTTTCTTGTAGAACAGTCCGTATGTGGAATAAACTAAACCCAGAGGTCTTTCCTGTCACTTTCAATGTAGGAAAATTCAAATCGAATTTCAACAAGCACTACTCCGTCTTTCCTCCTCCTCCTAACCAAATTTCCTAATTCTGATCATAGTTTTCTTTTAAGTTTTTATTATTATTTTTTTTAATATTTCAATTCAAGGAGCTATCGATCGGCCTTCGCGTATATTAATTTAATGCGTCTTGATTATTTCATTTGGCGTCACGTGAAGTTAATAGTTGTTGCTGATAAAGCCACAACAATTTAAACCTTGTGAAGTAACATTGTTCATGTTTTTCGTGACGTACGGTCACGAATGCAAGAATAAGAAGCTCTAAATTGCTTCATTTAGAACAGTCTGGGTGGCCATGCACTCGAAAAAAATGCTAATGCAATGTATTAATCTAATCCTTTTGGCTTATTATTAATTTTTGGATAATTGTTGGACTTCGGAGACACTCGCTTAATAGTAATGAGACAAAAACAACTCATTCTGCTTTCCTCACCTTGTAAAATAATGATATTTAATTTCTTTCTTAATAAAAAATAAAATTATATAACGACCTTAAGAATGCCACAGAATATTAATAAACATTTTTATTAATGTTAAATTTTCCAAAACATCTGTTACATTTCCCAAAACACAATCTGCTTTAACTTTCATGTTGTTTACAAGGCAATTGCTTAATTTTTACTGAAGTGAAAAAAAAATAAAAAAAAACAAAAACAGCTTAAGGATAATTGGAATTCAAAAATATTTTCCTTTTTCTTTGGAATAATTCGTTCTATACATAATTTGTGACTTTTGTTGTCGTAAACACAAAGTGTTGGTCAACCATTAAGTACAAATAAAAAACCCTGACATTTTTGTTAAATGTCTTTTGTAAAAATGACAAGGGCACTTGTTTATTTTTTTGCTATTATTTGTACGAGTTTAAGGTTGTATAATTGGTGTGTGTATGTGTGTGTGTGTGAGTATTGTTGAATTTTTAAATTAAATTTCTTGTCCAAAAAATTGTGAGATAATTAAGCTAGTGATAGCCCCGGTCCTTGAAAAGCTGTAGTCAAACCAATTTTTGTACTTTTGACTTGAGAACGTCAAGTGAAAAGAAAACTCATCTAGGACGCGACCAAAAAGTTTTGAATAAGCTACTGAAATGTCTTAAGTTTGAATCTCTGGATATTATCACACTGGCCGTGTTCTAAATTAGTTCGATTACTTAAATCCGTCGACCTATATAAACATTTTATTTTATAGATTGTGTTAATGATATGATGATATATTTAATGAGCTTCTATCATTTAAGCCATTTACTTAATTACAGGCAAAGAAAAAAAAAGAAAAAAATGGTTGAGGTAACATAACCTACATATTATGGTTGAATTATATGGTTGCCTCAAAACATGACAGACATTCATTAAATCTCACTTATATATATTAAAAGTAACATTTTTACATATGTATAACCATAATTATGCTTAAAGTGTAATCATACTGATGATTTTCAAGCATAATATGTCTAAATCTTAAATCTTATTAATGCGGATTAATATGGTTAAAAATGTTAATGCTTAGGTGCTTTGCACTTTATAAATATATTCGAATATAAAAGACAATCATCCAACTGTCGTCGTTAACATTGTTCTGATTTTAGTGTCAACATCATTTTATTTCAACGTTGCCAGTTCAAGAATAATTTTTCATTCTATAATTTGAGGTTAGGAAGTAAAATGGCTTTGAACACAAACTTTTTTTGCAACAGCTAATTAATACAAATGAAATGAAAAAATATGGCAATAAATAATGGAATATGATGTTGGGCAAATGTCCACCCCTAGCACACGTTGACAGATGTCCACTCTTTTCACAAAACTTTGTAGCACAGTTTGCACAAAGCTTCGAGTATCGCGTCAATGTGGTGCCGAATTTTATCTTTCAGAGCGTCAGTTGTTTGAGGGTTATGCCCGTAAACCCGGTCTTTCAAATGGCCTCGGAGAAAATAATCCAACGGTGTTAAATCACGAGAACGAGACGGCCAATTGACATTATCAAATCGAAATATTACGGCAATCGAATTGGTCGGGTGACTGTGTGCCCTGCGGTGCCGTCTTGCTGAAACCAAAGATCAGTGATGTCAATATTAGTCAATTGTGGCCACAAATAATCGGTTGTCATGGTTTGATAGCGCAGATAATTGCCGGTGACTGCGTTTCCTAGCTCATTTTAAAAAAAGATACCAGCCGATGATGCTGCTTTTTTTTTTTATTAAAAGAGAAGTAGCACTTCAGGCAACAATGCCTATTTAGTCAAGTACCGTGCTACATTCTTTAGAAAAGGGATAGAGAAAAGTTGAGACAGATGGTGAAAGTAGAAGGATAGTTAGGGAAATTAACTGTCGTATAAGATAGCACAGCGACCGGTGACCATCAATTATTATTTTTGGGGATCGAATCCACAACCACCAGACTATCTACTAGCCTGCAGGGGCACCAACAAACTGCACTTTATTTCATGTCCCCCCCCGGGGGCACATTTATCGGTCTTTATAGAATACTCTACTATCTAGACCTGTGCAACTGGGGGAAAAAGGGAGCCCAGTTCCCTGAAGACAGGCAGGGAGTCAACTGGAAACTCCACTTTATTTCCACGGGGATCAGTGACCCGCAGAGTTAATTATTTGTCTCTTTAGACTTATAATAGTTTTCTGGCTGATCATTGAGGTTGGCCCCTATATGGGGGCATCGTGGTGGTTGTGGTTTTGCGGCCCCATAACGGGAAGAATGAAAATTATGGTGGCCAGGATCATCTCACTGATAATGACACGCAAAGTGAATGATCCAGTCCAGTGAGCATGCTTGACATGTGTTCTGGACAGGAGTTGGAAAGTCTCCAACTCTTTAGCAAGGTGTGATGATTTGCAGACCTGCACTGAAATCATTAAAGTTGCAAGTAGGTAGTTCTGTTGCTTAGAATTATGTCTTCGGCTATCTAGGACGCCTGTATGACGTTCCAAATTATACAATAGTGGTTTGTCCACCATCTGATTAAGACTACATAGTCAGGCGCGGATGTAAAACAAATCACACTCACACTCTGCACTTTATTTCGATATAATGATTTTTCGAGGACTCTGTGGATTTTGGGAGACCCATATGCGAACATTTTTTTGTATGATGATTGGACAATGAACCTCATCACTAAATATGATTTTGTTAAAAAATGCGTGGTTTTCGTTCAGTTTTTTAAACCATGGGCGGTCGGGCTTAATTCTTGAACGATTTGAACTTCATAAGCGTGAAGCTGAAGATCTTTATGCAAAATGTGCAATTGCGCAAGGGGCCTCAAGAGATTTCCAGTTATTGCAAACGTCGACGAGTCTTTCTTCTAGGCTTATTCTCAACACTTTGTTGTATAGCGGCTACGTTTGCATCACTACGGCCACAAGCACCATATTGTTTTGGCCTATTGTCAGTAACAATACCGAGAGTCCTGAATTAAGGGCTTAAATAACGCACAGCGATTTCAGAACTAGTCTGATTATGAAAAAAACTGCTCCAATTTTACGAAATGCTTACAGTGAAATTTTTATAGTTTTTATAGTAAATGTTTATTTACTCATGCTTTACTTAAGAGTGTAACGTTCCATAGTTAAAATTTCCTAACTTTTTATTAAATAAATGTCAAAGAATAACAGCTTAATTTATGACATTTAATCATTTGACCGGCAATTTACTTTCTAACCTTAAATTTGCACACCCATTATATATTTTTTGTTTGTTTAATTTGATTCATAAAAATTTAGGAAACTTTTTTCTCCTGTTCCTTTGTCGTTCCATTTAATTCCTTTGCAAAACTTTTAAATGTTGTCAGTGTGCACGAAATGAAAAAATGTAATGAGAAACCTTTAATTATTTTAAAAATCAAGTTAATGGGTACAACAAAGTAAATATATTTATGAAATGGCTTACATCCTTGTAATGTAAAACAAGCAAAACCTGCCAACAAGAGTTTCACAAGAAAGGGAATTTGAGCATGAAATGGAAAAAAGTGAAACTTGTTGCCTTTTTTTTGACATTTTGCTAGATAAGACACTAACGTTTCTATTTAATAAGGTCGCTTTGTTTTGACTTTAAATAATAACGTTATAAAACGGTATTAATGTTAAGGATCATAATGCAAAGTATAAAATTAAATAATTTTTTTTATGGCAAGTTAGCATACGATAAAGAGATGATGATAATATAATTTAAAAGTAAAATATGATATAATAGTTATTAAAAAAAGATTTCGTATACAATTTTTCTTTTTAAATGTTGTTAGGAAGATTATGTATTATGTTATAAAAGAAAATAATGAACTGTGCATTTTACAAACTGCGTAGTTTTCTAAGAAATCTTATACACACAAGACAGCAGCAACATGCTTATACAAAATTGTGCCAAAGAAGTAAACAGCAGAGAACAAAAACAACTAATACAGAACGAAGCCAAACACACAGCCAAGCAGAGACGTCTAAGCTGAATGATAACAACATGCTTCTGAGAAATTCTACCAAAGAAGTAAACAACAGAAAACTAAAACAAAACACACAGCAAAGTAGGCGTCTAAACTGAATGATAACAATAATATGGGGTGATGCTAAAACATCGGGTGGCTGATGAATTTTGCTACATTAAGAAACTTAAATAACTTTTTCTAAAGTTTATGTAATTTATTTGAAAAATAATACATTTTTATTAAATTAATTCATGAAGTTTGGAAAATAATTGAATTCAAATGGCCTCCACCCTCGGTAACACATGTGCGACATCTTATCAAAAAGTTAGTTATTCTGCCTGGAGTGTTGCAGCGGGAATTGCCTTGGATTGCTTTAAATCATCCAAAATTTTTGGGATTCTTTTGTAAACTTCTTCTTTGCAATAACCCCACAAAAAAAAAATCAGGTGCAGCAGACCTGGGTGACCAACGGAAGGTGGAGTTTCTTGAAATGAGTTTATGGGAGAATTTTTGCCGCAATTTTATTATAACATCTTGTTGAAACCAAACAGACTTGGAAGGGATTTTCTTTCCACGTAATTCTGGAAAGAAAAATTCTCTCAACATCTTAAAGTAACGGTCTCCATTGACCGTAACAGTAAGACCGTTTTCTTCGAAAAAGTAACGCCCGACAATGAACCTTGAAGAAACTGCTCCTCACACTGTAACTCGAAGTGGATGTAATTGCATCTGATAGAGTATCTGTGGGTTAGAATTACTCCATATTCGGTAATTTTGTTTGTTTACAATGCCGTTCAAATCAAAATGTGCCTCGTCAGACATAAAAATGTAGTTCAAGACTTTTTCATTCTCCGACGCCATTTGAATGAAAAATTCCAAGCGAATCGGGAAGTCTCTTTGTTTAAGTTTGTTTGTTAATTGAATTCTATATGGAAATAAGTTTAAATCTTGATGCAAAATTGTCTGCAAAGACTGTCTGTTGACACACCCATTTGAGCAGATAAGTTCCTTGTCGGTCGATTGTAATTCTTGAACGAGTTGAAGATGTGATGTTAGTTTTATTGATACCAATGCAAAGTATGACACCAATAGGAATTAACGTAATATGATGTCGGGCAAATGTTCAACTGTTCAAATCAGGCCTCCGTTCTTTACGCAAAATTTTTAAAGCATATTTTGCAACAAAGCTTCGCTTTACAAAGATCACTGATGTCAACATTTACCAGTTTTGGCCATACAGAATTGGTTATGCGTGATAAGATTTACATCTGTACCTAGCTGTGTAAGCCATAACCAGATGCTGGATCATACCACTGTGGATGAAATGTAGCATCATCCTCGCCCTAGAAGGCCTTTAGATACGAATATCCTCCAGTCATTTCAAGTTGCAACTTCAAAAGTCGGAAGCAGGCCTCTGGCTTCACTCCTTGCTGAAGAGTTGAAGACTATCCAACACCTGGTCCAGAACGTATGAAGGTTAATAAAATTTAAGAACACAACGGCAATCATGCTCACTGGACCTGGATCATTCATTGTAGTCATTGTGAATGATCCGACCCACACAATTCAAACGAGAACCTCGAAACCACAACCACCACGACACTCCCGAAGAGCCAACCTCAATAATCAGTCAGAGAACAGCTAAAAGGGTAAAAAGACAAATTGCTGAACTGTGGGGTTTTACTGATTCCCGTGGAAACATAGTAGAATTGTCCAGTTAAACGGGACTGGGCTCCTTTTTACCTCCGAAGACACATGTAATGACGGTGAGATTCCGTCAAAACATATCAATGTGCCCTCGGGGGGGAATAAAATGCGAGAATAATGCCCCTAGACCATTGAGCCTCATGACAGAATTGGTTGTAATGATTTGGTAACACAGATAGCTCACCGTGATGGCGTTTCCTTGCTCATTAAAAAAAATGTGTCGCCTGACCAGAAACCGCTGATTGTTTGTGAATTCTTTTGACTCCAAACGCGACTATGTTGTTTGTTTACATAATCGCTTAATTGAAAATAAGCCTAAGATTGTGCTTGTTCAATTTTTCAAACCGCCAATACACAAACCTTCAACGCAAATAATGGTTGTTCGGCTCTAGTTCTTGAACAAGTTAAACATCATAAGCAAAATGTTGTGCAAACTTACTGCAGTGATGTTCAATTTAGGCAAACATCGACAAGTTTTAATGTTCCAAATTTATTCTCAACACTTTGCTGTACAGCGGCCATTTTTGCATCACTATGGAGGGTGTTGTTTTAGTCTATCGTCAGCAACAATACCATGAGTCATGAATGAAGCTATTGAATTACGCACAGTAGTTTCAGAAGGAGCCTAATTATGAGAAAAGGCTGTTCTAATTTTATGTAGTGATACAGTGAATTTTTCACCATTTTAATAAATTTCTGTACTTAAGAGTGCAACGTTAAAACGCTTAAAATTTTACAACACTTTACTAAATAAATGTCAAAGAATGACAGCTCAATTTATGATATTTAATAATTTGGCAGAAAATTTACTTTCTAACCTTAAATTTGCCAACCCTATATAATGCAGTGTGCCCATGTGAGAAAAATTTTTGGCCAACAGGACAGCAAGGGCAAAAGAAAAGAACAAAAATAAATTGCGCGTGTTGAATTTTCCATAAAAAGAAACCCTATCTTTCAAAAGTGCTCAGAAGTTGGAATCGAGCCAAAATTAGTTATTTTTGCTGATGAAGGAAGAGTTGCACATTCTATGCCTTCATAAGCATTTCTTTTTTGCATTTTTTTCTTTCCAACTCAAATCAAATGTAATATTTTTGATTTATGCAAAAAAAAAAGAAAAGTATTATTATTGACATCATTATTTCTTTAGCATGTAACGCATTTCTGTTAATGCTTCAATGACTACTTTTTCTGAGCTTGTAATGATTTTTGGTACTCGTACTTATTAAATTTTCCTACTTAACAACTATATACTCCGTTGCTATTGATGTGTGTAATTAGCATAATTTACTGCTGTATACATTAAAAGGATTTTTTAACACGTATAATTAACATCATAATATCATTACTGTGTATATACTTTCTCGTAATATATTTTGCAAATGCATGAATGCTACTGCTGTAAACTTGTATAAGAGAGTATGATGTGTCTAAATGAAATCATCAACTTACTGGTTCGTTAAATGAGCATGTGTGCGTATGTGTGTGTGTGTGTGTATGTGGATGTGTGTGTTGCTGTTTGTGGAATTTTCTTTTCAATTATGCTAACACAAGCTTGGTGTATGTATGTGTAGTAGGGAGTATTTTGTGATACTTTTCCTTTCACATGCCCCATTTAATAATGTGTAATTATTTGCATAAGATTCTATGACATAATTATTAGTATTCATTTTATTTTCTATTATAAAAATTTTATATTTATTTATAAACAGAAAGGTAACAAATAAATAAAACACAAGGTTAAAAAGAAAAACATTCATTAAAATGGAAATGTTAATGAGAAATTATCTATCTCTTATGCATATGGGAAATTGCAACTATTATGTTTGCGTTAAATGGTTTTCAAAAAGAATACTCTTTAATTACGTTTGAATAAATTGTAATTGCAACGAGGATAAAATGTTCTTCGCGTACAAGAACTATAAGGCATTTTGATTGTTTTTTTTTTAATTTTTTCTGTCACAAGCGTGACATGGAGCATAACGTTTGCTAAAGTCCACGACTGACTATAAAAAAATAGTATGATTCCATTAAAAGAAAATCGGGTGGGATTAATTAGAAGAATACCACGAAAAATTGGTTTTAATAAGCCATTTAAGTTTGTTCCATTTTCCGTTAGTGTTTTACCTGGGCAAATTTGCGGTTAGGAAGTAAATTAGGTGATAAACTGGGGAATGTGGGAATGACGGGGGGGACAGCACTGGTCTCTTTTGACGTAAAGGACTTGTATCCATCAATTCCGGTAATGGATACATTGAAAATTGTTCGTAGGTCAGTAGAGGAGAAAACGGGGGACAAGGAACTGGCAATACAACTTACAGGCACACTAATAGCGACACTGGAATAGGATTACTTTAAATTTGACGATAATTTATATAGACAAATAACAGGACTAGGGATGGGAAATCCAGTGGGAAACAAAAGAGAAAAAAAAGGAGGGGGGAGGGGGAAAACCCAATGGGTTCACACATAGGGGGGAAAACGGACAACAAGCATGATCGTAAAGGGATTTAGTTGGAGGAAAAAGACGAATGAAAAAGGGAGCGACAAATTAGGTAAAAAGAGACAAACGAAAAAGGAGAGAAAGATGCAGGCAAAAAAGACAGAAAGTGACGAACGCAATAACACGAAGGGAGACACGAACTATATAAACACAAATGACAATAGAACGCAACTAGTACGAAAAAACACTGAAGATGGCAAACAGCCGAAAACGGTTTGTTCACAAACCAAATTTGACAAGGGTCGACGGAAAACCGTACCCAAATAAAAATAAAAAATAGTATGATTTTATTAAAAGAAAATCGGGTGGGATTAATTAGAAGAATACCACGAAAAATTGGTTTTTGGGAGCCGTTTAAGTTTGTTCCATTTTCCCCATTAGTATTTTACCTGGGCAAATTTGCGGTTAGGAAGTAAATTAGTGTAAAACACAAAGTATTTTTTATAACTTTAATTTAATGGATATCAATGTAAAGTAGAAATACGGAAATTCATATTGGAATCTGATGTTGGGCAAATGATCACTTCTAGCACGTCGACAGACGACAGCTCTTAGCACAAAAGTTTGAAGTATATTTTGCAGCATAATTATGATGTCCCTGATCACTAACCGCATCATGCGTTCAACTGTGTGATTGGATTTACATCCGCGCCTGGCCATGAAGCCTTAATCAGATGGTGGACCAAACCGCTGCATAATGTGGTACGTCATGCTCGTGCTAGGAAGCCGAAGCTATAATTCTATGCAACAGAACTTTCTAGTTGCAACTTCGATGATTCCAGAGTAGGGTTGCAAATCATCACTCCTTGCTTAAGAGTTGGAGACTTTCCAACTCCTGTCCAAAACACATGTCTAGCATGCTCACTGGACTGGATCATTCACCTAGCGTGTCATTAACGGCGAAATGATCCTGGCCACCATATTAAACAATAGACCTGATATGGGGCGTCGAAACCACAACCACCACAATACTCCCATATAGGGGCCAACCTCAATAATCACCCAGAGAACAGTTAAATGTCTAAAGAGACAAAAAATGGAACTCTGCGAGCTTACTGATTCCCGTGGAAATAAAGTGGAGTTTCTAGTTGACCACCTGCCAATCTTCAGGGGACTGGGCTCCCTTTTTCCCCCAGTTGCACAGGTCTAGATAGTCAAAGTTCTATAAAGATCATATATATGTGCCCCCGGGGGGGACCGCATCATGCGTTCACTTTCGTTGGGTGTAAGGGTTTTTCGAGAACTATTTGTGGATTTTGTCAGTCCTATATGCGACAAATTTTGCTTGTTTACATAACCGCCAAATTGAAACCGCGTCTCGTCATTAAATATGATTTTGTTGAAAAATGCGTTGTTTTGTTCAGCCACTGTATAGCAAAGCTTTAAGCATTAGTCTGGAACATCAACTGGTCGACGTGGCCAACAATTGAACATTACTCGAGGTAGTTTGCCTAACAGTTTTTCTAAAGTTCCTCATATTCACGCTTATAAAGTTCAACTCGTTGCAGAATTTCAGTCGACCGACCATTGTGTGCATCTAACGTTTTTGAATTCGTTGTTTTGTTTGTTAACAAAAGCTTTGTCAGTGATGAAACTCTTTAAAATTAGGCGCTTATGTAAACAAAAAAAATTGTCGCATATGGGTGCTGACAAAATCCACAAACACAGCCCTCGAAACAACCATTACTTCAAAAGCACTTCCTTTGTGCCACGCGGCGTTATCAGCGTGCCGAAAATGGGTAAGGAAACGCCATCACCCTGAATTTCTGGGCTACCAAACAGTAATAACCAATTTTTTTATGGCCACAATTAGCTAGTTACTCCGGTCACCCAAACAGTTCAATTATTGCAAGAGAAAATTTCCCGGTTGCGTAATTGATCGATTTGGCGGTTAGCCTCATCATTGATGATTGGACAATGAGCCTCAAATTTCACAAAGAGTCCTTGAAAAACCATTATATCCCAAGAATGTCCAGTTTGTCAAGCAGCCCCCCCCGGGGGCACATAAATATGGTCTTTATAGAATTCCACTACCTAGACACAGTGCAACTGGGGAAAAAGGGAGTCCAGTCCCCTGAAGACAGGCAGGGAGTCAACTGGAAACTCCACTTTATTTCCACGGGGATTCCACTTTATTTCCCAGAGTTCATTATTTGTCTCTTTAGACATTTAATAGTTCTCTGGCTGATCATTGAGGTTGGCCCCTATATGGGAGTAACGTGGTGGTTGTGGCTTCGCGGCCCTATGACAGACAGGTCAGTTTTAATGGTGGCCCGGTTTATTTCACCTTTAATAACACCTACCTGGTGAAATGTTCCCAGATCCAGTGAGCATGCCAGACATGTGTTCTGGACAGGAGTTGGAAAGTCTCCAACTCTTAAGCAAGGAGTGATGATTCGCAGCCCTGCTCTGGAATCATCGAAGTTGCAACTAGAAAGTTCTGTTACATAGAATTATAGCTTCGGCTTCCTAGGACGTGCATAACGTTCCAAATTATGCAATGGTTAGATCCACCATCTGATTAAGGCTTCATGGCCAAGTGCGGATGTAAATCGAATCACACAGTTTGTCAAGCAGCATCATCGGCCCGTATCTTTTCTAAAATGAGCTAGGAAACGCCGTCACCGAAAATTCTCTGCGCTATCGAACCATGATAACCGATTTTTTGTGACCACAATTGACTAATATTGGTTTCAGCTAGAGGGCCACACAGTCACCCAACCAATTCAATTCCCGGTCGCGTAGTTTCTTGATTTGGCGATGTCTATTGGACGTCTCGTTCTTGTGATTCAACGCCGCTGGATTATTTTCTTAGGAGTCATTTGAGAGACCGTGTTTACGTGAACAATTCATAAACAACTGACGCTCTGAAAGATGAAATTCGACGCTGCATTGACGAGATAAGCGAAGCTTTATTGCAAATAGTGCTTCAACCCTGTTTGTTCTTTGCGTACACTGTTTAAGATTTAGAAACTCTTATTATATTTGATGGCTAATTCGATTTTAAATTTATCATGAATAGAAAAGTGCTTGTAAATCATGCAAATTTATTACGAAATCGGTAGTTTATTTCCGGAATTTTTTTTTTTTTATTTTTTTAAAAAGAAGTAGCACTTCAGGCAACAACGCCTATTTGGTCAAGTACCATGCTACATTCTTTAGGAAATGGATAGAGAAGAGATGAGACAGGTGGCGAAAGTAGAAGGATAGTTACGGAAATTAACTTTCGTATAAGATAGCACAGCGACCAGTGACTATGCCTTCATCACTGAGCAGTCCCATCGAGAGTAAATTTTTATTTTTTTGATGAAAAAAACAGCCAAGGTCTTTTTTGGGAATCGAACCCACAACCTTTAGACTGATAAACTAGTATACCACCTACTAGCCTACAGGAGCACCTATGTTACAGATTTCTATGCTTTTTTGACGGTCTCTTTTTCTTGCCACTTATACTCTTTATAATCTCACCTTAGACCACATTCTCCTTTATTTCATAATTATAAAAAAATATTGTTTTAATATAAACTCTGAACACTTATTTGTATATAGTCATACATACACAAACAAAGGAAAAGGATACTTATTTTTAAATTATTGTACCTGTAGGGCAACCACAGCCACTTAAAAAAAGTAAATTATGTTTAAGTGTCGCTTAATTGTTCTAATAGTTGTATTCTTAACATTTTTAATCAACTGAAAATATATCTTAATTTTTTAAATAGCAAACAACATCCTTCACATGATTTTGCTAAGCAAATAAGAATAAATTGTGCTAAAAATTGCCAAGAGAGATTTTATATGAAAAGGGAACAATAAAACAAACACACACACGTGTGAAAATATTGAAAGCTGTACACTTATTTAAATTTCGTTTTTTCAATAAAACTGAAAACAATAATTTATTGAAATTTGTTTTTTATTATATTTCCAAATAAACCCACACAAAATACCATGGCACATGTTTTCATTTCGCATTAAATTTCAATTTTAACCAAAAAAATTTTATATACGTTTGTGCTATGATATTAAACAAGATGGGAAATATTTACAGTAATGTGCAAAACGAAAAAAACAAAATATAAATTAAGTTGTAGCTTTTAAAAAAGATCTCAGAAATCAGCACATTATAATAATTAATATTAATATTATTTTTTAATACCATTTTGATTTATTTTTTATTTATTTTCCCAATTAAGGTCTACAAACATCCTAGCGAGAGTTACGAATTTGAGATATATTGTTCTAGTTTTCAAAATTAAATATTTTTTTATTGAGTTTTACGAGTAGTTAGGACTTTGCCTATACTTAACAATTTGCAAAAGGCACTTTTTGTTGTGTTAACATTAAAACTTTCTAATATTCAGCAAAAAGGTTTTGTTGTCTCTAAGCCAAAATAAAAATGTTATCAATTCGTTTCTATTTTGTGTTTATGTTACTTTAGACCTCCGTCATTTCTAAACCGATTCTTTTCAAAGATCTGATTTAGATGGTCTCATTTAGAAAACAAATCAAAAAACATAAATCAAAGGGTGTTCCTTTAGAAAGTCTAATATGTTACCTTATGTCTTGAACCATTATAAATGGACATATGAGATGTATACAAAAAATTTTACTATATTCTCTAATTAAAAAAATTTTAATTAAATGGTGTTCCATATAGACGCGGTTTTACTTTTATCTTTAAATCACTTTTTCTCTTAAAGCGTTATAGACAAAAACTTAGAGTATGTACAACAAAGCTCGCTATATAAATCTACGGAACTTTTGCATTAATATTTCATTTCAATCTGTCTGCCTGTCTGTATGCTTAGAAATTGGGTTTTTTCTTGCAAGAATTATTTTTGTCAATGAAAATTTCTAAGCATCTTTTGATATCCCTGTATAGTCTTAATAGCTTTGTAAAGTTAATTCGTTACCCCGTGTTTTGTAAATAAATTATGGCCAAAATCCCAAACACTTTTATTTCTGATTATAAAATCCCCCCGGGGGCACATTGATATGTTTTAACGGAATCTCACGGTCATTACAAGTGTCAACGGGGGTAAAAGGAAGCCCAGTCCCCTACAAGGCTAGCAGGAGCCAACTGGACAATTCCACTACATTCTCACGGGAATCAGTAAAGCTCCCGAGTTCAAGTTTTTGTCGTTTAAGCCTTTTAGCTGTTCTCTGACTGATTATTGAGGTTGACCCTTCGGAAGTATCGTGGTGGTTGTAGTTTCGAGGCCCTCCTTTGAGTTGTGTGGGTCGAATCATTCACAATGAACACAATTAATAATCCAAATCCAGTGAGCATGATAGCGGTTGTGTTTTTTAATTTTATTAACCTTAATGCGTTCTGGACCAGGCGTTGATTAGTCTCTAACTCTTTAGCAAGGAATGAGTGGCTGCGGCCTGCTCCGACCTCTTGAAGTTGCAACTAGGAGTGACAGGATGATATACGTATCTGAAGTTTTTCTAGGACGAGGATGACGCTACAATTCATCCATAGTGGTATGATCCACCGTCAGGTTATGGCTTACACAGCTAGGTACTGACGTAAATTTTATCACCCATTTCTGATTTTAAAAAGATTTTTGAAAATGATATTTGTAAAAAGCGTTTTTCTTCCACTTCTCAGTTTGTTTTATTCTATGAAAATTTCAATTTTTTATAATTGCAAAAAAAAACCCTTAATTTGAAATTAAACCAATTTCTTGCTTTTTTTATTTAAATAATATTAAAAAATTAATATTATTTAAATATTTAATTATTTTTCAAAAATGTTAAAAACGTTTCCTATATATATATATTTTTTTAAATATCTCTGCCATAATAAAGTTAACGGGTCATGAGGCTTTGTTCGCTTTTATTGTGTGACACTGTAAGTTCCTACAACGTTTTATTTTCGTTGTCTGTTTTTGGCATTAAATATTTTTTACTTTTTAAAAACCCTCAAAAACTTTATTTCATTTTTCATTTTTTTTTTTCTAAAGGAGGTGTGTTGCAGGCTACAAAATGAGAATTAAAAGCACTTATAAATCATTTACTGACAATGCTCCTTATCAAGTGAATAGTAGTTAGAATTTGGTTAAACTTTTACCGTGGTGGGAATAAGGTCAGTAGGAGTTGAATAAACTTTACAGTTTTATATTATTATTTAGCAATAAGTTTTGAAAATAATTAGAAAATGTTTGCTCTGCTTATGAGCTCAATATATTAAAAAAAGGCGAAGAAAAATTTTTAAGTTTAATGTTACGGTTTTTCCATTTCAAATTTTATTAGGAAATTAATTAATGTAGTAATTTAAATAAAAAGAATCCAAATTTGATTCGAATAACTTTTATCCGAATAATTTTTTTTATTCGAATAAATTTCAGCCGAATAAATTTTTTAAGTCAGCGTATGCATAGTATAGTTGGGTCTTAAATGTGTTCTCGAAAAGGTGACTTAACCTCTACACGCCGTCTTTGTGTATCAGGATATTATATTGTGTACGTGTCCAACTCCCAACTTGTATGTATGTGTCCAATCTCTAACGATGCTTTGTTTGCAACTTGAATATCGTTTCATATATTTCCAAGTGTCTTTCTTTTTGACTACATATATAATGCATCCAAGATCCACTTATTTTTCCAGCTGGGCTTCGATATCTTTATTTATTTATTCGTCAAATTTCTTTAGACCAATGCTCGTAAATAGTTTCTATCATTAGATACCTTTTACAACTTTTTTCGGCAGTTGCAACCGTACATATCACAATTCCTTTAATTTTAAGTAGCCATAAAAATTTCACTGATAATGAAATTTAATTGCTATTATCAGTTAATTATTACTGACACCTTAATTTCCTTTCATTAGCAGTAAATTTTCACTAACACTGCAATTGCTTAACTAATTGATTTGCATTAATTAGAGAAAATTTATTGGTATTAAAAATTAGTCTTAGTAAAAATTTAGTTTCATTGCGCTTTTACTGGTACCATAAAGCGACGATTATAGGTCTTACCCGCAAACTGGAGAATGGTCATTGGAAGACTGTGTTAAAAATTATAGAAGAGAAAATGCTTTTCAAAACACTTTATGACTTTTCCTCATATTTTAGTTTCTTTTTTGCTTTTTGCTTAAAAAATAATGTTTACAACCCTGAAATATTTTTTGTCCTTCATATTCATCTGCACGAGTACTTAAATCCTTTTGTAAATATTGTTCTTTTTCAGTCCTTTTTTCTGCTGTTTTTGTTGTTTTTTTTTGCTGCTAAATAAACATTAATTTTAAATTTTTTGCTATTACAGCACAGCACGTTTTATCTGAAACAGACAATGAATGTCATTGTTAGAATTAAATAATGTTGTTCGTAAGCTTTGTTTTAAAATTCCATTTCCTTCTTTATCCGTTTGTACATACTTACACACTCACATACATACATATTTCAAAATATTTTCGTTGTGTTTCTCTTATGATGATCATTAATAATAACGTGTGTAATATTGTCTGTCCTTCCATTTTATAATGTGGGAACACTTGTAGTTTGTGGCAATAATTGGTAAAGTTCAATGTGAGTGTTCTCTTCCCTCAATATTTCTTCTTCCTGCAAGTTAAAGGTTACATAATGATTGATGAATATTACTTTTTGCTGTTAAGTGCAGTAAAATTATTTTTGAAATTAGAGAAACATATATTAAGCTTAAAATGCATCTTTTATATTGTTACTGTTCTGGTCTCAATTTAAATTGATTGATTATGCTTCTTTTTAAAATTACTGTAATGTCTCAATTAAGGATTTTAGTCCCGCATTATTGTTGACAGTGTAACAATTCTGATTATAGCCAATTTTTGTATGCAATATTAATAACCCCCCCCCATCCTTCTGAATACTGTTATGCTAATACGACGGGCGTTATTTGACTGTTGAGTTGTTAAAAAGCGACGGAAGTTGATCAAATTTCGAATTAAAAATGTCTCTTACGTAGTTGAGAAATAGTATCGGATGGCTAAATTTGAGGTTAGGAAGTCAATTGCCTGTCAAATGATTAATTGTCAAAGATTGAGCTGTCACCCTTTGCCCTTTATTTAGTAAGAAATTGAGAAATTTTTAACATGGAACATTACGGTCTAAAATAAAATGCTAAAAATTCAGCCACTGTACAGCAAGATATTGAGAATGACCTTGGAAAATCAAATGGTCGACGTACGCAACAATTGACCGCCACTAGAGACACTTTGCGCAATATTTTGCATAAAAATCTTAATCTTTATGCTTATAAAGATCATATCGCTCAAGAATTAAAGCCGAAAGCTTTATAAAATGCTTGAATTTCACGTAGTGATACAGTGAGATTTTCAACATTTTTATCGTAAATTTTAACAATTAAAACTTTTTGTTCAATAGTGTAACGTTTCCCCCAAAGGATTATCGCTCAATTCTTAACATTTAATCATTTCACCGACAATTTACTTTCTATCCTTGAATTTGCGCACCCTTTAACACCGAAGTTAAAAGACTTTACCGAACCATGGAAAGAATAAATCGCATTAAAAAACTTCAAATAAAGAAGGTGCCGTAAATATACTAAAATAAAAAATATGTTATTTAGAAAACATAATTTATAGGGACGTGAATATGGGTGTAATATATCTAAAAAAGTGTTTACGGAGCACTCTGCAATACTCAAAATGTAAAAAAATCCTATAATAGAAAGAAAGAAAGGAAATTAGCATTTAAAATATCTAAAGTGGGCTAAACAGACTTTAATAGACTTGTAATACATTCTGCAAAAGTTGCAAGTAAGAAGAGCTACACCTGGAAAATTCTATAAATGCCGGAGATTTAAAAAAATATCCTGAGAATTTTAATACGTCATAACACAACGAAATATATAGATAATTGGTGCATTGTAATTTTTTGTCAGTTCACGTTGTACGAAAAAAATTAAATTTTCCAAATATTTTTGTGAAATTTTTCGTCATAGTTATAATAATTAATTTTGAATTGAAATGTATTGTAAAAGAAAGCTTTTATACAAAACCAGCGGACCCGGCGATCTTCGCCTCGCCCCAATTTTAGTCTTCCGACAAACTTAAGAGTAGTAATACCATACAAATATTTAAAGTTTCAATGCGAATTGTTTGAATGGAATCAGTAGGGAGCGATTTGATGAACAATGTTTTTCGATTTGTTTTCCGGCGCAAAAACAAATAACGAAGACGGTTTTCCAACACGCGAAAATGCAACGTACAGCTGACCCTGCGAAATGCAGGTAAATTCGAGATTAATCCCACAGATTGCCTTGATTGGCCTTGCGATTTATTGATTGTCATCGCAAATGCCAATCGAATGGGGACCTGAATCCGCTTGAATTGGAATGGAAGGTCAGAGTGTGATTTGTTTTACATCCGCGCCTGGCTATGTAGCCTTAATCAGATGTTGGACAAACCACTATACATAATTTGGAACGTCATGCTCGTCCTAGATAGTCGAAGACATAATTCTAAGCAACAGAGCCACTTAATTGCAACTTGAATGATTCCAGGACAGGTCTGCAAACCATCACACCTTGCTAAAGAGTTGCAGACTTTCTAACTCCTGTCCAGAACACATGTCAAGCATGCTCACTGGACTGGATCATTCACTTTGCGTGTCATTATCAGTGAAATGATCCTGGCCACCATAAATTTCATAATTCCCTTATGGGGCCGCAAAACCACAACCAACACGATGCTCCCATATAGGGGCCAACCTCAATGATCAGTCAGAGAACTATTAAATGTCTAAAGAGACAAATAATGAACTTTGCGGCTCACTGATCCCCGTGGAAATAAAGTGGAGTTTCCGGTTGTCTCCCTGTCTGACTTCAGGGGACTGGGCTCCCTTTTTCCCCCAGTTGCACAGGTCTAGACAGTCGAGTATTCTATAAAGACCGATAAATGTGCCCCCGGGGTGTACTCTCTACGGAATAATGTATGGAATGGAAGGTCAGTTGGAATAATGAGAATTCGTGGGATAAGGACTTCCTCTCCTCTGAATGATTGTCCTCCTGGATGATTGTCGCCTGACTCACATTTTACCGCAATTTTCATTTGAAAAGCCATTAAGGAATAATTCCACACAAAATTCTATACAATATATATTTTCGATTTTTTTTGATAAATATTGCACTGAAATTCAATTGATTGATCAGGCATTCACGTAAAAGCTAATGCTTTTATGATGATGTACGACTATCCGGAATCAGTTTTACAATACACAAAACTCGTATAAATTGCAGCAAGAAAAATAGCACATTTACTGTAGAAAATTACAGTGCCAAATTGGCACCTGTCAGATTGCGCAAAGTCTAAGTCAGCGTATAATTAAGGACAAAATTTATACAAAATCTCAATTTTCCAACTTTTGCGGAGAGATTTTGAAATTTTCCTCATTTTCCGCAATTTTCCATGATTTGCACAAAGAACTTTCTATTTTTTGATTTGGAAAGCCATTAAGAAATAATTTCACATAAAATTTCATATAGAAACTTGATTTTCGATTTTTCCAATTTTTCGACTTTTCTGGAGGGATTTTCCGTAAAAACCTTTTCCTCGAAAATACGAACAAGCGACAAAAAATTTTACTGAAATCGGCCCAGCCGTTCTTATTTTATGAATTACTATACATTTTTTACACCAGTTTTATATATTTTATAATATATTTGTTATATTTTAAAATATATTTAAAATAGAAATTATTTTGTATGAATATTGGCAGCTTGTGCTTATTTTTACAAATTCAAATGAAAAACGAATAATAAAATGAAAACTTAATGGAAAAATATAAATCTTTTTGCTTTGATTTAAACCTTAACAAAGCTTTAATATCATTTTTCAATGGAAGGCTTTTTTTTTGCTCAACAATGTTTATGTAGATTTATAGTTGTAATGGAAACAGCAACAACAAAAATAACGGCAAGAAATTAATTAATGGGCTTTAATATATTGTATGAAGCATTTTTACCTAAAAGCAATTTACCTAAAAGTATGCTATTAATTTTTGTTATAAGACAAGTGTTATAAAAAATTGTTCTGGCAAAAACCTTCAGTTTTAAAATCCTTTCAAATTAATTTTAAATGATATAAAAGTTTATTAATTTTGTTTTTAATTTTTAGGCTAGAATCACTAACAAGTGAAATAATTTATTTAATTTTGTTTGCTGTAAATTCCTGTAGAACTATTTTGAGTTCACCGTTCTCTAGGAGAGTTTACTTTCTAGAGAATTTATTCTCTAAAAATAGTTTTTTTTTCGGAGTTTAGGGAAATTTTTAAAGGTTTTAGGAATTTTTATTTCACATTATTTTTAACATTATTGCAGTCGCACTATACCAGTTGTTGTAGATTGGATTTCATGAGACGATTTCAAGATTAATTCAGGGGTACCGCAAGGCTCTGTTCTTTTTCCTCCCCTATTTCTTATTTTTGTAAACGACCTTTTTTGTCAAACTTTCAACCCTATATACTCTTTCGCAGATGACAGCACCATTTGTCATTCGTATTCATTTAGCAATAGAGCAAACCAGTTCCAAAAGACGGAACACGAATGATACACTCAATCATGATCTTGTGACATTCTCGGAATGGGATCGTGTGAATAGAGTTGATTTTAATGCCCGTAAGATGCAATGTTGCTTGCTTACGCATAGATCTGTGTTCGGAAAAGGGTGCTGCATCTGTTACTATGGGTGATATAGGTATTACGGAATCGCACGCTCTCTATGTTCTTGGCATGAAAATACAGTGTGATGTTCGATGGACTAAACACATTTTTCAAGTTTCTAAAAAAGCTGTCATGTGCCTCTGTTTTTTTAAAATGGTGTAAGATATACTTCACTCCATCCGATCTTTGTAATATTTATACCACGTATATTCTTCCAAAAATGGAATACAACTCTCATGTATAGGCTGACGCTCCAAAGTATTTTATGGAATTGTTCGACTGTCCACAGGAGAGGGCCAGGAGGGTCATTGGGAACAGTAGGGTATCCAACTCTATTGATTTTCTAGAGCATCAACGCAATGTGAGATGTATTTCACTGTTTTATCGTTACTACAATGGTAAGTGCTCTAATGAAATTAAGAAACTTGTTCCCGTTACTCGCATATTTTCACGTTTAAGTCGATTTTCGTTGAGACCTCATTCATTTGTAATTGATTTTCCAATGAATCGCAATACGCATTAAAGGGAAAATTCGTTTTTTAACAAAACAGTCCGCATGTGGATTAACTCTCTTAAGAGGTTAGTCCTGTCTCTTTCAATGTAGGAAAGTTCAAATCTATTGCCCACACAAACTACTCCCTCTTTTCTCCTTCCCATAACCAAATTTCCTAGTTCTGGCACAATGCATTGCATGTGTAGGGGTGGGTCATCCCCTGACTGCTGGTCCGAGAAACAAAAATTTGATTAAATTTTATACCAGTATTTAATTAATTTTTTATTTACAAATCTTTCAAGGATTCTTCTATATAAATTAATTTTAATTAAAATAGTACTATTTTCAAGGGATTTTTTGCGGTTGAAAAACACTGCTTTTTGAAGATTTTTTGAGGTTAAGAGTTTTTAATTTAGACATTCAACCTAAAATTATTTTGGGAATCATGCAACAACATTCGAACACCTTTGCTTAACATTTGGCTTTTTCTTCTTAATAATAAATATTTTAATATTTATATTTTTAATTATGTTTGTTTATTTATTAATTATTTTAATTTATCTATTTTTCTGATCTTGATTGTTTTTTTTTCGCTGATTTAGCCTGCTTGTGTTCTTTATCGTAAATACTGCCTTAAAGGATTTTGCTTAACACATAAAATAATTTATTCTTTTAACTTTTAACCCCACTTTGTTCACATCAACCGTTTGAAAACAAATCGTTCGTTATTTTATTTTCATCTCATGATTTTCTCTTTATTAAAAACTTTTAATTAATTTTTTATGTTGGTTTTAGTTGTTTGTTGATTCAGTTTTGATAAAAGCTTAACGAGCGCAAGAAAATGTTGCATTTGTAATTAAAACTGTTGCTATTTTCTTTGTAATGAGGAGGGAAACTCAATAAGTCTTGAAATATGAGAGAATGAACAATAAACTTTTTAAATTGTTTTGAAGCTTAAAAAAAGTGTTTATTCTTCCGCTGCTTAATGCAATCGGCACAAAAGCTATTTCACAAGTAAACAAGCGAAGATTTTTTTCTTTCGTTTAATTTTCATCTGCCTGTCTATCTATCAGCGGCTATTTACAAAGAAGTTTAAAAGTTTGTTAAGATCATGAGTTCAAATCCCAACAAAGCCTTGAATATAAATAATAAATGGAAACCAACAAATTTTAGATTATAATTTCGAGTGCTGGTGGAAACTAAGCGTATTGTGGTCTCGATGACCGTGCATATATCTTTACCAAGCAGCTCCACTCGCGCTGGAGTTACACATTGTTGTAAGGCAGTGCCTTCTCTTGTTCAAAAAAAGTCATGAGATCCCATAGTAGTAGAGGTAAAAAGAAAAATAATTGCAGTTTTGTAGTTACGGTGGATGAGTTTTGTGGAACACAGCAGCCTGTGTGCTCCATGGGTCATCGAGGAGTTCGACTCTCATGCTGCTGCTGCTTGTTTGTTATTTCGTGATCCAAATCAATACCGTTATCATGTTTCAGCCCCACTACATTCATCAGACTTAGTCCTCTGTAGCTTTTTTGCTCCTTTAACAGATTGAAAACTCCTATGAATAGACAACATTTAGTAAAATGAGTAGAAAAAAAGTGCAATTATAAAGGAGTTTAAGGCTCAAGGTGTGGAATTGAAGCATAATGCAAATGTGTATGATAAATCTCATAAATATCTTAAACGAAAAAAAGAAATTAAAATTTTCTTTTTAAATGGGATCTTTCTCTTTTCTTTGCTTACGAAAGGATGAAAACGAAGCTTACACAGCAGTTTAGGCTGTCTCAGAAGCAAACTTGCATGTATTTTTACTTTATAACAATAATTTTTAAAAATCTAAAACTCGTTTTCAAATAATCTCTTGCAATTTGTTATTCGATATTAAAATTCCATTTTTAACATTTTTATGAAGGAATAAAACATTAGGTTGGCAACACTTTTTCAAATGGCGGCTATTTTGTCAGTTCTTAAGTGATTTACGTTTCGTTTGGTTTGGCATTTGAATAGACTAACGGGGTAAAAGTCGGCACCAGTCGCCTGGGTTAGCAGGAGCCCGATATTGAAAGAGACATAGCACTCTCGGAGTCCGACCAGTGTCTTGAAACACAACTGGTACCACGGGAACCAATTGCCAGCAGGGCTACGACCCTGTTCTGCTTATTGGTGAGGGCCCTCGGGGAGCAACGTGGTGGCTGCTGTTTAAATCGGGCTTTGAAGAAAGTTTCGAAGAGGTGTTGATAACCGATTCGGAGTCGTGAATTGGCCTCAAAAATCATATGCTTTAAAGACGGTAGACTTTTTTCTATGGTGATATAAGAAGCGGCTAGACAGCGAAGATAATCCCGAAACTTTTGACCACTTGGAGGACAATATTCCTCATTATTGCCGATATACATCCAAAAATGGTGAAAAGTCACTGAAAATTACATCTTCAGATTAAACTAGGTCCGGGTCAGCCGTAGGGGGTATATGTCAGAAGTCATATTTAAATTATAATGCCAGATTATCTTTCGATTTAAATAAATTTCATGTCAATTTCTGTACCTCTAAAAAACCTTTTAAAAGCAGATTATAACTCAAAAATTTATGATTTCTATTCCCTCCACAGTATGAATATACGAAATAAAGCATTTGAACAATTCACAACCCGTTGTAAGTATACTAAGTCGTTAGTTAACGGATTCTTTTTTTTCTTCGTATTGTTACGGATGTGTCTTGCTTAAGTTTTAAAAGAAAATAATTAAGCAATAAAGTAAACTACTGGGTATGTTGTTTACTAACTGCGTGGCTTGCTTAGAAAACTTATCTACACAAGACAACAACAAATTTCTAGTTACAAACTGCGTAGAAATTTCATACACGCAAAACAACAAGTATTAAGTATGCTGTTTACTAACTGCGTAGTTTGCTAAGAAAATTTATCTACATAATACAACAACAACTATCTTGAAATAAATCCCAGGAAGAAACTTTGTCAGTATAAAAACAAAAACGAAAATTGAATGGACAACATACAACAACAAAATGTAAAACAAACGAGTAGAAGATTCTTAATTTTTCTAGACTTCTAGCGGACTAATATAAAAAGGCAGCGTGTGAGTGGATAGTCAGTTAATTAAAAAATAAACCTCGTGAACTAAAGACGTGCATCTTAAGTAAATTCGTTCTGTAGTGTCAACTTTGTGTAGTTAAAGTAAATAAACTTGTAATTAATTGAAAAACTCTAAAATCTGGTGTAATTTATTTTACAATAAAGAACTCACGACAAAACGTTTACAAAAGGTATAAACGTAACAATATTTTAATAATTTTGTTTGTTTTAATTTGAATTTATTTTATTCTTGTTTTTTTTTTAATGCTGACATTTTTAACGTGTTCACAAATATTCTGGTTATATTTAAGGCATAGAACATAACAACAACTAAATATTCAAAAGCTGGACAAATTTTTCATTTAATCTATTTTAATAAATTGTTGTAATAAAAATTTTTTATATATTTTTTTTTTCAGTTTCTATGCTGTCAAAATATAAAACTGTTTCTGGATGTGTGTCGAAATCACTTTAAATTAAGAGAATCCGATCTCTTCGAACCAAACATGTTGTATGATTTAACAAACTTCCATCGAGTTTTAATAACTCTCTCCAAACTGTCACAATGTGCAAAAGTACAAAAATTACATCCAAATTTAGAGTAAGTATTTGTTTAATTATAACAATTAATTTACTATTTATGAAAAATAATTCGAGACATTCAATACATTTATGACTCCGTTATCGAAAGCAATCAAAGTTTGAAGGAGTTGCCAGCCTTGAAGGGGACTGGGCTACCTTTTACCCCCGGTGACACATGCAATGACGGTGAAATTCCGTCAAAACATATCATTGTGCCCCCGGGGGGGAATGATACGTTCAGAGTGTGATTCGTTTTATATTCGCACCTGGCTGTGTAGCCTTAATCAAATGGTGGACAAACCACTATACATAATTTGGAACGTCATGCTCGTCCTAGATAGCCGAAGGCATAATTCTAAGCGACAGAACCACCTAGTTGCAACTTTAATGATTCCAGGACAGGGCTGCAAATCATCACACCTTGCTAAAAAGTTGGAGACTTTTCTATTCCTGTCCAGAACACATGTCTAGCATGCTCACTGGACTGGAACATTCACTTTGCGTGTCATTATCAGTGAGATGATCCTGGCCACCATACTAACCATTATACTGTTATGGGGCCGCAAAACCACAACCACCACGATACTCCCATATAGGGGCCATCCTCAATGATCAGTCAGAGGACTATTATAAGTCTAAAGAGACAAATAATGAACTCTGCGGGTTCACTGATCCCCGTTGAAATGAAGTGGAGCTTCCAGTTGTCTCCCTGTCTGACTTTAGAGAACTGGGCTCCCTTTTTCCCCAGTTGCACTAAGTCTAGATAGTGGAATATTCTATAAAGACCATATTTATATGCCCCTGGGGGGAAGAATTATACGGTCACTTTATTTGAATGTGATGATTTTTCGAGGACTATTTTTGGAGTTTGTGACCCCCATATGCGATAACTTTATTTCTTCAGATAACCGCCTTATTGAAAAAAAGCCTCATCGCAAAAGATAATTCCGTTGAAATATCTATTGGTTTTTCAGTTTTTTAAACAGTCAATTTGCAAACGTTCGACCCAAAGAATAGTTGGGTCGAACGATTTAAATCCTGAACGAGTTGAACTTTATGCAAATTGTTGCGCAAAGTGCCTCTAGTAATGCCTAATTGTTGCGAACATTAACGAGTAGATGTTCCAGGCTCAATCTTTACATTATACTTTACAGCGGTTTTTATTACTGTAGCCACTGCAAGTATATTGTTTTGGTCTATTGCGGAGAGAAGCTATTCGAATTTTACGAAATTTACATCGTTTTGGTAGGAAATTTTCACAATTAAAATTCTTTACTCAAGACTATAGCATTCAATGCTTAAAATTTTCATACTTTTTAATAAATAAATGTCAAATGCTCAATTCTTGATATCTAGACTTTTAACAGGCAATTTACTACCTAAACACCCTTTATAATATACTATATATCTACAGAAAATAAAAAGAATTATAATTATTACAAATTTTTGTTTTTTGTTTTTGTTCTATTTACAGAGGTTTTAATTTACCCTTATCACCAAGTGAAAGATCTCATTCCGATGAAGCCATATACAAAGATTTACATTCAACGTAAGTACAACACAGACTTTTGACATTTTTTTCAAAAGTAGATTTTAAGCTTCAGTCAATTTAATTGATTTTTTTTTTAAAATTGAATAAAATGTAGATTTGAAATTTTTGTTTTATTTGTTAAATTTTAATAAAACATTATACCTCTAAGTTCTATGCTCTATCTATAAATCTTTCTATACTTCATTTATTTTCTCTTTCTTTCTTTTTTCCTTTCTGCTCTAAATTTTTTTTTCTTTGATAAATTATTCCATTGCGCCTTGAAACAATTTGAATATATTTATATGGAAAAATTAACTAAATCAAATTCGTATTCATTTATCAATAAATGAAAACAAAGAAATGATATTAAGAACAATGGCAGTTTGGATAATCCATCCGAATATTACGATCGTACGTCGCAAAGTGGCTCTATATCGGTGGAAGATGAAAACAGTGATATAACACTAGAAAATGAAATGGGTACGGAAAATACTGATAACTATGAAGATGATAACTTTTCAGCGTTAAGTGAAAATATTGAAGAAGAATCACTATCAGGCGGTCCAAATGGTACAAATAATGAAAATTGTAATGCGACCAGTATAAAATCACCAGCTGCTGTAGTGCGCCCTGCACGTTCTAATACCACAACTGCACCACCACTTACAACTCGTTCTATTTCTTCATCTGGCATGGGTGTGAGTGGTGTATATGGTATGGGTTCAATGTCCTCAACACATCGCTCATTTAATAAGCCCTCATCGACAATGGATAAAAATCTTAATTTACAAAATGTTGCCGCTGCTGTATATAATTATCAGGTGGTCAGCAAAGAAGCTGGCCACGAATATCTAAATGATATTTATTCGGAGGAGGATGAAAAAGTTTATGAAGATTTGTGTTATGTCACGTTCTCATCGAAAGTTTCCGAGGTGTGCATATACAGATTCTATTTTATTTAAATATCAAACAAAGTCACTAACCCTCATCTATTGATGTTGGATGTTGTAAAAGACAAAACAATACAAAAACACAAAAAAAAGAGAATAAGAAAACCGAAAATGTTGCTGCGTGTTGCTTAATATTTTTATTTTGTTTTTGCTTTTATAATTTAAAGCTAAAAAGTATTTTGTTTACGTGCTTGTGTAGAATATTTAATTTTGCTTTACTTTTGCTTAAAGAAAAAAAATATATATTTTCTAGTATTATACACACTTCTTTTCTTTTTCCTCCATTTAAACTTCTTAATTGCTGCTGGCTATCACTATAATCACGAAAAAGGATTATTGTTTTGAAATTGTTTTTAAGGTTTAAATCATATTTTTTGGTCCCACCCCACAGTGGGAAAAAATCTATATCTTCAATATGGCATTTCAGAGCATCCCCAAAGAACTTAAAGGCAAAGCTTTAGAACAAAATGATAACAGCTCTAGCGCAGTAGCCATTTGATCTTATAGATTTGTTTTAAGAATTTCTGAAATAAAGTATTTTAATTTGAAAATTCGTTTTTGTAAATTTTTGCTCCATTTTAATTCTTGTGAATTATACACTGAAAAAAAAACTAAATTATAAAATTACATAATTAATTATAAGGTAAAATAAAATGTTAAGCAACTGCTTGTTTTTGTGTTGAGCTGCAGAAATAAATCGATCGGAACTTAAAAAAAGTATATTTGAAAGTTTAGCATTTGTAGCAGTGCACGTTATTTTTCGTGTATTCTGCAATATCAACTGTATTTTTCCCATCAACTGCTTCCTTCTTTACTTCGCTTGTTGAAACTAATGCTGCAGCATGCCTCCAGTTGCATAATTTGATTAGTCTTATGATCAAAGAGAGTTTGCAAGTCGAGCTCTGTACTCGACTCTGTAACTGTAATGTTTTATATGCTTGGTTCTCTTAACAATTGTTACAACTTACTTTTATAGCCTGGGAAAAAATATTCGATATTTTTTATTCATAAAATATTTTATAGTTAAGTACTATCGCTTACTAAGTTTTGTTTTAACGAAAAGAGCCAAAACCTCTTAATCTCCCACACTGCATGTCGTGGGAAAGTTGCGTTTTTGTAAAGCTTTCTTTAAAGAATTATCATCTTGAGTAATTTTAGTTATTTTACGCCTCTTTGTTCTTGCTGAATACTTTAAAAATTCCTTAGCAGGAGGACCACGCTTTGGCTAGGGGCAGGTAGTTCGTTTTTTAAGCAATTTTGCTTGTAGCTAAATAATTTCAAGACTTTGCTCCTTCAAAATAATTAATTTTACGTCGCAGCTTACTCAGCTTATTAATCCGCTTACAGAGACATTTTAAAGCTTTTATTAAATTACTCAAGTCGAATTTTATTTTTTCAGCCTTTAAATTTCTCATCCATAATTTCCATAAATTCCAGAAAACTGGCACTGACAAAATAAACTTTTCATTTTAATATCCAACTTAATATTTTCGAAATTTTGCATAATATCGCGAAAACAATTTATTAAAAGCATTAACATTTTAACTTTGCTTTGACACTTTTTTAAATGCAATGAGTAAGCTCCACTTAGACCAAGAGTCAAAGACCTTAAAATTGTTATATAAAGTTTAAAATAACAGCAATATCAATGCGATTTTACCTTATTTCTCATCGGATGAGTGTGTCAATCGCATCTATATGCGAAAATAAGCAAAAAAAGCCGCGGCCCCAACATTTTTTAATGTAAATAGGGGTAAAGCATCTGCAATCGGATGTATAAGAAGTTGTGGGTGGATCAGGACCAAATAACTAAAAGTCTACATGAAATAGTAGTTCTTAAAAAACGTGTGTTTGCCATATTATAGCGATAAATTTAAGTTTCTTTTATGACTTTGCAACGACAATAGAGGCCACATAAAAACATCCACTTTCAAAGGATACAAATATTAGATCTCAAAAAAAAAGAACAATTTCATGATTCAGCAAATTTCTAGTGTTATCAATACAATTTAGAATAAAACAATAATCATTTTATTTTTGTCCACTGTGCACCGTTACAGCTGCAGGTTCTTTAAGTTATTGTTAGTAGCCTTTGCTTCCTTTACTAACCAAAAGATGAACTTGTCATTTTTCTTGCGGGGTTTCTTAATGCATTTTGCTCGTTCCATTATCTGTTTCATCAGGGGTGACTTTTCTGTTTCCCCTTTTGTTTTGCTTTTTAAGTACTTTTTCATATTCAGGTTTTATTTAAATTAGAAGCACTTGTCGTTAAACGAACTGTTTTTCTCAACTCTAACAAGATTTTTGTCTTAATTAAAAAAGAATTCAAGTATTAATTGCATTTGCATGAAAATTAAGACATTTTTTGCCAAGCAATAAAATTTGCATACAGGCTTAAGACCGCGCCTTTATGTTAGTTTTTATTAAAATTGTTTTTTATTAACATTCGTTGATACAAGAACGTCTTTAAGAAGTAGAATTTTGAGGGGAGGCGTGACTGAATTTGTTTTTGAATCGAAAATAACTTCGACAAATTTGAAGTTAGGAAGTAAATTGGCTTAAAATACACACTCCTTTTAAATAACTTTAGTTTTATCGACACCAATGTAAAATAGAAAAATGGACGAATTTTGAAGCACAGATTGCAACAAAGCTTCGCTTATCTCATCAATGCAACACAAAAGTTCATCTTTCAGAGCGTCAGTTGTTTGTGGGCTATTCACGTAAACCGGGCCTTTTAAACGGCTCCAGAGAAAAAAAATAAGCTGCGTTAAATCATAAAAACGAGGCGGGCAAATCAAGATATTACACAACCAGGAAATTTTTCTTGCAATAAGTGGGTGGCTATGTGGCGGTGCATTGACGAGATAAGCGAAGCTTTGTGCAAAATGTGATTCAAAATTTTTGTAAAAAGTGCAGACGTTAATGAGATGCTAGTCGTTAACAAATTAGAATTACTTTTTTGCTAGAATAAAGAGTTTTTCAACAAGAAGTTTGTTTTCTAAAACAAATTATTTTGATTAAAACGATGAGTCAAATCTTTATTGTATTGCGAAGAAAAATGTTCGGCAATTATGAATGAAAAATGATATCTGGCAAATGTCCACCATGACTACGCTGCAGATGTCGATTTTTTCATCAAAGTTTTTAAGCACTTCTTGGCAAAATGACGTTCCAATTTCGTTAAAGCTGAAATCGATTCGATAAGCTCTGTCCTTAATATATCCCTACAAAAATTAATCCAGTGGTTTTAGATCACACGATCTAACTGGCGTCTTAATTGCTGATTGTCGTGATATGCGCTCGGGAAATTTGGTGCGCAATCGTTCATTGGCTGTGTGACATGTGGCACCGTCCTATTGAAACCACATGTCAGTGATATCCAAAATTGAGTTGTTATCATCTCGCGATAGCGTAATCCATTGCGCGATACCATATTTTCAGCCTCATCTTCGAAACAAAAAACGACCCAATCACCCATCCAGACCACATAGCGCACCATGTAGTAACGCGTTGAGCAAGCAAAGGCTTTTTAATAATGGCTCTAGAATTTTCATAAGCCTAAATGTGGCATTTTGCTTGTTGACATACCCTGACAAGTGATAATGGGCTTCGTCTAAAAAAATGTCTTTTTCAGAAAAACCAGCTGGTTGTTTCTGAATGAATTGAACGAAGCTACGGCGATGTGAATGTTTGGTCGGCTTCAATTCCTGCACCAGTAGAACCTTGTAAGGGTACACAAAATTCGCCATGAGTTGGGTTTGGATAACCCCAATTGTTGAGAACGTCGAGGAATTGACAAATTTGGATCTGCTTCAATACTGTGGCTCACGGCTGCGATGTTTTTAGTTAAACGACCCGTCTGAACATGCATTGGTGTTCGCACATTTTGTATCGATCCTGTCAACTCAAATTCAATGACCCAATCCTTAATAGCGGTCTCAGAAGGACGATTATGTTGTCCGAAAATATCCGAATTTTACGAAATGTAACTTTAACAGAACCGCCATTTTTATAGTGGATTTTAATTATTTTAATGCGATTTTCGGCCGAAATTGAATTCATCAAAAAACTAAATATCAAAACTATCATGTTGTTGGTGTTGCATCAATTGAAAAACAACCCTCTTGTTGAAAAATTCGATATAAATTAAAAAAATAAAATAAATTTTAAAAAAATATTTTTTTAAACCGCAAGGTCTTTATATAAAAATTATATAAATTTTATTATTTTCAATATTTCAGCATCATCTTCAGAAAAGGAAAAATGTATAAACAATTTCTTATTTCATTTTCTTGAAAATAAAACATAAAATTTACTTAATTTTTATATAAGAGTATGTGCTTAAAAAATTTTTTATAAACAATTAAAAAGGGCAATTAACCATATTTATTATTAATACAATAAATTTTGTAAAAATGTGAACATTTGAAAGATAATTTCGTTTAACCAATTAAATAATATTTTTATTGTTTATTTTGAAATTTCGCTTAAAGATTTAAAATTTATTTATTCAGCCATATGTAACACAAGCCAATTATTTTGTTTTGTATTTCTTCAACAAGTTTATAAAATTTTATACTTTAAAAAATAGTTTCACTTTTAACTTTGGCTTTTATTTGTTTACTTAAGTAGTTTTAGGAATATTTGTATTATTTTCATCACTATGATCATCATCTTCAGAATCGCTGCTAAGCGCTTTATTTATGCCGGAGGCCAATGAATTTACCGTATCTACCAGAGGCATCACATTAACAGTAGGATATTCAGTTTTAACAATTTCACTCATTACCTGCAGTATAGCATCGAAACGTTTTTCTAAACGCCTATTGAAATGCCTTTTATGACGATAATATTTATCGCGTTCGTTTAGAACAGATTTTGAAGATCTTTCTGAAGTATGTGTTATATTTCTTAGCCGTTTTGAATTACTTTGTGCACTAGTCGAAGGCAGTAGTATTACTTCTTTTAAGCCTAAACTCTGACAGTGGCTATTATTTTCAATTTTGACTTTAGTAGCTGGAAATTTATTATCATTGACAGCTTTTTTATTCATTTGTAATAAATTGCTTATCAATATTAAAGAACCTTGAGACTCCTCGCTGGCATCAGCAAAATAATTTGATTGTTTTTCCTGTAACTCATCTTCCTCATTACAACCAATTACATTCGCCGTCCCACCTAGAGTAGATCTCTTGGAATAAAAATCGTGATCAGTATTTCTTACACAATTCATATTTTCATCTTCTTCAGTCACATCGGCAGTTGGGTGTGGTGATTTATAACCAACATTTATTATTCTAGTAGTTTCTGAGACAACTTCAAACTCCTCATTGGTATCACTACTAAATAAATGTATGTCATCATTTTGAGAAATATTATTAGACTGTATTATAATTGTTGCATTATTTGGTATATTTTCTTTAGCGCAGTATTTTGGCAAAGATATTGTTACTGTTTCATTATTTAACGATTTGCTAGGAGTTTCTTTTTCTTGTTCTATAACTGTTGACGTGTTTGCAAGTTCTTCTTTTATTTCTTGTTGATCGCTAGCATTATTATCGGTACATGTAAGGGCGTATGAGTGTAAATTAGTAGTAGTTTTCCGAGTCATGAATGTATGAATTGGTTCAAAAAATTCCCACTCTTGATTAATACGTTTTATAAGCTCAGCATCGATGGCTTTTGAGGCAATATTACTACCCAAACGTGTTTGCTACAACAAAAGAATAAACGTTAAAGATTTATATTCATTTTTACACTATGCTACATTATTAAAGGTACACTTCAGTTTTGCATTATTTTTTTATACTGTTAGAGGTGCAAATGGTTCAATCAGGGTCATTTGGAATAAGTCAAAAAAAGGAGCCCAACAAAAAATATTCAATAGCATTCCATAACTGTATATACAAGTTCAATCCTTGGTAAATGGAAAATAAACAATTTTTAAATTTATTTCACAAGCGAATGAACGCTAAATATGTTGTAAAAGTATATCGGCGGTCTTATGTGAAAAGGTTTATAATTCCTCCTCTTAACGTCTCTTAATGTGAAAATGACCTAACTAACAAATTCTCACTTTAGAAGAGAAGGTAAAAACAAAAAAACTTTAATTATCAAAATGTAATATGAAATAAATTGAATTTACAAAAAAAAAAACAATAAAATAAAAATATTTTTATGAAAATTGAATTCTAAATTAAATAAATCGGCTTTCATAATAATGGAATATTGCGTGTTCGAAGTGCACATTTATGTTTTACGCAAAGGCTACTAAATATAGTGTCTTTTCTGAACAAGTTGTACATATTTCGAAAAAAGAAACATTTTGAAGGATTTTGAGGGATTTCAAATCGTAATCACGAATTTAATGGTTCATGCGAATGTTATAACAAGGACGTAAAATTTGTTATTGCTTCCTCCATAAACATTTTATAAATTTGTTACACTTATAAATACTTTTTCTAATGTGTAAGTAAAATAAAGAAGCTGGTTTTGAAAAGTATACGGAACTTTAAGAAGCTTCTCTCGGGAAAAAAATTCGTTCTTACGTTTGTAAGAAATCTGAATAATCGGTTTAAACCAATATGAACTTGTTATTTGGTTTTGCAAATTAATTTTTCTAGCAGTACAAAATAAATTACAGTTGAACTATTTAATTTAATTTTACAACTAATGCATAAGTTCCATCTCTACCGTATACGGTAAAAAACAATCCCCAAATTATTTGACAATTTTCAGTGAATTGATTAAACCAAATTTTTTAGATTTACAATTTTACTTTCCATTAATTTAATATTTATAGCAAAAGCGTATGTCCTCTTACCTTGTACTGTTTATAACGTGCCAACATATTAGACCATTGTTTTCTAACAAAACACACATTAAAATCATTTAAATTTGCTGTTGTTAAAATGTTCCTAAATAGTAAAATGTTTTAATAATTAACACCGGTCAAACGCATTAAATACTTATAATAATCAACTTACTTCCAAGGTACCAAACTACTGGGCTTGTTGATGAACCATGCATCATGGGCAATTCTAGCCTGCACCAATTTTCGTTTCTGTTCAATAGTCCCTTTAAGACTTAAAAAAATTAACAATTTAACTTTCTTTTAAATAAAAGTTTACACTTACATTTTTTCAAAGCCCGTCGTTTAGCATATGAATGCAATTCCATTTTAAGGATTTTAATTTGTTTGGTGTAGTGTTGTTGTTATTTTTGATTTGTTCAAATTATTTTCATGTTGTTTTTTATAGTTTACTGATTAAACACATTTATATTTTATGTTATTAGTATATTTCATTATATTTATTCTTAATTTTATGACTGCAAGCTTTGTTTGTCCGCGCTGATATGCTTTGTTTGAGTGGTGTGTGATTTTTATATTTCAATGAGTCTCATGTTTTTTATTCATATAAAAATTTGAGGTTAATTCTGCTGTTAAGATATTTCATATGGTTTGACATTTTTCTTTTGTATAAAGAGCATGTGTTTTTACTCTCATTTCTTTTGTTTTTGTTTTATTTCTCATTTTGTTCACTGAGGTTGAGCTAGTTTTTCTCTAAACATTTGTTTGCTCTGGTCATATGCATGAAACACATTCGCCACAGCAGGTTACACTACAAATTCCGCTAGCTGTATTTGTCGCCGTGTAGCCACCTATTTAATTATTTTGAAAGCGGCAGAAGCATCATAAACATCTGATATGTTTATTTTCTACTTCATTATAAATATTAGCAAATCCAACTTTACCTGAAATTTAGCATTAATATAAAAATAGAATAACAATGAAAATTAAATACTTACAAAACAAAAATCCACATTTGAAATGAAAACTTGAAAAATACGAACAGCTCGTTTTTTGTTTTATTTCAGTAGTGCCAATTTTAAAATTTTTTCAGCGGTTTTTTAAAACAATCAAGTGCTAAATGAAACGTTAGTAAAAACCAAAATCTACGAAACAAACTATTTTAAATAGAGTAAATAAATTTGTTGACTGGCTACGCCTCTTTAGTTAAGTTGACAATGAACGGAAATTACTTTTTGCATGAATTATTGTTAATGAACTTAAATTAAAAATTAAACTTTGTAAAGAATCTATAAATTAAGGAAAAATATTTATGTTTAAAAAACTAACTTGAATTTAATAACTTTTTACACTTTTGACAAGACTTAGGTTTCTGACAGAAAAATTATGCCTCTATTAATCTATGGTCCTTAATGTATTGACATCACTAGCTTATGTTTTGTAGCCAACAGAAATAAATCTAAGCTGGCAAAAGCCGCAACGATGTTCGTGTAGCTATGTAGCCGTGCTGTCGTCAGAATAACACCCAATTTACATTGTTCGATTTTCGTCGCTGCAATTCTTATTTTGTTTGTAAGCAATGTGTACTTTTTTTTGTTCCTCTCTTCCCCTAATCTCTTTACTCACCTTATTTACAAGAATTGCAGCGACAAAAATCGTACAATGTAAATTCGGTCTAATTGTTTTCATATGAATGTGTGTTTGAAATATTTCATTTGATTTAGTTTTTTCTTTGTGAGGTTTTACACACATCAACTTTAGTTGCTCAACTTTTGTTGTTTCCATTAGAAAGAAAAAGAGGGCTTTATACCTCTTCTCTTTCCCTCTAATGGAAACAACAAAAGTTGAGCAACAAAAGTTGATGTGTGTAAAACCGCACTTTCTGATAAAGAGCTTGTATTTTTAGTTTGCTTTTATACTCTTATTCCTGTTGTTTTTGTTTAGTTTGGTTGAGTTGTTTTGCTCTCAACATATGTTTGCTTTGGTCATAACTGTAAATAATAATCAGCTGTTTATTTAGAGATGGCAATATTATACTATTTTGCGGTATGACCGTTATAAAATTTGCAAAACAAAGGTATATGTTCACTACTAATTAAAAATGTTTTTTAAATGAAAAAGTTTGTACGATATTATATTTTGTTTATTTCAACAAAGTAAAAAATCATAAGCAAATTAATATATGTGTATTATTTAATTCAATTTGAACAATAAAATATTGTCGAATAAAAAAATAAATAAAATCCCAAAAAAAAAGAAAAAAAATAATAAAACTGAGAACTAAAGCCGCTATAAAATTCGAAATCCACTAGATTTGCTTCTGATTACATTACGTAAATTAAATTTTTAACTTTTACGTAAGTTGCTTTTATTCAGAACGTTATAATTAGAAATCATAAAAAAAATATTAGAAAAAACATACAAAACAATATATTCCAAAAATTTTTGGACCAGGCGACGTTCGCTGTTTATCACAATAAATTTCAATTTTTTTTTTAAATTTTTTTTGACAATCAACTCAAAACCACAAAATTAAAAATAATTTATTAATTGATCAGCTGTAGGTTCCAAATTCCGTACGAAAAAAAGTGCCAAGCATATTGTTTCGCGGTTGAAAAATAAAAACATGTTGTCAGAAACATTTTTCATTTGGAAAAAAATATGTAGCCATAAACATGTTGCTAAAAATGTTTCTTTTAAAAATTCTTAATAGGAAGACAAATTTTTTGTTTCACATTAACAATTCACCTTTTTAGAGATATAAATTTTGCACGTGAATTTTCATTTTTTTTTATTATTTTGAATAATTATGGTCCTATAATTTAATAATATCTGTGACTCGTTATTGTGGAACTGTAATCACAATCCATCACCCCATTTTACGTTTAATAACTTAAAGTTGCTTAATTACATGGTATTGGAATTTTCTGAAAATAATTGGTTAAATAACACACTTCTCGGAATAGACCGAAAAGCATAGACAGACAGGGCAGAAGATAGTTTCCACATAAAATTAAACAATTTTTTACATTAGAAAAGCCTTAACGTTGCCGTATATATGTATCTACATATGTATTCAATTATATTTGTTAGGCAATTTTTGAGTTTAACGGAGACAGATAGAGAGTTAAGCGCAGAAGAAGAACAATACACATAGAATTCCTGGGAAAATTGCATGCCCTTAAATGCCATTGGACTGGCCATTTGTTTAAAGGATATTTGTACATACATGTATATACGATATAGAGATTTAAAAATTTTTTTTGTTTAATTATATTTATGAATTCTAGTTGTGATTTTTATTTGTATATAACGGGTGGGTTTATTTGAAGTTACGAAGGAAGTTGATTTTAAACACAACCACCTCGGCAGGCGTCTGTTCTGAAGCACATTTTGCAACAAAGCTTGGATTATCTCATTAGTACAGCGCCGAGTTTCATTTGTCACAGTGTTCATTGTTTGCAGGCTGTTCAGGCAAACCGGGACTTTCTTCAAGAGAAAAGAATCCAGCAGCATTAACTTACAAGAACTTATCGAGAAATATCTCTTGCACTAACTGAATTATTTGGTTGGCTATATGCCCTGTGGTGCCGTCTTGCTGAAACCAAAGGTCACTGTTGTCAACATTAGCCATTTGTGGCGCCAAAATAGCGTACAGAATTAACGGTGATGGTGTTTGTTCATTAAAAAAAAATACAGGCCAATGATGCCGCCTAACCACGAACCTTACTATACGGTCACCTTCTTTGGATGTTATGGTATTCCGAGAACTATTTATAGATTTTGTGAGCCCCATATACCACAACTTTGGTTATTTGCACAAACGCCTAATTAAAAATAAGCCTCGTCACTACAGATGTTTTTGTTGTAGTTTGTTCGTTCGTTCAGTTTTTCAAACAGTCAATTCACAAACTTTCAACGCAAACAATGCTCGATCGGCTTTAATTATTTTTGGTTTTGGTTTATAGTCAGTAACAATATTATGCGCCTCGAATTTAGCAATAAAATTACACGAAGCGGTCTCAAAAGAAGCCTGATTATGAGGAAAGGCTGCTTGAATTTTACTTATTATTTTCCAACTTTTTCCTAAATAAGTGTCAAAGTATGACTGCTCAATTCTTGACATTTGATCATTTGACAGACAATTGACACTCTAGCCTCAAGTTTGCTCAGCCATTATAATTTAAAAGTTTATTTTTATTTTATTTAATTTTTTATTTACTTTTCTTTATTTTTATATCTGAAAATTATTTATATTTTATCATCGATACACCAACTTATATGTGACTATATAGTACCACCGATAATGTTGCATGCAATGGCCATGTAGATGAACACATTAATACAAAAGAGGAAGAAGTTTATCAAGATTTATGTGCTTTACAAAGAACGAGTAGAACTCAGGTATTATTTTTTTATTTATCATTTCATTATTATTTTATTTTAATTTTTTTTTTATTAATTAATTAAGGTACGACGAATGTTGTAAGAGCATGTTTTCATGTCGTAAATTATATAATTTTTTGTTATTGTTGTTTTTTTTTTCTAATAATATTTTTTCTTCTAACTTTTAAATTGTTAGATAACTTCAGCCTCCAGTTTTGAGCAGCGTGATTATGTAATACGTGAACTAATCGATACAGAATCAAACTACTTAGACGTTTTAAATGCTTTAAAACTGAAATTTATGGTCCCCTTGGAGCGTTATTTAACTCCTGAAGATATTAAACAAATATTTCCACGCATTAAGGTAAATGACACAAAAATATAATTGACTTTAATTTTATTTAATTGTTTTTTTTTTCATTCCAGGAACTTGCTGAAATTCATACAAAATTTTTAGACAAATTACGAGATTCACTTCAACCAAATGCTAAAATGAAAATGAGTCAAGTTTTTTTAGAATTTCGTGAACCATTTCTTATCTACGGTGAATATTGTTCCTGTCTTTTAGGAGCGATAGATTTTCTGGGTGATATTTGTAAAAAGAATCAAATCATAGAACAGTTGGTGCAGGTAGGATTTGATTGTATAAAAAAAAACAAAATAGAAAAACTTAATTTTTATATAAATCTTTTAGCAATGTGAACGTGAATATAATGTGGGGAAATTACAATTAAGAGATATTTTATCAGTTCCCATGCAGCGCATATTAAAGTATCACTTGTTATTGGATAAACTAGTCAAGGAAACCTCGCCGGTAAGAAAAATATATTGTTGCGAAGGTGCTTAGTTTAAGTTATAAAAAGATAATTATCTCTAAAAAAAAGCAAAGTGAAATGACCTATTGTAACTGTTTACAAGTTAAGAAGTTTCTAAGAAATCTTATGAACCCAGAACAATAATAACATGCTGTATTAAAATTCCATGAACTAATATTAACAATCAGGAACAAAAGGAGACACACCGCCAAACAAACTACTACACTGAATAATGAAAACAACGTATGTCATCTATATGTAATGCATTGAATTAGAGTTTTCGAGTAAATGCTAGAACCACTTAAAACAGAATATATAGGGTGGGTTAGGAATAAATTGGCTTCAAATGTACACTTTTGTTTGATAACTTCGGTTTTATTGATACTAAAGTAAACTAGAAAGTAATAGAATGTCGGTAAAATGTCGACCTTTTTCACGTTGGCAGACATTTGCTTTTTTCACAAAATTTTGAAGCAACAAAAGCCTCAGTTCTCTCGTCAATGCAGCCCCGAATTTCATCTTTCAGAGCGTTAGTTGTTTGTGAGTAGTTCATGTAAACCCGGCCTTTCAAATGGCTTCAGAAAAATAATCCAGCGGCGTTAAATCATAATAAAGAGGCGGCCAATTTACAGTGGCAATTCGAGAAATTACGTAACCACAAACTGCAGCATACGGTCACGGTAAAGGTTTTTCACGGACTGTTTGTAGATTTTGTGAGCCCTAAAAGCGAAAATATTATATATATATATATCCTTATGGAAAATGAGCCTCGTCATTAAAGTTGAATTTTGAAAAAAATGCGTCGCTTTCGTTTAGTTTTTCAAACAGCCAATTCACAAACATTTGACGCAAGCAATAGTGTCACGGCTTTAATATAATGAGTTGAACTTTACAAGCGTGAAGATAAAGATCTAGTGATGCCAATTATTACGAATGGCGACGAGTTGATGTCCCAGGTTCAATCTCAACACTTTGCTGTCTGCATCACTACGACCACTGCGGGCAAGTTGTTTTGGTCTGATGTCAGCAACAATAACGTGTGCTTCGAATTTTGCTATTAAATTATGCACAGCACTCTCAAAAAGAGGCTGATTATGAGGAAAAGCTGTTCGAATTTTACGAAGAGCTTACGGTGAAATTTACACCATTTTAATAGTACATTTTCACAATTAAATTTCTTTGCTTAACAGTTTAACGTTCCGCGCTTAAAATTTTTCATTTTTAACTACATTAATATTAAGAGACGACAGCTCAGTTTTTGATATTTAATATTTTCACAGGCAATTTACTTCCTAAACTTCAATTTGCTCAACCGTCAGTAAGCGGTAATTTTTTTACTGTTATTAGATCACACCTTAAAATGTAAAGAAAAATTCAGCAATTTTAAAAATGACTCTCCATACTTCTTCTGTTGCTTGCATCTGAAATAAGTCACGAAATAAAAAAAAGACAACAATTATCGTAAATTTTACTTCAGTAGAACGTTATAAATAGCTTCGCAAGTATCGGGACTAATTCCTAAAATAATATTGTCAGGGATGCGAAAAACAGTACCACGAAATTTTGTGGTCTGTTTTTTTTTTATCAGCAGCGCCACTAATTTCAGCAACGAAAGGATTGATAATAATGCACATATCGCACACTAAATACAAAAGGGTCGCAACTCAAAATTTTCTAAAACTGACTTTTTTTCATAAAATAATTCAGAGATTTCTTTCACATCATTATCTTCTTTAAGTGAGTTACTTCTGCACGATGAACTAATGAGAATTATTTTGAGTTGCGAAAATTCAGTTGTAACCAGGGTTCAGAATTTTTCATGTATGAACATTCAAAAATCAACATTCATGATATTTTTCATAAATGAGAAATCTAAAATTTTATATTTATTTTTCACGCGCATAAACGAACAAGAAAAAATGTTCTGCTTATGTTCATACATGAATGCGCACAACAAGAATTATTAGTCTTATTCATATGTGATAAATGATAAATCAGCTACTTCTCATTAATGTTTTTTTTCATAAATGTACATGTTCATTTATGAACGTTACATGTTCATTTATGAACGTTGAAATTTTATAAAATTTCTCATAAATAAATGTGAAAAAATTTTCTACCTACGATCGCAGTTTACCGTAAAATGTAGTAAAAACACATGGGTACATATTAACACAAAATACAATATTGCAATATATTCTAAAAGAAATAAAAAAAAACATTTTTTTTCCTACATACGCCGACAATTGCGCATTATCAAATATGTGCGTTTATGTACGCGAATGCTTAACGCACATATTTTTACGATCTTTTCATTTATGAAAAATTATCAAAATTGTACATATTCAAAAATGAACACTTGTGTGTTTCTCATTTTTTCACTTATAAATAGAAAGAAAAAAATAAATCGTCGCATTCATAAATGAGAAAACGCAAAATATTTTTCAGTCTCTCACACATGTATGAGAAGAAGCGGCTAAAAAATGAAATGTACATATTCATACATGTATGAACAGTGAGTGAACACTTCGCTACTCTGGTTGTAACCCTTTTGTATTTATGGTGTGATATGCTGTATATGTTTCTTATTATTTTCCCAAATATTTATTAGCCGCTATTTGTTGTCTGTTTGAACAAACGAACATAACCAAATAAGTGTGCTCGGTGTGGCCACAAGATAAATTCCTTATCGTTTTAATAAAATTTTGATCAAATGCCTTGGAAACCGTTTTGATTCAAACATATACCAAATGTGATCATACCTTGATTTATATATAGTTAAAAAATCACTTTTTTTCAGATGCACGAAGAATATCGCTCATTAGAGAGAGCTAAAGAAGCCATGATAGATGTTTCACAATATATAAATGAAGTCAAACGTGATTCAGATCATTTACTAATCATACAAAAATTAAAGGTAAAAAAAATATAAAAACAAAAATAAAAAAGATCTTTTTTATCTTTAATAAATCTTTTTTCTTTTTTTAGATCTTTTTTTAAATATTTTTTCTTTTCAATATTTCGCTTTCCTTTGGAAAGCTTCTTCAGGAAAAAATTTTTTAAAGTTATGAAAACAAAAAAATTATTAACAAATTCATAATTAATAATTTTTTTGTTTTCATAACTTTAAAAAATTTTTTCCAAAGGAAAGCGAAATATTGAAAAGAAAAAATATATAAAAAAAGATCTAAAAAAAGAAAAAAGATTTATTAAAAATAAAAAAGAAAATATTTTATTTTGAATAACTGACATATTTATCATTGCCACTGTAGGATAGCATAGTCGATTTAAATTTCTTACAAAATGGTAATGATCTCGTGCAATATGGCCGTTTACTATTGGATGGTGAACTATACATTAAGGCTCATGAAGATCAAAAAACTAAATTACGTTACGCTTTCGTGTTTGATAAAATTCTCATCTTAGTGAAAGCGTTGCATGTAAAGACGGGTGATATGCAATATACATATCGAGACTCACATAATCTAAATGAATATTGGGTAGAGCAAAGTCATTCCAGACGCACAATAGGTCGCGATTCACGTTTAAAATATCCGCTTCTGTTGGCACGTAAATCAGGTAAAACAGCATTTACTTTATATTTAAAATCGGAGCCAGAACGTGATAAATGGCGCAAAGCACTGACAGAGGCTATGGAAAATCTAGATCCACCTGGTTGTCGTAACACGGACCATAAAATGGAAATATATACATTTGATGCACCCACCACATGTCGACATTGTTCAAAGTTTCTTAAGGGTCGTATACATCAAGTAAGTTTAATTTGTTTTACCTGAAAAGCAATAAAAATTTAAGTAAATTAAAAAAAAACAAAATCCAAACACTTTTTAAAAATTTCAAGGGCTACCGCTGTAAGGTTTGTGAAATTGCTGTCCATAAAGGTTGCATTTCCTCCACGGGTCGCTGTAAACAAAATGTTGTTGCCATACCACCACCTGTTTGTGATCGCCAATTAGCTGAATTCAATTGGTAAGTGCTTCATCTAAAAAAGCAATTGTAAAGGAATGCTTTCTTTAATTTCTTCCTATGGGGCCATTTAAAAATTAGTTTCAAGAAATTAAATAACAAACATAACAAATTTCACGCACAGCTGTGTTGTTCATCAAAGAACGGATAAAGTTGAATGAATCACGCAATTAAACTGAAATCATTAGAAACTTGAACTATTTCTTCGATGTCTTCAAGCAAGATTTTTCCGTAGTACAAGAATCTAGACGTTTTTACTCGTCTATAAATAGAGCGGTATAGCAGCGTCATGGAATAAAGTGTGTCGTTCAATAGTGTTGCCAACAAAGTTAAAAGAAAATAATTGTAGGGGTTTTATACAAAATGTTTTTTCTTAATAGTGGTATATATGTAAGCCTCGGGAGCAAGGGCGTAATATTTTTGTTTTAAATTTCTATTATTTTATATCATTTTAAGATAAAGCTTGGTGCTATAATAAATTATTGGTAATTAAGAAAATACATTTTAGTCTTAAGTTGTTCTGTTGTTTTCTTTGTTTCTATTTCACTTACTGTTAAAAAAAGGCTCAATAAATATTAAATTAAATTAAATTAATAGTGGTATAGAACTTTGAGAGGGAATAAAACAAAATGTTTAAATGGACAAAAATTTTCTTTATTCGAAAGATAATCTGCTGGCACTGTAATGCAAATATGACAAACCACGACAGGCTTGGCAAAATTTAATCCGGAGGTCTAATTTTCGATTACCTTTTCCAACATTTATGACCGTAACGAGGCAAATGTGATCAAATCGTTTCAGGCTTAACGCTGTAGACTAACGTCTTTACATATCCCCACAGAAAATAGTCTAACGGCGTTAAATCGCACGATCTTGGAGACCAATTTGCGGATCCGAAACGTTTCTTTCAATAAATCAATTTTTTAAGAGCTCTTCCACATCATGGGTATTCATTTGATGTACAAAAACGTCAATAATAATGGCTATTTAACGGTCGCCATAGACTGGCCAGCATCGCTTTTAAAGAAGTATGGAAAATTGATTCCACCAGCCGATAAAGCATACTAAACAGTCAGTTTTTCTGGAAGTATAATGGTGTCTGCACATACACTTGAAAATTATCACCATTCCAAATATGGCAGTTTTGTTTATTTGACGTGTCTTTACAAACAAAATTAGCTTATAAAAACGGAATCGGGTATTTCGAACATATTCATGACTTTTAAAATAAATTTGGACAAATTGAAAGCCTTGTACAAGCAAGCCTCAATGAACTCTTGTTTAGCTGACAGCTGACAAAATTTAATATTTTTTTCATTTCATTTCATTAGGTTCGTAGGAACTATGGATCGTGAAACTGCCCAAGCACGTTTAGAACATCGACGTATAGGCACTTACCTGTTAAGAGTACGTCCACAAGGTGCATCAAATCCCAAAGAAACTATGTATGCTTTAAGTTTAAAGTAAGTCTAGTTAAGTAAAATCTATGAAATTAAAATAAATTAAATATTTCTATTCATAGAACTGATGAAAATGTTATAAAACACATGAAAATAAATCAGGAGACTATAGCGGATAATGTTGCCTATTGCTTGTCTTCAAGAAGACATTTTAAAAGTATCGTTGAGTTGGTATCATACTACGAAAGAAATGATTTAGGAGAAAATTTTGCGGGGTAAGTTAAAGGTGGTGGTGGTTGGTGTTTGAAATTAAACGAAAATAAATTTTGAACATTGAAATAAGAAACCCAGATTTGAGAAGAATAATATTATTTCATTTTTTTTTTAATAAAGCTTAAATCAGTCTTTACAATGGCCTTATCGTGAGGTCTTTGCCACCGCTATATATGATTTTGAGCCCAAAGGCAATAATCAACTACAATTAAAAATTGGCTGCCAAGTATTGGTTATAGGAAGGGATGGTGATAGCAAAGGTTGGTGGCGCGGTAAAATTGGTGATGTGGTAAATATTAATGATTTTTTTGTTTTGTTATTAATTCATAATAAATTAAAATGGACAATTTTTTTAGGTTGGTTACTTTCCCAAGGAATACGTACAGGAGCATCCACCTACCAACGACGAACTTTGATATTACAATTATGAAATTGATTTCTCACGCAGTAAATCAGAACGTTCTCGACTAATGCTGCAAAATTCAATATCTTTAAGCAGCATGGAAGGAGAACAACAAAAACAACAAGCTCAAGAAATTTTAGTAACAGAAGGTCATTAATTTTTTTTAAATTTAAGTTTCTTCTTATTTTTTTTTTGTTTTAATTTTTTATTTAAATTGAAAGTTGTAATGTAAGGAAAAAATGTTAAAAATTTTGTAAATTTTTGTTTATATTTAATCGTTACAAAGTGCCAATATTTTATTATTTTTAATATTTTTACGTAAAATTTTATTTTTGAAAAATATTTTTTATATTTTTATTTAAAAACTAATTTTTTAAAGTTTTTATTTATTTGTAAAATAGAAAAAACTTGCTGAATATTTATACACTCAAAACAAAACAAAAAAGGCATTAAAAGTAAGCAAAAATTAAAAAAAAATTAACAAAAACATAAAAATTAGCAAAAAAAAAAACAAAAGAGCAGCTTTATTGTATTTGTAGTAGATTTCAAAGATTTTATGTATTGTATTTATTAAACAAAATCCTTGTTCTTATATTAAAAATATCTTTATATAATACTTAAGTTTTCAGACAGAAAAAAAAAATTAACAAAATTCTACTTACACACAATAACAATTAAAAACTCTGTTCTCTTAAGGAAAGAGGAGCCACTATAAAAATGCAAATGAAATAAATACTATTTTATGCTAGAAATTATAGAATTCTTATTGAAAAAAAAAACTAACTAATGAAATATATAAAACTTTAATTATGTATAAATATTATAAAAAAATATTAACTATCAGGTGCATAACCTAACTTCCACAATTTTTTTTTTTTATTTGAATATTCGAAAATAAAGGTGGATCGTTGTTGACAAGAAATAACATTTATGGCTCTATTCCGAAAAGTTTAAAATTCGGTTGCTATGAAAACTGGTAAGGCCATTGAAGTTAAATTAACATGACATACTCGTATGGCAGCTTTTGTCAGTTGCAAGAGGTGGCATCAATTAGAAAGGGATAACTTAAATTCCTAAAAATTAACTTGTTTACTGTGAGTAGACGTTTATTTTTAGGAAAATTTTTAAAAACTAATTGTGCATCTTAGTTTGAAGGTTTATTTTTGATTTTCGAAAGCAGCCTTTGTTGTTAAGTGGAAGCATTAAAAATGTTTTCAAAAAAGGCTATCGGTCAATAGCAATATCTCCACTTTAAACAATGTTCGCAGCTTTGAAACTGTTACCAATTGAATTAATAGCTAAACTGCCTGCTTTAAAGGCGATAAAGACAATTCTTGAGATGGACCACCACCTGTAATGCTAAGGCTTCTTTAATTTTCTTTTTCAAGTTTGCCTTAAAATGAATACACACTATCTCCCATTCATTCGAAGTGCGTGTTGGTGGGCTATAGTTATTTCATACTTTATTTGTAGTGACTTTGGCTGCACGTCACTAGCTACATTTGGCTTTGTTTCCGGTTACTGAACCAATATTTCAAATTGTTGCTTTGTGGTGACTACAGCCGTCATAAAACCTATAAACACGATAAATATATACATACATATGTCTATGATTTATAATACGTGAATTATTTGTAGAAAATAAAATTTTCACTTTCTTTTTCTTAAAAAAAAATCTATACAGACATCTGCAAACAATGGTTGTCGATAAATTCCCTATTTTGCAAAGTGAAATTAAGAAACTTTAGTCTAAAGTTGTCATCCGTATTGCAATTTTGACAGCTGGCAGCTCGTCTCAACTTTGCCTGCTTTTGATGAGCCAATATTATGACAAAACTAATTTTACATAAATTTTAATATAGAAATTATAAAGCAAAAATTTCTTGGTAATTTAGTTTAAAAATTTATATTGATTTTGCAGTGAAAGTGTATAAAATATTTCCAACAACTTCTAATACGTGAAGTTCTAAAAGATTATTTTTTTTATTTGAAAATGCTTTTTAAAAATATTCTAATTTGCTTAATAACTACAGCATATAATTAATTTATGTTGACTAAAATATTTTCGTGGGTGTAACAAGCAAATTCAACTGGAAATATTCATACTCTTAAATCGTTCGCCCAAAGCAATTAAACTGGCATATATGGTAAAGTGAATCGCAAAGCGATTTCTTTACACAAAAAATAAAAAAATGCGAAAATAAGACTTGACATCTACAAGAAGTAGTCTAAAATATTTAATTTTTTTTTTATTTGGGTACGGTTTTCCGTCGACTCTTGTCAAATTTGGTTTGTGAACAAACCGGTTTCGGCTGTTTGCCATCTTCAGTGTTCTCTTTGTACTGAAATTGTTGTCATTCTTCAAAATGTTGAATTATGTCCTAGATAAATCATGCTGAAAAAGGAAAATCAGCTAATACTAGTACAAGACTGCGTTAGTAGAAGTGGCGATTTGTTTACAGATTATAAGTATATCCAACAAAGCCTTAGTGAAAAGAAATAATATGGAAATAATTGTTGCGGTCAAAACTCGCGAAATTTCGTTAACAAAAGGAAAAGAATTTTTGTATAGCCGCTCTAGATAAGATGGTTGAGAAGTCTAGTATAGTAAAACAAAAAAGTCAATAAATAAAAACAAGCCAGCTATTTGATTAACTAATATGATGAAATAATGTGTGCATTGTTTCGCACATTATTTCAAAGGTCACTGTTTCAAACCTTTAAGATTTTAAACGAATTTTGTTCGTATGCAGCTCTATTTTGTTGCATTACTGCTATTCATTTATCTTAAAAGTTTATCGATACATTCCCTATAGTGCCTATTCTTATCCACTTCTGGCAGTCATAATGAAAATTGTTTTCGAATGGAATGGAATGGAAGAAATACATGAAAATATACTTGCAATAAAAAAGAGGTTGACAGACAGACATGTTAATATTTATTAAACAAATAATTTGGCAACGAAAAAATTAGCAAAAAAAATATATTTTTTTAAGTAGCGTATTTTATTTTTACATACATAAAAACGTGCATATACACACATACTTACATGTATACATATAATAAAAAAGGAAAAGTTCAAATACAAAAAGAAAACATATTTAAATATGTACCTAAACAGCCATACAAACAAAAATTATTTATGTAAATTAAGATTAAAATATTTCTAAAAATTTAAAACAAACAAAAACTATTTTAATATTAAATTTTAAAATACGTATTGTACAAAAAAAAAAACACTAATAGCTATGATCGAAAAGCTTAAGTTTATTAAAATTTTTCCGTAGTTGTATTTGTGAAAGTAAAAAAATGCACCCTCATTTCATGTTTTGCATCAGAAAATTTTCTGCCCGTTTCACGATGTCACAAATATCATTTTTTAGAATTTGTTTTTGTTTTACATGTAATTGTGCAAACGAACGAAAGAATTTTGGTAACATTTTGGTACAGGCAGAGAAAAAGAGCACAGCTATTTGTTTTAATATTTATTTGATTGAATTTTGTTTTTTATTTGCAATTTCTATAAACGTTAACTTTTTCTATAAATGATGTGTGTTTTAACACTCTTAAGATTAATTTAATAGCAACACACTAAGAAATTTCCCATGTAGGAAATTATAGAGCGATATTTCTTTTGTCTAATCAAAGTTTCAAGTGCAATATTGTTGTCAAATAAATTAACAATATTTTTTTTTATAAAATAAGAAAAGAAATTAAAAAACAGCAAACAAGATAACCTAAAACTAAATATTAAAATTGTATTAATTATTAAACAGAGTGAATTTTTATGTTAAATGAGAAAAATATGAGAACAGAAACAAATTAATTCAATTAACTATTATTAACTTAAAATCGAAATATAAGAAATAACAATACAAATATATAAATTAATTAAATAAAATTCAATACATATTTTATAAATGTATATATGTATTGGGTGGTTTTTTATTAGAGGTATAGGTAATTTTTTAGCTGTCAAAAAATTTATATTTAACTTGCTTTGGCATTTCAACATGAATATACTGAGGTCTGTTCAACGCTTCCAAATTGGGTCAAAACAAAATTGTCATTGATCCCGATTTTGTTTAGCGATGAAGGTCAATGTTGTTTGAATGCAGACGTGATTAAAGAAAAGTACCGTATTTGGAATGATGATAATCCTTAAGTGTATGTGTATGGGACACCGTTACATTCAGAAAAACTAATTATTTAGCGTGCTTTATAATCAGTGAAATCATTGGTCTGTACTTTTTTAAAAAAGTTGCTGCTAAAATCTTTGCAGTTAACAATGACTGCTACAGAGCCATGATTATTGACTTCAACGTTCATCAATTGGACAACCATGATGTGCAGGAGCTGTGGTTGTAGCAAGACGGTGTAACATGTCACACAGCGAGTGCTACAATTGATTAATTGAAGAAAACGTTTGGTAACCGCTTAGTTTTAAGTTTCGAAGCCATCAATTGGCCTCCAAGAAAAGCTGCTAACTATTTACTGTTATTCCGATAAGTGCGATTCGATTAACCTCATTAAAGGCAAAATTCACCACGTGGTCACCGATATATGGCCACAAATATTGGAAAAAGTCATCGAAAAGTATACCTCCAGATAAGACTACGTCTGAGCCAGTCGTGGCAGTCATATGCCAGAAGCCATATTTAAATTATAATGACAAAAGCTTTTCTTTCATCTTTGTTTTATTCCATTTTAAAGTTTTTTACCTCTATAAAAACACCCTTTACATACTTATACACAATATATATTTATGTCAAATATAACAAAGAAAGAAATTAAGTATGGCGAAATTAGTTGAGTTCAGTCATTTTCGCCATTGCTTGAAATAAAAATCATTTGACATTTTCAAAGAGAGCGAACATGAACATCTTCATTAAATGATTTTGCCATGAATTTTAGTTTTTAAAATGTTATAAAAGAAATATTGCAAAAAAAAAATAATAAAACAACAATTGGAACGGCTTATCGGTTAAGTGAAAACTATAAGAAACCAAAAATGAAATGATTTGTATATAAATATTAAAATTAATTTAATTTACTGTTTAAATCTCTCTCTTTCTCTGTGTCTTTGTCTCTATCGCTCTATTTATTATTATTAAATATTTACTATAGTGTTATTATCTTCTTACCTCTTTAACATGTGCTTAGGCGTTTCATTTCATATATCAAATAAAATGTATTTTTATTTTTTTAGTAGTTTATTCTTAAGCACTAGGTCATTATTTAATAAAAAAAATTTTAAAAAACTTTATTTTTTATTATTATTCAATATTTCCAAATCTTCAGGATAAACAAAAAGAATGTATAAATAATTAATCGAAATTGAAAAATTTCTTTTTGATTAACAAGTTCAAAATAATCGAAAACTTTTTCAAAAAATAAAACAAACAAAAACAATAAAAACTACAAATTGAAAAAATTGTTTTATTAAATAATGGCCTAGCGCTTGAGAATTAACTACTAAAAATATAAAAAAGGTTAAATAACTATAAATATTATTTGTTTTTTTTTTTAATTGAAAAATTTATATAATTATTATTCCTTTACAGCATTTACAAGTTTCAATTTTTAAAATTTCTCTAAAGCATTTGGCAGGCATTATTCTATTAATTCTTCTTTGATTACAATTTTTCTATAGGATCTTTTCTAGTTCCAAGAATAACAAAATATTTTTAATAATACTTAATCACCCCTATCGCCAATAATTTTTCGCATGAAGTTTTTTCACATTCGACATTTTTGCAACCGTGAATAGTTTTCCCCGAAAAAATTTCATTTAAAATGAATGTATTCATTTTGCGCCAAATGTGGAATTTTTCATTGATTTTTCTTGTGGAATGCATATGCATGTATGTATATACATATCATGTAAGTATTTTTTTATCGAATTTAAAGTTTAAGGTTGATAGAAAGTAATTTTCTTATACATTTATCACTAGGCATATATTGGTCGCTATCATGTGATTGTGTGTTTTACAAACCAAGCTGTTCAATGCTTTCCAAGTCAACAACATCGTTATCATATTTGCACTTACTATATGCTATACATACATATGTATATTGTTCAAAGCGGCACAAAGATTTATAATTTTAATAGCTTTTCTGGGTTCATAATACAGCTCCCTAGCGCCAAGCAGATATCTCCATCTGCCTTTTAAAACGCCGTACGATATTTCTATTATAATTTTACATTTTGAATGCATGACGTTAAACTTCTGTTTAATAGACGCATCTGATCTATATGGCGTTAGCAACCAAGGCTCTGAAGGAAAAAAAGTATTTATCCATTTATGAATTTCGAACGATGAAGTTTGTATGCGAATTTTTTATGCGTAGTGTATGTATGTATGTATATTTGAGCGGCAGCTTACTCGCCTAAAAGCCACTCTTGGATTTCTCCTTGTAAATAATTTTGTTACATTACACCTCTATAGGAACTCGTACTCGACACAAATGAGTCGTGATATGTTCCGGGATGTGTGGCATCAACATGGATGATCCTTATTTTATTGTTTTCATGTGTTATTATATTTGCCTGTTTACAAGTGTTGTGTTTAAGCTATAATTCCCCTTTCTGTTATAATACAAAGTGTGTGCAGTTTGGAGGTTTTTTTTGCGGAGGAGAGCTTTCAAAGTTCTCATGCAATGGCTATGCCATTTATCCGGAGTGCGTCTTGGACCGTAATTATTTAAGTTGTTAGCAATGCCCTTCTCTACTAAAGGTAGTGAAAATCCGCACTGCACGAGCTAGATTTGGGTTAGTTTCCAGTTGCTTTGTACTAATTTGAAATAAATATTTCATGATATTCTCACAAAATATTTATTACAAAAACTTTTTATTAAAAAATAAACATCTTATGATGTTCTCATAAAACATTTATTCAAATAAAAATAAAAATATTTGAAATGTATTGTAATGGGGGAGAGCACATCCATATTGCAATTTCACTATTGCTCAAGTAGCTCATCAGTGAATTTTACCCCAATATTTTATAGAAAAACCTAAGAGTCTTATATCCAAAGCAAAACTGATTCTATGATAATTTTTCATAAAATTAACAAAGCATAGACAGCAAGACTCACTTCCATACAAACACTACAAAACATTTCAAAACAACAAAAAACATTGTTTATTTTCAATCATTTCTACATAAGGGAACATTGGAAGCCATTCATATGTAATGTGAAAATTCCAGAAAATAAAAAATATTTGTAAATAATTTTACAATGGAAATAAGTTATTTATAATTATTCGGTATCATTTTTAATATAAGCAATTTTATTTTTCGTGCTTGATTCCTTTAAAAAAATATTTCATGATATTCATGATATTTATTACAATTATTTTATTATTTTTATTAAATATTTATTAAAAAAATTTTTTTTATTGTGAATTCTTTTCCAACGTCAGCTTTACGAAAACCAACAGACCAAAGGAAAATCGGTAAAAAAATGTACTTTATGAAATGTTAGCTCTCTTGTTGGTTGACTCGCAACGTGGAAAGACCGTTTTTGAATTATCATTGCTGTATTTTTATTTCATAAATTAAAGGAAAAATTCTTACTCATCAATTGAAGAAAAACCAAATTCTTACTCAAAAAGCAAAAGGAAAATTATGTAAGTAGAATTGCGGATCCCATATAAATTTTAAAATTTCCCCATCCCTCCTGCATTGGTACGAGATTGATAGCAATCAACTATTTCTGTCTCCTGAAATAGTCTCTCAGAGGGTTTCGACTCCATTTGGCACAGCGTATTGTATATTTTCCTGAATGTATAATCTGCATATTCGGCATACATACTTATGTAAGTTTGTACATTCGATATACATGTGTCTATCTGTACATTTGAGACCCCTCAAATTTACACAATCAGTATAAAAACAAAAACAAAAATACACGCAGACATACAGGCGCCTGCCTATACATTGAATAAACAAAATACAACAACAAAATGTGATACAAAGGTACTAGAAGATTCCTAAATTTTCTAGACTTTCAATGGACAAATATAAAAGGGCATCGTCTAAGTGAATAATCAATTAGTGTAAAATTAAACTTCATATTAAAAGACGTGCATTTTAAGTAAATTGTTCTGAAGTGTCAACTTTTTGTAGTTAAAGTAATAAAACTTGTTATTAATTTAAAAATTCTAAAAAACTGGTGTTATTTATTTTGCAATAAGGAACTCAAAACGTTTATAAAACGTATAAAAGTAACAATATTATTAAATAAAAATTATTATTACAGAAGATAGTAGGTTCTTTGTGCTTCGTGAAGCATTGAAAGTATGTAGAAGAACTTAATATAACAACACCTTAGTTAAAAGGAATAAAGATAACAATATTAATGGATTCCAGTAAAACTTCCTTGCACTTATCAAATTCCATAACTTCGGTTTCAACAGCTTGCAATAGCAACATCGAAGAATTTAGTAAAGATCAGATTTGCCAGAGTGGTGTTCTTGTGCGATTGGCGAGGAACCAGATTGTACATATTGACTTCCCCCCAGGGGGCACATTTATCGGTCTTTATAGAATACTCTACTATCTAGACCTGTGAAACTGGGGGAAAAAGGGAGCCCAGTCCCCTAAAGACAGGCAGGGAGTCAACTGGAAACTCCACTTTATTTCCACGGGGATCAGTGACCCGCAGAGTTCATTATTTGTCTCTTTAGACTTACAATAGTTCTCTGGCTGATCATTGAGGTTGGCCCCTATATGGGAGCATCGTGGTTTTGCGGCCCCATAAGGGAATAATGAAATTTATGGTGGCCAGGATCATCTCACTGATAATGACACGCAAAGTGAATGATCCAGTCCAGTGAGCATGCTTGACATGTGTTCTGGACAGGAGTTAGAAAGTCTGATTTACAGACCTGAAATCATTAAAGTTGCAACTAGGTGGTTCTGTTGCTTAGAATTATGTCTTCGGCTTCCTAGGACGCCTGTATGACGTTCCAAATTATACAATAGTGGTTTGTCCACCATCTGACTAAGACTACATAGTCAGAAGCGGATGTAAAACAAATCACACTCTGTACATATTGACTCCCCCCCGGGGCACATGATAGTCTTTTTGGAACCTACTATTCCATTTAGACTGGTAAAAGGGAGCCCAGGCCCCTTAAAGGCTAGTAGGAGTCACCTGGAGTCCACGGGAATCAGTACGCTCGCAGAGTACACTATTTGTTCTCTTTAGGCAAAGATGTTCTCTGACTGGTTATTGAGGTTGGCCCCTATATGGGAGTATCGTGGTGGTTGTGGTTTCGAGACCCTCGTGAGAGTTTGTGGGTCGGATCATTCAAAATGAACACAATGAATGGTTCAGGTTCAGTGAGTATGAATGCTGTCGTGTTCTTGATAAAAAAGAGCTTCATGCGTTCTGGACCAGGAGTTGGAAAGTCTCCAACTCTTTAGCAAGGAGTGAAGGCTGCGGCCTACTTCGGTCTTTCGAAATTGCTACTAGAAGTGACCGGAGGATATACGTATTCGATGGGCTTCTAGGGCGTGGGTGATGTCCAATCAACCAAGTGGTTTGACCACCATCTGGTTATGACTATATGGTCGGTGCAGGTGTAAATCAAATCACGCTCTGTACATATTGACTGAACTGTTTTACAACGATTTTACAGATCGTATCGTAAGAACCAGCATTGTTTGAGAAGTTTTTATGACTCATTTCCTAATCGACTATGAAAAACAGTAACGTTCCCACAAACCATCAAATATTAGGCAAAGCATAGTCAGCAATCCATTATCACACTAAGACGTTCAATATTAAGCTTGACCCATATTTATTCTATTAACACTGTTTTCTTGCGTCGAGATATTACCACCGATTCACTTTGTGATAGACGATAGTGATGTATCATTTGCAAAACTGATGATTTTTATCCCCTTGTTTTGCTCCCGCAAACGTTTCGTATGTTAATCTTAAATGATAATGTTCAGCGGTGAAGCTCAAGCTCGGAATTAATACGATTGTTAATAAAAAGAATATTCGTATATGAAGTAAAACTAATTTACAACAAACATTCCGGATGCAACTACATCTGTAAACGGTTTCGTGCGGCTTATATGCTTCTGGTGGCATGATCATCCGAATATGCGGATAAAAATTACTTTTCAATTGTCAAGTTTGTTTAAGAGAACACTAAATGACTTCAATGAAAACTTTTCTAATTTGCATTCATTTTTATTTAAGTATTTTATAAAACAAATTATTTTTTATTGAATTTTATGCTATTGTAATAAGAACTTTGTGTGGTAACAATCCAATCAATATATGCTGATACACGGGTGTAGATAGAAGGCATGTGAGATACACCGCAGGGAAGAAAGCCCCAGGAAACAATACCAATCAATTCGGCTGGAGTTCTTTCACGTTCAATGACCAAAGGGCCACCAGAATCGCCATTGCAAGCAGAAATTCCTTTATCCATTGTATCAGAACAAAGGTTGGTATCATCAAGTTTAGCATTTTCGGGTAAAACTTTCTTGCACTTATCAAATTCCATAACTTCGGTTTCAACAGTTTGCAAAGTTTTAGCGGCAGAGAACTGGTAGAATTTAGGTTGACCCCATCCATATAAAGAGGATTTACCAGAATGGTATTCTTCTACGACTGGCAAAGAAGCAGGTTGTACATATTCGTTGAACTGCAACGGTTTAGAAAGATGCAACAGTGCAATATCGTAGGGACCAGTATTGTTTGAGAAGTTTTTATGACGCATTCCCCAATCCACTATACGTGTCTGGGTCTTATTGTCCAAATTTAAATATTCATGCAGACCGGCAACAACACTCATACCAACAGGATTGCCAACACAGTGCGCCGCTGTTAAGATCCAATCCTTAGCGATGATGGTGCCACCGCAGTCATGTTTATGTTGGATTTTTCTACTAAGAGAAACAATATATGGAGCGGAATGAGGTGCAGCTTCGTTACCTTTTATGACAAAACCGGTGGAAAAGCTAGGAATTGGCTTTTGTGCGATATTTGGTACTTTAGCAGCTTGGCTGCATGCCACCAAAATAACAAAAATCAGCAAACACCTCATGTTGTTTTAATAACTAAATTCTCACTAATTTCTATTAAAAATGTTCGCTCTATTTATATTGATTGTGACCAGACAATAACAACAACATGAAAAATTTGCTTAATACAAAAATTTGATTAATCTTTCATACCATGTGATATTGATAGCCTAAAACGGCTATCTGTGTAATGATTTAGTACGATAACGAAGCGCGATTATATTATTCGCACCTAAAAGTCATAGATTTAGTTTTTAAAAAAATTTATGTTTTTAACTTTTTTATTTCTTTTTATTAAAGAGCTGAAATCATCGAAAGGCGTTGATTCTGTCGAGAGTGCACAACTTTTAACACGCTACAATAACTTAATAAGCTAAACAATGCTCATAGCTTTTTGTCTTAAGTATGAAAAGGTATTCAAATTCAAAAACGAACATATTTGTAGGGAGTCTGCAAATATGCTCAAACTTTTGAAATGAAGAAATTCGTCAAGTTTCTCTATCGCTAATTGGGCGAATTTCCACTTTTGTTACCATTCTAATTCGGACAATTAAGATCAATGTCTTTTTCAAACACTTATGCCCACTTCTTCTCTGTAATAAGTAGAGGTCTAATTCACCTAATGAACCCAGAATCAATTCGTTTACCTTACCTTTATCGATTTTTTCACACAAGCAAAACTTCTTGCCCAGATACTTTTGGACACCATACGGGCTATAGAAAACAGTAGCGTTACATGCAAAGCAGCAAAATTGTAGATCGGTGTAAATAACATAGCATTCCTATCATGTTTTAGGGAAATGAAGAATTATGATTGTATATGGCATATCCGGCGAAATTCTCAAGTGTGGGAGGGTTACTAATATAACGCCGATCCCCAAAAAGGGTAAGGCTAACAACCCTAAAAATGACTGCCCAATTGCAATTTGTTCTGCACTTTCCAAGTGATGGAAAGTATTTCATCTTGTGAGGTACCTAGAGTCCAACAGATTGCTTAGCAACCGACAGTATGGTTTCCGTAGTGGGCGCTCTACGGGTGACTTGCTGGCTTCCTATCGGAACAATGTTGGAACTCCATACATCATTCCGTAGAGAGTACCCCCCGGGGGCACATTTATCAGTCTTATAGAATACTTGACTATCTAGACCCTTGCAACTGGGGTAAAAAGGGAGCCCAGTCCCCTGAAGTCAGCGGGGGAAAACTGGAAACTCCACTTTATTTCCACGGGAATCAGTAAGCTCGCAGAGTTCCGTTATTTATCTCTTTAGACATTTAACTGTTCTCTGGCTGATTATTGTGGTTGGCCCCTATATGGGAGTATCGTGGTGGTTGTGGTTTCGCGGCCCCATATCAGGTTTGTTGTTTAATATGGTGGCCAGTATCATTTTACCGTTAATGACACCCTAAATGAATGATCCAGTCCAGTGAGCACGCTAGACATGTGTTCTGTTGGATAGTCTCCAACTTTTCAGCAAGGAGTGATGATTTGCAGCCCTGCTCTGGAATCATTAAAGTTGCAACTAGGAGAGACCTGTTGCTACAATTAGCCTTCGGCTTCCTAAGACGAGCATGACGTTCCTATTTATGCACAGTGGTTGACCACCATCTGATTTAAGACTACATAGTCAGGCGCAGATGTAAATCATATCACGCAATTCCGTAGAGAGTCCCCCCGGGGGCACATAATAAGTCTTTATGGATCACACAACCATTTAGACTTGTGTCATGCGGGAGCCCGAGCCCAGTCCCCTTAGGCTAGTAGGAGCCAACTAGAAAATCCACTATATTTCCACGGGAATCAGTAAAGCCCCGAAATTCCGCTATTTGTCTCTTTAGGCATTTAGCTGTTCTCTGGCTGATTATTGAGGTTATGGCCCTTTTGGGAGTATCGTGGTAGCTGTGTGTTTCGAGGCCCTCGTGAGAGTTTGTGGGTCGGATCATTCACAATCAACACAATGAATGGTTCAGGTCCAGTAAATATGAATGCCGTCGTGTTCTTAATTATATTAAGCTTCATGCGTTCTGGACCAGGAGTTGGATAGTATCCAGCTCTTCAGCAAGGAGTAGTGGTTTGCAACCCTGCCTTGGAACCGCTGAAATTGCAACTAGGGATGACCTGTTGCTAGAATTAGTCCTCTGCTTCCTAGGGCATGAATGACGCTGCTTTTCATTCCCAGTGGTTTGACCACCATCTGATTAAGGCCTACGGCCAGGTGCAGATGTAAATCTTATCACGTCATTCCATAGAGAGTGATATTTCTCTAAACATTTCAAGGGCGTTTGATAGAGTGTGGCATGATGCACTTCTGACAAAATTTGCTACTTTTGGTGTCGGTGCGATTCGAGGTTTCTCAGGAACTCGCACTATACGAGTTGTTATAGATGGGATTTCTTCAGACGAGTTCAAGATTAATTCAGGGGACCGCAAAGCTCCGTTCTTTCTCCTTCCCTATTTTTTATTTTTCTAAACGGCCTTCTTTGTCAAACTTTCATTCGTATTCATTTTGCAATAGAATGGGATCGTGTGAATAGAGTCGATCTTAATGCCCGTAAGACGCAATGTTGCATGCTTACGCATAGATCATTTCTTACATCGGAAATGGTGTTTTATCTGTTACTATGAGTGATATAATTATTACGGAATCGCACGCTCTTCGCATGAAAATTCAGTATGATGTTCAATGGACTGAGCACATTTTTTCAAGTTTCTAAAGAAGCTTTCAAGTGCCTCGGTTTTCTAAAACGGTGTAACAGATACTTCACTCTATCCGATCTTCGTACTATTTATACCACCCATAATGGAATACAACTCACATGTATGGGTCGGCGCTCCAAAGTCTATTTTGGAGTTGCTCGACCGCGTAGAAAAGAGGGCCAAGAGCCTCATTCGGGACAGTAGGGTATCTAACTCTACTGATTCTCTAGAGCATCGACGCAATGTGAGATTATTTCACTGTTTTATTGTTACTACAATCGTAAGTGCTCTAATGAAATTAGGGAACTTGTTACCGGCTCTCGCACGTTTTCCCATTTAACTCGATTTTTGTTGAGAGCTCATCCTTTTATGGTTAATTTTCCAGTGAACCACACTACACATTACAGGGAAAATTCATTTTTTACCAGAACAGTCCGTATGTGGTCTTTCCTCTGACTTTCAATGTAGGAAAGTCAAATTGAATGTCCACAAACATTACTCCTTCTTTCATCCTCCCCATAACCTAATTTCCTAGTTCTGGCACAATACATTGCATGTGTAGAGTTCATCCCCTGGTCCAAGAAAAAAATATGTATCAAGTCAATGGGATTTTTTTTTGCCTCGAAAAACATACCTTCGAGTGAGAAAAATCGGCACTTGTTAATTTTTTAGTATGTTTTGCTCCCAAGGAAGGGAGTGGGGAGAGATTTTTAAATAACTGCAGTGTTTTACAGAAAAATATTAAATAAGAGTTTTTTTAGGAGATAGAAAAGGATTAACAATCTCTATTAATATTTTTTCTGCTAACAAAAATAATTTGAAATCCTTGTTTCTGAGAGCGAAATTAAGTGCCAATTGACACAGTATGCGTAATAAAAGGGTTGTACTGTTGATTATTATTATTATTATTATTATTATTATTATTATTATTATTATTATTATTATTTGTTTGTGGATCGAAGCACAAAAATATTAGGTTAAACTTTGGCGAATAAGCCTGGCAATGGTCTCCGCCAAGTTAAGATTGTCAAACAGTTATGTCATACGTTTGATGACTGCCAGGAAGATTGTTTACCTATGAAGTGCCCCATATCTATTGTAATGACAACTTTGACGTTTTTATTTGCTAAACTTTATTTTTATTCTTGTCGCCTTTCGTCTTTACGTTTATAAAAAGTCTCTTTTTTATACTCACCTTTTTTAAATTTATTTAAAAAAACCCCGGAAACCTCAACCCATTTTATATTTTATTTAATATTTTTATATTTATGTATATTTTTAATTCACAAAATTTTTCTTATATTTGTTGTGATATCAAGCTTATGCAGTCATTGCCTTGTAAACAGACACGGAAAGGTTTCAAAAGTTTTGTAACGACTTTTGCCCATGCTGCCAGAATGCGAAAATGGAGCAGAGTGTAGAATTACTTCTCTCTCATAAAAAAATGGGAATAATAAAAATTGATTTGATGTTTAAAGATCATTTGTTTGATATCAGTTATAACTGATCGATAAATTTTGATTTTTTTTTTGTAAACTACGATGGGTTTTTCGCCTGGACCTATAAGAATAACACTTGTCGGGTAGGCATATACCATATGTAATCTCAATTTGATCTTAGCAACGCATTCAGAATATTTTAAAGTAGTTTTGAATGATGAAGCCTTTCATTACTGTTTTTCTTTAAGTATCAAAATACATGTTTAATCCCATTCACTTTATTCTACACTCTAATTCGTAAAAATAACCAACTCCAATATTTACTCGACCTATCACAAAGTTAAGTTTGAACAGAATACAAATAATATGTCTTAAAAAAGGACATGGTAAGAGATGTATTCTAAATGAAGTTATTAGTACGGTGTCATAAATTCGTACAGTTCTTTAAAAATTTTGTCCTTTTTAGATCAAAATCTGTCATGTGATTCAAGTAGAAATCGGATAGAGATATTATTAATATAATTTTAATCTCAATAAATAAATCAACTTATATTTTGCTAATCTAGTATTTATTATAAGACCATATAAATCGGATAGCAATAACGAAACCTTATCAGGCACTTCAATTTTATTTTCTTTGATAAGTTTTTGAATTAAAAACATTGCTAAAGGCCATTTCATACTATTCAAAATGTATTACAGTGGGTAACAGAATTAAATGTGTGTGACGGATATTTTGAAAGGGCTGTCAGATTTGCAAATTATTTTAAAATTTCTTTGTCGGGTTTGAATTTTGATTTGTATCATTTTTTGCCTGATTTTTCTAAACAGAGCAAGCAAATTCAGGTCAGTTATATCCTTAAGGGACCATAAAGAATAAATGACTCTACAACCTTCAAGCCAATGAGCCTACACTCACTCGTATTATCAATGAAAGTGTCATAAATCTATAGCTTATAGTTGCCTGAATGTTTCATTTTTCAGCACTGTTTCCCTAAAAGTATTTTTTTGTTTCACTTGCTTACGCTTCTCAAAAAATTTTTAGCCAAAATGATAAATAGTGGATACCGGTAATTGGATACTCAATATGGAACTTATATTATATTATAGATGGGATTTCGTCAGATGAGTTCAAGATTAATACAGGGGACCGCAAAGCTCCGTTCTTTCTCCTACCCTATTTCTTTGCTTTCTAAATGACCTTCTTTGTCAAACTTTCAACCCTATATTCTCTTTTGCAGATGACAGCACCATAAGTCACTCGTATTCATTTTGCAATAGACCGAACCAGTTTGTGGTGAGTTCCAAAAGGCGAAATATGAATGATACGCTCAAACACGATCTCGCGGCGATCTCCGAATGGGGTCGTGCGAATAGAGTCGATCTTAATACCCCTAAGAAACACCAGAAAATAAAATATAAATGTCAAATAATAATTATAATTATTTAATTTTTATACAGGGTGTGCGCCAGGAAGGTATACTACTCATTATGATTTTTTCATGAAAATCGGGATTGTGGCGTAAATTATCTTGTGAAAGAAGCTCTTGTTTCAACTAAATCTTATAAGGAAACAAATACAAATCGTTGTGCCTGCCGGTGCAGATGTAAACCTTATCACATCATACTGAGCCCCTTAGAAGCAGCTGTGGCAAATCTGCTAAACATTTTGATTTTTAATTTATATAATATTTTATAAAATAAATTTCTTTTTTAAGATCTTTTTTCATATATTTTTTCTTTTCAATATTACGCTTTCCTTTGGAAAGCTTCTTCAGGAAAAAAAAAGATATTTATTAAAGATAAAAAAGATTGTTTAAAAAACTATAAAAATTATCATATAATATTTTATATAATAATAATTTTTGTTTTTAAAAAAATAATTTCCTGAAGAACCTTTTCAAGGGAAAGCGAAATATTGAAAATATATGTGATAAATTTATTTAAAAAGACCATTATTAAGATTAATACTTATATATTTCAGATTTTTAATTTATTTTAGATTTAATTTAATACAGATTTTTTTTCACACAGTTTATATTTTTTTTTTTTTTGTTCACAACAATTTCATCAAAAATAGTACACAATTGAAACAGCTAACTCAAATTTTAGATATCTGTCTTATATTTTATTAAAATGATCGATAAACTGGCAACGTTGTCATAATTCTGTTAGGGAATACCAACTTAGTATTCATGTTGTCTTAAAGTGATGTTGCCTTAAAATCGACGACTATGTTGCCGTCGCCAAACAGAATAAAGGCGAAAAGATAATATGTAAATACATTAGCTTTTGTGGCCTACAGACGATTCTCGTTTTCTTTTAATTTGCAAATGCCAAAATTATTTATTTTTGTGCGTGAATACAACCAACAAGTTGTTGCAGCAATTAAATATTTTTCTTTGGTTTCGAATTGAAATTTAAAAAACATTTTAATTGTTTCAATTCAAATTATATATTTATTAAATTAATGACAATATAAACGAATTTACTTAAAAAACCATTTACCTAAAGGCAAAGAATTATTTTCTACCCTTGAATCTATAAGTATAACCAGCACCAACTCTGTAATCGGGGCGACTGTTGCCATAAGGACCACCCAAATGTTGACCATAGCCAGCAGAGGCATCAATTGAATGACGCTTATTTTGACTCTCCCAAACTTTTTGGGTGGCACCAACATTCACATCAAACCCCTGTTTTCGAGAACCGCCAACAAATCCATTAACAGTCGGCAACTAAAACAAATAAATTTCCTTATTAATCATCTGCTCTTAAAATTGTTCTAGAAATATGATTTACAAAGTAAAACTTACATTTTTCTGGTTATTTGGGGGCGTGTATTGAAACTGTAAATAAAAATATTAAAAGAGATGATAAATATGCAATTAAATGTTTTAAGTCATGGTAATAGGTGGCTAAAAATTATTGTGTTTTCATAATGTAAAGAATTAGCTTTCTTTTTTTTTTGGTTGAATAATAAACAATTTGCTGAAATGACCGTTTTCTGAACTGATGCATTTTTGTACTTAATTTTGCTCGTAAAAGCGTGGCAAAGTCTTCTTTACAGTTCATTGTGTGTGTGTGTTAAACGACGTGAGATTACATATAGCTCCAAGGGATAAATTGTGACACACAACAATATTCATTCCACTTTACCCCCCTGGGGCACATTTATGGTCTTTATAGTACGGAACAGCTATCTAGATCTATGCAACTGGGGGAGAAAGGGAGCCCAGTCCCCTGAAGACAGGCAGGGAGTCAACTGGAAGCTCTACTTTATTTCCACGAGGATCAGTGACCCGCAGAGTTCATTATTTGTCTCTTTAGACATTTAATAGTTCTCTGACTGATCCTTGAGGTTGGCCCCTATATTAGAGTAACGTGGTGGTTCTGGTTTCGCGGCCCCATAACAGTATAATGGTTATTATGGTGGCCAGGATCATCTCACTGATAATGACACGCAAAGTGAATGATCCAGTCCAGTGAGCATGCTAGACATGTGTTCTGGACAGAAGTTGAAAGTTTCCAAGGTGTGATGGTTTGCAGCCCTGCATTGGAATCATTAAAGTTGCAACTAGGTGGTTCTGTTGCTTAGAATTATGTCTTCGGCTTCCTAGGACGTCTGTATGACGTTCCAAATTATATAATCAGATGGTTTGTCCACCATCTGATTAAGGCTACATAGCCAGGTGCGGATGTAAAACGAATCACACTATTCATTCCACTTTCCCCCCGGGGGCACATTGTTTTGACGGAATTTCACTGTCATTACATGTGTGAACGAGGGTAAAAGTGAGCCCAGTCCCCTTCAAGGCTAGCAGGAGCCAACCGGACAATTCCACTTTATTTCCACGGGAGCCATTAAAGCTCCAGAGTTCAGCTATTTGTCATTTTGGCGTTTTAGCTGTTCTCTGACTGATTATTGAGGTTAACCCTTCGGGAGTATCGTGGTGGTTGTGGTTTCATTGCTCTCGTTTGAGTTGTGTGGGCCGGATCATTCACTATGAACACAATGAATGGTCCAGGTCCAGTGAGCATGATTGCAGTTGTGTTCTTAAATTTTATTAAGCTTCATGCGTTCTGGTCCAGGAGTTGGATAGCCTCCAACTCTTCAGCAAGGAGTGAGCGGCTGCGGCCTGCTGTGAAGTCTTGAAGTTGCAACTAGGAGTGACCGGAGGATATACATATCTGAAGGCCTTCTAGAGCGAGGATGACGCTACATTTCATCCACAGTGGTATGATCCACCGCACGCATCATTCCACTTCAATATAGAGCACATACATATCTAGATGCCGTTTGCAAAAATTTATACACACTTGCAATACCGCCATTAATTTTGCGCCACCATTTATTTATTCTTGTTTTTTCTACAGTTATACCTTTTTGTCAGTGTTTTGGGCCATTACCATGGCTGCCATTCCCAAAGCGCAAATTATCAACAATTTCATTTTGCTAAGATCGATGTAAACTTTTGCAATTAACAAACAATTGATGAATGATAATACTTAATCAAATTGCTGATTTACTTATATGCTCTCTACGAGAACTTTTTTCAGAGAAGGGGATTTACTTGAAGGAAAAAATATTTTTTTTTTATACAGCTAAAAGTTAATGCGGTTAATATTTACTCGGACGTTGTTGTTTTTTTTATTTTATTTTTAAATATTTCTTTATTGTAAAACGTGTACTTTTTCTTTAAAATAAATATTTATTTATTTGTAAATTATCTGATAAACGACTTTCAATATTTATGGTTTTTTTAGTTCAGTGATTAAATTGTTTTGTCATTATTTTTGCATCTTTAAAAGGGCGCTCTGTAGTAAAATTTAAAATAAATAAAAAATTACAAATAGACCAACCAGCCAATATTTTTAAACATGTAAAATTCGTTATAATTTATTATTATGTTAGTAAATAAATATCTGTTATTCTTTTCAACGGTCTTTTTAATTAACAATATATATTTTTTTCGATATTTCGCTTTCCTCTGAAAAACTTCTTCAGGAAATTATTTTTTATATTTTACAAAAACAAAAAAATTATAACAATTTGAAAAGAAAAAATTTTTTGAAAACATTTGACAAAACATATAAAATAATTTTCTTCATACATACAAACATACAAAAATTAAAATTTCAAATATTTAAACAAACAAAAACAAGAAAACGAAATTTAAATAACAAATTTTTCTTATGAAATAATTATAACAAATTATGTGTCTTTTTAATTAAGTACCTATAATTCTGCGCTAAATTGCTGTGTCTGTTTTGAAATTTATTCTCCTTACATTTGGTACATTAACAATTTCTAACATTTCTAACATGTAACGTCTCTTGTAGTTTTTTTCTATATCTAATACTGATGTTTCATCAAACTTTGGATAATGATTATATTTCTTACAATGTGAAGATAAGGATGTCTTCTGTGTTGAAATATTCCTATATTTTTGGTCACATCTATGACCAGCTAATCTTGTTTTAAGTTTGTTCTTTGTTGTCCCAATATTATATTATTATTCTAACTATTGTCCATCGTTAGCCTCTACTTTTTCGCATCTTTTTGGTAGCATATGACTTTCGCGCCAAAAAAGCTGCTCCGGTTTTGATATAGAGTCCAGCCAATTTCTGATACTCTGGTCTGAAATAAAGAGTATTCCAGTAAGTGTGTTCTGCATCTATCAGGGCTATAGACGACTCAGTTAAAACTTTCCATCTATTGTTTTCCAAATAGTTTTTGACCGGTCTCCCAACATGTTGCCGAGCATTGTCATGATTGAAGAATATGACCTCGTAACTAGTTGTTTTTCTTTGATTGTTCTCTTCAAACGAGTTATTTGCCTGCGGTACAGATCCCATGTGATCATCTAACCCGATTTCAACAGCTCATAATACAAAACAGCCTTCTGGCCGGCGTTAATTTGCCTGGTTAGCCGGGCTTCACATATGACTTTTCCCCTAATGTATGCGTTTTTCACCACCACTAATAGGATTCAATAGTGACTTCTTTTCTTAGCGTTCAATCGTCATCTCCCACATGCAAAATTGCCTTTCAACGGTTCTCAGCTTTAATTCATATGGGATCCAATTTCCTTGCTTTTGAATGAATCCCATTGCTTTTGAACTTAGGGAAATGGCTTGTATGACTTCTAATGATAATGCAAGTTCTTCTTGGGGTAGAAAACAATCTTCGTCCAGTATTGCTTACAATTCTTCATTTTCAATCATTTTTGGCTGACCAAGCCCCTCCTTGTCTTTTGTGTCGAAATCATCACTTTTGAATTACGCAAACCATCGTACTCAAGTTTTTTGAGTTGGTACATGGTGACCGTAAGCTTTTACAAATAACCGATAACTTTCACCAGTCGTTTTCTGCAAATGAAAGAAGCTTATCAGACTTCCCCGCAATACATCTGTTTTTACACAAAATTTGACATTGCTATAAGCAATTGCAAAAAATGTGTATTTAGACCTTGTCGTCTATCAAACATTGAATTAGGTTTGTTCCCGTACGCTACTTTGGGAGCCCGCGGGTTCCCAAATTTACCCAAAAGCGTTCCCGTACACAAAGTTTGGGCAAGTGAGAGAGAATTTGAGAGAATAATATTCTTCTTTTTTCTGCCCAAAACAGCCCGCACTTTTTCTTCGGGCTGATTTGGTAAGATTGTAAATCAATCAGCTGTTGCATAAAATAAACAATAAAAATTGTCAGTAAACAAGTGTTCTTTAGAGTTGAAATAAAACTTTTTATTGAAGAATCCTGAAAAATGCAAGTAAATGCTTGACTTTTTTATTTATGTATGTATGTACTTATATATCTTGTATAAAAAACATACTAATGAGATATATATGTATATATGCATAGATAACTACATACATATGTACATATTTCCATAGACATAAAACAAGTAAACAATTTTGACATTTTATTTCGTGCTAAAAATTTGGTTTTTAGTGTTCTCGTACTTTTAAACGTTTTAGTCTCTAATTGAGAGTATTTTTTCATTACTCTCTTTTGCCCAAACGTTACCCAAAAAGTACGGGAACACAGCTATTGCTATAAGCAATTGCAAAAAATGTGTATTTAGACCTTGTCGTCTATCGAACATTACATTATAATGACATCCAAAATACCTTATTTGTCATTATTGACATAAACCACATATCTTAGTTGTGCCAAATGTTGTCCAAATCGACATTAAAATTTGTATATAAGAAGTTTTTTTTAGGAACTACGGTAATACTATTATGAGTTTTAGGCAAGTGGAGTTTTAGGCAAGTCAGCAATGTTAGCAGATTTACAAACCGATATACGTAAATTTAAGAGGACCGGGCATAAAATAAAATAGTTAAAGGTGCAGAGCTGCAGGAACTGCATCAAACATTGATCCTTTCACACCAACACTAATTAATGGATAGACATCTTATATCTCATATATCTCATCTAATATAAATAATATATTTCTCTGTAAGTTTGTTTGTTCGGGCGTCAATCAAGCCTTAATAACTGAAACAATTTTACTAAAATTTGTTTGGAAGTTTTTAAGAAGCTATAAATTATATTACATATATTCGAACAGCGGATCAGGAGGGAAAAAGGAAAAAGCTGTAATTTTTATGTGCGTGAATCATTTAAAAAGAAAAATCACCACTAAGCCGATTTTAATGAAATTGGAAATACAGGTTTTCCCTCGTGGAAAAATTTATGGTTAGAAACTTAAAACGGCTGTATCTCCGTAAATAAGAGGAATTTCGCAAAAATAAGCATAATTTGGGATCACCTGCAAAAAATCGATTTTTATATGAAAATTAAACTTAAAACGGCTGTATCTCCGTAAATAAGAGATTACCAACTCAACTGTAATATTTTAACATTTATTTATTAAACAATAGGGAAATGTTAAGCATGAAACAATACAATTTTAAGCAAAGTATTTTAATTGTAAAAATGTCACTGTATCACTTCATAAAAATTCAAGCAACTTTTTCTTGTAATCAGACTCCTTCGAAGACCGCCGTTCAGCTATTTAAATGCTAAATTTAAGGCTTACGGTATTGCTGCTGGCAATAAACCAGCATAATACGCTCGTAGTGGCCGTAGTGATAAAGACTTAGCCGCGTACAGCAATGTAATAAGTATAAGCTTGGAACATCAACTTACTGCCGTTCGCAATAACTGGGCATCCCTAGAGGCACTTTGCACAACATAAAGTTCTTTACCTTCGCGCTTATAAAGTTTAAATCGTTTAAGAAATTAAGCTGTGCGACGATTGTTAGTGTCAAACATTTGTGAATAGGCTGTTTGAAAAACAAAACGAAAACAACGCATTTTTATTCAATAATGAGGCTAATTTTTAATTGGGCGGCTATGAAAACAAACAAAATTGTCACATATAGGGCTTACAATTTTCACAAACAGTCCGCGAAAAACCATTACATCCAAAGAAAGTAGCCGTATACAGCGGCTTGTGTTCAGGCGATATCATCGCCGCGTATTTTTTTTTAAATGAACAAGGAAACTCCGCCACTACAGATTCTCTGTGCTACCAAACCATGATGATACATTTATTTGAAGCCGCATTTGGCTAATATTGACATTAGTGACGACCTTTGGTTTCAGCAAGACGACTGAAATAATTCAGTTACGGTAGGAGAAATTTCCCGGTCACGTAGTTTCTCGATTTGGCGATGTCAATTGGTTAGCCCGTTATTCTGATTTAACGCCACTGGATGGATTATTTTCTTTGAGGACATTTGAAAAACGAGATAAGCGAAGCTTTGTTGCAAAATGTGCTTAAAAATTTTGTGAAAAGAGCGGACGTCTGCCAAAGTGCTAAAGGTGAGCCTTTAGCGGACATCATATTTCATTTTTATTTCCCACATTTCTTCTTTAAATTGGGTATGATTTTACCATTTTTAGTGTTCTCCCTATAGAGAGAACAAGATGGCAAATAGCTGAAACCGGTTTGTTCACAAACCAAATTTGACGCGCGTTGACGTAAAATCATACCCAAAGAAATTAAACACCGTCAGAGAATATACGCACATACCAATATAATTCCTAACCTCACTTATTATAATAAATTAGTTTAATTTTCTTTTTACTTTGGCTAACTGTTTTGTACATAAAATTATCCTGGCATTGTAATTATGACTGTCTTGTTATGTACGAAATTACGAATATCGAAATTACACTTTTGATTACAAAATTTTGTTTCCGATGTGTTCGGTGTGAAGCTGTATAGTAAACAAGTGTCTACTAGGTTGCCTAGCGCCTAGAAATATGCTAAATTTAAAACCAGACATAGTCCGCTACAGTAATATTAATTTTTAGACACCAAAAGAAACTCGGTATTTATCAATCCTAAAAAATCCTGGCTATTCGGTATTTTCCCTTAGCATTCTTAGTTTTAATACTAAAATACAAATAACAATCAGACAATATGCGAACAAGGCCTGCATACGAAAATAATATTCGAAATCCTTAAGTACCATTTTTGACAACAAATTCATATTTTCATTCAGTTTTTATTAAAATTTTTTTAAAAAATCCTTTAGAATCTGTAAGTGTAGATACCGCCAATACGACGATCTGCTGGACTATTTCCATAAGGACCACCTAAATGCTGTGAATAGCCACCAGTAACATCAAAGGCATGTTTGCCATTACGGCTTTCCCAAACATTTTTCCGAACATCGGCACTGATGTCGAAACCATCTCTTTTATTACCAGCGCCATAAACAAAAACCTTAGGATCCTTTAAAATAAATACCATTAAAAAAATACAAATTAATTTTAAATATTTCCTACTTTAATTTAAATTACCTTCAGCTTTTGGACTGGTGGCTCAGCGAATATCGAGCTCAAAGCAAACACTAACAAAATGCAAACAAATTTCATTGTTTCTTTAGTTTGAGTAAAAATAGTTTAGATGTTTTTACGTAAATTGTAAATTTGTAATGATGATTTGAAAGAAATGAGAACCTCTTTTATAGTCATTTTTGCTTTCACTATATTTTTATTTATCAATATGTGAGGAGAGAAGAGTAATTAACATCATTTTTTCTCACGTTCTTTGCGATTAAGAAGCAAACAATAAATTTAATTATGTTTGTTCTTAAGGGGATTTTTCGTCTAGGGGAAAATTTAAAATATTCATTGAAAAAAATGATTATATTTTGTTTTTCCCCATTTTTTCTCATTTCATTGGCGCTACAATCTTTTTAAAATCTTTGTTTTATGGAAGAAATATTCTTCCAACCAACCGTATCCACTGAGAGTAACGGGACCGCAAGAGAGCAAAGAGTAGGTGCCCCTGTAGGCCAGTAGGTAGTGTAGTAGCTTGTCAGTATGGGGGTTGTGGGTTCGATTCCCAAAGAAGACCTTGGTTTTTTTCACTACAAAATTAAAAACTGACTGTCGGTGGGGCTGCTCAGCGATGAAGGCATAGTCACTGGTCGCTATGCTTTCTTTATACGGAATTAATTTCCGACTATCCATCCACTTTCACCATCTGTTTTATCTTTTCTCTATCCCTTTCCTAAAGAAACTAGCACGGTATTTGGCCAAATTGGCATTGTTGCCTGAAGTCTCTAAAAACAAAAAAAAAATGATACAAGTCCCATAACGGAAAACCTGAGGTGAGAATTGAATTGTCATCGTTCGACATTTATTTAGAAAGAAAATTGGAAAATTTGAACAATGAAACGTCGCAATCTTGAACAACGAATATAATTGTGAAAATTTACTATGAGTCTGATACGTCAACTCCTCAACGTTCGTAGCAATTTAGCAACACTAGAGGAACTTTGCGCAACATTTTGCATAAAGATTTTCATCTTATAAAGTTCAACTTATTTTAGAACAATGCATTTTTCCCAAAATCATCTTTAGTGATAAGATTTTTTTATGTAAATAAACAAGATTGCCGCATGTAGGTCTCACAAAATTAACAAGCAATCCTCGAAAAATCATTATATCCAAAGAAAGTAACCGAATGATGCAACTCTATACATCATTTCGATGGGAGTAAGGTGGTGGCTCTAGATATTTTAACAATTAAAACACGTTATTTAATTGAATGTTTTTGCATAATAAATTTGCAACGTGTCCATTTCATGCCTCAAATACACGGTCTGTTACCTGAAATACACGAATTAGAATATATACGCTATTTAGATCATTACAGGGAATCACCTGCCTTTGAGCCAATGTGCGATCTATTGTGGTCCGACCCATTAGAGGACTTTGGCATTGAAAAAATTTAGATTTCTACACGCACAATTCGGTTAAAGGCTGTTCATATTTCTATAGTTATGCAGCATGTTGCGATTTTTTGCAAAACAACAACTTACTCTCGATTATACCAGCACATGAAGCGCAAGACGCTGGTTATCGAATGTATCGGAAATCACAAACCACCGGCTTACCGTCGCTCACAAAACAATATTCTCAGCACCAAACTATTTAGATGTCTACAATAATAAGGCTGCTTGCTGTATTGAAATATGAAAATAATGTCATAAATGTACGCCAATTTAATTGTTCGCCTCATCCTTATTGGTTGCCAAACTTTATGGACGTTTTTACTTGGTCGCTGTCATTTGTTGGCGAGAAGGTGGCCGAAATGTAAGTAAATGTCTTGAATATTTGTTCTGGCGATGAGCTTATGACCGAATATGAAGAACCCTGCTCAGACGATGAGGCGGCGTTACGCAAAGAAGTCATATGCAACAAGATACGTGCCACTGGCAAAATGGCACGCGTCTTATCTGTTCTTCATGATTCATTTCGAGGTTCCCTACTTTTTTAAAGAATAAAAACACAGAAAATACTAATTTAATGCGGAATGTTTGTTATCATTTGAAAGAACATTCTTAGGCATTTGTTTTTTTTTTTTTTGAAGACTATGTCTTTCAAATGTTGGCTGCGGCTACGTCTCAGATAGTCCATCCATTGAGTTCCATTTTCGATGACTCTTTTGATCATTTCGAGTGGTAACTGACGAATGACACACGTGGTGTTGTGCGGGATTGTCCGCATAAACTATAGACTTTACATATCCCCACAGGAAAAAGTCTTACGGTGTGATATCACACGATCTTGGTGGCCAATCGACTAGCCTAAAACGTGAAATTATTTGCTCACCGAAGTGTTCTCTCAATAAATCCATTGATTGATGCGATGTGTGGAAAGTGGCGCCGTCTTGTTGAAATCACGAGCTTCAATTTCAGACGACAAGTCGTTGCATACGTCAGCCCGAGCTGCCGCAAACACCGCCGAATCGATTCTCCACGGTCTGCGTGTACACTCTCAGCTACGGCCGCTATACTTTCTTCACTGAATGCTGGACGTAGTCTATTCGATCGAATATTACCCAAAAATGATTCTTGGATCTCAAAATGGATGATGGTGTTGCGAATAGTACGATCAGTAGGTCTATTATGTTGACCATAAGTTGAGCGAAACTTACGAAACACATTCTTCACAGAACGTGAATTTTCGTAATAAAGTTGAAAAACCTTGTAAACGTTGTTCACGCGTAAGTCAAACAATACTACACACAAAAATAACATGACAGCTAGACACCGCTCACACTTGATCTGCCAAAAAAAGGCTATTGAAAAAAGTATCTCTACTTGAATCACACGTTATTAAAATTATCAAGGGCTAACAAATTTATACATGCTATTTTCGATTTTATAAAGTTCATGTCAATGTTCTTGTTAAACCGATTGAATGCATTCGAGTAAGTTGATAAGGGAAATTTTATATGGATTCGTGGTATTTACTGATACATGTTTTTTGTTATGAAGTAGCTCAGCCGAGTATCTTCAGTGTTTCTCATGTATGATCTTCAGACACTTATTTTGAATGATTTGTAATTTCTTTAAATCAGGTTTAGCTGTACTATACCAAATGGTATATGCGTATCTCATAGGCGCTCTTACCACGCTCTTAAAAATTAGATTTTTGTTTTCACAACGTTAAGAGTTGAACGTTTATTGATTATGGGCCACAGTACTCATCAATATGCTTGACATAATTTAGTTTTTGATCGAGACAAACTCCAAGGTATTTAACATCATTTCTGATTGATAAGCTCTCGTTTTTTAACTTTAAGTGTCGGTTTGTTGGGGAGACTTATTACAGAGAAATATAATGACTTGCGTTTTTGTGGGGTTAACTTTACCTGGTGCAAACATTTCTTTAGTATTGTTTTGGTTAGTTTACTAGACGTTATGCCGTCGGTATCATCGGCATAATGTGCGACTTTTAAGTACGAGGAAGAAGAGAATATAGATGTATATATGGAATAATGATACGAATCAAAAGTTTTCTTATGTGATATATTTTCCATTAAGATAACCAACAACCAGCAGAAATTATTTTAGCTAGATGGCACCTAATTAAAATCATACCGACAACAAATTGCGCATTATTTGATTGAATTAAAATCAAGAGCGATTCATTGCTTTCGAACAACTTTGATAGTTTGAACGTACGGGTTTGTTTTTTTCCCAAGGACAATTTTGTATGAATGTCGGCCGTTCTCTGTTCCTATCTTAGCCGGCAATTGGCTTAAAGTCATTGTTTTTCTTTTTTTTTAATTATTTTACAAAACACATAAACCCATATTTTGTTTTTTTTTTTTTGTAAATTATTTTTAGTTTTATTTTTCTTTTCAATCTTGTTTTTTTTTCTCTTATAAAACTATAAGACACATGCTTCTTTTATGTTATTAATATTGATGTATAAGATGAAATTGTTGTTGTTGACACTAAATTATGTAGGAGTAAATGAGTCATCATAAAATTTTTGCAGGAATGTTGTGTTTTAAATGTTTAATAATTAAATAAAATAATAAAATAAAAAAAAGAATTTATTATAAATATGAAAAAGAAATATATAAAAATAAAACAATAAATATATATTTAAATACATATTTCTTTTTTTTTTTAATGGACATAAAATAAACAAGAAAATACAACATGTAATATTTAATAAAGAGTGATTTATCAAATGAATTTCATTTGTTTTAGGAATGGATTTTTGTCTTTTAAAAATTAAACAAAATAATTGATTAATTGCTTAACAAAGCAATTAAATTTCCTTTCATTAAATACTAATAAATATTATTATAGTTTTTATTTAAACAAATTATTGTATATGATTTATTATTGTAGTTATAGTTATAGTTGTGATTGTTATTGTATAAAAGTTTTAGTTTTATAGGATTTAAATTACAATTTTCAATTTTAAATGGTTTGGAAATTAACACAAAACTTAATTTGGAAAGCAAAAACACATTTCCGATTTACTTTATAACTATTCCTCGAACAACTTGTACGACGATCTAATTCACGCAAAATATTCGAAAAAAAGTTCTTCAAACAAAAAATTTGGAATAAAAAATGTTTAAAACTATTTCAAGATATTTAAATAAATATTTCTTCTTTGATCATATTGAATCGTATGCAGAATTTGTCAGGTCAGACTTCATCCTTCTTGCCCAGTTTTTTAAGTCTTTTGTTCTAAATAATGTTTTTATCAAAGATGCGTAAAATATTGTTTTCATCAAAGAACCTCCATAACGCTGGAATGACTCTACGGCCAACGAAAAAATTAACGTAATAACGGCTCGGCTAACCTAATTTTAAGTTTCATCTAAAATTTAATTGAGGCAATTATTCTAAGCAGAGTGGCCGACGGTACACTCATTCGACCAATATTATCACTTTATAGAAACATAATTTTTCACAACGATAAAAACATTTTAACATTTGTTTTTAGGGTAAGTACGTACGTAAGTGAATAGTGTATTATTTGCAGAAGTTTTATGGTTAATTAATTAACTTACAAAATAATAAATTGATTTACATAAAAAAATAAAAAAAATGTAGATTTGCAAAAAATATTCTTAAAAAGTTAATTTTTTCCTCGAAATTCATTATTTCGAAATATTGCATGTGTACATGGCACATTAAAAAACGTTTGGCCTATTAATTAGGGAAACATATCGACTTGACTTTGCAGTGCTACAAATGAACTGTTTGACTGTACGAATATTTGTATTTTGGATACAACTGTTTTTTTGCAAACCTCTTGCAAATCACAAATTTAATTATTCTTTTACATCAATCTACAAGCTGGTGAATCTTCTTTCTTCAAAAATAAAATAGGACATTGCAATACGGTCGATGGTGATCAATATCCGATCATGGTTTTTGATTTTTTTGTTTGAAGGTATGGATGACATTGATGTGGGCGAGATGTGATTTCGACAGTATGGCGCTACGACGACCGCTATCATCAACTTATTATTAAAATCGAACTTTGGCCATAACTTAATTTCGAGAAATTTACCTTTCAATTGTCCTCCAGACGTGAAGTCACTGATTTATTATACTAATAGACAGCAACAATTGACCCCATGAGACCAACATCATTCATTTTATACGTTGCATACGGCCATCAATGCACGAAATAATGCTACAGACATGCTAGCCATATGTTCGAAATCATTTTTCGAGTTTAAGGACTTATTTTCGAGTTTAAGGACTTATTTCAATCTTTCAAGTATTAAAATTTTATTTTTTAAGTTAATTAAGTTAATCTACGTTAATTGTGCTATTCTCATAAAATATTTGTAATTCAAAAATTGAAATGTTTGTTGCTGTTGAAATTTGTTAGTTGAATATAATTCTTATTTAATCAATTTGACTTGAGATATAAGATTCTTGAGTTTTTTTTATAAAATTTAAGTAAAATCCACTGACGAACTATATGAGTAGTCATATGGATATACTTTCCCCACAGTAAAACATTAAATTTTTTTAATAATAAATAATTTATGAGAATACCATGAAATATTTATGTTTAAAGATAGATTTCTTTCAGCCATTAACGTAAACTAATTTAAAAATTATTCAAATATTAAATTTTTTGTTTCTCTTTTTGCGTTACTTTTTACAATTTGCAATGACATCGAGCTCAAAATGGCAAATGCATGATGATGGCTATGTTATATTTCACTGGATCTATATTGTCAGCCCTTTCAAAGCAATGTCCGATGAGCATATTTCAGGGAAACGAGCTCTCTCGAGAAATTTCATACATGATTCCATCTTGTAAGCTATATATATGCAATGAATTTCGTCAGGTCCCTACCTAGGCGTTAAGCCGATTTGGTCCTACTACTATAATCCTTTTCACAAATCCTTAAATCCTGGACCAGACTGCGAAGGTGTGAAATATAATACAGGGTGTCCGCCGGGAAGGTATACTACTTTGTTTATTTATAATTTTTGATTAAATGAAAGCGAATTCACTACACGATAAATAATGCGTTTTATTGGCACGTTGTTTCTCTCAAAAATATCACATAACTTTCTTATCTTCACAGTTGATTGATGATTGATTTTGATAAAATGTTTTAACGATTATCGAAAAATCTTTCCATAATAAATTTGCTACGTGTCTACCTTCACGACTGCGAAATATGAACTGTCAATTATAATGTTTACCAAAATGGTGGCACAACAAATTAGTATACATCCCGGCGAACACCCGGTAAGCCGAATTATCTGGAGATAGACAACAAATTGAATTTCCCTATCGAGTTCCTCCTATATCTTAGAATACTGCGATAGGAGGAATATGCGCGCTTAGCGCCCTTCAAGGCAAAGTGCATTATGGAGAATTTCCCCAAAATATTTCATTCTCTCCGAAACCTTGATTAATCCATGGCCAGGGATGGTATAAAACTCCTGCTGTTGACCTATGTATCATTAGGGTGCTTCAATACTTCTATTAAGGTAGAGCTTATTGGCATGGTTGATCAACAGGTGTTGATTTTTGAAATGCAGCTTCAAATCTTGATATCAAAAAATCACTAATAATAAAAAAAAAATTTTTCAACAAATTTAAAAAAAAACCTTAAATAAAATTGAAAATTGTAAAGTTTTTTATATAAAAAAGTGGTTTTGTTTTTTAATTAGTAATCGTTAGCTTTAAGAAATTTTAATGCATGATCTCTTAAATATTAGAAAAAGGTTTTAAGGCTTTCAATAGCGGTGTCTTTCTCATTTAATTTTCTTGTTTTTATTGGATTTGGAACTATGTTAAGTAAAAGTTTATAAAAAAGGCTTTTAAAGTAGTTGTCTTTTTTCTTATATAAATTGTTTTTAAAACAATTTTTTTCTCTTAGAAAATTTTTATATCTTAAGAATATTTTAAGTGTTAAAACAAAAATGTTTTTTGTTTCGTTTTGTGTAATTTTGTGTTATTAATATATAAAGTTAATTGATATTTAATTGTTAAGGGAATGTCGAGAAAAATAATAAATTTTTTAATACAAAAAGAAAAAAAAAAGAAAAACATTAAAAAAGTCGTTTTAGTGATTTGTTTGTTTTGGAGGGAATTTTTTGCATTCAAAAATAGAGAAGCATTACATACAAGAACAAAATTAAGTAACCAAAACTATTTGTTAGTTTAATGTTTGTTTTAAGCAAAATAAATAAAGCTACAATTATTATTAAAATAAAATAATTAGGTTAAAAAAATACTTGTAAATTAAATAATACAACAAATACCGATTAAGTGTGAAGTTTGTTTAATGTCACTTAAGAAAGACTGATAATAATAGAAACAAAGCCCTGGTTTTATAAGAGTTCAAGAAATAGCAAAGGAATAGAAACAGCACATCACATGATGCAACATAAAATTTGCCTTTGAAAAATTACAGAAAAGTTTTTTTTAAGGAAAAATCTATTTTACAAAATCAAAGTGGAAAATAATTAAAAAAAATATATTTTCTTGTTTTTTAAAAATAACAGAATAACTTTGTTATTACTTTTTTTGTTTGAACGAACTACTATTGTTAGAATAAATAATAATAATAAAAAAGATATGTGGATTCTCAATTTATTAGTTAATAAGACCAGAGTTTGTAAAAACCTTACAGAGAAACTCAAAGGCTGTTTTTGTATTTCACCACTGAATTAAATATAATAAATATTTTAACCTTTTCCTTAACCTATATAAAACGGACAGACAGAATTTAAATAATCGATATAGAAAAAGCAAAACTGTAAAGGTAAAGAAAAAATTAAAAAAAAAACTTCATTACAATTACTGTGACTCAAAGATGTAAAACACCATCACCGTTAGCACTGCCACCGCCACCACCACTTCCAGTATTATCTTCTAATGTAACGCCTGTTAAGTCTACAATCTCATCTTGATCATCTTGTTCTAATTCATCCGATGTGTTGGTGTGATTTGTATGATGGGAGCCACTAGACAATTGACTAGTACGTGAAAAGGAACCACGACGCGGAGACGTTAATGTACGCTGATTAGCCGGTTTGAAGGTAATAATAAGATTTGAGCTATTAGCCACCATCATGTCAGTAACCTGCCCAGAAGCAAAAAATGATAAATAAAATAAAAAAGTTATTAATATAATTATAATTAATTGACCTTTTTAATATTTTGTTTAAAACAAAAGGTCTTTATATAAAAATTAAATAAATTTATTTTTATTTTGAATATTTCGTCACACTATTGGGTGGCAATTTATTTAACAATGAATAAATAAAAAATTATTTTTGGAAGAACGAATTTTTGATTATTTTAAATTTTTTAAAAGAAAATATTTTTGATTATTTTGTATTTATTTTTCAAAAATTTTTCATTTATTTATTATTATTTAAAAAATAGTTTTTTTTAAAAAAAAAATTTTTAATTATTTTAAATTTATTCATCACCAATTTTTAATATATTGATTATTTAAAAAAAAATATTTCATTAAATACCACCCAATGGTGTGGCGAAAATCTGAAAATACAATTTATTTAATTTTTATATGAAAACCTTGTGCTTAAAAAAAATTATTTATCAAAAATTAAATAAAACATTAAGAATTATTTTTTTATTTATAAAAGCACACAGACCTGATCTAATGTCTTTCCTGCAACTTCAATACCATTCACTTCGATAACCTCATCATTGACGGCTAATAAACCAGTACTTTCCGCCAAACCACCCGGCACCAGTCGTGATATAAATATACCCGGTTGTTTTTCCAAACCATTGGGGGTTACGCGCACTGAGGTGCCATCTCTTATATAGAAACCCAAAGGTTTGTCGCTGCCATGTTTAAGCAACCGTACACGCCTGTGTGTTTCCGGTACAATATCCACATCAATTATTGCCGACACTTGACGAAAATCTAGTGGCATTGAAATCGGTGGTGCTCTCGGTTTACCCGGCGTTTGTCCTAGCATACTGATAATATTAAAATTACTGCGTTGTGGCTTTGATAATCCATATTCCATATCCTCTTCACGCTGTACAATAATGCGCAATATGGGCTGTGCTGTCTTAAGGGCCCGTCCGAAATTGTCATCGTTGTTAATGGGGAGTAGTTCATGATCGCGTGGATCAATGTAACGTATTAAGAATTGTATATTGGCCAGGCCATGCAATTGTCTGACAAGAGCATTAAATTTTTCAAAACTTGCTGGTTCTTCGCTACGTTTCAGTCCAAATCGTCGAAATTCTGCATCAAACTAAAAGGAATACAATTATGGATATAAGTTTTAGCACCAATTTTCATCAGAAATAAAACGATAAAAAAAAATATATATAAAAAAACTTAGTTTTCTGTAGGACAATATAATAGACACACCTATTATTTTTAAAGCGAAAAATAATATTCATATATTACTCGCAATACTTTTTGTTTTAGTCAATTTGGCATTAAAAAAATGTTATAGTATTTTCGCCAATTTTGCCCCATTCCTCATTCAACGCTGCTTTCAGATCACGTTGGCATTCGTAGTCTGCGATCCAAATCTTCCCACAAACGTTTAATGGGGTTTAGTCTGGGTACTACGGAGGATGTGCCGCATTATATGCAAGTCACGTCATAGGCTGTTTGCTTGGGATGTAAATGACTACGCTAGCTTCAATTTTTCGGCGCCTTTTTTATTATTTTCTTGCAAAATGTTAAGACTTGTCTGTAATTCAATTTTCCAGAAAATTACTCCCCCATCACCATACCTTACCGTTGGTGCAAGGTGTAGTGGTGTGGAGTGTCCATGAGGCCGAAAAATTTGCTCTCTTTTGAAAAGACCAACTGATTCCAGAAACTACAAGGCTTATTTGCAAATTGTTTTGTAAACGAAGTTCTTCATCCACGATTAATATAGATACCAATGGTGTTGGTCTAGCCAGTCTTGAGTTGTATTCAGCTTCATGTGGTAATCTATGTATAGTTTAAGGATACACTTCCTTACCAAAATCTTCTTTTATATTTGCAAAAAGCTGCAATGTTATTTTTGGATCAACTTTAACTTTCCATACTATTCGGTGCGCATTAAATGTGAAAAATTGAGCTGCTATCCTTTGACATTTATTTACTAAGAAGTTAGAAAATTTTAAGCATGGTTTTTTATACTCTTTAGCAAACAAATTTTTTTTTTTAAATTTACTAACATAATAGTGAAAATTTTACTGTATAATTTCGTAAAAATCGAGTAGCTTTTCTTCGTAATCAGGCTCCTGCTGAGACTGCTGTGCATAATTTAAGGGCTTTAATGGCTAAATACGGGGCTCACGTTATTGTTGATAACCAAAACAATACGTTCGTATGGCCGTAATGATGCAAACATAGCCATTTTACAGTAAAGAGATGAGAATGAGCCTGGATTATCAGCTCATCGATCTTTATCTTTACTACACGCTTCAAAAGTTTAACTCGTTTAATAAATAAAGCAGATCTACCATTTTTAGCGTCGAACGTTTGCGAGTTTTGTTTAAAAAACTGACCGAGAACGACGCAACGTCTCAGAAGAAGCCTAATTCCGTGAAGAAGCTGCTCGACTTTCACAACTGTGTGATTAGATTTACATCTGCGCCTGGCCATGAAGCCTTAATCAGATGGTGGATCAAACCACTGCATAATTTGGAACGTCATGCTCGTCCTAGGAAGCCATAATTCTATGCAACAGAACTTTCTAGTTGCATCTTCGATGATTCCAGAGCAGGGCTGCAAATCATCAGTCCTTGCTTAAGAGTTGAAGACTTTCCAACTCCTGTTCAAAACACATGTCTAGCATGCTCACTGGATCTGGGAACATGTCACCAGGTAGGTGTTTTTAAAGGTGAAATGAACCCGGCCACCATAGAACCATAAACTGATATGGGCCGCGAAACCACGAACTCCACGATACTCCCATAAAGGGCCAACCTCAATAATCAGCCAGAGAACAGTTAAGTGTCTAAAGAGACAAATAACGGTACTCTGCGGGTCACTGATTCCCGTGGAAATAAATTGGAATTTTCAGTTGTATCCCTGCTGACTTCAGGGAACTGGGCTTCCTTTTTCATCCAGTTGCACAGGTATAAGCTGTTGCTATCTCCAAAGACCATATATATGTGCCCCCGGGGGTGCTCGACTTTTACAAAGTGATACAGTTAAAATTCTTTTCTCAGAGCGTAGCGTTCGATGTTTGAAATTCTATTTACTAAATAAATGTTAAAAAATGTCAGCCCAATTCTTTACATTTAATAATTAGAGAGACAATTTCCTTCCTAACCTTAAATTTGCCCACCCAATATTTTATATTCAGCATTTCTTATCAATTTCAGGATTTATATTTTTAGTCCCGTCTTAAATAAGATCTTGCCAAAACAGATAGCAATTTAGTTGAAAATATTATGTTTTCTCTCGCAACACCTTTAAGGTATCTATTTACTTTTAAATAAATGGACAGATAAACTAACCTCTCTACTGTGAAAGAATGCGAGATGTTCTTTAAACTGTTATAAATAAATATTTTTAAGCAATAAGATAATATATAAGCAGTGCATTCAATCGTTTTTTCGTAATTCCAATTCTAATGCAAATATGAAAATAAAATATGTTTTAATCATCCTGTTTCAACAGTTTGTCAACATATCAACAGGTAGATGTTATGTAAACAACAAATTAATTTTAAAAAATTCAAAGGAAAACTACAAAACTATAGAAAAAACATATACTGGCTTAAATAAAATATTTAATTATATCTACTTATTCTAGCATGACCGTGATCCACCCATTTTATTTCATTTAATTATTTATTTGCTTAAGTACGCAACACACTAGAGAATATTTAAATCAAATAACAGTCAGCTGCACAGGTTGATTGATTTGCATTCTGTTCATGTAATAAATTATAATAATACAATGCATCACGGATACATTGAGCATTTAATTGAAGCGAACTTGAAACGGAGTGACTGACTGACAGCAACACTCGAACAATAAAAACAGTTAAAGAGGGAGAGGAGGCCAAAAACATTGTATGCACAACATGAATCATGCATACGACCGCAAACTCTACTTAAGATTTCTTTACGAAATGCCGTAAAAATATAAACATTTCTTAGAAAGCTCGATGGAGGTAGTTTTTGCGAGTAGGCTTTAAGTTTTCCCATTCAATGATTTTATGGTCACACTAATTGATTTACCTTTGATTTCACTTCAACGATATTTGTGTCTGCTGCATTTGGCAATGTATGAAATTTATTTTTCGACATTTTATTAATTTTTCACTCTTGGCCGTGTTTTCCTTTTTTAGCTTTTGAATTCATTAACAATATTGTTAAGATTTCTTTTTCTTTTTTTGTAATTCTTGAGGCACTTTTTGGTAGTATGCTTTTTATTGTTTAAGGTTTTTTAATGAATGAAATTTTTGTGTAAATTAAATTAAAAAAAAAATTAAAAAGAATAACTTGTATATAAATAATTTACAAAAATGTAGAAAACATGAAGCCACACACAATCTCACAAACTTTACAAAACGTCGTTTTGATTTTTCGACACTTCTCTTTCATTGTTATTTGTACTGTGATGCCAGATTTGTAAAAATATTTTCGGAAAAATTGAAGTAGCATAAGATAAATGTTTGAATGTATAATAAACAAAATAAGACTCTGAAAAATATTCATATATTCAAAAAGCCAATAGATAAAAAAAATAGTAAAAATTTATGATTTCAGGCAGTTATTTATGAATTAAGACAGTTATAAGTGGAAAAAATTTCTTAATATCAAACAGCTACAATTGCAAACACTGAAGAATCATAGACTAATTTAAAGATGTTTTGAAATACTTTTAAAATGAAAATTTAAAGAGTAAATATTGGTGATGTCATTTAGAAGGGCCCTAACTCACATATATCTACTTTTATAGGAGAAGTTAAATACATAAAAGAACTGTTATAATACAAAAGTAACATTTAATATATAAAAAACGTTATTTATTATTATTGCATTAAACTTTTGTAAGGTGTATTTGCGTAAAAAAAAACTCTATTTCGTAAAAATTCAAGTTAGGGCCTTTCTATATTCAACAAGTAATATAGTATAATTTGGCATAGTATTAAAAATAATCGATGCCAAAAAAAAGAAAACAATTTAAAGAGAAATTAAAAACTATATACTAAATTAAAAATATTTTTGATACACTTTCAATTAGCATTTCATGCAATAAATTTGGAGAATTTAAAGAATATATTTAAAAAATCAAGCTAACTAAATCAATGTTCCTAGTGCAAAAATTCTTAATAGTTTGAATACAATTGGAGAAACTATTCAAATATCTTTATAAACTCCAATGGAAACGATTGCAAAAACAAGAAAATGTGAAGGGTTTCACTCAACTTCAAAGGCATAGGGCCCCTTTCAAATGAGGCAACTTTACTAGCGCAATTCTTGTGTTTGTGGGTGTGAAAAGGAAAGACCGACCTTTCCTCTCACACTCACAATTAAAGTTGCCTATTCTGAAAGGAGCCTTAGATAAGTCTTTCAAAAAATCCATTAAACATATTCGATACAGCGAGTTACACAACTACAAATTTCGCAGTTGCATTTGCTGCCGTGTAGCAGCATCATAAACATTTGTGTTTATTTTCTGTTTTATAATAAATATTAAAAATTCGTTTAAAATTTAGTAATAATATGACTTAAAGTTACAAAGCCCAATAAAGCAAATCCGCAAAAGAAATAAAAATTTGAAAAATATGACAGCTGCTTTTAAAACTTTGTCAACGTTTTATGAGACAATTAATTGCCTTATGATGAGTTAGCAAACACCAAAACACACGAAATAAGCTATTTAAACAGTAACGGAATGGTCAGGCCCCTTTGCTTGGGTAGACAATTTGTCCGCCGGAAAAGTTAAAGTTAGAAAAGCTTCACCATATTATAAACCAACGAAAGGAAGTTACTTTTTGCTTGGTTTTTGTTATTACAATTAAAAATTTCCGAAAAACTTATCAAAAATTCAATAGTCAAGAAAAATAATTATTTTAATCTACGTTAATTAGTGCTAGATTCCTTTAATAAATATTTCATGATATTCTCATAAAATATTTGTTATTAAAAAAATATATTTTAAATGTCCATTTCACTACTGCCCATAGAGATTATCAGGGAATTTTACCTCAAAAAAATAATATTTTTTTGAATATTTGTATACTCTTTATAAACTAATAAAAACGCAGATTGGAGATGGCTTGGAGTGACAAAGTCGAAGTTAACAACAAATTTGGTTGTACATAAGTCAAATTATAAAGCCATAAAGGAAGCAACTCACTGTGCAATAAGTAATCATTGTCTCAATATAGGTAACGTAGAAATATTACAAGGGAATAATTACAAATGAGACGCGAAATCGAAGTTTTGCAGAAAATAGGGCCCAAATAAAAGTGAATTAGAGATAACAAAAATAATAATAACAATAATAATTGTCAAGTTTGTAGAGATGTGACTATAAATTTTTCTTATTGCAAAATCGCAATTTATACTGTACCACAACTAAATTTTCCTCCTGTGTAATGGAAAGAAACGCTGTTTTTCAAATGTTTTATTCTATTTTGTTTTGCTGTTTTTGACAGATTAAACATGCATTTTGTATACATTTGCAGTCTTTTTTCTTAATTTTTAGCCGTCAGTTTTTGTTAACGCGATTCTGTATATTAACTAAAAAATTAAATTCCCATCTAAAAATATTAACAACATGGATGTGCGCCCAAATCAAACTATATACATAAATAATCTTAATGAGAAAATTAAAAAAGAGGAGCTAAAAAAATCCCTTTACGCCATATTTTCACAATTTGGTCAAATTTTGGATATTGTGGCTTTAAAGACATTAAAAATGCGTGGTCAAGCTTTTGTTATATTTAAAGAAATAGCCAGTGCCTCAAATGCCTTAAGGACAATGCAAGGATTTCCTTTTTACGATAAACCCATGCGCATAGCATACGCTAAAACAGATTCTGATGTGGTGGCTAAAATAAAGGGCACCTTCAAGGAAAGACCCAAGAAATTAAAACCACCTAAGCCGGTGGCGCCGGTTGAAGACAAAAAGTAAGAATTGAATTTAAAGAAATAAAATTGTAATAATTTTCTAATTTTACAGAGACAAAAAGAAAAAATCTAGCAATGCCGAAAACTCGAATCCAAATACCCAAACTGAACAGCCACCCAATCAAATTCTTTTCCTTACCAATTTACCGGAAGAAACAAACGAAATGATGTTGTCTATGTTATTTAATCAATTTCCTGGTTTTAAGGAAGTACGTTTGGTGCCCAATCGACACGACATAGCGTTTGTAGAGTTTGCAACGGAATTGCAAAGTAACGCGGCTAAAGAAGCTTTACAAGGTTTTAAAATAACACCTTCGCATGCTATGAAAATAACATTCGCCAAAAAGTAACTTTATGAAATAGCAAGAAATCATATTCCATACTTTTTGAAATTTTAATCAAATGCATTACATGTAAATGAAATTAATTTAAATATGTATTAAACTACTAAAATTTAATTAAAATCTTATTATTGTAGATTTTTTAACTGAAAGTGATTGATAACACTAAAAAGGAAATACAAAACGGTACTATCAGCTTATTTCGGTTTTTTTTTTTTAACCACTGCGTATTGTTATTCCGTATTCAAGTTTAGTTCATAGTCATTGTCAAAAGCTGTTGTTCATATATCAGCGGATTAATTAGAATGGAAAGTGGTAGATCTCATTTAACAGAAATCATTTCTCTCCTCCCGATTTCATGAGTATTGTAAATTATTCCTCCTTGGAGTCTTGACAACTTAATAGTGAGTTATGAGTTAACATAGAAAGATCTATCCAGAAAATCTGCATTACATTCGGCTAGCAGCTAATTTTTCCTGTTTTCTAAAGAAATTAACAAAAACATTATCTTTCTTAAGATAAGTTTCGAAATTAAAATTCCGCGAATTCAAACCGGCCGAAAACGAATCATTTGATTACAATCTTAAAACAGTTCAAATAATTAATTTGAAAAACTAAAATTTTTTCGAAAACAATGTAAGGAACAGGATTGTACTTAAACATTTCTTTATATTTGGTCTCTTCATTCTTAATGTTGTGACGATTGTTTACTCTATGCATCTCGTACCTCTTCTGGTTCTACAGGAATTAGATAGTTTAGAAAAAGAACCTAATAATAACTGTACTACGTAATTTGTGAACCCAACAAAAAACGTTTTTTTACTAAATTATATATTTTCATTTAATCTACGTTAATTTGTGATTCAATTCTTTAATTTGTGATAAATATAAAAAATAAATATTTTATATTTTCATAAAATATTTATAATAAAAAAATATATTTGAAACGTATTGCTGCTCATATAGCTTATATAGCCAAATTGATTAAATGAGAGTTTTCATTGAACCAGAACTCAAACACATTTCTATACAAAAACACAGCAAACATTTCGAAAACAAAAACACATTATTATCAATTTTTGTATGTTAGAGTTTCCTTTGGAAGCCAATCATATGTAATTTGAAAAATAAAGAAAACATTTAATGAGCTATATGAGCAGAAGTGAAATGGCCATATGAATATGCTTTCCCCCACAGTAATACTTTTCAAATATATTTTTTGAATAATAAATACTTTAGGAGGATATCATAAAATATTTATTTTTTAAAGGAATCTAGTACAAATTAACTTAGATTAAATTAAAAATGAGTCCAAAAAATAAAAGTTGATTTTTGAAGTATTTCCTAAACGTTGGAATTCTTTATAAAGGCATTTTAAAATAAACTTACGAATTTACGAATTCAAATCAAATTTTATTAAAAAAAAAGAAAATAAAACAAGAGATAAATTTCAATAAATTCCATAAATTTTAAAATTAAACAAACTATACTTGATCGTTTACAGTAAGTTCCAAAACAGACGTGGGATCTGGCAATTCATTTTCTGCAGGCTCTACGAAAGTTTCATCATTCGCCAAAGCAGCTTCTTCTACTTGGTCAGACAATTCTGGCTTTTTATCTTCCACATACTTTTCGATATTTTTTACCAATTTATCCCCATTACTGCCCACCAAAACATCAATTATCTTTTGTTGTTTTATAAACACGAAAGTGGGCATACTGGTTATATTATAACTCATGGCTATATCCTCACAATCATCGACATTGACTTTCAAAAATAGGGCATTGTCTACATATTGGGCTGATAGTTCTTGCAACTTGGGATCAATAATTTTGCAGGGACCACACCAATTGGCATAGAAATCAATAACCACTAATTTATCACCAGCCCCTTCCAACTCCTGTTGAAAATCTTGTTTATTTAAAACTGTATAGGTCATGGTGAGCAAATATGCGTATAAAATTTTATTTAATTTTAAAATGATTTTAATTTAAAATAAAATTTGACGAATAGTAATTTTCTATTGATTCAAATGAAAGTTTTTCAACGTTTGACAGTTATTTGATATTTTATTATCTCATGCTACATATTTTGTTGCTTACAAAAATTTATGTACAGAAAAATGTTTTGGCGATTATTTTTTTTCTTTTTTCTTTTCCTTTTCCTTTCCTTTCGCATTTTCTTTATCTTTATCTTTTTCCTTCTCTTTCTCAATTTCTGTTGTTACTTTTTCACTTTGTACTTCTTCGACTGATTCATCATTTAGTTCCGGCTTTCCAGCATGCTTTTCTAAAGATGTCGTCAAGGTATTTAAATTACTGCTAGAAAATTGTTCCAATTTCTTTTGATTTTTCAATAGAACAAATGTTGGTATGGCCGAAATATTGTACTCTAGAGTTAGTTCTTCAAATTCATCTACATCTATTTTGACTAATAATATCTTGCCTTTATATGAATTTGCCAAATCTTCCAATTTTGTACCCATACTTTTGCAGGGTCCACACCATGGCGCAAAGAACTCAACCAATAGCAAACGATTACCAATTTCCTTAAGTATGTATGGAAAATCGTTTTTGCTTTCAATTATAAGCATGTTTGTGTCTAGGTTTATGTTATCAGCTGCTGTTGATGAAGTAGGCACATCAGTTTTTAGCTCTTCTGGCTTCGATGCATTTGAAAGCTTCTTTGAAGTCCTACCTTTTGTGGTTGATTTCATTATTGTAAAATACAAACAGAAAATTTCAATTTCAATTTATTTGGAAAATATATTTTACTTATTTTTGAAAGAAGAGAGCTAAAGTTTGCTGTAACAAAATATAAATAAATAAATAAAATATTTTTTTTAATTGAAAGTTTATTTATTTCCTTTGCTGTAGCATTACATTGTTTGGTAATAGCATTCGTTTCCACAGACAAGGGCTTCAACTATAAAGGACAAGTTAAAAAATTAAGCTTCTATTCAAAGCTGGCAAATATTTTTGACATTGTTTTTATAAGTATTGAGAGAGATAATCCTGTTTTTTGCACTAAAAAATATCTATGTTCTATTTCATATATTTTTTAAGAGCCAAAGTGTTGTATTGGTCTCAAAAAAATATTAAATAACTGAATGAGCTTAAAAACCGTTATAAATTGCAAAATATGTAATATTTTATGGTTTTTAAAAATATTAAAATTAGTACCAATTTCTTGGAACAATACCTTCGTTTGGTAAGAGCTGGCATATATCAATGTTTGTGTGGTGTTTTCCTCTCTTTGTTGAGAGTTTATTTTGTAGTTGTATCGTTTACCATAAGGTCTGTTAAAATTTTCTATGCTGTTAAAGATGCATAGTGGCTGTTCACACGCTGCAACATTTGATTTTTCCATTAGAAAGAAAGAGAGGGTATACAAATTAGATAGGTTTCTATTTCACTGCAGTGCGGAGCTGCTTGTACTCGAGAATTTTGTTTTATATTTACATTCCTAATCATACTTATACACAAAGTTGTATTTTTTGTATTTCTGACATTCCTTTTTATTCCCTGTTTCATTGTTAAAAAATGAATGTTCAAATTTCGTCATAAAATTGCCGGTTATTTTTAATTATAAACATTTTTTGCTAATAGTGTTGTGTTGTTAAACATTTTTTCCCTCTTTTTAACTGACATCAGAATCCCATTCAATGCAGTTAGATATATACTCCAGTATATAATATTTTTCTTTTACATCCATTTTTTTCAATAAACTTTTTTCTTTCAACTCAATTTTTTCATAACTTCAATGAAATAAAACGTCAACATAAACGAATTTTGCGGCAAGCACAGCACGAAAATTGTTATCACAAATTGCTGCGTGTAGACATTAAGTGCGGTTTTACACACATCAACTTTATACTTTATTCAACACAAAAATTTTTGTTCATTTGAATAAATACACAAAAATTCAATGCTGATTAAATTCATAGTCATTTGCTTAACACATCAAATTCTGATTATCAGTAAAAGAACAAATCATTTTATGAACAATTTCGCACAGGCGAGAGAAAAGTTGTCAGTAAATTAATTGCATCGGAACGTTCTTATTCTCATTAATTCATACATGTTTGAACCGACCTTCTGTGTGGCTTGAACAATATGATATACCACAAATTCAAACAACATACCCAATTCATATGTAATATGTAAATATGTAATATTTTCTTTCTTCGTATTAATTTACCTATAAAGCGGACTGTATTTAGGTAATTATTATTTTGGAAAATTCTCATAAATAATCGTTTAGTTCATTTACACTTTTAAAAGAATGGGATGAAAAAAGAATCAATCAGTTAAAAAAAATGTAAGTAGAGCAAAAAAACAATAAATTAATAAAATTTTCGCAGTTGTAAAATCAAAAACAAGAAGCATAAATTGTTCAAGTAATCAGTAAAGTTCTTAATTATTATACCTTAAGTTATAAAATAACCCTTTCGCTTGTTTCGGAGTAAACAAGTTATAAAAAATCTTTAGCAGGTAATAATGTGTGCATCATAAAGATTTCGCAAATTATTCAAATAAGCATTTTTCTGGAAACTTATAGTAATTAAGAGATGGAAGAAAGTCAGCGATTATTGTTAATAAATATTTCAACTCTTAAAGAATTAGTAGATTTATGTGATGATTTTGATACCATATTTAAAAAACTGCAACTATGCAGCTCTCCCTCTTTATATTACGTCATACCGTCGATTCAAAAAGTTAACAAAATATGTGTTCCTAAGACTACAAACGTAAGTGCCGTAGCTTCCTTAAAGGAACAAATTAATAGGAATGTCGAAAAAATTTGGTTAGCAAACATAAGTTTATGGCATAAAACAGCATTTTATTTGTATCCACCTGCTAACAACTTTGAACATGCCGATTTGCATGAAATTAAAATCTTTTGCATTTCGTTAATAAACAACATTGCACTATCAATGCCATCAACATCATCTTTAACAGAAATTCCATCTACCCCTGATTCCGCAACGCAATTTTCATTTGTGGAGAGTAGTGTTTCAACTTCGTCCCAATTCCAAAAAGATGTTAATTTCTTTTTTCCAGAATTGATCCCAAGCCATACCTTAACCACTCCTAATTCTCCTGCAGAGGAAATAGAATTGTATTGCAAGCAAAATGTTATACTACATGAAGAATTTAATGTAATCAGATGGTGGAAATCAAATGAAAAGTCTTTTCCAAGCCCTTCCAAAATTGCAGTGCAAATTCATGCCATTCCTGCTAGCAGTGCAGCAGCAGAAAGAGCATTTTCATTGGCTGGAAATGTGGTTACAGAAAAAAGAAATCGTCTAGGACCAAAATCTATAAATAGTTTATTATTTCTTAATTCATATTTTAAAAATTTTGAAGAAAATAACCTTTTTATAATTTTAAATTAAAAAAATTAAATTTTTAAGTTAAAAAGTAAATAATTAAATAATTTTAATAAAATGTTAAGTTTCCACTTAAAAATAAATGTCCCGTTTTTTATTAATTGCACTGTTTTTGTATCATGTACATCAAAAACAAGTGTTTGTTGATAGGAATGAACGAATTCATACACAATGATTTCTTGCTTTTTGTATTGCAATGTTATTCAAAATTTGAGTGTTGTGTGTAAAATAAGACAATGTTGAACATGCAAGTGGTTCGCTTGCCTTAAAATGAACAACGCACAAAAAAGCTTGAACAAGTTTGATTACTGAATTTATTCACAGTTTAAAACAGATCATTGTTATGAGTCAACCGATGTGTGGGTTGCTTTTGAATGAGCAATAAAAATGAGTATGAGTGCAAGTTTGATCAGTTGCAAATGAATATTTTTTTGAGCCTTTGCTATTGTTGAACGCTTTTCTAATCAACAAGTGAAGTTCTCTGATATGTATGTACATAATTACAAAATTCAGCGGTTTCGAAGCACATCTTCGACTCGGCAATAACAATAGAATTTCGTTTTTTTTTTTCAAGTGACTTTGTACGCGTTAAATCTGTAGTTTGACTTGCAGGAAATTCGAATGATTTTGTTATTCAATCGAAATACAGAGTAGCTAACTTCTTTAAAATATACATAAGACAGCTGTGTTTCTACAGTATATTTGCTGATTCCTTTCGTCTACCAGCGAAATAGAATAACATTCATGTAGGGTTGTATCGAATGATTTTTTTTTATCCAACCGAAATACAGAGAAGCCACACTGCTTTAGGATAGCCTTATTAGGTACCTAAATATATCAGGATCATTATGCAATGCCTTTTTTTACTTAACAGGATGCTTGTGCGTTGAGTATAAATTCAGTGCAAAATATCACATAAATTTCACCACATACCAAGATTTTTTTTTTCAAAATTCCTTCTAACCTTACTTTGCAGCGGCCAGGAAATGTTTTCACAAGCTAAATAATACAAATTGTGTATTGTAAGCTCTAAGAAACTTACTGCTAAAAAATCATATCATAATCATTTTTAATATTAAATAAATTTTCCACAAGACACACTTTTCGAAGTAAAACACACTTTCTACATCAAATGTAGTCCAAATAAATTAGAGGAAAAAAATTATTTGAAAAGTTTATTTTAAAAAAGAAAGTGTCCTTTACTTGGGCTTAAAATTCTTAAAATTGTAGATTGTCTTTGATATTCACAAGAGGCGAAAAATCTTTACGTTTTTAAGATTCTGTTTCCAAGTACTTATTTGTCATTTCGTCTACTTTTTCAGGTTTGCTGCCACTATATTGTTCCAGCTTTTTGCCATTCTTCATAATCATAAACGCAGGCATTTGTGTGACATCATATTCAATGGCTAATTCCTCTAATTCCTCAATATCAATTTTAATAATTTTTACCTTGTCCCCATATTTTTCTCCCACTTCTTGTAGTTTCATGGCCAAGCCTCGGCAAGGTCCACACCACTGAGCATAAAACTCCACCACAAGATGTGTATCTTTCATGGATTTTACAATTTCATCAAACTCTGAACGGGTATTAACTGGCATTATTATAGATTCGTTTGCATTATTAGTGGCTTTTTTATTCTGAGCAGAAGGTTCAGCAGGTTTCGATGATGACGCAGGCTCGGACATTTCTCTGTTATTCAATTTTGAATTTTTTTTATTTTATTTTGTCGTTACTGGGATATTTTTTTTTGTTTGGTATTTGTAAAAAAATTTTAGTTTCAGAGTTTCATTTTTTGTTTTACAAAATAATATATTTAAATTTTAATATTAAAAGAAACTATTTTGTTAATAGTTTACGAAAATCTTCATTGCTTTTTGAAGGTCCTGCTTCTGGCTTAGCTGCCGTCACTGGCCTGTTATTTAGATTTTTTCTTACCACATTTGGTATCAATGACATTCTGGGCTTTAGATCATTGCTTTTACGTTTAGGTGCCAATCCCAGCAATTTAATGGGATTTGTTGAAGCACTGGTAGTGGGTTTAGGAGGTGGAGCCGAAATTGCTACGGATATCTTTAAGGTAAAAAGAAAACAGTTGTATAACAATTTATTACTTCTACATTTAGTTTGTATTTAACTTACGTTATGACCTCTTAAATTTATATTATCTGTACCAAGAACAGCCCTACCCGCCGAAGATTCTTGTTCGTATTCCACATAAGCGATTTGCTTAAATTTTCCAGACCTGCAAGAAACAATTTAATTGCATTAAAAAAAATTAAACTCGAATTGAAATTGTGTTTATTCAACAGCATGAATAAGGATATCGCTATATAAGAAGCTTTAAAATCTTTAAAAATTCATAACATCCTTATGAATAAAAATGGATGTTTTAACTATCAGCTGATAAAAGTCACAGAGCTGAAGTGAAGAGCTGTAGTGGGTATATTTGAGGTTAGGGCGGCAATTAATAATGGAATATGAAATCGGGCAAATGTCCACCTCTAGTGCGTCGGCGAACACCCATCCTTTTCACAAAATATTGAAGCGCACATTTTTAACAAAGCTTCGTTAATCGAATTTCATCTATCAGTTGTTTGTGGGTTGTTTCAGCGGCGTTAAGTTACAAGAACTAGGCGGTCAATTGACGTCTACCAATCGAGAAATCATGCGATCGGGAAATTTCTCATGCAATAACTGAAGTGTCTGGGCGGCTGTGAGGCTGGTGCTACCGTTTTGCTGAAACAAAAGTTTACTGACAACAACATTAGCCAATTGTGGCCACAAAAAAATGATAATCATGGTTTGCTAGCGCAGAGAAATCACAATGAGGCCGTTCCCTCACTGATTTTCGAAAAAAAAAACGGTCGATACGGTCACTTTTTTTGGTGTAACGGTTTTTTGAAGACTGTCTGTGGATTTTGCGAGCCCCATTTTTGTTTACATAACCCGTAATTGAAAATTAGCCTTATCACTAAAAATGATTTTCTTGAGAAATGCATTTTTTTGTTCAGTTTTTCAAACAGCCTATTTCAGGCTCATTATGTTGGCATTACTCCGAGCCTATTATTTTGGTGTACTTTCAACAGTAATGTCTGCAGCCTTGAATTAAGCAATTAAATTACGCACAACGGTCCTAGAAGGAGCCTGATTACGAGGAAAAGCTGCTCGAATTTTACGAGTTGATACAGTAAAATTTTCACTATTTTGTTAGTAAACTTTTTCATAATTAAAATTCTTTGCTCAAGAAAATAACGTCCCATGCTTAAAATTTCCCAAACTGTCACAGATGACAGCTCAATTTGGGACATTTAATCATTTGGCAATTTACTTCTAACCTTAAATATAACCACCCATTATAACATACAAAGAAAGTAAAAGAAAGGTAATGTTACTTAAACCTCTTTGGAGCTTTAGTACTTCTTTGAAATTTCTTATAAGCTTTAAAAATATCACGCCTTCCTCGCTTCATTTCCATTTCAATTAAAAATCTGAACTAGAATAATTTGTCAAACTAAAAACCATTTCAATAACGTACAGAGTAGAAATTGTGTGACAAAATTTATTTTGCTTTGAAGCACTTTTTCCTGTGTACTCATTTTCGGCAAAATCCTATCACAAAAAATTTCACCACCTTGAAAAAAACATTTTTTATACAACAGCACAATAGCTGCTATCGAATGTTATGGCGAACGAGAAAGTGCATATCCTTCTGCTGGTGGTATTTAGTTTTAATTATTTACTTAACAATTGATCATCTTATATAACAAATTTGGGCCTAACTAAGGAATATTAATTCAGTTTAAAATCATTATTTTTTGATAGTTGTAAACGGCCATTTAGCTTGTTATTTTAATCCTTAAAGGAAAAGGTGTTATCGGCTTGTTAGCCAATGTCAACAATTTAACGTGTAGCAATTTTCTGTATGAATAGTAACTTTTCTTATTATTCCTTCTTCAAGAAAATAACAAAATACGAAGTAAACACGGTTCAATATGATATCATACAGGTATGATCAGTTGTTTAACTTCACTTAATAATAAACATAAATTATTATTACTTTGTACCATTCAGGTAAGCGTATGCTAAAAGGTTTTTTGATAAAATTATGGTGTAAAATTGTCTTGACAGGTGTTTGTGGAATTTTACTGGGCGATGAAAAAATTCGTACTATTCCACCTCCAATAGGAATAATCTATTTTTTTTCTCAGCAGCTATTTATGCCGATATGAATTTTGAATTTGTCGCTTCCTAATTGAAATGCGACACTGCTCCTGTCAACAGGCATCTATTTGTCAGCTGATTTCTGTAAACAGGCATTTCCTGCTATTTCCCTTTAGAAACTCTTTACAAAGACTTTCAAATAAAAAATTTGCAAATTTTTAATTTTGTGCTCTCCAGTTGCACTTTTTCCAGGGGGGACTACAAAGTAGTTTCCTACTCCTTATAGAAATTGTAAATTTAAAAATTTAATTTTGGCAATTTAAGTCGTTTCAAATTTTACTTACTTGTGATACACAAGTCTAACAGCCTTTATCTTGCCATATTCATCAAATATTTTTTCCAATTCCGCTTGATTGCAATCCTGAGGCAGACCTTTAATGAATAATTTATGCAATTCTTTGTCAGCGTTATATTTAAATTTCTGACGTTGTTCTTTATCACGTAAAACACTTGAAACGAATAAGGGGCGACCATTTATGCTTTTACGGTCCAAAGATAAAGCATTTTTTACATCAGCCTAAAAGTGCACTTTAAAGTAAAGTTTAAATGAAAATTCATTTATTTAACTCACTTCTGATTTCAATTCGGCATAACCAAAACCACGACTCTTACCATTCGCTGAACGTATTAATTCGAATTTAATAATATTTATTTCCGGCAAACTTTGTACAATTTCTTCTTCGCTTAAATTATAGTCAAGATTTGACAGGAATATACGTAAATGATCTTTTGTTAGATCAATTTCTTGATGTTCGTGTTCTTTGAAATTAGATTCCTTTATCGGTGATAATTTACTGAAATTTGGTAGTTCTTTTTGTGATATTTTTGGCTGTTTAGAAGGGGATATAGTTTCTTGAGAAGATAATTTTCTTTTAGCAGGTTTTTTTGAGGAAAAGTTGCTTTTAGGAGTCTTGTTTAATGAGTTCTCCAGCTGTTGATGCTGCTTAAAGTAGTTACATTCTTTGACACAGTTTTTTAAAGTTTTTATAGTGCCATTACATCTTTCGAATCTTTCCCAAGCCGAAGCAATAACAGCCGGATTATCTAAGCCGGGAGTATGTAAGGCCTTACTAAAAACTCTTTTGTGAAAATAAAAAGTTATTATATATTTGTTAACAATTAAAAGTAATAACCAACTTACTTTCGCGTTGCTTCTAAATCGCGTCTCATTTCTAGTAAAGCAAATTCTATCCATAGACCTGATTTTGTAGAATTATCAGAACTCTCTAGGAAAAAAATATTATAACTACAGTTGTTAAAAGTGTTATTCCGTACAAACCCATTACTGTTGTCCATAATTCTTTTCCTCTCTTAGGGTCCTGTAAAGGACCATATTCTAATCGCCCCCAAAATTGTAAAATCTCACAATTACAATCAGCCAATACGCCCCACTGTTGACCCAAAATGGTCCAGCCTAAATTGAAGTTTTTCCTTAAAATTTCACAGTCATCAGAATTCATCCAATCTGTTTGACGCCGCAAATATGTCAAATATTCTAGCCAGATAGACACAATGGGTTCTGGTGTTTGAAAACCAGCTGCTAAGGAAGACTCTAATACTTCTTGCACCACGGTTATAGGCTTTTCCATCTTCTCTAAAACTAACATGCGTTTTATATATAATTCCGGTGACCAAGTGCAATTGCGTAAGGCCCTTTTGCACACGTCATCAGATGTTTGTTTAAACATGGACAGATTTTGTAAATCTTTAGGACGACCATATGCATCTCTGTGCTCTATAAAATCTATATAGTTTAACCAACATTCTACATTAAGACAGCAATCCGCCACCATACGTTCATAAATGGTTTGTAAAACATTTTCATCTAGAAACTTATCCGTATTCTTAATATACTCGAAATACACTTCAGCTCTTTCTCGGTATGCTTGAGTTTCTAAACCTTTTAGTTTTTCTTCATATATAAGAATTCTAGCAAGATGGTCTTTGGCCTTAAAATAGCACCGATCGATTTCCGACCAGACAAGAGCGTATTCTTTTAAACTTTCCTTATTACGTTCATAATAAACCTTTAATTCTATATAGGATTCTTCCATTCCATTTAGAGGAAATCGAAGTTCTTGGAGAAAACTTTTTATGTAGCTATTTATGTGTTGAGGAGAGGATAAATCTTTTGCAAATTTTTGACGATAAAGCTTAAAGAACTTTCTACCCCTCATACAATTAAGGCCATAAGTGCCTAAAATGTCTGACCATATTGTTTCGGTATCTTGACAACGCTCAGCAAAGTCGGCAAATTTAAGGGCTATATCGCAAGCTAAAAAAATATATATAAGTTGTTGAAAAGAAAAAGCAAAATTTATTTTAAACCTACAATAATAATCCTGCAAAGCTTTTTGAAATAACTCCTTTACATGCTCAATTTCCTTGGGTGATTGAGCCACCGTCAGTTCTACATAAATATATTTCTGCCAGAGTTCTGGGCTTAGGGGATAAACCGTGGAAAACTTATTGTAGGCACTGCGTATATTGTTTAGCTCGCCGGTGGCACTGCATTACACAAAAGTAACTTGAAATTAATTTAACATTGGAAATGATCTAACATTCTACTCACTGTGATAATTCACATAAACGCACATATTTGTCATAAGCATATTGGTTTACTTCAAGTTCTTTCAAAATTGTTTGGTATTCTTTAATAACTTTTAATTCTTCATCGCCATCATCACTACTTTCTTCTTCTTCTTCATTGGCATTGTCAGAAAACAAAATCTCTTTTTCCTCCAACAATTCCGTTGAATCTTTTAGCAGGTTATCGTTTAGTAAAGAATTATCATCAATTAAGTCCGTGTTGCTGGTGGCTGAGGGAGGCTTTAATGCCTTTAAGGCATTACTTGGCTTAACTCCATCGCCTTCATCATCAGATTTAAGAAGAGCCTCTTCCTAAATAATAGCAAATTATGAATAATAATGAATGGATGACAATTACATATTTTCACCATTAAAATGTTTACCAATTGTTTTAATTTCTTACCTCTGCCTCATCTATATCTTCATAAGAATTTTTAGTTTTAGTGGACATCTTTATTATATGTACATATGTAGCCTTAGGTATTTATATTGATATTCTTTCAGTTTTAATATTAAAGAATTATCAAGATTGAGTGTGATTTATTTAATACTCGTTCATTGCAAAAATGTAAACGAAAAACAATGCTTTAGCAAACAAGTTGCCAACTGTGCTAATATAAATGTCATTTTCAAAATTTCATATGGCAATGCTTTAGTATACAGCATTGCATAGGAATAGATATAGTTTGCGGAATTCAAATAAAGTCTTTTAATATCAGAGGAATTCACCATTTCTTTCACCACTATCGGCTGAATAAGAGTGGTTTTAAGTCACAATTAAATTGTAAATTGTCTAAGGAATATTAACGAAACAATCCGGTAGTAAACCGTTGCAGAATTTCTGACGGCAGAGCTGTAATATTGAAGTGTTGCACAAAAATTGATATAGTTTGCAGAATTCTAATAAACACTTTTCATTTCATAGAAATTCACCAATTCTTCTATCATCGTTAACTAAATAAAAGTGGTTTTAAGCCACAATTAAATTGAAAATAGTCAAAGGAATGTTAAAGAAATAATCTGGTAGTAAACAAGTCATTATCTGTGCTAATATAATTGCCATTCCAGAATTTCAGATGACAATGCTGTAATATTGAGGCATTGCATAAAAATTTAAATAATTTGCGGGTTCCAAATAAACACTTTTCATACCAGAGAAATTCACCATTCATTCAGTTGGTTCTCTGACCCATATTACCGTTGGCTAAATAAGGTGGTTTTAAGCCACAATTAAATTAAAAATTGTCTAAGGAATGTTAACGAAATAATTCGGTAGTAAAGAAGTCATTAGCTGTGCTAATATAATTACCATTCCAGAATTTCAGGTGGCAATGCTGTAATGTAGAGGCATTGCATTAAGCCGAAATAATTTGCGGGTTCCTAATAAACGTTTTTTATATCACACAAATTCATCACTTCTTTTATCACCGTTGGTTAAATAAAAGTAGTTTTAAGCCACAATTAAATTGAAAATTGGCCATGAAAAATTACTTGTAATTTTTTTCCATAATTTTCGCAATGATAGTTTGTATATAAGCCACTAGAGACCATTAATTTGTAATTTCGTGTTGCAGTGGAAACCATTGTCTTAAGCCTTAAGCGTAGACTTGTACCCTTCTGTTGCAGTATATAATTCTTTTTAAGCTGGCAAGATGTACATATAAATTTATAAACCGCCTTTTTAGTATAAGTTGTCATTTAGTTATTTCTTTTGTGAGTGTGTCTCTTTCAATTCTTAAACGAACGTAAAGGCATTTATTTATTTAAAATTGAATTTAATAAAGTTAATAAAACAAAATGTGAAAGTTTATAAAATTTATTGATCCATAAATATAAATTTATAAAGAAGTACAAGCGAAAATAGCTTATGCTTTTTAGTTAAAAAATTTCATTATCGCCATTTCTTGTAGTCTTGTCATTGCACTTGTTGCTGTTAGTGGTGCGTGTGTGTGTGTGTTTGATTTCATATTGTTAATCAAAGTTCTACATCAAAAAGAGTTAAGCAAGTAAATTAACTTTTTATTTGAATTTTGTTTAAATTTATTAGATTTTAGTGTTAGATTTTAGTGTAGTGAAACAAAATTGTGATCTTGATTAAAGCTAACTAGAAAAATGTGTGAAGGCATGAAAGGATTAAAAGATTTACTACGAGTAACGGGTTGGGGAAATTTGAGGTTGGGATACAAATTGTCAGCCAAACGATTAAAAGTCGGAATTTTTGCACTCATAGTTTGGCATTTATTTAGTAAACACTTGAGAACTCTTGAGAAAAGCATTTTAATTATGGAAATTTACTATCAAAATGATAATGTTGTATTTTCTTAAATTCAAGCAGCTTATCCCCGTAATTTCTCTGTACTAGTTTTTCCTCGTAATCGTGCTCCTTCTCAGACCAATGTGCATAATTTAATCGCTAAGTACGAGGCTTACGGCACTGTTGCTGACAGAATTTTAAAACACTAATCATGTCCGTAAGGAGAATGAGCCTGGAATATCAGTTCGCAACAATTTGCCATCACTAGAAGCACTTTGTGCACATTTTTGTGCTTATAAAAAATCAATAATTAAAATTCAACTCGTTTAAAAATTAAAGCCGTGAATTGGCTGTTTGAATTTCTGCACGAAAATAACGCAGTTTTCAACAAAGTCGTTCCGTGATAAGGCTGCTTGCTATGTAAGCAAACAAAATTTTCCCATATGTGGCTTACGAAATTCACAAACAGTCAATGGAAAACCATTACATCCAGAGAAAGTGACCGAATGGTGTGATTTGTGATCAGGTGGTATCATCGGTCCGTATTTTTACGAAAATTAGCAAGGAAACGCCGCTAGTGATTTTTGATTTCAGCAACGCGGTGCGACAGAGTGTGATTTGTTTTACATCCGCGCCTGGCTATATAGCCTTAATCAGATGGTGGACAAACCACTATAGTATAATTTGGAACGTCATACATGTGTCCTAGATAGCCGAAGACATAATTCTAAGCAACTGAACCACCTAGTTGCAACTTTAATGATTCCAGGACAGGTTTGCAAACCATCACACCTTGCTAAAGAGTTGGAGACTTTCTAACTCCTGTCCAGAACACATGTCAAGCATGCTCGCTGGACTGGATCATTCACTTTGCGTGTCATTATCACCGAAATGATCCTGGCCGCCATAAATTTCATAGTTCCCTTATGGGGCCGCAAAACCACAACCACCACGATGCTCCCATACAGGGGCCAAACTCAATGATCAGTCAGGGAACTATTAAATGTCTAAAGAGACAAATAATGAACTCTGCGGCTCACTGATTCCCGTGGAAATAAAGTAGAGTTTTCAGTTAACTCCCTGCCTGTCTTCAGGGGACTGGGCTCCCTTTTTCCCCCAGTTGCACAGGTCTAGATAGTAGAGTATTCTATAAAGACCGATAAATGTGCCCCCGGTGGGGAACGCGGTGCGACAAGCCACATAGCCAACAAAAAATTTATTAATTGCATAAGAAATTTCCCGGTCGCCTAATTTTTCGAATTGGCGATGTTAATTGCCCGCCATGTTCTTGTCAGTTAAAGCCGCTGGCCAACTGAAGGATCAGGTTTATGTGAACAACCCATAAACAAGTGACGCTCTAAAAGATGAAATTTGGCTCTACATTTACGAGATAAGCATAGCTTTCTTGCAAAATGTGCTGAAAAATTAGGCTTAAAGAGGGGACGTCTGCCGATTTGGTACAGGTGGATATATCTGCTCGACATTATATGGCATTACCGATTCCTATATGCGTGACAAAATTTACATCTATAGCCAGCTGTGTAAGCCATAACCAGATGGTGGATCATAACACTGTGGATGAAATGTAGCGTCATCCTCGCCTTAGAAGGCCTTCAGATACGTATGCCATCCAGTCACTCCTAGTTGCAACTTCAAGAGCTCGGAGCAGGCCGCAGCCTTCACTCCTTACTAAAGAGTTGGAGACTATCCAACTCCTGGTCCAGAACGCATGAAACTTAATAAAATTTAAGAATACAACCGCAATCATGCTCACTGGACCTAGACTATTAATTGTGTTCATTGTGGATGATTCGACACACACAACTCAAACGAGGGCCTAGAAACCACAACCACCACCATACTCCCGTAGAACCAACCTCAGTAATCAGTTGGCTCCTGCTAGCCTATAAGGGGACTGGGCTCCCTTTTACCCCCGTTGACACATGTAATAACGGTGAGATTCCATCAAAACATATCAATGTGTCCCCGCAGCAGAATACTAAATCCCAGATCTCTACTTTACATTGGTATCAATAATTAGCCAATATTCAACCTAACCTCAAATTTGTCTGCCATTGTTTTTTAATTCATACAAATGTCTTTATATAAAAAAACACTTCGCTATTTTTTTAGAATAATGTTTCCGAATCGATTGCAGTTAAAAACAGGTAAGAAAAATTTTTATTTTGTAGAAAATTTTGCATCACCTGTAATTGACAGTGGGCTAAAGTGTTTAAGAGTACAAAAAATTTAATTTAGTGGCATGAAAAAATTTTTAAATTCAAAAAATGAAAAGAAAAAAAAATAAATTAAATAGTCCTTGCTACGGACAATCATTTAATTTATTGTACAATTTAAAAATCATAAATTTTATTAATAAATTCTCTTTTATGTATTTTTAAATTCCCAAATTAGCAATAATTTAAAATAAATAGCTGTTTTAAGCGAAAAAAAAAACACACACACATTTGCTAAAACAAGACATCATTTTGAAAATGAACAAACGCCAAAAACATTAAAATTCCCACAGCTGGTGACACCCACTTGTCAAATGCAGAAGTGTGGCCGCATATTACGTGCGTACAATTTCTGCTCGCATAAAGAACAAAAAATTAAGAACATTGTTGCTGTGACAGCAGCCGTAGTTAAACTAAAGAAAAAGCCAAAAAAAAAACAACAACAAAAGTAGAAATTTCATCAGTTATTGCCCATTGGCAAAATCAAGATAACAAGTGATGCTTTCAGCTTAATGTTGGAGAACTAGAGTAGTGCTGAATCACGGTTATATTTATTTTCGTTTCCAATAGACCTTTTAATATGAAAACAATCTCAGTTTTGTTATTTAGATGACAGTAAAATTTTTTTATATTGAAAATGGCACGTGCTGACACGTGACATTTGCTATAGTAGCACGTGCTATTTTTTCTTTTTCAAATGTTTGAATGTTTGTCACAAGCGAGATAATGTTAAAAGAGATTTAAAAACTGTTTTGTCTTCTACAGGGTAATGAAATAGAAACTGGCAATCATTGGAAATGTTATCAGTGTTTTAAAAGTCTGGCCAAAGTATATTTGGGGAGCCGTCTTTAAGATAAATTTAGCCATCCCTTTTCAGAATTGCTTTCTATTTTTAAAAATGTCTTATGCATGAGGCAATTTTCCTGTTCGTTAAAGGACTAAAGGCTCACCGGGAAAATTCTCTGTTACCCCAATAACTTGAATGCATCAATACTTTACTTTTAGGTCTTGGCTTTTCCTTGAACTCTTTAACTGAGATTTTGGCAGAAAATATTATTTTGTCGAATAACTTTTTATTTTATGTCAGGTGCTCCTTGACAACGGAATTTGCTGATCAGTTTTTTTTTCCAAATGTAATGCCCTTTTGATTGCAAATGTCAGTATGCTAACTTTATTTTTATTTTTTCCTGCCACTTTAATCTTTAAATCTTACATTGAAGCTTTGGCTAGATTTGCTATTACGATCTCTTGTTAGCAAAACATGTGCCTTAAAAGACTAAGCTATTAATAACATAACTTTCTGCTATTGGGACAAGACTGAAAATTTTTAAAACGCTGAACTGTAGCGAGACCCAAACTCTTTTTTCAATTAGAACTTTTTAAACCTTGGCGCCTTGGTCTCATTTATTTGATAATTTCAGTTTTATTGATACTAATTTAAAGTAAAAATACGCTAGTTAATAATGGAATCAGTGGGGTACCTAGAACTTTTGCCGCCCGGAGCGATCTCCAGTTTGCTGCCCTTTCTATTATAAGTCAATCAAATAGTGGTTTTTTATAAATTAATACACATAAATAAATTATTAAGTTATTTAATCAATATTAATTAATACACAGAGTAAATTTTTTTAGACATATTTGTATGTACTCGTAAACATATTTATATAATATCTACTCTTCTAGCTTTCATACTAGAAAAATCGTGTATAATGATCTCAAAATTTATATTATTTGTAGTTTCTTGTTCTATTGACAATATTGCTAGATTTTGTAGTCTTGATTGACTCATTGTAGAATGAAGATCATTTTTTATCAACTTCAGTTTTGAGAAGCTTCTTTCGCAACTAGCGACACTGATTGAAATTATTAAAAAAAATTCTTAACAAAATTACAAATGTTGGGAACAGAATTTTCCAACCTATACTGCTGAATAAATTTTAGCAGATCAAGAGGGCCCTTCTCTCCGTTTTTCCAATGTTTTGCCTCTTCTTTTAGTGTAGGTACAGCCATAAAAACCTGTATCCTTTTTCGTTCAATATGAAACTCTTCTTTATCAATGTCAATCAAGTAATTTATTTGACATTTAAATTCTTCATTTAGTAGGTTACACGAATATTTCCTTACAAGGCCATGCAACTGATTGAAGCGTTCTTTTATTTCTTTTATAATTCTGTCCATAAATGAAAACACTTCTCTTCGTACTTCTTCTTCTAAGGATAGCCCCACTTCTTGCGAATTTTCCCCACTCATATTTTTTCTCCTTCTAACTCGACGCTTAGTTCGATATCTCCAACTCTTCACAAATTATTTTGACTGCTATAACAGCGTTTTGTACTAGCGGATCTCTTTGTTCCATGAAATATGTTTGCAAAGAATTTAGTTTTCTATGGCATTGGTGTACATTTAACCCTTTTATTTGCAGGTATTTTTGAGCGTAATTAATTTCATAAGGACGGGTTCACATAAATGAAAGTAACATAGAAAAGAAAAAGATTGGATAGCATTGAATAATATTCCAGCATCTGATCTCGTTTTACTACTTTCTTCTTCAGATGTCAATTTTTCCAAAGCGCTTAAAATGAAAAAAAAAATGTTTTTCTACTATAGTTACCGCGGCAGCTCTAGCGCTCCAACGAGTTTCTACACTGCGTTTAACACCTTGACCGGTGACAGAAAGTAAAACATTCCATCTATGAGTGGAAGAAGAAAACACCTGAAACAACTGTTCGATAGTTCCAGAAAATGTGGTTGAATTGATAGCTGTAGAAGCTGCGTGTAATCATGCCAGGGTTAAAGAATGATTTGTACATGCTACAAATTCTGCATTTGTCCTCTATAATTTTTTATATCTAAACCGTCATTTTCTAATTTCGTTAAAATCATATCTGTGATTTCACCAGCAGTTTTTCCTTTAGTTTCTACAAAGTCAATAAACGATTCTACAACTTTAACTTCGCTACCATCAATAACTACATATCTAATAATTTGACTGGTTTGATCTTTGTGTGAAATGTCAGGAGTGCTCTCAAATATAATACAAAAGTATTTAGCCTGCTTTATTTGATCCATAATTGTTTTTCTGACTGCGCCTCCCAATAGCTCTATGAATTCGTTCTTAATCTTCGGCGACAAATAAGAGATACCATATTTATTACCCATCTTAGTTTTTACTACGTGTTCTTGTAATACTGGATGGTACTTAGCCAATAAGTCAACAAGCTCAAAAAAATTTCCTCTATTTTTCATTGAATCGATGTTTTCCTGATGAACACTTTTACGATGTCCTCGAAATGCCAAATTTTGTTTTACTAAGAATCTAATTATATCAAGTATTCTTGTTAGAATTTCCTTCCATTTTTTTATTTCTTTATCAATATTCTGTTGTTGTAGTTTGTCAATAGTTGCGCCACGTCCAAGTCTTCTTTCTAGTCTTCTTTCTATTCTATTCTATTCTATTCTATTCTATTCTATTCCATTTGGAATATGATCGAATGTGCAGTGGACTCACCTCATGTTGACTAATTTTGGGATTAAGTTTCCACCATTTGTTAAAACCATTTTCCGTAGTAAAACCTGCTTGACAAAGATTATCAAACAGTTTGCAGCAGAAACAAGAAATACTTTTCCTTGATAGTGAATTAACCATCCACGATCTTAAGAGCTTTTCGCCATTAGGTAAAATTTAAAAAAAAAATAGTCCTGACCAATCACCATCTCCTGTGCCAGCAACAAAATTCGTGACGCTCTTATTTTCGTACAGTCTCAAGGTTACCAAAAAGACAGTCAAGAAAGAATTTTGCACAGGGGAGACGAATAATTGCCTGATAATATTTTTTACAGTTAACGAATTTATTCCAGTCGTTAACTTATACACCGAGGATAATATTCGAAATCATATAGTTAATTATAACTTATATAAATCAAATATTAAACTTATAATAATCATAATAATCATTTATTATTCAAGAAAGAAAATAAATATGAAATGAATAAGTTGCTTTTTACAACTATAAGTAAATATCAAAAATGCCGCCCCAAGATAAGTGGCGCCCGGTGCGGACCGCACCCACCGCCCCCGTCTAGGTACACCACTGAATGGAATATAATGGCGGGCAAACTTTTGTACGTCAACAGACGTCTGCTCTTTTCACAAATTTTGCAGAGAAGACTTCGATAATTATGAATGAAAAATTATATCTGGCAAATGTCCACTACGACCACGCCGACAGATGTCGATTCATTCATCAAAGTTTTTAATCAGTTTTTAGCAAAATGGCGGTCCTATTTCGTTACATCACAAATTTTGAATTTTAAGACTGAAATCGTTTCGATAGGCTTCGTATAGACTCTGCCTTTAACAAAGTCCCACAAAAAAAATCCAGTGGTATTAAATCACACAATCTTGCTAAGCACTTAAATGCTGATTGTTGTGAAATTATGCGATTGGCAAATTTGGTTTGCAATAAATTGATTGTTTTATGGGCTGTGTGACATGTGGCACCGCCCTGTTGAAACCATATGCCAGTGATATCCACGTCGTCAATAATAGGTCAAAATTGAGTCGATAGCATCTCACAATAGAATGATCCATTGACCGTTACCACATTTCCAGCTTTATCTTAAAAAAGCGGCCCAATCACGCCTCCAGGCCACATAGCACACTATTCAGTGACACCTTGAGCATGGAAAGGCTTCTCAACAATCGCTCTAGGATTTTCAGAAGTTCAAATGCGGCAATTTTGCTTGTTGACAAGTGAAAATGGTCTTTGTCTGAAAAAATTATTTTACCAGAAAAACCAGCCGGCTGTTCCAGAATGAATTGAACGAATCTACCTACGGTGGTGTAAATGGTCGGTCGGCTTCACTTCCTGCACCAGTTGAAACTTGTAAGGCTTCATTTAAAATAAAATCCTTACGCAAAATTCCCCATAAGGTGGCTTTGGATAACCCCAATTGTTGAGAATGTTGTTGAGTTTACTTCAAGACTGTGGCTTACGACTGCGATGTTTTCAGTTGAACGAGCTGATCGAACACGCTTTGATGTTCGCACGCTTAACGTTTGATGTTCGCAAATTTAACGCCCAAATTTTTAATATCGGTCTCAGAAGGACGATTATGTTGTCCGAAAATGTCATTAATTTTACGAAAGGTAACTTTCACCATTTTCATAGTGGATTTTAATTATTTTAAAGCGATTTTCGTGCGAAAATTAAATTAATTGTGACAATTGCCAATGCATCTACTACGAATACGTCAAAAAACTAAATGACAAAACTAACACGTTGTTGGTGTTGCCATTATTAAAGAACAAGCTTCTGTTTGAAAAACACGATATTTCAATGGTAACAGTTTCCAAAATGTATTTTCGTAACAATGAAGTACGAGAAAATCTATCAGTAACTATTTGAAAACCTTTGAAAATATTTAAAAATTTTCTAACAATGAATGAAAAGAAGGATAATAAAGAAAAAAAAGAACTTTTTTTGTAAGAGTTTATTTGTTTGTTCTTCGCTTGTGTTATGAATTTATAAATGGCAAACAGTTCAGTTCAACTTCCTTAAAAATTGTGGGCGTGTATTTCCTCCCAACTCTTTTTGGTTGTTCGTTTTTGTTGATAAGTGTTGTTCTGTCTAATCATATTAGATGACTCTATTATTATAATGTCAATGTTTTGAATGTCGATGATTTTAGGTATAAATGTGACAAACATCTAAATTATGGCGATTTTCTTCTTCTTCTTCTTTTATTTATTTATTTATTAAGTTTATTTGCAAATAGATTAAGCGAGACAAAAAAAGTACTGAAATACAATATTTTGAAATAAAAACACTCGTAATTGTACACGTTAGAGTTGTTGCAAGAAATTTCGGGATGAGATGGGGTGTTAATGAGAAGGCTAAAAAAGAATAACCACTCAAGAGGACATTAATGTGTTTACGTTACTTTTTTTCACTTTTAAAACATTTGAATTCTTTTGTTTAAATGCATTTTATTATCCTTCGCTTCTTTGGCTCTTTCCTTATTCTCTGTACCATATGGCTTCTTATAATATTTCTTAACATGCGCTTGAACATTCTGTAATTCTGGTGAAATGTATGTTTAGCATTGACCCTTAAGCCGTGCAACTATTCAGACTAGAATTTTTTTTGGCTTTAACAAGACTCAGACTTCAGATCTCTTGTTTTAGCAGCCAGGACAGTCACGCTTTATTTGTTATGTAGTCGCTTTTTACACTTTGTTTCAGGGTGATTAAATTAAAGAAAACAAAAACAATTTTTTTTAACCCTGTTAGACGAGCTGTAGAAGCTGTCTGAACATCCAAGTGCAATAAATTTTTTTACTAAAAAACTAGAGTTTAGGAAATAATTTGTCAAGATTTGACTTCCCAAATTTATTCAGTAACAAGTTGGAAAATTTAGGTCATTGAAATTTAAAAATTTACTAACAAAAATGGTGAAAATTTCACTTCGTAAATTTTGAGCAGCTTTTCCTCGAAATCAAGTTTCTTCTGAGAAAGCCGTGCGTAATTCAGTAGCTAAATTGTAGGCTCGCGGTATTTTTACTGACAAAACAATAAACTTGTAATGACCGTAGTAATCCAAACACAACCGTTGTATACCAAAGTGCTAATAATGAGCCTGGAACATCAACTCGTTAACGTTCGGCATCACTAGAAACACTTTCCGAAATATTTTGCATAATAAATATAAAGTTCAACTCGTTCAAAAATTAAAGCCGACCGACCATTGTTTGAGTGGAAAGTTTGTTAATTAACTGCTTTGGAACGATGATTACAAATGCAATCTATTTTTAACAAAATCATCTGTAGTGATGTGACATATTTTCAATTGGGCGCTTATGTACACAAGCAAAATTATCACATAAATGACTCACCAAATCCACAAACAGGTCTCAAAAAATCATTACATCTAACAAAAGTGAGCGTATGCTGCGGTATGTTGCCAGGTGCTATCATCGACCCGTATTTTTTCAAAAATGAGCAAGGAAATGCCGTTACCGTGTATTCTTTGCGCTACTAAACCATGATAACTCATTTTTTGTAACCACAATTGGCTAATGTTGACATCAGTGACTTTTGGTTTCTGCAAAAAGGCACCAAAAGCCAGACAGCCGCCTTAACAAATTTGTTATTGCATAAGAGATTTCCCGGTCGCGTCATTTCTCTATTTGACGATGTTAATTGGCCTCCTCAGTTTTGTGATTTAACGTCGTGGATTATTTTCTTTAGGAACATTTGAAAGATCGGGCTTATATGGACAACGCATAAACAATTAACAGTCGGCTCTGCATTGATGAGATAAGCTAAGCTTTGTTGTAAAATTTGCTTCAAAATTTTGTGAAAAGAACAGACGTCTGCTGACGTGCTAAAGGTGGATATTTATCCACAACTGTTCTTGGCTTCGCCATTTAAGCCATACAACTTTAGAAGGCAAGTATGTTGAGTTATTTGTCGCGCACAACCACCTTTTGCAATTAGTGAATGAGCCAGCGTGCATTCCTTGTGTTAAAGGGTACCACAGCAATACGCTCGACCTTTTCTAACTTCACATCCCCAAAAAGTACGCAGTTAGTGTTTGTGCGCCTCTCAGCAACTCTGATCACTGTGTCATTTCCGCTTCCTTTTCATATTCCAAGCTTCACAACGTTTCGAAACCAGATACCAAACGTTTAAAATATATTTATGGGACGGCTCGTTGCGCTGGGCTCGACGAAGAAGTTTGTCGATAGCGGTTGGTTTGTAGCTGTTGTTTTTAGCTCTGGTGTAGATTGTGTCGATTTCATTTATTTATTGATCCGGAGTAACTGGGATTATCTTAAGTCTGTGTATCATATGTCTAAATGCTATGTTGGGTAGAGTGAATTGAAGTGATGTGGATAGTAGTGTCCGTCGTAGTTGGTGTTTTATGGATGTCAATATTTTCTCTATTAATTGTCTCATACATTTTTTTGCTTACTGTTAATTAATGGCTTAGTGGTGAATGTAATTTATTTTGGCGGGACAAATCTAAATAACGTAATACCAGCAAGTTTTTAATTTTATTGTACTTTTGTCTTCTCATTACAGTAAAAACCGTACTCGTGTTATAGTGTTTCCCCCCCGGGGACACATTGATATGTTTTGACGGAATCTCACCGTCAGAAAATGTGTCAATGGGGGTTAAAGCGAGCCTAGTCCCCTGCAAGGCTAGCAGGAGTCAACTGGACAATTCCACTTTATATCCACGCTAATCAGAAAAGCCCCAAAGTTTAGCTTTTTGTCTTTTTAGCCTTTCACCTGTTTTCTGACTGATTATTGAGGTTGGCCCTTCGGGAGTATCGTGGTGGTTGTGGTTTCGAGGCCCTCGTTTGAGTTGTGTGGGTCGGATCATTCACAATGAACACAATGAATTGTTCAGGTCTAGTGAGCATGATTGTGGTTGTATTCTTAAATTTAATTAAGCTTCATGTGTTCTGGGCCAGGAGTTGCATAGTCTCCAACTCTTCAGCAAGGAGTGAGTGGCTGTGGCCTGCTCCGAGCTCTAAAAGTTGCAACTAGGGGTGACCGGAGGCTTCTTAGGGCAAGGGTGTAGCTACATTTCATCCATGGGGTTATAATCCACCGTCAGATTATGGCTTACACAGCTAGATACTGACGTAAGTCTTATCACGCATTATAGTATTTTTTATGAAGAATATATGAATGCGCGGTGCCTTGCGAACAATATCTTTGATTTTTTATTTTTTAATTATTAATCAAAGTATGTTAAGAATATTTAATATTTAAATATATTTTTCCTACACTTTTTCTTTTAGTCTCAAATTATATAACTCCTTTCGAAAAAAAATTAAAACAGTTAACAAAAGTTCATGACACATTTTGCAGTTGACTTAAATTAGTAATGTTATACTTGTAATTTTATCAAAAAAACATACTGTTTTTTTTTTTTGTTTTTAATTCTAAATATCACAATATATGTAATTAGATGTGATTTGTTCGTGCATGATGACGTCAATTCACCACATTTCAAAGCATCTTATTTATGAAACGAAGCGCATTTACTTTCCCTGTGTATTTCACTTTGAAATGGTATACTTGTACCCATATATCAGGTTACAATTGTAATATGTTTTATGTAACAATTTACTGTCTTTTGTTCTACATGCTCTTTAGTTGTTTTGTCATTCCTGATTTGCTAGTTAGGGTAAATCTTGTTAAACCGATTTATTTAAAATTAACCGCAATTCAGACAAAAGCGATAAAAACATATGACACCATTTTTATCAAAACAAAAAACTCTATAAAAAAAGTAGACAGTCGTTTGGGATGCTTTCCTTTCCATTTTACGAACACATCTTTTTACATCTTAAACACTGCAATTACAAACTATTGCAACCCTTAATAGCTGCATTCGATGATAAAAATAAAATACAAATTTTTGATAAATTGAAATGGCATTAAACATTTGATACAATTAGATCTTTAACGAAAGCTTTTTTAAAAAGAAGAGAAGAGAAAATTAAAAATAGACTTAAATTTTTATATATTTTAAATGATTTGTACAAGAAGTTGTCGCTTATCAGAGAGTTTACACAACAGTCTGAGGTAAACAACTTGAATTTTACAGCCATTAAATTTACAAAAAAAAAAAATTTAACCGCATCGAAACTGCAAACGATTTTAAAATCATTTTTTTGTCGGTATTGTGAAAAGATACCTATCTTTTTTTCACTTGTGGAAGAAAAAAATATTTTTTGGTTTTTTAAATATCATACAAGTTGACACTGGACCATCTACGGTTTATATATATATATATCACACTATTTGGTTTGACAACTTTAGTTATATTGATATCAATGAAAAGTTAAAATTTGGGAATTAATAATTGAGTATGATGTCGGGCAAATGTCTATGTCTAGGACACCTATAGATGTCCGCTCTTTTCACAAAATTTTGAAGCTCATTGTGCAATAACACTTCGCTTATTTCGTCAATGCAACGTCGAATTTCATCGTCCACCATACGGGTTGTTCATGTAAGCCTCAAAGCCCTTCAAGTGGCCTCAAAGAATACAATTCAACTACGTTAAATCAATGGAACCAGGAGGCCGATTTACATTGCTAAATCGAGAAATTACGCGAGCATGATATTTCTCATGCAATTCGTGTTAAGATTTACGTCAGTACCTAGCTGTGTAAGCCATAACCTAACGGTAAATCATACCACTGTGGATAAATTTTAGCGTCATCCACGCCCCAGGAAGACTTCGGATATGTCTATCCTCCAGTCACTCCTGGTCGCAACTCCGAAATCTCGGAGCAGGCCAAAGCCCTCACTTCTTGGTGAAGAGTTAGAGACTATCCAACTCCCGGTCCAGCACATATGCAAGCTTAATAAAATTTCAGAATACAACCATAAGCATGCTCGATGATTCAGGACCATTCATTGTGTTCGTTGTGAACGTTCCGACCCACACAACTCAAAAGAGGGTCGCGAAACCACAACCACCACGAAGCTCTCGAAGGACCAACCTCAATAATCAGTCAGAGCATAGCTAAAAGACTAAAAAGCCAAAATGATGAACTCTGGGACTTACTGATTCCCGTGGAAATAAAGTGGTGTTGTCCAGTTGGCTCCTGCTAGCCTTTTAAGGGACTGGGCTCCCTTTTACCCCCGGTGACACATGTAATGGCAGCGAGATTCTGTCAAAACATATCAATGTGCCCCGGGGGGGGGGGGGGTATTTGTTTTTTTTTAAAGAGAAGTAGCACTTCAGGCAACAATGCTTATTTAGTCAAGTACCAAGCTACATTCTTTAGGAAAGGGATAGAGAAGAGATGAAACAGGTCGTGAAAAAGGAAAAGTAGAAGGATAGTCGGAAATTAACTGCCGTATAAGACAGCACAATGACCAGTAACTATGCCTTCATTGCTGAGCAGCCCCACCAACAGTCAATTTTTATTTTTTTAGTGAAAAAAACTAAGGTCTTCGTTGGGAATCGAACCCACAACCCCCATACTGACAAGCTAGTACAGTACCTACTAGCCTACAGGGGCACTTGTAGGCAATAACTGAATTGTTTGGGTGGCTGTATGGCGCCATCTTGCTGAAACCAAAAGTCACTGATATCAACAATTGTGGCCACAAAAAATTAGTTATCAAGGTTTGGTAGCGCAGGGAATTCAAGGTGACGTTTTCTTGATACCCCCTGAAGACAAACCGCAACATACGATCACTTTCTTTAGATAGTTTTTTGAGGTTGGCGACATGAAGGTAATGTACAGTTGTAGAAAGAAGTTGGATTTTTTTGGAGTTACTTAGGAAAAGCAGGATATGATTTATTGGATGGGGTAAAACATCTGTCTGGAAATAGAGTAGATGTTATATGTTTGGTGTATTTTGGTTTAATTTTTTCAATGAGTTCTTTTTGGTTATTGTATTTTTTATGTGCAGCGTACGCAGTGATAGGGTTGCAACCTAATGAGATGTGTTCGCCGTAAATAGAGAGTTTGATGAAAACCTCGGTCCCTATTACTGTTACATAACCGCCGTTGTGTTTGTTTATATAAACGCCTAATTGAAAAGCGATTTTGTTGAAAAATGCATTGTTTTTGTTCAGTTTTTAAACCAGCGAATTCGCAAACGTTTCATGCAAACAATGGTCGATCGGCTTTAATTCTTGAACATCCTTGAACTTTGCAAGTGTAAAAGATGAAGATCTTTATGCAATTGTTAGGAACGTCGTCGAGTTGATGTTCCGCACTCAATATCAACCCTGATGTATAGCGGCGATGTTTGCATCACACTCGATTTTTGCGAAGTGACACAGTAAAATTTTCATCATTTTGATAGTGAACCTTAAAAATTAAAACTCTTTGCTCAAGTATGTAAAGTTCCATACTTAATTTCCCAACTTTTTACTAAATAAGTGTCAAAATATGACAACTCGGTTCTTGACATTTAATCATTTGACAAATGTACCCATTATGGATATTTCCATAATACCGCAATTTACATTATTAATGCAGCCAATTTTACAAAACAAATGAAGCAGAAGTTCTAATGTTTTGATCTACTTTCACGTGCAATTCTCAGAATTGAGTCCTAAATAATATGTTGTACTGTGATATCTTCGTCAACTTAAATAGAAGAATTGCTTTTATTTATGTAAAGGAAATCAGCTTTTCTTTGCCATTAAAGTGGTCTTAACTTAACATAAATTTCAACTCCTTAGCCACGGCATACATAAATCTGACTAAATAAAAAATCTATGACAAAAGAATTTTATATTTACCAACCAAAAAAAAAAAATAAAAACAAAAAAGACATTTAAATTTGTTACAATAAAAACATTGCAGCAGTAAAAATACTGTGACATTGTTTTATTGCATGACATGCATAACGACAGGCATCAATCCTGTCATACTTTACAATTTATACCTATGTGTGTGTGTGTGTGTGTCGGTTGGCTCTTGTATTTTGGTAAAATAATACTTTTGACACTTTTTGAACCCTTTCACATTGTTGTTTCCGTCAAATTGTTCTCCAACGAAATACTTGAAAAAGCAAAAAAAAAAAATACACATTTTCCCTTGTCCTTCAATCAATTTTAAAGTGTCATTTAACTATGTGAATGAATAGTTTCGAACAGACAACAGCAACGTTTAGTTTACATTTTGGTTAAGGCTTGCAAAACAATGGGAAAATGTGTACGTGCATGTTCTAACGACAACAACAACAATAATAAAAAAACAATACATGTTGACGATATCAACCCCTAAAATGGCCTTAAAATGAACGCCCAAAAAATAGACAATTTATCATTTTTACCAGCCATCATCATCATCAACATTGTCCTGGTATATTTTATACCTTTACCCTGATTACCATTTTGACTAACGCCTTTATTTTTTCTCGCTTTTGCCCGGTGACATTGAAATATTCCCAAAGTATTAGTTTGAGCGATAAGCACTTGCATCCAGCAGCCCAAATAAAACCAGCAGCAACCCTTCAACCATGAAGAAATGTAAGTGTTGTAAGTAAGCACGAGTGGAATTTATAAGTTTTGTTATTCCAAATAATTTTTTATTTTAAATTGAACTTGTTAGACATGGTTTACAAGTTTTTTACAAAGTCATTTCTTCCTTTTTTTTGCATCAGTATTCTGTTCTGTTTGCATCAGTATTTTTTTTAACTTTATTAAACGAAATGTATGGTCGTCGCTAAATTTTGTAGAGCCACCAAAGATTTGCCAAATAAAGAAACAAAATCGTAAATTGCGCTGTAACGTTTTTGTCAAGATGTAAAAGTGATCATCCATAGTTGTAGGTGAGTTCCGAAAATTATTTTTAATATTTTATTTTTAAGGGCGATAAGTGAAATTTTATTTCTACTTTTCCATTTAATGGTATACGAAAATAATCTTATTTAATGGGCTTTAAAATGAATCCCCATGATATGATGTCAATTTTTTCTATATATGAGATGGCATTTATTTTTCCAAATGATTGAAACTTCTTAGAGGTTTGAGAATAAATTTAGAGAAATTATTGTTGCATTGGATCAAAACAAAAAATCAAAGGAGGCTTCCCAGACTTAAATCAAGCATAATAAAAGTTAAAAATTGCTCTGAAATAGGAGGCCGTACCATCTTATAATGACAAAGCAATATTTTCGAAAACAAAAAAAAAAAAACGAAAAAACCGGCAAACCGTAGAAATTGTTAAGCAATTGCCTGTTTAAAAAAACGAATAAAAGGTGCAAAGCTTTAAGCTTTTAAAAGAACCATGTGTCAAAAGCAGCAACTAAAACCTGCTCAACAAATTTGAGGTTAGGTAGAAAATTGACTTAAAATACACGCTTTCTTTGGACGACTTTAGTTTTATTGATACCAATGTAAAGTAGAAATATGGGAATTATTATGAAACTCTTCGGCAGACGTCCGCTCTTTTCAGAAAATTTTAAAACACATTTTGCTTCGCCTATCTAGACAATTTCATCTTCCAGAGCGTCAGTTGTTTGTGGATTGTTCACTAAAATCTGTTCTTTGAAATGGAAATAAGAAAATAAGAAAATAACCCAGCGGCGTTAAATCACAAGAACGGGGCGGCTAACTCACATAGCCAAATCGAGAAATTACTCGACTGGAAAATTTGTCATGGAAAAACTGAATTGATTGGGCGCCTGTGTGTCTTGTGGCGCCATCTTGGTCACCAAAGGTCACTGATGTTAACATTAGTCTATTGTGGTTATAAAAATTGGTTATCACGATTTGGTAGTGCAGAGAATTCATGTTGACAGCGTTATTTAGCTTAAAAAAAATACGATCTTTACTAGCGTGAAGATAAGAATCTTTATGTAAAATATTGCGTAAAGTTGGGAACGTTGCGAACGTTGACAATTTAACGTTCCAGGTTTAAGCATAGTACTCTGTTCTAATTTGCGAGAAGTGTTGAGCAACATTTGATATTTCGCTTGAAAATTTAGACAATATGTTGCCAGTTGATTCTCTCTTTTTATCTAATATTAATGTTGCGCACTACGGCAGACAAGATGAATCTGACGGTGTTGTTCGCCAAAAAATTATGACTTATTTTAATTCCGACATCTGTTACTTGGCAGCGAAAATTCGCTTTTTTGGAGGAGATTCCTAATTAAAAATAGTTTACGAAATAAAAAATTTATAATTTCACTGAAGAGGCTTTAACAATAATTGAAATTATCAAAATGATTTAATAAAAAGATCTGTTTTTAAACAAAAAAAAATATTTTTTTTTATTAAATAAATTTTAATAAGGTGGATACATAAGGCAATAGATTTTATTGCAAAGAATAATATAAATATATACTATTATTGAAAGAAAAACTTTGGCTATTATAAAAAAATTCATATACTTATTTCAGCCTTTTGTTTTGTGTGTAAAAATTACTATTATGCATTAATATTAAAAATAAGTAGAGCAGAGATCTCATCGTAAAGCATAACAATAATTTTTCATCGTACATTTTCGCCAAACTCATTAGGCAGTTTTAACTACAAGGAATTAATATAATTGAGGAAAGGCGCGTTGACATTATTTTGGTTTTGTTGTTTTGCCATATCCACCAACGTTGTCATCACATCTACCACCCTTGAGACACCTGCTCACATTTCATTTCGTTATACGTTTTTCGATGAAACTGTTGTGTTTTTCTAAAACAAAATAAAAATCTGTAAAACTCTAATTAAAGTTACGTTTTAAATTAGAATAATAAAGACTTTGTGTCTACTTACATATAAATAAGTTGTTTTTTCTCTGGTCGCGTAATAGACAGCCGATCTGGCGGGCTTAAAAGCTGTGAGCAACTGGTTCTACAATCGAAATTTACATCACTTACGAAAGTTACAATAAGCAACAATAAGTTAGAATAATAACACTCAGAAAACTCCCAGGGTTCCTGAGATTCATCTGAAGAGAACTGCGAGTCGCATCCACTACCAGATTTTTTGATGCTTTCCGTTTTTGGTTGTAATACCGTTTGCTACTCAAAATACTCCTCCAGTTTTGCTTACATGCTTCTTCTAATAATAATCAAAAAAGATCATACATATGTATGTATATACTTACACATATGTATATACATGCACATATATTTCAATTCTTACCAGGTTTTCCAATCTCTTTAGCAATACTTATCAGGATGATTTCGCGGCACTGCCGTTAGAATATATCATTTGGGACTTATCCCAAATAACTTTTCTTTTTTTTACTGCACAAATAAGGATACACTTTTCTGCGTCACTAAATTTTATTTTTTCTTTTTCACTTTTTAATAAATTTACGCTTTTCTCCATACTTTTACTTTTTGGCACAGCAAATTTGAAACTAAAGATACAACTGTTGCTCACAATTCCATGCGAAAAAAGTGCTGTTCATATTGTTTCGTAGTTAAAAAAAAATGTTGCCTGAAACGTTTTTCATTTAGAAAAACATGCTGCCAGAAACATTTCGTGACTTTTTCAAAAATAAACAGAGTACTAGTTTAGCAACATTATTTCTTATTTATTTCCTACGAATTATTTTTATATGGGCTTTCACAGCATTTCGCACGAAATTATGAACAGAGTATCAGGCTTTATTCTTAACACTTTGCTGTATAATGGCTATCACTGCGGCCACTACGAGCGTATTGTTTTGCTCTATTTTCAGCAACAATACCGCGAGGCGAACGATTAAATTAGCGCTCTCAGAAGGAGCCTTATTACGAGGTAAAGCTGATCGAATTTTGCGAAGTGATACAGTGATATTTTACCCATTTTAATAGTAAATTTTGGCAATTAATATATTTAGCTCAGGAGTGTGACATTTCATGTTTAAAATTTCCCAAATTTTGACTATATAAATGCCAAAGGATGAAAGCTCAAGTTTTGACGGACAATTTCCTTTCTATTTCCATTACACCTTGATACTCACGGATACTTACCAAGGGAAATAGATGAATGTATGACGTTACTACATCCTAGCAAAAAAGGACGAAGACTAGACGTTCTTGAAAACATCACAAAAACTACTCATATGCGCGAACAAAGCAAAAAACACTCTCAGACGGGCACACGTACCTAAATAATAATAAAAGAGAAAGACGAAGGTATTGAGAGATTTACTTTGCATAAAGTGCTGGCATTCTGCCTACATGGATAGATACGAACTTAACAACAGAACTACCTAAACGCGAACACTGACTCACCAGTACGAATTGTATCACGGCTTGACAATATTGTTTTCGCATCGAAAGTGCTCGCTATTTACACCAAAAGAACAACAGCCAGAAAGGACGGAGGGAAATAACAACAAAAATTATTATTTTTATATATTATTTTCAGTTTTATTCGACCTTTTTTTATTTTTATTAAATATTAATCTTAATCTTTTAAACGGTCCTTTAAATTATAACGATTTATTTTTTTCTCGATATTTCGCTTTCCTGTGGAAAGCTTCTTTAGGAAATTATTTTTTATATTTTTCAAAAACAAAAATATAAAATTATAAAAAAATATAATTTTTGTTTTTGAAAAATATAAAAAATAATTTCCTGAAGAAGCTTTCCACAGGAAAGCGAAATATCGAGAAAAAAATAAATCGTTATAATTTAAAGGACCGTTTAAAAGATTAAGATTAATATTTAATTTTTATATATTTTTCTCTATATTAAAAACATATTGTTGTCAATATAAGATTTAAAAAAAAGCAATTAAGAGATAAACAAGTTAAGAAAATATATTTACGAGGCTTGTCGAATACATTGGATTCATTTTGAAAGATTTTTCGTTAAATGGCACACCAAACATTTTCATGTCTCTTATTCCTTCCACTTAACCATACAAAACAAATAGTACTGTCAATACAATCTGTTTTACTTGTAGGCCGTTCGATACTTTACACTCTGCCTTATATTAACTCATGCCTAAAAAAGAAATATATTTGTGCATACATGTGCATGTAAATAATTTCTATAATTTGAATTGAATTGCATAGCAAGTTCTGCCAATTATTGTTCATAATACATCACTTTTCAATAAAACCTCTTGCCAAATGTTGGTACTATTCTATATAAAAATATCTACCTGGGCGCTATTTTTATGTTGTCTCCTAATAACAAAGTATTTTATACAGATTTCATTTTTATGTTGTTATATCCGTAGAGTAGCCATCTGGGTCCTTTATTATCTACATGTTTTATTAATGATCTACCCAATGAATTTAAATACTCCAACGTTCTATTGTATGTAGACAAGGAATATATAATCTTTACGCTGATCATATTCTCCTGCAAAAGGACTTGGGTACATTTAATTCCTAGTGTAATATTAATCTTATGGAAATACATATGTTTCTTCTGAAGATGTCATACAAACGTGCAATTAATTTTAAGCGGCTACGAACTTGGGAAAATGTATGCGGTATCAAATTTTGGTATTTTACTGTATGGTAATTGAAAATTTATAAGGCATATTTCATTAGCCACTACCAAAGTACATGCAGCTCTTGGATTTATAAAACGCTGGGAGTAGCTGTTTAGTGACCCATATGTCACAAACCATCTTTATACTTCTCTTGTCAGACCTTTTAAGGAATTTGGCTCAATAATTTGGTATGAAATTTATAAAGTTATTGCATGAAATCCGCGCAAAAGCAGTTTTTGTTATTTTGTCTTCACGGCTTACAATAGAATCTCTTAAATCTACCACCCTACACTAGTAGACTTGCTCTAGCACAGCTGTCAACACTAAAAAGCCGAAGAGTAATGTTAAATGTCACGTTTGTTTTAAATTTAATAAAAGGAAATGTTTGTTCAGATTTTTTGATTAGCAATAATATGGACTAAATATAATATAAATAAATAGATAAAAGATGATGAAATTTTTTTAGTTTTTAAATTATAAATTGGCAAAACAAACTAGAAGTTGCCAGAGTTCGCACTGAAGCTGTCACTGTTCGCTGACAGTTGGCAACTTTAAATGTAAATGCAAAATCACAAATCAAATAACATTTCTTCCAATATAAAAAGTCTTTAAATTTTTCACTATTTTCCAATTAATTTGCTTATTTTACTATAAAAATCAATAAAAAAATATTTTAAGTATTTATTTAATTAAATATGCACTAATCCTTGAAACGGTCTTTTAAATAATTTAACGATTTTATATTTTCGATATTTCGCTTTCCTGTGGAAAGCTTCTTCTTCAGGAAATTATTTTTTTATATTTTGCAAAAACAAAAAATTATCCTATGAAAAAAAAATTTCCTATGATGAAGGTAATTTCAGAAGGAGATGATTTGTTTCAGACTATAAAAGAAAAAGAGGACCAGGAAGTAGCGCGGACAAAACTAACAATGATTATTGATAGGCACATTAGCAACATTAGACCTACAGCAAGGGATATTTTTATATTAGATAAAGTAAAAACCGCAAAAAAATTTTTTAGTACAAATAAGAACATATTAATTGTTAATGCTGACAAGGGTAATGTTGCTGTTGCTATAAGCAGAGACGATTATAATGCAAGAATAAATGACATTCTTAACGATTCTGCAAAATACTCAATATTGAATAAGGATCCTACTACTAAATTGCAGAAAACAAACAATGTTTTAGTTGATGAACTTTTTAAAAAAGATACCATTTCAATAATGAAGAGAAATAGACTTAAGACAAATGTATCAAATTCTTCAAAGCTATATGGAGTACCTAAGATCCATAAACAGAATTTTCCTTTGAGGCCTATTTGCTCGTGCATTAATTCCCCGGCCTACGGACTGTGCAAGTATATAACGAATATTCTTAAGGTAATAACAGGACAATCAATATATAATATTAGAAATTCATTGGAATTTAAGGACAAAACCAAGAGAGTAAATGATAGATTGTTTTCATTTGATGTAGTTTCACGTTTTCCAAGTATTCCTGTAGGTTTAGATTTGAGAATTATAGAGGAAAAATGGCAGATAATAGAACAAAATACGAATATTGAGAAGGACTTATTTTTACGTATTCTTAAGTTTTGCATTGAAGACAACAGGTATTTTCAATTTGACAATAGGATATATCAACAGAAGGAGGGCCTCCCTATGGGCTCTCCAGCATCTCCAATTATAGCTGATATTGTGATGGAGGAATTACTAAATTCATGTATTAGTAAAATGCATATTAAACCTAAGATAATCACAAAATATGTGGATGATTTATTTTGTATAACATCAGAAGATGCAGTGGATGATATTTTGTCAGAATTGAATAGTTTCTATCCGGATATTAAATTTACGATTGAAAGAGAGTTAGAATCTAAGCTTCCATATTTAGATATATTGATAATAAGAAAGCGAAATAAGTTAGTATTTGATTGGTATAAAAAACCAACATCTTCTGGAAGAATTATTAGTTTTTATTCCAAACATCCGAGAAAAATGATAATAAACACGGCGAAAAATATGATAGACAGAATATTGACTATAAGTGATAGAGAGTTTCAGTTGAAGAATAAGGACACAATAAGAGATATACTTCATGAAAATGATTTTCCAGTAGAATTAACTAACCGATTAATTAGACAATATGATAATCATAGGCATAATTTAGGAAATACTATGGCAGAACCAAGAATTTATAAATCATTAACTTATGTTCCTGGAATATCAGAAAGATTAAGAAAGTCTAAAATATATGACATTGATAGATATAAAATTGCACACAAAACATATAACACATTAAATAAATTATTTAGCAATATGAAGGATAAAATAGGAAAAACGGAAATATCTGATGTAGTTTACAGGATTCCATGTGGAGGAAATGACCAGGTGAACTGTGACAAAGTTTATATTGGGACAACAAAGAATAAACTTAAAACAAGATTAGCTGGTCTTAGATGTGGCCAAAAATATAGGAATATTTCTACACAGAAGACATCCTTATCTTCACATTGTAAGAAATATAATCATCATCCAAAGTTTGATGAAACATCAGTATTAGATATAGAAAAAAACTACAAGAGACGTTATATGTTAGAAATTGTTAGTGAACCAAATGTAAGGAGAATAAATTTCAAAACAGACACAGACAATTTAGCGCAGAATTATAGGTACTTAATATAAAAGACACATAATTTCTTATAATTATTTCATAAGAAAGAATTTGTTATTTAATTTCCGCTTCCTTGTTTTTGTATGTTTAAATATTTGAAACTTTAATTTTTGTATGTTTGTATGTATGAAGAAAACTATTTTATATGTTTTGTCAAATGTTTTCTATAATTTTTTGTTTTTGTAAAATATAAAAAAATAATTTCCTGAAGAAGCTTTCCACAGGAAAGCGAAATATCGAAAAAATAAAATCGCTAAATTATTTAAAAAAACGTTTAAAAGATTAGTGCATATTTAAATTAAAAAAGGTCGAATAAAAATAAAAGTGTTATTTATTTAATTATTAATTTAATTAATTTATGGCGTTGCTCAAAATAAAGTTATTGAAACAATAACCAAGTGCCTCCAAATCGGCAGTCGTTTAGCCGACCGTTTTAAAATCACAAAAATCGAAAAAATTTTATGTACAAAACACCTTCCTTGTGATTTTGAATCACTTTACCAAACAGTGATGTTCAGAAGATATCTGTAGCAGTGTCATAAAAATCACGAGGTTGTCTATTAGTTCTTCGAATTGAGAAATCAATCTAGATTATTTGATAGCGTCATCAAGCATAGCTTGAGGCTTGCTCCATACATATCAAAAAGAGAGTGATGTTTGACAGTTTGAATGTCAAAAACTTTCAAACTTTATTACGAGCTTTTTCTCTAAATTTAAATCAAATTGGATTTCAAATATTTCTTAAATGCCTTATAACTTCAAATAATTAGGATTCTCTTCTCTTTTAAACAGGCTCCTAATTAAACTCGATCTTAATTGGGTCGTTTGGCAAACAAGGAAAAAAAAGACACATTTTACAATCTAAAGTATTTTCTTACTTGTTCTTAGTTTGCATTAAAATAATTATTAACATTTGAAGCATCTAAAATATTGTTTACAAAACCATTTCAACAACAACCAGTAGAAGGCAGTTAGAGTCATTGTGGCTGTTGACGTTACAAGTATTTGACAAAATATTTTATTATTATTAAGTAAAACGAATTTAAATAAATTCACTTGTGCATTTGCATATTCATTGTAAAATAACTTGTTGGATAAATATACAAAAACACACACAAACACTAGCACAAACACTTACTTATACATGCCTACTATAATCAGGATATTGGCATACAAATACAATTATAATTTCATCTTGAAACATCAATATAAACACTCATATCCTTATACTCAGCAACAGGAAAATGGGGGAGTTTATGAACCCTCTGCTAGTTTCTGGCTTGTCGTTCTTCCCTTTAACGGGAATGGAAACTTGTTTCATTTGAGTTTTTTCTTTTTATTTTGCTGGTTACGTACCATACCAACCGAAACCAATTGTGAATAAAAGAAATATAATTTTGTTTTATTTTATTATTTTTAAAAGTGTGAACAACATTTTTCATAAATTTAACAACAACAATACAATATGCATACACACACACAAACACACACAAATACTCCTCATAAAGAGAAAACCCTAATCGATGTTGTTACCTCAGCAGGAGGGCAGTCAAACAGGATAATAATCATAAGGCAGGAGAACAAATATACGAGTACAATAAATAATAACATTAAAAATCTAAAAAAAAATTAAATAAAATAAAAATTTTTATAAACGAGTAACCTGGACAAAGTTAAGGGTTCATGATTTTTTACCGAGCTTCTTCTTATTTAAACTTTGATAATGTGATGCTCTACTCTCGTTCTATTTTCTGTTGGCTGTATTTATTTTTCTTTTCCTAGTAAACAGCAACAACAACAACAAGCAAATGTCTCCTGAGGCTTTTTCGCTTTTGCGATTGTACGTTCTTAAGGGGTTGTCTAGAGAGTGTTTTTGTTGCTGCTTTTTTTTTTGTCAAACTCAGCAAAGTTATCTACTGAAGCAAACTATCTTGTGTGCCCTTCAACATTCGATGATTGTGCATGGGTAATTTGGGTTCTTTTAGTTCGAGCACATGGATGAGCTGACTGGTTGGATGGATGGCTGGCTGGCTGGCTTGTTTGGCTGAATGAATTTAGAATTGTAGAAATGTTTACTAGACCGCGGCAATGCAATAACAAACCAATTACTGTTAGATTGGCCACATATTAAAAGTTGAATGGGAAACACATCTGTCGTGTCTATGTCAAACAAACAAACAAACAAACAAATATACACATATTTATATATATATATATAAAAAAGATACATCCCAGTTAAATATTTGCCTTTCTCTCTACAAAAGTGAACTAAAAAATTTTTGCAACTGTTTAAAAAAAAATATGAATGAACAAGCGATTGACTGACTTGCAAGCAAAAAAAAATACAACAACAACAACGAAACAAGCTTTCTTTCGTTGGTCCTTTTGATTTAAAAATGTTTATTCTTGTGTAATTTATATAGCGGAATGGCGGCAGTTACATCGAAAGAAATTAAAGTAAAACTCATCATGTTTAAATCTAAGTGCTCTGCAATTTGAATTGTAGCTTCTGTGGTGAAAAATGCTTTTCTAATTAAAAAAAAAACAATTTGTTTCTTTAAAAAAATCGGTTGAATCGGTGAATCGACTTAAATGGAGTTTGAATGGTTGAAAAGTTTTGATCGAAGAGATATCACGGGCTGTCCAAACATGGTTTGATTACTAAAAAATAATTAATATATTTTTGCTCAATTTTGAATTGTAAATTTACTATTGAATTTCTATCAAATGTTATCGATAACCATACATAAAAATCGCATTTTTATCGCCAATATAGTTATCTAAGTTACTACACTCTTTTTGAAACTTATCGTCTTAAGCCACAAATGAAATTGCAGTATTTCACTTTAAATATAAGAATACGTCTTGTATTAAAACCTCACTTACGATCTAACCTTTGTTAAAACCACTTCCGTTGCTCAGTCAATTTTGTTGTACTTTACACTTAAAAAAAGTAATTTTGGTTTTTGAAAAAATATGAAAAATAATTTCTTGAAGAAGCTTTACACAGGAAAGCGAAATATCGAAAGAAAAAAATAAATCGTTATAATTTAAAGGACCGTTTATAAGATTAAGATTTAATAAAAAAAAATATTTATGTCTACCACACTAACGAAATGTAAAAGGAATTATAATAAAACCGCACCAGAATTATAGAAATACTTACCCTTTTATTCATCCCGATCACCCTTTAAAGGAAGCGAGATAAGTATAAGCTTTACCATCCCGATTACCCTTTAAAGGAAGCGAGATAAGTATAAGCCTTACCTAAAAATTTTCACGGGCTACGTTTTCACCTTTACACATTCCTTCCGACCTTTACACCATCAATAACCTTCTCAAACATTTCATTTTTGTGGACTTTTGTACAGTATCGGCTATTATTTGTATTGGACTGATTCAAGGGCTTAATCTTCCTGGTGTATTTTTCTTATTCATTGTTAGTCCTTTTCCGTTGCGATTTTTGTAATTTTATAGTTTTTATCTTTTAATTCTATTGATCATCTTTTTGTTTGTGTGTAGCATTCAATTCTTAAACAGAATCTTTCTAGTCCTTCTTGAATTGAAGGGATTGTGGTCTTTTAACGAAAGTGTTTATAAAAAATGTTCTCAAAAATTTTTTTCCGTGTAATTTGTCTTCTTTTGTGGCATCATCATGCCCATATGTGGGCATATGTGCTGACAATGTAGTAGGAGATGATACATTTGTAGCGAAGAAAACAAAACTTTAGAAACGTGGCTTGTTAGTTAACAAATATAAAAATAACAAGTACAAGGATAACACAAACACCATCATCAACACTAAAACCATTTCCTATTTTTTTTGTTTAATACATTTGACTGTTAACTGCCTGGTGAGACTCTTTATGGCATCTCTACCCTTTTGTGTGACAAAGTATGTTTTCAAAAAAAAGTATTGAGAATAAAAATAAAAAAGGAAGAAAGGTAAAGGCAAACGTAAAAGCAAAAACGCTTAGGCTGGTTTAGTTGAATAACTCGCCTGGCAGGGGTGTTGACGCTGTTTGTTGCTTGCAAAAAATATGAAATGTTTATGAAATGATGATTATTATTATAATTATAATTACTGTTGTTCGTTTGCCACAGTTTTACTTTTAATTCTTTTTGTTATTGTTGTTGTTGTTCTGATCCTCCTTTTATTTTTAAAGAACAATTTGTTATTGTGTTTTGTGGCCAACCTGTATGTTATTCTGTTGTTGGCAATTTTCTTCACAGATGTTTATTTAGTTAACATGTTATTGTTGTTGTTATTGCCTTCATATATTCCACTATAATTATTTGAACTTTGTTCAAATATAACTTTTTTCCCTTTTGTAGTTCAAGGAAGTAAAGTAAATTTGTAGCGCCATTATGAGAAGGTTAATCATGAAATATAAATATTTTTAACAAAAGATAAATTTTTTTCTTGTGCTTTTTTTTTGGCAAACAAAAGAAAAGATGAGTGAACAAAATTAGGGCGTTTGGTTACATTTTTATGGCATTTTTATTACTTCTTTATTTTCTATGCCTCTTTTTTTCGAAAAAATAAAAAAAATCTTTTGTGGGGGCGAGCATTTGAGAATCCTTAGCTTTCTGTGATAATAAAATGTTTATAATGCTGCTTGCATCTTTAAGTTAATTATTCAAGTGGTAGAATAAATTCTAAATTTTACTTTTATGTACAAATTTTGTTTATGATATTTTTGTAATTAGCTAAAATATTGCCTAAAGGAAGTTATACATAATTCAATCGAAATATTTTCCAATATCCAAAAATTACGTAGGCAAAATAAATTCATATTCTAAAATTAAGTAAACTTTTTTTAATTCACTTACTACATGTAACTTAAAATACATCTGTAGTTATATTTGGCATATTTTATAATTAACACTGAGTTTGAAGTGCTAAAAAGACGATACCGTGCAACAGGGTAAAAAGAAATAAAATTGTATATTGACAAAATAGCTTATATTGTTACGTTTATACCTTTTATAAATGTTTTACTGTGAGTTCTTTATTGCCAAATAAATAACACCAGATTTTAGAGTTTTTAAATTAATTAAAAGTTTATTTACTTTAACTACACACAAAGTTGACACTACAGAACAATTTAATTAAGATGTACGTCTTGGCTTCACGACGTTTATTTTTCAACTAACTATCCACTCAAACACTGCCTTTTATATTTGTCCACTAGAGGTCAAGAAAACTTAAGAATCTTCTACTCCCTCTGTATTACATTTTGTTGTTGTCATGTTATTCATTCATTGTATAGGCGCCTGTAGGTCTGTGTGTATTTTTGTTTTTGTTTCTTCCTGGAATTTATTTTAAAATAATTGTTGTTGTCTTGTGTAGATAAGTTTTCTTAGAAAACTATGCAGTTAGTAAAAAGCATATCTAATTGTTGTTGTTTTGCCTTTATAACATTTCTACGCAGCTTGTAACTAGAAGGTTATGTTGTCTTGCATGCATAAGTTTTCTTAGCAAGCCACGCAGTTAGTAAACAGCATACCCAGTTGTTTACTTTATTACTTAATTATTTTCTTTTGAAAGCCAGACGCATCCGTAACAATATTTGTGAATATATTTATTTGGAAATAGTTTTAATTATTATTTTCTTGAGTTAGCATTAAAGGATATTTTTTATAAAGGTCTAGAACTTTAAAATGGAATTAAAAAAATAAATTTTTCAAAGTGACGTGATGGATTTATTATAATAAAGAAAGTGACTATTTAGAAATGAAACTAATTTTAAATACAAAAGAAATCTTCTTCGATCGTATGCTTTCGTAAGTGTCTCTTGCTCAAAACTGTAAAATTTTGATTCCGCAGAGGTAATGTATTTTGTTTCTGTAAAAGAACTGAACTATGTTCCTTTATACTAGCGTCATTATACAGTTTCGTTTCACGCATTGAGCTGTACACTGCAAGCACCGAAGAATTAACAAATTTGTTCTTCAACACTAAAAACAGCTTGAGTACATTCATCTACCCAATTAAATTGAGAATTTGCTAAACACTTTCCGAAGAAGTAGCTGCTGCAAATTTATTTAAAATATTATTTCATCATAAATTTACAATTTGTGTAAGAGTGAATCGATTCTCAATATTTCTCAATATGAGTTAATGAATGGTTATTTAGTAAGAGCAAGCATATTGTAATCAATTTACTCTGCCAAATGAAATAGTATTTCATCTACTCCTGTTTTCTTGAATGATAACAATTTTTTCATCACTCAGCGGATGACCCTACCATTATTATGCCAGAGCTAGGAAATTAGGTTACGGGAAGGAGGAAAGAGGGAGTAGTGTCTATGGACATTCAATTTGAACTTTCTTACATTGAAAGTGACAGGAAAGACCTCCGGAGGGATTTTATTCGACATACGACTATTCTGCTAAAAAACGAAATTTCCCTGTAATGCGTAGTGCGACTCACTGGCCAATCAATCACAAATGGATGCGTTCTCAACGAATATCGAGTTAAATTCGAAAATGTTTGAGTATCGGGAACAAGTTCCCTAATTTCATTAGAGCACTTACCATTGTAGTAACGACAGAGCAGTGAAATATATCTCACATTTTGTCGATGCTCTAGAGTTGGATACCCTACTGTCTCCAATAAGCCTCTTGGCCCTCTCCTGAACGCGGTCGAGTAATTCCAAAATAGACTTTGGAGCATCGGCCCATACATAAGAGTTGTATTCCATTTTTGGACGGATATAGGTGATATAGATAGTACGGAGATCGGATGGAGTGAAATATCTTTTACACCGCTTTAGAAAACCGAGGCATTTGAAAGCTTCTTTCGAAACCTCAAAAATGTGATTAGTCCTTCGAACATCACACTGAGTTCTCATCTCAAGAACATCAAGGGCTTCCAATTCCGTTATACCAATATCACCCATAGTAATAGATACAGCACCATTTCCGAACTTCGATCTATTCGTAAGCATGCAACATTGTTTCTTACGGGCAAATTAATCTACACGACCCCATTCTAAGATTGTTGCGAGATCGTGGTTAAGCGTATCATTCATGATGTAGTTTTTCCAAAATTGTTTTATTGATTTCTTCTTTTCTCCGTATGTTTTTTCAAATATCTGTTTAAGTGTTCGCTGCAACTAATGACCTTTAAAATTGGATGTAATACCATTGGTTGGCTTAAGGCGGCCTTGTAAGCCAGCAAAAAATCGCTTCGAGTGGAAAGGATGTTGTTAAGTCTGATGAATTTGTTGGGTGGCGTGGACCATTATCAATTAATAGTAGTGCCCTTTTTTCGGCCAGAAATGTTCAGTAAACCAATTCTGGTTATCTATTTTTTTTATTAGAATCCTTTGGATTTTTGGTGTGATAAGCTAGTAGTGATTTTAGTTTTAAATCTCCGCTTGTGTTACTACCCAGTAAAATTTTTAAGCAATTTTTTGCGTGCTTAAATTCTCGTGCTGGTCTCTTTACGGGATATAGATGTTCGTGTTAGAATTCTTTTCCAAAACTGGCCTGGAGGATTGTTTTTTTTGTACAAGTATTGTTTTTAATGTCGCTGGTAATTGAACTGCCGCTTCCATATCACCATTTGCTGCTTCTCCTGTAACCTTTATGTTGCCTCAGGCTGAACGTAATTAAAAATTCTTCTTACTTTTTTCATTGTGATAGATTGTCTAGATGGTTAAGTAATCCATAAAGACCGATAAATGTGCCCTCGGGGGGAGGGTTTACGTAGTACAATCTGTTTACCCTTTTTACATTTGAATTTGATGTTCATACTTAGAGTTTTATGCGGTGTTCGGAAAAAAAAACACTAAAGTACGCTAAAAAAATGATCAGTACGTTTTTTGAGTGCTTGTGTTCATTAGTCAAGAATCGTTGTGTATGGTATTTTTTTGCGTACACATACACAAACACTAAAAACGAATTAAACGTTTGTGGTCTTTGAACAGTACGCAATGATAGCGTACCATTTTTGTCGAACACTGCTTGCAACACCTTATCTACTGAGATGTTTTGTCAGCCTTAAATGGCCAGTAACATTTTAGATTTTTATTAATTAACAGACATGAGAGCTAAAAGCTCTCAAACGATTTTGGTAGCTTATCCAAAGTGCCCTAAATAATAAACCAACTTCTGCGGCTGATAACAAGTTTTCATTAAAGCTAAAGCTTTTTCCATCTAATATTTGATCCTAACAATGCACACACACACACACACACACACATATACACATACGGGTACATATGCAAATGCTTTCATACATACATACATACTTTCTTATCTTATTTCATGTAATTGATGTTATTTTCACTTTGAATATTAGAAGTTCGTATCTTAAGGTTATTTTACACCATCTCAATATCTAACACGTACCAACATGACATAATTTCTTGGTATATGATTTGAAATTTATCCATACGCTTTAACTTAACAGTATTTATTCATAGTAATTGTATCTTGTAGTTTAATGGTTGTATGTGGGGGCTTTAAAAAAAATTTGTCCATTCATACGTAAACTTAAATTACTGTCACCATATAATTTTGTAACACGATTAATACAATAACTTTATTTATGAATGTATTTGTGTATATATGAAAATAATACTGCATGACTCACAGTATTTAATAAACTAAATAAATGCTGTTAAATTTTAAGAAAGCTTTAAAGTTAAGGGAACAGATGAATATTTTTTATTTATAAAATTATTTAAAGATTAAATTTATGGGATTTATTTACAATGTTAAAAAATATTTTATAAATAGTAATAAACAAAATATATTTTTTATATTTTTCATTTTGACATTATTTGTAGTATCGTCTTGAGACCTGAACCATTGGCTTGTTACATTTCTTATATATATTTTTTGCACTTCCTGGGGGCAGCAGATAAGATAACTATATATCATTTTTTTAAAAAATTTTAAAATGAATGGCTCACATATGTGAAGTACACATAGTGAAGCTAAAACTCACGAAGAAGTAGTAGTGGAAGTGGTGATAGACTTCTAAAAATTAGAAAAATTAAATGCAGAGAATGGTTGGACAAAATTTTAGTATATCAGTTCGTAACTGTGTAATTCGATTTACATCCGCGCCTGGCCATGAAGCCCTAATCAGATGGTGGACCAAACCACTGCATAATTTGGAACGTCATGCTCGTCCTAGGAAGCCGAAGCTATAATTCTATGCAACTGAACTTTCTAGTTGCAACTTCGATGATTCCAGAGCAGGGCTGCAAATCATCACTCCTTGCTTAAGAGTTGGAGACTTTCCAACTCCTGTCCAGAACATATGTCTAGCATGCTCACTGGACTGGATCATTCACTTAGCGTGTCATTAAAGGCATAATGATCCTAGCCACCATAATAACCATTATACTGTTATGGGGCCGCGAAACCACAACCACCACGATACTCCCATATAGGGGCCAACCTCAATAATCAGCTAGAGAACTATTAAATGTCTAAAGAAACAAATAATGAACTCTGCGAGCTTACTGATTTCCGTGGAAATAAAGTGGAGTTTCCAGTTGTACCCCTGCTGACTTCAGGGGAGTGGGCTTCCTTTTTCCCCCAGTTGCACTGTGTCTAGATAGTCGAAGTTCTATAAAGACCACATATATATGTGCCCCCGGGGGGTATCAGTTCGTAACATTCGACTAGCTTTTCCGCATAATTAGGTTCCTTCTGAGGCCATCGTGCCTAATTTAATAGAAAATAGACGATCCATTCGTAGTGGCCGTAGTGATGCAAGCATAGCCGCTGTACTGCAAAGTGTTAAAAATGAGCTGGGAATATTGGTCATCACTAATGGCACTTTGCGCAACATTTTGAATAGAGATCTTCATATTTATAAAGTTCAACTCGTTCAACTCCGTCGAACGTTTAAAAGTTAGCTGTTTGAAAAACTGAACAAAAACAACACATTTTTTAACAAAATCATATTTAGTGATGAGATTCATTTTCAAAAAGACGGTTATGTAAAAAACATATTTGTCACAAATGGGGCTCACAAAATCCACAAAAAATTATTACTTCCAAAGAAAGTGACTGTATGATGCGGTTTGTGTTCAGGTGAGCGAGGAAACGCCGACACCGTGAATTTTTTGCGCTGGCAAATGTTGATAGCAGTGACCTTTGATTTTAGCAAGACGGTGCGGCCAGCTACACAGCTACTAAAAGAATTCACATACTGCATGATAAATTTCTCGGTCGAGTTATTTCTCGATTTGGCGATGTCAAATGGCCGCCTTGTTCTTGTGATACAATGCCGCTGGATTGTTTTCTCTGGCGTCATTTATAACCTGACGCTCTGAGAGATGAAATTCGGGACTGCATTAACGAGATAAGCGAATGCTTCTAAATGTTGTGATTGAGGTGGATATTTGTCCGACATCATATTTCATTATTAATTCCCATAAGTAGATATTACATTGGTACCAAAAAAACTTAATTTGGCCAAGAAAAGTATGTATATTAAGCCCATTGTGTGTATGCTAACCTCAAATTTGGCCACCCATTAGGTTTACCCAGGGTCCCAAGAGGGAATTATAACCAAATGATTAAATTTTAATCGAGTTTAAGTTCACGTTTAATTGAATTTCTAAGTTTTTTTTTAACTTTTACAGAAAATAGAAAAAGTTAGACACTAGCAGATTGCCTTGCAGAATTTTCTGTATCGCTACATCCGTCATCAGCATTCATTGCATTAATATACCTTGTTGTGTTTAACTTGTGTTGATTAATATAAATTTGGATAGATGAAATCCATACACAACCCAAAACTATATATTTGTTCTTGCTTTCCGCTAAAATGCGGTTTTGCAATGAATGTAATGTTTGGTGTTTTTTAATCCTTTTTTTTTATCACAGTTAATGCTGTTCCAATGTTATATTGATTGTTATGAATTTGGTGCGGCAAACTATTGGTCATATTGGTGTTATCTAAAAGGTTTCTGCAAAAAAAGAAAAGACTTAGAAAGTTTGTTAATGATCTCGCTTGGATGCTGTTTAGTAAAATACGTAGAGATAGCAGTTTCCTATAACTAACAAATAAATAGCTGTTTTACTTGACTTTGTTTTAAACAAAATGTAAATAAGCATTCTCAAAAGCTAAAAGTATATAGCAAAAGTATAGGGTCTTTTTTATAGAAGGTTTTTCATAGAACTTTAAAATAGAATAAAGCAAAGATGCATTTTTTAACTGACATGGAATTTACTTTATTCGAAAGATAAATTACGTCATTATAATTTAAATGTGAATTCTGCCACAGCTGGCTCGGATGTAGTCAACTCTAGAGGTGCAACATTTGTGGCGGCATATAAGCAATAAAGCGATGAATGTTGTCCTTCTAACTGGTCAATCATTTCGGGCTAGTCACTTTACAATACCCACAGAAAAAGTGACCTTAAATCGCAGGATATTGGAGACAATTCATGCGTCCCTGAAACTATGCAGTTACCAAATGTTTTCTTCTAAAAATCAATTACGCCACAACTTGTTTGTGACATGTGGCAACGAAAGAGTCATTAATGATGGCTCTTTAGCGGTCACCATTGACTGTAAGGTACTGATCAGCATCGTGCTTAACGAAGTTTGAACCAAAGCTTTCACCAGCATAAAGCATACAAAATAGTCAGTTTTCCTGGATGTAACGGTGCCTCAACATAAACTTGAGGATTATCATAACTCCAAATATGGCAGTTTTTTTTGGCTTCATTGCCTAATAAAATTCACTTATGAAATCGCTATTGAGTATTTTGAACAGAACTATGATTTTTTAAATAAATTTTCAGAGTTTTGGAACGTTGTTTAAGTATAAATTCCACAACAAATTAAACATAAATCAGTAAATAGTTAAAAAAGTACTGTCAACTTGAAATTCTGTATCTCTATAAAAATACTGTTTATAAGAATAACACTGCCATAATCTACATACAACATTGATACAGCCGCAACAAAACCTCACGGACTAAGTAAAATCTATAACTTTTTCCCCTATTTTGCAAGGCATCTTTTGGAAGATAGATCTTTTAATCAATTTTCTAAGTCTGTTCGAAATTTAATTTAATTTGTTTTAATTTCTTACGAAATTTAGGTTTAAGTCCAATCGATTTAAAGTCACAAAGTTGTAATGCAAACATTTAAATCTCTCTTAAAAGCCTTTAATTATTAACACGAAATTCCAAATGCGTTTTTTATGGGCAAAAATCGAAAATGTTCAATTTTTAATTTTTTATGCCTGATTTGGCTAAATGATATTTAAAACTATCGCGAATTAATGGTTGTTGCCTTTTATAAAAAACAAAATAGGTCAAAAAATTTCATGTAATTGCGGAAAACGGTTCACTTTTACAGCTTTTGCTATACTGTCCAAGGTTATATTGTCTCAATTTGAAGTTAAAGCTTTACTTCTACTAGAAGCGTTAACGAATTTAGCTAAGCAGTTAAAAAACTGTAGATTTATTTCTATATATCTTGTCAAATCACCCGCTTTGCTGCAGGCGACTAAATAAACATCGCATCGCTGCCACACAACGAAAAACACAGTTGGGGTATTCGTAATCTTATTGTGGAACAACGTTTAAAATTGAATTTTATATGGTTGTAGTCAAATTATATTATTGTTAAATGTAACAATAATATTTTATAATTATTGGAATAATTTTTTTTCTAACAATTATAAAATAAAAAAAATTAACCATTAATTATGGTTAAAGTATAAACGTATTTTTTTTAGAAATTGTGACTAACGTACTGTTTTAAACCAACAATATATATTGTTACAGAGTACAAAGAATGATTATTGTGATCATATAAAGGCCAATTTTGATCTTTACATGTGAAATAACTAGAGAGCACCTGTGGGCTAGTAGGTAGTGTACTAGCTTATCAGTCTGGGGGTTGTGAGTTCAATTCCCAACACTGTTTTCACTACAAAAAAATACAAATTGACGATGATGAAGGCATGCTCACTGGTCACTGTGCTGTCTTATACGACAGTTAATTTCCGATAACATGGGCCTTTAAGAAATGAAAGCTGCCCCGGTAAGCTATTAGTGTACTTAGCCTACCAATCTAGGGGTGGTTGTTTTCACTATAAAAAAAATAAGAGCTTGCATGCTATGTAACTATCCTTCAACTTCCACCACCCATCTCTTCTCTATCCCTTTCCTAAAGAATGTAACATGGTTGTGATTAAATAGGCATTGTTACCTGAAGTGATGTTACTTCTCTTAAAAAAAAATAAAGAAAAGATAGCTAAAGAGCATAACAAAAAATGTATATCAATATTGCTTCAAGAAATGTAAAAAGCTTTAGCTCGGAGCGGAAACCCTAGAAATTTCATTCTGTAAGGTACCAACATATTTACTCTAAGATTTTCTTCTGCAGTTCACAAAACTTTCCATTGGTTGATTTCCTTATGAGTTTGTGGTATCTAAGACAAGGGGATTTTTGGATACTTATACATTTTTGATCGATATTAGAATTTAAATCTAAAAACAAAATGCGCTTTAAGTTAGGTAATATAAACTTTTTATACTGAAATGTTAACAAAAACTTATTTATTGTGAGAATATTGTTGAGGAAAATTATGATTTGTTTGCTGCAACTATATATATTGAAGCAGGGAACATAATATTATTGCTGTAACATAAAACTTCTTTGTGAACTTTTACGCATTTAAAAAAGATGGTTTTTATACTTTACTAATTTATTAAAATGGCGAATTTGTTTAATGCCTCTGTAATAATGATTGAAGGTTAAGCGACTGCTGAAACTTGCCTCACTTGATTATTTAACCAACAGAAAAAAATTATTTGGAGCAAAAGTGTGAAACAAATCCTCACAAGCTACAATGTTAGCATACTGCAATTCACACACATAAATACATTAAATTCAGGAACCCCTAAACTATACATACGTATGTATATATACGTGAATACATACATGCATACATACTGTTCATATACATATTAAAACCTCAAATGATAATAATTATTGTTGTTGATTGTTAGAGCTGCTGGAAATGTTTCAAGTCTGCTTTTTAATTGCAGGTACTTGTACATGTAAGAATATTTTTACTCGCTGTTGGGTATCGTATGTACTCGCTCACTGACTCTGGCATATCGTGTCATTACGATTTAACACCTCGCTGACGCTAAAGTTATTTGTCAGATTTTACATCACAAAAAGCTGTCGGCAAAAATTATAATTATTTTTTTTTCTTATATTATTTTGCATTAAATTTTATTAATATTTTCAGTTATTCGTAGTGGTTAAATTAATATCGATTTTTGTTTGTCGTTTTGTGTTTAAGAATTAAATTTTGTTTTAAATAAAATAAGTTAAACTTTTTAATTTTTTTAAGTTTCCGTTTAGAGCTGCTGGTTAGATGCTCTCTCTTTTTTGTTTTAGGGGAAACGGGGACGGGGGTAGTAAGGTTGGTTTGCCTGTTTTGTTTTTGTGCTTAAGTTCCTTTATATATATATATATATATATATATATATATATATATTTATATATATATATATATATATATATATATATATATATATATATATATATATTTATTTATTTATTTATTTACTTTTGCTAGGAAAATGTTAAAACTGCTCGTTATTATGCTTTTTTTATGAATTCTCTAATGCTCACTTACATATAGTTAATGTACATACAAACATACATTTGATGAATTGCAGTTCATAAATTCATTCAACTGTTATGTTTGTTTTACACTGTGAAAGTTAAATTATGTATTCTTCAAGTTTTTATCTCTTCAAATCTGTAATAATTGTGTTGTTACTTAAAATTTTATAACAATTACGACTTCTTAAAAATAACTTTTCTATACGCTGACAACTTACAACGACCAATAGTAAACATATCGACATGATTTTTTTTAGTTCATTTACAACAGATATATTCTGAACTTATCTTACAACTTGGGCTTCAGCATTACGAACCCAAAACGCTCAACACAGTAAAACGTTTATCATGAAACCGAACGCTCTTTATGATAAAATAATTATCATAAAACTAAACAATAAAACTCAATTCAGTTCAATAATGTTATCCGCAATAGTTTGTTATATTCATCCATTATCGTACCTGCCATCAGAAAAAGACAAATCGTCTTTTTGCACTTCACCTTCTATAAATTTGTATGGTTCACACTATGGTTTTATCTTGTCTACAGCATAAATGGAACTAAATTCTAGGTTCTCTTAGGAATTTTGAAATAAGCTCTTTGTTCAAGAAAAGTCCAAGTATCATAGTTTGCTGGCAAGTACTTTAAGATGCTTTTTTATTTGGGTAAGGTTTTCCGTCGACCCTCGTCAAATTTGGTTTGTGAACAAACCGGTTTTGGCTATTTGTCATCTTCAGTGTTCTCTTTATACTTTGGAGTACACATTTTGTACTTTGGACTGTTCACTGTTCTATACTGAATATGGCAAAGAGCCGAAACCGGTTTGTTCACAAACCAAATTTGACGAGGGTCGACGGAAAACAGTATCCAAATAAAAATAAATTAAACCCCGTTGGAAAATTTACGCACATATCACTTTAAGATGCTCCTGTAGGATAGTAGGTACTGTACTAGTTTATCAGTCTGGGGGTTGTGGGTTCGATTCCCAACTACGACCTTGGCAAAAACAAATATTTACTGTCGGTGAGGATGCTCAGTGGTAAAGGCATGATAACTTGTCACTGTGCTATATTATACGACAGTTAGTTCCCGTAACTATTCTCGTACTTTCACCACCTGTCTCATCTCTTCTCTATGCCTTTCCTAAAGAATGTAGCAGTGTACTTGACTAAAACCAAATTCTAGCTGATGTACTTGAAAAGCCAACAATTTTTCTGATTGACCCAAAGATGCATGCTCAACTTTGATTATAAATACGAAATCTTTTTCAAAATATTTTTTTGGCACTCTAATAGATGGATAAATTTGAGGTTAGAAAGTAAATTAGCTTATAACAAATACATTTTTTTTTGAAAATTTCAGTTTTGTTGCTACAAATGTAAACGGAATATAATTTCGAGCAGATGTTACTTCTTGCTCGTCCGCTCCTATCTCAGTTGGCTGTCTGTTATTCACATAGCCCCTAAATTTCAAATGGCCCCAGAGAAAATAACCAAATCGAGAAATTATGCGAGTGGCAAATTTCTTATGCAATAACTGAATTGCTTATGTGACTGTGTGACATAAGGCGGCTTCTTGCTAAAACCAAAGGTCACTGATGTCAACATTAGCCAATTGTGACCACAAAAAATTGATTATCATGTTTTTGTAGCGCAAAGAATTCACGATGACGGCGTTTCCTTGCTAATTTTTGAAAAAATACGGACCGATAATGACGTCTGCATGCATGTAATGGTTCTTTGAAAACCGTTTGTGGATTTTGTGAACCCGATATGCAACAATTGTGATTATTTCAATAACCGCCTGATTAAAATATGATTTTGTTGAAAAAACGTTAAACGCAAATAATGATCGGCCGGCTTTAATTCTTGAACGAGTTGAACTTTGTAGGCATGAAGATGAAGATCTTTATGCAAAATTATGCAAAAGTGCGTCTATTGATAACCAATTGTTGCGAACGTCAACGAGTTGAGATTCCAGGCTCATTCCTAAGACTTTGCTATGTTTGCAGCACTACGACAACAACTTGCTCAGTGTGTTGGTCTATTTTTGGCAACATTACTGTGAGACTCTAATAAGACGCATAGCGGTCTTAGAGGGATTCTGATTACAAGGAAAAGCTGCTCGAATCTATGAAGTGATACAGTAAAATTTTCATCATTTTGATAGTAAATTTTTAAAATTAAAATTTCTTTCTCAAGAGTGTAATGTTGCATGCTTGAAATTTCTTAACTTTTTACCAAGTAAGTGACAAAGGATGATAGCTCCATTTAATCATTTGCCAAGTAATTTACTTTCTAACCTCAAATTCTCCCATCCATGATTTTTAATCTAAAATTAAATTTTTTAATTGGCCGAAAAATGTTTGCTGTGAACAAAATTATAATTTTTTATTCGAAATTGTGTTTAAAATTAATTATTAAGTTTTACTTAGGCTTAAGTTCATTTATTTCATATTTCTTATACCAATGGGAAAGAACAAATAATAGAAATAAAAATGACAAAAAAATTGTATAGTTGCTAAACGACCTGTATGTAATGATTATGAAGGAAAACTTAACAGCTTAACAGTAGTTGATGGTGAGATCTTTTTTTTTTTGCTTAAATTGGTTGGAGAAATAGATTATGTTTAGGACCTTAACGTCCAGAAATGCTGATGAAGTTTTTAGCGATCGAGGAAATGCTACACATTTTAACACTTAACACATTTTTCTTGTTTTATTTTTAATTAACCTAAAATTTTTCGTTAGACTGTAGCCAATAATCTAGACTATAGTCGAATCTAAACTGTAGCCAGTAGTCTAGACTATAGTCGAATCGATACTGTAGCCAATAGTCTAGACTATAGTCGAATGTATACTGTAGCCAATAGTCTCGACTATAGTCTAATCTATACTGCAGCCAATAGTCTAGACTATAGTCGAATCTATATTGTAGCCAATATTCTAGACTATTGTTTTATCTACACTGTAGCTAATAGTCTAGACTATAGTCTAATCTATGCTGTAGCCAATAGTCTAGACTATAGTCGAATGTATACTGTAGCCAATAGTCTCGACTATAGTCTAATCTATACTGCAGCCAATAGTCTAGACTATAGTCGAATCTATATTGTAGCCAATATTCTAGACTATTGTTTAATCTACACTGTAGCTAATAGTCTAGACTATAGTCTAATCTATGCTGTAGCCAATAGTCTAGACTATAGTCGAATCGATACTGTAACCAATAGTCTAGACTATAGTCGAATCTATACTGCAGCCAATAGTCTAGACTATAGTCGAATCTATACTGTAGCCAATAGTCTAGACTATAGTCGAATCTATACTGTAACCAATAGTCTGGGCTATAGTCGAATCTATACTGTAACCAATAGTCTAGACTATAGTCGAATCTATACTGCAGCCAATAGTCTAGACTATAGTCGAATCTATATTGTAGCCAATATTCTAGACTATTGTTTAATCTACACTGTAGCTAATAGTCTAGACTATAGTCTAATCTATGCTGTAGCCAATAGTCTAGACTATAGTCGAATCGATACTGTAACCAATAGTCTAGACTATAGTCGAATCTATACTGCAGCCAATAGTCTAGACTATAGTCGAATCTATACTGTAGCCAATAGTCTAGACTATAGTCGAATCTATACTGTAACCAATAGTCTGGGCTATAGTCGAATCTATACTGTAACCAATAGTCTAGACTATAGTCGAATCTATACTGCAGCCAATAGTCTAGACTATAGTCGAATCTATACTGTAGTCAATAGTCTGGACTATAGTCGAATCTATACTGTAACCAATAGTCTGGACTATAGTCGAATCTATACTGTAGCCAATAGTCTAGACTATAGTCGAATCTGCCAAGTATTTAAAACCTATTTAACTTTTTTTTCAGTGTAAAAATGTGCAGCTGAAGCTTAAATAAGCTGTTTAACGATACAGTTTTTCTCCCTCCTAAGTTTTCCGTTTTATATTGTACACCTGCTTAATACCCAAAAGATTTGTTTGCAAAAATTCTGTTTTCTTCTTCTTTATTTGTTTTCTTGAATTTATTGTCTTTAATTCTGTGGAATTATTATGAATGAATTTATTTCTTCTCTACCGTTTGGTTATTTCCACTTGCAATGTTTGCGCTGTATCATTCAAATCGTATCAATCAAGTGCGAAAGGAAAAACTACAATAAAACAACAACAACAACAACAACAATAGCAGTAAGAGAAATATCCAAGAAATAAGGATTTATACATGTAAAATTGCTAAAATAAAAATTACATACAGAGAGCTGTGTCACATTAAATGACAGTCATTCACATTTGGGTTTTGCACGAGTATGAGTGTGAATACAAATGTATTTATGGCCATCCATCTAGCCATCCATCCATCCATCCATTCATTTATCCAACAGTTTGCCAAACTTTTTGGGGGTTATAATGACAACATTATATCAGCAATCGTTATCGTGGCAGTAGAAATAACAACTTTAACAACTAAAATGACAAGAAAAAATTGCACAAATATTTGAAAAAGCGAAAAGCAAAAACAACAACAAAAAAGAAAATAAAAAACCAACTCAAGCCACAGATTTGACATGGATCAGTAACCTAATGCCAGATTATAATTCAGCATGGAGCATTCTGTAGCTGCTTATGTTTAATATCTTTTGTAAGTGTGTGTCTGTGCGTCTGTGTGTTAGTGTGTATTTATGGATAAAATTCAAAACTCTTTTTCAAATGTTTCAAAGTTGAAATGATGTTTGAAATGTCGTTTGATGTAACGAGGATCGTGTTGATATTTTAAAAAAGAAAAATTAAAAATGATAAAAAAATTTCATAAAAATAGAAAAATTAAAGCGAAGAAATTAGGGAAAATAAATTAATAATAAAAAAATTATGAAAGGATAAGAGAGGGGGAAAGAGAGAGGAGGAGGGGGGGGGGGGTTCTAAAAAGGAGTAAAATGATGTTTAAGCCTTTGTGAGCGTACAGTGAAAGTTGTACCAGAAGTTAAGTAAGTAGTCGTGCTTAAATCACGTAAAAGGATAGTGAGTATAAAAACAAGCTGTGCCATTAATGAAGTGGTAGATCCTGGTTAATGTTGTTGTGTAGTACTAAAGAGACCGGCAAAGATGTATGTCATATATTTAACGAGTCAGTTCCTGTACTATTCTTTATATGGAAGACCCTTTCTGCATAGAAATACATTCATGATTTCTTCAGTGTTTTTACTGCATTATTCTGAACTATCGAGGATGAAATTTTCCTTAAAATAAACGAAGTTAGCTCGTCAACCTAGCTAAATATAGTCACATTAATGAAAGTAAAACTGCCGGACTAACCACAAGACTGATAATATTATAAAGTTATAACGATCTTGTTTGCGTCTCGATTGCTATGATTTACCAAAAGTTATATTATGTCTACGAAGTTATCTCGCCTAGCTTTCTAAGTTCAATTTAAGTTATGTATACGGACGTGCGATAGTAAGGGAAAATCCTTATTTTTATGCTACACTTTAAGCTATCGGACATTCCTATAGATTATATACGGATTTCCAACTGTTTGCTATTTTATGGTACCAGACTCAATTTTTTAACATTGCAAAATTATACACACTTTGAAAAGGAATATGGCATCATCTTAAAACAGCGAGAGACATTAAATAGTAACATTTGAACAACTTCCTTCCTTCCTGAAATATTGCTTCATCGTTTTAATGAGCTCATCTATTATGATTATGAATAACATGGTATTTGCCACTTTGCTTATTTCAAAAATTATAATCTCTTAATTGAAACTTGCAACATTTTGATTGCTGTCATTTAGAAACAATAACATGTTATATTTATAATATATATTTAGTTTATTTATATAGCTAGGTTGATAACACTGGTAACCACCGTGTGGAATTCGACATTTTGCTTGTTACTGCCACACTGCTCGAAATTACGGGTTCCTAAGTGGGCGAGTTAAAATGTCTTAGATCTTTCAAAATATAAATATCTGGCAGATTGTTTTAGTTTCTCCTTTTAAATCTGTATTTATGTAATGGGTGGACAAATTTAAGCTTTAAAAGACCCATGCATTGCACTATTCTAGAAGTAGAAAATTAAGTTACGGGGAGGTTAGAGGAAGTAGTGTTAGTAAACTTTCGATTGAAATTTCCCTACATTGAAAGTGACAGGAAAAACCTCTGCAGGGCGTTTATTCCACATACGAACTGTTATGCTAATGCGTAGTGCGATTCACTGGCCAATAGACCACAAATGGATGCGCTATCCACAAAACTCGAGTTAAATGAAAAAACGTGAACACTTACCATTGTAGTCACGACAAAACAGTGAAATAAAACCTACATTGCATCAATAGAGTTGGCTACGCTAGCATCCCCAATGAGCCTCTTGGCCCTTCCTGTACGGCCCATACATGAGAGTTGTATTCCATCTTTGGACGGATATAGGTGGTATAAATAGTACGGAGATCGCATGGAGTGAAGTATTTCTTACACCGCTTTAGAAAACCAAGTCACTTGAAAGCTTCTTTAGTAACTAGAAAAATGTGTTTAGTCCATCGAACATCACACTGAATTTTAATGCCAAGAACACCAAGAACATTAGATTCTGTAATACCTACATCACCTATAGTAACGGATGCTGCACTATATCCGAACACAGATCTATGCGAAGCGTGCAACGTTTTGTCTTACGGAAATTAAAATTGATTCTATTCGCACGATCCCATTCGGAGATTGTTGCGAGATCGTGGTTGAGCGTATCCTTTTTAGAACTTACGTCCAACTGAATACGAATGACAAATGGTGCTGTTATCTGCGAAAGAATATATAGGGTAGAAAGTTTGTCAAAGAAGGTCATTCAGAAAAATAAGAGTCAGTAAAGCTCCAGAGTTCAGCTACTTGCCTTTTTAGCCTTTTAGCTGTTCTCTGACTGATTATTGAGGTTGGCCTTTCGGGAGTATTGTGGTGGTTGTGGTTTCGAGGCCCTTGTTTGAGTTGTGTGGGTCGGATCATCCACAATGAATACAATGAATGGTCCAGGTCCAGTGAGCATGATTGCGTTTGTGTTCTTCAATTTTATTAAGCTTTAGGAGTTGGATAGCCTCCAACTTTTCAGCAAGGAGTGAAGGCTGCGGCTTGCTCCGGGCTTTTCAAGTTGCAACTAGGAGTGACTGGAGGATATACGTATCTGAAGGCCTTCTAGCGCGAGGATGACGTTATATTTTATTCACAGTGGTATGATCCCACCGTCTGGTTATGGCTTACACAGCTGGGTACAGATGTAAATCTTATCACGCATGCACCTCTGAATTAGTCTTAAACTCGTCGGATGAAATCCCATCTATAACAACTCATATAGGGCGATTCCTGAGAAAATTCGATATAAATTGTAGAAATTATCACCGACAGCAAAAGCAAATAGTTTTGACAGAAGTGAATCATGCCACACTATATCAAATGCCGGTTGTTGAGTGCAACGTTGGATTCCAGGTACCTCACAAGATAAAAATTACCTTAGAAAGTGCAGAACAAATTGCAATTGGGCGGTGATATTCAGGATTGCTAGTCTGACTCTTTTAGGGGATTGGCGTTATATAAGCAATCTTCCAGCACTTTGTCAATTCACCGGCATGATACAACATGCCGGTAAATATTTGGGTATTTAGTAATATTTGAGAAATTTTAAGCTCAAACGTTACACTCTGGGGCATAAAATTTTAATTGTAAAAATTTATTATCAATATAGTGCAAATTTCTTCTGAGACTGCTAGGTGTATTTTAAGTGTTAAATTTGAGGAAACGGTATCGTTGCTGGGAATAGACCAAAATAATACGCAAGTAGTGGCCGTAGTGATGCAAACAAACTGCTGTACAGAAAATTTTTACAATTACCCTTTACATTGGTATCAACAAAACTCTCAAAAAAAGTGCTTGTTTTAAGCCAATTACTTTCTAAACTTCGAGCCAAACGCAAAAAATTACTGATTTCCCTATACTTTAGGAAGTAGAGACTCTTCCTTTACTTTACTTTGAAAGAGTTTGTAGCAAAATTCAAGAAGACTGTTATTTTAAGAAGACATCAGGGTGGATAATTTATATTCATAAAATTTTGTGTAGCAAGAAAGAAATAGTTGATTTGGAAATAATTGAGAAAGTTAAGACCGCACTCTTTTTTATCTATTGGATGTCATTTATATTGTTGACAGAACAATTTCCATATAAAGAACAGTGGCTTTTAAAACAACTCTCGTTACCACCTTATTTGTATGAAAGTTAAATCCGTTCACGAATTTGTTACATGAATGACTGTATTACGTTACGTTTTTTTTCGCAATACATAAACACATACGTATAATAAGAACGTAATTGCTATTGGAGACTATCTTTTACTTCAACCAGTATCATGATGAAAAAAAAATGTTCCAGATATAAATTGTATGAGAGAGTGTTATGTATTGTATATACAGTATCGCAAGTAAGTTTTTATACTTAAAATACTTGTGGTATGAATTTTAAGAGATAAGGCAACTTTTATTATTATTTTTTATTATTTCGAAAAAAACTTTTATGCAACATATAAATAAGGCATAACTATGTGATTAATATTATTACGGCTTCTTCTTAGGTTTGTGTTGATAAATCTGAGTTTTTTTATAATGGATGGCAAAATTTGAGGTTAGGAAGTAAATTGCCTGTCAATTGATTAAGTGTCAAGGAAATTTTAAGCATGGAGTGTAAAGCTTTTAAGCAAAGGATTTTAATTGTTAAAATTTACTTTCAAAATGGTAAAATTTCACTGTATCACTACGTAAATTTCGGGCACCTTTTATGCGATATTAGGCCCTTTCTGAGATCGCTATCTAAATAATCTTTAATGAGGCCCCTTTTCAATTAGGTGGTTATATTAACAAACAAAATTATTATCCAAAGAAAGTGACCGTATGGTTTGGTTTGTGGTCAGAGGGCATAATTGGCTCGCATTTTTTTCCAAAATTCGGAAGAAAACGCCATCACCGATAATTCTCTGCCTCATCCAAATACCATAACCAATTTTTGTGGCTTCAAGTGGCTAATATTAATATCAGTGACCTTTGATTTCAGCAATATGGCGCCACAAGCCACTGAAATAATTCAATTATTGCATGAGTAATTTTCTGGTTGCGAAATTTCTTAATTTGCCGATGTCAATTGGCCACCTCATTTTTGTTCCCCCCGGGGGCACATAAATATGGTCTTTATAGAATTCCAATATCTAGACACAGTGCAACTGGGGAAAAAGGGAACCCAGTCCCCTGAAGGCAGCAGGGGTTCAACTGGAAACTCCACTTTATTTCCACCGGGATCAGTGAGCTCGCAGAGTTCATTATTTGTCTCTTTAGACATTGAATAGTTCTCTGGCTGGTTATTGGGGTTGGTCCCTATATGGGAGTAACGTGGTGATTGTGGTTTTGCGGCCCCATGACAGACAGGCCAGTTTTAATGGTGGCCGGGTTCACTTCACCTTTAATAACACCTACCTTGTGAAATGTTTCCAGATCCAGTGAGCATGCTAGACATGTGTTCTGAACAGGAGTTGGAAAGTCTCCAACTCTTACGCAAGGAGTGATGATTTGCAGCCCTGCTCTGGCATCACCGAAGTTGCAACTAGAAAGTTCTGTTGCATAGAATTATAGCTTCGGCTTCCTAGGACGAGCATGACGTTACAAATTATGCATAGTGGTTGATCACCATCTGATTAAGGCTTCATGATCAGGCGCGGATGTAAATCAAATCACTTACCTCACTTTTTGATTTAATGTCTCTGAGGCCATTTAAAAGACTACGTGTACAACCCACAAATAACTAACGCTCTGAAAGATGAACTGCGACACTGTATTGAAGTTTTATTACAAAATGTAGTTCAAAATTGTGTAAAATAAACGGACGTTTACCGACATGCTAAACGTAAACATTTGCCCGACATCATATTGCATTATTAACAACTCCCATATTTTTACTTTACAATGGTATCAACAATACAGAAGTTGTCAAAAAATTGTCCACCCTATGCTTTGATTGTAGTGATGACTAAATAAAATAATAATAATAAAAATTACAATAAGAGCTTATGTCGCATTTAAACTACCCTCGTACTAACCTGTATTTTTAATTTTGAAATACAGTACATGCGAATTTAAATGAATAGCTCTTGTAATGCGTATGTATACGCACTAATGTGACACACTGTATATAAAACATTTGCTACAGTCAAACATAGTTCTGTGTAACGTTTATGTATGCATGCGTGTGTGTGTATATATGGATTGTGCACTGAATTGAAAGAAGCCCCTTCAATATTTAACAGCATCAACAAATAACAGCAACTCATTTGTGGAGTGAGGATTATAAATGACCCAAAATAAAATGTTGTTACGTTTATTTTTGCGCCTGTACGTGTAAAGAAGTACAATGTACTTCTGAAGGTCTCTATGTTTGTTTGTATGTATGTTGGTTTGTAATAAATACTTGTATAACTTTTTTTTTTCTTTCCAGTCATAGCCTTAGATTATTATGGATAAAAGTAAAACTCTTCAATTTAAAACCTCCCCTTTTTATACGGCCTTTTGTTGTGAATTTTTTTTACAGGATTTTTTACAAGGAAAAAATGTAACCTCTACCCAAAGCTGGCTTTGCTATAAAATATATGTATATAAATAAATAAATATATATGTAGTTGTATATGCAAAGGTGCTCACTCATTCATTTGTGTAAATATGGATAAGATTTTCCTTCCCCCAAAGTTGTATTGTTTATTGTTATCTCGGTGTTTGGGGTAAACGGTGGAGCAAATTACGTTGTGGGTGCAAAAAATTTTGAAAACAACATTTTCAGAAGAAATGAAATGGTGTGTCATTGGTTGTGGTTTTGCAGCCCCAGATGAATTGAATTATGGTGGCCAGGATCATCTCGCCTTTAATCACACGTACTGGTGAATAATCAAGATCCAGTGTGCATGCTAGTCATGTGTTCTGGACAGGAGTCGGATAGTCTCCAGCTCTTCAGCAAGGAGTAGTGGTTTGCAGCCCTTCTCTGGAACCGCTGAAATTGCAACTAGGAAAGTTACACATCTTAAATCATGCATAACAATAGCGAAAAATTGCTCTGAAATTGGAAGTTGTACCATTTTGTGAAGCTGCCATGGACTATGCATTTTAAGCTTTTAAGAGAACAATGTGACTAAAGCAGCAAATAAAACCTGCTCTAAAAATTTTACCTTAGGAAGTAAATTGGCTAAAAACGCACATTTTTGTTGACAACTCCAGTTTTATTGAATTTTATTGATACCAATGTCAAGTGTAAATGTGGGGGCAATATGATGTGGGACAAATGTTCACGTTTAGCACATTGGCAGATGTTCGCTCGTTTCACAAATTTTTAAATTACATTTTGCAACAACGCTTGGTTATCGCGTCAATACAGCGCCTAATTTAATTTTTTAGACCGTCAGTTATTTGTGGGTTGTTCACGCTCAGCCAGTCTTTCAAATGGCCCCAGAGAAAATATTCTAGTAGTCACAAGAATCAAAAAAAAAATAACAAGAACAGTCGACCAATTGACATTGCCAAAACTGAATTATTTTAGTGACTTTGTGGCGTCGTCTTGCTGAAACCAAATGCCACTGATGCCACAGGTAACGGCGTTTTCTTGCTCAGTTTTGAAAAAACCTCACCATGAATTTGTGAAAAAATCCGTTGTTTCATTCAGTTTTTCAAACAGTCAAATCACAATCTTCGACGCTAATGTTGATCAGTCGGCTTTAACGCATGAACAAGTTGAACTTTATAAACGTGTAGATGAAGATTTTTATCAAAATGTAGTAATGTCCAATTGTTTCAAACGTCGACGATTTGATAATCCAGGTTCATTATTAATACCTTGATGTATAGCTATGTTTGCTTCACTACGACTACTGCGAGCGTATTGTTTTGGTTTATTGTTAGCAACAATACCGTGAACCACAAATTTAGCGATTAATTTTGCACATCGCTCCCAGGAGGAGCTTGTTTACGAAATTTTCACCATTTTGATAGTAAATTTTAACAATTTGCTTAAAAATGTAACGTTGCATGCTTAAAAGAAAAATAATCTTCTGATATTCTAATTTATATGGCAGATTACACAGGGCTACAGCTTGCTTGGGCGCAGCGTATATTGGAAAAATCGGACATTTTTGATGACTTTTTCTGACAGTTTTGGTCGAATATCGCCAATAACGCGGCGAATGCTGTCCTCCAAGTAATCAACCGCACAGAAAACAGTCAAGTGGTATAAAATTGTACACACGATGACGCCATTTTTTAATTGTGTCGTCACAGGACCCTCCGGGGGCACATTTATATGTCTTGACGGAGTATCAGCGTTATTACATGTGTCACCGGGGAAATAACAGGACCCAGTCCACTGACGGCTAGCAGGCTCCACGTTATTTCCACGGGAATCAGTAAGCCCCAAAGTTCAGCTTTTTGGCTTTTTAGCCTTTTAGATGTTCTCTGTATGGGTATTAAGGTTGGCCCTTCGGGAGTATCGTGGTGGTTGTGGTTTCGCGGCCCTCATGGATTTGATTAAGGGGGACTGAGAACATTGGGTAAATGATCCGGTTCCAGTGAGCATGCTTGTCATGTGTTCTTGTCATGAGTTGGATAGTCTCCAATTCTTCAGTAAGGATTGGGGGTTGGCGGGCCTGATTCGAAACCTCCAAAATTGCAACTAGGAATGACCTGTTGCTAGAATTAGTCTTCAGCTTCTAGGGCGAGCGCGTCGGCGCACGCATCATATCACCCCAGTGCTTTGACCACCGTCGAGTTATGGCATATACACGCCAGGTACCGACGTAAATCTTACCACGCATGTGTCATCACAGGATCCATAAACTCTTAATGGTGAGCATAACCGTTAAAAGTTTGTGAATGCGGTAAACAAATTCTGTTATTACTGAGAGATATAACTAGCTAAAATTAATAAAACGGAAAACACCATACTATGCATGGGTCACCCTTTCATTGTATTATTTTATTATTTGTTGTGGTGAAATGTGTTATTTCTATATCGGATGCACATTTTATGAGTTAATTTTAAGAGTCTGTCAAATAACTACTTAAAAGCAGATGGCATACAACTGAACGTTATGTTACGGGAACAGTCTTCAAGTTTCGATTAAATTTTGTAACAACAGAACCTAAAAGATGACTTTTTAGATAATATTTGATCCACTGTCGTATGGCTGCCATTCTTTTGGTCGGTGTAAAATAAATGTTTAACCATAAACTATGAACACAACTATAAATACTCACACCACTCACGACTATAACAACATATACATACTTGTGCTATACATTTTTGTTATCCGTGTCTGACATTTTGTTTTATCTAAATTGTTGTAAAGATATTGTTGTTGTCGTTGTAGTTGCTGTTGCCGTTGCTGCTATGTTTTTCGTATTTCTGTATTTGGTGGAAATGTGTCTCTGGGCTGTCATTTTCATTTCGATTTATATCTCCATCATTCTTCGTATAAATACTTTGTTATTTGTGTTGCTCGTTTTTCCTTTTTGTTTTTGCATTTTATTTATTTTGTTGTTAAATATATTTTAGATGTAAAATCATCAGAATGTCATTGCAAAAAATAGCCTCATTGTAATGGTGCTTAACAAAACACTACTGTTTTGTGTGTCACCATCTTCATCATTTATATCATCATGGTCATCGTGAACATGATAACGAACATTAAAATCATTACCACCGACAGCATCAGAATCAGAATCAGCATCAGCAGGAAACATTTAAAGTCATGAGGCCATAATTTCTTTAACACAGACACGTCTCTAACGCCTCAATGTTAATACACAAAATCTCATTGTAAAATACACCGATTTTCCTAAAAACGGAGTGCTAGAGTCAGGGCTTTTGTTGGTTGCTGAGCTAAAAGTGTAAAAAAAGGAAATATTGTAATTTGGTTAAGTAGCATGTTGGTGAAATGTTTCAAATTGCTATTAAGTTGTAAATGATAAAATATTTAAGTTTTTTGTTTTTATTTGTGGTTCTTATTTCATGGCTTTTAAGTATATTTTTCGTAGTTACTTCTTCCTGTTGGTTCAAATGCGATTTGCTGAATATTTTTATTGGTTTTTTTTTGGTTTCATGAGGATTTACGCTTAAAAAGAATATTTTCGTTATTTTGGTAAAAAAAAACAAATGTGATAATGATGTTAATAATCTTAGGACAATATCTATACTTTCTAATATGGGGAAAAATCTTTAAAAAAGTAATTCGGGAAAAAATGAATCTTGCTGTAGATAGCTGATCTATAACAGAGAGTCAATTTGGTTTTAAGAAGGGCAATTCAACTGTTCATGTTCTTTTGAAATTCCATACAGCTGTTATTCACAATTTACGAGAACATAACAGCACTATTGCCATATCTCTTGACATCGAGAACGCTTTTGAAAAAGCATATCATTATAGCATTTTGTTTAAAATGATCAACATAGGGTTGCAACCGTTAATTATAAAACTTTTCCAAAGCTTTCTCGATGGCAGAAGATTTTGCGTTCAGAGTGTTAATAAATTATTTTTTTTTTAAAGAGAAGTAGCACTTCAGGCAACAATGTCTATATAGTCAAATACCGTGCTACATTCTCTTGGAACGGAATAGAGAATAGATGCGACAGGTGGTGAAAGTAGAAGGATAGTAACGGAAATTAACTGTCGTATAAGACAGCTCAGTGACCAGTGACTATGCCTTCATCACTGAGCAGCCCCACCGACAGTAAATTTTTATTTGTAGTATAAAAAAACCAAGGCCCTTGTTGGGAATCGAACCCACAACCCCCAGTCATGTAAGCTAGCACACTACCTACTAGCCTTGCGGTTTCCACAGGTCTAGGCACCTCATTTATACCATATCTTTATACACGCCTATCCTCATTATTTTAATGGTTCACATGGTAATCTTTATGCCGACGATTTACTGTTGTATGGATATGATAAGTCTCCTGTCACTCCTTGCACCTTACTTTTACGAATTTTATTTACATTGGGGGATAAACATAAATACTGCTAAGAGCTTTGCTATATATTTGCGAAATGCTTCCGTAAAATGTAAATACGCCGTAGTACCACAGAGCAAAAATCTTGTATTGACAATTTTTCCGCTCGGACCAATACTAAGGGCATAACCCCTACTCATTCAGTGCAGAACTAGGAAAATAGATTATGGGGTGGAGGAAAGAGAAAGTAGTGTTTGTGGACATTCGATTTGAATTTTCCCACATTGAAAGTGACAAAAAAGACCTTTAGAGGAAGTTTATTCCACATACGAACTGTTCTGCTAATGTAATGCCTAGTGCGATTCACTGGCCAATCGACCACAGATGGTTGCACTCTCAACGAAAATTAGGTGCCCCTGTAGGCTAGTAGGTAGTGTACTAGCTTGAAAATATGGGGGTTGTGGGTTCGATTCCCAACGAAGACCTTGGTTTTTTTTCACTACAAAAATAAAAATTGACTGTCGGTGGAGCTGCTCAGCGATGAAGGCATAGTCACTGGCCGCTGTGCTGTCTTATATACGGCAGTTAATTTCCGACTATCCTTCTACTTTCACCACCTGTTTCATCTATTCTCTATCCCTTTCCTAAAGAATGTAGCACGGTACTTGACTAAATAGGCATTGTTGCCTGAAGTGCTACTTCTCTTTAAAAAAAAAAAAAAAAAAAAAGTCAAACGCAAAAATGTACGAGTTTCGGGAACAAATTCCCTAATTTCTTTAGGGCACTTACCATTGTCGTAACGATAAAACAGTGAAATACAACTTACATGACGTCGATGCTCTAGGGAATCAATATAGTTGGATACCCTACCGTCCCTCTCCTGTATGCGGTCAAGCAACTCTAAACTGGATTTTAGGGCGCCGGTCTATACATGAGAATTGTATTATATTTTTTGGACAGATATAGGTGGTATAAATAGTACGAAAATCGGATGGATTGAAGTATCTCTTATACCGTTTTAGAAAAACGAGGCACTTAAAAGCTTCTTTAGAAACCTGAGAAATGTGTTTAGTCCATCGAACATCACACTGAATTTTCATGTCAAGAACATCAAGAGCTTCCGATTCCGTAATACCTATATCACCCATAGAAACCGGTGCAGAACCATTTCCATGCGTCAGCATGCAACATCGACTCTACTAGCACGACTCCGTTCGAGATCGTGATTAAGCGTATAATTCATGTTCCGCCTTTTCGAAGTCACCTCCAATTGGTTTGGTCTATTACCATATGAATACGAATAACAAATGGCGCTGTAATTTTCGAAAGTGTGTATAGAGTTGAAAGTTTGACAAAGAACGTCGTTTAGAAAAATAAGAAATAGGGTAGGAGAAAGGACGAAGCCTTGCAGCACCCCTGAATTTATCCTAAACTCGTCTGATGAAATCCCATCTATCACAACTCATATAGTGCAATTCCTGGGGAAACTCGATATAAATTTGGAGAAATTATCACCGCTACCAAAAGCAGACACTTTTGGCAGAAGTGCACCATGCCACTATCTATCAAACGCCTTGGAAATATATAGAGCCACTACTTTATTCTCTCCGGAATACGTGATATGATTTACATCTGCACCAAGCTGTGTAAGCCATAACCAGATGGTGGATCATACTACTGTGGATGAAATGTAGCGTCATCCTCGCCTTAAAAGGCCTTTAGATACGTATATCCTCCGGTCACTCCTAGTTGCAACTTCAAAAGCCCGAAGTAGGACGCAGCCTTCACTCCTTGCTGAAGAGTTGGTGATTATCCAACTCCTGGTCCAAAACGCATGAAGCTTAATATAATTAAAGAACACGACGGCATTCATGCTCACTAGACCAGGACCATTGTGTTCATTGTGAATGATCCGACCCACAAACTCAAACGAGAGCCTCGAAACACACAGGCACCACGATGCTCCCGAAGGGCCAACCTCAATAGTCAGTCAGAGAACAGCTAAAAAACTAAAAAGCAAATAGCTGAACTCTGGGGTTTTACCAATTCCCGCGGAAATATAGTGGATTGTCCAGTTGGCTCCTGCTAACCTATTGTGGGACTGAGTCCCCTTTTACCCCCGAAGACACATGTAATAACGGGAGGGGGCTCTCTCCGGAATGATGTATGTAGTTGCACCATTGTTTCGATAGGAAAGGCAGCAGGTCACCCGTAGAGCGCCTCCTACAGAAACCATACTGTCGGTCGCTTAGTAAGCTGTTGGACTCCAGATAACTCAAATGATGAAAATTAATCATACTTTCCATGAACTTAGAAAGTGCAGGACAAATTGCAATTGGGCGGTTATTTTCAGGGTTGCTAGCCTCACCCTTACATTAGCAACCTTCCAATGCTTTGGACATTCACCGGCATGATACAACATGCTGAACAGGGTTGCTAACGGACGCGCAAGCGTCGAAGAGTACTGTTTTAGGACCAGTGCTGGTATCCCATCCGGCCCAGGAGACTTGTTGACGTTGATACATTCAACGGATATGAAATACTTTCTAAGGACAGCTTCAAATACCTTGGAGTATACTTTAGTAAACTGATGAAATTTAACAACCATGTCTTGTACAAAATATAGAAAAGGGGAGTAGGGTTAAGGGAACTTTTGGTAAATTGTTTAGTAGTAAATTTTTGCCAAGCAAAACAAAATTGCTTTTGTACAAGTTAAGCATTAGACCAATGATTCTCTATGCATTTCCAATATGGTTCAGCATCTCAAGGACGGTCATGAAGAGAATGGAAGAATCGAAAGTTTTCAACGTCATATATTATGGACATGCATAGGTCCAGGGCGTTTAGTTTGAAAGATTTTCATTATGAAAATTGATTTTTTTGGCAGCGGTAGGAAAAGCTAAAATATATGGATCAGCTATGTACATCAGGAAGTTGCACTGAATAAAATGAGTTGCTGTCCTTGCTACAAAGTCCTTATATCTTATAATATATATATATATATATATATCTTTCCCACTTTTTACTAACTAAATGTTTAAATATGACGGTTAAATTCTTGACATTTACTCATTTGATAGGCAATTTATATCCTAACCTCAAATTTGCAGTATTAAAACAGGTAAGCGGAAATATTTTTGTGATGCGAAAAAAGGAGGCAATCGCCACATCTTCCTACTGTAGAAAAGCTGAACTCATTAAATTTTATTGAAATTTTGAGTTTTTAATTGAAATATTTTAAAATTATAAAGGAAATAATTTATTGTTCCATTTTATTTACCGCAAGAAATTTAAAGAATTTTTATGTTGCCGAAAAATATTTTTCTAAAATTATCTTCTACATTAAATCAAATTTGTTTGCTACATCAATTCATTATTAATAGAGAAGATGTTAACGGACATTATTGACTAACGTTCCCCCTGTTTAACAAAACTACTCATAAATAACTAATTTACAAAAAAGAAAAGAAATTGCCATAATTAGATGAGACCAAAATCAGCGGCTAATTTTTCCGCAATTTGCTTAGTAATGAAATAATAAATACAAATAAAACCATAAATATATTTAAAACAATTCATACACATACACACACACACATTCACACACGCCACAACGTATATGGATAAAGATACAAGGGTTCGTTTTATCTTTTGCCTTGTCCTTTACAACAGTTACAATTCTAATCGAACTTGGAACAAATCAAAACAAAGAAAAACGAATCCCTTTCTTAATTTGTGTCCACAGACAAAACTGTTTCCTTTTTGTTGCTGTTGTTGACTTTTAATAAAGTAAGAGTTGTTAAATTATTTGACTGTGTATGATTTTGTTTATACCCCTCAGATGTACAAATGTCCCTGTTGGGTTTCCCTTTGAACTTTAAATATGACAACAAGATGAGCTAAGGATTCAACCAGTTATTTTCTTGTCTACCAAACAGCCAGCCAACGAAGTATTTAAACAACTATTCCTGCCATGGAACTAAATAAATATTTACAAACAACACCAGTAAATTTGTACTTGTTGTTTAAAGGAATGAATTGTTTTAAGCTAACGCTATATTACAGAGAGTTGTTAAGAATATTTGACCCAATCATTATCAATCGCAGTAGTTACGTTTGCAAACACATCTGTGTACTTATACACAAAGAAAACTTCGGGAGTTCACTCCCTATCGACGTTATAAATATATAAAAAAAAATAATTGTTGTTGACTGAGTTTTCTTTTGGCAGAGCTTTATACGTGGAAAAATGCAGTACAAAATCTCTTGGAGTCCTCGAAAACCTAAATTTAGGAAAGCAATTTTGTTGCATAGCTGCGGTGGAAAAGCTCCTAGCGTGGACAATTTTGAGATTACGAAATAAACATATACTTTTTTTACAACAATTTTATTGATACCAATGTAAAATTGAAATATGGGAATTTGTAATGATACAATATCGGCCAAATATCCATTCCTAGCATGTCGTCTAGACTTGCGCTCTTTTCCCAAAATTCTGAAGCTTATTTTGCAAAAAAGCTTCGCTTTTCTCATCAATGCAGCATCGAATTTCATCTTTTAAAGTCTCAGTTGTTTGTGAGTTGTCCACGTCAATAAGGCCTTTCAAATGGCTCCAGATAAAATAATCCAGATTACCATTGATCTTGATCTTGATGGAATCTCACCGTCATTACATATGTCAACGGAGGTAAAAGGAAGCCCAGTCCCCTTCAAGGCTAGCAGGAGCCAACTGGACAATTCCACAATATTTCCACGGGAATCAGTAAAGCCCCAGAGTTAAGCTATTTGTCTTTTTAGCCTTTTAGCTGTTCTCTGACTGATTATTAAGGTTGACCCTTCGGGAGTATCGTGGTGGTTGTGGTTTCGAGGCCCTCGTTTGAGTTGTGTGGGTCGGATCATCCACAATGAATAGTCCAGATCGAGAGAGCATGACTGCAGTTGTGTTCTTAACTTTCAACTCTTCAGCAAGGAGTGAAGGCTTCGGCTTGCTCCGGGCTTTTAAAGTTGCAACTACGAGTGACTGGAGGATATACGTATCTGAAGGCCTTCTAGTGTGAGGGCGCTACATTTTATCACAGTGGTATGATCCACCGTCTGGTTATGGCTTACACAGCTAGGTACAGAGTGTGATTTGTTTTACATCCGCGCTTGGCTATGTAGCCTTAATCAGATGGTGGACAAACCACTATACATAATTTGGAACGTCAAGCTCGTCCTAGATAGCCGAAGGCATAATTCTAAGCAACAGAACCACCTAGTTGCAACTTTAATGATTCCAGGACAGGTCTGCAAACCATCACACCTTGCTAAAGAGTTAGAGGCTTTCTAACTCCTGTCCAGAACACATGTAAAGCATGCTCACTAGACTGGATCATTCACTTTGCGTGTCATTATCAGTGAGATGATCCTGGCCACCATAATTTTCATTATTTCCTTATGGGGCCGCAAAATCACAACCACCACGATGCTCCCATATAGGGGCCAACCTCAATGATCAGCCAGAGAACTATTAAATGTCTAAAGAGACAAATAATGAACTCTGCGAGCTCACTGATCCCCGTGGAAATAAAGTGGAGTTTCCAGTTGTCTCCCTGTCTGACTTCAGGGGACTGGGCTCCCTTTTTCCCCCAGTTGCACAGGTCTAGATAGTCGAGTATTCCATAAAGACCGATAAATGTGCTCTCGAGGGGGACACAGCTAGGTACAGACGTAAATCTTATTACGCATTTCTTTGGTCTGTTGTCGACAACAATACTTTGAGACTCGAATTTAGTGATTAAATTGTAAACAGCGATCTATTAAGGAGTCTAATTACCAGGAAATCCTGCTCTAATTTTAAGAAGTGATACAGTAAAATTTTTATCATTTTGATAGTAACTTTACATAATTAAAGTTCAAATTTATAACGTTCCATACATAACTGTCATACCACATTAATATACTGCTGTAACTTTCCTCACTAACATAATGAATTCCCTTGTTCCAACGGCAGGCACTTTCACAATCCTCTATCGCGGCTGCAAAGCTCTATAATTAAAGCTTCTCAGTAACTATCTTATTCCTACATAATGAATAGACAATTTTGAGGTTTGGAAGTAACTTGTCTGTCAAATAATTAAGTGTGTAGAGTTGAGCTATTATCTTTAGCCACATGCCTAAAGCAAAAAGTGACAAAATTTTAAGCAGGAAACGTTACACTCACAGGGAGTGTTTCTTTAAGGACTTTGTAGCAAAGACAGTAACTCATTTTGTTGTCTAACACATATCAGTTCGACTTCCTGATGTACATAGCTGACAATTCCTATCGCTACTTAGGAGACCTTATTTTAAGTTGTGGATACTCCTAGATTAAAATCATGTTAGGATTTATAATCTTTATCACCTAATCGCTAAATTTAAGGCTCAAGATATTGTTGCCGACAATAGACCAATGAAATGTGCATAGCGTTGAGAGTGAACTTGGATCAGCTTGGAGCGTTTGCAGCAAGTGGGCATCACTAGAGGTAATGTGCGCAATTCCATCATTTACGCTTATAAATTTTAACTCGTTCAAGAATTAAAGCCATATAGGCTAGTAGGTAGTGTACTAGTTTATCAGTCTGGGGGTTGTGGGTTCGTTTCCCAACAAAGACCTTGGCTGTTTTTTCACTATAAAAAAAAATTGACTGTCGGTGATGCTGCTCAGTGATGAAGGCATAGTCACTGCTCGCTGTGCTGTATTATACGACAGTTCATTTATATCCTTCTACTTTCAGCACCTGTATCATCTCTTCTATTTGAATAAATAGGCATTGTTACCTGACGGATTGTTTGTGTCGAACGTTTGTGAATTTGCTTTTGGAAAAATTGAACAAAATCCTGTAATTTTCCCGGTCGAGTAATTGACGATGTCAATTGGCCATTTCGATCTTGTGATTTAATGCTGCTGGATTATTTTCTCTTCTGTAATTAATAAGATCTGGCTTATGTGAACAACCCGTAGACAACTGGCCCCATGAAAGATGAAATTCTGTGCTACGTTGGCGAGGTAAGCAAAGCTTTGTTGCAAAGTGTGCTTTAAAATGTTATGAAAAGAGGGGACGTCCACCGATGTAATGGAGATGGACATTTGTCTGACATTATATTCCATTACTTATTTGCATATATTTACTTTACATACATAGGTATCAATAAAACTGAGATTTACTTCTTAACCTCAAATATGCCTGCCATGTATTTTACATATAAGGACAGTAGTTCCATAAATGTTAATTGTTTTAGGCTTAAAACCCCAAACGTAAGAAGGTTTTATATTCTAGCAATTGAAAAAAATCCACTATGCTGACAACAACAACTATGAAACTAAATTGTGTGTGTAAAATTTTTAATAATTCTTGGTTCTCTTGATTCCATTTATATTTTATATTTTTATTCCTTTAAAGAACTTTCATAAGAAGATACATGTGCAAACATGTTGTCAATCTGCAGTTTGACTGGTGACCCCAGCGGGTACAAAAAAGTTGTTTTTTATTTTATTTTGATGGCAAATAAAACATAACAAAAACAACATATTTGTAGGAATTTGAAATCATTCAATATTTTTTGTGGAGGGTGTCCTTTTTATAAAATCGTATTTGTTGGAAATAAATGAATGTCTGTGTATGTAGATTTGATGTCAATAAAATTATTGGGGTTGCTTTTCAATGAGTTTACCAGTTGTTGTTGTTGTTGTTAATGCTCGAATTCCCGCTGTTTTGATGGCTCTTGTCTTTAATTTCAAACACACACTTACTTGCCTTTTATAAAATGATTATCTAACGATTTGATTTGTCGTTCAAAAAGGTTTTTGATATTTTGCAACTTCAATAACAAATAAAAACAAATACGAAAATCATCATTTACATGGTATGAAAAACGGAAATAGAAAATGATTGTTTACTACACACATACATGCTACAAACATATATACTACACACGCATCTATATCTATTTATAAGTAAATAAATTCATAAATATAAATATGAAATTAACTGCAAAAATTTAATGGGCCAAAAAACAAATATTTCTTTAAAGGGCACCAAAACAAATAACAAGAAATATTTTGTTAAACTAATTAAAGAACAGTTACAACAGAACAGTTTATGGTTGCTATTCGAGAGCTATAGAAATACACACCATTAGTTGTCTATACGAAGAAAAGACATGTTTGTGATATAATTACAATAACTATAGTAATATCTCTGCAACACTAATATGATTGCGTCAACTAGTGGTATAGTTACAATAACTATATTAATATATCTATAACAATAATATAGTTGCGTCAGCTAGATAATAATAAAAATTCAAAAAATTATTTAGTGTCAAGAGGAAAGTTTAAAAATTATAAGAAAATAGTTTAAATAAGATGATGAAAATTCTCTTAAATAGGAAATGGTGTATTATCAAGATCTATAGAACTTCAGATTGTAAAATCCAAAAATTATGTTTATACCGCATTTTTGTTAATCCAAAGATCAATACAATGGATGATGCGGAGCACACTTTCTTTAAGTGCGACAGATGGAGAATGGAACTGCAGTCCGTGTAGGAAGGCGTTGGTGAAATAGATTACATGGAAGCACGTAGTTACGTTCGTAGAGAAAGTGGTTCGTGCCAAAAAGCGGGACCTAGACGTAGGATCAACGATGGCTGTTCGATAGGAACAGAAGGGGAACCCCACCCCGAAGCAATGCGATAGCGGTCCCACATACCAGAGCTGTTCCCCCCGGGGGCACATGATAGTCTTTTTGGAACCTACTGTTTCATTTAGACTGGTGTCTTGCGGGGTAAAAGGGAGCCCAGGCCCCTCAAAGGCTAGTAGGAGTCACCTGGACAATCCACATATTTACACGGGAATCAGTACGCTCCAGAGTTCACTATTTGTCTCTTGAGACAATTAGCTGTTCTCTGACTGGTTATTGAGGTTGGCCCCTATATGGGAGTATCGTGGTGGTTGTGGTTTCAAGACTCTCGTGAGAGTTTGTGGGTCGGATCATTCAAAATGAACACAATGAATGGTTCAGGTCCAGTGAGTATGAATGCCAGCCTGTTCTTAATTATATTAAGCTTCATGCGTTCTGGACCAGGAGTTGGAAAGTCTCCAACTCTTTAGCAAGGAGTGAAGACTGCGGCCTACTTCGGGCTTTAGAAATTGCTACTAGGAGTGACCGGAGGATGTACGCATTCGATGGCCTCCTAGGGCGTGAATGACGTTTGCAAATCATTCAAGTGGTTTGACCACCATCTGATTATGACTACCTAGTCGGTGCAGATGTAAATCAAATCACATCATACCAGAGCTGTCACCACAGCATTTGAGATGCGTTTAAACATTTCCTCCCCTCCCGAAAAAAAATACATGACATTAACATTGAAAATGATTTTGGGTATATGAAAATCTTGTTAGTCTGTTTTTTTTCAAAAAGTATCTGCTACATGTCCAATTTAGGCCCTTTTCGCGCATTTCTGGCCAATATTTTGTTTCGTACATAATTGTCATAAATATTTGTCATATAAAAAAAAAATTATGAAGAAATTTCTTTGAAAACTTGTTATTTAATTAAAAATTACATCGGACCACCCTTTATTATCATTATTATTATTATTATTATTATTATTATTATTATTATGGTTGCTATTTGAGAGCTACAGAAAACAAACCATTAGTTGCCTACACAAAGAAAAAACATCTTGGTGGTATAGTTACAATAACTATATTAATATCTCTGCAACAATAATATAGTTGCGTCGGCTAGGTAATAATAAAATTAAAAAAAAAATAATATTTAGTGTCAATAAGAAAATTTAAAAATTATAAGAAAAATAGTTAAATAAAAATGCGGAAAATACTCTTTAATAGAAAAAGGTGTGTTATCAAGCCCTATAGAACTTTAAATTGCAAAAATTAAACTCAAAAATTATATTTAAAATGTACTTTCTGTTAATCCAAAGATCAGTGCATGACATTAACATTGAAAATGAAAATAATTTTGGGTTCTTCTATTTATTTTTTTTCAAAAAGCATTTTCTAGATGTCCAATTTTAACCCTTTTCGAGCATTTCTGGCCAATATTTTATTTCGCATATAACTGTCATAGATACTTCTATTAGAATAAAAAAATTATGAAGAAAATTCTCTGAAAACTTGCTGTTTAATTAACAATTACATCGGACCACCCTTTATTATTATTATTATTTAATATCTGGCAAGTCCAACTAAATGCAAACGTATTAGCTGTGAACATACATAAGTTATTTGAAAACCTGTCAAATTGGAGCGTATTTATTGTTAAACACGCACGGTAAATGATTTTTGATGCCAATTGTTGTTGTTTTGGTTGTTCAGCTTATTGTGGACAACAGAAGTACAACAAAATGAATAAATGAAGGAATAACAAGGAACAGTAATCGATGAACAAATAAAATGATTTATAAAACATCTGTATTGTACAACACGTGTTTTAGGTTCAAACTTGTGCTTTCAAACCAAAAATAAAAAAAAACAACAAGAACGGAACGGAAGCGCCGACAATAACTACTTATTGAATTTTAATGTTACGTGTCGCATGTTCCTATTGTGCCATGTTGCTACTGCTTTCTTGCATGCAAAACATAACTAACATTAAATACAAATATATATTAACTGACACTAATACACACACACATTTATACATGTACAGTATTTATTTATTGTTGTTTTTGTTTCGTGTGTATTACCAACACTAAACAACTGAGTTTAGTTTGACATTAAAAACTTGAATCGTCGTTCAAATGTTGAAACAGTTTATGGTAAAATTATTCTTCTGGTTTAGAAAATATATGCTGGAGCCAACATATTTTTTTAAGGGTCTAGAGACTAAAATGGGTTTTTTGTTAAACAATAATTTTTAAGTGATTACATGTCACGATATTTCCTTGGTTTAGAAGTATTTGAAAGTCTGCTTGTACGTATAACCAGAATATTTCAGTTTTTTTAGTTTAGAGTAAGAGAATTTTTCTGGAGGGCCATGTATGGTTTAAAAAAGAATTGGATTGGATTAAGAACAACTTCAACTGTTGCTATAAAATCATCTCTCTTAATAAGGACACTTAGAAGTCCATTAAGCTCTGAATCGTTTGGAGAACCATTAACACAATGTTTTCTGCAGGCAAGAATCGTTGTTTGTTCTCAATACAATATTTATTTTTAATTCGTTTACAATATTTAAACTTTGTAAGTCTGTTGCAGTGATTAAGCGGAGTTTTGCAAGGAAGTGGCATATTTAAAATTATTCGTGAATCAAGAAGTTTAAAAGGCTGTTAAATAGTAGACAGCCTTTGTCGATGTCCTATGTATGCAGGTGTACTTATAATTAAATAAACAGATGATAAAATCAATTTAGAAATTTAAATAAAACAAGATAACAGTTTTAACTATTCCATAAGAATGATGAAATTGTAGTTATAAATTTTTTGTTTTATTTTGATTTAATTTTGTTTTCTTAATTTCGATGGTTTTGCTTTTAATATCTCAACAGGTGCCCCTGTAGGCTAGTAGGTAGTGTACTAGCTTGTCAGTATGGGGGTTGTGGGTTCGATTCCCAACGAAGACCTTGGTTTTTTTTTACTAAAAAAATAAAAATTGACTGTCAGTGGGGCTGCTCAGCAATGAAGCCATGGTCACTGGTCGCTGTGTTGTCTTATACGACAGGCAATTTCCGACTATCCTTCTACTTTTACCACCTGTTTCATCTCTTCTCTATGCCTTTCCTAAAGCATGTAGCGCGGTACTTAACTAAATAGGCATTGCTGCCTGAAGTGCTACTTCTCTTTAAAAAAAAAAAAAAGGTAAAAGGTGTAAAAGGTTTTTCAACAAGAAGTTTCTTTTCTAAAAAAAAGTAAAACAAGTAAAACAAACAATTTAGATTAAAAAGATTCACATTTTTATTGTATTGCGAAGAGAAAAATTCGGCAATTATGAGTGAAAAATAATATCTGGCAAATGTCCACCACGACCACGCTAACAGATGCTGATTCTTTCATTAAAATTTTTAATCACTTTTTGGGAAAATGGCGATTCTATTTTTTATTTATCATATCGATTGGCTTAAAACACACATTTTTTTGATAACTTTAGTATTATTGATGGCCAAGTAGAAATATGGGAACTAATAATGGAATATGTATGATGCTAAGCAAATGTCCACCTATAGCGTGTCCTTCTAGAGGTTCGCTCTTTTCATGAAAAATTTTGAGCACGTTTTGCAAAAAAGCATCGCTTATCTTTATCAGTGCAGCTGTGAATATCATCTTTCAGAGCATCAGTTTTTTGAGATTGTTTACATAAGTGCGGTCTTTTAAACGGCTCCAGAGAAAATAATCCAGTGGCGTTAAATTACAAGAACAAAGAAATTATTAAGAAATTATACTGCTGGGAAATTTTGCATGAAATAAATGAAATGTTTGGCTGGCGGTGAAGCTTGTCTTCCTGAAATCAACGGTCACTGATATCAACATTAGCCAATTTTGGCTATGAAAATTTATTTCTTAATATTAAATCTGTTGAACTTTTTTTCATAACTGTAATATACTATGAGATATGAGATAGACAAAAAATATGGCCTGCTACGCTGACAGTCAACTAAACAGGCATGCACACAATTTAGGAACCAGCCAAGACAACGAGTTAGTAAAAAGAAAATAAACGAAGATACAAGAGAACAGTTGGACAGGGTATAAACTGTTCCTTGTACATAAATTATAAATATTCATGTGGAACACTTAAATGTTTGCATGTTTCATGCAATAATTTCAAGTGTCCTTCATAAATAAATTTGTATTGATGCTTTTGTTTATTTATTTATTTATTTATTTAGTTTGGTTTGGTTTGGCTTGGTTTTATTATTTGCCTTGTCTGTCCCACCTATTGTGTGAATAGACTTGGTTTTTTATTTTACTTAATTGCCTTTAAATTAAAGTCTATAAAAAAAAGTCCTAGAATAGTGTAAATGTGAGAGCATTGTTACCAACACAATAATGGTTTGACACTTTGACACCTTGAATTTAAACCAAACAACAAAGGCTTTTAAAATAGAAACACAAATTATTACAGTGACCATATAATAGGCTTCATTTGTCCCTAACATTATTTGTCTGCTTTTCGAAAGTCAATACCGAAATTATATTAATTTTAATTTTAATTTTGGTTCCTTGCTCGCATGTTTGTTCCTTAATGTCTGACGTAATGAGCCTTCATCAACAACAAATTGAGGTAACTTTGGCGTCTCTATGTCTCCTGTGTTGTTGCGTGTGGATAAATGCTTCAAATTTTATTTCAATTTTCTTTCACAACCCAACAAATTTAAGATGACATTTCAAATCCTTTATTTTTAACATTTAATGGTCAATTTGTTAAAATGTTTTTTTCTTTTGAAGTTATAAAAACTAAAAATTGAAATTACAAGTCGTAATTATTTTGATTCCTGGTAAATTGAGTCATTATTTTATGATGAAAACACGAACGATTATGAAAGAGAACAGGTGTTGAGCGTTTGATTAATTTTATTGAAGGTTTGAAATATATATATTTTTCTTAAAGATCATTAAGGCAATTTAAGTCGGCGAGATTTGAAAGAAGGACAGAAAGGACTGCAAAACTCAATATTTTCTTTGGAAAAATTCATTACGGATGGGCTAATTTGAGATTAGGAAGTAAGTTGACATAAAACATGCTATTTTTTTCGACAACTTCAAATCTATCGATACCAATGTGAATGAAATATATGGGCATTAATAATGGAACGTGATTTCGGGCAAAACTCCACATTTAGCTCATCAGCTGATGTCCCCTCTTTTCATAAAATTTTGAAGCATTTTTTGCGATAAAACTTTTCTTATCTCGTCAATGAAGCGCTGAACTAGGATATTCACGTAAACCCGGTCTTTTAAATGGCCACGAAGAAAATAATTCAACGGCGTGAAATAACAAGATCGAAGCGGCCAATTGACATCGCACAATAGAGAAATAACGGGAGCGGAAAATTTCTCCTGCAATAATTGAATTGTTTGAGTGACTGTGTGGCTTTTGGGGCAGTCTTGCTGAAGTCAAAGATCACTGATATCGATCAGCTAATAATGGCCATAAGAAATTGGTTAATAGGTTCGGTAGCACAGAGAATTCATACTGGCGATGCTTTCTTGCCCATTTTCGATAAAGTTATTAACTATTATTATTATTACTGGCTGACCGGACAAATCTCACCGGACATAGTCTTTGGACGTGATGGTTTCCCGAGGACTGTTTGTGGATTTTGTAAGCCATGTATGTGACAATTTGTTTGTTTACATAGCTGTTTAATTAAAAATGAGCCGCGAACGATAAGCGGTTGGCTTTAGTTCTTAAACTCTATAAATGTGAAGATCTTTATGCAAAATATGGTGCAAAATGCCTCTAGGTATGTCGCATTATTGCGAACGTGGGCGAATTAATGTGTTAGGCTTATTCTAAACAATGTGCTGTACAGCGGCTTTGCATAAATACGCCCACTACGAATGTATTGTGTTGCTCTATAGTCAGCAACAAACCCTTGAACCTTTAATTTAATGACCATTTTACTTTTAACGGTTTCTGAAGGAGTCTGATTACAAGAAAAAGCTGTTCGAATTTTAGGAAGTTATACAGTGAGATTTTCACCATTTTGTTAATAATTTTTTACAATTCGAATTCTTGGCTCAAGAGTATAACGTTCCATATCTAAAATTTCTTGACTTTTTTTGAAATAAATTTGATAGTTTGTCTCGTCAAGCTCGAATCTTAACATTTAATCATTTGACAGACAATTTATTTCCTAACCTCAAATTTGCCCTTGAAAGAGGTGTTTTGTTTTTGAGTCAAACTTAAATCAAACGAATCGTAGGGTGAACTCTAACAGAGACAACTATTAGTTGATTTGTTAAAAAAAAGCCGGGCCCACATTCCGAATGGTGGTTTGTGGCAGTTTATGATGATGCCATTTGGCCTCTGCAATGCTCCAAAGCATTTAATGGAATGTGTGCTTAAGCGTCTCTATTGGAAGACCTGTCTGCTGTATCTGGATAATATAATCGTAATGGCTAACACTTTTGAATGTACACTTCAAATACCTGAATGAAGTAGTAAATCATGTAGTGGCTGCTGGACTAAAATTAAGTTTCAAGAAATGTGTTTTTTTTTTCAAAAAGAGGTCAAATACTTAGAGCATCGAGTAACAGTAGAGGGCACAATAACTGATGAACACAATGTTGGCAGCAGCTTCCTGGATTGTTAATCATGCGACAGGAAATTTGTGTCGAACTTTGCTCAAGTAGCTGTTAGCTTATATGGATTGATTAGAATGTCGCCCCGATAACACTGAACTGAGGCAGAAAAAAAGCGTTCCAGAGGCTGAAGCCTATTATGGCATGTACGGTACTAGTAGTCCTCGCTTGTCCGATAGCTGAACATGGGTGCAAACGGCTACGGAATAGTGGGAGGGCTTTTTCAGTTGGTGAATGGGACGGAAAAAATCACTGGGTCTACTATCTATTTTCTAAACAACCCTGCTTTACACGACGCAAGCTTTTAGCCGTGTATGAAATTAAACATTACTAAAAATAAACAATAAGTCATTTCACTGTTTGTTTTTAGTGGTAATTATCTTTTGATAACTTAAATTAAGCATCATTGCAACAATATGGTTAGTGAGATGATATTATAAATAACAATATTATTGTTAAATGTCACCATAATATTGCAAAAAAACGAGATATTGCTTTTTTATCTAAGCCTTTTTTTCACCGCAACTATATATTGTTACAGAGAGCATAATCTGGTTCTAGTGGCTATACCACAAACATGATTTTTCTCTATATGCCAGCGGATATTTTTGAAACCAAAAATCTTACATTTAAAAACTATTTGGTTTTAATATTAATATTTTATTGTGATAGAATAGGAATAAAAATATCTTAGGAAGACTGATTATGTTTTATATAGAAATTTAGACTCCCATTAAATGTTCCTGCATGCTAATAATAGTCAATTTGAAACAGCTCTTGTTCTCAGCCAATATTTTTGTTTTAAGAAAAGAAACTGAGAACCGTTTTAAAAGAATTAAAATTAAAAATAATTACAAAAGCAATAATAAAACCTGATTCACGAAATGGCCAGAGAAAACTTAAATTTTTATATTGAAACGTACCATTACAAAATAATTGTTGACGGCAGCAAAACATGATCTCCGGTTTTGTACTCATTTTAAAGCATTAAATGACTGTTCGTTAGGCGCTTGCATGAAATCTAAAACAATTTGTGAGCTTTACATGCTTGTATGAACACCTAATCACATCGTGTGATGATGTCGCCTAATGGAAGAACACGCGTCAACAGCATTCAACTCAAACACCTCAAAAATTAAAATACTGACTGGCGCCCCAATAGCACATGCATTCCAAAACAATAACTTGCTCTTATTCACATTTGTGTTGCAACAAAAACAAAACAAAAAAACAAAAAAAAAATGAAAAAAAGTGAAAAACGTAAACTGAACTCAATTTATATTCACAAATGCGAAAACCGAATATGGAAGCACTCTGGGTACTTGCAGTTGATGCATGCACCAGGATGATGTTGAACAACATTTACAAATAAATATTCGTGCATATTGCATGATTGGAATATAAAATCTGTTGTCTAGGGTAAATATGAATTATGTTCATCAAGATGCGAGGGTAGTTATTATTATTTGGATTGTAAAAAAAAACTTTAAATTTAAAATTTTATTTACCTCTCTGCTTCTCTTAACTTCTGTTTCTGTTTAACTTTCTTTTGTTTAGCTATAGTTATAGTTGCACGCAAAGAAAATATGGTTGCGGTTAACATAATATAATTGCAACTCGCTCTGATTGTTTTATATGGTTGTGGTGTTATATGAGTTTGTATATAAACATTTTATTTAACCAAATTAACATTTTGATACGTTTCTCGCTTTTCGATCGTAGGGCTACACCTTCACGTCCACTTTTATTTAACAATTTTTTATTTTGGCATTGATTTGCTTTCAGGGTTGTTGTTTTTAAACAGGTACCTAAAGAAACCATCTACTGTGCCCGATATCTTGCTTAGCAACCATACTATTTAAAATGAAGCAGCCTACCAGACTAAATCTGTTTTACTAAACAGAATCAGCCACAACTGTCACTGTGACACTCTTGTTATGTTTTTAGTACTTTTATATCACCCCCACTCACCGGGGGCACATTGATGTGTGTTGATGGAATTCAATGTGATTACGTATGTCAACGGGGGTAACAGGGACCCCAGTTCCCTTCAAGGCTAGCAGGAGCCAAATGGATAATTCCACTATATTTCCACGGGAGTCAGTAAAGCCCCACAAGTTCTTTTTCGTGTTTAAGCCTTTTAGCAATTCTCTGACTGATTATTGAGGTTGGCCCTTCGCGAGTATCGTGGTGGCTGTGTGTTTCGAGGGCCTCGTTTGAGTTGTGTGGGTCGGATCATTCACAATGAACACAATGAATGGTCCCGGTCCAGTGAGCATGATTGCGGTTGTGTGCTTAAATTTTATTAAGCCTAATGCGTTCTGGACCAGGAGTTAGATGGTCTCCAACTCTTTAGCAAGGAATGAGGGCTGCGGCCTGCTCTGAGCTCTTGAAGTTGCAACTAGGAGTGACTGGAGGATATACGTATTTGAAGGCTTCCTAGGGCGAGGATGACGCTACATTTCATCCACAGTTGTAGTATATAGGAGCTCTCAGCAGCCTACCTATGCACCATGGCTACACAATAATTGGTTTTGCAGTACTTTTTCCATATATTCGTCTTTTTAATCCTCACATACGACTATAAATCCTTTTTTCATGCCGTCGATAAGAGTTAAACTTATGACCTTATGTTTTTCACAAATATGTAAAAAAGCCTCTAAAAATGTATTTGCAATGGTGGCTCAATATGGCTTCAACTACATATACTTGTTTATTCTTTTTTCAATGCCGCCGATGGGTGTTGAACCCACGATCTTCTGTTTTTGTCAAGTATGTAAATGCATTGAAGAGTGCATCTGCCACGGTATCTTAACAGGTGGTAATTTTTATTTTTATTTAGGTGCCCCTGTAGGCTAGTAGGTAGTGTACTAGCTTGTAAGTATGGGGGTTGTGGGTTCGATTCCCAACGAAGACCTTGGTTTTTTTTTCACAAAAAAAATAAAAATTGACTGTCGGTGGGGCTGCTCAGCGATGAAGGCATAGTCACTGGTCGCTGTGCTGTCTTATATACGGCAGTTAATTTCCGACTATCCTTCTATATTCACCACCTGTTTCATCTATTATCTATCCCTTTCCTAAAGAATGTAGCACGGTACTTGAATAAGTAAGTATTGTTGCCTGAAGTGCTACTTCTCTTTAAAAGAAAAAAAAAAAATTTAGTTTTATAATCCTTATGCACACCACACTTTTTCAAGTGGTGCAGTTATAGCTCCATTTACCACAAAAGCAAAAAACATTAGCTTTTGTTAAAACAGGCCTAATTGAAAGGGTTGCCTAATCTTATTTTCGAAATACTATACTATACTATGGTTATAAGCAGTAAAATATTATGGAACAGTTAAGACTTTTTGGTTGTGATAAGAAACTTAACAAAAAACTATTTCATTTAAAAAAAACATCTTGCTTTTTTTCTACGTAATAACCATTTAGTTATCCAAATTGAACAAAAGCTAAAGAGAACATAATATGGTTTTTATAACTAAACTAGAAATATGTCCATTTTCTGCTTGCTTTAACCGATTACCGTTTTTGGTTTTCTTTGCAAATTCAAACTTTAAAGGAGACCATAATATAAGTTTTGTTACTATACTGCAGCTATGTTTTTTACTACACTTATATAAGATTAGATTTCCTTGAAAAGGGTGTCTGCTATTTAAAAAAAAAAACTATAAAATTTTTACTGCAAGCATATTATTTTTACGCGGAATATAATATGGTTCTTGTAAAAAACTGTTTTGTTTTCTATTTTCATCTTCTTCAGCTAATAGTGCCCTTAAACCGTGGCTGAGTTTCTTGCAATTTTATTATAATTCTTTCTTAACGATAATCGAAACGGTATTAAGCCATGTTTACGTTGTTACAATTTTTAAGTCAAGGTTTGGATGAAACTTCCAACTAAGTGGTATCATAATTTTATTGTAACTCACAATTTTCAGCTCACCTTGCTTAACTAATAAGACATTAAGACTTTTATTTTAATTATTGTATTTGTTATTTGATTCAGTTTTCACTGAAGCTATCTTAGAGTTTAGCATTTTTTAATAGATTATACTTGTGTCTATTGCGGGTTTAACTAGTAGCGGAAAGATTTTTCTTCAAAGTTTGTTTTGAATTAAAGTTTTCGGGGCGCTTAGTACTTCTGCAATTAAAATTGAATGCCATATGGAAATTCTTTCTGAAAGAACAAAAGTTTTTTTAAAAGGAAAACTATAAACATTTTTATAACTAACTTTAGCATGCGACTCTCGGGCTTTAATAAGAATAAATATTTTTTTTTACTCTTGAGTTTTTCGTCAACTCCATCATTGTCATCATAAAATATCAAGCTATTGTGACTGTTGTTGTTGTGTGTGTTTTTTCTTTTCCTCTTTTAAAATATTTTGTAATTTTGTTGTTGTTCTTGTTGTTAGTTGTTATTGCTGATGAAGATGACGAAGATGATGATAATAGTGATTGGTCTCGGTGGATTTATAGTTATCATGATGTACATAAGTAGAGTTTCATTTGCAAGTTGCAGTAGTAGCAGCACAATCATCAATGGATCATTTGCATTAAATAAGACAAAAGTTCATGTAGCAAAACGAATATTTAAATGATAAGAAAGTTTAGTCTACTCAACCATACATAACTAAATAAACTCCCCATTTATATAAAAATTGGCAAAAGATAAAAACAAAATTTTTCTTTTTTTTTAAATTAAAAAACAACCAGAAATGCTTAATAAGAAATAAATAGTGACTTTGAAATACAATCTCTGAATAGCTGTGTGTCTGTGTGTGTGTGTGTGTGTGTGTTCATCTGTCTATAGGTCTGTCTGTTTTTTATGTCCGTCTGTATGCTTTTGGACGCTTGGATGCTTGCATGCATTCAGTAATCTGATGCAGTACGAGTACAAATTACCACAATAAAGAATATCACAAGAAGCTTTTCATACTCTGTGGAAATTTATTTTTTGTTTCGTTCTTTCGCTTTAACTGCAGAAATTTAATGTTTCATCCTTTACGATATTTTGTTTTTTTTTTTTGCTTATATTTCAAAAACAAAAAGCAAAAAAAAGACGATATAAATAAAAACAAAAATGAAGGTAACACTTGCATCAAACATTGACGACAACTACTGTGTAGAGTAGGCAAGCAAAACAAAACAAAGCAAAACAAAAATAAAAATCAGGGAAAAGGCACCATATCAAAAGCGACGGAATACATGTTATATGTTGTAATTCTTTCCTTATGTCTAGATAGACAGACGATCATTATTATGTACCACGTTTGTATATTCATGCTCATGTTCATCTTCATCCTATATTTTTTTTCGGCTAAATGTTGCTGCATGTTTTTCTTTTTTCTTTCACCAAAAGACCACCATTTGTAGTGCTCGTACTTCAGGAGAAAGAATCAATGTGAATAAAATAAGTTTTTGCATACAGAGCTGGATTTTTGTTAAAACCTAATTTGGGTGGGGCATAGGAATATTGTAAGAGATATGGAAAAAAATGTTAAAAATTAAAACGGAGCTTAAAACTTCGTTAAACTAAAGTCATTCCAAAATTGTTCTAGTGTCGTTTGTAAATAAATTAAGGAAAATTAATGAATTTTTCTTATTGTACTTTCAACCAGGTTCTTTTATTCCCAATATCTCACACAGGTGATCGCTATAAACTAAATGAGAACTGTAGACTGAAAACAATTTAAGCTTCGTATGGGAAACAAAATGAAAATTATAGACCTGGTTTAAAACAACTCACTTTAAATATCGAATGCTCAAATTTGAGGTTATGAAGTAAATTGCCTATAAATTATTAAATTAAATGTCAACTATTGAGTTGTCATCCTTTTACGTTCATTTAGTAAAAAAGTAGAAAAATGTTTGGCATAGAGCATTACATTCGTGTGTAAAGAATTTTAATTAAGAGAAATTTATATCCAAAATGGTGCAAATCGAGCTGTTTTTGCTCGTAATCAGGCAACTTTAAGGCGACTTTAAGGCGCCTGATTACGATTGGCTTAAGTCCCAATAATTTGAGGCTTATGGTATCGTTGCTGACAATAGATTTGCTCCTAGTGGCTGCAATGATGCAAACCTATCTGCTGTACAGCAAAGTGTTGAGAAAAAGCCTGGAATATCAACCCGTCGTCGTTCGCAACAATTGGCCATCACTAGCAGCACTTTGTGCAATATTTTGCATCTATAAAGTTTAACTCGTGCAAGAATTAAGGCCGATCGATCGACCGACCGACCGACCGATATCATGTTTAGTATGACGTGGTTAATTTCACAATAAGGCGGTTATGTAAACAGGCTAGTATGTAGTGTACTACCTTATCAGTCTGGGGGTTGTGGGTTCGATTCCCAACAAAGACCTTGGCTGTTTTTTTCACTACAAAAATAACAATTGACTGTCGGTGGAGCTGCTCAGTGATTAAGGCATGATCACTAGTCGCTGTACTGTCTCATACGACAGTTAATTTCCGTAACTTTCCTTCTACTTTCACCACTTGTCTCATCTCTTCTCTATCCCTTTCCTAAAGAATGTAGCACGGTATTTGACTAAATAGGCGTTGTTGCCCGAAGTGCTATTTCCCTTTAAACAAAATTGCCGCATATGGGCTCACAAAATAGAAAGAGTCTTCGAAAAACCATTACATCCACACCGTATGGTGTGATTTGTGGTTAGACTGGATCATCGGTCCGTATTTTTTTGAAAATAAGCACTACCAACTTCTTGTAGCCACAATGGACTAATAGTGATATCAGTGACTCCCTCGGGGGCACATTGATATGTTGTGACGGAATTTCAGTTCTCTTAAAGGCTAGCAGGAGTCAACTGGACAATTCCACTATGTTTCCATTTGAATCAGTAGAGACCCAGAGTTCAGCTTTTTGCCCCTTAAGTCTTTTATCTGTTTTCTAACTGAGGTTGGCCCTTCGGGAGTGTCGTGGTGGTTGTGGTTTCGAGGCCCTTGTTTGAGTTGTGTGGGTGGGATCATTCACAATGAACACAGTGAATGGTCCACGTCCAGTGAGCATAATTGCGGTTGTGTTCTTAAATTTTATTAATCTTCATGCGTCTGGTCCAGAAATTGTATAGTCTTCAACTTTTCAGCAAGGGGTGAAGCTGCAACTACGAGAGACTGGAGGATATGCGTATCTGAAGGCTTCCTAGGGCGAGGATGACGCTACATTTCATCCACAGTGGTATGATCCACCGTTAGGTTATAGTTTACACGGCTAGGTACAGATGTAAATCTTATCACGCATATGACTGAATTTTACCAAGATCAATTGTTGCCTGAAATTTTGAGGTTGCGTAAGTTCTCGATTTGGCTGAGAATTGGCCGCCATGTTCTTGTGGTTTAACACCTTTGGACTATGCTTTCTGGGACCAATTGAAAGACCAGGTTTACGTGAATAACCCATAAATAACTGACGCTCTGAAGTACGGAAATCGGCGCTGCATTGATGAGATAAGTGTTGCCTTGTGGCAAGATGTGTCTGAAAATTCTGTGAAAAAAGCAGTCATCTGCCGTTATGCTACAGGTGGATATTTATCCGATGTCATATTTCATTGTTAATTCCTGCATTTCTACTTTACATTAGTGTTAATAAAACCGAAGTTGCCAAAACAAACTTTGTACGTTTCAAATCAATTTATTTCCTAACCTCAAATATGACCTCCATTTATTTGCTTCACCTAAGAGGTGTAAATCGAAATTTAAAAAAAACCTACATTCCAGCTCTGCTTAGCAGCAGATTTTTACAAACAAAAAAACTTTTTATCATCGTTGTAGGTTTGTTCAAGTAGAATCTGTAAGTGAACATGGATGAGTATCTGTGCATATATTTACGAGTAACAAACAAAAAAAAAAACGACATGTAAAGAGTAAGAGTGACTTTAATGTTTGAATGTCAAATTGAAAATCACAGCAGCAACAAAAACAACAACAACAACAGCAATAGCAATAACAAAATATTTAAAGAAAAGAAGCATGTCGTTCGAAGAAAATAAGAAAATTATTGTGTAATGAAGCGCAAGAACATCAAATTTATCATCAAGCCAAGCAACATCAATAGCAAATTGTTGAGCCATAAAAAAAGATTAACTATCGTATTGAGACCTTCCTCATCCTCATACTAAGTAGCAAAAACAGTAAAAATTTTTTTAAAAAAATAATTACTGAAACAAATTTTCCAAAATAAGGAAGCACTACTAAACCAAACAGCCAGTCAACTGACTGACTGCTTTTAAACTTGGCTGTAAGATACGAATAAAGCTTTTGTTTAAAAGAAATTTTTTACTTAATGAGGGAAATTTAAAACTGTTTTCTAAAGTAGCTAAACAATAATAAAATCTAACAATCTGCTATTTAAACTAAAAAATGTTAGACACTTTTTTTTAATTTTATGTCATGCAATTTATAACACAACTACGCTTCCATTAATCGCTGTCACATTCGAAAATCTGTTGAATCTTTTAAATGGACGAGTTTAGTATACATTTCTTTTGGTTTCATTAAAATTACATGACTGACAAACTCCACCGTTCATTCATTGATTATTTTATTCCGTTAAAGTCACTCAGTAGTGCGTAGGTGGCTGACTGATGACAAAATTTTTGTATTTTTAATTTTCCGCTCTTTTGCCTTCGTATGGCATTTGCTCGTGCGTATAAGATTGCTGGGTATGAGAAGATATTTTGTTTTTTTTTTTTTTTTACTTGATTTGATAGATTCATTAGTTTGTCATTATGGCGTCAACAGTTCGGCCAAATTATAATAATAAATTTTTTTTCATCAGGTTCACGTTTAAACTGATCCATATAAAAAACAAAAATCAAATTTAAGGAAATTAATAACTTCCTGTCTTTAATAGCCGATTTTTAGTTTTGAAAATTTAAATAAATTTACAGATTATAAAATTTATTATACGAAAAATATAATATTCCTGAAATTATTCAAATTAGTCTTTAAATCTTGCGGTTAGTAGGCCTCTTTAACGCCTTAGCGCTCAATTAATAAAAGACGTTTAGAAATTGCATTCTACTTAAGATACAGGGTGGCTGATCAATTTTGCTACATTAGGAAACTCATACAAGTTTTTGTGAAGTTTATGTAATTTTTTTTTAGTAATTCATTTGAAAAATAATACATTTTTTATTAAAGTAATTCATAAAGTTTTGAAAATAATTGAATTCAAATGGCCTTCACACATGTGCGACATCTATCAAAAAGTTATTCATTACTGCTTGGAGTGTTGCAGCGGGATTTGCCTCAATTACTTGAAATCATCCAAATTTGTTAGGTTTCTTTTGTAAACTTCTTCTTTGCAATAACCCCACAAAAAAATCAGCTGCAGTGAGATCAGGAGACCTGGAAGGCCAACGGAATGTGGAGTTTCTTGAAATCAGTTTATTGGAGAATTTTTGCCGCAATTTTGTCATAACAGGCATGGCTATGTGACTAGTTGGTCCATCTTGTCGAAACCAAACAGAGTTGAAAAGCACTCTCTTTCGGTGTAATTCTGGAAAGAAAAATTCTTTCAAATCCTTTAAGTAACGGTCTCCATTGATCGTAACAGTAGGACCGTTTTCTTCGAAATGAAATGAGTCCGACAATGAACCTTGAAGAAACTTTACACCACACTGTGATAAGAAGTGGATGTAATAGCGTCTGATGAAGCGTCTGTGGGTTAGAATTACTCCATATTCGACAATTTTGTTTGTTAACATTGCCAATGTGCCTCATAAGACATAAAAATGCAGTTCAAAACGTTTACATTCTCTGACGCTATTTGAATGATCTTCTCACAAAATTCCAAGCGAATCGGGAAGTCTCTTGGTTTCAGTTTGTTTGTTAATTGAATCTTATATGGAAATAAGTTTAAATCTAGATGCAAAATTGTCTGCAGTTACTGTCTGCTGACACCCATTTCAGCAAATAAGCTCCTTGTCGAAACTCGAGGATTGGATGTGTATGGCAGCAGCTACAGCAGCGACAGTTTCCTGCGTTCGAACTGAGGAATTTCGATGCTAAGGCGTTCTTGCGATTGTGCCACGCACGGCAAAATTCTTCACGAGGCTTATTATAGTCTATTTACTAGGAGAAGTGCCACCAAACGTCCGCTTATATTCTCTTTGGACGGAAACTATGGACTCTAAAGCGTGAAAGCGTTGCACTATCCACATTCTTGTTTCATTATCGCAATTCTCCATTTAAGTTAAATTCAAAGATTAAAATTGGAATAGGTTGGTTACACAGAAAATAAGTTATTACGTTTTTTTTTTCGGTAGCAGCTTTCATCAGCCACCCTGTATTTCGTTTGAGATTTTCGTAAGACTTTTAAATATTGAAATATATAAATAATTTAATATTTAATGTTTGAATATTATTTCAGGCATAAGGTCTGCCGTATATGGGTCATATAAAGGGTATTTCTTATAAAGTAATAAAACAATAATTAAATTTAATTGACCTTTTTAATAATTTATAAATAATTTTTTTAATGCATCAGATCTAAGCTTTTCTTTTTGTTGCGACACACCATTGTGTGGCATCTTCAGAAAAAGAAAAATGTATAAACAATTTTTTAAATAACTATTAAATAAAAAAAAAAGTTCTTTTGCTGAAGATGCCGCCCAAAGATGTGGTGTAATATTAAAAATAAATTTAAAATTTATTTAATTTATAAAATCCATGTGCTTAAAAAAATTAGTTATAAAAACGCTATATAATTTTAAGTTGGTAACACTATTATTAATTGGCGACCATTTTGTCAGCTGTCAAGTTATGTTTAGTTTGGTTTAACATTTCAATATGATTAGACTGAGCGACACTTCCAAATTAAGCAAATTGGGGCCCAAACTAGATTGCCATTGATACCGATTTTCCTAACCAAATTTTGTTTGGCCATAAAGCCAATAAACAAAACTGCCATATTTAGATGATGACGATAATCCTCAAGTGTGTGTCGATACACCGTTACATCCAGAAAAATGGGCTGTTTGGTATACTTTATGGACTGGTGGGATCATTGATCCGTACTTTTTTAAAAACGATGTTAGAGTCAGAACGTTACAATCACTGGTGACCAATATAGAGCCATGATTACCCACATTTTTCGTTCATCCATTGAAAAGCCATGATGTGTAGCAGCTGAGGTTTAAACAAGACTGCGCAGCATGTCACATAACTCTACAATTGATTTATTAAAGATAAATCAATTGATAAGCGCGTAGTTTCACGTTTCGGACCCGTGAATTGGCCTCCAAAATCGTCGCTAGACTACTTTCTGTGTGCATATGTGAAGCCGCTAGTTTACGTCGCTTGAAACGATTGATCATTACGAGGACAGCAATCGCTGCATTATTGGACCTCCAGATTAGGCTACGTCGGAATCCGCCGTAGTACTTACATTTAAATTATAGGGCTAGAAGCTGATTCTTCGTATACTATAAATATCATGTCAATTTTAAAAAGTCATTGTTTCAATACATTTCGAATTTGTATACCTCTCTAAAAACACCATATATATCATAAAGTATGGGTAAAAATTTCCCACACCCTTTGCAGTAAATCGGGTGTGCAACGGAGTTGTTCTACTTGGTTATTGTATTATTATTCCACCATCAATTTGATCTGACTTTTGGTTTCTTCTTTTACCGGCTTCGCTTGTGAAGTGCCTGACCTACTCATGCCCATTTTCTTCTTAACGTCAACAGATATAGCAGTTTGACATGTTTTTCTTCAAAACTTCTGCTAATAATGTTTGGTTCATGAATTTTAAATATATAAACAGAAAATATACCAGAACCATATACTATGATCAATACAACAATGGTATGCCTTTATACAAAAAAATCAGGGCCTTCGAAGAGGGGACAATCTTTTAATACAAATTTTTATTTATAGCGATCATAAACATTTTTATGTTATAACAAATATAGTACAATTAAAGGTGTCTGCCTTTAATGGTTGAAAAGAAAAGGTCATGTTAAAATCACGTCTCTATGGAAACACCCTCAAATTCCAATTTAAATATTATTCTTTGTTGTAACGATAATTTTTTTAAGAGAATTGCAATAGTTTAGCTGTAACGATTCCAAAAATAGGAGAATTTAATAGACGAACCGTTTAATAATAAGGTTACGTATTTGTCAAACATAATTATTTCGTAATGCAAAACTCGTAAGTTATCGTAATATGATGGAAATATTTGTTTAGTGTTATGATCATATAATGATTATAATAAACCATACATGGTTATAAAGCAGAATGGTTACGAAAAAATATTGTTAAAAGCTAACAATATTATTATTATAATGGGTGGTCCAAACATAATGCGCGACGTTAGCTGTTAACTGCACCTTAACGTCAACTTTTTACTTAATTAATACGACATATCTTTTTTTTTGGGTGTTTGATAAAGCAATTTCTAAACGTATGTACTTTTAGTAGTAAAGCATGCACTCCGGGATAAGCTGTCCATTTTAGTTGTTGCTGTAGCTTTTCTACCTTATCTCTCGCATCTGGCCGATCTAAAGGTAAACGATGCAGCACTCTGGTAAGTAGTCTTAAGGCCAATAAAAATTCATGTTCATAATCACTTTCCAGTAGAGATACAGATAGCCAAAACAATTGAGCCAGTATAGTCATCTTATCATCTTGGGTAGCTGTGTCACCCAACATTTTCAAGCTTTGAACACTACGAGAACGTGATAATGCCGATCCATTAACAATGCCAAATTTCGCCATGTTCCGTTCCAAATCTATACCAGTCGATCGGTTACGCAGTTCAACTTGTTTATCACTAGGTGAATTTGAAAAGATTCACCATTGAGCAGCCTGTTAAGATTATTGAAGCCTTTTACAAAAAAGGGCGTTCAAATCAAAATGCATTTCGTGAACTTCGTGATATCTTTGGTCAGCCTAAACTACAATCGAAAGAATTGCATGCACATTTCAGCAAACCGAGTATTAAAGAAATATGAAAATACCTGTACATGCTCGTCCAGTTCGTTCTGCGGAAAACATTAATATTTTTTTGTGATAGCGGAGAGCCGTCAGCTTTGACTCACCGACGAGCCTAATAGTTGACTATCTGACGAACACTACCAATGCGAAATTTGAATAAAGATTTGAACTGTCACGCTTACATGGTTCAATTGACTCAAGATTTGCGAAGCTAACTGACTATTTCAAGCATCGCCAATAGGCGAAATGGTTGGTTTAACAGATAGAACTGAATGGTGACTTTACAAAGAAGGTTATCTTTAGCGATAAAGCACACTTTTGCCTCAATTGATTCGTTAACAAACAAAACTGTCATATTTGGGCAAAGTATCCATCGGTGATTGTTGAGAAGCCGATTAATTCATAAAAAGTGACTGTTTGGTGCGATTTAAAGAGTGGCTGCGTCATCGGGCAGTACTTTTTCGAAGATGACAACCAAGCAGCTACCGTTATAGCGAGATGAAAACGGACTACTTCTAACCAGCGTCATTTTTAAAGAAGAACGGACCTATGATTCCACTAGCCTATAAAGCACACCAAGCAATCGGGTTTTCTTGATATAACGATCACTCAACATACACTTGAGGATTATCGTCGCTCCAAATATGGCAATTTTGCTCAAAGACGAATGATTCGATGAGTTTTATTGCTAAGAAAAAATCGCTAATAAAAATTAGCATCAACGGCTATTTTGTTTTGGGCTCATTTGCACTGTTTGAAACCGTTGTTCAGGCGTCAAACCAAACTAAGTATAAATCGCTTGATATCTGACAAAATGACAGCCAGTTTAAAAAGTGTCTTACCTTCAATTTCTACCACTCTGCAACCATATAATTGAAACTTGCTGTCAGATTATGCTTATGTCAACCATATTATTTTACGTGTGCCTAGAAGTCTTAATTGCAGACGCGTCTTTCTTAAAACCTATCCTTGCCATCAAGAGTGTTTCTTAGCCACTGATCAATAATTTTCTTTGGTTTTCGCTACTAACGATTAAAATCACCTTCAATATTAAATAATCGATTATTTATTTTTATGAATTTTGCAATATTTTCACTTTATAATGAAATAATTTAAATTTGGTTGGCTTAAAAAAAAATCAGTTTACACTTTCAATAAAATAAAAGCAAAATTGTAATCATACTTTCTGGCCTCATATTGCGTGTGTGTGTGTGTGTGTGGCTTAAGTATATTGTAATTGGAATTAAACGACCGGTGCGAACAAATGGTCGATTATGATTGATAGAAATCCACACTGTGCTGAACAGCCCTCATTTGTAACGAAAAGGCATCATTGAAGATCCAAATCTATTATAGTGTTTGGATTCATATGAATGTTGGAATTTAATTTTTGTTAGTTTCGCATTCAATTTATTAGGGCGTGTACATGTGCGTGTTTGACTGTGCGCTTGTGTAAGAGTGTGTGAATTAAGTTTCTGCCTTTTATTCGTAAACTGAAACTATATATTTTGGTGACTGCAGCATTCCAAAATCTATTAACTGAATTTAATTTTTTTTTATTCTGACTGATGAACATTTAACCAACATTCAAACACATAAATTTCTGGTATGCATACATATTCTGTCGGATCTGTTTCATAGTCAGTCATCTTATCATAATCGTCAAATGTTTGTTATGCATTTATGTTCATGTTAACATGTTGTTGAAGTGTTGTTTTATTCCAAACGGTGAGAGTGTACAGTGGCGATTTTGATATATTTCATTTTGAAATTTTATTGACATTTATTCGATTATAAGAAAAAAATCTATTGTAATTTAACAAACAAACGATTACGGTGAACGCAATTGCGAGTAGATGGTTTCAGTTTAGTTTGTGGTAAAGATTTTTAGTATTTTCCTCTGCAGATGCCTAGCGTTACCTAGCGTGTGTATGCCATAACTCGACGGTGGTCATACCACTTGGGCGATATGATGCGTGCGCCGCGCCGTAGGAAGCCGAAGAGTAATTTCTAGCAATAAATTATTTCCACTTACAATTTCGAAGTTTTCGAATCAGGATCGCCAACCACCAGTCCTTACTGAATAGCTGGGGACTATCCAACTCCTGGTCCAGAATACATGACAAGCACGCTCACCCTTTGTTCTCAGTAATGGTGAGATGATCCTGTCCCCTTAATCAAAATTAATGAGGGCCGCGAAACCACAACGACCGCAATACTCACGAAGGAACTACCTCAATAATCGGACAGAGAATAGCTAAAAAGCTAAAGAAGCAATTAGTTGAACTTTGGGACTTACTGATTCCCGTGGAAATAACGTGTAGCTTCTAGTTGACTCCCTGCTAGCCCTCAGGGGATTGAACTCCCGTTTTTCCCCCGTTGACACATGTAATGATGGTGGATTTTCATCAAAACATTCCCGTGGAAATAACGTGTAGCTTCTAGTTGACTCCCTGTTAACCCTCAGGGGATTGAATTCCCGTTTTTCCTCCGTTGACACATGTAATGATGGTGGATTTTCATCAAAACATATCAACGTTCCACCCGAGGTAGGGGGGTATTTCCCTCTGCATGTGTTTTTTACTAGCACCACCTAAAACTTTAAGTGAAGGACTCTCAGCACAGTGCCTTTCCAAGCAAGAAATAGAGGGTGTTTGCCGGGAAGGTATGCTATTTTGTTTTGTCGCCATTTTGCTAAACATTAGTCTTGACAGTTCATATTTAGCAATCGTGAAGTAGACACATGGCAAATTTATTATGGAAAAATATTCGATAAACCAACGTGTTTTAATCGTTAAAATATTTTATCAAAATCAATCTTTGATTACTGTGACGATGAGAAAGTTACGTGAAATTTTTATGAAACAACATGACAACAAAACGCATTATTTATCGTGTAAATAATAATTTCGTGAATGATTTCGAAGAAGGAGGGTATGTAGGTGATAGGCCCAAGCATGGACCACAACGTACCGCAAGATCGACTGAAAGCACAACTGCTCCTATAGAACGTGTTCAAAACAATCCATCAACCTCAGTACGATGCCAAGCTCAGGAGCTTGGTTTTCAAAGCACAACTGTGGGCACAATTTTGCACAACGATTTACATTTGTTTCCATACAAGACTCCGTTTACGCAAGAGTTTCTACCACAAGACCATTTACGCCGCTGTACATATGCCAATAAGATGTTACAGTTCGCCCATGACAACTCAAATTTTCATGAAAAAACCATAATGAGTGACGAGGCACATTTTCATTTGAATGGATATGTGAATAAACAGAATAAACGGTTCTGGGAAATGAAAAACCCTAAAATTATGCAGCAGTCAACTTTGCACACATTAAAAGTGACAGTCTGGTGTGCAATTTGGTCAGGAGGAGTCATTGGTTATAATAAATTAAATGGTTATAATAAATTTAAGTTTAAAATCAAAGGGTGTCCCAATAGAGAGTTTACGCTAATGTATATAGTTTAATCTTTTAAATCGTTTTAAGCAGACACTTAAAATTTACACAAAGCGTTTGGTGGTACTTCGATTATAATGATAAATACAATACACAGAGATGAGATATTTGATGTGATATTTGATCCTTTATCTTCTTAAATTAGGTGAAATGTGTGCCTTCTCTCATAACAAGTTTTAAGAAAATAATTATTAAAATTAAAGGGTGTCCTCCCTATGCGAAGTTATTTTTTATGATAATGACCTTACTTTTTACATCGTTATAGACAGGCTCTTAGTGTTATATCTACTTGAAGGCAACGCGAAGAAATAAAATTTATAACTAAAAGACGCCCATCTTGCACGATGGCCAATTGTTGCGAACGTCGATGACTTGCTGTTCCAGGCTTAGTACTTTGCTATACAGTGACTATGATTGCATCACTACGGGCCCCACGAGCATATTGTTTTGTTGTACTGTCAGCAGTGATACCGTAAGCCTCGCATTAAGCGATTAAATTACGCATAGTGGTCTCAAAAGGAGCTTGATTACAAGGAAAAGCTGATCGAATTTTACGAAGATAGATATGAATAGATATGAATTTTAGATATGCGGCTTTATCTTTTAAGCTACTATCGGTAGATTCTACAAACAAGTCCGAAAAAAATATTTTTTAAAAATTACCTTTTAAGCCATTGTCGATAAATTCTAAAAGCATGTGCTCTCTTTAACAAGAAGTACAAACAAAAAATTTTTTTTTTATTAAAGGGTGTCCCCCCTTTATTTTTTCACGTTAAAGCCCTTAACTTTTGTATCGTTCAAAGTAGGCACATAGTTTTATTATAACTTAAGGCAAAAGTGAACTATAAATAAACTTTATAATTAAAGGGTTTCCCCAGAAAAATGCTTCGCAAAGATGACCTCCCTTATCTGAGTAAAAATATGTTTTTATGTACTTATAAATTCCTATGTTTGTTTACATCCTCCAAAAAAAGTGCCCACTGTAAAAAGCTTATTAAGCCAGACAAGTGGTTTGCTGCAATACTCAACGACAACGACAACAACAGCGACTACAAAAACACTGCTACAATCAGGTGATGGTTCCACAATACCAGAACAGCATCAAACTTCACCACTACATCACTCGTACACGCTACAACATTCACTCAATACTCGTTCAACAAACAATGACAGAGTGCAATGTGTTGAAGGTGATTTACGAGTTATTTTGGTCAGTATTTTATGGACAGGGTTGTGTTGTTTTTGTTTTTTGTTGTTGCTTCTCCAATTTTTATAAATTGTTGTTTTCGTTGATGCTGTTGTTGAAATGCTGTAAACTGGCAGAAACTTATTAGTTGAAAAACAGCATGAGAACATGCATGCATGATGACCGATTGGTGTTAATGTCATTTTTAGACAATAAAAATCCATTCAGATGGTCAATTGAAGATTTCTACACTTTGTTGTTGTATTTTTTGTTTTATTTTATTGTTGTTGTTGTATGTAATGATTTGCGTTGGTATAAGTGGTAGCGTTTCTATATAAATCAACAGTATATAAACACATGAGTGAGAAATATTCATGTATTTTTTGTTTTTTGTTTCCTGGTTTCTATAGAATTTCTTTTCTTCTAACGAACGCTTTCATTTTCGCTGCCTCTTAATGCTGTTGTTGCCAACATTTAATAGATCAAATAAATATTGAATACTTTTCTATTCTTGTCTAGTGCCACATAATTGTTTTAACTATTAACCAGATGTTGGTGTTCTTAGTCGAGATATTAATGCGTTTTCTTTTTTAGAAATTGTTATTGATCCCTTTGAATTTCAGCCGCCTGTCGATGATTTTCTTGATTCATTTATCATACAAAATTTAGTGGCAGTGTTTCTTAAGACAGAGTGAGGATTTAAATTCTAATTAATTTTATTGAATTTTTTAATTTATTTATTTAAATAATGGTTGAGAAAATTTGAGGCAATTTTTACTTAAAATACACATTTTGATTAAATGTCGAGAAACGAGCCTTTATCCTTTGACATCTATTAAGTAAAAAAATGGGAAATTTGAAGCATGAAACGTTACACTCTAGAGCAAAGTATTTTAAATGTGAAAACTTCACTGCATCGCTTCGTAAAAATCGAGCAGCTTTTCCTGTAATTTAATGGCTTAATTCGAGGTTTATGATATTATTGGTGATAGAAGACCATAACAATATGCTCGTGGTGATGCAAACATAGTCGCTGTACGACTATGAGCCTGGAACATCAAGTCATCTGTGTTCACAATAATTGATCATCGTGCAGGAATTAAAGCTGACCGACCATTGTTTGCTTCGAAGGTTTGTGAATTGCTTGTTTGAAAAACTAAACGAAAATTATGCATTTTTTTTCTTTAGAGATGAAGCGCTTCATTTTCAAATAGGCGGTTTGGTAAACAAACAAAATTTTCCCATGCCCGGCTTAGGAAATCCACAAACAATACTTTAAAAACCATTACACCTAAAGGAAGTGACCGTGTTAAAACAATTTTTGTTCTAATCTCAAATTTACTCATTCGGGGCGAATTCAATTCTCATTTGGTTTTAAAATAAAAACCTTAATAGCTCTCGAAGTATCAAGTGGCTGATTAATTTTGCTACATTAAGAAACTTTCATAACTTTTTGTAAAGTTTATGTAATTTATTTTTTAGTAATTCATTTGAAAAATAATACATTTTTTTTATTAAAGTAATTCATAAAGTTTTGAAAATAATTGAATTCAAATGGCCTTCACCCCCCGGTGACACAATTGTGCGACATCTTATCAAAAAGATATTCATTACTGTCTGGAGTGTTGCAGCGGGAATCGCCTCAGTTACCTTTCGAATGGATTTCTTTTGTAAACTTTTTCTTTGCAATAATCCCACAAAAAATTATCAGTTGCAGTGAGGTCGGGAGACCTGGGAGGACAACAGAGTGTGGAATTTCTTGCAATCAGTTTATTGGAAAATTTTTGCCGCAATCTGTCATAACAGGCGTGGCTATGTAATAAGTTGCTCCATCTTTCTCTTTCGGTGTAACTCGGGAAAGAAAAATTCTTTCAACGTCTTTAAGTAACGATCTCCATTGCCAGTAACAGTAAGATCGTTTTCTTCGAAAAAGTATGCCCCAACTGCACACCACATTGTGAGGCGAAGCGGATGGCATCTAATGGAGAATCTGTGGGCTAGAATTACTCCATATTCGACAATTTTGTTTGTTAACATTGTTAAAAATGCAGTCCAAGAGGTTTTCATTCTCTGACATCATTCGAATGATCTTCTCACAAAATTCAAAGCGAATCGGGAAGTTTCTTGGGTTCAGTTTCTTTGTTAATTGAATTTTTTATGGAAATAAGTTTAAATCTGGGTGGAAAATTGTCTGCAGTGACTGTCTGCCGATAACCATTTGAGCAGATAAGCTCCTCGTCCAAACTCGGGGATCGGATTGTATGACAGCAGCTACAGCAGCGATAGTTTCCTGTGTCCGAACTGAGGGATCTCGATGATAAGGCCTTCTTGCGATTGGGCCACGCTCGGTAAAATTCTTCATTAGTCTCATTATAGTCTATTTACTAGAAGGAGTGCCACCAAACGTGCGCTTATATTCTCTTTGGACGGAAACTACGGACTCTAAAGCGTGACAGCATTGCACTATCCAAATTCTTGTTTCATTGTCCCAATTGTCCATTTTAGTTAAATTTAAAGATCAATTCATAAACTGAATTAAAAATTGGAACAGGTTGGTTACACAGAAAATAAACTATTACGCTTTTTTTGGTGGTAGCCATCATTAGCCACCCTGTAGAAGGAACTCCGCCCCAGTTGAAAGAAACAAAAACGAAAGCAAGTAAAACATTTTGTTGATTTATAGATTGTTGTTGTTATAAAAACTGTTATTTATGATTTTAGATAACAATTTCTTTATTTTATATATATTTTTTTCTTAATTTATTTTCTTTGATTTGTTTTATTTTTTTTATTTTTTATATATATAATTATATATAATGATAAATGTTAATTATAATTATCGCCATAATTATAATAATTATAATAATAATAATGACTTACAAACTAATCTAACACTAAAAAATTTATTTTATTATTTTTTTTGTTTATTCATTTAAATTTTTAGTTTTCATTAAATTTTATATACAATTGATTTTGTTTAATGTTTTTTTAATTTTATTTAATTGGTTTGTTTAGTTTTATTGTTTTGTTTTTTTGCTGTGTTTAGCTATTATTTAAGTAAATACATAGAGTTTAAATTTATTCCAGTTTTATTTTTTTTTTGTTTTTATTTTAGTTAATTTGCTATAATTTTTGTGGGTTGCAATTTTATAAAAATTTATTTTTATTTTTAAATTTTATTATACATACAATTTATTATTATTATTTTTTAATAACTTAAACTTTTTGTTAATAAAATTAGAAAACAATTGAAGTTACATCACAATACCTTAAGAAAAAATTTTCGAATATGAAGAAGAAAAAGAGAAAAAGCCATTAAAAATTTTCAATTTTATATGACTGTGGACTTAGATACTCTCTACTCTACATATTTAAAAGAAATTTGTGAAAAGTGGCAACATTGCAAAATAAAAATTTTGAAAAATATCCAGCATAACAGCAGGACCTTAACTTCGAACGTCAAAAGCTGGCATTATCAATAACTCAGATAATTAGAGCCTTTATAAAACATAAAAACCTTTTTCTTTACATACTCAGAATAAAAAAAATAAAAGAATGGCAACATGGTTAAGAGAAAAATAAGAAACAGTGCTATCAAAACGCAATAACTCAGTTATGGTTCATTATTATGACTTTCTTAGTGTGAAATTTTAGTTGGATGAAGAATAAAAGTAATTTATTACTTTAAATGTATAGTCAGCGAAACTCAATATATGGATAAGAATACGTGTTAAGATTTATGTCAGTACTTAGCGTGTGTATGCCATAACTCGAGGGTGGACGAACCACTGGGACGATATGATGTGTGCTCCCGCGCCCTAAGAAGCCAAGGAATAACTTCTAGCAACAGGTAAATCCTAGTTGCAATCTCGGAGGTTTCGAAGTAGGGTTGCTAACCCCCACTCCTTACTGAAAAGTTGGAGTCTCTCCAACTCCTGGTCCAGAACACATGACAAGCATGCTCACTAGATCCGGATTATTCACCCATTGTTCTCAGTAAAGGTGAGATGACCCATGATTCATGAGGGCAGCAAAACCATAATCTCCGCGACACTCCCGAAGGGCCAACCTCAATAATCAGACAGAGAACAGCTAAAAGGCTAAAAAACCAAAAAGCTGAACTCTGAGGCTTACTGATTTCCGTGGAAATAACGTGCAGCTTCTAGTGGACTACCTGCTACACTTCAGGGGACTGAGCTGCCGTTTTTCTCCCGGTGACATATGTAATGATGGTGAGATTTCAACAAAACATATTAATGTGCTTCCGGGGGGATATATGGTTAGGAATAATGGTTGGCGTATCTCATACATACCTTGTGGAACTCTAGTTTTCTTAAACACAATATTTTTCCCTTTCTTTATTTTGGAGATCTGCTAAAAATCATTGCATCGTCTACTGATGTGCCATTTATATTCTCCCCGGGGCCGCGTAGTCTTGGTGATCACTTTCCACACCTGGATATTTTAGCCTCTGGGGTTAAAGGGCGGCAACAGTTGCGTACACTGATAAGAACTTTCAAAGTCGCCTCTATCTTTCAAACTTTAGAAATTTTGATGGACATGCTTTCCCGATACTTTTTTTCCTTTTTAAGCTAGCGGTATAATTATTTCACAAATTGTCATCTTTGAACCATGTCTGCCTGACGAAAAGCATACGATACATTTTGTCAAAGCATTGAATACCTAGGAAATTTTATAGTATAGTTAGCGCCATCTGTAGCTAGTAGTTTCAAGATCAAGTTGCGACAGACCGTTTTTCAAAGAAAAAAATCTATTACTGGTGTTTTCATCAGGGTGATTAGCATGAAAAAACTGATAGTTTTTCCTTCGAAGTAGGTAATTGCCTAAACTTTATGTTGGCAGTATGGACTTTTATTCGAAAGGAGGGAAATCTCTAAGCATCAGTTATTTTTAAGGCTTTTTTTCTGGCGCACAGATCCTACTTTTCGGATTATATAACAATAGCTTGGGCACCATAATTAACTGTTCCTAAGCCACCAAAATTTTTATTCAGCAATCAAGCACCGAATACCGCCTTTTAAAAGTTTTACTTAAAAATAAACCACGCGTCTAGGCGGCCAGAATCACAAAAACATCAATGTTTCGCAGAAAAATAGCGAAGAAATATAGTGTGTGAATTTCGTAGAAAAATGAATTAGAACGCGTTTGAAAAGTCACAAAGTGATATTTTTGCTGTATTTAAAATTTGTGAGAGAGCAAAATTAGTTGGGAGGTTGCCAGACCCATCTTTGCAGAAATAAAGTCGCGGTTTTATGTTTTTTCAGCCATGCTATTGACAGGTGCATTACACTTTCCATCGGAGTTAAATACAAGAGAAAGTGTGGCAGTGAAAACGAAACATCTTAAGGACTGATGTGGCTAGACGCTTAGAAAAGACGCGTAATTATTACCACTAATCAGCTTTAATTTTAAAGAAAAATCAAACGAGAATTTCATGCAAAGAAAGTTAAGAACTTGCACAAAATTAGGCGAATTTTATTTTTCGTTACAGCCAGAGCTGGAAGTGTAATGGCGTCTATTATAAAGCCTGCTGCAAATCTTTGACAGAGCTGCATGGATGGAGCTTGAAGGAAATAATGTGGAGAATAAAAAGATTTCTTCTGAATTTTATGTTCCATTTCTTCTCCTCTTGTAGAGCAACTAAGTTATCCAAAATAATATTCGATATGAATAAAAGACTTAAAAAAATACGACAACAATATAAAGGAAAGGAAAAACAAATGTTGTTTGACAACATATAACAACAACAATGTACACAACAGTTTAAAAAATAAAAAAAAATTAAATTTTCCAAGAAAATTAAATAGAACGTAAAGGTAGATAATTACAGGCGATGCTTGAGATATTTAAAACCTCTCTCTTGACAGCCGTGTTGTCTTAATTCATTGTTTTTTATTCAATCACTCATGACAAAATACCATGGAAAGGCGTATTCGCCAAAAATTTATGCAAAAAATTTCATCACTTTTCAACGCACACAAGGCCCACCAGACGGCAATATGTTTACAAAACCTTAATAGTTTGTGCGAATTACCCAATGTGGCAACATTGTTGCCTATTTATTCGAAAAACAATGCTGGCAGGGGTATGATTATCAACTTTGAGTCTTACAGATCAATAACAGCGATAAAGTAGATGTAAATTGAATGCTGAACGATGTCACGTGACATGCAGTAAACAGACAGAGTAGTAATTTTATTAAAGGATTTTTCGTAGCGGTAACAGGAAGAGAAGATAAATGTTAAATGATATAAATGTACAAGGATTACGAGCTTTTGCAGCGCTTCATAACCGTAAATGAAATGTGGATCCACCACAACAAGGCGAAGACCAAACAGTAGCACCAAACAGCACGAAACTCTCGTTCTTTCTTTTCAAAACGAGAAATAGTCCGTTACCATGGGCAACGTAGCTTGTTCAAATTCAGATAGGAGTTGCCTCTTGATAGCAGCAGTATTGTCGCTGCAATTAAAAAGGCGTGAATTTAAAACAAGCCACAACAAGCAAGACTTTTTGACCCACCCTCATATTTTCAATGTTTGTAGTAAAGAAAATTTAGGTTAGGTTCAGCAGGCAACTGTGTAAACACAGCCCACTTGGGTTCATTTAACTGCAAAGTAGAAAAAAGAAAGGGGAGAAAGAGAATAAGAAAATCATAATGTAAAAAAGAGATAAAGAGGAAAAATCAGTGTAAGAAATTGAGAATAAAGGAACATAATTTAGATAAACTATCAAATTGAGGTGAATCTGTGTGACAATTGTGAGTAATTGTCAACGTCGTTCAATCCCTGAATCGTTAGTTCTGCTCTGTGATTATAAAATCAAGGAAATTAATAATTTCTTAGATGTTCGCTGAAGAACATTGAACACTAAATTTCCGTTACCAAATTCAGTAGAGTCCAGATGCTACAGAAATTAAGAAATTTATTATTGATGGGTTTTGCCCAAATCCGCTTAAAAGTAAAATTAAATAAAAATTTCAAACTTGAAAATTTTATCTGAAATTCATCTAAACTAGAGAGCGTTCTGAACTTAATGGACAACATGTGACATAAGGTTTATGTCACTAATAACAAATATGGTATTTTGTAGGGTAAACATTTATCATTTGTAAACACATATTTTTCAATCGGTATATGTCGAATTTTGTAAAATAAGAAATTATTTTGCGGGGAGGTCTGATAACCTTTTTGCATTTAAAGAAAACGACGAGTTATCGATTGCATTCTAATGAACACAATTTAGATTAGGTTAGGTTCAGAATGCAACTGTGTTTCCATAGCCCACTTGGGTCTATTTACTGAATAGGGTTTAGTGTGTTACCTGAGAAACAGAAAAAGGAAAAAAGAAGAAGATAATCATAATATAAAGAAGATAAAGAGAACAAACAAGTTTAGGAAGATGACAATAATGGCAAACAATTTCGGTTAACGCTCAAATTCTGACGGATCTGACAAGGGCAATTATCAATGTCCAGCAATCCCAGAATTGTTAGTTCTGCTCTGTGATTGAAATTTCAGCGGCTGCTTGCTGCAGTCCGCATAAACATTGAGTTATCGTTTCGAAATTTAGTAGAGTCCAAATGCTAAAGCCCTCTAAAATAATTTGCCCCTATAATCTGATCAGAAATCCATCGAAACTAGAGAGCCTTCTAAACATAACGATGATCAAGGCTACTAATTCAATTTAATAGTTCAAAGGCGGCATAGATATAAATGTGTTAAAAATTATATTTCAAAATTGTATAAAAATGCTTAAGGTACTGGTCTGATGCCTTTTCTGGCGCAATTTTTTTTTTTTCAAATGAAGTCATTTGTCGCCCATGTTTTGGCATGTCGCTTCAAATTTACATTTACAGAGTTGCAAAATCTGTAAGCCAAAGCGAATTGAAATTTAAGGCCAAAATAATAGTTATTAATTAATTTAGTGATTTAAAAAACGCGCGTTGCCATAATATGGGCGCTTATTCTTAAAAATGTTTCATTTTAATTTAGGGATTAACAAAAAGTCTTCGTTTTAATATTTTATTAAATTGTCGATATACTCGTATAATACATTCATACATACATACATAAATAAATAGATAAATTCAATTTACAATTGTTTTTATAATTTTATTTGTGTGTTTCTGTATGTGTGTGTGTGTGTTTGTTTGTTTGTATGTGCTAGTTTGTGTATTTTATTTTTTATTTGCTTCAGCAATTAATATCAAATTAAGCAGCCATATTTTCTTTTAAGAAATTTTTTGTTTTTGTTGTTGTAAAGTTTTTCTTTAGCCATAAACTTTCTTGTTTTAAGTTGTTGTTGTTCTTGTTGTTGTTGTAGTGAGTTTATTAGATTTAAAAAAGTTTAGCCAATGTTTTACCAGTGTGACATTTTTTTTTTTGATTAAGGACCAGCCCTCCATTTTAAATGTTTTTAGCTTTTGTTGTGTTGTTATTGTTGTTGTTGTTTCTGTTTGTCTATCCGTCTGTCTATGTGTCTGTCACCTAAGCCACATCTTCCTGTTGCTGATATTCAGCTAAAGTTTTTAATAGTAGCAATCGTGTTGCCAATTCTTTTGAATATTACCAAACAAGCGTTTCATTTTGCATATTTTGAGGTTCACTGAAATTAGCGGCAGACATGAATTCAGGTGATGCAGAACGCGGGCCATTTTGTTGGGATTGTTGTGACTGTTGTTGTTGTTGCTGCTGGGCTTGTTGCTGTTGTTGCGCAACCAGCAGATGATCCGGAGGTGGTTGAGGTCCTACCGCCGATTGTATATTCATGGGAGGTCCTCCAGTCTGACTTAAGAATTGTGATTCAGGTGTTAAGCCAAATTCATTAACCATAGGTATTGGACCCGTATGATCCATTGGTCCACCTAATAAGAAAATCAATAAGTTTTAAAATGATAAAAATAATTAATTATTTTTGTATTTTAGTGGTTTTGGGAATTTATTTTTTAAAACTTACCAGGCGCATTAAAAGGCATTGGCCCACCGGGATGCCCTGGAAAGAAGGGCCCATCGTGTGGATGGAAATGAGGTCCATAACCAAATTCAAATTTGCCTTCGGCTGCAAAATAGGGAAAACCGGGACCATCATCTAAGCCTCCCGGCGACAAATTCATAGGAAAACCTCGCATTTTACGAGCACCACCAAAAAACGGTGGCCGACCCATGCTCGTAATTTGTTTCATGCGCCGTTCTTTTGAGCGCTTGTTTTGAAACCAAACCTATAAGAGAAAGAAAGAATAAAGAAAGAGGGAGAGTTAATTATCTGATGTTTTCTTCTCTGAAAATTTATGAATAAAGAGATAAGTATAATATCCGCAGCTTTAAACAGATATTGAGCTGGTTTCTTAAACTGGCTACATTATTGCTATTACAGTCCTTTAAAATTGTTATAAAATTTGTTTCTCTAGCTTCCTCCTTCGTTACAAACCCCATACTAAAGAAAAAGTTCCGTAACCTAAAATTCCCGACACTACTCTCTTAACAGATCCATGCTGTTTAACTGCTTTTTTTCAAAGGTTGCTTTGACATATTTATAAATTGATTGCATTTTCGTTCTCTCTAACTCTAACTCTTTTATGGAAAAATAGCCCAATGGCCAGAGGTTCTCCAAGAAATTAACTAACATATGGACAAATTTGTGGTTAGAAAGTAAATTAATTTGTTCAACAACTTCAGTTTTAGTGATACCAATATAAAGTAGAAAAATGGTAAAAAAAAATAATGGAATAACATCGAGTACACGTCCACCTTTAGCACAATGGCAGACGTCTGCTTTTTTGCACAAAATTTTGAAGCACATTTGCAATAAAGCTTTGCTTATCTCATCAAATGTAGCGTGGAGACGTGATTTGATTTACAAGGCCATGAGGCCTTTATCAGATGGTGGTCAAGCCACTATGCATAATTTGGCACGTCATGCTCGTCCTAGGAAGCCGAAGCCATAATTATATGCAACAGAACTTTCTAGTTGCAACTTCGATGATTCCAGAGCAGGGCTGCAAATCATCACTCCTTGCTTAAGAGTTGGAGACTTTCCAACTCCTGTCCAGAACACATGTCTAGCATGCTCACTGGACTGGATCATTCACCTAGCGTGTCATTAACGGCGAAATTATCCTGGCAACCATATTAAACAAAAGACTTGATATGGGGCCGCGAAACCACAACCACCACGATACTCCCATAAAGGGTCAACCTCAATAAACAGTCAGAGAACTATTAAATGTCTAAAGAGACAAATAATGAACTCTGCGGCTTACTGATTCCCGTGAAAATAAAGTGGAGTTTCCAGTTGTACCCCTGCTGATTTTAGGAGACTGGGCTCCCTTTTTCCCCAGTTGCACTGTGTCTAGATAGTCGAAGTTCTATAAAGACCATATTTATGTGCCCCCGGGAGGATGTGGCGTGGAATATCATATTTAACAGTGTCAGTTGTTTGTGGATTTTCCACGTAAACCCGGTCTTTTATATTGTTCCAGAGAAACGGCTACAGCCGCGCGCAAGAATGAGGCGACCAGCTAACATTACCATATCAAAAAAATCACGCGATCGGGAAATTTTTCATGCAATAACTGAATTGTTTGGGCAGTTGTGTGACTTGTGACAACATGTTGCTGAAACCAACAATAGCCTACTGTGTCCATAAGAACTTAGTTATTATAATTTGCTACCGTAGAGAACACTGTAACACTGTAACAGTATTTCTTTGCTTATTTGCGAAAAAATGCAGGCCGATGATGCCGCCCTACCACAAACCCCACCATACGGTAATTTTTTTTTTGGATATGAAAGTTTTGTGGACTATTTGTGAATATTGTAAGCCTCAATTTTATTTCTTTACATAATCGCACAATGCAGGTGCCCCTGTAGGCTAGTAGGTAGTGTAGTAGCTTGTCAGTATGGAGGTTGTGGGTTCGATTCCCAACGAATACCTTGGTTTTTTTTCACTACAAAAATAAAAATTGACTGTCGGTGGAGCAGTTCAGCAATAAAGGCATAGCCACTGGTCGCTGTCTTTACACGGCAGTTAATTTCCAATTATCCTTCTACTTTCACCACCTGTTGCATCTCTTCTTTATCCCTTTCCTAAAGAATGCAGCACGGTACTTGACTAAATAGGCATTGTTGCCTGAAGTGCTACTTCTTTTTAACCAAAAAGTAATGCGAAATAAGCCTGATTAAAAATCATTTCTTTGAAAAATGCATGTTGGCGCTCAGATTTCTCAAACGTTCAACGCAAATAAGGATCTGTAGGCTTTATAATTCTGGAATGAGTTGAACTTTATAAGCGTGCAGAATGTCGGGTAAAGTCCCTGTGGCTGTCTGCTTCACCTTGACCTCGACGAGCATATTGTTTTTGTGTCTTGTCAGCGAAAATACCGCGGAACTCGAATTTCGTGATTAAATTAGAAATTAGAAATCAGAGGGAGCATGATTATAAGAGAAATAATCACTATTTTGTTAGTTATTTTTACAATTAAAATTCTTAGCTCAAGACTGTAGCATTCCGTACCAAAATTTTCACAACTTTTTGCTGAGTAAAACAAAAAAATGGCCGCTCAGTTCTTGACATTTAACAATTTGAGAGATAATTTATTTTCCAACCTCAAATTTGCCCACCCTAAAAAAAGCTTATAAGTGCAAAAAAAAGAAATGCCAATATGATTTTCTGCTCTCTTTAGAACTATAAAATATTTTAGTTTTTATTTTATTTTTTCATAAATCGTTATGGGATATTTCACTCCATTTTTTTATGATACAATTCATTTCTTTTTACTACTCAAATGCAACATAAAAAAAAAAATTTCAAAGAAACAACAAGAAAAAAAAAAGAACTTTTGAACTTTATTCTGCATTTATGACCGCATCATAAAAACGACAACAGCATTTAAAGGAAAAATAGCTTTTGTTGTTGTTATTTTTGTAACATAAAAAAAAAATACCATAAATGGCCATAATACAAATTTTATGATGATCCACATCATCAACGCTCGTAAGATTATAAAAAAAAAGTTTATTTTTTTTATGATCCCGTTCTAAATGCCGCCTTAAACACACTGGAAGTCTTCAGAAAAAAATCTAATATTTTGTTTGTTGATTTGGTTTTTGTTTTTACATAAAATCCTACTCATGGTGGTTTTATTTATTTATTTTTTTTTTCGCTTTTTTGTTTCTTTTTAAAACCAGGTAATGACAACAAGCAAATGGTTGACTGTCCAGAGAATTATGCTAAATTTGTGTATGAAAAGTGAAGTTCAAGTCAACAATAAGCGCCAAAATTATTGTTGTTTTCTTTTTTTTTTTTTTGATTTTAATCCCTTTGGGTTTTGGCCTGTTTTATAAACTTAATGATCGCTGTTAATGTTTTCAAATATTTGACTTGTGTTAAGCAACAAATTTTGAAATTTGGGCTCAATGAATTTTGATTTATGCTTCAAAATTCATTCAACGTTTTGTGCGAATGTTTTGTTATTGTGCCTTTTACCAATTAGTTTTCAGAATTTCGAAATTAAAAATTAACACATTTTTATTAATATGAATAGAAGCGTCTGGTGAGTTATGAAAACACCGAAATGCTATTTGTCACTAAGAATGGGAGTTTTTTTTATAGATGTATAGAACTTTTAAGTGGATTAAACAAAAATATATTTTTTAAATTGACATAAAATTTACTCTATTCACAAGAAACTATGGGGTTACATGTGTGGTAAGATTTACGTCGGTACCTAGCGTGTGTATGCTATAACTAGACGGTGGTCAAACCACTGGGGCGATTTGATGCGTCCGCCCGCGCCCTAAAAAGCCAAGGACTAATTTTTAGCAATAGATCATTCCTAGTTGTAATTTCGGAGGTTTCCAAGCAGGGCCGCCAACCACCACTCCTTGCTGAAGAGTTGGAGACTATTCAACCCCTGGTCCAGAACATATGAAAAGTACACTCACTGGACCCGGATCATTCGCCCATTGTTCTTAGTAAAGGTAAGATGATCCTAGCCCCTTGATCAAAATTCATGGGGGCCGCGAAACCACAACAAGCACGATACTGCCGAAAGGCCAATCTCAATAATCAGACAGAGAACAGCTAAAAGGCTAAAAACCAAAGAACGGAACTCCCCGGTGACACATGACATCAAAACATATCAGTGAGCCCCCGGGGGGGAGGGACTATGGAGTTACCAAACGTCACTGTCTTGCTGACACTACAATTGAGGAACGTAAAAGTCAATAATAATGGCTCTTTAGCGATCGCCATTGAGTGTAACGTTCTCACCAGCATCGTTTTTAAAGAAAAACGGTCCAATGCTTTCAACAGCCCATAAAGCACACCAAATATTCAGTTTTTCTGGATGCGACTTACTTTAGGATTATCATCACACCAAATGCCTCAAATTTCTTTATTGATGTATCCAATAAAGCCTCATCTACAAGAGCTTCTTCGCTTAACAATATTCTCTTATAAAAATCCAGATCAACGACCATCTTGTTTTCAAACCAATTTGCAGAATTTGGAAGCGTGGTTTAGACATAAGTCTTTTTATGTAGAAATACCAAATAAAACTAAACATAAATAGCTCAACAATTGACAAAATGACTGCCAGTGTTGCCAACTTAAAGTTATATATCTCTGTATAAAACACTCGCTGCAAGGGAAACGTAAAAGAATTATCAACTATTCTTATATTTGAATTTTTAAAAATATTGATAATTATCTGTTTTTTTACGAAACTTAGTTTTAAATTAAAAAAAAAAAACTTATTTATTTTACTTCTAATAATTTTTTTCACTTATTTTATAACAAAATTTAATATATTTTGATTTTTGAAGCCATAAATTACAGCTTTTATCAAGCTTCTAATTTAAGTAAAAGATCTTAAAACTTGCAAATATTGGAACTTTTGCACAACAATAACAATTGTATAAGATTTAGTTGTACAAATGTCAATAAGAGTTGTTTTCGAAATTTTCGAAATTAAGTTCGAATTTTCGAACTTGCTTAAATAACAAATTTATCTAGGCCCATTCAAGTTTAAAAATAATCTTTTTAGTTTTTTCGAACTTCAGACAAACATTGTCCGATAATCACAACAATTATTGCGTTAATTTTTAATTTCTTAATTAAGTACTTAAGCCCTTAATGAAGTACTTTTTTGCACAACAACAACAATTAAAAAAAAATTTAGTTATACAAATTGCTATAATTGTTAAAATCAACTCGAAATTTCGAACATGCCAATTTAATTTTAAAATCAGCTTTTTACTTCTTTCGAACTTTTGGCGAAAATTAGCCCGTTATCAAAAAAGTTATTGTTCAATGTTTGAGATTTTAATGATTTTCTTAATTTAATATTGAAATTTGCACATATGTCATTTTTTGCACAACAAAAACAATTTTGTAAAATTTAGTTGTTCAACTTGTTACAATAGTTAAAATCGAAAAATTCGAAATTAAGTTTGAAATTATGACTGTAGACCAAATAGTTTCAAATTGATTAATTTTTTTTGTCCTATGAAATATGTGTTTAAAATTGAGTCGTTCAGTGCACAAATCGATTAACTCCAATTTTTTAAAAATCCCTAATTTATGTGTCAAAGCACTTACGATAGTGATAATATTTTAAATTTATAACAACTTTTCTGAACATTAATTATTAACACCATTAAACGACAAATTTTTTTTTGGTCACTGAATAATAAGTAATGTATTTTTTATGTCATTTTTAATGTAAATTGCTTCAATGCACTTGAAGCGCTGAATGATAACGGTAAATATATTTAATGTTGCTTTACTAGACTTAAAAGTGAAATAAATTAGTCAGTCACAGTTTAATTGCTGCAGCATCAAGTACTTGTGACGTCAAATTTAGCAGTTTTTTAAAATAAATTATAATTACATATTTCAATTTGTCAATTGTTTTAAAAACACTAAATATTATACCGTTATAATCAAGATTAATAAGACTAATAACAATATGGATGTGGAACAGTGTGAGTCAAGTGATGGTTCCTCAATACGATTTATCAGCAAAAAGTGACCCAAGAAGACGCTTAAGATTTTTCTCGAATTCATCTGATTGCAGCATTACAAATATCCCAACAAACATATTGACTAGAAGAAAAAGAAATCATAGTCCTGCTAATTGGACACGAAATTTGCAAAAGCAGAAAAGAATAAGAGGTTTGGCATACATGTATAGAAGAGGAAATTTAATACCTGCGAAAACATTTGTCGACATTAATTGCAGATGCCGCCAGAAGTGCAACCCACAAATTACTTCGTAGGGGAGAGAGAGAGAGGCTGTCATGAAGGCATTTTATAGTTTACAGAGTCAATTTGGACAAAATTTTTTCTGAAGAGGTTGTATTGAATTAAAATGCGCTGAATAAATTTCGAAAGATTCAGACCAAATATAATTGTAATGAAGACTCCGAATTTAATGCCATTGACATAAGGAAATCTATAGTAGCAGGTAGATCACAAAGCTTGTAATATGTAGATTAGCTATTATTATGTCCTAAAGATAGAACTGTGAGAAAGGAAAAAAGGAGAGACATGATGGATCTGCTAAAATTCATATCTCCTGTTAGACATTTTTATTATAAAAACTTGAGAACAAATCGAAATGACAAGTCCTCACATGCAGTTGGTGAAAAAGATATTATCACAAATTACTGATAATTAATCACAAATTATAAAATATTCAGTAATAAAGTACTTAACAATTCAAATACTGAATATAAGTTTATTACTGTTTTCAGTTGCCAAATCGATTAACTCCGCCAATCACATAAAAATTGTAACATTACTGACGATTATTTTTTGCCTATTCGTTCTTATTAAATTTATATACCGTTAGATGAAAGTTATGTATGTATTAATGCATTCTACATTATATATTTGACCTTATATTATACATGGAATATTAAAAAATTATGTACATTAGTTAATCGCGTTTGTCGACTGAACGCCTTAATTCTTGTACGCAGTATTTATTTATGCTATACAACATAAGATACAATTTACGACTCCAGGATTTAAAGAACAAAATTGATATCTGTCAGATTCAATATTTATTATTTATTGCTTAAGATAAACTAATTTAAAGCCACCAATAATTTTAAATATCTAACTGACAATTTCAAGATATTGTGTGCCTCATTGACGTTTTTTTAAACTATGCGGTAACACATTACTTTATCATCGAATGTTGTGAACATAATTAAATAATAACCCTGCAAGATATTTAATATTTGTCCAGTTAAATCACTTGCAAAACAATAGTCGTCAGGACTTGAAGGAAATATTTTTTTTTTGTCAGACACATATACATTTACATCCACAAATACATATTGCTGTATTTGTTATACTTCATACACACTCTCATAATATTTATTTTTCATTCGAACATTTGATAGAATAATAAAAAATAATAATAAAGAAAAAAGGAATTGTTTTCATACGTTTGAACCATAAATGGGTTGAAAAAACAAAACTGAATAGATTTAAATAAAAATTGCTTTTATATTTTTTTTATTATTATTATTATTTGTTTTTTTTTTCAATATCTTGTAGTTTTTTGTTGTATTTGTTGTGTTAGTATAGAGAGAGGAAGACAAAAAAAAATAAAAAAAAATCTTTAATATTGCCAGAGGCATTATTATGAAAACATAAAAGAAATATTTTGCAAAATACAATATTAATATTCTGCACAGTGGGGTTAGCATAAAAATATTTAAACAACGCTAAACTATGTGTTACTTTGTTCTCGAATTAACCAAATAAAGGTTTAGTGAGAACACGAAAGTAGATAATTTTATGTAAAATTTTAAGGTGACCGGGAAATGTCATACAAATTGAACAATTTGGCGCTACCAAGTTTGAAATTTTTAGACATTTAAAATTTTATAGTTTTTGCTTTTTCGACACATTTTACTCAAATGCAAACAATAATTCTTTGGTCACATTTTGATCACTAATCTATTTGAACTAGTATTTGTAAATCTAAATCCATTAAAAAATCCCGCTAAAGATACTTTTAACGGTTGGTAAAATTTTAGGTTAGGTAGAAAATCCTTTAACATTTATTTAATGGGGAAACTATAAGTAGGACAAGGTTACACTCTTGAGCAAAAAATTTTAATTGCTAAAATTTTCTATCAAAATGGTAAAAATTTCAATTACTTTGTAAAATTCGGGCTGCTTTTCCCCGTAAACAGGCCACTTTTGAGATCGCTATGCGTAATTTGAGGTTCACGCCACTGCTGCTAACAATGTGCTCGTAGTGGTCGTAGAGATGCAAACATAGATGCCGTAAAGCAAAGTATTGAGAATGAGCTTGGAACATCAACTGGGCATCACTAGAGACACTGCGCAATATTTTGCATAAAGATCCCCTTATCTTTACGCATATAAAATTCCACTCCGTCAAGTATTAAGGAAGACCAACTATTCATTTGAAAAATTACACGAAAACAACGTATTTTTCAACAAAATCATTTTTAGTGATGAGGCGACTCATTTTCAATTAGACAGTTATGCAAATAAACAAAATTGTTACTTATGGGGTACCAAAAACACAAACAGTCCTCAAAAATCATTACATCTAAGGGAAGTGACCCTATAATACGTTTTTTTTAAGGAGAAGTAGCACTTCAGGCAACAATGCCTAGTTAGTCACAACCGTGCTACATTCTTTAGGAAAGGGATAGAGAAGAGATGAGACAGGTGGTGAAAGTAGTTATATAGCCTTCAAGCTCTTATTTTGTTTTGTAGTGAAAACAACCCTCCCTAGATTGGTAGGCTAAGTACACTACCTACTAGCCTACCGGGGCAGCTTTCATTTCTAGACGGCCCATGTTATCGGAAATTAACTGTCATATAAGACAGCACGGCGATCAGTGACCATGCCTTAATCAATGAGCAGCCCCACCGACAGTCAATTTTTATTTTTTTGTAGTGAAAAGAACCAAGGTTTTTGTTGGGAATCGAACCCACAACCCTTAGGCTGATAAGCTAGTACACTACCTACTAGCTTACAGGGGCATAATCGATCTTTATTTGTTAGAATATGAGCAAGGAAACGACGTTACTGTGAATTCTCTATGTGCTACCAAACCAATAACCAATTTTTTGTGGCCACAATTGTTGATATCATCGAACTTTGGTTTCCACAATGGGGCGCCGCAAACTATGAAAAATTGGCCGGTCGTGTAATTTTTCTATTTGCCAATATTAATTGGTCGTCTCGTTCTTATGATTTAATGCCGCTGGATTATTTACTTTGGGGCCACTTGGAAGACTAGGCTTACATGTTAGAGGTAGGCATTTGCCCGACATCATATTCCATTAATAATTTCACCTCTTAACCTCAAAATGTGTCCTCGATTTATAAATAAAAAATGGATGTCCAAACAAACGATGGTTCGTAGCCCTTAACTATTGAACGAACGAGTTTAAGTTTAAGTGCTGAGTTGATGTTTCAGGCTCATTCTCAACACTTTACGGTACTACAGCCACAAGAGCACATTTTTTTAGTCTACTGCCGGTATTGTTGAGTCTTGAATTTAGTAATTAGTGTTAGAAGAAGCCTGATTATGTGGAAAATTAGCTCAAATTTTACAAAGTGATATAGTGAAATTTTCAGGATTTCAATTGTAAATTTTCACTAATGAAATTCTTTGCTCAAACGTGTAACATTCCAAGCTTAAAACTGTCCAACTTTTTGTTACACAAATGTCAAAACCCGACAGCTCAATTCTTGAAATTTAACCATTTGATAGACAATTTACTTCCAAACCCTCCCAATATTAAGACCCTTGATGCCTCATTGATTCTATTTTAAATTTGTTTAAGTCTAGTTCGCATTTAAAGCTGAGGTAGATTTAAATGATGGAAAAAAAATATTTCAAATGCCCCCAAACTCCTTTCACAAATTGCAATTGTTTTTTAGATTTTTTTGTATTGTCCTTGTTGCTGTTTGTTGATTGGATGCTTTTTAAGTTTTTTTTTGTTTCTCTATAAACTCACATTCCAGTCAATGCTAAAGGGGTTGGCTGGGAGAATTTTTTAAATTTTGTTTTCCATTACAAACAAGAATCGCGAACAAGGAGAGGGAGTTAAAAATATAAAATGGAAAAATAAAAATATGAAATGAAAATCATAGTTTTTTATGGATTTTCACTAACAACATACACAACATACACAACAATTCATCAACTCTCTTTATTGTTTAACAACTTTTTATTCAATGTTATTTTTTTATTGTTGCTGTATTTTATCTTGTTAACAATGTTTCTGAATGTTTATTATACAATTGTAAAAAATAGCAATGGCAATAGCAGCGGCTATAATAAACTAAAACCTAAACGGTGGCAGTAGCAGTAGCAGCAGTTGTAATTTTTTTGCTTTCTTTTTTAAATCACACAGTTAAAGCCTTCAACTAGCCAAATAGCCAGCCAGCCAGCTGCGAGAATTGTACAAGAATTGAAAAGTACTTGTGTGTGAAGAGAATGTGTTTCATTTCAAATGGAACTTGTGAAATGTGGCAACAGTGTAGAGTTAGACTTTTCAGTAACTTTATGTTATTTTGTTGCAAATTAAGTCACACTATTTAAAACAGCTCTAGTTAGCAGTAAGAAGAAGCAAATTCTACTATTCGAAAGCTTAAAAAGTGCAATAGCTTTATGCCATGTTTTAAGCTTTCTGAAACTGCTTGATTAGATTTATCAGTTCTTTTAGAGTCTGAGATGAGACTTTCTTAAAAAGCCTCTTTAGGTTTTCATTATTAACAACTTCCTTTGAGCAGATATCACGCTATTGTGGCTGTCAATATTCCAAAGCCATAAGCTCGTAGTGGCCGGAGTGAGGCAAATATAGCCGCTGTACAGCAAAATGTTGAGAATTAGTCTGGAACATCAATTCGTTGGTGTTCGCTGTATATGTTTTGACAAGGCACTCCAACTTCTGCAACTCCCTCCCCCCCTCCGATTTCTATGTGACTTACATATAATAGCAAATGTAGAGTAGGTATTGGGGGCCCACCGCATTCTATGTGACTTACAGATAATAGCAAATGTAGAGCAGGTATTGTGGGTATTTAGCCGTTGGAATACTTTTTTGTCATTAACCTACGTTTGGTCAAATTAGGCCCAAGGCAATCCAATTGACAAGGTACTCCAACTTCTGGCCCCCGCATTCTATCTGACTTACAGGTAGCAGCAAATATAGAGCAGGTGTTATGGGCATTGAGGCGTTGGAATACGTTTTATGCAATTACCCTACGTTTGGTCAAATTAGGCCCAAGGCACTCCAACTTTTGCACCCCACCCCCATATTATATGAGACCTTCAGGTAATTGCAAATATACAGCAGGTATTGTGGGCCCCCGCATTCTATGTGACTTACAGGTAGTAGCAAATATAGAGCAGGCATTGCGGGTATTCAGTCGTTGGACTACTTTTTATGCCATCACCCTACGTTTGGGCAAATTAGACCCAAATATTTTAGGAAAGGTATTCATCGTCAATTTCCAAGGAATGCTATGCGATCCATAGAAATTTTGATTATGTTGGCTTTTGTATATTTCAGAATTATCTAATATAAACTATATTCCCGTTTCAAACTAACCGAAGGAATTTCAAAATATTTTTACTGCGAAAGAAAAATAAAAATAATTCTTCGAAATTATTTAAAGGTGGCCAGTATGATTGAGTACTTTAAAAACCCTCCTCGTAACCATCCATCTAGCCAACCATCTATCCATCTATCCAACAAAGTCAGTCATCAGTGAAGCAAACTCGACATTAACCATAGAAAAAAACAAAAAAAAAAAACAACAACAAAAAACTGAAACAAACCAAACGGTCAAATAAATAGCGAAAAAACTTTTTAGGAGTGGATGCTGCTGACTAGTTTAAGTTTATCGGACACCAGCAGCTTAAATAAAAATGAAATAAAATAAAAGAACACCAGTAACAGTAGAAGCAGCTATAACAACAAATAGTTATTGCAAAACAAATGCGAATATAAAAGGTTTTTTCTTTAATGCTTTTTTTTAATTTGTTGGCAGCATAATAATTTTTATATTTATTTTTATTTTTCATATATTATTTTGCCATATTACATGTAAAATCATAAATATACAAGTGCAATATTTATGACTCTCTAAAGAGCCTGACTAGGGGAACAACATAGCCACAAACAATAACAATAACAACAACAAGAGAGAAAAAAATATATTATTTTTTTGTGAATTACAATACCTGATACATTTATCATGAACAAAACATAAAAAGTCGAACCAACCAACCAACCAAACAACCAACCACTGAACAACAAACACTAAAAGGAAAAACACACATAAATAACGTCAACAAATTTTAAACTTTAACAAGGGTTTATAATTTGTTTTAAAGCTATTTTTCTCAGTAATAAAAGGTAATTACAAAATTTAAATTTCCAAATGGAAACATTAAAAAAAATATCCTGAAAATCTGTTTAAAGCAATTTGAATAGCAACTGGTGTCCATATCCTTTTAATCAAAACTAAAAATTCTTAAATAATTACTCGTATGTCGTTGCAAAGCTTTCTCTGTTTAATTATCCTTTAAATTTAGTTGTCATTTTGTATTACTGCTTTTATGATTGCCAGCAATGGTCCACAATGATGGGAGATTCTAATTCTAAGCGATTTGCAAGATAAAACAAGTTGAGAGAAAATAAGTGATCTCCTTAAAATATCATAACGGAAACTTCCCTCTCTTTGGAGACACGTAATTTTGCTTACCATCTTTAACATCTTATCTTAAAGACTAACAGCACGGAGTCTCCCCTCTCCCCGGGGTCACATAATTTTGGTTACCATCTTTCACATCTTGACATTGTAGCCTCTGCAGGTTAAAGGTTAACAGCACGGAGTCTCCTGTCTCCCTGCGGTCACGTAATCTTGGTTATCATCTTCCACATCTTGACATTGTGGCCTTTGGGGGTTAAAGGTTAACAGCACGGAGCCTGCCCTCTCTCCGGGTTCACGTAATGTTGGTTATCATCTTTCACATCTTAACATTGTAGACTTTGGGGGTTAAATGTTAACAGTACGGATACTCCCCGCTCTCCGGGGTCACGTAATCTTGGTTACCATCTTTCATATCTTGACATTGTAGACTTTGGGGGTTAAAGGTTAACAGCACGGAGCCTCCCCTCTCCCCGGGGTCACGTAATCTTCGTTACCATCTTTCACATGGTGACATTGTAGCTTTTGCGGGTTAAAGGTTAACAGCACGGAATCTCCTGTCTCCCTGCGGTCACGTAATCTTGGTTATCAAGTCGTCTGGACTAGCAGGAGCCTGTAGCACGAAGGGCCTACGGCCACTGTGTCGGTTATTGCTGAGGCCCTTTGGAGAGCAACGAGATGGTGGTGGTTTAAACTCAAACTCCACGAAACTTTGGCAATTTCCTAATCCATGTGCTGTTGCATTCACAACTGAATATTATCAATAGCGCAGCAGGAGTTCAGTTAGTCTTCCGGCTCTTAATCAAGAAGTGGCGACATGTTTTTGATTGTTCGAAGAATAGATGTATTGTGTTCACCCAGCGGTAAGACTTCGGTCAGATTAGGGCCACATGGCCAGGCACTGACGGTTATCTATATTAGGGTCTAACAGCGGAAATAAGGCTTTTTAACCGGCTAGCCCGGAGCGACCAGGAGCCCAGTTCTAGTTATTGGTGAGGTTAGTCGGAAAGTAATGTAATGATTGTAGTTTAAACTCAAACTGTATTATTAACTTCCCCCAAGGGGCATATAAATATGGTCTTTATAGAATATTCCACTATCTAGACTCAGTGCAACTGGGGAAAAAGGGAGCCCAGTCCCCTGAAATCAGACAGGGAGACAACTGGAAGTTCTACTTTATTTCCACGGGGATCAGTGAGCCGCAGAGTTCATTATTTGTCTCTTTAGACTTATAATAGTTCTCTGACTGATCATTGAGGTTGGCCCCTATATGGGAGTATCGTGGTGGTTGTGGTTTTGCGGCCCCATAAGGGATTTATGAAAATTATGGTGGCCAGGATAATTTCACTGATAATGACACGCAAAGTGAATGATCCAGTCCAGTGAGCATGCTTGTGATGGTTTGCAGCCCTGTTCTGGAATCATTAAAGTTGCAACTAGGTGGTTCTGTTGCTTAGAATTATGCCTTCGGCTATGTAGGACGCATGTACGACGTTCCAAATTATACTATAGTGGTTTGTCTACCATCTGATTAAGGCTACATAGCCAGGTGCGGATGTAAAACAAATCACACTCTGTATTATTAACTCCCCCGGGGGCACATATATATGGTCTTTGGAGATAGCAACATCTTAGACCTGTGCAAGTGGTGAAAAAAGGGAGCCCAGTCCCCTGAAGTCAGCAGGGGTACAACTGGAAACTCCACTTTATTTTCACGGGAATCAGTAAGCTCGCAGAGTTCCGTTATTTGTCTCTTTAGACATTTAACTGTTCTCTGACTGATTATTGAGGTTGGCCCCTATATGGGAGTATCGCGGTGGTTGTGGTTTCGCGGCCCCATATCAGTCTATGTTTCTATGGTGGCCAGGTTCATTTCACCTTTAATAACACCTACCTGGTGAAATGTTTTCAGATCCAGTGAACATGCTAGACATGTGTTCTGGACAGGAGTTGGAAAGTCTCCTACTCTTAAGCAAGGAGTGATGATTTGCAGCCCTGCTCTGGAATCATCGAAGTTGCAACTAGAAAGTTCTGTTGCATAGAATTATAGCTTCGGCTTCCTAGGACGAGCATGATATTCCAAATTATGCAGTGGTTTGATCCACCATCTGGTTAAGGCTTCATGGCCAGGCGCGGATGTAAATCTAATCACACGTTGTTTTATGCCAATGGTACGGCAGGAGTTTAATTACTCTCTGTCGCTTAAGCAAGGAGTGGCGGCACGGTGCTGCTTGCTGTGCTTCTAATGTTTTCACTTAGGGTGTTGTTGTGCGCCTCGTGGACGCATTGTATTCACCCAGTGGTAAAATCATCGGTAGATAAGGGCTAACACACTTAGGTATTGATGCAAATCTTTATCACTCATCTTTAGTATGCCGGTTCTGGATAACTGTTAATACTTAAGTAAGTAATGAAGTTTTGTACAGTGTGGACTTGTTTTTCAAAAGTCCTACAAAATAAAGTAAAATTCCCAATGCGAAAAATTCTCTATTGCTGCTTTTGAAGTTTAAATTTGTCTTAGTTTATACATGATATAAAACACTAGATGTTTTGATTCTTCCATGCCATAATTTGGTCCTGGCACTTTTTTTTATTATTTTGCTAAAATTTAATGATCCTTCATTTACATATTTTTGTAGTTGTTGCTGTTGTTGTTGGCTAAGTCTTCCCAGCCAGCTTCATTTGAAAATCCATAAAATTTGTTGTTATTAACCCACTTCACACAGTAGGATTCTGTTAACTGCCAGACATAAAAATATTATTTATATTCTTGGGAACTTCATAAAAGTAAAACTGAATCTGACCGTGCACTTTTTATTTTATTTTATTTTATTAATAACCAGAAAAACTAATCGTCACAGTCACTACCACCACCAGCAGTCACAGGCTTCAGCAACTTTGGACTGATGGCATTAAAATCAAACCAAGTTAAAATGCTGTGAATTTTTGCATTAACAACAAAAACAAGCTGCTATTTGGCGCTCAATAAGTCAACAGCGGTAAGTTGACTTAAAATAGAAAAAAAAAAAAAATAATAAAAATTAAGCAAAAGAAAAATATACGTAAACAAGATGGAAAATACTTTAAAAGAAACTTATTTTCACAAAAAAGGAAAATTTGTTTTTGAAAATGTTCATTTAGAAAATTGTTTTTCTTAATAAAAAACATTATGGAAGTAGTAGTAGTTTTTCTCTCAAAAAAAAACTATAAAATAATAATTGATGGAAAATAGGATTTGTTTAGAAAAGTGTCTTTGGAAAAAGTACTTTTTTAAAAAGTACTTTTTGGGAAAGTGTTTTGAAAAATGTTTTTCTTATATTTTTTTTTAAATATTGTTTTTTACAGTTTGTTTTTTTTTTTTTTTTTAAATGTACTTTTTGCAAATATTCCTTTTTTGGAAAAGAAGGGTAAAACAAAAAAAAGACCTTTTAAGACGGAGATACAGTTTTATTTAATCTACTAAAAAAAATGGTACTTATCGGGAAAAGCTCGTTTTAAAAGTCAAAAAAGAAAGTAAAGAAATTGTTTATAACATATGTACCACTTCTTCTGGTTACAGAGGTGAGTTGTTGTAAAGGAATTTCTTTTTTATAATGTTGTTTTTTGTAAAATGATGTTTAAAAGAGGAGTATTTTCTTTTAAAATTAGTATTTACAAGAGTAAGAACATTGAAGGAATAAGGGCCGATTTTTGTGACAAGAATAATTGTTTAGTATGTTCTCTAGGCAACATGAAAAAAAGTCTTTTGGAAAAATGTTACTTTTTTAATATTATAAATATTTATTGAAATAAAGTACCTTAAATATATATATATATATATATATATATATATATATATATCCCTTTATTAAGTTTTAAAAAATCTGCTGGGGAAAACAAAAATTTAAATGTTTCAGAAAGAAAAATATTTTTTGCACTGTAAAGTACTTTTTTTAAAAATTAAATTAGGTTCTTTACCTAGTACTTCTCAAAGAAACATTAAATAAAAATTTGTAAATTGTCTTTTTTTTAGCAAATTATAACTTCAAGAAGAGGGTACTTTTTATGTAAAAGTAGTATTCAAAGTAGTTTTATTTATGCAAATTATCTTCTTTAAAAGTCTTTTTTTAGTTTCAATTTTGTAATGCCAAATTTATGAAAAAAGACTCCTTTTTGCAATAACTATATTCCAATTTAGAATTTGTTTGAAAAAGGACCTATTTAAAAAAAAGTTTTTTTTTATTCAGAACTACTCGCAGAAGCAATTATTTAAGAATATTATTGATTAACAAATTTTCAATAAATTTTTAGACAAATTTTAAAAAGTTTTTTTTTCATTAAAAAAATATATTTAGTGAAATGGCTTAAAACTAAAGATTTGGAAACAAAATATCTTTTTGAAACACTTCGAAAAAATACCTAAAAAAATTTGTTTTGATATAAATAAGTTTTAAATAATTATTTCCATGAGAAGGTACTTTTTTGAAGGGATTTTGAAGGTTTTTAAAAGCAGTAATTTTAAAAATTAATTTGACTAAAGGTTACTGTTTTGAAGGGACAGTGTTCGAAGATACTTGCTTGAGATACTTTCTGAAAAATAAAAAAAAATTATCAAAGTTATTTTAATAAATAATTTGCCAAAAGGTACTTTTTGTTGGAAAAGGTACTTTTGGAAAAAGTACTTTTTAAAACACTTTTTCAAAAATAAACGTTTTAAAATTAACTTTTTTTAGACATTTTTGTGTTTTTTTTTATTTTTTAACAATAATTGTTTGTTATTTTAAAAAATATATTTTTAAGGTTTTTTTTCTCTATTGAAAATAAAAATGTGGAGAAAAGAAGTTGTAAAACAGTCACATGCTTTCTCAATTATTGATTTTCAAGAATCTCTTTATAAAGTAGTGTTGCAAAAGAGTGTTTAAAAAAGCTTCTTAGGAAACATATCGCACCCTAAATACAAAAGGGTCACAACTCAAAATAACTTGTTCAAGTTTAGTTCATCGTGCAGAATCAATACACTTAACATGAAAATAGCCATGTGTGTTTTTTCCAGCTGAAGAAGATAGTGATGTGAAAGAAATTTTTGCAGCAGTTAGAGATGTGTACTCTGAATTAATTTATGGGAAAAAGTGAGTTTTGGAAAATTTTGAGTTGTGACCTTTTTGTATTTAGGGTGCGACTAAAATTTTTCTATTTAAAAATTCTATTGAGAATTTTGAAAAATGTGTGTAAATCATTGAAAATTGTTAATTTTACCGCGTGTAATTGCAAAACATGTAGAGAAAATTAACCCCATTTAGTTGCTCTTTTATTACTATTTTTTTTTATATGGTTTTTAACACTCAACAGCAAACAGCAAGTCAACGATCACGATCAGTGATGATGATCTTACAAAATTTTACCGCAAATGTCCAACTTAAATAGAAAATAAAGAAATGAAATAAAATAAAATAAAAGAAGGTTAATTTAACACATTAATTTGTTAACTCCAAAGGCAAATAAGCGCCATAAAGCAGATAATTTTCTTTGGCGGCACATCTATTGTTTTTGTAGTAATCAGTTGAGTAAAAATCATCAACTCATCAATGAACTATTAAGTGGTGATAGGGATTATTACACAAATAAACTACTTTAACTACTTCTGGGTTTTTGTATATTTAAAGAGACCAAAAAAAAAAAATTAAGAAAAATATATATAAAAATTAAATGTTTGTTTGTTTGTTGTTATGAGTGTAAAGAGAGGGTTGAAGAGAGGGATGAATGTTAAGAGCGTTTTGTGTTAAGGCGCCTAATATGAGTGTTGTTGTTTTTTTTTTTTTTGTTCGTTAAATAAGTTTATCATTCTCATCAAAAGTTTTATTATTTGACGACCAACCGCCCGCAAAAGGCGTGACTTTCGAATAGTGTTTGAAATGTAAACCCGTACTTTTAAAACCCGCTTTGCAACAAACATTGAACATCAAGCAAAAAATAAAATAAAAATAAACTACAAGTCATCTTGAAATTATTTTCATTGTTAATTTATCTTTTACTCACTGACTAGCAGACGGACGGACCAACTATTTTTTTTTTTTTTTTTTGGTTTAGAAACTCGTAAACAAATTATTTATTTTCATTGTTACTATTGCTGCTGTTTCAGTTTTAGGTTAAACCGCAAATTCATTTCTAATTTTCATCGTAGATATTTTTTTACCATCTATCGAATGAACGAACGTACAAACAACAAAAAGGAGCTCAACGAATTTCGATTAAAGTTAATTAGTTTTTTTTTTAAGAGTACTTCTTTTTTTTTAAGAATCTTAACAGATAATAACACACAATAGCATATTGCTTTTATTTTAAAACTTCCACTATAAATCGTTAGAAGAATAATGACTTTTAGTGGAATTTTTAATAAAAGTCATCTTTGAACACAAAGAGAAACTAAAATTTTTGAAGCCAGCAAAAAATTATTTAAGTCAAATGCAATTTTGTTTTATTAAATTTAAATTATTGTGCTAAGATAATTTATAAAATTTTAAAACTTTAGCTTTTAAAAAGTGTGTCATTAACATTTTTGTTGAAAATTATTTAATTGTTTCAATTAAAACTTTGCTAAAGTGAACAATTTATTCTGTTTTTTGATTACAATTGCAAATCAGAAGGTCAACTTGTTACTATTTGCCTAAATTTCACACTTTATAAGCAGAGTTGCATTAAAATGTAGTAACATTTTAAACTGCTAATAATAGTAAGAGATTTTTTTTTTATTTATATAGAATCCTTCACTAACGATTAGTGTAAAAAGCAACCTCCTTCTTCATTGTTAATATTTTTATTCATTATAAAGCTGGCTAGGCTGAAATGGCATTAAATGCAACACTGGAAGTTTAATGGAATTGTGGCTAAAACCTAAGCTTATCGAGAAATTGACACCAGCAACAAATATCAGCTCCCATTACTGGTCATTATTACAGACAGTTTCATCCCCACCAACTCAACACTGAAAATTCTTTCTTATTTTTCAACACCATCACAGTTCTAATTTTAAAGAAAATGTCTTAGTTAAATATTGGCGTTTATAGAGTATTTTAAGATACGAAAACAGCTCTAGTAAACTGGGCTGAGCGAATGTTACTTTTTTGTTTATTATAAAGAAGTTGAAGAGAAGTTTCTAATACGGTAGTTGGATAGCATTTTACAAGAAAGAAGGATAACCCATCTAATAGATGTAAAATTGCCGGTTTATTTTCATTTTCAGAAGATCATGATTAATAAGTTCACTTCCCATCGGAACTAGTAATGTTAAAAAATAATCATTGCTTTGCAGCGGATATGGCAGCATTAACAGAATTGACCATTGGATGAGCTGATTTAAAACGGCGAATAAGTTTAAAGCAGCAGTTTGAACAATTGTTATGCTACAGAGGCAGATGAATACGTGTAGGCACCTGTATAGTAAATGGAATGTTATCATATTTCAAATCTTAACGGAGCATTAGTGGCAGTAGATTCTTTTAGTGTATTGGACTATAGCCCACTCTTACCTGAAGGGGAACTTATTGATTTGTGCGAGAAACTTCATAAGAAGCAAAAATTCTGGTGGTGCTATAATTTTTTTGGGAATTTTTAAGAAATAAGAGAATAGTAATAAGTGTAACACTATTAGTAATTGCGGACCTTGGTTGGCTTAGTTTGAAAGTGGCCGGTCCTACAGTATACTGTAAAATAAATCGCCTGTTTGCTAAACAAAAAGGTAACTCTCGTTGAAGTCGCAGACCGTTGTTATGCTGATGGCTGCTTTACTATGTAAGAGCGAATGCTTAGTAAAAAAGAGAATGTGGAAACAATCTTAGCGAGAGTTAAAGCTTATAAAATACAAAAAATAGACAATCGATAAAGTCCAACAGGAGTTTTAATAATAAGAATTGACGTGGAAGTTTTTGCATTCGCAAACGATGTAACAAAGCACATTGCTTACTTTGAAAAATAAACCGCGCCGGACCGACCATATAACGCGTGGGCAAATTTGAGGCTAATAAGTAAATTGTCTGTTAAATGATTAAATTGAGATGTCATCCTTTAACATTTATTTAGTAAAAATGGAAAAAGGAACGATTACACACCTGAGTAAAGAACTTTGGTTGTGAAAATTTACTGTCAAAATGGTGAGTATTTCACTTCGTGAAATTCGAGCAGATTTTCTTTATAATCAGGTTTCTTTTGAGGCCACTGTAAGTAACTTAATCGCTACATTCCAGGTTCACTGTATTTCTGCTGACAATAGAACAAAACAATATGGCCGCAGTGATGCAAATGTAGCCGCTGTACACCAAAGTGTTGAGAATGATGATCATAAGAGGCGTTTTGCGCTATATTTTGCATAAAAATATTCATCTTCACGCTTTTAGAAAGTTCCACTTGTTCAAGTCATAAAATTGATAGGCCATTTTTAGTGATGGAGGCGGCTCATTTTTTAATAGGCAGTTACGTAAACAAACAAAATTGTCACATATAGAACACAAAATATACAAACATTCATCGAAAAACCATTGTATCCAAAGAAAGTGATAGTATGGATCAAGGAAACGTTGTCACCGTGAAGGTTTTAAGCCATTAAACCATAGTGATCAAATGTTTTGGCGAATTTCATATCAGTGACCTTTGATTTCAGCAAAATGGCGTAACACAGTCAACCAATTGTTGGATGAGAAATTTTCTGGTCACATAATTTCTCGATTCGGCGACGTCAATTGTCCTTCTAGTTCTTCTTCTTTAAGGTCGCTGGATTATTTTCTCTGGAGGTATTTAAAAGACCTGCAAATAAGTGATGTTTTGAATGCACCGTCATTACATGTGTCACCGGGGGTAAAGGGGAGTTCAATCCCCTAATAGGCTAGCAGGAGCCAATTAGACAACACCACTTTATGTCCACGGGAATCAGTAAGGCCCCCAGAATTCAACTTTTTAGCTTTTTAGTATTTTAGCTGTTCTCTGACTGATTATTGAGGTTGGTCCTTCGAGAGCATCGTGGTGGTTGCGGTGTCGCGGTCCTTGTTTGAGCGGTGTGGGTCGGATCAGTCACAATGAGTGGTCCTAGTACAGTGAGCATGCTTGCGGTTGTGTTCTACAATTTTATTAAGCTTGCATGTGTTCTGGGCCGGGAGTTGAATAGTCTCCAACTCTTCAGCAAGGAGTGAGAGCTTTGGCCTGCTCCGAGCTCTCGGAGTTGCAACCAGGAGTGACTGGAGGATAGGGAGTGGGTGACACTAAAATCAACCACAGTGGTTTGATCCACCGTCAGGTTATGGCTTACACAGCTAGGTACTGACGCAAATCTTATCACGCATGCTCTGAATGATGAAACTGGATGCTGCATTGATGAGATGAGCGAAGCTTTGCTGTAAAATTTTATTAAAAATTTTGCGAAAAGAGCGAACTTTTGGCGAAGTGCTACAGGTAGTTATTTGTTCGACATCATATGCCTTTATTAATTTCCATATTTCTACTTATCGTTTGTATCAAGTTATCTAAAAAAGTATGTACTTCAAGCCAATTTACTTCCTAACCTAAAATTTACTCACCCGTTATAAACAAAAAATAAGTTTCTATTAAAAAAATAATTTTCAGTTTTAGAGAGAAATATAGAAATATATTAGTTTTAAATAATTATCCTTAAAACTAAACGCAAATGTTAGCTGGGATGTGATAACAAGGAACCCGTATCTATTTATAACTACTTACAATACAGTGATCAGTAGTTTTTTTTTTTATTGTTAAATTCTTTTATTTAAAACTTCCATTGGCTATGACTGCCTGCTTTGCTGAGTTAAACGAATAGATCAGCTTTTAATTTTATCTAAAAGCTTTTCTACTTCATACCTATTTAACATTTGTATTAAATTCTATACTTAATACTATTTAATAGCATTAGCAGACTTTCTATTATAGAAATTTGTTCTACGATATCATCACATTGATTTGCAGTTTTTTTTCTTTCTTTGCAACATCATTCATTTAATTTCTACTTATTTTCTAATGCCGTCTTAATAATTAACAGATTTGCATATCTGAAACTATTTAGTCATAAGGAGAAAGGCTGTGAATAATTTAAATGAATAAAATCTGTTAAGTTTTAGTTTAAATAAAAAACAAAAAAGTGAAAGAAAGTTAAAAATAATTTCAAATCGTTGACTTGTTTAACATTTGAAAAACGCATATTAGAAAATAAATATTTTCAATTAGCAGGAAAAAATTAAAGAAATATAAAGATATATAGGGTTTTTTTTATAGAGGTGTAGAACTTTAAGTTGGCAATATTGTTCTTAAATCGGCGGACATTTTATCAGCTGTCAAGTGATTTATATTTAGCTCGGTTTGACATTTCAATATGAATAGACTGAGGCGTGAACAACGCTTCCAATTTACATATAAATCGCGCACTACGTCCATTTTACGGTCACCATAAACGTCAATTGAAAAAGATAATTCGACTAACTGTGGAGCGGTTTCTCTAAATGCTAATTAGTATGCAAGGAAATGTCGTATAGTGCGTACAGAAGAATTGATTACTGCTGTAGAGCGTAGCGTAGAGAAAGATCCGAATCATTCTATCCTCCATCATAAACAGGAATTATATATGTGGCCATCCAATTTTGCAAGAACTTAAAACCCATGATTACTTGGCGAGGGCGCATTCGGTGAATAGGCCCAACAGCAATCTTAAAGTTGATCCCGATTTTCAGAAGCGAATTCGTTTGAATTGATACGTCAATACACAAAACTGACGTATTTGGAGTGATGATAATCCAGAAGTGTATTCAGAAAATTTACTGCTTGGTGTACTTTAGGGGCTGATGGAGTCAATAATTCTTGCTTCTTTGAAAACTATGCTGATCAGGACGATACAGTCAATGGTTAGCGCTGCAGAGACATGGTTACTAATTTTTTTGTTTGTCAATTGAATAACTAAAACATGCAGGAGCACCGTGTCCCACACCTCGTGCCACAATTGATTAATTGAAGTAAACGTTTACTAAACGGATAGTTTCCCGTTTCGGAATCATGATTTGTCAAAATCATGCGATTTAAATTATTTTCTTCTTATTTCCCGCAAAGATTGATAACGTGCGAAAGCAAAGTTTGACAGATTGTTTCCCATATTCGGCCACAAATGTTGGGAAAGGTCATCGAATATGGTTTCTGGTATATGACCGCCACGGCTAGTTCGGACATTATCTAATTTGGAGGTCCACTTTTCGAAGACCTTTCATTTGTAGCCAAATGTCGCTGAAAATGCGGCGAATGCTGTCCTCCCGGTGGCACATAAATATGGTCTTTATAGAACTTCGACTATCTAGACACAGTGCAACTGGAGAAAAAGGGAGCCCAGTCCCTTAAAGTCAGCAGGGGTACAACTGGAAACTCCACTTTATTTCCACGGGAATCAGTGACCCGCAGAGTTCCGTTATTTGTCTCTTGAGACACTTAACTGTTCTCTGGCTGATTATTGAGGTTGGCCCCTATATGGGAGTATCGTGGTGGTTGTGGTTTCGCGGCCCCATAACAGTATAATGGTTATTATGGTGGCCAGGATCATCTCACTGTTAATGACACGCTAAGTGAATGATCCAGTCCAGTAAGCATGCTAGACATGTGTTCTGGACAGGAGTTGGAAAGTCTCCAACTCTTAAGCAAGGAATCATCGAAGTTGCAACTAGAAAGTTCTGTTGCATAGAATTATGGATTCGGCTTCCTAGGACGAGCATGACGTTCCAAATTATGCAGTGGATCGATCCATCATCTGATTAAGGCTTCATGGCCAGACGCAGATGTAAATCTAATCACACGTTGTCCTCCAAGTGGTCAATCATTTTGGACTTATCGGAGTAGACTAGCGGCTTCATATATACCCATGGAAATGACCCCCTCAGGGCACATTGACATGTTTTGACGGAATCTCACTGTCATTACATGTGTCACTAAGGGTAAAAGGGAGTCCAGTCCCCTAAAAGACTAGCAGGAGCCAACTGGGTAACTCTACTTTATTTCCACGTGAATCAGTAAAGCTCCAGAGTTCAGCTTTTTGGCTTTTTAGCCTTTTAGCTGTTCTCTGACTGCTTATTGGGATTGACCCTTCGGGAGTATCATGCTGGTTATGGTTTCGCGGTCCTTGTTTGAGTTGTATGGGTCGCATCTTTTACAATGAACACAATGAATGGTCCTGGTTCAGTGATCATACTTGTGGTTGTGTTCTCAAATTTTCTTAAGTTTGCATATGTTCTGAACCAGAAGTTGGATAGTCTCCAACTCTTCAGCAACGAGTCAGGGCTGCGGCTTACTCCGCTCTCGGAGCTACGACCAGGAGTGACTGAAGGATAGATATATCTGAAGGCTTCGTGGGGCGTCGGTGACGCTACAATTCATCGACAGTGGTATGATCTGCCGCCAGGTTATGGCTTACACGGCTAGGTACTGACGTAAATCTAATCACACTTATTCATGGAATATAGTATACCAGCCTTTAATCGCACGATCTTGGAGGCCAATTCAAGAGTTTTAAACTTGAAATCGTGCGGGTACAAAACATTTCCTTAACTTAATAAAAGGTGGCATGAGTTGTGCTGTGCCGTCTTGTTGAAAGCACAGTTTCTGCACATCATGGTTGTGCAAGAAATGAATGAAAAAAATTGAATGTATCGTTTTGACCAGCATTATTTTTAAAGAAGGAAGAATCACTAACTCCATCAGCCCCTAAAGCACGTCAATCAGTTTTAATGGATACAAGGGTATATCAACATATACTTGAGGATTATCATCACTTAAAATACGACAGTTTTGTGTATTGACGTATCAATTCAATTAAAAGTGAGTGTGTGTCCACATGATGATCAAAAAAGTCAGTAACACCTTAAAAGGAAAAACTAGTATTTGAAGTCCCAATGGAACATCATGCTAGTGGTTTAGATTATGTTTTACTTAAGGATTTTTGTGTTGACTTCCTGAAAAGCAATGGAATGTACTGTGCGGGCGGTAAATATCTCGTTTATGACTGTTAAAATAAAAGTCACTGTATATTGGGTGCAGAATCACTAAAGATGATTTTGTTTTCGTTAAATTCTTAAATAGATAATTAACAAATGTCTGACGCAAGCAACGGTAGTTCGGCTTTAATGTATGAATCAGTCGAACTTTATATGTGTGAAGATCTTTATGCAAAATGTTGCACAAAGTGCCGGCAATAATACGTAACTGCTACGAACGTCGACGAGCTGATGTTTCAGATTCATTCTCAATACTTTGTTGTACAGCGACTATGTTTGCATCATTATAGCTACCACGAGCGTATTGTTCCATTAGCCGCGAATTTAGCGATTAAATTACGCACAGTGGTCTCAAACGGAGCCTGATTACGTGACAAAACTGCTTGAATTTTACGAAGTGATACAATAAAACTTTCACCATTTTGTTATTGAATTTTTACCGTGCTCAATTAAAATTACCCAACTTTTTAAATACATTTAATTATGTGACAAACAAATTAATTTCTTAACCGCAAATTTGTCCATTAAAAGGGCGGTGATTTAACCCATCTATTAGCCATTTTAATTTACGTTATTGAAAAGAGCAAGTCCTTCAATGTCACTATTTGCAAGCTTCCTCTATAGATCGCCTTATATCTTGCTTTAAGGATTTGCAGCAGCAGTTTTATTCTGCATATTCTATTTTCAAATATTATACATTACAAATTGTTTACTTTTGTTCTACTTCCATTTAAAACAATCAATATTAAAATCCACAACAAAAAAACAGCCTCCCTCATTAAAACAAAAACAAAAAAAAAAACAATTTTCTAAAGTCTTATAATTTGTTGCTTTAGGATCCCATTTATGTCTTCTTTAAAACCCGCTAAAAAAACAATCTTTCAAAAGCCACTGACTAAAGTGCCATCATCTTGTTGCAAATTTGGAAAGGTTATGGAAAATTATAGGTTTCAATACCGCGCCTAAAAGGAAGGACTTGTTAAAACCTTAAAAATAATTGAGGCGCTCTAATGTTACGAAGACAAAAACTAAAACACTTCAAACGTAAAACCTACAAAACAATTCCCTATAATTAGAGTGTTTGTGGTGTTTTATTTTATTTTTCTTTTTTATTTTTTTCTACCTTCCTTAGCCGCTTTAGGGCACCATTCGAATCAGTTCAATTTGGTGGCTTCAAATTATGGCAAATTATTTTAAATGACGTTACACACATGCCCTTCATTCATAACGCTTTATAATGGGAGGCTTGTGTGAGGGCATCATGTGTTGATTAGGCCATTCAAAGTTGGAATAACAAAACAAAAAATGAATTCAAATGAAATTAAACCCCATAATTTAGCATTTATGTGTGTATTATTTTAATGATAAATGTTTTGAATGAAAATGACTTAAATTATGACCTTAAAATAACTGTCACGTTTCAGGTGGAATATAAAGGAATAAAGCAAGAAAAGCTGGTGTCAAAACAAAAAAAAATTAAAAAAAAAATGGTTGTCAGCATAAAAAATAAGTAGCGCTTATAAACTCATGATATCAAAAATAATTCATCAAAATTAAAAATATTTTATTTAATTCTTCTCATGCTAAAAATGTAGTTTTTTGTATTCAGATCTTATTAAAAAAAAAACAGCTTTGATAAATGATGGAATCTGCTTCTCAGTTATTACGCATCCCCACGGAATATTGTATACCGGCTTTAAATCGCACGATATTGGAGGTCAATCCCAGAGTTCTAAACTTGAAATCATACGGGTAGAAAACGTTTCCTTAAATTAATCAAAGGTGACATGTGCAGTATCGCGCCGTCTTGCTGAAACCACAGTTCCTGCACATCATGGTTGTGCAATTGATGAATAAAAAAATTGGCTGTATCGTTCTGATCAGTATAATTTTTAAAGAAGCTCCATCAGCCCCTAAATCTCATCACTAAGTTTTAATGGATATAACGGTGTATCAACATATACTTGAGGATTATCATCACTCAAAATACGACAGTTTTGTGTATTGACGTATCAATTGAAACAAAATTGAGTGTGAGTCCACATGATGAACAAAAAAGTCAGTAACACCTTAAAAGGAAAAAGTAGTACATCGTGCCAGTAGTCTAGACTTTGTTTCACTTAACGATTTTTGCTTAGTACTTAAGTGTTGGCTTCTTGAAAAGCAACGGAGCAGAGAATACCTCACAAATTTGAATTGTATAAATTCTAATGCAAATTTTGACTTAATCTATGTCACACTGTCAATCAAGAGTACCAATTATAATATGACAAATCGTACCATATTGAAAACGAACCAACGATGTTTTCTATTTTTGACACTGACTTGTCATTTCTTTTGAGTCACTCGGCCATGGAATTTATTTTTTCTTAAAATTAATAATATTAAAATTAATATTAATATTAATAATATATATAATATTTTCTTAATAAATTAATATCTCGGCTAAAGCCTTAAATCAGTTGAATATTGCAAATCTATTGATGGATAATACTATTCCCAAATATACAAAAAAAAAGAAAAACCATTGTGGACCATTGTGCAAAATAAAACACTTTAATGAACTCAAAAACAAAAAGAACAAGGTTTTTAAAATATATAAAAAATCTCCGCAACTTACTCATTACGGAAACCATACAGTATTATATTATTTAAATCTAGCATCGCCTATATTTGACAACAATAATTTCAAATTCAACATTTTTATTAAGCTAGCATTTCAATCCCGTAGGCTAGTAGGTAGTGTATTAGCTTATCAGTCTAGGAGTTGTGGGTTCGATTCCCAACAAAGACCTTGGCTGTTTTCAATACAAAAAATAAAAATTGACTACTGTCGTTGGGGCTGCTCAGTAATGAGGGCATAGTCACGGGTCACTATGCTGTCTTATACGTCAGTTAGTTTCCGATAACATGAGCCTGCTAGAAATGAAAGCTGCCCCAGTTGGCAGTGTACTTAGCCTACCAACCTAGGGGTGGTTATTTTCACAACAAAAATAAGAGCTTGAAGGCTATGTAACTATCCTTCTACTTTCACCATTTGTCTTATCTCTTCTCTAACCCTTTCCGAAAGAATGTAGCACGTTTGTGACTAAATAGGCATTGTTGCCTGAAGTGCTACTTCCCTTAAAAAAAAAAACAATTATACTAAGTCCCAGATCGTTTTATCAATTTGTAAATTCTAAACGAAGATAGAGAGAATTTCCTTCAGTTATGAAATTAGCTAATTCTGAATCAAGAGATAATGTTGCCATTAGTAACTTATTTGCCGATTTTTTTTGCCTTAACATATCGTGAAACTAAGTACCGCAACACTGTTAACCAATCTATCAATTTCATTTCCGCATATCAATGCTGATATTTTTGGTGGTTAACAAAGTTTAAAATCTTGCGTAAAACTTGAATCTGATGCTGTTCCCAGCTGTATATTAACAAAATGTGCTGAAAGCTTATCAACTCCATTCGCAGTTTTGTACAATATTTTCCTAAATTTTAAAGAGAATTAAATATAATATCCATTTTTTAAATCCGATAGCAACTTCGACATTTTAACTTAAAGAGGAATTGCACAGCTAACCATAATACCAAAGCTCTTCGAAATACTTATTGTTGCCATGACGCATCCCTAGGAAAACTACAGGGATTCGTCAAAGATAATCATGCTATTTACATCGACTTTAGTAAAGTATACGACAAAGTTAAGGCCGGGGCACATAGAATCCGTCATGCGTTATACTTTGACATATTCAGCTGAAGTCAAAGTAACGACGGATGAGGTTGGCACAATGAGTACTTTGTTGACGGATAAGATATCAGCTGTTTTTTTGTTTTTCTTATTTTATATATTTTTGCAGCAAAGTTTTATTAAAGTGCACATTTGAAATGGAGTGAGACGACATCTTAGACTTTCTATTAATGGTAATTTGTACTATTTATTCCTTCATTTATTATTATTTTTATTATTTATAATTTATTTTAAAAATATTTTACTACAATAGAGCGAAAACAAAAAAAAAAAAACAAGAAGAAGAAGAAGCAAATGTAAAATGTCAAATTACTCAACGTACGTCAAAAGTTAAAAGTTGGCCAACTTTCGTACTTTGCGTTGACGGACGTTGATTGTGACAGCGCTGATAAGAAAACATGTATTTCAACTTGTCAGTTGAAAAATACAACGTATAACGGATGACGGATTCTATGTGCCCCAGTCTTTAATTATAAACTTTTTTTACATAAATTGAGCTTGCTGGATTTCATTATGAATACCCTTAAATGGATGTCATCATATCTGTTTGATTGGAAACAATACCTCGCGAGATATCGTTATTTCAAACTGACTCGAATAGCTTTCAAAGTTGGTGCAATATGCGGTGTATTTGTTTCTTGCGAAAAATTGTGTGATGTTCACTATCTTTTAGGAAAACATCAGCTGCAATTGGTAGATAATATCTTAGATTTGGGAATTTTAATAAACACCAAATTAACTTTCATGTCTCATATTAGCATGACCATTAATACGACTATAGGTGCGTTCATTGAAAGATGGACTGAGGAGTTTACTGATCCATACATAACAAAGCAGTTCTATACATCACTTTGAGACCATGGCTGCGATATTTTTCAGTTGAACGACCCGGGCTAATACGCGTTGGTGTTCCCACATTGTGTATCGAGCCTGTGGATTCAGATTTAGTGATCGAATTCTTAATAGCGCTCTGAAAAGGATGATTACGTTGTCCGTTACGAAATGTATCTTTAACAGAACCACCATTTTCATAGTGAATTTTAATTATTTTAATGCAATTTTCGTGCGAAATGCATGTACTGCGAATACGTCAAAAAATTCAATGTCAAAACTATCATGTTGTTGGTGTTGCCACAATTAAACAGCAAATTTCTGATGAAGAACCCTTACTTACTAATGGATGTAGTATAAATCCGCAATTCTCTACTAATTCTTCTTGCAATGTAAAAGCCCTATGGCTATCCTTTGTCCACATATGCGTAAAAAGCTCAGAAAAAAAAGATATGGATTCCAGCGTCGCGCTCTACGAATGATTTGTTCGCTTTCCTGTCGGAAAAGTGGTGCAACTCCATACGTCATTTTGGAGGCAGTAAGGTGGTGGCTCTAGATATTTTCAAGGCATTTGATAAAGTGTGGTGTGATGCACTTTTGTCTAAACTAGTTGCTTTTGGTGTCGGCGATAATTTCTACATATTTATATGGAGTTTTCTCAGGAATCGCACTATACGAGTTGTTATAGATGGGAGTTCATCCGACGAGTTTAAGATTAATTTAATTGTACCGCAAGGCTCCGTTCTTTCTCCTACTTTATGAAACTTTTAACCCTATTCACTCTTTCGTAGATGATAGCACTATTTGTCATTCGTATTCAGTTGGAGGTTAGTTAGTTTCAAAAAGCGGAACATGGATGATACGCCCAATCACGATCTCGTAACGATCTCCGAATGGGGTCGATTTTAATACCACGTAGACGCAATGTTGTATGCTTACGCATAGATCTGTGTTCGCAAATCATGTTGCATCTGTTACTATGAGTGATGTGGGTATTACAGAATCGGAAGCTCTTGAGGTTCGATGTTCGATGATACATTTTTCAGGTTTCTAAAGCAGCTTTTAAGTGCCTTGGTTTTCTAAAACGGTGTAAGAGATAATATACTCCATCCGATCTTCGTACTATTTATACCACCTATATCCATCCAAAGATGGAATACAACTCTCTCGACGCCCCAAAACCTATTTAGAATAATATTGCCATTTTCCGTCCTAACTGGCTGATTTGTATTCGATGGCGAGCGCTTTCGATGCGAATGCATCATTCTCAAGCCGCGGTTTAGTTTGTACTGGTGAGTCAGTGTTAGCCAGTTAGGACGGAAAATGGCAATATTATTTCATCTACTGGCGGAGGACAACCAAACAACATAATACCTATTTTGAAGTTTATCAACCGCGTACAGGAGAGGGCCAAGAGGCTCATTGGAGACGGTAGGATATCCAACTCTACTGATTCTCTAGAGCATCGACGCAATGTGGGTTGTACTTCACTGTTGTATCGTAACTACAATGGTAAGTGATCTAACAAAACTCTCACGTTTTTGCGTCCGATCGATTTTCGTTGAGAGCGCGTCTATTTGTGATTGATTGGCCGGTGAATCGCACTAAGCACTACAGGGAGAGTTCAGTTTTTAGTAGAACAATTCATATGTGGAATAAACTCCCTCCAGAGGTCTTTCCTGTCACTTTCAACCCATGGAAACTCAAATCGAATGTCCACAAACACTTATCCCTCTTTCCAACCTCTCATAACCTAATTTCCTAGTTCTGGTACAATGCATTGAATGAGTAGGGGCCATCCCCTGAGTGCTGGTCCGAGCGAAAACAAAAGACGTGGATATGAGAAAATTGTAAAGCATTTGTTTGGAGATTTAGCTTTTTTATTCATCGAAGAGACAGCAGGAAGACTGTAGTTCTACATATTTAAATAAATCCTTCAACATTTAAGTTGTAAAAATAAACGTTATTAATATCTAAAGCTTTAAATTACTGATATTTGAAAGCTTTTTTTTTTTTGCTTAAAAGAAATTGCATGAAAACAGAAAAAAACTAAGAAACGAAAAACATTCACATTTATGAATTCAAAGTAAATTTTTAATAAAAAATTTTATATGACCATCATCATCATCATCCAACCGTTTAATTCTTTACTTTGTTGTAGCACATGTATGAACGAACAGCATGTTGTTGCAACGATTATCATGATCAATTCGGTGTTTGGTGTTCGAGTATATTGTTTTTTTTTAGCTTAGTTATTTCCTTTTAGTTCCGCCTATTACATGTACAGATCAACCGATTTATGTTGTTGTTGTTGTTGCTGTTCTGTATTTTAAAATTGTTACCAAACAATTTTTATAGTTGAATTGGCCATTATTTTGATGATACTTAATGGTTAAATTGTAGTAAATTTTTATATTTTATAACACAATATTTTGTTTTTGTTGTCTTCTTTTCTTTTTTTGCTTAACTAAACTTAAAACAACAACAACAACAACAACGACGAAAATAGTTGTACTTTTTAGTTTTTAATGATTATATCGTCTACATGGTAGCAATTTTCGAACAAAAATGTTTTTAATGTAAAGAGAGAAAACGGAAAGAAGTTAAAGCGAAATTGAAGCATTTATTTTTGTTTTTTTCTAAAAAGCTGTTCAACTTTTCGGGCAGGAGGACATGTGAGCTAAAAGGAAATTTTAATCTGCCTATAAAGAATGGCTAACATTTGGCAAGAACTTCCGCTTTTTTTTCTTTTTTTTATAATTTAAGATTTATTATTAGGAAAGTTGGGCTGCAACAGTGACCTCTCAACACCGTTCACAATATTGGCAAATAATTTGTTTTATTTCCTTTTATTATCGCTACCACCCTTCTGTTATAGACCTTAACCATTGGAACCATAATGGCTGGATAGTGTTATGGTTACAAATAAAAAGTTGTAGTTGTTCATAAATGGTGCGAAACCCATCGTGTGTGAGTCAAACTTGCACATGCCTGAATTATTGTGTCATTAAGTGTTATTTTTGTAGCATCTTTTTGAAAAATTGTTTTTATTTGTCAAAAATTTGACAAGTGACATTTCAAGGCAAGAGCAAACGGAGCATGAAGAATGAATGAAAGTACGGTAGTGAAACATTGGCATTATTTTCGCTTAAGAAAATCCGTATGTGTTTGCCTCGAGTCACTATTTGATGCAAATTTTGAATTATACATCTATGTAGCCACGAGTTTGTTTTAATAAATCCGCAATATGTAAGAGTTTTTGCGCCATTTCGTGGATTTATCATAGCATACCGGATACCAAATAGCATCACCACATAGCACGAAATTAATTTTTTTCCATTTTCTCCTTAAAATGCATGGTAGTCTACCATTAACGGCTGTGAAACACACTCTACATGACCCAGCTTGTTTAAATTTAAACAGAAGTCAACCAAACTTTGACTGTTGGCAGAAGCGCAGTGTTGCATTTCTATTTTAGAGTAGCTCTCGAAGATTATAATGTCGTCGAAAAAATCTGTTGTTTATTATATCGACGTGATAAGATGAGTTCTTTCGCCTTTCACATGACATACAGCCCCTTTAGCAATTCACATACAAATTAAAAGATTTTCTATTTTTTCGGTTAGACAATCAAATTAAGAGTTTTAGATTCTATTAATTGAACCATGTTAATGTAAATTTGTTGTGGAAAAAATGTCGAAAATGCATTTTGACGGATAAAATCGTAAAGATTATTTCAAAACGCTAAAATTTCAATTCACGGAATTTTTGAAGCCCCATTTTAATTTGAGATCTTTAAATATTCCTAAGACTTTTAGCACAACCCAGATTAAATGATTTGAGCCATCAGCGCATTTTTTTCGATTTATGATCGTAGGATCATTGCCCTGTACGGTTTCGCAAGTAAATTATTTAGTGAAATATATTTTGAAAAAATTTTTTAGAAATATTTTTATCTTTAATAAATATCTTTTTTCTTTTTTATGATCTTTTTTATATATTTTTTTTTTTTTTATAAAAAAGATCATAAAAAAGAAAAAAGATATTTATTAAAGATAAATAAAAAAAGATCGGTTAAAAAAACAATAAGAAATATTTTTATTTAACATTTTAACTTCTTAAACTCAAACGATTTATATTAAATTAGTCTTTTTATAGTATTGAAAGAGGAATTTTATTTTGTGAATCGAATTGTGTGATTTGATTTAAGAAAAGGCATTTTTGTAGTAGTAGGCAAAATACATAATTTTCATTACAAATCTAAATACGATGGAGAAATACAATATACCATACGACAGCATACAACAGATGTAAACGATTTTGAAGGATGAAAAAATATTCACAAGTTTTTTATCTGTGGACTACAGAGGTGAAAGAGCTCAATAGAATTTTTGGATCATTCATTTAACTAACAGGTGGGCAAATTTGAAGTTATGAGGCAAATTAGTTTGAAACATACTCGCTTTTAGACATATTCAGTTTTATTGATACCACTGTAAAGTAGAAATATGGGAATTATAAACGGAATATGACGTTCAGCAAGTGTGCTTCACTTATCTTTCAGTTTTCAGAGCGTTAGTTGTTTGTTGCAAAATGAGCTTTTATAAAAATAGCGGACGTCTGCTTACCTGCTGGGGCTAAATATTTGCCCGATAGTATATTTTATTATTATTATTAATTCCTATATTTTTACTTTACATCGATATTATTGCCGGTACATTGCCCGGGAATATTGCTGACCTGCTGGAGAGCTACTTATCATCGTGTAAATTTGTTGTGAGATATGGCGACTATATATCAGCACCCCAGCTAATTAAAGCCGGAGTCCCGCAAGACAGCATTTTCAGTCCGCTCTTGTATTGTATTGTTTACCTTTGACATGCCAACTGATAGTAGCGTACGTATCTCTACGTTTGCTGATAATACGGCATTCTTGAGTATCCACGAAAATCCTGTGGAGATATCCCGACGCCTACAGAGTCACGTGCTACAGTTAGAAAAATGGCTAGGAAAATGGCGCATAAATGTGAACGAACAAAAGTGTGTTCATATAACTTTTACTCTACGTAGGGACACTTGCCCGTCTATCACCATCAATGATCAGGTAATGCCTCAGCATTCTAATGTGAAGTACCTGAGAATACATCTCGATACGCGTCTCCCCTGGAGGAACCACATAGATGCCAAGTTGACTCAGATGAAAATTAAAACAGCGCAGCTGTACTGGCTCATTGGCAGAAGTTCCATTTGTAGTTTGGATTGCAAACTCCTTCTATATAACTCGATTCTGGTGCTACGGTGTTCAAATAGGGGCACAGCTTCGATTTCTAACATAGAGAGGATATAAAGGCGACAAAACAAGATTTTGAGGGCAATCAGCACTGATTCTTGGCTTGCAAAAAATTCCAATATTCATAAGGACTTGAACGTTCCACTGGTGGTCTGTAGTAAAGGAGTACGCTATAAAATACCTAAATAGCTTAGTGACGCATGAAAATCCGTTGGCCCGTAACATCGTAAATGATAGGGGCTATACGCGTTTGAGGAGGAGAGATATCCACTCTCATTGGCTGGAATTAGTGGTAGTAATTATTTTAATTTTAAGATTTGAATACCTATTATAAATTCAATAATTGCAGTTTCAATAAATAATGATAATTACTTAAAAAAACAAAACCATTGTTGTGTGCATTTAAAGAGTTTAAGTTTTCCAAAGAATTCTTTAAATAAAATCTTAAAGCTTGTTCAATGATCAAGCTTCTATATAAAGTCATATTTTAATAAATAAATTTATAAATTTCTTTACCCGTGAATACGACAGCAGCTGGGGCCTCTTACTCATTTATTATTTTTATTTATTATATTAAAAAATAATTATTATTTAAAGAAAATAATATTAAAAAAAAATAAATATTTTCAACTCTAAAGTTCTATTCGTGGTTGGAATTATATTTTAGATGCTCGGGAAAAGAGTTTTAATTTTTCTTCTTGAGTTTTTTTTCTCTCATCAGCGAGTTTTACTTTATTTATTTTATTTTATTTGGTATTTTATATATTTAATCTACAAATAGACAAATAAAATATAAAAAATTATCTATAAATAAATGGAGGCGTTTTGAAAAGCTCAAGTAAAATTTTCCTTTAATAAAATTTTGTTTAAAAAGCTTCTATTTCCAATTATATTTTGTTAACAAATATTTACGAAATTATAAATAGTATTTATATTCTAGATACGACATAAAGATTGTATATTCGTTTTAAATAATTTTGTTTGTACGTTCTGAAAAGTTAAAGTTTTTCAAAGACGTTTTTTAAAAAAAATTAAATTCTGTTAGATTTTTTTACTCATAAATATTAGAAAAGGAATTATTATTATAACAATTATAACAATTTGAAAAGAAAAAATTTCTTGGAAAAACATTTTTTCTTTTCAAATTGTTATAATTTTTGTTTTTGAAAAATATAAAAAATAATTTCCTGAAGAAGCTTTCCACAGGAAAGCGAAATATCGAGAAAAAAAAATAATTCGTTATAATTTAAAGGACCGTTTAAAAGATTAAGATTAATATTTAATAAAAATAAAAAAAAAAGGTCGAATAAAACGAAAATAAAAGGAATTATTTTTATTTATTAAAAAATAGTAATTTATTTTATAATTAAAAAAAAAATCTCTATAAAAAACCTTATTTTAACTTGTTTTATTAAAATCTATTACTCGTGAATATTACAACAGCAGGAGTCGTTTGCTCATAAATTATTTTTAATTATTATTAAAAAAAAAATAATATTTGCTTATTAAATAAAAATTAAACTTAAAAACAATAATATCTTCAACTCTAAAATCTAGATAAGAAAAATTTCTAAACGTTTTTCGAATTTTATTTTACTCATTCGTGAAAAGAGTTTTATATTTCGTGAGCGCCTGATATTTTTTTTAAATTTAATTAGTTTAGGAATAAAAAAATTAACAAAATATAGAAAACAGAGTTAAAGTTTTCCATAGAAAACTTTTTTTTTTTTTAAAGATTATATCTCGGAATTTAAATAAAATTTCTTTTTATGAAATTTTATTTAAAACCAGGTGATTTTAATAATAAAGCTTCTTTTTAAAATTATACTTTAACTTGTCCTTTTAATTTTTTACTTACGAGTACTACAACATGTGTCTTCTCTTGATTTGTATTTTTTAATTGAATGCTTGAATTCATTACAAATTGCTTGTACCCTTAAATTATTTATCATAAAACTAAGAGTTGCAATTTATAACTAAAAAAAAAAATATTTTTTTTTGTTGGCAAATTTCACATTCGGCCATGACTAATTTCCTTTAGTCGTTCCTTTTCTAATGAAAACACCAGCAACATCCAAATCAAATCAAAACAAAACAATAAACAAATAAGCATTAACACAATATTAAAACTACTTGATTAATAAAAACCGAAATTAACAGAAAAATAAAAATAAAAACGAAAACGAAAAATATATTTAAGAATTCATTGCTCCATTTATAGCACTTATTATTCAAAGCTTAAATGATACGTTGAAATATTGCTCAGCTTGGCGCCACTCACTACTACCATGCACTCGTTAATATTTAAAATACAACGCGGTTTCCCTTTCCTTTTCACATTAAAGAAAAAAATAAATAAAATAAAATTAATAAAATAAAAATCAAATTCATTTAATAAAAACCACAGAAACAGCAAATAAAGACATCGTCTTTTTTTTGGAGTATTAATTTTTCATAACTACAACTACAACAACAACAGTTAAAAAAGAACGGAATTAAAAAGAAATAAATTTTAATATAAATCGTTTTGTTGTTGTTTTATGTTTTTATTGTCATTAAGATGTCGCCAACATATTTGTTGTTGCTGTTATTGTTGTCAAGCAAGTAAGAATGTCTGCACAGTTTGTTGTTATAACAAATATTCTTTAAGCCGGCTTATCTTTTAGACAAGTCAAGATAGTAAAATAAACTTATGTAAAGTACGGCTTTAAGCTCAAACAACAACAACAACAACAAACACAACAAAGAATAATTTATACAGCAACTAGCAAATAGCAAACCACAGCCAACAACAACACGCCGCCTTGTATCAACGTCATTGAGGCATTAAATTTTCAAGCAGGCGTTTTAAGAAATAAAAAAAAAATTATTTAAAAAAATAAATATTTTTTGTTGTTGCTGATTTAATTTTTATTTTTTTTTTATTATTGTTTATTCATAAGCATTAAATCGAACTACAAGATTTTTATTTGTAGATAAATGAGTTTAAAAAAAATGTGTGTCTTTTTCTATCAATTTAAAAGCTTAAATGTCGCCAGACATGTTGAGCTTGAGCATCCATCTATCTCTATATGAACTTAATTCCATTCCCTACAGAAGTTATGAAATGATTCATAGCAAAACCAAACAAAACAAAAAAAAAAAAAAAGAAAAAAAAGGAGTAGAGCTAAAAAGGCGATCTGCATCAAGCAAACGAAAGAATGGTGTTTAGGGTACCAAGGCCCATGCCAATGCAGCCGATACCACAATTAATTTCTGCATACGTCATAATTTCTCTATACAGTGAAAAAATCAAGCAACCTAAAAGCTCTGGGCTCTTGATCCCTCCGTCTAAAATAAATATTGGGTGGGCAAATTTGTGGTTGCTAAGTAAATGGAATCAAAACACTCACTTTTTTTTGACAACTTCAGTTGAATTGATGTAAAGTATAAATATGGGAATTAATAATGGAATATGATGCCGGAGAAATGTCCATCTCTAGCGTAGCGACAGACGTTAGCTTTTGTCACAAAATTTTGAAGGTAATTTTGTTACAATTTTGCGCTTATCTCGTCAATGCAGTACCGAATTTCATCTTATAGCACATCAGTTGTTTGTGAGTTGGTTACGTGAGCCCGGTCTTTTAAATGGCACCAGAGAAAATACTACATCAAGGTTAAATTACAAGAACGACATCGTCAATGCGAGAAATTACGCAAATGGTAAATTTCTTATGCATTAACTGAATTGTTTGGATGGCCTGTGGCGCTGTCTTGTCGAAACCAAAGGTTATTGATGTCAACATTAGCCAATTGTGGCTACAAGAAATTGGTAACACAGAAAATTTAAGGTAATAGCGTTTTCTTGCTCATTGTTAAAAAAAAAATTTGAGCCGATGATGCAGCTTGAACGCAAGCCACACTTTACGGTCACTTTCTTTGGGTGAAAAGGTTTTTCGAGCACTGTGAGTGGGTTTCCTTTATGTACTTAACCGCCTAAGTGAAAATCAGCCTCATCACTAAACATGATTTTGTTGAAAAATGCATTGTTGTCGTTCAGCTATTTAAACCGACAATTCCCAAATATTCAAAGCAAACAATGGTTAGCCAGCTGTAATTCCTAAAGAGTTGAACTTTGTGTGAAAATGAAGATCTTTATACAAAATCTTGTGCAAAGAGTTGATGTTCCAAAGTCATTATCAATATTTTGCTGTACAGCGGTAAGTTTACATCACTGCGAGTGTATTATTGTGGTCTAGTGCCAGAAATAGTACCGTGAGTCTGGAATTTAGCCATTAAATTATGCACAGTTATCTCAGAAGCAGCCTGCTTAAAGGTCAAGCTGCTCGAATTTTATGAATTAATACACTGAAATTTTCACCAATTTGATAGTAAATTTGCGCAAATAAAATGCTTTCCTCAAGAGTATAACTATGTCAGCTTAAAACTTTTCAACCTTTTGCTAAATAAATGTCAAAGGATGACAGCTCAATTTTTGACATTACGGCATTTTACAGACAATTTACATCCTAACCTCAAATTTGTCCACGCTATTTAACCCGTCTTATAACTCGGTAGAGCAACTCATGCGATGAATTAAATATTTCTGCGGAATTGATATCTATTATTTTTAATGATAACAGTCTCCTGGGCAGCTATTTTTTCCCTATGATTTTCAGGGCAGATTTAATTTATTCCTTTAAAGCCTTACTTCATGTTCAAAGTTCCAATTCTATAGCAGTTCCATAAATCCTTCTGGCTAACTAAAATGTCTGAATTCTTAACTAAAACACTCCTGACCATGAATTTACATATTATCTATTCTAAATTGCTTATTCCAATCGTCATAGCATGAAAAAGACACATGAAGCAGTTTTGTCTGAATAAGCTTTACTAATCCATGAGCATTAGAATTATAACGGATATAATTGACTTTGTAAGTAATTTGATCTAATAGTTTGCAGAATTCTTATATTAGTTTACAAAAACTTTACAGCTCTCCATATCAATAGGTATACGGTTGCTTCAACTTGCTGATATACGGTTGCCTCAACGTAGTGTTAAGCTGACAAAATGAAAATGACCCTGGAAAATGAATTCATCGACTTCCACAATAATTGAACATCAGTAGAGGCACTTTACGTAATATTTTGCATAAAGATCTTTAAGAATTAAAGCCGACCAACAACCATTGTGGGCCTCGAACATTTGTGAATGGGCTGTTTGAAAAATTGAACGAAAAGAGTGCATTTTTGTAACAAAATCGCGTTTAGTAATGAGGCGAATTTTTAAGTCGGCGGTTACGTAAAGAAATAAAATTGTCGCATTTGGTGCTCACAAAATCCGCAAACAGTCCACGAAAAAACATTGCATCCAAAGAAAGTGATTGTATAGTGGGGCTTATGGTCACACGACATCATCGGCCCATGTGGTTTTTGAAAATAAGTAAGAAAACGCCATCACCGTAAATTCTCTTGTCTACCACGCCATGGTAACTAATTTTTTGTGGCCACAATTCGTTGATGTTGACATCGGTAATGACGTGATAAGATTTACATCTGCCGTAGGCCTTAATCAGATGGTGGTCAAACCACTGGGAATGAAAAGCAACGTCATTCACGCCCTAGGAAGCCGAAGACTAATTCTAGCAACAGATCTTTCCTAGTTACAATTTTGATGATTCCAGAGCAGGGCTGCAAACCACCACTCCTTGCTGAAGAGCTGGAGACTATCCAACTCCTGTCCAGAACACATGTCTAGCATGCTCACTGGATCTAGGATCATACCACCAGGTAGGTGTGATTAAAGGTGAAATGATTCTGGCCACCATATAAAACTGACCTGTCTGTTACGGGGCCGCGAAACCACAACCATCACGATACTCCCGAAGGGCCAACCTCAATAATCAGTCAGAGAAACAAAAAATGTCTAAACAGACAAATAGCGGAAACTCTGGGGGCTACTGATTCCCGTGGAAATAATGTGGAGTTTCCAGTTGAATACTGCTGCCTTCAGGGGACTGGGCTTCCTTATACCCCCTGTCGCACAGGTCTAGATAGTCAAGCGTTCTATAAAGACCATAAATGTGCCCCCGGCGGGGTTGACATCAGTGATGGTACCATAAGCCACATATACTTCTTAGCAATACAGTTATTGCATGGGTGCGTAAACCATCCAAATCAGCTCAGCCGTGACTGCTCGCCCATAGATAGTTTGCTTTCGAGACTGTCCATAACGCTTGTGAAGAATACGGCAGCAGCAGTCATCCGTGATTTCAGGGGTATAAAACTGAGAATATTATCTTTAGTAAATAGTACAAGCATGAGTTTGCGACCCATTACATTCGGTCCGAGTGGGCTATTATTCATATTCCTTTTACCCAGTGCTAATGCCACAATTAGATTCGAGCCAATATGTCGAAGTACCGATGTTAATTATGTATCACTTACAGTTCCTTTTTTAACTAAAGCTTTGTTAGCCTTGGACCTATGAATCTGCATGTTTTCCTATAAGAGGTATTCTAAAATTAAGTTTCATTTTTTACTACAGTTAAGCATTTGTTCGGGCCTGAAGTATGGCAGCTATTCACTGAAAGTAATTTTTTTCTTTAGATACAAGGCCCTGTTGGGGTTTGAACTCAATATCTTTTGCGACAGCTCAACATGGGCCTACTAACTTTTTATTTTATTCTCTTTTCACACACATTTCTTTTGGGGTGAAATAAAACCAAATATGTAAAAAATGTCAACACACATAAAAGGCCCTAACTTTTTCGCATGTACCACATTAAATCCACCTACTTAGTCATCATACCAGGCCAAATTTTTTTAAAATAACAATGACACAATTCCTTACAGGATTTAAACAAATAAGCCATTCTCCAGTTAGTTTTTTACCCCTTTTTCAAACAAAGATGTAATGTGGGGGGGGGGGGGGGGGAGGGGGTAAATTCACGTTGAAATACTTTCGTTTTAAAAACTTAACTTCCATCAGTCGTATAGAGAGAAAAAAAACGTGATCGGATTGGTATGGAAACGATCCCAACTTTCATTGTTTTAAAGTAAAAGTTTTTTTTCTCTTTTTGCACTTCTTAAGCCTCTTAAGATGTAAGTTTCTCCTCTTAAGTGGGTAACAAATACAATTTCATGCAGAACAATAAATCGAGAGCATAAAAACTGCATCGCATCAGCTGTAAATCTGACATTTAGCCCTTTAAAAGAGGAGATTTAAAAATATTAAAATGTACATTTTAGCCAGTCAAGCGGCGGTATTTTGGAGGCATGTCTGCCAACAGCAAACAACTTCAACAAGATAAAGAAAATAAAAAGAAGAAGAAACAACATCTTTAAAAATGACAAAAAAAAACAAATATTTAAAATACTGGAAATGTCAACGCAAGAAATAATGCAAAATTCTACTAAAAAGAAAAATATCTAAAAAGTGTCAACGATCTGTCATTATCTCCCCCTTTAATAAGGACAATGATGATGTCTTATTTATTTTTTTTTTGTTTTTTATTGTTGTTGCAGCTACTTTTCGGTTTAGTTCAAATGAAAGAAACAATAACAACAACAACAACACACTGCCTAAAATAAGTAAAAATGAAGGTGTTGAGTATGTGTCACAAACTACAGATGTCCTGCTCTTCATGTGTTGTGTTTCTCAATAAGTGGATAAATGTATGTGTACATTTTTATACATATATTTGTTGTTGTTGCTGTCAAAAAGAATTTGTTTCACAAATTCATACCGCCACAAGTGTATCGAATGGCATAATAATAAAAATATCAGCCTTTTTTTTGTGCTTCTTCTGCTTTAAATGTCTTAAATTTTGCCGCTTCTGTTTGAGAAAAAAAAAGAAAATTTCTTTCGAAATGTTCTGCATTAGAACAACTTAAAATTCGGGCCAATGATTCATGAAATTTTTAAGTTGTTGTTAATGAAAAGATGATACTATATTGAATGATAATGACAGTGCTGTTGGTGACGGTGATGATGACGATGGTGATAATGAGCATGCTGCTGATGAAGTGCGTGAAGTTGTTTGAATACCTCAAAATTTGTTTGTTTCAAATTAAATTGTTTCTTGTCACAAAAAATATTTTTTTTTGTGGTTTTTAAAGATTTGGGTCATTCGTGTATTTGTTTGCCTGATGCACATCCACTCAATTATTTTCTAAAGTGTAAAGGCTTTTCCAATAGGAAGCGGTTGAAACAAAAAGTCTTCTGTCCGTTTTATCTTTTGTTTAATTCTTTACGTCCTAATTAAAGCTTAAACATTTAATCAAAATGGCGTTCTTTTCCATTTAAAGAACAACCGGAAAATTTAACTGGTATTGCACATGTCGATTCTATTCATGCGAGAGTGTAACTCATCACGGTCAATTTGTTGCTATGCACTATAACACTGTCTTTGACAGATATCGCAGTTGAACTTTTTGGTTAACGTCGCTTTGGAACTTTCTTCAAAGCCCGACTAAACCACAGCCACCACTCTCCGAGGGCCTCACCAATAACTAGAACAGGGCCATAGCCTTACAGGCAATTGGTTCCCGTGGTACCAGTATGTGTATAATAAGTCGCTTGACGGCCTTCAAGAGCCTTTATGTGTCGACCACTTTCGGTCACCTGCTAGCCCAAGCGAATGGTGCCGCCGTTTACTCCCTAACACACATTTCAAGATGGATCTCTCCATCAAAACTGAGTGCCCCCGGGGGACATCGCAATTGAAATGACCGACTGACAAATGAGCGGCATACTTTGTTGAGAGGATGACAATCTTTTTGTTTTTTCGTTTCGGACCAGCAGTTAGGGTATGACACCCACACAGGGCAATGCATTATGCCAGAACTAGGAAATTAGGTTATGGAGAGGAAGAAAGAGGGAGTAGTGTTCGCGGACATTCAATTTGAACTTTTTTAACATTGAAAGTGACAGGAAAGATCTCTAGAGGGAGTTTACTCCACATAAGGACTGTTCTTTTAAAAAAGAAATTTTCCCTGTAATGCCAAGTGCGTTTCACTGGTCAATCAACCACAAACGGATGTTTTTTCAACGAAAATCGAGTTGAACGCGAAAACGTCTAGTAAAGGGAACAAATTCCCTTATTTCGTTAGAGCACTTTCCATTGTAGTAACGATAAAATAGTGAAATTAATTCCAGATTGCGTTGATGCTTCAGAGTCAGATACTCTACTGTCTCCAATGAGCCTCTTGGCCCTCTCCTATACACGGTCGAGTAACTCCAAAATAGACTATGGATGGGCGGCCCATATATGACAGTTTTATTCCATTTTTGGACGGATATAGGTGGTATAAATAGTACGGAGATCGGATGGAGTGAAGTATCTCGTACACCGTTTTAGAAAATCGAGGCACTGGAAAGCTTCTTTAGGAACCTGAAAAATGTGAATTTTCATGCCCGGAACATCAAGAGCTTGCGATTCTATAATACCATTTCCGAACCCAGATCTATGCGAAGGCATGCAACATTGCATCTTACGTGCATTAAAATCTACTCTATTCACACGACCCCATTCCAAGATTGTCACGAGATCGTGATTAAGCGTATCATTCAAGTTTTGTCTTTTGGAACTCACCTCCAACTGGTCCGGTCTATTACTAAATGAATACGAATGACAAATTGTGCCGTTAATTGCGATAGAGTGTTTAGGGTTGAAAGTTTGACAGAGAATGTCATTTAAAATGACAATCTAACGCAGACGTGATAAATTTTTTTATTGTGGATTGTAAATAACATCTTGTCAGTGAATGCATGGAATAGTTCGAAGTTCGAATTGTATCTCCAAGCGGTCGCGGTTAGCCGACTAAATTACACAAAAGCGTAAAACTCCAGTTCATAAAGAATTTTGTATGGTTAGCTATCAGGTTTCCATTACATTGATTATTGTAAATACCAGTAAATACACCAGGGAAGATTGACAATAAAATCTCCCATGAGAATAACAGGTTAATCTCTAAGAGTGAACTTTAACCATTCGGCAGAGAGTACGATAAGTTGGTAGGATATAATATTTTAACAGTGTCACTGCGATAGAGATAAAACTTAAAATCAAGTTCGAAATGTCGAACATAATATATCTGAAATAATAACACTGCGATGTCTATTTTCTTCGTAATATTTTACTAATGAAATTATCTCTGAATGCTCAAAAAATAACATATTTCTATCAAGTTTTAAAACAATGTTCGAATATAATAAAATTAAACAAAAAAACTCACCATCCGCTTTTTGTACCGCTGTTTATAAATTACTGTGTGATTATTACACCAAAATAATGCCATTGTTATTAAAGTCGAATTTTCGAACATAATGAAAAGTAACAAAATTGCATATTTTCCCAAAATGCTTAATAAAACTTTCTATTACTTAAAAACGACATTTAAAATTAAGATCGAATGTTCGAATATATATTTCGAAATTCATAGTTTGTGTAATTATGCCAAAAATGCATACTGTTAAATAACAATTATGTACCACAAAATAAGTTTGCTTCAACAGCTTCACATATGTACATCGTTTTTACTGTTTTTTAAAACTATATTAAAAAAATTTTCATAATAATAAAACATTCAGTAAAATGAAGATTTTGCAACAACAAAAAAAACCGCAATATAGTTAAAATAGCAAAGACGTTAAAAATCTCCTCCACAAACGCAATGAACCCCAACAAAATGTTATAAAAGTAAAATAAAAACAGATTAAGCCCCTATGAATGGCAAACCATTAACATCAACAACAAAATATTTAATGCACACAACTCAGTGGTTGTGGTCAACCGTAACTGACAAATGTGGCTGAAGTTGTCAGTTGCAGTCAAAAAAGCATAATTTGTTATTTGGAAGAACGTATAAAAAATTATAAACAAACACGTAGGCCATACTAATGCAGGTATGTGCTGTACGATTTTCACTAATACCCTGCAGACCTGAAGATCATATTTTAATTTTCAAAAAAATTTAAGCAGAAGAAAAAATTTCATTACTCATTATTTTTCTTTAGAAAATTTTAATGAGTAATATTTTGTTATAGAAAATTGTCATATAGTTTTTCTATTAGAAAATTTCAAAAATAATTTTTCTAGAGCATATTTTCATGATATAATTATTTGTATAAAATAATATCTCTCTATCTACAGAAAAATTATATCAGCCATAATATTGCTGAAAACAACTTTATCACTGGAAATTTTTTTATTAAAAATTTTATCAGTCATACTTTTTGTGGAGCAAATTTTCTTCATCGTAATTCTTCTGTAGAAAAATTACATCAGTCATAATCTTTCTGTACAATATAATTAAAAAACTGAATACAGCAGTCTTAACTTTCGATAGAAAATCAGTCATAATTTTCGATAGAAAATCATAATTTTCAATAGAAAATCAGTCATAATTTTCGATAGAAAATCAGTCACTATTTTCGATAGAAAATCAGTCACAATTTTCGATAGAAAATCAGTCATCATTTTTTAATATTAAATCAGTTATAATTTGTCAATTTTTCTATTGAAAATGTTTGTGTCACAAGTTTTCTATAAAAAATTTTTATATAATAATTTTCTTATAGTATAGAAAATCCGTATGTGTATGTCAATTTTTTTATAGAAAATCTTTGTGTCAAAATTTTTCGAGGGAACATTTCTGTGTCACAAATTTTCTATAGAACATTCTTATGACACAATTTTTCTATTTTTCTATAGAATATTCTTATGCCACAATTTTTCTATAGAATATTCTTATGCCACAATTTTTGTATAGAACATTTTATGCAACCATTTTCTATTGAAAATATTTATCAGTCATAATTTTGTAATAGAAAATTTTTATGTCATAATTTTTCTATAGAAAAATTGTTCCCAACAATGTTGCACAATTTTTTTATAGTATAGAAAATTTTTATGTTACAATTATTCTACAGAATATTTTTATGTCACAATTTTTCTAAAGTAAATTTTTATGTCACAATTCTTCCATAGCAAATTTTTATGTCACAATTTTTCTATCAAAAATTTTTATGTCACAATTTTTCTATCAAAAATTTGTATGTCACATTTTTTCTATAGGGAATTTTTATCAGTCATAATTTTTATTATTTTTTATCAATCATAATTTTGCTATAGAAAATTTGTATTACTCATAAATTTGCTATACAAAATATTTATCAGTCATAATTTTGCAATTGAAAATTTTTATGTCATAATTTTGCTTTGGGAAATATTTATCTGTCATAATTTTTCTATAGGAAATTCTTCATACATAAGTTTTCTATAAGTTTACAAAATTTTTTCAATCGTAATTTTTTTATAGAAAATTTTTTTGAGTCATAATTTTTCTATAGAAAATTTTTTCAGTCATAATTTTTCTATAGAAAATTTTTTGAGTCATAATTTTTCTATAGAAAATTTTTTCAGTCATAATTTTTCTATAGAAAATTTTTTTAGTCATAATTTTTCTATAGAAAATTTTTTCAGTCATAATATTTCTATAGAAAATTTTTTCAGTCATAATTTTTCTATAGAAAATTTTTTCAGTCATAATTTTGCAATAGAAAATTTTTATGTCATAATTTTGCTTTAGGAAATATTTATCTGTCATAATTTTTCTATAGGAAATTCTTCATACATAAGTTTTCTATAAGTTTTCCAAATTTTTTTAATCGCAAATTTTTTATAGAAAATTTTTTCAGTCATAATTTTTCTATAGAAAATTTTTTCAGTCATAATTTTTCTATAGAAAATTTTTTCAGTCATAATTTTTCTATAGAAAATTTTTTCAGTCCTTATTTTTCTATAGAAAATTTTTTCAGTCATAATTTTTCTATAGAAAATTTTTTTCAGTCATAATTTTTCTATAGAAAATTTTTTCAGTCATAATTTTTCTATAGAAAATTTGTTCAGTCATAATTTTTCTATAGAAAATTGTTATCAGTCATAATTTTGCTTTAGAAAATTTTTTCGATCATAGATTTTCAGTCATATTTTTTTTTTGTAAAAATTTTTTTCAGTTTTAATTTTCGAAAAAAATTTTCATGTCAGTGTTTTTTTCAACAAAAATCTAAATTACTGTAAAGCGCCGGGGGTAAATTGGGAAAGGTAACCAAGGCTAAAGTGGTCGTAAGTTTTCCAGCACAAAAATTGAGAATACATTCCATTCAGCTTGCCGTTTACGGATTTAAATTAAGAACTGCTGGGTGCATAGTAATAAAATTTTTTAAGCTTTAGTTTTCAAACAAAAACAACATTTATCAGCATAAAAAACGCATAAATCGTTTAACGGCATTTACAAACATTAAATATCTTTTAACATAAATTCAGAGTCAAAATTGTTGTTGTTGTTGTTGTTAAATCTTAAGTTTTCATCAATAACAAATAAATATTCATAAGACAACAAAAGAAACTAAAGAAGCTTCTTCTCTTGGTAACGTTTTTGAAACGCTTGAATGGAGTTTTTCAAAACAAACTTTTATGGTTCATCTTCTTTTGTGTTTGGTTTTTGCTCTAAAACGGAAGTCGTCACAGCGACTAAATGGCTGGTTTTTCAAGGCATTCACAATATGAATTCCACTGAATTTCTGCTTCTTTTGCATAATTTTTAAAAATGCTGATTTTTTTTGTTTTTGGTTTTTTAATAAATTAAAAACAAAATAAATTTCCAAAAAGATATTAAACTGAGTTACGCCCACACTAGACGTTAGAAATACATTAAATATTTAATTTAGTTTTAAAACGAAGATTTCCAAAAATTTAAGCAGCAATAAAACCAGACATTTACTAGAGTTTTTTTTTTGCTAAAAGCTTTAAAATATAAAAATTATATGCCGGTAACAAAAAGTCTTAAGACAACTTGCAAATCGATAATAATAATAATAATAATAATGATGATGATAATACATTGTGAGAGTTAATGGATAGAAGTGCTTATTAAGCCAAAAAGGTATTAAACTTGTGTAAATTGTGTGGTGTAATAATGCTGTAATACTGTACATGTTTAACATAAAATTCTGTTAAGTAGCGTTTAAAAAAACTGTTAAGATTTAAATACTTTATTATTTCCATAGCTTCAGCAAAAGCTGTTTCAAAATTCTATTTAGGAAAACTAGAGATTATTGCTGGAGAGGTTTTTAACACTATAACCAAGGTGAAAAGTGTCTCGTGTTAGAAAATCGATTAAAAGAAAAAAATTAATTAGCGACCAAAAATCAATTGAAAAACTCAGTTAGAAAGGAAATTTTCATTTTTGACCAAATGAGAATTGTATCAAAGTAGTAAAATACCAAGTTTTAAAACCTCCTCAAAACATGAACAATAAATAGTAGCTTTCTTATTTAAAATTAGACCATAACAGACAATAGCAATTTAATTATTTGCTTAGCAAAAATTGAGGCAAAGTTGCCGAAAGGCAGACACTTGGGGCTTCCTGTTTAAAGCATAAAAGCGTAACTGTACTGTTTTTTTATTTTCAACACTATTACAGCTAGACACTTTTTACAGGATCTGTAGAAGTAAAAAAAAGGAAAAAAAGCAATAAATGGAAAATTTTAAAATTAAAGAATCCTCCTTTTGATGCTTTCATTTCAAGAGCATGGTTTTACCTGTTAAACTGTTATAAGAACACTCTTGCAATACACATGCAATATCTAGGGCTTTGTCCACTTCAATAAAAGTGATAAAAAAATTTAATTTTTAAGGTTGTCTCTATATAAACATGATTTTGACGTATTGCGTGGGCAAATTTGAGGTTAGTAAGTACCTTATCTGTCAAACGATTAAATGTCCAGAGTAGAGCTGTCATCCCTTAACATTTATTTAGTAAAAAGAAAATTTTAAACACGGAATGATTACACTCTTGAATAAAGAATTTTAATGGTGAAAATTTCACTGTATGAATTCGTAAAATTCAAGCTACTTTTCCGCGTACTCAGGCATCTTCTGAGATCGCTGTGCATAAATTAATCGCTAAATTCGAGGCTCAAGATCTTGCAGCTGATAACAGACCAAAACAATACTATGAGTGTAGCAGTAGGTGCCCCTGTAGGCTAGTAGGTAGTGTACTAGCTTATAAATATGGGGGTTGTGGGTTCGATTCCCAACGAAGACCTTGGTTTTTTTCACTACAAAAATAAAAATTGATTGTCGGTGGGGCTGCTCAGCGATGAAGGCATAGTCACTGGTCGCTGTGCTGTCTTATATACGGCAGTTCATTTCCGACTATCCTTCTACTTTCACTACCTGTTTCATCTATTGTCTATCCCTTTCCTAAAGAATGTAGCACGGTACTTGACTAAATAGGCATTGTTGCCTGAAGTGCAACTTCTCTTAAAAAAAAAAAATGAGTGTAGCAGTAGTGATGCAAACAGAGAAGCTGTGCAGCAAAGTATTTAGAATGAGCAAGGGACATCAAGCCATGCGTGATAAGATTTACATTTGTACCTAGCTGTATAACCAGATGGTGGATCATACGAATGTGGATGAAATGTAGCGTCATCCTAGCCCTAGAAGGCCTTTAGATACGTCTATCTTCCGGTCACTCCTAGTTCCAACTTCGAGAGCTTGGAGCGGGCCAACACCCCCACTCCTTGCTGAAGAGTTGGAGACTATCTAACTCCTGGTCCAGAACGCATGAAGCTTAATATAATTTAAGAACACGACGGCATTCATGCTCACTGGACCTCGTCCATTCATTGTGTTCATTGTGAATGATCCGACCCATACAACTCAAACGAGGGCCTCGAAACCACAACCACCACGATACTCCCGAAGGGCCGACCTCAATAATCAATCAAAGAACAGCTAAAAGGCTAAAAAGACAAATAGCTAAACTTTGAGGCTTTATTGATTGCCGTGGAAATATAGTGGAATTGTCCAGTTGTTAGACTATTAGGGGACTAAGCTCTCTTTTACCACAAGGACACATGTAACGACGGTGGATTTCCGTCAAAACACATCAAAATGCCCCCGGGGGGAATAACAAGCCCCTGCAACATTTTGCATCAAGATCTACATCTTCAGGCTTATAAAGTTCAATTCGTTCAGGAATGAAATTAAAGCTGACCGGCCGTTTACATCGAATATTTGTGATTTGGCTGTTGGAAACGTGATGAGGCGGCTCGTTTAGGCGTTTATGCAAACAAACAATGTTAAAAAAATCAGCAAACAATCCTCGAAAAACCATTTTATATAAAGAAAGTGTTCATATAATGCTGTCTATGATCAGTCAGCATCTTTGGCCCGTTTTTTTGGTCACGTAATTTCTCGTTTTGGCCATGTCAGTTGGCCGCCTCGTTTTTGTGATTTAAACCGCTAGACCATTTTATCGGTGGCCATTTGAAAGACCGGTCTTATGTGAACAACTCACAATCAACTGGCTCATCGCAAGATCAAATTCGGCATTGGATTGACAAGATAAGGGAAGCTTTGTTGCAAAATGCGCCACAAAATATTGTGAATAGAGCGAATGTCTGCCATCTTGCTAAAAGTCGACATTTGCCCAACATCATAGTTCATTGTAAAAAAGTGTTCAAAGAAGTGTGTGTTTCATGACGTTTAAGACAGTCCCATTAAATTTCCACTGGGTAGTATCACGCTTTAAAAAATATAAAAAATAAAATTTAAACTTTAAGGGTGTTTCCATAGACACTCTTGATTTGGAACAATTAATAAAAAAATATAAAATAAAGGGTGGTGCGAACAGTATATCCAGTTTCAATTGGCATTTGAGAGATTTATTTAAATTTCTAACTATTAATAGGAGTAATAATAGTAGTAATTATAATAGTTAGAACTTATTGTAAAGGTGTACCTATATTTATACGCATCAGTATACATTTGATCTATTTAAGTCTTAAGATTAATGTAAGATTCCATAACTTTTTATGGTGAAGTTGTTTTCCGTTTTGTTTATTAAACTTTTAAAAAATTAAATTATACCCAGTCACCTGTCTTGGGATCAACAGCGCTTTTCAATGTGCTGGGGAAAATATGGTTTTCTTTTAAACAATAACAATAAAATTTATTTTCCACAAAATTTAAAAATTATTAAATGCGCAAAAAAGCAGACGGCCAGCCACAGCACATTAATTTACCACAAACTTAAAAACATCTAAATAAAAGTAGAAAAAGAAAAAATACAAAATAAGTGGAAAAACATAATTGGATCATAAGCTGGAAAAGAAGCAAGCGCCTGTTAATATGAAACATCATCAAGTTTCAGAATTGAGGTAAACAAGTGAGGTGCACAATACACGTATTATGAAACTCATGAACATCACGATGAGGACTACCTGCAAAACCTAAATTATATCTTTTCGGATTAATACTGCTGCTGGATGGCTGACTGACTGGCTGGCTGACTGGTTAGTTGGTTGGTTGGTTGGTTGTAAAACAATTTTCATTATTATAAAATTACATTTTTTTTGTGTTCTTTCTCCAACCAACTGAACGTTGGAACGTGACAGTTGACCATAAAACTCTAAAATAGAAATTCAAAACAACTAAAAAATGTTTCGTTTTCATCAAGTTCGAGAGCAAGTGGCTGTCTTTATAAAATGAAGCAGCCAGCTTTTAGTATTTAAAGCTAAAAACGTTTATGAAAAACGTTATGGCGTCTGAAAAAAATTCTTAAGAAAATCAGTCAACTCATTTTGCAATTGCTGAGACACTTTTGCGTTTTTTATGAACACTGAAAGAAAGAATTTTTTTGTTACGATAACATCAGTGTTTAAGACTTTCTTATCTTAAGAAATATACTGGATGGGCAAATTTCAGGTTGGGAAATAAATTGGCTTGAAGCCTATACATTTTTTTTATAACAACTTGGGTTCTATTGATGCCATTGCAAAGAAAAAGTATGGAATTTAAGAATATATATTATGTCCAGCAAATGTTCATCTCTAGCACGTCAGCAGACGTCCGGTCTTTTTACCTAAGTTTGTGACAAAGTACAAATACAAAATTCGCTTATCTCGTCAATGCAGTGTCGAATTTCATCTTTAAGAGCACTAGTTGTTTGTGGGCTGTTCACGTACAGAAGGTCACTAGATTTTAATCGCTATCGGGCCATGTGACCATAATCTGATGATGGTTTTACCAGTGGGTGTAGAAAAAAACGTCCAACCACGGCCTAAGACGCAAACACAGTAGGTGCATATACGCCTTAGTTACAATTTTTGAGTTCACAGTAGCACGGCCGTGCCCCGCTCCTTGCTTCAGAGTTGGAGACTATCCAACTCTTGGTCCTGTTGCAAGCGCAACTAGGACAATTACTTGGTTGCTAACCTTTTCTTTTCGTTAACACCTCTTCGGAATTTTCTTCAAAGCCCGATTTAAACCACAGCCACCACGTTGCTCCTCGAGAGGTCTCACCAAGAACCAGAACAGGGCCTTAGCCCTGCGGGTAACTGGTTCCCGTGGTACCGGTGTGTGTCGAAAGCCACTGGTCGGTCTTTGAGAGTTTTAAGTGTCTTCCAGTATCGGGCTCCTGCTAGTCCAGGCGAACTGGTGCCGCCTTATATCCTCTAAGGCACATGTCACGATGGAGAAGAAGTCTATCAAGACTGCGTGTCCCTGGTGGGGGGGAGTGGGTGGCTGTTTACGTACATCTGGTTTTTCAAATGAGATAGTCTAGAAGCTTTGAATCACAAGAACGAGGGGGCCAATTGACATCGCCAAATCGAGGATTAACGCGACTGGTAAATTTCTTTTCTAATAAATGAATTGTTTAACTAACTGAGGGGCTTGTGGCGCCATCTTGCTGAAAGCCAAGGTCGCTGATATCAATTGTGACTACAAAAAATTGATTATTGTCGTTTCCCAATGTAGATAATTCAAGGTGACGGCATTTTTGTGCTCATTTTTTAAACAAATACGGGCCGATAATGCCGTCTAACCGCAAATTGCACCATACGGTTACTTTCTTTGGATGTAGTGGCTTTTCGAGGACTGTTTGTGGATTTTGTGCGCCTCATATGCGATAATTTGTTTGTTCACATAACCGTCTAATGAAAAATGAGCCTCATCACTAAAGATAATTTAGTTGCAAAATGCATTGCTTTCATCGAATTTTTCAAGCAGCCCTTCCCTAACCTCAAATATGAGTATAAATGATTAAAATTCATGTTTAAATTTACTTTAGGCCGCAAATTGTCTCTCTTCAATTCTACATCAAATCGAATATGAAAAATATATTGGTCCAGTGATACCTTACCACCATAAAGAATTTCGTTTCCAAATTATAACTTATTTAAAACCTTGGACTCATTTATACTCAGATAGTAATGCTTACAAATATCAAAAGGTAATACTTTCTGGGGAAGGATGGCAGGGTGACGCAATCCTGCAATTTTATAATATGTTTATTTTCAGAATACTCCTAAAGCGCCTCTGGTGCTATGTGCGCACATTATGGTTTTGTTGCCGTTATAGCCCTTTCATCTATTTGTGTCATCTTAGTGATATTTTAATACTTTTTATAGTCTAGAGGCTGGAGTATGAAGTCAGGTTATCAACCCAATCATATTATTAATAAGTAACGTATTAGCACTCTGGCTAAAGTAAGTGGTGGGAAAATCATGGGCATGGTTTTTGAAAAGAATGTAAAAAAAAACTTTAGTAGCTGGAAGAACTATTACTATAACTAAGCGCAAAAACTAGGTACCTTGAAATAAATCGCAATGAAATAAGTCCCAGCAAAAATGAAATAACTCCCAGATTAAAAAAAGGAAAAACTCTTAACGCCAAAATAAAATAAGACCCAAAAACTTAACCGTTTATTCAAAATAAAAATATGTACCAATCTTTTAAAAGGTCGAATAAAACTGAAAATAATAATCAAAATAAAAATATTAAAAAAAAAAAATTTAATAACTCCCAAATCCAAAAAAGTCCCAACAAAATTGATATAACTCCCAATACAAATATATTGCACCCACGCACTGTTTAACTGTTTTAACCTTATGGTATAACAGATAATTCCCTATGAAAGAGGTCCTTAACTATATATATCATAGATATGGTTTTGTATGCCGTTATAACTATATATAATAGATATATATAGTTAAGGAGATCATTGAGCCATTCCGGTCTGTGTAGCTGGATGCTTCCTTAACCTCTATAGTATAACAAACCCCGTCTCCGCTCACTAGAAGTTTTATGCATAGCCGGCCTTTGGCCGGGCGGAAGGATTGTATTTTCTATGGTATAATGGCTTCGCTGACTAAAAGTTTTCTCTGTAGTCGGAATAACGGAATAAGTCATAAATTAATAGCTTGCATTAGTTGACTTATGATAATAACTCTTTAACTAATTAAAATAAAATTCAACCTGAAGGTTGAAGGAGGAAAAATTTTGTTAGCGAAGCCGGTGTTTGAAATACTATAGAGGAGAAAATCTTTGTAAAATTATTTATTACTTGTTTTTGTATTTTGGTTTTTTAATTTAGAACAGTTATAGCAACCGTTATAATAATATCTAAATGAACGGAATTGCAATTTTAATTAAATAAAATAACTCCCAATTATCAAAATAAATGAAATAACTCCCAACAGAATTCAGTTAGGAATTATTTCATTTGGGAGCTATTTCAGTATAAAATGACTTCCAATAAAAAATTATGAAATAACCTCCAAAAATTTGGGATTTTTGAATATTTTGTTGGGAGTTATTTCATTTGGGAGTTATTTCACGGTATCAAAAAAATTAAATATTAATTAAATTCATCAATTATGAGTAGGGTTTATTGTTTGATATACACTTGGGCCACCCTTTAATATTAATTTTTATCTTTAAAATATTAAAACTCTATAAATTTTTATTTCCTTTATTTTTTTCCCTTGTTACTATAGTGAGTATCTACCGTGTTTAAACGCCAAACAAATTTATTATAAGCCCATATCCGTAAAAGTCTTTTCGTTAAAGGAACACCCTTTAATTTGTAATGTTTTTTTGTATAAATTTCTTATATCTGTATAAATATCAAGTGAATATTTTGATTTAAATACTTAAGCCGCATATAAAAAAATAATTATCTCTATAGGGACACCCTTTAATTTGAAATTTTACTGCTTTTGTTTAATATTAAAGCAATTGTAATACTTGTATATCTTGTGTTAACATTAAAAATGTAAACCTATATTGTTCCTGTAAGGCCTGAAACCTGCAAGAGATGGGGAAATATGGAGCGGTGACAATAAAGTTACGTTAAGCATCCTTTGAATGCGAAAACCCAAATATGGACTTCTTATACTTTAATAAGCAAACCTATAGTTTCGATAGCAACAAGACAAAATTTAGAACTCAAAGAGGGGAGCACTTGCGCTTAATTTCTTTTTTTTCGTAATTTCTAAAAATTTTTAAAGAGCCTCGTATAAACTTTAATAATAAAAAGAAAATAATTGAAATCACAAAAAACCTTTTTAAAGGCGATTATAGAATTATTGTTTTTACTATTTTTTTCTTTTGTCAAAAATTTAAATTTGATTGAGTTGAGAAGACAAGATTTATGCAACTTTAAGTATACAGTCCGCTAAATTGTGTGTTCAAAATGCGTTATTTTTGGTGTCAAAATGTGCCGTCGGCTTTTATTTACTCTTTCAACAGTTTAATAATATTGCCACCGATTGTTGCATGCACTTGCTACATACATACACACATACATATGTAAGTCATTCATAAACCTTTAAGATACGAATTTGTGTTATAATTATTATTATTGTTGTTGTTGCTGTTGCAACTCTTTAAAGGTGTCAGTCAGTTTTCGTTGAAAGTGTAAACGTCAATAAATTTTATGCCCATCATTTAGGGGGCAGCTGCTGTTGTTATTTTAAGTATTAAAACTACACTGGACTTTATTACTGATAAATAAAAATAAGCTTTTGAATTGATGAATGTTTGCACTTTGAATCAGACCCTAAAGGGATTGAAAAACTAATTATCAAGTAGCTAAAGACTAAGTAATTTTTTGGATTGAAAAATGCGATCATTTAGACAACTATTTTCACATGGCAATTAAATTTATATTCTAATTAATAACCTGTTTGATGAATCATAAAAGCTTTTCCTTGTTTTCTTAATAAAATATTTTTTCTTTAGAATAAAAATATAATAAAAAATCTGTGTTTTGGGTTAAAAATAGTTCTTCATCGTATAATCGATGAAAAATTATTGAAAAATTTTTACAGCATTCTTTTAATCACTATGACGTTTTATTTAGCCCTTAGCCGCCTCATTTAACTGCACAATTAAACACACCAAATATTTTTTTTTAAAGAGAAGTAGCACTTCAGGCAACAATGCCTGAATGCCTTAGTCAAGTACCGTGGTACATTCGGTTACGAAAGGGGTAGAGAAGAGATGAGACGTGTGGTGAAAGTAGAAGGATAGCTATGGAAATTAACTGTCGTATAAGACAGCACAGTGACCATACCTTCATCACTGAGCAGTCCCACCGACAGTCAATTTTTATTTTTGTAATGAAAAATACTAGCCAAGGTCTTTGTTGGCATTCGAACCCACAACCTCCAAGTCTTTTAAATTAGTACACTATCTACCAGCCTACAGGGGTACAATCAATTCATTTTATCAATTATTATTTGCTTTGATTGTCAAACTTTTATCCAGAAATAACAATGAAAATTAAGAAAAATAAATAATTGACGTTTGACTGGGACAAAAAATTAAATAATTGATTATTCATATGCAGAGCAGGGATGTATAAACTTCTACTAACGTACTTATTGGTTATAGTTCATGTGATCTTTTTCGTATGCTATTTAGTCGGCTAAATAGAAGAAGTTAACAACCGCAAATATTTAAGGGTTGGGCATTTTTTAGGTTAGGACTTAAATTAGCTTAAAACACACACTTTTTTTTAACAACTTCAGTTTTATTGACATCAATATAAGGTAGAAATATGGGAATTATGAAAAGAAGTAAAGATAATTTTCGCCTTCAACATGTCGGCTGACGTCCGCTTCTTTTACAACGTGCAATAAACTTCACATATTTCTTCCAAACAGTGGCGAATTTCACCTTTTAGAGTGTCTCTTGTTAGTTCTTTCAAATGACCCTATAGAAAATAATTCAGCGGTGTTAAGTCACAAGAACTAGGAGACAAATTAACATCATCGCCAAGTAGGGAAATTATGCGACTGCGAAATTTCTAAAACAATAACTGAATTCTTTGGGTGGCTACGTGGCTTATGGCACCGTGTTGCTGAAACCAACTTTCACTAATATTAAAATTAGCCAATTGTGGCGACAAGAAATTTAATTGCTTGTTATAATTTGATATCGCAGAGAATTCACCAGGACAGCGTTTCCTTGCTCCCCCCGGGGGCACATTGATATGTTTTGACGGAATCTCACCGTCATTACAACTGGACAATTCGACTATATTTCCACGGAAATCCATAAAGCCCCAGAGTTCAGCTATTTGTCTTTTAAGCCTTTTAGCTGTTCTCTGACTGATTACTGAGGTTGGCCCTTCGGTAGTATCGTGGTGGTTGTGGTTTCGAGGCCCTCGTTTGATTTGTGTTGGTCGTTTCATTAACAATGAACACAATGAATAGTCCAGGTCCAGTGAGCATGAATGCGGTTGTGTTCTTAAATTTTATTAAGCTTCGTGCGTTCTGGACCAGGAGTTGGATAATCTCGAACTCTTCAGCAAGGAGTGAGTGGCTACGGCCTGCTTCGAGTTCTTGAAGTTTCAACTAGGAGTGACTGGAGGGTATACGTATCTAAAGGTCTTCTAGAGCGAGGATTATGTTACAATTCCTATACAATGGTATGATCCACCGTCAGTTTATGGCTTGCACAGTTAGGTACTGACCTAAATCTTATCAGGCGGCATCATTGGCCGCAAAATACAATCACTTTCTTTTTATGTAATGATTTTTCAAGGACTCTATGTGGTTTTTGTGAGCCCCATATGCGATAAGTTTGTTGGTTTACCTAACCGCCTAATTGAAAATGAGCTTCATCATGAAAGATGATTTTTTATTTTTAATATTGCGTCGTTGTCGTTCAGTTTTCTAAACAGCCAATTTAGTTTTAAATTTTGAACAAGTTAAAGTTTTTAAGCGTGAAGTTGAAGATCTATAAGCAAAATGTTGCACAAAATGCCGAGACTGATGCTCACTTATTGCGAGCGTCGACTAATTAATATTTCAGTCTCATTCTCAACACTTTGCTGTATAGTGGCTATGTTTACATTACTATATCGTTATTACTGTTAGCAACAATACCGTGAGCTTTGAATTGAATTATACACAGTGGTCTCAAAAGGAGCCTGATTACATAGTTAAGCTGCTCAAATTTCACGAAGTGATGCAGCGTAATCTCCACCATTTTGGCAATTAAAATTCTTTGCTCAATAGCCTAACGTACCATGCTTAAAATTTTTTTAAGTCTTTTTACGCGACTCTTGTTACTCAATTTTTGAGAAACAATATACTACCTAACCGCAAATTTGCCCGCACCTTTTATATAAATAAAAATGAAATGGTATCCGTTGCTGAGCGTGTAATAGAAGAACGGCTTGTCCGATTTCATTACTTGCTGTCTTCTAAATGTAATAGTCTTAACAAGGTTTTTATGGAAAGAAAATTTGAAAAAGATTCGGAAAAATTCGAAAAAAAATTAAAATTGAGTTTTTCCCAGGGGATTTTACATTTTCTTTTTTTCGTAGATTTCGCTCAAACTTAGCACCAATTATGTCTTAAGTAGGGAAAATATGCATGTACAAGTTTAATTATTGTAATTGACCACACCCATTTTTACTCCTACTTTTTTGGCATACCTAAAATACAGGAGAGGGCCAAGAGGCTCATTGCTGACAGTAGGGTATCCAACTCTATTGATTCTCTAGAGCATCGACGCAATGTGGGATGCATTTCACTGTTCTATCGTTACTACAACGGTAAGTGCTCTAATGAGATTAGGGAACTTGTTCGTGATACTCGCACGTTTTCACGTTTAACTCGATTTTCGATGAGAGCACATCCTTTTGTGGTTGATTGGCCAATGAATCGCACTACGCATTACAGGGAAAATTCGTTTTTCAGCAGAACAGTCCGTAAGTGGAATAAGATCCCTCCGGAGGTCTTTCCTATCACTTTCAATCTGAGAAAGTTCAAATCGAATGTCCACAGACACTACTCCCTCTTTCCCCCTTCCCGTAACCTAATTTCCTAGTTCTGTCACAGTGCATTGCATACGTAAGGGTCATCCCCTGAGTGCTGGTCCTATTAAAAAAAAAGGTAGTTTTTGTTGTTGTTTTGTTGTCGTGCAGAAGTGAAATTGCTAGCCAATTGATCACATATAAATCGATGGATTCCATCACTAATCAAGATGATTTTTTCAAGTATCCAATCGAGTTTTTATCTCGCTCGAATGACACGAATTTCCACCACAATAAATATCAACCAACCATGTCTTTGCAATTTGAATCTAATTCGGTCCCGAACAGTCATTGATTGCTTAGGGCATTGACCTGGAAAATCCCCATACTTTTCCTTTGAATAATTGTAAGTTGTTTGCTACCGTGTTGCAAAATCATTAGGTTTGTTTGCTTACGGAAAAAGGTCATGTCCTAAAGCATCGAAAGAAAACCTTGTTTTTTGTTTTGTGAATCGTACGTCGTTCGTACAGTTGAAAACAATAAAACAGCTTTCGAATCTCTGTTATCTCAATTCAAAATCAAACAGGTTCAAAATCTTACAAAAGTACAAATTCTTAAAACAATCACAAATTTATTGAAATTTAGAAAGCACAAGTTATGTCGGTCCAGCTAGTATTAAATATATTTCTTTTTCCATTTATTGGCAATTTTAGATTGTTTTTTTTTTTTTTTTGGCAAATCTTTTAAGTGGCCTCGAAAAGTATAAAAGCTTTAAGAAATATATTATTATTAAGTTTCATTTAGCAAGTTTTAATATTCTTTATGGTTTTAGTTTTGGCTTTTTAAAAGCTCAATTGGAAAAAGTACAGGATATCGAAAATTAAGTTATAAAAAAATTATTATAAATCGGTTTACTTTTTTAATAGAATTTATTAAAGCCTTAACTTTAAAAAAAAGCTTTGCATTAAATTTTGTAATATTTTGAAAGTTTTAAAAACCAGAAAGCTTAGATAACTTTACGAAAAAGCTCCTCAGCTATCTAAATATCCAAACTTTTAATTTTTAATTGCTAAAAGTAACAAATTTTAAAACTCCGACTGTATTCATGACATTAAACAACAACAATTTGTTATGGCGTTTAGAAAAAGCTGGTCTTTGCTAAATCATAATTAATTTATTATTTTAAATAGAAAAAATTGTTGTGTGGCTGCAGAAATAGCTTAACAGTTTAATAAAAAGCCGAAAAAGTTTTTGTTTTAAATACAAATGAAACAAATAACAAAAAAAACTTAATATATTAAAACTTTCACAAAAGCTTTAAAGTTTTAAAAATGCTTTTAAAATAATTTGTTTAACTTTAAAGCTTATGGAATTTTTTAAACTAAAAAACTTAAGTTTAAAAAAAAAAAAAATTCTAACTCACCTGTATTACTCGCATAGGTAATCCCGTCTCTTTGGCCAATTGCTCACGAATGTGTCGTGTAGGTTTCGGCGTTTGGTTAAATGCTGTTTTTAGTACCTCCAATTGTTTCGCTTTAATCGTTGTACGAGGCCCCCTTCTTTTTGAACCGTTGGCATCGTCAGGACTTTTATTTTCCGCTTGAGAATCACCTCTCGCATCAGGATCACCATCTAAGGAACCCTGGAAACATTAAACAAAAAACGTATAAAAAATTTGTTATTTTAAAAATAAGAAAAAGAAGAGGAAGAGGAGAAGGAAAAAATGTGTTGATAAATAAAATTTGAAATTTGTTAAACTAATTTTTAGCCATAATCATTAATCATTAAGAGTTAGAAATGATGATGATGATAATGATGATGGTCATTCTCATAATGTTTTTTTATCTTTTGTGCTTAGGTGTGGGTGTGTAGGTGTATGTGTATGAGAATCTTTTGTTTTACCTGATCTGAATCGTCATGCGTGTTTTTGCTGTCGGTGCTCATGCTTTGTACTGAAATATCTGATGCTCCCAGTGGTCCACCTGCTGAGTCTGGACCATTTGGTCCCAACATACCCAGACCCAGTGGGGGTCCACGTAAATGTGGTGGATCATCATCGTCATCCTCATCTTCACTCGCCGAACCCATTAGAGAACCTTTAAAGAAAAGAAAATATAAAAAGAAAAAAAAACATTAAATGAAATTTATTGCAGTTTTACTCTGTTTTTTGGCCTGAGAAACATTTAAACAACAAAATTCTCTTTCACTTCACTTTCCTAATTGTTTAACAAGCTCATGATAATTCTACACAAATAATTCATAACAACAAACACAATAGCAACAATATTATTATTTTATTAACCTAATCTTGTACGTGTGTCAAATACTTTGGTTTTTTTTGTTTTTGCTTTTCTTTCATTTTTAAAATGCTGACATAAAAATGTTTAAACGCTTCACTTACTGTTATACTGTAATGTATAACAAATGAGTATGTAAAATTGTAACGGGCTTAAAAATAAGTGGTTAACTGCAGTGGCAAAGATTTTTCGGTTGCACGTGTCTTAAGTTTGCATTTTAAATCTTTTGCCAGCAACCCTCCACTTTAAAAGGATTTTGTAACAGTCATGTGTGCCTGTGCCGTTAAGTAAACTTCAAATACAGAATTTGTCTAGGCTGTTAGTTGACGGTTGGCTGGTCTTTTCCATTTGCCTGGTATTTAATGCATGACATTTAACACGCGTCGTCCTTTCATTCACTTATTTAAACGCACTCAATTCCTTCTTCATTTCTTCCTTCGGCTTTTTTTGTGTTTGTAATCGTTAAATAATTTGATTTGTATGTCCTGTATTGCCATTGCCAAATTACTACACGTTTTCAATTTTACATTTCTTATTTGCTTTTGCTAGTAAATCTGTCTTTCTCCTCTTCCTCTGCATAATTTGTAGATAAAACAGACACAAGTTTTACAACGATTTGTGCTCTTTACTTGTGTTCCTGCCACTTCATCAGTTTAATAAAATTCCCTTTTAGCCAATTACCGAAAACGGAAATGCAGAACGTTTTACTGAACTAAACTGAAAAAATAGTTAAACTTGTAGTTGTTGTTGTTGGATTTTTAGAATTGAATTAAGCCAGCAGGATGGAAGTATTTTAATAAAATTATTTTATATAGAGTTTTTACTTTTCTGCATTTCTATTCGTTTAAATAATTTTAAAATTCATTTTATTTCCAAGGAAATTATTTAACAGCCCTTTCAGTTTTCCGTTATTAACTGAAGTATGAAAATAAATGGCTGATACCACTGGCAAAAAGTGAGTGCCTTGGCTGTTGTTCCCTAACTGGATTGGAATATTCATTTCAATTCTTTTAACAGTTTCACAGTTCACGAACGAAATTGACGGAAATGACATTGAAAGAGAAGTCATGAAGCTGCCAAATCCTTGAAGTTATTCCGTTAAGTCTGTGTCTCTAATCTCTGGGCTTATAACACACCTATAGCACGCTATAAAATTTCGTCATGTTGTATTAACTATTAAAAGTTTTTAGTATATTACCTATCTATTCACATAGTATGCTTTCAATATAATCGATCCTATAATTAATTGATATTTCGTGATAAGATTTACATCTGCACCTGGCCGTAAGCCTTAATCAGATGGTGGTCAAACCTCTGGAAATGAAAAGCAACGTCATTCACCCTCTACAAAGCCGAGGACTAATTCTAGCTACAGGCCTTTCCTAGTTGCAATTTCAGCGGTTCCAAAGCAGGGCTGCAAACCACTACTCCTTGCTGAAGAGCTGGAGACTATCCAACTCCTGGTCCAAAACACCTTACTAGCATGCTCACTGGATCTCCCCCCGGGGGCACGTATATATGGTCTTTGGAGAAAGCAACAACTTAGACCTGTGCAACTGGCGGAAAAAGGGAGCCCAGTCCCCTGAAGTCAGTAGGGGTATAACTGGAAACTCCACTTTATTTCCACGGGAATAGGTGACCCGCAGAGATCCGTTATTTGTCTCTTTAGACACTTAACTGTTCTCTGGCTGATTATTGAGGTTCGCCCTTTATGGTAGTATCGTGGTAGTTGTGGTTTCGCGGCCCTGTATCAGTCTACGGTTCTATGGTGGCCAGGATCAATTCGCCGTTAATGACACGCTAGGTGAATGATCCAGTCCAGTGAGCATGCTAGACATGTCTTCTGGACAGGAGTTGGAAAGTCTCCAACTCTTCAGCAAGGAGTGATGATTTGCAGCCCTGCTCTGGAATCATCGAAGTAGCAACTAGAAAGTTCTGTTGCATAGAATTATAGCTTCGGCTTCCTAGGACGAGCATGACGTTCCAAATTATGCAGTGGTTTGATCCACCATCTGATTAAGGCTTCATGGCCAGGCGCGGATGTAAATCTAATCACACACGTTGCTCACTGGATGCGAATCATTCACCCATTGGTGTTATTAAAGGCGAGAGGATCCTGGCCCCCATAATCAAATTCATGCGAGGGCCGCAAAACCACAACCACCACAATACTCCCGAAGGGACAACCTCAATATTCAGTCAGAGAACAGCTAAAAGTCTAAAGAGACAATAAGCGCAACTCTGGGGCTTACTGATTCCCGTGGAAATGACGTGGAGCTTGCAGTTGACACCCTGCTTGCTTTCAGAGGACTGGGCTGCCTTATACCCCCAGCATCACAGGTCTTGATGGTTAAGTAATCCATAAAGACCGATAAATGTGCCCCCGGGGGTGAATTAATTGATATGTGCGTATATTCTCCGACGAAATTTAATTTATTTGTGTATGACTTTACATCTCTCTATAGAGAGAACACAGAAGATGACAAACAGCCGAAAGCGGTTTGTTCACAAACCAAACTTGACGCGGGTTGGTGTAAAATCATAACTCTATAATTAATTATATTATTTAATTAGCGCTACAAAAACAGATTAACTTCTACACTCTCTATATTCACATAAACACAGAAAACATTCCACAAGCTATGAAGTGTATAGCCATTAGTTTCTGCAGAATTCTTTAACTCGTTTGTACTCACACATACACTATAACTAAAACAAGTTGCCAGATTCTTCCATATTATAATATTATAGACGTTTTAAATCGCCTATAAATAGAAAACACTGTTAAGAGCAGTATGACAGTATCAAATAAATGGTCGAGTAAACAATGCTACGTATACTTGGAAATTAATTGTGTTTTCATGCTGTTTAACATGTTAATTAATTAATTAGCGCTACAAAAATAGATTAACTTCTACACTCTCTATATTTACATACACGCACAGAAAAATTCCACAAGCTATGAAGTGTATTGCCATTAGTTTCTGCAGAATTCTTTAACTCGTTTGTACTCACACATACACTATAACTAAAACAAGTTGCCAGATCCTTCCATATTATAAGATTATAGACGTTTTAAATCGTCTATAAATAGAAAACACTGTTAAGAGCAGTATGACAGTATCAAATAAATGGTCGAGTAAAAAATGCTACGTGTACTTAGAAATTAATTGTGTTTTCATGCTGTTTAACACTATTGTAAACCCTTTATAGCTGTGTACAAGGCGGAGTAAAGATTATAATTCTCAACTTATTTTCGTTAGCAATTAAATTAATCCAAAGAATGGATAACACTTAAACATGTTCTCTAAGCCGGTTTAGTATAAAAGATTTTATTTTTCACGATTGCTGGCATCATTATACAAAGAAAAACTTAAAAGTGGACAAATTTGGGGTTTGGAAGTAAATTGTATACCCTACTCTTGGACAATTTCAATTCCATTTGTATCAATATAAAGTGGAAATATGGGAATTAATAAGATATCGGTAAACACAACATTTTTCAAGCATATTCTGCAACAAAGCTTTGCTTATCTCATCAATGCATCACCCAATTTTAACCTTTAGACCGTCAGTTGTTTGTGGCTTTTTCACGTAAATCAGGTTTCTTAAATAACTGTAGAGCAACAAAAAATCTAGCGGATTAAATTCATATGAATGAGGCAGAGAATTGTTATCGACAAAACGAGAAATTACACACCCAGCTACATCATATGCTGCCAGTAATACGTTAAAAATTTTGTAAAGCAGACAGCCTACGCAAGTAGGCTTCAAGATTAGCAAAACTTGCTGTGCGACTTAGAAGAAAACCTAAACTGCAGACCTATATAATTTTCGGAAGTGTAAGTGCCTTAGTAAAATAGTGTAAGGATATTTGATTGAACGTAGAACCCCCATGTAAATCAAACAAAATCATTTAAATTTTATTTTGATTTGTTTAATAATTAAATTAACACAATATAGTCTGTCTTAGGGTTACTCTATGCACTTGAGATAAAATGTAATCAGTTTTAAATCAGGCAGTGATTTAGGCTTTGCTGAAAATTAAAAACACTTCATGGAAATCATGGAAAAAGTTTCACAACACATTTATTCATTCATTCATCATTTTTGGCGATTCAAGTCCTAAGAGGTTAAAAGTTTTTTGCTTCCTTTTTTTTTTTGTTTCGGGAATAATTCTTTATATTCCTTTGGTTATTGTTGCTGTTGTCGTTGTATGTGGATATCAACATAAATATTGTTGGATATTTAAGCGTATGCTTTTGCCAAAATCATTAGCAAAAATACATATAAAAGGGTGTTTACCGGGGGTTTTTTTGTTTGTTGCCCTTTAAGTTGTTTAAATAACAACAACCCACTAAAATGCTTGTTTTTTTTTTTCTTTCTTTTTCTGCTTCTTCCTCTTCTTATATATATATATATGCGTTGAACAAAAAATGAATGACTGGTGGAGTCTCATCTGTTGTGGATTAGATTATGTATCATAAACTTGTAATTTATTGGTTTAAAGGAAGTTTGCAAACAAGTGTTTTCATTCTGTTTTACTTTCCCTTCTCCTGCTTTGTTAAATTTGCCAACTGTTCACATCGCATAGAAAAATAAAAAAAAAAAAAAAATTAAATAAAATAAAATCATCGAAACCAATTCGTCGAAAACATTAAATTTTAACAACTTTTGTAGAGTCATAGCCATCGCTGTTTGTATTTTTCCTGTGTAGAATTAAATGTTTTTTCCTAACATTGTTAGTTTCTGGCCTTTTAAGGACCCTGGGGAGTTGCCTGTTTGTTGTTGTATGCTGAAAAATATTTAAGATTTGTTTTGTCTTGAATTGTCTAGAGAAATGGTTTTAATATCTATGAATTACATATAAATGAATTATTGTAATTGTTGCATAATTAAAGCAGATGGCTGTCACTTGATTTGTAAAAAGAATAAAAATCCCCGAAAGTTAAATTGTACTATCGGGTGTTTTTTTTATAAAATCTTGAATTTTAAGTTGGCAATACTTTTGCTATTTCAACTTGAATAGACGGAGGCTCGAACAACGCTGCCACACCCTACGTTCATTTTAGCTCAATTAATTCCATTAACTATGGAACGTTTTTGTACCACATTTATTATAAACAAAGAGTGTCCACCGGGAAGCTATACTACTATGTTTTGCTGCCATTTTGGTAAATATAAGTTTTGACAGTTCATATTTGACAAATTATTATGGAAAAATATTTGAAAAAACAAACGTGTTTTAATCGTTAAAGCATTTTATCAAAATCATTCATCGATTACAGTGACGATGAGAAAGTTACGTGAGAAACAAGGTGCTAGCAAAATGCACTATTTGATATTGCGAGGAAAGATGGTCTGTAGGTAATAGGTCCAAGCATGGACCACAACGGACAGCAAGATCGACTGAAAGAAAATATTACTGCTGCTCAAGAAAGTCTTCAAAACAATCCATCAACTTTAGTTCAGACATTGTGCATTCCTTATATCTGGTCCACAATTTTCCTTTACAATTTTGCAAACAATTTACAACAAAAAAAAAGCTCTCACCTTGAAAGATAATTCCCTGTTTTAATAGAGCTTGTGAATTTCCCATTTTAATTGTTGAAAATTTTAATTTGTTTCCTGTCTTTCCAATTCAGTTTAGGAAGAATACTGATGATAAGCAGTGTCCTAAATGTCTAAACTTTTTTTTTTGGTTATTATCAGGTATATCTGCACCTTCAAAACATTTCATAAATCGAATATTTAAATTAGCGTAAGCGGACGGCTTATTATCTCAGATTTTTGTAGCTGCTGCTTCCAAGACAAAAAAAAAATTGTATAAACTAAACTGTGTTGCCATATTGCTCCTATGGCGGCGTTTAATTCCGACTAGAGCTTGTAGTTTTGGAATGCTGTTTTACAGTTATGTCTAAAGGAATGAATGCATAACTAAATGAATGATAAGTTAGGTAAAATGAAGGACGCAATGCTAGATACTACAGGGTCTCAGTTTAATCTGCATTCCTAAAGAAATTCAAAATTGCCACCAGTTCCAGTATTTAAGCAAATCCTCTTTCTAGCACTTGTTTATGCTATTCGCTATTATATCTACTGCGATGTTATGTGTGTACCAGCTGTACAATGTCTGATCTGTTGCGGTGCTTCCTCAAACCATGGTGGTTTAACATTGTTTTGAATTGCAATTATAAAAGCCTAAAATAGTTTGGACAATATTGTCCAGGTGTGTAGGTTTAGATAGATCAGGGCCATGATTTTTATGCCGATGTTATTAACCTCCTTTAATAGTTCAGTGGGGTCAAAATTCCACTTGATTCTGGTCATACAGTTGGCGCTATATGTTGCCCTACTGACCGATCTATTTTTTTTTGTTTTTTTTTTTATTTTTAGAAAGAGAAGTAGCACTTCAGGCAACAATGCCTATTTAGTCAAGTACCGTGCTACCTTCTTTTAGAAAAGGGATAGAGAAGAGGTGAAACAGGTGGTGAAAGCAGAAGGATAGTCGGATATTAACTGCCGTATAAAGACAGCAACAGCGACCAGTGACTATGCCTTCATCGCTGAGCAGCTCCACCGACAGTCAATTTTTATCTTTTGTAGTGAAAAAAACCAAGGTCTTCGTTGGGAATCGAACCCACAACCACCATATTAACAAGCTAGTACACTACCTCCTAGCCTACAGGGGCACCTAGACTAGGGGCACTGACCGATCTATTTAGTACTTAATAGCAGAAAAAAATATTTTTTAAAAATGTAAAAATGAGGCCCGAAAAAATCCCTGCCTGCTCCTCGTTCATATAAAAGTACTTCGCTATTGTTTTTCATTTACTTGAGGTCATTTAGTTACTAAATCTTGCGGTTGTGCAAAATAAATTTTTTTATTGGTACGCTTAACTTTTTTGAAAGCGGCCAGTAATTAATGCTAACCCCTAACATTTATACTTATTAAAATAAAATCACTATCCATACGTAAATTTACAAAGTGTAGTCTGTGTCAGTCAGGTGACAGGCAGATCAGAATATTTTTTTATGCGTTTCCATAACTTTTCGTTGAACATTGAGTCTTGTGGAAAAAAATAATTTTATTTTATATTTTTTCGTTTAAGTTTAAATGCTGCAGTGAAAATTTTATAAGCAATTCTAGCTATAACTTTTGAATTTGCTTTGCAATAAAACTAAAGCTCTAGACAGACTGCGTTTACGTATGAAAAGATTTTAAATAATGAATGCAAATCGTAACTCATTATTTCATTCAGTCATTCATTCATAAATTTGCCGGGGCATACAAGAAGGAATTAACCTAATTTTTTACAACACCTTAAATCAACAAAAAAAAATGCGGTTTTAAAATCAGATTCGCTTAGAGGGGGAAAGGGCAACTAAGAAAAAAAAATCATAAAAAAAATCTCCAAAATTTATTCAGGTGGAAAATCCGCTGATCTGTGGCCTCATCAGGCAAATAAACAAAAAAGAAAGATCAACACCAGTCACTAAGGTAAAATAAGAAGGTGACGGTTGTTATGCTAAAAAAAAATATTTGTAAATTTGCTTTTAAAATAAAAATATTTAGAAATCGTTTAATTTTTTATTACTTAACTGGTTGGAAAATTATGTTTATGCTCTGTGTTAAGGTACGTTCCACATCTGAGACTTTAATGGTTCAACATAAGAATTAAACTGTCAAGGCGTATGATACACATTCAACTTAAGCTTAAAACAACATTTTCATATTTTCTCATCTTAAATGGATCACAGTTCAGATAACCTTATCCAAATACATACACACAAATACATACATACATTCATACAAACATAAGCACATGACTGCCATCCACCTTTCTATGCGAAAATGCCAAATTCAAGAAATAATGTTGCATAGAAAACCTGAACCTGTCAAATAATATCTAAACTATATACACAATAACAACAACAACAAACAATACACTATACACTTAATGGCTCTTTTATTCTATAACTCTTGTAGATAAATTTGCCATGGTGCATGTTTATGTTGTTTCAAAAACTGTCTGAATGGCTGGCTGACTGCCTCGCTGGCTGGCTGTTTATTGTAGATTGTAGTTTCGACATGATTTTTCTGCATCATGGACCACATGATGCAAAACTAATTCGAAATTAATGTGAGTGTCGTGAGTACTCAAATAGAAATAAAGATAAAAAAAATAACACAAACAACATCAACATCAACACCAACGTCAGCATCAGCATCAATATCAGCATCAGTATTATCAACAATAGCAAACACTTGGGGTTAGTTTCTTATTTTTAAAGCTTATAAGGGTGAATTAACTGCAAACATTTGCCACAAACAACAGAAACAACAACAACAACTATAGCATTATAAATTCAACTGCATACCGCTTATCAAGGCAAACGCAACACCAGCCAGCATCTTTAATTTAAAAATGTTTAAATAAAAAGAAAAAAAAACGCTTAATCTTAAGTATCCAAACGATTTAACTGTTTCAAGTTCATTGAAACACTGAGAAGGAAAAACTACGCGATAAAGTTTATTTAAATCATAATCGGCTGAGGGGTGCCTTACTTGGCCAGTCAGGTGAGGTTATTGGGCAAATTTGAGGTTATGAAGTAAATTGGCTTAAAACACACACACTCTTTTTTGACAACTTTAGTTTTATTGATACCAATGTAAACGAAAAGTATGGGAATAAATGTCACATATGTCACATCGAGAAAATGTCCACGTTGACACACGTCCTTTATTTTCTCAAAATTTTGAGGCACATTTTGCAATACAGCTTCGCTTGTCTCTTCAGTGTAGTGGCGAATTTTATATTTCAGAGCATTTATTTTTGTGGCTTGTTGAAGTAAATATGGTTTTTCAAATGGTCCCAGAGAAAATAATCTAGCGCTCTTATAGCACACGGACCTAGCGTCCTTATATCACACGAACCAAGCGTAATTTGATTTACATCTGCACCGACCGCGAGGTCATAATCAGATGGTTGTCAAACCACTTAGTTGATTGGACACCATCTACGCCCTAGAAGGCCTTCGGATACGTATATCCTCCAGTCACTGCTAGTAGCAATTTAGAAAGTCCGGAGTAGGCCGTGCCCTCACTCCTTGCTGAGGAGTTGGAGACTTTCCAACTCCTGGTCCAGAACGCATGAAGCTCTTTTTTATCAAGAACACGACATCATTCATGCTCACTTAACCTGAATCATTCAATGTGTTAATTTGAATGATCCGACCCACAAACTCTCACGAGGGTCCGAAACCACAACCACCACGATACTCCCATAGAGGGGCCAACCTCAATAATCAGTACAGAGTACATCTTTGCCTTAAGAGTACAAATAGTGCACTCTGCGAGCTTACTGATTCCCGTGGAAATATGTGGATTGTCCAGGTGACTCCTACTAGCCTTTGAGGGGCCTGGGCTCCCTTTTACCCCGCAAGACACAAATCTAAATGGAATAGTAGGTTCCAAAAAGACTATAATGTGCCCCCGGGGGGAACACGAACCAAGCGATCAAATCAGATTACCAAATCGAGAAATTATGTGACCGAGTAATTTCTCATGGAATAACTGAATTGTTTGGGTTGGCTTGTGGCGCCATCTTACTGAAACTAAAGTCCACAATATAATTTATGGCAAAAAAAAAATTGGTTAACTTGGTTTGATAGTGCAGACAATTCGCGGTGACGGTGTTTGTTTGCTTATTTTCACTTATTGTCACTTTCTTTGCACGTAATGATTTTTCGAGGACAATTTTGTTTACCGCCTAATTGAAAATGAGCATCATCACTAAAGGTGATTTTGTTATAAAAAGCGTTCTCTTCGTTCACATTTTCAATGATCGGTCGACTTTAATTCTTGAACGAGTTGAACTTGTTAAGCGTGAAGATAAATGTTACGCCAAGTGCCCTGGTGATGCGCAATTGTTGTGACCATCGACGATTTGATGTTCTAGGCTCATTTTCAACACAGTAAAGCACAGCAGATACTTTAACATCACCACGACCACCGCGAGCGTATTGTCAGCAATAACACCGTTACTCTCGAAGTTAATGTTTAAATTCCACACAGCGGTTTTAGAAAGAGCCTGATTACGAGAAAAATCTGCTGAATTTTACAATGTAATAACGTCAAATTTTCATCATGTTGTTGTTAAATTTTTACAATTATAATTCTCTGCTCAAAATTGAATTAAGTAGATGATAGCTCTGACAGCTCCTCACAATTTACGGCCTAACCTCAAATTTGCCCATCCAATATATAAATGTAAAATCATAATTAAAAGTCTATTTTGTGGCACCCTCTGTGTTTAGCAGGGCTTATCAATCATTTTTCATTTTACTGTTTTCTTTTTATGCAACTTTTAACTCAAAGGCAAAAGTCCCATGTCAGTCCCATGTCTTTCAAATACTTTGAAATTTCTGACTCAATGCCCACCCATCGTTGTAATTTTTCTTGAAATGAGCCACCCATCTCATTTGAAGTCATCGAAAAAATTTTTTAATTTATTAGCTGTTTTTTTAATTTTTACGATTATCGAATTTATATCGATTGTTTGATGAGTTATTTGATGTGTGAATAATGTTGTTTGATACTGGGCCAACATGCTAAAACCGAAAATTATTTAACTTTATATATTCCATATCAGAAGACTTTTTACTCTCTACCAAACAGTTCGGGAGGAACAGGGCTTGCAGCAGTATTTTGAAAATAAAATGGATCAGTTTTGTTTTATATTTTACTTTTTTTTTAAAGAGAAGTAGCACTTCAGGCAAAAATGCCTATATAGTCAAGTACCGCGCTACATTCTTTAGGAAAGGGATAGAGAAGAGATGAAACAGGTGGTGAAAGTAGAAGGATAGTCGGAAATTGCCCGTCGTATAAGACAACACAGCGACCAGTGACCATGCCTTCATCGCTGAGCAGCCCCACCGACAGTCAAATTTTATTTTTTTAGTGAAAAAATCGAACCCACAACCCCCATACTGACAAGATAGTACACTACTTACTAGCCTACAGGGGCACTTGACACTATTTAAAATTTATTCACACGGGTGATGAAATGAAATATGTTTTACAAGGAATTAACAAAAAGTACTATATTATTAGTCGAACCTAAGAATTTTTACGAGGACCACAGTGCAATTCATTGCGGCGGCGATAGCAACTTATTGAAAGCAACAGAGTATTCGTGTTTAAGTTAAGAGTTCCAGCTTTTAAAAACGAAATAGATCAAAGATGTCACCGCTCAAAAATCTATACCAAACTCTCATTTTTTTGTCGTTTTCGAACACAATTTATGTACGCCTAGAGCTTCTGTAAGGTTCATTTGGCAATTTGTAATAAAGAAGATGGCCCTATGCCTTCAACTCAACTCCAGCTTAACTCCATATTTGCAACAAATAAATCGAGATCTACGAGATTTAAAATATTGCAAAGTTATTTAGATCGATAGCGAGTCGATATTCTTGGATTGAATTTTACACTTTCAAATTTCAAATTTTCACATTTAGTAAGCATCGTACTGTAATGGAAACCATGAATGTTAAATTTTATTTTAGTACCTTAGGTATTTTCTTGCGGCCAATACTAATAAACGTAAAATATGGGCTACACACTTTGGAAATAAATAATTTAATACGCATGGTACTACAATGGGAACCATGAATATTAAACTTAGTTTAGTACTTTTGGTACTTTATTGCCGCAAAAACTAATAAACGTAAAATAGGTATTTTATTCGGAAATAAGTTTGCAATATTTTTCCCCATTGTTCAATTATTGGCCGATTTAGTTATATCTACAAACAGTTTCTTCCGTTGTCAAGTTTAAATTTGGCCTGCTTAGTACTCATTTTGGAAATAAGTTTAAATAATTTCCAACGTCCTCCCGAAGGCACATTGATATATTTTGATAGAATCTAACCGTCATTACATGTATCAACGGGGGCAAAAGGGAGCCCAGTCGCTTTCAATGCTAACAGGAGCCTACTAAACAATTCCACTTTATTTCCACGAAAACCAGTAAAGCCCCAGAATTCAGCTTTTTGGCTCTTTAGACTTTTAGCTGTTCTCTGACTGATTATTGAGGTTGGCTCTTCGGAAGTATCATGGTGGTTGTGGTTTCGATGCCGTCCTTTGAGTTGTGTGGATCGGACCATTAACAATGAACACGATGATTGCCCCAGATCTATTGAGCATGATTGCGGTTGTGTTCTTAAATTTTAGTAAGCTTCATGCGTTCTGGCCCAGGAGTTGGATAGTCTCCAACTCTTCAGCAAGGAGTGAGTGGCTGCGGCCGGCTATAAACTCTTGAAGTTTCAACTAGGAGTGGCTGGAGGATATACGTATCTAAAGGCTTTATGGGGCGATGATGACGCTACATTTCATCCACAGTGGTATGATCCACTGTCAGGTTATGGCTTATACAGCTAGGTACTGCCGTAAATCTTATCACATATATCTTCTAACATTGTTTTTGCATTAACCGACTTAGTTCGATCCACAAACAAATCAGTTTATCCTGTTGTCATGCCTAAATTTCTTTTAGAAGGAAAACACTTTTAAGATTAAACAATCCAATTTTTTTCAAGGCTTCAATATCAGTTTAACTCTGTTCTGTTAAGTCCGGGCAGGTGTGCTCTTTATAGACAGTTTAGACTTCAACGTACTTTTCATACGTGTCGCCTATTAACAAATTTTTTAACTTCCAACAATCGGCATCCTCATATTCTTCTCACTTGTGTTCTGTCTTAAAAATCAATCTTTTCCCTTTGCATTAATTTCCATTTGAGTCAATAGATAGAACGATTAAAGCTCAGTTTTACAATTTCCAGTTCCGAGGAATGTCCTGCAACAATTCATTTTTACTTTGCTTGGTACTCTTTTTACCATTTGCTTACAACCTTTAGAAGGAAACAAACAAAATAAAAATCATTCAAACCCTTTGTTAATGCGCTATTTTTGAAAACTTTAAAAGCCCTCTTACCTTACGCCTGGGAAATAAAACAGGATATTTTGTTTATTATAAATTATTTCAACTTAAAATTCGAAAAAAAATAAATAAAATAAATTCAAGTGCTAAGTAAACAACTGAAACCAACGCTCACAGGACAATCAGAAACCGTGACAAATTAAAAACTACTTGCTTGCCCTAAAAAAACATTATTTGCGCACTTGTCTTGGTTTTTTTTTTTTCAAGTGTATAAAATTAACAATGAGAAAATGAAAACAAAGTTCAGAATACTTGAAAGTACTTTAGGAAGAAACATTGTTGGCTTCTTTGAAGTGTGTTTATATTGCCAACAAACAATACACGCACATTTTGTTTATCCATCTCACTTGCTAAGGCAAACATACAAGAATACTAAATAGCAACGACATCTCTAACAACATAAACAACAATAGCAACAAAATATACTTAATAACAATTACAAATAAACACGAATGCAATAATCAAAAAAAAAAACAAAAAAAAGAAACAAATTTGAAACCTTCGTGCACGCTTTTTAGGAAGCATGGCAGCAAGTTTTCTTTTGTTTGTGTGGCTGCTTTGACAATTTATTTTCTTATTATTTGAAAATTTGCACTTGTTTGTCTTCATCACAAATGTCCTTACTCATCATCAGCAGCAGCATCAGTAGAAACAACTTGGCGTGTATATGTAGCAATAATGGGTAACTATTTTTGTTTTATTTTGAACTAAAGTACACAACAAGCAACAACAGTAAAAACTGCAGTATTTAAATTTGCGCACACCAGGATACAGAAGCAATAGCAGGCTTTTAATCACCTCCAATCCGTAATCTTTTTTTCAGTTCCAATGGCTTACGTTAACGTCCAATAAAAAGAAGGATTTTATATTAAAAATTAACGAAAATAACAAGGACCCTTTTCATCCTTTTGTTATTGGGCACAATGCCAACTCCTTTCCATAGCTCAACATTTGAAAATGTTTTTTGAAATACTTTTTTCACTTTACCTTTTGAAACTACTTTTACTATTTAAGAGACGCTCTTCCGATATTCCTGTCTTAAAGCATGCCTTGATTTGTGGCATTATAAAAATATCACTTGATTAATATCAGACAATTAAGATCGTAAGAGCTTGGCTGGGGACTTAAATTATATGAAAAAATGAAGTCTGTCTTGATGCAACTTAATGCAGGCTGTGTTTAAAGTTTGACTTCTCGCATTCATAAATAATTCTTCATCTTAATCGAAACAACACTAGAACTAGACATTTGGATTTAGTTTTGGGGTCTTGACTATTGCCGAATGACAAAATAAATTTTGTCATCAGAAGTGTAAATCTTTTTGTCATTCCTCGTTGCTACATTCGAAATTGCATTTAGATCAAAACATTTTTTTCAAAAACGATGATTGTGAAGAAGACACAGAATTAACTTTTTAAAGCAGTGGTTTTTCGACCCTGCTTGCACAATAGTGTTTTGTACAAGCCTTCTTAATGACTCGTTCAACCTTAAGGATTTTCTTAATCACACGACAACTGTGGACGTGTGAAGAGATTTGTTTAACCTGTATGCTTTTGATCTCTTTGCATTGGTTTCAATCCGAAATGTAAAGTGCTAATGCGCATTAATTTTTGTGATAACTGTAGAGTAAAAAGAAAAGTCGATAACATTTCTTCTCTATAAATGCTGGACATAGTTTGCTTTAATTCTCTCTAGATTGGATAAAGATGTAGATGTTGGCTTACTTTTTTTTTTTTTTTTTAAGAGAAGTAGCACTTCAGGCAACAACGCCTATTTAGTCAAGTACCGTGCTACATTCTTTAGAAAAGGGATAGAGAATAGATGAAACAGGTGGTGAAAGTAGAAGGATAGTCGGAAATTAACTGCCGTATAAGACAGCACAGCGACCAGTGACTATGCCTTCATCGCTGAGCAGCCCCACCGACAGTCAATTTTTATTTTTGTAGTGAAAAAAACCAAGGTTTTCGTTGGGAATCGAACCCACAACCCCCATATTTACAAGCTAGTACACTACCAACTAGCCTACAAGGGCACTTGGTTTCAGATTAGGCCAACCGCTAGCGATCAGATATGTGATGTGATGGAGGTATGGTTTCAGATAATGTCTCTCTGCAACCTCTAATGATTAGATAGAGATAGAGGTGTGGATCCAGATAAGGTCTCTCTATGCTATCTCTAGCGATGAGTTAGAGATAGAGCTTTAAAGGGAGAAATAGTAATGAAAGAGTGTCCTCAAAAACACAGTAGTGTGATGTGAAGTGCTTTAGATTAGAATGAACGGCATCACCTGAATCTTCTATAAGGTACATGCAAATCTATCAACTACCATGTAAACTGTCTATCTCTAGAGGGTACCATGGACACAAGATCCTACGTGCCTTTATTGAAAACTTTTGCAAGACAAAGTGAATCGTCAAAGTTTGCAAATAATTTAATTTCAAACATTCACCTCATGGTACTCATTTTCCGGCGTGCTCTCCTTCTGGGTGTGCTTGAAAAACCTACGCTGACTAGTAATTGTACCCACAATATCCTTTTATTATTTTCATAGGAAACCTACCAGATACCGAATTTGCTCCTGGTGTACTCGAGATTTCTAGCTTGATTCTGAGGGTCTATTCAGATCATTGTGTCAGATCATTTCAATTTTAACACAATGTTTGCATGCTCAAGCTAGCTGCCATTATTCTGTGCATCCTTCAGGATTGTAGCCATCAGGGTGAGCTTGTCAGTCTTACAGTTAATAGGATTAATTCTAGGTGTCAGTACCCAAACTAATTACGAATGCAGCGCCATGTAGTGTAAAGATCTTTAGCATTCTGATTTCATGTAGCGTCTTATTTGCAGCCTGGATATCAGACATCATATGATTATTTTCAACCGGATGGTCTATAATATCAAAACTGGTATGCTATGACTTTATTGCCAATAATTCAGTCTTAAGAATATTGTACTCGTAGGAGTTTAAAATTTTTGGTTATAATGGGTGGACAAATTTGAGGTTAGGAAGTAAATTGTCTGTCAAATAGTTAAAAGCGTAAACAATTCGCTTGCCATTCTTTAACATTTATTTAGCAAAAAAAAAAAAAAACAAAAACGCAATAATTGTGTTATCAGCCATTAGCCGTGAAAAAGTAAAGAAAGCCAATAAATTATTCAAATACAGAATGTGTTCGATGACTTCAAATGGGTGATGATGGGTGGCTCGTTTCAACAAAAATTTCTATTCCACAAGATAATTGCATATGAAAAAAGACTAAAAAGATCTGTCAAACGTCATGGTACTATTTAAAAGTATAAAGCAGGTATTAGAAAATGGACATAATTTTAATTTTACATATAATTATTTTTATATAATGGGTGGTCAAGTTTGAGGTTAGGAAGAAAATTCTTTGCGAAATGATTAAATGTCAAGAACAGAGCTGTTGTCGTTTGACAGTTCTTTAGTAACAAGATGGGAAATTTTGAGCCCACTCCTGAGCAAAGAATTTGAATGTGTAAAATTTTTCTGTATCACTTCGAAAAATTCGAGGAGTCTCTTCTCCTAATCAGGCTTCTTGTGAAACCGCTTTGGGTATATTATTCGCTAAAATCTAGGCTCACGGTATTGTTGCACTAGACCAACACAATAGCCAAACAGCGGCTATAGTGATGCAAACAAAGTTATAATTTTCAGTTATACAATAGCTTGTCAGCTTGCCTTCTTTTTGTGTTTCTTTCTCTCTCTCTCTCTCACTCTTCCTCTCTCTTTCTTTTGCCACACTTTAATAATGTTGATACAATCCGTCTTGTATGTTTACAATTGATTTTTTCGAAATACTTCAAAGACTGTGTTCATTAGAAAATTTTAAATTATAAATTTTTTTTCGTAGTTTCAAATACCCAAGTACTACAATACTAAATTATTCATCACTGTTGGGTGCAGTAACTCTGCTACCCTATGTTTTAATTGTCGTAGTAGCTGTTGTTTTTGTTGTTGTTGAACTTGTACAATTTGGCAATAAAATAAAGTGTTGCTGAATGGTTATTGAAGTTAATTTAAGTGATGCTTAAACAAGTGCTTGAATATTCTTAAAAGAGGCGAATGAATTAAACATTGAAACATGTGTTACAAAAATCGTCTAAACACAAACCAGAAAGGGGTGCAAAATTATACAACAGCAACAGCTATAAGCAGTTAAATATGTGGGTTATTCATCAAAAAAACAGGGGAAGCATTTTTAAAAACATGTAATTTAACAACTTTTATATAAACAAAAGAACACAACAAAAAATAAATTATACTCATTGAAAATCTATTTAGGAAATAATTTTGGCTTATTTTCAAGCATCGTTAAACAACAGATTTGCGGGGGTTTGTTTTTTCTTCTCTCAAGCTGTTAGCAAACACGATGGGAATTATTTGAAGTTCTTTTCTGTTTGTTTTTATTTTTTTTTTTTGAGGAAGAAATAATAGAATGCTTTTTTTATCGCAAGCCTTTTTCAATGAACTTTTTTCCTTTTTGTTTAAATTTAAATGAAGAAATTTTTAGTTGGGCTTAAGATTCATTCTAAGAAAAAATAATTTTTTGTAGCGATTTTCGTTTTTAAAAGCAGAAATTATTTTCTAAGCCTCAATATCCCTTAGCATTAACTGTGCCAGCCATTGGAGATTCAATTACATTTCAATTGCAGTTATTTGTAATTAGTAATTGAAAATTTCCAATTATTAATTGCAAGTAACTGAATTACTTGCAATTAGTATTTGCAAATTTCCAATTAAGAAAATTTAGTAATATTTTTTTGGGCTTATTATAAATTTTTATGCTGGCTTAATTAAGTTCTGATTAAAAAAAAACAAAATTTTTGAATTTAATTTTGAATATGAAATTCAAAAAATTTTTTTTAAGGAATTTTTTTTTTACTTTTTTTTGGATTTTTAAAAACGAATAATTTTTATGCGGTCCCAAGTTCTGATCTATAAAAACACAGGCTTTAAATTTTTTCTTTAAAAATAAAACCAAAGAAAAAATTTAAATACAAAAACTGAAATTAAGCCTGAAAAAAATATTTATTTAAGTTATATTAAAAATAGCTCATTGCGTTAAAAATATAAGTTTTTGCTATAAAATTATTTCATAATTGCATTTATAAGAAAAAGCTCTTAAAAGTGTTTTTCCATTAAGTTTAAAAAGAAAAATTCACATACGAGTGCATATCCAAGGAACATACTCCCAAATTTGCATGTAAATGTCAGTGACATGACAACAATAAAAAAACAACAAGGTATTTAATAAAAAAAAATTAAACTTTACTCCCTCTAGCCAGCCCTGTTCCATTCACATTCAGCATTTAGCTTGAAGAAAAAAAATATATAAAATTTCAAAAAGAAATACCGCCAGATTAACAATTGTAGAACAGCCAAGAAAAAAGTTGCGCCACACAAAAATTCGTTTTCCTTTTTAAATAAAACTTTATTTAGTTTTTTTTTTATTCTTTTTTGTTTTATTTCTCACTCTATGAAAATAGTGTAAACCTACAAAAGCATGCACTGTTTTTGACAGTTTTAAAAGAAGTGAAATGGAAAAGAATAAAAGTTTTGGAAAAAATGTCATTTATTCATTGAACATGAATGAAACACAAAAATAAAAAATAATTTCATTTATATTGCCACTCCATTGGGTATAAAACAGCTTGTAAGCTTTCCCTACCTCCCTCCCTCTATATTTCTCTGTCTTTATTACGCGCTCCACTTCTATGATGTTGACGACATAATCTTTAAAATGTTACAGTCGAAATAAATTTTAGTTCCAAAAAATAAAAAGTAGCGGGAGGGGGGTGTAGGGAAGGATAATTGAAATAACATGAAAAGTAAGTTATGTTATTTTGTTTAAAAAAAATTATAATTTGTAAGAAGAGCTATCGACCTTCAGAAAATCTACTTTAAATGCATTTCTGCAATCTCGCGTTTCATCCTTTCATATGCACTTGTCTCCAAGACTTAAGCGGATATAAAGAAAACACAGTTTGCATAAGATGTTTTTAGATCGATGAAGTTCGCAGGATATAAACTTTGTGAAACATACAAAATTTTCATTAGTTTTTTAAAACATTTTGCTGAAAGAAGCAAACGAGATATGGGGACCCTCGCCTACAGTGACTTTTTAAATCCTTAAAAAATATTTTAGCCAAATGAAAACAGCTTCAATGGTACTAACATTACTTTACATTAACCGTAGGGACCTATCATTAGTGAGAGAAAACTAAAAAAATCATAGCCTGCATGGTTAAAAAATACCGGGGAACCCTAAATTTACGACATCAATTCTATTTGATTTGAGAACTTTCTTTCTAGTTGATCTGAGAACTTAGTTTTGATCTTAGAATTTAAACGAGAAATATCATATCATTGGATCACTTAACAATTCTCTTAATTCCCAAAACCTGTAAGCATTCGCTTAGAAATTCCGCTCGCCAAAACTTTGAATTTTTAAGAATAAAAACAAAAATAAAACAAAAACAATAAAAATAATTTCTAGTAAATTTTGATGGCGAAAGCTTTAAAGAAGAGAGCTGTGAGAACTAAAATGTTGCTTTTTTTATTTTAGACTACAAATTACACTAGGCAGCAAATGTGGGCAAATTTGAGGTTAGCTGGCTGCGTCAAAAGATTAAATATCCCGAATTGGACATTTTTAACCCGGAACATTACACTATTCAGCAAGAAATTCTAAGTGTGAAATTTTACTATTAAAATGGTCAATATGTCATATATCACCTTGTTAAATTGGAGCAGCTTTTTCTAATGATCAGGCTGCTTCTGAGCGTGATTTAATTGCTACATTCTAGGCTCCCGATATTGTTGCTGACAATACAGCAAAACAAGACGCTAGTAGCGAGTAAAATATAAAATTTGTTTATTGAAAATTATTTCATCATTTCATCTATACTGATATTATAAAGCGGAAAAATTTGTTTGTTTGTTTGTTTCAAATAGGCTCTGACACTTCTGGACCGATTTGAAAAATACACAAAAGTAATCAAAATAAAGAAAGCTAGAGAAATGTCGATCGTTACCTGCAATGTAACAAGCCATAACAAACAAATTTAAATGAATTTTTTTAATTTTTAATTTATTTTAAATCTATTTTTAGTTTATTATTCTAAAAGAGCCTTAACTTCGTCGCTTATAACACTACGCTTTTTCTGGCTAAATGAAGGCGGCAAATGTGAAATCATGGGATCTCATGTTACCATCATAATAATATAATGCATAATATCTTCGTTCGTGGCAATTCGACTGCATTTTTTTGAGTGTCTAAAGCGATATTTTTTTATTGTTTTTGTTACGACTTTCCTAAGCCTCTTCGGATAGTAGGCCTACAGGAAAAATACACTTTTCACTCGTACAGTGCAACAAACTCTTTTGCCGTCTCCAAACAAATTTTTTTTGGATCTACTAGCTCGGTGATTGTTATAGCTTCGAGAATTATTGAAAACCTCTTGATTATGTTTTCATCTAGACCCGTTACTTCGGAAATCAAAACAGGATTAGCAAAGAATCTTCGTGTCGTATTTCCTGAGTTTGTCGTACCAGAGCCTTGCTTAACAGTATCAACCTGTATTCCTATTTTTTCTTTAAGTTCACACTTTATAAAACATTTTCGGTCTTCTTTTATCAGACGAGTATTTGAGTCGACTCTCCCACGTTTAAATTTAATATTATAAGTTACAAGCAAAAGACACTCCATCAGCTTAATACGCGTATGAAGGGGTGACATACCAAACTGCAATGCTTGTTCATTTACGGGCATAGCTTGAACTTCTACGATTTTAGTCATCTTGGATGTTGTGGCTCCAAAAATAAAACAAGAAGATGCTGCTGGTGTTTCTGTTACTGCTTGCGCTGTCTTGCCGTCAACCATTGTAAAATATAATTCATATTTTACTTTAAAGCTACGATAACTCAAATTCTTTACTTAATTGTGCATAAAAGCGAAACGCGTTCATCGATTTTCATGAGTGATGCCTCATAGGTTATACGACTATACGTGAAATCAATAGGGCTTGACACTTTTTTACCGTTTTGGATTTTTTATGAGTTAAAAAAAAATTAACTTTTTAGGCGAAAAATATTTTTTTTTCTTTATACATTTATTTATAACTTCGAAACTGTTGCTTATGTAGCGAAACGTTATGTAAACAGATGAAAGTACTTGTATTTATTGATTTTTCTAAATTTGTTTAAGTAAAATCTGACTAGTGGTTCTTGAGTTATGTTAAACAAAAGGGCCTTATCAGAATTGAGTCGCGAATCAATCAGCTGAAAAATGTTGTACTGTGTAATGCAATAAATTGAGAGGTGGCACCTGGTGGCACTTGAAATTGGTTAAAAATGTAAAAACAGATATGAGATTATTAGTATTAGTAGTGATTTCTAACTGTGGGAAATAATGGCTAAAATTGCAGGTTCAAATTTTTGGAGAAAAAAGGATTTTTTTTTATATGTTCATAAAAATAAGCAAACAAAAAAAAAACTTAAGTCTCTGCAGAGTTTATTTTTTCAATTTTAGTGTACTGAAATATTCTACTTTAAATAAAAAGTTAAAAGAAAAACGTTAGCTCGCATAATAAAATAATATTCGTTTTGACATTCTAAGGTTTAAATTAAGTTGGTTCAGTAAAGCATACAGGTACTGAGCTTGAGACGCCTATAAGAAAAAACTAGCAGTCAGATCAAAGTAATTCTTTTTGAGTTGATTGTACCATTTAGTCTAAAATTTCAAAATATCATTGCATTTTGCATGAAAAGTATGTTGACAATTTAACTTTTTTCCGCGAAATCCCCAGTATGCGGCGCAGTAAAATTTACTTTTTGTAACTGCCCGTCCCATGGCTTTCCTCATATTAAATTAATTTCCTATATTCGTACCCGTAATACTTCCCCCCGGGGGCACATGATAGTCTTTTTGGAACCTACTATTCCATTGAGACTGGTGTCTTGCGCGGTAAAAGGGCGCCCAGGCCCCTCAAAGGCTAGTAGGAGTCACCTGGACAATCCACTATATTTCCACAGGAATCAGTAACCCGCAGAGTTCCCTTATTTGTCTCTTTAGACATTGAACTGTTCTCTGGCTGATTATTGAGGTTGGCCCCTATATGGGAGTATCGTGGTGGTTGTGGTTTCGAGACCCTCGTGATAGTTTGTAGGTCGGATCATTCATAATGAACACAATGAATGGTTCAGGTCCAGTGAGTATGAATGCCGTCGTGTTCTTAATTATATTAAGCGTCATGCGTTCTGAACCAGGAGTTGGAAAGTTTTCAACTCGTTAGCAAGGAGTGAAGGCTGCGGCCTACTTCGGGCTTTCGAAATTGCTACTAGGAGTGACCGGAGGATATACGTATTCGACGGCCTCCTAGGGCGTGAATGACGTTTGAAAATCATTTAAAGTGGTTTCATCACCATCTGATTATGACTACCTACTCGATGCAGATGTAAATCACGCATCCGTACCAATAAAATATTAAAATATTAATCTTTGATTTTTATATTCATTATATGCACTATATAATATGATTAGCAATGCGAAAGATTCAGGTTTATCGTGTAACTAGTGTCACTTATTAGTGGTCAGAATTGGAATAGCGGACGTGCTAACTCCTCCACAAAATGAAAACTTATAATTACAGATAGTTTAAAAATTTTTGTGCAAATAAACCTGCGCATAAGTGAGATTAGAGCAGGTGAACCAGCAATATTATCATCGCGTGCCTAGGCAACTATGATGCGTATGCATAGTCTTGAAATTTTGTACCTGTGAACCCCTTACAAAGACCATAAAATCTTAGGATTTCAACTTTTGTAAAAGTAACTTCCATATTAATGTGTACTGTTCAGCGGAACAATAGCTGAAACTGGACAGTGGGTGTGCTACCTCCTATAAAAGGTAGCGAAGCGTATCGGGTATTGCTAGTTCTTAATAAATGTGAAGCTGTAATTATTGGGCATTTGAAAACAATAATGGAAGATTTATTGAGTTTAGTTATTCTTGGAATTGTCAAAAAATAATAAAATTTGTGATGAAAGTTTTTTAATTTCTAATCGGGACATGAACAACCATCCTTGAATACAAAGAAAGTTTTGATAAAGCTGTTATTTATTTTATGTTAAATGAAAGTGTTTTGTTTTTTGTTACCCAGTATTAACTAAGAGTGTAGTTATTACGATTCCTGTTCGTTATCCTTCCTTTTTTGTTTCACAAAACAAAAGAAATCAATGATTCAACCAACTATCAAACCAAAGTTAAATACAAAAAAACTAAACAACAACAACAGAAAAAAGTTTTATTCACCCAGCATTAAAATACTTTCAGAAAAAAAATGGAAAAAAATAGAAAAAAAGCTTTAGAAGAAATAAGTACTTTTTGGCTGCACTTGGGTGATTTCCTAAGAAAATGCAGCAACAAACACTGTTCATGCCAAACTAAGTAACCAAAGACTTTACAAGTAAAAATAAACATAAAACTTTATAACATGACTTTAACGTTTTTCTTTATTACAGTTTTGTAATCATATCCTCCTTATAAAAACCAAAGATTGCTCAAGGACACAGGGTCTTAAGAATACCCCAAAAAGGTTGAATACTTTCTTGAAATAGTTAAGAAAACAAGAGTCTCTGCTTAACTAGAAAATTAATTGAGTTGCGATTTAAAGGAAATTTTAAAATTCTTTTACATTTTTGTGATTTTAGAATTTAACCCCCCCCCCCCCTGTGTTTAGGTTTTTAAATTGTTAACGCACCTGCTTCTTTATGTGTGGAGTATCATTAGTTAAAGCTTGGAGACTTTTGCTTTTATTTTACCCTCTTTACAGTGATTGACATTTGTCTTGAACTGTCAGTCTATTTATTTATTTGTTTGTTTGTTTCTTTGTCTGTATGCCATGTATCTGTATCTTCGTGTTAACTTGGGATTTTTTTCTAGGAAAAACACTTTTTATTTTAATATGTTTCGCTGGAAAAATGTAAAAAGATTGTTAAAAAAAATTATTGCTAAAAATAAATGTTATTGTAAATGACTTAGCCGGCACGCGAACTATTAAAATTGAAAATTGCAAGTAATAAAATAAAAATCTTTCTGGCAAAGCGATTTTTTGTTGTTTTTTGTATTGTGTATTTTATACATTTTAGCTTTCACTATTTTCCGCCCATTTCATTGTTTTATTGGTTATGTGTTTAACATACAAAGTATTGTTTATTGGCGAATAAAAGATAAAAAGTCGTTACCGATATCTATTAGTCGACAAACAGAAGCTGTATTAAAAGGAGTAGGGGAATTGAAATGTGACTAAAAAATATAGCCGTCGGTTTTACTATCATGTCACAAATTTGCATCTCATCGGCCACAGCCATGGTCCCATCTTCCGTTAGTGGTTTTTAATTAATTAACCTCAATAGCGGCCGATGAATCAAAATATACTTTGATTTTTTTCAATAGGACAGTGGAATTGGTATCCCCGGCGGAAGTATTTCTACACAGAGCTAAAAAGTTTAATTTGATTTTAGGGATTAAGAGAAAAGTAACTCGGAACTGTTATATCGGGTCCAGGACTTAAGTAAATGGTGTCAAAAGCCCGCATAAGAACTTAGTGTGAAATGAATAATAAATAATGGTGCGGAGTATTAGCGCTCCGTTTATCTTGCTAAAAGTTTTTGTTTTTTTTTTCAATTCATTTATTTATTGGATCTTTCCCTAAGGAACTAACAATAATTCTACAAAGCGTAACCTACAGAAAAAAAAACACCAAGTTGCTACTGCCACTGCGGTCGACAACTAAAAATTGCTCGTTATACATCTATCTCCACAGGCCAGTGGTTTGCAGTCTCTTTAGACGTCTGTAATCGTCAAATAAAAGTGAGTCTCTGGCAAGACGATTAGGGTGAGTTCCAAGTTTTCTTACATAGTTGGTAGCTGCCTCTTTAGTTTTCTCCCCAACGAGATCCCTATGGATATAATAGGTTTTATTACTGCCTTGTATAAATGTATCTTAAGACCTTAGTCGAGAGGTGACTTAGTGCCAATAAGCCAGTGTAGCTGTCCAGATCTGAGTTTAAGATGGGATGGGTGATTTTATCTGTTATATGGTAGGATCACGTAAACCGACGGTCCAAGTGTGTGCCAAGATATCTTACATTGTTATTTTCTGGCACTCTTACACTATTAACCATGATGGGTGGGGCAATTTTCCCTTCTCAGTAAGAACTTCCCCCCAGGGGGCACATGATAGTCTTTTTGGAACCTACTATTCCATTTAGACTGGTGTCTTACGGGGTAGAGCCCAGGCCCCTCAAAGGCTAGTAGGAGTCACCTGGACAATCCACATATTTCCAGTTTCGCAGAGTTCACTATTTGTCTCTTGAGATAATTAGCTGTTCTCTGACTGGTCATTGAGGTTGGCCCCTATATGGGAGTATCGTGGTGGTTGTGGTTTCGGACCCTCGTGAGAGTTTGTGGGTCGGATCATTTAAATTAACACAATGAATGGTTCAGGTCCAGTGAGCATGAATGCTAAATGGAATAGTAGGTTCCAAAAAGACTATCATGTGCCCCCGAGGGGGATCGGATGGAGTGAAGTATCTCTTACACCGTTTCAGAAAAGCAAAACTTCTTTAAAAACCAGAAAAATGTTCATCGAACATCACACTGAATTTTCATGCCAAGAACACAGAGAGCGTGCGATTCCGTAGTAACTACATCACCCATAGTAACAGATACAACACCATATCCGAACACATATCTATGCGTAAACATGCAGCATTGCGTCTTACTGGCATTAAAATCGACTCTATTCGCGCGACCTCTTTTGGAGATCGTCGCGAGACCGTGTTTGAGTGTATCTCTTACACCATTTTGGAAAGCCGAGGCACTTGAAAGCTTCTTTAGAAACCTGAAAAATGTGTTTAGCTCACGGAACATTACACTGAATTTTCATGCCAAGAACATCAAGAGCTTCCAATTCCGTAATACATATATATCACCCATAGCAACACGCGGAACACCATTTCCGAACACAGATTTATGCGTAAGCATGCAACATTAAGTCTGACTCTAATTGCACGACCCCATTCGGAGATCATACATGTTCCACCTTTTGGAACTCACCTCCAACTGATTCGGTCTATTACCAAATGAATACGAATGTTAAATGATGATGAGCGAACTTATCGAAAATAGCGTGTGCTTTAAGCTAATTTACTTCCTAACCTCAAATTTCCCCACCCGATCTTAATAATAATATAATTTCAGCTGTACAGCTTAAAATTTAATTGAGTGTTCTAAGATGTACAAATTGATCTTTTTTCTATAAAGTTGGACTTGTGTAAACAATTTATTTACAAGGGAGTCTTTATAACTCATGTTACCCTGTGTTTTCTATGACATTTAACAGCGGCTGTTTGCTTGTAACAAAAAATGTTTGCAAAAACATTTTGTTACTGATACATTTTCTTTTTAATTCTTAAGGGTTTAAAATGTTCTGTTTTTTTTTTGTTCTGGCTTTAAAATAATATTAAAAAACAAAATAAATATTAATCGCTTAAAATAATATTTTTATACAAACGCGTTGGAATGAAAGAAAAACAGAAACATTTCAACAGTTTTCAAAAACAAGAAAAGAAGGATGGATGGCAAAAAGGAAGCATAATTTCGAATGCCAGCCGAGATATGTTTCAACAGAAAACTAAACAAGACCTTTTTCATCATAATCTTTATTATTTAAAACAGCAGCAATAGCAGCAGCCAAAGTGGCAGCTATCATAAACGAAATAGTAATTTTTTCTTATTTTTCCAATATAAAATGTATTGTTGCTTTAGCCAACCAACCAACCAGCCAACCAACCAAGCAGTCATTCATTTATTCTTCCACAACCTTTCACAGCCCAAAAACAAAACAGAAACAAAAATAAAAAATAAAAAAGCAAAAACAAAAACAAAAAAGAAAACAAACCAACTTGTATATCAATTTCAGGTAATCCTCTACAAAATCCTTTTAGTTTCCTGACGAACGCGCTCAAATAGAGGTATTAACTGTTGTGTAACGTTATTGTCTAAGGAATTGTGAGTATATTTTATATGTAATGGTGTGTGTGTGTATGTGTGTGTGTCTCAGTGTGTTTGTTTGGTATCTTATTTTTGCTCTCTTCTCTGGATTGTTGTTGTTAAAATAATTTCTATTTTTTTTTTGTTGATTTTATATTGTACATAAAACCTCAAGGCATTTAAATATATTTTCATTTTTTTTATTTTTTAACTTTATTTTTATCTCATTGTTTTCAAAAAAATATATATTTCAGGACAGTATTTCCTCTTTTTTACATAATTTAACAATTTTGCAATTTCTTTTAAAAAAACTTATTTTGTTTCTAGAAAAAATTTCTTTTTAATAGATAAAACTTTATACAAAATTTTTTCAAGAAATACGTGGGGAGATTATAAAGTCTTTACAAAATTAACCCAATATACAATTATGCAGGAATTAATTTATGTATGTTGTTGGTTTTTTTGCAACTTGATGCTCTTGTAGTTTGCTACATTTAATCTAGCGATTTTGCAATCATTTTAATTCATCCTCAAGAAACACTTCAGATTTCTTCTCTTTTCCCTCAACTCACATTTTCTTCTATTCTCTGAGAGCTAAAATACAAAATTGGCTTTTAGAAACACAACAAGAACAATTGAAATGAACATGAAATGATGAACATTTGTGTATAAGAAAAGTTCAGTTTCAAAGTATTTTAGAAAATTTTATATCCAATAAAATATTTAAAATAAAACAAAATAAAATAAAAATCTCCTGCAGCAAACCTGCAGAGTGCCTCCAGTGCTTTTTTCAAATAAAATTAGATAGAATCTTAGCTTAGTTTGTCTTAGAAAACGAACAAACTTTAAAAAATTTGTATTTTTCTTCCTTTCCCTTCGAACCAGCACCCAGGGGATGACGCCTGCTCATGCAATGCATTGTACCAGAACCAGAGGGGGGAGTAGGGTTCGTAGACATTCGATTTGAATTTTCCTACATTGAAAATTACAGAAAGGACCTTATTCCACATACGAACTGTTCTGCTAAAAAACGAATGTAATGTAATGCGTAATGCGATTCACTGGCCAATCAACCACAAATGGATGTGATCTCAACGAAAATCTAGTTAAACGCAATAAAGTACGAGTAACGGGAACAAGCTCCCTAGTGTCGTTAGGACACTTTTATTTCAAAGAAAAGTAGCACTTCAGGCAACAACTGCTATTTAGTCAGGTACCATGCTACATTCTTTAGGAAAGGGATAGAGACGAGATGAGACAGGTGGTGAAAGTAAAACGAGAGTTACGGAAATTAACTGTCGTAAAAGACAGCACAGTGACCAGTGACCATGCCTTCATCTTTGAGCAGCCCCACTGACAGTCAATTTTTATTTGTAGTGAAAAAAACCAAGGTGTTTGTTGGGAATCAAACCCACAACCCCCAATCTTGGAAGCTAGTACACTACCTAGTAGCCTACAGGGGCACCTAATAACGATAAAACAGAGAATCAGTAGCGTATTTTAACCGTTAAAACATTTTATCAAAATCAATCATCGATTACTGTGACGATGAGAAAGTTACGTGAATTTTTTGGGAGAAAAAATGTGCCAGCAAATCGCACTATTTATTGTGTAGTGAATGATTGCGGAGAAAGAGTGTCTGTAGGTGCTAGACCGAAGTATGTAACGTACTGCAATATTTTCAAACAAATTTTTTTTAAAAGGTACTATTTTAATTTTTTTTTAAAAAGTTACCTCTTCAAAAGAATGTTTTTAACAAAGTACCTTTTCTAAATATTTTAAGGAATTACCTATTAAAACAAAAACCTGCCAAAAGGTAAATTTTTTAAAAGTACTTTTTCAAAACAAGTCTTTTAAAAAAAATTCTTTTTTAAAAGGTTTAAGACTTGCCTTTTTCAAAAGATATTTTTAAAACGTATCTTCACTGAAAGGTGATTTTAAAAAAGTATGTTGTTAAACGGTAATTTTTAAAGCAGTATATTTTTCAAAAGATAGTTTTAAAAAAGAATCTGTTTCAAATGCTCTTTTTAAAATAGTACCTTCTTCAAAAGATATTTAAAAAAAAGTACCGTATTTAAACGATTTTTTGAAAAGTACCCATTGCAAAATATAAATTAAAAATGTCACCTTTCTCAAAAGAATTTGTTACAAAAGTACCGTTTTCAAAAGATAGTTTGTATATTTTTCAAAAGGTAGTTTTAAAAAAGTACCTTTATCAAAAGATAGTTTGAAAAAAGAATCTGTTTCAAATGCTCTTTTTAAAATAGTACCTTTTTCAAAAGATATTTAAAAAAAAGTACCGTATTAAAATGATTTTGTAAAAGTACCCATTGCAAAATATAATTTAAAAATGTCACCTTTCTCAAAAGAAATTGTTACAAAAGTATCGTTTTTAAAAGATATTTTTAAAAAAGTACCTTTATTTTTAAAAAAGTACCTTTTTCAAAAGATATTTTTAAAGAAGCACCTTTTTCAAAAGATATTTTTAAAAATGACATTTTTCCAAAAGTAGCTTTTTTAAAAGGTATTTTTTACAAAAGTCCTTTTTTTAAAAGATATTTTGAGATAAGTTCTTTTCTGAAACAAACTCTTGAAAAAAACATTTCTATAACATGTACATTTTTGAAAACAATCGTTTTAGCGGTAAATTAACTTCTTAAAAACATAACTTCATAAGAGATACTTTTTGAAATTATACGAAATATGGAAACAATGAACAAAAAATTTCATAAAAAGTGCCTCCAGAAAATAAATTATTTATGAGGAAATAGTACCCTTTAACAAAAAATTAGTTTTATTAATTGGTTTCTTTGTAAATAGTGACACATGTTTACAGGGGATTTCAAAATGTACCTTTTCCAAAAGTGATTTTTTAAAAGATGGCTTAAAATAAGCACTTTTAATGCATTTTTTAGAATGAAAATTTAAAGGTGATTTGTAATAAAAAGTATTTTTTTTTATAAAAATAATATTTAAAAAGATGCTCTTTTGTAAAAAAAGTACTTTTCTCAGAATATTTTAAATTGTCAAAATTTTCTATGCATTTAAGGATTTAGAAATAAATTTTAAGTGATTCTTCATTTGTAAATGCTACTAAAACAGTCATAAAAGTAAAAAAAAATATTTGTTAATAATGTTCTTTTGCAAATGGGTACTTTTTCAGAGAACTAGTTTTCCAAAAAGGTACTTTTTTTAAAGGTACCTTTTTTCAAAAAGTACTTTTCTGAAAATGTACTCCATTTTAAATTGTCATAATTATGTATGCATGTAAATGCTTTATAAATAAATTTCGAATGGTTCTTCATATCACACCTATAAAAAAGTCTGTCTTAAGTTTAGCTCTCATACTGTTTTTAATATTTATTACTATTTGCTGTTTTATCTAACAATAATAATACAATAACAACAATAGCAATACAAGGTAAAACTTTGCCCTTAAAATTCTATATAGAAGAAACAGCAACAAGAGCAACAACAACAACAACAACAATAATTGTTAGTTGGTAAATGCCAATCAAAATCCATCCATCGCATGTTTGGTTTGTAATGTCTCGTGAACAAGAACAAGAGTTCAAGAGAACACATGGAGGAAGGAATGATTTCATAAAAGTAGTTAGAATATTTTGTTGCCATTTTATATTTTTTTTATTGTTTTAAATATTTTATTTTATCTGTCTATTCGTGCATGTAAAAATAACGTTTTGTATTTGTTTCGTTTTCACAAAAATATTTCGCTCTTGGAAAAGAGGGCTGTCAGTTGTGTTAAACAATGTTTATGTACAAATACAGATAAAAATTTATATTTTAATATATACTTATGAATTCGTATATAAACATACATACAAACACGCATTTATAAAAATCTACTTATCTTGTATATTTATATTTTGTATATTTCTCACCATGCAGTCGTTTTTTTTATAGAAACAGAGTTTTCTGTTGACGCAGTGACACCTTTTCCTTCTTTAAAATTACAATTCAATTATTATTTCTGCTTTATTGTTATTATTATGAGCTAATAATTTTTAAACGTTCTTATGTTAAACTTTAGTACGTCTATTTAGCTGATTTTTATGTTATGAAAAAGTTCCTTAATATTTAATCTTTATTTTGGTAAAACAAAAAGTACCATAAAAATTAAAAAACGGTGCCAGTCCGTGTAGCACAAAATTTTAAAGTGTTATTTCTTATTTCAAATCTTATTTCTAAATTTAGTTGCATTAATAACATTCAAAAGTACTATTCTTTCATTATAAAAGAATAAGTGCCACAAGAAGAAGCTGCAGGAAATGGTTTACCATTCCCTTTAGCATGGTTCGTCATTTTTGACAAGCTATGTGAAGAAGCTGCTAGCGACATTTGCCGCCATTTTAACAACAACAACCCAAATGAAATATTTTGCTGTTAATATTTCGATTTGCCAAAAAAATTCTCTTAAAATGTAGCGAAAAGACTACTTTCTATTAAAAAATAATAAAATGGTACTAAAAAAAGTACAAACATTCTTATCCAAAATTTTCTTAATCAACGTGTTTAATGGCAAAATGGTATGTTAAAAATTTTAATAGAATTTTATAGACAACTGAACAATTAGAAAATCGTAAAACACTAAATTTCATATTATTATACCCTTAAGGTTAGAATTATAAAAAGTACCACATGAAACTATTTTGTTTCCTTCATAGTGACTATTGTTTTTTTTTTATTTATTTGTTATTTAAGAAGATTACTAAGGAGTAGCTAAAATAAAATAATAATTGTACTCACTTTTCCCTTTAAAAATTTCAAAAAAGTACCAATGACTTACCCTTAATTTTTTCTTTTAAATTCCTTATGGTATTACTTTTCCAATTAATAAACTACCAAAAGTATAGAAAAAATTTTTTTTGAATGTTTGTAAAATTTAATTTTACTTTATGTCTCCCTTAAATTAGTACTTAAAGGGGACAAATCAAAATATAATAATAAAATGATCTTTTTCCCCTTTTAATTAATGTAATAAAAAATAAAATGTTTATTTTATTTAACTCCCTTTAATATAAGTTATTGAAGATACAATTTAATTTATACATTTTTCTTATGGTTTTATGAGCAACTAAAAAGTACCTAAATACCATAAAATCATTTTCTTCAATCGGATACACAAATTTTTAAAAAAATTCTTAAGTATGTTTTCCTTGCACAAGCTTATTTTACTATATTTTCTTTCTTAATTACAGTTTTAATCCTAATTTACAGAATTTTAAAAAAGTACCACAAAGACCATTTTTTTATTTTTCTGCTATTTTGCCAAAAAACTTTTAATTTTTTTTTTTAATTTTTTTGGATTATTTTTTCAAATTCTATCAAGGTATGAGACACCCCTTTTAATTGTATCTTTTTAATATTTCCAGTTGCCTTTATTGGTTTGAAAGATATAATAATATTCGTTTGTTTATTATAAACTATAACAGGTGGCATAACTATCATATGCGTCTTGTGACAATAATAACAAATAACGAGAAATTGATAAATTTGAATCTGTTCTAACACTGTGGCTCATGGCTGCGAATTTTCGAGTTGAACGACCCGATCGAACACATTTTTTGGTGCTCTCATATTTTATATCGAACCTGTCGACACAAATTTAACGATTAAATTCTTAGTAGTGGTCTCAGAAGAACGATTATGTTGCCCGAAAATTTTACGAGTTTTACGAAATATAACTTTAACAGAATAAACATTTTCATATTGGATTTTGGTGTTGCCATAATTAAAAAAACAAGCTTCTTGTTGAAAAACCCGATATATGAAAATCACATCGAATATTACGGTTCCTCTAAGTACATCAAGTGTCTCGCTTTAACGTTATCACAGATTTGAAACCGATGCACAGACATTGACACGATATTAATAGAGTTCGATTTGCTCCTTTTGGGTAGGGAATTCTCAAATGATTTACCAATAAAAATGAAAAAAAAATATTTTTAATTTGCTTAAGATTCCAGCTCTCCGCATCTGTCCTTGATGACTTTGAACTATTTAAAATCTATTTATTTAAAACACATGTTACACTTTCCTACAAAAAAAAAAAAACAACAACAAAAATACGAAAAACACACCCTGTATCTTTAAGAGAAACCTTTCGATTTTCCCCCCTTTTTGCATCTGTAACAAACAAAGCTGAAAATTTATTTCGTCTACAGACAATTTAACACGCTTCAAAGGTAATAAAGTTGTAATTTTGACCAAACCAATAAAATGGACAAGTGAAGAGGAAACTGTATAACTAAACTGCCACACGCAACTAATAAACAACCGAACTGCTCAAGTTATATACAAAAAACTATACAAAAACATACAAAGTACTAAACACATTCTTTTGTAACACACAGAAAATTAAACGCCCATGCAAAAGTTACAAACAGTAAAACGGAGAAAAAATGACGGCTAAAGAAACAAAAAATTTTGTAAATGAAATGAAACAAATAATGAATGTTTGGAAATAAATCGCTCAAGAAATAAAACGTTAATATGTCTAAAATGTACAATACAAAACAACAAAAAAAACATTATTCTCCTGCTTTACACTCCGCTTACCAAACGCAATAACGAATGAAAGAACGAATATCTGAATGAATGAATGAATGAGTAAACTGCGTTACGTTTAAATATAATTCGTAACGCATCGATTTTGTACTACACGTATGAATAGAATAAAAACTACATTTACTCGCCTGTACTAATGATACGAAGGCAAACGCATAAGGCCTTACAAATTTTCAACATGAATTTAGTTCTCCTCCTTAGATTTCCATTGTATAACAAGGAATACCGTACTGTTTTGAAGTTTTAAATCTATTGGCTGTTGAGTGGCCAAGCTTGAGTTTAGGAAATAAATAGGGTTAACAACACTTTTTTTGACAATTTCAGTAATTGATACCCATATGAAATTTCGTGATAAGATTTACATCTGCACCTGGCCGTAAGCCCTAATCAGATGGTGGTCAAACCACCGGGAATGAAAAGCAACGTCATTCACGCCCTAGGAAGCCGAGGACTAATTCTAGCAACAGGTCTTTCCTAGTTGCAATTGCAGTGCTTCCAAAGCAGGGTTGCAAACCACTACTCCTTGCTGAAGAGCTGGAGACTATCCAACTCCTGGTCCAGAACACATGACCAGCATGCTCACTGGATCCGGATCTTTCACCCGTTGGTGTTATTAAAGGCGAATGACCCTAGCTCACATAATCAGTTCATGATTGGGGCCGCAAAACCACAACCACAACGATATTCCTGAAGGGACAACCTCAATAATCAGTCAGAGAACAGCTTAAAGTCTAAAGAGACTTTTGGGGCTTACTGATTCCCGTGGAAATAACGTGGAGCTTTCAGTTGACTCCCTGCTTGGCTTCAGCGGACTGGGCTCCTTCCACTTCTTTCACATCAACCTTCGTACGAGCCTTAGGTTTTCAGCTGAGTCGTTCATACGAGTCCATCAAAATTTTGTAGTGAATTTTACAGCCCATTTTAGAGGTCGCTTCCGTGAACGTATCAACAACAAAGTTTATCATTATAGAGAATGTATAACTTTTCTTTGGGTGCAGCGTACGAAAAATAATCGGCTGGTTAAAATAAATAAATTCTATAAAAATTTTATTAGTCGCCTTCGGAACCATCAACTGTACAGAAACTTTAGTTGCTTAAAAACTGAATACTACTTTTATGCTTTTTGCAGGGACATATCAACCTGACCTCGTAGTATATATATATATATCCTTTGTATTGAAACAGTGCCTTTAAGTACACTCTGATATTAAAGTATCCATTTACTATGAGTAACTTTGGTGACTTTACATTTTGAACAGTCATTCCTTTGAAAGAGGGGGGAACATTTTACTCTTTATCGTCATCTCACAGTAACAACTTAAATGCATGTTTTAGTTCACACTTGATTAAACAATAAAAAAAAAATATAGACATTCCATTTTTTTTATTTCTTTGTTTTGAACTCTATTCAAGGACTGCAACACAATGAGCGAATTATTCACATTTTAATATTTTTGTTTTTTTTTGTTGGTTGCTGTGTTCATTCGCAAAACGAAGACATTCATAAAACTGGCAGTAAAAATGTTTTATAAATTGACTTGTAAAATTATTCGGATAATAAAGTTTTACTCTTTTAATACAAATTTTATATAGACTCGTAAATTACCATAAAGGTTTTTATTAACTTAAACGGGGGATATTTTGACATGCTATTAAACAATAAAGTACCTGTTAAAAGTACCTGACTACTTAAATTCGTTTGTTTTATTGTTATTATTTCGTTTGTTTTTTTTTTTTTGTTTTTTGTTTTTGGAAGACTTTGAAACTTTAATAAAAAGAGTGAAGTAAAAATAAGTTTATTTAGGTTTTATATCTTTAGGTACAAATAGAGCACCAAAGTTTAAGTAAGGCTTACAACCACATAAAAGTGTGGACTTAACACATTAAAATAAGTGCAGAAGGTTATGCGACGCTTACATGTGTAATAAATTGGTTACTGGCGTAGTGTATATTGCCTTTGATATAATTGTTAAAGACACTTTCATAACTTCATAATTAAGGAATATCTTAACACATCCAACGCTTTGAGTCCTGTATGCGTTGTTAGCGCGTTGTAATTTACTTATATCATGTAAAAATATGTTTTCTCTAATTTCCACAACAATTGAAGTTTTATAAATATGAGACATGTGTCACTCTTTCCTCCTCCCCATAACCTAATTTCCTAGTTCTGGTACAATGCTTTGCATGTATAGGAGTCATCCCCTAAATACTGGTCCGTTTATTCGTTTAAAACACAATATTTGATGTCGGGTTTGTGTGACTGCCTGTCATTTGTAGTGTTGCGCTTACTAGTTCATTAGACTGAACGATCTTTTTACAAGGAGTTTACCGAAAAGGTCTACTACTTTGTTTATTTATAATTTATGATTAGATAGTGTGATTCGTTTTACATCCGCACCTGGCTATGTAGCCTTAATCAAATGGTGGACAAACCACAATTGTATAATTTGGAACGTCAAACATGCGTCCTAGGAAGCCGAAGACATAATTCTAAGCAACAGAACCACCTAGTTGCAACTTGAATGATTCCAGAGCATGGCTGCAAACCATCACACCTTGCTAAAGAGTTGGAGACTTTCAACTCCTGTCCAGAACACATGTCTAGCATGCTCACTGGACTGGATCATTCACTTTGCGTGTCATTATCAGTGAGATGATCCCGGCCACCATAATAACCATTATACTGTTATGGGGCCGCGAAACCACAACCACCACGTTACTCCCATATAGGGGCCAACCTCAATGATCAGTCAGAGAACTATTAAATGTCTAAAGAGACAAATAATGAACTCTGCGGCTCACTGATCCCCGTGGAAATAAGTGGAGGTTCCAGTTGACTCCCTGCCTGTCTTCAGGGGAATGGGCTCTCTTTTTCCCCCAGTTGCACAGTTCTAGATAGCTGTTACGTACTATAAAGACCATTAATGTGCCCCGGGGGGGGGGGGGGGGGGTAATTTATGATTAAATGAAAACGAATGGATCTTATATTGATAAATGTGTTATTTAATATCGGCAATTATGCATGGAATACAATTTCAGATAAATGTCCGCCTCTGTTAGCTTCACAAATGCGAGCCATTTTGAGCACATTTTTCATTACATTCTTATACTTTTCACGCGGTATATCATTAATTTCATCACCAATTTTCTGTTTGAGTTGTTCAAGTGTTTCTGGTTTGTTTGCATAAACCTATCCTTTCAGGTATCTCCACAAAAAGAAATCCAGAGCAGTAAAATCAGACAACCGTGGAGGCCAATCAACATCACATTTTCTTGAAAGAGATCTCGCTGTAATTCTATTTAATCCTGACTGTATTCGATGTGGCACCGTCTTGTTGATACCACGTGTTAATAAAGCCCAAATCAAGCAGTTGTGGCGTTCAATCACAGCGCAATATCGCTCCCCATTCACATTTATCATTACACCGTTTTTATTTTGAAAGAACACGGTCCAACTATTCTGTTTATTCACAAATTCATTCAAATGAAAATGTACTTCGTCACTCATTTCTTATCGTCACAGTGATCGATAATTGATTTTGATAAAATATTTTAACGATTAAAATATTTTTCCATAATAAATTTGTCACGTGTCTACTTCACAACCGCCAAATAGGAACTCGTCATGACTAAGGTTTACCAAAATGGCGTCAAAACAAAGTAGTATACCTTCCCAGCGTACATCCTGTATTTTCTTGTAAAGCGAATGTTCAGACGTCTTATTCTAATTTCAAACTTTAAATGGTTAAAAATCTCACCTTTCTTAGTAATAAGATTGTGGCTGTGATATAATGTGACCAGTGGGCCACTTTTTGCAAGCACTACAAACGCTGTGCATTTCTCTTTAACATATTGTTCATCAGACTGTCACTTTTAATGGATGCAACGGTGACTGTTGAATAATAAGAGATATCGGCTCTGCAGTCGTGTGCCAGCAAAAATCGATGTTAAGTAATTAATATGACTTTTATTTGGGTACGGTTTTCCGTCGACCCTCGTCAAATTTGGTTTGTGAACAAACCGGTTTCGGCTGTTTGCCATCTTCAGTGTTCAGTGTTAATTAATATGATTTTGTATTCGATTTTCTTGTATCAGTAGTTTTGTGTTAACATTAAATTTAAATTGGAATAAAAGCGCATTAGCTGGTGTTATCTTTCACTTTAGACAGTCTGTGTTTTATGTACGATGACATAAATAATTCTTAAATAGTAAATAATAATTCTTAAATCTCTTGCCCAAGTATATTTAAACTCAGTCCTCAAACACAGTTGAAACCAAATGATTGTTTTCATTTTATTTCTAGTTGATAAACAACATGTTTGAGCACATAAATTCAAGTTCCACATAGAGATTAATAATAGCTTGTTCATACTTGTATGGATGTAAAATTATAAACATTTTCCTCAACAATGATAACTTTTTAAGATCATTTAAGAATATTGTTACGAATGCGTCTTGCTTAAGTTTTAAAAGAAAATAATTAAGCAATAAAGTAAACTACTGGGTATTTTGTTTACTAAAGGCGTGGCTTTCTAAGAAAACTTATGCATGCAAGACAACAACAAATTTCTAGTTACAAGCTGCGTAGAAATTTTATGCACGCAAGACAACAACAAATTTCTGCGTAGACATTTTGTACTGGCAAGACAACAACGAATCGGTATGCTGTTTACTAACTGCGTAGTTTTCTAAGCAAACTTATCTACACAAGACAACAACAACTATCTTTAAATAAATTCGAGGAAGAAACTTTATCAGTATAAAAACAAAAATACACACAGACATACAGGCGCCTATACATTGAATGAACAGCATACAACAACAAAATCTGATACAAGGGGAGTAGAAGATTTTTCATTTTTCTAAACTTTTAATGGACAAATATAAAAGGCAGCGTCTGAGTGGATAGTTACTTGAAAAATAAACCTCGTGAAGTCAAGACGTTCATCTTAAGTAAATTCTTCTGTAGTGTCAACTTTGTGTGTAGTTAAAGTAAATAAACTTGTAATTAATTTTAAAAACTCTAAAATCTGGTGTTATTTATTTTGCAATAAAGAACTCACAAGGAAGCCTTTATAAATGGTATGAACGTAAAAATATATTGAAGAAAAATGGTTCCAAAACGCTATCTTGGTGTCAACTACTTTTCCTCTTGAAAATTTGGACAAACTGTTTCTTATTTTGTAAGTATGAGGGAAAACGCTTTCGAAAGATCAGGATAGCTGCATACAACTCTGCTGCTACCCTCATCTAATATTTTGTAAATGTAATTATGAACATTTATGTCTACTTCTTCTGTGTCACATTATCTTCGAAATCCTCTTTGGCTAGGAGTTAGTAAATTGTTTTCTTTTAAAAACGGTGATAATTGGTCATGTAGGAGTTTTTTACAAATAGTCTCAATTATAGGCAGAATTAAAATTGGATAGTATTTTATGACTCACCATACAATAAACTCTGAATCGGATATGTTAAGAGACATCAATCAAGGTTTTAATTTACTTAAAGAATATTTTAATTGCGGCTATTAATATTTTTTTTGTTAGTTTCTTCTACTTTAGATGGCTTCAGCGGTTTGCTAAAGAAAATTTTGGCTACCCTTAATGTCAAATCTAGGCAAATAATCAAAAGCCTGTCTGTTTGGCTGCCTCTCTGCCTGTGTCACTGTCTCTAATACTTACGGCTTATAGTAAATACGTTTTACTGTCTAAATATCTGTCTGTCTGTTTGTCTCAGAAAGTCTGTAAATGGTATGAACGTAAATGGTATGAACGACTGTTACATTGACATGACTACCATAAATGTTATACATGCGTATGTATATATATATATATATGTGAGTGTGTGTGAATGTGTGTGTTTAAAATGCATATGAGAACGTTAACATGTGCATGTGATACAATCTAAAATGCAAACACATTTGCTGACAAACAAAAAATACATTCCAAATAACCATATACACAACCAGAGAGTATTTTGTAAAATAGTTTTGCCCAGTTTCTTCTTATTTTTGTTTTTGTTTCATAGTCGTTATACTCGTATTATTCATTCTACACATCTTTACGCATCATCATTTTATTATCTGTTTGGCAAAACAGACAGTTTGACTGTGTACGTTGGCTTGGCTTTGGCTTGGTTTAGTTCAGTTTGATTTCGTTTAGCTTGACTAACGTGTCTATCAGTCTGTCATTTCATTTACACTTTTCATAAATACAAGCAGTACGATGATAAGGTTAAATAACTATTTTCCTTGTCTCTGATTGACTTTTATTTTAATAGTTGCAAGTTTTTTTTAGTTTTCTAAAATTTGAGACTAAAAATAAAATGTATGAGTGTGTGTGCGTATATTTTAAAAGCAGCTACACCCGTTTTAAGTTTTTCCAATTTCCATAAAAAGTGTGGGTTGTTGGATATTTATTTATTTGAGTATCTTTTTTTTTCCTTTTCGTCTTCTTTATAAAGTCTTTCCAGCCTTTTTTTAAAGCTGTTTTGAAATTAAGATCAAAAACCAGCTTAAAATTGATATTTTTTCTAGAGTGAGTTTGTCTGTCACTTTGGGATTTTTCGTTGACGATCTATTGATTGATCTTTTTCATAATTCCTATGTCTTTTGTATTTAAATAAACAATAAAGCCAACAAAGCATGTAATTTTTTGCTGGCTTTTGTCATAAAACACTTATGTATGTGACTGTTTTTCTACGTTTGTCTGTCATTGTCAGGCCTGTAAACTAGTTTCACCACCACATGTGAGGTCTTTGCCTATTGTAAAATTAGATTTTTTTTTTGTTTTTGTTTTTAGTTTAGAGAGATTTATTGGGGATTAACAAATTGCTTTAAATTTTTTTTTTATTGTTGTTTTTATTATTTTTTTTTTGTCATTGATATTCTTTTACAAGATTAAATTTTCTAAAAATCCTTAAATGAAACCCCTAATTATTCCATTTCCTTAAGTTTACGTAAATCTTTCCTTTCACTTTGTTGGATTTATTTTTTAAATTTAACTTTATGTATTTCAACGTTATTTCCGCTGCTCAAAGACTGTTTTTTTTATTTTATTTGGTTTTAAGTCATTTAAGTTGTTTTAGTTTTAAGTGCCTTTTTTATTTTTATTTCTGTTTCGTATTTAAATCAGTTTAAAGTGCTCCAATTTCACACTTTTAACTTTTTTTTAAAGATTTTTAATGCGTTTTTAAATAATAGTTAATAGGAAAAAATTCATATATAAAACCATAAGTCTAAGGTGATAACCATGTAATATTTGTAAATAGTACAGTGTAAGAAAAATTTATTCAATTTTATATTTTTCGAATTTAAAATATAATTATTTTACTTTGAAAATAATCCTAAAAAAACAAAATTTATATTTCGAAATTAAGTTCGAAAATTCGAAAATATTTTTAAAATTTATAATTTATCATTTTTATATAACATATCAAATTTATTTTACAAAAATTTTCGCTTCATACGAAATATAATCCAAAAATTTAATTTTTAAAATTTAAATTTTTTTTTTATTTATCTTAAATAAATATCTTTTTTTCTTTTTAGCGATCTTTTTTATATATTTTTTTCTTTTCGATATTTCGCTTTCCTTTGGAAAGCTTCTTCAGGAAAAATTTTTTTCCAAAGGAAAGCGAAATATCGAAAAGAAAAAAATATATAAAAAAGATTTTTAATTTTTAAAATTGTTTAAATTTAAAATTTTTATACTTAAGGCTAGATCTGATGGAAAAACACTTTAGGCTTAAAAATTTAATAATCTTCATAACAACAAAATCGAGTTTTGATATATTTCGAAAATACCATGAAAACATTTAAATTTCGCACTTTACGTATTTTTTTACTAAACTTATTTTAATAATTGTATATTTGAACGGAATTTATGAAATTGAAAATTAATCTTTTAAATGCTAAAATATCATTTTTTAACAATTGTGAAAATAACTTCAAATGTTTTTCAAAATATATAAAAATTCAATTATTTAACTTCAAAAAATTATTTTAACTACATTAAGTGATCTTATATTTAAACTAAAATATAACTTCTTAAGAATTTCGAAAATTAGTTCGACTTTTTCAAAATATAAAAAATTAATACAAAAAAATTTTATTTTTTTTTAAATATAATTTTTTAACAATTTCAAAAATATTTTTTTTTTAAATATATAAAAATTGAATTCTTTAATATAGAAAATTAATATTTTTTAGTAATTAATTTTAAGCACTTGGTCTTATTTAATAAAAAATTTTTTTAAAAAACTTTATTTTTTATTATTTTTTCGATATTTCGCCACACCGTTGGTTGGCATTATCAGGAAAAACAAAAATAATGAAAATAAATTTTAAATGTCAGATCGATTAAAATATAATTTGTTAAAAATTTCAAAAATTAATTCGAATTTTTCAAAATATAAAAAAGTCATTTATTTATTTAAAAAAATTTATTTTAAAATATAATTTTAATAATTTAATTTAAAATATAATTTTTTAAAAATTTCAATTATTTAACTTAAAAAATGAATTTTAACTAAATTTAAATGTAAAATCGATTAAAATATAATTTCTTAAGAATTCCGAAAATTAAGTCGAATTTTTTAAAACATAAAAAATTAATACAAAAAATTTTAGAAACTTTATTTTTTGTTTTTTTTTAGATCAAAAAATTTTTTTTAATTTTGATTAATTATTTATATTTTTTTTTTTTTGATTTTCCTGATGATGCCAATCAATGGTTTGGCGAAATATTGAAAAAATAATAAAAAATAAAAGTTTTTAAAGCTTTTATTAAATAATAACCAAGCACTAGGTTATTATTAACTACTAAAAAAAATAAAATATAAAAAAGGTCAAATAACTATAATTATTATATTTAATACAAAAAAATTATTATTTTTTTTAAATATAATTTTTTTTAAATTTCGAATATATTTTTTTTTAAATATATAAAAATTCAATTATTTAACATAGAAAATTAATTTAAATTAATGTCAGATCGATTAAAATATATTTTGTTAAAAATTTCAAAAATTAATTCGAATTTTTCAAAATAGAAACAAGTCATATATTTAACTTAAAAAATTTATTTTAAATCAAAGTTAGTGTAATATCGATATATATCGATTATTTAACAGTTTCAATTATTTAACTTAAAAAATTGAATTTTAACTGAATTTAAAAATAAAATCGATTTAAATATAATTTCGTAACATTTTTGAAAACTAGTTTTCGAAACATATAAAAATTCAATTATTTAACTTAAAAGTTGTAAAGTGCAAAATCCATATGTAGCTTAATTCGAAAATTCGCAATAAAGTAGAAAAGTGTAAATAAATGTATATAAAATCAGTTTTCTATTATAAAAATAAATGTTGGCCATATTACGAAATTATTGTCGAATGTTTTTGCTTTTAAGGCCAAAGTAATTTTGTTTTTTTTTTCTAATTTCACACTGCTGTTTTTTAATAATCTTTTTATCGAAATGCCTTAAACGGAAAATAAATGTTAAATTTTAGAATAATGATTAGGCATGTTTTAGTATGCTAAAAAAATGTCATGAAGTTTTGCCCTTAAAATAGGAGTTTTTAACAAATTCGAAAATAAGTTCGAATTTTTTTCGAATATACAAAATTTCAATTATTTAACTAAGGAAATTGATTTTAACTTAATTAAAGCGTAAAATCGAAATTATTCTAATATACCATAATCCAGAATAAGTTTATTAAAATTTAAACATATTTCGAAATCATTGTCGAATGCTTAGAAATATTAAAACTACCAATATTACTTTACCTTCTTTATATTTTTAAATTTTACACTTTTCAATTAAAAATAAGTTTTTAAGTTTTTGACAATTTCGAAAATAAGTTCGAATTTTTTAAAATTATATAAAAATTAAAATTAAGACATTAATTTTAATTAAATTTAAATGTAAAATCGATTAAAATATAATTTCGTAATAATTTCGAAAATTAAACGAATTTTTGGAAATATATAAAAATTAAAATATTTAACATGAAAAGTGTAAGAGTAAATTCGAAATGTAGCTTATGTTCGAAAATTCGAAATTAAGTTCGTGAGTTTGTATACGTGCATAAAAATAATTTTTTTTTTGCATTAAAAAATTAAAATTTAACCATATTTCGAAAGCATTGTCGAATGCTTGGATGTACTAAAATTATCGACTTTACTTTCACCATTTTTTCATTGTATTTTTAAATTTCACACTTTGTGTTGTTTTTTTTTTTTTCTTACTAAACTGCAATTAAAAATAAGTTTTAAAATGTAAGCTTTTGGCAATTTCGAAAATAAGTTCGAATTTTTCAAAATATACAAAAACTAAAATTAAGAAATTAATTTTAATTAAATTTAAATGTAAAATCGCTTAAAATACAATATAATTTCATAACACTTTCGTACATTTTTTTGAAGATTTCGAAATATATAAAAATTCAAATACTTATTTTGAAAAGTATAAGTGTAAAATCGAAATGTAGCTTATATTCGGAAATTCGAAATAAACTTCGTCCAACAACATAATAAAATAAAAGATATATATAAATATATATTTAAATTAAAAAATTAATACAAAATTATTTTCGAATGCTTAAACATACTAAAACTAACAAATTCAATTACGCCAATTTTTTTGCGTTTTTGAGTGGAAAATAACAATTTTCTTGCATTAAGATAAAAATCTTTAGAATTTTCAAGGCCAGAAACTTCGAATATAAAAAACCACTCCAATTTTTAATAAACAATTTTAAACAAGATTTGTTAATAGTTTTTTTTTAAATAAATTTCTTGAACTCTATAATTCGAAATTTAGACGACACTGGATTCATTATTTTCGATGTAAATATAAATGACAAATTTTTACTTTTTCTAAACTTGTTAGTGGATAAAAAAACCAATGAAAATAACCGAACAACATGTGTCAAATATCAAAACCCAACAAATAAGTGGGAAGCTTGGATTTTTTCAGTGTACTTTTTTAATCCAGGACCCTATTTTTATGACTATTTTTTTTTTCTTTAACTTAAATGTTTTTGCTTTAATTTTTTGTTAACTCTGCTATTTAAAGTTTAAGTTGGTTTTTTGTAATCAAATCGTAACAAAACTGTAAAAAACCTTTTTTTTATTTAAGTTTAAGAGTTTTTTTTTGTTCTATTAAAAAAAGTGAAAAATGAATAACAAAAACAAATAAAAACAGCAATTCTAACAACACGAGTGCCAGCAATAAACTTTGGTCATAAAAACTGAACTGAACAACAAAAAAAAAATTAAAGCAAAATATAACCACATTCATGTTCTTCTTCTAGTTACTGCAAACATTCACTGGATTTTATTTTAACTGCTCTCATGCAGCACACTTGTGCACTGCACTTGACTATTTGTATGCACCAGTTACAAGTATTTTTGGTTTAATATTTTTGTTCTTTTTTTTTCGTTGTTATTTGTGTATGTGGAAAAAAAAGCAAACAAAACCCATTGTGCTGGTACCACTTTTTCATAGGAATTGTTTGATGGTTTTAGAGGTTTTGCTGGTAAATTTGTAGAAAAGTTGTGATTTTATTTTTTCGTGCTATTAGTGTTTTATAGTGTTTTAATGTTGAATATGAGATTTTCTTTAATGTATACGAAATTGGTTATTTTGTTTTACAAATTATGCCAGGATCAGAATTTATTGAGACTTAAAAAAAAACAAAAAATCATTTAAGTATTTCTAAGAATTTCAAAAACAAGAAATTTGTTAAAGGAAAAGAATATTATGTTGCAAAAGTTGTCTGGCAAAAGTAAAGCAATTTTTACTATTCAATTTTATTTCTACAATTAAAGGATTGGGAGGAAGGGTTACAACATTATTAAAACAAAATATAAAAATTTTGAAATATTTTTTTCTTTAAAAATTAAAAGAAAAAAAAATATTTCTTTAAAAGTTTATGAAGTCTCTGCAATTAAATGAAATATCCGGTGTGAACTTTAAACAAAATTTTGTAAAAATTTCAAAACAAATCCAGTATTTCAAGTCCTCCACGTTCTTTTCCATCACTCTATTAAACTTTTAATAATCAAAGGTTAAGCAAATTTTTTTAATTGGGACAAAATAATTTTTTTAAACGACTATAATGTTTTTCTTGCAACCAAGTATATCGTTGGAGAAAACATAATCCGAAAAAGGTAATATACCTTCTTCTTTCTCTTCCACGTTTTATCGTTCTTAGATTTGTTTTCTAAGTTGCATCATAATGTTAACAAAAATTGCTGTAATTAATTTCCTATTACCGATAGGACGTCACTTAAGGCAATGCACCTAGAGAACAAAAAAAATTAATAACGATTGTTTTTTTGTAGTGGCATAGAATTTAAGTTAACAGCAGTTTTTTTACCTGGCGGCTATTTTGCCAGCTGTCAAGTGAATTTTGTTTGATTTGATTTAGCATTTCAACATGAATAAACTGGCGCCTGAACAAGGTTTTTAAATTGTCCAAATTTATTTTGATAATCAGGCCCTGTTCGAAATACGTATTGCGCACTGCGTCCATTTTATAGTCTATTAATTTGATAAACTAATAACATTTTTTCACACCACATTTACTCTAAACGATAATACGCATCCGCAGAGAGGCCTTACAGGTCGTACGACCTCTCCGTACGTCGTCTGATGCGTCATAGCTGTAGGGCATAGCGTAGAGGAAGACGCGACTCGGTCTAGCCGCCATCGTGCGCAGAAATTGGGTTTGTGTGTATCCATTCACTTTATGGAATATTATGCCAAAAGATCTTGCTTTAAGTGCTTGCAAAATCCAACTTGAAGCCATAAGACTAACTAACAACACGTAGACTCGGTGAATGGGTCCAAAACAAGATTGCCGCTGATTTCGAATTTCCATAAGCGAGTTGTATTTAGCGATGGAGTTAACTTTTTTTGAATGAAAATGTCAATAAAAAAAACTCCCATTTTTTGAGTGATGGTAATGCTCGAGTGTTAAAAGACCGTTATATGCAAAAAAATTTACTGTTTGGTGTGTTTCAGGGGCTGTTGAAATCATTGCTCAGCACTTCTTCAAAAATGAAGTTGTTCAGAATGTTACAGTTAATGCTGATCGCTGATATTAATAACCATGGCACTCATGGTTACAGCCTTTTTCTTTTATCAAATCGACGGTTATGATATGCAGAAGCTTTGATTTCCACCAGATGGCGCAATATGTCACACAATTTTTTTGTTGTTTTTAAAGAGAAGTAAGCACTTCAGGCAACAATGCCTATTTAGTCAAGTACCGTACTACATTCTTTAGGAAGGGGATAGAGAAGAGATGCGATAGGTGGTGAAAGTAGAAGGATAGTTACGGAAATTAACTGTCGTATAAGACAGCTTAGTGACCAGCGACCATGCCTTCATCTCTGGACAGCCCCACCGACAGTTAATTTTTCTTTGTAGTGAAAAAACCAAGGTCTTTGTTGGGAATCGAACCCACAACACCCAGTCATGTAAGCTAACACACTACCTGCTAGCCTGCAGGGGCACGTATATAAATGTTACACAATTTGTGAAACAATTGATTTATTGAAGGAAATAATTAGTAATCACTTAGTTTCAGGTGACGCGTAAATTGGCCTAAAAAATCGGGATTTAAAGCTGCTAGATTATTTTTTTGTAGGGCATATGTGAAGTCGCTATACTACGCCGATTAACTGGAAATAGTTGACCACTTGGAGGACAACATTTGTCGCGTTATTGCTACACATGTTGAAAAAAGTCATCTAAAATTGGACGTTCAAACCAGCCATGCCGATCTTATGTCAAAAGACATATTCGAAATATAATTGCAGAAGATTAAAGTAAATTTCCTGTCAATCTAAAAAATTCATCTTTGTTTTATTCCGACCATTTCAAAGTCGTATACTTCTGTTAAAAAGAAAACCATTTGCATGCACTTCATGACCTTATTTTTAACATGTTTATGCATGCTCCAGTAGATGTAAAAAAATAGCCAGGTTTACAAAAACTCATGCTTATGATTTTCTCACGAGAAAACATAACTCAGCATTGACAAAAAAAAATTAGTCACCATTAGGCGTGATTTCGTGTTGGGTGGGAATATTTGAGGTTAGGAAGTAAATTGTCTGTCAAATGAGTAAGTGCCAAGCATTGACCACTCATCCTTTTACATTTATTTAGGAAGAAGTTGCGAAATTTTTCACCTAAGAATTTCAATTGTGAAAATTTCACGGTATCACATCGCACATTTGAACCTATTTTTCCTTGTAATCAGAAACTTTCTGAGACCGCTGTGCGTAATTTAATCGCTTAACTCGAGGCTTAACGTATTGTTCTCGTAGTGGCCGTGGCCATAGGAACATAGCGGTTGTACAACAAAGTGTTGAGAATAAGTCTGTAACTCGTCAAACTTCAAAACACTTGGGCGTCACTAAAGGCATTTTGAACAACATTTCGCATAAAGATGTTCATCTTCACGATTATAAAGTTCAACTCATTTAAGATTAAAGCCGACCGACCATTGTTTGCAAAGAAGGTCCGTGAATTGGGTGTTTAAAAAACCGAAGGAAACAAGACATTTTTCAACGAAATAATATTTAATGATTAGGCTCACTTTCACTAAACAAAACAATTTTGCGTCACTAAAGGCATTTTGAACAACATTTTGCATAAAGATGTTCATCTTCACGATTATAAAGTTCAACTCATTTAAGATTAAAGCCGACCGACCATTGTTTGCAAAGAAGCTCCATGAATTGGGTGTTTAAAAAACCGAAGGAAACAAGACATTTTTCAACGAAATCATATTTAATGATGAGGCTCACTTTCACTAAACAAAACTGTTTCATTTGGGGCCCACAGAATGCAGAAAATATTACATCTAAAGTAAGTTACCGTATGGTGCGTTTTGTGGTATGGCGGCTTCATCGGGCTGTATTTTTTTTTATCGAAAATGAGCAGGGAAATGCCGTCATCATGAATTCCCGCGCTATCCAATCATGATAATCAATTTCTTGTGGCGACGATTGGCTGATGACGACATCTTTGGTGACCTTTGGTTTCAGCAAGACGATGCGAAAATTTACACAGCCACACAAAACAATTCAGTAATTCCATCAGAAATTTTTTGGTTGCGTAATTTTTCGACTTGGCAATATCAGTGGGCCACCTCGTTCTTGCGATTATTTTCTATGTGGTTATGGGAAAACAATTCGGAACAAATTAGAAATAATTGCCGCCATGAAAGATGAAATTAAAAATTTTAAATATTTGGACATTTGCTGACATGCTCGAGGCGGATATTTCTCCGACATTATACTCCATTGAACTTAATTTTTTCTTTACGTTGGTATCAATAAAGCTACGTTGTTGGTAAAGTCAGTGTTTTAAGCCAATTTACTTCCTAACCTCAAATTTACCCACCCCTTATAACACTTTAATTGTAATCTTCATATGTGATTACATATTTTTGATTTGGTCTTTTAGCGATTTAGCAGCCAACAGAGTGAACAGAAGTTTTCATACATGAAATTCCATCTAGTCAAATATGGAAAGTGACGGTTAAGTGAATTAAACGTTTTGCAGTGCTAAAATCTCTAAAATACGTTTAAAAATCGTAAAACAATTTTAGTCCATTAACTTTTACTTTGTTAAAGCAATTATTTTTTTTTTGCTATACCTTTAAAGCTTTATGAAGTTTTTATTTATTTCAGTTAAATTAGTTTTAAAGCTAATTTTTGCAAACAAAAAAAATGCATTATTATCTTTTATTTTATTTAAAACCGCTTTTAAATCATTAAAAAAAGTATTCAAAATTAATCATTTCACACCTTTTTATACGAAAAAAAGACACCACCTTTGCCAATTTTCAGTTTTTGATGGGTTTTTTCTTGTATTCAATTTATGACAAACAGTAAAAAATTTCAAATTGCTCGTAACATCAATCAAGTCAACAAATAAAAATTTTACAACTCAAAAACAAAAATTATTACTCTCCAACGACTAATTTTGGCATTAAGTTGGTTGATTTTACAGTTTCTATAATAAAAAAATTTATATGAATGTTTGAAACATGTGTTTGGAAGTGTGTGTGTGAGTGAAGAGTGCATGTTTTATATTTAAAACAAGCTAATAAACATTTTAAGCAAAATGTTAGGCAACATCCTTCCCAGCTTCCAAAAAGTGGGAACGATAAGCAAAATATTTGCAGAAAATGCCAGCATGTCAACAGAGAGAAATAGAGAGAGAGAGGGAGGGAGGGAGAGCGACAGGAATACAAAACAGAGATATAAAATTGCAGAATTTCACTTTATTTAAGACCGTTCGTATTTCATAAAAATAAATTTTTAATATAAAACAGGATATATTTACACATACACAAACATTTACACATGCACATGAGTGTGCATATGTGATTTTTATCAATCTGTATTGAAGCATAAATCACAACTTTTAAGGACATTTTATGCGAATGTTTATAAATGTTTAAAAATTTAAAGAATTAACGTCCATAAATTTCGCATCAAAAAGTTTTAGAATAACAAAAACAAAAAAAAAAAATATAATAAAAGTAGAAAATAAAATAACAAGCGAAAACAAAATCCTTTAGCGTAATTAAAAATTTTAATACGAAAAATGAAATTAAAAATATGGTTACAAGAACCATTATATGGTCTCGGTAACAATATATGGTTACAGTAAATAACTTATTGCTGCTTTAAACATATAATCGCAGAGTCAATTTCCAGCTGTGCTTATTAGTAGACAAAAAGAAACCGGTATGCAGACTTCATGACATGTCTGATACCTTAAATCGAATGTCAAACAAATTAAGTGTTTTAGATGGGACGAGTTCAGGATTAATTCAGAGTACCGTAAGGATCCATTCTTTCTTTTACTCTATTTTTTACTTTTTTAAACGAATCTTGCGCAGATGAAAATATCATTTGTCATTCGTATTCAATTAGAAATAGACCGAACCAGTTGGAGTAGAGTTCCAAAAGGCGGAACATGAATGATATGCTCAATCACGATCTCGTAACTAAGTCCGAATTGGGTCAAGCGAATAGGGTCGATTTTAATGCCCGTAAGACGTAAAGTAGTTCGCTTACGCATAGATCTGTGTTCAAAAAAAATGCTTCACCTGTAACTATGTGTGATATGGGTAATACGGAATCAGAAGCCAGAAAATTCGGTGTGATGTTTGATAGACTAAACACATTTTTCAGGTTTCTAAAGAAACTTTCAAGTGTGCCTCGACTTTCTAAAACGGTGTAATAGATACTTCACTCTATCCGATCTTCGTACTATTTATACCGCCTATATCCGTCCAAAAATGGAATACAACTCTCATGTATGGTCTAGCATCTCAAAGTCTATTTTGGAGATGCTCGACTGCGTACAGGAGATGGCCAAGAGGCTTATTGGGGATTGTATGGTATCCAACTCTATTGGATTCTGTAGAGCATCGACACAATGTGAGATGTATTTCACTGTTTTATCGTTGCTACAATGGTAAGTGCTCTAACGAAATTAGGGAACTTGTTCCCGAAACTCGTACATTTTTGTATTTGACTCGATTTTCATTGAGAGCACATCCATTTCTGGTCGATTGGCCAGTGAATCGCACTACGTATTACAGGGAGAATTCTGTTTTCAGCAGAACAGCCCGTATGTGGAATAAACTCCCTCCAAAGGTCTTTCCTATCACTTTCAATTTTAGAAAATTCAAATCGAATGTTCACGAACACTACTCCGTCGTTCCTCCTTCGCATAACCTAATTTCCTAGTTCTGGTACAATCCATTGCATGCATGAGTAGGGGTCATCCCCTGAGTGCTGGACAAAAACAGGAAAAAAAGGAGTTAAAACTTAATAATTGTACAGAAATCAATGATTACTCGGAAGGATACTTAGAAGTTTGAAGGGCAAGTCAATAAAACTCATTTGTATTTGCTAAATTTCAAAAAATATCGTGTGGGCAAATTTGAGGTTAGAAAGTAAATTGTCTGTCAAATGATTAACTGTCAAGAATTGAGCCATCATCCGTTGCGCTCCTTCTCTCTCTCCCTCTCTCTCTCTTTTACATTTCGCCTTTAAAATATCGCGTTATAGTGGTCTCTCAAAAAATATTTGATTGTAATTTTAGACACAAAAAAGTCACCTAGATATGATAAGGTTGAAATTTGCAGGAGAAAAAGGGATTCTTATTCGAAAGGTTGTTCCTTAAAAAGGGAGAAGATGTTGTGAAACTTTAAGCAGGGAACATTACACTGTTCAGCAAAGAATTGTTATTGTGAAAAATGGTAAAAATTCTTAAAATTGGAGCAGCTTTTCCTGGTAATAAACATTCTTCGGCGATCGCTGTATGTAATTGAATCGCTAAGTTTGAGGCTCTCGGTATGCGTGATAAGATTTACATCTGTATCTAGCTGTGTAAACCATAACCAGATGGTGGATCATACGGCTGTGAATGAAATGCTGGCATCAGTGAACTTTGGTTTTAGCAAGACGAAGCTACAAGCCACACAGTCACATAAAAAATTCATTTAATACATGAGAAATTTCCCGGTCGAGTAATTTTTCGATTTGTCGATGTCAATTGGCGGCTTCGTTTTTGTGATTTAACGCCGCTGGATTATATTCTTTGAAGCGATTTGAAAAATGGGGTCTGCTCGAATAATCCACAAACAGCTGACACTCTGAAACATAAAAATCAAGCTGGATTGACGAGATATATGAAACTTTGTTACAAAATGTGCTTCCAAATGTTTTAAAAAGAGCGGGCTTATACCCAAATACTAGAAAAGGATATTTATTCCACTGTTAATTCATAATTTATAGCTTTCAGTGGTGTCAATGAAACTGATTTTGTTAAGAAAAAGTTTGCATTTTAAGCCAATTTACTTTCCAACCTTAAATTTGGCCACCCACTATGTTGTACGATTTTTCTGAAAAATTCATTCGCTTTAAACACTTTTACACATTTGACTCGTTTAATCTGTTGGCTCATTGATATGAAATCCTAACTCAATATGAACTCTTTATCCATTTGAACTATTTTTTTTTTGTTTTGGTTTATTCAAATATTTTCCACAGCAATTAAAAGCAAAACATTTAAAAATGTCAGCTCGTTTTCGTTCTGACAGTTTCTGCCATACAAATCTTTCTAAATGCTTTAAAATTATCTGCAAAAAAGATTTTTCTCTCAGTGATTGTGTTTTGCATAAAATAATATTATTTTCATTTTCATTTTTATTGTTGTCCTTGTTGCTGTTGTTGCTTTGGATTTTTTTTTTCATTTTATGAAACAAGTTTTTTGTTTTCATTTATATTTAGGAGATAAAGTCTCAAATCTGTTTCCGCATCATGCATGAATGTGTGTGGAAAATAAAATAGTTGTTTTGTTTTTGTGGATATGTGTGTGTATGTATGTTCATGTGTACGTGTGCAATAGAATTTTTGGGATTTTTGGAATTTTTTTATAATAATAACAAAAACACATCCGCTGAAACACTAACAAGCAAATACATACAAGAAAAATTTATTTATTTTCATATGCATACATAAATACATACATATGTTGTACATACATGCATACATACATATATTTCTGTTATCATTAATAACAAATCTATGTACAATGCAAATGTGAATTTCAAAAATCATTGCAATTTTTGTGACCAGCTTTTACATATATAAAACACACGATATATTCATATATATCGGGTGTTCTTTTTGTAGAGGTATAGAAATTTAAGTTGGCAACACTTTTTTAAATGGTGATTATTTTGTAAGCATTTTTCACAATTTAGTTTTCACGTTTACTCTAAATGATAATACGCATCCATAGAGAGGTCGTACAGAACGTACAAAAGAAGTCAAGCAGAAGCTGTAGGGTGTAGCGTAGGAAAAGATCCGAATCATTGTATTCATCATTCTGTACAGGAATTGGATTTGTCTCCATTCACATTATGAAAGCTTTTGCAGAAGGATCTGCTTTTGCGTGTGATTACAAAAACGAAACTCGTGCAAATTTCTGAAAATTTATTTTCTGCGTTGCGAAAAAACTATCAAAAAGTTTGTCAAACAACATGTCTAATGTAACGAGTAATGCAGCTCAGACATTATTTAATTTCCAAATTGCACTGGTAGCTTTAATCGTTTTCGAAAATATAACAAGACAGATCGTTTTGGTCATAACTTGTGGTGGCTACTTCGGTTGACTGTTTTGTAAATACCACGACAAGGCAAAGGACAAAATGGTGAAACTTCTGGGCCATTTTGCCAGCTGTCAAGTGATTTATGTTTAGTTTGCTTTGGTATTTCAACATTAATAAACCGAAATCTGAACAACGCTTCCAAATTGGTCCAAAAAACAAAATCTCCGCTTTAAAAACGACTTTTTAAAAGCGATTTTTTTTGCGGTGAAACTCACTTTTATTTAAATGGATACGACAAAGCTACCTTATTCGAAGTGATGATAATGTTTAAGAGTTTTTTTTTAAATACTGTTACATTCAGAAAAACTGCCTTTTTGGTATCATTTATGGGTTGGCGGAATCATTGGTCCGTAGTTTTATAAAAAGGAAGCTGGCCAGAATGTTACAGAGCCATGTTTACTGACTTTTTCGTACATCGATTGAACAAGCATTACGCACATTTATGGTCTTTATAGTACGTAACAGCTATTTAGATCTGTGCAACTGGGGGTATAAAGGGAGCCCAGTACCCTGAAGACAGGCAGGAAGTCAACTGGAAGCTCCACTTTATTTCCACGGGGATCAGTGAGCCCCAGAGTTCATTATTTGTCTCTTTAGACATTTAATAGTTCTCTGGCTGATCATTGAGGTTGGCCCCTATATGGGAGTAACATGGTGGTTGTGGTTTCGCGGCCCCATAACAGTATTATGGTGGCCAGGATCATCTCACTGATATTGACACGCAAAGTGAATGATCCAGTCCAGTGAGCATGCTAGACATGTGTTCTGGACAGGAATAGGAAAGTCTCCAACTCTTTAGCAAGGTGTGATGGTTTGCAGCCCTGTCCTGGAATCATTAAAGTTGCAACTATGTGCTTCTGTTGCTTAGAATTATGTCTTCGGCTATCTAGGACGCCTGTATGACGTTCCAAATTATGTACAGTGGTTTGTCCACCATCTGATTAAGGCTGCATAGCCAGCTGCGGATGTAAAACGAATCACACTCTGAACAAGCATTACGAGTAGGTGCTGTAGTTTCAACAAAAGGGTGCAACATATCACACAGCTCCTACCACAATTGATTTATTAAAGAAAACCTTTGATAACTGGAGAGGTTTACGTCTAGAACTCGTGAATTAGATTTCACAATCAAGAAAATATTCTGTGTGGTTAAGTGAAGTCCCGAAAAGCCTGAAACGATTTTTCACTTTCAGGACGTCATTTTTCGCATTATTGCCGGTATATGGTGAAAAATTTTGAAAAAAATTTATTGAAAATTCAGCTTCCAGATAACACTACGTCCTAACCTGCCGTCTGGTCATATGACAGAATTCATAATTAAATTAGAATGCCAAAAGGTGTTCTTACGATTAAACTAAATTTCATGACGATTACAAATATTAATAATTGTATTATTCTATTTCAACGTTCTATACCCCTGTAAGAAACACCCTTTATATAGATATGCTTTTTTCTTTTGTTTATATTTATTTTGTTTCTTAGTAATGTCCACAAAAATGCAAAATGATAAAATTTTTAAAAACTAAAATCCATAGGAGTGGATTTATTTTTATTATTCAAATGCACACACACACACACACACATACATACACACACGAATATTCATTTAGAATTGAGTGTGCCTGTATGTGTGTTGGATAAGTAGATAAATACTTAGTTAAGCTGAGTAAATTAGAGTCAAAATCTCACGACCAACAATATTAATTTTTTTGTCGATTGAACGAGTCGTTGAAAGAGTCACCCGTAAAAATAGTTTTAATCAAAATTTTTACAGAAAAAATTGTTATCTTTTCAACATATAAGCCGCACTTTCCGTGTTACTTGGTTAAGAATTAAAGACTTATTTCTGTATCTGGAGTTTCGAACATTTAACATTTTAAATGAGCCAAGCTCATTTTTGGAGGATGAGTTCTATTCTTAAAAACTTAATTTCTGGTTTTCACCAATGCGGCCTGGAGACTGCGGCCTTGATTCTCTATTTTCAATATTATTTTTTTTAATTCTTTTTAAGATTTAAGTCTTTATTTTCTAATATAAATTCTTCATTCATACAATTGTGTGGCCTCTAAGCCAGCAAAGATTTATATTTATATATAGGTAAAGACTTTTACTCAAATATGGCGATAACAGTGCTGCCTGCAAGATAAACCATTTTGCTCTCCCTCTCTTTTCGCATACAATTCTAAATTTTTAAGTCCAATATTTTGATGGTTTTTAATCTTGTGTGATATAACTCCTTGATGACAAAATCTTTCTTAGGTTTGGGATATTGTTTTTTGCACTTTGAAATATTTAAATTAGTTTTTTTTTGTTAATAGAAGCAATTCTATATCATGAATCGTTCATGAATCAAGAATTTAATAATTAATTTAAGAAATTGTTTGGATTTGCTTCGCCAATAAATGAAATACTGTTGTGATTTCTTTCGGCTGCTCGTTCGACATGATCGTCGAGTGCTTTCGAATAGCCAGCAAAATGACGGTTTACACCGAAAGAAATCACAGCAGTATTTTATTTATGGGCGGAGCAAATCCAAACAGCTTCTTAAATTAATTATAAAATTTTTGATTCGTGAACCGGCGAGCGCTTTCTCTCATACCGAACGATTAGCCAACAATAACGGTTTACACTGAAAGAAATGACAACAGTAGTTTAAGAAGTTCCGTTGCTACCGCACTATCGGCGTCGCTTTGCAACAGGTCTTTTAAATCTAAAATAAATAGCTGCATACAAATCAACACTTGTATTTACAATCGATACAAAGCTTGTAAATTACACCGGCAGAAAGAATAAGTGCAGTATTTAGCAAAACATTCTTCACAATTTTAAACAAGTTGAAACAGAAAAAAAGAAATTGCCGGAAATCATAAGCTTTTCTAACAAGACCCAATGGGCTTGTTCCCCAAGGAGTTTTGATTTGTCTTTTTTTTTATTAAATGTTTTTTTTTCAATGTAAATGGTGTAGATATGGTCTATAAGATGCTTTTCTACTACAGTTAAGAAAGAAAAATCAATAGATGGAAAATAATGGGTGGGCAAATTTGAAGTTAGGAAGTAAATTGTCTGTCAAATAATTAAATGTCAGGAATAGAGCTATCATCCTATGACATTTATTTAGTAAAAAGAAAAAAAATATTTAGCATGTTACATTATACTATTGACTAATGAATTTTAATTGAGAAAATTTGCTAACAAAATGATGAAAATTTCACCATTTCAGTGATACGAGATTTTGTAAAATTCGAGCAACTTTTCCTGGTAATTAGGCTTCTTCTAAATTAATCACTAAATTCTAAGCTCACGGTAGTGTTACTAACAAGACACTAAAATATGAAGAATTTTTAAAAAGCTAAAAAAAGTTTGTATTAGAGAGGTTGCCATATTTTAAAATTGTGTTTTTACACAAGCCAGCATACGTTTGTAAGTTTAACAAGGATAAATATTTATCCAGAAGAGGATTATATTTTAACGTTGGCTGGGTTTTTTGTGGTTTCTGAATTAATTTCCATATTTTAATGTTTCAACTTTTACATTGTGTGCAGGGTATGTGAGTGTGTGAGAGCGTTTGTGAGCGCGTGTTTATGTTGCTGTTATCAACACTGATATCTTCATATTGTTTTCTGTTAGTTATTGTGACTGTTCTGTCATATTTTTCCCAAAAAAAATTATAAAATAAAATCTGCATAAATAGAATTTTAACAAAAAAGAAAATAATTATTTATTTATGCAAAAATATCATATCAAACAAACACAACACAAAAATTTTAGGGAGTATAAAAAAAGAGCAAATCGGTAGCAGCAAAATATTTGCATATTCTGCCTTAATCCACTTAATTGTCAGTTGTTGAAGTTTCAATGAAATATATTTTTTTACTCTAATTTCAAAAGTCTCTCTTTTCATAAAAAACAAATTTTACATAATTTTTGTTAAGTCTTTTAGACTTTAGAGAATTAATTTCTGTTTATTCACTTGCTTTAAAACTATGTAAACGTGAGGTAAAATTTATGAGAGATTTAAAGAAAACAACAACAACAAAAATTATTTATTATTTTATATTTTTACCCATAAATATTTTTATATACAACATGTTTTCCAAAGGATTATTTATTTGTAGTTAGGTATGAGTAACTTACAGCCAGTGGCAGCCATTACAAAAAACAACCCACACCAATCGTTATAGTGTTCTCAAATATATAAAGATTTTCCGATACCAATAACAAGCAGTGAAAAGCATACATAAGTTTTCTACATGTCAAAGATATTTGAACAGAGATATGGCAAAATATATTTATCTGTACATAAAAATAAATTTATATATATTTCATACACTCAAAGAAAAATTATAATAATTACACATTAACACATGTAAAAAAAAATAATTATATTATCATAAAGTGCCTTAAAAGCTCTAAGGCATTCTCTTCTAAGGGTAATTGATATTTAGTTCGTTGATAATATCTCTTTGTTGTTGTTGCATGGCTATATTGAGCGCACTTTCGATAAAATTTGAGTCGATTTTTTTTGATAAAAATATCAACAATCACATACTTAACTGAAATAAAAATATGGCCACAAGAACCATTGTATGTTCTCGGTAACAATATATGGTTACGGTAAACGTAGAGCAATTTCCAGCTGTGCTTATTATTAGATAGAAAGAAAAGTCTGAGTAGACTTCATGACATGGCCGATACCTTAAATCTAATCTAACATAGGTATCGATGTCGAATAAATTAAGAGTTATAACTTAAAAATTATTAAAAAATAAATGATTAATAAGGAACACTGCTACCCGGAAATATACTTCGAAGTGTGAAGGGCAATTAAAAAAAATCATCTATATTTGATAATTTTCATTAAATATCGTGCGGGCAAATTTGAGGTTAGGATGTAAATTGTCTGCCAAATGATTAAGTGTCAAGAATTAAGCTGTCATCCTTTGACACTTATTGAGTTAAAAAATTGGGAAATTTTCACTATGGACAGGTTACAATCTTGAGCACCAAATTTTAATTGCGAAAATTTACTATCAAAATGGTGAAAATTTCATTGAATCCGTTGTAAAATTCGATCAGCTTTTCCTCGTAATCACACTCCATCTGAGACAGCTGTAAGTAATTTTATTGCTAAATTCGAGGCTTACGACATTGTTGCTTACAATAGACTAAAACAATAAGCCTATTTTGAGCATAGTGAAACAAACATAGCGGTTGTACAGGAAAGTGCTAAAAATGAGCCTGTAGTATCAGGGTTTGCAACAAGCGGGCATCACTAGAGCTACTTTGCGCAATATTTTGCATAAAGAAAAAGTCCACCATTATTTGTGTTAAGCGTTTGTGAATTGACTGTTTGAAAAATTGAACGAAGACAAAGCAATTTTTAATTATGTTCAGTGATGAGGCTCATTTTTTAATCACACTGTTATAAAAACAAACAAAGTTGTCACATATGGGGCTCACATAATCCACAAGCAGTCCTCGAAAAACCATAACATCCAAAGAAGTGATTGTCTTTGGCCACAATTGGCTAATGTTGTCATCAGTAACATTTTGCTTTAGCAAGAGGAGGTTGCCACAAGCCCAAACACTTTATTTATTGCATGAGAAATTTTCCGGTCGCATGATTTCTCAATTTAGCGATGTCAATTGAGCGTCTCGTTCTTCTAACTTAATGCCGCTGGAACAATCCACAAGCAACTAATACTCTGCAAAATGAAATTCGACGCTTAATTGACGAGATAAGCGAAGCTTTGCTGCACATTGTGGTTCAAAATTTTGGGTAAAGGCGGACGCCAACACGCTTAAGTAGATATTTGTCCAACGTCAGAGTCCACTAATAATTCCCGTACTTCTAATTTACACTGGTAAAAATAAAACTGAAGTTATCGAAAAAATTGTTCGTTTTTAGCCAATTTACTTTGCAACCTCAAATTTACCCATTATGTTTAGCTCTGTGACTTTTATCAGGTGATTGTCAAACTTCCATTTTTATTCATTACGGTCGCGTAATTTCTCAATTTATCAATGTCAATTGACCACCTCGTTCTTGTGATTTAACGTCGCTGGATTATTTTCTCTGGATCGAGTTTTCATTAACATCCCACAAAAAGTGATGCCCTGAAAGATGAAGTTTGGCGCTGCATTGACGAGATAAGTGAAGCTTTGTTGCAAAATGTGCTTCAAAATTTTGTGAAAAAAGTATTAGTCTACCGACCAAATTATATTCCATTCATAATTCCCATATTGTTTAATTCTTAATTTTTTCAACCTTTTTTGAGAATCTCAATTTTCTATATTCTATTTTTTTTATTTTTGGGCTACAGATCACCTGTAGCCAAATAGAAGATAAAAATTTAATTTCCATATTTCTACTTAAGTTGATATCAATAAAATTGCAATCTCGCCGAAAAAAATGTGTGTTTCAAGCCAATTTACCTCCTAACCTTAAATTTTCCCACAACTTATTGGAAGGAAATAAAGTCAATATTATACTTCACGACTATTCGTGAGAAACACAATTTTTTGTGACTCAGATAACTGCATATGATTCATAAATATCAGATAGAAGCATAACACAGGATAACGTCGTATACCAGAACACAACGCTTTTTCTCCCATAAATTTTGTGATTTCAAAAACGCCGTAGAATTAAATTTTGGCTGAGAGAAAAAGATACTGAGAGAATGAGAGAATAAGTGACGATTTTATATTAATTTCGATGATTTTATTTTTTTTATTTAAGATTTTGCTGCACTGATCATTTGAAATCATTTTTGCTGTTGTGGTAGATAGTAAAAATGTGTTAACTCCACTTTAACGGGCACAGATTTTTTTCTTTCTATGAAAAGTTTTAAAAGTTTTTCGAGTGTAATTTCTATTGGGGTTTTCAACAAAAAGTTTGTTATTCATTTGTGGCAACACCAACAACATGGTAATTTTGATATAGATGCATTGGAAATTGTTACAATGAATTTAATTTCGCACGAAAATCGCATTAAAATAATTAAAATCCACTATGAAAATGGTGGTCCCGTTTAAGTTACATTTGGTAAAATTCATGATATTTTCGGCCAACATAATCTTCCTTCTGAGACCGCCACTAAGAATTTGGTCTTTAAATTTGAGTCGGCAGGCTAGATGTAAAATGAACCAACACCAACGCCTGTTCGACCAGGTCATTCAACTTAAAACATTACACAGTGTTGAAGCATATCGAAATTTGTCAATTTCTCGATGTTCTCAACAATTGGGGTTATATCACCACATGGCGAATTTTGCGTAAGAATTTGACTTTGAAGCCTTACAAGATTCAAGTGGTATAGGAATTGAAGCCGACCAACCATTCACTTTGCCGTAGATTTGCTCAATTCACGAAGGAACGACCGGCTGGTTTTTCTATCAACAAGCAAAATTGCCGCATTTGGGCTTCTGAAAATCCTAGAGCGATTATTGAGAAGCCTTTGCATGCTCAACGTGTCCCTGTATGTTACTCTATGTGGTCTGAAAAAGTTATTGGGCCATTGTTTTTTCTTAGACGAAGCTGAAATGCGATAACGGTCAATAGATTATGCTATCGAGATATTAACGAGATATTATCACGAGATATTAACAACTCAGTTTTAGCCTATTATTGACGATGTGAATATCACTGACATGTGGTTTCTACAGGACGGTGCCACATGTCACAAAGCTAATGAAACGAGCAATTTATTGCAAACCAAATTTTTCGATCGCATAATTTTACCACAATCAGCAATTAAGTGGCCAGCTAGTTCGTGTGATTTAACACCACTGGATTATTTTTTTGTTAAAGACAGAGTCTATACAGAGCCAATTGAATAGATTTCAGTCTCAAAATTCGTTATGTGATTAACGAAATAGGACCGCCATTTTGCCAAAGAGTGATTAAAAACTTTGATAAAAGAATCGACATCTGTCAGCGTAGTCGTAGTCATTTGTCATTTATAATTGACGAATTTTTCTCTTTGTAACGCAATACAAATTTAAATCGTTTTAATCTAAATTTTTTGGTTTGTTTTGGGAAAGAAACTTCTTGTTCAAAAACCCTTTATTTCGACTTGCAAGAATCTTTTATTTATTATTTTTTTAGCTTAAGTTAAAGCAAACCTTTATATTTTTATGCTGTTTCTTTATTTTATTTCATTTTTTTTCTATTTTATATATTTATTATTATTTTTTTTTACTTGATTTTATTTATTTTTTTTTTTCAAATTCACCATTAATACAGTTTCAGTCATTTCATTCAAGTACAAAAATAAGCACTCCAAATTTTACTTTTACACCAAGTTTAGTAAAGAAGTCAATAGACAGTCACACACATACAGACACATTCACATAAGTATAAAGTTATGTACTTTAGTTTTATATCTCTTACATACCAACAACCAATGGCAGAGATCTCAAGCTGAGATAAAAGAAATCGAATGCTTTGAAACCGCCACCATCGCAAGCACTGACATACACACACACACAGCCACTGATATACATTTACAGAGCATAGACATACTATCCCCAATATAATCAGCATTATCATCGTCATAACCATAATCGAAAAAGCAACAAAAACAAAAGCTGTAAAAATAAAAACCAACAACACCGATAAAAGCTGCAAGACGTATGTAAACACAGCAACACAAGCCATCATCGTCATCAACGTTGGTTTTATTTTATTTTTGTTTTGTTGTTGTTGTTGTTATGGCCGTAACCCCCCTTGTTTTATTTTACAAGCAAAACAAACCGATGGGTTTTTTTTTGTTTTATTTTTTTACTTTTTTGTTTGCAATTTTTTTACATAATTTTTTCTTTTCTTTAACAAAAGCAAAAAAAAAAACTTTTGAGTAAAAAAGAAAATGTTTGTTGCTTTTTTGCCCTTTGATATACACAAAATTGTAAGAAAAGTTGTATAAGAAAAAAAAGAAAAAGAAGAAGCAGCTATAAATGAAAACTTTGGCTTGATTACAGGACAGACCAACTTAAAAGGCTTTTAAAATGAAATTTTAAAACACGAAATTTGTTTAACACAACAAAAGCACGACTTTTCCGGATTGACTTTGATTTTTTATTTGTTGAAACATTTTTCCCAATGCATTCAGTTGAGTCTGTAGCACAGCTGATGCAGAATTAGGGCGCTAACAAGATGATTAAATGCCAATAACTCGCTTATCTGACGTAAAGATGGCGTATAAAATTTGTCCCAGTACACTGTCCTGTGGGACCCCAGACTTTATGTTATATACATACAGTTGCGAACATTGAAATAGCAGTACCGCTACATTTTAAAATATTTCTCAAGTTATAATACATAAAAACAAAGTTTTTATTTTTAATTCTTATTAAAATAGAAAATAAAATATTGTTACGGATGTGTCTTGCTTAAGTTTTATAAGAAAATAATTAAGCAATAAAGCAGTATTTTGTTTACTAACTGCGTGGCTTGCTAAAAAAAACTTATGGTACAACAATAAAATTTCTAGCTACAAACTGCGTAGAAATTTTATGCACGCAAACAACAACAATTTATTATGCTGTTTACTAACTGCGTGGTTTTCTAAGAAAACTTATCTACACAAGACAACAACAAATATTTGAAAATAAATCCCAAAAAAAAACTTTCTGAACATAAAGACAAAAACAAAAATACATATAGACATACAGGCGCTTATATATTGAATGGACAACATACAGCAACAAAATGTGATACAAAGGAAGTAGAAGATTCTTAATTTTTTTAGACCTTTAATGCACAAATATAAAAGAACAGCGTCTGAGTGGATAGTTAGTTAGTGTAAAAATAAACATGGCGAAGTAAAGAAGTTCATCTTAAGTAAATTCTTGTGTTGTGTCAACTTTGTGTGTAGTTAAAGTAAATAAACTTGTAATTAATTTAAAAACTCTAAAATCTGGTGTTATATAGTTTGCAATAGAGCACTTACAACAACACGTTTATAAAAGGTATAAATGTATCATTATTATTGTTACTATTAGATCGAAGATTATATAAAAAATGTCCAAGCTGCGCGATTTTTAGGTCTTTGGCAGATTTATTAAATAAATGCGGATTCCTACTTTGTTGCGAAATTTTTCTAAGTCTCCGTTTTCTTCTCAACAGATCTCTTATTGCAGATGTAAAATTTAATTGATCAACTCTCGGGCGACATACAGGATTTGCAGTAGATAAATGTCGTGCATCATATATTGTCTATTTCTGCTTCAGACGTTAGAGAAACGTTAAGATTCAGATTTCTTTCAATCCATGCGGCAAATGATATTAAGTCAGCTTTAGCTGATATTATATTATGTTTATATATCTGAGATTGCAACATAGTATCGAAGCACACAATTAGAGGTGTGTGATCTTAGCTTAATTCATCAATATGTGTTATATGAAGTAGCTGAGTAGAAATACCAGAGTAACCAGCGAAATCACGAAGTTCAGGAATTTTGCTGTTTAAAAAAAAAATTAAAATAAAAATACCTTAAAAAGAACCAATTTCAGTTTTGAGTAGAACCAGTCCTGGTTTTTCTTTTAAATATTATATTTAAAAGTTTGCCCATAACAAGGAATAGACCTTAAGAATACTTTTTGTGGTCAAGGAGTGCCATTCTGCACATAACATATCAAATAGAAATGACCATTAACACAAGATTTTTAAAAATCCAGAGTTGGGAATTTTAAATTTAATTAAAAGTTATTACAAGAAAAGTAGCTCAAAATTATACAAAAATGTTTTTTAATTTTTTTAAATTTTTTTATAAAAAAAATTTTTATAATTTTTGTACTTTTTTTATAAGTTTTCAAACTGTTATTTATTACGTTGTTGTTAGTATTTAACAAGTTTTTGTGTTAATTTATGAAATACAAAAAAATTTGTTTCGTTTCATTGTTTAAATTCAAATATTTTTAGATTTTAATAAGGGCTGGGCAAATTTGAGGTAAGACAGTAAATTGGCTTAAGAGACAAACACTTTTTCCAACAACTAAAGTTTTATTGATATCAATTTAAAACGGAAATATTGAAATTAATAATGGATTATGATATCGAGCAAAGAACCACCTTTAGTAGGTCGCCAGACCTCCGCTCTTTTCACACAATTTAGAAGCAACAAAGCTTCGCTTATCTCTTTAATGCAACAATGAATTTCATCTTCCCCAGGGTTATTATATCAACAATTTATTGTGCATTTTGTTTACATATTTAAAGTCTTTTTATTTGCCATCTTAACTTAAGTTATCGATAACACTTTTCTGTACTCTAAATTACGAGTGGGCAAATTATAGGTTAGGAAGTAAATTTTACTTCCAATAATTACATGTTAAGAGTTTAGGAGTTATCCATTGACATTTGTTTAATAACAACACAAAAAGCGAAGATTTATTGAAAAAAGAGCAAGAATGTGTGTGCTAAATTTTATAAGCGCGAAGATGAAGTTATATCCAAATACTCCGAACCAATTGATGTTCCAGGATCATTCTCAACACTTTGCTGAGTTGCGGCTGTGTTTGCATCACTACTACGAAATAATTGCTTTTGTCTTTTGTAAGCAACAATACCATGAAACTCAAATTTAGCGATTAAATTATACACTGCTGTCTCAGAAATGGCCTGTTTACAAGGAAAATCTACTCGAATTTTACGAAGTAGTAAAATGAAATTTTCAGCAATTTAATAGTAAATTTTCATAACTAAAATTCTTTGTTTAAGAATATACCATTCACGTTTAAAATTTCCGAAATTTTTTCTAATTAAATATCAAAGTAGGTTAGCTCAATTCTTAACATTTAGTTATTTAAAAGACAATTTACTTTCTAACCTCAAATTTACCCAGCCAACATTAAATCCTTATCATGAAATTCATATTGGCTTTATATTTCCAAAATATCTGCAGATGACATATTGATGTCGTTTGAAAGGAAAAAAATTGCTAAGAAAAATCGTTTGTGGGGAGCTTAATCTAACCATATACTACTTAAAGCCGAGCCGCCCATAATAGAAAATACTAAGGGATTTTAAAGGCACTAGAATATTAAAATAGACAACATAAAGTGCCACAGCAAATTCCACTGAGGAATCGAATCAAGTTTTATTATTCTTATTATTTTACTCTAAAATAATTTCTTCCATTTTGTTTCTTTTTTCTTTTTTCTTCTTTCTTTGAATTTATTATTTGTTTGCAAAACTAAGCTGAAGGAGTCTTTAGAACAGAATAAAAGATAAACAAATAAAAAAACTGAAATGCTAAACAAAAATTGCAATCGTGTCATATTTCCAAACAGAGTAGAAAAGTTAAAAATTTTCCCTCAACAAAGAAACCATTTTATAAAATCCGCACACATACCACCATTGAAAAAACACTTGATATTCGTAAAATATGTATGTATGTGTGTATCTGTTGGTGTATATGTAAGAATCTAACTGTATATAACCAAAAAATGTTTTGTCTCCACCACGATTATTATTTTTTGCTTCAGGCCAGCGTATAACGACGCTAATGCACACACACATACTTACGTTCATATAAAAATCATAAAAAATGGGGGAGCTTTTCAAAACAAAACAACAAGAAAAATGGGTAGCTTTTACAAATCCTTAAACGAACATAAAAATGGATGCTATTGCTGCTATTTCTAATACTACATTTTTTGGTGGCAGCAGCAGCAAATGGGTAAAAAAAAATTTATTATAAAACAGAGAAATGAAAATTCTAACTGTCAAAGTTAAAGGTACAAATACAGACACGTGCACGCATACTTAAGTCTCTAAAAATAGAAACAAATCCTGCGTCTCTTTAATACCATGGGGCTCTTTTTAAGGCAAACAGTGCCAAAAAAAATATTCCCCCAACTACAGTGGGGCAGCAATGTAAAAAGTAAATGATGTGTGTGTGTGCTACAGCAACGTGGTAAAATTTTATTTTATTGATTTTTGATTTTTGTAAATACTCACATAAATAAATAAATAATATTGCTACTATGTCGAGAGCACATCGAAAAACATTTCACTTTCGACCAGACTTTACACACAGGAAATAAATTCTACAAAGAAACATTTTCAATTCAATTTTAAAGCAGCAAAATTTAGATCAACACAAGTTTTCTTAGATCGATCGAGCCTTAATACAGCCCATATACTGAATGCTAATCCAACAAAAATATCTTATTTGTATATCGTGATACAAATTAATGTCAGTATCGGGATGTGTGGCTCTAACCTTCCCATTTCGTGCATGCAAGTTATCTACCAAGGTGCATAATACTCCCCGAAAACCAAATTCGGAAGCACACAGGACCTTGCCCCCAAACCTAGCTAAAGAGCCGGAGACTATTTAAACTCCTGTCGTCCCCGCAGCAATAACCACATTCTGTAGAGAATGCAATGGCACATTGAATGGAAAAAGGCCACACCTTTCCGCGGTTTAGGTTTAAGCCACAGCCACCACGTTACTCCCCTAAAAGCCTTATCCATAACCCGCATAGAGTCGTAACTTTGCGGTTTATCAGTTCCCATATTGGTTCCAGTTGATATCACTGGTCGAACTTCAATTAGCCGTTTCTTTCAGTTTCAGGCTACTGCTAGCCTAGACGACAGGTGTCGCTTTTTACCCCCAGAAACTACATGTCAAGGTGCCTTTAAGCATCACATTAAAATATTATTACACTCTACTATCATCGACTGTGGTTGATAATAATGCCTCTTAATAATCACTTTTATTCATATGAAATAATGGATTTTTTTTTATTGGACATTCTATTCTGTTCAAATCAAAATTGCAAAATAAAAGTCAATTATAAAAAAAGCTCAATGGCAACACTGTTATAAAACTTTTTTTAAATTGTTTTTTCAATTAGTATTATTGTCTCCTTAATCTAATGCCAAGTTAAGTTTTATACAAAACAAAACAGAGCTGAGTTAGTTGTTATTTTCACCACCAAAAACTGTGGTTTGGGTGAGCACAATAAAAAAATTAAAAAATAGGGGTTCTTACCCTGCATAAGTAGTAGAGAATAAAAATAACATATAATCCCCTAAATTAATTTAAACATACTTTTCTAAAAGTTGATAACAGCAATTGTTAAATAACTTTATGTTGTCTTACGAAATACTGGTTATCTTTATTAATTTCACTAAAATATTTTCACAAAAAAATTATTTAAAAAATAATTGTTAAGTAAATTTTAGGTCCAAAAAATCACTACAAAAAAAGTCTAAGTTTTAAACGTGTTAATTCGTTAGTTCACACATGTCTAGCAGGCACCGTAGCCCATAGGCTTGAGAAAGGGCAAAACGTAACAACAGAGAGTCATTGAGGAAATCATGAAATAATTTCTTCTTAAAGGAAGCATAATAAGCACATTTTTTTAATAAAATATTTTTCATCAATATTTAATAAGAAATTCGATTTTTGTTTTTTTTTGTTAAAGTGTATCCGATAAACGACTGAACATGGAAAAATATTTTTCGCACCTTTTAAGAATTTAAATTGGTTTCATATTGAAATTTTACTTTTAATTTATTCAATTGCATTTTTAAATGATTCAATTATTTATTCAAACAAAAAATAAGTTTTTTAGTTTTAATTAAATATTTAATTGTCTCAATTATTTTTTTTATATGAAAATTTTCCATTCTTTAAAGAAACTAATTGTTGGATCAATTAAAATATTAATTAATCTGAATCCCAACAAAACTGTTAGTTATTTTTAAGGTTTGATGGTACATTCAAACTACTAATTTATACTTGCTTTTTCTAATAAAATAAAATAATTAAATTTCCAAAACTCAAGGACTTTTTATGAAGGCTTATAGTGGCTCTATGACACTGAGACCATAGAGAATTTTTTATTCAAACTTGAATTGCCTGCTGCGTAAAAATTTCATTACAAAGAACTTAATTCCACCCCACTGTGCCTCCTAATATTTATATTTACCTTTTCCCTCTCTTGCATAACATGCAAGATAAGAAAAACATTTCACTTTTCTTTTTAAACAACAACCAGATAATTTCCATTTTCCTGAACTTTTCCTACTATTTTTATTTCTTTTATGTGAAAACTAAAACCACCAAGAAGGATCCTGCTTAGATGTGCAGTAAAAAATATTTATTTTATATTTTTTCCTTTCGAAAAAACCTTGAAAGTTCTCTGCAAATTTCTTTTATATTAAAAAAAATTTTCTCGTAATTATGTTGTGCGTATGTATGTGTGTATTCACAAGAACAGAATAAAATTTAACTATTTATCTTCTCAGAAAGTATAACCAAACCTTTATTTAGATAAGCTAAAAATAACATTTCTAACATTTTTTTTCCTTTTTATAAAAATGCATTTCTTAAAGTAAACCTTGGGTGTCCATGAACCCATACACACACACACACAAAAACGTGTAATTCTTTACAGAGAAAACAGTTAAGACAACCCACTATTGTAAATATTTTGGCGAATAGAAATACAGAACTTCAGCGAAAATGTTTTTTTTTATATAAAACAGCTAAAATTATTCATTGTTGCAATTTTTATAAAGTGTGCTTTTTATAGACTTACAGAACTTTAAGTTGGGAACACTTTTTTTAACTGGCGGCCATTTTGCCAGCTGTCTAGTGATTTATGTATCCGTGATAAGATTTACTTCTGTACCCAGCTGTGTAAGCCATAATCAGATGATGGATTAAAGCACAGTGGATGAAATGTAGCATTATCCTCGTCCTAGACGGTCTTCAGATACGTATATCCTCCGGTCACTCCTAGTTGCAACTTCAAAAGCCTGGAGCAGACCTTCACTTCTTGCTGAAGAGTTGAAGACTATCCAACTCCTAGTCCAGAGCGCATGAAGTTTAATATAATTTAAGAACACAACGGTATTCACGCTCACTTCCGACCCACAAACTCAAACGAGGGCCTCGAAACACACAGCCACCACGATACTCCCGAAGGGCGGACCTAAATAATTAGTCAGAGAACAGCTGAAAGGCGAAAAACATAAACAGCTGAACTCTGGGGCTTTACTGATTCCCCTGGAAATATAGTAAATTATCCAGTTGGCTCCTGCTAGTCGTGAAGGGGACTCGGCTCCCTTTTACCCCCCAAGACACATGTAATTTCTGTCAAAACATATAAATGTGGGAGCGTGATTTATATTCAGTGTTGTTTGGCTTTTTAACATAAATGGACGCATGTACAACGCTTCCAAATTGTGTATGTTGCTCGCGACTTATGAACGTACATTTCCCTAATTTTACATGTGCTTCTGGAAGTAAAAGGCGACACTAATGGTCTATGCTGGCAGAAGCCTGAAACTGGAAGAATTGGATACTCAAAGCCCGACCAGTGACTTACCGAATGGCACCGCGGAAAGCAGTAGCCCACAGGGCTACGACCCTGTACTGGCTATTGGTGATGCCCGTTGAGGAGTAACGTGGTGGCTGTGTTTTAAACCCAAACCTCTGGAAGGTGTGGATTTTTTCTATTCGTTGTGCTGTTGCATTGCCTTGCTGGCGGTGACAGTAGTTTGGATAGTCTCCGGCTATCGTACAAGGAGTAGGGGCACAACTCTGCTTGCAATGCTTCTGAAACTGTTACCTAAGGTGTGTTATGCACCTTGGTAGCGTTGGTAGACGTCTAGTATTAAATCAGTGGTATGGACACCATCAGGTTAGGAGGGCCACAGGTCTAGGTACTGTAAACAATCTATAAAACTTGAGCCTAAAACAAGTTGGCCATTGATGCTGATTTTCAAAAGCCATATTTGGCCATATTTGGAATGATAATAATTATCAGGTATTCCAGAAAAACGGAATGCTTGGTGTGCCATATGGACTGTTAGAATTATTGGTCCATAATACTTTAAAAACGATGCCGGTCGGAATATTACAGTCAATGGTGACCGCTAAAGAGCCATGATTACTGACTTTTTCGACATGTGCGTATATTTTTTCGACGGAGTTTAATTTAATTCGGCATGATTTTACGTTATCAACCAAATTTGACGCGGGATGACGTAAAATCATGCCGAATTAAATCAAACCCCATCGAAACTGACTTTTTCGTTCATCAATTGAACAATAATGTTGTGCAAGAGGTATGGTTTGAACAAGACTATGCAACATTCACATAGCTCGTGCCACAATTGATTTATTGAAGGAAACTTTTGGTAACCAAATAGATTCACGCTTCCACTAGTTTTTGCGAATAGATAAATAAAATTGTAAAATCAACTTTATCTCACATTCAAAACTATTGAGAAAGAAGAGGGAAAAGATTTTGTTTTTGTTGCTTATAAAAAATATCTGCTAAATAATTTATGTCCTCAATACAAAAAAAAGCAATCCAAACTCAAGAATTTTCCTTCTTCGCAATAAAATAGAAGAGAATCTTGTCATTTTAAAACTGAAACAGCAGCCATAACGAAAGAATCAAAATAAACAGCTACTTTAGGCAGATATTTTATGACAGTTGTTATTCACAACACGTATGAGAACATGATAATACACTACACAAGAAGAAAAGACTCCACAACAACACCATACACTAACTACGTGGCCCAAATTTACTGTTTTAACACAAAATTTATGAACAGTCGGCGGCGGGCATGTGTATGAACAAAATTGAAACAACTTTAACAAATAAAATAAAACTTGTTGTTGGGTTGTGTCAGTTAGACATATTTACGGCCATTGTATCAATTTGACATATGCGCCATTTTTCAACTCGAACTGTCAAAATGTTGCACAGTGTTGTAAAAAATAAACAAAAACAAATAAACAATAACAACAACAACAACAACAACCAACTACAAAAAATTTGTGGTTAAATATTGTTTAAGAAAATAAGAATTTTAAGTTGCTTATTTTGCTGTAAAACTTTTTAATAAAAATAATAAATTTTCTTTTGTTAACAAAAATTTTTAGTGAATTTTTTTTGTAGTTATTTTTTGGCTCATAAATTTAAAAAATATTTTCATAGTTGCAAGTTATCGGCATCTTTTTTTTTTTGCTTTGTTCGTTAATAATAAATATTTTAACAATTTACTACCAGGCAACAATAACTGCAACATTTTGTTGTCGGTTTTGGCATTTATTGTTGTTGATGATGCGGCTGCTGTTAACACATGAAAACAAAAACTAAAACAACATTACAGACTTGAAGCAAAAAAAAAATTACTATATTAAAACAGGGTTGTATTAATAAGAGGCATCCTTTCTTCTTCTTTAAATTTTGTAGGGCGTTTTGGTAAAATATTTATGTTTTTAAATGTTGTTCAAATATAAGTCACTTGCTGTCACTTTTGGTTTTTTAACATCAGTGCTTACATTTAAGGCGCAAAACTATTTCAGATAATAATTGAAACCGCCATTACAGATCCTGGAAGATTATATGGATATGAGAAGCCTTAGTCACTTAGTGTCACTTTTTCATTTTTACTAATGTTACTTAGGTTTAGCGACAAAACTGTTGCAGTTACTAATTGAAACCGCCATTACAGATCATGGGAGAATACGACAAACTTTAGTAACTAACTGTCACTTTGGCATCTTTAACTACAGGTACTTATGTTTTAGGAACAATACAACTTCAGATATGGATTAAAACCGTCCTATACAGATCATAGGAGGCATAAGAGAACAATTAGTCACTTACTGTCACTTTTGAGCTTTGTTAACAGCAGTACTACCTTTTTAGCGACAAAACTATTTGAGATAAAAGTCAAAACCCTTAATGCCGCTTAAGTCACTTGCTGACACTTTTGATTTCCTAGCATCAGTACTAATATTTCACGGACAAAACTACTTGAGATAATAATTGAAATCGACCTTAGAGATCATGGGAGAGATATGAGAACCTTTAATCACTTGCTGTCACTTTTACCTTTTTAGAATTAGTACTAACGTTTTAGGGACAAAACTATTTGAGATAAAAGTTAAAACCGTCATTACAGCCCATGGAAGAAACATAAGAAGTGACAGCTTAAGTCACTTTCTGTCACTCTTGATTGTCTAACTTCAGTACTTAAGTTTGAGGGACAAAACCTCTTGAGAAAATAATTGTAATCGTCCTTACAGATCATGGGAGGGATATGAGAACCTTAGGTACTTACTGTCACTTTAATATCAGTACTAGCGTTTTAGGAACAAAGCAATTTGTGATTAAAGTTAAAACCGTCATTACAGCTCATGGAAGTAACGTGAGAAGCTTAAGTCAATTGCTGTCACTTATGATTTTCTAACAGAAGCCGTTTTTACAGAGCCTTTAGTCACTTGCTGTCACTTTTGCTTTTTTAGCATCAGTACCAAGGAAAAAACTATTTGAGATAAAAGTTAAAACCGTCAATACAGCTCATGGAAGAAACATAAGAAGTGAAACATAAGAGAACAATTAGTCACTTACTGTCACTTTTGAGCTTTGTTAACAGCAGTACTACCTTTTTAGCGACAAAACTATTTGAGATATAAGTCAAAATCCTTAATGCAGACCATCGAAGGGACATGAGAAGCTTAAGTCACTTGCTGACACTTTTGATTTCCTAGCATCAGTACTAACATTTCACGGACAAAACTATTTGAGGTAAAAGTTAAAACCGTCATTACAGCCCATGGAAGAAACATAAGAAGTGACAGCTTAAGTCACTTGCTGTCACTCTTGATTGTCTAACTTCAGTACTTAAGTTTGAGGGACAAAATCTCTTGAGTTAATAATTGAAATCGTCCTTACAGATCATGGGAGGGATATAAGAACCTTAAGTCACTTACTATCACTTTTAATTTTCTAACATCGTCTTCACAGTTTATAATAAGAATATGAAAAGCTTGATTTATTTATTTTTTGTTTATGTGTTTTCATACTCCCCCCCTTGCCAGCTGCCAACTGTACGCTTCTGTTCACATACTTTATACATTAAGCTGACCACATCATGACCATCTTTGGCAACAACAAACAACATTTAGCCATCAACTGAAAATACATATTGTAAAACAACAGCAACAACAACAAAACAGCTGAGGTCATTCTCTATGATTCTCTACACGGTTTTGTGCAGCACAAACATTTTGTTTTGTCGGAAGAGTTATTGTTGAAAGCAAAGTGTGGAAATTTCTGGCCTATCCTGACATTATTTCATACATGTAAAATTACCACATTATAAACACGCATGCACACAAACACATACATATATACATATTTACATGCACATATACATTTCCCTTTAATGTTTATGTTCAACATTTCACCTTCAACATCATTATACTCGTAACAAATAAAAATACTTTGTTGTTTTTTGTTGTTTCTTGTTCTTCTTCTTCTTGTTTTACTAAATGGTTTTGTGTATGTGTGTGGTGTTTTTTTTTTAAATTTCAAAGTAAAAGCTGAATTTAATTTCATGCTAAAATTTTAACAAGTCCCTCAGATGGTTCTACTTAATTAAAAGGGCCATAATCAGCTGTTTCGAATTTTAATAACTTCTCTAGCAAAGATCAATATGTGTGGCATGTGGTACGAATTTTAATGAGCTTTTTCTGTAAAGATCATTTTGCTAAACATTTTAAAATAATACGCTAACAATATCACAAAGTACTTAAGTACTCGTTCGTTTATGTAAGTTAAGTCGGTAGTTTTAACACCAGTTTTATAACGGGTGGGCAAATTTGAGGTTAGGAAGTAGATGGACTTAAAAATCACAGTGTTTTGTGACAACTTTAGTTTTATCCATTCCCGTGTAAAGAAAGAATATGGGAATTAATATTGGGAAATTATGTCTAACAAATGTCCAGATCTAGCATGTCTACAGACGACTGCTTTTTTCGCAAAATTTTCAAACACATTTTGCTGTTAAGCTTCGATTATCTCATCAATGCAGCGCAGAATTTCATCTTTCAGAACGCCAGTTGTTTGCAGGGCTTTCAAATAGCCCCAGTGAAAATAATCCAGCGCTGATAAATAACAAAAACGATGTGTGATCAGATTTACATCCGCGCCTGGCCATGAAGCCTTAGTCAGATGGTGGATCTAACCACTGCATAATTTTGAACATCATGCTCGTCCTAGGAAGCCGAGGCTATAATTCTATGCAACAGAACTTTCTAGTTGTAACTTCGATGATTTCAGAGCAGGGCTGCAAATCATCACTCCTTGCTTAAGAGTTGGAGACTTTCCAACTCCTGTCCAGAACACATGTCTAGCATGCTCACTGGACTGGATCATTCACCTAGCGTGTCATTAACGGCGAAATGATCCTGGCCACCATAATAACCATTATACTGTTATGGGGCCGCGAAACGACAACCACCACGATACTCCCATATAGGGTCACCCTTAATAATCAGCCAGAGAACAGTTAAGTGTCTAAAGAGACAAATAATGGAACTCTGCGGGTCACTGATTCCCGTGGAAATAAAGTGGAGTTTCCAGTTGTACCCCTGCTAACTTCAGGGGACTGGTTTCCCTTTTTCCCCAGTTGCACTGTGTCTAGATAGCCGAAGTTCTATAAGTATCATATTTATGTGCCCCCGGGGGGACAAGAACGAGGTGGCCAATTGACATCGCCAAATTAAAAAATTATGCGACGAAGAAATTTCTCTTGCAATAACTGGATGGCTGCGAGGCTTTTATCGCCGTTCGCTGCAACCAACTTTCACCTACTTTCATTGGATTAAATGGTTTTTCAAGGACTGTTTGTATATTTTGTAGTCTCTATATGTTAAAAAATGCGTTGTGCTGTCATGAGGAAGATTTAATATTGAGACATTATAATGGCGTAATGTTAATCGAACCTAGTCTTTGCTTTCGTCATATATGTACGTGAGAGCAATGTCCTTGGTTAATATGCACCAATTTTTTTGTTTGCTATGATTTTAAGCATAACTTAATGTGATTTGTAGTTTTGCCTCATTACATTGATTTTAAAGTAACTAAAATAAAATATTAAAAAAATTCTAGATGTTTTCCAACACTCCTCGAATAATAATCTATTGCGCATTACCATCCCTGTATGATAATATGGCAAATTATCTTGGATCTTTTAAGTCTGATGATCCTATTTGCATTCAAATAATGAGATTATAAATGAAATCGAGAAGTTTCACTTATTTTTCTATTCTATTCCGTACTCCTCTCCTTGCCACTTTGGAGTGGGTTCCTAAGGCTACCTTCTCTTTTAAAGATATATTCTACAAGATAAGAGTATATATTTTTTTAATACAATTAATATCACTATCATTCATTTATGCATGTGTTCTTGTTTTTATTATTGTTGTTGTTGTACAACTAGGATACATAGTACATGTTCCACAACAATAACAACTCAAACGCATTGTTGTGGCTTTTTTGGTTTTGGAGGTCAAAACTTTGGGCAGCATTTAGTATTAATGAGCCAGGCTATGCATGCATGTATGTGTGTGTAATTGCGAGTGTATAGATGTGTATAAACATTTATTTATAATTCATATGACTGTCGTTTGGTTGGTCCTTTTTGTTTTATTATTTTTGTTGTTAAAGTCTGTGGCATCATGTTTGTTTTACAATCAGTTTGTTCTGTTTTCTTGTTGTTGGTGTATGCTGCCACATAATAAACTTGATTTGACATTTGTTTAAGTTTGCTTTTCACTTTGTTCTTCTTAACTTTTTTTATGGTTTCTATGATTGTGATGTGTGATTTCTCGTTTTTTCTTTATGAAAAAAAAATTTATTTTTTTTTTTGGAAATTTTATTTCATATTTATTTTTATTAAAAAAAAAGGTCAACTATATTTTGTATGACAGTGGAAACCTTTTCTAAGTTTTATCCAGATTTTTATAGGCTAAAAATTTTTTTAAAAAAATTTTTCAGGGTTATAGGCAATAAATTTCCACGTTATTTAAGTAACTTAACAATAAACTCTTTAAAAAAGGACCTTCAGATAGTAATAAAACAGATACTTTAAAGCCTGCTTTTTAATAGAAAAAATCGCAGAAAGAATAATTTCTTGAAATTGACAAAAAACAGGTCAAATAAATAAAATTGGAAACAGTTTAGATTTTTTCTTCAAATTCGTTTTGTTACTTAAATTCTATCACTTCAAGTTTACGTGATAATTGACTTGTTAAATTGTTTGTTTCTTTTTTAATAATTTCCTTTGGATGTTTTTCTCCTAGTGAAATTAATTAGAGTAAACTTTGCTATCACCTTTGATAGCGTTGAAATTTATAACAAACATATAACAGGTTCAGATTCTAAATTAAAGAATATATGAAAAAAGTGAACATTAAACCAACAATTCCAACAGCAAGAAATTTATTTAGTTCCTACTAGAAAGGATTATTCACAAGTAACCATTTAATCTTTGACAGCTTTAAAAGGTGAAATGTTATTATTTGCGTATGATTTTACGTCAAATAAAGTAAAGCCCGTCGGAGAATATACGCATATATGAAATGTTATAATTAAAATCTAATAGATATTATATAAAATAATCTTCTGGCCACATTTTTTTCTTCCTTGTAGTACCTTTTCAAAATTGTTATAAAAATAAATTTAACAAACATTTGTTTGATCAATGTTTTAATTGCTTTTACCAATTCTTTCATTAAAAAGATGAAACTTTCCCATAAAGAATATCTGAAAAAAGGAGAATAGTAAACGTACATTTGTAAAGAGAATATTTTTATTTAACTGCGACAAAGAACCACCATTTGTGGATAATTAATTAATTTTTTTAGGATTAAAAGGTCAAAGGTCACTTCTTGAAGTCACATTTCTTTCTTCCTCGTCCTTCATTTTTGAAAATTCGTATTAAAAATGATTTTAGCAAACGTTTGTTTGAACGTAATTTTAGCTTTGATCAATGTTGTAAATGCTTTTACAAATACTTTTATAAAAAAAATTTTTTTTCCATAAAATATTTTTGTTACCAGAGTTACATATTTTTCCCTCTTCAAAATGTTTCAATATAAAGTGCCTACAAACCACACAGATATTGCCCAATATCAATTACAGTTTGTAATTAATTACACATTCAATTACTGAATTACATGTAATTTTAATTAGAAATTTTCAATTAAAATTACATTCAAATTTAGTAATTGTAATTGAGTTTTTTCAATTACACACTACATGTAATTTGTAATTGAAAAGCTACAATTACTTGTAATTTGTAATTAGAATATTCCACTTAAAATTACTTGTAATTGTAATTGAAAAAAAAACAATTAGAATTACATGTAATTGAAAATTTTTAGTAATTAATGCCTTATTAATTGAAATTTTTCAATTAAAAATAATTGTAATTGATTTAAGTTCCTAATTTCAATTACAATTATGTATAATTAGTAATTGGAAATTTTCAATTATATTGAAATTATGTAATTGTAATTGAAATGTATTTGAATCCCCCCATGTCTGCCAGAAACACTTACTAACAAATTTGTTGCAAAACTGTCATGGCTAAAAATTTAGTTTGTGAAATCTGGCAACAATTATTAAGATTTAGAATATTTAATATATTTTTAAATAGGTGCCCCTTTAGGCTAGTAGGTAGTGTACTAGCTTGTCAGTATGGGGGTTGTGGGTTCAATTCCCAACGAAGACCTTAGTTTTTTTCACTACAAAATTAAAAATTTACTGTCGGTGGGGCTGCCCAGCGATGAAGGCATAGTCACTGGTCGCTGTGCTATCTTATATACGGCAGTTAATTTCCGACTATCTATCTACTTTCATCACCTGTTTCATCTATTCTCTATCCCTTTCCTAAAGAATGTAGCACGGTACTTGACTAAATAGGCACTGTTGCCTGAAGTTCTACTTCTCTTTATAAAAAAAAATATATTTTTAAATACATTTATTTAGTGTTTTTGTATATTTATTAACGTAATTATGTGAAAATGATTGCGAATATTAAAGCCCTTTAAGTTTTTGTAAATTTTTTCTTACAAATATTTATTTATTTTCTTTATTTTCAAATTACATATGAATGGCTTGCAATGGAAACTCTTAGGTAGAAAAATTCAAAAATTGTTTCGTAATGATAGCAGTATTTTTGTTGGTTATATATAATTCCTATTTAATTAATATGGCTTGAGATATAAAAAAGTCTTCAAAGTCTTCGCGGCACAGCCAAACAAAGCAGTTGGTTTATTAACATGTGATTATGATACATATAATTGACCGTGCGAAAAACAGGGATCATTGCAAAAGCAGCACGTATGGGGAACTGAAGCCATTTAAAATCAAACGGCAAATCTGAAGGAATCATAGGAATACGTGGTATCAACACATTCTCGCCCTTATATTTTCCTTTTAAAATTTTTGCTTCAATCACATTTTCGTGACTGAACGTGTACCATTGTAAAGTCGTGGCTGGCAGATATTTCTAAGCAAAGTAATTGGGTGGGGCGGCAGTCCAGGTAACTCAAGCGAATTTTAAAATTTTGAATGTATAATTTACAACATCGTCTTGATTGGTAACAGAGTCAATCGATTTGTAGGTAAAAATTTTCAGGGAATGTCATTCCAAATTTTCACATTGATATCCGAAACATCTGCATTTTTCACAGCTAAAATAACTCTTTCCCCCTACCAATCATAGTTTCTAAAATTTTGTGCAATACCGGGAAATACGTTTGTGACCAATTCTTGTTCTGATTGTGAAAAGTGGCAAAAATTATCTGGAAGCGTAATCATTTTTGTGGTGGGGTCAATTGGAATTGCGCCATTCCCAATATCTAACAATTGCTTTGAAAAACGTTCGACTGATATATCATTTTGCAATTGAACACGCAAATTACACACACACACACACACACACACACACACACACACAAAATGCAACAGAATATGGAAAACAAAATTCTCTATTTGTTTGCACATCCACTTGCTACGACCATGAGCATATTTCGATTTGTATTGCCGTCGCATTCTGTGCGAGCACACACACACACACACAGCAACATACAAACGAAAACACACATTTCATTTGATACAAAACATTGAGGCGAAGTATTCGATAGAAAAAAAATTATAATTTTTTTTTTTAAATTTATCTTGTTTCACTGTGGACGCATTATTGTGACTAAAGGCCGGGGCACATAGAATCCGTCATGCGTCATACTTTGACGTATTCAACTAAAGTAACGACGGATGAGGTTGGCACAATGAGTACTTTGTTGACGGATAAGAAATCAACTGTTTTTTGTTTTTCTTTTACATTTAATTTTTTTGATTTTTTGGAAAAATTTGTCCTGTTTCAAATACGCACTGTGGACGCACTATTTTGTGCGTAAACACATGAAACAAAGATACAAACCAGCAAACGACTATTACGAAGGTGGAAATCCGACTGCGCATCTCGTCAAACACTGGCAATTCACGGACACCTATTTTGGGCTTAATTTTTATATATATAGATTAAGTTTAAAGCATAATTAACGTACACTAATTTGATTTAAATTTATGAACTTGTTAACTGAATGAGAATTTTATTTTTTTATTCAATTTATTTAATTTTATGTTTGTTTCTGTTTTAGCGCAAATATATTTTAATGGAATTACATGACTATATTTTAAATTATATTATTTTTTTAAGTAATAGAAATCAGATTTGAAGTATTTTTTTAATAACAAAAGTAACATGATATATAATGTTAAGGTTTTATGTTTTGTTTTCCCAGTTAGTTATTATTTTCTGCTGAATTTTAAATTATTCTACTGTATTCTTTAATATTTCAAATCCAAGTTAAATTCCCGCATAAATATTTTTGAAGGGAATTTTCTGCTTTATAATAATAACACTTAAAGACCATGTAAAATTTTAATGATTTTAGTAAAAGATAAGTAGAAAAATACTTAATGATTAAAAGAAGAAGAAAAACATTTGGTTTTCAGTTGAAAGTAGAAGCTTTTCTTTTTAATAGTTTTATGAAATTTTTTATCATATTTGTTTTTGTTTTTTTACAACAAAATCTAAAAAAAAATCATATTAATTAGAAAAACTTAGGGTGTTCAAATCTTTTTATTTTCCTTATTCTTGCAAATAATTTTAAATTTGAAAAAAGAAAAAACAACAACAAAACATTTACAAAATTATAAAATACCTTTTATTTAAACAAATCTCAGGTCAAATTGTAAAAATTTTAGTCAAAGGCCAACTAAATAAATGCGACTAAATTTTTTAACAAGTTTGCGATTTGTAAAGTGAAGAAAGGGAACTACACAAAAAAAAAACGAAATTAAGCTTGAAATTAATTTTCTAAGTCTAGTTTGTTATACTTTGCCTTTGTTGTTTTTGGAAATATTAATGATGTTTTTTTTTTTTTTTAAATAAAAGTTCTCCTCCTTTTTGATGTGGCGCTTTTTACCTGCCAATCTAAAAGCTATTCAGCGTACAACCCCACGACATTTTTATTTAGCACTCAAATTTTTTTTTTTAACACTACAACACGAAACACTAAAAAAATCTTATTATTCGGTTAATTAACTTTTAGTTTGATAAATATGAGCCATCTACCATCAACCATCTCCGTTAACTACAAAAACGATTACTTTGTTGCAGAAATTTCTACAAATTTTTCTTAATAATGTAAATTTGCAAAAGTTATATCTAAATAATAAGATGGAGTATGAAATGCACGTACTATTGTTATTCGCTTTCAAATTGCACTTGAGCTTTATTTTATAAAAAAATTCAAAATTTTGTCTGATTAAATAGTGAGATTTTTTTCTAATCAACCGATGTACGTAATACACTATTTAACATAAAGTAATTGCTGATAGTGAAATAACGTCCAAATGAAATAACTCCAAAAAAAAAAAAATAATAAAATAACTCCCAACAAAAAATTCAAAAACCCCATACAATTTATTAGAGGTTATTTCATAATTTTTCATTGGAAAATAACTCCTGAGTTCCTTTGGGAGTTATTTAATTTTTATTGGGAGTTATTTCATTTGACTAAAATTGCATTTCAGTTCATTCAGATATTATTATAACGGTTGCTATAACTGTCCCTGTATATTGAGCATCGGTTTCGCTTACAAACTTTTTCTGTATAGCCGTGCTTCGGCCGGGCTGAAAGATTTTCTCCTCTATAGTATTTCGAACACTGGATTCGCTAACAAAAATTTTCCTCCTTCAACCTTCAGTTATTTTTCTTTTTCTTTTAATTCCCAAACGAAATGTTATAAAAAACGACGCCATCTGGTGGCGAAGCGGAGTTCGCTGAGTTTGCTAGTATTATATTAAAAACCATAAATCAATTTAATTTTTATATTAGGTGGCATCCTCGCGAAAGAAAAAGTAACAAATTGATGAGTAATGATAAGATTTTATTGCTTTAAAAAACAAATTGGCGGGTAATGATAAGAATTATCTGCTGGAAAATTTTTTTTAATTTATTCTTACCTTCCTGAAGATGCCACCCAATAAATATTAAAAATTAACAATTTTATAAATATTTCTTATATAAAGATCTTATTTTTAAAAAAAGTATTTATAAAATTTTAGAAAGGTCAATAAACTACAATTATTATTTGACACTTTTTGCTTTTAAAGTTAAAAGCTTTTCCTATGAAATTCTCTTTGTATCTTTCTCTCTCTATCTGTACCTCTCTGTCTTTTGTTATAAAAAATATAAAAACTAAATGAATTATTGCAAATTTCCGCTATAATGTTTTATCCTTGTTTTGTATTTGAATTAAAATTTAAATTAAAAGATCCTTTAACAAAAACAAAACTTGCTAACACTCTCTCTCCTTTAAACAGTGGCAACTGGAAATAAAAAAACACTCAGGTACACATACACATCACAAATACAGTTACAGATGTACATAAATTTCGTTTGAATACTTTTGTAATCTCTGTTATGGTTTGAGTTGTAAACTGATTTTATACCGTCGGCTTTTTTATGTTTCATATTTACCGTTATATGAAACATAGCTTTAAAATAGACAGCAATAAATTTTTATTTTTTTTACACAATATTGATTTTTCTTTTAACGAAAATAATTTTCTTTTCACTTCTCTCTTTGTATTTTTATACAATAATTTTTCTTTTTCAATACAAAACATTTGATTCGATTTGATTGATTTTATTTTTTTTTGTTTGTTTGTATGTTTGTTGTTGTTGTTGTCTTAGCTGAAATTCATTCACTTTTAAATATTAAATCACTAGGTTGCTGTTTCATTTCAGTTTAAAGTTCTTAAAGTCATAGTATGCTGTTGCATAATTTTTATAAATAGTCCGTACAACGTAATTAACGCAATTAAAATCAAAACATTAATGACCTTATGGAGTCCATATAAAATAACCAAATATAAAATAGCTACAACAACAGCAACAATTGCATAAAAAATACTTATATACTTACATAGATACAGATATAAACTGAACACCTTCTTCTCGACTAATTATGTTAATTGTATATATACATATGTATAATTACACATACATACGTACATACATACATACTTACATATAAAATGTTACCCATACACCAAGAAAATATAAAAAAAATATTTTTGCTTGAAATTTTATATACAACATTACAGCCACTGCCTAACATGTTCATGCATGCAGTATCATTTATTTATATGCGAATGTATGTAAAAATATATATGTATTTATGTATATACATGAGATTATATGTACGTACATATGTATGTATGTATATATTTATGTGTTTAACTATTTAAAGTTTATACCACTCATACATACACACATACACATCTATTCATACACACTCTCCCATTTAGGGCCAACAAACCTATTTTTTCACTTGGCTTAACTGTTTAGTGAATTTGTTTTATTTTTGTTGTTGTTTTATTTTTTCTTTATTTCAAATTAGTAGCGGTACTAAAGTTAATTGTAAAAGGTACTTTTATCATAAGTACAAGTTAAACAGAAGTTAAAGGTACTAAAATCAAAATTATTATTGCAAAATCAATAACACAGGAACAGCTAATAGAGATCCTCCTTTCGAGTCATTTTACAAAAACTATAACAAATTTCTCAAAAAATTTAAGAATTTTAGAACCTCTTAATTTTAAAGAGAATTATTACCTGTCTATCTGTTTTTATTTGATCTGATAAAGTTTTGTAAATAAATGAAAAACTGTTAAACTGCACAAAATTTAAATAGTGAACGTTTTAAGCAGAAATACTTTTGAAAGCGTTTTGAATGAATGTCAAAATGACAGCCAAAAGATTGTGCATCATATATAGGTGTTCTGACTCTTCTTCTTTATCTGTTATCATGATAATCTCCTCTGTCATTGTTTAAGCTTTTCCATCAATTTTAGGATTTTCGAACCTCGGCATGTCTTGTATTTGAAAAAATTTATTTAGATAAAAAAAAAATGGCGAGAAAAATTTGGACTTTGCCAAGAAATGTTTGCGGTTCTGAATAGGTTGATGATGCAACCTGTCAATAAACCTAAACAAGATTTTGCTGTTGAAATATTTTTGCTTATAGAATAAAAAAATGGGCGTCTTACAGTTTTTTTTAAACTCTTCAGTATTCGGCCGATTTTTTTTTCGGACCAGCGCTCAAGGCTTGACCCCCACACCTGCAATGCATTGTGCCAGAACTAGGAAATCAGTTTACAGGAAGGAAGAAAGGGGGAGTAGTGTCTGTGGAAATTTAATTTGAACTTTCCCAGATTGAAAGTGACAGGAAAGACCTCCGAAAAGATTTTATTCCACATATAGACTGTTCTGCTAAAAATCGAAAGTTTCTTGTAATGCGAAGTGCGACTCGCTGGCCAATCAATCACAAATGGATGCACTCTCAACGAAAATTGTGTTAAACCCGAAAACGTGCGATTATCGGGAACAAGTATCCTAATTTCATTAGAGCACTTACCAGAACAGTGAAATATATCGCACATTGCGTCGAGGCTCTAGAAAATCAGTAGAGTTGGATACCCTACCGTCCCCAATGAGCTTCTTGGCCCTCTCCTGTGCGCGGTTGAGTAACTCCAAAATAGACTTTAGAGCGCCGGCCCATGAGAGTTGCGTTCCATCTTTGGACGGATGTAGGTGGTATAAATAGTACGGATGGAGTGAAGTATCACGTTTAAAAAAACCGAGGCACTTTAAAGCTTCTTTAGAAACCTGAAAAATGTGTTTAGTCCATCGAACATCACACTGAATTTTCATGCCAAGAACATCTAGAGCTTCCGATTCCATAATACCTATATCACCCATAGTAACAGATGCAGCACCATTATCGAACATACATAGATGCAATATTGCATCTTACGAACATTAAACTCTACTCTATTCACACGACTCCATTCCGAGATTATCACAAGATCGTTATTAAGCGTATCATTCATGTTTTGCCTTTTGGAACTAACCTCCAAATTACGAAATAAATACGAATGACAAATGGCGCTGAATTCTTTATAAACTCGTCGATGAAATCGTATAGTGCGATTTCGTAAATTTATTTTATTGCAGCAGAGGGTTAAACATATTCACGAGGATATTCAAAATTTTGGTATAAAAAAAAAAAAAATTGGCTCCAGACACAGGTGTCACATGGCAATATATTTAATTTGGTCTCAATTTTTGGATAACTGTCAACCTGCAGGTTAAGAGCAGGACTTAGTTCCACATATAGACCATTAAAATCTGATAGGGATGGTTACTGAAAATTCACAAGATCTATAGACATTAGTCTCCTCTGCAAAAACACGATATTTTGAGATAACGGAGGGAACCAAAAAATGCCAAATATTTATATTTTTATTACCAAGGACGACAGCCTTGAGATATTATGCGCTAAAAAGAATTTTCAGAAAATTTCTGGGATATAACTGTGGCACCTAAAATTAGACAACAACGGTACTAGCATGTCATAGGAATTTCAAGTGTCATCTGCGCAAGTGAAAATCCACGAAGATGATGCCATCAGACAGTGTGTGGAAGAGAATGAAACGATAGTGCAATTTGTGTGGAAATATTTAGCCTTCGCTTAAAGATTTAGGACCACAAGTAGACATACAATGTATGTCGATGCTATATTGTCGATGCTATAGGGCCTTAACTTTAGACAAATATTATCGGTAATGAGAGGCCCTGTGATGAGAAATAAATTCGACAGTTAACAGTCGCCTTAAAGTTGTCAGATTTTTGTAGCGCTTACAATAACACTGATTTAACAAAGTAGTTATCATTTTAGAGTAACAAAAACTTTCTCAACGTTGCTGCTAACAAACTCTATATAAAGGATTCATCAACAGCAGCATATTTACAGCTGATTACAAAAAAATATAAACCTACTAACAGCCTCTATTGCAGATAACAGGTTCTTCAACAATCAGTGAATATGCAAGGAATATAGTTATAAAAAAATAAGTCTTTTTTTCCTATGCCTCATTTTTGCCAGCTTCCTTTTACTTGCAACAAAGTTCAGAAAACAAAAAAAAAACTTTAAGTAAAAAACAGACTTCTGAACTATTCAAAGCAGTTGAACCATTCTTATAAAAATATGACCTCTTTTTTAGCTGACAATTGATTTTAAAAAAGTCAGAAAAAGAAGAAATGAGACTGTTGGTTTGCTTCCTCTCTGGCCAGCTTTCTTTCACTTTGAAGCAAAATTCAGAAGCAAAAAAATTTTAATAAAAAAATCAGATCACTGAATCATTCGTGGCAGCTGAATGCTAAAAGGTTGCTTAGCACTTTAAGAAAACCAAAAACTTTGCAGTCAGTTCAGCTAGAATGGAAGAAGGATCTAAAGCGCTAAATTTACAAAAACCTGTGAAAAATTGTAGAGATATTATTAGTGGCTCTAAAGCAATTAAAAAAATTTAAAACTAAAAATTCTTAAAGAAGCCGCAAATTTGCAATTAAAAACAAAATTTTGTATTTTGTTTAATAATAAATAAAATTTAAAGTAATAAGACTTTTTGAAATAATAAATTGAAATTTTTTTAAAAATTTGTTTTCATGATAAAGCGGCCTATAAAATAATTATATCTTTAAAATACTTTTTAATTTTAATAAACAAAAAAGTACCTTTCTAACTTAAAGTGTCATCCCTATTGTCTTTTAAATACAAACAAAAAAAAACTTTAATAAATATTTTTTCTACTTTTGAAAAAAAAACATTCCTCCCCCCAGATAAAGAGAATAAATTTTTTTTTAAATATAAAAAAAAATCTAAAAAGAGAGCCAAATTGAAAACAAAAAAGAACTTAAGCAAGAAAATTCCACACCGAACGCCTTTTAAAGCCCCCTCCCCCTCCTCTTAATAATGATAAAAAAATAAAAGCAAAAAAAAAATTAAATACATTTAAAAAAGACAGCCATTTTGTCTATACTCCGTTACCAAAGCCAGCAACAACGAAAAAGAAAAACCAAACAAAGCATACTTTCAAGAGCGTAAAAAATGGTGTCTCCATAGCATAATTTAGAGCGCAAACTCTTTTCAAAGAAATGGAGCATGCGTTTGAAAAATTTTGTTAAATTTACGGCATATTCAATTGGGAGAGCAGCATCCATTTGAAGGATATTTGTAATTTAAACTTTAATAGACTTAAAGTCAAGACTTTTTCTTTTTTTTACTTTATTTAGTTTTCACTTTATTAAAGTTATTAAAGACTTTTTAAATTAAGTTTTTATTTTTCATTCTAGTCATGGTTTTATAGACTTTAAGAAATTTTTATAAAAACATTTGAATTTTTTTTTTTGTTGTTTTTGGTTGGAAGTTTGAAGTGACGGCAATTTCGTTTTAAAATCAGCTTAAGAAAATAATAAAAACGGTAAATTTTATTTCATATTTTTAAGCCTAGAAGCAGCAATAACGAACACTAATGAACTATTTTAAAATAAAATTATATAAAATAACACTTCAACTAAATATTTTATTTCGAAAAATTGCCTTAAAAGATTCTATTTAGTCAAAAGCTTAAACACCATACATTATACAAACCACAACACAGCTTGAGAATTATGCATCGCTCGCCTTTGACTACAAGCCATCCAGTTAGGACAGAAAATAGCAAAAGTATTTCATTTACTGGCAGAGGAAAAATAAGCAACATAATACCAATAAAATAATTCATTAAAAATATTTACAAAATCATATACTTCGCTAATCATACCGACGGCAGTTTTAATTCGAAAAGTTATAAAAGAACTTTGCACTTCTGTTAAAACTTGTTGCTTCTGATGTCGGTGATAATTTCTCCAGATTTATATCGAGTTTTCTCAGGGATTGCACTATACGAGACCAAATCCGGTGGAGGTGAGTTTCAAAGGCGGTACATGAATGATATGCTCAATCACGATCTCACGGCGATCTCCGAATGGGGTCGTCTCAATAGAGTCGATTTTAAGGCCCGTAGAGATGCAATGTTGCATGCTTACAGATTTGTTTTTGGAAATAATGCTGCACCTGTTACTATGGGTAATACAGGTATTAAGGAATCGGAAGCTCTTGACGTTCTTGGCATGAAAATTCAGCGTGATGTTCGATGAACTAAACACATTTTTAAAGTTTCTAACGAAGCTTTCAAGTGCTCGATTTTCCAAAACGGTGTAAGAGATACTTCACTGCATCCGATTTTCGTACTATTTATACCAGCTACATCCGCCCAAAGACGGAATACAAGTCTCATATATACACCGGCGCCCCAAAGTCTATTTTTGAGTTGCTTGACCACATACAGGAGAGGGCCAAGAGGTTAATTGGAGGCGGTAGTGTATCCAAGTCTATTGATTCCCTACAGTATCGACGCAATGTAGGTTGAAATTTCCGAGAGGTTCACAAACACTAACTTCATACTTTTGGAATTGTGAAGCTGGAAAAAGATCGAGCGTATTACTTTGCTATCCTTCAACACAAGAAATATGTGTGGGTTCATTCACTAATTGCACAAGGTGGATGTGCCCAGTAAATAACTCAACATACTGGCGCTCTGTAACTGTGTGGCCCAAATATTGGATCCTAGAATAGTTATGAACATTGAAATCACCAGCAACAACAATTTCACTATTCGGCTCCTTTGTAAGTAAAAGGGTGTCATTGTGCTGTATCGTTTATCTCCTTGTCTTCTTTATTCCTGTTTCTAGTATTGTATCGTCTAAGAAGTTTGTTAATAGTAGTGGGTTTGTAGCCATTATTTTTAGCTATAGTGTAAATTGTGTCAACTTTATTGTTGTACTTATCACTAAAGTAACTGGGATTATCTTAAGGCTGTGTATCATATCTCTAACGGGTCCGCAATCTAACGTTTTTTTTTTTTCAACTAGTGCCTATTTCGTAAATTGTAACACTTAGCTCATGTTTGATTTGACAGATAATTAGTCTTATCCTTCCGCTGAACGAATATGGTTGTGTATATGCTTGAACAACGCTGGGAAATATTGAGACATTTCTTTAAAAATCATGGTAATGTTACAGAATGTGTGCGAAAATTGCGTACGGATTTTGGAAGAAGAGCAGCACCGCCAGCTCCGTATGTACGTTATCTTGTGAAAAAAGTGAAAGAAACTGGCATCCTCATCGATAAACCAAAGCGTGAAAAGCCAAAAACAGTGCGTACACCCGAGAATATTGCTGCTGTGTGGCAGAAAGTGTGCGTGAAGCACCATCAACATCAATTCACCGTCGTTCTCAACAGTTGAACATTTCGAGAGACATCATTAAGACGAATTTTGCATAAAGACCTTGGTATGATGCCATACAAAGTCCAATTGGTTCAGGACTTTATAGCATTAAAAAACAAAAAAGTTATTTGGCAGACCCTGTAAATGGTAGTGTCCGTCGTAGTTGGTTTTCTATAAATATCAAATGTTAGACAGTCAGTTTACGAGGTATTATTGTGATGTCAAGATATATCCCCCCGGGGGCACATGATAGTCTTTTTGGAACCTACTATTCCATTTAGACTGGTGTCTTGCTTGGTAAAAGGGAGCCCAGGCCCCTCAAAGGCTAGTAGGAGTCACTTGGACAATCCACATATTTCCACGGGAATCAGTTGCCCCAGAGTTCACTATTTGTCTCTTGAGACAATTAGCTGTTCACTGACTGGTTATTGAGGTTGGCCCCTATATGGGAGTATCGTGGTGGTTGTGGTTTCGAGACCCTCGTGAGAGTTTGTGGGTCATTCAAAATGAACACAATGAATGGTTCAGGTCCAGTGAGTATGAATGCCGTCGTGTTCTTAATTATATTAAGCTTCATGCTTTCTGGACCAGGAATCGGAAAGTCTCCAACTCCAACTCTGCAGCCTACTTCGGGCTTTCGAAATTGCTACTAGGAGTGACCTAGTGAGGATATACTTATTCGATGGCCTCCTAGGACGTGAATGACGTATGCAAATCATTCAAGTGGTTTGACCACCATCTGATTATGATTACCTAGTCGGTGCAGATGTAAATCAAATCACATCATCATGTCAAGATAATGCCAAATTCTGTCTTGTTCTTGTTCCATAGCATATGCAATGTTATTATGTATTGTGTATAAGTCTTGTAAAATTTATTCGTCTTATCCAAGGATGCATATGATGTCATCTACGTTATGAGTTATTCTGTGTTTTTTCATCCGTGTCTTTAAATGTAGTAATTCGAAATGTTGCATGAACATTTTTTTGAAGATACCTGTTATAGGACTACCGATGCTGATGCCGAGTCCGGTTATAATTATTTTTTTATTTATGGTAACAAACAGATTAATATTTCTCGGAGAAATATTTTAGGCATTCATTGCTTTTCGCCGATAGCTCAGTCATTTGTGACTGAGATGTCACTTTGCATCTCTACTGAAGGCAGGCACAAGTAAGTACATTCACTACGACCCACAAGTTTGGTGTTTTTGTGGCTACGAAGCTGTCAGTTTTCAAAGAGTTATTTTCAGTAACAAATTTAAGGAAATAAAAATACAACAATAATTTACAGGGCAATCTTGTCCTTTAAAGTTCTTAAGAGCAGCTTCATCAGCCCTGAAGATAAGTCGGGTTTCATAAACCAAAAACTACAAAAATGCTTTAGTGTTCAATTTACTTTGATTTAGTAGTGCTCATGAAAAATATTTAAATAAAATAAATACTTTTTTTAATATTTAAAATATTAAATTGAAATTTTGCTACAAAATTAAGCCGACTTTAAATTATTTTAAATAATTCTTAAAATTTTTCTTTTATATTTATTTTAACATCCCCATAAAAAATGTATTTGTATAATCTTTCTAAATGATTTGGTTATGTTTGTGTGTATGTGTGTATGTATGTGAGCACTCTTTTATACAAACATACCACTTTAATAGTGCATTCGGGCTATTAAGGTAATAAACTAAATAAAAACTTTTTTTGCCTTTTTAATGTTCGCAAATCCAAAAGGATGTGGAAGTTTTACATTTTAATAAAAGTACTTTAAAATACAAATAAATATTTGTTGTATATGTATACATATATCCTACCAAGTAGCAAAAAATTTTTTCATTGAACGAGGGCAGTCCTATAAGTGTTTATAAAAGCCTACAATCTGAATTATGAATACAAACATAAAACGGTGTTAAAGTATAGCTGGCATTAAGTTTTTTCAACAAACGATTGTTTGATGTCCCCTTAAAGGACAATTTAGACAAAGCTATTTATACATTTATATTAGCGCTTAAGAACGTCTACAAGTTAGGAACCCGATTAAGAATAATTGGCTATTGCGAAAAGTAATTTCTCTGCTTGACTAACCGTATGGCTTATTTTGAATACTGGTGAAGCTCTTCAATGCGTTATAATTGCTAATGAAACTTGAACTTACAGCAGCAGATGTAGGCTAGTAGATAGTGTACTAGCTAGTCAGTATGGGGCTTGTGGGTTCGATTCCCAACGTAGAGCTTGGTTTTTTTCACTACAAAAATAAAAATTGACTGTCGGTGGCGCTGTTCAGCGATGAAGGCATAGTCACTGGTCGCTGTGATGTCTTATATGGCAGTTAATTTCCGACTATCCGTCTACTTTCACCACATGTCTCATCTCTTCCCTATCCCTTTCCTAAAGAAAGTAGCATGGTAGGCATTGTTGCCTAAAGTGCTACTTATCTTTAAAAAAAAACACAAGTCAATGCCATTGATTCTAACTAACGAATCCAAAATCAAGTTAACTCTTCTAGTGGCTAAACTATTTTCATGAATCATTTTTTGCGATTAACGTCAAATTATCTGCAATAACAGCTTGAAAATAGCAGCTCAATAAAAAAATCTAAAAAGCTAAAAATTAAACAAAAATCATTCTCTACTGTCACAACAAAGTGATACATTGCATGGGTAAATTTGAGGTTAGAAAATAAATTGGCCTAAAGCACGCATTATTTTAGAACAACTTAAATTGATTGAAACCATTAAAAAAATAGAAATATGGAAAGTTATAACGGGATATGACGTCGAGCAAGTGCCTACCTCTAACATGTCGACGGATGGCCACTCTTTTCGTAAAATTTTGAAGTACAAAAGCTTCGCTTATCTCGCTTATTTTTCAGAGCGTCATTTATTTGTGGGTCTTTCATATAAACCCGATCTTTTGATTGGCTTTAGAGAAAATAATCCAGTGACGTTAAATCCCAGCAAAGAGGTAACCAATTGACATCACCAAATCACGAAATTACGCCACCTGGAAATTTTTCAAGCACAAACTAAATTGTTTGGATGGCTGTGTAGCTTGTGGCGCCATCTTGCTCAAAGCAAAAGTCACTGATGTCTACATTAGCCAAGTGTGGCTACAAAAACTTGGTTATTATGGTCTGGTAGCGCAGAGAACTCACAGTGACGGTGTAGTCTTGCTTGAACACAAAAAGTTTTATAGCGTAACTTTCCTTGAACGTAATAATTATCGGAGGGCTGTTTGTGGATTTTGTGAGCCCCCTATGCAACAACTTTGCTCTTTTTTCATAAAACCGCCTAACTGAAAATAAGCCTCCGCTGAAAAATGTGTTGTTTTCGTTCAATTTTTGAAACAGTAAATTCACAAACGTTTGATGTAAATAATCGTCGCGCGACTTAAGGTCTTGAACGACTTGAATTTTATAAACGTGTGGATGAAGGTCTTTATGCAAAATATAGTTAAAAGTGCCTTCAGTGATTGTTGCGCACATCAACTGTACTGTACTTCAGATTTACTGTACAGCGGCTTTGTTTGCATCACCACGGCCACTATAAGGGCATCTAACTTTAGTGATTGAATTACACACAGAGGTCTCAGAAGGAGCCTGATTACAGAGAGAAGCTGTAATGCAATCACCATTGTGATGTTAAATAAATTTTCGAGAGTGGCACATTCCATGCTTAAAATTTTCCAACATTTTTTACTAAATAAATTAGAGAATGGAAGCTCAGTTGTAGACATTTAAACAATTGACAGGCAATTTACTTCCTAACTTCAAATTTGTCCACACGAATTTTCTATAAATTTTAAATTTAAAAAATAAATCTCAATGAACTCACAGACGTCATTGGAAACCTCTCAAAATTTAGGCTTGGGACAGTTGTAAGAATGTATATCGGCATACTTTTATTTAAAGACTTATTAACCTTCCCTCGTATAAACTTTCCTTATCCAACTTAAAATACTGGTTTCTTTTTATTGCTCTTTAGAGAAAATCTTAGAGCCGACATTTTATAGAAAATAAACTGAAGCAAAAAGTACATCAAAACGAAAATGCAAAAGTTTTTAACTACAAAACCATAATCACACACACACATACACATTTTGCTTTCTAAATGTAATAAATTAAGTTTAACTGGACTTTTAAGAAATTGTAGGTAGATGTGCCTCTGTAGGATATAAGACCAAGAAACCAAATATTTGTTAGTTGTGTTTGTATTTAAGGTAAATTCTTTCATACTTAAGACATCATACAAACACACACACACACACATACACAAACAGCAACTTTTTACATTTATGCAAATTTTGATAGACAACAGCTTAACAGGACAGGATATAAACAAACACACACTCAAATATCAGAGCATAAATAAAAAAAAATACAAACTCAACTGCCGGAAACGGAAACGCACAAATAAATAAGTGTTCAGGCTACAACAATCTGGACAATTTAAATCTTAAATACAAATTAAATATTGTGCTCCAGGAACCCAGGTATCAAGTGGGGCAAATCTCTAAATTTTAAAGCAAATGGCACTAAATAATTCCCTAAGAGACTGCTACTTCTGATCTTAAAATTTTCTTGTTGTGGCAGAGGGTATTTTATTTCATATCAATTTAGTTTTTAACACAATACTTAACTTTTATCTATAATTCTCAGTTGGTTTATATAAATAAAGCTCTACTTTTAATTTCTTTTTTATTTGTTTTATTTTTTAAATAAAGGGGGTTTTCACCCTTTTTTTATATAGCAGCCATTTGTTAACTGTAAAATGAATAGACTGACGCTTGCAGAATAACGCTTCCAAATTGTGCAAATTTATTTTGAAAAACACTTCATAATAGACAACGTTTACAACGTTTACTTTAAATGATAACACGCATCCATAGAGATATCATGCAGTGCGTGCAGAATAACTCCTTGATGCTGTAGAGCATAGCATGAGGGAAGACCAGCATTAGTCTAGCCGCCATCGTGCACATAAATGCAATATGCTTCGATCCACTTTATGAAAGAATCTGCGGAAAGAGCTTATTTTGCTTGCTTACAAAATCAAACTCGTACAAATTTCTGAAATTTTATATTTAGCATTTTGAAGAAACGTTCAAAAAGCTTCTCAAATTTTAAGCGTGATCGTATAGAACTGTAAAAATCTTCGTTGTAGTGATATTCTGACTTTCTATTAGTACGAAACTGAACTGGTGTTCAACTAGACGGTTCGTTTTGGTTGCAGTTTTGGTTTTCGCCATCTGTTGACTATTTTGTGAAGACCACTATGACAGATGTTTTGTCAGTGTGGATTTCGATAAACGATTTCGCTTAACTGTATACACAGGAATATCTCCATTAATAGTGTCACGTTTCCGTTGGATATCTCCTGGAGGCTATTAACTTTGAGGTATAATAGAATACCAGTCTCCAGGATTTACAGGGACCAAAACGTCTAAGACAAACAGTTTTTAATTCTAACCAGTTGTCAAATACCTGCTAGGTGATAACTCATGGGAACTAAGAATACCATGCTCGTTATTAATAAGGCTCTTCGGAGATTAAATTGATTGTACCCAAGAGGAGTGTTAAGCTCTTAAGGTCCTGCTATAATGTAACAAGGGCCGACAGAGTGGCGATGCGAGCTAGGATTATCACCACATTCTCTTCAAGGGGAAAGAACGCGTTCAGTTGAGAAATCATCCCAGTTGCCGTTGCAGTAGACTGTGCTTTAAAAGGCAGTTTTTAGTTTTGGTTTTATCAGTTATAACTAGTGCAGATTTTGGGAATATATGTGAGTCTGCATTAAATATTCCAAAGGAGTATGATGCTGACTATAAAATATATAACCAGCTAAGTACCTATTGGAGGAAGGGAGTGTGGCACTACTAAAACCGACGAAAATTTTGAGATACCTCAGAAAGGAAAGACTAGCATTCAGCGGGGCATGCAACTGATTTTTGATGACATTATCTCCTACATATCATTAAAACAAAAATTTATTGCTGTTGCTGCCAACACACAAGGTAAAACTACTACAAGTCCCTATGAAATCTAAAGGTAATAATTCGAGCATTGTGTTCAATTTAATATAGGAACCTGCTTGACTGTGTGTTTTGATTTGTTTTGTGCTAGTTGTTTTCTGTTATTTACTTGTTTTATAGAATTTCTTATAAGCAGACTGCTGTTGTCTTGTGTATAAGATTTCTTAGAAAACTATGCAGTTTGTAAAATGCACAGTGGGTCATTTACTTTGTTTAATTTTAATTATTTTCTTTTAATTAAATATGAACTAATCTTTTAACGGTCTTTTAAGTCATTTAACATATTTAATTAAATTAAAAAAAAGGTCGAATAAAAATAAAAGTAAAAATTTAATTATTTTCTTTAAAAAACTTAATAAATCATTTTCGCTCCTTAAATTTCATCTTTGTTCTTTAACATGTCACCAGTACACCAGGCTACAGAAGCCCTGCCAGTACCGGGCCACCACCTTGTTTGCATTTTTATTTTTTTTTTTTTTGGTTCCTCTAGACCTTATTTAAGGAGTATGCCTGCTTGGAGCCGGCTTCTAGTGGGTGTTAAAAGTCAGGTATTCTTTTTTGCCTTTAGAGAATAGAAAATAGTGTTGATCAGATTATGGCTCGTGAAGTTATTTTCAGAAGTTAAGCTAGATACATTTCATCTATATTTTACCAAACCTCGATAGCTGTCATTATGACTTTGGTAAAAAAATTTTTTTTTGTTGCCAGCATTGCAGCCGAACTTTTAGGTTGCAACGTTTTTAGTAGACTATTTTAAAATATCGCCTTCTGTAATAGCAGACAAAAGGGGACATTTAATTGTTGTTATAAAGCGCCTACGGTTTGGTTTCACAGCGACTCAAGATTACTGATTTGTACAGACCGTTTCAGATGAACATGTTCGATTCATTTTATCACAAAAGCGATTTTAAAAGTCCGGTATTCGTTTTTGCCTTTAGAGAATAGAAAATAGTGTTGATCATATTATGGGTCGTGAAGTTATTTTCAGAAGTTAAGCTAGATACATTTCATTCATCTATATTTTACCAAACCTCGATAGCTGTCATTATGACTCTGGTAAAGCAACAGCTTTCAAGTTTTTTTCTGTCGCCGGCATGGCAACCAAACGTTTAGGTTGCAATGTTTTTAGTAGATTATTTCAAAACGTCGCCTTCTAGTGTAGTCATAGCAGATACAAGGGAACATTTAACTGTTGTTATAAAGCGTCTACGGTATGGTTTTACAGCGACTCCAGATTTCTGATCTGTACAGACCGTTTCAGATGAACATGTTCGACTCATTTTATCACAAAAGCGATTTTAAACGTCTATTATACAAAAAATGCAGTTTGAGCGGTGGGCGATTTTCTTCCAAGCCTTCCAAGAGATAGCCGCAATGATTGCTTTTATCAAAGGTGACTTTACATGACTGTTTCGGCTATTCTGAAGGTTTTTACTGAGTAAGCTGTGACGGTTACAAAATTCGTTAAACAACTGTGGTTCATAGTTTTGCGAAAATTATTTATATTCGTCATTTCGATTATATTTTTTTTATAGGTGAAGGAGCTGACGGATATTTTATTTTTAGATATAATTAACGAATAGCTGTCGGTGTTTCAACTCTACAATCTATGATTTTTAAAAGCTGCCTGCATAATAATCAATAAATTTTTTCTTTACTTTTCGGGATTTTTTTAAAAAAGTAAATTACACTAAATAAATATTTTTTTAATCTGTGTTGTCAACCTTTGAAAAATAAACAACAAACATTAAACAAAATATAAAACGTTTGTCTGTGCCGCTTGGTCTGCTATTAAAGGACAAATAATATGCATAAATACAAATATTTGAAATGCCTTTAGGATGTAATGATTATTTTTCAAAAATGCTTAAATGCAATATCGCTCAAAGTTATAGACATTTTTGGACTTTAGGCTAAAAGAAGAAAGCTGCACAGAAATTAAGAAATAAATTTATTTTATGGTTGGCTGCCAGAAACATTAAAAAATAAAATGCATAAACTTAATATAAATTTTAATCTTTCATTCATTAAAAATTTTATAGTTATAAACATAATTTGTTGCATTAAAATAATTTTTGGAAATTTTTTTAAAATAAATTCTATTACTTAATTTCATTTTAAATAGCATTATAAATATAGTTATTTATTCCTAATAATTTTGATATTTCTCAAATCATTATTCTTTGTTGCAATTTAAAAAAAAATTATAATTTTCATTGATATTTTTGGCCATAATTAATAATTAATCATGTGGAATTTTGTATTTATTGTTGTAGTCATTTAAATCGTGATCATTATCGTATTCTGATGGCTATAAATGATAACAAATTATGCATAATTTTAGTTAGACAATGTTTTGCTTCGTAGAAAATTTTTAAGCTGTAAATGTTACACGGTGCAAAAAGTTTATTTTAAAAACGCCGCTTATAGTATTTATCATCAATATCACGTCGACTATCTTTTTCGTTTTTCATGGCATCAAATATCTTAAAGAGTAGACACAAAGAGAGATTTGTTTATTAAAAAAAAAATCAGATTGTTATGTGTTTATTTTTTAACTACTAATAGGTGTGGTGTATGAGTAAGTGAAATTGAGAGAATTAAAATTTAATTATTCATTAGCACATCTTAAACAACCGTGGTAAGTGTATTGTCGGCACAAAGAAAGTGTTATTTATTAAACAAAAAACATATTATTATGTGTTGTTTATTCCACCACTAATAGGTGTGGTGTATGGGTGAAATTAGGAGAATGAAAAGTTAATTTACATATCTTAAATAGTCGCGGTAAGTATATTGAAGGAAATGGCTGCTTGTTTCTGAAACGGTCGGCACAAAGAGAGTTTTGCTTATAAAATAACGGATTGTTATGTGCATGTTCTTCCACCACTATTTGGTGTTATGTGTGAGTCAAGAATGAATATTTAGCTAAACAGCCGAGGTAAATAAATTATTAGAAGTAACTAATTGTTTCTTAAGTCGAAGATCATGAGTTCAAATCCCAACAAGACTTTAAGAATCTAGAAAAGTAATTACTATTAAGTAGCTGCAATATATGAGGCAATATAATGGCAAAAACCAACTTAAACTTCCGAAGTCTTTATTGCAAAATGAGATCTATTTTTGTATAGTCGTAGTAGCTATATTGGTGAGACGCCATTAAAATTCGAGCAACAGTTAAAATATCAAAGGCTTCTTTTAAAAATAAAACAAAAACTCGAAATGTTAACATCGGAGACGATTTAGTTAGTTAGAAAAGTGACAATATGAAAAAAAAAAACAAAACACCACAAGTTCAAGTCCTATTAGAACCTTTGCATGTTTAATAGGGAAGAAATGGAGTATTTCTTGTCGTATTATCAGAATATTATTATGTAGATGGCTGCGTAAGCTTGATAACAAAATATATTTAGCAAATAAAAGAGTTTGGGAACACTGTTGCCAATGCCCGAAAGTACAAAGCGAAATTTAAAACAGAGAATAAAAATAAAAAGTTTTAAGTCCTTTTAAGACTGCTTTTGTGAATTTGGTCATTAAATTTGAGTCGACAGGCTCGATGCAAAATGCGCATACACCAACGCGTGTTTGACAGGGTCGTTCAACTAAAAACATTGCAAGCGTGAGTTACAGAGTTACAGCAGATCCAAATTTGTTAGCTCCTCGACGCTCTCAACCATCGGGGCTATCCAAAACCACCACGTGGCGAATTTTGCCTAAGGATTTGACTTTGAAGCCTTACCAGGTTCTACTGATGCTGGAATTGAAGCCAACCGATTATTTATATCGCCGTAAATTCGCTAAATTCATGTAGGACAACCGGCTGGTTTTTCTGAAAAAATGGTTTTTTCAGACGAAACCCATTTTCACTTGCCAGAGTATGTCAACAAATTGCCACATTTGGGCTTCTGAAAATCCTAAAGCGATTATTGAGAAGCCTTTGCATGCTCAACATGTCATTATATAGTTTGCTATGTGGTCAGCAGGCGTGATTGGGCCGATTTTTTGCGAAGATGAGGCTGGAAATGCGGTAACGTTTGGTGGATCATGCTATTGCGAGGTCAATTTTGACCTATTATTGACGACGTTGATATCACTGACATGTGGTTTCAACAGGACGGTGCCACATATGACCCAGCTTATTAAATGACCAATTTATTGCAAACCAATTTTCCCGTTTATATAAATTCACGACAATCAGCAGTTAAGTGGACAGCCAGATCATGTGATTTAAGACCATTGAATTATTTTTTGTAGGGTTATGTTAAGGACAGAGTCTTTCCGAAGGCAATCGAATCGATTTTAGCCTTAAAACTCAAAATCCTTTATGTGATTACCGAAATAGAACCGTGATTTTGCCAAAAAGTGATTAAAGACTTTAATGAAAGAATTGACTTCTGTCACCGTGGTCATGGTGGACATTTGCCTGATATGATTTCTCATTCATAATTGACGAATTTTTCTCTTCGTAATACAATACAAATTTTAATCATCTTAATCTGATTTTTTGTTCGTTTTATTTTGTTTTAGAAAACAAATTTCTTGTTGAAAAATCCTGTATATTAATGCTGCTTTTGTATTTTCATTATTGGGTGTCTAAATTTGAGGTTAGGAAGTAGATGGGCCTAAAACACATACTTATTTTTGACAGCGTTAGTTCTATTAATGTCATTATCAAGTGGAAATATGGGAATTAATAATAGGGTTCAACGTGAGGCATATATCCTTTTTTAGCACACCTGCAATAGTCCGCTCTTTTCACAAAATTTTGAAGCACACTTTGCAAACAAAGCTTGTCTTATCCTGCCAATACAACGCTGAATTTCGTATTTCAAATGGGTCTTACTGCTGGATTCTACAAATAGCCTCAGAAAAAATATTCCAGCTTAAGACCGCTGGAACGAGATAGCTTATTAATACTGCCAAATCGAGAAAGTACGCCATCGAAAAATTTCTCATTTAATAATTCTGATTTGTTTGGGTGTATTTGTGATGTCAACATTAGCCAATTGTGGCCACAAAAATTGATTATCATGGCTTGGCAGCAAAGAGAATTCACAGTGGCTGCATTTCCTTGCTCATTTTCGAAAAGAATACTGGCCGAAGTGCCGCCTGACTACAATTAAAACCATACGGTCACATTCTTAGGATAGAATGGTGGCGACAATTTGGTTTAAAAATGAGCCTCATCACTAAAGATGATTGTGTTGAAAAACCTGGTTTTTGTTTAGTTTTTCCAATAGCCAATATACAGGGATCCTTTAACCCTTAAACGAGTTAAACGGATGATTATCTTTATGCAAAACGTTGCTCAAAGTGTCGCTAGCGTCGTCCAATTGTTGCGAACGTCTACAAGTTGATATTCCAACACTTTCCTGTACAGCGGCTATATTTACATCACTAAGGCCACTAAGAGCGTTTAGTCTATTCAAAAACAATATCGTGATTCTTGAATTTATCAAATAAACTAAGAAAAGCAGTTTGAGAAGCATTCTGATTATGTAGAAAAGCTGCTCGAATTGTACAAAGTCTTACAGTGAAATTTTTACAATTTCGATAGTAACTTTTCCCAATTAAAATTTGGTGTTATAGAGTATAGTATTCTATGCTTAAAGTTTGTTAACTCTTTACTAAAAAAAGGGTAAAAAAATAATGGCTTAATTTGTAATACTTAATGATTTGATGCACAATTTACTTTCTAACCTCAAATTTGCCCATCCGATTTATAAAAAAAATAATCATAAAAATATTTGTGTTGCTGTTAACGCTGTTTTGAAAAGGAAAACGAAAAACCACACATACACATACAGAGTGAGCAGAGAAAGACGAGGAAAATGGAGAAGTGTATTGGAGGAGTTCTCCATGTTGCTTTAGACTTGATGTCATCACTTAAATCAGTTCATTTGTGCTTATTATGGTCGTACAGATTCTTTCTCATGAAGACTTTGCTGTAAAGTAATGCCTACAACTTTCTACAAGTATATTCTTCGCAAACCTGTATATCCTGAAACGTCTTTAGATTTACTAGTACTATTTAGTGTGTCCTACTAAAGAATTCAGCAACAAATTTTTTTTCAAGTGCATTTTGCTTAAAATCATTCGCCAAAAATCATCATAAATAACTACTTATCTCTATGCTTATAAATAGTTATTGTAGTTATTATTTTCTGTTAGTATCTAAGTATCTAACTATACATTATAATAACTATCTTGATGTGGCTATATTTATGTAAATGTATGTGTTCGTGTGTGTGTGCGCGTATGTGTAAATATATTTGTATAATTAGAAAAGTGTAATTTGTTCATGTTCATTGTTGTTGATAAATATTCCCCAAGTGTTATTTAGTAAAATTGCTTAAATGCGATTTAGCCTCAACAAAATGCATTTTATCATAAACTAAAGCTAAACAAATAAACTCAAAAATACAAATACAGACTCATGCTAATACTAATACTAATAATAAACAACAAGTGCAATACGACAACAACAACATAAAAATTCATCTAAATAAAATTGACAAAAACTTATGCGAGTTTTGTCTGACTGGGAGTTTGTGTATGAGTGTGCGGTGGATGCGTTTAGAAGGTTACAAAACAACAAACGGCAACACATTTTGTACACTTTGCTATTTAAGGTTGTGTTGTGTATTATTGTTTAATATTTATCGTGACAGAGATATGCATGCCTATATACACACACACACACACATTTTGTACATAGAATAACACAAACATTTTATGTACTTAAGTACGGCTACAGTGGATAGCAGAATTTAAACAATCGAACCGTGTTTTGTATTGTTTCTATTGTATTCTGTAGTTCAACTTTGAAACAATAGATTGTCTAAAAGCTGTAGATAGATTTAAATTTGTACAACGCCTTAAATCCTTAAAATAAAACAAAAACAACTTTAATTTAAAAGCATAAATCTAAAATTTCAAATGTATACAAATGATGGCAAAACGAGAGAGGGAGACAGAGAAAGAAAGAGAGATGGAAAGAACATAACAGCCTTACAATACTTATGTTGTTATTGTATTTTGCAACACAACATAATTAAACATTTTGAATGTATGCAGCAATTGCAGCCAAATGTTAGGCCACCAACACTTTTGTTTTATATTTTATACTCATTTCATAGCAAATATATTTGCTGAGCCAAAACATTTAACTATTTGGAATTGTGTACATTATTTACCTGTTTAAAACATTATTATACTAGAGAAGATCTCAAAATCTTTATTGTCTAAAATATTTAAAAATAAAACAGAGTTATAAAATAATTTCTTTTAGATAAGAATTTTGTCACTATTACAATTGTGTCACTTTTTGTTGTTTTAGCGAATAAAACTATGCCGACTTTCCAAAAAGCTAAATTTCTGTTTTTTTAAAGCCCTAAAAAATTCTAATAAAAATCTGTTACACTCTTTGTCACTGTCACTTTTTTTCCAAAACACAGGCATTTAAATTTCTTTTCTTTAAACCTTAAAAATTAAAATAAAATGCAATTAAAGTCATTACCACTGTCATCTTGTTTTGTCACTTTTTTACAAAAGCCATAGGATCATACAAATTATGCCAAAATAGTTAAAATAGAGTTGAAAATTAATTTCTTTTAGATAAGGATTTTGTCACTATTACAATTTTGTCACTTTTTATTGTTCTTACAAATAAAAATATGCCGACTTTTCAAAGAGCTAAATTTCTGTTTTTTTAAAGCCCTAAAAAATTCTAATAAAAATCTGTTACACTCTTTGTCACTGTCACTTTTTTTCCAAAACACAGGCATCTAAATTTCTTTACTTTAAGCCTTAAAAATTAAAATAACATGCAATTGCAGTCATTACCACTGTCATCTTGTTTTTTCACTTTTATACAAAAGCCATAGGGTCCTACAAATTATGTCAAAATAGTTAAAATAGAGTTGAAAATTAATTTCTTTTAGATAAGAATTTTGTCACTATTACAATTTTGTCACTTTTTATTGTTCTTATGAATAAAAATATGCCGACTTTCCAAAGAGATAAATTTCTTTTTTTTAGGCCCTAAAAATTATAAAAAAAAGCTGTTAAACTCTTTTTCACTGTCACTTTTTTCCACAACACAGGCATCTAAATTTCTCTACTTTAAGCCTTAAAAAATTAAAAAAATGCAATTACAGTCATTACCACTGTCATCTTGTTTTGTCACTTTTTTAAAAAAGTCATAGGGTCATAAAATTATGCCAAAATAGTTAAAATAGAGTTGAAAATTAATTTCTTTTAGATAAGAATTTTGTCGCTTTTACAATTTTGTCACTTTTTATTGTTCTTATGAATAAAAATATGCCGACTTTCCAAAGAGCTAAATTTCTTTATTTAAAACCCTAAAAAATGAAAATAGAAACAGTTATTATAATTGCCACTGTCACTTTATTCCAAAGCAATTAAGGCAAATTATGCCAAGCTAGTTAAAACAGAGTTATAAAGTATTTTTTTGTTAGATTAATATTTTGTCTTTTTTCTGTTATGCTTATCAATAATAATATGCTAAAATGAATATGCCTTTGCTGGCTTCTGAGGCATTTAAATTTCTTTACTTTAAGCCTTAAAAATAAAAATTACAGCCATTACCACTGTCATTTTATTTTGTCACATTTTCTTCAAAGGACATAGGGCCATACAAATTATGCCGAAATAGTTAAAACAGAGTTAAACAATAATTTGTTTTAGGTTAAGATTTTGTTTCAATTACAAGTTTGTCACTTTGTTTTGTCATTTTTTTTACAAAAGTCATAGGTTCATACAAATTATGCCGAAATAGTAAATAGTTAAGTTATAGCTAAAAATTAAAAATTTCTTTTAGGTTATGATTTTTTTCAATTACAACTTTGTCACTTTTCTTGTTGCGCTTATCAATTACAATATGGACAAAATAAAGTTGTCTTTGATGGCAATTGATGCTTTAAACCTTTAAAATTTAAATATAATAAACTAAAAAAATAAAATGCAAATACAGTCATTGTGACTGTCATTTTTTTGTCATTTTTTTGTCACTTTTTCCAAAAGAAATAAGGAACTTCAAATTGTGCCAAAATAGTTTCTTTTTGTTTTAGACCATTACAAATTTGTAATATTTTTTATTATTTGCACAAGTTATTTACTTAATAATTTCTTACACAAATTAAGCTTATAACGATACCATTTCGTGCTTAATTTTACTTTGTCACTTTGTCACACAGAAGTGTAAATAACTTTATCGCTGTTATTATATTTTATGTCACACAAAATTAAATTTTTATTTAAAAAAAAAAAATTAAAGCATATAATTTTATTTTTATTTTAACTTTTTACTCATAAAAAAAATAATTATTTTAATAATTGTCATTGTCACGATACGTTGCTTAACATAAAAAAAAAAATACACTAAATTATTAACTTTTAAAAACTTGAACAAAACTAATAAAAAATAATTATTGGCACTTAAAAAATATTTTGCAGCTTTATAGCGAGTGTTTTTTATAGAGATATAAAGCTTTAAGTTGTCAACAATTTTCTGATAGGCGGCCATTTTGTTAGCTGTCAAGTGGTTTTAGCAATTCAACATAATTGACGTCAAAACAACGCGCAACCGTTGATTGCCGTTGATCCCGATTTTCATAATGGAATTTTTAGTTAGGAAATTCACCTTCTTTGGGTAGATATGCCAATAAGCACAACTGTCGTATTTGAAGTGATGTAATCATCAACTGTTACATCCAGAAAAACTGTTCACTGTTTGATGTACTTTATCGACTGCCGGAACCATTAGTCCGAACTTTTTTTAAAAAGGATTCTGATCAGAATGTTGAAGAGTCATGATTACTGACTTTTCAACAACCATAATATGCAGAAGCTGCACAACACACAAATTTTACAACATGACAAACAGTCATTTAAGCCGCAGTTACCATTTAAATGAAATAAGAACTGATTCTTTAAAATTTTGCAAATAATATAATTTTTAAAATAATTTCTTTATAACGTAATTATGTGAAAAATTTTTAAGTGTCACTATTTTGTCATAATTTTAAGAAACACATATTCACTTTTAAAATGGATTTTTCAGCTAAAAAAATATTTCTATTTTAATGAATTTGGCATTTCCTAAAGTTTATTGAAAAAATTAGGTTCATAATTTGTAAGGATGTTAGGACTTCTATTTTCAATATGTCATCTTTTTTTCAATATGTCATGTTTTTGTCATTGTGTGCCTTTTTTAAAAAACAAATCGTAGTGTGTGAAAAGAATAAAATTGATGTGTAAAACTCAAAAACTTAAACTTAAGATAGTAACTGCCACGTGCGTACTGCTGTCTTTGTCACTTTTTGTCCTTCTTCCTTTTTTCAAAAGAAGGCTGTATTTTTATTGCTAATGACTAACAAAAGTTATGAAACTAATATTGGTGGCTGAAGTAAGTCATTTCAAAATTTATTTTAACAAGCTTATTAGCAATTACCACAGTTGTCAATTTTTTGTCTAGTTGTTTTTATAGGTATCTGAGGAAATATTCTCACATGAAGATAGCTTTACATTTTTGTCACTGTTAACAATTTTTTTCAATTTTTTTTTTGTTTTTGAAAGCAGAGAAAATCTCATTTGTTATCATTTTTTCCACGGTTACAGTTTTTCAATTTAATAGAAACATAAACTTCTACTTTTGTCACCAAATAGTGTACTTTGCCACATCAATTAGTTTCCATTTATTTGTTCCATTTAATGATTAAAAAAAATTGTTTTAAATGTTTTGCAAATTTTAAAATAAAAAGTAACTAATCATGACTTTTTGTCATTGTCATTTATTTGTCACATTTTAATAAAAAAGTAAAAATCACATTCTTTTTGTCACTTAACGAAAAAGCCTGTAATATTTATATATTTTCAAAAACAAATCATTCTTTTACATCCTGTCAATATCTTCCAGACCAGAGTTATTTTTTTCTCACTCTCTCTCTCTTTCTCTCTCTCACTCTTTTCCTTTCTTTCTTTTAAGTTTATAAACAAAACTGTAAATAATTTGACTACTTTCACACTAATTAACCGAAGATGCTAATGTTATTATTTTTGGTTTGGTAATTTGAAAATTTCTAAATTAGCACTTACCACTTAAGGAATTATGGCCACATATCGATGGTGCTTTACCAAGTAAATAATCATCTTTGCAGATATATTTATTGTCGTCCAGCACATAGAGTTGTTCACCCGTACTGAGCTGTTTATGGCAGATACAACATGTAAAACAATTGAGGTGAAACACCTTATCACGAGGTTTACGAACGAGATCGGAGGGAGCAATACCTTGGCCGCAGCCACTGCACTTGGTACCATAGCGTCTGAAAACAGAAAAAAACAAAAAGAGAAACAATAAAACCAGAGTCATTAAAATGACAAACTATTCATTCACTAATACACAATGTGTTTTCGCCCAAAAGATCATGATGCAATTAAATTTGGTTTTTTTATTTAATTTTTTTTTCCAGCTTCTTTATTTCCATAACTTTGATTTGTTATGACTCGCAACCAATTTAAATGCGAGTAACTGACAAGTGATTTTTTTTCTTTATCGTTTGTTCTGCTTGTAATGACTTTCACTTCACAGGTATCTCAGCCGTTTAGAAATTTTTATATTCCATTAACTATTACACGAGCATTGAAGGACAGACATGTATATTTTATTGTTAGAAAGTTAATTGATTTTCTCGTTCACTTTTATTTTTTTTTAGTCAAATAATTAAATATATAAATAAATCACATTTGCCTTTTACTACACTTGTCACTTCGTTTAAATCAGCATGTTTGTAATAAAATTAAAAGAGAAATGTAAAAGAAAAAACAATAAAAGTGTTCAGTGGTTGATTTCTAAAGGAGATAAAGAAGCTAAATGCTCAAACAAACAAAATTATAACGGCTTCTAACGAACAATTGTGACAAAAAGAAGAACTTGCTTGCGACCACAAAATAACTTAACAATTTCATTTAAAATTTTTTAAATTATTTTATATTATTTAAATTAACTAAACTCACACTACTCCCGCAATTTTTGTAGTGATTTCTATAATGATTCCTATCATTTTATTTAATATTTACATAAAGTTAATTCAGAATGTCAACACACTTAGGTCGACTATTGTATTTAAGTAAGTTTAATTGAATAAGAAAAAAGTTTAAACGTTTTTTTTAAAGCCACTGCCACTTTTATGTCACATTCTTAAAGCTTAGCCCTCTTTATTTTACAAAATAACAAAATGATGTCCAATAACTGTTTGTAAAAAATTAAAAAAAAAACTCACAATTGGCTGGCAATACCATTTAATTGTCACGTTGTCATGGTCAGCATAAAAGAAAAGTTATATTATCATAAAGTCATAAGTTTGTCTTTGTTAGTAGTTTAAGGCGGGTTTTGCCATTTTCAGTAATTAGTCACATTCTTAACGCATACAATAACACAATATAACAAAATATATTAACTTCAGAGTATAAAGTTAATTTAGTTTTTTTCTTTCTATAAAATTTTGACTGAAGAAATTTTTCCATATAAAAATCCGTGATTGACGAAATTTTTCCATATAAAAAATTTTGACTGACGAAATTTTTCCATAGAAAAATTGTGGTTAACGAAATTTTTCTATATAAAAATTGTGATTAGCGATATTTTTCCATAGAAAAATTGTGATTAGCGAAATTTTTCCATAAAAAAATTGTAACTAGCGAAATTTTTCCATAAAAAAATTGTGACTAGCGAAATTTTTCCATAAAAAAATTGTGACTAGCGAAATTTTTCCATAAAAAAATTTTGACTAGCGAAATTTTTCCATAGAAAAATTGTGACTAGCGAAATTTTTCCATAGAAAATTGTGACTAGCGAAATTTTTCCGTAGAAAAAGTTGTGACTAGCGAAATTTTTTGATATAAAAATTGTGACTAGCGAAATTTTTCCATATAAAAATTGTGACTAGCGAAATTTTTCCATAGAAAAATTGTGACTAGCGAAATTTTTCCATATAAAAATTGTGACTAGCGAAATTTTCCCATATAAAAATTGTGACTAGCGAAATTTTTCCAAAGAAAAATTGTGATTAGCGAAATTTTTCCATAAAAAAATTGTGACTAGCGAAATTTTTCCATAAAAAAATTGTGACTAGCGAAATTTTTCCATAGAAATATTGTGACCAGCGAAATATTTCCATCGAAAAATTGTGACTAGCGAAATTTTTCCATAGAAAATTGTGACTAGCGAAATTTTTCCATAGAAAAAATTGTGACTAGCGAAATTTTTCCATAGAAAAATTACGACATGATTTTTATAAAGATATATTGTGACTAACGAAAATTTTCCAAAGAAAAATTGTGATTGACTGAAAAATGGCTGACTGATGAAATTTCTAAATACATAAAATTGGACAAATTTTTTCATAGAAAACATGTGACACATGTGTATCGGAAAATTGTGACTAATGAAATTTTTCTGTAACAAAATTATGACGCATAAATTTTTCTATAGTACAATTTAGACTGATAAAATTTTTTTATAACAAAATTGTGACTGACCCAATTTCAAATAGAAATATTGTGATTGGTGAAATTTTTTCCACAAAAAATATGTGACTTATGACATTTTTTCTACAAAAAATATGTGACTGGTGACATTTTTTCTACAAAAAATATGTGACTGGTGATATTTTTTCTAAAAAAAATATGTGACTGGTGACATTTTTTCTACAAAAAATATGTGACTGGTGACATTTTTTTTATAAAAAATTTGTAACTGGTGAAATTTTTCTATAAAAAATTTGTGACTGGTGACATTTTTTTTTCTATAAATTATTTGTGACTGGTTACAATTTTTCTATATAAAAATTCTATACAAAAATTGTAACTGTATCAAAATTGTAACTGATGAAATTTTATCTAATAAATAAAAAACTGGAGCTGATGAAAAATTTTTCTATAAAAAAAAACTGGGACTGATAAAATTTATTAAAAAAAAAACCGTGACTGATGAACTTTTTTTATAAAAAATTTTCTATTAAAAAAATGGGAATGATGAAAAATTTTTTATAAAAAACTGGGACTGATGAAAATTTTCTATAAAAAACTCGGACTGATGAACTTTTTTTTTATAAAAAATGATGAAAAATTTTTTATAAAAAACTGGAACTGATAAAAATTTTCTATAAAAGAACTAAGACTGATGAAATTTTTCTAAAAATAAACTGGAACTGATGAAATTTTTCGAAAAAAAAACTGGGACTAATGAAATTTTTCCTACAAAAATTACGGATGTATACATTTATCTATAGAAAAAATTTAACTGATGAATTTTTTTATAGAAAAATTGTGACTGATAAATTTTTTTTTTCTATAGAAAAATTTATATGTGTAGAAAAATTGTAACAGATGAAATTTTTTTGTCTATAGAAAATTTGTGACATGAAATATTTTTTGTAAAAATTGTAACTTGAGCTTTTTTGGTAGTAAAATGATGACTGATGTAATTTGTGCATAGAAAAATTATACCTGATGAAATTTTCCCGGAAACTGATGAAACTTTTTTTAAAAAAAAATATTGTGATCAATGAAAGAAACTTCTATAGAATATAGAAATTTTAGGATTTTTTTTTAGAAAATGTATGGTTAATGATTCCAGGGAACTTGTTGCATATGTCTTCCATTGAACGTTAAAAAAAAAATAGTTTAACTCACCTGAAGAAATCATTTCTGCAGTATAATTTTGATTCTCTACTAAAGCATTTATCCGTTAAAGGTTGCAGGCATTCACAGCAGCGCACACATGATGCATGCCAAACACGTTCTAAAACATTAAATAAAAATTTTTCTAAAATTGGTTTATTACAGCCAGCACACGGATCGCCAACACCGACCGGCGGTTCACTACGTCCTGAAAAACAAAAAAAGAATAATAAAATAGCTTTAATAAAACTTTAAAGAAATAAGAGATGTTGTTTTTAAAGGTGACTATATTTCCCTTTAAATTATTTTTTGACTGCTTAAGCACAAGCTACTGCTTGGTGCATTTGCCATTTTAAGTAATTATCAATTAACCCACTTAGTGTAACAAAAAAAAAAAAAATTTGTAGATATACATACATATTTTACCGCTACTGAAAATCAGGCGACAGTAATAACTGGGTAACAAAAAAACACAAAAAAAATTACACTTAATGTCAGACAACTTCAAATGCAAATTAACGAAGTTCGTCAATTTAATGATTTAATGGACGTGCAATAAACAAACCCAAACAGTAGCAGCATGAATATGCAAATTTAAATCATATCAATAAATAATTATGAAATCATAAAGATGCAAAAGTGTAAAACGACAAGTTTTATGGCTGCACTTAGCAATGTTGCACATTGTACATGCTTTTACATACAAGCATGCACATGTTTGATCAGACATGGTGGTAGCTTGTCAAAAATTTTCTTTTTTTTTAACATGTTGCTTGTGAAGATGTTGTTGTTTTTTTTTTGTTTTTTCTTCTTCTTTTTTTTCGTTTAAGACATATGACTCTTGATAATTTGTTGGATGCTGAAACATTAAATTTAACCTTGATTTTAGTCAAAATAAATATAAATTTTGTTTTCTTTGTTGTTTTATACACATAAATATTCGTTTAATATTAACGTCTGGTGAATAACAGGCATTGCCAAAAAAATATATATATATGTATATATATATATAAATAAAAAACATATACAACATTTTGATTGATGACATCCGTCAATTTTGACATTTTTAGTAAAACACAAAAAAAACATTTTATACAAAATTTTTGTTTTTCTTTTGTTTATATTTTCTTTGTTCCCAATTTCTGGGTAAAGAACAACAACAACAACAACAACAATTAAGCCAAAGTTATTGCTCCAATAATATGTAAAAAAATAAAAAGAAATTTATTCACTGACTGTTTAATCACTCACTAAACGTAAATGCTTTGATTATAATCATTAACAGCATTGATGGGTTTCTGTTTTTATTCATCTTCTTCACATCACAGTTGATAGCAAAACAGTGAGCAAAAACAAACTAACATTATATTGTTCGTTTTAGAAAAGGTTATTTAACTCCATGAACACTTCCACTTTTAGCAGCGGTGTAGTGTTTTTCTTTCCCTTATGGCGCTGCGTATCAGTTGATCTCTGGTTGGCTGATGAGTGCACAGGTCAAACAAAATTTCTCATGATGTTTTTTTTTGAAAAGTATCTTCTCGCAACTGAAGTGGCTGTTATGGTTTATCGTTGTTATTTTTCACTTAAGTTTACTTTGTCTCTAAATAGTTTTTCTGCTGCCTCACAACTACACAAATTTAAAGTTTTTTTTATAGAGAATTCTTGGCCGGCAAAATCACCGCCTTTGTTTTCTGTAAACTTGTTTTCTTCTTATTTTGAAGTTTATTATAGACCTGGGTTTAAAAATAATTTAGGGTGTTCCACAATTAACGAACATTTATTTGCTATCATATAATCCCTAAAAAGCTGAAAATACATTGCGATAAATTAATGGATCTATTGCGAAAAATAGCCAAACTTCTGTTACTTTGAGAACTGGCAACATTACTGAGGTTAAAAATAATATTACGTATGGCAACTTTTACCAGTTGCTTTTAAGTCATCATCATTTCTATTTTGACATTTTTCTTTTTTCTCGTTCGGACCAGTACTAAGAGGATGACCCCTTTCTACCCATGCACTGCATTATACCAGAACTAGAAAATTAGGTTATGGGAAGGAGGAGAGAGGGAGTAGTGCCTGTGGAGATTCCTACATTGAAAGTGACAGGAAAAACCTCTGAAGGGAGTTTAATCAATATATGAACTCTTCTGCCAAAAAACGAATTTTCCCTGTCATGCGTAGTGCGAACCACAAATGGATGCACTCTCCACAAAACTCGAATTAAACGCAAAAACATGCGAGTTTCAGGTACAAGTTTCCTAATTTCGTTAGAGCACTTACCATTGTAGTAACGATAAAACAGTTCATCAATAGAGCTGGATACCCTAAAGTCCCCAATGCGCCTCCTGGCCCTCTCCTGTAAGGCCCATACATGAGAGTTGTATTCCATCTTTGGACGGATATAGGTGGTATAAACAGTATGAAGCTCGGATGGTGTGAAATATCTCTTACCCCCGTTTTAGAAAGCTTCTTTAGAAACCTGAAAAATTTGTTTAGTCTATCGAACACAACACTGAATTTTCATGCCAAGAACAAAAAAGCTTCCGTTTCCGTTTCGAAAACAGATCTATGCGTAAGCATGCAACATTGCGTGTTGTGGGCAATAAAATCGACTCTATTCACACGACCTCATTCGGAGATCACCGCGATATCGTGATTGAGCATATCATTCATGTTGCGCTTTTTGAAACTCACCTCCAACTGGTTCGGTCTATTACTAAATGAATACGAATGACAAATGGTGCTATCATCTGCGAAAGAGTAAATAGAGTTGGAAGTTTGACAAAGAAGGTCGTTTAGAAAAATAATAAATACGGTAGGAGAAAGAACGTAGCCTCGCGGTACCCCTAAATTAATCTTGATATCGTATAGTGCGATTCCTGAGAAAACTCGATATAAATTTGGAGAAATTATCACCGACACCAAAAGCAGCAAGTTTTGACAGAATGCATCTATCAAAGGCTTTGGAAATATCTAAAGCAACCACCTTACTCTCTCCGCAATGATGTATGGAGTTTCACAATTGTTCCGATAGGAATGCCAATAAGTCGCCCCCTACGATAACCATTTTGTCGGTAGCTAAGTAAGCTGTTGAACTCCTGGTCTCACATGATGAAAATTAATCATACACTCTATCACTTTCGAAATTGGGCGGTAATTTTCAGGGTTGTTAGCCTCACCCTGTTTAGAGATTGGCGTTACATTAGCAACCTTCCAACACTTTGGATATAACATGCCGGTAAGATGGAACATGCGGAAAAGGGGCGGCTAACAGACACACTAGCGTGGAAAAGCTCGAACTCGAAAGAATACCTTCGGCATAGTAACGGTTGCTCTCAGATTTTATCGCTTAGATGTCAAAAATTCGCAATGTATGGGACACCCTTTAAATTAAAATCTTCAATTTTTGTCTGTTGTTGCCAACCGCCAGGCAGTATTATATTATTATACAGTTTCTTTAAGTTTTAAATGTCTTGCTATTGCAGTTCAAAAGATAAAGACGTAAACGGCAAAATGGCATCTTTTTTGGAAGCACCCCTCAATTATTAATTTTATATTTTAATTGTGTTAACCATATAAAACCAAAAATTTGATGTAGAGCTCTTTGTCTGAGGGTTTGAAAAATAAAACGATATTTGTCAAAATCATGTCTTCTATGGCACAGCGTAAAAAATTTAAGCCTTTTTTTTATTTATTTCCTGTTATAGAGAGCTATCGATAACTGGACTATATAAAACAGTTTAAGTGACTGTTAGTTACGTTTTGAAAGATAAGAAAAATTATTGTTTCTTTTGTTTTGCACTAGAAAAAATTATGGGATTCTTTATACTCCTCGCAAGGAGAGCAAGGAAAAAATTAAATAGTCCCAAAAATACGGGAAATTTTAAGTGACAAATATTTGAAAAAATATACACTAAATTTTCCTTCACTTCTTCGTTTTATATCTGCTTTAAAACAATTTAAAGTTTTTTTTAAGTAAAAATACGAAACATTTTTCATTTAACACTTTTAGAGGTAAATTAACCCAGATTATTAAATTCTTGCAACTCACTTTCTATTTCATAAAACATTTGAGTTTCGTGTTTTTCTCTGTCTTCAAACTTGAAAAGCTGTGTTGTGTGTTGTTTGTTGTTTAAATAAATGACTCCTTAATTAGGAACACTGTAATCATTATCGAAAGAATAAACAGAAGCTGTTAAATGTTACGCAAATTTATACTTTGTGCCATTTTAACCAACAGAATCAAACTCTCACTCTTTGTCTGAAAGCAAGTAACCAGCCAAAAGCTGCAATTATGTACCTTCAAAACGTTTAATTTATGCCATTTAATAGCTGCAAGCGATCAACAAAAAAAAAAACAAAAAAAAAACAAAGAGAAGCAAAAACTTAAACTTAAACAGCAAAAAATAAACAAAAAAAAAAACAATAGAAACTCCAAGTAATGTCTGTCCAGAATATTTAGAAAATACTAACAGGTATCCAGGAAAACATTTATTCATTCATTCGTTTACTCATTGTATTTAAAAAAAGGATAGTTAAGCTCAGATCTGCTGCTGGTGCTGCTGCTTATAAAATCATTTTAAATGCCAACACCTTGGCAGGAGCAACAACAAAAAATATTTACACATATTTTTAACAAACTACTTCAGCTCATATGGGAAATTTTGCATGTGCGTACCTTTTTTGCAGGAACACCAAATAAAAAGGATGCATTTCAAATAGTCAAACAATGAACAGCAGTTAAATGCTCCATCACCATCACCAACACTATCATAATCATCGTCATCATCATCTGTATCAACAGCCAGTGAAATAAAACCCGAAGCTATTTATGAGGGTGTTGTGTGGTGTTAACAAAAGTTTGGACTTTTAAAGGGGTTGTTGCTGGTAGGTGGATCCATACATTTGCTAAAGCACACTCCCCAAATTGCAACCGTATAATGATACAGTGTCAAATACATACTTATTTTTGTAGTTTAAAAAAATAAATTTGTAGTTTTGACTCCAAACAAAAATTGAAATGTAGAAACGACGAATGAAAGGAAAAGGAAGTCTTAAGAACAGAACATGCAAAATTTTGCCTCAGGGTGGGTTTCTTAATAATTCTAATGTAAATGGACAAACCAAATAAAAATTTTGTTTTAAACACTATAAAGTCAAACTCATAAAGAACAATCATTTAGCAACAAACACACAAACAGACAGATAGGCAAACCTACATACATGTACATGTATTATATATTATTTTATTGCCTGTTTTTCTTTTTAATTTTTAAATAATAATTTACATTTATTTTGTTTCTAAAGTAACTTTCACAAACAACAAAAACTTTTCTCAAGAAACTTTTTAAAAACTTCAAACAAAAACAAAAAACAAAAAGTTTAATTTCCAAAAAAAATACTCAATGGCAGGCAAACTCTGCCATAATAAATCATAAATAACTAGATAAACATTTTTATCCTGTCTTGTTTTCTTTAACCTTCAACAGAAGGAAAAACAAAAAACTGAACTGAGAAGGAAAAGAAAAAATCTCCTTCGGAAAAAGAAAATATTTTTCCATGAAAAAGCCTAAAGAAAGAAATTTTTCAAAAAATTTTCTTTAGAAGACTATCAAAGAGTAGAACAATGGCAACACAGAAAAAATATCGAAATATCTGGTCATCAATTTTCTGCAGAAAAAAAAGGGTGAAATGTTTACACAATTTTCTTTAGAATAAGTGCCCAATCCCGAGAACACTTTTTATTACTACAACAGAAACTTTTCTATTAAATAGTGATAAAATGAAATTTTTCTATAAAGAAATGTTGCAACAACCCAATCTTGCTTTAGAACACTATAGACACGAACGAAAATTTTTTTATAGAATAGTGACCAGCATGCAAATTACGGCATTCTATATCAAACGAAACTTTTTGTTTAGATTCCACTAAAATTTCAATCAATTTGCCCCCAGACACCTTTCTACAGAGTCGTATTCAAACGACCAGCCAGACACTTTCCTATAGAATTGCGTCTAAGTGACCAAACAGACAATTTTCTATGGAATCGTGTCTAAGCGACCACACAAACCTTTTTCGTTACAATCGTGTTTAAGCGGCCAGACAAACACTTTTCCATAGCATCGTATTTAAACGACCAGACAGACAGTTTAATACAAAATCTCAGCTAAGCGGCAAAACAGTCACTTTCATACAGAATTTTGTCAAAGCAACCAGACAATCGCTTCTCCACAGAACAATGTTTAAAGGAGCAGATAGTCACTTTTGTGTAGAATCGTGTCTAAACGTTTAGACAAACACTTTTCTTTAAAATCGCAACTGAGTGTTCGGAGAGACAGTTTACAATAGTGTGCTTGTCTAAACAACCAAACAGTCACTTTTTTACAAAATGTTCTTTCAGTCTATAAGCAATCAGATGAACACCCTTCTATAAAATCGTGTCTAAATGATCGGACAGTGAATTTTCTATAGAATTGTGTCTAAGCGACTAGACAACCACTTTTATACAGAATCTTAGTTAAGCGACAAGACAGTCACTTTTATACAGAATCTTGTCAAAGCGACCAGACACCGACTTTTCTATAGAAAATATAGAATCACGTTTAGGCCCATACTTTTATATAAAGTCGTATTTAAGCGACCAGACAGTTAGTTTAATACAGAATCCCAGCTAAGCAGCACTTTTATACAGAATCTTGCCAAACCAATAAGACAGTAGCTTTTCCACAGAATCATGTCTAAACGACCAGATAGTCACTTTTGGGCAAAATCATGTCTAAACGTTTAGACAAACACTTTTTTTACAATCGCGACAGACCATTTTCAATAGACTTTTGTCTAAACAACTAAACAGTCACTTTTCTACAAAATTTTCTTTGTCACGAGGCAGCAAGTTTTCTCTAGAATCGCTTTAAGCAACCAGACGAATACTCTTCTATAGGAACGTGTCTAAATGATCGGACAGTGAATTTTCTATAGAATTGTGTCTAAGCACAACCACTTTTATACAGAATCTTAGTTAAACGACAAGACAGTCACTTTAATACAGAATCTCGTCAAAGCGACTAAACACTGACTTTTCCACAGAATCTATAGAATCGCGTCTAAACGTTTAGGCCAAAACTTTTCTGTAGACAGTTAAATTAATACAGAATCCCAGCTAAGCAACAGTTTTATACAGAATCTTAACTTAGCGACAAGAAAGTCACTTTTATACAGAATCTATGGGATTGCGTCTAAACATTTTGACCAACACTTGTTTTTAGAATCGCGACCAAGCAGTCACTTTTCTACAGTTTACAATTTTCTCTAAACCACAACAAAGCCACTTTTTCATACAATCGTCTTTAAGCAAGCAGGCAGACATTTTTTTATAAAATTGTGTCTAAGCGATATGACAGAAATTGTTCTATAGAATCAATCACTTTTCTATGGAATCGTGTTTTCTATAAAATTGTAATGTAACGATCAGATAGACAATTATCTATAGAATCGTGTCTAAGCGACGAAAAGGACAGTCACTTTTTTTAGAGAATTGTGTCTAAAGCATCGGCTACACTATTTTCTGTTGAATCGACTTGACAGTCACTTTTCTATGAAATTGTAATAAAGCGATTTGACAGGCAATTTTCTATAGACCCGTGTCTAAGCAACCAGACAGTCACTTTTCTATAGAATTGTGCTGAAGCGAAGAGACAGTAACTTTTCTACAGAAACAATCACTCCTATATAGAATCATGTCTAAGCGACCAGACTGACACCTCCATATAGAATCGGATAAAAGCGACCAGACAGTCACTTTTCAATTGAATCGTGTTTAAGACATCAAAGAGACACTTCTTTGTAAAAAAGCCTCCAAGCGACCGGAAAGACACTTTACTATATAGAATTGTGTCTAAGCGAGATGACAGAAATTGTATTATAGAATCGTGTCTAAGCGACCATACAGTCACTTTTCACATTTTTCTATAGAATCGTATCTAAACGATCAGATAGACAATTATCTATAGAATGGCGTCTAAGCGACCAAACGGACAGTCACTTTTTCTTAGAGGATTGTGTCAAAAGCATCGGCTACACAATTTTCTGTTAAATCGACTGGACGAACACATTTCTATGGAATTGTAATAAAGCGATTTGACAGGCAATTTTCTATAGACCCGTGTCTAAGCAACCAGACAGTCACTTTTCTATAGAATTGTGCTGAAGCGAAGATACAGTCACTTTTCTATAGAATCGAATCTAAGCGACCAGACAGTAACTTTTCTAAAGAATGTTGTCTAAACGAGCAGACAGTCCCTTTTCTATAGAATCGTGTCTAAGCGACAAGACTGACACTTCCCTATTAAATATAAGCAACCAGACAGTTACTTTTCAATTGAATCGTTTTTAAGCCATCAAAGAGACACTTGTTTGTAGAAAAAGCCTCCAAGCGACCAGAGAGACACTTTAGTAAAGAATCGTGACTAAGCAGTCAGGCAAACAATTATCCACAGAATCAGGTCGCAGCGATCAATAGAATAGAGGCCGAAATTTTCTGTTAAAGAAATAGTGTTGCAAGAGAGACAACTTTAATAGAATAGTAGCGAATATAAGTTCTTTAAACAACCCTGTTTTTAAGTCGAGCCCCCGTTTGCTTTGGTTTGAAAAATTTTATTTTAATTTTTAATTTTTTTTTTTGCTAACTCGTTCGTGTTGTCGGTTTGATTCTGTTTTCATAGCGTAGCGTTTTTTAACATCCCTTTTTTTTTTTTGTTTTGTTAATTTTTTGTGATATTTTAAACTGTCAACACATGCCTTAGTGGCTTAATTCTTCGTAACTGGTTAATGTTATTTTTTGCTTGCTACTTCCCCAGCTGGCTGCATGTTTTCTGTTTAAACCATCAACATTTAAGTTTTCTTTCTTTCTTACTTGCCTGCCTGACTGACATCAAGAAGAATAAAAAAAATGAAGGAAAAACAAAAAGAAAATTATGTAATTAATGTTAAGAAGCTACCAGTTGTAGTGTTGCGGTAAAACGACATTAGTTATATTTTAAACATGTTTTTCTTTTTTTTTTTTTTTGTTGCTCGTTTGTTTGGTGTAAGTGTTAAGGTTGCATGCCTCATACTTCAAACTGATCATCATATTCATAAATGGCTTAAAACAATAAATCGCTGTTGTATGGATGGCACTTGAATTTTTCAAAAACTAAAAAAAAACGTTCGTGTGAAATCTTCTCATTGCCATCTTGGAAACATTTCAAAGTTTTGCAAACAAAAAAAAAAACAAACGTTTGAAATGGAACTATAGTATGGAAGAGGTAGAGTAACGATTCGGTCATAATTTACAACAATGTCAGTTAGTGGTATTTTGAGATTTTGTGGTTGAGGCATTAAGAAATAAAAGAAAATCTCAAGTTCATGATCTCGTTCATGTAGACTTCAATAATTCTTTTTCTGACTGTTTCGATGCCACTAAAGAAACTAAAGAAATTGAAGAGAAAAAGAAACACTCCTCTTTTTACATTTATTCATAAATGAATATCGGGCAGGCAGGCAGGCAGGCAGGCGGCTATGCTTCTGTTTAGTGTTCAATTCAAGTATTTTCAGTTTAATGTTTCTGTTGTTTCTTCATCATCAACCTCTTCTTTGATTTAAACTTTAAATGCACTAAAAATAAAGATAATTCACATTGTTTTGCTCTTAAAGAAAATTATGACGATGATGATGATGATAATGATGAAGCTTAAGTCTTCGCCCCTTGACCGCAACACGTACCAAGTATAATTTTGTTGTTGTTGTGTTTGTTGTTAAATCCGGCCATATTTTTGTCATGGAATGAACCCCGTCTTTATTTTTATAACATGCATTTTCCTTCAAATTTTTTCTGGTCATGTTCATGCGAATCTGTGGTCAACAATGATGTGAATGAAAATGATGGTCATTGCTGTTGCGGTGGCTGCAGTTGTTGTCTGTTTATTTCGTACACGTTACGTCTTTCTGTCTGTGGTTACCACTTGATTTAGATTTGTTCTGTTTTATTCTGATTTTCATTCTCCTGTTTTATTTTCAGTCAGCCATAGTATTTTTTATTCATTTATTCAGAAATTCTTACAGCAGCCAGCTTCAGAAGCAGCTTCTTTACGTTTTCCATATCATATCTCTGCAACAACAGCAAACAACTTTTGCTTTATGTATCAAAAAATTGCAATGTTTACCACCCATTTTTGTGTATAAATTTTTTTCTACCATTAACTTCTTGTCTTCTTTGCCATCTTGTTTTATAATATTTTTTATTTTTTTTTTTTTTGTTTTTTATTTCAGAAAAACTAAGTTCTCTCCTTTTCTCATTGGTCCTTTACTGGCTCCTGTTTAAGGCAGAACTCAAAAAGAATGAAGTCATCGTTATAGAAATACTGAGGTATGAAAGTTTCAAATTAGCAAATTTTAAAAGTATAAAAATTAGAAAACGTAAAAGTATAAAAATGTTTAATTAGCAAAAGTAGAAAAGTATAAGTTTGCAAAAATTTAAGTTATAAGAATATAAAATTATACAAGCATAAAAAGTAAGTATAAGAGTAAGTGAGAATAAATTTCTAAAAGTATACAAGTTTAATGCCATCAAAATAGAAAAGTATGTGAGAAGAAAATTTAAAAAAATATATAATAAACATTAAAGTATAATAGTGTTAGACTTAAAAACTAGCATCGTTAAAAACAAAATATGCATTAAAGTAAACAAGTTTTAAAGACATAATATCCTTAAAAATAATTTCAACTTATAATAATATCTAAAGTATAACTTTTAAAGTATAAAAGTAATATAAAATTTAATAATATACAAATAAAAAGTATAAGGAATTACACAAACTTTTAAAAATATTAAAGTGCAAAAGTATAAACCAAGTATAAAATTATATATAAAAGTATAAATTAATTAAAGACTTAAATCAGAAAAGCTACAAATTACAACAGAATAAAAGAAACAAAAATTGTTTTTAAAGTTATAAAATTGTAGTAGTATAAAGAATAAAAGTCCAGTACAACAACAACATACTATAACGAATATAAAAATACAATAAAACAATTAAATAATTAAATTAAAATGGTATAAAATTTTATAATGTAAATTATAAAATGATAAACTATTCAAAGTATAAAATTTTGGGTTCAAAACATTGCACGTAAATATAAAAAAATAGCAGAATAAAAGTTTAAAGAACAAATGAAAGTATAAAAGTATTAAAACTAAACTTATAACATTATTAAAGTATAAAGTTATGAGTAATATAATATAGAAGTATAAATAAAGAAATACAAAACTAGAAAATTTTAATAAATTTGAATTTTATTAAAATAATACATTTTAAAGGTAGGAGAGTATAAAAGTATAAAATTATTATATAAGTTAAAAAAGTGATAAAGTTTTTAAGTATAAAATTTTTGACTTCAAAATTATTAAGTGTAAAAATTAGCAAAATAAAAGTTTCAAGAACAAATGAAAGTAGAAAAAGTATTACAAAATAAACATAATATACTTTAACAATATTATACTTTTTTTTAATATAGTTTTAAGTAGAATAGTAAAAGAGTATAAATATATAAATACAAAATTTCCAATAATATTAAATAAATTTCAAAAATTTTAAACTATTAAATAATAACAATTTGAACTTAGTATAAAATTATAAGATTGTAAATTAAAAAAGTGAAAAAGTATTTAAGTATAAATTTTTTTAGTTAAAAATTTTAAGTCTAAATTGATGGAAGATAGAAATAGAGCAAAATAAAAGTTTCAAGAACAAATGAAAGTATAAAAAGTAATAAAAATAAACATAATATACTTAAACAATATTATGTTGATTTTCAATACAGTTTAAACTAGAACAAATTAAAAGTATAAATATAGAAATACAAAAATTCAAAAAATTATTAAATAAATTTTAAAAACTTTAAATTAATAAAACAACATTTTGAAATTAGAAGTATAAAATTATAAAATAAAAAAGCGAGAAAGTATTTAAGTATAAATTTTTTTGTTAAAATTTATTAAGTGTAAATACATGGAAGATAAAATATAGCAAAGTTTCAAGAACAAATGAAAGTATAAAATGTGTTCAAAATAAACATAATATACTTTAAAAATATTATGTTTATTTATAATACAGTTTTAACTAGAACAATATAAAAGTATAAATATAGAAATACAAAAATTTAAAATTTATAAAATAAATTTTAAAAATTGTAAATTATTAAAATATAACATATTAAAATTTGGGTAGTATAAAAGTCTAAAATTATAAAGTTAGAAAATAAAAAAGTGATAAAGTATTTAAGTATAAATTATTTTAGTTAAAAATTTTAAGTCTAAATTAATGGAAAATAAAAATATTGCAAAATAAAAGTTTCAAGAACTAATAAACGTATAAAATATGTTAAAAATAAACATAATACACTTTAAAAATATTATGTTTATTTTCAATACAGTTTTAACTAGAACAATATAAAAGTATAAATATAGAAATACAAAAATTTTAAAATTTATAAAATAAATTTTAAAAATTTTAAATTATTAAAATATAAAATTTTGAAATTAGAAGAGTATAAAAGTATAAAATTATAAAATAAAAAAGTGAAAAAGTATTTAAGTATAAATTATTTTAGTTAAAAATTTTAAATCTAAATTAATGGAAGATAAAAATAGAGCAAAATAAAAGTTTCAAGAACAAATGAAAGTATAAAAAGTATTAAAAATAAACAAAATATACTTTAAAAATATTATGTTTGTTTTTAATATAGTTTTAATTAGAACAATATAAAAGTATAAACATAGAAACACAAAAATTTTAAAATTTATAAAATAAATTTTAAAAATATTATATTATTAAAATATAACACTTTAAAAGTAGAAGAGTATGAAAGTATAAAATTATAATATTAATTAAAAAATTGAGAAATTATTTCAGTATAAAATTTTTTAGTTAAAAATTATTAAGTGCAAATATATCGAAGATAAAAATTTTGCAAACTAAAAGTTTCAAGAATAAATATAAGTATAAAAAGTATTAAAAACAAGCAAAAAATAATTAAAGTAAAACGTTATAAACAAAATAGTATAAAAGTATAAACATAGAAATATAAAAATTTAAAAGTAGGAGAGTATAAAAGTGTACAATTGTCAAGGCATAAAATTACATTTATATTAAGTACAATTATATTAAAGAATATATACAAAAAATAAAGCATAAAGTTAAGATATTATAAATAAGCATAAGCATAAAGCTATAAAATTTTCAGACGGAGAAATATAAAAGTATAAATATAAAAATATATAAATGCAAAATATTAAGTATATATTAATAATTTTAAACTAATTAATATAACAATTTAACAGTGGCAGAGTATAAAAGTATAAAATTGTGAAGGTATAAAAGTATAAAATTGTCAAGGTATAAAAGTATTACAATAACTAATTATAATTATATAAAAGAAAGAACAGTTACAAAAAACAGAAAGCATAAAATTAACAAATTAAAAATGAGCATAAAGATAAAACGATATACATAATTTTAATAGTTCAGAAATAAAAGTTAATGGTGTATAATAACTAAAGTAAATTAAAAGTATAACATTAATTATGAAACTGTAAAAGTTTTTTAAATAAAAAGTAAAAGAGCTTTTTATTTATAATAAACCTATTTAAAAGAAAAGTATAAAATATTAATAATTATAAATATAATTTCGTAACATTAAAAAAATTATAATAAAGTTAAGAGTGACCAAAGACATTCAAGTATTTAATGGCAGATATTTAAAAGAAATCATCTATAAAAAGAGTCAAATGTTAGTTTTTCCTCGCTCTAATATATTATTTCTTTTTGTATATTTACATTCAATCTATAAATGAATGGATGAGTAGTTTAGGTGCTGCTTGGTTTTCCCAATATATACATTCATTTTTCTACTTTCCATAAATATGGCTGGGGAGCTTACCAACATTGAGTATACAAAAAAAATTATAACATTTCATTTTGTATTCGATTTCAGTGAAACGTGACTAAAATGTAAATGCCAGAATTTTTACAAGACAAAACAACAACAACAACAACAACAAATAAAAGCAACGACAAACTGTACTGCAAATCCAAAAAGGAGAACTAAAACAACTATTGAGTTAAATATAAAGCAAAGTATAATACAAAAACAACAAAACTGAAATCCAATGAAAAGCAGACATATTTAAAGAGTATAACAAACATATTATTTTTTTCCTAGGATCCACTTTTCTGTTGATCCTTCTTTTGCAAGGAGTTATTGCAACTATAACGGGTGTTTTCTTATAAAGGTATAAAACTTTGAAATGCAATAAAATAAGGAAGACGGATATACAATTTACTGTATTCGAAAGATAATTTTATTGCATTATAATTTAAATATAACTTCTAGTTTATGACCCTTATGGCTGGCTCGAGCATAGCCTAAACTGGAGGTTCAATTTTAGTTTCGACATTTGTTCCAACATTCTCGGCAATAATGCAGCGAATGTTGTCCTGCAATTGGTCAACCGTTTCGGAATTATCGCGTACACTAGCGACTGCTCATATATCCCACAAAAAAATAGTCCAGCGACATTACATTGCACGCTTTTGGAGGCCAAGTCGCTGATCGGAAACGTAACTCCTTGAATAAATTAATGATGATTCAGCTATGTGGCATGTTGCGCCATTTTATCAAAACCACAACTTCTGCACATCAACGTGGTTCAATTGATGAATGAGAAATGTCAGTATTTATAGTTCTACAGCGATTACCATTGACTTCACCTTGTTTTTAAAGAAGTACGAATCAATAATTTCAACAGCCCCTAAAGCACACTTACCAGTCAGTTTCTGTAACAGAGTCTCATACAGTTGAGGATTATAATCATCCCGAATATGCCACTTTTGTTTATTGATGTATCCATTCATTGAAATAATAATCGGGATCACCGTCAATGTTGTTTTGGGCCCAATTTGCATACATAATTTAAAAGTAGTCAATATGGACCGTAACGTTCTAACCAACATTGTCTTTAAGGAAATATGAAACAATAATTTGCAAAACCCCTAAAACACATCAACCATTCAGTTCTTCCGGATGTAACAGAACGTCAACACACAACAAAATTATAACCACTAAAAATACGACAGCTTTCCTTGCTTATGAAAATCAGGATCAATAGCAATCTTATTTTGGGCTCAATTTGTATAATTTGGAAGCGTTATCTAAGACTTAGTCTATTTATGTTGAAACTTAACTAAACATAAATCACTTGATAGCTCACAAAATAGTTGCCAGTTAAAAAAAAAGGATTGCCAACTTAAATATCTGTAACTATATAAAAAAAATCAACACCCGTTATTTTTGTACTATATTTGTACTTTTTTTTTGTTTTTTTTTTTCTTTTAACTTGGTCCTGTTGTATGTTGTTTTAAAAATCATGGAGTTGACACTTTTTGAATACCAGTGACATTCAAATATCCCATTTGTTTTCAGCAAAACAAGAAAAATAAAATAAAGTTTCTGAATATTAAAATGAATTTTTATTTTTCTTTTAAAAGACTTTGATTTTATTCATGTTTATTTGTTTGAAAGAAATAAAGAGACTCTGGCTGATTTTTACAGTTCCAAAAGAACTGCTTAAACGTTTTAAAGTTTAACTTTATTTGCAACTTAACAAATTATTAATAAAATTATTATAAATAAATAATTACTATTATATCTTAATCTTAATCTTATAAACGGTCCTTTAAATTATAACGATTTATTTTTTTCTCTCGATATTACGCTTTCCTGTAGAAAGCTTCTTCAGGAAAATATTTTTTATATTTTTTCAAAAACAAAAAACATAAAAAAAATATAAAAAATAGTTTCCTGAAGAAGGAAAACGAAATATCGAGAGAAAAAAATAAATCGTTATAATTTAAAGGACCGTGTTTATAAGATTAAGATTAAGATTTAAAAAAAAAAAAAGGTCGAATAAAACTGAAAATAATAAATAAATAATAAGATTCATTTAGGATATATGATTTATAACTTGATAATTAAGGTTTCTAAAAGATCAACTTGGCAAGTTATACTTCTACTTGACGCATCGTTAAGTTAAAATTTATCGCTGTAATTATCATTTTATACTTTAAAAATTTTAATAATTTATTAATTTTGTTTTTATATTTAATCTACGTTAATATTTATTTATGTGCTTAAATAAATATTTTTTTTATTTTATAATTTTATAACTTTATAGATTTATATTTGTTTTCCTTCAAAACATTGCAGCTTTGAACTTTTATTCTTAATTAATTTCACTCTTACAATATTCAACAGCACTTTTATAATTAAAATTTTTGTTTACTAAATAGTTTGTATAATTTTGATTTGTTTAATCACAGTATAATCCTTTCAATTTTTTATACTTTTGTAATTTTATATTTTTATACTTTAAAATTTTTGCCTTTTTATATTATTAAACTTGAATTATTATATCTTGTTCCACGTTTAGGGCACTTTATTAAAGAAATTTTTGTAGTTATACAGTTTTAATTTATTTAATCTTTTATTGAAATAACTTTTATACTTTCGTAATTTCTTTTTAGTTCTTTTAATTCAATACTCACATAATATAGTGCTATTATTTTGTTTTTTTAAATATTACAAGGATTTTTTTTGTTTACTTTCATATTTTTATATCTAAGATTTTTAAAATTATATTTCTAATATTTTTTGTGTTTGTTTTTTTTTTAATTTTTTATAATTTATCATTTGCACTTTGAAGATCTTTTATATTTTTATATATATTTTTACTTTTTTATTTATTCTTAATTTTTATACATTTATACTTTAATCGAATTTTACATTTAATATTGTCCTTTGCAGTCTTATACTTTATACAACCGGATTATACTTTTTTCTTAACAACTTAGTATTTGTATGATTTCAAATTAAGTCATTTTAACATTTTTGCCTTAAGGCAAAAGTATAACACTGCTGTTAAGAATATATTTTTTTTTTAATTATATAGGGTGTTATTTAATGGCTGGTTTTACTATATACAAGTTTTCTTTTATCAATTCTTTTAAATTTTTTAAATTTTATAATTCATAATTAAAGACCTTAAGAGCTTGATTAGTAAATTTTTTTTTAACAAAATTGAAAAAGTAAAGTATATAATTTATTATTATATTTCTTCAGATTATAATATCGAAAATCGAAAATACTGTATTTAATTGCTAATGGCTTTAATTATTACAAATCAAGTTGCGTCAAAAATGTTATTATTTAGTCCTTGTAATCGTTTTTTATTGTTGGACAATAAATTTTAGTTATAAAAAACGAATTTTCCCTATAATACGTAGTGCGATTCACTGGCCAATCAACCACAAATGTATGCGCTCTCAACGAAAATCGAGTTAAACGTGCGAAAACGTGCCAGTATCGGGGACAAGTTCCCTAATTTCATTAAAGCACTTACCATTGTGGTAATAATAGAACAGTGAAATACATTCCACATTGCGTCGATGCTCTAGAGAATCAATAGAGTTGGATGTCCTACTGTCTCCAAAGAGCCTCTTGGCCCTATCCTGTAAGTGGTCGAGCAACTCCAAAATAGCCTTTGGAGCGCCGAGGCATACATGAGAGTTGTATTCTAATTTTGGAAGGATATAGGTGGTAAAGATAGTACGAAAATCTGATAGAGTGAAGTATCTTTTACAACGCTTTAGAAAACCGAGGCACTTAAAAGCTTCTTTAGAAACCTGAAAAATATGTTTAGTCCATCGAACATCACACTGAATTTTTATGCCAAAAACAGCAAGAGCTTCCGATTGCGTAATACCTATATCACCTAAAGTAACAGATGCAGCACCATTATCGAACGTAGATCTATGCGTAAGCATGCAACAATGCGTCTTATTGGCATTCAAATCAACTCTATTTACACAAACCCATTCCAAGATTGTTGCGAGATCGTGATTAAGCGTATCATTCATGTTTTGCCTTTTGGAACTAACCTCCAACTGGCTTGGTCTAATTATATACTTGATTTTTATGGACATTATGGAAAAGCTGGATAGGATTTGTTGGTGACATGTATGGGAGGGCGATGTGGGGCCCGTAAGACTAATTCTTAAAATATTGTTTTGCTGTCGATTTTACGTGCAGTGTTTTCAGTGAAAGGGTTGAACCGTACTAAGTTGTGTTCGAGGTAACTAGAGAGAAACCTTTAATCGCCCCTATGGCTGCCATATAAATGTGAAGCTTTACAGACTTATTTGTGGCCATTAATTATTACAAAAATAGATTTCTTTTTTTTTAATTTTTTTTAAACTTTAAACCCAACTTTAAATAAAACACCTTATACATGTTGAGGGATTCGATTTTAAAGAAAAAAAATTCGATTCGCTAAAACTCCTCTAATCAAATTTTTTTTTTAAATGCTGGTTAGAAAAGTTTATATATTTTTTAAACTTGTATACTTTAAAAGTACTTTAATTCTAGTTTTATTTTCTTAAGAAAAACATGGCGGCCGTCTTTATTTTATTTTATTTAAGTTTTTTTTTCAGTTTCTTTTGTTTTCATAAAACAAACGCCATCAAGACTTTATTTTTTAGTTGAATTTGAATAAAAAAGATCTCAACTGATACAGAAATGTTGCAAATAAAAGCAAACTATAACCAACAACTACAACCAACAATTGTCGACATTTTAGCATTTTTGTGTTTTACTTTTTCGATTTTATTATTGGAGGAATAAATGTCGCTCTGTCGCAGTCTATTTGTGCGGCATGGTATGGATATATGTATGGATGTGTAGATGTGTGTATGAATAGCTTTGTGTGCTTAGCGAAATAATTTCTTTTTGTATGTAAAATACTCGAATGCTACAAATGGCATGAAAATTGTAAAAAATAAAAAAGGCAGGCAAGGCAGGCAGGCAGGCTGTTTTAAGGCATGCGGCAAAGCACTCTACGAGACTGTCTCATAAAATATTCAACTAAACAAAAGAGAAACAGTTGAAAATGTTTATTTTTGCAACCAGCTTATCGCGTACAAGAAGCATTCTTTTTGTATTATTTTGCTTTGTCTTTTGTGTTTTCTTAAAAGCTGCCACCACAAAAATTCTTAAATAGAATGCAAAATTTACTTCTTTACATTTACATACACACATGCATATATATGTATATACACTCGTATATTAAGTACAAGTATGAAGCAAATACGTTCTATATATATTTTTTGCCTGCATATAAATATTTTAAATTATATAGAAAGAAAAAAAAGCACCGCCGTATAAAGAGATAAAATAAGAAAAACAAAAACTACTACAAAGTGCCAGCCATTGCAATATTGCGTGCCTGCTGCCTTCGCTTTCAACTGCCATTTGTTTGTTTAACGCAGTAAAAAAAAATTTATATAAACGCCTTCCTTATGTTATTTTTGTTTTATATACAAAAAGAAAAAAAGAAAAGTCTTCAAATCCATTTACTATGTATGTATGTCTCTATATCCATGTGTATATGCATATGTATGTATCTTTATCTACACACAAACATCACACTAAACAAGTACAACATTTGCAATAACTCTTATCGGTAGCACTATTGCATTTTCTAAACAGACGTGGCAAAGATTTAATGTTGCAAATTTGTTATCTGTTTCCATCTTAAGAAACCCAGAATTTCTGCCTTCAAGGAAGTTTCCTTAAAATTATGGTAAAATCACGTTTTTTAAATGTAATTCAGCTTGTTTGTCAGATGTTAATTTTTAGAAAATTTTCCCTTCTTTTCTATGAAATTTGCGAATTTTCTGTTCCAGGACCTGAAAATGTTTGATGTGTGTGAAGGCGGGAAAAAAAATTTACTAAAAATTGGGGCTTCATAAAAATCGCAAGATCGTTAAAAAAGAGAAGAGAGATTTCACCAAATTAGGTACCCCTGTAGGCTACCCCCCGGGGGCACATATAAATGGTATTTGGAAAAAGCAACAACTTAGACCTGTGCAACTGGGGGAAAAAGGGAGCCCAGTCCTCTGAAGTCGGCAGGGGTACAACTGGAAGCTCCACGTTATTGCCACGGGAATCAGTAAGCCTTAGAGTTCCGTTATTTATCTCTTTAGACACTTAACTGTTCTCTGGCTGATTATTGAGGTTGGCCCCTTTATGGGAGTATCGTGGTGGTTGTGGTTTCGCGGCCCCATATCAGCTCTTTTGTTTAATATGGTGGCCAGGATCATCTCACTGTTGATGACACGCTAAGTGAATGATCCAGTCCAGTGAGCATGCTAGACATGTGTTCTGGACAGGAGTTGGAAAGTCTCCAACTCTTAAGCAAGGAGTGATGATTTGCAGCCCTGCTCTGGAATTATCGAAGTTGCAACTAGAAAGTTCTGTTGCATAGAATTATAGATTCGGCTTCCTAGGACGAGCATGACGTTCCAAATTATGCAGTGGTTTGGTCCACCATCTGATTAAGGCTTCATGGCCAGGCGCGGATGTAAATCGAACCACACCCCTGTAGGCTAGTAGGTAGTGTGCTAGCTTACATAATTGGAGATTGTGGGTTCGATTCCCAACAAACATCTTGGTTTTTTTTTCACTACAAATAAAAATTGGCTTTCGGTGGGGCTGCTTAGTAATGAAGGAATGGTCACTGGTATCTGTGCTGTCTTATACGACAGTTAATTTCCAAAACTATCCTTCTACTTTCATCACTTCTATATTCCTATCCTAAAGGGTGAAGTACGATACTCTACTCAATAGGCATTGTTGCCTGAATGGCTATTTCTCTTAAACAAAAAAAAAAAAAGAAATAACATAGATCCGGGCAAAACGTGGTTTCAACAGAATTGCCCTATTAAACTTTGGCTATAAGTTGATTTCGAAAAATGGACCTGTCATTGTGTGACTTAAATTTTCTACATGAATTCACTGTCATATCAATGTGCCACCGGGAGAGGCAGCCAATTGCGGCCAAAAAAAGTTGGTTATCATGGTTTGGTAACGTAGAGAATTCACAGTGATGGACTTTCCTTCAAAGAAATACGGTCCGATGATACAGCTTAACCATAAACCACACCATATGGTCCCTTTATTTTGATGTAAATATTTTTCGAAGACTGTTTTGTGTATTATGCATTTGTCATACAGCTTGGTGGCAGTTTTTTTTTTCTTCAACTTATTTGCTGGATGGAGATGGACTCGTTTGCACAACATTTTCAAAAGTTTGTTTGTCACGGTACGCTATACTATTCAGAATGAATGGGCATAAAAAGTTATGCAATAATTTTGATTGTTAACACACTCGCCCAATTAAAACTGAGCCGCATCTCTAAGAATGATTTTGATGAAAACTGCTTTGTTTAGTTCAGCTTTTCAAATAGTGAATGGTCGGCCCGCTTTAATTCTTTTAGTGGAACTTTATAAGCGTGAAGTGAAGATGAAGATCATTATGCAAAATGTTGCACAAACTGCCACTAGTGGTGGCCAATTGTTGCGAACATAGACGAGTTTATGTTATGTTCCAGGCCCATTCTCAGCACTTTGCTGTACAGCGGCCATATTTGCATCTTTACGGTCACTACGAAGATATTATTTTGGTCTTTTGTGACCAACAATATCGTGAACGTCAAATGTAGAGACCGATTACGAAGAAAAGTTGCACGAAGTTTACGAAGTAAAACATTGAAATTTTTACCATTTCAATTCACAAAAAAAAATCTTTGCTCAAGAGTGTAAATAAATGTCATAGGATGACATCTCAATTCTTGACATTTAATCATTTGACAGATAATTTCCTTTCTAAGCTTAATAATCACAATGAATAGTAAAATCAACTTAAACATTTACAATTGTCTGCGTTGCACTTAAATGGGCTGTTCTGTTAAGGCGTAATAGCCAGCGCTTGAATTTTAGGCAAAGCAAAAATAAAACTAAAAATAAAAAAATTAGTATTAAGAAGGATTTTGTAACTTAGGGAACAATTTAAGTTTTAAACAAAAAAGAAATTTAAATAATAATTATAGTTTATCCACCTTTTTAAAATTCTCGTTGATTTTTCACATTTTTCTATTCCAGAAAATGACACCCAATGGTGTGGTGAAATATGGAAAATAAAAATAAATTTTATTTAATCTTTATATAAAGACCTAAATTTGCAAGATGCGTAATAAGCAATACAAAACCACTTGTATGTTAGTTTAACTAGCACCGGGCTATCTTATAAAAAAGCATTTTCACATAAAACATCAATAATAATAAATAACGTATTCACTTAACTTATTTTAAAGTCTAAATTAAGGAGATAAATCTATAACAAAAAATAATTTTTCCCCGCACACAATACAAGCAGTTCTTCTTCAAGCACAGTTGTTAGTTTTCTTCTGACAAGCGAAATTGCAGTATCCGTTGAAAGGAATGAAAACCAAGACAAAAATTTAAAAATAAAAATGTTTTAAGAAGCGGAATTTTTGCAGGGTGCCCGCCGGGAAGTTATACTACTTTGTTTTGCCACCATTTTTGGTAAACATAAGTAGAAACATGATAAATTTATTATGGAAAAATATTCGAAAAACTAACGTGTTTTAATCGTTAAAACATTTTATCAAAATCAATCATCGGTTACTGTGACGATGAGAAAGTTACGTGAAATTTTTGGGAGCAACAGCGTGCCAACAAAATGCACTATTTAGCGTATAGTGAATAATTTCGAAGAGAGAGGGTCTGTAGGTTGTCGACCTTACCTACTTTGAAAATGAAAACGGCGTAACGGTAACTGTGAATGGGAAGGGATATCATGATATGATTGAAATCTTTTTAACATGCCACAACTGCATGCTTTGGGCTTGATTAACATGTGGTATCAATAAGACGGTGTTACATCGCTTACAGCCAGAATTACAATGGAATTACTGCGAGAGCTCTTTCCACAACATGTTAGTACAAGAAATGGTGGTGGTGATTAACCTCCACGGTCGCCTGATTTTACTGCTTCAGACTTCTTTTTGTGGGGATATCTGTACCACAACGTACTGCAAGATCGGCTGAAAACATTACTGCTGCACAAGAAAGTGTTCCAAACAATCCATCAACGTCAATTCGCCGGCAGGCTCAGGAGCTTGGTCTTCAAAGCACAACTTTGGTCACAATTTTTCACTTGCACGAGGATTTGCATTTATTTCCATATAAGATTCAGTTGATACAAGGGCTTCTTCCACAACACCATTTAAGGCGCTGTACATATGCCAATCAGATGTCACAGCTGGCCCATGATAATCCCGATATTCATGAAAAAATCATAATGAGTCACGAGGCACATTTTCATTTGAATCAATATGTGAATATACTGAATAGTTCCGTTCTGGGGAATGAGAAACCCTCAAATTATTCAACAGTTACCTTTGCATCCATTAAAAGTGACTGTCTGCTGTGCAATTTGGTCAGAAGGAATCATTGGACCTTACCTACTTTGAAAATGAAAACGGCGTAACGGTAACTGTGAATGGGAAGCGATATCGATAACTTTTTAACGCCACAGCTGCATGCTTTGGGCTTGATTAAGATGTGGTATCAACAAGACGGTGCCACATCGCATACAGCCAGGATCACAAGTTATTTCAAGAACTGCCGATATTGATTGGCCTGATTTGACTACTTCGGACTTCTTTTTGTCGGGATATCTGAAAAGCAAGATTTATGCAACAAAAAAAAGCAAAAACCCTTGAGCAACTAAAACAAACTATTCGTAATAAAATTAATGAAATAACAGGTGAAGTTTATGAGAAGATAATGAAAAATGTGTTCAAAAGGACTTGCATTTGTGAGGTTAACAGAGGCGGGCATTTATCTGATATTAAATTCCATACATAATTGCCGACACTAAATAAAACATTTATCAATATAAGATACCTTCCCGGCGAACACCTGTTATAAATAAGAGTCTTCAAATACTAAGCTGCTAACTCGCTCCGGTTTTTCACTTATCCTCTAAAGGTATTATTAAGAGCTTTCTGAATGTTTTCATTAATATTGAAGTTGTAGTCCCTATTTCAAATAACCATTCTCAATAGAGCCGTAAACCGTAACATACTCATACAAACTCTTGAAAGTGTTATGCAAATGAGCCCCTACACCATCAAGCAGTTTGACAAGCACACAAATACCGAGGTACACCTTATAAATAAATAATGTTAAAGTGAATTGCTTCTTAATGCTTTTTAATACATCTTGTGATATCTTTCAATTACATTTCTTCTTCCCAATAAGTTCCTTCGAAACAACCTCTTTTCGAAATTTTGCACCTCTTCAAACAACAACTTAATTTCCTCGAATTCATATTTTGTTTCGTACATTTTCGTTAAAGTATTTAAAATATTCTTTAAAATCCCTGCAAATATTTATTCACTTGCCAATTCTCTAGCATCTACCCCCACCTGCTCTTCTTTTTGTTAGCTCGTTTATGTTAAAAAATATATATTTTTTTTTTTCATCTATTCTGTACAAGTACTCGTTCGTATGTTGTACAAGAGAAAGAAAATAATGTATTTTATAAGCAAAACACGCTTTTCTATATCTCAAGAATTCGTATTCGTATCTTTGAAATGTATGTTTGCTTTTTTCCTTTCTTTTTTTTGTTTTTTTACTTCTTATCTCATGGAGAACATGCTTTTTTTCAATAGAAAAAATAACAATGGAAAAATGTTTATACACTGAGAAAAACTAAAACAAACATCCACTTTAATTTATTTACTAAAGGGGGGATTTAAAGATTTTGTTAAGTTACAAGTTACATTTATATTTAAATTAAGGGCTTTAATAATAACTTGGGACAAAGTTTGAAACAAAATAGGAAATTTTCAAGAAAAGTACGTTTTAATTAAAATGCCATTGAAATTTCTATAAGTAAACAAGATATTTGAATATGAGAGTACTGTTTTCACAAAGAGCCGTTCGGCATACATCTTTATCTAGTATGTTCAGTATTCCTTTTAAAGCAATTTTTAAAAGGTACTTTTTCAACAGAAATTACTTTTTAAAGACACATCTTCGAAAAATCGTTTTTCAAAAGAAAATTACTTTCCTAGAATTTTTTTTTTTTGTTTTAACTTTTCATAAAAATACCTTATATTGAAAGGTACATTTTTGGAAACTAATTTTTATGTTATATTTTTAACAGATACTTTTCCGCAAACTATTTTATCAAATATCTGTTTATAAAAAGGGCTTTATAAGTAGTGGGGGCTTTTTGAATAATAGTTTTTCAAAAAAGTACTTTTTTTAAAGTACTTTTTTAAGTACTTTTTTCAAAGTACTTTTTTAAAACGTACTTTCTCAAAAACTACATTTTAAAAGCTACTTTTTAAATTTACTTTTTTCAATTTATCAAAAGATAACTTAAAAGTTAATTTTGTCAAAACAAAACTTTTTTAAAGTACATTTATATGATATAGTCTCTTCAACCCACATTTTTTCGAAAGAAACTTTAAAAAATAATTTTTTTTCAATACTTTTTAAACAACGAAATTTTTTCAATAATGTTTTTAAACAACTTATCTATAAAGAAATACATTTTTATGCAAAAAATTTTAATAAGTCTATTTTTGTTAAGAAGATTTTTAAAAGGTACTTTACGAAAATGTACTTTTTTATAACCTTTATAGAAAAGTCGTTTTCTTGTTTGTTTGTTTGTTTGTTTGTTGTTTAACAGTGTTTTCAAAAAATAGTTGTTTAAAATTTTTTAAAAGTACTTTTTTAAAAATGTACTTTTTTAAAAAGGTACTTTTCTTGATGTAATATTTTTTTTATTAAAATCTATAATCTCCTATTTAGTTAAAAAAGAGCCACCAATTAAAAAAAATCTTCAAAACACTGAAAGTGAAGGCAAAAGGAAAAATTCAAAGTGGACCTTTTGAATCTTTTAAAGAAGAAATCTTTTAAAAAACTTTTTGGATAAATTTTCTTTAAATAAATAAATTTTTATAGAAAACATTATTATCAGCCTGTTTTCGTTAAGAAGATTTTTCCATGGCACTTTATTAAATGGTACTTTACGAAATGGTACCTTTTACCTACATTTATGTTAAAGTTATTTTTGTTGTTTTTTAATACTTTCTACAAAATATAACTATCAAATTTTCTTTTTAAAAAGAATGTCTCGTTAAACTGTAGAGAGATTTTTAAAAGTACTTTGTTAAAACGTACTTTTTTTTTCTTTGTATTTAATTTTTTATTGATTTAAATTTTATTTAATTTAAATTTTTATTTAATTAAAACTTTTTTTAATTTAATATGCTATTTAGTTAAAAAAAATAAAGATTAAATAAAATATAAAAAACAGGGAAATCAAGGGAAAATTTTAACCATTCGATAGGAATAAAAACTGAAATCGAACCCGTTTCTTATTTTAAAACAAAAAATATTTTTCTAATGCTTTTGGGATAAGTTATCTTTAAATATATAATTTTTTTTTAAAAAGTTCTTTTTAGAAAGATTTTTAAAAGGTATTTTTTTGGTACTTTTATGGAAAAGCCTTTTTTATTGCTTTTTTACTGTGTTCAAAATGTAGTTATTTTAAAATAGAGCTTTTTAAAAATTTTTCTCATTTACATTATGGTACTTTTTTAAAGGTACCTTTTTTAAAAGTACTTTTTTGCAAAAGCATTTTTTATTTTAAATTAAAAAAATGAAATTTTCGATTTAAATTAAAAAAGAACTAACGAATAAAGAAAAAAAATAAAATTCGGTGTGAAATCAAGGAACAAATGGAATCATTCGATATGAATAAAAATTTGTATTGCCTTTAAATAAAAATCTTAGGGAAACGCCGTCCTATCCTTATTAAATTTTTCATTTTCGCCATTTTAAAAAAGAACCTTTTTTTAAATTCTAATTTAAAAAGCCTGGATGTTTTATTAAGTCAAATTTCCTCTTTCCTTTTCAAATCGCTTCTGTTTTAAATGTCTTTTAAATTGTTTATGTTTTTTGTCGGCCTATCGATTCAATATCCTTTAACTGATACGAATACAAACATGATTTGATTTTTTGTTGCTGTTGTTGTACTAAAAAATTAAGGTGTTTTTACTTCTGCCTAGAACTGAATGAATTTCATTGTTTAAAAGTTTAAATGTTTAAGTATTTTTTGTTTTTGTTTTGTTTGCGAATGTATATGTGTACAACAACTTAACATAGTTTTGTTATTTCTTATAACAAATCAAAAAAAAAAAAAACAAAAAACGAAAGCAACATCAACAAGAAAGGTTGAAAAAAAAATTAAAAAATTAAAGAGTAGCAGTAGAAAAGCCTGATAGAACATGTTAGCTGGGGGCTTGGGATGCCAGGTAGAAAGTACACAATCCATTTGTTGCTGATGTGAAACCAATGCAGACGACTGACTAAATGTTGTGCAAGTATTTCGAAGACACAACACGTACTTGTTTCTTTTGCTGTGTAGTTGGGCTTTGGCTGAGGATCAAACATATAAATTGAAAGCAACAAATAACAACAAGAACAACAGCAGCAATGATAGCTGGTCCATGGACAAGCAACATTGAACACGTACCACCCAATATTTTTGTATTATTGAGCATGTTGGCTTGGCTCAATTGTTGGCAATGCGATTCAGTAAAAGATATTGTGCTTTTTTTGTTTTTTTTTTTTTGTCTTATTGTCTGTTTAATACCACACGTACAATTGTACTCGTATCATCGCATATGCAGAAGGAGCCATCACAGCAGTGTTTTATGCTGATATTGTTGCTGCTGTTGCTGTTGCCGTTGCTGTTTCTATAGTTCTTGATATTGGGGCTGGAACTTTAGTAGTCATCTTTTTACGATGTTTTGTTAATGCCATTGTTTGGCTGCCATTATTATCATATAACAACTAGGAAACAACAACAGCAACAACAAAGCATCTCCTATAATAATAACAACATCGTCATAAACTTACAAACATTAGTTTTGCCTGCTACTTTAAAGCTGAAATGATCAATTTTTAAATTATCTTTCTTAAGCTGCATGATTTAATGTTGAAGATACATTTTTTGTTACTCCTTTTGCCATTCACTAGATGTGTTTCTTAGTTTTTGTTTATGATCCGTTGAAGATTTTTATAGTTTTATATCTTTGCAAACGTCATTTAGTCAAACCACCTCGGATTTGATTTGATCTGAGATCTCAGATCTTAATTTAAAAGAAAGCAATGCAAGCTTTCTATTTCATTTCTAAAGAGGTATTGAATTTTTAAATTAAATTAAAAACGAATAATTTATCAAAAAACAAAAAACTGCAATTTAAATACACTGTTCTGCAAAGAAATCTGAAATTAAAATTATTTTTTTTATCATTTATATTCATGAAATCTAAGAAAATAAATTTTATTGACAGATTGGCTATACGTGATATGATTTACGTCGGTACCTAGCGTGTGTATGTTAAAACTTGACGGTGGTCAAAACACTTCGATGATATGACGCATGCGCCGCGCCCTAGGAAGTCGAAGAGTAATTTCTAGCAGCAGATTATTTCCACCTGCAATTTCGATGTTTTCGAAGCAGGGTCGCCAACCACCACTCCTTGCTGAAGAGCTGGAGACTATCCAACTCCTGATCCAGAACACATGACAAGCATGCTCACTGGAACCGGATCATTCACCCATTGTTCTCACTAAATGTGAGATGATCCTGGCCACTTAAACAAAATTCATAAGGTCCACAAAACCACAACCACCACGATATTTCCGAAGGGCAGACAGAGAACAGCTAAAAGGCTAAAGAGACAAATAACTGAACTCTGAGGCTTACTGATAACCGTGGAAACAAGATAGAGCTTTCAGTTGACTCCCTGTCAGCCTTCAGGGGACTAGGTCCCCTTATTCCCCCGTTGGCACATGTCTAGATGGTTGAGTAATCTATAAAGACAAATAAATGTGTCCCCGGGGGGATGGATTGGCTATACTAGACTCGCCTATCACTAAGCGATCAACTTTTTACTTAAAGAGTGAGATAACACGCTCACTGTCTCAATACTGAGCTACACTACCGGTGCTACACTAGACCAAACATTTCACTTATTACTTATTTAATGTGGGCAAATTTGAGTTAAGGATGTAAATTGGCTTAAAACACGCACTTTTATGACAACGTCAGTTTTGTTAATGCCATTTTGTAAAATATAAATATGAGAATTAATAACAGAATATGATGTCGGGCAAATGTCTAACTCTAGCATGTCAGCAGACGTCCGCTCTTTCCATAAAATTTCGAAGCACATTTTCCACACATTACGTTAATGCAACGGCAAATTTTAAAACTTATCAGAGTGTCTTAAAATGTGGGGGATTATGACGGCTTCCAGACGGCTGCCTATACCAAAAACAGGAACAACCAGTATAATAAATTTGATTCACTCCGATTTTCACTAAAATTTCGATATTTTCGTTATTAAAATTTTTCTTTTCTTTTGTTTCTTATTTAATTACAAAATATGAGATTTTAATGGCGCGTAAAACTTCGGACTTAATTCCATCAACAAACAAAATTAATGCCTCGAAAAATGAACTCGATTAAAAAGCAAAAAAAAAATTCCTAACGAATTAAAATCTTGATGATTTCAGCGCCGCCTACACGTCAGCAGCTTTCTTAAAAACATTTTCCAGAGGGGTGGAGATTTGGCTTTTCAGACTTCAACAGTATCAGTTGTTTGTAGGTTATGCATGTACGCCCGGTATTTCAAATGAGGTTGCCAATTCACATCACTAAATCGAGAAATTACGTGATCGGGAAATTTCTTATATAATAGATGATTTGTTTGGATGGCTGTGTGGCTTACGGCGCCATCTGGCTGAAACCAAAGGTTACTGATGTCAACATTAACCAAAAAATTAATTATCATGGCTTACTAGCGCAGAAAATTTACAGCGACAGCGTTTCCTTGTTGATATTCTAAAAAATATAGGAGCCGATGATGCCACCTGTCTACAAATCGCACCATACGGCCACTTTCTTAGATGCAATGGTCTCTCGATGACTATTTGCAGATTCTCTAAACTCTATATGGAACAATTTTGTTTGATTCATAAGGCCCATGCCGCATCATGATAATGAGATGATTTTGTTGCAAAATGCGCTGCTGTCGTTCAGTTTCCGAAGCAATCAATTCACAAATGTTCAACACAAACAATGATCAGTCGGCTTTAATTCTTGAACAAGTTGAACTTTATAAGGGTGTAGATGAAGATCTTTATATAAAATGTTATGCAGTGTAATGAAGCAGTGTTTTAGTGATGCTCAATTGTTGCAATTGTCGACAAGCTAATGTACTACGCTTATTCTCAGCACTTTGCTGTACAGCGTCTATATTTGCATTGCAGGGGCTAAATTTGCATCACAGCGGCCACTATGAGCGTAATGGTTTGCTCTATTGTCAGCAGCAATACCGTGACCCTCGTTCTTAATGATTAAAAGAAGCACAGTACTTTCTGAAGATCCTTGTAAACAAGGATTAGCTACTTGAATTTCATTGTATGAAATTTTCACCATTTTGATCGTAAATTTTCACAATTAAAATATTGTTTCCAAGTCAGATGGTGAGAGATGCGACGTTTACTCTTCCATTTTAGCCAGGTTTTTTGTTGTACACAACAATAAGTTCGATACTCATTCAAAATTCCAGCACTCTACCACCATTTTAAGAGTAAATTTTCACAATTAAAATTCTGCGCTCAATTTCCGAACTATTTACTAAATAGATTTGAAATGATGACAGGTTAATTCTTGACATTAAATCATTTGATAGACAATTTACTTCATAACCTCAAATTTGCCCAACCTGAACATTTTAAAGAGATTAAAAATGTTATTTTCGAACTTGACTATCAAGATGCAAAGTTGCGTTTCTTAAATAAATTTGCAATAAAATTGCAAACTGTTAGTTAGCCTACGGCGTGATAATCAGTTTCAGAGAACATTTTTTGATGGACTATGCAAGATAGAGAAGCAACAATAAAAAAAGAATTTTAATGCAATAATAAAAAGAAAACTCGGATATCAGCAGTTTTTGGAAATAAAATATTGTTACGTATATAAGTTTTATAAAGGTTTTGCTGAGAGCTCTTTATTGCAAACTAAATAACATCAGATTTTAGAGTTTTTAAATAAATTACAAGTTTATTTACTTTAACTACACACAAAGTTGACAATACAGAAAGTTGACAATACAGAACAATTTACTTAAGATACACGTCTTAACTTCAAGAGATTTATTTTTCAAATAGCTCTTTTACTCCCTTTGTATCACATTTTGTTGTTGTTATGTTAAACATTCAATGTGTGTATTTTTGTATTAATTACAAGTTTATTTACTTTAACTACACACAAAGTTGACACTACAGAACAATTTACTTAAGATACACGTCTTTACTTCACGAGGTTTATTTTTCAAATAGCTAACTAACCCAGACGCTGCCTTTTCATATTTGTCCACTAGAGGTCTAGAATATCTAAGAATCTTTTACTCTCTTTGTATTACATTTTGTTGTTGTTATGTTAGTCATTCAATGTGTGTATTTTTGTATTAATTACAAGTTTATTGACTTTAACTACACACAAAGTTGACACTACAGAATAAGTTAATTAAGATGGGCGTCTTTAGTTCACGAAGTTTATATTTCAACTAATTAACTAACCCAGACGCTGCCTTTTTATATTTGTCCACTAGAGGTTTAGAAAAACTAAGAATCTTTTACTTTCTTTGTATCACATTTTGTTGTTGTTATGTTATTCATTCAATGTATAGGCAGGCACCTGTAGGTCTGTGTGTATTTTTATTTTTGTTTTTATGCTGATAAAGTTTCTTCCTGGAATTTAATTTAAGATAGTTGTTGTTGTCTTGTGTAAATAAGTTTTCTTAGAATACTACGCAGTTAGTAAACAGCATAACGATTTGTTGTTGTCTTGCATGTATAAAATTTTCTACACAGTTTGTAACTAGAAATTTGTTGTTGTCTTGCGTGCACAACTTTTCTTAGCAAGCCACTCAGTAAGTAAACAAAATACCCAATAGTTTGCTTTATTGCTTAATTATTTTCTTTTAAAACTTAAGCAAGACTTAAGGTGCCCCTGTAGGCTAGTAGGTAGTGTACTAGCTTGTAAGTATGGGGGTTGTGGGTTCGATTCGAACGAAGACCTTGGTTTTTTCACTACAAAAATAAAAATTGACTGTCGGTGGGGCTGCTCAGCGATGAAGGCATAGTCACTGGTCGCTGTGCTGTCTTAAATACGGCAGTTATATTCCGATTATCCTTCTACTTTCACCACCTGTTGGATCTCTTCTCTATCCCTTTCCTAAAGAATGTAGCACGGTACTTTACTAAATAGGCATTGTTGCCTGAAGTGCTACTTCTCTTTAAAAAAAAAAAAAAAAAAAAAAAAGACGCCTCTGTAACAATATATTTTAGAGTCAGATATTCACCATTTTAGAGAAAGAATATGTAAAAATTTGTCCTCAAATAAAATCAAATTTAAATTTGCCTGGCCAACCTCCGTTGATGTAGAAAGAAGCTTTCCTTTATATAAAACCCTTCTAATAGATAGACCTAGAGAATTAAGATTTCAAAACTTAAAAGGCCCCATGATAGTTTATTATAATAATTTTAATTATAATGAAAAATTATAATAAACCATTTTTTAAGTGTTTGTTTTTGTTGTTTTATAAAATTATTTTTAAATTATCCAATTTATTTTTTGGGCTTTAAAAGTATTGATTAAAACTATTTTTTGCCGTCTCTGGTTATTATTATAGCAAATAGCAACATTTACATAAACGTATTTATTTAACAGTTAAATTTATAAATGAGTTAATAATTTATTTTTAACTAGAAATATTAAGCGGGCAATAAAAGGGCAGTTAGTTAAACTATTAAATAAAAATACGAAAATTTTTAAAAGCGGAAAATATTTTTTTTGTTGTTGTGCATATTAATGACTAAATTACAAATAAGCGTGGCAGTTACATATTAGAGGCATTCAGATAATTATAATTTATTACAAATAAAAAAAAAATTTTCGAATGTCACTTCAAGTTGCTTAAATTAGTTATTTAATTTTCACCTTAATAGCAGCTTTTATATTTGACTATTAAGCTAAAAAAAATGTTGCTGTATGAAATCAGTGAGCCTCCCTAAGTTAGTAGTAGAAATTTGCAGTTAACTTACCATTTAACTTTTTCATTATACTTTCTTTTACACTTTTAAAGGTTAATTACGCCTCTTTTGAAAAGATTTTTATCTTAAAATGATTTATAGTCTTCACTGTAAATGTGTCATCACATCAAATGCTTGGTACGTGTTAACACGGCTAAAAAGAGTTTCTCTTTAAGCCTGCATGTTTTTAACTTGCATCGTTAAGGATTGAAGGATATGTTCTTATTTATTTTAACATGTAAACTAGGCAGACAATAGCTTAAATATGCGGATGAGACTTAATGTAATTTTGGATAATTGGGTGGCTATAGATTTTAATAGCTTTTGATTGTAAAGATAGAATACAAAAAATAAACTGAGTTATTTAAGTATTTCTAGCCAATTTTGGAATTTAATTAATTTTATGCTTTATGTTCTTATTGCAGAGTTCTGAGCACTATCAAAGTAAGTTCAGTGTGCACCTTATCTAGTCAATTTAAAAAAAAGTTACTAATTTAAGTATTTAAGCTTTAACTAAGCACTTACTAAATTCTAAAATTAAGAAAATCTTACTCAAATTTTTTAATTCGCATAATAAAGACTTAAATGATGTTAACCTACAAATTACGGATTAAAAAAATTCAAATTGTTTTGAAATCTATACAAAATAAAAATAATAAAATAATAAAAACTAAAATCTGGTACTTTTTAACATCCAAATAATTTCCGAAAAAAATAGAAATGAATTTCATTTTGCACTCCCTGCTGCTTGAAATTCTCTCTATGATTAAGTATAATAATCGTACCATTTTGGTGGTACTTTTAATATACAAAATATTATTTTTTAACTATGGTATATAAATATTGTAATACAAATCCCAAGCAATTTATTTCAAGGAGACAAAAAAAGTACCTGAAAAGTAATTACAGAAAAAGGCTTCTTTATCAAAACTTTTTTTATAAAAGTAAAGTAAAAGTAAAAACATTTTTTCTTTAAGTATTAAAGCAGTCTTCATTAAACTTGGATATACAGATTACTTATTACAAAATTAAAATGTTATTGAGTTTTTAAAACCCGGATACGTGCGGCATTAAAAGAAAAAAAATTTTGTACTTTTTGTTATCTAATTTATTTTCGAAATAAAAAAAAATTAAACATGGAAATCAATTTTAAATTGCATTCTTTTTGTTTTCTTTAATTGAAAACTTTCGGAAATTTGTATAGAAAATAAAGTGTTCAAACGTACTATTTTGTAGTACTTTATATAAATTTTTTTTATTTTTTTAATTAATTTGTTATATAAATATTTTAACATGAATTTCAAGCCATGTTTTTATAAAAAATTTAGCTTTTTAAAAGGGGACAAAAAAGTACCAAAATCAGTAGTTAAAGTAAAAACATTTTTTCTATAACAATTAAAGCAATTTTCATAAAACTAGATATACAGGTTATTTAATACAAAATTTAAATGTTATTGAGTTTTTGAAACCCGAATATAAGCGGCAATAAAAGAAAAAGAACTTTTGGTACTTTTTGTTATCTAATTTATTTTCGAAATACAAAAAAACATTAAACATGAAAAAGAATTATAAATTGAATTTTTTTTTTAATTAATAATAAAATAATTAAATACTTTTCGAAAATTTATATAGAAAATAAAATGTACAATCGTACTATTTTGTAGTGCTTTATATAAATTTTTTTAATTTATACGTTATATAAACATTTTAACATGAATTCGAAACAATGTTTTTATAAAAATTTTTGTTTTTTAATAAGGGACAAAAAAAGTACCAAAAGCAGTAGTTAATGTAAAAACATTTTCTCTATAACAATTAAATCAATTTTCATATAACTAGATATACAGGTTACCCTTTGCAAAATTTAAATGTTATCGAGTTTTTGAAACCCGAATATGAGCGCCATTAAAAGAAAAAAAAATTTGGTACTTTTTGTTATCTAATTTATTTTCGAAATAAAAAAAAACATAAACATGAAAATTAATTTTAAATTTCATTATATTTTTTCTTTTAATTAATAATTAAATACTTTTCGGAAATTTGTGTATAAAATAACGAGTAAAATCGTACTATTTTTTAGTACTTTATTAACAAAAAAAATTTTATATTTTCATTTATATGTTATATATATTTTAACCTGAATCCCAAACACTGATTGTTATAAAAATTTTTGCTTTTTAAAAGGGGATAAAAAAAAGTACCAAAATTAGTAATTAAACGAAAAATTGTTTTCCAAAACTGTTTTTGTTTATTTGATATACAGGTGCAAAATTAAAATAAAATAATAGTTTTTAGAACATGCATATGCAGCGACATTAAAAGGGAAAATTTGGTACTTTTTACAATATAAAATTGTTAAATAAAAAAAATATAAATGTAGTCAAATCATTTTACATCTGTTGAAAATAAATAATCGACAAAACACTTATTTAATAAATAAATTTTGCAAACTGCAAAATAGTACCTTTTTTTGTAATATCTTGCAAATTAGGTAAAGTTTTTGTTACAAAATATTTTTTCTGATTTGGTATTCTAATGATGAGTAGATTATAACAAAAAGTAAATTTTATTTTTTTGTAAACTTTCTGGATATAAAATTTTGTACACAATTTTTTCTTTTAATGTGAAAAATAATTCTCTAATTCTCTCCTTCGACAATGTCTCCCAAGTAAAAAAAGACTGAATTTTAAAGAAATAATTATTTTTATTCGTATCCACAATACCGCCCGAATAGCTGCACAACATTTACAAGATGACATATTCAACTTGGAAAAATGGTTGAAGAAATGGAGAACAAAGGTGAATGAACAAAAATGTACTCATATAACTTTTACACTGCGTATGGACTCATGCGCCCCTATTCGCATAAATAACCAAATGATATCACTGCTTGCAGACGTTAAATACATCGGTTTACATCTTGGCCTTATATGGAAAAGTCACATAGAATCCAAACTAAGTTAAAAGTAGCCCAACTAAACTGGCTTATTGGCGGAAACTCAACTCTCAGCTTAGATTGCAAACTTCTACTGTACAAGTCGATCCTCAAACCAATTTGGTGTTATGGAATACAATTGTGGGGCACTGCTTCAGCAAGCAATATTGAAAACATTTAAAAGCACCAAAATAAGATTCTGCGAATAATTACAGTTGCTCCCTGGTATATAAAGAATTCGAACATCCACAAAGATCTAAACATGCCATCAGTCAAAGCAGAAGTAGCAAAATATGCAGTAACGTATTTAAAGAAACTTGAAACTTATCCAAAGCCTTTGGCGCGTAATATTCTTAAATGAACCTGGGTACATTCGACTAAAAAGAAAGGATACAGCTTTTCTTGGCCGTACACAAGAAGCTTAACACGCAGATGACAGCTAAACCATCGCTCACATACTATTTTGTCTTGCACCGGCTAGACTTAATTTAAATTTTTAGACTAAGGATATAAGTAGTTATTGATTATTGGAATATATTGAAGATAAGATATATATATATATATATATATATATATATATATATATATATATATATATATACAGATGTGATACAGATTAACGTCAGTACCTAGCCGTGATGGCCATAACTTGACGGTGGTCCTACCACCATGTGAATACAATGGTCCACCAACGCCCCCATGTGCAAACCATGAGTACAAATTCGATGCCATGTTTTTGGCCATGACATACCCCTTGGTGAGGAGCGGAGCCTTTCTAACACTCCTACCGATCTATGGGTCACGGTATTCCTGTGGCAATGCAATTCCACGAGAGCTAATATGCTCATCCCGCGATATGGGTAAAAACCACAGCCACCACGAAGCTCCCGAAGAGCCACACCAACTGCCAGGCTGAAAGCGAAGTTTCAGGAGCACCTGCCACCCGTGGTACCAGTTTATAGTATCCGGTCAAACTGAACACGGACGCAAACAGGGGGCTATGGGTCTATGGCAAGGAGAAATGGAATAAAAGTGCAACCGTTCAATACTAGACCAGTTGCACCGCCAATCCACACTCAAGCCAAGGAGTCATCTCACCCTAAAACCAGAATCAAACCAATCTAACTACTACTAACCCTATTCCTCCTCCTCCTGAACACCTCACATGCAAACACATTCATCCTACTCACACCGCCAGGTACCGAGAATACCCCAAATTTGTGAGACAATTTACTTTCTAACCTCAAATTTGCCCACCCATTAAAAGTTGCTGCTTAGTTGACTAAGATGTTAATGTCAGGTTGCACAGAAGCTCTACAACTTTCATAGATGGAGCCTATTCCTCCCAAATGAAAAAAACATTAAAAATTATTATGTACCGGAGATGCCAGATTTCGAAGCCCGCATTTTGGAATTCCCGGATTCTTTTGTAGGATTCGAAGCTCTCAAAAATATCCTGCAATATTTTCTCGTAACTTGATAAACACCAAATATCATAATTAATGAACTTATGAAATTGCTCTGAAAACTTTGAAATTATTTAAAAAGATATTTTCAATTATTTTAAAAATCAATTCTTTAATTAAAATATATTTTGACACATTTGATTGCATAAATAATCATCAATAACAGTGACAATTATACTGATTATTACCAATTCTTAATAGACAATTTAAAATAAAACTGAAAAACGTATAAAAATCTTAATTAGAAGACGAAGTTTAAGCAAGTTAATATTGTTGATAACGATAAATATGTTTATTTTTATATGATTTTAATATGAGTGCAATAAAATTTATGTAAATTTTCTTAATAACTTTTATTTAAATTTGATATTAAAGTTATTTTATGTGCAAATTATTATGAATATTGATGTTATTTGTTTGTTGTTGGAGACGGTTGGACGGTTAGTTGTTTGGTTGATTGTTATTGTTTGTATTTTAACACAAGCACACATGCCTACATAAATATGCTATTATAACTATAACAAAGATATATTAGTATGCAGCAAATGTACATACATATACATGCATACATATGTACACATGTATTTATATTAAATGCAAAAATATTTCTACTTCACATCATCGCCCGTACAGCGTTGTTCGTATTTGAATGGATGCATGTGTGAAGTCTTTTTGAAACATTTTTGTTGTGGCATATTTTATTCAAATATTTAAAAAAAAAGCTGAAAATAATAAAATCAACATTAAATTACAGTCAGTAATGAAAAAAAGCATGTATAAATTAAAATTATCTCTAAGTTATAATGGGTGGGCAAATTAAAGGTTAGAAAGTAATTTCTAAATTGTCATATAATTAAATGTGAAGAATGGAGCTGTCATTTTTAACATGAAACATTAGACTCTTGAGCAAGGAATTTTTATTGTGAAAATTTACTATCAAAATGGTGAGAATTTTATTGGATCAGTTTATAAAATTCCCTTAATCAGACTTCTTCTGAGACCGCTGTGCGTGGCTCACAGTATTTTTGGTGATAAAACAACATACTCGTACTGCCTATAGTGATAGAAACATAGCCACTGTACAGCAACAATTTCGGAATAGGATTGTGTGAATAGAGTGAATTTTAATGTCCATAAGACACAATGTTGCATGCTTACGCATAGATCTGGGTTAGGAAATGGTGCTGCATCTGTGATATAGGTATTACGGAATCGGAAGCTCTTGATGTGCTTAGTATGTAAATTCAGTATGATGTTCGATAAACTAAACCCATTTTTCAGGTTTCTAAAGCAGCTTTAGAAACCTCGGTTTTCTAAAATAGTGTAGGAGATACTTCACTTCATCCGATCTCCGTACTATTTTTACCACATATATCCGTCCTAAGATGGAGTTCAATTATTATGTAGGAGCCGATGCCCCAAAGTCTATTTTGGAATTACTTGACTGCATACAGGAGAGAGCCAAGAGGCTCATTGGGAACAGTAGGGTATCCAACTCTATTGATTCTCTGAAGCATCGATGCAATGTGGATTGTATTTCACTGTTTTATTGTTACCACAATTGGAAACGCCGTCACCGTAAATTCTCTGCGCCACCAGACCATATAACATAATTGTTTAATATTTCCAACAGTGACTTTTGGTTTCACAAAGGATGGCGCCACAGCCCTACAAACTACTCAGTTATTGCAAAAGAAATTTTCCGGACGCATAATTTCGATTTGGCGCTATCAATTGGTTGCCTGATTCCTAAGATTTACTGACGCTGGATTATTTTCCCTGACACCATTTTAAATATCAGATTTAAGGGAACAACCCATAAGCAACTGATGGTGTATAAAATTCTTTGTGGCAATATGTGCTTCAAAATTTTGTGAAAACAGCAGCCACCTGCAGATGTACTGGAGGTGGACGTTTGCTTAACATTGTATTCAGTTATTAATTTCCATATTTCTACTTTACACTGCTATAAACAAAACTGAAGTTGTCAAAAAAAAGGTGTATGTCCTTAGCCAGTTTACTACCTAACCACCCATATTATACACATTAATAATGCCTTGCTTTACGTTGCGTTATGACTGCTTGTATAATTTATTAAAATGGTGCACAAATTTGTAACTCCAACTGCAATGTACATATTAATAATGCCTTACGTTACGTTGCGTTATGACTGCTTGTATAATTAACTAAAATGGTGCACAAAATTGTAACTCCAACTGCAATAACTGATGCATTACGTTACATTGCGTTATGACGTTACGCTGCGTTATTACGTTATGTTTCGTTATGACAGCTTGTATAATTTATTAAAAATTATAAAGTTGTAACACTAACTACAATAATTCTAACAAAACGCACATTTTTAACACAAAAATTTATTAGTTAACGGACTGCAAATTTGACTCGTCAAGTTTGAATGTGTGCGAGTGATTTCAATCATTTGTTATCAATTTACTCCTACAGCAAACAAAAATGTTTGATGATTTTTTCGCTAAATAAATGAAAATAAGGCAAAAGCAACAAATGAGTGCCAATAAACGATTTAGCAGGGTATAACGAGGTAAGTTTGAAAAGTCTTTAAAATATTGAAAACCAATAATATTTTTAAGTTTTTACTATTTAAATTTTACATAAAAAGACTTCACTAAAAGGAAACTCGTAGAAGATTTGGAAGTTGTTCTTGATAGGTTTCGTATGCAGGCGTTACATTCTCAGGTAACTACTATATTTGTTTGCGCCGAGCAGATTGTTTAAATTAGAAAACAGAAAAAACCGATTTACATACAAATTCACGTAAAATATCTCAGGTGTGTTATTTTAGTAAATAATCGAACAGTGAGTGGTGCTTCAGTTATATTTTATTAAAAAAATGTATCATTTTATAAGTGTTCTTAATATATTCGCCTTTCACTGTTAGTCATGTGCATGTGTGCTTTAATGTTATAATCGCATTATAATGCTGCTTTTTGTACTCATTACAGCGTGTAATATATTTTTATTTTGTAAATAATTTTTAATATTTCAACAGTTTTAAAGATTGTAAATACTTGTATTTAATATTTTTTTTGTTGCAAACAAACTAGACATCACTGACTGCAGTCGGGCGGGCGGTTTAGCAACAAAAACTTTTAAAAATATTTAAAGTGAAATAAATTCAAATAAAAAAACAGCTAAATGCCAGTAACAAAATAATTTAAGCAAGTTGTGTTAGTTGTATAGTTAATCAAAATATATAGAGGCGAAGAATACTATTTTAAAAGAAGGTACTTTTTCAAAAGGTACACTTTTGAAAGGGTACTTTTTCGAAAAGGTATTTTTAAAAAAATTTCTTTTTAGAAAAGGTGCATTTTTAAAAGGTATTTTATTTTAATAGGTACTTTTTTAAAGCTACTATTTCGAATGGTTTTTTTTTTCAAAACGTACTTTTTTGAAAATTCACCTTTTTGAAAGGTGAATTTTTTTTTAAATATTATTTAAAGATAATGTTTGCAAATAAAAAATAAATAACTTAAAAAAAGTTTTTATTTATTACAAGGTACTTTTAGAAATATAAAGTTATAAAAAATACTCTTGTTTCAAAAGCTTGATTTTCAAAATTTATCAATAATTTGAAAGCTTTGAAAAATAGTTTTGTTCAATTGTTTACTATTTTAGAACAAATTTTTATAATTTCACCCAATAATCTTTATTAAAATTTATTAAAAGTATTTTACAGCCACTACTTTAGTTATTAGGTACTTTTTGCTTAAATTCTTTATTAACAAAGTATCTTTGTAAATAGTATATTTTTTAATATAGAATAATTTTCAAAATTTGAAACTTGGTTTTTAATGTTATGTTTTAAATAGCATATTTTTAAGAGTAATTTCAAAAGTACTTTTTATATATGTTGTCCTAAAAAGGGTACCTTTTTTAACTTAGGTTTTTTGAAAAAAACTGTTTTATTGTTTTTTAGGTTTTTGGAAGCTATTATATTTAAGTGGTATTTTTTTGATTTTTTTTCAGAAAATAATAATTCCAAAGGTACTTAATATGTCCAAACAATAACATTTCAAAACTTCTTTTTTATAAATATATTTTCAAATGGTAATTTTGGTTCAAACACGTTTTGCTTTGAAATACTATTTCCCAAACCAATTTCTATGAAAGATTGTTTTGACGCTAAATGATACCTTAATAATGGTACCTACATAAGATCATAAATTATAAGCGAACTCAAATTTTAAAAGCATTTTTTTTAAATAAGCCAACTACGTCAGTTTTATAGTTAAACAAAATATATAGGGGAAAATGGTACTTTTTTAACAGGTACTTTTGAAAAAGTACTTTTTGAAAAGGTACTTTTTTGAAAAAAAATGTTTGTTAAGCTGTTTTCTAAGAAAAATTAAAAATATTAATACCTTGCAAAAATATCCTGAAAAGGTATTTGTTTATTTGTTTATGAAAACCTGCTTTTAAAAAATATGTTTGTTTCAAAATTGTAAATTTTTTAATAAAACAATTTAAGAAAGCTGATATTTTAAAAAGATTTCGTTTAATGTTATTATAAGTTTCTGGTGAAACTTTTTTCAAACGGTACTTTTTGAAAGGTACTATTCAGTAGAGTATCATTTCATGGCAGTTTTTCTTTGGCTCTAAACTAGTTTTATTTTCGATTGCACATTAAGAAGTAAAGAGTTTTTGAGTGTCATATTTGTTGTGTTGATAGAGTTCCTAATTTTAAATTGAATAAAATTTAAAGAAAAACTTTCAAAATTTTTTTATTTTCGAAAATAAATTTTTATCATTTTTCTCAGTCCCTTTGAATGAAACTTTAAATTTTGTTTTTGCTGTGGTTACAGTTAAATTTATTGTGCAATAAAAAGTCTTAGAGGAAAAAACCAAAACCATTTTATTCTTTTTAAAGACAAAAGTTTTTTTTTGTTTTTTGATTATTTTCCAAAAAAAAAAATATTTTCACTAACAAACATTAGAAAAGTATTTGATTTCATACTATTTGTTATAGTTTTATCGCATCTGCAAACGTTACTAACAGTCACCTTCGTTTATCTCCAACCACGAATTTAATGTCAACATTGTTTTGCCTGTCGTACACCACACAAAACAAAAAGAAAAACGTTTGCAACCAAATTGTTAAAAAAAAAATAAAAACAAATAAAAACCGGCGCGTAACACCAGCAGCCACAAATTAAAAACTGAATGAGTGTGTGACTGACTGTTTGGTATTACAATTTCACTTTATGTTTAAGAGATTTTACAAGAACAATTTATTTTTTATGTTGGTGCCGCTTTGAACTGGTGTTGGATTACCAAAATACAACAACATAACAAAAAAAACAACGAAACGACAATGTCAGTGTGTTAGTATCAGCAACGTTGGCAATAGCATTTTTAGCAGTCGCACTAGTAGTTAAAAGCGATTTAATGTCACAGATAAGAAAGTTGACTTTTGCACACAACTGCAACATTTTCAGATTTCTTTCTTTTTTTAATTTTTTTGTTTTGTTTAACAATTTTTTTCCACTTCTTTTTAAACTGTTTTTGTTGGAGGGGGTTTTTATACACGAAAAAACAAAACACATACCATCATTTAAAGCCACCAAAAGTACCAAGCGGTTTTGTGTATTTAAAGGGGTGTTTTTTTATACTTTAGCTGATTCGTATGTTTATGTGTGTGTGTGTGTGTTTATTTTGTATGGAATTTCAACAATTTTAGGAGTTTAGTTTATTTTATCTGCTCAGAATGTGTGTTTTGTCTAAGATAATTTTTTTTTGTTTTTTGCTTTTTCAGGACAATCGCCAAATCTACAGCAAAAGCAACAATGGCACAGTAAATACAAAAATTTCTTAAATGAGGCCATTAGAACAGAGATTTATTTACGCGCTTTATGCAACATCTGATAATGCGGCTTAAAAAATAACCAAACGCACGCAAAACACATGAATAGAAATTTTATTTAATCTTGAATTATTTCAACTTTTTGTGGGGATTTTTTTTACCCCCTTTTCAGATGTTCTTCCCTTTTCTTCCAGGCAATCTCTCAATTTGATTTTCCATAAAATAAATTCAAATATTATAATGGACACAAACACTTTCACAAAAATATTGTTATCTCTCCTTTTCCCCTCAAATATTAAAAGTAGGCGCTTAGCAATACAGCCATTTTGTTGATGGCAGAGAAAAAAAAACAAAAATACCAAACAAAAAACAAAAATATTTTGCCAAAAAATAGTTTAACTTTAAATGGAAAATTTAACATACTATTTGAGAACCCTGTATGTGAAAAAAATAAAATGCCTGTCTGTCTGTTTGTTTGTTTGCAAGTTTTACACCTACCAGCTTTTACTAAGGTACCGTTCTTCCCGAAATTAAAACACTGTAGTCAGATTTCTGAATTAAAAAAAAAGTTTCCCCATTTTCTTTGTGATATTTTATTCGGCCCTTCGCCGAAAAAAATAAAAACAGGGTGGGCAAATTTAAGGTTTTCACTCATATGATCAAACGTCAAGATTTCATTTCTTTAGTAAAAAGCTGGAAAAATTTTAATATGGAACTTTACACTCTCCTGCAAAGAATATTAATTATGAAAATTTACTATCAAAATAATGGAAATTTCACTGTATCACTTCATAAAATCCAAGCCACTTTTGCTCATAATCAGGCTTCTTTTAGGACACGCTTTTAAAAAACTAAAGCCGACTGACCAATTGTTTTGATCGAACGTTTCTGAATTGGCTGTTTGAAAAAACTGAACGACACCAAAGTGAGTGTGGGCCACTTTTATGTAAACAAACGAAATTGTCCCAAAATCCAAAGTCCTGAAAAAATAGTCACTGCGAATTCTCTGCCCTGCCCAAACATGATAACCAATTTTCTGTCAGCGTAATTGGCTTATGTTGACACCAGTGACCCTTGGTTTCAGCAAGACGGTGCCTCAAAACAAACCAACACCTAAACAATTCAGTTGTTGGATGAGAAATTTCCCGCCGCGTAATTTCTCAACCTAGCAATGTCAATTACTTACCTTATTTTTGTGTGATTTAAAGCTGCCGGATTATTTTCTGTGGAGCCATTTGAAAGACCGGGCTTACGTGCACACCCCCAAGTAACTAACGCTGAGAAATATGTGAGAAGATTTACGTCTATACCTAGCTGTGTAAGCCATAATCAGACGGTGAATCATACCACTGTGGATGAAATGTAGAATGCCTTCGGATACGTATATCCTCCAGTCACCCCTAGTGCAACTTTAAAAGCCCGGAACAGGCCGCAGCCTTCACTCCTTGCTGAAGAGTTTGAGACTATCCAACTCCTGGTGCAAAACGCATGAAGCTTAATAAAATTTAAGAACACAACCGCAATCATGCTCACTGGACCTATACCATGCATTGTGTTCATTGTGAATGATCAAACCCACACAAATCAAACGAGGGCCTCGAAATCACAGCCACCACGATACTTTCGAAGGGCCAACCTCAATAATCAGTCAGAGAGCAGCTGAAAGGCTAAAAAGACAAATAGCTAAACTCTGGAGCTTTACTGATTTCCATGGAAATATAGTGGAATTGTCCAGTTGGCTCTTGCTAGCCTTGAATGTGCTCCCGCGGGGGGAGACAACGCTGAGAAATATGAAATTCGTCCCTGCATTGAGCAGATAAGCGAAACTTTATTGCAAACTGTGTTACCAAATTTTGTAAAAAGAGCGAAAGATTGGCCAGATGCTAAAGGCAGACATTGGCCCAATATTATATTCCATTATTAATTTCCCTTTTTGTACTTTATATTGACTTCAATAGAGCTGTAATTGTATAAAAAAAGAATTGCCCACAGCTTTGTAGCCTTCAAAAAAAGGATGAAAATGAGTAACTGCTGAATTGATGTGGACGCTTCCAAAATTACTGATTTTTTTTTTTTTTTTTTTTTTCGGGTTTAAGATGGGAAAATATATTACGTATCTGGCGAGAATCGTCATTCCGCCGTATGCCGGACTCCGTTACGGCTACCGGCTAAAAACCCACCTTAAGTCTGGGATACTGATCATTTTCTAGAAAAATATACCACTAAATTAATTGCGCTACAAAAAAAAACAGATGGTAGATACCTATTCAAGATATACTTACGAGTATATGGAAAACTATAATAATTGCGAAAGTATATTTATAACTGGTATTTGGGGTCAAAGAAATGCAGCTGTCTTATCTTCTAGAGCACGAAATTTTTATTTACCTTTCAGCTTCTGGCAACCGCAACAGGGCGATTTGTTTTATAATAGTTTATTATTCAGTTTTTAGAATAAAAAGTAAATAAAGAGTTAAAACAATAAATAATAACACATAAAGGCACCGAACAACATCGGGTTGTTGCCTGTTATTTTAGAAAGACAATTAAAAATCTAAGCGCATTGGCATCGACTTTATTTGAAAAGTAAAATAAAGAAAAAATTGACTTCAAAAACATTCACAAGTGACACGCAATTATATCCAAATAATAAAGTAACTTAACTGATAGTTTTACAACCTGTTGAATGCCGCTCAGAACATAAAAGCATTAAAACACAACAAAAACAACAACATCAATAACAGCAACATCTAAACAATTCAAAAAAAAAAAAACAAATAAAAACGCAGCCAGCCAGCCGGTTGTTTACACCATCAGCCAGAATTGGCCAGCCAGGCTTTCAACAGGCAAATAGCTCCTCGGCGTATCACTTTTCAAATATCGGACACTCGCACACACACAGACACACATTCATACATACTTTATTTTGTAATTCTGTTTGCTTTACTTTGTCACTGCCAAAGAAAAATGCCGCCCAATTTTATTATTTCATTTCAAATTTTTATTATGAGAAACAAACTCATTTGTCGCGGAATATTGAGAAGAAAAATGTTCAAAGACGCCATCCGAGAAGCTTAAAGCTAAAACTCACATGCTAAATGACACACGTTGACAAATACATTGAAAAAAAAAATTCATATTCTAATCAGTTTTTTTAAGTTTCTGTAAGGCAAGAATAAAGAGTTCAAACTACAACATTCACTATCAGGGATGGAAAATTGAATACTAATAACGTTGACTTTGATTATGTGCAAGCTAATAAGAAATAAATCTTAGATTTTACCAATAAATTTACAAACTTTTATTACAACTATAAATTGTAGGACAATCGATTATAACCAGCCGAATTTAAAAAAACAAAAAATTACGAGCGCAACATGTAGGGGTCTTAAAAAATTTGTAACTGTCCCTGGCGATTGTTATTAAAGCAAGTACAAGGCAAAATCTTTTTTTTGCACGGCCATGACTACACGGATATATATTGTTCGAAATATAATTTAAAACTCCTTTATAACTTTCTCCTTTACTAGTGATTCTTTTCCTTTCAAGAATTAAGAAACGGCGAGTAAGCAGACAGACAGGGAACAACAATGGCTAGCATCAAGTATCAATGGAACATTTAAAAATATGAAAATTAAATAAATTTTTTATAGTTACGACCTTGGTCCTTTTCGGGCTAATTGTGGTCATTAATCCATTAAGGTGATGCAAATAAATAAATTTAATTTTAATATTTCGCCATACCATTGGCTGCCATTTACAGGAAAAAAATGTATTTTTTAAATAAAGCCGCATTATACTTATAATAATTACAATTTTCAGCCCATTTTACAACTAAACGATATTAAAATGGTATTTTTTTAAATAATCCTTTTATAAATTTAAAAAAAAATATTATCTTATTTATGTCTTAAGGTACTTAAATCATTTTAAATATTTTCTTAAGTCATTTTAAAATACTCATGTTTATTAAAGTCTTCCAAAAACATTTTTTTTTTTAAATTAACTTCTTTAAAAATGGACCACGTTTTTCCAAGCTACTTCTTAATAAGGTACTTTCAGAGGAAGTACTGAAAAAAATATTTAAAAGATGTTTTAAAAATAATTACTGTTTTACTAAAACAATAAAAAAAATGCCTTTCGATTTTTAAAAAAAATTGCGCACGATTTTTTAAGGTACTTCTTAGGAAGGTACTTTCGGAGAAAGTATTATTCATTTTAAAAGAAAATTATAATTTAAATATAACTTCTGGCGCATCACCGCCACGGCTGGCTAGAACGTAGTCGAATCTGAAAGTCAAATTTTCTATAACTTTTTTCCAACATTTATGGTCGTATATCTGCAATAATGCGGCGAATGTTACCCGCCAAGTGATCTATCGTTTGGGGCTTATCAGCGTAGACTAGCGGCTTCACATGTCCCCACAGAAATTAGTCGTGGATTAATTCACGGGTCCGAAACGTGAAACTATGCAGTTATCAAATGATTCCTTTAATAAATTAATTTTGGTATGAGCTGTGTAATATTTTGCGCCATCTTGTCGAAACCATAACTCCTGCACGTCACAGTTGTTTAATTGATGAACAAAAAACGCAAACACCGACTCACCAGTATGAATTGTATCACGGCTTGATAATGATGTTTTCACATCGAAAGGGCTCGTCATTTACACCAAAAGAACAACAGCCAGAAAGGACGGAGAGAAATAACAGCAGGCCACCATTGCCTGCAACGTTCTGACCATTAGCGTTTCTGATAGGGTACCAACCAACAAACAGTCAGTTTTTCTAGATGTAAACGGCGTCTAAATATACCTTTGAGGATAAAGATTATAGTCACCCCAAATATGTCAGCATTGTGAATGACTTATCGATTTAATCAAAAACTAGAGCCATCGCTAAATAAAATTCGTTTATTGGAAAATTGGAATCAATGATAATCCTGTTTTGGGATCACTTTCCACAATTTAGAAGCGTAGTAGTAGTAATCGATAGGAACATTAGCAAAAATATTTTTCCATAAAAAATATCATCTTGTATAATTTTTCTTAAAGAAATTCGTCCGTCGTAATTTTTCTAAAAAAATTTCACCTTTCGGAATATTTTTTGGAACAAATCAATCATTAGTAATAATTTTTCTTTCAAAGTTTATTTTTATTAATTTTTATTATTTTTATTATTTAAAAAACATTTTTTAATAAATTAAAACCTTTAAAAATGGATCACGTTTTTTCAAGGAACTTCTTAATTAAGTACTTTCAGAGAAAGTATTGACAAAGATATTGAAAAGATGTTTTAAAAATAATTACTGTAAGAGCTAAAGCAATAAAAAAAGCCTTCAAAAAATTTTTTGAAAATGGAGCACGTTTTTTTAAGGTTTTTCTTGGAAAGGTACTTTCTGAGAAAGTACTGAGAAATACATATATTTAAAAGATTTTTTAAAAAATAATTTTTTTTTAGCTAAAGTAATAAAAAAGGCCTTTACTTTCTGTTTTAAAAAATGGAGCACACATTTCCAAGGTACTTCTTAGTAAAGTACTTTCTGGGAAAGTATAAAAAAGATATTTAAAAAATAATTACTGTTTAGCTAAAGCAATAAAAAAGGCCTTTCATATTTTTTTGGAAAATGGAACACGATTTCTCAAGGTACTTCTTGAAAGTATTGAAAAAGATATTTAAAAGATATTTAAAAAATAATTACTGTTTTGCTAAAGCAATAAAAGAAGGCCTTTAAATTTTTTTTTTGGAAAATGGAGCACGATTTTTCAAGTCACTTCTTGGAAAGCTACTTTCTGAGAAAGTACTGAGAAAGATATTTAAAATATTTTTTAAAAAATAATAATTAATTTTTAGCTAAAGTAATAAAGAAGGCCTTCAAAAAACTTTTTGTTAATGCAGGACGTTTTTCTAAGGTACTTCTTAGTAAAGTACTTTCTGATAACGTACTGAGAAAGATATTTAAAACATGTTTTAAAAGTAGTTACTTTTATCTGAAACAATAGGTCTTCAAAAAACTTTTTTAAAAAAAACAGCACGGTACTTGTTAGTATGGTACTTCCTAACAACTTTTCTAAAGTTATACTCGCTTTTTCTAATTGTACTTGGAGTTCTTTTAAAATAAGTAAAATTTTTATATATAAATTTTTTATTTAATAACAATAATGATTTATTTTTATATTTTACGACTACAAACAGTATTTATTAAGCGTTGCTGTTATACTTTTGGAATAAATTAAAATCCTTAATGAACTTTTGTTAAAAGTTTAATATTATTACGTCTATTCTTTTTAATAAACATTTTGTTGTTTTGCGTCCTTTTATTGCAAAATAATAAAACAGTACTTTAGAGTTTTAAATTTAGTTAAGCGATTTTTTTTACTTTCAATACACATAAAATAAACGCACATACAAGAATATTTCACTTTATATTCACCCCATCTTGTTGTTGTTATTATCATTCAGTTTAGGCGTCTACTTGTCTGTTTGTTTTGTTTTTGTTCGATGTTAGTTGTTTTGTCTTGTTTATCTTATTTGGTAGAATTTCTTATAAGCATGTTATTATTGTCTTTTGTGTATAAGATTTCTTAGCAAGCTATGCAGTGTGTAAAATGCACAGTGGGTGGTTTTGTTTAATTTTTTACTGATAATTACTTTTAAAACTTAATAAATCGTATTCTTAACAATACACTAGCTGTAATATATCGCCCCTATTCGTAAATTACTTTTTATATATTTTTTCGAGATCTTAAAAAAGTACATAGGATCGTGTTTTAAATTATATCTTTTAACAATACTGTTTTGTAGAACTGTTTCTTTACTTTACATTTATAATTTTTAACTATTGTATATTTTAATTAATTCATTTTAAAAAATGAACTTTAAAAAATTACAATTTTCCAATTTTTGTGTAAATTTATTTTTTTTTTTTTTCGTTCGGAACAGTACTCAGGAGATGACCCCTACTCATGCAATGCATTGTACCAGAACCAGGAAATTAGAATATAGGGAAGATCAAAGGGGGAGTAGATATTGTAGAAATTTAATTTGGACTTTCCTCCATTGGAAGTAACAGGAAAGACCTTTGGAGAGAGTTTATTGCACATACGAACTGTTCTGGTAAAAAACGAATTCTCCCTGTTATGCACTGCCCATTTACCACAACTGGATGCGCTCTCAACGAAAATCGAGTCAAAAGCAAAAATGTACGAGTTTCGGGAACAAGTTACCTAATTTCGTTAGAGCACTTACCATTGTAGTAACGATAGAACAGTGAAATACAGCCTACATTGTTTCGGTGCTCTAGGGAATCAATAGAGTTGGATACCCTACCATCCCCAATGAGCCTTTTGGCTTTCTTCTGTATGCGGTCGAGCAACTCCAAAATAGACTTTGGGTCGCTGGCCCATACATGAGAGTTGTATTCCATCTTTGGACGGATATAGGTGGTATAAATTGTACGAAGAGCGCATGGAGTGAAGTATCGCTTACACCGTTTTAGAAAACCGAGGCACTTGAAAGTTTCTTTAGAAGACTGAAATCGAATATCACACTAAATTTGCATGCCAAGGACAAATCGATTTTTTACGTCTTAGTCTATTAAATGAAACATTTTTTAAATATTATTTTTATAAATTGTAATGTGTGTAGAGGAAGCTGCGTTAAAAATAAATTTCAAATTTATGAGCCACAATTTACTTCGAGGGAATTTTGGGTCCGCTATGCAAAACATTTCAAAATTCTTGAAAAATCTTTAAAAAAATTTACATTTTGTAGACAAGACAATAAAAATAGGAATTGACTACAAATGGTGCCTTTCCAAATGGTACTTTTTATGAATTAATAAAATGTTTTAAAAATGTTTAAATATTTAAAAAAGGCCCTTTTTGTGGAAAGTACTTTTGTAAAACATCTAACACCATTAACTAAAAATAAAACATTAAAAAATCTTAATGAAAAATAAAGAATTTAAAAAATTCAATTATCCATGCTTGCAAAATACCAGCAGGCTCTCAATTATTGCAAGAGAGTCAAGGCAAATCTTCCTTATAAAAATATTTAGAGAAAGAAAATATAATAAAAAATGGGTTTTTAATAAAAGAAGAAGAAAAACGCATAATAAATGACAACGTTGAGCACCTGAAACGTTGAGTATGCAGTTGGATTGTTAGAGCGCCGTCGTCACGGTTATTAAAATAAAAAAAAAAGTTAAAAAGTTGCTAGAGCGCCTGTTTAAGTCACACAAAAAGGTTATTTAAGCAGCGACCGAATAAAACGTTACAAATAACAACATGATATTCAACAAAAGACACAAAACGCCGATTGTAGTGTTTTTTTTTTTATAAGAAAAACAACAAAAAAATACAGATAATCACCTTTTATTGACACACACATACACACGCACACGCATACACATTATACGCCTCATTATATTCGTTCATAAATACAAAAGACGTTCCAAAAAAAACAACAACAACAAATAAAATAAAATTAACAACGCCATCATAGTGTTCGAAAAAAGCGCATCGTATCTGTTTAATTTAAGCGTGTATTATGGATGATTATGATGATAAGCAGCGTTTTGCTAAACAATAATTAATGATCATTATTATGTAACCTGGCCGACAACCCCATCATTTATTGACAATTTTTCGTTAATAATAATGCTTAACTTAACGTTCGCTATTTTAACGAAATAATGTGTTGTTGTTATTTATTTTTTTACTTAATATTCATTGCTTTCGAAAGCTGTTTATCGGTTTCGCTTAATAAAAAATTTTTCCGTAACAAGTTTAATGATAAATAGTTGTGGCGAACACCTATAGCTCGGGTAATGAACTTAGAAGTGTAAAAAGTTTTTTAATGCAGAAATATTTATGGGCGAGTACTATTATTTATCTTTGGTACTTAATGTTAAGTTTAGTAATTTTATATTAAAGTACAAGTACATTTGACAAATTAAACACTTTCGATTGCAAGGGCCTGACTGATTAGTTCAATGTAAGAAATTAATTGCGTAAAACAATATTTTTATTTCATAATTTTACATAAAGTTTTGGACATGCCGTCGTCGTCCATTGAACTTGTCTCCTTAAATGCTGATTTTTGTAATTGTTTAATTTTGATAAATTTTATACAATTGGTTGCAATTAAGTCTATTAAGGCGTTTTAAAATAATTTACGTAAAATTGCCTTTAGTTATTTAATAAACGTTTTTTTCTTTTTAATTATTTTAAGTTGCCAGATCCGTTCAAAACTGTCAACGTAAGGAAAGTAACGCTTGAATGTAGACTTTAATCAATTACTGCACATGTTTTACGTAAATTCAAAAATAATTGACAGTTTGCCAAATTAAATTTTATAAAAATTCATTTGCAACACTTTCCAAAAACAACAAACAGCAAACACCTCACATTTAAATGTATTGAAAATTTTTCCCTCGCTTACCGCAATGTAGAATTGTCCTTCTTAAAACGTTTTCTGTAGAATCCTTTCTTCCTTGGACAGCCCATATTTTTTTTTTATACGAGAGTTGAAATTAGTAAGAGTTAAAAATTATAAAAAGAAGAGTGAGAGAAAAAAAGAGAGAGAGATAACTCCCTCGTGCACAAGACACAGCTTAACTGTACTTAAAGCATAATATTGCGATCATACTTAAGCCCTGCTTTTTCTCTATAAGTAATTTCTAAAGTGAAAAGATTGACGATTTATAGGAGTTGAACTCAAGACACATCACTTGTGGCTAGGTATCGGGTGGGTCATCAATTTTACTACATTAAGAAACTCAAATAACTTTTTGTAAAGTTTGTGTAATTTATTTTTTAGTAATTCATTTGAAAAATTAGACATTTTTATTAAAGTAATTCATGAAGTTTTGAAAATAATTGAATTTGAAGGGCCTCCACCCTCGGTGACACATGTGCAACATTTTATCAAATAGTTATGTATTACTTCCTGGAATGTTGCAGCGGAAATTGCCTCAATTAACCTTAGAATGGATTGCTTTAAATCATACAAATTTCTTGGGTTTCTTTTGTAACCAACTCCACAAAAAAAAACAGGTGCAGTGAGTTCAGAAGACCTGGGCGGCCAGCAGAATGTAGAGTTTCTTGAAATCAGTTTATTGGGGAATTTTTCCGCAATTCTGTCATAATAAGCGTGGCTATGTGACAAGTTGCTTCATCTTGTTGAAACCAAACAAGGTTGAAAGGGATTCTCTTTCGGTGTAATTCGGAAAAGAAAAATTCTTTTAAAATGTTTAAGTAAAGGTCTCCATTGACCATAACAGTAAGACCGCTTTCTTTGAAAAAGTAAGGCCCGACAATGAACCTTGAAGAAACTGCACACCACACTGTGGCGCGAAGTGGATGTAATTGCATCTAATGGAGTATCTGTGGGTTAGAACTACTCCATATTCGACAATTTTGTTTGTTAACATTGCGGTTTAAATCAAAATGTGCCTCGTCAGGCTTTAAAATCCAGTTCAAGACGTTTTCATTCTCAGACGCCATTTGAATGATCTTCTCACAAAATTCCAAAAGAATCGGGAAGTTTCTTGGGTTCAGTTTGTTTATTAATTAAATCTTACATGGAAATAAATTTAAATGTTGATACAAAATTGTCTGCAGTGACTGTCTGCTGACACCCATTTGAGCAGATAAGCTCCTTGTCGAAACTCGAGCATTGGATTGTATGGCAGCAGCTACAGCAGCAATAGTTTCCTGCGTCCGAACTGAGCGATCTCGATGATATGGCCTTCTTGCGATTGTGCCACGCTCGGCAAAATTCTTCACGAGCCTCAGTATAGTCCAGCTGCTAGGCGGAGTGCCGAAAGAGGACGGAAACTACGGACTCTAAAGCGTGAAAGCGTTGCACTATCTACGTTCTTATTTCATTGTCCCAATTCTCAATTTTAGTTAAACTTAATATATAATCAATAATCAATCTATAATATAAAATAAAAATGGTACAGGTTGGTTCCACAGAAAATAAGTTATTACGTTTTTTTTTTTCTGGTAGCAGCTTTCATCAGCCACCCGTAATAGTCTTCAAAGCTGTCGCAGATGCGACATACATTTTTGGAAATTTATCATTAAAATTACAAGGCACAAGACTCATCCAAGTACTTTAGCTTGATGTGGAGGCTATTGAAATAATTTTATAAAATTTTATAACTATAAATAATAAATAATTTTTTATAAATTTTTACAAAAATAATCGCATCAAGGTAAATAAAGAATTTTCTTTACAACAATTACCGAATAGAGCTAAATCGACAATTTTCTTTGAAAGACGGCAAGATTCGTAAAAGTCTGAATTTGCTTGTACAACTTCAAAGTTTTTCTTTGTACTGCCATATATTTACTAACTTTTCTACTTTGAGGCGAGTTAAAACGTCTAAATTTTTTTTGAGGTTAGACAGCAAATTTCTTGTCAAATGTTGAAATGCCAAAAATTGATAGCTTAATTTTATTTATCAAGATCATGGAGCGTTAGTCTCTCGAGCAGCGAATACTAATTGTGAAAATTTGCTACTAAAATGTTGAAACTTTTACTGTATCACTCTGTAAAATTCAAGCTTTTTTCGTAAATAGACTCCAAAATAAAGGCTCACGATATTGTTGCTGACAAGAGATCAAAACAATATGCCAATATGCTGTACAGCATAGTGTTGAGAATGAGCCTGGAACATCAACTCGTCGACGATTACAATAATTGGGCATCAGTAAAAGCATTTCGCGCAACATCTTGCATAAAAATCTTTATCTTCGTGCTTTCAACGTTCAAATCTTTCAAGAATTGAAGCCGACCAATCATTGTTTGCGTCGAACGTTTGTGAATTGGCTGTTTGAAAATTTGCACGAAAACAACGCGGCTTTCATTAAAATCATATTATAATTAGGCGGTTAGGTAATAAACAAAATTGTCGCATATCGGGCTTACAAAATGCACAAACAGTCCTCGAAAAACGGATATAATGTTTTTTCGAAAGCGACCGCATAATGCGGTTTGTAATCAGGCACCATTTTCATCCCGTTTTTCGTCGAAAATGAGCAAGGAACTGCTGTTAATTATCTGCCTTACTCAACCATGACAACCAATTATTTGTGGCCAAAATTGGCTAATTGTGGTAGCAGTGAAATTTGATGCAGTTATTGCAACATAAATTTCCCGATCGCATAATTTCTCGATTTGGCGCTGTCAGTTGACCGCCTTGTTCTTGTGATTTATCATCGCTATGTTATTTTTTCTGGGGCCATTTGAAAAACCATGTTTACATGAATACTTGGTAATAAAATGACGCTCTGCAATGCGTGATAAGATTTACATCAGTACCTAGCTGTGTAAGCCATAACCTAACGGTGGAGTGTGATTTGTTTTACATCCGCGCCTGGCAATGTAGCCTTAATCAGATGGTGGACAAACTATACATAATTTGGAACGTCATGCTCGTCCTAGATAGCCGAAGGCATAATTCTAAGCAACAGAACCACCTAGTTGCAACTTTAATGATTCCAGGACAGGTCTGCAAACCATCACACCTTGCTAAAGAGTTGGAGACTTTCTAACTCCTGTCCAGAACACATGTCAAGCATGCTCACTGGACTGGATCATTTACTTTGCGTGTCATTATCAGTGAGATGATCCTGGCCACCATAATAAACATTATACTGTTATGGGGCCGCAAAACCACAACCACCACGATGCTTCCATATAGGGGCCAACCTCAATGATCAGCCATAGAACCATTAAATGTCTAAAGAGACAAATAATGAACTCTGCGAGCTCACTGATCCCCGTGGAAATAAAGTGAAGTTTCCAGTTGTCTCCCTGTCTGACTTCAGGGGACTAGGCTCCCTTATCCCCCAGTTGCACTGAGTCTAGATAGTGGAATATTCTATAAAGACCATATTTATATGCCCCTGGGGGGAACCTAACGGTGGATCAATCCACTGTGGATGATTTTAGCGTCACACACGCCCCAGGAAGCCTCCAGTCATTTTTGGCCGTAACTCCAAGAGCTCGGAGCAGGAAAAAGCCACTTTGCTGAAGAGTTGGAGACTAACCGACTACCAGTCCAGAGCACATGCAAGCTTAATAAAATTTCAGAATACAACAACAAGCATGCTCACTGAACCAAGACCATTCATTGTGTTCATTGTGAGTGATTCGAACCACGCAACTCAAATGAGGGCCGTGAAACTACAACCACTACGATGCTCCTGAAGGGCCAACCTCAAAAATCAGTCAGAGACCAGCTAAAAGGCTAAAAAGCACAAAAGCTGAACTCTGGGGCTTACTGATTCCCGTGGAAATAAAGTGGAGTTGTATAGCCTATTAGGGAACTTGGCTCCCTTTTACCCCCGGTGATACATGTAATGACGGTGAGATTTCGTCAAGACATATAAATAAGCCGCCAGGGTGTGAAACTCTGCAATATGAAATTCGGCGCTGCATTGACGACGTAATTGAAACTTTGTGTGCTTGTGTGCTTCATAATTTTGTGGAGAGAGGCAACGCCTGCCACAGTACTAGATAAGGATATTTGCCTGTCATCAAATTCCATTATATTTCTATCTTGTCAAGAAACGTGTGTGTTTTAAGCCAATTAACTTTCTGACCTCAAATTTGCCCACTCTTCTATTGATGATGTGCTACGAATTTCTTGAAATTCATTCTTATATTTACAAAGCACAAGGGTCTTTCATGTATTTATCACTTATAATGCTCATACTGCATGTGGCTATTAAAATTATTTTTATAAAAATTTTTAACTAAAAATTATATAATAGGAGTGAATAGGGAACTTGTTTTAAGTCGAAAGTATTCGCGTAAACCTGATATGTAATGTAAATTTTATTTGCTGTACTGCCATATTGCTGCTAACTGTGTTTTCTAATTTTTGGAGAGTTAAAACGCCTAAATTATTTTAATATGGAAAGATCTGGCAGTTCTTTTTTTACTTTTTATACTTGCATTAATATATATGCATATATATATATATATATATATATATATATATATATATGTGTGTGTGTGTGTGTGTGTGTGCGTGTGGATATAAACTAATGCCAAAAATCCTGCAACAATATTTAATGTATGCGAATAGCAACGAAAATGTGCTTTTGTTTCCGGTGTGCACAAAATATTGTACACTCCTTAGAAAAGTTTATATCAAAATCTGCCACTGCTTAAATTTACAACAATATTTTAATCACAAAAAAATAATACCTGCCATTATTTAATAGTTAAAGGTAGCGCTTGTTCCATTCGTCTTTTATCACTAGAAATAATATTTTTTAAGCCACTTATAAACGTAAAATGTCAGACTTTTTCTTTATATTTTTTTTTAGCAGTAGAAACAAATCCATTTATTCATATTTTGTTGTTGTTCTTGTTGTTTTTGTGTTTTTCCACTTTCTGGAATTTAACGCGAGAACTACTGCTGTGTCTTGACGCGATTTATAATTGTTCATGTTTTTGTTTTGTATGTATATTTTTTTTTTGTTTTTGTTTTCTTCACATTAAAAATGTTCTCAACATCACTTCACTTATCCTCTAGTATAAATATCTTATTGATGATGAATATTTCATTTGTTCATTGTCGAGCGATACGTAACGAATTGCAATTTAGTTGCGGTCATCTGGCTATATATGTTTATACATATATATTTTCTTTTTGTTATTGTTTTTGTTGTTGTTTCGTTTAAAAAATATGAGCAAAAGTATATGAACAAGTCCATGTGTTTAGATATCTAAGTATAACGAGTATCATCGTCATCATCATTATCGTTATCATCATCAGCATGTGAAGTGTTCATTTTCTTTAAGAATAATTCTCTTGACATGTGTAAACAGTTCATCAAGTAGAAGATTTTATTAGAATTTTTTATTTTTATGAAAAATTGAAAAAAAGACGTACCTGCTGTTACTCTGCAAGTATGAAGTAAAAAACAACTTGGCAAAATTAAAGTATAACTCTGCTCTTTTATTTTTAAGATATTTTTCTAATTCAAAGGAAAAAAGTACTAAATTGTCTAAATAGATTTTTGAAGCATGACACTTTTAAATATATAAAATTCTTAAAATAAGAAATCGCCCAAGATAAGTCTTCTCTAAAAGATATTTAAAATTAAAAGTAGTAAACTGGGGCACCCTATGGATTCGTTAGTACGTGTTTTGTTTTAAAAAAGTTTCTATTTGATATTTATCATCGGCCGGATATTTTAGACTCAGGTGTCTTAAAATGCTGATCCACAGTGTTTTCACTTACCTGTTTATCACCTTCTATCGCTTTTTAATTTCCATCGGGACCTTGCCCCATATATACGCAATGAAGTTATGCATCAGTGTCAGCCATCACTGGACATATAAGATCCTGAATTTATCTATCTCTGGGTTAAATTCCGAATCAGGTTACACTTCTTGCATTTCAGATTTCTCTATAGAAGTCCAAAAGCGAAAAAGAATAAAACCTTGACTGTCTTTGATTTTCTTTTCGATTCCATATCGAAGATTATCGAGAGTTGTCCGAATAGTGAAATTGTTATTGCTGGTGATTTCAATGTTCACAACTCTTCTTGGCTTCGCCATTCGGGTCATACAACTACAGAGGACCATTATGTTGAGTTATTTGCCGCCCACAATAACCTTGCGCAGTTAGTGAATGAGCCAACTCAATGTGTGTTGAAGGGTATCAGAGTAATACACTCGACCTTTTTCTAACTTCACAAAAAGGTTTTAGCAGATCTTAACATTAACAAGTGTCCTGTGCCTCGATTTTCTAAAACGGTGTAAGAGATTATTCACTTCATCCGATCTGCGTGCTATTAATACCACCTATATCCGTTCAAAGATGGACTACAACTCACATGTATGGGCTGGCGCCCCAAGGTCTATTTTGGAAATGCTCGACCGCATACAGGAGAGGTTCATTGGGAATGGTAGGGTATCCCCAACCCTATTAATTCTCTAGAGCATCAACGCAAGGTAGATTGTATTTCACTGTTTTATCATTATTACAATGGTAGGTGCTCTAACCAAATTAGGGAACTTGTTCCCGAAGCTCACACGTTTTTGCGTGTGACTCGATTTTCGTTGAGAACGCATCCATTTGTGGTCAATTGGCCAGTGAATCGCTGTACGCATTACAGGGCGAATTCGTTTTTAGCAGAATAACTTAATTTCTTAATTTCTGTGATTTTATTAAAATGAAAAAAGGAACAAAAATTACAATATATTATTTTTAAAGTGAAAAAGTACCTAGAGTCTACCATGAAGTTTTAAGAATATTACAGCCGCACTATAAGCAATATTTATGAAAACGTTCATAAAAAGCATAATATTAAGAAAAAAATAAATTATAATTAAAATACAAAAAAGTACCAACAGTACTTTTTTCAAGTGCCATAGGAATTCAAGCATTGGAATTCCCAAAATTTTGGGAGTATAAAGGGAATTGCAAGAAACACAAAATACCTTTTTCACTAAATATGTTGTTGAAAAGTACTATTTGTTAAAAGTACTATTTACTATTTAAAAGCAAAATAAATAAAAATAGTACCCTGGATAACAAAAAATATATTCGATTAAAAAGCAAACAAAAGAAAATAAACACACACAATTAATAGGTACAGAATAGGAAAATTTTCATTTGAAAAAAACTTGTGCTGCAGGAAATTTTTGTAAATTATCTATAACAGTTAAAAAGTACTCTTTTATATATTACAGTTTCAAAGTACGCAACTCCTAAAATAGCTATATAATCAAAATTTTACATCAAGCATATTAATATAAAGCCAAAAATAGTTATACAAAATTGATCATTCCCATTAATAAACTTGCGATTCAGAAAAGTACCAAACAAATTATTAGTACCAATTTAAAAAATTTAAGGATAGTTGTTTTTTTAAATTTCTAAGCTTTTAGTTGCGGATAACGAATAATAAAAGCAAAAAGAAAATTATTTGCAGCAAATGTTGTATTAAAAAGTACCAAATTTGTGTAAAGAGTTTCAGTTGTTTGAATTACTTTTACTCTAGAACTGCATGAAATTTCAAGTTGACAATAGACACATTTGAAGATTAAAAAAAATTAATTATATTTAAGATGCAAAAAAGTACCAACAATATCTTTTTTTAAGTACCAAAGCAATTCACAATTTTTTAGATTATTAAAAGACATTATAAGAAACAAAAACTTACTTTTCCACTAAATATTTATTTTAATTAAAAAAGTACCACTGACAGTGTAGCAATAAAATTCTTAAAACAAATACGCTGGAACATAAAAAGTACTTTTTGTTAAAAAAACAAAAAACAAAATAAACGCTAATACAGTACAAAAATGGAAAATTTTTCTTGCAGAAGCTTGTGTTGCAAAAAATTTGCAAAACTTATGTAAGGGCACTAAAAAGTACTCTCTTAAGTTTTAGGGTTTCAAAAGGCATGAAACCCTTAAAAAAATTATATAATTAAAATTTACATTAAGTATATTGCTATAAAGTCAAAAATAGTAATGCAATATTTTTATTCCCATGAATAAAGTAAAAGTTCAAATAAGTACCAAAAAAAATTATTAGTACCAATTTTGAAAAATTTAAATTTAAGGCTTTTAGATGCATAAAAATTATAATAAGAGTAAAAAAAATATTTTTCACTATCAAAAATTATTTATCAAAACGTACCATATGTGGGTATAAAATTTTGGATTTTTGAATTCCTCTTTTTGTAAGCCCAAAAATATTTATAACAATTTTATTTAAAAAAAAGAATTTTTAAGTTTTCGACAAACTTTCTCATTTAGCTAACAAAAAGTACCAATAGAACAATAGCAAAGTAAATTAAAGGAAAGCGGTTTTAGGAAAAAGCAATAAAATATATATTACTTTAAGTTTTCCTAGTACAAAAGTAAAGAAAAAAAAGCACTAAGCTGCAACCACTAAATGCTGTGACCAGACTTTTGGTACTTTTTTTAAAAAACTTAAAAAATTTCTCTATTTCAAAATTATTTTGATATTAAAGAAATTTTTTAAAAAGCCAATTTTATGGGCCAAAATGCTTTCGCAAAGAAAAAATTCACTAAGCTGTAATCATTACATGCTTTAGGTACTTTTTTTAAAAAATTAAAAAAAAAACAATTCTATTTTAAAATTATTTTAATACTAAAGAAATTTTTTAAAGAGCCAATTTTATGGGCCTAAATGCTTTCGCAAAGAAAAAATCCACTAAGCTGCAACCATTAAAATCTTTAGGTACTTTTTTAAAAAAAAATTAAAAAACTTTTCTATTTCAAAATTATTTTAATACTAAAGAAATTTTTTAAAGAGCCAATTTTACGGGCCAAAATCCTTTCGCAAAGAAAAAAAGCACTAAGCTGCAACCATTAAATGCTTTTGGTACATACTTTTTTTTAAATAAAAAAAAATTTATTTCAAAATTATTTTAATATTAAAGAAATTTTTTAAAGAGACAAATTTTATGGGCCAAAATACTATGTTTTAGTTTGTCCTCTTTTGTATCGCGGAGACTGTTACTTGCACCTAAATTACGATTTCTTTAACAATTTGCCCTAAAACACAAATCCGGTGGCTCAAATTAAATCTATTAAGCCTTTTGCAAAACAATTATTAAATCTCTTGTGGTTAAGAAGAAGAAATAAATCCATTTAAGACTATAACAGACTCATAACAAAATACAACTGAACTATAACAACTACAAAAACCAATTCAGATTTAAATCAGAACAATGATCACTTTTCTATTGCTTTTCTTTATTAACATTTATTTCAGTTTGTTTTTTTTTTTTGTTGTATTTTTATATTTAGGTCTTTTTCCCCTTTTTACACATGTATGGAAATTATAAAAGATAAATGCATCAGGCACACAGACAGTCACTTAGTCAGACTGGCAGTAAGCAGGCAGGCAGGCACTGCGTCAGTCAGTTAGGCATATTAGCTATTAAATGTAACTGTCAGTAGCATTACAATCAGTAGGCCTCTTTAAATTTAACTTACTGCAGCCAACAGCAGCAAAAGCAGCAGCAGCCTAGTAAAACTGTAATAAAATAAAACATTTTTGTTTGCTAAGAAGGAAACACAACAAAACAAAAAACCCATTTAACATATTTTTTCATCACAATATTTTTAACAACAATGAAATAAAACTTCTTTAACAAAAAAAAAAAAAAATTAAAAGAGAGAAAAAGCACAGCTTAAGGCTGTGTTTTTGTTCTATTTGAGTTTTTAAATGCGAGCTGGTAACTGATGACTACAAGTATATCCTTAGAAATAACTTGACTAGAACAGAGGCAATCAAAGGGAAAGCAGGCAGCATTTGCTGCTTAACACTTCTTAAGCCTACTCTGGTCAATTTTAAGCCAGCTAACCAGCCAGGCAGCCATAAAAGAGTAAAATTCCATACAAACCCTTCTTAAACATTTGACTAACCATTCAGTGAATCAGTGACTCAGTTGGTTCTGTTCGGATTTTTAATGATTTTGCAGTAACACACTTTACACAGAAGAAAACAAAAAAAAAAAAAAAAGACAAGTAAATATTTTGTAATTTATGATTTTTCTTTAACTTCTCAAATATTTCACAGTTTTATGTTTTTTTTTTTTGTTATTTTTGTTTCTCTAAATCGTTAAACATTTCAACATTACAACGCCTTCTGTTTGCCTTTATTGAATGCATAAAGCTTTTTCCAACGCAATTTCCATTTTTCGTTAATAAACCATATTTTTACTGTTTTTATGTTAAACAGTTAAATAACAATCGTAGATTTTTTTAAACATCTCTAAGAATCGATAAAAAAAAATCTAATAACTCGATTTGAATGCTGGATTAAGCCTTTCAAACTTTTATTATTTAAAACATGAAAAAATATTCGCAGGTTGCAAACGAACTTGCAACCTGAGGCCTTAAGTTTGCATCACGCGCATTCTGGCAATTTTTTACATTCTGAGTATTTGACAAAAAAAAAAGTAGAATCAGTGTACTTGTAAAGGGTGTTTGTTTAGAGAGGTATATTACTTTTAAGTGGAATAAAACAGAGATGAAATTCACAGATTAGTTATGGAAATTAACTGTCGTATAAGACAGCACAGTGACCAGTGACCATGCCTTCATCACTGAGCAGCCCCACCGACAGTCAATTTTTATTTTTGTAGTGAAAAAAACCAAGGTTTCTGTTGGGAATCGAACTCACAACCACCACTCTTATAAACTTTGTTTTTTTTTTTTGTTTGATTTTTTTTTTTGTTTTATGGAAGAAATATTCTTAGTCATAGATATTTATATCAAAGTATATTTTTCGACACAATTACGGGTTGTGGCCAACCGTATCCACTGAGAGTAACGGGACCGCCCCTGTAGGCTAGTAGGTAGTGTACTAGCTTGTCAGTATAGGGGTTGCAGATTCGATTTCCAACGAAGACCTTGGTTTTTTTCACTTCAAAAATAAAAATTGGCTGCTCAGCGATGAAGGCATAGTCACTGGTCGCTGTGATGTCTTTATACGGCAGTTAATTTCCGACTATCCTTCTACTTTCACCACCTGTTTCATATCTTCTATATCCCTTTCCTAAAGAATGTAGCACGGTACTTGACTAAATAGGCTTCGTTGCCTGAAGTGCTACTTCTCTTTAAAAAAAAAAAGCTAGTACACTCCATACTAGCCTACAAGGGCACTAGCGACTTTCCCACAAAAAATAGTTTAGCGGCATTATACCGCACAATCTTGGAGGCCAATTCACGGCTAGGAAACATAAAACCTTGTAGTTATTAAAGGTTACCTTCAATAAATCAATTGTGGCAACAGCTATATGACATACTGCGCCGTCTTGTGCAGCTCCTGCACACCAAGATTATTAAGTTGACGAAGAAAAAGGTCAATAGTCATAGCTCTATAGCAGTAGCATATAAGCAAAGACGTATAAATCCACCAGAGCATAAAACACACATCAAACGGTCAGTTTTTCTGGATTTAACGGTGTCCCAACCAACACTTGAGTATCAGCATCACAAGTTTTGTTTATTGACATATCCATTCATCGCTACACAAAATTCGCTTATTAAAATCAGCCCAATTTGCACAAATGTGATACAGATTAACTTCAGCGCATGGTCGTTAGGCCCTACACTGACGGTGGTCTTACCACTGGGAGAAAACAATGCATCCACCAATGCCCTAAGGCGCATACACAACTAGAAGCATAAACGCCTTTTCAATTTCTAAAAGCACAGCAAGCAGGGACGCAACCACACTCCTTGCTCAAGAGCCTTAAACTATTAAACTATTTTTAGTCCTAGTAAGCAACCAGCTGTTACATGTGCAACAGCTCTTCAAATGCTCTTCAAATGCTTTAAAAAGCCAACTGATTTTCCTGCTTTGTGTTTTTTAAACCAAAAAACCCCACGTTACTCGCCGAAGGGCCTCACCAATAAACAGTACTAGGTCGTAGCCCTGTGGGCAAGTAGTTCCTGTGGCACCAGTGTGTATCGGTCACTGATCAGACCTCGAGAGGCCATTTTTTCTCACATTTCTGAAGAAGCTTTCCAAAGGAAAGCGAAATATCGAAAAGAAAAAAAATCGAAATATCGAAAAGGAAAAAATATATAAAAAAGATCGTTTAAAAAAAAACTATAAAAATTTGATCTCATATTAATTACGATTTCTTGAAAACTATAATTGATAATGGGCTGCGGTTTTTTTTTTTTTTTATCTTGGGTGGACTGTTGTTTTTCACAAATGGTATTTAAGCATCCTGTACAATTTGTAGTTAGAGTGTTATGTAAGAAATTTGAAATCACTACATATTCATAAAATTTGTCCTTTTAAAGGACACAAAATCGACACCATCCAAAGAAAAGCAAAAGTGTTTTCTTTAAGTCTATATATACGTTTTCAGCCGCCCAGAACCGCCCATAGAACACTTTCTTTATTTTAATAAAAATACTCAAAATTTGTGCAAACAAAATTCTATCAAAATTATTAGAAAATTTACTTAAGAAATCATTCACTGCCATAAATACAAATTGCAGATAGCAAAATGTAGGGAGAGTGTGATTTGTTTTACATCCGCACCTGGCCTGTAGCCTTAATCAGATGGTGGACAAACCACTATTGTATAATTTGGAACGTCATACAGGCGTCCTAGATAGCCGAAGGCATAATTCTAAGCAACAGAATCGCCTAGTTGCAACTTTAATGATTCCAGGGCAGGGCTGCAAACCATCACACCTTGCTAAAGAGTTGGAGACTTTCCAACTCCTGTCCAGAACACATGTCAAGCATGCTCACTGGACTGGATCATTCACCTAGCGTGTCATTAACGGCGAAATGATCCTGACCACCATATTAAACAACAAATCTGATATGGGGCCGCAAAACCACAACCACCACGATACTCCCATATAGGGGCCATCCTCAATGATCAGTCAGAGAACTATTAAATGTCTAAAGAGACAAATAATGAACTCTGCGGCTCACTGATCCCCGTGGAAATAAAGGAGAGCTTCCAGTTGACTCCCTGCCTGTCTTTAGGGGACTGGGCTCCCTTTTTCCCCCAGTTGCACAGATCTAGATAGCTGGTTACGCACTATAAAGACCATAAATGTACCCCCGGGGGGAGCAAAATGTAGGGAGAAAGAGAATTGAATTATCAATTAATACTTTCAATAATAGATGGAAAAACTGCCCAGGTTTTGACTGATACAAAAGCTTTGTCCAGCTGTATTATATGTAAAGCAACATCAAGTCGATTAAACCAAGAACCGACAAAGTCAGTAGATAGTATTGATGCATTTGAATTTGAATTATCACCGCTACATACGAGGAGGATAAGGTTTATGAATTACATACTGAAAATTAGCTATGATTTGGACTTTGGATCAGTAAGAAATAATGACACCAACAGGCTAGAGAAAAGAAAATTGAAAAAGAAACAAGTTCAAGATGGATTTCCCAAACACGGGTTAATTATAGATCAACCAAAACAAGGGTCAGGCAATACAAACGATGGCAATACCGCAGAAGATTATTTTTGGATCCCGAAACTACATCTGATATAACAGGTGTTGATATCGATGTTATTTTAAAAATTAAAACAATTACTGAAGTACTTGCGCGCAATGAACAAAGTAATGCTAGAAAGAAAACCTCTGCTATATATACATCCAATTACATTTATAGAAATTTGTCAGCATTAGTGCACAAAGTTCTTTATCATGGAGAAGATGTCATTGCCAATTGGTGATTTATCAGAGGGGAAGCCCAGGGAAAAAAGAAATACGCATTACAGATTTTATAGAGAACATAATACCAGAAAAATGTTACGAAGTTTCACAAATGAAGATTTATTTCACGTATTATTGGCAACGTCCAGATCCCTTCATCTCTAGTAGTCAAAGTCAATGGAAAGTGAATCATTCGGGCCTACATGCCGAAGCTAAGGCATTGCTGTAGGACAGAAGTAATACAGAACAGAATATAGAATATTTACAGGAAATATTCCAGCCAAATATATAATAATTATAATATTGCCATTTTCCGTCCTAACTGGCTGGTTTGTATTCGATGGCGAGCGCTTTCGATGCGAATGCATCATTCTCAAGCCGCGTTTTAGTTTGTACTGGTGAGTCAGTGTTGGCGTTCAGGTAGTTCTGTTATTAGGTCCGTATATATTCAGGTAAGCAAAATACCAGCCACCTGGCATTTGTATGCAAAGTGAACTTACCGATACCTCCGTCTTTTACTATTATGTAGGTACGTGTGTCCGTCTGAGGGTGTTTTTCGTTTGCCCGTTTGCATGAGTAATTTCAATGATGTGAAAATTGTGTCTGAGGTCGTGTTTACCTGTTCGTTTATAATGTCGTTGTTGAATGTTTTTGTATTGTAGATTTCCATGTTTTCCAGAATGTCTAGTCTTCGTCCTTTTTTTGTTAGGATGTAATAATGTCATACATTAAATATAAATAATAATAATTATTTTTTTTTTTAAAGAGAAGTAGCACTTCAGGCAACAATGCCTATTTAGTCAAATACCGTGCTACATTCTTTAGGAAAAGGATAGAGAATAGATGAAACAGGTGGTGAAAGTACAAGGATAGTCGGAAATTAATTGCCGTATAAAGACAGCACAGCGACCAGCGACTATGCCTTCATCGCTGAGCAGCTCCACCGACAGTCAATTTTTTAGTGAAAAAACCAAGGTCTTCGTTGGGAATCGAACCCACAACCCCCATATTTACAAACTAGTACACTACCTACTAGCCTACAGGGGCACCTGACTATAATTTGCATTAAATATTTAAATGAAATAAAGTATACAAATACAGTCGACTCTTGATAATTTGAAACTCAAGGGACCTGAGAAAAATAATCCAATAATCGAGTTTTCATATTAACGAGACTTTAAAATTTTAAAAGAAAGATAAAAAAAATTCAAATTAACAAGATCTTATTTAAAATTTTTTATTGCGAACGTTGTGACAGTTCTATATTCACATCTAGTATAACAACAATTTATAATGAAAAAAAGTTAGTAATTTTTATGTTTGAGTTAAATATTTCAATCTGTCATTGTCTAATGAATTTTCAATTGTGATTGGAGCTGAAAAGAAATCATCATTTGTATACGTTCTGAGAGCATAAGAGCCGTTGCTTGGCTTAATGACACTGGAAGTGGTGGTTGCTCATCATTGTCTGCTTCATCTTCCTCATCGAAAGAAGTCAAATTCAACAGTTCAGCACCGGTTAGGGCACTGTAGACACTGATGTTATTGTCTACCTGAACTTAGTTCTCCAAACTCACCTCTTCAGAGTTAGGTAGAAGTTGCCACGCTGGATGAGAGTGCGTAACTTGTGGTGGTTCTGGTAGCCCGCTCCTTTTGAAGCAGTTGTAAATGGTTGTAGAACTGACATTTTTCCAGGCCTTTTCAATCATAATTCTAGCGGTTAAAATTGTTATGGTTGCTTTTTCACCCTTTTCAATGCTGTCCAACATTTTGGAAACAATTTCTCTGCGGTAGAGAGTTTTACAAAAATGCCTTGGTCTAAAGGCTGCAACTTAGATGTATTAGGCGGAAAATAATGTCACGTCGTCTTATAGTGGTAGATTATTGTACACAATAAGATTTTGCGTTTTGCCACTCAATAAAAAAATCTGTATTCATCCATGATTTTTTGTTAGACCGGAAAGCTGCGGGCAGTGTTTTTATTCCTTTGGTTTTACTGATTTCGTAATAACGAGAGGTTAAAACTTTTGACATCCATCCATGTTATATGACAAAAGTACAGTTATTCTATCCTTGCTGAGTTTGTCTCCGTGACACTTTTCATCTTTAAATGTCAACAATGTAAGATCAGGAAGATACTAATAAGAAAGTCCCAGCTACGTCCGCGTTGAACATGTTTCCTGGCTCGTGATATTCATCCTTCACTGGCATTAAATCTTTAATTCACATTCGTCATTCAACTAAAGAAAACGGTTTAAATTTTTTCTTTTAAACAGAAATAAAATCATATTAGGAGTTCAAATTATAAAGTGCAAAAAAAATCGAACTTCAAATTATAAAATGTTGGCAGGCAAAAAGTAATTTTGTAGGACATCACAAAAAACAGAAATAAATGATTGTTTTATTTTTGCAAAATTAATTATAGAGAGTCGACGATCAAAATTTCATTAAAATAATTTTAAATTATTGAAGGGACCAAATTACATGGATTTTTTTCAAGGGACTTGGAAAACAGTTCAAATTATACGAGTTTCAAAATATTAAAAGTCAACTGCATTAATATTAAAAGTTATTTTATTTATCTACAATCTATTTATGACAGTTATAGTTTTTTGACCTTTTTAATATTTTTTAGTAGTTAATTATAAAGCACTAGGTCACTATTTAATAAAAAATTTTTTAAAAATTTTTATTTTTTATTATTTTTTCGATATTTCGTTTTAATATTTTTTAGCAAAAATTTTTTCAATTTGTTTGTTCATTATTTTTGTTTTTCCTGATGATGCCAACAAACGGTGTGGCGAAATATCGAAAAAATAATAAAAAATAAAAGTTTTTAAAAAATTTTTTATTAAATAGTGACCTAGTGCTTTATAATTAACTACTAAAAAATCTATTTATGACTATAAATAAATATATAATTAAAGAAAAATAAAGTTACATTGTTTTATTTAAAAATTTACCAAAAACTAGGAAATATATAAGCATTGTTAAGCATAAAGTTAAGCACAGCACGCTGTACCGATCTTAATAAAACCTAAACTCGATAAAAGCTTAAGATGTTATTTATTGACTAAAAAAAAGAACTTCTAAAAAATCTTTGTTAGTTAAAAAGTTACACAGTTTTGGCGAATTAAATACGATTCGTAGATACTGTGCGGCGGCTATTGGTCTTTTAATGGGAAAAACGCTATTTATTCAAATAATAAATTTTTTTTATTTAATTTTAATGTTCACAGAATAAAAAACAAATTGTTGCTATTAAAAATTTTCCTTAATTTTATATTGAAAGTCAAATAATTGTTTAATTAATTTAATTATTTATTTAAAAAAAATATTTCTTCTTTTTTATATATTAAATTGATTTAATTATTTAAAAAAAAACATTAAAAAATTATTTAATTTTTTTAGAAACTATTTCGAGGTTCTATTTATTCAAATATTTAATTTTTTCTCCATTTTTAAAGTTGTTTTCTTTTTTACAAAAACAAAAGTTTTTTGCTATAAAAAATTACTTTCTTTTATATTCAAAGCCAAATAATTTTTTTAATTAATTTAATTAATTAAATATGCACTCATCTTTTAAACGGTCTTTTAAATAATTTAACGATTTTATTTTTTTTTCGATATTTCGCTTTCCTGTGGAAAGCTTCTTCAGGAAATTATTTTTTTATATTTTACAAAAACAAAAAATTATAATTATAAAAAATTATAATTTTTTGTTTTCTTCTTCAGGAAATTATTTTTTTGTATTTTACAAAAACAAAAAATTATAATTATAAAAAATTATAATTATAAAATAAAATTATAAATTACAATTGTAAAAAATTATAATTTTTTGTTTTTGTAATATATAAAAAAATAATTTCCTGAAGAAGCTTTCAACAGGAAAGCAAAATATCGAAAAAAAAAATAAAATCGCTAAATTATTTAAAAGACCGTTGAATAGATTAGTGGATATTTAATTAATTAAATAAGGTCGAATAAAAATAAAAACAATAATTAATTTAATTATTTATTTTATAAAAAAAAAATGTTTTCTTCGATTTTGTTTAAATATTTAATTGATTTAATTATTTGATTATTATTATTATTCGACCTTTTTTTCTTAAACATATAAGTATTAATCTTAATAGTGGTCTTTTTAAATAAATTTATCACATATATTTTCAATATTTCGCTTTCCTTTGGAAAGTTTCTTCAGAAAATTAATTTTTCAAAAACAAAAATTTATTAACCAATTAAAAAAAAAATTTTTTTGAAAACATTTGACAAAAACATATAAAATAATTTTCTTCATACAAAAATTAAAATTTCAAATATTTAAACATACAGAAAACAAAGAAACGGAAATTAAATAACAAATTCTTTCTTATGAAATAATTATAACAAATTATGTGTCTTTTGTATTAAGTACCTATAATTCTGCGCTAAATTGTCTGGGTCTGTTTTGAAATTTATTCTCCCTACATTTGGTACATTAACAATTTCTAACATTTCTAACATGTAACGTCTCTTGTAGTTTTTTTCTATATCTAATACTGATGTTTCATCAAACTTTGGATAATGATTATATTTCTTACAATGTGAAGATAAGGATGTCTTCTGTGTTGAAATATTCCTATATTTTTGGTCACATCTGTGACCAGCTAATCTTGTTTTAAGTTTATTTTTTGTTGTCCTAATATAAAGTTTATCACAGTTCATCTGATCATTTTCCTATTTTATCCTTCATACTGCTAAATGATATGATATGATAGTCAATATTCTGTCTATCATATTTTTCGCCTTGTTTATTATCATTTTTCTCGGATGTTTGGAATAAAAACTAATAATTCTTCCAGAAGATATTGGTTTCTTATACCAATCAAACACTAACTTATTTCCCTTTCTTATTATCCATATATCTAAATATGGAAGTTTAGATTCTAACTCTCTTTCAATCGTAAATTTTATATCAGGATAAAAACTATTCAATTCTGACAAAATATCATCCACTGCATCATCCGAAGTTATACAAAATAAATCATCTACATATTTTGTAATAATCTTCGGTTTAATATGCATTTTACTAATACATGTATTTAGTAATTCCTCCATCACAATATCAGCTATAATTGGAGATGCTGGAGAGCTCATTGGCAGGCCCATCTTCTGCAGATATATCCTATTATCAAATTGAAAATACCTGTTGTTTTCAACACAAAAGTTAAGAATACGCAAAAATAATTCCTTCTCAATATTCGTATTTTGTTCTATTATCTGCCATTTTTCCTCCATAAATTTCAAAGCTAAACATACAGGAATACTTGGAAAATCATCATCAAATGAAAACAATCTATCATTATCTTGTATATCTATTCTCTTGGCTTTCTCTTTAAATGCCAATGAATTTCTAATATTATATATTGATTGTTCTGTTATTACCTTAAGAATATTCGTTATATACTTGCACAGTCCGTAGGCCGGGCAATTAATGCAAGAGCAAATAGGCCTTACGGAAAAATTCTGTTTATGGATCTTAGGTACTCCATATAGCTTTAGAGAATTTGTTACATTAGTCTTAAGTGTATTTCTCTCCATTATTGAAATGATATCTTTTTTAAAAAGGTCATCAACTAAAAAATTGAATAAGGATCCTACTACTAAATTGCAGAAAACAAACAATGTTTTAGTTGATGAACTTTTTAAAAAAGTTTATAAGTAATAAAATAAACAACTGGGTATGATGTTTACTAAATACGTGGCTTGCTAGGAAAACTTATGCACGCAAGACAACAACAAATTTTTAGTTACAACCTGCTTAGAAAACTTTAAACACGCAAAACAACAACAATTAGATATGCTGTTTACTAACTGCATAGTTTTCTAAGAAAACTTATGTACAAAAGACAACAACAACAACTATCTTCAAATAAATTCCAGCAAGAAATTTTATCAGCATAAAAACAAAAAGTAAAATACACACAGACCTACAGGCTTCTGCCTATACATTGAAGAAATAACATAACAACAACAAGATATGATACAAAGAGAGTAAAAAAAAGATTCTTAATTTTTCTAGACCTCTAGTGGACAAATATAAAAAGGCAGCGTCTGAAGAGATAGTTAGCTAGTTGAAAAATAAACCTCGTAAAATACAGACTTGCATCTTAAGTAAATTGTTCTGTAGTGTCAACTTTATGTGTAGTTAAAGTAAATAAACTTGTAATTAATTTAAAAGCTCTAAAATCTGGTGTTATTTATTTTGCAATAAAGAACTGACAACAAAACGTTTATGAAAGGTATAAACGTAACAATATATTTAGATTGAAAGTTAGCTAATAGAAAACAAAAATTAATCCCAAAGAATTATTTTAATTGAATTTTATTCTGAATCCAAATAAAATCTTTAACAGGTGCAGCAACTTTTTTGTAGATGTTTTATTAGAAATGCAAAGAGTAAAAATAACTTTAGTTTTATGTCTTGTAATGAATTTTCTGTGGCGTTATGCATAATCCTTCACTCTCTCTTTCTTTCTCCCTCTCTCTCCTAACTTTCTTTCTATAAGATGAATGTTTTTTTAACTGGATCAATATTAACGGAAGGATGTTAAAATAAGAAATGGAAAGAATTTGATGTACATACTCCACAAACGTGTGGTGATGTACGCTCGTACAACTCCTAAGCAATCATTTCATTATCAATCATTGAGCAGATGAGGTCTCTTTTTTTTAAGCAAAAAGTGAACCATTGCATCAGTGTACCAATTAGTCATGAAGGCGAAATATTTTTCGGCCACAGAAATGTTTAATGATGACCGGCTTAATCGGACTATTTTCTTTTACAAAATTTATTTTTTAATTTTATTAAATATTTAATTTACACATTTTATTGTCAAATTTTGATAATTTTATAATTATATAAGCATTAATCCTAATAATGGTCTTTTTGAATAAATTTATCACATATATTTTCAATATTTCGCTTTCCTTTGGAAAGCTTCTTCAGGAAATTAATTTTTAAAAAAACAAAAATTATTAACAATTTGAAAAATTTTTTTGAAAACAATTGACAAAAACATATTTTGATATTTTTTTTTTGCAAACATAATTCCGAAGGCATAAAAATGCCCGCTAAGCACTGTGCAATAAATAAAATGCTTTAGGATATTATAAAAAAAAATATCCAGGATTTTAAAAGTTTCGAATATTATAAATTTCAAAAATAGAAAATATACAAAATATTATTAGTAAAACAAAAAAAAATGCTTTTAAGGATTTAGCAACCAGAATACACTCAGAATTGCGACGGCATTGCCACAATTTCTAAAAAATTGTTGTTTGTTAAACAAAAATTTTAAAATTTTAAATGGTTTTTGTTATATTTGATTTTTATTTTTATTGGAACTTTTATTGCTTAATTAAATATGTATTATGTATTAATCTTTTTATTTCTTATGTTTTTGTCTATTATTTTCAAAAAATTTTGTTTTTTTTTTTTAATTATTAATAATTTTTGTTTTTATTAAAAATAATTTACTGCAGAAGCTTTCCAATGGAAAGCGATATATTGAAAAAATATACTGTTAAATTTAATTAAAAAGACCGTTAAATATTACTACATATTTGTTTTTTGTTTTAAAAATATTTTAACTTCTTAAAATTTGTTTGTTAAGTTTAACAAAAATTTTTTTAATTTTTCTAATTTTTATTAAATATTAATCTTAATCTTTTAAACGGTCCTTTAAATTATAACGATTTTAACGAAAAAAAAAATAAATCGTTATAATTTAAAGGACCGTTTAAAAGATTAAGATTAATATTTAATAAAAATAAAAAAAAAGGTGGAATAAAACTGAAAATAATAATCAAATAAGAATATAATTTTTCTAATTTCAAATTTCTAATTTTTTTAGCGCCAGCATTGCAAAAAAAAAAAAATTAAGGAATAAAATAAATTCGCCGGAAATTGAAAAAAGAACAGAAATAATAAGTTATGCACCCGAACTCATACTTAAAATTTTAATTTATTTAAATTTAAAGCCGAGTAAGGCAGATATCATATCTTAACCCACGTTTAATGGTAAAATCGGGAGATTACTAAAGTGGCCATACTAATACACATTCTGCCCATGATTATGATTTACGATTTACGACGTAAAAGAGAAAAACAAGTCTTTGAAAAATTCGCCAACGGACAGCAATGTGCTTTAAAAAATATCCAATTAGCATACTGGGGCGCACGAAAGCCATTATGAATTTTTTAATTTTGTATTTTCAGTTACAAGTTTTCAAATTTTTTCTAGCAAAAATATTCTTTTAAAAATCTTTTATTCTTTAGTTGTCATGTTATTACACTTCAAACATGCTAAAAAAAAATCCTTCAACTTGGCCCATCAATTAAAGCAACAAAAACAATTGCTCAATCCTTTAAAATATTTTTTCACATGCACACGCACACACACACACACATATTCACGCACGCAAAAACAATTTTATTTTGCAATTCAAGTTCATAAAAAAAAAGTTTTTCTTTGTTTATTTTAACAAAACGTTAATGCAACCCTACAATTTTGTGGAAAAAAAAGAAACTTTGACAGTTTTGTTGCTGTTGCTGTTAGAGGTAGTTAAAGTTGTAAAATCCTTAATTAAATATGTACAGACACACGAAGCTTGCCAATGTTTAAATAATAATAATATGTAAATGCAACTACTCACTTACCTATATTGTGTTGATTGTTGTGCAAAACGGAACCAAACGCCATTAGGTCCTTAACCGGCGGTGCTCTTGAGCCGAGGGCGGCGAAACCGTCGCCCAAAAATGACGCCAACGCGACAGCCCTAAGGGGCGCTTTAGTTACTTCGGTAAGAATTTTGTTAAACAAATTTAAGCGGGCTTATAATAGAAATTTTATTTCTTTCTTTTTTTTATAAAAGATTTTCTAGAATTTTTTGTTGTTGCTGTTGCTGTTTAGAACAATTTCTTTTTTCTTTTTGTTTTAAATATAAAAAGGATTTTGTTGTGTTTCTTTGTGTTTTAAGATTTTTTTCTTCAGAACTTTTTGCAGTGTTTTTAAATTTTAATTTAATTTTTAAAGAATTTCACTTAAATTTTTGTTACTTTTTTTTTAAATTTTAAACCAAAAATTGCCAACAGGTTTTAAGTTGTTAGAGAGTAGATTTTTTACTTTTTTTTGTTTTTTGTTTTCAAAGGAACAACACACAAACGGCAGAGTTAATAAACACGAGGAGGAATTTTGTTTTTATTTCGTAGAAAAAAAAGAACTTTGTTTTTGTTGTTGTTGTTGTTTTATATTGTAATATTTCTATTATTTTTGTTGACGTTAATTAGCGCGCGCAAAGTAAAAAAAAAACCAACGGCGTCTTTAATGTATGAGTTTTGGAGTGGGCGGCAGTAGGGAGGCGGCCATCAGACACACAAAACTTAATTTGTGGGTATGCGTATTTTATATTTGAGAGTAATTGAAATAATTGTAGAGTATGATGATGAGCCAGCCAGTTTTGGCTACTAATGATTTTAAAAATAACACGATTTTAATGTTGGTGTTAATGCGAGGAAGTTTCAAGAGTTTTGTTACACAAGTGTGGTTGCTGCTAAGTAAAGGACTTAACTTTTGTTATTATTACAAAGAAATAAAACGCCGGTCTTACACTTTTCACACAAAACACCTACGGCTTTTTAAGCTGCAAGCAAGCAGTTTAGCAACTACGAAACTTTAAAGCTATTTTTTTAAACAATTTTTTAAACTTTCTTCTAAACAAAATTTGTTTATACATATAATAAATTCTTTACAAGAAAATGGCCTTTGCTTTTTAGATGCTGGTAAAATAATCCTTTGAAACAGGGTATTACAAGTTGAAGCGGTAGTCCAACATTGGAATTCAACAATTTACTTAATCCGTTTATTTTTTGTTTTCATTTCTTTCAAGAACGCGTACTTTTTTTTTTTGTAACGTAAATGTAACAAAATTTTATTTCTTCTTTAGCTTAAAAACTACGCTTAATATGACATAAAATAATATCCGCTACGTATAAACCGTACCTTCGCAGCGAACGTCAAACGAATACTAAAATAAGCGACGTTATTGCTTGTGTACGGTTAATGGGATGGATGCCTTAAGCAACAACTTACTAAAAACTAAATCTTACAGATACCAAAATTCATTCAAACAAACAAAATCATATAGAAACAGCAGTGGCAGTAGCAGCAACAGCAGCGCCAGGTATAAACAGAACCGGTTTATTCAACTCACATTTACACAAAGGGCATCATTTCCATAAACCATAGACACAGCCTCTCATAGTCCTCTACAATTAAGGCCAGCTCTTTCTTTCATTTGCTAAAATCATGAAGAACAGAGAAGAACTCTATTTCCCCTTATTAATCTTACTCTCTTATTACTCTTTTAATTCTCAAAATTATTTAAAAAATACCCTTTCTTATTTGCCTGTGGAAGGAAAGAGATGGTAAGATTATTTTTTGTAAAAGTAATTTTCTCTTTTATGTTTTCAGTCTGGCATATTGTAATTTTTGATTTTCTATAGCAATGGAGTCTGCTGTTGACATTTTCAATTCAAAAGGCTGACTGACTAGTCTCATATGTTTCCTTTTATTTTCACATCTGCTTACGACGGGGACATCATTTTGTGGTTAGAGGGCGTTGCTAAGCAACTATCAAAATGTTTTGGCTGTTAAACATTCCTAGTTGTTTTTTTTTCCTTTTTTTGCTCCCAATATTCCGTTGCCTTAATTCTTTTCATTGCTTTTGCAAAAGTAAAAAATGCTGTTTGTTTTTTTTTTAAATGCAAATATGCTCTATTTGTTAACCTCTCTCACTCTATCTCTCTCTTTGTACTTTACAGTTGTGTGTTTGTTTTATAATGTATTGCAGCATGTAGTGGGTTGTGTGTTTTTTGTTCTCATTTTTTGTTTTTATATGAGAGCGTTTTTGTTTTTTCTTTTTTTTTTGTTTTTTGTTAATAGGAACCAATGAATGGCATTTCAAAAAATGACATTTTTGTTGGGTATTCTGTCGTTTGTATAAGTTTGGAGTTGATATTTAGGTTTGTGTGGCTATGCATAGGCATTTATACAAGTATGTGTGTTTGTATGTACGAATGAATGAATGCGGTTAACACAGAGAGAGCCATATATACTAACGTTTGCTATCATGGATCGAGTTTATTATTGTTGTTTATTTATTTGTTTGGTGTATGGTTTTGCTTGCCATTGTAGTTGTTGCATAAATGTATGGATGTTTTGCTTTTTTTTTGTTCCAAGGTAAAATGTCAAATACTTTCTGTTGTCTGTCGTTTGACTTGGTTCAAGTGCAAAACATGAAGTTTTGTTTTGGCTTTAACTTTAAGTGTTGATGGGTTCTTATTTGTATTTTTTTTTTCGATTTTTCTTTTAATTTTGGATTGTTAGTTTTTGTTACGGCTTTTTATAGTCACAGTCACTATTGGCAAAACATCTAAGCTAGGACTGCCATTCATAAAGAATTTAATGCATGAAAGGGAAAATGTTTGTTGCAAAAGAGCTTTTGTTACTTAAAAAAAATGTTGCAAGCCCTACGTTAAACTACTGTCAGGCTTGAATTTACATGGCGTTATGTATCTCGTAAATTTCATGTCCAGCCAAATTGTATGAAATAATATCAAATACCTTTTTATTAGGTGCAAAAAGAATTCCGGGCAGAGATGAACAACAACTGTCGAAAAATTAATCTCTGGCCCAACCGCTATATTTAATTTAAGGCAACTTTATCTGTTTGTATTCTTGAGTGCCAACATGATGGGTCAATTCGCTACTAAACTGGAAATTGAAGCGAATACTTGGAGAATCATAACACTGTTGATTTTATGAAAAGCTTCTTTAAAGTCAGCAACAGCATTAGTTTTTAACTTTATAACTCTGGTTCCTTGTCCTAGCACCCGAATGAAAAATAGGTACAGTGAAACCTCTCATAACCGGACACTCGCCGTCGCGGTAGTTTTGTCCGCTTATAAAGGTTACAGATTTATTGTGTCAAATATTTTATTTTATAATAATTCATTTTTTATTAAAGCAATGCTAGGTTGGTCTATAGATTAAACTGCTTTAACTTAGATCGGTTCTAGTTGAGCTGTTGAGTTTCAAAATGTTTTTGATGTATTTGGAATGCGACAAAGTCGTCTCTAGCAAAATGTTTCAAACGGCAAATTTGTTTTAATGATTCATCATTGGCTCTATCGACCTTTGGTAGTAGTGAACCTTACAATTTTGGGTTATACCTTACTCAAGGGTTTGGCCAATTGCCGTTGTATTTGGTGGCAAAAACATGATTTGATAAATTTAATTCCCTTGGATGAGATGCTGCATTATTTAGGGACAAGAGAATTTTACGTTTTTCCTGTTGAACTGCTGCAGCAATTCAGTCATGATGTCTCGAGTCATCCATGCTTTTTTGTTGAATTTCCAATTTACTGGTAGGTCTTTAACAAGGAGATGTTTTGAAGGCTCGAGGGCTGGTTACTTTACCTAACAAAATAATTAAACATGTACCTGGCAGTCTGTAGAAATTGTTGTTGTCCATATTTCTTCTTTACATTGGTGTCAATAAAACTGAAGTTGCATGTTTTAAGCTAATTTACTTGCTAACCTCACATTTACCACCCAATACTTGCTGCGTAAAAGATCAAATATATGGGCTATCAAATCTTTAAAATAACACTAGCTTGTATTATGCTAAACACACTCAAATACAAAACCTGAATATATACGAACCTAATAACAGAACTACCTAAACGCCAACACTGACTCACTAGTACAAACTAAGCCGCGGCTTGAGAATGATGCATTCGCATCGAAAGCGCTCGCCATCGAATACAAATCAGCCAGTTAGGACGGAAAATGGCTATATTACACTCAAATAGCCTTAGCATGAGGTAGAGGGTTCAACCAAAAGCAAATAATCTTTTCAGTCAATGTAACTATGTGCTCTAGCAGCTCTCTAACAGCTCTTTCTCTATAGCTAAGTTTGGACAAAACAAAACTGTGAGTCTTTTCTTCGAAAATTTTCCACCGACGCACTTTTCGGATCGCAAGGCAACATTTCTACCAAATAAAACACGACAGAAAAGTCCACTTTCATCTGCGTTGTAGGTATCCTTTGGCTTATACCCACGCAACATGGATGGTAGCTTGGCCTTGAACTGCTGCACATCTACCTCGTTTACATCTGCAGCTCCTCCAGTTATACATTGAAAAGCAACGTTATTTCTTTTGCGCCATCCTTGTAACCATCCACTTGATGCAGAAAAACCAGATGCGTCCAGCTGCATTGCTATTTCACTTGCCTTGGCTTTTACAATAGGAGCCGAAATTGGAATATTTTGATATCTAGCCTTAGCGAACCAATCTAAACACATTTTGTCTATTTCAGTGCCAACCGTTGTAACAAACATCCTCTTTTGATGAACATTTATTCCAGACCGCCATTTGGAACGAATAGGTCCTTTATTTTTATTGATTTCTTTCGCCTGTGACTCTTATTGGTAAATTTCAACCAAGGTGAGTTAACTGTGTGATTCGATTTACATTCGCGCCTGGCCATGAAGCCTTAATCAAATGGTGGACCAAACCACTGCATAATTTGGAACGTCATGCTCGTCCTAGGAAGCCGAAGCTATAATTCTATGCAACAGAACTTTCTAGTTGCAACTTCGATGATTCCAGAGCAGGGCTGCAAATCATCTCTCCTTGCTTAAGAGTCGGAGACTTTCCAACTCCTGTCCAGAACACATGTCTAGCATGCTCACTGGACTGGATCATTCACTTAGCGTGTCATAAACAACGTGTGATTAGATTTACATACGCGCCTGGCCATTAAGCCTTAATCAGATGGTGTATCAAACCACTGCATAATTTGAAACGTCATGCTCGTCCTAGGAAGCCGAAGCTATAATTCTATGCAACAGAACTTTCTAGTTGCAACTTCGATGATTCCAGAGCAGGGCTGCAAATCATCTCTCCTTGCTTAAGAGTCGGAGAACACATGTCTAGCATGTTCACTGGACTGGATCATTAAAAGTGAGATGATCCTGGCCACCATAATAACCATTATACTGTTATGGGGCCGCGAAACCACAACCACCACGATACTCCCATATAGGGGCCAACCTCAATAATCAGCCAGAGAACTATTAAATGTCTAAAGAGACAAATAATGAACTCTGCGAGCTTACTGATTCCCGTGGAAATAAAGTGGAGTTTCCAGTTGTACCTCTGCTGACTTCAGGGGACTGGGCTCCCTTTTTCCCCCAGTTGCACTGTGTCTAGATAGTCGAAGTTCTATAAAGACCATGTATATGTGCCCCCGGGGGGTACCAAGGTGAGTTAAGCTGAAAATTAATTCGCCTTGGTTTCAACACTTCTGTCCGCTCATGAGAGGTTTTTTGAGCACAATTTTTAAAAACTTAGTGTCAGCGTATTAGATCGTTCGGCTATGGGAATACATTTTGTATGCAAAAACTCAGGAAAATCTCGGTTCTGCAAAGTTTGTCCGGCTATGAGAGGTGTCAGGTTATTGTTGTCTGTTAGGAGAGGTTTCACTGTATACTATTTTAGTTCTTGTTATATAGTCCTCTGTACAAAAATTCTCTAGTTAAGCAATATGTAAGATCATTGCAACGTTAATGAGATGCGTAACACATTTTTGTAAATAAAAGTTTATTAAAATCTTAATGCCTCTAGACAGCTATTTAGGAAATATTTATTCCTTTGCAAGAATCCATTTTATTTAAATATTGTTCCTCTATTCCAAAATGTCTCTAATAAAATCCCAACTTTAAATAAAATTTACTTCCCATTTCGTATTTAGGATTTTTCTTTATAAAAGCCAATTACGGTATCTCCCATTTCGTTAACATCTTCTCTTATTGTCTCTTTCTTTGCGTGAACAATTCATACACACACACATACACACAATAACGCACACCTTACGACAAAAAAATCCGCCCCTTCGGCATTTTACGCGAAGTCTTCTATAACAAAAATTATTCTGGTTGTTGGTATTTTTTGTTTGATTCTTGTTTTTCTTATAAAAAGAATAGCAATAAGAACAACAACAACACATATAGGCATTAATAGAAAAGGAAGAAAATAACTGGCATGGAAAAAATTAAAAATCAAGAGAGGTGGGTGTTTTTGGCAGTTTTCATAGTTCGTGCTCTACATGACACGGTAATAAGCCAAAGATCAAGCCTTAAATATGGACAGCAAGAAAATGTTATATATTATGTAGGTATATACACATCTACATACATATTTATAACGTATTCATACATACAAATGTGAGATTTCAGATGTAGGTGTGTATGTATATAAACATGTAAATACGTTTGTTTGTAAGTAAGTTTTCTTGTGATTTTGTTTGTTGTTGTTATAAAAATGGTTTTTCTTCAAAAGACAACAGAAACATACAAAAACGACAACAACAACAAACAAATTCTATAGGTATCAACTCAAATTTCTGCTTCTTCGTTTATACTTCAGTACTGGCGCAACGTTACCAAGTTGGCGATTATTGGGTGGGTGGGTGTGCGTGTGTGTGTACTCGTTTGTAAAAAGAAACAACACGGTGCCTTTACATACAAAAATGGTTGGGCTAGTTTTCTTCTTCTTTTATTTTTAAATAAAAGTGATTCTGTATGTTTGTAAATTTGTTTCTTTCGTTTGTTTGTTTGTTTGTTTCTTCATTGCGACAGCTGTTTTGTCTGTTCGTCAGTTTGATGTTGGAGCTTGTGTGAGTGTTTTATATTTTTTCTTTATTCTATCCCAGCAGCAATGGGTGTGTGTGTGTGTTCTTTGTACTTGTACTTGTTGGTCTCCTTCAGTTTTGTCAGTTTCGTTCGTATTTGTCTCTTGTCTGTGTTATTTTTGGTTTTTCCTTTAATTTTTTATATTTATTTCACAATGTTTCTCGTTCCTTGTACATTTTTGACATACAAAATATTGCACATCAGGGTGTTAAGCTGTGAAGTATTTTTTTTCTCTTAACATTTTTTTTATTGTTGTACATTATTATGGTACATTTTTTTCCTGTGTGAGTGTAGTATGTAGTTTGCTTGAAATGGTTGACAACACATATACTAACACATTACATACTATAAATATTCGCATATACATATGTAAGTATATACTTGAGTCTACTTTAATGAATTGCCAGATCTAATTTTTTTTATTTTTTTTTTTGTAAATTTTTTTCTGATAATTTTTAAGCAAAAATTATTTAAAATTTTCCATGCAAAATATAAAATCAAAATATGAAAAGCTTTTGAAATCTGGAGAGGATTTGTGTAATGTAGTTCGAAGGAAGTAAGTTGTTCAATTCGAGAAAATAATTTTCCAAATAAAAATCTGTAATAGCAGACAAATATGCGCAGCAGGACTGGGACTCAGTGTTTTTTGTTTTTTTCTTTTTTTTAAAGAGAAGTATCACCTCAGGCAACAATGCCTATTTAGTCAAGTATCAAGAAAGAGATAGAGAAGAGATGAGACAGGTGGTGAAAGTAGAAGGATAGTTACGGAAATTAACTGTAGTATAAGACAGCACAGTAACCATCACTGAGCGGCCCTATTGACAGTCAATTTTTATTTTTATAGTGGAAAAAGCAGTATTATAAGCTAGTACACTAGCTACTAGCCTACAGGGGCACCTATAGGACTCAGTGTTATACTCACAAATAAATAGTAAATAAATAAAATGCATGCTATATGACCTTTGTAGCACCACAGATCAGATTCACCGTTTCAGAAGACGCTTGAATGCTTTTACCAAAAACCCAAAATATAACAATCCAAGAAAATTTAATTTTTATTATCAATTATTTTTGATAATAAAAAAGTTAAAGCGATTCCTTGAAAACTATTTTTCTTTAAGTGTATTACGATTCTATTGTAATGGATGGGTGACATTTGCCCAATATCATATTCCGTTATTAATACCCATATCTCTACTTTATACCGGCATCAATAAAATTGAAATTCTTAAAATGAAAGTGCGTGTTTTAAGTCAATTTACTTCCTAACCTCAAATTCAAGAAGTTTGTTTTTTAATTGTGGCAACACCAACAACATGATAGTTTTGACATTTAGGTTTTTTGACATATTCTTAGTAGATGCATTGGCAATTGCTACAATGAATCAAATTCGCAGGAAAATCGCATTAAAATAATTAAAATCCGCTATGAAAATGATGGTTCTGTTAAAGTTGCATTAAAAGAGTAAAATTTGTCATATTTTCAGACAACATAATCGTCCTTCTAAGTCCGTTATTAAGAACTTGGTCGTTAAAATTGAGTCGACAGACTCGATGCAAAATGTGTTCGACCGGGTCGTTCAACTGAAAACATCGCAGCCGTTAGCCATAGTGTTGAAACAGATCCAAATTTTTCAGTTCCTCGACGTTCTCAACAATTGGGGTTATTCAAAACCACCACATGGCGAATTTTGCATAAGGATTTGACTTTGAAACCTTACAAGATTTAACTGGTGCAGGAATTGAAGCTGGCCGACCATTAATTCATTCAGGAACAACCGGCTGTTTTTTCTGAAAAAATCCATATTTCAGAAGAAGCCCATTTCAGTTGTCAGGGTATTACGTGATAAGATTTACATCTGCGCCTGGCCGTAAGCCGTAATCAGAAGGTGGTCAAACCACTGGGAATGAAAAGCAACGTCATTCACGCCCTAGGAATCCGAGGACTAATTCTAGTAACAGGTCATCCCTAGTTGCAATTTCAGCGGTTCCAAAGCAGGGTTGCAAAGCACCACTCCTTGCTGAAGAGCTAGAAACTATCCAACTCCTGGTCCAGAACGCAAGAAGCTTAATATAATTAAGAACACGACGGCATTCATACTCACCGGACCTGGACCATTCATTGTGAATGATCCGACCCACAAACTCACACGAGGGCCTCGAAACACACAGCCACCACGATACTCCCGAAGGATCTACCTCAAAAATAAGTCAGAGAACAGCTAAAAGTTGGCTCCTTGCTAGCCTAAGGGGACTAGGCTCTCTTTTACCCCCGCAAGACACAAGTGTAGATGGTTGTGTGATTCATAAAGACTTATAAATGTGCCCCCAGGGGGAGGGGGAGATGTCAGGGTATGTCAGCAAGTAAAATTGAAGCATTTGGACTTCTGAAAATCCCAGAGCGATTATTGAGAAGCCTTTGCATGCTCAACGTGTCGCAGATAGGGTGAACGGATGCTAGTTCACTGCGAATTTAAGTGGGCCGAGAAAAAGAACCGGAAAAGCAACTACCACGACAAGAGGGCAAAGATGATGATCAAATACCACCTTATTTATAGTGTTGTTTTCATGTTTTTGTGTGTTTGCATATATTTTTGTTTGTGTTACGCCGCTGGGTCGGGAAGGGTCGGAACCACCTGGGAATACTAACCAGAGCTAAACTGGAATTTTACCAAGTCGACCGAAGCGTAAAACCATAACGAATGGCGCCCGAATCGGACAGCAACCGTAACATAACAAATGGCGCCCAAATGGAAACAGTAGCAAATTGCGGCCGAATTGGTCAGCAACAGTAACATAACAAATAGCGCTATGTGGCCTGGAGGCGTGATTAAGCCATTTTTTTTCGATGAGGTCGGAAATGCGCTAACGTTCAATGGATCACGCTATCGCGAGATGTTAAAAACTTAGTTTTGGCCTATTATTGACGACGTGGTTTCAGCAGGTCGGTGCCACATATCACACAGCCAATGAAACGATCAATTTATTGCAAACTTAATTTCCCAATCGCAAAATTTCACGATAATCCGCAGTTGAGTGGCCAGCCAGATCGTGTGATTTAACACGACTGGATTTTTTTTTGTGGGTCTATGTTAAGGACAGAGTCTTTAGCGAGCCCATCGAATTGATTTCAGCCTTAAAACTCAAATTCCGTTCTGTGATTAACAAAATGACGGCCCTCATTATAGCAAAAATTGATTGAAAGCTTTGATGAAAAGGTATCGACATCGTGCTGAACATTTGTCGGACATCATTTTTCATTCATAATTGCCGAACTTTACTCTTCGTAATGCAATAAAAATTTGAATCATCTTAATCTAAATTTTTTGTTTTATTTTGTTTATAAAACAAATAAATCCTTTACATTTTATTAATAATTATAAAGTTCCTTAAAATATTTCTTTCTGGCAACTCTACAAGCTCTACTCGTTAGCTTGTGTAAATTTTGTATACTCTTGCGGGTGTATGTTTGTGTAAATAAATAGTGTTAGTATAACGGTTCTTTTTATAATCTCTATGATATTCCTACAATAAAATTTTTGTTTTTTGGTAGGTTTTTTGTTGTTGTTTAATATTCACGCAACAACAACTAATCGAAGTGTACTCCTCTACTTTAATAGCAACTACAACAAAAAATAATATGAAGTAAAATTGTTGCTTAAATAAATTTTGGTTCAGTGTACTTTAAGAATTTTTTTTTTGTTGTGTTTTTGAGTTTACTTGAAGCAATGGAAGGGAAATATAAAAAAATGAGTAAAACACACACATACTCTACTGCAACAGGAAAACAAATATAAAAATAAAAAGTTTTCAAAAAAGCAGAAAAAAAACCTTAAGAACTTCCGTTTGTTATATTTTTGCTACGAATTGGCTTGAAATTAAACAAAAAAAAATATTAAAAAAGACAGATAAAAATTTTGTTGTCAATTTATTATATTTTCGTCTTATTTTATTTGCTGGTTTTTTTTTTGTTTTTTGTTTTTTTTTGTTTGATTTTCTTTTGCTACTCATTTATAAAAGTAAGAATATTATTGGATTTAAGCTAAAAAAAATAATTTAACAAAAATGCAATATTAACAAGACCATAAAAGGGCTTTTGAGTAAAAACACAGATAGTAAATGAAAAAGTTCTTTGATGTTTAAGCAACAAAATGAAATGAAATGAATTGAAATGAAAAAAGCAATATTCATATTTTAAATTATTGAGTTGTTAAAATCATAAAAAAACATTTTAAAAAGAAATAGAAACATCTATCTGCTCTCCTAGATATTTTTTTCAAGATAACATAAAACTTTAATCCATTAATAAGTGCAAAAAATTTAAAGAGAAATTAAGGTTTTGAGTGACCACAAATAAGGTCGGTTATAGGGCACTTTGTTAATTTTATTGTAGGTGAAATTTCAGTTTGTGTAAAAATACATGACTAAAAGCTTTTCGGACGATGCTTAAAATTTGATGTTGTTCAATTTTGCATTTCCAAATAAATGTATGCAAATTTCATATCCTCACTGTAGTTGAATTAGCCTGCTAACATGTGTCACAGTGAATGTAAAGAAAACTCGATTAGATGTTAAATGGTAATTTCTGAAAGTTGCAAAATATCTTTTTATCACCCCACTTACTTGGTCTATCTTTTGACTATACGTGTACGTGTGCGCCAATTATAACCTGGGTGATATTTTTAGGCATCCCGTATAGGGATAAGCGTTATTTACAATCCAAATCCTAACCAAATTTATAGATATCCATCCTAATGTCTATTTCCAAAACATTTGGATCCTTAAGCCAGCTATTTGGCCTCTTTTTTTATGAGCTTTATAGATGTCTTCTGAAATTTTTAACTCTAACATTAACCCATTAGTCCATTCGCATGTTCTGTTAGGTGGCAATAACTCTAGATAGCTGCAGGCTAGTTAATTATAATAAACGAAATAGATATTATACAGCAGCTGGCAGCTGGCAGGCAAGTTAATTATAATAAACGGGACCGTTTGATACGTTTTCGCGGTGCATACTTGATTATAAGTAGCTGCATATATCGGATGGGTAAATTTGAGATTAGGAAATAAATTCTCTGTCAAATCACGGTGACAATATCACTGGATAGGTGCAGGCTTAAGCATTATAATAAACTAGACTGGTTTTATACAGTAGTTAATACATTTTCTGAGTACGGACCTGATTATAAGCACCTGTATACATCAGATGAGCAAATTTGAGATTCGGAAATAAATTATCTGTCAAATAACAGATGTTCCTGTAGCCGAGAATAGCGCTGGATAGCTGCAGTCTAGTTCATTATAATAAACTGGACAGGTATTATATAGTAGAGTGAGCAAATTCAAGGTTAGCAAGCAAATTCTCTGTCAACTGATTAAATGTCAAGATTGAGCTGTCATCCGTTGCCATTTATTTGGAATAGAGTTGAGAAATTACAATAATAGCATGCCACTCTTGAGCAAAGAATTTGAATTATAAAAACTTTCTAGCAAAATGGTGTAAATTTCACTGTATCACCTTGTAAAATTAAAGCAGCTTCTCCTCGTAATCAGGCTACTTTTGAGACAGACCGCTGTAAGGAATTAAATGGTAAGTTTGAGGCTAACGACATTGTTGCTGACAATAGATCAAAACAATACACTCAAGCGATAGTGGTAATTCAAACTTAGTCGCTGTACAGAAAAGTGTTGAGATTGGGTCTGGATTTTTAACACGTCGGCCGTCGCAACAGTTAGTCATAACTAGAGGCAGTTTGCGTAATATTTTGCATACAGATCTTCATCTTCACGCTTGTAAAGTTCTACTCGTTTTAGAATTAAAGCCGACCGATCATTATTTGCATCGAACGTTTGCATCCTGTTTGAAAAGGTGAACGAAAACAACGCATTTTTTTAACAAAAATAACTTTAGTGATAAGGGTAATTTTCTATTAGGCGCTTACTTAAGCAAGCAATTATACATGGTGCTAACAATATCCACAAATACAACCATTACCTTCAAAAAAAAAGACCGTATGGTGTGGTTTATGGTCAGACAGCATCATTATACCATATTTTTTTGAGAATAAACAAGAAAACGCTATCACCATGAATTATCTACACTATCAAATCATTATAACCAATTTTATGTGACCACAATTGGCTAATGTTGACATCAGTGACCTTTGGTTTCAGCTAGATGGCACCACAAGCAATACAGACAACTGTGTGATTCGATTTACATCCGCACCTGGCCATGAAGCCTTAATCAGATGGTGGATCTAACCACTGCATGATTTGGAACGTCATGCTCGTCCTAGAAAGCCGAAGCTATAATTCTATGCAACAGAAACCTTCTAATTGCAACTTTAATGATTCCAGAGCAGGGCTACAAATCATCACACCTTGCTAAAGAGTTGGAGACTTTCCAACTCCTGTCCAGAACACATGTCTAGCATGCTCACTGGACTGGATCATTCATTTAGGCTGTCATTAACAGTGAGATGATCCTGGCCACCATATTAAACAATAAACCTGATATGGGGGCGCGAAACCACAGCCACCACGTTACTCCCATATAGGGGCCAACCTCAATGATCAGCCAGAGAACTATTAAATCTCTAAAGAGACATATAATGAACTCTGCGGCTCACTGATCCCCGTGGAAATAAGTGGAGCTTCCAGTTGACTCCCTGCCTGTCTTCAGGGGACTGGGCTCCCTTTTTCCCTCAGTTGCACAGGTTTAAAATGCTGTTACATACTATAAAGACCATAAATGTGTCCCCGGGGTGTAAGCAATACAGACAATTAGTTATTGCGTAAGAAATTTCCAGGTCGCTTAATGTTTCGATTTGATAATATTAATACACCGTCTCGTTGTTGTGATTTAACGCCGCTAGATTAATTTCTCTGGGGCCATTTGAAATGTCGGGTTTTCGCGAACAACCTACAAGCAACTAACGGTTGTAAAAGATGAAATTCGGCTTTGTTGCAAATCGTGGCTCAAAATTTTGTAAAAAGAGCGGCCATCTGCCGACGTATTAGAGCTGGACATTATTATTTACCATATTTCCACTTTATATAGCCAATTTACTTTCTCAAATCTCAATGTTGTCTGACACCTCAGTACGGACTTGGGCTAAATTAATTTACTTCCTTGTTTTTGTAGTTAGTTAAATGATGTATTTAAGATTTCTATGTCTTCCAAATGAACTTCCTAGATACCTTCACCATTTGTAACTGAACAGGATTAAGTTAAACTGTAAAGATGGCTCATCATGTTTTTTTTAATTACAAGCTTTCACAGCCTATACACTGCAGAGTTGGTTAAGGCAACCAATAGAAATTTTGGGCTGTTAGGCAGAATGAGTAAAAAATGCACAACAGTTTCTTGAAGCTTTTTCAATACCATTATGTCCTACAAAGAGCAGCCTTTCTCCTCTATCTATTATAGACAAACATTGAAGCTTTCATTGTTAAATATAGTGGATCCAACACAACATTGTCATGTTCGTCTTCAGCTTCTTTTTGTTCTAAAGCAATTTCGTCTTCAGTTTGAATAGTTTAATCGCTTTCAGATATTTTATTTGTAATTCGGAAATAATTTGTTGTAGTTAAGCCTTAATAGCGGAAGGCAATTGTTCATTAATTACATCAGTTTTTATAATACTCAGGGGAAATTCGTTTGCTTCATTCCAGTGTAACGTAGTGTGTCATAGTAATCACCTTTACCGGCGCAATGTGCAGTGATAACACTTTTATAAATAAAGAAATATCAAATATAATGCTGTTGATCGCCGCTTTGTCAACAAGCATACCAAGTATTGTTGTTGTTGTTGTTCTGCCACACTTACGTTATGCTGACTCAAGTTCGGAAACGATCCTATTATTTCTTACTTGTAGTGGGAAATATAAAAATATAATGTGCAAAATAAACTAAAGATAAATGTAATTAATTAATGTAATCAATGTAGAATCAAATGGATGATTTGAAATTGTCAAATCAGCTAAAAATTAGTAATTTAATGATTTTTATAAGAAACACAGAATGATATTGGAAGTCATAAATAGCATAATTGCTTAGATTTCCTGATATTAAGATTATTAAGAAATAAATAATAAATATCTTTCATTCTTGATTTGACTTCAGCGATACATTTCAGTCATTTACAATTGTAATCGATGTTATGTTCATTTTATAGTACTTCGACCCAAGATGTTTTGAATTAAAGTGCCCAGCGAGATTATAATCTTTTAGTACAGCTACCGGTTCTTGGCTGATAAGACAAATAGGTTTTTTGTTATATTCCTTAAAGAAGTACTTCCATGTCCACTCTTCTTGAAATACTCGACATTCCGAATCAATGCTTCTCTTTCTATTTTCGATTGACATTTATGGGGGTATTTACAATACACTTTATTATTTTATTTACACAAATAAAACTGTACGTTGGCAACTTTATAATTTTACTTCACAATTTATTCTTTACGTCACGAGATTTACACTTTTACTGATTGCTGATTAATCCATCGCTGGCCGTTTTATATTTGTTGCGCATGTTGTCTCGAATATTTAAGAATCTTCTCACATATAATTGTTGTTGTTATATTATACGTTCAGTTTTCTATATTAGTTGTTAGTGTTTTATAATGTTTATGTTTCTTCTTGGAATATTGCATCAGAAAGTTGTTGTTCTCTTGTGTGTACAATATTTCCCAGAAAACTACGCAGTTTGTACACAATATAATATGAAAACATCGCATTTTTTTGCTAAAATTGTCAATTTATATCTTTTTTAAAACATAATGTAAATTTATTTTTTGGGCATAATTTTCTAATAGGTGATTAATTTTTTTTTTTAACGCTCGGCGGGCCGGATTGAAACCTCTCTCAGGCCAGATGTGGCCCGCGGGCCGTAGTTCGCCCATCACTGCCTTAAATATTAAAATTAATTTAAAATTGTATTTAAATTACACATGAAAATATCATAATCATCCTGTTTTGCACAGGACTAGTTAAAGTTGTTCAAAAACATTTTTATTATAAATTAATAGGCTAGTAGGTAGTGTGTAGGTTGTGGGTTCGATTCCCAACAAAGGCCTTGGTTTTTTCACTACAAATAAAAATTTACTGCCGGTGGTGTTGTTCAGTGATGAAGGCATGGTCGCTGTGCTGTCTTATACGACAATTAATTTCCGTAACTATCCTTCTAATTTCAGCAGCTGTGTCATTTTTGTCTATCCCTTTCCTAAAGAATGTAGCACGATACTTGACTAAATAAGCATTGTTGCTACTTCTCTTTAAAAAAAATAAATAAAAATAATGTTAAAATTACCTGTAGCTTTATCTCTCTCTCTCTTCAGGTAGGTTACACTAGAGCGGTTTTATCTCATAGGGTAAAATAAAAATGTCAGAAATTTTTTTGGGGGCACCCTCCTAAAATGTTTATTTCTATCAGATTTTAGGATTAAAAAAGTTTGAGCACGATTGAAAGATGTTAACACATGCCCCTGGGGCCTCAAAGTTTTGAAAATCTTGATTTTTTTGGCAGTTTGACGACAGTGATCTAGATCTTAAAAATTTTCGCTGCAAGGAAAATATATGTTTTTAATGCTTACCTAAATTTCCCGCTTCAAGTTATTTGTCCAAGACCTTCCATTGTTTCTGTGCTAGTCTTTCTTCAGCTTGAGCCAATTTCAGGACAACTCCAAGCATGGAGCCTGGTCTTCTTTTATGTCTTTGTTGCAACAGAAACTCCCTGTCTTCTTCTTGTACTTTTGCATGTTTCTCCAATCTTCGTACAGTTTTTCCAGCTTTACTATGACATTTTTTTTTTTGTTTTATACGAATTCGAGCTTTTGTTGAAAAAAAAAACGCAAACCTCGTCAACAGTAGTTGTGGCAGAGTCTCTCACATTTAACTTCACAGTATGCAAATTGTAGAACATAGTGGCTAGAACTGGTTGATTGGAGGGCAGGTTATATGCAGTTTTTTGATAAGCTGGATAGGCAATTCGAAAAATTTTGTCGCTATCTCTACTTCTCATGCCAGATGTAGAAGCCATTACTTTTAGGAGAAATAAAAATGTTCACTAAGAAAGAAAAATCTGAAAAGACCGGTCGTGTACATTTTTATGCGAAAAGTGCAGTCATTTTAAATTAAAAAAATAAATTAAAAATATTTAATTGTGCCTTCAAAAAAAAGCTTAAGACAAAACATTTTGGCACTAACTAAAAAAAAGAGTACGTTCTAGTAGGTATCGACCTAATTAAAATAAAAATGTCTTTTGTACGTTAATATTTAGTGGGTTTTTTTTAAACTCGATCACACGAATGTAGAACAAAATACGACTTCACTGTTCAGCGAATACTTTTCAAGTGACCATGGAAACTAAATCAAAAACCACCTAGCTATTCTTTTCTTTTTTTTTAATAACAGACTCTTAACTCCTGGACTTCTACTTAAAATATAATAGTAGGTAGTAGGGTAACCCAATACATCTTTAAACTAGTTTGGATTTTTTTGCTTGGGTCGCCCGTAATACAGTAGGAGAAAAAAAGATTCATACCTGATATAAGAAAAAAAAATATTATTGTGGATCTCAAATTCACGGTATGCCATAGCAAACATATTTAAATTAAATAGGATTCCCAAGTACAAGTATTTGTCCATAACAAGTAATAATAATCATAATAATACAAACAAATAACGCATCTTTGCTCTCAGGGGTACCTAGTCACGTTTTTAGGGACATTGGCTCTTTTTTCTCCGTTTTAGTTGCGTATTTATTTTGTAGAGTGTGATTTGTTTTACATCCGCACCTGGCTATGTAGCCTTAATCAGATGGTGGACAAACCACTATTGTATAATTTGGAACGTCATACAGGCGTCCTAGGAAGCCGAAGACATAATTCTAATCCTAGTTGCAACTTTAATGATTCCAGGACAGGGCTGCAAACCATCACACCTTGCTAAAGAGTTGGAGACTTTCTAACTCCTGTCCAGAATACATGTCAAGCATGCTCACTGGACTGGATCATTCACTTTGCGGATCACTTTCCAGGATCATCTCACTTTCATTATCAGTGAGATGATCCTGGCCACCATAATTTTCATAAATCCCTTATGGGGCCGCAAAACCACAACCACCACGATACTCCCATATAGGGGCCAACCTCAATGATCAGCCAGAGAACTATTAAATGTCTAAAGAGACAAATAATGAACTCTGCGGCTCACTGATCCCCGTGGAAATAAAGTAGAGCCTCCAGTTGTCTCCCTGTCTGACTTCAAGGGACTGGGCTCCCTTTTTCCCCAGTTGCACTGTGTCTAGATAGTGGAATATTCTGGACCATATTTATATGCCCCTGGGGGGAATATTTATTGTGTAGAATATAAAATGTTAAAAATAGTTTGGCCTTTAATTTAATGTATGGCACGGGCAAATAGCTTTAGCCGTTCCAAAGATATGAGTCGCCAAACTGCCAAAAAATCGAGATTTTCAAAACTTTGAGGCCCCAGTGCCACAGGTGAACATATTCCAATTGTGCTCAAACTTTGGCAATCTTAAAATCTCACAAAATGAAACATTTTAGGGGGTGCCACCTAAAAAAAAAATCCGACATCGAATTTATAAAACCATCCTAAGGTTACACATATAAAATGCTGATCTGACTCTGTTTTGTCATTAGTGTTCGCTTTGTCAAGTGAAAATTAATGTTTTAAAATTAAATAAATATACTTAATAAATAAAAAAAGCAATAACAAATATATAAATAAATCATTTTCATTCATACCCTATTACAAATGTTTTTCCCTTTTTTTCCATTAATAATTAACCAATTATCAACATTCAATTCATTCATTAAATTTTGATTGAACAAAAATCTTTAACTGTTGTTTTTAAATTTGTTTTAAGGATTTTTAAATAAAATAAATATTAAATTGTTTAGTTTTTATTTTTTAAGAGTCATCAGCAAAAGTGATATTCCTCGTACACAGCAAAACATTTTATTCTGATAACACATCTCCAAATATAAAATTTGAAAATTAAAAGAGTAAAAGAAAAATAACATAAAACGAACACATCCAATAAGACAAGCGCATCTCGTTTTGACTATGACTATCTACTTGCAATAATCTGTGTTTGAAACCATCAGGTAAAAAAACAATAGTTTCTACATTATTACACTTCATTCCGTGCCACTTCACAGTACACAGCAACATTTTAACAAAAGCATACACACACACACACACACACACAAACACACAAACAAACATATTCATGATATGATGCTCTGCTGCTACAATCAGACCAAGACCCCAAACATACAATGTGTCAATTGTGTCCACCTACACACAACCTCCTAGAACGCTTCCAACTTTCTTTTACTCTCCCTCCTTAATATTCGCATCCATAAAACTAATGTTATGTGCCAGTTAAAGTTGTTGTTGCTGTTGTATTTGTGGTTGTTTTATGTATGAGTATTTGCTTCTATTTTCGTTGCTAATGTTTGTTCGACTGTTATATTTGCTAGTTTCAAGTGGCACGAAGTGGCTTGGCACGTACAACAAGAAGATTCAACCATTTCATAAACATGATGCAATCAATGATAGCTTACATACACAAACAAACAAACAAATACAAATGCATTTATACGTTTATAAACCTCGTAACAACTCGTAAGTCCTCTTGAATAGCAAAAACAAAACAAAAAAAAAAAAAACAAAAAGAAGAAAAAATCTTATTTAGTTGGTTTGGTATTCTTGAAGCGTCGTCCCTCTTTTACTGGACCCAAGACTGTTAGTAACCAAAATAATGAAAAAAATGGTGGGGAAAAGTATAAAACAGAACATAAACCACAAACACCATATGAGAAGCATTTACTGATTTACGCGATGATATGTACCCACCACACACACACACACACGCAGTTACATCGTGTTTAAATGTATCCTAGGAGCCATTCATGACTGTACACAATCACACAAGCAGTGTGTAAAGACGGCTAAAGAAATTTGTGTATGTTAAGCATGTTTATATTGTTATCAAGTAGATTCATTTCGATTTTTATTAACCCAGTTAACATTTTGATGTAAGTCATTTAATTTATTTTAGTTATTATTTCCTTTAGCGCGTTTTAACGCTTTGGAGAGGAAGTCAAACAAATCAAGACGTAGCCTGTAGTCTAACCTGTATTCTAGCCTTAAGTCTAGCCTGTATTCTAGCCTTAAGTGTAGCCTGTATTCTAGCCTTAAGTCTAGCCTTTAGTCTAGCCCTAAGTCAAGCCTGTATTCTAGCCTAAGTCTGGCCTTAAGTCTAGCCTTAAGTCTATCCTTTAGTCTAGCCTTTAGTCTAGCCCTAAGTCAAGCCTGTATTCTAGCCTTAGTCCAGCCTTAAATCTAGCCTTTAGTCTAGCCCTAAGTCAAGCCTGTATTCTAGCCTAAGTCTGGCCTTAAGTCTAGCCTTAAGTCTATCCTTTAGTCTAGCCTTTAGTCTAGCCTTTAGTCTAGCCTTAAGTCTAGCCTGTATACTAGCCTTAAGTCTGGCCTTAAGTCTAGCCTTTAATCTAGCTGATGAGTGGAATACATTTTACAAATATCGGTGGTTTTTTATGCACCTAAAGAACTTTCAGTTGGCAACACCAATTTTATCTGGCGGCGGTTTTGATAGATGTCAAGTGGTTCCTGTTTAGTTGGTTTTAACATTTTAAAATGAATAAACTGACGCCTGAACAACGCTTCCAAATTGTGCAAATGGAGCCCACAACAACATTGCCTTTGATACAGCTTTCTACAATTTCATAAGCTGAATTTTGCTTAGCGATGCTGCAATAACAAACTGATGATTATTTTCATGTTGCATCTAGAAAAACATTTACATCTAGAAAAACTTACTCTTTGGTGTGCTTTATGGGCTTGTGAAATCATTGGTCCGTATTTATTCGAAAATAATGCAAGTCAAAACGTTACAGTCAATGGTAACCTCTATAGAGCCATGACTACAAACTTTTTCGTTCATCAAGTAAACAATAATGATATCCAGAAACTGTGGCTTTAACAGGGCCGTGCCACATGTCACACAACATGTGCCATAATTGATTTATTGAAGGAAACGTTTGGCAATGCCACAGTTTTAAGTTTCAGCCCAATAAATTGGCCTTCAAGAACCTGCGTTCTAATGCTACTGGACTGCTTACGTAGGAATATGGGGAGTCGCTAGTCTACGTCGATAGGCCTGAAACGATTGACCACTTGGATTGGAGGATAACATTCGCCGCTGATATAGGAAGAAGTCATTGAAAATGGACCTTCAGATTAAACAACGTCCGAGTTAATCATGGCAATCTAATGTCAGATATACTTAAATTAAAATGCCGGATTACGCTTCGAATTAAATAAATTTTATATAATATTTTAAAAAATTCATTTTTCTTTTATTCCATTTCCCAGTTCTATACCTCTATAAAAACACCCGAAAGACACAAAAATAATAATGACATTATATTCCACTTATTCGTTTATCCGATACAGTCTTGCCTGAATATCCAGCCAAATAGCCAAATAAGAATATTTCGGACGAATTCAAAACGGAAGCGATTTTAAGGTGCAACAAAGATATGCGATTTTGTACTTTATTCTTCTATTTTTTAATATTGTTACATTTATTTGTTTTCTTTTAAATTAAATTAAACGATTTATCTTCTTTAAATGCTTACAAAATAAACACGATGGTAACTTTACCACTGTAACGCCTATTATTTTTATGCCCTTACTCAAAGACGTTTAAACTTGAAATATTTTATTGCTAGCAGACTTATCGCACCCTAAATGCAAAAGGCTCAACTCAACTCAATTTTCTAAAACAAACGTTTTTTTCCATAAATTAATCCAGAATTTTCATTTACATCACTGTTTTCTTTAACTGGAAAAATACAGTTATGTCTATTTTTGTGTTAAGTGTGTTTCTTCTGCACGATGGGCTAAAGAGAATCATTTTGAGTTGCGAAAATTTTAGAGTTGTGACCTTTTTGTATTTAGTGTGCGATATTTCTATTTTAAGCGATTCTCGCAGATATCCTACTTTAACATTATCACATATTGTTGTTGTTAGTTGTTTTTTATTTCTGTTATTTAAGTTATTTTGTGGAATTTTTTATGAGCATGCTGTTGGTGCTTTGGGTGCTGAAGATTTCTTAGAAAACTACGCAGTTTGTAATAGATACAATAGGCCATTTCGTTGACTTTTTTAATCATAATTATTTTTTTTAACTTAATATTTTTCTTTCACATTTCAGATATTCAATTAAGAACATTCTGCGTGATTTTTAAATAAAAAACTCCGCAGTTTGTAATAGATACAATAGGCCATTTCGTTGACTTTTTTAATTATAATTATTTTTTTTAACTTAATATTTTTCTTCCACATTTCAGATATTCAATCAAGAACACTCTGCGTGATTTTAAAATAAATTAAACGTAATATCCTGCGTGTTATAACAGCTCTACAAAATTTTATCAGTGTCTTTTATCTATAATTTGGGCATACTTGCGATCTATCAATACAAATCCATAAATATTTTGTAACACAAATTTGCCAGATGTCTTCACATAATTAATATCGTCTTAATTTCAACGCCCTTAATGCTGTCACATTGGTTATATGGGTTATTTAAAGACCACAAGTATTGTTGTTATTGCTATTGAGGTAACAACAACATACAATATTACACTTGTTTACAACTTTGTTATATTCATATTTATTTTTATATTCATGTGTGCGTTTTTATCAACATCAAGTGACTGACAGCAATGTCAATATATAAAGAATGACTCCCACGACATACATCTCAATATTTTCAAAATACGAATTGGCTTTAAGGCAGCTTAGTATTAAAGAAATCAGGGGTTTTTATATACATTCATCAGTGCCGAATGCCTTATACCCTTCATTTATTACACTTTTGGGGCACCCTTTAATTCTTAGTATTTGTCGCTACAGAGGCTTTAGAGTTTAATATACCGTGTATAATGAGTTAAAAGAGTTTATATATTATGTTCACAGAGGTCGAGGGAGAGAGAGAACTTTGACAAACGGACAGACATTGCAGAAAATATAACAGAGTTATGTTTTCTACAACTTTGGTACCGAGTGGTAAAAACGACTCAGCAAAAACTTTTATTTTATAATTGATTTAGAAATTTTCGTTTTCAAATAGAATAAACGGCCTCTTCCCTCACACTTTCGTAATTATTCACTTGTTTTTATTAATTTTTTATGTGACTGGTGATTTTTTATAGATTTTTGTTTAAATTAAGTATTTCTGATGAATTTCTGTTTTTCTGTGATGTTGATGAAAATCGCTTAGAAGAATTTACAGTTGTTAAAATTAATGTAAATGGGTTCACGGTAAAAATCATAAAATTTAGCGGGTTATTATTGCATTTTAGCGATTTTTGATAAAATTGTGAGTTTATTTTTAGTTTTCGTTTTTTCTAGGTTTTAAGAAATTACAGTTTTCCCTTTTAGAAATTTAAATTTTCTGGCGAAATGTACGAAAAGAACACTGAAGATGGCAAACAGCCGAAACCGGTTTGTTCACAAACCAAATTTAACGAGGGTCGACGGAAAACCGTACCCAAATAAAAGCGAAATTTTTAGTTTAAAACTAAAGTTTGAATGAAGTTGCTGTTGCTTTACAAATGTTCGCAAAATTTTGAGAAATTTATTGAGTTTCAGTGAATTTGGCGGTTTTTGTTACGTTTAGGATTGATTTCATTAAATTTTGTTTTTTTGTGCAAATAGTAAATGCTTATTTGATTAAATTTATATTTTGGGGCGAATTGAAATATTTTGGTTTATTTTTTTTCGTTTTCTTAATTAAGTTTTTCATTGTTTTCTTTGTTAAGTTTTTGCTTAAAGGCCTAACTAAAATATGCATAAGCTAGCTTAAGCTAATGTCAAAGATTGAACGAAAAGTCTGTCAAATGTTTAAGCAAATCATTGAAGACTTTTAGGTGGCTATATTGTACTTACATGAATATAGAAATTATTATGAACAGTTGCACATTTGTTTTATTAGTACTTTTGTAAAAAACTAATTTAATTTATGAAATTTATTAACAAAAAGGCGTTTAATAATTATATTTTGTATACTTAATACTATCATTATACAAATTTAGAATTTTTTTAAGAAAATTACGAAAGAAAAATTAAACATTTTTCGCTGTTTGTATTATCTGGCCCAAAAGTACTAAAAAAATGCAACCGTGTGCATCATTGAATTTATAAACAATAAAATATTCAATTTTGTTGCAAATTGTGTGTTAAAAAAATGGAAAAGAAATTAAAATGTTAAAGGCCCTTAAGTTATTAAACTCCAGGGTTGAGTCTAGTTCTTCAACGTTATCACAAGTACTACACAATAAAGATTCACATTATAAAAAAGTAAAAAATATTCAATATAAATGCTTATACCGGCGGGGTGCGAGAGAGCTTTTCAAAAACAACATAGGCTGCAGTATTGCGCATTCTACTGCCAGATAGAGCTTCCATCCTCTTCATTTCCTTGCAGAAACGTTCCCATGGTAATAGAAAATAAAAATGCTAACAAAATTCTTCAAGGTATTACTTACCACAGTTACTACATTTTTCCGCTATTTCTTTCCATGCTCGTTCTTTTGAATTGCCGTTATAATAAAACGCGTCTCTTTTGTCATATAAGCAATTTTTTCTTTGTACGTTTTCTATTAAATTCAAATAAAATATTTTTTCGCTTTCGTCCTCTGATCGAATTTGTTTACTAATATATCTGTAACATAATGCAAAATCAGCTGTTGCCGTACGGAATGTGCTATTAGTTTCATACTTTGCTTAAGCAAATGACATTTGACACAACTTGACGAAAAGTTTTGTTAAGTACATTATAGTTTGCTACATATGATTATAAGGTATTTGCACAGTCGCTTAAGTTGCCTTAAGCCAGCATATGCATAATATAGTTGGGCCGTAAATTTTCGTGTTTTGGTAAATTTCATCTTTTTTAAATTGCTATTTCATAGTAAAAGACAAATTTGTGATATTTTGGTGAAATTACTTTTCCCTAATTCACATTTATCTTTCCTAGAAATTTTTTATTATTTAATTGTGATTTTGAGCTTTAAAGAAAAAATAACCCTACAACTTTGGAAAACATAGTCGTCCTGCTTAAGGAAAATTTTTTAAAATTAAATCTTAAAAAATACTAAATGATACGAAAAACTATAAATTACATGGAAATACTGATTAACAAGCGGCGTCAAATCGACAGCCACACCCATAAAGACCCAGGGTTAACTTGCTTTATGAACTCGGAAATGTATATTGTAGAAATTACAACCGGTGCAAGAAACTTATGTCGACAGAAAAAACTGATGAAGAAACTCCAAAGTCATGGCTACAATGGATAAATATTTATTTATTCTAATGTTTTGATAGTGAATTCGAAAATAAACGTTGGTTGAAAATTTAGTTGTTGTTTTGCTTCTTTCTTTCTTTCCTTCTTTCTCTCTTTGTTTTTCTTTCTTTTTTGTTTATTAAGGTGTGTCAAAAGCATTTACAAAATTGTAATTTTTTTTTTTATTCTGATTTTGTTTATTATACCATGTGATATTCTTTTATGGATCATGATGCTACGTGTGAGGTTTACAATATTTCATTGTATAAGTAAATGCTTACAATTTATGAATCCACTCGTAACCACTCGTATATGCTGCTGCCACATTATTGTTGCTTAGAAGAAATAAAAATAAAAAAACATTATGTCGTCTCAAGGGTTAAGATGAGCTTAACTGTGTGATTTCTTTTTCATTTCGTTTATTTAAAATGTTGAAATTAATCTTTATACTGTTTTGTCACAATAAGATTTGTCCTCTGATTATAATTTTTAACTTTTTGTGGCAATTTGTTTATTTAATGACATGTGACTTCTTCTTCTCCGCAATATTAAAGTCAGCATGTAAATGCTGCCATAATGAAGAGTATTTTTTTTTTCTTGAGTTGTATAAAATATTTTTGTTAATATTCGATTAATGAAATTTAGTTGAAAATCGAACGTTTTCATTGCAATTAACAGCTGTTAGTTTTTTAAAAAATTATTTAAAAAAAACTGTATACAGTGCTGTATAATTCAATGGAAAATTTTCTCAAAATTCATTTACTCGTTTTTGCAAGTATAAATTCCAATTTAATTGCTGAATAAACTATAAAAGTGTCTTAGAATAAAATTTTATGGGTTGTTTGTGATAAATTAAAAGAAAAAAATAACAGAAACATAAGACAGTTCTAACGTTAAGAAGAAAAAGTGAAAGTGATAAGTTATAGGGTATTGGCAAAACAATGAAAACGTTTACACTTCTTCATTGACGTAAAATTAAAGCAGAATGCACCATATTCAGCGCTATTTTAAAAATTATTGCAGTGTTATTATTGCAAATAAACTATAAATTTGTTTAAATATTTTAAAAATCAGTCTTCGGTACATAACTAGTAAAAAATAGCTAGAATTAAGAAGAAGATTTAAAAATCAAAATAATAAATAATACTGGATTAAAACAAAAAATATTTATGAGAAATATTCAATGAATAAATCAGGAGTTTCTAAAATTTTCAGGAAATTTTATGCAACAGCTACGTGGTCAAGATAAGATAATTTAATAGCAAGAGAGTTTAAAAAAACACCCGAAAATGGCATCAAGAGAAGTTAAGAATATTCTGGGACTGGGCATTAGCTCACGAAGAATTAGCCGTAGAGCAGGCGAAGCTGGACTTGTTATCGTCCTGCCAAAAAAAAATCAAAAGTCTCAAAAAAACCGCACTGCACGTTTGAAACTTGCCAGAGAGCACATAAATTGGTTAGAGAGCGATGGAAAACTGTCCTATTTTCCGACGAATCCAAATATAATTTAAGGGGGGATGATGGAAGATCTTTGGTAAGACGGCCAAAAGAAAAGAGACTGGAACTGGAAGTATACTTGCAAAGTTTTATGGTGGCAATGTTATGGGTTGTTTCTCTGGGCAGGGAATGCTTCAAAATCATGTTATAAAGGACACAATGAGCGGTATAGGCTATAGCTCGATTTTAAGCGAAAAAATGTTACCATATGCAGATGAGAGCATTCCACTAACTTGGAGGTTTCAGCATAACAATGATCCAAAACACACCTCTAGGGTTGTAACTGACTGGTTACGCTCTAATGAGGTATGTTTTTGTAGTGACCTGCCCAGTCCCCAGATCTCCATCCTATAGGAAATCTATGGCAAAATAAGAGCCTATAATAACACACGGAAAAATGACTTATGCAATGCAGTGCTGAGTAAATGTCATAAAGTTCTAAAGGACACCATTGATAAACTAATTGAATCAATGCATCGTCGTTGTGATGCAGTCATAAAAAATAAAGTTTTTTTGGTTTTTAGACAAACTTTAATTTCTTCGAGAAGACTCCATACTCTCGAGAAGGCATGCCCACAACTCAGCCACCTGATCTTTGTGTAATAAAGTACATCTGAAAATTCTGCATCAACTTCCGATAAAAACTCTTGAAATTGTTGATATAACAAACCACGGGCTTGAATAGTATTAATTAATTTTAAAATAATATTAAGTACGTGGTTAACATCCAAGGCAGCCTTGCAAAGAACATCTTGTTTTGTTTTCAGGATTCTGACTTTTATAAACTCCTGCAAACGCCGCATTTTTTCCCATTATGTTAGGTGCTCCATCAGTTGTTAAATTAATTAATTTGGAAATTGGGGCATTAAGAGATTCCATCCCCTTTCTAAATTCATTATAAATTATTTTTCCTGTCGTCTTTCCTTTCAAAGATCTCAAACAAGCAAGTTCTTCGGTTATTACAAAGTTTTCATCGACTCCTCTGATAAAAAATAGAAGTTGGGCTGTATCACTCCTGTCAACACTCTCGTCCATAGTGACTGAAACATACTTAAACTTTTTAAGACGTCCATCGAGTTGATTGGTAAAATTAGAAAAAATCGCTTCAATTCTTTTTGTGACCGTTCTACGTGACAGCCCTATAGATTCGAAATCTTTTACTTTTTCTGGGCCTAATACTTTTCAAATGCTAATTAACACATCCTTAATAAATTCTATTTCAGAAAACGGTTTGTTACTTTTTGCTATTTTACAGGCAACAACGTGGAGGATCGCTGGACACTTCTTTGATTTTTAAAAAACATTTGCTGACTAGATATATTTCTTTTCAATTCCTCTGAATGAACTTTCTTGTCTTCATCTGTCATTTTATAGTACTTCGACCCAAGATGTTTTGAATTAAAGTGCCCAGCGAGATTATAATTTTTTAGTACAGCTACCGGTTCTTGGCAGAAAAGACAAATAGGTTTTTGGTTATATTCCATAAAGAAGTACTTCCATGTCCACTCTTCTTTAAATACTCGACATTCCGAATCAATTTTTCTATTTCTACTTTCGATTGACATTTACATACACTTTATTATTTTAATTACACAAATAAAACTGTACGTTGGCAACTTTATAATTTTACTTCACAATTTATTCTTTACGTCACGAGATTTACACTTTTACTGATTGCTGATTAATCCATCGCTGGCCCTTTTATATTTGTTGCTCATGTTGTCTCGAATATTCAAGAATCTTCTTGGAATATTGCATCAGAAAGTTGTTGTTGCCTTGTGTATACAATATTTCCTAGAAAACTACGCAGTTTGTGACAGGAGGTCTTTCCTGTCACTTTTAATGTAGGAGAGTTCAAATCGAATGTCCTCCTTCCTGTAACTTAATTTCCTAGTTCTGGCACACATGCTTTGCATGTGTAGAGCTCATCCCCTGAGTGCTGTTGTTCGAAAAAAAGAGTTGCCAACTTAAAGTTATATACATGCATATGTATATTGTTTATTTTATTTTAGATTAGTTTTGTGCTGCTTGGAGAGGCCTAATCAAAGCAATGCTGCTACTTAAGATTCTTGATCTAAGTTAAACAAATTATAAATTGCATGACTTACCTGAATGAGCTTTCAAATCATAATAGTCGAAAACTGCATATGCTCAGCCTAAACTTATATAACTACTAAGAAGAAAATGGGTTAAACTGCCGATTGGAAGCGTTTTTGCTAGGGGAATACCGTCACTTATTCGACATTTACTTAAGTTACTCCGATTAAGTGATAGTTAGGGATGTGGTTTATTCACTAAGCAACATTCTGTTTTCTAGAGGCTTTTTCATAAGTTAAAGATTTTTTCGGTTTTCTAACATTATGAAAATAATCCAAAACTTATTTCAAATTCTTTTGAATTTAATTGCAAATAAATTTAACTGAAAAAACAATTACGGCCACAAATACGGAATTTAAAGGAAAACAATTTTGGCGGTAAGCAAGTTTTTTTTTCCTACTGTTTAAATACGGTCAGTCAGAGGTGGTGGGGTGGGAATACAATTTTATTATGATAAATTAATGTTAAAATAAAACATAAGCATTTCATATAATTTTTATTATTTTCTTTCTTTTTTTTTTGTATTTTTCGCTCAGCTTCCTGCCAGCCTACTTTTTTTGTCTAATTGTAAAACAAGAAGAAGAAGAAGCAACAAACAACAACCAACAGCCAACAAACTCATCTTTAAGAACATCATAAGATTGGTTTCATCAAACAGATTCAGTAGTTGCTGCAATGAATTTATTTATTTTTTATTTTTGTTTGGCTTCCAATAATGTTGCTTGTTGTTGTTGTGTTACTTGTTCTTTTAGTTTGAGAGAGATGCAATCTCATGCCATTCAAGTCGATCGCTTTTTTTCTGACGAGTACCGGCAAAACAGGCCAAATCACTAAAAAACCTAAAGACAGACAGACATGCATATTTTGTCTTGTCTTCTTGTTGTTGTTGTTTTAGTAGATACGTGTTGCAGCAACATTTTTCCTTTAACTACTTCACAAATTGCGTATGCAATAAGTATAAAGTTGTTGATGTTGTTGTTATTATTATTGTTGTTGTTTCACAGCTACATTGTGTAGAATTCATCATCATTCATTTAGATTTTTACCTGTCCATTGTCGGTCATTTAAAGTTTTTGGTTGGTTGTCTAAATGAGTGACTATCGAATTGAATGGGTTGGCTGTTGTTGGCTGTTATTCAGCAGCAGTCATCATTTACTTAGTCATGCAACCATTCTTACACATCATTTACATCTTTACTCCTTTTAAAAGAAGCGAAAATACTAAAATAAATACAAAAACAACAGCAACAACAACAGCAGCAAAAAATAATTAAAAAAAGAAAAATAAGTGAAACGTAAAACTAAAGCTGCTGAAGCGTTTATGTCCGGCTGTTGTTCGATTTAGCATCAATGATTTATTACTTTTTAGACATTTGAAAATTTTCTTTACGTTTTCTGTGTAATTTCAAATTTTTTTATTTCTTATTTTTAGCTGACGGACGATCTTGTATGCCTCACTGACTAACTCACTGCTTTGTCTATATTTTTAAACAGTAGTTAAAAGATGTTGAATGCTTCCTTAATGCTTCTTCTTGGCTTTTAAAAGTTTCGTATAGGATCTCTCTCTTAATGTTTTTATGGAAAATCATTTCCACTTGTCTTTTATTTTTAAGCTTCAAATAGATTTGTTGTACTTTTAATGAAAACTATTTGCTTGACAATGCAACATGTTGCATTAATGATGATATAAAAACTAAAAAATAAAAAGCAGCATTTAATAAAATGTAAAAAATTTCACAGCATCTGGAAAAAATTGAAATTGAAAAATTGGCCATCTGAATAAACGAAAAATTGTTGTTTTTGTAAATAAACAAAAAATTATTTACACATTTTTGTTTCCGTAAAGATGCCACCCAATGGTGTGGTGAGATAAAAATTTATTTAATTTTTATTTTGCTTAGTCATGTGGGCAATTCTTTGAGGAGGCCAACCAAGCCTGCAATAATTAAATCCACTTAAACTCTTTTCAAAATGAGTTAAAGAGGCAAAACATACGAAAGCATGTTTTTGATAGACAGCGCCTTCCTGCTAAAGTCCTTCCTGCTCCTCGGGGTGGCAAGAGTTTTTCGGTATTTGTTAAAAGAGTAAAGGATAATGCTAGTTCTTCTTTAATACCAACTCTTTTAAAGAATGATCAAATATTCACTGACCCCTTTGATAAAACCCACCTTTTGGCTGGTATGTTTGCAAATAATTTTTATTTGCCCGAAAGCAATCAACCACCGCCCGAACTCGACAGAGTATCCGTTACTATGCCGAATATATTTATTCCTTCGGGCTCGAGCGATTAAAAAGCTTTTAGCAGATCTCAAAACCAACAAGTCTCCTGGGCCGGATGGGATTCCAGCACTGGTCTTGCAACAGTGCCTTTCGACGCTAGCGCGTCCGTTAGCAGCCCTTTTCAGCCGGCGAATTTCTAAAGTCTTTGAAGGTTGCTAATGTAACGTTCGATTCCCCTAAAAGGGTGCCGCTAACAACCCTGAAAATTACGGCTCAATTGCAATTTGTTTTGCATTTTCTAAAGTCATGAAAAGTTTGATTAATTTTCATCTTGTGAGATACCTAAAGTCCAACAGTTTACTTAGCAACCGACAGTATGGTTTCCGTAAGGGGCGTTCTACGTGTGACTTGCTGGCTTTCCTATCAGAACAATGATGCAACTCCATACATCATTTCGGAGAGTCCCCCCGGGGACACATTTATCGGTCTTTATGGATTACTTAACCATTTAGACATGCGAAGCTGGGGGTATAAGGTAGCCCAGTCCCCTGAAGGCAAGCAGGGTGTCAACTGGAAGCTCCTCGTTATTTCCACGGGATTCAATAAGCCCCAGAGTTCTGCTAATTGTCTCTTTAGACTTTTAACTGTTCTCTGACTGATTTTATTGAGGTTGGCCCTCTGGGAGTATCGTGGTAGTTGTGGTTTTGCGGCCCCTGCATGAATTTGATTATGGGCGCCTTTAATAATACCAACGGGTGAATGATTCGGATCCAGTGAGTATGCTAGTCATGTGTTTTGGACCAGGAGTTGGATAGTCTCCAGCTCTTAAGCAAGAAGTAGTGGTTTGCAACCCTGCTTTGGAACCGCTGAAATTGCAACTAGGAAAGACCTGTTGCTAGAATTAGTGCTCGGCTTCCTAAGGCGTGAATGACGTTGCTTTTCATTCCCAGTGGTTTGGCCACCATCTAATTAAGGCTTACGGCCAGGTGCAGATGTAAATCTTATCACGAAATTTCAGAGAGAGTAAGTTGGTGGCTCTAGATAGTTCCAAGGCATTTGATAGATATCACTTCTGTCAAAACTTGCTGCTTTTGGTGCCGGCGATAATTTCTTGAGATTTATATCGAGCTTTCTTCGGAATCGCACTATACGAGTTGTTATAGATGGGATTTCATCAGACGGGTTCAATATTAATTCAGGGATACCGCAAGGCTCCGTTCTCTTTCCTACCCTTTTTCTTATTTTTCCAAATGACCTTCTTTGTCAAACATTCAACCCTGCATACAGCATCATTTGTCATTCGTCTTCATTTGGTAATAGACCCAACCAGTTTGAGGCGAGTTCTAAAAGACGGAACACGAACAATACGGTCAATCACAATCTCGCAATGTTGCATGCTCACCCACAGACATTTTTTTTAAAAGGGAAGTAGCACTTCAGGCAATAATGCCTATTTAGTCAAGCACCGTGCTACATTCTTTAGGAAAGGGATAGAGAAGAGGTCAAACAGGTGGTGAAAGTAGAAGGATAGTCGGAAATTAACTGCCGTATAAGACAGCACAGTTTTGTAGTGAAAAAAACCAATGTCTTCGTTGGGAATCGAACCCAAAACCCCCATACTAACAAGCTTGTACACTAACTACTAGCCTACAGAGGCACCAATCTGTGTTGCATCTTTTGCTATGGTTGATATAGATATTACAGAATCGGACACTCTTGATGTTCTTCGCATGAAAATTATGTGTGATGTTCGACGAACTAAATACATTTTTTAAGTTTCTAAAGAAACTTTAAAGTGCCTCGGGTTTCTAAAACGGTGTAAGGGATACTTTACTCCATCCGATCTTTGTACTATTTATACCTGCTATATCCTTCCAAGAATAGAATACAACACGCCTGTAGGGGCCGGCGCTCCAAAGTCTATTTTGAAGTTGCTCGATCGCGTACAGGAGAGGACCAAGAGGCTCATTGGGGACAGTAGGGTATCAAACTCTATTTATTCTCTAGAGCATCGACACAACGTGTTGCAAATGACCCTGCAACCTTAACTGGTCGACGTTCGAAACAATTGAGTAGAGAGAAAGACTTTGCGCAACATTTTGGATAAAGATTTCTGTCTTCACGGGTATAAAGAATTAAAGCCGTTTAGAAATTAAAGCCGACCAACCATTGCTTGCGTCGAAGGTTTAGCTGTTTCGAAAACCAAACAAAACGGTTAGACGGTGATTTAGATAAACAAAATTATTGCATATGGGCTTATAACATTCACATGCGACAATCTTTGAAAAATCATTGCGTCCAAAGAAAGAGACCATGTGGTGCGTCATCAACGGTTCGTATTTTTTTTAAATGAGCCAAGAAACATCGTCGACGTGAATTTTCAGCGGAACCAAAGCATGATAACCAATTTTATGCAGCCATAATTCGCTAATGTTGACATCGGTGGCCTTTGGTTACAGCAAAACATGCCACAAGCCACCGCAACAATACAGTTATTAAGATAAGAAATTTTCCGGTCTCATAATTACTCATTTTGGCGATATCATTTAACCACCTTCTTCTTCTGATTTAAGGGTGCTGGATTATTGTCTCAAGGGACATTTGAAAGAGCAGGCTTACGTGAAGAACCGATAAGTGACTGACGTTCTGGCAGTTAAAATTCGGCGCTGCATTAACGAGATAAGCGAAGCCGTGTTGCATTATTTATTTTAAAAAATTTCTAATTTTCACTGGTGTCAATAAATTTAAGTCGCCGAAAAAATGTTGTTGTGTTAGGACTAACTTACTAACCTCAATTTTCAAAAAAGTTAACTTTTCAAACAATTTAAGTTTTAAAAATGTTTTTATGCCTCACTCTTTTTTTTAGCTAATTTTAATGCTTTTAATTATTAGCAAATAAATAAAAACTTTCTGAAAATCTTACAATAAAATTTATTAAAATTTTGCAAACATGCTGTTACAACAAATAAAATAAAAATAAACATTAAAAAAAATATGAAATAAATTGATGAAATAATTAATAAAATAAATGTTTATTACATGTATCGAAAAATATTAATTATAAAATGTGTTTACATTCATTTTAAATATTTTGACATTAACGCTACCTACACAATGATATGCACACACACACACACACACACATACACACACCTATGTAATTATAATATAAACAACAAACACTTTAATAAACATAAATGTAAAAATTCCCATATTTAAAAATATTGCATCGCTATTATTCGTTGGCAAATATTGGTTTGTTTGTCATTATTGTTTTCTGACCAGTTTCAGGTTGTGTTGTTTTCGTTGTTGTTTTTTTGCAATAAAAAAAAAACTTCAAATATTTACACAATAATTTCCATGATGCAAAATCATCACCAACGATCACGCAGCAACAATAAACGACAAAACAAGTTGAAACTTTTCTATAGCACAAAAAAAATATTTTTTGAACAGAATAAAGGATAGAGTCCAAGTAATCGATACTGCCAAACAGTAATACAAAAATTTTTTTAGCGATTTTGTAGCTAAAAAAGTTTTTGTGAAGCTTTTCTTGCGCTTCTCTTCGATTTACTGGACGACCGATCTACTCTCTTCATAATACTGTGTGGGCAAATTTGAGGTTAGGAAGTAAATTTGCTTAGAACCCCAACTTTTTTTACAACTTCAGTTTTATTTTCACCAACGTCAAGAAAAAATACGGTAATCAATAATGGACTAAGATGTAATCTATGTGCCTACCTCTAGCACTTCGGCAGTCGTCCTCTCTTTTCACAAAATTTTGAAATACATTTTGCTGCACAACTTCGCTTTTATCATCATTGCAGCGTCGAATTTCACCTTTCCGAGTGTCAATTGTTTGTGGATTGTTCACATAAATTCACCCCACAGAAACAAATATGGCAGTTTTCAATCACCAGAACAAGTCGGGCAATTAACATTGCCAAATCGAGTAATTACGCGACGGGGAAATTTCTCGCACAATAACTATGTGGCTCTGTGGCTAGTGAAAGTCACTGATATCCGGATTAGCCAGTTGTAGCCACAAAAACTTAGTTATCATGGTTTGGTAGCGCAGAGAATCACAGTGACGGCGTTTCCATGCACAAAAAAATACAGGCCAATAATACCGCCTGACCACAAACCACACCATACAGTCACTTTCTTTACAGGTTTTTTGTTTCTTATGGATTTTGCCAGCCGCATATTTCGTTTGTCTAAACTAATTTATTTCCTGGACTCAAACTTGCACACACAATATAACGAAATTTCGCTTCAAAATTGTATTGTGTTATCCAAAAATTCGAATTCCACAACCATGCTGGCGGATGTCGATTTTTTCATCAAAGTTTTTAATAAATTTTTTCGGCAAATTTGAGTTTTAAGCCCGAAATGTAGTCGATTGGCTCCATATAGCCTCTGTCCCTAACATAGCCCGACAATAAATAGTCCAGTGGTGTTAAATCATACGATTTGACTGGCCACCTAACTACTGACTGTCGTCAAATTATGCATTTCATCGGTTTTGTGACATGTGGCACAGTCGTGTTGAAACCATAGGTCAGTGATATCCTCGTCGCCACCCCCCGGGGGGCAAATTTATCCGTCTTTATGGATTATTTAACTATCTAGATTTGTGTCGTTCGGGGGCATAGGGGAGCCCAGTCCCCTGAAGGCGAGCAGGGTGTCAACTGGAAGCTCCACGTTATTTCCACGGAAATCAGTAAGCTCCAGAGTTCCGCCAATTATCTCTTTAGCCTTTAACCTGTTTCTCTGACTGATTATTGAGGTTGGCCCTTTCGGGAGTATTGTGGTGGTTGTGGTTTTGCGGCCCCTCATGAATTTGATTAGGGGGCCAGGATCATGTCATCTTTACTGAGAACAACGGGTGAATAATCCGGATCCAGTGAGCATGCTAGTCATGTGTTCTGGACTAGTAGTTGCATAGTCTCCAACTCTTCAGCAAGGAGTAGTGGTTTGCAACCCTGCTTCGAAACCGCTGAAATTCATCTAGGAATAACCTGTTGCTAGAATTAGTCTTCGGCTCCCTAGGGCGAGAATGACGCTGCTTTTCATCCACAGTGGTATGACCACCATCTGATTATGGCTTACAGCCAGGTGCAGATGTAAATCTAATCACGCATATCCTTGTCGTCAATAATAGGCCAAAATTTAGTTGCTGGCAGCTCTTCATAGCGTGATCCGTTGACCGTTACCGCATTGCGAGCATCATCTTCGAAAAAAAAAACGGCCCAATTACGCCTCCAGACCACGTAGCGCATCATATACTAAAACGTTGAGCATGCAAAAGCTTTTCACTAAGCGCTTTAGGATTTTCAGAAGCCCAAATGCGGCAATTTTGCTTGAGATAACATACCCTTACAAGTGAAAATGGGCTTCGTGTGATAAAATTATTTCTTCAGAAAAACCAGCCGATTGTTCCTGAATGAATTGAGCGAATCTATGGCGATGTGAATGGTTGGTTGTATTCAATTCTTACACCAGTTGAACCTTGCAAGGCTTCAAACTCAAATCCTTACACAAAATTCGCCATATGGTGGTTTTGAATAACCACCAATTGTTAAGAACGTCGAGGAATTGACAAATTTGGAGCTGCTTCAACACTGTGGATCACGGCTGCGATGTTTTCAATGATTTAATTAATTTTTTACATTCTTTAGGAAGAGATGAGACAAGTGGTGAAAGTAGAAAGATAGTTACGGATATTTGGGTACAGTTTTCCGTCGACCCTCGTCAAATTTGGTTTGTGAACAAACCGGTTTCGGCCGTTTGCCATCTTCAGTGTTCTCTGCGTACTCGTATTCTCTTCGTAGTTACGGTAACTAACTGTCGTATAAGACAGCACAGTGACCATGCCTTCATCACTGAGCAGCCCCATAGACAGTCAATTTTTATTGTTGTAGTGAAAAAAAACCAAGGTCTTTATTGGGAATCGAACCCACAGCCCACCGTCTTATAAGCTAGTACACTACCTACTAACCTACAGAAGCACCTAATTAAATGTTAATCTGGTGCGTACAGGATTTCCTGTGCTATAATTACTTTTATTGAATTATTTTTCTGAACTTTTTTTAAAAGAGATTTAATTTATAATTTTCCAGCTCCGGGTGACACTGGTGTTGGATCAATTGAGATCAGTGAATAATTTTAAGAAATGAATTATTTGTTTTCTTTGTGGAGTTAAAATTAATGCCACTCAACTAACTACTTCGATTAAATTCCTGAGATGTGCTTTTCCAACTTTTAACTACAGAACCCTTAATTTTCCTCTCATTTTAATAGAGATTTTGTTTTTAGTTTTCTCCTCCACAGTTACTCAGCTCATATATGAGATAGACAGACATTCAGACATAAATGCGTTTGTTTGCACTCAATTGAAAACTTTTGTGTCATTGTTGTAACATAAACACTAAATAAATATACAGGATAATAGTGCAACTCCTATAAAACTGCTGGTTAAATCGGTTTGTTGGTAGCCAACATGCTGTCTGACAATCTGTTACACTTTTATTTAATAGAGAACGTGTGAAACGTGAATATTTTCAGCATATTTATTTTAGGGTTTAAGTACTTGCCACCAAAAACATGTTGCAAGGCGAAATAAAAAATTATTAATATAATAGAATACAAAATGTAATGAAATTTTGTACCAAATAAGTTTTGATTATTTTTTATTTAAATGTTTTAATTATTAAAAAAAAAAAATTTTAATTCATGTTGAAATATAACAATGAGAAAATAGTTTCGTTAACTGTTTCGTTAAAAAGAAGTGCTAAAGAATTAACAGAATAATTTTATTTCCTTCAATATTTACAAAAACAGGATTCTTTTATAAAAAGTACTTTTTTAGACACTGCTTATTCAAACATATATTCATTAAAAAAAAAGTTATTCAGAAAGTGCATTTAGCGAGTGTTTGCCTTTTCATAGTACTTTAAGGCCTTTTTCTTTTATACAAATATGTTATAATTTTTTAGTAAATTTAATAAAAAAAATGACTTATTTAAAAAAGGTACTTTTTTATGAAAGGTACTTTTTTGAAAAAAAAAATTTCAAGTAACCCCACTTTTAGAAGCTTTCATATTTTTTTAAAGGAAATTTTGGGAAAGGTACTTTTCGAAAAGTACTTTTTAAGCGGTACTTTACAAAAAAGTATCTTTTATAAATGGTACTTTTTTTGACAACCAGGTATTCGGAAAAATTAGATTATACTTTTAAATATATATTCATTAAAAAAAAACTCTTAAAAATGTTGTTTTAGCGACTCATTTCGTAAGTAGTTTAAAAGAATCTTTAAAAATGTTATAACTTTTTATAATCAGCTTATTTCTTAAAATAAGCTGTTTGCGGATATTAAAAAAAGTATTTTACAAAAAGTTGTCTTTAATTTTATGAAAAAGTACTTTTGTTAGAAAAAAAAAATTATATTTTTAGAAACTTTCATATGTGTTTAAATGATATTTTTCGAAAGGTACTTGAGAAAGAAGTTTACAAAAAAAAAAGTGTTTTTTTTATAAAAGCACCTTAAAGCACTAAAACCACTAAATCGGAAAGATAAAAACGTACTTTAAAAAATATATTAAATTAAAAGACGTTCTTAGAAAAAGGTCATTTTAGACAGCTTTTTGCGTTTTGTTAGTATTTTAAAAAAGTCTTTTGTAAAAATTGTAAAATTAATAAATTTTTGTTTAATAAATTTAAAAAATTTTTATGAAAGGTACTTTTTAGAAACAAATTTGAATTGAAGCCCACTTTTAGAAACTTTTACATTTTGCTAAGGAAATTTTTCGAAAGGCATTTTCGCTGAGAAGTACTTTTTAAAAAGGTACTTTATTGAAAATGTACTTTTCAAAAAGTACTTTTCGCAAAACCTAACATTTGATAATGCTTAATTTTAGAAAATAAAATCCTATTTAAAACAAATATTTTCTTTGTGGGTGTACGTGTTTCAAAAAAAGAAGTTGAGTTGAATTTAATTTTATTAAAAAGTACTGTTTGAAAACCTTCATATTTGTTTAAGGCACATTTTTCGAAAGGTACTTTAGAAACTAGTTTACAAAAAATTGTGTCTTTTATAAAAGACACCACTATTTCGAAAAAATAAAAATGAACATTAAAAAATATATTAAATTAAAAGACGTTCTTAAAAAAAGGTCATTTTAGGGAGCTTTTTGTCTTTTGTTAGTATTTTAAAAAGGTGTTTTGTAAAAATAACACCTTATTTTACAAAATTTTTGATGGTCGATATATTTCTTAAAATAAACTGTTTGTGAGTGGATGAATTTAAAGAAAAAATGAGGTAAATTTTATGAAAGGTACTTTTTAGAAAAAAAAAATTTTAATTGAATCCACTTTTAGAAACTTTTACATTTTGGTAAGGAATTTTTCGAATGGTATTTTTTGGAGAAGTACTTTTTGACGAGGTACTTTCTTGAAAAAGTACTTTTTCAAAAAGTACTTTTCGCAAAACCTAACATTTACAAATGCTTAATTTTGGAAAACAAAATTCTATTTTAAACAAATATTTTCTTTACCCTAAAAATCTCTTTTAAATTGTTTTTTTTTAAGGTATTCAAAATTGTTTTCTTTTGGTAAAACATTTCAAAAACATTTTTAAAATGTAATTAAAAGAATTATTAATTTTTTATCTAAAAAAAATTACGATACTTTTATTTATAAAATATACTGAAACAATTTGTACCGCTTTTGGTATTTGGCTTTTCTCTGGTTTAAATGCTTAATTTTATCATGATAACAACATCAAATTGGTGTCATTGCAAAATGAGAGAAATAATTACGGTACCAAACGCTTTTAACCGTGCCTGTCAAACTGACATTGACATAACATTTTTTTTGCTACATTAAAAAATAAGAATTATACAATTTAAATAATCAACTTGGGGTCAGGCCACACAAGGCAAATATGGAACATAAAGTCTTATTTGTTTTCGAGCAACTTTTGCAAACTTTGCTTTAGATTTTTTACTTGTTTCTTATGAAATGATTAGAAATAACAATTTTTAGAAGCTTAAGATATTTTAAGCAAGTTTCAAGATTATCCACAAATATGGGAGCTTTCTTCATCAGGAAACTAAAAAATCAAAATGTGATTCTATTAAATTAAACAGGTAGCCGGCCGCAGTTAACAGAGTGCATTGAGTTCAATCCCCAGCAGAACATTGAGTATCAACAAGTAATAATAATTACTGATGCCATGCAATAACTGAAAGAGCAACAGTTCAAAAATCTCGGAAACGATCAGAAAAGGAAAACAGAGGAAATATTTTAAAATAAAACTAAAGGCTGGTTGAAGGGATGTCATATGAGAATCGTAGTTTGAATGGCTGCGTAATCCTTAAAAGTGCACTGCTGATAAACAGGAAAAGGTAAACATAACCAAAGATTTTTTTAAGTGAACGACAGCTATATTATCCATTAGCGGAAATAAACCCGCCTTAGATGGGCTAAGTCATCCACCAAAAAAAATAAGGTCATACAGATTTTTGACCATACCCGTTAAAGATACCCCCCGAGGGCACATATATATGGTCTTTATAGAATTTCGAATATCTAGACACAGTGCAACTGGGGCAAAAAGGGAGCCCAGTCCCCTGAAGTCAGCAGGGGTACAACAGGAAACCCCACTTTATTTCCACAGGAATCAGTAAATTCGCAGAGTTCCGTTATTTGTCTCTTTAGACATTTAACTGTTCTCTGGCTGATTATTGAGGTTGGCCCCTATATGGGAGTATTGTGGTGGTTGTGGTTTCGCGGCCCCATATCAGGTCTTTTGTTTAATATGGTGGCCAGGATCATTTCGCCGTTAATGACACGCTAGGTGAATGGTCCAGTCCACTGAGCATGCTAGAGATGTGTTCTGGACAGCAGTTGGAAAGTCTCCAACTCTTAAGCAAGGAGTGATGATTTGCAGCCTTGCCCTGGAATCATCGAAGTTGCATCTAGAAAGTTCTGTTGCATAGAATTATAGCTTTGGCTTCCTAGGACGCGCATAACGTTCCAAATTATGCAGTAGTTTGATCCACCATCTGATTAAGGCTTCATGGCCAGGCGCAGATGTAAATCTAATCACACACACCCGTTAAAGATTCCCCTCGGTGGCACATTAATATGTTTTGATGGAATCTCACCGTCATGACATGTGTCAATGGAGGTAAAAGGAAGCCCAGTCCCCTACAAGGCTGGCAGGAGCCAACTGGACAACTCCACTTTATTTCCACGGGAATTAGTAAAGCCCCAGAGTTCAGCTTTTTGTGTTTTTAGCCTTTTAGATGTTCTCTGCCTGATTATTGAGGTTGGCCCTTCGGCAGTATCATGGCGGTTGTGGTTTCGAGACCCTCGTTTGAGTTGTGTGGGTTGGATCATTCACAATGAACACAATGAATGGTCCAAGTCCAGTGAGCATAATTGCAATTGTGTTCTTAAATTTTTTTAAGCTTCAGGCGTTCTTCTCCAACTCTTCAGCAAGGAATGAGTGGCTGCGACCTGCTCCGAGCTCTTGAATTTGCAACTAGAAGTGACTGAAGGATATATGTATCTGAAGGCTTCCTAGGGCGAGGATGACGCTACATTTCATTCACAGTGGTATGACCCACCGTTAGGTTATGGCTTACACAGCTAGGTACAGACATCAATCTTATCACGAATCCAAAGCTCTGCAGCAGAATTCTCTATTTTAAAAATTTTTATAGTTTATAAAGCCATTTAGATCGAGTAATTGCCTCGTCTGACTGAACCGTTTAAACATACACATATATCCAATCATCATCAACACAATTGCACTGAAATTTGCACCACACGTGTTTATAAACTCACTCACCCACTCACATGCTCTCATCTTAAATATTTCACATAGAATTGTCCTATTTATTTTATAACAATAAACACAACAATAACAAATATAACAATAAATAAAGAAGAAAAAAAAATAAATCACAAATATTTGCATTTTTATTGAAAATTAAAATAATTTTCACCGCAGACGTCAATTTAATAAATAATAAAAATAAAATATTCGTAAAATATTTAAATTAAAATAGAAAATAATTGACTACAAAATTTTTGCCAACAACAACAACAACCCATCAGCTAAACTACAATCAGGATACACAAAAAAAAAATCAACAGGATACAGCAGCAGTAGCAACAATAAACAACAAACAGAACACCTAAATAAATAACAAAAACAACAACAGAAATAAAAATAAAAATTAAAATAAAAACTGTACAACAACTAAAGATTTTCAATAAAGACTTTGATTTAAATTGGATTTTTATTGAATTGCAGGCAGGAAGGAAAATAGAAAATTCCGTTTGTTTCTTAACACAAAGAACTCGAATATTTTTGATTTAAGAAAAATCTATGGTCATGATATTATTTCTCAATAAGTTCGAGGGCGGGTCAATAAATCTGTGCCTTTTTACATTTTTCGCCGTTTGACTGAAATGCCAACCCTGCTCTTGTCAATTAGGCATCAACCAGTTCACTTCTGTCAAAATTTAAGTAATTGTTGTCATTTAGTCTGTGTGATTCGAGAAGGGGATCGAAGAATGGTAAATTGCGAGCACTCAAATCAGGGCTAAACTTTATAAAAATTTTGAGAAATCTGCCGTATTATTTTCAATGAATTCAATGCATTCACAAAAGATGGCGGATGTTCTGGATTTCTAGTTTTCATAATTACATCCACGTGGCTCATTGACTTCAATTTTTATTGAAAACTTGGATATGAGAAAGATCCGAGGGCACATTGATATGTTTTGATGGAATCTTACCGTCATTACATGTGTCTTCGGGGGTAAAAGGGAGCCCAGTTCATTCACAATGAATACAATGAATGGTCCAGGCCCAGGGAGCATGATTGCCGTTGTGTTCTTAAATTTTATTAAGCTTCATGCGTTTTGAACCAGGAGTTGGATAGTATCCAACTCTTTAGCAAGGAATGAAGGCAGCGGCCTGCTTCGGGCTTTTGAAGTTGCAACTAGGAGTGGCCGGAGGATATATGTATCTGAAGACCTTCTAGATGGAGGATGACGTTACATTTTATCCTTAGTGATATTATCCACCTTGTGGTTATGGCTTACACAGCTAGGTGCAGTTGTATATCTTATCATATGAGAAAGCCATCCCTAAAATGACAGCCCCGGTTTACTTATCGAACATAAACGCAATCGTATGACAACTTCGTAGGACTTATTGTACCGCAATCCGTACGAGTTTTCCTTCTATTGTAATCGTGAAGGAATCACCAGAGCTCAGATAGCAGGCAACAACGTAGATCACTCGGCGTCTACTCTAACAATAAATAGGTGGTTCCAATTTCTAATGAAAACGAAAAAGTCATCCTTAAGATGAGAGCCGCGTTTGCTCAGAGTCTTTCTTTTTTTTTAAGAGAAGTAGCACTTCAGGCAACAATGCCTATTTAGTCAAGTACCGTGCTACATTCTTTCAGGAAAGGGATAGAGAAGAGATGAGACAGGTGGTGAAAGTAGCACTGTGACCATGCCTTCATCAGCCCCAGCGACAGTCAATTTTTATTTTTGTAGTGAAAAAAAAACAAGGTCTGTGTTGGGAATCGAACCCACAACCCCCAGTCTTATAAGCTAGTACACTACCTACTGGCTTACAGGGGCAAAATTATAAAGCTATGAAACCGTAAATTTATGAATCGTCTAATTAACAGTCTGATTTAAATGCTGTAGTGTAACTACTTAACAGAACTTCTTAAGGCGCAATCCGTACAAGTTTTTCGCCTTTGTGTAATCGGGAGGGTAAGGTGAATGAACCACCAGAGAGCAAATAGCAGGCAAAAAATTGGATCTCTCGCGGCGAATCGGCGGTAAAAAAAGGAGAAATGGTTTCAGTTTTTAGTGAACACTTGGGTATGAAACAGTCATCCTTAAGATGAGAGCCGCATTTGGAAAATCCTTACAAGCTTTGCGTCTTTTTGTAATTATGGCAAAAGCGTGAATCTCTCAGGGTAAATCGAGTTTAAGGAAGGCCATGATCCACAATTAATTCTTTCGAATGGGTAAAAAAATCAATAGCGCATCTTTTGTGAACTTATTGCAGCGATTTAAAAAGGATTTGAAAACAAAGACCACATTTGGCTACGAAAAATATTTATTATGTAAAGAATCCATAAATTAGATAACTGCTCCCTCATCCGATGCTCTCTCTGGACTTGGTCCATAGTTAATGCTTTTTGTTTACAAACTTAAGAAGCAATAGCTTGGAGTTTTATTCCGACAATGAAATCATATTACAACAACAAATACCTATTTTTATGACGTCGACAAAATATGTTTTTTGAAGGTGATAAAAAAATTCGAGAGCGTAAAATGTAATGAATTCTTTTTGCCAAAAAAACCTATGTTTCACTACAAAAGTCAGCCGTCTGGTATGAAACTTTTTCAAGCGTGAACTTGGCTGGTTTATTTATTATTAATAAACGACGCTAACAAAGCATATGGAACGATAACGAAGAAGAATTCTGCCAAAGAAATGCGAATATCTTTAAAAATATAAAGAGAGAAAGTGAGAGGGGGAGGAGAAAGAGAGAAAGAGAAAGATAGAAAGGAACATGTATCATGCCAACGAAAGCATTTGAATACATTTGACACAGAATTTAATTAAGAATCTCAAAATCTCTTAACGATTTACTTAAAGAAATCATATGTGAATAATAGAAAAGTACACACAAGTGTATTTTCCATGTTAAGAATCCATGAATTAGACAATGTACTGATCCCTCATCTGCCGCTTTCTACAGACTTAGGCCTCCTTTTGTTGGAGGCTGTTTAATTTTTGAAAGTCATAAAAATTTGGAGTACTTAAAGGGGGAGGAGGGGCTGCGTTAAAATATAAAATGCATTTTTCTTAAAAAAGTTAAGGACTTATTAACACGCATGATCTGCAACTCTTTCTGCGTATATCCATCATGAAGTTGTCCGGCTTATTAATAATAAACAACACTGGCAAAGCTATTCAACGAAAACTTACCCTACCGGAGAAATAAAAATATCTTTAAAAATACAGGGTGTGCGCCGAGAAATATACTACCTTTTTTGCCGCCATTTTGGTATATATTAGTCTTGGCAGTTCATATATGACAGTCGTGAAGTAGACATGTGGCAAATTTATTATGGAAAAATATTCGATGAACCAACGTGTTTTATCGTTAAAATATTTTATTAAAATCAATTATCGATTACTGCAACGATGAGAAAGTTACGTAAAACTTTTGGGAGAAACAACGTGCCAAAAAAAGCACTATTTATCGCGTAGTGAATGATTTGGAAGAAAGAGGGTCAGTAGGTGATAGGCCCAAGCGTGGACCAATCCCTACTGCAAGATCAGCTGAAAACGTTACTGTTGCTCAAAAAAGTGTTCAAAACAATCCATCAACCACAATTCGACGCCGTGCTCAGGAGCTTGGTCTTCAAAGAACAATTTTGCACAAGGGTTTGCATTTGTTTCCATATATGATTCAGTTGACACAAGAGTTTCTTCAACAAGACCATTTACGCCGTCGTACATATCCCAATAGGATATTACAGCTCGCCCATGACAACTCCTATTCGCATGAAAAAACTATAATGAGTGACGAAGCAAATTTTCATTTGAATAAATATGTGAATAAACAGACCATTCGGTTCTGGGGGATCGGAAAATAATTCAACAGTCACCTTTGAATCCATTAAAAGTGACAGTCTAGTCTGCAATTTTGTCAGGAGGAATCATTGGATCTTACTTCTTTGAAAATGAAAACGCCGTAACGGTAACTGATGGGGGACCAATATCGTGATATGATTGAAAACTTTTTAACGCCACAACTGCATGCTTTGGGCTTGATTAACATGTGGTATCAACAAGACGGTGCCACATCACATACAGCCAGAAATACAATGGAATTACTGTGAGATCTCTTTCTACAACATGTTATTTTAAGAAATAGTAATTTTGATTGACTTCTATGATCGCCTGACTTGACTGCTCCGAACTTCTTTTTGTGGGGATATCTGAAAAGCAAGGTTTATGGAAACAAAACTAGAAACATTTGAGCAAATCAAACGGATTTATTCGTGATAAAATTAATGAAATACCGCGTGAAATGTGTGAGAGTGTAATGAAAAATGTGATCAAAAGGGTACAGAGAGAGAGCGGACCTTAACCTGATATGGTATTCCATATATAATTGCCGACATTAAATAAAACATTTATCAAAAATAATAAATGAAAAAAAATATACCCTCCCGGCGGACACTCTATATAAAGAAGGCGCTAGAGAGAGAGAGAAAGATAGAAGAGAATGTGTATTTTGCAACGAAAACATTTAAATATATTTAACGCAGAATTTAATGATTTTAATTAAAAATCTAGTAAATTTTAGGATAATAAATAAATTAATAAATTTTTTAAATATATTTTATTTAACACATTTTATTTAAAAACATGGTTGCATGATAAATACGAGAGTATATAACAATCAGACAACAGGTGGATGTGGATAAGCCCGCCTTGATAGTTTCAAATTACCTAAACACTCCTACAGAAATGTAAACATACACACACACCTTCCAAACTATTTTCAATTTGTTGTTTTTATTTTTTTAATTTACAAGCATCCATCCCTGTCATTGTGTTAAATATTTGATCATTTAAATATAGAAAAAAATCTTTATTTATTTAGTTTCACTGTAGTTTTTGTTTTTGTTTTAGTTTTTTTTTTCTTTTTTGTTCAAGAATTTAAATTGAAGTGTCAACTTTTTAACGGAATTAGTTGTCATTTCAAACAAAAAATAACTCAAATTTAAGAGCTAAAAAGCCAAATGACATTGATTGCCGAAAAAATCTGTTTCGCTTTTGACGGATGTGATTTAAAAGCTGGTTTTTCTTTTATTTTATATTTTAATTATCACCGATTTAATAAGATTTTCTCGGATGCTTTCATTTTTTCAACAAAAATATTTTGTTAATTTTTTTTAAATTTCGTTCAATATATTTTTTTCTTTTTATAAATCTGCATCTGCATTATTTGACATACAATTTAATGACACACGAAGGCAGTCTTAGAATTAAGCAAAACCAACATCTGTTTTTAAATGCTTTGTTTTTATTTAGGCTTGAAGTCAATCGTTTCTTTTCAAATGGAACTCTCTTTTTGTTATAACGGGCAACACCAATAACATGATAGTTTTGACATTTAGTTTTTTGACGTATTCGTAGTAGCTGCATTGGCAATTGTTACAATGAGTTCCATTTTCGCACGAAAATTGCATTAATATAATTTAAATCCATTAGGAAAATGGTAATTCTGTTAAAGTTACATTATGTAAAATTCGTAATATTTTCGGACAACATAATCGTCCTTCTGAAACTGCTATTTAGAATTTGGTCATTAATTTTGTGTCGACAGACTCGAAACGAAATGTGTGTATGCCAACGCGTGTTCCACCGTGTTGTTCGACTGAAAACATCGCAGCCGTGATCTACAGTATTGAAGCAGATCCACATATGTCAATTCCTTGACGTTCTCAACAATTGGGGTTATTCAAAACAACAATATGGCGAATTTTGTGTAAGGATTTGAGTTTGAAGCCTTACAAGCTTCAGCTGGTGCAGGAATTGAAGTCGCTCAATTCGTTCAGGAACAGCCCGCTGATTTTTCTGAAAAAATCATTTTTTCAGACGAAGCCGATTTTCATTTGTCAGGGTATGTCAACAAGCAAAATTTAAACGTTTGGGCTTCTGAAAATCCTAGAGCGATTTTTGAGAAGCCTTGGCATGCTCAACGTGTCACTGTATGTGGTGCGCTATGTGGTTTAGAGGTGTGATTGGATAATTTTTTTTTCGAAGATGAGGCTGAAAATGTGATGCTGGTCAAGGATCCCAGGATTTTGCTATTTTAACTCTAGGACGCTTAGTTTACGAGTAAATTGCTATCGCGAGATGCTAACAACTCAATTTTGGCCTATTATTGACGATAAGTATTTTCAACAGGACGGTGTCACATATTACACAGCCAATGAAACGATAAATTTATTGCAAACCAAATTTCCCAATCGCATAATTTCACAACAATCAGCAGTTAAGTGGCCAGCCAAATCATGTGATTTAACACCACTTGATTATTTTTTGTAGGACTATATTAAGGAGAGAGTCTATACGAACCCAATCGAATTGATTTCACCCTTAAAACTCAAAATCTGTATTGTGATTAACGAAATAGAACCGTCATTTTGCCAAAAAGTGATTAAAAACTTTGATGAAATCGAATTGATATCTGTCAGCGTGGTCGTGGTGGACATTTGCCAGATATCATTTTTCATTCATAATTGCCGAATTTTTCTCTTCGTGACAGAATCAACAAACTTCTTGTTGAAAACCCCTTTCTGAAATATTATTTTATTATTTCGATATTTCGAACATCTTTGGTGTTCTTCATCAGGCAGAACTTAAACACTAAAACTAAAAGAATAAAAATAAATTTCACCATAAAAATGGAAAAAAATTTAATTATTGTTGTTTTGCGTTGAGTAAGGCTGTCCGCTTTCAAAAAGAGCGCAATGCTTGAGAGAAGTAAGTACCAACAATGCCTATTTAGTCAAGTACCGTGCTACATTCTTTAGCAAAGGCATAGAGAAGATATGAGACAGTGGAAGTAGAAGGATAATTACGGGAATGAACTGTCGTATAAGACAGCACAACGACCAGTGACCATACCTTCATCACTGAGCACAGACTACATCTACACTCTCCCATGAACCACGTACGTGCATTATTTGATTAAGTAGAAGGAAGTAGAAGGTGCCCCTGAAGACTAGTAGGTAGTGTACTAGCTTGTCAGTCTGGGCGTTGTGGGTTCGATTCCCAACGAAGATCTTGGTTTTTTCACTACAAAAATAAAAATTGACTTTCGGTGGGACTGCTCAGCGATGAAGGCATAGTCACTGGTCGCTGTGCTGTCTTATACGGCAGTTAATTTCCGACTATCCTTCTACTTTCACCACCTGTTTCATCTCTTCTCTATCCCTTTCCTAAAAAATGTAGCACGGTACTTGACTAAATAGGCATTGTGCCTGAAGTGCTACTTCTCTTCTGAAAAAAAAGAAGATTTGAGGCTAGGAAGTAACTTTTCGAATCATTAAATCTCAAGAATGAAGCTGCTACTCTTGAGCAACGAATTGTAATTATGAAAATTTACTATTAAAATGGTGAAAATACTTTCTAAATTCGAGCAATTTTTTCTCATAATTAGGCTACTTGTAAGACCACTGTGCGTGAGTTAAAAGCTAGATTATAGGCTCACAACATTGTTGCTGAGAGTAGACGAAAACAATATGCTCGCAGTGGCCGTAATGATGCGAACATAGCCGTTGTACAGCAAAGTGTTGAGAATGAGACTGAAACATAAACTTGTCGAAGCTTGCAACAATTGGCATCACTGATGATATTTTTCATAAAGATCCTCATTTTCATAAAGATCTGCATTTCAATTCGTTCAAGAATTAAAGCCGACCTACTAATGCCTGTTTGTTCCCCCCGGGGGCACATGATAGTCTTTTTGGCCCCTGCTATTCCATCTACACTGGTGTCTTGCGGGGTAAAAGGGAGTCCAGGCCCCTTAAAGGCTAGTAGGAGCCACCTGGACAATCCACTATATTTCCACGGCAATCAGTAGGCTCGCAGAGTTCACTTTTTGTCTCTTTAGACATTTAGCTGTTCTCTGGCTGATTATTGAGGTTGGCCCCTATATGGGAGTATCGTGGTGGTTGTGGTTTCGAGGCCCTCGGGAGAGTTTGTGGGTCGGATCATTCAAAATGAACACAATGAATGGTTCAGGTCCAGTGAGTATGAATGCCGTTGTGTTCTTAATTATATTAAGCTTCATGCGTTCTGGACCAGGAGTTGGATAGTCTCCAACTCTTAAGCAAGGAGTAAAGGCTGCGACCTACTTCTAGCCACCATCTGATATGGCTCACTGCCGGTGCAGATGTAAACCTTAACAGGCAAATGCCTGTTTGTAAATTGGCAATTTGAAAACCTGAACAAAACAAGGCATTTTTCAACTAAATCATCTTTAGTGACGAGGCTCGCTTTCAATTAGGCGTTATGTAAACAAACAAAAAAAATATATGAGGCTCACGAAATCTACAGTCCTCGAAAAAACCATTACATCCAAAGAAGTGGACCGTATGGTGCGATTTGTGGTCAGGTGGCATAATCGGCTAGTATTTTTTCACAAATGAGTAAGAAAACACCGTCACCGTGAATTTTTTGCGGTACCAAACCATGATAACCCATTTTTTGTGGCCACAAATGGTTAAGGTTGACACCACTGAGTTCGGTTTCAGCAAGACGGCACCATATAGCCACCCAAAGAATTCAGTTATTGTATAAGATATGTGCGTATAATGTCCGACGGGGTTTGATTTATTTGGGTATGATACTATAGTTTAGAGAGAACACTGAAGATAGCATATAGCCGAAACCGGTATGTTCACAAACCAAATTTGACGCGGGTTGACGTAAAATGATACTCAAATATTGTATAAGAAATTTCCCGGTCATGCAATTTCTTGCATTGGCCATATCAATTGGCCGCTTCGTTCTTGTAAATTAACGCCGATGTATTACTTTCTCTGGGGCCATTTGAAAGACCGGACTTATGTAAACAACTTAGGAACAACAGAAGCTCTGAAAGATGAAACCCGGGTTTGCATTGACGTTGTAAGTAAAGCTTTGTTGGGCTTCAAAATTTTATGATATTTGCCCATATGCTAGAGGCGAACATTTTTTCGACATTATATTCTATTAATAATTCTCATATACTCAATAAAACTGAAGTTGTTGAAAAAAATGTTGTGTTTCAAGCCAATTGACTTTTTAGACTCAAATTTGCCCGCCCAGAATAACTTATGCACCACTGAATTATCTTATGTATTCGAAAAATCTAAGGCGGAAAAAATTAGCAATAATACAAAATAATCGTGTTAAAAAAGTTAAAGCTTAAATTTGCAGTAGCCTTTCAATAAAGAATTGTTCATTTAAAATCCAGTCACCTGAATAAATTTAATTTATTTAAAATTTTGGTTTTTCTAAACTATGGGCTGCATAGTTAAGTAAGATTTAAAAAGAGGCACAGAGTGCCAGGAAGAGAGAGAGAGAGAGAGAGTAGAGAAAGAGAAAAAGCAGCAAAACTGGCTTTTGCAAACATAATTTTTATATAGCAAACGACAATTTGGCAGAACGCACTAAGTGACTTTTTTAAACTTTTATGCTGAAGAGACAAAAATAGTTCCTAAACAATTTTGTTTGGTTTTTAATCTTTACATTTTATTATGACATAAAATAATTATGCGATTCTCAACACCTTTCAAACAATCCCCTTTAAAATCACACTAACAACTGAAACTACCTGCAGAAGCATAGAAGCAGTTTTACGTATTAAAGTGGCACACGTCTACTTTCAGTGCAAATGGTAAGGAAATACCTTAAACAGATTTAGAAATTAGCAAACCTTTTAACAATAAATAAATTTTGAGGTTAAGTCATCCATAATCTCTGTAGTGCATGACAATGCAAAGCGAAAGAAAAATCACATGGAATTCTTAGAAGAAAAAAAAAACAAAAATAAAAACAAAAAGTTATAAAACCCTTATTTTTATGAACCTAAACTAAATAATAACGGTTTATGACTGACTGTACAACAACAAACGATACAAAAACTGTAATTTTATGACAGCAACAGCAGAGTACATCAGAAACAATAATTTAATATTGACTCGTAAAACAGCTGTTGCTCTGCTCGTGTTGCATAAACTAAAGGATTTAATAGAGCATTTAACTGCAGCACTATGGTCGTATAGTTTAGCAAGAGAAAAAGAGAAGGAGGTGTGCCCGGTGATTTACACAGCGTAACCGCACATGAGATTTTTATTGTTTTTCATCAGCTCATGATCATGATTGACTGGCATCGGCTTTTATTCATTGTCGCTGATAATGTCGTCGTTGTTGTGGTTTTTCTACATGAAAGCAAGATCGATTGCAGATGCAATGAGTGTATTTTTTATTAATGTTTGTTACATTATAGTGGCTGAAATGTGTTTTTGTTTGTTTCCTCTTTTTTGCACTTTAAGCTTCTTTCAAGTTGCTTTTAAACTAAAAAATTTTAACTGATTCAAAATTCTAAGACGATTTGTGTGTTGATTCATTTACGAAAGCAATTCGTCATTGCAGGTAAGTGCGCAGTAGAAAAAGTCATAAAACTTAATGCCAGATCTTTTTAAACTGATAATTAAGCAATTATTAAATATTGCAATATTTACACTTAAAGAATTTTGTTTTTTTTTTTTTTCAAACAACAAATTATTATGGGAGCAATTTTTAGTTCTTTATTTTCTTGAGATTTTTTGCTCAAAAATAAATTTTGGTATTTTTATATTTAAGAAAGATTGATGACTTCATATTGCTTTTTTTAATGCGCAAACTAAGGCACCATCATTCTAATTTGTAGCAGTGCGAATAAAACACTTTTGATTTCTTTTCTAATTATAAAAAAAGCTGCACAATTTTTTTTTAAACTCTCAATAATTATTTATTGTATCTTCACGATAAGAAATAACAATAAGTATTAAAATCTTTAATTCTAAAAAAAGTTACATTAGCCCTGACCATGTCTGGCCTAACCTTTTGGGTAAAAAAAGAAAAAACAAAGCAAATATTTCTAAGCATTGAGGATTAAAGCTGCGGTATCCTTCTTTTTTAATCGGCTATGTCCACTATAATCCAAGATATTGCGAGCAAGGAGGTTAGGATGGTCTTCTGCTTCATCAAGTATTTGCCTGCGTATTTGATGATTTCTGTAGTCACCAGCGGTATGTCTAAATCACAATGTATGTTTGAATTTCTGATGTACCATGGGGCGGAAGTTATCAACCGTAAAATTTTATTCTGCATACGTTGGATTCTATCCACGTTTGAAGCTGCGGCAGTGCCCCAAAGTTGGATTCCGTAAGACCATATCGGTTTTAAAATAGTCTTGTAAATTAGAAGCTTACAATCTAGGCTAAGTTTCGAGTTCCTGCCAATGAGCCAATGTAATTGTGTTAGCTTAAGTTTCATTTGTGTTAGCTTTGAGTCAATATGATGTTTCCATGTAAGGCGAAGATCAAGATGTATACCAAGATATCTCACATAAGTATGGTGATAAACAATGTGATTATTGATTCGAACGGGTGAACAATTATCTCTTCGCAGCGTGAAGGTCACATTTTAATAAAAAAGAAATTTATTCTAAAAATCAAGACGTGGTATTAAAATACATTCTTGACGAAGCTCATATTGGAGGTTAATTTTTGGCTCCTTTTTTAACATTGCCGGCCATATGCCACGAATAACACGAACTATTTTGGCTTAATAGGCATCAAATGTTACTGGTTTATCATCGGAACCATTGAATTCATGTAGAGAAATTAAGTCAAACAACGACAGATCCATTTCTCGAAATCAACTTATAGCCCAAGATTAATAGCGCAACTCTGTTTCGCGCGGATCTATGTTATGGTTTTTCTTAAGAGAAATAACACTTCAGGCAGCAATGCCTATTTAGTAGAGTATCGTACTACATTCTTTAGGAAAGTGATAGAGAAAAGAAGAGACAGGTGGTGAAAGTAGAAGGATAGTTACGGAAATTAACTGTCGTATAAGAGACAGCACAGCGACCAGTGACCATGCCTTTATCAGTAAGGCAGCCCCACCGACAGTCAATTTTTATTTTTGTAGTGAAAAAACAGGAATCGAACCCACTAACCGCAGACTGATAAGCTAGTACACAACCTACTAGCCTACTAAAATACACTAAAATATACTAAAATATATTAAATAGCAGCCTATCTATGTTATTTATACATACAATACGCATATAAGAAGCTCGTTAATAAGAAAAACTCGGCTATAAGAAACAATTTTCCAGACACCATGTACATTTACATACATATAACTAAGTGCTAAATAATCCTTATATAAGAAACTCGCTTATTAGAAAAACTCTGTTGTAAGAAATAAATTTTTATGAAAAATTATATTCCTTCCATAAAAAATTGTACGTGTATAAGAAAGTATTCGCACAATGAAATTTTTTCAATTTGGGGAAAATAACTGGTGCAAATGAAGTCGTTGATTTTTGTGTAATCAGCCGGCTTCGTTGTTTTTATTTATTTTGTGTAAAATGTCGTCGAACAAAAGAAATGTTTTGGTCAATTAAAACCAAAATTAAAATATTAGATTCTTATAAACGTGGAAAAACCCGAAAAGATATTTGTAAGGAGTTTAAAATAGCAGAAAGCACTTTGTCGAAAATGGAAAAAAACTCAGAGGTACTTATGGCAAACAAATATTCGGGAAAAAATTTAAACATTAAAAAGAACAGAAAATCGCAATATGAAATTCTGAATAGAACTATGGCCAAATGGTTTGCGCACATGGCTGAAAAAAATACAATTATTACTGGACCAATAATTCTAGAAAAAGCAGAACAATTTGCAATTCAGTTGGGCATTGATTTTAAACCAAATTCGGGATGGTTACATCGCTGGAAAAAGCAAGAAAATATTAGGTTCAGAAACGTTCATGGAGATGCCAGTTCCGCCGACGTCAAAGAAAACGTCCTTCCAAATAAGTTAACTGAATATGAGCTTGACGAAATCTATAATGCCGATGAGTCGGCATTAATGTACAAGGCTATTTCTAATAAAATATATGCACCAGCTAATGCAAACGTTTGCGGACAAAAAGTTCCAAAAAATCGCTTAACATTGCTTTTTATCTGTAATGCTACCGGTTGCGACAAGCACCTTTTTTAATTGGAAAATCGAAAAATCCTCGATGTTTTCGTGGGAAGCAAATCCCTGTGGCCTACAAATTCAATATCAAAGCCTGGATGACCAGCATTATATGGTGCGAGATAATAAGGGAGCTGGATGAAATCTTTGCAAAGAAGAATAAAAAAATTTTGTTGCTGATTGATAATGCATCTTGTCATAAATTAAACTTTACTCCAGGAAACGATGAAGTATTGTTCTTGCCACCTAACACCACAAGCTTTATTTAGCCATTGGACCAGGGTAAAATGCTTTTGGTTTTAGTTATATTAAGTCCACAAGCTAATTTGTAATTTTTTTCTTTCAACAGGCATCATCCATTCGTTCAAAGCGCAGTATAGGAAGTGTTTAACTCGCAAGCAAGTATTAGCGTTTGAAAGCGGTCGTATGGATACTTTTTTAAAAAAGTTTAGCATTTTAGATGCTTTGTATATTGTGAAACGGTCTTGGTGGCTTGTAACACCACAAACCATAAGAAATTGCTTCAAAAAATCGGGAATTTCGAAGGTAATGGTATCCGAAGAAGTATGTCAAGATGAAACGGACGAATGTGATGAGGAGTACTTTTGTAATGATTTTGATGGCGAAGAGAAAGACTGCTTCGGAGAAATTAATGAAGAAGAACTAATTAATGAAATCCTCTGTAAGGAGGTTAACGAGATGGAAAAAGAAGAAGAAGAAGCACCCGAAAAGCCAAAAAGAGAGGATGTTATTAAGGCCTTCTTCATTCTCAAAGAATATTTAGACGTTGACGAAGGCCACGGTTCAATTTGTAAATTAGAAGCTATTCTCTTCAAAACTCGTGAAAAGGAGCTCGTCCAAAAGAAAATTCAAGACTATTTTCAGTGCTAATAGTAGTTTTAAGTAAACAAATTTTTTTAACTATGTATTCGTATTTACTTCTAACTGATTTCTCAGCAAATGTTATTTTAAAACTATGGATTAATATTTGTTTACCAAATTTATTTATTACTTATCTATTATATTTACCAAATGTGATTTTAAGTGAAGTGCAATCACCTGTTTTGTTTTTGCAATGTTTTTACGTACATATAGATTTGTACAATGTATATTTGTTGGATAAATAAAAGATATGTCGTACAAAATAATGTGTATTAATTTTATTTTTTAAATATTGTTTCTGACGCATATAAGAGAATATCTTTCCTATATGCCTGTTCTCTTTATAAGAAAGCTCACATATAAGAAACAATATCTGTACATTTTCAGACTTTCTGATAGTAGTATTCAACTGTATATTCAAGCGAAAAACCCTTGATTATTTTTGGGATAATGAGCGCTGCGGCTTCATACCGTTTTTTTTTTGATGTAATGGAGTCTATTTAGGGTCGGCTGTGGGTTGCTTTCACACCAATAATTTTCTTAATTTACAGAGCCTGTTAAGCCGAAATTTAGCACCATCTCTGAACACAATTTTGCCAAAAATATCTGATCAGATTCTAAGTGCTTCTTTTGCAAAATAAATTTGCAAAATTGATGGCATTGTTCCAGCCTTAATCTATTCATGTCTTTTATACTGATTATAAATGCGAAAAGAGTTTCTTTAGCAGTTAGCAGTTCACTTTCATCAGTTCTATCGGACTTTAAAAAAACACATGATTTCAAATTATGTATTTTAATTTAATAATAGAGAAGAGAATTGAGTTAATTGAAAAGAAGAAAATAGAACACTCTACTCTACAGATTAGAACATGTCTGCACATCGAAAGCGCTTGCAGTTCATACTGAACAAATAGCCAGCAAAGACAGAAAAGAATGACAACAGTATGACATTTACTGGTGGAAAAAATCCAAATAAGTTAATACCAGAAAATAAAACACTTTATGCGATATAAATAAGCATTAACTCTTTTTTTCTTTAAGCTTTGGCAAATTTGAGGTTAGAAAGTAAATTGGTTTAAACACACACACACACACTTCTTTTAATAACTTTAGTTTTATTCTTCTCAGTGTAGAGTAGAAGTAGGAGAATTAATAATGGAGTATGATGTTGGGCAAAAGTTCACCTCTATTAGGTTAACAGACGTCCGGTCGTTTCACAAAATTTCGAAGTACATTTTGCAATAAAGTTTCTTTTACCTGGATATGATTTTACGTTATTCCCGCATCAACTTTGGTTTGTAAACAGATCGGTTTGGGCTATAAGCCATCTTTAGTGTTCTCTTCTCTCTATACTAATTGTTTTTTATCGTCAGCTGTCTTAATATAGTTTGTCTTGTTCGTCTCTTACCTCGTCAATGCAACACCGACTTTCAGCAGTTGTCTGTAGGCTGTTCACGTAAACCCAGTCTTTCTTTAGAAAATAATCTATTGGTACTAAATCACAAGAACAATGTTGCCAATTGACGTTGACAATTTGAGAAGTTACGAGACTGGGAAATTTTTCATGCAATAACTTAATTGTTTGGATAGCTGTGATACTTGTGGCAATATACGGTCACTTTCTTTAAATGCAATGTTTTTTTCGAGGACAACTTGTGGATTTTGTGAGGCCCATATGCAACAACTTTGTTTGTTTGTTTAAATAACCGCTTAAATAAAAATAAAGAAGAATTTCTTGATATTCTTCCGTTGTTTTCGTTCTGTTTTTCAAAAAGCCAATACACAAACCTTCGACTTAAACTATGGTCGATCGGCATTAATTCTTAAACCAGTTGAACTCTATAAACGTGAAGATAAAGATCTTCATAAATAATAGTGGGCCAAGCTACTCTAGTGATGGCCAATAAGTAGATGTTTCAGGCTTATTCTCAACATTTTGCATTACTACGGCCACTACGATTGTTGTCTTTTATCAGCAACAATACTGTGAGTCTCGTATTAATCGGTTAAAGTCCGAGGCAAAGCTGCTCAAATTTTACGGTGATACAGGGAAATTTTCACCATTTTATAGTAAATTTTCACAATTGAAATTCTTTCTTCAAGAGTGAATTGTTAAAAGATGACAGTTTAATTTTTTTGATATTTAATCATTTGACAGACAATTTATTTTCTAACTTAAAATTTGCCCTAGCGTTATTTTAATTTAATAAAAAAGAAGAAATTCTCTTCAAAAGAATTAATTTAAAAGAAGACAAAAGAATATTTTATACGACATAAACAAGCGTTGACTCTTTTTTTGTAAACTTATTATACTTCAGTATATTTCCCTAAAATAGAATTTTGTTATAAAATGAACTTCTTGTTGAACATGAATTATTGCGACATATTGGCAGCCAGTTATAAGGAATAAGCTAGAGATGACAACCATTATGAATTCAGATTTTGTACTCTATTCAACGAAACGGCTAAAGAAAATCTTTAAAATAGATTAACTAAAGATTTTTCTTTAACAGGTATATTACGCATAGATTTTTTGTTTGGTTGTGAAAGAATTGTTTTTCCTTTGTTTCTATCTTTTCCGATAGATGGCGCATTAGAACGCTTCATATCAAATAACCAATCAGTGCCATAGCTTTCCATGCACTTAAACTTGAATCGAACGATTGTAATTAATTATTTCTTTTTTTTATAAATATAATAATATATTCTATTTTAATTCGGGATTATTTCTTATTTATACGTTTTCCAACAAGATGGCATCATCAGAAACTGACATGAGGGAAATTAGAAAAAAAAAAATAATTATAAAATTAAATTTAATGTACGTTAATATGTGCTTGACTCCTTTTAAATTTTATGATATTCTCATAAAATATTTATTATTAAAAATATATATTTGAAATGTGTTGCTGCGGGGGAAAGCATATCCATTTGGTCATTTCGCTACTGCTCATATAGATCTTGATACCGTGAAATAACTTCCAAATGAAATAACTCTCAAAAAAAAAAATTAAATAATTCCTAACAAAAAATTTAAAAATCCCATGCAAATTGGGAGGTTACTTCATAATTTTTCATTAGGAGTTATTTTATTTATTTTGAAAATTGGGAGTTATTTCATTTTTATTGGGATTTATTTAATTGTACTGAAATTGCTTTTCAGTTCATTCAGATAATATTATATTATTTTTTAGAGTCGTTTAATTTTTTAGATTTTAATATCTCCTCCATGGTATATTAAGCATAGCCAGCCTTTGGCCGAGCTGAAAGATTTTCTCCTCTATGGTATTTTGAACACCGGCTTCTCTAACAAAATATTTTTCTCCTTCAACGTGAAGGTGTGGTAAAGAAGTTAGTTCATTTTAATGAATTAGGAGAATTAGAACACTGAAGATGGCAAACAGCCGAAACCGGTTTGTTCACAAACCAAATTTGACGAGGGTCGACGGAAAACCGTACCCAAATAAATTTAATTTTTTTTTTTTTTAAAGAGAAGTAGCACTTCAGGCAACAATGCCTATTTAGTCAAGTACCGTGCTACATTCTTTAGGAAAGGGATAGAGAAGAGATGAAACAGGTGGTGAAAGTAGAAGGATAGTCGGAAATTAACTGCCGCATAAAGACAGCAAAGACAGCTGAGCAGCCCCACCGACAGTCAATTTTTATTTTTGTAGTGAAAAAAAACCAAGGTCTTCGTTGGGAATCGAACCCACAACCCCCATAGTACACTACCTACTAGCCTACAGGGGCACCTAAGGACTTATTCCATTATTCTGGCTACAAAGAAAACTTTTAGTCAGCGAAGCCGATGTTTGTTATACCACAGAGAATAAAATCCTTCCGCCTGGCCGAAGGCTGGCTATGCAGAAAACTTTTGCTAAACGGAGCTGGTGTTTGTTATACTATAGAGGTTAAACCCTTCCATCTGTTTGAAGGCCGCCTACACAGACCGGGATGGATCAATGATCTCTCTATGGTATATGGAAGACCGGCTTCGCTAACAAAATAATGTCTGTATAGCCGGCCTTTGGTCATATATTTATGATATTGGACCTCTTTCATCGGGAGTGAAAAGGTTAAAACAGTTAAACAGTGTCCGGGTGCAAATATAATTTCTATTGGGAGTTATTTCATTTTTGTTAGGACTTATTTCATTTGGGAGTTATTTAATTTTTTTTTGTAAAAATATTTTTATTTTGCATTAACGCTTAAGCTTTTGGGTCTTATTTCATTTTGGCTTTGGGAGGTATTTCGTTTTTTTTTTTTTTTAATTTGGGAGTTATTTCAGTTTTGTTGGGACTTATTTCATTGGGAGTTATTTCATTTGGAAGGTTTTTCACGGTACCATCAATCTTCAGTGGATTTTACCACAAAAAATTTTATTTAATTTTTGTTCTAACTTGTGTTATTTTCATATTATGCTATGCACCGAAATGTTAAAAATTAAAAATTATTTAATTAGAATATTTACCAAAAAAAATTATATAAAGAAAAGAAACTAAAACGCAGAACCCAAAATGATTTCGATTGTTTTAAAATTAAATTAAAGATAATTTCTCACACTGTATTTCTCAATTGCTTTTAAGAAAATTAAATTTTGCAACTGTTTTGCATAACAGACATTTTTTAATATTGCACACATTTTATTAAGGAAATAAGACAGATTTTCATTTAAAAAAATGCCAATATTTTTTATTTTTTATGCAAAAATATGGTTTAATAAAATTTAATGTTCAGTAAAGAAGAAAAACCATTTCTTTCAAATCTTAAATCGTAATTTATGATGTAAATGAATGAAAAGACGTTTGCTCTGGCTCAAAAGCTGGGTGTGGTGATAGCTTTTAGTCAAATATTAAATTTGACATTTTTTTACATTTAATATGCGGTTCTATTGAAAAGTGTCATATAAATTTCAAAAAAAATTATTTTAAAAATACTTTTTTTTAATTTTCCAACCATATTTTGATGTTTTGTGGACATTATTCGATTTGAATTTTCCTGCATTGAAAGTGAAGAGGACCTCCGTAGGAAGTTTATTCCACATACGGACTGTTCTGCCAAAAAAACGAATTATTCCAGAGAAACGGGAACAAGTTCCCTAATTTCGTTATATCAGTGTACGCGATCGAACAGTATCAGAATCGGCTCAGAATCGTATTTTATTGGCCAAGACTCTGTAACTTTTTTTAGTCCATAGATAATATCTTAAGCTTTTATCGAGTTAAATAAAAATCTTAAAATATATCTCCGTTAATAATAAGAATTTCGAGAAAATAAGCTTAATTCGTGATTACCTACTAATTTTACAAAAAATTGATTTTTATATGTATATATAGCAACGGCTTCCCTGGCATAATCACCAAATTTTTTAGTATTAATTTGTCACTGCACGCAAGTACTTCATTAATTGTTTTAAATCTTGAAATAACATCTATATCAACACCTGTTATATCAGATGTAGTTTCGGGATCCAAAAAGAATCTTCTTGCGGTATTGCCATCGTTTGTATTACCTGATCCTTGTTTTGGTTGATCTATAATTAGCCCATGTTTGAGAAATGCATCTTGAACTAGTTTATTTCTTACTGATCCTGAAGATCCAAAGCCCAAATCATAGCTAATTTTTAGTAAGTGTTCCATAAACCTTATTCTCCTCTTATGTAGCGGTGATGGATGGTTACGATTTTTTGTCCTTTAAAATTTATACACTATTAAAATTCAAGTTTTACGAATATATAGTGGTTTCAAATTTATTACATAACACCCTAACTACAAATTATACAGGGTACTCAAATATCATTTGTGAAAAACAACAGTCCATCCAACATAAGAAAAAAAAACGCAGCCCATTTCAGAACAATAATAGTTTTCAAGAAATCGTAATTAATATGAGATCAAATATTACAATTTTGTTTTATTTCTAAATTAACTTAAATTCTTTGCTTCTAGCAGCATGCCACGCCTACTACTGCGAATATTTTGCCAACATTTTTCGGCTACCTAGGTTTTGATCTGTTTCCTTTCTGATGGCATAACAATTTTAAGAATCTATGCCAAGAAAAAATATAGGTTTTGGCCAATGAAAATTAATTCTGAGCCACCGTGCGCCAGCCCATACATGGGAGTTGTGTTCAATTTTTGGACGGATATATGTAGTCGAAATAAAAAGTACGAAGATCGGATGGATTAGAGTATCTCTTGCACCATTTTAGAAAACCAAGACACTTGAAAGCTTCTTTAGAAATCTGAAAAATGTATTTAGTCCATCGAATATCACACTAAATTTTCATGCCAAGAACATAAAGAGCTTCCGATTCCACAATACTTATATTATCCACAGTAACAGGTGCAGCACCATTTGCTAGCACAAATTTATTTATTATTATTATTAAAATCAACTCTATCCACACGACCCCATTCGTAGATTGTTGTGAGATCATAATTGAGCCTTTTGGAACTCACCTTCTGCTGGTTCAGTCTATTACTAAACGAATACGAATGATAAATGGTGCTGTCATCTGCCTGAGTAAAACTTTGCCTTCTCCAGCATCAAATGCTGCATCAAAACTTTTTAACTCTGCAGACTTTATCTAATCCGTAAAAAACTTATTCTATTCATGGTTAACCGGCACTTCTGGTCTTCTTGGAACCAAAAAAAAAAACATGACTTAAGAGAAGGATTGACCAGGACATCTTCATTACAATCAAATAGTAAATTTTGCATGTAAAAAAGAAGAAATTGGAAACAAGCTTGTCTTATCATGCGAATCGCTTGCTGCATAGCTTTTTTTAATTCATTTCAAAATAATAAAATAATTAAACAAAATATTTTGCTTTTGCTACAGAATCTATTTCAGACATAAAATATATCAGTCATGATATAGCAGACTGTCATAACTTATAATTTTTCACTTTGCAGCAAAATGTCTTAAAGGAAAGAATAAATAAATTTAAGGAAGGCCATTTTATGCACGTGTGTATACACATGATATTTGTATCTTTAGTTTTGTACATGTCCATACCTGTGACTGCCTGTATGTCTCTATGTCTCTCTGTCTGTCTGTTTGAGTTTATGAATAATTTCCGGTTTACCTAATTTCGTTTAAAAACTTTTTAATCTAAATATTGCCATTTTCAAATTATGCACATATTTACAAAAGGTCGAAAAATTGCAACAACAACAACATATTAAATCAAAAATAACAAATCTTTGTTTGCTCCAACACAGCGAACATTAAGAAACAAATCCTTTACCTCAACATCAACATCATTATCATCATGATCTGTTACAAAAATTTAAATATTCAAAACTCAAGTATTTACCTTTCGGTAAAATATTTCTCAAATATGCAAAATAAGCCAAAGAAAACTATTTGAAAACATATTAGTTTGTTAAGAAAAGTACGGCATAAAAATATTGTAGTTTTTTCCACATAAGTATCGTCATTTTTTAAACTGACCAAAATATGACGGTGAACAGAACACAAAAAAAGGAACTAGGAAAAAAATGGAAATAAAATTGACTTCGAATGCACATGCGTATGCGTGTTTGTTTGTATATTTCCCGTTCGCTTTTTCAAAACTAGGGTTTCGATTTGAGTTTTGCTTTTTAAAAATATGTTATTTTTAAAGAGAACAACTTTTAAAATAGTAACTAGTTACAAATAGTTTTTCTATCAAAAGTACTTAAAAAAAACCATATTAAAAGTACTTTACCAAAAAGTACTTTACCAAAAAGTACTTTATTAAAAAGTACTTTACTAAAAAGGACTTCATTAAAAAGTTCTTCACCAAAAAGTACTTTATTGGAAAGTACTTTACCAAGAAGTACTTCATTAGAAAGTACTTTGCCAAAAAGTACTTCATTAGAAAGTACTTTACTTAAAAATAACTTAAGTAAACAGCATTTAATAAAAATTGATTTATTAAAAAGTATTTTACCCAATACTACTTTATTAAAAAGTACTTTTTAAAAACACATTTCGAATTTGCTTGAAAAGCTAAATATAAAACAAAACTTTTTAATAAAAAGGTTTATTTAATATAATTATAATTAAAAATATATATTTTTTTACAGAGAACAATTTTTAAAATAAACTAGTTACAAATAGTTTTTCAATAAAAAGTACTTAAAAAAATCATATCAAAAGTACTATACCAAAAACTTCTTTAGTAAAAAGTACTTTACCAAAAAGTACTTTACCAAAAAGTACTTTACCAAAAAGTACTTTTACAAAAAGTTCTTCACCAAAAAGTACTTCGTTAGAAAGTACTTTGCCAAAAAGTACTTCGTTAGAAAGTACTTTGCCAAAAAGTACTTCGTTAGAAAGTACTTTGCCAAAAAGTACTTCGTTAGAAAGTACTTTGCCAAAAAGTACTTCATTAGAAAGTATATTACTTAAAAATAACTTAAGTAAACAGCATTTAATAAAAATTGATTTATTAAAAAGTACTTTACCCAATAGTACTTTAATAAAAAGTACTTTTCAAAAACACATTTCGAATTTGCTTGAAAAGCTAAATATAAAACAAAACTTTTTAATAAAAAGGTTCATTTAATATAATTATAATTAAAAATATATATTTTTTTAAAGAGAACAATTTTTAAAATTAAACTAGTTACAAATAGTTTTTCTATAAAAAGTACTTAAAAAAATCATATCAAAAGTACTATGCCAAAAACTTCTTTATTAAAAAGTACTTTACCAAAAAGTACTTCGTTAGATAGTACTTTGCCAAAAAGTACGTCATTAGAAATTGCTTTGCCAAAAAGTACTTTATTAGAAAGCACTTTACTTAAAAATTACTTAAGTGAACAGTACGTTAACAAAAATTATTTTATTAAAAAGTACTTTACCAAAAAGTACTTTTGAAAAAAGTACTTTTCAAAAACACATTTCGAATTTGCTTGAAAAGCTAAATATAAAACAAAAATGTTTAATAAAAAGGCTTATTAAATATATTTATGTAACTTTTTGTATGAAAGTATTGTTACTTTTTTTTAACGTACTTTTAATAAATTATATGTACTATAACAAAGAGTCTTCTTTTTGTAACTAAGCTGCTATATGTGCCTTTATGGTACTAAAAGTACTTTTTAGTTATATATAATCTTTATAAATATGGCAGGTTACTGTCTACATAAAAGCCTTGTTTTTATTAACAGAGGTTGTTCATCTAAAAGTACTTTTACAAAACTGAATTAAGCAAAATACGATTTTTAATAAAAAAAATACTTGTACTTTAAATGTACATTTTTATTTCTAGAATTTATTTTTATTGTAAAATTTTCTAAATACGGCATTGTATTTCTTCTTTTCATGGTACCTTCCACATAAAATATTTTTTTTTATTTCAAAGACAGTTTTTTTACAGATTTCCATAAAAGTACTTTGGATGGTACTTTTTGCAGAAAAAAACACTTAGTAATTAACAGAAATCAATAAATTCCCAGAACATTTAGCTCAACATATTCACTTTGGGTTTTGCATTTGGTAGAATAACAAATAAAAACTGACTGCTACCGTCAGACGTTTTCTACAACACTATGAAAATTTTAGGACGACCGTTCCACGGATGTAGGCTACCATCTTCCCAAAACCAAGCAGACTTTCTTTTTTTGTGGAAATTAAAAATATACAATACTTTCAATAAAAAAAACTTAAGTTACATGAAAAAGAATGATTAATTTTTTTTTTTTAAAAAGTACTTTTAGATAAAAAATAGTACATTTTATGGCAGACTGCGTTTTGTGTTAAATGATTTTATAAAAAAACTTTTTGTTAAAACTTACTTTCTGAAAAACCTACTTTATATAAAAAGTGATTGATTAAAAAGTACTTTTTGTAAAAAGTACTTGATTAAAAAGTACTTTTTGTAAAAAGTGATTGATTAAAAAGTACTTTTTGTAAAAAGTGCTTGATTAAAAAGTACTTTTTGTAAAAAGTACGGTTTGTAAAATGTTCTTTTTTAAAAAAATTACTTTATTAAGAAGCACTTTACTAAAAAGTACTTTTTGTAAAAAGCTAATGCTAAAGTACTTTATATAAAAAATTTATTGAACAAAATTTATTGAACTTTTTGAAAATTCTACACTTTTAGCAGAAACTCTTATTTCTCTTAAGTACATAAAAGCCAAAAAGTTGGTTAAAATAATTCCAAAAAAAACAAAAAAACGAAACAACAAGGAAAAACTAAAATACAAACTTGACTTGTCCATATTTTAACCCTGGCAATTCAAACCTCAACCATTTAATGTACAGAGATGAGAGTAGAAAACCACATTATGGTCTTCTTTCTACAAGACTGTTGCAAATCGATTCCTGAACAAATTAAAACATTTCAAGATTTATTCGCCAACCTGTCAAAAGTTCGTTTGGCGCTCATACAACAAAAAAACCAAAAAAATAAAAAAAAGTAAAATATTTATTCATTCATATAACAAATACAGATAAACAGACGGACAGACAGACTGATAAACATAAATTCAGACATAATTCCAAAAAAACAAAAAACCAGCAAATGAAACCAATACAAAATACAAGGAGAGAAAAACTAAAAGTTTGTTTTTTTTCCCAGTTGTTTTATTGTTGTTTTTGTTGTTGTTAAAAACTCAAAGGATATTATTCTTTTTCAATGATTTGTAAAAAGACTGTTTTGTTGTTATTTGCTTTTTTCGATAGATGTTGGTTGGTTGGTTGGATGGCTGGTTGGTTGGTTGCTTGGTTGGTTTATGCCGCTTGGCTGTTTGATTTAGTTGGTTGGTATTCCCTGCTGCGTTTTATATTTGAATTGTATTCTTTTCTACTTTGTACTTTATGAATTTTATTTATTTTTTTTAATAAGTCATATGTTGCATTATTAAAAGACTTCCGGCGTTGTTTTTTGTTTTTGTATTCTTTTTTTTGTTACTTTATCATTTGAAACTTATTTTTCATATTTCTTCTTCCTTTAAAGCCAACTCTCTGGTTCTTTACTTGCAATTTTTTATGAAAATTGTCTTAAAACAAGAAAATATATTTCTGTGTTTTTTTTTGTTTCGCTAAAGGTGAAATAGCAATAAGAATAATATGATCTGAATGTGTACAACAAACTAAAAAAAAACAAAAACAACAAAACGTTGAAAAATAGTCTGTCATAATATTTTTTGTAATCGCATGCATGCGTATATTGTGCATGAAAATTATAAAGAAGAGCGCGAAGAATACCGCGTTCATACGTTTGAATTTTGTGGAGAAAACTATTAATAAATGAAAACAATATTCTAAATTATTCTTTTAATTTCATTTCAAATGTTTTTTGTTAGAATTTAATTAGGTATACAAGTTTGGTAGATTCACTTTGTTGAAGGCTAAAGAAATGGCCATCTCTGATGCATCATAAAAATTTTCGCCATCAAACTAAATGGTGGACTAATTTGAGATTAGGAAATAAATTGTCTCTCAAATGATTAAATGTTAAAAGTTAAGGCTTAACAATAATATGCATAAGCTGGCTTAAGCTAATGTCAAAAATTGAACGAAAAGTATGTCACATGCTTAAGCAAATCATTAAAGACTTTTAGGTGGCTATATTGTACTTAGATGAATATAGAAATTATTATGCACAGTTGCATATTTGTTTTATTCGTACTTTTGCAAAAAAATAATTTCTTTCTAAATAAATGAAATTAATTAACAAAAATGAGCTTAATAATCATATTTTGTATACTTAACACTGTCCTTATACAAATTTATAATTTTTTTTTAATAGCTTTAAGAAAATTACGAAAGAAAAATTACACATACTTCGCTACTAAAAAAAGCAACCGTGTGCGTCATTGAATTTATAAACAATAAAAAATAAAATTTGGTTTAAAATTGTGTGTTAAATAAATGCAAAAGAAATTAATTAAATTAAAGGCCCTTAATATAAGTTCACACTTGTGTTTTTGAACGCGTTTAAGCAAAATGTTTTAAAATTTAAACACAGCCGTTCACACTATAATTGAGTTGTTTAAGGCTAACGTTTTAACTACTTTTTTATGTTAAAAATGATTTTTTGTAGTGAAAACAGCCGTTTTAGTTGGGAATCAAACCCAAACCCCAGACTGATTAGCTAAATACACTACTTATTAGCCTACAGGGGCAAAAACGCATTTAGCACGTCCCAAAATTAAATGAAAATCAGAGTTGTATTTGGAATTTACATGTTTAACGAAGTGTTTAAATCTAAAACAACTCATTTGAGATGTTTAAAAAAACACGTCAATGTACGGTAAAACATTTCAAAATCGACGTGTTTACTACTTAAACAACACGATTGAGATGTTAAACACGCTAGGTGTGAATATAGTATAACTTATTAAACTCCAAGGTTGAGTCTAGTTCTTAAACGTTATCACGAATACTACACAATAAAGATTCACACTGTAAAAAAGTAAAAAATATTCAATATAAATGTTTATACCGGCGGTGTGCGAGAGAGCTTTTCAAAAACATCATAGGCAATAGTGCCCATTCCACAGCCAGATAGAGCTTCCATCATCTTCATTGCCGAGCAGAAACGTTCCCGTAATAACTTCCATCTGTATTTCTACTCTGCGACTTTATACAATTCATATCAGTATGGAAATGAAAAACGCAAACAAAATTCTTCTGGGTGTTACCACTTTTACTGCATTTTTCTGCTGCTTCTTTTCATGCTCGTTACTTTCAATTGCCGTTATAATAAAACGCGTCTCTTTTGTCATATAAGCAATTATTTCTTAGTACGTTTTCTATTAAATTTAGATAAAATATTTTTTTTTGCTTTCGTCCGCCATTGGAATTTGTTTACTAATATATCTATAACGCAATGCAAAATCATCTGTTTCCATACGGAATGTGCGATCAGTTTCGTACTTTGCTTAAGCAAATGATATTTGACGAAACTTGACAAAAAGTTTTATTGAGTATATTATAGTTTGCTACATATGATTATTAGGTATTTGCACAGTTGTTTAAGTTGCCTTAAGCTAGCATATGCAGGCCTTTAGGTTGTGTCCTTTGACATTTTTTAGTAAAAGTTTGGGTAATTTTAAACATGGAACGTTACACTCTTCACCAAAGAATTTTAGTTGTAAAAGTTTACTACCAAAATGGTGAAAATTTTACTCTATCACTTCATAAAATTCTAGTAGCATTTTCTCGTAACCAGATTTCTTTGAAGCCGCTAACAATCCTCGAAAAATTTTTATATCCAAAGAAAGTGACAACAAAAATGGCCGTATCATCGGTTCATTGAAAATGAGGAAAAACACGCTGTTACCGTGAATTCCCTGCGCTACCAAACGAAAATAACCAACTTTTTGTTTTTTTAAACAATTTAAAATACAGTTATTGCATAGGACATTACCCGATGCATAATTTCTCGATTTGGCGATGTCAAGTGCCCGCCTTGTTCTTGTGATTTAACGCCGCTGAATTATTTTCTCCGCCATTTGACAGACTGGGCTTACCTAAACAACCCACAATAAACTGACTCTCTGAAAAATCAAATTCGATGCTGCATTGACGAGAAGAACAAAGTTTTGTTACAAAATTTACGTCAAAAATTTTATGAAAAGAGCGAGTGCTGCAGCGGGAATCGCCTCAATTACTGTTCGAATGGATTGCTTTAAATCATCCAAATTTGTTGGGTTTCTTTTGTAAACTTTTTCTTTGCAATAACCACAAAAAAAAAATCAGGTACAGTGTGGTCAGGAGACTTGGGAGGCCAACGGAAAGTGGAGTTTATTGAAATCAGTTTATTGGGGAATTTTTGCCGCAATTCTGGCATAACAGGCGTGGCTTTGTGACAAGTTGCTCCATCTTGTTGAAACCAAACAGAGTTAAAAGGGATTTTCTTTCGGCGTAATTATGGAAAGAAAAATTCTTTCAACATTACTTCGAAAATATAAGGCCCAACAATGAACTTTGAAAAAACTGTCCCCCCGGGGGCACATGATAGTCTTTTTGGAACCTACTGTTCCATCTAGACTGGTGTCTTGCGGGGTAAAAGGGAGCCTAGGCCCCTTAAAGGATAGTAGGAGCCATCTGGACAATCCACATATTTCCACGGGAAGCAGTAGGCCCCAGAGTTCACTATTTGTCCCTTTAGACATTTAGCTGTTCTCTGGCTGATTATTGAGGTTGGGCCCTATATGGGAGTATCCTGGTGGTTGTGGTTTCGAGGCCCTCGTGAGAGTTTGTGGGTCGGATCATTCAAAATGAACACAATGAATGGTTGAGGTCCAGTGAGTATGAATGCCGCCATGTTCTTAATTATATTAAGCTTCATGCGTTCTGGACCAGGAGTTGGATAGTCTCCAACTCTTTAGCACTTCGAGCTTTTGAAGTTGCAACTAGGAGTGACCGGAGAGGGCACGGATTCGAAGGCCTCCTAGGGCGAGAATGGCGCTACATACCATTCACAGTGGTTTGACCACCAGCTGGTAAGGGCTAACTGCCAGGTACAGATGTAAATCAGATCACGCATTGTGACACAAAGTGGTTTTAATTGCATCTGATGGAGTATCTGTCGGTTAAAACTACTCCATATTCGACAATTTTGTTTGTTAACATTGCCGTTTAAATCAAAATGTGCCTCGTCAGACATAAAAATGCAATTCAAGATGTTTTCATTCTCTGATGCCGTTTGAATGATCTTCTTACAAAATTCCAAGCGAATCAGGAAATAACTTGGGTTCAGTTTGTTTGTTAATTGAATCTTATATGGAAATAAGTTTAAATCTTGGTGCAAAATTGTCTGCAGTGACTGTCTGCTGACACCCATTTAAGCAGATACGCTCCTTGTCGAAACTCGAGGTTGGATGTGTATGGCAGCAGCTACAGCAGTAATAGTTTCCTGCGTCCGAACTGAGGTATCTCGATGATAAGGCCTTCTTGCGATTGTGCCACGCTCGGCAAAATTCTGCGCGAGCCTCATTGTAGTCCATCTGCTAGGAGGAGTGCCACCAAACGTGTCCTATATTCTCTTTGGATGGAAACTACGTAGTCTAAAGCGTGAAAGCGTTGCACTATCCAAATTCTTGTTCCATTGTCCCACTTCTTCATTTTAGTTAAATTTAAAGCTCAATCTATAAAATAAAATAAAAATGGAACAGGTTGGTTACACAGAAAATAAGTTATTGCGTTTTTTTTTTTGGTAGCAGCTTTCATCAGCCACCCTGTATATGGACAATACCATGAATATATAAACCAAGCCAAATGTCAAATGAATATCTTTTCAAAATGAATTAAAGAGGAAAAAAACTATAAAGAGTATTTAGAACTTTTAACAGTATTAAAGAGATAAAATATCGGTTTAAATTGATTATCTGGCGACTAAATTTGAATACTTTTCTAACATGATCCCAGTACAATTAACGGAATACCGAGCTGGTTAAATGACGTTAGCTTACAGTTTGACGTTTAAAAGTTAAGTTAACATAACAGTGTGGCAATTCTTATTTTTGCTCCGCAGTTGAATTTAAGTTTTGAAGCTACTATCCTTAGGGTGTTCAACAAAAAATGTTTGAATTTCATGAATCCATTAACAACTTTATGTCTAGTGAAACATATGTGATTGGTTTCAATTTGTACTATCCATTATATCCACAAAGATTATGGTATTCATTTTCATCTACCAAATATAAATTATTCTCATTTCGGATTATTAATATTAATTATACGAAAAACTTTAGCAATACAACCGCAGCCCTAAATTATAGAATTTGACAACTTCATCTTCATCTAAATGTTGTTTAATCATTTTTGGATATTTTAAACATTTTCTGAGAATTTTTTTCAAACCACAAAAACCAGTTTTTTCTATCCCTAAAAATTCTCATAACTGTTTAAGGTGGTTTATCTTTGCTTATGCATGCTGTTGTTGTCTTGTGTGCATAAGATTTCTTTAAAACTAGGCAACTTGTAAAAGGCACAATAGGTCATTTCGTTAACTTATTTATTTTCTTTTAAAACTTAAACAAAACATATTCGTAACAATATAACCGCCACATCACTTACTAAGAGCTTATAACTACTTAATTCTAAGGATACCACGGTGTTTATCACAAATCTAGCCCGCAATATATTAAACAATCTCACACGATACGCTATACATTTCTGATTTCACCATTTATATTTTCAATACTTTTAATATTTTCTGACAATTTATCTTAAATAGTCTTTTTTTTTCAGTTACAAAAATAACGATCAAATTAATATACCAAAAACTTTTTGTAGTGCATTCAAAAAAAAAAAAAACTGTGTGAAACATTTGTTCCATCTCACACAGTATTGCCAAGAAAAGGAAATGTTTTGCTTTTTAAACTTAAACTTTATATAAAGAAGGAGTTTACCTTTAAACCCAAAAGAAGAACAAGATGAAGAAGAATAACATAAAATGAAAATAAAATAGAATAAAACAAAACAAAGTTCACAAATGTATGTGGGTGTGCTTAGTGGTAACCACCCACTTGACTTCTGCAACCCAGCCTTAGATCATCGTTGACGCTTGGGAATCATCATTATCATTTACATCTCTCAATCTTTTTTTTTCTTTTTTTTTTGGTTTTGGGAACCAAAATTTGTGGTTTCGTTTTTTTCTTCTTCTCTTTTTTCGTAGTTTTTATTTCCAAGAGTTAAGATTTTTCTTTATCACACAGTTAAAGATGACCCACCTGATATTAATGTAAAAGCCACTCATGTCTTTTTATTTATGGTACAGAAATCCACCTGTGTGTTTTAGTTTCTTTGCTCTTTATGAACGAAATGAATTTGAAGAAATATCAACTGTTATTTTTCACACACATTGTTAGTGTTTGTTTGTTTGTTTGTTTGTTTGTTTGTTTGTTTTTTATAACTCTGCTAAAATTAATGGTTAAATGTTTAAAGCATTTTGTTGAATTTTCCAAAAATATTTTCGAGCTTAATATTCGATAAAATAGAGAGGTTATTTGAATTTTCGAGAGTCACAACTCCTTTTCGGGGACAGTCAATGGCCACCCGAGTGCGGTAAACTGTCATATTAGCTTTCCCCGATATTGATCTTGGTGGGTTGATATATGAACTTACGCTTTCCTATCGCCTTCACAATTATATAGTTAACCAATTTTCTAAGTATTAATCTCGCAATTTTACCTGAAATCCTAAAATTAAAATTGTTCTCTGCTTCATTTAAGCTCCAATAAAAATTTTTAAATTTAAATGAAATAATTTTTTGGGATCACTGTAGGATTAAAAATAATAACGCTTTTACCGCCATCTGGTAGTCAAACATTGTATTAATATTGTTTATTCACTGAAACCTTGTATAAGTTTCATTGGGTAAAGAAAAATTCAAGCGAATACAGTCAGTCATATGGGTTGATGGCTAGACTAACTGCGTTAAAGTAAAAATTCGCCTGATTTAAGCTAAAGGTTTTTGTCCAGCATCAACAGCAAATTTGTTGTGTTGGCAACTCAAAAAGCTATAACTTTCAGAAAACCGAAAAATAAAACGGGTATTCTAATGAATAGCTTTAAAGTTTAGTAAAATGATTAGTATTATCAATCACCAAATAAATTACGTTACTGTTCGAAAACTAATTGAGGGTCACTTTTTAACGGAAACCTGCATTTTTATGAAAACTACATATAAGGGATAGTAGACCTTTTCCAATCGAAGATTTTTGAATATCGCTTCATGATCGGATCCATAGGTCATTAATATAACGATATTTTTATAGTTCCTTATTGGCGATAATTTTCTATAAAACATTTCTTATTTTTTTTTTCTATGAAAAATTTCATATCATATTTTTTCTATAGAAAAATTTCATCAGTCTTCATTTTTGTATAGAAAAAGTTAGCAGTCATATTTTTTGTATAACAAAATTTTGCAGTCAGATTTTTTCTATAGAAAAATTTCATCAGTCAAAGAGTTTGTTAAAAAAGATTTGTATCAGTCATATTTTTGCATCAACATTTTTTTATATAGAAATATTTCATCAGTCAAAGAGTTTGTTAAAAAAAATTTTTATCAGTTATATTTTTTGTATAGAAATCTTTCATCTGCTAATTTTTTTTTCTATAGAAAAATTTTATCACGCTTAGAGTTTGTAAAAAAAAATTTTATAAGTCATAATTTTTCTATAGAAATCTTTTATCTGTTAATTGTTTTGTATAGAAATATTTCATCAGTTAAATTTTTTATATCCTTAAGAAAAATATCATTGAAAAAAATATTCATTCGTGTTAATTTTTGTATAGAAAAATTTAGTTAATCATACTTGTTGCAAAAAGGATTTATGTAAAAATTTTTGTATAGCAAAATTTTATTCGTTATGAATTTTGGCATAGAAAAATTTCATCAGTCAGAAGCCTTTTGCAGAAAATTCCATAGTTTAAAATTTTTTATAGAAAAATTTCAGCAGCCAAAATATTTTTATAGAAAAATTTTATTAATCAAAATTATTTAAAAGAACAATCTTATCAGTCAAAATATTTTTTATAAAAAATTAAAAAAAGTTAAAATTGTTCTTTTAGAAAAACTGCAGTCATATTTTTTTATAGAAAAATTTCATCAGCCAATAATTTTTTGATAGAAAAATTTCATCAGCCAATAAATTTTTTAAGGAAAAATTTCATCGGTCATAAATTTTTTATACAAAAATTTCATCGGTCATAAATTTTTTATAGAAAAATTTCATCGGTCATAAAAATTTTATAGAAAAAATTCACCGGCCATAAATTTTTTCTAGAAAAATTTCATCGGCCATAAATTTTTTCTAGAAAAATTTCATCGGTCATAAATATTTTATAGAAAAATTTCATCAGCCATAAATTTTTTATAGAAAAATTTTATCGGTCATAAATGTTTTATAGAAAAATTTCATCGCTTATAAATGTTTTATAGAAAAATTTCATCAGTCATAAATTTTTTATAGAAAAATTTCATCAGTCATAGATTGTTTATAGAAAAATTTCATTAGTCATACATTTTTTATAGAAAAATTTCATCGGTCATAAATTTTTTATAGAAAAATTTCATCGGCCATAAATTTTTTATAGAAAAATTTCATCGCTCATAAATGTTTTATAGAAAAATTTCATCGCTCATAAATGTTTTATAGAAAAATTTCATTAGTCATAAATTTTTTATAGAAAAATTTCATCGGTCATAAATTTTTTATAGAAAAATTTCATCGGCCATAAATTTTTTTATAGAAAAATTTCAGCGGTCATAAATATTTTATAGAAAAATTTCATCGCTCATAAATGTTTTATAGAAAAATTTCATCAGTCATAGATTGTTTATAGGAAAATTTCATTAGTCATAAATTTTCTGTAGAATAATTTAATGTCATAAAATTCTCTATAGAAAAATTTCATCAGTCAATAAATTTGCTAATGAAAGATTTGATGAGTCAAAAATTTCTTATAGAAAATATTAATCGCTCATAAATATCTTACAGAAAATTTTCATGTCATACATTTTTTATATTAAGATTTCATAACTCAAAAGTTTGCTATTTAAATATTTTATCTGTCAAAAATTTTTTATAGAAAGACTTCATCAGTGAAAATTTCATTGATAATATTTTTAAAGCGAAGTTTCATAAATCAGCATCAGTGACTTTTAGCGTTACAGCAAAATTTCATTAATTCTATACAAAATATTTATCGATCATTGATTTTTTACAGAAAAATTTCTATCAGCCATATATTTTCTATAGAAATATTTCATCAATCATAAATTTTCTATAGAAAAATTTCATCAGTAATAACTTTTCTTTAGAGAAAAATATTATCGATCATAATCTAGATCTTACTAGCAAATCAGATCTTTGTAAAATCGTTTAATACGTTTATACGTTTATTTGGTTAATAAAAACTTCACTATTTCTAGAATTTTTTAACTCTAATCTCGTCTTATGGGTAAATTGATATAAATTTATAGATTTTCGATTTGCCTTTAGAAGGGAAAATAATCAAAAGCAAAAGTTTTCAAACAGATCGATTTTCATTAATAAAACCTACCGAAGAAGCTAGTAATGCCTTGAAAAGCTTTCCCAAATGTACATATGCAACCCTTTTGTATTCAATACCCAAACACATTTTGCATGCAATTACTCGTACGTCTAAAGGCAATTTTAAACTCTGGTACTAATGAGAGGCTACTTTCTACTTCAGCATTTTTAACGTTCACAAGGTATTTATGATTCGAAATATTTTTTAAGTTTTTATTATTTTTATAAAAATAATTTTATTATTAATTATGTAGAAAGCACGATGTGATATTTGTTATTAGCTGTTATTTATTTATTTGTTTTTATATATATTTTTCATGTTAGACAGACGTGTTAAAGCTGAAATTTCAATACGTGCACTAACAAGTTTCCCAAAATTTTTTGAATTATTTTCTATATTTTTATTTAATAACAAGTTTTTTTGTTTTCTGAAAATTATAAACAAATTTGTTTGTAAATTGTTTTAATAAAATACAATGTGAGAAAATATTACATAAAGTAATTTCAATTAAAATGAATAATTTTTTAATTTGGCTTAAGTTCACGTATACACGATTATAGATACTTCTTGTATAATTATTTAATAGATGCGATTTATCATGGACACAAAGGCCGATGGATGCCAAGAATTCTATTGACGAGAGTAGCAATCCAGTTCATGCTGCAGTACATTCTGCTGGTGTCTAAAGTTTTTATTTTGTTTTTTATCTTTTTTTTATTAATAAAGACACTTCTACTTTTCTTCTTCTTTATAAATTAAAATTTGGAAAATTCTCACACATTATGTCTTAAATAGAAATAACTCAAATATCCGCACAAAATCTACTAGTATTCTTTATTTTTTCCAAGGCGTAAAAACCAAAGTCTTAATTTTATTGTTCACACTATTTAATTGTTAATTTTTTTAAATTAAATTTACAATTTCCAAATACATAAGTATTGCTGACACAAAATCAACAATAATTAAATTTGATCGCATTCTTTAAAAACACTGACTGATTGGCATCAAAAGAAAAGCACCCTTTGCACCACTTGATAGTTTAATAGTTTTTAAAACTTCTCTACAAAACATTAGCTCGCATGCTATTCATCATTATCATGTAAACATACTAATTTAAACATACTCTACACATATGTATGTATATAGTTCCACACTCACACATTCCCAATTTATATAAGAAGAACATAATAAAAATAAGGGAAAAATAGCAACAAAAGATACACACACATATTTACAGAAAAAATACTTGTCTAATATGAAAAACATTAAAATTGGCCAAAACACAACACTAAAAACAAAAACAAAAAAATATATATAAAAAATACAAGAAGAAAAAAATCAAATCAAGAAGAGTGGATAAAGACCAAATCCAAATATAAAAGCAAAATCCATAGACTTGAGTATAAATTTCAGTATAAATAAAAATTAGCAACAAAGCCAACTTGTTTTAACAAGTGATTTATTGCACGAGGATGCCAGATGAATTAAAAAATATTCCCCCTCAAAATAAAATAAATCAGCCAAGCGCAAGTAGTAGTTGCTGGTACCGTGAAATAACTCCAAAATGAAATAGCTCCCAATGCAATAATTCCCAATGAAATGAATATTAACAAAAATGGAAGAACTCCCAATACAAATTATATTTACACCCGGGCACTGTTTAACAGTTTTAACCTCTATGGTTTAAGAGGTAACTCCCGATGAAAGAGGTCCTTGACTTTGATATATATTTTCTGTATAGGCCGTATTTTGTTAGCGAAGCCGGTATTCCATATACCATAGAGAGGCATCCCGGTCTTCTATAGCATAACAAACCCCGGTTCCGCTCACCAAAAGTTTCCTGCATAGCCGTCCTTCGATCTGGCGGAAGGATTTTATTCTCTACGGTATAACAAACATCGGCTTTGCTGACTAAAAGTTTTCTCTGCAGCCAGAATGGAATAAGTCCTAATTAAATAGCTTCCATTAAGTGACTCCTAATAATAGCTCTTTAATTAATTAAATAACTTTTATACCCTACCTGAAGGTTGAAGAAGGAATATAAAGGGTCCGCCAAATAACTTTCTTGTTTTGTCTTAAATGCTATAAAAAAAGCTACTAAATATTTTCCTAAAATTCTTTTTTTATTTGAAAGTACAATCCTTTCGGTTAATTTTAGTCAAATGGCTGCCTCGGCCGGCCCTGCAGTAGCCTACACGATCGGTCCAATTTTTAGACACATTATCGATTGTGTGCAGCTGTATTTCACCAATGGCTTAACGAATATTGTCCTTTAAAGCGTTAATGGTCTCTGGCTTGCCGGCGTAACACTTATCTTTGACGGCACCCAACAAATAATAGTCCAACAGTTTAAAATCGCAGCTCCTTTTCAAACAGAGTTGAAAGGGATTCTCTTTCGGCGTAATTCTGGAAAGAAAAATCTTTCAACATCATTAAGTAACGGTCTCCATTGACCGCAACAGTAAGACCATTTTCTTCAAAAAAATTAAGGTCCAAGAATGAACCTTGAAGAAACTGCATACCACACTGTGACGCGAAGTGGATATAATTGCATCTGATGGAGTGTCTGTGGGTTAGAATTACTCCGTATTCAATAATATTGTTTGTTAACATTGCCGCTTAAATCAAAATGTGCCTCGTCAGACATAAAAATGCTGTTCAAGACGTTTTCATTCTCTGACGTCATTCGAATGATTTTCTCGCAAAATTCCAAGCGAATCGGGAAGTCTCTTGGGTTAAGTTTGTTTGTTAATTGAATCTTATATGGAAATAAGTTTAAATCTTGGTGCAAAATTGTCTGCAGTGACTGTCTGCTGACACCCATTTGAGCAGATAAACTCCTTGTCGAAACTCAAGGATCGGATTGTATGGCAGCAGCTACAGCAGCCATAGTTTCCTGCGTCCGAACTGAGAGATAACGATGATAAGACCTTTTTGCGATTACGCCACGCTTGGTAAAATTCTTCACCAGCCTAATTATAGTCCATCTGCTAGGAGAAGTGCCACCAAACGTGCGCATTAAAGCGTGAAAGCGTTGCACTATCCAAATTCTTGTTCCATTGTCCCACTTCTTCATTTTAGTTAAATTTAACGCTTAATCTATAAAATAAAATAAAAAGGGAACAGGTTGGTTCCACAGAAAATAAGATATTAGGTTTTTGTTTTTTTTTTTTTTTGGAAACAGCTTTCACCAGCCATCCTGTATTTAATATTTAAGAAAGTGAATACAAAAGAGCGTTAACAATTGTTAAAAATTTAAAAATTATTTTTTTTATTATGGAATGAGGAATTTTTGGGGATTTTAATATTATTAAAAAGGCATTCAATTGGCTACACTAAAAGTAAGTAGCAATTCAAACGCACACACCTTTAGTTTGATATAAATGGCAAAAACAAAAAAAAAACGATGGTGACGACGACGACGACGACGACTACAGAACGCCGATGAGGTGCTACTGCAGGCCATTTTTAGGTTCGTGTTCACAGTCTTTCGTTTAATGAATTCAGTTGCTACGCGTTTGCAAACGAGAACGGTTGATTTTTGATGACAAGACGACAGAAAGTGAACAACAAGTGAATGTGTTAACAATCGGGAATAGAAACTGTAAATTTATTAAAGTGATTAACAGAGATAAAGATAAGAAAACCATTCAGACTTGTAACATAAACTTTGTGTTCATTTGTTTTTATGTCGTGTCTTTTTCTTTAATGAAAGTCAACAATAAAGACAAACACACACACTGAAGTAAATAAAAAAAAATCATATAACCCAACAAGTGAGTGAATGTGAGAGCATTAAGTGTGTTATAAATATATAGAAAATTATTAATCTAAATTTCTAACAATACAATTAGAAATGTTTAGAAATTTATTTAAATAAGTGTTAAAACAAGAAAGATTTTTATAAAACTTTAGTTATTTTAAAATAAAGTTAAATTAATGAATTTTTAACACAACACTTACTGCTTAGCATTGGAAATATATATTTGTAGTTGTTGGTTGTTTGGTTTCTTAAAGTGAAGCTTTTTTTTTGTATTGAATATTTCCATTTTGGGTTTTTGGGGCCATTAGAAAAATCTTTTTAATAGCATCTGGCTTTTTTTTCTAACGAATGCCATGTTTATCTATTGTAAAATAGATATTTTTTCTTTGATACCTTGCGGATTTACAACTTAATGTGTTTAAAGCCATCAGTGACGTTCTAAAAAACAAGAAAATAAAACAAAAATTAAAATACAAAAAAAGAAAAAACAAATAATTAAAAACGTTAGTTTTTTATAAAGAATAATTTAAAACAAAACATAAAACATTTATTTCTGTCAATTCATTCGATAATTTTATGTGTTTGGTTCGTTAATTTTTAATGTTGCACAGTGGTTTGGCAATTCAAAGGAGTAATTAGCAGCTTAGAAATAGAATTCTAAATTCTAAAAATGGTCTGTAAATCATAAAATTTTATGTCTTAACTTTTTGATATTTTTAAAAACAAACTGGCTGCAATAAAGAATATTTTTTTTTTTCAAAATATTATTTTTTCAATAAATTTTGTTTATCAAAAATCTTTAATAAATATCTTTTTTTCTTTTTAAGGATCTTTTTTTATATATTTTTTTCTTTTCGATATTTTTATTTTTGAAAACAATAATAATTTTTTGTTTTCAAAAATAACAATTTTTTCCTGAAGAAGCTTTCCAAAGGAAAGCGAAATATCGAAAAGAAAAAATGTATAAAAAAAGATCGTTAAAAAGAAAAAAAGATATTTATTAAAGATAAATAAAAAAAGATCGTTTAAAAAAACTACAAAAGTTTTTCAAAAAATTTTTTTTTTAAAAAACTTAAGTTTTAAAAATTAATAAATAAAAAATATGTATGCAGCTTAATTTTGCTTAGAGTTTGAATTTTATATTTATAAATATTTGTAAATAAATGTAATTTAAAGCAATAATTCGGTTTCTTGTTAAGGCTAATATTCATTTGAATTTCAATTCTCATTTTCGTAAAACTGCGGTTTTCTAGCATTTTAATTAAATTTAGGTTGATATAACTTTAAACTATAGTTCACACAATAAATCTATTTTATTAGCAGTAAAAAATTAAAATCTTGCAGCTACAGCTTTACACCAGATCGGCTCGGTCGCCATAAAACCTGAAAAAAAATTAATTAATTAAAATTCCCTACGATTAATGATTAATAAATTACTGATTCGCTTTCTTCATTAAAATCAATCGCTAAAATCTCCAACAGCAATAAAAAACATTTTGAAATAAAGTACTCATCTGGTCACCGAGTCATTGTGGAATCAAATGGTAATGAGTTAGCTGACAAAGTTGCTAGAGAAGGAATAAATAGATCACTTTTATCCTCATATAATTTTAATAAAACTGATATAAACAAATATTTAAGTCACCATTTCTCTGAAAACGCAAAACTTTTTACAAAAACGTCAAACTGATACCAATCTATGAATACAGACCAAATTTGCATTAACAATTTTCTCAAAAGCAACAGCTTAAAAGGATGTGAGCTGATAGAAATTGTAAGACTCCGCTTAGGACACACCACGGACATTTACTTAAATAATCTTTTCCAAATATTTGTAAATGCAACATAATACTTGTCAATATAATTAAGCACATCTTTTCAGCATGCCCAAAATTCAAAACTTTGTTTTCAAACAAATCCAAAATCCACTTTTCTTCAAATCCTAACGCTAAGAACATTAACCAAACATTATCAATTTTAAACATAATTAATATCCATCATTTAATTTAAGAATCAATATATAAACTAGTTAATAATAATATGTATTTCACAATAATGAGCCTATAGTAGCCATAACCTTTTTTCTTGGACATTAGTTTATAATTTGTTATAAAGCTTTAATAATAATAATAATAATAATAACAATAATAGAACCACCCAATGTTCTCTCTCAAGAGCAGCGCTTAGACGCATGGAAAAGTAAAAGTATACACGAAGTTCATCCGTTCCAGCTAGCACAAAGCTTTATCGACATGTCCAGTTCGAATTTATGGCTTAAGCGTGGGTCTCTCTTTGCAGAAATGGAAGGTTTTATCATAGCAATTCAAGATAAGGTAATAGCTACAAAAAACTACCGCAAGTTCGTTTTGCGTGAAAATATACAATCCGACTTATGCCGCCAGAGTGCTGCAGAAACCATCGATCACATCATAGGGGGATGCACAAGCCTGGCACAGAGTGATTATACAATGAGACATAACCAAGTGGCCAAAATAATTCGCCAAGCCCTGGCCATGCAGTATGGTCTTGTCGGACAGTGGCTGCCATATTATAAATACGAACCTCCACCTGTACTTGAAAACAACAGCTCTAAACTGTACTGGGACAGGCCTATGATAACAGACCGCACAATGCGAGCTAACAAACCGGACATCGTATTGTTTAATAAACTAGGTAAAAGGATTACATTATTTGATATAGCTGTCCCACTCAACAACAACCTTCAATCGACATACAGCACAAAAATTCAAAAATATACGGAGGTAGCAAACGAACTGAAAACAATGTATCATATGGAAAGAGTGGATATCTCGCCAATAATACTATCCGCCACAGGATTGATACCGAAAAGCCTTATCATGCAGCTGGAAAAACACATTCTACAAGATGTTCTGCAGACTATGCAAAAATCTGTGTTCCTGAATACGTGTAATATAGTGCGCCGATTCCTCCAGAAACTAGATGCGAACGGGCTAGAACATGGTCTACGCCCCAACAGAGCCTAATACCTTGGCATAGCCCGGTATAGGTCTTTTCCAACTTCATGAGAGTTGAGAAAATTAAACTTAACTCATAATAATAATAATAATAATAATAATAATAATAGTAATAATAATAAATAATGTTTATAAATATAAGAAGCCATTACGTCTGCTTGCAAAAAATATTTTTTTGTAATTAAAATGATCCTGATCGACAAATTTGGTAGAACATAAAGAACTCATGAAAAATGCATTGTAATTGACTGAAATAATAATAACGAGTGTTCGCTTTTACGTCGATAAAAACGCTTGCAATTTACTCAACTTTCCTGATCCACAAATCGTTCCTTAACACAAATCGTTTAAAATTCAAATATACGCTGCCTGCAGAATTTTGTTGTCTGTCAAAATTCTATTTAGCAATGAGGCTTACTTTTTGGCTTAACGAATTTACTAATCAACAAAAATTGCTACATATGACGTAAAAACAATCCACAACAGTTCCTACAGACTTTATTTTGTCACAAAAAGAAAATCTTTTACTGCAGATTACAATCGGGTGGCATCATTGGAACCTGTACCACCCAAAATTAAATCCAAGCTCACGTTACGGTCAATGAAAATTGTTACCGCTGTGCCATAAAACTATGGAAAACATGTATGACATTAATTTCGGGAAGATGCCATTCGACTACCATAACAATTGAAATTTAAAATTGGTACAGCAGATGACCCTACAGACTCCATTTTACAAATATCAACAAAAAAAAAAGCACTGTTTGCTGTAGATTACACTCGGGTGATGGAGACGGTGGAGGTCGTCACAACACTAAACCGTGGATGTCATTGATAATGGCTATCGTAATTATCGACTTGTTGAAATTAAAATTTGTCAATTGGTCTAGCAGGTAGTGCGATTTGAATTTTCTTCATTATCGATAATTATGTCAATTGAAGTCACTTTTTTAGAGATAATCTCCGTTTTTTGTAGTACTCAGATAGAGAAATCATCCGAAACGAAAAAAAAAAAAAAAAATTAGAAATTTGAATCATATGCCTACCCTGTATGCCCTAGCTAGGGCACAATATGATACCTGTTATCTGAGTGTAATATAGTCTATATCTAGTCAAGATCTTAAATTGATTTTAAATGCTTTTATGATTAAATTGTCATTTAGTCATTTATTGGATTTATTCACAAAGAGACAAGAACATTTTGTTGGTCTGGTAATAGTTGTCTTATTTAAATCGCTTTAAAATAGCGAGAATAGTTTAGCAGCAACTTTCACTTAATAAATTACGAAGCTAGAAAGCAAACTATTTTATCTGAATTTTATTGTATTTTAAATAACAAGTCACAAGTCGTTGAGATCGTTTTAAATTTAAAAATGACAAAATTTGCAAGAGTTTCTGCATTTACCGTCAAAAAATGTTGTATTTGTTTTTCAATTAAATATGTAATTAAGACAATTAAAAATTCAATGCAGTTTCAAGTTGAAAAAAATAAAACCTTTAATAGAAGCAAAAACTTTTTACCCTGTATAAATCAAAGGCCTTAAAAGCCTGATCGACAACTAGTCTCTGTAATATATAGAATAAAATGTTTATTTCTTTAATAAACCTTTTAAGTTTTAACTTTTTAAAGTTTTAATTCAATAACACGTTTTATTTAGAAGAACTATTTATTTTTATTAGCATTTATATATATAATATAAAAATGCACCATGGTAACTCTGGTAACACCTTAAAGTTGCGGTATCAACTTCTATGTCTTCACTCGATCACGTTCACAATTAAAGTTGCATAAGTGCCTAAAAGAGGGCTTATATTCTATCTTGAATGGTTCTACCATTTGCTAAATAATAATTCTAACTCATATGTTATATAGATGACGTTGTTATCATTATTCCATGTAGGTGCTCGCTTAGCAGTGTGTCTTCCTGTTCTGTGTTAGTTGTTTTTATTTTCTGATTGCTAATCTTAGTTCATGGAATTTTACTGTAGCTTATTGCTGTTGTTTTGCATTCACAATATTTCTTAATTGGTAAACAGATACAATATTTCATTTTAATTTAATGTTTTAAGTGATAATAAATTTTCTATAACTTAAAGTAAACAATATTTTCATTCGCGTTACGTCATATACATTACGTAACTAAAGGAATTATTTCTTTGTAAACTTATGAACAGCTAATTTTTTTGTTTCTCGGACAACAGCACTCAGAGTATGACCCCTCTATATGCAATGCATTGTGCCAGAACTAGGAAATTAGGTTATGGAGAGGAGGAAATAGGGAGTAGTGTTTGTGGACATTCAATTTTCACTTTCCTACATTGAAAGTGACAGGAAAGACTTCTGGAGGGAGTTTATTCCACGGAATGTTCTGCTAAAAAAATTAATTTTCCCTGTAATGGGTAGTGCGATTCAGTGGAAAATCAACCAAAAATGGATGAGCTCTCAACGAAAATCGAGTTAAATGCGAAAAGATGCGAGTAACGGTGACAAGTTTTCTAACCACTGTAGTAACTACAAAACAGTGAAATACAACTCACATTAAATTAATCTTGAACTCGTCTGATAAAATCACATCTATAACAACTCGTATAGCGCGATTCCTGAGAAAACTCTATATAAATCTGGAGAAATTATACCTGACACCAAAAGCAGCAAAATTGGATAGTTTATAGTGGCATTTCAGAGTACACAATTCCTTATCCAAATATTTGAGCGAAAATAATTTCATAGCTTTTCCTAATATTTAAAAATTGTCTCTTTAAGCCCACTGTTTTAAATGATTTTTATGTTTTCTTTATATACATACATGGCTACCTGCATAAGTAAGTTAAAATATAGCACGATTTGATTTGGTTCTAGAAACTAAAATGAAAAAAGAAAAAAACAATTTTAAAAAATATAAAAAATAAAAACCACATTCTTTGGGTTTCTTTAAAGGCTGCTGCTGAATTTAGCTGTGGTGGTTGTTGCTGCAGCTTAAAAAAAAAAAGAATAAGAAAGAACGAAAGCAATTTGTGGCCTTCGATTCGACAAATTAAACCAGTCATCTTGGTTGGTATCCGCTCTATTCTTAAGCTAAATAGTTCCGCTTACTTAACGCATTATATCTCGTGTCTTATTTTATCTTATTTTAGTTTAGTTTTTTTTTTAATATCATTTATTTAATTATTTTCTTTCCTATTTTATTCATCTGATTTAATAATTAAGTTTAAATATATGAAATAAGTAAATATTACCATTATGTTGTTAATGATAATTATATATTAGCAGCAGTTTTTCTTTCTTTTTCGTTTTCTCTCTCCTTCTCGCTAACAGTGACATGCACTCTTAATTTATTAGTTTCATAAATTAATTTTATTGTTTTCTATTTTTATGTGGTTCATAAAATGTAAAGTGTTTTTTATTTATGTTTTCTTTCTTCTTTTTATTCTCTCTTCCCTAATATCTCTTATCGTGCTCAAAATATTTTTAGTGTTAAAAATCTACTCAATATTGCCATGCTTTTCTTTTTTTCCACCGCCACCTTCCTAATGGTCTTGCCATGCTAAAAACTACATACCAATCAAGTTAAACTAGCATTTTAGCAGCAATACTCCCCCTCCCACTCTTGCTACCCCCTACAACTATTACAGCCAAACAACCAACGTTATATCTTTTTGTTTTTGTTTCTTATTACATTCTTCTTCTTCTTTTTAGTCTTTAAACAATAAACAACAAAACAATAACAAGAAAAAATATTTCAAAGTTTTTCTCAGACTATTTTGAAATTTTGTGAAAATTTAACAACAAAATTACAAAAAAACAAAAAGATTAAAACAAACAAAAAAATTGAAACAAACAAAAAAAACAGAAAAAGAATACAAAAGTAACAAAACCAACAACAACAACTATAAGCAACAAGAACAATAACTACAATACAACTTAAAAATCTAACTTACATACTTTGGATATTTGCTTGGCGGGTAAGTTACTCCTCGTGAATAGTTTATTATGACAGGGCAGGCTGAAAAGTATTTTAAAACTTAAAAAATTTATTTTTAAGTTTTAAATGATTTTTTAAATAAAAGTTGTCACAAACTTAGCTCAAAAGCTTTTGGAAAATAAAAATTTTTTGCCACCGCCGGGGGTACAAAAAAACTTTTCCTTTCCGGCATTTCTCGTTTAAAAAAAAAGGAAATTAAAATTAAATTGGAAATAGTTTCTAGTTTTAACAGTAGCAATTCCTTGGCTAGAAAGTTACAACGGCTTGTTTTAAATCATGTGACCAGCCTCTGTGTACGTCACCAGTTTGCGTATCTGTAGAAAGTGGGCCCAAGCGCCTGTAGCTATGTTAATCGTGAGCTTATCAGATCCCATGCAAGCATCACTGATTAAGCAACAATCTATCACCAATGTTAACGCTCACATAATCTTGCTTTGAAATTATGGTTTGAAGCAATAACAGCTGTGTAATTGCAATTCATCGAATTACCTACCGGTTGGCTAGAGGTTGTGGATTAGTAGGTAATAAAAAAATAGTATAGATTGCTAAGCATTGTGCCGACAAAATGGCACCTCTTCGCGGAGATAGTCAAAACTAAATTCCCCCATTTGCGTTCTTCCACTTCTCTTACCATCCATCTGTTTCCCTGAAATATATTGGCTACATCTCTAGAATGGACTCATATATGTCTGTGGCTTCATAATACCAAGATCACAGAAAGAATAGGCGAATTGGCGCAAAAATGTTCTTAAACATTGTACAGAACTACAAAAATCATCAGTGACTCAGTATTGGTGCTATATCAGCGGCCAAAAAGATCGATGGCAATACATTCAACTTCACCACTCAGAATGCAATACCCGACCAAACGACAACATATAATTTCATTGATACTGCTGTGAATCATCCCCTCAGGAGCACATTGATATGCTTTGATGGAAATCCACCATCATAACATGTGTCTACGGGGGAAATCAGGAGCCCAGTCCCCTGAAGACTAGCAGGGAGTCAACTGGAAGCTCCACGTTATTTCCGCAGCAATCAGTAAGCCCCAGAGTTCAGCTATATGGTTCTTTAGCTTTTTAGCTGTTCTTTGTCTGATTATTGAGGTTGGCCCTTCGGGAGTATCGTGGTGGTTGTGGTTTTGCGGCCCCCGCATGAACTGATTTAGTGGGCCAGGATCATATCGCCTTTAATAACACCAACGGGTAAATGATCCGGATCCAGTGAGCATACTAGTCATGTGTTCTGAACCAGGAGTTGGATAGTCTCCAGCTCTTCAGCAAGGAGTAGTGGTTTGCAACCCTGCTTTGGAACCGCTGAAATTGCAACTAGGAAAGACCTGTGCTTTTGTGACGTTGCTTTTCATTCCTAGTGGTTTGACCACCATCTGATTAAGGCTTACGGCCAGGTGCAGATATAAATCTTATCACGAAATCACTGCTGTGAATCAAGATGAAATTGTCAACTATCCAACGGAATTCTTGACTTCGCTAGATATACTAGGTAAGCCGCCACCGCACGTTCTGACAATGAAAATTAGTATACGAATCATTCTTCTTTGAAACATAAATCTGTTACGACTTTACAATGGAACCCAGATTCTCAAACCAGAAAATGATGAACAATGTTATCTAACCGGCAACTTTGACTGCGACTTGTGGCGTCGTCTTGCTGAAACTAAAGGTGGCTGATATCAATTTTAGCATGCATTGATGAATTAGCGTAAGAAGTTTTTCCCAAACATTGGACAGAATTACAAAAATCATCAGTCACACAGACACAAAAGCATTGATATCAATACCATAAACTTAAACACTTAGAATGGAATACCCGACAAAACGACAACTGATAAGTTCATCGATACTGTGGTGTGGTGAATCAAGATGAAGTTGTCAACTATTCAACAGAATTTTTGAATTCACTAGATTTGTCAAGCATGAAAATTGGTATATGAATTATTCTTCTTCGAAGCATAAATCTACCACGACTTCGCAACGGAAACCAAACTCTTCGTGAAGGAAATGAACAAGGTTATCGAGGGAGCAATTTTTACCGGAAAATTATATCAACCGATATGCCATTCGAATTCAAATGCTTACGACTTACTTTCGCAGTGACTATCTGCAAAACACAAGGACAATCGTTGCAAGTGTGTGAACTAAATTTGAAGAATCCATGCTTCTCACATAGGCAGGTCTAAGTGGCTTGCTCACGCTTCGGAAAATCTTCGGATGCATTCATTTATTGAAAAGATATACTGCAATGTCGCTATTTTTTATGAAGTGAACAAAATCATTAAAGTAGCTAAAAATTAATTGAATATTTGCGCAATGTCTTTCCTTAAAAGTTAGACGTAGCTACTCACTAGTTGGATACAACAAATAGACAAATATTAAATATATTATTATGTTGTTTAAATTTTTCCGCCAGTAAATGAAATACGGTTGGACAGTGATGTTTTCACATCGAAAGCGCTCGCCATTAACACAAAAAGAACAACATCCAGATAAGACTTGAAATAACAACAGTATTAAATATGTTGTTGATATTTTAAAATTTATATTCTTAAGTGGGTTTGTTTTGTTAATCTTAAGTACCGCAGTTGTGGCCTTGGTTTCTGCATTCAAGCTTGTTTAAGCGTTTCCTTTTGATGTTTAAGCTCAACTGAATTTTTTGCCTCTTTCTTTAATGCTTTTAGTTTTGCAGGCATTAACTGTAGCAGCGTTTAATTTTGAAGATTCAAACATCATTTTACGTTTGCCTTCTTATATAATTTGTTGTTGTTGTTGTTTTGCTATGCCAAAGTTACCAGTGTGAAATAGTGAACTAAAACGAAAATTGAAAACAAACGGCTTTTCAAAACGAAACAATGCAAAACAAGTTGGAAAATTACGGTAGGTCAAAACCAACTAAATTATACTCTACAAAAACAGTAACAAAACACAACTGCAATTAAATTATCTATGACAGTTGGAAGTAACAATTAATTTTTTTTTTTATTAAATTTAATTTAGTCTTTCAAATGTAACAAGTTAAATGGAAATTTATTTAAAAACCTTCACACTCTTACCAAGCCCCTTATAGAAAATATTTAAATATTTGCCAGCTTGTAAAGACACTTTGACGCTTATCATCTGACCTCACTCAGTCACTCACTCACAGTTCACTTTTGAATTTATTGCAAACTTTAAACACAAATTCTCACGATTTTAATATTGTTAAACAACTCATGAATTGTTTTCAGAGATTGAAGTGTTATTGAAATTTTTTTTTCCAGCAAAATTATTTGTATTTGAAAATTTTAAAAAAGTGATTAAAGTAAATTGTGTGAATTAAAGTCAAGTTATCATAATTTTTCAATTTACAAGTGTGTAATTGAATTTTAGTTAAAATTATAAAATGAAATCGTTGTAATGGGCAAATAATTTTAATTGTTTTTGCAACAAAAACGTTATTGCCACAGAAGCTGTCTTCCTGCGACCTTTATTTAGTAAAGAGTTTGGAAGTTTAAGCATAAAACTTTACACTCTTGGGCAAAGTATTTTAGCGAAAATTTCATTGTATCATTTCGTAAATTTTTTCCTTATAATCAGACTCCTTCTGAGGCTCACGCTATTGCTGCTGACAATAGACCATACAACACACTCGTAGTAGCAGTAGTAATGCAAACATAACTACTGTACAGGAAAGTGTTAAGAGTGAACCTGGAACGTCCACTCGTCGATGTTTGCAACAATGTGGCATCACTTGAGGCACTTTGCGCAACATTTTGCATAAAGATCTTCATCTTCACGCTTATTAAGCTCAGCTCCTTCAAGACGACTAAAGACGACTAATTCTTCTTTTCATAGAATGTTGTGAATTCTATGAATCCCTTGCTATTTATTTAATAAAAAGTAGAGAAATTGTAAGCATGAAACGCTACACTCTTGAACCAAGAATTTTAATTAGGAAAATTTCAATGTATCCCTTCGTAAACTTCGGACAGTTTTTCCTTGTAATCAGGCTCCTTCGGAGAGCGCTGTTTGTATTTTAATAGCTAAACTCGAGGTTTGTGGTATTGTTGCTTCCAATATGTTCATAGTCGCCGTAGTAATACAAACATAACCACTGTAGCAAAGTGCTGAAATAAGGTTGGAACATATACTAGTCGACCTTCGTAACAGTTGAGCATCATTAAAGGCTTTTTGCGTAACATTTTGCATAAAGATCTACATCTTCACTTTATTAAGTTCAACTCTCTCAAGCATTCAACTTTTTTAAGAATTTCACACGACCGATCATTCTTTGCATCGAATGTTTCTGAATTGATTTTTTGAAAAACTGAACGAAAACAGCACATTTTTCAACAAAATCATCTCCATAAACGGTCCTCGAAAAATCATTACATCCAATAAAACTGACCGCATGGTGCGGTTTGTGTTCAGGTGGCAACATCGGTTTATATTTTTTAAAAAATTGGGCAAAGAAACGGCATCAGAGTGAATTCTCTTTTCTCTTTTTCTCTTTTTTGGCCGCAATTTGCTTATGTGGCCAACAGTGGCCTTTGATTTCAGCAAGACGGCACCACAAGTCACACCCAAAGAATTCTGTTATTATATCAGAAATTTTCTGGCCGCATAATTGGCGATGTCATTCTTGTGCTTTAACACCGCTAAATTATTTTCTCTAGAGTCTGGGCTTACGAAGACACCCATAAATAACTCACACTCTGAAAGGCAATATTCGGCATGGCATTGATGCGATAAGCGTAGCTTTGTTGCAAAATATGTTTAAAAATTTTGTGAAAAGAGCGGGCTTCTGTTAAAGTGCCAGATGTAGACGTTTACCAAATTCTATTATTAATTCCCATATTTCTACTTTACATTGTCGACAAAACCGTAAGTAACTAATTTCTTACCTCATTAAAAGTTCATGACTCAAAATATGAACCTATGCTAGTTGCGAGTAGAGAATGGCATAGTGCGAGCAAAGATCCCACAATGGGTTTACCATTTATGGACAGTCTTAAATATAGTTTAAGCTGCACTGCTGCATAAATGCCAGGTCATGGAAATTTTAAGTATCAGCTGGAAGAGACTAAGATTGTAGTACGCATTGTGCGGATACTTTTAAATAGGAAAGACATACGTGAATCATGCCTTAGGTAAATCCATGAAGCTCTGTAATGAGAACGTAGGCCGACAGTTACCAGTCGACATTCTGAAAATACTACAGCCAAGTTTAAAGGATGTTATTAATATGAGATATGATGAAAGTATGATAGTCGTAAATTACAAATCGGTAACCTGAAATCAATTCTTGGAACTAATATGGCCGAAAGAGACTTATCCAGATAACAATAAACAAACTGACTTCATAGAATTTCGTGGTCAAGCGTTTTTCTAATGTAGACACCTTAACCATATGTTGACAATTCTTCTCTTCTAATCAAGACTGCGAGATATTTTAGCTGCTTTTAATAACCCACTTCAACTCCTTCCGGGGGCCCGAAGTCTTAACATTTTAGCCTCTAGGGTTAGAAGATTACACCAGTCGCCTCGGCTAGCAGGAGCCTAAAACTGAAAGATAAGGAATTTGAAGTTCAACCAGTGACTAACCCCCCCGGTGGCACGTTTATCGGTTTTTATAGAATACTTGACTATCTAGACCTGTGCTGCTGGGGGTATAAGGGAGCCCAGTTCCCTGAAGACAGCAGGGGTCAACTGGAAGCTCCACGTTATTTCCACGGGAATCAGTAGCCCGCAGAGTTCCGCTAATTGTCTCTTTAGATTTTTAGCTGTTTCTCTGACTGATTATTGAGGTTGGCCCTTCGGGAGTATCGTAGTGGCTGTGGTTTTGCTGCCCCATACAGGAATTGTTTTATGGTGGCCGGGTTCATTTCACCTTTAATAAAACCTACCTGGTGAAATGTACCCAGATCCAGTGAGCATGCTAGACATGTGTTCTGGACAGGATTTGGATAGTCTCCAACTCTTCAGCAAGAAGTGATGATTTGCAGTCCTGCTCTGGAATGATTAAAGTTTCAACTAGGAAAAACCTGTTGCTAGAATTAGTCTTCGGCTTCCTAGACGAGCATGACGTTCCTATTTAAATGTCGATAAGCGCGAAACACTTGGAGTGCAACCTTCGCTGCACTATTGCCGATATACAGCCAAAAAGAAAGAGTCAACGAATATTTAACCTGTAGATTAGAGCAAGTTTGAGCAGGCTATGGCAGTCATTTGCCAGAAGCCATATTGAAGTTATAATGCCAGAAGGTTAAATTTCGAATAAAGTAAATTTCATGTCAATTTAAATAATCCGTTTTTGTTTTAATGCCTTTTAAAACTTTATACCTCCATAAAAAAATACTCTATGCTTAAGGTTACGTTGGGATTTGAACTCACCATCTTTTAACAAGAAGGCAACATTTCCATCAAAACACTCGCTGAGATTTTCAATATTTCTTTTACTCTGTTCACATACACACCCAACACTTATAATTGGTGGAAAAAAAATTCGTCACCCATATTTATGCGGATGTTAAGCACAAGTCAAAACACTGCTGCAGTGAGCTTAACTTGAAGGGCGTTAATCGCTTAAGACTTTATACAGCATCACGGGTTTTTGAATTATTTTATGACAGCCTTATGACTTACCGAGACTTAAGTCCAAAATTTAACATCATAATAGTGAAGGTTATATAAAACGAAATTTTAAAGGTTATTTTAAAATATTCGAATCTATCTGTGTCGTATTGTATCTGTTACACAATTAAGGTGTGTCAGCAACTTTTAAGAATTTCATTGTATTATAATTTTTGGTCTTTCGTTCAAGATTATGATGAATCGACTAAACAACAACAGTAAAAACAAAAAAAAAACAACAACAATAAAATACTAATTTGTGATTTTTTTTATCTTTTTTCCATTCCGTTCCATTAAAAATCCTCAAATAAAAGATTATCAATTTTAACTTTGTTAAGAATATTAACAAAACAGTGTTACAGCAACAAATTTAAAGACTTTTAAAACAAAATAATTAAATATGAACTCAGCCAAATGGTATTTTTGGTTTAAAATAAAAACGTTGATCTTAAAAAAAAATATATCTTAAATTAAATGGAAACAAGTTTTTCCTTTTTTAACGCTTTATATAAAATTTTAACTTAAAATAAAAAAGGCAACAAGAACAACACCAACAACAACAAATTACCCACCAAAATTATTCGTATGTATACAAAAATAATAAATTACAAAATTAATTTACAAGAAAAAAATTAAATAATAATAATTAAAATTAATGTGAAAACTTTTAAAATATTGCATGACCTTGTGACAGAGTAAACTGGTAATTATCAATAACTTGTTCCACCATTACTGCTGTTAATGATCATTATGCAATTCGCAGCAGCACAGTGAATTCAAGTTAGAAAATCTTAATTATTTTAATAATTAAGATTTGGTTATATTGGGTATTTAAATTTGAGATTAGGAAGTAAATTGTCTGTCAAATGATTAAATGTCAAGAATTAAGCTGTCACTTTTTGGCAGTTATTAAGTAAAAAGTTGGGAAACTTCAAGCATGGAACGTTACACTCTCGAACACAGAATTTTATTTGGGAAAGTTTACTATAAAAATGGTGCAGCTTTTCCTCGTAATCACGATCCTTCTGTAACCGATGTGAGTAATTTAATCACTAAATTCGAGACTCACGGTAAACCAAAACAATACTTTTTAAGTGGCCGCAGTCATGCAAGCATACACCAAAGTGTTGAGAATGATTTTAGAACATCAATTCGTCGACATTCGTGAATACTCGGCGCTACCAAAACATTATAGTCAATTTTTTGTGGCTAATGTTGATATTAATGACCCTTCGTTTCATTAAAGCGGCGCCACAAGCCACACAGCCACTCCAACAAGTTAGTTGTTGCATGAGAAATTTCTCGATTAAGTTATTTTTCTATTTGGTGATTTAGTTGATCGCCTCACTCAACTGACGCTCTGAATGATGAGATCAGCTAAGCTTAAGCGTAAAATATGCTTTAAATTTTTTAAACAGCACGGACGCCTGCCGACTGAACATTTGTTTGAAATCATATTCCGCTATTATTTCCAATAATTTATACTTGATATTGGTATTAATAAAACTAAAGTTATCAAAAAAGTGCGTGCTTTAAGCCCAATTTACTTCCTACCCTCAAATTTTGCCATCCTTTGTACAGCATTCCTTCTTACAGGATCCCCATATTTTTATAAATTAAATTGCTTTTTATGATGCTATACAGGTAACTCTCCTACATTACGATCAATAGGTTCACGTTATAGGAAATCGTGTAGGACACTTTGGCTTCATGCAAAAATCTTGGAAAAAGAACGGACATCTGCCAACGTGCTACAACGTGGATACTTAACCGAAATCATATTCAATTAATACTTTCCATATTTCTACTTTATATCGGTATCAGTAAAACTGCCTACTTACCACATTTATATTAATTATATCATAATTTTTTCATTCAAAATTTTGAGGTGTACGGCTTTTACGCAAAATTTCTTTGCTATTGCGGTCTATTTTTCAATTTACAATTTCCCACAGGTTTTATATGGAATTGAAATGCGGCGATTTTGGCGGCAATATTAATTTTGCTGCCAACCAACTATATATTAGTATTTTAGTAATTAATATATCCCGGGGGCACATTTTGCTGGGGGTATAAGGGACCCCGTGGGGGCACATATATATGGTCTTTATAGAACTTCGACTATCTAGACACAGTGCAACTGGGGGAAAAAGGGAGCCCAGTTCTCTGAAGTCAGCAGGGGTACAACTGGAAACTCCACTTTATTTTCACGGAAATCAGTAAGCTCGCAGAGTTCATTATTTGTCTCTTTAGACATTTAATAGTTCTCTGCTTGATTATTGAGGTTGGCCCCTATATGGGAGTAACTTGGTGGTTGTGGCTTCGCGGCCCCATAACAGTATAATGGTTATTATGGTGGCCAGGATCATCTCACTGTTAATGATCCAGTCCAGTGAGCATGCTAGACATGTGTTCTCTTAAGCAAGGAGTGATGATTTGCAGCCCTGCTCTGGAACCATCGAAGTTGCAACTAGAAAGTTCTGTTGCATAGAATTATAGCTTCGGCTTCCTAGGACGAGCATGACGTTCCAAATTATGCAGTGGTTTGATCTACCATCTGATTTAGGCTTCATGGCCAGGTGCGGATGTAAATCTAATCACACGTTGGGGGTATAAGGGAGCCCAGTCCCCAGGGGTCAAATAGAAGCCCCACGTTATTTCTACGGGAATCAGTAAGCCCCATAGTTTCCGCTAAATGTTTCTTTAGACTTTTAACTGTTTCTCTGACTGATTATTGAGGTTGGACCTTCGGGAGTATCGTGGTGTTTGTGGTTTTGCGGTCCTAAGCATGAACTGATTTTGTGGGCCAGGATTATCTCGCCTTTAATAACACCAACGGGTGAATGATCCGGATCCAGTGAGTATGCTAGTCATGTGTTCTGGACCAGGAGTTGGATAGTCTCCAGCTCTTCAGCAAGGAGTAGTGGTTTACAAACCTGCTTTGGAACCGCTGAAATTGCAACTAGGAAAGACTTGCTGCTAGAAATAGTCTTCGGCTTCCTAGGGCGTGAATAACGTTGCTTTTCATTCACAGTGGTTTGACCACCAACTGAATAAGGCTTACGGCCAGGCGCAGATGCCCCCCGGGGGCACATTAAGCCCAGTCCCCTAATAGGCTAGCAGGAGCCAGCTGGATTTCTACGGGAATCAGTAAGCCCTAGAGTTCCGTTTTTTGGCTTTTTAGCCTTTTCGCTGTTCTAGGACTGATTATTGAGGTTGGCCCTTCGGGAGCATTGTGGTGGTTGTGGTTTCGCGGTCCTCGTTTGAATGAATGGTCCTGGTTCAGAGACCGTGCTTGTGGTTGTGTTTTGAAATTTTATTAAGCTTCATGCGTTCTGGACCAGGATTTAAATAGTCTCCAACTCTTCAGCAAGGAGTAAGAGCTGTGACCTGCTCCGAGATTTCGGAGCTGCGGCCAGGAGTGACTGGAGGATAGACATATCCGAAGGCTTCCTGGATCGTGGGTGATGGTATAATGATCCACCGTAAGGTTATGGCTGACACAGCTAGGTACTGACGTAAATCTTATCACGCATAGTTAGTATATTTTAATATATTTTAGTATATTTTAATATTGAAATCCGGTGACTTAATCGAAGATATAAAGTTTGTTGTCAATCAACCACTCTTTAATCTATATTAGTATATTTTAATATTTTTTAGTATATTTTAGAATTATTTAATATATTTTAGTATATTGTAATATACTTTAGTACATTTTAATGTTTTTTACTTTAATATATTTTAGTATATTTCAGTATATCTATTTATTTTAGTATATTTGAGTGTATTTTAGTATATGTTAGTATATTTTAAATCGGTGATTTTGTCGAATATATTAAGTTTGTTGTTAATCAACTACTCTTTAATGTATATTAGTATATTTTAATATATTTAAGTATAATTTCTTATTTTTAGTATATTTTAGGTCATTTTATTTTAATATATTTTATTTTAATATATTTTAGTATATTGCAATATACTTTAGTACATTTTTATATGATTTTTTAATATATTTTAGTACATTTTAATTTCTATTCATTTTAGTATATTTTAATATACTTTAATATATATAGTATAATATAATTTAATATCTTAGTATATGTATATCTTAGTACATTTTAGTATATTTGAATATGTTTTAGTAGTTTTTAATATACTTGAGTATATTTTTAAATATACTTTATTATATTTTAGTATATTTCTACTGTGTTAGTAATAGTTATTGTGCTGGACCTCCACTTAATATTTTAGTATATTTTAATATACTTTTTTTATATTTTAGTATATTTTAATATAGTTTAATATCTTAGTATATGTATATCTTAGTACATTTTAGTATATTTTAATATATTTTAGTATTTTTTAATATACTTGACTATATTTTAGTATATTTTAATATACTTTGGTACATTTTAATATATCTTAATATATTTTAGTACATTTTAGTATATTTTAATATACTTTATTTTATTTTATTTTAATATATTTGATCTTATATTAGTATATTTATTTATTTTAGTATATTTTAATATACTTTAATATATATATTATAATATAATTTAATATCTTAGTATATGTATATCTTAGTACATTTTAGTATATTTTAATATGTTTTAGTAGTTTTTAATATACTTGAGTATATTTTTAAATATACTTTATTATATTTTAGTATACTTGTACCGTGTTAATAATAGTTACTGTGCTGGACCTCCACTTAATATTTTAGTATATTTTAATATACTTTTTTTATATTTTAGTATATTTTAATATATTTTGGTATATTTTAATAGTATACATTTTAATACATCTTAATATATTTTAGAACATTTTAGTATATTTTAATATATTTTAATATACTTTATTATATTTAATTTTAATATATTTGAATTTATATTAGTATATTTATTTATTTTAGTATATTTGAGCATGTTTTAATATATTTTAGTATATTTTAATTATTTTAGTGCATTTTAGTATATTTTAATATACTTTTTTATATATTAGTTTATTTTAGTATATTTCTAGAGGTATTTCCACCTCTGCATGTGGAAGCAAAATATTTTAAAGGATGTGCTTATAAAGGATGTGGTCTTTATAAACGAAGAGAATTGTGTCTATGCCCGAAAAACATTCCCAGACCAAAACAGTATCCTGGACATGTATAAAATGGAGTAATACATTGCCTTTTGGGTCTTCTAACTAATTTCAATTCATCGAAACATTTTAAATTAATTTTAAACTCATCGGTGAAAAATAAGTGTTTCAATTTTGCGGCGGTCTAATTAATATGCACCTTTGCGAATTCAATCCTGGCGAGTTTATTTTTATGTAAAATAAAGCACATATTTTCACTTTTATTAGTTTTGCTTGCATACTTCGTATGCAGCCTAAACTTTTAAAGTTGTTGTTTCCTTTTTAACATGCAATCGAATTTTAAAATATTTTTCGTTGCGATGTTTAATGGTGTTGTTGTTGTTGTTGTTGGTCGCTCACATAAAAAGTAAAATAATTAGAATTTTAAATGTCAAATCAACAAAAGCACACCTCAAAAAAAAAAATTTTTTTTTAAACAAATAAATTAAATTAAATTTTAAATATATGTAAATAATTATGCATAATATTAAAAAGAGCAAAAAAAAAATTACAAAAAATGAAACAAAATAAAATCAAAAAAATATTAATGATTGCCTAATAACAATCAAACGAAAGAAAAACTACAATCGAAAGAGAAAAAATAATAATTATTTACGCAAAAAAACAGAAAACAAATGAAGAGGAAGTGAAAAGAAAAATCGCAAATATTTTTTACCATTAAAAAATCTAATAATATTTAAGAGTTAATAGATTGATTGTGTGTATCTCTATTTGTACGAATCTACATATTTGTGTGTGTGTGTGTGTGTATCCAGGCCAAACTTGGATTAAAAATGAATTCATCATGTTTGTTAATACTCCACCAGTTAGTCAGTCATCCGTATTTTTAATGAACGAATGATTTTAGTTATGGTATCGATTAAATTTTTCTCTGTGCATTTTTTTGTTAATTAAATCGTTAAAGACTTTATTATTTATCTTTTTTGTTGTTGTTGTTAGAGTCTGGAAAATATCAAGAGATTTTGTTTAAGGCTGTTAATTAAATATGTTGTATAACATTTATAACATTTTGTCTAAACGACTACGACTACAGCTAAACAACTTTTATTAAGCGTAGGTTGTTGTATTTTAAGATCTGGTTGAGTGCTTCGCTTAAAGTTTTATGAAAACTATTTAACACCTTCTCGTATATTATTTGTTAAAGATTATAAACAGTTCTTTAATAGCTGGCATCTTAATTGAAGTTATTTAAAAGTTTAAAGTTGTTTATAATTTCATAAAAACCAAAAGAAAAAATTGTTTTTAAAGTAAAATTTTAACCTGTGGAGTGTTGTTGTTTATTGTTTAACATACAAACAAAAATTGTTATGTGCAGGCTATTATCCATTGTGAAAACATATTAAAGTTGAAAAGCCAAACAAAGCTGAATCTTAAACGGGAAATGAAATTAAAATTATTTTATATCGAATATTTTCAGTTTCCACCATTTTTATCACCTATTGATGTAAAAAGCTTTCAGCGTAAACAAAGAAAATTGTTGTTCTCTTTGTTTAACATTGGCACTCAATAAATTGGTATCTGGTTCAGGCCTGGTAACTTGAATTTTTCGTTAACGGAAGCAAAGGCTTCTTAATAATCGCTGTAGGATTTTTAGAAGTCCAAAAGCGGCAGTTTCGCTTGAGATGACATACCCTGACAAGTGAAAGTGGGATGCGTCTGAAAACATGACATTTTCAGATAAACCAAACAGTTGTTCCTGAATGAATTGAACGAATCTATAGCGTTGTAAATGGTCGTTTAGCCATATATATGAAATAAGGTAACACGTCACTCCCAAACCCCCATTATGCGTCGATTCGCCCATGTAAACATCGCCATTATCTATCGCAAAGCAATCGTTATTGTTTAACAGTGATAGATCGATTTACCAGATGGGCTGAAGCCTTTACGATGCTGAATATGATTGCAAAATCAGTAGCGGAAACCCTTGTAAAAGGATGGTTATCGCGATTTGGTTGCCCAATCGACATTATGGCCGATTTAGGCCGGCACTATAAATCGACAGCACTCTATTTCAAGAACTTTTGCATTTACTAGGAGAACATCATTTAAGAACTACAGCCCACCATCCTCAATCAAATGGCGTCATAGAAGGATGGCATCGTACGTTGTACATTTAAAGAGGATATTCAAGCGACATATTGCGTCTATCTGCTGATTTCTTCATCGAAAATTCTTTTGAGTATGAGGCACAGTTTATAAAACAACTCCGACAAACTGTGAAAAACTTGAGGCCAGTTGATTCGGTCTGGCATAATAACAGCAAGTTTTTTATACACCCAAATTTTAAATCTTGTAAACTAGTATTCATTAGAGAGGACCCAGTGCCATTATTTTTAATGGCTCCGTATAGCGGACCATTTGAAGTTATTGAATCGATACCTAAATATTACACCGTGAACAGAGCTGGAAGACACACTAAGGATTCAATTGATCGTGCTCAATACTTTGGAAGTAGTCAACGTAATGCACCGCTATAGAGTCACTTCTCAGAGGGAGAACTACCCTCTAAATATTAGGAATGTTGGACTCTGTTGTGGTCCCAAATATTGATCAAAATGAAGTCATATCATATGCTTCAAAGAACGGCAAATTCTGCGAATTTAGGGATTTGGGATTTTTTTTTATATTCTAACAATAAGTCAAATATTTGATCAATTACAATCATATAAAGGCCGTTTTTATTCATTTTCACGTGTATGACATTCTTTTAAGTGGGCAAATTTGAGGTTAGCAAGGAAATTGGCTTAAGGCACACACACTTTTTTTAACAGCTTCAGTTTTATCGATACCAATGTAAAGTAGAAATACGGGAATTAAGAATAGAATAATGTTGGACCTCTTTACAAAATTTTTAAGCTTATTTTGTAACAAAGTTTTGGTTATTTCGTCAGTGCAACGCCGAATTTAATCTTCAGAACAACAGTTATTTGTGGGTTGCTTATGTAAGCTCAGTCCCTCAAATGGCCTTAAAGAAAATAAGCCAGTGTTATTAAAACACAAGCATAAGACGGTTAATTGAGATCGAGATATTGCGCAACCGTGAAATTTCTCATGAACCAACTAAATTGTTTGGGTGGTTATGTGACTTGTGGCGCCTTCTTGCTGAAACCAAAGATCACTAATAACAACATTAAGCAATTGTAGCCACAAAAATTGCTATTATGGTTCGTTAGCGCAGAGAATTCACGGTGACGATGTTTCCTTGCTCATACGGGCCGATAATGTCGCAACATACGGTCACTTTCTTTGGATGTAATGGTTTTTCGAGGACTGTTTTTTTTTAAGGCAACAATGCCTATTTAGTCACAACCGGGCTACATTCTTAAGGAAAGTGATAGAGAAGAGATGAGACAGGTGGTGAAAGTAGAAGGATAGTTACGTAGCTCTTCAAGTTCTAATTTTTTGTCTGCTGTGAAAACAACCACCCTTAGATTGGTAGACTAAGTACACTACCTACTAGCCAACTGGGGCAGACTTGATTTCTAGAAGGCCCATGTTTTCGAAAACTAACTGTCGTATAAGACGACACTGCGAGCATTGACCATGCCTTCATCACTGAGCAGTCCTACCGACAGTCAATTTTTGTTTGTTGTAGAGAAAACAGCCAGCAGGTCTTTGTTGGGGATCGAACCTACAACCTCGAGTCTAATAAGCTAGTACACTACCTACTACCCTATAGGATTTTGTGAGCTACATATGCGATCATTTTGTTTGTTTACATAATCGCCTTATTTAAAATGAGTCTCATCACTAAAGATGATTTTATTGAAAAGTGCATTGCTTTTGTTCAGTTTTTCCAATAGCCAATTTACAAACAATCGACGCAAGCAATGCTCGCTCAGCTTGATTTCCTAAATGAGTCGATCTTTATAAGCGAAGATCTTTATGCAAAATGTTACGCAGTTAGTCTAGTAATAAGCAATTATTACGAACGTCAAAGATTCGATGCTCCAGGCTCATTCGCAACAGTTTGCTGAACAGTGGCTATGTCTGCATCACTACGATCCCTATAAGCGTATTACTTTGGTAAACAATACCGTTAGCCTCGATTTTAGTGATTAAAGTTATTCTCATACATTAGAAAATCTATTAAGGTCTGGCGACTATGGTGGCGAATAAAAAAGTGTGACATTTTATATTTGTGATGACGTTATCGTATCAGAAGGATAAGTAAGTTATATTCTTGTCTGGACCCCAAATCCACTATGAACAGACGACTGCAGATTTACGCGATGAGCTCCATGAAGCTGAAGCTGAAGAATTGGAAGAATGGTAATAATTATGGTATAGATATTTCTTCGGACATGGTTATACATTTGCTCAGGAACTTGCCAGAAATCAAAACTATGAGGTGTACTTTGATAATTGGTTTACATCCTTTCACCTAATGAAGATTCTAAGAGATAAAGATTTTCTAGCAAACGGAATAGTGCGAAGCAACCGTTTAGAAAAGGTTAGCTTAGACTCTAATGCAAAGTTGAAGGAAAACGGGCGTGGTTAATACGATTATAGAGTGGAATCACACAATGATATCAAAGTTATAAAATGGTTTGATAATAAAACTGTACAGCTGCTGTCCACGGACTATTGCATTGCACCATTGTCTACATGTCGGCGATGGAATCAACGAGAGAAAAAATTTGTTGAAATTGCAATTCCAAATGCTGTTCAGCAATATAACCATTTTATGAGAGATGTTGACCTGGTAGATGCGCTTTGGGAATTATATAGAATAAATTACCGATCCTGAAAATGAAAATTTTTGTTGGATCTTGAACTCCGCAGTCACAAATAGTTGGCTTCTATATAGACGTCACGGTCACTTACTCTTATACAATTGCAAACTAAAGTTGCTACTGGCCTTATATACAAAAATACTTTAGGTCCGAGGAAGTGTGGTCGTCCATCAGACTCTTTACAAATGTCTCCCGTAACTTTAGAGCGTTGTGTACCTTCAATTCAATTGCAGGCGTCAGGTACGATGGTGTTGTTCATTTGCCACGTTACAAACCAAAGCAGTCATGTTGTAAATTTTGTAAAAATGGTTTAACAACTGCACTAAACGCAATGTTTCTATATGTTTTACGCCTAAAAGAAATTATTTTAAGGAGTTCCATGAAAAGTGAAAATGTATATTAAAATATCTTAAAAAACATTCTGTTACGAAATGCTTCTCCTTTTCTAAATTACTCAATAAAATCAATATAAAACAATTATTTTCCTCTAGGAAAAAAAGTTTACCTTATTTCCACGTTTATGAGCCATTTTGTATATATACAACATCCTACAAAAACTAGATTGGAATAGCAACTTTAAATTTTACTTCTTTTTTGTCTTTTTCAAGGTCAATAAAGTTAGAATAAATGTTAAAAAAATATTGTTGCCATAACAGAGTTTGGTGCATGAGAGGGTTAAGGCTAACCTTAAATTTAGCTAACCATTATTTGAAAAGTATGTATGAGTGAATACCTAATAAGATGTTATGCGAAGTTATTCTAAACAAGGAAGGCTCAACCCATTACCAGGCAGCCACACTTAAATTTTAATTTTTATGAAAAAAAAATAAAAACAATTAAAAACCACCCTGCATCCACAAATTCTTCAATAAATCGTCCGAAAATTTACCAGACGATAACGCGACATCTCGCGAAGAGGCGCTGAGGGTTTCTTGTCTCGCAACTCAATATCGCACAACAGTTTCTTCCTTTGCTTTTCTTGCGAATCACTAAAACATTCCTGCAGCCGTTGCTTGAGAGTTTCGTACATATTGCTTCCAGGGGGTTGCAAAATAGTGTCGCTTACCTCACAAATAACATTAGCTTTAATGGCACCGACAATGATATGGAATTTTGTTGAATCGGAATTAATTCTAGTGGTGATGGATTAGCTTTCAACTTGCTTAAACCATAAAGCCGGATTCGTCTTCCAAAACGACTATTATGCGACACTTTTTCGGTTTACAATAGGCGTGTTCAATCCATGGGGTTACCAACTTTAGTAGTGTATGGGTTAATAAAATAAAACCCAACCACTAATTGGTTACTCATTTAATACATCGTAATATTTTTTGAAAGCTCTTAAAACTTTTTCAAAATTTTAAATGTTGAAAAAAATTAAAACAATTTAAATATTTCACTTGAAACTTGAGTGAATTGCATTTATTTGTTTCTTTTAAGCATTTCGATTATAAAGTACTTTCGAAAAGCCTTAAAGAGAGAATGAGAGACACGACAATCTAAATTGTAATTAAACTTTCAATCAAAACAATTCATTTTGATCACGTATTTATGCAAAGGCCTTGTCAAATTTATTTAACGAGACTAACGTAAGCGGTATTAAAGTTTAATTTTTTAAATGTTTTAACATTTTTTATCAAAATACATAAATTTTGTTTTTGCAGAAATTAGTCTTGAACTACATTAATTAACATTTGAAAGAAATATTAATTTTTTTTTCGTTCAATTGACATTTGATAGACTGACTGGGTTAAGCTGCTAGCTAGTTCAGCCCACTGTTTGGGTGTTTGTTAGAAATCAGTTTTTCCTTTTTTTTCTGTTTAATTTTGTATTTTTATTTTATCATTATTTCTTTATACATTTTTTTTCTTTTTTTTTCTTCTTTTGGTTTATTGCAGTTGCAAATTAAATTTTGTAATGTCGCTGATTTGGTTTTTATAAATGTCTTGACCTGAATATGGTTGCATCACTTTGATTAAGACTATAATTATGGTAGATGAGATTTGTCAACGCTTCTTCTCACTTATAATTGCTAAGTTTCGCAATAAACTTTATCAACAAATTTTCTTAATATCTTTAACTGTGTATCAGAGTCAAAAAAAAAGTAGAAAAAATATATTTTTATTTAAAGCGAATAATTTTTTTCGCACTTGTAAACACGCGCCTGTGAAAAAAAATTATGTTGGAAAGCGGTATACTGCAGGTTTAAAAGTCATAAAAAACACAATGTGTTTTTTGGAATTATTATTTTTTTTTTTGTATCACTTTACTTATTATGACCTGTAAAATTTTGATATCGACACGATCAAGCAAAAACACTTTACCACTGTACATAAACAACAATTTTATACTGTCACATGACTAGCAAAGGCAATTTCTATTTAGAGGCGAGTAAAAACGTCTAAATTTTTCTTATATGGAAATATCTGGCACCTTGTTCTAGTTGTTTTAATTACAGTAGAATTTTTGTGTGCTTGTAAAATGTTATGGAGATCATATTTTCGTTTATATTTAGTTGTATAAAGGCATTAGGAATTTTAATTTCCTTCGCCCTTTTGCCAAAATAAGTACAATTCACTTCGTAAAATTTTAATAGGTTTTCCTAGTAATCAGGCTTCTTCTGAGACCGCATAATTAATCGCTAAAGTTGAGGCTTATGGTATTGTTTACCAAAATAATACGTAGTGCTGGAAACATAGCCGCTGTACAGCGAAGTGTTGAGCCTGTAACATCATCACCTTGACGTTCGTAACAATTGCTAATCACTAAAATAATTTTGCATAATATTTTGCATAAACATCTTCATCTTCACGCCCCTTCAGAGACGACTATATGTAATTTAATCGCTAAATTCGAGGTTTACGGTATTGTTGCTAACTTTCGACATATGAACGCTATATGATAGACGTCAAGAACGGTTACTAGTTTTTAACGCAGATCATATTTAGTATACTAACGACTACAACTCTTTATTAACTAAAATAACAACGATAAGTAATCAATACTTAATTCTGTTCCCCTTGGGCCCACCCGAGGGCACATTAATATGTTTTGATGGAATCTCATTGTCATTACATGTGTCAACGGGGGTAAAAGGAAGCCCAGTTCCCTTAGACGCTAACAGGAGCCAAGTGCAAAATTTCACTATATTTTCCCGGGAATCAATAAAGCTCCAGAGTTCAGCTATTTGCCTTTTTAGCCTTTTAGTTGTTCTCTGGCTGATTATTGAGGTTAACCCTTCGGCAGTATCGTGGTGGCTGTGTGTTTCGAGGCCCTCGTTTGAGTTTGTGGGTCGGATCATTTACAATGAACACAATGAATGGTCCAGATCCAGTGAGTATGATTGCGGTTGTGTTCCTAAATTTTATTAAGCTTCATACGTTCTGAATCAGGAGTTGGATAGTGTCCAGCTTTTTGGCAAGGAGTGAAGGCTGCGGCCTGCCCCGGGCTTCTGAAGTTGCAACTAGAATTGACTGTAGGATATACGTATCAGAAGGCCTTCTAGGGCGAGGATGACGCTACATTTCATCCACAGTTCCCCCCGGGGTCACATTATAAGTCTTTATGGATCACACAACCATCTAGACTTGTGTCTTGCGGAGGTAAAAGGGAACCCAGTCCCCTTAGGCTAGTAGAAGCCAACTGGAAAATACACTATATTTCCACGGGAATCAGTAAAGCCCCAGAGTTCCGCTATTTGTCTTTTTAGCTTTTTAGCTGTTCTCTGGCTGATTATTGAGGTAGGCCCTTCGGGAGTATCGTCGATGCTGTGTGTTTCGACGCCCTCGTTTGAGTTTGTGGGTCGGATCATTCACAATGAACACAATGGATGCTCCACATCCAGAGAGCATAATTGCGGTTGTGTCCTTAAATTTTATTAAGCTTCATACGTTCTGAATCAGGAGTTGGATAGTGTCCAACTTTTTAGCAAGAAGTGAAGGCTGTGGCCTGCTCCGGGCTTCTGAAGTTGCAATTAGAAGTGACTGAAGGATATACGTATCTGAAGACCTTCTAGGGCGAAAATGACGCTACATTTCATCCACAGTCTTATGATCCACCGTCTGGTTATGGCTTACACGTCTAGATATAGACGTAAATCTTATCACGCATGTTTCCCGTTGCCATCTACAAATAGATTTAGAATTACAAAACATTTTATTCATATAAGGTAGTGTAGTGTACATTTTTGGTCAAAAAATTACTAACACCACTTACTTTTACAGAAAACGAATGATTTAAAAAAAATGTTTCTCTCTCACTCTCTCTCGTACTATTCTTACACAAATTTAACATTGGCACTCTTGCGTGTGAATGAAAAATATACTTGACACTAAAATCCCGTTACAATGATTAATATATTTATTTTGCCTGGCACTTAACACGCCACTTCAAACCGGTTGGCAACACTCACTACACATTTGATATCGTTGAAGAGGTTTAAATTATTTGTTTTCACATTTAAAGTTAATCCAATGACCCATTGCTTAAAATACATTTTGTTTACATACAAACACACATACACAAACTCACACACACTCAGTAGACATTTATTATCAAAATATAAACAATATACACCACGTAGTTGTACAGCACTTTCCATTTTCTAATTAAATGTAATTTCGTCGTCTTAAGCATAATTGCAAGTAAAGAAACGGCAATGCAACAGCATACAACTTAAATGTTGACCAAAATTTGCTTTCATTTAAGGATAGAAATCGAAATTAGTTTCGTACATTTACTTTTCCTGGAAATAACTGTATTTCAATTTTATTTTATTTTTTTTTTTGTGGTTATTTAATTAAAAGCATTTTTGGTACACTTTTCTTTTAACCTGTTTTTGAATTATTTAACAATTAAAGCAGTGAACAGTTTCTTTGGCTATTTTTGTTATACAAAAAAGTACATTTATAGTTAAATACCTCAATTGGTACTGTTTTTTGCTTTTTAAAGAGAGTTAGTAATAAATTAAGAGTAAAATTAATTATATGCAATATAAAGTCGTTTATTGTTAATGGAAAGTGGTAAAATGGTCTCGTTTTTAATGCACCTTTTCTTCATCTAATGTAATGTACCGTTTATGGTACCGTTTAACTTGTTTTTTGAAAATTTCATTTAATGCACTTTAATTTTATTGCACAATATTGAAATGTCTTCAAATAGTCGTAATAATAGACTTTCGTTGCGAAAACAAAAAATTGTTATAAAAACTAAATAAAAATATATTTGCTCAATTTTATTATAATTGTCTGTTAATTAAATAATAAAAAAAATTTATAATTATTAAAACTCATATTAAAAACAAAAATAAAGTTTTCTGTTATTCTTTTCTTTCAGTGTTTTATTACAAATTTTGGTTAATGCCCTAAAAAGGAAATTGCTTTTATGTAAGTAACACTTTGCTTTTAAAGAAAAAAAATAAAACGAAAAAATTATAAAATTGTTTGAAAATTATTAGAACATCTATTTTCTGTAAGACATTTTTTCAATCCAAAAACAAATTAGTCGCATTCATTTGTTTTTTTTACGCAGGCCTGTCTGCGTGTAAGCCTACAGGCCATTTAACTTTTTTCCAGAAACTTGGATTTTTGCCATTTACTTTCTACTTTAGTTTCTATGACTTTCTGCCCATCTCTGTGTCTTTAAGGCGGATTTTTACAAGAATTATTTTTATTATGTATTAGGAAATTGTTTGAGAATTATTAGAGCATATATTTTTTTAAGACATTTTTTTCAACCCGAACACAAATTTGCCGCATACACTTGCTTTTTTTACGCGAACAGGCCTATAAAATTTACACAAAGCGTGTATACCTACATCCCGTGTAAACTTTATTTTTGCTATTAAATTTCCATTTTAGTTTCTATGACTTTCTGCCCGCCACTGCGTTTTTAAGGCGGATTATTTTCTGGGTGGGCAAATTTGAGGTTAGCAAGTAAATTGTCTGTCAAATGATTAATTGTCAAGAATTGAACTGTCATCTTTTGACACTTATTTAGTAAAAAGTCTTGAGAAAAGAATTTTAAATGTGAAACTTTACTATCAAAATGGTGAAAATTTCACTGCATCACTTCGTAAAATTGAAACAGCTTTTCCGCGTAATCAGCCTCTTTCTGAGACCGCTATCCATAATGTAAGTACTAAATTCGAGGCTCGCTGTACTGTTGCTAACAATAGATCAAAGCAATACGCCTTGTACTGATACAAACATAGCCTCTGTAAAGAAAGGCGTTGAGAACGAGCCTGGAACATCAACTCATCGACTTTCAAAACAGTTGGGCATCACTAGAGGCACATTGCGCAACATTTTGCATAAATATCTTCATCTTTATGCTTATAAAGTTCAACAATGTTTTGCTATTTGCAAAACTAAACGAAAACAGCACATTTTGCAACAAAATCAGTTTTAGTAATGCGACTGATTTTTAATAAGGCGGTTATGTAAACAAACATAATTGTCGCATATGGGGCGCAGAAAATATGCAAAATAAAATTATACTCGAAAAAAGCGACCGTGTCGTACGGTATGTTGTTAGGTGGCATCATCGGTCCTTGTTCAAAAATGAGCAAAGAAACTCCGTCACGGTGAATTCTCTGTGCTACAAAACCAGTTTTTTGCAGCCACAATTAGTTACTGTTAACATCAGTGGCCTCTGATTTCAGCAAGACCGCACCATAAGCCATGGGAAATTTTCCGAGCACATAATATCTCGAGTTAACCCCCTGGGGGCTATTGCTATGTTTTAACGAAATCTCACCGTCATTACATGTGTCTTCGAGAGTAAACGGGAGCCCAGTCCCCTTCAAGGCTAGCAGGAGCCAACTGGATAATCCATTATATTTCCACGGGAATCAGTCAAGCCCCAGAGTTCAGCTATTTGTCTTTTTAGCCTTTTAGCTGCTCTCTGACTGATTACTGAGGTTGGTCCTTCGGCTTCGAGGCCCTCGTTTAAGTTGTGTAAGTCGGATCATTCACAATGAACACAGTGAATGGTCCAGGTCCAGTGAGCATGATTGCCGTTGTGTTCTTAAATTTTATTAAGCTTCATGCGTTTTGAATCAGGAGTTGGATACTTTCCAACTCTTCAACAAGGAGTGAAGTCTGCGGCCCAGAGTTCAGCTATTTGTATTTTTAGCCTTTTAGCTGTTCTCTGACTGATTATTGAGGTTGGCCCTTCGGTTTCGAAGCCCTCGTTTAAGTTGTGTAAGTCGGATCATTCACAATGAACACAGTGAATGGTCCAGGTCCAGTGAGCATGATTGCCGTTGTGTTCTTAAATTTTATTAAGCTTCATGCGTTCTGTATCAGGAGTTGGATAGTTTCCAACTCTTCAGTAAGGAATGAAGGCTGCGACCTATTTCGGGGGTTTGAATTTGCAACTAGGAGTGACCGGAGGATATACGTATCTGAAGGCCTTCTCGCAACATTGACGAGATAGCCGCAGCTTTGTTATAAAATGTGCTTAAAATTATGTGAAAACAGCGAACGTCAACGAACGTGCACGTTGGTATCAATAAAACTGAAGCGTTTAAAGGAAATGATGATGTGATTTGATTTACATCTGCACCGACTAGGTAGTCATAATCAGATGGTAGTCAAACCACTTGAATGATTTGCGAACGTCATTCACGCCCTAGGAGGCCATCGAATACGTATATCCTCCGGTCACTCCTAGTAGCAATGTCGAAAGCCCGAAGTAGGCCGCAGCCTTCACTCCTTGCAAAGAGTTGAAGACTTTCCAACTCCTGGTCCAGAACGCATGAAGCTCGTTTTTATCAAGAACACGACAGCATTCATGCTCACTGAACCTGAACCATTCATTGTGTTCATTTTGAATGATCCGACCCACAAACTCTCACGAGGGTCCGAAACCACAACCACCACGATACTCCCATATAGGGGCCAACCTCAATAATCAGTCAGAGAACATCTAATTGTCTAAAGAGACAAATAGTGAACTCTGCGAGCGTACTGATTCCCGTGGAAATATGTGGATTGTCCAGGTGACTCCTACTAGCCTTTGAGGGGCCTGAGCTCCCTTTTACCCCGCAATACACCAGTCTAAATGGAATAGTAGGTTCCAAAAAGACTATCATGTGCTCCCGGGGGGCGTTTAAAGGAAATGTACGAAATTAAATTCTTAGGCAAAGCTAATAAATCATATTCGTAGAAAGCTGCTAAATCTATTTCTAAATCATAAATTTACCTAGCTGATAGAAACAAAAGCTTCTAGCCAACTAAACCATACAAAAGGCTTGTCAAACATATATTTTCCTAATACATTCACTCAACTCAAACTTGTTGTTTGAAATGAGTGTAGGCAATGATTTTGTTGCAACAAATTTTAGGAGGACACTAATTTTCATCTGTATGATCACAAATTTATTTATTAATAATTTATTTAAATGGAATTAATTTTGACTTCCTTTATTCCATTATAAAATTTTGTTGAATTACAGACCTCTAATAGAAATTTCATACGAATGGTATAAACTTTAGTAAATTTCGGTTAAAAACTACTTTTCCCTTTCCATTCCAATATCCCACGCCTTTAACAAACATCCATTATGGGGCTCATAAAATTCAAACTTTTAAAAATTTATGATGATCTAAAAGCTTTGATACTCTGGATTTCAGAAAAGTACATTAATAATTAAAACAAATTCACTAAAAAGTGTTGCCATTTTCTTTTTTAAATAATTTTTCTGGTTTATTTAAAGTTCTGTTTTTTACGTTTTTCTTAATTTCACTATTTCGTTTTTGTGTTTTATAAAACGTTTCTAACAACCGATTGTACTTAATCTAACAAATAGTTCTAAATTCTCTTTGTTAGTTGTAATTTGATAATGATGATGTTAATGTTATGTTAATGATGATCAATGAAACCCGAACAACAACAACAACAACAACAAAAAATTAAAACAGCAAAAACACTATACATACCAGTTTCACATGATTGCATATACTTACGTTTTTACACTCTAGTTCATTTAAATAACAGCAGAACAATATTTCTAAAGTAAAGTTCCAAAAATCGATTTGTATATTCTTAGGTATTCTATTAGTTGACCACACTGTATTAATTCCGTTACATATTCAAATGGGCAGAAATAAGAGTAATTTAACCTGGTTGGCCCTGACGAGTATAACTTTTATTACCATGACAAGAGAAAAGAGGAAATAAAATTAAGACATCGACTCAATCACTTTGGTGGAATTATTGTATGGGGTGCCGTTATCTACTATAGCGGGATTAAAGTACAATTTAAGATAACAAAACTCAATGCAGAACAATACAAAAAGCATTGTGGAGCCAGCGTTTTCGAAACGCTGTAACATTACACAATTCTTTACACAATACAGGGCGTCAAACGCTTGGATGAGAGCTTAAAATATGACGCTGATGAACTGGCCACCTTATTCACCAGTAAAAGTGTGTTAATGGCTGTTACGGAAAGTTTATGAAGTCGGTAAACAATATGAAGACGTTTCATCGTTGATCAATGTAATCGAAACCGCTTAAGATAAGTCTGCCTTAAATTGCTTTAAAATCCTCTACAATTCCATTCCAAGTCGCATATTTGAAATTATAATGCAGGCAACACTGATACAAGAAAAGTATATGAAGGAGGTAAACTGTATGAAGAAGCTTTATCGTTGATCAATGCAATCGAGACCGCTTAAATAATATCTCCTGTGTTGTGTCTGAAGAGGAACATTCCCAAAATGCGAGATATGTATAAAAAACTGCCATTCAGAGACAATAGCACAGTGTAAAGGAATTAAAATCTTTTTCACCTACCTAATCGGGTAAGCCTCACTTTATCAAAAGGATCTCATGACATTTCTGAAAAAATGATTTTATGAGGAAATAAAGGCACACGGATATTAAGGAGGTTGTTAATAAAACTCCATATAACTTCAAGGAAAATTGGGAAACATGATCATATGTTTTTAATCCATAGACATATCTAATGATTCAGAATTCATTTCTTGAAATAACTTGTTGTGGAAAGAGGTCTCATAGTTACATTTACGCCGTTTTCATTTACAAAGAAGTAAGGTCCAATTATTCCTCCTAACCAAATTGCACATTAGACTATTATTTTTAATGGATGCAAAGGTGACTGTAGAATAAGTTGAGGGTTTCCCATTTCCCGCAACGGACTATTTTGTTTATTGACATATCCATTATAATGAAAATGGGCCTCGCCACTCATTATGATTGTTTTCATGAAAATCGAGGTTGTCATGGGCGAGCTGTTACTTCGTATTGGCATATGAACGGCGGCGTAACTGGTCTTGTGGAAGAAGCTCTTGTGTCAGCTGATTCTTTTATGGAAACAAATGCAAATCCTTGTGCAAAATTGTGCCCAAAGCTGTTTTTAGAAGACCAAGCACCTGAACACAGCATCGAATAGAGGTTGATGGATTGTTTTGAACACTTTCTTGATCTTACAGTACGTTGTAGTCCACCCGCCGGGGGCACATATATATGGTCTTTGGAGATAGCAACAACTTAGACCTGTGCAACTAGGGAAAAAAGGGAGCCCATTCCCCTAAAGTCAGCAGGGGTACAACTGGAAACTCCATTTTATTTCCACGGGAATCAGTGACCCGCAGAGTTCCGTTATTTGTCTCTTTAGACACTTAACTGTTCTCTGGCTGATTATTGAGGTTGGCCCTTTATGGGAGTATCGTGGTGGTTGTGGTTTCGCGGCCCCATATCAGTCTTCTATGGTGGCCGGGTTTATTTCACCTTTAATAACACCTACCTGGTGAAATGTTCCCAGATCCAGTGAGCATGCTAGACATGTGTTCTGGACAGAAGTTGGAAAGTCTCCAACTCTTCAGCAAGGAGTGATGATTTGCAGCCCTGCTCTCGAATCATCGAAGTTGCAACTAGAAAGTTCTGTTGCATAGAATTATAGCTTCGTCTTCCTAGGACGAGCATGACGTCCCTATTTATACATAGTGGTTCGACTACCATCTGATTAAGGCTCCATAGCCAGACGCAGATGTAAATCTTATCACGTAGTAGGTTGCAGTCCATGCTTGGATTTAACACCTACAGAACCTCTTTCTTCGAAATCATTCACTACGCGATAAATAGTGCGTTTCGTTGGCACGTTGTTTCTCCTAAAAATTTCATCTAACTTTCTTATCGCCACAGTAATCGATGATTGATTTTGAAAAATATTTTAACGTTTAAAACACGTTGGTTTATTTTTCCATAATAAATTTGCCACATGCCTACTTCACGACTATCAAATATGAACTGTCAAGACTAATGTTTTGGTAAACTTTAGCGTCAAAATCAAGTAGCATTCCGCGGACACCCTGTATATACAATGTAGTTTAATGCAAGGAGTTGATCAACATCTTCCAACAAATATTCTTTGAGGCTACGCTTAAAAGTAGATAATATGGTTATGGCTTTGAAATGATCAGGTAATTGGTTGTATGCACTGGGGTCAGAAAACATGATTCGGTGTTTAGTAACTTCAAATTCATAACTTGTCTAATCACTCTTTGCGTATAATCACTAATATAGTGCCCCTGTAGGCTAGTAGGTAGTGTACTAGCTTGTCAGTATGGGGGTTGTGGGTTCGATTCCCAACGAAGACCTTGGTTTTTTCACTACAAAAATAAAAATTGACTGTCGGTTGGGCTGCTCAGCGATGAAGGCATAGTCACTGGTCGCTGTGCTGTCTTATATGCGGCAGTTAATTTCCGACTATCCTTCTACTTTCACCACCTGTTTCATCTCTTCTCTATCCCTTTCCCAAAGAATGTAGCACGGTACTTGACTAAATAGGCATTGTTGCCTGGAGTGCTACTTCTCTTAAAAAAAAAAATAATCACTAATATAGTGAAAGTTAACAGAACTGGTTCGAATATTGTTAAGGTTTTTAAAGATACCTAGAAAAAGTTTTCGCTTATTAAAACTTTTCTAAATGGTAATATTTTGACATATTTAATTTCTAAATAAATTGATAGTACTGCAAAGTATTGGGAGATTAAAAACATTTTCAGTGCCCTATTTTGGGATGCTTGCAGTGAAGATCTGACAAATGTGAATGAATAAGAGATTTATCAATTAACATTTTGTAAATCAAGTCAAGCTTGGTTTTCAGTTTGTAAAGACAACCAATCCAATGGTAAAATATTACTAGCTAAAATAATTTTAAGATATTTCACATTTTCTGATTCATCAATTAGTTCACCATCAATATGAACACTCATTTATTGATTATTACTCGTTATATATGGGCTAAGGCGTACGAACTGACTCTCTTTACCATTAAGAATCATCTTGAAACTCGGATAATGCTTCATATTCAATCAATTCTATGTACGACACGATATTTGCTGCCTATATATAAATATAATTATGCGATATTTATATATAGGCGGCAAATATCGTCCGCGAACATATATCGTCTACATTGAAATATTTTAAACAATAATGGACCAAGTACACTGCCCTAAGGAACATAATATTTAGCATCGCACTCATAGCCCTTCGTGTCGCCAATTAGCACAAACTGTTTGAGATTAACTAAATAGTCCCAAAAATTTTCAGAGTACCATCAGAACAACCAAGTAATATTTAAGAATTATTGGCTCTTATTTAAATGAAGCGGAGTGTACACATATACACGAGATACACGATGCATAAATGAAATGCACTCGCTCGCTGCCAATACTGTGGTGGATTTGCAATTGAATAAAAAAAGTTTTCAAGTTTTTACTTTTTTGTTGTTGTTTTCACAAAGTTGTAAAACAACACTAGTATGGTATCTTTGGTGTTTTGTTTTTGTTGCTATTCTTAATATTTTTGTACTCAATATGAACCACTGAAATGTGTTAAACAAAAAAAAAATGAAAACGAAAAAACGCAATAAGAAATATTGACTAACATACTTCCTTCAACGATTAATGCTCATTAATATGAAATTGAATTGAATTGGATAAAATATTTACATGATGTATTAACCAGTAAGCAACTGATACTTATTTGTATGTAAATTATATTTAGAAATGTTTAGATGTATAATTTGTTTTTATAATATCACTGTGGTGTTTGTATTATGGATTTTTAATTAAAAAAAAATCAAACAGCTACAAAATTACCACCTGATATGTACTCGTATAACCCCCACCACTCATATATCTGGTTAAATTACGATCATTCAGGGTGAACATAACACTTGAGTTTAACATAATTCACATAATGTTGCATCATTATTTATTTTATTAATATTTTTTTAATTTTTAATTATGTAAGATTTTATTGCTTTTAACAGTTTTTCTTCCTCTAATTTGCTCTTTGTTGGAATTTACAAACAAAATCAATTTGAAACGTTAACAAACAAACTGAAGTGTTAGTTATTTATATGTGGGTATTAACTTATTTCATTGTTAACGCACCCAAACGCAATTTTACTCTGCAGGTTACAAGTTTTAACTCATTTATAATTTTAATTTTTGGGATTTTTATAACCCACGAATCTGTGTAAATAACGCATAATTTTTATATTTTTTATTATTTATTTTATTTCTCGAACTATTTAAACAAAATTAAATGAATAACTTAATCGTCTTTTTTCTTATCAAACTGATTGGCATCGTCATGGTTCAGTTGTTCATTTACTTCGCTTTAGGAAAAAGAAAACGAGAATTTTTTACAATACAAAGGGTGGATAAATTTGTGGTTAGTCTTGAAACACACACTTTTTTTTAACAACTTCAGTGTTTTTTTTAAGCCAACGTAAAGTAGAAATATGGGAAATATAAAATAGAGTATAATTTCAGGCATATGTCCATCTCTAGAACGTCGGCGGACATCCGCTCTTTTCACAAAATTTCAAAACACATTTTGCAACAAAGCTTCGCTTATCTTGTTTAATGCAGCGTAGAATTTTATTTTTCAGACTGTCAGTACCCCCCTACCCCCCGGGGGCACATTTATCGGTCTTTATAGAATACTCGACTATCTAGACCTGTGCAACTGGGGGAAAAAGGGAGCCCAGTCCCCTGAAGACAGGCAGGGAGTCAACTGGAAACTCCACTTTATTTCCACGGGGATCAGTGAGCCGCAGCGTTCATTATTTGTCTCTTTAGACATTTAATAGTTCTCTGACTGATCATTGAGGTTGGCCCCTATATGGGAGCATCGTGGTGGTTGTGGTTTTGCGGCCCCATAAGGGATTATGAAATTTATGGTGGCCAGGATCATTTCACTGATAATGACACGCAAAGTGAATGATCCAGTCCAGTGAGCATGCTTGACATGTGTTCTGGACAGGAGTTAGAGAGTCTCCAACTCTTTAGCAAGGTATGATGGTTTGCAGATCTGCCCTGAAATCATTAAAGTTGCAACTAGGTGGTTCTGTTGCTTAGAATTATGTCTTCGGCTATCTAGGACGCATGTATGACGTTCCAAATTATACTATAGTGGTTTGTGCAACATCTGATTAAGACTATATAGTCAGGCGCTTATGTAAAACAAATCACACTCTGTCAGTACCCCCCGGGGGCACAACGACATGTTTTGATGGAAATCCACGATCAACGGGAACCCAGTCCCCTGAAGGCTGGCAAGGAGCCAGCTGGAAGCTCCACGTTATTTCCACCGGAATCAGTAAGCCCCAGAGTTCAGCTAATTGGTTCTGTTTTTGTTTTGTTTTTTTTTTAAGAGAAATAGCACTTCAGACAACAATGCCTATTTAGACAAGTACCGTGCTACATTCTTTAGGAAAGGGATAGAGAAGAGATGAAACAGGTCGTGAAAGTAGAAGTATAGTCGGAAATTAACTGCCGTATAAGACAGCACAGCCACTGGTCAGTGACTATGACTTCATCGCTGAGCAGCCCCACCGACAGTCAATTTTTATTTTTGTAGTCAAAAAAAATCAAGATCTTCGTTGGGAATCGAACGCACAACCCCCATACTGACAAGCTAGTACACCACCTACTAGCCTACAGGAGCACCTATAGCTAATTGCTTCTTTAGCTTTTTAGCTGTTCTCTCTCTGATTATTGAGCTAGGCCCTTCGGGAGTACCGTGGTGGTTGTGATTTCGCGGACCTCATGAATTTTTATTAAGGGTCCAGGATGATCTCACCTTTACTGAGAACATTGGGTGAGTGATCGGGATCCAGTGAGCATGCTTGTCATGTGTTCTGGACCAGAAATTGGATAGTCTCCAGCTCTTCAGCAAGGAGTGTTGGTTGGCGACCCTGCTTCGAAACCTCCGAAATTGCAACTAAGAATAACCTGTTGCTAGAAATTAGTCTTCGGCTTATTAGGGCGCGGCGTACGCATCATATTGCCCACGTAATCATATCGCGTAAATCATATCGCGCATTCAGAGTGTCAGTTGCTTGCAGCTTTTTCACGTAAACCAAGAAAATAATTCAGCGGTGTTTAATTGTAAAAACGAGGCGGATAATTGACATTGCCAAATCTTAAAATCACAAGACCGAAAACCTTCTCATGCAAAACCAAAATTGTTTGGGTGGCTGTGTGGATTGTGACGCCAGTTTGCTGAAAGCAAAGGTTACCGATATCCACAACAATTTAGTTATCATGGTTTGCTAACGCAGAGACTTTCCGGTGACGGCGCTTCCTTGCTCACTGCGGCAACAATTTGGTTATTATGATTTGCTAGCGCTTAGACTATCTGGTGACGGTGCTTCCTTGCTCATTTTTAAAAAAATACAGCCAGCACAAACCGCACTTTCTTTGGTTTTTCAAGCATTTTTGTTGTGGATTTTGTGAGCCCCACTATTTTATTTATATAACCGCCTATTTGAAAATAATCCACATCACTAAGAATGATTTTGTTGAAAAATCCTTTTAAGTCAACCGTTGACGCGTTGATGTTCCTGGCATATTGCCAACACTTTGCTGTACTACGTGTAAGCCATAACTTGACGGTGGATCATACCACTCTTGACGAATTTTAGCGTCACCTACGCCCCAGGAAGCCTTCAAATATGTCTATCCTCTAGCCACTCCTGGTCGCAACTCCGAGAGCTCAGAGCAGCCCGCATCCCTCACTCCTTGCAGAAGAGTTAGAGACTATCCAACTCCCGGTCCAGAACACATGCAAGCTTAATAAGATTTCAGATACAACCACAAGCATGCTCACTGGACCAGGACCAATCATTGTGTTCACTGTGAATAATCCGACCCACACAACTCAAACGAGAGCCGCGAAACCATAACCACCACGATGCTCCCGAAGGGCCAACCTCAATAATCAGTCAGAGAACAGCTAAAAGGCTAAAAAGCCAAAAAGCTGAAATATCGGGCTTACTAATTCCCTTGGAAATAAAGTGGTGTTGTCCAGTTGGCTCCTGTTAGCCTTTTAGGGGACTGGGCTGCCTTTTACCTCCGGTGGCACATGTAATGACGGCGAACTTCCGTCAAAACATATCAATGTTCTCTTAGGGGGCATACACCTTGCTGTACATCGGTTATGTTTGCATCACTCCGGCCACTACGAGCGTATCGTTTTAGTCTATTGTGAGCCTTGAATCTAGCGATTAAATTAGGTACAGCGGTTTTAGAAGGAGAAAGGAGCAAGCAAGAGCTTTTAAAATTTTACGAATTTTCTCCATTTTGATAGCAAATTTTCACAATCAAAATTATTTACTCAAAAGTGTAACGTTTTAGGCTTAGAATTTTCCAAATTTTTGCTAAAAAAATGTCAAAAGATATCAGCTCAGTACTTGAAATTTAATCATTTGACAGACAATTTAGTAATCTAACCTCAAATTTGCGCATGTAATGCATGCACATTTTTTGTTACAAATAAATAATGAAAGAAAATAAAACAAATTGCTCTGTTTTTATAAAATGTTATGTAAATTGCAAGAATTGCGCTATAAGTCATAAGAATATTAAGTGCAATTTAAGATTGAAAAAATTCGTTTTGAAAATTTCTTTTACCAGCTGTTGAAAAACGAAAAAAGCTTTCAGCTAAGCTCTTGCATGATGAAGTAAAAAGGTGTACTTTGATAATAAACTTCGACGACGATATACAAATTAAATGTTAATTTCGCCTAATTTACATATCACGCCTAAAACCAAATTAAATTATATTTATATTGTCATTTTAGTTAAACATTTCTAAGTTTTCAAATATTCTTTGTTCAAAAAAGAAATAAAAAATATTCATTCGCTTACGCCATCATTTGAATTCTAAAACTCGTATATGACCCAAGAAATCGTGTCGCTACTCCAACACAAATTACAAAAATATTTCCACACAAAAATGAACTGTTTTGCACTCGTACCTTTGTTGAATTATATTGTACTTGTTGTTGTTAGTATTTGTTGTACCATAATTATTTACGCGCATTTAGGGGGACACAATAGAAACTGGCTGCTTGTTTTTCAAGTTGCAATTATTTATTTTTGTAGTCTTGTCCATTGTTAATTCAATTGGATTTGTTGTGATGTCATGTTTCGTAAGACAACAAATTTAAAAAGTGATTTTTCTTTTTCAAAATTTCAAAATTGTTTAAAGTAATTCATTCAGGTTGTTTCAAAACACTTTCTAAAATACAGACTTAAATTGTTTGGAAATATTTTAAGATAATAACTTTCGTAATTTATGTGTTGACTTTTATTAATGTGCTGCACAAAATACCCGCAGCTATAAATTAAAAAAGCCATATAAGTTCAGGAAAATATATACACGCAACTTCGAGCCTAATTTACAGTGAACCCAACAGTCTAAACTCAATTATCTTGACCTGTACATGCTTTATTGATTGATAGATTGAATGGACTTGAATTCGGGATTCTAAGACTTTTGATTTTTTGGGGCGGATAAATACTTTTCGCTTTTTAAAAGCACCTGTACAATATAGGGTGTTGTCTATAGAAGTATAGAACTTTGCATTGGAAAAAAACAAAGATGAACCTTTAAAATTGACATGAAAAAAACTCTAGCCAATAGATAATCTTGCGGCATTATAATTTCGCCATGACTGGCTGCAACAGTTGTAGTCGAATAAAATACTAACCCAGCGCATGTCTGTACGCCGATAGACTTATGATTTCACATACCTCCACAGAAAATAATCTAGCGGCGTTAGATCGCACGATCTTAGAGGCAAATTTACGAATCCAAAACATGACACATATGGTAACAAAACGGTTTCTTCAACAAATCAATTGTGGCACGATTTGTATGGAATATTGCGCCATCTTCTTAAAAGCACAATACCTGCACATCATGATTGTTCAGTTGATGGAACAAAAAATGAGGTCATTATTGACTGTAATCATCCGAGCGGCATTGTTTTTAAAGAAGTACGGATCAATGTTTCCACTAGCCTATAAAGCACACCAAGCAGTTAGTTTTTGTGGATGTGACAGTGTCGCAACATATTGTTACGTTTATACCTTTTATAAACGTTTTGTTTTGAGTTCTTTATTGCAAATTAATTAACTCCAGATTTTAGAGTTTTTAAATTAATTACAAGTTTATTTACTTTAACTACAGAACAATTTACTTAAGATGCACGTCTTTACTGCACGAGGTTTAGTTTTTAACTAACTGACTATCCACTCAGACGCTGCCTTTTTATATTTGTCCACTAGAGGTCCAGAAAAATTAAGGATCGTCTACTACCTTTGTATCACATTTTGTTGTTGTATGTCTGTGTTTTGTTGTTGTATGTCTGTGTATTTTTGCTGATAAAGTTTATTCGTGGAATTTATTTTAAGATAGTTGTTGTTATCCTGTGTACATAAGTTTTTTTAGCAAGCCACGTAGTTAGTAAACAGCATACTGAATTTTTTATTTTATTACTTAATTATTTTCAAAAAACATCAGTTTTTAGAGTTTTTATTAATTACAAGTTTATTTACTTTAACTACACAAAGTTGACACTACAGAACAATTTACTTAATATGCACGTCTTTACTACACGTTGTTTAATTTTACACTGACTCATTATCCACTTAGACGCTGCCCTATTTATATTTGTCCATTTAAAGTCTAGAAAATTTAAGAATCTTCTACTGCCTTTGTATCACATTTTGTTGATGTATATTGTTTATTCGATGTATAGACAGACGCCTGTATGTCTGTGTGTATTTTTGTTTTTATGCTGATAAGGTTTCTGCTTGGGATTTATTTCAAAATATTTGTTGTTGTCTTTTGTAGAAAAGGTTTCTTAAAAAACTACGCAGATGGTAAACAGCATACATGTTTGTTGTTGTCTCTATGCAGCTAGTAAACAGAAATTCGTTTTTGTTTTGCATGTCACGCAGTTAGTAAACAGCATAACAAATTGTTGTTGTTTGTGTATAAAATTTCTACGCAGTTTGTAACTAGAAATTTTGTTGTTGTTCCATCAGTTTTCTTAACAAGCCACGCAGTTCGTAAACAATATACCCAGTAGTTCGCTGTATTGCTTAATTATTTTATTTTAAAACTTAAGCAAGACACATCCGTAACAATATATTTGAGAATTATCATTACTCCAAATACGGCAGTTCTCGTATCCATTAAAAGAAAAGGGAGCTTCATCGCTAAACAAAATTCGTTTATGAAAATCGAGATCAACCGCAATCTTTTTTGGGTTCCAATTTGGGCAATTTGGGAACGTTGTTCAGGCGTCAGTCTGTTCATCTTTAAATGCCACACTAAACTGAACGTAAAACACTTGTCAGCTGTCAAAAAGACCTCCATACTCATTTTTAATCACCCTGTTCAGTGTGATATAGTTAAAATAAAGTTTTAATTTTTTTGGCTCCCGAGGTACACTAGTATCTACTTTCGAAAGAACTTTAAAATTATACAACTAGAGACCATTAAAAAAAAGGCCTTTTGGCCGCCTTCTCGTAAAATGATCCACAGTGCGCCAGTTCATAAAGTGTTGCTAACTTAATGAAAATGTATTAAGCTTTAGCAACAGCTAAACATAAAACTGCTTTTGCTACTGTTTGATTACTTCATATCAATCTAGCGATTTTATATCTGCTCTTAAATTTCTCTTAATGGGTTTTTTTCTCAACAATGTAAGTAGACATTACTGTGCACGCTTGTATTTAAAAATGTCTATGCATTAGACAACGTTTCACTTAATGCGGCAAATGAAATATTGAGAAAACTGATTGCAAAAAAAGTTAAACGAGGGCGATATAATCACATAAGCAAAGCTTCTCAAGTATCCTAATTATAACAAAGTAAACAAATAGAAAAATGAATATTCCTTGCTAAAATTTCCTAAGCCCGAAACTAAGCTTAAAACTATGGCCAACATCTCTAAAATCGACCGCTAATTTTAGATTGACTTTTAAAGATTCCGAAGCTCTTCAGTTTTTAATACTAAAAATTTTCACATTAATTTTGGCTCTTCTGCCAATCTGAGTTTTGTTAAAACTCGAATGGTATCTTTTGCCTTACTTTCCTTAAGTTGGAATATTACAGCTTTACCCTTATTTGAGCTTTTGATGATAATCCGTGAGCATCTTACGCCCTGCTGTTAATATCGTAAGATGCTGCTGCTTTGAGCTCTGATGAAGTTCCTTCACTATCAGCACCTTTAATATTATTTAGTGAAAATATAGGTGCCCCTGTAGGCTAGTAGGTAGTGTAGGCTAGTAGGCTTGTCAATATGGGGGTTGTGGGTTCGATTACCAACGAAGAAAATAAAAATTGACTGTCGGTGGGGCTGCTCAGCGATGAAGGCATATTCACTGGTCGCTGTACTTACTTTCTTTATACGGCAGTTAATTTCCGACTATCCTTCTACTTTCATCACCTGTTTCATCTCATTTCTATCCCTTTCCTAAAGAATGTAGCAGTACTTGACTAACTAGACATTGTTGCCTGAAGTGCTACTTCTCTTTAAAAAAAAAAAATTCGCCATTTTCATCTCAACTTTTATTCTCCGATCTTTGATAATTCTTCAGTTATGTGCCACTTTGGCCTTGGCAAAAAGCTGCACTGCGATTTGTTGTCTCAGCGTGTCACAGTGTATGTATCACCAGATGTTCATATTCATCTTTAAGGAACTTATACCAAAGTGGCCGTAGTGAAGCAAACATAGTTACTGTAAAACAAAGTGTTAAGTGAGTCTGGAGCACCAAATCGTCGACTTTTGCAATAATCGGGCACTAGAGGCTCTTTACGGAATATTTTGCGTAAAAATATTTATCGCTTATAAAGTTAAAGTATTAAAGCCTACCGATTATTGTTTGTGTCGAATCGGCTGTTTGAAAATCTAAACGAAAGCAGTGCATTTTTCAAGTGATGGCGCTCATTTTTAATTAGACGATTATGTAAACAAACATAAATCCATAAAACAGTGTGTGCGAGCGTGGTCAGACGGACACATCGGCACGTATTTTTCAAAAATTAGCAAGAAAACGCCGTCATCATGAATGTCCTGCCTTACGAAACCGTAGCAATCAATATTTTGTGGCCACAATTGGCTAATCTTTCAACTACATCTTTGGTTTTCAGTTAGACGACGCCACAAGACACCCATTTTATTTGAGTTCAGTAATTCCTCGATTTGGCGATGTCAATTTGCCTGTTCGTTTTTGTGATTCATCACCGCTGGATTATTTTAAACCACTGATGTGCACAAAGATAGAATTTGGCGCTGATTTAACGACATAAGTGAAGGTTTCTTGTAAAATGTGCTTCAAAATTAATTTTGTGAAAAGAATGGACGTCTGCCGGCAAGCTAGAGGTTACTAACTCCCTCATTTCTACTTTACATTAGTATCACTATAACTAAAGTTGTTTCGAAAAAAATGTGTGTTCACCTAAAGTAAATTCACTTAATACTTCCTAACCTCAAATTTGCCCCTACAATATTTACGGTGATTTGTTTTGTTTTCTTTTCTTTTTCATGCATTCATGCCATCTACCGTTAGTTAACAAGAGAATCTGTATGGTTTTTCTTAGATTTTTGTTTAGCAAACAAACACGATGTCTAAAGTTTAAACTTAAATGTTGAATGCTAACAACATTTAAATCCCTTTAACATTGTGTTGAAAATATCAACAACAACAACAACCACAAACAAAACCGGTATAAAAAAGTATTCAAAAGTAATAAAAATTTGAAAAATGTCAACAATTGTTATTTAAATTTGTTAAAGTTTTATCTTAGATTTTGAAATTAAGGTGTGTTGGGATTCATTAAAAAGCAACACATTTAATTTTACATAAATCAATTCAAAATTTAACGCTTTAAATTTTTCATATTTTATAAAGCATAACGCATAACCAAATTGTTGTGTTATTTTTTGTCTAATTATTTAAATGTGCATTTATTTGCATACGAAAACGGAGTATTCAAAATACAAAAAATAAAGTGAATAAATAAAAATGTTTACTTGCATGTGAAATCGTCAATTGATTTCACTTTGTCATTACGAAAATGACAGTAATGGTGCTAAATTTTCATATCTGTGACAAAGCGAAAATGTAATGCAGGAATGGCAAACATCATTTTTTTTTATATATATTATTTATTGTATCTTCAATATATTTGAACTATCAATAATTACTCATATCGTAAGTCTTAAAAAGTCCAGTCAGTGCAAGACAAAATAGTATGTGAATGACGGTTTAGCTGTCATCTGCCAAGAAAAGCTTCATTTAAGAATATTACGCACCAAAGGATTTGGATGAGTTTTAAGCTTCTTTAAATACGTTACTGCATGTTTTGCTATTTCTGCTTTGACAGATGGCATGTTTAGATCTTTGTGGATGTTCGAATTCTTCATATACCAGGGAGTAACCGTGATTATTCGCAGAATCTTATTTTGGTGCTTTTCAATTTTTTCTGATGATGCCAACCAACGGTGTGCGAAATATCGAAAAAATAATAAAAAATAAAAGTTTTTTAAAAATTTTTTATTAAATTGACCTAAAGGTCAAAAAACTATAACTATTATATGTAAAAAAAGTTAATAAAAAAAAACAAGGCAGAGGAGGCGACAGTAATTGGTCGGGCAAATTTGAGGTTAAAAATTAACTGCCTGTCAAATAATTAAACGTCAAGAATTGAGAGGTAATTCTTTGACAGTTAACGTCTGGGAAACTTTAAGCCTGGAACATTACACTTTGGAGCAAAGAATTTTATTTTTCGAAATTTACTGTTACAATGGAGAAAATTTCACTGTATCAGTTACTGGAATTCGGGCAGCTTATCTTCATAATCGGGCTCCTTCTGATACCGCTATGCGTAATTTAATTACAATTAAATCTCTTCTCTAACCCTTTCTTAAAGAATATAGCACGGTACTTGACTAAATAGGCATTGTTGCCTGAAGAGCTACTTCTCTTTAAAAATACAATGACAATTTAACAAATTAATCAGCAAATTAATTCCGAAACATTTGTTATTAAAAAGTTTTAATTTTGTATTCATTGTTTTCTCTTCTGTTGAAGTTCCTTTAAATTATCGCACAAAACTAAATCACTCAATCGCTCTCATTGCTCATATTTTGTTTTTGCAATGCTCACTACAAAGCGAGCATTAAATTCGATACAAATGAATTGATTTCGTTAAAAATGGCATGAAAATGAATTTTACTTGCAAACTGTAATTATGTCTAAGCAATGGTTACACGTCCTAAATTAAGAAACAAAAATCGAAACAAATAATTGAAGCAGTATTAAAAAATTACCATGATATAACCTAAGAATGGCATAACGAAAGTAAACATTCATTTTATATAATTTAGAACACTGTCAAAAACACATAACACACTAATATACCAGGAAAACCTGTTTTCACACCTTTAAAATGTGAAACATTTTTCATTGAATATTAATTCGTCAAGAATGGAATGAAGATTTTTATAGACTTTGTAGAATTATAATACCATTGATTTATATAAGGACACTTTAGTTATCTTTTCTTTCTTAAAGTACTTTTTGTTTTAACTCAAAATATTGCAGGAAATATTTTTTTTTAGTTTTCTTAAATAAGAAATCTGATAAAAATGATAAATGTTTCCCAAAAACTGACAATTATTTTTTAAACTTTTGTTTTAATTTCGAATAAAGTTTATTATTTATCGATTTTTCACTTTCGATAAAATATGTTTTTGCTGTATTGTTTCAAATGCTAGGATTATTATCAAAAAAGGTATAAATAATTTATGTTTTTAAATCTCAATTTTTAATAGTAGTTGTAGTCTGTGTTAGCACTTTCTCCACAATTAATTATGAAGTCTGCATAGCAGCAAACATATATGGCTAAAGTATTGGCTTTTTACAACTGACAGTTAGACGGACAAAACACCTTTTGTTAGTTTAAATAAATATTTCTATTGTTATTGTTGAATAACAAATATCTTTAAAGTTGAAATATATTTGGAAACAATAAAAAAAAGTAACGATATTTATATTAATGTGTTTACGGCTTACAACTGACAAAATTCCATTTGAAATGAAAAATTTAAGTAATCGGCGTTGAAATCAACTGAATTAACGTATGATCTTGATATTAATTATTTCAATACAATGTCTTTTATAATAAAAACCTATAAATGTCAAAACTAAGCACGCTACGTTACACAGGTATTTTGTATCAGACTCAGACAGAGTAAAACCTTTTGCATCTGTCAGTTACAAACAATACGCGTTCATTATGAAGGCTTAATTAAATGTAACTTGTGACTTTCATCATCAGGAAAATAATAAATTTAGTGACTATTTCTCCAAACCTCTAACACTCTTATAAAGTACGAGGAGCTTCCAATAAGTCTTTATAAGTTTTTATTATTATTAATTTTTGGTATTGAATCTTTTTCCATTGGGCTATTTCGAAAAAACGAAAACCCGCTGAAGGCAACATCTTTGCAAGAAGTTTAATGCTGCAACATCAATAGTTGTGAATTTGTGAAGAAATCAATTAGAATTAAGATGAATAACTCTTAATAAATTTTGTAGCTTATTTTTTACGATCACTTAGTCTATTCTGTGAACAATTTTCTTTTGTTATTTAAAACTTAAAAAGTCACTCAACCATGTGATGAGTTCATGGCCTGAATTTGTTAACCAAATTGTTACCGTTACAACCTAAACATTATTTTACTTTAATTTGATTTCTTTAGATGCTTTAGATTTCAAGAAGAAGCACAAGATTCTACCAAGCATGAGTGCCTTTTTTAACATAAGTACATACATATATATGTATGTATGTATGGATTCGTTTAATTTTTTTACAAATATCCCAAAATACGTTTAATTACTGCTTCGCTCCACATTATGTTGTATAGTTTTTGTGTATTTTGCTATATTTTTGATTTATTTGCTGAGAATTAATTTGTTGGCAAATTTAATACTTTAGAATCAAATTGTTTTGTTTACTTTTTTATTCATTTTGCAGAGCCGGATGTGTCAGGTTTAGCACCAAAATTAAGCTAAGCCGCTCTTCAAGTTCTCAAATAACTCCGCCGTTCAAATTTTTCCATTAAACAAGGTCTTAATATTTTTAAGATTTTCGCAGAAAAAATTAATTATTTGTTTAAATTTTACTTACAATAAAACTTTTAACATATAATTAATGTTTTTGAATAGCACTAGATCTAACAATTGAAAGTCGCCGTTAAAAGATTTCGTGACGACCACTTTCTTCGTAAAACTTCAGAAGCCCCGTGTTGTTGAGCGATTTTATTGTAAAAGAAATTCAGCTGTTTTAGTGGTTAACTCTTGCTCCTCAAAATATGCAATGGTTGGCATGATAAGTTTCCTACGAAACGTGAGTTTCTCCAACAGATCTTCCTTTAAAGTCAAAATTCAACTTTAAAACTTTTTAGAAAGTCTTTTTGTTAGTAATTTTATTTCTTACACTTTATATAATTTTGGAAATGACATCTTCACTAACCCTCGTAACCTGTTTTGAGTGCGGTAAAATCAAACTGATTTTACAACAATGCAATGTAATGCAGCAAAGTATAACATCGGCCTAAACAGCCAGCTAAAATTGTTTTCTTTTAAACCATATTATTGCATCACATAACTCTTGATAACGAATAATCAGAGAACTGGAAAAAAATAATAATAAAGACAACAATCTTCAAAAAATAGATTTTTAAATTTTACAAAAGCAGCAAAAAAAGAAGGCAGCAGAAGTGATTTCAAATTAACCAATATTTTCAACTAAAACTTTTTTGGGTTGGTCATTCAAGATAAACGAAATCTTTGCTAATATAATATTCTTACATAAATCAGAAGAAGAGGAAGAAGAAAAAAATTGATACAAAAGAAATAAAATTAAATTTCACAATTTCCTTTAAGATCGATTGATTGTTGTATCGTTTAGATACAATAGCGATTAGTTTTTAAATATAACTCTCACGTAGTTTTACAAAATTAACTTAAGGAACACTTTAGATTGATTTAGGAAATTTTAATAATAAAATAAAAAACTACAAAATAGCAAAACAGAAGATATTTGTTAAATCTTTATAGACTTTTCTTTAAAAAAATATCTAATAACAAAAAACGTGGTCAATAAGCTGCTATAGGTAATAAAGAAAAATCGATATATTAAACTTTGAAAAGTTTTAAGTTTTATTAGCAAATTATTTAATTTTTTTAACAAAGCAGGAAAAGTTAGACATCAGCTGAATGGAATGCATTTGCTGAATCGCTACAGCCTTCATCAGCATTCTTAACATCAGTCCGCTGGTTTATGTTAAAAAAATACGAGAATGATCTTATTATCACCACCCACAATTAAGTTGGTACGACGAGGTTCATAAAGTATCTCCAGGTCCTTGAATTTTTTGGAAATCATTGCAAACAATTGTTTTTGCTTCGACTAGCAACGAATGCAATTGCAAAATTTTTTCTTTTAGTTCTATTTACTTTTTTTAAGAACTTCAAAACGTTTACTTTCAAAAGTCCTTAAAAATCTTGTTAATCGTTTTTTATTTAAAATATTATTTTGATAAGACTCTTCAAACTTTTATTATAGCAGAAAATGCTCATCATATACACGAAGAGAAAACAACGCAAATAAAAAATCTCACAAAAGCTATAAAATGGTATTAAACATAGTATAGTGAGCAAATTATAGCCAAAATTATAGAGAAACTTTGGATAATTAAATGGTTATAAAGCACAAAACAGCCAAATAATTATTGCTAACATTCTAGCCATACCGAAATTTTTATAACCACCCGAAATTAATATGATGAGCAACTTTAAGGTTAGCAATTAAACTGTCTGAATCACTGCCAAAAACAGAGCTGACAATCTTTGATATTTACTTAGTAAAAAGGAGAGTAGCGAAGTGTTCACTCACTGTTCATACATGTGTGAATATGTACATTTCATTTTTTAGCCGCTTCTTCTCATACATGTGTGAGAGACTACAAAATATTTTGTGTTTTCTCATTTGTAAATGCGACGATTTATTTTTTTCTTTCTATTCATAAGTGAAAAAATTAGAAACACGCAAGTGTTTATTTCTGAATATTTACAATTTTGATAATTTTTCAAAAATGAAAAGATCGTAAATATATGTGCGTTAAGCATTCGCGTACATAAACGCACATATTTGGTAATGTGCAATTGTCGGCGTATGTAGAAATAAAATGCTTCTCTTTTATTTCTTTTAGAATATATTCCAAAATTTTATTTTGAGTTAATATGTACCCATGTGTTTTTACGGTAAACTGCGATCGTAGGTAGAAAATTTTTTCACATTAATTTATGAGAAATTTTATAAAATTTCAACGTTCATAAATGAACATATACATTTATGAAAAAGAACATTAATGAGAAGAAACTAATTTATCATTCATCACATATGAATAAGACTAATAATTCTTGTTGTTCGCATTCATGTATGAAAATAACCAGAATATTTTTTGTTGTTCGATTATGAGCGTGAAAAATAAATATAAAATTTTAGATTTCTCATTTATGAAAAATATCATGAATGTTGATTTTTGAATATTCATAGATGAAAAATTCTGAACCCTGGTTTACAACATGTAATGAAAGGATTAGAGTTTGCATAGTTCGTTCTAAAATATTGAATATCCAATGGATAAAAGTATCGAGTAGGTCGCCGCGGAACACAAAAATATATTTTTTCAATTAAGAAGTTAGAGGAGGTATTACAGAGATGGTAACTTTATAAGAGTAAGTCTAGATTTATATGATGTTAAACATAGTGGGTTCTATTGTAGTCTACGTAAACAAAATATAAGAAATTGTTTTTGCACAGATTCAATTGCGTTACAGTTAGTTTTGTACTGTGAATCCCATATAATTGACCCATATTCTAGAACTGGACGAACTAATGACATAAATAGATATTTCGTGATCTTCAAATTCCTTTGCCCAACGTTTAGTGAAACCAAGCTGACATCTTGCCTTGCTCATAATTAGAGAAATATGTTGAATGAAATTTAGTTTATGGTCAAGTAAATTTCAAAGATATGTGATCCTGCTCATCCAGCTCATTGCCACCCAAAAAGTATCTAACGTTTTAATGGTTCCTTTGGAAGAAGCACATATATTTACATTTATCGAAGTTCAATTTCATTAAGTTCAATTCACACCAGGAGTATAAAGAATTTAAATCTGCCTGTAGCAGCATGTGATCATCATATTTATTATAAGTAAAAAATAATTTAACATCATCCGCATACATTAGTATAAAAGAATTTTTGATGACACCAGGTAAGTCATTGAGAAATAATGAAAAAAGAAGGGGTCCAAGATGGCTCCCTTGAGGAACACCAGATGAAACAGAGATTGGCTTAGAAATCGCATTTTTGTATGCAACATTCTGTTTCCTGTTCCTATCTAAAAAACATTTATCCATTTTAAACAACAATTTTGTGTGAATCCCATAGTCCATGGTTAACCGTATCAAATGCCTTGCTAAAATCTGTATAAAGAACGTCAGTTTGAATTTTATTGACAAAACCACGATTAGCCAAAGTTGTGAGTTGTAAAAGATTAGTAACAGTAGAACAGCCTCTACGAAAGCCATGTTGACTAGACGATAATATTGAAGACACTTGATGGCACAAATGATCCCTAACTAATTTTTCAAATAGTTTACGTTTTACACTCAGTTTAGCAATTCCTCTGTAATTTCTAATATCATTTTTTTTTACCAGACTTAAATAGCGGAATAATGCGAGAATTCTTCCATACTGCGGGAAATATACCAAATTTAATTGAGTAATTGAATAATATTGTAAGAGGAGCTACAAAAGCCTCTGCGCAGTTTATAAGAATGCAACTTGGAATGTTGTTAGGTCCACTCTTATAAGAAAATTTCAGTTTTTTCATACCATGAAGTACAGATATTTCATCCAAACATGGCAGTAAGATAGCCTGACTTCCCAAATTGTGCATTAGTTGTTCATTAAGGTTAATACCCTGATCATCCGCATAGGTAGATGAAAAGAATTTTGCAAATAGGTTACTTATTTCAGTATTATCATCTGATTCACATTCATTTAATGTCATAAAAGGCGGAAAGGTAATAGATTTTCTCTTTATATTCACAATATTATAAAAAGACTTAGGATTCTTCTTACAGCTCTTCTTAATTTTTGTCAGGTAACAGTTATAACATTCTTGATTAATTTGTTGTATTCAGCACGGGCAACAGAGTATTTTACAAAGTCTGCAACTGATCCAGAATTTTTGTACCTTTTATACCATTTATTCTTGCATTATTCATTTATTCCATCCTAACTTTTCTAAAATGAGAAACGAAACGAAGTCACCATTAATCTTCTGCGCTACCAAACCATGATTAATTTGTTGTAGCCATAACTGGCTAATAATGAGATGAGTGACATTTGGTTTTAACAAGACGGTGCCACAAGCCACACAGCCAACCAGTTATTGTATGAGAATTATACCAATAAAATATTTTCTCAATTTAGCGATGTCAATTGCCCCCCCTCGTTCTTGTCGCTGGATTATTTTATGTGGTAACATTTAGAATACCGGCCTCATATAAACAATCTACAAACGACTGACGTTCCGAAAGCTAAAATACGGCGCGATCGTTTCGGAAAATACGATCAAGCCCATTTCTTGGTTCACTTTTTTGGCCTATCTAAAAAACATATATTTTTTGTTGCTTGTTGGTTGTGAAGAAGAAAACTTTAAACTCAATTTATTTGTAAACTAAGTGTTCTAGAGGCTGATTAACGTAATCCTGTGATCACTTAAAAAATTTGAAAAAATGAATTTTTTAATGGAAAGCATTAAGAACTAAACTAAGCATTTTTAATGGCAAACTTTAAAGTCACTTTATTTGTAAGCTAAGCATCCTGAGCTTAAATAACAAAATATTGAGATCACTTGAAAAAATTTCGAAAAAATATTTTTTAGCTTAAAAGATCTATTTGCGGCATAAATTCTTGGCTCTCTTTCTCTTCTTCCCTCTTTTTTGTAAAATGTGCAGTATTAAAAGAATAAAGAATTTACTCCAGCATTGTAGGAGTTTCCGCAAGTTGCATAACTTTCATTAACTATCAGCCTTTTCCTCCTTAACTGAAGTTACTTCAAAAAAAAGGAACCAGCTAAAATATTTTCTCCCACTTATATTTTTATTACTCATTAATATTTTTAATAGCTTTCATTTTTGTTTTGGCCATAAAACTTGCTTTTTAAAAATAATTAAATAGTTAAAAATTAAATAACCAAAATTCAAATATGAATGCCCTACCTGAGGCTTTTTTCAATTTATAGTTAAAAATTTATTTATTTTTTTTTTTTTGTTACAGCGAAAGCCATAATTAAAATAACTCTTGAAGTTTTCTTCCTTATTATTGATAGCAGCACAACTAATACTTATAACTCATAAAAATGTTTATAATATTTACAAAATTTTACAAATGTTGTATAATAAAAACGACATGATGAGTTAACAAATAAAACAAATTAAATTTTATTATTTGCAAGTCTTTTGTTAGTCATTGCGAAAAAAAAATCAATCAATTTTTTTTATTCTTATGCAAATAAAAATAATAAATCCCATTTTATATAGTTTTCTTTGTTAAATAAACAATATTATGGTAAATAATTTGCCAAACTCCAAAAGAGAAATTTTTAAATTTTAAAACATTTCATTTTTCATTTGAAAAATTTACAATAGCCTTGATTGTTCTTTTTTCAAAATAAAAGCCAGGGCTGGAAAGTCTTAAGCTGCTAACTTGATTTCCATGAAAATTAATAAATATAAAATGGCGGAATATTTTCAACTTAAGGCTATTCAGTCTACTGTGCTTTTATTTGCTTTTATTTTAAAGCTCTGGCAAATTGTTAATGTTGCCAACATTTTAGACTTCTAGAATCCAAAAGTGGAATAGAAAATGTGTTAAAATCTAAGCCAGCAAAACTTATAACTTTTTATACCGTTTAAATTTTTTCGTCGCACGGGAAGTAATGGGTGGGCAGATTGGCTTAAAACACAAATTTTGCTTGACAACTTCAGTTTTATCGATACCAGAAATATGGAAATTAATAGCAGAGTATGATGCGTGATAAGATTCATGTCAGTACCTAGTCGTGTAAGCCATAACCTGACGGTGGAACATACCACTGTGGCTGAAATGTAACGTCACCCTCGCCCAAAGAAACTTTTGGATATGTCTATCCTTCAGTCACTCCTAGTTGCAACTTCAAGAGCTCGGAGCAGGCCAAAGCCCCCACTCCTTGCTGAAGAATTGGAGACTATCCAACTCCTGGTCCAGAACGCATGAAGCTTAATAAAATTTAAGAACACAACCACAATCATGCTCACTGGAGCTGGACCATTCATTGTGTCCATTGTAAATGATGCTACCCACACACAACTCAAACGAGGGCCTCGAAACCACAACCACCACTATACTCCCGAAGAGTCAACCTCAATAATCACTCAGAGAATAGCTAGAACGCTAGAAAACTAAAAAGCTGAACTCTGGGGCTTAACGGATTTCCGTGAAAATAAAGTGGAACTGTCCAGTTGGCTGCTGCTGGGCTTTTAGGGGACTACGCTCTCTTTTACCCTCGGCGACACATGTACTGATGGTAAGATACCGTCAAAACATATCAGTGTCCCCCGGAGGCCCCCCAGGGGCATATAAATATGGTCTTTATAGAATATTCCACTATCTAGACTCAGTGCAACTGGGGAAAAAGGGAGCCCAGTCACCTGAAGTCAGACAGGGAGACAACTGAAAGCTCCACTTTATTTCCACGGGGATCAGTGAACCCGCAGAGTTCATTATTTGTCTCTTTAGACTTATAATAGTTCTCTGACTGATCATTGAGGATGGCCCCTATATGGGAGTAACGTGGTGGTTGTGGTTTTGCGGCCCCATAACAGTATAATGGTTATTATGGTGGCCAGGATCATCTCACTGATAATGACACCCAAAGTGAATGATCCAGTCCAGTGAGCATGCTTGACATGTGTTCTGGACAGGAGTTAGAAAGTCTCCAACTCTTTAGCAAGGTGTGATGGTTTGTAGACCTGTCCTGGAATCATTCAAGTTGCAACTAGGTGGTTCTGTTGCTTAGAATTATGTCTTCGGCTATCTAGGACGAGCATGACGTTCCAAATTATGTATAGTGGTTTGTCCACCATCTGATTAAGGCTACATAGCCAGGCGCGGATGTAAAACAAATCACACTCTGTGCCCCCGGGGGGAAGGAAACAGAATATGATGTCGAGCAAATCTTCACCTCTAGCCCAAGTTGCCCAAATTATGAAGCACATTTTGCAATAAACCGTTGCTTATTCCGTCAATGCAGCGCTGAATTTCATCTTTCAGAATATAACTCGTCTGTGGGTTGTTCACGTAAAGCCGGCCTCTCAAAAGCCCCAGAGAATATAATCCAGTAGGTTTAAATCACAAGAACGAGGCGCCCTATTGACTTCGTTAAATCGATAAACTACGCGACCGGCAAATTTGTAGCTTGTGGTGCCGTTATGCTCAAGCCAAAGGTCAGTGTTGTCAACATTAGCCACTTATGGTCACATAAAATTAGCTGTCATGGTATGGTAGCGCATAGAATTTGCTAATTTTTGACAAAAAACACCGACCGATGATACCGCCTGACCACAAATCTCACCCATACGGCTACTTTATTTCAATGCAATGGTTTTTCGAGAACAATTTGTGGATTTTGTGAGTCCCGTTAACGATGATTTTGTATTGTTTCCGTTGAGTTTTTCCAACAACCCATGAAAATGAAGATCTCTATGCCGACTTGATGTTCTAGCCTCACTTTAACGCTTAACTGTATGGCGGCTATATTTGCATCACTACAGCCGCGGATTTTGTTTTGGTCTATTCTCATTTAAAATACTGTGAACCTTGAATTCAGCGATTAAGTTACGCACAGTGATCCTTCCCCCCGGGGGCACATTATAGTCTTTTTGGAACCTACTATTCCATTTAGACTGGTGTCTTGTGGGGTAAAAGGGAGCCCAGGCCCCTCAAAGGCTAGTAGGAGTCACCTGGACAATCCACATATTTCCACGGGAATCAGTACGCTCGCAGAGTTTACTATTTGTTCTCTTTAGGCAAAGATGTTCTCTGACTGGTTATTGAGGTTGGCCCCTATATGGGAGTATCGTGGTGGTTGTGGTTTCGGACCCTCGTGAGAATTTGTGAGTCGGATCATGCAAATTAACACAATGAATGGTTCAGGTTCAGTGAGTATGAATGCTGTCGTGTTCTTGATAAAAAAGAGCTTCATGCGTTCTGGACCAGGAGTTGGAAAGTCTCCAACTCTTTAGCAAGGAGTGAAGGCTGCGGCCTACTTCGGGCTTTCGAAATTGCTACCAGGAGTGACCGGAGGATATACGTATTCGATGGCCTCCTGGGGCGTGGGTGATGTCCAATCAACTAAGTGGTTTGACCACCATCTGATTATGACTATATAGTCGGTGCAGATGTAAATCAAATCACGCACGCACAGTGATCTATTAGATAGACTTTAAAAGAAAAAAATCAGTTTAGTAGCATCAACTGCTAAATACTAATCTACTGAAGGAAATAGATTCACCACAAGACTCCGGACACCAAAAGGCACAAAATTAGTATTTTTCTTTTCAAAACGCGCGGTAATCTATTATTAACGGCTACCAAACACAAAATAAGTGACGCAACTGTTTCAAGCATAGACAGGAGTCAGCTAAAAATTTCCCGTTGCTGCCATTTCAATTAAAAGCCAGGAAGTTCATACAGTCGTGAACTTATTAATCTACCCTCGTAATTGAAATTATAGATTGCAGAACAATCATTTTGTTTAATATTTTTTTAATGATACAGAATAATGTTATGAATCCCAATTTTATGCATGTAATTTTACAGGGAATTTTTTGTTAGTCTGGCAACTTGCCATTATACAAATGCATCCAAACCTCATTTTATACGAGTTCATTTATGCGGCTTTTTGGTAGGAATCTCCTCATTATATGATGAAATTGGCAGCAAAATTAGAAACGAAATATTTGATTCTCTAAACGTGGAGGGCTTAGAAAACGACAACCACGACGACGACATTTTTTTTAATTAACTACTGCAGGTAATGGCGAAGAAAATCATTAGGTATGAGGAAAATATTGAAGACCTTACTAAAAAAATTGTTAAAATCCTTAATGATGTTAGTGATTTAGAAAATAAAATTTTAAATATGGATCCACATTTGGAGCATTAAAGCTTCAATGTGCACTAAATGCACCACCAAATCTGAACACGAATTGTTTCACACAAAAGGAAAATTTGCTGACGGTTAGTTCTAATCAAAATTCTACTGATGGAAGTGGCTTGGGAAACGTTAGTGAGACTGGTTGCTAAACTGTTCATAAAAATTTTTCGATTTTACTGTTTTTGTTCATTTGCTATGTTGTTTTTGTAAATGAAATATATTTTTATTGACTTTTTTATAGATAAGACGCCAGTGTATTTGAATTATTTTTTTTTTTCGTTTTGTACAACTGCGTCACTTATAAATTGATATTAAACCAAAATACTAAAATTATTAAAATTTTTTTCATTTTAATATTAAAAAAAACGAAGATGATCATCATCGCCTTCTGTGGCTACAAGTTTTAAAATTAAGTAAAAGTAGATCATCATGATAATAAGCGAGTACATTTCTCCTTTTTGCTTTTAATTTTTATTGCCAACCAAAAGAAAAATAAAATTGAATTAAATAAAATAAAATAAAAACCATAAGCAAATCAACACAGACTGCCTCCAAAGCAGTAGCAGTTGAAGGAGAAGAAAATTAAATACAAATTGAATAATTACGTGCGAAATTGTTTCAGTTTCCAGTATGAATTTTTCTTTTCAACTCATTGAATGAAAGTAGCATAGTTTTGTTGTTGTTAATTTTTACTGTCAAAAAATACACACCTGCCAAAATAAATTAAAACAGCCACATTTATATTTACCAAAAAAAAAAAAAAAACAAAAGACAACAACAAACAAAAACATATAAACATATTAAAACTGTCTCTTGCTCACTTTCATTCAATTGCTTAACAAACAAGAAGAAAATTAACTGAATATGTCCAGTTAGATAAACAGTTAAATGTCTGTTTTGTTGTCTTACTAACTTTATTAAGTTTTTAATTCTTTTTGCATTTAAATACATATGTATGTACGACGGCACAGTGGGTTGAAATCCATTTCTAACAGGCTGGGAAAATGTGAGCGCTATAGAAGTTACCACAAAAATTTTTCAATATCTCTATAGGGTATTCAAAAAGAGGTTTTTCGAACTTGATTAATTTAAGTTTTAATCATTATTTAAAAAATATTTGTAACCAGAGGCTTATAACCAAACTCCAATAATGTCGCTTAAGTGTCTGTCCGCCTATTACAGGCCTCTATCTCTAAAACCGTAATACCCAATAAAACGGTCTTTTAAATAATTTAACGATTTTATTTTTTTCGATATTTCGCTTTCCTGTGGAAAGCTTCTTCAGGAAATAATTTTTTTTTTTATTTTTTATATTATAATATAAAAAAATCGTTAAATTATTTAAAAGACCGTTAAAAGATTAGTTCATGTTCAGTTAATTATTTTTAAGAAAAGTGTCTCTGGAATTTGAAAAAGTTGATTTTTATTAACTGCCGTCTTATAATTATTTAAAATAATTTTCAATGTGTTTTATTTAAACATCTCTATTGGGAAAAATTAAGTAAAATGTATAAACAACATTTTTAATTTAAAAATTTTATTTAAATAATTTATAAAAAGATTTAAAATTTTAATTTAAAAAATTTATTAGTTTTATTAAAAACTAAAAAGATTTTTACTTATTATTTAAAAAAATTGTAAAATTATTTTAAAAAAAATTTAATTATTTAAAAAATTTATTAAAAAAAAAATCTTTTTAAAAAATTAAAAATGTTATTCAAAAAATTTTTTTAAAGTTGTATTAAACAATTTTGTTCAAACATTTTTATTAAAAAAAATTTATTAAAATTTTTTAATTAAAAAGCCAATTAAAAATGTTTGTTTAAAAATTTATTAAAAAACTTTAATAAAAAATTTTCTTCAAAAAATTTTAAAAATAACTTAAAAAATCTAAAAATTTTATTTAAAAAATAAAAACTTTCTTTAATTTTATTTAAAAATATTCTTTAAAAATTGTATTATAAAGTTTGTTTAAAAATTTTATTTAAAAGTTTTCTCTCCAAAAAATTATTAAACAATTTGATTTAAAACAGTTCACAAATTATATTTAAAAACAATCATAAAATTTTTAAAACATGATTTTAAATAATAAAATACTATCATTTTTAATTTACAATTTTGTATTTAATAGCTTTTGAAATTTTATTTAAATATTTATTAAAAAAATCTTTTTAAAAAATTAAAAATGTTATTAAAAAAAAATTTTTGTTCAAACATTTATATTAAACAAAATTATTAAAATTTTTTAATTAAAAAGCCTATTAAAAATTTTTGTTTAAAAATTTTTTAAAAAACTTTAATAAAAAATTTTCTTCAAAAAATTTTAAAAATAACAAAAACTCTAAAAATTTTATTTATAATTTAAAAAATTTCTTTAATTTTATTTAAAAATAATCTTTAAAAACTGTATTATAAAATTTTATTTAAAAGTTTTCTCTCCAAAAAATTATTAAACAATTTGATTTAAAACAGTTCGCAAATTATATCTAAAACTGTTTTAAAATTAATATTAACTTGAAGTAAATTTAAAAAATCTTATTTAAAAAAATTAATTTTATTTATAATTTTTATAAATTTTATTTAACATTTTTTTATAAATTATATTTCAAAATTTTTTTAAAAAGTTTAAAAGTTACATTTAAAAATTTTCTTAAAATAGTTTTAAAAAATTTATTAAAAAAAATTTATAAAAATTTAATTCATCATTCAATTGATTTATTTCCAAAATTTATTATTTCCAAGCCACAGTGCAACTTTTAAAATTTACTTTCTGAGGAGGCATTAGAAAAAGTTAATTGTCGGTTGGATTTAATATTTTTACTGTAAAAAAGCGAAAACTAAAATTGGCTGCCGATTTAAATTAAACTAGTTATTGCTACAATGCTACATACACGCATATGTTTACATATGTATCTATGTAAATAGATACTTACATATGAATGCCTGTATTAATGTCACAAGGGGCTTAAGATGTTTAATTTTATTTAAACTCATACAATAAAATATGAATTAATGTTCTTCATATAAAATACTGTCCGCTTAGCCTATTAAAAAAAGCTATAAATATTATGAGTAACTTTTATTACAAATAAAAACTTTTGCTCGTACGAAATTCTGAAAGCTCTTATTTGCCATTATTGTCATTTAATACAGAATTTTATTGCCACAAAAATTTTTTTGTTAAAAACTTTAAGCATTTTTTGTTTTGAATTGCTGTTCGTTAGTCTCTCTAAGACTCTAGAACAGCTGGATTTGGCAAATTTTTGGTTTGAATTATTAGTTAAAGTTTAGGGAAGAATTAAACGGTGAGAAATATAAATAATAAATAATTGAAAATACCAAGAACGGCAATTAAATTTTCCTATACAAAATGGTCCTAGCTGTGAAAAGTTTGATGTCTTTTGTTTAAAATTGTCACTTGGTTGTCAAATATGTATGTATATGTGTTTAAACGTGAAGCAACCTGACAATTTCGTCTTCTTCAATCTTAGTTTTGATCAATAGATGGCGCTGTGCTTCAATTTTAAATATTTTTTAGACTCAAATTTCATCAATTTGTAAATACTCGTAAACCTTACGTGAAAGAAATCCCCATACATTTTCAATAATATTAAGGTCGGGAGAATAACGAGGCCATTGCAGTAAACCCACATTCTGCCCATCAATCCACTGTTTCACCAGCCTTGCAGTATGAATTGGAGCGTTATCATGTTGAAAAGTCCATGAAGTGGGTCCAAAGATGTCATTGAATAGTCGAAAAGCTTTTTCTAGGACTCCTTTATAATTTACTGCATTCATTTTCGTTGAAAGAAACTGCAGTTCAACTGTGCCGTAATATGAAATAGCACCCCACACCATAACACCACCTGCACGGCTATGATTTCGCTTTACATAAAGTTCTTCCTTACGGAGATCATGGAAATAGTAATTAAAACCATCAGGACCATCCAGATTGAACTTTTTTCGTCTGAAAAGACAACACGTTTCCATTCGTCCTTCCAGGTCATGTAATTTTCACCAAGCTTTAGGCGGTGTTCCTTACGTAAAGGATTAAGTGGTGGCTTTTTTTGTAGTTTCAATCTTTTTAAGTGTTTGGCATTTTGAATGACTGGCTTTACAGTCGCTAAACTACTTTTACAACCAACTTTTTCCTTTATTTTTGCCGCTGATTCCTTCGAATTGGAGGCAGATCTAACGATCGCTCGTCTTTCAGTTGCTGAAGTTGCTCTATAAGTGTCTCCTTTCATGTTTTTTCCATAGGTATTTTCATTTCGTAAGAAATTACTCACACAATTTTGGCTTTTGTTAATTTTTTTTGCAATTTCATTGTGAGAAAGACCTCCTTCTGCATAGATTTTAACTTTGACCCTTTCGGCTTCAGATAAAGGTTTTCCACGACCCATTTATATTAGAAATTGTTGTAACAGTTTAGAAATTAAAAAAAAAATTATTCAAAACAACGCTCAAACTTTTGTGTAAACTAATACAATTAGTCGTAAACCTATTCTGATGAGCTTAAAAAAATGCATTGTTTTAATACAATATTTCTTTTACAGCATGTATTAAGATAACGGCACAATATTCCCGTTAGATTTTTTTCAATTTTGAAATAAAACCAATTGTATTACTAGTTTATGCGTTAGTTTTAGACAGAGATGGTAAACAAAATTATTTTAATGCCAAACCTAGTCAGATGAGCGGCAGTGTACAGCACAACCAATGTGCGATTTCATGTCTGAGTATGTTCTGCATCGTCTGTGCCGTTAAAGTTTGAAGCCTACATTGTATAAGTTTGCAGAAATTTACATTGAGACAATAATTATGATAAAACGTATGTATTTATTGATGGCAAATAAAGTATTGTTGTGTTTGGGAACGACAGAACCCAAAATAATAACAATTCTTACAAATGTTCCGCGTATAAATATCAACAAAGAATTGCGTACGACACTTTGATACAAGTAGTGAAGGGTAGGTCTGGTGGAAATTACTTCCTTGATGCTCCCGAAAAGATAAGAAAAGCGGTCTTAATGTCATTGCTTTGTTTTTAATGAGGACTAGCAGCTCTAGTGTTGGCTTCATCTAGAATATTTGTGACTTTGCTAGTAGGCAGACGAACTGCACATTCTGCCATGAAATTACCATTATATATGCAAAATCGCCAAAAAAAATTGAGCAATAATCAAGATCCTACAGGTATGCAAATTGATTATTTGGGACGAATGCACAATGACCAATTAGAACTCGCTGTGGCAGGCACTGGAAAGAATATTGAACGATTTTCGTAACAACCCAATATTTTTAGTGAAGCCATGATTCTGTTGTCAGATAATTTTCGCCAAACTCTTTCTCGACTTATTCCCCGATCAACTGGTGCCGATGAACTAAACGCATATGCCAGAAATCATAAATTTTGTGGCAGCACGTAATTAACAACTTGCAAGTATTTTTGCAACAAGATGAAACTGCAAATGTGTTTTCAAAGCAGTTGTTAAACATTTGAAATGGCGGAGCTTATTGTATTTTTCCAAATATAGCGCAACAGTTCAATAGCCACAATTAACTGGATGAACGAGCAATATTGGCGGCGAAAAATAAAGATGTTGATAATTTCAAGCCTTCAAATCAGTTGACACCGTCGTAAACCAGAATGACGTAGTCAACTATCCCATGAAGATTTTAAATGTACAAGAATTACCTCGAGGATCATTTGTCATCATGCTGCGTATTATTAATCAACATCGACTGTGCACTTGAACCTGGTCTCTTTCAATGGCCGCAGAGAAAACAATTCAACAGCTTTAAATCACAAGAACGAAACAGCCAATTGACATTGTTAAATCGATAAATTACACGACTAGAAAATTTCACTCCTTCAGAGTGTCACTTGTTTGGGGCCTTTAAGTGGCCCCAGAAAAAGTAATCCAGCGACGTTAAATCACAAGAACGAGGCGACGTATAAATTAAGCAAATCGAGAATTTACGGCACCGGCAAATTTGTCATGCAATAACTGAATTATTTGGGTGGCTTTCAACTTTGGCGCATTGGTTAGATGTAATGGTTTTTCGAGGACCGTTTGTGGAGTTCTAGATTTTTTGAGACCCCATGTGTGACAATTTTGTTTGTTTATATAAACGAATAATTGAAAATTAACCTAAACACCAAAGAAGATTTTGTTGAAAAATCTGTTCTTTTCGTTCAGTTTTTCAGACAGCCAAATTACAAAACGGTTTGCCTCAAGTAATGATTTGTCGGCTTTAATTCTTGAACAAGTTCAAGTTTTTAAGCGAGAGGGTAAATATCAGGGTTTAGAATTTTTCATTTATGAACATTCAAAAATCAACATTCATGATATTTTTCATAAATGAGAAATCTAAAATTTTATATTTATTTTTCTCACTCATAAACGAACAACAAAAAATGTCGTAGTTATTTTCATACATGAATGCGAACAACAACAATTATTAGTCTTATTCATATGTGATAAATGATAAATTAGCTACTTCTCATTAATGTTATTTTTCAAAAATGTACATGTTCATTTATGAACATTGAAACTTTATAAAATTTCTCATAAATGAACGTGAAAAAATATTCTACCTACGTAAAATGTAGTAAAAACACATGGGTACATATTAACTCAAATTACAATATTGCAATATATTCTAAAAGAAATAAAAAAAAACATTTTTTCCTGCATACGCCGACAATTGCGCATTATCAAATATGTGCGTTTATGTACGCGAATGCTTAACGCACATATTTTTACGATCTTTTCATTTATAAAAAATTATCAAAATTGTAAATATTCAAAAATGAACACTTGTGTGTTTCTCATTTTTTCACTTATGGATAAAAAGAAAAAAAATAAATCGTTGCATTCACAAATGAGAAAACACAAAATAATTTGTAGTCTCTCACATGTGTGAGAAGAAGCGGCTAAAAATGAAATGTACATATTCATACATGTATGAACAGTGAGTGAATACTTCGCTACTCTGGTAAATATCTTAATGCTAAATATTGTACAAAGCGCGAACGCCGATGAGTTGATGTTCCAGGCTTATTCTTAACACTTTTGCTGTACAGCGGGTATGTTTGCATTACTACGAGCCACTACGAGCGTATTGATTTTCTCGAGACTCAATATCGTGAATCTCGAATTTTGCGATTAAATTACGCACGGTGGCCGCAACAGGGAATTTAAAATTTATAGGATCGCTAAAGTGACATTATTTATTATAATTAAACCGTTTTATTTGATTAATTAATTTATTTATTTAATTAAGCTTTCAAACAATTTATTAAAAAATATCAGGCGTGTTTTTGCTTTGTCCGATACTGTATATCAAAAAACATAAATACACAATTATGTAAAAAATGGCCGAAATTAAAAATAAAATATTTTTGTTTGTGATCAGCGCTGCCTAATTAATTTAGAAAAATGCAATAGAAACTTTAAAATTTTGGTCGCAAGCCAGTGTTAGTTTAAATAACTGATAACTGATAATAAACAAAAATCTAAAATATTTTTCAAAAAAAAAATGCGTTTATTTTAAACGATTTAAATCGTTAATTGTATCAACAAATTTATTAGAACTAAAGTGTTGTTTTTTATAAAAAATATTAACGGTAAATTTCATTTCAGCAGTACACACACACACACACTAACTCATATCTACATAAATAGCAAACAATAGTCACGAATTACAATCTGTAAATGGGGTAATCAACCCACATGCTTAAACGTGTCCCAAAATCTTCAAAATGCTGATTCATGAGGCCGCTGTTCAAATAGTATCTTCATATTGTTGTTGTGATTTGTTTTTTTTTTGCTTATTTTATTAATATTTTAGTAAAATCAGTACAATCAAATTTTTTGTACATCTTTTAATGAAAAAAGTATTAAAAAAATGTAAACTTCACCTTTAAAAAGTTGTTTTGGTTTTTATTTTCTTTTATTTTGTTTGAGTATTCAATTTAATATAAAATTTTTGTTGCTGCTTTCGGTTTAAGCACAACTCACACATATTTAACTTTCGCTAATTTGGTACAAAAAACACAAAGATGATCAGTTTTATTATTAAGCCTTTTTTTTATTTATTTCAATATTTTTCGTTTTTATTGCATTAAAATATTTCATGGGTACAAATATCAGCCCGTTGAATAAAAATTTACACACCTGTAGCAATATATTGAACAATACCACTTGTTGTTGTTGTTGTTGCCGTTATTAAGGCTGCTATTGCTGTTGCCACCTCTTGCTTACCTTTCTGTTGGCAACATTTCAACAGCCGCACCAGCAGCAGCAGCAACAATAACAATGATGCCATGCAATCAACTTTTTGTACTTGTACTTGTCTGATGACTATTTCATTTTCTTTGTCTTGTTTGTGTTTGTTACTGTAAAGTAAAGTAGAAAGCGAAAGATTGTTCGGTTAAACAAAACTGTAGGAGGTTCTCAAACTTTCATTTTTTGTTCAAGAAGTTTTATAAACAATTTTACTCTTGAACATTTTATATGTGATAAAAATTTTAAATCTATTTATTGTTAATAAAATCGCAAATTAATAGAAAAATATTTTTTTGCAAGTAGTTTCTCTCATATAGAAATCGCTCTAAGGGAGTTAAGATTTGAGAGATATCTCTTATATGGAGCTCCAACAACTGTGTGATTCGATTTACATCTGCGCCTGACTATGTAGTCTTAATCAGATGGTGGTCAAACCACTGCATAATTTGTGACGTCATGCTCGTCCTAGGAAGCCGAAGACTAATTCTAGCAACAGGTCTTTCCTAGTTGCAACTTTAATGATTCCAGAGCAGGGCTGCAAATCATCACTCCTTTTTAAAGAGTTGGAGACTATCCAACTCCTGTCCAGAACACATGTCTAGCATGCTCACTGGATCTGGTAACATTTTACCAGGTAGGTGTTATTAAAGGTGAAATGAACCCGGCCACCATAGAACCATAAACTGTTATAGGGCCGCGAAACCACAACCACCACGATACTCCCATATAGTCAGTTAGAGAACAGTTAAATGTCTAAAGAGACAAATAACGAACTCTGCGGCTTTCTGATTCCCGTGGAAATGAAGTGGAGTTTCCAGTTGTACCCCTGCTGACTTCAGGGGACTGGGCTCCCTTTTTCCCCCAGTTGCACAGGTCTAAATTGTTGCTTTTACCAAAGACCATATATATGTGCCCCCGGGGGGTATGGAGCTCCAACAGTGTTTTTCCTTATTACTCGTACTCTCTTTATTTACTCTTAAGTAGTTTTTTATTGGGATCAAAAATGACAACAGTTCTAGGTCCGCTTAGTTTTTAACCCCCTGTCAAGAGCTCTAAAATTGTAAAAATTTATTCGCAAAACTTTTGAAAAACAATAAAATAAAAAGCGAGGTGTGTGCCCTACTTTGTGACCCTATTGCCCTGCTCCTGGAGTTTGAGTCCTAAGCTTAAGCTCGCGAAACTCTGCTAGCGAAATATGAAATTTTGTTTGAAACGTTTCAGTTCAGAAATTTTTTCATTGTTTCTAATATTGAATGGGCAAATTTTAGGTTACATAGCAAATTGTCTGTCAAATGATTAAATGTCAAGAACTGAGCTACTATATTTTAACATTTATTTAGTAAAAAGTTGGGAAATTTTAGGCATACCATGTTATACTCCTGCGCAAAGAATTTTAATTGTAAAAATAGACCATTCAAATGGTGAACATTTCACTATGTCACTTTGTTAAATTCAAACAGCTTTTCTTTAAAATCAAGCTTTTTCCAACACCGCTGTACGTACTTTAAATGCTGAATTCACGACTCACGATATTTTTACTGACAATAGAGTAAAATAATATGCTTGTAAAAACCGCAATGCGTAAACATGGCCGCTGTACAGCAAAGTGTTGAGAATGAGCCTGGAGCATCAACTCGTCGTCAACGATTGGTTACCACTAGATACCAATCGTTTAGGTGCCCCTGTAGGCTAGTAGGTAGTGTACTAGTTTGTCAGTATGGGGGTTGTAGGTTCGATTCCCAACGAAGACCTTGGTTTTTTTCACTACAAAAATAAAAATTGATTGTCGGTGGGGCTGCTCAGCGATGAAGGCATAGTCACTGGTCGCTGTTGCTGTCTTCATATGGCAGTTAATTTCCGGCTATCCTTCTACTTTCACCACCTGTTTCATCTCTTCTCTATCCCTTTCCTAAAGAATGTAGCACGGTACTTTACTAAATAGGCATTGTTGCCTATAGTGCTACTTCTCTTAAAAAAGAAAAAGAGAAAAAAAAGATATACTTTTCTTTACATTTTTCATAAAGATCTTCATCTTCACGCTTATAAAGTTCAACTCGTTAAAGAATTAATGTCGAACGATCATTATTTCCGAATTAGCTGTTTGAAAAATTGAACGAAATTAAGGCATTTTTCAACAAAATCATCTTTAGCCATGAGACTCATTTTCAATTAACCGTAAACAAAATTTACGCATATGGAGCCTCACAAAGTTTAGAAACAGTCTTCGAAAACCCATAACATCCAAAGAAAGTGACCGTATGGTGCGGCGGCATCCTTGACCCGAACTTTTTCGAAAATGAGCAAGGAAATACTGCCATCGTGAATTCTTTGTGCTACCAAAACTTGATAACCAATTTGTTGTACCCACAGTTGATTAATATTGATATCAGTGACCTTTGGCATCAGCAAGACGGCACTACAAGCTACACAGCCATCTAGATAATTTAGTTATTGCGTAATATCTCGATTTGGCAATGTGAATTGGTCACCTCGTTTTTATGATTTCTCTTGGGGCCATTTAAAAGATATGTAAATGAATCACAAACAACTGCGATTCTGAAAGATGAAAATCGCCACTACAGTCACGAGTTAAGCGAAGTTTTGTTACAATGTCATAGAGGTTGACATTTCCTCGATATAATTTTCCACTATTCCTTTATTTCTTCTTTATATTGATATCAATAAAACTAAAGTTATCAAAAAAAAGTGTGTATTTTAAGCTTATTTACTTCCTAACCTCAAATATTTAACCTCAAATTTTGAAAGGCGAACTGCTTAAGAAACTTTGTCAAAATATTAAGTTTTTATTAAAACAGCTTAAAATTTTTCAATAGCAAAATATATAAGCACGTGCCCATAGTGCAAAAGGTAAAAAATAATTGTTTACCAAGTTATTTCCATGATGGTGAGAATATGTGCATTAATTCTTTTTGCTTCGCCACAGATCGGTAACCTCTGCCTGTTGTATTCTTTTTTTTCAATTTCTTTTATCTCAATCATACAAACATCAACAACAATGCTAATACATCAACAACAGCAACAACAAGAAAATCTTGGGAACATGTATGAAAGAAACAAATAACCAAAATGTTCAGTCAACCAGTCATTCAGCCAGTCAGTTAAGTCAGCCAGCCAGCTTGAAAGGCAAGTGTTTAGATCTTAAGGCAAATGTAAGACGCTAATCTTCTTTGTCGCTCGCTATACTAAATTTTCAAACAGTGAAAGTTGAAGAAAACAGCTCCACAAGAAGCAACAGCAGCAGTAATGGAAAAAAATTTTTTATTAAAAAAAATACATCGTTGGCATTTCACACTATTTTCGTCGTTGTTGTTGTTGTTGTTGCATTATTTATATTTATATTGAACGAAGGTTGTGACCAAATATTTTTAAAAATTAAATTAATTAGCACCAAACCAAATCAAACCCCAATTCAAATTCAAAATTATTAAAAACCTTCACAAGTTAACGACGACTTGAGATTTTTGTGATTATCTAAGTCTGGTCATTTTTATTAGGTTTTCTATGTGGCGTGGCGGTGACTTTAAAGTTGTTGATACAATGACACCGGGAATAGCCCTCGTAACAAAGTAAACATGCGTTTGTTTAAGATTTTTTCATTATGAAATTTTTTCGAGTCCAATAAACCATTAATATGTGTCGATATCAACATTCTCACATTATGCAGTCACACACACACACACACACACACACATTGATACACCAAATTAATACGGTTATTATTAAGGTATGGAGTTAATTATAATGTAAATGACAGACTCAAAATCAAAAATGTTGTTTGAAGTATGTGTATCCATGCATACATACATGTGTATGTATGTACATACATGTGTGTATGTACATGTACATATAAAAGCTCAAATATGGCTGTCATAGTTTTATAATAAACACATTTTTTGTAAATAAATTTCCATACAAAGTTAATGACATCAAATATCTTGTCAATAATTTTTAATTGGTTTTGTCTTTGGTAATTAAAAAAAATGTGGTCTTCTTGCTTTACGTTACAATTGTATTTATACTAAAATAAACAAACCAAAAAAAAAAAAATAACAAATAAAACAAGTGTTACTTTTATTCCCGTTCACTATCACCAGCTGAATGTAAGTAAATATTTTTAAGAGTGTTACCCGTTATTGTTGTTTTAATACGGTTTTTCTTTATAAATGAGAGTGAGAGTGGTATTTGACAGCAACAGGAACAGCAACAACAATTAAGAATTTATGTACTCCATTCCCTTATTTACAACACAATTCAAGGAAAACTTGTTCGTTGCACCGTTAGAGTTGCCATACTATTTTGTTGTCAAATATCCCAATTAAAGGTTTGTATTGCGACAAATCTCCAGAAGGCAGTTTATTTAATATCCAAATATCCTTCTGTAAATAATACTATTATTCTGGAATTTTTAAAGTCTGTAATAATTTCATTTCTTATTGCTACTGTTGAAAATAATACTTTTACAAGAGTTTATACGAATTCAGCCTAATCTCCAAATGCTCTTAATCGAGAGACATCTTGCAATAATTGGCGAAAAATGTACTCAAAATGTTTGTTGTTAATTGTAAATAATTTTTTTTGTGTTGGATGGTTTGTATACTCTAAAAATGGTTCAAATATCATTTTAAACCTTAAAAATATTTCTTCACTTTTAATGACGAGGCCGAAACTAAAAAGTTGTTTCCTCCTAAATATAATAATCTATTGAATCTAAAGGCAATCAACTATAATAATTGACACTCTCTACTGTTGCAATTATTTTTACAAGACTTGTCATTTATATCGTTTGGGCAAATGATTAAATTTCAAGAATTGAGCTGTCATCCATGGACATTTATTAAGTTAAAAATTTGGGATATTTTGGGCAAAGAATTTTAGTTGTGAAAATTAATTATATTAACATCGTGAAAATATCACTGCATCACTTCGTAAAATTGTAAAAGCTTTTCTTAAAACATTTGAAAATAAAATAAATAAAACGTTGGTATCAAATCAACCTGCAATAATTTTAAAAATAACATTAAAAACAAATTTCCAAATAATTTAAAATTCCCACAAAGAAATTCGTAACTACCTAAACACAATTTTGGTCCATTTTTTTTTATGTTCCCACTTTGAAAATAAATCGCCTGATCTGGTAATACTATGTACTCTTGTCGTTGTTACTTTTCCATAAATTGTGACGGTAATACTTTAAATAAAATCTGGTTTTGTGCCACCAAAGGGAAAAATTATTTAATTTAATACATAAAAACATTGTTTTAAGATAATAAAACCAGTGGCTATACTATTATTGCATGCATGAGCTTAAGTTAATTCTTACATCACCAATATATAAGATGCCAAAGTTTCGACTGGTAAACTTGTTCACTGTTAGATTTTCTTTTACTAACCGCTTGATTTAAATTGACCATACAGTGATTTAGTTTCGTAGAAAAATTATATGACCACATTAGTGCCGTCCTTTTTCGCAAACAAGAGTAAGTTATGTCATATTAGTTACTGATAAATGTTAATTGAGTGTTCCATGAACGAAATGACTATTTAAAAACGAAGAAGCAATAAAAAGGGGATTTTTTTGTAGCATTATTGGGTTCGCACAAGGAAAACATTCGTCTCGAGCTGTAAAACCGAAGCTTAGGAGTACATCTTTTAAAGCCACTCATATAACGGGTGTGCGCCTGGAACGTATACTACGTTGCTTGTTTATAATTTTTGATTTAACGAAAGAGAATGGATCTTATATTGATAAATGTTTTATTTAATGTCGGCAACTATGTATGGAATATAATATCAGATAAATGTCCGCCTCTGTACCAATTTGAGCACATTTTTCATTACATTCTCACACATTTCATGCAGTATTTCATTAATTTCATCATGAATATTTTGTTTGAGTTGTACAAGCGTTTTTGATATAAATATCCCTACAGATATCCCTACAAAAAAGAAGTTCGGAGCAGTCAAATCGTGGAGGCCAATCAATATCACCATTTCTTTAAATAACTTGTTGCGGAAAGAGTTCTCGCAGTAATTCCATTGTAATCCTTGCTGTAAGCGATATGGCACCGTCTTGTTGATAACACATGTTAGGGTGCGAACAGAGTGGCCGCTTGTTCTCCTAGCGGACCGACTTATCGCTTATTACGACAACTTATTCTTGCGAGAAACAAGTTTAAGTGTGCATAGTGAATGCGAGAATCAGCGCTGATATTTTAACTATTATTTGTGTTTTATGTATATTTGACAGCACAAATTTTTAAAGAAAAACTTCAGTACAAATTCTTAAAAACGGGCCAGAGTTAGCATAATTTCCTCTGTATGTTTTTTAATTGCCAATGGATTAAAATAGCGCGTAGGACGGAATAGCACATTAAAAGAAATATTGCTAATCAAAAAATCGGAACAAACATTTGCTTTTATATAATTTAAAACAAAAATGACATTTAACATTATTCTTTGGCTTTTTACAGTTGGCAGCTTTATAAGAGCAAGTCTACTAGTGTTGGATAATAGAATTAAGGGATTCCATTGTCCGCCTCGAAGACAAAATAACAAGAACTGTTTTTGCACCGATGCCATGCTATTACTATGGACTTTATAAATTTTACCAAATTTTTGAGACGTATTCCATAATAGCTGTGGCAAGAGAAGTGCAAAGATGGTTTGTGATATGAGGGTCACTAAACTCTTTCCCTCACTGTTTTATAAATCCAAGAGCTGCAAGTGCTTTGTTAGTGTTGTTTTTTTTTTTTTTTTGTTTAAAGAGAAGTAGGACTTCAGGCAACAATGCCTATTTAGTCAAGTACCGTGCTACATTCTTTAGGAAAGGGATAGAAAAGAGATGAGACAGGTGGTAAAAGTAGAAGGATAGTTACGGAAATTAACTGTCGTATAAGACAGCTCACTAACCATGCCTTCATCACTGAGCAGCCCCACCGACAGTCAATTTTTGTATTTGTAGTAAAAAAAAATCCAGGCTTTTGTTGGAAATCGAACCCACAACCCCCAGTCACTACCTACTTGCCTACAGGGGCACCCTCTAAATATAAAATATGCTGTATAAAATTTAATTAAGCATCCAGTAAGGAAATCTGCAACCAAATTCAGTTAGTCAAGTTCGTGATCGTTTTAAATATGTATATTCCATGTTTGTATGACATCTTCGGAAGAAACACATGTGTGTGCACTTTTTTATGTAATCGTCTGCATATAATGGAACGTTTGAGTCTTTAATGGCTTTGGGTAGATTATTATAAACAAGGAAAATAATAAAGGACCCTGATGGCTACTCTGTGACACACCAGATAACAAAAAAAATTACTTTGGAAGTAAGCATATTAAAGCGAAAGTTTTGAGTTCAGTGTGATAGACATGAATTAATCAACATTAGGCATTGTTCCTGAACTCCATAACGTCAAGTTTTCTTATTATCACTTTGTAGTTGACCTTATCAAACGTCTTACCAAAGTCGAAGTAAATAACAACAGCTTGTTTTCGTTTAACAAATCCCCGATTTACTAGCTTTATTAATTCCAAAAGATTTGTAACACTTGAAATATACGCACATAACAGTTGAACACCCCTTCTAAAACCAAGCTCAAGATGACCCAATATAAATGATACTTGATGGAAAAGGTAATCAGTAACGATTTTCTCTGTAGTTGGCAAGATTATTCCTACAACCAGATTTAAATAATGGAATAACAAAAGAATCCTTTCGTATTTTAGGGAAATAACCAAACCAATGATATGTTAAAGATTATTGTTATTAGTTGTGCCAGTGCCATAGCACATGTGTTAAGGATGCAACTCGTAATATCATCGGGATCGTATTTGTATGAAAACTTATTTAAACAGCTCCAAGCTGTTGATTCATCTTACGAACTTGTTTGTTCTTCCTTTTAAATAAAACTAAGTTTTATTCCTGTTCTTTTTCTTTCCTTTTTTTTTTTTTGATGTAATATATTTTTTGTTTATTTAATTTTGCTCTTCACTGCACACCATTCGTAATATTATGGAATTTCTGTTTATTTATTATTGATAGAAAAAAGCACAAATTTGTATATAAAATTAAATAACGATTTCAGAAAAAAATTTGTTACGTTTACAAAAAGAAAATCTGGCAGCATTGGTACTTATGACCGTTTAAGAAAAGTTGTAAAATTTAGTGCGGTTTTACACACATCAACTTTTGTTGCTCAAGTTTTGTTGTTTCCATTAGAAAGAAAGAGAAACCTTTATACCATTTCTCTTTCTTTCTAATGGAAACAACAAAACTTGAGCAACAAAAGTTGAAGTGTGTAAAACCGCACTTACTAAAAAAAATTAATGGAAGCAAATATAAATTAATATATAGTTTGTCGAGCAACAAAGTGTCATTCGTACACTGTAAAAAAAATTGCATTTGATTTATTTATAACTACAGATATTTCTTTATGCATTTATAATCAAGCACAAATATTATATTTTGTTTTTTGCTGATGCTGCGAAGCCTTCAATTGCTTCAGTCTTAATCAAACTACATATTTAAATGTTATTTTTCTTAACTCGCAAATAAAATGTTTTTGTCAGCGTCGATAGAAAATTTGGCATTTCTTTCATTTGATTAAGGGCTTCATATTTAGCATTTGATTGATATTCATAGGCAACTTTGCGATTAACAGCGGTCAGCAGACGCAGCAACTCAGCACCCGGTTTGGACAGAGCAGCACCTAATGCGGCTTCATTTAACACTGCACACAAACTTTGTATAAACCACGAACCATTTTCAACGTTACGGAATGAATAGTATTCTTAAAGAAAATAAAACAAAATAAATAAAATGGAATAAGTAATAAATATAGAAAAGGTTTAAAGAAGATACGGAAATAATGTGCACCAACAACAAAATATTTGTGTTAAATATTTAAATAAAGTTCAGTTACTTTTTAATACTTTTCACCTACTTTCAAATGTAGAATACATAACCAGTATGTCGGCTGTATTTGGTATCGCATATGTGATGGTGGCTGGCTCCTCTATAGTTTCTATCCTTAAATTAAGCGCACGAGACATTGGCGCAAAAGAACTATAAGTGACAGATTTTTCTATATTCTCTCCACGGCAAGCCTGTAATTTGTAAACAATAAGACTTTTTTAATTAATATTTTATATATTTTAATCAAGTCGCCCTGTAAATGATTTAAAATACCCGTCAGTTTCTTTTTTTATTAAACTTGGCTGTGAGAAGTATATTGTTACGTTTATACCTTATAAATATAAACGTTTTGTTGTGAGTTCTTTATTGCAAAATAAATAACACTAGATTTTAGGATTTTTAAATTAATTACAAGTTTATTTACTTTAACTACACACAAAGTTGACACTACAGAGCAATTTACTTAAGATGCACGTATTTACTTCACGAGATTTATTTTTCAACTAACTAACTATCCACTCAGACGCTGCCTTTTTATATTTTTCCACTAGAAGTCTAGAAAAATTAAAAATCTTCTACTTCCTTTGTATCACATTTTGTCTGTGTATTTTTGTTTTAATGCAAATAAAGTTTTTTTTTTAAAATTTATTTTAAGATTGTTGTTGTCTTGTGTAAATAATTTTTCTTAGAATACTAAGTAGTTAGTAAACAGCGTATCTAATTGTTGTTGTTTTGCGTGTATAAAATTTCTACGCAGTTTGTAACTAGATATTTGTTGTTGTCTTGCGTACATAAGTTTTCTTAGCAAGCCACGCAGTTAGTAACCAGCATACCCAGTTGTATATTTTATTACTTAATTATTTTATTGTAAAACTTAAACAAGACACATCCGTAACAATATTTTAATCACGAATAGTTACTTTACAGCATTAGTAAAATAACAATAAAATAAATTTGTTACTACAATTTTTTTTAACAAGCCATGAAATTGTTTTTTAGAAAAATGTAAAGTGATGAAAATCGTTTGTACCAAATTATGGCAAAAATTTTTTATACGCAAATTACGACATCAAATTATTTTTATAGATGAATTATAAATGATGAAATTAATTTAAAAAAATTTATGGCTGACTTAATTAAAATTAGAAAAATTGTAAATGATGAATTTTTTTAGAAAAATTTTCACAAGAATTTTTTTTCGTTTTTGGAAAAAAAGACTAAAGAAATTTTTTATAGAAAAATTATTACTGATGAACTTAATTTTAGAAGCATTATATTCATAAAATTATTTTATAGGTAAATTATTGCACTTTTTCTTTTTAAACACTGATACTTTTTTGGACAAATTATGACTGATATTTTTAAACAAATATGACTACAGAAATTAGTTTTTTTATGAAAATTTATTGCGCCAAATTATTAAAAAAATATTTTATATAACATGAAATTGTTTATAGAAAGATTATGGCATGATATTTTTGTAGGGAAAAATTATGAGAAAATAAATTTTTTCTAGAAAAATTATGGCTGATGATAATTTTATAGAGAACATTTTTACAGAAAAATTACGACTGATGAAATTAATTTTTGAAAAAGTTATTGTTGATGAAACGTATTTTAGAAAATTGGAAATGATGAATGAAATTTTTACAAGAAAAAATTTTTTTAATTTTTTTTTTGTGACGGTTGAATTAATCTAAAATAATTATTACTGATGATATGAATTTTAGAAAAATTATGAAAGATGTAATTATTTATAGAACAATTATGCCACGAATTACTATTTTTTGTTTTAAAGGACATTTTTCTTGGTAGAGTTATGACTGTATTATGGTAAAAATTTTTTATTGAAAAATTATTTTTCATATAATCCACACATTCATAAAAGCTCTTAAGTCTCTGATAATTTGTGAAAAAGAAGTTACTACAGTTTTTAGCTGCAGCTATTTAATAATTCGCAGCTCAATGGTTTAACAGAGTATGGCAACTCCGATCATTTTTGTAAAAGAAGTTATTGCAGTTTGTAGTTGCCGCACAATTTTATACATATAATTGCAGCACAATATTATATAATTCACAGCTTATTGGTTTAGCAAAAATATGGCAACTTTATAGCATGAAAAAATAAAACCGTTAATTTGAAAAATCTTACCTGAATGAAAAATAACTTTGGCTTATTTATCAAAGATTTACAGTTTTCACCCAAAAATGGATTCCACAATCGCTCTACCGGATAAGACATATCGCGAGCATATATCTTTCCCTCCGTTCCATGTGACATAACAGCCACCAATAAACAATCATTATTGCTATGGTCTTCTTGAGCAGCTGAAATAAAAGGCTATTTATTTTACCGAATTATAAATAATTTTTTCAAGCACAATGTCTTGTTTTTATTGAATATTTGAAAGAATTGTTTATCCATGTTTTATTTACCTGAAGATACCACCCATTGATGTGGCGAAATATTGAAATATAAAAAGATATTTAATTAAATATGCACTAATCTTTTAAACGGTCTTTTAAATATTTTAACGATTTTATTTTTTCCGATACTTCGCTTTCCTGTGGAAAGCTTCTTCAGGAAATTATTTTTTATATTTTACAAAAACAAAAAATTATAACAATTGAAAAGGTCGAATAAAAATAAAAGTAAAAAGATATTTATTTATTTTTTTAATATTAAAGACCTTGTGCTTCAAGAAATTATTTTAAAAATATTAAAAAGGTCAATCAACTTTAATATTATTTAATAATACTAATACTATAAAGTAAGCAGTTAAGTGTTGTTCTTGAGATTATAAAAATTAAAATAAAGTGGCATCACATATTTAAGAACTTAACAATTAAAAGAAAACAACTTTATTTTGTATTAAACAAAAGAGAGACAGTAATAGAGAGCAGAAATTTAAAATGAGTTCTAGGAATGCCAACAAATTAACCGCCGGAATAATGGACAAATTTTATACCTTTAACTTGTTGCCCTGTAGACTTTCTATTCATTAACTTTTATCATCTATTGCGATATATTTTGAACTAAAGCTCTGACTCATGAAGTTTTTATAGCACTGTCTCTCTTTTGTAGTGAAACAATAAAAACCCCGTATATCGCATATGTGAGCTGAATGTAGCAGATGGCAACTAATTAGAAACGCTCTATTAAAAACTACTTTTTCAAATATACTAAATATTAAAGGAACAAAGGCATTAAATTAATGTTTACTATGACCGGCAATTATTAAAAACTAAATTTATTAAATTATTATTTTTTTTAACTTCTTCGGCCCTTTTTCACTACGCTTTCAGGACAGCGAGAATTAATTTTATGTTTAATGGGTCGTCTAACCCATAAAGAGTGTGACAATTAATCTTTGTTTTATAGCTCTGAATAACATATTACCACTGATTTGAAGACAGGCAGGGAGTCAACTGGAAGCTCAACGGGGATCAGTGAGCCGCAGAGTTCATTATTTGTCTCTTTAGACTTTTAATAGTTCTCTGACTGATCATTGAGGTTGGCCCCTATATGGGAGTAACGTGGTGGTTGTGGTTTCACGGCCCCATATAAGTATAATGGTTATTATGGTGGCCAGGATCATCTCACTGATAATGACACGCAAAGTGAATGATCCAGTCCAGTGAGCATGCTAGACATGTGTTCTGGACAGGAGTTGAAAGTCTCCAACTCTTTAGCAAGGTGTGATGGTTTGCAGCCCTGCTCTGGAATCATTAAAGTTGCAACTAGGTGGTTCTGTTGCTTAGAATTATGTCATGTGGAACGTCATGTTCCAAATTATACAATTGTGGTTTGTCCACCATCTGATTAAGGCTACATAGCCAGGTGCGGATGTAAAACGAATCACACTAACTACCACTGATTTGCAGTCTAGTTTTAATGGGAGGCTTTGTGTGTGCTGCTTTGCTATAAAGCGCGGCTTTAGTTAAATATCGCTACTTTTATGAATCGGCTTTAGAATTATTTTTTGCAAATCATTAAAAACTGCTTTCTAGAAATACACTTGGATACTTGGATATTTCTTTTAAGGATTTCTAGTTTTATTGACCATCACTTTAGACAGCTCCGATAACAAACTAAAAAATATATATTCACCGGTGCAGCAATGCAATCTATATCAAAATAATGCTTTACAAAGTGACTTTTAATAAGGTGTTTACAATAAATTGTCATGGCGCTTTTTAGTTAGAAAATTTTAATGGCATTTAAAATTCATTTAGTAAATTGAGGAAACTTTAAGGTTAGGAACTAAATTAGCTTAAAATATACATTTTTTGACAACTTTAATTTTATTGATAGCAATGTAAAGTGGAAATATGGAAATTCATAATTAAATATGATCTCGGAAAGATGTCCACCTCAAGCTTATCTGCTCTTTTAATACAACTTTTAAGCATATTTTGCAACAAAGCTTCTTTTATCTCATCAATTCAACGCCGAATTTCTGTTTTAATAGCGCCAGTTGTTGTTGGGTTGTTCACGTAAGCCCAATCATTGAAATGGCCCGAGAGGAAATAACCTAGTGGCGATAAACTATAAGAACGAGGCCGCCAATTGACAGCGCCAGCTCGACAAATTATGCAACCGGAAAATTTCTTATGCAATAAATGTTTTATTGGCGGACACTGATATTAACATTAGCAAATTCTGGCAAAAAAATGGTAGCGCAGAGAATTTGCGGCGTTTCCTGGCACAGTTTCAAAAGAACGCGAGCGGATGATTCCATCGCACTATTCGGTCACTTTCTTTGAATGTAATGGTTTTTCGAAGACCGTTTGAGAATTTCATCAGCCCCATAGTTTGTTTACATATTCGCCTAATTGAATTTGAGTTTCATCATCAAAGATTATTTTGTTGAAAAATGCATTGGCTTTTTCAAAGAGCCAATTGAAAAACGTTCGGCGCCATTAATAGTGGGACGGCTTTAATTCTTGAAATTTATTTGTGTGAAAATAGATATCTTTATGCAAAATTCTGTCTGTGTCTCTAGTGATGCCCAATTTTTGCGAACGTCCAAGCTCATTCTAAACACTTTGCCGTACCATGAGTATGTTTGCATCAGCACGACCCTTTTGAGCATATTATTTTGGTTCATTGTCAGTGACAATATCGTGAGCCTCGAATTTAGCCATTAAATTATCCACGAGTAGAAGAAGCCTAATTACGAGGATGAACTGCTCGATTTTTACGAAGTTATACAGTGAAACCAAATCTTTTACTAAACATACTAAACATACGACTTGCTAACCTTAAATTTACCCACCTTTTATGATAGCGAACTTTTATTTATCTAAACATTAATATGTATAACAAAAACTTTTCAAACTATAAAATAACTGAAATAGATAACACAATGTAGTTAGCAAATATTTTATCGGTAATTATCTATCGATTTAAAGTTCGACAATAACTATTCTTCAATAGATTTGTTAAATAATAAACACAAAAGTTGCACTATTCAATTCGAAAGAAACAAAAAAAAACAAAGTTGCGAAATTCAACTCACTTTTCTTTAAAACGTCGCTCAATTCAGCAAATGTCAAATCGTTAAAAACTCTGACATCGTAGCCGTAATTTAAAAGAGTTTGTTGAACAACATCACGATCTTGTTCAGTTCCGACTCTTTGCTTTTGACCTTTAACATCTTTATGATTAAAAATGAGAGCTATGCCCGCCTGCGGATTATCACAGTTATATTCATCTTCTTCTGTTGGTCGCGATAAAATCACTGGTTTTTCAATTTGATTTTCATTTTCGCTACTGCCGTTAGTGATACTGGCGTCAGCCTTGTCATGTTTGTCTTTCTTATTCTTGAAAAACGATAAATCTGTTTCATCCATTATTTATATCAATGAATAAAAAAGATAAAAAGAATTATAATACTGTTCGTTTAAACGTACAGAAGTAACTAAATTATTTTTTTAGAAGTTATTAATGCCAAGTAATCCATTTCTATTTTCTCACTCTAAAGCAACATTTCTTATCTTATCTTCTGCTAAACGCTCTGATAGTATTTTGCAAACGCTAGTTCTTTGTTTTCAACTCAATACAGAGTTTCTGGGAGAGATCGCTCTTCTTAATAAGGCGGTCTTTGAGAAACCTCTATACGAATCGAGAGAAATAATTAACGCCAATAAAATCAATAACATTTAATTGAAGTGTTTATATTTAATTTAATGTTTTCCATGACCTAAGAAACAGAAAACAAATAAAATAATTCTTAGATTTAAAGCTAATTTTTATTTGAAATTTAACTCTTAGATTTTTAAAAAAACTTTACACTTTAATAATGATTTGGTAAGCAATTTTACTAATTAAATTTAATGTAAATGATATTAAATAAGTAAATTATTAAATTAAAGTGAAATGGAACAGTCAAAGAAATTCAAATAAAACTTTAATACACCAAATAGAAATAAGTACATACATACAGTGTCGGACAAAACTAAAGCACGAGGAAGCAATGTAATAGCATTATCATCCTTTTAAAGAACTCATATCGTACACGATAAACATTCAAATAAAAAAAAAATGCTCCTTCTGATACCACTGTATGTAATTTAATTGTGAAATTCAAGGTGCATGATATTTTTGTTGATAATAGGCCAAAAAAATATGAGTGTAGTGCTTTGCCGCCAAGTTAATTCACTTCCTAACCTCATAAACGCTCACCCTGTGGCAACAATTCGAATACAAGCGAATTTTCGATGTTACTTCTTTTGGTCTAAAAAAAAATAAAATTTACCGTTAAAAAATTGAAATTTTAATTTATTTGCTAACTATTTCTGTGGTGCGTAATAAGATTTACGTCGCCAACTAGCATGTGTATGCCATGACTCGACAGTGGTCAAACCACTGGGGCGATATGATGCGTGCGCCCACGCCCTAGGAAGCCGAAGACTAATTCTAGCAGCAGGTCATTCCTGTTTGCAATTTCGGAGGTTTCGAAGCAGGGCCTTGCTGAAGAGTTGGAGACTATCCAACTCCTGGTCCAGAACACATGGCAAGCATGCTCACTACATCCGGATCATTCACCCAATGTTCTCAGTAAAGGTGAAAAGAACCTGGCTCCTTAATCAAATTCATGAGGGCCGCGAAATCACATTCACCACGATAGTTCCGAAGGGCTAACCTCAATAATCAGAGAACAGCTAAAGGCTAAAAAGCCAAGAAGCTAAACTCTGAGCCTTACTGATTCCCGTGGAAATAACGTGGAGCTTCCTGTTGACTTACGGTAGCATTCAGGGGACTCCCATTTTTTCCCCGGTGACACATGGAATGACGGTGATATTCCGTCAAGACATATAAATGTGCCTCCAGGGGGGATAGACTATTTCTGTGATTTCAAAATCTTTGTTTGTTACCTATTAATAAAATGGCAAGAAATAAGTATTCAGTGCATTTGGAAGCAAAAATCATAGCCGATTGAAATTAGTGGTGACTCTGTAGAATTCATAGTAACATACTTCAATATTATTCACAATGTTATATCTAGAATTATGGGCCGTTTTCGTTCCTCGGGCTATAGTACATAAAGCTACACGTCCACGCAAAACAACATAATGTGCAGGCAATAACAGACATGATTTATTCACATCGTGAAATTCCCTTGCTACACAATTATCACTAGACGTTACTCCAATAATCATTCAAAGACGGGCTGTAAAAGGTTGCTTACAATTTTATAAAAGCACAAACACATGCATTATTTCACCTAAAAATAAATTCGTCAGGATTGAATAATTTAGACCATCAAACAATGAAAATCCGTACGTTTCTTCCATGAGTCGATGTTTAATTTGAAAGGTTCTTACGGATTAAGGTTAGTTAGAAAACTATAATAATGGATTGTTTCGTTTATTAGAGATAAGTGAAGATACCAGTGCGATAACGATCCTAAACACATATCTAAATGTGTTAAATCATAGTTCGTGGCAACAAAGTCAACTATGCTAGGTGCCTCTAAATTTAATATTTTGTGATATTCTCATAAAATATTTATTCTGCAAAAATTGAAATAACATTACTGCATGGTCACTTCACTACTGCTTATATAGCTCATCAGTAGATTTTATTTCAAATTTTGTGTAGAAAACTCAAGAGTCTTATATCTCAAGTCAAATTGATTAAATAGGAATTATATTCAACTAACAAAGCAAACAAACAATAAAACTAAAAAATCTTTTAGACAAAAACACAGTAACCATAAAAAAACTATTTTTTCTCATTTTCATAATTGTACAATTAACGTTGATTATTTTAAAAATAATTCCAAATAATAAATTTTTTATCATAAATTAATTTGGTTCTTTAAAAATTTATTGAAAAGTAGCAGTTGGTGCTTTAGTTTTTTCCGACACTGTATAAATATTTTTTTATCTATTTGCATTAAATCGCTTAAAGACGCTCAAATACCTTTTCACTTCACATATTAATTGCGATTGCTAATGCTTATTATTATCGATTAATTAGCATGCCTACATTAGTTTGTTAGTAGCGTACCATTTTATTTTACTGGCATCAAATTTGTATTAACTTAAAAACACGACTTACTTCCATTTTAAATTTTGGCATACTTCCATGAAGGAAGGAAATATCCAAAACAACAACAACAACGGCGACGAATAAAAAAAAGAAAAGACATTTTTAACCACTATGGCAGACATTAAAAAAACGACTTTAGTGGTTTTCACTTGCTATGGGTGCGGTATTTTAAAAACAACTCACATAGAAATTAAAAAAAAAAAAAGAAATCGAATAAATATTTTTATATATATTTATTACTCATGCTCACAAGGTCACGACTGTAGTGTTCTTTGAAAATTGTATTTAAATAAAAATTCAAGTTTTGAATTTTTTTATTTTTTCTTTAAACTCGACAAATTTTCTATTTCAAGCAACTTTAATTAATTTTTTTTCTGCTTCATAAATCATTTCAACAGTTGAAAGTTATTTCAGTTTTATTTTTATATTCTAGTTAACGGGCTTAAAGTGCCCTTCACTTATAATACATATGTATGCACATACGTACACAATCATATAGAAACTTCATAATGTTTGTAATGTATGAACATATTAACGTAAGATCACTAAAATGCTTTTTTAAAATGCTCCTAATACAATTTCATACAGTATATATTTTTTTTAATCAAAAGGTTAAAACAAAAATTTGTTAAAAGTTAATATGGTTTTAATATTTGTGATATTTAAATCTGACGGCTTTGTTTTCTACTATTCATATCTCTTAAAATTTTTGTACAAAAGTGATGTCAACATTGCAGTGCAGCCGTTATAAAAATTAAAGCTGCCATACTAAACAAATCTGATCAAATGCTTAGACGTTATTCTCTTATTATTTTTGCCAAACAGAAAATACACCAACTTCTTAAAATATGTAGTGTTGTGCATTTGTTTCAATGAATGATTTTGTTATAAAAGTGGTAAAAGCTGTTGATTTGCATGAAACTTTAAGACAATTAAATGGGTTAAATTTTTAAAACAATAGCATATATGTAGTTAAATTTAAATAAAATATATTTAATAGCTACGTGCACAGCATGGGAAAAAGTGCTTTGATGATTAGCATACATACATACGAATAAAGTATGCACAAAATTAAAATGTCTATCTATATACAGTTAGGGTCATAAATATTTGTATACACCATCACGTTTTGATTATGGTTAAATTTATGAAATTAAAAAAAAACAGAAAAATCAAAAATGCCGTCTTATTTAAACTTATTTTTATATCTTAAAACATAAAATAAACCAAATTCATTAAAATAAAAATATTTGCACATTTTAAATACACTTATAATAGTTTTACACTTTTCTTAAAATTAGTATTTTGTCGGATCTCCTTTTGAATCAATCAAAATTTGCAGCTTTCTGGGCATCATTCGCACCAAAATTTTTGTTTCATTTAAGATTATTTCCCTTCAGGGCTCTTCCAATTCAGCCTTAAGTTCAGTCAAATTAGGGTTTATTTTTATCAACTACTCGCTTTTGGATATGCCAACAGTGTTTGATGGATTCAAGGTCGGGTGATTGGGGCGGAAAATTCAGTTATCGGAGTGCATAATACAGTAACCATTCCTTAACCGAAGAAACGGTATGTTTGGGATCGTTGTTCTGCGGAAATATCTGACGTGCCACCCCCCACACATTTATCGGTCTTTATAGAATACTTGACTATCTAGACTTGTGGTGCTGGGGGTATAAGGAAGCCCAGTCCCTTGAAGTCAGCAGGGCTACAACTGGAAGCTCTACGTTATTTCCACGGGAATCCGTGAGCCCCAGAGTGCCGTTATTTGTCTTTTTAGGCATTTAGCTGTTCCCTGGGTGGTTATTGAGGTTGGCCCTTCGGGAATATCGTGGTGGTTGTGGTTTTGCGGCCCCATACAGGTATTGTTTTATGGGGGCCAGGATCATCTCATCTTTAATAACACCTACCTGGTGAATGATCCAGATCCAGTGAGCATGCTAGTCATGTGTCCTGGACAGGAGTTGGATAATCTTCAGCTCTTCAGCCCTGCTCTGGAACCGCTAAAATTGCAACTAGAAAGGACCTGTTGCTAGAATTATTCTTCGGCCTCCTAGGGCGTGAGTGGCGCTGCTTTTCACTCACAGTGGTTTGACCACCATCTGATTAAGGCCCACGGCCAGGTGCATATGTAAATCTTATCACGAAATATCTGACGTGGTGCACGACCCAAAGCATCTACCGAAGCCTTTAAATTATCTTTCCGGTTTCGCTTATATAAGTGCTGGATCCATTGTACCTTTTAAGAATATCATAACTTGTGACCATTGCACCCCATACCATGACACTGCCATCCCTGTGTTTTTACATCTAAAGCTGATTTTTTTTTTGCGCCTCACTTTTACCGAAGATGTTTACTTTTGTTTCGTCAGTAAATAATACCGATTCCCAAAACGCTTTTTTCTTATCTAAGTGGCTTTTGGCAAACTCCTATCGCAGTTTTTGGCTAATAAGGGGTTTTTTACGTGGTACCCTGCTTGCGTATCCGCCAGAATGTAATACCCTCTTTTTATTTTTTTTGCGTTACTCCTGTAACATTTGATACTTCTTGAGCTAATTCCACTCGAGTTACTTACTACTTTGATTTGAGTTTCAATTACTGCTTTCATGTCCCGTGTAGAAAGCTTTTTTGGTTGTCCACTCCTAGACGCATTTTTAACTGAACTATGGTTTTTCTTTGTGTTAACAATGTACTGAATCATAGAATAATGTAAATTGACAATGAAACGGAGCGAATTTCTTTTTCTTTTTTGTTTTTTTTTTTTTCAATTATAAAATTTTTTATATCCTTAATTCCTTTGCCTTGTCCATTTTTGAATTTGTTACGGGAGTAAAATTTTAAAACAACTGCATATTTTGCAACAAAAATATCTTAATTACAAAATTGTAACGGTACTTGAACATTTTTGTGAGAAAATCAAATAAAAACGTACCAAAAATTGTCCCGCTAATGTTCGCTCATTTAGTACTTTTTTTTCAAATAATATGCTAAATATTATTATTAATATTTTTTATAATTTTGTTTAATTTTAAAGATAATTGGAAAATATATGGTGTACAGATAGTTTTGCCCCTAACTGTCAATGAAATACTTGTACATCAACACAAGAATTAAAACATTGGTTGCCTCGTTAAAGCTTAGTTTAACAGAAATCCTGTTATGACTGTAAACATTTCTTAAAATCCACTAAGCAGACCAGTTATTGATACTTATTAGAACTGCGGCTCTTTAGAGATAAAAACATGTGAAACTATAGTTTCAGCTTGTAAGATAAATTCAGAATATACTTGTTCTAATCCTACTATAGAAAAAGACGTGAAAAATCCCAGCTCACTATACTATAAAAACAAATACTACAACACGTAGAGTGTCGGTATAGTTACCATTGTGTCAATTAAGAAGTCGTTATTGCTTAAAACGTTTTTTTTGTGTCGTTGGTGTCTTAAGAAATATAAGCTTAAGAATAAATGATCAGATATTTGGGTACTTTTTGGAAATTTTTTAAATATGAAATACAAATACAAAAACAAAAGAATTTTATTATTAAAAATAAAGGGTATTTTTTTGACAATAAATATTCAACTTTATTCTGTTTGGGGACGGCAACATCGTCGTCGATTTTGAGGCAACATCACTTTAACACAATATCAATGCTAATTTGGTATTCCCTAACAGTCTTATGACGACGTTGCCAGTTTATCGAACATTTTAATAAAATATAACACACATATCTAATAATTGAGTCATCTGATTCATTTTTGTGCTATTTTTGATAAAATTATTGTGAAAAAAATAAAATCTGTATTTTTTTATTATTTATATTCGACCTTTTTTCTTCTTTAATAAATACTTATTTATTAAATAAAATCTGTATTAAATTCAACCTAAAATAAATTAAAAATCAAATTAAATTAAAATCAAAATGTTCAGCAGATTTCCCACAGCTTCTTTCAAGGGGCTCAGTATAAGTTGATTAAATATGCCGCCTCCAGTAGTTTTGCATTCTATTTTGTTTTTTACCTTTTGCCATCCATTACTCGTTCTATTTGGTGGGCCAAGGGCGATTAGAGCAGTCGCAACACTTTTCTATTGTTCCTTAAAATTAGTAGGAACACTGCCTCTTCGAAATCCCTTGGCAAGTGATGGATTTTTTCCCAATTCGGCCACTAATTTTTTAAATTGGTTGACGTTGGTAATTTAATTTTTTCTTTTTTATTTCTGCTTTTTTATATTTTATTTTGTATTTTTACTTTTTTCAATCTTCCAAAATTTTTGTTTATAACAGCACGACACCAAAATCACAGACGACAATATCAATAGCAATTTAAGGCAATATCAATGTCAAATAGTCTTACAGAATACCAAACATGTATTGCCAGTCATCGATAAATGCCAATAGTGCCAACGAGAATTCGGATTTACAACAAACGACGGCGTCTTGTATTGCCGTCGCCAAACAGAATAAGGGTGATTATGTTTTGCAGAAAATGCAATGATTTCGTAGTAAAAAATTTGCCCCTTAAACCCTGTACATGTGTAAGCAAAACCAAGTTCAAAATAGGGCAAATTTGAAGTTAGGAAGTAAATTGTCTGTCAAATGATTAAATTATTAACAATTGAGCTGTTATCCTTTGACATTTATTTAGTAAAAAGTTGTAAAGTTTTAACCATGGATTCTCGAGTAAAGAATTTTAAATGTGAGATTTTACTATAAAAATGGTAAAAATTTTACTTAATAAAATTCGAGCAGCTTTTCTTTATAGTCAGACTCCTTCTGAGACCGCTATTCGTAATTTAATTATTTTTTAAAACTTAAACTAAGCATCTTCGCAATAGTATTTTGAAAGATTTTAATGTTTTTCTTTTCTCTTTCCTAGTTGGTGTGGAATTGTATACCGCTTTCATTTTAATATACAACCACGATTACTTAAATTCCAATTATGGCGTTACGTTTGAGACGTGATGTCCAAAAAGCATCTTATTATGTTTGGTTTTTGGGTGCCGAAGAAGCGAAAGGCTTGCGAGGACATAGAGTCATCAACTCCGTGTTACCGTATCTTATTGATAGATCACGCACACAGGAAGCCATCAAAGTAACGTTGCAAGTTTCACACAAGGGAATCAAAATAATACAGGTAAATTTATATTTTGATAAAATCTTTTTAAAAAATGTGTTAACCTTCATTTTATTTATTTAAGGGCTCATCTAAACATTTTATACCACACAGTGCCATAACAAGCTCCGTTCAAACGGATGATATAGTAGCCTGCGTTTTGTTACTTTATAATCCAGTTACAAAGTGTCCCTTGCATGTTCACGCCTATCGCTGTGATTCTGAAACTACTGCTGAAGCTTTAAATCAACAGCTACAGATCTTGATTAATCGTCCTGAAAATCAAAAACGTTTTGAAGATCTAGAATCAAGGCAAATGAAATATAGATTTGACTATCATTCATAATCCTTAGACTCTCCTTATTGTTAACTAAGATTATTTGTTACCAGTTAAATAAACATAACTAAGTTTTGTCCCTAAAATTTCAAGTTTAAACTTAGCAAATCTAAAGTTTAATTTATAAATTTTGCTTTATTTTCCTTCATCTACAGATTGGGAATTATACCTGGAATGCCATTATCAAACAAAGCGCTTAACAACGAAGAAATAAATCATAAAAAAGAATCACAACATTACGATGACCATCATCACAAACCAATAAGAACAACAAGACATGATCCATCATCCAAAAGAATCGTTTCATCATTAGGTAGCGATACTGGAAATAGTACCAGGGAATCAGAATGTAGTGAAGATATTCGTGGCAATTCACCCATATCACGATCCCCATCTGGTCTGAAGCCTTTGCCGTTACCACAGCCACTGCCGAATGCGGAACTATTTGACTCTTTAGCTGCCGAACTTAGAGCCAAGCTTAACGGAAACGGTCCACCCTTACTATTGCCACCACGAGATTATGACACTGTACACAGATCGAAGGGAAATTTGACGGCAATAGAATTAAGACGTTGCCGAAATCAATTAATTGTGGGTAGCAATAGGCCAGGATCAAAAACAGAATTATTACAAAACTTAACAAACAGCAGTGGTAAGCAAGTTTCTTCGAGAGGCTCTTCCGGCATTGGATCCGATTTGGCGCCTAGTCCGGAACGACAAGATATAGCTACATCTAGTGGTGGGTTTAAATTCTTTCTTCAACTTTATTGTTCTAATTTACTTTAACTTTAATTAAAATTGCAGATGATGAACATTGGAGCAATGAGGCTGACAACTCCGTAATAGCCCTTAAGCCATCACAAATATCTATAGAACGTACGGCACCTATTAATCAACATCATATAAATTTGACACGCAAAAATGCTGTTCATCCACGCGATGATAACTATTTGCGGGATTTGCCAACTAAGCCTTATTCACCACGAGATAAGTTGCCGTCAACGGATAGAGATCTTAGATCGAAAACTCCTTCTTCTTCTTGGACTAGAGAAGATGAAATTAAACCGATTATTGTTAGACCATCAAACTATGACTCAAAAATCAATCGTGTATTGCAGAGTGAACAATATGTCTACAATCATCAAAAACAGGAGGAAAAGAATAGGGAACGTTCGAAACTACCTGACGTCGAGAAACCTAATGAACTGTCTAGTTTAATGAAGAAAAATATGGCTCTAAGCCACGAAACAAATGAACAAAGATACAAGTACAAATCCAACAATAGTTTAAACGATTTTGAAGACAATCATCATCCAAGCCATGCTGTAACGCATCACGGCTATCGCAAAGAAAATCTAACAGATAAACAGAAGTTCTTAGAGTACTCGACATCCAAATCGAAACCTTTGCCACATACAAAAACTTATGCCGCTGATGAAGTTCAGAGGTATGGAGGCAAGCACCGTTATGTAGACCCAGCTGATTTACCATTCGAACAAAATGCCATCAGAGATAAGTATACCGGATATCACAGAGAATCAAATTCACCTGATCAATCTGAACTTAGTCATCGTTCAGCCGAAAGAAAAGAGGTCAGATCAAGAGGCGCTCGGGATTATCGTGAAGCACGAAACGAGGAAGTTAATAGACATCACTCACGCGATAGAGAAAGAGAACACAATTCTCGCAGCAATGATCGCAATCCATATCGTGAGCCTGAAAGTATTCCCTACATTGAGAGTATGGAAAAAATGATGAAATCATCAGCCATGCGATATAAATCATATGACAGTAATGGCGATACAAATGTAGCAAGATCAAAAGAACCTTTGCAGGGAAAGTTGAGCCAACGTAGTAAAGCCCACTCACAGCATGACGATGAAAGAGAACACAGTTACAATTATTCATCACAAGGACGTCATGAACAATACAATACGAGTTCATCAAATAAAGAACGCTTTATTGAAGCAAAAGAAAAATTTCGGATTATGGAAAAGTCAGGTAGTCGTTATGATTTGACACACGAAAAAGATGGAGTCGATTACAAACATCGTTCTAGAGTAAACATTGAAACACCAGAACCAAAAACTCGGTCATATGATGATTGGAGTGATGAAGAACATTTATACGATGATCCGCCAACGGAATTTAGATCGCGCTCAAGATCTCGAGATCAATGGGCCGAACATGGCGCCAGGTCGAATACAGTTATGCCCTCTACAAAAGTAGAAGGACATGGACGCCTTAATCGTCCCAGAGATTCATCAGCAAAACGTGCAGAATCTAGAAATAGAATTGATAGTAACGATTACAGGGATCCACCACGTTATCGCGAGCAGCCGCCTCTTGATCATCACAATCGTTCTGAAGAACATCGCATACGCGACCGAGATCATTCACGAGAATACGCTAGACGAGACTTTTCGCCTGACAGACGTTCCGGCTCAGAAAGGGCTAATCGTCGTTCAGATCGTTCTATGGAACGTCATCGCACTACTGATGACCCCTATGCTCCAACATCACTTTCAAAAGGATCACCATCTAGCAGCGGTAGTGGTATAGTAACTCCTGCCCCTCACGGAAAATCAATATCCAACATGCCGAAAGGCTATCGTCATAGCTATGCCGAACCGGTATTTCCTCGTTCAGCAGGTCGTGTAGGCTTGGCAGCTGTTAATCCTTATTAGCATTGAAAAGCCAATTAAATTACATTAAAAAAAATATGAGGGTCTTGTGACAAGAAACACCTGAGATAAAAATTGTTATATCGGATGGGCAAATTTGAGGTTACGAAGAAAATTCTCTATCGTTTGACATTTATTTAGTAAAAAGTTAGGAAATTGTAAGCAACATACGTTACTCTTGTCAAAGAATTTTAATTGCCAAAATGGTGAAAATTTCACTATATCATTTCATAAAATTCAAACCACTGTGCTTAATTTAATTGATTAGTTCGAGGCTCACGGTATTAATACTGACAATACGCTCGCAGTGGCCGCAGTAATGCAAACATAGTCGCTATACAGCAAAGTGTTGAAAATAAGTCTAGAGCATCAACTCGCTGAAGTTTCCATCATAAAGATTTTCTTCATCTTCATGCTTATAATTTTCAACTCGTTCAAGAATTAAAGCCGTGCGACCATTGTTTGCATCAAACGTCTATGATTTGGCTTTCTGAAAATTGAACGAAAACATTGACGAGCTAAGCCAAGCTTTGTTGCAAAATGTGTTTTAAATTGTTGTACAAAAAAACGGACGTTTGACGACGTGCTAGAGGTGCACATTTGCTGAACATCGAATTTAGTTATTAATTCTCGTATTTCTACTTTACATTGCTATAAATAAAACAGAAGTTGTCAAAACAAGTGTATGTTTTTAGTCTAACCTCAAATTTGCCCACTCAGAATATTATTGAACTCTTCTAGTTAAAATTCTCTCTAATTATTTTGCAAATATTAATAAATTAAATCTTATTGAAAAAGTTGGACATAATTTAATATATATATATACAGGCATACATAGTATGTAAGTTTTATTTAACTATTCTTTTTTTATTTAACTTGTTTTAAAATCCTTCAAACTCTATTTTAAATTTAATTGTTGCTATTGCATTTGAAAGCAAATACGGATTGTTAGGGAAAAAAAGGAATTAAAACAGTAGAACAAAGTCATGATGGTTTCAATCGAAAATATACATTTTAATTTATTATTGTTTTTTTGGATTGCAGGTCTAATATTATTTGAAGTATCAAAATATATTTATATTTACATACATTCACGTGTTTACATACATATATTTGTAAAATTCTAATTTGTTTAGCAGACAGTTTTAGCAGCTGTGCCTTACCTTTTATATTTTATATAGAATTTGAAATTAATTGTCAGTTTTTAATTTGAAAGCAAATAATTCTTTTGTAAAATTATTGTTCCTGACTAAGCGAAAAACTATGCAGAAAAGCATCTGCTGTTGTACTTTTAAAATGTTAGTTAACTAATATAAACCAAAAATTTCCTAAAGCTGCTAATTATGTGAACTAGTATTTGAGTTCTAAAAAAGGGAAAATGAGTATAAGTTTTTCTTAAGCAATTAATTCTCTTAAAACATTTGAAAAGTACAGCTTAAAGAACAGTATATTTTAATACATACAATAATAAAACAGTTTTTTGAAAGCAACTGATTTTAATTGCAAAATTAAAAAGACAAAAATATATTGATTTACAAAAACATATGTTGATAATCGTCAATGGGTAAATATTACAATTATTATTCTTTCTTTGGTTTGCTAATGCACCATGGTTGGTTATTATTTCAAGTTGTATGCATAATTAAAAATTATTTAGTATTACAAAAATACACTTTTTTAAATAAACTAAGATTTTTGTATAAAAGCAAAATATGTAATTTTAATTTTACAAAAGGAAAACAAGGAAATCGATTTAAAAATTTTAGGAAACACGTGTTTGATTTGAAACCATTTCATGTGTTTTTTTTTTTGAGAGAATGTCATATGTACATCATGGTAACCCTTACCTATATGGCGAATTAATTTTTCCAACTCGGTACTTTATAACTAATTTCAAAAACATTCTAAAATTATGGTATTATCACTGCAAGTCGAGCAAAGCAAAAAATTAATTTCAATTTCCGTTATATTTGTTCACTTCTTATTATTTTTATATTATAAGTGGCCAGACTTGCTCTATTGAAATTCCTATGTAATTTCGCCAATTATACACTAAATCACTCTCTGGAAAAATCTGGCAGCTTTTTGAATACCACTGAATAATTAGTGATTGTTAATTTTAATAAGAAGAAGAATTGTTATTTTATCAGAAATATTTACATATTTATTAAATTGTAAAAAAAAAGAATGCACACCAAAGGTAATGTTATTTACACTGCAAATGTTTATTTTTATTAAAATCAAAATATTTTGTAGACAAGCCATTAAGAAAAAAGGTCAAACTTGATTTGGCAACTGCTAATGAAGATGGTAAGTTTGAAGACCGGTGATAGTACTTTCGTAAAAAAAAAAAATTTTTATTGCAGAATTAGATACTCCTTCAGTGTTCAATCCAAAATATCGAGTATGCCCCTATTTGGATACCATTAATCGACCATTATTAGATTTTGATTTTGAAAAACTATGTTCAATTTCGCTAACGCGTATAAATGTTTATGCTTGCCTAGTATGTGGCAAGTACTTCCAGGGTCGCGGTACCAACACACACGCCTACACACACTCAGTGGCAGAAGCACATCATGTTTTCTTAAATTTGCAAACATTAAGATTCTACTGCTTACCGGATAATTATGAAATTATTGATTCATCTCTAGACGATATTAAATATGTTCTTAATCCTACATTCTCTCAGCAGGATATAGTTAATTTAGACAAAACCGATCCTAAGCACTCACGCACTGTGGATGGTACTTTGTATTTGCCGGGTGTTGTTGGCTTAAATAATATAAAAAACAATGATTATTGCAATGTTGTCTTGCATGCTCTGTCACATGTAGGACCATTAAGAGATTATTTTTTACGTGAGCAGCATTACGCCAAAATTAAAAGGCCCCCTGGTGATTCTATTTTCAATCTAGTGCAGCGTTTTGGTGAATTAATGCGTAAAATTTGGAATCCTCGAAATTTCAAGGCTCATGTTTCGCCTCATGAGATGTTACAATCAGTTGTACTGTGGTCAAGCAAACGTTTTCAAATCACCGAACAGGGTGACCCGATTGAATTTCTCTCTTGGTTTTTGCATACTCTCCATCGTGCATTAAAGGGGAATAAAAGGGCTGATTCGTCTATTATTAATAAAATATTCTTAGGTGAAATGAAAATATATACACGGAAAATACCTCCGGTGGAATTGGATGATACACAAAAAACTTTATTGCTGGCCACTGAGGAATATCAAGAGAAATGTGAGGATTCTAATTTTCTATATCTTACATGCGATTTACCACCTCCACCTTTATTTACCGATGAATTTCGTGAAAACATAATACCTCAGGTCAATCTTTATCAGCTACTAGCGAAATTCAACGGCACCACTGAAAAGGAATACAAAACTTATAAAGATAATTTTTTGAAACGTTTTGAAATCACAAGACTGCCGCAGTTTATAATATTGTACATTAAAAGATTTACTAAAAATACATTCTTCTTGGAAAAAAATCCCACAATTGTTAACTTTCCAATAAAGTAAGTAACGATTTTCTTGGGCTCATTTGATAAAACGTTTTTTTTTATTGTTATTTTCAATTACATTTGTATTTTAGAAACGTTGACTTTGGAGATATATTGTCGATACCTAAAAAAGAAAAGCTTAAGGATAGCAAATATAATTTAGTCGCAAATATTGTACACGACGGCGAACCGAATAAGGGTACTTATCGTGTTCATATTTTACACAAAGCCAATGGCCAATGGTATGAAATGCAAGATTTACATGTCACAGAAATCTTGCCTCAAATGATAACTTTAACTGAATCTTATATACAAATTTATGAAAGGTGTACGGAATAAAGTAGCGGTTACATATCAAAATAAAATAAAAAATAATTCCTGGTTTGCTTTTTAATGTTATATGAAATATGTATATGTTTTTTACCATTACAATCGTTGAAAATGTATTATTTCAAAAACGTAGAGCGTACCTCGGACACTTCCTAATTAGTGATAAGCGCTTTAAGTTATTTGACTTTTTAATAAACTACTTTTATATATAAAATACTTTTTTAGCTTTAAATAATTTTTTTTATGCCTGTGAAATTCTTTTTATTGAGATTTTCTATAGAGATGCTTTGGAAACAGTGTAAATAGTAACGTTGGTTTACTTCAGTAAACAAATTATGCACTTATGTAATGCTCATGCGTCGATTTAGAAATTAGAATCATTATTGTCAAATAACTCATTAGACTACCAGCGGTTTTATTCGCTCCTTAATAATTAAATTTCAACGTGAAAAATCGATTTAACATCAAAGTATTATAATAATGGCCGAAGGAACTTACGAATATGAATGCATGCGGGCTGAATTATTAGGCATTGAAAAGCCTGATCAAGAAGAGTTTGAAAAAGCCAGAACAGAAAGGCTGCAACAGGAGCAGGACGAGCGTGATGCAGCTGAGGCTAAGGTAAACAAATTTTTAAAATAAACGTCAAGCTTTAAAGTAATGATTTATTTCAAAAAGATGTTAGAAGAACAAGATGAAGCCTTAAAAGGAACTGGTAGTAAATTAGACGAACTAACTGGAATATTGTCATCGACACAGCAAAAAATCAATCGTTTTAAGCAAAGTGCCTGTGGTAGTCTGACTAACATATTCAGTAGATCTGGTTCAGTCGATACCGGTAAAACGCAACCTGATGAAAACATGCCCAATACTTCATCGAGACGTAATACAACAGCTGCTAATACATCGGCTGATATTAATCAGACTCTTAATAATTTAGATAATATGCAACATCAGGATGTTCAGCCTGTAATACCAACAGAAAAAATACGTCAAGCCAAGTTGGATTTAGATAAAAAAATGTCTTGTCACTTAGATGCTTTAGATAAAATGATTAACCAAGCTGATCAAGCCGAGATTGCTATGCATGAACAAACTAAGCAAATGCGTAAAATGGCTAAGTAAATGTACTCGTATCTAGTTGTTGAAGGAAATTATATTAACGCGTTTAATTAATATGAAATCAGTAATCTTTAAGAAAATTTCTGGAGTCTCTATCGCCCAGCAGGTACTTAAGTTAATTTGCAACACTTACTTGCGTTTGATGCTGTAAAATTTATATTTCCGTTTTGCTGCTGATTAAAACTCTTTATTTGAATTTAACACATCTTAAAATAACAGTTTTATTATCGTTGTGAGTATAAAAGAAAATAAATACACATAGCATACAATGTTTAAAACTTTTTTTAATTTTAGAAGTACAGATTTATTGGCAGAAAAACATACATTTAACAATGATGAAACAAGTTGAAAAAGATTTACATAGCACCAACAAGAATATTTACATTCCTAACAAAATATGTAACTAATTAAGAAATCATCACTATTTAGGCGATATATTTCTGGTAAAACTTTAACGTTTTTGTTTAGTTCCTTAGTAAAAGCAGTAAATAGAAATGGCGATATATTAATCTTTAGTATATTGATATCGTGCTGCCAGTATTGTAGTATTGGCGGCAAGCCGCTAATTTCCTTATCACTGTTTTCTTCATTGTGTGATATCAAGCGGTAGACTATTTTAAATGCTTTGCCTTGTTGTAGGTCATAACTACTTTGGTATTCTTCTGATAATTCAAATTCTTTCTTTTTTAGAATAGGCAGGTGTTTTTCCAGTATTTGTACAAGTAGAAATTGTTGCTGACGATTGGGAAAATAAGCTTTTAGTATCACCTTTGTAAAATGCATATTTCGTAATAGAGGTTCCGGTGAAGGTAGTGAAGTTTCATCTATGGCTTTTAGCAAAAGCTTGTGAATCTGTGATTTATCATCAAAAGCGAAAATATCTAAAGTACGGTCCTTTATACGAAAACGTATTGAATCGCACCACAATTTTGCAGCACTGCCATTAAACATGGTTTCGCCCAAGTATCTTAAACATCGTTTACAGTAAATATGATTTTCTTTGCTACGTATGCTTTTTTCAATGACAACTAAATTAATCACAATGAATAAAAACCCATAGAAAATATCCTTCTCTGAAGGTATTAAAATATCCTTGTAGTTAGGACCATGATGACAGAAGAATTCACTCACATCTATTGTACCTGATGGAAATTCTCTGATTTTTTCATAATTTTGTTCAACGGCCAATACTGAATTACAGTTGCTGCATATCACTGAAGCTGCATCTGTGTCGGCCAAGTTTATCTGCACAGAATCTCTTTTATACTTTTCATCGTTTTCCAATAGTTTTATATCTTTAATGCTGACGCGAAACGACGCATTTTCAATATCTACTACTAAATTACTAAAGCTTCCCGCTAAAATTGAAAAGTATTTATTGACTGGAAATTCAGTTTTGCCGCAGGGATTTTGCAGTTTTATGTTTGCTTCATCCACAGTTATTTTAAGTGATTCAAAATCAATTAAAGGTTGCATAAACTTTAAAAAAACATTTGCACAACGTAAATGCTGGCGTACTTCAATAACAACAGAATGTAACATTTTTTTTTGTTTTCTTAATGGTAGAGCAGTAGTTTTGTGGAATACCCAGGTGCTTATTTTAGTACTACATATCACTACCATAAAGAGAAACGGCTAAAATTTCATGGGAATTTTTATTTTCATGCGGATTAAAAAATTGTAAAAACTTTTTAAAACGTTTAAAACTCAAAATTAAAATAAACATTTCAGAAGGCAAAATAACATTTTTATTTTAGTAAACTTATTTGATTATTATTATCAGTTTTATTCGACCTTTTTTTATAATTTCTATTAAATTTTAATCTTATTACTCGGTCCTTTAAATTATAACGATTTATTTTTCTTTTTTTCTCTCCAAAAAAAAGGACCGAGTAAAAAGATTAAAATTTAATAGTATTTAAGTAAACTGTAAATCATTTTTGTTTTTTTATTATTAATCTGCACAAAGATGATAACGAGAAAATTGAAAGTCCTTTTTCTGTTGTCAAACATTTTGTCTTATTTTTTAAAGGTACCAAGCATATAATTAACTGCCCAGATATACCTGGTTATTACTTTAAGTCATAAAAACCCAACTTGGTTATTTAATTTTAAACACAGTATGTGTTATCAGACGCCAAAGAAAAGAAAAATAAGAAACTTAGAATATATAAAACCAAAATAGATTTAATGTTTTTCTGATTCCAGTTATCTAAATCTAAGGAAACTAAATCTAATATAAATGCACAGTTACCCATAAACTGTGTAGTAATTTTAAAGTAAATACAAAATATTATTTGATGCGGCAGTTTTTCTCCTATACTGTTAGAGTGCTAGCGACTTATAATTAATTAAAAATTTATTTTAAACAATGAAACTTTTGTTCAATTACATAATAGCATATGTATTTAGCGAAGCATAAATTGCAATTATTTTTAATACAAATATGATATCTAAATCGCAAATAAACATCTAAATGTTAGACTCTAATTATAATTGGGGAGATTTTATTTAATTGAAAACGGAATTGAAAAATGTAAACGTCAAGGCTGAGATTTTTTTCTTGATATTGGCAAGCCTGTCTTTATTTCACTTTGTCATTGTCGTTATATCGAGGAGAAGATAACAAACTTTTTAGCAAACTTTTTCTTTGTTTTGGCAAACTTTTTTCAGAGTTGCACAAAAGGTACATGTACAACAACGTGCTTTCATGTATTACAATAACAAAAAGTAAACAAATTATGACAAAAATATACCATTTTTAAAATTGATTTTAAATAGTTAATTTAAATTGTATTTAAAAAAAAAAACAAGAATTGAAAAGCCTGTAGATCACAGAATCAGATTTTTTAGTTGTCACTTTTTTTAGTGAAAAAACGAAAGCACTGGAGATTAAATTATTTGGAGTTATTTTGAATATTTATGATTTCAGTTTTCCATCAATAACTCGATAACCATTCCGCGTGCACAAATAGCACTATATACAATCGATAGAGGATAAAAATACTAATCGATAGTGATATATCTTGTTTCTAAAAAGACTTTACGGAAAAAGTTATAAGGCAGCAAACTTCTAAAATTGTTTAAAAATCGTCAATTTTTTTTGGTTTTTCATTAATAACTCAAAAACTATTCCGCGTGCACATATAACGCTATATACGATCGATAGAGGATAAAAATACGAATCGATAGTGATATGGCTTGTTTCCGCAAAGACTGTACGAAAAAAGTTACAAAGCAGCAAACTTTTAAAAATTTTAAAAAATCGTCAAATTTTTTTGGTTTTTCAATAATAACTCAAAAACTATTCCGCGTGCACATATACGACTATATACGTTCGATAGAGAATAAATATACAAATCGATAGTTATATAGTTTTTTTCTGCAAAGACTGTACGGAAAAAGTTATAAACCGGCAAACTTTTAAAATTTTTAAAAAATCGCCAATTTTTTTTTGGTTTTTCATTAATGACTCAAAAACTATTCCGCGTGCACATATAGCGCTATATACGTTCGATAGAGGATAAAAATACGAATCGATAGTGATATAGTTTTTTTCTGCAAAGACTGTACAGAAAAAGTTATAAAGCGGCAAACTTTTAAAATTTTTAAAAAATCGCCAATTTTTTTTTGTTTTTTAGTAATAACTAAAAAACGATAGCGCGTGCACATATATGGCTATATCCGATCGATAGAGGACAGAAATATGAATCGATCACGGTATAGCTTGTTTCAGGAAAGACTTTACGAAAAAAGTTATAAAGCAGCAAACTTTTGAAATTTAAAAAAAACCTAAAATTTTTTTAGTTTTTCATTAATTAGTCAAAAACTATTCTGCGTGCACATTTACGGCTATATACGTTCGATAGAGGATAAAAATACGAATCGATAGTGATATAGCTTGTTTGCGCAAAGACTGTACGAAAAAAGTTATAAAGCAGCAAACTTTTAAAATTTAAAAAATTTAAACAATATTTTTTAGTTGGTCGGTAGTGAAGTTTCTATGTAGAAGTTTTGCAGTAAAAAAAAAGTAAACAAACTATGTCAAAAATATACCATTTTTGCATTCGATTTTTAATAGTTAATTTAACTTGTATTTTAATTAAAAGATATAAAATATAAAGCTTGTAGACCACAGAATCAGATTTTTCAGTTGTCACTTTTTTTAGTGAAAAAACGAAAGCACTGGAGCTTAAATTATTTAGAGTTATTTTAAAAATTTTTGATTTCAGTTTTCCATTAATAACTCCACAACCATTCCGCGTGCACAAATACCGCTATATACGATCGATAGAGGATAAAAATACGAATCGATAGTGATATATCTTGTTTCTAAAAAGACTTTACGGAAAAAGTTATAAGGCAGCAAACTTCTACAATTGGTAAAAAATCGTAAAATTTTTATGGTTTTTCATTTATAACTCAAAAACTATTCCGCGTGCACATATAAGGCTATATACGTTCGATAGAGGATACAAATACAAATCGATAGTGATATGGTTTTTTTCTGCAAAGACTGTACGGAAAAAGTTATAAAGCGGCAAACTTTTAAAATTTTTAAAAAATCGTCAAACTTTTTTTGTTTTTCAGTAATAACTAAAAAACGATAGTGCGTGCACATATATGGCTATATCCGATCGATAGAGGACAGAAATGTGAATCGATCTTGATATTGCTTGTTTCTGGAAAGACTTTACGAAAAAAGTTATAAGGCAGCAAACTTTTGAAAATTTAAAAAAATGTCAACAATATTTTTTAGTTGGTCGGTAATGAAGTTTCTATGCAGATCTTTTGAAGTAAAAAAAAAGTAAAGAATAATCTGTGTTGCCAGACTAATAATTTAACTATCGGAACTGACCAAATGCAATCAGCAAGGATGGGAAATAGTGAACATAATACAAGAATTTTTTAGCAGTTTGTTAACAATTTTACTTAATATATTTAGTTTTCATAACAAATGAAAATTTGTATTGATTTATTTTTATTCTATTATATTATTTAAAATAATATGTAAAATACATATGATGGTTTCCAATGGAAACCCTTATGTAGAAATGATTGAAAATAAACAATGTTTTTTGTTGTTTTGAAATGTTTTGTACTGTTTGTATGGAAGTGTCTTTGAGTCTTGCTGTCTATGCTATGTTGATTTTATGAAAAATTCTCATAAAATCAGTTTGGCTTTGGATATAAGACTCTTAGGTTTGTCTCTACAATATTGGGGTAAAATTCACTGATGAGCTACTTGAGCAATAGTGAAATTGCAATATGGATGTGCTCTCCCCCATTACAATACATTTCAAATATTTTTACTTTTATTTGAATAAATGTTTTATGAGAATATCATAAGATGTTTATTTTTTAATAAAAATTTTTGTAATAAATATTTTATGAGAATATCATGAAATATTTATTTAAAAGGAATCAAGCACGAAATGAAATTGCTTATATTAAAAGATTCCGAATAATTGTAAATTACTTATTCGTTTAATATTTTATATTTTCTACTTTTCCATTTTAATTACATAAAAAAGATGTATATACGATGTAAATATTGTAGAATTTGTGTTTTTTTAATGAATGTTAATTTAATACAGTATTTTACATATTATTTTAAATAATATAATAGAATAAAAATAAATCAATACAAAACTAAAAATATTAAGTAAAATTGTTAACAAACTGCTAAAAAATTCTTGTATTATGTTCACTATTTCCCATCCTTGGTGATTGCATTTGGTCAGTTCCGATAGTTAAATTATTAGTCTGGCAACACAGATTATTCTTTACTTTTTTTTTACTTCAAAAGATCTGCATAGAAACTTCATTACCGACCAACTAAAAAATATTGTTGACATTTTTTTAAATTTTCAAAAGTTTGCTGCCTTATAACTTTTTTCGTAAAGTCTTTCCAGAAACAAGCAATATCAAGATCGATTCACATTTCTGTCCTCTATCGATCGGATATAGCCATATATGTGCACGCACTATCGTTTTTTAGTTATTACTGAAAAACAAAAAAAGTTTGACGATTTTTTAAAAATTTTAAAAGTTTGCCGCTTTATAACTTTTTCCGTACAGTCTTTGCAGAAAAAAACCATATCACTATCGATTTGTATTTGTATCCTCTATCGAACGTATATAGCCTTATATGTGCACGCGGAATAGTTTTTGAGTTATAAATGAAAAACCATAAAAATTTTACGATTTTTTACCAATTGTAGAAGTTTGCTGCCTTATAACTTTTTCCGTAAAGTCTTTTTAGAAACAAGATATATCACTATCGATTCGTATTTTTATCCTCTATCGATCGTATATAGCGGTATTTGTGCACGCGGAATGGTTGTGGAGTTATTAATGGAAAACTGAAATCAAAAATTTTTAAAATAACTCTAAATAATTTAAGCTCCAGTGCTTTCGTTTTTTCACTAAAAAAAGTGACAACTGAAAAATCTGATTCTGTGGTCTACAAGCTTTATATTTTATATCTTTTAATTAAAATACAAGTTAAATTAACTATTAAAAATCGAATGCAAAAATGGTATATTTTTGACATAGTTTGTTTACTTTTTTTTTACTGCAAAACTTCTACATAGAAACTTCACTACCGACCAACTAAAAAATATTGTTTAAATTTTTTAAATTTTAAAAGTTTGCTGCTTTATAACTTTTTTCGTACAGTCTTTGCGCAAACAAGCTATATCACTATCGATTCGTATTTTTATCCTCTATCGAACGTATATAGCCGTAAATGTGCACGCAGAATAGTTTTTGACTAATTAATGAAAAACTAAAAAAATTTTAGGTTTTTTTTAAATTTCAAAAGTTTGCTGCTTTATAACTTTTTTCGTAAAGTCTTTCCTGAAACAAGCTATACCGTGATCGATTCATATTTCTGTCCTCTATCGATCGGATATAGCCATATATGTGCACGCGCTATCGTTTTTTAGTTATTACTGAAAAACAAAAAAAAAATTGGCGATTTTTTAAAAATTTTAAAAGTTTGCCGCTTTATAACTTTTTCCGTACAGTCTTTGCAGAAAAAAACTATATCACTATCGATTCGTATTTTTATCCTCTATCGAACGTATATAGCGCTATATGTGCACGCGGAATAGTTTTTGAGTCATTAATGAAAAACCAAAAAAAAATTGGCGATTTTTTAAAAATTTTAAAAGTTTGCCGGTTTATAACTTTTTCCGTACAGTCTTTGCAGAAAAAAACTATATAACTATCGATTCGTATTTTTATCCTCTATCGAACGTATATAGCGCTATATGTGCACGCGGAATAGTTTTTGAGTTATTAATGAAAAACCAAAAAAAATTTGGCGATTTTTTAAAAATTTTAAAAGTTTGCCGCTTTATAACTTTTTCCGTACAGTCTTTGCAGAAAAAAACTATATCACTATCGATTCATATTTTTATCCTCTATCGAACGTATATAGCCGCATATGGGCACGCGAAATAGTTTTTGACTTATTAATGAAACACCAAAAAAATTTGACGATTTTTAACAATTTTAGAAGTTTGCTGCCTTATAACTTTTTCCGTAAAGTCTTTTTAGAAACAAGATAAATCACTTTCGAATCGTATTTTTATCCTCTATCGATCGTATATAGTGCTATTTGTGCACGCGGAATGGTTATCGAGTTATTGATGGAAAACTGAAATCATGAATGTTCAAAATAACTCCAAATAATTTAAGCTCCAGTGCTTTCGTTTATTCACTAAAAAAAGTGACAACTGTAAAATCTGATTCTGTGGTCTACAAGCTTTTTATTTTATATCTTTTAATTAAAATACAATTAAAATTAACTATTAAAAAACGAATTCAAAAATGGCATATTTTTTACATAGTTTGTTTACATATTTCTTCTTGCACATGGCGTTTGTTTCCATTTTTCTTGGAAATAGTCCGTTCTGTGCAACTCTGCGAAAAAGTTTGCCGTTTTCTCAGAGTTTGTTATCTTCTCCTACGTTGTCGTTATTGCATCTCTTGTTGAAATTCCTACGAAATTGGTATAAAAGAATTTGAAAAAGAAAAAGTTTTATATTTAACCTAACTTGGTTGTTTTCTTAAATTGTGAACAAAACAAAAAATGTGTAAGTAAATTTAAGTGTTAATTAACTTTAAAAAAAAACTGTTTGACATGAGTGTTAACCACCCACAATTTATACATTTTAATAAGAAGATAAGCCTGATTTCTAACAAAAGATAAAAGAATTAAGTAAAAAATATAGGCATACATATGTATATAAGTATGTACTTCGTTCGCCTGTGATAATAATTAATAATGAGTGTTAAAAAAAAACTGGCTGCTATTGTTTAATGTATTGATTGCTTGTTTTCTTCATTTTTGCTGGCAAATGTGGCACAATGTACTTTTATTGCGGTTGTTTAATACATTTTGTAAGACAAACAATGGCTTTGTTTGTTTCTGTGTCTCTCTCACTGCAGACGCTAGGCAGAAAAATTGCTTTGACTTTAATTATTCAGTTTTTTTTTTAAACTTCGTTGATATTTACTTTTTTAACTCTAATATCTGGCCATATACTTTTTATCTTTTTGCTATTCAAGATAAAAACTATTTGTATGTCTCAATGCATCCTGTTTTTTTAGTAAATATTTAACTATCATTTAAAATGAAATTATCGATAACTTTAGTTTTTGTTGAGCAGTGTCACTTCGTGTCAATTGAAATTCGAAGCACATTCCAAACAAATAATTTAGTGAAAATTTCAGAAGAAAGTCTGCTATATATTTTATTTCAGTATTATCAAAAATTTAAGTTTAAATTTTAGTGTCATGAAATAATAAATTCAATTTGTTGTTCGGAATAAATAAGAAAAAATGTAGACGTGTGAAACATTTATATATGTATGTTAATTTATTAGGATTTAAGTGTTTTCCAAACAATTTTTATATATTTGCAAATATAAATACAACAAATTAAAACATTTATTAGTTTCTTGTTGCATTCCTTTCCTTTTAATTTTTTAAGAAATCTAATCCAATCAAATTTGATCATGGTTTTGTAAATTCTAGGTGAGCATATCAGTTGGTTAATTGATTTTGTAATTATAGATCATAGAGTTGAACTTTTCCTATATATTTCCAGAGTATACTTCTCATTAGCAATGAATGATGCGTATCTAGATTCTCTTGGTTGAACATTTTCGAGTTGATTAAATTATCTGATGACTGCGCTTAATAGTGGGTCGTTATATTTGAGGTTAGGAAGATAATTGCCTGTCAAATGTACAAATGCCAAGAATTTAGACATCATCCTTTGACATTTATTTAGCAAAAAGCTGGGAAATTTTAAGCATTTACCCTCAAAAATTTACTCTATCACTTTGCAAAACTTCGAGTAGCTTTTCCTCATAATTAGGCTCCTTTTGAACCATTGTGCATGATTTGATCGTTAAGTTCGAGATTCGCGGGATCATTAGTGGCCTCGTGGTGCAAACCTAGCCCCTGTACGCAAAGTGTTGAAAATAACTCTGTAACATCCACATGTCAATGTTAGCAAAAGAAGGGCATCACTAAAGGCACTTTGCGCAATATTTTGCATAAAGATCTTCATCTTTATAAAGTTCTACTCATACAAGAATTAAAGCCAACCGATCATTGTTTGCGTCGAACGTTTGCTATGAGGCTCGTTTTCAATTAGGCGGTTATGTAAACAAACTAAAATGTCGCATATGGAGCTCATAAAATCCACAAACAGTCGTCGAATAATTATTAAATCCAAAGAAAGTATTTTTTTCAAAAATTAGTAACGAATTGTCAACGCCTTGAATTCTCTGCGCTACCAAAACATGACAACCAATTTCTTGTGGCCGTAGTTGGCTTACGTTGACATCATTGACCTTTAGTTTCAGCAAACCACACGCCACCCAAACAATTCAGTTATTGCATTAGAAATTTCCCGCTCGCGTAATTTTTCGACTTTACGATGACAATTGGTCACCTCTTTCTTATAATTTAAAGTCGTGAATAGCCCACAAACAACTGACGCTCTGAAAAATGAAAGTGTGTGTTTTAACACAATTTACTTTCTAACTCCAACTTTGCCTTTCTAACCTCAACTTTGCCAGTTATATCTTCTTTATGTGAGCCTTTCTATGAGACATGGGCTTAAATAATCCTCCAATTTCTTTCTGCTACGCCATTTCAGTGTTTAAGTATTATCAGAGTAGGCGTCTCTTACTGCAACCACCATCACAATTGTTAAGAAATATATTTGAACACCACAAACATGTATCAAGAAATTACTCAAGTGGATCAAATTTTCTTTTAGCCTCTACCTCGGCCATAACACAGGATAAACTGGATAAATGGCGGAAAGAGTTTTACAATGAACCGAAAAATATTTTGGCCCAAAATGTATGCTCTCGTTTTGATCCATTAGATGTGTGTTTGTCGCGCCAACAATTGGAGGCCACTAATCATGTATTCACTTACAAGGTAATAAAAATTAATTAGTTCTTCGTTAAAGTTGCTTGCTAAAAGTTGTATTAAATTTGTTAATATTGTTTATTGCAGGTGGAAATGGAGGGCAAACCAGTTACAAACCAAAAAAGCTCTGGCAGATGTTGGTTGTTTGCAGCTTTGAATTGCATACGATTGCCATTTATGAAACAACATAATCTAGATGAATTTGAGTTTTCACAGTCTTATTTATTTTATTGGGATAAGATTGAACGTTGTAACTATTTCCTTAATAACATAGTAAAAACTTCTAAGCGTGGAGAAAAGGTGGATGGTAGACTGGTATCGTTTTTATTGCAAGTGGGTTTAAAACAAAAAATGATATATATTTTTGAATAACTTTGCTTTTTAATGTTGCAATATTTAGGATCCAACTTCAGATGGTGGCCAGTGGGATATGTTAGTTAATTTGATTACTAAGCATGGACTTATGCCAAAGAAATGTTTCCCTGAAAGTTACAGTTCCGAAACTAGTATACGCATGAATGGCATCTTAAAGAGCAAGGTAATTCTAATGGTTGGGCAAACTTGAAGTTAGGAAGTAGATTGGCTTAAAATAACACATCCTTTTTTGGCAACTTTAATTATATTGATACCAATGTAAAGTAGAAATATGGTAATTATAAGTACGTCGTTAGACTTCCAATTCCACAAAATAATGAAGCACATTTTGCAACAAGCTCCGCTTACCTCGTCGAGTTTTAAAACGACAATTGCGTTTGTTTATAAAATCGCCGAATTGAAAATGTGTTTCATCGCAAAAGATGTTGTTTTCGTTCAGTTTTTCGAACAGCCAATTCACAAATGTTCGATGCAAACAGTAATTGGACGGTTTTAATTCTTGAACGTGCTGAATTTTGTAAATGCAAATGTGAAGATCTTTAAGCAAAATATTACGTAAAATGTCTATAGTGATAACCTATTGCTGCTAACATCGGCGAGTTGATGTTCCAGACTTATTATCAGCACTTATTCTCAGTACTGTACAGCGGCCATGTTTGCATCACTATGGCCACTAAAAGCGTATTATTTTGGTCCTTTGTTATATTACCATGAGCCTCAAATTTAGCGATTAAATTACGGACAGCGGACTAATTACGGATTTCGGACTGTATCACGAAGCGATACAGTGAAATTTTCAATATTAATTTTTCATAATTAAAATTCTATGTGCAAGAGTGTGACGTTCCATGCTTAAAGTTTCCGAACTTTTTACTAAAGAAATGCCGAAAGATGACGGCTCAATTCTCGAGATTTAATCATTTGACAAAAAAATTTACTTCCCAACCTCAAGTTTACCCATCCATTATTTTAACAAATAGTATATTAAATATTTACATATCTAATAACGTAGTTGCGTGAATACTCTAAAATACTGCGTGACCTGATGGATACAAATCCAACTGATGAAAACATTAATGATGAGCTGAACGAAATGATGGCTGAAATTTACAAAGTTGTTGGCATTTGCTTGGGTATACCAGCCAAAGAATTTACTTGGGAGTATTATGATAAAACCAAAGCATATCATTCAGTGGGTCCTACAACGCCACTCGAATTCTATATTAACACGGTTAAGCCCATTTTTAATGTAGAGGATAAGGTAGTCGTTTTACTGCTTCTCATTTTACTTGTTGTAACTTTTATATTTTAATGTACATTTAGGTTTGTTTAGTTACCGATCCCCGTCCGTCAAGCAATTACAATCAAGCTTATACTGTGGACTGTTTAGGGAATGTTGTCGATGGTCGTCCAGTGTTGTATAATAATCAGCCTGTCGAAATCTTGCTGCAAATGGTGGTTGCCAGTATAAAGGCTGGTGAACCCGTATGGTTCGGTTGCGAAGTTAGCAAACGTTTTGCTGCTAAGCAAGGCATTGAGGATTTAAATGTGTAAGTGGTTGTTAATGATAATAATAATAAATTCAATTTATTTCTTTTTTGAAATCTTTTTCTTTTTTAGCCACGATTTTAAATTAGTTTTTGACGTTGATATACAAAAAACTTTGACCAAAGCGGATCGCTTAATTTATGGGGAGTCTGCCATGACTCATGCCATGGTGTTTACAGCAGTATCCTTAGATGTAAGCAATTTTAGCAAACAAATTTTAACAATTTCTTTATTTATATTTTATAAATAATTTTTTAAACACAAGGTTTGAAGACCTTACTTGCTAATGTTTAAACGTTAAGTAAAATTTAGTTTTATTTTCAATATTTCGCCACACACAAAAGTAAAGTGTATATCAATAAATAAAAACATTTGTCAAATTCTTAGGAAACAAAAAAAAAATCATTTATTGATTGATTTTAAAAATTGTTTATACATTTTTCTCTTCCTGCAGATGTGGCGAAATATTGAAAATGAAATTTATCTTACTTTTATATTAAAACAGATGTTGTGCTTAAAAAATTATTTATAAAATAAAGAGCTCAATTAACTAATTATTATTAACATTATGTATAAAAAATTTAAGGAAAATTCGGAACCAAAGAAACTTCGCGTGGAAAACTCTTGGGGTGAAGATCGTGGCGAAAAAGGTTATTTGGTCATGTCTGCCGACTGGTTCAAAGAATTTGGTTTCGAAGTTGTTGTGGATAAGAAATATGTGCCTGCTGATATTTTACGCGTATTTGATCAAAAACCTATTGTTTTACCTGCGTGGGATCCTATGGGAACTTTGGCTCAGTAAAATCCTTTTTGGTTTTCAATATCCATTACGTACATATATGTCTTCTTATAAATATTTAAGATGGTCAAAACTAACCGTTAGCCATCTTCACAAGTCTGCTTAAACAAAGTGTTTTTTTCCTTAGATATGCATTTTAAATCAAAGTTTTTTTTTTGTTATATAAATTCGCATACATTTATAAAGAGTATATTTTAAATATTTATATATAAAACCAACAAAAAACATAATTCTAAAAATATACATAAATACTAACCCTTTATATATATATTTATTATTCTTTACACAAAACATTATTAATATTTGATTTATATTCGGTAAACATAAAGAATGAAAAAATAATAAAATGCATTTTCTGTATGAAAAAGGCCATGTGTTTTAATTTTATTGGTTTTTAGAGTAACAAAATCCTACTTTTTGGTTAACAAAATATTCACAATCAACAATCAGTTATAAATTACTCGATATAAAAATTATTTAAACAATTGAGACAAACATAAGTTATTTATCAATTATAAATGGAACATTTATTACGTCTCCTCCCAACAGATTTCCTTTATGTAACTGACTTTGGTTACAAACTTTAAATTAAAGAAACTTTCAACAAAAGGATGAAAACAAATGACCAGCACTGAGGTGTTTTTAAAATAGATTTTTGCTATTTTTAAAATACTGCTTTTTTAGCCTTTAGTTTTCGATCGTATTCGTATTGCAATTTTAGCCAAATTCCCCTACACATTTTAACTAAGCGTCCATCAACTTCTTTGACTTTTTGCGCAAACTTATATTGTTGTCTTATAACATATTTTGCGCGCCTAAGATAGCCCGTTTGTATCAGTGAAATACTGTAAAAAAGTTTGCATCTGCATTGTAGAAAAGGATCACCTAATTTAAGACCAATCATCAGCTGTTTTTTTGAAATTTTACCAGCCATTTCAGCCTAAAAGAAAATTTATAAAAGTAAAAATTGCGATGCTCTTGTTATACTTACGCATCTAGAGAACTGTTCTCCTAGGGCAGAAAAAGCACCGCCCAATGTTGATAGCCATGACATTAAATACTCAATTTCAATTTTTTCCCATAACAAAATTGCCAACATTCTGTTCCTATAAGAATTAGAAATAAGACGTAGAATGCCTATAACAAACTACTTTAACCACTAACCACTTCCAATCTATTATCTCTTTTTCAGGTCTTATTATTTGCAACCATAATACTTGGACTCCTTGTAGATTTAAATAATTACTCAACACTCTTCTGTATTCACAGAAATTCAACAGTTCCTTGTTTAAATAGAAAAAATTTATGCCATCTATATCCAATTTTAAACGTTTCTTTACATGAAGTACCGCTGGTGAGTTGATCTTTTGGGACTTTTCTCTTTTTATTGTTTGCAAGACTTCCAGGCTGTAGCTTTCATTGTTGTTTATAATGTTGAAATGTTCTTTTGGCGGGGTTATTTTGTAGAAAATTTTATCCTTCCAAAAGTCATTTATGCAAATAATTAGTGCCATCTTAAAGCTTATTTATTATGTCAATAAAAACAAAACATCTTTTCTTTCTATCACGGTTTAATTTTTCCTTGGTATTCTTTTTCTTCTGTTTTGACATTTCTGCTGATGCTAATAGAGATGGCACAAGTTATTTATGATGAACCGGCTTTTTGAGATGTCATTTGAATAGCTAGAGATGGCAAACTTGTGATTAATGCAGTAAAACTTGTATGTTTCCACGGCTACATCAAGATTTTTTTTCGCTCTCTGAATCTAGATTGCAATCATGCTGTTAGCACAACACATTCGTGTTTCTATTTGACAACACTTTATGTACATAAGTATGCTTGTACATCTATAAGTATATATATATAAGTATGCATTGTGTGCGTATACGCTTGATTTTATCTTACAATGGAAAAACAGAAACATAAATAAAAATTTCAAAGGCTTTTCTTTCATAATCACCTAACCGTGAATAACAAAAGAAAAGTTAGTTCTAATGAAGCTCTCATTCCTCTACTCGTGAAAATTGATATCGTGAATTGGTAGCATGAACTTATTGTTCCCTTCGGAAATCAATTGTTAAAAAGAGAAAAACTATCAATGCTTGATGAATGACAAAATAAATAAAAAGTTTGAATATTAAAGAAATAAACAAAAACAAAGTGTTGTTGTTTAAAAAATTCTTATAATTGGAAACTTTATTGCTGACGAAGAAAAGGAAGTTAAACAGAATGCGGTTGTGTACAGATTATTGACAGATGCATCTAATCCATTGGAGCTACCAAATTTGTTATAAGTGACACACACTTATAATGGGTGGACAAATTTGAGGTTTAATTATTTATTTGTCAAATGATTAAATGTCAAGAATAGACCTATCATCCTTTGACAATTATTCAGTAAAAATTTGGGAAATTTAAAGCATGGAACGCTACACTCTTTAGCAAAGAATTTTAATTGTGAAAATTTACTATCAAAATGATAAAATTTCACTATATTATTTTTTAAAATTCGGGCAGCTTTTTAGCAAAGTGTTCGGAAGAATTGAACATCACTAGCGGTACTTTGCGCACAAATCTGCTTCAAATTCTTCATCATCATGCTTATAAAGTTCAGGTCGTCCAAGAATTAAAGCCGAATGATCATTGTTTGCGTCGAACGTTTGTGGATTGGCTGTTTAAAAATCTGAATCCAAACAACTCATTTGCAACGAAATCATCTTTAGTGATGAGGCTCATATTTTATTACGCTTTTATGTAGACAAACAAAATTGCCACATATGGGATCTCCCAAAACCTAAAAAGGTTCCTCGAAAATTACATTACATCTAAAGAAAGTGACCTAATGGTACGGTTTGTAGTCAGGCGGCATTGGTGACCTGTAACTTTTTGAAGATGGGTAAGGAAACATCGTCACTGTGAATTCTCTGCGCTGCCAAGCCGCGATGAACAATTTTTTGTGGCCACAATTTGCTCGCCCCCTCACCGTCATTACATGTGTCACCGGGGGCAAAACGGGAGCCTAGTCCCCTGAAGGGCAGCAGGAAGTCAACTGGAAGTTCCACGGTTTTTCCGCGGAAATAAGAAAGCCCAGAAGTTCCGCTTTTTGGGTTTTTAGCCTTTTAGCTGTTCTCTGTCTGATTATTGAGGTAGGCCCTTCGGGAGTATCGTGGTGGTTGTAGTTTCGCGGCCTTCATGAATTTGATTAAGGGGCTAGGATCATCTCACCTTAACTGAGAATGGGTGAATAATCCGGATCCAGTGAGCATGCTTGTTATGTGTTCTGGAGTTGGATAGTCTCCAACTCTTCAGCAAGGAGTGGGGATTGGCGGCCCTGCTTCAAAACCTCCGAAATTGTAACTGGGAATGACCTCCTATCATGTGCCTTCCTCCGGGGGCACATGATAGTCTTTTTGGAACCTTTTATTCCATCTAGACTGGTGTCTTGCGGGGTCAAAGGGAGCCCAGGCCCCTTAAAGGCTAGTAGGAGCCACCTGAACAATCCACATATTTCCACGGGAATCAGTAGGCTCGCAGAGTTCACTATTTGTCTCTTTAGACATTTAGCTGTTCTCTGGCTGATTATTGAGGTTGGCCCCTATATGGGAGTATCGTGGTGGTTGTGGTTTCGAGGCCCTCGTGAGAGTTTGTGGGTCGGATCATTCAAAATGAACACAATGAATGGTTCAGGTCCAGTTAGTATGAATGCCGTCGTGTTCTTAATTATATTAAGCTTCATGCGTTCTGGACCAGGGGTTGGATAGTCTCCAACTCTTTAGCAAGGAGTAAAGGCTGCGACTTACTTCGAGCTTTTGAAATTGCTACTAGAAGTGACCGGACGATATACGTATTCGATGGCCTTCTAGGGCGTGAATGACGTTCGAATTCATTCCAAGTGGTAATGGCCACCATCTGATATGGATCACTGCCGGTGCAGATGTAAAGCTTATCACGCATCATATCGCCTTAGTGGTTTGACCACCGTCGAGTTATGGCATACACACACAAGGTAGCGACGTAAATCTTACCACGCCACAATTTGCTAATAGTGAAATTAGTGACTTTTGTTTTCAGCATGATAGAGCCACAAGCCACTCGAACAATTCAGTTATTGCATGAGAAATTTAGTTTTTTTTAAATTTAGAAAGGATCTACAGAAGCTAAAATAAAATTGTTTGTTGAGATATCAACTTAATTAAATTAACTCCATGCTGGTTATTATTTCAAACCTTTTCACTGCATAAAATTTAACTATCATGTGTGATTTACGCTTGTCACGTGAAGACGTCACATCTTCAGTTTTAAATCAAGTGTTTTTTTGTGCATTATTTTCGAGGTATTTTGGTTAAAGAGATATAAAATTAAAATATTTTAAAAGCAGTTATATGAAAAGACATAAAATAAAGCCTGTAACGATAAGTTTTTTAAAAGAAAAACGTGTTGCAATAGTAACAATATTAATTACATATACATATATACATACTAATATGTTTAAAGTTGTTTGACTAATTAGGGATTCTTTGTAAATTTATATGACAATTTACCAAAATTAATAACACGATAAGAGAAGAAGGGTATGCTAGATTGATTATTTGGTTAAAATTTTACATTTACTATGCTAAAGTTAACAATTTTTGCATTATCTTTTAGTAAATATTAATGAAGTTGGTGTAAGGGAAGAGGTGTTTAGTAAGGCAGTGTAAGTGGACACTACGCACCCATAAATACTTAAACAAATATTCAATACTATTGTTAATAACAAAAATACGTATATAGATAAGATAAAAAACCAATTTTTGATAAAAAAAAAAGTTAAAACTTATTAAACCGTTCAGTCTAAAACTGTAGTTGAGAGAAGTTAAAAGTACTTTTTTTTACCAAAAACTAAATTTAAAATTATTAAAATTGAAAATCAAGACTATAAATTACATTAAAAATGCATTTCTTTACCACTTGTGCTATAATATTTGTCTATTTGGCTTATGTTAATTCGGGTAATACAAATAACTAATGTAAATTATTATTTATTGATGTTTAATGGCCAAAAACAAAAAAAAAATGTTTGCATAACGAAATAAAAGAAAATTGTATTTTAGTCCTTAATTTTCTTTTTATTTGTTAAGTATTTGTGTTATATACATATATAAATACAGCTTATAATCTTATCAGTAAAATTTTGATAAAAAATATTAACTAATAAGTGTGTTGACATCATCGTTTTTAATTCAATTAATACTTTTACTCAAACGCAGCAGGTTTCACATGTTTCACAGAAAATCTAAAATATTGGCTGGTCAAATGTTAGGTTAGGAAACACATACTTTTTTTGGTAACTTTAGTTTTATTGACACCAGTGTACATTATTAATATGGGAATTAAAATGGAATGTGATGTTGGATAAATGTCCATCTCTAGCACGTCGGCAGACATCCGCTCTTTTCACTAATTTTGAAGTACATACATTTTTCAACAAAGCTTCGTTTATTTTATTATTATAACGCCAGAATTCTTCTTTCAAAGCGTCAGATTTGTGGATTATTTATCTAAGCAGACCCCAGAGAAAATAATGCAGTGGAATTAAATCACAAAAAGGGGCGGCCAATTGGCATTGGTAAATCCAACGCCACCGAAAAATTTCTCGTGCAATAACTGGGTGGCTGCGTGCATTGTGAAGCTATCTTGCTGGAACCAAAGGTCACTGATATCAACGTTAGCCAATTGTGGCCACAAAAAATTTATTATCATGGTTTGGTAGCAAAGAGAATTCACGGTATATGTGTTGCCTCGCTCATTTTCGATAAAATATAGTCCGAACTATTGTTTTTTCGAGGACTGTTTGTGGATTTTGCGAGCAGCAAATGTGACAAAGCTGCCTAATTGAAATTGTGCCTCAAGTGAAAAATGTGTTATTTTCGTTCAGTTCTTCAAACAGTTAAATCACGAGCGCGTAACGCAAATAATGATTGGTCGGCTTTAATTTTTTAAGTAATTTTACTTTAGAAGAACATTTTTATGCAAAATGTTGTGCAAAATGCCTCTAGTAATGCACAATTGTTACAAACGTCAACGAGTTGATGTTTTTGGCTCATCCTTAACACTTTGCTGTACAGTATACGAGCATATTGCCATCAACAACACGATGAGAGTCGTATTAAGCGATTAAGTTACGCACTGCGGTCTCAGAAGGAGCCTGATTGTGAGAAAAAACTGTTCGAATTTTACAAAGTGATACAGCGAAATTTTTTCCATTACGAATAAATTTTTGCAATTAACGTATTTAAGAAAAAGAGAGAACTTAAACTACCAAATCGTTAAATGTAAATTATACATGTGCACATTAATTGTATTTATCATAAAAAAGCAAAAAATTAATAAATAAATATTTATAAAATTTTAAATAAATAAAAATTAATGTATTTAATTTTTAGTCATTATTGACTTAAATTAATGCTTTTCAAATTATCACTTTGCAATTTTTTATCTTTAAATGAACAGTTGCGAAGTAAAGGTTTTTTTATATTTATTTATTTTTTAATTATAAGTAAATAACGAATTATGACTAAGTCTGATTATAACTACCTGCCAATTTTTAATTTTAATCTAAAACAAAGATATTAATCACTAAAAGTAAATATTAAATTAATTTTAAGTTGCATAATGTTTCTTGTTGATAACAATAAGTAAATATGGTGACTCAATTTAATAACCGGAAAGTCATTTTTAGATAATTATTGCTGCGCAGCTAAATACCAAAAATGGCTTATGTTTTTCCTATAACCTAAATAACATTATCCACTTTTAACGGTAACAAAATGATGTACACAAAAAAATATATAAACAAAAATTTTAAGTAAGGCATTAAAAAAACGTTAAAAAAATAAACGAACATATGGCAACTAAAGTATTTTACTGTTATTTTAAATGAACAATTCCCGTTTTTAGTGAAGCAAATTGATGGTGTTTATTTCTTAGGATTTTGAAAATTAAAAAAAAAATTAAATAACTATTGTGCAATATTTTTATTGCAAAATATGTTGATATGAGAAGCAAACGTCCCCACACATTAACAGAAGTTAGAGGATTGATATTAAAACATTATCAAGATTGTGCTTCCGTTTGTTTTATTCACGGACGAAAGTAAGTTTAATCTTTTCGTTCAGATGGGCTGACATATATCTACGGAAGCCAAACTTGCAATGAATTACGGTGCTGCAAATCTAACGGTTTGAGACTTTATATCAGGCGCGGATCCAGGTCAGGTTGTTTTCATCGGCGGAATAATGGATCAATATAATTATGTATAAATTCTTAACCCATTCCTGCTTAATGGATATTTAAATACCCAAAAAAGTGAAAAATGTAAAAAATTCTAGTGAGGGCCGGATTATACGAAGATTCAAGGGAATTTTTATTTAGAAATAGAGATTAGTTAGTCCAGATAAATTAAAAAAGTAAAAATTATTGAGATTTTTCTATGTCGGAAAAGAAAATGGGAAATGCTCAAAATCTCACCCATTTTAGATAGCTTCAGATATTTTCTCTGTAATATGTACAAAAAAGTTAAAAGTGGTTTGTAAACACAATCGCTCACAGCACGGTATATAATGTAAATGCGTATTTAAATACCCAACATCCTTTACTGAATTTCAAATGTAATAATTTTTTCCATATTTAAAAGACGTTTTGGTGTAGATAAAAACTTAATTTTTTTGTTTATATAATAAAAGTTATAAATTTTAATTTAGCCTTTGCGATTTTCGATTCCATTGTGATAGTCATGGAAACATCGAACTGGGTGTAAATTTAGCAGGCGCTTTGGCTAGTGGATAGTTTATCGACGCGAGCATAACTAAACCTCATTTGTGCCCCAGAATTCAGCATATTTCCAGGATTTTGATGATTTCATCATTATTTACTCGCATACTTCTACTCGGAAATCAAATGGCACTATTTGAATTTTTCCTCAAATGTAATGTAGGTTTAATGCGTTTACTCAATTGCTCAAGACATTGTCGAAAAGGTCCACACCTCTCATATGACGATTATATTGATTCATTGCTTTTAATCATACCGTTTCGCGCGAGTCATTAGTGTGCGGCTGAAAAAACGATAACGAATATAAAAAACATAGAAAAAAGATCTTTTAAAGTGTCCGATTAATTAATTATTAATTTGACTTTAGTTTTTGTCTCATTATAAATTTGTTGTTGTTACTAAACCAGCAGAGATTTTTGTTGTTGTTAATTTTTACGTTTTTAGAAAGTGGATTTAAAAAAATGAAAAAACAAATTGGATTTTATAAATAATTTCTTTGAGCACAAGATTTTTATATAAAAATTAAATAAATTTTATTTTTATTTTTAATATTCCGCCACACCATTTAATGGCATCTTCAGGAAAAGAAAAGTGAAAAAGCAATTTTTTTAAATATATTATTTTTTTAATGATTATTAAAAAAACTGTTTATACACTTTTTCTATTTCTGTAGATGTCACCCAATGGTGTGGCGAAATGTTGAAAAAAAAATTATTTCATCTATAATATAAAAATAAGTCGGGTTTTCCTTCCTGACGCTATAACTTTAATACGCACGAACCGATTTCCACGGTGTTGCATTCGTTGGAAAGGTTTCGAGCTCCGTGAGGTTTATAGCAAAGTAGGTAATCCCAAATTATGCTTATTTTTGCGAAATTCCTCTTATTTACGGAGATACAGCCATTTTAAGTTTTCAGTTTAATCCGTTCAGGGAGTTCGCCGGGTTTGCTAGTTTTTATATAAAAATCTTGTGATTAAAAGAATTATTTATAAAATATTAAAAAGATCAATTAATTATAATTTTTGTTCAGAAGAAATTTTTTAATTTAATTGCAAAAATGAGTGTTTCCAAACAACAAAAAAAACTGTATGTCACATAGCGCTCCGATTATTAAATTGAGACACTGTATATTGGATTTATAATAAGATCAATGTAATTAAACAATTAATAAAAAAAAATATTTAATTCTTTTTCGGTTTTGTCTGTTTCCATGACTACCAGATGCCTGTGTACAATGTAACTCTGCTACAGATGTTAAATGCGCTATTAATCCAGAAGCATTTTTAGCTAAAGAATGCAATAATTCTACATCCAAGTGTTATACGAGAGTCCACGGTAAATGATAACAAAGGAAAAAAATATTACAAATTTTCTCTTTTAAACGTTTTATTTCAGATGGGCATACCATACGCGGCTGTGCTGTAGAACTAAAAAACGCTACAGCGGTCACTTGCAATAATGAAATGGAGTGTTTAATTTGCACATTTTCTGAAGGATGCAATCGACAAGTTTTTCCAACTCATCGCCTCTCGTGTTTGCAGTGTTCTGGCAATGATGCAAATAGTTCGTGTGCCACTCATATCTATGAAAAACCCACTTACTGTCCCATCTATAAACTTGGCGATAAATGCTATATACGCATGGATAATCGTAATAATAGCAACTCTGTACAACGTGGCTGCTTATCATCAGCCCAAACTGATGGTTATTGCAAGGATGTTAAAAATTGTTACACCTGTGAAGGTCATGGCTGTAATTTCTTGGAGCTTAATAGCACTGTCATTCCTTTAGCTCGCGATTCTGCTTTAGTTTATAAAGCCACTTTGCTACTGCTGTTTTTAAGCGTTATGTCTTCATGTTTCCTTTAAATCAAAAACTTTTTAATTTCTGCTTTTATATGCACGCAATTTATTTTTCGAAAATATTTTTTATTTAGTTTTGTTAACTTTTATTTAATAAAAAAAAAAACAATAAATAATAACAACAACTTTAAACGTCTTCCTTTTCATTTTTACCGGAAATCGTTTCTATTGATATTTTCTTTGCAACATCATCAGGGTTGTTGTTGTTGTCAACATTGTTTTTATTTTTATTATTTTTAGGCTGTGTTTTTTTTGCTATTTGTAAAGAAATATAAAATTTTATGAAGTGCAAAGAAAATTTATTTGATATTCATTCTCAACACTGGAAAATGAAGTTTTTGAAAATAGTGCGCACAAGAGGTTCCTTAAATATTTTTTCCATGCGACTTAAATTAAGAAGTTAATATATTTTCATTGCATTTAGTTTTATGATTGTAGAACAGCAAACAGTGTTAGACAATAGTTGTGATTGATAAATTTGAAAGAACTTATCGAACGATTATTTAGTTTAACGATAATTATTTTAATTTCACAAAGTGTAATTATTTCAAATATTTATTTTAAATCAAATAGAGTAGAGATTAGTAAATAATTAGACTTGAATCCCATACGCTTCTTTTACAGCTTCAGTTTTATTGATACTGTAAAGTACAATTATGGGAATTAATAACAGAGTATGATGTGGGGCAAATGTTCACCTCTAACACGTTGGCAGATGTCCACTTTTTCCACAAAGTTTTGAAGCACATTTTGCAACATTTTTTCGGTTATCTCGTCAATGCAGCACCAAATTCCACCTTTCAGAGCCTTATCCCCCCAGGGGCATATAAATATGGTCTTCATAGAATATTCCGCTATCTAGACTCAGTGCAACTGAGGTATAAAGGGAGCCCAGTCCCCTGAAGACAGGCAGGTGGTCAACTGGAAACTCCACTTTATTTCCACGGGGATCAGCGACCCGCAGAGTTCATTATTTGTCTCTTTAGACTTATAATAGTTCTCTGGCTGATCATTGAGGTTGGCCCCTATATGGGAGCATCGTGGTGGTTGTGGTTTTGCGGCCCCATATCAGTCTATGGTTCTATGGTGGCCAGGGTCATCTCGCTGTTAATGACACCCTAAGTGAATGATCCAGTCCAGTGAGCATGCTTGACATGTGTTCTGGACAGGAGTTAGAAAGTCTCCAACTCTTTAGCAAGGTGTGACAGTTTGCAGACCTGCCCTGGAATTATTCAAGTTGCAACTAGGTGGTTCTGTTGCTTAGAATTATGTCTTAGGCTATCTAGGACGTATGTATAACGTTCCAAATTATACAAAGTGGTTTTTCCACCATCTGATTAAGACTACATAGTCAGGCGCGGAGGATGTAAAACAAATCACACTCGTTCAGAGCCTTAATTGTTTGTGGATTGTTCACGTTAAGCCGGTCTTCCAAATGGTCCAGCAACAATAGTCTCGAGGCATTAAATTAAAAGAACGAGACGGACAATTGACATTGGCAAATAGAGATTCTACGCAACCAGGAAATTTTTGACGCAATAACTAAATTGTTTCGGTGACGGTGTGGCTTATTAAAATCAAGATCACTAAAGTCAACATTTGTTAGCATGATTTGGCAGCTCGTATGTTTCCTTACTAATTTTCGAAAAAATACCGACCGATGATACTGCCTAACCACAAACCGACCATACGGTCACTTTCTTTCGATGTAATGATTTTTCGAGGACGTTTTGTTGTTTTTGTGAGCTTCCTATGCAACTATTTTCTTTGTTTACATAACCGCCTCATCAATTAAGATGATTTTGTTGAAAAATGCGTTGTTTTCTTACAGTTTTTTCAAACAGCCAATTCACAATTTGGTGCACACAATGGCCGGTGGGTTTTAATTCTTAAAGGATGAAGATGAAGATATTTATGTTACGTAAAGTGCCTCTGGTGATAACCAATCGTTGCAAGCGTCGACAAATTGAGGTTCCAGAATCATTATCAACACAGCGGCTCTATTTGTATGTTTACGGCCGCTATGAGAGTATTAGGTTGGTCTATTGTCAGCTATTAATACCGTCAGCCTAGTATTAAGCGATTAAATTACACCCAGCGGTCTCAGAAGAAGCCTGATAATGAGTAAAAGCTGCTCGAACTTTATGAAGTGATATAGTAACATTTTCACTATTTTTATAATAAATTTTCACAATTAAAATTTTTGGCTCAAGAGTGTGACGTTCCATGCTTAAAATTTCCTCACTTTTTACTAAATAAATGTCAAAAAATTACAGCTCAATTCTTGAGATTTAAATATTTGTCAGGTAGTTATTTTCTAATACTGTTGGTATTTCCCGTCTTATCTGGCTGTTGTTCTCTTGAAGTTAGTTGGGAGCGCTTTTGATGTGAAAGCATTATTGTCAAGCCGTGATGTCATTCGTACTGGTGAGTGTTCGCGTTTAGGTAGTTCTGTTGTTAAGTTCGTATCTATGCATGTAGGTATAGCATTTCTAACCTCAAATTTGATCAACCGTTATAAGTGACCATTTCACTTTAATCGCTTTAGTGTCTGTGCGTGCTCAGCTTAAAATAGATTTTTCGAAGATTTCAGACAACCTGTCAAATACAATCTCTAGAATTTTCCGATTATAAATAGCGTTAAATTATGTTTGAAGGCGAATATTTTTAGGCTTTTTTTCTTACACTGTTAATAGTTTTAGTTGCTGTTTAGATTCGTTAATTTACATTCACCACGAAATTTTATCTTCTTTAGAATAAAGAAAACTATAAAGAAACGAGGTTGTCAATATCCCGATTTTACGAGAAAAATAAAAAAAAAAATATGTCTAAAAATTTATTTTCAAATCCAAATCGAAGAATCGAAATTTTAAAAAGAAAAGAATATTTAAATCGCCAATTCACCAAGCAGTGGAAAATTTGGTATTTCACCAAAAATTTAAAAATAAGAGCGAAATTAACAATTCATTTTAGAAGTCTAATATTAAGTCAAAATTAGAATATTTAAAGAAAATACTAGAAAAAATAAAAAAAAAAAATTTAATAAAAATTAAAATTTACTAATTTAAAGAAATATTTAAAAAACTAATTTTTTTAGAAGAAGTTCAACAACACAAAGAGAAATTCGCAACTTCTAATGGAATTTACCAATTCGCATTATGATAGAGTAATTTTTTGGTTTGGTTATATCCATTGGCTGAATTGCTTTTGGGATTTAATGAGGCTGTATTAATTTCTCTAGAGCCATTTGGGAAACCGAGCTTACGTGAAAAATTCATAAACAATTAACGTTCTGAGATACAAAATTCGGCGCTGCATTGCCGAGATAAAGGAGCCCTTATTACAAAATTTTTTTCAAAATTTTGTTAAAAGAACGTACGTATGCCACCGTGCTAAAAAGAGTACATTTGCTTGACATCACACTCCATTATTAAGTCCCATATCTCTATTTTATATTGGTATTAATAAAACTGAAGTTGTCAAAAAAAAATATGTATTTTAAGCCAATTTACTTCCTAACGTCAAATTTCCCCACCTGATATACAATTTATAAAATATGTTTATACAAAATTTGTTTTTATCATAAACTGGTCTAATCGCATAACTAAAAATCATTTACAATTTTAATTGCAAAAAATTCCATTGTATTGTATTTCACTTTTTACTTTTGTTCACAATAAAAATATACTGTTCCAGTTTTGAATGACATTGTAACGTTTTCGCTAAAATACAAATGCGTGTGAAACGAAACTATTTAATGTGTTGTATTGCAACTCCATGCATTCATGCATACTCTCCCATATGCCAGCAAATAGAAGCTGCTGATACAACCAAATGTTGTGCGTAAATGTTTCAACACTGTAGTTTTTAAAAGTTTTATTGAATTCTTATTGGAATTTCAAGGGAAACGACAAATATTTTTGTTTGATATTTATGAAAAGAAAATTTTTTATCAAATTCTGTTTTTATGCAGTTCACAATATGTTGAACTAATAAAAATATAGACATACAGTCAAAGCCCGGTATAACGAATACTCAATTCAACGAATATCCGTTATAACGAATGGCCAAATTTTTACATTAACTACCTTATATAGCGAATGGCAAAACAAAAATAATCCCAATGTAACGAATGACAAAGTTGCTTTGTATTAAAGTTAGTAGTTAAGGTTTCAGTTGTTCTGTTTGGTTCATTATGAAAACGAGATATCAAATCGAAAAAGATTATCTTTTGGTAAAAAAATTAAAGATTTTAGAAGAATGTAAGAAAGGTGTAAACCTTACGTAATATCTCAAAAGTATGGAATAACAAAATCTTCAATATGTATCTTAAAAAAGAACGAACATAAAATTGTGGAAAATTTAAAAATTACATACAATGGAACAAAAAATCGGCGATCTCCTAAAAAGGTGAATTTCCATGAATAGAAAGGGCTCTCTTCGAATGGTTTTTAAGCATATACCTGTCAGTGGAATGCTTTCAAAAGCAAAGGCATTAGAAATCCATAATCAAATGTACGTCTCCGATTTCCATCCAAGTCATGGCTGGCTGTCACGTTTTAAGAAAAGCCATGGAATCAGGTTGCTAAAGCAAACCGGCGGAAAACTTTCAGCTCGAACAGATTTATTGCAGCCTTTTAAAAATCGTTCCCAAAACTTAGTAATCGAACAGAATTGAACAAGAGATACAATTTTAATGCAGATGAGACCAGTTTATGTTGGAAATTGCTACCTGATGAGACACTTGTCCGTGCAGGAGAATCCAGTATTCCTGATAGGAAGTTATCGAAGGAAGGGGTAACAGTTCTTCTATGTGCAAATGCATCCGGTTCAAAAAATTAAAACCGCTCTTAATTGGTAAAGCAAAAAAACCTCGTTCATTTAAAAACAGGGTTATTCCAACGAATTACACGCATTCAAAAAATTTTTATGCTTTTGTTTTAAATTTTTTCTAAGGTTGGACAATTTTTAAAAAGCAACAATCTACCCATAAAAGCACTACTTATCCTTGATAATGCAACAAGTCATCCGCCCGCAGATGAGCTAATCAAAACAAGCAAAGATGGAAAAATAAAAACACTTTATCTACTACTTTAATACAACCGATAGACCAAAATGCCATCCGAATTTTAAAAATGCCTTACAGAAATCATTTACTCAGTAAAATTGTCTCATCAAAAACAGAAATTGTCGTTGATTTTTTAAAAAATCTTAATTTGTACGATGCAGCTTACATGATCCATTTGGCTTGAAAAAGATAAGAAAAGAGTGCTTAGAAAATTATTATAAATAACAACAATTCTTAAATAAACCCGAAAGTATCAATTAAAGTTTTATTTCTACACTATATTATAAATTAAATTTTTTTGTTTTTAAAATTGCGGACCACCGTTTTTTATAAAATTTTAAGGTAAAAAAAAAAATACTGTTCGATATAACGAATATCTCGGTATAACGAAAGGTCTAAACATTATATCATTCGCTTAAGCGGGCTTTGACTGTACATACAAATATTTATTGTATTTATATATGCGTAAATGCAGCATAAAAATGTTAAAACATTTGGCTAATATTTATTAAAAAAAAAGCAGAAAGTAAAGCATATATATAAATCGATATTGGTGGACATTCCTATTTAAAATTTTTATACTCATAAACCTAAGCTCCACCTTGAAAGTTTGGTTTCGGCTTTAGATAAATTTTTAGTCAAAAAATTACATGTAATAAGCAATTTCATTATTTGGATTTTGTCCTAGATTCCTTTAAAAATTAATATTTATTTATTAAAAATATTTTAAAATGTTTCCCCCACAGTAATTTTTTAATAAAAAAATTGTAATAAATTGTATTTTTATTTTTAATAATTCGCCGCACCATCTTCAAAAACAGGATAAGAAGATGTAAAAACAGTTTTTTAAAAAGGTAAACATTTTTTTAAAAAACTGTGGCGAAATATCGAAAGTAGGACCCTAGACAAAATAACTCAGCGGCGTTAAATCACAAGTACAAGCGGCCAATTGACATTGCCCGATCAAGATTTTACGCGACTGGAAAATTTCTCATGGAATAATTGAATTGTTTATGTGACTGCGTGGCTTGCTGAAACCAAAGGTCATTGGTGTCAACATTGATTATCAGGGTTTAGTAGCGCGTGAGAATTCACAGAGAAGGCGTTTTCTTGCTCATTTTGGAAAAAAAAAAAACGGACCGATAATGCCGCCTGACCCAAAGCGCACTGTCTATTTCTTTAGATATAATGGTTTTTCTAGGATTATCACTAAAGATTTTGTTGAAAAATGCGTTGTTTTCGTTCAGTTTTCAAACAGCCATTTCACAAACGTTCAACGCAAACAATGGTCGGCCGGCTTTAATTCTTCAACGAATTGAACTTAATAAGCCTGAAGATGAAAATAATTACGCAAAATGTTAATTTTGTTTCAAATTTTGTTTCAAATCCGCTTAATGTTGTGTTGTATGAGCAAATGTCAGCCTCTTATTTTTTAAAGTATGATTTACTATTTGTAACGTATAACTTCAAAATTTTCTTGACAGAACATACATTTTATCGCGACTTCAAAAGCTGGAACTACAACATGCTCCGCGAAAGCGCCTCTTGTGTTAATTGGTCTCAAAGATACTATATGCCAACAGTTGCTCGCCAGATTGTATATTTTGAGGACAACATTCAAAGTCTATTAAATAAAACAGTTCCATCAAAGTTCAAAAGAATATTGTGTCAAGAAAAACCTTGATTTCTATCAATATAATAATATAATATCTAATTACTATAAGGCACTATGCTTACTCAAGGTGGAAGCGATTTAGAACTTCAGGTTTGAAGGCTGAATTTAAGACCGCAAGAAGAAACGTTGATATTAATACTAGAAAAGCAAAAATTGAGTATTTTGCTAGACGCTTTGACTCTGCAAAACCCTCCAGGCCAACTTGGAGATACATTCGCGAGATTAGGGTTGGTAGAAAATAGAGCACAAGCAGTTTGTATAACTTTTCAATTTTCGAATGTAGTGGGCTCTGATAATTTAAATTTGTAAAGATATAAGGTCTGTCTGCGTACTTTTCCAGTAGCAAATACTCAGTCAATTTTTTTGGGATAGTAAGAACAATGTTACTCTGTCGGCTGAGAAAATCTGAAAAAGTACGCAGACAGTATCCAGTGAAATTTTGCAAAAAAACAGCTGATCAATGTGTAAACAATTGAAACCCTTGCTGCTTCTATCACTTCTGCCATCTCCAATCCACTTACGCCACGGTCGCACTGTATATTTGAACGTTTCTACCATGAAATAAAATGTTTTGTTTATTATAATTTATTATAAACATTAAAAATAAACACATTTGTAACTACTTACCTCTACCATTGCTAAGTTTAAATTTTTATTTTCACTTCACAACAATTATTTAATTCAAACACTATATGAAAACAGCTGTTCAAAGTAGTTGCAAAATCTTGCAAGCAGAAATTTCTCCAGTAACATTTTGCAAGTTCTCTGACTTTCAACCGTCAAAAAATTATCTTTTTAGCTCTCTTTTTGCAAGAGCTTTCGAGTACGCAGACAACATTTTGCACAAAATTATACAAAGTATCCAGACATACCTATTCTTACCTATAATTTTGCAGTATATAACGCATTTATTTAACATTATAATGGCTAGCACTTTTACGTCGAAATGGGAATATGCACAAATTGTGCTAATTCCTAAAAATTACTCGGAATCCAGGCCAATTGCCATCTTGCTTTTTACTTAAGGCTTTTGAAAAAATTATTCACAATCAAATGTCATGTTTGACAGGCAGTCATGATTTCGGCAAAATCACGGCTATATTTCTGCTTTATTGGATGCAACTGAAATCATACGACGTGAACCTGATGAAGGTAAAATAAATTTCCTGGCACTTCTTGATCGCTCTATGGCCTTTGACACGGTTGATCATAGATAGCATTTTTTTCATGAAGCTTCGATACCTTTTTAACTTCCGCACGACTACAAAATTCATACCTCTGCATTCGCTCACCGTTTCTGTTGTCAAGCAATCTTCAATCTAGGGGAGTGCCTCAAGGATTAATCCTTGGACCATTCCTTTTTTTCTATTTATGCTAATGATTTACCTAAGCAGCTTTTGCACTGCAAAATCCATATGTATGCCGAGGATGTGCTGCTGTATTTGAGCAATCCAGTCATCTTCATTGTTGACTGAATGAGGATCTGCATAAAATTTCTTGCTGGGCAACTGCTAATGGAATTTGTTTAAACCCTCATAAGCCAAAGTGTATTACAATTCATAAGAAAACTATTAATCATGCTACCGATTCTAATATTTTAATAAATGGAGAAAAAATCACTATTGTAAATGCTGACAAAAATCTCGGAATAATAATCAAATCTCGAAATAATAATTACTTGGACAAGCCATGTTAACTCACTTGTGGGTCGGACTTACACAAAGCTGTCATTTGTGGTCGTCATTTATTTCAGTTAGAGGAAAAAGGATTTTTATTCCTTTACACTGTTCTCTTGTTCCTGAATGACAGATTTTCATACATGCGTCGAGTAAATTAGAAATATTCGTACCATTATATAATTGACTAGCGGACCCGGCGAAATTCGCATCGCCCCAAATTTTAGCCTTCAGACAAACTTGAAAGTAATAATACAACACCAATATTTAAATTTTCAATGTGATTTATTTGAATGAAATCAGTAGAGAGCGATTTGATGAATAATGTTTTTCGATTTGTTTTCCGGCGCAAAAACAAATAACGAAGACGGTTTCCCAATACGCGAACATGAAACGTACACAAGACATTTCAATGAAGCGAAGTCCGGCTCCACTAATCAGTTTTATTACAATTCAAATAATGAAGACAAACAAAAGATACTGACGAAGAATGAAGAAACATAATAAATAAATAATCGTGTTGTCACTACGGTACGAATAACGAAATGAACCGAAAAAAACCGTATAATCGAACTCAAAACGTATGATAGAAAAAGATGCCCGATAAAAAAAAAACTTAGGGAAATAAAAAATTAGGTTTTTTTACATTTTTCCGCAATTTTCATTTGAAAAGCCATTAAGGAATAATTCCACAAAAAATTCCATACAAAAAATCTATTTTCGATTTTTTTTTTGATAAATATTGCACTGAATTTCAATTGCTTGCAATGCTTTTTTGTTAATGCGTGATGCACGATTATCCGGAATCAGTTTTATAATACACAAAACTCGTATAAATTGCAGCAAGAAATATAGCACATTTACTGTAGAAAATTACAATGTCAAAATGACACCTGTCAGATTGCGCAAAGTCTAAGTCAATGTATAATTAAGGAATAATTTGCACACAAAATTTCATAAAAAAAAATTAATTTTTGATTTTTCCAATTTTCCAACTTTTGCGAATACATTTTTCAATTTTCCGCATTTCGCATTTTCTGCAATTTTCCATGATTTACACTAAGAACTTTCTATTTTTTTTGATTAGGAATGCCATTAAAGAATAATTTCACACAAAATTTCATACAAAAACTCGATTTTTGGTTTTTGCAATTTTTCGGAGAGATTTTTCAAAATTTTCTTTCGTAAAAACCTTCTCCTCGAAAATACAAACAATTGACAGACTTTACAGAAATCGACCCAGCCGTTCTGGTTTTATGAATTGCTATACATTTTTTACACCATTTATATATACATAGATATAGATTTATAGTCAATTTTGCATGAATATCTATAGTCTGTATAGATAAGATACAAGATAGAAAAATTAAATTATCAGTAGCACTTTCCTGTACTCTAATTACGATTATTTCTTATTGTGCAGTTTTTGAACATAAATAAATAAAAAATAAAAATAAAAAAATAAATAAATAAAAATAAATAAGTAAATAAACAGTGCCTCTAGTGCTGCCCATTTGTTCCAAATGTCGATGAGTTGATGTTCCAGGCTCATTCTCAACATCTTGCTGTACAGTGGCTATGTTTGCATCTATGCGGCCACTAGTATCATAATATTTTGGTCTATTGTCAGCAATAATACTGTGAGCATCAAATTTAATGATTTCAGAAAGAGCCTGATTATGAGGAAAAGCTGCTTGAATTTTACAAAGTGATACAGTGAATTTTCACTATTTTTATAAAAAATTTTCAATTGTTTTTGTTTATTTTTGTGTGGGTGTTTTTTAAAGAAAAATTTGTTATTATTTTGAATTTGACAAAAATTTTTCATTTATTGATTATTTTATAAAAAATTGCTTATGCATTTTTCCTTTTCAGAAGATGCCACCCAATAGCAAAATATTGAAAATTAAAATTAAATTTATTTAATTTTTGTATGTGTAAAACTTGTGCTTAAAAAATTATTTATAAAATGAGAAACTATTAAATTTGAAATGCAGTCATTATTAAAAAAAGCTTAAAAATTTATATTTATCTTACATGTTTCTTGTAATTAAAAAAATTAAATAGAAAAATTAATAGAACATTAAAACAAATTGTAAAAACTTAATAACGCATTGGAACTGTGGTAAAAAAATCATTTAATTATTATTTTGTTTTTTTCAAAAACTTAAACAAAAATATAAATAAAAACTTTTTAACTGCACACATTAATTGCTGAATATCTCTTTTGATTGGTACCAGGTAAAAACAAATATTCAAGTGCCAATGATGAAAACCAGAAAACTCATTACAGATTTTAATTTAGTTGGTAAAATAAAATATTAATTGTCCGTATTTAAATTTTACCATGTACTATAGGTAGAAATTCTACGTAGGCAGTACAGAAATTTTTTTAAAATTTTTAATAAGATTGTTCAGCTAAATTTACGAGGGTAGCTTCAGTAGTAAGATATTTTTGTTAAAAATTAATTAATTTATACAGTTAAAAGTTATTTCTAATAAATCGAAATATTTAATTTGTTAACATTTTTAATAAAAAATGAATTAATTTTTCAGAGCTTTTATGGACCCACAACCTAAAGTAACACTGGGCGTTCTGACCGACGAATTAAAGTCGCTACAGCCAAAAATTTGCAATAAAATTAAATGTAATTATATAATAAGAAAAATAATCTAAATATCTTTCGGTAACGCTGTCTAGCATGCTTAGTAAAAGCCACTAAATAAAATTAATAAACTTAAATAAAATCCCTAGATTGATTTGAAAATAACTAAATTACAACTGCAAGGGGCATATTGAAAAAAAGAAAGCCTACAAATTTCACAACCTAATAATTCTCTGTCAAAACGAATTTTTCACAATTTTTTTGACCAGGTTTGTATGACACAATTTTCTTTTATTTTAAAAATGACAAACAAACGACTTAAATTTGTTATTTTAATATTTTGCTTTCATTTTGATATTCTTTTATTTCAGATAATTATAACACGTAGTAAATTATACAGGAACAATTATATGTTTTATTGTTAGAAATTTCATAAATAATAAAAATGTTTAACCAAAGTTTAACCAAAGTATAATTAAAAACAAGTTATGACAACACTCCAATTCGAAACATACCAAAGTTATCGAATTGCAAAGAAATTTACGTTGTCCAAAGGCTTAGTTAGTATATTTGCTATTTGGTTCTTAGTTAATATTTGTTTTATAATCACTTTTGCACTGTTAACGTGATCACGTACAAAGTGATGCTTTATATCGATGTGTTTTTTGCACATTCGTTATTGCAGTTAGTTATTGTTGTGTTACTTAATATGAGCATAACTGAAAACTTCTTCAGAAATCTCTGAACAAGGAAATGTATACAATGCAAGAGTCAAAAAATCTCCATAAACTTCAAACCATGTCATTTTTCTGGCACCCTTTTTTCTCGACACATAAAAAAAATTATGAATCGTTTAAACGGGCTCTCATTAAAACTAACGTTACGACTTGACTTCGGTGTTTAACGGTATTTCGAAATAACAGTTGAATGATCAAATATTCAAGCACAGAGATGCAAATTGCATGACAAAAATTACGATTTGGTGTTAATCACTCGGAGATCAAAGGTGGGCAAGAATAAAATTGTTAAAAACTGTCGGCAATAATTGGAAACTGCGAACCAATTTTTGATATTGTGTAACAATAATATGGATTTGTTGTCACGTATTATAGTTGGAATGATTCAACATGATTTGAAATTTGATTTTATTCATTTTATTAAAACTAAGTTAATTCCAAGGCCTCGGAATTATCCTTTGTATGAAATGAAAGTTTGGAAAAACTCTCGTTTATTAAAAAATGTAACAAAAATTTTTTATAAATAATTTTTTTACGCACAAGGACTTTATAAAAAATTAAATAAATTTAATATTTTTGCGCTTGAAAAACATTTTTTAAAAAATATTTAAAAAGGTTAATTAACTATAATTGTTAAATGCTACAAAACTTTTAATATACCCTCGTAATTTTATAAAAACAACTAGCAGGAATTTTCTTTTAATAAAAAAATTAAAAACATATAAAACACAACAGACTCCATTTTGTTTATACAATAATGTTTTTAAGAAAACATTAAAAGTACATTGAATAAAGAAAACTCCCAATAGCTCGTGCTCATTTATTCTCAATAGCATTTTATTTCTTCCGATGCAATAATCAAAATTTTAAAGGAATAAAAATTATATACATACATATGTACAAACATGCAGGCGTTTTCAAAAGAAAAAAACACATTGCCTTTGAATTATAAATACGTACATAAGTATGATCGTTTGATATTGTGTTTATTCTAAAAAAATTGTTTTCTAAATTGTTAGTTATGCTTTAAGTTTTAATCTAATATGCCTTACGGCGCATAGAAGATGCTATTATGTATGTACATACATATGTGTGTGCATTATCACCAACTATTAAAAGTGGGTGTTGCCTTTCTTAATAATGATCCAGTTTTTAGTAAAATATTTACTTGTGTGAGCTAAAAGCAGCGTTGCCAGTAGTGTAGCATATTTAATGCCTAAAAGGCCATGCCAGATAATAAAAGAATATTATATAGTTTCTTGGTCTATGAGTTCCTTTAAATTATTTAGCTTTTTTGTGTAGACTTAACACTATCGACATTTTTTAATGTATTAAGTTAAAAAAAATATATCTAAAAATTTTTAATAATGACATTATAAGCGACTAAACGAATTTTAACTGTGATGATCTCAGGTTGCATTTTAAAATAGCTTATAAAATTTTTACTTCAGTTTGTAGTAGTTAATTAATTTGGCTTAAAAATAAATATATGAAATTAAGATAAGTAAATACAGAACTCGCAGAAACGTAAACATCCACTAACACGAACATCCAAAAACATGAATATTTTTTTTCTTACATTGACTACTCTAAAACGTGAATAAAGGCTGAAGGCTCTAAAGCGTAAACTTTTTATCGAACGTTAAACTTCAATTTTGTAAGCTTATTTAAACATTTTGGGATTCCCCGCAGAAGAATCTCGTAGTTTGTTTGTTGTAAACAACTTCTGTTGCAGGATAAGTATTTATGGTATTACCGCGACAGTTCTACTGGAAGCATCTCTCTGTGCTGACTAACAAGTGATCTCTAAAAATATTTTTATTGAAAATATGTCTAATAAGAAATCAAAAGTGTTAACTCTTCAAGAAAAGTCAGATATTTTAGAGCTTTTATGAAAAGGTTCACCTGTAACTGGTTTGCCGAAAAAGTATAATGTCGTCAAATTCAATAAGAAACAAAAAAGATACAATTTCGAATATGTTAGTAATACATTTTCCAGTCCTGGAAAACGGAAAACACTGCATTCTTCGGAGCTTCCAAAAATGGAAAGATCTCTGTATTAATTTCGAAATTAGTATCTTAGAAACCCTTTTGCAACCCATAGTAGCATAGTACATATATTAAAATATGGCAGGAACTTACAAAATGTAGAATAAAAACCTGTCTCATAGGTGAAAAATAACGTACTTTAGTTTAAATTAAATAAAAGATAAAAAGAGACTAAAATATGTTATATAAAAAATGCAACCTAAAACGTGAACAAAATTGAAAACGTGAACACCCTCGTTAAAAATTAGTTCACGTTTCTGCGAGATCACTGTATATTCAGATATACTTTAATTTCGAAATTTATGAAAAAAGAAAAGAAAAGGAAATATTTGGCATTAGCAGTATGTAATCCATCATTTTTTGTATCTATCTTACGCATGTACGTAATAGAACGTCGCTTGATAATAATCTATTCACATCGAAAACGCTCGCCATTTGCGAAGAAACAGCCGGGAAGGACGTTAAGAGAAGGAATTAAAAGCATTAGTTCATTCACCGGTGAAACAAACCCAAACAATATACTGTCTTATTAAGGCCTGAAAGTGGAACTTAAGTGAAGAATGTTTATATTCCAAGGACAATAAAGCCGTAAACTAGTGCACAGATATTAAATTCTTGAATCAGACATCAGTAGTCGCTTCTTACTATACAAAAGTGGGTACGGCTTTAGCTATCCATTTTCAATTGTGTTTTAAAATACCTGTAAGTTAAAACAACATACATAGTCAAAGAAATAAATAAAAGACAATATAATCGAAAAAATAATCACAACAAAACATAACCAGCAACTTCGCCTTGTCAATCATAAATTAATTTATGTGTCAATACTAGGCGAATTCATGACAGGAGCGTTAGATCATGTGGCCTATAGATTTATTGTCTTTTTCAATTGTGCAAATGTAAAAATGATTCCTTTTTATTTTGTGAGACCTATTTCACGAAAGCGAATTGTTTTTGCTATAAACTTTGCTACACAACCTGTTGCTCCTTTTCTTAATATATTTCTTCGCTAATTCACTGTGCCCTCCAATTATAAAATTTTTCTATTGATCATATTATATGCCAACAAATAGAATTTCTTCTTTCTCCTTTATCTGTTCCCTGGTAGTTTTATAAAAAAACGACAATCATCTAACTCAGAAAAATCATTTTCTATTATCACAATATTTTGTGATATCCTTTCGAAATACTACTAAAGCAATTTTGATTAAAATGAGATAATACGAATTTTCATTATGATATATGCCACTGATTTTCGATTCAGCGAACAATCACAATAATAGTCGATCAAATGAATTTGATCACAATTGTGGTTTTGTGACCGATAATGTAATAAATATTCTTAGCTGATATGCACCCATAATCTAAAACTCCACAAAGCATTGTATTTCTTGATAGATTCTAAATTGATTCGTAAACGCTGTTTTCAGATGAGAGGAGTTGTTTATTCATGACTTTTGAATAGAATAATTCCGGCATTAAACATTTTCAATTATGTACACAATTTTCTTTGGCCACAATTTGAAATTTTTTAAACACAATCATGTATTTAATTTTTAACAATCTGGCATACTTAGTTTTCAATTATTTTATTTTTTAGCCAATCAAATCCGTGCCCAAAATTGAATGTTTTGTAGAAAAAACAATTTGTAAGAAAACAATGATGCCTGATGTAAAAATTGAAACTGTATGTGATGTTTTCTCTGCATTTTATAAAAATTAAAACTGTTTTGTAATGCAATTGTGTGATGTGATGCCATTGGTCTATAAAAGATCTCTCCTCATTGTATATGTGTTTGTAACAGATCGAATGCTGCGTATTTAAATGAATGAAACAAAATGAATACATGAGAGATACACGTACCTATTGTTTAAATATTTTGTGTTTATTTTAGTCAAACCCGTTATACAAACTGCATACACATATTTTTTCGCGGCCAATATACGGGAAGATTATATTTAAATTACTGTTAGAGATAAGTGTGTATGTGTGTTAATAAAGAGAAAAGAAATACGTTTAATTTGAAAGATGCTAATATCAATTGATCGATGCCACGCTTACGAATCATTTCACACTTAACAAGCCAACTAGAATAGTCGAATACGGAATACTAAAAAAAAACGCTTAAATGAAAATATGCAAATAGAGTGTCAATATAACGGATCAACAACATACCACCACCAAAAAAAAAAATTAGACAACCGTCGCTCTGATTATTGTAGTTGATGACGGTGATGATGATGATCGATGCCAGCCACAACATTTGTGATGATGAGTTGATATCAAATGTGCGCCTATCGGTCATGAATGAGTTGTTGAAAGTTTAATTAATTTTAATTTGTTCGCTAAACTTTCGCCCAAGTGTTAGAAATAAAGTGTGAAAAGTGTCAAAAGAATAAATTTTTTGCTAAATCGAAAAACAGTGATGATTTTGTGAGAAAATTTTAAATTAACAAGTGATTTAAACAAAATCAAAACAAAACAACACAATTAAATTAAATTAATTTTCAAATATTGTTGATTGATACATAAAGAGTAAGAAGAAAAAAATTATATAAATAATTAATTAAATTAAAATAAAACAAATTTATTTCAATTAGTGTAAAAGATATTTAAAGTGCAAATATCTGACATTCATACGAACATAACGAAAGACATTGGAAATTCAATTGAAATATTTTAATCTTGATCAAAAATAAAATAAAAACCTTCTACCGAGTAATTTTTATTTAATAAAAAAGAAAACAAAAAAATTGGCGTGTGAAAAAATAAAATTATTTGAAAATTGTTATGCATCAAGCTGTTTATATGAGACCTTCAACGAATATCATGGGTCCCACAGAATGTACTGGTGCTATTATGTCATCCGTGCCATTTATCGACAATAATGGATTAGCTGCTAATGTTACGGACTATAACTGTTATAACACCGATCTATGGTCTTCACAATATATGGGTAGCTTAAGTCCAATGAAACAAATCGAAGGTAATCGAGTTGTATTATTATTAATATCGTGTATTTATTAGGTTAATAACAAAATTCGCCTTTCGGGTATTTTATAATTCTATGGTTGAATCAAAGTTATTTTAATTTATGAAATTAATACAATTTTGTTAATTTAAGAAGTTCAGCATAAATATTTAGATATTTTGAGCTGGTGAAAATTTAAAGTTCCTTTCGTTTAAGTTTTTTAACGAAATTTAATTATAATTTGGAACGCAATTCTGCAACCTCCACGTTAAAGTAACCCACCCCAAAAATAAAACTTTTGCATCATTCGTCCTGCACACTTGACTGCATTAAAAATTTAATGGCCATAGAAATTTTTTTGCTCAAGCTGGATTTTTATAACTTTTTCTATATTTTAATAGCGTTATGCCTTGATATACCGTACCGAATATTTCTTTTCTGTAATAAGCAAAGTTGTAGATATTGAAAAGGAGAAAAAAACGGAACACACTTACCTAAAAAAAGTGCATCCAGTGGCTGAAAAATCGCAAAAAAAGCCCATTTTCCTCCATTTTAACCCTTGTGCTCAATAACTGGAATACAAACCCATTCGTTTTTCCTTTATGAACTTCATTTTGCATGTTAATAAATATTTAATTCATTTTATAACTATTCTTACACAGAAATTATTATTTGTTATTTATACATGGAAACAAAATTTAAAATATTTTCAATTATTGTCAATATTCATCCTCTTTAAAGGTGATCCCTATGGTTCTGATATTCTTTTTTTCTTCATAAGTTGTTTTATATTCATGTTCTGAATTTGCATCATCATCCGAGGGATCCCCACTAGAACTAGTTCCATATAACATCTTCGTGTTTGATATACCTCGATCTGCCCGGGATGGACCTCTGTTAATGTATGCGGATGAAATTCTTTTTCAGGTGGTGCAGCCAGGATAGTTGATAGACGAGTCAACAGCTACTTGGCTACTCTTGGGGACTATTTAACGAAATGTCGCCTAGATTTGGATGTGGCTGGGATTGTGTCTGTGGTGACTGAGGGGGGAGAGGAAACATTTACAAAAACTATAGGTCGTACAAACCATGCTTAACGATGGAACAGGAAACGATTAGGGTGTCGGACAGAATAAGATATTCGGATGTCACCTTCCACGAAAATTTTGAATATTATCGCCACATTGACGATATATTGGTGCGATCGAAGCGCATATACTTTTCATACCAGGGTGTTTTGAAACGTATGACAGGCCTTGATAGGAAAGTACGCCCTTTGGTCTACCGACAGATCATTCGGCCTATCCTCTCTTATGCCTTTCCAGTCTGGTGTGGAGTTTCTTCAAGCCAGATGGAGAGGCTTAGAATATGGGAGACAAAGATTTTGGTATCTTGTTTTAGTCTCAGACCCTACTTTGGACCAAGCGGGGAGTTGCGCAAACCATCATGCAGGTCCATTTATGATGAGGTTGATTTTGGCCGCATCGATGTGTTCATGATCGGAAATTCGATTAGGCTCTTGGAAGGTGCACAATCGTTTGACAACGCATTGGTTCGTGGCCTGGTCTTCGATCAAAGTTCTTCTTCTTCTTCTGTTTCAAACTTTGTGAGTTTAATATTTAAATTGTTATTGTGTTTTTTTTATTTCTTATTTTTTTTTTGTTTTATTTCTTATTTTTTTCGTAGTTAGTTTCTGTCTAAACCCAATTGTTTTACCCTTTTTATTCCTTTTTTTGGTGATATCTCTAAGCATTTTTATTATTAGTGTTTTAATATATGTATATTAGAACCATTCTAACTACTCCTTTGTCTTAATTTAGCAATCCTTGGGAAGTACTAGTATGTAAGGAATTAAGAATTAATGATGTAGCTTAGGTGTGTTATATGTTTAAAATTTTGGAAAATAAAAATCAAATCAAAAGCATCATCAATTTGACATAATATTTAAGGGCATGTTTTCTTTAGTGTATCCACCAATTTCAGTGTCACACTTTCCGTGCTTTCATCTTCAAACAGCATAGTTTTAGAAGTTCTCCAATGCATGTAGTTATTTGCTCTTTGAAACGCTATTCCATGATCACGCGGTGGAACCCCTCTCTTTGTTCGTCCGATTTTTGAAATAATTGTGTCGAAAAGGTATCAAGGTGGAAATGCATGAAATGTAATTTTAACGTCATGGATGCAATGATTTTTTTTTTATTACTTTTCCACACGTGTCTGTATGTCATTTTGATGTACAAGGTTCGCTCCTTATTTAAGGAGATGTACAGCGAATATAAGAAAAAAGGTTGGCAATTCATCTTCACAGACGGATCAAACACCACAAAACACGTTGGCTTTGCCATACCTGACGAATCAGGAAGTACGCTGAAAACAGGCCTATTGCCCCAAAGTATAACTATATTTGAAGCTGAAGCCGCAGCAATAATTGAATCCCGACAGCTCTGCAGTCCGACCTAAAATCTTCAACCTCTATACATTACATCAAGAAATTCCCTATCTACATAAAGTAACATTACAATCACAAGAAACACCAAATAATCGTCCAATTGAAAATATGCACTTTAATAAAATTTTGTTATAAAAACATGCAGTAAAAACAGGTGATTTATATCAGTCAACAGAGTAGTCATGTGTCAATCTCATACCTCATTCCTTTCATTTCAATTGAATGCGTTAAAGTATAACGTATGACGGATTCTATGTGCCTCGGCCTTAAGAAACAATTTTCGGAGAGTTAAATTCCTCGATTAATGTTGTCAACACATAAATAACTGTTAAGTTAACCTATTGTTATGGATGTGTCTTGCTTAAGTTTTAAAATAAAATAATTAAGCAATAAAGCGAACTACTGGGTATGTTGTTTAAGAACTGCGTGGCTTGCTAAGAAAACTTATGGTATAAACTGCGTAGAACATGTATAAACGCAAACAACAACAATTTGTTATGCTGTTTACTAACTGCGTGGCATGCAAGACAAAAACAAATTTCTGTTTACTAACTGCGTACAAATTTTATACGCGCAAAACAACAACAAACACGTATGCTGTTTAACATCTGCGTAGTTTTCTAAGACACCTTTTCTACAAAAGACAACAACAAATATCTTAAAATAAATTCCAAAAAGAAACTTTATCAGTATAAAAACAAAAACAAAAATACACACAGATATACCGGCATTGAATAAACAACATACAACAACAAAATGTGATACAAAGGAAGTAGAAGATTCCTAAATTTTCTAGACTTTTAATGGACAAATATAAAAGGGCATAGTCTGAGAGGATAGTTAGTCAATGTAAAATTAAAGCTCGTGTTCTGTGGTGTCAACTTTGTGTAGTTAAAGTAAATAAACTTCTTATTAATTTAAAAACTTTAAAAGCTGGTGTTATTTATTTTGCAATAAAGAACTCACAACAAAACGTTTATAAACGTAACAATATTAATGCAAATAAACAAATGAAATGAAGCAAATGTCAATGCAAACGATTTTATCAGGCAAAAAATAAATAGATAATGGGTTCGATTCTTTAAGATGAGCTTGGAATTATTCAAGTCGGTATAAAAAAACAAGGAATGTTGAATATAAAAGCATGCTTTTTGGGTGAATAAAGATAAGGTGATTTATATCAACATATGACACTCACGCCTGCTAAGGCACGTTTGATGGTAAAAATGCAAGTCAGGAGTTCGCACTAGATCCTCTAATGAGTATGCAAGAATTCGACGTACAGTGGTCATATCTACCTATCTTATATCATGTTATTCACTCTTTCACCGGAAAAATACAGTTATATCTCTCTTCTTTATATAAAAGCAGTTTTAGAACAACAGTTTTTTTTGCCTCTTTAGAGGAACCAGTTCAATATATAATTTTTTTACATTTGTAACTAAGTAGGGATAAAATCATATTAGTTCTAATAAACTTGATTCTAACAATATTTAAATAAATAAAAAAGAATTTTTTTAAATTCAAATTTAGCTAAAGCAAGCGGGCCAGCGAGATGGCATCGCTTGAAGGTTATGGAGATTTTTTTGACTACGAATATCAAAATAAAAGCGAAACATCAAAAAAAAAAAACTTAAGCCGTGTTTACATAACAGAAATGGAATTTTTACAACGAATTTCATTGCAGCTTTAAGAGAGAATTGAAAACCTGCTGTCTGGAATGTGTTTAATGCATGAAATTTAAATAAATTAATAAATAAAGTTTTCGAATGGCTCAAAAGAATGGGAAAGAGATTTTTTAACTTAAAAGATATTATCCAGTTTTTACGGGCCATAAAGCATAAACAGAATCTTCAAAAAAAAGCTGTTAGGAGATTTTGTTAGACTCAGCCAATTAAAATGTTCTATCTTATATTGCTTATTTAATTACTAATTAATACGTCAAAAATCTAGTGCTCTGCTACGGTACTCTGTAAAAAATTCGATTTTAATTTTAGTATCGGGTTTTTTAACAAGAACATTATAATTTGGAGATTTAGTTTTTTGACGTATTCGTAGTAGATGCATAGGCGATTGTTACAATGAATTCAATTTCGCACGAAAATCGCACTATGAAAATGATGGTTTTGTAAAAGTAACCTTTCGTAAAATTCTGAGACCGCTATTAAGAATTTGATCGTTAAATTTGAGTCGACAGGCTCGATAGAAAATGTGCGAACATTAACGCATGTTCGACCGAGCCATTCAACTTAAAATATCGTGAGCCGTGAGCCACAGTGTTGAAGCAGATCCAATTTGTCAATTCCTCGAGGTTCTCAACAATGAGAGTTATCCAAAACCACCACATTGCGAATTTGGCGTAAGAACTTGACTTTGAAACCTTACAAGGTTCAACTGGTGTGGGAATTAATGTCAACCAACCACTCACATCGCCATAGATTCGCTCAATTTATTAAGGAACAATCGGCTGGTTTTTCTGAAAAAATCATTTTTTCAGACGAAGCCCATTTTCACTTGTCTGGGTTTGTCAACAAGCAAAATTGCCGCATTTGGGCTCCTGAAAATCCTAGAGCGATTATTGAGAAGACTTCGCATGCTCAACGTGTTACTGTATGGTGCGTTATGTGGTCTGGAGACATAAAGATGAGGCTGGAAATTCGGTAACGGTCACATGGCACATGCCACACAGCCAATAAAGTGATCAATTTATTGCAAACTACCAGTTAAGTGGCCAGTAAAGATCGTGCGATTTAACACCACTGGATTATTTTTTGTGGGGCTATGTTAGCAAAGGAATCTATACGTAACCAATCGAATCGATTTCAGCCTTAAACTCAAAATCCGTTTTGTGATTAACCATTTTGCCAAAAAGTGATTAAAAACTTTGATGATAGAATCGACATGTGTCAGCGTGGTCCTGCCAGATATCATTTTTCTTCATAATACAATAAAAATTTAAATCATCTTAATCTAAATTTTTTTGTTTTATTTTAGAAAACAAACTTCTTGTTGTAAAACCCTTTACATTAAAGTTTTCTTATTGACTGACTTTACGACTACGTAGTTTACAGTTGAAAATTTTAATCCGCACGATCCAATATGGGTTAAATAACATAAATATATCATCATGAAAAATTGAAATTATTTTGAAGCACTTAATTAGCAATTTATAGTAAAATTTATAGTGTTGAGTGACAATTTTCCACCGACGCCACACGTAAATAATTTTTTTTTTGCTTTTACAACGTTTTTTGTGTTATTTGTTGTTTTGCTGATGTTGAAAATAACAAGTTGTATTTTATCTAAAATTAGCTGAAGCAATGCCACAAATTATATCACTTTTGTTGCGTTTCTCCTGCTGAAATGGAAAAATGTAGTTTTAGATCTTTGCCTTATATAAGAGTGCACCATAAATTAAAGAACAATATGTTTAAGAAAGAAATAACAAAAAAAATATTCTTTTAAAACATGCAGAAAAATATTAATCAGTTTATTTTGGGCAAAAGAAAACAAAACTCATTCAAATTTTCAATAATTTTATTAGGGCTAAGAAAAATTTTTAGTCCTTTTTTGTGGGTGAACAAATTTGGGGTTAGGAAGTAAATTAACTTAAAACACTAAGTTTTGTTGATGCCAATGAATGGTAGAAATATGGGAAAAAATAATGGAATATTATATTGGGTAAATGTCCACCGCTAGTATGTCGGCAGATATCCGCTCTTTTCACAAAATTTCGAAACCTATTTGGCAACAAAATTTCGCTTATTTTTTCAATGATGAAGCGAATTTCAGTTATCAGTTGTTTGTGGGTTGTTCACATAAACCCGATATTTCAAATGGCACTAGAGCAAATACTCCAGCGGCGTTAAATTAAAGGAACGGAGCGACCAATTGACATCGCCATATCGAGAAATTACGCGAACGGGAAATTTTCTGAATTGTCTGGGTGGCTTGTGGCGCCGCACAGTGTCGTAATTTCATATAAGGAGTGGCTACAAATAGAAAAGGTTATTGTAAAGAGCTGAAATTTGTCACATATAAAAACTTGACAAAACTTAAAATTTTAAAAAATTTGGGCCAACTTCATGAAATTTTTTATAACAATCGAATGTGATATTTTTTAATGATTTGATCAAATTTGATTGGGCTAAAAAACATATTTTTAAAAAATTAAAAAAAAAATAAAAGTTAAACCTTTTTCTTTAATTAATTCCGAAGACAAGACACTTAAATTTTTCAATAAGATGAAAGAACGGCCTCACCTTTAATATATCCTTAAACTAAAGTATAGGCATATATATGCAGTATAAATTCGAGAAATATATAATTATAATTCATTTAGTAAGAATTTTCTTGATATAAAATTTGGAGTAAAATATAAGTGAATACTCTCCTACTTTTGAACCCCATCCGCCCTGGATGCTTGAAGTCAACAACTTTTTAAAAATTTGCAAAATTTTAACAAAAATAATACAAAAAACATTGTTTTCAAATCCTTATTTAAGGAGATGTACAGCGAATATAAGAAAAAAGGTTGGCAATTCATCTTCACAGACGGATCAAACACCACAAAACACGTTGGCTTTGCCATACCTGACGAATCAGGAAGTACGCTGAAAACAGGCCTATTGCCCCAAAGTATAACTATATTTGAAGCTGAAGCCGCAGCAATAATTGAATCCCGACAGCTCTGCCAAATTTCACATAGAAAATATATAATCTGCATAGACAGTCGTTCTGTATTTGATGCTGCTTGAAATCAAAACAATAAGAAGGAATTAATTATTTCTATACAACAACTAATAATAAAAAAAATGAATAACAATATTAAACTGCTATGGATCCCTAGCTACATTGGCATCATAGGCAACGAAGCAACAGACCTAGCTGCAAAAACAGTCATTTTTAACAAGATGTGCTATTACAAAATTCAATATATCCTGAGAACACCCCCTCCAACCCCCGGGGGCACATTCACCGGTCTTTATAGAATACTTGACTATCTAGACCTGTGCTACTGGGGGTATAAGGGAGCCCAGTCCCCTGAAGTTAGCAGGGGTACAACTGGCAGCTCCACATTATTTCCACGGGAATCAGTAAGCCCCGGAGTTTCCGCTAATTGTCTCTTTAGACTTTTAGCTGTTTCTCTGTGTGATTATTGAGGTTGGCCCTTCGGAAGTATCGTGGTGGTTGTGCTTTCGCGGCCCCATACCGGAATTGTTTTATGGTGGCCAGGATCATCTCACCTTTAAGCACACCTACCTGGTGAATGGTCCAGATCCAGTGAGCATGCCAGTAATATGTTCTGGACAGGAGTTGGATAGACTCCAGCTCTTCAGCAAGGAGTAGTGGTTTGCAGCCCTGATCTGGCACAGCTGAAATTGCAACTAGAAAAGACCTGTTGCTAGAATTAGTCTTCGGCTTTCTAGGACGTGAATGACGTTGCTTTTCATTCACCACCATCTGATTAAGGCCCACGGCCAGGTGCAAAAATAAATCTTGTAACGAAATATCCTTAGAACACAAATGGAACAAATACAGCCACCCCTATAGGATCTGCAACCCCATAAAACAGCCATTAATTCTGACAATTTTAAACAACTGTTTACAAAATAAATGAATCACAAGGCTACGTCTAACACACACACACGTCTCACTCATCAAAATTTGTTGAACAAAACGGTACAACCAACATGCACTTTCTGTAGCTCTCCACCATTGTCAGTTATTCCTATCTTGGCAGACTGTTGGCGTATCGGTTTATAAACCTACTAGCATCGTTGACTTGCTAAAAACTCCAACTAGTAATAATATTAACAAAGTCTTTGAGTTCTTAAAAAAAACTTCTTTGCACAACCAAATTAAAATTTTGAAAACTTTACCATTAAATTTCTAAATAGCCATTGTTGCTAATTTATTGTAATTTTAATTAAAATAAATTTGTAAATAAATAAATAAAAAATAATTTACTGTAGTGCATTTTGCGATAAATGTTTTCCTAAAATTACATAATTTTCTATTTCTAATTTTGATCAGTTTTCTTTACTTGGCTATGAAATGAAATATGTTCGTTTCTGATTATACTATCAAATACACAAGTAATTCCCTGTTTGTGCTTTGTCTATTCGAGTATTGCCTAACATTCCTTTTCTAATAACTTTATGGGTACTTTAAAAAGCCACTTCAGATAGCATTCCTATTGGCAAAGTAAATATTCTACCATCAAATAATGTCTTGTGTACTGTTGGTAGCATACAGTGTCAAGGATATAATGATGTGTACAATGAAAATTATTCTCTTGACAATTTTTAAAAATTTATTACATTATGCGCCTTTCATTGGATAAGGTTTTTAATATGATCGAACAGTTTTTGATTAAATTTATATCTGCTTCTGTTATTTTCGATGATGGCAATACTGTTTCATCATTTGTAACAACACATTTAGTTTTAAGTCCATCAAAATTAAAACCAACATCTTTTTTAAACTTATACGAGCTTTGCCTTAAAAAATGTTTTGCTGCTTTTCTTCTCCAAAAACTCTATACATCTTTAATAGGTGCTTCTACCCAATGTGAAGTAAACACTCAAACGTTTTTATCCATGCGTGAATGGTGGACAAAAATTTCTAAAATTTATTATTTACGGACCTGCTGTTTCTATTTATGGCCACGCTCACAACACTGATGCCAACTTTAGCCAATTCTGGCCACAAAAAATTAGTTATCAGGGTTTGGTAGCCTTAAGAATTCACGGTGACGGCGTTTCCTTGTCCATTTTCGAAAAAAATATGAGCCGATGATCTTTCTTTAAATGAAATGATTTTTTGAAGACTGTTTTGTGGGCCCCATATGCAAAGTAACGCCTCATCATCACTAAATATGCTTTTCTTAAAAAATGCGTTATTTTCCTTCAGTTTTTCAAACGGCCAATTAACAAACGTTGGACGGAGACAACGGTCAGAGTGTGATTCGTTTTACATCCGCACCTGGCTATGTAGCCTTAATCAGTTGGTGGACAAACCACTATTGTATAGGTTGCAACGTCATACAGCGTCCTAGGAAGCCGAAGACATAATTATAAACAACAACCACCTAGTTGCAACTTTAATGATTCCAGAGCAGGGCTGCAAACCATCACACCTTGCTAAAGAGTTGGAGACTTTCAACTGCTTTCCAGAACACATGTCTAGCATGCTCACTGGCCTGGATCATTCACTTTGCGTGTCATTATCAGTGAGATGATCCTGGCCACCATAATAACCATTATACTGTTATGGGGTCGCGAAACCACAACCGTGGTGGTTGTGGTTTCCCATATAGGGGCCAACCTCAATGATCAGACAGAGAACTATTAAATGTCTAAAGAGACAAATAATGAATTCTGCGAGCTTACTGATTCCCGTGGAAAAAAAGTGGTGTTTCCAGTTGTACCCCTGCTGACTTCAGGTGACTGGGCTCCCTTTTTCCCCCAGTTGCACTGTGTCTAGATAGTGGAGTTCTATAAAGACCATATTTATATGCCCCTGGGGGGAGGAGACAACGGTCAGTCGGGGTAGAATTTTATAAGCGTGAAGATAAAGATTTTTATGCAAAATCTTGCGCACAGTGCCTCCAGTGATGCCCAATTACTGCGAACGTCAGGAAATTGATATTTTAGGATCTTTGCTGTACACCAGCTATGTTTGCATCACCACACCCACTATGAGCATATTATGTTAGGCTATTATAAGCAATGATTTAGTAAACCTCTAATTCAACGATTAAAATATCCACAACGATCTTAGAAGGAGCCTGATTACAAGGAAAAACTGTTCGAATTTTACAAAATGATACAGTAAAATTTTCGCCTTTTGAATATTGTCACCATTAAAATTCTTTACTGAGCAGTGTAACATTCCATGCTTAAAATTCAGTTCAATTTTACACAGTTAATCATTTGACATGCAATTTGTTACCTAACCTCAAATTTTCCCAACCTATATTTATGCCTTATAATGTGTGTCTTATGTTAAGAACTTTGTTCGCGAAGTCACTTAATTAGCAATCTATTTGACGGCATACACAGAAAAAAATTTTAATCCTGTTGAGGGCGTCGTTAGAGAGTAGTTGCAGTTCTTTTTTCAATGTATTGGCAAGCTAAGACTAACAACCTAAGTGGTCCTAAATTGCCTGTGTAATGTGATTGAAGTTAGTCTTAATCACAATCCCGTTTAGCTTGCCGTAGCCCAATCACCAATTTTCTCGTCCATAATCAAACAAAAACCTCCAATAATTTTGAAAAAAATGTAACAACTCAATGTAATGATCGTACTGCATAATTAATCGAATAATAAATAATTTTGTTTGTATGACATGACAGGGGGAAAAATATGTGTTTATATGTATGTATTCAAGCAAAAAGTGAGTGACAAAACTATTTGTTTTTTATTTTTATTGCAAACACTTGTTTTAAAATAAAATTCTTATTAAAAAGAAATAAAAATTCCTTTCAACATTTAGTGAAAAGGGAAAATATCCAGTAAATTTTGAAATATATGCAGATATTATCACTTTAGCATGTCAATGTCATTGTTTATGACCCATGACCATGTTTTGTCTCTTCAATTTGTTTATGGCGAATGCTAAGAAAAGACCAATAAAAAACTGCTACCAGCAACCAAAAGACTGCAACAGGCTGATGAATATTTTTATTAAGCGGAATCGATTAAACGATTTTCTTAGGAGATAAAAAATATTACGCAAGCAATTTGTTGTTGCATCTAATGAATTTGAAAATCAATTAGTATTTGGCACAACTAAATGTTTTTCTGTCAAGCCTGACAAGAATCCCCAAACAATTTAATTGTTATAGGAGAATAAATAGAACTTCAATTCCTCGATATTTTTTTATTTTTTGTTGTCTGTGGTAAAAATATTTTTTTATAGAAGACCATGCAGAAAGCAAAATATATCCAAGTTTACATTTTTTGTTTTTAAATACGAAGATAGACAAAGTATTTTAAGAAATTTAAAATATGTGATATGGAAATCCAAGAAATAGTAATTTCTAAAGAACCGAGTAAAATATTAATTTTGAAAATTATAAATGAAAAACCAGCTTTCAGTGGAGTGATGTGTTGTGTAAGCATAAATAAAATCTGAATATGATTAAAAATTTATGCTTCAAAATTGTAAGAATACTCGATTATCCATTAAAATTTTTGAATTAAACATTAAAAAATTGAAAAAATTTTAACAGTATTCGATTAATCGAATAAATTTTTTTTAGGAATCGAATAATTTTTATTCGCACATGTCTTACAAAATTTAAAAAAAAACAGCTTTTAACATACAAGAACATCGTCAGCTTTATAAATGTAAATTATTTTTATTGTAAAAACTGTAAACAAAAAAATTGCAACCAGTTTTGGCTTGTTTATACCACAGGTGTTCTCCGAAAAGTGCTAAAAGTGTTAATAATTAAATAAATTGCTGAAATTGTTTTCTCAAGCAAATTGCTGAATTCTGTTAAAAAATGCGTCCAAAAACTAGGATTGAGGGTATTGTAATAAAATGTGTGACAGATTTTTCAATATGTCTGCGCTATTTGATAAACTTTTATCAGTCATAATTTTTCTATAAACAATTTTTATGTTATAATTTTTCTGCAGACAATTCTCATCAGCGATGGTTTTTCTATAAAAAAAATAAACTTCTCCGGTCATAATATTTCTGTAGAAAATTAACATCACTCTGTTTTTTCTGAAATAAAAAAATTCATAATTTTTCTGTATAAAATTTGCATAAGTTATACTTTCTCTATAAAAAATTTCATCAGCTAGAATTTTTCTGTAGAGAAATTTCACTCATAATTTTTCTGTATAACATTATGTCATAATTATTCCCAATAGAATTTAGGTCAGACGCTATTTTTCTGCAAAACAAATGTTTAGTCATTCGCTAGAAAATGCTCATCAGTCATGCTTTTTCTATTAAAAAATTTCATATCCTAATTTTTCTGTAAAAAATATTCATGACTTATAATTTTGTTATAAATAAATTCATAAATTTTCTGTAGTAAAATTTTTCACAGAATATTAAATTTTATGTAAAATTGGATATAATTACAGAGGAGTAATATTATTATGCTAATGACTATAAATTTATCATGTTTCGTATACATATGTGCGAGGGTCGGTCAATGGGTTCGTGACGTTTTGAAACATGTATTTTTAGTTGGTTTCTCTATAAATTTTAACAAGCTGCGTCATTTAGTTTGCGTTTAGTTTTTGCGTCTTTCGTATCAGTAGACGAAACGATACCAAAGAGCACGAAATTCGATTTTTCCCATTTTTTTTTCTCGGACCAGCACTCAGGGGATGACTCCTATACATGCAAAATGCATTGTTCCAGAACTAGGAAATTATGTTATGGAGAGGGGGAAAGAGGGAGTAGTGTTTCAATTTGAACTTATCTACATTAAAAGTAACAGAAAAGACCTCTGGAGGGAGTTTATTTCACATACGGACTGTTCTGCTAAAAAACGAATTTTCCCTGTAATGTGTAGTGCGATTCACTGGGAAATCCACCACAAATGGATGCGCTCTCAATGAAAATCGGGTTAAACGCGAAAACGTTTGAGTAACGGGAACAATTTCTTTAGAGCACTTATCATTGCAGTAACCGTAAAACAGTGTAATACATCCTACATTACGTCGATGCTCTAGAGATTCAATAGAGTTGGATACCCTACTGTCCCGAATCAGCCTCATGGCCCTCTCCTGTACGTGGTAGAGCAACTCCAAACTATACTTTGGGGCGCCGACCCATACATGAGAGTTGTATTCCATTCTTGAACGGATATAGATGGTACAAATAGTACGAAGATCGAATGGAGTGAAGTATCTCTTACACCTTTCTTAGAAAATCGAGGCACTGAAAATCTCCTTAGAAACTTGAAAAATGTGTTTAGTTCATCGAACATAACACTAAATATTTTCATGCCAAGAACATCCAGAATTCGATTCTGTAATACCTATATTACCCATAGTAATAGATACAACACCATTTCCGAACTCAGATCTATGCGTAAGCATGCAACATTGTGTCTTATGGGCATTAAAATCGACTCTATTCACACGATCACATTCTGAGATTTTTGTGAGATCGTGATTGAGCGTATCATTCTGCTCAAAACGCAAGGTAATCTGCTAGCAACGGTCACTAAACAAAACCTAAATGACAGTTGCCTCTTGACAGGAGCAGTGTTACCATTTCAATTTATAGATAAAAAATTAAAATTTTTTTTATTGCAGAAATTAAGCTCAATAAACAAAACAAACCACTATTTTGGATGCATCCTCTAAAGCCCACTTTATAAAAATAAAATAATAGTCATTCGATTAATTAAGATAAGCTTTAGGTATTACGTTTTTGTCATTAATTATCGGTCGCCGTAGTTTACCTTTGTAAAGTTCTCCATATTCACTAAATTCACAATTATTTTAAATATTTTCTCTGTGAAAATCAAAGACTTTTGTATTTTGCAAATGTATTAAAACAAAGGCGATACAGAAACATTCAAAAAAATAAGTGAAAAAAATCTGTGTTAATTAAGAAAATTTAAATTGAAAAAATAAAATATCGCATGTGGGCGCATTTGCATAAGTATTAGTATTGCGCAGTTGTCTAATAAGCAATTGCGTTGAAAATAATTGCTAGACGGCGCCAAAGTGTCCTAAAAAATTTCAAATCTGATGAAAAACAAGAAATTGCAAGACTTTCTTAGATTGATATGTCCCAGCGCTTTTACACTCGTGTTGAAAATAATAAATTTATATCCGTGTTTAGTCCTCAATTTTTTATTTAAAATGACTATGTGGCAACTCGTACTCTGCAGCACTAATCATATTTTGTTTTGTAGTAGTGAAATATATAATCTAGAAACATCGAGTGGTTTTTTAAGGTATAAAACTTTAAGTTGATAACACTTTTTTAACTGGTGCCCATGTTTAGTTTGGTCTGACATTTCAATATGAATGCACTGACGACTGAAAAATGATGCCATATTGTGCAAATTGGCACCTTAAACTATATTGCTGTGGATCCGAATTTTCATAAACGAAGTTTGTTTAACAATGAAGCTCACTTTTGCTTGAAATGGATACGACAATAAACAAACCGCCTTATTTTAAGTGATGATATTACTGAAGTCTGTGTTGAAATTATGGCCTGGTGGAATCATTAGCCCGTAGTTTTTTAAAACCGATGCTGGTTGTTCTCCCTGTAACGTTCTTAAATGCAATAATGACCGCTATAGAACCATTACTGACTTTTTCGTTCATCAATTGAACAGCCATGATGTACAGGAATTGTGGTTTCAACTCGGCTCCGCAACATGTCACACAGCTCGTGTCACAGATCATTTATGGAAGAACTCGTTTGGTAACCGCATATTTTCACGTTTCGTAATCGTGGATTGACTTTTAAGATCGTGTAATTTAAAATGTTGAAACAAGTCATCGATAATTAGAATTCCAGATTAGGCTACGTCCTAGCCAGCCGTGGCGGCCAAATGCCAGAAGTTATATGCAAATTATAATGCCAGAAGATTTTCTTTCGAATAAAGTCAGTTTCATGACAATTTTAAAAATTCCTTTATTTTTCTATTAAGAACACAAAAAAAAATATCGTTCTTCGAAAAAATTGTCTCTACAACAAAGATTTGGATATTTTATTACAAGACTTTTTTTGAAGATATTTAAAAGATATTGGAACTATTTCATACCGCTTAAAACAGTGTGTCACTCTAAAATAAGACTGTATTAAATTTATTTTGCAAATTTGAGGTTATGAAGTAAATTGTGTGTCAAATGATTAAATGTCACGAAATAAGTTGTCATCCTTTGGCATTTATTTAGCACAAAGTTGGTAATTTGAAGCATGGAACGTTGCAAAGAATTTCAATGTGTGAAAATTTGCTATCAAAATGGCATCACTATGCTCGTAGTGGCTGTAGTGATGCAAATAACAAAGATTTCAGAATAAGCCTGGAACATCAACTAGTCGATATTTGCGAATTCTCTGCGCTACCTAACCACGATAACCAATTTTCTACTGACTACAATTAGCAAATGTTAACATCAGTGACGTTTAGTTTTAGGAAGCCAGTGCCACGAACCAGACAGCCAAACAAACAATTTAGTTATTGCATGAGAAATTTCCAGGTCGCGTAATTTCCTGTTTTGATGATGTCAATTGGCTGTCTCGTCCTTATGATTTATCGCCGCTCGATTATTTTCTCGTTTGCTATTTGAGAGACCGGTTTACATGAACAACCCACAAACAATCGACATTCTGAAGGGTGAAATTCAGCGCTGTCTGGAAGATATACGAGGAGCTTTGTTGCAACATGTGCTTCAAAATTTTGTGCAAAGAACGGATAGAGGTGATAGAGGTGTAAATTTGCCTGACATTATATTCCACTATTAATTTCCATATTTTTTCTTTACATTGGCAACTGACGATGCCAAAAAAGTGTATGTTTGGATCCAAATTACTTCCTAACCTCAAATTTGCCCACTCAGTAATTGTGACATTTATTTTAAATAAAAGTTGACATAAATTTTATTTAACCATTAATTGTTTGATGTTTACGGTTGCGTAAGACAAATTATTATCCTGTTTATTTTAAATATTTACAAACATTTTGAATCCCTAAAAATAATCTTAAACATTTTCCAAATTTTTTTGTAAAGCCTGCATACAAACAGCCGGAAAAGATCGCTTCACATACAAAACACTTGAACGTACTGAACCAAAATCTACAGATGGAGAAACGAATAGTACGAGTAGCGGAAAAGAAGAATCTGTCAACGCAGCTACAAATTATAGTGGCAGTGACAATAATAATAATAACAATAACAGCGGCAGCACAAACTGTAATAAAAAATCAAATAAAAATAAAATAAAAGAATCAACAACAAATAATAAAACAGAAGATGTCATTCACCCACTTTTGGCTCAAGCCGTTGTAGTATTGGAAACAAAATCCCTGTGGGATAAATTTCATGAACAAGGTACTGAAATGATTGTAACAAAATCGGGCCGCAGAATGTTTCCCACATTTCAAGTACGTTTAGGCGGCTTGGATCCACAGGCCATTTATATAATGATGATGGATTTTGTGCCAGTCGACGATAAAAGATATCGTTATGCATTTCATAAGTGAGTTGAGGTGTATTTTTTATAAAAAATGTTTTTCTTTTTTAAAAAAATTATTCAAAGAAAAAGAAGAGTAATTTTTTCTAAAGTTCCAGTTGGGTTGTAGCTGGTAAAGCAGATCCCATTTCACCGCCACGTATTCATGTACATCCCGATTCTCCAGCACCGGGAGCTAACTGGATGAAGCAAATAATATCTTTTGATAAATTAAAATTAACCAACAATCAATTGGATGAGAATGGTCATGTGAGTGGAAAATTTTAATTTAATTAAAATATAATTAAATTTTTAACGTTTTTAAAATCCCCCCCTTACGTTTTTCTTATCTTCTAGATCATCTTAAATTCCATGCATCGTTATCAGCCACGTTTTCATATTGTTTATCTGCCACCCAAGAACACTTCATTAGATGAAAATGAACACTCTGGCGATTTTCGTACATTTATTTTTCCCGAGACATCGTTTACTGCCGTCACAGCTTATCAAAATCAACGTGTAAGTTATTGTTGTTTTTATTTTCATTTTTGTTTTTGCTTTTATTTTCATTTTTCAAAAAATATATGATACCGAAATATGAATGGCATCTATGGAGACACTAATGATCTGCATATAATTTCATTGAGATAAATGACTTGTTTTCTTAGGTGGAAATGTATTTAAAATAAAATATTAATTTTTGCTTTTAAATAATGATATCAGTTTGTCAAAAAAAATATAAATATTTTGTGCTTTTTTACTAAAAAAAAATACATTAAATTGAAAGAAATGCATATACTCACCCACGCCGCTTGCCATCACTACACCATTTTTATGTATCACACAAATAATGGGTGGGATATTTAAGGTTAGGAAGTAAATTGGCTTAAAATACACATTTTTTTCTACAACTTCAGTTTTAGTGATAGGAATCTAAAGTAGAAAAAAGGTTTCGTGGCCCTCGTTTGAGTTGTGTGGGTTTGATCATTCACAATGAATGATCCAGGTCTAGTGAGCATGACTGCGCTTGTGTTCTTAAATTTTATTAAGCTTCATGCGTTCTGATAGTCTCCAACTCTTCAGCAAGAAGTAAGGGCTACGGCCTGCTCTCAGCTCTTGAAGTTGCAACTAGGAGTGACTGTAGGATATACGTATCTGAAGGCTTCCTAGGGCGAGGTTGATGCTACATTTCATCCACAGTGGTATGATTACCGTCAAGTTATTGCTTACACAGCTAGGTACAGATGTAAATCTTATCACGCATCGGGTAAATATCTATGCGTAGCACGTCCGCAGACGTACGCTCTTTTCAGACAATTTTGAAGCACATCTTAAAACAAAGCTTCGCTTATCTTATAAATGTAAAGCGTCAGTTGTTGGTTCACGTAAAAACGGTATTTCAAAAGGTACCCAATTATAAATCCAACGGCGCTCATGCTAAAACTAAAAGTCTTTGATGTTAAAATTAGCCAATTGTGGAAACAAGAAATTGGTTATCATGGCTCAAAAATTCACGGTGACGGCGTTTCCTTGCTCATTTTTGAAAAAAATTTGAGCGGATGATGTCGCTTGTCTCCAAACCGCACCATGTGGCCACTTTTCTTGGATTTAATGGCCTTTCGAGGACTTTTTGTGGATTTTGTGAGCCCCATATGTGATAATTTTGTGTTTACATAACTGCCCAATTGAAAATGAGCCTCCCCATTACATTACTCAGTCAATGGCTGGTCGGCTTTAACTCTTGAACGAGTTGAATTTTGTAAGTAAAATACTGCCCCAAGTGCCTCTAGTGATGGCCAATTCTTGCAAACATCGGCGAATTGATGTTCCAGGCTCATTCTCAACACTTTGATGTGTAGCAGCTGTATTTGTATCACTACGGCCACTACGTGCGTATTGTTTTTTTCTATTATCTGCAACAATACCGTAAGTACCAAATTTAGTAATTATATTAGGCCCAGCGGTTTCAGAAGCAGCCTGATTGCGAGGAAATGCTGCTTCAATTTTAAAAAGTGATACATGAAAGTTTTTACCATTTTGATAGGAAGTTTTCACAATTAAAACTCACTGCTGAAGAGTGCAACGTCCCATTTCTCAACATTTCGATTAATAAATGTCAAGGTGTTATAGCTCACTTCTTGACATTTAAGCACTTGACAAACGATTTACTTGCTAACCTCAAATTTACCTATCCTTTATATTTTTCAATTAAAAGTTTTTCAATTTACGTTGCCACGTGTAGATGCACTAAAATATTTTTATTTTTATTTTTTCTTTCATTTTAATTGTACTTCCAGGTAACTCAATTGAAAATTGTAAGCAATCCTTTTGCAAAAGGTTTTCGGGATGATGGAAATAGTGATGGGTAAGTGCTTAATTTTATTTTGAATAATAAATTAAATAAATAAATAACTTTCTTAAATTCAGTTTAAGGTGCATATAATTTGATTATTTTTAAAATTTTTTTACTTCGATTTAGATGAATAAAAATTATTATTTATAAAAAAAGCAGCATTAATAAATATAAAGATTAATGTGAAGCATACAGATGCAGCCATTTTACCGTTTGAAGGCAAATTAAAAAAATGCCTGAAACTTCCAAAAACCACCAAAATTTTGTACTACAAATTTCATTTCATTTAGCACTTAATTATGAGAAATACACGTGAAAGTAGCTCCAAAAATGAGAACTTCTTTGAACAAGTCAATTTTTTATCACTTTTTATATATTTTAACACGGCTTTATCTCGGTAAACCAAACTAAGTATCTCTTTTGTCTCTGAAACGAAGTTATAGATAATGAATAGAACACACAAAAAGCGGAACAAACCTACCTGAAAAAAATGCATCCAGTGCCTTAAAAATCGCAAAACTATCCCTTTTACCCCATGTTTCACTTTTTTTGTGATCAATAATTGGATTACTAATCACAGCAGCCATTTTAATTGCCAGCCATTTTGTTAGGAGTCAAGTGACTTACGTTTAGTTAGACGCATGAAAAACGCTTTCAAATTGTGAAAACTTATTTTGAAAATCATGGTTCTATTCGAAGTACGTATCGCCCACTACGTCAACGGTCAACATAATCGTCCATCAGAGTAATTCATTCGATTAACTATGACATTATTTCGCAGCACGTTTTTTCTAAATAATATTACACATCCACAGAGATGTCGAACAGTGCGTTCAAAAGAAGCCATTGCGGTAGAACGTAGCGTAGACGAAAACTCGATTTTGTTTTTACGCCATCGTTTACAGATTTTGCAGAAGGATCTTGTTTTGTGTGTTTATAAAATGGAACTCGCGCACGAATTGAAGCCACATAATCACCTACAAAGGCGTAAATTCGGTGAACCGCCGTTGATTTTATTTTTTCATAAGCAAATTTTGTTTAGCGATAAAGGTCACTTTTGTTAATCGTCATTAAACAAAATTGTCTTACTTGGAGTGATGATAATCCCCAAATGTGTGTTGAGAAACCAATTCTTGCAGAAAACCTCACTGTGTGGTGGGCTAGTGAAATCATTGGTACGTATTTCTTTAAAACCTCTGCTGGTTAGAACGTTATAATCAATACTGATCGCTATGGAGTCATGATTATTGACTTTTTTTATTCATCTATTGAACAATCATGTGTAGTAGCTGTGAATTAAAAAAAACCTGTGCAACATTTCGCACAACATGTGTGAAAATGTTTTTTAATGTTACGGAACCGTAAATTGGCCTCTAAGATCGTATGAATTTTTTTTATTTTAAAGAGAAGTAGCAATTCAGGCAAAAATGCCTATTTAGTCAAGTACCGTGCTACATTCTTTAGGAAAGGTATAGAGAAGAGATGAGACAGGTGGTGAATGTAGAAGGATAGTTACGGAAATTAACTGTCGTATAAGACAGCACAGTGACTAGTGACCATGCCTTCATCACTGAGCAGGCCCACCGACATTCAATTATTATTTGCAGTGAAAAAAAAACAAGGTCTTTGTTGGGAATCGAACCTACAACCCCCGTCTTGTAAGCTAGTACACTACCTACTAGCCTACAGGGGCACCTGACTTAATACCACTAGATTATTTTCTGGGAGGATGTTAAGTCGTTAGTCTACGTCGATAAACCCGAAACGATTGACCACTTGGAGGACAACATTCGTCGCGTTATTGCCAATATACGGCCACAAATGTTGTACATCAGTTGAAAAACCGTTTTGTCCATGACATCAATAAGATGTCAGAGCAGCATATCACACAGCTCGTACCACAATTGATTTATTGAAGAAAACGTTTGGTACCCGCATAGTTTTACATTACGGACCCGTGAATTGCCCTCCAAGATCATGTGATTAAGCACAGCTAGACTATTTTCTGTGGAGATAATTGAAGTCGCTAGCCTATGCCGACAAGCGTGGAAGACGAAATTCGCCGCAATATTGCTGATATACGAATGCCTGAAGACCATCATCTTTGTTTTATTCCATTTAAAAGTTCTAAACCTCTATAAAAACACCCTATATTATAATGATACTAGGCATAAGTGCGACTAAGTGAAATTAACAAATTGAAAATAAATTAATATAAAAAATTTTAAAATATTTTAAATTGTTTATCACTTCCGAATAATTTTCTTGTTTCTTAAAAAAAACAATATTTGGAAAAAAATACTTGAAAAATCCAAACTAAACAAATCATAAAAAAAATATTTGAAATTCTTTTAATGAAATCAACAAATTTTAAACTAAAAGAAAAAGAGTTTCAATAATTAAATTATGACCGCATGTTAACGATATGTTCACCCGCCTTTTGCTCTGACGGAGCAATAACTCTTAAATATGAAACGCTAGTTTGGCTGTTGGTCTGTCTGTCTATTCATCTGTCTTTTTGTTTGAAAGTTATTTGAGCACATTTTAATATTTCCTTGTTAGAAATTAATAGTTTTTTTGGGGCAAAAAATAAACAAATTTTTAATTAAATATTTATAAAAGGGCGCTTCTGGTAACAAACACTTTAAAGCTTTTTTTTAATTTCTAATAAATTAAGAATTTTCGAAAAAAAAACAAAAATTATTTATTTTCATAAGCACATGTGTTTGTAGGCAGAAACTATTTGTTTACACAAAAATAAAAAAAATTGTTTAAATCTAAAATCAGTATGCAAAAGAAATAATTATAAAATAAAGGGTGCGCAAATTTGAGGTTAGGAAGAAAATTGCTTTAACAGCACACACTTTTCTCTGACAACTTCAGGTTTTTTGCTAACAATGCAAAGTAGAAATATGGCAATTAATAATGGAGTATGTTGTCGGGCAAAGGTCCACCTCTAACGGTCCGCTCTTTTCACCATAAAATATTTTGCAACGAAGCTTCCCTGATCTCGCCAATGCAGCGCCAAATTTCATGTTTCACAGCGTCCGTTATTTTTGGGTTTTTTCCATAAGCCCCGTATTTTAAATGGCCTCAGAGAAAATTACCCACCGCCATTGTATTACAACAACGAGGTGGACAATTGACATCGCCAAATCGATAAATTATGCAACCGGGAAATTTCTTATGCAATATTTGAATTGTTTGGGTGGCTGTGAAGTCGACTTGTGAAGCCGTCTTGCTGAAACCAAAGGTCACCGATTTCAACATTAGCCCATTGTGGCTACAAAGAATTGATGACGGCGTTTTATTGCTCATTTTTTAAAAACACGTGCCGATGATGCCGCCTGACTACAAACCGCATCATATGGTCACTTTCGTTGGATTTTCCAGAACTGTTGGAAGCGACAACTTTGTTTGTTTACATAACCGCCTAATTAAAAATGAGTCTCTTCATCACCAAAGATGATTTTGTTGAAAAATTACTTGTTTTCGTTCAGATTGATTTAAACAATAATCGCTCCGCGACGAGTTGATGTTCCAGGTTCAATTTTCCAGTTTGCTGTACATCGGAGCCTGATTCGAATTTTACGGTGAAATTTTCACCATTTTGATAGTAAGAATGAAAATTGTCCAACTTTTCACTAAATAAATGTCAAAGAATGCCAGCTCATCCCTTGACAATTAATCATTTGACAGACAATTTACTTCTTAACCTCAAATTTGCCCATCCATTATATGTGTCTAGTTTTTTGTTGCTTTTATATTTATGTTTGTTTTTATTTTTGCCATTTCAGTACAACGGGCATGAATCAAATGAGCCATGAGTCACATGCCAGAATGAAACAACACCACAATGTCCAGCAGCAGCAGCAGCAACAGCACCATCAACAGCAGCACTTAAAAGCCCATATTAAAAATGTTAACACAGTGGCGGTGGCAGAAATGGAAAATAATCAAAATTCTTTAATTGCACATGCGGTAACAACATCACCCAGTCACATAAACACGACTTCATCAACACCCTCTACTGCAGGCAATTCACCTGATCTATTAAATTATCAATCAATGACAGCAACAGCCACAAATATTTTAACCGGTGGACATATGAATGGTACTTGTTTATCCCCTAAAGTAGAACATTCTCAACACAGTGCTAGTTCGTCTTATGTGGGCTTAGCATCAAACATAAATATGCCAAGCACACAACACACAGCCAATCATCTCAATTTGAATCTCAATACTCAAATAGTACCACAACAAACATCCCCTCAAGGTCATCACAATCATAATCAAATTATGACATCTGGCAATATATACTCTGCCATTGGACAGCCCTATGCCAGCGATAATAGCAGTTACGGTCCCATTTATCATCATCATCATCATCACAATGCCACCGCCCACTATCACAGCCATTCATATGCCACGCCCTATGACAAACTTAAAGTTACCAGTCATATGCGTCAAGCACACAGTATTTCTAATGCAACTCTTTGCGGCAATAGCACCACTACATCCTCCCCCAACACCTACACCATGAGTAGCTATCAATCGTTTTATGGCACGCCCCATCAAATGATGCGACCCAGTGGTTATATTGACCTAGTACCCAGATAAATATTTCTTAACTTAATTAACAGTAAAGTGCAATTAATCAAAACCAAAGAATTGTCTTTTTAGTTTTAAGTATTAAAAAATATAATTATATTTAACAGCGCAACGAAGCCTTAAAAAAGTATTTCAAATTATAATCCTTATATTTTTTGATCACAAGTATTATTTCTATATACATATAACGTTTCCTTAACAATTCATTCATTCTTATTTTTTATATCTTTTTTATTTTTATTTTTTTTTTGTAATATTCTAGTAAATTAAAAATAAAAATTTAATTGTAAATAAAATGAAAGAAATTTAAAAATTTGCTTCGATTATAATTTTTATTAAAGGGGAAGCTAAGGGGTAATACGTTTATAACTTTTAAAATCTGGATATTTAGCTTTTAAATCTGGATATTTAGCAAAAAAATTGTAGAGTAAGATTATAAATTCAGGAGAGACTAATATTTGACATTATTTGTGTGGTACAACAGTCTTGTCTAGACTAAAAAGATAAGGCTGGGGCACATAGAATCCGTTATCCGTCATACGTTGTATTTTTCAACTGACAAGTAAGTTGAAATACACGTTTTCTTATCAGCGTTGTCACAATCAATACGTCTCCGTCAACGCAAAGTACGAAAGTTGGCCAACTTTTAACTTTTGACGTACGTTGAGTACTTTGACATTTTTCATTCGCTTCTTCTTCTTGTTTTTATTTTTTTTCGCTCTATCGTAGTAAAATATTTTTAAAATAAATTATAAATAATAATAATAATTAAATATGAACTAATCTTTTAAACGGTCTTTTAAATAATTTAACGATTTTATTTTTTCGATATTTCGCTTTCCTGTGGAAAGCTTCTTCAGGAAATTATTTTTTAGATTTTACAAAAACAAAAAATTATAACAATTTGAAAAGAAAAATTTTTTTGAATTTTTCTTATTTAAAAGACCGCTAAAAGATTAGTTCATATTTGATTAAATTAAAAAAGGTCGAATAAAAATAAAAGTAATCATAATAATAATAATAATAAATAATGGAATAAATAGTACAAATTACCATTAATAGAAAGACTAAGATGTCGTCTAACTCCATTTCAAATGTGCACTTTAATAAAACTTTGCTGCAAAAAAATATAAAATAAGAAAAACAAAAAAACAGCTGATTTCTTATCCGTCAACAAAGTACTCATTAGGTTTGTTCCCGTACTCTACTTTGGGAGCCCGCGGGTTCCCAAATTTGCCCAAAAGCGTTCCCGTACACAAAGTTTGGGCAAGTGAGAGAGAATTTGAGAGAATAATATTCTTCTTCTTTCTGCCCAAAACAGCCCGCACTTTTTCTTTGGGCTGATTTGGTAAGATTGTAAATCAATCAGCTGTTACATAAAATAAACAATAAAAATTGTCAACCAGTTTTCTTTAGAGTTGAAATAAAACTTTTTATTGAAGAATGTTGAAAAATGCAAGTAAATGCTTGAATATTTTATTTATGTATGCATGACTTATATATCTTGTATAAAAAATATACTAATGATATATATATGTATATATGCATAGATAACTACATACATATGTACATATTTCCATGGACATAAAACAAGTAAACAATTTTGATATTTTATTTCGGGCTAAAAATTTGGTTTTTAGTGTTTTCGTACTTTTAAACGTTTTAGTCTCTAATTGAGAGTTCATTACTCTCATTTGCCCAAACTTTACCCAAAAAGTACGGGAACACAGCTATTGTGCCAACCTAATCCGTCGTTACTTTGACTTCAGTTGAATACGTAAAGTATAACGCATGACGGATTCTATGTACCCCGTCCTATAGACAGAGATGAAATCACGTATTCATGCAATTTAGCAACACTTAACAAATAATGATAATAATGTTTCGCTCTACAATACGTAGAGAGCTATTAGAATCTATTTTTGCTTACCGTTACTTAACAAGCCGCTCAATTATTATATCAGCGAAGAACAGTAAGCATTTACAAATTTCAGGACCCTCTCTACAGTTTAAAGGGGGTAAAAGCGAAATACATAAGTAAAAGTGTTTCTTATAGAGGTATGTATAGAATTGTGAATAGCATAAAATAAAGATTAATTTTTTTAATTGCCATGAAATTCACTTTATAATTAAAAATGACTTATGGGGATCGCCATCGGATGGCTTCGACGTATTCTAATCTGGAGATCTAATTTTCTATGACTTTATCCAACGTTTGTGGCCATATATATGCGGTTACTAAAATGTTCCTTTAATAAATCAATTGTTACACGAGCTATGGGACATGTTGCGCCGTCTTGTTGAAACCACAGCTACCCCAAATTATGATTGTTGAAGTCAATATTTTGCGGTGACCATTGACTGTAACGTTCTGATTAGCATTGTTTTTAAAGTAATACGGACGAATAATGATTCCACCAGCCCATAAAATACACCAAGCAGACAGTTTTTCTGAATGGTATCTCAACAAACACATATTCATTCAAATATAATTAATATTCATCACTAAATAAAATTCGGTTATGAAAATCGAGATCAATTGCAATTTTGTTTTATGTCCCGGGATGTGATGCAGATTAGGGTCTATCAACTGAGGAAAATATAGTTGGTCTACTAAAGCCCTCGAGGTGCATAGCGACCGATCGTAATACAGATAAAGTCAATGCTGGGTGTATGTCCATAATCTGACGGTCGTCTTACCACTGGGTGAATACTGTGTGATTCGATTTACATCCGCGCCTGGCCACGAAGCCTTAATCATATGGTGGATCTAACCACTGCATAATTTGGAACGTCATGCTCGTCCTAGAAAGCCGAAGCTATAATTCTTTGCAACAGAACTATCTAGTTGCAACTTCGATGATTCCAGAGCATGGCTGCAAATCATCACTCCTTGCTTAAGAGTTGGAGACTTTCCAACTCCTGTCCAGAACACATGTCTAGCATGCTCACTGGACTGGATCATTCACTTAGCGTCTCATTAATAGTGAGATGATCCTGGCCACCATAATAACCATTATACTGTTATGGGACCGCGAAACCACAACCACCACGATACTCCCATATAGGGGCCAACCTCAGTAATTAGCCAGAGAACTATTAAATGTCTAAAGAGACAAATAATGAACTCTGCGGGCATTACTGATTCTCGTGGGAATAAAGTGGAGTTTCCAGTTGTATCCCTGCTGACTTCAGGGGACTGGGCTCCCTTTTTCCCCCAGTTGCACTGTGTCTAGATAGTCGAAGTTCTATAAAGACCATATATATGTACCCCCGGGGGGACACTGGGTGAATACACCCGAAATGGCAATTTTAAAAGCGCAGCAAGCAGGGCGGTGCTCTCATTTCTTGCTTGAGAGCCAGACCCTAATCAAACTCCCGCTGAATCACAATGGCAACATTCTTTTGAGAATGCAGTAGGATATCGGATAGAAAAAAGAAGGCTTTAAACCACAGCCACCATTTTACTCAGCAAAATAACCGGAACAGGCCATTGCCATGCAGGCTACCGATTCCCACGGTACCAGTTCGTAAATTATTGGTGGGTTTTCGTTCATCCTTTTCTCCTAAGTTCAGGCCCCTATTATCGTAAGAGACTGGTGCCGCCTTTTACCCCCAGAGGCTACAATGTGATGGTGATCGCCAAGACTGCCTGCCGCCGTGGGATAGTTTTGGGTTCAATTTGTAAAATTTTAAAATATTGTTCAGTGTATTCATGTTGAAACTAAACTATACATAAATCAAATAGGCCGCCAGTTAAAAAGTGTTGCCAACATTGAAATTCTATATCTTCTTACAGAACACCTGACATATATTTTTTATAAAGATCTTCAATTTCGATGTCTGCTTGGATTTTCCGACGGGTTTGTTCACAAACCAAATTTGACGAGGGTCGACGGAAAACCGTACCCAAATAAAAGAAATCTTCAATTTCCTTAATATTTATATAACATACATTTAATAATAGTGTTTGCGGGCGCTACTGAATCCACGATATTTTGCAACTATTGTGACAAGATCTGGAAATTTAGGAAAATATGAAATGATATGCGAGAAATAGAAATCAGTGAATCTGAAAGAAAAGTAATGAATAGTGCCTTTAAAGTTTTTTAGACATACAGCGAGTAAACAGCTTCTTTACGCTGTAAAAAAGAATTTACACGGATAGAAAAGTCTTAATGTAAGATAATTCAATACACTTAGCTGAAATTTTAACACAAAAAATCATTTTTAAAAAACCTTTCGACCTTAATGTCATTAATTCAATACAAACTGTCAAAAAATCATTTCAACTTTTTTTAATATTTACTGTTTATTGCTGTGTAGTCAAATAACAGATCAAATGAAGTTTTTGACACATTGACACAAAAACTGAATTGTCTAGAAAACAAACAAGAAACAAAAACAAAAATCCGAATGACAATGAAAAGTCATTAGCTACACATGCTTCATTGACATTTACATCCGAATTCGTTAGCAACAAATATGCGTGAATAAATAAATCTTTTGGGGAGCATTTTAAATGACAACAAAAAATATATGAATTTTGCAGGAAACTTTTTAAATAGAATAAAAAATGACACTTTAAATAAATTAACGCTCACGTTAACTAAGACAAATTATGAATTTCGGTAAAGTTGGAAGCTTTAATTCTTTTCTAAAATAAAATCAATCGCAAGTGCATATTTTGTTGTTAGATGACTTTCCCTTAAGCTAATGCCTTACCCATTTACATGGGTCATAAAATTTTAAATGTACACTGCAGTTCATTTAAATAACAACAGTGATAGTCATTACGAAAAATTGATATTTAGATAAATGTACTATAAATCGCTTTGTATGTGCTTTCATATTATATTAAGTGACCACACTGGTTTAAGAAAATGGGTAAAGGAAGAATGAAAAAAGTCCCGTTACGAATTTAGCGGTCAAAGCCTACTGGAATGCCAAAAAAATTTACTTTAAAATAGTTCATATGAATAACAACAGTTGATAATTTTTAATATTCTAAAGCGAATAGGCTGCGCAGATTTTTCAGTCTTATTTAGTTTGACAAATTGCACTTCATAAAATAAAAAAATTTTAAAATGAGACGAGGAAAGTCATTATCATTAGAAGAAAGAGGAAAAATTGAAGCCTATTTTGAACAAAAGTTGTCCTTTAGAAAAATTGGAGAGAAAATCGGAAGAAGTGCTCGTGTTGTCTTCAATTACATAAAAAGTCGGGATTCTTATGAGAAAAACATGAAAGGAATACCAGCAAGTGTTTTATCGCCAACAGACAAGCGTGAAGTTTTAAGAATTGCGTCTAATTCCTGTGATTCCGTACCAAAAATTAAGGCGAAAGCCAGAGTTTCAGCAAGTATTTCGACTGTTCGGCGCTGGATAGTAAATTCTCCTCATATTCAGAGAATGAAACTTAAGAAAAAACCTGCAGTAAAAGCCATTCACAAAGAGAAACGATTGAATTTTGCTGAAGTTCACATGACGTGGAAAAGAGAACGGCACATGGTTGTCTTTTCAGACGAAAAAAAATTTAACCTTGATGATCCTGACGGGTGTAATTTTTATTACCATGACCTGAGAAAAGAAGAAATAATATTAAGCCGTCGACACAGTCGCATTGGTGGAATTATGGTATGGGGTGCCATATCATACTATGGCAGTATTAAACTGCAATTTAAAACAACAAAACTGAACACAGAACAATATAAAAACATTTTAGAAAAAGCTTTTGAGGAATGCAGCAACATTTTTGGACCTTTGCGTTGGATTTTCCAACAGGATAACGCTCCGATACACAATGCTAGAGCGACAAAAGCCTGGATAAGTGACCAAAATGTGACGCTGATGGAATGGCCACCTTACTCACCAGACTTAACATAGTGGAAAACGTTTGGGGATGGATTTCGCGGAAGGTTTATGAAGGAGGTAAGCAATTTGAAGACGTTCCATCATTGGTCAATGCCATCGAGACCGCTTGGGACGAGATTTCCCTAGATTACCTTAAAACTTTCTACGATTCCATTCCAAGTCGCATATTTGAGGTTATAAAGTACCATGGTGGCAACACTTCTTACTAATTGTTAGAGAACATGTGAAACTTAATACTTCTTAGCAATAAAACCTAATTTTGTGAATATTTTTTTATGTTTTCCATACTTTTTTTTGCGTTGTTATTCAAATGAACTACTTTTTTTTTAATTTTTTAGCAAGTTTTTTTTTCAACATTAATTAATTACTTTTAATTACAAAAATTTAAAAAAATTGTCAATAGTAATAATAAAAAATAAAACAAAATATCTAAAAAAAAAAAATGTTATATCTTTCTTTTGCTTGGTTGATTAAACTCCGCAGTAACATACAAATTTTTTTGCTGTTGTTATTTAAATGAACTGAAGTGTATGTCTTATAATTCATATTAAAGGCTAACCGAAGGTAGGGCATCAATGGTTGAAATTGCATAAAAATTCAGTTTTTGTTTTCACTAAACCGTTTTCTATCACAAATACTAAAATGAAACAGCTTTCTATCGAACAGCTTTCTTTCTCATTAGATTGTAAAAAATTAATGGTGGCAACCTAATTTTCTTAAAAAAAATCTTACAGTGCCAGTAGTCCATTTTCAGTTCCTGCAAATATTTAATCTTGTTAAACAGTTTGGAACCTTTTTTGAACACTATACTTAAGTTGTACTTCTTCAAAGTACCTATATAAGCTACACTAGGAGAACTGTGATTTAATGTCGAAGAACCCAGCCTTGTTGGCCTATGCAATTTGGTAAATGGTTAGTTTTAGTTACAGGCAACACTGTACAATAGCTGCGCCAAGAAGAAATTTTTACCTGCTCTAAAACCTCCTTAGGTTAGATGATTGTGCCCATGTACAAGCTGCAGAGTGGAAAATGGTACTTTAGCGCAAGCTGACAGCATTCAGATTATCGTTTTATCAACAGAATGATATCTTATAATTTAGACTTATGTTTGCCAAAATATAATGGTTACAGAGGTAAACGAATGATATTTGCGTGATATTGGCGACCGTCGAATGGGTCGCTAGACATCAAGATTTACTAAAAAGGAAACTCATATAGTCGATTAAAGTTTTATATTTCGAATTCCTTACATAACAGTCTCGAACAGCACTCAGAGCTATGAGTCAAATTCGCCGTCCCAGAAATTCCTCCTGATTCGATATAGATTGCTTTGTTCCAAATATAAATCCAGTATCTGAAATACTCATAACGAAAACATAATTGTTTAACTGCCTAATTAATTCTATAACATTCCCCTGTAGGCTAGTAGGTAGTGAGTGTACTAGCTTATCAGTCTGGGGGTTGTGGGTTCGATTCCCAACAAAGACCTTGGCTGTTTTCACTACAAAAAATAAAAATTGATTACCGGAATTGACTGCTCAGCAATGAAGGCATGGTCATTGGCCACAGAGCTGTCTTATACGACTGTTAATTTCCGATAACATGGGACTTCTAGAAATTAAAGCTTATCCGGTAGGCTAGTAGTGTACTTTAGCCTACAAATCTAGGGGTGGTTATTTTCACTACAAATAAGAGCTTGAAGGTTATGTAACTATCATTTTACTTTCACCACCTGTCTCATCTCTTCTCTATCCCTTTCCTAAAGAATGTAGCACGGTTGTGACTTAATAGGATACTTCTCTTTAAAAAGAAAAAAACAAAAAAAAAAAAAGAATTAATGGAATGATGGACTAAAGCTATGATTTCTTAATAGCTTTTAGGATAGAAAGGTAACCCTATTGTTTACGCTGTCATATCTATCTGTATGCCATAGCCCACTATATTGGGCTACAGTGATACCTCGGGTTGCAACTTCAGAAGCACAGCGCGAAGAGCCATGCTCCCACTTCTTGCTTGAGAACTAAAAAATTTTTAAACTCACGGAAAAAGCCGCACCTAATCACGTTTCGGAGGGTCTCACCAATAACCGGAACAGAGGCCGTATCCCCTGCTGGCTACTGCTTCCAGTGGTACCAGTTGGTTTTACTCGTCAGTCTTCAAAGGTTCTTATTTTCCAGTTTCAGGCTTCTCCTTGCCTAGGCGACTGATACTGACTTTTACCCCCAAAGGCTACAATGTCGAGGTGAGGAAAATGATAACCACGAATGATTGATCTATCGGGAAGGTTTTTATAGTAATGTGACTTTAACATATCACATCCTAAATACAAAAGGGTCACAACTCAAAATTTGCCAAAACAAACTTTTTTTCCATACATTAATCTATGGCAAAAATTTCTTTCACATCACTATTTTCTTTAACTGGGAAAATACAGTTATGTCTATTATTGTGTTAAGTGTGTTGTTTCTGCATGATGAACTAAAGAGAATTATTTTGCGAAAATTTTAATATTTTGATAAGGATTTTTCAATGCTAATAGACAGAGATTTAGTATATAAATATATGTTCGCTATAAAAATAATTGTGAACAATAAATTAAAAAAAATTTAAGGGTGTTTACATAGAGGCAGTGATTTTGACAAATATAGCATTGTTTTTGAAGATGGTATAGGCACAGGCTTGAACTTCGTACAAAGTACACATTGCTACGAATATAAAATGACATAAAGGGTATGCCGATATTAACCTAACATATCTTATAGTAAAATACCAGACAGACACAATAAATTTTTAATAACAAAAAAAGAATATAAAATTAGATTTGGAATAGAAAGGAAGCTTTCGTGTATAAGTTGGACTAATTTTATTATTAAAAAATATTTAATATGGGAGCAGAAGTTAATGTAGTTAGATAATGATAAATTCGTAAGTGGAAGAGACGGTCGGATGACTTCTGGGTCAGGGGCGTTAATGGGTATGGAGTTTTGCCTTAAATCTTTTTTGTTTTGTGTTGCTATCTCGAACTTGGCAAGAGGATTGAAACTTCTGGGAGATAAAACCTAATGAGCTGAATATCTCGTCAGCCGTTTACACGTAGACTATTATATAAGTAACGAATTTTTTTACTTATTTTTGTAGTACATATACTTAAAATGTGAAAAACAAATATTTTATTTAAAAAAAAAACAACTGTAACATAACTTTTAACACGTGCCATTTTAGAACAGCAAAAATGAATACAAAGTATTAAATAGGAGGCGGAACAAAAATAAAACAAAATATAAAAAAATAAAACAATTAGTTAAATTTAAAAAGAAAACGAAAACAAATCACATTTTCAGTTTAATGACAAGGTACTACAAACGACACGATTTTTTGTGGATTTAAATTTAAACCAAAAAACATAAATTCTAAACAAAATGAGAAGAAGGGGTGTATGCTTGACTTGCCAACATCAAAGATCGCTCAACCACTTGAATATGAAACACAAACAATAAATGTGCACTCGACTACAATACTCTGCAATAAAGCAGAGTCTCTGGCTGTCCTACACTATACAAATGTCCGTCCGTCTGCTGAATGTGCAGCAACATAAATTCAATCAAAAAGAAAAAGAAACAAACATTTAAGTGTAAGTGTCAAGAATGTGTTTCAGATTTGAACACAATCTGTTGTATGTGTTGCAACTTGCAACATAGAGATAAATATAACATCTGATATTGGTAATTTTGGGCAATGAGATGTGTATTGTACCTCATTGTTTATACTCGTACACATACAACTTTCTCAATTTCAATATTCAAAGTGATTATTTTCACAGGCTCAAAGAAGTAGATATTGTAACATCATTAGAATTTATTTTGAGCAGAATTATGTTTTCAACAGACACTTAAAGGGCTTTAATCATATTGAATTGTAAGACTTAAATTTCTCTTAATTGTTTTTCAACTTACGTGCAAATAGATTTTAAAAGGAATTTATAGAAGGAATACCGTGGAACTTGTTTTCACAAATAATGAAACTATAATTAAGAACAGTTCAGAAATGGAATTAATTTCATGGTGGCAACCGCATATCACTCTAATGAAATTTCAAAGTTTTAAACATAATTTCGCTTTTTACCAAAAGTAGGTAATTTCCTTGAGGTGAAAATAAATTTTGATTAAAGAAAAGTGCAACAAATTAAACATAAAATTTTTTTAAAGGTTTTTAGAAATTACTGCTGTACAAGTATTTTAATTAGTTTTAAACAGTTATACGGCACAGCCTGTCTATCAGTCAGCAGTTACTTAGTAGCACTGTACATTGTAAAAATTAAGAATTTTCGCTGTAGTGAAAAGAAATGAAAAATTATCTACAAGAAAATTATGACATACGAAATTTTCCTATAGGAAAATTATTACATGGAATTTTTTATAGAAAAATTATGAGATGACTTTTTTCTATACAAAAAAAATTGTGAGTAAATAAAATTTTCCATATAGAAAAATTATTACATGAAAATTTTTTATAGAAAAAATATGACGATGAAAATTTTCTGTAGCAAAATTATGTTTGATAAAATCTTCTACAGAAAAATTTGAATTGATGCAAATTTTCTATAAGAAATGATGATGAAGAAATTCGTTAACAGAAAAATTGTGAAGTTGTGGCCAAAGAAAATTATTTAAAGAAAAATTATGGCAGATGACCTCTTTCAAAAAATATATTGTGACTGTGAAATTTTTTTGTAAAAAAATTATGACTGATGAAATTCCTTATCGAATAATGATGACGGATAATAATTTTCAAAAACAAAAAAAAAATAATGATGGATGATAGATGTCTACAAAAAAATTATGACAGGAAATTTTCTACAGGAAAATTATGACTGATGAATTTTTTTTATAGAATAATTATAAAATGTAATTTTCCCATTGAAAAAATGATTGAGTAAAATTTTATATAGAAAAAAAAAATTTTTTTTTGGTACTGATGAAATTTTTTTATAGAAAAATTACGAGATGACTTTTTTCTATACAAAAAAAATTGTGAGTAAATAAAATTTTCTATATAGAAAAATTATTACATGAAAATTTTTTATAGAAAAAATATGACATTTTTTTTAGAAAAATTATGACTGATGAAAATTTTCTGTAGTAAAATTATGGTTGATAAAATCTTCTACAGAAAAATTTTAATTGATGCAAATTTTCTATAAAAAATGATGATGAAGAAATTCGTTAACAGAAAAATTGTGAAGTTGTGGCCAAAGAAAATTCTTTAAAGAAAAATTATGGCAGATGACCTCTTTCAAAAAATATATTGTGACTGTGAAATTTTTTTGTAAAAAAATTATGACTGATGAAATTCCTTATCGAATAATGATGACGGGTAAAAATTTTCAAAAACAAAAAAAAAAATAATGATGGATGATATATGTCTACAAAAAAATTATGACAGGAAATTTTCTATAGGAACATTATGACTGATGATTTTTTTTTATAGAATAATTATAAAATGTAATTTTCCCATTGAAAAAATGATTGAGTAAAATTTTATATAGAAAAAAAAATTTTTTTTTGGTACTGATGAAATTTTTTTATAGAAAAATTACGAGATGACTTTTTTCTATACAAAAAAAATTGTGGGTAAATAAAATTTTCTATATAGAAAAATTATTACATGAAAATTTTTTATAGAAAAAATATGACATTTTTTTTAGAAAAATTATGACTGATGAAAATTTTCTGTAGTAAAATTATGGTTGATAAAATCTTCTACAGAAAAATTTTAATTGATGCAAATTTTCTATAAAAAATGATGATGAAGAAATTCGTTAACAGAAAAATTGTGAAGTTGTGGCCAAAGAAAATTCTTTAAAGAAAAATTATGGCAGATGACCTCTTTTTATAAATATATTGTGACTGTGAAATTTTTTTGTAGAAATATTATGACTGATGAAATTCGTTATCGAATAATGATGACAAATAAAAGTTAAAAAAAAAAAAAAAATTAATAATGGGTGATAAATATCTACAAAAAAATTATGACAGGAAATTTTCTACAGGGAAATTATGACTGATGAATTTGTTTTATAGAAAAATTATAAAATGTAATTTTCCCATTGAAAACATTATGACTGAGTAAAATTTTATATAGAAAAGAAAATTATTTTTTTTGCTACTGATGAAATTTTTTTATAGAAAAATTGGGACTGATGAAAATTTGTTTATGGAAAAATAATAGAAATTTGAGAGTGCAAAATAAATATATTGTGTCTGATGAATTTTTTTTATTTAAATTACGATGGATGAAAATTCATATCGTAAAATTAAGACTGATCAATATTTTCTAAATGCCATCTGGCAAAAAGAGTTAGCAATAATATCTTCAAAAAAGCTCTTATAAGTTTATGATCATTTTATATTATAATATGTTTGTACTTTAAACATAAATATAATTTAACAAAGTATTTAATATAATAAATATGAATGGAGTTTTTATAACAACAGTAATATAACTGTATATAAATTCAGTCAGATTATGGTTACCTCAACCATATTTTAAGTTACGTGTTAAAAGTTATGGTCGGTGAAGAAACTTATCATGATCGCTACTGAAACTTTCATAGATGGCAAATAATCAGTATTTTGTGCAAATGTGAAATATTTGAACCATGTTGTAAGATCGTATCTTTAACTGCTAAATAATTTTCAACCTTCGGTTACTTACAGTCATAGTGTTATCATGGCCATTTTTAAATTCATTAGCCCGGATGAATAATGTTTTAAATGCTAAGAAAAATATGTAGCATGGTCAGGACTAGTAGCTTGAAATTATTTACATTTAATTCTTTATCGGGGCTATCAGTATGTGTAAATTTGGTTTTAAGGAGCCAATGCCGCTCTTTTTATAAAAATCGTAAATCATTTTATTTTTTCCTTATTAGTGTCTAGCGATATATTCAAGATGAATAACTGTGTAGCAAGTAGTAGCTATAAAAGTTTTATTATACTTTAATGATATACTTTTTGAAATAACGATTCCATTCTTTAAAAACACTGAACCTTTATTACTATTTTTATAGATCATGAATATTTATTAATAAAAAATACTGAAAAAAAAGGGAAAACTCAAGTGTTTCTCTCTTCGCTTATGTTTAATTTCAATGACAGTGTAATGTTAGGCTTTGACTAAACACCAAGATTTTTTTTATATTAATCGTGTTGTATTGTAATTTGAAACTTTTCGTTTCTTAAAAACAAAAACAATTTTATATAATGCAACAAAGCTATAATTGGAGAGAAAGTGAAATGGTGTAATGTTGCAAGTTATACCTACCGCACTGCACATTATTATATTTATGTTAGTAATTTCGTTATTCACTCATTCATTTATTCAGATCCTGACAGTGGCTGCAAACTAATTTAATATTTTGGCATTTACTCGACGGGATGTCCCAATACTTCACTCATTTCTTACTTTTAAGGACGAAAACGAATTTGTTTTAGTAAAACTGTGTCTCATATTTTATGCATGAAATATTTTTTCAGCATGTCAAATGATTTATGATAAATAAACAAATTATTAGTGGATTTTAAATGAGGGAAGAAATTGTTTACATTAGATATTAATTTATCAGCATACTCTTTTTTGAAAAACTGTTTCTTATCCAAATGTATATTTTGCCCAACTAAATAATTTCCACTTTTTTCAAATTGTTATAAATTAAAAATTTTTATCTCTAAAACTAAGAGATTTTTTTAAACAGCTTGATTTAGTTGTTATCCGAAGATAATCCTAAAGAGATTTTTATGTTAAAGTAATTTTTATTCGAATAGCGAATAAAAGAATTAATTAAATATAATCATAAACGATAAAAAGGCCTTCAAAAATGAAAATTTTCAAAATATATTCGAAAAATAATGTGTGGTCAAATAAATTGTCTCTCAAGAATTGAGCTGCCATCCTTTGACATTTGTTTAGTTACGCATGGAACGTTACGTTTTTGCACAAAGAATTTTAATTATGAAAATTTACTATCAAAATAGTGAAAGAATCACGGTATCAATTTAGAAAATATCAATAGCTTTCCCTCATAATCGGGCTCCTTCTGAGACCGGTGTATGTAATTTAACCGCTAAATTCGAGACTCATGGTATTTTTGGTAACAATAAACCCAAACAATAAATTAATTAAAAAATTAATTTAAAAAATATTAATAATTTAACAAATTTTTTTTAAATTAAATTCCCACAATGCATTGTAATTGGATTAATTTTATACACATTCTTTACGTCAGATATGATAATTAATAATAATATTATACACAGAGAATTTTGCCAATTTATCATTTTTTAATGGCCCTAATTATGTATTAGATTTACTGCAGACTCAACTAAACCCATTGTAAACATGGATCAGCAAATGGAAAATCAAACTCAATATGGAAAAGTCATCACATGACATTTTCATTACGAAAGGGTAGCTGTCCTGGTGTTAATTTTTATACTATATGGTGGTTTTGTTAAAGTCACATTTCGTAATATTTTCGGAGAACATAATCGCCCTCCTGAGACCGCTATTAAGAATTTGGTCTTTATATTAAAGTCGATAGGCGATAGGATACAAAATCTGCGAACACCAACACATGTTCGACCGGGTCGTTTAACTAAAAATTACCGCAGCCGTGAGCCACAGTGTTAAAACAGATCCAAATTTATTAATGCCTCGACGTTCTCAACAATTGGGGTTATCCAAAACCACCACATTGCGAATTTTGCACTAAAATTTTACTTTAAAGCCTTACAAGGTTCAACTGGTGCAGATTCGCTCAATTCATTCAGGAACAACCGGCTGGTTTTTCTGAAAAAGTCATTTTTTCAAATTAAGCCCATTTTTACTTGTCAGGCTTCGTCATTAAACAAAATTATCACGTTTTGTCTTCTGAAAATCCTAAAGTGATTATTGAGAAGCCTTTGCATGATTAACGTGCGCTATGTGGTCTGAAGGTGTTATTGGGTCGTTTTTTTTCCAAGATAAGACTGGAAATGCGGAACGTTTAAAAGATCACGTTATCGCGAGATGCTAACAACTCAATTTTAGCCTATTATTGTCGATGTGAATATCACTGACATGTGGTTTCAACAGGACGGTGCCACATGTCACATAGCCAATGAAACGATCAATTTATTACAAACCAAATTTCCCGATCGCATAATTTCACGACAGCGGCCAGCTATGTTAAGGACAGACTCTATACGGAGCCAATCGTTTCGATTTCAGCCTTAAAACTCAAATTCCGTGATGTAAATAATGAAAACGGCTGGACCGATTTGCATGAATTTTTTTGTATGCATTTGGGTGGCGCCCCGGGTAGTTTAGATTTGCAACTCGGTCCAATAGGACAAAGGGGCGTGGTACCTCCCATACAAACCACAAATTAAAAATCTATTATTTCTGCTCCTGATAACAGTATTTAAACAGAATTTGGTATTTATGTTGAGTGAACATACTTTAAGTTCTGCTGCAAATATAGGCGGGATTTGATAAAGACGCGTGGTACCTCTCGTACAAGTCTTCTTTATGTATATAATACTACTGTATGTGTGTATGTCACTGAATAAATTTTTTTTGCATGCGTTTGAGTGCTACCTTGGATGCTTTACATTCATAAACCAGCCCGGCAGATGACGCTGCAATTGGTATCTAGGTTATTTAACTACACTGCGACTACACGACTGGATCGACTTGAATGAATTTTCAAGTATTCATTCATTCAATGCATTTAATTTTTTTGTGCGCTGTGTTTTGATATTATATGGTCGCATTTACGTGAATATTGAGCATTGTTTACTTCAGAAATACACACACACACGCCATAAATTCGTCGACAACCGCCAATTGCGTCCACTGTGCATTGGCGGATGACGGCGAAAGGCCCAACGTAACATGGACTCGATTACTGCCGCCGTTAAAACCATCGCAGTGGGCATCGAGATTATTTGTTTGCATTTCTTCTCCCCGGGGGCACATGATAGTCTTTTTGGGACCTACTATTCCATTTAGACTGGTGTCTTGCGGGGTAAAAGGGAGCCCAGGCCCCTCAAAGGCTAGTAGGAGTCACCTGGACAATCCACATATTTCCACGGGAATCAGTTGCTCCAGAGTTCACTAATTGTCTCAAGAGACAATTAGCTGTTCTCTGACTGGTTATTGAGGTTGGCCCCTATATGGGAGTATCGTGGTGGTTGTGGTTTCGGACCCTCGTGAGAGTTTGTGGGTCGGATCATTCAAATTAACACAATGAATGGTTCAGGTTCAGTGAGCATGAATGCTGTCGTGTTCTTGATAAAAAAGAGCTTCATGCGTTCTGGGCCAGGAGTTGGAAAGTCTCCAACTCTTTAGCAAGGAGTGAAGGCTGCGGCCTACTTCGGGCTTTCGAAATTGCTACTAGGAGTGACCGGAGGATATACGTATTCGATGGCCTCCTAGGGCGTGGGTGATGTCCAATCAACCAAGTGGTTTGACCACCATCTGATTATGACTATATAGTCGGTGCAGATGTAAATCAAATCACGCACTGCATTTCTTCTTTGCGATCTCACAAATTTGTTCTGAATTCAAATACATTATATGTATGTATATACGTATGTATATATGTATATCAATGATATATCTTTGTTATATGTTGTTCTCATTGGAGTTCAACATATAGCATGTTAAATTTTTCCTATTTTATTAAATTTACTTATTATCCTTGAAGGGATAGATTGTAAATAAAATCTTAAATGCGCGATTTCCAATATCAACTTAACTCTTGATAAATTGCTAAATTTCAGCACATTAGTTTATATATCGCAGTGGTTTCTCTAAAGAGAATGACAAATTTTTAGCAGAGAGAAAAAACCGTTTTTAAAGCTTCTGTGAGTAGAGAAAATGTAATCGATTTCTTGCAAAAATTGAAAATGGAAAAATTTTGAGCTGACTCTTTTTGGTAGAAACTACTCTATCAAATTCAATTACAAATAAAACATATTAAACTGAAAATAGAATTATTAAAACAAAAGTTAACCAAAAAAAGCAAAAAAAATGTTTATAGCTAATGAAAATAAATAAATGTCCAAGTGAATAGAAATAAATGGCAAACAGCAAAAATAAAAATAAATATAACAAACATTAAAATTAAACAGAAATGGATGGAGGCACCTAAACGCCTATAAAAATTACACCAGGCAGATATGACGAATCTTTTTGAAATTGTTGTTGCTTTGGGAATGCATGCCTATACAACCTTGTCATCGAACACATTAATATGCATAAATACGCACACTAATATTTCATCACATTTAAGTGTTAAAACAAAAGCAGACAGTAGGAAACAAAAATTTAAAGCCATAATTCAGTGCCGCTTTTATTCTGCTTGATTCAGTTCCCTGCTATTCTTTAACTGTATTTTGCAAATTTCAACTAAAACACCACACAGTGGCGCATGTAAAGAAAAAAAAAGTGCGTATAAAAATAGAACTTCTAAGCTACTGAACGGATTTGCTTTAAACGAAATATAGACTGGTCAAATTTAAGGTTAAAAAGTAAATTGTCTGTCAAGGATTAGATAACAAGAATTCAGCTGTTAAAGCCCAAGGTTGCCAACTTTCACACTATTAAGAGCTACCCTGTGCCGACACAGAGTGTTTTCAACTATTAAAGCACATGCGTCCTCTTCCATAGGCAAATTTGAGGTTAGGATGTAAATTGGTTTAAAACAACACTTTTTTTATATCTTCAGTTTTATTGATACGAGTGTAAAGTAGAAATATAGAAATTAATAATGAAATATAATATCGGGCAAATGTCCATCTCTGACAAAATTTTGAAGCACACTTTGCAACAAAACTTTGCTCACCTCAGTAATGCAGCGTCGAGTTTCACCTTTCAGAGCATCAGTTGTTTGTTTAAGTTAATCCGGTCCGGCGGACGAAAAATTTCTCATACAATAACTGAAATGTTTGGGTGGCTATATGGTTTGTGATCCAATCTTGCTGAAACCAACGGTCACTGATGTCACCGTTGTTTGTGGTCACAAAAAATTGGTTATCATGCGAGAGAATTAACGGTGACGGCTTTTTCATTTTCAAAAACATGCCGGACGATGATATCGCCCTGCTGCTTCCTTGCTCATTTTCGAAAAAAACCCGTACCGATGCTGCCGCCTGACCCCAAACCGCACCATACGCTCACTTTCTTTGAATGTAATGGTTTGAGGAGGACTGTTCGTGGATTTTGTGAGCCCGCCTAATAATAATAAAAGAGTTCATTCTCAAATGTTCGACGCAAACAATAGCCGCTCAGTTTAGTTTTTAAATGAGTTAAACTTTATAAGCGTAAAGATTTATAAGGTTGCGGAAAGTGATTTTAGTGATGTGAACGTCGATGAGTTAATGTTCTCCGATTATATTAAAACCTTAGTGTACAGCGGCCCCATCCCCCGGGGGGTGGAGAAAGCAACTACATAGACCTGTGCAACTGGGGAAAAAAGGGAGCCCAGTCCCCTGAAGTCAGCAGGGGTACAACTGGAAACTCCACTTTATTTCCACGGGAATCAGTGACCCGCAGAGTTCCGTTATTTGTCTCTTTAGACACTTAACTGTTCTCTGGCTGATCATTGAGGTTGGCCCCTATATGGGAGTAACGTGGTGGTTGTGGTTTCGCGGCTCCATATCAGTCTATGGTTCTATGGTGGCCGGGTTCATTTCACCTTTAATAACACCTACCTGGTGAAATGTTCCCAGATCCAGTGAGCACGCTAGACATGTATTCTGGACAGGAGTTGGAAAGTCTCCAACTCTTAAGCAAGGAGTGATGATTTGCAGCCCTGCTCTAGAATCATCAAAGTTGCAACTAGAAAGTTCTGTTGCATAGAATTATGGCTTTGGCTTCCAGGGACGAGCATCACGTTCCAAATTATGCAGTGGTTTGATCCACCATCTGATTAAGGCTTCATGGCCAGGCGCAGATGTAAATCTAATCACACAGTTGTACAGCGGCCCCAGAGTTCAGCTTTTTGGAACTTTAGTTTTTTTAGCTGTTTTCTGACTGATTATTGAAGTTGGACCTTCGGGAGTATCGGTTTGTAGTGGTTGTAGTTTCGAGGACCTCAATTGAGTTGTGGGGGTCGGATCATCCACAATGAATGGTCCAGGCACAGTGAGCATGATTACGGTTGTGTTCTTAAATTTTATTAAGCTTCATGCGTTTTGGACGAGGAGTTGGATAGTCTCCAACTCCTCGTCCAGACGCGGCCTGCTCCGAGCTCTTGCAACTAGGAGTGACTGGAGGATATATGTATCTGAAGGCTTTCTAGGGAGAGGATATCGCTACATTTCATCCACACTGGAATGATCAACCTTCAGGTTATGGCTTACACAGCTACGTACTGACGTAAATCTTATCACGCATGTACAGTGGCTATGTTGGGCTCACAACAGCAGTCTTAGAAGCAGCCCCATTACGATCTAAGGCTGCTCGCATTTTACGAAGTGATGCAAAGATGCACAGTATCTGTTTGAGGTAGAATGAAGATGTCTTCTAAAATAAACTACCACTGGATTCGATATTAAATATTTCAATCCAAATCATGAGTTTAATAAAACGATGCACAATTTTTGAACCGCACTGTAAAATATTTTAAATCTTATAAAGTACTAAAAATAAATATATAATTCTTCCTACAGCATGCGAAGCAGTATATTTGAAAATATTCCTGGGTTTCTTTTTTCATTAATTTAAATTTATTTTTTTTGTTGCATGAATTTCCATTTTATTTTTATTATTTAAAAGAAAAATTACTTTCGTATTCCAAAAGTAATTATGCGTATAATTTCCAATGAATCAAGATTCAAAATTGTCTGGATGTGTTTTCAAATATTTGTTGTCTGATATCAAAAAAAAAAAGAAAAATACACACACATTGACAAGATGTGGCTTGGCTTGTGGCTCGGTCGATTAGAACGCTTCATTGGTTGGATGTGTTGTTCGTCACATTATGTTCAAAGGAAGTATTGTTTTGCCTTAATGACTTGAAAGTGTTAATTGAAAAACAGAGCAAAAGAGTATATGAACTTTAATTTAATAAAAATTTACTTTTATTTTATTTATTATTTATTTTTGTTTTTAAAGAATACAATTATTTTAATAAATATTTGGTGCAAATAGTGGCACTAAGCTTAACAATTTAATATTTAAAGATGAGATAGGTGGGTAAATTTGAGGTTAAGAAGTGAATTGTCAAATGATTAAATGTTAAGAATTGAGCTGTCTTTCTTTGACATTTATTTAGGAAGAAGTTGGGAAATTTTAAGCATGGATGTTCCATTCTTGAGCAAAAAATTTTAATTTTAAAAATAGTAAAATTAAAATGTGGGTTCCATCACATGTCGATATGCTCATTAATGAGATCAGCACTCGCAGCAAATGAAGAAAAAATCAAAATTCTCAATGTTATAATTCAACACATACAAAAAGAAAGCAGGGCTTAATACCAATATAAATACAAAAGCTTTATTTAATCCACTAGGTAAAAACCACAAAACTGCAACAAAAAGAGAAACTACATTATTCGTTCGTCTTAAAATGTGCCATTGCAAATTCTTCCATAAACATATAAGTATTTGAGAAAACTGCTTCAACTTGATGCATAACTTGCAATATGTCATTAAATGTATTGCATTTTCTAGATGAATTCTCTCAATACTACGTCCATCTATGCATCAACTCCACCATCTGATCTGCTGAAGTAAATTCGCTTAAAGCCAACACATTTTTGACAACTTCAGTTTTATTGGCACGAATGTAAAGTAGAAATATGAGCATCAATAATGGAATATAATGTCGGGTAAATATTCACCTCTAACACGTCGACATACGTCCGCCCTTTTCCAAAAATGTCGAATCACATTTTGCAACAAAATTTCGTGTATCTCGTCAATGCAGTCCAGAATTTCATCCTTTAAGGCATCAGCTCTTTGTAAATTGTACACTTAAATCCTGTCTGTAACAGAAAATAATTCAGTGGATTTATATCACAAGAACATAAGCGCGTAACTGAAAATGAGCATCCTCGTTGTTTTCTTTCGGTTTTTCAAACAGCCAATTCAGAAACGTTTGACGTAAACAATATTCAGTCGGCTTTAATTTTTGAAGGAAGTGAACTTTATAAGCCTGAAGATGAAGATATTTTTGCAAAATATTGCGCAAAGTGCCCTCTAGTTATGCCCAATTATTGTGAGCGTCGACGAATTGATGTTCCAGTATCATTCCCATCACTTTTTTATACAGCGGCTATGTTTGCATCATTAATATATTTCAGTGTATTTTAACACATTTTAGTACATTTTAATATATTTTAGTGTGTTTTAATATATCTAGTGCATTTGAATTTATTTTAGGATACTACGAGCGTATTTGTCTCTTGATTTTATGTCTCCAACAATGTCCACTTTCTCAACTTTTTATTAAATAAATTTCAAAAAATGACATTTAATCATTTGACACACGATTTACTTTCTAGCTTAAATTTTCTCGCCCCGGTATACTTAAGTTTTTATGACCTTTGATGGTTCTTAGTATTCCTTTTTTCTAAAAACTTGGTGTGCATCGATAGGAAAGTGAATATAAAATTTGTAAATTTTTCAGTTTTTTCAACGCTTCGAAATTATCCAAATTGGTCCCAAAATTCTCACTTTTTTTTTGAATGGATACGTCATTTGGAGTGATGATAATCCTCAAGTGTATGTTGAGATACCGTTGGGAGCCTCGAATTGTCCTCCAGGATCGTGCGAATTAGCGCCACTAGGCTATTTTCTGTAGGGATATGCTATGTGCTAGTCTACGCCGAGAAGCTCAAAACGATTGATCACTTTAAGAACATTTGCCACGTTATTGCTGAAATACTGCCATCGAAAAAAGTACCTCCAAGCCTCCGTGCCAGCCGTGGCAGTCATATGTTAAATCCTTTCAAATAAAGCAAATTTCAGGTCAATTAAAAAAATAATTTCATTCTATCTGAATAAAAAAATACATACATAGGTTACCCCAATATACAGCTCCTACTTCTAGAATATATATTCGGCGATTAATCGACAAACGACCGGAACGACCCTACTCGTAGTCGGCCAAAGGTTGTTAGCTCAGCAACAGTTGTATCAAACGAAAGTTGTTGCTTATAAGAACAGCAGAGCTGTTACAACAACAACCTCCAAATGAAATTTTATACTCAAAGTGGGGGAGTGATAAAAAAAGTATACGACTCATAATATGAGTTGAGTATGAGTTCTTATCTGTATTTCTCCCTTAAGTTACAGAGAATATGTCCTAGTGCTAGAGTAAGATGCAGAGTTGTCACGCCTTCGATTTGTGGTGATTTTTTTTCATTATTCCGATGATATTTCGATTTGTTTAAGAAATTTTATTTTATCGGTGAAATCAAAAATTGCCATTCTACTCTTGCTGTTGAAGTTTTAAACGGAAGGTATTTGACATTTCACAATATTTAGATAAAGTGGTACCTACTGTTACGGATTGAGAAACCAGCTTGTCTACGAAAAAATAAATTGCATAGTCTGATTACATTTAATTTTTAATAATAGCAGGCTTCCACTCTGGCCTTCTTTGTAATTTGCTTTCTTATGCGTTTTAACACTTCATTTCTGTTTTGTAACAAGTTTCCATTAATTTATTGGTATTTTTAATCTTTGCACATAAAATAGAAAAAGAAGTTTTTTTTTAACTTCATGCTCAATATTAAATTACAACAAATTAATATAATGTAAATTAATTTTTCAAAATTTTACAAGCATATTTAATACTTTTATGGCAAAATTAAAGTTTTATCTGCAGTACAAAAGTCATTGCAATTATATCATCTCTAATCATGATTTTTTTTGTTTTAAACTTGGCAGCACTTAGAACAACCAAAACAACGCATTTGTCAAAATCATATGAAAATTGTTGATTTCATCAATTATAGGTTTTTTTAACAAAATTATTTTATTTTTGTAATATTTATTAAAATACAATCAATTCATATAAACAAAAACAAACTTAAAAGCAATCATGTCAGAAACCAGTGAAATGACACCTTCTACACCGGGGGCAGGAGCATTAATTAACTTTAAAACTCACAACCATGCTATGGAAACATTTAAAAAACCCAGTTCTTTAACAGTAATAAAAAAGAAACCAAAGCCCAAAATCTTAACAGAAGAAAAATATATTGAGGAAATCTCAAAAATCATACAACGTGATTTCTTTCCAGACTTAGAAAAATTAAAAGCGCAAAATGATTATTTGGATGCCATGGATCAAAAAGATTATGCTCGCATGGAGTCTATAAGGGCTAAATATAGTGGCAGGAAGCCTACCGAAGTAAATAGAAGTAAGTACTTATTATTACCATGGAAAAAAGAATATTTTTCCAAAATTTTATTTGTAGACATGACACCCGATACATTTGAAACACCTTCCAGCTTTGGTGAAAGGACACCAAGAAACAATGAGCCAGCAGAAACATGTTACTCTACAGGTGTACAATCAGTGGCCCCATCAACAAAATCAACGAAAAGTTCTGTTAAATCTATTAGCGACAAACATTGTCTGGATTCATTTTTGCAATCTTATACTAGTGAGGATAATGACAGTTTCCAGAAAATCATAGATACAGCTGATGAGAAATTAAGACAAAAATTTTCCGTACTATACAGTGAGGAAACATTATCAGCAGAAAAGCTACAAAGAGCTTTAACATTGCCCACCATTGAGCAACAATTTGAAGCACCTGATCCAATGCGCAAAATTGAAACTTGGACCTATCAAAATAAAAATTCCATAATGTATACACCAGATGGCGTAGAATTAACGGAGACCGAAAAAATTGATATGGCAAATCGAAAGCAAGCCATACAACATAATGCCACACGTTTACATGTTAGTCCTTTTGAGGGCGTTAATAGGCAAAAGACAGAACAGCCTCGTACCGAAGCAATAGCGACGCTTGGTGAGAGAGTAGATGCAGATGGTACTAGTTTAAGTCAGACAAATTTGGCTTCACAATTAAAACGTTTTGATTTGGTAAAGACACCCTCCCCACGACCCGGCGAAGCTTTTTCACCTCTTATGACTTGGGGTGAAATCGAGGGCACACCGTTTCGCTTAGATGGTTCCGATACACCTGTACGCTCAAATACTGGGCCCTCGTTTAAAATCAACGAATCTTCACGTAGAGAAACCATTGCCTTAGCCTTAGCTGAAAAGGTTGGTGAAAAAATACGCGCTCAAAAACAAAAGGCCATGGACACAGCCCGCCGTAATATCTCCTCTCCCTTTATACGTTCGAATATTGAGAGATTGGCCTCTATGTCACCAGCTGCTAGAAATTTGGCTACTTCTAAACTGGGTTTACGTACGACACCCTCCATAGTTACACCGCCACCTATACGCACGCCCTCTTTAATTAAGGGTAAAACGAAAGCTATTCCAGCTAACCCGATTTCAACAGCCAAAAAGTTTATATCGGCTACATCGCCGGCTATCAAGCCTAAGACTCCCAATCTGATGAATAATACGAAATCGAGTACCTTAACAGATGATTTATTACAAATCCCAACAAAACGTTCAAGAGCAGCTGATTTTTTTTAGAATAATTTCATTTAGAAAGCAAATATTTTAATAAAATAAAAGCCATTTTAGTAAATTTTTTTGTTTCAAAAACAATTTTCTTCCGGATCATTGGTTAAGCAAATTAATTTTTGTGTAAAAAAGGACATTAATAGGTTGACTTCTTATTTATGCGGTGAGCAGTTATACCAGTGAAAGAAATTATTAAGAGATGCCCCATACCTGGAGTATCTTTTAAACATTAATAGGAAGATATTGTAAATTTTACCTCAAACTCTATTGCCAAGAATTTGCTTTCTTTTTTAAGCCACTGCTTCAGAATAGATGTAATCATTGTCGTTGCCAGTTTTTGAGAATAAGATTTAATAAGCTAAATATCTTAGAATATTATTTTTTTTATTACAACAAGCACCGACATTTATTAAATTTGTATATAGTTATATGTATGTATGTATATCGTATAAGATTATGTTAAGCACCATTATAATTACATTAAAATTATTGAAAAGTTACACAACTCATTTCAGGATGTTGAGCTTAGATATTTGAGCAAACAGTTATAAGAGCAATTATGGAAATGAAATTAATCCCAGTAATCAACATGATCGCCCGATTTGAATTTTTGTTCCTTTAAAATATTTAAAAACTTTACTGTAGTTTTCTCAGTGGTCAACATGGTTTTTGTATCACGTTGCATTTTAAAGATGTCATGTAAATCTTTGCTTATAGTGGCATCTTGTACATAAACTGTCATATCGGTATCAATAGCACCCGGTGCATAGCTTAACACCACTGTATCAGTATCATTTTCTTCGGTGGCAAGTACACCAAAATACATATCACGAGCAGCTTTGGCCGAACAATAAAAACTCATAGAGGCAAAAGGTTCTATGCCACATTTGGAACTTATATTTACCACTAGCTTCTGTACAAAAGCAAATACTTTAAAGAATTCAACATTTAGGGAAATAGTAGAGAAAACATTTGTATAGTAATACTGAGTCCAAATATTTGTATCCGACACATCAATGGCCTTCTTAGATACGTCGCCCACAGTGCCGGCATTATGTATAATAAAAGCTCTTTCAAAATTCGAAATTTTTTCTTTAGATAGTACCAAAGAATCAGTCAATAGCTCTTGAAATTGCTGAGCTTTAACTGTGGACAAATCGACTGAATAAGTAAAAACCTTTAGATCTGTACGATTCGATTCAATGGAGGCTTTAGTCTTCTTCAAACCATCTTCGTTGCGTGCTATTAGGATAACAACAGAGTTAGCCTTTAATATTTTGGAAACTTCTATTGCCATGGTCTTGCCAATGCCACGAGAGGCACCGGTGATAAGAAAATAAGTTTTTTTATTTAAATCAAGCACCATTTTTTTGCTTCGGAGTTCTTTCACTTTTTAATCACTTGTTGAATCGTAATAAAATTTTGCTTTCTGGTTTACATAAATGAATCTGTTCAAAACTTGCTTTAAATTTACACATATACATGCATGCATACTTACATACATATACTAACCAAAAACAGATTAAAGAACAGAGTTGTTATACCATTGGTTTGTAATATCTATTATCGATTTAAAACAGATGTGCAAACTGTTGCAAGATAAGTGTTATTTTGAAATTTTTTTCACTAAAAATATTTAATTGGTTTTTTATAACAAAAAAAAGTATATTTAAAAATCGTAAAATACCTCTTTTGCAATTCCTTAATATAGCATATCTTCAGTACAGTGTTATTATCTATTTTAAGTCACACTTGCTTTAAAACTTTTTATTTTTAACATTAGGAATTTATTTAATGATAATTTTTATATTTTTAATAAAAATTTTCATATATGTACTAATTTAATTCGTACAGCCTAAAAGTGTGCTAGGATTTATTTTTCTTACCAATTTTAATTCCATTCATTTTATAAATTTTATCAATTTGAGCGCGCAATTTTTTTTTTTTTTTGGATTATTAATAAAAATTTAAAGACACCAATGAGAGGAATTGTGTTATTATTCTTTAAGCGAAATATAACTTAAATAAAATGAAAATACTTTTGGCGGGTTATTTATTCGACACCTTGGCATTTGCTCTTGGTACACTAGAAGTAGCTACGTGAACTGAACAAAACGAACACAACATTTGTCAACCAAAGTTCTTGGTATACTTCTATACTCATTTGAGGTTCTTTGGTCGTTCTCTTTTATTTCATTGCCCTCCACCCCTAAACACAGTTTCCACCAAGTATGATTTATTAAACGGCCACTAAGTTTTATTACATCTTCTTTTATCTTTATTATGAAGTAAAAATCTACATAATTAAATTAAATTATATACCCACCGAGGTCCACTGCTTTCACTTATGTTCTTTCATACATTTTTTTTGTTTGTTTTATTTTTACTATCATCATACCATTAAAATACGAAAATATTATATATACAAAGATTGAGAGAGTACTAAGTATTATTGCAGCAAATAGTTAAACAATTTTATAAAAAGAAGTACATTTAAACTATATTAAAAGTATATTAAAAGTTTAAGGAAAAAAAAGATAGTTAAAACCTTAAATCTACATAAAATTTTGTCCGAAATGATTTTTCAACATTGATCTTTTTTCCATCTCCATTATTGAGAATTGGTAAACAGATCAAACCTATAAATTTCGAATCAAATCATAGTCCGAAGATCTGTTGCGATGATTGAATCTTTGTGTCAATTTGCAAAATAGCGTTTCAAATAAATCTCCCTTAAAATTTCTGTGTAACTCCATTGTGGAGTAACGCCTATGTAGATTATATATAATTTTCAAGTTTTTGTTTTGTATAATCTGCAGCTTCTTCAGGTAAGTCTTTGCACATCTAGTACACCATATTTGACAACTATAGGACACAATTGGTCTAATACACATTCTATAGAGCAATAATTTGTTTTTATGATGAAGAGTTAATTTTCGATTAAGTAGTGGAAAAAGAGCTCTTCCACAACTGATAGCTTTAGCACAAGTTTGGAGAACGTGTTGCTTAAAACTCAATTTTTTATCCAACGTTATCGCTAAAAATTTAACGGAGTCTAACATTGGTATTTCCGCCCCCAAAATGGATAGTCTACGCTAGGTATTCGCTTTGGCGATTTGTCAAATGGGAATATGATTGCCTGTGTTTTCATATCATTCAATTTGATTTTCCAGTTTTCAAAAAATCTTTTAATTGCAGTTAAAGCCTTTTCCATTTTTTTAATGATTGCGTTTGTAATTTTTCCACTTGCTATTAGAGCAGTGTCATCTGCATACAGCGCTGAGGATTGATCTCTTAGTGTTTTAAAGTCTGATATGTATATGGAGTACAGAACAGGGGATAACCTTGTGGTTCTTTCATACATTTCGAAAATCAGAAAGCAAAGGAATTTAACATTAGTCTACCACAAACCACTTTGCTTAAAATTGAAAATTTGTTTGTTAAATATTGATGAAAATAATTATTTAGGTAAAATTTGTATAGTTTGTAATATTTCGATTTTTTTAGAAAATTTTAAAAATTATATTGTAATTTTTAGTAAGTTAAATTTTTTTGTCGTGAAATTTTAGTGAAAATGCAATATTTTGGTGGAATTCCGATTATCAAATAAATTACAGTTTTTTTTTCTAACATTTTAGTTTCCAATACAACAAAGCAAAAACAACCATACAAAACGAGCCTACAAAAAAGATACAACATGTGAAAAACAAATTTTCAGTAGCTTCTTCGAGACTTTCGCATACTGACGACGAATTGTTCAATTACAACACAAAAAACTAATAGCCGATTTTTTTATGAATTAAAATTTTTTGTTTTAAACTTAAAGCGGAATTTTTTTTTAACAGTTTTTATTTGCACAATTTAAAATAACAAGCAAATTATATAATGTTTATGAGAAAAAAACATAACTGAAATAACTTAAAGTGTCGAGCTTAATAGCTCAGTAAAGGCCGGTGCACATAGAATCCGTCATGTGTTATACTTTGACGCATTCAACTGAAGTCAAAGTAACGACGGATGAGGTTGGCACAATGAGTACTTTGTTGACGGATAAGAAATCAGCTGTTTTTTTGTTTTTCTTATTTTATATTTTTTTGCAGCAAAGTTTTATTAAAGTGCACATTTGAAATGGAGTTAGACGACATCTTAGGCTTTCTATTAGTGGTAATTTGTGTTCCACTATTTATTCCATTATTTATTATCATTATTTATAATTTATTTTAAAAATATTTTACTACAATACAGTGAAAACAAAAAAAAACAAGAAGAAGAAGCAAATGAAAAATGTCAAAGTACTCAACGTACTTCAAAAGTTAAAAGTTGACCAACTTTCGTACTTTGCGTTGACGGATACGTACTGATTGTGACAACGCTGATAAGAAAACGCGTATTTCAACTTAGTTGTCAGTTGAAAAATACAACGTATGACGTATGACGGATTCTATGTGCCCCGGCCTTTAAAATGACAATGCTTGTATTATTTACATATTTACATTATATATTACTCTATTTTTTAAAGGGCAGGTCAATTACATGTACCCTTTTTAACCTGCATATTCATTGCTCTCGTCTAACAAGTTGATGGCTAGCACGTTAGAATGATAGCTTATACGGTTAAGATATCTGTCGCTGAAACGGTTAATTTCTTCCTTGATCGTTGCGATACCATGATCTTTATGAAAAGCGGAAATGATAAAAATTTAATTAAAAAATTTAATACTAGATAGCCCTAGTTACTAGTGCTTTAGTGCTTAAGACTTATTATAAATTAATTATAATAGATGGAAAAATAAATAAATAAATAATTGAACAATTTTTAAATCCATTTTTTTTGGTAGCGGAGCCTCAAAAGATCCATATTTAAATTGAGATGATTTCATAATAAATTCCAAACTTTTTAGTTGGTAATTTGGAATTTGGATCTCAAATGAAATTTTGAAAAAAACCGATAGTTTTTACTTTTGGGTTGCGCATTTTATATTTTTAATGTAAATTAAATTGTAATTTAAATTAAAATTTTTTTGCTAAAATTAAATTATTTAAGTGAAATTTGGGGTGAAAATGTGACATTATGGTCTATAGTTCATTTTCCTTTTAATTTTCCGTTGTGAATAACAAAACCAAAAAAAGGAAAAGTAGAAGCACTCGGTTTTTTGTTATTGGAGTGATTTTATTAATTTTCACTAGCAATATTCCCGTGACTACACCTGGCAGATTAATGGAATAGACGGACATTGACAAATTGCCTTCCCTGTGTAAAAGGACCTAAAATATTCATAATTCACCTCTAGTAAGGTGTCCAAAGGATTTAATTTGAATTTCACTGACGCATGCAAGAAAAATGAAATTTTTTTATTCAGATGAGCTCTTCTTTAGGAAACCACATCGCGGAAACTCAGAACTCCGAGAAGCTTAGAGCCATCACCAACTCAATTCAGCTGATGGCTAAAACATTACGGGGTGCCCGCCGGGAAGGTATAAATTTGTTTGTTTATAATTTTTGATTAAATGAAGAAGAATGGATCTTATATTGATAAATGTTTTATTTAATGCCCACAATAATGTGTGGAATACAATATCAGATAAATGTACGCCTCTGTTAGCCTCACAAATTATACCCCTTTTGAGCACATATTTCATTATATTCTCACACATTTCACGCGGTATTTCATTAATTTCATAAAGAATATTTTGTTTGAGTTGCCCAAGCGTTTATGGTTTGTTTGCATAAGCATTGATTTTCAAATATCCCCACAAAAAGAAGTGCGGGGCAATCAAATCAGGCGATTGTGGAGGCCAATCAACATCACTATTTCTTGAAATAACTTGTTATGGAAAGAGGTCTCACACTAATTCTATTGTTATCCTGGTTGTATGCGATGTGGACCATCTTGTTGATACACATGTTAATCAAGCCCAAAGCATGCAGTTGTGGTGTTAAAAAGTTTTCAATCATATCACAATATCGCTCCCCATTCACAATTACCTTTACGCCGTTTTCATTTTCAAAGACTTAAGGTTTTGTAATTCCTCCTGACCAAATTACACAGCAGACTGTCACTTTTAATGGATACAAAAATGTCTGTTGAATAATTTAAAGGTTTCTCATCCTCCAGAACCGACTATTCTGTTTATTCACTTATCCATTTAAATGAAAATGTATTCATTATGATTTTTGCATGATAATCGGGGTTGCCATGGGCGAGCTGTAACATCCTATTAGCATATGTACAGTGTGTAATTGAATTTTATATGGAAACAAATGTAAATCATTGTGCAAAATTGTAGCCAAAGTTGTTTTTTGAAGAACAAGCTCCTGTGTTTTCTTGAGCAGCAGCAAAGTTTTTAGCCGATCTTGCAATACGTTGTGGTCCATGCTTGGGCCTATCAATTACAGACCCGCTTACTTCGAAATCATTCAATACACGATAAATAGTGCGTTTTGTTGGCACGTTGTTTCTCCTAAATTATTTCACGTAACTTTCTCATCGTCACAGTAATCGATGACTGATTTTGATAAAATGTTTTAACGTTTAAAACACGTTGGTTTATCGAATATTTTTCCATAATAAATTTGCTTCGTGTCACGACTGCCAAATATGAACTATGAAGACTAATATTAACAAAAATTGCGCCAAAATAAAGTAGTATACCCTCCCGGCGGAAACCCTGTACAATTTAATTAAATGAAATAAATACACAACATTTTGTTTCTTGTTCAATGAAAAAGATTTGATTATCCAAGGAAAAAATGATGCGCCAGAATTTTTTTCGAAATAGAAAATGTGCGTGATAAAGCCTATGATTTAAGAAGTAAATAAATTTTATAAAAGGTTTTTCATTTAACGAAAATGAATTGAAACGGCGAAATATTTTTACAAAAAAATTCTTTTCATTGTATTACCTTCACAGAGCAATGAAATTCTGGAAATTTTTTATTGTAAATATTTTTGCTTTTACGATTAAATGCCTTAAAACAAGTCATTGATAATGTTTTGTTACTAGAAATTCATTAGTTTATTTATTTTATATTTAAAAGTTCTACTTTAGAAACTAAAAACTACTACGTAGTGCTACGTCATTATTTCGACTCAAGGTAAATTATACAAACTGTACTTTTAAAATGAAAACAAAAATACCAAACAGTTTATGTCATAAATCCTTGAACATTTGTCTAACAATTAGATTTTGCTTTAAATTTCTTATTTTTATTTTGCCAAACACACGCCTCCTTATCTTTTAAAATAATAATATTTGTTGTTGTATAACCAGAGTGTTGTTTTGAATAAAAATCTTTAGTTTTCTACTAAACATCTTCGGCCATATATAATGGACAAGCATACAAAGTACGAGTATGTTAAAATCTTATTAATTTTAAATTCATTGAACTATTGTGCACATGTCTCTTTAGTGTTACAGTGTTGAGAATTGAGTAAAAAACTATTTGTTATTAATAAATTCTTAAATTTTTGAAGTTATTGAGGTGCTCTCAATGGAAAGATAATAAAATATAATGGGTTGGCCATTTGGGGTTAGGAAGTAAATCGGCTTAAAACACACATTTTTTTTAACAACTTCAGTTCTGATGATACCAATGTCAAGTAGAAATATGGGAATTAAAAATGGAATATAATATCGGGCAAATGACTACCTTTTGCATGTCCGCTTTTTTTTAGCACATAGCTCAAAAATTCGCTTGCTCCTCAATGCAGCGCTGAATTTCATCATTTGGAGTGTCAGTTGTTTGATAAGATTTACGTCTGTACCTAGCCATAACCAGACGGTGGATCATACCACTGTGGATGAAATGTAGCGTCATCCTCGCCCTAGAAGGCCTTCAGATACGTATATCCTCCAGTCACTCCTAATTGCAACTTCAAAAGCCCGAAGCAGGCCGCAGCCTTCACACCTTGTCAAAGAGTTGGAGACTATCCAACCCCTGAGCCAAAACGCATGAAGCTTAATAAAATTTAAGAACACAACCGCAATCACGCTCACTGGACCTGGGCCATTCATTGCATTCATTATGAATGTTCCGACCCACACAATTCAAACGAAGTCCTCGAAACCACAACCACCACGATACTCCCGAACGCCCATTCTCAATAATCAGTCATAGAGCAGCTAAAAGGCTAAAACGACAAATAGCTGAACTCTGGGGCTTCACTGATTCCCGTGGAAACATATTGAAATTATCCAGTTGGCTCCTGCTAACCCTGAAGGGGACTGGGCTCCCTTTCACCCACTTTGACACATGTAATGACGATGAGATTCCGTCAAAACATATCAATGTGCCTCCGGTGGGGACGCACTATACGGTCATTTCCTGATAAGATTTACATCTGCACCTGGCCGTGGGCCTTAATCAGATGATGGTCAAACCACTGGGAATGAAAAGCAACGTCATTCACGTCCTAGGAAGCCGAAGACTATTTCTAGCAACAGGTCTTTCCTAGTTGCAATTTCAGCGGTTCCAGAGCAGGGCTGCAAACCACTACTCCTTGCTAAAGAGCTGGAGACTATCCAACTCCTGTCCAGATCACATGGCTAGCATTCTTACTGGATCATTCACCAAGTAGGTGTGATTAACGGCGAGATGATCCTGGCCACCAAAAACAATTCCTGTTGGGGCCGCGAAAGCACAACCACCACGATACTCCCGAAGGCCCAACCTCAATAATCAGACAGAAAAACAGCTAAAAGTCTAAAGAGACAATTAGCGGAAACTCTGGGGCTTACTGATTCCCGTGGAAATAACGTGGAGCTTCCAGTTGTACCCCTGCTGACTTCAGGGGACTGGGCTCCCTTATACCCCCATTAGCATAGGACTAGATAGTCAAGAATTCTATAAAGACCGATAAATACGGTCAACTGTGTGATTCGATTAACATCCGCGCCTGGCCATGAAGCCTTAATCAGATGATGGATCTAACCACTGCATAATTTGGAACGTCATGCTCGTCCTAGGAAGCCGAAGCTATAATTCTATGCAACAGAACTTTCTAGTTGCAACTTCGATGATTCCAGGGCAGGGCTGCAAACCATCACACCTTGCTAAAGAGTTAGAGACTTTCCTACTCCTGTCCAGAACACATGTCTAGCATGCTCACTGGACTGGATCATTCACTTTGCGTGTCATTATCAGTGAGATGATCCTGGCCACCATAATAACCATTATACTGTTAAGGGGCCGCAAAACCACAACCACCACGATACTCCCATATAGGGCCAACCTCAATAATCAGCCAGAGAACAGTTAAGTGTCTAAAGAGACAAATAACGGAACTCTACGGGTCACTGATTCCCGTGGAAATAAAGTGAAGTTTTCAGTTGTACCCCTGCTGACTTCAGGGGACTGGGCTCCCTTTTTCCCAGTTGCACTGTGTCTAGATAGTCGAAGTTCTATAAAGACCATATTTATGTACCCCCGGGGGGACGATAAAACGGTCAGTGCGTGATTTGATTTACATCTGCACCGACTATATAGTCATAATCAGATGGTGGTCAAACCACTTGGTTGATTGGACATCACCCACGCCCTAGAAGGTCATCGAATACGTATATCCTCCGGTCACTTCTAGTAGCAATTTCGAAAGCCTGAAGTAGGCCGCACTTCACTCCTTGCTAAAGAGTTGGAGAACACGACAGCATTCATACTCACTGAACCTGAACCATTCATTGTGTTAATTTGAATGATCCGACCCACAAACTCTCACGAGGGTCCGAAACCACAACCACCACGATACTCCCATATAGGGGCCAACCTCAATAACCAGTCAGAGAACATCTTTGCCTAAAGAGACAAATAGTGAACTCTGGGACAACTGATTCCCGTGGAAATATGTGGATTGTCCAGGTGACTCCTACTAGCCTTTGAGAGGCCTGGGCTCCCTTTTACCCCGCAAGACACCAGTCGAAATGAAATAGTAGGTTCCAAAAAGACTATCTTGTGCCCCCGGGGGAGATAAAACGGTCAGTTTGTTTGGATGTAATAGTGTGTTGAAAATTGTTTGTGGATTCTTTGAGCCCCATATGCGCCAATTTTGTTTGCGTACATAACCGCCTCATTAAAAAATGAGCTTCCACATCACTTAAGATGATCTAGTTACAAAATTTAAGGAATTGATGTTCCAGGCTCATTCTCAACTAATTGCCAAATTGCCGCAATGTTTGCATCTCTACGAGTGTACTGTTTTCGTCTATTGTCAGCAATAATCCCGTGACCCTTGAATTTAACGATTAAATTACTCACAGCAGTCTTAGAAAGAGTCTGATTTCGAAAAACTGCCCGAGTTTTACGAAGTAATACAGTGAAATTTTTACCACCGGTTGCGTCACCTATGACTAGTTTCTTTAACTTAAGTGAGAAAGTTTTCACATAATAATATTATAGTCATTTGGTTTAACGCACACACACACACACATCACTTTATATATCAAAAATTACGAGTTACTTTAGCTCACCCTATGTACTTAAATTAGAAACTTTCATTAGTTAATACCATAAAATACATTATTTTTTTAGCTCAGCCGTGAGACTAAATGTGAAAAATGTCTCCCTCGTTAGAGAAACGGAATCGAATCAGAGTAATACCTTATGCGCTAAATTAACCAAACTAAACAGTTTTAGGCGAATATTTTTAAGCATCGAACACTAAAAGAATTAAGCGACGCTTAAATTTAATAAAATGGTTGTCTGGAAAACTTTGGAGATTAAAAGACGAATCTAACATGTAGTTGGTTACCCCCTTAAAAGAAAATCAGCTTTCTTAGGCTTCAATCGTATTCTGTGTGATAAGATTAGCAATAAAAATGTTATTTGGAAATCTAACTTTGAAATCTATTTTTAAACATGAAAAAGCAGATCCTAAACACTGTGCCTCACAAACGGAATCAACAACTGTCATCCGCATTCTAAGAAAATCGCAAATCTTATCTCTTAAATATTGTGAATCTGAGTTCTATACCAAATCAGTATTTGCCCATGACAACAAAATTTAGTGAAATAAAACTTTTAATTGGATCCAAAAAGTTTACTTGCGAACCTAAACTGCTAATAAGAATTCAGTACAGTAGTGCAGTCGTTAGTGGAATAACGCATTTTATTGAAAATAACAAAAAACATATTTTATTTTAAAACAAAAGAAATAAAAACATTCAATTTAAACTAAAAAGGAAGAAATCAAATTCAATTTTATTTAAAATAAAAAATTAAAATTTGAAAGAATATCAAAGAAAAAGTAAAATAATGTCATCAAAAAGAATGGACTTGAATAAAATATGCTTCTTTGTTCTGAGTGGTGTTGTCAATCCCTTGGGCAAAGAATTGGCAGTTGAAATGTGTCGTCGCTTTAAGGCAGGATCTGTCGCCATGCTTATTGACGAAGGGGAACAAAATCTGCAGGAAATACGCAAAGAAATTGAATCGTTAGAAAATAATATTGAGGTCGTTTGCTGTAGTTTAAACGACTGGCAAAACGCCGGCTACAATTTATTTTGCAAAGCACTTTCCACTGTACTCACCCCTAAAAACGATGCCAAGAAGCCCATAGAATTCGCATTTATCGTACACAATGAAGGCAATGCTGCTACCCATGTGCTAATTGAACCTGAAAATAATGATGCCTGGCAGTTGTACGTTCAAAAGAATTTATACGCTCCCATTGCTCTCAATCAGATATTTATTAAATCCCCCCAACTTCAGGGCATAACAAAATTAATTGTCAATATCAGTTCCAGTCTGTGGGTTCAACCGCTGGCTTTCAAATCAGTTGTTTGTTCCAATAAGAAATCACGTGATATGTACTTCCGTTCTGTAGCCGCCGAAGAAGCTAATAATGATGTTATTGTCATGAACTATGGACCTGGCATTTTCCTTACACATAAACCAGTTTACGATTGCAACAATAATATGATCGATGTAGAGGATTTAGTGGATGACGAAAAAATTCCTAACATATCACGCGTGCAGCCCTTACAGTCTACTCTAAAACTTATTAATATTCTAGAAGAAATCTCATTTATTTCCGGGCATGATGTTGACTACTACGACACTTATAACTTATGAGTCGCACTATATAAATATTATCGAAAGTTTTTATCGATCGATAATATTTATATAAAATTCAAACAATTTTTATATTTAAACTATGCTACGACTATTGTTATTGATACAGTGATACATGTTTTGATGGAGATTGAAGAAATTATAAAAAGTTTCATTAATAATAAAATGCTTCAAATAATTCTAAGTGCTTTCACTTGTGAGGAGCACAAAGAAAATCCTAAAAATGAAAATCTATTGTTTTTTTCTTTTCGATTAAAATAAGAACTTGTTCTTTTAGCGATGACAGTTTTGAATTGGGATTTTTGTTAAACATTTTTATAACTTGTGTGGTGTTTAAGCGTCACTGTCTTAAGCTGGCACAGAAAAATTAATTTTGAAAACATTTTGTTTTAGTGATTTCTATCTGTTTGGAAGATTTTTATTGGAAGACCTACTCGATTTAGTTTTACCAGGCGAAGTAGCAAGTTCGATAAACAACAGTTATTCATAATTTGCCAAGACAAACAAAACACGCCTACAGTTGCCGGAAAAATAATAACAGTGATAAGCGACTTAAATATCGCATAACATAATATAGAATGGGCAATTTGAGGTTAGGGAGTAAATTGTCAAATAATTAAATATTAACAATTAAGTTGCCATCTTTTAACATCATAGTAAAAAGTAGGAATATTTTATACTCCTGAACAAAGAATCTTAATTGTGAAAATGTACTGTTAAAATGTTGAAAATTTTCCTATATCACTTCATAAAATTCGAGCAGCATTTCCCTGTGCCGCTGTGCGCAATTAAATCGCAAAATTTAGAGCTACAGGCAATTTGCGCAATATTCTTTTTCATCTTCACATTCATAAATTTCATCTCATTAAAGAATTAAAGCTGACCGAACATTGTTGGGGTCGATTGGCTTTTTTCAAAAAAATTGTCTTTAGAGATGAAGCTTATTTTCATTTAGGCGATTATGTAAATAAACAAATTCGTCGTATATGCCTTACAAAATGCACAAATATTCCGCGAAAAACCATTACATCCAAACAAAAAGGCCAAATAGTACAGTTTGTGTACAGACAGCATTATCGGCCCGTATTTTTCAGAAAATAGGAAAGCAAATGACGTCATCGTTAAGTTTCTGCGCTATCAAACCATGATAACCAATTTTTAGTGGCCACTATTGGCTAATTTGACATTAGCGACTTTTGGTTTCAGCAAAATGGCGCCATATGCCATAGACCGCCAAAAATTCAGTTATTGCATGAGATATTTCTTGGTCGCATAATTTTTTATTTGGTCATTTCAATTGGCCGCTTCGTTCTTCTGATTTAACGTCGCTGGTTTATTTTCTTTAAGGCCATTTGAAGAATCGGGTTTACATGAACAATCCACAAATAACTGACGCTCTGAAAGATGATATTCTGGGCTGGATTGATAAGATAAACGAAGTGCTTCAACATTTTGTGAAAAGTGCGCATATCTGCTGATATACTAGAGCTGGACAGTTTCCCAAAATCATATTCCGTTATTAATTACCATTTTTCTACTTCACATTGGTATTAATAAAGCTTAAGTTGTCAAAAACTAATGTGTGCTTTAAGCTAATTTACTTTCTAACCTCAAATTTGCCCTTCGTATATATATATATATATATATATATATATATATATATATATATATATATATATATAATAGAATTACCTTGCTCTTAAAGATTTTATTCATGCATTACTAGTTTCGGAACTATAACTCTCATCGAAACATTTCTTAGTAATCATATTAACAAGCATATCCCACTGGCCGCCAACTAAAGTTTGATCCTAAATAGTATAACATTAAAATACATTTTTATTTAAAAATAATGTATTGAATCTTTCAAATGACTCTAAACATTTGAAACCCGGGTTTACGTAAATAACTCATAAACAACTAACGCTCGAAACCATTGACGAGATAAGTGACGTTTTCTTGTAAAATGTTCTTAAATTTTATGTGCAAAGTGCGGCCTCTGCTGGGGTGCTGGAGGTATACTTTTCCCCAACATCATATTCCTTTATTAATTCCCATATTTCTACTTTACGTTACGGTATCAAAAAACTGACTGCCAAAAAATTTACTCTCTAACCTCAAATAATCACATTCTCTTTTACACATCAAGTTACATTTTTTAATCGCAGATGTAATTTTTGGTTTACTGTCGCCATTTTTTTTCCTAGAAGTCTTTTGATCAGTATTTTCTTGAAGCTTGAAGCAAGTCGTACTGCTACATCGCAGTACTTAAACTCACCCATATGTGCCTAGTCGATTAGAAAGTTTGAATATTTGCTTTTTATTTCTCAGATGACCTAAAAACAATTTATATTTAAATATAAATCAAGCGAATATTAACATTTTCCAATGAACATACTGAAAACTAAACTTATTTTAGGAAAACAAAATGAAGGAAATTAAAAATAAATTTATTAAAATGAAAACAATTGCAAAGGTTTGTTTTTGGTCTCAAAGTCCAAAAGCGCAAAACATTCGCTTGCTTTACTGGCAGAACAAATAGGAAATTTCATCAAACAAATGCCAGCTTTTTAATGAGTTTGCAGATTTGATTGAAGCATATTAAAAATTATTAATTAAAATTAATTAAGTAAGAAATTTTTAAACAACTTAATTTAAGTAGAAACATGTTGATAAGAAAGCATGCTTATCTATGCTAACGCCAGAAAGCGAAACCCTAGAATCAAATTTATCAATAAAGAATTTAATTTTATCAAATTTAATTCGATTAATCTAGAAGAATTGTTTTGAAATAATAATCAAAAATAACTTCAATATTTGTCATAACTTAATTCGCCGTAACAGTTTAATGCAATAATATAAAAACAATTACATTTTAAATATTGCATTTTCGTTGTGTTTTTACATTCTTCTGTAAAGTTACAATTATGTAGGTTAACGCACTTCTGCATGCGACCAACGATGTGTAACTACAAAATAACCCTGGGTAACTTGTTTTTTAAATATAAAATTTCCATCAACGAAACAGGTTTAGAAATTCTTGAACAAAATATAACCAACTGAAGTGTTCAATTGATAAAACGCAATAAATTATAATTGATAAAATGTGATATAATAAAAGCCCTTTTTGTTACGTCTTCTTTTGAATCCAAAATAATTGCTCTCGTCCGAAATTGTATCCAGCGTGCACTTTATTAATGATAAAGTTGAGGTTAAAAAATAAATTAGCTTAAGACACACAATTTTATTTAGAGAGCTTCAGTTTCATTCATATCAATACAAAGAGCACGTCGGCAGACGCTCGCTCTTTTCATGTCTATGTAGCCCCGAATTCTATCTTTGCGAGCTTCAATTATTTGTGGGTTGTTTATATACACCTGGTTTTTCAAATGGCCCCAGAAAGTGATCTAGCTGCGTTAAATCACAAGAATGAGGCGGCCATTTGGCATCACTAAATCCCAAAATTACGCGACCTGAAATTCTTGCATGCAATAATTGAATTGTTTAAATGACTGTATGATTTGTGGCGCCGTTTTGCTGACAATATTAGCCAATTATGGCCACAAAACAAACTGGTAACTATGGTTTGATAGCGCAGAGAATTCACGCTGACAGTATTCTCTTACTCATTTTCGAAGAAATACGGGTCGATGATGCCGTCTTATCACAAATCACACCACGCGATTACTTTTTTGACTGATGTTGTTGTGCCACAAGGCACGCCGCCACCTAATTAATGCATGAGTAACATCCCAATTGCGCAATTTTTCGATTCGACGATGTCAATTGACCACCTCGTTCTTGCCACTGGGTCACTTTGTTGCAAAACATGCTTGCAAAATTTTGTGAAAAGAGCGGACGTGTGCCGACATGTTGGAGGTGGACATTAACCTGACACTATTCCCTTTAATAATGTGCATAGTTTGGCTCTACATATAACTAAAGTTTAAAAAAAAAAGTGTAAATGTTTTAAGGCAATTTACTTTCTAATCTTAAATTTGGTATTAGATAACTTTGTTTGGGGTGAATTTAATTTACGAGTGCTTTTTTATATTTTTTGTTTTGTAAGGGTAAAAGGAATTTCTTTGTAGGTGGAGATAAGAAACATTAACAATTGGCAGCACTTATTGAATGTCAGGTCTGTTTTCGATTGTTTCCTTTATGTGGATCAATATGTAGATTTGAACCTAAGGTTTTTGGCTTTAAGTTCTATAAATAGAAATACTTTCTTTTAATTTGTGTTGTGTTTAATTTATTTATTATTTACGAATGTGTATGTGTGCCAGTAAAACGGAGAGTGAATAATTCAAACATACTTAAATATGTATTTCAACTTAATATTCAATGACCTGATTTTGAAATATGTTATTCGGTCAAGTTGATAATATAAATATTTGAGTGTATGTGTGCAGGTGTATAAAAAACATTAAATTTTTCTGACCATGCAATTTAAATAAATAAAAATTTGTATAATTAAAAACAAAAACACATAAATATTATGTTACATAACAAAATAATAAATAAGTTGCAATTATAGATTTTTACATACAAATATATAATTTCGTCAAATTGACAACTTTTGTGGCCACTGAATTATATGAATGATTTGTAGCACTCAGTAACCTAAATTTAATTTAGCTATACTTTAATTTTTTAATTAACCCTGTTAGGGAAAATAATTTTTCAATTTTAAATGATTGGTATAATTGTTATCTATTTAAGTTTGTGTTTGGAAATCGTTCAATTTGAAAAGCAAAAAACTTTTAAAAATTTGTTTTCAAAAATATTTAACTTGTACATCTATCTATATATATAAAAATGAATGTCTGTCTGTCTGTTTGTTTGTTTGTGCTTTATAGGAGGCCAAACCCTTGGGCCGATTTTCCAGCATGTTACTGCGACTCTGGAAGGAATAGTAGACTATATGAAGCTTTGATTGGACAAAGGGGCGTGGCACCGCCCATATAACCCAAAAATTTAAATCGCCATATTTTGGGCATTTTTTGACCTACGTGGATGATGTTTGGTACATATGGTATTGGCATAATAAGGAATACGTACCAAGAGAAAAGTGGGTGGGACCACGCCCCTTTTTAGAACAATTAAAAATCGTAATATAGTCTTAACTACTGGACCGATCGTCATTAAATTTTTACAATAGGATATTCTTACTAAATAATAAATTCTTTGACTCAGGAATACTTATTGACCAATGATACCAAAAGATTTACCATTCGATTTTAAACGATTCCAGTTTCCTGTTCGGTTAGCGTTTGAGATGACTATTAACAAAGCTCAAGGTCAATCTCTGCAAGTTTGCGGCTTAAACTTAGCAAATCCATGTTTCTCGCATGGACAGCTTTATGTAGCATGCTCGCGTGTAGGAAAACCCACCGATTTATATGTGTATGCTCCTGATGGGCAAACTAAAAATATTGTATATCCTAAAGCATTGCAATAATTTAATTAAAATTAAATAAATAAATTTTTGTTAATATATAATTACTTTTAATTTTATTTTATAACGTGGGGGGTAGCGAAGCACACCGGGTTCAGCTAGTCGATTAAATTTTTATTACATTTTAATTTGCATAACTTACTTGAATATCATGTTTTCATTACAACACCTTGATTTGCGCTGGGAAAGCAATATATTTAATAGTTATCAATTTGGATTTTGAAAGGGATGCGGCACTGAAGAAACTGTTGTTAATGTAATATACCAAATTATGTATATAAGGATTTGGACGAGGGCCAAATTGCGGTTATATGTGTATATATGTATATATATATATATATATATATATATATTTTTTTTTTTTTATATGTCAAGAGCGTTCAATTTTATTCATCACATTTTTCTATTGCAAAAGCTAAGATTTTACGGTACAAATGGAAAAGAGTTTTTACTTTTTGAATGAAAGGAAGCAATTTGTCCAAATTGGTAAAACAGCTAGTGATTTGGTGTTCCTTAGGAAAGGTTCTTATCTTAGGTCCTTTTTTATTTGTCATTAACATAAACGATGTTCAGCACCATAACCTAAAGGAAAAATGTTTTTTTATACTGATGATAAGTATATTATACCAATAGAAATACGAAATGAAGAGATGCTTCATTAATTTCAGTATAACTTCTCACAAATAAACTGCTCTGAAAACTGAATTAAACAAAGCTAATAGGATTTACATCACATTTTGCTTACAGCAATGAATTTAGTATTTTTGTTTTGTTGTATTGGTTGGCATTTGAACAATGAACTATGTGAGTATAAATTTAAAAACAAATTTGATCCAAAAAAAATTCTTAATTTTTCAAGCTTTTTTTCAAAGTCATATTATTTATCAGATACTGATATACGGATATTAAAAACGGTTCTAATTTAAATCGTTCCGGAATTGCCTAACAAATTTCCAAATGTTACTTTTGCAAAGATACTTTAACCCATATTTTATCAAACTACGGGCTTTAATAATTTTAACTATTCACCCTTATACTGTTTGGCGACGGCAACATCGTCGTCGATTTTGAGGCAGCATCACTTCAACACAACATCAATACTAATTTGGAATTCCCTAACAGTCTTATGACGACTTTGCGAGTTTATCGATCATTTTAATAAAATATAACACACATACATATCTAATATTTGAGTTAGCCGTTTTATTTGTGTACTATTTTTGATAAAATTGTTGTAAAAAAATAGAACCTGTGTGAAAAATAAAAAAATAAAATCTATATTTAATTGAACCTAAAATAAATTAAAATCAAAATGTTCGGCACATTGTTTTTTACCTTTTTTTTCCTTTAAAAGGAACTTTGTCAAGCATGTATTTGTAAACAACTACATATTATACCTTTTGTCATCCACCACTCATTCTATTCGGTTCGCCAAGGGCGTTTAGAGCATTCGCAACACTTTCCCATTTTTCTTAAAATTAGTAGGAACACTGCCTCTTCGAAATCCCCTGGACAATATAAACGTTAAATTTTCTTACAGAATACCAAACACGTGTTGGCAGTCCTCCAACGGGAATACGGATTTACAACCAACGATAAAAAATGACGTTGTCTTGTATTGTCGTCGCCAAACAGAATAAGGGTGATTATTATATTAATTGTAATAACAATGTTTTCAATACAAGAAATAGAGAAAACATGAGAATAGATTTTTTGCCAGCCAGAAGCAACAATATAACGAGTAGTTTACTATGGATGTAGGGAATATAATAATTCGTCTAATAATATTAAGCTTAAAACAAGACTTGAACAGGAATATCAAACCTTCCTTAAAAAATCTTTTGCTTCAAAATGTTGATGAGCTTCTATTATATTCAATATAAAACTAATGTACTAAGCTAAGCATCTTCGTAATAATATTATATTATTATTATAATTAATAATTATAATAAAAAAATAGCAAAAAATGCCAATCAAGCTGCTTCCCGAAAAATAAAAAAAGGGCGTTATAAAAATAAATTTTGGGTTTTTTTTATTGGGATCGACAGTACTCTTATGCCTTTCGTTTTTGTTTATTTCATTTTGACAGCCATCTCGATAGAAACTAGACAAGTGGTTCTTTTATACTTTGCCTGAAATTCATGCATTGAAATTTTAAAAGTTTATTGTCTATTATAGGGATTTTTTAACAAAAACTAGAGACTTTTATCGTCAACTAGAGCAAAAACGTTTGTTGGGTGATAATTTGTTCGAGACTTCACTTTTGTTTTTATTTTTTCGTTGTGCGTTAACATTTTTTTTAATTTTATTAATCATTTTGTATCACGCATATTCTTCCATGCAAAGTTAAAAATATAATGTCAAGCCTGTAATTCAACCAGAACTGCATAAACCAAAGGAAATTCCATATCATTGCAAAATTTTTTAAGGTGAAATAGTGGAGAAACGATATTAACTTTTCCATTTTCAAAATACATAATTAATGTTTATAAATTATTGTTGTGCAAATTGAAAATTCAGTATATCAAATTTAGGAGAATTTTCATGCCCCTAATGGGTTATATTATTTAAAATGGCGTAGTGTTGTTTTGGATTGCTGATTTAGTATTTTTTATTAATAATGCCACCTTGAAAAAATACAAAACAAAAAAAAATAAAAACTTTTTATTTATAAAAAAAAAATATTTGACTAAATTGCGTTTTGTAGAAAAAACATTTAGCTTTAGTAATCTTATGACAGCAGACATCAGAGGGCAATTTTTGATAACTAGTTTTTAGTCGTTTAAAAAGTCTGCAAGAATAAATATGTACGAGTGCTTCCATAACCATTTTTTATTATCTATTAAGGACGGTAATGACAAGCACATGCGTTTAAATATTTTTTGCAGTGTGCCGGATGCATTAATACATGCTCAACTCAATTTCAGCGTTTCTTTTTAAACCGTGAGGTTATGTCAACTGATATGTTTTGTAGTGTTTTTATGCATTTGCTCCCATAATCACTTTACTTTCGTTTTTGTTTTTCTTTTTGTTGTCAATTCATTAATTATTCGCTTGTTTTGTTTTTTTTTTTTTCGGATATTTTTACCGCCATAAATTTTATACTTTTTAAAATCTTATTGCTTTCCTCTTGCTGTGGTTGGTCAGCATGAAAATACAGTGTGACTCATATAAAAGGTTCAGCGTGTGATTACATATTTATGTCGCTCATCATCAGATATCCTTATACCATCTTTATCATACTTCATTAACGTGGGTGACGGCTGTTTCAAAGTTTTTACAATTTGTTTGCTTAGGTGCAGTAATCGAATGTGTGCGTGCATTTGCCGCCGTGTAGACAGCTAATTAATTACTTTGAGAGCGGCAACATCGTCATAAACATCTGATATGTTTATTGTCTATTTCATTATAAATTTTAAAACTATTTTTTTGCATTTAAATTATGACTTAGGGAAATTTAACAAATTCTGTTGCAGCTATTGCTAATATTATCGAATTACTTCCTGCAAAAATAAAAGAAGTAACCAAAGTTGGTGCATTCGCGCAGTAAACACAGCACGAGAGGAAGGAGGATTTTTTGAAACATGTGTTTTGCAGCTGAGGGCTGCAGACGATGATCACTTTTTTAAAGCAACAAGAATGTTCGAAGCCTAAATTCAATTTATTGCTTAGGCTTTAAAGAATAAATTGGAACAGTTTTTAAGCCGACCACCCAATTATAGCGAGAAACGCTTGGCCGTAACAATCACGTAGGGCAACTAGTGAGTGATCCGTAAATATTAATAAAGAAGCGAAAATTTGCAGTTATTTGGCACAAGGATATTATATCCAAATGCTGGCTTTTTGTTGGACATAGTCTATTTTTACCTCCTTAAATTTGACAATTTTCAAAGATTTATTGGTTTTCTCTCGCTGAAAAACTACTTTAGAATCAACTTCTAAACTCTAAATAATACTAAAGTATATATTAAGCTTATCTATCGAAACGAATAACGGGAGTAATTCACAATTTTTATTTCAGTTGTTTATATTATTAAAAACTGGTTTACTTTTTTGCCTTTAGTTACTAATCCAAACGAAAATATTTTCAGTTAGACCTAAGTTCGTTATACATTATTATCAAATAAACGCTGGGCAAATTTGAGGTTAAGAAGTAAATTGGCTTAAAGCACACATTTCTTTTTTTTTTGACAACTTTAGTTTTACTGATACCAGTGTAAAGTATAAATATGGGAATTAATAACTGAATACGATGTCGAGTAAATTCCTAACTCTAGTCAGCAGACAACCGCTCTTTTCACATTTCAATGTAGCGCCGAATTTCATTTTTCTGATATTAGTTGTTTTGATATGAATTGTTTCGGTGGCTGTCTAGCTCGTGGCGTCGTCTTGCTGAAAGCAAAGGTCACTGATGCCAACATTTGCCAATTGTGGTCACGAAAAACTGGTTATCACCATATGGTCATTTTCTTGACATGTAATGATTTTTTAAGGGCTGTTTTTGGATTTTGTGAACCCCTTATTTGTTTGTTAACATAACCGCCTATTGAAAGTTACCACTAAAGATGATGTTGTTGAAAAACGCGTTGTTTTCGTTCAGTTTTTAAAATGGCAAATTCACAAACGTTCGACGCAAACAACTTTAACGAGTTTAACCTTATAAGCGTGAAGATGAAGATCCATATGCAAAATTTTGCGCAAAATGCCTTTAGTGTTGCCTCATTTTTGCGGACGTTGACCAGTTGACCAGTTCCAGGGTCATTCTTAACAATTTTGCTGTACATTTTGATTGTAAATTTTCATAATTAAAATTTTTTGCTTAAGAATGTAACGTTCCATGCTTAAAATTTTCCAACTTTTTACTAAATAAATGTCAAATGATAACAGCTCAATTATTAACATTTAATCATTTGACTACATTTTTTGTTAAAAGTAGCACTTCAGGCAACAATGCCTATTTAGTCACAACCGTGCTACATTCTTTAGGAAAGGGACAGAGAAGAGATAAGAGAGGTTAAGGTAGAAGGATAGTTACATAGTCTTCAAGCTCTTATTTTTGTGATATGTGCGTAAATTTTTCGACAGGATTTAATTTATTTTTATTTGGGTACGGTTTTCCGTTGACCCTGGTCAAATTCGGTTTGTGAACAAACCGGTTTCGGCTGTTTGCCATCTTCAGTGTTCTCTTTATATTAGTTGCGTTCTATTGTCAGCTGTGTTTATACAGTTCATCTTGATCGTGTTTCCCTACGTGTTATTGCACAGCGACCAGTATGCTTTCATTACTGAGCAGCCCCACCGACAGTCAATTTTTATTTTTTGTAGTGAACACAGCCATGAACTTTGTTGGGCATAGAACCCACAACCCTCAGACTGATAAGCTAATACACTACCTACTAGCCTACAGGGGCACCTAATTTATATCCTAACCTCAAATTTGCCCATATTTCTTTTATGGTCTTAACCTGTATAAAAAACACTATAACGTAAAAATTTTGAAACTCCTACGTGCATTAAGCGGATCTATAGTTATTTCTATTTTTTTATAAATTCCGATAAATTATTGTTATAAAAAAATTGATTTAGCAACTTTTTTGCATACATGCATATTTGTGACTATTAAATTTATCACCATCTTCTTGAGAAAAATTTGAAGGCATGCACAGCATAAGACAAACCATAATTATATGTAATTTTCCACACAGGCACGGCAGCTGAACTTTAAATTTTTTAAATTTAATGGCACTCAAAACATTCGATTTATTTTCAAAAATATATAAATTCTGTCCCACTGTACCTTAACTTTCGATTTTCGTTCTAGAAATTTTTCGCTATCACAATTGTTTTTTAAAAAGAAATATTTAAAATGACTATAAAGTCATTTTGATTTAACAACTTTCAAAGCGCCTTAACGCTAATAAGCTGCACAACAGTCAACAGCATTTTTAAATATCAAATGCAACAATCATTGCATAACTGACGTTTTGCACGAATTAAGAATAGATAAATTTATATTTTCATAGAATTTATATATAAATGAAAGTGTGAGTGTGTATGTAAAAATGATGGGAGTTTAAAAAAAATGTTTACTTGAATTCTGCAGGTTTATTAACAATTGAATATTTGAATAAGACATAGTTAAAGACAAAGCTAAACTAAACTAAAACATCTTTAATTTAGACCAGAGCAACAAGCATACAATTTTTTAACTGGATAAAATTTTGCCAAATGGCGAGAAAAAAGTGTTTTATTATCTTAACGTTGTTTATGGCAATAGCACAGGTACTAATAAATATTACAGGGTTCATCACCCTGGATGTTAAAAAAAAACTATTTTTAACAAAAAGTGTTAAAAGTGTTGTGAAAATTAAGTTAGTGAAAATATGGATTGGAATGTTAGTGATGAAAATATTTAAAATACTCTCAGGAAAAGAAATGTTCAACTTTTTTCTCTTTCCAACGTTTCTCTTCGGAATGCTAATTCAATAGAGAGGACTTTTACAATAAATTCAGTTGAAAGTTCAACGAAATTATAAAATTCTATCATTTTATTTTTAGTCACTGCGCATCCTTTAATATTATAACACAATAATTGAATATAACAAGAACAAGTTATTGTAACACCATTATAAGTAGAATTATCATTTTTTAAAATTTTAGGTTAGAAAGAAAATTTCGTCAAAACGCACACTCTTTTTTTTTACAACTTCAGTTTTATTGATACCACTGTAAACTAGAAATATGTGAATTAATAATGGAATATAATGTCGGATAAATGCCCAACTCTAACATGTCGGCAGACGCCCGATCTCTTAAAAAAATTTTGAGGCACTTTTTGCACCAAATCTTCGTTTATCTCATAATGCAGCGGGGAATTTATCTTTTAGAGGGTCAGTTCTTTGCGGAGCTTTCCAATGGCCACAAAGAAAATAATCCAGCAGTAGCGTTAAATCACAAGAACTAAAAAGGCAATTGTTATCGCCAAATTGAGAACTAACACGACCGGAAAATTTCTCATGTAATAATTAAGTGACAAGCCGCACTTATAGCGCCGTTTTACTGAAACCAAAGGGCACTAATGTCAACATTAGCCAATTGTGGCCACAAAAAATCAGTTATCATGGTTTAGTTGCGCAGACTATTTGTGGTGACAGGGTTTCCTCGCTCATTTATGAAAAAATGCGGGACAATGATGCCGCCTAACCACGAACCACACCATACGGCCCACTTTCTTTTGTTGCAGTAATTCTCAAATATTTCAAAGCTACGAAATATTATTTCAAAATTAAATTTTATCGTAGAGATGTCTACTTTATTAGAACGAAAATAACGCATTTTTTAACAAAAATATCTTTAACGATGAGAAGGTTCATTTTCAAAAAGGCGGTTATGTAAACAAACAAATTTGCCGCATATGGGGCTCACAAAAACCACAAAGTTTTTGAAAAACCATTTCACCCAAAGACAGCGACAGTAAACTGCGGTTTGTCGTCAGGCGACATTATCCGGAAATTTTTTTTACGAAAACGAGCAAGTAAATGCTGTCATCGTGATTTGTCTGTTCTTCCAAACTACGATAACCAATTTTTTGTAGGCACAATTGAAAATAGGCCAAAACAATACCCTCGTGCCGTAATAATGCAAACATAGCCGCTGTACAGAAAATGTTAATGAGCCGTGGCATCAATTCGTCGACGTTAGTGAATTCTCTGTGATACTTAACCATGATAACACTAATGTTAACATCAGTAGCGTTTGGAATCAGCAAGACGCCGCCACAAGCCACACGGCTACCACACAATCCGGTTATTACATGAGCAATTTTCCGGTCGCGTAATTTCTCAATTTGGCGATGTCGATTAAACGCTTCGTTCTTGTGATTTATCGCCGCAAGATTATTTTCTCTAGAGCCAGTTGGACGACCGGTTTTACTGTAAACAACTCAAAAGCAAGTGATGTCCTGAAAGATGGAATTCGGCGCAGCATTGACAAAATGTGGCAAAATGTGCTTCAAACTTTGTGAAAAGAGCGGACGTCTGCTGACGTGATATAGGTGGGCATCTGCCTGACATCATATTCTATTGGTATCCATAAAATGAAGTTGGTGAAAAAAGTATATGTTTTATACTTCCTAACTTCAAATTTTCTCACCCGTTATAATTAATTTAATTTTGAAAATTTTGGATAGTTTAACGATTTTTTTTTTAAATTTTAAATAAATTAAAATTTTTTTTTAATAATTCTTCTTTCTAAAACAGTAAACCTTATTTTGAAATTTAAAACAAATTCAATGTTTCAAATTTTTAAGAAAAACTTTCTTGTTTTAAGATACACGCTAACTGTCTTTGTAAGGAGAAAGGACATGACGGTTGCGCGACATGTTCGGGAAATGTAGTACCAAAGCCAAAACATGTAAAAAGACCAGAATTGGATCTACCAGCCATTGGAGATAACTGTTGGTGTAGCAAAACAATGATTGAACCAGCCTCACTACCAAAACCCTGTCCCAAAGTAAATATTTTAAAACAGAAAACTTTAATTTAAAATAATAATAAAAAAAAATTTCTTAATTTTTGTAAAGGAAAAAAAACCATCAAAAACTTGCCATTGTCATACATCCTCCCATACAACATCTTATTTAGTGCCACAGTAGGTTGTTTCGTGCATATTTAATAAGAAAAAATTGGTCTCACATTTAATTTTATTTATTTATTTTTTTAAGTTTAAGTTACGTATCAGCCCATAGAGATTATTCTCTGCCAGCGGACCCCATTAGTATCAGTTTGGCCAAACAGGCTATAAAGGCTGTTGAAGTTCCTGAAGCTAAATTAGCTTATGGCTTTGTACGAAAACCTATTAACGGTATGCCCAAAGTTTATTATTCATCCATTAAAGAAGAAAATTTATATGCCTTGGCAAATGATGTGATTACATTGAAAAAACCATTAAAATTAAAAGTACAAGAAGAAGATTATCCGGAGCCAGAAGAAGAACCTGTTGCCGAAGAGTATGCACTACCTAGTATTTCATATAGGCAATTAGGTTATAAAACGGAAGAGTTTAAAAATCCCAAATTTATACCCCTACCTTCAGAAGACGAGCCTAGTGAAACTGAGGAAAAAATACAAACGGATTGTGTTTGGAAGTCGGGCCGTATTACAAGAATTCAACAATTAAAGAAATGTGGTCCCATGTTATGTTGAATGAAAATTTAGTGTTTAGTAATAGCGTTTGTATTTCTTTTTCTGTAGTTATTTAAGTTTTTATAGTAAAAATTTTAAAAGTTAAATTACCACAATAACATTTTGCATCTGCAATTCAAGAACGAGTTGTAATTTTAAATTACTTTAAAGACTATACACATCTATTTTATGGCTCTGTTATCGAAAGCAAGCAGAGTTTAGAGGATTTGCCAGTTGCCAAAATTACATTACGAATGGCAACTTTTGAATGATGGTTGTCAATTTCAATTGCAAATGCTTCGTCAACGGAATAACATTTCTGAAAATCAGATTGACGTTTTCGGTATGATTTTGGCCTAACGCTTTCTCTCAGCTACAATGACACAGTATCCACACTCGGAGGTTTAGGTGGATAGGTAACAGCAGCGCAAAATGTATACTTTTGTTTTTAACCTTTTTCTATTCAATCGATAACCGGGTCTTGCACCCAAATTACTGGCTTCATAAAAGAAAACTGTACAACTTTTTTGTGTATTCACATTAAAAGGGTATTACAATAAATTGCGCACACTGTGTTCGGCGTAAAATTACCACCACTATCTATTTCATCAAAATATTGACAATATGCTGTTTTAAATTCATTCAGTAGACAAGTTTTTTTCGATCCTGTTTGCCTATTTTTGGGACGACATGACTACAAACGTTACAAAAATCATTCAATTTTGGGCACTTGTTATTTTTTATAAATAAACAAAGAGGCTGTTTATTCCTGAGCCATTAATGCAGCCAACTTTTAGAGTTATCTTCACGCGAAAGTCTCAGAACTGAGTCCCAAATCAAAATGTAGTGTGTTAAAATTTGATTTAACAATTGGAAGCTAACACAAATGTAGCTCGTGGCGTGCGGATTTTTGGTAAAATCAAAGCCACTACAGATGAAATGTATGTGTGAAAATGGCACAAAATAAAAGAAGTCTTAACACTGCAGGCAGTGTTTTTAGCGCCATTGAAGCAAGCGACAGCAAATTGGTTTGGCTGTAAATATACATAGTTATTAATTTCTTTGGCTTTATAGACACATTAACTGCAGAGGAACTAATTGAAATGGATTCAAATATTGAGAAGGAACACCAAAATGATTCCAAACAAATTAAAACGAGCAGAGTATACCCAACTTCAAAAAGAAGAGGAAAGACCTCCAGTCTAGATAGAAAAGTAGGTCTCCTTAAAAAAGAAATATGTATTCACCGTAAACATAGTAATTCTAAGGTATAAAAGTTGAGTTATTCCCTAGACTTTTTGTTATTGATGGCACGTCATGCCCATCTTTTTCTTCTTCAAAAAATAGTTGGACTGAGCTTAGCATCATAAAAAATAAAAACTTTTCCAGTTAAAATTTACGTTTTTTAATTAAATTTTGGTTGCTAAAATGTCATAATAAAGATTATCGATAACTTTGTAGCAACTACCAAAAGTTGCCATATTAAGCTTTGGTCACTTTCCGTAATAGAGCGACTAATTTACTGGCGTGATAGCTAACCGATTTTTACTCGGGTGCTGTTTTTACTCAATTTTTTATTATAAAGATCATATTTTATTTATATTTATCCCAAAATTTGGATATATTATTAAAAATACTGTTATTACAATCAAACAAAAAGAACTGATCTTAGATAGAAAAACGGCTCAAGACTTCTAGCAAGTTGGGTTATTTATTTTTTTTCTATGCAAAATAGCCCCAAATCAAATAATATTATCCTAATTAAGCTACTAATGCCTGTCCATAGATCTACTCATACGATTTTAACTAAATTTATAAACATTTACCTAGTGACCCGCAGCAGTTGTTTGGAGTGAAAAAAAATGACCTCCCTACATACATAAAACTAACAGTTAGGAGAAGGAATGATACTATTGTCCCTTTCGCATGTGCAGGCCCCCGTCAAACATACAGCCACGTTTAACAATTTTTTTACTAGCCATAAACTGATGATGAGCTTGACATCAATTTATGGCTTTGGAAACTGTACGGGATAATCGCATAAATAAATTATAAGCAGCCTCGTGGGACATCAGACTTTTGTTTTGATATGAAAAGTTCTATTTCTGCTGTTCGTTGAAACGATAATTCTGTACGTTAAAGACTAAAGTCTTTTACGTAATCAGTTCGGTAATTTAATGTTTATTTTAACCCTTTGCTTTTTATATATTATTAGGTCGTTATATAATTATCGCGCGAAACTGTATGATCGAGCACAACGAATAAGTGGTTTCAAATGAACAACCCTAAATAGTCAACTAACATTATTATCACGTGGGTATGGACCTATGCGACAACACCGTGAACAATTACCGCATTCAAGTTCGGGGTAAAACGTGGTGTTGGCCACTATTCACAAATGTTTTCGACGAAGCAAATAACAGAACAACATGCTCCAAATATTATAATTTCATTTCGGAGTAAAGTTATGTGAGCCAATAATGGTGAAATCAAATCACACAAATGATGCTCAGATATGATTGCATCGAACTTACAATAGGAAAACTATCCAATCGTCCGCAATGCGTCGTCAAAACCGAAAACGAATGTGTGAGGCGCTTGGTGAATTGACACTCAATTCCAGGTGTCCAGGACTATCACAATCGAGCAGCTCTAGGTAAATCAAAAACCGCAAAGGCTAAATAATTTATAACTTTTAATAAATAAATAAATTACATTTGAAACGCCTTAAAGGCTGTTGGGTATTTAAATACCCATTTACATTATACACTGAGTGCTGAGCAAGTGTATTTGCAAACTGCTTTTATATCTGAAGCTATCTAAAATGGGCGGGAGATTTTGGCATTTTTCAACGCTCTTTCTGAATATTTTCAATTGCGGAAAATAACGGTAAAATGCAAAAGTTTTTACTAATATTTATTTATAAATAAAAACCTAACTCGAAGTCGTTACTTATTTGCGTTTTTCTTCTTCAATTTTCAATAACAAAAACTGTTTGTGATAAACGTTCAAAAGATAAAAGTAAGACAACTGCAACAGCTGATCAAACATCATCAACAAAAGTAATGATAATGGCTGCAGTGTTGTATTGCAGTCACAAACAGTTCACTCATTTGTAAAGATAATAATTATCAATTGTAGCTAGACGAATGCTTTCGTGTTTGACTGAATGAAATTAGAGCTGATTTTTCAACTTTTTTTTCTTTCTTCCGTGTTCGAAACACAGACACAATTTTATTTTATTCGAGCGTACGTTGCCCCATGTTCTTTTTTCTTTGCAATAATTTATTTTGTGTTCTTTTATTTTTGTCAATTTAGCTTTTTGCAATATTTTTGTGTTTGTCAGCGGAAATTTTTACGATGACATCTTTTGTTAAAAAAAAAAACTTATTTTAAAAAATGCGAAAATATGGAGCAAACAAAAACATTTAAAAACGTACAAACTTAAATAAATAAAATAGTTTATGGTTAAAATATTTTTTTTAACAATTTTAAATGGATTTAATGTGTACGAGGGGCTGTCAATAAGTCTTTTTTTATGAATTTCTTAACTTAGCAATTCTTCACATCAAATCAAACACTAAACTCTTTTTCAACTCCATTAGACAACTTGCTGGCGCTTTCCTTTTCAATATCCAGCTAATATTTTTTATTGATCTAATGTTAATGTTGCTAATGTCTATGAATTTTTCAAAATACGCAGCCCTAATCTTCCCTGCCTTAGCTGAATCTATGTTATGTTTAATATTTGTTTAGATGTACAATAAATTTTCTTTTCACCAAATTTGAATAATTAAAATGTTTTCAATGATTTCCATGTTACGAAAGGCCAAGTTATTATCGATGGGCAAAATTAAGGTTAGGAAGTACAGTGACTTAATACATACACTTTTTATTCTCAACTTCAGTTTCATTGATAACAATGTAAAGTAGAAATATGGTAATTAATAATGAAATATAATGTCGGGCAAGTTTTCCCTCTAGCACGCCGGGAGAAGGCCGCTCTTTTTACAAAATTTTGAAGCACACTCTGTAACAAATCTTAGCTTATCTTGTCAATCCAGAGCCGAATTTCAACTTTCAACAGTGTCAACTGTTTATATGTTATTGACGTCAACTCGGTCTTTCAAATGGCCACAGAGAAAATAATTCAGTAGCGTTAATCGCAACAACATGGCGATTAATTTATATCGATAAATCAAGAAATTACACAACCTGAAAATTTCTCAAACTTATGGGTTCGTTTTACTGAAACTAAAGGTCGCTGATCTCAACATTAGTCAATTATGGCAAAAAAAATTGGTCATCATGACATGACCACGCAGAGAATTCATGGTGCCGGCGTTTCCTTGTTGTTGAATGATAGCGCCTGACGACAAACCGCACCATACGGTCCATTTGGCGCTTCGAAGACTGTCTGTGGATTTTGTCAGCACCGTATGCGACAAATTTGTCTGCTTACATAAACGCCTAATTGAAAATGAGCCGCATAGTTAAAGGTGATTTTGTAGAAAAGTGCGTTGTTTTCGTTTAATTTGCTGTATAGTGGCTATGTTTGCATCACCATGGCCACTACGAGCATATTGTTTTGGTCTACTGTCAAGCTTCGAATTTAGCGTTTAAATTTCAGAAGGAGCCTGATTACGAGGAAACCCCGATTTAATTTTACGAAGGAAGACACTGAATTAAAATTCTTTGCTAATAGCGTAACGTTCCATGCTTTAAATTTCCCAACTTTTTATGAAATAAATGTCAAAAGTAACAGCTCTTTTTTTACACTAAATCATTCGACAGACAATTTATTTACTAACTGCAAATTTATCCACCCATTACTATGAAATTTAGTCTGAATATCTGTCAAAAATAGCATGTGCGTCCAAAAATTACAATGGAAAAAAATGTTTTTAATAACTCTGAAGAAATTTCATAAAATAATATATTCTGTGCATTTTCAGCACAATTTTGCTTGCGATTTTTTTCAGCAATTTTCATTAGAATTGTAAGATTGTGTAGAATAGTTAGTCGTTATTAAACAATCAATAGCTATTAAATTAATTAATAATTATTGTTTACTTCAGTTAGTTATTTTTTAAATAATAATAATCAGAACCGTTATTACTTGTTAAAATGCGCAATATGGTGAGTTCAAGTCCCAGCAGAGTTTTAAGTTTAGGGAAAAAATTGATTTTAAGTGCCACAAGCCAAGTTTTTAAAGGAGAATAAATGGAAACAGAAGAAACCGGAGTCTTGACTATAAAATAGGAAAAATAATCGCGCTAGGTAAAATTGAGGTTAGAAAGTAAATTGTCTGTGAAAAGATATTTTCTGTGGATATTCTATTATTAATTACAATATCGAGATAGAAATATTCTTACGAAATTTTGAAGTATTATTACAAAAGAACTGTTAATGAAACGGTAAAATTAGATTGTTAAATTTTAGCACATAAATTCTTTAAACGGGGAAAAATGTTCCAAAAAATTGTTTTATTTTATAAAACTGGTTACCCTAACTTTATTAACTGCAGTGCTGTCAAATCCTTTTTGGAGTATGTAGCCAAGATATGGAGTTTTAATAATCTGTTTATAATTTTTCAATCGGAATTTTGGGGTAAATTATAAATTTAGTTTCAAAATTAGTTATGTTTGAATAGGGCGGAAGGGTGAACCGTTATAATTTTTGACACAATTTTTCTTTTATTCGCAATTGCTGTAGGTTGTCTTGAAAATAGTCTTAAATAGTCTACTAGTAGAAACAAGTAAGTTTCAATTATATAAGCAAAAAAATAATACCTTCTTTTTGGGAAAAATCATAAAAAAACCGACTGTTTTAAATTTTCCCAATTAAGATCGTTGTAACTTTTTAACGAAACCTGCTATCAAAACGGAACTTACTACTGTTTTATTATAAATTTTATGGAGAATGCAGCTAACATAATATAATTTATAATAATAATCCGAATATTAATAAGTAAACCACGTCAAAAACACTAAGTTAAGGTCGACTAAAAATTAAAAAAAAATTTTTCTAGCCCGATTTTCTCCACATTTTTTGTAGATATTCTCAAGGTATACTTAAGTTCAAAACTCGTAACATATGAGTAATAAATAAACTTTTTATGACATTTCCAAAAAATTGTATGTCTGAGGTACCCAACTTTGGGGGCATATCCATAAGCCCCCTTTACCCTACAGGGCCTATCGTCTGTAAGTTGACTCAGATATACCTTTGCTTGGCCTCAGTGAAATTTCATTAGGATAGCTTATGTGGGTTCATGAGTTACCGAATTATTTCAAACCACTGTCTAAGATAAAATCTAATTGTATTATAAATACCAACTTCCTTAAAATAAATATTGTGATAAAATAACCTTTTTTTCAATTTATAACGATATTTTTTTAAAAGTTGGCTATTTTTGGGACATCTTAATAATTTAATAGAATAACGAATTGATAATTACAGGTTTTAGTAAATGATCCCTTAATCCCGCATACATAGAAAAGTGAAGCTTAAAGTCGTAAATATGCAAACTCTTGTATAATATTTGGTGCAATGCACAGATTAACTTCTTTATTTCTCCTATACCGACGATAAGTGTGACAAAAGAGCGGGTTTTTACTAACACAACTTCCGTTTCGGTGAGTTAACTTCCCGCAAGCACTAAGCAGAATTAAAATTGTCAAAATAAAATTTATCTTAAGAAAAAGACGGAAATAATGTTATCGCCTAAATGATGCCGCGTTAAACAAACAACAACAAAAAACAAACAAATTTTTAACAAAAATTGACTTTCGAAAGAAATTCAAGTTCAAAAGTGTACCACAAACTACATGAAAATATTTCAATTTAAAGCCACGTTCAAAAATTGTTTAGAATAAGATGAGAAAGACAAAAATTAAATGCGAAATAATACAATTGATAAAAAGTAGCAAAGTTAATATAAATGTAAATTTTTGTTGAAATCTGATTAGTTAAAACGTGAAAATTGCAAGAATTATTAACAGTTTTTTATGATGCCATTAAAGATTTTGACAATAAGCTCCATTATAGGAGTTCTAGGAGTGGTGGTAAGATTCAAAGCGCTAAGCAATCTTATCGAAATAAAAATATTAAATTAGTTCCAATTAATAAAAAATTAGTATTTTGTTTAGATAACGTGTACAGAAGCTCATCCAATTGAAGTGATTTATACGGGCGATAGTTGTGACTGTCCAAAAAAAATCAATTATTTAGTGAATATGCCGTTGCCGCCCAAAAGCAAAGATGACATTCCCAGCGAATATGACTACAAACTAGAATGTCCTGTTCATGCCAGGGGTAAAGTGTCTTATAGATATGATTTAACAGCTGAAAAACCTCAAATCCCATTACCACCGCCTGAAAAAAAATGGAAACTTTACGCTAAAATTGATCGCATAACGGCTCCTCTAGCAGGTGAGTTTTTCTTTTTTAATTTTAATTTTAAATGGACCCTATTTTGTTCAGGTTAATTAACTCTGCTTTGGCAACTTCGATTTTGTTATTTTTGATGATTTTGTGTATCTGTTGTTGTACTGCGGGCCTATGACCAACTAATAAATTAATTCGAATTAATTTCACCTGCTACTTTTGGAATACAATGCGGCGAATCGATGTATGCCCTAAAGACAGTAAACATTTGCTTGAGTTTCAATGCATTTTTATTAGCAGTTACAATGCCGCACGCAGTTTCCCGCGGGGCCAAGCTATCTTGGTGAACACTTTCCCTTTCGAGGGTAAAAGGTGGCAGACTTAGATCCTCGAAGTTCGACCAGTGTTATGACACTATGAAGGTGCAGATTTTTCCTTTCCAATATGCTGTTACATTCTCAACAGAATGTCGCTTCTTTTTGCGAAGTGACAGGAATTTAGATAGTCTCCGGCCCTCAAGCAAGTAGTGAGGGCACGACCCAGCTTGTTATGATTCTGAAGTTGCCACCTGAGGTGTGTTATGCACCTTTAGGGCGTTGGTTAGGACCACACGGCCAGGTAGTGACGTTAATCCGTATCATGATTTGTCGCACGCAGTCTTAGGGAGCACTTTCCACAGGAGCCTGAAACTGGGAAATGAAGGCCTTCAGCTAAGTACTGACGTTAATTTGTATCACATCTATACTGGTGCTGCGTCGTGGCCTTATCTCATTAAAATCCAAAAATTTATTTGCTGTTATATCTTATTTATTTCCTCGTATATCTTAAAACGCTGTAACCTTTCAGTTGTCAGCTGAAATATGTGAAGGCATTTGACATTTTCAATAAAACAAAACATTAAGGCGCTGACTCCAGATGCCTAACGCTTAGATCACGTACGACACGTTAGCTTCTATCAAGTCGGTTATTTTAATTTGCATTCTTCGACAAAAATTAGACCTGCTTAAAACAAATTGTCTAGTGTGAACAAGGTATATAAAACTAGATGCCCAAGTTAAGTTCATGGCATCTTTTTATTTCTCTCATTGGGATGGGGCAGGTTTTGTTGAATCCAATTAAATAAATTTTTACATTGAACTTTAATGTTATTTTCAAAAACGAATTGAATAAATTAGTGTTAATAAAAAGAGAATAGAATATATTATTTATTTATCTATGGAACTATTATCCAAAACAAAAATGCAACACTCGTTACACAAACTTGATGATTTAAGTAACTCGCTTAGTCTAAATACAAGTATATTTTGAAATGAAATAATATTTTGACACTTATAGATTTGTTTTGTTCGAAACGTTGCCAACTTACTTGCAGTGCTCCCTAAACAAACAAGTTTTAGTCGCCAAAAACAACACAAGCAAATTAATGCAAACACTTCTTGAGATTGGCTTACTTCTGGACATTGTTCTGATTACATGTTTTTACACAGATCTCGAATTATTCATGGGACATATGAGCTTGGAAACCTTTGGTTTCAGCCCGTGTTAGTTAGCACTTGTGGGGTGCCGTTAACGACTGATGTTATGCGAATAATCTAGGCAACGATAAGCACCTTACGGCTAATAAATATTAAAATTTGAGGTTGGGAAGTAAATAAGCTTAAAACACACACTTTTTTGGACAACTTCAATTTGATTGATATCAATGTAAAGTATATATATGGATATTAATAATGGAATGACGTGATAAGATTTATATCTGCACCTGGCCGTAAGCCCTAATCAGATGGTGGACCATTACCACTGTGGATAAAATGTAGCGTCATCCTGGCCCTAGAAGGCCTTCGGATACGTATATCCTCCGGTCACTCCTAGTTTCAACTTCAAAAGCCCGGAGTAGGCCGCAGCCTTCACTCCTTGCTGAAGAGTTGGAGACTATCCAACTCCTGGTCCAGAACGCATGAAGCTTAATATAATTAAGAACACGACGGCATTCATACTCACTGGACCTGGACCATTCATTGTGTTCATTGTGAATGATCCGACCCACAAACTCAAACGAGGGCCTCGAAACAAACAGCCACCACGATACTTCCGAAAGGCCTACCTCAATAATCAGTCAGAGAACAGCTAAATGCCTACTAGCCTTGAAGGGGACTGGGCTCCCTTTTACCCCCACAAGACACAAGTCTAGATGGTTTTGTGATCCATAAGGACTTATAATGTGCCCCGGGAGGGAATTAATAATGGAATATTATATCGGGCACGCGTCCGTCACGTAATTTTGAACTTTGAAGCACATATTGCAACAAATCTTTGCTTAACTTGTCAATACAGCGCCGAATTTCATCTTTCAATAGCGGCGTTGTTTACATCACTATGCCCACTACGAGCGTATTTTTTTTAATTACTGTCAGAAACTACACTATGAGCCTCGATTTTTGGAAGCAGCCTGATTACGAGAAAAAGCTGCTTGAATTTTTACGTGTTGCAGTGAAACTTTCACTATTTTGATAGTTAACTCTCACCTTCAAAATTCTTCGCCAAGAGTGAAGTATGCCATAATTAAAATTTCCCAAAATTTTACTAAATAAATGTCAAAGAATGAAAATTTGTTACTTCTCACACAGAGCTATTTACGGCAAATAAATAAACTTTATATAATTTTTAAAAAGATATTTGTATTTAGACCACCTGTTACCCTAAGCAATATTTTTTATTCTAATAGAAAATTTTTTCTTACACAGATTGTATTGAAGTTCCAGAAGTGCCCAAAACTTGTGGTTGCCATCAATCAGCCATTTGCAATAGGTATGTATCACCTCGTTCTAAAAAAAATTTAAGGCATCCAAACAGTATAGATAGTATGGCATCACCACCTAACCACTCACATATTACGGCCATAATTTTTACACCACTGAAACAGATAAAACGAAATTCTGCCAAATCACGGAATAGGCGAGATCTATCAAGTATTTTTATGAGACCGCGAAAAAATCCAAAACGTTCAGATCGTTTGGTCAAGCGGTATAACAAGAGTTTAAAAGACATACTAAATGAGAAAACATCTTATGAGGATGCTCTAATGCCCATAGGAATAAGGGCAATAACCGCCAGGACACCAAATTCTATGCGTCCTTTGCAGCAGTTGAGCAATTTGCTTAAACTGCCAAGACTAAGAAATAAACGTGATATTAAGGGTGAATATAATTTGATTGAAAAAGAACGAGCACAGATGGATTTAACTTTACCGGAAATCATTCAATACATGCCCGAAACTTTAGATCCCAACTTTAAAAGGAATCAGTGTCCTTTTGGCAAAAATTGTCAGCAATCTGAAGGAACGGAAAATGAAAAAACAACCACCACTACCACCTCAACTACCACATCTACACCATCTACCACAACCACCATATCCACAACAACATCGGCTAGTGAAAAGCCCATCATAATCACCACAACAGAAAGTAAAAAAAGTAGCGAAAGTAATGAAAGTATAGAAGTTAAGGCTAACAAAAATACTATTGAAAACAAAGAGGAAAAAAAGATGACCATTAATAAGAAGAAGACTCAAAATGCAGTACATACAAAACGCAATGCTAACAATTATAATGACGGTTGTCATTTAAATATAGGCAGCTATAACCCCATTCCAAATTCTAACTTCGCCTTTCAGTCTGTGACTAATTTTGAGCCCTTAGCAAAACCTTTTGATCCAACCAGCTCTCTCTATAGCCTTAATCCTCTAGTACCACAACAATATTTAGGAGCTCCTTACAATACTTATTCGGCCAGAAGTTTTGAGGAAGCCCCCGAATTGGGTACTGCTTATCCACAACAAACGTCTAATGCTGAATTGGATCGAATTATTGCCGAAATTGTTAGTAAACATCGAGATTTTATTGAAGCCAGTTCACATCGTGGTGGCGCACTTGTAGATCCCACCGAAGTACAGGAGGAACAAAATAAAGAATATCTTAAAAGTCTTTTTACTACTCCTTGGAATGGATGGTTTGGTGGCACTCATCATCACCAGCAACAGCAACAATCTACAGTTTATTCTCATGTACCACCTGCGACACATTTGCCACGTTACTATGGTTATCAATAAATAAAACATATATCTAAATAATCTTTTCAAGCACAAGGGATTTATATAAAAATTAATAAATTATATTTGTATTTGCAATATTTCACCACACGATTTGGTGGCATCTTCAGGAGAAGAAAAGTGTATAAAATAGGGTTTACAAGTTAACAATGCCGATTTGGATAGCATAACTATCACATATGGCATGTGTCAATAATAACAAATATGATATTTTGGAGGATAAATATATGTCATTATAATTCAGTACTCGATAGACGCTAAAGTGTGAACACACATTTTTTTTCAATCGCAATAATACTGTCGAGCTTTGTGCCTAAAAAAATGTTTTGCGGGGTAGTTTGATAAGAATGAAAGACATTTGAAGAAAACACCTGCTGAAAGTTATCGATTCTTGGTAGAAGCTTGCGGTTAACATGCACTAAGTGAAAAACTTGTGAACGATGTTTTGGTGATTTCGACACAGAAACCGAAAAAGCTTGTAGATGAGGACTTGAAAGCATTATTCGAAAAAGACAGTTGTCAAACGCAAGAAGAGCTTGCATTATTATTGAGAGTCACACAATGAACCATTTCCCTGCGTTTAAAAGCATTTGGGTTCATTCAAAATTAAGGAAATTGGCTCCCATATGAATTAAGGCCGAGAGACGTTGAAATGCGATTTTGCATGTCAGAAATGAGGCTCGAATACTAAAAATATGATTAATTTTTGCATCGTATTGTTACTGGTGATGAAAAATGAATACATTACGATAACCACTTCAAGCGAATAAATTCATATGCGAACCCCGGCCAACCATCCAAATCAACGACGAAGCCATAGTCCATAACGCCAAGGTATTTAGTGGAATCAGAAGGGTGTTTTGTATTATGAGCTGGCCGAAGACAATTGATTCGTTAATCATCCATCATGACAGCGGTTGGTCACATGTTGAAAGACTGGTAGATGGAAAATTTTGGCTCAACCGCCTTATAGCCCAAACCATGCCCCTCCCCACTATTATTTACTTCTATAGATGTAGAACGCACTTAATGGAATTCGTTTCACTTCAGAAATCAGTATCAGAAATTGGCTTGATTCATTGTTTACCTCAAAACCGAAGCAGTTCTTTTGACACGAAGTCCATAATCTATTAGAAAGAGAAAAAATTAATGGCTAATGATGGACAGTATTATGAATAATGTATCAACTCATTTTGGTATTATAATTAATTCATATTTCAAGCAAATCATATGTCAAAAAATCGACATTATTAACTTGTATGCGTTAACTTTGTATAACGTTTGTCAGTAAAACTTATAACTGTATGTCTACATGTGTAAAATAATATTGTTTTGCATATTTGTTATTTTCAAAATTTGAATTTTATTTGAAGTTTCTTTTTAATATCAGAAAATTATATGATGTCTAGTTCAATTTTTACTTTGAATTAGTCTTTGTTTTTTTGAAGAAAAAATTTTTGGATTATTTTGAATTTGTTTGTCAATAATTTTTCATTTAGTGATTGATTTAAAACAATTGTTTATACACTTTTCTTTTACTGAAAATGCCACTCAATGGTGTGGCGAAATATTGTAAATAAAAATAAAATTTATTTAATTTTTATATAAAGACCTTGTGCTTAAAAATATTATTTATAAAATATTAAAAAATGTCAATTAATTATAATTATTATTTATAAACATTTATTTTAGTCTTAATTTATAATTCATAGCATAATAGTTTTAAGTGTATGTATACATGTATTATTTATTTGTATGTGTAATAACATGTAAATATTTTTTTTGTTTTGTTTTTAATAAAAATTATTTTTGTAAGTTATTTTTTGATTATCATTTTATTTTTCATATTTCTTTTTTGCAGTTGCGCTGACTTTTAAACAATAAATTGTATTAATTGCAATTGAGCATTTCGGATGGCCTTTTAACATGCTTATACACGTCTACATATATTTTATATGACAGCTTAGCTTTCACAGTTTGTATTTTAGTTTTTTTTTTTTTTTTGGTTTAATACTTTTGGAATATTTGTATAATAGGAATTTTAAGAAAATTTGATTGTTATCTAAGCGTTAGCTATATATTACAAATACATATATGTATGTTTATTCAAAATATTTGCAAAAAAAAAACAAATTCATTTTATGTATCAATTTTCATTAAAACTTTTTTAAAATTATTGAAACTGGGACAATCGTTAATACTCTGCTTTTGTTTGTAAAAATAAACATTATTTAGGATTTTAACTGAAATATGCATTTCATAGTTAAGCCTACTTAATTATACATCAAAACACTAACGAAATGGATATAAAGGGTGGGCAAATGTGAGGTTAGGAAATAAATTGGCTTAAAACGCACATTTTTTTTTACTACTTCGGTTTCATCGATATGAGTGCAAAGTAAAAATATGGGAATTAATAATGGAATATGATGTCTACATCTAGCACGTTGGCAGACGTCCGCTATTTACACAAAATATTGAAGCATATTTCACAACAACAAAGCCTCACTTATCTCGTACATGAAGCGCCAGATTACATCATTCAGAGCATCTATCAATAGTCTTTCAAATGCCCTCAGAGCAAATTGACATCATCAAATCGATAAATTACTTTACCGGGAAATTTCCCAAGCAATAGCTCAATTGTTTGGGTCGCGGTGTAGATTGTGGTTGCGTCTTGCGGAAACCAAAGATCAACATTAGGCAATTGTAAAAATTTTGCTAATCAAGATTTGGTAGCGTAGAAAATTCGCGGTGACGGCGAGCAAATTATGCCACCTGACAACCGCCCCATACAGTCTCTTTCTTTGGATTCTTTATTTTTTCAGGACTATATGTGGATTTTGTGAGCCTCATCACTAAAGATGATTTCCTAGAAAAATGCCTTGTTTTCTTTTAGGTTTTAAAACAGAGAATTCATAAACGTTGAGTTAGACTTTAGGTTAATATGAATGTAAAATTTTTTAGTAGTTAATTATAAAGCACTAGGTCACTATTCAATAAAAAATGTTTAAAAACTTTTATTTTTTATTATTTTTTCGATATTTCGCCATGTTTGTTCATTATTTTTGTTTTTCCTGATGATGCCAACCATCGGTGTGGCGAAATATCGAAAAAAATAATAAAAAATAAAAGTTTTTAAAAATTTTTTATTAAATAGTGACCTAGTACTTTATAATTAACTACTAAAAAATATTAAAAAGGTCAAAAAACTATAACTGTTATATATGAATGTAAAATGTTGCACAAAGTGCCTCTAGTGAACGTCGAAGGGTTCTAATTTCTTCGCTATACAGCGGGTATGTTTGCATCCCTACGGCCATTACGAGCATTTTGTTTGTGTCTATTGGCAGTAACACTCTCACAAGAAGCTCGAATTTTTTAAAGTGATATTTTCACCATTTAAATTTACTATTAAAATTTAAAGTTATTCTTAAGAGTGCAACGTTTCATTCTTAAAATTTCACTACCCTTTACTAAATAAATCTCAAAAGATGACAGTTCAATTTTGTCACTTGAAAAACAATTTACTTCCTAGCCTCAAATTTACCCACCCTGTATCTATTTTATCCATAAGTGTTACTAGAGAATTTTTCGGAAGCAGCTTTCGCCCTTTAATAAAGGAAAGTATAATTTTATATACGTAAAATTACATAAGAAAAAATATGTCGAGGGAGTGCTTTTTTTTATAGTTTTTTTAAAATGACTGATCTAGGCTAATGATTGTGCCTTTCCCACTTTTTTGAAAAAAACAATTAATATTTAAACAAGTATTGGCAAAAGCCAATACATCGCTGATATTATAGATATTGCAAAAACGATAACAAAACAGAACTACTTTAGATTCAATAACAACTTTTTCAAATTACCTGACGGACTCGGTATGGGAAACCCAACTTCCGCAATCTTCATGGAAGTTTTCATGCAACATCTCGAATCACTACACGTAAAAACACTCATGGAAAAACACAAAATAACTCATTACTATAGATACGTAGATGACATTATATGCATCCTCGAGCAGGGCAACGGCGAACAAATTCTAGAAAACTTAAACATAATTCATAATAATATTACATACACAATGGAAAAAGAACAAGACAGAAATTTACAGTATCTTGACATCACTATAACGCGAGGAACTGACTATTTAATATTCGACATCTATAGAAAACCAACAACAACGGACACTACCATCCACAACACCTCAAACCACCCTACCCATCACAAAGTAGCAGCGTTTAGACATATGATACACAGGCTTGGGATAATTCCACTTACTCCAAATAAGTACAGGAGGGAACTCGACACAATCTACGCCATAGCGATGAATAACGGCTACAAAACCACTACCATCGATAAACTACTTAGACAATACAACACTAAGAACAGAAATAGAGAAGACAAGGAGACAGCCGATACAACACGACGGCACACCTTTACTTACACAGGACCAGAAATATACAGACTAACTAACCACCCTCAGACACTATTCCAGAACAACGACAGAAACAACTGACAAATTTAACTCCAGCGGGGTATCCAGACTTACCTGTAGCTTCAAAGAACCTATATAGGGCAAACTGGACGAACACTAAAAACAAGGTTTACAGAACACATACGCTCATACAAACGAAAAAGAGAAGATTCAAACTTTGCATTACACCTTGACACTCACGGACACACACCAAGGGAAATAGATGAATGTTTGACATTATTACATCCTAGCAAAAAAGGACGAAGACTAGACATTCTTGAAAATATGGAAATCTACAAGACAAAAACATTCAACAACGACATTATAAACGAACAGGTAAACACGACCTCAGACACAATTTTCACCCCATTAAAACTACTCATGCAAACGGGCAAACGAAAAACACCCTAAGACGGACACACGTACCTACATAATAGTAAAAGACGGAGGTATCGGTAAGTTCACTTTGCATATAAATGCCAGGTGGCCAGTATTCTGCTTACCTGAACATACACGGACCTAATAACAGAACTACCTGAACGCCAACACCGACTCACCAGTACAAACTGAACCGCGGCTTGAGAATGATGCATTCGCATCGAAAGCGCTCGTCATCGGATAAAAACCAGCCAGTTAAGACAGGAAATGGCAATATTATTCCATTTACTGGCGGAGGACAACCAAACAACATAATACTTAATTTTTGTATTTGATAACTCTTAAATGCTTTCACACAGTTTTTAAATCTAAAATCTACTTTATTAAATTCTGCCAGTGCTAGCGAAAAAAATATTTCTTATAATGAGAATGTTTTAGATTTTTAAAGAGGTACAAATTGTTTACAGGACCTATTCCAAGAATTTTTTTTTGCCGCTTTTGAAATTCGTTTCTAAAACTTAAGCCATTTAAATGTTGTGTAATATAGTGCTGCATTAGAATGAGCCATTTTGTTTCTTATGCGTTCATAATTTCAGATAAAGTTGAAGAAACTTAAAAGTGATTTTTCTTATAATTTTGGATGAGGTAAAGTTGATGCTGCCAAAAGAAGAAAGTATGTTACTTAATCGCCATAAAACAACTTTGGTATAAATAGGCCTAATTTAGTATATTTTTATTCGTTAATTTCGATTGATTATTTAATTAATATTATATTATTATTATTCTTATTATTATTATTCTTTATTCTTCAAACAACTAGCTCAACAAGATGATAACATCTTATAAGTGACACGGTGCTGTTGAGCCTTAACATATACAAATTGAGTTAATATAAAACTTAAATTTAGAAACAGAGCATTAACAATAAACAGGTATAAAATGAAATAAATGTCAAGAATAATAAAGTTATAACTAATAAAGATATGAGTAATCGAAAAAAATGTAATGTAAAAGTGTTAACATAAAAACTAAGTCAAGGTTGGGTAGAATTAAATAATTTATAAAGCTCCCTTTTAAATACATTTGCGTTGCCTATTTTTTATATAGAATTTAGCAAAGAGATCCAAAGACTGGTTACATTTATGAAAAATTGGCGTTGAGATGACAGACTCTTGTATTTCTGCTGGATAATATTCCTACCACGATGAGATCTTACAAAAACTATCCTATCTACTGGATATGATGGTCGTTCCGAGATGATAATCCTGTCCAAGAAAATTAGACACCTATATTTTAGAAGATCATCGAAAGTCATTTCAAAAATTAAATTAGATTATGATGAGATATGGTCACGGCGGTCTTTCTGAAATATATAACGGGCAATATTGTTATATGCGACTTTCAGTCTGCGCTGATCAGTGCTGTTACAATTGGCGTAGATTTCACAGCCGTAAAAAAGTGAAGGGCCCAGGTAAGTCTTTGCCCAAAACATGCGAATATCAAACGGTGTAGAGTCCTTTAACGACCATAGGATGCGAAGTTTACTGTAAACTCTGCCAACGACAAAATTAATGTGATTAGTCCAGGTCATTCTATTATTAAAAATTACGTGCAAATTAGATGCCGATTCTACCAATTCGATCACATTCCCGTCAATTCTAACATTAATGTTGACCAGAGTTCTCTTAGCTTTCGACTTCGAAGCATTGATAAACAATCCATTAGACATGGCCATAATTTAATAAATTAATAAATTTGATTAATTTGATAAATTGATTCATAAATTTAATTCAATCAATTAATTAATATAGTTAAGCTGCACATTTTTAATCCGAAATCCGAATTTTTCTTATTGATGGATGCTACTTGTTATGTTAACTACATTTATCGGCTCTAAGCGGCATCTCAATTTTTGTATTTGAAACCAATAATAAACTCCAGAAATGAAAATTTAATAAATCACAAATAATAAAACTAATGGGGAAATAATTAAAAGTCGGTAACTTAAAGTGGCTTAATATGCCCTCATTTCAGTCATGTTCATGGTTCAAACAGAAATGGACGTGGTAAGGCCATCAGTTTTATGAATTGAGATATATACCAGTATAAAGGTTAGTACTGTTTTAATACTGAATTAATTCCAAAATTATAAAAAATTGTCTAAACCAGCAAAAAAAGAAAGCATTTTTTCACACATTTTTCATTACAGAAATTAAATTCAATTCAAAACGTTTAAAAACAAAAATTTTACAGTTAAAAAATACATCACGTATTTTAATACATAATCGCAAATTCAGCACTCATTGTTGAGATATTTAAGAGATTTTAGAAAAGATAATGACTTCAGTAAGAATGAAGAAACAAAGACTTAGACATTAACAATGCGGAAATATTGTGTTTATTTAAAATTTAATGCAACACTTGTGGTGGGAATGATCACATTACTACTGCCCCATGTAAGTCGTTAAAGAAAAATTATGTTTAAATCATTAAATTTTGAAATATACAAATTTAAATTTCTGTTTATTTTTTGTTTTTTTTAGATATTTTCATTAGAATATAAAAGATTTCCAACACAAAGATATGACTACATAGATGTGGCTAAAGAAACAGCCACTGATCTAAGTAAAGGTCTGACAACGCGGATATTTACAGCAGAAAATGATTTGGATGAAAACTTTTGGTTAAAATATTTGGGAGAAGACTTTCGCGACGCTGTACATTTGCGCGTTGATTATAAGAACAATGTGGTACGGCTCGAAAATCAAAGACCACAACACCAGCAGCAGCGCCAGCAATTAAATTATAACACGGGACATGAAAATCTCCATAGAGTTGTACGACAACCAACACAAGAAAATAATAAACAATTACCAGTGGAAAATGTATATAGGAAAAATAAAAAATATCCTACAGAAAAACCAGAAATATTTAATATAAATCCTAATAAAACGTTCTGGAATAATGCGGTTGAGGAATACACGTCAACCAATCACTTCAAAGACAATAGAAAAATATCACAAAATCACAATAAACCACTCACAACTCATAATAAACACATACAGAAAATAACAAAATTTGAACCAATCGAAAAGATGAAAACTATACCTGAACCTATTGTAGTTAATTTTCCTGAAGTCGAAAATTGCGAATATCAAATTAATGAAGATAATGTTCCAGTAGTTGTACAATTACCCCCAGTTATTTATCATCAAAAAGCTGATTTATATTCAGAAAATATGTCAAATCTTCAATATTTTATGCATAAAAATAATTTGAACACGGATTTAATACCTGATTCTCCTTTAGACAAGGATAAGAATTCAATTCAAAATACACCAAAATACACAACACACTCTCATAACACACCCTCAAATACACACAACAGAGAAGAGCAATACGAACACCATTCTCTTACACATTATACAGATTATGATGCACACAATCAAATGAAACTACCATATCCCTACCAAGCACATTAACCATTCCCAAAAACATTATAACATTTGTGATTAGATTATTTGAGCACGATTTGTTTTGTTTTGTTTGTATATTTATTTATACATATATATTATATTTAAGATAAGTTTTATATAGAAGAATTATTCTGTTTTTATTTATAAATAAATTTAATAAATTGTGAAAAAGAAAATCTATTTTACAGAATTTTTAATATTGAATTTCGTCTTAATTTACAATCCAATATATGAAATAAAATGCAGTATAAAGACATTTTATACTTCATTTTTATATGCATAACAATTAAGTTATTTAATACAAAATCAGCACGCGTGTCTACAATTACACTTCCGTTATCAAAGTTTGCTTAATCAGAAAATAAATGAAATATATATTATTTTAAATTTTTTTATATTTAAAAAAAAATCTGCCTATAACAGGCGGGCAAATTTAAGGTTAGGAAGTTAAATGTCTATCAAATGATTATATGTCCAGAATTGTGCTGTCATCCCACAGTGGTTTGAAAACGTTTTTTCTTTTTGTTTTTTTTTTTTTTGACATAATTCGGTAGCTCATTAAGCACTTAAAAAATTCTTATTAAATTTCACAGAGACCACGCAGAGGATTTTATAAACATTTTTCATTTTTAAAAATAAAAAAGATAAAAACTTTATTAGAAGGCGAGGTTTGTTGCGAAGCTCCTACAACTTACGTATATACTCTTTATATAGGTAGATGGTATTAGCAGAAGTCTTATGACTTCTAGATTAACAATTTATCAACACTTTTTATGCGTCGCATTTTTTTAGATATCATTTTCCTTTAAAACTGTAACTTTTACATTAAAGTGGTTGTTGGAAAAATAAAGAATATAGAATTTGAGTTGCCACAAAATCTAAATGGATCGAGATATTTCTGCAAAATTTTTGAAGCAACATATATAAAAGAGCCTTTAATAAAATGGTAATATAAAAGTTTTTACTTTTTTCATACTTTAACACATAAATTCCTTAAACGGGGAAAACATTTTACAAAAATCGTTAGAAAACTGGTCACCCTGGCTTCGTTAGCTAAGGGCTGTCAAATCCCTTTTGGAGTATGTAGCCAAGATATGGAACTTTAATAATTTAGTTTTTTTAACCGCCGCTTCGCACTCCGAGAAATTTTAATGTAATTCATAAATTTTGTTGGCTGGTGAACCGTTGCAATTTTTTACGCAATTTTTCTTTTATTCGCATATGCTATATGTTGTCTTTAAAATAATTCAAAAAAAAATTTATTAGTATCGGAGTAAGTTTTAGTTATATAAGCAAAAATACAATATCACCTTTCCTAAAGAAAACGGCCGTTTTTACGTTTTTTACAATTCAGAGGCTTGTAACTTTTTAACGAAACATGGTATCAGAACAAATCTTACTACTGTTTTATTACAAATTTTATCAAGAATACAGTCAAAAATAATAATCTGAATATAAATAAGTTCACCAAGTGAAAAATACTAAGTTAAGGTCGTTCAAAAATTAAAGACCTAACCTAGACATGGAAGCATCTATTTTGTAGATATTTTCAAGGGCCGATCGTCTGCTTGGTCTTTGTAAAATTTCATCAGGATATCTTAAGTGGTTCACTAGCTAGCGAAATATTCGCAAAAGACAACGTTTTCAAATCACTGTGCATCTTTAGACATTTATTTAGTAAAAAGTAAGAACATTTTAAGCATCAGTAAAGGGTTTTGTAAATTTACTATCAAAATGTTGAAAATTTCGTAATTGGGCAACTTCTGAGACCGCTGAGTGTAATTTAAAAGCGAAGCTTACGGTATTGTTACCGCCAATAGACCAAAACAAAATGTTTGTAGTGGCCGCTGCTCTACAGCAAAGTATTGAGAATAAACCTGAAAAATCAACTGCTCGATATTCGCTATAATTGGAAATCACTAGATTCTGTGCTACATTTTGCTTAAAGATCTTGATTTTCACACTTATAAAGTAAACTAGACTCACCATTCTATACATCAAACGTTTGTGAATTGGGTGTTTGAAAACAACGAATTATTCAACAAAATCATCTTTAATGATGTGAAGACTCATTTTCAATTAGGTGGACATTTACCCGATGTCATATTCCATTATTATTTCCAATTGACTTCCTAACCTCAAATTTACCCACCCAATATTTGTATGAAATGTATTGAAATCATAAAAAAAGCCAGTTTAGTAAATTTTCTTCGATATATAGTTGATTCAACGCCCATCGATTTATTCCGTGGCCTTTGTACGAGATCGAAAATAGACACAATTGCGTGAGTGATCTCAATAACTTTTTTTATTGCTTTGACTCACTATCTTGGTAAAAATTTTTATCCACATTTTGTTTAATTTATAATTAATCAAGAACAGAAATAATTTAAGTTAAACTGGCTTGCTACCTCATCTATTGTCTCTTCGACATGCAGAATCAATTTTTCTCTGCTTTGAAATTTCAACTTGTATGTGAAGGGGTTCGGCAAAAATATTTTTATATTGAATCTACGTTTATATTCTCTGTAACAAAAGTATAACGAGGGTCAGACAAAACCTCATTTAAGGAAGGAAAATTAATAATTGATGTGCTGCGGAATATTTGCTACTTTGTTGCAAAATAAAAATGAAAAGAAACGAAAAGCAGAAGAGTTTAGATTCGATCATTTTTACTTTCAGCGATTTATACTACGCTTGGCGCAAACGCTACCTCCCAAAATAAATTCAAACTGTATTATGGCTTGTACCGCACATTTTCACATTAGACTTCGATACATTCCTCCATGTTCTAGCAGATGCGTGTTTTTTAATCGCAAAAATCAAGTGATATATAAAGTCGCTAGTTAACACCAATAAACACGAACTGAAACACGTAGACAATACATTCACTGCGTTATTTTCAATATATGTTGGAAAATTAGACCTTCTCCTCAACTTTACATTGGCATCAATAAAACTAAAGTAGGCAAAAAAAAGTGTAGTTTTTAAGCCAGTTTGCTTCCTAACCTCAAATTTTTCCAGTAGTTAGGTGCAAAGAAAACTTTCTGTGAAAAATAGAAAAAAAATAATAAAAAAATTAAACAAAAACACATTTTGGCTTAATTCACTGCATGAAATAATCTGTTAACGAAAATCTTAAAGTATAAATCGATTTCTGGTATAAAAATAAGATTTGGTTATTTTTTCTAAATAGTAGGTACGTACAGCATTTACCGTAAAAAAAATCGAAAAAGAAATCAACACTTGACGGAAGACAATAGTGAATTAATATGTATTTTTTTTTGTTTTTTTTTAGTTCTCTTACTAATCTGACCTTAAGTTTAATAAAAAAAGCTTCTTTATCGTAAAAGATAATATATTTATATTTATTTTTTATTAAAGCAAGTTAAAATGCGAAGAAATTTCTGTGAAAACTCACGTACCATTAATGAATACATTCAATATTTAAATATATAAAAGCAAAAAGTTTTCCAAAAGTTATTAGCAGTAAAAGTAGTGGGTTTTAAAAGAAACAGCCAGCCTAACCCTAACACAAAATAACCACAATTATGAATCCTCATTTAGCATTTGCATTTGTTGCCATTGTATTGCCGGTGGGTTTTATTTTTTTTTTTTGTTTTTTCATTTGTCATACATAATTTTTAACGAAAATTTTAATATTTGAAAAAATCTTTAGTTTGCAGCTGCTGACTATGGTCACGCTCCATATGGTGGTGGTATTGATTATTTACAACCAGGTGCTGGTCATGGTGTAGAAGATATTCTAAATTCTGCTGCTGGTAGTTATCACTCTGGTGCTTCACTTACAGCAGCCGCTGATGTTGGCAACGAACCCGCCGCTCAAGCTGGTTTGGCTCATGCCAATGCTCAACTTCATGCCTTGAATGCCAGTCCAACCTATCAGCATCTTAAAAATTCTGACACCATTGCTGAAAGTTTAGCTCAAAACAATTTGGCTGCCAATATACGTCAAGGCAATATTAATGTTGTGCCTCCCAATGTTGTAGGACAGACAGCTTTCCGTTCTCTGCTGGTACCACACAATTTAAACAACCATCAAGTCATTGCCACTCAGCCCATGCAACCAATCGTTGTTAACCAACCCGGTGCACCTCCAGCACATATTAGCAGTGGTCCCGCAGCTGTTGTTAGAGCTGCTCCCGTTGTCTACAAACTTAAACCTTCCATAATTTACCAACAGGAAATTATTAACAAAGTACCTGCTCCTCTTAGCCTAAATCCTGTTTACGTTAAAGTATACAAACCAGGCAAGCAAGTCGATGCTCCCGTTTCTAATGACGCGCACTATGGTGGGCCCCAATACGATAGTGCACCCCAATATGCTGCACAACCCGCAGCTTATGGCGCCCAGCCAGCCTATTAAATTGTTCAATGAATAGTTTAAATTTAAAGTTACACGTTGACTTCACTTTATTTTAATTTAATTAGGATACGTGAACATTTTTCTACTCCAATAAAGAAGTTTTTTATTTGTTTTTTATGTAAATAAAATAAAATTGCTTTTCTTTCTTTTTTTTTTTTTGCAAAACGATTTACAGATCAGGCAACCAAAAAAAAGTACACAAGAATAATAAAAAATAGGTACATTAAGTACGATTCTGTTAAACTCATATAAAAGCTAAAATGATTAATCAAAAAAAGATCAATGATATCGGTTACTATTGTTATATTAGATCAAAATATGGTAATAGTTTTTCATTTAAAACAATTATTTCACTTACATATTTGCAAACTTTGAAAGGCGTACGACTATAATATTCGTTTTGAGAAAAATAGGACAAAGAATAGTTTTGAAGAACAACCTTTCCCAGTTAAGTTTTGTGGAAGGATTGAAAGCACTGTTCATCATCTCTGACACAGATGATCGTCACGTTTGTATACCCGATGCAGCGCTGTGATGCATTTATTACCAAAAAGCCTATAGTTGCTTTTTCTACATTTAGAATAGGATTAAGTGCTGATTTACCTGCATATTGCAAAACTCATAAATCTATATAATCGATATCACCCATATTCTCATAAACGCTTATCGCTTAAAATTTGCATTTGCAATATCAAATGGCAAAAGTAGATGTCTGTGAACAGTAAACACCTGAAATCTGGCGGCTTCAAAACCCAATTATATACTGACACAAACTGGCTCAACTTCTTACAATTGAATTCATAAGCGAACATCTTCAAGAAACTGGTCAAATAAATTGAACTTTTTGCGAATGGAAGACACGTGTAAGCTGGAACATGGAGAAATATATGTGCGCTGCAAGCCTTAATGCTACTTGTCTTCTGCTACTTTTTTACTAATCATAACTTTTCATAACTCTTATGTTGTGTTTTGTTGCAAGAAAAGAGAAAGTGCTCTTAAAAATGCACTCAATATTTAGTATATAACGCATTAAGAGATTACGAAATAAATAGCATTATGAATAAATTGCATATCACAGCCCGGTTTTTTTAGTAGTAATATATTCATTTGGTAAACGTTATTTAGTAGTGATTTGCGAATTAGTTGTAAAGGTGAGACCGGTTAGAGTTTTGATCGCGTTCCACCGAAACAAAGGCAAACACTTACAGAAATTGCCAAATTGTATACAACAGCCAGTCAGCTGTTAAAAAGTAATTGAAAGAACGAAAGCCTGAGGAAACAACAGAACTGCTAGCTATACCGGTCGACCACATTCGCTAACTGACCTTACATGTCTGAAGTAAATCGTACCAAAAGTAAAAACTTTGCTAAGGCCCACCTTAACTCTCCACAATTTTCCTGGAATAACGTAATATTTAGTAACTGTGTGTGGTTAGATTTACATCCGCGCCTGGCCATGAAGCCTTAATCAGATGATGGACCAAACCACTGCATAATTTGGAACGTCATGCTCGTCCTTGCTTAAGAGTTGGAGACTTTCCAACTCCTGTCCAGAACACATGTCTAGCATGCTCACTGGATCTGGGAACATTTCACCAGGTAGGTGTTATTAAAGGTGAAATGAACCCGGCCACCATAGAACCATAGACTGATATGGGGCCGCGAAACCACAACCACCACGATATTCCCATAAAAGGCCAACCTCAGAACAGTTAAGTGTCTAAAGAGACAAATAACGGAACTCTGCGGGTCACTGATTCCCGTGGAAATAAAGTGAAGTTTCCAGTTGTACCCCTGCTGACCCCCCCGGGGGCACATTTATGGTCTTTATAGTACGTAACAGCTATCTAGATCTGTGCAACTGGGGGAAAAAGGGAGCCCAGTCCCCTGAAGTCAGACAGGGAGACAACTGGAAGCTCCACTTTATTTCCACGGGGATCAGTGGCCCGCGGAGTTCATTATTTGTCTCTTTAGACTTATAGTAGTTCTCTGGCTGATCATTGAGGTTGGCCCCTATATGGGAGTATCGTGGTGGTTGTGGTTTTGCGGCCCCATAAGGGATTTATGAAAATTATGGTGGCCAGGATCATTTCACTGATAATGACACGCAAAGTGAATGATCCAGTCCAGTGAGCATGCTTGACATGTGTTCTGGACAGGAGTTAGAAAGCCCTGTCCTGGAATCATTAAAGTTGCAACTAGGTGGTTCTGTTGCTTAGAATTATGCCTTCGGCTATCTAGGACGCATGTATGACGTTCCAAATTATACAATAGTGGTTTGTCCACCATCTGATTAAGGCTACATAGCGAGGTGCGGATGTAAAACAAATCACACTCTGTACCCCTGCTGACTTCAGGGGACTGGTCTCCCTTTTTCCCCCAGTTGCACAGTTCTAAGTTGTTGCTATCTCCAAAAGACCATATATATGTGCCCCCGGGGGGTAATATTTAGTAACAAAAGTAAATTCGAGTTTTTTTTTTTGGCTCAAAATCGAGAGGTAAGGTGTGGAGAACAAAAAATAGTAAACTGCTTCTGGGCGTCCGCCGGGAAGGTATATTACTTTGTTTATAATTTTTGATTAAATAAAAGAGAATGGATCTAATATTGATAAATGTTTTATTTAATATCGGCAATTATGTATGGAATACAACATCAGATAAATGTCTGTCTCTGTTAGTAGCCTCACAAATGCGAGCCATTTTGAGCACATTTTTCATTACATTCTAACATATTTCACGCGGTATTTCATTAATTTCCCCACGAATATTCTGTTTGAGTTGCTCAAGTGTTTCTGGTTTAGTTGCATAAACCCTGCTTTTCAGATATCCCCACAAAAAGAAGTCCGGAGCAGTCAAATCGGGCGACCGTGGAGGCCAATTAACATCACTATTTCTTGAAATAACTTTTTGTGAAAAGAGATATCACAGTATTTCCATTGTAATCCTGGCTTGTGAAAGAAGCTATTTTGCATCGAATGGAGCTTGATGGATTGTTTGGAACACTTTCTTAAGTAGCAGTTGTAATAAATTGAGAGATGTTGTGTTCTTTACTTCATCATGGTCTGATAATGACTACTTTATTGGAAAACAAATGACAGAATGTATGTCATCAAAGTATATCTTAGACTAAGTAGAAGGAGAGAGCTTTTAGACATTTAAGTGTTATAATATACAGGGTAGTTACAAAATACATATCTTATTACATCTCCCCTTTTAAGTTATTATTTATTATAAATTCATATAAAATATTCTTCTTTCCTTTCACATCAAATTTAATACATTTTTAATTCATTTTTCATAGTGAAATTTAACATATGATATAGACTTAAAATAAAATTGAATTATTATTTAATTAAGTTATTATTTATTATAAATTCATATAAAATATTCTTCTTTTCTTTCACATCAAATTTAATACATTTTTAATTCATTTTTCATAGTGAAATTTAACATATGATATAGACTTAAAATAAAATTGAATTTTATTTGCGTTTTCTTAAAAAATATGAATTTCTGCGGTATTCCACGCCATCTTTATCAATAATATACGATCGAGGAGTTTTATGTTTTTGTATTACTTTTGCTTCTTGCCAATGTTTATCATCTTTTACCCATATCTTTTCCCCCTTTGCAAATTCATCTTTTTGTTTTGAATTTTGATCGTGATATTTTTTGTTGTACTTGTTATTTTGTTCAATTGTTGCTTTTACTTTACTATTATTATTATTATAGAAAAATAAATTTTTTGATGGGACTAAAGTTCTTGTGCTCCTGCCCATTAATATTTGAGATGGAGATAAATTAGAATTTTTTATAGGAGAATTTCGATATTCTAAAAGAGCAAGCCAAATATTACTCTTTTCTGCTTTTGTTTTCATAACAAGTTTTTTCGCTATTTGTACCATTTTTTCTGCGAAACCGTTTGATCTTGGATATCGGGGACTAGTTGTTGTTACTTTAATATCTAATTTTTTAGCCCATTGTACAAATTCATATGATCCAAAAGGAACATTGTCAGCTATTATTTCTTTAGGTAATCCATGACATGAAAATAGAACATCTAATTTTTGAGTTACTGCTGAAGCAGTTTTCTTATTTAGAGGTATAATATCTAAATATTTTGAAAAATAATCACCTACAACTAAAAAAATCTCCTTCGATATTTCCATAATATCCATTCCTAATTTTTCATATGGCAAATCCGGTACTTTATGATTTATCAATGGCTCTTTAATATTAGAATATCTAAATCTTTGACAAATTTTACAGTTGTCAATCATCAATTCAATATCGTTGTTCATAGACGGCCAATAAAGAATTTGTTTAGCTCTACTTTTAGTCTTTTCGTACCCTAAATGTGGTTTATGAAGTTCAATTAATATGTCTTTTGTTAAGCTTTTAGGTAGATAAATCCTATCTTCAAAAAATACAAGGTTATCTTCAACAAATAGATTTGATTTTAATTTCCATAGAAATCTCAACTGTTCAGGTAATCTGTTTTTTTCTTTTGGCCAACCATTATTACAGTATTTAATTATGTTGCTCAAAATTTTGTCGTTTTGAGTTTCCTTTTGAATTAAATTTTTCCTATCCTCACTGACATTTATGGAATGTATCATTTCTCCTAAACCCTTTATTTCTTCTACAGAAGTTGATTTTTTATCAAAACTTCGTGACAACCAGTCTGCCAGATACATGTATTTACCAGGTAAATAACTAAGATTCAATTTGTATTTTTCCAATTTTAATTTCATTCGTCGTAATTTCATTGATGGTATTTTATTATAATCTTTATTCATAATTCCTAACAGAGGTTTGTGATCTGTCACAATTTTAACATTTTGTCCATATATATAATCATGGTACTTATCACACGCAAAAACTATTGCCAACATCTCTTTTTCGATTTGTGCATACCGAGTTTCTGCATCTGATAGACTACGGGACGCAAAACAAACTGGTCGATTTTCTTGCATTAATGCACAGCCTAACCCATTTTTTGAAGCATCCGTTTGAATTACTATTTGTTTTGTGTGATCAAATGGTTTTAAAGAAGGAGCTTCTAATATTAAATTTTTAATAGATTTCAAACTATTTTCATGAACAGTTGTCCAATTAAAAACAATTGAATTTTTCATTAATTCTCTCAACGGATTACTGACCTCCGCAAGGTTAGGAATAAAATCTCTCAAGTAATTTATAAAACCCATAAGACGTTGCAAATCTTTTTTACACTTTGGAGCTCCTATATCTTCAATTCCCTTTAGTCTGTTTTTATCACACTCTATACCATCTCCGGAAATTTTGTGACCTAAAAACATAACCTCGTTCCGTTTCCATTGTATTTTATTCCAATTAAATTTTACATTATGTTTTAACGCTCTTTCCATTAATTCGCTCACTGTTTTATCATGCTCTTTTTCATTCTCTGCGACTACCAAAATGTCATCTATATAAATAATTATATTGTCAATGCCTGCAAAATTCTCTTCATTAATTTTTTGGAAAGCTTCTGGAGCTATTTTAATTCCAAATGGAAGCCTTTTAAATCTATAACAACCAAATGGTGTGCTAAACGTACAAAGTTCTTTTGATTTTTCACTCAAAGCAACTTGCCAAAATCCGTCTTTTAGATCAAAGACTGAAAAAAATTTTTTATTCACTAATTTAGGCTTAATTTGTTCAAATTTTGGGATTTCATAAAAATTATCCCTAATAGCCAAGTTCAATTCCCTTGGATCCATACAAATTCTTAAAGATTTATTAGGCTTTTCTACAACAACTAAATTCGAAATCCAAGAACCCGGGTTTTCGCATTTTTCTATAATGTCATTCGTACACATTCTATCAAGAGTAAGTTTAAGAGGCTCTCTGAGCGTTAACGGAATTCTCCTTGCTGGTTTAGCAACCGGAATCACATTATTTTTTAATTCTATTGTAAAATTATCTTTTATACAACCGATTCCCCGAAAAAGTTCTTCATATTTAGTTTTTAAGATATTTTCATTTAATTCAATATTAAAAATTCTTTTAATTAATTTCAAATCAACGCAAGATTGTAAACCCAAAATTGGTATATTATTGATATCAGATGTTACATAAAAATTTAATTTAGTCATGTGCTGTTTAACATTGCAATTCAGATTTATGACACCTATAATCGGAATTTTTGTTCCATTATAAGCAACTAATCTGTCACTACAATTTTGAACATACGTTTTCATGCCTATTTTTTCAACATATTTAAATGGCAAAACATTTATGGAAGCTCCCGTATCCAATTTAAATTTAATATTTTCATTTCCTATTTGAATGTTTTCATACCATGTATCACAATTATGATTAGATAATATTGAATCAAGATATAAGCTGGAATTACTATCAAAAGTGTTTAATTTTACTTCTTGTACATTTTTAAATTTACAAACATTAGCAAAATGATTTTTACGTTTGCAAATTTTACACATTTTACCAAAAGCAGGGCATTTGCCTTTAACATGTTTATTACCACAATATGTACAATTGAAAATACCTGTTTTACTTTCTGATTTATCCTGTGTATTCCTTGGGTCATGTTGATTCTTGAAACTTTCTTTTCCCTTACTTTTCTTCATAAAATTCACCACTTCCCGGCTTCCTTGCAATGTAACCATCTGTTGATTAGATGCCTCTGCAGCTCTCGCATATTGAACAGCTTTATCCATTGTTAAATCTGGGGTATCCAATAACTTTTTCTGCAACTTTTTATCATTAGTTCCCAGTACAATCCTGTCACGCACCATCCTATCCTCCTGGCTGAATCCACATCTTCGAACCATCTTCTTTAAATCCATGAGAAAATTATCAAACGGTTCTCCTTCTACTTGGCATCGATTACTGAACATAAATGTTTCATAAACTTCATTGCCTTTTGGTTTACAAAATTCATCAAATGCTTTAGTCACTGCAGCATAGTCTTCTTTTTGCTCTTCAGTTAGTGAAAACGTGTTGAACAATTCTACCGCATCAGGTCCAACGATATTAAGAAAAATAGCCACTTTTACATTTCCCTTCTTTTTTTCCAATTCAATGGCCGTGGCGAATATTTGGAAATTTTGCCAAAATATTCTCCAGTTTTCCGACAGGTTTCCACTAGTTTTTAGTTCGTCAATCTTTCTTACGTGGTCCATTTCAATATTTTTATAAATATATTTAATTGTTTTTGGTGGTCTTCCACGTGGTTTGCTTTTCCTTTCAATAAGTCTTTTTTCTGCCTTTGCCAATCCCATGTAATGCTTTTTACTGTTCTTTTTACCGACTGCGCCATGTAATAAATTGAGAGATGTTGTGTTCTTTACTTCATCATGGTCTGATAATGACTACTTTATTGGAAAACAAATGACAGAATGTATGTCATCAAAGTATATCTTAGACTAAGTAGAAGGAGAGAGCTTTTAGACATTTAAGTGTTATAATATACAGGGTAGTTACAAAATACATATCTTATTACAGCAGTAATGTGTACAGTACATTGTGATCCATGTTTGAGCCTATCACCTACAGACCCTCTTTCTACGAAATCATTCACTACAAGATAAATAATGCATTTTGTTGGAACGTTTTTTCTCCCAAAAATTTCACATAACTTTCTCATCGCCACAGTAATCGATTATTGACTTGAATAAAATATTTTAACGATTACACGTTGGCTTATCAAATATTTTTCCATAATAAATTTGCCACGTGTCTACTTCACGAAGTGTCAAGTGTCTGTCACGAATAATGTTTACAAAAATGTCGAAACTAACTACAAATTTTATAAGAAGGTTAAAAAGGTCTTGTGATGCCTTAGCTATTTCACAGAATAATGACCCTAAACACACTTAAGAATTGCCAAAAAAAAGTGACTGTAAAAACATTTTTCCAAGCAGTTAAATTTCCCACCCCACTCTCCAAACCTTAATATAGAGTATTTATGGTACAAAAAAAGAAGCATTTTAAACAAGGACAAGGTTGAGGTCCGCTATAATAGAAGAGTAGAGCAAAATGACGTTACCAGACCTCGTGTAAATTCTATGAAAAGGTGACGAGAGCATGCAATTAAGCTTTAAGGAGGGCCAAAAAATTATTAATTTCTAATTTATGGTTTTTCGTAATATAAAATATGGAAATATGGTGTTTTCCATCAGTTGTATGCCAATTTTTGACTCTCTTTTTTTAACACTTGTCCGTAATCCCCATTACATTTTTATTAACAGAATTATAATGTTTTTGCTAATAAAAAAGAATAAATTTGAAATTTTTACCAAGAAAAGAAAGTCAAGGCGGAGCAACAGGAAAGAATCACCTGACATGCTAAATCGATGGCTTTTGAATCAACCGTATATCGATGGTTTCATATAAAAAAGTCCTAATTCAAATACATTTTGCGAATTTATTATAAATATACTGTTCATATTTATCTATATAAATTTTATAGATAAAGTAAATATTTCTTAAATTAAATTTGCGTTCAGGAATTCTTTATTCATTTCAACAAAAAACTAAGAAGACAGCAAAATTATGAAATTTTCTTGATTTAAAATAAATGAATATAAAAAATTAAGTTGAAATTAAAAAAAATATTATTAAATATGAAATAATCTTTTAACGGTCTTATTAAATAATTTAACGATTTTATTTTTTTTTATTTTTTCAATATTTCGCTTTCCTTTGGAAAGCTTCTTCAGGAAAAAATTTTTTATATTTTTTTTTTTTTTTTCCTGAAGAAGCTTTCCAAAGGAAAGCGAAATATTGAAAAAAATAAAAAAAATAAAATCGTTAAATTATTTAATAAGACCGTTAAAAGATTATTTCATATTTAATAAAATTTAAAAAAAAGGTCGAATAAAAATAAAAGTAATTAAAAAAAATATATATATCACAAAAAAGTGTATACGCAACTAATTTCATACGTTGTTTTGTAACATAAAAAATAAAACGAATTTATTTTTGGTCCACCTCTAAAATGTATTTAAATTTGACATTGAAAAAAATACTTCGCCTCACAACTGCTGTATTAAATTTACGATATTCTACTAATAAAACTGTAATTTTATCTTCTTTTTTTTTAATTTTGCCAATTTTTTTTTTAATTAACAAAAATATGAGCTAAATGATAAGATCGTGCTTTAAAATCTTTTCATTTAACTTTAAATAAACATTGATTGAATTCTATCATATAGATAATTAAAAAGATATTTTTTAACAAAAGTTATCAAGCAAACGTGTTTGTTTTAAAAACGTGGTCTTTGTTTATGATTATATTTCAATCATAGAATTATTATTTTAGAGGTTAAAACTTTTTTTGCACCGCTTTAAGCTATTTCTATTGTAAAACGTTGCCTTATTTTGGCATAAAAGTAGAGATCTATAAAGAAACTCTTTATTTTCTATTTTTAAACTCATAAGGCACCATCACCATAAGTAAAATGCGTTTCCCCAAAAATTTTATGAAAAAATAGAAAACTTTTTATTTAAATGCAGTCACTACAAATTTCAAAAAGTACCCAAAAGCCTAATATTCCATTGACACCTACCTACGCCTTTAATTTGTATTGAAATCCTTAAAAATATATAATTTACATATGAAGAGAACTTAACTCTTTTGTTTTGAGAGATTTTCCTTGTTTTGTTTCTTCAACTTTCTCACATAACGATATGAAGTGTACAGGGCGGCTTTGTCTTATTTTGCAGATTTTATATTTTACTAAATTTTTAATTCATTAAACTTTTTTATGAAATCGTAACTTTCCTCGCACTTATAGCAAAAACACTATTGAAAATTGTTTAATTTTATGACATTTGTTTTCTTTTGACCTTTTTGTTTTAGTCTATAAAATTGTAAGCAAATGAAGTCAAGATTAGCAGCACAAACTAATGCTTATGTTGAACATAGTAGTGGACAAGTCAAAGGGTTTTTAAATTCAGTTTTATTGATATCAATTTAAAGTATAATAATGGGAATAAATAATAAAATATTATGTCGGATAAATTTCCACCTCTAACATTATTACATATTTTTTAGAGCTGCGCCTCTCTTGTTTTTCGTTTCCTCAACTGGAAATTCATTCCAATTAATTTTTTTCAATTGCTTTTTCTTTTAAAAATTAGATGATCTCAAATTATGACGCGGCAGATATAAATCGAACAAATAATTGCACAAACATGTATAATCACCTGCTGGAAATTTTGTGCCAAAATCTCTGATATCAAAAAATAATTTAACACTTTACCAAACCAATCATCAGATTATTAATGAAAATTCCATCGGACATATTGCAGAACATGCAACATGTCCCGCAGTAGGCATTTTGGACCATTCATGGTAATTTTATTTTTTTATTTTCTGCACATTATTTGTTATTTTGTCAGGCGTTGTTCAGAATCGATTATTCCTTCTGAAATTCCTGAGAATTTTCTTCAGAACTCTGTAAGAAGCTACATTAGGCTTTTTTATTTTCGGTGCCGGCACCGCCATCTACCTTTTCTGGACGAAAGTGGATAATTTGTGCAGAAAATCCAAATGAATTCGACACAAAATATCATATGAACATGAATAAATAAATTGCGATAACTTTAAATAATTTGAAAACTTCTGTGTGATTTATGTTTAGGAAAATTGTATAAAGAAAAAAAAAAATACTTTTATTTTATCTATCGAAAAATTTAATGATAAAAATGTTTGCAAGATATGTAAAAAAAAATAATTTTAATACGAAATTTTACGTAAAAAACTTTTTAATTTTAATATTTGTTTTAGAATTTGTAATTTAAACTTTAGTTAACTTAGCCTAACTTTTCAGGGGAAAGCAATAATAAAGGCTATCAAATCCAAACTTAGGGCAGTATTATTAACATTTCATTCATTAGATTACGAAAATTCGAATGAAACTGATCACATACGAGGAGAATTAATAATGTTTCCTTTTATAATGATGAATAAGTTTCCGCTTCATGTTAAAAGTTTATACGGCCTTTATTTCATCATTTAATATCATTGGCTTTTTATTTTTACTAAAAATCAGAATAAGAATGCGGAAGGAAATAAAATAATCTCGCACCACACGTATCTTATTTGGTTTAGTATAAGTGCTCGTCGATTAAATGTAAGTCGAAATTTTAAGAATTTCGCCAAAAAAAAATTATTTTGACACAAAATGTTATATTTTTGAGGGAAAAAACTTTAAAAGGGAAAAAACTTATTAATGGAAAATAAATAATTTAAAATTAAAATTTCCCAAAGTTTTTTAACACACCTCGTATATTTGCATTTTACATAAATTTAGTTTTTTTTATTAAATAAATAGCTTTTAAATTCACAAAAAACGCTATCATAAGTTTAATCATAAAAAAAATATTAAATAATATCTAACGAACACAACTTATAAGATTAATGAGAATGTAACAACAATTGTTGCAAATAACCAACCAAGAAACCCAACCATTTAGAAAGGCCTAAATGTCACGTATTTACTGAAAAAAGAATTATTAAAATGTCTCTGAAATCATATTTAAATACATGATGCTGGTTAGTAAAAGCATCAGTCACAATTAGTTGTTGCCTTGAGAACCAAGTACAACAAGAAGAGCTGCTTCACATACCGAGTGTGATTTGAAAATAAAAACAGAACAGAAACAGCAAATTCAAAAATTAAAATGAATCAATTTTTTATTGCACTTTGCGTTGCAGTAGTTGTATGTATTTAAAAAGAAATGTTATGTTGAAATACTTCCGGTTTATTTATAATAATTTTAAACTTATTTAGGCATCTGCGGCCGCTAGTGGTTATCATAATCAAGAGCATGCTGCTGATACAGGTGCAGGTGAATATGGTCATGCTGCTGATGGTGGTGCTGCTGCTGCTGGTGCTGGTGCAGCTATTGTAGCTGATGGTGGTGCTGTTGGCCCTAGCCAAAGTATTCCTTATCAACCTGCCAACACTAGAGGCAATACCATTTCCTCCTCCATTTCTCATCCAAACAACAAAGGTGAAATTCTTATCCACCGTCCTGCAGCAATCATTGTTAAACGACCCCCAACCAAAGTTGTCGTGAATCACCCCCCACTAGTAGTTAAACCTGCCCCAGTTGTTTTGCACAAGCCCCCAGCAGTCATTGTACGCAAGGTGTTCGTCAAACACCATCCACGCCCTGTAAAGGTTGAACCTGTGTACGTTAATGTTGTTAAGCCTCCAGCAGAAAAATACTTTGTCAATGAAAAACAACAAGCTGCCTATGCTGCTCAAGGTTATGCTCCCATCAACGTAAATGCAGATTATGCAGCCGCTGGTCACACTGGTGAAAGTGGCTATCAATTGTTACCAAACGGTCATGGCTTAAGCGGTTTGGCCGGCATATCTGGTTCTGCTGGTTACCTTCATGGTTCAGCTCCCTCTCATTCCTCCTACAATGCCGCCCCCTCATATTAAATATTCTACAATAATAAAAGTATAAAGGGGCTTGTATCCAAGCAATGTATGTAGTATTTATTAGGTACTATTTCCCATTTGCATGTTGTATGTTGTAGTTTTTAATAAAGTTTTTTTATACAGTTTTTAAGAAAACAAATTATAATTGATGAGAATTTATTAATTTTTTTTTTAATTACTTTACTGAGGCAACGTTGTATGCCATCACACAAAATTGCCACATTCTTATCCAGCCACCAAGTGACGCATTGCATACGATTCATTGAATATAAGACCTTTAAATAGTTATATTTTTATACAAGGTTTTGGTATATCCATTGTGATTTTTTTCAAAATATCGTTTTACTATAAAATTGTAAATAATCTAACAGTTTAAATCCGGATTAAATTCACGTATTTATACGTAACAACAAACAACATAAGGAAGATCAGTAGAAGCGATGCATTGGCAAAGAATTCTTACGTGGCCACAAATCTATATGGCACCATAGAGATCTCGCTGGAGATAATCGTTTTTAAATACGTTCCGCTTCCCCTCACTTAATTCTATGAATATTATTTTAATCATAGGAACTAGTTTTTACAATATATCAATCACTAAAAGTTTTCATTTTATAATCAGAAAGAATTGAATTGCCTTATTAGTTTTGTATGAATATAGGAAATCTGTTATATTGCCCTGCAGTGGGGAATGACATATAATACAATAAATAAAAAAAAAATTCAGAGCATTAATTTTTATTGTCTTAAAGATATCAAATTTTTGCTTCACCTTATTTTCATATGTGAGATTAATTCCATTTTTTAATTTCTAAGTATCGCCGCCTTGATTTTCCACTTCAAATTCGCTATATTACATTGAGTTATTTAGGATGGCGTACCAATTCTACGTTTACCAAACGGCAAAGTATCTATTATGCCCAAAATAAGTTCTAGGAATGTCAGTAGCTTGCCACCTGTCTGTTGTTGAGATTCCACCTCACTTTTAATTTGGTTTTTAAAATAATTGGCTCTATTAGCTTTTTGCCATAAAAGTTTTGTTGGATCCGCAATAGCACTTGCTGCATGCATATGAAGGAAAATCTTAAATATATTAAATTAATAAACTTAAAACATTTCATGTTTTATGAATTGTCTAGTAATATTTACATTTTTATTTATCCAAAATAATACAAAATACCAGTATAAGTATTTTAAAAGTGTTCCAATTTCCATTATACATACGTATGCCAAAAATTATATATTTTTTTTTATTTAGTGCTTTTTTCTGGAACTTTATATTTACTTTGAATTATTAGAACCGATTAACTGGAATAAACTGTTGTGTTTTTGTAAAAAGCGTAGTATTTTATACGTTTTTTTTTGTAATTTTTTTTTTTCATTAAATTTCTATGAAAATAAAATTTATTTTTATTTCTTAACGGAAATTGCTAACGTATATCAAACCATCATTTAACGTTAACCTTTACGTTTGAGGGAACATTATTGAACAGCGTTTTCATGTCAATTTAAAATTGTTTAAACACAACAAAACTTATTTTTCTATTTGCTAACTATAAGTTTTGTTAAACTTAGTGTGTAACTGGGGGGATGGAAAAAATTGCATAATTATATACTTAAGTATGTATATAATGGGTAGGCAAAGTTACGTTGAAGCCAAATATCCACCTTTAGCTTCGGTACTCTCGTCAATGCTACGCCAAATTTCATTTCAGAGCGTCAGTTGTTTGTCAGGCTGTCCACGTAAATCAGGTTTTTTAAATGGCCGTTAAATCACAACACCGAGGCAGTCAGTTGACATCGCCAATTGGAGAAGTTACGTGACCGGGAAATTTCTCACTCATTAACCCAATTAGGTGGCTGTGTGGCGTCGTCTTGCCGAAACATAAGGTCATCGATGTTAGTATTAGGCAACTAGGACCAAACAAAATTGGTTATCATAGTTTGTTAGCGAATAGAATTCACACTTACGGCGTTTCCCTGCTCATTTTCGAAAAAATGATAATGCTACCTGACCACAAACCGCACAATACGGTCACTTTCTTTGCATGCAACGGTTTTTCTGGAACTGTTTGTTTATTTTTTTTACAGTCTCCTAATTAAAAATTGACATCATCAAATTTGAGGTCTGTCAAATAACACAGTGCGACAGTCCAAAAAACCTATGACCGGATATTATTTTTCTTGTAGGGCTTATCGAGTAAAACAAGATTCCAATAGTGAAATATGCCGGACACCTCCAAAATCCGGATTTACGGTTAAAAAATCGGTTTTTGGACCTTTGCGCACTTATAAGCCTGTAACTTTATTGATAATGATCCGATTTTCAATTTCTTACTATAGTTGGAAAGAAGAAGCTGAGATCTTCGATCGAATGACATATATAATTATCTACGAAAACTTGAGAAATTTGGGTTTTATTGTCCAGCAAACACAAATTTTGTAGATTTTTTAAAAGTTTTTCAACTTTTGTGACGTTTTTATACATTACTTTATTAAGAAACTATAATACTATTGAATTTGTTCAAAAAGTGCGTTTACTTACGATTACAATGCATATTTGGGGTTAAAATAGATAAGCAATTAACTTATTTAGTTATTTCAGTTTTCATAAAAATAAACTTTTAAACATTTTATACAAATTTTATTTTTGGTTATTTAACTCAAAAGTGTTTGCTTGACCGTTTTTTTTTTTGCAAATCAGCATCATCAATTTCTCGTTTAAGTGAACAGCAATATTGTGAAGTCATATTTATCTTATTTTTTCCTTCAAAGCGTTTTTCAATAGTTACCATTTCCTGGTTTAAATGTTCGCCTTGTTCATTACTGAGCTGAGCCCAGGTTATCTGGAAAAAAGTCCAAATGCGAATGCAGAAAATTAATTTTTATGGTCATGTTGCAGCCCATTCCACCATATGCACTTAAAAACTCATTGATAACTGTGACATAGTAGTCGCTTCTGTGATTTCCAACAAAAATACCTAAAAGGTATCAAAACAGATAAAAACGATGATAAACGTACTAGATATGTAAACAAATTATTTAATATCTCCTCTTATTTTGGCTTCACTAAGTTTTGGGAATACCGCTTTGAGATGACAAAGAGCGTCGCCGTTTACATCATCATATATCCCAGTTTAAGATGCAGTGGTGGCTGAATAACGTCCTCAGCTTTAACTAATTGGTCATTTAAAATGTTTTTCCTGCCTATTCGCGGTGCACGACTATCCCATTCACAAAGATAGCACGAATACTTTGTGTAACCACCTTGCATACCAAATAAAATTGTCAAAACCTTAAAGTCAGCGACGACTTTCCATTTTTGGTTGGTATAGCTAACAAACATTAGTACATTAGTACGTAAATTTATTTTGTATTAGTCGCATATGCGATTGGAACTGAAGGTAATTGATTTTGGTTATTAAACAGCTTTTTAGCTAGATATTACATTACAAATCTTATATTAATAAAAATAAAGTCATACTTGTCTACCATATGTTATAACGAAATCTTTTTCCACCAAATTCCACTGCTTTATTCGCGACCCGAGGACTTCAGATTGCCTCTTTGACAAGTGTAAATCGCGAACAAGATCGTCGAAATCAGCTTTAACAAAAAATGTGCGCAAAGGTCAAAAAACCGGTTTTTTAACCCAAAATCCGGATTTTGGAGGTGTCCGGCAAATTTCACTATTGGAATCTTGTTTTACTCGAAAAGCCCTACAAGAAAATATCCGGTCCCAGGTTTTTCTATTTCATTCAATTTTGTAACACTGTGTAATCAAATGATAAAATTAGAACAGTTAAATTTGACATTTTTTTAATAAAAATTTGGTAAATTTTAAGTGATTTCTAAATATGAAAATTTATTATCACAGTAGTAAAAATTTTACAAATCACCTCGTAAAATTTGAACTTTTGCTCGCAATATAAGTCTTTCTGAGTTCGCTATGCGTAATTTAATCGCTAAATTCGATGCTCACGATGCTGTTGCTGACAACAGACCAAATACGTTCGCTGTAAAGCAAAATGTCCCAATATCACTTTGCGTTAAAATCGTCAACTTCACGCTTATAAAGTTCAACTTGTTTAAGAATTAAAGCCGACCGGACATTATTTACTTTGAACGTGTGTAAATTAACTGTTTGAAAAACTGAACAAAAAACAACGCATTTTTTAACAAAATCATCTTTAGTGATGAAGCTTATTTTCAATTAGGCGTTGATGTAATATAAACAAACAAAATTGCTGCGTTTGTGGCTTACAAAATCTACGAAAAAATATTATATAAAAAAAGTGCCAGGCGGCATCACCAACTCGAAGTTTTTTCGAAAACGAGCAAGTAATGTTGACATCGATGACCTTTCGTTTCAGCAAGACGACACCACAAAGCAATTTCCCTAGATTTGGTAATGTCAATTAGCCGCTTCGATTTTGTGATTTTACACTGCAAAATTTTTTCCCCATATTTTTACTCAATAAAACTGAAGTTGTTAAAGTGTTTTAAGCCAATTTACTTCCTAACCTCAAATCTGCCACCCTTTATTTTATTCAAATTATTAAAATATATTATATAAAATATAAAAAATAATTTCCTGAAGAAGCTTTCCACAGGAAAGCGAAATATCGAAAAAATAAATCGTTAAAATTTAATTTAAAAAGACCATTTAAAAGATTAATACATATTTAATAAAATAAATAAAAAAGGTCGAATAAAACTGAAGATTCTATTAAAATATATTTTTAAATATGGAGCGCAAACAATTGCCGCTGTTCACCGGCAACTAAAATGTAAATGCAAAATCGCAAATCAATAACATTTCTTGCGATGTAAAGTGTCTTCAATTCCTTAATTTTTTTATAATTTATTTGGTGGAAAATTGTTCGTTTTACTTTACAAATCAATTAAAAACATATTAAGGTATTCATTTAATTTATTTATTGCGAATTCATTAACAATTAAAAAAGTCTTATATACAAAACACCTCTCTCTTTCTTGTGATTTTTAATCATTTTCACAAAAAGTGATTTTTAGAACATGCCTGGTTATAAGATTTTGTAGAGTTCTATTTATAACAAATGTGTGGAATGAAACAAAATTGGAATATGAAATCGATTAAAATCTATCACACTTACTAGTCGATTAAAAAAGCATTTTACTTTTTTAATCGATCCATTTTTGCTGAATTGATGTTGAAGCTAAAATGACGGTAACGTTGATGACGACATTTGGAATAAGGGTGATTATTAATAGTGTGGATACACACAATGCCGCCCCCCCCCCTCATCTTTTTTAATCCTAAATAAAGTTCCAGTTTTTTATCTTATTTGCTGTAGATATTTTTAAAATTTTTATTTTATTGTTTTACAGATTTTTTAATATTTTAATAGATATTAAAAAAAGTATAACTTATTAAAAACAAAATCTCTTGTATATTTAAAATATATAGATAAAGATTTGGTGATACGAAGATGTTTTTGATACCAACATTACAAAAGTTGTTTTTTTTATTAAGAAATTGTGATAATTTTTTTAGAGGTTTTCGTTTGAGAAATTCGAAGATAAGAGTAGTTATTTATATTTAATCTAAAAGTATATAAATTAGAGGAATAAAATCTAAAGAAATCTAGGGGAAATTTTTTTTAAATAACATAAATATGGCCATAGTTACAAATATTTAGTTTTTTTTTTTATTTTTTACTTTTTGCATAATAAATACTATTATTAAAATCTTTAAATTTGCAAGAAAAAAATGTTTGTTTTTACGTATATAATTTTACTAGCATTGAGTTAATATTTAAAATAAATGTGTCTGATGATTTGACATGAGAATAACATATAAAATTTAAGCGAATGTTTTAAAAGATTTTGAAACATTTTAAAAATATACTTTGGAAAACGATTTTAACTAATACGATGATCGCCATTTTTAAACTACATATTTTTGACGACATTTTTCCTTTAAGAAAAACAAGCAAAAATGGTCGGTCCAGCCGCAGTTTCTACACATTCGAACTGCATAAGATTATTTTAAAATAAATATAACTATGGCATACAAAAAAAAATATGTTTAAAATAAGAAAAAACTAATGATAAAAAATATAATTATCAAACATTAAAAATGTTGGGTTTTAAATATCAATATATTGAAAATCAGAATGTTCTATATTCTATTAACACACTTTAAAATCTAAAGTAATATATAATGTACGAATTTCTCTGTCAACAAAGAAACCTTTATACAAACACAAAGCTGTAAATATATATACAGTGATGATATATAATAAGAATGATTGCTTAAGTTGATATGATCTGTTTATGTTTATTGTAAGGGTTACATTACAAATTACAAATGTGTTTGTTGTTATTGCTTTCTGAGACATTTTTGCTAAAATTTCGTAAGACGCTATATACACAATTGAAATTAATGTTGGAAGCTTTAACTATATAGATACAGAAATTGTAGAAGATTGTGACATATTTGCGCATTTAAACTGGAAAGATGAACCACTCACTAACTCGAAGTTACTTGCATTGACAAATTTCTTAAATCAACGTGAAGAAAGGATTTGAGATATTAGAATTCCTTAGTCCCAATTTACATTGGACGACTTTTGTCGCTGCTACTCGTAGTTTGTTGTTGTAAATAATGTGAGTAAAGAGAATAGGGGAAGAGAGTAACTCTGGGACTTAGATTGCATTAACAACGCGACAAAAAATTTTCAAGTATTTGCAAACAAAGGGAGCGAGAGAGAGGGAGAAGAGAAGTTTGAATTGACAAACATATCATCAAATTCAGCATTGCCTACTACTAGCATCTTTATGGACAGAAAAGCGAAGATGATGCCTTATTTAAACCCGATACATCGTATATGCCTATCACAAAACAGAAAAATTTTTCTGCAAATAGTGACATCGAAATGTGCATTTGTGTTTTACGTTTTTAATAAAATAAGACTTCTTAACGATAATATATGTTTATGTGTGAGAAATCTTAAATTCGTTTACGTTTACGCGACATAAATCGAGGGACTACTATTCTAAATGTATAAGGGTAAATCATTACAAACGTGTTTTTTATTATTCAGTTTTAAACATTTTTTTGTGCTTTTTCGCAAGACGCTTAATATTTTCCTTGAAAAAGATAATCAATATCAAGAACGTAAATATTTTTAAAATTAGAAGTGACATCTAATTGAAATTGCTTAGAAAAAAGCACATTATTATTAAGTGAGGTTAAATTTAAGGAACAGGACAAATCTATGGGAAAAAATAGCTAAATTAATGCATCCACAAAAACCAAAGCCCGAAAGAGGAAGAAAACGCAAACAACATTTTGAGGGCAAAAGCAAGACATGTTTTTTTATCATCTAAGCTGAAATATATTTTCAATTTACCAGTGAAATATTGGTTTCAAGAAAAGAAAATATCCTTTTTGAACTGGTCGTCTCAATCTCCCGGCCTAAACCCAATTATGTAGCTCTAAGGAGTCCTAAAATAGAAAAAAGGTTGTCCTTGCATGCGATTGTTTTCAAGAAGTTTTAAAGCGAATATTTTCTAAGCAATATTAAAGCTTTTTAATATACAACAGTTTTTATACAACAATTTTTATGCAACAGAATATGAAAAAATGCGTATAAAAGAAACGTTTTTATGCAATCATTCTTATTACTATGTGTCCCTATACATACTATAATAATAAATTTTTAAGATGTTAAGTTAATGAAAACTGAAACTGTTTCAAACAATTAACAGTGAGTTTTTAAAACATTATATTCTTTTAGCAAAACTTAATATGACAATTTAAAATCTTTTAGCTTTTTATATTGTGTTAAGAAACAAATGAGAAAAAAGGCTGAAAAATACTTTTTGTTAATAAAATAATTATAAAGTATAAAAAAGGAACTGTACTTATGGCATATGCATATAATAAAGTAATATAATAAAAAAAGAGGTGAAAAAATGTACTTAAAATACATTCTAAATATGAAAAACAATTATCATATAAAGAAAATCATAAATGTTAGTTAAATTGTAGAAATGAAACAATTTAATAAATTTATTTCAGTCATTGTTTTGTTGTACAACATCGTTACGTGGTCCATTGATAATATCGTGCGAAAAAACGTTAGAAGCTGAAGTTCTGTTAGCGGTAATTGGTGTTGGTTGTTGTACCAGTTGGGTTGTCACTTGCTGTTGAGGAGGTAGTGGCAATGGTGGTGGTTGTAAACAATAGTAAGCCTGCATAAGAGTTAGAGAAGTATAAGGTTGTGTTCATTTAACATTAAAAAAAACACTGGCTTTATTATCGAAAGCAACCAATGATATTTTATTAATTCCAACCACTGCTAAGGAAGAAAATACTTCTTATAGTGAACGGCTGCAATCACTTAGTTTTAATTCTTTTGTGTTCGACCAACCGGGTAATGTTGGCACCATCGATCGTTTATTATAATTCTTTAGATTACATTAGATGAGTTGTGACATGTCTCATAATTTCGGCCTTAACCAATGGAACTTTTATCACCTTCCAAATTTTTTCTTAAATGGAAGCAGGGGCAGGGGCTCATAATTGAATTCTGCAGCACTTTATATAGTGTAAAAGTTTTATAATCATTGAACGCATTGAGTAATATTAGCAATTTTGCTTCTTATCTATTCACAGCTTTAGATAAAATTATGAGATCTTAAAAATATTTTTTCTTATAATTTTAACTCCAGTAAAGTTGATACTGGCAAAATTTATTTATTTATTTGTAAAATATATACCAATTTTTCTATGCTAATTTGGTCGAAGTTAATCGAAGTTAAATTCAATTGCAGCCAGCAAGAAAACAAAAATCACTTAATAAATTTTTGATGTGAATTTGTTGTAGTTTTACTGTTAGAAATTGTTATCGATTCAGTATTAAAAAATTATACCTTACTTCTTTTACAATTTTCTGCCACCATGCTTTTTTTAATTAATAGCTCTATCATCGAAAGCAATCTTACTTTTGAGCAGTTTCCAAAATTACATTACGGATTGCAACTGTGGGAATGACCGTTGCCAATTTCAGTTGCAAAAACGGACATTTACCAACAACCGTTATTTGTAGGTTGTTATATAAAGTTTTGAATGAAAAGAAGTGAAAATATTTTATTTGTTTGTTGTATTTGTAAGATTTATGGTGATTGAAGTTATCATAAAGCAACAATTTGAAATATTGATTCAGCAACTGGAAGTTAACACATATGCAATGCAGCTCGTGACGTGCAGCTTTTTGGTAAAACTAATGGCAGTACAGATGAAAAGTGGAAGAGCATTGCATATAACTTAAGTAGCTATGACTCACCAACACGCACTCCGGATGAATGGCCGGAGTATGGACTCATTAAAAAACAAAATTTTAACTTCATTTTCAATTTTCTTTAAAAATTATGCTAAACCTCTATCTACTCACAGTAAAATTGATAATTCTAAAAAGAATTTGAGGTATTCTTTAGTTTTTTTTCTAATTATTGTAATGTTTGCACAACTTCTTTAAAAATTAGCTAGACTGAGATTATCGATGATTTTTATAAGAAAATAAAATAAAAATTTTTTAAATGGCTAAATCTCTATAAATATGAGTTTCGAAAAAAAATAAACTTATGTTGTGATCACTTATTTATTTTATAAAAAATCGAATTTTATATGAAAATAAATAATAGTAATTTCGAGAAAACGGGCATATTTTGTTATTTTGTTTTGTAAAAAATTGATTTATATATGAGAATTTAATAAGAATCGTTATTAAAAATCAAATCTCTTCACGCTAAAATTTACTTTTTTGATCGTCTGCAAAAACTTTAGTTGCTAAAATGTGAAAATAAAAATAATCGATAACTTTGTAGCAACTGGCAAAAGTTGACCTACATAATATTAATTTTAACTTCAGCGGCGTTGCCCGTTCTCAAAGCAACTGATCTTTTGGTTACTTTCTAATTGAGCCATTAAATTTGTTGATAAAAAAGAGCAACAAAACACAATTTATTGTTAACTAGATACACAGACATAATAATAATGTTTTAAGACCAACAGAACATTAAGTCAAAGGATATAAATAATTACCTGAGTACCGATTGCAGCATGTGGCGAAGCAAATGCCGTTTGATTAGACGGTGTTGAAGGTGTCCCCTGATGAGAGAAGGAAGGAGCAATTAAATGAACACCATTTGTGGAAGTAGGCGCAGGCACCGTTGCCCCATTAGCACTACCTCCCAGGGGGTTAACACCGTTTGCAGAATAATAGAACGGCATAGGTGGTGGATAGTTGGAACATTGTATTTGCAAGCCTGGTGGTTGTATGGCCACAAGAGAACCATTGTTAGGTGTAGCCTCTGGATTAGAAACACTCTCCATATTATCGGATACAGAACCAGAAGTATGCGTATTTTGTGGCTGTGGTGGTGCTGAAATCCCACAATGTGTTATTATTTGAGTAGGTGGTGGAGCTGTAATATAATTTGGATGCATTCCCACTCCAGATGCTTGATGTGCCCCAACGGATGTTGGATGTGCAGCAAATATACCATATGGCGGTGGTTGAGGTGGTGCCGCTGACATTGGAATGGGAATGTAAACACCACCTGTTGTCGTTGACTGCATAGAAACAGCTAGTTGGCCGTTGCTACCTGCTCCTGAAGTCATACCATCGTTTGTTACATCTGAATTGTTAGCATATGGCACTCTAACATTAGAACTTATTGTTGTCGCTGGTGTCTATGAAAAAAAAAAAAAAGAAAATAAGTTTTAAGGTATTAATAACAAAATTAGCTTTAATCGTTTTTGATAAAAGATCCCAAACACCAAAAACTGATCCATTTATCGTTTTCTATAAATGAATGTATGTGTAAATATTATTTTCTTTAATTACAATTCCTATCAGAATACATCATAATAATGATGTTACTTTTATTCCTTTAATAAAAGTTACACTCAACTTTTAGGGCTTTAATTAAACTACACAATTTAACTGGACGATTATTTGCATTTATACACAAAATTACACTTTGACGGTTAAAAGTTGATGTAACAGCTTTTGTTTTTTCTTAATCACGTTCACAATTAGAATGCTTTGGCCCAGTGTAGGTGTTTGCTTGGTTGTGTGATTTGCTTTTTTTTGTCGTCTTGTGTTCACAAGATTTTTTAGAAACTAGTTGATTTATTATAACAGACAAAATTTCATTTCACTTTTTTTAGTGATAAATATCATCCAGTTTTTTCAGTAACTTAATTTTTTGGGAAACACATTTGGTTTCATTTTTATTTTATCTTAATTACCTTCCATTCTATGCGCAATTAATTCATTCATACAATAAGTAAGCATTTATACTTACTTGACAATTTCTTGATTCTCCTGAATTAACTCGCGTAGTTGTCTCGATGTTAGGTGACATCTTTCGAGATGATTCCGCTGCTGCTGATGCATAAGATGATTGTTGAGAGTTTGTATGCAGTTGGTGATTATTTTGTTCGGTTGTACTGTGTGAAATAATTTGCGTATTAGCAACGTTATAGTTATTATTCGGATATCTTGTGTTAGCATTGTTGTGATAAGTCCGATAATTATGTTGTGAATTATTTTGCGGATATTGATGCTGCTGTTGACCAGAACTTTGCATACTTTGATTTGAATTTGTACGTTGCGGCATTTGACGTTCTTTGCCACCGAAATAACGAGAACTATAACGTCGTAGGTTATTATTATTATTATTTTTATTACCACCACCAGCTGTATAAGTGTTACTGTTATTGTGTTTAATATTTATTTGATTTGAAGGTAAATTTTTGTCGTTAACATGAGGAGCGACACCATTTTGCGTCGCATTAAGGTTGTTGTTATTGTTAGTATCATATTTAGAACTTGAAATCTGATTTGCATTTTCATCTAATTTGATGGTTTGCAAATCATTGCACAGTTTATCTTGATAATCATTTGTTTCGCCTTAAATTTATTAAAAAAAAAAAACTTGTATTTCTAAAACAAAAATTACAGAAAAAAGGTTTTACTTACCTTCAATCTCGTTGGATTTGTGATTGTGGTAAAAGTCTAATCCCATATTATAGAAAAATCTTAAAGTGGCTACGTCGTTTGGCAAATCATTGCCGTTAGCTTTTACGGATTTTTTGGCGTCATAATTTATACGCCCACTTAATGGTGTATTTATTGGAGTGTTTGTAACACTTCCGTGAGAAAAACGTGCTGGAGTGTTATGCACTGAGGAATGCGCGTTTTGCGTTGGAACTAAACTTTGACCGGATTGGGTACTATTGACCGTACTAGACAAAGGCGACGGTGACGTATAATATGATGGATTTGCAGTACTGCCAAGTATTGCAGAAGCTTGAGCCACAGCTAGAGGCTGAGGTGGTGGTGGTCCTGGTAGTAAGTAAGCATTAGGGGAGTTAATATAGTTGGGTGGTGGAGCTAAGGCATTATTGCATAAATAATAAACACCGTTAATGTTATTAACTGAAGGAATAAAAGCAGCACCTGCTGGCAAAACACTATCAAAGTAACCATAATAATCTTCTGGTAATCCGGCCGTTGAATATGGATACATAGGATAAAAACCTTGAATCTCAGGCATATAAAAAGCTCCGTTAGCATTATAGGGTTCAATATCGTACCCGTCCATATGGGGAACAACAAATGGCTGTGGCGCTTCCATATGTTCCCCAACATTAATAAGACCATTATTTGCAGAGAATTTACTTTGACTTCCGTCCATATTATTACATTGTGGACCAACTGATGTAGAAGATCTTGAAGGTGTTCTTATACTTTCATTGCACTCAGCTACTCTTGGTTGATTATTATTCTTTGAAACCTCAGCTTCTCGACTAGAATGTGTCACAGTTAGAGGCATTGTACAGTATTCAACGTGCGTACGAAAATCTTCCAAGTGGGTGTATTGTTTTAATTTAAAATATGATGCAGCAGCAGTTGTACAATGTTGATTCTGTTGTTGACATCCTAACTTTTTTGGATCATCATCGATATAATTATTTGAACAATCGTCATCCTCTATGGCAGATCCATATGCAAACTCATGATGATGTTCCGTTGTTGTGTTCAATTTAAAACCATAATTGTATTGTCGTGTAAATCGTACAGAGCTATATTTTTGCATATGTCTTTGTAAGCGATATGGTACAGTCCATGGCTTAAATTGATCCGGCGGTAGAGGTGTAAGATTCTCATATGGAACCAAGCGTTTTTCGCCCAACTGTTCAACAAACACTATGCAATGACCCTTATCGACGGCTATTTCCTGAATATGACAAGTGTAGAGATCCTGCTCTGACTTGCGTAACTTGACATGACACTTGGCACCAACCTGAAATATTTTGCGAACTCGTCTTGTGCTATAACGTATTAACTGAATATGAAACATAAAACACATAAATGACGAAAGGACAAAAAAAGTTAAACAAAAACATTCACCAACTAATAATTGTTAATTATGATTTATATGAAAATATGAAAAGAATTTAGTTCAAGGTTATTTTTCTAAAACTACATGAACATAACATATTTTAAAACAAATATTTTATTAACGGTGCATAACGCTATCATAGCATACTATTTAAAGAACACAAACGTTAAACTTGTTTTTAGAGTTTATGTATGGGTACGAAAACAAAATACCGCACACAGCGATTTTTGGCTGATCAACACAAACACTAAAACAACGTACTAATCTTTTTTTAGCGTACTTTAGTGAACTTTTTTATGTATGTGTACTGATCTTCAACAGTTTGCGTAGTGAACTTTTGATGCTTGCGTTGTGTTCTTTAAAGTATGCGGTAAAACAAAAGCAAACACTAAAAAGCACGCTAAAGAACAAAACGCAACCAATACGTTATTTAGTGTTTGCCAAGAATTGTTGTGGTGTACGGTGTTTTGTTTGTGTACACATACACAAATGTTAAAAATGAGTCAATTAAAGGGTGTCTCCACAGATGCTGTAGATGTAATGAATGTAGCCTTAACATTTAAACTGTTGCACGTAAGTCACCTTTTTCAACAACAAAACTTAAAACCAGATAAAACAAAAAAAGTAGTTCTGGCTCTTCGTTGTATGAAATCCTTCGTGATGTGTCAAACTCACAATTGGGGCATTTATTATTATAAGCATATCGAAACAAATATTTTTTTGGAATTAATTGTATTATTTGAAAAACTTTTTTAATACTAAAAAAACGATACGATATTAAGACTTCATACATTATCATACTGCCACTTTATACTAAAGTCTACATATGTACATACATGATATATTATTTTGTTATTTAGAACTACATACCTTAAAATTTGCATCGCCGTTATACCAATTTTTCAATTTTAACTCTTTACGCATTTCGTTCCAAGAATCAAACTCAATATTACGATACATATTCGAATCTAACGCTTTAGCTACTTTGTATGGGAATGGTGTAATGCCTTCCTGCAAAAGCTGTCTTACACACGATACATACTTATTAGGTAAAAATGATTCTGCAGTGCGTTGGATAATCGATGAATTTTTGTCGTACTCCTCGCAATTTGTAGTATTATTAAGTTCTCGTTGCAAATCATCAGAGTAGCGTGGAAAGTTAATATAGTGAAAATGACATAATTTATAATTTTCTAATATGCAATTTGTGTTATGCGGTAAATCTAATTCAAAAGAACGACCATCGCTTAAATGAAGACGAGTAGAGTAGCCCTCTTCGTTACATTCTGTACGATAATCAAACGTTGGACCATGTAGCATTTGCTCGACAGCAAACGATACGTCAGGCAATTTAAAAAGATCTTTGTAAAGAATTTCGTAACAGATTGCTGTAAAAATGTGTTTACAATTTTTAATAATTTAATATTAAATTTGACTTTTGTTGTTTGCTGTGTTGTTTAAATAAGAATTCTCAGTAATTTTTAATTATTCGGAATCATTATCAATATAAGCAGCAATTTTATTCGTGCTTGATTCCTATTCAAATAAATATTAAGTGATATTCTCACAAAATATTTATTACAAAACAATTTTATTAAAAATGAACATTTTATGATATTCTCATAAAACATTCTTTCAAACAAAAATATTTGAAATGTTTTGTAATGGGGGAGAGCACATCCATATTGCAATTTCACTTTCGCTCACAAAGCTCATCAGTGAATTTTACCCCAATATTGTATAGAAAAACCTAAGAGTCTTATATCCAAAGCCAAACTGATTTTTTGAGAATTTTATTCATAAAATCAACATAGCCTAGACAATATTGGGGTAAAATTCACTGATGAGCTTTGTGAGCGAAAGTGAAATTGCAATATGGATGTGCTCTCCCCCATTACAAAACATTTCAAATATTTTTGTTTGAAAGAATGTTTTATGAGAATATCATAAAATGTTCATTTTTAATAAAATTGTTTTGTAATAAATATTTTGTGAGAATATCACTTAATATTTATTTGAATAGGAATCAAGCACGAATAAAATTGCTGCTTATATTGATAATGATTCCGAATAATTATAAATTACTTATTTCCATTGCATGTGCCCGTTGCTTTTTTAGAATTTTGTAATATTAATTACAAATATTTTTTATTTTCTAAACTTTCAAATTACATATGAATGGTTTCCAATGGCAACCCTTATGTAGAAATTGAAAATAAACAATGTTTTTGTTGTTTTGAAATGTTTTGTAATGTTTGTATAGAAGTGTTGTTGAGTCTTGCTGTCTAGGCTATGTTGATATTATGAATAAAATTCTCAAAAAATCAGTTTGGCTTTGGATATAAGACTCTTAGGTTTTTCTATACAATATTGGGGTAAAATTCACTGATGAGCTTTGTGAGCGAAAGTGAAATTGCAATATGGATGTGCTCTCCCCCATTACAAAACATTTCAAATATTTTTGTTTGAAAGAATGTTTTATGAGAATATCATAAAATGTTCATTTTTAATAAAATTGTTTTGTAATAAATATTTTGTGAGAATATCACTTAATATTTATTTGAATAGGAATCAAGCACGAATAAAATTGCTGCTTATAAGAATTCTCATTTATTCAATTTGACTTACGATATAAGACACTTGAGTTTGCTATACAAAATTTGGGATAAAATGCACTGATGAGCTATATGAGCAGTAGTACATTTTAAATATAGCATATATTAACTTATATTAAATTACAAATGATACCAAAAAATTAAATTGTTTAATAAATTATAAATTCTTTTTTTATTTTCAATATTTCGCAAAATTGCTTATAGTTTTTTTTTTTTTGCTTTTTTTAGTTTGCCTTAAGAAGAGTTGTGCACATACAATTTCATATTTCCTTATGTTCGTTTCGACCAGCTTTATTTATCAGATTTAGGGGATCAAAAACAGAAAGCGGGTAAACAAATGCACTAACCTATATTTATTAAACAAAATGCTAAATAAGCCCTTTAAAATTTAAATGCTGTTTGCTTATTTATGATGTCGGTGGACGCACATCTCTTTTTTTTTAAGGGCAAGCAAAACTAATTCTTTTTTATATCAGAAAAAAAATGGCTAAAAAATGAAAAAATATTTAAAGAATATAATAATGGTCAATGTTTGACATTAATTGAAAAGAAATTTAGAGTTCGTCCCGGCATAATTTCGCATATTGTTAACCAACTTGATTCTTCAGGCTGACCACCATTCACAAAAGAAAATTAACAAACGACCTGACATATAAATTAGATTAATAAAATAGATCCGTTTATATCGTATAGCCAACTCAATGGCGAATCAATTACTACTAAATATTTCTGAAAGGTTCAAAGACAATTAGTTGAAGGTGAATCAAAATCAAACCGAGAAATGTCAAAATACCATATATTCTCGTAAAAAATAGTCAAAGTAGAATTCACTTTGCAAATGGGCACTTAAATTGGTGTACAAACCAGTAAAACACCGTTCTCTACTCTTAAGAGTTGATGAATGAAATTTTCAATGAAATTTTATCTGAACTACGCAGTTGCGATTTGAAAAATAAGGAATACGCAAAGTTTTTACGCGCAGAAAAAAATGTTGCGATTCCTTTTTTTCATAAAAAATTTTTAAGAATATTTAACTTGCTTTAGTATACAGTTTTTTATAAAAAAATTGAAATTTTATGCGTTTCTTTCTTATTAAAATAAATTATTTTAATACTACAAGTGCGGCCTATGTTTTTTCGCACACTGTATATTTACTATTTTATAAAATTTTAATTTTTATATTTTTTTTATTAGTTTTATTATATTAAAAATATTTGTGTACTAGGTAATTGTATAATTCATTATTATATTTTAAACCCTGTAAAGAAACGCAACAACAAAGCAAACAACATAGAAAAGATTATGAAATAATAAGTATATTGTATTTACAGATGATAATATTAAAAACCAAAGGATAAATTGCAATATAATATTTGATTATTTTTAATTAATTTTTATTAGATATTAGTGTTTTATTGAAAATGTTAATTCTAAAAATACTTACATTGACAAATAGCCGCCTCTTGTATATAATCTGATGTGAATACGGAATCAAAATGTCTTTCAGGCGTATAAAAAACACGAAATACTTCTACGAAATTGGTACGATATTCATTAAAATAATTACCCAAATTAAAAGGTTGAAATAAAAACACATTTCGCCTGGAATTTTAAGTTGTGTATTTTTTATTATTAAAATTTGTTTATATTTTACTATATTAGACTAAAATTTTACCAAGAACTACGAAAAACTTCTAAAAAAATTCTAATTATTCCTACCAGAGTTGTTTATTGTTATAGGTTGATATACATAACGGTATAAATATCGAATAGATACTTTTTTAATTCCGACATTTGCAAACCACCTTCTAAAGTATATCTGGCATACCAGTGTAGCTATGGCTTTGTCATTCTATGAAAATGCAGAAGAGAATTTAGAACTAACGCTTTAAAAAACATAATGTTGCATATGTTGGCGTATTCTATTTAAACTAACCCATTTTCAAGAGAGAAATACAATAATTACTTTTATTTCATATAATCCGGAGTCTGGCGCTAATAAATTATACAGTTTTAAATCGCTTTTAATGCCTTATTACCAGCAACTTTATTAAAAGCATCAAGTCCTCATACATGAATGAACATATAAGTACTTATGATACTAGTTATTATGTTTTATTGAATTTACTGAAATATGTAATAAAGTAATTCAATTATAATAAAGTTAAACAAATAAATATTCCAAAAAGTTTTAAGCTACCTTTTCAGCATGTTTAGCTAAGCAGAAGTTTATTATTAGTGATATGAAGAACAAACAGAAATAAAAACAATAAAGCATTATAAAAAGCAACTTAGAATACCAACATACATACATATGTACTTATATACATATTTTTAAGATGGATTATAATTTTGCCATCATCTTCAGCACATTTTGTAAGAGCGGAAATTGCAAACTCTTTTTATTTTTTTAAAATATCCATACTTAATTTTAATAAACAATTTACTTACTCAAACATATAGCTGGCTGCCTGCAGCTCCAGTAATGTTCCATAAGTTTTAGGCTTTGACATGTCATCTAAATACTCGTCGAAATCTCGATCTACATGATAATCGAAGTGTTTACGATGTTTGCGCATGTATGTAACACATTTCTCTCGAATGGCCAAATGATGCAGTTGCGTGTCATACATTTGTTCCGAAATAACACGAAACAAACATGATGCATCCCTGGCGGTGTGCTTGCGATAAAATTGATGTTCTTCAAGAAACTGATCGAATGGATCAGGTGCCTGACGGCTGCCCGAAGTAAATTGACGTTGCATTATTTTTAAAACTTTGGCCGAGCAAAAGTGATACACAGAACAATGATAGATCTAGAGGTAAATTTAAGATTTAAATAAAATTTAGATGAATTTTCACAAAAATAAAAACACAACTGTACATTTAAAAACACAAAAAAATACGAATACGGAGAACAGACAAGAAAATAAACTGGAAGAAAAACGAATTTCAAGGTCTTTATTTTCGTAGTTTCATTCTTAGTGTATTTGATAAAACAAAAACTACAAAATACATCCGTTATTTGGAAGAAGGAACCTAAATAACCATGTGATTTTAATTTCCTCAACTTATTTCCCAATAAATATTTTATTTGCATGTGTAAAGTTATACCATAACAATTTTAATTGAAATTCTTTACTTACATTAAATTAAAACACTTAAAATACACTTTTCGAAATGTTTAAATCCGTGACTTCAAATAAGAAAATTTTAACACTGAATGGAGGTGTCCAACAATGCCTTAATCTTAAAAAAAAACCGTTACAACAGTGATGTTAATTTCATATTGTTAATTTGATATCGTTTTAAAGCGCTTTTCATATTAGCTTGTCTGGTAATTTTAGAAAGTCGAAACTAATTTTTTATAAATTTATTATTTTTATTTTATATTAAATTTTAATCTTTTCACTTGGTCCTTTAAATTAAAACGATTTATTTTTCTCTTTTTCTTTCAATATTTCGCTTTCCTTTGGAAAGCTTCTTCAGGAAATTATAAAAAATAATTTCCTGAAGAAGCTTTCCAAAGGAAAGCGAAATATTGAAAGAAAAAAAGAAAAATAAATCGTTTTAATTTAAAGGACCAAGTGAAAAGATTAAAATTTAATAAAAAATTTAAAAAAAAGGTCGAATAAAACTGAAAATATTTTTATTTTATTTTAATAAAATTATTAAAACAATAATAATAAAGTAAACAATTAATTAAGCTTAAAATCCATGGTTTATGAAGTTTTATACACACTCTTTAACATTGTCGCTAATACTGAACTTATTATAGAAATCCAGATATTTGTTATTGTTATTTGATAATGCTATTATTCATCCAAAATTTTAAGAACCGGTTAAATTGAATAAACTTTCACAACTTTAGTCCACCATTTAGATAGCAAAATAATATTGGGCACTGAATAAAACAACATCATAACACCGTATAATAAGATTTTTATATATAAATTGCACTTTTTATAACTTCGTGGTCTGAAATTCTAAATAAGCAGTCATATGCCAATTTTCATAACATATTAGAAAAATCTTTTTCTTTTTTAATTTTTTGTATTATTAATTTTAGAAACTAGATTAGGATTTTTCGGTCAAACAATCATTTTCTTCTGATTCAATGAAAAGATTCAAAACCAAAAGAATATTTGGTGAAATGTTTATTTGTGCAAATATTTTTGTATTTTATGTTTAGAAGTAATAATTTGTGTTTTTTGTTTTTAAATTGAATTTTCGAAAATTTTATTACAAATTTTGGCGTTTTGGTGGAGTTTTATTACTAGTCTTTAAATTTTGGGAGAGATTTTAGATTTTTATACTATAATAGTGTCTTTTAAAAAAACTTTTACTTTTTTGTGAATTTCAAAATGTAAAATAAAAATGATCGCCAATGCAAAAAAATTCAAAATTTCCCGGCAAATTTTTATATTTAAATAAATCAAAATTCTTACTAATACTTAAGAAATAAATCACGAAATTTATGTTTTTTATTGATTCTTTAATGATTATTGCAAAATTTAAAACGTTATGTCAAATTTTAATTTATAATTATAAAAAAAAATTAAAAAAGTAAACGCATCACACGATTTTCGTTTTAAAAAAGTTCTTTGGTTGCCTGGGTGCAATTTACAAGAACTTATTACTTGATTATCGAAAGCAACCAAATTTTAGAGTTGCCAGAACTGAATCACGGGTGGAAAATTTTTAAAAACGGTTGTTAATATCATAGATCTATGGTTAATATATCAGTTGCAAATAGGGAATTTAACAGAAACTGTTATTTGCAGATTAAGAGAAAAAGGAAATGAATTTAAAAGGTAATAATTTTATTTTGTATAAATTCATATATTAAATGCCATGCATGTATTTGCAACAATTTGAAATATTGATTCAGCAACTGAAAGTTAACACAAGTGTAGTTCGTGGCGGGCGGCTTTTTGATGAAATCAAAGCCAGTACAGATGAAGTTTAAAACAGCTTTACAGACAATTTAATTAGCTATGCGCCATCAACACGCGCTCCGGTTGAATGGCAGAGAGGTGAAACTGCTGCGTTAGGTTCCCAGAAAACTAAAACTCTGCATACTTTCAAAAGTGATTTGGCTTTCGCCAAATAAACATTGGCTTCTTTCAGAAATATTTCTTAAAGCTAAGAAGCTCAATTGATAATTAAAAATTGTCATAAAATAAACATCTAATCAAAGTACATTAGGAATTTGAGTTATCCTTTAGATTCTGTTTAATTGATTATCGATAACTTTGTAGCAACTGTAAAAGTTGCCATACATGTTTTGAGTTTTGTGGAAATGGCCGTTCTCAAAGTAACTGAACTTTTACTTACTTTTCATAAGAACTATAAATGTAAAAAAATACGCAAATTCTCGACAAACAAAAAGCACCTCGGTTTGGCCGTGTAACCCTTACCTATCTTATTTGTTATACATATTTTGCGTCTTAAATAAATATGACACCATTAATTTAAAATATAGTAACAATTTATTTCTTAATCGTAATAATTTAAATCCTAATCTTCGAAAAATATAAACACGCTTTGAGATTTAAAGTTTTTAAAAGGGGAAATCTATATTTATAATTTTTTAATGAAATAAACTTTTATACAAAACAAATAAGAAAAATACATTATTAAATTTACTTAATTTAATTCTCAAACTCTTTTCTTAATTCAGCTAAGTGTTTTTCTTGCAGTTCTATTTGATTTGACAATTGCTGCAGTAGATCGCTCTGTATACATTCCTCCAGCAATTCATCGTAAGCATTAAGGAAAGCTTTTTTCTGCTCGATACACTGGCGATGCTTTTGTTCAGCATGTGACATTGTTTGTTCATTAGCTTGTATTAGCTCTGCTATCAGAGATTTTTTATTTTTAATAACGCAGTTGAGTTCACTTATAGTTTTTTCCGCCGTTACAAGATTTTCTTCCAATTTTTGTATTTCTTCGAGAAGTTTAAACTCATCCTGTTTGAAATCGTGACAAAGTTTTTGCAAATTGTCAGCATTAGTACTGTTAGCTGTTCGTAAGACATTTATTTTAGGAAGCAAATTAAGATCTATATTATTTTTTAGTTGCTCGCAGTGTTCTTGAAGTTGGAAGATTTTCGCTTTGTTATTATGTATTATATGTAAAGCATTTTTATAGATTTTCTCTAGGAGTACTACCAGTCTATCTAGATCCCTTTGTTTGGGTCTTAAAGAAAGCTCAAGATTTTCTTTTTTAAGCGAACTACCATCATCAAATTTGATGATATCTGAAAATTTTATTTCCCTCATATGAGCATTAAAAGTTTCGATTTGACTGTTTAATTGCTTTATAGCTTTCGAATGTAGAATCTGTTCGTTGTGGTAACGATTTTGCAGATCTTGTGAAGCTCGCTCTTTGATTGCCAACATTTGTTTGTGCTGCATTACGTCAGCAATCATTTGATCTCTTTGTTCTAAGGTGCATGGTTGCTTATTTAATACCTCCTGCAAAGCTTTAATATCCATTTCAATACTGACTACTTCCTTGGCAACAGCCATTTTATTGGAAATTAAATTATTTATAATTATTTCATTGGCATCGCACTCTTCCTGAAGTTTGTTTATATCACGCATCAAGCTTTTTAACTCATGTGATAGTTTTGATTTTATTTCCAGCATTCCTTTATCTTCAGGAGGACTTTCACTTTTGAGAGATTTTAAAATTTCTTGCAGTTTTTCAATCTCTAAATCTACTGATTTCAAATCCTGCACTCCACAAATTTTTTGTATTAAAAGATTACCCGTATTAAGTTGAAGACTAAAAAATTCTTCATTTTTCTGTTTATCCCACAACGAGAATCCTTTTTCGGAATTTTTCAGCAATTCCCGTTGAAATTCCAAATCAGGTATTTGAAAAGGATCTTCATTCATTTTTATGGCTCTTAACTCACCGTGATCCTTTAAATCAAAATACATTCCGTCAGCATTCTGTTCCTCGTCACACGGAACAAAATCCATTAAAAAATCGAATAAAAGAATAACATTTCCAAAGGAGTGCTGAGTGTTTGGAGTTTTAAGCCAGGACTTGTTGAGAGCATGTGGATATTTTAATTTCTGCAAAATATTTATAATATCATCAACATAATTGCTGCCCACAGTAAAGCGATTACCCCAAATATAGCTTAAAAAATAATTAATAATGGCAACAAACTGTTTAATGGACATTTGTCTTAAGCCACGACTTAAAAAATCTGTGCTAATGCCCCCACCAAGTGTACCTTGTTTAATCAAATGCTCCGTTATACGTTGCGTTTGTTCAAGAACCCACTTTTTATCATTATGTAAGGGTATGCAGTTTGTGTTGCCTCCTTGGACCATTCGTTGCTTTTCAGCAGTAAATAAAACGCGGCTTGTAGAGGTTTTAGGCAGAGGGGTTTTTTGTGGTGTCACTAAACGTTGTTTAACCGTTGAAGATACGGTTAGGTACGGGCCAACAGAATTTTTACGCTCACTTGAAGAACCACGTATTGGAACGGATATGCGACTTTGCCTGTAATGATTTTTATTATAATTAATTTGTAATTAGTCTGTTTTGAGCCTTGCCTTCCGCTATATTTTTTCCCCGTACAGCTTGTATTAGTTGCAACCATGGTCTTGCCTTCAGCGGGCGAAGGAGCCGCATTAGTTTTTTGCTGAGGCCTGTACAATACACATGTTTTTGTAACGTTGTTATTAATAGATGTACAAATTTAAACTGACCTTGATTGCCTCTTTATACCAAGTGGATCTTCTTGAAATTCCGAAGTTCTTCTTGGTCTTTGCATTCTGGTGATTATAATAAATAATAATTAAGTTTTTGCAATTAAACTTTTATATGGCGGCAAATAAATTAATCAATCTTTTAAATGGCGGCAATACATATTGCTTACTTCAAATAGTACTGTATAAATAAGAGATTTTGTTTATTCTTCGATATATATGCTAGCTGTTTTCTATGGAAACATTTTAATTTCTTAACAGTAGGTTCGTTCTGCCTGCCAGTTCTGTTTCTTTATATTTATTTACATGAATTTATTGCCAGATATAATTTAAACTTCATTTAACAGAACATTGAGTAAAATAAGACCGTTTAAAAGTTTAATACATATTTAATTAAAATAACAGAATTATTCACAAAATAGTGTAAAGAACAATGTTATGTGTAATGTTGCTTTGTTGTAGCATAAAGTATACAATGAAGAGTAATTTCGAAATAATATGTAAGAGAACGTCTCCAGAATACCGAAATTGGTTTGTTAAAACTGTTTAAAATCCCAAGCAAGAGACGAGCAAACTCTAATGATCTCACGAAATTTTAAAATAGTTAGACAATAAGTTGAACCAATAGTTGTTAAATTTGTTTAAAGTTTAATGTTTTAATAGTAAACACTGTATAATTATAAAAACTGTATTTAATAGCTCTATTGCGGAAAGTAAGCAAAGTTCAGTTGGTTTGTGAACGGGCAACGCCATTCAAGTTAATATTAACATTACTTGTGACAACTTTTGCTTCAGGTGCTATAAAGTAATCAATAATCTTTATTTTTAAACTTTAGCAACTAAAGTAATTGTAAATGCTCAAACGATTTAATTCAGTTTTTTTTTGTGATAAGCTTTTAATGGTGATAAGCTAAGTGAAATTATTTTTTTAAGATATGCTAGTCATGTCATCAATTGAAAAGAATCTAAGGGATAACTCGCATCCTTTAGAATTACTATTATAATTTTAAACTTTAAAGCGTATTTTCGATTTTTGCGAGAAGCCGTTGTTTATTTAGTGGAAGCAAAAAAAAAACGATAACAGTAACAATAATTTTAAAAGTGTGTGCAGCTTTGTTTTTTTTATGTTATTTCGAAAACTGGCAATTCCTCTAAAATGTTTATCGGGCATGTTCCCAAAAACTCAAAACGCTTAAAACTGGTGTTCTGAAAAACGCAAATAATATCTTGCGTTTTGAAGACACAAAATAGGTGTTCTGACAAACGCTTAATACTTGCAATTTCAACTCGCAAGCATTTACTGAAGTGAACTGATTGAGTTTGAGTTTAAATTTTAATATGTTTTCTTTTTATTTCAACAAGAATTTAAAACAATTTTACACTATTTAAATTAAAAATACTAATTTTAAAATTGCTTTTTTTTTTGTTAAGTTCCTGTATCAATTGTTTACTTTAAAATGGCGATTTGAACAAACAGCTGATCAAAAAGAAAAACAAATCGCAAGCAAAACGTACGATTTACAGAACATCTAAAATTGAAATTGGCGTTTTTAAGTCGCCTGGCGATTTGAAAACCTTGCGATTGGGAGAACATGCTCGTATGTTTTCGGTAGTAGAGCCATAAATTAAAAACAAAAAAATTCAATTTTCTATCGGTGCCTTCTCTTTCTGTTTGTTTTTAGTTTACTTTTCTCCTCTCTAGTTTTATTAAAAAAGACTTGTTATAAATTTTTTAAAATGTTAAATTTATTTATACATAAATTATCATTATTTTTGTTTCTATAATATTAAACAGTTTTTTTATTATTTTTTTTCTTTTTATGAAATTAAATTTTCTATTTAAATTAACGTACATTTATTATTTTTTACATCATTAAGAGTAGGGTTTTTTCTTTAAAGATAGGTAATTACTTAATTTCAATTAAAATAAATTAAAACACATAAACATACATATATTAATACATATGTGTATGTATTTCTAAATCCATTAAGGTACACTGGAAAATGAAACTAGACAAAGCACTGGTCTTAACCCTTTTATTTATAACTGTCATCATCATTGTTGCCATTAATTTATTTTTTTTTGTTAATTTTATAAAACTAAAAACGTGTCAAACTCTACTAAAAACTTTTGTTGTAATGTGTTTACTTGTTGGTTATTATGTATAACACAAAATATAGACGATGACTTACTATTTAACTTACAACCCTGTTTGTTGTTTTTACTTGTATAATAATGTAAAAAATGAAAAAAAAAATTATATATTTATGGCAATAATTTAATTTAATTAAACGTTCATACATTATCTACTAGACAATGATTATAAAATGGCAAAATCATTGTCACGCAAAATCATGTTACAACATTTTTCTCTCTTTCTCAATCACAGCACAAACAGATGAATGAATCAATCTTTTTTTTGTTTTTGTTTTTGTTTTTTGTCTTTTTAGTTTGAAGCATTTAAAGTATCCAAGCCAGCACCATATTCCTTGTTAATCGATAGCAAGAATAAAAAGGCCAAGGCCAATAGACTAGAGCCCAATAAATCACCCAAGGCAGTTAAATAAGGTATAGATGAATTGTCTGGATCTATTTTCCATTTCCACATTGCATGCACAATTATGTGAGCGATATACAAAAGAAGCATTAACTAAATAAAGTAGAGAGGTTAACAAACGATAAAGTTTACGTCAGATACATTAATATATTTAAATTTTTAAAGTGTTTTCTCTTTTTATACTTTTATAAAAAAATTTATTCATTAGTAAATACCTGTATTAAGCTGGCAATCAAATATGAGAAAGCAAACGCCCAAGTTATTGTCGATTGGGACATGTGTATGTAATCAGCTACAAATATAAACAATATATTACCAGGAATTGACAAACCGATCAATAAACGAGCCGTTTTTGCATAGGGCACTGAAAAATCAGAAAATTTTAATTATTACAATAATATTTAATTAAAATTCATTTGTAATTTTCATTTTACCTCCTTTAATTAGAGCTTTCCAGGGCCATTCAAATATTTTTGCATGTGGCGGTATGATGCCAATAATGGAACTTTGATGCAACATTGTTGATATTTTACTAGCTTGCACTGATACCAAATTGCCACCAATACCGTTAATAATTGGCTGGAACACAACAAAGCCATGAAATACATCAACAGCAGCATCAAGTACCAGACCACCCAATCTAAAATTAACAAAATTTATAAATTAAATATCACAAATATGTTTTTTATCTTCATTTGAGGACGCAAAATTTATTCATTTAGAAAAATTTTATAATTATAAATTTTAAATTTTATAAATTATAACATAAATTATTTATTGTAGCACTTTAGAAAATTTATAATTTATTATAATGGGTTAGGAAGTAAATTGGCTAAAAACGCTTATTCTTTTTCAAAAATTTCAGTTCTATTGAATTCAATCGAATTAATGTATGAATATGGTAATTAATTATGGAATATGGCATTTGTGTGATGCCTAGGCACGTTGGCAGACGTCAAATCGAGATATTACGCGAACGAAAAATATCTCATGCTATAATAGACTTTTTTGGGTGGATATGTGTATTGTGGGGTCGTCGTGCTCACTGATGTGGTCAGAAAAGAGTGGTTATCATTTTCGAAAAGATATGGGCCGATGATGCCGCCTGACTAAAAACCGCCCCATACCATCGCTTTCTTTAGAATAGTTTTCAATAGTTTTTTGATTACTCGTTGTGGATTTTCGGAATAAGTCTTATCAGTACAGATGATTTTGTTGAAAAATGCCTTGTTTTCGCTCATCCAAATCGCAAACCTTCGACGCAAGTAATGGTCGCACAGAGGGGTATATGGCCAATCTAAGCGGCCAAAATTGGAATTTTCAAAACTCACTTTTTCTTTAACTACCCACCGTAGGGTGAAGAGAACAGAATGCTGGATTAGATCCCGTTATTTTTTAATTCATTTCATGCTTTCGTTCACTCTCGCCACGCAGTCAAAGTTTCGTGTTTTCGTGTAGGCATATGCTTTTTTTCTGTGTTTGAGACAAGTCAACGTGAAAAAAAATGAGTAAAAGCGTGTTTTCAGTTTATGATTTTATTAAAATGGATAATTGTAATGCAGGTAAATATGATATAATTCACATAGTTCAATAAGAATATAATATATTCTGGTACCGGCAGAGCTACATTGAAAATAATGGTATTTTTGTTAATTTTAATTGATTAAAAAAGTTAACTATAGTCATAAAGTTGTATAACACCACTAAACGCAACTGAGATTCTCGCCCGGGTATATTAATTGATATTTCGTGGTTTGAAAAAAAAAAAATGGCTGCGGATGACTATTTTATGGCCCTTTGAAGTATGCTACTGCTGAAAAATGGCAAGCAAGAACAGAAAAGGATAAAGATATAGTAAAAACCCGAAAAATTAAAAATTCAGCAAGAAATCAAAAGCAAAATGGGCCTGATTGTGGATGTTCCTAAATCTGGTTTCGGAAACAGTAATGACAGTAACACAAGCAGACGCTTTTTTTCCGATTCTAATTTGGCAGCAGAAATTACAGGAGTTGATCGAGACTTAATTTTTCGCTTGAAAGTTATATTGGAAGTAATATCCAGTTGCCATAAAATAGACACTGAACAGTTTCACACCTATACAACAGATACAGCGAAGATGTATGTTAAGTTGTACACCTGGTACCCAATGTCTCCAACAATGCACAAGATACTTGTTCATGGCCAAATTGTTATCGAAAGCGCTTTGTTGCCTATAGGACAGCTATCGGAAGAAGCAGCAGAAGCAAGAAATAAGCACTTTCGGCAATATCGTGAAAACTACGCCCGAAAATTTTCAAGAGAGTCCTGCAGTAGAGATATACTTAATAGATTATTGCTAACTTCAGATCCTCTGTTAACGGGACTAAGACCAAAGCCGAAAAAAACTAAAAATCCTTTCTCAAAGGAATGCTTAGAAATGCTTGTCCCAACCGAAGACAACGAAGACAACATTTATGAATTAAATAAAGAAGATATTTTCAGCTGAGACAATGAAGAAATGGCCGATTGATTTTTTTTATATCATATTTTTATCTTTTCAATAAAAACAGAATTGTTTGTTAATTTAATTTCTTTAAAAAGTATCCTCTTTTAATTGGTTTGGGGAAATACCGTCTTAATACCCTACGTCTTTTTGCTTGTTTATATAAATTTACAATTTTAAATGCCACAACATGTCTTTTCTAAATATTTTGCATACAAAATTCAATCAAAATAATTTTGGCCGCCTAGATTGGCCAAATACCCCTCTGTGGGTCGGTCGATTTTAAACGAACTGAACTTCAGGCTTATTCTCAACTGTAGCTGTGCAGAGATTATGGTTGCATCAGTACGACCACTAAGAGCATATTGTTTTGTTTTATTGCCTGCAACAATACCGCGAGTCTCGAACTTAGCGGTGTCAGGAGCCTGATTACGAAGAAAAGTTGCGTGAATTTTACGAATTTTAAATTTTCACAATTAAAATTTCACATGCTTTAAATAATTCCAAATTTTTTACTAAACAAATGTCTAAGAATGGCAGCTTGATTCTTGCCATTTAATTATTTTACATCCATTGTACTCTTTCTAACGTCAAATTTGCGCCCGCCCATCCTTTCGATTTTTAATTATACTTAACTTACCCACTTATACACAAAGCCGACAGTACGGGAACCCAACCACTTTTTAGTACTGGACGTGTATATTTATTTTTTAATACAATTGTTACCCACATAGGCAATAAGACCAGATAGCAAGCAACAACAACAAAAGTTATCCACAAGTGAGTTTCTAAAGAGAGAAAAACAATTTTTAAAAACAAATTAAGTTAAATACTAATAATTTTTACAAAAACCATTTAAACATGTTTTTTTTGTGTGCTTACGTTCTGAATTTTATCCGAAATCAAAACATTTTGAATTTCCAAGTTTTTTAAAAATAACTGTTACTACTGAAATGAGCTGATTGGTCGGATTGGTTGTGCCTGTAAAAGTAATGTTCTGGCTAATGACATCATCTAACCTGTATTAAAAGTTATCTAAATCAAAAATTTACATGGGCAATGCAGCACTGAGAGTCATAAAGCCTATTAATTACGAAAAATTTTTTGAGATAGAAAAATAGTAACGTTGATTTTTAATATGGCTGCTAAAGTAATTATCACGTTTGCATATTTGGTAAAAATTAAACCCAAAGTACAAATTTAAGTTGTGCACAAAATACATATGTCATATCTTTGTTACTTAGACCCCAATAGAATATATCCAAACCTGGCTAAGCTGCTTTGGGAATTTCGAACGTTTTGATTTCGAGTGAAAACCAGAAATACCCAAATGTTTTAAAGTAATAAAAAATTATATTTTTAAAATTAAATATAAACGTATAGAATTTTATAAATAAAGACTTACTTATGTTATCGAATAAAATCGAAGCAATAAACGATAGCAAGCTAATTGAAACCACATCACCAATGGAAGCAGCTAACGGGGTTGCCAAGTTATCAGGATTCAAACGATACTTTTGAGATAATAATATCACAGCCACTAATACAAAGTCTGATAAAGAAAATATCAAAATTAATTAAAAGTTTTTATTTTATATTTTGAAGATAGAATACATAAAACACTTCTTACCTAACACAAAACATGACGATGTTGCCGTAAACATTGCAGACGCCGTCAATAACATAACATGTTCAAAATAGAAATTACCATCCATGGCAGCGCCAACAGATACCGCAAACATGGCAACCAAAAATGATGCAACTGTTGCTTGTACCTGCACCAGTGCTATGTTGCCTACAATCATACGAATTATTTCTTTCTTTCCTGTCATATTTCCCAAATTCACTTGAGTGGATAATCGCGAAGCCAAACACATATCCAAATTGCCCTTTAGACCCAATAAAGCTGGCACCAATATAAACAGTTCGCTAACAGCTACAAAAACACGCCATTTCTGGAAATAAGTTTGTGTAAAAAAAAATTTGGTTTTAAAATCAAGTCAAACAAACGTAAGAAACAAAATTAATTTAGCTTTTTAACAATTTGTTAAAAAGTAGCAGCATGTGTTTTAGTTGTGTGTTATAATATATGTGTTAATTAAACACAAATTTCCTAAAAGTTCAATTTTGACATGCGCCTCAAGTTAGGCAATGCTAAAAATTAAAATTAAACCATCTACAATTTTCTAATAAATAATGGTATAACGGTTTAAACACACGACCTGTACAACATCAAATTGTCTTATACATAAAGCGAGCGAAGAAACACTCAATATCTATAGGCAAATGCTGAGAATTGAATGCAGTATTGCATTGGTTGTTGTCTGTACTAAGTGTAAAAAATAAAAATTAAAAGTTTGCCTCCATAGAGACGCATGTTTCATGTATATGGATGACCCTATCTTTTAGACCCTTATAGATATATGTACGGCTGTATGCATAAAAAACGCTTACTTGAGCTTTAAAGTACACATTAGCTAACAAACACGGCTAACAGACGTTTGTTAAAAAATGGTATTCATAAACAGTACTTATGCTTTAGTAAAATTAATATTTTGATTCTGGCAATGCCACTATTTTCAGTTGTCACGTTGTAGTTAACGATATAAAAAAATGAATATTATTTATCCGGGTAGTTAGATCAATAAAAAATGTTTTTATTGTTTTCAGCAAAATCAACATATTTTTTTTTTGTTTTTTTATTAATCTTTTTAATAAAAAGCAAAGCACCCAAAAAAGGTTAATTTGCAAGGCTTACGAAGAACTTACAAAGAATTTGTTCATATTAAAAAAATAATTATTCGAATAACGAGTTTTGTTTTGATTATATGTACATCAATAAAACTTTTGTTTAAAATAATTAATTATAATTATATTTTTGTAAAATATAAAAAAAAGATGTTAAGATGTTTTATATTGAATGGCATGTTATATTTTAGTTTTTATTATTATTATTTGTATACTACAATTTGTTTTAATAAACATTTTTAAAAATTTTTGGAATAACAAAGTATAGTTGTCAATTGAGCCGCTTACATTGAAAGTGGCATAAGTCACAAAACTGAACAGTTTTTTTTTTCATTTTTAATAAATTTGATATTAATAAGTTAAGAAGTATTGAGATTTGTTTGAGAGGAGTGTTGATAATTAACGGTGTACAAAAATGCTTATTTTGAAAATGGCGTTAGTCGCTGTACTTAGGAAATTAATTGCGGAGCTTAGTGTGAAAGAAATGGAAACATGTAATAAGTGTGTGTGAAGTATTGTTGTGATTATTGGACTTATTTTTATTAGTTCGAAAGAATAGTGCAGTTTACTGAACTATATTATAGTGATATCTAATATACTACACATAATTAGCATTATTTTGTAATTTTTTTATTCTCAGGCGATTGCTTCGTGTTGTATAAAATATCTAAGAATGTCACAACTCAAAAGCATATTATTGCACACAGTGACTTATGTAAAGGACAAAATAGTAATAATAGTAATAGCCCCCTGTCGAAAAAATCCTTCACAGTACACAACATGGAGAAAAAAGATTGTATTTCAACACAATCATTAGAAAAATCCGTTTCAGAAAGAAAACTAAATACAGACTAGTTAAAATGGCTAAAAATTAAAATGTTTTACAAACTAATTTAAAATAAAATGATGACAATAACAAAGTAACTTATGCCACTTTTAAAATAAACGGCTAGGTTTATTGTAAATACAATTTGCTTTGTTTTTGAACTTTCAATAATAAAATTGAACTGTCAATTTATTGTAGGTTTAACGTAGGTTTTTCCTACTTTAAAATTAACAAAGGTATTTTAAGGTAAAAGCGTTTTTTGAATACAACTTTAGGAAATTGTGCTTAACAACGGCAGTTAAACCTACATACTTTAAGTTTTTATGCATACAGCCGATATTCTTTTAATTTACATACAAATATTGCAAGCTGTGCATAGTAGCAAGTGTAAAAATTAAAACTAACATACTGTTACGGATGTGTATTGCTTAAGTTTTACAAGAACGTAATTAAGCATTAAACTAACTGCATGGTTTGCTAAGACAACTTATGCATGCAAGACAACAACAAATTGATATGCTGTTTACTAACTGCGTAGTTTTCTAAGAAAACTTATCTACACAAGACAACAACAAATATCTTAAAATAAATTCCAAGAAGAAACTTCATCAGTATAAAAACAAAAACAAAAATACGCACAGACATACAGGCGCCTATACATATATTAAATGGACAACATACAACAACAAAATGTGATACAAAGGGAGCAGAAGATTCTTAATTTTTCTAGACTTCTAGTGGACAAATATAAAAGGGCAGCGTCTGAATGGATAGTAAGTCAGCGTAAATATACCTCGTGAAGTAGTATCAACTTTGTGTAGTTAAAGTAAACTTGTAACTAATTTAATAACTCTAAAATCTGGTGTTATTTATTTTGCAATAAAGAACTCACAACAAAACGTTTATAAAAGGTATAAACTTAACAATGTGGAAGAAAAAAAATTAAAAAAATCCCTTGTGTATAAGCTAAGCTAATACATGTCCGATTTATTGGGCGGACAAGTTTTGAGGTTAGGAAGTAAATTCTTTGCCAAGTGTTTAAATGTCAAGAATTGAACGCTGTCATCCTTAGTCATTTACTAAGTAAAAAGTTGGGAAAGTTTAAGCATGGCACATTATACTTTTGAGCAAAGAATTTTCATAGTAAAAATTTACTATTAAAATCGTGAAAATTTCTGTACATCATTTCGTAGAATTCGAGCAGCTTTCTTTCTTAGTCAGGCTTTTTCTGTGACTGCTAAATTTGATGCGCACGGTATTGTGGCTGATAATGGATAATGCAAACATAGTCGCTGCAGAGCAAAATGATGAGAAAAAACGTTTCGCATAAAGATCTTTATTTCACGCTACACATATGTTCAACTTGTTCAATAATTTAAGTCAACCGACCATTGCTTGCGTTAAACGATTGGCTGTTTGAAAAACTGAACGAAAACATTTTTCAACAAAATTATCTTTAGTGATGTGGCTAATTTGCAATTCAATTCAGTTATGTAAATTAAATTGTCGAATATGTGGCTCACAAAATTCACAAACAGTCGAAAAACCATGATATCCATAGAAAATTTTCCCTCCGGGGGCACATGATAGTCTTTTTGGAACCTACTATTCCATTTAGACTGGTGTCTTGCGGGGTAAAAGGGAGCCCAGGCCCCTCAAAGGCTAGTAGGAGTCATCTGGACAATCCACATATTTCCACGGGAATCAGTACGCTCGCAGAGTTCACTATTTGTCTCTTGAGACAATTAGCTGTTCTCTGACTGGTTATTGAGGTTGGCCCCTATATGGGAGTATCGTGGTGGTTGTGGTTTCGCGGCCCCATATCAGGTCTTTTGTTTAATATAGTGGCCAGGATCATCTCACCGTTATTGACACCCTAGGTGAATGATCCAGTCCAGTGAGCATGCGAGACATGTGTTCTGGACAGGAGTTGGATAGTCTCCAGCTCTTCAGCAAGGAGTGATGATTTGCAGCCCTGCTCTGGAATCATTAAAGTTGCAACTAGGAAAAACCTGTTGCTAGAATTAGTATTCGGATTACTAGGACGAGTATGACGTTCCTATTTATGCATAGTGGTTCGACCACCATCTGATTAAGGCTCCATAGCCAGGACCTGGAAAACAGTTCAAATTATCACGAGATTCAAATTAACGTGTTGATTGGTTTCATATTTTTTTACTTGCAATTCTAAACAAAAACCGCTTACAAATTATAATTTTTCAAATATTTAATTCGCTGGCGAAAATTTTTTCACTCAAATTTTATTCGAATAGTTCTCGTACCCTGATTTTATTTTTAAATGTAAGTTAGTAATGACTTGTGCTTGTCATATACACACTTACAATACATATACGTAATTTGAGTAAAAATAAGACTTAATGTTTTTATATTCAATCATATTGAACGTATTGTATGACATTCTGGTAATTGACATCAAAAATAATGTTTTTTTTTTTTTAAAAACAGCAGATGTTTCATTGATTTTCACATAAAAACAGAAAATGCTTGGAACGAAGAAATTTTATATGCAAGTGTTGTCAGCATTTTTTTTTTGTTTTTACATGTAAATTTGACAAACTCTTTTGTAAATTTTACATACACATGTTGTCATAGAGTTAACGAATTTGAGGTTATAAATTATATTTTGCTTTGGCTATAAATCCGTTTTATCTATGGGAAATCAATTAAAGGTTTTTTTTTTTAAATAAAAACGTAATAATTTGTTAACATAGTAGAGATAAGGAAGTTAAACTAATAAATAAGTAGAATAAAAACAGAAGTTATTGATAGGAAAAATTAGCTAAAATGTTATTAGTTTTGTTATTGTGTATTTGCAGAAAAAAACCTCAATCAATCAATGGCCAAATCCTAATCTGATTAACTGTAATCAGAGCTTTTATGATTCCGATTATTAATTGTATTTATTTCCCTTTGATAAATAATTATTCATAAAAACTTTTACGAAATCATAAATTAAAGTCTAATTTTTAAAATTATAAATTTTTGAGAGTACTAAAAAATGTAAAAATTAATAGCGTTGTAAAATCCAAATTATACATTATTATTTAATATTTAATTTAAATACTTTTTGAAAGTTATGAAATTTCTACATTATTTTTACGTTATATACATCACTTGTGAGACTAATTCTAAAAAAAGGTCAATTAATATGAGATCGACAATATAATGTGCATAGTAGCTATTGGCTATTGAATCAGTTCAGAAAGAATTTCTAATTTTTTGCTTACGAGGTTTAACATGACAGTCTGGAGTTTAGTCTATGGATTCAAGATCCCTACAGACATTAAAAAAGTAAATAATAATATTACATAAAACTTAAATTTAGCTATTTAAATATAAAACAAGATGACATTTAACAACATTAATATCCAAAGAAAAATCAATATGCTTATAAAATTTATTAAATTCAGTACAAACTCTAATTAATCGCATTTATTACAGATGCCGTAGTTCTCATTATGCTCATTTTATGATTGCTAATTTTAGTTCATGGAATTTTAATATTGTTTTTTGTTCATTCAATTTCTTAGAAACTTCAGAAACAATAGATAATTCCGCTTTGCATTTCAAGTCATAATTATCTTTGCATAATTTAAACTAATCACATTTGTAACAATATTTATCAAGGTTAGTCTTGGTTTGAGTGATGATTTTTTTCTGCGAAAAATAATGCTTAATGAGCACACAAGAATCACTTTTTCCCATTTTTTTCTTGAAACGCGCGATAGTCGTTAAGACTGTCAAACACAAACTAAATGGCGAAACTTGTTCAAATTTAGACAGGAGCCAACTGACAGTTGCTTGTGGACAGCAGCAGTGTTGCCACCTCAATTAAGAGAAGGAAAATTCAAAAAGCCACAAACTTATTGATACACCCTCGTATATAAATTTCTTTGTTGCAAAAATAAGTTGACAAACTCCGGTGGTTCCTCTTCTAAAACATATTGGTTTGTTAAGTAATAAAACACATTTTCTGTAAAATTTGGTTTTTGCAATATATGACAGTTTCGCGCACAGGATATGAGTGTGTTAGTTGTAGAAATTTTCAATATATGTACAAATGTTATTGCTAAGTTCTCTTTTGTTTTCTTTTTTAAGAAAAAGAAGTAGGTAGCACTTCACGCAAAAATGCCTATTTAGTCAAGTACTGTGCTATATTCTTTAGGAAAGGGATAGAGAAGAGATGAGACAGGTCGTGAAAGTAGAAGGATAGTTGCGGAACTGACAGCACAGCGACCAGAGAAGACCATGCCCTCATCATTGAGCAGCCCCACCGACAGTCAATTTTAATTTTTGCAGTGAAAAACAGTCAACAGACTGATAAGCTAGTTCACTACCTACTAGCCTACAGGGACACCTTAACTCTCTTAACCACTACATATATTATTAGGTGGGCAAATTTGAGATTAAACTAAAAATTTGTCTTAAAACACACACTTTTTTGACAACTGCTGCTCAGCGATGAAGGCATAGTCACTGGTCGCTGTGCTGTCTTATATTATACGGCAGTTAATACCCGACTATCCTTCTACTTTCACCACCTGTTTCATCTATTCTCTATCCCTTTCCTAAAGAAGGTAGCACGGTACTTGACTAAATAGGCATTGTTGCCTGAAGTGCTACTTCTCTTTAAAAAAAAAAAAAAAAAAAAAAAAAAAAAAAAAAAAAAAAAAAAACTTCAGTTTTATTGGTACCACTGTAAAGTAGAAGTATGGGTATTAATAAGGGAATATAATGTAGGCGAAATGCCCACCTATAGCACGTCGACAGACGTCTGCTCTTTTCACTAAATTTTAAACTACATTTTGCAGATTTCGGTCTTTAAATTGTTCCAGATTAAATAGTACAGCGGCATAAAATCAAAACAACAGAGTGTGATTTGTTTTACATCCGCGCCTGACTATGTAGTCTTAATCAGATGGTGGACAAACCACTATACATAATTCGGAACGTCATGCTCGTCCTAGATAGCCGAAGACATAATTCTAAGCAACAGAACCACCTAGTTGCAACTTTAATGATTTTAGGACAGGTCTGCAAACCATCACACCTTGCTAAAGAGTTGGAGACTTTCTAACTCCTGTCCAGAATACATGTCAAGCATGCTCACTGGACTGGATCATTCACTTTGCTTGTCATTATCAGTGAGATGATTCTGGCCACCATAATAACCATTATACTGTTATGGGGCCGCAAAACCACAACCACCACGATGCTCCCATATAGGGGCCAACCTCAATGATCAGCCAGAGGACTATTGAATGTCTAAAGAGACAAATAATGAACTCTGGGGCTCACTGCTCCCCGTGGAAATAAAGTGGAGTTTCCAGTTGTCTCCCTGTCTGACTTCAGGGGACTGGGCTCCCTTTTTCCCCCAGTTGCACAGGTCTAGATAGTAGAGTATTATATAAAGACCGATAAATGTGCCCCTGGGGGGGAAATCAAAATAAGAGGATGGCCAATTGACATCATATTGAAAAATTACACGACCGGGAAATTTCTCACGCATTAGCTGAATTAGTTGGATGGTTTGTGTCGCCATCCTGTTGACACCAAACATCACCGATGTCAGCATTAGCCTATTTTGACCACAAAAAATTTGTTATCTTGGTTTGGTAGCGCAGAAAATTCATGGTGAAAAAACATGGGCCGAGGAGGACGCCAGACCACATACCGTTCCATACGGTAATTTTCTTTGAATATATTAATTTTTCGAGGACTGCCTGTAGATTTACTTAAATGTAAAAGGATGACAGCTTCATTTTTAACGTTTAATCACGTGACAGATAATTTTTTTCTTTACCTCAATTTTGCACACCCTATACAATAATTTTCATATATTTATGAAAAGTTGGCGAAGTAAATAAATATATTTGTATATTAAATTCTAAATTTTTATTTAAATTTTAAGTTGTAATTAAATAATTTTTTTTTTAATAATATCAAGTTTTTATTAATTTTATTTTGTAGCAGAAACTTGAAAATGCGTGCTAACAACAAAAATGGATTGTATTTCATACAACTTATAACTCAAAGCAGGCTGTGAATTGAGTTAATGTAATACAACAATTGAAATTGTTTTCAGATGCATAAAATTATACGCAGATAAAAATTTTTACAACCTTTTAAGCAATCTAAAGTGTTAATTTTTTAAAATTTTATAACTTTAATAAATTTAGTTGAGTTGATATTTTAGGAAACAAAATGACTAATCTTAAAGAATTTAATTAAAGTAATGAAGAACAGTCAAAAAGTTATAAAATTTATCAATCGAAACAAATCATTATTAAGCTAAAAAAGCTAAAAAGAAAAATTGTCAATTAAAAATAAAAATTTTCAGCTTAAAAAATATAAAAGTATTAAAAAGAAATTTTATAAGAAAAAAAACGACAGTCTTTTGTCTTACTAAGCGAAACGACAAATAAAAGCCTTTAAGTTTTATTTAGTTGCTTTTAAAAGGATACCATTACAAGTTTTAGGTTATATTCTGCTTCTAGCTCATGCTAATGCTTGAAAAAAAATTGCAACATTTATGCTTAACGTTCTAACTCTTATTATCATTTATTTTTTTATTTTTTGTAAAAAGTTAGTTTAATTTTTATTTTTATTTTTGCTGCATTCATTGTTAGCACATCAATTTTTAGAATATTTTTAAACGTACAGAGAGACACAGTGAGAAAGAGAGCGAAGTACGAGATTATTAGGTTGAAGGTACTTATTAATAATTGACTGCATGTCATGCTTGTTTTATCTGCGATGTCATTGTATTTCTAATTTAATTTTTTTTAATAATTTAAAACTTAATAGCTGAAACACAATTATTTAATTATTTTAAAAGATAAAATTTAATTGTTAGATTATGGGAACAAAGCAATAATTTATTTATAAAAAAAAATAAATCTTCAATTGTTTAAAAATAATAAATAATTATAAATAAACTCACCTCTACTCTACCTAGAATGATGCCAGCACCTATTGTGCCTATGCCAGCCAAAAAAAATGGTATAGACACTTGCAACAAGATTGAGGTCCATTTCTCTTGTTTTATGCCCGGTCGATTTAAGGCCATTTTTTCATCTACACTATTTAAAGGATCATGACCGCCGCCATTACCGCCACCACCGCCCACTCCAGGATCAGGCTCTGAGGATGCTATGGACGTCGTGATGATTGAGCTTAATGAACCGGTTTTCGAATGTGGCAAACCGGACAATTTGTCATTGTCGGTGTCTAAAAAATGTTTAGTAACAAAAAGAAAAGAAAAAAATAAACCAAGAAGTTTTGAAATTAATATTTTCCATGAAAGCAGTGACAAACATATTTTTTGAATAATACAAAATAAATTAATATCGAGCTTAATTAGTAAAAAAGTTCATTGCACAAATACATATTGGAAAAAAATATTTTTTATTGACTTAAAAATATAAACATGCTAATTAAGAATAATTTATGATTGTATAAGAAACAAATAAAATTATATATTTTTAAGAAAAAAATAATAAGTTTCATAAGCAAATTATTAATTAAATTTATGAAAACTACATTATTCACACTTATTCGAACATCATATACTGCTGATGATTAAAAAATCCAATATTTGTATTCAAAACAAATGATGGCTAAATTAAAAATTATTTATTTACAAAATTTACTATTTTATACCACATCTATTTTTTTAAATCTTCTTATCGCAGTGTCCTTAAGGAATAACAAATTTTCATGGTGTTCTTTAAAATCGTTGCCGTAGGGGACATTGACTAAAAAAGCTGTTTTACGCCATAAAAAACGTATCTTTTTAAGCAACAGTGATGATATTTTAAGCGCCCTACGAATTTAAATGTAGGGAATCTATAACTCTATTTTAGCTCTTAATCCTAGTGGGCATAGATATCAACAATAAATAATTTCATTTGCAAAATAAAATTTAGAAACATCATGTCATGGCAAACAAGGAATTTTGCTATAAAAATGGCACGCGTTCGTTGACAAAATACATATTCCTGTCCAAATCTCTATAACTCTTTTGGAGAGCCATTTTAACACCTTGAACAAAATAAATGCTATCAAATGCTGTATGAAAGATGTTTGAAAAAAAGTGAATAGGAGATGTATGTAGAGTTACAACTGAATATTTTGTTTTAACAAGGGCTTTAAAAAAAGAGAAAATTTTTTTTTTTTAAATTGTAGGAAGTTCAACATGACTACAAAAACAGAAAAAGAAAAAAAATGTTTGTTAAAAAAAATTTGTTTCACAAGTTTTGAATTTTTAGAAAGAATTTAGAAAATATTACGAATTGTTTTAATTTTTCTATGAAAACTGCTGTTTTGAGGAAGAATGTGTCAAATTCTGCAAATAAGGCATTTGTACATTTTAAACTAAATGTCATCATAAGATTAACGAAATCTTTTAGTTTAATGTTTACCAACAACTATTTCTAACTTCTAACAGGTGTAAAATAAAACAAAACAAATAACTTTTTCTCCTTGATGATTTGGTTTTTCTTCTTTTATATAAAATATATTTCCTTTGAGTTCAAACAACACATACATATAAGTATAAGTATATGTAAATAACAACAGCAAAGTAATGTAATATTGTACCGTTACTTCATTCTCAGACAGATTTTTTATTCACTGCACCTTTAAGCTGTGAGCTTATATCAATGACAGCATTGTTTTTTTGTATATATCTCTGCAAACCATAATTTTGTACTGTTTCCCGTTATATGTCATAAATGGTCAAATATTTTTGCATAAACATTTTTCTATTAACTGCAATAAACATCAATATATTCTTGCTTTGCTAAAAAAAAACTATTAATTTCTTCAAATAAGCTCTGACTTTACACATAATTAATATGTGATGCAACAACAAAAGCTCAGGAATCATAATATTCTTTAGTAATTATATATGTATGTAGTTTTAATCTATATGATTTAGTCAGTTTTACTTTTCTTAATGACCCACTGCTAATTTACTTTTTAAAACTTTTGCAAAACTACACAGTTTAAAGGGGAGGGGGGAAAAGTATGCGACTTATTTTTAATCGCATGCATTTTTAAACATGCAATTATAAAAGTAATTAACAACGGTAATATGAAAATGTATAAAACAGTACAACTTTAAACAAAAGTATCATGATACTGGCAAAAAACGTATTGAGCGCGACAAAAAAAGAGAGAGAGAGATCTCTCTCTAAATTAGGAAAGTGCAAATTTGTTTTCAATACTTATGTAATCGATAAGAACGCAGCTAATAAATCCTCGGAATAATAACGGTTAATAAAAATATCAAATAAATTAGAAAAATATTTTATATAATTACGAGTATAACAAAATATTTTAGTGTTTATTTTTAAAAATAACAAAAAAAAAACATTTTAAAGAAGTTTGAAAAGTAGAAAGCACAAAAAATATGTATGTAAGAAGTCATAGTTTAGAATATGCTAAAAGGGAGGGAAAGAGGAAAACTCACCATTTCCATAAATAGTAAATAATTTAAAATTATCATCTTGTGGTGGTAATGTATGACGATAGTGTCCTTGTGGCACACCATTGTTACTGGTGTATTCATGTGATGTAGAGTTTAATTTCGAATTTATTGTTAATGTTGGTGTTGTTGGCTGTTGTTCTTGGGTTTGTTGTTGTTCATGTTGTTTATCTATATTATAACTGTTTGGTTGTAGTTGGAGTTTTGGTTCTTGTATATCTAGTGTGTGAACGCCTAATAATGATCTTCTACTTAAACTGTTAAAGTTATTTATGTTTTCTTTATTTGTTGTTGTAGTTGCTGTTGTTGTATGGGAAGTGGGAGGTGGAGGAATGTGTATAAAACTAGAATTAGAAGTGTATTGATTTGTTTTGTTTTCTGCATTTCTTGTTGGATTTACTAATGCTGACGAAAGCGTAAGTGGCGCCGTCAGTGACGGCTCCAACGTAGCCGGCACAGTCTTTGTTGGTGTAAAGGAGGTATGTTTATGGTCATTAATATTATTATAATAATTATTATTCTCGATCTGCTGCAGGCCTTTGTCATCCACATTTTTACCGTTGAGTGACATGTTTTTTGATTTAGATATTTTTGTTTGTTTATTTGTTAATTTAGTTAAAATTTAATTTGTAAAGTTGTGTGTTTGTTTAAGAATTAAAAGTTTTTTTTTTTTTAAATATAATTTAAATAACTAGTAATATTTTGCCTTGTTGTTGCTCATTTTTTTTTTAAATTTAATCAAAATAAATATATAAAATATGTAATTAGGAATGTTTTTTTTATAATACTCAGAGTTGCAAAATAAAGAAATAAAAGAAAATCCTAAAATAAACTCTACAATGTTTGTTCTATTGCATTATTGACAGAAGAGCTGACAAAAATTTTATAGACATTTGGTAAAATATAAAAATCGCTTAACACATAAATTTTAACTAAAACTTTTAATATAAAATATTAATAAAAAAAATTAAAAATTAATTAGAAAAAAATTAAAACAATATTTATAAACAGAAAAAATAGAAACAATTTAAAACGTATTAAACTTTTTGTTGAAGTTATTAAAAGCTTATTGACATATAATTAATTTAGTTAAATTACATTTATAAAATTATTTTATTTAAAGGAATTTTGGTTAAATTATACAAATAAAAATATTAAAATAAAATATCACACAATTTGTAGTTGAAATTTTTTTATAGCAAATAATTAAAACTTATTCGTATTAATAAATCTATTTATTTATTATTGTACTTAAATTATTTATAATTTGTATATATTTTATTTATTAAAAAATAATAGCGTTTTGTTTACATTTTAACTATTTGTATAATGTAGTTTGTAGTGTGTGTTTATCTTTGTTGTGTGGTGTATTATGTGCAGACTTGTGTACATGTATTGTTTTTTAGCGTTTTTTTTAAGCTTAAAAACTCAATTAGTTACTTTTATATTGTAACAATTTCGAGGGCTTTAGTCACCGGACCGTTGAGATGGCTAGAAATATTAAAAAGATGAAGAAAATATAAAGAAAACCAGTCGAGATATTGAAATCATTAAATTAATAACAAAACATTTGCTTTGCTTTCTTAAAAAATGCAATTAAATTTTTGTTTGATCAACGTGAAACTTGAAAAAAATATTATTAAATAAGGGACTAGAAGATGTTATGTTATAAAAAAAATTGTTAAGGACTAAATAGAAAATATTAGTTTCCATAAAACTGCTCTTAAAGACAAAAATAATGGCAAATTTTAGGTTGGGAAGTAAATTAGCCTCAAATATATAAAATTTTTTTTGAGAATTTTAGTTTTTTTTAATATCTATGTAAAGCAGAAATAAAATTATGATTTGAAGTAAATTTCCGCCTCTCGCACGTCAGCAAACGTCCGTTCTTTCCACTTTTTAAGGCTTCACTTATCTCGTCAATACAGCGCTGAATATCATCTTTCAGAGCGCCAGTTGTTCACATAAGTATGGTCTTTCAAATTGCCCTAGGAAAATTGGCACTCGCCAAACCAAAAAATTACGCAACCGGCGAAATTGCTTATGGAATAATTGAATTTTTTTGGGTAATTGTAGGTGGTTTATGCCGCCGTCTTGCTGAAACCAAAGGCCACTGGAAACAAAAAATTAGTTATCATGGTTTGGCAGCGCGGAGCTTTGATAGTGACTGCGTTTCCTTGCTTATTTTCGAAAAAATCGGGGAAGATGATGCCACCTAATCACGATCACTTTCTTTGGATGTAATGGTTTTTCGAGGACTGTTTGTGGATTTTGTGATTCCTTTACTTTATTATATAGCTGCCTAATTGAAAAGAAGCCTCTCATCACTTAAGATATTTTTATTGAAAAATATGTAGTTTCCGTTCAGTTTATTCAAGCAGTCAATTCTCAAATGTTGCACACAAACAATGGTCGGTTGACTTCAATACGTGAACGAGTTAAACTTTATAAGCGTAAAAGATTAAAATGTTTTACAAAGTGCCTCTAGTAGCCTCCAATTGTTGCAAACGTCGACAAGTTTATGTTCCAGGATCATTCTCAACACTTTGCTGTACAGCGGGCTGGCTATGTTTGCAACACTACAGCTACTACGAGCATATATTCTCCAGCATTTAGCGATTAAATTACGCACAGCGAACTAAGCCTAATTATGAGAAAAAGCTGCAAGAATTTTAGCGAATTTATACAGTGAAATTTTCATCTTCTTTTTGGTTGTAAATATTCACAAGAAGAATATTTAAATAAATAACAATTCTTGACATTTAATTATATGATAGATAATTAACCTCCCAAACCTTAAATTTGCCCCTCCAATGTATCAAACAGCAGAAAAAAGATATCGCAAGCTAAATAAACTAAAAAAACAAGTGTGTTACAACTTAATCTTTCTGAATAGCTGTTGTTTCAAATATTTATTTCTAGTAGAGAAATTAAAAAAAAAAAATTAAATATCCACAAAATTATTTTAAGTAATAAACTATTGATAATAAAACCTTAAATTCATGGCAAATCAATAGGAATGATGATCGATAAGCCACAAAAACAATAATATTTTAGTTTATTTGCCATTTATAACTTGGCTGCTTATCTTTCTGAAATATTTATGGCCATAAACAGTGGCGTGAATCATAGAATAAAATAATAGCAAAAATAATAAATTAATAATTTCTTACTGTTTTTTAAAGTCTCGGTTGTAGGATGCATCGTGTAAGAATAAAAAAAAACAAAGAAACAGCATCAAAATCTTACGCATACATTTACATGAATGCTGACCATGCTAACCCACCAAACAATTTGACTATAGTAAGTAATGATGTGTCTTTTTATAACCCCGCTAAACGATCCTAAGCTAACTACATATGCTACATAAATAATTTATTTTATTTTTATTCGTTTCCACGAAAACAATTAAAACATTTATTTATAGTGAAAGAACCTTAATAAATATTGAAAGTGGTAAGCGTGTTAGCACAAGCCCAAGAGTTAGCCTTATACTGGGTGATTCATTTCGAGGTTCCCTTCTTTTTTTAAAGAAAAAAAAAACACAGAAAGTTCAAATTTAATGGGGAATGTTTATTATCATTTGAAAGAATATTCTTTGGCATTTATTTTTTGAAGATTATGTCCTTCAAATGTTGGCCGCGGCTACGTCTTAAATGGTCCATCCACTGAGTCCAATTTTAGATGACTCGTTCGAGCGTGATATTATGCTCCAAATCCTGAATCGATGCGAGATGGTCCGCTTTAAAATTTACACATCCCCACAGAAAAAAGTCTAAAGTGATATCACACGATCTTGGTGGCCAATCGACCGGTTCAAAACTTGAAATTATTTGCTCACCGAAGTGTTCTCTCAATAAATCCATTGATTGATGCGATATGTGAGAAGTGACGCCGTCTTGTTGAAACCAAATGCCGCCGACTTCACGAGCTTCAAGTTCAGGCATCAAGTAGTCGGTTATCATGGCACGATAACGATACCATTGACGGTTACGTTTCACCGGCATTATTTTAGAAGAAATATGGACCGATGATTCCACCGGCACTGTGTGCTAGACGTAGTCTATTCGGACGAAAATTATCCAATAATGAATGGGTGATCGTATTGCTAATAGTACGCTCCGTAGGGGGATTGTGTTGACCATAAGTTGAGCGATGTTTACGAAACACAGTCTTTACAGAACGTGAATCTTCGTAATATCGTTGAACGATTTGTAAACGTTGTTCAGGCGTAAGTCTTTGCATGATGAAATGTCAAACAATACTAACAAAATTAATATGACAGTATCATACGACTTACACGTGATTTCGTGATAAGATTTACATCTGCACCTGGCGTAGGCCTTAATCAGATGGTGGTCAAACCACTGGGAATGAAAAGCAGCGTCATTCATGCCCTAGGAAGCCGAGGACTAATTCTAGCAACAGGTCTTTCCAAGTTGCAATTTCAGCGGTTCCAAAGCAGGGTTGCCAACCACTACTCCTTGCTGAAGAGCTAGAGACTATCTAACTCCTGGTGCAGAACACATGACTAGCATGCTCACTAGATCCGGATCATTCACCCGTTGGTGTTATTAAAGGCCAGATGATCCTGGCCCACATAATCAGTTCATGCTTGGGGCCGCAAAACCACAACCACCACGACAATCCTGAAGGGCCAACCTCAATAATCAGTTAGAGAACAGCTAAAAGTTTAAAGAGACAATTAGCGGAACTCTGGGGCTTACTGATTACCGTGAAAATAACGTGGAATTTCCAGTGGACTCCCTGCTTGCCTTAAGGGGGATGGGCTCCCTTATACCCCCAGCAGCACAGGTCTAGATGGTCAAGTATTCCATAAAGACCGATAAATGTGCTGCCGGGGGGACGACTCACACGTAATCTGTCAAAAAAGGCTATTGAAAAAAGTATCTCTATTCGAATCACACGTTAGAAAATAATCGATGGATGCAATATCGCAAGATAGCTACAGCAAATTGATTATAACTGGTGTGAAGTGATAAAAAGTTGGTTAAATTTGTTCCAATGAAAATGAATCCTTGCCCGCTACGTCGACTATATTTCACGACAAAATTGCTTATTTACAATTTAATCATAATTTCGATATTTTGTTATAGTTTTTCTACGTAACGTGTAGTCCAATTTATGTAAGATGAGATTGTAAACTATAACATTTTGAAAGCTAAATAAGTATCGTGGGTTACCTTCACAAGTACAGTAAAAAATAAACCTTCGAAAAACTAAGTTGTATTTTATAAAATAAATACATACACATTAAATAATTAAGCCCAAGATGTTTGATTTTTTGAATTGAAGCAATTAAATTAAATTATTATTACTTAAGTCTACTTAAGTTCTGGATTAAAAATTTCTCATGACATCACATGCAGTATGCGATGTCAAAACAGTAATCGTCTTATAAAAATATTTTCTAATATTCCAAGTGCTTTATTTTCATTATTTATTAAAATTTTAATTCCATTAAATTATTTTCTTATATAATTTTTAAGATCACTTATTTAAATCGTCTTAGCTTTTTGCTGAATGTTTAGTTTGTGGGGTTATGCTTCAACCAAAATATTACCGTTTGATATGCACTATACGTAGTGTTACCAGAAATTTTAGCTTTGTCAAGCAATGGCTTATTGATTATCGCTAAGAAATATATAAAAATATGTAATAAAAAAATATGCAACAAAACAGCGACGATGATTATGAATATTCTCGTATTGTTAATTTTAAAATTTTTAGTTTTAAAATTTGTTGGTTTAATAAATGATATTTAAAATGTACACAATGTAGATATGTAGACGCAAAGATGACGCATGTAGAAATCTAGAAAATGCTGCATAAAATTCAGCTAGTGCTTGTTTTCTGTACAAAACGACCGCAAACTTTTGAATATAATTTTTCCCTTTTAATAAAAATTTAGAATTTTAAATAAAAATTAACTAAACCTGAATTAATAAATTTATTTGTTATCATAAAAATTATAGCTAAAAATATCGCCAGATAATAATCGCTAAACGCAATTAAAAATTTCTTTCTCGTCATAACTGGCAACTCTGCATGTTTTCCTTACACAATAAGCTGGCTCGTTTACTCATACCCACACCTAAGCAACAGGTGTCATTATGAAAAACAATCCTTTAATTAAATTGTATGGGAGTACAGATGGCTTTTTAACTAGAGAGTTGCCAATGCCAGTTTTTTTTTAAATAAATTTTCATTCAAATTACTTACGTGCTGTATTTAAATTAAAATGTGTTTTGTTTGGTTTTTTATGCTAATTTTTCTATTCTTTCAAAAAAAGTAAAAGGTTTTTTCGGTTTCACAATTTGTTAATTATTTTGTGATACTTTTAACATAAAAAAAAGAAATAAAAACATTCATTAGCAATAGAATAATTAAATACAATTAGTAAATTAAAAAGAGTAATTAAAAATTTTCCCTAGATTTTGTCAAATCAAACTAAAGTTATAATTTACATGCAAACACACATACATACATTTTGAAACAAACATATATGTGCATACATATATTTATTAAGTGTATTTGTGAAAATTCTTAGATGTCATAATGTTCTCACAAACAGATCTAATTGTTTTTGAATGTGTCAGCAGACCGCCCGCCACTTATAAGGCAATAGAATTTAACTAATATAAACAATTATTTTTATAAATAACATTTATGTAACGCTCTGAATACAGTAAGACTAAACAAATAATTTTCTACTTTTGTTTATTTACTTAAATTGTTATATAGCAACTAGATAAGAACTGTTTGTAGCCTTCAAATCAATAAATAAATAAATAAATATATAATTGTCAATGTTTTTTCTTCTTAGAGAACAATTAAAGATTTAATGGAATAAAATGAAAATGTTAAGATTCGTTTCTTATTTATTATCATTTAGCAAATTTATTTTTTTTTATTTTATTGAATATAATCTGTCAAAGTCAATCCAACTTATTACAGCGTAAATTTTTTTATCAAGCGAAAATGTGCCCGGCACCTTTAAATAAAAAAGGAAAGATTTTTTATCCATTACGATATCACATAAAATACACGGTTAGCAGAGTCTTCCATTGTGAGTTTACCATTAAGCGAGAAATTACCTCGATAATATTAAAGTAACTAATAAGCAAATCTTGATCAAATGTTGTCAAATTGGTTAAACATACTTGAAATAACTTAGCTGGGATATCTTAACCCAGTCTCCACATTGACTCAACAACTATTATTTGTTTTAAACGATGACTAATTGCTTTAGACGACCAGCAATTGCCCTGTTTTAACGTAATCAAAAATTGAATTCTGAATGCTTATGCTATCGGAAACATAACGAAAATAGTGTTTTGGAATATCAAAGTTAACAAAATTGTCAAAGAAGAAATTTGTACTAAAAAAAGGTTTCTCCGACTGTTACATAAAAAAGCTCGCAATTTTAATAGATATAAAAAAAATAAATTAAAAAAAATAATTGAATCGCTTTGACGTAAGAGATAAATATTATTATTTTTATTTTCAAATTTATTTCCAGGGGACTGAAACTTCCGTTGAACGGGAACGAGTATGCTATGAAGCATTTACTTAGGCACTATTTGTGAATCGGACGACCTTTCTGGTTAGTTGGGGACTGCAGTGTCCGATGTAAAAAGTATAACATATTTATCCGAGTAACGGGATGGTTAAGCAATGCATCGAAATTAAAAGTGCTGTAAATATATCCTGCAAACATTGCAATCAGGTTTTAAAAAGAATCCACCAGGCCTTAAGGTAGTTGGTTCTATTCATAAAGAAACCGGTGACTTTTGCCTTCTAAAGAAACCTTATTCGAACATGATTCTTCATTCCTCTGCCGTTTTTTATAATTTCAGAACATATTTTTCATTTAGAAATTTCGATGCTTTTGTCAGGGTACTAAATTTTTTATGCTAAAGACAATTAAAAGCTTTTCACAACGAGAAAAAATTTAGGCGATTTATTTAAATTTCGTCGTTGAAAGCAGATATATTTATTTGCTTAATTAAAAGTCACCGTGATAACGTTTAAAAAATAAATAGTACATTACTTTTCATCACTGATATGCTTCTATATTTGAAAATATCTCAAAATGATGATGCCAACCTTAATAAAAAAGACGCTACTGCAAATTTTTTATTGTTGTTTCGCTATGTCTAGACAGGGAACTATAAAAAAATATTATTTTATTAAAATATTTACTTATATAAATAATATGAGATTTCATTTTAGTTCGTATATATTTTAACTTTTTGGAAAAAGAAATTAACCCGGAAATTGTTCTGAACAAATGTTTAAATATATTTTCTATTGTTTAGGTTTGTTCCGCCAGTGAACAAAATACTGCTGTCAATTCCTCCTGGCTTTTTTAGAGAGCTTTCGATGTGAATACATTAATTTCAAGCCATGTTCTATAACGTACTGTTTAGTTTGGCATTTTAACATGAATAAACTGACGTCTGATTACCGCTTCCAAATTGTGCTATTTGGACCCACTGGGGGTACGCAGTCTTGATGGATCTCTTACCCATCTTTACATGTGTCTTTGGGGGGTAAAAGGCGGCATCAGTCTCCTGGGCTAGCAGGATCCCGATACTGGAAGAGACATAGGACTCTCGGAGTCCGACCAGTGACTTATAAACATAAAAGGTACCATGGGAACCAATTGCCCGATAGGCTACGGCCCTGGTCTGATTATTGGTGAGGCCCTCGGAGAGCTACGTGGTGGTTGTGGTTTAAATCGGGCTTTGAAGAGAGTTCCGAAGAGGTGTTAACGAAAAGAAAAGGTAAGCATCCAAATTTATGTCCTAGTTGCGCTTGTAACAGGACCAGGACCTGGATAGTCTCTAACTCTTAAGCAAGGAGTGGCGCACAGCCCTGCTAGCGTGCACTCAAAAAATTGCAACTAAGGCGTATATGCACCTAGCGTGCATGCGTCTTAGGGTGTAGGTGGACGTTTTTTCCTACACCCAGTGGTAAGTGGTACCGATGTAAATCTTGTCACATTCTGTGCAATTTGGGCCAAAAGCAAGATTGCCATTGATACTGATTTTTATAAGCGAATTTTGTTTAGCGATAAAGTTCACTTTTATTTGAATGGATACGTCACTAAGCAAGACTGCTGTATTTGAAGTGATGATAATTCTCATATGTATGTTGCGACATCGTTACATTTAGATTAACTGATTGTTTGGCGTGCTGGCTGGTGGAATCATTGGTTCCTACTTTTTCAAAAATTATGCTGGTCAGAACGTTACAGTCAAAGGTAATCGCTTTAAAGCCATGATTGCTGACTTTTAACATTCATAAATTAATGCCGCTAGGCTATTTTCTTTGGAGATATGTGAAGTCACTGGTCTAAGTCGATAAGCCCGTAACGATTGGTCGCTTGTAGGACCAATCGCTTTATAAAAAGTTACAAATGTTGAAAAAAGTCACCAAAAATTGAACCTCCAAATTAAACTACGTATAGCCAAGGCGGTCATATGCCAAGAATTTATATTTAAATTATAATGCCAAAAGATGATCTTTCGAATAATGTAAATTTTATGTCAATTAAAGAACTCATCTTTGATTTATTCCATTTCAAAGTTGTATACCTTTATAAAAGCAGGCTTTATTAACCTACATAATTATAAACATTATTTTGTTTTACAAAATTTTAACAATTTGAACCAAAAACAAAAAAAATAAAAATAAATATTAAATGCAACACTGACACCCGTTAATATAAATTTAAAACGATTAGTAAGTAATTATGATAAAAGTGAATATGTTGCACTTTTTTGTGGTGTCGGACACACTGTCGACAGCGTGCACGTGTAGTCTAAAATTGCAATTTGTAAAAATACTCGAGCAAACAATTATAAACATACAAATGCAATAGCAGCAAATTTTATAACTAGAGTAAGACGATGCCAAAGCAAGACTTTTAAGTTTACTAAATTTAACTTAAACACGAGTCATTAGCATGAAACAAAACCTTTCAAAACCCAGACATGAATGGACATGAGAAGATGACAGTGCTTTCCAATAATTATAAAGTTACTAAAAAAAGAGGCTTCCTAGAAAATTAAGGGAAAACTACAATATACAAAATTATTTATTTTTTTGTTTTGTTTTATACAAATTAGAGATTAGATAAACAAAAGCAAAATTCTTTGAATGATACTATATTCATATGTGTGTAATGTATGTATGTATGTATGCATTTGGGAAATTATCTTTTTAATAGATAATATAAAATACTTAGTTAAACAATAAAGTCACAATTTTTATATTGACAGTTAAATTGTTTAAAGACCTTATAAAAATATTTTTTTACATTTAAGATTTGTATTTTTATTTTGATTACGTTAAGTAAATAAACTAAATGTATGTAGGTACGTACAAACATATATACATATGCATATATTTGAAATAAAACTTTTGTTTTGAATTACTTGAAAAAATATTCAATTTTTTATAATGGATTTGTTGTATTTAATTTGAGAGCAAAATGTAAACATTTTTTTTTTAATATTTTCTATTATTTCAAGAAAAATACTTTAGAATAAATAACGGATGGGAAAATTTGAGGTTAGGAAGTAGCACACACCCTCTAATATGTCAGCTAAATGTCAACCTATGGCACATCAACAGACGTCACCTACTTTCACAAAATTTTGTAGTAGATTTTAAAACAAAGCTTCGCTTATCTATTCAATGTAGTGCCGTTTTTCATCGTTTAGAGCGTCAGTTGTTTGTGGGTTGTTCACCTAAGTCCGGTCTCTTAAATGGCGGGAGAGCAAATAATTCGGCGCCATAAATCTCAAGAACGAGACGGTCAATTGACGTCACTGAATTGAGAAATTATGGAAATTATGCGACCGAAAAATTGCTCATAAAATAACTGAATAACTTGTGTTGCCATATTGCAACCGAAGGTCACTGATGTCAACATTAGCCAACCGTGGTCGCAAAAAATTGTTTATTATGGTAACGCATAAAATCGACTAAAAATGACGGTGACGACGTGTTCTTGTTTATTTTCGAAAAAATACAGCCAAATCATGCTGCCTGACCACACACCGCACCGATTCGATCGTTTTCTTTGGATGCAATGGTATTTCGAGGACTGCTTGTAGATTTTGTTAACCCCCCACTGAAGAGAATTTAGTTAAAAATGCATTATTTTCGTTTAGTTTTTTAAACAGCTAATTCACAAACGTTCGACGCAAACAATGATTGGCTGGTTTTAATTCTTAAGCATGAACTTTATAAGTGCAAAGAAAAGATCTTAATGTAAAACGTTGCGTAAAGTGCCTGTGCCCAATTGTTGGGAATGTCAACCAGTTTATGTTTTAGGCTCATTCTCAACACTTTGTGGTATAGCAATTATGATTGCATTACCACGGCCATTACACACATATTGTATTGGTCTATTATCAGCAACAGTACCCTAAGTGTCAACTTAACCAATTAAGTTATGCACGGCGGTTTCAGAAGAAGCCTGACTAAGAGGAAAAGCTGGTCGAATTTTACAAAGTGATATTTTCACAATTTTGATAGTAAATTTTTACTATTAACATTCCCTGCTCAAGAGTGTTACGTTCTATGCTTAAAATGTTCCTACTGTTTACTAAATAAATGTCAAGGGATGACATGCTAATTCCTGACAATTAATCCTAATTTACTTCCTAAGTTAGTTTCTTTATTTAAGATTATTGTTCGATTAGAAAAATGTATTTATTGATATGGTTTATAAAATAGTTTATGAAATAAATAAAGAACATTACTTATTTATTTTGATTATTTGTTCGACCTATTAATTGTTAATATCCAGGTATATCAATATTCAAGCTCGAGGTCAATTATTTTTATTCTACTCTTTATTAGCCAATATTTCGCCACAAAATTTAAGTGGCATCTTCAGGGCTTTAATTTTCTAAAGATTATAAAGTTTACCAATAACAAACATTAATATTAACCAAAAAAATTTAAGGAAATATATAAAAACATAAAGAGTAGAATAAAAATAATTGAACTCGAGCTTGAATATTGATATACCTGGATATTAAAGAACATTACTTTCCATCCCTGATATATTTATAAATATCTCAACATATATGGCATCACCATTTTATAATAAAAAAGACGCTACTTCAAATTTTTTTATTGTTGTTTCGTTACACTATTTTGACAGCGTGCTGTGAACAAATACTATTTTGTTAAAATATATACATGTACAAACAATATAAGATTTCAGTTTAGTTCGTAAATATTTGAAATTTTGAGAAAAGCGAAATAAATCAATAAATAGTTCTGATTTATAAAAGGTTTAAATAATTTTCTATGTGTGGCTGTTGAGACATGATGAGGTAAAAGTTAGTACACAAAACCCCTCTTTTATATTTTTCTCCCTCTCTCCAACTACTCTTTTTTTTCTTCCTTTAATTTTAAACAAACTTGCTTGTGCATGATACTGAATAAATTTATAGTGACAAGAGCAATTCGTACAAATCTTATTTGACGATTGATTTCAAAACAAATTACTTGTTTATGTACATTATTAATCAAACAATAATGTATCTCAGAATGAAACTTAAATCCGTAAATAAAAAAATCTAAGAAATATGAATGAATGGTGTTCTTAATTTTTATGTAATAGGAGAAAAGAGAAAAACAAAAAACGGGAGAAAAAAGAAAACAAAATTATATAAATTTCTATTTGATATAGAAATGAAATTCATACGAAACTGAAAATGATGCAATAGGATTTTTGAATAACATTCTTGCGCCATAATAAAAAAAAAAAATTCTATCGAGAACAATTTATATCTTATTTTCGCATAGGAACTGATTTATTAGGTTTTATTGTTCTCTTATTACGTTATACTGCCCGCACATACGCTTTAAGCAAGTTCGTAGAATCTTTTTAATACTATTCTTCTTCGACGATATGCAACGTTTGTTTCGTTTTCTATTCATGGTTCATAGCCCGAACAATTGCCAAACAACATGTTTCGCAACACCTTAAGAAACTATCTTCTCTAATATTTATCGACAGTTCGTCTGCACTAGTTGTCAAAAATAAAAATATATTTTTTTAGACATCATGTTTAGAACCACAGTAGGGTACCGTGCTGTTCATGCGATTTATTTCTTGTCTCATTTTGACGTTAAACTATTGTAACTATTAAATCCACACTTATAAATAATTTGCACGAATTTTTATTCTTTAAAATGGTTAAAAAAGTTATTAAAATAATATATTTTTATTAACTTAGCACGCATTCGGCGGCACATTACGAGGGCGGCTATTTATATTTGTGGTCTAAGGATCAAAACACAAGCATTTAAAGGCAAAATCTATTTTATTGTTTTCCAAAATATTCTCCATGAAGATTTATACACTTTTGCATGCCAAAACCAATTTTCAAAGCCGATTTAAGTACTTCTAAAATATGAGTTTTGAATACAGAAACTGCTTCTTCAGGTGTAGGAAACCGTTGTCCACGTAGTTTTTTCTTGATGTTCGGAAACAAAAAGAAGTCATAAGGTGCCAAGTCAGGGCTGTACGGCGGATGACCCATTAATTCAATGTTTTGCCCTGTCAAAAACTCCATTGTTTCAGCCGATCGGTGTCAGCTCGCACTGTCGTGATGCAGAATGATGCGTTTCTTTGACTTTTCCCGAAGTTTCTCAAAGACTTCTGGCAAACAAATAGTGGTGTACCATGCCGAATTAACCGTCTTACGTTGCTCTAATGGCGGTTATGCCGAAGAAACATGCAACCATTTGCTTTGATGTGCTTCTTCCACGAACAACTTTGGTGGGATTTCGCTCGTCTTGAAAGACCCATACGGTGGATTGCTATTTTGTTTCAGGATTATATGAGTATATCCATGATTCGTCACCTGTGCAGATACTATAAATATAAATAGCAGCCCTCGTACAACACTTTTTATTATTTCGATTTTTATATTGCACTTTTTGTTTTGATTTTTGCATTGTTTACAGTTTTTGACAAATAGTGAAGATAAACAAATGATAACTTGTTTTTAAAATTAGAAAAGACGACAAAATATAAAATGGACGTACAAGGTTCACTCTCATATTTTTGTATGGCGAGCCCTATTGTTTTAATCAAGATTCGGCTGCGAACCTCGATATTTGCTGCCCGTGTGAATATAGTATACAAACTGCCCACCCCGGGGGACACATTAATATGTTTCGACGGAATCTCACCGTCATTACATGTGTCTTCGGAAGTAAAAGGGAGTGCAGTCTCCTCCAAGGCTAGCAGGAGCCAACTGGACAATTCCACTTTATTTCCACGGGAATCAATAAAACCCCAGAGTTCAGTTTTATGTCTTTTTATCCTTTTAGCTGTTCTCTGACTGACTATTGAGGTTGACCCTTCAAGAGTATCGTGGTGGTTGTGGTTTCGAGACCCTCGTTTGAGTTGTGTGGGTCGGATCATTCACAATGAACACAATGAATTCCAGGACCAGTGAGCATGATTGCGGTTGTGTTCTTAAATTTTCTTACGCTTCATGCGTTCTGGACCAGGAGTTGGATAGTCTCCAACTCTTCAGCAAGGAGTGGGGGCGTTAGCCCGCTCTGAGCTCTTGAAGTTGCAACTAGGAGTGACTGGAGGATATACGTATCTGAAGGCCTTCTAGGGCGAGGATGACGCTACATTTCATCCACAATCCATGATCCACCGTCAGGTTATGACTTACACAGCTAGGTACTGACGTAAAACTTATCACGCATAACTTTGCTTTAAAATAATACATTTTAACAAGTTGGACCCAAATATGGGAGAAGTTCGTTAACAGATTTTAAAAAAATGCTTAATGATTTTACGGATGCAAATATAATTAAGGTTCTTTTTTTTTTAAATAATCATCTTTAAAGTAATTTAAAAGGTCAAAAGGAACAAAAAGTACTATTTAGAAGGATGCCACAGTTTGAAAATATTGTAATGTGTAATATTAGGTATTTACTGTATTTTAGTGGATAATTTTTTTTATAAATAATTTCTTTAAACGCATTGTCTTTATATAAAAATTAAATAAACTTGATTTGTAATATTCCGCCACACCACTGGGTGGCATCTTCAGGAAATGAAAATATTTAAAATATTAAAAACGTCAATAAATTATAATTATTATTTGAAACAAGTTTTTTTAATGTTTCTGTACTAAACTTATAAACGTTAAATAATAAAAATGACTTTTAATGTGGATAAAAATATTCGTCGCAGCGATAATTAGAATTCTTAAATAATGTATACTTCCACTACATCTATCAAATTGATTAACTATCTTTTGGGTACATTTGTATTTGGAAAATATCACAATGCATATTTTCATTTTAATGAGTAAAAAAATTAAACTTAAAGTGCAGAGCGTAAAATAAATTAAAGTAAATGCAAAAATTAAATTAATTTGTTTTACGCTCTACGTGTTTCCGAAAAACGTAAAAATATTTAAAATAATAAAAGGAACCCAAAATTTCACTGTGTATAATTGCAGCAGCATTGAAAGAAAAAATATAAGGGAATATTGTTCACCCTCGTGCTATTGGCAGTAGGTTGAACTGTGAGATTTACAATTCAGCAACTCCGTTTGCAAAAATACATATAAATAAAGCATTGACTTTCCTATAAAGGCAATTTTTACGTTTACCGGTTAGTTAGCCCTGCTTTGATCTGCAGAAATTACTAATTGGCGATATAAGTACATTCATCTGCAATTAAACATTGTAGTACAGATGTGTGTTTATAGAAAATGTAATCAATATCTGGCGAAAAGTGCGCATAAACTAGACATTGTCAGAGTCATCATGTTTCTTATACATACACAGTTTTTAATACCTATTTTGAATAAATTAAAAATTTTGTAATTTGATTGAAATCGAGGGGTTTTTTGGAGAATATAAATAATATGCACAGATTTTTGTTTTCGCTGTAAATTTTTGCTACATTATTCCTAGCAGCTTTTAAACTAGGCATTCGTCAGATTAATACAATTTAAATATACTTTTTGCGATTTACATATCAAAACTTCTTAAAAAATATGTCAATATAAATGTGTAACCAACCTGTTCCGTTTTCATTTTATTTTATAGATTGACCTTTAAATATGACTTAAATGTCCAAAGAGAATATAGGCGCACGTTTAGTGGCACTCCTTCTAGCAGATGGAGTATAATGAGGCTCGTAAAGAATTTGGCAGAGCGTGGCACAATCGCAAGAAGGCCTTATAGCTACTGCCCTACAATCCAATCCTCGAGTTTCGACGAGGAGCTTATTTGCTCAAATGGGTGTCAGCAGACAGTCGCTACAGACAATTTTGCACGAAGATTTATACTTATTTCCGTATAAGACTCAATAAACAAGCAAACTAAACCCTTCCCGTTACGCTTGGAATTTTGTGAGATCATTCAAATGGCGTCAGAGTATGAAAATGTCTTGAACTGCATTTTCATGTCTGACGAGACACATTGTGATTTAAGGGGCAATGTTAACAAACAAAATTGTCGAATATGAAGTAATTCTAACCCACAGATACTCCAGCAGATGCAATTACATCCACTTCGCATCACAGTGTGGTGTGCAGTTTCTTCAAGGTTCATTGTCGGGCCCTACTTTTTCGAAGAAAACGGTTTTACTATTACGGTCAATGGAACCGTTACTTAAAAATGTTTAAAGAAGTTTTCTTTCCAGAATTACGCCGAAAGAGAATCCCTTTCAACTCTGTTTGGTTTCAACAAGATGGAGCAACTTGCCACATAGCCATGCCTGTTATGACAGAATTGCGACAAAAATTACCCTCAATAAACTGATTTAAAGAAACTCCACATTCAATTGGCCTCCCACATCTTCTGACCTCACTGCACCTGCTTTTTTTTGTGGGGTTATTGTAATGAAGAAGTTAACACAAGAAACCTAACAAATTTGGATGATTTAAAGCAATCCATTCGAACGGTAATTGAAGCAATTCCCGCTGCAACACTCCAGGCAGTAATGAATGACTTTTTGATAAGATGTCGTACAGGTGTCACCGAGGGTGGAGACCATTTGAATTCAATTATTTTCAAAACTTCATGAATTACTTTAATAAAAATGTGTTATTTTTCAAATAAATTACATAAACATTATAAAAAGTTATTTAAGTTTCTTAATGTAGCAAAATTGATCAGCCACCCAATATAATTAAGAAAAAGAATTATTTTTGGAGCATATTTTTATTGAATTTACTCATATTACAAAACGTTATATATATTTTAGAACAAATTCTCCAACACAATCTCTCCGTTTCAATTCTCATAGAGAATTACTGTATTTTTTTTTTTAACTGCAAATCTGGCAACTGTTCAAAAATAAAAAAAACCCTTATGCGAGAGTGTTGCTGCAATCTCTCAATCAATGCTTTATTTGAGCATAATTAGTACCAAAAAGCAAACAGAAAAAAAGAAGCACTTTTAGGTCAAGTTAAACTTAAAATTAAAATGACTTATAATATTCAAATGTGGTTTTGTTTAAAGTTAATAAATTCGATATCTTAAACAACCACTGACACACATACATACACAATATAAATTATACGGGGTATAATGGGGGAAGAAAACTCTATGAACAAGAAAAAATTGCACGAAATGCATTTTTAATTTCATTTTTTTTTTCGTCGCATAATAAAAACAATTCACATAAATATTTAATTAATGTAATGTAAATAAATTTCAATAAAGCTGTCAACAATTTGTCTATTTAGTGACGAATATTTTGTACTACATGAGTTAATTTTACAAATAAAATCTGTTCGTTTAATAAGAAAATCTTTAAATATTTAAATTTATTATTTACACAAGTTTTATTCAAGGCACTGAATACAATCGATGGTAATTTAATTTATTTATGAATTAAATTATGTCAAATTGCAGTGAAGTAATTTATTTTAAATATACACATAATTTTCGTGCTGACTTTATTTTTTATATAAATTCAAACCTATTGATTTTAAATCTTTAAAAATACATAAATTACATAAGGTACTTAAATAGCTTTTTTATGTCTTATGGTTGCTAGTGTCATCACCAAATTTTATTTATGGAGACAGACTTTGATTGAGACAAACTAGCAACCAAAAAAAAAAGAGGAGATAGATGAAAAATAAAACAGATACGAGTCTTATAACGAATTTTAAGTTTATTTGGACATTTTCATTTTAGTCTACAAGATGTCTAACAAATCCACGACATTTCTATCAAAACTCAATTAAGATTTTTTTTCTGCCCACGAATTAGAGATGTGAAATCAAATATGTGTTCAGATATCTAACATGTGCATATGTTTATATACATGTATGTATATCAATCAACAAAAAAATTACTAAAATTAATTGCTGTTTTTTATTAAGGCAGTTGAAAACAAGGTAAAATGTTACTAAATAATATTTTGCTAATACAAGTATAAATAAACAATTCCTGCTGTGAGTCTTGATCAATATACATACATACTTTAATTACAAAAAAAAAATATCATGTTGTGACGTCCATTGACCGTTTTGTGGTATAGACGATACATACATAAAGAAATGTTCCTTTAAAATTTGGATACAATTTTGGATATTTGGAATTATTTTAGAAAAATTGCTTCAGTTTCAAGTAATTTTACACAATACCACACACAGAATTTACACTTTATTTGTTATGGCACAAAATGTATAGAGAATTTTAACAATTTAAGCAGTAAACTTTTAAGGAACAAAGAGCGAGAGAGAGAGAGAGAGAGTGTGTGAACATATTACCTGAAAAGAGATTCGTAAAATTATGCAAAAATACATATATAAAACATTAATGGCGGGCAAATGTACAGTTAGTGGTGTTTAAAAAATGTCAAGAATTAAATAATAATTTTTTTAAAAACAAGGTAGTAAATTGATTAGAAGGAGACGAGAAAAAAATATTAAGCAAAAATACAGTTAAGCAAAACATGATAATTAACATTCACCTAGAGCACAAGCCAACAAATAAAAATTACAAAATAATATATAAAATTATTGTGTAATGGCCAGTCATTTAACACATGTAGTTACCATTTTTTTAACTAAGTAATCAAATTTAAAAAAAGCAAAACATGATTTATAAAATTACTAGCGGACCCGGCGAACTTTTCCTCGCCCCAATTTTAGCCTTCAGACAAACTTTAGAGTAATAATACAACACAAATGTTTAAATATTCAATGTGATTTATTTGAATGGAATCAGTAGAGAGCGATTTGATGTTTTTCGTGTAAAAAAATTGTTCATCAATGTGTAAAAAATGTATAGTAATTCATAAAACGAGAACGTCTGGGCCGATTTCAGTAAAATTGTTTGTCAGTTGTTGGTATTTTCGAGGAGAAGGTTTTTTTGGAAAATCCCTTCGGAAAAGTCGGCAAATTGAAAAAATCGAAAATCAAATTTCTGTATGAAATTTTGTGTGAAATTATTCCTTAATTATTCGTTTACTTAGACTTTGCGCAATCTGACAGGTATCATTTTTTCACTGTAATTTTCTACAGTAAATGTGCTATTTTTTTCCTGCAATTTATACGAATTTTGTGTATTGTAAAACTGATTCAGTGATTCGTACATCACCCATTCAAGAAAATAGAGTTTTTGTATGGAATTTTGTGTGGAATTATTCCTTCATGACTTTTTAAATGAATATTGCGAAAAGATGTGATTCAGGCGACAATCATCAAGGGCAAATTCAAAGGAGAGGAAGTCCTTATCCCACGAATTCCCCTTATTTCAACTGACCTAAGATTCCAATTCAAGCGGATTCACTTCCTCGTTCGATTGGCATTTGCAAGGCCAATCACTAGAAGTCTATAGGAATAATCTCGAATTTCCCTATTTTTCGCACGGTCAGCTGTCCGTTGCATGTTCGCGTGTTGGTAAAATGTCTTCGTTATTTGCGCCGAAAAACAAAGCGAAAAACATTGTTCATCAAATCGCTCTCCCATTGAAAATTTAAATATTTGTGCTGTATTATTACTCTAAAGTTTGTCTGAAGGTTAAAATTGGAGCGAGGCGAAATAAAATAAACATTACTTAATTTGCTAAGTCGAGTGTCTTTTTTTTCTCGAGAATATAAACAATCTACAAATTTATTTTATTTTCGCCGTATAATTCGTATCATATCCGAGTATTTGTTTTAAAACAACAACGATTTTGTATTAATATAAAAGCAAAATATTAAATGTGTAATTGAAATAATTGCTACTATTAGAATTCTTAAAAAAAATGTATGAATCTTGAATTTAATTTCGCTGTGAATAAAATTTAATTAATAAAAATTTTAAGTGTTCAGATTTTAAATGAACTGTATTTTATAATAAAAAAAGGTTGCGCGGTTTAATTCACCAATAAATCTTTAGCCACAAACAAATTTTTTTTTCTGTATTTTATACCCGAAAAACCTGCATTCCAAACAACTTTAATATTAATCAAAATTATGTACATAAATAATCATTAGCACCTCTGTTTTCTATATATTTTTAGCTAAACAAAAAACAAAAATTCCACCTTCACAAGAATTTAAAGGCAAACAGAATAGCAAATCAAAAACTACTGTTTATTAGCCAGTGACGTTTAAAATTGAAGCCGACGTGAAAAGAATAAAATAAATAAAAAAAACACAACAAAACAATTGTCAATTATTGTTGGTGGGTTGTACAACAAACATACGCATTATGTTGATATTTAAAATATTTTCACAGCAAACAAATTTATATTTATTTGACAAATAAAACTAAATTAAATTGTTGGCACATTGTTATTGTGGTCAAGTAAGAAAATAATTTTTATAAATACTATTTTATTATTATTATACTTATGTTGTGATTAGTAATAAAAATATGTATACTGTAGTTATTCACTCTTTCTATCCGCAGAAAAAAATCGTTTTAATGATGATCGTTTTTTTCACAAGAATTAAAAGGATTAATCACTTTAAAAGTAAAAATAAAATTAGCTGCAATTTAAACTTAAATGGTTTTCTATAAAAAAAAACAAAAACAGAAAAAAACACAAAAAAATGCGGATGTCTAAAATTGACAAATAAATTAACAAATAAATTTAATTATAATTGCATTAATTGTATCAAAGTATTATGACATAATATGCCAAAAATTAATTTCATTAAGCTTTAGTTTTTTGGTTAAAATAATTTTGTTTTTAGCACACTTAACTTGTTAAACTAGGTTTAACATTTTTATATGAGAACTTTTGATAGCAAGTAAAAAGTTTCCATTAATTAAATATTCATTAAACAATTCAGTAATTTTGCCACAGTTTTGTATAGTTTTAAAAATAGTTAAAATCATTTTAAAAATTTTGAATTTAAATTTAATATTTAAGTTTCAGAATGCAAACTTTTAATATGTGAAAGTTTCTCAAAGCGGGATTTTGTTGTAGACTTGTTCTCTTAAACTTTTCCAATAACGGCTACAATACACCCTGCGATTTAGTCGCTTATTATTAAAAATGCCACTTTTATCCACAAAGTAGAATAGCGTTAGTTAAAATAAACTGTGCGACAGATTTTTTGACAAGTAAATCCAATTTGCTATTTTAGAAGATTATAGTTTCTTTCTTAACTCATGTTAAGATATTTCGTTGCCATATTTCTTAGTACTGATTTCTCGTAGATTTTCTTATGCATGAAATGAACGATTGTGAACGATACTTTTTGACTTTGAAATTAAGTAAAAGTTTTTTCACATCAAAATATATTTAGGAAAGTTATATTTTGGTTTTTTGTTGTTCATAAAAAAATGTTGGACCATATCTAAGGGAAAAAAAATGTTACCTCCACCACTAAAAAAGGTGGTGTGTGTTAATTGAAAAATCCACAAACAGTCCTCGAAAACCATTACTTCAAACAAAGTAACCGTATGGTGCGGTGTGTAGTCACGCAGTATCCGACCATATTTGTCCAAAAATGAGCAAGGAAACGCCGTCACCGTGAATTCTCTGCGCGACCAAAGCATAAGATAATCAATTTTTTAGGTGACCAGAAATGGCTAATATTGACATCAGTAACACCGCAACCCAAACAACTTAGTTGTTGCTTGTAAAATTTTACAGTTCTCGAGTAGAGGATAACAAGTGGTAGCCTCGTTCTAGTGAATTAACACTGCTATATGGTTTACTCTGGAGCCCAGCTGAAACTCTCTAAGATGAAACTCTTCGCTGCATTGGCAAAATAAGCGAAACTTTGTTGCGAAATGTCATTCAAAATTTTGTGAAAAGAGCAGACATGTGCTGACGTGCTTGAGGTAGAAATTTGTTCATCACCATGTTCCATTAATAGTTTCAATATTTCTACTTTAGGTTGGTATTAATAAAACTGAAGATGTCAAAAAAAGGTGTGAGCATTTGAAGCCAATTTACTTCCTAACCTCAAATTTGCCAACCTGTTAAATATCACGCAAATAAATATTGGCAGAACCAAGGTTTTTTCATACCAAAAATTGCCGATTATTCCTAGAAAGACAAAGTTCTGGGCGCGAATGTATCAGCATAAGATTCCTCAAAAAAAATTAAATTAAGCTTGTTTTCACAAAAGTGTGTTATCTCTAAGGAGACAATAAGAAAGAAACATAAAAACATGTCTGCTTCCGTGTTAATTCATTAATTTATGCTTCTCTTTCTCACTCTTTCGTATGTGGCTTATAAACAAAACTAAGGAATCCATTACTCTTGTGTGTAAATAGCTACTCTTCCATAAATGTGACTAGGCGTCACGGACGAAACTGTTTCAGACTAAATTAGGTACCCCTGTAGGCTAGTACGTAGTGTACTAGCTTATCAGTGAGTTCGATTCCCAACAAAGTCCTTGGCTGTTTTTCACTACAAAAATAAAAATTGACTGTCGGTGGGGTTGCTCAGTGAGAAGGCACTATCACTGGTCGTAACTATCCTTTTAATTTCACCACCTATCTCATCTCTCCTCTATCCCTTTCCTAAATAATAAAGCCGGTTACTTGACTGACTAAATAGGTATTATAGCCTGAAGTGCTACTTCTCTTTATAAAAAAAAAACAAAAAAAAAAAAAACAAATTAGGCCAAATGTTAGGTTTGTCAGAAAAACATTGGGTGTAAAAAAAGTTTTCTATTTAAAAAGGATACACTTTAAAGGGCGACTAACAACTGCTAACTGCTCTTTATGGTCACCAACGTCACACATTTTGCACCATTTGTTTCTAGTAGTGAATAGTCTTTAATATTATTATGGTTATTTTTAATCATGTTCTCAGTATGTTACATCAAATTATGCTTCCAATAACATAAAATATCATTAAGTTGAATCATGATATGATTTTACTACAATAGTATTATGTTGCTATCGAATTATGACTTTTATGGTTAACGATATTTTCTCGTTAGAGGGGTGCAGGCGGCACCGCCATAAAAGCTGTTTATTTAAACGAATGACCGTGAAAACATTAAAAGTTCTAACTTTCGAATTTGCTACGCCAAGCAGAATCGGAATAGTACAAGATTTTATATATAAAAACTAAAAAATTAAAAAGACACGCAAATTTTACACAGCCTTTTTTAGTACACTTCAACAAATTCGTTTAATTTATTTATTTATTTTTTTAATAATAAATCACTTATATTTCAAAGCAATAATGTTTAAAAACCATTTTGTACAAAAATAATTAATACACTTATTTCCTTAAATATTTGCCTTCCTGACCTTAATACCTAATAGCACGTTGTTGTTTGTTTTTGTTTTGTCTTATTAAAGATTTAAATCTTAAACTTGACTTAAATTTGTGGTTAAAACAAAACTGTTAAATGTGTTTTTAAACCGTTAAAAAGTTTTCGTAAAAGTTTAAAAAAAAATTTAGAGTGATTGGCAAAAGTAACTGGTTGAATAGCCCTGAGCGAATTTAAAAAGAACACATAACATTAACAATAAAACAAAATTAATTAAGAAAATACTTTTACATTAATTTAATAAGACAAATAAAATTTAGGACTTTAATTAATATTTTAAGTGTTGAAAAAATATATTTTTAATACTTTTGTCATGGATTTATTTATTTTTTAATTATTTTTATTAATTCTTATTTTATTAGGAATTTTTTTTTTGGATTAAAAAAATTATTTTTTAGAGGGAAATTCGTTTTAAGTTGAAAAAAAAAAATTTAATTGCATTTTTTAAGTTTTTTTTTTTATTTTTAAAAAATATTTGCTGAATTAATGCTTACAAAATGCTGACACTTTTCTGTTTAGATTTTTTTTCTTAAAAAAGTTGTTTCATTTGGCATAAAGCAATTTTATTTTTAAGTAGATTTTTAAAAACCTTTAATTTTTTTATTTGGTTAAATCACTTTGGCGTTGATAATTTTAAGCTGCAACTATTTAATGATTTCTATTTTCTTTTCAGAAAATCTTTTCATTAAAAATTTTTTTTTTGTTTCAAAAACTATTTAAACACAGTTATATTGATTTTCCGTGTTTTGTTTTTTTTTTTTGTTTTCAAAAGTCAACGTAATTTTGAATCTTTCCGCGGTATTCTCATACTAGACGAAACAAAAAATAATTCTAAGCCCGTATAAGTTGTCCGTCTTAACTTCATGCCAATTTACCGTGTACTGATTGCTTGAAGACGTTCGACACCTGATATTATAACGTATCTCTCCTAAACAAACCTTTTAAATAAAATGAACACAAAAAAAGCGTAGCCAACCATAATCCATATTTCAAACTTAAACTACAAAAAAAAAAAAATATCAATTATAAGAGAAACCAAGCTAAGATAAGACGACGACGACAACAAAGGCTACAACAACGAGGTATAAAATATTTGCGCCACACGAACATCAATATTTATAAATAAAAATAAAACACAAATTACTAAAATATATAAATAAAACACAAATTACTAAAATATATAAATAAAACACAGAAAAACTTGTAATAGAAAATACAAAAACAAAAAAAAGAAGATAAATAAAAACCAACAATAATTTAACTACAATTCAGGCAGGCAAATACAATGTTAGACGACGACGACAAGCTCAAAATTTCAGCGATCACACTTTAATGATTGCAATCGCTCTCCAGTGACCACTCACTACTAGAAAACAAAAGGTACCAAATGTGTGACGTTGGTGATCATTATACATACGTTATAATCATCATAAAGAGCAGTTTAGCAGTTATTAGTCGCTCTTTTAAAGTGCACGTCAAACTGATAAGAACACTTACACTTTTTAACAAAAAAAAAAAAAAACAATTTGATTCCGAATCTTTTGGCCTAATTAATTAAGCCTTAAACAGTTTCGTCCGCAATGCAAAGTAACGTCTATAAAAGAGTACCTGCTTACACACACGTTTGCTAAGGATAACGGAGCAGCCGATTGGCATTTACGTAAAAATAATTGTTTAAAGGGACATTTGAAAGAAAGGAAAATTTAGTGAATTCACATGAATTTTTGTTAATGTTTTCGTAAGGTTAACACATTTACTCAGAGATTCGTACACACTGAACTAGATTTATGACTTTAGACTTTAATTTTGTTTAAATCCAATTGAGGAGTCTAATGTTAATACATCTGGTACAAAAAAAGCGTTGCATCGACTACCAATTTTTATTGCGTGTTATTTAGCGGGTGATATTTAAGGTTAGGAAATAAATTGGCTTGAAACACACACTTTTTTTAAAAACTTTATTTTGAAGTACATCTTTCAACAAAGCTTCGCTAATCTCATCAATTTAGAGCAGAATGTTATCTTTCAAAGCGTCATTCGCTTGTGGATTGTTCACGTAAACCCGGTCTTTCAACCAGTCCCAGAGAAAATAATTCAGCGGTGTTAAATCACGAAAGAGAGACGGCCAATTGACACCCTCAAATGGAGAAATTTCTTGATCGGGACATTTGTCACGTAATAACTAAATAATTTGTGTGGCTTGTGATGCATATTTGCTAAAGCCAAAGTTCACTGATAGCGTTATCCATTGATAGATAGTAGCGCAGAGAACTCACTGTGACGGTGTTTCCTTGTTAATTTTTGAAAAAAATACGGACCGATGATTATGCCTCCTGGCCACAAATCGCAGTCACTTTCTTTGCACGTAATGTTTATTCGAGTACTGTTTCTGGATTTCGTGAGCCCGATATGCGACAATTTTGCTTGTTTACATAACGCCCTAATTGAAAATTTTTCTAAAAAAAATACGTTTCACGCGAACGGCTTTAATTCTTGAAGGAGTTGAACTTTATAAGCGTGAATAAGGAGAAGAAGAAGAAGATGCCCAATTGTTGCGAACGTGGACAAGTTCCAAGCTCATTCTTAACACTTTGTTGTACAACGACTATGTTTGCATCACTATGGCCACTACGAGCGTTTTGGTTTGGTTTACTGTCAGCATCAATACCGTGAATCACGAATTTAATGATTAAATTATGCATAGCGGTTACAGAAGGAGCACAATTATGAGGAAGAGTTGCTCGAATTTTTCGAAGTGATACAGTGAAGTTTTTGCCATTTTGGTAGTAAATTGTTATAATAAAAATTGTTTGCTCAACAATGTAACATTAATTTTAAAATTAAATTTAAATTTTCCCAGCTTTTTACTAAATAAATGTTAAAGGATGACAGCTCAATTCTTGGCATTTAATTATTTGACAGACAATTTACTGACCTACCCCAAATTTGTCGACCCATGTAGATTTGAAAGTAAAAAAAATTTTAAACAAAGAGAAAACGGGTTGTTTCAAAATTATTTTGCAAATCTTAAAAGAAGTCGTTAAACTGGAAATTAGGTTTTGTACAGCTTTAGTGGCACTGTATTTAGCGGAAAGCAAAATAACTTACGACTCATTGCGGTGTTTGAAATATGTTACCCTTTTCATTAATACACGTAAAATGTTGTTAAAATCGCATATGAAAAACTTAAAGCGAAATAAATTGGAATTTTTTTGCGTTTCTTTAAATTGTGTCATTCACACTCTTGATGTACGAAATGTACCATGCGAAAATGGGTGCCAATACATTCTAATTAAAAACGTTCACTTTTCTAAAGATTAATGTTGCCCAGCTGTCATTAAACATGTTATTTATTGAAACAATGTTGCATATTTAAAGGCAATAAAAAGGGCCGCTGTCACCACTAGAAATTTATCAAAATTTTTCAAGCGAAATGTTGCTTAACAGTCTATGCAAATGTTAACAGCGGAGGCTTCAGTCAAACATTCAAAATTGAAGTTTTTATTGAGTCGCCTGCAAAAGTTACAAACTGCATCATAACCACACTTATTCTTATACTCGATATTAGGCCAGTAATGAAAGAAATAGAAGCACAGTGACTGACTTCTACTCAAAAAAAAATTAAAAAAAAATATCTTTACCATTTTCACGTGCACTTTATTTTGGCTGTTTTTTTTATTGTTGTTTTTTTGACATATCGAAACATCTACACATAAAAGCATTAATGATTAGATTAATTTGAGTATTGATTTTAGCGATAAAATAAAATGTCAAAAACTAAAATGAATGTATTTTTCTGACGTATTTAAAGTAAACTTCACTCAAAAACGTTGGTGATGGCGTAGTGTAAGTATGTTGAAGGCGCTCACTATTGCTGATTAAATATTTTTATCTTTCGAATGGTTTATTTAAAATATTTTCTCTATAATTTTTTAAAAAATTAAATTATAAAGTAATAAAATTAAAAATTTGAAATTTAAAATTCCTTAAAAAAAATCAAAATTACTCTTAGATAAGATTATAGCGTTAATTAATCTGTTTTAATATGTTAAGACTAATTGAGAGGAACGTGTTTTGTAGTTTAAAATTTTTATTTTCATAGTAGCTTGCTATAGCTCCGGATAGATTTAATTAAGCAGGTTTTGATAACTCTTTTTAATTTTACCTGCAAAAAGGATGCAGCTTTTACACGTCGTTTAAGTTATTAATTTTTTTATTTCATATAAGCAATTTCATTTCGTGCTTGATTCCTTTTCAATACATTTCAAATTTTTTTTTTGTTTTTATTTGAATAAATGTTTTATGAGAATATCATAAGATGTTTATTTTTTAATAAAAATTTTTGTAATAAATATTTTATGAGAATATCATGAAAGATTTATTGAAAAGGAATCAAGCACGAAATGAAATTGCTTATATTAAAAATGATTCTGAATAATTGTAAATTACTTTTTTTATTTCATTATTACATTTAATTGCTATTACATTTTTAATGTGTAGATTGTAAATAAAAAATGTTTAATAAAAAATTCTAAAATTTAGACACCGGCGAATTGGAAATTTCATCTCACTCTTCTGGTATCTATAATTTTACTAACTCTTCCCATTTAATCACAATTAATAACGACAACAAGCTCTTCTGGAGCAAGATCCCCCCGGGGGCACATAAATATGGTCTTTATAGAATTCCACTATCTAGACACAGTGCAACTGGGGAAGAACGGAGCCCAGTCCTCTAAAGGCAGCAGGGGTTCAACTGGAAACTCCACTTTATTTCCACGGGGATCAGTGTGCCCCAGAGTTCATTATTTGTCTCTTTAAACATTTAATAGTTCTCTGGCTGATCATTGAGGTTGGCCCCTATATTGGAAGAACGTGGTGGTAGTGGTTTCGCGGCCCCATAACAGACAGGTCAGTTTTTAATGGTGGCCGGGTTCATTTCACCTTTAATAACACCTACCTGGTGAAATGTTCTTAGATCCAGTGAGCATGCTAGACATGTGTTCTGGACAGGAGTTGGAAAGTCTCCAACTCTTAAGCAAGGAGTGATGATTTGCAGCCCTGCTCTGGAATCATCGAAGTTGCAACTAGAAAGTTCTGTTGCATAGAATTATAGCTTCGGCTTCCTAGGACGAGCATGACGTTCTAAATTATGCATAGTGGCTGGACCACCATCTGGTAAAGGCTTCATGGCCAGGTGCGGATGTAAATCAAATCACGTCTCTTCTGGAGCAACAGTACATTCCTTTAAAAATTTTGCTAGTCAACTGAGAAAGACAAAAAGAAAAAAATTGCCGGCTGCAGGAAACAGTCGTTCAATACCTACACATTTATATAGTATAATGAAGTTAAAATAGCAGAAAACATCTTCAACAAGCGCAGAGATACAATAAGTGCATTTACTATTAGAAGACCTAGGACTACATAGATAAGTGCCTACAAAAAAGCCGTAAATATCTGAAGCAAAGCATAATCAAAACATAAAAACTTTGCTAAAGCCTATCTATCTCTCTACAATCTTTCCGGAATAACGTAATATTTAGTGACGATAGTAAATTCAAATTTTTGCTCAAGCCAGATAGGTAAGATCAGGAGAACAAAAAATGGTAAATCCCTTAGATATTTCAATAGGACAATTACATAACGCCAACACCTTTAAAGTCCACGTCGCAGTCTCCAGACCTTAATCGAATAGGCATTTTTTTTTGGGAAATTTTAGACAGAAATATTACTAAACGAAGCATTTCATGCAAGAAAGAGTTTGCGGTCTGCTTTAATAGAAGAGTGGAGCAAAATTATGCCCGATGTTGCCATATCTCTTATAAATTCTATGAAAAGGCGACTAGAGAATGTAAGTTTTAAAGAGGGTCAACAAAATATTAACTTCTAATTTATGGTTTTTGGTAACATAAAATATGATGTTTTCCAAAAGCTGTATACTAATTTTTGTCTCTCTTTATTTGAACTATTATCGGTAATTCTCAACAATTAATCAGTATACTTAATTGTGATAATTATAATAAAAACTAATTTCATTTGTAAATGACATAAGGATTCTGTAATAAGAGCATTTTGTATACTATATACTTACATAGAAATTATTAAGAATTCATGGCTAAGTAATGGCCAGGTGATGGCAGAAATGCAGACAGCAAAAATAGTATGATTTGGCCGCTCTTAACATTTTCTTGCGCAATTTCCTTTTGCTTAGTTTTGTATCTACGCCACAGTCTTAATCGATTCTTGCCAGTCACTAATCTTGTCATGGATTCTTACACAATGTCACACATATTCGAAACATAATAATACTCATAACTCTTGCAATAATAATAAGAAAAAAGTTCGTTGATATCTGACAAACCCTCATTCTTTTTAATTATTGTATCTATCTGCACACGTTTGTTGAAGGCTTTTTTATATAGAAACAAATAAAAATTAAAGAATCAAAACAATTGTGTGACAACTGCCATAAAATTTTTTTTTATTATTTCCATAAAAATAATAAAATATCAATTAAAAGAAGAAATAATAATTAATATTCAGGTTGCTGATTAAAAATGCATAGAAGAGTTTAATAAAATTTTATTGCAAAATGTTTATAGCCGCTAATAGCACTGGCTCTTCGGTAGAACCATTAAATGGTACTCAATATTCAGGTAAACAATAAACATATTGTAAGAATTGCAGTCAGACAATGAATGAACTTAACTTCGTTAAAACGATTATCGGCTATTTTCACCTGTCGTATAAATCAAAAACAAAATATTCGCTCATTTACTCATTTCATTTTATTTCTCTTATATGAGAAAATTGTTTAGATTTCTTCTACAAACAATCGTATACGCAGCGTTGCCAAAAGCTAAATAAAATAATTTCCTCTCAAATAATGAAATGTTTAACTGCTAAATACGAGATTAATGTAAAGTATGTATTAACATAATTATATAAACAGAGAATTAAAATTAAAGGTAAATTCCGACCGCTCAGATATGGCTATATTAAATAGTTTTTTTGCGTGTGACTTACTAAAGAGCATATCTAGAGTGGGTAATTGCTGTTGCTGATATATTTCTTTGATGTCAGACAATTTATAATGAAACGAGTACACTGATGCACAGCACTCAAAGTAACAGTAACTCCATTGGGTATCATCTTTAGGAACAAAAAAATGTATATTTTCATATATAACAATATTGAAAATAATAATTAATTTTATTAAAGTCTTTACTAAAATAAAAATAATAAAGTTTTATGTTTCGTTTATGTGAATTTTGAAAAGTTGTTATTTAATGGAGAAATCGCTAAATAAAACGTGGTAAACAAATCGTTTAAAAATATGATATTCCATATCATCATTCTGGCAACACTCTATTATATGAGCGTTCGAAAGAGTTCCTTTAATTTATGCTCTCATCAATTATAAAGTTTTATTTTTTTTGTCACATTCTTAGAAAATTATTTTCCACGAATTTTTGGTATAAGAGAAACTGTAATAACGTTAGCCTTTTTTGATTAGCTTGTTAGTTTGAATTTCAATTTGATTTTATTTATACAAAAACGCATGGGGGTTTTTACCCCTAAATGTTTCTGTGAGTTACAAGTAGATGAGTTATTAATTCAGTTAAGCATAATTACACCAAAAAAAAAAACAAAACGTGAAGTGATAAATATCTCCACACATGTGTACATACATACATAATTATCTGTATTGGAAAGGGGAGAACAATGAAGAAATTCAGAAAATGTTCTTAATAGTCTTAAAAATAATTGCTAATTGCTGCCATTAGAACTAGCCTTAGAATATTTAGAGTAACAGCTAATGAAAATCTCTTAGTCGAAGGATGTTTTGAGCCACATCCATGCAAATAAACTTAAATTTATAATCTAAAACTGAAAAAAAGACTTTAGAGCTTCCTACCACTACCTAAATTAAAGAGGCATTTCCTCCGCTGCATTTGGAAGCATGACATTTTGAAGGATGCCTTTGTAAAAGAAAAGATTCATTATTCCATTTATTTTGTAAATCGAGCCCATGTTATAGTTTGAAAAATATTCCCAAACTAAAACACTACCGCAGACAAATTTTATAGTAATTTTTGTATAACATGGATTAAAACGTTGTTATTTAGGTCTTCCAACTAATGTTAATCCATCAAAACCTTGCAAATTAAACTTCGCCTCGTTAGAGAAGAGTACGATTTTCCATTGTGTGTTGGTTCAATTAATGTTTTCCTTTACAAATGCAATCCTGGCATCTCTGTTTTTAGGTGAAATAAAGAGCTTTTTGGCTATTTTACAAGATTTTAAGCCATCTTCTATAGCTTGTCTCTGAATGGTTCTTGGAGTAATGTTTTGTGATAATTGTATAACAATACAGTTTGACGATATGTGATACAAATTATTGTCAGCACCTAGCCGCGTGGGTGAATACAACGCGTTTACCCACGCCCCTTATATACATACACACCTAAGTGCGTACACGCTTCAGCTGCAGTTTTTAAGATCACATTAAGCAAGACCGTGTCCCCACTCCTTGGCCTGCTACATGAGGAATATCGGACATTGCATGTTACCAGGTGTAACATTTCTTCGGAGCCTCTAAAACCAACCGATTTTAAAACACCACGTTACTCACCGAAGGGCCCCACCAATAACAGGATGCGGGCCGTACCCCTGCGTGCAACTGGTTTCCGTGGAACCAATGTGTTTAAGTCAATTGGTCACACCTCAGGAAGTCATATTTATTTCTCTTCCAGCTTCGGGCTCCTGCCAGCCCAGGCGATTGGTGCCGTTTTTTTTTACTGCCGAAAGCACATGTTCAAGATGGAAAAAAGATCCATTATGACTACGCGCCCCCGAGAGCGTGGGAACTTTGATGATATGCATGATAAGACTTACACTCCTAGCTGCAACTTCAAAAGCCCGAAGCAGGCCGCAGCTCATACTCCTTGCTGAAGAGTTAGAGACTATGCCACCAACTCCTGGTCCAGAAGGCATGAAGCTTAATATAATTTAAGAACACGACGGCATTCATGCCCACTGAACCTGAACCATTCATTGCGATCATTGTCAATAAAACTCAAACGAGGGCTTCGAAACCACAACCACCACGATACTCCCAAAGAGCCGACCTCAATAATCAGTCAGAAAACAGCTAAAAGGCTAAAAAGACTGATTCCCGTGGAAATATAGTGGATTGTCCTGTTGGCTCCCACTAGCCTTGACGGCGACTGGGCTCCCTACTACCCCTGAAGATACATATAAATGACGGTGGCTTTCCGTCAACTCATAGAAATGCGCCTCGGGGGGGGAGGGCTTTGATGATATATATGGATCCTTTTTAATCATGCGTATTGTTGGCATGATAATCATGCGTTTGCTTGTTTTGTATAAGCATGAACTTTTATATACTGTAGTCCACGAACCTGAGAAATGGCATAAAATTCTGTGCATAACGATGTGGTTAATACCGAGTTTCGTTGCAATGGATGTCACGGATTCATATTTATTAAAATAAGCTATAATTTTTTCTCTTAAAAGCACTAAATATTTAGTTTAACAAGTAATCAAAAGAACTACGAAGCGACTTTAAAAGCACAGAAAGGCCCTTAACACATACTTCAAATGATCTTATGTACAATAACGGTAATTGTTATTTTATTTTAGAGCGAAAGAGCCCAGCATTGAAAATTTACGTGCTACAATTTTGTCGCTGCATTTTTGAAATATGTGCAAAAAAATTGTGTTTTAATTAGAATTACAAACAAACATTTTTTTGTTTTAATGTTTTATGTATGATGCAATTTCTTTAAAAGAAGTTGTTTAGAAGCAAAAGTTTTAGTTTTTTCCGACACTGTATTTCAACCATAATCAGAAGATATTATTGCTTGTTATTGTAACCCTTTTAAGAAGTCAAGAAGTTGAAATTATCACCTTGAACTTGTAATATTTACCCAACCACTTACAAAAATGTACGTTTAAACAATGCAGTGGGATTTTTTAACAAACAAATTGCAGTATAAAAGTTTTTAAACAATTTTAAATCATAAATTATCAATTTTTTAAGGCAGTTCAATTTCAATAAATGGGGATTTCCTTAAATACAAATACTTAATGCTAGAAAATAAATATAAACACTACATGTTAGAGAGTAACTAAATAAATTATAATTTTTATTAAATAAATTAAAATTTTAAAGGGGATTTGTTCGGTGATTTTTAACACATTTCAGGGTTTTATATAAAAAATCATGGTTACATGGTTACGCTGGTTTTTATTTTATATTAATCCAACAGATTAATAATTTGATATTAAGTAAGAAAAAATATAATTTTACTAAAACAACTGACCAGTGTTACCAGGTTATTTGTAAGTTCAATTGACAAAATCCCTTCCGAGAAACCAGTTAAAATTATTATTTTTTCGTTCGGACCAGCACTCAGGAGATGATCCTTACTTATGTTATGTAGGAAATTAGGTTAAGGGGAGGAGGAAAGAGGGAGTGCGTTTGGGGACATTCGATTTGAAGAGGGAGTTTTTTTCACTTACAAACGGTTCTGCTAAAAAACGATTTCTCCCAGTAATGCGTAGTGCGATTCACTGCTCAATCGAACACAAATGGATGCGCTCTCAACTAAAATCGAGTCAAGCGCAAAAACGTGCAAGTTTCGGAAAAAAGTTCCCTAATTTCTTTAGAGCATTTACCACTGTAGTAACCATTAAATAGTTAAATACAACCTACAGTGCTTCAATGCTCTAGAGAATCAATAGAATTGGATACCCTACCGTCCCCAATGAGTCTCTTGATCCTCTTCTGCATGCGGTTGAGCAACTCCAAAATAGACTTCGGGGCGCCGGCCCATACATGAAAGTTCTATTCCATCTTTATACGGATATAGGTGGTATAAATAGTACGAAAATCGGATGGAGGGGGTTTATTCTCACTTACACCATTTTAGAAAAACGCGGCACTTGAAAGCTTCCTTAGAAACCTGAAAAATCTGTTTAGTCCATCGAACATAACACTGAATTTTCATGCTGAGAACATCAAGAGCTTCCGATTTCGTAATACTTACATTACCCATAGTAACAAGTGCAGCACCGTTTCTGAACATAGATCAATGCGTAAGCATATAAGATTGTTGCGAGATCGTAATTGAGCGTATCATTCATGTTCCGCCTTTGGAACTCACCTCCAACCACCCAAAAAACCCTTTAAAAATAATACCATTTTATTTTAAAGGCATTTAATCATTAACACAGGTATACTTCACTTTTACTGATTAGTTAAGTTGATAACCAAATTAAAAAGAACTATCAATCTAAATCTGATTGCTTAAGTCTATATGCTGGTATATATTTTCATAGTTAAAAAATTGAACCATTTCTGGAAATGGGTAAAAAGTAGTGTTTTACAAAAATAGGTATTCAAATAAAAATGCTCTACCGAAAATACACCAGGAAAACATACCAATGAGACCCATTATAAACAATAGACCTGCACCAGCACACCACCTGGCTAAACACTTCGCCGGCATATTTAAAGAAAAGATAAATTTACAAAAAACATATACTATACGTAATACACAAGACCTTATCGATAAACCTAATGACATCAAAATAACCGAAAACATGCGACTCGTTTCCTTTGACATCAAGGAGCTATATACTTCAATACCAACAGATGAAACCTTAGATATCCTACGCAATACACAAGACAAAATATACGAAAGCCAATACATCACTGATATTATAGATATTGCAAAGACGATAATAAAATATAATTACTTTAGATTTTACAAATTACCTGACGGACTTGGTATGGGAAACCCAACTTCTGCAATCTTCATGGAAATTTTCATGCAACAAAACCTATCACTACACGTAAAAACACTGATAAAAAAACACAAAATAACTCATTACTATAGATAAGTAGATGACATAATATGCATCCTCGAACAGGGCAACGGCGAACAAATTCTAGCAAACTTAAACGCAATCCATAATAACATTACATACATACACAATGGAAAAAGAACAACACAGAAATTTGCATTATCTTGACATCACTATAACACGAGGAACTGACTGTTTAACATTTGATATCTATAGAAATCCAACTACGACGGACACTACCATCCACAACACCTCGAACCACCCTACCCAACATAAACTAGCAGCATTTAGACATATGATACACAGACTTAAGATAATCCCACTTACTACAGAGAAGTACAACAAAGAACTCGACACAATTTACACCATAGCTATAAATAACGGCTACAACTTCTTAGACAATATAATACTAAAAACAGGAATAAAGAAGACAAAGAGACAACCAATACAGCACGACGAACCAGAAATATAAAGACTAACTAACCTTTTTCACAAAGAAGGAATACTCACAGTATTAAAAGCTGGCAACACTTTGAGACATAATCTCAGAACACTAACTGAAACAATTGACAGACTTACTTGTACCTGCAACAAAACAAACTTATAAAGGGCAAACTGGACGAACACTAAAAACAAGGTTTACAGAACACATACGCTCATAAAAACGAAAAAGAGAAGTTTCCAACTTTGCATTACAACTACACCAAGGGAAATAGATGAATGTATGACATTACTACATCCTAGCAAAAAAGGATGAAAATGAAAATATTTTTCCCTTTTAATGTTACAACATTGCTTCTTTAGCATCAGAAGTTGATGCGTTAGTTTTGTTCGTCACTGTACGCAAAAATAAATTAAAAACTACTTTAGATATCTTTTAAAGTTTTATCAATTAGTTTTTTTTTTTTAAGAAAAACCAAAATTAATTGACAGGCACTTCAATTTTAATTTAAAAACTAACATTTTATTATATTAAAACTAAAAGAATTAATTAATTGTTTAATTATATAGGAAAAATATATACTTGTGAATGACGCATTCCAGCAAAGGCGGTGCTGAAATGCGACTAAAAAAAATGTTTAAATGGTGAATTAAAAATTTGCCCTAATTAAAATTTAATTAAATACGTTGATTTTGTTTTTAGTTTCAAGGTTTATTAATTGTAACAGGACTGTTTAATATGTAAACAAATCGGAAAGTTACTTGTATTTATATGAATTTTAAATACTTTTCAATCAACAATAATTTTAGATGTTGTATATATACAAGTCTCTAAATACCACCCTACATTCAGCTGTAATGAATCTTACATCCGTTACTTCCCTGCTTTTACATAAAGCTTTTATAAAATCTATTTCGGAAATGTTTTGGTAATTTGTTCTTTAAATAAAGTGTTTCAGGAAAGTGAATAAAAAATATTGATTTTCAACAATCCGATGTTGGTTACGACCTTTTCCGTGCGGAAAATTGCTGTCCATTTTTAAAGGGCAAAAACGAATTAGATAAACAGAACAGAATCAGTGAAGTGGGAGACCATCTTCTGATTTCTGTTGAGCTTTGGGTACTCCTATAGCAACACAACAAAACATACACCTTCAGAATACAGACACCAAGTAAGTCAAGTTCCTGTGAATAAGTTAGAAACCATCTTCTGATTTCTGCCGCGCGTTATTAGCTTTCTGCAGACTATCAGTTTCGGTGGTACCAGTAACTGGTAAAGACATCAAAAATTCGTATCTTTACCCTACCTTATGTAGGGTAAATCCAAAATAGCTTTGATCTAGGAAGACGCCTTCCAGATACACGCAGTACTGATTAACTTCAGCATTCACTGATTGAAAACAATACGATTTCTAACCCAGCGAGCGACATGAGGGAAAAGTAAATAGTTAATCAAATTATGATTGGCAGGACTATGCTATCACCTCCCTTTAGGCGGCCTCTGTAGCGTAGCAATAGAACAGAAAAGTGAAGCATAATTTTAATAATTCCTGGCACAGAACCTAAATCCTGGCTTTGGTTTCCTTGGTGCCAACAGTGGCCTACTAGTCGGACTTTGCAAGGATGTTAGCGTCTAATGCAGGCTCCTAATACCACAAACACTATACGTTTTGGAACGGACAATTTTAAGAAAACGTGCCGGTGAGTATAAACAATGAGACCATAGTAGCATCATGGCAAACAATTATGCTTAATCATACCCTTGTTAATAAGCTGGAGTCCATTTTCTGATTTCTGCTACGATTTGGATGCCCCTGTTATCTGGGCCTAAAATACAGGCACCAGGAAAACCAAGTTTCCGAAAACTATCACTTTCTTTGGCACCAGTAATTAGCCACCCGTAAAACGTCAAGAATTCTTAATGTTTTTTCTTTCAGGCAACCGCAAATTTGAAGTAGCTTTGGATTAGGAAAACACATTCCAAACATACTTGAAAAAATTACCGTCTGCGTTCAGTGGGTGAAAACAATGCGAATTTTAAAGCAGGAAGCGATATGAGAGAAACAGTAAAGAGTTTATCATATTATGATTGGCAGTAAGAGATACTATTTAAATTTCACCTCGCTATAGGCAGCCTGTGTTGCAGCAGAATATTACGGTTTAATAAATCCCGGCATAGAACTTAAGACCTTTTTTTTTCCTTTCTTCTAATTCTGGCCTAAAGATCAGAGTTAAAATACCACAGATACAATAGATTTAGGGGCGGTGAATATATAGGGGCGGCCATCTTAAAGGGCATTCTGAGCTAGTTTCTTAACATCCAACAAAAATTTTATAGTCAGATCAAGCATTATTTGGACTTTAAGGAGAATATGAAAAGACAGTAGCAAAATTAAATTAAAAAAAATGTTTTTCTGCTTAAAAGGGAACCGTCAATTAGATAAATTCAAGACAGCAGTTTAAAATTTCTTTACAACGTCGGACAGATGGATATCTTTAAATCGATTAAAATCAACAAATATATAAAGGGTTTTTCAACAAGAACTTTGTTTTCAAAAACAAAAAATTTAGATTAAAATGGTTAAAATTTTTAGAGAAAACATCGGCAATTATGAATGAAAAATTATATCTGACAAATGTCCATCATGACTACGCTGACAGATGTCGATGTCGAAATTTTTAATCACTTTTTGTTAAATGGCGGTCCTATTTCGTTAATCACAACACGGATTTTGAATTTTAAGGTTGAAATCGATTCGATTGACTCCGTATAGACTCTGTCCTTAACATAGCTCCACAAAAAGTAATTCAATGATATTCAATCACACGATCTGGCAGGCCACTTAACTGCTGATTGTCGTGAAATTATGCGATCGGTTAGTTTGGTTTGAAATTGAATGATCGTTTCATTAGCTGTGTGACGCGGGGCACTGTCCTGTTGAAACCACATGTCAGTGATATCCATGTCGTCAATAATAGCCCAAAATTGAGTTGTTAGCATCTCGCGAAAGCGTATTTCTAGCTTTCTTCGAAAAAAACGGCCCAATCACGCTTGTAGACCACATAGCCCACCATATGGTGATATGCATGAGCATGCAGAGCCTTCTCAATAATCGTTCTAGGATTTTCAGAAGCCCAAATGCGGCAATTTGACTTGCTGACATACCCTGACAAGTGAAAATGGGCTTCGTTTGAAAAATGATTTTTTCAGATAAACCAGCCGCTTGTTCCTAAATGAATTGAGCGAATTTACGGCGATGTGATGGTCGGTCGGCTGCAATTTCTGCACCAATTGAACTTTGCAAGGCTTCAAAGTCAAATCCTTACACAAAATTCGCCCTGTGGTAGCTTTGGCTCGTACTGACCTGGAGAGGGTGGGCAGACCATGCACATTGTTTGTGAATGGGGTGCCAGTGTCGGTGTCGATGTGGCAATGGACAAGACTGTGATGATGTTGCTGAAAGACAAACTATCATAGAATCGTCCACCATGCATACGATCTGGTGACATTAGTCTCAGGTATGTGACGCAAGTTAAATACCTGGGAATAATGGTGGCAGAAAGGTTGAACTTTTTAGTTCATTCTGTCTATTTGAGGGCTATTTGTCGCCTGTTTGGTACGATCTAGTTATGTCTGTTGTCGGCCGGAACAAGGTTTTGTCTTGCCAGAGAGTAGCTATGCTCGCTTGCATGCCAGTTTGTCGAACAGTTTCAACAGATGCTCTTCAGGTCTTGCTGGGTGTAGCCCCCCTTGACTTGGAAGTGACACGTCGTGCTGTCGCTTTCAAGATCAAACAGGGACTATCACTTCTCGGACATGACTGGCTTTCTGCTGCTGATTTGGTGGATACGAGATCGGAAACGGTCAAGAGGCTTCTAGATGAGCGTCTTGTTTCAATCTGGAAAAACAGGTGGGAGAACAGCGATGCGGGTAGAGTCACGTATGAATTCATACGTGACCCTACTTTCGTACGGGAACACCCAGACTTTCGCTTCGGCTTAATCCTGGGCTTCCTGCTGACCGGGCACGGCTCTCTGAATGCATTTTTGCATCAGAGGGGCTTGTCTGATTCTCCCTCCTATAGATGCGGAGCCGACTCTGAGGATTGGAGGAACTTTCTTGTGGAGTGTCCCCTGTATACTGACATTAGGGACTTAGACTCTATAGGCGTTGTCAGGGTTGGAGATGACTACATGTTTGGCGGAATTCTGCAGAGAGCCGACACCTTAGATGGAATCCGCGAGTTGGCCCGTATAGCCTTCCGTAGGAGGTTAAGGCATTTGCAGTAGGTATATCACTGCGCGGTTATTTGGATACCTGTTGTCTTGTCTGGTTTTTTTGTCTGTGCCTGGCAATGTCGTCCGGTGTTGTTTTCTGCGGTGACTGTTAGAGGGGGTGGTACTTTCCGTACTAATGTGGGGGTTTGCGCTGCCGCTAGAATTTTTGGGACAATTTCTTTCCTTAGGTCCCCGGGCTTAAGGGCGGAGGTTGCTGCAGTACTCGGGCTTGCAGTAGGCAACATCCTGGAAGAGTCCGGTCGTAGATAGTTTTATGTTGTGCGTAGTAGATTAATTAATATTGTGGAAAGGGCAGGATGGGGTACTTGGCTTGTTTTATCGGCCAAAGGTCTTATCCTGCCTTGAGTGAATTGCATGTGAATGAGTACCAAAATGGGTACTGGTGTGTTTGTGGTGTGAATGGTGTGTGAGGCCAATAGTTAAGAGTTATTTGGAACTCGGCTGGTGGTAACAGTTTGACCGGATACTTTAAACTGGTACCACGGGTGCCAGGTGCCAGGACGAACAGAGACACGAACAAGACGAACTATATAAAGACAGCTGACAATAAAATACAAAAAAGAAAAGAACACTGAAGATGGCACATAGCCGAAACGGTCTATTTATAAAACAAATTTGACGCGGAATGACATAAAATAATACCCAATAATTTTAAACTTCTTGTTGAAAAACCCGATACATGCAAACGTATGCATTTATTTTATAGATATGAATTTTATGGTGTCGAATACAAAGATTTAAAAGAAATCACAAACAAAACACTTGATTTTTTTTTGTCACTTGCGGTGATGGGTGTAATAAAAAGTAAAATAAATTACGGTGAAGTACAAACAAGACAAAAATGTTTAATGATGCTTTTATTATTTAAAAGTGTTTTGTCTATAATTATCCATGTCATTCTACGATTTCATATTTAATTAAAACAAAAATAAAAATCTATAAGTAAACGTGAGGGTAAATCCCCTTTAAATGGAAACTCGTTCACACGTTGAATATGTTTCTAAAACAGATGCTATTCGACATCGCAAATAAAAAATTTGCTTAAAATGGCAAATTTGTTTATTTTTAAAACAAATTATGTTTATTTTTAAAACAAAATGGTTTGCAAATATATTTTCAAATTAATGTTTCTTTTTTATTAAGTTTATAAATGTTTGCAGAGTGTTGCGATTGGCACAATATAAAAATATTTCAGGGTATAAATTTAAACAAATCTATGCAAGATTAGATTTTATCGCCCTCTGAGCTGAAAAGTGTTGAAAACTCTAAAAAAAGATTGAGCAGCTTAAAGCGCAGTACTCTGATTTTTTTTTTTAAAGAGAAGTAGCACTTCAGGCAACAATGCCTATTTAGTCAAGTACCGTGCTACATTCTTTGGGAAAGGGATAGAGAAGAGATGAAACAGGTGGCGAAAGTAGAAGGATAGTCGGAAATTAACTGCCGCATATAAGACTGCACAGCGACCAGTGACTATGCCTTCATCGCTGAGCAGCCCAACCGACAGTCAATTTTTATTTTTGTAGTGAAAAAACCAAGGTCTTCGTTGGGAATCGAACCCACAACCCCCATACTGACAAGCTAGTACACTACCTACTAGCCTACAGGGGCACCTGAATTAAAAAAAAAGCCTGTTAGGCAAAATTCATTATATCACTTTAAATACAGGATGACCGCCGGGAGGGTATACTACTTTGTTTGTTTATAATTTGTGATTCAAGGCAAGAGAATGGATCTTTTATTGTTAACTGTTTTACTTAGTGCCGTCATTTATGTGTGGAATACAATATCCGCCTCTGTTAGCCTCACAAATGCGAGCGCATTTGAATTCATTAATTTCATCACAAATATTCTGTTTAAGTTGCTCAAGCTTTTCTGTTTTTTTTTTTTGCATAAACCTTGCTTTTCAGATATCCCCACAAAAAGAAGTCCGGAGCGGTCAAATCAGGCGACCGTGAAGGCCAATCAATATCACGATTTCTTGAAATAGCATGTTGTGAAAAGAGATCTCTTTGTAATTCCATTGTATTTCTGGCTGTATGCGATGTGGCACCGTCTTGTTGATACCACAGGTTAATCAAGCCCAAAGCATGCATTAATGGCGTTAAAAAGTTCTTAATCATATCACGATATCGCTCCCCATTGACAGTTACCGTTACGCCGTTTTCATTTTCAAACAAGTCCAATGATTCCTCCTGATCAAATCGTACACTAGACTGTCATTTTAATGGATTCAAAGGTGACTGTTTAATAATTTGAGGGTTTCCTATTCCCCAGAACCGACTATTCTGTTTATTCACATATTCATTCAAATGAAACTGTGCCTCGTCACTCATTGTGATTTTTTCATGAAAATCGGGGTTGTCATGGGCGAGCTGTAGCATCCTATTGGCATATGTACGGCGGATTAAATCAACTTGCGGAAGAAGCTCTTGTGTCAGCTGAATCTTATATGGAAACAAATGCAAATCCTTGTGCAAAATTGTGCACAAAGTTGTTCTTTGAAAACCAAGCTCCTGAGTACGGTGTCGAATTGAGGTTGATGGATTGTTTTGAACACTTTCGCGAGCAGGAATAATGTCACATTAATCGTTGATTGATTTTGATAAAATATTTTAACGATTAAAACACGTTGGTTTATCGAATATTTTACCATAATAAATTTCTGACATGTCTACTTCACGACTGACAAATATGAACTGTCAAGACTAAAGTTTATCAAAATGGTGGCATAATTAAGTAGTATACCTTCCCGTCGGACACCCTGTATATGGTAATTTGCTAGTGGCGAAGGAAACTACCGTTTTTACTGTATGTTTTATACATGTTTAGATTTGATTCACACATACTCGTAAGAATAGCGTCTTAGTAGATTCAGGGGGTAACAAGAAATTTTAAAAGGAAAATAACAGATAGTGGGTAAATTTAGGGTAAGCAATTTAATTAATACTAATGTAAAGTGGATATATGGAATATAATATGAGATATCATATGTGGCCACCTATGTCCACCTCGAACACGTCGACAGATGTCTAATTTTTTTACAAAATATACGGCAAAATAATTTTTTTGAGGTAATTTTAGTTACTCAGCCGTTGATGAACACGCAAACTCTGTATTTGTTTAATACTGCCACACTGGTTGGTCGCAACTGCTATTTCTGTTTATAGACGAATTAAAATCTCTAAATTATTTTAATATAGAAAGATCTAGCTTCTTTTTTTTGGGGAGTTAATTTTATGTTTACCGTAAAAAGCTAACTGTACTTTTTTTAACCGTGTTGTTGTAAAACTTTTTAAAGTGCATTCTTGTTACAGTATAAACTCTACTTAAAGCAATATATTTCCTGTTCACATAGTAGCATTACCATTGACCAAAATTAGTTTCCAACTTTGTGTCAGTTAACACTATGGCTTTTTCTCTTTGTGAGGTCATTTGATTGCAAAAGTTTATGCCAACAACCCCAAGGTTTTATAAAATTACAATAAGCAATTTTGTATTCCTGAAGAAAACAAAAAGAGTATATCAAAATTTAATTTAAATCTTGCGTTAATCTTTACTCACCACTAACGAAAATAGCTTGAAAATATATATTAAATATTCTCCGAATACAACCTTGAAAAATTTACGACTTGACAAAGAAGAAACAATATCCAACACCATCAATGGAAAGTAAAACAAATTTTATTTCTGATTAAAGTTATGGATCGTATCGTATCGTATTGTTGTCTCTTATGTCCAGACGCACGTAATTTGTGGATTTTCTCAATTTATTTTTTTATTTTTAAATCATTTACATTTTACTTTGTGTCTTATGCTAATTTCGGTTTTTTTTCAAGTTTTAAGTTTGTAATACTATTAATGTACTTTCCGTGTTGACTTTTTTTTATTAATAATTGAAAATAACAACAACAAAACACCTTAATAAAAATTGTTCCTTTTTAATGTAAAGTTGTGATTAATTGGTTGTGTAAATGATAAAAATTAAATTAAAAAACAGGAGTTTAATTTATTTCAGTTTTTAAAAACTATTTACGACAAAAAAAAACTCATTAAAATGCTACAAGTGTTTAGAACCGTTATCATCAGGTACCAGGTAGTTGTTATTAATCTAGTGTCACATTAATGAAAGACATTTGTCAAATTGACGAAACTTGTTGTTTAAAAAATTTTAATCTTCAAAAATTATTACAGAGAAAGAAATAGTTATTATTTGCGATTTTATTCCTTTATCAATCAAAGTTAAGCAGCGGCGAACGAAAAGGGTTTGTTAATTCTAAAATAAAATGTAAGGAAAGCGATGCACATTTAATTTTTTCAGCTACAGAATTTATTTTTCTTATAGGAAAAATTTAGTTCTTTTTGAATTATTTTTTTTATTTCAAATTTACACTTTAATAGTCGATGTTTCTTCGCTAAAGCAGCATGTATCAAGACCTAAAATTACTACATACGTATCAAATTTAATGTGTGCCATTATTAAAGTTCTTTACGATTTACTATGGTGATACAGATTAATGTTAGTACCGACCTTGTGGCCCTAACCTGACGGTGGATTTACCACTTAATGTGTACAGTGCATTTACCATAGCCCTCGAGGTGCATTACACACTTCGATTGCCTACTACAGAAACACAACAAGCAGGGCTGTCCCCCACCCTTTGCCAGAGACTTAACTCCTTTTGCCCCTCAATAGCAATATTCTGTTGATAATGCAACAGCATATCGTATAGCAACAAGGCGCACCTTCTCGCGGTTTAGTGTTTAAGCCACAGCCACCACACCAATAAACGGAACAGGGCCGTGGCCCTACGGCCTATCAGTTCCATGGGACCAGTTGGTAAGTCACTGGCCGGATTTTGAAGGTTCTCTTCTTTCACTTTTAAAGCTCCTGCTAGCCTAGGCGACTAGCGCCTTCTTTTACCACCAGAAGCCATATTTCAAGGTGTGCAGGTGATTTCACCAAAGATTGCGTGCCTTCGGGGGGATATAAATTTAGAGTAACTAAAAATATTTCTCAAAAAACTCACCTCCCTCCCACCCTTTATTCGAAAAGCAATGTTTCTTCTACTTTCTGTTAGCTAAGCTTAGCCAAGAACGTAACTTCAACACTGGGCAAATTTGAGGTTAGACAGTAAATTGACCTAAAACACACACATCATTTGACAACTCTTGTTTTATTAATATGAATGTAAAGTAGAAATATAAGAGCTGATATTAGAATATAATGAAAAATATGGGGAAATCTCCATCTCTAGCACATTGCCAAACATCCGTTGTTTTCACAAAATTTCGCTTTTCTCGTGCAGCACCGAATTTCATCTTTCTCAGAGCGTAAATTGTTTATGGGTTGTTCATCAAAACCTGCTCTTTCAAATGGTCCCAGAGAAAATAGTTTAGCGGCGTTAAATCACAAATCCAGGGTTGCCAAAATGAAAATTTAGGCAACTGGGAAATCTCTCACGAAATAACTGAATTGTTTGGGTGGCTGTGACGATGTTTCCTTGCTCATTTTATAAAAAATACGGGCCGATGATGCCGCCTGCCGGTCGCTTTCTTTAGATGTAATGATTTTTCAAGGACTGTGCGTATATTTTGTGAGACTCATCATTAAATATGATTTTGTTGAAAAATGCATTGTTTTCGTTCAGTTTTTTCAAACAGCTAATTCGAAACGTTCTTGAGTGAGTTGAACTTTATAAGCATGAAGATGAAGATCTTTATACAAAATGCTATGCAGAGTGCCTCTAGGGATGCCCAATTGTTACGGTCGTCGACGAATTGATGTACCAGGGCGGGTCATTCTCAACACTTTGCTATAAAGCAGCTATGTTGAAATCACAATGACCATTACGATCCACTACAATGACCACTACGATCCACGATGACCACTACCTGTTTTGGTCCATTCTCAGCAATAACACCATGAGCCTCGAATTTTACGATTCAAATACTTACAGCTGCCTTAAAAAGAGCCTGATTACAATGAAAATTTGCTCGAATTCTACGAGGTGATACCTGTGAAACTTTCACCATTATTATAGTAAATTGCAACAATAGAAATCCATTGCTTAAAATTTCGAAACCTTTTACGAAATAAATGTCAAAGGCTGACAACACAATTCTGAACATTTAATCATTTGACAGACAATTAACTTCGTAAATGCACATTTATCCACTCTAGATGCAGTTTTAGTATCGTATCAATTGTTATGAGCAATCTGCTACTGTCTAATATATAATTTATTTTACAATAAAAATGAAATTTATTCATTGGCTAGAAAGGTTTATAAAGATTTCAATAATTGCTTAAGTCAAGTCAGGACTTGTTGTTTAAGTCAGGACACAAATTTCTTTAAGTATTAAAATCTTCAGCACCAACATAAAAATTGATTGCTTTGAAGCCAATCCAAAAATGTTAAAAAGCTTTAACCAACAATCACAATTTCGTATGTATTTCAAAAAGAATTCTCATATTGTTGATGAAGTTTCTGTATGAAAAGAAAATATTTTATAATATAAAAATCAAGAGAAATAAGATAAACAAATGGGTTTCCAAGAATACTCAGCACGACATAAATCTATTTTCTGTGACCACAACTGAATAACAGTTTAAATAAGATGGTGCTTTATGTTATATAAGGGTCCAACAGCCACTTACTGATAAGAAAAATTTAATGACTAGGTTATTTCGCTGTAAGGACGATTGTCCTCCGCGATTATAATACACTTCGATTATTTTCTCTCGGGCTATCACAACTTCTTAATCTACGTTAATGAACAAATCCCTCTCAGTGAGCTACAGGAAAACCTTCTAGACGCACAACAATGTCGCATATTGCACCAAGTAAACAACAAAAATTGAAACTCATCCTTAAAACATTTCATCGCTTCGAATTTTTATTCAAATTGCTTTTCCTGTCTTCATTATTTTTGCTCACCTCTTAAAATATAAAATATAATTTTAAATGCCATTAAATTTTTTTTTTTAATTTCGAGAAAAATCTATTTATTTCTCCTGAAAAGAAAAATGTTTTTTTATAGCAAATTTTTATATTGAAATCGCTGCTTAGAATATTAAATATTTAGATAAAAAATTTGCTATTTTATATTCTTTTACTCATATTTTTAAAGTGTTTATCAAATATTCATTGTTAATTGAGGCTTTTAATTTGTAAAATATCAAAGTATAATAACCCGGGGGAATAACAAGTGTTTATAAGCAAATGTTGCATACAAATTCAAACAGAATACAAGAGTTCTACAAACACGCGTCATCCATCAATGTTATGAGGCAGCAAATAAATAAATAAATTTATTTCTGTTTGTTCGTATTTAAAATTATATCGAGTTAATTAAACATTGTTAAATAAACATTTTTAACGTTAAGAGAACGTACATACGAGGGCGGTTCCAAAATTATTTTTATTATATTTTTGCATAAATTTTTTTTAGGTCAATGCATTGTTTCAATTTTAATGCTTCCAAACCTGTCAACATATTATTAGGGGAGAGGAGATTTAACATATTAGATGGGCAAATTCGTTTGAGTGGGTGCGTGGCTTATAGCGCCGTCTTGCTGAAACCAAATGTCATTGATGTCAATATTAGGCAATTGAAGCCATAAAATATTGGTAATCATGGTTTGGCAGCGCAGAGAACTTACGGTGACAGCGTTTTCTTGTTCATTTTCAAAAAATTATGGTTCCGCCTGACCATAAACCACACCATACGGTCACTTCCTTTAGATGTCTTGATTTTTCGACGACTGTTTGTGGATTTTGTTAAGCAACAATTTTGTTTGTTTACATAACCGTCTAATTAAAAATGAGCGTCATCATTGAAAAATGCGTTGTTTTCGTTTAGTTTTTCCAACAGTCAATTAACAAAAGTTCGACGCAAATAGTGGTTGGCGGGCTTTAATATTTGAAGGATATAAACTTTATAAGCGTCAAGATGAAACTCTTTATGCAAAATGTTGCGCAAAGTATCTCTTGTCCAATTGTTGCGAACGTCTCATTCTCAACACTTTGCTGTACAGCGGCTGTGTATTAAACAACAATTATACACAGCGTTCTCAGAAGGGGCCTGTTTAAGAAGAAATGCTGCTCGAATTTTACGAAGGGATAATGTTCCATGCTTAAAATTTCTCAACATTTGCCTAAATGTGTAATAGGATGGCAGCTCAATTCTTGACATTTAAACATTTGACAGATAATTTACTTCCCAACCTTATATATTACAGTCTTTAGCGTGATTTATTGGCCGTCACCTCATTTCCAGTTTCATCTTCGAATAAAAAAGAAAAAAAAAAAAACAGCCCAATCACACCCCAGACCATATATAGCATACCAAACAGTGACGTCGTGAGTATGCAAAGGATTTTCGGAAGCCTAAATGCGGTAATTTTGCTTGTTGACATACCCCGACAGGCTTCGTCTGAGAAAATGATTTAAAAAAAAAAAAACCAGCCGGTTATTCCTGAATGAATTGAGCGAGAATATACGGCGATGTAAATTATCGATCGGCTTCAATTCCTGAGCCAGTTGAACCTTGTAAGGCTTCAAATTCAAATCCATAATTCGCCATGGTGGTTTTAGATAATTTCAATTTTTAAGAACGTCGAGGAATTGACAAATTTGAATCTACTACAACACTGTGGCTCACGGCTGTTGGCATATTTTGAGCCTGCTGACTCAAATTTAACGACCAATAATATTAACAAAATTAAAAATAATTAATAGTGGTCTTAGAAAGATGATTTATGTTGTCCGAATTTTACGAAATGTAACTTTAACAGAACCACCATTTTCATAGTGTATTTTAATAATTTTAATTCGATTTTCGTGCGAAATTGAATTTATTGTAACAATTGCCTACGCATCTACCATCATGTTGTTGGTGTTTTCACAATTGAAAAACAAATTTCTTGTTGAAGAACCGGATATATATTTTAAAGCTTGCGAATACAACAATGTTTTAATATTAAAGAAGACAACAACAACACCAAACTACAAAAAATTCAGTCTGTAATTAATTAAAACTATTCTGAAATTTTTTTTCATTAATTATTATTATTTTTTATATTTATATTTTTTGTAATTTATTTTATTTTGAGTTTTTGTGTTTTTGCTATAAATAAATATTTGCTTTTTATAACAGTTCTTTTTTCACTTACGCTCAAAAATGTTAAAATAATTCAATTCTGTTAACTCAGTTTTCTTTTAATGTTAGAGGTATGTACACTATAACAGAATGGTTAAAACGAAGCCAAGGGAACTAATTATCTTTACACACTTTACAAGCCAGTCAATTGAAATCACGTGTTAGGTTTGTTATTCGAAATAATGCATATTTATTTATCTCTACTTTAGTTTATGTCATTTTAAAACCGGCCATATACATTGACAAGTGATTTTAGGCATTATAATCATTGGGAAAATCTGTGAGGTCACAAAAAAAAAATCATGAAAATACGGGTAAGTACATGAGTTGACATTTTTGAGTTATAAAAAAAAAGTATTTATTTTTTGTAATCAAATTAATCAATAAAGGAGCCCTGTTTCTGATTACACTTGTCTGTTGATATTCGCAATGTCCAAAAGAATAAAATAATCATTCGATTTCATAAATCTAAACGTGTTTAATACATTTTTGATATATAAAAAAATTCTTATTATAGAAAAATTAATAAAATTTTATATTGAACATCAAGTGCCTGTTAATATAAAATATTTATACTTGAATGTTTTTATTTAAGAGTCTTTCTTTAATCATTTTCTTGATCTTTCTTAGATAAGAGTGAATAATTTATAAAATTAAAAAAAAGAAAAGATTTAATTCAATATGAAATTGACAGGTAAATCAAAGATAAACTTAAAATGTTAACAGTGAAATGTATGTGTCTGATTAAAAAAAGTCAATGAAAAAGTTGTTATTGACGTAAAAGTTTTATTTTTTGTCAATAAATTTAATAAAAAAAAATATGACTAAATGCTTCAAGATAACGCTACTGAAATAAATATTTTAACCAATCCAAAGTCGTATTTTCTAATATTCTAAATACGATTAGTTTGTTATATTGTTCTAGCCATTTAATTACACTTTAGATGTAACACTGGCTAAAATTGATTCTTTGAAGAACAGAGATAAACCGATTTACAATTACGATTAGAGAGATTTATTATTTTTAATAGACAAAAACTTTAACCACTACGTGTAGCTAATGGAATCTCAATCTGAACCAGCTATTTGCCAAATTAGCCCAATTGAATATATTTCCAATCATTATACTTTTCTTTGCCAATACATAATAAACACTTAATTTATTTTCATTTAATCTGGCAACCTTTATATGTTTTTGTTGACATGTTTTTATTCACGTTGAAAACATTCAATTAATTTCGTTTATCAAATGTTTCTGTTTTAAGTTTAAAACCTTTAATAAAGTTCAGGTTTAAATTAAACAAACATTAAGTAACTGAACTTCAAAAGGTTGACGAAAAAATAAAATTTTAAGTAGAATAATTTGCTTGAAATTCAAGTTCAAGTTTAACTTTCAACTCATTTGGAGTCTTAATGTTTCTGAGAGAGTAAAAGAGTGTAAAATAATGTAAGCAAAGTGTTGTTGTTTTTTTACTTATTAGTTTTATTTCCTTTCAAAGTTGTACTTGTATTTCGTCGGCAAACATGACAGAAATTTTTGTCAATCGTGCACAGTTTATACTGTGATTTTAATGTTGAAAACTAAAACGTGAACGAAATATTTAAATTTGCGGAAGTTTTCTGTTGGAAAATTGCTAAAATTTTAAGCGTTATTTTATTAACTTGTCAAAAATTGTTCTTAAACTGCAAGAGTAAAGATGACAACAATTTTTCTTATTTATTTATTAATTTTGTATTTTTTATTTTTATTTTAACTGTTTTCTGCTTTTGCATATAAACATTGTTTTATTCAATATAATCAGCATGAACACCTGGTTCTCAACAAACACAGCGACTTACTGTGAGCATCAAAATAGAGCCAACAGTTGTTTCATTTGTATTGAAAAGACAATTTTATTTTTTTGTTTTTTGTGGTTTCGGGGAAAAAACTAAAATTTATTGAAAACGTGCCAGCGAGCAGCGTATTCTCTATAGTTTCGTATTGTCTTTGCTTAGACAAAAGTATAAGATTTTAAGCAATCAGTAAGCGAACTATCTAAGAAATTCAAAATATCGTTTACGATTTACAAACAAAATTTTAATTTTTCCTCGAAAATGGAAAAATCATGAAATGAATCACTCCACGTTTAATATGTGATTCATCAAACTGTTTATACTGACTTGGATGACCAATGTAGCCATAAGAGCTGTTAAAATATCGAAGCCATTAGGTTTGTTACCGTACTCTACTTTGGGAGCCCGCGGGTTCCCAAACTTACCCAAAAGCGTTCCTGTACATAAAGTTTGGGCAAGTGAGAGAGAATTTGAGAGAATAATATTCTTCTTTTTTCTGCCCAAAGCAGCCCGCACTTTTTCTTCGGGCTGATTTGGTATGATTGTAAATCAATTAGCTGTTGCATAAAATAAACAATAAAAATTGTCAGCAAACAAGTTTTCTTTAGAGTTGAAATAAAACTTTTTATTGAAGAATGTTGAAAAATGCAAGTAAATGCTTGAATTTTTTATTTATGTATGTATCTACTTATTATCTATGTATAAAAAACATACTAATGAGATATATATGTATGTATATATGCATAGATAACTACATACATATGTACATATTTCCATGGACATAAAACAAGTAAACAATTTTGACATTTTATTTCGGGCTAAAAATTTTGTTTTTAGTGTTCCCGTACTTTTAAACGTTTTAGTCTCTAATTGAGATTATTTTTTTATTACTCTGATTTGCCCAAACTTTAGCCAAAAAGTACGGGAACACAGCTATTTTTGTAGCAGCTGTTATGCAAAAGAGAAAGAAAACACGTGTTACCAGATTACTGGTTGCGCTGCTGGCGTTAAGAACTGCCTAGGACTCGCTGTCTTGGTGGTTCTTGCCAGCACATGTGGATGTTTTAAGCAGCTGAAATAAAAGAAAATCATACCAGTTGACAAAAACTCTAAAACCCCGCTCATAACAGTATATAAAGGCTACCACTGTTGCCGCTAAAAGCAGTCTAATACTAAGTTCACACTTAGCGTGTTTAACATCTAAATCGAATTTAAGCATTAAACACGTCGACTTTGAGATGTTTTACAATACATTGATTAAAACACCTTGTTAAACACGTAAATAGCAGAGTTGCATTTAATTTTGGGATGTGTTGAGTGTGTTTTTGATGAATCTGTCAGTTGTGTAGTTTGTAAATTTTTAATGTCTTGTAACCATAAGGAATTTATTGCAGCATTTTTTTCGTTTATAACTAGATTTACATTTTCAATTTTGTAGTCGATGCCTTTCTTAACTGTATTTTTTTCATTTTCCATATATTTTTTATTTTCTCAAACTTTTTTATAATTTTGTACAAGAACATTAATCAGCTGATGAAACGTCTCAATTATAAAACACTTTGTTTAAACGCGTTAAAAAACATAAGTGTGAACTTAGTGTAAGTGTGAACGTGATCAAGAGAGGACCACGTTTAATCTTGCTAACTCTTAATAAGTGGTAAACTTGCCACCGTATACTTTTGTATAAAACCATAAGAAGTAAATAGCTCGTCTAAATAAATCGTGAAAGTCAATTAAAGCTCCAGAGGTTGTGTGTAATTATTTTGCAATAAAAAAAAAACTAACCGCTACCCGTTATTAAAGGAATAAACGGAACAATATTGTACTCTCAATTTTATGTTGGAATAAGTATACTACACTTTTTTATTAGTTATCTCTGCAAATGTAAACTTTTGTTGCTAAACACATGCATAAATGTGTGTAGAAATTCTCTTAGGGGCTGTGTTAAATATGTTTGAAACGCTCTTAAATATTATTGAAATATGAAAGTATTGGAGAATACAAATTCAATAATAGGTTTTGTTCTATTGTTGACCACGATAGATGTATCAATATTTTAGGGTTTTCGCAAGATACATTGCAAAATGTTGCTGGGCAACATTGTAACAAATTTTCAAATGGTACATTTTACACACGAGGAGTCTAAAACATATTTGCAAATGATAGTGCGACTATTGAAAAAAAAGGTAATACAATTAGCCTGCTCAAAGATTTTGGATAGAACTGTTACACAAGCTATTTTTTTATATTGCTGTTGATTTTGTTGGTTTTCTCTTTTAATGTCAATGTGAATCAGATGATAACACTAAAATAAGTTACCTATTTCCAAAATTCTTTTCATTTACCAATACCAATAGACAATTAACGCACAATTCGGAAAGTCAGGCTATTTTAATGCCATTTTTCGATGAAATATATGTACTTCACGGTTTGAAAAAACTGAAATTGCCTTATAAGAGCGGACTTGACAACGTTTCAAGTTGCATTCTTATAAACTGCGCAGAGGCTTTAGTAGCTCCTCTTACAATATTGTTCAACTACTTAATTAAATTTGGTATATTTCCAGTAGTATGGAAGAATTCTATCATCATTGCGTTGTTTAAGTCTGGTAGAAAAAATGACATTACAAATTACAGAGGAATTGCTAAACTGAGTTTAATACCTAAACTATTTGAAAAACTTATTACGGATCATTTGTGCCATCAAGTATCTTCAATATTATCTAGTCAATATGGCTTTCGCAAAGGCTGTTCTACTGTAACTCACCTCTTACAATTTACAACTTTGCTTAAACGTGGTTTTGTCAATAAAATATAATGCCGACAACTGACGTTGTTTATACAGATTTTCATTTGATAAAGTTTACCATGGACTACTCATCAAAAAACTACATTATATGGGATTCACACAAAATTGTTTAAAATGGATAAATTGATACCTTATCAACAGGAAGCAGAACGTTAGATACAAAAATTCGATATCTAAATCAATCTCCGTTTCATCTGGAATCTCGGATTCCTTCTTTTTTCATTATTTATCAATGACTTATCTGATATCATCAAAAATTCTTTTATACTAATGTATCAAGAAGAAATTCCATGAAGAAACTTTATCAGTATAAAAACAATAATACACACAGACATACAGGCGCCTATACATTGAATAAACAACATACGACAACAAAATGTGATACAAAGGGAGTAAAAGATTCTTAATTTTTCTAGACTTCTAGTGGACAAATATAAAAAGGCATCGTCTGAGTGGATAGTTAGTCAGTATAAAAATAAATCTCGTGAAGTAAAGAAGTGCATCTTAAGCAAATTGTTCTGTAGTATCAACTTTGTGTAATTAAAGTGAATAAACTTGTTATTAATTTAAAAACTGGTGTTATTTATTTTGTAATAAAGAACTTACAACAAAACGTTTATAAAAGGTATTAACGTGACAATATTATTATTCACAGTTTCTTCTTCCTTTTTAAATTTTTTTGGCACTATCAACTAATTTGACAAGAAATATGGTAATGAAACCTTTCACAACTTTTAACAAAATGAATAGAGTACTACTATAGCAACATTATTTGTTATTTATTTCGCTCAAAGTTTTTCTATAAGATAACATGCGGCACTCTGCGTCATGAACCGGAGTACCATGCTTTAAATGGATTAGTCAAGATATGCAACTCTAAGCATTCAATTAATTTCTACTATAATTTGAAATTGTACAGTAGCGACCAAAAAAATTAATAAACAAAAAACGACCAGAATTCAGCTTAATTTGTTAAGGTTTTTATTCTTTATAATTACAATAAATTATATTAAGTTACTATTTTAAATAGGATTGTAATGACTAACAAACACTGAGTGCCTAATATGGGCAAGTAAGAGAAAATTTAACTGCTTGTAATAAAATATGTATTACACATAGTCAAATTAAATTATTTCTTATTAAAAAATAATCTGTTAGTGTTATAGAATATTGTAAAGTTTTATACAACCGTTGCATATCTTTAATAGCAAAATAAAACACTTTAACAATTGTATTCTTTCATGTCACTCAGGTCAGATTTATATAAGTTTGTTGCAGAACTCTGTTACTACTGCCTATTCTACTTTTATGTGTTTGTCTTCAACGTTTACCTTACTACTGCCATACAGCTGGCAACTGCGATTATTTTTTTTAGACGCGTAAAGACGTCTTCACTCTTCTCATATGAAACGATCTGGCAAGCTTATTCTGATTTATTATTTTATATTTGCATTAATATACGTGTGGATATGAGAAATGTTTCATATAAAAACAGTCATTTAATTATTATTATTAAATTTCATTATCAGTTACAATTTTTTTTAATTCCTTCAGTTTTAAAAGCAACCCAGTGTGCCCATTTATTTATTTTATTGATTTTATTACTTCCGGTTTTTTTAAATTGTACCTATATAGTAAAAATATAAACTAAATAATACATTTATGAAAAAACTTGTGACTGTTAGTTCCATTATTTCTTAGAATATTTTATTTATTGCCTTTGACCCATGAAACGAATTTTACTAACATTTTTTTTATTATTTTGTTGTCTCATTATCAAAGTCTTCTATTTAAAAGTATTTTGTTTTTGTTATTTTATTAGTTATAAAATACTTCCTTATCGATTATTGTTGTTGTTATAAATCCATTTTATTTAAAAAATAATAATTTACAAAAGATGTAACTAATTGCTATGATAATTTGAAATCAAACAAATTTGTTTTGTTTTATCAAACTAATTGCTTAAAGAAAACAAATGATTGCGGTAATTTTTGCTTAATTAAAATTAAAACAAAAACAAAAACTGGAAAAAAATTTCTCTAAATACAATTTAATTTTTAGTGTGGTTGTTTTATGAATTTATTTATTTCAAGTAATTTTTTTCCTTTGTAGAAACCTTTTTTGAAATTTATTATTTTTTGTTTATATTTGTTCGGGTAATTTAAATTTTAATCGTTGCCTACAAAACACATTGCCATTTTCACGCTTAAAATTGTCATTATTGCGATATAAACACGCTTCACGTAAAGAGCCGTCAAAGATAAATAGCAATTTAAAATCAATTCTTAATTTGTTAAGTTTTATGTTAACAAGTGAAAATAAATTATTTAAATATACGAAGTAGGTCCAACAATTACTTGGAGAATAGAATATGAACGACTTAAGATGCTTTGTTATATTTCCTTACTTAGTTTCCTTTTACTGACGGCAATGATTTTCTATTCTATTTTGGATATTTGTTCTACCATCTAATGGGCTTCTGATAAGCTTCTTTAAAATGCACAATTTGCCACAAACTGTTCGTACAAACAAAAACTTTGAGAATCTGGTAATTTCAAAAACTTGGTTTGTGACAGTTTTATCACTTAAGTTGCTTTAATGTAAGTTAGGTTGGGTTAGGTTCAGCAGGCAACTAGTTTCCATAACAAACTTGGGTTTATTTGCTGGTCCCTTTGCGTTACAAGCGAAGTAAAAAAGAAAGGAGAGAAAGAGAAGAAAATCAGGATGTAAAGAGCAGATTAAAAGAAGAAACAAATGAAACTGAAGAGAGAAAGAAATAGGAGAAGGAGTAGTTAGCTGCCGTTTAACACGTTAACGCTAGCTAGGGTAAGCAATTAATTAAAATGCATAGCTGGGACGTGCGATTATGGTTCAGAAAACCAACAAATGTACCTTAAAAAGAAACTAATTCTCAACCGCGCAAGAGTTAGACCTTTAGAAGAGAATGTCAATGAAAAAAGGATATAAAAATATATTTAAGGAAAAACAAATTTTGATAGCAAGTTTTTTATTATTTAAACCAGAGTAGCGAAATATTCACTCACTGTTCATACATGTATGAATATGTACATGCCATTTTTTAGCCGCTTCTTCTCATACATGTGTGAGAGACTACAAATTATTTTGTGTTTTCTCATTTGTGAATGCGACGATTTATTTTTTTTCTTTCTATCCATAAGTGAAAAAATGAGAAACACACAAGTGTTCATTTTTGAATATTTACAATTTTGATAAATTTTCATAAATGAAAAGATCGTAAAAATATGTGCGTTAAGCATTCGCGTACATAAACGCACATATTTGATAATGCGCAATTGTCGGCGTATGCATGAAAAAAAATGTTTTTTTTTTTATTTCTTTTAGAATATATTGCAATATTGTATTTTGAGTTAATATGTACCCATGTGTTTTTACTACATTTTACGGTAAACTGCGATCGTAGGTAGAAAATTTGTTCACGTTCATTTATGAGAAATTTTATAAAACTTCAACGTTCATAAATGAACATGTACATTTATGAAAAATAACATTAATGAGAAGTAGCTAATTTATCATTTATCACATATGAATAAGACTAATAATTCTTGTTGGTCGCATTCATGTATGAAAATAACCAGAACATTTTTTGGTTCGTTTATGAGTCCCCCCGGGGGCACATTTATCGGTCTTTATAGAATACTCTACTATCTAGACCTGTGCAACTGGGGAAAAAAGGGAGCCCAGTCCCCTGAAGATAGGCAGGGAGTCAACTGGAAACTCCACTTTATTTCCACGGGGATCAGTGACCCGCAGAGTTCATTATTTGTCTCTTTAGACTTATAATAGTTCTCTGGCTGATCATTGAGGTTGGCCTCTATATGGGAGTAATGTGGTGGTTGTGGTTTCGCGGCCCCATAACAGTATAATGGTTATTATGGTGGCCAGGATCATCTCACTGATAATGACACGCAAAGTGAATGATCCAGTCCAGTGAGCATGCTTGACATGTGTTCTGGACAGGAGTTAGAAAGTCTTCAACTCTTTAGCAAGGTGTGATGGTTTGCAGACCTGCACTGAAATCATTAAAATTGCAACTAGGTGGTTCTGTTGCTTAGAATTATGTCTTCGGCTTCCTAGGACGCCTGTATGACGTTCCAAATTATACAATAGTGGTTTGTCCACCATCTGCTTAAGACTACATAGTCAGGCGCGGATGTAAAACAAATCACACTCTGTTCGTTTAAGAGTATGAAAAATAAATATAAAATTTTAGATTTCTCATTTATGAAAAATATCATGAATGTTGATTTTTGAATGTTCATAAATGAAAAATTCTGAACCCTGATTTAAAATTCGCACCGGTTCCTCTAAAGAGAGTCAACTCAAAACTTATAAATTTACAGTAAAGAGATACTCTACTGAAACTGGTTGTTTAAATCTTCTTTTTGTTAAGAAGAGAGATAGAACTGTAGTAGTTTTTTAACTTTAAATCGTGAAAATTTTAACTCACTCTCTCTGTTTAGTAAAGTAACTTACTTTTCGAACATTTGGAACACGTGTCATTCAGAAACAAATAAAAATTTCTAAAGCAACTAAAATGTAAGCATTATTATTATCTCTTTTTGCACATCTTCCACGTGATAATTTTATATTTTATAAACACGTGATATTCCAGTAATTTATACTTTTGTTTTACTGACATTAATAAATAGACATAAATTGTTAGTACTCTGCCATTTTTCTTAGTGTTCAATATAAAAAAAAATAAAAAAATTTAAAATCAAACGACAACTAAATAAACTACAAACAATTATTTTGTTGTAATTTTTTAAAGATTATTTTGTTTTTGTTGTAATATTCACAAATTTAATAGATATAAAAACACAGTTTTAAAACGTGATTGATTTTTTTGTATAGTGATTGTATGGATAAATCACCAAAAAATATAATTTTTATGTAGAAAATGAAAAAATCCGTTACTAAAAAATTCTGCGCCGTTTTGTCATCATTAAGAAAATTTTAAACCAAAAGAGTTTAGACGCCGTTTTGCAATTATTACAGCACCGGCAGTGGACTTCTTCAAGAAAATGATACGAAGAAATTTTTTACCATTTCGAAGCAAAATTTAAAACATTATCAAGTTTTGTGACATTGCAGAATACCGCGGCATTGTGAAATGAGTTTTATTATAAACTTTTGAAAAATTATTGCTTTCCAATATTCTTACAAATAAAACAAATCACACTGATAAGCAGAAATTAATCACATTTAATTATAGCAAACAGAAAAAAAAATGTGATAAGCGTGACTAAATAGGTTTGTATTGTATTGCCTTAAATGAGCAATTATATAGACGAAAAAATAATTCCTAAAAATCTTTCTTAAAAGTATTAATTACTGTAAATTTCTTTAAAGTTTTGCAAATGTGATTGATTTTTTTTCCTCTAGAAGTTTCATAGAAAAATCATATTTATGAAAAAAAAAAACTTCCATAAAATTCTTACTAAGAAATGATATCGTAGAATCGGTAGCCTTATTTTGTTATCATTAAGAAAAAGTCAAAGCAATTCAAAGGGGTTAAGATGCCGTTAGTTAAAAAATGGTATGCAAAAGCAGTATGCTTTAGTAAAATTAGTATTTTGATTCTGGCAATGCCACTGTTTTCAGTTGTCACTTTGTAATTAATGATATATAAAAATTAATATTATTTATCCGGGTAGTTAGATTCATAAAAAATGTTTTTATTGTTTTCAGTAAAATCAACATATTTGTTTTTTCGTTTTTTTATTAATCTTTTTAATAAAAAAAAAACAAAAACAAAAAGGTTAATTTACAAAGCTTACGAAGAACTTACAAAGAATTTGTTCATATTAAAAAACTAAGTATTCGGGTAACGAGCTTTGTTTGTACATCAATAAAACGTTTGTTTAAAATAATTAGTTAAAATTATATTTTTGTAAAATATAAAATAAACATATAAAAATGTTTTATTATCAATGCCATGTTATGTTTTAGTTCTTATTATTATTTGTATACTACAATTTGTTTTTAATAAATATTTTTAGCGTTTTTTGAATAACAAAATACAACTGTCAATTGAGACGTTTATATTGAAAGTGGCATAAGTCACAACTGAACAGTTTCTTTTCATTTTAAAGAAATTTGCAATTAGTAAGCTGAGAACTAATAAGAATAGTTTGAGAGAAGTGTTGGTAATTAACGGTGTAACAAAAATGTTTATTTTTAAAGTGTCGTAAGTCGCTGTACTCAGGAAATTAATTACGGAGCTACGGAGCTACAATTGTCAATTGAGCCGTTTACATTTAAAGTGGCATAAGTCAAAACTGAACAGTTTTTTTTTTATTTTTTATAAATTTTAAATTAATAAGTTGAGAAGTATTGAAAGTATTTTGAAAGTGGCATTAGTCGCTGTACTCAGGAAAGTAATTACGGAGCTACGTGTGAAAGAAATGGAAACATGTAATAAGTGTGTGTAAAGTATTGTTGTGATTATTGGACTTATTTTTATAAGTACGAAAGAATAGTGCAATTTTCTGAACTATATAATAGTGATATCTAATGTGGCATTATTTTATTATTCTCAGGAAGTTACTTCATGTTGTAAAAAACATCTAAGAATGTCCTAACTCAAAAGCATATTATTGCATATAGTGGCTTATGTACAGGACAAAATAGTAACACAAAACTGACATTAACTTAGATGAAAATTGTTCAGTCTTCAGAAAACTATATCGAATTTGTGGATCACAAATTTTTAATTTCGGGTCATTTATCAAATGATCGTCACTTTGGTATGATAGAAACGGCCTTGAAGAAAAAATGTTTTGTAAATTGTAAATGATTACTATAGCGAGATTACCGCCTGTCGAAAAAATCCATCACAGTGCACAGCATAGAGGAAAAAGATTTTATTTGAATACAATCATTAGAAATCATCAGAAATAAGAAATCATTAGAAATTTGTTTCAAAAAGACAACAAAGTGAATTGGCTAAAAACTCAATGGATTCGATTTTACCATGATATTCCCTATAAAATTTTTTATAAACTATCTTTAGATAAAAAAAGATGAATTAAAAATAAAGTGACTTATGTCACTTTTAAAATAAACGGCTCAATTTATTGTAGGTTTAAAGTAGGTTTTTTCCTACTTTAAAGGTAACAAAGGCTTAACAAAGGTATTTTAAGGTAAAAACGTTTTTTGAATACAACTTTAGAAAATTTTGCCTAACAACGGCAGTTAAACCTGGTTTAAGTTTTTGTGCATACGGCTGTAAATGTGTAGCATGTTGACTATCGTATCCTAGCTATTGCCACATACATTTTTCTGATATTTGTTGGGGTCTAAATCTACAGCATAAATTTTTCCTCGAGGTCAACAATAAAAAAATTGCCGTACTAGTTTTGAAACTATAAATTCTGCTACTTAACACTAGAGGCGCTGCTAAAACATTTTTTAAAATGTGACATTAATTCTATCAGTTTTTAAAATCTCACCCTCTACTACGGGTGGACAAATTTAAGGTTAAAAAAATGTTGCTCAGAGAACTAGGTTCATAAAAAAATAGTCACTTTGATTTTTTTTAAATTCAATTAAGTAGTCTTCAAGTTGATGTGTGGGAGCCTATAACTTTGTCTTCCTAAGAATATCAGAAACTACTCGGTACAATAAAATATTGCAAAGTCTACCAATTTTTATATGCGTTATATTTAACGGGTGGGCAAATTCAAGGTTAGGCAGTAAATCGACATAAATTTTTTGTTTGACAACTTTAGTTTTATTGACATCACTGCATAATAGGGATATGGAATTTAATAATGCAGTATGATGTCGGGTAAAATGTCCACTTCTGGCACGCCGAAAAACATCCACTCTTTTCACAAAATTTTGAAACATATTTTGCAAGAAAGTTGAGCCCATTTCGTTAATCCAGCGGCGTTAAATCATACGAAGCGGCCAATCGGAATCACAAAATCGAGAAATTATGCTAACCGAGAAATCTCTCATCTAATAATTGTTTGGTTAGCTGTGTAGCGTGTGGCGCTGTCTTGCTGAAACCGAAGGACACTAATGTCTACATTAGCCAAATGTGGCCACAAAAAAATTATTTATGGCTCAGTAGCACAGAGAATTCATGGTGACGGCGTTTCCTTGCTATTTTGAAAAAAACTCGAGCTGATGATGCCGTCAGACGCACACACAGAATTTTTGTCGATTTTGTGAGCCCCATATGCGACAATTTTGCTTGTTGACAAAACCGACCAACTGAAAATGAGCCTGAAGATAATTTTGTTGAAAAATGCGTGAAGATGATATCTCTAGTGATGCCCAGTTGTTGCGAACGTTGACGAATTTATGTTCCATGCTTAACACTTTGCTCTACAGCGGCTATGTTTGCATCACTATAGCCACTACAAGCGTATTTTTTTTGGTCTATCATAAGCAACACTAGCGTGGGCCTGGAAGTTAGCGATTAAATTACGTACAGCGGTCTCAAAAGGAGCCTGAATACGAGAAAAGCTGCTCGTATTTTATGAGGTGATACAATGAAATTTTCACCATATTTTTCAGTGAATTTTCTGTACTTAAAAGTGTAGCGTTTTATGCTTTAAATTTTCCAACTTTTTATTTAATAAATGTCAAAATATAACAGCTCAATTCTTGACATTTAAATTATTGATAGACAATTTACTTCCTAACCTCAAATTGTATATTACTCTTATGATGGACTATTTTTTAGTTGTTTTTTTTTTTCAATTATTTAAACATAATGTTTGTGATTACAGACTTGATAGACCGAAACAGATTGAGGGCATTATTTGTGTGATTAATTTTAAGGTATTAACTGCGAAATGACTTTCTCGACTTTAAAATTTTTTTCTGCTTTATTTAGAGTGGAGCCACAGGATCCATTTTTAAAAGATGATTAAATTATTGCCGGTTATAATAAACTAGAACTAGTAAAAATATAATCTTTTATTATTATTTCTTTATAAAAACAATAATTAAAAATAAACAAAGACCGTAATAGACTTATTTAGTTTTTATAAAAAAATACTTTTATCCATATCGATAAACAATAAAAATGTTAATCTAATAAGTATCCCGGAAAATGGACACATAAATTAATCTTAATAACAACTATGCAGCAATAAAATCTTTTATTCTGTTCACACCAATAAATTATATCCCTTTCTTGGAAAAGTTTCATATTTGATATTTAAGGCCTACCTTGACCGCCTTCCATTTCATCATCCCGCGAAGGTAAGCTGGTATAGCCTTTCATTCTCGGTGTAAAAATCATATTCAGCAATAAAGTTTTAATACTTGAAACAGCAAAAATAACTCTGACACTCTTTAAGTTTGCATAAAAAAAAGCATAAAAGCAACTTTTTTCTAAAAAATTATTTCACGTTCTGTTGTTTTCTTTAAAAACATTCGAAATATTGTAGAATGCATTTTTTAATAAAATATTTATTGTCCACAAATATCATGCTCCCTGAAGTCGTTCGAAATCAATTATTTATTTTTGTTTTTTATTCTTATTTAATTAAAAATATTTAAATTGTTTTCTTTTGGTTTATTTTTATGTATTTGAGAAATTTTATTTGAATTTTTTTTTTTTAAATTTTGTATCAACTTATTTATGTCACTCTCCGAACCCAACCAAACAACACCTGTATTTTTATTTATAATCAAACATTTACAAATGTTTCTTTATTTGACTTTTAGCTTTTTTTCCCCTCTAATATTCTCCAATTTTTACTTATTTTGCTTTTTCGTAAAGTGTGTTAAGCCCATTTGAAAGGTGCACTCACTCTCGGTTGTATTGGACTCATATAAATACATTGAACTTTAACAACAGCAAAAAAAAAATAAAAAATAAAAACAAAATATTGTAACAACTCAATTCGCCGTTTTGTAATGAAACGGCCAGACAGGCAGATGGGTTTTAAAGAGCAATAAACCAGTTCATTCAAACACTTCAAAATTTTGCTATTCTTTCTCTGCTTAATAAAATTTATATTTTCCGTTTTGAAATTAAAGCAAACGTTATTAACGAATTTGTTTAGAAACAAGCAATAATAAATAAAATAACTTGAGTTACACGTTTAAGTATTTTAACAAAACTAATTGTTTGTTTAAGGGACGCTTTAGAAATTATGAAAGAAAAAGCATTGTAATTGTGTCGTTCACAATAAAATAAAATTTTTTGAAATTTGACTCTTCGCTGCTAAACTGAGATTGAAATTGCAATTGAAATAAAAAAAGTGCGCAATTTACACTGAAAGAAAAGTGTAGTGCAGGAAAAAATTGTTATAGAATTTTTTCACGAAAATTATTATGATTTTGTTCGAAGATTTGTTGTTGTAAATATTGATTACCGCCTGGCCCACACAATATTGAAAGAATACTACGTTCGCCCCCATAGGATAGTAGATAGTGTACAAGCTTCTTAGCCTGGGGGTTGTGGGTTCGATTCCCAGCAAAGACCTTGGTTTTATTCACTACACAAAAAATAAAAAATTAACTGTCGGTGGAGAGCAATTACGCCATCGGGAACTTTTTCATGCAATAACTGAATTGTTTGGAATGCTATACAGCCTTGGTCTTGCTAAAATCAAACGTCATTAATGTCTACATTAGTCAATTGTGTCTAAAACAAATTGGTTACTATGTTTTGTTAGTGCAGAGAATTCGCGGTGGCGGCGTTTCCTTGCTCATTTTTCGGCAAAAATACGGGCCGATGATTTTGTCTGATCATAAGCCGCACCATACGGTCACTTTCTTTGGATGTAATAATTTTTCGAGAACTTTTTGTGGATTTCGTACGCCCCATAGACTTGTTTGTTTACATCACCGTCTAATTGAAAATTAATTTCATCACTAAAAATTATTTTGTTGAAAAATGCCTTGTTTTTGTTCCATTTTTCCAACAGCCAATTCACAAACGTTCGACTCCAGCAATGGTCGAGCGGCTTAAGTTCTTGAACGAACTGGACTTTTTAAGCGCGAAGATGCAAAATGTTAAGCAAAGTGCCTCTAGTAATTTTCAATTTTTGCGAACGCGGACGAGTTGATGTTCCAGGCTCAATATCAACACTTTGCAATACAACGGTTATGTTGGCCGTAGTCTCTCATTTCGAGTGTATTTTTTTGATTTATTGTCAGCAACAATACGAATTTAGCCATTAAATTATGCATACCCCCTTCAAAAGGAACATTATTTACAAGGAAAAGCTGTCCGCAACTTACATTGAAATTTATACCATTTCGATAATAAATTTCAAAATTAAAATTCTTTGCTCATGCGTAAATTTTCCAACTTTTTTGCTAAATAAATGTCAAAGTGTTTCTGTGCTGTTGTGCTTTTATATAAAATTTTTGGATTTTTACTGTCTTTTTGCGATGTGGATTGAAGATAATTCCTATTTAATCAGTTTGGCTTAAGATATAAGACTCTTGAGTTTCCTATACGAAATTTGGAGTAAAATCTACTGATGATCTTTATGAGTACTAGTGAAATGGCCATATGGATATACTTTTCCACTGTAATACATTTTTTAATTATACATTTTTAAATAATAAATATTTTATGAAAATATTAAAATATATTTATGTTTAAAGGAATCCAGCACAACGTAGATTAATTTATTTATATAATTCTTTCTGGGAGTCTTTGATGTGGGAGTTTTAAAAAAATTATTTATTCCATTTGTGCTTAACAGTATACTTGTGAGTTCAGTTTCATTTTTAGTTTTGTCTATTACCAAGGTCAGAAATAAAAATGTCAAATTTAAAAACTTGCCCACAATTTTTGGCAGTGTACGATTATACCAACTAAATAAAATCAATATATTGGCGGGAAACTTACACAAAAGAAGATAGATTAAGTTTTGCATTACAGATTAAAAAAAGTAAATAAATGATAAATAAATTTTAAATTATTAATTTGTTTCAAATCTCAACTTTTATCATATAACAAAATTCTATCTTTAAAAATTATTAACAATATCGATTTAAAAATTTTTTAATGTTCTAGAACAGCTTTTCAAATAAAAATATAAAAAATATTTTATAGTCCATGATATTAAAATCGTATACACTGAGATGAACGCATTATTACAGGGCGAGTCAAATTTCCCAAAACCACTTATGTGGTGAAATGTTGCCAGCAAAAAGTGTTTGTGTTATTAAAAATGAAGCACTACATTGAAGAAAAATTATATTTTCAAACTTTCGTAAAACTAGAACGGAGCTTTTTTTCCAACAGCATTGAGATTAATTGAAAATATTAAGAAAAGCTGATAAGCATGGAAAAATTATAAAATATAATTGAACTGTGGGAGCCTTTGTGAAATACTAGTAAACATTGATTAGCACTATACTAAGCAGTGAAATTAACACTCACTATTAAACTCTTATAAGATGACAATTAAAAAGATCACTTTCTTCATGAGAATAAGATAATAATTCAATATTCTGTTGCAGCAGCTTAAATAATCTCATTTCCTGAAAAATAGAATTCATCTAGTGATTACAATTTAAAGGACAGGGATCCGGTAACAGCCAGAAAGACATTGTAGCTAAACACTAATAGAGTTTCATGGCTATTGCTGGCGCAACAGTTATGGAGGTAATTATGTGACAACAAAATTATTTCTGTCTAAATTGGATGATATGACATACCTGATGAATTTTTAGGTCATATAATTAAATGAGGGTTTCCATAATAGAAAAAATATATTGTCTTTTTACTGCACTCTCACCGTAATTTTGGATCATCTCTTAAAGAATTGACTTTAAATTAAATATAAACATATATAAATAAATAAATGAATTTTAATTTCTGTATTGCTTTTAACTATCTTGGCGTTTAATGGGTTAAATAGCGCCAATTGCTTTTTACGACAACTTTAAAACACAAGTACATATTTTTATAAAGATGCTTAGTTTAAGTTATAAAAAGACAATTTTCATTAAAAAAGTAAAGTGAAATGATATATTGCTACATCAAAATTTCATGAACTAAGATTAACAATTAAAAAAAATGCACACTACGAAACAAATACTTCCATTGAATAATGATAACTGTGGCATCTACTTATTATTGTAAATATGATTAATTAGATTTTCTCGTAATTATTAGAATTGCTCAAAACAGCATATAAAAGCTCCTCTTGGACAAGAGTCAGTCTAATTGTCAATCTAATATTTAATCGAATAACGTTTCATCGGTTAAAGTTTAATTGAATAAGACATTGTAGCTAAACCCAAATAGAGTGGCATGGCTATTGCTGGTGCAACAGTTTTGGTGCTGGTTATGCGGCAACAAAATTATTTCTGTCTAAATTGGATGATATAACATATCTCATAAATTTTCAAGTCATTTATTTATAACACGGTTTACATAAAAAATAAAAAAAACTTTCAGAAAAATATATTGTCTTTTTACTTGCACTCTCACCGTCATTTTGGATCATCACTTAACGCATTGACCTTAAATTTAATATAAACAGATTTGGCAATTATAAAAATTTTAAAGAGAATCTCTTAAGTTAAAAAAAAAAACATCAACAACGTCATTAAAGCTTTGGCACCCAAAACTGGCACAATAACCTGTTACGGTTATTGGCTAACTTTAAATAAAAATAAATTTTATAAAAAATTTTTATTCACTCAGCTTTTTTAAGTTCATTGCACAGGTTTTAAAAAGCCTCAACCTTCTGCATTTTTATAATTAATAATAATAAAACCTCATAAATAACGTAATAACATGGAAAAAACTATGAAATTTAAATTATCATAATAAATATTTAAATAGTGGCGGTTAAATAAAACAATAGAATTGTTTCTTCTAACAAAGCCAATTATGATTTGCACAAATAAATAATTAATTAGCATTCAATTAACAATAATTTTGTAGTCAGCACTTGTATATATTTTGCTAGCATTTAAGAAGTTAATGTTAATTATAACAACTATAACTACAAAAACTCTTAAATAAGTTGGTAAGAGTATAGGCCCAACTATATTATGCATATGCTGGCTTAGGGCAAATTAAGCAACTGTGCAAAAACCTAATAATCATATGTGGCAAGTTTCAAGTTTTCGTACAAAGTTTCATCAAATATCATTTGCTTAAGCAAAGTACGAAACTGATCGCACATTCCGTTCGGAAACAGCTGATGAACAATGCAAGTGTTATAGATGTATTAGCAAACAAATTTCAATGGAGGACGAAAGCGAAAAAATATTTTATCTAAATTTAATAGAAAAAGTACAAAGAAAAAATTGCTTATATGACAAAAGAGACGCATTTTATTATAACGGTAATTCAAAGGAACGAGCATGAAAAGAAGTAGCATAAAAATGCAGTAAAAGTGGTAATACCTTAAAGAATTTTGTTTGCGTTTTTCATTTTAATACTGGTATGAATTATATAAAGTCTCCTAGTACAAACACAGATGGAAGTTACTATGGGAACGTTTCTGCAAGGAAATGAAGAGGATGGAAGCTCTATCAGGCAGTGGAATAAGCTTTCTCGCACCCCGCCGGTATAAGCATTTATATTGCATATTTTTTACTTTCTTACAATGTGAATCTTTATTTTGTAGTACTTGTGATAACGTTAAAGAACTAGACTCAACCTTGGAGTTTAATAAGTTAAGGGCCTTTAAGCATTTTAATTTCTTTTCCATTTTTTTAACACACAATTTGTAACAAAATTTAATTTTTTATTGTTTATAAATTCAATGACGCACAGAGTTCCATTTTTAGTACTTTTGGGCCAAATAAGACAAACAGCGAAATATGCGTAAGTTTTCTTTCGTAATTTTCTTAAAACTGTAAAAAAAATTATAAATTTCTATAAGGATAGTATGAAGTATACAAAATATGATTATAAAACTCCTTTTTGTTAATAAATTACATTTATTTAAAAAGATTTTATTTTTTTGCAAAAGTACAAATAAAACAAATATGCAACTGTGCATAATAATTTCTATATTTATGTAAGTACAATATAGCCACCCAAAAGTCTGCAATGATTTGCTTAAGCATTGGACAGCCTTTTCGTTAAATTTTTGACATTAGCTTAAGCCAGCTTGTGCATTATAGTTAAGCCTTATTACATTTTAATAAAAATTTGTATAGATTAAAGCATCATATAGAAAATAATGGATGGGCAAATTTGACGTTAGTAAATTGGCTTAAAACAAATTGACAGTTTTAGATTTATTGATGGCATGGTCGATCGGCTTTAATTTTTAAATGGGTTGAACTTTATAAGCGTGAAAATAAAGATCTTAATCCAAAATGTTGCTTAAAGTGCCTATAGCAGTGCCCAATTGATGCAAACGTCGACAAGTTGATGTTCCAAGCTCGTTCTCAACAATTTGTTGTACGACGGCTATTTTTGTATCACAACGGTTAACAAGAGAATGTTGTTTTGGTCTATTGTCTGTAAAAATAGCATGAACCTCAGTATTGGCTATTAAATTATGGACATCGGTCTTAGAAGGAGCCTGAATACAAAAAAACCTGCTCGAGTTCTACGAAGTGATATTCTATGCTTAAAATTTTTTAACTTTTTACGAAATAGATATCAAAAGATGACAGCTCAATTCTTGAAATTGAAATTTAATTACTTGACAGACAATTTATTTTCTGACCTCAAATTTGTCCATTCTGTACGAATTTTTGAAAGATCACTCTCTCATTTCTGAATGTAAATGAAGTTATATATTAAAAAATCATTACAAGACTTAATTTATTATTATAAGACTTTAACTTATTTCACTTCCAATCAATATGATTAAATAGAGACCAAACGAAGTTCTTTAAGAAGGACCACAAATATGTTTTATTTTAATACTTTTTGAATATTTTGGGAGCCTGGAAAAGAAATATGAATAAACACCCAACAACAAATTGTGTTTACGAAATCCTGTGAGACTGGTACGTATAACAAACCTACTAGAAATTATCTCTGCAAAATTGCGTGAGCGAAATTATATGAGAGCGGGTTGTATACTGAGAGCGGGTCGTAATGATACAGCTCTCCATACGAAATTTTGCTTTTAAATGATGACCATTCTATATAATTTACATTCTTTGAATAAAGTCGTAGACGAATGTTAAAACAACATTTTATTTATTCGTGATTCAGTTGGCAATACAGAGCTCTAGTTATTAATTATCAACTCTGACTGTCATATTATTTTTAATGTTTTATCATCAAAGTTGTTCGATATGTGTGAATAATGATAAATGTTTAATAAAAAACAATAAAAAATCAGAAACTCAATAATTTTTAAAGACATTTAAACTAAAAATAAAAAAACATAAGAAAATTAAATAAATAGAAAAACAAATTAGTATAAAAAAATAATAAAAATTTAGAAATAAAACATTAAAATCTTACTAGGGGTTGCTTGCCGTCTTCTCATGATGCCGTTGTAATAACCAAATCAAACTGATACAATTAAAATTTTGTTAAAAATTTTAAAATTTTATTTAAAATAAAGACGAAACACGAATTTATACACAAATAAAAAGCCAACTTTTTTTGTAAACTGATGAATGCTTGATTTATATTTAAGGCTGCAATAAAAGAGAAAAAGAAGAAAAATAAAAAAACAATAACCAAAAAAAAATACAAAATAAAAATACAATTTTAAAGAAATTAATTTTGTCAAAAGGCAATAAAAAATTTATAGTTTAAAAATATGCATTGAAGATGTAGTTGCCAGGTTAAAATCGTCAAACATAGAGGAATAATACGTTAATGCCAAGTTTGTGGTTGTTAGAAGAAAACAGGAAGAAGAAAAATAAAAAATAGTAAACAAAAAAAAAATACAAAATAAAAACACATTTTTAAAGAAATTAATTTTGTCCAAAAGGCCCCAAAAAATTTGTAATGCAAATAAAAAGCATTGAGCATATAGTTGCCACATTAAACTTAATTAAAATCGTTAAAATAGAGGAATAAAACGTAAATGCCAAGTTTGTGGTTTCCAGCCATTGCAGCCGCTTGAATACAAAAAAGGACAATATTTTAGTACGTACAAAGTTCTTCAACAGAAAGTTCTTAGAGAAAAGTTGAAAACAATCGTTATGTGAGCAGTAAAATCGCTGTAGCCAATTGAGGTCAAAGAAATAATATCTTTACATTTTTTTAGAATTTTCCTGGGACCGAAATTTAAAGCCATAAAACTTTACGGTGAAAGTGTAGAAAGATCAAAATTGCCTCTTGGATAAAGTCGTGCTAAATGTTATGTTTTGAAATTTTTTTTACATCCTACAACCTTCTAGTTGAATTAAAAGAAAAATGATTTTGAGTGAATAGTAAATATTACCAAACGGTCGCTGGCTTCTGGTACTGCAACTATTGGTGGACACCACTTTCCTAAAACAATAAAAGTCAATTACGATATCGTAAATGCCTTTAACACAATAAAATGGTTATGTGATCAAAGCGTTGTTATAGTAAGTGTTAAAAGTTATGCTTTTAAAAGTTTCATACTTGAAAAAAGTACACTCCTTACGCCTGTGTACTCGTCCGAGTACAGCTCTAGAAACATGTTTCCAAGAACTTTTTTCAACCTTTTTGCTTTTTAGTCTTTATTTCTTAAGCGTATTTGAATATACATAAATTTCTGCTTTGTTTCTAACTATATTCGCGTTTAATGGGTTAAATATCGCTTATTACTTTTTACAATAACTTAAAAAAAACAAGTAATATTGTTATGAAAGTGCTCAGTTAAGGTTATAAAAAGATCATTTTCACTACAAAAAGTAAAGTGAAATGACATATTATTACATAAAAATTCCATGAACTAAGATTAACAATTAGAAAAAAAGAAGGCACACAACCAAACAAATACTTCTATTGAACAATAACAACCGTGTCATCTAAATGAAAAAAGTACACTCCTTACACGCCTGTGTACTCGTCCGAGTACAGCTCTAGAAACATATTTCCAAGAACTTTTTTCAACCTTTTTGTTTTTTAGTCTTTATTTCTGAAGCGTATTTGAATAAACATAAATTTCTGCTTTGTTTCTAACTAATTCGCGTTTAATGGGTTAAATATCGCTTATTACTTTTTACGATAACTTAAAAAAAAACAAGTAATATTGTTATGAAAGTGCTCAGTTTAGGTTATAAAAAGATAATTTTCACTACAAAAAGTAAAGTGAAATGACATATTATTACATATAAATTCCATGAACTAAGATTAACAATTAGAAAAAAAGAAGGCGCACAACCAAACAAATACTTCTATTGAATAATGACAACCGTGGCATCTACATATTGTAAATGTGATAAATTGAAGTTTTCTAGTAATTATTAGAACAGCTCAAAACAGCATATAAAGGCTCCTCTTGTGCAAGAGTCAGTCTAATTGTCAATCTAAAGTTTAATCGAATAAGCTATAATCGATTAAGGTTTAATTAGTTAAAGTTCAATTGAATAATGTTTAATCGAATAAACTTCAATCGAATAAGTTTTAATCCAAAAATGTTATAGAGAAACAGTTATAGAGCAGTCAGTCAGAGTCAGTCTAATTATTAATCTAATGTTAAATCGAATAAGCTTTAATCGAATAACGTTGAATCGGTTAAAGTTTAATCGAGTAATGTTAAATCGAATAAGTTTTAATCGAATAATATTTAATCCAAAAAGTTTTAATCGTAAAAGTTTTAATCGAAAAAGGTTATAAAGCAACAGTTATAGAGCCGTCTAATCGCGAACATGATCGAGTGAAAAGACAAAAGTTGATACAATAGCTTTTAGGTGTTGAAGTGGTAAGTTACCATCGTGTATTTATTTTTTGTGTGTATAAACGCGAAAAGTAAATAGCTCGTGTAAATAAAACTCTAAAAAGTTGTGTGCAACTATTTTGCGATAGAAAAAACTCAAGAAACTAAACTTTTATTAAAGGAAAAAAAAATGTGATTAATTGTATATTGGCTTGGGGGAAATTTTGTGATATTTGGAAAAACAAAAAAATTTATCTTGAAAGATTTTAATCAATTAATGAGGTGTTTAAAAAATATCTTTAGTACGCTTTCATAAAAATAATTAGGCAAATCGCTGTCCATTCTGTTAAAAAAAATGCTAGTATTTCCGTTAAGGTTCTACAACAAATTGGGTAATAATTATTAATTATGGCACATTATTCGGGTAATTGATTTCTAAATAAACGTATAAAAAATTTTATGAGCTTTTTTTATTAAGCAAATAGTGGAAAAACACACATGTTTTTATTCTGTTTTATTTTTCAACGTACAAAAATATTATTTAAGTTCGATGCAGGTAATAAGTCCAGACTTCCTAATAAGTTTTTATTATTGTTTAAATAAATTACTTTAATATGATCTCATTATTCCATTGAGTCACTTCTTGAAACTTGAAAATAGGCAAAAAGTCTTAGAAAACCCATTCTAAAGAATAGAGTGAATGTTGTAAGTTTTTGCCATGGTAACACCAAAAGCAACTAAGCAATGTCTTGATAGTTTCGTTTAAGCATTTTGTACTGCAAAGCGTAAAATGTAGTCCTATTGTTGTCGATACATTGTTTGTCTGTCTGTGGGACTTTAATAGCTAGAAACTTGAAAATTTCATAGAAGTTATTCACATTGTTGCGTTTATTCCTTCAATCCATTAATGCCTATCCGCAGATCATCTCGTACGATTTTACCCAAATTTGTAAACATGTTCTGGTTGCCCTTAGAACTTGGGTGGAGTAACAAAAAAATATTTTATCTCCTTACATACCCGAAACAGTATTTAAATACACAATAGGGTAACGAATTCCAACAACAAATATCCTGCGGCAAAAAACTGTTCACCATTTGTAACAACAAATGTTAAAATAATATATGAATTATAATATTTTAATATAACACGTTACCATACCTTGCCACAAATTCATTCTTATGGGTCAAATCGACAATCTTGATGGGGCTGAGCTCAGGCTACCATCGGGGTCGCAGGTGGCGGATAGCGATTAGTTGCTTTTATGCAGCCCCCGACCAAGAGCGACAAGAGTGGAGGGTACGTACAAAAAATGCGTTCTGATACCCAAAGAAACTCATGTGACAGGGCGAGTAGGCGTCGCCCTTCGAATAGGCGCCTGCGGAGCTTAACTGATAGATTCAGAGGGCGAAACTACTATTTATGCCGACCTCGCAATGACATGGAATTACGATACTGGAAAACGATTTTGAATGGTATGATTTGGGCTGACGGCTGTGGCATTCTGTTACTTTAGTATACGGGAGTGACATCCCGTAGAAACGGCTCTCAGGCTAATGTCACAGCCGCCTTCCGTCCTAGTAAAACCTTGGCAGGGACTTGGAAAACGCTCTGCACGCTGTAACCGTTGAGTTGGTTTTGTAGGTTTAGTTGATATATGATCCTAATTAGTGCCTGACCTGGCTCTGAACACAAGTGCCCATAAGGTCTTGTGTCAACCCTCGCGAGGACCTCACTGCGTGCAAAGGGACCCTCGGGGTCAATTCACTGGCAACTACATAACGGGTGCAGACAACGAATTCGAGTTGGGACCCATACAGGAAAAATGACAACCCTAATAACAACCCCCAAAAACATCGATAGAAGAGAAGTGGGAGCTGTCTTAAGAAGCAGCTCAAAAACGAAAAAATCTCCGACTAGGGCGGTACCACCACCCGTAGAAGCCGGGGAGAACAGAGAGGAAATGGTCCTTGACACTCCTCAAGGAGCGGCTGATTCGGGCAACAGGCCCTCAGCAGAGGCTGCGACTTTCAGCTCGCCCAGGCAGGAGTTTATTCTCAGGGTGAGATGCTCCGAGGAAGAGGCCTACGCTGACTGCAGAAAGGTGCTTCGGAAAATACGGCTAGCGGTAAATAAACAGAGGAACATCAACATGGATGTTCAAAACGGAGTTTCAGAACTAGAAGAGCTCATGGATGTCATATCGTATTACCGAGGAAGCTGGAAAAGAGCAGAAAAGGAAAGGGAGGAAGATAAAATCCGGACAATGCAGAAGGATGCTGCTGTCAGGGAGAAGGTCAAGAAGGCAAAGGTGGCTGAAAACGCGACAACACCCTCGACCCAGCAGGGTAAACGGGGCGCAGCTAGCCCAGCGGAGCGAAACCGTCCCGAAAAGCGGCTAAAAGGAAAAGCTGATCAAAGCAGCGCAAAAAGAAAGGAGGACACAAATAAAGGAGAGCCTAGGCCAACCAGTGACAGTAAGAGGCCACAAAAGGAACAACTAAGGCCAAGAAGACCTAAGAAGCGGACAGATGCCGTTATTATAAAGCCACAAGACGGCCATAGTTATGCTGAAGTGCTCCGAAACTTAAGACAAAAGGTAAGGCCAGAGGAGACAAACGTCGCAGTTCGGTCTATCCGAAAAACCAAATCGGGAGCTATACTGCTCCTAATGGGTAACGGAGGAAGGAAGGATGAGTTCCGCGATTCCATCAAAGGCACTCTAGGACAGGAGGCCATAGTGGAAGATAGAAGGCCCAAGGCCACTATAGAGATACAAGACCTCGATTCTCTCTCTACGGAGGAGGAGGTAGCTGTCGCTGTGAATAAGGCGTCAAGTGCGGATAGAGCGGAGATTACGGTCCGACTAACGGCCACGAACAGCAGAGAACAGAGAAGGGCTTTTGTATCTCTACCGGTCGCAAAGGCGAACGAACTACTGAGGACGAACAGAATAAGGATCGGGATGACGAACTGCCGGATTAGATTCCGCGAGGAGATAAAACGTTGTTTTCGTTGTTTTGGAGCGGGCCACTTTCAGTGGGAGTGCAGGGGCCCCGACAGAAAGGGCATGGGACTATGCATAAGGTGCGGCCAAAAGGGCCATGGGCTGAAACAGTGCAAGAACCCTCCTAGGTGCTGCATCTGCACGGATGAGGGAAACAGCTCGACGGACCACATGCCTGGCTCTAGGAGCTGCAAAAGCGGAGGAAACCGAGCACCCTGAGGATATTGCAGGCGAACATGCATAGAGGAAGAGTCGCGCACGCTCTGCTGCCTCAGATATCTATCGAGCAGAGAACGGACATCATAATGATTAGCGAGCAGTATTGCAGATGCACGAATGGACTATGGTTTGACGACGAGTCAAAAACTGCGGCAATATGGCTCCCGCACAGTAGTTGCGCACGGGTCAGAGGAAATGGCAAGGGGAACGGCTTTGTATGGATACAATTGGAGAATGTCACGGTGGTGAGCTGCTACCTCACACCTAGTGACAATATTGACGATTTCGGAAGGAAGATCGACGGTATTGAAGACCTCGCAAGGAACATTGGAGGCAATATCTTAGTTGCGGGAGATTTTAACGCCCGGGCAGTGGAATGGGGAATGCCGATGACTAACTCCAGGGGAAGAAGGATACTCGACATGGCTGCAAGGATCGGACTAATTGTTGCGAATGTGGGAAATACGCCCACGTACAGACGTCCTGGATGCGATGGCACCATCCCTGATATAACGATGGTATCTGAAGGGATCGCCGGTAAAATAGGAGGATGGAAAGTGCTAGAAATATACACGGGTAGCGACCATCAGTATATTTCTTTTTGTATAGAGGACAGCGGCACTGCTCCCGCAAATAGCGCAAATGGGTCCACCCGTAGGTGGAACGTGAACAAATTGGATGTCTCGGCATTATTGGCTGAAATTGATAGACAAACGGAAGCAGCGGAAAGCGCAGGAGAGAGCGATGCTAGTACAACCGCAAGCAGGATCATGTCCATTATTACTAGCGGCTGTACCAGAGCGATGCCGAAGCTGACGAAACCGAGGAACAATAAAACTGCGGTGTACTGGTGGAACGACTCAATAAGTGCAGCTCGGAGTAACTGTATTCGTCACAGGCGTATATATACAAGGGCCAGGCGTAGGGGCGAGGCTGACGCGGAACGCCTGCAATACAAGGAGGCAAGGAAACAGCTTCGAAATGCCATAAACAAAGGAAAAAAGGAAAAATGGGAGGAACTAAGGAAGGACATAGACCGGGATCCTTGGGGCCTAGGATACAGAATAGTCATGAAGAAGCTGGGCACGCAAAGGCCAGTGGGAGACATGGATGACGAAACCATGTTAAACGTAGTGGAGACGCTCTTCCCGAGACACGAGATAAGGGAGAGAGAGGCGGAAACTGGGCGGATTACCAACGTGCCCCTTTTTACGGTGGAGGAATTGAAAATTGCCTCTGGCGGCCTTCGGAACAGGAAAGCGCCTGGCCCGGATGGAATCCCAGCTGAGGTCATGAAGGAAATAGCGGACAAGCGCCCCCAGCTGTTGCTCGGAATGTATAACAGCTGCTTGGAATGGGGCATATTTCCAACCGCATGGAAACGGCAGAGACTTGTTCTCATTAACAAGGGCAAGGGCGACTTGACGTCGCCCTCCTCGTTTAGGCCGCTGTGCATGCTGGACACGGCTGGCAAGCTGATGGAGCGACTGATAAAGCGAAGGCTTGAACAAGCCATCATCGCGGGAGGAGGACTATCACCTAGGCAATACGGATTTCGTCCAGGGAAATCCACCATCGAGGCCATAAAGGAAGTGGCAGATGTATTCACGACGGCACAGTTGAAGAACCGCCATAGCAGACCTGTGGTTCTTTTGGCCACTCTGGACGTTAAGAACGCATTCAACAGCCTCAGATGGGCAGATATTCTGAGCGCTTTGGCAGGCGATTTCAAGCTGCCAAAGTACCTTATGAGGATAATTGGAGACTATCTTAAGGACAGAGTGCTGATTTACAGCACGACCAGTGGCATCAGGAGAATGGAGATTACCTCGGGAGCTGCGCAAGGCTCCATATTAGGCCCCGATCTATGGAATGCAAGCTACGATGGAATACTGAAGATGGATATGCCTGAGGACACATTTTTAATTGGATACGCTGATGATATTGCGGCAGTCATTCAGGCGAGGACCACAGAGGATGCTCGACGTAAATTGCGACAAGTCATGATGAGGACCAAGACATGGCTTGACTCACACGGTCTGCAACTTGCTGCGCATAAGACAGAGCTTCTGCTGCTCACCAGGCGACAAATCCCTGTCGGGATAGATGTTCCGCTAAATGATATGGTGCTGCGCACAAGGAGGATGGTGAATTACCTCGGGGTAAGACTGGACCCAAAGCTGACATACTGGGATCAGATCCGATACTCAGCATCAAAAGCGGCGAAGATAGTGTCACAACTCTGCCGACTTATGGCGAACATCGGGGGACCCAGCGCAAGTAGGCGAAGGCCACTGATGGAGGCCTACAACAGCATCCTACTATATGGGAGTGAGATCTGGGCGAGGACATTGAGTGTTAAGCGCAGGGCGAGGGCATTACTGTCAGTGCAGAGAACAGCGGCATTGCGGGTCGCTTCTGCTTACCGCACTGTATCCGCACCTGCTGTCCTCGTAATAGCGGGAATGCGGCCGATAGATCTGCAGGCGATAGAACGGGAGAGAATCTACTACGCTAAACGGAATAACTCCCTATCAGCACCCGAAGTGGCTGCCATAAAACGGGAAACCATGGAGAAATGGCAGATGCGATGGAGAAGTGAGAACTACGGGAGATGGACATACCAAATGATCCCGGTTTTGCATAAATGGATATGCAGGGAGAACGGAGAGGTAAATTACTACCTAACGCAGATGCTATCTGGACACGGATACTTCTGTAAGTACCTGCACGATATGGGGAAGTGCAGCACTTGCTTCTGCATTTACGAGGATGACGATGTGGTAGACGACGCCGATCACACTTTCTTTAAGTGCCACCGCTGGGATGGATACCGCGCGGAGATGGAGGCACAAACTGGGCAGACGACAGCAACGAATATAGTGGACAAAATGGTTAGCAGTCGCGAAAACTGGACTGCCGTAGCGAACTATGTGGAGCGAGTACTTCGCACGAAGAAACGTGACCTAGACATGGTGACGGTGAACCAGCACTAATTTAGTGCTCAAAGTGGGTACCTGGACGCAGGCTTGGTACGACAGGGCCAGACTGGCCGGATTGGGATCCTCCCCGAGGTCATGCGAGAGCGGTACCGGGGAGGTCAGCATATCCCAGACTTAAGGTGGGTTTTTAGCCGGTAGCCGTAACGGAGTCCGGCATACGGCGGAATGACGATTCTCGCCAGATACGTAATGTATTTTCCCATCTTACACCCAAAAAAAAAAAAAAAAAAAAAAAAAATGGGTCAAATCGACAATCTCTGCGATGTGCGATGATGAAATAATGTATTTCAAGGGAGAGAGATTCAAACAATTTTTACACGTTAGATAAGAATCAAGTCGTACTATTGAATAATTTGATAAATAAAAAAATTCTATTTGGAGTATTGTTTTTGCATACTACAGCCGGCATTTATGCAAAATGTTTATCAAGGTAAACCCAATTTTGTTTCGTTATAAGTACTGGTATTTGGCGTTTGACGAAGGCTATTTGTATTAGCTAATTCCATACGTCGGTGCATCGGATCAGATTGATTTCAACTTACAGTTATCGCTTCCTTCGCATGTGGTCACGTTTAGTATTTTTTTATTATCCATAAACTGATGACGTGCCTGGCAAATGACGGGTTTTTCTGGGCTAACTAATTTTAATTTTTAAATAAAAACGTAAATCATCAAATTCTGCCTCTACACTCGGTTACGTTCATAACTAAACTGTTCTTTGCCCAAGAGACGAAGTCTTTATATACTGTTTTTGGTGGTTCTAAATTTACTAGAAAACTCTATTTAATCACATTTACAATATATAACGTAATATCATTATTCAGTGTAATTGTTTGTTTGCTTGTGTTTTTTTTCTGATGATTAATCTTAGTTCATGAAATTTGAATGAAGCACGTTGTCGTTTTTGTTTTGTATTCGTAGGATTTCTTAGAAACATCTTGATTTGTAAACTTTACTTTTTAGTGATAAATTATCTTTTTATAATTTAAACCAAGCATCTTCGGAACAATATTATGGCCGCTACAGCAACGTAAATTTCAAGTATATGGTTTTATTTCTAACTTCTTATAGGCAGGTACTTGCAATTTGCAGTAGGAACAGCAAGTCTTCCCATTGAATTTTTAAACAGATAACCTCATCTTTTAAACGATTCTAGACAGACAATTGGAATAGTAATAAGTATTAAAAGTAAATCTGAAGAACTAAAGTGATGCTAAAGACTATATAGTTTTATACGCATTTTCCTATCTTTAGAACCTTAATAGGCAAACAAGTTCAAGCATATCCCATAATACACGGAACCGAGCCCTTGATTCAATTTAAACTTTGCTGATTTATTACTTTCCTGTCTCCAAATTAAATAATAACATATTTTAGTATTAATCAAGAAAACACTTTAGCGAAAACGTTAACAGCACCAACATTAAATCGCCCCTTCACCGATTATTGATGTTAAATGTGTTTGAATGATATTCTTATCACAATGCAAAATGTTTTTTCTCCTATCCCTGGCACTTGGTTCACACATTTTAACAATACACACAGTCACCTAAAAAAGTAAATATACAAGGAACCAAATATTTTTAAGTTTTTAAGAGTTTTATACCATATTTTATACCTTGGCTTCTATTCCTTATTTATCTACGTTGTTTATAATTTAATCCACAATAAGTACTTTTCCCACAACTAAAAATAACATTTTTTTTATTTTTTCCCCATTAGAATTTGAATTATTTTGGATTAGCTTTTGTTTTCTAGCAAGAAAAAATATATTGTATTTTCTTAGAATAAAATAATGACGACAACTGTTTCTGAAATCTAGCGAAGGATTAACTGGCGAAACGCATTCTTTTTACTCGTAATGGAGAAATTTTTAACAAATAAAAAAAGGCATTTAGTCAGTCCTTGGTAAAGTGTATACATAAAAATGACAAAAACTGCAAAAAAACCGAATATCAAATAACGTTGTGAAACATTTATTTTTACTAGCCTCCTCTTTCATCATGGTTTAAAGCGACACAAATGCAGTAAAGAAAATACTGTTTAGTTTATGTTATAAAAAGACAATTATCACTAAACAAAAAGTAAAATAAAATTACTTATTCTGTATGTTTTAAATCAAGAAGTTTCTTAGAAATCTTATGACCATAAAGCAACAACAACATGCTACATTCAAATTCCATGAACTAAGATAAACAATCAGAAAAAACGAAATGAAAATATACAGCCAAACAAACACCTACAGTGAATAATGATAACTGCGTCATCTAATAGCCTGTTTCCACGACAATTTGAATCTCGTGTTTCGCTCTCTGAAGCAAGTTTATGAATCATGCTGTTTACACAAGTTGAAGAACAACAACAACAGTTGAAAAACAACAGAAGATATCGTTCTTGCCGCGATAGCATTAAGTATAATTTTTTTCCTATCCATTTTTTTTTAGTTTTATAAAATTAAAATTAATTAACACACCCACAAAACAATTATATTTTTTAAGTTTTCACTTTTAACTTTGTTTTGTTTGTAATTTTTCTTTGTTTACAAAAATGTTTAATTTTGATAACTAGTGCAGATAAACTTACGATAAAAAATAGAGAAGAAAGGATTTTTCCTTGATTCGCAGCTAAATTCAATATGAATCTACCAGCTTCGTTCTCAAAATTTTGTATGGCGAAGCAGGTTGATTCGCTAATGATTGGGGTGTGAAGCAAGAATAGAGAGCGAAGCAGGTGCCGTGGAAACAAGCTATAAGCGATGAATTAATGTTTTTTAGTTAATTCTAGAACCTGCCAAACAAGGCAAGGCTCCTTCTCTTGGGCAAGAATCAGTCTAATTGTGAACGTCATTGAATGAAGACATAAAAGTTTTATTAACTTTTTTTAGTTCTATTTATTTGCAGTCTATTTTCTAAGGATACATTAAGCAAATCTATTAAATTTTACAAGGGACTCCAGTGAGCTCAATAAAAGCAAAAAGAAAAGAAAAAACAATAACTTATATAAATTTTCTTAATTAACGTTCGCAAAATTCATTCAGGAAGATCCAGTACGTGATATTGCTTCAGTCTTTTTATTTCATCACTGTCATTCAGAAGAGTAATAGCGAGTAGGTTTGAATGATTACTCAATCTTTTAAAATATCTGTCACAGAACTTGGCAATCTCTTCCTTAACCGTAGGTGTATCAAAATCGCTATGAATATTTATGTCCTGATAAACCATGGAGCGCTAGTAATTGTTCTTAGCATTTTGGACTGGTATCTTTGAAGAATTTCAATATTTGAGTTGCTAGTGGTTCCCCAAAGTTATATGCCGTAAGTCTAGACTGGTTTTATTATAATTTTGTTCAGCATGTCAAGCTAGATTTGGGTCCAAAAGGCCAATACATTTTCTTTGGCTTGTTAAGTTGTTTTCTTTGCTCTTTCCAAGTTAACCTTCTATCCAGGCAAAGACCTACGTAGTTTACATTATTTGATTGTGGAAAAGTTGATCGATTTAAGGATACTGGTGGGCAGTTATAAAAGTTACTTGAACAAATTTATCTGTGTTGGCCTTAATATTCCATTTATTTAACCATTTCTCTACTAGGTTCAAACAGTTTTGTAAAATATTAGACGCTTCTAAATGACAATCTTGCGAAACCATAATAGCACTGTCGTCGGCATATGTTGCTATGGTTGTGTCATTTGTAGTTGGCATATCGTACATAAAAGCGTATATAACACTGGCCCTAACACGCTTCCCTGTGAAACGCCAGATTGAATCCAGCCAAAGACAGATGTTTCAATCTTGACTCTAACGAAGAATTTTCTTACAAGTAAATAAGATCTTAGTATTACGTAAAAAGGAGCTGGTAGCAAATTTTGTATTTCAAATAGTAAGGCAGAGTGCCATACTCTGCCAAAAGCTTTTTGTATATTAATGAACACCGCACTACAGTATTATTTTCGTTTCATAGCTTACATGTAACGTCCACAATTCTGTGACACTGTTCTGGTGTTCCGTGCTTATGTCTGAAACCAAACGGATGCTCTGGTATCATGTTTTGCACCTCTAAAATCGGTAACATCCTTTCTTGTAGTAGTTTTTCGAATAGCAGAAAGTATTGATAGTATGTTTTAACTTTGATTATTTTTTAAAAGGTACGAATATTCTTGCGGGTAACTGTACTCATGCATCCATACATATGTTTCTAGTAAAAATATTTACGTATGTTTCTGAGTGCTTTTTATAATAATAAGAAAGCATTGGTGCCATGTAGTGCGAAAAAATCTGGGCCTTAAACACTATTAATTGCCAACTTGCGACACAAACAGTGAATGAGGAATATTAAACTATTTTTATGGCATGTTTTTTTTATTATATTTTGCTAGAAGTAGTCATAGTCGAATAAAATTTAAAAATACAATCTAAGAAGAATATAATTAAAATCTTTAGATCTACAATAGAATTTCTTAATGTAGGTTTGTCATTTCATTTGCACCTTTACCAATAATCCTACTCTAACGAGAAAGCATATATATATATTCGGAATCGAAAGGATTATCCATGGACCTCAAATATCCAGCGAAAATATTTTGTTTACCCATCTGTCAATTATCAGTTCTGAAGAATTTTTACGAAAGCCGAATAAGAAAGTTTTGACAAAATCTTATTGAGCTTAATTGAGCCAATTTTTTACATTATGAACGCAATCTTAACAACAAAAACGCAATCTTAACAACAAAAACGCCAATTAATAAATCCATGAAAAGCAACACAAACTTAATGTTCTATTTGGACCTACTTTCACATTCATTGCACAATGCTAAAATGAACTGCAAGCACAATAAGATTTAAAAAAGCCACTTATCGGTGGCTTCAGTCTTTCAAGTCCCTGAAAATAGATACACAAAATATTATTTCATTGAAGTTTATCGAATACACTTGCACATGAATTTTAAACAAAATGTTCGTTTCCCTATTATTCTCCTCTATGGATGACAGCTTTAATATGTGTAAGCACTTCTTTAAGGCAATGAGTTGCCAGACAATTTCTGAAATAGCATTCGCAAAAGAGACGCAGGATAGCTTTACTAACTGTAAAAACTGTAAATAAATTTATTCACACTTAAGCCGAAGTCATTATAGGTTTTAATTATATCCGGCTAAATATGGCAACTAGATTGCCAGATAGGTTCTCGATTGGAATTAGCAAAGGAGGCGCGGAAGAGCTACACCTGCAAACACATAAAGAAGGTCAGTTATATCAAATTTGAAATAAAATATATTGAGATTTTTTACAGAGCTAAAGAATTTTAAGTTGCCATCACTTTTTTAACTGTCAATAGGCCTACAGCCGCGCATATTAACATCGTTGAAAGCTGTTCAGCTGTTATTGACGCATGACTTAACAAACTTATAAACACATTTTATTACATATAAAACGTCTCCGAGTGTAAAGCGTAAAAGTGCACATTTTTCAGAATAACTTCTGCCCTTGTAATCTGAGCCTCTCATACATTGTATGAATCTATTTTAGAGTATTAAGATATAGGGAAGAAAGAACATTTACTTATCTACTTATAAACTCAGTTCGTTGTTACAAAAAAGGTCTTTTGAAACCCGACCGCTATTTACAGAACTCCTGAACTGCAGAACTCTTGAAAGCTAAGAAAACTGTTTGTCGATATTGTATTTAGGCGATTTCCTTGTTTTTAAAAAAGTAGAACAAAATTATTGAAAAAAGATATAAAAAACTGTGAACAAAAAAGGGTGATAGCTTTCCTACTTTAACGGATGTTAGCTGCTATTTCAACTGTTGTGCCTTCACCTCATCACGTTCACAATTAGTCCATCAGAGAGGTGGCCTTTATATATATTGAGCGTTGCTAGTATTTACTAGAAAACTTTAATTCATCGCATTTACTATAGATGGGCCGGCGCCCCAAAGTCTATTTTGGAGTTGCTGGGCCTCCTACAGGAGAGGACCAAGAAGCTCATTGAGGACAGTAGGGTATCCAACTCTATTGATTCTCTTAAGCATCGACGCATTGTAGGTTATATTTCATTGTTTTATCGTTACTACAATGGTAAGTGCTCTAATGAAATTAGGGAACTTGTCCCTGTTACTCGCACATTTTTGCGTTTGACTCGATCTTCGTTGAGAGTGATCGATTGGCCAGTGAATCGCACTACACATTACAAGGAGAATTCGTTTTTTGGCAGAACAGTTCGTATGTGGAATAAACTCCCTTCGGTGGTCTTTCCAGTCACTTTTCATGTGGGAAAATTCAAATCGAATGTCTACAAACACTACTCCCTCTTTCGTCCTCCCCATAACCTAATTTCCTAGTTCTGGTACAATGCATTTCATGAATAGGGGTCACCTCCTGACTGCTGGTCCGAACAAAAAAAAAAGGTGGCGTAGTCATTATTATTTAGTGCGGGTATTTGTTTGGCTGTGTATCTTCTTTTTTTATCTAATTGTTAATCTTAGTTCATGAAATACGAATGTAGCATATTGTTGTTATTTTATGTTTATTAGATTTCTTAGAAATTTATTGATTTGCTTATAGATGCAAGTAAGTTCATATTACCTTTTTTAGTGATAATTCTCATTTTATAACTTAAACTAAGCATTTTCGTAACAATATATAAGCGAGAAAGCTAATTGGTGTTTAAGCAAATATAGGAATCAGTTTTCAATTAAAAACATAGAAATGATTTTTGAGTTGATTAACATTTAAGTTTTTACGTGGTCTTCTTTTAGATCGATATACTTTATATGGCAATTTTTCAATTCTGTACAAGTCTTAGGATAAGTTTTGATAGGAAGATCACATTTCGAAACTTTTACCGCTGAGTCATTTTCTTTTACTTCGAAACAATAGCTAATATCATCTATCTATGATGAAAATATTAAAAGACGATACTTGAAGACTGTGTCTGAAAGAGGAAGAGGATGGTAGCTCACATGGTATGTGAATGCCTAATAAATGCTAACAATCAGAAGACATTCTATGATGATAAAGAAGGATGACAGTTAGCTGTTGAGAGTAAATGCTAGAAGGTAGCATGAGATTCAATGATAGTAAATCAGTCGAACATTACCAAGCCTAATGCTTCGACATTTTATGGTTACATTGTTCGTTGTGCTGTTTTTGAAAAGGATTCATTGTTAATATTTTTAAGAAATGAAATGCAATACATAATGAGGAAGCGAAACTTTAGGCGGAAATTAAAAAAAAAACAAAAAACACAAAATTTATAAAGGAAAGAGAAAGAGAGAAGCTGTTGTAGGTTCTTAATTTTAAACGAACAGATCTTTATGTTGAAAATTGACTGTATCCAGAGGTGTTTACTTACATATTTTGATTTGTAATTGTCTTGACGTAAATATAAAATATGTCAGTATAATTTCGCTTAAATTTTTCTATACATTTTTTTTAAGAACACAAAATAAATTATTAATTGTTACATCGATTAAATTAATTATCACACTTATAAATATTTACAATCAAGTCATAACTGATTACTAAACTCAATAAAAAAATAAATAATAAATTAGAAGGTTTTGTGGTAAACAGATCAGATCTCGACAAACGTAATAAAAACAATGAGCAATGATAATACTTAATGACACTTATATTTAATACACTTTAATAAGACTTATTGCATAAAAGTTATTTAATAAATTACAAAAAACGTCCTTGAAAGGGTTAAACAAATCAAATTTAAGAAATAAGTTTTGGATCAAAATTATAAGCAATTTTTATTTTATTTTTATTTCTTTTTTAAATCAAATATTCAATTAATCCGCATGTTGATAAGAAATAATTGCAAAAATTACTCACCCACCAACATTCACTCAATGAATGTGTCTCCTATAAGTCTGCATGTTTTCTTACTAAATGATTTTTCTTGTTTCAATCTTTTGCAAACTTGTGCAGCGTTAATGAAGTTGGTATCATACATTTCTCATTTCGTTTGTTACTCTAAAGCAGTGTTTGAAAGAAAAACAGTACGCTATCATAACATAGTGGTTAAAAACACAAATAAATACGCAATCATAACGTACTGTTCAAACAACTTAAATGTTTAACTTGTTTTTAGCGTTTGTGTATGTGTACGCAAACAAAATACCGTATACAACGATTGTTGGCTGATGAACACAAATATTAAAAATAACCTACTGATCTTTTTTAGCGTACTTTAGTGATTATTTTTTGGAACGCTGCCTAAACCCCGTCGGAATACGCACAATATATGCGTAAAAGTCAAATCTAAAAAGGGTGAACAATCTGTTCACCCTTTTTAATATACATGGAATACACATGTACATACCTGTATTCTATTTTTGCAATAATAAGGAATAGAAATTGTGGGACGCTAAAAGAAACTACGCAAACACTTAAAATAGTTAAAAGAACACAACGCAATCACTAAAAGTGCTACGTAAACTGTTAAAAACACAGTACACATAGATAAAAAGTTCACTAAGGTACGCTAAAAAAAAAGATCAGTACTTTACTTCAATGTTTGTGTTCATCAGTCAGAAATCGTTGTGTACGAAAAAAATTGTTGTGCATTTTGTATTTCTTCGGAAAAAATATATCTCTGTACTGATCTGTGCCTCCCCTCCCGGGGGGCACATTGATATATTTTGATGAAAATCCACCTTCGTTACATATGTCAACGGGGGAAAAACGGGAGCCAAGTTCCCTGAAGCCCCAGAGTTCAGCTAATTGGTTCTTTAGCTTTTAAGCTGTCATCTGTCTGATTATTGAGGTAGGACCTTCGGGAGTATCGTGGTTTTGCGGTCCTCATGAATTTTGATTAAGGGGCCAGGATCATCTCATCTTTACTGAGAACAATGGGTGAATGATCCGCATCCAGTGAGCATGCTTGTCATGTGTTCTGGACCAAGAGTTGGATAGTCTTCAGCTCTTCAGCAAGGAGTGGTGGTTGGCGACCCCGCTTTGAAACCTTCGAAATTGCAACTAGGAATAACCTGTTGCTAGAAATTAGTCTTCGGCTTCCTAGGGCACGGCGCACGCATCATATCGTCTTTGACCACCCTCGCGTTATGGCATACACACACTAGGTACTGACAAAAATCATGACAGCACAGAACACTAACGTAGCGTACTTTAGTGTTTCTTTGTCGAACATTGCTCTAAAGTATTCAATAGTGTTTTGATAAATTCGATAAATTTTTATACACGCACTATACGAAAGACAAAATTCTGAGATATGATTTACACAAAATCCGTAAGGTAAAAATGTCGTATTATTTTTTTATTATTTAAATAAAATATGGGGCAAATGTCCACCTATAGCATTTCGGCACGCGTCTGCTCTTTTTACAAAAGTTTTAAGCACATTTTGCATGCCATTTAATAATTAGAGAAACAATTTACTTTCCAACCCCATTATTAGCGATGTTTAATGGAAAAGGGTTTATAAGAATTTGGAAAACTCTTATAGTCAGGCAGTTTTAAGGCCCTATGGAAAATTTCCTGAAAAAGAGTCAATTCCAACTAAACGCGTTTAAAACTTAGTGGAGGCCGTAGAAAAATATTTATTCTTAAAACATATTAAAGTTAAAATTATATTTTAAGGTTATGTAGCCAAAAGGTAAATCATAACCCTTATGACACATCAAAATAGTATGATTGTAGCTGCCAAAACGATAATCAAAAAAGGAGAGTGCGCCTAAAGTGACGAGATTTTAACATGCAAGGCCTGTTCTTAGAAATCGTTATAGCCAAACAAATGAAATTTGGCCAATAAAATTATAACCTAAATACAAATTAAGGATCAAAAGGAAAACATTAGAATTTGTATGATTAATGCATTATTTTTCAAAAGCATTTTCTTTCGAATCAAAATGCAAAGTAATCCCGTGATTTCGGCATATGTAAACATTGCACATTGTACGGAACTCACCATATGTGATTCCATATCACACTCTGCTGATTTCTTTTAAAGATAGAAATATATCACAAAAGAATATTATTGCATGAACAAAGCAGACACCCGAAATTTTGAGTTATGACTCATTGGAGAAAATAGCGTTGATTACATTATAAGGGACAATAATTTATATCTAATTATTTGAAACGATTTTATTTATTTTCTTAATATCTATTTAAACTATTCTTTGCTGCCTGTACAAATCAGATACTAAAATTTTGAGATATGAATTGCTTTCTCGAGTAACTTTTTATTAGAACAAACAGTCATCCAAATGGCTGTGGACACAGTAAACTCCAGCCCATTTTTATCATTAAAATTACAAATAGGTTTTAATATTTAAAAAAGACTGATTTAATTAATTAAATAAAACCATCTTAATTTGTTATAATAATCTGAAGGGTGTTTAAGATTCATTATAGCCGATTATAAAGCTATCACAGTTATTGTTTTTTAATAACACCTATAAATACTTAATTTGTAGTCAAATTCCCAAAACCATACGTACATTTATTTTCACTGCACTCTGCTGCTGATTATCCAGTCATTTTAATTTTAATTTAAAATTGTTTTTATTTGAATTAAAAAGAACTTATTTTCTTAACAAAAACAATTTGGCGTATTCTTCGCCACATTTTTGTTCACTTAAAATTACAAAACTGAGCGCAGCAGACAAGCAGCCTTTAAAGTATTTTTTGCTATTCTTCTTCTTGTTGTATCGTGTAGTATTTAAAATGTAAAGGGAAACATCGATAAAAAATAGTAATAGATGAAAAACAAAAATTTTGATTTATTTAACGATCGACAGCGACTATTGAAACACGCTATTAGTTTTAAGCTTTGGTAAAAACAAAAAAACAATTCAATATAAATCTGCAGTTCCTGTTGGTAAACTAAGCTGCGCTAATCAAGTGAGTTATACCGCTCTATGATTTGTGATTATTACTACAAACGGATTAAACATTTCTTACTATTTCAGCATCTAATTTAATTCCACAAAACTGTCATTAAAAAATAAAAAATATAATTTTGTTTCGCGTTTTACGTACTTTAAAATTATTTTAAATTTTTATTGAATTTAAATAAATTCAAAAGTAAAATAATAAATTGACTTGCTGGGCTCACCATTACACTTCCGTTCAACCAAATAAGAAATATTTTCTTCGGTGTAAAACATCACAAAGACACTATTTATGACGACGAATATCAACAAAACTTAAAGAAATAATTGATAACCGGTACACATCTTCTGGTGCCAAATTAACCAGCTATTTCATATCTCTCCACTGGATGAATGTACACTTGTTACCGTGGATTACAATGGCATAGAAATTAAAATGTTAGACAAGCTTTGCTTTTTGGTCATTATATTTAAACAAAACTCATAAATTGATAACTTCTAATTTTTTGATAGCAATGTAAAATTAAAGAAATATGAAAATTAATGCTCGAATATTCACCCTTATTCTGTTTGGCGACGGCAACATCGTTCTTGATTTTGAGCCAATCAATACTAATTTGGTATTTCTTAACAGCCTTTAACGACGTTACCAATTTATCGATCATTTTAATAAAATATAACACACATATCTAATATTTTAGTCAGCTGATTCATTTGTGTACTATTTTTGATAAAATTGTTGTGAAAAAAAAAATTAAATCTGTGTTAAATTAAAAATCAAAATAAATTAAAATAAAAATGTTCAGCACATTTTTTTTACTTTAAATTTTAAGTCGCGCCAAATCTGTAAAGAGAATTTTGTCGAACATGTATTTGTAAATCACTCATTCTATTTGGTGGGCCAAGGGCTTTTAGAGCAGTTGCAACACTTTCCTCTTCGAAGTCCTTTGGCAAGTGATGGATTTTTTCCAATGCTTTCACCAATTTTTCAAATCAATTGGCGTTGGTAATTTTAATTTTTTCCATTTTCTATTTTATTTATACTTTTTTATATTTTATTTCGTATTCTTGTTTTTTTAATCTTTTTAAATTCTTGTTTATAACAGCACGACACCAAAATCACAGACGACATTATCAACGGCAATTTGAGGCAACATCAACGTCAAATTTTCTTACAGCATACCAAACATGTGTTGCCAGTCATCGATAAATGGCAATACTGCCAACGAGAATACAAATTTACAACAAACGATAAAAAACAGCATCGTCTTGTATTGCCGTCGCCAAACAGAATAAGGGTGATTATCTCGGGCAAATGTTTAATTTTAGCACGTCGGCAGATGTTCGCTCTTTACACAAATTTTTTTAGCAAATTTTGCAATAAAGCTTCGCTTATATCATAAATGCAGTGCCAAATTTCATCTTTCTGAGCGTCAGTTGCTTTTGGATTGTTTACGCAAACTGGATAATCCAGCGGCGTTAACGTCCGGCCAATTGTGGCCGGATGAGATTTTCTTCAGTACCTAGCTGTTTAAGCCATAGCCTGACGGTGGATCATACCACAACCCAGAAAGCCTTCGGATATGTCTATCCCCCAGTCACCCCGGGTCGCAACTCCGAGAGCTCGGAGCAGGCCGCAGCCCTATCTATCCAACTCCCGGTCCAGAACACATGCAAGCTTAATAAAATTTCAGAACCCAACTACCAGCATGCTCACTGAACCAGGACCATTCATTGTGTTCATTGTGAATGAACCGACCCATAAAACTCAAATGAGGGCCGCAAAACCACAACCACCACGATGCTCCCGAAGAGCCAACCTCAATAATCAGTCATAGAACAGCTAAAAGGCTAAAAAGCCAAAAAGCTGAACATTGGGGCTTACTGATTCCGGTGGAAATAAAGTGGTGTTGTTCAGTTGGCTCCTGCTAGCCTTTTAGGGGACTGGGGTTCCTTTTACCGCCGGTGACATATGTAATGACGGTAAGATTTCGTCAAACATATTAATGTGCCCTCGGGGGGAACCAATTGTGGCCAATTGTTATCATGATTAGGTAACGCAGAGAATTCAAGATGATGGCGTTTCTTTGCTCATTTTTGAAAAACTACAGGCCGCTAACCATGAACCGCACCAAAGGGTCACTGTCTTTGCATATAGATTTTGTGAGCCCCATATGCGATAATTTTGTTGATTTACATAACCGCCTGATTGAAAATCATCCTGATCACTAAATACGTTGTTTTCGTTCAGTTTTTCAAACAGCCAATTCACAAACGATCTTGGATTCTACTGTGAGCTTCGAATTTAGCGATTAAATTATGCAAGCTGTCTCAGAAGAAGTCTGATTGCGAAAAAAAAGCTGCTTGAATTTTACGAAGTGATGCAGTGAAATATTCACCATTTTGATAGTAAATTTTCTTAATTAAATTTCTTTGTTCAAGAGTGTAACGTTCCATGTTTAAAATTTCGCAACTTTTTTGCTAAATAAATGTGAAAAGATGACAGCTTAATTTTTGACATTTAATCATTTGATAGACAATTTACTTTCTAATTACAAATTTGCGCACATTCATTTTTGCTGACATCTAAACAAACATAATTTAAGATTTCACACTTTTTCCTTTAAAAACAGGAATCTTAATAAACATTAAACAAGTAACAACCATCAGTATCTAAATATATTTATTTATTTGAAAAGTTAACATTTGTTTCTTTACTACGCCTTTGGTTTATGAGATTTAGAAGGCCGAGAAAGTTTTTTCCTGCTCTTCGCAACAAACTCGGTTTTTCCAACAGCTCAATATTTCTATTGGTTGCGTAAAACGAGTCTGCACTGTAATTGCAATTAGATCAAATGTCCATAAACAACAGTTCTTTTTTTTTAATTAACAAGACACAATTTTTGTTTTTCTGGAGAATTCTGCAACAAAGTCTGGCATCACCACATTACCGTAATCATAACTTTTGAAACTCTCAACACTAATGTAAAAACACATTTTACCACCATTTGTTGCTGCAAGAGAGACTTTAACATTGATTTTTCGCATTACACTCTTCGATTTTTACGTTAATTTTGATGATAGATTTTGATTAAAGTATTTTTCTTTTACTAAAATAAGTAAATATAACTTGGTTCTACTAATCTATTGTATGAATGAATGCTAACAAACAATTTAGTTTTTATTGATTTTACAAAACGCAAATAGATAATAACAATAGTAAAACGAATATATCCAATGTCGTTCGTTTCGTTGTCTTCATTGTCGCATCACAATGCACACAAATAACAAACAGGAAAAACTCCATGTGCAAAAATGCTTGTGACTTTTCTATCAATGAACAAACGCCCTTGGTTTTTTATTGGCTTTTTTTTGTTTATGTAAATGAATTTCACAATTTCAAAAAATTTAATCAACAAATCTAGTTTACATACCACATGGATTAAGCTTTCTTTTACTAGAAGAAACATACAGACACACACACATACACGCAAAATGATGTATTTCATGAATTCTTTTTTGTAAGGTTTAAGTAACAAAGTTACTGATTTTGAAAATTATGCAACTAAAATATGTATGAGAAGTTTTAAAATTGTTATGAAAATAGCACAAAAACACCTTAGTATTCCAGTTAAATATAACTTTTAACACAAATGAATAGAAAAGCTTTAAATTTATATAAAAACTATTACACTTTTCTCAATTTAATTTAACTAAGTTTTTTTCCTTTTATCTAACAAACAACATTGACTTACATCTTTTCCAGACAACTTTAGTCGCGGTAACAGCGCGAACTTGAAGTTTACCACAGACTTCATTGACTTAAAATTTCAAACTGAATAAACCACTATGCTCCCATTAAAAGAGCCTGTTTGTCAAAATAACAGAGCTCAACTCACACACATAAACACATGCTCACTGCTGTACAACAAAAAAAAAAACGTATGTAAATGAAAAGTAAAAGAATAAAGAATGTTGCCATTTAAAATCCTTCACTTAAACATGCTAGCAGGCAAAAACTCTTTACATATTAACATTCGCCCAAATACAGGAATTCGTTAAGGGTGCTTCAGGGCTGGCAATGTAAAATTAAATCATCTCTGTTAAAACTACGAAATTGTGGTAATCAATTAATAAGTTAAATCGTAACAGCACAATTTATACTAAATAAACATAGGAAATTGTTAGGAGTGCTTCAGGGTTGACAATGTAAAGTTAAATCATCTTTGTTGCAACTCCGAAATTATAGACATTTATTAATCCGTTCAACCATTATAGCACCTTTAGATTATTAAAATATATCACATATCACTTAATAGATCGAAACTTGATTACTTATTAGTTTTAGTTTTAATAGCATTTTTATTTATCTCTCCCTTTTTCTATATAAATTTGAGGTTAGGAAGCAATTTCGCTTAAAACACACACCTTTTTACCCAACTTCAGTTTTATTAATACCAATGTAAAGTATCATTATGGGAATTAATAATGGAATATGATATGGGGGCAATTTTAACCAACATTTTGAAGCAAAGGTTCGCTTATCTCGTCAATCCAACGCCGAGAGAATTATTTATTTGACGGACAATTTATTTCCCAACTTCAAATTTGCCCACCAATTAAATAAAAATAAAATATTTTCCATTGCTAAACGCAATTAGGGTAACTTCTTTAGAAATATGTGTAATAGTCCGAAAATGGCTTTTATGAATATAAATATGGGAAAAGTTGTTTGCAAAATTTAAAAAATTGGGGAAAAAAAACTACAATTGACTATTTCGAAGAGATTTTACTTAGTACGAATACGTTATGTTCCGAAAATGTACATGCACAAGTTTAATTATTCACGCCAAAGACGGGGCGTGGAGGTATGCTTATTAGCTAATATGCTTAATTTTTGTTGTTTGTTGATCGTTGAGAAGCTTTGAATTCAAGCAATTTGAAATTTTTTAATGCGCTTACGATTCTTCTCTTCTTCTCTGTTTCGAGTGTCGTTCATACGGTCAAGTGGTAATCAGTGATAATTTAAAAAAAAATAATTTTTCTACAAACAAAATTTGTATCGTTGGAAATTTTTTTAGAAAAAATTTTCTTCTGTGATAATTTGTTATACAAAAATTTTCCTATAAAAATTTAGTGATAGCGATAATTTTTCTACAGTGATAATTTTTTTATAAAAAAATTTTCATCAGTAATAATTTTTACATAAAAAATTTTCGCCAGTGATTATTTTTCTATAAGAAACATGTTCCTCACTGATAATTTACTTATAAAAAAGATTTCATCGATGTTAATTTTTCTATAGAAAGAACTATCATTTTAATGAGAAAAGTATTTATCAATATATTATTTTTTAATTCTCATCACAGTAAAAAATATTTTTATTAGTATAATTTTATTGTAATAATTTATCTACAACAAATTTTTCAATAAATAAACTTTCATTAGTGATAATTTTTTTATGAAATAGTTGTCATCAGCGTATATTTTTCGATGAAATAACATTCATCAGTTATAATTTTTCTATGAATGAATTTTCGACGGTGATAATTTTTCTATGAAAGTAACAGTAACAATTTTTATATGAAAGAATTTTCATCAATGGTAATTTTTTTATGAGAAAATTTTCATCGGTGAAAAATATCGGAATAGTTCTTTGGAAATTTTAAAATTGAAAAAAATGTAAAATTGTGTTTTTCTATGGGATTTAATTTTTTTTTTAATTTTTGTACAGAAGAGGCAAATAATGTCTTAAGTTCGGAAACTAATGGACCATGATCGAAACAAATGATAGTCAGAAGGCACAAGAGCTATAATACGGCTGAGCCAAAACTTTTTGAGCGGTCTTGCATCATGTGACCGAACGTTGTTGTTATGACTGCCTCGTGTCTGGTCGTTTTTCATTGATTGCTCTCTTTAAACGAATCAATTGCACATGGCCGCTGTATCGTCTGACCCGATTTCAGTTGTTCATAATGAAAAATACCATTCTAACTCCAACAAATACAGGTCGTTACCTTGAAGTCATGGATATTCATTCGGCTTTGACATTGATTTGGCTGGTTTACATTCCAGTTATGCAAAATCGGCTTCAACGTCTCTCGGCTTCAATGAAATGAAAATGGCTTGTTGTCTGACTCGTAATAATAATGCAAGTTCTTCATGCATTTGACAACAATCTCCATTGAATGATGTTTCTCGTTACTCATCCTTAAAATTTAACAAAAAACGATCTATAAAATACATGAAAACACATAATCAATTTTTTCCATTGCAATATCAATTTCCTCTCTTTTAGTGTAAATTTGTATGATATTTAAAAAGTAAAATTTAAGTAAAAATTACTTAAATGTGTGGTGGGTGATCTTTGTTTAATTTCAATTCCTCTGCAAAACTACTCTAAATTAAAGTACTTTACAAATTTTAGGCGAAAGTACTTTTGCAAAATACTTGTTTTCTAGCAGATAAAAACAGCTTTTGTCTTTTTTAGTATTTTCTTAACGGTAATACCTACAAGCATAACACTTATACTCAGAGTGTTGCCAGTTACGCTAGCTGATGATATATAAGAAGCAAAGCAATTAAATGTTTTTTAAAGAGTACAAATAAGCTCTTTCTTAAATTATTTTACATACCTGTTTTATATTGAATATAAATTTAATAAAAATATCTTTAAAATCCAATTTGCTTCTTTGTTTATAATTTATTTTTATTTTATTTTTTTAATTTATTAATACAATTTCAAAAATGTTCAGCTTTGGTTTTTTGCTTTTCTGTATTTAATTAAACATCATCTTACATAAAATGTTTAATTATAATATTTTTGTTTGTTTTAATATTTGAATAAATCTATTTAATACATAATACAAATTTGTTTAATTTCAATAATATAATTTGTAGCTTTTTAAAGAACCTCAAACAAGCATTCAAGGTGATAGATCTTTTAAAACAAATACTTTTTGCGTTCTCTTTTCAATTCTTTTTTCTCCTTTTTTATTCAGGCAGCTGTGCAAATTTTCGATTTAACGACCATGCTATCAACGGCAAAAAGTTATTTTTTTTTTAATTTTAGCATGATCTTTTAAAGTATTTAAAGTATTGTTAAACGCCAACGTTTACGTATGTATTTACTTGCATGATTTTACATGGGTAAAAAACTTTTATATACTTACATATACATATTTGATAATGTAACAAAATTATAAATTATATATCATATATCATGTATTATATACTGTTTATATTAATGTTATTATGATGAGGGAATTTCACTGAGGAAAAGGTAGGATTATAAGGTTGATCCTGGTACAAACAAAATTTTATCAAATGCATTTAATTTGTTCGTTCCTTTATTACACTATAAATATCGAACCATTATTATGGGCTGTAATAATATTTGTGTTTGTTGCACTAGACGCCTCAATTGTTCCACAATTGTTTGAATTTTCATTTTGTTTATTGTCTTCTTTATTTAATATTTCAGCTTCTTTACCAATTTCTACAATACCTCGTCTGGACACAGGCTCGGTTTTTAAAACAACCGTTTCATTTTCAGTTGTTGTATCTGAAATTATTTTTTCCATTTGATTTTCTTCCATTAATTCTTCTGCACTGTCAATTAACTTTTCATCTTGACTACTACGAGTGGCTGTATTATCAGGCATTCCATGATTAGATTCTTCTTCTTTAATTTTTTTATAAACAATATTATTTTCAGTGTGTACACTTATGTCTACTTCAATTTTGTCTTCATTAGAATTATTTTGGAATGTGACCGAGATCTCAGGAGGAAGTGTTGAATTTGATTCTGGTGTATTGTTGATATCAGGTAAAACTGCTGCCGCATTTGCAGGCGTAGTGGTAATCGAAGACCACCAATATGAAAAAGCTCCTTTAGCTTGAGATATTGCACCGCCTACAGCACGGCTAGTATTGTTAACAGCTTGATTTATTTTACGCCCACTTTCGCTATTTTGCATGGTTCTTGTTATTTTTTTTTTAAGGAAAGGAATATTTAATAAAAACCTAAACTAAAAAAAAGTTAACTTACTGTGCCAATTTTAATTTCATATCAGCTACCGACAAGGTGCCCGAAAATGGATGACCAGCAGGTAGCTGCTCAAAAAATTCTGTATCCGGCTTTACATCGAACCACTCTTGATAGCAAAGTGTCTTTTGAAAAGCATTCATGAAATTTATATTAAAATGATCGGCATCTTTTGAGGTGGCGTCGGTGGCTACTGTTGTGCGTAATAAAGCTAAAGTATAACCTTGAAATTGATTACGTATCCACTGTTCACTACCCTCGGCATCTTCTTTGGGAGCATTGACATGCTTAAGCAGAAAATCCATGAACCTCAAATCTTCTGTAGTTAAAACCAGCTGTTTTCTTAGTTCTGAATCACGTATATCGAGGTTACCATTTTCTATGTCTACTAAAACTTCGGCCAAATGATGCTTCTGTTGAAACAGTACATTAGAGGTACCGATAACGTAACTTAAAACCGAGGAATCGGTAAGTAGATCCAAATATGGCAAGGAGAGGTAAGGCAAGCACAGATTACCACTGGCAAATATTGAAATGGGTGCACGGTACTCATCGGGATTTATCATAGTTAAAGCGGTAAGAGTGGCTATGGCTAAAAATATGGCAGATAAAGATATAAGAAAACGTAATTTGGCCTGATGCTATGATCTAGAGTAAAAGTATAATGAAATTAAACAACTTTTTTCATAAAAAATGTGTTCTTTGTTTTAAAAAAAAAAACATTTTTAATCGCTTCAATTTATATGGTTGTGATGAGCCACATTTTCTAAGAGTTGATATGTTGTTTAGCTATGTATTTTAGAGCTATTTTTTTTTGTATACTTACATGAAGTATCCTCACTGGGTTGTCTAGTGAAGGAATTACTACGCTCTATACGTTTGCTATTATTGCTTTCAGCTTCCAAAGCTACATTTGCCAACGATGAGGCATCAGAAACATCAGCATCCTTGCCCGTAGGTGTTGAACTGCTATCACTATTATTAGACATAATACTTTCCTTAGTGGTTAACTTTTCGCTATTAATACTGTTGTCTAAACAATCGCCGCTACAATTATCAATATCTTTTGGCATAAAAATCTCTTCCTGGTCTTTTTCGGTTACAATTTCTTTTCCTTCCTCAGCAAAACTGCTATCCACTTGACAGTCGTTCGATTTTATAAGGGACTCTGTATAGTCTGGCATGGGTGATAAAGGTCGAGAGGTTCTAACACATGCCACTTCTTGAAAACCTTTCTCCAAAAGCCTGGGTATCAAAGATGAAATGCCCAATATTAAAGCACACATGGTACGTACCGGTGATCCAAAACAAACAACACGCCTTTGAAGTAAAAACAACTTGAACAACTGTAACGTTTTATGACGCCACTGTAAAATAATTTCACGTAATGATAAGCCCACATAAAAATGACGCAGCGGTCGTCGAAATTCATCATTTAATAAGCAAGCATTCAACTGTTGATAAGCCTTAACCAACAGCTCAGTAGACGAAAAATCACCCGTCTCAAAGAAAGCGTCGGAAATGAGTGCCAGTTTAACCTCAATATAGCCGTATATGGGCAAACGTGCCAAACAGCAAACCGATTTTTGTACCGTACTGCGTGTTACATCGGCCGTTCTTATTTTCAGTCTCTCGACCGGTATTTGACGATAACACGACACACCGTACACACTCTCTGTGGGATCTGTTAGGCTGGGTAAATTAAAAAATACTGTATCTTCGGTAAAATTGTGTGATCCATCCGGCAACGCCAGCGTCGATAAATATTTCCAACCAGAAGGACATTCATTCTTACCAGTTGTACCCTTTACCAAAGGGGGATAGGAAAATTCCACCTAGCAAAAATTACTTTTAATATTCAAAACTATAAATTAATAATTCTTTCAGTCCTACCTGACATCCTAACTTATGATGGAAACCCACTACCAAAATGTGAAGTATTGGTGGGTTGTTCTCTGCTGAATCCATATCACTGCTTCTTTTTTTCTTTCTGACCAAAGCAAATGTGATAAATAAAAAAATCAATGAATAAATCTTTTCACGATTTCTGAATTATTGTCTGCCTTAGGAGGTATTTATTTATTTATATGTTTAGCTGTTTTTATGTTGTCTATTTTTCATAAGTTTTAATATATATATAGATATATAAATACGTAATAATTTGTTTATACTTTTCTTTTGTGTAAAAAAAATTGCACAGTATTTTTTGCGTTTTCTGACGATAAGATCTAAAAACAGACATGTTAAAATAATGTTGTCTAATAAGAAAAGCATTTATATGGAAATCGCTACTTGTGTTCTTTTACATAGTTGTATTAGATGGCCATTTTACAGGGTGGTTCCACTATCTATTTTGTATTTATTTTTGAAATTGAGGTTACTAAATTCAGAATTTAATATACATAATTTAAATAAAAACAGAAGTTTAGCGTTTATTTTAAAGTTGTTTGTTGTTATTTAACGTTGCTGAATTATTTTTTCTGGGGCCATTTGAAAAACCGGGCTTACTTGAAATAAGGCGATGCATTGAGGAGACAAACGAAGCTTTGTTGCCGCGCTAGAGGTGGACAATTTCCCGACATCATATTTCATTTTTATCTCCAATATTTATTTTTAACATTGATTGCAATTAGATTTAAGTAATTACAATACTCACATTAAGTTTATTTACTTCCTAACCACAAAAATTCAGTTTTTTATTATAATAGAAGGATCTGCAATAACTATGTATAAAAGAATATATTCGCCAAATTCTGGCTATGGTTTCGTGGCATACCTCTATTCGATGGTAAATGTTTTCAATGATTCTGAGACATCATTAAAATTCAATATGAGCGTTATCTTCTTCTTAAGCTCTTTGATGGTTCTTGGTTTTTTGACGCCAAAATCATATGATCGTGGCGCACAATTAATATCGCGACAACTTGAAATTACACAGTTATCGAATTTTCCGCACAAAAGAGCCACCGTTTCGCCGGCAGTGTGGCAATTTCTGACAACAATAAATCTGTATTATTTTTTCGAGATTTATAAAAATATAAAATTATTACCTTTCAAATTCACTTGCTTTTTCTTGCAAGACTTTACTCAGCACCCCCGCAATGCCTGCGATAATAGAGCCATAAAATTCCAATATATATTTTTTAATTTTTTTTATTATTATTAATTTTTTTGTGTGTTGTGATAATTTCGTTTATTAATATTTTTTTATTTGTTTATAATAAATTATATGATTTCTATTTTTTTTTTATTTTTAGAATATTGAGCGAAGCAAAAGAAAAATTTTGTTTGATTTATCTTACTTTAAAGGACGTTAATTATGTATATCAAATACTAATTAAATATTTTTTTATAAACATTAAATAATTATTTAGATGCCAGTGTCATGTACAACTTAATGGTACAATTAAAATTTTAAAATTGTTGGCAAGATATTACTTTAATAAATTTAATAGGTGCTATAAAAAAATCATAACTTGGCTCAATACACTGTAGTTGTGTTAAGGCTTGAGTGTTACAAACAGACTAATGGTATCAATTTTACGTGTGATTTGAAAAAATAACAGTCATTTCTTAATATCACACAATTCATCAAAATGAAATGTCTGCGGTTTTTACAAATATTAAAAAATCAAAACTAATTTTAATGAAATTCTCAATTATACTATACATTTTGTGTATAAATTTTTGTTTTAAATGTTGATTAAATTGTAGAAAAATGTATTTTACTATAAGGTTTGTTTTTGTTGTTTTTAAGTACTTAACGATTTTTAAAACCAAATAAATATAAAATTAAAAAAGAATATACGATTTACAAGCCTAAATTGTAACTTTTTGTTTAACGTTTAGGATTTCATTTAAAAATTTAGTGTTTGTAAATTACAAAAATGGTTTTTTGTTTGTTTTACTTATGGCATATTTTTTTCATATAAAAATCATTATTTAACGAAACTGTATCATAACTTAAAACAAGGACTTGTTAATACGAGTACATAATAAAAAATTAAATTATTCGGCCCTGCTCTGCAAACTGAATCGGTTTTAAAATCACAAGATTTATTTAATACGACTTCCACATCTTTGTTTATACTTGAAATAAGATTGGAACTTTAAAAAAATAAAATTATCATTGCCATTATTATCGTGGAAGGTATTGAATTAAAAAATATTAATTAAAGAAATATTTTAGATAATATGGCAACACTAAGTTTGAAAAGTAAACCATAAAAGCTGTCAAAGCTGTGGAATATGATTTCGAGTGCTGCAAAAGCGTTCGGTTTTAAAAAATAACTCGTTTCCGAATCGACTCGGTTTGCATAATAGAGGGGATATGTTGTTTTTTTTATTTATAAATTTGTTATTGTTTTGATTTATTTTGTTATAAATAATAATGACAATTTCTTTTAATAACACTAAAATTTGTTGTTTGTATTTCAAAATTTTTAAAAGTGCTAAAGTGTTTTAACTACAAAAAATAAAAATGATGAATGATATTGTTGACATACATACAGTGTTGAAAAAAATAATACTAACAATTGTTTGTATTTCTATGATCTGTTTATACAGAGAGGGCAAATTTGTGGTTAGGAAGTAAATTAGTTTAAACACAATTTTCTCGACAATTTCAGTTCTATTGATACCACAGTAAAATAGAAATATTGGACTATAATGTCAGGCAAGTGTCTACCTCTAGCATGTCGACAGACGTCCGCTCTTTTCACAAAATTTTGCAACAAAGCTTCTTTTAGCCCGGCATTCAAATCGCCTCAGAAAAAATAATCTAGCGGCAATAAATCGCAAGAACGAAGCGGCCAATTGACATTGCCAAACCGCAACCGGGAAATTTCTGATACAAAAACTGAATTGTTTGTGGCGCAGTCTTGCTGAAACCAAAGCTGACTCATGTCAACATTAGCCAATTGTCGCCACAAAAAATTGGTTATCATAGTGTGGTAGCGCAGAGAACTCACGCTGCCTACGTTTCCTTGCTCATTTTTGAAAAGCTGCGATAAACCGTACCATACGTTCACTTTCTTTGGAAATGGTTTTTCGGGGAATGTTTGTGGATTCTGTGTTTATTTGCATAACCGCCCCATTAAAAATTAGCCTTAACAATAAAGAAAATTTTGTTGAAAAATATGTTGTGGTTTTCAAAACAGCCAATCAGACGGTTTTCATTCTTAAACGAATTGAGCGTTATAATCGTGAAGATGAAGATCTTTACGCAAAATGTAGCGCAAAGTGCCTCTAGTGATGGCCGATTCGGTCATTCATTCCAGGCTTATTCTTATCACTTTGCTGTATAGCAGCCAAGTTTTCGTCACTACGACCACTACAACCGTGTTGTGTGATAAAATTAAATCCTGGGTGATACCAAGCAGCTCTGTTTAAGGGGAATTTATACCGTGATGCTTCAATTCTGTAGTAGTTAGAGACTATTAAAAAGTTTTTACATAACCTACCATTTTTTTGCTTTTAAAGAACTTTTTTCTAAATCTTTTCTTTTCTCTTGCTCCTCCCTAAGTATACAAAAAAGACTATGAAGCATGGCGTTAGCAGTTCCATGTTATGGGGTTGCTCCGATTAATAAACAGACAGATTAAAAAATGGGGACCGTGGATTAGCTTGACATTTAAGAGCGAAATGATTCCGTTTGCTGAAGATAAAACATCACTTAAGTGAGAATTTATGCAGGATAATGATCTAAAACATTCCTCAAAATTAGTTAAACAGTGATTTTAAGAGAAAACAATTTTCCGTTTTGAACTGGCCATCCCAATATCCGCAGCTAAACCCAATTTAGCATCTCCAAGTGATCCTTAAAAAGAAAGTTGGGAATTATAAAACAAAAAAATTAAAATATGTGAATAAAAATAAAGAAGTAGTAGATATTGATAAAATGTTTCTACATAAATTTCGTAAAAGTTCAGAATTTAAGAACTTTATTTAAGAAAATATAACAGCATTCTTATTCATTTTTCCAGGCCATTTTGTTTTTAATTAAGGATTTTTCTGCTTATATCCAATATTTTTGAACCAAAAGTTTTTTAAGGTTGTATATTAACAGTTTTATGCATTATTTTTTCTAACACTGCATTATGTTTGTGTGTAATAAGCAAATTGTTAGACAATTTCGCTACATTTACTAAATGTACACTTTAATATTGTAGATTAAAAAAGAAAATGTTATCAAAATAGAGTAATAAAGGGAAAGAGAGCATTGCAAAGCCTTATTTTAAAATATGGATTGTTATTTTTTGACTGTTGCTTTTGTTTGAAATATTTGGCACAGAGGTTTCAAAAGTTGCAACAAAAAATATGGTGGTGATTAAAACTAATTTTAAATTTGCGCACGTTTTAGCTTTGAAGCCTTACCAAACAAATTTTTCATTTACATGAAACATACTTTATATATATAAAAATATCCGCTGAGTATGAAATTTAAAATTGTTTAAATTTTTTTTGTTTTATACTTAATCTAACTTTTTTAAAATTTGTTTTATATTTAATGTTCATTATATAAACCTGATTTTTGAAAACCCATAACTTTTTTTCATATTTTTCTAATATATAGCCTAAAAAATATTAATAAAAAAATTTTTTAATTGCCAGGCAAAATTAACATTAAAAATTTCATTGATTTTATGCTGAACTTTGGGAAATTGTTTTTATATACAAAAAATTTTAATTATTTGTTGAATATTTTTTCACTTATGCCTATTGAAAAAAATTATATTATTGTAATAAATGTAATGCTCAAGATCCGTTTTTAATAAAAACTCTTTTTTGTTTTTTTTTCCATTTTGCTTTATATATAAATAAAATAAATAGATAATTTCTTTAAGCACAGGGTTTCTATATAAAAATTAAATAAATTTTATTTTCAATTTCATTTTTTCTTTTTCTGAAGACACCACCCAAAGGTGTGGCGAAGTATTCAAAATAAAATTAATTTTTATATAAAGATCTTGTGCTTAAAAAAAATATTTATAAAATATTAAAAATGTCAATTAACTATAATTTAAAATGATTAGTTTTGAATATTTTTTAAATAATGTTATTTCCGTCGGCCTAACCAAGCTATCAAAGCTTAGATATATTAAATAAACAAATAAATAACAGTGTCGAATATATTTAAATAGCCGTTAAATTAGTAAATTTAGTGGAACAAAACACAAAAATCTAAACTTTAAATTTTAAGCACCACCATATTCTTAAAATGCTTTTGGAATTCTCTACAATGTTTATACACATAATACGTATGTATGTACATATATGCATGTATATATAGTGTGTGTGTATATAATTACTTTTATACGTTAATTAAGTATTTAGGTTTGTATTGATGTATGTATGTATTTGTGTTACTGTTTTGCATTTTTAAATTAAGTTTTTTTCTTTTTAATTATTGTAAGTGTAATATTTGTTTGGAAGCTGTTGTGTTTGATATAAATGTATCTGTTGTTGTTATTTATAAAAGCTTATGGTGTTATGTCAACATTTACAATTATGTTGCAAACACAATAATAATTAATATTTTATATTTTTCTGATAATTTCAAACGTTTAACTTTTAAGTCTTTTGTTATTCGTTCTACTTGATGCTCAGTTAAATAAAATTTTGTTTTTCAATGCCCATTACTACTACTACTACTGCAATTGTTACTTGTAGTATACTTTGTCATTGTTTTATTCGTGACGGCAGATACAACATTTTTAGTGGCTGTCGAGGCATTAGTAGTCGTCGTTTTAATATTGAAGTTATATGGCGGTTGTTGGTATAGTTCTCTGTGATTTTTAAGAATTGGTGATGTAGTATATTTTTTATTCGTTGCTAATGCATCTTCAATATCAGTTGTTGTGTTATTTTGAGACATACGCTGCTGCAGTTGATGCTGGTGCTGATATCCATATGATGGTCAGAGATCTTTGAGCAAAGCACTTTTGGCATTCTTTAATTTGTCCAAACGTTTCAGCAGATGATTGTTTGATGTTTCCAACTCTTCCAGCTTTTCCATTGCCTCACGATTCTGTAACGTATTAAGTAAATTTAAATTTGTTAGCAAATTTTAAACATTTTAAAATATATTTTGTCACTGTTTCTCCAGCCTATCGGTGCATTATAGTAAAATTTTAACTGATTCTTATGGCTCACGTTTTGTTAATTAAATTTTACATTTAATCAAGAAAACAATAAGATTACAAAAGCTATATTTTTAAATTTCGAAAATTTGAATTAAAAAATATTAAATATAAAATTGTATGATTCCAAATAAGAAATGATATAAAAAATAAATATAAAAATCATTTGAAAATATTGTTATTTCTTAATGTATAGAGGGGGTAAATTTGCGGTTAGGAAGTAAATTGTTTGTCAAAAGATTAAATTGATCTGTCATCCTGTTTTATTTAGTAAAAATTTGGGACATTTTAGACGTGGAGTGTTACACTCTTGAGCAAAGAATTTGTATTGTGATTATTTACTATCAAAATGGTGAAAATTTCACCGTATCACGTCGTAAAATTCGAACAGCTATTCCTTGCAATCAGGGTCCTTCTGAGAGCGCTGTGCGTAATTTGTGTGGTCAGACGGTATCATCGGACCATATTTTTCCGAAAATGAGCCACGTACACTATCACCGTAAATTCTCTTTCGCTACCAAAACATGACAACTAATTTTTTCTGGCCATCAGAATGGCCTTTAGTTTCCCGGTCGCCTAATTTCTCAATATGGCGATACCAACTAGCCGCCTCATTCTTGAGAGGCGCTGGATTATCTTCTCTGGAACCATTTGAAAGACCGGGTTTACGTGTACAACCTACAAACAACTGACGCTCTAAAATATGAAATTCGATGCTAAATTAACCAGATAAGCGAAACTTTGTTGTAAAACGCGTTTTAAAATGTTGTGAAAAGTGCGGACGCTAGAACTGCATATTTGCCCGACATCATATTTCTTTATTAATTGCCATATTTGTACTTTGCATTAGCATCAATAAAAGTTATCAAAAAAATGTGTGATTTAAGGCAATTAATTGCCTAACCTTAAATTTGGCCACACAATGTATTCGAAATTTTATACTTTACCAATCTGTAAAACATGGAACTTTGAGAAAAGACCAAATTTTCTGAAATTTTGGTTTTTACGTTTTTTTAATGTTTGTTCATTTAGTTACGTTTTTTTGACTGATATCCAAACAGAAAATACATTTTGAATAAAAAAATATTGCCAGTAATTTCTTCGAAACTAAATTTGAATATCTTGAGGCTAAGTAGAAGATAAATTTAATTAAATAAAAAAACCTTAATTAAATATACAACTACTAAAAATAATATAATTTATCGAAAAATTTAAAATATTACCTCTCTTTGCAGTTTCCTTCTTTCAATCTTAAGTTCGGCCTCAGCTTTTTCAGCAGCTTCAGCTGTGCTTTTATAACGTATAACTTGTGTTTCCGAACGTGCCAAACTTGATTGAAGACTAGCAATTTCCTGTTCAGCTTTTTGTAATTTATATTTATAATCCGATATAATTTTGTTAGCTTCTCCTAAAAATGCAACAATTTATAATAAATATAAAGTTAACGAAAATAAAAATTTCAAAATAAAAACTACTTTGAGCTTCATATTCGTCATCGTCTGAAGCTAAAGGACCATTTGAAGAGTTTCCTTTACCACGCCCTTTACCCTGACTTTTATAAGATTCTAATTGTTCCTGCAATTTTTGAACTTCAGACTGCAGTTGCTGTTTCTCTTCGCTGAATTTTTTAAGTCGAACATCTATAAATGAAAATGAATTAATTAATTAATTTTTAAATTTAGAAAGGAAAAGAAAAAGAGAAGAAGGAAAATAATAATAATAATTGTTAACCCTAAGTTTGGATCCGACAATGGCCGGTTCTAATTGATTTCATTTAGAATTAAGATTTGGATACTTATTGATAGTTCAAAAATAATTTTTGAAGATACAATAAATAAAATTGAAGTAAAAAAAAAAAAAAAAAAAAAAAAAAAAAAAAAAACTTTTGAAATTTAGACACTTTAACATACCTAATGATCCTTGCACCGAACCCAATAATTGTGCATTTTCAACACTGACTAGAGCACGTTTGGCATCAGTGCCATCCTCATTTTCAATTGCCACAATAACTAAACCTTGTTCCGCTATCAGTGTATCACGTTCATTTAACTGACCCTGTACCAGCTTTAGCTCTTCACTTAGTTTCTCCAGCGAACGTTTCAAGGCATTACAATCGCGTGTCTTTTCCTTACATTCGCGCTGTAATTGTGAATATGATTCTTCCATATCTTCCAGTTTGTCTTTTAGCAACTGTATTTGATACGTTTGTGAGGCACGATCGTTATCCAATTGAGCGTTCGCTATCATAGCCTTGCGAAACCGTTCTTCGACATCCTAAATTAATATAACACAGTTTGTTAATGCTGTTAATATGCATAAAGTTTTAGAAAAAAATACTTTTAATTCATGACGTATATCCCTTAAACTTCGGCCTTCCTCTTCTAGAGAATCTTCGCTGCTGCGTCTCGAAGACATGGAATTTCCTCTTGTTGAGTTCAGTAAACTAGTGACGGGTGAACTTCCTAATCCCAGGCGCATATGTGAGAGTGGTGTCATTCCAGTTACCGTTGAATGCATATCAAACACACGATCTGCATTGGATTCTTGTTCTTTTTGCTGGCGTTCCAATTCTCTCATACGTATTTCTCGAGCTTCTGCTCTTGCATGCCTTCTGGCAGCTAATCTAGCCTCAGCCTAAATAGAGTGAAAAAAAATTCATTACTGCAAGAGTAGAAAATAGTCAAACAACAATCATTGTTTTTAGTTGGAACATAAGCAAATAACAGAAGATTTCGAATAGTATCGCCGCTAAAAGAGAATTTTTCTTGTTAAAGCTACGTGATCCATATCAGAATGTAGGCTACACAATATATATTGGTATCATTAGTAATCTTCCTAACTGAAATAACTATCCCACTGGGAAATACGAACATAGGTCAATAAGACCGTGTCAAAAGGCATCTGTCTGTTGACTTCTATCATAATGACCGCCCTCGTATAACCTAGATTAAAATACGCTATTGTGCCAAATAAAGCATCTAAAAAAATCGATTTTATTTAACCTACTTGGTGACTTTTTAGACGCTATTTTTATGCTTGTATGCTTAATACTTAATCATCCATAAATTAAGATGAACCAACACATTTTCAATCTTACATCGGTATGTTTTTACATCGTTTTCGCTTTATCACATTTAAAATCTGATCCTGCATAAGAATATCATTTATATTTTTTTATCTTCGCAATCCTCGACTACTTTAAGTCAACTTTTCAGAAAATACCAACATGAAATGTCATTGAGTTTTATTCAGAAAACTCAAAAATTGATACAAAATTATCACGTCTCTTTCTGTTGGTGCCAGAGTAAGTGCGGATTTTATTTGTGTTGGATTTTATTTTTGTCCGACGAAAAACCGGGTAGGGATTCTACGTGGCATTTTATTTTCCACCTACCATCAAGGCATAAATGTGGCTCCGTTTTTCCTAATTTTGAAATTATAAGGTTAAGATCTATGTGGTCAAGAGTAAGTGCGATATTGTTGGATTTTATTTCTGTCCGACGAAAAACCGGGTAGGGATTCTACGTGGCATTTTATTCTCCACCTACCATCAAGGCATAAATGTGGCTCCGTTTTTCCTAATTCTGAAATTATAAGGTTAAGATCTATGTGGTCAAGAGAAAGGAAATACATTATATGTTAGGTTAATAAAGGTTAAGGGAAGCCAAAATAACGACTCGCTTTAATTGGGACGATTCGATCCCTTTCTTTTCCCTGTAGAACCTGGAACCCTGGAACCAGATTTATCTACTAACGAAAATATGCAGATCAACGAGACTCCGGTTATGGCAACTTATACAGGAATTATAAATTGGTACCCTATCCTGCCAGCAAAATCGAGAAACATATAATATTCGAAAATCATATCCATAACATCAGTGGTCTCACAAGATTTCAAGTTTAGAACTATTAGCCTCGTAACTGTTCACCCGCATGCATTCAAGTAGTGTTTGGTAGCAGTCTTAACATGGGATATCACACAATTCATCGTTTTTTTTTTAATTTCGCAGTAATGCACTCTTTTTAGGAAGCCTGTTACTTTCGCAATTTCGACTATATCAACATCTGATATAAGATACTCGAATTTTTCCGGCTAGATAAGATGATGTACCGAAGTATGAGAAAAGGTTAAAGTACGTGTCATCCTGGTATCTTACGAATTCAGTTTAAGTTCTTGTGATGATATCGATACTCTTTCGATTCGATAGTAGATTCCCGCAATTGTCCTAAAGCGTTTTCACAGATTGTAGCCTATCAGTTTTTCATCAACATATATCTGATAATTCAACAATCGAATAGGAAAAAATATTTGTTACGAGTTATAAATAGAGTGAAGTAGAATAAATTGAAGGTTAGGTCCTGGTATCTCACGAATCAGTTTAAGTTCCTTTGATGTTACCGATACTTTTTCCATTTGACTGATCGATCTCCACAATTGTTATGAACTTCTTCGCCTCCACTGACCTAAAGTGCATATGTGCATTTGTTCTATTCGCACCATTTAATCAACTCTTATGATCGAATAGGAATTACATCTGTGAAATCCAAATGTGAAGCAGAAATAATAGAAGTTTTGTTTGCTTTCCTTTATTCTTTTCCACCCTTTGGTGGAAAGACATTCCTTCTGCTCACACAATTACTTTGGTGGAAAGTTTAAATGTTCCTCAAGGCGCCACGTTAAACACAAAAATCATTGATAACTAAATTAATGACAATTAAAAAAAAAATGCTGTCGCAGCACTGTGATTCAGTATAAGATTATAATCGACTTATATTTTCTCTTAGGACCCAGAAATAAAGGGTGGACAATTTTGAGGCTAGGTAGTAATTTGGCTTAACGCACAGTTTTTTGTCAACTACAGTTTTGTTGAAAATAGCAATATGGAAATTAAAAATGGTATATGATGTCACATTTTGCAACAAAGCAATGCAGCACCGAACTTCATCTTTCAGTTGTTTGTAGGCTGTTCACATTAACCCAGTATTTTAAATGGCCCAGAGAAAATAATCCAAATAATTACCAGAACGAGGCATCCTACTGACAACGCTAAATCGAAAAATTAAGCGACCGGAAAATATCTTCATGCAATAACTAAATGGTTTGGGTGGCTGTGTGATTTGCGGAGCCATGTTGCTGAAACCAATGACAACATTAGCCAATTATGGTAGCGCAGAAAATTTACGAACGTTGACGAGTTGATGTCCCAGGCTCCTTCTCTATGTTTGCATCGTTCTTGAAAGCTGCTTGAACTTTACGAAGTGTAGTTAATTTTCACACTTACAATTCTTTGTTCAAGAGTGAACGTTCCCTACCAATGTTTCTCAACTTTTCGGTAAATAAACATCAATGGATAGCAGCTCAATTCTTGACATTAAATCTTTTGACAAATAATCTACTTCCTAACCTCATATTTGCCCTCCCCATACTTCTCGAATTTGATACTAATAGAGTAGTAGGGCTACATTGAGCAAAACAAAATAAATCAAGCTTATGTATGTTCAAATCACTTAGAATAACACTATCTCAGAACAACGACAGAAACAACTGACAAATTTAATTCCAGCGGGGTATCAGACTTACCTGTACCTGCAAACGAACCTATATAGGGCAAACTGGACGAACACTAAAAACAAGGTTTACAGAACACATACGCTCATACAAACGGAAAAGAGAAGATTTAAACTTTGCATTACACCTTGACACTCACGGACACACACCAAGTGAAATAGATGAATGTATGACATTATTACATCCTAGCAAAAAAGGACGAAGACTAGACATTCTTGAAAATATGGAAATCTACAAGACAAAAACATTCAACAACGACATTATAAACGAACAGGTAAACACGACCTCAGACACAATTTTCACACCATTAAAACTACTCATGCAAACGGGCAAACGAAAAGCACCCTCAGACGGACACACGTACCTACATAATAGTAAAATACGGAGGTATCGGTAAGTTCACTTTGCATATAAATGCCTGGTGGCCGGTATTCTGCTCACCTGAATATATACGGACCTAATAACAGAACTAACTGAACGCCAACACTGACTCACCAGTACAAACTAAACCGCGGCTTGAGAATGATGCATTCGCATCGAAAGCGCTCGCCATCGAATACAAATCAGCCAGTTAGGACGGAAAATGACAAATATTAGAATAAATGGATTTGCGACAAACCTTTACAGTTCGCTGGTTACATGAATTAATTACCATTATTGCTTCCCTAAATAGGATGTGCCACAAAGTCGAAGAAAATTTGACCATGTTTTTCGCATTGTATAAATTCGAAGAGCTTCTTTCTTATGTAAGTAAGATCCATCAAAACGTTTTTTTAATACGAAATGAAAAAAAAACAGTCACAATTTAACGTTTCATTCAAATCAAAGCCATTTTTAAAACGTACTTTTATTAAAATAACTTTTAAAATGAGATTTAATTTTGTTTTTAATATTTCATTGTTAATATTTAGCCGCAAAATTAAAACCTAAAAAAAAGTTATTTGTTTAGTAAAAGCTGAAATGTAGACTACAAAGACGTCTTTTGTAATACAATAGTTTTCGTTTAAAATGACAATGTGATAAACGTTTCTTAATTAACAGGTTTATTAAAATGTTTTCCACATGAACATGAAAAATGAAACTGAAAATTGTTTATTTTTTTAAATTTCTTTTAATGTTGTTTATTTCACATTGTATAGAAAACACGTATGATATGAAACGAAACTTTTTGAAAAATGTTTTAAATAAAATTGAAAAAAAAAAATTCATTTACTGTTTACTTTTGTTATAGATGCCTTAATTAGATAATATAGTTATTTATCGACAAAAAACAAAAACAAAGCTCAAGGCTAGAAGTGCTTATTCAAATATTTGTTATGCAAGTGTTCTATTAAGTTTTGTAAGAGTATGCGAAAACTATAAATAAAAATAAATTGTATAATCGAAAAAATTGTTGAATTTCCTTCATAAATGTTTTACTAACTTTGAAAACTAACTTTTTAAATAATAAATATAGGGTGTTTTTCATAGAGGTGCACAACTTTGCAATGAAATAAAACAAGAATGATTTTTTTTAAATTGACATAAAATTTACTTTATTCGAAAGATAATCTTTTGGTATTATAATTTAAAGATTACTTCTGGTATAAGAATGACGCGACTAGCTCGAACGTAGTCTAATCTAAACACTTTTTCCAAAATTTGTGGCTGTATGTCGTTTTATTCAGTTTTATTGATAATGTAAAGTAGAAATATGGGAATTAATAATGGCTTATAATGTCGGGCAAATGTGGATTTCTAGAAATCTCTTTTCGCAAAATTTTAAAGCACATGTTGCAACACATGTTTTTTAGATAGAGAAGATAGAGAAGAGATAAGACAGGTGGTGAAAGAAGAAGGATAGTTACATAGCCTTCAAGCTCTTATTTTTGTAGTGAAAACAACCACCCCTAGATTGGTAGGCTAAGTACACTACCTACTAGCCTACCGGGGCAGCTTTCTTTTTCTAGAAGCCATATGTTATCGGCACAGCAACCAATGACTATGCCTTCGTCACCGAGCAGTCCCACCGACAGTCAATTTTTAGTTTTTGTAGTGAAAATAGCCAAGGTCTTTCTTTGGAATGTAGCTCCGAATTTCATCTTTCAGAGTGTCAGTTATTTGCGGATTGTTCAGATAAACCCAGTCTTTCAAATGGCCACAGAGAAAATAATTCAGCGACATTAAATCACAACAAACAAAGAGGCGACCAATTAACATCCTCAAATCGAGAAACTATGCAACGGGAAAATTTCTCATGCAATAACGGAATTATTTGGGTGACTGTGTGGCGCCATCTTGGTGAAACCAAAGGTTACTGATGTCAACATTAGCAATTTTTGGCCACAAAAAATGTATTATCATTATTTGGTAGCGCAGAGAATTCACAGTGACGGCGTTCCCTTGCTCATTTTCAAACAAATACTGGGCGACAATGCCGCCTAACCACAAACCGCACCATACTGTCACTATCTTTAGATAAAATGAATTTTGTTTGTTTACATAACCGCCCAATTGAGAATGATCTTCATTACTCATAGACGGTCAGTCGGCTTTAATTCTTGAATTTGTTGTGAAGCTGAAGGTCTTTACGCAAACTGCCTCTAGTGTTGCCTAATTGTTGCGACCGTCGAAGAATTTATATTCCAGGCTCGTTCTAAGCACTTTGCTACACAGCAGCTATGTTTGCATCAATACGGCCATTTGCAATTTTTTAAAGCACCATCCTTTTTTGTTACATTCAAAGTGGGAAGAATCTCTATGACCTCAATTTAAAATAAAAAAGATCTTATGAAAATAAAAACTCTTAAATAATTACAAAGAAATTCATTAAAATTTAGACAGGACAACGGGCCAGGCTAGTTAAATAATAAATTTTTTGTAGCTTAAAACGTTCCTAAAGTATTTTTTAGAGGTGTAAAACTTTGAAGTAGAATAAAACAAAGATGACTTTGAATGGCATTTATATTCGAAAGATAATCTTTTGGCAGCATGATTTAAATATGACTTCTGGCATATGGTCGCTAGAGTTGGCTCGGACGTAGTCCAATCTGGAAGCCCAATTTTTGATAACCTTTTCCAACATTTGTGCCAATAACGCGATGTTATTGTTATATGTTTTCCCCCAAGCTGTCAATCGTATCGGACTTAACGGCATAGACTAATGACTTAGCATATCCTAGCGACGTTCAATCCCACGATCTTAGAGGCATTTCAAACGTGAAACATTTCCTACACAAGCTGCATGACATGTTGCGTAGTCATGAGCGAAAGAATCAGTAATCATGGCTCTATAGCTGACAGGATTTATTTAATTGTTCTAACAAGCATCCTTTATAAACGCTAACTTTTGTTTGAATCATGTCTATTAGGATATTCGGCAGTTTGAGGTTGTATATCTATACATGACAGTTCTAAATCAACATTATCTGATTATTCAGTAATTGAATCGGAAAAAAATGTTTGTAAGTGATTACAAATAGAATAAAAGACAAAAGAATATAGTGCGTAGCACCCTGATATTTTACGAATTTAGTTTAAGCTCCTTTAATGATACCGACAGTCTTTCAAAAACTACGTTTAAAATTGCTTTATGATGCAGCCATCCATCTACATTTCACATAGCAAAGCAATAAAAACTTTTGCAGATACCTAGACCGTAGTTGCGCTTGTACCCAAGCTATGTCTCCAGCCTGCACTGTATAAAGATAATTCCATCCTAGAGCATCTCCGCTTCTTCATTTAGGACATAAAAGCTTCTGTAACAAAACTTACACGTCTATGCGTTTATCGCTAAACAAAATTCGGCATCAACGCCAATCTTGTTTTGAGTTCATTCACCGAATCTGCGCCTTGCTAGGTGATTGCGTATTTTCAATTATTGCTCGATTTGGATTTAGTAAGCACGCAAAAAAAGATCTTTTCGCAAAATCATCCCTTAAGAGGTTGGCAACATATCCAATTACTGTGCATGTTGGCGGATAAACTGATTCGGATCTTTCCCTATGCTACGCTCTACAGCAGCAATGACTTCTTTTGTACGCACTGTATCTGTATATGCATATTATCTTTTGCAAAAACGTTTCATAGTTATTCGAATTAATCCTTGTGATAGACGAATTTGGTGACCATAAAATGAACTTAATGCACGATTTGCACATTTAGGAAGCGTTATTCAAGCATCAGCTAAGTTGAAATACCAAACCAAACTAAGCATAAATCATTTGACAAATGACAAAATGGACGCCAGTAGAAAAAGTGTTGCCAACTTAAAGTTCTATACCCCTATAAAAAACACCCTCTATAAATCATGACTAAAAAAAGTGAAGTTATTTCATAAACAATATTCATAGAAAATTATTATTTTCAGCTAGCCGATAGATTTATTAGTTATTAATAAAAATATTTTGGGATTGTATAACATTATGTTAATATTTTATAATAAAATCATCTGAATACTTTTACTAAAATTTTTATAAAACTTAAAATCATGTATTTTCCATCTTAAACTACAAAATTGCTTATGAAGACTTAACAAATAAATAACGTTTTTAATTTATCTTATATTTCTTTTTCCATAAGCTTGGTTATATGCCGATTCTTATTACAAATATAAGTCCAACACAATTCTAATTAAGTAAGATTGTTTCGTTTAGTTGAGTACACTGTTTCTTTGTAGAAAAATCATCATTGATGAAAATATTTTGTAGAAAAATTATGACTAATGACTTGTGCTAGCCTATGTGGCATGGAAGCTACTAAGTTATTAAATGTACACTATTTTCCAAACAACTATTGGCCACATCGGTGTTGGTATAATGTACGATTTCAAAAATACTTTATACTTTGGGGAATTGCTTACTGGAATGTCGAATTATCACTATATAATTTCAAAGAAAATTCTTTTTAATTATTCTCCAAATTGACATAAATTTATTTTAAAATCCACTTTGCTCGGAACAAAAGAATTTTTACCACTATAATCGTGTTTTAGATGTTGTCTGTGTCGTAACAGTTTCTCCACTATGTCAGTACCGTTTAGGTCAAAATTTTTCTCGTAACAAAAACTAACAATTTCAACTTCTTCCTTTCAAAAATATCTATTTTTTTTAGCAAATATATGTATGTATTTTTGTGGTGTCCTAAGCGGGGTTCGGCAGTCCTATTTCGTATTTGATACCTATGCAATCCTTAATAAACTGTTGGACATGCTGCCTCGTAACTTTTAGTCCTACTTCTACTTTTATTTGACTGTGTTATGCCGTAGTGATTAACAGTTATATGTTTGTGGTTTTTTATTTTATTTAAAAAACTTTTTCTCACAAACTTTTTATTAATTGTTAAGCATACCAGCTTTTCACTAAAGCAGTATATTTTAGTATAGATTAGAATTAACATTACAATAAAAGCAACAAAAAATATTCAAACTTAAGAAACCTTAAGAGAAAGACAATAGAATTGTAAAGAAGCCCAAGAAAGCTGAAATGTTAAAGAAGAAATTCCCACAGCTCTTCATTTTAATTTCTTGTTATTGCATGTTTCGTTTTTTTTTTTAATTTATCAATTAATCTTACAATCTGATTGGCTTCATCTAGAAATTGCACTAAAAGTTCATCATCTGGTTCATCATAGTCAGCATCATCGCCATTATCATTATCATCACGGTCTTTATCACCAGTATTTAAATCACTGTTGTCAATTTCAATTCCTGCATGTGCCTTAAAAGATGACGTCTCTAAAGTATTGTTTGTTTCCATAGACTTTATGTCTGAAGATGTTGATATTGTCTTGTCATTGTGTTTTGCCTCAAAGATCATTGAATTGTCGCTTACAATAGAACTATTGGAGATTTGCACGGGAATCGTAGTACACGTATTATCATGATTATGATTTTCTTGGTTCTTATCAATTTCGATTTCTTTTGCATTTCCTTTTTCGCTTAAAATATTTGTTGTTGTTAGTGTTATTGACGTTAGTAATAATTCATTGGCTTTTGTATTGTCTTCGTTATCTTTATCAATGCTATCACTTGGCGACATTAACAATGCTTCTTCCACCTGTTCTTGTTCTCTTTGTTCTTTAATTTCATGTTCACTATTATGATTATTATTGTTATTATCGCTTGTCAAATTTTGCAATTGTGCCTCTGCAGCTTTATCAACAACTTCCTTCTCTTCCTGTAAGTTACTGCCGACTTTATTTAAAAAATCGACACCATCAGAAGTGTCATTGTTGTTGCAAATTTCTATGTATTTTGTATCGCCAATTTCTTTGAAATCAGTATCGCTAACAACACACAACTCCTCGATGATTTCATCATTTACCGCCGCTTCGACATTGTTGTTGGCGGTGGTTGGTTTTCTGCTGCCGCTTGTGTTCTTTGTATTTTGTGTATTTTTATTGTTGACATTAGCAGAGCTGGTAGTCTGTTTTTTATTTTTTAATATTTTCATTGCTTTTTTATTATATTTCTTGCTATTGCTGTTGTTGTTGCTTTGGCTCTTTTTATTACTTTTTGTTAAAGTCGAGTTTGCGGTTGCTGTTGTTGTTGTCGTTGAAGTCACAACATTTTTATCAGTTAATTTTTGTTCCACTGACATTTTTAAATTTTAGATAACGTTATATTTACACAACTTGATTATTTTTTAAATTTCTTAAACTTTTCTCTTAAAATTTTTGTATATGTATTTTTCTGCTTTATTTTGTTGTTTTAGTTGCGTTTGATTGACTGCGTAATCACAGCTTTAAAATAAACCTTGTCTCACATTAAAATAAAAAATAATTTTTTGTAAAATACACTTAAGTAAATCAAGAAAACTCGATTTTTTAATTTTTTTCTAAAATCTACCGACCATTCCGACTTTTACTTGTGCACGCTTACTCACTTTGTCGACAACTGATGATCTAACTCTCTTTATCGTAAAAAGTAACTAATAAATTTAAGCAGACAGGGTTAACAAGCATGATAAATTTAATTTAGCGTTTTTTATCATAGTTTTTAAAAAAGATCAAGTAGCAAGATAAAAAAAACTGACTATAACTAAATAAATAAATAAATTTGAGGTTAGGAAGTAAATTGTCTGCCAAATTATTAATTTCAAGAATTGAGCTGTCATCCTTTGACACTTATTTGATAAAAAGTTTAAAAATTGCAAGCATGGAACGTCACACTCTTGAGCAAAGAATTTTAATTGTAAAAATTTACTATCAAAAAGGGGATCATTTTTCGTACAATTCGAGCAACTTTTTATCGCAACCAGGCTCCTTTTAAGACCACTGTACGTAATTTAATCACTAATTTCGGAGCTCACGATATTGTTGCTGAACAATACAATATGGTTGGTATAATTTATGCCCCTAAAACAGCGATGGCTTGGTGTTGGTTGAACAAATCTGCAATTACACTTAGGATACTGATTTCAGTCAGTTAAAAAATTATTTGAGTAGAAAGAAATACTGTGTGATTAAATATGAATAAATTTATAGATATTGCCGCCATAATTATTGGACATTGTAGCTACCGCTTCACAATTGCGATATTCTATTGAAAATGCAGCAGCACATCGGATAGAAAAGATCACACCTTCCCGCGGTTTGGGTATAAACCATAGGCGAAGGGCCTAACCAATAACCGGAACAACGCCAGACTACCAATTGGTAAGTCGGTTGGACTTTGAAGGTCTGGTTTTTCCAGTTTCAGGTTCCTACTCGCCTAGGCGACTGATGCTACCTTTTACTCCTAGAAGCAATAATGTCAAGGTGATCAGCAAGATTTCGTGCCCCCAGGGGAAACAACAAAAACTGTGACTCGTACTCAAATTTCCAGGTCGGCTCTAGCACGACAAATAGATCTACACGCTTCTAAACGACCCTGTTTATAAAAACTCCGGCAAACTTTACCAACTCTGCAGTTTATGAAACGAAATTTGTCGTCCTCAGAGAAATGACGAAAGTGAAAGTTGTTTAAATTTAATATGAATGATACCAATTATTGGAAAATTTTTTCTACTGTAGTGTAACTAGTCAGCTAGTTTAGTCGACATATAAGTGGAGCAACACACAGTCGTAATCGCCGACACATTTGGGACCATTATAAGAATATCAAAAATATCAAAAGTGGGAAATAAACAAACGAGCATTGTTAAAGAAAAGACAGAACAGTAATGATACGCTTAGAAACTCTAAACCTGGAGCGAATTGTTACTTGACGATCCTGCCACGTTTCCTGATGCTGTAGAACACTACATTAACTGTAATACAACTGTGACCTGTGCCACTGTGGCCTGTGTCCACTGTCATATTACTCTTTAAGAGCAAGAATAGAATAAATAAATAAACAAAAGCAAAAATTACATATAAACGTAAAACTCATCAAATTATTATGCAATATAATATTTCATAAATATTGTATTGTAAATTTGTAATCTTAATCAAAGCTTTTTATATTTTAAGTGACTATATGAAGTTAGAAATAAAATAAATATTGAAATATAGCTGCTTAAGTAAAAAAAAAAAAAAAACTTAACAGATTTTTAAATTGAATAATCAATTTCATATAAGTTTACGAATATAGTAAACTTAAATAGAGAACTTGATAGAAATTTTGTTCTTATTATTGTTTGTTCGTTATTTTTTAAGAATAGAAAAGCCTCATTATTCGATAAATATATTTTACAAGAGCTAATGTAAATTTCTTTTTAAAAGTTACCTCTTTTGCTATTTGATCCAAAGCTTGATCCTCAGCATTGACACGCGAATTTACTCGTCGCCGACCTACTGCACTTATAGTATCCATACTATTTAGTACTTTTGTTCGTGCTGTTGTTGCTTCAGCAAATATTATTGTTTTTAACGATAAGCTATAAATGCGAAATTATTTTTATGTTTTTATACAAAATCAATCATCACAATTTAATTTTTACAAAACATGCATGCAAAAGAAACAAAACACAAATATATGACTACACACACGCACAAAAACGTAAAAACAAAAACAATTTCTCAAAGCTCTTTTTTTTTGCTATTTTTGTTATTTTTGAAAACTTCAAAAAAGAACAAAACTATTTTTTGTATTGTTACTAGTATTGTTTGCTGTTGTTTTTGTATTTTAGGTAGAACAAAAAGAAAGAACTAGGTGAAGCTTGCTTTCATTATTTTACTTTTCCTAAGTGTTTTTCGTTTTCTAGCTTTTTTTGCATAAACATAAAACGATATGTAAAATCAATATGATGATGAGACACTTCTTTATATTTAAGACACTTTGCACACGATTCTCTGCTTTTATATTTTATTACTGTCAAAACACATTAAGGCCTTATATGGACGTTGTTTTTAATAACGACTCATAATAGTCGATACTAAAACTTAAGTAATAGAACAAACAGTAAAAAAAGCATGTTAACAAATAAGGCCTTAAGGAATTTACTGAATTTTATGAAGGGACACACAGTTAAAGCATTTTTTTTATAATTTTTATATCTACTGTATTTAAAATAGTTATTGACAAAAAATTAAGTAAGTGGTTAGTTTTTTTATAACCATGTGTAAGTGTATTTTTTGCATCATTTTTGCAAGGGTGGGTTCAATTGATCGATTATTGCGGTCGCTGCGCTGTCGGCTAAACTGAGCTGAAATTAACACCTTCGCTTTTTGCTTTCTTTCCTCAGTCCTTTTTAATCATTGAATTCTATTATTTCTTTAAATTTATTTTTATAGTACATAGAAGCAAATGATTTCGATTACTTTAACTACTATTAATTTTTTTTAATCTAATTTATTTTAGTTAGCACCTTTTTTACTTCGAATGTTAACAAAAAAAAATAGGAAGAAAAAAGTTCATGTCACACTTGAGATGGGCAGTATTTTTTTGCAGCACTCTGCTCCCATATTTTCTAATTGATACGATGAAAATGTTGTTAAATTATGTTTATTTAAGGTCTCCACATCCTAACAGTAATATATAGTTATTTTTAACTATTTAGGTTAATAAATTTAATATTTTTTTAATATTATTGTATTCAATTATTTTATATGGTCTTTTTCACAAATTCACTGCTCTGGCACACATACTAGCGAGGCACAAAAAATCTTACTGCTAAGGGTTGCCAGTTTCTCTAAGTTGTTTGAATGGTTGGAAAAATTGGACCTTTTTATGTATGAGCCTTCAGAGTTGGAATTTCTTTATGATAAAATTAGAAATAAAATCACTTAATAGTTAGTTACAATTTAACTTTTTCTGTTAGAATTATAAAATCCAAGTTAATAAATATCAATATGTTAAAATAATTGAAATAAACAAAAGTGGTTAGAATTCCTATTTTTTTCAAAATCCTTTATAACTTCACTAAATGTTCGGAAAATTATATACATATGAATGTAAAATAGTCTAAAAATATAAATCAATGCATCTGTGTGTGCTCAAAGTAAAAATATTTTTGTAATTCTCTGTAAATGAGAATGCAACAATTAAGCCATTGTGGTAGCATACCATTTCAATTAATTTATAATTCAAATAATTTTACAGCATTATTTTCAATTTAAAATGTCAGCTTTTTTTAAGAAATTGTGTTGGAGATAAATAAAAAATAAATAAAATATAGCTTGAAAAGTATAATTATATACCATTATTAGATAAAATAATATATAGATTTTCAAATAATAATTATCTGAATTTAAAATTTTTAACACTCTATAAATCAAATGTTTTACAAAGCATATCCTCAAAATAAAATGTTGTTGACAACACTGCCTGCTTATATTTTTTAAGCCGAAAAGAAGAAGAGAAACCAAAGAATAATATAGGATATAAAAAAAATAGTGCAAGAAAAAAACATAAAATTTAAGATTTTTCATTTAAATAAAAAATTATATTTGAAGCAAACAGATTGATCGTTAAAAAAAAACATTATTTTAAGCATAGACAACACTTAGTTTTCCAAAAAAAAAACTGAAAGTTATAGCAACTGAATAAACTAAAAACAATCCATAAAAAAATTCCCATCTACTTGACGACAAACGAAAATGGCTAAGAAAACCTATGATCTGCTATTCAAACTGTTGCTAATCGGTGATTCAGGTGTTGGAAAAACATGTATTCTTTTCCGTTTTTCAGACGACGCTTTCACTTCCACCTTTATATCCACTATTGGTAAGTGTAACAATTATCAATTGACCTTTTTTTATGATGTGTAAGCAAAGGTGGGGGTTTTAAAAATGTATCCATCCATTACCTTTATCTGTTGCAAGGGCGTGGTAATCAATTTTTAATATAAATTGGGTTTGGATTTTGGAATTGTCAGGAAAGGTACGATTATCTAAAATGTCAAGACAAAGCTTTGGATATATTTAAATACCTGTACATTTTGTGTATTGGAAGAGTTATTCATATTTTAGTAACCTTTATTTCTAGACCATCAATATTTATTCCTCATTATTTTGTCTATGTATAATTGCGATAGTCAATTAAAAAATATTTGATGTTGAATATATTGGTTTGGAATGGAAATAAATCGCAATAAAATAATTACATAAAATAAATTGTGACGCATTGTACTGAATTGAACGCAAAACTCATTGGGGGTTGCCAAGTTGTTGGTTCGTTTGTTTCTTAACTGCGTTGACAATATGCAACGAAATAAGAATTGCACGCTGAAAAAATATATTGTTTTGTTAATTTTTTAAAGGATTTAATTTAAGTGAAAGTTCGTTATCTAAAATGCTTGTTGCTTAAATGGCGTACATCCGGCTATTTAAAAATAATTTTACACACACTTAAGCATAAAAAATATTCTTTTATGTCTTTTTTAATCTAGGAATCCGATGAATGAGCTGACCACTTTATAATGGTTACTCTGCTGGTACTGGAGATATGTTTTTATTAAAATAAGAGTAGAAAAATGAGACTAAATCAACTATTAAAAATAATCTGGCTATTTCACCTCGAATGGCCAAAACTGAGGTTAGGAAGTAAATTAACTGTCAAATGATTAAATGTCAACAATTGTGCTGTCATCTTTTGACATTTAGTACAAAGTTGGAAAATTTTAAATTTAGTCGTTGAATTTGCAAACATTGCCGATGTACAGCAAAGTGTTAAGCATGACTCTGGATCATCAACTCGTCGATGTTCGCAACAAGTATTTTTCAAAAAAATCATCTTTAGTGGTGATGCTCATTTTCAGTTTGATGGTTGTGTAAACAAACGAAAGTGTCGCTTAAGGGGCTCGAAAAATTCACACACAGTACTCGAAATACCGTTACATCCAAGGAAATTGACTGTATAGTCCGGTTTGTGGTCAGACGGAAACGCCCTCATCGTGACGATGTCAGTTGACTGCATTGTTCTTGTGATTTAACGGCGCCGGATCGTTTTTTTTTGTGTGAAAAAAGCTATCTTCGAACGTGCTAGAGGTATATATTTGCCTGACGTTGCATTGGTATTAATAAAACCTAAGGCCAAAAATGTGTGCCTTTTTAGTCAATTTACTTCCTAACCTCAAATTTGTCCGCCAAATATTACTCCTATGGTTAAAAGCATTGAAAATAAAAAATATAAACAAAAATCTTTTGCGGATGAAGGTAACGCCGTCTTTACGTCCATATTATTAATAATTATATCATGATGGATATAAAGGGAATGCAGTAAAGCTAAGTGGATCTAATTAAGTTTACTCTGTAATTGGCTCTTTGCATTTAGCACTCGGCCACATATTGTTAACTTAACAACAACTGTATCAACCGGATAATTTTTAGAAAAGAACTAATCCAGCATATCGTTTCTTTGTCTTTTTTATGGGATTCGAAAACAGAAACAGAATAACTTAATAATTCTACAATGAATTATATGATACTCATTTATATTGTTATTGTTTATTTATTTAAATATTTTCTTGTTATTTAAGGTATCGATTTTAAAATCAAAACCGTTGAACTCAGGGGTAAAAAAATCAAACTACAGATTTGGGATACTGCCGGCCAAGAACGTTTCCATACAATCACCACTTCATATTATCGTGGAGCGATGGGGATAATGCTGGTGTATGATATAACAAATGAAAAAAGCTTTGAAAATATCGTGAAATGGCTAAGAAATATAGATGAGGTAAGAGATTTAGAAAAAAAAGTTTTGTTTCAAATATTTACAATCGATTATTATTTTATTATTTAAACAGCATGCCAATGAGGATGTAGAGAAAATGATATTGGGCAATAAGTGCGATATGTCAGACAAGCGCATTGTCAGTAAAGATCGCGGTGAGGCAGTAAGTAAACAATATATTGATATATTTTCTCCTTTTTAATATTTTAAATTCTATTGACAATAATGGCAATTTCGAAAGTCTACTATATCGATTTAATTATATCTATATTTAAAAGCATATGCTATTGTAATATTTCTAAATATCACTTAGTTCCATTTAAAAAAGTTTTTAAAATTTTTCAAAATTTTCATTAAATATTTTTTATTAATCATCATCATCATTAATTCAGACCTCAATAGCAGTGGACAAATTTGAGGTTACGAAGTAAATTGGCTTAAAACACACTTTTTTCGACAACTTCAGTTTTATTGATAACAATGTGAAGTAGAAATATGTCAATATCTAGCATATAGACAGACGTACGATTTTCACAAAATTTTAAAGGACATTTTGCAACAAAACTTTGCTTATCTCGTCAATGCAGGGACAGAATATCATCTTTCAGAGCGTCAATTGTTTGTGAATTGTTCACAAACAAATGCCCTTTCATATGGCTAAAAAGAAAATATTAAGGGACGTTAAATAACAAGAACAAGGCGGCCAACTAACGGACATTGCCAAATCGAGAAAGTACGCGATCGAAATGTTTTTCATGTAATAGTATGCTGAAAATTATACGAGTAGATAACCTGCTCCATACGGTTATTTTCTTTCGATATAATAGTTTTTCGAGGACTGTTTGTGGATTCTGTGAATCCCATATGCAACAAATTAGTATCGTCACTAAAGATGATTTTGTTGAAAAATGCCTTGTTTTCGTTAAATTTTTCAAATAGGCATTTCACAAAGGTTCGAGACAAAGAATAGTCGGGTCGATCGGCTTTAATTCTGTAACGAGTTGAACTTTATAATCCTGAAGATGAATATCTTTATTTCCAAATGTTCGCAAAGTGTCTGTGGTGATACCCTATTGTTGCCAACGTCAACGAATTGATGTTCCAATTTCATTCTCAACACACTACTCTACTCTACAACGGCTATATTTGCATCATTACGAGCGTGTTGTTTTGGGCTATTGTCAGCAATAATACCGAAACACACAAATTTAGAGATAAAATATGCATAGCTGTTTTAGAAGCAGCCTGATTACAAAGAAAAGCTGCTCGAATTTTACGAAGTTATACAGTTAAATTTCCATCATTTTGATAGTAAGTTTTTACAATTAATAATCTTTGCTTAAGAGCGTAACGTTACAAGTTTAAAATTTCCAAACTTTTTATTTAATAAAAGGTAAAGGATGACAGCTAAATTCTTGACATTTAATCATTTCAGAGACAATTTATTTCCTAACTTGAAACTTGACAACCTGTTAAAAGGAAAGAAAAATGTGTCAAATCAATTTTTTTCTTTTCTTTTGTAGATTGCCCGTGAGCACGGTATACGTTTTATGGAAACCTCTGCTAAATCAAACATTAATATTGAACGTGCTTTCTGCGAACTTGCCGAGGCTATATTAGATAAAACATCTGGCCGAGAATCTGCCGAAAATCCTGAACGTGTTGTTGTCGATCGTAGAAATAATGAAAAACCTCCTGCCTACAAGAACTGTTGTTCTTAAAACATTAAAAATTAAGCAAAAACAAAAAATGGCAAAGTACGCTTATTTTGCCAAACAAAAACACAAAAATTTTATACAACAAAAACTAAAAAGAATTTTTCTACAATTTTTTTATTTATTTGCTAAAATCTACCACTTGAAGCCGCAAATTTAAAAACAACATAAGAGACAAAAATATATAATTTCAATTAAAACGTAAAAAAATATCACCCAAACAACGGCCTAACAACATCAACTTTTACAAATACAAAACTTTTAAAGAGAATAAACAAAAGTTTCAAATTAAAAACTAATCACTGCTACAACCACATTAGCACGTATATATAAATAATATACATATATATGATATAAATAATAAATACATATAAAAATAACATTTATACGTCATTTATATACTAAAATGTGTGTATACATACTTAACGTTATTCCCCCCTCAACGTACATAATTAATTAAATTATTTAATTAAGATACATACATGCATAATTTATACAACAAGATTTATTATTATTTTTTAGTTAATTAAAACAGAAAAAAATGCTTTTTATATAAGACGATAAATAAGAATGAATGAAGAATGAAAAAGAACAGAAAAATACACATGCATATATAAAGTTTTTGTTAATTTAATATAAAAAATGAAAAACCAACAAAAAAATATGAGACGTCAAATTGTGTGCGAAAATAAAAAAATAACTGGGATAAAATATATGCTGGATCTTTGTTTATTATATTGCAGGGATGGGATGGTATAGAAATGATTATTCACAATCAGACAATAAAACTAAACTTTACGTTTTTTTGGGAGTGTATCATTATCTTAGTTGATTTTGAGTGCGTAAAAAGCTTAAGAGAATTAAATACATGGAAAATTTTGTTGTTTCAGGCTGTTTATCAATGACGTGTAAAAATGTAAGCAATTCTATTAAATATTATTTTCAGCAGGTAGTCGTTTAATATTCATAATAGATTCAAAAATAAATTGGATTTAATTCATCTAATATACATATATAATACTAGCGGAGTCGCCTTCAGACAAACTTTAGAGTAATAATATAACAAATATTAAAATTTTCAATATGTGATTTATTTGTATGGAATCAGTAGAGGACGATTTGATGAACAATGTTTTTCGATTTGCTTTCCGGCGCAAAAACAAATAATGAAGACGGTTTACCAACACGCGAACATGCAACGTACAGCTGACCGTGCGAAAAACAGGAAAAGTCGAGATTAATCCCACAGACTTCTAGTGATTGGCCTTGCGACTTATTGAATGTCATCGCAAATGCCAATCGAACGGGGAACTGAATCCGTTTGAATTGGAAGGTCAGTTGGAATAATGGGAATTCGTGGGATCAGGACTTCCTCTCCTTTGAATTCGCCCTTGACGATTGTTGCCTGAATCACATTTTCCGCAATTAAGGAACAATTCCATACAAAAAATCTATTTTCGATTTTTTTAATAAATATTGCCCTGAATTTTAATTAATTTTAATGCTTGAATGCGTGTGTAGTTTTACAATACTTGTAAAAATAGTACATTTACTGTAGAAAATTACAATGCCAAAAGGTGCCAACCTGTCAGATTGCGCAAAGTTTAAGTCACCGTATAATTAAGGAATAATTGTACATAAAATTTTATACAAAAAATCAATTTTCGATTTTTCCAAATTTTGCGCAGAGATTTTCCGCAATTTCCACGATTTACACTAATAACTTTCTATTTTTTTAATTGGAAAGCCATTAAGGAGTAATTTCATTCAGAACTCGATTTTCGATTTTTCCAAATTTTCGACTTTCGGAGAGATTTTCCTCCGTAAAAACCTTCTCGAAAATACGAACAGCTGACAAAATATTTTACTGAAATCGACCCAGCCGTTCTCCCTTTATGAATAGGTATACATTTTTTACACCATTTTTATATATTAAGATGTTTGTGATTCCATTCTCAGCTATTCCTATCTCACCCCGTTCATCATTTACTACTTTTCTAATTATAGCCTAAAAAATGTTCTCTGTTATTTTTAATAATTTTTAGCATCAAATTCCTACTATCCTTTTTTTATTCTCTGGATAATCATTTTTAGCCAATATTGCCGTCAGAAACAATGTTGAGTGGAGACACAGGAATGAAATAGAAAACATTTTAATACAGTTTTAGGAAAAGTTTGAGAAGCTTTGTTAATTAAATGTTGTAGCAGAACTAAGAAAACTATCAATAAGTAAGCAAGAATTGAATAGTTGTAGCTTCTATGACTAGGTACATACAACCAATACTTTATCCACTTCCAATTTTTTATTTTTTTCTATGCTCCAGTAAAAAAAAATTGAACTCGTTTTCACACGATATGTGCAATTCTAAGTTTGCTTAAAGTAAATATTTTGCTGCGAAATGGTTGCCTTAGTGACAGTGGCTCGTGTCTCTGATTATATGGAAAATGTCTAATATGAAAAAATTTTGGAATCTTAAGCTAGAGCATGATTAAAAAGTATATAAAAATTATATTTTATTCTTCAAACATCAATTAATTGAATAGGAACGGTAAAGTAGTAAACATAGAATTTTAATCTTATGCAACATTACCGACATTACGACTGTGCGCCCCCTACATTTTATATTGTCAAGTATTCTATTATTTCCGTTCATTGGCAATTGATATAACATTTGTAATGGAATTTTTGTAAAACTAATTTTACGTTTATTCCTTTAATAAACATTTAATTTATTGAGTTCTTGTATTGCAAAATAATAATTTGAATTACGCTGTTTATTTAGAAGAGCTATTTAATTTTATACACCCAAAAATACACGATGGCAACTTTATCACTTTTACCCCTAAAAGCCAGTCTATATCTGCACTCGATCACATTCTTAGTTAGAGTGATCAAGAAAACTCTTATATTCCTTTTTGAGTAGTTCTAATTCTTTTCCTAGAAAACTATAATTTAACTCATCAAATATAGATGACGCTGTTTTCATCATTCAGTGTAAGTGCATGTTTGGTTGTGTCTTCTCCTCCTGTGAAATTTCTTAATTTGTTAGCAGTACAATTTACTTTTTTGTTAGTGATAATTATTTTTTATAACTTAAACGAAGCATCTTCATAATAATATTGAAGACACAGGAATGAAATAGAAAAAAATTTTAATAAGGTATCAAGAAAATTTTGAGAAGCCTAACTAACTAATTGTTATAGCAGAACTAAAACCATATTTATAAAAAAAATAATTAAATAGTAAAATAGTTTCTTCAAACAACAAAATGATTTTCAATGCTTTTAAAATATTTGTTAAATCAGCAAATAACTAAATACAAAAATGCAGAGTAGATTTTAAACTACCGTAATACTATTACCGACAATTTCACTATGATGCCCCCTACATTTCATAATACAAATAACATTTTATTTCCGTTAACGAGTACTTGGCGTAACTTTAGTATGTTTGAAAACCGTTTAACCCAGTATGTCTCATTAGTTACCTAAATAAAAATTCAGCCAAAGAAATAAATATTTGAAATTACGGTAGTTCAACAAAAAAATAAATAAAATCCTAACCACTACTGTATATTTTTCATTAAATATCATGTATCTTTATTCATGTTTTTTTTATTACAAATACATTTTCAATTCTAAACGAAAAAATCATTATTTTCAATACACTTATCTTTTTCTCCGATTACTGAGTTTTCTTATCTCCTTTTTTAGTGGAAGTAATTCCGGGAGTCTCCTCTTTGAAATGTAAAAATACAAAAGAGAAAATGAATACACCCACCATCATAGAGAAGGCGCTGCTGTAATATGGATATGCGCTTGGTATAAAGCGTTCGTATTGAGTATGTTCTAAAGGTCTAACAGAAACCTGAGTAGTATTGTAGAGCTGCGTATAGCCAATACGATCATAATTAACCTTAAACTGATAAACACCATAAACATCGGGTATTTTAAATTTGGCTTCATAACGGCCGCCCGAAACATGCTTGAGTGTCGTTCGTACAAAAGGATCAATGCGAACAAATTCCAATTGTACATCGTCAGCGTTGAAGGGGCGCCATTTGTCATGTACCAGTTCTTCAATGGTTATAGAGTAGACAACGGGCTCAGTAATAGTATAGGCTTGCTCTGGTGGTTGTGTCTCGCCCTCCTTGTGATGTTTAACCTCAGCAACACGCAGCCGACCAGTTTCACCGAACACCCACTGACTAATGGCGATTGCAGTGTCCCGATTTCCGGAATTTTCAAAATGCTCACCACTCTGGCCGTATGTAACCGAATTGGTAAATGCTTCATCGGAGAAGAAATACAGAGAGCCAGAGAATACAACACGAGCATTATTACGAGCCTGAAGAGCAGCAATTAGCAAGGTAGTTTTGCCTACAGCATGTGGATAATCTTTAATAGCTTGATCAGGATTGTAGATATAAGCAGTACTTTCCGCTGACAATATCTGCAAAACCAAGGAATTTTCCTTATCAGCTAACAAACCGGTACCACGGTACAACAAAGGTTTTCCGCCATTTTTGCGACTGTCGCCAACAATCGTTGGGGCATTTATTAAATTTTGAGCAGAAGTTAAAATTGTAGTATGATCTCCTTTATCAGAAATATCATAGTGTAGATGATCCAAAACAGAGGCACCCTCTTCATCAATTTCAAATCCACACTCTGAGGCAAATTCTCTTAGAGCATCACCAGATTGTTCACTGCCAGTTACCAAAACATTACCGCCATCATCGACAAATTGGGCCAATTTTTCTACACTTAGTTCTCCACCAAACTCTTCTACACTTGGTGCGAAAATTATTAAATTCTTGTATAAATATTCACCATAACGAGAAAGGAGAATACTGGCATCATCAGCTAATTTGAAAGTTAATTTAAAGCCGCGTTCTAATTAAAGAGAAATGTAATAATTTTAGTCTTTTCTGCAAATTTTATATAACTTCAAGTAGTTGGGCTAAATAATATTTATACTGAAATTATTTTTAACTCATCAGACATTTTCTTATATCACCACGTCACAGAAATGAGCTTACCATGCAACGATTTAAAGAACAGGGAATGCGTCTCTCTTATAGCTAAGTTATCCAGCAAAACTAAAGTATCGCCATCTGATTGAAGCACTGCATTACTAAGATTTGCAGCAGCAAATAATAATAGCAAAAATTTCCACATGATTCCAAGCTTACGCCGTTTAAGCAGATAGAAATAGAGAAATTACAACCAACAGAAATGTAGACACAAATAAATATGTAGAGCCGGCAAGTAGTGTTGCCAGTTTTTTTTTTAAATTTCTCACTAAAAAAAATATAAAGTTCAGTGTTGTAAAAGGTAGTTTTTATTGCAGCCTTAAACAAAATCATGTATGCTTTGTTGTTTTAAATCCGATATAGTTTACCGTAATATAAATTACTCAGAAAAAATTAAAATAAATATTAAGTAAAATAAAAAATAACTTGTGAATTAATTTGCCACCTTCTCTCTTATTCTGATATTTAATTTGAAATATCACTAATAAAGTATTGCCAATAGTTATTTTAACATTAAAATTTAAAGTGCATAGAAACAAAAAAATTATATATCTAGTCAACAGGTTTAGAATGGAAATGTGATATAAAATAAATCAAAAAAGATTTTCGTGAATAAATGAATGAACAAATAGTTAAGAGTGCAACATAGAAAAATATGCAAATATGTTTTAAAACCACAAATTTTAAAACTTAGCTGTACGATAGTTAGTGAAATGTTTGATAATTGAAAAGAAGTAATATTAGAAATATTATAAAACCTATGTATTGCAAATAGGTATGAAGAGAAACATTAAAAATATGGCCCTGTATGTAACAAAGGGCCAATATTTTTTCGTCTGGTACATTTATATACCATTCTGCAAATCGCGGTCATTAAACATACATAAAACAACGAAAGGTGAGTTATATTTCAAAGTATTATACTGGATAGGTAACATTAAATGGAATCCGGCTTAGAAACCATTTTTCATTTTCTAGTACAGACGAGGAAGTAACATAAAAATACCAGTTGTGCGTACATTTCATGCTTTCAAATCATACGCGAAAGAAAAGAAATGGCGCAGTCAGAATTTTACTTGCATTATTCTTGTTTCCGAAATATAATTACAAAAACAACTAAAAAATAAAATATGGTTAACACAAATAAAAGAATTAAAAAAAATGGAAAAAAGACTACCAATTTTTTTTAGAATATAAAAGTACTCTAATGCGAAGAAAAGATTGAATATCATTTCGAATGAAGTTAACAATTATTTTTGGTTTAGCCCATTTGCTCCATTACTTGAAATTTGCTAGATAAATTCCTGTTTGTTGTCATTTAATTATTTAAATTCTGCGAACCATAACAGTCCTTACACCATGAGTGCTTTTAAACAAATAACACAGATGAGGCAGCCTTGTGTTAGGCAACATGAAAATATCAAAAACAGGAAACATTGCTATACACGAGAAAGAAGAATATGCCCAGACTTGCTCGTGTGGATTTAACTTTGAAGTCGATAGCATTTTACTTTCCGGTTATTTACACTTACTTTACATATGAAGATGGTTGGCAGCCAAGTCTTGTCATTTTAATCTTTAGAATTTATTTTGAAAATTGTACTTTGCTTATTTAATTTATTGTTAAGAAATTAAAACACTATGCTAAACGTTCTATTTAATATACTTTTCCATAAATTTCTTATGAAATTCACTACGCAAGGAGTCATTAATAAAATGTGATTTCTTTTCTGGTTCTGTGCGAGCACAATTCTTAAAAACAACATCATCGTCCCAACGACGTTTTACTTTTAAATCGGCTGACTTTGTGTTGGCGGCTGTGGCAGCAGAACCAGCAGCATAGTTAATCAAAGGATTTCCCGATAGGATATTTTCCATACGTATACGTTCTTCTTCTTGTTTCTTTTCTTGCTCTTTGCGCGACGTCTCTTGTAATCGTTCTTGCTTAATTTTATTAAGTTCTGCCAGTAATGCAGCAGTATCGTCTTCCTCTTCTGACTCGGTGTCACTGTCAGAACTTTCATTATCAATAGGATCATCAGCATCTAAGTTGGCAGCTGCAGCTGGCTGATCTAATTTTGCCCGCTTACTATTAGCGCCAGTTGTACTAGTGGATGAATTATTTGCTTCTATAGCCTTGCGCACTATGGAAGGTAAATTCTTGTTAGGTCTGGCTTCGCGTTCACGTTCTTCTAGTTCTTTGCGAAAATCACGGGCACGTAACTCATCAGCGGTTCCCTGACCGGTTTCTCTATAAAATATATTAAAATGATTAACTTTATTTGATTATTGTGAAAGATTTTTACTTGCCTGTATTTTAATCTTGTATGGCCTGGCAAATCTCTACTGGAATATTGTTTACTTAGAGCGCTTAAATCTTTTTCTCCTTTTCCACTGCCACCTCTCGCGGGATCAAATGTGGGTCTAGCTGCTGTAGTCATTTTTTATATATTTGTTTGATTTCTTCCGTAATCTAAAAATAAAATACTTGCTCAAACAATGTTCACAAAATGAAAACGTTTTCGTTGTTCGTTTATAGTTATTGTTTACAGCTGTTTCCATGTAGGAAGTGTTCGGAAAACTTAAACTTATTACAGGATGTTTCATCTAAGCAAATAAATGAATTATTGTAAACAGTGTGTGTCCGCTTGTATTTGTTTAAAAGAACAATTACTATTAACAGTTTTTTCGCAAATAATTCGGTTTTAATATAAGTATTGTAGGGAACAGATAAGTGAAAGCAAGATTTTTTATCACTATGCTAACTGCGCTGTTAAGAATAATAGAAAAGAAAACTACACAAGAAAAAACTTTTTTTGGTCAGAATTATGCTTTTATGAATTATTAAAACTAAATGTTGCGACAAAAAAAACTAAAACGCATTAACACTGTATTAGTTGTTTATATGCTTGCATAAATAAAAAATAAATGGCGAAACTGATTTATCATTTAAATAGTATGCACGTTTGGTATATTACTTCTGCTGATATATTAAAAATATTATTTGTGTACATGTAGAAGTATAACAAGTAAGAAAAATAAATTTAAATTACCAACTCGAACTTATTTTCAATTTACTCACAATTTGTTTTTTCATTTCATATAATTAACTTCCGAAAATAAAAGTAAAACAAAGTTCAACATTCTGCTCAAAGCTTGATAGCCCACGACAGACCAAATGCTAAGTGATCGGGCCACAGTGGCAACAGTATGATTCGATGATCTTTACGTTTATAGTAATATATACAGGAGTGCTTTTAATGAACGCTCACGTACAATAAACAATATAAACACGAACTGCGATCAACTAAGCCAAAAACATAAAAAAATTTAATCAACTTTATTCGTACACTTGGCGGCTTTGAATAAGGATACCAGACTTTTGCCACTTATATGGATAGTTATAACGGGTGGGCAAAGTTTGTAGTTATAACGGGTAAGAAAATTGGTTTAAATTAGTTTTTTCAAACTGCAGTTTTATCGTTACCACTGTAAAGTAGAAATGTGAGAATTAATAATTAAATATGATGTTGGGCAAATGTCCACCTTAAACATATAGGCAGACTAACACTCAATGCAGCGCCGAATTTCATCTTTAAGAGCGTCAGTTGTTTGTAGGTAGTTCACATAAACTCGATATTTCAAATTGCTCCCGAGAAAATACTCCAGCGGTGTTAAATCATAGGAACGAGGCGACCAATGTGAATCGACAAATTGAGTAATTACGCGATCGGGATATATCTCATGCAATAACTGGGTGGCTTATTGTGGCCACAGAAAATTATTTATCGTGGTGTGTTAGAGCAGAGAGTTCAAGGCGACAGCGTTTCCTTGCTTATTCCCGATCACAAGCCGCACCATACGGTCACTTTTTTTGGACGTAACGGTATTTAGAGTAAAATCACTGACGCCAGCAATGTTCGCTCGGTATATAAGCATGAAGATGAAGATTTTTATGCAAAATATTGCGCAAGGTGCCTGTAGTAATGCCCAATTGCTGCAAACGTCGTCGAGTTGATGTTTTATGATGTCTCTTGTCAGCAACAATGCCGTGAGCGATTAAATTATGTCCAGCGACCTCAGAAGGAGTCTGCTTTCGAGAAAAAGCTGTTCGAATTTTGCAAAATAATACAGTGAATTATAATTCATGGCTCAAGAGTGCTTAAGCATTGATAAGTGGTTCAATAAAAAAAATGTCTAAAAATACTTCAAACACCATGTTACAAAAACTCCCCTATATTACGCAAAAATGGTGCAGTTTTTTTTAGATCTGGCAACACTAATAAGTGCGCTTAAAAGATATACAGAGGAAGAACGTTTCTTAATCTTTACTTAATATCAATTCGAGACTTCTGATTTTTATATCAAACTACAATTTCCCTGCGAAAGTATGAAATTGAAGGAATTTCACGAATCAACAGATCATGATCTTATTATTTTTACAATGATAATAATTTCAAGTAAACAGAACAAGAAGCAACCTGAAATGAACTAAAATGAACCTACAAAATAGTCATTACTATAACAAAAAAAAAAAACCATATAAAATGGACATCGTATTTTGGATTTGTTTGATTTACATTTTTTCTGATCTTTGATTAGCTTTAAATTTAACCATTTCAGTCAGTTTTTATTAAAAAAAACCTTTTCTACACTTAAAAAAACTTAAGAAATCGATTACGATGGATGATTATTATAAAAAGAACGTAGAAAGAATATTTAAGGTTGAAGAGTAGAGCATGGAAATTCAATAGTAATGAATGAAAATTTTCTGATTTTGATGTTTCGGAAGAGAGAGAGAGAGAGAGTGAGAAAGGGAGAGAGAGGGATTAAACAGTTACAAAGAACATCATGCGGCTAAAGAAGATAATTTATTTTGCCATCTTATGTTTTTTTCTTTTATTTTTTTTGTTTTATTTCGGTGGCGTTTGTGTGTGTGTGTGTGTGTGTGTATGTTTACATACAGATTTGTTGCGCCAATAACTAATTTGATAGTTTGTGCTGTTTTTGTACCTTCTTCTGAATTCGCTACCGATGTTTTTTGCGGTTTCACACTTTGGTTAAGAATTTATACGCCTGCGCAAAACAATAAGGGACAGACGAAGAGACAACAACAAAACACTCAAAACAAAAAGTTCAAAGATACAAACAGAAAGGCCAGTATAAGCAAAAAAGCAAATGCAATAAGCAGAAGATGCAAACACAAAGTTCAGTCATGTCCATAAGTCATTTTCATGGAGTCTCAAAGACGCAACCAGAAAGCAGCCAGAAAATCAATTTAAAAAGGATGTGTTAACACAGCAGTTAAATCGTTTCAACATCATTAGTTTCCACTTTTAAATCATCTTTCTTTTTATATTAGTATTTTATGTTGTTGAATGCAAAAAAACAGCTGCACTATAAGCACGGCAAAGGTTAAAATAATCAGTTATGATTTGATTGTTTAAAACAAAACAAAACAAATAATAATAATAACAATAATTTGTTAACGATTATGTAAATAATTGCAAACATTGTGTCTTCTAGAGGCAATTAATATATGAGACAGTACTGCCTATTAAATAGTTACAGGTGCGAAAAGAAGGCGTGGAAGTAAAACGTATGCTAAATGAATTGTAGACTCATGAGCAAATGATTTTTATTGTGAAAATTTAAAACAATGCGTTCGTAGTGGCTATAGTGTTAGAAAAAGTGTTGAGCATTAGTCTGGAACATTAACTCGTCGACGTTCGCAACAATTGGCCTTCACCGTAGGGTATTTTCGCAACATTTTCCATAATGTTCTTCGATCGAACTCTTATTGCAAGCGAATTACTAGCTGGCCACATCGTTAGAAGAATGGATCTTGTAGTCGTAATGTAGTTGTAAGACCTATTGTGCACAGTAGAAAATTGGGAGTGCTTTTTCAGTAAAAGGAAGATCAATATATACGGAAGTTAGATACTGGATAAGAATCAGCTCTCAGTTTACCAGAGGTATGGATAAATTTTTAGTGATCATAAATAAAATAGTGAAGACAAATTTATATCAGGCAGGTGGTGGGATTTCGATCTATATATAACTCTATCCAACCACAATACTGAGGATCTAAACAACCTAAGTCATGGCATAATATATCACATAGTATGAATCGAAAGATTGAAGAAGCCATAATAAAAATCTGATAATGTGATACTCAGGCGAGGATTCCCGTAATGAATCGTTTGTTATACGGAATTATAGAAACAGAATGTAAAACTGGAACTTATTTTCACTTCCTCAACTAAAACCTAAAAAGTTGAGTGCTAATTGCCTATCGTATTCTAACAAACAGACAAATGATAATGGAAGCAATGAATAGCGATTAAAGGTAACATAAAGCATGCTAGATCGCAGTAGCACTTCAGGCAACAATGCGTATTTAGTCAAGTACCGTGCTACATTATTTAGGAAATGGCTAGAGAGGAGATGAGACAGTAGAAGGATAATAACGGAAATTAACTGTCGTATAAGACAACATAGCGACCAGTGACCATGCCTTTATCACTGAGCATCCCCACCGACAGTGAATTTTTATTTTGTGGTGAAAAACAGCCAAGGGGTTTGTTGGAAATCGAACCCACCACCACCAACGTACACCACCTACTAGCCTACCGGGGCACCTAACAAACGACTTATTAACAAGCGACTTAAAGGGATTGTAACTAAAGCTGCAGAAGTGTAGTGAACTCTTGCAATAACATCGACCACACAGAAATTTGAAATAGTAAAAATATCAGAACAAATAATTTGAAGTGGACTGTAGGCAAAGAGATGAGATTAAGCAAGTGCGAAGTTACTCGCTTACCAACACATTTGAAATTTGTATCGAATAGAGCTTGCAGCAAATAATAAATGCACTAGCATGCAGAGAAGATATTTCAGTGTTGCACATACTTACGAACTAAGCGAGCCGAAGCGTTGATTTGAGAAATGAGTTGGTAAATTCCAAGTAAATTGTCTGTCAAATGATTAAATTTTAAGAATTGCGCTGCCATTTACTTAGCAAGAAATTGAGAAATTTAAAGCATCAAATGTCAGATTCTTGAACAAAGAATTATAATTGTTGAAGTTTACTAAGAAAATAGTAAAAATTTCTCAGTATAACTTCGTAAAATTCGAACAGTTTTTCTTCGTAATCTTGCTCCTTTTAAAACCGCTGTGTGTAGTTTAATCGTTAAGTTCATCGTAATCACGTACAGTGTTGTTGGTGACAATAGGCCAAAACAATACAAACTTAGTTGCCGTAGTGACGCAAATATAACCGCTGTACACCAAAGTGTTGAGAATAAGCCGGAAACATCAAATCGGCAACGTTTGCAATAACAACTAGCCATTACTGCAGGCACTTTGCGCAACATTTTGCATAAATATATTTGAATCAATAGTTTTAGAGAATGAAAAGTGAATATCTTTGCGATGAACTGGATAGATTACTGAAATAAGGTTGTGGTTATATAAATCTTTATTAATTTGGTTGTAAATATGGACTTCATTCAACAAGGCTAAACAATGAAATCTAAAGCTTTTTTGGATGTCATTCAGGCAAAACTGTTCGGAAAGCAAATTGCTTAAACAAAAATTAATTTAAAACATCACGCTTAGAACCTCTAAAATAATATTAAGACAGGAACTGTTTAGGATTAAGGAGATCAAATGCGAATACCCTTTGAAAAAGGTAGGTCGATTCTTAGACTATCGCTTATAAACTTATAAACTTTTGTGAGGTACTATTTTTATGTCCCTTAATGCTTCTGGGAATAAATAATTGTATTTATTCCAAATACTTTTACTGAAACAAATTAAGTAATAAAATTGGAAGCTTCCACTAGAAAGTTACTCCTCTGTATTGTTTTACGGTTAAGGGATACTAAGCATCTTGTATTGGCAGTTTATAATCATAAGAGCTAGCATCTTGCTAACAGCCTACTTACCACAAAGTCATGCTAAAATTGGAATAAAAACAGAAAAAACAGAAGAATTATTTAACTATCTTAAGCTGCTTTAATACAACTTCTCTCACATACACAAAACTTTAATCGTCATCTAGATTTCTTAAACATTTTATTTCAATTTAACTTTCAAGGATAAAACCTCCATACATCAATGATTTTTAATAACTTATTTAAGTTTTTCATAACTCTTAATTATTAAAGTAAATATTTCAAAAATTTTATGGGTATTTGTGTCACATGTTTCATATTTGCATACATATGCACGCCATGCTCGTGTAAATTTGTAAGTAATAAAATCATTATGACCCTCTTGAATATTTTAACACACGCGGTCAGTCAACAAGCGTAAGAGACTATGCCACCTTAAACTTGTGTAAATATTTGGCTACAAAATTCTTGTTTATTATATCATTTTGTTGTTATAGTTGTTGTTTAAACTGCAACAAAGGAGAATTTTTTCATAGTTTTCCAATAAGAATTTATGGTGATATAATTGTCAAAATATGTTTACAATATGTGACCATTAACTTAACTGCCCCTATTATTATACAGCAAACAACCGGGTTTACCTGGTTTTAATATCAACAGAAAGCACCCAAAATGACTAAAGGATTTTCGGCGGTTAATAGTTGCTAAAACTTAATAAAAAATAAAAGCACATATTTCCCGTAACAAATTTAATCCATTTATTTAGTTATTTCATTTTATGACCACATATTAAAATTTTAAACGAAAAATTTTAAATCTGTTTTATTCGTAACCTAGCCGTCCTAGAGCTTAAATAAGCTAAATTTGTCATCCTTTGTATGATGTACGAAAATTTGAAGTTAGTAAGTAAAATGGCTCCAAATACACGTTTTATTTTTGACAACTAAAGTTTTATTAACACGAATGTAAATTAGAAATATGGGAATTAATAACAGAATATGTCGAATACGCCGGCAGACATCCGGTCTTTTCACAAAACTCTGAAGTACATTTTCTAATAAAGCTTTGTCAATGCGGCCTATTGATATCGCCAAATTGAGAAATTACCCGACTGAGAAATATCTCATGCAATAACTGAACTGTTTTGGTAGCTGGTGGCGCCGTCTTGCTGAAACCAAAGGTCGTTGTTGTCATTATTAAGCAATTGTGTTCACAAACAATTGGTTATCTTGGTTTGGTAGCCCAGAGAATTCATTTTCGAAAAAATACAATACAATGATGATGCGGTCTGACCACAAACCACATAGGTGACCCTGTAGGCTAGTAGGTAGTGTACTAGCTTGTCAGTATGGGGGTTGTGGGTTCGATTCCCAACGAAGAATTTAGACCTTAGTTCTTTTTCACTACAAAATTAAAAATTTACTGTCGGGGGAGCTGCTCAGCGATGAAGGCATAGTTACTGGTCGCTGTTGCTGTCTTTATACACGGCAGTTAATTTCCGGCTATCCTTCTACTTTCACCACCTGTTTCATCTCTTCTCTATCCCTTTCTTAAAAAATGTAGCACGGTACTTGACTAAATAGGCATTGTTGACTGAAGTGCTACTTCTTTAAAAAAAAAAAAACCGAACCATACTTTCACTTTCTTTGGATTTATTGGTTTTTCGAGGACTGTTTGTGAATTCTGTGAGCTCTATATGCGACAATTTTGATTTTTTATATAATCGTCTAATTGAAAATAAGCCTCAAAAGGAGCCTGATTACGAGGAAAAGCTGCTGGAGTTTCAGGAAGTGATGCAGTAAATTTTTTATTATTTCGATAGTAAATTTTCGCAATTAAAATTCTTTGCTCAAGAGTTATAACATTTCATGCTTAAAATTTTCCAAGTTATTGCTAAGCAAATGTCAAAGGATGACAGCTTAATTTTTGACATTTAATCATTTGACGAAAATTTATTTCCTAACCTTAAATTTTCCCATCCGATAAAAATTAAATTTTATATCGAAAAGCATGTAATCGATTTTTTTTCGTAAACAATAGACTGTAGAGCTAAAATAAACGAAATCTGTGATCACAGAAAATTTATAAAAATTTCTTTTTTTAAAGTTATAAAATAAATTTTTATAAAACCTATTTTTTTATAAACTACGCGTTATTGAGCTTAAAGAAAGAAAATTGTGATCACTTAAAAACTAGACTTCATTTTCTATTTTTGCCTCGTAGGCTTTGCATGTTGGAGCTTAAATAAATGAAATCAGTGATCACTTAAACAATTTATGTCGGCTGGTCCACCAACTTCAAGCTTTCCAACTTAAATTCGATGGCCAGGTACATAACTGGGCGGTGTGTTAAGATAGCTGAATTCTTTTACAAAAATTAACATCAAATCAAAATGCATTTCATGCACTGCGTGATGCTTTTGGCCGGTGTAATCGTAAAAGTGTCTCGATAATTGAGAGGATTATTGTAAAATTGTAGTGCGTCATTTGATTTACATCTGCACCGACTATATAGTCATAATCAGATGGTGGTCACACCACTTGGTTGATTGGACATCACCCACGCCCCAGGAGGCCATCGAATACGTATATCCTCCGGTCACTCCTGGTAGCAATTTTGAAAGCCCGAACTAGGCCGCAGCCTTCACTCCTTGCTAAAGAGTTGGAGACTTTCCAACTCCTGGTCCAGAACGCATGAAGCTCTTTTTTATCAAGAACACCACAGCATTCATGCTCACTGAACTTGAACCATTCATTGTGTTAATTTGAATGATCCGACCCACAAACTCTCACGAGGGTCTGAAACCACAACCACCACGATACTCCCATATAGGGGCCAACCTCAATAACCAGTCAGAGAACATCTTTGCCTAAAGAGACAAATAGTAATCTCTGGGGCAACTGATTCCCGTGGAAATATGTGGATTGTCCAGGTGACTCATACTAGCCTTTGAGGGGCCTGGGCTCCCTTTTACCCCGCAAGACACCAGTCTAAATGGAATAGTAGGTTCCAAAAAGACTATCATGTGCCCCCGGGGGGATGTAAAATTGTAGTACAGATTTTTTATTGGGGTGTACTTCTGCGACAATGAGGTCGAAAAAGCAGTTACCGTAAATAGTGTTCGCTATCGCCAGAAGATAACACATTTTTTATTGGGATGCACTCCTGCGAGAATGAGGTCGAGAAAGCAGTTACCGTAAACAGTGTTCGCCATCGCGAGATGATAACAGACTTTTTGTGGCCAGAAATTAAAGGTATGGTACTTAAGGATATGTGGTTTCAACAGGATGGTGCCATTTGTCACACAGCAAACGAAAAATTGGGTTTCGGGGAAAATTCAAGGCCATGTTATCTTACGTCATAGCTACGATCATATGATTTGACACCCTTTGACTTTTTTCTTTTAGAATATTTAAAAGAAAAATTATATCTTTACAAAATCAATTATAACTCAGTCATTGAAAAAATGGACCATTGGGGATGTATGTTTAGTTTCGTAAAAATCCTATTTTAAGCTCAAAAAATTAATTTTTATAATGAAAATCTTTAACCACATTTTGTTGGTAAACTAATCGCTTAAGCAAATTAAATTTGTGATTCCTTATAAAATTAATTAAAACTTACTTTAAGCCCCAAAAAATGAATGTTTACATCAAAGAACTTTAAATTCATTTTACTTTTAAACTTAGGCGTTCTGGAGGCGTTTACTTATACAATTTTTGAAAATCTTATTTTAAGGTTAAAAAAATAATTTTTATAATAAAAAACTTTAAACTTATTTTGTACTTAAGGTATGCACTATTGAGCTTAAATAAAAATTTAACTTTAAGCAAAAAAAATCAAAAGGTTTAAAATAGCTTTTTTTCGCAAACTAGGCATCCCGGAGCTTAAAGAACGCAAATTTGTGATCACTTATAAAATTTATTTAAATTGAGACCAAAACAAAAAAATAGTTTGGACATAAATAATGCGTCCTAGAGCTTAAAGAAAGAAAATTTGAGGTCACTTAAAATTTTTTTTTTATTTTGGTATTTTGCTAAAAACCCTTCTAACCGGTTTTTTAAATCGTTCAAATCTGGACACAAACTTTTTATTTACTTTTTTCTGGGGAGTTGAGTGTAAAGTAGAAGCAACAAAATAAAGACAGAATTAAAAATAAAAACCAAAAACAAAGTTGGCTTTAATGGCCAGTTAAAATGAATAATACAGTAGCTGTGGCCAGCTGAAGTTAATTGTCTAGTAAAACTAAACATTAACTGTAATACGGCTAAGCCTACTCCTTCTAAACAAATTGCAAGAAGTTACATGAGTATTAAATTGTTAACTTACCAAAACAAAACAAACAGCCTACAAGCCATCAAAACTTCATCGGAAGAACAAACATATTTGGTTACCGATAGTTACAAAATTCTTAAGTGTTTGTTTCTTTGCTGTTTGTTTAAATGTTTCACATGATTTATTGAAGAAGAAAAAGAATCAAGGAGCTTAATTGACACGTGCTTGAAAGTAAAATTTTTCAAAATTTAAATAGGTACCAACAATTTTTTAAAGGATAAATTATTTGTTTTATGTTCTGTAAATTTATTTATTGTATTCAATTTTTTTCTGCAATTATTAAAGTTAAGTTGTTTTAAAAATCTATAAAATATGCCATTCGGTCAAACCGGAAACCCATAGTATTTCCCTTCAGTTTTCAAAATCATTTACTGGCATCATAAACTACGGAGACAATTTACAAATTGCTACAGCCGTAACAAGTAAATATGTCAAGTACAGGCGTGACACTTTGGTTGGCAGACGAAATTCATTTCGAAAATAATTTTTGTTTTTCCTTCTATTTACCAACCACCACTCCAGGATGTTATGCTGCATTTGTTGTTGGTATTTCTTACTTGTAACATGCAGTTTTTGTAAAAGTTGAAAAAATAAAACGTTATAATGCATTTCCGGCCGCATGCTAAAAATAAAGGACTGAGCGGTACCGACAGACAGGCAGGCAGGCAAGCAGACAGAAAAATAGACACAGTAGTATATGTATCAATATTAAAATTGGCCCAAACCACTGTAAACATACTCATAGTCAAGTCCATCTATGGTTCATTCCTATGAATTCGTAAATGTTCAAATATATAGTTGATTGTTGTTGTTGCTGTTGTTAAATGATTGTTGTAGTTGGCTTGATTGCTGTTTTATATCCTGCAATTTTATCACATACTATTTATTTGCATTTGGCGTGCAATCTTTATGGAAAACTATATTATACAGTTAACTATGACTCTGTTTGGAGATATACAGTCCCTCCAAAGAGTGTTGAAGGTCGTCGATTTTTTTTTTAAATACAAAATATAAAATTCAATACAAAAATTGTGTTGGGCTCTACACTGATGCACTTTATACTTTGTGTTATATTCTGGCTCGTCCTGGCCAAGTCTGTTTATTGTATTATCCGGTTTTTTGCATGACTTATTTTGTAAACGTGTTCATAAATATTTTGCTTTTTGTATTTCTCAGCTATAAACATGTGTTCGTGGTAAATTTTTTGGTGGTTGAGCGCTTTTTTCATGTTGCATTCGGTTTAATTTTTTATTTTTCATTATAGTAAAAGTTGTGATTTGTCACTTTTGGCCACAATAAAATGCTGCTAAGGGCTGAGTAGCTGTCTAGCTAAAATATTGAAAAATATTCATATTAAATTATTTTTCAATAACTATTTTTAAAATTGTTTTTTATAAATAGGGGAAGTTTTTTTTTATAACTATAGGTTGTTTTCTAAATAGGTATGGAACTTTAAAATAGAATAAAATAAAGATGATTTTTTTTAATTGACATGAAATTTATTTTATTCGAAAGGTAATTATAATTTAAATATAACTTATGGCATATCACCGCCACGGCTGGCTAGAACGTAGCCGAATCTGAAAGTCAAATTTTGGATAACTTTTATAACAATAATAATGCGGCGAATGTTACCCACCAAGTGATCTATCGTTTGGGGCTTATAAGCGTAGACTAGCGGCTTCACATGTCCCCACAGAAATTAGTCGTGGATTAATTCACGGGTCCGAAACGTGAAACTATGCAGTTATCAAATGATTCCTTTAATAAATTAATTTTGGTATGAGCTGTGTAATATTTTGCGCCATCTTGTCGAAACCACAACTCCTGCACGTCACGGTTGTTTAATTGATGAACAAAAAACGCGAGCACTGGCTCACCAGTATGAATTGTATCACGGCTTGATAATGATGTTTTCACATCGAAAGGGCTCGCCATTTACACCAAAAGAACAACAGCCAGAAAGGACGGAGAGAAATAACAACAGGCCACCATTGCCTGCAACGTTCTGACCAGTAGCGTTTTTGATAGAGTACCAACCAACCAACAAACAATCAGTTTTTCTAGATGTAAACGGCGTCTAAATATATTTGAGGATAAGGATTATCGTCACCCCAAATACGTCAGCTTTGTGAATGACTTATCGATTTAATCAAAAACTAGAGCCATCGCTAAATAAAATTCGTTTATTGAAAAATTGGAATTAATAATAATCCTGTTTTGGGACCACTTTCCACAATTTAGAAGCGTAGTAGTAGTAAACGATAGGAACATTAGCAAAAATATTTTTCCATAAAAAATATCATCTTGAATAAATTTTCTTAAAGAAGTTCATCCGTCGTAATTTTTCTAAAAATATTTCATCTTTCGGATTATTTTTTTGAAAAAATTAATCATTAGTAATAACTTTTCTTTTAAATTTTCGATAAAAAAATTTTAATTTTAAATTTTACACAAAAAAATTTCATCATCATCATCAGCATAATGTTTCTATGAAAAATTTCTTCAGATAATTTTACCTAAAAAAATTATCAGTCATAATTTTTCTGTAAAAAAATTTTTATCAGAGTCAAATTTTCTACGAAAAAATGTCAGGAAAAAGGAGTTTCATCAGTCAGAATTTTTCTAAAAAATGTTTATCCGTCTTAATATTTCCAAAAAGAAATTTCATCAGTCATAATTTTTGTAATAAAATTTGATGTGTTAATTTTTCCAATAAACGGTTTTATTATAATTTTTCCTTACAAAATATTGCCAGTCATAATTAAAAAAAAATAAATTAGTCAAAATTTTTACTACAAACAAAAAAATAGTCATCAATCAGAAATAATTGTAAACAAAATTTTTCATCAGTCATAATTGTTATTATTATCATGATTTTTATTATCATTTTAAATATCATTTTATTTTTAAGAAAATGAACTTAATTTATTTTAGTATTTAATAAAGTTAAGCAATTTAAAACTAAATTTATATGGAAAATCAATTAAAAAGTAACAGACATAAATTTCCGTTGACAGAGTTCACACATTTCATTGAGTATATTTGTGCGTTAAGTATTTAATCGTAAATATAATTTTCCAACAAATAAACTTTATGTAAATTCGATAAGAAATGTCAATTTTAGATAATTGACTCAATAACTAAGTTTTATATATAAAAAATAACACAACTCAGTGCAAATCAACACTACGAAATACCTGTCATTTGATCCAAAATAACGTTCAGTTGGGAGCATAAAATACTGCTACGCATTTGCAACACTGAAAAAAATTCTGTTTAAATGCAATAAAGTAATAAATTTTAGCCTAGAAATTTTTGATTTAGCAAAAAATATTTTGTTTAAAACTTACTGCAAGGATAACTGACTTTTGGGGGTCAAGTGTTGCTAGCGACATCGCTTTTTAATTGTTCGTTGTCCGCTCTTCCTGTCATTATGAAGCAAAGTAGATTGCGTTAGATTGTTTATTCATTCAAGATCATTTAAGTCGGATTTAGACCGTCGTGAGACAGGTTAGTTTTACCCAACTAATAACAATATGTTATTAAGAACCGCAGGCACGGATTTACGGCACAACACTTGTTCAGGAGTAGTGGTATAACGTAAGTTTTTATTCTAGCTGGACTGCAGTCATAAAAATGGGGCGATTGCATTATATGGCTCTTAAACCATTTAAAGTTTATCATTGGTAATTGGCAATTGATTTGTGATGCCAATATCTCACAAGATAGCAAGTGCAAAAGAATGTTATCGCCTATACCACGCGCTAGTTATTTAAAACAATGACTAGAATTACTTGTAAACGACTTTTGTAGCGGGAAAGGTGTTGTAAGTGGTAGAGCCGCTTAATAATAAGGCTATCTGCTTAATGCATCCTAACGGGTATATTTAAGCAGATTGTAACTAAGGGATGGACCTTTTTTAACCTTCCTTAGCATTTGCTAGACAATTTCATACTATTAACACCTACACTTCCGACGATGGTCTTAGCTCCATTTAGTACCATATTCAAAAAATAGTACCATATTCAAAAAATTCATATCCAAATAAACTTTTTGTTGATTAGTTCTTACCGATGCTCAAAAGAATTAAGGTCTCTGTAAGGTCTTCAGTCGAAAATACTACGAGCTGTACATTAAATAACCTGAAACTGATGGCCCAAATTGATACTCGATGTGTGGTACTTTCTTTGGCAATCAAAGTGATAGTGACAAGATCGAACAAACTTCCAAAAGTATTGTGCATAGCATGTCTTTTCATAATTTTTCTTTCATGTTGTTTGTTAACCAACAATTCATGATGATGTACGACAGAGTACCATTTTTGCGTTTTATGTTTTAAGATGTTTTCACTTTATAAAGTGAAGTATAACACACAATTTCCACACAATTTAATAATTTATTTAATGTTATTTTAAGAAGTAAAAGTACTTTTTGTGGAAATTAAAATTGTACACCTTGTAATTTCTTGTTAAATATCCTTTTTGTTTCGTTTGTTTTCCCATCATCATATTTGTACTTCCCCTGAAAAGTTAAAGAAATCTCGATTGTTTTTTTTCATGTGTCAAAGGCTTTGCCCCTGCGTACTCGGTGGTTCACAATTCCGCTGCGTCATTGAGCTTATATATATTCTGTTTTGAGCGTTTCTCGCATATACAAAAAAATTCTACTTCAACATAATCACATAAAGTTGCTGTTATCATTATACCGGGTAGTCGCCAGTTTGGCTATGTGTGTATTTTTGTTCTGTGTTAGATGTTTTTATTTTCTGATTGTTTATTTTACTTTAGCATGTTGTTGTTGCTTTGTGTTCATAAGATTTGTTAGAAACTTCTTAACTTTTAAACAGACACAATAGGTCATTTCATTTATTATTTATAACTTAAACTAAGCATTTTTGTACAATACTTTAATTGTAAAGCTGATAGAATCGATAAAATAACAAACCAAAAAATATTAATAATAATAGTCTGAAACTGATAGCCCTCGATTTGCGATCCTGTCTCAGCCTTTATCAGACAAAGCCAAAGAGCTCTTTAAGCACTATTTCATGCGCGTAAGTACTATTGATGTGCATAAGTACTACAGTTTGCGTACTAACAACTAAATTCCCTTCTGACTAGAAGGCACTGATGCATGTTCCTACTCCGTAAATAAGGCATTTATTGTAGACAATCTATTTCTCCATATTTGATTTACTTAGTCGGTAGCTCCAGCAGACATCCGGACTACTCTAATATCTTTCCTGACTTTCACTGGCAGAGGGTACATATATCTTACTTCGGGCAAATTTTAACTGATAACGAAAGTTTTAATTATTCTGAATATCAGTCAGTTTTTTTCAATTATTTATTGATTCTGTGTAATTTATTAAAAAAAAAACAAAAAAACTAATTTACAGTGTACATAAAAATATTTGCGTAGGTGCAACATGCGTATAAATACAGTAAATCATTTTAAACGGAAATGTATTCCTGTTTATGTAAGTGTATGACAAATGCACAATTCTTCAAACTAAAATGAAAACAGTTTAATGCTTAACTTTCTTTTATAATTTTTGAATTGTTGACATTGGACAAAGTCTGTGCCGATGCTTTAACTTTCTGCCACAAATCTCATAAGGGTATTGAAAAACTAAAGGTCTCATTTGTCTACAACTTCCGCTATGAAATGAAAATACATTTCCTTTTTCAAAAACAAAAACACATTCACATACACACGTACACACAGATATTTATTTTTAAGTTGCTATGCTATGAATTACTCTCAAACAAAAATGCAGCAGTAGCAGCAGCAGATTGCAAAAGTTAAATTATGCGTTTTTGTTACAAGTCAATTTTTTTCTTGTTGCTACAATGATGATTCTTTTATTGCTCTTGCTGATTCTGTTGTTAATGTTGTTATTGTTGTTGTTGCAACATCTATTACAACTGTAAATGATTTGCTTCAACATTTATAACAACTGTTGCTAAAACACATGCCAAACTCCTTCCATTGATGCGCTTTCAAACAAACAAAAAAAAAAAATTCTTTAACTCCATCTGTGAGTTTATCAAAAGTTTATGCTTTGCTGTATGTGACTCTTTCAGAATAATAGATTATTTACACATTTTCACTAAAAATGATGATGATAACGCACATTTTTCCAACAACTCTTATTGCGTTACAAATGTAAATTTATGCAACATGAAGTTAAGGAAAATTCTCAAAAAATTCAGATAATGGCCTCTTAAACCGACATTTGTCTTGTGACATTTTAGAAGGGGCTGTTGCTTGTTATGTTAAATGTGTATTTTTCTAATGTTAAATGCATGAATGTGGCAAAACAACTTAAGGTATGTTATACTTGTGTGATCCCATAATTTAGTGTGAGAAATTGACCATTTAAATTGAAACATACGTTCATACATATTTACACAGTTGCAAACACTTTTTAATTCTGTTTTAAACTTGGAGATACCATGAAAAATGTATTAGACATTTTAATGTTTAAAGCAACAGGGTCATGAGTGACAGCAATTTAAAAGAAACAATTCCTAAACAATTCCTGAACAATCATTTTTTTATCTCAAGGAATTTCATGAAGTTTGGTTAAAATTAGCCTAGTTATATAAATAAGAGCAATTAAAAAATATTTCTCTTTAGAGAGAAAATTCAAGAGTTTCAACTGATGAAATTAAAAAGGATATATTGACCTAAAAGAAAAAACAAGCAGAAAACAAAACAGTTACAGTTTAAAAAATCTATCTCCCTATTGAATTGAAACTCAAAAGATTAAAATTAAAGAGAGCTTCAATTGCACTTCTGTACTTGGATCTTCGTTAGAAGACAACTTTCGTTAGTTCATGTTAAGTTCCAGCAAATCGGCCATAACTAGCCAACAAACGTTGTATCTGTTGGTAATAATAAACCTCAATATAAGACTTCTCCTTCAAAGAGAACTGAGCTTAAGTTATAATTTAAAATTTAAAAAATACTTCTTCATGCACAAGCAAGTCAATTTTTTTTCCTTAACTCGATTGCACATTTTGCCCATTATGGTTTTTGTATTTCCGTAGTAATATATCCTTGTTAGAAAGTAAATTGTTTAACAAAAAACTAAACGCAATTGAACTGTCATCCTTTGGTATCTACTAAAGAGTTAGAAAATTTAAGGCATGGAACGTTACAATTTTGAGCAAGGAATTTCAATTGTAAAAATTTGCTTAGTAAAATTCGAGCAGTTTTTCCTACTAATTAGGCTTCTTCTAAAACTTCACAGTATTGTTTCTAGCAATGGAAAACAATATGCTCGTAGTGGCCGTAGTGATGCGAACATTGCCGCTGTACAGCAGGGTTGATAATGAGCCTGGAAAATTAATTCGTCAACGCTCGCAACAATTGGGCATTCCTAGGGGCGTTTTGCGCAAAATTTTGCATAAAAATCTTCATCTTCACGCTTATAAAGTTTAACTAGTTCAAGTATTTTCTGCGCTACCAAACGATGATAACCATTTTTTATGGCCATAATTGGTTAATGTTGACGTCAGTGGCCTTTGATTTAAGAAGACGGCGCCATAAGCCACTCAGCCACCTCAACAATTCAGTTATTGCATAAGAAATTTCCCGATGAAGTAATTTCTTGATTTGGCCATGTCAGTTGGCCCCCGCGGTCTTGCGATTTGACGCCGCGGGCCATTTAAAAGACCAGCTTCACGTTAACAATCCACAAACAAAGAGCGGACGCCTGACGATGTATTAGAAGTGAACATTTGATTGACATAATTAATTCTCGTATTAATTTACATTCGCATCAATAAAAGTGAAGTTTAAAAGTGAAATTTGCCCACCCAATATTACGGCTCCAAAGAAAAGTTCATATTTGTCAAATTAACACGATTATAGGAGCTCCCATTAATTTTTGATTTTATTTTCTATATATTTTAGAGAATATAGAAAAACAAACTTTGTGCTGCTTTCATATACCGGGTGTCCGCCGGGATGGTATACTACTTTGTTTGTTTTTTTTTTGTGCTAAATGCTTTATTTAATGCCGGCAATTTTTGAGCGGCAAAACAAAGTAGTATACTTGCCTATCACGGTTTAAAATGATAAAGACATATATAACATCACAATCACGTCTCTTTTGGCGCATCTTTCAAATTTCAAAATCATTTTTATGACCTTAAAAAAATATGAGAAAATTTATGCACCCTTAAATTTTTATTTTTAGAATTATAAATAAGAATTATAACTTATAAAATATTTTCCAGCTAGACTTAGGAATGATGTCGTACGATCTATAAAAAGAAGAATTTATAAATTTATGACATTTCTTTTTTCCCCTATTTCCTTCCCGGTTATAAGCAAGTTAAGTTTATTTCGTTTGCGAGCTGAGCAAAAAATGTTAGCACATGCTATAGAACTTGAGTTTGCGAATTTTATTATTTTATAACAAGTGATACCTTTAACACGAAAGAAATAAAATATATTGTACTGCCGAGCATAACTTTTGAGCTATACTGCATTAAATGTGTTCATCGCTTGCTCTTTAAAAAGTAGTCATCATAAGGGTCTAAGGTTGTCTAAAAGACAATAAAAAATAGCTTAATTTGTGCGTTTCAAAAGCCAAGAGTCAGTTAATATTAGTGCGTATCCTGAAAGTTTAAAGTTTTAAAAATTATCCTCCATTGTTATCAATGATTTTAATTGGATTAGTAAACTGGAGTCAACAAGCAGGAAATTCCCCTTGAGAGAAGACACGTTTGCAAAATCTTGTTACATTTATAAGAAGCAACATAAAATATTATTTTCAAAAAATGTGGACTTACTATCAGTCATTAAGTCATTAAGAGCAACTTTAGACATGCTATTGAAATTAGCTCATATTATGTTTTTAAAACTCATTTGTTGCTTTGTGAATGCTCAATTTCATTTAAACATTTTTATTTTTTAAGAACTTTTCCATTTTTAAAGAATCAATTCTTTTATCAAGTCATTTCAAAAACATAATTGCATTTAACTTTCATTGCAAGCTTTCATTTCTTTAAACGAGTGCTATTCATGTGACTTTTTTCACATGGGCATTAGAAACTTATTTGGTTTTGGTTACACAACTATCTAATGTCAACGTTAAAATACTCATACTGTCTACAAATATGTGAGTGTTCAAATGTTGTTATTACTTTTTTGTTCTACACAAGAACTTGGTTACAAATGTGTTAAAAACTCTTGTATCTTGTCAGGAATTTTAGTATAACAATACAAAAAGGAAAAAAAATGGAGAAATAAATGTTTTTACAATGTGTTCTAGGGCAATTGTGCGTAAGGTGTAATTGGCTTCATTTACATACAAATACAAGCACTGCTATCCTTGCGAAATGTCTGTCCTTTTAACAATGGCTATATGTCCTAAAGTCTATTGATACTTTAATCACACATTTGTGTATTATGGGGTCTATCAGTTACTTGTGACTTTTGCTCAAAAAGAAAAAAAAATTCCTGCTTTACTGTATCCTTGTAAGAGAATATGATCGTTTATCCACACACCCACACAAACATTCACATATACACACTAACATATTATGCGTTCAATAAACAGAAAGTCGTTAAAAGAATTTTGTGGTTTTTTGCATTTAGTTTTCAATTGAAGAAAAATAGTCACTAAGACACAATTTAAACGTTTACAATTTTTACTCGATTTATGCCTGCAAGCGTTTGCACCATACACTTACATACTTACATAGACTAATAAGTGAGGTAATTACAAAAAGGTCTTGATATAAGGGGAGATACAAAAAGTGCTTTTTATAGAGGATAAAACAGAAATAAATTTTTTTAATGGATATTAAATTGAACTCATTCGAAAGATAATCTTTTGGCCCTATAATATAAACATGCTTTTTGGCATATGACCACCATGGCTGGCTAGGGCGTAGTCTAATCTGGAATTCCAGTTTTCGATGACTTTTCTCAACATTTGTGTTCGTATATCGGCAATAAAGCCTCCAGGTGGCTAATCGTTTCGAGCTTATCCGTGTAAATAGTTTAGAGGTACTAAATTGCACGCGGTTGTGAAACGTGAAACTATGGGAAACTATGTTTCCTTCAATAAATCAACTGTGGCAGGAGCTGTGTGATATGTTACGCTGTCTTGTTGAAACCACAGCCTCTACACATCATGGCTGTGCAGCTGATTACCGAAAAAGTTAGAAAACTTATCTTTATACCGGCCACTATAAACTGTGTCGAGCGTCGTTTTTAAAAGAGTACGGAACAATGATTCCACCAGTCCATAAAGAACATCAAACGTTTTTCTGGATATAACTAACGCAGTCTCAGCACACACCTAAGGATTATCGCTAATCCAAATACAAAATTTTTATTTATTGACGTATCCATTCAAACAGAAGTATGCTTCATCGTTAAATATAATTCGTTTATGAAACCAAGATCGAGTATTTCGAACAGAAGCATGATTTTCAAAATAAATTTGTACAATTTGGAGGCGTTAGTCAGGCGTTTGTCTATTCTATGCATGTCGAAATGCCAAAGCAAACTAAACATAAATCACTTGACAGCTTACAAAATGACTGCCCGTTAAAAAGTGTTGCCAATTTAGTTTTATACCTTAATAAAAACATCCGATAAACGCTTCTCATCGTTTACGATTTAAGCGAAATTGTGGCGAATTAGTTTAAACAATTTTTTGAGTAAAAACTGCATTAAAGTTGTAACAAATTTCTCACTTTATTTTGAACGATAATAGATACTATCTATCGCTATCCAAAATCTTAATGCTTCTCAATCTTATGTAAAATTTCTTTATATTGTTTACTTTAATAAAAAACAATACAAATAGTTGTTTTTTTTTTAGTAAACGAAATAATATTTAATTTTTCTGACGCGACGAAATAAAAATTTATTTATTTATGGTTTACAAATACAAACAACAATAAATGATACACAATTCATAACTGAGTTTGATTTGTTTAATAATTTGTAGATAACAAATATTTATTTAAATAATATTAACTGGTATTTATTTGTTGACGGTTTTTTATTGACAACGATTAAATAAATAATAGAATTGATATGAATTTTGTTGACCAAGTCAATAAATTAATAATAGGAAATCAGTCTTAGTAGCAAGATAATAAATATCGATTTTTTCTTCGTCTTATTTAGAGTGTTCACAGTTCTTTGTTTGGAAAAATTAAAACGAGAAATATTTTTAATTAAAATTTTTTTTTTAAATTTTAATAAGTTTTTAATTAAATTTTTAAATTATTTTAATATACAAGGGAAAGCCAATTAGTATTTTTGTTTATGCATTTTAGAACTTTAAACAAAATTAATGTTTGTGTTTGAAATTTCAGAGGGCGATATTTTGCAGATTTATTAATTTTTTCTTTATAAAGTAAAGAAAAAAACATTTAAAGTTGTACTGTCATCCAAGATCATAGCATATCTGCAATAGTTCAGGGCATGCAAATGAAAATTTCAGCTATAATGGCAGGGTACGTAGGCGGATAAATACGTCCGTGACTTTACAATAGTAGCGGTAAAATTCACTGAGGAGCTAAAATGCATTTCAAATATTTATATTTGAATAAATGTTTTATGAGAATATCATAAAATATTTATTTTTGAATAAATATTTTGTGAGAATATCATGAAATATTTATTTGAGGAAATCAAGCACAAATTAAAATTGATTAAATTCAAAATAATTCCAATAAATTAAAAATTATTTATTGTTAAAACAGCTAATAATTTCATAGAAAGTATTTTAACAAAAAGTGACAGAATTCCATAAGAAGAATAAAAAAAAAATTACAAATATATTAACTCGTAAATTTACTAATTAACCACTTGAATAATATTAAGAAAAGTGTTATATGAATTATAACAAATCCAAAAATATATAAATCTACAACTTATATACCTATTTTATACGAAAGAATAAAGAAATCAAATATTTTTGATATTAATGAATACCAGATGGCACATTGAATATGTTGTGTAGTAAAACTAAAGATAAAATTCAAAAATTGAATATGTCGAGAATATATATATATATATATATATATATATATATATATATATATATATATATATATATATATATATATATATATATATATATAATATATATATAATTCTACTGTACGTGTGTGTTGTGAGTGAACTCCTCCTAAACGGCTAGACCGATTTGCATATCGGTCCAATTCGACAAAGGGGCATGGTACCTCCCATACAAACCACAAATTAAGAATCCAATATTTCTGCTCCTGCTAACAGTATTTAAACAGAATTTGGTATTTCGGTTGAGTGAACATATTTTAAGTTCTGCTGCAAATATAGGCGGGATTTGATAAAGACGCGTGGTACCTCCCATACAAATCTGCTTTATGTATATAATTCTAATGTGCGTGTGTATGTCACTGAATAAATTTTTTTTTGCATTCGTTTGGGTGCTACCTTGGATGGTTTACATTCATAAACCAGCCCGGCAGATGGCACTGCAGTCGGTATCCAGGTAATTAAACTGCACTGCAACTACACGACTGGATCGACTTGAAAGAATTTTTGTGTTTTGATATTATATGATCGCATTTACGTAAAACAGTCGCGGTGGGCATCGAGCTTATTTGTTTGCGTTTCTTCTTTGCGATATCACAGATTCGTTCCCAATGGGTCGACTAGTAGTGTATAAAATACCTTGTTACGGTAATAATAAAGAGAATTGCAATAAAGTATATGCAGGTACAACAAAAATTAAATTAAAAACTAGAATAGTAGGATATAAGTCAGATTAAAATCCAAGATAAATTTAGTTCACTTTCTTCACATTGTTTTAAAGTTAACTTTTATTCTAACTTTAAAAATGTTTCAATTTTAAATTTAGAAAATAATTGTAAGAAATGTTGCAAATAATTAAAGCACCAACAACAAAAAGAATTAATTTTAAAGCAGAAATGGAAAATGTTGCACAAAATTATAGACATTCAGTGTATAAAGCTGTAAAACAAAACTCTATATCTGTCTAACAAATACAATTAATACTTAAACGTTTTGTCCTTAAAATTTATGTTTGAATGTATGTAATGTATGGAAAATAATATTGTTTTGTATATTTGTTATTTTCAAAAGTTGAAAATTGTTTTTGTTTAGTCAGAAAATTGTATGTATGCAAAATATTTCTTCAATTTTAGTTTCTATTGTTTTTGTTTTTTGAAGAAAAAATGTTTTGATTATTTTTAATTTATTTGTCAAAATGTTTTCATTTGTTAATTAATTTATTAAATTGTTTGTGCAGTTTTTTTACCTGTAGATGGCGAAATATTGAAAACAAAAATAAATAGTTTTTAAAGTTCGGCCTACGGCCCTCTTTTTAATAATTTAAAAAACAAAAAAAATCTATAAGCCGGATTATATTCCAGGACTATCAGAAACATTGAAACATTCGGACATTTATGATAAAGAAAAATATACCTTAGCTGAAACCGGTCAATATGACCGGAAGATTTTTTACTGATACAAAGTGTAAATTGGCCAAAGTGGACAAATCTAATTTGGCCTAGGCGATAAAACGTAATGGGGACGACATTAACATATGCCAAAAAATATATGTTGGCACAACTAAATCGAAATTAAAAACTAGACTGTCATTGCACAATTCCGTTCTGAAAATTGACAAGGAATTCAATAAAAAAAAACTGCCCTTGCAGTCCACTGTGCAATAACTAGATATCAACCAGAATTTGAGAGAGTAAGAATACTTGTTGAGGAGAACAATCCATCAAAGAGATATATGCAAGAGATGTTGAATATAATAAATATCCCAGCCAAGATGGGGATTAATTACAAAAGGGATAATGAGAATTGCTCTCACATATATCGATATACAATAAATAATAATAGCGTAAATACCAAAACATAATGTATATAGTTTGTATTTGTATGTTGATGTTTTCAAGAAAAAAATTTTTTTTTGTATAATTATGTTTATTTTTTAGTCATAATTTCTCCCTGAAGATGACCAACAAAGTTGGTCGAAATCTTCGAAAATAGGACTAAATTACACTATTTTAAAAAAAAAACAACAAAAAGGATTTTTTTTTAAATTTATTAAAAGGAACCGTAAGCCGAACTTTAACAACTATTTATCATGCCAAGGTCCACAATATACAACAAAGTAATAAAAATTTTCTAATTTTTATAAAAAGAACTTGTGAATGAAAATATTATTTATAAAATATTACAACGGTCAATTAACTATAATTTATTATTTGTAATAGGCTGCAGTTTTTTAATTAGATTGCACCGGCTATTGTACACTGCTGTCTCAATCTCTTTATCGTCGTCTTGAATTATATATCGGTCAGAGGATCTTTAAGGTTGCCATTTCCTGTTTCTTAAGCGCAATTATATCTTGCTTCTTTCCAACCAGCTGTGCACACCGCCTTATTGCTTATGCAAATCTATATTAAGGCTGTGCTTTGCTTGTAGTCAATACGCTACTTTGGTTATGCAGCCTTTTTTTTTGCTTTGGTCTTACGTTCAGAATAATTTTTGTTAACAATTTCCTCAACGCTGAGCAGCGGAAATTTTTGTGGGTGTGTGCAAGTATGTTATGAGAGTGGTACACTTAGCTTTGAAATGGCATTTATAAGTTTGACCAGATTGGCTTGTATATCCTTGGAAGCTGTAAATAGTGGATAACGACTTTAGGCCTTTTTGTTTTTGCTGAAATTATGGATCCGTTCGAGGAGACAATAATACCTTATTTATACTGTTTCATTGGCACAAACATATTTTATATTATTGAAAGATTTCAAAATATGTCACCAAGTCTGCCAAATTTATATGCTCTCTACAACCTAAGACTCAAATTCAAATTCACTTCTTAATAACGGATAAGCTTACTACACAAAGATGATACAGCCAGCGAAGTAGATTTCCACAATAATTTTAGTTGAATACAGTCTTTTTTAAAGCGAGCCATGCTTGCAACAAGTTAAGTTTTTATAAAAGAGCATAATTTTGTCTTAATTTAAAATTGCATCAACTACGAAAAGAAAAAAAATATTCACTCCTTGAAGTAATAAAAATAAAAAAAAAAAATTAATGCAGTGGTTTTAACACTTTTGGTTGCTTTTTAATTTTTAACTAAAATCATAAAATATATAAATGATCTCATAAAAACTATAATGAGTCTATAAATAACGCGGCACACTTTTTAATTTCCTTTTTTGAATTCAAAAGTGTTTGCATATGAGTGTGTGTGTGTATGAGTGTAAGAATACTGTTATAAATTTTCGATATCCGAGCTATAGTTTCTGTTGTAAAGAGTGGGAAGTAGAAGAGAACTAAGAAATTTCTCAAAGCTAAAGGCTCGTGTGTGTGTGTGTGTACAAGTGCGTAATGACAGTGATGCATTTTGAAGTAAAAATGGAAGTCATAAGTCTGACCACATTCAGAACAGACAGATTGGCAGTTTGTGGCTTTTTTTGTTGCAAACTTTTTTTGGTTTTTGTTGTTTTTATATATTGTGAAACTATAGTAAAAGTAATAACGAAAAAACGAATATTTTTACAAACAATTCTTGACAAAAATAAAAGAAACAAAAAGTTAAAGAATTAAAATCTTTATGTGTAGAATGAACATGAAAACAAGGGCAGGATATGAGTGTTTAAATAAATTTAAACTTTTTGTAACATGAAGTGAGATCAAAATAATAAATTCATATTTTATTATTGGTTTTTTCTTTTTTAATTTTAAATTTAGTTTTAGCTCTAATTTGGGTAAATTCTTTTTAGTGCTGTTGTTGTTGTTGTTGTTAATTATTTCTTTCTCAAACAAAATTGATTTTTTATTTATTAATTAGCTTTAATATTGTTATGATTTTATATGAAATTAGCTATCCATGTATGAGTTTTGCATGTTAATTATTATAAAACGTCAAATTGCTTCACTCAATATGACTAAATTTTTGCTATTTGTTGTTGTTGTATCACAATGTGTAAGCTTTGGTGTACGTGCGTTTTATCCAGTTTATCGAAAGATTTTGGAATTTATTTTTTAATTTTGCTTTTAAGAATTCTTTTTTCTTTTCTTGTGTGTCTTGTAGTTTTTACTAGATATTTTTTTATTTTTTAATGTTTCCATTTCGGGATGACTTTTTTTTTTATTTACACTGAGCGTTAAATGTATGATGTTTAAACAAGAAGTTAAATGTAAAGCATGTTTACTTTTTTTTACAAATTTTATTTAAAAAAGTATCCGATTTTAAGAACATCAATAAATCTTTTCCTACAATTTCGAGAGCTGTTTTCTTAAACACATATATTTCAGGGATTCAAATATCTAAATTACCTATCTAAATTAATTTAGCTTTTTTTGGAGCCCTAATCTGACAGTACTCTTACCACTGGGTGAATAAAATGAGATTACCAAGGCCCCCAAGGTGCATAACATCCGAAGTCACAATTTCAGAAGCACAACAAGCAGGATGGTGCTTCTACTTCTTGCTTGAGAGCTGGAAATTAACTAAACTCTTATCGCCTAGCAATAGCACCATTTTCATTGTGAATGCAATAACTCATCGGTTAGGAAAAAGTCACACATTTCCATAGTTTGGGTTTAAACCACAGTCATCATGCTACTTCTCGAAGGGCCTTAACAATAACCGGAAAAGCACCTTAGCTCTTTTAACTCCAGAAGTTACAATTTCGTGGTCTAAAAGTGATCACTAAGATTGCGTGCTCCCAGGGGGTCTCATCTGTTGGATATAAATCTTTGCTCTAATTAGGTTATCTTTGGTGGGAAGTTAAAAAGCATAATTTTATAAATTAGAGTATCATGCCATACACTATCAAAAGCTGATTTAACTCTCTGTGACTGACGTAAAAAAATATATATTGTACCATTAAATTACAATGATCTACTCTTGCGTTCTCTTTATCGTTTTATTGTATACTCATCTATACTTTCAGCAGTTGAAGAAAATACGCATGTCAATATGAGTACAAAAGTGTCTACAAATCAATCACATCACAATATTAACGTATCTGTGTGAGAAAGAACTAATTACGTTCCTAAACAATACGTCAGTAAAATTTTTATTATATCCCGTTGTTTAGTTTTGTTATTATGGAGCATTTAATTCCATCTCAATACCCTCACTGTTGTAAGAGAAATCATCTGAATGTTTTAAAATTCGCGATGAGCAGTAACAATATTGGTTGGTTGGAAGGAGAGTATATTTAGCGATGTGGACGATAACTGCAATGATTCCAATTTTCAATCAGAAGTTGAACTTCTAGAAGACGTCCCTGGGCGACAACTTACTTCTGAGGCAAGCGAATGTTATAAAGGTTAGAAAGGATTTATATCGGTCACCAAAGAACGCCAAAGAATATTCAGAGCTGCACTACATAACATTGCCATACAAAGGTAAAAATTATGGACACTAACATACATTACGGAAATGAAAGCGTTCTGAAGTTCAATTTTAAAATGCAATGACAGCGATCTTCGAACATTATTTGCCTCCGATGGCACTGGCCATGAAATATTTCACTGATGCAATCCAATCCAATCAATGCTGAAACAAAAATATGTGTTGGAAGAAAATATGGGTTATTTTTTGTTGTTGTTTTACTACATATTTATGGTTTTTAAGGCAATTTTGCGCTTTATATCTAAATAGAATTCAACACGAATTTTCGTTTAAATTAAAAAATGAATAGATCAATACAACAATAACAAAATGTAAATATTTTAGGTTTATAAAACATATGTAACTAGGAAAATATAAGCCTTATAAATAGGGTCTGTTCTACTACCACGTCGGTAGAATTTAAAAACCTAAGTCACGTCAATGACAAAAGTATCATACTTTGGGACTTCCCTTCAAAAATGTTATTTGATTTCAGTATTAAAAACAGTTTTAAATTTATAGTTTCAGTGTATTTAGTATGCAAATGTGTTTAAGTATAAATCGCTTTAAGAATTCTTTGTATAATTCTGTATTCTTAGTATAATTCTCTCTGTATGATGATTCATTAATGTTAAAAAATCCCAACGATGCCTAAATAAAACTTCACGTACATGCATGACACCAGTATTTTACGTACATTGAGCACCAGCTTTCTTATTTGGCGTTACTTTATATTATTTTTTATTTTTTTATTTAAATAAATAAATAAATACAAGTGCAACTACTAGTTGCTTTTTGGAAATACCAACACACCAACCCACCAACAGTTTATTTTCAAGCTTAAGAAAAACTTTTAAAAATTTCTTTTATAAATAAATTTAATTTTTATATTCCACTGAATCATTATAAAACCGACATATTTAAGGAAACAAACAAAAATAAAAAAAACAAAAAGAAATTTTATTAAATTTTGTTTTACATGTTTGTTTATTTCAATTTTTTAATGTTTTTCTAAAATTTTACTTTACATAAATAAAACCACTATTTTGTCGCTAATTTTATAAAATTAGTATTTTCCTTTATTCTTTTTCAAAGGTTTTGTTTGTTTGTTTGCTTGTTTATTTATTTTAGCTATTCAACCACTAACATCCTCTTTTTTAACATTTTTCAAACACATGTATTTATGTACACACATATGCAAAAAATCTAATTTTTCAATTAACGCGCTTAAATTGATGAATTAGTGTTGCAAAAATAGCGAGTAGTTGTATATTTTGTTGACGCACATTGTTGAACCGTAAAAAAGCCCCTTAATAGGAAAAACTAAAGGGTATCAGTACTCTCTTTCTGGCAGAATTACACATGAACTATTTAGCACATGCACCAGTTAATTCAAAGACCATTCTTTCGTGGGATAAAGAAATTTAATTTTATTTTAGTTTTAGCAAGGATCCGATTCACAGTCCGAAAATAAAATTTAAAAAATTAAATTTTTGGGGTTTCAGTGTTAACATATAACACCAGAAGCCAGACAGACTTAATTTTTAAGTCAGATCCGGGACATTTTTTATACAATGAGATACTTCTTCGCTAAAGGCTATGGAAAATACAATCGCTTCATTCTTTGTAGGTTGGATTTCTTTCTTATTTTCCGCGATTTATTACACTCTAGGAATGTTCTAATATCAATAAAGAAATATGCAGATGTCACTCTAAATGCTTTTGATGATCGAAGTATCTAGGCGGCCCCCGAAGATTCTTTTTTCTGAAATGTACAGAATGGGCTCTGAGAAGTCGGGGCTTGTAAATTGAATTAAAACACACACTTTTTTAACGACTTCACTTTTGTTGTATCAATATTTGAGTATAATTTAGTATACTTTATTATACTTTAGTAATCTTAAGTATGCTTTACTATACTTTAGTATTTGTTACCTAAAACCCAAATAAATTTGTTATAGCCATAGATAGTCTTTCGTCTATTTTTCCGTTGTACGATTCACCTCTGATCTACAAAATTAGAAGCATTTGCCTAAAAAAATATCTTGCTTTTCTAAAGTTTGGACACAATGTAACAGAATATATTTCATTTGCGTTGCTGCGCTGTCAGCACATTCATTACCTGATATATCAACAAATAATAACCCAATTACCAGTACGCCTACAAATATTCAAATCCAACTAGAAAAATGTCAAACTACATTAAAACGTGTCCTAGTAATATTGCCAACATTATATTTAGAATGAGGATTGGCCACAGCAAATTAATACACAAATATTTGGATATTGATCCCAATCTTCTATTTGCTCTACTTGTTATACGCCGCTAACCATTCATCATTATTAGACGAGCTTTAAGCTTTCCTTAACTCTTTCAATTTATCAAACCATCAAGCTGTTTAAAAAATATTAATTACTTCTTTGACGACTTCACTTTTATTGTATCAATACTTTAGTATATTTAGTATACTCAAGTATACGTTATTATACTTTAGTATGCTTAAGTATACGTTATTATACTTTAGTATGCTTAAGTATACTTTATTATACTTAAGTATACTTTGTTATAATTTAATATACTTAAGTATACTTTGTTATACTTTATATTTTCTACTTTGGTATAATTAAATATACTTAAATATACTTTAGTATATTTTAAAATACTTTAGATAGAAGATACAGATAAAGATAAGATTGGCGGTGTAGCAGAGTACCAAATAAACAAACTCATATTTTAATATCGTCTAAACTGGCCGTATTCATTTTAAAGCTGTCGTGCAGCACTTCCAGTGTTTGGTAGCCGCGTTATAGTTATGAAGCCTGCCGTTAAAAACTAATTTCGGTCACAAAGGTAATTTTAACCCATCTTATTTTAGTTAATAGAAATGAACTACAATCAAAGATTAGTATTTTTTTAAGTCTTTTGATAATATTTTTGAATTAATAGTTGGCTACGATTTGTTTGCATTCTTGAAACTTTAACTTTTATTCAATTGCAAAAAATTATTTATTATAACTAACAAGTAAAAAATTAAATAAAAACGAAAGCACTAAAACAAAATAATAATAGAAAAAAGTTAAACGCAATGAAAAAACATGTCAAAAACTTTAGCCAAAATAACCGCTAATCAAGTTCACAGGTCATGTTTGGCCGCAACATTGCAAAACATGGTGTAAATTGCAGTCAGTCAGTCGGTAGTCAAACCAATAATAAACATATGAGGGCACCTAATACGAGCACACACAAACATTAAACACAAAGATTTAGAAACATTTAATCAGGCAATTTAGTTTTAGCCTTGATTGTTGTAATGATGATGATGTTAACAATAATGACCATGCAGATGCTGATGGTGGCATTGTTAGCTTTGATTTACCAATCAAACGGAAACTGTGACATAAATTTTGTGTTAACTGAAAAACCTAAACCAAAAAAAAAAAAAAGACACAAATAATATTTGAAAGTTATTTCAAGAATTTTATGGAAAATTTTATTTTGCAAAAAGTTACACAGCGTATAATTTTAAATTTCTACTTTTAGAAATTGATAACAATAAAATGATGTCAAAAATAAAATACTAAATTTCTTAGAATAGAATATCTTAATATATTGTATAGATAGCGAAGTTCTTAATAAAGAAGCTATCGAAAAAAAATATTTTCATATCGAAACAATTTCTACAGTTTCGAACATTATTTTCAATAAATTGTACGAGACGAAAGTCTTAGTGGCCAGTTTTATCTTTTCTTTTTTTTAATACCTATAATTGTATTATTGTAATTAATTATAAATAAATAAATAAATTATTAACCCGCAAAAATCACTAAAAAATCACACGTTTTGTTTAAGAAATAATTTATGTTAATTGTGTGGCTATAATTTTCATGGAAAATTAGTTAACCATTTACACTTGAACACATATTTTTTTAAACAGATGTGTGTTGTTGGTTAAATGGCAGGTGCCTTAAACACTTTTTCTTTTTTCTGCCTTAAAATCATCCAAAAAAACCTTTGAAAAAATTTAAATTTAATTTTTTTTTGTCCCTTGTAGCTTTTTAACAATTCATATATAAAATGATTGAAGTTCTGACAGTTTGATTAGCGGCAAGTCATTTTAGACAAATTTGCCAAAATCAACGTGCGTGTGCCATAAAAGTTGTTTGGGTTGTGCAAACAAATTTGCAACAAATTTATATATTTTGGTGTGTGTTGTTAAATCATTGACCTGTTCAGTGTTTCCTTAAGTGTTCATTCAGTACACTATTCTGTTTTTTTTTTGTGTTTTTGTTTAAAACTACATCTAATTAAATTTTGTTTAATTTACGATTACTCACTCTACTTTGTATTTTATTTAGCACGTTTTTGGTAGCGTGGAAGGTTTTTTTAATGTGAAATGATTTTTTTTTAATTTATTTATTTTCTCAGTTTTTTTCCGTTTTGCCAGACAGATTTAGTACACAATCTCTCAGTGTTCTAAGAGAGTGAGACAAAAAAATTCTTTCTATTAAATAATTCGTGTTTGAATTTACATTTTGCATAAATTTATAAAACACTTAAAACTTGTTTACGGTGTTGGAAAAATCGACTACTTTCAATTACTCGTTAGTATTTAAATTAGTGCAGTTGGGTAGTTGGTATCATTGAATACTTTTGTTTAGAACAAACGTATATTTACAAATAAAAAAAAATAAATAAAAAATATATTTTCTTAATTTTAATAATCAAAAAGTAAAAATTGTTAAGACCTTTTATTTTTATACACTCAAATAGAGTTAAAGCTGTAAATTCTTAAAGAGCGTAAATTTGTTCCAAAAACAGTGTAAATATTTAATACTCGTAACACATTACGTATTTTGTCAGTACTTAATATGTCAGTGCTTAACATGTCCACCTGGGTAAATATTGTTCTTAAGAAAAAAGCAATACACCACTTACTGAGGAGGTAAGGCGTGAGTAAATTTGAGGTTAGAAAGTAAATTGTCTGTCAAATGATTAAATTTCAAGAATTAAACTGTCAACCTATGACATTTATTTAGTAAAAGGTTGGAAATTTTTAAGCTTAAAACGTAACACTCTTGAACAAAGAATTTTAATTCTTAAAATATACTATCAAAATGGAGGAAATTTGTATCACATTTCTTCGTAGCCCGTAGGACCCTTCTGAGATTGCAATGGTCGTAATGACATTAGTGTTGCAAACATTATCGCTAAACAGCAAATCGTGTACGTTCGCAGAAATTGGGCGTCAGAAGAGACACTTTACGTAATATTTTGTATAAAGATCTTCATCCTCACGCTAACAAAGTTCCATTCGTTCATGAATTAAAGTCAACCGACCATTATGTGTGAACTGGCTGTTTGAAAAACTCAACGTAAATAACACATTTTTCTATCAAGTAATTTTAGTGATCAGGCGGTTATTTAAACAAATAAAATGGTCGCATATGGGGCTCATAAAGCCCACAAGCAGACCTCGAAAAACTTTTTTTGTGGTCAGGCGAATTCTATGCGCTACTAAACTATAAACCAATTTTTGTCGTCGCAATTGGTTAAGCAACACAGCTACCCAAACAACTCAATTTCTGTTCGCGTAATTTTTGGATTTGGCGATGTCAATTGGCCGCTTAGTTCTTTTAATTTAACCCCGCTGGATGTTTTTCTGTAGGCATTTGAAAGAGCAAGATGAGTAAACCTTTGTTAAAAAATATACTTTAAAATTTTGTAAAATGGCGGACGTTTGCCGACATGCTAGAGCTGGACATGTATCCAATTTATACTTTACATTGCTGTCAATAAAACTGCTTACTTCCTAAGCTCAAAATTGCCCATCCATTATATAATTAACTAATGAATGTGCCGATTTTAATTTACTGCAAATATTTTGTTTTTCTTTTGAAACCTATAACCTTCAGAACACAATTATAAAAAGGTAAATGCTTTTAAAGAATAGGTGATTGTAGAAGTTTCATTTATCTTAATTTAATCAATGCCCAAATTTCTCAAAAAAAAAACATTTAATTATTAAAAAACTTAATTAATCGAATACCTTTTATTCGAATGAACACATACATACTGCTGTAGATATAAGACACATATTTAATCCAACACCTGCTATCTTGAATAATAAATAGTTATTCACAATTAAATTTGTCATTTTCAAATCAAATCATATTCAAATGTTGATTTGCTTTTTTTGTTTTGCAGAAACAAAAAACAAATGAATTTTAATTTTTGTATACGAGGCTAGACCAAATATTGAATTTAATTTTTTTAACAAATTTTTTAATTTCTTAAATTTTATAATTTACAATTTTAAATAGTTATTATACTTTAGAGTTTATTGTGTAATATAGAAATTTTAAAATTTTGGGTTCTCTTTGGTTTATTAAATGTATGTATTTCTCATTCAGTTAATTAAAATCTCAAATTAAGCAGAAACGAAATAATCATACGAATATATTTTATTTCATACATTTGATGATAGCTCTTTAGTGAGAATGTTATAAAGTATTTGTTGTTATTAACCTGTTTTAGCTTCCTCTCTTATTGGAGATTTTTCGAAATAAGCTTTTGTTGCAGCCTCTTCAAAACAGGGTTAGCCTAACACCCCTGAAAATTACTGCCCAATTGCAATTTGTTCTGCACTTTCTAAAGTAATGGAAAGTATGATTAATTTTCATCTTGTGAGGTATCTGGAGTCCAGCAGTTTATTTAGCGACCGGCAGTATGGTTTCCCTAGGGGGTGATTTACGGGCGACTTGCTGGCTTTCCTATCGGAACAATGCCACACCTGCATACATTATTTCGAAGGGAGCCCCCACCCCGGGGGAACATTTATAAGTCTTTATGGATCACACAACCATCTAGACTAGAATCAGCCCAAGAGTTTCGCTATTTGTCTTTTTAGGCATTTAGCTGTTCCCTGACTGATTATTGAGGTTTGCCCTTTGGGAGTATCTTGGTGGCTGTGTGTTTCGAGGTCCTCGTTTGAGTTTGTGGATCGGATCATTCGCAATGAACACAATGAATGGTTCAGGTCCAGTGAGCATGAAAGCCGTCGTGTTCTTAATTATAATAAACTTCATGCATTCTGGTCCAGGAGTTGGATAGTCTCCAACTCTTTAGCAAGGAGTAGTGGTTTGCAACCCAGCTTTGGAACCGCTGAAATTGCAACTAGAAATGACCTGTTGCTAGAATAAGTTCTCGGCTTCCTAGCGCGTGAATGACGTTGCTTTTCGTTCCCAGTGGTTTGACCATCATCTGATTACGGCATACGGCCAGGCGCAGATGTAAATCTTATCACGTAATTTCGGAAGAAGTAAAGTGATAGCTCTAGATATTTCTAAGGCGTTTGATAAAGTGAGGCATGGTGCACTTCTGTCAAAACTTGTTGCTTTTGGTGTCGGTGATGATTTCTCCAGATTTATATCGAGTTTTCTCCGGAATTGCACTATACGAGTTGTTACAGATGGGTTTTAATCAGATGAGTTCTTTCTCCTACCTTATTTCTTATTTTTCTAAACGACCTTCTTTGTCAAACTTTCAACCCTATATACTCTTTCGCAGATGACAGCACCATTTTTCATTCGTATGCATTTAGTAATAGACCGAACCAGTTAAAGTTGAGTTCCAAAAGGCGGAACATGAATGATACGCTCAATCACGATCACGAAGCGATCTCCGAATGGGATCGGGCGAATAGAGTCGATTGCGAACGCAATGTTGCATGTTTACGCAAAGATCTGTCTTCGGAAATGGTGCTGCACCTGTTATTATGGTTGAGGTAGGTATTATAGAATCGGAAGCTCTTGATGTTCTTGGCATAAAAATTCTGTGTGATGTTCGATGGACTAAACATATTTTACAGTTTTCTAAAAGCTTTCAATTGCCCTGGTTTTCTAAAGACACTTCACTCCATCCGATCTTCGTACTATTGATACCACCTATATACGTCCAGAAATGGAATATGGCCAAAAGACTAATTGGGGACGGTAGGGTATCCAACTCTATTGATTCCCTAGAGCATCGAGGCAATTTGTTGTTGTATTTCACTGCTTTACCGTTGCTATAATGGTAAGTGTTCTAACGAAATTAGGGAACTTGTTCCTTAAACTCGCACGTTTTCGCGTTTGACTCGATTTCCATTGAGAGTGCATCCATTTGTGGTCGATTGGCCAGTGAATCATACTACGCATTACAGGGAAAAATTCGATTTTAGCAGAACAGTTCGTATGTGGAATTAACTCCCTCCAGAGGTCTTTTCTATCACTTTCAATGTAGGAAAATTCAAATCTAATATACACATACACTACTCCCTCTTTCCTCCTCCCCATAATCCAATTTCCTAGTTCTGGTACAATGCGTTGCACGATTCGGGGTCATCCCTTGAGTACTGGTCTAAACAGAAAACAAGATTACTCGTTTAGTTGAGTTTTATATTTTTTTTCTTAAAAGTGGAAAGGGAGTCACTATTAAAATTAACAGAAGCGTGTTTTATGCTTTATTACAAAAAAGAATAATTTTCTTAAATTATTTTTTTTTAACGAAACATTGGTGTTGCTTAATAAATCTATGTTCTCATCAACCGCTAAATATCGGTTCAGCGAAGATAATAGGCTAGCGAATTGGTCATATGTGTGCTAAAGCACCATTTATCTAGTTAATAACTTTTTAATACCCAATTTTATTTTGAAGATAGATCTGTGAAAACTTTGATACTAAATCCTTAAGTTTTAATTCATAATTCTGAAAGAAACTCATAAATCTGAACGACCTAAATAGAGTTTTTCACGTTTGATTAATGGCGCATCTGTAAACGTTCAAATTTTATTTCTTTGTTTGTTTTTAAATCAAACGGCAAAATGTTCATATTTTACTTAGAAAAACCAATCATCGCATTAGGCTGATTTGATTTTATAAAGACATATTGACTGTACCTCGTATTAATAAGCAAAAGCTTTTCTTCGATACTAAAAGTTTGGAATTTTTTGTTTACATACTTTACTTTTGATTCGTGTTTAAATTATGAATTTTCTTGTTATTGTATTCGTATTTTTAAAGCTAAAATTTTAAATTAAGCCGGCTAGACAGACAAAATAAGTGTTGTTTTTGATTTTTGAAGAAATCATTAACAGCTGTGACCAACAATACTGTGCGGAAGCAAATATAGAAATAAGGTTGTGTCTGCTACGTCACTTTTACATTCGTATGACTCATCCAACTGACCGTTTTAATGAGAACGAATTAATTGCGGCTGGTAAAAATCCCCGTTAACAAGTTTGTCTTAATGAAAGCTTCAATCAAGTGAACTAAAATAAGTTTCGAAGAGAATTATTTTTGAGAGATTAAAATATCATGAGAAATTGCAGGCATAACATATTTATTAAGATCGATTTAATTAGGAGTTTCACAAAAGTTAAGTAAGAGATTCGTTTTTAAAGTATATTTTATTACTATTACTCTTTTTAGGGGTGTTGACATATAAAGTATTGAATACAAATTACGATTTGTAAGGACAAAAAGCAAATTATTGTGATGAAAATTCATGTGAAAAACGCTAAATATTTGTTAGACAAATTGTTTTGATGATTTGATCGCTACATGTAAACATAAAACTGTGTAGCACACAAAATTAAATGGATATCGAGAAGAAGTTTCCTGATTTTCCATGAGAGCATATTACGTTATACACTACTGTGTAATAATAGCGGGTGGGCAAATATTGAGTTAGGAAGTACACATTGGCTTGAAACACCCAATTATTTTTTAAATTCAGTTCACACCGATGTACAGTATAAATATGGGAATTAATAATGTAATATGCTGTCGAAAAAGTGTCCTCGTCGGCAGAAGTCCACTCTCTTCACATAATTTTTTGGTACATTTTGAAGTTTTAAGTTTTGCTTATTTCGTCAATGCAGCGTCGAATTTCATCTTTCAGAGTGCCAGTTGTAGGTTGTTCCCGTAAACCAGCTGTTTTAAACGACTCCAGGGAAAATAATCCAGCGACGTTAAATCACCGCCAATTGACATCACCAAATCGAGAAGTTAGCTTATGCTATCTGAAAGAGAATTACAAATTTTTATTTAGTTTATCAGCCTACAGATGCTTATGTTTACATATGTTTCAGTAAAAATCTACAGCTAGACATTTTACATGCCAGTAGTGAGTTGAGCTTAAAGTTGAGTTCGGCTCAAATATGTAATTTGGCATTTATTGCATAAATTTTTCGTATATGGAATCGTTTTATGCACAGCTCGGTCATTATAATTGAGCAATATTTTTGCGACTCTAGTCACATCGTCAAATGATTCCGTTGACATTTTACATGCCAGTAGTGAGTTGAGCTTAAAAAAAACGGTTTAACAAAGCTTGTTCGGAATAGAGTTGTGTACACGGAAAAGTTAATTCTAGCGTTCTATTTACACAGTATTGTGTAATGAACTATCAACTCATAATATATATACCATTATCTGTATACCTTTTTGCTACTTTATTATAGAATTGTTAAAGCTTAGCCCCTATTGAATATCATTTATTATTCCTCCACGTCTGTGATTTCTTAAAATATGTTCGTCAAGTTTTTTATTAATCCCGCTTTGAAATATTCTTAGAGTATATATATTTTTATACTCACAATAATAAAGTTTTAGTATCAATCATAGTGTTAACCAAAAAACATCGTTTTATTGTAATCGTTACAAATAGAATCGGAATCGTACCGAAAACTTAATTAAATTTGTTAATAAAATCGTATACACAGAATGCTCCCCATAAAGACCACATTTGTTTAAAGCTGATATAAAATCCTAAGGAACATCATACGAAACACTTTTCGTAGCATTTGGGATTATAATAGGCATATAAAAAATTTCATATTTTTTTTCCAGAAGATTAATATACAACATTAATATAAAACTGAGTTTTATTTTTTCACTCCAAACTAAATTTCATTAATTAATTAATCGAATAAATTTTATTCGTATAAAACCACTAATACAAAATGTTTTTAGCTTCACATCTAAAATTTTTAGTTTCACATGTGACATTAAAAATATGCATTCGATAAAAAGCGTGGATCGATTTTAACGGTTAGTAGTGCAAGATCTTAAAATAAAAATTCCTAATAAAAGATCAGCAGAATAACTTTCCAGCGACATGAAATCACAAGAAGGAGGCGCCAAATTGACCGTGCTAATTTTTTAATTACACGATCGATGCAATAACTGAATTGTTTAGGCAGCTGGTGGTGCCATCTTGCTGAAACCAAAGGTCACTGATGTCAATATTAGCCAATTTTAGAAACGAAAAACAGGTTATTATGGTTTGGTAGCGCAGAGTCTTAAGGGTGACGGCGTTTTTTGCTTATTTTCGAAAATATACGGACCGATGATGTTGCCTGACGACAAACCGTTCCATACGGTTTCCTTCTTGGGATGTAACGGTTTTTGGACGACTATTTGTAGATTTTGTGAGCCCCATATATTTGTTTAAATAATCGCCTAAATGAAAATAAGCCTCATCACTAAAGATAATTTTATTGAAAAGTGCGTTATTTTGGTTCAGTATTAAACTGCCATTTCAAAAAGTTTCAGGCAAACAATGGCAAAATATTGCGCATAGTGTTTCTAGTGATGCTCAATTTTTGCGAACGTCGACCAGTTGATGTTTCATAGTCACTACACCACTAGTGTATTGTTTTGGTTATTGTGAGCATAAATTCCCAACTTTTTACTAAATAAATGACAGCTGGGTGCCTGACATTTAATCATTTGATAGACGATTCACTTCCTAACACCAAATTTGTCTACCCGATAGTTTGCCAATTTAAAATCAACTGTTCTCGACAGATTTCTTAGCATCATCATTAAAAGCAACGTTGATTTTCCTTATTCGTCTATTAAAATAACAGATTAGAAAACTTTGTTGCAAAATAACGTTGCAAATAAAAATATAACATAATAACCAAGAATTATTTTTAAATTGCAAAATTCAAGTGAAACCTTAGAAAATTTTATTTTAGTGTATAACACCAATAGCAATAACAACAACAAAATTTATGGAAATTAAAGACAAAAACAATAAAATTATTACAAACAATTGTTACTGCTCGCACATAAATAGAATAGATAATGAATAAATTAAAGATTGAAACTACACAACAACAACAATATACATGAACAACCACAAAAATAAAAACACTCATAAAATGTGCAAAAAGAGGCGGAGGATCATGTATGAACATTTTTTGCGGTTTTTTACTCTGGCATTAATAAATAAAATATAAATAAAAACAAAAACAAAAAAAGAAACAGCAAAAATTATTATTGCATTTCATTTTGAACACCCCAAATATAAACAGTTAACAAACGCAGCATATATACGCGTATATACATATGTGCCTGTATATGTGAAAACCTATAACAAATGTATTAATACGAGGGCACGTTAATAACGGCAAAGAAAACTAGTAGAATGTAAATATTTTTTATTTTTTAATTTAAGAATGTCTTCAGCTTAATGTTCTTCATTCAGCGTTTTTCCCTCTCTCTCTCTCTAGCTCCCAAAAAAAGAGATTTTAAGTAATCTTCAGTTAGGGGTTTTTGCGAACATGATTATTTTATTCGATACAAGTTATTTTTTTCGGACTATCAGTCAAGGGATGACCCCCGCACATGCAATGCACATGCAGTGCCAGAACTAGGAAATTAGGTTATGGGGAGGAGGAAAGAGGGAGTAGTGTCTGTGGACATTCGATTTGAACTTTACAGGGTTGAAAGTGACAGGAATAACTTCCGGAGGGATTTTGTTCCACATACGGGCTGTTCTGCTGAAAAACGAATTTCCCCTGTAATGCGTAGTGCGATTCACTGGCCAATCAACCACAAATGGATGCGCTCTCTTCGAAAATCGAGTCAAAAGTGAAAACGTGCGAGTACCAGGAACAAGTTCCCTAATTTCATTAGAGCACTTAGAACAGTGAAATGCATCCCACATTGCGTCGATGCTCTAGAGAATCAATAGAGTTGCATACCCTATTGTCTCCAATGACGCTCTTGGCCCTCTCCTGTACGCGGTCGAATAACACCAAAATAGGCTTTGGAGCGCCGGCCCATACATTTTTGGACGGATATAGGTGGTATAGATATTACGGAGATCGAATGGAGTAAGTATCTTTGATACCGCTTTAGAAAACCGAGGCACTTGAAAACTTCTTTAGAAACCTGAAAATGTGTTTAGTCCATCGAACATCACACTGACTTTTCATGCCAAGAACATCAAGAGTTTCCGATTCCGTAATACCTATATCACCCATAGTAATAGATGCAGCACCATTATGTGTTAAAATGATAATATAAAAATATTCTGGAGAAATATTCAGCATTTAATTGCTGTCCCAGCCTTTGCGGAAAAATCCATATAACTCAAAATAATAAATTTCTGATTTGTACCTGCAGAAATGTTTCTCAGTGAAAAACCATGACTTTAGCTTCAAACGTGTAATTTCTACAGTTGAAAATGTATCAATGGCTTCCAAGCGTTAATACGAAATAAAGGTTGGTGCAATCAAAACGCATGATTTTAATTACAAATATCGGCGAGGGTAAATTTAAGGTTAGGAAGGAGTATGTCCGACAAATACTCACCTCCAGCAGTTCGGCAGACATCCTCTCTTATGACAAAATTTTGAGGCACAATTTGCAACAAAGCTTCGCGTGTCTCGAAATTAATCCAGCGCCCTTAAATCAAAAGAACGATGTGGCCAATTAAGAAAATACGCGACCGGAAAATTTTTCATGCAATAACTGACTTGAATGGTGGCCCTGTGTCTTTTGGCGCCAACCTGCTGAAACCAGAGGTCACAGACTCGTCAGCCACGAATTTAGAGATTAAATTACGCACAGCTATCTTAGAAGGAGACTGTTTACAAGTAAAACCGCAAAGAATTTTAATTTTACTATTAAAGTAAAAATTTCAGTGTATCACTTCGTAAATTCTAGTAGCTTTTAAGGCAATTTGCTTCCTAACCTCAAATTTGCTCATCCATTATAAGGTAATGAATCTGTTATATCGTTAAACTGTTGCCATGTGATGGGCCTGACATGATAATGTAAAACTAAAGATGACTTGAACTATTTTCAGAATTATTATGTTTGGAATATATGTAGCGACAATGATGCGAATATTCGAATCGTTTCAATAATATTCTTTACTAACTTTTAATCAAAAACCGACTTGTACTACTTTCAAAGAATACGGCGCGCTATTTTAAAAAGCCTACTGAATCTACAGAAAAGGTGTCAAAGTCTTCATCTTGCTCATCTTCAAATTCTCTGTGATTTTTCTCTCAACACAAAATTAATTTTTTTTCAAGATTTTAAAAAGTGTAATCGATTCTTTTTGTATTTTAGTCAATGGCAACTTTTATTTTTTTTTGTGTTATTTATTGAAAATAAACTTTTAACACTGCTTGTGCTGAAGCGACATGAAATATGTATTCTTATGTTTCAATCCACGGAACACATTTATTAGCTCAACGCTGATTCAAGTGGGTGTTTGTGAAAATTTCTGCTATAGAAAACTCCTTAAATCGGCAAAACTAAAAAATTAATATTTTGTTGTTGTGCAAGTATTTGTAAAAGCTTAAGAATTTTCTTGTTTTAATTTAAAATTTTAATAATCGATGTAATGTTTTTTTATTTTAAATTTAACTTTTTTACTTTTTGTACACAAGTTTCAATTTATTTTAAGATCTTAAGAAGCCCTACAACAATAAACACTGATTGTTGATGGTAACTTTATGCCTTTGGATATGGAGAATTAGAAGAAGACGGTGACGAAGATGATGAACAAGATGGAGGAGAAAATGCTGTTGACAACATTCTTGTTTGAGTTGTGTTGTTTTTATTTTATTTTTTCTTACCAAGGATCAGTTTAAAAGACACGATATATTCAAAACTGTAATTTAATCTTGATGATAATTAAGGAAAATTTATTTATTTCAAGGTTTGTAAAAGAAAGGATATAGTTATTATTTGCATCGTCCTCGAGAAGGAGTGTAAATTACAAACACTAAAACTATGCTCTTGATTTAAAAATTTTTATTCAATCAGCTTATCAGTCTTATAGTTAATCTACCGTAGATGGTCCTTTGTTAAAACCTTTGCTAAAACAAGTGCGTTTCATATCCTTGATTGCTTTACAATACATTTCACATTAGCAGAGACTAAACAGCACCCCAAATTACGTCAAATTACGTTTCCGTTTTCTTTGAAAACTATTTTCGTGTTCATGTATCTTCAACACAAATTCGGAGCGCCGGCTGATGCATAAGAGTTTAAATTCGTTTTCTGCTAAAATAGTGAAAAAAGTAAATGAAACATAAAATCTTTTTTGACATTTTAAAATGTCGAGAAACTAAAGAGTTGAGGTTAAGAAGTAAATTGGCTTAAAACATACACTTTTCTTTGATAACTTCAGTTTTATTGATACTAATGTAAAATAGAAATAATAAAATATGATGTCGGGAAAATATCCACCTCTAGCCCGTCGGCACACATCTGTTATTTTTACAAAATTTTGTAGCAGTTGTTTGTGAGTTATTCGTGTAAACACGGTCTTATAAGCGGGAATAAAGAAAATAATCCAGTGGCGTTAAATCACAATAACAAGGCGGCCAATTGATATCGCCAAATCAACAATTTTGGTCACTAATGGCACCATTAGTCAATTATGTCCATAAAACATTAGTTATCATGGTTTAGTGGCGCAGTAATTTGACGGTGATGACGTTACTTTGCTTATTTTCTAATAATGAGCAAAGAAGCGTATCGATCATGCCGCCTGACCGTAAATCACACCATACGGATTAAATGATTTTTTGAGGACTGTTTGTGGGTTTTGTGAGCCTCATATGCGATAATTTTGGTGGTTGGTTATCATGAACCCCTAACTGAAAATGAGCGTCATCGCTAAAGATGATGGACGCCTTTGTGCAAAATGTTGCACAAAGTGGCTCTAGTGATGACCAGTTGTTGCGAACATCGACGAGTTGATATTCCACGCTCATTATCTACATTCTGTTTAAGAGCGACTATGTTTGCACCATTACGGCCACTACGAGCGCGAGTCTCGAATTTAGCTATTAAATTATGCACAGCGGTCTAAAAAGAAGAGAATAATTAATTTTCACCATTTCGGTTGTAAAATTTCACAATTAAAATTCTCTGCTTAAGACAGTAACGTCGCATGCTTAAAATTTCCCAACGTTTTACCAAATAAATGTTAAAGAATGACAGCTTAATTCTTGATATATTTCAATAATTGACAGATAATTTAATTCCTAACCTCAAATTTGCCCATCCATTACTTTAAGGTGAGGAAACATATTTGGTCGCAAGAATAGCTAGAATGCACAAGATACCTCAAAACAGTATAACAGAGCATTTCAAGATTTGAAATAGACTAAAGTTTTGCAAAATATAAACATGTTAACTGACATAGAATATTAACTTACGATGAGTGCGATAAAACGTAGATGAGATGGTATTTGTAAATTGTGACCACAGAAAAAGCTTTGTGAGTATGCTTAACATTGGCTGGCATCTAGTTAACATCCTCTGACAGTTGGGTTGCCAGATTCGAATTTTCAAAAGTAAAAAGGAGGCAAGAGAGCTACAAACAAGCGCAGTTGCCATGCATTGCTGTCCGTTATAGCAACTTTGATTTAACTAGGTAGAGCGAAATGTGGATAACAACTTTGTTAGCTAAAAAATGTTCAAACCAACATAATAAATAACAGCTAATGAACAAAAATATTTAATCTTGTGTTAGGAACAGGCAGCGCAGAAACTGAGCCTATTTCAGGGTAGTATATTTCCATGGTATTGGAAGAATTTTGAATGAATAACGAACAGTTTAAATGTCAGAAAATTAAAATTCAAATTTCATAGATTAGAAATGAATATTTGAATCGAGTTTAAGAAAAATGCTCTCCAAAACCATGTAGAATGATTAACTTAAATGCTAGAAAGCTAAGTTAAATATAGCTAATAAATATAGTTAAATAAACCATAGATTCAAAATATTTAAACCAAGTTTAAGAAAAATGCTTTTCAAAACCCTGTAAATGATGTCAACAAAGTGTATTGTTTTAAATTAAGTGTAAAAATTCAATCGAGACGTCATACAACAAACAACATTGGCAAGCATTTTTTTATTCTCATATAGACTTATTTTTTCTTTTTAAATAGCAACTTGATGCCAAACGTACAGTAGGACACATGGACATCATTTTAACATCGGCTGATCATACACAAGCTCAGCTTAAGAGTCTAAATTGTCAATAATACGTACGAAAAGTGAGTGGGCATGTTTGACTGAGGCAACGTGAATATTTTACAAACATTAAAAAAAAAGTGTATGAAGGAACTTGTAAACGAACGTATTCGTACGTGTACAACACGATCGATCATCAAATATGTCATCAGTCATGTGTAAAATTGTACAGACATGAAAAGTCTCAACTTTACAACTGGTATTTTGCATGTTGTTTAGCACAAGATTAACCTTTAAATGTTTTATCACAATTAAAAAGAACAGAAATTATTAAATTTAATTTTAACTAATAATCCTTTGAATGTCTGTTATAACAAAACTGGAAGCTCAAGCGGTTTAAAAGAAGTGCTAAGTGTAACTTTAATAAATAAAAAGGTAAATTGCGTATAAGCAGACTTAGTGAAAAATTGGGAACTTGTAAGCATAGAACGTTACATTCCTAAGCAAAAAATTTTAATTGTAAAAATTTACTATCAAAATGGTGAAAATTTCACTGTATCACTTCATAGAATTCGAGCAGCTTTTCCTTCTAACCAGGCTCCTTCTGCGACCGCTGTGCGTAATTTTATTGATAAATTCTAGGCTCACGGTATTGTTGCTGATAGTAGGCCAAAACAATACGCAACTCGTCGACGATCGCGCCTAGTCATCGATGCCGCCAAATTACAATTTTTATATATTTTTATTCAAGGCATAGATGGGATGTGCACTCACTATCTGCTGTTTACAAACGCCTTAAAATTGTTAAATCATAATCGGTGGGCTAATTTAAAGTTAGTAAGTAAATTTTGACAACTTCAGTTTTATCGACATCACTGTAAAATAGAAATGAATATAGATATTAATAATGAAATATCATGTTGGGCAAAAATTTATATCGTCGGCAGATTGGCGAGCTTTTCAGAAAATTTTAAAACCCGCTGTACAATAAAACTGCGGTTATTTCATCAATGCAGCACAAAATTTTACCTTTCAGAACTTCGGTCATTTGTAAGTTATTTACGTAAACCTGGTCTTTCAAATGGCCCAAAAATATAATCCAGCCATGTTAAACTACAAGAATGAGGTGGCCAATAAACATCGGTAAATCGAGACATTGCCCTACCGGGAAGTTTTTCATGCAATAACTAAATTGTTTGGGTGGCTGTGTGAAATCAAAGAACACTGATGTCAACATTACTCAATTGTGGCCGCAGAACATTGGTTATAATGGTTTCGTAGCGCAGAGAATTCACAGTGATGGCGTTTTCTTTCTTTTTTTCGAACAGATACGGGCCGATGATGCCACCTGACTACAAATCACATTATACGGTTAATTTCTTTGGATTTAATGTTTTTTCCAGGACTATTTATGGATTTTGTGCTCCATATGCTACAATTTAATTTTTTAGATAACCGTCTACATGATAATGATCTTCATCAGATGAATATGATTTTGTTGAAAAAAGAGTTCTTTTTTGTTCAGTTTTTCAAACAGTCAATTCAAAAACGTTCGACGTTCTTGAACGAGTTGAAACTTTTTTTAGCAGAAAAGATTAAGATCTTTATGCAAAATGGTGCGCAAAGTGCATCTAGTGATGCGCAGTTATTGCATAACATCGACGAATTGATGTGCCAAGCTCATTCACAACACTTTGTAATACAGCGGCTTTGTTTGCATTACTTTGGCTACTACAAGCAAAAATACCGTGAGCCTTGAATTTAGGGATTCAATTACGCACAGCGCTCTTAGGAGTCTGAGTCTGATTAAGAAAAAACCCAGCCCGAATTGTACGAAATTTTTACCATTTTGTCAGTAAATTTTCACAATTAAAATTCTTGGCTCAAGACATGCTACATATTAAATAAATGTCAAAGAATGACAGCTGAATTCTTGACACTTAAACATTTAACAGACAATTTATTTACTAACCCACCTTGTATTTGCAAGACTCCTTTTCTCACTAAAACTTTTTATTACGTTTAAGTATTAAAATCATTCCCAACTTGATCCATAAACAAGACAAAAACAAAAAAAAAGGGAAAAAGCGAAGAGAAAGAGTGTGTAACTGGAGAATATTTAAACATGCTTGGGTAGGCAATTGCAAAAAAAAAAACCTGGAACTTTAAAAAAATTCAAGCAAAAGAAGGGCTTCTTCTCTAGAACACAAACAAGCAACACGCGCTTTGTAATCATAAGACGAAACTTAACTAAAAAAGGGGAACATCATTGTCACAGTCATCCATTGTGCCAGCCTGTAACTGATCCTACGCATCATTGACAACTTAGCTCCGTTGATGAGTTTTGTAATGAAGAAGAGAGAGAATGAAAAAAAAACAAAAGAAAAAAATAAAACAAAAAAGTTGAAAAAGTCATTGTGCGTACATTTGATCACCTTGCGGTAAAATTAAAACAAAAACAAAAAAACTTTGACAAACTTTCTAACATTTAGAGTTGTTGGTGCGAGAACGTGCATGCGAGTTGCAGCTTACAATCATGCTCATAATAAACTTCTTCTAATGTAACTTTAAACTCTCTAATAAACTCTTTTTAAGCCATACTCCGCCATACTCCAGCAAATTCAATGCAAATTTAAATCTATTCAATTAATCGGGGCATTTGTAGTAAGTGTTTTCAAAGCATCGCCAGGGTGGCCAAGATTGTTAACTGTGATAGCTGAATGAACTTCTGTAATTCTATGATGGTGGTCTGTGAAATTATTGACAAAGCAACAACAGCAACAACAACAATTTTAATAAATATGTGAATACTGTAAAAGAAAAGGTAAAATATAAATGAAGTTAAATCTAATGTGATTTGCTACAAGATGAATGATTGGTAATTTAAAATGATTTAAGGCTTTAGTTTCATCAGCTGAATTTGTTTTTCTGTGGATGTCTTCAAGGATATTTTAAACATACGATACGAATTAAACAAATTGTGGTATATAAACTTACATATATAGGATGGGAGTTAAGCCAAATTTAGCAATTTATTTCTTCTATCGAAATTTTTAATTTTCCTCTTCGTGAAAAGGCTACAGTTCCTTGATGAAAAATTTTAAAAATATTTTTATAACTTAACCAATAATAGAAAGAAGACTTTCAAACGTTTTCGAAAAGGTGACATTGTCCTGAACTGACTTTTAAAAAACAATATAAATAAATGCTTTAATTTTTCTGAGAAGAGAAAAGACACAAAAATGCATAAATTCCTGAAAACTTGAAATCGTAAAATATGTTATCTCGCTTATTTACACGTGTCTCCAAGTTGAATCACTTAAAAATTATTAAGTTTTTAAAATGACCAGAAGTTTTTAAAATAAGTTCTCTTATCGTATATCAAAACCGCACTTTGAGAAAAACGATAAAAATACTCATACCCATAATTACTTCTCGATGTATATACCCTTCGTCATAAATAGCGGGTATTTTAAATTTCTTCCAACAGTTGTTACAACAGCGGTTTTGTTTTAATTTACTAGAAGTGTGTATAGCAATTAATCAATTTGTAGGTAGTAGGTGGTGCAAAGAAATCACTATACTGGAGCTGCCTGTTATAATTAGTTTTTAATACAGCAGTTCTCACGCTAAAACGACGCAGTATAATTTTTGGTGATATAGACAGATACCAGCGAAGAAGGGCACAAAGTCTTAATACATATTAGAAATTTTATTTCGTGTAATTGGCAGTGGCTGGGATATGAACTTAAGTACTAAAAAAGAGAGCCACATGTTTAGTAGTCAAGCTGTTAGCCCTCTAACTCTTTTTAAAATTCACAGTTGTATGTTTCTGGCTTTCGTTTTTAAAGACTGTGAATTTTAGTTTCACAATTTCGAATTTGTTCTTAGTTTGAAACAGAGACAGTGAAACTCCCAACCATCCAAAATTGAATTCCATAACATTCTAAAGTCCTTTGAACCGCAATATAACGTAAGCATTTTAAACTAAGTTTAAAATTTATTCGTCTTAGTTCCTGAGTTTTTTGATTTTCGAAAGTAGAAGTTTACCTTCTACTACTACTTTTTTACATACTTCTTCTAATGAATGTGAAGAAAAAGTGTGTCATCAACAAAAGTCATTGGGTGGACACAAAAGGTGTTAAGAATACCAAATGCGTGAAAGCTATAGAACTTACTTTGATTGGAAAGATAGTTCTGTAATAAATAGTTTGAGGAAGTTTATAAAAGTTATGTTAGCCGTAGGCAAGAAAACATATACGTTAGACTACACGCAGCTTTTCGGATAGCATTCTCCAAATTGACGTGGCTGCTTAGCACTTGGTGGTAGTGCAAAGAACTTGCTAATACATAGTACCTCTACCAAAGGACTCGAAGCACATAGCGACACCTTGCGTTTCAACTACACAAGAACAGAAAGTTGTGCCGAGCCTTCATTCTATGATTTAGAGCCGCAGACTATCTGAGTCCCCTATATTACAGTGGACTAAAAAGGATAACCGTTATTTTTTGAAACCACATTACAGTGGACTAAGATGAAAGAAAGTTGATCAGCTAAAAAATATGAATCCTAAAAATTTTGGTGCCCCATAATTAATTACTGTTTGTCTAGTACTTGTTGGATTTAACAGGAATATGTGTTTAGTTTAAATATAACTAAAATATCGCAATAAAATTACCTTTTCGATCATCACTAAAATCATTAACGTTATTTAATATTTGTTTTATTTGACATTGTTATATGCTATTTAATGGCGGTTGCCTTAGCACAAAAAAAAACTTCGACAGCTTCAGTTTTATTGGTACCAGTGTAAATTAGAAACATGAGAATTAATAATGGAATATGATGTCGGACAAATGTTCACCTTTAGCAATATCGCCAGACTTGTGGGTTGTTGATGTAAATCATTTCTTTCGAATATGCCCCAGAAAAAATAATTTACATTGTCAAATAAAGAAATTACGCGACCGGCAAACTTCTCATGCAATAATTGAATTGTTTGGGGGCTGTGTAGCTTGTTGCGCTATTTTGATGAAACATTGGCCAACTATGGAAACAAATAGTTTCCATAGCTCATGGAAACAAATAGTTTCCATAGTCCGGTGGCGCAGAAAATTAACGCTGACGAGTTTCCTTGAACATTTTCGATCAAATACAGGCCGATGATGCCACCTGACCATAAATCGCAATATACTCTCTCTGTTTCCAATATGGAAACAAATAGTTTCCATAGTTCATGGAAAAAAATAGTTTCCATAGTCCGGTGGCGCAGAAAATTAACGCTGACGAGTTTCCTTGAACATTTTCGATCAAATAAAGGCCGATGATGCCACCTGGCTTTTCTAGGAAAGTTTGTGGATCTTGTGAGCCCCATATGCAACAATTTTAGTTTAGATAACCGCCTAATTGAAAATTAGTCCCAATTCACATATGTTCAGTGCAAACAATGATTAATTCTAGAACAAGTTGAACGATTGCAGATGAAGATTTTTATGTAAAATGTTGCACAAAGTTCCTCTAATGATGCCCAATTGTGCCGAAGGTCAATGAGTTTATGTTCCAGGCCAATTGTGGTTATATTTACGTCACTGTGGTCATATTTTGATGGTATATTGCCACCAACAATACGGTGAGCTTTAAATTCAGTTGGATATGATTTTACGTCAACTCGCTTCAAATTTGGTTTGTGAACAAATCGGTTTCGGCTATACATAACTGTGGTCATATTTTGATGGTATATTGCCACCAACAATACGGTGAGCTTTAAATTCAGTTGGGTATGATTTTACGTCAACTCCCGTCAAATTTGGTTTGTGAACAAATCGGTTTCGGCTATATGCCATCTTCAGTGTTCTCTCTATATTTAACCGAAACCAAATTTGACACGGATTGAGGTAAAATCATACCCAAATAAATTAAACCCCATCAGACAACATACGCACATATTCAAATTTAGTGATTAATTAAAGCATAGCGGTTGCAGAAAGGACAGGCTCCTTTCACAAAGTGGTGAAGTGAAATTTTTACCATTTACAATGTCAAGGATGATAGCTGAATTCTTCACATTTAATCACTTGACAGATAATATATTGCTTAAACTCAATTTGATGGCATAACTTAGAGTTTTAAAAGAAAGTTTCCTAATTCATACACTACCGCATTTAAATTGTTTTTAAATTATAATCAAATGAGCCAAAGAGAAAGAGAGCAAAAATAAAGCTGATTACTTAAAAATGTTGAAAAAAAAATAAGTAAGAATTACTAAAGAAATAATAATTGTAAGAAACTTAAAAGCTTATTGTAGGGTTTTTATTGGTCTGAGAATTCGCTTTCGCTTTAAGATTTTAACATTTCAAAACATTTTTGTTTAAACCACATCCACTTTTCAAGTTAACAATAAAACAGTGTTTCATTTATTTTAATATATATTTTAAAAATCCTTTTATTTATTAATTTAATAATAATAATAAAAAAAAGTATATTCAAAATTAATAAAATTAAATTATTTACACATAGCAATTATAATCAACAAATATTTTATAATTTAGATTTAGTTCTACAATCTAATACACAGTCCTTTCTTGTCAATAAAAAATAATTATCAGATTTATGGATTTGAATCAAATAACATTAAAATAAAAAATTTTAATTAAAAAAAATATGAAAATATTTTATTTTATTTTATTTCAAAATAATTTAAGTACAAGAATAAAAACCGCAGGAAAATTATTTTTTTTTAATGTAATTTGAAAAACATTCTATACATTCACATGAATTATATTTTACAATACTATTGTACATGATTAATCTGATACATTTGTTATATTGAATGTTATTTTATAAATAAAATATATAAATATATTTTTTTCAAATGGCTTAATAAAGAAATATTAATCATTTTAATTCGATTTGTTATTTTTACATTTATATATAAACATTTATAAAATTAAATAGAATTTATTACTAACTAAATTATAAGAATTTTTTATTTTCTTTTTTCTTTTACTTATCTTCATTCTATTTTTTTTCTAATTTAATCAGAAAGATGTACTGGAGTCAAAGTAGCTGATTAAAAAATAATTTTCTAACAATTATTCATTTTAGCTTATAAAAACTATTGCTGTTGTATTGAGTTAAATGCAACCCTGCTGGACAAATAAGTTTTGGACTTAACGTTTCACTTTAAATTTTTTATTTTTTCCTTTAAACACTTAAGGCCGTGTCAGATAAAACTTTTGCTTTGCGTTGCGTCAGAGTTTCGCTTTGACATTTGAGTTAAAATGTACGTAAATGTATGAAAGTTGCCACATAAAGCACTTTTGACGCAGCGCAAAGCGAAAAGTTAACCAACATTCAACTTTTTGCGCGCTTTGACAAACACCTGGCTTTTATTATTTGTGTTTGTGTATTTGTGTGTGGGCGTAAACAAAAAATTCATGAGTGTTGTCAAAGTTTATTGTGACATACACCACTTGATTTACGCTTTTGCTTTAAAGTTTCAAATGTCACGCAAAGCAACAAAGTTTTATCTGACATCACCTTTACATTTTCAACATTTCTTGAAGGCAACTTAATAGTCAAGTTAAACAGCCGATTACAATTAATGTTTTAAGTGTCCTAAGCGAAGGCCTCTTGAAAGGAAAATTAACTATTAAGCTGCCTATAGTTTACATCACAGCTATCAATTTGTCTGCAATTTATTACTGGTTTTTAAAGTTGTGTGATCAATTTGATAGCACATGTTTGAAGGTGTATTTGCAGCATCAATAACGTTATTTGGTATAATTTAAAATGCCTGTTTTATCTGAGCAACTTTTTCCTAAAAATCAAGTCAAGCTGTTCGTATGCTAAATACATTAACAGCAGAGGACTTCACTTTGATACTCAATGAGAAATATTTCCAATCAAATGTTTTAAAATATTATTCTTTTTCCCGTAACCACATTTTCTAGTTTCGAAAAAATGTACTGCCTCAGAAGACATACTCTGACTCCATTTCAAATAATTAAGAAGGAACTCTTGATTGAATTCACTGAATATTGTAAATTTGAGGTCAAAAAGCAAATTTTATGACAACTTTAGTTTTATTTTTTAGTAGTTAATTATAAAGCACTAGGTCACTATTTAATAAAAAATTTTTAAAAACTTTAATTTTTTATTATTTTTTCGATATTTCGCCACACCGAAAAAATTTTTCAATTTGTTTGTTCAATTTTTTTTCCTGATGATGCCAACCAACGGTGTGGCGAAATATCGAAAAAATAATAAAAAATAAAAGTTTTTAAAAATTTTTTATTAAATAGTGACCTAGTGCTTTATAATTAACTACTAAAAAATATTAAAAAGGTCAAAAAACTATAACTATTATATACAACTTTAGTTTTATTTATACATACCTATGTAAAGTAAATATATTGCAATAAAATAAAATATCGAGCAAATGTCCACCTTTAGCAGGTCGTGGATAACGTCCGCTCTTTTCACAAACTTTTTCAAGCATATTTTGCAACAAAGCTGCACTTAGCTTATCAATACAGCAGCGAATTTAATCTGTAAAGCGCCAATAGTTAAAGGGTTGTGTGATTAGATTTACATCTGCGCCTGGCCATGAAGCCTTAATCAGATGGTGGATCGATACACTGCATAATTTGGAACGTCATGCTCGTCCTAGGAAGCCGAAGCCATAATTCTAAGCAACAGAACTTTCTAGTTGCAACTTCGATGATGCCAGAGCAGGGCTGCAAATCATCACTCCTTGCTTAAGAGTTGGAGACTTTCCCACTCCTGTCCAGAACACATGTCTAGCATGCTCCCTGGACTGGATCATTTATTTAGCGTGTCATTAACAGTGAGATGATCCTTGCCACCATAATAACCATTATACTGTTATGGGGGCGCGAAACCACAACCACCACGATACTCCCATATGGGGTCAACCTCAATAATCACCCAGAGAACAGTTAAGTGTCTAAAGAGACAAATAACGGAACTCTGCGGGTCACTGATTCCCGTGGAAATAAATTTGAGTTTCCAGTTGTACTCCTGCTGACTTCAGGGGACTGGGCTCCCTTTTTCCCCAGTTGCACTGTGTCTAGATAGTCGAAGTTCTATTAAGACCATATTTATGTGCCCCCGGGGGAGTTAAAGAGTTGTGCACGCTAACCCGGTTTACAAACGGCTCCAAAGGTATTAAACCACAACATTGAGGCGGCTAATTGACATCGCCAAATAGCATATTTTGCGGCCGGGAAATTAAACTGTTAAAGTAGCTGTGTGCTTGTGGCGCCGTCTAAGTGAAACCACATGTCACTGCTGTCAACATTACCCGATTGTGGTCACAAAAAGTTTTATAATTTGGTAGTCTAGAGGATTCACAGTGTTTCCTTATTCATTTTCGAAAATAAAAAGGGCCGATGATGCCACCTAACCATAAATCGCACCATATGGTCACTTTCTTCGGATGTAATGGTATTTCGAAGAGAGTTCGTTGAATTTGTGCGCCCCATATGCGAAAATTTTGTTTTTTTACATAACCGCCTAACTGAAAATGAGTCTCATCACTAAAGAGGATTTGATTGAAAACTGCATTGTTTTCTTTTAGTCGTATAGCTAATTCGACGCAAATGCGGTCGATCGGATTTAATTCTTAAACGAGTTGAACTTTATAAGCGTGAAGATCTTTGTGTAAAATGTTGCTCAAAGTGTCTCTAGTGAAGCTAAATTGTTGGGAACGCCAATGATGGCTCATTCTCAATACTTTGCTATACAGCGGCCGCTACGAGCATACTGTTTTTGTTTATTATGACCAGCTATACCGTTAGACTCGAGTTTAGCGATTAGGTTATGCATAGCGCTCTCAGAAGGAGCTTGATTACAGGCGAAATTTTACGAAGTAACTTTTACAATTAAAATTCTTTGTTCAAGAGTGTAAAATAATATCCCTACTTTTTACTAAATAAAAGTGAAAAGATGACTGTTACTTCCTAGGCTTAAATTTGCCCACCCATTACTTCCTGTTTTTTTTGAGAATTGTGAAGTAACGGTTAATTTTTTTTCTCCACTGGAATGTGATTGGTTATGTAGCTAAAATATGATAGAAAAGAGCACATCCGCAGAAGGCAAAAGCATTACTATTGCCCCGCTGATTCTTGCCATCAATTTTTTTGTAGTTATTTAAGCGAACAGTGAAGTGTTTGACTGAAGCTCTCATACAGAATTTACCGAATAGTTTTCGCCTGAATTCATCCAGACTCTAAGTGCAAAATAGCAGAAATAAAATTATTTGAACTGTTTTTTTTTGTTTAAACAAAGCAATCACACATTGGGAGAAATAAGTTTTTCCCTAACAGTACTTTTTACTTTCACTTCGGTTAAATACGAATCGCAACTTTAGACTTTACTGCTTTTAACGGACAAAGTGTCAATGATCCATGCATTTTACCGTCAGTAGATGTGCCAAAGGATTTTTTTACTACTGCAAGGAAAGACTGTTTTATTCAAAGTCAAAGCCAAATAGCTAATTGACGGTGTCAAACGAAACTCAACTCAAAACATTAGCAAGCAAGTACAACTGATAATAACATTTTATTTACTAAAATAATATTTTTTTAATTTCACAGCTTTAAATTGAAACAGAATTCCATTCCTTAAGATCTGAAAAAATAACAGTTAAGTCACATTTAGATTATCCTTAAAATTTAAAAAGGTTTTAAGTTTGATTTTTTGACCATCTCTTTCTCTGTATCAGACTATAAATTTGTACACAAATAACAACATCGATTATTGTATTTCTTGAACCAACCACATAAAACCGATTTATTCCCCGATTTACTTTATACATTCATTCTGATTAATTATTTTTTTGTTTATTCCGCTTTATTTAATGTTCAACATTTTTAGGATTTTAAACTAAAATGTCACTTAATTTAAATTTATATGTACACAAGTCTTACAATTTTGTCACTGAGGCCATGAAGTGGGCACATAAGGTCGCCACACATCTTCACCTTCTCGTGTGGCGTGAGTATGCTGTTCAGTTGATACACCCGCTGTTACTCCAGCCACCACATTTACATCAGCATTTTGATCGGTTAAAAGTGTTTGTGTTTGCGTGTGATCAGTATCGAGAGACGCTGGATCTGTTACCACCCCATGACTATGAGGATCACTGCTCAGTACCCCTGTGCTATTAACGTTTTGCATATGTTCCTCGTGATCTGATGTACCAATGCCAATTTCTATACTTGAACGATTTCCGGACAAAGAACTAATGGTCAAAGCATTTTCCCCACCCAAATATTGTTCAATTTTATCGGTGCCATGTAGATGTAAATGTATTTCATTTTGATTGTAGGTGGATATAAGTTGAGGATACAGTACCATTGTGTGCGCTGCATGAGCTGAGTATTGTGGTTGACCAGCACAACTTCCATATTGATAGTTGTTGTAACCGTTTGACCAATTGCTGTAAGAGGAATAGCCCGCCGCTGCTGCTGCGTTATAGGAATCGTATTCATTTTTTGTTGCCCCACTATAGTTGGGACTACAAATTGGAGGCTGGACATGCGGCACTATGGCACTAGGATGATATTCACTAGTTGGACAATACGGTTGCATATCAGTAAGTACGGTAGGTAAGTGGAGGTTGGCGGGATCGGTTGCAAGGCTGTCATAGCCTGTGTAAGCAGAATTTGTGGCTGCTGCTGTTGCAGCAGATGGTGGCGGAGGTGGCGGTGGCAAGTGATGAGCATGATGAAAACTGGAATAGGCGGAAGCACCAGTCATACTGCTTGAGTATCCAGTCCATTCAGCAGCACCCATCAGGTTGTTATCTTTAATAATAAAAATATTAAAAAAGTAAATTATTGTGTCAAATTCAATTTCAGTCTCTTGTTTGCAATGAAAAGTTTTAAATTTAAGTTTTAACTTTAATTGAGTTCTAATTTCAAAAAACGGCATTATTAAAAAAAATTTTATAATTTATTGGCATATTTCCATAAATTTCAATTTTTATTTCACGAAAATTTTACAATTTTATTGCTAAGTTGTTAAAAACTAAAAGGACATTTTAAAACAACTTAAACTGATTAAAACTTTAAACTAAATGAGAGTTTTTTGAGCTTAAGCTCAAAATATGAAAGCTTTAACATGATACCTCTAATGAGTAACTCTTAAATGTATAAAACGTGATTAAAAGTTTGGCTTAGCTTCTACCATATGACTCGTTTTATATGCTACTGTTTCTTTAGCTCTCTGGTTAAGAACTTATGACATTCAACTCACAGTCATACAATTCTTTCACAAGGAAATGTGAAAAAATTCTTTTTAATTCAGAATAATCATAAAAAAGCATCATTGATCTTGTTCCTTAAGAGGAAGTCTAGTAGGGTGGTCAGCTATACTAAAAGTATCTTAAGTTCGATAACTGTGTTAGTGACAGGTCATAAAAACTTCAAGTAAACAAGATGACAATCGAAGATGATGATGAACTAGCAAAACATTGACTAGGGTAAGGCTTCGGATTACGGGCAAAAGCTTATTAAATATGTATACCATCAAATGGGTTCGAAGCATTGAACAATGGCTAGCAATTACTAAAGACTGAGTAATAAGAAAAAAGACCGATAGTTGCAGTCGACAGTCAGAAATCACTAAGCCAAGAGAAAAGACTGGTTATACACGTGGTTCAATGAAGGCAAAAATTGCTATAAATTACAATTCGATTTGCGTACAATCATTAAGTACGGAAGGGGGTCGGAAAAATCGGTCTGCTTTAACTTGTCCTATTTTGATATGAATTCGGATCTCTCTGAATAATCTTGATATGTTAGTTTTTGGTTTTTTAAAGATTGGAAATCGATTGATACACACTACTTTTTGAATACCATTTAAAATATCAATCGACTAAATCTTATAGTGGGCAATTGCTTTAAGACTAATATAAAATCTTTATTGTAGGGTTTATATTGTTAAGAAGATGCTTAGTTTAAGTTCTAAAAATATTATTATTTAAGGTGCCTTTACATGATGTGTTTTTTACATATGACTTGTTACTTTGAAAATCCATATGTAATTTCATATGGATTTTAACTTTTGTGTTTATACGTACAGAATGGAAAGAAAAAGGGTTACAACTGTATTATGCAGCATGGTATCAATAATAGCTGCAATGAAAAAAAAGAAAGCAAGGAAAAATAAAAAAAGGGTTCGTTCTGTTTGGAGCCAGCAGTGGTTGCTTCGAAGAGACACTGGGTTGGGTATGGCGTCTATTGTCATAGACGAACTTAATTTGGAAGATCCTAAGGCATTCCAGAATTTTTCAAGAATGACCTACTCAACTTTTTGCGTATTACTGGAGAAAGTATTACCCTTAATTTCAAAGGAAAACACTGCCATGCGTGAATGTATATCTTCCTCTACACGGTAATATATACAAAGTATTTATAGTATTAAAATGTTTTATACATATAATTTTTCCTTTTTCAGGTTACTTTTGACTTTAAGGTTTTTAGCAACTGGTGAGAAATACATAAATTTATCATATTCATTTCGGATTTCTGTATCAGCCATAAGCCAAATTGTACCGGAAACAATCGAAGCTATTTATCTTGTCCTGAAAGACGACTTTCTGAAAGTATGAATTTTTTTAATAGTGAAAGTGTACATATCTTAAGAAATAAGTGTTTACATACTATATGTTTTATTAGATGCCGCAGAATCGGAAATGGAATTTTCCCTTTTGCTTAGGAGCAATAGGTAATAATAAAGTAGTTATTTATTTATATTGCATAGATTTCTAATTTACTTTTTTATAAAGACGGAAAACATATCGCCATAAGAAATAGAAAGGAATATGGATCCTTTATTATAATTACAAAGGGTTTCATAGCTTAATACTTTTGGCTGTTGTAGATGCAGACTATAACTTTCTATATGTGAAAAAATAATTTATTTGATCTTCCGCCAAAAGCTCAATTGCCTGGTACTAATACAAAAGTACCGTTTGTCTTCGTGGCTGACGACGCCTTTCTTTTGTGTACCAGAATATTAAAACCTTATGGGGAAAGGTCAATAAATAGCAATAAAATATTTAATTACCGATTGAGCAGATCACGTCCAGTAGTCGAAAATGCCTTTGGCATTTTAGCAAATAAGTTTCAAATCTCAGAGGGAAATAAACTTATCAATCGAAAAAGTGGAAAAAATAACTATGGCTGCATGCGCCCTACACAATTTTATAAGAAAGAGAGATGGCTTTGATGTACACTTATTCGATTCGGAAAACACTAAAGCTGTAAGCCTACAAAACGGATCCTGGCGGAGTGAAGTTACGCTAACCGGCCTTCAAAAGTGTCAGAGTAACCGTGCTGGAGAAGAGGCGAGGAAGGTTCGAGATGCATACTCCGTTTATTTTAATACCACTGGATCAGTCTCGTGGCAACGTGAAGCTATAAAGAATTTCAATTTCTGATAAAAACTGTTTTTCCTTAATATTAAAAAAAAAACAAGCATTAAAAAAAATAAATTTTTCTTTGTTGAATAATAATTTAAATTTTATTATAAAAAACATAAGCATTAAAAAATAAATTTCTTTCTTAAATAATAAGAAGACAGATGCTTTGTCATATGAAAATAGAACACGCTCTAAATGAAAATTTGTCATATGACTTTACACATGTATTAAACATAAGAAAAGTTTAAAACCGTTTACACGATACATATGTATTTTGCAATGGGAAATCTGACAAGTCATATGTAAAAAACACGTCATGTAAAGGCACATTTACTAACAAAAAATAAAAGTAAAGTAAAATGATCTATTGTGTTTGTTTGCAAATTAAGAAACTTGTTAAAAAATCTTATGAGTGCAAGACAACAACAACATGCTTCAGTAAAATTCTATGAACTAGGATAAACAATCAGAAAATAGAAACAACTAACACAGGATACATTAGCAATGAGATGTATTCCAACAGAAGATAAAAGCTCCCTGTTTCGGTCAATAACGTAGTTGAAGTGTAAACGATGCTGTGTAAAGACATAAAGTTATTACAGTAGCTTTAAGGCGTTAAAAAAGGTAAAGAGTAGAGTGTTTTTGTGTGTGTAAAAATGAATAGAATTAGTGTGAATAATTATTTTGCAGTAAAAGAATTCTAAAAGGAAACGTAACAATATGTAAAGAGTTTCAATACGCAGCAATGCCTGTCTGCCTGCTGCTGTAATCAATTTTACCAAGGCTCTAAGAAAGCTACAAATAATTTAAGCCCAATAGCAATAGCAACTTGGGTCCAAGTTTTGTCTAAAAATTTATTTCAGGCAACCGATTCTAGCAACCGATTGAGTTTTTACTAAATAGCTAAGTCTTGTTTCAGTATGAAAGTTTTAATTACAAATCATTTTGTATTTTAAGAGATTGATTGGTTCTTTATTTACTTTTATGTATTCTTATTAGATTTCCTAAAAACTGATCATGATAACATTAACGTTTCAATTTGTTAAGTCTATTTTTGATATTATAATTTAAGGAAGTTAAAACCTATAACATACTACTGTGAAACTGAGAATCATAACAACATAAAATAAGCATCGAACGTTACTAAGTGAAGGCTTTATAAGATTCAACATAGTCGAATAAAGCACCTTTTTTTGTTATAATGGGTGGTTATAATTTGAGGTTAGGAAGTAAATGATTAAATGTCAAGAAGTGAACTGTAAGTCTTTGACATTTATTTTGTACAAACTTGGCAAATCTTAAGCAAAAATCTTTAATTGTTAAAATTTATCAAAATGGTAAAAATTTTACTGTTTCACTTTGTAAAATTCGAGTAACTTTTCTGCGTAATCTGGCTTTTTGAGACTGCTGTGCGTAAGTTAATTGTTAAATTCAAGGCTCACGGTATTGTTGCTGACAATAGACCAAAACAATAGAGGCCGTAGTGAAGCAAACATAGCCGCTGTATAGCAAAGTGCAACATCTACTCGTAACTCTTCTTTGATGTGAAATCAATTGGACATCACTAGAGGCATTTTGTGCAACATTTTGCATAAGGGTCTTCATTTTCTCGCTTATAAAGTTCAACTCGTTCAAGAATTAAAGGTAAACGACCCGACCAGTGTTAACGTGGAACGTTTGTGAATTGGCTGTTTGAAAAACTGAACGAGCTTGATTTTCAATTAGACGGTCATGTAAGCAAAGAAAATTATAGCAAATGTCTACAAACCACTAAATCTAAAGAAAGTGACCGTATAATGCCGTTTTTAGTCGTGCCGTATTTTTTGAAATGAGCAAGGGAATGCAGTCATCGTTTCAGTGTTTTTGCGTAAATGAATTTCAATAGTCATTCTTTAAGCACATTTTATATGAATGTTTTCCTTAAGGTCCTTGTTACTCGTACGTAAAATTTTGGAAAGATAACTAAAGACTTGAAGCGAAAATTATCAGAGTATAAAATTTTCTCCTAAGAAAAATAACTTGATAAAATAAATCCTTGCAAAATTAAAAGGCTTTATAGTAAAACTTTACTGGCATCGCAGTAATAGTTGATTAAAAATTTTAATAATATTTTCATATGACAATGAACCAACTAAAAATGTTTTTTATAATACGAATATTTTTAAACTTAAATCATAAATCATAATACTCGCCATAAAATTAAAATTATGATTTTGTACTTGTAAATCTAGTCATGAAAGCAAAAACAAGAAGAAGGAAATTTTTAAGTAATAAACAAACATGTCATAAACAATAGAAGCCAAACAAAATATAATTAATTGAAAAATAATTTGCTTTGAGCCGCGATTCTAAGGATTTTCATTAAATTGATGACAGCGATGATAACAACCGTAACATATCAACAATATGTTACCTGCTGTGTCATACAAAAAACATGCCAGTTAATGTAAAATTCAATATAAAAACAAAATTTTATTCTTAACGTGAAAAGGATTAAAAGCTAAATATGAAAATATTTACTTTCCTTAAAACAGAAGAGAAAAATATTCTTAAAAGATGAATTAAAACAAAAACAATCACAGGACTTATTACAACCTGTGCAACTCTTTTCTTTTAAAGAATTTCTTTGATTAATTAGTTTTTGTAGCAAAAAATTCTTTAAGATTATTAATTAAACTAATTAATTGAATTAACAAAAATATTATTAGGATAAGAAAACTGCCGGAAAGAAAATAACTGTTTTCTCTTTTTATATTCTTTAGGTGTATGAATGTGTCCAACGTGAATTTAATTGAAAAACGTTTTCATATTCATCCCCTTTTATTGTGCGTTTTTGTAATGAAGACAACAACCATTGGGCCCTTGAATGCTGACGTTCGCATGCATTTAGGGTGATTTAATACAATAATCACTGTTGAAACTAAAACTAGCATTTATCACATTTTAATGTTTCAATTAGTATGAAAATTTCTGTTAATTTTACCTACCGCACCACAGTAAAGTTTCCACTCTTCTCAATTATTTTACCCCTTTATGCAGGTTAAATAAATGAAAACAAAAATAAAATTTTAAAGAAAGAAAACAACACAACTCAAACGACCTCTACTACATGTAGACGACATACACGTTTTGTTCTTTTTTTTTATACACCCATCGTAATCATCATCATTATGTCCGCTAACATCAACAGTCGCTTTTGTTTGATACATTGTGAGAAAAATTAGGTCGAATTTTGAACAAGTCGTAGGCTCCTGTTTTTATAAAAAATAGGAAAAAAAATTATTGGAATTTTTGTGTCACGAAAAAGTAATCCATATAACAAACTTTTAAATTATAGAAAACTTTTTCACCAAAATAAAAAATTATCCCAAAAACATCGCTTTTTAAGCTGAAATAGATAAATTTCGGGTTAAACAGTAAATTGGCTTAAAACACACACATTTTTTACAAGTTTTTTTGTAACCAATGTAAAGTAGAAATATGGGAATTGATTAAGGAATATGATGTCGGGCATATGGCCACCTCCAGCAGGTCGGCACACGTCCGCATTGTTTTCAAGAACATTTTACAAAATAGCTTAGCTTATCTCTTTAATGCAGTGCCGTCTTTCAGAGCGTCAGTTGTTTGTGGGCTGGTTACATAAGCTCATAATTTCAAATGGCCCCAGAGAAAATACCCCAGCGGCATTAAATCATAAGATCGAGGTGGCCAATTTATATCACTAAATTTACCCCCATCCCCCCTCACCATCGACGGGGGTGAAAGAGAGTTCAGTCCACTTAAAGGCTAGCAGGAGCCTACTGGACAATTCCACTTTATTTCCACGGGAATAAGTAAAGCCCCAGAGTTCAGCTTTTTGGCTCTTTAGTCTTTTAGCTGTTCTCTGACTGATTATTGAGGTTGGCTCTTCGGAAGTAACGTGGTGTTTGTAAGTTCGAGGACCTCGTTTGAGTTGTGTGGGTCGGATCATTCACAATGAATACAATGAATGGTCCAGTGAGCATGATTACGGTTGTGTTCTTAAATTTTATTAAGCTTTATGCATTCTGGACCAGGAGTTGGATAGTCTCCAACTCTTAAGCAAGGAGTGAATGGCTGCGGCCTGTTCCGAGCTCTTGAAGTTGCAGCTAGGAGTGACTGGAGGATTCCTAGGGCGAGGATGACCCTACATTTCATGCACAGTAGTATGATCCACTGTCAGATTATGGCTTACACAGCTAGGTACTGATGTACATCTCACGCATCACTAAATCGAAAAATTATACGAAGGTGAAATTTCTCATGCAATAAATGAATTGTTTGGGTGGTTGTGTCGCTTGTGGAGCTGTCTTGCTGAAACTAAAGATCACTGATGTCAACTGTAGCCAATTGTGGCCTGAAGAAATTGGTTATCACGGTTCGTTAGCGCAAAAATTTATAAAAACTACTAGTCGGTATTACACACCATATGGTCGGATTGTCATGCAGATTAAGGTCAATACCTAATTGTGTCGCCTTAATCTGACGGTGGTCTTACCACTGGGTGAAATACTATGCCTATACCAACGCCTCCAAGATGGAAAACGTACCTCAGGTGGCCATTTCTATCTAAATTCCCGCCGTCCCCAGTAAAGCGAATTTTGTTGCAATCGGATAGGAAAAAGCTACACCTTCCTGTCACTACGTTACTCCCCAAGGAGCGTCTCCAATAACCAGTGTAGGGTAGTAGCCCTGTCGGTCGGACATTAAGTGTCCAATTCTTCCAGTTTAAGGTTACGGGTATCCTAGGCGACTGGTGCCGTCTTTTGCCCCCAGAAGTATGTGTCAAGATGGCAAGGTGTCCACCAAGAGAGACCGTGGCCACTTCCTTTGGACATAATAGTTTTTCGAGCTTTGTGAGCTTTATATGGGACAACTGAAAATGAGTTTAATCACTAAAGACGATTTTGCTGAAAAATTCTCTGTTTTCGTCCAGTTTTTAAGCAGTTAATTTACAAAAATTTGTCACAAACAATGAACGGTCGACTTTAATTATTGAACGGGTTATACTTTATTAACGTAAGATAAAGATCTTTATGCAAAATATCACGCAAAGTGCCTCTAGTGATGTCCCATTGTTGGTAACGTTGAGTTGTTGTTCCAGGCTCATTATCAACAACTTGCTGTACAGCGGCTATGCTTGCATCACTACGATCACTATGAGCGTATTGTTTTGTTTTATTGTCAGCAACAATACCGTGAGTTTAAAATTTAGCTATTAAATTGCTCAGAGGGGAGAAGGAGCTAATTAGAAGTAAAAGCTAATTTTATGAAGTGGTACAGTGAAATTTTTGCCATTTTCATAATAAATTTACACAATTAAAATTCTTTGCTGTAAATTAAAATTCCAGTGTAGCGTTTCATGCTTAAAAGTATCCAACTTTTTGCTAAATAAATGTCAAATGACATTTAATCATTTGACGAACAATTTACTTCCTAAGCTTAGATTTGTTCACCCTTAATAAAGGGATCTAAGCTATCAAGAAAACGATAACTATGCAAACGCTGATACGTTTTTATCGTTACAATCATAAAAATAAATTTTATTACAAATACACATTCTTTTTTATTTTCCATTTTATATTAATCTCTGGTAAGATTTGTGCTCACTCACGTTTAATACACTTACTCAGCCATTCAGGCCAAAACACTCTGTGATTTAGGTGAAACTAGTAGAACCGAAATGGTGACCTGTAGACAATCAAGCGCGACGTTGTCTATATTTGATTGAAATTAAATGGTTTCGATTTTTCCATTTGACGAGTGATTATTTGATCGTCTCCAATTGTGACTGAAAAAACCATGCTTTGATTCATTGTGAATGCCAAGATGTCGGATGTGAGTAAATGAAAAAAAAAATTCATTTTCTACATTTATTTAAACATAATATCTGTCTACGAGTTTTGTGAAATGTAAAGCTGAAAGCCTGTTCTAACCATTAGGAGAAGAAAACAATACGAATTATGTATTGCTTCTTTTCATTATTTTCATTCTTCTTCTTTAGCATAATTGTATAACACAACAATAATCATAAATTATCATCGGATAATGAAATGCTCACATGCCAACAGTGTGAAATGAAAATGCAAATGTTGATTAAAATATTTATGTGTACCTCTACGTAAAGCGACAAGCAAATTTGACGTATTTAATGGATTGGCTCAGTTACTGTTGTAGTTTTTAATAATATTATCTTTGTTTTAGCGTACAAATTCCATCACTAACTAATCTTCACGCCTACCAACAGTTGTTTCCTTTTCTTATTTGTGACTCCCGAAGGTTTGAGCTACTATTTTCCATTATTATCTTTCTTGTCATGGCTTCTCAAGAGTCTGTTGGGATTTGAACTCATACCACGCAAACATTCATGTTTCATTTCATCCAAAAATGTTCAGCAATCTTTATGCAATCAGAAAAAAGCGACGGCTTTAAAGGACAGCGGCAGTGATTAGAGATACCAATGACGGATTTGTTCCCTTGCTTCTGCTAAGAAATCCTAAAAGCAAGAACTGTCAATTAAAGCAAAATTGAATTCTTGTTTATTGGCTGCAACAGGTCTAATCGAAGAAAAACTTTGCAAAGTTTTGCGAACCTTTTTTTTTATAATGACCTCACTAACATGGAATACAGTATTCCTGGGAATGTTGTTTAATTACATAGAGATTTTTTTCAGTGTATTTATTTTTTATTCAAAGTCATTACAAAACATCATATTTTGTACATGTTGTAGCATAAACGTCTAAATAAATTATAATGTTGTATTTTACAATTGTTTTGGCTACTGAAGTGCCAGCAACTCTTTATAAACAACAACCAACACTCAATGTCCATCTAAACGTTTTCTGGAGTCTTTTTTTTTTTTTTTGTTATTTCATAAATGGCAGAACGGCTTCCTGTGACGGTGTAACTAGCAAGGATAGCAGATATAAAAAAAATAGAAAACGTTATGCAAGAGGCAACATATAATTTTCATTTTTATTTCATACTGTTACCAATATTCAGTGCCGACAAGTTGAGTGCCTGGGAGTTTGTTTTATTTTTTGCATTTTACTTGCTGTTTTTGTTTTTTCTTTATAAACAAATTACAATTTTTCAAAGCCACTTTACCGCTTAGATTGTTTATTTAAAACAGTTGCTTGTGCGCGCATGTGTGTGTGTATTTGTGTGTATTTGTTCTTTTATGCGTGTGTCCTGTTTCGTTTTCTTATTTTGTCATTAATTTAACCTTCAATTGACGTTTGATAATTGCGAAGGACTCTTTATTTTTCCCACTTTACTATTTTTTTTCTACCATTTTAACGATTATGTTGTCATTCGTTGCCGTTGTTATTGTTATTGCTGCTTTTTTCCCAAATGTCTATTGTTTTTGATCGTTAAAGGGAAACCTTCAATTAATTATAATTGTAATTAGTTTGATATCCTTTCATCAATATATTTAATAACGATTGATTATGCTATGTGCGTGCGTATGTGTATGTGTCTGTGTATGTAAAAGTAAGGTGATTTGTTAAGATAGGGAATTTATAAAAAAAAATTTAATGAATGGGAAAAATTAGAATATACATGTGCATTTTTTTTTTAATTATGCTATAAAGTTTATCGCCATACAATTGGAAACGGAAATAGAAAAATAAAAGGACTTGACCTGCCTCATCAACTTATTCTCATCTTTTACACCACCAATAAAAAGAAAACTGCTGCTAAATTTCGTATCACGTTTCTTAATTTTACTAGTTTTTAAAAGCAATTGTAATTCGAAAACTAATTCTGTCCAAAAAACAACTCGCTGTTGCATGACTGAAATCCTTGCAATGCTATTAATTTTTTTATTAAAGTTTGTATCGCATTGTAAGATAAAATTGGCCAAGCTTGACATTTTTGTTAAAACGTTGCTTTTTTGCGTGCTGACAAAGTGTGTGTGGTGTGGTACTCCACTGATACAGGGAAACCTATAAGTTCAAACTACAATATTGTCTTTAGATAGTGTGATTCGTTTTACATCCGCACCTGGCTATGTAGCCTTAATCAGATGGTGGACAAACCACAAATGTATAATTTGGAACGTCATACATGCGTCCTAGGAAGCCGGAGACATAATTCTAATCATAAGAACCACTTAGTTGCAACTTTAATGATTCCAGGGCAGGGCTGCAAACCATCACACCTTGCTAAAGAGTTGGAAACTTTCAACTCCTGTCCAGAATACATGTCTAGCATGCTCACTGGACTGGATCATTCACTTTGCGTGTCATTATTAGTGAGATGATCCTGGCCACCATAAAAACCGTTATACTGTTATGGGGCCGCGAAACCACAACCACCACGTTACTCCCATATAGGGGCCAACCTCAATGATCAGCCAGAGAACTATTAAATGTCTAAAGAGACAAATAATGAACTCTGGAGCTCACTGATCCCCGTGGAAATAAAGTTGAGCTTCCACTTGACTTCCTGCCTGTCTTCAGGGGACTGGGCTCCCTTTTTCCCCAGTTGCACTGTGTCTAGATAGTGGAATTCTATACAGACCATATTTATATGCCCCTGGGGGGAAATATTGTCTTTAGTATAAAGTAAAGCTGTTACTGCTGGATTACCGCGATAGATGGATTTGTTCGATTCGAAAAAAAAGAACAATTGTTGTGCAGCCGCTGTAGATCAGAGTGAGTTAAGGCGCCTTATATTAAAATAATAGATGAGATGCTTACTACATATTAAAAAAGAAAAATGTGGTCCTAACCTTAACAGAACGTTAGTTAGAGATTTAGTGTTCTGTTTCTCTTCTCGTTTGGACGCGTTTTGTTCTTTCCTCGTAATTTTCGTATTTTTTTTTTTTTTTGTATTTTAATGCTGATGTTTTGTGTTAAAATAAATAACGGTTTTTTGAACAGACTATATGGAATTTTAACAAGAATCGCACCAGAGGTACCTCAAGTCTCCGTTCTTTCTCTTACCCTATTTCTTATTTTTCTAAATGACCTTCGTTGTCAAACTTTCAACCATATTTAATCTTTCGCAAATCACAGCACCATTTGCCATTCGTATTTATTTGACAATAGACCGAACCCGTTGGAGGTTAAATCCAAAAAGGCTGAACATGAATGATACGCTTAATCACAATCTCGCAATAATCTTGGAATGGGTTCGTATAAATACAGTCGATTTTAATGCCCATAAAGTGCAATGTTGCATGCTTACGCATAGATCTGTGTTCGGGAATGCTGATACATCTGTTACTATGGGTGATATAGGTATTACGGAATCCAACGCTCTTGATGTTCTTAGCATGAAAACTCTGTGTGATGCTTGATGGACTAAACACATTTTTCAAGTTTCTAAAGAAGCTTTCAAGTACCTCGGTTTTTTAAAATAGTGTAAGAGATACTTCACTCCATCTCACCTTCGTACTATTTATACCACCTATATCCGTCCGAAAATGGAATACAACTCTCATGTATGGGCCGGCACTCTTAAGTCTATTTTGGAGTTGCTCGACCGCGTACAGGAGAAGGCCAAGAGGCTCTATTGATTCTCTTGAGCATCAACGCAATGTAGGTTGTATTTCACTGTTTTATTGTTTCTACAATGATAAGTGCTCTAAAGAAATTAGAGACCTTATTCCCGTTACGCGTTTTGCGTTTTTGCATTTGACTCGATTTTCATTGAGAGTGAATCTATTTACGGTCAATTGGCCAGTGAATTGCACTACGTATTAGAGGGAGAATTCGATTTTTAGCAGAACAGTTCGTATTGGAATAAAATACCCCCAGAGGTCTTTCCTGTCCCTTTCAATGTAGGAATATTCAAATCGAATGTCCACAAACACTACACCCCCTTTCCTCCTCCCCATAACTTAATGTCTTAGTTCTGGTACAATGCATTGCATGAGTAGGAGCCATTCCGTGAGTGCTGGTATAGTTATAAAATTAACAAAAATCTTTAAAGTTACATTGTTTCGATAATTTAATAATTATTATGATTAAGTTGCAAAAAGTTAAATTCTTTATTGATTATTTTCCTAATAAGCGAAAACCGGATATTAACAATTTAACACCCAAGAAAATTGTTAAAGAATTCCTCTTCATCATTCATGTCAAACAAGATCAACTCAATCCATTTATATTCGCATCCATTTATTTTCTTCATTTTGCTAGTCAAAGTATAGGATAATCAATGAAAAACTTAAAATGAAAGAACATCATGAACGCAACAATACACAGAAACAAAAATAAAAAAGAAAACCATAAACAGTTCTCACCATCGCATTACGGACACTTTGCATCCCCACAAATTTTAATCGTGATTATTTTGGTGTAACCAAACTTCCCACTGGTCTGGCTTATAAAAAACACATACATACATCTGTATATGTGCTCAAAGTATCTATAGCTGGGTCCAATTGCGTGAGTTTTTAATTTGGGATTTGTAACATAGTATTGTAAATTTGAATACCAGCGCAGAAATTCACAAAAAAAAAGAAAAACAAAAACTCAATATCCAAGAACGGAAGTTGTACTGCGGTTTTGCAAAAATAATGATCAAAAATTAATGATATTCATACTTTTTTAGTCTTGTTTAATTTCATTATCATCACCATCATGATTATCAATCTGAGTAGTGATAATGATGTTAATATTACAATGGCTATAAAACACGTTTCTTTAATTTTTGTTTTTGTTTTTGTTTTTGAATGAATGGTGACTAAGAAGAGCTAAATAAATTCCTTGAATATTAAAATGAAATCGAGATTAATTTGTAGGGTCTATAATATAAGAATCGAAGTTTGTAATTAAAAGGGTTAGAAAATTATAAATTATAAATTTTATTAATTGTAAATTATAAAATTTTATAATCTCTAGCTTACATCTTGATCGAATTGTTTACTTGTCAAAATGTCAAAAAAAACCTGAGCAACTCAGTTTAAAAACAAGAAAAATGTTTAGGTTATTGGCCCCAAGATCAAGCTTAAGCTTAGCAAATAAAATGTTGCTATAGCACAGCAATACTGAAACCGATATGCACATATGTACGGCATCCAACTTTGTGGAACTAAAAGTAATTCTAACGTTGAGGTATTGCAGATATATTTACAAACCCTAAGAGCTTTAGAAAATGGGCCATGTCAAATAGGAGATCAATAACTTCCGTCAAAGATACCTACCTTAAGAGACAAGCAATCATTTTAATGTGTTAGTAGTAAACCTATTAGATGATAGCAACGAAATCCAGAGACTTGAAAGGCTACATGTCTTTCGGAAAATAGAAAATTGTAAATTCCGTTGTGGTATTACGTTTTTAAGGTATTTTTAAATAGCTTTTTTTAAAGATGCTTAAGTTTTAAAAGAAAATAATTAAGTAATAAAATAAAAAATTCAGTATGCTGTTTACTAACTGCGTGGCTTGCTAAGAAAATTTATGTACACAGGATAACAACAACTATCTTAAAATAAACTCCAGGAATAAACTTTATCAGCAAAAATACACAGACATACAGGCGCCTATACATTGAATAAATAACATAACAACAATAAAATGTGATACAAAGGTAGTAGAAGATTCTTAATTTTTCTGGATCTCTAGTGGACAAATATAAAAAGGCAGCGTCTGAGTGGATAGTCAGTTAGTTAAAAACTAAACCTCGTGCAGTAAAGACGTGCATCTTAAGTAAATTGTTCTGTAGTTAAAGTAAATAAACTTGTAATTATTTTAAAAACTCTAAAATCTGGCGTTATGTATTTTACAATAAAGAACTCACAACAAAACGTTTATAAAAGGTATAAACATAATAATATTGTATACTTCTTGAGAAGGTACTTTAATTTTAAATTACATATTTTGAGAGATATTAGGGATTGTGTTTTAAAGGTATAGAATTTGAAGTTGTCAGTATTTTTTTTAAGTGGCGGCCATTTTGTCAGCTGTCAAGTGATTTATATTTAGTTTGACGATTTCAAAGTGTCTAAAATTATATTGAATATTATAGTCGCAATACGTATCACGCAGTATCTCCACTTTACGCACAACATATCTTCAATCAGAGTAATTATAACGTTTTCACACCATCGACGAAAAACCGTACCCAAATAAAAGTTTTCACATCACCTTTACTCGAAATGATAAAACACATTAATGAGAGACGTTATTTAGTATATACAGAAGAAGTTATTACTGCTGCAGACCCGACTCAGTCTATCCATCATCATGTACAGGAATTGGATACATATCTATACATTTTATGAAAATTTTGTGGAAAGATCTTGATTTGCAAGCTTACAAAATCTAACTCGTGCTAGAATTAAAGCCACATGATCACCTACCAAAACGTTGGTTCGGGATAAAGATCACTTTTGTTTGAATCAATACGTCAAAACAACAAAAATGACGTATATGGAGTGATGATAATCCTCAAGTGTGTCTTAAGACACCGTCACATTGCGAAAAACTGAATGCTAGGGGTGGAATAAATGGTCTGTAGTTCTTTTAAAACCATGCTGGTCAGAACATTACAGTCAATGGTGACCACCATAGAGCCATGCCTACTGATAACTACTTCGTTCATCAATTGAACAATCATGATGTACAGGAGCTGTTGTTTTAGGATGATTAATTGAAGAAAATGTTTGATAAAAAATGAATTGCCCTCCCAGATCGTGCAAGTTAACGCCGCTAAACCATTTTCTGGAGGTATATATGTGAAGCCGCTAATCCCGAAATGATTGATCACTTGGAGGACAATATTTGCCGCGTTATTGCCGATATATGGCCACAAATGTCTTGAAATGTCATCAAAAAAAATCTTCGAAAATTTGACCTCCAGATTAGACTACGTCCGAGCTAGCGGTGGCGGTCATATGCCAGAAGACTATCTTTCAAATAAAGTGAATTTCATGACAATTTAAAAAATTCATTAATTTTAAAGTTCTATGCCTCTGTAAAAACACATTTTACTTTTAAAGAGTACTTTTTTCAAAAAGACAATTTTGTGAAAATAAAACTTTTTGATCGAAAGTAATTTCTTGTAAAATATATTGTATACTTTTTTAAAAAGTGTTTTTTCTATTATATATTTTGAGAGACACTACTTTCCAGTTTTTTTCGCTTCAATAACTTCTTTAAACGATAATTTTAAGAAACTTGTTTAATGGAATGTTAACAAAAATTCTTGTTTTATGTTCGATAGCCAACGAGGGTGAATTAAATCAATTTAAGGTCTTGTTTTCTTTGCAATTCTATAAAAAAAGGAAATTTATAATACTTTTTCTTATCATAAGAATGCATTATCATTTTGTGAATGCATTATTATTGTTTGAAGAACAAATTTGAACATCTAATAATCGCACGAAAATATATTCTTTCAAACGTCAACTTGATTAATCTACTCTGACAATTTAGTAAAGTAAATTTAGGATGATTTAATTTTTTAAAACGGTAAAATACGTTGCTTCTGTACCAAAGAAAAATTCTTCAGTCTTCTTAAGTCTGAGAATTGCACGTAAAAAAAGTCCCAAAAATAATAACTTCTGCATTTGTTTTGTCAATTTTGCTGCATTAATAATTTAATGGCTGTGGAAGAAGCAATCCTTTTGCTCAGTGTAATGTAGAAAATAACAAGTGCCCAAAGTGTCTAATTCGTTTAATGATGCAGACTCAGAACGTGAATATGAACAACCTATGAAGAAAACAAGATCATCTCTGATGATGTCAACTTCAACGAGAATGGATGTAATTGAAAATGTTCTAAATTTTGTTTCCCTAGATCCATAGATAACAAAATTTCTATATTTTCTGTGTAAGAATAGCTCTAACATGAATTGGAATATCCTGAATATCGAAATATCTTGAAAGCAATCATATTTTGTACACTCAACAATACGGTTTCAAAAAAGGCACGGGAACTGAAGCTGCTGTAGAAAACATTATAGAATATGTATGCATAGGAATTGATGTTGGTTAAAAAGGAGTTGCTGGAGTGTTATATGATTTATCAAAAGCATTTGATTTGGTAAATCATGATATACTAAGAAATTGGATTCCCTTGGCTTTCTCGTAATGCAATTGCGCTATTTTCGGATTACTTAAAAAATAGGTTTCAATTTGTTCAAGTCGGTGAATCACAAAGTGGTAAGCTGCATGTTATGTGTGGAGTCCCACAAGGTAGTATGCTTGGGCCCTTACAATTTAAAATCTATATTAATGATTTGAAAAATATAAAATTTTTTGACAATTTATTGATGTATGCTGACGACATATGTCTATTATATAACTATGAATATGAAAAGGTATTATAAACTCAAATCGAATATGACTCTGTGATACTATTACAATATTTCAGAGTAAACTAAATACGGCTGTATGCATAAAAAACGCTTACTTGAGCTTTAAAGTACACGTTAGTTAACAAACACTTTAAGGCTAACAGACGTTTGTTAAAAAATGGTATTCATAAACAGTACTTTAGCTAATGTATGCTTTAGTAAAATTAGTATTTTGATTCTGGCAATGCCACTATTTTCAGTTGTCATGTTGTAGTTAGCGATGTATAAAAATGAATATATTTATCCGGGTATTTAGATCCATAAAATATGTTTTTATTGTTTTCAGCAAAATGAACATATTTTTTTTTGTTTTTTAATCAATCTTTTTAATAAAAGCAAAAAATAATGATGTAAAAATGTTTTATATTGAATGGCATGTTATATTTTAGTTTTTATTATTATTTGTATACTACAATTTGTTTTTAATAAGCATTTTTCAAAATTTTTGGAATAACAAAGTAAAACTGTCAATTGAGCCGTTTACATTAAAAGTGGCAAACGTCACAACTGAACAGTTTTTTTGCATTTTTAATAAATTTGAAGTTAATAAGTTAAGAAGTATTGAGATTTGTTTGAGAGGAGTGTTGATAATTAACGGTATAACAAAAATGTTTATTTTGAAAGTGGCGTTAGTCGATGTACTCAGGAAATTAATTACCGAGCTTAGTGCGAAAGAAATGGAAACATGTAATAAGTGTGTGTGAAGTATTATTGTGATTATTGGACTTATTTTTATTAGTACGAAAGAATAGTGCTATAGTGATATCTAATATACTACACATAATTAGCATTGTTTTGTTATTTTTTTAGATTGCTTCGTGTTGTATAAAATATCTAAGAATGTCACAACTCAAAAGCATATTATTGCACAAAGTGACTTATGTAAAGGACAAAATAGTAATAGTAGTAATAGCCCCCTGTCGAAAAAGTCCTTCACAGTGCACAACATGGAGAAAAAAGATTTTATTTCAACACAATCATTAGAAAAATCAGTTTCAGAAAGAAAACTAAATACAGACTAGTTGAAATGGCTAAAAATTAAAATGTTATATAAACTAATTTAAAATAAAAAAGCTGACAATAACAAAGTAACTTATACCACTTTTAAAATAAATGGCTCAGTTTATTGTAAACATAATTTGTTTTGTTTTTGAACTTTCAATAATAAAATTGAACTGTCAATTTATTGTAGGTTTAACGTAGGTTTTTCCTGCTTTAAAGTTAACAAAGGTATTTTAAGGTAAAAGCGTTTTTTGAATACAACTTTAGGAAATTGTGCTTAACAACGGCAGTTAAACATACTTTAAGTTTTTATGCATACGGCTGTTAGTGTTTAATGTTACTAAAACGAAATTTATAAGGTTTAGACCATACAATATCAGAGACGACGATTATAAACATACACATTGCTGGAAATTTAATACAAGAATCTTACTCTATCAAATATCTAGGAATAAATCTAAATACCAATCCCTCGTGGGAGAATCACATAAATGAGTTAAGGAAAAAACTGTCGTCAGGAATAGGAATTTTATACAAGTTTAAAAATAGGCAACTAAAATGTTGTTATATAAATCACTAATTGGTTCACACCTCACATATTTACCAATGATTTATGGTTATAAAAGTAGTTCTGCATTAAAATCGCTGCAATCAGCACAAAATGAAGCCCTCAATATTGTGATTAACCTTTAGGTTTAGCACTATAAATTTGTATAAAAATTATGCAAAAACTATACTTCCAGTTAAGGGATTGTACAAACAACAATTATTAATATATGCATTTAAATGCCTAAAAAGATATGGAATTCAGACAATGCTATTTTATCAGAATATAAGTTTCACTAACAGAGTAACAAGGCATGCAATGGATTTGAATGTTGTAAGTTGCCGTCTTGAATTAATCAATTACCAAACTACCTAAAGAATATTTTTGTTTTGTCCACACTTAAAACTAATATTAAGCAACATTTGCTTAACAACGTCGAAATGTTTCTTGCATCTTAAAGTTACATATCAATAAATTAAAAATATACTAATATTGTAAACTATTTCACATATATTTTAAGTTATTATAAATTATAAAATTGTAGGCAACTTTTTATAAGCTTTTACAAAGCCAAAATGGGCACTGAGGCCTTAATTCAACATACAATGATTAATATAATAAATTTAATAAAAATAAAAAAATAAAACAAAATAAATTATTTTTATACCAAATAAAGTTTATAAGAGAAAGAACAGGATATTTGTGGACTTGTGGGTTTCCACTTATTAAGCAAAAAAAAAGAAAATGGTAATTTTTGAGGTTTATTTCGCTTTTTTTTTCCTCCTTTCAATATCTACAACTTTGCTGCAGATACAAAAGAGATATTGCGTATGCTATACTGAGATATAATCGCGTTAAAATATAGAAAAATTGATGTAAATTCATATTGAACGAAAATTTTCTTGATAAAACAAATGATGCACAAGTTCTTATTTTGGAGGCTACTCACATGTGCCGCAATTTCCAAAATCATGTATTGTACTATGTAATATGTTTTTGCAACAGATAGTGTGACTCCTTTTACATCCGCACCTGGCTATATAGCCTTAATCAGATGGTGGACAAACCACAATTGTATAATTTGGAACGTCATACATGCGTCCTAGAAAGCCGAAGACATAATTCTAAGCAACAGAACCACCTAGTTGCAACTTTAATGATTCCAGGGCAGGGCTGCAAACCATCAAACCTTGCTAAAGAGTTGGAGACTTTCAACTCCTGTCCAGAACACATGTCTAGCATGCTCACTGGACTGGATCATTCACTTTGCGTGTGGTTATCAGTGAGATGATCCTGGCCACCATAATAACCATTATACTTATATGTGGCCGCGAAACCACAACCACCACGTTACTCCCATATAGGGGCCAACCTCAATGATCAGTCAAAGAACTATTAAATGTCTAAAGAGACAAATAATGAACTCTGCGGCTCACTAAACCCCGTGGAAATAAGTGGAGCTTCCAGTTGACTCCCTGCCTGTCTTCAGGGGACTGGGCTCCCTTTTTCCCCCAGTTGCACAGATCTAGATAGATGTTACGTACTATAAAGACCATAAATGTGCCCCCGGGGGGGTGTTTTTGCAACAAGTTATAACAATTGTAATTGAACCAACAATAAGTGTACGAATCTGAAATCGAACAATTATAACTTTTAAGTCCAACCAATGCTTGGCTAAAGCAGATGTTTTCTAGTATTTAACTAAAAAAAAAATGAGAACGCTTTTTCTCAGCCACAAATAAACGCCAAAAGTTTTATTCTTTGCTTGGTAGAGATCACTTTTCAATATTCTCTTTTAGCCATTTTTATATTCTGCATTTTGGCCAAGAAAAATAGTATTTCGCCTGACTTTTAACAAGAGCGTTGGAAAGAGCTGTCCTTCCTGTCAAAGTTAAAAAAGAAATCGTTTTGGAAACAGATTTCAAGAATAAGTAACAGCAAAATACACCACTTTACAAAATTATTAACATGTGCGTGCTTTTGTTGCAAAAAAATAAAAGAAACACCGAATATAATTGTTTCAAATTTTTGGAACATTGTTTCTAAAGACAAATGCAAATTGTACATGTTAATGATATTGAGGTTTCAAAAGGTGTTTAACTTAAAGTAATAGTTTTCTGGAAACATCATTTGCTGCAAATGTTGTTGTTTTTTTTTTTTTGCTTTATTTTGATGTTTAGTAAAACACTTTTACTCATTTGTATTTTAGAAATAAAGGAAAAGTTTTATTTATATTATTTGCCTCTTTCCAACAGCTGCCCTGTTTTGTAACCACATTTCGATTGATTTGTGGCTTTTCCTACCGTTTGTTTATACAATTTATTTTCGTTCTGTTATTTTTGTGTTTTACAAAAAACAAAAAATAAATAATTTGAATCTTATTATTGTCTGCATTGTTAAAAAAAAGTGATTTAAATTTTTGATTTTTTGTAATGTCCCCATTTAAATAGTTTGACCTATTTTAGTTGATGATTGTTTTTTTTTATTTATTTTTGCCATTTTTTAGAATTCAAACATTTGCTTCTTCTTTTTCAATTTATAATATTTAAAAAATTTGTTATTTTATATGCAAGAATCTTATGGGCAAATTTAAGGTTAGTAAGTAAATTTATGTCAAATGAATAACTCTTAAGAATTGAGCTATCATCATGCGAAATTTGGTAGAAAGTTGAGAAATTTTAAACATGTTTCACTACGCTCTTATTAAAAATATGTTAATTGCGAAAATTTACTATCTAAACGCTATAAATTTCACTTTATCGCTTTGTAAAATTTGAGCAGCTTTCCTTCGAAATCAAGATTCTTCTGAGACCGCTGTGCGTCATTTAACCTCTACATTTCAAATTCACGGCATTGTGGCTGACAATAGTCCTAAACTATCCACTCGTAGTGGCCTTATTGGTGCAAACATAGCAACTTTAGAGCAAAGTGTTCAAAATGATGAAATGAACATTAAATCGCATGCGTTCACAACAATTGGGCAACACTTGAGGCACTTTGTGTAACATTTTGCTTTTAAATCTTTATCTTTACGCTTATAAAGTTCAACTCGTTCAAAAATTAAAGCCGACCGACCATTCTTTGCGTCGAATTTTTTTGTTGTTTTAATTAGCTGTTTGAAAAACTGAACGAAAACAACCCATTTTTCGGGTTAATTTTCAGTTAGAAGTTTATGTAAACAAACAAAATTGTTGCATAAAGGGCGCACAAAATCCAAAACTAATTCCTAAAAAGCAAGTGACCATATGGTATAGTTTGTGGTCATACTTTTTCGAAAAGATATAAGGAAACGCCGGTAGCGTGAATTACCTGTACTACAAAAACATGATAAACAATTTTTATGCCCACAATTGGCTAATGTTGATATCAGTGGTTTCACAAGCCTGCGGAAAAATTTAACGGTCGTGCATTTGCTCCATTCAGCGATGCTAATTGGGTTCTTTGTTCTTGTGGCTTAACGTTGCTGGATTATTTTCTCTGGGGCTATTTGAAAGACGTAAACGCTAACAAAATATATATAATATAATAACTAACACTCCGAAAAATGAAATTCAGAACTGCAGTGATGAGAAAAGCACAGCTTTGATGCAAAGTGTGCTTCAAAAAAGAACGGGCGTCGACCGGCATCATAGAAGTGGACAAATTTGCGTACCGAAATGAAGTTAAAAACTAAAGGGCATGGCCGTGGAGGTATTATTTTCCCCTATATGAACAGGTAGGTGCTCTTGTAGGCTAGTAGTGTACTAGTTTGTCAGTTCGGGGGTTGTGGGTTCGATTCCCAACGAAGACCTTGCTGTTTTTCACTACAAAATAAAAATTGACTGTCGGTGGGGCTGCTCAGTGGTGAAGGCATAGTCACTGGTCGCTGTGCTGTCTTATACGACAGCTAATTTCCGTAAATATCCTTTTACTTTCACCACCTGTCTCATCTCTTCTCTATCCCTTTCCTAAAGAATGTTACTTCCCTTTAAAAAAAATTTATAAAAGTGTTGTTCGCAGATACTTGATTTTACATAGAGCTAAAAAAACATAAAATGAAAAATGAAAGGGTGTTCCATACAAGAAGTAACTTTTGCAAACAACAACTTATATTTTGAAGCATAAAAATTAGACGCTTGGAATCTGTCTAGCGTATTACGCGCTATAATAACAATTATAAAAATAAAATAACAACTTAAAGGGAGTCATATAATAATCATTATTATTTTTTTAATAGTACTGGAAAATACCTTAAATTGACAACAACAAATTATAAAAAAAACAAAAAAAGTGTATGTCGCTATATTCTTTAATAAAAATATTATTTTAACAAATTGTTCGTAAATATATATCATAACACAGATATAGACATTGTTTTCCGATTTTCTTTTAAGAAAAAAAAGAGTTGTTTTTTTTAATTATAACAAAAAAAATTCATCTATAAACAAATCTAAAGACTGGTAATTTAAAAAATGCAAAAACAAATAAGAAGAAGAAAAAAATTAATTTTTCATATATAAATGAAAAAAATGTTTGAAATTATTTTTTATTTAATGCGATATGGTTTCAATAGGTAAAATTTATAAAAAAAGTCTACGGTTTCTATTTCCCAACATATTTACTTCTAAATAGAATTTTCAAATAAATTAAGAAATTAATAAAAAATCGTTTTAAAAATACTACAACTTCAAACTATTTATCAAACCAACGTAAAACTATTAAATTTATTGTGAAAAAAACATTGAAGGAATCATTAATTAACTCACCTTGTATATGGGCTGCATTCGGTTTATAATCTTGGCAGTCTGAATTAATTATGTTGCTTGTAGGTGAATGATTATTGCTGGTTCCTAATTGCGTCAAACTATTGTTTGTGCTTGAAGCTGTTGTTGGTGTAGTTGCTGAATTAACAATAGAAGCAGCCGAAGCGGCTGACGAACGTGTAACGCGATGTAATGTGCCCAATTCTCGAAAATGACTACTAAAGCTGGCATCGGGATAGGGACGTTGTGATAAACCAAAAGCACGAAAGTGAGTGCCATTAGGGGGACCTTAAAATGATTAACAAAGAAATGATATATATTTTAATATGGAACAAATATAGCAGACAAATTTTGAAAACTTTTTTCCTTGCAATAAAAATGAAGACTTAAAAATGCTACACAATTTATAACAAAAGAAAAAATAATTAAAATAAAAAACATGAAAATAGGTATGAAGTAAATACGAGTACATAAAAAACAAACAACAACAACTTTAATAAAAACAACATAAAACCTTCATACCAATATTTTTTACTGTTTTTTTTTTTCTCTTAACCGCAACATTTTTGTTTGTTTTTTATAAAATAAACAAAAATAATATTGGGGCACAGAAAACAAGTACTATGTAAAATAAAAAAGAAACTCCTATTCTAAAAAGCAACACGAAAGAAGTGTTAACAAAAAAATACCTGTTTTGCTTTTGTTGCAATTGAATGTTTTAATACAAAATTAACCATTTTTACTCTACTTTTCACACACTTGACGATCTTATTACTGCAATATAAAAATATATATTTATTTTCGCCATACCAATAATGTTTCGTACCAAATTAGGGTACGTAACATGAATGGTTTTTGTTTATGTTGATTTCTTCTTCTTTTTCATTTCCGTTAAAGTCCCTTCAGCTGACACACTAACCCAACCATTCAGTCAGCCAACCAACCAATGAGCAGAATTAGTTTACTACTACATAAACAAAATTCAATATCCGTCATACTATTGACCCATACACCCTTCACAAATATTTGTACAGCTCAATTGAATACTCACACACTACACATTTTTACAAGCCAACTTCTTATTCTACTTAAGATGTAAAAATATCCAAAGACATTTTATAGGCAATTTTTCTACAGAAATATGGAACTTTGAAAGAAAATTAAATGAAAGATAACTTCTCTCAAAGAAATTTTTAGATTCTACATAATTTAAGTATGATTTTTGGCTGGCTCAAACGTAGTTTAATCTGAAGATTAAATTTATATTGACTTTACTCACTATTTGTGACCGTATATCGGCAATATTGCGACGATTCGGTCTGCGACTTTACATATCTCCCACAGAAAATATTATAGCGACAATCGCCCAATCTTGAAGATCAATTCACCGGTCTGAAAGGTGAAACTATGTTGTTAGCAAATATTTTCTTCAATAAATCAATTGGTGCACGAGCTGTGTAACAATGTTGCGCGATCTTGTTAAAACCACTGCTGCCATACATCATGCTTGATCCATTGATAAACAGAAAAATCAATAATCATTAACTGTAACATTCTGACCAGCATCGCTTTTAAAAAAGTACGGACCAATAATTCCAGCAGCCCAAAATAAATTCGCACAATGTTTGTTTAATCGACAGTCCATGCCCGTGGAAATCAGCTGACAAAATGATTGTCAGTTATAAAAGTGTTCTCAACTTATAGTTCTATACCTCAATAAATATACACTTTAAATCCCTAAATGCTCAACGATAAGAGCAATGACAATGGAACTTCACATGGCTATAATAACGATATAACTGATGTAATATCAATTTTTGGAGTATTCTTTTAAATTTTTAAGAATAACACCTTAACGCTTTAACTATCACTGAAATGTCTGATAAACTATCTGTCTGTGAATCTCTCTATCTGTTTTTTTTGTTAGAGGCCTTTATTTCTAAAACCCTAACAATTTCACATTTAAAATTTTACTACGGTAGCAACAACAAACTGAAAAAAAGTTGCGTAGACTGCGCGATACATATTCGGAACAGAGCCAAGATTTCTGAAATTTTTAGAAGTCTTGTTCAGGCGTCAATCTTTTTATGGTTAAATGCCAAACCAAACTGAACAAAAATCACCTGACTGCTGGCAAAATGGCTGCAAGTACAAAAAAGTGTTTCCATTTAAAATTTTTATACCTCTATAAGAATACCCTTTATTTAATGAAAAACAGTGCAAAAATAACTAAACATTTATAGGTTTGCTGATATGCTTAGAAGTACCCTAACCTGCATAACTGCGCTGTTAGCCAAGGCTTCTAGATTATTATCTTGTAGGGAATTTTTTAAACTTTACAGTATTTTTCTTGAAATCTCCTTAGCCTTGTTTAGCTTTAAAAGTCATATTCAATCTTATTTAAATAAAAGTTTTACTTTAATAAATTTCTTCAATTCCAAATGGCTTGAAAAATAATAGCAAACATTTCAAAAATTTCCTAAAATATCGCCAATTTTCAAAACAAAATTATGTTGCTATATTTTGAAAAGAAAAAATCCATAATTCTTAATTGCAATTTCTTTAAAATTATTATTTTTCATTATTTATTTTTTACAATTTGAACTATTCCTTTCAACATTTAACACACACACACACATATTTGTTGTGTTACAACACTTGTTTGACTTCTAGCCTTCTGTTAATAATCTTTTAATGAACATTATGAAACAAAACAAACTGATCTAATTAACTCTGCAGGTAAGTGTTAAAGCAAACTTCATAACATTTAGATAACAAACATATTTTAAACATGAGATTAAGCAATTTAATCCGATTGTTGTTTTCATTTATTGTTCCTTAAAAAAATGTTTACACTTAAAAGAGCATTTTCCTACATGTTGTTCAACACATGTTGCAACTTGTAATATTTTCCACTTGTTTTCTTTTCTATAATCGGATTTATTTATTATTTTTTTTTTTGTTGAGAACATATTAATACAAAGGGAGTTTTATCTGCATTAAATATATTTTTTTTTCTAACCACAGTATTTGAAAAAGTAAAAGTAAAATAATTTTGACCAAAAAGTTCAATTAGGAAGAGAAATGGTCACAAAATTTAGCGGCTTCCTTTCAATTGTGATAATGCTACTTAATATTTATTTTCTTTTTTATTTTTTGTTCCTATGAAATTTGCTTTCAATTATAATTTATAAATTTAATAAGATCTTAGTAAAAAACGGCTTTTCGAAATGCTAACACAGACGATATTTAAAAAAAGTGCTCAGTTACATATTACGACTATGCCTTTTTAAAGAAAAAAGACTACGTTTTGTTAATGGAAAAAATTGAACATCTAGTTTATAGAAAATAAGTGGCCAAACACGGACTTCGTCTTTTTAAAAAAACATCGTCAGTTAAGAAAAAAATTGGTGAATCATGGACGATTTTTCATAGGAAAAAAGTGGTCAGTCATGGACGTTATCTTTAGGAAAAAGTGGTCAATTATGGATTACATCTTCTTAAGGAAAAAATAATGGCTAATCGTGAACTACCTTTTTTAGAACAAACGTGGATAGCTTTTTAAAAAAAAGTAGCCATTCACGCCTTTTTTTAAGGGAAAAAGTGGTCAGTGATGGACTACATCTTTTCTTTTTAGGAAAAAAGACTTTTTCTGCAGAAAAAATGGAAAGTCATCGACAACAATTGATTACGAAAAATATGGTCAGTCACGGACGTCTTTTTTTATGAAAAAAAGTGCCCGTCTTGGTTATTATTTAAGGAAAAAAAGAGACACTTACGCACGATTTTTTTTATATGGAGAAAATCATTAACTTCTACCAAAAAGTTTTTTTATAAATTAGCACGTTTAGGAATTTAATAGGCGATGACGTAGAATATGATATGAATATGATATGATATTGTAAGGCAATTAGTACATTATTGACTGTTTTTGGTCCCGCCCATCTAATACAACAATTAGCTATTTGGTGGGGTTTTTAAGATAGCATAGTCATTATCTTTATTGTAGGTAACAAATTTTTATGACCCGAAGGGGTTTGTCACAACCCCTTAATGTCCCGACACACGTTATCGCATGGAAAAACGAGGTGCTTTTGGCTTTGTGACGCAACATTAAGTTGTCTCAAGAGTTGCAGCGCGAAACCATATGCACTATAAATATATAAACCCCCTCAAACAATCCCTGCCAAAAATTCAGCAAAAGTTTTAATACGCTCATTCCGTATTGCCGTAATAGTCATAATGGGATATTATATTTATAATTAAATATTATTATTTAAATGGATTTTGGTATTACAGCACAACATGAGCTAAAGATAAAAGCTTGTGCTTTTTAGAACCGGCAGCAGCGGTGCTATAGAATTTCAAAATAGGCCTTTTAGAACATGTAGTTTTTTGCGGGGCTTAAACATTTTACCGCGCTTTCTAAAATCAAGTAAAAACCGTAAAGTTATCGTTAGGGTGAGAAAATCAATTGGATTTGATAATTAAAGTCTCATCCAATTTCTTTGTAAACAATAAAAAATTGTAGGTCGCAAAGTTTTACCCCAAGTACAATATTTTACACATTTTTGGACTGAAAGCAAATATTTATTTTTATAACCTTCCGAAAGCCACCAACCATAAAGAGGATGTTTACTGCATAAGAAATTTGCTCAAATTACAAAATAAGTTGCTTTTGGACCCCGTGAAATCAAATACTTTTAAAAAAATTCGGAGTCTAGTCTATATGCTATAAAATTCCAAAATTGGACTCCACAAAGTGAAAAACTTTTAGGTGCCTTTAATTTTTCCTAACAGCATTTAAAATTTTGTGATTTAAAATAAATGATATGCGAATTAATAAACCCGGCTTGACGAAAGTTTGTTTATTAAAAAAAAATTTCAACACTTTGCAAACGTCTGCTAACAATCTGTGAACATGGAACAACAAAGTCTTAAATTGAATGGGTTAAATTAAAAAGGAAGAATTCTCACCATTTAAATAATCAAATTTTAACTCCTCCCCATCAACAACATCATTGTTGTCATCATGCAAGTTACTTATAAAATAACTTTCACAACCGGCTTGCTTCAATTCACAAACAAAACCCGACAAAGAGGCACACGATTTAACATCACCACTGTCAACATCCAAATCAATGCCGTCGACACTTACCCCACCATCACCATCACCACCACCAACATGACTACAATCATCACTAGAACTAGCACCGACTGCCTCGTTACACGAACTAAATTTATATTCGTAATGTGAGGCGATAGCATGAATAGTTTTGGGCAAATTTAAACTTAATTTTTGGAACTTTTGATCTGTTGCTGTTACGAGCATATTTGTTGCGGCAACTGTTTGTGGCGGCGACAACATTGTTTTAAATGTACGTCGTGGTATAAACAACTTCGACTTACTTGTTTTTGAGCGCGGTTCACGAGGTCCATCGACTGTTACTTTAATTGCCTTTGAATAGGTAGCCACCTGTCGGGGAAATGTATCCACAGTGATGGTTAATGTAAAACTTTTACCTAAAAAGAAAACAAAAAAAAAAATTATTGATACAAAAATCTTCACATAAATTAATTTTTATAGGATCATAAAAATGCAAAAAAAAAACCTCAATATTTTGCTTACTTTTTTAAACAGGGTTCAATATTAGGAGCGACATTTATAATGTTAAAAAAAAGACAAATCATCATGAACTTTTTTATTGAAGCGGATGAAAATGAGAAGCACTTTGCTTCCCAGTTGATTATTTTAAAGTTATATAAATAATGATTATTTAAAGTTATAGCAAAAATCAAGTCAAGTTGCAGATATATGGCTTCTGATTGAAAGCCCTTTTATTAAATGCGCCAAGTCTTAACAGAATTTATATGCGAAGGGTTTCGTACCATGTGTGACCATATAGACCGTGTACTGTAGACTTCTATTAATAACATGACTTTCTTTAATTATGCGAATCGTTCATGGTAAAATATATAGACTATGGGCCTACTAGGTGCTATAGTCAGAAATTGTATGTCAAAACCCTACACTGTTAGAAGATAAAAAGCTGCAGTTTAACAAGCTACTCTGACCGTATAGATTTTATCATATTACGAATATTTTGAAAAACAAAAGAAAAAGTAATCGCCCGTCCCATCAAAAAAATCATCATCATTTGACGACTTAATCTAGTCATGGTCACTCAAAAATCTCTTCGAATCGAGACCCAACGTCAACATTTTAAACCCGACATTTTACCCCAACAAAAATGTTTTCTGGATTAAGCATTTCGCAGTAAATATTCTGTTTATTATACCAAATATATATCCAAATGTGGTATTTCGGATAATTCAGTATATCTATATACTCTGTAATAGATGAGATCAGAAGGTTGTTTTGTATTGTAATCTGCTGAAACCGGGTCAGACGACCACAGAGGAACTGTGCCGAAGTTGATTCGTTTGAAGAGAGCAATTAACGAAAAGCAATCAAAATATTCGAATTTTATCATGACAACGCTCGACCACATAATGCAAGGCCGATTACAAACTATTTGTAAAACAGTGGTTGAAAAGCTACCTTACAGCCTAGAGCTTTTCCCTTCCGACTGCCATTTATTTTAATCGATACAGAACGCCGTTACTGGAATATACTTCAATTCAGAAATTGGCTTAGTTCATTCTTTATCTCAAAACCGAAGTGTTTATTTGGCGTGAAATCCACATGCTGCCAGAGATATGGGGCATAGTAGCGGCGAACGATGGACAATATTTCCAATAATGTATCAAGTCATTTTGTTATTATAATAAATGCGTTTATCAAGCAAATAATCGACATTATCAATTTGTATAACTATTGGAACGATTTTAAAAATGTATAATAATTCTTAATTGCAATATTGTAAAATACCAATCCCCAATAAATCCCTAAAACATTAAATGTGTTACCACAAAATACCTCAAACACAAAAAAATATTTATTTTATCTGCATTGAAAAGTTCCTATTTTGAAACAAAATCCGTAATCTAATAATGTCGAACCAATGGCTTTCAATAAACGGATTAGAAACTTATGGTATTAAATAAAAGCTTTGCAGCCGACATGAGAGCATGGTCAGATTATGGCCAAGAATTTTTACATTTAAATTCCACGTTTATATTCCCATTACTAACGCGGAAGCCATCAAAAAACAATTCCTTATGATCTTTAATAGAAAATATTAGAACAAAGTTTTGTGTCGTAATTGTTTCTTCTTTCCTTCTGTACAAACGAAAAATTGTCCGCTTTGTTGATACTTTACTGTATTTCTTTTAAGATTTATATTTTTAAGCTGTATAAGCAATAAATTATTTAAAATATTGCAAAACAGTCTTTGGGAAAAATAAAATGTCTTTTTTCGGTTGGTTTTACGAGAGTTTAGATTAATTTTAAGTGATCGTAACACGCGCCATTAACAGTTGGCGGTCTTTTGATGTTTAATGTCTTTAACAAAAGACTAATTTGTTAAGACAGTAGTTTAAGGAGACCTGATGGTTGATGGCAACAGTTTGAGTCATTTTTGACACACACTTTTTTTGTTGGTTTAATTTGTTTTTAGTAACAGTTCTTGTACTTGACACTTTGATTTAAAAAGGAAATTTGGCTGTTGTTATTTTGAATGCATTTAATTTAAAATTAATTTTTAAATATATAAATTTTCTTAGATTATTAACAATATCTTTAATAATTTAATGAAAACTTTTAATTTAAACTTAATTTACAAAATCCTAAATTTTAATTTAATTTGTTTAAATATAAAATACACAAAGCAAGTGAAGGACTGGAAGAACATTTGCGGTCAAAAATACAATAATAATTTATAATAACAAATGATTATGGTTAAAAGTTTCTTTACCGGTTCATTAAAATATTTACAAACGCAAAATTTAATATGTTTTTAAAATATTTTATTAAATGATAATTTGAATGCTGTAAATAGTAAATAAATTGACCACCAAAAACACAAACACATTTATGTTAACACACACACACAGTTATATGCATACAATATTAACAAAAAAAATAATTCTTTTAATGCCCGTTAAATCCTGGAAAACATACATCCCATACATAACAAAAACAAAAAAAAAAAAACGAAATAAACCAATGAAACAAAAATTAAAGGATAAAAATAAAAAAAACAATATCCTTTTTGGCAACAACAGGACAGTATTAACAAAACAGTACATATACTTTTGAAAAATCCAAAAACGAGGAAAACGAACAAAAAATTCTAAAGGAATGCATTGTAAAATTAACATCCTTGATATCTTAATAAACTTTCGATAAATTAATATTTTCTAAGCGGAATTTATTAATATTATTTTTTTATTTTATAATTTTAATGAACTTATAAAATCTATAATACAAATATTTGCATTTTTGCATCTCTAAAAGTTATCGATAAACTTTTACAAATAGTTAGTTATCGATAAGTGATTTGAGAATATCAAAAATCGACAAATTCCTTAAGAATTTATAGTTTTTTTTTTGTATTTTAATTATTTTTGATAATTTCCAAGAAAAGGAAGTTATCGATAATTGCTGAGAAAAATTATTGCTATCGAAAAACTGTAGTTAATTACATTTTATACATAGTTTATAATTTTTTAAATGTGAGTTTTGTTTTGTAGGATCTATCTAATTTTATCGAATATAAAAAAGTTATCGAGAAACTATCATTATTGCTTTTATCGAAAAAGTTCATTAAACATATTTTATATCAATAATTTTGTCTTGTTTATTTAATTATACGATTTACTTCTCTGGATTATAAAAAACAACTAATTATTGCTAGAAATTATTTTTATCAATAGTTTCTTAAAATGTACTTTATTTCAATAATTTTTTAAATATAATTTTTTTTTTTCTAAAAAATGTACTTTTATCGATTATAAAAAAATAAGTTTTTGATAATTATTGAGAGAAATTATGGTTATCGAAAAGATTCATTAAAATATATTTTATATCAATGATTTTTAAATGCCATTTTTTTTTTCGATTATAAAAAAAATAAGTTATCGATAATTATTGACAGATAATATGGTTATCGAAAAGATTCATTAAAATATATTTTATATCAATGATTTTTTAAATGCCATTTAATTTTCGATTATAAAAAAATAAGTTATCGATAATTATTGAGAGAAATTATGGTTATCGAAAAGAGTCATTAAAATATATTTTATATCAATGATTTTTTAACTGTCATTTTTATTTTCTGTGAAATCTACTTTTATCGATTGTACAAAAAAAAAGTTATCGATAATTATTAAGAGAAATTCTTGTTATCGTAAAAGTTTATTAAAATATATTTTATATCCATGCTTTTTTATGTGTCATTTTTATTTTTTATACGATTTACTTTTATCAATTATAAAAAATTTGTCAACATTAATGAAAGTTACTGATTTGGTATCATTTCAAAATCAATCGATATTTTAACGAAATAAAATATATTTTAAAATGCTTTTAATAATAAGTTTATTTTTACTACAGAAAAATTATATTTCGCTTGTTTTGTATGAAAAATTTCATTATTTTACTTTGTAACTTAATTTCGTTTTTAGCTCAGTTAAATTTAAATTTTTTCGCAAAAATGTTAAAAAAGATAATTTTTTATTGATTTAATTATCAATAAATTTCTCTGGAAAAAATTAAAATTTAAAGAACAATTATATCAAACACTTTTACTTGGATTGCGTAGGGTTTTCGTATAATTAACTTAATATTGATTGATGATGAATAGTTCCCGTATTCTTAATTATAAAATAAATTGGTTAGATAATGTTCACAATATACACATTCTAAAGTATACTTTAGATGCAGTATTCTTAAAAAAACGTCTACGAAAATTTTTAATAAGTAATTCTTTAAAAACTAAAATAAACATGAAATTCAGCCGAATTAGTTAATTCGCGTATTAGAATCTCGCGCTGTATTTTTTAATACGTATTTTCAAATAAATAGAAATTTCTATAAAAACAGCATAGAGAAAAAAAATTTCGTTTAAAAATATATCGATAACATAAATTTAAAAAAAAAAATTAAAAACAAAAATAAAAAATAATCGATAACTTAAATTTAAAAAAAAATAGTCAATAGCTTAAGCGCTCAATAAAATTTTGCAATAAGTTAAGAGGATAAATTCAGGCTGTAATTAAAATATTATTTATAGTCACACCTTTCACTTTGGTGATGGTGATCACTACTTATTTGAAACAAATATCGCTATGAATACCTTTTTAAAAAAAACTCTATTGAACATTAATCTACAACTTATATCTGGTAATGAAAATAAAATCCATTTTATAGAAAATCATTCTTTGTTGTCACACCTTGAAAGGATGAAATTCCTTTATAACACTAGAAAAATCAGGAAGACATTATTTTAAATTCTGAACAAACAGAACAAAATGAGTAAAAAAACTTGTTCACTTTGTCAAAATGCCCAACGAGTTGAATAGTATTTTAATTTCTCACAGATAATTGGATACTTTATGTGACTCTCTTAGAAAAAGGGTGTTGGTGAAATTGCATGTGTGTGTGTCAATATCCTTCTTGTATTTATTTCTGTTTTAATATTTTTTGTGGCTAAGTTTTTGTGGTTAACTTGGTCGATAGCATCGAGTTCCTTTACTACGCTTGCTCTTAGTTTGCCTTTTGTAAACTCACCCTAGTTCTCTTTGTACTCTTTTTTTATAGAATTGTGTTTTTGCTGTTTGCCACAAATGAAGTGGGTGTAGTTGATTTGCTACTTTTTTTTACAAATGTAGTAAATGTAACATTTTTATGTTCTGTGTTTGTCGGTCTTAGCAACCATTTATAATGTAAAATCTTGTGTGCACAAAAAAACTTATACATATGTAGATACATGCAAGTGCATGAGTTAAAAGTGCTAAAAATAAACAAGAAGTGGCAAAACGAAACCCAACCCACAAAATAAAATAAACAACGTTTTTCCTTATTTTTTGGGTTTGTTTGCTTCTTTGTTTGTTTGTTATATCTGAATTAAACATAATAAGAGCCAACATATGTATATGAATGTATATTGTACATACATTCTTATATACACATATTTGACGCTTAAAGCAAAAAAAAAACTAATCGCTTTAAAACAAAATGTCGCTTGTCTCTGCGGCTTAAATGAGTAACGTTTTAGAATTATAAACATGGATTTTAATAAGATTTTTTTTTTACTTTAGAATTTAGTCTTTAAATGAAAAAAAAAAACAATAAATATGTCTAACAACAATGGCTTCCCATAAATTCCTTTTTGATCCATATGTATACGTCACTTCTCTTAATATGATCTAAATATAACTGGCAGTGTTTCTGTTTATTATTTAAATAGAAAGTGTAATATAATAATTATATAATAGCTATATAATATAATAATTAATATAATATTTGAGAGAAAGAAGCTTTAATTTAAACATTAAATTAATTAAATAATTAAATTAAATAAAAATTGACCACTAGCGAGCTTTAGAGAGCTTTCATTTTGCAGTTTTCTTTCAATCCATTTTGAAGGTGATAACAAAATTTCATTAGTCACAATTTTTCCGTAGAAAATTTTCTAAATCATGATTTTTCTGCAAAAAAATTTCACAAGTCATAATATTCTAAAAAAAATTTATCACTGAAATTTTTCTATAAATTTTACCGTTCAAAATTATTATCAGTCAAAATTTATTTGAAGAAAATTTTCATCATCTATAATCACATCACATCAATCATAACTTTTCTATAAAAAAAATGTATTAGTTAAAATTTGACTTTAAAATTCTATGTTATAATTTTTCTAAAAAATTTTCTTTAAAACGAATTTTATCAGTCATTATTTTTCATAATTTTACTGCAGAAAATATTCATCATTTCAAATATTCCTATAAAAGACTATTATCAGTCATCATTTTTATACCGAGTGTCCACCAGGAAGGTATACTATTTTGTTTTGCTGCCATTTTGGTAAACATTAGTCTTGGCAGATCATATTTGGCAGCCGTGAAGTAGACACGTGGCAAATTTATTATGGAAAAATATTCGATAAGTCAACGTGTTTTAATTGTTAAAACATTTTATCAAAACGTGTAGTGTAGTGAATGATTTCGAAGAAAGAGGTCTGTAGGTGATAGGCCCAAGCATGGACCACAACGTACTGCAAGATCAATTTGATGCTTTGCTCAGAAGCTTGGTCTTCAAAGAACAACTTTGGCCACAATTTTGTACAAGGATTTGTTTTCATTTACGATTCAGTTGATACAAGAGCTTCTTCCACAGAAGACCATTTACGCCGCCTTACATTTACATATAGGACGTTAGAGTCCCATGACAACCCCACTTTACATAAAAAAATCATGATGAATGACGAGGCACATTTTCATAGTCATAGTCGGTTCTGTGGAATGGGAAATCCTCAAATTGTTACACAGTCACATTTGTATGCATTAAAAGTGGCAGTCTGGTGTGTAATTTGTCACGAGGAATCATTGGACATTACTTCTTTGGGAATAAAATGGCGTAACGGTAACCATGAATGGGGAGCGATATCGTGACATGATTGAAACTTTTTAATGTCACAACTGCATACTTTGGGCTTGATTAACATGTATCATTAAGATGGTGCCACATCGCATACAGCCAGGATTACAATAAAATTTCTGCGAGACCGTGACTGTGATGTTGATTTTCCTCCGCGGTCGCCTGATTTACTGCTCCGGACTTCTTTTTGTGGAATATCTGAAAGACAAGGTTTATGCAAGCAAACCACAAACGCTTCAGCAACTAAAACAAAATATTCGTGATGAAATTAATGAAATACCGTATGAAGTGTGTGAGAATATATTGAAAAATATGCTCAAAAGAGCTCGCATTTGTGAGGCTAAATGAGACGGATAATGTATTCCACAAATAATTGCTGGCATTAAGTAAAACATTTATCAATATAAGATCCATTCTCTTTCATTGAATCAAAAATTACAAACAAAGTGGACATAACTTTTCTAAAAAAACTTTTATCAATGATAATTTTTCTATTAAAAAATTGTCATCAATTATAATTTGTCGTTAAAAAATATCATCAGTTTTAATTTTTCTGAAAAAAATTTTCATCAGTCGCAATCACATCAGTTATTTATTTTTATTTGAAAAAAATTCATTAGTGTTAATTTTATTTAAAAAAAAATATATATTTTGCTTTAAAAAAAATTCTTGTCATAATAATTTTTTTAAAAAAACGTTTTAACTTTAAGATCTGTGCTGTAAAAATTTTTATTCCAATAAAAAATATCAGTCGTAATTTTCCTGTAAAATATTTTTATTAGCCGTAATTTCAACATACCATTTATTTTTTGTACAGAATTTTTATTAGTCATAATCATATTCCATCAATCATAATTTTTCTATAAAAATATTTCATTGGTCTAAATGATTCTCCGAACAAAATTTTATCAGATAATTTTTCTTTAAAAAAATTGACGTCATAATTTTGCTATAGAAAGTACTACAATATGAATTTTTGTAGAAAAAATGTTCTTCATTCATAATTTTTCTAGAGAAAAATATTACCACTCAACTTTTCTATGAAAATTTCATGACATTATTTTTCTATAAAAAAATTAAGCACTCATAATTTTTTTCTATAAAAAAATTAAGCACTCATAATTTTTTTATAAACAAAATACCATTATTCATAATTGTTCTGTAAAGAATTTTTATCTCTTGAAAATTTTCTGTAAAAAATTTGTTTAAAAAATTTTTTCAGCTCAAAATTTTTCTAGAGAAAAAATTTCTTTTTACAGAAAAAACTTCAAGTCTTAATTTTTCTAGAGAAAAACTTCGTCAGTCATAATTTTTTTTTAGAGAAAAACTTCATCAGTCATAATTTTTCTAGAGAAAAATATTATCAGTTAACTTTTCTATGAAAATATCATGTCATTATTTATCTATAAAAAAATTCAGCAGTCATTATTTTTTTTATAAGCAAAATATCATCAGTCATATTTTTTTTTGTAGACAAAATACCATAATTCATTATTGTTTCTATTAAACATTTTATTTAGTTAAAATTTTCTGTAAAAAAATAAGTTTAAAAATTTTTTCACGTAAAAATTTTTCTACAGAAAACTATCATATGATAATTTTTTACAGAAGTCTTAATTTTTCTACAGAAAAACTTCATCAGTCATAATTTTTCTAAAGAAAAACTTCATCAGTCATAATTTTTCTTAAGAAAAAAATTTGTCAGTCAATTGCTATTTCTACAGCGCGGGCAGAGATTTAAATAGGTTATCCATTTTGACGGTGAATAGAAAGCCTCCTTATATAAGTACACCCCGACAACGAATGAGTGCTATTAGTAATTATGAATTTAAATTATTGCACAAATGGTGAGTTTTAGTTCAACCGTCTTTATAGAAACGAACAATTTTTATCCTGTATTTTGTTTACATTGTTTTATTGTACTTTGAATAACACTTCAATATTGAATGAAAAAGTCATCAGTATGACTTTAAGTTGAGAAAATCAATTTATTTTTTTTTTGGTTACATAATTATCAGCACCAAAGTAAAAAAGGTATTTAATCTGAGAACATTTTTTAAGACATCCTGCAGAGTTAATAGAATTCTTTTTAATATTTTTTTTTATTTTTTCTAATGTTAAAAAAACTCATCTATGCAAATCCATTGTTTATTTGTCACGGTATATTAATGTGAAAAATAATTACACTCATACCAGCACTTTTTAACTCAAACTCAAATTTTCAGTGAAATGAGCAAACGAATCATGATGATGGAGAATGTTTGTGATTGCCGTGGACAGTTTTAATAGGTTGTAGTGAGCACAAAACATTTTTAAAGCGGAAAAAAAAGAAAAAATTTAAACAAAAAAAAATGCTAAATTAAAAAACAAAATTATAATGGCCGTTTTTGCAGCCTAAGCAAAATAACAAAAAAAAATTAAAACATTAGAAAACGTGAACACGCAGTACTTCATTGAAATGACACTTAATCAAGCATGACATCAGCAAAATAGAAGGAAAAATATAACATAAACGTATGTTGTGAATTTTTATTTTAAATTCAATATTTAAAAGAGAGTTTTTTCATTTAGCAAATCAGTAATTTAAAACATAGACGTTACAAAGTCCACTATTCTTGGTAAAGAACAAAAAAAAAAAAAAGACACAAAAATAGGAAATATGAAGTTTTACTTTTTCTAATTTAATAAAAAAGTGAGAAGAAAAACTATTACGACGATTCTAAAATTATCAGAACCATTGAATGTTCAAAAATTTCTTACGCCTCAAATCACTTTTATAGTTTTGCAACAGCGCAAAGATGGCTAAGTCGTATCAAAATTTATGCGAGCTTACAATTCTTTACTCAATTACTACGCCAATAATTTTATACAATTTCAACGGCATACAAATACGTCTTAGGGACACCCTGTAAGAAGCATTAAAGTATAAAAAACGTAGAATAACAAATTAAATAAGATAACAGTAAAAAAGAATTTCACATAGACTTTTTAGTTTGCGAAATAGAAAGCTTTGGGGTTAGAATCGCTCGCATTTTATTTACGAAAAGCAATTGCGTATTTTGAGGGCATCATTTGATCAACCTCTCTTAAGAATCTAACTAAACTGGATGGCCCATGGAACAAGTCATTCGCAATATGGGACACTTCCTTTTTGTGTAGTCTGTAAATAGATTTATTTTGTGATCAAAATTGATCTACCAGGTTGTCTAATTTTACGCTTTATATTTTATGCTTTATATGATGTTCTTTAAATAAGCTTGTGGGCATTAAAATTTAATGAACAGTTGAATGAATAGTCTGTTACAAAAAATAGCTTTTCCACTGAAATATGGCATAAATAAATAAAGGAAAAGCCCCTGTAGGCTAGTAGGTAGTGTACTAGCTTTATCAGTCTAGAGGTTGTGGGTTCCATTCCTAACAAAGACCTTGGCTGTTTTCACCACAAAAAATAAAAATTGATTGTCGGTGGGGCTGCTCAGTAATGAAGGTATGGTCACTGGTCGCTGTGCTGTCTTATACAAAAGTTTCTTTCCGATATCATGGCCTTCTAGAAATGAAAGCTGCCCCGGTAGGTTAGTAGGTAGTTACTTAGCCTACCAATCTAGGGGTTTTCACTACAAAAAAAAAATAATAAATAAGAGCTTGAAGGCTATCTTTGCTATCCCTTTCCTAAAGAATGTAGCACGGTTATGACTAAATGACATTGTTGCCTGAATTGCTACTTCTCTTAACAAAAAAAAAAAAAAAAACTCACACACACAAATGGCTCATGCTTTCATGTGGCTATTATTTATAAGAGTTTTGGGACAGTTTATCTGTTTGAAAATCCCAACTCTGGAATTATAAGAATAAATATATTTTATAAAACGTTTTCCATCTATGACATTCTTTGCATTTTTTATCTGTCGTAACGCTATATAAAATTCAGTCATACTGATAGTGTCTACTAACTAATTTATTTGATGTTATTCGAAAGGGGCCAAATTAGATAAATAAGCGTTGAAAAATTTTAAACAAATAAAACCGAGGGCTTTATTAAGTTTTTGAGCCGTTTTGCAATGGCTGTATTTTGCTGATGCAGATAACGGAGGAGTAGATCTTATAACAACATAAAAGAATTTACGCCGTTTTTAATTAACAAAAGCTGGGATACGAGCAAATGTTATGTAGACAACATACTAATCATCTTAACTACCGAACATCCATAAAGCAGAAATATACTTGAATATTTTACGTGATAAAAGTTCTTAAGACATACAACTTGTTTTGAAAAATTGTATTAAACCAGAAAATTTTTGAAATAATTTCATAATCAGCGGATTTTTAAAATCATTTTTGCTAAAAAAATACGGACAGACAGGTAGGCGGTCATCGAAAATGAAGAGAAATTCGAGGAGGTAAGTAAAAATTGTATGTATATTTTATTTTCTTTGTTTATAATTGTTTTTGTGATTATTTTTTAGAATGGAAGCTAAAAGTGCATAGAAATGAAGCCGAGCATGAGCCGAACAGCTAAGTAAGGTGACAGATTTATGATGGAATGGCTGGGCCTTGCTACAGGCAGGTTTCATAAGTTACACGGCAAGTACGAGAAAAGTGGGGTGAGTTGTCAACAGCGCGAAATAGCCTTGGTGGAGCTGTAAAAACTGACAACCAATGGCACACGGTAGCTAAACTGTTTTGGCTATTTGATATCATTACTTACATTTTGTTGCTTAAATAGGTATTGAGAGATTTAAAAACCCGTACTAGTCTGAGAGTTCGGGATAAAAAAAGACAGCAAGCATAGACCGGGAACAGGCCGATTAATCAAGAGCTTATTACTGACCTGGAAAGTCGCGTTATTTCCGTGATTGGATGTGAATACATCGAAGGTCATGCAAGCAGTCCTTGAAAATGTGACGATGGAAGAGCTGAGTTGAATTAAAATTAATTTCGCTTAAGTGCCATTACCATTTTTAGGAATTTCAACTGCGCCTTGAAAACGAAGATACAAACTCTTCTTCAACATTTCTTGAGCAGACAATTGTGGATGTTATTTGGTTTCGATGTTACCTTTTTTTGTTTACTTTGATTTTAAATTTATTTATTTTTCAGTGTTGTCGACTGTTATAAAAACCCAGATTGAATGTGAGTTAACTAACAATTTTTATTGTCAACAACAGCGACTTAACAATAACGAAGTGAATTACACCACTGGTAATTATTTTGAAAATAGTTCTCCAGACTGGTCGTTCATCGCGCCACCAAAATAGGTTTGATTATTTCGTTCGATGTAATGCCTCCATGAACCGTTTACAACACATTCACAATTCAGCAAAACTAACCAATGTTACAAAAATTCGCTTTCTAGAAAGCAATTTAATATTTTTCTGATGTTTTTACATTAGAATCACAATTAAACCAGTTTTGTCGTAATTACATAACCACCGTTACAAAAATTGACTTTTGCAAAAACACTTTAATATTTTTCTGATACTTCACAATAGAATCACAAGTTAATTAAATAGATAAGCATATATATAGAGATACATATAAAAAAAACAAGAATACCGACGAATAAAGGTATTTGCCGCATTAGAAAGGTATATTTAAAAATTTAAATGGAGAATATATTTTACTTCGCTTTATTTCTTCGCTTTGAAAAGGAGCAACACTTGAGAGTTTTTCAATTCTTCCTTGGCGTCTTTAAAAAAAAAGGTTTATTTTATTTTAGTTATTAACTCTCAAAAGATTTTATTTGTTGTTTAATTAAACTCACTTTTAAAGCACTAAAGTTTGACCTTTCGAAAATATGTGATAAAATCTGTTTATAGTTAAATTTTAAAAACTTATTTTAAAGTGACACGCGCCATTGATAAACCTCTTAATTTTGCTTATATTTGTAAGTTGCTCTAGATTTTGTTTTCAACAAACAAAAGAAAGATAACTTAAATCAACAAATACGAATCAAGCAAACAACATTATGAACCCTTTTTCGTTTGTGTTTAAAACAATAAAGCAAAAAAGTTGTTTTAAATATTTTTTAAGCCATTCAAAAAATTTAAAAAAAATATAATAATTTGTAACGAAACAAGAAATATTTGAATTATTTAATGTAATTAATAGAAAAAAACGATTTCATTAAAATATTATATTTTTTCGTTTGCCAGAAGCCTAATGAACGCTGCAATAACATCAATAACTACTTATGAAATTAATCAAATTTAAACAACTTAATCAATGCATTAAACTTTAAGAAAATTGCTTCAAAATACTAAAGCAAAACAATTTGTACCCCTTTTTAAAATTATAATTTCTTTTGTTAACAAGATTTAAAATAAATATGATATTGTAATGACTACAATCTAAATTCATATGGATGTATGTATTTTAAAAAGAAGAAGAAGAAAAAACTATTTAGATCATTATATCGTATAATCTACACTCGAAAATCATATTTAAATGATTAAAATCCCCCACGAAACAGAAACACGTAAAAGTACTTAAAAAAAAAGAAATTGAACCGAGAAAATAATAGCCAAACAATGGAATTTATTATTAAAGCAAAGACAGACATGCAACAAAACTTTAGAAAAAAGAGTTAAAAGATCATTAACCAGTTTAAACAATAAAAATCATCATAAAATCAGATAAATCAAGTTATGAAGATAAATGTTTTTAATGAACGGGGGAGATAGTAAAATTGTTCATGTTATATTTTTCAAATGAAGTTAAACAAGAAAAGGGTTTTTAAGTATTGAACCAAAAAAAAAAAAAACAAAAAATTCACATTATTTTTAGCTTTTTTATGAGTTAAATTTGTAAGGCAACCAACCGACTGACCAACAGGCGACAGATATTTTTTTAACAAAAATTCACCTTTTAAAACAAAAACAATTTTAATTAAGAGCGGAGATGACAAATTTGATCCATTATGAAATATTGCACTCTAAAACTAATAAAATAGTCTCGCTGCTCTGTGATGATGCAATATGAATTTTCTGAACAAATCTTTTGTAAATAAAAGTGAATTCATCTAAATCAAACTGCTGGTCCCATCGTTTTGAAATCTTGCATCCGACAATGCAGTGGGCAAATTTGAGGTTAGGAAGTAAATGCCAGTAAAATTATTAAATGTCAAGAATTTTGCTATCAATTTTTGACATTTATTTAGTATAAAGTTAGAAATTTTTAAGCATTCAACGCTATATTCTTAAGCTAACAATTTTAAATTCTAGTTTTTTCCGTAATTAGGCTCCTTTTGATACCGCCGTGGGTAATTTAATCGCTAAATGCAAACATAATCGTTGTACAGCAAAGTATTAAGACTAAGTCTGGAACATAAACTCGCAGAAACTCACAACAATTGGCCATCACTAGAAGCACTTTGTTTTACATTTTGCATAAAGGTCGTCATATCCTCTTTACGCTTATAAAATTTAACTCGTTCAAAAATTAAAGCCGACCGACCATTGTTTGTGTTGAACGTTTGGAATTGTCCAAATTGAATTGAAAATTTTACAAAAAACAAAACAATACGTTTATTGAAATGTGTAAAAAATATTTTTATGATTTTCTGAGAGACTTTACATTTTTATAGATTCCGCTCAAGCTTAATATGAATAATGTCTTACGTTCGGAAAATATGCATGCAGAAGCTTCATACCCATTTATTTCGGAAAAGAAGCAACAAATTGCATTTTTAATGCTTATCGATTCTTCTTCTTTTTTATTTTGATCAGTTTATCTTAAGAAAATAACTCGTTTGTTTTTTAAGGCCGTGTCAGATAAAACTTTGTTGCTTTGCGTGACATTTGAAACTTTAAAGCAAAAGCGTAAATCAAGTGGTGTATGTCACAATAAACTTTGACAACACTCATGAATTTTTTGTTTACGCCCACACACAAATACACAAACACAAATAATAAAAGCCAGGTGTTTGTCAAAGCGCGCAAAAAGTTGAATGTTGGTTAACTTTTCGCTTTGCGCTGCGTCAAAAGTGCTTTATGTGGCAACTTTCATACATTTACGTACATTTTAACTCAAATGTCAAAGCGAAACTCTGACGAACGCAAAGCAAAAGTTTTATCTGACACGGCCTTTACTGCTTTGTTGCTCGCGATTTGGCAAATAGATACCGTTATTATTTTAATATTCTTCAAAATGATTTTCATATGTGTGCACATGACATTTGACTGTCTATTGTCAATCGGTTGCATAGTAAAAAATTCAATTAAATCGTGATTATACTGTGAAATATCAGACAAAAATTAAAGTATTTTCGCAAAAGTGAATTTTGGTATTAATTTTGCTGAATTATGAATCTGTTAGTTCATCGAAATTGCTTAATGGAGGCATTTTATCGAACGATAAAAGATCTGCGAAATAGTCAAACACGGCACATGTTGCCAGTCAACGCCAGCTGATGAATTGAGTGCATGCTTGAAGTTTTAAATTTTTATGCAAAGACGTCAAGAAACTCTAACTATGTACCAACATGTGTCTCGAGCTGTACAACGACCAATCTAAAGATCTTTTTTAAAAACAATTACTAGACATTGGCAATGGTAAAATCCCAAAATCCCAATGGTAAAATCCCGACTGGCTAAATTATATTTTCTGTTAATTTTTGCAAGATGTTTCCAAATATTGCAACACAGTTATACTAATCATGCTTGGCTAAGCGAACATGCTAATGACAGCCATAAACACTGATGTAGAGGAACTGAATATCTAGACTCAAAGTGAAATTTCTAGCAAACTGATGGCGTACAAATCGGTGGCTTCTAAGATAATGTCGTCACCTATGGAATCGAGTTTTTGAACTCGTTGGAATTACCTGGAATGTTGGGTAACTTTCAGTCGGATCAGTATTAATAATCTTGAGAATATCAACCAACCATTTACTTGCCCCCGGCACCCGGCGGCCACTAAAAAATTCATGAACAGCGTCATAGAACCAACAATTTTTAAGGAATAATACAGAGGAGAAAACTTTATGTTACCACGCATTCCAATAATTCCGACCCTCATGTCATTTGAATTAAAAAAATATTTTTTGGCTTTATTTCTCGAACGTTGTTCTTACAGTCAAAGTGTAAATAAAACATTTTTCCAATCGCTGTGATCTCAATGCAATAGCTCAATTCAATATAATACTGGAACAAATTTTAATGTTTAATGTTTGAAATCTTATAAAAATAAAAGTTCTTTAAACAATCATAAAAAACATATTCAATTTCAGACAGGACAAGCGTCTTTCGGCTCAGTTAGTTCATAATATTGTATTTATTATCCCTTTTTTATTTGGATTTTATACATTAAAACATTTTTCATTATTTTCTTTTTTTTTTTGTTTATTGCAACAAATGTCATTTTTTAAAAAAGATAATACGCAAAAAATAGTAACACATGTTGTAAGTGAGCCAAAATTGGCATGCAACATTAAATAATAACTTGACCTTAACTCTAAGATGCACATGTTACCAAAATATTTGTAACATTTTTCCACTTGCACTTGCGCTAAAAAAAAACAGGCGCAAATAAGGAACACTAACTAATTGCATTCTAATTCAACCCAATTAAAATTTCTTTGTAAAGGGTATTTTTATAGAGGTGCATATATAAATTTAAGTTGGTAATACTTTTTTAACTGGTAGCCATTTTGTCAGCTGTTAAGTGATTTATGTTTAGTATGGTTTGGCATTGTAACATGAATAGACTGACGTCTGAGCAACACTTCCAAATTATGCAAATTTCTTTTGAAACTTATACGTTTCACAAACTACGCCCATTTTGCTGTTAATGTAATCCGCCATCAGAGGAATTAATTGAATTAACTATGGAACGTTTTCATACTACGTTTACTCTATATGATAAAATGCATCCACAGAGCTGTCGCTCAGTGCTTACAGCAGAAGTAATTGCTGCTGTAGAGCCTAATAAAAAGGCAGACCCAAATTAGTATATCTGCCATAGTGCACAGGAATTGAAGATTTTGCGAATCTTTGTTTGCGTGCCTACAAAATCAAATTCGTCTAAGAATTAAAGCCACATAACCATCTAGCAAGGCATAGATTCGGCGAATGATCCCTAAATAATAAAATTGCGATTGTTTAGCGATGAAGCTCACTTTTGTTTGAAGCGTCAATAAACAAAACTGTCGCGTTTAGAGTGATGATTTTCCTCGTGTATGTAGAGATACCATTGCATCCACAAAAACTGACTGTTTGGTAAAGTTTATTGGCTTTAAAACGATGCTAGGCAAAACTTTAAAGTCAATTGCGACAGCTATAAAACCATGATTACTGACTTTTTCATTCATTAAGTGAACAATCATGATGTGCAGGAGCTGCGGTATTACTAAAATAGCGCAATGTATCATACAGCTCTTGCCACAATTGATATCTTGAAGCAATAACTAAATTAAGCGCATATTTTCACGTTCCGAACTCATGAATTGTCCTCCAAGATTGTACGCTTTAACGCTGCTAGACTGTTTTCTGTGGGGATATATGAAGTTGGACCTTCATATTATACTATATTGGACTATGTCTGAGCAAGTCGCTGCGTCTATATGCGAGAAGTTATATTTAAATTATAATGTCAGAAGATTATCTTTCGAATAAAGTAAATTTCATAACAATTTAATTAAATTCATCCCTGCTTTATTCCATTTCAAAGTTCTATGCCCCTATAAAAAACACCCTTTACAATTGTAGCTTTATCTAGCTTGTCATGGAAGAGGAAGAGATCAAAAAACACAAATGTGTAACTATTCTAACTACTACTATTGCTGCTACCATAAGCAAATGTACTTAAAATAATTTTAAATCGATTACACTGTAAATATAATTTCTATAATGAACTTCAAACAATTTGCGATATCGCGTGCAAAATATAAAAGAAACTACTTCAAACGAATGATCAATATGTGTAACGAACAAACGTAATCTTTAGCTTCCTAACAATAAAAATACATGATCCAAGTGCCAATGATGTGTAAAGGACCTTTTTGTTTTAAAAATTTCAATATTAATGAGTTGATTGATGTCATGGTATGTGTACGGTTCACGTCAAACAAAGTTAAATATTTAAGGAAAAGATGGGTAAAAAAAATAATTTTATGCCCTAAAAATATGTCAGTTGGCTGGTGTGTAAAATACAATCAACCAACAAACACTTTACTTTTGAGTATTAATCATTTATTTAAAATTCACATAAATATAATTCATTTTTGGAAGTATTGAACTTAAGCATGAACCGACTAAATGAATATGCCTGAGTATTAAACATGACCAGGATTGCATGTTGACCTAAGGCCATAAACAAGCAGGGTTAATGTGACGACTTCTGTGAGTGAACTTCTGAAGTGAACAACATTTTACAAAAAAAAAAAATATATTGCAAAAAAAAAATTTCAAGAAAAACGTACCACTGACGTGAGATCAATATACGTAAAATAAATTTTATGCAGCGCTTAAGTATGAATGGGAAACAAAATTTCATTCATCAATCTTTTTGTTTTGTTTAAAATTAAAAAACAAGAAAAAAAAACTGCAAAATGCTTGTATGCCACTTACCTCTACCGCTACGTCCCACAAATCGAAGATCATTAAATTTTGCCACTTGATCTTTTATGGTTGCCTTTTCATTACGTAGTTCGGCACAATAATTTTCATCATTTCCCGCTCGTATGTACACATTTGTGCCATCACACACATCCACCAGTGCCACCACTTTAAACGCAATTGGCAAAGTTTTGTTCGAACGCCAATGCGTGGGTAAGGCTGAGCATAGAAAATACGGATTGCTGGTGCGTACTGCAATTAAAAAAAAACAAGAGAAAATTTATCAATGAAATGCAAACGTTTTAACAAGGAAAGTTGAGAAAGTGAGTCCCTCGTGTAACGACTAGTTGGAAGAAAAAATTTATATGTTTCTATATATCTCAGAAGGAAAACCTTTTTCTCAAATAGGACGTTCCTTTGCCTTTTTTTTAAACATATCCTCAAACTGTTAAGCAATTTTTTAAAATGCATATGCTATACAGTCGCATAGGAAAGTATACATACTTCCTAAAAAATTGCAATTTTCGTACTTTAAACATATTGTTAAAGAGATTTGTATCCTTGTAAAAAGGAAGAACAATTTTATTTATTAATTTCATAAAAAAAGCAAAGTAATTTAATTTTTTGCTCACAGAAAAGTATACACAAACCCTCTGTAAACAATTTTTTCTGCTGTTTTGCTACTGAAAATATTTTGTGTCGGCTGTCAAAAACCTTTGCGAAGGGAAGTCCGAAATTTAAAGAAATTGGACATACGAAATTTAATTGTTCTCCATTAGAATAATAGGAAGTCGTTGAGTTGAATTTCTCAGGATTGTCAAAGTGAATTTGGGATGCAATAAGAAATAAAAAGTTTGGCGGAAAAAGAGTACGCAACCCCAAAGGAAAAATTTGGTGCCGAAAGTAAAAAGTGGGGGTGATTCCATCATGGTTTAAAAGGGGGTTGGAGTTAAATTTCTAAATTTGTGAATTTTTAATGTATTTTCATCTGCTTAAAGATAACATAAAGGATTTAGTATACAAAAAGGGGTCTGACTGAAAGCTGGGTTTTCGAAGAAGATGTGTACTCAAATTAAAGTGGCTACCTTTCATGACTACCCAATCCCAATATCTAAGCACCGGGTAAAATATTCATAAAAACGTTCTCAAGGCACATAGCAAAATCGCGAGTTGCAAGACCAATGAGAGTTGGAAACAATCTAAACTCTGGCCGCACCATTGGCGATATTGTATTCAAAATGAAACAAGACATCGGTTAGAAAAAAACCAATCCTTTCCCGCGGTTTGGGTTTAAACCAAACTCCCTAGATATATAATAGGAAAGGGGTAAGGGGGGGTACTTCTTCCAACAGGATAACGATCCTAAGTTCACAGCGATCATTGTAAAGGGATATATGCTATACAAGACACCAAAATAGCAGCTTTCTCTCCTCAGTCCCCGGACTGAAATCCAATTAAATATTTGTTGGACGGTCTAGAGCGTAGAGTAAGGAAAACAGCGATAACAAGCCAGCAGTGTTACAAAAATTTACTAAGAATTCTCCAATATTTCTTCAGGAGCCACCTATTCTATTCCATTATAAGTGAGATGCAACAAAATATTAAAATATCATTAATTCGTTATTAAATCGGATTTTCATACATTAATTTTAAAGAATTTATTCTTTGAAAGCGTCTAATTTATTAAATAATTCTATAATTAGTATCCTGTGCAACCATCTTTAGTAACGTTTCAGCTCCTTTCTTTTGCAAAAAACATTTACATTGCGTTCGTCAAATTTTAATATTTTTAAATTTGTGCAGGATTCTATTATAATAACGCCAAGACTAATTAGGTCTAGCGAATTCATCTATTTGGTAGGAAACATTTGGATTTATTGAAAATGAAAATAAAAAATCTTCTTTGGGCACTGCAGATTTTTTGTGGAAAATATCAAATGTTTTTAGAAAATTGGAAAAGTGGTGTGAATTTTCAATTATTTTCTATTTTATAGCAATTTTAACTAATTTCCTTTTTATCTACTTGCCACTACATTAAATGGGTATAGATTGCTCTAAATGGTTATGTTTCTACGAGCAACGGTTTTTATGGAAATAGCTTTTTCGGCAATATGAATTATTAAGTCGAAAATAAGGAATTAAATGTGAGTTTCACAATGGCATTACACGGGAAATGTGTAGTAAGCATGGCCTTGTTTCAAGATATTTTTTCCTTCCGCTTTTAGGGCAAAAAAATCTATACATCTGTATTTGCTACATGCATTTAACACGCTTCTAAATATTAAATGATACTAAACTAATTACGATGAGCGTTTCAAATCTTCTTGTGAAGCTATTTGAAAGAATACGTAATTTTTATGAACTTTGAATTTCTGTAATTAGTTGCCTAACTTTTAATGTGAGCCACTGTTTTTACACAAAATTCCAATACGAGTATTTAGGATTTATTATTGCGAATAAAAATTAAATAAGAACTGTTTAAGGGTTTTTGCAATACTAGCAAGTTGTAGTGCTTGAGAAATAACATTCTAGAGATGGGATACATGTATGAAAAGCTGCCATTCAGGTACAAGAGAACGGCGTAAAGGAATTAAAATCTTTGTTCCCCTAACTGATGTAGCTAACCTGATTTTATCAATAAGATATTGCAGCAGCCCTGAAAAAAATTTTTCATGCATAAATAAAAGCACATGGATATTAAGGAGGTTGTTGAATTTAATTCCACATAACTTAGAGGAAAATTGGGAAATATGATTATATCTTTTTAATCTACTAATATTGCTGTATACGACGCTTAGCTTTCTTTTGCTAGTAGAGTTACATCCTGCAAAAAGTTTGCTACCGTAGATTAATCCCGCAGCAAGATAAGAAATTGCTTTATATTAAAACGGTGTGTAAATACTCGTATATGACGCCCAAAAACAACTCAGATTTGTGTAAGTTTGATTCACAATTGAGTTAAAATGAAATGGCCAAGCAAGACTTTTATTGATTGCTACTCCAAGGTTTCTGTCAGCATTTACAATAGTGATTTTTTTCTATTTATTAAAACAGCAACATCTAATTAAAAGTTTCCTTGCGAATAATAATACACTTTAACTTGTAACGGTGTAAACAAACTCCACACTCATTTGCCCAGAGGTGTGAAGATAACAGTCGCGTGAAATTTGAAGAGAAGTTAAAAAAGTATCGCAGTTTTATGCAAAGAATGTTATGATCAACCGTGTCAAACGCCTCAGAGTGATCAAGAAGTATGAAGGAATTAATTTTTCTTTTATTAATTTTACGTTGTACGTTTTTAGTTACATCCAATAAAGGAGGAAATCAGTCATGATTTTGGTGAAAGCTTGACTACCTATCCAGCAACAAAATGTTATTTTCAATATAACACGAGTTTTTTTTAAATCTTAGATAAAGAAAAAGTGCTAGTCATTATACCTAATAGTGTTAAATAAATGTATTATACATGGCAAGATTACAGAAGGATATATGAGTTTCGAACTTAGAGAACAAAAAACTAGTGCATTCTTTTCGTTCTCTTCAAAATGGTAAAATATTATTCTATTATTTTCTTTGAACGCCTTAAATATTTAATTCAAATTCCGTTATCAGGTAAACTTCTCTTAATTATTTTGATACCAGCATAAGACAAAATTTATTATTTTTTTTGCATTTAATATTGCATTTGAAGGAGGTCAAAAAGCCTTATTAAAAATATTGTTTTATTTTCTTTTTTAATTCATGTCAGAATATTTCAATTTAAACCAAATAAAATAATAATACGTAGGACAAATAAAAGAGATGTTTTGTTTTGTTTGCTCAATGCAATAACTCCCAACGAAATAAGTCCCAACAAAAATGAAATAACTCCCAAATTAAAAAAAGAAATAACTCCCAACGCGAAAATGAAATAAGGCCCAAAAACTTAACCGTTAATTCAAAATAAAAATATTTTTACAAAAAAATTTAACTAACTCCCAAATGAAATAAGTCCCAACAAAAATGAAATAACTCCCAATACAAATTATATTTGCACCCGGGCACTTTTTAACTGTTTTAATGGTATAATAGGTAACTTCCGATGAAAGAGGTCCTTAACTTTGATATCATGCCATATATCACAGATATATCACCAAAGGCCGGCTATACAGACAATATATTGTTAGCGAAGCCGGTGTTCCTTATACCATAGAGAGATCATTGAGCCATCCCGGTCTGTGCAGCCGGCATTCGCTCGGATGGAAGGGTTTAACCTCTATAGTATAGCAAACCCCGGCTCCGCTCACCAAATATTTCCTGCATAGATGGCCTTGTTCCGGGCGGAAGGATTTTATTCTCTATGTTATAACAAACACCGGCTTCGCTGGCTAAAAGTTTTCTCTGTAGCCTGGAATAAGTCCATTAGGTGACTCCTAATAACAGCTCTTTAATTAATTAAAATGAAATAACTTCTATACCATTCCTGTAGGTTGAAGGAGGACAATATTTTGTTAGCGAGGCCGGTATTCGAAATACCATAGAGGACAAAATCTTTCAGCCCGTTCGACGGCCGGTTATACAGAAAAAGTTTGTAAACGAAACCGAAAATAACTTCCAATAAAAATGAAATAACTCTCAATTATCAAAATAAATAAAATAACTCCAAACAGAATTCAGTTAGGAGTTATGAAATAATCTCCAAAAAATTTAAATAACTCCCAATTTGTATGGGATTTTTGAATTTTTTATTAGGAGTTATTTAATTTTTTTGGTTTTTTTTGGGAGTTGTTTCATTTGGGAGTTATTTCACGGTACCTTGTTTTGCGTTACAGAAAGAATTTTATGCTTTCTATGACTCCCTTGAGAAATTCTAAATAAAGTCTTTACCAGCAGACTGCAGTATTATTTCAGAAAAAAATCTTATTAAAACATTTTATCCAAAAAATGCCATTAATATCATTTTCGTAATGCCAAAAACTTGCTTGTTATAATGATCTTAATTGTTCACTTCAGTGAACTAAATGCCATGTTATTGATACCAGACCAAATTTAATATTTATTATTATGAAACTAATTCTTAAATGAAAGTTGTATCCTTTTTTTTTGTTGATGTAGACGGAGTGTAAGAAAGGATTTCTTACACTTTCTTCTCTTTGTGCAGCGCGTCAGGTTATTTTGTTAAGAAACCTTATTTAGTTTTAAGATTGACACCGATACAGATTTTTTGGCATGCGTTGGTTTTTAATTTCATGTGACTTTTAGAATTAACGTGTAGTTTGTAATACATTTTTTTAATAAAACGAAAATATAAAGAGAAAGCGACATTAATTTAGTTTTAATTTTTAATTACGATTAATTTAGTTTTTTTAGCAATTGCAATTATGATAAGTAATAAGAATTAATTATAGTACACTGAAATTTTTTATTATTTTTTTGTACGGCTTAAGCGAAAAATTACGCAGAAATGTTACACAAAACAGAATGAGTTAATGCGATAACTATTTGCAATATAAATAAGATTTAAAATATAAGTTTCTATAAATTTCAGATGCTGATGCTGAGGAGTATTCAAATTTTACTTTGGTCCTAAGTTTTGTGGTCCTTTCAACTGTAAGTGTTTTAAAGATTTTTAAAATATTCGAGACTGGTGCAGCCTTCTATTGAAACCTTAAAAACTATAGAATTCCAAAAACGAAGTGTCAAAGAGACGGGGTCTACACACTAGCATACCGCAGGAGGATTTTTGTGAAATAGTAGGCATTTTTAAAATAATATTTCTGAATAAATAAATAATAATAAATCTTAGTAATGGTCTTTTTTAAATAAATTTAACACTAAATTATTTTTTATAAAGACAAAAATTATTAACAATATAAAAAATAATTTTCCTGAAGAAGCTTTCCACAGGAAAACGAAATATTGAAAATATAGTGTTAAATTTATTTAAATAAGACCATTACTAAGATTAATAATTATTTATTTAATAAAAAAAGAGGTCGAATAAAAGTAATAATCAAATAACATTTCTGATGTGTTTTTACACAAGACTACAAAAAACTTATTAGGAAGTAAATTGTTTGTGAAGTAATGAAATGTCAAGAATTAATATGTCATCCTTTGACATTTATTCAGTAAAAAGTTGGAAAGTTTTAAGCCTTGAACGTTCCTCCCTGGAGCAAAGAATTTTAGTTGTGAACATTTAGTATCAAAAGTGTAAACATTTCACTGTATAACTTCGTAAAGTTCGTGCAACTTTTCCTCGTAATAAGGCCTCTTCTGAGACCGTGTGTTTTGTAAGCTAATTTAGCTCCTAACCTGAAATATGCCCACGATTAATTTATGAAAACTTTTCTTAATTACAATCTATTTTCTTTTGTCTGGTCTAATAATATAAATAAAATTCAAGAAATTGTTAATTTTTCACGTTTCTTAAATACTTTAATTTCGAAGTAAATTTTTACATCTTGCTCACAATGAAACGCTTACAAAACCCTACCTAGTCACACACTTTATCTTAATGTCACAATATTGATTTTATGAAAATATGAAAATATCCTTTCATGTTAAAAAATATTAAGGTTGAATAAAAAAATAATTTTAATAACAAAAAAATTTAATTCAATACCTTAAAATGTGAAGCAGTATGTAGAGCATTTTTTTAAAAAAGTTTATAACATTTTCTTTTAATAATTAAATTTTTTGCCTAATGTAAATACACACAGAGAAAAGAGATACGTTATCTCAACCGAACTTGTTGTCAATCGAATTTTGTCAGTTGTAAGTGTTTCGGGATTAATTATAATTTAGTTTCGGGCACAATTTGCTTTTGTTCAGATCTTAGTCTAGTTAGTTAGTCATGTTGAAATGCCAAACCCAACTAAACTAAATCTCTTGACAGCTAACAAAAGGGCCACCAATTAAAAGGTAATGCTAACTTAAAGCTCTATACTTCTATAAAAAAAACGCGATAAAATATTCACAGATAGACATCTTCAGCACGCAACAGCCATACCTACAGCTTAAAAGTTTACCATACCTATAGATTGTTGTATCCTTAAAGCTTTGACCTACAGGTATGGTAACTAAAACGTCTAGATATATATAATTTTTGGTTAATTCAATATTTTGTTATTATAACTGTCTATTATTTTTAATTTGACCAAGTGTTTAAATTAAAGAAAATTGGTAGTGATCTAATTTCAATTTTAAATTAACACTATTCAACTGTAATAATCTATTCCAGTCAGATAAAAAAAAATTTTTTTTGCAATGTTATATTTCTGCCGTCATAAAATCTGATATAAAATCCATATGTGATGTTTTCCTAATTAATTTTTTACAATAAATTCAATACTGATTGTAAAAGAAATCAAATCTTTAAGAAACCTTCACAATTTTTTTAGGGAAATATTAATTATAATAATTTATAAACTGAATGAGAATTAAGAAGTCATACAAAAATTGTTAAAGCTTTGATAAAACATCAACAAACAGATCTTGATATCAATTATTTTTAATAAAAATTTATTTATTTTTTTTTTTTTTTTATAAATAGAAATCTAAAACTTTTGCACAGAATGTTTTAGCAGTTCCACATTTTCTTAATTAATTCTTATTATTAATTATTAATAATTAATAATTTTTTAAGTGTAAATTACTCGCTGGCCTAAATTAAATTTCGGATTATTATAAATTAACTTTTTTCAAAAAACCGTGATTTGATTCTTCAGTGGTATTACGTACGGTAGTGATTTATTCCTAAATCGCAAATAACAAAAACTGTGTATTTGTCGGATTCAGTCGCATCAAATTTTAAATTCTTTTTTATTTTTTTTGCACAGAACTACATTTCTGTCATCATAAAATCTGATATAAAATCAATATATGATTTTTGTGACAGCAAATCGTTTAGAAAACAACCCCCCACTATCTGGGCAAATATAATTTATTAAGAATTAAGAAGCCATACACAAAAGATTAAAGCTTTGATAAAACATCAACAAACCAATCATGATGTTAATTAAATTTAACAGAAATTGGATTGCTTTAATAGATATTATTAATAATTAATAGATATTCAAAACTTTTGCGCAGAATTTTTTAGCAGTAAAACTTAATAATTTTTGTTTTAATCGTAAATTACTCGTTATTCAATTAACTGTTTAACTTAAAAATGACAATAAAGTTGAAAAATGCCTTATGAGCTGTAACACTTACTTAAACTCATCCACTTACCCAATTCATTTGGAAATTGCTGTTGGGCTTGTAAAATAGAACGCTCTAGCCAAGCTAAATCTTGGTGTATAACATTGTTATTGTTATTAACATTACTACTACTACTACTATTATTGTTGTTGCTATTGTTGTTATTAATATTATTATTTGTACTACTATTACTATTCGCTGTACCATTGCTAGCACCACCATTTGGTGAATTACTACCAATACTTGCTGAACTACTGGCCGCAATAGTATCCGAAGCCATGCTCATCCCTTCCGTATTCCAATGTTGAGAATTCGTTAACGTATGAGAGTGAGTGGCGTGCTGGTGGGGATGCGTATGTAAATGATGATGGTGCACTGTAGAAGCTGGTGGTAATGAAGAAATCACCATATTGGCGGTGGCAGTTGTTGTTAATGATGTCAGAGATGCTGGCGATAATTGAGATGTAGTAGGCGCCGCTGTAGTACAGTTATTTGAGGCAGTTATGACTAAACTGGTGGTAGCACCAGTAGCTGTGATGCTACCACCCAATAAGGAGGAATTTATTAAATTTGCAGTGGAATTTAAAGATGAACCGTTATAGTGTTGTGTATTAACGGTGGTGGAGGTTAAATGCATTCGCCGGGATAAATAATTTTTAGGAGCTATTTTGACGGTTTGGTTTTATAATATTTTACCAACGGTATAAGCCTAAACTACTTGTTCTCACAACTTTACTTTGGTTTTTTATTTTTTTTTATTTAACAAATTTTTGTATTTTTCGTCTTAATTTGAATTTAATATTTTAGTGACTCATTTAAGTATTGACTTCTTGTAGTTCCGATAACAATTTTAATTTTATAACACGTTCATGTTGTTGTTGTGATTTTTTTATTAATAAAAATTTTTGCCTGTTGTTGTTTTCAATAAACGTTAAAATCGAACTTGTTGTGTGTGCGTTTATGCGAAGCTTAGCGCGTATTTTAATGAGTTCGCAGAAATTAGGTGAATATTTAATTTTGTTTTTGTTTTCGTTTTTTTTTGTTTTTGTTATGAAACACACGAGACCGGTTCAATTTTAGACAGAATTTATTCACTCACGTTGTTGAATGTCAACAATGTATTGTTGTAATTTTTGTTAATAACATGTTATTAACTTTTGTTTGGAAATACTAATTTTTATTAATTATTTTTAACATTTTAGTTTTACAATGAACTGTTATAAACACACATGTTTTACCTTATATTTTTTAAATTATTATAATGTTTTAGTTGAAATAACTTGCTTTTAATTTTTTCTTCTTTCTTGTTAATTAGCCATTTAGTTATAGGTATTTTTCCCCCGAGAAAAGAAACTTTTGTTTTAATATCCCTTAAATAGGTTCTTCGGTTTTGTATTTGATTGTAAACTAATTTTCAAAAAATTTCTTTTGCATTTTTTTTTTATAATTTTATACATATTTTTTGTATTCAATTTTATTATTTATTCAAAGTGTGCTACGTATTTAAAACAAGTGCTCACGCGCGCCTTATCAAAGTGTTACTGGCACTTAACCTGGTCACCAGCATTGGTTTAACCATTAAACAACAAACTCTAAAACAAACTGAGCCTCTGAGTGCAAAAAAACAATGAACAAAAAAACACACAAACACACCTACAAATAATCAACCATACAAACTCTTCAACCAAAACACAGAAAAAAAGTAATGAAACAATTTGAGAACCCTTCAATTGACTTTACACAGCAGCAGCAAGTAAATAACAAATACTGGCACAAGCAAATACTTTAAACACAATTGTTGCTATTGCCTACAAAAACAATCAAATAGCTAAACAATGATAAGAATTTTTATAAATAAAACCCACAATTACAGCAACAAAATTTTTAGGTGTAACACAAACCAATTATTTCTCTTAATAAAATTTGTTGCTATTCTCTTAACAGCAAACTCTCTTAGACTTTTTATTCAAATAACGGTTATTTATTTTTTTGGTAGGAACACCCCATTAGGAATTGTATAAAAAAGGATTTGACTTTATCTTTACTTAAAGAGAGAAATATTTTTTTTAATTTGTATTGAAAAGAAATAAAATTTTTGCTTTTGCTTCAGAGTTGATTTTCAATATTTAGAGGATTATTTATTTTTTAGTTTATAATATAAGATTAGTAAATAAATTGTCTGTCAACTCAATAAATGTCAAGAATCGAACTGTGAGTCTTTGACATTTACTTAGTAAAAATTTCGAAATTTTTCGAAAATTAGGTATGGATATTATCCTTTTGAGCAAATTGTTTTAATTGTGAAAAATTACTATCAAAATGGTGAAAATTCAGTGTGTGACTCCGTAAAGTTCGAGCAGATTTTCCCAGTCATCTCTGTGTACGCTGTGCCTAATTTAATCGCTTAATATGAGCTCACAGTAGTTTTACTAAACATAGCACAAAATGATACTCTCATATTGGCCATAGTGTTGCAAACATAGCTACTAGACAGCAAATCGTTGACGTACGCAACAATTGGCCATCACTGCAGGTACGTTGTGAAGCATTTTGCATAAAGATCTGCATCTTATAAAGTTCTACTTGTTCAAGAACTAAGCCGACCGGCGAATGTTTGCGTCGAACATTTTTAAATTGGCTATGTGAAAAACTTAATGAAAATAACGCATTTAAAAACAAAATTATTTTTAGTGATGAGGCTCATTTTTAATTAGGCGGCTATTTAAGCAAACAACAGTGTCTCGTATGGAGCTCACAAAATCTATAAAGAGTTGCCAGTCCACCCCCACCTGGGGCACGCCGTCTTGTTAACACCTTCCCATCTTGATATGTGTTTCTGATGGTAAAAAGCAGTAGTCACCTATGCTAACAGGAGCCGACTAGTAGCTTACCAGTTGAAAACACGGAAACCAGTAACACGTAGCGTTACGGCCTTGTATTGGTTATTGGCGAGGCCCTTCGGGGAGTAACATGGTGGCTGTGGTTTAATCCAATTCCTACTCGATGTTCAGTTGCATCGCAAGAGCATGTTGCTACGCTGGCGGCGACGAAGTTTAGAAAGGGTTCGGCTTGCAAGCAAGAAGTGCCTCCCCACAACTGGATCATGCAGTTTGTGGTCAGGCGGCATCATCGGGCCGCACTTTTTCGAAAATGAGTAAGGAAACGCCGTCTCCGTAGATTCTCTGCACTTGCAAATCAATTTTTTGTGACAAGCACTGGCTAATCTTGGCATTAGTGACTTTAGGTTTCAAAAGAATGGCGCTACACAGCCATCCAAATAAATCGGTTTTTGCATGAGAGTTTTTCCGGTCGCAAAAGACCGGGTTTACGTGACCAACCCAAAAATACCTGATCATTTTCGGCGCTGCATTAACGAGATAAGCGAAACTTTGTTGCAAAATATTCTTTTGTGAAAAGATTGAACGCTGCGTACGTGCTAAAGGTGGGCATATTTCTACTTTACACTGGTATCAATAAAACTGAAGTTGTCAGAAAAAAATTTTATATTTTAAACCAATTTACTTCCTAACCTCGAATTTTCTCATTATTGGCAATTTTGTTTCTTTAACAATATGCACTACGAAGTTTTTGAATCGCTATCGTGCCAGGCTATCCACGAGTCACGAATTTAGAGATTAAATTGCATAGCGGACTACTTATGAGGATAAGCTGTCCTAATTTTACGAAGTGATAAAGTCAAATTTTAACCATGTTGATAATAAATTTTCATAATTAAAACAATTTCCCCCATGTTTAAAATTTCCATGTTTAAAATTTCTCAACTTTTGGTTAAATAAATATTAAAGAATGATAGCTCTTCACATTTAACCATTTAACAGAAAACTTACTTCCTAACCTTCATTTTGTACGCCCGATATTACAAATTTCCAAGCCATGTTTAAGAAGTTAGGATAAAGATAAGATTTGCTTTATTCATAACACTAGTTTTTAGTTGTGTTAATAAGTTTATGAGCTAAGTTTAAATTCTGCTCTCTTTAATATTTGTATTATAGTCTCAAAAGTTTTATTTTTTGTGTGTAGGTGGCATCATGACGTAAGCATGTATCAGGTGGTAATGAGGAAATTATAAATTTTCTCTAAAGCTGGAAATATCAAACTCTATTAAAATCGTTGTCAAATTTTCTTTGTACCTAGTTTAACATTTTAAGCAATAGTGCAAATGAATGAATTCGCCACTGCCATCACACGCTGGTATGTGATTTCGACATGTTTCTTTTGTAACTAACATACTTATTATATTTTAAGTTCAATAAAATTCCCATAGACTTCTAAATTTTTGTTGTTCATCAATTAAAAATCTCTTAATTTTAAAACTCTCTTTAAATTTTTAATGGAGAGCAACCTCGCATTCTTAATAAAAAAAGAGGGGCATGCATGCACCGTTAATCTTACACTAAACATCATACTCTTGCTAACAAGCGACCAATCAGAGTAGTCGTTTTAACGATTACAAAAACAATTAACAATAAATACTTCATGTTTGTTTGCCTGTTTTTTTGTCATTCTAGTTCAGTGCATTTGATTGGCCGTATGCATTGTTTTTAGTTAAGCAACTATGAATTCTGCCCCCTGAAAATAATTTTTTCTTATTGTTTTGAAAGCAATTTTTTCTTGCTGCTAGTTTAAATGGTTAATGGGGCGTGTATGGCTGTTGTTTTTGCTGTTTTCTTTTTTAGTTGTTTTTCTTTACAGTTAAAAGATTTTTATCTGATTTCTTGTTTTAATTTTTATTGTATATTTCCATGTTTTAAAGATTTGTTTTATATTGTTTTTGTTTGCTATTTTCACATTTTAACATTGTAATAACATACTTTTTTTATATAATTTTTAAGTTCATGCGTTTCGGGATGGAGGACTCTTCTGTAGTAATTTTCATTACCGTTTTTAATAGACTTGTATTGTGTTTTGTAGTAGGTACATTGAAGAATGTGTTTTATATTATTATTAGGTATGATTTTTCTGAATGCCTTGAGGTCTTTTTGCCGTAAATCGTTCGCTTTAAAAAAAGCGCCAAGGTGCGTACTTTATGTTTGAATTTTTGTAAGGAAAATTAAGATTCAATAAGTACTTAATTTAAAACATGGATACCTATATCCTTTATTGCCTTTTTTTAATTAGGTAAGTTTATTTAAAAAAGTAGCTAATATAAAATTATTCTATGGCGCGCGTAAAAATAATACAGTCATTACTTCAGCAAACAGAACTGTAGTGATTAATTTTCTGGAGGGTGCTGTAGCCTTTGTTTCAGGTACAGTCGAATTTCATTCATCCCAAATAAGAACTATTTTGTTCGAATTTCTGGAATTTATTTTTTACAGAAAATTATAAAATTATAATAAAACTAGTTATGTATGTATGTAAAATAAATCTATTTTAATACCCGTAAAGCATTTTTTCTTAATTGTAAGGTATTTAATTAACCGAACATGCATATCTAATCTATAGAAAAACTTTTAAAAAGTTTTTTTAATTATTGGCATTTAATTTTTTTTTAAAATTTCACTTCGCTTCGCCCTGACCTTCAAGCATCAACCAACTGACCCAAATTTGTGTAAGCATATCAAATTTCACACGCATATGACCAAATTGTAGACACCATGAATAACTGGGTGATTCCCGTTGTATTTTTACAAATTGTAGTTTCAATAGAAAACACTGAAATTCTACTGTATAAGAAATTTTGGAATACATAAGAAAATTCTGGAAAGGACAGGGACATCTACGTCAGTGCTTGTATCTTAAGCTAATTTCGATTATTTTGTTTAAAAATTGTTTTTTCATGGTATAGAAAATGCAATTTTACAAACTGCAAACCGGCTCTGACTCCTAAAAAAATACTGATGCTCTCTACCGATAGGTATCTATCTTACCTTCTAAATAAAAGTTTTTTAATACAAAAATAAGGAGAAGGCTTTGTAGCAAGAATCTCCACAATAGTACTTTTTAACATAATGGGCTAATTAAAAAAATTTCTTTTTAAGGAGGTTTCACAACTTAAGTAAGAAACTTATTGAAAAAACAATAATGGAAAATTTTTTAACCTAATTTCTAATATTTTTAAAAGGCTTGACTAATACGGTTTAATTAAAAATTATGTTTGATATGTAGGTAGGTATTTAAAAAAAGACTTAAAATAGTCAGCATTTAAAATTTTTCAGACTAATGACGTCCAAATTTTAAATTATTTAAATTAACTTTGAAAGAGCAATTGGATGCTGATCCAATGATTTTACTGCAAAATTGTGTTTGGCACATTTTTATTGGTAAACATTATTGCTGTAGGTATATGAAATGAAATTGAGCCCTACGCCCTACATCTACACTCTATAACGTTCATAAAATCGGTCCCTTTGATGCAGTTTACATGCTGGTGGTGGTTTCAATGGACAATATTTCTTCAAAAAATGAGGCCGAAGCTCATGTTACCACATATCCGAAATAGTTTACAAATATTAATAATATTTTGAACAAGAATACAATTTTGGAGTGAAATTAAATTTTAGGGTTATTTTTTATAATTAATAAAAGTTTTAACGGACTTAAAAAATGTCCATCCTTATAAAACTTCATGCAGATCGGTGCGTGCCGTAAAATCAATTGCGAAAATTGTTTTAAGATTTTATGGGAAAACTAATCTAACCGTCTTTATATAGAATATAATAAAAAATAATGTAATTTATATTCTATTTTTATAACTTTCATCTGCATTTAGGGATTCAATTCAATTACTATTAAAATCGGCTGTTACTTTACTAAAAATGAAATATTGCAAAAGAATCGTAAATAACATAGAACGATAAACGACTTGAACATAAACTTTAATTAAAATTGTACTAAAATTTAATTAAACCTGCCTTGAAGAGAATAGACGAATGTCTGACACCATGTCCCTACTTTTGCATCCGCCGTTTTTTTTATAGAGTTGGCAATGCCCACCATTTTGTCAGCTATCAAGTGATTTGGGTGCAGACGCTCGAACAACGCTTACAAATTTTAAAAATTGGTCCCAAAGCAAAATTGCCGTTGATCCTAATTTTCCAAAGTGAGTTTTGTTTGGCGACGAAACTCACTTTTGTTTTTGGAGTGACTATAATCCTCAAGTGTATGTAAAGAGAGACGTTCGGAAAAATTAACTGTTTCTTCTTTAATAACAATACTTTTTCATTCATCAATTGAACAACCATGATGTGTGGAAGCTGTGGTTTTGACAAGACGGCGCAACATGTCATACAGCTCGTGCTACAATTGATTTTTTGAAGAAAACGTTTGGTAACCGCATAGTCTCACACGTTTTGGATTTGTGAATAGGCCTCCAATATCGTGTGAAACGATTGTTCTCTTGAGGGGTGACATTTGCCACGTTACTGCGAATATACGGTCACAAATGTTAAAAAAAATCAAAGGAAATCAGACCTCCAAACAAGACTACGCCCGGTCAAGTCGTGGCAGTCATATGTTAGAAGTCATATTTAAATTATAGTGTCAGAAGATTATGGTATTATGTTGTTTATATTTTTCCCCCCAGCAAATGATATAATGGCGTAAATGCGAACGCTCCATACTGAGTACGAATCACGGCTTGACAATAATGTTTTCACATTGAAAGCACTCGCCATTTACGTCAAAAGAACAACAGCCAGAAGGGACGGAGAGAAATAAAAAACCAGAAGATTATCTTTCGTATAAAGTAAATTTCAAGGTAATTTAAAAAAATTTTATTTTATTTCATTTCAAAATTCTATACCTCTATAAAAGCACGTGTGTTATGTGCTATTAGCGAAATTTCCTACCAGCCCTTATTTATTGATATCTGTTTGATGTGCTTCATTTTCAAAAGTTTAACTCACACAACTTTAGACATTTTCATGCAGACATTTGCGGTTTATTAATATCTTTATTTTTTTTTTTTTTGTTTTGTTTTATTTGTTTGCAGTCATTGTTGTTGGAAATATAAATTTTCTCTATTCGTTTGATGTATTTCATCTTCATTCATCAGCTTTAGAAGTTAATTTCCTTCAAAAAGTCTATGCAAAATCAGGCAAACAAACAAAAACAATATATCGATTTAATATTATTGTATTGATGGCTTTATTTTCATGTTGAGCTTTTGGGGTCATGTTTAAATTTAATTGTTGCAGAAAGAGAAATTTTAATTGCCAACTTATTAATTTGTTTATTTAATTTTTAAATACAATTTTATAAAAATTATTTAAATCTTAATTTTAAAAATCGAGCTGAAGGTCTTTGACAGACTATTCAAATCATGTTTGTTCCATTCTGGTCTAAAATTATGAAAAATTTAATTACTTTAGGCTTCATCGTTAAATTATTGTTACGTTTTTAATATCTTTTAAATTAATTACAAAAATTAAAAAATGTTAAATTTTTATAAGCACGAACAAGGTGAGGTAACCATGGTATGCGTCTATAGCTAAAACAAGCAACAGTTAAAGCAAATAAGGGCCGTAAAATGGCAACTAAGTAACTAAGCTACTAGATCTCTTTGTCTTTTACACTAAACTGACGGCAACTGAGTGATAACAATGTTTTTGCATCACAAGAGACGAAAAAGTATATCTCTACAGTGACCTCAATGAAATAGTGTTTTTTTGGGTTAATTAGGGAAAGCAATGCTAAGAAAAGGGTTCCAATATCGAAGCCGAATAATGAGAGGAACGAGTAATGGTTTAACGATAACAAACCTTGGTGTGTTTGACTACCACGAATACAGTGCAGTGTTTGAACTCTACACAATTTAAGCAGTCACGGCAATTTATAAATAATATTTGAACGGGCTATTTTTGGAACATATTGAGACCTTTGACGTAGACAGACCTATCTGTGGAGGGAAAAATTTATACCCGCTTCTTAAGAATTTTAGTCTTTTTGCGGAATTTTTAAAAATTTTTTTTAGTGATCTTTAGTGTTAACTAAAAATATTAAATCTAGTGTTATTAAAAGAATACTAACGTACAGTAAGAAAAAAAGATCAGTAAGTTATCATAGTGCATGTGCTTCTCAGCTCTCTTTGCATTTTGAAGTTTTTGTAGGAAATGTGTTTCAAACACACTGATCTTAAAAAGTTCTACTAATGTAAATTTTTTGGTAAATCACAAGAAAGTTTTGTTTTTGTTTTATATATATTTAAAGTTTCAAGTCAATTAGCATTTTGCGAAAGAGGTTAGACAAAGGAAAACGGACTTTTCAAATTTATACCTTATTTCGTAATGAAATAACATACGCCAGGGATGTGATTTCGAATCGATTCGATAAATTAATAAGCAGCAGTAATATTTCGTCAAAAAACATTTTGGATACGAAGCCATTATTAATACAAATCCGGCTTAACCATGACAAAAGAGGTGTAGTAATTTAACAGACACCCATACAAGTGGTGTGAGAATGTCGGGAACTTGCTAACATTAAAATAAATAAAATTAAATTAAAATAAATAAAAAAAAATATAAATTGTTTGTTTGAGAGCTCTTAAGAAAAAATACTTCATTTCATAAAATAAGATTTTGTATGACCCAATTACACAAACAAAAAGGATAAAGCCAATATAGAGTGTCAGTTGCGTTTATTTCACCGCCGCCAGTATGATCACTAAAGTACGGCTTCAACCCATCCGTCGGCGATAAAGCAGAATAGATAACATTAAAGCGATAAGATTTTCTATAGTTTTCTGAAGCCCATGAATTCTGACATTTTTACGGTCTAAAAGTAAGTCATTATTGAAGCAAGAAATTATTATAATTAGCACATGTTGTATTCTTTTGTGGCGTAATTTGAATTGCTTTCAAATAATATTCATTGTACAGAAATCATTATGGTTACGCGCATAATACGTGCTCTTCTTTCTTAAACAAAGAAAGTGTCCTAAAATTTGTGCATATTTTAGACTGCAGTTTTGCTAAGATTGTAATTTTGTTACTGAAACAAAACGTAAATGGTAGCGAAATAACAAATAGCACCATATCACGTAAAATCTTTACGGCCTTTTGGGTCTTGTGCACTCTTCTGTTGTAATATTTCCTGCTCTTTGCTTTTACTCAAACAGGCTGATATTACCGCTTTGATGAAGCGAATTCTGGACGTTTTATTTTCATGCACATTTTTGGTCATATGTCACGGAAAATACAAACAATTTTGGGCTTTAAGTAATTTATAGTAACTGGTTTAAATGAGTCATCAACCAAACAGCTTTACAGCAAATAATCAAGGTGGAATGTCAAATCGCATGGATACTGATTGACAGTTTCTTTTCTCGATTTTAACTTATCCACAAGTTTTGGTTTTAATATGTTGGTGATCGCGGTCGCCGTATGGCACATGACCACATCTTGTTGCTATTAATGCCACGCATTAAAAACAAAAAATGCATTGATCAAGTTGTAATAATGAAATCCATCGGCTGTAACCTGTGATCCGGTTTAATTTTTGAAGAAGTAACGACCAATATTGACAACATGTAAATTGGACAAAAACGGTGAATTTTCCTGAAGTCTATAGAGTCTATTGCTTAGCCAGAAATTAGCCTTATCACTGAGCCATAAAGATTTGGCGTAAATTAAATTCTAATAGTTTGTCAGCGTTGCTGAAGCGTTAATGCATTCACAATGATTTATTTTAAGACTCAGCCCTTTCGTAGGTTCTGTCGCCTTTATTTTCGAGTAAGAAATTTCTAATATTGCTATTTTCCGTCCTAACTGGCTGATTTGTATTCGATGGCGAGCGCTTTCGATATGAATGCATCATTCTCAAGCCGCGGTTTAGTTTGTACTGGTGAGTCAGTGTTGGCGTTCAGGTAGTTCTGTTATTAGGTCCGTATATATTCAGGTAAGCAGAATACCGGCCACCTGGCATTTATATGCAAAGTGAACTTACCGATACCTCCGTCTTTTACTATTATGTAGGTACGTGTGTCCGTCTGAGGGTGTTTTTCGTTTGCCCGTTTGCATGAGTAGTTTTAATGGTGTGAAAATTGTGTCTGAGGTCGTGTTTACCTGCTCGTTTATAATGTCGTTGTTGAATGTTTTTGTCTTGTAGATTTCCATATTTTCAAGAATGTCTAGTCTTCTTCCTTTTTTGCTAGGATGTAATAATGTCAAACATTCTCTATTTCCCTTGGTGTGTGTCCGTGAGTGTCAAGGTGTAATGCAAAGTTTGAATCTTCTCTTTTCCGTTTGTATGAGCGTATGTGTTCTGTAAACCTTGTTCCTAGTGTTCGTCCAGTCTGCCCCATATAGGTTCGTTTGCAGGTACAGGTAAGTCTGTATACCCCGCTGGAATTAAATTTGTCAGTTGTTTCTGTCGTTGCTCTGAGATAGTGCCTGAGGGTGTTTCCACTTTTTAATGCTGTAAGTATTCCTTCTTTGTGAAAAAGGTTAGTTAGTCTGTATATTTCTGGCCCTGTGTAAGTAAAGGTGTGCCGTCGTGTTGTATCGGCTGTCTCCTTGTCTTCTCCATTTCTGTTCTTAGTGTTGTACTGTCTAAGTAGTTTATCGATGGTAACTTAAATTACAGAAGTGGGGCAAAGATGACTAAAATTAAAGAATACGGAATAAGTTATTTAAGTTGTTTCATAAGCTGTATGGCATTTGCTGCAGTCTTGAAGAAATTAGTTCTCAGGAGAGTATTCTCCATCGCGGCCTCCAGAACAAAATTTATATGAACAAGTTGTAAATCTAGCTGTTTTTCATGAAAGTGACTTCGTTCCGATTTTCATGCTAACTTCCGTATGAAGCCAATTTTAATATATTCTTTTTGGTTTAGTCTTTACTTAAAAAAATATATATATATATATTAAACCGAATGTTATTATTTATATTATTATTCAAATCAAATTAATTTAATATTTTTATAACTCTTTTATATAGTAAATGGTGTTTTTTTTATAGAAGTATAGAATTTTGAAGTCTTAGGGGCCAATTCATGAGTCCAAAACACAAAACATGCGGCTACTAAACTTTACCTTAAATAAATCATTTGTGGCATGAGCAGTGTGATACTTTGTGCCATCTTATTGAGGTGTGATCCTTCTGCACATCAGACAAATTCATTTGATGAACCAAATAGTCAGTAATCATGGCTCTATAGCGGTCACCATTAACTGTAACGTCCTGACCAACATAATTTTTAGAAAAATACAGACCAATGATTCCCCACTCCATAAAGCACCTGTTAATCAGTTATGCTAAATGTAATGACATCTAAACATAGTTTTGAGGATTATCATCACTCCAAACATGAGCTCCATCGCTAAGCGAAATTCGCTTATAATAATCGGAGTTTAATGGCAATCTTGCATTGGCCCCAATTTGCATAATTTGGAACGTTGATCAAACGTCAGTTTGTTCATGTTGAGTGGTCAAAAAGTGCAGCTAGCTTAAAATATATATACCTCTATAAAAAACATCTGATGGAACAAAATGAATCTATCGTATTTAATGATTTGTATTCGAAATATGAAAATAAATAATAGAATAGAAATATTATGCTGGAAACAATAATCGTAAATTGCAAATTAAAAGAAGCAGTTCAGACAAAAGTTCATAGCTAAACATTGCTATTGCTTACTTGTCTTAAAATACTTATTTGCGAACTAGAGCTTTAAAATACACTCCATGCTTCATGCTTTGTTCTTAAGCAAAATCGTTTTTTTTTTATGTTGAAAAATTGTAAATTTAATTAGAAGTTTTAAACTGCGGCAAACCATTTTTTTGTTTTTAATTTTAAACTTGATACTCCAGAAATATGACATTTTATAACTGACCGTTGTTATAATTAAATGTTCGGGGTATGTTGAGGTTTACATATTTTAAATTTTACCACAAAATATACTAAATTAAATCAAAAAAACTATGCTGAGAAAAAAAGTACACTTAATGTTGTTTCTACTATTTTGTTTGGTGATATGGAATATGGTTTATAGCAGCTTATCTAAAAATTTTCACATTTTTATTTTATGTTTTGACAAATGACATTTGAAGTTTATTCATTTTTTTCGTTCGAAATAATATTTATTTAAATTGCATTTGTTAGATAAAACTCGAAATTTTTTGAAAAAGATAATCACCAGAAATTCTGATTTCGTATTCAAAACATTTTTTGTTGCGACAGAAGATTATAAATTTCAAATTACTTGACTATTTTAGTTGTTATACTAAATGTGCATACTTACATATGAATGAAATGATGAATTTATTTATGTATATTGTTATTTTAAGATAATTTTTTCTTTTTTTTTAATTTTTTTTTTATTTTTTTAACAAACAAAATCTTTCACTTTTCTGTTTATCACATTCCGATTTATTTTCTAACAAAACAATTTTCACATGTCTTTCTTTCGTGGGATTTTTTAAATAAAGAATATTAAAGCTTCAATTTCTGTGTTGTGTATTCAAAAAAACATATTGCAGCTTTGTTCTTATCAATCTTTTTTAAAATTTCTAAACCTGGCCTCTAAAAAAATACAAATTAAAAAAGAAAAATAACTGAAAAATAAGAAATACGCATTTGGATATTTAAATCCATTTTATTCATGCTGAACTTTGCTTTTGACATGCTTAAATTTACATACAGTTTGGCACAAAAGTTTAGTGTACCATAGGGAAAAATGAAAAAAATAAAAAAATAAAAAGTATTATTCAAACCTGCTTTAAAATAATAGATATTTTTTCAAAAAGAAATGCAGCTATTTCAGCAATTTCTGCATTCTAAACAGCATTCTAATACCCAAAATATATAAGATGCTATTGTTGCTACTATTGTAAGCAACAATAACATGAGCCTATAATTTAGCGTTTAACTTTTTCACAGGAGCCTGATTACAAGGAAAAGCTGCTCGAATTTTGCGAACTGATACAATGAAATTTTCTCCATTTTGAGTAAATTTTCACAATTGAAATTTTTTGCTCAAGAGTGTAACGTATCATGCTCAAAATTGTTCAACTTTTTACTATGTAAATGGCAAAAGTTGACAACTATTAACATTTACTTATTTGATAATTTACTTCCTAACTTTGCATTCTTTTACGATTTATTAATTTTTATTTAATAAAATTAAAAAAAAATAAAATTTTTAACAGAATTGAGGCTGATTTAAGCGGTAAATTTTGTTCGTATGAATTTTTAAATTTTCTGCAAGTTTTCTAATACCATAATAATATTTTATGCGTGATAAGATTTACGTCGGTACGTATCGTGTGTATGCCATAACTTGACGTCAAACCACTTGGGTCATTCACCTTTTAGTGCACCCTCGTCCTAGGAAGACATAATTCTAGCAATAGTTCGTTCGCAGATACAGTTTCGGAGAAGGGCCGCCAACCCGCACTCCTTGCTGAAGAGTTGGGGACTATCCAACTCCTGGTTCAGAACACATGACAAGCATGCTCACTTGATCCGGACATTCACCCAATGTTCTGAGTAGAGGTGAGATGATCCTGACCCCTTAATCAAATTCATGAGGGCCGCGAAACCACAACCACCACGATGTTTCCGAAGGGTCAATTTTAATAATCAGTCAAAGAACAGCTAAAAGGCTAAAAAGCCAAAAAGCTGAACTCTGTGGGCTCACTTTAGCGCCCGGTGACACATGTAATGACGGTGAGATTCAGTCAAGACATATAAATGTGCCCCCGGGGCGTTAATATTTTATTATATTATAGTCACATTTAAAAAACTTGTTATGTTGACAGCAATGGTTTTGATAAGAACAATATTATTTTTATATAACGGGTGTCCATCGGGAATTTATATTTATTTATACTACTTCGTTTGTTTATAATTTTTGATTAAATAAAACAGAACGGATCTTATATTGGTAAGTGTCGGCAATTATTAATAGAATTATTGGAGCAATAGTAATGTTTTCAGCCGATCTTGCAGTACATTGTGGTTCATGCTTGGGTCTATCACCTGTTTCTTCGCAATCATTCACTTCACGATAAATTGTTTGTTGACACGTTGTTTCTTCCAAAAATTTCACGTAACTTTCTCATCGTCACAGTAATCGCTGATAGACTTTGGAAAAATGTTTTGATTAAAACACGTTGGTTCATCGAATATTTTTCCATAATAAATTTGCCATGTGTCTACTTCATGACTGCCAAATATGAACTGTTAAGACCAAACTGTTTACCAAACTGGCGGCAACCAAAGTAGTATACTTTCCCAGCGGACACCCAAAATTTGATTTGACTACAATGATATAATTTTATCTCTTAGATTATGATTGCTTCAAGTGCTTTATTTTCGCGTGAAAGTTTTAAAAAATTTCTAATTTTGTATTTAAAATTGTTTCAAATTCGATATATATTTTTTTACAGTGATTTAGCTTGTGACGAGTTTATAGTTATGTATTTGGAGATATTTTTGTTCCTTGCTGTGCTTGAAACTCTGTGGGAATTTTAGTTGCTTTTAGTTTAGCTGCTTATCAACATTTATAAATGAAGACAGAAGCTTAAAAGAATTAATTCTTTAATACAATTTTTAGGCTACTTCGCTATGGATTATATAACTTATTTTTTCCTAACATTTCATGCCAACTAATTAATTTAAAATAAATTAAATGAAATAAAAAAACATTTTTAGGAAGGAGTAAATATTTCTTTTTCAAATCTAGAATTTTAAAGCACATTTAATTTTGTACTTTAAAGATTTTTTCCTATGCAAAATTATAAATATAAATCTTAATAAATAAAAGAATGCCTTTGATAGCTTTTATAGATTCATTTCCTTTTTAGCTCTGCCTTGATTTAGCGAGATTCAGTTTTTTGTTTGTATTTATTTTAATTAAATTTTTATATCTTTAAAATTTTATTTCGTAAACAATTTTATAGAACAGAAAAAAATGGGGTCTTGCACTTGAACTACTTATAAATGTTAAAAAAAATTAATATTTCAACATTATTTTAATTTCCTTACACGAAATTTGTTTGTTTTTAGTTCTAAAAATTTGTTAAAAAAAATAATAATTTATTTTTGATTTTTTGTTAAATAAGAAACATCATTGAAGTCTCTTATACTCATGTTATTTCCATGTTTTTTTGTTACAAAGTACTCGTACAATGAACTGTTGCTTATAGAATTTTGAATAAAATAAAAATAATAAGCAAAAGGTAGAAAAAATATTAGTAATATCAGCTTGGTTTTTAGATTGATAGAAGTCAGCTGCAGCTTGCTTTTATAATTTAAATTATTAAAGTGCAGTTTTAATGATATCAATTCTTTTTTGCACTAGATATTAATTTTAAAATTAAAAAAACTAATTAATTAAATATCGTTATATTTGCCGCTAAAAATTAAAACTTATATGTTTATTTCAGTGTAATTTGCAAACATCAAACGTTTAAAGTAACTGGATATTTGTATAATGAAATGATTGCTGTTGTTCTAGATTTATGTAACTAACTTTGCACATTTTTTCACAATATTGATTTTTTTAAATTAAAACTAAATATTGTTTTTTAATTTAGTACGAAATTTTTTTATTTTACCATGTAGCATTTTGTTTAAACTATATGTGACAAGTGCTTGAATCATCCATAAATATTTATATATATATATATATATATATATATATATATATATATATATATATATATGTATATACTCAATTCACAAACTATTGTTTTTTTATGTTGTACCAAATAAGCCAGGGTAATCGTGAAAGGAAATTCTGAGAACAGCCGACCACTTATACAACCACAATACGAGTTAGTAAATTTTCTGTAATTTGTCAAAACTAATCTATATTTGATGGAGATGCGTGATAAGATTTACGTAGATACCTAGCGTGTGTATACCATAACTCAACGGTGGTCAAACTACTTGGACGATATGATGCGTGCGCTCCGCCATAGGAAGCCGAAAACTAATTTCTAGCAACAGGTTATTCCTAGTTGCAATTTCCGAAGGTTTCGAAGCAGGCCGCCAACCCCCAATCCTTGGAGACTATCCAGCGCACATGACAAGCACTGGATCCGGATCATTCACCAATTGTTCTTAGTAAAGGTGAGATGATTCTGGCCCCTTAATCAAATTCATGAGGGCCGCGAAACCACAATCACCACGAAACTTGGAGGGTCAACCTCAATAATCAGACAGAGAACAGCTAAAAGGCTAAAAACCAAATAGCTGAACTCTGGGGCTTACTGATTCGCGTGGAAATAACGGGGAGCTTCCAGTTGACTCCCTGCTAGCCTTCAGGGGACTGGGCTACCGGTTTTCCCCCGTTGACACATGTGACCCCGGGGGGATTTGATGGAGATATTGTAAAACGCATCTACAGAAACGTCGTATTATGCGTATAGAAGTAGTTATTGCTGCTGTAGAGCGTAGCAAGGAGAAAGAGCCGAATCAAACTATCCGTCATAATGCACGGGAATTGGGCACCCATTGGAAGATATGGAAAAATCTTTGCTTACAATATCGAACTCTTGCTAGTATTAAAGTTTAACATTTTGGGTCCGGGAATTGGGCTCCAAAATCCGCTAGCCTTTTTTCGTGAGGATATGTGAAGTCGCTAGTCTACAACGATAATCCCGAAATATTGTTGCCGATATACGGCTACAAATGACAAAGTCATCGAAAATTGGACCTCCAGATCAGACTTTCTCCGAGTCAGCTATGGGAGTCATATACCAGAAGTCATACTTAACTTATAATGCCAGAAGATTAACTTTCGAATAAAGTAATTTCGTGTCAATTTAAAAAATTTATCTTCGGCTTGTTACATTTCAGAGTTAAATACCTCTGTAAAATTTTCTCAGTATTATTTTTTAGTTCTGCTCTGTTAAAAAAATTGCGAAGAAAACTTCATGGCTTTTAACAAAATAAGAGACACGTTTTCAAGGCAGCTGACAGCTTCTTACGCCTAACTCTTTATGTAAAATATTATTTACAACCTGATCATATTACTAATGTGATAATATCTCTGTTTGTATGTAATGTAAGGATCTCCATCAAAATGTGGATTTAAATGCATAAGTTTGTTTGTTTGATCATTCTTTAAGTAGCGATTCAGTTTAGGACACCTGTCATGTGTTTCCCTAAAATTTTCTTAAAAGCACTTGGAAGCTAACAAATATTCAGCTAAGTTTTTGCATTTATTTTCCACTTAGAATTTGGAAAAATTATTAGAACTTTTACTTAGTCAATGCAAAAGTGAAATAATAAACAAAAATTAAAGATCACCAGCTGTACGCCTCTAAGTTGATTTTTTTAAGAAGAAAGTACAAATTTTATAAATTTTTCATATTAAAAATTTATGCTAAAAAGCTAAAGCACAAACTTTTCTTTCACTATATAATATAAATAAAATTTTTTTTCTACTAACGCTTTATTCATTTTTAACTTTTATGTTTACAATTTTATTTATTATAAGTAATATCTACCTTTCATGCTTAAGAAAATTCCTTCTATTAAAAATTAATTTTAATTTTATTTTTTTAGCCGATGGTCTTAGTTACTAGTGCTTTATCGTAGATGAAAAAATAAATAAATAAATAAATAATTTTATTTTTAAAATGTTGAAATTTTTAAACTTATGCCATTAACTTTAACTGAAATCAATTGACATGAACAATAAATGCATTAATTAATATAAATCAAATAAAGCATACTTTTAGGATGACTACTAAATAAAGAGTTTGTATTTGATTTGACTTTGCTATGTACATATAATTTTAAATTATTTCGATTTGTAAAGTTCTAGAATAAATACACTCGTGGATACTTAAATATGAGCAAAGTTAATAATTTGTATTTAAAAGAAGACAATATTTCACATCATTGTTTTACTGGATGCCTTAGCATTGAGGAGAATATAAAAAATTAAATATATAATAAATAATGGTATTTTTTAGAAACGCAAAAAAAAAATAAAAGCAGACGAATTGATAACTGACTCCTTTTTTAAAGTCAGCAAAATTGACTTATGAGGAAGAGTTTATTTTTTACCTATAATTACTCAATTTCGATCGATATTAAAAATATAACCGCTTTTATAAATGTCGAGATGCATATTGGGACTGTATATAACAATGTTACATTTTAAAATTTTTTATTCTCTCAGTATTTACATATCCTATTGTTCAAACATAATTTCTTCACTTGGTGTGAGTTTGAAAAGTAAAGTCTATTGCTGCACTAATAATACCCTTTTTGTATTTTGTGTAAAATTTGTTAATAAAAAGTTTACAGTTTGAAAACTTAAAAAATATGGCCGACGGGAAATGTACTTTAGTTTTTTCTTCCTATTTTTTAATTCTCTGGATAACTTCGCTTCGTTAAACAAGATTTATTCCTTAAAATTTTCCTTAAAAAGTTGTGTATGAAATTAAAAATTAATTAATAATTATTATAAATACAAATGTTATATGACCCAACTGGTTTTAATTTTAAATTTAACGGACGAAATAGAAACAGTTAACTACAGTACTTTTTAAGCACTTGGAAGTACAAACAGTACCTTTTTCATGCGATGTACTACAACTCTTCATACTAGGCAGCTGATAAGTAGAAGCAGCTGTAATTGTTTTCATTTCTTCATAACACATCACTACTATTTAGTTCTCGCTACTAAACACGCGTGTTTTGGTTTCATTATTAAAAAAATAATAATGCTGAAGCCGTGTTAGTTGTGTACATACTTACTTGTTGTTAGTGTTCATGGTGTAAAATTTAATTTTGTTGTTTTTGTGCATATTAATTATTTTGTAAATAAAAATCATGGTTATACTACTGAGATTATTAAATAAAACTAAAAATTATTTTGTAAATAACCAAAATATATTAAAAAGATCACAATTTGTACCTGTTTATGCGAAATTCTTTTCCACGAAAATAAATGAAGATAATGAAACTATAACTATTGGTGATGTAACAAAATGTATAAAATTACCCAAAAATCCCGAATTAGTTCCACAGAAATATGGTAAAATAAAAATGATTAAAAATATATATAAAAGAATAAAAAGGATTTAATACATCAGTTTCTCTTAGTACAATATGCGAAAGATGGCACTATGGAGTTGACTCAATCAGCTTTACATCATTTACGTTGGATGCTACAAAAAGACAACTTAAAGCAAGACATGTTTCTTTTGGGCCAGCCTGGAGCTCTGAGGAGGCAGCTGGCTATGCAATTTCTTGAATTGACTCAAAGGGAATTGGAGTATATTGCATTGAGTCGTGACACCACTGAAAGTGATCTTAAACAGAGACGTGAGATAAGAAACAAAGCTGCTGTTTATTATGATCAAGTAAGTGGCACAAGTTTGAACTTTGTACTTCTTAAAATATCACAAGCAATATTCATTAGTGTGCTGTTCGTGCTGCTGTTAATGGTCGCATTTTAATTTTGGATGGTGTTGAGCATGCTGAACGTAATGTTTTACCTATTTTAAATAATCTCTTGGAAAATCGCGAAATGCATTTGGAAAATGGTAAATTTTTAATGGCTCCTGACCGTTATGATAAGTTATTAGAGGTAAGTTTTTTTTTTTATTAAAATTATTTTTAATATTTTAACACTATAAGTGTTTTCTATATCCAGTCTTACTCTAAGGATGAATTAGAATCCCGGGGAATTTTACGTGTCTCTGAAGATTTTCGTGTGGTAGCTTTGGGTTGTCCCACACAAAAATACAAAGGTACACCTTTGGACCCTCCGTTCAGGTCGCGTTTTCAGTCGCGTAATGTGTCACATTTTTCATTTGAGGTGAGTAATATTAATAATAATTATAGTTAATTGAACTTTTTAATATTTTAAAAATAATATTTAAAGCATAAAGTTTTTATATAAAAATTTATATAAAAATAAAATAAAATATTGGAAGCACTAAATGAAAAAATAAAAAAAAAATAATTTTTTCTAATTTTTATAGTTTTTTAAACGATCTTTTTTATCTTTAATAAATATCTTTTTTCTTTTTTTTAGATCTTTTTTTAAAAGATTCAGGAAAAAAAATTTTTTTTTTCCTGAAGAAGCTTTCCAAAGGAAAGCGAAATATTGAAAAGAAAAAATATATAAAAAAAGATCTAAAAAAAAAGAAAAAAGATATTTATTAATAATTTTTTCTAATATAGTCTGTAAAATACCTTGTAACGGTATTGATAAAGAGAATTTTAATAACTAGAATAGATGGACATAAGTCCAGCGATAATACTAGTTCACAGAAAACGGCATTGTCTTCATAAAAATTCTTCAATTTTAAAATTTAGAAAATAATTAAAAACTTTGGTATATGTTGGAAATGTTAATTAAAGTATCATCAACAAAAAGAAAGCAGATACGAAAAATGCTGCACAACATTATAGACTTTTAGTGCGTAAAATTAAAAAACAAAATTAGTTATTTATAATAAATAGCTTAATAATTAATATTTTAATTTTTTGTCATTAAAATTTATGCTTGCATATATGTATATGTAAAATATATTTATTTTCAAAAATAGTATATGTGTATAGTTAAAATAATTTTTTCAATTTTTTGTTGCTTTTGTTTATTTATGCTTTATTTTTTAAAGAAAACAATTTTTTTTTTTTAAATCTATTTGAAAAAAATTGTTCGTTTAAAATTAAAAATTGTTTATACACTCAATCGTGTGACGAACTACTGAAAATAAAGCTAAAATTTATTTAATTTTTATGTAAAGTTTTGTAATATTTTTTATTAGTTAATAATCCAATCAATAATACTGCATGTAGCACAAAAAATAATGGGAGTTATATTTTTTTTTATTTCTAGGAAATTCTTAGCGACCTTATCACACTAGCTCCACATGTACCTGTAGAAAACTTAAGGAAACTATTGTCTTTCGGCTTGGCTGTACAGTCAGCTGATCCTTCGGTTCAGCTACCAGATTTCCCTTTAGATAATCTACACTTATTAGCTAAAATAATGGTATTTATTTCATTTAAAATTTTCTAGCATTTTATATAACACTTTTTACTCACACTTTTGTTTTTTTTTACAGAATACTAATTCCAAGTTGACACTGCATGATGCCTTAATACGCCTTTATCCCTACCAGACCTCATTGAAAAAAGAACAACAGACCCGTATAGAAAATTTACTTAATTCTTTGGATATTAAAGCCATACCCTCGAAAGCGGTGAAAACAATTTGCGGAAAAAAATTAGAAAACAATCTTGTTAATAATTTAGTGGAATTTAAAATTGACGATATAACAGTGAAAATGTCAGGCGGTAATCATGTTTATAAAAAACAAATGGCATTTGTGGATTTAGATCACCAGCGTAATATAATGGCCCAATTGATTCAGGCAGCGAGTGTGGGTGATGTTTGTTTGATAGGCCAAAAAGGTGTAGGAAAATATACTTTGATTCAAAATTTGATACATTTATTGCAACAGTCTTTAGAACCTATGGTTCTATTTGAAGATATGACTTCAAGGGATTTGATCCAACAACGTATCACTACGGTTGAAGGAGATACTGTTTGGAGAGATTCTCCTTTAGTGAGAGCGGCGAAAAATGGCTCGATAGCACTGCTAAACGGAGTACATCATTTGCATAAAAGTACGATAACATGTTTGCAGCGTCTTATACATGACCGTGAGTTGCAATTGTGTGACGGCACCATTCTTATGAGTGGTAAACGCTATGACAGTCTTATTCAGCAAGGTTTTACAAAGTTGCAATTGGCGGAAAAAGGTATTTTTAAAGTACATGACAGTTTTAGAATTGTTGCATTGGCAGAACCTCCTAATCGCAACACAAACACTCAGAATTGGCTAACTCCAGAAATGTTAAGTCTTTTCCTATACATTGAGGTGAGACCTTTACAGCAATCGGAAGAATATGAAATAATAAAGAAACTTTATGGAGGAATAGATGAAAGGATATCTAAAGTGATACAATTAGCCCATGATTTAAGAACCTCTACGGATCCCACTTTACAAAATTTATCCAACACCTTATCTACTCGCCAGCTGCTAAAAATTGCACGCCGTTTGTCCTCCTATCCGACAGACGTGTGTGACATCTTGCAAAACACTTTTCTAACAAAATTTATGCCTGCACTGCCGAAAGCCGCCTTAGAGAATGCAATGCAGCAAGTCGGCATTGAGCCTCGAACGAGTAAAAATATTGGATGTAAAGAAATTTCGGTGGAAAATAAAATTTTGAAAATAGGCAACACCACCATGACATTGGAAGAAGCAAGTGAGGAATCAAAAGTGCCGAGTACTTTGTTCTATGAAATGCCTCAACATGTGGCTTTATTGGAACGCCTCTTGCAAGATTTTCTTATGGGAGATCATTTGTTATTGGTGGGCAATCAGGGTGTGGGTAAAAATAAACTGATCGACAAATTATTGCAACTAATGAACAAATCTCGTGAATATATACAACTGCACAGGGACACCACAGTTCAAAGTTTGACTGTGCAATCTACACTACGTGACGGCCAAGTTATATATGAAGACAGTCCTTTGGTGAAGGCTGTTAAGTCCGGTCATATCTTGGTGATAGACGAGGCTGATAAGGCTCCTGTAAATGTCACTTGTGTCTTGAGAACTTTAGTAGAGAGTGGTGAAATGATGCTATCAGACGGTCGTAGAATTGTTGGTAACAGTGAGAAGGCATCGGCCTTAGAAGAAACTTCCTCAGAGGAGATTATAGAAACTCATCCTAACTTTCGTGTTATTGTCTTGGCTAACCGTCCTGGATTTCCCTTCTTGGGCAATGACTTCTACGCTTCTTTGGGTGATGTATTTAGTTGCCATGCTGTAGACAATCCTTCCCCTGATTCCGAAATATTTCTTCTGCAACAATATGGCCCCTCAGTGCCTAAAAAAACTTTAGCTACTTTAGTTAATGCCTTCGGCGAGCTGAGACAAATGGCTGATGAAGGTTTACTTAATTATCCCTACTCCACCAGGGAAGTGGTGAATATTGTTAAACATTTAGAAAAATATCCTAATGAAAACATTTCAGAGTTGGTGGGAAATGTTTTAGATTTCGATAAATATCAGCCTGAAGCTTTGGAGCAGGTAACCACAGTCTTGGCTAAACATGGCCTGCCCATAGAAGCCTATCAACGCGATGAATTGTTTGCTTTGCGCAGAAAGAAGGAATTACAGTTAACTGTTAATCGCAAAAGTGGCTTGGGTGTATCGGGACCCAAATATGGCAAGGTAGATCCTAAAAATGAACCCCATGTAGGAGGCAATACTTGGGCTGGTGGTACTGGCGGTCGTGACACTGCCGGATTGGGTGGCAAAGGTGGTCCCTTTCGTCTAGATGCCGGTCACAAAGTACACCAACTGTCTGATGAGGAAAAAGACGATATACCGGAGGAGGTTAAGAGAGCAGCGCGAGAAATGAATCGTAAAGCGTTTGAGGAAAAATTAAAAGAAATAAAAATGTCGGCCCATGATCATGCGCTGTATGCTCAATTTAGTAAACCCATACACAAACAAGTGCAACAATTGAAAGCAGTTTTGGATGCCATGCAAACAAAAAGCAAGGAAAGACAATGGCAAAAGTATCAAACTCATGGTGAACTTGATGATACTCGTCTGATAGAGGGTATAACAGGGGAGAAAAATATTTATCGCCGCAGAACAGAAGCAAATCCGTGGGCAGATCATATGCAAGAAAAACCAAATCGATTAAAATTGGTAGTTGACGTTTCTGGGTCCATGTATCGCTTCAACGGCTACGATGGACGCTTAGATCGTGAACTAGAGGCTGTCGTTATGGTAATGGAAGCTTTTGAAGGTTATGAAAAGAAAATAGTTTTTGATATTGTAGGACACAGTGGTGAGGGCTTTGAAATTCCCTTTGTTAATGCCGGCAGTCCACCAGCCTCCGATAAAGAACGTTTCGAAACGATTCGCATGATGCATGCTCATTCGCAATTCTGTTGGTCTGGTGACAGTACTGTTAGAGCGACTACAGAAGCGATTAATAAGTTGGCTGATGAAGATTATGATAATTCAATTGTTGTTGTACTAAGCGACGCAAATTTGTCGAGGTATGGCATTAATCCAAGGGACTTTGCTAAGGCTCTAATGAATGGCGAACCAAAGGTTAAGGGTCATGTTATATTCATTGGAAGTATAGCTGAGGAGGCTGATGTGTAAGTATTTTTAAAGAGTTTTTCAATAACGCGCTTATGGAAGGAAATTTACGAAAAAATCTCTATTTTCTTTTGCATTTTTTTAACAAAACTTTAATTTGACAACAGATTTAAAAATTAACATTTTAAAAAGCTTTCAAAAACTTTGTAACGATCAGATATTTTTAAAAATAGAATTTTAAGAAAGTAATTTGCTTCTAATTTCCTTCCTTGAAGATCTACGACATTTCTTTTTCCTTATTTATTTATTTTTTACTTTTATATATTTTATTTAAAGTATAAATGCTAAAATGCCAGCCGGCCATAGTTACGTCTGTATGGATGTCTCAACTCTACCACAAATTCTTAAACAAATATTTACCTCATCATTGTTGTGATAAAAACAAAATCCTAATGAAATATTTTAGTTTTAAGTTTAAATGTATTTAACACATTCGATATGTTACTATGTTATTAAAACTGTATTAAGATCTGTACAGTATTTTTATTAATATAATTGTTACTGCCGGACAAATGCATTTATTAATTATTTTTTTATTTAATTAGACACTAATTAAAGAAAATATTGAAAATTAAAAAAATGTATTTCGTCTTTAAATTGATTTTTGTATATTATGGCAAATTGGGCAAATTTGAGGTTAGGAAGTAAAGTTGCTTAAAGGATACACATTTTTTTAACAGTTCAGTATTATTGTAAAGCCGACAAATGTATACCTTCAGTACCTCGCCAGACTTACTCCGTTCTTCAGTTATTTGTGGGTTGTTAACGTAAACTACATTCTTTCAAATGGCCTCAGAGAAAATAATCCGATGACGTTTAATTGCAAGAACCAGGCCATAAGATGGCTTTGTGGTTAGTGGCGAAGTCTTAATGGAAACAGAGGTCACTGATGTTTACATTAGCCAATTGTGTTAACATCATGGTTTGGCAGCGCAGAGAATTCACGATGACCGTTTTTCCTTGCTCATTTTCGAAGAAATACAGTGCGATGATGCGGCTTGAGCAGATGTAAATCTGCTTTTTCCAGAACTGTTTATGAATTTTGTGAGGGGACAATTTTTTTGAAAACGAGCCTCATCCAAAGATGATTTTGTTCGTCCAGTTTTTCAGTTCATAAGCCTTTGACAAAAGTCTGTCGACTTTAATTCCTGAACGAATCGAACTGTATAAGCACGAAGATCTCTGTGCAAAATGTGTCGCAAGGTGGTTCTAGTGATGTCCAATTCTTGTGAACGGTGATGAGTTGATGCTCCAGACTTATACAGCAGCTATGTTTGCACTACCCCGACTACGAGCATATTGTTTTGATCTATTGTGAGCAACAATACTGTCAGCCTTGAATTACGCGATTAAATTAAGCACAGCTTTAAGAAGATGACTGATAATGAAGTTTAAGAAGATGCCTGATAATGAAGTGATATAATAAAATTTTTACTACTTTGATAGTAAATTTTCACAATTGAAATTGTCTTTATAGAATTCCACTATCTAGACACAGTGCAACTGGGGAAAAAGGGAGCCAGTCCGCTGAAGACAGGCAGGGAGTCAACTGGAAGCTCCACTTATTTCCACGGGGATCAGTGAGCCGCAGAGTTCATTATTTGTCTCTTTAGACATTTAATAGTTCTCTGACTGATCATTAAGGTTGGCCCCTATATGGGAGTAACGTGGTGGTTGTGGTTTCGCGGCCCCATAACAGTATAATGGTTATTATGGTGGCCAGGATCATCTCACTAATAATGACACGCAAAGTGAATGATCCAGTCCAGTGAGCATGCTAGACATGCGTTCTGGACAGGAGTTGAAAGTCTCCTATAATGGTTATTATGGTGGCCAGGATCATCTCACTAATAATGACACGCAAAGTGAATGATCCAGTCCAGTGAGCATGCTAGACATGTGTTCTGGACAGGAGTTGAAAGTCTCCAACTCTTTAGCAAGGTGTGATGGTTTGCCGCCCTGCCCTGGAATCATTAAAGTTGCAACTGGATGGTTCTGTTGCTTAGAATTATGTCTTCGGCTTCCTAGGACGCTGTATGACGTTCCAAATTATACAATAGTGTTTTGTCCACCGTCTGATTAAGGCTACATAGCCAGGTGCAGATGTAAAACGAATCACACTCTCAGGTAAGTAAGATTCCATGCCTAAAATTTCCCAACTTTTTATTAAATAGTGTTGAAACATATCAGCTCAATTCTTGAAATTTTATCATTTGACATGTAATTTACTTCCTAAAGTTAAATTTGCCAGCCCATTATACAAAAATAAAATAAAAAAACCTTTAAATTAATTGGCCGATTTTGATGCGCTGCATTTTTTATATAATTTTTCTGCAGAAGAGCATTTTAAGTAAAATATTATTTATCATTTATTTTTTTGAAAAAATCACCGCTATCGTGCTATCGCAGGAAACCAAACCTTTAAGAATTTGTACAGACACTATTTTGTTCTGTTTTTAGTTCTATTTAAAATTTCCGTCAGTTATTTCTCTGTGAAAGACTCATAATTTCTTCTTCCAGCATAAGCATTTTATATCGTTTTTGTTCCTTACATAACCCCTGTTTATATGAATTCAAGAAGCGGTTGCTAAAAGAAATATATGGAGAATTATAAACAGGACGGTTAACTGATGATAAATACCTAAAGAAGAGATAAGTCTATTAAAAATGATAAAGTATAATTCATGGCATTATAATTAAACGCCAAAACGGAATTAAAAATAAAGGATGGTGTAATCTAAAAATGGTTTTAGTAATTATCTGCTGCAGGCTACAGGATTTAATAATTTCTTCGCAATCAGTTCTGTATTTTAATTGACATCTTTTTTCTGTGATAGTGTGCCCTTTTTTATGCATATTTTCTTGCGATTTTTCGGTGTATATATAATTGTTTGGGATAATCAATCATGGGCTTAAGTTTTTAAAGTCGAGTTAACAACCCTTTGCGAGTGTAAACTAATTTGTTTTTTGTTATTTGAACAAAAAGGAAAGAAGTGTGTCCTTTGTTATGAGACACAATTACCGCACTTAATTTTTTTTTTAATTGACCAGAATTGTAAATTTCATACATACGTTTATTTGGCTTATTTTATTTGTATTATTTCTATTTCATGTTATTAATTTTATTTAGACTAAAAAAAAAGAAAAAAAAAATAAATAAATAAATAAAAAAAAGTAAAATACTAAAAATAATATAAGTTAAAATTAAAGTCTTATTTCCTAATTAAATAAATTTTACAACAAATTTACAATAATTTCTTAAAACCTGAGATCACATGCGTACAACATACATACAACAAACACACTAAAAGAAAAAAAAAATAAATACAATTTAATGATAAAAAGGAAAAAACACAAACACTCTCTCTCTCTCTCTCATTCATTCTCAAAAGCACATCATAATTTCTTCCATAGAATTACAATTAAACAAATAAAATTTTAATATTAAATACTATGAATTTTGGTTATTGCTATTGATGACAACCCAGCTATCATCTGGCACTACATCATTATTATATTGGCTATTGAATTCTACACGATTGGGTTCCTCAGCCATTTGGCGGGCACTTTTAAAATTGTTGTATAACTCCAACAGTTCTTGCTTAAAATGGAGAGGAAAAAATAAAAATATAAATTGATAAAGATAATTAAAAGATTTATTTTTGTTAACTTACTTTATCTTTTAATTTTTGTAATAATTCTTCCTTTTCCTTTTGCTCTTCTGGATCCATTTGCTGCAGTATTTTCGTTCTGAGCTCTTGAGAAAAATAAAGTTTCGTTTCTACTCTTAAATACTCTTTGGCTAAACGACTGTGATCGGCATAGATCTCTTGCGATTCCTGATTATCTGGTATGGGTGGTTCGGGTTGTAATTCCAGATCTAACATTTCATGCCAGGACTGTCCATTATCTTCATCCTCATCAGGATCGGTGTCACCCGACTCGATATTAGGTTTTGGAGGTTCGGTTGTGTTTATAATGGGTTTAATTTCTTTGGCATCACTTTTAGCTACAAGAGAAGGAATAAAGGTTTTTTTTTAGAAAAAATTTCGCTGTGAAAAATTGTGTTTCCTTAGAAAGGAGAATAATATTCCAATACAACGAGACAAATATATGCATGTGGGAAAGTTTTTCTAACAAACATATTTTAACAAGAAATTACAGCAAAAAGTTTTAAGTCGAAAAATATGTACAGTGAACTCGCAGAAACGTGAACACCCAGTAACATGAACATCCAAAAACATGAACATTTTTTTTTCTTACATTGACTACTCTAAAACGTGAACAAAGGCTGAAGGTTCTAAAACGTGAACTTTTTATCGAACGTTAAAATTCAATTTTGTAAGCTTATTTAAACATTTTGGGATCCCTTTTGTTTGGGTACGGTTTTCCGTCGACCCTCGTCAAATTTGGTTTGTGAACAAACCGGTTTCGGCCGTTTGCCATCTTCAGTGTTATTTTCGTACTAGTTGGGTTCTATTGTCAGTTGTGTTTATATAGTTCGTGTCTCCCTTCGTGTTATTGCGTTCGTCACTTCCTGTCTTTTTTGCCTGCACCTCTCTCTCCTTTTGCGTTTGTCTCTTTTTACCTAATTTGTCGCTCCCTTTTTCATTCGTCTTTTTTTTAACTAAATCCTTTTACGATCATGCTTGTTGTCCGTTTTTGTTTATGTGTGAACCTATTGGGTTTTTTTTCTTTTTTTTTATGTGACATAATAATCTGTAATTGTACGTTTATGATGTTCTTTATTGCTTTGGTCTTGTGCACCTGCGTAACGTTTTTGTGTTGGTGTAGTGTTTGTTTTCCTGTAAAAATGTTTCAACGGTTCAAATATTGTGTCCGAAGCAGTGTTTATTTGCCCATTTATTATTCGTCCGTCAAATTTTTTTTGTTTGTATATTTTAATGTTCTCCAATACATTTAGTCTCCTTCCTTTGTGCTGTGTATGAAGCAGTTTAACCGTTGTCTTTATATGTCCTGGTGTACATTTGTTGTCAAATATATGGTCCGCAAAGTCCGATCCTGAAGTTGATCTTGGTTCTCGTAGTTTTCCGTTATAGTCTCTAATGTGTTCCCTGGGATCCCCCGCAGAAGAATCTCGTAGTTTGTTTGTTGTAAACAACTTCTGTTGCAGAGTAAGTAGTTTTGGTATTACCGCGGCAGTTCTACTGGAAGCATCTCTCTGTGCTGACTATGCATATAAAGAATATAAACAAGTGATCTCTAAAAATATTTTTATTGAAAATATGTCTAATAAAAAACCAAAAGTATTAACTCTTCAAGAAAAGTCAGATATTTTAGAGCTTTAATGGAAAGGTTCACCTGTAACTGGTTTGTCGAAAAAGTATATCGTCAAATCGACGATTTTTTCAATAGAAAACAACAAAGATGCAATTTTGAAATGTGTTAATAATACATTTTCGGGGCCTGGAAAACGGAAAACACTGCATTCTTCAGAGCTTCCAAAAATGGAAAGGTCTCTGTACTAATTTAGAAATTAGTATCTTAGAAATCCTTTTGCAACCCATAGTAGCATAGTACTTATACTAAAATATGGCAGAAACTTACAAAAAGTAGAATCAAAACATGTCTCAAAGGTGAAAAATAACGTACTTTATTTTAAATTAAATAAAAGATAAAGAGACTAAAATATGTTATAGGAAAAATGCAATCTAAAACGTGAACAAAATCGAAAACGTGAACACCCTCGGTAAAAATTAGTTCACGTTTCTGCGAGATCATTCTATTACATTATTTGTGGTAATTCCTTCTGATTATTGTTTTAAATAAATATTTGTTATTGTTATGTTGTATGAAAGGATACGGAGAGTAAAAGTATAAGATCGTGACAAATTAAAATTAACAAAAGAAAAAAAAATTATTTACTTTATAAATAAATAAATATTTTATGATATTCACCAACGAATATAAAATAATTTTTTACAAAAAACTTGACTCCAAAACAGAAAGTTGGACACCTTTTAATTTTCAACTTAATACATATTGTTATATAAATACATGTCTTAACTTTGAGTTGGCTGCACTTTTTTCAACTGGCGATCATTGTGTCAGCAGTGAAGTGATTCATGGTTATAAGTTGTTTAACTTTTTTTTTTATTCATATTTAGTTTGGTTTGACATTTCAACATGACAATAGACTGACGTTTGAACAAAACTTCGAAATTGTGCAAATTGGGCCCAAAACAAGCTCGCTGTTGATCGCGATTTTCATAAGCGAATTTTTGTTTAGTGATGAAGATTACTTTAATTTAAATGGGTGCTCCAATAATTTAAACTGGCGCATTTAGAGTGATAATAATCCTCATATGTAATCTGAGACACACCATTGCACCCAGAAAAACTAACTGTTTGATGCGCTTTATGCACTCGTGAAGTTATTGGCCTGCACTTCCATGCGTTTGATGGACGTCCATGCGTTTGATGGACGTATAGCTATGAAAGCAGGGGTGCTTTGTGCAAGTTTCAGTTGTTTATTTGTAATGATTTAAAAGATAATGTTATATATGCCAAATTACGTAATAACGGGTCTTATGATAGGTTACTTAATTCACGGCAGTTAATTTCTATTATGGGAAGCTTTAGCCCCTGTAGGCAAGTAGGTAGTGTACTAGCTTGTCATTATGGTGGTTGTAGGTTCGATTCCCAACGAAGACCATGGTTTTTTTTCACTACAAAAATAAAAATTGACTGTCGGTGGGGCTGCTCAGCGATGAAGGCATAGTAACTGGTCGCTGTGCTGTCTTTATACGGCAGTTAATTTCCGACTATCCTTCTACTTTCACCACCTGTTTCATCTCATCTCTATTCCTTTCCTAAAGAATGTAGCACGGTATTTGACTAAATAGGCATTGTTGCCTGAAGTGTTACTTCTCTTTAAAAAAAGCTTTAGTAATCGATTTTTGTTTAAATTTTATGTGGATGGTCGTTAGGTTTAATTGATATGCAAAAAAAACATGTGGGCTTTATGGAACACCCTTAAATATTTAAATTTATGAATTTTTTTAAATCAGGCCCATCATCAGCTTCTGAAAAAATCCAGATCGTTTCATTAAAAACTGAGTTCGAGAGAACAAACATAAAAAGAGGGACGAATAAAATGAAATGGATTATTGGAACACATTTCGCTCAAGCACTGGAGTTTCATAAATGTTTTATAAAAATTCCATATTCTTAGGCCGAGAAATTAGTTGACTCATTTTTGAATTATTTGGTCGTGCTTACGCACATACAAAATAACTATTTTCAATTGAAAAATTATATTTTGCAATTAAAATTCTTCGATATTTAATGCAAAAACAAAGGAACAGAAAATTAAACGAATATTTAAAACAGTCAACATTGCAAAAAAAAACACAAAAAAAAAAATAAAAACAAAAGCAAAAGAAAAAGAATTCTTGTGTTTTTGCATTTGCGCACGTTGCTCTTTGTGCTTTAAAATTTTTAATTCATTAACTGCTGTTTTTTTTTTTATTAAGTCTTTTCAATGCATAATGACGGACGAATTTCCAATAAAAACTCTGATTAAAAAACTAAATTTTCTATTAATGCTGTGTTGTACATTTACCATTTTCAATGTTGTTGTTTTTTTATATATCGCACCCTAAATACAAAAGGGTCACAACTCAAAATTGTTAAATTTTCGCAACTCAAAATAATTCTCTTTAGTTCATCGTGCAGAAGCAACTCACTTAACACAAAAATAGACACCAACTGTTTTTTTTCCAGTTAAAGAAGATGTGAAAGAAGTTAATTAGAAATGTTTGCTCTGAAATAATTTATGAAAAAAAATCAGTTTTGAAAAATTATGTATTTAGGGTGCGATATATAAAAATTGATGTTTGTTGGTTGAAAAGTGATAAATTTCTACATCGCTCAACTGATCGTGATGAAACTTGACATGTATAAATAATTTTTTATAGAAAAAGTTTTTCGACTATCAATGTTTCTGTAAATCGTCACTAGATGGCGTAAAATTAATTTCGAAGGCAGTAGAAAATAATTAGTGAATTTTACAATCCTCAATAATAACAAATTGTGATTGTGACTTTGACAGTGATTAGTTATTGGTGAGGGAATATAGCCGAAGTTCCTCTCTGCAACATCGGAAAACATCAAGAAACTTGCCAACTCATCATTTGGGATGAATGTACAATGGCTCACAAAAAAGCGCTTGAAGCAGTTGATCGTACTCAATTCCAAGAAAATCAACACCTAATAGATGGAGCTCTGATACTGCTTGCCTGTCATTCCAAGATCAACACCAGCAGATGAGCTGAACGCATGCTTGACGAAATCAGCTCTCTGGAGACATGTGAAGAAAATTACACTGTCGACCAATATGCGTGTGCATTTACATGGATATGTTTCTGCACAAACATTTTCCAAGCAGCTTTTGAATATGGGACGACGGCAAAATTCAGGTTGATCCTGAACACACGAGATATCGTTTCTACCTTCAGGCATCAATTGCAGATCTTGAAAAGGTAGCTTTTCCGCATATTGCCAACCGGCTTTTCGAACGAGCTATCTTAGCTCCGTCAATCGCATAAATCATAAGATTTAAATGAAAACTCCTGGAGCGGTCACGCAATACAAATCCATAGAAGCATTCACAGAAGATGACCAAGCTGTCAATTATCCAGTCGAATTTGTTAATTCATTAGAGCCTCTTGGAATGCTATTGAAAGTTGGCTTGCCAATATTGCTTCTTCGGAATCTCAACACGCCCAAGTTGTGCAACGGAATCAGAGTTTACGTAAAAAAAGTTGATGCCAAATGTGATTGAAGCAGGAGAGGATGTGTTTATTCCGCGTGGCAAATGTAAAGGAGTGGATGTGCTCAATCCGCACATTCCAATGATCCCCACTGATTTGCCCTTCACATTCAAGCGACTTCAGTTTCCCGTGCGTTTCACTTTCGCAATGACAATTAATAAATTCCAAGGACAGTCGTTGCGAGTTGCCAGTTTGCATTTAGAAAATCCATGTTTTCTCATGGTTAAATCTACGTTGCTTGCTCCCGAGTTGGAATGCCAAACGGGAAGACCAAAAATATTTTGTATCCACTCGCGTTACGATATATTAGTTTTATTATCATTTTATCCTTTCATCATATAGCAAAAATATTTTTCATTAATATTCTTTCAAATACATTGCTATTAATAAAATCTATATATTTTTTCATCAATTCTGTATGACTCATCTTTAATTTTTCCCCAGCAAATGCTAGACTTAATTTTCGAGCGCATAAGAGGCGTATAAATTTTCATAAAAATCCTTTTAGTCATAGTTTGAGTTTTGAACTTAATTTTCCATATGAAAAAAAAAATCCTTAAAGAAATCACAGGCAGGTTGCACAGAAAATCAATAACAGCATTAACGTTAAAGACGATATTTTTTCAATATCCTTACAGTACAACCTCGTCGTGGCATTTATTTTAAAAAACATATTCTATAAAATATAAATTACTGATTGAAATGATTGTTAAGTTAAATTTCTAGTTGGCATCAAGGAAATATGTGAATAAGAAATTAAAATTGGACATAAATTTATATATGAAAATGATAAATCCAAGATGGCTCCGACTCGAGAATAGATGGGGATGTGTGGTTGAATCTTTCACTTGATTATAGTTTGTTCGCAGTAATCCTTAAAAATAAAGACTAAGAGGTGAAGGCCATAACAGTGCTAATGTTCTAATGCTATTTACCTATTATTTGTTACGAGGGTTGGTCAATAAGTCAGTTAGTTTTTGAATTTCCACCACATAAATATTGTATTTTGCGGGGAAGTCTGATAACCTTCTTTCATTTGAAGAACACGGCGCCTGAAAGTTATCTATTATTGGTAGAAGCTTACGATCCACATGCACTAAAAAAAAAACAAGCAAGCATTACTTGGCGACAATTGTTGTCAAATGCAAGATGAACTTGCATTATCATTGGGAGTTGCACAGCAATCAATTTCTTTACGTTTAAAAGCATATGAATTAAAGCCGAGAGACGCTGAAAGGCGATTTTTTATATCGGGAACGATGCTTGAACACTACACAAGAAAGTAATTTTTGCATTGTTACTTGTGATGAAAAATGGACACATTACGATAACCCTAAGCGCAAAAAGGTACATTTAAAACCCGGCCAACCACCTAAAACCGAATATCCATGACGCCAAGGCTCTGTATTTGATGCGATACGAAGGGTTTTGTATTACGACCTGTTGAAATCGAGTCACAGAGGAGATGTACCGAAGACAATCGTTTTAACAGAGCAATCAACGAGAAATGATCAGAATATTCGTCTAGACACGAGGCCATATTTTTCCATCATAAAGCTAGGTCATATGTTGCAAAACGGATCAAAAACAATTTGGAAATTAGTGTATGGAAAGTTTTGATTCACCCGCCTAATAGGCCAGACCTTGGCCCTTCTGACTTCTATTTGTTTCGACCGATGCAGAACGCTCTTATTGGAGTATGATTTCCTTTAAAATAGGGTATCAGGAATTGTTTTGATTCATTATTTACCTAAAAACCGGAACAGCTCTTTTGACACGGAAGCTCTATATTATCAGAAAGATGGGAAAAAGTAGTGGCTAACGGTGGGAAAAATTCTGAACAATGCATCAATTGATTTTGTTATAATAATAAATGCATTTTGCAAGTAAAAAATCGACATTATTAACTTGTATGCCTAATTAAAATGACAACATTACTCCTGTTAAAGTGAAAGTGAATTTCGTCCTGTTTGGTTTCCAGTGGCTTGTAGTGGATCCACGCTATGCATTTTCTTCTCAAAACGAGCGGTAATTTAAAATGAATACCAAAGTCAATTGACAGTTTTTTGTTGACAGGAGCAGTGTTGCTATTTCAATTAAAAAACGGAAAATTAAAAAAGTGATGGACTTATTTAACCACCCTTCTGTACCTGTTGTTTCTTTCAAATTGTTATTAACGACATGTTTGATTACTGTCAATACGTATTTGGTTTTTTATAAGAAAGTTTGTTGTTCATATTTATCGCATAATATAAAACAAATAAGGTAATTTTTCTATATTCAGGTAAATACTATGGTCACTGGGTGTTTGTTGGATTTGAAAGTGCTTGGCAACCATCCCTAAAAAAACAGCCAGCACCGATGCGAAACAAACTCATAATCAATATTAATGAGATTGGAAAGTTTTAAGATACCAAAAATTTTGTTACTTTAAGCGCTGCTAGTTGATTATGATTAGTTTTTAATTTTAAGCAATAGAAAAATCTGATGTAGAAAAACTTATAACTAAATCTAGTTATAACTATCTAATATATAATTAATGTATATTTCTATAAGTAAATTGTTTTTTTAATTCTTACTGTAAATAATCCAACAATTGCCTAAATCCCTCTGTTTTGAGGACATGATGGTGGAAGATTCACTCATTTTCAAATATTTTTTTAAAGTACTAAAAACTTTTTTAACTTTAGTTTTTGATGCAACACTATTTTTTATTGTCACAATTCTAAAATTTATAAATTTTATATTTATTTTCTTTTTAATTTTTTTTATTTACAAAATTTGTTCAAAACATATTTTGTGTTAAATTTGAAAACATTATTTATGTCACATTACATTATATTTGAAATAACATGCTATATTCTACATTTAAGTTTCATTTACGATTTTATCATTTGTTGATTAATTATTTATAATTAAATGAAAGATTTAAAAATTTTACACAATCATTTTTTTCTCAGAAAAATTCTAAACTAATTTGTCATAATTTTTAAGCAAAAACATATGATTTTTTAAACATTTTTAATGCACAATAAATATCCGAATTAATTAAAATTTTTCATTAATTTGTGTTAAGTGAAATATCGGAACAATGTCGATAAAACGCGCTTTATTAAAAATCTATTAACTCGAGTGCTTATGAAATTGTACTATTTTGTTAAATCTTCAATTTATAGGCAGCATCCCCAAGAGATCCCAAATTATTAAATGAGCAAAAATGAGTGTATAAAGAGAAAACACAAACAAAACATAACAAAAACAATAGCAGGGATGGTGAATTCACTACAGTTGTACTTTTTTTTGGTACAATTATGATTTATGGTAACATTCCAATGACCGCCTGCCACAATGCAATTTTTGTATCTGTACTTAATAAGTGGAAATATTGAAAGTTTCTATTTAACCGATAACAAAGAAGGTAAGGTTAACTATTCTTACGTATTTTTTAGTGTTTATTTCTTTACAAAACGTTTTTAAATAATTTTAAAATGTCTTTTTATTTTGGAAAGGTTATGCTTATGGAATGATTCTATTGCAAAAACTTGAAACATTTTTTTTTCAAGTTAGGATAAGATAAGATCTGTTCTATTCTCAGTATGAGATTTTTCAAGTTTTCTGAATGTATTCAAGCCCTAATAAAGTTTATATAGAATTGAGTTGGATTGTACTAAAAAATATGGGTTCTAGACCCATTAAAGCATAATAGATATTAACCGCTTTATATATTATTTACATAAATAAAAATGAAATTATGTCTGTTTAGCATATAACTTGAAAGGGTTTGACCGTTTCCGGCAAAGTTTTGTTTTTAAATGTCTGTTATACTCTGATAAGAGTTTTTATGGAGCGAAATATTTTAAAAGTTGCTTTACAGTTGAAACACTGAAATTGTGTTTTTCTATATGATTTTAATTTTTTTTTTATAATTTCCGTTCAAACTTAGTACGAATAACGTCTTAAGAAAATATGCATTACAAAGTTCAATTGTCCATGTCCATTTTGACAATCACATTTTCGGCATACCTAATATACGATTTTTTTATTATTGTTAGATATGACAATGTCTGCCGAGACGACTTGTAATAATAAATACTTAATGTAAAAACATCACAGTAAATAATACAAAGGAATTGTAGACATTGATACATATTATGTAAAATCCAAAAGGTTGTTTTACAATTCAGTTTCACATCTCTGTAAGAATAAAATAATAATGAGACAATATTTGAATTGGTGAGCAAGGGTGAGAGAAAGACAATATCAGAGATATATATTTTGCATAAAACAAAAATGATCATTGACATACATACATACATCCAAATATATTTCTTGTGCTTTTCAAAATAATGATTACATATTTTTCGCTTGAAAACCTTTAGAATAGTTTATTTTTAACTCTTAACAAATTACCTAAAACTCGTTATTTAGAATGTACAAAATAGAGTTACAACACAAGTTCAATGTGTAAACATGTGCCTTTTACCTAAAAAAAAAACAATTTAAGGAATTTTTTTTGAGCATAAATTTGTGTTTGCATGCTATTTTTCGCTTACACAGTGGTGTGACAGTAAACAAATAGCAATTCTTAATAGCAAGAAATTCGTTAGAGGTAAAAGAGGTTTAGCAAATATAATAAATAGCATATATCTCATGGATTTTCTCTTAAATAAAAAATTTTCATTTTGAAAGTCATTCGAAAAATAAGTGTGTGGTCTAAGTTGAAGCCCTTTACAAATTTCTCTAATGTGAAATGTATGTAGTAAAAGAACATATTCAAGAGACAGTTTTGAATGTTATCTATTATTTTCATTACACACTTTCTAAGAAATATTTTTTATGTAGGCAGAGATAAAATCAGACAGAAATTTAATTGGTAAATTATTAAATTTAAAAAAAAACTTTCTTTCTTTGGCTAAATTTAAACAAATTTTACAAGTCCGTAAAAACAGTGGTGAAAACTACCTTTCGAAAATTTTTAACAGGGCTATAGCATGTCCGAATCTTTCATCTATGTCATCGATATACTTAAAGAAATTAATGAAAAAGTGTAGCCGAAGTGGATGTTGCAAACATGCTCTCTGCCTACTCCAGACGCTTCTAAGGAACTATAAATATTATACGAACAAAAAAACCAGCAGTTTGGGCACAACTTTTTCTAACGAAAATTAAGACAATGAGTTATAATAAATTTATAATCAAAGGAGAGTTTATGTTGTTTTAATGATCTCGAAGATCACAATTTTAATAAAATTTCGGTTAAAATAATTTAATTGGTAAATTATTAAATTTAAAAAAAAACTTTCTTTCTTTGGCTAAATTTAAACAAATTTTACAAGTCCGTAAAAACAGTGGTGAAAACTACCTTTCGAAAATTTTTAACAGGGCTATAGGATGTCAAGTATATCTATGTCATCGATATACTTGAAGAAATTAATGAAAAGTGTAGCAGAAACAAACATGCAAACATGATCTCTGCCTACTCCAGACGCTTCTAGGGAACTATAAATATTATACGAGCAAAAATAACAGCAGTTTGGGTACAATTTCTTCTAACGAAAATTAAGACAATGAGTTATAATAAATTTATAATCAAAGGAGAGTTCATGTTGTTTTAATGATCTCGAAGATCACAATTTTAATAAAATTTCGGCTAAAATAATTTACTTTCTTGAGTGAGTAAAACAACAAAAGATTTTGTTAGAAGTGTTTTAAAATTGTAACGCGTTAGTGGGTGTTGTGAGGGTTTATAGTGAAATATTTTTTGGTCGTGAACACGTTTAAATTGCTGTGAGCAATGATTTATATTTTCGTTCAAATGCATGATCAAAAATTCATTTTAAGAGAACGCGCGAATAAAGTTTGAAATATGTAAAAATTTTACACCAAAAAATTTAAAAATATTGTCTTCATTGCTTCAATGGGGTCTTGATGACTAACTTATTTAAATTCTCAGCATAACTTCTTGTATCTTTTGTTTTCATTGTTGTTTAATTTTGTACTTCTCTTTATTTTTTGAAATTTGATTTCTTTTTCCGTAATTTCATAAGCACCTAAGCCAATGACATTATCATGCATCCAAATTTTATTGTGCTATAACTCTTACAAAATGTCTTTGATTTTGCTTTTAAGTGTGTTTAGTATTTTAAGCAATTATTGATTTTATGCCTACGAGGGTTGTTTGAGTACATAAGTAACCCCCGTGACTAAAAATTTTTATTGAGAGGCAGGCTCCCAAAAATCGTAAGCAAGAAACTATATTTGTCGGTACCTCTGCATGGGTCTGTTCATAATTACAGCGAATTTAAACAGAATAACATTTTTGAAGTTGTTTACATACAGTGAGTCACAAAAGTCTCGATATCCGCTAATTTTTTCATGAAATGTTATTGTAATATAAAAGGTTTGTGAGAGATAAATAATATAGTTCAAGGTTTTTATTTATCACTCTGTTACTTATAATTAAAAAAGGAATAATTATTAAAAAAATTATTAAAAAATTATTAAAAAAAATTATTAAAAACAGGATTTCAAAAAACACATAAAATATGATTTAACTTAAAAAATTCAGTCCAAAAGTCATGGTACCATTAATTAAATTTAAGCAAAATAATAAATTTTTAAGATAAACGTTGCAAGTTTTACTAGCTTAATACTTCGTAGGATTTCCTTTTAATTTTATTCTGACATAGAATGTAAAAGTTTTCCCGTTAAATCAAGTGAAATTTTCTTCCATTCTTCGGCAGAGGTGCCTTCAGGCCAATTATGTATCTAATTTCATGTTTTCTGATCTGCTTTTTCAAATAGTCCCACAGATGTTCTATTAGGTTGTGATCAGGACTTTGGGAAGGGGTTTAAAGTATATGAGGAGTATTATAGATGATCCACATTTTAACAACGCCAGATTTATATTTTGGGTCATTTTCTTGCTGGAAGTAAAATCGATCAACAACTCCCAGTTTTTCTGCGCTTTGGCGTAAATTATTTTTTAATATGTTTAAATAAACCTCTTTCGTCATAATTTCGTCGATTATGACCAAGTTACCAATAACTGCAACTGACATGCACCCTCACACTATGACGCCTCCGCTTCCATGTTTCACTGTCTTGCAAGTATTTTTGGGTTAAGTTCGTCTCTTGATTTCCTCCATATCCGTTGCCTTCCGTCAGAGCCAAATATATTATATTTTGACTCATCGGAAAAAACAACTTCCCAATAATTGATTTCTCTATTAACATACATTTTTGCAAAATCTAGACGTTGTTTTCTATTTCTTTCGTTGACAAGCGGTTTTTTACGAGCTATTTGTGACTGATAACTAACAATTTTAACAGTCCTACGAACTGTATCTGCAGAATCATTTTTATTAAATAAATGTTAAAGATTCAACACAATTTTTGTCGCCCTTTCAAAAGGATTATTCTTGTTTATTGAAACAACAGTGCGCCTTTCTTTTACAGTAAATTTTCTAGGACGTCCGCTTCTGGACTTAGTCTCTACTCTTTTTTCTTTCAGGAAGCGGTTTATCAATTTTTGTACTGTTGATTTTGACCACCCAATCATTTTTGCAATTTCATTATAAGACTTGCCGTGGTTGTGGTAATTTATTATTATTTCACGTTGTTCAAAGGATAATTATGTTCTAGGCATATTTACGTTAGCAAAACATTAAATTTACATAAGTTATCAGTCTTTAATTCACTTTTAAACTAGATAATAATCTTCAGAGAAATGTATTCTGATGCTAGCGTAGAATAACGTCAATAACCGTTTGGACCACAGATGCATATTTAGCAGAGATGCAAATATTAGTAAAGGGTACCATGAGTTTTGGGCCGATGATTTAGTGTAAATTTAACTTCCTTAGTTTATAGTTTGGTGACTCACTGTAAGTTTATCACTTGCTTTATTTTCGCAAATATGAGTTAAATGGTTGCTATAAAATTTAATTATTATTTTACCTCTTTTAATTCAATTTTAATAGAATTTGATTTTAATGATAAAACATCTCATAAATATAAAGCTAAGAAAAATTTATAGTTTTCTTTCCCCAAAGAATTTTAAAATGTTTCTAGTATTAAATTCGTTACACAAAATATTAAATAAAACGAACAACGTGTCTGTTAAAGGCGTCAGTATGACTATTGACGCGACATGTTTACTTCTAACATTAAGTCGTAAGAAACTAAAAATTGATTTTAATTTTGGGGTTTTTCTTTGTGTTTCTTTTTTTAATTATTTGTTTCAAGCAATTAAATCTAGTAAAAATATACAAATTATAAAGCTTATTTAGACAAAAATAATCTTTAGTAAATAAATAAAAGATTTATGTTTAAGTTCAATGAAATCTATAAATTTTGCTTGCGGGCATCCCCCTCAAAAGAAATAAAAAGCAACTTGTAACCATTATGTGTTGCCAGAGAAGGGATTATGTACAAATAAATAGTATTTTTTTTATTAAAAAACTGTTGTTAGTTAAAAATGTAATAAGAAAATTTTACACAAGGTTTTAGAATTGTAATTACAATTCAAAATTTGCAAGATATATGAAAATGTAACTTGTACGGATTTTCCGTTAAAACTTTAATATTTAATATAAAGTTTCAATGTGTTATTGGTTTCTTTGTTATATGAAAAATATTTTTTGCTTTTATAAAATTTGAATAAACGATGATCTGGTTTAATCGACAATTGAAGTAATTAGCTTTGAGTATAAAATGTTACACAGAATGTAATGACACGATTTACCTTCTTATCCTTCTGTCTTGCTATTAGCGAAGCTTTAGTCAGCCAGAATAGTGACTATCCATATAATTTCTTAAAGATTTAGCGATTTAGCATATGCACAACATTATGCTGCACCTGATTAATTTTCTTTCTTTAAATTAATTGTATATAACAGCGAACTTATGCCTGACTGGAAATTAATTTTGAAAAAATATTTTTTATTACATTTTTATATTTATTAAAATATTATGCCCACTATAAATCTATAAAAGTATAAAAATTTAAGAAATAAAACCTCAGTACAATTTTAACTTTTTCATATCAAATTTGTTGCTATAGAAATGGAAAGTTAATTTTTTATGATGCCATCAAGGTAAAAAATCATAAGGTGAAAAATCACAAGATCTGGGTAAAAACTGAGGGAACCAGTTTTTGACATAACGTCATTCACAAACATTTTCTTCTATTAATCGATTATGATTGTGGGTGTACGGCCGATTAACTGCCTTGTCAACAGTCAAAAACAGTAGGAAAGAAATTCATTCATTAATTTAGAGCTGTATAGGGAAAATTTACTTTAGCGAAATTTTCCTAAAACTAAACCTCTCTGTTAAATTATTTTCAAACACTAAACTATGAATTGTAGGCTCTAAATTTTGCACTCTGTATTGATTTGAATTGATAAAATTTTAACATCGAAATCTTCATTGGATTTAGTTAATATCCTTAATGCTCGGCCTGTCTGTTTATCCAAATAAGTATGTAATGGTGTTTTTTTTTAATAGAGGTATAGAACTTTAAGTTAGCAACACTTTTTTGAATGGCAGCCGTTTTGCCAGCTGTCAGTTAATTTATGTTTAATTCGGTTAGCCATTTCAACATGAATAGAATGAAACCTGAACAACGCTTCTTAATTGTGCAAATATATTTTGAAAATCATGGCTCTGTTCAAAATAGCCAACCCTGATTTTTTAAGCGAATTTAGTTTAGAGATGGAGCCCACTGTTTGAATAGAAATATTAGTAAACAAAACTGCTGCATTTGGAATGATAATAATCCTTAAGTGTATGTAGAGGCACAGTTTGTTACATTTAGAAAAAAAATACTATTTGGTGTGCTTTATGGGCTGGTGGTAGGTATCATTCGTCCGCACTTTTTTAAAAATGACGCTGATCAGATTATTATAGTCAATGGTGACAGCTATAGAGCCCTGATTATTGACTTTTTCGTTTATAAATTGAACAATCATGATATGCAACAATTGACCATTAGGAGAACAACATTCCTCGCCACAAACGTTGGAAAGTCATAAAATTGGAGCTCCAGATTACACTACATCCGAGCCAGCCATGGTGGTCATAAGCTATATGTAAGTATATATATTTAAATTACAATGCCAGAAAGTAAATTTGATGTAAATTCAAAAAATTTATCTTTATTTTATTCCATTTAATCTATACTTCTATAAAAAATACCCTATATAAGTAAACGTATATTCTACAAAATATTTATACAAAACTCAACAAATTTTTTTTAAAATCTAATAATAAAACTACAAATAAAAATAACAAAAAAAATCTAAACAAAACGAATAAAATTTTTAATAAAACGAAATAAAAGTGAAAATGACTGGCTGTATGAATCATGCAGCAGAATTTTTCTTTTTCACATTCTATTAATCTTCCTTGTCAGTATCCGTGAGTATATATGTATATGTCATATATGTGTATATGTATTAGTTAGCATTGTGTGCTCGTTTTATTTATCGAGTATGCTGAGGCAATTGTATGCGAATACATTTTTCACTTTAAAATTCGATTTATTCAGAATTGTAGACTCAAAATGTTTCTATAAAATTTTATGAAATAATGTATGATCATATTAATTTGTTTTTTTTTTTTTTGTTAATTTGTTGTCATTATGATTTGTTTGATATTCAGGTGAAAAACTTTTGTTTTAATTTGTTGTGCTACAGCAATATATAATAGTTGATTAAAAACAACATGAAACATTTTTCTTTAAGTCATATCTTTTGAACCGCTACAGGCACTCATTTGAAACTTGTACACGATGTGAACTTCCTTCTACGTCTGTTATTACGTTACGTATGGATATATTTTCTTTATTACTTTCTGTTATTGGGAGCTATAATGATACTAACTTTGTTATCTGGTTGTACGTTATCGTTAAAAGGTCATAGACTTCCATAATTAAAATTTGGACATTATTTATTCCTGCTTTCTCAGTTGCATATATTAGTACTAGAAAAAAGGATACACAAGTTTTGGCGAAATTCACTGTTTGCTCATGTATACCTGGTACAGCTTGTAGGTATGGTAATTTCTCGTTTAATTCACAACGCAACAACAAAATGGAAACATTTTTAATTACTGTTTCAATTTGTTACATACTTAGGGGTAATATGTGGGAGGACGTTGGTAGTATAACAAAACTGATAATACCAAATTAGTCTCGAAGGGAACATGTTTAATCACGAAATTTCATAAGTATCTGGCAGTTATGAAATAAATTTATTCCATTCTTTGCTGTTTTTTTTTGCAGAAAATATAAAATTAATTTTATTGTTTAAATTAAAAAACATGGAAAGTCTTTTTATATAAAAAATATTTTATTTGTAATATTTCCCCACAGAAAAGAAAAATGTATAAATAATCAATTAATGAAAAATTTCTGGCAAACAAATTTGTTTCACATTTTTTTCAAAACAAATTTTGACATTTTTGTCAAACAAATTTTGACATTTTATTGTCAAACAAATTTCTTTTTAATTTCGTTTATTTGTAACTATGTGCGTGTGCGTTTAACTGGTAGATAATTTTTTTAAAAATTATTTTGTTAAGAGTTCCCATCGAAGTGGGGTCATTATGGATCTCATGACACTGTAACTAATTTGAAGTCTACAAGCAGAAAAATTATCTCTGGGATTGAATTTGAAGTTTGTTGAGATACATATTCCAGATAGATCATATAACAAGTGTAGATCGTAAACTAAGATCTAGACTTGAAACTTATAGAAAACAGTTGAAATCGTAATATATTTAAAATATTTTTTAAATTTATGTATGATTCATGAATTCCGCCAAAAATAAAATAATAATATTATTTACAATAAATTTTATTTTATTTTAATTCAATAAGCCAAACTAAGAAGTTTTGAGGGTTCTGTGTCCAAATTGTTCAATTTATCAAATAAATACAATGAAAATATTGCATTGAAAACAATTTTTAATTTATTTCACTGCCAGACATTTAAATTAATTTTATTAATATTTTTTTCAAAAAATGTGTGAAAATCGATTTAAGAAATTAAATGGTTCATTATAGTATGTTTTAAGCATAACGAAATAATATGAAAAAATGTATAAATTAATTATTTACTATTATTAACAAAATGATTTTGTTTTCTTTTGTTTTATAAAGAAATTACGTTTACATTTTTCTATACACTGATAAACGGCAGTAATTAAATAACTTATGTTTCTAATTATTTCTTTTTTTGTTGGCCGAAATATATATATATATATATTTATATATTTTTATATCTTAGAAAATGTACTTATCAATATTTACCAAAAACAATTATTTTGTAAAATTAATTATTTCTACATCTTGTTGAGAAAATCTGTACTCAACTCATTATTTATAAAAATGTTTTTCTTTTCAAGTTTAGTGTAAAAAAATAATTAATTTATTTTTCTTGAAATTGCAAATTTTATAATTGTACCGATGCTATATTAACATTTTTGTCTTTCGTTATGAGAAATTATTTATAACGAGAAGCATTAAGGCGAAAAATACAAGACAAAAAAAAAAAAAAAAGAAGAAATTCATAGATCATTAAGACGTATTTAACGGTTTATGACTTTTCTTATAGTTAATTTAGTTTTAATACTTGTACTCAAGGGTTGAAATAATTATAAAATTATTATTTCTTTTAAACTTTTCGTTTGCTCAATTAAAAATTTGTGAACGAATGCCGGTTGCCATAGGTTGCAGAAATATGAAACCTATACCAGCCAAAGGGATAAGTCGCAGTTTAGAAGATTTTCGAAATTGGACATTACAAAACGATCAGTGCCAATTGTTGGCCTTTGAACCATCTTATTAAAGAGTTTCTATTGGAAAAAAGTTATGAAAGTATTTTTTTGTTACTATATTTTTTGTAATGATACTTTTTTATAATCAACCTTTTGCATTTTACACATTGAAGACGTTAAAAGGCCTTTTCCAAGAGACGTTAATTTTTTTTTTAACTATATTTTTATAATTACTTTTTTTAAATTTTTTAATACTTCTATTTGACTGTTTATTTCAAGATATGGTAATACACAATAAAAAAAACTACACTTCTGCTCAATTGATTAGATCCACTTAATTTTATTTTTAACACTCCACATATTTTGATATTTTATGAAAAGAATAATAATTTTTCTACCTCCATAATTAAGTTTGAAATCATATAAATTGTATTTTAAACGAATCCAAGAAATCAGTTTTTAAGTTTTTGTTTAGTTTTGAAAAAGCAAGAAATTGCATAACACTGCCTTCCGTCCAGAAGCAAGAAAAACGGTTTAAAACGAACTCTTCTTTTCTCAAGTCACAAAAATAATAGTTCTCTTTATGTAGGTTATCCAGGTTGAACTTCTTCTTATCAGTAATAACACACTTATTTACGATCATTATGGTAACTTCTGTATATTGGGTGGAGCAACTTTGGGGTTAGGAAGACTTTTGACATTGATTAAATAGAGAATGAGAATGGAGAAATTTTAAATATGAAACGTTACACTCTTGTGAAAAGAACTTTAATTGTGAACATTTACTATCAAAATGGTGAAAAATTTACTGTATCACTTCGTAAATTTCAAGCAGTTTTCCTTGCATACAGGTTCACTTTGAGAGTGCTGTACGTAATTTAATTCCTAAATTTGTAGTTCACGGTATTGTTGTAAACAATAGTTTAAAACAATGCATTCGTAGTGATGCAAATATAGCCGTTGTACAGCAAAGTGTTGAGCATGAGCCTGAAACCAATTGGCCGTCACTAGAGGCAATATTTTGCATTTTTTTTCTATTTTCGCAACTGCAAGTCTTCACCTGCTGTTGAAAAACTTGATTATTTGTTAGTTTCCGATCTATGTTTTGATATCGTATGTGTTGAAATGAACGCAATTCGGTGAAATTTGTCCGTGTCTGCCAGAGTTAAGCTGGCTGCTACTCTTTCTTAGTAATGTTGATGTCTAAACATTCGCTTCTCATGACGGGAATAATTTTATGGCGAATACAAATACATTTTAGATCCTTCCGCTTTACTTAGAATTTTGTTTTTGCCCATGTTAAGTATTGTCTACTACTACTACTATTAATACTACTACTATTCTCTATATCGCCTACTATGTGAAGAAAATTTGTAAAATGAAAAGTGTATATTATACTATTCTATCAAGAAACTTAAATTTAAATTTTGACTAAAATTGATGCGAAAAGTTCACTGACCCCTTACTTTTTAAATATAATTGATATGCTTTTGAACCCAATTAAATCCTTCATCTGCTGGTAGAAAAATTAGTTTTTGACTTATACAATTTTATAAATAATTGCCTGCTAAGTTAAAAATGTTCGTGATTCTAATAAATTGAAAGGCGCGCATTTCTTAAAATTTTAAAATTACGACAACTCATGTGTGATTTAGTTATTTCCTTTTTTTAATTTTAACTAAAATACAAACATTTAAAAATAAAAATATTTTTAGATTAGATTTGGGTCAATTTATATTAACAGCAAATAAAAATGACACTATTTTTTATATTTCTTTATACAATTTAGTATTTTAAATCAAAATTCATTATTTTAGTTTATGTCAAAGTTTTGAACGTTTTAACCCGATTGATTGCGTTTGGGAAAAAAATAATGGCACTTTCTGTAGGATTGTGAAAAAAAGCAAATAAGAAAGAGATAACACAAGTTTTGCGAACCAAATAACAGGTGCTTAAAAGAATTTATTAGTTATAGCAATTTGTCAAAAGGCAACACGTTATTTTTAATGCAATTTACCAGAGAACAGAAATTTTTAAACAAAGAAACAGAAATTATTGCTTGTTTAGAATCTACAATTTTATTTATTTTATTTTTATGAAATTTGTTATTTTAAGATAAATGTTTTAAGTGTTTTTTTCTTTTGTATTTCTTAATTACCATGTGGGCAGTATGTGATACAAGTGAATTGAAAGATATCTGTCATAAAATGTCAACTCATAAAATAGAAAATAAGAAAATTTCAACTTGCATGTTTTGTAGTAAAAATAAATTAATCTTAAATAGAGCGCATTAATAACAATCTATTGTTAAGAACATAAAATTAAAAAGCAACTGTAGAGCATTAGCATTAGCATTATACATGCCATAAATTCTAAATTAATTAAAACACAAAAAAAAATATTTATGTACCTCCACCCAGCAAAAATTTTTTAAGTAACATTTTACACATGTCTAGATACTTAGCGCGTTTAAATTTGCAAAAAAAAAAATATCTAAATTTTCAAAACTAAAAATATAAAGCCTAAATACCTCGATGTCAAAAGTTTCAATTCAGTAGTTTCAGTAGCTGTTACTTAATTTCAAACTTATATCAACCAGATGTTTCATATAACATTTACAAATACTGCAATGATCTGATAAATAAATTTACTAGATTCTCTATAAAAAAAGCACACTGTTGTATTTATAATAACATTTCTCCATTTAAAAAACCAAAGCTGTTGTGTCGTTAAAACTAAATGAATTTAAATAAAACTTTCGAAAATTTTGTTTTTATATGGCAAATCGAGTTCAAATCCCTATTACATTAACAGCAAATTGAATTGAATTTAAACTACATTTCAAGGGTAGGACGAAAACTTTCTCTATAGTTGATGAACACGGACTACTTCAAAGTGTAATAATATTTGAAGCGGAAGCTGGAGCCATTCTTAGAGCATTAAATGTATGTAAATTCTTATGAAAAAATTTTTAATTTGCACTGGCAGTCGATTCGTATTCCACGCTGCGCAAAATCGCAGAAATAAGCATAAAACGATTATTTCGATTCAGCAGCTTTTAACAGATATAACAGAACGAGCAAAACATTAATGGTTATGAACTCACATTGGTATTATGGGAAACGACAAAATATTTGATATTTGTATTCTAAATATCTATTTATACCTAACAACAAAAATTAAATTTCCTTAGACTTTATTTTGAATCTAAAAGTTGCCTCTCTTCGAAATTGGTGAGGATGCCATCATCTATACAAAATAATTTACTCTAATAAAAGGCCTTTAAATCTTCCTACCACTATAAACTGCCATAAAAACAAGTGTTTCACTAGACTTCTTTAACAAAAATAACACAATTGCCGAAGGCACACAACTAATATACATTTTCTGTAGAAATTCATCAATAATAGTTAACCATCTTCTGGATGACTGTCCATTCCTGAAAAACATTCGTTTTCACATAAACAATTCAAACAGTACTATACATTTACTGAAATATCCTTCCATAGACAATATAAATAAAATATATAGTTTCTTACAACTTATCACTTTTCAAAAAAATTTTTTTTTGTTGTTAGTTTTGTTAATTCTATGTAAAACTTTGAACATTCAAATTATAATTAATAGTGCTTTAGTCCATTAGGTTTATTATAATTTTAATTATAACAGATAAAAACAATACATAAATAAGGATAATTGAACTGAAATAACATTTGCATTAAATCTGAGAAAGCAACTCTACACATGAAACAATATTTTTTGTTATTAAATTTGAAAATAGAAAATGTGATATGTGCATCCGTTTTCTTTTTTTGAAAATTGTCTTTAGGAAATTTACCCTACTTATGCGATTATTTGCGTTGAAGCTGCATAAAAAAATGTTAATTGTCAAAGAATAGAGGAACAAGTATAGATTTTAAATTAAAAATTTTCTAGATTAAAAGTGATAATAAACATTTCTTAACAAAGTTTATTCCCAAACAACTTTTCAGCTGAAAAACGAATTCTTTATGTAATGCATTACGTTACTATCGACTGGAGTGGCAGTCGTTTTATCCCTTGAAATTAACACAACTTACTTTTCGATAACAGTAATGCAGGTAATTTTTTCTTTAAGGAAACTAAGCCTCAGGCAACAATGCCTGCTTGTCAACTGTGATAGAACAGATGAAATGGGTGAAAAGGTATTAAAAGCAGAAAATGAAATTGCCCATTATTTATGTTTATTTTGGAAACAGCGCCTGTTAGCGAATTTTGTTTAGCGATGAAGCTCATTTTTTCTACCAAAGGACGCGTCGATAAATAAAACTGTCGTATCTGGAGTGAAGATAATCAAGTGTGTGTTGAGACACCAGATGGCAGGTGGAATCATAGGTCCGTACTTTTTCAAAAACGATGATAGTCAGAACGTTACAGTTAATGGTACCCGCTACAGAGCCATAATTACTGAGTTTTTCGTTCATTAATTGAACCATTATGTGCAAGAGCTATAGTTTCAGACGGCGCAACATGCCACGCAGCTCGTGTCATAATTGATTAATGGCTTCCGAGATCGTGCGATTTAATGCCGCTATACTCTTTTCTGTCGGGTTATGTCAAGTTGCTAGACTACGCGTTTGACCGCTTGAGGACAGAGTTCGTCTTGATAGATGTCCACAAATGTTGGAACATTGCACCTCCAAATTAGGCTACGCCCAAGCTAGCCTAGATGGTCATATTTATACTCATATTTGAATTATAATTCCAGAAGATTACCTTTCGAATAAAGTAAATTCCAAGCTAATTTTAAAAGTTATTTTCATTCTAGATTAAAGTTCTATACCTCTAGACACCCATTACTTATAAACAGCTGTATCAAAGTTGGCGCCATTATCATAGTATAAAATGTAAAAAATTGTTCAATGTACTGAATACACATTTTTTTTAGTACCGATTTCAGTATTTTTTAATGTCCTTTTTAAGGAAAAACATAATCACAAAATACATATATTAAAATATAGAAGTCCTTCATAGTTAGTAAAATATAAATGCTACATTACGGCTTTTTTGGAATCCAATTTTCGAAGACGAAATAAAATGGCATTGGTTAATGTAAAAGTGGATATGCACGACATTTTGGATATCATGGACATTTTATTATAGTTCGGATTCAGAAAACTGCTGGAATTATTGTAGACAAATTCGGTTTTGGTAATATCGATAACGGAATTGCCAATAATTTACTATAAAATTTTTAAAGGGATGTCTTTTGCGCTAAAATTATCTCTTCTAGCATAACATCATTCAACTGTAAACTCGTTATTATAGCAAAGTTTAGTAGGAACAAGCATAAAAATACAGAAGAATTGATAACTTTCTCCCTTTGGCGAAGTCGGTTAAAAAACAATAAAAATTCGACAGAGAAAGCAGAATTTGGTGCATTAGTTCCGGATCGTTAATCAATAATCATTCAGAGGTCTACCTATTGCTGTTGAATTGGGAATTTTTGAATTTTTAATTGTATGTTTCTCTACTAACCTCAATTTTTTATTTGTCGATATCAAGTGTCTTGTACCGATGTCATGTCTTCTAGCATAACACTATTCAACTGTAAACTCGTTATTATAGCAAAGTTTAGCAGAAACAAGCATAAAAATACAGACGAATTGATAACTTTCTCCCTTTGGCGAAGTCGGTTAAAAAACAAAATTTCGACAGAGAAAGCAGAATGTGGTGCATTAGTTCCGGATCGTTAATCAATAATCATTCAGAGGTCTACCTATTGCTGTTGAATTGGGAACCTTTGAATTTTTAATTGTATGTTTCTCTACTTAACCTCAATTTTTTATTTGTCGATATCAAGTGTCTTGTAGCGAAATTAACAGGGAATTAAAACTTATTCTATTAAATACCATTTAGGGCGGGATTAACTAATGACAAGCATTAAAAAAAAAAACAATTATAAATAATAAATATTCAATCACAAACTCTTGAATAAATAAATTGGGCATAAATATAACTTCTAAAACGCTTTATTTTATTTTATTACTTTATTTTATTTATTGACAATCAAATAGCTGCAAGATTTAAAAAAATGTATTTAATATTACGCATCACATATCCGTGCTGCGATTTGTTAAGTGAGGTCTCAGTGTACATATTTTATTTTGTTGATTGTAATGAATTGCAGTGCAAAAATGATGCAATTTTTTTCTTTTTGCTATGAAATATTTTTTTTTTTTAAATAAATATTTATTTTTCATTTTAAAATATAAAGACATCTGTTGCAACGACTATAAATTTTTTATTTTATGGTCAGCAAATGATCAAAAGTGCAACAATTTGATTAAAAATTTTTATTTTGAATAAGTTTTTTTTATTAAATGAAAAGTACAATTGCAACATTTTAAAATTAAATGAACGACAAGGCAACCAATAAAAGGAAAATAATCACATCATCAGCATTTCTTTAAGCAGCCAACAAAAACAAAATAATAATAATCTCATCATCAATTTTGCTTTTAATAGCAAACACAAAGCCAAAATTTTAATGTTTAAAAGGATTTTTCTATATATAAAAATCTAAATAAAAATATCTTAACCTCGTGATTAATGTTAAACCGGCATTTTAAGATATTTTTAATTTCTAAATGTAATACGAAGGAAAAATTATATCCAAATTAATTATAGTATTTCATACAAAAGGCACCCCAAACTAAGTTGGAATTAGACTATGGCGACACTTACTAATTTTTAAGTTCATTTTTAATTACGCTCTATTATTGGAAGATATAGAGATAACAACTTGGTTAAAATTGTATATGGGAGTACGTTATGGTTTAATAGAAATGCATAAATCGTGTGACCAACAAAAGGACCAACAAAAGAGTTTCACAAGCTATTAAAAAATGACGGTGTTTTCCGTGAACAAACAATTTAATGATGTAGATTTGGACAACATATGACATAATTTTCACACATGGTTTGTGTCAATAATAACAAATGTCAATATAATTCAGTATTTGATAGAAGGACGTATTCTTTTCAATCGTTATAATAATGTCGAATTTTGTGCTTAAAAATATGTTTTGGGAGGATGTCTGATAATCTTCTTTCATTCGAAGAAAATGGCTGCTGAAGGTTATCGATTAATGGTAGAAGCTTGTACCAAGTTAAAAAAACTTGTGAATGATGATTCGCACCATTTAAAAGTCGTAAGTTTGACACAGAAGACAGAATAGAGGCCTGGTCAGCCGAAAAAGTTTGAAAATGAGGAATTGGAAGCCTTACTCGACGAAGATTGTTCTCAAACGCAAGACAAACTTGCATTATCACTGGGAGTCACACAACAAGCCATTTACCTACGTTTAAAAGCGGTAGACTTCATTCAAAAGAAAAGAAATCCGGTTCCATATGGACTGAAGCCGAGAGATATTGAAAGGCGATTTTTCATGTCGTAAATAAATGATGCTTGAACGCTACAAAATAATGTAGTTTTTTGCAAGAGCAAAAAGTCATATGTGAAGCCCGACCAAGCAGTCAAATCAACCCCGAAACCGATGCTCTGTTGTTGGTGGGATCAAAAGGGTGTTGTAATTTCATGAGCTGTTGAAATCGGGCCAGACGATCACAGGCGACCTGTACCAAAGACAAATGATTCGCTTAAAGAGAGCAATCAAAGAAAAACAACCATAATATTCGGCTAGATATGAGGTCATAATCATCCATCACACGACAATGCTCGACCATATGTTACTAGACTGGTCAAAAAATATTTGGAAGTTATGGCTCACCCGCTTTTTGGTGCTCAAAGAAATTATTTATAAAATTATAAAAAGTTCAATAAACTATAATTATAGCTTTTAAATTAATATATAAATAATAAAATAAAATAATAATAAGAAGAAGAAGGATAATGATTGCTTTGTAACCGATACTCGCCAAGGGAGAGCTGGACTTTTGGTCTTATAAATAATTATTTATTTATTTGTTTTAATCACCATTCAGTAAAATTAAAAAAAAAAGTTTTATTATTTTTGTTTTAGTTCTTATGGAAATTAAACAATAAAAATAGTAAAATTTTCTTTGCGAGCAACTTTTTTTTTCTTCTTCAAATTTTCAACTTGAAATCTATTATTGAAAAATGCGTAATCAGTATGTGTAAAAATTTATAATTGAAGCAAAAAGACACAGTCAATTTTCCAACACACCGACAGCAAAAAAACGAGCAATTAATTAATTTATTTTTTTTTGTTGCCTATTTAGCCTCAAATTTTAATGTTCTGCGAATTTAATGCGTCAAACATTTAAACAGGTTCTTGTCTTATTTTTTGTCGCCAGTGTGTCGAGAAAAACGTCCACATTTTGTGTAAACTCATGTATGTTTTCGCCGATTTTCTGCTCTTCAACGACCATCTTTTAGGTAAATGACTCATTTGTTGTATTTAAAAAATGTTAATGATTATTAATAGTAAAAAAATTGTTAGTGAGTGAATGTGTTTGTCCTTAAAAAAAAGGAAAAAAAAACGAGTACGATTTTCAACTTTGTAAAAACTGAAAATAAATTTCGTTTTTTGGATCTTAATTGATTTAAAATAGTTTTTGTTGTTACAGTTGAACGACTGTTTTGACAGTTTGTCAGTTTTTTTTTAGCTATTTAATATTTTTTGAAAATTGGTTTTAAATTTCAAATATTTTTGTTATAAATTTATTTATTTGTTAGTAAAAATATTTAATATTTATAGGGTTTCAAGCAGAAATGTTTAAATATTTTCATCATACCAGAAATACTATATAAAATGAAGGCCACAAGGTAAAAATCTTTTAACTCACGTGCATTGGTTGATGTAATTGTGTCGAAAGTTAAAATATTTTTAAATTTTCCTCATTTAACTCACAAGCATTAATTGATGTAATTCTGTCAAAAGTTAAAATATTTTAAAATTTTCCCTACTATTCAGCGAAATTTGAAACTTTTTTAAATATTCTATGAATTTTGAAGCTAAAGAAAAATAATTCTAGAAAAATTTTTAGAATGCATTATTCATTCATTAATCATTGATGCTACTTTGAATGGTCTATGAAGCAAATTTAATGACTTTGTGTATGTTATTGACGTTACATGGTATTAACCGTGTAAAAAGCCTATTTTGGATTTTTGTTTTAATTAATCATGATTTACCTGCCTTATAGCAAGTAAACTAAAGGGAATATCGTAACAAAGAACTAAGAGTTTGCTGTGCTGTTTTGATAAGGAAACAAAAAAAAATCATACATAAAATTTTATGTAATGGATGGGTAAATTTGAGGTTAGGATCTAAATTGTGATTAATAATGATTAAATATTCATAACACATGTTTAATAAAAAGTTGGGAAATATTAAGCACGGAACGTTACACCCGTAACCAATTAATTTTAATTGTGAAATTGTCGAGACGTTGCAAATTTCACTGTATCACTGCGTAAAATTCGAGCAGGTTTTTCTGGTTATCAGGCTTCTTTTTAGATCGCTGTGCGTGTTTGTATCGGTAAATTCGAGGTTTACGGTATTGTTATTGACAACAGAACAAAACAATATGCGTAGCCACAGCAAAGTTTTGCCAAGGAGCCTGAAACATCAAGTCGCCAACGTTCGCAACAATTGTTCATCACTAGAAGCGCTTCGTGCAACATTTTGCATAACGATATTCATTTTCACGCTTATAAACTTCAACTCGTTTAAGAATTAAAGCCGAGCGACCATTGATTGCGTTGAACGCTTGTAAATTGGCTGCTTGAAAAATTTATGGAAAACAACACATTTTTCCACAAAATCATCTTAAGTGATGAGGTTTATTTTTAATTAGGCTGATAAGGAAACAAATAAAATTGTCCCATATAGAGCTCACAAAATCCACAAATAGTTATTGAAAAACCATTATATCTTGAGCAAGTGACCGTACGGTTTGTGTGGTTAAGCGGCATGATCAGCCCGTATTTTTTCGAAAATGAGCAAGGAAACGAGTCACCTTGAATTCTCGACTCTACCCAACCATGATAACGATGTTTTTGTGGTCACAATTGGCTGATGTTGGTATCAATCCAAACAATTCAGTTACTGCGTGAGGAATATCCCAGTCGTGTAATTTTTCAATGTCAATTGGCCGCCTCGTTTTTGTTATTTAAGGCTGCTGGATTTTTTCCTCTGTTTACATGAACAACCCACAAACAACTAACGCTCTGAAAGATGAAATTCGAAAACAAAGCTTTCTTGCGAAATGTGCTTCAAAATTTTGTGGGCGTCTGCCGACGTGCTAAAGATGGACATTAGTCCAACATTATATTCCATAATAAATTCCCATTTTTTTATTTAACATAGGTATATTATATAAAATTGAAGTTATCAAAAAAAGTGTGTTAAGTCAATTTACTTTCTAACCTCGAAGCCTGTATAACTCAACACTGTAATTGAAAGTAAGTATAATAACTGCCTGGAGTTCACTTAAAAAGGGCCCCAAATATTGCAGTGATTCCTCTAAATACAGTTAATTTAAAATTTGTCGATATTCTTTAAAAAAAATACTTTGCCTCTGCTAAAAATTTGTAAGTTTTGAGCTGACTCTCTTAGAGGAACCAGAGCATGTCCTTTTATCAAAAAATCAAAATTTAACGAAATACTTATTCTTAAGAAAAATTCCGACCCTTGCAGTAACATTCTACTTATCATTCTACTTCTTAAATTTATTGTTGTGTAAAAAGAAAACTTGAATTTTTAAAGCAAGAAAGTGTACAACAATATCAATTTAACGACAAAATTAAGATGGACTGTAGACGCAATCAAAAATTTCAAGTTAAATTTCATATCCAAAAAATTATTTTATATTGTTGAAGGGATTAGTAGTTTAAAAGGTTCTCGAAAAACTTGATTTTGAGTAAGTAAAAAATGTTTACTTTAGTTTTTTATTTCATTATTTTTAATGTGTAATAAATTTTAATTTTCAGTTTTAAATATTTTTTTATTTAAAGGAAAAATAAATTTCATTTTCTTTACCCATTTTACTGCAACTGCCGGCAACTAAGGGAAAGTCACTCTGAATAACAATTTTAAAAATTGCCTACAAAAATATTTTACTAATTTGTTTTTATCAATACTTTCAGTACGCTATAATGTAATTTTTTAGATTCAATATCAAAATGTTTTTTTTTTGTTTTCTTTAAAGAAAATGAAATGCACGTAAATGACAATTATTGTAAAAACTTAGACGCCGATGGTAATAAATTAAGTAAGTTTTTTAATATTAAATTTAAATTAACTACCGCCACATTACACAAAAGACGGTATCGATTCGAACTTTTTTTTTTGTTTTAGCGAAGAACAAGGTTAAAAAAATAACGTAAAAAACAAACGAAACAATATGAATTCGTGGACAGATTGTCCGCTACTGAGCAAGAACACAAACATGACGGAAACTTTTTGTTTAAAAGTCGCCCCAAAACACCCAACGCCAAAAAAACAAAAGCGCAACAAACAAGCAATTTAAATGAAAAGAAGACAATCGGAGGGATGTAACCAAATTGACTACAAGATGACACATCACAAAATGAAGAAAGAAAACTGCACAAGTAGAGTATCTAGACAACACGACGTTTCAAATTCTTGTTCGTTCAAATTGTGTCTTTTATTTTTAACCAAATGAATGAAACAATTTGTTGGTTGCATTTTTTTCTTGAAACGAAAAAAAAACTTTTTGTTTTTTAAAATAGCGCGTGTTAGCACAGCTTTTTTTCAGTGAAACTTACGCATTTTCCCTCAATATTTTAAAGAAAATTAGAAAAATGATGTGTTGAGATTTGTGTATTTTATTATACTAGTGAATCATGTGTAAATTGTGTTGGTATCTGTTCTTCTTCATTTAATTCGTGTAATTTAAATTAGATTGAATTTACATATATTTTTATTAATTGCTTCACAATTGTTTGTTGTGATCAGCCTGAAAGGGTTGCGTAATACAAAAAATATATTTTAATCGGTATATTTTTCTTGGTATAAACTTCCAGACTATAAAAATTAAAAGAGAATTAATAGATAAAAAGGTATCTCTTTAACAATTATTTAACTTTAAGAAAATCCCTTTTTTAAAAAAAGAGCCCACAACAAAAAGGAAATTAAAAAAGTGTGGGTTGAAAAAATATTTCAGTACCCCGTTTTCTGAAGAGAGCACCTTAAGCTCCTTGGCAAATAAAAAACCTAAAATGAACCCAAAATTTTGTCATTTTTTTAATACGTGGGAGATATTTTTCACGAAACCATAAAAACAACTTCCTACGCTAAGTAACCGCTCTAAGTAACTATTTATTTTAAGTAGTTTACTCTTTTTTAAACCACGATAAAATAATTGATTAGAAATTTGATGACTCCTTTGTCAGATTGCGATTATTTACTGCTTTAATTTTTAATTTAATAACGAGTACAAATAATTTTAAAATAATTAATATTAATCAAGAAATAATTTTATTACTTTTAAAGATTATTTTTATTATTTTGAAGATAATTCTTAGAGATTAAAAAGTAATCAAATAATAATTTCATTTTTTAAAGGTTAGTTTAAAGATTATTTCTAAACGCTAAAGAAAGTAATAAAAATAATTTATAATCTTTAATGATTGCTAATTTATTTTGTATTTACTTTCGATTATAAAGGGCAAGCAAGTTGAAAGTTAGCAAGTAAATTGTCTGTATGTAAAATGATTAAATGTCAAGAATTGACCTGTAATTCTTTGTTATTAATTTAGTAAAAAGTTGAGAAATTTTAAGCACAAAACGTTACGCTTTTGAGTAAAGAATTTTAATTGTGAAAATGGTGAACATTTTTTTGTATCACTTCGTAAAATTTGAGCAGCTTTTTCTGTAATCAGGCTCCGGTGTGTTTAATTTAATCGCAAAATTCAAGGTTCATGGTATTGCTGCTGACAACAGATCAGCAATACACTCGTACTGGCTGCGGTAATGCAAGTATAGCCGCTGTACCGAAGTGTTGAAAATAAAAGTGAAATGTCAACTCGCCGACGTTCGCAACAATTGGACATCACTAGAGACACTTCGCACAACATTTTGCACGCTTATAAAGTTCAAGTCACTCTAGCATTTAAGCCGGCTATTTGAAAAACTGAACGAAAACAACGCACATTTCAGAAAAATCATCTTTAGTGATGAGACTCATTTTCAGTTTTGTCGCAGAATTTCTCGTTTTGGCGATGCCAATTGCCTGCCTTGTTCCTGTGATTAAACGCCGGTGGGACTATTTGAAATATCATGTGCTTCAAAATTTTGTGAAAAAAGTGGGCGTTTACCCAATATCACATTCCATTCCCTTAATTCTACTTTACCTTGATATCAATAAAAATAAAGTTGCCAAATAGTTCCTTAAAAATAATTTGAAAAATGCAAATTCTTTCCTTTGTTGAAATGTATTTTTTCCCTGACAAATTTTTTCAGACCCACTGTCCCACACTTGTAGATGTGTGCTTAAAATATTGAGCGAATGAGTAATACAAATAAAATATGTATTTAAATTTTTTTTTCATTTTTGTATTTTGGGTGCAACAAGCCACACCACCGACATCATCAACATCCAAATGAAAATGTAAATTTAGGAAAAAATAAATGAAAAATAAAAAAAACTTGGCATAAAACTAAACTGTAATAATAAGTAGGGAGAATTAAAATGCAAAAGTAACAACAGCAACAACAGTAAAAATCCATTATAATAAAGCAAGAAAAATAAACAAAATTAAAATACTTAATTGAATTTTAATTAAAATGAAATCAAAACAAAACAATCGACGACGGCATACCCGGCTAATGACAAATCAAAATGCATTATGCCGCCAAAATGTGAAAAACTACTGCGTCTCTGCATCAGAAAATGATTCATTAAAATTTTGTTTTTACTTCCCAGTCATTAATTATACACTAACAATTTGTCTTTTTCTATTGCTATTGCAATTTCGATTCGAATTTCTTAAACCGTATGCATTCGTAAAAAAAAAAAAATTAAACCAATTGGCAGTTTGTGTTGGCAGTAGGTGTGTTGGCCATAAAAAAATTTTCACGTTTCAATTGTTTTCTTTTTGTTAAATTAATGATTAGATTTGAAATTTTAATTATTGTTTTCATTACACATAACAAACAAATAATAAAAATCATTTTATGTAAATTAATAATTTCATATTATTCTTAAATACACGATCGATATACTTTATGACGAAGACTTCATTGCGAATTTCATAATATTACTTTTTAATAATTTCTTTAAATAGTTTTGTGTTAATGTTGAAATTAAATGTCGGATGTATAAAAATATTTTATTCTAAAAAAAGCAATTGCATTTATCTTTTCTTAAATATATTAATTAACACAGAGACTGTTTGTCTTTTAAAATTAAAAAATAACACACAGCCATAAATAAGGCAGGTTAAACAATGAGGAATATCACAAGAAAAATAAGGAAAAAAATTAAAAGCCCGCAAGTATATCGAGATGGACTTGCCTGAAAGTTTAACAACTGTAAGAAAAATAAATAAATAATAATTTATCAAACAAACACGCACCTAGAATTTATGTGCCTTTTTCAAACAACACTCCAGTTTTTACAAGAATATAAGAAAAAACAGTAAGTAAGAAAAAATAAGTTTAAGTGCCACCTGGAAAAAAATGAGACCATTTGCTTTACATATTTAGGTACAAGGATGTCATTAGAAAATTACATTGAAACTACAGAAAAGTCCTCTTCTAAACAAAACGAGTAAGACAGTTTTGATTAGCTTAATAGAATTTTGCGTTCATTTTATTTTTTATTACGTTCAGATTTTTTTAAAAAGGAGTGGCAAATAATAAAGCAGTCACATTAATATATAAATTCGGATTTGGATTTTTCGACTTTTATAAATAGGTTATTGGAATTCTAGTTTTATCTAAATAATGCAGCCTTTAATCCGTATCTTATGTTATTTTATTTACCCAGGTCAGATAAACCTTTTTCGAGTTATGGAAAAACATATTAATGTGACTGCTTTATTGTTTTCTGCACTTCTCATTAAAAAGTTCAACCAATCATGTTCGGTCCATTGTTATTTCTTTGTGGAACAGCAGTATTTATTTAGTCTATAACTTAAATTGGAATTAAATTAAAAGTGTTGTCACATTATGGATATTTTCACCTTAAAACTGTTTCCTGGTATTTGATAAGAATTTTCTTTAATCAATATAGAATTTGTTTTATTTATTTTTGTTAAAACAGACAACAAATAGCTGGAAAAAATCTTAGACAAATATTTGAATAAAATTATATGATTAAACTACATAAACAAAAGGATATTTATAATACAACGAGATATGGTAGACTTTGAGGAATTTCTTGTTTGAAGCTGTGGAGCAGCATTAGTTGTTTTTTAGAAGAAGAAAAAAATGCACTGGGAAGGGCATTGCATTAAGTTATTAAAGGAACTACTACTAGGACCACGGGATCATTAACAAAACAGACCACAAAAATTCGTAACCCAATTTTTCTTAATGGTTACCCTTCGGTACTTAGCTACTGGCGAAATTTTTAAATCACAATATTTCAGGAATTATTTCCGATACTTGCGGTGCTAATTACAATCTATGCGCAGTCCAACTAGATATATAGATATTCAATGCAAAGTTGCTGTAATAAATTGTTATTTATTTTATAACTTACACAGGTTATTTTAAAATAAATAATTATTATTCTAGTAGCGGTATTTTTTTAAAAAATTTAACACTATATTTTTTCAATATTTCGCTTTCCTGTGGAAAGCTTTTTCAGGAAATTATTTTTTATAAAAAAAAATTTAACAATTTAAAAAAAATTTTTGAAAACACTTGACAAAAACATATGAAATAATTTTCTTCATACACACATACATACAAAATTAAAATTTAAAAAAATGTAAACAAACAAGGAAATGGAAATTAAATAAATTCTTTCTTATGAAATAATTATAACAAATTCTGTGTCTTTTGAATTAAGTACCTATAATTCTGCGCTAAATTGTCTCTGTCTGTTTTGAAATTTATTCTCCTTACATTTGGTACATTAACAATTTCTAACTTTTATGAAATGGAGAATACTCATGAATCCACAAAAAACTCAGGCAATGTTTTTTACAAGAAGGCGGAAACATCCTTACATTCCTCAGAGAAATATATGCATTAACAATACTGAAATTAACTGGTCGAACCAAGTGAAATACCTCGGCGTTATACTCGATAAAAAAGTTACCTTTAGCGAACACATTTCATATGTTGTTAAAAAGGTAAATAATGTCACGAGACTTATGTATCCGTTTGTTAATAGAAAATCCACGTTAAGACGAGAAAATAAAATATTAATATTTAAAGCTATTTTCATGGCTATAATATATTATGCTGCCCCAGTTTGGAGCAATGTAGCTTAATGTCATGCAAACAAACTGCAAATATGTCAAAACAAGCTTTTAAAAATTATATACAATCTGCCATGGTATTTTTCAACATATCGTCTGCACTCCATTCATAATATTGATATGGTTCATGAAAGATTACTCCAACTAATTTTAAACTACACTACCAGGTGCGAAGAATCTGAACATCATCACATTAACGAACTGACCGTTAACAATTAGAGTTAAGTTTTATCTAACGTTCCAAAAATTTTTTTTTTTTTTTTTTTGATCAAATAGGTTTTGTAAATTTTTCCTTATGTATATAATATTATTATTACACCAATTAACTGTAAATACTGTTTCTAAGTAGAAAAGGCTAAGCTGTCTGAACTCTTTATAAGTTGTATATTATATTGTAAATATTATATTACTTAAATAAATTAAATTGAATTGAACAATTTCTAACATTTCTAACATATAACGTCTCTTATATTTTTTTTTCTCTTTAATAAATATCTTTTTTCTTTTTAACGATCTTTTTTATATATTCTTTTTTTCTTCTCGATATTTCGCTTTCCTTTGGAAAGCTTCTTCAGGAAAAAATTTTTATTTTTGAAAACAAAAAATTATTAACATATTGAAAAAAATTTTTTTAAAACATTTGACAAAAACATATAAAATATTTTTTCATACATACATACAAAAATTTAATTTTTCAAATATTCAAATATACAAAAACAAGGAAACGGAAATAACAAATTCTCTCTTATGAAATAATTATAACAAATTATGTGTCTTTTTAAATAAGTACCTATAATTCTGAGCTAAATTGTCTGTGTCTGTCTTGAAATTTATTCTCCTTACATTTGGTACATTAACAATTTCTAACATTTCCAACATATAACGTCTCTTATAGTTTTTTTCTGTATCTAATATTGATGCTTCCTCAAACTTTGGATAATGATTATATTTCTTACAATGTGAAGATAAGGATGTCTTCTGTGTTGAAATATTCCTATATTTTTGGTCACATCTGTGACCAGCTAATCTTGTTTTAAGTTTATTTTTTGTTGTCCCAGTATAAACTTTGTCACAGTTCACTTGGTCATTTCTTCCACATGGTATCCTATATACTACATCAGATATTTCCATTTTCCCTATTTTATCCTTCATACTGCTAAATAATTTATTTAATGTGTTATATGTTTTGTGTGCAATTATATATCTATCTGTGTCATATATTTTAGACTTTCTTAATCTTTCTGATATTCCAGGAACAAAGTTAATGATTTATACATTTTTGGTTTTGCGGTAGTATTTCCTAAATGATGCCTTTGATTGCCATATTGTCTAATTAATCGGTTAGTTATTTCTACTGGATAATCATTGTCATTAAGTATATCTCTTATTGTGTCTTTATTCTTCAAATGATATTCTCTATCACTTATAGTCAAAATTCTGTCTATCATATTTTTCGCCGCGTTTATTATCATTTTTCTCGGATGTTTGGAATAAAAATTAATAATTCTTCCAGAAGATGTTGGTTTCTTATACCAATCAAATACTAACTTATTTCTCTTTCTTATTATCAATATGAAAGTTTAGATTCTAACTCCCTTTCAATCGTAAATTTAATATCCGGATGAAAACTATTCAGTTTAAAAAAAGAGGTCGAATATAATAATCAAATAACAAGTTATTTTACTAAACTTTACGTCTGTAATTAATAACTTTTTTAACTTTATTCTTTTAATTTATATTGAGCATTTTTAATTTATGTAAGCAACAACGCCATTTCTACTGCTGTTATTTGGCGCTGTTTACTCTTACAAAAACTTTCAGTTAAATATTTGGCTAATGTGATTAGTCATTTCAGTTAACTTTAAAATTTTGTTATTTGAAATGAACTGACTTTTGAACGCAAATAAGCTATAATTTTAGAACAATGAAAATTCTTATTGTAAAGGCTTTATTCGATTCAAGAGGGAAATTACTCTTACTACCTGCAGAGCAATGAGATTACGATTTCAGCCTACTATACTGATAGATGGTGCAGCAGTTGTAAATTCGAAGAGGGTGAAATATTTTATTATTAAAGAAAGCTGATTTTTTTTATCAAGAACCGATAAACTATCATGTGAATTCTAGATATTAAAGCTCTCAAATCTGCTCAAATTCGTGTTTAGTTTTCAGACATTTAATAGCAAACAGAGTCCGTTTTTTCAAAAACACCTTGAATATTACAGGTTAATATGCTTAATTGAAATATTTGCCTTAAAGTTCTACTGGAAACATCAAAGCTCAAAATTGAACTTCAACATTAAAAATAAGTCAAAGCTTTAAATTTTATTAAGGATCAATTTTATGGTTATTTAGAACTTGTTCCTAAATGTCCCATAAAATTGGATTAAGGGAATAAATTGATATGAAAAAAGCCATCATAAAGGTTCGGTGGAGAATATCTGTTAATAAAAAATGAAAACAAAATAAATTTTTATACCGCAAGGTCACTTAAATACATCGTCTTGGAGACTGATTTTGTCCAAAAAGAAAGCAAAAGTATTAGCTGCAAACCCACAACCCTTGCTTTAATCTGGCATTCATGCTTTCTAAACGTCAAACTTTTTATTGAAATTTTGCAGAAAGTAAAAAATAGTCCTTTATGAAATATTTTTTCTTTTAAATTTGTTTAGACTAAAATTTAGTTTTATTTAGCCATAAAAGTGAGATAAAAGAAAAATGCAATTATGAACGCAGACTTTTTCTAACTACTGTATATATACATAAAATATTTTTAACAAGTTTCATTATTGAAACAAATTGAATCAAAAAAACAGATTTCAAACAACCTTTTCTACAATGCAAAATTTTTTAAAAAGCAGTAGTTGCAATGATAAATCATTGCACTACTCCCTAAAAGAAAGCTGTTATAAATAACAGAAAATTACAATAACATTAACTTTTTACAGCATAATAGGTAATGCACTTAAAGTGTGCCTTAAAATATATTAACATAAAAGTGTATACTTTTTATCTTTTAAAATTATTTTTGACTTACTTTGGTTGCATTTGTGGCGCTATTTTATCCACATAAATATATTCGCCTCGTAAGTTTCGACTTTAAATTAAAACTTTTCAACTTACCATTATAACAAGCTAAATTACCATCATTATTAAAATCCCATGCACTCTAAAATAGAGAAACAAAACTAATGTAATTATGTGTTCTTTAAAGAAAATTCAAATAAATAAAAGAAAAACAGCAACATACCGGATCTACATTAATATCTAAAGGAGTCATCGTTATGCTGGCATTATTTTGCATACTATTACGTATTGTTTCATAACGCAGTTTTGAATTTTCCGAAGTGGACAAATTAAAGTTCCTATAATTATCATTTTGTTCTGTTGAGCGACCACTATCAGGTTCTTCGTGTATAATATCCCAGCGTATAGAATCAATATAAGCATTTGGTCTATTAGTTAATGGATGAAGAAATGGGTTTGTATTGGAAGCATTTGTAGGTGTTGAAGTATTGGAAGATGTACTATTAGTTTGTGGGGTTACTTGGGTGCTAAACACAGAACTATTACTGAAGTTGCTGAAATCTGAAATGTAATTATCGCCACTCGATTCATTGGCATTAGGACTGATAATCTGGCAATTAAAACGTAAGCAATAAAATATAATTTTGTTTCAAGTGCTAAAAAGAAAAATTCTTACTTGCTGATTAACAAATTCATATTCAAGAGGTTCATCTGCTCCCGGAAATGCTTGAACTAAAATATTCATTGTCTCAACCACATGTTGCATAGAGGGTCGTAAATCTGGCTTGTCAGCCCAGCATGAAGTCATTAAATATTTAATGGGTTCTGGTAGATTTGGTATTGGAGGGGGTCGTTCACCTTTATGTATTTTCCACATTATTGAATAAGTATTGTCAACATCTTTAAAAGGTTTTTCTCGTGATAATACCTCCCATAAAACAATTCCCCAACTAAAAATATCACATTTTTCTGTATACTTTGAGCCCTCAAAAACTTCCGGTGCCATCCATGCGGCCGAACCTTTATTGTTGGTCATCAGAGTAGACTTATCGGCTACTGTACCAAAATCACATATTTTCAAAAACCTTCCCTTATCCGTAAGCAGTAAATTAAGAGGCTTTAAATCGCGATGTATTAAAGGCTTAGGTTTCATGGCATGCAAATACGCAACTCCCTGTAGCAAAGGAATATTTTATAAATAAAAACCAACTACAAAACGTTTATTACTGTAATTTTCGCTTACCTCTGCACACTGGCGCGCCCAACTCATGGCATGTGCAGTTGAATAGTATGGCTTCACTTTTCCATGTAGAAATTGATGCAATGAGCCACCTTCTGCGTACTCCATGATCAAATAATTTGACATTTGGTTGGTGGCAATGCCATACAAAGCAATTATGTTTGAATGATTAACGCGTGACAATTGTTTGACTTCTGTTTCTATGGCTTTTTGTTCCGATGAGGGTTCAAATTCTTTAACCGCCACATATCGATCACGCCAAACTGCTTTGTACACCACACCAAAAGTACCATGACCGACTTTCTGAAAAATGGAAACGACATTAAATAAAACTTAAAAAAGGATTTTCAATTGTCTAAAAAAACTAAACAAGACATAACCTCCTTGAAAGAAATTTCCGAAAAATCAACATACTGACATAAGAGACTTAAACCATCACTGGTTCGTATATTAATATTTGCAAGTGGCGGCAGAGGTGTAACTAAACTTTCAACACCCTCTTCGGGTTGTGTGGTTTCAGTAGGTATTGATGGAAGAGTGGCAGCAGGAGAATTTGTGGTAGCATTTTGTAACTCCTCCAATTCATCGGTCATGTTTGTTAATTTTTTTTTGGCAATTTGGACAGTCTTTACGGTGAAATGCTATTAGCACCAAGCCGATATTTAATATTAGTTTTTTATATTTCCTTAAGATTCCAACTTTTTAACTGCGTCTTCCTTAATTTTTTTATCTTCTCTTTTGTTGTTTTGTTACTATTACATAATTGTTTATTTATTAAAAAAATTAATTATTGATTTGTGTTTGAAACGCTTTTTTTATTTTAACAAAAATTTTCTTGGGAATTTAATAAATATCTTTCTGGAACAAGTTTTTTTCACTGATAAAGGAAAAATTAAAGAGGCAGTATTTTGTGAAAAATACTAATGTCAAAAACAGCTGGGTGTACAAGACCTAAACACATGCATACGTCGGGCATGCAAAACAAGGCGTTTTTACATTACAATAAAGAATTGTGTTTTATTGGGAAGGTTGTTGTCGTTGATTCGGCTTGGCTCGATGTGTTTATTAAAAATGAAAAGGCGCTAAATAATTATATCTGTATAATTAATTTAATTCGATTCATATTTAATTCTTAAATTAATTAAGAATAAAGAGATTTAACGAAAACAAGACAAATTAGACAGCTGCATTTGCCGTTAAACCTTCTGTTAATAAAAAGCAACAACCAATATACATTTGAGGTCAATGTAATAGCACCAGTTCCAATATTCTGATTCGAAAGATGTAAAAATTTGATATTTAAGTGTGAAGAACAGTTACAGTATCTCAGAGTGTGTGCATTTGTTGTCAAATTTCGTAACTCATAATCAGTTATAAAAGATCTTTTGTCGACACTTATTATTTCTTGCAGTTAATATAATACCACCAGTAGAATTTTTTAAAATTGTTTTGCAAAATTTTGTAAAAAAAGAAAAAACGAAAAGTAATAACAATTTTTTAATACACTTTATATAAAATCGTGTAAGAATTTTATAAAAATGAAAAACATGAACTAATAAAAAAATATGCATCCGAGGGTAAATCGTATTCACAAATAAGGGAATTGCTGTACTGTTCCAATAAAATGATAATAAACGCTCTAAGATATGAGCAAAAAGTTGAATCCCGAAGTAAGTTTTGTCATCCTTAATAGTAAAACGGTTAGTACGGACGACTAACTAAAATCCCTTAATTTTTTTTAAGAGAAGTAGCAATTCAGGCAACAATGCCTATTTAGTCAAGTACCGTGCTACATTCTTTAGGAAAGGGATAGAGAAGAAGATAAGACAGCCAGCCAGCTACGGAGTTCAAAAAAACATTGGATGTGTCGGCAAGCGTGGAAACTATTCGCCGCCGACTTCAAGACAACAGCCTCAATCCCTGTAGTCTTCGAAAAGTGCCGCTCCTTTCCTCTAAACATATTGCTAAACGGATATCTTTTGTCAAAGCAGTTTTAGAAGTGCCAAAGGAAAAGTGGAGAAATGTGCTATGGAGTGACGAATCCAAAAATATTCTCTTTGGTGCAAAGGGTTCCAAATGTATTGCCCGCAGATCACCTAAAAGCAAATACAAGCTACAATTCACAACAAAAACTATGAAACATGGAGTCATAGTATTATGGTATAGGGTTTCTTCTCGTATCAAGGTGTGGGTTCTAAATATTGGATCAAAACCGTTATGGATTCATTAATTTATGTAGAAATCCTTGATGAAATTATGCTGCCGTATGCTTCCTACGAAATCCCGCTGGTATGGGTCTACCAGCAAGATAATGACCCCAAACACACCAGCAAAAGGGTAAAAAAATGGTTTATTGATAACTCTTTCAATGTAATGGAGTGGCTTGTACAGTCCGCAGATTTGAATGCTAAAGAAGGTTGGTTATACAATAAAACCAACGAGCGTTTGAAGGGCTCTGGGAGGCTGTGGAGAATAATTGAAGTTCCATCAAAGTTGAAAGATGCCAGCACTTAGAGGATTCTATAGGAAGGCGTTGTGCCGCGGTAATAGCAAACAAAGGGCACGCGACAAAGTATTGAAACCATACAATTAATTTATCTACAAGATATCTAATTAAAATTTTTAAGTTTTTTCTTTAAATTAATTAGCGTATTATAAACTGTCGAAAAAAAACAAATAATTTTCTTATGATAACAAACAATTTACATCAAAGAATTTATTATTTTGTTTTAAGTTGAATCGGCCCAACAGTTAAACAGGTGTAAACGGAGTCAGTATAAATTTGTGCGTGGTACTATTATATTGACCGCAGTTGTATGTGACGATTTAAATAAATCATAAGAAAAATTTTAGGTTTGAATGTATACTTGGCCTTAACAAATTAATATTAATTGATATTTCAGTCTACTGAATTAGTTTGCTTAATAGAAGATGTTTATAACGTACTCAGGCTGAGTTGTGAATAATATTCATTATAAATGTAGGGATCCCGAACATGCTGCATTTGTAGTGTACCTAAAATAATAATGAACACTGCAATCATAACGATTAACGGTCAATATTTTTACGATAAATTATTATATTACAGAATTGTGATACGAATCCTCAACATAAGAAAAAACACTTGACATGAGTAGTTTAGTAACATTTAATATAAAAGAAAAAAAAAGGAAATAAATGAAAATAAGACATTAAAAAAAAAAAACTAAAAATAATATTTGTTAACACTATAGAAATAATAGTAAGCAAAATTTTTAAATAAATACCACTTAGAATTTAATACAGACAGAACTAATTTCGATTTGTTGATCTTTATTCTTAATCGTACTGACCGAGCTCTTTAAACAGCGAACTAAAACTGCTGTGACCAGATGTAGCATTTAAAACAAATTGGAATATAAAATAAATTTTAATAATCAATGGCCCTATTTACACGAGAGTAATATCTGTTCCGCACAACTTTTGTGCTTTCAAAACACACGAAACTAATTATTCTAGCACAAAATTGTATACGTGTACACAGCTTTGTGTGTGTTAGTGTTTTTTTATTTATTTAACACTACGATAGCCAATTGAAGACTAAAAATCGCTCTGCAAAAAAGAAAACACAAGACCTGTGTTTTCATAAATGCATGTGTATTAGTTTTGTTCTGCTAATGCGGGGTTGAAGCTGGTTGAAAAATTATGCCAACCAAAAACTACTCTCTTCACCGAAATTGCCTATAAGCTGATATGTTAGACTAACACAACTATTCTCGTGTAAATAGGCTGAATAACATTACCTGGCGATGCTGACATAACAACAATATGTAAAATAACCTAACACATTACATTCTGCTAAATTTTTTATGTTTTTATTTGAGTTACAAATCAACTCAAATTTTAAGACCGGTACTCTATGTGAATACGCGAAAGTTGTTGAGCAACATTTATTACTTCGCTTGTGTTGTTATTAACTTTAAGTAAATAAACAAAAAAGAAAGGTTTAGAATTGATATTTATGGTTGGCAAATTTGAGGTTAGGAAGTAAATTTGTTTAAAACACACACTTTTTTTCACAACTTCAGTTTCCTTTATGCAGATATAATTTGACAAAATTTTGAGGTTGGGACGTAAATTGTCTGTCAAATGATTAAATATCAAGTTCTTTGGCACCTCTATGGTAAAAATTGGAAAATTTTAAGCATTGGAATGTTTTGTTCTTGAGCAAAGAATTTTAATTCTGAGAATTTACTATGGAAATAGTGAAAATTGCGTGTATCACTTCGTAAAATTCACACAAGTTTTCCTCGTAATCATTCTCCTTCTGAGACTGCTGTGCGCAATTTAATCGAGAAATTCGAGGCTCACTTTATTGTTATTGGCAAAAGACCAAAACACGTATGCTCGTAGTGGCTGTAGTGATGCAAACATGGCTGTGTATAGCAAAGTGTTAAGAATGCGTCTGAAACATCAACTCCTCGATGTTTGCAAAAATTGGGCATGACTTCAGGTATTTTGTTTATAAAGTTTACGGCGTATAAGAATAAGAACGATCGTACATTGTTTGGGTCGAACGTTTGTGAATTGGTTGTTTGAAAAACTGGACGAAAACAACGCATTTTTCAACAAAATCATATTTAGTGATGAGGTTCATTTTTAATTAGATGGTTATGTAAACAATTAAAAATATCACATATTGGGCTCGGAAACTCACGAAGGGTCCTCGAAAAATCATTTTATCAAAAAAAAAAAATGACCGTATGGTGCGGTTTGTGATCAGACGACATCGGCGTGCCATATTTGTTGGAAAAAATCGCGATATCAAACTATGATAACCAATTTTTTGGAGCCATAACTGGTGTTAACACCAGTGATATGTGGTTTCAGCAAGATGATGTTACAAAGCACACAGTCAATAGTTATCCAGTTATTGCATGAGAAAAATCCCGGTTGCATCGTTCTTCTGATTTAACGCTGCTGGATTATTTCCTCTGGGGCCATTGAACAACCCACAAACAACTGATGCTATGAAAGATGAAATTTAGCGCTGCATTGATAGGATAAGCGAAGCTTTGTTGTAAAATGTACCCTGTAGGCTAGTAGGTAGTGTACTAGCTAATAAGACTGGGGGTTGTGGGTTCGATTCCCAACAAACGCCTTAAAAAAATGTTCGTTAAAGTTTTGTGAAAAAATTGGATGTCTGGCGTTCTGCCAGAGATGGACATTTTCCCGACATCATATTCCATTAATAATTTCTATACTTTACGTTGGTATTATTGAAACTGAAGTTGTCAGAAAAAGTGTGTGTTTTAGTCAATTTACTTCCTAACCTCGAATTTTCCCATCCTCTATAATAAAACTAGTTTATTTATGAACTTCAGCTTGATTATTAATTGGAAATTTTATATTTAAAATTTTAATTGTAATTTAGCTAAAAATGGAGTGCGGTTAATTTTAAAATTTAAGAAATTTTAATTTCAAAGCTATAAAAAACACCTAAAAAAAGATTTGTTATTCAATACATTGAAGTAATGTCCTATAACGGCCATATCTCTAGCAGACCTTTTCCTACTTACAGCTGCAAAGAAAAGTTTTAACTTTTATGTTTAAGCTGTCTATATGAATTTCAGTAATTCATTCCATACAAATTATTTAAAATTGTTTAGCATGTCATTATAACTACGAGTGAGTGTATTGTTAAAGTAGATTTAAGAAAATTTATAATACACAAAAAAGCAACAACAAGAAAAAAGAAGAAAAAATTTCTAAAAGTAAATGGCAAAAGGAAAAAGGGGTTATGCATAAAATATCCTTTGCTCGTTTACTTAAATTAAAATAAAAAACAAAAAATATCCTTTTATCTTTTACGCACATGTGAAGATTTTTGTTTAGAAACAAACACACAGCAACACTTTGTTTTATTCTAGTTTTTTTCTTTACACAAATGCAACTTCATTTTTTACTTTAAACAGAGATGGACGACTTTATCGCATATAATACAATGAGCAACAACAACAACAATGACTATAACAACAGTAACAATAATTGTAATAGAGAGCAAAAACAAAAAACAAAAACAAGGACCCACATTAAAATTAAAACAAAGTTGCTATTTCTTTTTGGTTGTGTTTTTGTTTTTGCATTTTTTGAATAAAACATATGGGTGACCTCTCAGACCTTTTAAGCATAAATGAATGGATGATGAATTTACATACACATTTGTAAGCATATCTGTATAATTTTACATGTAAGATTTAATGTATATAAATAATGACATGCATGTTGTAAAAGAAAAAAAAAAAGTATAACAAAAAAAAAAAAAAAGAATTGCGACCCACAAAAATAAATCTAAAGTTTAAAATATTGTATTTGCATTCAGGGTACACAGTGTGAGAGAAAATAATTGTAATTTTTAATTTTGCTAAAATCGAAATGAATTGCTTTCTAAATTAAATGATTGATAAATATGTATGTGGGTATTGGAGAAATCCACTAGGCCATGAGTTCACATAAACAATGTGGCAGTAGATATCGCTTCTTGGCTTCTGGCAGAAGTTTGAAGATATTTTCTCAAGCGAGCTAGTACAGAGACGGTGGATGCTAGTTTTCATACACTTGCAATGAAAGCTGTGCCCTGATAGAGTAGCACTAGAATTTTTCGAGCGGAAAGAGAAGATTGAAAGTGTAAGAACTGAAAAACCGATTTTACAGTTATAATCCTCTAACCTGTTTAAAAATGAAAAAAAAACTCTCTTCTTACAGAGGCAAGGTAGCATTTGAACAACGCTTCCAAATACGCGCATTCTATGGACTAGGCCATCTATCGAAAATTTCTTAATGATACATTATAAGCAATATGTCAAAGAAATGTGAGTATTGAAGAGAATATCGGTAAATGAAAGCGTGAAAGAAAATCTAAATTAATTAATTCGTCATCCATCGCAGAAATGGGGGCTCTTTCCATATACAACGTTGGCATTACAAGTTGGTTAATTAGCAAATTTGGCATATCTGAAGTGAATGTAATGCACAACAGACTTTACAAGTTCTATTACATCTCAATCAAATATCTTTTTGTTTTAAATGTGGATATGAAGTTGTTTTAGCGGAATTGGGTTGAAGCTTGGACGATGTTTCCAAACTGTGAAAATTTCGCCAGAAAAGAGATTGCCGTTTAAATAGATATGCTAATATAAAAATCTGCCGTATTTGGGGTAATGGTAATCCTTAGGTGTATTACGTGATTAGATTTACATCGTTACCTAGCCATGTGGCCATTCACGATTCTGGATCAAACTACTTTGGGTGATATGTAGCGTGCACCCACGTCCCAGGAAGCCGATGGATCTCTTTATACAATAGGTCATTCCTAGTTGCAATTTCGAGAGCGCGGAACAGCGCCAGCAACCCCACTTCTTGCTTAAGAGCTGGAGACTATCCAACTCCTGGTACAGAATACATGAAATTAGCATTCTCATTGGATCGAAATCATTCACCTTGTATTCTTGGTCAAAAGTCAGATGATTCCGGCCCCTAAATCATTTCATGAGGGCCTGCGAAACCACAACCACCACGATACTCCCCAAAGGGCAAAGGTGCCCCTGTAGGCTAGTAGGTAGTGTACTAGCTTGTAAATATGGGGGTTGTGGGTTCGATTCCCAACGAAGACCTTGGTTTTTTTCACTACAAAAATAAAAATTGACTGTCGGTGGGTCTGCTCAGCGATGAAGGCATAGTCACTGGTCGCTGTGCTGTCATATATGACAGTTAATTTCCGACTATTCTTCTACTTTCAACACCTGTTTCATCTATTCTCTATCCATTTCCTAAAGAATGTAGCACGGTACTTACTTAAATAGGCATTGGTGCCTGCTACTTCTCTTTTTTTACAAAAAAAAACCTCAATAATCAGATAGAGAACAGAAAAAAACTGAACTTTCAGGCTTATTGATTTCCGTGAAAAGTTATCCAGTTGGCTCCTGCTAGCCTTAAGGGAACTGGACTAGCTTTTACCCCCAGATGACACAAGTCTTAATGGTAAGATTCCAATGTGCCCCCAGGGGAGGACCTGGGGGATCGTTACATACAAAACACTAACTGTTTAGTGTGGTTTACAGGCTGGTGGAATCATTGGTCCGTACTTCTGTAATAGCTATATTCGTCATACCGGTACAGTAAATGCTGACTCCTGTAGAGCCATAATGACCCACTTTTTCGTTCATTAATTGAACAATCATGATGTGCAGGTACTGTGGTTTTAAACAGACGGCGCAACATGTCTACAACTCGTGCCACAATTGATTTCTTGAAAGAAACGATTGGTAACCGCATAGTTTTCACGTTTCAGATCGATGAATTAACCTCCAATATCATGCAATTTAATGACTCTAGACTATTTTCTGTGAAGATATGTGTTCACTAGTCTACGTCGATAAGCCCGAAATGATTTGCTGCAGTTTTGCTGACATGAGGGCAGAAATATTAAAAAAAGTCATCGAAAATTGGGCTTCGAGAAAGTCGGCGGTCACATACCAGAAGTCGTACTTAAATTATAACGCCAGAAAATTATCTGCCGAAAAAGAAAAAATCATGCCAATTCAAAAATTGTATCTTTGTTGTATTTTATTTTATACCTTTATAAAAGCACGCTTTAGTACCTAAGATAATTAGAGAAGGCCTAAAGTTTACTTTTAGCATCCAGCTTATCAAAGTTAAAAAATATAATCAGTTACCGGAAATTAAAATGACTTGTAGTTGAAATTGTGTTTGCTGTCTTTAACTAGAACCTTAAATTTCGCAAAACTACCTAGTAAAATTTAAAAAGAAATGGCAACACTATATTTTTAAATTGACAATTGGAGCACTGTATTTTATTCACAGAAGAAGAAAATTCACTTTTTTAATTTTTATGAATGTTTTTCTAAAAGGAAAATTGTACGTCATGTGACAAGGCGCTTTTGTGAAATTATTAATTAATTTTAAATGAGCAATTAATTCTTTTATACCTTGGAACGTTTGTCTTAATTTAATGTCATAAATGGTTTGAGTTTTTCGAATTTAAATATTTTCTTTTAAAAATTTTAAGGCGAAAATTTTATTTTCCTCTCGATTTTTTCTTTTCATAAAAGTATTGTTACACACTGTTATTAAGAAGTCATGGTACAAGTGAATTCATGGTTGGTTTGCTGAAGAAATGGATGAATGAATAGATTATATTTTCATACACATGGTCATTTCCCAAATCAGTATACTTAACTTTTGTTGTAATTGAATTTTTTACGTTGCTTTTTTCAGACTTATTTAAATATGAGAAAAAACATGTTATGCAATCGATTCAAATGGATTTTAAAATACCCTTATGAATATTTTACATTTTGATAACATTTGTTAAGTTCTATGCTACTGTGAAATCATTTTAAGAAAATCTTTAAAAATACATAGATTTTTAAAAAATCTTTTTGAAATACATTCAATAGATGCATGGGGATTGAACACGATTTGAGAATATTACACTGCCATTTTGGCAATCACATGTAGAAATATCATTTACTATAATGGCCTAATAATAAAAAAATACTTAATAACAATGCACAAAGAATGCACAAAGCGGCTTAGAGACTTACTAGCATTTGAAAAAACTGCATCTTTTGAGAAATATTTGGAGGGCCTCGATGCTACACCAAACTCCAATTATTCTTTATGGCGTGCTACAAAAAACCTTAAAAGGCCCGTTGAGTACAAGCCACCTCTACGTAATATCAGTGGAGATTGGGCAAGAAGGGATGCTGAAAAAGGTGACTTAATTGCCGAATACTTGAAAGATGTGTTCCCCCACACATATGTACTGATGATGTTAATTTGCCGAGCGTAGTTGGATTACCCCCTCGACCCTTAAAGTTTAGGTTGCGTGAGGTACAAAAGTTAATCCCTTACTTATGGACGGCATAAGTAACAAAATGTTGAAGGAGCTCCCCAGTATTGCAGTCAGAATCATGCTATTAATTTTTAATGCCATTTTACGGCTTGAATACTATCCTGACCACTGGAAGATTTCTAAAGTTAAAATGATTCCAAAACCGGGTAAAGACCTAATCAAAACCGAGTCATATAGGCCCATAAGTCTATTACCAACTATTTCAAAGGTCTTCGAAAATTTGCTTATGGATAAATTGTCTCCAATGCTAAGGGATAGTGGGTGTATCCCAAACCATCAATTTGGTTTTAGAACTAGACATAGCACAATTGAACAAACCCATAGATTAGTTCAGGTGATAAGAAGGACTTTTGAAGAGAAGAAGTATTGTTCAGCTATTTTTATTGATGTTTCTCAGGCTTTTGACAAAGTTTGGCATGAAGATCTATTTCTGAAACTGACCGCTCACTTGCCTTGTAATATCAGCAACCTACTGAAAAGCTACATAATTGGACGAAAATTTTCTGTTGTTGAAGGAGACTTCGTTAGTGTATCCAAACCAATTTCCTCAGGCGTACCACAAGGTAGCATTCTTGGACCAGTTTTATACTTGATATATACCTGCGATATGCCTGTAATTGAAACTGTCCACACTTTTACGTTTGCTGATGATACAGCGTATCTAAGTTCGCATGAAAACTCCCATCAAGCATCCATAGATCTTCAGCAACATATAACTCAGTTGAAGTTGTGGTTAAAATTATGAAGAATTAAAGTGAACGTTCACCATACTTATGTGAGATATCTTGGTATACATCTTGACCGTCGCCTTACATGGAAACATCATATTGACTCAAAGCTAACACAAATGAAACTTAAGCTAACACAACTACATTGGCTCATTGGCAGGAACTCAAAACTTAGCCTAGATTGTAAGCTTCTAATTTACAAGAGTATTTTGAAACCAATATGGTCTTACGGAATCCAACTTTGGGGCACTGCCTCAGCTTCAAATGTGGATAGAATCCAACGTATGCAGAATAAAATTTTACGGTTGATAACTTCCGCTCCATGGTACATCAGAAATTCAAACATACATTGTGATTTAGACATACCGCTGGTGACTACAGAAATCATCAAATAGGCAGGCAAATACTTGATGAAGCTTAAAGACCATCCTAACCCCCTTGCTCGCAATATCTTTGATTATAGTGGACATAGCCGATTAAAAAAGAGGGATACCGCAGCTTTAATCCTCAATGCTACACACGATACATCTTAGAAATATTTGCTTTGTTTTATTTTTTATGACAATTTTCTTTTTTACCCAAAAGGTTAGGCCTGACATGGTCAGGACTAATGTAACTTTTTTTAGAATTTAAGATTTTATTACTTATTGTTAGTTCTTTTCGTGAAGATACAATAAATAATTATTGAGAGTTAAAAAAAAAACAATGCAATTTAAAATTAAAATTTTCTAAGTAATTTTTTAGAATTTTCTACTTTTTCGATGAGTTTCTTTTTTTTTATTATTGTGATTCAGTTGCCATAGATAAGACTTTTTATTTTGATTCTTTTTATTTTTAAGTAAGAATAATAATAAAATTTACTTTTTAGCTTTAATATATTTTTAATAGTGTGAAATTATGTAATCTTTCTCTGGTAGAACTATTCTTGAACTACAGGATTATGACTGTTAGTTGCAATTTGTAACCTAACTTTGTAAAGAATATAGAGTTTCTTCTGTCTACCATCCATTTGCTTTCAGCAAAATGGTTAAAAATGTTTAAATTTACATTATTTTAAGCAATTTTATTTCGTTCTTGATTCTTTTAAATAAATATTTTATGATATTCTCACAAAATATTTATTACAATAATTTTTATTAAAAAATAAACATCTTCTGATATTCTCATAAAACATATAAAAATGATTCCGAATAAAAACAAGAGTATAGAGAAGTCTTCTATGACTTGTTAAAAAATAAGAAAAAATTTTTTTGTAGTTTTTTTTTAAACGATCTTTTTTTATTTATCTTTAATAAATATCTTTTTTTCTTTTTAACTATCTTTTTATATATATGTTTTTTTCGATATTTCGCTTTCCTTTGGAAAGCTTCTTCAGGAAAAAAATTTTTTTTTGTTTTTTGTTTTTCCTGAAGAAGAAAAAAATATATAAAAAAAGATCGTTAAAAAGAAAAAAAGATATTTATAAGAAAAAATAAATAAAATTTAAGAAAAAGATTTAAAAAATTATTTTAAACGCTTTAACCTATATTCTTTTAAATTAATGGAGGAAAAAATAACGAAAGGCTTACTTGGTGCAATTAATTGTTAAAGAAAAGGTGCCTCCATGATTAAAATCAAAGACAATGATTTATATAAAATTAAGTTTTAATCGCTTTTCGAGAAGGGCTGTCGGAGGAAGATACTTTAGTGGAATTGAAAATATTCTATAGGCTTTTAGCTAAACGGGTGGGAAAAGTTGCAGTTAGGAAGTAAATTGGCATAAAATATAGACATTTTCGATAACTTCATTTCTATTGATACAATGTAAAGTAGAAATATGGGAATTAATAATGGAATATGATGTTGAGCAAGAGGCTATCTCTAGCACGTCGGCAGACATCTGCTCTTTCACAATGCAGCGCCAAATTTCATCTTTTAGAGCGTCAGTTGTTAGTGTGTTGTTTACGTAAACCCGATATTTTAAATGGCCCTAGAGAAAATAATCCAGCGGCGATAAACGACAGCAACGAGGTGGCCCTTGGACATCACCAAATCAAGACATTAAGCGTCCAGGAAATTGCTCCTTTAATAACTGAAATCCTTGGATTGCTGTGTACCTTGCGGCGCCTGCTTGCTAAAACCACGACGTTTCAGGCGCACCATAGGTAAATTTCTGTGGCTTTAATCGGGTTTCAAGGACTACTTGTGGATTTTGTGAGCCCCATATCTGATAATTTTGCTTGTTTACACAACCGCTTAACTAAAAATGAACATCATCACTAAAAGTGATTTTGTAAAAAAAGGGATTTTTTTCGCTCAGCCTTTCAAACAGCCAATGCACAAACGTTCGACACACACAACGGCCGGTCGGTTTTAATTCTTGAACGACTTGAACTTTATAAGCGTAAAGATGTCTTGCAAAATATAGCTGTAGAGCGGCTATGTTTGCATCCCTACGGCCACTAGTATTATTATTGTATTATTTTGGTCTCTTTTCAGCAGCAATTCTCTGAGCCTCGAATTTCTCAATTAAATTACCCACAGCGGTTTCAGAAAGAGCCTGATTACGAGAAAATTTTGATTGAATTTTACGAAATGATACGGTAACATTTTCAGCATTTTTGCTCAAGAATGAAAACGATTCATGCTTAAAATACTTCCTAACTTCAAATTTGCCCACCCGTCAGTAATCTGGAGACCGAACGATGTATTACACAATGAGCGACAATTTTACGTTTCGGAAATACTTGAGAGGAAAAAATATAGATCTCTAATTGACGTATGCTAGACGTCTCTCAACCTGTTAATAGTGTGACTACGACAAATTCAAATCATGAATATAATTAAGGATTATTGCAATAACGTTAGAAAATCTGGATTTAAAGTAAGGAATTACTGCATAAACCTACTGAAGTAACCTAAATAACTACTGGCTTCACTGTATTTTTAACTTTTAGCAGAGCTAGTATGTGACAGTTTATGATATAATGCGGTGCTATGCGATATTAAGTGGTAATATGCAAATGCTATGCGATAATATATACTACTTTGCGATAATATGGGATAATATGTGATGCTATGTTAATACTATGCATTAGTCTGCTACACTATACAGTACTATGGTATATTATCGGATAGTGTGCGGTGCTATGCAATACTGTGCTTGATATGGCCCTTGAATTCGTGAACTCAACAGTAAAGTTTAATTTTAAAGATTTGAAACATATTTTTAAAAGTGACATTAGAGATAGTTTTTGGCTATATTGTCGACTCGTACAATTGCTTACAATTGCGAGTTTCTTGAAAAAAATCTGACAACTCTGTTGAGAAATGAGTATTGATGGCTACGCTCTGTTGGAAAAATAATGCGTATTCGAAAACTGTTTTGCGCAGTTAACACTTTTTGGTAATATTTTCAAATTGCGCCGCTTCCATATAAATTTTACTTTTACCATTCACTCGGTAGCATAACATCAAATGGTCCAGAGTATTATTAAACAACAATTATTATTTTTAAAATACTATTTATAATAGCTATTCCGGTTTAAGACTTTTTTTCTAAAACTTATTGTTGCATTGCCCTTTAACCGTTTTTTCTTGCGTAAGCTATAGTAACAGCTGTTCAAAAAAGGATATATATATATTGAAGGATATAAATGCATTAACATTATAACAAAATGTATTTTATTTATATTCTTATTGTTTATTTGCTCCAAACAAGTTGCGTTACATAAAATTCATTTTCTTTAATTTTTTCGTTTTTTCTCTCCATACATGAATATTCAAATAAAACAATAAAATACAACAAATATTTTTCGTTTGCCTCTCTTTTCTTTTTACTCCCACATTTTACTTGTCATTGGTATTGTATCATTATTTTATACAATACAACTATAGATAAAAAGGACTTTGTTTTAGTCTATGGACATTTAAAATCTTTTCTTGTTAGCTAAAAAAGAAAAAAAAACTTATTTTATTTATGTTACAAACAATATATATATATATATATATATATATATATATATACATACATACATAGGTACATATATATATATAAGATATTCTAAAACTTAAATGCAAATGTAAGTTTAATAAAAATAAGTTTTCCTTGTTTTATTTTCGATTGGTAGTCGTATGCTTAATCCTTGTTTTTAGCAGTAAGGGAAGAAAATAAACCAGGACAATTGAAAGTATTTTGCTATTATTTGTGCATGTGATGTTGACAGTTACATTTTTTAGAAAACAACCAAGAACTTTAATTCAAGAGATTGGCAAAAGTTGTTGAAAAATTCACAGATTTACATAAAATAGTTTTCTCAAACGAATTTAGTGGACTAGAAAAGTTTTATTTTATCAAAATTTGTGGTTCCGGCGAAGCTAAAACTTACAACCAGCCCCTTCACCAGTACCAGTAGGGGATGACCCCTACTCATGCCGTGCATTGTAGCAGAACTAGAAAAATAGGTTATGGGGTGGAGGAAAGAGGAGGTAGAATTTGTGGACATTCAATTTGAATTTTCCCACATTGAAAGTGACAGGAAAGACCTCTGGAGGAAGTTTATTCCACATATGAACTGTTCTCCTAAACAAACGAAATTTCCATGTAATGCGTACTGCGATTCACTGGCTAATCGACCACAAATGGATACGCTCTCAACGAAAATCGAGTCAAACGCAAAATGCACGAGTTTTGGGAATAAGTTCCCTAATTTCGTTAGAGCGCTTACCATTGTAGTAACGATAAAACAGTGAAATGATGCTCTGGGGAATCAATAGAGTTAGATACCCTACCGTCCCCAATGAGCCTCTTGGCCCTCTCCTGTACGCGGTCGAGCAACTCCAAAATAGACTTTTGGGCGCCGGCCCATACATGAGAGTTGTGTTCCATCTTTAAACAGATTTAGGTGGTATAAATAGTACGAATATCGGATGGAGTGAAGTATCTCTTACACCGTTTTAGAAAACCGAGGCACTTGAAAGCTTCTTTAGAATCCTGAAAAATATGTTTAATCCATCGATCATCACACTGAATGCATTTTCATCATCCATAGTAACAGGTGCAGCATCATAATCGAAAACATGCGTAAGCATGCAACATTGCGTCTTACTGACATTAAAATCGACTCTATTCACACGACCCCATTCGGAGATCGCCGCGAGATCGTGATTGAGCGTATCATTCATTTTCCGCCTTTTGGAACTCGGTCTATTACCAAATGAATACAAACAACAAATGGTGCTGTCATCTGCGAAAGAGTATATTGGGTTGAAAGTTTGACAAAGAAGGTCATTTAGAAAAATAAGAAAGAAAGAACGGAGCCTTGCGGCACCCTTGAATATATACTGAACTCGTCTGCTAAAATTCCATCTATAACAACTCATATAGTGCGATTACTGAGAAAACTCGATATAAATGTAGAGAAATTACCGACACCAAAAGCAGCAAGTTTTGATAGACGAGCATCAGCCACACTTTATCGAACTCCTTGAAAATATCTAGAGCCACCAACTTACTCTCTCCGAAATGATGTATGGAGTTGCACCATTGTTCCGATAGGAAAGCCAGCGGGTCACCCGTAGAGCGCCCCTTACAAAAACCATACTGTCGGTCACTAAGAAAGCTGTTGGACTCCAGGTAGCTCACAAGATGAAAATTGGGCAGTAATTTTCAGGGTTGTTTTGGGGATTGGTGTTACATGAGCAACCTTTCAACACTTTGCAAATTCAGCGGCATGATACAACATGCTGAAAAGGGTTCTAACGGACTCGTCAGCGTCGAAGAGCACTGTTTCCAAACCAGGAGACTTGTTGATCTCATTATAGCGTGTTTTATAATAACGAGACAATTAAAAAAAATAGTTTCCGCGGTTGTTAAGCATGTGTTATAATAATTTTCCTTTTATTATTTTATATCTTATCTATTATACCACAATTTTGAGTGGTATAAATAAAATTTTATAAAGCTTTGATTATCACAAAGTGGATAACAATCATCATTGGTTTTTTTAGTTTTGCTGTTATAGATGGTGGCTGATGAAAGTTGCTACCACAAAAAAAAACTTAATAAAACTTTCTGTGTAACTAACCATGGAACAGGTTTATTTTATAGATTGATCTTTAAATTTAACTAAAATGGAGAATTGGGACAATGAAACAAGAATTTGGACAGTGCAACGTTTTCACACTTTACAGTCCGAAGTTTCCGTCCAAAGAGAATATAGACGCATGTTGAGTGGAACTCCTCCTAGAAGATGAACTATAACGAGGCTCGTGAAGAATTTTGCAGAGCGTGGCACAATCGCAAGAAGGCCTTATCATCGAGATCTCTCCGTTCGCACGCAGGAAACTATCGCTGCTGTAGCTACTTGAGTTTCGACAAGGAGCTTATCTGCTCAAATGGGTGTCAGCAGACAGTCACTGTAGATTTAAACTTATTTCCATATAAGATTCAATTACTAAACAAACTGAACCCAAGAGACTTCCCCATTCGCTTGGAATTTTGTGAGAAGATCATTCAAATGGTGTCTGAGAATAAAAACATCTTGAATTATATTTTTATGTCTGACGGGGTACATTTAAACGGCAAGGTGCCTATAGGCTAGTAGGTAGTGTACTAGCTTGTCAGTATGGGGGTTGTGGGTTCGATTCCCAACGAAGACCTTGGCTTTTTTCACTACAAAAATAAAAATTGGCTGTCGGTGGGACTGCTCAGCGATGAAGGCATAGTCACTGGTCGCTGTGCTGTCTTTATACAGCAGTTAATTTCCGTATCCTTCTTCTTTCACCACCTGTTTCATCTCTTCTCTATCCCTTTCCTAAAGAAGGTAGCATGGTACTTGACTAAATAGGTATTGTTACCTGAAGTGCTACTTCTCTTTAAAAAAAAAAAAATGTTAACAAAGAAAATTGTCGAATATGGAGTAATTCAAACGCACAGATACTCCATTAGATGTAATTACATCCACAGTTGGTGTGCAATTTCTTCAAGGTTCATTGTCGGGCCTTACGTTTACGAAGAGAGAAACCGTTACTTAAAGATGCTGAAAGAATTTTTCTTTCCAGAATTAGGCCGAAACTGAATCCCTTTCAACTCTGTTTTGTTTCAACCAAGATAGAGCAACTTGTCACATAGCCACGCCTGTTATGTCAGAACTGCGGCAAAAATTTCCCAATAAACTGATTTCAAGAAGCTCCACATTCCAATGGAATCCCAGGTCTCCTAACCTTACTGCACCTGATTTTTTTGTGGGCTTATTGCAAAAAAGAAGTTTACAGAAGAAACCCAAGAAATTTGGATGATTTAAAGCAATCTATTCGAACGGTAATTGAGGCAATTTCCGCTGCAACACTCCAGGCAGTATTGAATAACTTTTTGATAAGTTGTCTCACATGTGTCCCCGAGGGTGGAGGGAGGAATTGCCTCAATTACCGTTCGAATTGATTCCTTAAAATCATCCAAATTTGTTCATGTGTCCCCGAGGGCCACGAACTCATGAATTATTTTAATAAAAATGTATTATTTTTCCAATGAAATACTAAAAAATATATTACTCAAATTAAAAAAAGTGGATTAGCCGATATAATCAGCCCGATATAAAGAATTTTAAATATTATTTTCGTAACAATCTTTTTGAACTAATAGACAAAGTTCTACTTTGAAAGTCTCAAAACGATAGTTTAAATTAAAAGATGTGCCAATTGTGAAATGAATTTCACTAAAGGAGTCACGGAATTGTATGCACAATAAAAAACCTTAGCATTTTACCAATATGATCTAATATTTGCGAGCATGCTATGAGGCTGCAAATAAGTTGCCACATTTCCACATTTTCTTTACTGAAGGACTACTATTTGCACTATTAGGCATTACTGAGTTAATAAGTAGTTGACGTCATAGTTTTCGTTCATTTGTTACCGCTGCTTTTGTTCAGTTTTTCAAACAGTTCATTCATAAACGTTCACCCTAAACAATGGTCGACCGGCTTTAATTCTTGAACGAGTTGAAATTTGTAAGCGTGAAGATGCACATTTTTATGCAAAATGTTGACAAATAGCTGTTCCAGGCTTATTCTCAATATTTTGCTGTATAGCGGCTATGTTTGCATCCACTGTAGCCGCTATGACCATATTGTTTTCATCAAGTGCAACAATAACGCTATCCTTAAATTTAGCGATTAAATTACGCACAGGCGTCTCAAAATGAGCCTGATTATGACGTAATTTACCATGGGAGTAATGAAATTTTCACCATTTTGATAGTAAATATTTGCAATTAAAACCTTAGCCAAGAGTAAAACGTGTCGACCTTAAGATTTCCTAACATTTTATTAAATAAGTATCAAAGGATCACAGCTTCATTTTTGACATTTAATCAGTTGACTGACAATTTACTACCTAACCTCAAATTTGCCCACCCAATATCTTGCCTTGTCTTTTCGTGTTGTTGTTTAAATACAACTCTCATTTAATCAATTTGGCTGGGGATAATAGATTCATGAATTTTCTATAAAAAATTTTAAAAAAATCCACTGATGAGCTACAATATAGAGGAGCGAATTGACGGTATGGATATGCTTTCTTCGGAACAATGGATTTTCATGTTTTGAATAATTAATATTTTATCACAATATTATAAAATATTTGTTTTTAAAGAAATCTAGCACAATTAATGTAGATTAACAAAAAATATTAGAGTTTATGGATATGATACTTTTAAATATCTTAAATTTTTAATAAAAATCTTCCAAAACAGTTTTATAAATTAAATTATTATTTTTTTATCACTCGGCGTACTGTTACTCTTCACCCCGTTTTATTGTATTACATAAATAAAAACCACTATAATTTTTAACGTTAAGACTAAATACTCTTAAAAAAGAGTTCAAAAATTGCTTTTTTTACGATTTTGTGCAATTAACAAATTGGCTCAATTGGAATTTTATGAAACATTCATATGAAACGCTAAGGACTTTTAAGGATATCTGCGAGTAAAAAAAAACACTAAAACTAATATTTAAAAAATCCACAGTGTAAGAAAAGAAAAAAAAAGAAAACTAAAATGGAGATGATGTAAAATGTAGAATTTTCGAACGGTTCGTAACTTCATATCACCACCACCATATGTGTTCAATTGTGGGCACATGTGAAAGTAATTTTCGTAACCGATATCAATGAACAAGTAAATATACTCACAATCATTATTCTACACACATTCGCATTAAAAAAAAAATAAAAACTGAGTCGGGGCTAGCAAAATAATTGCTGAATCGGCTATTGGGTTTCAAATGGCACTTTATACACTTAGAGAAAAAAAATACAATTTTATTAAAAAAATAAATTCATTGTTTTAGTGTACATTTAATTGGGCATAATAACTAATACTTTATCGCAGAAAACGTCAAAAATTAACATCATATTAAAGTTGTTTTATTTGCTATTGTTTGGTGAAAAATCAAGTGTAAAATAGTTTTTTTTTTAATTATTAAAAATTCAGTTGCATTTTATATGTTTAGTGATTATAAAACTTGCAGGCGTATTGTGTTACTTTTAGTAAACAATATTTTTTTATTGTTACAGTCGTATCAAAAAAAATGTTGTTGAGGTTTTTGCAATCGCGTTATTTCTTTGAGTGTGGCAATATAAGTTGTTAAGAAACGTCCCTTTTTTTAATATACTGTATAGAACATCCCCTTTCCTTTTTATTTACATATAACGTATTTGAGTGTGTGTTTGTGTGTATTTGTAAGGGTATTATAGCTTAAAAATTGTATTACACCTTAATAACAATACCAATACATGACTATCATGACAACGATGATTGCGTTTGTAACGATGATGTTGCCAATACTACTGTTGGCTGCTGCGTGTAATAATGATGATGACGAGGAGACTTACAAGGACATTGTCAATGTTGACCATTAACTAAATATTCATTTGGCTGGTGCTTTTTATTACAATTTGTAAAGCAGAAGTTAAAGCAATTAAATCATGTTATCTTGAAGATAATAATTTTAAAATAAAAAAATTTCTGTAATATTTCTGTTATTTAATTTATCAGTCATCTCGTTAGGATGTAAAATTTAAAATAAAGCACAAACAAATAATAAATATTAACTAAAAAATCAAAGCAACGCTTAAGAACATCAAAAATGCAAAAAAAACTTTATAAATATTTTAACGAATTCACTCATTTAAACTTGTTCATTTCTCACACTTCAAAAAGTTTCTTTATTTTATCGTTAAACATGGCTTCATAATATCATCTCTTAGTAAGCATGTGTGACAAGTGATGCGTGTTTTGTTGCGGCACTCCTTAAGTGGTAAAATTTGTGTGTCCTTTTATTTTTTTTGTTTTCATTTTGTGCGACTAAGGTTTTTTTCACAGAATTTTTTTAAATGAATGTTATGTGTTTCTTCTTATAATTCGTTTGCGAAATGTCGTTCATGCTTAATTGAATGGGTCAGTATCATCGTCATCATATCAATAAGTATCCTTCATTGTGGGGTACAATTTAGTTTGAGGCCATTATAATGATATTGATAAAAATACTTCTGGTTGTTATGGCCATACGTGTTTCCTTCGTTTTTTCTTTGCCTTTGGTTGCTTCTTTTTTTATTATTTTTAACATGTGTTTTCATTTTTTTTTTGTAGTTGTTGTTTTGGACAGCTTTTTTTGTTGTTTATGTCTTTTTACGAAACTTAAGTATCAATTGAAAATTTATTGCAATAGAAAATTTCTTAAGTAAGTTATAATTTTTTGTAAAAGTACAGTGGCCAAATTTATGTCTATGAATGAGAAAAGTGGGAACTTCTACTAATTTTAGTTTTAAATAAATAAAATAGAACATCATTTTCAAAAACATGAAAATAAAATTAATTTGTTTAAAAATTGTACAATTTGTTCTCTCTATAACATTTAACAAATCGTTCTTAAGATCATTTGAAAGAAAATGCACAATATCTATCAAAAAAGTCTTTATTAATCAAAGCAATTTAAAAAAAACACATTATGCTGGTAATTTAATTTAGCCATGCCTTCTAAAAATATTCTTAGATATTTTTGTACTTTTCAGAAAGTACTTTTTAAAAAGTACCTTTAATAAAAGGGACTTAGGACTTAAAAAGGTACATTCTATAAAGAAACTTTTATAAAAGAAAGTTTTTGAAAAAGTATCATTTTTTAACTGTCAAAGAATAAGGGATTATAAACGAGGTACCTTTAGCCAAAAGATAAACTAAGAATTATTTAATTGTTTAAAGATTTTCAAAAACGATTCTTTAGAATTTTTTAAAAAAAAGTTTTTTTTTTTTTAATTTGCTATAAGAAAAGTTAGGCTTTAAAAGAGTACCATTACAAAGCGCTTTTAGAACAAGGAACTTAAAAAAAACTCAAACCTCAAAACTTCTTTAGAAAGAGTTGCAATTAAAAGAAGTACCCAATTTAATAAAAAGCCTTTTTTAATAATCATCGCTAAAACTGGCAGTAAGAAAAAATTAAAAGAAAAATATTTTTTTTAAGAAACTTACCCTTAAAGAAGTATGTAAAAATTATTTTCAAAGAAACGAGCTATTAATATTCGTTATTTAAAAATATCATTTTATAGTTTACATTTTAAAATAGTATCAATTAAAAACAACAAGTGATAACTTAAAAATGTGTCTTGTGAAACACTTTTCCTTTTAAAATCCCTTATCCCTTAGATAAAGGACCTTAATAAAAAAATTTGTAAAATCGAAATGTTTTACTAATGTGCCTTTAAATTATAATTTGTGTACTTTATTAAAAAAAGTTTCTTTTACACCTAAATTTTAAAACTATTTTAGTTTCAAAAATATTTTAAAAAAGCTCTTAAGTTTTTCTTTATATACAAGTTATACTTTTATACCGTGCCCTTATAACTTTTAATTTGTTGTGTAAAAAGTACTTTTTAATAGTACGGTAAAAGTACTTTTTAGAAAGTACTTTTCAAAATATAAGTAAGATATTTTTAAAGATAATTGTTATTGTTTAATAAGCTGTTTGTTTTGGAAAAGTACTTTTCAAAAAAAGTACCTTTTACAAATATAATTGAGATTTCCTTGAGATTTTGTGTTCATAAATTTTATAATATAGACTAAATATTACAAACAGTCCCACTGTACAATATTACATATATAAAACACCAAGCTTGTTATAAGTAAAATTCCCCAAATATTAGATTTGACAATAGTCAGCCGTCTTTTATCAAGATCCGTTTTTTTTACAAAAAAAAAATAAAACTTGAGATGACACTAATAAATTTTAAGGGAAATTAGCATTATTAACATTATTCGCCTCTCAGACATTAAAAAAGCAGCCACTGCCATTATAACGATAATGATGTCCTTTTTATGCTAAAGTAAATAAAACTTGCTCACAAACATGTGCACAAAAAAAAGATTAAAACATTTAAAGGTTCAAATACATATAAGAATTTATTGCTGAAAGTTGACTTGGATGGTGGTCGTGTGCTTCACTGATAAAGGTAAGCAACACTAACTAGATTTGGTAGGAGGAATAATGAGAAGAGTGATAAAGTGACCTTAAATACACTTCCAGTGAATAAACAATAAAATAGAAAATCATTATGAATTCAAAACACAAAATAGCGATAACTTTTAACGGACTTGCATTCGTTTTTTATTTGAAGTGTGTGAGTGTTCTTTTTTGGGTTTTTTATTGACCCGACTGAAATAAATTCTACACAAGAAATTGTTAAAGTTTTTTTTTGCGTATAGCAAATGTGACAAATTAAATAAATTCTGTAGTTTTAAGGAGTGGAATAGAGAGGCTGAGAGAGAGAGGGGTATTGAAAACAAATTTTCTAAACTTTGTTTTATTATCTTGAGATGTTTACAAGCCACCTTCCCTTCCACAACAAACAGAACAAAAACAATAAAAAAAATGTAATAAATTGCAATGGTTTGTTTAACTGATGTCCAATCAATTGCAAACAAAACCATTGGAAATGTTTGTTGCTATTCTTGATATTTTTTAAGTACAAAAACAATTTATTAGAATTTCCTATAGCGGGGGGGAGGTGTGAGCAACCACCCCTTTTTGATTCATACTTTATTGCAAAACGGATATTTCTTTTTTTGCTTCTTGCAAATTTTTATTAAGTCTATTAGTTGTATACAAATCCAATACAACAACATAAATGTTTTTCTTTTTTAAGGGCATATTTTTTTCTAAACATTTGCAAAAAAAAAAACAACAACAAACCATAAAACGCGGTTACAGCTCCCGTGTGTGTAATCTTTGATTCCGTGAATTAACTCAAAACAGCAGATACGAAAAGAAAAAAAAATCTGAAATAAATTCAGTTGTATTTCTTATTGTTGTAATGGGGTTGCAAGACTACAAAAACATTTTTCGCATTAAAGTCGTTTGAAGTAAATTAGTTTTTAATAAAGGAAAAATGAAAAGAAATCTTTTTATCTTTTGAGTGAAATTACAATTTAAAAATTTAATTTTAAAATTAATTTTACGCACATAACATCTTAAAGCGATGCTATCATTTAATCTCAATCGATTTAAATTTAAACTACTTCTCTACTTTTAGATAGCTTCTCATGAGAAATTCTTTTTACGAAATAACAGTTTCGTGTTATTTAGTCACTACTTTATACAACAAATAAATCTGTGACAGCATAAGCAGGATAACTGTGTCACATATTAGAAATTTCATTAATAAGAACTTTTTCCAGCTTAATATTAACATAGTCATCCTGCCAAATAGCATCCATCACTCTCTCGGTCAAGAGTGTATTTGATAACTTAAAAGTTGTAGCTGCGGGATAATGAATGTTGGGTATTTATATAGAGCAAATATTTCCCATAACGACCACTAATGTAGCAGCTGCCACTAAGAGGAGAAAGAAAAGACACTTACAAATTTTTTGAAGTCTTACTTGCAATGAAGATTATAATAGATCCATTCCAAGTTGCTTAAATTAAACTTTATGCCAGTAATTTAATTTTAATTTTTTTTTGTTAAGATGATAGATGCCTTTTCTTTTTATATTCTTGAACGTCTGGTTTTTGACTGAATTTCTATTCTCTCTGATAAATAAATGAAAGGTTGGAAAAATAATACAACACAGCAAAAAAGATAAAATAAACCGTAAAGTTCAGATTGGACTTACAGGCAAAAGGTACAAATTTTTTATTTATCTTCTTTTTTTGTCCGTCCGTCTGTCTGTCTGTTTTTTATAGCTTTCGATCTTTAAATTCGTAAACGGTAGACTCTTCTCATATTCACAGTATGTGCATAATTATAGCCGCTATTATAACTACTAATATTAAAAGTTAATGGGTATGCCGAAAGTGACGTTATATTCTTATTTTTTTAAACTTTGATGAAGGCACATCAAATATCCACAGTTTGTGTAAAATAATGTCTACTATAGCAACAAGCATAGAAAATTAAATTAAAGGGTGCCCCAATAGTGGCAAAATTTTCAATTTCAGGACCTTTAGGTAGTATCTGGCCACTTAAAATTAAAATATTTTTATGACTACTGACATAACAAGTTGCAAAAATATAAAATTAAACTAAAATATAAAGGGTTTTCCTATAATGAAGTGTTTTTAACCTATAGGGTTTGTAAGCTAAGATAACAAATTTAGGCCGAGCATGAAGCCATCGAAAAATAAAGTAAAATTAAAATAGGGAATGAATTTACGTCAACCGGTTTCAGCTATGTGCCATCTTCAGTGTTCTGTTTTCTCTATGCTATAAATTAAAAGGTGTCTCAATAGTTTTTTTCAGGATCTATTTTGTAAATTTACCCAAAGTATGTATCAGTCCCAGTCGCATATGGCGAATTTATTTATAATTTTCTAAAGTAGGCAAATTTGAGGTTAGGAAGTAATTTGGCTATCTAGTGATTAAATATTAAGTATTGAGCTGTCATCCTTTAGCATTTATTTGGTAAAAGGTTAGAAAAATTTAAAGCATGGATCCATGGATCTAGAGCAAAGAATTTTAATTGTGAAAATATATTATCAAAATGGTGGAAATTTCACTGTATAACGTTGTAAAATTCAAGCAGTTTTTTCTTGTAATCAAGCTCCTTCTGAGACCGCTGTACGTAACTTGATTGCTATACTTGAGGTTTATGGTGTTGTTACTGATCTGACAAAAACTATTAGCTCGTAGTGTCTGTAGTGACGCAAACATAGCCGCTGTACATCAGAATGTTGAAAATGAGCATGGAACATTAACTCATCGACATTCGCTAATATTGGGCATTACTTGAGGTATTTTGAGCAACATTTTGCATAAAGATATCTTCATCTTCACGCTTACAAAGTTCAACTTTTTTAAGAATTAAAGCCGACCGACCATTGTTTGGGTCAAGCTTTTTTCAATTGGCTGTTTGAATGCGAAAAATGCATTTTTCAACAAAATCATCTTGAGCGATGAGACTCTTTTGTAATCAGGCGGTCATGTAAACAAACAAAACTGTTGTACATGAGGCTCACAAAATCCACAAGAGTCCTCGAAAGCAACTACATCGACAGAAAATGACCTTATGGTGCGGATTGTGGACAGCCGTCACCGTGAATTCACTCTATGCCCTACCAAATCGCTTCTCTCTGCCCTACCAAATCATGATAATCATGATTTTGTGATCACAACTGGCTTATGTCAAATCAGTAAACTTTGATTTCAGCAAGGCGGCGCAATAAGTCACCGAGATATTTCAGTTATTGCATGAGAAATTTTCTGGTCGACAAATATATGAAACAACTGACATTCTGAAAGATAAAATTCGGCGTTGCTTTAAAATTTTGTGAAAAAAGCAGATGTCTCCTGATGTGCTAGATGTGGACATTTATCCTACATAATATTCCTGTTAAAAAGGCAGTCGACCAGGCCCAATAATTTTCTCTGGATTTTAAATAAATAATAAACACAAAAAAACTTGATTATTATGAAATATTAGTTTATTAAAATTCCTTTTAGCAAGGAAATTGTGGAAACTTTTATTATATAGTCAATCTCGTCTGAGCTGCTTGCTGTCCTCGTACCAAAAAAAGTATATCAAAAAAAGAAAATGGCGAAGGCGGCAACACAACAGGGAATCAGAGCCGATGCTACACCGAAATAAAATCGGTGATACCATCTGATTCAAGTGGCCTTTGGAAGTCGCGCTAACAATTCCCATATTCATATTCAGTAAAAAATATATAAGTTTAAAGTCAATTTACTTCCTAACCTCAAATTTGTCCACCCACTATTATAGGTTGCTTTGTATTTATTATATAATATTTTGAAATGAATTCTCTGCATTTTATAAACAAATAAAATTTCGATAGTTAGCTAAAAGCAAGAAAATGTTTGTGTAACGATTACTAATGAGAACAGCAAAACAACTTTGGGTTGTATGTGAACTTTGTTTTGCCAAATTAATGTTGATTAATTGTGTGTTATTCTTTGTGTTCCTTTTTATCGAATGTTATGGTTAAATAGCTAAGGTTTATGATGCATATTATTTAATTTTATTATTTTATTTATTATTTAATATACCGCTGCTGCCCATTCCACCGCTGCCTGTACCGCTGCTGCCCGTTCCTCGGCTACGATTCCCAGCCGTCCACTATCAACCATCTACCTTTTAAGAGTTAACTAAATTAACATGGTGCTAAGTTTTATAAAGTGAATAAAGTATTGAGTATCATTCCTTCCACGGACTAAGAAGGTAGGTTATAAACAAAATTGCAACCACCCTGGCCTCCGCTGTAGCTATCTCAGTAACCAGTGAAAACGTGTCGTTACAAATCTACGTGAAGTTAAGCGGCATTAATAATTATTTATTTGTTTATATATTTTTATATCGAAATTTTATTAAAATGTTGAAAGCTTCGTGGTTTTCAAAATTTCGAAAAAAAATGTTAGATTTGGAATCACCTATAAATGTTTTTTAAAACATATTTTTGTACGAAAGAAAAGCTTTAACAAGTTAAAACTGCTTTGGCTCCTCTGAATATAGAGAACTCATTTACAAATTTACGCGTCTCTTTGAAAAGACATTTGAATTTATTTGCTTTCAAAGCAGATATAGCGCAAAATACGCCCTGTAAATTTCAAATGTTGCCTGAAGAAGAAGCAAAAACCAAACTTCAAGTCAAGAATGTCAAAGAATGTAAAAGGAACTTTAAGGCTGCTTTGATGGATCAAGCTTAAGTCATCTGGAAACGGAAAAATATAACACCATAGTTATTCATGTTAAGTAAAAATTAATAAAAATATAAAAAAATTCTATTGAGTAAAGAATTTCTATGACATCAATGTTTATTTATGGCCAATTAAAATATAACCTTAAAACAAGCAATATTCCTTAGACTATATTTTCAATTTAAAAGTGGTAATAGCGTTTCTTGTAACAATATTCAAGTGTTACAAGTATGGCCTAAAAGCAATTTTAATGGTTCCGTTTACAACACTTTTTTCTGGGTTTTATTTTTGCTTTTTCATTTTTTGTTTTTTTTTTGTTTTTTGTTTTTCTACTATATTTAACAAATTGTCAGCTTTCTTTGTTCTCATTTTTTTTCTATTTCTTTTTCTTCTCTTCTACAGCCGGAAGTCCTAAATGAAAGAATAAAAACATAAAAACAAAAAAAAAACGCTACAAAAAAGAAAACGGCATTTGTTGACACATGTTAAGCTTGTTGTTGTTGGGTTCTATTTTTTTTTTCTTTTTGCATTTTTTATTTCAAAATAGGGTTTCAGTTTTTATTACAGTTAAATCCTACTAAAAATATAACAATTATTTTGCATTTTTTCCACTCTTTCTTTACTAATGCCATTGTTGTTATTGTTGATGCTGTTGTTGTTGAGCACACTCATATTGTTCCAGTTTATTTTTAGAGCTTTCTTGCTTTATTGTGTTTATGTAGGTGTATGTGTGTGTGTGTGTGATTCTATGCTTTTATTGTCGTTGTCATTGTTGTTTCCGAAGTTTTGTTGATTTTTCTTTTAATTGTTGCGGATTTGCATTCTGACACATTTGTCAACCTCAGCAACAATGACAAAAGGGTAACCAAAGTTTCGTATACCAGGTTATTTGCACAGTGCTAAATAAACATTGAATATTTCATTCAAACAAGCTCATGCAAGCACACGCACACACATACATACATACAAGTAAGTATAAAATACTCCCACCGTTTTATTTTTGTGAATTTATATATAAAAAGCAGAGAACTGATGGCCTGGCTGTATTAAACTCTTTATTTTTTCATACTTTGCTCGTTAATCTTTTTATTTACCTTTTTTCATACCCTTCTATTGCTCTCAGGTGTGTTATTTTTTTTTTTTACTTTAGATAATTTCATATGTGTTTGTAAACTTTTTCAAATCTTATCATCATTTGTCACTGTCTTTTAGATGAAATCTGCATACACACACATACATACATACACATACTTAAAACTTTTGTCATTTTGTCTTTTATTGTTTTTATTATTATTGTATGCTTTTAATATTAGTGTGACATGTGTCAAAACTACGCGTAATTTTACAGTTTCACAAATTAACCCTCTTTTTTTATTTTTTGTTTGGAAAAAATTTCATTTTTAATTGCTTTGAGAAATGTGTGTTGAAATGGGGGGATCATTTGTCAAGTTATTGAATTTTATTTAGGTTTTTGTGTGTGTGCTAAATATTTAACTTAATTTTTTTTTGGTTATTTTATTAAAAGTTTTTGAAAAATTATTTCTCAAACGTTTAAATGCATTTCGGTTTTCGAAGTCAGCATGGCGCACCAGAACAGTGTCTTCGAGTAATTAAGGTGATATCTGATTCTTTTGAAAATAAAAAAATTTGTTCTTCTATATTTTTGGATATTCAGCGGGCTTTTGATAAAGTATGGCATGAGGCATTATTATAAAAATTGAAAAAGCTGCTTTCTGCTCCATTTTATTTATCTTTTAACATATTTGAAAAACAGATGTTCCTACGCCAGAGTCAGCAAAGATTTTTCTCACATTTGTCAAATTGAAGCTCGGCTCCCACAAGGAAGCGTCTTTGAAATAATTTTATATACTATATACACCTATGACATGCCGACAAAACAATGTGTAACAATCGGACGACACAGCACTCTTATATTGTTGAGAAACATTTACAAAGAAAACAATTTTTTATATGTGGGGTCTGTTGTGGATTTTTTTTGACTCCATATGCGGCAATTTTGCTAATTGAAAATCTTCTAAAACCAAAAATGAACCTCAGAAGGGATCTTGTGGCGTGATTTTCTAGACCAGCTAAATTATATACGGCTAAGAATTTTGAACAAAAAAATTTCAGAGAACGGAGAGAGAGACAATTCCTGCAATCGATGATAAATTAGTTCATATTTCTGTCAGTGCGAAAATCTATTTGATGTGCTGCTACTATTGTTTCATTATGAGATTCATAGTTCGACGAGTGGCTAAACCAGATGCACGAAGGTATCTTACGACGTCGTCAACAAGATGCGCATATTAGGTCATTTAGAAGTATTACGCAATCATCAATTTATTCATAATAATTTACCAGAGTATACTACTCATAAATATCAAAAAGTAAGCATAATACGGGAAGTAGTTTTACAGTTAATCCATTCAAAAATTCTATCGGACTTAAAACAACACCCGATATTAGAACACATGCCGCAAAAGCTTAAGCCATTTATAGTATAAAGTAACAATTGGTAAATAGCAAATAATCAGATAAAAAGAAATGTGGCATTTAGTGTTTAAAAAAAGCAAAGAAATGCTGGATCCTTTCTTGCATTAAGTCTACGAAATTTTATACTACATTTTTGTGCCAAGAACGTCGCAAACGTTATTTAAATCAAATTTCTTTCTGGTTCTGATTCGGCAACTCTTGCAAAATCGTAATTGACTCTATACGATTACTATTTACGTTCCTGATCCAATTCTTAAAAAAGAACGATATAAAAGCATAAAAGAAATGGAAAATCCAAGAAAAATAGGATATTGATTAACTATGCTTTGCACCTTTTAATTTCTTAAATGCTTTTGTTAAAATCAACGAGAGCATTTGTTTTCATTTTTTACGATTGGGTATACCTGCACCTGTTTGTCTATTTAAATAGCGACTTCTCCCAACGTCTGTAATTCTAATGAGAAATGTGTCCTTAATATGATCTTTTTTCACTGTGCGATAATAAATGTTTGCTTCATATGCTTTTTGGGGACAGTTCCCCAGTGACAGTGGGGAACAGTGAATAACAAGATAGTTCTATATAAGATATTGGCAAGTCGCGTGATTTGTCCATATATCTTGTCAATAGATTGTGAATTGATACCATATATCTTGCCTCACCATTCTTGCTGTTAATAAAAAACCTGAAGTGTATGCCAAAAGTCATTTGAATAAGAAAGACGTAAATACAATGCAGAATCAAGCAACGATTATAAACTTTGCGCTCTTTCTTGAAAAAAAAGTAATAATATTAAAATCTTGAGTAAATTTTAACAGCCTCGACTTGAAGGATATTAATGATATTAATGGGGATTCTGGGCCAATCTTAAGAGATTTGCTAAACTTTCAAAACGTTTGTTTTTAATGTAGTGAATTTTTTACATAGTTAAAATTTAAGGCTATGGAAAACGAGTAGTGGGTATTTATTCTTAATCGATAAAAAAGGAAGGTTTTTGTATGCCATTGTTTTTAAATAATTTTTTCTATTTGTTTCTTAAAATCAATGTGGCCAGATTTTTGCTCAATTTCACCAGTTAATATGAAAAATCGGTGAAATTGAAAAACAACTTTTTAATGGTTTTTATTTATAATTTTCTTCTCAAAGAATTTCCGGTAAATGGCTATGATTTTGAATAAAAAATATTACAAAAAGTTATTTTTTTAAATAATTACAAAATAATTATTTAATAATAATATCTAATATTATTTCCATTTGATTCTTCTTTTTATTAGAAAAATTTTATAACTGAATTTTATTTAAAGAACACATTAGACGGGAATTCGTTCTGAAATTTGGGCTTAAAAGAATAGAGTTTACAAACTAAAAACTAACGAAAATAACTAAAGTATTTAAGCTGAGCTATTTAAAATTGTTGCTAAAAGAATATATAGGATATTTTTTATACAAGATATAGAGCATTGAAATAGAAAAAACAAAGATGAATTTATTAAAGTTTCATGAAATTTATTATATTCGAAAGATAATCTTCTAACACTATAATTTAAATATGACTTCTGGAACAGGACCCCAGCATCCATTTCAGACATAGTCTAACTTGGAGGATACATTTTCGATGACTTTTTCCAATATTTGTAGCCGTATTGCCGCAATACCGCCGTGAATGTTGTCCTCTAAGTGGTTAAAAATTTCGGTCGTAATGGCGTAGAGTAGTAACTTTATACATCTCCACAGAAAATAGTCTACCGGCGGTAAATTTCACGATCTTGGAGCCAATTCACGGGTTCAAAACGTGCGGTTACCAAATGTTTCCTTCAGTAAATCAATTGTGCCACGAATAGTGGGACATGTTGCGTCATACGGCTGAAACCACAGCTCTTGCACATTATGGTTGTTTAGATGATAAACGAAAAAGTCAGTAATCATAATAGATGGCAACATTCTGATCAGCTTCTGTTTTAAGGAAATACTGACTAATGATTTCACCAGCCCTTAAAATGCACCAAACTATCAGAGTTGCTGGATGTAACAGTATCTTAATATGCACCTGAGGATTATCATCTTTCCAAATACGGCAGCTTTGTTTATTGACAAAATGGGCGTTCTAGAAATGAAAGCTGCCCCAGTAGGCTAGTAGGTAGTTTTCTTATCCTACCAATCTAGGGGTGGTTGTTTTCACTACAATTTTATTTTAAGCCCAATTAGCACAATTTGGAAGCGTTATTTATTATTATATTTACGAGTAATCGGGAATAATTAGTACCTTTTGAGGTTTTTTACTTTTTGTTCTTCAATATTATTGGATATACAAATTAAATTGTATCAATCATAACAAATACGATATTTTGGAGAGTTATTGTCTGCTATTATAATTCAGTATTCGATATCCGCCAAAGTCAAAAAACATATTTTTTTCATTCGCTTTAATAATGTCGATTTTTGTACCTAAAAAGGATGTTCTGCCGAGAAGTCCGATAACCTTCTTTCATTTAAAGAAAACGGCTGTAGAAAGTTATCGCTTATTGGTAGAAACTTACGGTGAGTATACATCGACTCATGATTCATTCTTTATTTTAAAACCGGAGCAGTTCTTTTGGCGCGAAATCCATATGCTACCAGAAAGCTGGGAAAAAATAGTGGCTGACAATGGACAATATTTTGATTAATGTATCAACTCAGTTTGTTATTATAATAAATGCATCTTTGAAAAAAAAAATAAGTCGACATATTTTTTATGTATTTTATATTGAGTTATTGGCTATTTTCTAGTAATTATCACAACAAATTTTCTATTAACCAATACTTTTTTCACTTGGCTGAGGAATGAACTTTTAAGTATTTTTAGGTCTGTCGAATTAAATTCGAAAAGTTATAAAAATCTTGCTGTATTAAAAACAAAAGAACTTGTAAGGATATTTCAAGCACTAAAGAGAAACTTTAAAACATGTTGAACACAGTCATACAAAATTTGAAAAAAATTTAAATATTAAAGCACTTCAGCTACTCTTACAATCGTGACTTTTACCGCCATAAATTGTATTCTAGTCTAAAATATTTAATATACTTAAATCAATGTAAGGAAAATATGGCGTTAAAAATTGCCGTCGGAACTTTATTTGTATATTGCTCTTCAACTTTATCATTTAGCGAGAAAGAATAAAAAAAAAACATTTTATTTTCTACCGGACTTCTGTAACAAGAGATTGAAGTCAAATACAAAGAAACTCATACAAAATTTCCAATGCGATGGCGCAGATAATTTACAATTTAGGAAACTTAAGACTCATCATCTATGGCCCATAAAAACTGGAAGGAAAAAAATCAAAGTAACAATTTGTTGTCGTTGTTGTATACTAAAAAAATATTTTGCATATAATATTAAAAACAAAGTATATAACAAGAGGAGTTGAGTAAGAGCTGAATAAATGCTTCTGTTCCAACGTTCAAGCATATTTTTGGTGGACCACGAAACGTTGTCAGTGGGAGACCATTCGCGTTTAGCCACAATGAGTTTGTATTTTGTTAACAGGATAAACGCACAAAACAAAAATAAAAAAAAAATAGAAAATCTACAACAACAATAAAATACCATTGAAATAACAACAACAATAACAAAGATTTATAAGCAAATTAAGAGAAAATAGAAAATAAATAAATTTTTAATTTTTGTTCTTGTAAAACGTTTCCCTAGAAACTTCTGTTTCTTAAATTATTTAGCCATTTTCTTTTGTACTTCAAACAGTTAATTTCTATTGGTTAATTTTAGTAGCCCTTGAAAAGCAAAACCGCAATGTGTTATAATTTTTTTGTGGTTAAATTATGAAACCACAAAACACCCTTTTTAAAATCTATCGCAAATTTTTAAAGACGTGTTGGTGTTGGTGGTGGTTTTAGTTTTAGGCGAGACAAAGTAAAATTCCAATAGTTGGGGGTTGTTTATTATTAACTCTTGTAAGAAAAAAACCCCGCCTTTTAAAGGAAATATTCATTTCTTAACACATGTGGTTTCTTAATGCGTTCTGTTATTATTTTTTTTTTGTCTGCTTTTCTATGGCATTTGGAGTTCCTAGCTAAGAAGCAGATTGGTCTCTTACAACATACCTTGTCTCTTTTATATATATTTTTTTATTTTCTATATATTACACTTTCTGGTTGGTGGTTTCTATTATTTCTGTTTGATTTTGTTAAAACAAATGTAATGATAGAAAAGAAAAAATAAAAATTAAGTGTTAAAAAACAGCTCTAGTAATGGGCTGTCTTCAGCCGCAAATGCAAAGCCGCAATTACGACTCAATATTGCTTGGAAATGTATTCCATACACTTAGTGTTCTTAAACAAATGTACAGCCTTTGTTTTTTAGGTACCATATTTTTATGTCTTAAAAAGTGTGAGACAAATAGGTGTCAGTATAAATATTTGAAGAGTTTAGGTGGGTGAAAAATAAATTCTTGGATTTGACAATAATCAGTAAAAGGGTAAATTTCATCCGTTATAATTTTTCTCTAGAAAAATTTCGTTAATTGTTATTTCATAACTTTTTTATAGAAATATGTCATCAGTCATAACTATTCAATAGAAATATGTATATTATCAGTCTCTATTTTTTCATAAAATATTATTACACGATTTTTCTATAGAAAAATTTCAACACACGATTTTTCTATAGACAAATTTCTACACACGATTTTTCTATAGACAAATTTCAACACACGATATTTCTATAGACAAATTTCAACACACGATTTTTCTATAGAAAAAATTTCAACACACGATTTTTCTATAGAAAAATTTCAGCACACGATTTTTCTATAGAAAAATTTCAGCACACGATTTTTCTATAGAAAAATTTCAGCACACGATTTTTCTATAGAAAAATTTCAGCACACGATTTTTCTATAGAAAAATTTCAGCACACGATTTTTCTATAGAAAATTTTCAGCACACGGTTTTTCTATAGAAAAATTCAGCACACAATTTTTCTATATTTTATGTATAGATGTATTATTCTATACCAAACTTTCATCAGTCATAATTTTTCTATACAAAACTATCATCGTTCATAATTTTAATATACAAAAATTTTATGTCATTATTACCATATTTCACTTGTAGAAAAAAAAATACCAACCTCAAGATAAGAAAACCCCAAAAGCCTCAAATAGCAGCGGTATCGTAATAGGTGAAACTCCTACTCAAGTGCAAACAAATCTATTGGGTATATGAAAAAATTACGAAAACTTAAAAAAATAAATAAATGATAAATTCTTCTTTATGATTGTTCTTTTTAAATCTTGATTTTTCTTATTATATTCTTATTTGATATTATTTTCAGTTTTATTCGACCTTTTTTTTATAATTTCTATTAAATTTTAATCTTTTTACTAGGTCCTTTAAATAATAACGATTTCTTTTTCTTTTTTTCTTTCAATATTTCGCTTTCCTTTGGAAAGCTTCTTCAAGAAATTATTTTTTATATTTTCAAAAACAAAAAATTATAACAATTATTGTTATAATTTTTTGTTTTTGAAAATATAAAAAATAATTTCTTGAAGAAGCTTTCCAATTATTGTTATAATTTTTTGTTTTTGAAAATATAAAAAATAATTTCTTGAAGAAGCTTTCCAAAGGAAAGCGAAATATTGAAAGAAAAAAAGAAAAAGAAATCGTTATTATTTAAAGGACCTAGTAAAAAGATTAAAATTTAATAGAAATTATAAAAAAAAGGTCGAATAAAACTGAAAATAATATCAAATAAGAATATAATAAGAAAAATCAAGATTTAAAAAGAACAATCATAAAGAAGAATTTATCATTTATTTATTTTTTTAAGTTTTCGTAATTTTTTCATATACCCAATAGATTTGTTTGCACTTGAGTAGGAGTTTCACCTATTACGATACCGCTGCTATTTGAGGCTTTTGGGGTTTTCTTATCTTGAGGTTGGTATTTTTTTTTCTACAAGTGAAATATGGTTCTCTTAAAAAAATTGAGCTTTTATAAATCCTACTCATTTCAGCATCCTTCGTGTCCCCCCAAAAGTCATTGCTAGTGAATAGATTGTTCCTAAAGGGTGAATTTTATTTTCCTCTGAGCCATACTCTTCTAAGGTAAGAAAATATTTATTTATAATTTGGTGTATTTTTATTATAACTGCTGACATATAAAATTCATAAACTCCCCTTTAATGGAAATTGATAGAACATTTTTTCGTACTCAATATTTCAACTAAGTCACCCTTATAATAAAAATCGCAGTAAAAATGTGGATGTCAATTGTTGTGAAATGTTAAGATGACAAAAAAAAAAAAACAAAAAAAAAAAAAACAGAAATACAAAAGTTAAAAAGAAAATCTGCTCAAAGGGGGTCAATTTGAGTCAAGAATAAGAAACTTGAAAGCGTTTGTACTAAACAAAGAAAGAATGGGTGTATGAAACGTGGGGTATTTAATGGAATGAAAAGAAAAAATTTCCTTAAATGCTCTTTGGGCACAAAACACAAATCTGAAGAGGGGAGTGAGCCAGCAGAGAATTTTATGAAAGAAATAATTTGAGTCTAAGAAAAAATATTTCCAGTGTAACTTTTTTCCTTAAACAATTCTTCTTTGCAAAAAAAAAAAAAAATCTCAAGAAAACGGTTTTGAGTCATTAGAAAAAATGCTCTTCATCATTTTGGCTGAAATGTCGGCGTGTGTTTTCGTGTTGTGTGTTTGAGAGAATATAGCAAATGAATGAGTGTGTGTGTGGGTTGCTATTGTTGTATTTTGGGGTTTTCACATAATAATTGTTGTTGCATTTTTTCTGTTGGGTTACGGGTGCGGTATCGAATACACCACAAGAGTAAACCACTGCTACTGGTTCTCGCGGTTCTGTGTTAAGCCAACGAACGTTAACAAAAATTAAAAACAAAACATTGTAATAACTCATAGGCGATATCGCTGGAATATACTTCGTGTTTTTGCATAGTAGGAATTATGCGCCTTACAATATACTATAACGTTCCAAGATTTTTATAAGTGTTACCCATTTCTATGTGTTTGCGGGGCGTTAGCAAAATATGTGTAAATGTTACGGCTGTTGTTAACCATGATTATGGCACTGACAATATGTTTGTTGTTTTTTCTTTCCCTAGCAGCTCTCATGATGGGAGAAGTATACGCTTGTTCGATACAAGCACTTAGCAATTGTTGTTGTCTTCTTAACCCCAAATGTGTTGCGAGGGCATTTAGATTTTTCTTTTCATTTACGTATATCTTTAAAATATTGTGTGTTTGCGTTTTTTTCTTTCTATTTGGCTTGCATTTCTTTTAACCACCTTTATCTTAGCAAAACTCATAACATCATAATCATCATTTTCTTAGTGGTAGTCATCATCATTATCAACCTCAGACTGAGCCTCAGCCATCTCGCAACAATAACAATAACATTTGAGAACATTAACATCTTTTTGTCTGATGACTGTGTATGGTAACGTCGTATCGTCTACAACGTCGTCAATATTTTACAAAGAACAACACTAACACCAACAACAACAACAGCCAGCTTTATTATTATCACTATCGTTGTCATTTTGGTCGTCGCAGTCGTCATGTCGCTTTAAGATTTATATGTTTATGTGTGTAAGTTTTTGTGGTGCTCCATATCGTGGTCGCGTTCATGGTTACCGCAAAAAATAGTTTAATATTATCGTAACATTTGATTCGATCGCCAGGATATTTATTTTTGCCTCCTTAACGGTTAATCGTTTTTGGAATATTATTACACCTATAGATTATAACTGTTAATTTGAATTATTTGCATGGGAAAAAGCTCCCAGTGCATAGAGTGCTCGTGTTAAATAATTAAATTATTAAAAACCTAATAAGAAAAATATAATAAATTAAATGAAATAAAAATATGTTAAATATATAATTTATTGTAAGATATTAAAATAAAAATATTAAAATTTATAGAAAAAAAAAGAAAATAAATAAAAAATGATAAATGAAAATAAAATTATTTAAATAAAATACGAAAGTTGAGAGTGTTGTTATAATAACTGTTGGTCACTTTGACTTACAAAATTCGCCAATTTTCAAACCCATGTTTCCTTTTCACCAAAATGTGTGCTGCAATTATAAATAAGGAATAAAATGGTATTTTTTGCCAGCTTATAAAAAAATGCAAATCGTCATTGTTATTTAAATGCTAGCGAACGAGTTATTCAAAATAAACTTTTAAGCCGTTGGATAATTGCTTAATTTATAACCAGCCTATGGAAAATTTGTGACAGTTATTTACTCATTCCGTGTGGTGCAAAATTAAGGGCATTAAAATTAATTTTATAATTTCTCCTGTTAAAAAAACGTTATGTGATAAATACTTTGTGCGCCATCTATTAAAAAAATAAATTACCCTTACGTTTTACGTGCATATATACAATGGCTCAGTTTGAATATCGAGCAAAGCATGGTAGATTTAACAACTATTTTAGATATTACGGCTTTGAATATTTTTAATTAAGCATTTATTACACAATAAAATTTTGTAGTAAAAATATTGGGAAGAATTTTCCAACACGGAGCATTAAAACTAATTCCAAAAAAATTTTAAAATTATGGTCACACTAAAAGTCAGGCAAAACAAAAAATTCACCCTAATTACCGTTATATTTATTAATTTCTTATTATTTTTATATTAAATGTGGTCAGTTAGATATTTGCTTTCGTAGTAAGAAAATATTTAAAAATTTGTTTGTAATGCCTTTCATACAATCGAACAGTCTACGCCTACCTGGGAAGAACGAAAAATAGTTTTTACTAATAACTATTTATAAGGCGAAACTCAAAAGTATCGTTAATAAAAGAAGATCAAGCCGATATAAAAAAGGCAACAAAATTACAAATAAACAAAACCAATTTGCAAAATGAAAGCTGTAACCTAGAGATGAGAAGTTTATAGTTCGAGAAAGTACAAAATTACCTGCAAAACTACGCTCCAAAACTTGCCGCAATGGTTAAAACCCGGTTTGGAAAGAAATTACATGCGAAAACAATAAGACAATTTTAAAGAAAAAAAAGCAAATTCCATGACCGAGTGGCTCAAAAGAAACCATGTGTCAGTGTCAAAAATGTAGAGGATCGCTTGAATTTTAAACTAGAGTACATATGCACCTCAATTGATCGACTAAGGTTTACTCAACAAAGGTTTACTTGAATAAGCTTTAATCGAATGGACTTTAATTGAATAAGGTTTAATCGGATAACGTGTATTCGAACAAGGTTTAATTGAACAATCTTTAATCGATTAAGGTTTAATCGAATAAAGTTTACTCGAATAAGGTTTAATCGAATGGACTTTTTTTGAATAAGATTAAATCCAATAAGGTGTATTCGAACAAGATTTAATTAAATAATCTTTAATCGAATAAGGTTTAATCGAATAAAGTTTAATCGAATAATACAAAATACGCGTTATCTATATAATATCGTTGCATTGTCTTTGTGTGAATCTATGCATTATGATTTATTAAAGTTTACTAATCATAAATGCTAAATGATTAATTATTTTCATAAATAATATTTTGGTAATTTGATTTCATTTGATAACAGACAGTGCAGACCGAAAAAAGATTTCGCCCCTATTTGATTACATTTTTAATTGATTCAATTACTTATTTAATTAGAGAGTTTCTTTTCAAATTATTAATTGTGCGATTAGATTTGACCTTTGACCTTTTAATATTTTTTAATAGTTAATTATTAAGCACTTGGTAATTATTTAATAAAAGATTTTTAAAAAACTTTATTTTTTATTATCAATTTTGATTCAATTTTGATTAATTGTTTATAAATTATTCTTCTTTTTTGTTTTTCCTGATGATGCCAACCAACGGTGTGGCGAAATATCGAAAATATAATAAAAAATAAAGTTTTTTAAAAAATTTTTTATTAAATAAGACCTAGTGCTTAAAGTTAATTACTAAAAATTTTTTATTAAATTGAACTAGTACTTTATAATTAACTACTAAAAAATATTAATTTTTCAATTAAATATTTATCGGGTGGTGAAAATCAATTATTAAATTGCTAAAAATGAGACCCATGTGCGTAATATAATCGCTAAATTCATCACGGCGTTGTTGCTGACAATAGAGCAAAACAATACGCTCGTAATGGCCATAGTGATACGAAAATAGTCGCTGTACAGTAAGGTATTGAGAATAAGCTTGGAAGATCTACGCGTCGACATTTGCTACTATTGGGGATTACTAGAGGTACTTTGCGCAACATTTTGCATAAAGATCTTCATCTTTTAACTTATAAAGTTCAATTCGTTGAAGAATTAAAGCCGACCGACTATTGTTTGCGTCAAACATTTGTGAGATGACTGTTTGATGGGGCTCATTTTCAGTTAGGCCGTTATAAACAAAAATAATTGTAGCTTATGGGGCTCACAAAACCCATAAGCAAAAACAATCAGATCGAAAGAAAGTGACTGTATAATAAGGTTTGTGGTCAGGCTTTATGATCGGCGCGTATTTTTTTCGAAAATGAGCAAGAAAACGCCGAAACCGTAAATTCTACGCACTGCCGAAATATGGTAATCAATTTTTTGTGGGCACAATTGGCTAATGTTGACATCAATGATCTTGGGTTTCAGTAAGACGGCACCTGCATTGCCGAAATAAGCGAAAATTTGTTGCAAAATAAGCTTTATGAAAAGAGCGTTTGTCTGCCTACATGCCCGAAATCATATTCCATTTTTATTTGCGTTTTAAGTTAATTTACTCTCAAACGTCAAATTTGTCCGCTGAATATTTGAGGCAATTAATTGAATTCATATTGAAAACAAATACAATTTTTAATACGTGGAAAAATTTTTGTTTCTGAATAAGTGAATGTGCCAACAGTGGAAAAACTTAAACTTGAGGAGCTTCAAGAAGTAGACGTAAAGACGTTGTGAGACTGCGGCTAGTGATGTAAAATTTGAGGTCTTATAGACCCCAATGATTTAAATACTATGAAGTAATTTGAATAAGAATAAAAATAGAACCTACTTGACTCCATTTATGGAATTGAAAATGCAGAATATTTGTCGTAAGTGCTAACGAGAAACGGTTTGTGTTCCAATCCCCCCCCATCCCCGGGGGCATATTTATATCTTTTGACGGAAATCCACCGTTATTACATGTGTCTTTGCGGGTAAAAGGGAGCCCAGCCCCTAATAGGGTAGTAGGAGCCAACTGGACAATCCACTATATTTCCATGGGAATCAGTAAAGCCCCAGAGTTCAGCGATTTGTCTTTTTAGCCTTTTAGCTGTTCTCTGAGTGATTATTGAGGTCGGCCTTTTGGGAGTATCATGGTGGCTATGTATTTCGAGGCCCTTGTTTGAGTTTGTAGGTCGGATCGTTCACAATGAACACAGTGAATGGTCCAGGTCCAGTGAGCATGAATGCCGTCGTGTTCCTAAATTATATTAAGCTTCATGCGTTCTGGACCAGGAGTTTGATGGTCTCCAACTCTTCAGCAAGGAGTGAAGGCCTGCTTCGGGCTTCTGAAGTTGCAGTTAGGAGTGATCGGGGGATATACGTATCTGAAGGCCTTCTAGGGTGGGGATGAATTTACATTCAATCCACATTGGTATGATCCACCATCTGATTATGGCTTACACAGCTAGGTGCAGATGTAAATCTTATCACATATGCATTTCAATTCAATATCTGAAATTTTGGAATCTAGGAGCAAGAATTCATTGTCTTAAGTATGTATGCAGGAATATTTTTCTTCTAATGCAGTGATGGGCGAACTACGGCACGCCGAGGTTTCAATCCGGCCCGCCGAGCGTTTTTCAAAAAAACTTAATCACCTATTAAAGAATTATGCCCAAAAAATAAATTTACATTATGTGTTAAAAAAGATATAAATTGATAATTTTAGCAAAAAATGCGATGTTTTCATATTATATTGTGTACAAACTGCGTAGTTTTCTCGGAAATATTGCACACACAAGAAAACAACAACTTTCTGATGCAATATTCCAAAAAGAAACATAAACATTATAAAACACTAAGAACTAATATAGAAAACTGAACGTATAACACAACAACAACTATTATATGTGAGATCTAGAAGGTTCTTGATATTCGAGACAACATGCGCAACAAATATAAAAGGGCCAGCGATGGATTAATCAGCAATCATTAAAAGTGTAAATCTCGTGACGTAAAGAATAAATTGTGAAGTAAAATTATAAAGTTGCCAACGTACAGTTTTATTTGTGTAATTAAAATAATAAAGTGTATTGTAAATACCCCCATAATTGTCAATCGAAAATAGAAAGGGAAAATTTGATTCGAAATGTCGATTATTTTAAGAAGAGTGGACATGGAAGTACTTCTTTATGGAATATAACCAAAAACCTATTTGTCTTATCTGCCAAAAACCGGTAGCTGTACTAAAAGATTGTCATCTCGCTAGGCACTTTAATTCAAAACATTTTGGGTCGAAGTACTATAAAATGACAGATGAAGACAAGAAAGTTCATTCAGAGGAATTGAAAAGAAAATTATCTAGTCAGCAAATGTTTTTTAAAAATCAAAGAAGTGTCCAGCGATCCTCCACGTTAGCTGGTCACATTGTTGCCTATAAAATAGCAAAAAGTAACAAACCGTTTTCTGAAGGAGAATTTATTAAGGATGTGTTAATTAGCATTGGAAAAATATTATGCCCAGAAAAGGTAAAAGATTTCGAATCTATAGGGCTGTCACGTAGAACGGTCACAAAAAGAATTGAAGCGATTTCTTCTAATTTAACCAATCAACTCGATGGACGCCTTAAAAAGTCTAAGTATTTTTCAGTCACTATGGACGAGAGTGTTGGCGGGAGTGATACAGCCCAACTTCTAACTTTTATCAAAGGAGTCGATTAAAACTTTGTGATAACCGAAGAACTTGCTTGTTTGAGATCTTTGCAAGGAAAGACGACAGGAAAAATAATTTTTGATGAATTAAGAAAGGGGATGGAATCTCTTAATGCCCCAATTTCCAAATTAATTAATTTAACAACTGATGGAGCACCTAACATGGTGGGAAAAAATACGGGGTTTGCAGGAGTTTATAAAAGTCAAAATCCTGAAAGCGAAACAATTTTTTTAAATTGTAAAATCCACCAAGATGTTCTTTGCAAGGCTGCCTTGGATATTAACCATGTACTTAATATTATTTTAAAATTAATTAATACCATTCGAGCCCGTGGTTTGTTACATCGACAATTTCAAGAGTTTTTATCGGAAGTTGATGCAGAATTTTCAGATGTACTTTATTACACAAAGATCAGGTGGCTGAGTTGTGGGCATGCCTTCTCGAGAGTTTGGAGTCTTCTCGAAGAAAAAGTTTTTCTAAAAACCAAAACTGAAATTTGGGATGAGTGGGAAATATAGGAGGATAAGAATTGGTGCATCGAGTTTGCTTGTTTCACGGATTTACTCGAGCACTATAATAAACTGAACAAGAAGTTACAGGGAAGAAATCAATTTATAGATGAAACTTGAGGCAGTTTGAGAACTTTTAAAACTCAATTTTTTATATTTTCTATATGTTTGGGAAAAAATTATTTGACTCATTTTCCAAGAGTTAATTCTTTGAGGCCTGTGAGTGAAGCGAAGTTAAAAGTCTTTTCACAATCTTTATTAAAACTGTATTCAGAATTTGAGGCCAGATTTGCTGAGTTTAAAAAATCAAACTATATTTACATATTTTTTTAATGTCTTTTAATGTTAATACTGAGAATGTTCCATCTGATCTACAATTGGAAATTATAGAATTGCAATGTAATAATAATTTAAAACAGCTATTTTTAAATACAGATAAGCTTAATTTCTATAAATCCTTACCAAAAGCTGAATTTCCAAAGCTAATTAATCATGTGCAGAAAATTATGGCAATGTTTGCTTCCTCATATTTATGTGAACAGGCCTTTTCAGTAATGAAATGCAGAAAAAATTCAATAAGAAACCGATTGTCAGACGAGAGTCTATTTAATTTATTAAAAGTCGCATCCTTCCAGCTGGAACCAGATTTTGAGGAAATTATTCCAAGTCAGAAACAGATCTATGCTTCCCATACATCTGGAAAATCTTAAAATCATAATAAACCGTATCTTATAAAATTTTTACGTTGTTCTAAAATATTACGTAATATAACTTTTAATTGAACAGCAACCCCATAATTTTTTAATGAAGGACCGACCCTCTATGTTTTTTTTTAATTTAATGACCCGCCGCAAGATTTTTTTTAATTTATTGGCCCGCCACCCAAAAAGTTCGCCCATCACTGTTCTAATGTAATCTAATCGAGCATAAATCTACCTTAATAAGTCTTCAATATTGTTAAGGAACTTTGTTATTTAAATATAAATTATATTTTTTTTTGTCTTCATAATGATTCTTTAATGTATTTAAAGTTTAATTTACTGTCAACTATTTATTTGTTTGTGTTTGTTTGCGTTATAGACCGCACTACCACATATGTGGTATTAATGTTAAATTAAAAAAAAAAGTTAATAATTGTGCAAAAAACAAAAGAAGAAAAAACAAACAAGAAGTAGTATATTGAATAATCTGTGCGGCATTATTACGATCAGCTGAATATTTAACGGCCTCAATTAAATCTAAATGCTGATGTTGTTGATGTTTATGTTTTTTATGAATTAAATACTGACAATAGACAGTTATTTAAAATTTGTAGTCCTTCTAAGTTTTTATTTACTTAAGTTATAAATACTCGTATTAACTGTTTTTTATTTAAATAAATACTCGTGCAATAAATCCATTGGACACTTAAAAATAAATTCTGTATTTTGTATGAAGTTTCTATTTGTATCGATAGTTCAATACTGCCGGCTGTTTATTAAAGCTTCTAAATTGGCTTTATTATGATGATTTTATTAATTTTTTTTTATTTTATTATATAAACAAATTTATACGTTTTAAATATACAAAATAAAAATTTTATATTTATTTCATCAACAATGTGATATGTGACTTTATTGCATGATGATTATTTGTTAGTGTGAGATGCAAAAGAGCTTTAGTTTTTTTTTATAATATTTGTCGGTCAACCATTTTCCGCAACTGTTAATTTACCAACTCTCATATTTATTTGTTTTTTATGCCTTCAATAAGCTCTCTTTTGCCTTTTTTTGTGGCGAAAGCGAATGTATTGAAAGTTTGTCATGTTATTTGCAACAAAATTCAAATTGTTTATGACAAATGGTGAATTTATGGAATATTCTGTCATTCAGTTATTTCTTTTTGCTTTTTGAGCATAAATCAGTGACTTTATTTGACTCCATAGAAAATAATCACACAATTTTGGGAACTAATTCATAGAACGATTCCTTAAAATAAAATAAAATTTTGTGATCAATAAGTCTGTGGTTGCAGTCGCCATGTGGCACTGACGTTGAGTCTTACTCCGATCAATTTCATCCATATTTTTAAATAATAAAAAAAAACATTAACAGTGAACTCCCTCGATTTTAACGTGAGTGCGGGCTCAAATTAATGGTTTGTAGATATTTTTTGGATCATAGTCACAATTTTGTTTATTATAAAATTCCTTCGAATCACAAATGAATCTAAATGCTACAAAAAAATTTAGCGTTTATAAGTTGATGGAAATTGAATAGATACCTCTGCCTCCTAAGTAAATCTATATAATTTCATAGAACTGTTTCTCTGTCAATGACTTATCAAAGTTCACTAATCATAAATGTCAAAAAGTGAGCGCAACTAGTTTTACAAATAATAATTTTTGTTAAGTTGTATCCCGACATAAAAATGTTTCTATATCTAAAGCAGCAGTGCTGAAGAAATTTGGCAACTAAATTTCAAGTTCTTTATGACGTACAGTGGGAAAACAACGATTAAATTCAACAGTCCTCCATCTCTGGAACCGGCTGCTTAGAAAGTGACGTCCAAAAATAGTTTAACGAAAACTATGACCGCTATAGTTACAATTACAAACAACAAGAAGTTTTAATGAATTTGTTTTCCAATAGCGATTCGATTTGTGGGACTCATCTTTCACTGGCTCCACTTTAGGTTTAAATTCTTTTATGTCCGCCATAAGAGCAAACACAAAACATTAAATATTTAAAATATTAAATATAAACCTTTGTTGCTCCTCTAAGAAGCACGCCATTCACGTTTATCTGCCGTTATGATCTTTAGCGCATTTTACATTGTTTTTCTGATATTAATTGTTTCGATGTTTGCGAAATCTTCTTAGAGCGTATAGCAACAGCACGAGTTGCAACTTTAAAAGCACAGCAAGTAGGGCCGTACACTCACTCCTTGTTTGGGAGCCAGATGCTAAACTCCCGTTGCACCATTGAAGGCACTCTGTTAAGAATGCAACAGCATATCGAAGAGAAAAAAGGCACATCTTTCTGCGATTTGGGTTTAAGCTGCAGCTACCATGTTACTACTTTAAGGGCCTCACCAATAATCAGTATATTGGTTGTAGCCCTGCGGGCTAACGATTCCCGTGGTATTAGTTGGCTAGTCAATGTTTGGATTTCAAAGGTCCTTATGTACCAGTTTCACACGGTCGGTGCCTACAATAAGACTACAATGCCTAGATGTGGAAGGGGGACTGCGTAGCGCCGAAGTGAATTCCTATAGTGTCGTAATTTTCATGTATTTGGCTTTAGTATTTTAAATAGAGTAGGCCGATATTTACAATTAATGCAAGACGTGTTCATAGCGGACAAAAAATAAGTGTTTTCAATAAATTTAAAAATGAAGGGTGTTTCCATAGAAGCCATAATTTTTACTCTTGAGGTCTAATCTTTCAAACTGTAACAGATAGACGATTTGCACAGGGTATCAAGTGCTTTGCATATTATAAGAGCAAATACAAAATATGAAATAAAGCGTGTCTCAATAGTAACATAATTTTGATTTATAACATGTACATCAATGATAAAAACAAGTACAAAAAAGTAAAATTAGTAGATATCCCAAGTGTAATTTCGTAATAAGATTTACATCTGTACCTGACCGTGGGCCTTAATCGGATAGTGGTCAAACCATTGTGAATGAAAAGCAACGTCATTAATTCTAGCAACAGGTCCTTTCTAGTTGCAATTTCAGCGGTTCCAGAGCAGGGTTGCAAACCACTACTCCTTCCTGAAGAGCTGGAGACTATCCAACTTCTGTCTAGAACATATGACTAGCATGCTCACTGGATCGAGAATCATTCACCAGGTAGGTGTGATTAAAGGTGAAATGATCCTGGCCACCATAAAACAATGCCTGTATGGGGCCGCGAAACCACAATCATCACGATACTCCCGAAGAGCCAACCTCAATAATCAGCCAAAGAAACAGCTAAATGTCTAAAGAGACAAATAGCGGAAACTCTGCGGAAATAACGTGGAAATAACGTGGAGCTTTCAGTTGACCCTTGCTGCCTTCAGAGGACTGGGCTCCCTTATACCCCCAGCAGCACAGGTCTAGATAGTCAAGTATTCCATAAAGACCGATAAATGCGCCCCCGGGGGGATCCCAAGAGTAATTACGTGATAAGATTTACATCTGTACCTGGCTACGGAGCCTTAATCAGATGATGATCAAACCACTGGGAATGAAAAGTAAACGTCATTCTCGCCCTAGGAAGCCGAAGACTAATTCTAGCAACAGGTCTTTCCTATTTGCAACTTTGATAATTCCAGAGCAGGGCTGCAAACCACTACTCCTTGCTGAAGAGCTGGAGACTTTCCAACCGCTGTCCATAACACATGTCTAGCATGCTCACTGGACTGAATCATTCACCTGTGGGTGTTATTATTGGCGAGATGATCCTGGCCACCATAATTATTCATGCTTGGGGCCGCGAAACCACAACCACCACGATACTCCCGAAGGGCCAACCTCAATAATCAGTCAGAGAATTAGTTAAATGCCTAAAGACACAAATAGCGGAAACTCTGCGGGCTACTGATTCCCGTGGAAATAACGTGGAGTTCCCAGTTGACCCTTGATGCCTTCAGGGGAGTAGACTCCCTTTTTCCCCCAGTTGCACAGGTCTAGATAATCAAGTATTCTATAAAGACCGATAAATGTGCGCCCGGGGGGTAATCCCAAGCGTAATGTTAAAATATACCGCCTTATTTTAAAATTACCCAAAGTATCGGGTTTTTCGACAAGATGTTAGTTTTTCGATTGTGGACACACCGGCAACATGATAGTTTTGACATTTAGTTTTTGACGTATTCGTAGTAGGTGGAAATCACATTAAAATAATTTAAATCCACTATGAATATTGTGGGTTCTGTTAATGTTACATTTCATAAAATTCGTGATATTTTCGAAGAACATAATCGTCCTTCTGATATCGCTATTCAGAATTTGGCCGTTAAATTGGAGTGGATAGGCTCGATACAAAATGTGCAAACACTACTGCGTGTTTGACTGGGTTGTTCAACTGAAAACATTGCAGCTGTGAGCCACAGTGTTGAAGCAGATCTAAATACGTCAACTCCTCGACGATTTCAACAATTGGGTTCATCCAAGACCACCAAATTTTGGGTAAGGATTTGACTTTGAAGTCTTACAGGGTTCACATGGTGGAGGAATTGAAGCTGACTGAATTGACATAGATTCGCTCAATTCATTCAGACTCATGCCAAGCAATTTTTATGGATGTTTTAGGCATGAAACGTGCGGCAAAAACAATGTCACATGGACAACGCTCAGAAGCTGTTGAGCGTCGTCGTATATGGCTACGACATTGAAACCAAAGCCCAATCATCCCAATGGAAGCGTCCATTAGAGCCAAGACCGTAAAAAGCACGTCAAGTTCGATCAAATGTGAAGGTTTTGCTCACTATGTTCTACGATTGCAATGGCCTGGTACATCATGAATTCTTGCCAGAAGGTCGTACGGTCAATAAGGAATACTACCTTGATGTTATGCGCCGTTTGGGCGAAGCAATTGCGGAAAAACCTGTCATGGATTTCGCACCACCATTAACTTGGTGCCCGCTGACTTTTATCTCTTCCCAAACTGAAGATGAAAGGAAAGCGTTTTGCTACGATTGAGGAGAAAAAAAACCCGAAAGAGGAGCTGTTGGCGATGTCAAAAAGCGTGTTTCAGAAGTATTTCAAGGATTGGAAAAAACGCTGGCATAAGTGTATTATTGTGTCTGAGGGGGATTACTTTGAAGGAGCTATTGATGAATAAATAAATACTTTTTGAAAATATTGAAACTAACGGCTATTTTTTGATCATAGCTCGTATAATAAAATAACTGCTTTGCAGGGATACAGACGCAATAATGTTATTAAGCTAAAAGCTTTTAAACAAAAGTTCTAGTTTATTATAACATATGAAGTTTGGTTCGGGGCAGTGTCACACTGTATTGCAATAAATAAATTATATTTTCAAATAAAACTATTGCGGGTTTTTTGCATTAAAAAAAGGTTTCTTGTTGCTTGATTCTGCCATAAGAAATTTGTAGGGCGCAAATAATTCGTATTTTAATTGATAATAAAAATCTTTATTTTTTCTATTTTTGTCGAGTATTTTGAATCTGGTTAAAAAAATTAAACATATTTGTATTTCTTTTTTCTTTTGTTTATATTCATGTTTATATATGAGTGTATATATGTGTGTTTATTAATGCTGACCAATGTGCACACAATATGGCATTAAATTCTACTTGTTTTATCTGTTTTTTTATTTTACTTTTTTGTAAAAAAAATAAATTTAAACGGAAACAAAAGTTTTATTTTTTCGCGCAGTTTTTTTTTTTTGTGAAGCAAAATTATAACGCAGATTTACTTCATAGCAGAGTTAGAGGGCCAGTGAGTTTATTGTAAAATAAGAGTTTGTTAAAATTCAAGCCTGCATGAGCATTTATTTGTACTTTTATTGGAATATTTTTTTTTAATTTGCTTGTTTATACGCATAAGTTTATGAGTGGAGAATCTCACACTCTGTGAGCTCTTCACCAGAGATTAAACAAATTTGTCATTTATTCATCGTTCATCTAGATTTGTTCTGCACTGAATGTTTTTGGAATTTATTTTTGTGTGAGTTTCCTTTTTTTTAGTTTTGTTTTTTGATGAAGTTCTTCTTTCATTTTTATTTTGAGGTTAAAGTTTTGAATGCGAAAGGTTCAGTTTTTTTTCATTATAATTGTCAGTTACAGTTAATCGTGCTATAAATGGTATATGATTAATTTTAATTTTTTTCTATACCGTAAAAAGAGTTAAGTATAAAAAAGCTGGACATGAATAAATTAGAGAAATTGGAGAACTATCGCTTAAAAACTTGCAAAAGAGATTATTTCCATATAAAGAAAAATATTATTTTTAAATGAAACCACTTCCAAAAATCTTATATTATTGTGCTATCAGAAATTTTCACAAAATTTTAGTTATCTGAACTTATTTAATCTTAGTTTAGTAAGATTGGATTTTAATTAATAAATTTTTTACTTAATGGAACTGTTATTTTGTATTGACGTTATGATTTTCTAGATTAATATTTTCAGAATTTATGTTGTTAGTTTTATTCGTTTAAGTAAACGTTTTGCTATTTAAATTTTTTTTACTGCAAAATAATAACACAACACTTTAGAGTTTTAAATTAAGTTAAACGATTTATTTACTTTCAATACTCATAAAATAAACATAATGGTAACCTTGGTGACTTTACGCGCTAATGACTTAACTTGAATTAATTAATTTTCCCAGCAACTGATGCTTATATAGTTGTTTTAAGCAGTTGTCGCATATTCTACTTCAACATCACCTCATATTGTTTTTGTTATTATCATTCAGTTTAGGCGCCTGTTTGGCTGTATGTTTTGTGTTGTTCTGTGTTAGTTGTTTTTATTTTCTATTGTTTACTTTTTTGGTAGAATTTCTTATAAGCATATTATTGTTGTCTTATGTGTATAAGATTTCTTGGAAATCTACGCAGTTTTTAAAATGCTCAGTGGATCGTTTACTTTTTTACTGTTAATTATTTCCTTTTAAAACTTAATAAATTATCATCGTAACAATATTAACTTTTACTTAATTTTTAACTTGGAGCAGAGGACCTTAAAACTCTCAAGGGAATTGCTGTCACTATATCACTATTGTCACTATAACCTAAACTACTTAGTTGACTCTATAATTTGCTCTTAAGAATTATCCGGTTTTTGCTATATGCTCATAAGCCGATTTTTATTTTTTTTCTTGTTGTAGCGACAGTTATTCTACATGAATATTACTTTCGCATTTATAATATATTTTTTATGGCGCTGTTGAGCTTAAAGTAAATAATTTTTATTGCTGTGGAAGTATAAGAAACTGATCGGGCCTTAAAATAAATGCCTCAATATTCCTTAGCAAAATAAGATATTTTTTTCTGAAAAAATTCACATTTAGTAAAAATATATATATTTTGAAATGTAATTAAATAATTCTATGCCAACGTGAGCAGCACTTAGAATATAAACAGGTTCTCAATCCGGTAAAGAATATGTTACCCCTTAAAATAAAACGAGCAATATTGGATTGTTTAAACTGATTTAAAGAATGGTCAATAATTTGTGATATTACTGTAGACCTAAAAAAATTACAAGATTATACATAAAGCTCTTAGGAAGTTGATAATTATATTGTTGATAATTAAATCACAAATATTTTCTAATTGAAGCAGGGAAGGGAAGCAGAAGTAATAGTATTAATTTAATATTTAATAATTATTTTGCAGTTCTTTTTTTGAAATATAATTTGAAATCAATATTACGAAGGCTTATTTGTTATATTATACTTTAATGATATTAAAACAAAACTGTTTGAATTTTTTATAATTATTTATAAAATTTTTCTTTTATGGAGTTAATCAAAATGTGAACAAAAAGGCTTAATTTTCATTTCGATAAAAGCTAGGAAATACAGCTATTTTCATGCCATAATATAATTAGAATTGGATACTTACGAATGCAATTATTGGCACTCAAAAATTGTTTACGTTAAATACCATAATTCAGATGGTGCTTAGTGTTTTATTTAAAAAAAAAGTTAAATGGCCACTATCATTAAAATATAGGTGACGTGTGAGTAATAAATAATTTTGAACTCTTAAAATACTAATACATGTAAAATGAGTTCTCTAACTATTTTCGAATAATTAAGTCAAGTTTATCAAGTTTATATCATAAACAGATATTTTTAGCACAAGAACAAATATTTAGAAGGCATCTTTAACTTTTTAGCTGTGTTATCTGCGTTGTTATTTACGGAGATATAGCCTTTTTAAAATTTTTATTAAATTTTTTTATAAAAATCGTTTTTTTTTTAAAATACATCTTTCTCGAAAAACCTCTTATTTACGGAGATACAGCCATTTTAAAATTTTTGCTAAATTTTCATAAGATAAATAGATGAATAACCAAAGACATGGTCTCTCATTCTCTTTAAATAGAAATTTCTCTCTTTAGCGATTTTTTTTTCATTTCTAAATTCATCTTTATTAAATTAAATGTTATTTACATATTTATTTACAGTTTTGAGATATTATCTTAGATATTACAGCAAATTATGTTTTTAATCACAGATATTGAAAAGCTTTGTTATAAGTTTTTATTTTTTTAAAGGGAAAATATAAAAACCTTGATATACCAAAAAAGAAAGATGTTCAAATATAATTAGGAAATATATATGTATACTCTTTTGCGATTTTTAAGAAAATATAAGCTTAATAAAATATAGCGCATTATCATTATGAATTTCAATAAACTTTAACAAGAGTATAGGTAATATATTTTTGTTTAACGTAACGGTGTCTTAATTGTCGAAGCTAATGAGCAGGGCACGGTACCCTAAAGCTGCTGAAATAAATGGACTGTCAGCAACGTAACCAGAAACGTCTGGCATCATTAAAACTAATTAAATTGTAATAGAAAAATTTAGGTAAAAAACTTAACGAAGACTTTACTACCAGAGTTAACTTCCGCACATGCGCGCTAATTTCTGCCATTTTCTTTACACCAAGAATTGCAGAGGTTAAGTTGCTCGTGCTAAATGGAGTTTAAACCAAATTACATATCCGTAAATTTAAAAACTGAATTAGTCTTGGTATTTTTCATACAAAAAAGTATGTAGTTATATAATTTATAATCAATTTCTAATAATTTTTTAACTTAAATTTTGTTAGGGAATTTTAATACAAATGCATATTGCTGAAACCTCGTTGTGTTTTATTTAAAATAAAATTGGAATTTACCAGGAAGGAACAGGTTGGCGTGCCTTATTAACATGGACTTTAAGTAATTTTCACCGACTTTGCTGAAGTAATAGACAAGGATTTTGTTTTTAATTATTCAACCGAATGCTATATAAAAACAACGCAAGTAAACGATGAGCATGCCGCGCATCGGAGAAAATTAAGAAAAATGTGACGTTCAAGATTATCTCAAAATAACTTATAACAGATTGACTTGTAAAATATGCCAGAAATCCGATAATCCTTAAAAACAAGCTTATCTCCAATAAAAATATTCATGGATAAAATTTCAAGAATATTTATCTGCAATCGCAAGCACATTTTAACAAAAAATCGTTAGGAATTTTGATTGAAAATAACTAACACTGCGTAATATTTTTTTTACAAGAAGCACTGCAGGCAACAATGCCTATTTAGTAAAGTATCGCGCTACATTCTTTAGGAAAGGGATAGAAAAGAAGAAATGAGACAGTCGGTGAAGGTAGAAGTATAGTTACGGAAATTAATTAACCAGCAGCCCCCGGTTCATTTTTATTTTTGTAGTGAAGAAACCAAGGTCATCGTTGGGAATCGAACCCACAACCCCTAGTCCTATAAGCTACTACACTACTTACTACCATACTGGGGCACCTGCATCACTTCAATCAGAAGAAGAAACTCAAAACACTTGGTGCGTAACATTTCGAGAGAAAGTGTGACAAAAATTTTGTCAAGCTCTATATATTTCATTTTTAAAGATCATATTAAGTCTTTAAGTTTTTAGTTCAGGAAAATCATTTCGATCGGTTTTTAAGCCACTAGGGTTGGATCGGTTGTTAAACCACTAGGGTTTTCCTCTAACACTGATAGTGTCTTTTGCTTATTATAATTGGTATATAGTGCCGATATATTGAAAGCAAAGATAGCAACCATTGGCAGTTTAGTTGTTAGTTATTTAAACGCTTACTTTTCACTTTAAACTTTTTTAAACTTCACAGTTTAAATTTATTTATTCTCCCTCCGTCTGTACTTCAAATTATTGAATTTTTCATCTTCTGCTTTCTGTATAATTAGTAGAGGATTTTTGTTAGATTTTATACTTTCCATAAATTTACAACAAACGTTATATTTTAAGAGGAAAATTTTTCTTTCGAAGATTTTTTAGCTTTTAGATGTGTTGGGATGAACAGTGTTATTTCAACTAGCTGAAAGAAAGTAATTTGTTTTAAGTCAGCAAACTCCAGAGACTTTTCTTTTCAAAATTGAAATTTTATTAATATGATAATTTTTATAGTTTTTTTTAAACGATCTTTTTTTATTTATCTTTAATAAATATCTTTTTTTCTTTTTAAGGATCTTTTTTATATATTTTCTTATTTTCGATATTTCGCGTTAATAATTAAATTATTAATAATTTTTTGTTTTCAAAAATAAAAATTTTTTCCTGAAGAAGCTTTCCAAAGAAGAAGCTTTAAAAAGAAAAAAAAGATATTTATTAATTTTATTAATATTTTATTTAATTTTTTTAGATCAGGAAATTTGCTTATTATTATAATTCATTAAATAGATTCCAAATAAATAAAAAAAAAAAAACGGTGTGGCGAAATATCGAAAATATAATAAAAAATAAAGTTTTTTAAAAAAGTTTTTATTAAATAAGACCTAGTTAAGCACTAATTACTAAAAAATATTTATTTGATATTTTTTTGTGGTAAAACATTGGCTTATGACAATATTAAAAATTCGACTTAAATAATTAATCGGAAACAGTTACAGAAGTCGTTCAAACCTACTGATATTTAAAAAAATTAAAAATTATTTATTAATCATACGTCACATATATTTTAATGGCAGAAATGTGATGTGTCGACTATAGCACTATTTGAATTACGGAATTTAACGCAAACATTTTATGGGCACCACATATTGTATTCGTAAGTCTCCAGTTTTAATTATATTTTGGCATGAGACAAAATATCTGTATTTGCTAGTTTTTATCGAAATGAAAATTAAGCCGTTGTGTGAAAATTCTGATTAACTCCATTAAAGAAAATTTAAAAAAAAATAATAAAAAATAATTTTTCATTTTTATTGGGTTTTTGTAAAATTCATATGAATAGATTCCAAACGAAATCCTTATATTGAAAGATTGAAACTGAAATAATATTTTTGTTTTCAAAATGTTTGCTGTGTATTCGTATAGAAATATTTTTAGTTTTATTGTCTTTTTGCTGCCTTAGTTCAAACAAAACACTCTTGAATTTTCTATACAAAATTTGGGATAAAATCCAAAGAATCTAGCACAGATTAACCCAGGTTAATTTTTTTTTTGTAGTTTTCGAATAAAATTAGAAAAGCCTAAGACTTATAATTTTTTATTTAGAAAATAAAAACCTAATAAGAAGGTGATATAAAACAATTGATTATAAAATTAAAAAATAACGTGGTTATTTAATCGCTATAGACAACAAATTATTGGAATCGATTGCAAAAATTTGAAGTAAAAAAGCAAAATAATTTTTATAATTGAATGGTATCTTCAGTAATAGTTTCAGTAATTTAAAGAAAGTATATAAATATTATAAATGTCGAAAATATATGTAATATTACATTTACGAGTAATCTGGCCTTCTTTACGGTACAAATTACTCTAGGAATAAATGTGCAACTTAAAACAGTGAAAGAAAAAATAAAAATAAATAAATAAAATAAAAACGGAAATTGTAATGGAAATAAAATAATATACAAACGCTTTAAAAACGGCAATTTTTGAATTAAAAGTTTGTTTGAACAAAAACAAGAAAAAAGGGTTCCACCACCAACACAACAATTAAAAAAACTCAATTATTAAGTAAATGAATAAAAATGCGAAATCAGAAAAAAAGAACAGATAGAGAGTCCTTTGTAACAAATGTTAAAATTATGATACACCGCACATAGTTAACAGGATATTTTTTGGTGTATTAAACAGGAAACAGATGTGTAGTGTTTTTTATTTTTGTTATTGCATTGACTGTACTCGTATGTAACATTCACATTCTCATACAAAAATACAAGAGTTTATTGGCAGCCATATGTGTCTTTAAATGTATTTAATTGTTATGATTTAAGTGAATCCTTTATGATTTTTTTTTAAAAAACTGTTTTTTAAATACTACAAAAAATAAAACTTAAACAAAAAATAAATAAATAAAAAGTGAACGAAATAATTGTTTTAATGGTTTAATCACAAAAACAAAAAAGCTGGTTTTAATTGCAAGTCAATGTTTGTAATGAATAGACGGTTTTTTTTTTATTGTGATAAAATATAAAACAAAAGAACAAAAATAATTCTAAAAAATTAAGTTTAAAAAAATTTTGTAAAAACAACAAGATCTTTATAACAACACTTTCAAAATTTTATTTTATATCTTTTCTACTTTAAGTGTGTAGTAAAATATTTTTGATTAAAAATTTAGATTAATATGCTCAAATAAAAAGAAAAAAAGTATTTAAAGTTGCAGTTAATCAGAAAAATAAAATTGTTAAAATGCATATAAGCAGTGAAGTGAGTTCAACAACAACTTCTACACATCAAAATAAAAAAGGTTCAGGCAGCCGCAATTCTAATACTGAAACAAATAACAATAATTCAAATAGCAATAATAACAATAATTCTAAAGATGGTGCCTCTAATAAGAAACCCATAGATACAAGTCCCTATTTGACACCAGAAAATTTAATCGAAAGAACGGTTGATGTTTTGTTAGCAGAACATCCGGGTGAACTTGTTAAAACGGGATCACCGCATATTGTAAGTTTTTGGTATTTTTTGATTAAAACGAATTTTAGCAATTAAGATATTAGTGTCATTAAGTCCAAAGTATCCTCCAAAAATTAGAATCAAAATTATTATTTTTTTAACTTTTTCCCAGCTTCACTACACTGTATGAGGCTGGGTCACTTAGGGGCTACTAGACGTTATTGATAATTATTTACTTTATGATATGGATTTTAAGCCGACGATATCATGTCTTCTTATCTTTTTAAACTTAAAGGGAGTTAGGCGCTTAGTGTTTTCAATTACATTCCAATTGTTTCCATTTCTACTGACAAATGCCAAGCCACTCTAACGAATTAAGGGGTGAGGCACTCGGATTCCTAAAATAATATAAGGCCGTAATCGATCTAAGTTCCGGAACTATTGCTTAAGTTTATCCAATTGTATTTAATAAAAAATAAGATTTTTGAACTTTATGTCTGCATCTGAAATATCAAAACACATGTTAACACAGTCGCACTCTTATTCGACCAATTTAATTTGTTAATTTGTTGTTTCAGTTTTTTAGACAAATTTAACCATGGAGAAGTAAACAATTGAACCGCGCGATAAGATTGTTCCAGCCTTCTAATAAAAATATATTTCACGGCTTCATGACATTGTTTACCAGCATAATCGATCAAATGTGTCTATAATCGGGAGAAATGTGCGGAAATTTTAGCAAACCAGCCGTTTGGCCTTCTTCTTACCACTGGATGTTGTGAGAACGCCCATCTAAGCTTTACGACGTATACACCTGCCTTACTCGCAATTGTCGAGTGCATGGTAGCAGGGCTGTGCCCTCACTCCTTGCTGAAGTGCTAGAGACTTGACAACTGCTTGTCCTGTTGCATGCGCAAGCTAAGACCTTGGATGTTAAGCCTGCGTTAACATCTCTACGAAAGCAACCAATTTAACCAATGGCCATCACGTAGCTTCCCGAGGAGCTTAACCAATAACTAAATCAGGACCGTAGCCCCGCAGAGAAATGGTTCCCGTGGTACCAGTGTGGGTGTTAAGTCCGACAGTCCTATGTCTCTTCCAGTTTAGGAGTCCTGCTAACCTAAGCGACTAGTGCCGCCTTATACCCTTGAAGGTACATGTCAAAATGTGGTAGAGATCCATCAAGACTGAGTGCCCCCGGGGGGAAAGCCAAATGCCTGTGTAGAAAATATGAAAACACTTGTGAATATTAGTTCTATCGAAAATATTCTAGTTCTTTGCGATAGTGTGCCAGAAGAACCGTCAAACATGACTCGACGTCGTGCCCAACAATTAATCATCTCACGAACATTACTGATGCAAATTTTGAATAAAGATTTGAATTTTCAAACTTACAGGATTCAGTTGATTCAAGAGCTGAAGCCTATTGATCATTTCAAGTATCGGCAATACGCCGAATGGCTGGTTGAGCAGAAAGAAATGAATGGTGATTTTACAAAGAAAATCATCTTCAGCGATGAGACCCATTTTTAACTTAGTTAATTCGGTAACAAGCAGAATAGTCAAATTTTGGCAAATGAGAAACCACAAGTGATTATTAAAAAGCCAATTTATGGACTAGCAGTGTCAGCTGGCCGTACTCCTTCGAAAATAAGCTGAGAAGTTAAGTAATCGTAAATGATGTTCGCTATCGCGAGATGATAACAAAACATCTTATAGCTGATAAGGACTTAGATGATATGAAGTTCCAACAAAGAGATTGCCCTAGTTATACAGCCAATGAAACAACAGCTCTTCGTCGTGGCGAATTGATTTGACACCGTTGACTTCTTTCTTTAGAGATATTTAAAAGAAAAAATTACGTTAATAAGCCAAGAACAATTTAAGAGCTAAAAGATGAAATAATTCAGCACATTAACGACATTAATCCCTTTATCATAAAAAATTGTTTTATTCACAAGTAACATCGTGTATTTTGGTTAGACCAGCCAGGGAATTTCATAAAAGCAAGAATTTAAAGAATTGGCTTCTAAGTAAAAGATAATGCATTTTTTTATATGAATAATGAGATAAACAACTTTAACGTGACTTTAGAATAGCCACAAGGTTTAGTAAAATAACCATAAGTTTTGTAATTCGTATACAGTCTCGTAAATTCGATCATGTATTATTGTATTGCTTAATTTTTGAGGCACAAAATTTTTATACAAAAATTTTTTTTTAAATTTATTATTATTAAATTTATTTAAATTAAAAGAAAGTTAAATTAAATATAAAATTTTTTTATATTATTACTAAATTACTTATATTTTGAAGAATTTCTAGTCTTATAATTGTCATCTGGTTTGATTGAAGAATAATATTTTTTTGTTAATTAACACTTTTGAGAAACGGTTCTAATATTTTTCCTGTTATGTTGTACAATTTTCAGAACTCACTCTGATGTCAATATCTGGATTAAATATTAAAGAGATTAAAGTTTGAAAGTGATCTGCCATTTAAAAGTATCAAGTAGATAATTATAGGATGATATAATGAATCTAGTATTATTCATTAGATAAATACTATACATAATCGATTGATGCTATGGGGTACTTTTTTAAGCATACTGCGCTCACTTTTTGATATTTATGGTCAGTATGATCTGGTAATCTATTTACTCATAACGGTTGGTTGATATTTGAACAATACTATCAAATTATTCAGTTGGGCTTTGAAAGTCAGTTATCATTTTGCGCAATATTTAGATGATAATTTTAATGTAACATAAGCTGCGATGAGCCAAATTTTTTTTAATAAGTTAAATTGCTGTATATGAAGAGAAATAAATCGATATTAGACTCTAAAGAGACCTCCAGATCCAAAGAAGTATACCGTTTGATATGATTTATACGCTGACGGCAATAATTGTTTTTTAAAGAATGAAGCCGAAATTCACGCTATTGTTGAAGGCAGATCGTTAGTTGGGTATGATTTTACGTCATTCCGCGTCAAGTTTTGTTTGTAAACATACCGGTTTCGGCCATGTGTCATCTTCAGTGTTCTTTTTTCTCTATACCGTTAGCAGATCGTTAGCGTAACATAATCATTGAATTTTATTTAAAAATATAGATTGACATTGAGCTGGGAGAAATGTCTTTTTATAAGATGGTCGCAACCAATGAATTATTAAGATAAAAATTTTGGGATAAGTTATTTTTAAGATATAGATATGTTAATTGGCTTTAAAATTCGTGCGAGTTATCTGCTGTAGGGCCCTGATTTGCAAGCATTGCAGACAGCTGGAAAATTTGCTTTAAAAATTTACCATCAGAAACCGCTTCGTTTACAACAGCCTCTGTCTTCAGAAGCCCGAATCGATTTTTTAATTTTTAAAATTTAATGTTTTTTGTTATTTTCAACAATTTAAGATTAAATCGCGTTGCCATGCCTTCACTTTAAGAAGGGAAACAATCATAAATCTCGAATCTAAACAGACATTTTAAGAAATTTTTCCTAAGTTTTGGGAACAGAATAATATTTATTCTAGCTTGGCTGACATGTTTGAGGTGTAGCGAAAATTAGCCATAAATTAGCACATTAATTTTTTGCTTAAAGAGAACTTATCTCCAATTCAAATTGAATTGTTTTTTTAAATCTATTTTCTTAAAATTTAATCGATTTTTTTTCAATTTTATTTATTGTTCATTTTAGGTCTGTACAACACTACCCACTCATTGGCGTTCAAATAAAACGCTGCCGATTGCCTTCAAAGTTTTGGCATTGGGTGAGGTAATGGATGGTACAATTGTGACAATACGTGCTGGAAATGATGAAAACTTCTGTGGGGAATTGCGTAACTGTACAGCAGTAATGAAAAATCAAGTGGCCAAATTTAATGATTTACGTTTTGTGGGCAGAAGTGGGAGAGGTAAGAAAAACATACAACCTAACTTTTGTGTTAAATAATGGCAAACATTTGACAAAAGAATTTTTAAAAGGGAAAAAAATGAACGATCATGACTGTGGTATGATTTTGTGCCAATTAAATTTTGAAAAGGAAGACTTGCTGTCTTTTATCAAAAATGAAAACAAAAAGGAATCTAAAAGAAAAATTTGAAGGAAATAATGAAAAAATCCCTATTACAATAAAAAATAATCCAAGACGTTATTTTTCGAAAATTAAATCAACTGTAACATGAAGATTTACATTACATTGTCACCGTTGTTTCCTCAATTTAAAATCTGCGGCAAGAGCAGTAGACTTATTTCTAAGCAAAACGACATTAAGAGTATAAAAGTGACATTTAAGAAAAATTAAATCAGCGTAACTGTTTATTTAAATCCCCGCATCATTGGCTGTTTGTTAAGTGATTTTGTCTTTTCTTCTTTCTTGCTTTCATTTTTAAAATCATTTAGATGATTATTTTTCTGTTTGGGGAGTCTCCAATGTTCAACATTTTTGTATGACAATTGCTCATTAAAAATGTCTTGCTGCTGTTTCTAACATTTTTCTTTTAAAAATGACCCATGTCTCCTTTTTCTTACACACCCTTGTTTGTTTATGATTTTTTCATTTATTTCTTTATGTTTTTTTTTCTAGCAATTGTGGTCCTTAAATTTCTTATATCCATCCACCTTCTGTCTAATGCTTTTTGTCATTTTAAATTGCCAAATAATTTCTAAAAGATTTTTTTTCTGTTTTGTTGCTTGTTTTATTTAGCTCATTATTTGCTGAATAAATTTGCTTTATTTTTAAAATTCTGAAAATGGATTAATGAAAAGTATCCTTTTCTACTTAAACATGTATTTCTGTGCATATTTTTTTTATTATAAATTTACAATGGGATTACTTCGGTTAAAATTGTTGTATAATTTAATTTTTTGTTTGCCGCTCTTTTTTTGGGAAAACTTGTGGGGATCCTTTAATTCTTTTCGAAACACCAATTTTTGTTTGTTTGGCATTTTGCTTATTTAATTCCTTATTTATTTTACAAATTATTGGAATTATTGAGTCACTTTTTAATGGGATTTGTGTTTATTTTATTGTGTAGCTGTTACATACCCGTTAAACAATTTTAAAATTATTCACAAATAGCAAGCGAAAAAATGAAGCAGAAAGCAAGCACTGTAACGTGTTTCTAAAACGATTTTGATATACGTTCATTCACGCCCGCGTGAGTTTGGAAAGATATTAGCTAGATAATATCTTACATATCCCACTGTTTTCTCTAAGGTAAGTCAACTCAAAATTCACAAATAATTATTAGAGGCTAAAAACAAATTTTTAAAGAGGGATATAACTATATTTTTGGACGAAATAGTAAAGAAAATGATGTAAGATATTTACAGTGGATATCGATTTCTTACAAAAGGTGAAAATGGATATATTTTAAGCTCTTTCTCTTTAAAGAATCCCAAACAAAAACAAAAATTTTCACAAAAAATCATCACTAATATCTTATTAAAAGTACTCGACAGATTAATACAAATCCATTAGCCGAGAGCAAGTTAAAACTCACACACGCCGTGCCAAATCATTAATGATTCACTATTACTTTTTTTTATTTCATTATAAAAATTTTAAGTTAAGCAATTTTAAAATGTGCTTGATTCCTTTAAATAAATATTTCATGATAGTCTTACAAAATATTTACTAAAAAATATTTATTAAAAAATAAACATTTTGTAATATTCTCATAAAACCTTTATCTTAATCTTTTAAACGGTCCTTTAACTTATAACGATTTATTTTTAAAACTGAAAATAATTCTCATAAAACATTAATTAAAAAATAAATATTTGAAATGCATTAAAAATGTAAAATTACGTTACAATTGCCACACCCTTTACTTAATTTTATTTTGGTTTTATGCTTACACCAGGCTATCATTATTTACTCTATGTAAATTTCAAGCTACTACCATGAGGGCTTAAAAATAAAAGCCATACTTGTCAAAATTATGGCCTCTATGGAAACACACTTAATTTTTTTTTATTATTATTTACCTTTATTTTTATAGCGGATACATTTTTATAAAACGATGGATAAATTCTAAAGATATGTACACTGCGTTTGAAAAACTAGAGCCATATATATTAAAATCATGTTACTGTAGGTACACCCTTTAGTTTTTATCTTAAATTTGCTGTTTTTGTTTTAACAGCGGATAGAAAAATATTTATTGCAGTTTAAAAACTAGGTCATATACGCCAGAATGATGCCACTTTTGGGGCACCCTTTATTTAGAAATTAAATTTTTTTTTTATTTTTGGCTAGTCTGCAACTTTATTTGACGCTAGTCTGCAATAGTACCAAGTATCTATCAAAAAACAACACTAGTTTTATGAATATCACACTACTTTCTGGACTCGCTATAGTTTTTATTATTCGTTGTTGTAGTTTTCGTACCCTCTATGAAAAGAGTCTACTTATTACGGTTCTAGAAATGAAAGGCTGTGACAGTTGACCTATTCTCTTCGTATAACAGATTCCGCCCTGAGCGGGTATTTAATAAATAAACAATCAAACAAAAGACAGAATTTCCAAGAGTCGCTTAGTTTCACAAAAACAAAAAGAACAGAAACACTATAAAATAAATAACAAATATTTAATATGTTATATGTTCGAATAATGTTAAAAATTTAACACTAGCTGTCAAAACACCATCTATTAATAAGGATATTCAAAACCAAGTGCAAATATTAAACAAAAGAAAATATTCCAAAAATTTATGGTCGAAATAAATATAGATTCACAAACACATTAAAAATTATTTACATCAAACACAAAAACTTATTAAATAAAAATTAATATAAATTTATATATATATGTATGCATTTGTGTTATTAAAGCCCATATAAATATTTTTAAATATGTGTGTATGTGTGTGTGTGTGTGTGTATATGAATTTATTTATTTGCCAGGCTGCTCCACCATATGAGTAAATATTTTCTTATGGTGTTAAAGAATTTATGTGAGTATACGAGTTTTATACGGGTGTCTGAAAATACAAACGCGGGTGTGTGTGTGTATGGATGTTTGTGTGTATTATAAATTCGTGACTACAATTAAATTCCTTCGATTTTTAGTGAAATGTAAACGAACATTCCAAACACCAAATAATTTTTGAAACTGAATATTATCGTTCCTGACGAGTACGAAAGAAATGTGAAGAAATGGGAGTGGAAATTTTAATATGACTTTTATTTTAGCAATTTTATTTTTCTATATGTGTGTGATTATACAAAAAAAAATTAAATAAAATTTAATTATAGAAATATTTCTTTTTTATCAAAATAATTGTTTGTTGTAGCAAATTATTTCTCAATATGATTTAAGAAAATTCTTTTATTTCAATTGTAATTTTTATTTACTTAAAACGCTTTGGCTTACAAAATTCAACACATTTAAAGTGACAACGATACTTATGCAAATAGGCATTTTTAAATTTCAAATAATTTAATACAACCGATTTATTTATGTGCAGTCATATTTGTTTTAATAAAAATATTTTGTCATTTAGCTTTAATACCAACTTAATTGATATCAGTTTGATTTATATCATATTCATGCTGCTAGTTAAGAGTACAATTGTTTACAGAAAGAGAAAAATGCCTTATAACAGAAACTTGAAAAAGAGTACCATGAATCTACTACAGTTATAATGTAATGTTTGGCTTTAAACAGCGTCATTAGTATTTAAGTACTCACCAATCATACGATAAACAAGCTCACTAAATTAATACCCAGTATAAACGTGTTATATGGAATAACAGGTTTTTCAACAAAACTTTGCTTTGCAATTGTGACAACAGCCCCAGCGGTAAATGGAACGATTATTGTATTGGAGCCTGGTTACTGGCAATAGAAGTGTCATAAAATCATGTGTTTATGTCGAACATATTTTGTCTCTTTTGAATTTATCTAAAATACACATGTAGTATGGAATTTATCGGGGTTTTCAACAAGAAGTTTGTTTTTCAATTGTGGCAACACCAGCCACATGATAGCTTTGATGTTCAGTTTTTTGGTGTATTCGTTGTAGATGCATTGGCACTTGTTATGAATTAAATTTCGCACGAAAATCGCATTAAAATAATTAAAATCCACTGTAAAAATAGTGGTTCTGTTAAAGTTACATTTCGTAAAATTCGTTATATTTCTGGACAACATAATCGTCTTTCTGAGACCGTTTATAAGAATTTTAACTTAAAATTTGAGTCCACAGGTTCGCTGCAAAATATGCAAACACCAACGCGTGTTTGACCTGGTCGTACAACTGAAAACATCGTAGTCGTAAGCCACTGTGTTGAAGCATATAAAAATTTTCTAGACGTTTTCAACAATCAGGGTTATCCAAAACCACCAGATGGTAAATTTTGTGTAAAGCTTTGACATTGGAGTCATGTGGTGCTGGAATTAAAGCCAATCGCCAAAGATTGGCTCAATTCATTCAGGAACAACTGGCTTGTTTTTCTAAAAAAATCATTTTCCCGACAAAGCCCATTTTCACCTGTTAGGGTATGTCAACAAGCAAAATTGCAGGGTTTGGGCTTTTGAAAATCCTAGAGCGATTATCGAGTCAAGGTGCCACTGTATGGTACGCAATGTGGTCTAGAGGCGTGATTGGCGGTTTTTTTTTCCAAATTGAGGCTGAAAATGCGGTAACGGTCAGTGGATCATGTTATCGCGTGATGCTAATAACTCAATTTTGGCCTATTATTGACGACGTGGATATCACTGACATGTGGTTTCAACAGGACGGTGCCACATGTCACGCAGCTAATGAAACGATCAATTTATTGCAAACCAAATTTCCCGTTCGCTTAATTTCACGACATTCAGTCAAATAGTGTGATTTACCACCACTGGGTTATTTTGCTAAGGACAGAGTCTATGTGGAGCCAAATTGATATGACTCCAGCTTTAAACCTCAAGATCCGTGATGTGATTACGCAATAGGACCGCCAATTTTTCATTCTTAATTGCCGAACTGTTCTCTTCGTAAAACCATAAAAATTTGAATCATCTTAGTCTAAATTTTTTGTTTTATTTTGTTTTAGGAAACAAACTTCTCACGCCATGTGAGATATATTAATTTAATCGTTGTCGCTCAGCAGCAAAAAAACTCTTAAGTGCAAACGACTTAATCATCTTTTTATTTTAAAATGAAAAGAGCATCGACGCAATGTGGGTTGTATTTGTATTACGCGTACGCTTTTGCGTTTAATTCGATTTTCGTTCAGGGCTCATCTATTTGAGGTTGATTGGCCAGTGAAGCGCACTATACATTACAGTCCGTATATGGAATAAACAGAGGTTTGTGCTTTCTATAACTTTCAATGTAGAAAAGTTCAAATTGAATGTCCACAAATACTACTCCCTCTTTGATCCTCCCCATAACCTGATTTCCTGGCATGTCCAGGGGCACTCTGCTGAGTGCTGGTCCGAAAAAACTAATAAAATTGTATTTTTGCTATTTTCGTAAATACATATTTGGGTTTGATCCAGCAAACTATCGGTTAGCAACAAATTTAAAATTTTTCTAACTTTAGCTTTTCATAGTTAAAGAGTTAGAATGTAACTCTGTTATTACTAGTTCTCAGTCTATCACAGCCTACTATACACTCTTTATATCATAGGAATTTTATTTTTATGGTCACTATAATAAAAACGAAATTATAAAATTAAAATTTATAGGGTGTCCACACACATTTTTTAATTATTGACGATTTTTTAAATCGTTATAAGCAGACGCTTAAAATATACCCAGAGCCTAAACAGTTTATTTGTCTACTATCACGGCAAGTATAGAGCTATAGAACTTTGAAATGAAATAAAACACAGATGAATTTTTTAAATTTACTTTTACGCAAAATCAACCTTCTGGCATTATAATTTAAATATGACTTATAATCGCCACGGCTAATTCTGACGTAGTCTAATCTGGAGGTCCAATTTACTATGAAATTTGTGGCCATATATTGGCAATAACACGACGAATGTTATTCTCCAAGTGGTCAGAGTGTGATTTGTTTTACATCCGCACCTGGCTATGTAGCCTTAATCAGATGGTGGACAAACCACTATTGTATAATTTGGAACGTCATACAGGCGTCCTAGGAAGCCGAAGACATAATTCTAAGCAACAGAACCACCTAGTTGCAACTTTAATGATTCCAGGGCTGGGCTGGAAACCATCACACCTTGCTAAAGAGTTGGAGACTTTCCTACTCCTGTCCAGAACACATGTCAAGCATGCTCACTGGACTGGATCATTCACTTTGCGTGTCATTACCAGTGAAATGATCCTGGCCACCATAACTTTCATAAATCCCTTATGGGGCCGCAAAACCACAACCACCACGATACTCCCATATAGGGGCCAACCTCAATGATCAGTCAGAGAACTATTAAATGTCTAAAGAGACAAATAATGAACTCTGCGGGTTCACTGATCCCCGTGGAAATAAAGTGGAGCTTCCAGTTGTCTCCCTGTCTGACTTCAGGGGACTGGGCTCCCTTTTTCCCCCAGTTGCACAGATCTAGATAGCTGTTACGTACTATAAAGACCATAAATGTGCCCCCGGGTTGGTCTCCAAGTGGTCAATCGTTTTGGGGTTAAATTAGCGACTTCACATAAACCTGCAGAAACTAGTCTATCGTACGAGCTAGGAGAACAACTCCCGGGTTCGCAATCTAAAACTAGGCAGATACCAATGACAATCGGTTTTAAAGATGATTCTATCAGTCCATAGTTTACAACGAATAGCCTGTGTTTTACTGGATGCAACAATATCTTAATATATTGTTACTTTTATACCTTTTATAAACGTTTTGTTATTGCTGAGTTCTTTATTGCAAAATAGATAACACCAGATTTTAGAGTTTTCAAATTAATTACAAGTTTATTTACTTACACAAAATAAAATTTATACGCTGACACTATAGAAAAATCTACTAAAGGCGCAAGTCTTTACTTCACAAGGTTTATGTTCTATCTAACTATTTATCCACTCAAACGCTGTCTTTTATATTTGTCCGCTAGAGGTCTAGAAAAATTAAGAATCTTCTACTCCCTTGGTATCACATTCTGTTGTTGTTATGTTATTCATTCAATGTATAGGCGCCTGTTGGTCTGTGTGTATTTTTGTTTTTGCTTTTATGCTGTTAAGGAGTCTTTTTGGAATTTATTTTAAGAAAGTTGTTGTTGTTGTCTTGTGTGCATAAGTTTAATTTTGTTGTTGTTTTGCGTGTATAAAATTTCTACGTAGTTTGTAACTAGAAAGTTATTGTTGTCTTGCGTGCATAAGTTTTCTTGGCAAACTACTTAGTTAGTAAACAGCATACCCAGTTGTTGTTGTCTTGCGTGTGTAAGATTATTTAGCAAACTACGCAGTTCGTAGACAGCATACCCAGTTGTTTACTTGTTACTCAATTATTTTCTTTTAAAAGTTAAGCAAGACGCATCCGTAATAATACTGTGGCGGATTATCATCTCTTCAAATATGAGAGTTTTATACATTGAAAATCGGGATCAGCGGTAATCTTGTTTTGGATCCAACTTGGATATTTTGGAAGCGTTGTTCATGTTTGGAGGCGTTATTAATGTTGAAGAAATTGACTAAATGATCGATAGTTAAAAAAGTGAATGTGTTATACTTTTATAAAAACTTAAAAAATAAAAATAAAAGGTGTTCACTTACCTCCTCTCTTAGGGCACCAGCTTTGAACAAAGTTTTAAATATAAAATTTTAATTTAAAGTTTATCTCTAAAGCAAAAGGGATTTTGACGTAGGCGTGTGTTTATATTTTCTTATTTTGTTGAAGCATAAGAGGCAGTCTTCTTTTTATTAACGATAATCGATTTTTTCTCATTTTTAAGGTCTCCTAAGACGTAAGAAATACAAGGATCCAACGTAAAAAATCAAAAAAAAAGTAAATAATGACAACAGGTTTTTTCAAGAATACTGGACTCTTCCTTAAGCTCGTTATAAATTTTGTTTAACCAAATAATAAATACTTTCTTAATAAACATAAAACACAAAAAAACTTGACAAAACTTTATCTTTAACAACAGTTTCTTGATTTTCCCCCCAAAAATTTCTAACAGCCGAAAAACAACTCACTTCGACTGCTCGTTTCTTTAATAAAAATCAAATAAATGCTTCATTTTCAAGTGCTCACCTTTAATATTAAGAGCCGTGAACATCTTTCTACAAACTCAAAGTGAGTTTTAAGTTAAAAATAATGAAATTCAAATAAAACAAAAAAAAAAAAACAAAGAATTTTTTTATAAAAAAAAGTAGCAAAGAAGCATAAAATACGAAAAGAAATGAAGAACATAATCATAGACACAGACGAATAAAGAAAATAATGAAGAATATTAAATTTTTAATGATGTTTAATGGATGGCGGAAGTTAAGAAAAATCAAAAAAAAAAAAAAATAAAAAATTTAAACCGAAATATTTATTTTTTTTTATAAATAAAAATCTAAGAAGGAAAAAGAATATATAGGAATATAAAAACAAGGATGTTGTGGAAAAATTGAAAATAGAAATGAAAAAAAGTAATAAACAGCAAATCAACTTGAGTAGCAGGTGTGTTTAAAGTGGTTGTTAAAATAAACTTTCTATTTGTTTGAGAAAGTTTCCCTTTTCGATTAACAAATGATGATAATTTAATAAAAAAATGTATATATACGAGGGCACTGCTAGAATTAATTAATTTAGAAGGAAGAAGAAACACAGTTTCTCTTATTTCTTTTTGAAATTTGAAGCATCTGAACTTTAAGCTAGCAAAACTTTTTAAACTCGCGATTATTTTGCCAGCTGTTAAGTGATTTATGTTGAGTTAGGTTTGACATTTAAACATGAATAGACTTATGCCTGAACAATGCTTCCAAATTGTGCGAATTTGGCCCAAAACAAGGTTCCCATTGGTTCTGATATTTTTAAGGGAATTTTGTTTAGCGATGAAGCTCTTTTGTTTGAGTGGACATGTCAACAAGCAAAACTGTCGTATAATGCTGAGACATCGTTACAACCAGAAAATTTGACCGTTTGATGTGCTTTATGAGCTGGAGAAATCATTGGTCCATACTTCTCTTAAAATGATGCTGGCCAGAATGCTACAATGTTGACCACTATAGAGCCATGATTAGTGACTTTTTCGTTTAACAACTGATGATGATGTGCAAGAGCTCTGACTTGAGTAAGAAGGCGTAACTGTTACAAACACAAAAGTTTGATAACCGTATAATTTCTTAACTTCGAATCTGTGAATTGGCCAGTACCTAGCTGTGTAAGCCATAACCTGACGTTGGATCATATCACTGTGGATGAAATGTAGCGTCATCCTCGCCCTAGGAAGCCTTCAGATACGTATATCCTCCAGTCACTCCTAGTTGCAACTTTAAGAGCTCAGAGCAGGCCGTAGCCCTCACTCCTTGCTAAAGAGTTGGAGACTATCCAACTCCTGTACCAGAATGCATGAAGCTTAATAAAATTTAAGAACACAACTGCAATCATGCTCACTGCACCTGGACTGTTCATTGTGAATGATCCGACCCACACAACTTAAACGAGGGCCTTGAAACCACAACCACCAGGATATTCTGCAAGGGCCGAGCTCAATAATCAGTCAGAGAACAGCCAAAAGGCTTAAAAGGCAAAAAGCTGAAGTCTGGCGCTTTACTGATTCCCGTGGAAATTAAGTGGAATTGACCAGCTGCCTCCTGTTAGGCTCTAAGGGGTCTGAGCTCCTTTTTACCTCCGTTGACACATGTAATGACGGTGAGATTCCGTCAAAGCATATCATTGTGTCCCCAGGGGGAGTGTCTGCGATTTGATTATTTTCTGTAGAGATATGTGAACTGGCTAGTCTACGAAAAAGCACGAGACGATTGAATGCTTTGGGAACAATATTCGCCTCATTGTTGCCAATATACGGCCATGGAAAAGTTTTCTAAAATATGATATCCAAACTAGACTTAGTCTGAGCCATCTGTGGCGGTGACATGCTAGAAGTCAAATTTAAATTATAATGCCAGAAGATTATCTTTCACATAAACTAATTTTTATGCCAATTTTTTTCTTTGCTCTATTTTGATTCAAAATTCTATGGTTTTGTAAAAACACCCTATAGTTACTTAAAATGCAGGAAATTTTGAGTGCATTTGGCGGCTAATTTTAAAGTTGGAAGCTTAAGTTCTGCTAAGAAAAGCTTTGTCTTAATCGGTACAGCCATTTTGAAATGCGGTTTAATATGTGCCGTGTTAGCATTATCTGTAAAAGATCGGTTTAAAGATCAAATTCAAGTGCACTGCTGGTTGTTCTTTTTATAGAATCAAAGTTTTTGCTTGAATGAGGAGATGACATGTGTAGACTGCTACTTAAAAGTAGTAAATTTCAGTTTTGTACCCTCTCAACCGCTATTTCATTTTAATCTAAGCTTTTTCATATAATTTCTTAGTTGGCATAAAAATTCGGATACTTCAACTACATCCGTCGTATTCTTTAACTTGTTTTTTTAAGTACTATAACAATTTTTAGCAACTGTATTTTATGCTAAACTTAAATTAATCCGCATTATGCTGTTGCTATTGAAATAAAATGAAATGCATTTGCATTTTAGATTGTCGTATTACTTGAGAGCAGACATTATTAATATCAATTGTAAAACATTTTGTAATTACAGTTTAAAATAACACGCATACACACACAAATACTTATTTTCCATAGTAAGTTCAAATTTTCTTTAATATGTTTGCCCAAGTCCAACTTAATTTAAAGTTAATTAACATACATACGTAATTGTATGAGCAAACATGAACAGAGGAGATGAAAATAATAGCAGTTAGCGTAAGCATATGTTTGAATAGTAGGTAGTTCTTACATTATAAGACTCAAGTTTCTAGGAAATGCCAGCCTTTGTGTAAAGATACAAATCTTACACTAGATAAGAAGTGGCAACCAGAAAAAAGTTTTCGCACCTATTTAAAGTTTTATTTCTTTTCGAATTGATGTTAGAAAAAATGTTTATTGGTCTTAATTAATATATTTTATTTCAAAAGAAAATGTTTTTAGTTTAATCATTATTTATTTATTTATTTATTTACATTTCTTTATCTTATAATTACAAATTATAAAATAAACTTAAAATAGGAAAGAAGAGCAATAGCAGCATAGGCCTTCAGCTCAGCAGATGTTAAATATTATTTGTAATAGGGTTTTTTTTTGATACATTTAGATTAAATTTTATAGGTTGGAATTTTTTAAAAAATTAATAATTAATCTTATATTTTCAATAGAGGGGTGAAGAAGAATATACAGAGGATCGGAATTATGTAGGATTCTTCTACTGTCATTACTAATTCTGGGACAGACACTAAGGAAGTGGGACGGTGTTGTAGGATATGAAATAGGACAGTTGCAAAAATTTATGCTATTAGGGTTCAATAGTGATTCATGTGTTAATTTAGTGTGACCCAAACGAAGTCGTTCGAATTTAATACTGTCGAGTCTATTTAGAGCTAAGGAGCCATACCTTATGAAGTCATAAATTGTTTTGCATTCTTTGTTAATAGTTTTATACCATGAAGAAGAAGCGTTAAATAATTTATTTCCGATGTCCTAGATTAGGTCAAACTCTACCAGAGAATTTAGTTCCTTGCGGAGATAGTTGTGAGTTGCCTGTAGTGGGAGATAAATAGCATTTCTTGCAGATAGGTCAGTAAATTCGTTTCCCTTTATACCACAATGTCCCGGTACCCAGACAAGTTTAATCATTAATTCTGCTAGTTAAATATTTAATTAACAAAGAGGAAAACAATTTTTTAATTACAAAAATAATTGATTTAATTTAAAATTTCCTTACAGAACAAACAAAACTTTGTCGATGACCACATTTATTTCATTGCACTAAAAATTTAATAAAGAGCTTTACAACAAGAAGTTTATTTTTCTAAAATAAAATAAAAAAAAAAAAAAATATTACGAAGAGAAAAGTTCGGCAATTATGGATGAAAAATGATATCTGGCAAATGTCCACCACGACCACGACCCCGACCACGCTGACAGATGTAGATTATGTCGCAAAATGGCGATCCTATTTCGTTAAATATATCACGGATTTTGAGTTTTGAGGCTGAAATCATCTCGATTGACTCCGTATAGATTCTATCTTAAATATAGCTTCACACAAAATAAAGCGGTGATGTTAAATCACCCCGTCTGGCTGCTAATTATCATGAAATTATGCGATCGGGAAACTTGGTTTGTAATAAATTTATCGTTTCATTGGATGTGTGACATTCGTCGTAATCCTGTTAAAACCACATCGTCAATAATAGGCCAAAATTGAGTTGTTAGCATCTCGCAATAGCGTGATCCATTGACCGTTATAGTGTTTTTCCAGCCTCATCTTCATGCATCCACATCAAATAGCGCACCGTACAGTGAAACGTTGAGTATGCAAAGGCTTCCCAATAATCGCTCTAGGATTTCCAATAGTCCAAATGCGGAAATTTTTTTTAGAAAAACCTGCTAGTTGTTCTTGAATGAATTGAGCGAATTTACGGTCGGCTTCAATTCCTGCAATAGTTGAATCTTGAAAGGGTTTAAAGTCAAATCCTTACGCAAAATTCGCCATGTGGGTTTTGGATAACCCCAATTTTTGACAATGTCGAGGAATTGACAAATTTGGATCTGCTTTAACACTATTACGGCTGCGTTGTTTTCAGTTAAACGACCCGGTTGAACAAGCGTTGGTGTTCGCACATTTTTGATCGAGCCTGTCGACTAAAATTTAACAAACTAATTCCGTCCGAAAATATTACGAATTTTACGAAATGTAATGTTAACAGAAGCACTATTTTTGTAGTGGATTTGAATTATTTTAATGCGATTTTCGTGCGAAATTGAATTCATTGTAACAAGTGCCAATGCACCTAGAACGAATACGTCAAAAAACTAAATATCAAAACTATCATGTTGTTAGTGTTGCCACAATTGAAAAGAAAACTTCTTGCTAAAAAACCCGATATAAATAAGATTTCTGAAGTACGAGTAATGGGACCAAGTTCCCTAATTTGATTAGAGCACTTACCATTGCAGTAAGAATAAAACAGTGTAATACAACCCACATTGCGTCGATGCTCCAAAGAATCAATAAAGTTGGATACCATACTGCCCCTAATGAGCCTCTTAGTCCTCTCCTGTACGCAATTGAGCAAATCCAAACTATATCTTGGGGCGCCGGCTCATACATGAGAGTTGTATCCCATCTTTGAATGGATACAGGTGATAAAAATAGTGTGGAGATCGGATGGAGTGGAGTATCTCTTACACCGTTTTAGAAAACCGACAGCTTCTTTAGAAAGCTGAAAAATGTGTTTACTCTAATGAGCTTTCATGCCAAAAACATCAAAGCTTCCGATTCCCATAGTAACAGATTTAGAAGCACTTTCGAACACAGATCTATGCGTAAGCATGCAACATCGTATCTTACGGGTACGATCCCTTTACGCGATTGTAACGAGATCGTCATTGAGCGTATAATTCCTGTTCTGCCTTTTGGGACTCATCTCCAACTGGTCCGGTCTATTACCCAATGAATACGAATGAATGGTGCTGTCATCTGCGAAAGAGTATGTAGGGTTGAAAGTTCGACAAAGAAGGTCATTTAGAAAAATAAGAAATAGGGTAGGAGAAAGAGCGGAGCCAAGCGGTACCCCTGTAGTATTCATATCATAACTCTATTCATAGATTTTAAACACATTTTTTATCTTACTGACATAGCAATCACCAATTCTGTTTGACAATGCCTCCTTTATTTTTTTGGTTATCCTCATGCTACGATATTCAACTGAAACTTACAGAGCAACCTGCTTTCAATGACTCTTTATATCAATATAGAACTAAATGAGTATGAGGCGTGTTTATGAACACCATTACAGCTTTATATTCCTACACACTGCACACTAATACAGTTTTAAATAAGTACTAAGTACACATGCAACATTTAAATTTAAATCTTCTCCTTCGATATATTTCTCATCTGTTTCACCTTGGAACAAGTATTGTTTTGTAACAAATTTGCAATTCATTATTATAAATTCTTTTACTCTTCCTCCCGCACTTCATTTAAAAGAAGTGCACTTCTCTTCAAAATGTAATTGCATACAATGATTACATGAGTGTTCATCTTGTGCGAGCGTGGGTGCATGTGTGCATTTATGGTCGAATGCACTTTCATATTGTTGTGCTTCTAAGTGCTGTTATTACTAAAAATCTTAATAATAAAGACATGCACTCATCACTTATGATTTTATTTGTTACACTAAAGAGTGTGTGTATGTGTAATGACTTTACATTTACAAAAGAGGCAGGAGTAGTGTACTATCGAACACATTAGACAATGATTATTGTGTCATAATGCGAAATAAATTTAATTAAAATGTTTATTACTTTATTATTTTATATGAAACGCATTAGTAACATTAACAGCATCTAACAAAATAATAATAATCCTTAATTATTATTATTATTGTTGTTACGGATGCGTATAAATATGAATTTAATTGTATATTGAAATAAAAATATTTTATTTGCTTTTCATGTTATAATTTGTAAAGTTGAATCAATTTCATTTCTTCTCAGTTTTTGTAATGAGAAGGAAAAAGTTAAATGGCACAGAAAGTTAAAGTTAGTTTTTGTAATGCAATAGCTCTGGTTAGAACTATAAAAATAGCAGAGAAGAAGAAAGCAAAGTAGCGGATGCTTTTTTACAGAGTCTTTGAAATTGGCAACACTTTTTAACTGGCAGCCATTTTGTCAGCTGTAAAACGATTTATGTTTAATTTGGTTTGGCATTTCAACATACATAAATAGAATCATGTCTGAACAACGCTTCTAAATTAGGCAAATCAGGGCCAACAGAAAATCGCCGTTAATTTTCATAAGCGACTTTATTTTAGCGATGAAGCTCACTTTTTTTGAATGGATGTGTTAATAAGGAAAACTGCCGTATTTGGAATCAGATTCGATAATATGGTCAGAACGTCATAGTCAATGGTGACGGCTATAGTGCCATGATTGGTGACTTTTTCGTTTATGACTTGAATAACCATGATGTGGAGGGGCTTTGGTTTCAACAAAATATCGCAATATTTCATACAGCAAGTGGCAAAATTGATTAATTAAAGGAAATGTTTGGTAAATATATAGTTTGACATCTCGAATTGACATCCAAAATTGTGCGATTTAACGACGTTACACTTTTTTCTGTGTGGATATGTGATTTGAGCACTTGGCAGATACGATTCGACTGGTTATTGCCGACATGACGCCACAAATGTTGAAAAATGTCATCTAAATTTAGACCTTCAAATTAGTCAGCAGTGGTAGTCATATAATGCCAAAAGGTTATTTTTCGAATAAACTTTTCATATTCATGTCAATTTAAAATATTCGTTTTTGTTTAATTTAATTTCAAAGTTCTATACTCTTATAAAATTTAATGTAACCCTTATGCAAGTTATCTGATTATGTTTAAAAGAAAATATTTGTCGAGGCCATAGCGTTGGCAGCTCTATTTTTATTCGATTTAAAGTACAAGAGAGCTTTTAATTTATATATTTTAGTTTGAGCCCGTAATTTTTAACTGATTTTGTTATTTTAACCGAAAGTTGCTGTTAATAATTGTGAAATATATGTCTTCCATAAAACTTATATCATTTTAACTTATTCATTGTACTTTAATGGACAAAGACGATATCACTGTTACCGCCTATACCGAAAAGTAAAAAAAAAAAATAAAGTGAAATATTTAAGGCTGCCCTCAAAGTGACGTGATTTCACTTATATGAACAATTAAAGTCAAATGCTTGAATATAGCGAAAAATGTACTAAGGTACTAATGTATTAAGGTACTTTTTGTACTTATTGCTCGAGATTAGTTGCGAGGGTAGAAAACTATTATTAGGTTGTATTTACAGACCGAGTTATCATAATTGTATAAAAAAATTTGTCGATACTCTCCATTCGGAATGTCGAGTATTTCAAGAAGAGTGGGCATGGAAGTACTTCTTTATGGAATATAACCAAAAACATATTTGTCTTATCTGCCAAGAACCGGTAGCTGTACTAAAATATAATCTCGCTAGGCACTTTAATTCAAAACATTTTGGGTCGAAGTACTACAAAATGACAGATGAAGACAAGAAAGTTCATTCAGAGGAATTGAAAAGAAAAATATCTAGTCAGCAAATGTTTTTCAAAAATCAAAGAAGTGTCCAGCGATCCTCCACGTTAGCTGGTCACATTGTTGCCTATAAAATAGCAAAAAGTAACAAACCGTTTTCTGAAGTAGAACTTATTAAGGATGTGTTAATTAGCATTGGAAAAGTATTATGCCCAGAAAAGGTAAAAGATTTCGAATCTATAGGGCTGTCACGTAGAACGGTCACAAAAAGAATTCAAGCGATTTCTTCTAATTTAACCAATCAACTCGATGGGCGTCTTAAAAAGTTTAAGTATTTTTCAGTCACTATGAACGAGAGTGTTGACAGGAGTGATACAGCCCAACTTCTAATTTTTATCAGAGGAGTCGATGAAAACTTTGTAATAACCGAAGAACTTGCTTGTTTGAGATCTTTGAAAGGAAAGACGACAGGAAAAATAATTTATGATGAATTTAGAGAGGGGATAGAATCTTTTAATTAATTAATTTAACAGCTGATGGAGCACCTAACGTGGTGGGAAAAAATACGGGGTTTGCAGAAGTTTATAAAAGTCAGAATCCTGAAAGCGAAACAGTTTTTTTACATTGTATCATCCACCAAGATGTTCTTTGCAAGGCTGCCTTGAATATCAACCACGTACTTAATATTATTTTAAAATTAATGAATAACAGTTGAGCCCGTGGTTTGTTACATCGACAATTTCAAGAGTTTTTATCGGAAGTTGATGCAGAATTTTCAGATGTACTTTATTACACAAAGATCAGGTGGCTGAGTTGTGGGCATGCCTTCTCGAGAGTTTGGAGTCTTTTAGAAGAAATTAAAGTTTTTCTAAATACCAAAACTGAAATTTGGGATGAGTGGGAAATATTGGAGGATAAGAATTGGTGCATCGAGCTTGCTTTTTTTACGGATTCACTCGAGCACTATAATAAACTGAACAAGAAGTTACAGGGAAGAAATCAATTTATAGATGAAACTTGGGGCAGTTTGAGGACTTTTAAATCTCAATTGTTTATATTTTCTAAATGTTTGGGAAAAAATGATTTGACTCATTTTCCAAGACTTAATTCTTTGAGGCCTGTGAGTGAAGAGAAGTTAAAAGTCTTTTCACAATCTTTATTAAAACTGTATTCGGAATTTTAAGGCCAGATTTGCTGACTTTAAAAAAATCCAACCATGTTTAGATATTTTTTCAATGCCTTTTAATGTTAATCCTGAGAATGTTCCATCTGATCTACAATTGGAAATTATAGAATTGCAATGTAATAATAATTTAAAAACAGCTACTTTTAAATGCAGATAAGTTTCATTTCTATAAATCCTTACCAAAAGATGAATTTTCAAAGCTAATTAATCATGTGCAGAAAATTATGGCAATGTTTGCTTCCGCATATTTATGTGAATAGGCCTTTTCAGTAATGAAATGCAGAAAAAATTCTATAAGAAACCGATTGTCAGACGAGAGTCTATTTAATTTATTAAAAGTCGCATCCTTCCAGCTGGAACCAGATTTTGAGGAAATTATGTCAAGTCAGAAATAGATCCATGCTTACCATACATATGGAAAGTCTTAAAATCATAATAAACCGTATCTTATAAAATTTTTATGTTGTTTAAAATATTACGTAATATAACTAATAAATATATAGCTTAAACCGAACTTTTAATTAAACAGCAACCCCATAATTTTTTAATGAATGACCGACCCTATATGTTTTTTTTTTAATTTAATGGCCCGCCGCAAGATTATTTTTAATTTATTGGCCCGCCACCCAAAAAGTTCCCCCATCACTGGTCTAGCCAGATTATTTTGCTTGTGGTCGTGTATCTGCTATGTTAAGAAATCTTTGTACTTGGTACTGAGTTCCATACTGCAATATGAGACTTAAAGTCTTGTGTGCGCGACATCGAAAATAAAATAAAATAAATAAAATAAAAAAATAAATAAATATTTAAAATTAGAACTTAAAAGGTCGTCCCATATCCAATGTTTTTTGACGTATTAGGAATTGCCTGAATCATTAATTATATATAGAGACTGTTGAAATATAAGCAACATAATTTATGTGATGACTGCTGTAATATAAATTTGAAAAAGGACAAATATTTCCAATGTAATCTTACCCATCTTTTTTAAAATCGGTTTTTTGTTATTTCACTTCTATCTCTAACGATTTAAACACATTCGCTGCATTTCTAGCGAGTCCATTTTGTCGAAAATAAAATCACATCGCACTGATTCTTCTAAATAGTGTCATTTTAAAACTTTTCAATTTTCACTCTTTGCCTGGGCAATGTTGGGCAAATTTGAGGTTAGGAAGTAAATTTTTTGTCAAATCATTAAATTACGAGAACTTATGATGTCATCCTTTGACATTTGTTTCGAAAAAAAACTGGGAAATTTTATGCATGGGATGTTATACTCTTGAACAAATAATTTTAATTGCGAAACTTTACTATCAAATTGGTGAAAATTTCACTGTATATCTTTGTTAAATTCGAGCAATTTTTCCTCGTAATCAAACCGTTGGTTATTGCTTAAATTTAGGCTCACAGTATTTTTGCTGACAATAATTCAAAAACTATATGCTTGTAATGGCTGTAGTTATGCAAACAGAGCCGCTGTTTAATAAACTGTTGAGAATGATGTTCGGATTAATAGAGAATCTTTACGCAACATTTTGCATAAAGATTCAATTCAAGAATATAAGCAATTTGATTGCTTTGAAAATTGGATGTTTAAAAACTGAAACAAGTGAATTTTTAACAAAATCATCTTAAGTGATGACTCATTTTTAAACAGGCATCTAAAGAAAGTGAGCTTGTTTAGGCTACGATTTATGCCCAAGTGGCATCATCGGCTCGTACTTTTCGAAAATGAGCAAGGAAACAACGTTATCATGAAGTGCCGGTGGTATGAAACCACTATAATGAATAATTTCTGGCCATATTTGACTAATGCTACCTTTCGTGAAATTCAGATTTAGCAAGACGACACCGCAAGCCACACAGATATCCAGTTATTGCATGAGTGTTGCAGTCGCTAAAATTTTTTAAAATCAATTAGCCGCTGAAATATTTTCTCTAAGAGCCAATCGAAAGACCGGGTTTATGTAAACAACCCTAAAAGTTAAAATTCGACTTTGGATTGAAGCTTTGTTGTAAAAGCTTCAAAGTTTTGTGAAAAGAGCGGGCGTCAGCAGTCATGGTAGACATTTGCCTGGCATTATATTCCATTATCAATTGTCATATTCCTTCTCTACATTGCTATTAATAAAATTAAAAGTGTCAAACAAAATGCGTATTTGAAGCCAATTTACTTCATAACCTTAAATTTGCCTACTCGTCAAATTTGCCAACTCTACTGCAAATTTATTTTACGATGTGTGTATTTGAGAATAAATGTTTTGATGAAAGCAAGGCAAGTAGGAAATTCAAATAGTGCGATTCACCAAAAAGTATGAGTTATGACCCTTTTTTTAAACCATATTTATCTTATCAATTTATGCAGAAATATCTCGAATGAGACATGAGAAATTGTAGATGCATTTATTACCACCTGCTAGTTTGTTCTCTCTACCTTTCACGTCCCCTCAGTTCTATTAAAAATGTAAAATAAATGTAAATAAATTTGTTAAATTTGTTGAAATTTCTTGGGAGTTTGATGCAAAAAGAGCTGGTGTTGAAGAAGTTAAGAGAGTTATCACTTTGTTGCTATTAATTAAGCTTAACGAGGTTACAACACCGCCATCACCATTACACTTTCATTAGTATTCCTTACTAAAATATTCTATTAATTCTACAGAGTTCAACATACACACCGTAACATGCGAATGTAGTGGTAATGGTGTGCTACTAAATAAACAACAGCTGCTACTGAAACAGAGACTAAGCTGAGCTGAGCTAAGCTGAGTAAATGTAGTTTGTTGTATTACTTAAGTCTTAAATTAAAGTAAAAAAGTTTCGTGTTTGTTTGTTTGCTTGTTTGAAGGAAAATCCTCAAAAAGTAATATAAATGAATTTTTCTTTATGTACCCTTATCTCATTAGCATTGAAAGATATACAAAAAAATTATACACACACATATACACATACACAAAGAATCGCATGCACACTCTAAAATTTAACCATTTAAACACTTTGATATAGAAATTTAACAAAGTATTTACTTGTATTAAATAGATTTATATATGAATATTTTAATACACACACACACACACACTTACATACACATTTACCTTAATATTTAAAGATAAAACTTCAACAAAATATTTTGCAAAATATTTAACCTTGCTGCCAAAAGAGACTGTCTGACGATTTTTATACTTCATTTTTTAAGAAGAAAACAAAATAACAACCCCATTTTATGTTTTCTACAACAACTTTTGCTCATTTTCATTACAAGAAACCCTTTTTAATTGGAAGGAGGTAGCAGAAGAAAAAAAAGCAAAGTAATATTGATGATTAAAAGCTGGGGTTTTAGGATATCGTATTTTGTTAAAGGCCAAAATTAACAAAGAATAAATAACAATTAATGGTACTTTAACAGGCTTTTGAAATACATTTCTTTTGCTTTGGACTGCAATAATAAGAATGTAAAATTATTTTTGAGCAAAATAAATGGAACTTCTAAAAATACTACGTTGGGAGTAGTTTCAGATTTTAAGGTCTTCTGTGTGACGGCACATACAAAATTATAATTTACTACACTCTCTCCTCTTTAAATAGCAATGAGTGTTGTTGTTTCTAAAAAGCAACAACTTTGCGCTATTGGTATATTCTCGAGACGCATAAAGCTTAATTACTACGATTTAGATTTAAAAAACCGCCCTAATTTTGTTGCTCCCAGTTAAAAATGTCGATTTTTTGCTTGAAAAATGCATATGTATATTTTAATAACAAAATGAGTTGATACATTATTCAAAATATTGTCCATCTTTAGCCACAACTTTTTCACATCCTTCTGGTGGCATATTGATTCCGTGCCAAAAGAACTACTCTGGTTTTGGGGTAATCAATGAATCAAGCTAATTTTTGATACCTTGTTCTGAAGTAAAGCGTATTCCGTTAAGTGCGTATTGCATCAATCGAAACAAATGGCAGTGCAAAGACAGAATATCTGGGATATACAGCAGCTGAGCCAAAACTTTTCATCCACTGTTTTGCACTGTTTTTGATCGGTCTTGCAACACGCATCCTAGCGTTGTTGTAATGAAAAATTATTGGCTCATGTCTGGTCGAATATTTTGGTCGTTTTTCCTCAACGAATTAGTTGTCTTCAGTACTATTTTCCTATGATCGTCTGACCCGATTTCAATAGCTTATGATACAAAAAAATCTTCTAATTCTACCAAATACAGAGTATTGCCTTGGTGTCGCGGATATTCGATTTCACCGTTGATTTGGTTGATTGCCCGGGCTTTACATATGTGTATTTGCGCTTTGGATTTCGTAATATGTAACAACACGTTTACCCTGGTTGTATACTCAATGGCGTGCAGGGTGGTGTTGTGCCAATGTTTAATTAAAAGGCTGCTGGTTGCTTTGTTATAAATCTCAGCCTTTATTTGTCACTAATCTTCTTAACGGCAGCTCACCCTCTTCTCTCCGTCTGTCGCGGAATGGTGTGCGGAGGTATCTCTGGCCTAGGTATGCATGATAAGATTTACATCAGTACCTAGCTGTGTAAGCCATAACCTGACGGTAGATGAAATGTAGCGTCATCCTCGCCCTAGGAAGCCTTCAGATACGTATATCCTCCAGTCACTTCTAATTGCAACTTCAAGAGCTCGGAGCAGGCCAACGACCCACTCCTTGCTGAAGAGTTGGACACTATCCAACTCCTGGTCCAGAACGCATGAAGCTTAATAAAATTTAAGAACACAAACACAATCATGCTAACTGGACCTGCACCATTTATTGTGTTCATTGTGAATGATGCGACCCGAAAAACTCTACGATACAATCCAAGGACCAGCCTCAATAATCAGTCAGAGAACAGCTAAAAGGCTAAAAAGACAAAAGGCTGAACTCTGGGCTTTACTAAAATAAAGTGGAATTGCTCAGTTGGCTCCTGCTAGCCTTATTAGGGGACTAGGGTTCGCTTTTACCACCGAAGACACATGTATCGATGTAGCGATTCCGTCAAAACATATTAATATGCCCCCGGGCAGCTTGGTATCACATATCCATAATTAGTGGACTAGGAAAATAGCCAGAACAGCGAAAATTATGCACTAGAATAGAATTTAACGCTGCTTCTGTCATTGAGCGGCGGTAGGCACAAACCGTACTGGTCAAAAACCACCACACTAGTTTGTAACCTCACCGGCCAGCAACACGGGATAAGAGTTAGTATACGAAGGAAATACCCAGAAATTGTGCAAGGTAAAAACCAATAGAAGACAATTTAACGCGACTGTAGGCACGAACCGGGCTGAGTAATAGCCCCCATATCAGTTTGTGATCTCACAGTATTTTTCGAAGATACTCAGAAATATTTTCGAGCGATACACTTTTGTCAAGTTATTCCCTGCTATCTTTCGGCCGGCTGCGCATCAACTGCTTCTTTGTTCATAAAGTTCTTCTTTATATACCCATTCATCGCCAAACACACCTACTCCATCTCCACAGCTGATGTATAAAATAGCTGGTGGCTGCGTTCATTATCAGCCGCCAGTTGTATCACCACCTAAAGATGGCGCTAGCCACTGAACTGCCGTTAAACACAAAATTATAATTAAAAATTTATTCGACTTAAAGCTACAATTATAAAAATAAACAATTTTATTTTCTGATATAATTTTTTAACTTTAATCTACGTTAATATGTGCTGGATTCTTTTAATAAATATTTTATGATATTCTCCTGAAATATTTATTATTCAAAACAACAAAATATATATTTGAAATGTATTACTACGGAAGAAAGCATATTTATATGGCCATTTCCCTACTGCCCACATAGCTCATCAGTGGATTTTACCCCAAATTTTGTATAGAAAATTTAAGTGTTTTATATCGCTAGTCAAATTGATTAAATGAGAGTTATTATTTAAACAACACAGCAAACAGACAAAACTCAAAAGCCCCTGTAGGCTAGTAGGTAGTATACTAGCTTGTAAATATGGGGGTTGTGGGTTCGATTCCCAACGAAGACCTTGGTTTTTTTCACTACAAAAATAAAAATTGACTGTCGGTGGGGCTGCTCAGCGATGAAGGCATAGTCACTGGTCGCTGTGCTGTCTTATACGGCAGTTAATTTCCGACTATCCTTCTACTTTCACCACCTGTTTCATCTCTTCTCTATCCCTTTTCTAAAGAATTTAGCACTAAATAGGCATTGTTGCCTGAAGCTACTTCTCTTTAAAAAAAAAAAACTTAAAAGCACATATTAAAGTATATAATTATAAACTAAAATAATAATTCATATAATTATAAAATAAGTTGCATGTATCGCTAAAAACGACCATCTGAACTTTTAGCGTTACAAATGTATTTATTTTTCATCACCAGCAAGAGTACGATGCATAGCGTTCAAGTATAATTTTCAACATTAAAAATTGCCTTTCAAAGTCTCTCGGCTTTAATGAATGAATGTTAATGCTTTTTAAGCGTAGGCTTGTTGTATATCTCCCACTGATACTGCAAGCTCTTCTTGCGTTTAATAACAATCTTCGTCACGTAATGCTTCCAAATCCTCATCTTCAAACTTTTTCGGCTGACCAGGATTCTTCCCCTGGCTTAGATGTTTACCCTCCGAAATAGCGTATTTATTATCCTTGACACAAACCCTATTTGATAGTTATGCCATATGTTGTCCAAATCGACATTATTAACTTGTATAAAATAAATTGGGGGTTAAAATTGTGCTTCTCTTTCTAAGCGATTTTAGAGACTTTTAGTCTAAGACGTTCGTAACGAATTATGAGTTTGTGATATTGTACAGTTGATATGGCTGACTTAACTTTTTGGTAACAGACGGGCCAAACAATGGAATTTAGCAATTTGCTCTTAACATGTTCAGGTTTTCATTATAGATTTTTGTTTTGTTTTATTTATCATTTTAATTTTTAACTTCTAGTTACTCACTCTTAACCATATTTTCAATCCCTAAAATTTTATTTTTTTGGCGTTATATGTAACACACATGCTTCCCGAAGCACTTCAAAAATATCTGTATTGACGTTATTACACTCCATTTGAATTATTTTAAAAAGTGGCAACTTCATGTAAAAATCTTTAGACTTTCTGAAATTAATTTTTTACAATTTAATTAAAGAAAAATACAAAAACTTTGTCTAATAAATTTTGATTCTTTTAAGACCTTAGATTTAGTTCGTAAATAAAGCTGATAAAGGAAACCAATAAATTTGTTATATTTATTGGAATTCTTTTTAAAAGGAATTCTTTTTAGTAAGGAAAACAATTTTGTTATCTGATACATTGAATACGATAAATTATCATTCTTTTCAATTCAAAAATGGCTTTAACACAGCGGACTATTTCATACAAGAAAACGATTAAACCCACAGCTTTAAGATCTTTTATTTTCGGCTGCTATTTACAATTTAAGATTTTAAATTGACATTTATTGTTCACGCTTAAATCAAAGTTAAAGACAATATGGAAAATGTTGTATCAACGCGGCGTAAGTTCTACAATAAAAATGTTCTTGAAGCTCAAATTTATTTAATGTATTGGGAGTTTGTCCTAGTTAGCAGGCTCTTAAAAGAATAGAAACATTAAAAATTTGTATTTATAAATCTAATCAATAACTTTTATATGCCATCGACTTAAATATGAATTTTAAATCAATTAAGAGAGGAAAGTGGTTAATATTTGATTATAAATCACCATTAAAAACAACTTAATGCTTCGAATAAAACGAGTTTGACTAGCAACTATGCGTCAAAAGGATTTGGTAAAATAGATATTATGTAGGAAAGAAAAGTCTTTGCCCTTTATTTTAAATGTGTTTGATAATCCAATAATAATAATTACATTAAAAGTGCACAGTTTCCATTATTTTGGCATATTAGCCACTGTTGGCTACTAGCTAGTGTACTAGCTTATCAATATTAGGGTTGTAGGTTCGATTCCCAACAAAGGCCTTGGCTATTTTCACAAAAAAAGGCATGATGAAGGCATCGGTTACTGGTCACTGGGCTGTCTTATACGACAGTTAATTTCCGACAAAACTATCCTTCTACTTTCACCACCTGTCCCATCTCTTCTCTATCCATTTCCTAAGGATTGTAGCACAGTTGTGACTAAATAGACATTGCTGCCGGCCTTCTTAATCCAAGAAATATTTATTTTATTTTTAAACTTCAAATCTAACACTAACTGTGAAATAAAATATGTCATGCTATTTGCTAGTTACAATATGCGCAATAAGCTTGTGATTAGTTTAATTAATCATTGGAGTTCGATTTTTGGCTGCTGCTGTGAGCATTAACTTTCGTTTACACAAATATCATTTAAGAACTGGAATAGCTTTAAGGCTTCATTTTAACATTAGAATTAATGGCCGAAACAAATAAGAAACAAAATAAATTCTGAAGCTGCAATTTAATAAATTCAAGTAATTTAATTGCTCATATGCCGGCTAGGCTTCTGAGCTTTTGATGAATTAAATTCGATCGACGATTCACATCGCTGTAGATTGCTCAATTTTTGAAAAAAATCATTTTGTCAGACGAAGCCCCCTCCCAGGGGCACATAAATATGGTCTTTATAGAATATTCCACTATCTAGACACAGTGCAACTGGAGAAAAAGGGAGCCCAGTCCCCTGAAGTCAGACAGGGAGACAACTGGAAGCTCTACTTTATTTCCACGGGGATCAGTGAGCCACAGAGTTCATTATTTGTCTCTATAGGCTTATAATAGTTATCTGACTGATCATTGAGGTTGGTCCCTATATGGGAGTATCGTGGTGGTTGTGGTTTCGCGGCCCCATAAGGGATTTATGAAAATAATGGTGGCCAGGATCATTTCACTGATAATGATACGCAAAGTGAATGATCCAGTCCAGTGAGCATGCTTGACATGTGTTCTGGACAGGAGTTAGAAAGTCTCCAGCTCTTCAGCAAGGTGTGATGGTTTGCAGCCCTGTCCTGGAATCATTAAAGTTGCAACTAGGTGGTTCTGTTGCTTAGAATTATGCCTGCGGCTATCTAGGACGCATGTATGACGTTCCAAATTATACAATAGTGGTTTGCCCACCATCTGATTAAGGCTACATAGCCAGGCGCGGATATAAAACAAATCACACTCTGTCAGACGAAGCCTATTTTCATTTGTTAGCGTATATTAACAAGCAAAATTGCCGCATTCAGCGCTTCTGAAAATTCTAGAGCGATTATTGAGAAGCTTTTGCATACTCAACGTGTCACTGTATAGTGCGCTGTGGGGTGTCACATGTCACACAAACAATGAAACGAGCAACTTATTGCAAACCAAATTTCCCGATCGCATAATTTTACTACAATCAGCAGTTAAGAGGCCAGTCATATCGTGCGATTTAATACCACAGGATTATATTTTGTGCGGCTATGTTAAGGACACAGTATATATAGAGCCAATCGAATCAATTTCAGCCTTAAAACTCAAAACCCGTGATGTGATTATCGTTTAACCGCCATTTTGTCAAAAAGTGATTAAAAACTTTGATGAAAGAATCGACATCTATTAGCGTGGTCATGGTGGACATTTGCCAGATAATATTTTTCATTCATTATTGTGTTGAAATTATTTCGATCTTTTGCAATCAAATACAAACCTGTATAAGAATGAACTAGTCATAACATGAGTTCTGAACTAGAGTAACAATAGCGGGTATCTACTAAATTTAAAAATTTTTTTCGGCTAAAAATAAGTTTTGGGTTGATTTTTAAGAACAATCCCGGTTTTGTAAAAGAGCCGCACCTCATTTTTTTTTATTAAATTTAAATCAAAGTGTTATGTTCGAGCTTTCAAAGTCTTTTTTTACTAAAATTATTGACAATTAATTCTTTTACATCTCCTCTCTTTTTTTGACTTCTACAATCAAGTTTTTCACTTGTTTGTAACTGTGTGAAGCTGGGTTGGCTGGAAATGTTTTTCGAATGTATTTTTTTAGTTTAGTTACTCCTGTTGTTGTTATGCTCGCTGTATTTATTATAATCATTACCCTTGTTTGTTATTTCATTATGAGTAGATTTCCGCTTTTTTCTTTGTGCTTTACTTATTATTCTATTTTGTGGATGCTGTTGTTGTTGTTGTTGCTTAATAAGTCTTTATAGCCTGGTTGTTTATTTGTCTATTTAGCCCACCATTTTTTTGTCTTGTCTTCAGAATTGTACTTTTTTCCCTCGTTGCCTTTTCTTTTTTTCACTGGTGCTGGTGTTTGTGTATGTGTATGTGTGCCTATAAGTATATTATGACTTCCGTTTTTAAATAATTCTTTTTCCTTTCTTTTGATATTGTTGTTTTTGGTTATTTGTTAATTTTTAACGCCTCAGGACATGTTTTATATCAGTTGTTGTTAAAGATTTTTTCTTTTGCCTCATTCGTCTTCCGTTTTCATTAAGTGTCTATGTCTACTTTCTGTAAGTTTTTATTTGATGTTTGTTGTGCTGTTATCGCTATTTATTGTTAAAACAAAGCGAAAAATTGCAGACAAGAAATTTGTTATTGGTTTCTATTTTTAACTGTTATGCGGTGAAATGAATTTTTGGCATATGAAGTGTATTAAATTAAAAATCAGTTTAATTATTTAAAAAATTTAAATTATTTTAATTTAATATTGAAATTTAAAGAAAAAAAGTTAGAACATAATTTTAATAGATAATTTTTCTTACTTATAATTTTTGTGCAAAAAATTTTATGGCATAAAATTGAAAACAAATTTTGGGTAATTATTTTCTATAGAAATATTTAGAAAGTCATAATTTTAGTGTACAATAGTTTTATATAATTTTTGTATAGAAAGGTTTCATCAGTCATATTTTTTTTTTTAGAAAAACTTTCTGTCATATTTTTTTGTTTGTAGAAAAATTTCTTCAGCCTTAAGTTTTTTTAACAGAAAAATTTCGCCAGTGATAATTTTTCCATTGAAAAATTTTTGAAGTCTTAATTTTTTTACAGAAAAATGTATGTGCCCATAATTTTTTTTATAGAAAAATGTACTCAGCCATAATTTTTTTATAAAAAAATTTACTGAGTCAAAAATTTTTATAGAAAAATTTCCTCAGCTATAAATTTTTTTATAGAAAAATTTCCGCAGCTATAAATTTTTTTATAGAAAAATTTCCGCAGCTATAAATTTTTTTATAGAAAAATTTCCGCAGCTATAAATTTTTTTATAGAAAAATTTCCTCAGCTATAAATTTTTTTATAGAAAAATTTCCTCAGCTATAATTTTTTTATAGAAAAATTTGTTTATAGAAAAATTTCCGCAGCTATAATTTTTTTATAGAAAAATTTCCGCAGCTATAATTTTTTTATAGAAAAATTTCCTCAGCTATAACTTTTTTTATAGAAATATTTCCTAACTATAAATTTTTTTATAGAAAAATTTCCGCAACTATAAATTTGTTTATAGAAAAATTTCCGCAGCTATAAATTTTTTATAGAAAAATTTCCGCAGTTATAAATTTTTTTATAGAAAAATTTCGTCAGCTATAAATTTTTTGTAGAAAAATTTCCTCAGCTATAAATTGTTTTATAGAAAAATTTCCTCAGTTATAAATTTTTCATAGAACAATTTCCTCAGCTATAAATTTTTCATAGAAAAATTTCCTCAGCTATATATTTTTCATAGGATAATTTCCTCAACTATAAATTTTTTTAGAAAAATTTCTTCAGCTATAAATTTTTTGTAGAAAAATTTCCTCAGCAATAAAGTTTTTTTGGAAAAATTTACTCAGCTATAAATTTTTTTATAGAAAAATTTCCTCAGCTATAAATTGTTTTAGAAAAATTTCCTCATCTATAAATTTTTTGTAGAAAAATTTCCTTAGCTATAAATTTTTTTTAGAAAAATTTCCTCAGCTTTATTCTTTTATAGTAAAATGTCCTCAGCCATAATTTTACTATGCAAAGTTATCCTCAGGCATAATTTTTCTATAAAAAAATTTCGTCAGCCATAATTTTTATATACAAAAATTTCGTCAGCCATAATTTTAAAAAAAAAAATTTCGTCAGTCATAATTTTTCTATAGAAAAATGTCATCATCAGCCATAATTTTTTTTATAGAAAAATGTAATCATCAGCCATAATTTTTTTATAGAAAAATGTCATCATTAGCCATAATATTTCTATAGAAAAATGTCATCATCAGCGATAATTTTTCTATAGAAAAATGTCATCATTAGCTATAATGTTTCCTTAATTTAGTTTTTATTTCTCATTCCTTAATCACCAATATGTTGAGTTTTACACAGTGACCTACAAGTTTTATCGCATTAAAACATAAACCCCGATGCTTTTTTGTATTTGTTCGGAACATTTTAAATATTTTAAGTTCAACTCATATTAACATATTCTATAATATCACGTTACTAATAATGCTTATTTGTGAATTAAAATATAATTTTTCCAATCTTCCGTTGCAAACACCAGTTAAAGCTTTAGGCGTTAATTTAATACTTTGTTTTAAATAAGTAGATATTGTTTTATTTACACAATTATTCTCTTATCCTGTATATTATTTACAACAGCCTTTTAGCCCATAAACTTAAATAAATTAAAATTGTAGGCCTTAGTTTTTCATAATGCTTAAACACAAATACACAAATGTAAATAGGTAAATGAGGAGGAAGCAGAATCATCATCATTATTAAGTAGCTTTTTAAATCCATTATATCCTTTTACTACATTTTGGCCTAAGGACTTGAAATTTATACGAATATTGACGAGAAAAGCTGAAAAGATTTTTGTTTATTAATGTGTTAAAATCCCTTTTATCATGTCTTTTAGTTATATAGAGTTAAAAAAAAAGTTGCCTTTTGTCCAGAGACTGAGAGAGAGAGAGAGAGAGAGAGAGAGAAGGCGATAGAAAAAAGAAGACAGGCGAAAGAGTAGCCTTTATATTTATAATGTTATATCTTGTGGCAGTGAACAAGGAATTGTTTTAAATCATGATGACTGTTGACATTTGGTCAAGTTATTGCTTGAAAGTTGTTATTGTTGTTGTTTCTTTGTTTATATTTATTTATTCAGAAAAGACTATTTTAAATATAAGAAGAATCTTACATATTTATATACAAATCTACCATAAGTTTACAATTATGTCTATGTATACTTAAATACGTATAAAGCTAAATAAATATTATGCACACATGCAAACATACAAAATCTGTTAAGGATCTAAATGTCTACATGCATAAAGATTAATATTCTTGATAAGCCTTAAAGTAAATACAGATACATCTATATATATATATGTGTTTATTTATCCTTTGAACGCAAATAGCAATACACACGCACACCACACAGATATATACGCAACACACATATGTGTGTATGTATGTTATTTGTGTACATTTGTATGGGTTAAACTTTTGCTTTTAATTCTTATTAATTACCTTCTTTTCTTACAAAATAAAATAAGTCCTTTAGAAACTTAAACACTTTTAAAAGTGTTGACAATTTTAAAAGAAAAGTTTTGTTGTTGTGTAAAATCTTAAAAAGTTATTCTCTAATTAGCTTTAACGACTCTGAGGGTTTAAAGGCGCTTGGTTTTTGTATACAGAAGCAAAGGATATAAAAAACTTAAGCGGAGACTGTAGATTTAAGTAAAATATAAATATATTGTTACTTTTAAGGTTATCCAGTTCGATCTAAATAATGATTTTCCTTGGACGTTTAGGTACTCTACGAATTTGCATTTAAATACATTTGAAATAACACAATTAAATTAAAATTATAGTTTTTAATTGAAAATTGTACACGGGAGAATAGTATTTGTACTTATTAAATATTATATTTGTTTTCGCCTTGAAATTTTATAAAATTTTAATTGATTTACTCATTTATTTAATTAAAAACTCGTTCTTTTCTTACTCTCTGTTAAGTGAATTGAGTGGGTAAATATGAGTTTCGGAAGCAAATTAGCTTAGAACACAACTCTGACAATTTCAGTTTTATTAATACCAATCTGAAGTAGAAACAAGGAATTTATTTTATTATTTGGGTATGATTTTACGTCAACCCGCGTCAAAGTTGATTTATGAACAAACCGGTTTCTGCTATTTGGAATATTATTTTGGGCAAATCTTCATTTCTAGCACGTCTGTTTTATTCCAAAAAATTTTTGAAGCATATTTTTTCAACAAAGCTTCATTTGTCTCGTCGATATAGCGCCGAATTTCAGCTTTACGAGTGTCAGATGTTTGTGGGCTGTTTGCGTATACCCAGGCATTGAAATGCATGGTGACGACGTTTCCTTGCTTATTTTCGAAATATTGCTGCGAACATCAACCAGTACAGGCAAGTTATCAACACTTTGCTGTGCAGTGACTACGTTTGCATCATTACGCCACTAGGGTCTTTTTGGTTTAGTCTATTTTCTGCAACTATACCATGAATTAATAAATAAATTAATTACGGATAGTGGTTGTTATTCCTTTCGATGAAAACCGTCGTTATTGACCTTTTTTTTGCTACGATCGACTAGCGCTTTGGACGTGATGACTGATAATAGTGTTGGAGAGTTAGGTGATAAGATTTTTATTGTTACCTAGACATGTGGCCATAACACTATGGTAGATCAAACCACTTTGGGTGATATGTAGCATATGTGCATCCACGCCCTAGGAAGCCGATGAATATCTTTATTCAACAGGCCATTCCTAGTTACAACATTGAGAGCGCGGAGCATGGCTAGTACCCCCACTCCTTGCTGAAGAGTTGGAGACTATGCAATTACTGGCCCAGAACATATGACATAGTATGCTCACTGGATCTAGGTCATTCACCCCTGTGTTCTTGGGCAAAAGTGCCCCTGTAGGCTAGTAGGTAGTGTACTAGCTTGTAAATATGGGGGTTGTGGGTTCGATTCCCAACGAAGACCTTGGTTTTTTTCACTACAAAAGATAAAAATTGACTGTCGGTAAAGCTGCTCAGCGATGAAGGCATAGTCACTGGTCGCTGTTGCTGTCTTTATACGGCAGTTAATTTCCGACTATCCTTCTGCTTTCACCACCTGTTTCATCTCTTCTCTATCCCTTTCCTAAAGAAGGTAGCACGGTACTTGACTAAATAGGCATTGTTGCCTGAAGTGCTACTTCTCTTTTAAAAAAAAAAAAAAAAAAAAGTAAGCTGATCCTGGCCCCTTAAACATTTCATAAGGGTCTACGAAACCATACGAAAACACAACCACCACGATACTCCCAGAAAGGACAACCTCAATAATCAGACAGAGAATAGCTAAACTCTGGGGCTTACTGATTTTCGCGGAAATAAAGTGGAAATAGTCCAGTTGGCTCCTGCTGGTCTTTAGGAGACTGGACTTCCTTTTACCCCAGGATGACACATGTCTTAATGGTGAGATTCCATTAAGATATATAAATGTTTCCCGGGGGGGGGGGGAATAATGGAGAGTTAGTATTAGGTGTGTTAGCATATATAGTGCTGTGTTTAAGTCGTTATTTCATTAGGGTCGTATCTATTCATGCAGGCAAACTGTCCCGCCACCCGGCAGTTTTTGCGGGACTAATTCAATATTTCTGTTTTTTATTATTTTTTAGGTAAGTGCCTAGCGGTCTCAGAAAGACTCTGAGGAAAAGCTGCTCGAATTTTACAAAATGATGCAGTTAAGTTTTTATCATTTTGATGGTAAATTTCCCAACTTTTACGAAACAAATGTTTTTTTTGCACTTCAGGCAACAATGCCTATTTAGTCAAGTACCATGCTACATTCTTTAGGAAAGGGATAGAGAAGAGATGAAACAGATGGTGAAAGTAGAAGGATAGTTGGAAAATAACTGCCGTATAAAGACAGCAACAGCGACCAGTGATTTTGCCTTCATCGCTGAGCAGCTCCACCGACAGTCAAATTTTATTTTTGTAGTGAAAAAAACCAAGGTCTTCGTTGGGAATCGAACCCACAAAACCCATACTGACAAGCTAGTACACTACCTACTAGCCTACAGGCGCACCACTTTTACGAAACAAATGTTAAAGGGTGACAGATCAATTCTTCATATATAATCATTTGACAGATAATTTAATTCCTAACCCCAAATTTTCCCACCCTATTTAACAATGCACTTGTTACTGGCTTTCAGAGCACCTGTTTACATGTCCTAATGAACTTTTCGCAAAAAATTAAAAACAAACATTTTTAGCAAAGAAGGTGTTCAGTATGGAAATAACCATATATTTTTAATTAAACAAATATTCCATAAGAAAGTTAGAATTTTTAATAACTAACAATTACTAATTGAATTAAAAAATATATAATAGTTATAGTTTTTTGACCTTTTTAATATTTTTTAGTAGTTAATTATAAAGCACTAGGTTTAATAAAAAAATTTTTTTTTTAAACTTTTATTTTGTATTATTTAAAAAAAAAAATAAAAGTTTAAAAAAAAAAATTTTTTAAATTACCTACTAAAAAATGAATTAAAAAATAATATTATTTTCGAAACTTATATTTTGTTACAAAATCTGTTAAAAGTTTAATTTATATATAAGAGATCCTGTCTCTGGTAGTGGTCTTAAGTAGTGGTCTTAAGTAAGTAAATCGAGCGATGAGAATTAAATGTTTTAAAAAATTATCATGATCGGTGGCTGAGTAGTGTACGCTATATGATGTCTGGTCAAACAGAGCTTAGTGGCTTTTATACGAGCTTTAAAATCAGTTGAGATCTTGTTTTAATCGAACTTTCTTTTCTTCAATTCACGGTAGCTTGCAGTCATTTGTTTACTTTGCTGTGCTAAAAGAAATGATATAAGTTAAATTGGAGAAGGTTTTCTTTTTATTGCATTTACAAACTGAGAGAGTTTTGTATTAGGAGAAAAGTTTCCATTGTATCGCTCCTGGCAAGCTTTATAAAGCAAATACTATTGTTCATTAAAATCAATGTAGACATTATTAAGATTAAATATTTTGATACAAATAAAATGTTTAATATTCGTCAAAAATTTTGTTGATTAAAAAAATTTGTTAAAGTACTAAAATATTGAACTGGATGTCTTTCGTTGTGAGGACTCTTATGATTTTTTTTGAAAGTGTACTTGTGGTGTTACTAATGAAAAACAAAAGCAATAAGTCTAGCTATTGTCGCGACATTAGAAAGGTTTTTTTTTTCTTGAAATGTTTAGTAACTGCCGGTGAAATAATTCAGTTAGAGGGAATTATCTAAGGCATTGGTTTACACATTGCTTATATATATTGTGGGAAATATCAATGAGATAGAAATGTTATGCTGCGACCAATGTACGTTGCTACTTTATTTCTTACTTTTCTTCTTATTGCTGCTTACTTTCAAATGTGAGGGCAAAATCGTTAAAACTGTTTGTTGAAAATTAAAAATTCTAAATATTTAATTTGCTAATTGAAACGCTGTGAGTCAGTTTAGAGCGTAGTAAATTCATAGAAATATATAAACTATGAAGAACCTGAATTTCTAAAGTTTAAAAGGAAATCAATTTAAAAAAAGTCAGCAACAACAACAGAAAAATTGATAAGAAAGAAAAAGAAAATTGAAGACCCTGAATATTGGCTATATATGTCTTACAGAGTTTTAAATATTTTTATAAGATAGAAAATGAAATGAAAAGTGCTAATTTTCAGTCATTGCATCGCAATAACAACATTTTAAATAAATAATTTTAAGCACATTTCCATAAAATCAGAAACATGCAGCGCAGCACAAATGTATTATCGCAACAGTTTAGAAACACAAAACTTTTTAAACCGAAGCAAAACTTTAACGAATTATAAAACGTCAAAGGTGTTGAAAAACAAAAGAATTCTGACGGGTAGCAAAAAATAAAACCAAGAACGCAATGTTAAAGCTTTCACTTCAAACATAATGGTTTGTTTGCCACATTTGTGTCATTTGCTACAAAATAAATTAAGCAAAACGTAGAGCAAAAGCACAGTTATGTAGATCAAAGAAGGAACACAACTTTGCAGTTGACTGGTGTATTGTTACAACTCATTTACAATATAAAACACACGACATTGAACTTCTTTTTAAAATTTAATAAACAGTTTTTATGCGTTTTGCAAGCGGCAGTGTGTTTTCGACTTAATAATGGCTGTTTATACTTTCTCAAAAAATAAAAATAAATAACAACAAAATTGCCCGGGGGCAACTTTTTGCTAAAGTAAGCGAAATAAACGGATATTAGATATTTACTCATATTAAATAAATAAATATTCAAGGGGAATAAAAAATGAGAATTGAAAAATATTTTATTTCTTATCAAGTCTCATGTTTTAAACTTATTAAAGTTGTATGTGCCCAAAATATAAAATATTCTCTCATGTTCAATGTTTCTTTGCTCATGCTTAAACAATTGAAAGAAATATAAAGTTTAAAAACCAAAATTAATAAAAGGGTTACTTTTCTTTATGCTGTAGCATTTGCAGACAAATAATTCATAAAATGTCGCTAAAAATGCCAAAACGTTTGTTACAACGACAAAAAAAAACAGCTAAAGAACAAAAGAACAGCAAACAAACATGAATGTAAACACAAATGAAATTTATGACACAACAACAAAAGCTGTGTATTTAAATATTTAAACGTTTTAACTCATGTTGCCAACATTGTTATTTTGCTATTAATGAAGAAAATTGTATTTTCCTTACTTTAGGGAAATTTAATTTATTAAAGCGAATTTTATAAAATTTTACATTTACATAGAATGAAAAGTAAATTTCGATATATAATTTGTAGATCACGATACATACTCTTTTGTAATGGTTTTCTAAATTTTTCAAATATCCTCAGCTGAGAGCCGCATGCAAAGTGTGAACAGTTGCTATACTTTCACCAGACGAAATACCTCTGTCACAATTTTGTTTTTTTAAAACCAGTTTTATTTTAAAGTGACAACGAAGGGTAAATTATAAAAATTGTTTTTAGCGCCAGGAGATTAGGAATTCCGCTCAGAATATCCATTTAAGCAGGTTACCGGTTGTTCAACTCTAGGATACAGCTTTGTTTGTTTAACGTGTTACAAGAGGACCAAGGCATAATAATGTGCCGATTTCTCTTTTTTATAGTATTCGGTTATGTAAAAATTATCCGCCAACCGGATAAATGCAGCTGTGTATCTGATCAAATATTTTGTGTAGACGTTTATGCACTTTTCTAAAGAAGAAACTACGCTCGGCATATAATACTTTTGTAACGTTCGTTACTTTAGTTTGAGCAAAAAATATTTTTCAATTAGCAAAATATCGGCACAAATAAGATTCAAAAGAGTTTTACTTGTTTTTTGGATTTATAAATAAAAGAAAAAATAGAAACAAATATTTCAGATTAAAAATCAAATCAATTTTTTGTTTATTTGTTTGGCTAAGACATTTCTTGATTATTTTCTTTCACCATCTTTAAATGTCTAAAAAAAGTCTATATTGTTCTGTACAAAATGTTGGATTGTGTCTTAATTTTGAATAAACATACATTTCAAGAAGTCTTCTCTTTTGCCATATAGAATTAACAGAAAAGATAGCTGATACATGCTGACAAAGCTTAGTCGTGGCGTTGGAAGAGGTAGAGGTATTTGCGTTCTGTTTAAATAGAAGATCATAAGATCATAAGCCCATCGGTAACATGAGCGTACAAACAAAAAACAAATTCAAAAGATTTTACGCGCTTATAATTTTTTGCGAAAAATTAAGTAAGACTGTGGCAATAGTGCCTTCTAATTCAGCCATTATGCCCTAAAAAATCAAGAGACAGAAACAAAATCAGCAAAATATTTTTATTAATATTCTAAAATTAATTAAAAAATATTTCAGATTTATTATTATAAATCAAATAATTTTTTCGTTCACATTTGCTTGTCTATGAACATTTTTGATAGAGTTTTTGAATAAAAGCGCAAATTAAACCGTTTTGTATCAGTAATTACAATAGCAGATCTGGTAACAGCAACTAATTAAATTCTCTTTTTTTTGCAAGGAGTTATAAACTGAATGAGAATCATTAATATGTAAATATTTGAAAAATTGATGTTGGGATATGAACTCAAGCCAGGAAAAATCAAATATAGGCTCTGTATTGAAAGTGATAACCATCTAGACTACAGCACTCGCCGTTATTAATAAAATATAAATTAAATATTTATTGAACATCACAAATCAGAAATAAAAATACCTGCCAGTGCAATAAACTTTGTGGTGGCAACTCTCTGAAAGAAATCAATGCAATATCGGACTTACCAAAAATAAGATTTCCTTTTTTGCTGTGATGAACATGATATTATTTTAATTCAGTATCTGAAATAATTAAAACAATAAATAATGAAATATTGTTAGGAAACTGAGATTTGGTAGCCATGTTTAAGTGTCTGCAAGAATAACAGCTTTTGTTGTTCTGTTAAAAATTTTGGATTGTGTCTTAACTTCGAGAAAATACAGCTATAAATGCTTTCTCTTTTGCCACTATAAAATAAAAAGAAACGATAGCTGATACATGTGGATAAATCAAAACCTCTGATAGTCTATATTTCATTAAACATTACAGCGCCAGTTTAGAAAAACAAGGTGATGGTACAAGGAAAACAATAATTCTCTATCTGAGATATATGAGATAATCAAAGCAGCCTTTTTGTTTTTGTTCAGGCAACAATACCTATTTAGTCAAGTACCGTGCTACCTTCTTAAGGAAAGGGATAGAGAAGATATAGGTGGTGAAAGTAGAAGGATAGTCGGAAATTAACTGCCGTATTAAGACAACACAGCGACCAGTGACTATGCCTTCATCGTCGCACCGACAGCCAATTTTTAATTTTGTAGTGAAAAAACCAAGGTCTTCGTTGGGAATCGAACCCACAACCCCCATACTGACAAGCTAGTACACTACCTACTAGCCTACAGGAGCCTTAATAAAGTAAGATAATCTTAGCATGTGCTAGTAGTAGCTGAGATGGATTTTCTCTCTCACAGCGTAGCGTTAAGTGGATGCCAGCTGGGCGTGTTAAAAGCGCATTCCATCTGAATAATATATAGAAATAATACGCCGCAAGCTGATAAAGCACTAAATTTAATATTTAGTAAACAAGAGGCCATGGGAACAAATTTACTCAGAGCCAGTTAATAATTTAAAAATGCGAAAGGGGGTATAGGAGGTGTAAATAGGAAGAGTAAAACAAATACTTATGTGCTGATATTTGCAATAAAGAGGACTCTAATAGAAGGTATATATTTGTATATGTGTGATAAGATAGATTTTCGTCTATAGCTGTGTAAGCCATAACCAGACGGTGGATTATACCACTGTGAATGAAATGTAGCGTCATCCTCGCCCTAAAATATGTATATCCTCCAGTCACTCCTAGTTGTAACTTCAAGAGGTCAGAGCAGTCCTCAGCCTTCACTCCTTGCCGAAGAGTTAGAAACTATCCAACTCCTGGTCCAGAACGCATCAAGCTTAATAAAATTTAAGAACAGATGGTAGATCATACCACTGTGGATGAAATGTAGCATCATCCTCGCCCTAGAAGGTCTTCAGATACGTATATCCTCCAATCACTTTAAGAGCTCAGAGCACGCAGCAGCCCTCACTCCTTACTGAAGAGTTGAACACTATCCAACTCCTGGTCCAGAACGCTTGAAGCTTAATAAAATTTAAGAACACAACCGTAATCATGCTCACTGGACCTGGACCATTCATTGTGTTCATTGTGAATGATCCGACCCACACAACTCAAATAAGGGCCTCGAAACCGCAACCATCACAATACTCCCAAAGGGTCAACCTCAATAATCAGTCAGAGAAAAAAGGCTAAAAAGGCAACTAGCTGAACTCTGAGGCTTTACTGATTCCCGTGGGAATAAAGTGAAATAGTCCAGTTGGCTTCTGCTAGCCTTGAAGGGGACTGGGTTCTCTTTTACCCCCGTTGACACATGTAATGACGGTGAGATTCCTTCAAAACAAATCCCCAGGAGGGATATAGTATGATTCGTTTTACATCCGCACCTGGCTATTTAGCCTTAATCAGATGGTGGACAAACCACAATTGTATAATTTGGAACGTCATACATGCGTCCTAGGAAGCCGAAGACATAATTCTAAGCAACAGAACCACCTAGTTGCACCTTTAATGATTCCAGGGCAGGGCTGCAAACCATCACACCTTGGTAAAGAGTTGGAGACATTCCAACTCCTGTCCAGAACACATGTCTAGCATGCTCACTGGACTTGATCATTCACTTTGCGTGTTATTATCAGTGAGATGATCCTGGCCACCATAACAACCGTTATACTGTTATGGGGCCGCGAAACCACAACCATCACGTTATTCCCATATAGGGGCCAACCTCAATGATCAGTCAGAGAACTATTAAATATCTAAAGAGACAAATAATGAACTCTGCGGCTCACCGATCCCCGTGGAAATAAGTGGAGCTTCCAGTTGACTTCCTGCCTGTCTTCAGGGGACTGGGCTCCCTTTTCCCCCAGTTGCACAGATCTAGATAGCTGTTACGTACTATAAAGACCATAAATGTACCCCGGGGGGCCCCAGGAGGGATATATTATTTTTCATTATTCATTATTTTTTAACATAATCAATGAAATAACAAGTAATTCTTGACAAAAAACTGAATAAAACAAAAATGGCCACATACTTCATATTAAGTCACATAATAAGAAATTAAAGAGTGTCCATATCCCTTTGATTTCTTATTTTATATCTTTTTACCTGTTATTGCAGACACATTTTTTGTGTTTGCAAAGGTTCAAAAGATAGGGCCATAAAAGCCAAATAATATTATCTATGGGACACTCTTCAAATTTTAAGAATAGTGTTTTTTATTACTTTCTGTTATTGGTAGTGATGGTATGGTTTAAATTTTATATGTGTCTGTTACGGTTCAAATAACATGTTGTAAGATTTAAAATTATGAATTCTTTTGTTGAAATGGAACGAACCACCTTTCCATAAGACACAAAGCTTCGGAGATGTCTGGGTTCTGGGCATCAAAATTAATAAACATACAAAAGAATTTATAAACTTTGTCTTCGTTGGAATCATTTAGCAAGTTATTTTTGATCAACACAGTTTACGGAAGCACAACTGGGCAGTTTCACATTCTACGGATTCGATTGCAGAAAATATTTTTTTTTTCAATAATTATTTATTGTATCTTCAAGAAATAAGTTCTAAAATCTTAAATTCTAAAAAAAAGTTACATTAGTCCCGACCATATCAGAACTAACCTTTTGGGTAAAAAAAATTGACATTAAAAAAAACAAAACAAATATTTTTAAGATGTGTCATCTGTAGCATTCAGGATTAAAGCTGCGGTATCCCTCTTTTTTAATCGGCTTTGTCCACTATAATCCAAGATATTGCGAGCAAGGGGATTAGGATGGTCTTCAAGCTTCATTAAGTATTTGCCTGTGTATTTTTACGATTTCTGTAGTCACCAGCGGTATGTTTAAATCACAATGTATGTTTGAATTTCTGATGTACCATGGAGCGGAAGTTATTAACCGTAAAATTTTATTCTGTCCACGTTGAATTCTTTCCACATTTGAAACTGAGGCAGTGCCCCAAAGTTGGATTCCGTAAGACCATATTGGTTTCAAAATACTCTTGTAAATTAGAAGTTTACAATCTAGGCTAAGTTTCGAGTTCCTGCCAATGAGCCAATGTAATTGTGTTAGCTTAAGTTTCATTTGTGTTAGCTTTGAGTCAATATGATGTTTCCATGTAAGGCGACGATCAAGATGTATACCAAGATATCTCACATAACTATGGTGGGGAACAATATGATCATTGATCCGAACGGGTGAACAATTATCACTTCGCAGCGTGAAAGTCACATGAACGCACTTTTGAACGTTCACCTTAATTCTCCATAATTTAAACCACAACTCCAACTGAGTTATATGTTGCTGAAGATTTATGGAGGCTTGATAGAAGTTTTACGTGCGAACTTAGACACGCTGTATCATCAGCAAACGTAGAAGTGTGGACAGTTTCACTTACAGGCATATCGCAGGTATATATCAAATATAAAATTGGTCCAAGAATGCTACATTGTGGTACGCCTGAGGAAATTGGTTTGGATACACTAACGAAGTCTCCTTCAACAACAGAAATTTTTCATCCAATTATGTAGCTTTTCAGTAGGTTGCTTATATTACAAGGCAAGTGAGCGGTCAGTTTCAGAAATAGACCTTCATGCCGAACTTTGTCAAAAGCCTGAAAAACATCAATAAAAATAAGTGAACAATACTTCTTCTCTTCAAAAGTCCTTCTTATCACCTGAACCAATCTATGGGTTTGCTCAATTCTGCTATGTCTACTTCTAAAACCAAATTGATGGTCTGGGATACACCCACTATCCCTTAGCATTGGAGACAATTTATTCATAAGCAACTTTTCAAAAACCTTTGAAATAGTCGCTAATACGCTTATGGGCCTATATGACTCGGTTTTGGTTAGGTCTTTACCCGGTTTTGGAATCATTTTAACTTTGGAAATCTTCCAGTGGCCAGGATAGTATTCAAGCCGTAAAATGGCATTAAAAATAAATAGCATGATTCTGACTGCAATACTGGGGAGCTCCTTCAACATTCTGTTACTTATACCGTCCATAGCAGGAAATTTTTTCGGGTTTATCTCAGAAATTAACTTTTGAACCTCACGCAACCTAAACTTTAAGGGTCGAGGGGGTAATGCAACTACGCTTGGCAAATTAACATCATCAGTACATTTGTGTGGGGTGAATACATCTTTCAAGTATTCGGTAAACAAGTCACCTTTTTCAGCGTCCCTTCTCGCCCAATCACCACTGATATTACGTAGAGGTGGCTTGTACTCAACGGGTCTTTTAAGGTTTTTAGTAGCACGCCATAAAGAATAATTGGAGTTAGGTGTAGCATCGAGGCCCTCCAGATATTTCTCAAACGATGTAGCTTTTTCAAATGCTAGCAAGTCTCTAAGCCGCTTTGTGCAGTCTCTAAGTCTCTGCCTCTGCAGGGGCGATCTGTGTTGTTGCCAATCTCTTCTAGCTCTTCGTTTTTCCGCTACGAGACGTTCAATGTCTGCAGAATAGATGTGACCTAAAGTAGTCTGCGGATGTTTAGTTGTTGCAAGCTGAGCTGCTTGTTTAATATTTTCACTTAAAGTTGCAAGGCTATACTCCACGTCCTCCGGTGTTCCTAGCAAAATATTTTCCGAACAATGGCTGCTGAAATATTTTTTAAAACTCAACCAGTTGGTGCGACTGATCATATTTGTATCAGGAAAAAACAAATATCTTCTAAGCGGGTTACAAATAGTTACAATGGTTGGAGAATGATCCGAAGATAAATCCATGGAAGCTTCTACTGTCACGAAATCTCTTGAAATATTTTAGTGACAGCAAAATCTATTACATGCAGAAAATATATCAAAAAATTAATCTGGCTTAAGTGCATTTCTTTTTTCAATTTTGAAAATGATTAAGTGTAAGTGCTTTAAATGTTTAAGAGAAGAGGAACAATTTTAAAAATCCATTTTCAGCATTCTTGGTAACTATCTGGTGTGGAGGTAGCGCATATAATAAACGAACATTTTTATTTCGTAAAATATCCAACTCATATAATAAACTCATTAGTAAAGAGAATTAATAAATAAGATTATTGAATGACATAAGATGCTCGCTTAATATCCTTTTCTCAGTAAACAGCGTCGTCACCCAGTTAATTTGCAAAATACAACAATCAAAAGAAAAACTCAGCTTTAATTGTTACAGCAAATTTATGGCCACTGATTATCAGTGTGAAATTTTTAATCAAAATAAAATGGCGTCAGATTTATGTACATGTCTCTCCCCTTTTTACAAGTTTGCTACTCTTTTTTTTTTGTTGGGGGAGCCATTAGTAATGCCTGGTTAAATGCAGTTTAGTTTCATTAATTGAAAAATGTGCTAACACTTCTTGGCAACTCCTTCTTGCTGTTCAGTTTTATAACGTTTCAAATGTTTTTTAATACGCAAAAAATACTTTGTTGTTGTTGTTTTTGTTTTGAAAATGTCTTCAAGTTTTTCTTTTAATACTCCTTGCTACTGTTGTTGACAATAGTTGGTTACTGTTTATTGCTGTTGTTGTTATGACTGTTGTTCATTTATCGTTGTCGCCTTGGCCGTGCATAATTAAAAAAGTTTCATTACATTTTGTTGGTTTTCTTGGTTCGTTAAAGAAGCCTGTTTAAATGAGCACAAATTCATTTTGCGTCCTTCTAAGAATAGCATTTTTGTTGTTGTTGCTTTTTGTGAGTGAAACTGAAACAAATGTCTGATTATAATAAAGATTTTCTTGAAAACAAATTCTTTTATTTAATTATTTTTTCTTCTGCTTAAATTTTATTTGGTTGGGCGTCTATTTTTCTTTTTCCTTTGTACTTTAGTCGGTGCGGGTGGGTGGTTTAGTGTTAATGAGTGGGTGGTAATTTTACACAAAATGTGGTCTTTGCCCAAAGATCATGGTTCGTTTAATTTAATATTTAACTTTAAAATTGTAATTGTAATTGCAATTGTAAAACTGGAAAAAGTTTTAAAATTAAAATTGCCTTTTTAGAGACAAAAATTGAAATGAAATCTTAAAGTTGTTAATATTTTGGAATTTAGAATTTAAATGCCGTTGCGCTTTAATAGTGAAAAATAGTGGAAATCTTAAAGGCAATTTTGTTTCATATCTTTTCCCTTAATTTTTCATTAACAACCGTTTCCAACTAAAAATTTTTGCATATTTCTCTGCATACAAGTTTATAAAATTCTTTCGTTACACTTTCATATTTTCATTGCAACATAATCAGACTTTAAAGTAAATATATACGTACGTATGTATATGCTGCATGCTACATGTCTGACACAAAAAAACATATAAAATGTATGTTTGGAGAATATAAATGTTTGTTGCAATTTAATAAAATGATGCTTAAGCTATAAATTTCAATTGTTATCCGTTCCCTCCCCTCCGCCCGATAGCTCCTTTAATGATGTAAAACAAATTCCAAAATTGTTGTTGTCCTTTGGGGGTTTTGATTTAAAATCATATCGTTGTATATTTTAGCCACAAATATAAAAAGGGAAATTTCACATTCGAAACACAATACTCTGCGCCATTTCTAAGTGGAATTGTATATCTTTATTTGAAAATGAAAATTTTGAATTTTATATGAGTGCTGTTGTGCTAGTGCTTGCAGATTGAAAAACATAGATTTCAAATAAATTTATAAGTGTGTGCCATATATCTAAGTATATCAGGATATGTGTGTGTGTGTGTGTTTGTGCAAGCTTCCATATTTCTATTGTATTTTGGTATCCATGCCATATGCCAATTACCGCGCTGTTTGCAAAATTCAACATTAAGGGAATTTATTTTGTATATTAAAATTTTGCCCGTTAGTTTACTGCTGCCTTCACTATTCCCAAAGCCGTTTCGACTTTAGTCCTTTCTTCAATACTTTGCAGTTTATTTGTGCATTTTTTTATTATGTTCGAGTGTTATGTGCGGAAAGTGTGTATTATTTGCATGTGAATTTTTCCTCTATTTAAGGTTTAAATGAGAGAGGGAGAGAAATTGCAAAAGATTTTTGTTAAATTTTTTTCATGCACAGTGCCACTACAAGAAAAATATTTTTTTTCCGGACCAGCACTCCTACTCATGCAGTGCATTGTGTCAGAACTAGGAAATTAGGTTATGAGGAGGTAGAAAGAGTGTTGTGGACATTCGATTTAAAATTTCCTACATTTAAAGTGACAGGAAAGACCTCTGGAATGAGCTTATTCTACATACGGACTGTTCTGCTAAAAAAAACAGATTTTCCCTGTAATACATAGTGCGATTCTCCCGCCAATCAACCACAAATAGATGGGCCCTTGACAAAAAGCCTGTTAAATGCAAAAACGTGCGAGTAACGGGAACAAGTGCCTCAATTCATTAGAGCACTTACCATTTTACGAAGGATAAAACAGTGCTCTAGAGAATTAATAAAGTTACACACTGTTCCCAATGAGCCTTTTGGCCCTTTCTTGTACGCTGTTGAGCAACTCCAAAATAGACTTTAATGTGCCGGCCCATACATGAGAGCTGTATCTCAGATTTAAACGGATATAGGTGATATAAATAGTATGAATAACGGATGGAGTGTGGTATCTTCTACACCGTTTTAGAAAACCGAGATGTTTTCAATTCTCTAGAAATTTGAAAAATATGCTTAGTCTATCGAACTGTATTTTCATGTCAAGAACATCAAGAGCTTCCGATTGCTTCATATCTTTATCACCCGTAGAAACACATGCAGCATCATTTTCGAACTTAAATCTGTGCGGAAGCATGCAACATTGAGTCTTACAGGCATTAAGATCGACTCTATTCACACGACCCCATTTAGAGATTGTTGCGAGATCGTAATTAAGCTGATAATGAACAATAAATTGGTTTATAATATTCTTTTTAAGGATTTTTAACTAAATGTCTTACTCAGATGAAGAAAACTTTAAAAACGGCAGATAATTGCATAACAAATATTATCAAAAAAGTAATTAGCAAAAAATTTTAAAATAAATATCCTAGTGCTTGTAAAAAGTCACAATTATCAGCAGAATTATTTAAAAAAACGATGTCATAATTGCAGCAAACACAGGCAAAGAAAAGGGAACTGTTAATTTTACGTATTTCGTCCTGAGATCCACTTAAACAATATGAAACCGTTAATTAATTTTCATTGAATGAACTCCAAGATTTTGGATGATAACTTTTAAATTGATTCCATTTTTCCATAAAAATTTTTTTATTTTACTTTAATATTTAAGCAAAAACAAAATTTTATTACGTAAATACTTCATAATATGACAGTTTTATTTAACTTTACTTAAAAATTAGTTTTAGTGGCAACTCTGTCTGGAAGAAAAAATATAATTTAAACAATTCAAGCTAAGAGTGGTCGCTTGTTTCAATTTCTGAGAGAAGCCTTAAAGTAAATTAAAGAAAAATTAGTTTGGTCAAAAATTTTTTCTGAAATAAATCGGACCACTGACTGAACTCGCTTAGTAAATATAAACGGGTCTAGTTTAACTATAACAAAACTCCAAATAATTTTATCTTGTAGAGTTATAAAGGATGTTTTCGAAAGACGTATAGAACTTGAAGTTGGCAACACTTTTTATTGTGGCAGGCATTTTGTTTGCTGTCATGTTTTGTTTAGTTTGGTTTGGCATTTTAACATGTGAAAATTTATCTTGAAAATCATGGTTCTATTTCCCGAGTTCATAGATCAATATACAAGACTGTTGAATTGACACCTTTACCTCCACAAAGACTAACTCTTTAGCGTGCAGAAGATGTGGTTTTAATAAGGTGGGGCAACATGATGCACAGCTTCTGCCATAATTGATTTATAAGGGATATGCGAAATCGCTAGTTTGCGCTGATAAGCCTAAGACGATTGACCACATGCAGGATATTGCGTGATTTGATTTACATCTGGACCTGGCAGTTAGCCCTAACCAGATGGTGGTCAAACCACTGTGAATGGTATGTAGCGCCATTGTCGCCCTAGAAGGCCTTCGAATACGTCCATTCTTCGGTCACTCCTAGTTGCAATTTCAAAAGCTCGAAGTAGGTCGAAACATTTTTACAGGAAAACAAACATTACACCTACACAAAAACGTTACGCAGGTGCACAAGACCAAAGCATATAAAAAAAAACAAAAAAAAGAGAAAAAAGAAAAAAGGAAAAAAAGAGAAAAAAGAGAAAAAAAGAAAAAAAAACCCCAATAGGTTCACACATAAACAAAAACGGACAACAAGCATGATCGTAAAAGGATTTAGTTAGAAAAAAAAGACGAATGAAAAAGAGAGCGACAAATTAGGTAAAAAGAGACAAACGAAAAAGGAGAGAGAGATGCAGGCAAAAAAGACAGAAAGTGAGTGCCGAACGCAATAACACGAAGGGAGACATGAACTATATAAACACAACTGACAATAGAACGCAACTAGTACGAAAAGAACACTGAAGATGGCAAACAGCCGAAACCGGTTTGTTCACAAACCAAATTTGACGAGGGTCGACGGAAAACCGTACCCAAATAAAAGTAATTTTAACCCCGTCGGAAAATCCAAGCACATATAGGTCGCAGCCTTTACTCCTTGCTTAAGAGTTGGAGACTTTCCAACTCCTGTCCAGAACACATGTCTAGCATGCTCACTGGACTGGATCATTCACTTTGCGTGTCATTATCAGTGAGATGATCCTGGCCACCATAATAACCATTATACTGTTATGGGGCCGCGAAACCACAACCACCACGTTACTCCCATATAGGGGCCAACCTCAATGATCAGCCAGAGAACTATTAAATGTCTAAAAAGACAAATAATAAACTCTGCGGCTAACTGATCGCCGTGGAAATAAAGTGGATATTCCAGTTGGCTCCCTGCCTGTCTTCAGGGGACTGGGCTCCCTTTTTCCCCCAGTTGCACAGGTCTAGATAGCTGTTACGTACTATAAAGACCATAAATGTGCCCCCGTGGGGTAAACTTGCAGGATATGGAGGATATTATATTGTAACCATATACAACTGTTGGAAAAAGTCATAAAAAATTAGATCTCTAGATTAGATTACGCCGGAGGCACCCGTGGCGATTATTTGTCAGAAATAATATTTAAATTATATTGCAAGAAGATTATCTTTCGAACAAAGAAAATTTCATGTCATCTTTAGTTTATTCAACCGTAAAGTTCTGTCCCCCATAAAAAAAACTCTATATAAGAAAATCATGTCCTTTTTTTGTAAAACTTTTAAATTCAAATACCTATAATAAGTAAAAAAAATATATATATTCCTTAAGTAAAATATATACAAGGTGCCCCTGTAGGCTAGTAGGTAGTGTGCTAGCTTGCATGACTGGCGGTTGTGGGTTCGATTTCTAACAAAAACCTTGGTTTTTTTCACTACGAATAAAAATTGACTGTCGTAGGGTCTGCTCAGCCATGAAGGCATGGTAACTGGTCACTGAGTTGTCTTATACGACAGTTAATTTCCATAAACTATCCTTCTACTTTCACCACCTGTCGCATCTCTTCTCTATCACTTTCCTAAAGAATGTAGCACGGTACTTGACTAAATAGGGATTGTTGCCTGAAGTGCTACTTCTCTTTAAAAAAAAAATAATTAAATATATATAAACAACTCTCTTTGGATAGAAACAATTTTGCATCTATTCTTTTTATTAAGTTTTTAATTCAATTATATATTTATTTAAACAAAGAAAAACGCTTCTAAATAAAAAATTAATTGATTCAATTAAACACTTAATTAAATATCAATTTGAAAATAAATAAAATCTTTAAAAGGTGCAAGGACTTTTTGATGTGTAAAAGTGATTGAAGAAAAAATTTCTGTAACACTATACCACTGTACTATTTACGTATTCGTATGTATATATTTGTGCAACAGAGCAAAGCCACATCGAGGCCATGTATAATGGGAAGCGTGAAATTGAAAATCCATAAATTCATAAAATTTTTGTAGCCAATAAGCGTAATGTTTTCATATTTTAAATAAGTAGCTAAAATTGATATTTTGGAGGATAATGAATTTAAGCTACTAAATTAATTAAAATAATTAGAATAATAAAAAATAAATAAGCCGTTTGATTAAATAAAAAATGTTATTTACTAAAGTATTTTATTATTTTAATAATCCTGTTTTTTTGGTCTTTTTCTTTCACAGGTAAAAGCTTTTCATTGAGCATCATCATTTCAACAAATCCCATACAAATTGCCACTTATAATAAAGCAATTAAAGTAACAGTGGATGGTCCTCGTGAGCCACGTTCTAAAGTACGACATCCTGGTTTCCATCCTTTTGCCTTTGGCCCTCAACGTTTTGGTCCTGATCCTCTTATGGGCGGTTTACCGTTTAAATTACCTGGTAAGTATTTTCCAAATAAAAAAAGAAATAATAAAGAAAAGTGAATTTCTTTTGTGAAACAAAATTAATTCCCCTTAGTAACAGCAAAATGGAGGTATTTTTCAGCCACTTAACATTTGGCTTCATTTAAATCCCGTCATTTGTTACAGTGAAACATTTATCATCGTCAGCATTATTATGAGAGAGAGGTTTTGTTTTTTGTTGTTTGTGTGCGTAAGTTTTGTGTTTTCCTTTCTTCCTTATTATCATTTTGTATTGTTATTATTTTTTGTTGATTTAATATTTGTTGGCATTAATGCATTTTATGATATCCATGATTGAGATTTTATATGCCAATCAATTTTAATCAGAATCCGTTGACATATCATGACAGGATTTATGAAATTTCCATGTTCTGTTGTTATTTATTTGCGAAGTTGTTTAAAGAAAGCTCAATTCTTTTATTGCGGCTTTTGGTTGCATTGACATATTTTTTTTATTTCTTAATTGTGGAATTAATGTAAGAATTAAAAGAAATTTTAATTAAAAAAAAAAAAGAGAATTTCAAAACATAAATCTTGCTAAATTGTCTATGTTAAACGATATGTTATATGTTAAACGATATAATTTTTTTTGTTTACAAGTCATTAAGAAAGTTGACAACAAATCGACAAGATGTAAAATAATAATAATTAGCTTGACGTACAAAGATCCTTGTTTATCTTTGTGCCTTGAATGATACTGATGTTCCATATTGTGACGTGATAACAATGATTTTACTGTTTTATGCATGAAAAATTTACTGCCTGGGGTATCTTTCACCTCTTAAAGCGTGCGATATAATACTGATATTTTTAGCAGAGTCATAAACTTAATAAAGGGTATTTTTTATAGAGGCATACAACTTTGAAATAGAATTAAACAAGAAAGAATTTTGTAAATTTTCATAAATTTTACAGTATTCGAAAGATAATCCTTGCGGCTGCCTTGGACATAGTCTATCCTGGAGGCCGAAATTTCGATGATTTTTTACAATATTTATTGCCGTATATCGAAAATAACGCGTCGAATCTTATCCTCCAAGTATTTGCGGACATATCAGCGTAGGCTACCAACTTTACATATCCCCACAGATAAAAGTCTAGCGATGTCAGATTGCACAATCTAGGATGCTGATTGGCAGGTCCGAAAAGTGTAACTATGCAGTTACCAAACGTGTGCTTAAATAAATCAATTGTGGCAGGAGCCGTGTCATATATTGCACCATCTCATTGAAAGCACAAACTTTTGCACATCATGGCTATTCTATAGATGAATGAAAAAGTCAGTAATCAGGGCTTAACAGCGGTCATATTGAGTGTAACATTCTAACCTGCACAGTTTTTAAAGAAGTACGGATCAATAATTCCCCCAGCCCACAAAGCAATCGAAACAGTCAGTTTATCTTGATGTAACTGTGTCTCAGCATATACTTGAGGAGTGTGATTCGTTTTACAACCGCACCTGGCTGTGTAGCCTTAAGCAGATGGTGGACAAACCACTATTGTATAATTTGGGACGTCATACAGGCGTCCTAGGAAGCCGAAGCAACAGAACCACCTAGTTGAAATTTTAATGATTCCAGGGCAGGGCTGCAAACCATCACACCTTGCTAAAGAGTTGGAGACTTTCTAACTCCTGTTCAGAAAACATGTCAAGCATGCTCACTGGACTGGATCATTCACTTAGGGTATTATCAACAGTGAAATGATCCTGGCCACCATATTAAACAAACCTGTTATGGGGCCTCGAAACCACAACCAGCACGATACTCCCATATAGGGGCCAACCTCAATAATCAGCCAGAGAACTATTAAATGTCTAAAGAGACAAAAAATGAACTCTGCGGCTCACTGATCCCCGTGGAAATAAAGTGGAGCTTCCAGTTGTCTCCCTTTCTGACTTCAGGGGACTGGGCTCCCTTTTTCCCCCAGTTGCACAGATCTAGATAGCTGTTACGTACTATAAAGACCATAAATGTGCCCCCGGGGGGGCATATACTTGAGGAATATCATCACTCCAAATATGGAGGAATTGCTTATTGGCGTTTTCATTCAAAAGTCAGCTACATTTCTAAACAAAAATCGGAATTCGCCTATGTAAATCGGGTTCTATGGTAATTTTGTTGTAGGCTCAATTTGCACAATTTGGAAGTGGTATTCAGGCGTATTCATTCATGTTTAAATGTCAAACCAAACAAAACATGAGCCACTTAACAGCTGGCAGTATGGCACATCGTACGAGCAAGCGGAAAAAATCCTTCAAACAAACATTTTTTATGTATAACTTTTACATGTCTATTGAACCATAACGAACACCTAACGACAATTTGAACAAAGTTTAACTATAGCTTCCAATAACAGAGGGTAATTAAAATATAAAAAAAAATAAAAGGTGCCTCCACAGAAAATGTATTTTGACTAATGTGACCCTATATTCTCAGCCATTAGAGTCAAACACTTAAAAAAATATCTTTATATCTTGTAAACACAAGAATATATATTTTAAATTAGAAATCAAAGAGTGCCCCTAAATGTTGATATAAGTTATATGTTATATGAACTTATATTTTGAATCTTTATAGACAAACAGACGAAATTTACTTACGACATATATTACTCTACTCCTTAGAAGCATAAAATTGAAAATTAAAAGGTTTAGATGATATTTGATATATTGGACATTTGTCCAGTCTGTTTTTTGCTCAAATCGCTTTTTATAAACCGTCAGTGAAGAGGGTTGCAGTCCTCTGGGATGTTTTTTTGCCGTTCAAAAGCTTGTCGGAGACCTCATGCTCTTTACGACTATAATATAAATGGAACTTTTTAAAATTTAACCTTAAAAGCCAAAGGCTTCATGGGCAGTTTTTCACACCTCGCCATATCTCACAAAGTTATAGCTTTCAGAAAACATTTTAAGGCGCATCATCAAAATGGTGAAATATATGTGCATATAAAAGTCTTTACTTTCTATATTTTAGTTTTAGTTTTCAGAAAAGAAAAAGCAAATTGTTTTTACCTAGACAAGAGTGTGTGATAAAATTCTTCCTTTTTAGCTTTTATACACTTCACTTCACATAAATAGGTGCAGTGGTTTAGCAATTAGTTTAAACTTGCTGCTCTCTAGATAACTCATCGAGAGGATTATATTGCACTTTTTATTAAAGTCGAAATAGTTCCGTTACATTTAATCTGTTTTTCTTTTTGTAATTTGTCAAGAAAATGTGAATTATTTTGCGTCAGTTGAATAGCTGCATAATGAAAAAAAACGTAAAACAATAAAGTTTTTTTTATTAATTTTATTTTTTATAAATTCGTCCTTTCGACAAAATTGCCTCTTAAATTCTGTTTGGAAGGGAGTTATACAGTTGCAATAGATATTGTAAGGAAATTTGCGACCACGCCGATTTTATTGTAGCAATTAAAGATTATGGGTCATCAAATTGTCGTCCAGACTCGTACACTTTCCGAGATAACCATCTCCACACGTTTTCCATAATGTTTAAGTCCGGGGGTATGGAGGCCATACCAGCAATTCAATATTTCCACGTTTTAATAATTCTTGCCGTGTGGATAGGAGCATTATCCTGTTGGAAAGTCCATGGGATGGATCTAAACAACGCTTGAAATTTTGAAAACACTGCACCTATTTATGTGAAGCGAAGTATATCTACGCAACACTCCTCAATTCTTCCATATTACGCTTGATGAAATTAGTTTTTTCAAATTCTTAAATTAATTTCAAACATCACAAAAATAACAAAAACGTATGCTACAACAGCAACAGCCACTTACTGATCATTTAATTTCAACAGAAAAGAAGACTGATAAGAAAAAGCAATAGTGTTATTATTATTGTTGACAAAATTTACCTTCTGCCAAGAAAATGGTTCAATTGACAGGAAAATGCTTCAGAAACATTAAGAATATATTTCAATACATTTTTAGAAGGTGCTTGATAAGTATTTTCTTTTTTGACAGCTAAGAAGTTTTTACAATTTCAGAGCCAAAAGTGTCACCATTGTTTCGTGTTAGACTTTTTTGCGACTTAAAGAGTTCTCATATAAAATTTTTTTTTTCAAAAATATTTAAATTATATAAAAATTTAAATTTTATAAGCTAGAATTTAAATTATATAATTTTTTTTGTTTAAATTTATTGTTTTAAATACTTTTAAAATAAGGAAAACTGATGTTATTTTTGCCAACAGTTTAAGCACAGGCCTTTTGCCATGTTAGGCAAAATTTTAGTGATTTCTTTGTCACTTAAATTCAATGCAGAACAAGTTTAAAATACAACCCTTGAAATTTCGCCAACTAAATTAACCTACAATAATTTTTAATTCTTTTTTTTGTTAACACTTTCTTGACATACTGTACTTGTAGTTCAGAAAATTTTTGTATTTTATTTTATTATTAAATTCATGCCTTATTATATAAATTAAATTTCGCTTTACTAATGACAAAGACATTTGGTGACTTAAATAAAATATGAAGTCAAAATATTCTTCTTCTGCTTCTTTTTCTACTTAACACCCCTTTTATTTAGTCAATCTTTTAATGTTTTTCGCTATTCAGCGCCCTCTTCTACTCACTCCTTGTAGAATGTGTTATTATTTTGGGTAGACACATTGAACCCATTAAATAACATGTGATGCCTCAAACTGTGCAAAGATATTTTATAGTAAATAGCAATTTTGAGGCAGCAAACAGCAACAGCCAACAACAAAAGCGATAACAAGTAACACCAATAATCATAATAAGAGCAGCAACCCTGTTTAACCTTGTTTCTTAACAATTTTTGATAAACAAAAAATTTATGTAAATTATGTTTCATGTTCACAAGCTTGTCTGATTTTCCAAAAAAATAAAATACACATAAACACGCACACTAGCACACACACACACGCCCTAACATGAATTTAAAGTGTAAACGCTATTTGCTAAAGATATTTTGTTGTTTGTGTGTATTAAATACGGGCTTTAAAATCATTGTTGTTGTTGTTGTTGTTAACATCGTCAACATTATTGTCATTGTTTTTATTATTTACATTGTCCTTGCCGCGTTGTACTTTAACACGCGCGTCTTCCTAACGTTTATTTCACCAGCAAACCACCCAGCCACACAGCCAGCCAGCCAGCCAGTCATCCAGTCAACAAACCATTCAACCAACCCTTCAATATCAATTCCTTCTTGTTTTTTGTTGTTGTTGTTGTTGCCAGAATAAAACGTTTATAACAATTTATTTGCTTTTTCTTGTTGGTTGTTGTAATTCCAATCCAATTTTAAACAATTCTCAAGTCATTCATTGTCTTCCAAAAATTGTCTCAATGTTGTTTTGTTATTTTAACTGCTTGTTACAAAAGCTGTTGCTGTTTTCCTTGGCTGCTGCATATGTTTCTTGTTTGTTTCTATTTTATTTTTGCAATTTAAAGGATTAAATATTTTAATGGATTTTAAACTTTTCCAAATTATAGAAACACAAACACTCTGATAGAATTTCTTGTGAGTTGTTAATGTCCTTATGCCTCCTTCATTGTTATTATAATTGTTTTCTTTGGTTTGTGTTCAACCATCATTATCATACGTAAAGAAAATATGTGTGTTTGTTGCACTGTGTGAAAGGAAATAAATTAATATAAATAGGCGCAATTCAGAAATTTTAATTTCGCCTTAAATGTAATCCACAAAAATTTCTGATAATTCTTTAAAACAAAATTATTCATTATTTATTTAATGTCTATTTAAGAATTATCAAAAATGCAACTATAAGCGCCAAAGCGGAATTTTTTATCATGATAATTAGAAAGAAATGGAATCAAATTTTGTGTTATTAATTTCAGATCTACCTTGTGGCATACAGGAGCATTTAGTCCCTTAGTCTGAGCTTAGAGAATTTTCTTAGCCAACAAAAGTCCTCTCAATAAAACATAGCAGCTGCAAGATTAAAGAATTTAAAATATTTTAAAAAAACATATTGCTTCATATTGCTTTGAAAAGCATATGAGCCCGTCATTTTCAATGCTATCATTTATGTGATTTTATTTTAACCAAGTTTATGTCATCTGCTTTGAAAGGTAGAGTTGAGGAAGTAAACTTTTTTAACAATTCTAGGAAAGTTTTTCGTTAAAAAAATTAATAATAATAATCTTGAAAATGGGTTTAAAAAGTGCGACTATTCCACACTTTTGTTACTAAATTGACTGTAAATATGATGAAAATATACACCCCTATCAAGTCGATGCAGTCACATTAACAGCACAATATTGAAATTGTGATAGTCGTCAATATTGAAAACAATCGGTAGCTATTGTATTACCGTTGGTATTAAAGACGCTCTGAAAATGATATCAAGTTGATCTGACTGTATTTTTGATACAATTTTCTACAATTGCCGTTAGGTATTAACAAAGCTTAATAAAATTTAAATTTGGGTAAATTTGAGGTTAGGATATAAATGGGCTTAAAAAAGCCAATTTTATTCGATAACTGCAGTTTTATTGATATTAATGTAAAGAGTGTGATTTGTTTTACATCCGCACCTGGCTATGTAGCCTTAATCAGATGATGGACAAACCACTATAGTATAATTTGGAACGTCATACATGCGTCCTAGATAGCCGAAGACATAATTCTAAGTAACAGAACCACCTAGTTGCAACTTTAATGATTCTAGGACAGGTCTACAAACCATCACACCTTACTAAAGAGTTGGAGACTTTCTAACTCCTGTCCAGAACACATGTCAAGCATGCTCACTGGACTGGATCATTCACTTTGCGTGTCATTATCAGTGAGATGGGGCCGCAAAACCACAACCACCACGATGCTCCCATATAGGGGCCAACCTCAATGATCAGCCAGAGAACTATTAAATGTCTAAAGAGACAAATAATGAACTCTGGGGCTCACTGATCCCCGTGGAAATAAAGTGGAGTTTCCAGTTGTCTCCCTGTCAGACTTCAGGGGACTGGGCTCTCTTTTTCCCCCAGTTGCACAGGTCTAGATAGTAGAGTATTCTATAAAGACCGATAAATGTGCCCCCGGGGGGATATTAATGTAAAGTAGAAACTAAACCAACTAACTAACTAATGTGAGTACAAACTAAACCGCGGCTGGAGAATGATGCATTCGCATCGAAAGCGCTCGCCATCGAATACAAACCAGCCAGTTAGGACGGAAAATGGCAATATTATTTCATTTACTGGCGGAGGACAACCAAACAACATAATACCAGTAAAGTAGAAATGTGGGAATTAACAGTGAACTACCGAAAAAAAATGTCTGCCTATAGCATATCAAGCAGCAGATGTCTGTTATTTTCAGCAAAATGTTAACTACACTTTGCAATAAAGCTTCGCTTATCTAGTCAATGCAGAACAGAATTTCATCTTTTAGACCATCAATTATTTATGAGTTATTCTCATTAACCCGTCTTTTAAATGGTCCCAGGCAAAATAATGCAGCGGCTTCAAATCACAAGAACAAGCCGCCCAATTGTCATGGCCAAATCGAGAAATTGCTCAACTGGAAAATTTCTCATGCAGTAACAAAACTGTTTTGATAACTGTGTGGTTTGTGGCACTATCTTGCTTAAACCAAAAGTCACTGATTTCAATATAATCCAACTGTGTTTACAAAAAATTGGTTGTTATGGTTTGCTAGCGCAGAGATTTTACGATGACACCGTTTCTTTGCTCATTTACGAAGAAGTTGTGGCCCACGATAATACCTGACCACAAACTGCGTCATATAATCATCAACCTAATCCAACTGTGTTTACAAAAAATTGGTTATTGTGGTTTGCTAGCGCAGAGATTTTACGGTGACAGTGTTTCTTTGCTCATTTTCGAAACTGCGCCATTCGATCGCTTTTTCTAAATTTTTTAATTAGCATATGCGACAGATTTTGTAAAAAAATGTTTTATTTTCGATATTTTTTAAACAGGCAATTTACAAACGTTGGATGGAAACAATGCTCGATTGGTTTATAAGCGTGAAGAAAAAACTCTGTATTGCACAAAGCGCCTCTAGTGATGGCCAATTGTTGTGAACGTCGACGACTTAAGTTACCAGGCACATTCGCAACACTTTGCTATACAGCGGCTATATTTGCACTACTACGGCCACTTCTAGCATATTGTTTTGGGCTATTGCCAGCAACAATACCAAGAGCCTCAAGTTTTGCGATTAAAAACGCACAGTATTCTCAGAAAGAGCCTGATTACGAGGAAAAACTGTTCGAACTTTACGAAGTGATACAGTGAAATTTTTAGCATACATTTTCGTAATTTTTCTTTACCACTTTTGCTAAATAAGTGTAAAAGTATGATAGCGCAATTCTTGATAATTAGCCTTTTGGGAACTTTAGCTATTTTTTAAGCTGTGGTTAAAGGTTCGTTGATGATTTAGGATCAATAAACAATTTAGTGTTTTTGTTTAAAATAAATAAAAAGTTAACTAATTATTAGTTTTTAATTTAAGTTAATTATTATTTATATTATCTTAATTATTGAAATGAAACGTATTTTCATCTTTAAAGAAAATTTAAAAAAAAAACATTTATTATGTTTCAACTTTACTTGTGGTCATTACGAAGAAATTGGTTTTTGTAAATTTCTGTCAATGATTTGGAAAATATTTCTATTTCTATTGACTTTTAGTTGAAGTATTGCAATAAATTTATTTTTGTCTTTAAATTAAGAAAGAAAATGAAAGCAAATTTATTTAAATTATTGTTAAACTCCAAAGACCTTAAGCTGAACAAGTTTGTAAAACTGTGACAAAGAAATGACAAAATTAAAAAACTTTTCTATATGTTTTGTTCACAAAAAAACAATTTATTTATTTTTTTACTTAAATTTCTTCAAATCAGAATTTTTTGGTCTAAATGCCTTTAAAAAATCGTTATTCAATTTTACCAAAATAAAATAGTTAAGTTCTATAAAATATCTTAAGTCTACATACTTTTCAGTAAAATAAAAATATTAAAAAAATTAAAGAAAATGTGGGAAAATCAGCGGATAAATTCTTTACTTTTAATTTTCTTTTAACTATCTTCATGTGTGTTTTTCTTGCGATGTGTTATTAAAATGAATATGCTTGTTAAATTAATATAATCGCATACAGATTTGCATAAAAAATAAATTTATTTAAATATTTTCACTGCTCACGCCTGTTCGAATTACTGAAATTTGTTAAGGATTTTAATTAATTAATTATTTTTTTATATTTAACAAATATATTTTTTATAAATATTTTTAGCGCAATATTTTTGTTTAAAAACAACATTTTTATGCTTTTCTTAATTAAACTATTTGTTGCCTTGGCTTTTGATCTCTTTCACGTCACAAGAAAGCATAAGGTAGAGGAGAAACACCTACAAGCCATTTAATGAGATTCAGTGCCCTTTGGAATACAAAGGCCGCCCACATTAATTCTATTAATTGGCACCCGCCTCTGGAATTGTAGTGGTTTTTTACTGGCAGCTTAACTAATGTGTTGTTTTTGGAAAGTTGGCCTGAAAAAATAGTGGACGTATAATATTCCTCTTTTGATTTGATTTCTTACAAAAAACGGAATAAAAAACATACAAACCTGTAGCTTGTTTACGCAACTAAAGTGAGAGATTTCTCATAACATAATATTAAAACAACTATTTTATTTCAAAATGTTATTTTAGTAATTCTTTTTCGTTGGAATCAGTAATGAGAGCATGACCCCTACTCATGCATTGCGTTGTACCAGAACTAGAAAATTAAGTTATGGGGGGGGGGGGGGATGAAAGAGGGAGTAGTGTTTGTGAATATTCGATTTGAATTTTTCTACATTAAAAATAACAGGAAAACCCTTTGAAAGGAGTTTATTCCACGAACTGTTCTGCTGTAAAACGAATTTTTCCTGTAATGCGTAGTGCGATTCACTGACCAATTTATTGCAAATGGATGCGCTCTAAACGAAAATCGAATCAAACGCAAAAGCGTGTGAGTTTCGGAAACAAGTTCCCTAATTTCGTTAGAGCACTCACTGTTGTAGTAACGATATAACTGTGAAATACAACCTACATTGCGTCGATGCTTCAGGGAATCAATAGAGTTGTATACCCTACCGTCGGCAATGAGCCTCTTGGAGCTCTCCTGCATGCGGTCGAGAATCTCCAAAATAGACTTTGGGCCGCCGGCCCATACATGACAGTTTTATTCGATCCTTGGACGGATATTGGTTGTATAAATAAGTGAAGTATCTCTTACACTGTTACAGAAAATCGAGGCACTTGAAAGCTTCTTTAGAAACCTGAAAAATGTGTTTAGTCCATCGAATATTACATTGAATTTTCATGCCAAAGATGTGAAGAGATTCCATAGTACCCATATCACCGGTCTATATGTAAGCATGCAACATTCCGTCTTACTGACATTAGAATCGACTCTATTCGCATGACTTCATTTGCAGGTCGAAGCCAGATCGATCGCGATTAAGCGTATAATTCATGTTCCGCCTTTTGAAACTCACCTTTAACTGGATCGTTCTATTGCCAAATGAATACGAATGACAAATAGTGCGAAAGAGTATATAGGGTTGAAAGTTCGACAAAGTAGGTTATTTAGAAAAAAAAGAAATAGGGTAGGAAAAAGAACGAAGCCTTGCCGTAACCCTAAATTAATCTTGAGCTCGTCGGATGAAATCCCATCTATAAACAACTCATATAGTGCGATTCCTTAGAAAACTCGATATAAATGTAGAGAAATTATCACCGACACCAAGAGCAAGCAAGTTTTGACAGAAGTGCATCATGCCACAAGCACACGTCTTGGAAATATCTAGAGGCATCACCTTACTCTCTTTAAAATGATGTATGGAGTTGTACCATTCTTCCGATAGGAAAGCCAGCAAGTCGCCCTTAGAGAGCCCCCTACAGAAACCATACTGTCGGTCGCTAAGCAAGTTGGTGGACTTTAGATACCTAACAAGATGAAAGTTAGTCATGATGGACACTTGGAAAAGTGTAGAATAAATTACCCCTTTTGGGCATCGGCGTTACATTAGCATCCTTCCAACGCTTTGGAAATTCGCTGGCATAATACAACATGCTGAAAAGGGCTGCTAATGGACGCGCTAACGTCGAAGAGCACTGCTTCAAAACCAGTGCTGGTATCCCATCAGGAAATTTGTTGATTTGAGATCTGCTAAAACCTTTTTAACTATTCGAGCTCGAAGGAATATCTTCGGCATAGTAACGGATACTTTGTCGAACTCGGGCGGTGGTTGATTGCTCTCCGGCAAATAAAAATTATTTGCAAAAGGTTAACTTTATCAACCGGGTCAGTGAATATTTGGTCATTTCTCAAAAGAGTCGGAATTGACGAACTAGAATTATTCCTTACTCTTTTAACAAATGACCAATGCTCTTTTTTTTTTTTTGGTTTTTAAAAAGAAGTAGCACTCAGGCAGCAACAATGCCTATTTAGTCAAGTACCGTGCTACATTCTTTAGGAAAGGGATAGAGAAGAGATGAAACAGGTGGTGAAAGTAGAAGGATAGTCGGAAATTAACTGCCGTATAAAGACAGCACAGCGACCAGTGACTATGCCTTCATCGCTGAGCAGACCCACCGACAGTCAATTTTTATTTTTGTAGTGAAAAAACCAAGGTCTTCGTTGGGAATCGAACCCACAACCTCCATATTTACAAGCTAGTACACTACCTACTAGCCTACAGGAGCACCTGCTCTTGCTACCCCGAGGAGTAGCAAGAACTTTGTCAGTGCATTGGTAGATGAAGATCTTGCATTTTGCGTAGTGAAAAGTATCTGCATTTTTGTTTCTACGTCTGCTTTAAATCGAATTTTTTTTGGATGGAATAAAAGTTTTTATTCCAAACAAAATGATGTTGGCAACCATTTCCGGTATGGCATCGACATTATTGTCCAACATAGTTTACAATGAAATTGCCTAAAAATTCGTTGAGCTCGTCCCAAAGAGCATTCTCATAAATATAATTTGTTTAGTAGTTAATTTTGAAACGTTCTGAATTTATGAATATGAAAAAAAGCGGTGATGCTGCAGTGATCGGAATTGCCGAGAGGTGTACAGACACTAATTTCATATTTTGGGGGCTGTGAAGTTAGAAAAAGGTGGAGCGTATTACTGTGGTACCCTTAAACAAGGAATGTGGTTTGGCTCATTCACTAATGGCACAAGGTGATTGTGCGTGGCAAATAACTCTACATGCTGGCCTGTTTTTGACTTTGAAAGATGAGAATAAATAATTCCAGCCAATTACTTCATAATCTATACCCTCTTAATGACTAGACGCTCAAATTTTTAACTTCAAACGATATGATTCCTAAAACAATGTGTGACCTTTGCATGCTTGAAAAAAATAAAATAAATTTAATATTCCTTAAATATATTTGTACGAGTTATTTTCCATAAACAAATACAGAAAGACATATGCGTGATAAGATTTACGTTGCTGTGTAAGCCATAACTCGAAGGTGGATCAAATCACTTGGGTAGTATGTAGCGTGCACCCACGCCCTAGGAAACCGAAACATAATTCTACATAATAGGTCATTCCTAGTTGCGATTGCGGAAGCCGCGGAGAGGGCGGCCAACCCCCACTCCTTGTTGAAGAGTTGGAGACTATCTAACTCATGGTCCAGAACACCTGATAAGCATGCTCACTGCATTCGGATCATTTGTTCTCAGTAGAGTTAAGATGATCCTGGCTCCTTACTTAAAATTCATGAGGGCCTGTGAAACTACAACCACCACGATTCACCCGAATTACCAACCTCAATAATCAATCTCTGAGGGCTTACTGGAAATAACGTGGAGTTGTCTAGTTGGCTTCCTGCTAGCATTTAGAGGACTGGGCTTCCTTCTACCTCCGGTGACACATGTAATGACGGTGAGATTCCCTCAAGACATATTAATGTGCCCAGAAAGACATATGTTTGAAGGTAAAAATTTGATTGTCTAGCAGCACCTTTAAAATATTTTTTTTCCATTATTATTATTCATTTATTATTGAACAAATTTATCTTCTAATTTCTAAACCCGCAAAGCTTTTATGCTTGTCTGCAGGATATTAAAACTTAAAAAATAAATAAATTCGTTTATAACTAGTTATTCAAAAATTATATTTCACAGTCTGTGTAGTAACAAGTTTTGATTTATTGTGAGCCCATTAGGTATTCCTTTATTAGCTTATTCCTTTTGTTTTCGTGCGTTATGCTGATTATTTCAGTCGGTGTTTTGTTCAAAATTGTTGGCAATCTTAGAGGAAGCAAACTTCTTCCATACTCGTTTGTGAATCGTTCCACTTTAAATGTTCCTTTAGCTCGTCTCCGCGTGTTGTGAGTATGTTCTATCGGCTTTAAATATCTATTATAATTGTAGAATTCTTTGGCCAAGGTTGCATAATAGATGTTCTTCACGCTAAGAACTTGAAGGTCTTTGGCAATTCTTACCAAGGCCCGGTTGTTAGGATTCGTAAGGCTTCTGTTTGATTCATTGTCGTCCGTTGCTCTTTAAAGGTTGTTGCCATAGTTGTCTATCATGCTGATTGCGTAGTTGCCGTTTTCCGTTTCGCTGCGCATGTTCATATTCATGTTAATGTTATAATCATGGTAATTATTGTTTCCAGTCTCAGATTTTTTTTTTGTGTAAAATTTTTAGTATTCGGTCTTGCGTTTTTTGGAGAGTGCTGCTGTATTTTGCACTACCCCAAGCCGTGACTCCATGCCGGATATACAATTCCACTAATGAAAAGTATGCCTGAGGCAGAACTTCATACGTGGAGCAGTTGCCTAAGTGGTACAGCATATACGACGCTTTCCTAAGTTTCCTCTGTAATTTTTCAATGTGATTTTTCCATTTAAAATTACTGTCAATAATCACACCAAGGTATTTATAAGTGTAAACTTGTTCAATGAAACTTGTGCAATCGTCAGCCTAATTGTTCATCATATTAACGTTGCTGTAAAGACATTTTGGGTCATGAAATTGCAGTGTAACAGTATTGTCAAACCATAGAGAAATGTTTCAAACACCCTGAAAAGCAGCTAGTCTCACCTTTTGGATTATGAATGATATAAGAATTGGTTTTTGCTGCCACTTTGTATAAATTGTTAAAAGTACTAAAAAGTTAAAAAAGTACTAAAAAGTAAGGTGCTAAGTAAACAAACTCAAATAATTAGCATAGTTTTAAAAATGCTGCATTAGCCACACTGATAAGATAAGGGCAAAAAAGTTATAGACGATAATCATAAAAATATTCGAGACCAACCTCTAGCTCGTTTGCTAGAGATTATTAAGAAATGAAAGCATTGATTTTTAGTAAAAACAAATTTTAAAATTTTAAAAATATCGAAATGAAAAAAATATATAAAAAAGATCTTTAAAAAGAAAAAAGATATTTATTAAAGAAAATTTCAAAATTAATTTCGATTCTCATAAAAATAATAATGTGTTGTTTTTAATTATAATGAACAAGCTTCTAAGCTTTTTCTAAGCTGGTTTAATTTGAATTTTAGATTAATGATTTTCTAATTCACAAAATGTCATTCACAATTAAATAAACAAAATTAAAAACAAAATATAAGTTTTCCATCAATTTTAGTTTTCAATTGTAAACTATTGTTGTTCATACTCCTTTTTCTTCGTTCAATGCAACACGGAAAAATAGAAAAAGTTTCTGAAATTAAAAGAGAGAGAGAAAAAAACAAGTGGCCACACAAAGTACTTTTCCAAAGAGTTTTTTTTTGTCTTGTTTGTGAAAATGGAAGACAATCAGGAAAACTTATGTTGACATTACGAAACAATTTTCTATATGAATACACAGAAGGCTTTTATTTTTTAGTGCCCACAATCTAAATGAATTAAAAAACTTGTGTATTTATTAACAGGAAGTAGCTACGAAAAAAAAGAAAAATTTTGCTAAAAGAAACTATTTTGCAAACAACTTTCAAATACTCTTTCACTGGCACTCAAATTTATTTAACTTTTTACAACACTGAGTGACGAAAACAAGAAATTACATTAAAATTTTGTCTTTTTTTTTGTGCTTTTTTTTAAATAAAAACATTTTGTGTAAAAGTATTAAAAAAAGGGTTTTAGAGTTCGTTGTAAGATGATGAAGTCATAGTATCAGGAGAAGTCAAAATTATTACTCATCTTTGGTGTCACCGCTGAAGGTATCTTTTGCCTGTCTTTTTAATTTAAAAGTCAAAGTGAGAGAATATAAGTTTTTCGAGCATAATTAAATGGGAATAAAGAGTTCCTCTAGGAAAAAATAATAGGATAAAAATAGAAAGGAAATAAAAGCAACACAAAGCATGACACCTTAATGTTTAGCTACTATTCCAAAAGTTACTTGTTTAGTGGGTGCTATTGATAATTTTATAATTTTTAAAACGTAAGTTTTTAAGCAAACAAATTCAGAGAAATAAACTAAAATTTAAATATTTTTCTATACATTTATTCCCATTGTTAAAAAAAAAACTATTTTGATTTAAAATAAATACTTCATTACTTTTATTTTTATTCGACCTTTTTTTTTAAATTTTATTAAATATGAAATAATCTTTTAACGGTCTTATTAAATAATTTAACGATTTTATTTTTTTTTTTTTTTTTTTTTTTTTTTTTTTTTTTTTTTTATTTTTTTCAATATTTCGCTTTCCTTTGGAAAGCTTCTTCAGGAAAAAATTTTTTATATTTTTGAAAACAAAACAAAATTATAATTATAATTTTGTTTTGTTTTCAAAAATATAAAAAATTTTTTCCTGAAGAAGCTTTCCAAAGGAAAGCGAAATATTGAAAAAAATAAAAAAAAAAAAAAAAAAAAAAAAAAAAAAAAAAAAAATAAAATCGTTAAATTATTTAATAAGACCGTTAAAAGATTATTTCATATTTAATAAAATAAATACTTCATACAAAATTTTTATTAAAATAGATTTGAATCCTAAATTATTTTTTATAAATATGAGATTTCACATAAAACAACTGGAAAGCATTTATTGATTTTGCAAACAAAAAAAAGAAATACTTTAAAAAATTTTTCTTTTCCAAAGTAAAGTCTTAAATGAAATTTATCTAAAAAGTACCATTAGTGAGGCTTATTTTTAATTTTTTTATAAAGCTTTAGTTTATTTTTTTAAGAGTTCCTTTACAAATGCATTTAATAAAAAATTTTACATTTTTTTTTTCAAAAAACTATCTTTTTCCAAAGGTAATTTCTAACTACGGAACTATTTGGATATTTATTTCGTGTGTATGTATTAAACTTAAAAAGGAGATTTTTTTACCAAAGCATTGCTTCTTCTTTTCTTCTTCTTTTTTTTCAAATAATTTTGCAGCTGTTTGCAAAAAGTGCTTTCTCAAAATTATATTTCTTAAAAATGATTAAAGTTCGTGTACAAAAATTTAAATACAAAAATAAAAGAATAAAAAGTATCAAATTTCAAAAAAATTTTTTTTAATAAAAAGCTTAAAAAGCAAATTTATTTTAAAAATCTCTTTAAGAAAAATATTTTTACTTAAAACTTTATTTAAAAATATATTTTGTCCATTAAGATACTTTTTTATTAAGGTACTTTTTCGAAAAGTACTTTTAAGGAATATATCTTCTGAAATGGTACTCTTTTTGAAAATTATTTTAACGCAAACTGGGGCTTTTTGGTCATCGATATCTGCCACAAAGTGAACGTTAAGTTTGTTCTTTAGGGGATTACACTTCGTTAAATTCATTCTTAGTTTTTGTATTTTTATTACAAATGGCGGAATTAGCGATTTTGATACCACTAATTTTTTTGTCATTATTGTGTCGCAGTTGCACATGCGACATGGTAAGCGTAACATTGTAGTGCAATATGTATAGTGTAAGGTACATTTGATATAACCAATATAACTCTTAATTTTTTAATTTAGTTTTTTTTTGTATGGCCCCTACCTCATGTGGTCCCTACTCGTGTCAGAACTAGGAAATTTGATCCTGGTAAGGACGATAGAAGGAGTAATGTTTTCCAAGGGGTTTTCAACAAGAAGTTTGCTTTCTAAAACAAAATAAATCTAAATCAAATTTTCATTGTACTACAAAGAGAAAAGTATGGGAATTATGAAGGACAAATAATGTCTAGCAAATGTCCACCACACTGACAGATATCGATTTTTTCATTAAAATGTTTAATCACTTTTTGGCAAAACGGCGGTCCTATTTCCGTAATCATATCACACATTTTCATTTTAAGGCTGTAAGCGATTCAATTGGCTTCATATAGACTCTCTCCTTAACAGAGCCTCACAAGAAATAACCCATTGGTGTTATATCTCATGATCTGGCTGGACACTTAACTACTGATTGTCAAGAAATTATGTGATCGGGAAATTTGGTTTGCAATAATTTGATCATTTTTTTGGCTGTGTGACAGACATGTGACACCGTGCTGTTAAAACCACATGTAAGTGATATTCATATCCTCAATAATAGGCCAAATTTGAAATTTTCATCACGCATCTCACGATAACGTGAAATTTGTGAAATTTTCCATGTGGTGGTTTTGGATAACTCCAATTGTTGAGAATGTCGAGGAATTGATAAATTTAGATTTGCTTCAACACTGGTTCACTGCTGCAATGTTTTCAGCTGATCGAATCGGTCGAACATGCGTTGGTGTTCGCACATTCTGCATCGGGCCTGTCTACTCAAATTTAACGACCAAATTGTTAATAATGGTCTCAGAAGAACGACTATGTTGCCCGAAAATATTACGTATTTTACCAACATTTTAAATATTTTAATGCGATTTTCGTGCGAAATTGAATTCATTGTAACAATTGCCAATGCATTTACTACGAATACGCCAAAAAAACTAAATGTCAAAACTATTGTTACGGATGTGTCTTGCTGAAGTTTTAAAAGAAAATAATTAAGCATTAATGTAAACTACTGGGTATGTTGTTTACTAACTGCGTGGCATGCAAGACAACAACAAATTTCTAGTTACAAACTGCGTAGAAATTTTATACACGCAAACAACAACAATTTGATATGCTATTTACTAACTGCGTAGTTTTCTTAGAAAACTTATCTACACAAGACAACAGCAAATATCTTAAAATAAATTCCAGGTGGAAATTTTATCAGCATAAAAACAAAAACAGAAATACACACAGACATACAGGCGTCTAAAGATTGAATGGACAAAATACAACAACAAAATGTAATACAGAGGGAGTATAAGATTCTTAATTTTTCTAGACTTCTAGTGGAATAATATAAAAAGGCAGCGTCTGAGTGGATAATTAGTTAGTTTAAAAATAGATCTCTTGAAGTAAAGTTGTGTATCTTAAGTAAATTGTTTTGTAGTGTCAACTTTGTGTAGTTAAAGTAAATAAACTTGTAATTAATTCGATAGCTCTAAAATCTGGTGCTATTTATTTTGCAATAAAGAACTCACAACAAAACGTTTATAAAAGGTATAAACGTAACACTATTGTATTTTGGTTTAGTGTTGCGACAGTTGAAAAACAAAACTTCTAGCATATTGAAACTAACAGAATAGACTTCTTAGTCGGCTTAAAAACGAATAAATATGGCAGTTTTCTGACTAAGCTACCTGCAAGGGATGCGCTCTTAATAAAGAACGCTTGGCCCGCATTTAACATACGGTTTTCAGAAATAAGTTACTAGATTTCGAAACTAAACTAAAACGGCGAAATAAATTCTATATGGCATCGATGGTCTAGTGCTTTTCGCTGTCTCCTGCAAGTAACTTCAAAATAGTCCTTGCAGCACCGGCCTTAAAAAGGTGATATATAGAGACATCAGATAACGTAAAGTATCTGATGCCCTCAGTCTAGCGATTTTATTTATATTCAAGGGTTAAGTTAAACTAGATTATTATTTTAGACATAAAGTTGACGATCGTATTTAGCTATATAATTTCGGAACCACAATGAGGCTTTATATAACATACTAATTGGGTTGGTCTCTAAGACACATGAATAGCATCTACTCTTGTAAGACAAATCATAACTAAAAAATGAAATTCGTTACTAGCTGGCAGTAAAAGCAGATGAGTACTATGATTAATAGGAAAAGCTGAAGTAATACTGCTTGATAACATATATTTCTCTTGTTCTATTTCCCTAAAATGGTTTCTTAAACAGATTATAATTACAGCGACTGCTAACTAAATCAAATTGCTGCTGCTTTTATAATTAATGTTTTAATCAATTAATTAGTTGAAAATTGGTTGCCACTTCAATTTAGAAAAGTTTAAATTTAGTACCCCAAAAATCTCTTTTCCCCGTTTCCTCTTTCCTATAACCTTATTTCCTAGTTCTGGCACAAAGCATTGCATGTGTAGGGGTTTATTCCCTGAGTGCTGATCCGAGAAAAATAAAAGCTTCTTAAATAAAAATTAAGAGTTATTTCCCAGAATTCCCTAAATAAATAAGAAATTAAAACAAAAATCGGAAATGAACTTAAATCATTAAGTTTGAAACATTTCTTAAATTTGTTTGATTTCAATTCACTTCTGCTTCCTCCATAATCATACGAATAACTTATAAATTACCTCACTTATTCGTATATGAAAGAAACTACTATTTGATATTTTTTTTTTATCCATGCGTTTGTATGTCAAAATTTGTATATGCGACTAGAAGGAAGCACAAGTGTGGAAAATGTTTTACATCCGCAACGGAAATCCTTTTTTATTTCTTTTGCTACAAAATATTAACACACACGCATACATTCTTTAGTGGCATATACGACTATTTGTATACATTATCTAAACATTTAAACACACATACTCAAGCAACAACAACACCAAAATTATAAATACAAAAAGTTATATTTAAACATAAAAGAAAAATTATTATTACGTTATATTATGTATGAGAAATAATAAACATACACACACACACACATACAACACACTACCATATAAACATGTCGTTTGCCTGCATAAGTGTTGGTTTGATTGTGACCCTATGAAAAGTAGTAACTGACTGACTGAGTGAGTGAGTGAAAAAGTTTTTCTTTATAATTTTTAAGTGAAAATTATATTAAAATTTTCTGCTTGATGTAATATTTGTCAAAAAAGGAGCAAAAAAAAAGATGAAAAATTAAAAAAAAAAACAAAAAAAAAACACACACACACATGCACATACAGTTTTTCAAAAGCATGTGATAGTATTTAGTTTACATACGCTTGTGTATTTGTATTTATGTATGCATTCTTATTAGTATGTTGTCTTGTGAACACTATGCTGTTAATATTTATGCGTGTGTTAATATTTTTAATGAATTTTCAACTTGAATTAATTTATGAAAACGGCAAAAAGAATTAAAAACTTACTTTTCTTTTTGTTTTAAATGCGAAAATGGCATTAAATGATGAAAAAAAAAATAAATAAATTTTTCATATACTTAAGGTTTTGCTATTGTTGTTATTGTTGCCGTCATCATATCACATGAAAGCATGAAAAGCGGGCAAACTGCTTGATATGTGTGCTGATGCTATGAACAACTCATCTTGAAATAAATTTTATTAAACAAAATAAACGCTACAAAATAAATGCTAAAGCATGAAGAAAAGCTGTCGGTAACTGCTTGTATAATTTTAAGTAAATGAATTTGATTGTATATACGTATACATGCATGTGCATGTGTATGTAATTCCTTTTATCGTTGACCTGATTATAAATTTATATGCGAATATAATTATAATTATTGTATGCCTTGCCGTAATCACACTAAGACACCCGCGTTGTTTTCCTTTTTTTTATTTTATGTTGCTTCTTCAAGCATAATGATGAAGGGTAAACGAAAGATGAATTTTATAATACCAGTAACTTTTAAATCCATTACGCTGCCACTCCCATTAATATGATTACAACATTTATTTAAAAGTAAAATAATTTGTTTAATGACTTTTTGTATGATCATTTTGTTAAAAGTTTATTTTTGTTTTAATTTTAACTTTAAACAAATATTAAAGTTAAATCTAATTTTATATTTCTGATAAAATTTTTAGCATACAACTTGATTATACTTTCTTTTCCAAATTTTTTAATAGACTGGATTTAATTTCTTGTCTCAATACTTACTTAGAAAATTTGTGTTTTTCCGTAAACAGTCAATGATCAAGATTATTTTCAACTAAAGAATAAATGAAAATTAATCACTGCCCTACTACAATCATATGTAATTGTAAGGAATAAATGTAAATTAATTAGAAGTTAAGCACAGTCTGATATGACCGTGAGATATGTATTTTTTTAAACAATGAGAAAGTCGACTAAAGCAAAATATCGGCTTAAAATTTTTGTGGCTTAAAAAAACTGTTTTTAAATTACATTACGTATATAAGGCAAACCGGAATATTAATCGTCTGTGTTATAAATTGTAGTTAATCTAGACTTTAACCACCAAAAAAGTGTGGTGTATACTATAGAATACAAGGAAAAAGTTAGCTGACACATTTTGAAAAACTTCATAGGCTGCGTTAGTAAACGTCTTTTGCTAAACACAAGGTCACATACCACAGGTTCATATTCCAACAGAGATTGAAGTATAAAAATTAAATAATTTCTGTTTTGAGTCGTAAGTCTCCAGAATGAAAGGAAAATAATTGATTAGTGATCTCGATGGGCGAGTTGATAAAGATATGGCCTGTTTATTTTGTTTAGCAGTACAGATATGACTCTGTTTATCCTTATTCCTATTAAAATTTAATAATTTTTATAGTTTTTTGAAACGATCTTTTTTTATTTATCTTTAATAAATATCTTTTTTCTTTTGAACGATCTTTTTTATATATTTGTTTCTTCTCGATATTTCGCTTTCATTTGGAAAGCTTCTTCCTGATGAAAAAAAATATTTATATAATTAAAATTTAATATAATTTCGGCGTGGAAGAAATCACTTTGAAGAAATCCTTCAGCTGTGATTGAGTTCGAAAATGCAAAAAGCAAAGTTATATTTTTATATTAAAAAGTAATAAATTTTATTTTTTTTTTCTATTGTGCCACCCGATTGTATGGTGAAATTTCAAAAAAAAATTTTTTTTAAATACACGCTAATAATGTTGATATTTTTGCTTAAAAAACCAAAACAAAGATAAATTATTCATAATATTGTCTATCGGAAGCCACTATTTTGTTCGTCTTTCTGGCAACATATGGATTCCGCTCCAAAAGAACTGCTCTGGCTTGAGATAAAGCATGAAAAAGACCCAATTTTTGATACCCTGTTCTGTAGTGAAGCAAGCTCCAGTAAGTGAATTCCGCATCGATCGAAACAAACGGTAGTCAGAAGGGCCAAAGGTCTGGGTTATAAGGCGGTTAAGCTAAAACTTAAACGGAAAATTTTGGCTTAACCGCCTTATGGCGGTTTTCCAAATAGTTTTTAAGATAGTTTTTTGGTGTTGCAATATATGGCTGAGCGTTGTCATGATGGAGGATTATGATCTCGTGTCTGTTCGAATATTCTAGATGTTTTTCGTCCATTACTCTCTGAATTGTTTTGGGTCCAGGTAACCTGTTTCAATTTCAATAGCTCATAATATAAAACATCCTCTTAATCCGTATACGGCGTTGATTTGGATGGGTGGCAGGGCTTTCCATATGACTTTTTACGCTAGGGGTTCTGTAAAAATGACTGCTTTTTGCAGCGTTCAAACATCATTTTCGTCCTGCAAAATCGCCTTAAATAATTTCTCTTTATGTAATATACGACCGGTAAGAAGCCATTCTTTTTAACCGCTTAAGTTAAGATTCATATGATGTTGCGCTCACATATAATTGTGGATTAAGGAGGCGAAACGGTAGCATACGATTTTATTGTTATTTTTCCAAAATAATAAGGAATAATTTTAAACTCGGAATAATTTTAGGTTCGTTTTAAATTTCTAAATTTATTAAGAAAATTTTTAAATGATTGACTAGTTTTTAAAGGACATACAAACAAAAAGACACTAGTAGAATATAATGCGGAATATTCTAGATCGCTGTATCTTTAACAGCATGTTTTAAATAATTTTAATTAGGCTTAAGTTTTAAAATATTGTAATTTCGAAATTAATATAACGAACGAAAAGAAAACAAAAAATTACACTCTAGAGGAATGTACTCCAGCATTTTCCAAATCGCTATATCCTCCATCGGGCTTCTTCATGTCTTAGAAAAGTAGTCTTATCTATTTAACCAGTCAATTTAAATACCTATAATTCGTGAACATTTTTGTTATAAATTAAGTTATTTAAATATGAACTAATTTTTATTTTTCTCATTTTTCTTTATATGAACAAAGTTACTTTCATAACGCTCTAGAAATCCCTTGAACTCTCTATCCCGTTCAATTCTATTAAAAACTCTAGTTGAAAATTTTGAAATATTAAATCTTAAATTTTTATTTACTGTGACATTGATGTAGTTTTTATATCACATACGAATAAATGCAATCACTTTATTCTAGATACAATTAAACTTACAATAGCATTTAATGACACAGGTATACAAAATCTTGACGACTCTTGTTATAAATAACTAAATAAACATACATAAATTGCTTACGCTCACACTTATACTCTCTAAATAAATTAAGCAATTGTTGAGCAATTTGTTCAATTTCCTTCAATGAAAATCAAACATACAATGCAAGCATGCAAACACACACACACACACACAAATGGAAAGGAATTTAAAGGATGAATTTAACAACACAATAATAACAACACACATTTAACTGTAAAGACAAGTGTCAAAAAGTGCCTATAAACAGCTTTAGTTAAGAATTTGCAAATTGTTTTGTCAATTTTATTAAACGCACCCCCTTCCCTACTGCCACTGATATTCACATGTAAAAAACCCTCAAACCCCAATAAAAGCTGACGGAAAAAAGCAACAGTCTTTAAAGGAAAGAAAAGTAAATGAACTTTTGTACATACACATGCATGTATATAAACACGGACAGACATTTACATATGCTTTTTAGCTTCTACAATTGATAATTCAAAGTTTAAAACTCATTGTTTGCTGATATTGTTATTATTTTGTTGCAATTTGAGGGTGTCTAAATTGTTATCACCCCTGTTGTTTTATTTATATCAACAAAAAGGACACGTTTAAAAATTCTTAAAAATTTGCACAAGGTAATAAATAATATTTAAAACTCACACCCTGTCTTTGCCTTAAATATAAAAATCTTTGGCAGCAACAAAAACAATACACAAATCGAATAATTTTTGCTTCTTGTATTATCTTGCAAAACTTGATGTGGCCAACTGTTTTTCTGTCTTTTTACAAGAATTATGGAGGGCAACATATTTTAGTAAATCAAGATCACGACTACAAAATTGTTCTTATTTTCTTTTGGGGGAAATTCTCATTTTAAAGAATTGAATATAGAGCACAGGCAGTGCGTAAGAGAAATAGTTAGAAAACTTTATATTCCAAACCCTGAAATTTTGTTGTTGTTAGAAAATAGCAGCACCTCTAGTATAAAGTTGGTCCATTATATTTTTAAAGCTTCACAGAAGTCTTATTAATTTTTAGCGTTCCATATCCTGAGCAAAACATAATGTTACGTTTATACCTTTTATAAATGTTTTGTTCTTTATTGAAAAATAAATAACAGCAGATTTTAGAGCTTTCGAATTAATTACAAGTTTATTTACTTTAACTGCACACAAAGTTGACACTATCAAAGAATTTACTTAAGCTGCGGGTCTTTAATTCACGACGTTTATGTTTTAACTATCTCACTAAAAGCTCAGATGCTGTCTTTTATACTTGTCCGCTACAGGTCTAGTAAAATAAAGAATTTTCTACTTCTTTTTTATCACATTTTGTTGTTATTAATGTTATTCATTCAATGTATAAGCGCCTGTTGGTTTGTGTGTGTTTTTTGTTTTTGTTTTTGTTTTTATGCTGTTAAAGTTTTTAAAGTTAAAGTTTTTTCCAATTTATTTTAAGATAGTTGTTGTTGTCTTGTGTGCATACATTTTCTTAGGAAACTACGCAATTAGAAAACAGCTTACTTTATTACTTAATTATTTTCATTTAAAACTTAAGCAAGACGCATCCGTAACAATACGTTTTCAATAATATAGGGCAGCCAAATTTAAGGTTCAGAAGTAAATTGTTTGTTAAATGATTAAATGTCAAGAATTGAGCTGTCATCGTCTAACGTTTATTTGGTAAAAAGATTGAGAATTTGAAGTCTATGTTTACACATTTAAGTAAGGAATTCTAATGGTAAAAATTTACTAACAAAATTGTGAAAATTGCACTATGTCACGTTGTAAAATTGGAGCAGCTTTTACCGATAATAAAGCTCGTTCTGTGCATAATTTAATTGCGCAATTCCAGTTTCTTGGTATTTTTACTGACATTGGAGCAATACGATAAGCTCATAGCGACCGTAGTGATGAAGACATGTATGTCAAAGTGTCGACGTTGGCAACCCCTAGACATCTCTTGGAGCGCTTTGCGAAAAACTCTGAGCGCTTATAAAGTTCAACCCTGCAGACCCCACTATTGTTGGTGTCAAAAGTTTGTAAATTGTTTGTATTGTTTGTTCGGTTCGCATTTTTTAATAAAACTATTTTTAGGGATAATTGGGGACAAACAAAATATTCACATCCTGGACTTACAAAATTCGCAAACATTCTTCCAAAAACCGTTACATTTAAAGAAAGAAAACAGGACCGTACGATGCTGTTTGTAGTCAGGCGGCATCATCGGCCCGTATTTTTTTCGAAAATAAGTAGGGTAATATCGTGAGCGCTGCCAAACCATGATAACCAATTTTTTGTGACCGCAATCGAACAATGTTGACATCGGTGACCTTCAGTTTCAGCCGCTACAAGCGACGCAACTCCAAACAATTTCCCGGTTGAGCAATTTTTTAATTGGGCAATGTCAGTTGTTGTGGGTTATTGCTGCTGACAATTTTCTCTAGGGCCATTTGAAGCAGCAGGTTTTCCTAAACAACTCTGAAGCAACAGATGCCCTGAAAAATGAAATTCGATGCTGCATTGACGAGATAAGCAAAGCTTCAAAATTTTGTGAAAAAAGCGAACGTCAGCCGACGTGCTGAGGTGGGCATTTGCCTAAAGTTATATTTTACTATTAATCTCCATATTTCTACTTTGTTTTGGTGTCAAAAAACTAAGTTAGTTGAGAAAAATCTGTGTTTTAAGCGAATTTACTTTCTAACCTCAAATTTTCCCATTAATTAAATATTTGAATTTTTCATTTTACCGATTTTCTTTTTATAAAATTTCGATTGATGTTAAGTTTAGCATTGCGATTGATATAAAAAGTAAAATTTTTATGTTTTAGTAAAATCAAAAATATAAACAAATGAATGATTATTCGGATATTATAATTTTTAGATTATTTAAGCTAAAAAATTTGTTGAAACAATTTTTTGACAGTTTTTAAAGAAAACACGCCACATGTTCCATCAGCATTTTTGGAATATTTGTAATTAAGCTTAAGTTCAAAATAATCCGGCACAAAAAACGAAATTGAAAAATTACACACCAGATCGTTATATCCGCCGTCAGCATTTTCTACGTCTATCTTTTTTAGGTTATGTACGTTGTTAACTTTATCTATTAAAGCAAGTTTATAAAAATTTATAATCAATTTTCGATTTTCTAAAATGTGATTCAACGCTTCCTGATGAGTTGAGTTGAACAATCAACGAAATGGCATGGAAACTAGCTTAATCACCAATAATGTACTTAAAATAAGCTTGGGTTGTCATGATACTCATAACTGAACTAATTTCGTTTTTCTCTTTATTAATCGAAACACCTATTTGCTGTTACTTTGTGTTAACCGTTGGTTTAGCAACGAGTGTAATGGACAGATGAACCTGATTACAATAATCAGTTAGTCAGTTAATGTTTTTACTTAGTATTTTAATATTTCTTCGAAAAATTTCATATTTCTTTAATTTCGATCCTTCAGTGATCCTTTGATTTTTTCTCTATTTGCTCTATTGGCAATTTTTTTGAAGGAAAAATTTCTTTATCCTGCTAGATTTTCAGTTTATAAGCTTAAACTTGGATTTGTAGGCCCCTATTGAAGTAATAAGTAAATAAATAAAATAGCGAAAAATAACAAAATGGAAAGATACGAAAATGATAGGCTTAATTAGAGAGGGTGAGACTATATTTATGGAAAAGATAGAGAAGAAGTCTAAACAGCGAAAATTATGAGTATCAATCACGCATTTTCACAAGCTTAATCGTCTATAGTTTTTAGACATAAATAAAAATGGAAAGTTCTAAGGTTTTATTAAATCACGATATTGCATTGGAAAAAATAATTTAAGGTGAAGACTTGGAGATTTTTTCTAATAAGCTCAGCTTAGCTTAAAAGAAAAGAAGAGGCGGGCATAACAAAAATTATAATGGAAAATCTAAAAGAAACTCCTTTCGATAAGGAAGCTTTAAGAAAGGAATATCCCAGTTAAGAAATACTAGTTTAAATTCGTATTTATTCATTTATGCCCGCCTCTTTGTTTTTAAGCTAAGCTGAGCTTATTAAAAATATCACCAAATCTTCTTTCATAAATTTTTTAATAAAGAAATAACAATTTAAGCAATTTTATTTCGTGCTTGATTCCTTTAAATAAATATTTCATGATATTCTCACAAAAAAAAAATAAAATAAAATCGCTAACATTGAAAATGATTCCGCTGATTTATAAATTATTGAGAAATAATAATTTTAAATCAATTTGCAGCCAATTAGTTGGTCACACTTTTATTTTCCCAAATATGATTATTTATAATAAAATATTTTCTAATATTTTTGCTGCTGTTATACCATTTTGTTGTTGTTGTTGTTGGAAAATACACCGTTTAAACTCTTCCAACTGTTCACACACTCCCATATAAATAAGTATCGTATTGACAAGTAAATTAACATGAAATTGAATCAATGCTGTAAAATGTCCTTGGGGAGAATGTTTTCAAGTTTTTTTTTTGCACATGTTTGCATTGTCCTTAAAGTGCGTTACATAACAAAGACTTTAAAATTGGGTTTTATTTTTGACAAAATTGCCATTAAATTGAGATGAGTGTCTGGCGGCATGTCCTTTTCATCAAATTGTTTGCCTTTTTTTCAACCCCTCTGACTAGTCAGTAGACGGATGACTAGCAAGAAATAAACTAAGAATTTTTCTTTTTGCTGAGATATAAGTTACTTATGTCTCGTTTGCTTAGGATTATTATACTTAACTTAGTAGCGATTTTAATCCTTGAATTTTTGTTTTTTTATTTTTAAAACAGTTTAGGCAGACAACTTTATTAATTTTCAAAATATCTAAATAAATAGATACGCATAAATAAATAAGGGAGGGAATAATATTTTTTTGGTGTCATATTGTTATTGGTGTTTCCCCCCTGTATTATCGTTTAACCTCTGTAGTGATTTGTCATTAGAACATGCATGTTGTGACATTTTTGTCACAATTTTGAATTTTTAATATTAAAAATTTATAACAAAAAAAAATCTATTCATCCTTATGGAGGGGTTTTAATCATAGAATTTGATAATGATGCATGAAAAATTAGAAAACATCATGTTGTGATGATTAATGTTGAAAAGTTTATAATTTATCAGAAATGATGAATGGTGAATATTAAGAAATTTTACAAGTTATTAATATAAAGCAAAATAAGGTTTTAACGGAATGGAAGTTCCTACTTCTATTTATAAGTTTGTGAGGTTAGAAAGTAAATTGCGTTAAAACACACACTTGTTTTAAAAACTTTAGTTTTATTGATTCCAATGTAAAGTAGAAAAATGGGAATTAATAATGCCGTCGTTAGAAGTCTGATTTTTCACTAAATTTTGAAGCTTATTTCAAAACAAAGCTTTGTTTATATCGACGATGCATCGCCGAATTTTATTTTGCAGAGCTTTAGTTGCTTGTGGATTATTCTATTTAGCTCAGTCTTTCAAATGGCCCAAAGTGGTAAACGGACATAGCCAAATGAAGATGTTACGCGACGGGGAAATTTCTCACTTAACAAGTTAATTGTTTTGGATGGCTAGGCAGCTTGTGACGCTGTATTACTGAAACCAAAGGACACTCATGTCAACATTAGCCAATTGTGGTCACGAGATATTAGTTATTATATATAGCTGTTGGAGACGTTATTTTGTTGCTCATTTTTTAACAAATACCGGTGATTATACCGCCGGACCCCATGGTTACTTTCTTTGAATGTAGTGGTTTTTGGATAACTGTTTGTGAATTTTATGTGCCATATGCAACAATTTGAAATTAAAAATTATCCTTATCACTGAAGATGATTTTGTTGAAAAATTTGATGATTTCGTTCAGTTTTTCAAATAGTCAATAAACAAGCATTCGATGCAAACAATGACGGGCCGACTTTAATTCTTGAACGACTTGAACTTTGTAAGTATGAAAATGCTACGCATAAATGCTGTGCAAGTGTCGACGAGCTGATATTCAATGGATAGTCCCCCCGAGGGCACATAAATATGGTCTTTATAGAACTTCGACTATTTAGACATAGTGCAACTGGGGAAAAAGGGAGCCCAGTCCCCTGGGAGTAACGTGGTGGTTGTGGTTTCGCGGCCCCAAAACAGACAGGTCAGTTTTTAATGGTTACCGGGTTCATTTCACCTTTAATAACACCTACCTGGTGAAATGTTCCCAGATCCAGTGAGCATGCTAGATATGTGTTCTGGACAGGAGTTGGAAAGTCTCCGACCCTTAAGCAAGAAGTGATGATTTGCAGCCCTGCAGTGGTTTGGCCCACCATCTGATTAAGGCTTCATGGCCAGGTGCGGATGTAAATTAAATCACATCAATTCCATGGATAGTCCCCCCCGGGGGCACATTTATAAGTCTTTTTGGATCACACAAACATCTAAACTTGTGTCTTGCGGGGGTAAAAGGGAGCCCGATCCCCTTCAAGGCTAGCAAGGAGCCAACTAGAAAATCCACTATATTTGCACGGGAATCAATAAAGCCCCAGCGTTCCGCTAATTGTCTTGTTAGCCTTTTAGCTGTTCTCTGACTGATTATTGAGGTTGGCTCTTCGGGAGTATCGTGGTGGCTGTGTGTTTTTGTGTTTGTGGATCGGATCATTCACAATGACCACAATGAATGTGAGTATGAATGCAGTGAGTATGAATGTTCCCAATTATATTAAGCTTCATACGTTTTGCACCAGGAGTTGGATAGTCTCCAGCTCTTCAGTAAGGAGTAGTGGTTTGCAACCCTGCTTTGAAACCACTGAAATTGCAACTATGGATGACCTGTTGCTAGAATTAGTCCACGGCTTCCTAGGACGTGAATGATGTTGGTTTTCATTCCCACTGGTTTGACCACCATCTGATTACGGCTTACGGCCAAGTGCAGATGTAAATCTTATCACGTAATTCCATGGATAGTCTTCAACTCTTCAGCAAGGAGTGGGGGTTGGCGGCCCTGCTTCGTAACCTCCGAAATCACAACTAGGAATAAGCTGTTGTTAGAAATTAGTCCTGGGCTTTCTAGGGCGCGGGCGCACACATAATATCGCCCCAGTGGTTCGACCACTGCCGAGTTCTGGCATACACACGCTAGGTACCGACGTAAATCTCATCACGCATTCCATGCTCATTCTGAACAGTTTGTTATCAAGCAGTTACTGCGGCCACTATGAGCATTTTGTTTAAGTCTATTATCATCAGCGATACCATGAGCATCGATTTAAGCCACTGCGTTCTCAGAAAGAGCCTGATTACGAGGAAATACTGCTCAAAGTTTACAAAGCGATCTGTAATAAGATTTCTTCGACCAAGAGAGCAGCATTTCATGCTTAAAATTTTATAATTTTTTACTAAATAAGTGTAGAAGAATGACAGCACAATTCGTGGTATTTAATCGTTTGAGAGACAGTTTACTTTTCAACCTCAAATTTACCCATCCATTAAAAAAAGGTTTTGCAGGAGTGGGGTTCTTAAGGCTCAACTATAATATGCATAGGCTGACTTAAAGTAATGCCAAAAATTTTACGAAAAGTCTGTCAAATGATTAAGCGAATCATTGAAGACTTTTACGTGGCTATATTGTACTTACATCAATATAGAAATTATTATGCACAGTTGCACATTTAATTTATTAGTACTTTTGGAAAAAAATAGTTTCGTTCTAAATAAATGAAATTTATTAGCAAAAATCATATTTTGTATACTTAATACTATCCTTATACATATTAAAAACTTTTTGTAAATAGTTTTAAAAAAAATTAGAAAAGAAAAATTACACATATATCGCGTATGTATTATTTGGGCCAACAGTACTAAGAAATGCAACTGTGTGCATGATTGAATTTATAAACAATACAAAATTAAATTTTATTGCAAAATGTGTGTTAAAAAATGAAAAAGAAAATAAAATGTTTAAAGGCCCTCCCTCGTTCCTTTGGATTGCCGTTATAATAAAACGCGTCTCTTTTGTCATATAAGCTATTTTTCTTTGTACATTTTCTATTAAATTCAGATAAAATATTTTTTGCCCTCCATTGGAATTTGTTTACTAATGTATCTATAGCACAATGCAAAATCAGCTGTTTCCGTACGGAATGTGCGATCAGTTTCATACTTTGCTTGAGCAAATGACATTTGCAAAACGAAAAGTTTTGTTAAGTACATTATAGTTTGCCACTTATGATTATTAGGTATTTGCACAATTACTGAAGTTGCCTTAAGCATGTATATGCATAATATAGTTGAGCCTTTACTTCAATTTATAAGTTTTTACTATATTTTCTTATTTTCTATTTTATTTTATTTCTATTTGTATATTTATTTTTTTTTATCATTTAAAAAGTATTTTATGGCATTTAATAAATTTGGCTAATCTGTCAACCATGCATAGAACTCGACCTATTTAAAGCAAATTTTTAAACTTCACAGTCTTTGTCTGCAAATGGAAATTTGTCTATTTCTTTAGCCTAATTTAATTACATGCGACGGGAAAACTTTGTTTTTCTTTCAACAATAAATGGAATAATTTGAATTAATTAATAGAATAACATGGTTTTCGGCCAAATTTGATTTTGATTTATTTGTTTTAAGTTTTTATGAAGTTGTTTAGAACAAAACCTTAGGCTTCACCTATATTTTAGAAGAACACTAGCCAAATAATTTGGAATCTTATGTTTCTTAGTTAAATTTTTAACCCATTTTGTGCGTGCTGCATAAAACAAAAGTAAAAGTCATACATTTGGAATTTTTTGGGAATTATTTTTTAAATTAGAAAATACCATTTTGAGCTTCTCAATAAGCCAGAATTTTTCCTTAAATAACAAATAATTATGGTATTTTAAAGACTCTTTGATGAATGTCCAAAAATTTAATATTTTCAAATACTCTGTATAAAATTTCATTACGTTGTATGTATTTAGAATATATGTAAGTACATACATTTCTATATACAAGAAGAAGAAGAAGAAAATGAAATAAATAAAAGTATTTCTTTTATATTAAAAATAAATTTATTTGAAAATAAAAACAAAATAACATCTACAAACCAAATAATGTGACCAAAAAAACCAAAAAGAAGATTTAGAAAAACAAGGCACTAAGCAGAGAAAAAAATAATGAACAACAACAACAACAACAGCAACAACACATTCACTCATACATCTAATATAATATTAAGGCAAGAGAAAATACTCATACTCATACATACATACATACAAACAAATGTACATGCATATGGAAAAAGCAATGGTGAATTTAAATAATAAATATTGAGAGGGTGTTGGTGGTAGGGATTTAATTTGTAATGAGCACCTTAAATAAGAGAACAAAACTTTTAATTAAGTAAATGCGCATAGAGAGTTGAGTGTTGAGTGTAATAAGATTTTAGCTCATTTGAGAATGTAACATGAGATTTTATTTATAAAATGTTAAAACCTGTTAACGTTTGTTATAAGAAAATCTGCTAAATGATGATACAACACAAACAGCTCAACGACACTCTAAGATGTGGTGAATTTGTTTGTCAAGATGCTTTGTGGTGAATTTTGCTAAAGGATGAGTGTAAATGGGGCGTAAGTTAACATCACTTAACGCACGGTTTATTTAAGAAAATTTAAAACTACCGACGGTAATTCCTTCATTATCCTTCTTGATTAACCGACGGCAAACAAAAATAAATATGAATTATTTTTAATTTAGTTTTCTTAAAAATATAATTTTGCCTTTAATGAGACTGAATATTTTAGAAATTTTGTTTGAAGGATGTAGCAAATGTATATAACTAAAGTTTTTATTTTAATTTTAAAAATATATTTAAACTATATGTGGGACTGTTTGTTGCATTTGCAAGAGTTGGTAAAGAATAAACCCATTTGTGGGTCTAACGCAAATGTACATCTGTTGAACCGTTTAAATTGCAATAAGACGATATTTCTCTAATGCATGCCATTGTTTTTGGTGCTGTTGTATATATATATATATATATATATATATATATATATATATATATATATATATATATAAATTATTACACACTTATGTGCACATATATTTGTGTATGTAAACGCTTTAAAGTGTTTGCTCATCAATAAATATAATAACAATACATACCCACACAACCAAATTTACGCTCACATGTTTTTGAAATGTCTACGTGTATTGGTGTAATAGCAAAAGCAAGAAAGCTTTTTGTGGCGCACCAATGGGACCACGTTATGCCCCTCCAGCTACCATACCACATACACATATTTATGCAGACATAGACAAACTTAGACATTCAACCAGGCAGGCAGGCAGCCAGTCATTTACCGACGAATCTACATATATTTGCGTTTGAGTTAAAAAGTAATCAACAAAACAAAAAAAAAAAAAAACAACTGCTTTAAGACATAAATGATAAAGATGAGAATGTGTTCATATTTCAGTACTTTTCGTTAAAATAAAGTACCAGAATTATAAAATTTTATAAATTTTATAAAAAAAATATTTTTTTCTATTAATTTCAAAAATTTTGTAAATCGTAATTTGTTACAAATAAATGAAATGATGGTGATTATTTATTTTTGTGAAAAGGCTGCAGACAATTAACATAAGTTATCATTGGCTTAAAGAAATAGGATGTCTTTTTTTCTAAATCAAAGCCGAATGAAAATCATGTTGTATTATTTCAACACAAAATTATGCCAACATTTTTACACCATGTTAAATCTAGGTGTCTTACAGAAGTCTGTTATGTTTTACTTCTGCTTGGACTGTCGTATGTTTAGGCTATCTGGTTGACTACTGCTATCATCTTATTTCAAGACTAAGTTACGATATATTAAGATTACCGTCTAACTTGTTTTTCAATTGTGGCAACACCAACAACATAGTAGTTTTAACCTTTAGTTTTTTGACGCATTCATAGTAGATGCATTGACAATTGCTACAATGAATTTAATTTCGCACGAAAATCGCATTAAAATAATTAAAATCCACTATGCAAATGGTAGTTCTGTTAAAGTTACATTTCGTGAAATTCGTGAGATTTTCAGACAACATAATCATCCTTGTTCCTTAAATTCCTTAAATTTAGTTAATAATTTACAAAATGTGTGGACACCGACCCGTGTTCAACCGGATCTTTTAACTAAAACCATCACAGCCATGAAACATATCCAAATTTGCCAACTTTTCGACGTCCTCAACAATTGGGGTATTCCAAAACCAACACAAGGCGAATTTTGACTTTGAAGCCTTACAAGATACAACTGGTGCTGGCATTGAAGCCGACCGATGATTCACATCGCCATAGACTCACTTAATTCATTCAGGAACAACTGACTGGTTTTTCTGAAAAAATCATTTCTTTCAGATGAAGCCCATTTTCACTCGTCATGATATGTCAACAAGCAAAATTGCTGCATTTGGGCCTCTGAAAATCCTAAAGTCTTTGCATGCTCAACGTGTCATTATATTTTGGTCTGTATGGTCTGGAGGTTGGGCCATTTTTATTCAAAGACGAGTCTGGAAATGCGGTAACGGTCAATGGATCGTGCTATCGCGAGATGCTAATAACTTAATTTTGGCCTATTATTGACGAGGTGGATATCACTGATATGTGGTTTCAACAGGACGGTGCCACATGTCACACAGCCATGTGAAACCATCAATCTATTGTAAATCAAATATCCCGATCGTATAATAGCACGACGATCAGCAGTTAAGTGACCAGCCAGATGGTGTGATTTAAAACCAATGGTTAAAGACAGAGTCTCTACGGAGCCAATCGAATCGATTTTAGCCTTAAAACTCAAAATCCGTGATGTGATTAACAAAATAGGATAAAAGAGTGATTAAAAACTTTGGTGAAAGAAAATCGACATCTGTTAGCGTTATCGTGATATCATTTTGCATTTAAAATTGCCAAACTTTTCTCTTCGTAATACAACAATGATGTAAATTTTCTAAATCTAAATTTTTTGTTTTATTTTGTTTTAGAAAACAAACTTCTTGTTGAAAACCCCTATATTAATAATAGTGTCATGTGTTACATTTGCCTTAAAATATAATTAGATATGATGGTTTCGTAGCGCATAGAACTCATGCTGACGTTTCCTTGCTAATTTCCGAGAAAAAACGTGCCGTTGATGCCACCTGACCACAAACCGCACCAATAGGTCGGAATTTTGTTTATTTTCATAACCTCCTCACTAAAGATAATTTTATTGAATTGATGAATTTATAAAGGGTGAAGGTAAAAATTATGTAAAATATTGCGCAAAGTACCTTTAGTAAAGCCCAATTATGTAAACAGTGATGAGTTGATTTTTCAGGCTCATTTTCAACACGGATTTATAGCGGCTATGTTTGCCGCGGTCACTATGAATGTTTTGTTTGGGTCAATTTTCAGCAACAATACAACCATGTCAAGAAAAGGACATTCGCTAGTTTATAACTAACTAAGTACCATTAAAAAATCCCTTTTATTTTAGGATTTAAATAAGTACTTTGAGGTGTTTAGGTAACAGAAGTGTTAGCTGGTACCGACCCACATATACAAACGCAAACATATTGTGATGATTGTATGTGGCTTTGAAAAGTATGTAAATTTTAAAGAGCGTGTATGTTTATTACAAACAAGAGAGTATGTTTATGTTTGTAGGTATGTATGTATGTATTAACCGAAAATTTGTAAATATGTTCAGTGCATGAAGAAATATATTTTCTTAAGTATGTATAAGTTTAGTGGCTTCTCGTGTTTTTATTTGCAAATTGCAATAACAAATGTCACACAAACAAATATTTCTCTCGCCGAATGTCAATTTTGTTGTTGGTATATTTTAGCTATTCTCATGATGTTGTTATTGTCGCTGTTGCTTTTCGATTTCTTTTTTTTTTTTAACCATTTTGTATATTTGTGCAGATTTGTATAAACGAAGAAAACCCGACCCCAAAACTGACACCATCGTGGCTAACCCTTTATAGCACTAAGGTTTCCTTACAGAACCACATATTTAGGTTTAAGTGGGAGTGAAGTAAAGCCACTGCTATTGCAAACTTGGTGTTGTATACACACACACACACACACGCAGACACATACACACACACACAAACCTACGTGCATATAAATTCCTGTTTTCATTTAAACATGTATTTAAAATGCATGTACAAATGTCTATGTATTATTTTAATATTCAATATTTCGCTCATGTCTGCAAGTGTGAGTGTCTGTATTAAGAAACTGTTGTTGTGCTTTACTTCTATTCCCTTAAAATCGATTTACAACTGTATTTGAAACTATATAAATTGGAATTTGTATTAGTGCGAGAAATACTAATAGTGACTACACCTTAACGACCCATATTGGCCAAAATAATGATGAAAGTAACAACATAACACACACACACACAAACATTAAATGCTGATAAACCAAAACTTGGAGAAAAATTGCTCCACAAATGACGACGTTGATTTAATTTTGGTTTCAAGCTTGAGGTTTTAGTTTTTAAGAAGGCAAATGGAATAAATTTTTTTAAAAATATTAAAACGTTATTTAGGAATACACTAAATTGCTTGACATCCTTTATTTTAATGCAAAAATTAAAGAATTAACATTTTGCACAAAGATATTTAACAATGAAACTAGATTGCTTGTGAAAGTTTATAGAAGAAGTATTAGACATAAAAATACATAGCACTTTTTTGTGGATCCCTCTAGCAGACCCAAAGACATATTTATTAAAATGCTTAACACCCCCCTAACAGGTCTTTGTAGATAAGCCTTAAGAAAGCCTTAATTTTTATATATCTGAAGCTCTACATTTTTGAACGAACTGTGACTATGGCTGCGTGCATTCATTAATTAACCCAGATGTCTCTATAACTACCCAGTTAGTTTCCTATCGCAAAACTATTAATAATTAAAAAACCTAATGATACCAAATTTGAGGTTATGATTCCTAGTTTTTTGTTTCTTATTTTCTTGGTTCTTACCAAAATAGTCACTTGCAATAAATAGTTAAGCAATTGTTGCTGCTGCAACACAACTATAAGACGAAAATCTATAACAACAAAAATTTTCCCAACATAGAAAACACACTGATTGCACGAGTGTGGTGGTCTATATACAACCAAATAATGGCGTCTTTTGGTGTAAACCAAGAATAGTTGGTTGGCTGGCTGGTGGCTAAAAAGAAATGGAAGCAAAAAATAAGCAAATAAATAAGGAAAAAGACATCCGTTTTTAAATAGTCTACAAAAGTAAAATTTCCTTGCACACATAGAATATAGCTGGCTGAGAATAGGAAAAAGTATGAAAGAGAGAGAGAAAGAGAGAGAAATATGCATATAAGGATTTAATACACACTACCATACAAATATTTATTTTCATTCGGATATCAAACATGTGTGCTTTTGAACTCCCTCCAAAAGAAAACAACAACAAATTTACCATAAGTGTTGTATGTATTCGTATATACCACATTTAGGTGAACTACTACTTAAGGATTTTTTCGGTTGGTTGGCAAAAATAAAAAAATATTTTACGTTACCACATATAAGCCATATTAGAAACAAGTTGGAGGTTAGAAAGTGGGAAAGGCAGCCTATAAAAAATAAGTAAATGCAAACAAAAAACTTAACTTGATATGAGATATTTTTATATATACATACGAGTATTAAGAATTTTTAGCTGTTAGCTTATTTTTAACCTTTAAATGCTGAATTGAAAAGTTTGATTTAAATTTTTTTATAATAAATTTTGTACACTATAACAGCAGTTATTATTTAAATTGTTAAGGAAAAAAAATATTTATAAAGGGTATTTTTTATAGAGTTATAGACATTTGAAAACCTTAGAACTCCTAATTAGTATCACCGACTGCGTGATATTTATGTTTCAGCGTCGTTTTTTGTGATAAACATAATATAGTGATGATATTCAAAGGCCCAAAAGAAATTATTTTAATTATTATTAATTTAATTAATTATTTTGATTCGACTAACCACTTTAGAAAGGAATTTAAGGAGATATTAAGGAAGAAATCTGCATATATCCCAGTTTTAAAATATAATAATGAAACATACAATACCACACAGGAGAAATGTGAATTACTGGCTCAAATATTTAGTTTGAATCACTCAAATTCATCAAATCTCAATGACCCAGAAACAGCTAGAGATGTGGAGTGTGCTGTGGATCAATTCTGTCATGCCGAATATACCCCAGACAACGAAGTAAACGTTTCGTTTGACAGCGTAGCATATTTTTTAAAGACACTTATACCAAAAAAAAGTCCTGGCTCTGACGGAATAACAAACAAATGTCTAAAGTCCTTACCAAACAAGGGTATAAAATATATTACAGAGGTTATAAATTTATGTTTAAGACTGAGTTATTTTCCTAAATTATGGAAACACTCAAAAGTCATACCAATAATAAAACCCAACAAGCTTCCCAACTGTCCACAATCTCTTATCTTCCTTCAGCAAAATACTGGAAAAAGTTATCAAAGCAAGAATTATTTAATTTACTGATGCGGAGCACATAATTCCCACACAACAATTTGGCTTTCGTAAGAAACACAACACAGTGCAACCTCTGATAAGAATACGCAATTATATAAGCTCTAATATGCAATTAGGAAAATCTACTGGTATGGTTTTATTGGATATCAGGGCGGCTTTTGAATCTGTGTGGCACAGTGGCTTAATTTATAAAATGATAAGGTTAAAAATTTCCACCAACATTAATCCGTATAATAGCCAGCTTTCTGTCAAACCGCAGTTACAGTGTTTTCATTGGTTCAAACCATTCCACGCAAAGTAAAATATGAGCAGGCTGTCCGCAGGGCTCGTGCCTGACGCCCATATTATAAAACATTTACACAGCGGATTTTCTTAGAATAAATGGCTGCTTAACTTCTATATTCGCAGATGATACGGCTATTCTAAGTTCAGTAATACTCGCAACCGATGTTTTATGTAGATTACAAACTGCACTCAATGAGGTTCATTCTTACTTTGCAAAATGAAAAATCCTTGTAAATCCACAGAAAACTTAAGCTATGTACTTCCCCAGAAGGTTGAAATCCTGCTTTTTACCGCAAAACCCCATCTCATTTAATAGCGCATCTATTCCATGGATGAATAAGGTAAAATACTTAGGTATCGTACTGGACCCCAAAATTAAGTTTAAGGATCACGTGCCATATATTGTTAATAAAGTCAACAACTTAATCAGGTTATTGTATCCGTTAATGAACAGAAACTCTAAACTTAACATAGACAATAAAATCTTATTATTTAAGGCAACATTTCAGGCAATGATGTTTTATGCTGCTCCAGTCTGATCTACATCAGCACATTGCCATATCAAAAAACTACAGATCGCGCAAAATAAACTCCTAAAAATGATCTACAATTTGCCTTGGCACTACTCCACACAACGACTACATACTCTAGCCAACGTTGAACTTGTAAAACACAGGATTGACCGATTGACAATAAATTTTAAAAACAGATGTCTTCAGTCTGACTTCATACATATCAATGAGTTAGCCTCATCATAATTTTAAATAGAACATTAACTTTTTATCTTAAACCAAAAGTTTGTCCATAAAGGTTTTTTGAAAATGTTTCCCTTATTTTTAATAATACTGAAACACCTGCTCATAATAAGAATTATTAAGACTATATTTAAGTAGAAGAGGATTAAATCCTAAACTCTTTGTGGAAGACTGACAAGAGAAAATGTTTGCAAAAATATTACATAAATAAAGAATTGAATTGAATTGAAAAAAAGGGGATTTTCTTAAAGATAATGTTGTATCAATAGCAGCGTTAGAAAAAAAAATTGTTTTTTTTTGGTTTTTTTCTTTAGTTATTTTTAAGGGCAGGATCAACTTTGGAGAGGATTACGTTGCACCATTAAACCCATATTAATGAAACCCAAAATTTGGTTTGCGTTTGAGTGCATTTTATCGCTAAACAAAATTAACTTATGAAATCGATAGCGAATTCACCGAACAGAGTCATGATTATCAAAATAAATTTGTACATTTTGGACGCGTTATTCAGGCGTTAGTCTATTTACAGCTGTCAAAATGGCGGCTAGTTAAAGAATGTTGCCAATTTAAAGTTTTATGCCGCTTTAATTTTTTGGAAGAAAAACAAAAATTGGAATAACTTTGCAATTTAGCTTCATTTTAAATGGAATACAATAAATATCCTAATAAAATTTCAGAAATTTCTATATTTGAAAATTTCATATACTCCACATGCGTTCATGACAGTTTATAGATAGACTTGAATACCCCATTACGAGCTGTTTTGGTAAATTAAACATACGAGTAAAATGTAAAAAAAAATCTTATGTTATGGATTTTAAAAGATAAGAGCTTTAAGGCATAGTTTGGTATCAGCTTAATATACTAGAATATTAGGAAAAGGACATAACATTTCTGCTATTCTATTCGTAGTAATTGCATATCAGAAAAAACTCTCTTTAGAAAGGACTTAAAATTTGTTTCTATATAATATGTATACAAGTAAATAATGTCTATTTTTTTTTTGCTGGAAAAATTTATTTATTACAAAATCGACTTTTTTTAATTTAAAACTCGTTAATTTGAAACTCGCGATAATTTGAACTTTTTTCCAGGTCCCTAGAAAAATACTCAATATATTGAAAAAAAATCTATGTAATTTGGTCCCCTCAATAATTTGAAATTATTTCAATGGAATTTTGATCGCCGACTCTCTATAATTTGAATTGTTTTTAGACAACAGTACTGTGTACAACAATCCATCACTATTAGACCACCTGCATTTGATTTATTTTCCGCCTAATACAACATCTAAGTTGCAGCCTTTAGACCAAGGCATTATCCCAAATTGTAAAACCCTCTATCGCATAGAAATCGTTCCAAAATGTTGGATAGTGTAATGGTATAAACATTGGATGTAAAGGTATGTTGTTACAGGAACAGGAGCTCAGGATTCATTGATCTCCTGGCAGGATCGCCATGTAAAGGTATAACAGGATCGCCATGTAAAGGTATGTTGATGATGGCAGGATCTTAAGTAAAGGTTTATCCCTATAGCGCTTTCTATATTTTAATAGCTGTATAGGGTGTCAGCTAGTGGAGGAAAGCGTTCAAAGGAACTGCCAGAATGAAAACTTTAAATAAAAACAAAGGCAATGCTGCCAGTGTTAGCTTGTAATCAAAATCTTAATTTATTTGGTTATTTTTACTGCTTATATACTACTTATGAAAATCTAACTTATCACCTAGAATTGAGTGGTTTCTAATTTCACTCAATTTGTAACATAAACAAAAAGTATCAGCAACATGCAAGCGGTCAACAATACAACACATGCCAAATACATTGTATTGATGAATTTGATATCTTAAATGTGTCAGCATATTTACAACTGGGTTATTGTAACACTCTACATGAGTTGTGTTCGCTTGCATACACTATACATGCCGTATGACTACTGGATGCACTACAATAGCATTGAAAATGGGAGAATTTACCATAACAATTTTAACAGCTATATTTATAATTGAAAAGGCCTGGAAAAATGTCAGTTCCATAAGCATTTACAACTGCTTTTTGTTTACACTTTCAGCTCAGGTACTAGAGCCACCAGAAGTTAGGCACTCTCATCCAGCATGACCACTTCTACCTAACTCTGAAGAAGTGAGTTTTGAGAACTATTTTCAGGTAGATAACAACATTAGTGTCTACGGTGCCTAACCGATGCTTAACTGTTGAAACTGACTGCTTTGGACGAGGAAGATGAAGCAGACGAAGCTAAGCAACCACCACTTCCAGTGTCATTAGGCCAAACAATTGCAAGTCTTAGCACATTACTCTTCTATGCTCTCAGAATGGATACAAGTGATGATTTCTTTTCAGCTCTAATCACAATTGAAAATTCATTAGACAATGACAGATTGAAATATTTAACTCCAAAAAAAATTACGGACTTCATTATAAATTATTCTTATGCTAGATATGTATATTATCCAACTGTAAGAAAGTTCACTGTAAAATATTTTAAATAAGCTTTTGTTAATTTGAATTTTTTTATCTTTCTTTTGACATCTTAAAGTCTCATTAATATGAAAACTCGATTTTTTGAATATTTTCCCTGGTCTCTTGAGTCTCAAATTATCAAGAGTCGACTATAATAACAAAATTAGTTGATAAACTGTTCAAAATAGGTAAAAAATGAATCCAGTTGATTTCTATTATCCTGTTTTGAAGTGAAGCGCATTCCAATTCTGTATCGGTAGCAATAAATTGTAGTCAGTAGAGACAGGGCTTGAACTATAAGGCGTTTGAGCCAAAACTTCTCATTCACTGTTTTCTAAATAGTTTTTGAGCGGTCTTGCAACATGTGGCCGAGCGTTGTCATGAGGGAATCTTATCATTGTCAAGAGAGAACACTGTTTCGTCGAATATTCTGGTCATTTTACGTTGGGTGTTCTCTTCAAGCGAATCAATTTTTTTCGGTATACAAGTCGCCCGTGATTGTCTGACCGGATTTCTACAGCTTATAATTCACTGCACCACCCTTCTGATTCTACAAAAATATAGAGCATTACCTTGACGTCATAGATATTCGATTTCGGCGTTGAATTGGTTGCTTGGCCGGGCTTAATATGTGACTTTTTGCGCTTAAGGTTAGCGTAACGTATGACTTTACATTAAATGAATCCCAATGCGTCGAAGCGCAATGAAATGGCTTGCTGTGCGACTCCTAATGTTAATGCAAGTTTTTCTTGCATTTGAAATTCATCTTCGGCGAGTATTGCTTCCGATTGTGCACCTTCAAACTTTTTCGACTGGACAGCCCTCTACTTGTCTTCTGCGTTGAAACCGCCACTCTTTAAATCGCGCAAACCATCGTTTAAAAGTTTTTTAGGTAGACCCTAGGCTTCTGTCAATAATCGATCTTTCACCAGCCGTTTTCTCTAAATGCAAGAAGGCCTAAAAGACGACATTATTATTCTTGTTTACATTTTGTCGTCTATCGAATACTGAGTTATTTATACTGACCCTACAAAACTCCATATTTTTTTATAATTGATAAAAACCATATGTGTAAGTTGTACCATATATTGTCCGAATTGACAATATTAATTATCCCCTAATTTTTGTATTTTTCTTTGCATCAAATATTAACATATTGAATTATAATCTATAACTTTGTTGATTGCCTTTACCGTTTATGTCCTTAACAGACTTTAATTGCCAAAAGCTTAACACAAAAAGAGTTAGTGGAACCAAATTTCCCTTAAAGGTTTAAAAGATTTAAAGGGGAAATGAAAAACTCCCATCTTAGGGGAATATTTTATAAATACATGCATGCCCACAAATTGGGATGGTATGTGTGTGTGGTATAATTTTAAGTTTTGCAACTCAAAACTTGATGCATGTATGTGGTATTTGAATGGCGGTAGAGAAGCAACCAAAAATGAGCGGCAAAATATTAGCCTCGATGTGGCTTTTTTACTTAGTTATTTAGTGTAGTAGTTGTTGTTGTTTTAAATATTCAAAAGAAATTAAAATCATTTCCAAAAAGAAAATATTTATATGTTCTTAATAATTACATTTTTTTTGCAGGCTTTGCTCATCACTTGGTGGGCATGCACACACATTTGCATGCACCTGATTGGCGAACATTGGGCGGCAGCCATGCTGTTACTTTAGGAAGACCAGGATTTACACATGCAGCACCTTTCTTTCATCACCAACCAAATGCCTTTCCTGCACATATGGCTTCATTAGATAGACCAGCCTTAGGGAGATTGGCGGGTTAGTTTCAGTTCTAGTCATTATGCTTTAATAAATTAATATTTATTTCATATTCATATTAAATAGAAACTCATCATTTAAATCAATTAACTCAATTAACAATGCATGGCACACCACACAGCACTACAAGTCCGGAAGGTTCCCCAACAACAACAACAACAGCTGCTGGATTAGCGCCAGTGTGTCAAACCACTTCCCCGCCTTTGACTACAACAACTAGTGAAAATGATAATAATATCGATGCTGGCTTTGAAAGTGATAGTATTTCAGTAACCGGTTCACCGCGAAAAAGTTCTTCCATACATGAGGACGATGATCAGCGTAGCACTTCACCGTTGCTTTGTAATACTGGCAGTGGAGGAGCATTTACTTCTTTGGTACAGCGAAGTCCGGCTTTAAGAAAAAACGAAATATTTTCTGGTTTTGCTACAAATTTTACGCCCACACACAACTTTAATCCAGCCCTGGCTGCTCAGCTATTTTTACAAAATCCTTTGCTGCCACAGCCTAGCCAATGGTTGTATACACAATTATATGGCAACTATCAGGAGTTTCCCTGGTTTAGAAATACCACAGCAACACAAGCAAATCAGGCAAACATTTTAACACCCTCGCTAGAGAGTAGTACAACTACAGCATCTTTACTACCCTCAGCACAGGCTGCAGATACCAGTCAAGGTGTAAATTTAATTAAAAGATGTGTCACCTTAATATCACACTCAACCTCAGAAATGGATAATTGCCAATTAACTTCCTCTAGCACACCACCTCCCGTTACATCAACACGTCGATCACCTTCACCTGTTGAAACAATTGATTTGGATGATGTTAGCACCACCTCTAAATCGGCGAGTAGCAGTTATGGACCCATACGCACCCGCACTCCAAAACCATCGGATGTTTGGCGACCCTACTAGCAACTGCGCAAAGCCATTGGCCAGGCTTTAGGTTTGAGTTTAAGTGCTGAAACAAATACCGATTTAAGGGTTATAGATAACGAGGATTTTAGTATTGTATAATGAAGACACGGTATATAAAATTTGGTGATAAAGGGATGTTATAGCTTTTAGATTGTTATTTTTTGATTTAAAATTGATAAACTTTATTTTTAATGGCCAACAACTGTTAAGGTTGGTTTTGGTTCAAGAAAAAAGTTTTTTGTTTATGTCGTTTTGGGTCCGGGATTAAGAGATTAAAATCTGTTGGCTAGCTGTGTGGTTAAAGAGCAAAGATTCCTAGCCTCGTTATTTCCTTGAGTGTAAAGTCATACTTTTAGTAAAGAGCTAATGGCAACGTGGGCTAAGGTTCCCTTTAAATAGGCATGTCTATCTTAATTGTTTTATTGGTTCGTCATCCAAGGCGAGCATTGCCTTTTTTAAGCGTGTAGTCTACATGGTACATAACTTTTCTGGCGTTAGTGATACAGATTAGCGTCAGCACCGAGTCGTGTGGCCCTAACCTGATGGTGGTCTTACTACCGAGTAAATACAATATGTTTACCAATGCACTTGAGGTGCAATTTTAGAAGCTTACAAGCAAGGCCATGTCCACACTTTGTGTATGAGATCGGGAGACTATCTACACTCTTGTCGCACCGGAATTTCGATATTCTGTTGAGAAGTCAATAGCACGTTGGATAGGAAAAACCACAGCCACCACGTTACTCTCCGAAGAGCCTCACTAAGAACCGGAAAAAGATCACAGCCTTGCCGGATACCGGCAAGTAGCTGGTCGGATTTCGAAGATCCGTTTCCTCCAGTTGCAGGCTTCTGCTAGCCTAGGCGACTGGTGCCGGCTTTTACCCCCGGAAGCAATAAAGTCAGGTGTAAAGGTGATCACCAAGACTGGGAGTCTTCGGTGGTCCAATGCCGTATACTTTGTGTCGTCTAATCGAACAAAAATGAGTTGCCATTCATAAAAACCATAAATCCGTCAAGTGCGAGTTGGACTCATACACAAAAAGGGTACTGTATCGTTTATGGACCAAATTTTAATTTTTAAATTATCTTTTAATTAATTATTCCTTGTTGAATTGTCTGCCTTCTTAAGTATTCTATTTTCCTTTTTTATTATTGCCTTTATAACAGACATACCAAGATAAGCTTTGCGGCATTTTCAAACCTCTCTCCATAAAGGTAACACCATGCCATACACAAATACAATTTACACATACTCTGGAAAAATTCTGAGAGTCTGCTTACTGAAATATTTTTATTGATTCATGCAAGTTAAAAGTGCTATAGTGGTATAGACAGAGTTCTTGTTTCTCTGTTATAAGTTGACGGGTTTGCTTGTCTATTAAAAAAAATAATATTTTTACTTTCGGGACATCTTTTAATTTTAAGCTTTTGTTTATATAGCGGTTGCAGTAAGACATCCCCTATGGAAATTTCATAAAGGAACTGTTCCAGTTCCAGAAGAGGAGGGTGACGAGACATATGCATTTGGACATACGGACAGACATTGTAGAGATAACAACAGGGTTGTTTTTATTTTTTTGCTGCGGAACTTAAAGATCTCAACTGAACTTGAGAAAACTTTATTGTTTTTATTTTTGTATTGTTTTGTTAAATTAATTAAAAATATAACATCCCAAGAAAATTAAGAATTAAACAAAAATGTTGTGAATATATTTTCCATATCTCTTTAAACTATTTATTTAATTACAGTTTTTTATAGATTTTTAAATCTTGAAATCATATTCTGTATAGGCTTTAATATTAAAAGCATTAGAATCATTATTTTCTTTATAAATTTAAGAAAATAAAATTAAATTAAATTAAAAAAAAAGAAAAAATAATAACAACATATCGAATTTAAACCAAAAATTTTAAATAAAATTTTGCAATAAAAAACATACAACTTGAAAAAATAGTTTTTTTTTTGTAGAACACAGAATTTTGTTTTTAGATGTATAGTTTAGGTCCTTAAAAATAAATCAATAATCAAAATTAAATCAATAACTAGTAACAGGTAGTCATAATTTATACATTTGATCCTATAAATTTTATTTAAGCTTAATAACTAGTTCTGAAACACTAAAAGGATGTCGCTAAAGCTTAAGTTGGAGTTTGAAATAGTTTATTTAAGATGTTAACTCGTAAAAATAGTTAATCACAATAACATTTAAAATTTGTAAAAATTTTTATAGTTTTTTCAAACGATCTTTTTTTAAATATCTTTAATAAATATCTTTTTTTCTTTTTAATGATCTTTTTTATATATTTTTTTCTTTTCGATATTTCGCTTTCCTTTGGAAAGCTTCTTCAGGAAAAACTTTTTTTTGAAAAATATCGTTAAAAAGAAAAAAAGATATTTATTTTTAAAAATTGTTTTTTGAAAATTATTTATGTGCAAAATGTTAACTTTTACCACTAGTCATACTCGATTATTTATAATCAATGATTCATTTAAGTTAGTTAAGAAAAATGACTTTAAATGTTAGATGTTGGACTTATTTTAAACTCAAAATAACCCATAATTAAATTAAGCTGAAATCATAATGTTCTGATATCTGAATTTAAACTTTATTTTAGCCTAAAAACTCAAGAATTTAAATTTCATGTCACGCTTGGCTGGACTTAAGTGATTGATTCTTGACTGTGAATCATAAGAATATTTTTAAATGAGATTTCAATTAAAAGAAAAATATATTTCTTTTTTTGGTGCGTGATAAGATTTACCTCAATACCTAGCTGCGTAAGCCATAACTTGACGGTGGATTAAACCACTGGAGATGATTTAAGCGTCACCCACGCCCCAGGAAGTTTTCGGATATCTCTATCCTCCAGCCCTCACTTCTTGTTGAAGAGCTGGAGGCTATCCAACTACCGGTCCAGAGCACATGCAAGCTTAATACAATTTCAGAACACAACCGCAAGCATGCTCACTGAACCAGGACCATTCATTGTGTTCATTGTGAATGATCCGATCAACACAACTTAAATGAGGGGCGCGAAACCACAACCACCACGATGCTCCCGAAGGTCCAACCTCAATAATCAGTCAGAGAACAGCTAAAAGGCTTAACAGCCAAAAAGCTGAACTCTGGGGCATACTGATTCCCATGGAAATAAAGTGGTGTTGTCCAGTTGGCTCCTGCTAGCCTTTAAGGGGACTGGACTCCCTTTTACCACCGGTGACACATGTAATCATGGTGAGATTACGTCAAGACATATAAATGTGCCCCCGGGGGGATTTTCTTTTGGTGCATTCAAACTTTTGTTATAAAAAAATAATTATTGTAAAGAGAAATATTAACAATAACAAATTTTAATTAACACTAAAGTCACATCGCCGCAATTTAAAGCGAAAAATGTATACTATCACCCAAAGTGATTTCCCAAAGGCCTCACAAGTTATCCAATATTACAATGACAACAATACGCATTTTAAATTTAAAAAATATTTTCCAAAATATTACCACAATTGTAGCAAAACAAATTAAAGAGCGATAATTTTGGAAACTATAAATTAGATTGCAAAAGAAAACTCTTTGGCGATTAGACTTAATTAAAGCAGGGATAAATATTAAGTCTTTAATACGTTCCGGTTTGAATTAAGAGTTTTTTTATAAAGCATAGTTTTCATACCATACTTTCAATAGGGTTACAGATTGTTTGTTGTATAATTTTTAGGTTGAGTGTAGAATAATCAAGTTAAAAATTTACTTCCTGAAAATACTAAAAGCATAATTTAAATTTAAATAATTTTTCTTTAAAACATTTTTAGAATATTTCAAATAATTTTAATTATTAGGAACAATCCCACTTTCTAGAACTAGTTATTTCAAACAAAAAAGCAACAATAAAAAAATAAACATTTTACAACAACAATATAAATTGTAAAAAAAAATTAATTTTTAATTTTATTTATTTTTTTTTAATATTATTTTAACGGTGAAAATTGCAATTAAACAAAATTTTAAATGTAATTTTTTTTTTAATACTTAGTTATTTAATAAATTAATTGAACATTGTTAACCAATACAGTTTTGTTAACATGTAATAATATAAATCAAATAATACAAACAGTTAAATAAATTCAATAAATTTAAATTTAAAATCAAAAAATTAAAAAAGACTTTGATTAACTTCGTAATTGGATTATGAATCAAATTAAAAAAAATAATAATAATTAAAAAAGGCCATAAGATTTCATGTAAATAAAACATATTTCTAAAAAAATCGCTTCAAAATAGAAACACATAAAATAAATAAGAGAATAAATTTATCAATCGATCAATAATTATTTGCGTTGTGTGTTTTTTTCGTATTCCATAAATTCAGTATGACGCTGTACCGGCCAAGAAGCAGAAACATCTATTACAAGCGCCAGCATTACACTAGATGTTAAAGAGGATTTCAGCGTTCTATGATAAGACTAGTGGGGGTATAAATTTAAGGTTGGGTGGTAAATTGGCTTGACAACTATAGTTTTATTGACATCAATCTAAAGTAGAAACATTGAAATCAATAATGGAATATGTTGTGGGACAAATGTCCACCTCTAGCACGTCAGCAGACGTCCAACTTTTTCACAAAAAAAGCATATTTTATAACAAAGTTTCACCGAATTATAACCTTCAGAGCGTCATTTGCTTATGGGTAGTTCACGTAGACCCGGTCTTTCAAATGGCAGCAGAGAAAAAAGTCTAGCGGTGTTAATTTACAAAAGCGACAAGATAATAACTCATGCAATAACCGTTTTGTTTTGGGTGGCTGTGTGGCTTTTGCCGCCGTGTTGCTGAAACCAAAGGCCACAAGAGTGTGATTTGTTTTACATCCGCGCCTGGCTATGTAGCCTTAATCAGATGGTGGACAAACCATTATACATAATTTGGAACGTCATGCTCGTCCTAGATAGCCGAAGACATAATTCTAAGCAACAGAAGCACCTAGTTGCAACTTGAATGATTCCAGGACAGGTCTGCAAACCATCACACCTTGCTAAAGACTTTCTAACTCCTGTCCACAACACATGTCAAGCATGCTCACTGGACTGGATCATTCACTTTGCGTGTCATTATCAGTGATATGATCCTGGCCACCATAATAACCATTATACTGTTATGGGGCCGCAAAACCACAACCACCACGATACTCCCATATAGGGGCCAACCTCAATGATCAGCCAGAGAACTATTATAAGTCTAAAGAGACAAATAATGAACTCCGCGGGCCACTGATCCCCGTTGAAATAAAGTGGAGCTTCCAGTTGTCTCCCTGTCTGACTTCAGGGGACTGGGCTCCCTTTTTCCCCCAGTTTCACAGATCTAGCTGGCTGTTACGTACTATAAAGACCATAAATGTGCCCCCAGGGGGGCCAAAGGCCACAAGAAGTTGGTCATCAATTTTTGGTGGCGCACAAAATTTACAGTGATGGCGCTTCCGTGCTCATTTTTGAATAAATATGGGACGATGCCGCCGCCTGACCAAAAACCACATGAAAACTAATCTTCGGATGTAATGAGTTATGGAGGACTTTTTGTGGATTTAGCCCTACATGCGACAAATTTGCTTGTTTACACAACGGTCCAAATAAAAAATAAGTTCATCACTAAAGATGATTTCATTCAAATTTTCAAATGGCCAATTCACAAACGTTCGATGAAAACAATGGATCGTATGCTTTAAGTCTTTGACGAGTTATACTTTAGAAGCATGTGGATAAAAATCTTTATACGGAATGTTGTGCAACATGTCTCTATCGATAAAATTTCCTACAGCGTTCTCACAAGGAGTTTGATTATAAAGAAAACTGCTCGAATTCAATGAAGTAATACAATAATATTTTTGCCATTTTTATAGTAAATTTTCACAATTAAAATCCTTTGCTTAAGAGTACAATTTTCTATATATAATATTTCCCAACTTTTTGCTAAACAAATGTCAAAGGATGCTCTGCAGTTTTTACATTAAATCATTCGGCAGACAATTTACTTTCTAACCCTAAATTTTTCCATTAGTTAGATGTATGAAATTTGGTGATACATTTTTTAGCACGTAATATTAATTGTCAAAATTTACTCCCCTGCAATCTTGATGGATCTCTTCGCCATCATGACATGTTTCTTCGGGGCTAAAAGGCGGCACCAGACACCTGGGATAGCAGGAGCCTGATACTGGAAGAGACTCGGGTTTCTTGGACATCGATCAGTGACTTATAAAGATAACTGGTACAACGGATACCAGTTGCCCGCAGGTCTACGACCCTATTCTGGTTGTTGGTGAGTCTCCGCGGAAAGCAACGTGGTGGCTGTGTTTTAAATCGGGTTGTGAAAAAAATTCCGAAAAGGTGTTAACGAAAAGAAAATAAAAGGACAAGTAAATATTCTAGTTGCGCTTATAACAGCACCAGGAGTTGGATAATCTTCAACTCTTAAGCAAAGAGTGGGGGCATGGCCCTGCTACCGTGCACTCAAAAATTGTAACTAAGGCATATATGCACCTAGTGTGTATGCGTCTTATGGCATCGGTGGACGCTTTTTCCTACACCCAGTGGTAAGACCACCATCGGATTATGGCCACATGGCTCTGTACCGATGAAAATTTTGTCACATTTTGTTAAAATTTACTATCAAAAGGTGAAAATTTTTTATATTTTTCAAAAAAAATTTCCTGAAGAAGCTTTCCACAGGAAAGCGAAATATTGAAAAAATAAAATCGTTAAATTATTTAAAAGACCGTTAAAAGATTAGTTCATATTTAATGATTACAAATCTTTATTTTTTATTTTGTTTTAGACCAGGAGTTGGATAGTCTTCGACTCTTCAGCAAGGAGTGAAGGCTGCGGCCTACTCCGGGCTTTTGATATTGCAACTAGGAGTGACCGGAGGATATACGTATCCGAAGGCCTTCTAGAGCAAGGATGGCGCTACATACCATCCACAGTGGTAATGATCCACCATTTGATTAGGGCCCACGGCCAGGTGCAGATGTAAATCTTATCACGTCTTTACGTTACATTAACTTGACCATAGTTTGATTATTAATAACATATTATGATTATAAATCTTTATTTTTTATTTTGTTAGCGATAGTTATAGAAATTTAGTTCACTACAACCATTTTCTGTGTAATAATCTCTCGACGCACGAATATAAAAATAATTTTGAAATGATTAAATTATTGTTATAGACAATACTTTGCTCACTGCAAACATATACTGCTGCCGAGGACGTAATATGTTAAGACACACCACCATGTTTGTTGGTGTCTTTTGGCTAAAATTTATGCAAAATAATTTAAGCAAATAGTGAACTCCCACAGTAACACTGCAACAACAATATCACGAACAATATTATAAAGTCACTATATTAGAAGCGAACAATAGAAATAATTATTGTAATTTTTCTTCAAATTCCTTCCTTTAAAATTCAAGTTTTGGCAGCCTTACAGAAGATGGTGTTCATGATAAAATAAATATAGAATATAAATACACAGACATATGTTATTTAAGGCAGTTGCTTCGTATATAGTTTTTGTTAACAATATGTGATATTTTATATATATGTAAGTATATATATATTTTTTTTATGCCACTTTCTGTGTTAAAGAAGTTTGTTCAATTCAAATACAACTTTTGGTGGACATAAAAATTTATCTAGCGTTGAAAATGCGCAAACAAATGATTTCAAATTAACTTGACTTATGAGTTGTAACAAGAACAGGCAGCTGTGTCCAATATAGATAAAATAGCAGAAACATTATATGTGTGTGTGTGTTGGTACATATGTATGTATACAATAAGGTAGGCATGCTTATACATGCATTTGTATATATCGGACACATATACGTTATTATCCTTTCAAACACATGTGTAGTTTAGGTTAGTGTAATTTAAAATAAATTAAGAAATTTTTGGAAATTTTGTATTAAAAAACACTGGGAATAATGTTTGCCATTCTTCTTCTAATTTAAATGTAGAATTTAAATAATGAGTTGAAATTTATATAAATGAAATTTCAGCCCAAGAAATTAGGAAAAAAAAGGAAAGCAAAAAAAACCCTAAAACATCAAAAAGATAAAACAAAGAACTGATTCTGATGACAACGCCTTGTCTGTCTGTTAGTCTATCACCAAGTTAACCAGGTTATTGTTGTTTTGTGTAAATTATTTTTTATCTGTAGAGTAGTTCTTTTTAATATTTTATATGGTTTGTAAATCCTGTATTCCCAAACAGGATATTAAAGGTTTTGGGTACAATAACTAACCGAGAATGAAATAAGTAAAAGGACATATTTCATTATGGCATCAAAGACACCTTCAATAAGATGTACGTTTGAGTGTGTATGTGTGGGGAGGTTTGTGCTTTTACAGAATAAAATGAAATATAAAATGTTTTGTTGTAGTTGTAAAGTGGCAAGGTGATTATTTAATTGGCTCTTACTAATCAGCCTGCCTGGCTGGCTGACAGAGGTTGTTTGTCTGGCTTCAATACATTTGGTATGTTTCGTCCAGGTTACTGTTAATAAGAATCCATGTTTGATAAGGTATATATATATATATATATATTTGCTTTTTATGATTTTAAGGTCTGTTGATAATATAAGTGAATGAACAGCAGGTTTCCAACATCGTATTGCTTAAAATGCTTAGTTTAGTTACAAATGAAATTTGAAACAACAAAACATAACAACAAAGCAGTTAGTTAAGCTTCAGTTATTTCTTAAAGAATACCTTAACAATTTTGCTTTAAAGGACAACTTTTCAGATAACAGCAGTGAGCATAAAAACATCGTTACAATATTAAAAAGTAAATTTTAGGTGATCCTTTTCATTTAATGTTCAGAAAATTTAAACTTTTAAATATTCGTTACTACTTTTAGTGGACTTTTAGATTTCCAAATAAAGGAATATTTTAATATTAAAATAGTATGTTTTATTAAAATAGTGTCTATTGTGTATTTAGAATTGTAGTTTAATTGTAGCTATAACAATGTTTTATTCAATAATATTTAATTATAACTATGAAACTATTGAGTGACTAATGTGAGTAGTAATTTTCTAATTTTCTAATTTTCGGTATTATATGTTGGGTTAATTAACTAATCTTCTTTAGCTAGGCTGAAGACCATTAATTAATCTATATATATATATATATATTAATTATATATATATATTTATATATATATATAAATAAATTAAGCCAAAAATAGGTGTTGCCAGTGTTTGACGAGATGCGCCGTCGGATTTTCACAGTAACTTCGTAATGGTCGTTCGCTAGTTTGTATCTTTGTTTCATGCGTTTACGCACAATAGTGCATTCACAGTGCGTGTTTGAAACAAGACAAATTTTTCCAAAAAATCAAAATTTTTTTCCATTGAATACTTTGAATCAATGTTTTGTATAAAATGAAATGTGTGTTTTCGTTTGTACGTTGCTGTGTGTGTGTATGTGCTTGCTCAGAATGCGACGGCAGTACAAATCGGAATATGTGCTCATGTTCATAGCAAGTGGATGTGCAAACAAATAGAGAATTTTGTTTTGCATATTTTGTTGTATTTTTTGCATGGGGATGTGTGTGTGTGTAATTTGCGTGTTCAATTGCAAAATGATCCATCAGCCGAACGTTTTTTAAAGCAATTGTTATATACTGAGAATGGCGCAATTCTAATTGACCCCACCACAAAAGTGATTATGCTTCCAGATAATTTTTGCCACTTTGCACTATCAAAACAAGAATTAGTCACAAACGTATTTCCCGGTATTGCATAAAATTTTAGAAACCATGATTGGTTGGGGGAAAGAGCTGTCTTAGCTGCAAAAAATGCAGATGTTTCGGATATTAATGTGACAATTTTCCGGAGAAATTTCTACTTAAAAATTGGTTGACTTTGTTACCAATCAAGACGATGCTGTAAATTATCCAGTCAAATTTTAAAATTCGCTTGAGTTATCTGGACTGCCACCCCACCGCCTACAAGTGAAAGTTGGTGTACCAATTATTTTGCTTAGAAATATCTGCCAGCCACGACTTTGCAATGGGACATGTTTAGTAGGGCGAGGATGTGTTAATACCACGCATTCTTATGATTCCTCCAGATTTGCTGTTTGATTTTAAACGGCTTCAGTTCCCCATACGTGTTGCTTTTGCAATGATCCCTGTTTTTTTAGCACGGCCAATTGTATGCATCATTTTCACGTGTTAATAAACCAACTGCTTTGTTTGTCTATACCGCGAGGCAAAACCAATCAAAGAATTTCGTATATGTAAAAAAATGAACACACAAAAATATTGAATTGTGAAAAAGATAAAATTTTTAAAAAAAAACATTAATTTTTTGGTGCACAAACAAAAGAACGCTGTAGAATAAAAACAAACCACAAATGACTTTTTTTTTTATAAAGAGAAGCAGCACATCAGGCAACAATGCCTATGTAGTCAAGTACCGTGCTACATTCTTTAGGAAAGGGATAGAGAATAGATGAAACAGGTGGTGAAAGTAGAAGGATAGTCGGAAATTAACTGCCGTATATAAGACAGCACAGCGACCAGTGACTATGCCTTCATCGCCGAGCAGCCCCACCGACAGTCAATTTTGTAGCGAAAAAACCAAGGTCTTCGTTGGGAATCGAACCCACAACCCCCATATTTACAAGCTAGTACACTACCTACTAGCCTACAGGGGCACTTGCAAAGCAGTCACGGGTACGCTAGTTATTTATAAAGCGGACAGTGAATATTAGAAATCATACAATATATTCAATAGCGGACCTTAACTCAACCAATAAAAAAATTAGTTCCAGTCAAATAAAGGGTTTTTTACCAAGAAGTTCGTTTTCTAAAATTTAAAATTTTTATTGTATTTCAAAAAGAAAAGTTCGGCAATTATGATTTCTGACAAATGTCCACCACGGCCACGCTGAATGATGTCGATTCTTTCATCAAAGTTTTTAATCATTTTTGAGCAAAATGGCGATCTTATTTCCGTTAATCACGACACGGATTTTGTGTTTTAAGGCTGAAATCGATTCAAGTGGCTCCGTATAAACTCTGTCCTTAACATAGCCCCACAAAAAATACAAGAAATATTTAAGTGGTGTTAAATCACCCGATCTGGCTGGCCACTTAACTGCTGATTGTCGTGAAATTAAGCGATCGGGAAATTCGGTTTGCAATAAATTGATCGTTTCATTGGCTGTGTAACATGTGACCACGTTCTGTTGAAACTACAAGTCGGTATCTACCATGCACCAGCGATATCTACATGGTTAGCATCACTCGATAGCGTGATCCATTAACCGTTACCAGCTTCGCCTTCGAAAAATAACGGCCCAATCACGCTTCCAGATCACTTAGCACACCATACAGTTACACGATGAGGATGCAAATGCTTCTCAATAATCGCTCTAGGATTTTCAGAAGCCCAAATGGGGCAATTTTGTTTAAAGACATACCCTAACAAGTGAAAATGGGCTTCGTCTGAAAAAATAACTTTTTCAGAAAAACCAGGCGATTGCTGTTGAATAAATTTAGCGAATTCGGCGATGTGAATGGTCCGTCGGCTTCAATTCCTGCACCAATTAAACCTGCAAAGTCAATCCTTATGCATGAGCTGGTTTTGGATAATACTAATTGTTGAGAACGTCTAGGAATCGACAAATTTGAGCCTGCCTTAATACTGTGGCTGACGATTGCGATGTTTTCAGTTGCACGACCCGGTCGAACAACTAAACTTTAACTAAGAAATTTTTAGTAGCCATTTCAGAAGGACGATTATGTTGTCCAAATATATCATGAATTGACCGAAATGTAACTTTAACAGAACCACCATTTTCATAGGGATTTTTAATTGTTTTAATGCGGTTTTCCTGTGAAATTGAATTCAGTGTAATAATTGCCAATGCATCGACTACGAATACATATGTCGAAAAAATAAATGTCAAAACTATCATGTTGTTGGTGTTGCTTGAAAAACAAACTTCTTATTGAAAAATCCGATGTAATTTAAAAAAATGTAAGATATCATTTCTTAATTTTTTTAAGTAGTTCCCTTTGTACTAACAAATCGTTTGACTACAGCCAGTAGCTCTCCAGTTTTTGAAATGATTGTAAAATAAGCATCTGTTACAGAACGGTGAACCTATATCCGGCCAGCTAACTTTATAAAGCACACCCTAAAATAAATAAATGTTTAAGTCCTTTAATTTGTGTCGCCAAAATATGTTATCGTCAGCTTATTTTGTATGGAAAGGGAGGATTGTTTCTTGTAAATTTCTCCGTTTAGTTAGTTTAATTAGTTAAGTAGCAGCGCAGACTATTTTCTTAAAAATAGTGTTAAAATTATTATTTTAGTTTTAGAAACAATTTCTTGAAGCACAAGCAAATTTGAAATAAATTTTAGTTTATTTTTCAATATTTTGTCACTCTATATTAAAATTGTATTTTAGTTTCAATATTTCACCACTTCATTGGGTGGTATTTTCAGAAAAAAAAAAACTTATAAACAATTCTTTTTGTTCTTCTTCATTTCAATTGTTGGTTACTTCAAACAATTTTTTTTTCTTTTCCTGAAGATGTCACCCAACGGTGTGGCGAAATATTTAAAATAAGAAAACAAAATTTATTTAATTTTTATATTGAGGCCTTAAGTTGGAAAAAATTTTTTATAAAACATTAAAACGCTCAATAAACTTAATTATAATTTGCTTAATTTTTAATTTCTGAAATTATTAGTTGAATAGTAATCAAAAAAAATTATTTTTTACTTCGGCTTAAGATCGCACATATTTTAGTTTTTCAATTAATGAAAAACAAAATATAATTTATTTAAGTCTTTGTGTTAATTTTTGAAGGAAACCAAAAAGCAATAGGACACTAACAAAATATAATACTGCATTGTCTGAATCGCTACATTTCTCTGCCTTGCAATTTGATAAATAAAAATACAACTTTTATTCATAATCAATCAAAATTAATTTAAACGAAGTCGACAAACAACTCAAAACGCACACTTATTTCTTCTTGCTTTCTGTTAAACAAATAAAGGGTGTTTTTTATAGAGGTATAGAACTTGGAAATGGAATAACCCCAATATGAATTTTTAAAATTGTTATGAAATTTACTTTATTCGAAAGATATTCTTCTTGCATATAACCGCCAGGGCTAGCTCGGATGTAGTATAATCTGGAAGATTTGTCGCCATATATCGACAATTGTCATAAACCAGCGACTTTACAAATCCCCACAGAAAATAATCTACCGGTATTAAATCCCACAATCTTTGAGGAAAATATACAGGCCCAAAACGTAAATCAGGGCGGTTAGCAAAGGTTTTCTTTGACAAATCAATTAAGCCAGGAGCTGTGTGACACGTTGCATTGTATTGTTGAACCCAGGTGCTGCATATATAGTTGTTTAATTGGTGAACCATTGTGACCATTGAATGTATTGTTCTGACCAGCATCATGTTTAAAAGACAACGGACCATAAAGCACACCAAAAAGTCAGTTTTTCTGTATATAACGGTGTCCTAACTTGAGTTATGTTTATTGAGGTATTCATTCAAATAAAGGTGAGCTTCATTGCTAAACGAAATTCACTCAAATCGGAATCAACGACAATCTTGATTGGGTGCAATTTGGGAGTGTTTTTCAGGCGTCAATATATTTATGTGAAAATGCCAAACCAAACTGAACTATAGTAAATCACTTTCCAGCTAACAAAATGGCTGCCAGTTAAAAAAGCGGTGCCTTACGTGTAATTTAAACCTAAATTTTTAAAATTAAAAAGCAATTTTTTTTTATATTATAACAAGTGTTTAATTTCTATTCGTTTTAGTAGTTTAAAATCTATTTTAATTTTTGTAAATTTTTAAATATTTTTTTTTTTAATATTTGTCCTTCACAGTAGTTAACTTCTAGATTGTACAGAATGTTTTATAATTTTTTCCATTGAAAGTGTCAAGTATTTGATATCAAGCGTAAAATAGATTTTTTTCTGTTGCTTTTGTATCTAAAACATTTTTTGTTTTGTATATTGAAAGAAGTTAGCAGGGTAGCGTTGCTACTGGATTTTTTTTTTCTTTCAAGGTCTCATAATTTTGTGGCAAATAAGATGTGGATATGATTGACTGACTACCACACTTTTAGTGTTTTATAATTTTTTTTTTAGATATTCATTTTGACTCAAAATTACTTTTTTTTTAAAGTTAGTCGTCTTCTTTTATTTTTCCTGAAATAAAATAAATCAATATTTTTCTATTTTTAAGTCTTAAATTGTTATTTGTCTCATAGGCGTTAAGCAATTGTTACCATAGTGATATTTTTCATGCAGAATCTTTTAATTTTAATTTTGTTATCATCTTTAAAATGTTTAGTGTAAATTTCAATATTGTGAGTAGGTAATTTTGAGATCTTTTGGCTTAGATTGAATGTAGAGAAAAGATAATAAAAGAAACAATTTAACAGCACTTTTCTTATTTTATAAGACCAAACTATTCTAATGAAAATTTTAATTGGTAAGAGCTGCTAGATAGGTCAATTGGCAGTGTGTTAGCCCATGTGCTGATGTACTTTATTTACCAATGAAGTTTATTTTTGGTATTAAGTTGTTAAGATTTCCTTCGCCGGTAAATGAAATACTGTTCTTATTTTTCTCTGTTCTTTATGGCTGTTATTGGCTTCGGGTAAACGCCGAACGCTTTCGATATGACGACGTCATTTTCAAGCCGTGGTCCAACTCGTACTTAGGAGTCAGTGTTAGCTTTTAGGTAAACCCTCTTCCGCCATCTTCAACCCCCCGGGGGCACATATATATGGTCTTTATAGAACTTCGACTATCTAGACACAGTGCAACTGGATGAAAAAGGGAGTCTAGTCCCCTGAAGTCAGCAGGGGTACAACTGGAAACTCCACTTTATTTCCACGGTAATCAGTAAGCCGCAGAGTTCGTTATTTGTCTCTTTAGACATTTAACTGTTCTCTGACTGATTATTGAGGTGGCCCTTTATGGGAGTATCGTGGTGGTTGTGGGTTCGCGGCCCCATATCAGGTCTTTTGTTTAATATGGTGGCCAGGATCATTTCGCCGTTAATGACACGCTAGGTAAATGATCCAGTCCAGTGAGCATGCTAGACATGTGTTCTGGACAGGAGTTGGAAAGTCTTCAACTCTTAAGCAAGGAGTGATGATTTGCAGCCCTGCTCTGGAATCATCGAAGTTGCAACTAGAAAGTTCTGTTGCATAGAATTATGGCTTCGGCTTTCTAGGACGAGCATGACGTTCCAAATTATGCAGTGGTTTGATCCACCATCTGATTAAGGCTTCATCGCCAGGCGCGGATGTAAATCTAATCACACGTTCCGCCATCTACATGGAAATTTCCATGCAACATCTCGGATTCAGACATGCATGATACGATTTACGTCAGTACTTATAGGTATAGCTACAGCTGTATAAGGCATAACCTGTCGGTGGATCATACCACTGTAGCTGAAATATAGCGTCACCCTCGCCCTAGGAAGTCTTCGCATATGTTTATCCTCCAGTCACTCCTAGTTGCAACTTCGAGAGCTCGGAGCAGACCAACACCCCGACGCTTTGCTAAAGAGTTGGAGACTACTTAACTCCTAGTCCAGAAAGCATGAAGCTTAATAAAATTTCAGAATACAACCACAATCATGCTCACTGAACCTGGACTATTCATTGTGAATGATCCAACCCGCACAACTCAAACGAGGGCCTGGAAATTACAACCACCACGATACTCCCAAAGGGCCAACCTCAATAATCAGTCAGAGAACAGCTAAAAGGCTAAAAAACCGAAAAGCTGAACTCCGGGGATTTATTGATACACGTGGATATAAAGTAGAATTGTTTAGCTAGCTCCTGCTAGCCTTTTAGGGGATTGTGCTCCCTTTTACTCTCGGTAACAAAAGTAATGATGGTGAGATTCTGTCAAAATATATCAATGTGCTTCCGTGGGGTGTCCAATCAGTACATGTAAAAATACTAATAAAAAAACACAAAATAACTCATTACTATAGATAAGGAGACATCATATGCGTCCTAAAACAAGACAACGCCGAACAAATTCTAGCAGACTTAAACACAATTTATAATAAAATTAAATACACAATGGCAAAAGAACAAGATAGAAATTTGGATTATCTGGACATCACAATAACACGAGGAACTGACTGTTTAACATATGATATCTATAGAAAACCAACCAAGACGGACACTATTTTCCACATCACCTCGAACCATCCTACCCAACAGAAATTAGCAGTATTTAGACATTTGATACACAGACTTAAGATAATCCCATTTACTCTAGATAAATACAACAAAGAACTCGACATAATTTACACTATATTTTTAATAACGGCTACAAACTTACTACTATCAAGAGACAATACAACAACAATACAACACTAAATATAGAAATAAAGAGGACACAGAAACAACCGCCATAATACAACGGCACAATTTTACTTACACAGGACCAGAAGTATAGAGACTAATTAACTTTTTTCACAAAAAAGGAATACTCACGGCATTAAAAACCGGCAACACTCTGAGACATAATCTCAGGGCAACGATAGAAACAACTGACCAATTTAGTTCCTGCGTAGTATACATTCTTACTTGTATGGGCAAACATACATATATAGGATAAACTGGACGAACACTAAAGACAAGATTTACAGAACACATACGCTCATAGAAGAGAAGACTACAACTTTGCATTGCACTTTGGCATTCACCGAAATACACCAAGGGAAATTGATAAATGTATGACATCGTAGCAAAAAAGGACGAAGACTAGACATTCTTGAAAACATGGAAAAACAAAAATTTTTAACACTGACATTATAAACGAACAGGTAAACACGAACTTAGACACTTTTTTCACAACACTAAAACTACGAACAAACGAAAAACACACTCAGAAGGACACATATACCTAGATAATGATAAAAAATGACGGAGGTATTGAAGGTTAAGCCTTACATAAAGTGCCAGTTGGCTGGCATTCTACCTCTATGAGTGGATACGACCTTAACCACAGAACTACCTTAACACGCACACTGACTCACTAGCATGAATTGGACCACGGCTTAGAAAATGATGTCTTCACATCGTTTACACCAAACGAACAACAGCTAGAAAGGACAGAGCGTGATTTGATTTACATCTGCACCGGCAATGAGCCATAATCAGATGGTGGTCAAACCACTATGTATGGTATGTAGCGCCATCATCGCCCTAGAAGGCCTTCGGATACGTATATCCTCCGGTCACTCCTAGTTGCAATTTCAAAAGCTCGAATTAGGTCGCAGCCTTCACTCCTTGCTAAAAAGTTGGAGATTTTCCAACTCCTGGCCCAGAACGTATGAAGCTTAATATAATTAAGAACACGACGGCATTCATACTCATTGAACCTGAACCATTCATTGTGTTCATTATGAATGATCCGACCCACAAACTATCACGAGGGTCTCGAAACACACAGCCACCATGATACTCCCATAAAGGGACCAACCTGAATAATCAGTCAAAGAACAGCTAATTATCTAAAGAGACAAATAGTGAACTTTGCGAGCGTACTGATTCCCGTGGAAATATGTGGATTGTCCAGATGGCTCCCACTAGCCTTTAAGGGGCCTGGACTCCCTTTTACCCCGCAAGACACCATTCTATTTGGAATAGTAGGTTCCCCCGGGGAGAAGCCACAAAGGACAGAGTGTGATTTGTTTTAAATCCGCGCCTGGCTATGTAGCCCTAATCAGATGTTGGACAAACCACTATACATAATTTGGAACGTCATGCTCGTCCTAGATAGCCGAAGGCATAATTCTAAGCAACAGAACCAACTAGTTGCAACTTTAATGATCCCAGGACAGGTTTGCAAACCATCACACCTTGCTAAAGAGTTGGAGACTTTCTAACTCCTGTCCAAAACACATGTCAAGCATTCTCACTGGACTGAATCATTCACTTTGCGTGTCATTATCAGTGAGATGATCCTGGCCACCATAATTTTCATTATTCCCTTATGGGGCCGCAAAACCACAACCACCACGATGCTCCCATATAGGGGCCAACCTCAATGATCAGCCAGAGAACTATTAAATGTCTAAAGAGACAAATAATGAACTCTGCGAGCTCACTGATCCCCGTGGAAATAAAGTGGAGTTTCCAGCTGTCTCCCTGTCTGACTTCAGGGGACTGGGCTCCCTTTTTCCCCCAGTTGCACAGGTCTCGATAGTCTATAAAGACCGATAAATGTGCCCCCGGGGGGGAATAAGCCAGTAAGGACATAGAGAAGTTCACTTTTGTTTAAATGCATACGTCAATAAACAAAATAGGCGTTTCTGGGATGATGATGATAGTCTTTCAGTGTATGCTGAGACATCATTGCATATGTAAAAACTGATTGTGTGGTGTTTTTTATGGGGTGGCGGATTTATTGTGTATATGGTAGGTGCCCCTGTAGGCTAGTAGGTAGTGTACTAGCTTGTCAGTATGGGGGTTGTGGGTTCGATTCCCAACAAAGAGCTTGGTTTTTTTCACTACAAAAATAAAAATTGACTGTCGGTTGGGCTGCTCAGCGATGAAGGCATAGTCACTGGTCGCTGTGCTGTCTTATATGCGGCAGTTAATTTCCGACTATCCTTCTACTTTCACCACTTGTTTCATCTATTTTTTATCCCTTTCCTAAAGAATGTAGCACGGTACTTAACTAAAATAGGCAGTGTTGCCTGAAGTGCTACTTCTCTTTACAAAAAAAAAAAAAAAAAAAATAATAATAATTTATGAATTTACTATGGGATTTAACTTTACAATGATGGATTACTTTACTTACATATTGCCCCTTAAGAAATTGATACTAAAAGCGTATTCAAATTGATATAGTCGTTAATTCGAATCAAATTATTTAATTTTTATTAAAAACCCAGTAACTGGATTAGGCATTTTGAAATGCTTGTTATTTTCTGCAGCCAGTATAAATAAGTATTATCTTTTTATAGGTCTTTTTAATTAAATTTAACACTTAAAAACTCAATATTTCGCTTTCCTTCTTCAGGAAATTAATTTTTATAAAACAAAAAATTTATAATATAATAAATAAATTAAAAAAAAATACTTTTAATATTAATAAATTTTAAACATTTCACTTACTTAAATTTAACTTTAAGTTTAAGGTTTTAAACTTTAAATGGATTAATTATACGATTATAAAAATTCATTAAATATTTCGTTAAAGAAAGGAATTCTCTTTCTTTCGCTTTATATTTGGAAGAAAATTAATATACACAAACCGATATATAATTTAAGCATGTATTCCACTTCAGTAATTAACATTTCAATTATTGTCTTTTAGGCCTCATAATTAAACTATAAAATACACAAGTGATAACAATATCATAAAATACGTACAAGCATACATACACACCCATACACATATAGTCAAAGTGAAATCTTACAGTCAACTTCTAAATAAGGAATGTCATGTTATAGATTTTGTGCTAATTATGTCATCATTATCACATACTCACCATGAAATATAACATTAATAAACACACATACACACGTATGCATACATACATACATAGAAAACATATTTATAATTTTGTAAAGGAAGATGAGAATAATAAATAACCTTCAAAGTGCTAAAGGAATTTTCTACATTTACGCAATTACTTACACATGCAAATAATTGTTAAAAGCTTAGGACTCATTATAAGATGCAATGCAGCATGTTGTATGAATACAACAAAAGTTGTTGCTGCTATTACAAAGGTGTTTTACATACGTACTCTCAAAGAGACACACACACTTATATATATACAAACTTACAGGTAAATTGTAGCTGTTGTACACAAGTGGAGATATTTTAATAGTAGGCCGTAACAATATTTCAATCAAAATTACTTCTTTACGGCTTGAGAGCTGGAAGTGAAACAGGAAGCAAAATTAATTTTACACATGCATGTCAGCCCTTAACATATACAAGTATGAGTGTAAATGTATATATATACATATGTGTGTGTGTATGTATATTGTGTGTTATATGTTTTAAGGAAGAAGAAATTAATAAATTGCTTTTAATTGTAGTGCAAAGACAAGGTGTTTAAAATTTCACTTTAAGCGAAATTATATTATAATTGTCGATATCACATACTTTCAAATCAGAATGCAATTATTGACACTTAAGTTAAGTTTTTCTTCTTTTTTTTAGCATTTAAACTTGTTGTTATTTTTATGACAGTTTACAGCACAGAGCTCATCAAAATGTGTAGAAGCCTGGTTTACTATTCCATAATTAAACGGTTAAGTAATTAAAAATGATAATTTTCAGATTTTCGGGAGAAACAAATGTTATATAACATATTCTGCTGTAACTGTTGAGTTTGAGTAAATAAGAAGAGTGTGAAATACCTCTTGAGGGAATAAAGAAAAGCAGTGAAATATCGCGCCTTTTCCTCGTCAGGTAACCGAATCATTCAAGTATAATGGGCTCTAGAGAACATTTATTTAATTAAAGCTATTAAACTATGTTACACAAAATGAGTTATCTTCATATTATGCAGCTATTTTATTAACAATTAACAAAAATCATTTAACTATAATGAACTCTCGAAAAAAATTTATTTAACTAAATCTAATAAAATATGCTACATAAAATTAAATCGAAATCATCTTCAAAGTATGCAATATTTTATCACGTAAATTTATATTCAAATAAAAATACTTTTCTCGAGAATTTGAGAGAAATCTTGTTAAATAATTTTAATTCAATGTGAAATTGGGTAGGATAGAGCTCATATAAATTAAATGGCGGTGCTGTCTTATTTTTTATCTAATTAACCCAAAACAACAACAACAACATACTACACTCAAATTCCATGAATTAAGATTAACAATAAGAAAATAAAAACAACTAACGCGCAGCAAGAAGACATATAGCCAAACAAATACGTAACAATGATAACAACGACATCTATATATAATACAATGAATTAAGAGCAAATATTAGAACCGCTCAAAACAAAATGTAAGGAATTCCTTTCTTGGGCAGTAGTGCAGTGTAATTGGGAACGTGCTCGAGTGAAGACACAAAAGCAGCTTTTAATCGTTCAAATGATATAGTTACCATCGTGTATTTCTGTGTGCATAAAAGTAAATAGCTCGCCTAAATATAACGTGCAATTCAATTCGAAGTTCCTAAAACTTGTATGAAATTATTTTTTACATTAAAATAACTCAACTAAAGATTTATTTAAGGAATAAACGTAATAATACAGTAATGCGGGGGGAACACGAAATACTGCCACCAAAAACCTGTTTTGTAGGCAGCCGAATGCTATAGCATCTTATTTAGATATACTTGTCTCAGAAATCTCACGATTACAATCGAATCTAGTAATGCCAGATCTCCATTATAAAGTAGATGTTCGCCCAGCTAGTTACACCAAGTTTCTCAATCGTTCTGAATATGTCTTGGAGTTTTAATGTAGTGACAGAATTTGAAACGGCAATTGTTGCCAATGACGAGTCTGTTGATTTATATCTTAAACCTACAGTGACATACAAGGAAGCTAGGGAGCAGCCTAAGCTGATTTTTCTGAAAAAAAATATGAGTTTTGAAGCGACTTTCATCATGTCTTAATCTGAGAAGATAAATCTAGTATTTCAACTCTACAAAAAACAATTCCTTTCGATAAATACAATGGTAACCCTTGTCTTGTGTATTGTTAGTCATTAGATCAAATAGAACAGATGGTGACATAGATTAATTGGTGCCCCTGTAGGCTAGTAGGTAGTGTACTAGCTTGTAAATATGGGGGTTGTGGGTTCGATTCTCAACGAAGACCTTGGTTTTTTCACTACAAAAATAAAAATTCACTGTCGGTGGGGCTGCTCAGCGATGAAGGCATGGTCACTCTGGTCGCTGTGGTGTCTTTATACGGCAGTTAATTTCCGACTATCCTTCTACTTTCACCACCTGTTTCATCTCTTTTCTATCCCTTTCCTAAAGAAAGTAGCATGGTACTTGACTAAATAGGCATTGTTGCCTGAAGTGCTACTTCTCTTTAAAAAAAAAAAAAAATTTCAGTATCTGGTCGTGTGGTGACGGTGGTTTTACCACTAGGTGAATACAATGAGTCTAACAATGCCTTCAAAGTGTATAACACACCAAGGGTGGTAATTGGAAAAGCACAGCACTTCTTGGTTCAGAGCCGTATGAAACTTTCATCGACCATAACATAAACAAAATTCTGTTGCAATGAAACAGCATATCGGATAGAAAAAAAGTTACACCTATCGAAGGTTTTTGGGTTTAAACCACAGCTACTACCAATAACCGGAAGAGAGACGTAACCCAGCAGACTATTAGTTCCCGTAGTACCAATTGGTCAGACCTCAAGGGTACTATTCTTCCAGTTTCGGATTCCGCTTAGCTTAGGTGACTAGAGCCGTCTTTTACTTTCAAAAGCTACATGTAAAGATGAGAAGGTATTTACTAGGCCTGCGGGGTTAATCAAATACATCAATTCTGTTCAGGAGCCTAGTACATCCCAATGTGTTTTCTTTAAAAAGCATTAAATTTATTTTTAAAATTTAAAATGCTATCAAGCCTAATAATATACTTTACTTATCACTTCTTTTTAAAAATTAGACCCAGTTTTAGCCAGAAAAAAATAAGAAATTTCTAAACTACGAATTGGCCCTTATAAGACAGTCACACCCAAACTGATCTTCTTTAGACTACAGTTAACAGCCTGCAATATTAATTTAATTGAAATAAAACCTATTAGAGTTTCTTAATATATCATACACAGAATTCTTCTTATTTTTACTTTAAATTTTTTCTTTGAGCTGGCTATCTTATAAACTCTCATTCTATGCCTTAACTCTTATTTTAATAAAATATTAATAGAATTACAAAAACTTTTATTACAAGTTTTCTTACTAAAATTCCTTAAAATATGCCATCTAAATTTAATTTAAGCTCAACCCCAAAGTATGCAATTGTTTTTACACTAAGCAGTTTGTATGAATATGCAGTACATTACTATTAATTTGGATAACAATTTTTCTATTTTTTCGTTTCTACTCTGCATTATTGTATACTGCAGTTCAGAGAATGACCACATTATATCTTTTACTGGTTGTAGCATAATATTTTTAAAGAGGTATTTTGAACATGTTTTTAAGATAACCAGCAAAACAAAAATAACAACAATGAACGATATTTTGCTAGGCCAGCAAACTAATGTAAGCCTAGTACTAGCAGCAGCATTATGTTAATGAGGGCAAGGGGAACGAAAAGCAAAGAAAAAAAAAATAAATAAGAAAAATGAGAACAAAATAAATGTAATGTAATGCAATGCAATGCACGAATATATTGTAGATTTTGGGGGAAACAGGAAACTTAAACAGTAGTTGTAATACTAGTTGTAGATATTGTCGCTAAAATATGTGCTTAAAAGTGTGTCTGCAACGTAATACAAATTGTAAGTTACAAAATCAGCGACATTGGCACGCCTACAAAACAGACAATGTTGTGGTTACATAAGCATGACAACGTCAGCACCATAACTAACCGTGGACCAAAAACAAAAAAAAAAAAAAAAACAAAAATACTAGCGAAAAAACTAAAGCAAGAGAAACAGTTACAACAGAATAACGAGTCATAGAAAAATAAAACATGAAAAATAACAAAATTTCATATCAAAGACACATACAAATTAACAAGTATTTTAGGAGGCCTTTTTAAATTTGAGAACCCATAACCCAACAGCTAGCAACCAATATGCTGAGCCTAACAACACACATCTAAAATTATACAGTATTCTTTTTTTTTTGGTAAATCTTTTTTTTTTGCTTACGCGCCTAAATGTAGGCAATGACACATAAACTTAAATGACACCCGAATTTATGCAACAACAAGCAAACAAATATAAAGAGTTACATATACACACTGAAAAATTACGCGAAATAAATGATCGCTTCAGTTTCAGTTTCAACTTCTACTTCAATTTCAATGTAATGAAATGTATTAAGTTGAATTTTCGAATGCCTGGCAATGAGTTGAGTTGGCAACGCGACATTTAATGAGATGTCGTTGAATGCTATCTATAAGCATATGCATATTTATGAGTGTGCGTGTAAGTGTGTAAATGTACATTAATGTATAAATGAATGTAGTGCGACCATGTCATGTTGTTATGTTTGGTCAGCTTGATGTGGGTCGGTCCTTTTTCTACTGTTGGTTGCTTGTTAATTTTAGCATTATATTTATTTTTCAGATTCAGATTCATTTTTTGCCTTCGTTGCTATTGCTGTTGCTGATGTTGTGTGCCCAAGTACAATTTTCATTTGCTGTTTTTCGTTTCTTTTTTGTTGTTGCGAATATTTTTGAAATGAAACGTTTGCAATTGACATAATGAGACTGTAATTGGAATTGTATGAAAGCGCCTTACCATATGCTCTGTCTATGTTTAACAATAGTTTAATTTAGAAGCTAAAAAGAAGAGAATTTATATTACGCCGGGCTTAGGCAGCAAATCCATCAACGTCAGACCTTAAACTAACACTACAATTGAAATTGTTCATATTTGATATTAAAAAGCACTCACACATCAGTTGTTTCTTTAAGGCAATGCGACGATTGCGATTGGCAGTTTTTAAATTATAAACTCTTGTATTAAATGTGCTGAATTAAGTGGCAAGTGATATTATAATCATCATTTCTAAGGACTAAGAGCATTTAAGCCTTGAATGCTTACCAGGATTTAAGAAAAGGTTCCTTTAATATAATGGGTCCGCAATTTAACGTTTTTTTTTCAACTAGTGCTTATTTCGTGAATGGTAACACTTAGCTCATGTTTGATTTGACAGATAATTAGTTTTACCCTTCCGCTGAACGAAAATGATTGTGTATACGCTTGAACAACGCTTCGCTAAGTGGGCCTGCGATCGACTTACAGAAGATTCCGATTTTGCAAAAACAAAAAAATCATCTTTTCAAATGAAGCTCATTGATCTTAGCGGGTATGTCAACAAGCAAAATTGTCGCATTTGGGGCATAGAAAACTCGCAGGCATACATTGAAAAGCCGACGCACCCAAAACGAGTCACTGTTTGGTGCGGATTTTGGTCCAGAGGCATAATTGGTCCATTTTTCAGGAGTGGCCGTCACATTAAATGGCGATCGTTATCGGGCCATGTTGAACGAATTTTTATTCACAAAAATTTAAGAGGAGGATATTGGCAACATTTGGTTTCAACAGAACGGCGCTACGTGCCATACAGCCAAAGCTGTGTAGTTTTGTTTATAGCTTTCAAAACTAAAAAAAAAGTTGTTTGGCGGACCCATTAAGTCTTAGCAAACTGTAAAGGCTGTTTTAAAAGTGTTCTAAAAAGACAAGTAGCAAGTCAGGCAACAATGCCTATTTAGTCAAGAACCGTGCTACATTCTTTAGGAAAGGGATAGAGAAGAGTGTGATTTGTTTTACATCCGCACCTGGCTATGTAGCCTTAATCAGATGGTGGACAAACCACTATTGTATAATTTGGAACGTCATACAGGCGTCCTAGGAAGCCGAAGACATAATTCTAAGCAAGAGAACCACCTAGTTGCAACTTTAATGATTCCAGGGCAGGGCTGCAAACCATCACACCTTGCTTAAGAGTTGGAGACTTTCCCACTCCTGTCCAGAACACCTGTCTAGCATGCTCACTGGACTGGATCATTCACTTAGGGTGTTATTAACAGCGAGATGATCCTGGCCACCATAATTTTCATAATTCCCTTATGGGGCCGCAAAACCACAACCACCACGATACTCCCATATAGGGGCCAACCTCAATGATTAGCCAGAGAACTATTATAATTCTAAAGAGACAAATAATTAACTCCGTGGGCCACTGATCCCCGTGGAAGTAAAGTGGAGCTTCCAGTTGACTCCCTGCCTGTCTTCAGGGGACTGGGCTCCCTTTTTCCCCCAGTTGCACAGATCTAGATCTAGCTGTTACGTACTATAAAGACCATAAATGTGCCCCCGGGGGGAGGGATAGAGAAGAGATGAGACAGGATAGGTACGGAAATTAACTGTCGTATAAGACAGCACAGTGACCATTGATCATGCCTTTATCACTGAGCAGCCCCGCCGACAGTCAATTTTTATTTTTGTAGTTAAAAACACCAAGTTTTTTGTTGGGAATCGAACCCACAACCCCCCGTCTTATAAGATAATACACTACCTATTAGCCTACAGATTATAGAGGTCGTTTAGAAACCAGCTTTAGCCAAAATTTATTTATTCCTGCCCTTAATTATTATTATTTTTTTTTTCACAAGAATCCCTGCATATCTTTTTTCTAATTTAAAGTGTATTGAGTTTGTTTTGTTAATAACCGCCGTGCAATAATTGAATTTTTATATAGTGAGAATGATACTTTGTGATTTTGTTTGCTCATTTATCAGTAGCATTGCGTCTGGTTAACTTTGTGCAAATCACTGTACAAACATGATGATGACGATGATGATGCATTTTTTTCTTTTTTTTTGATAAATCTTTTTTTTAGTTTCAATTTTAAAACGCTTTTTATTTGATTGTTGTTTGTGTTGGTTGGGAAATTTGTTAAAAGTATGAGTTTGACTCTTTAGGTTTTTTCTATGATCTCTTGTTTTTTTTTGTTGGTATTTTAAATCAATTGAGATGTTAAATAAACCGATGTGTCACCATGCGACATCAAAGTTTATTTGATTTTTCAATTATTTTGTAGAAAATTAGAGAGATGATTAAGTTAAATAAATAAGTTGAAAAAGAGTTTAGTTATTAAAGTCTACTTTTAGGGGAATATAACTAAATGTTTTCACGTATTTTATTTTTTATAATTTTTTTTAAACGATATTTTATCAGATATAAAATTTTGTTCTGATCCCAATGCGAGGCCTATCAAAAAAACGGAATCAAAGAAAAAATGTGGAGTGTACTGTTTTAAAGCCAATAGCTGACTTTAACATTCTTCTTCAATTTATGAATGTGTATGGTTAATCAGGTTCCAATATAAAGTTCCAATATTGTTGTTATTGGTTCTATACTATTAAAACTTTAAAATAACAAGAAAATTGTTAGATTAAAAGGTTAAAATGTTTTAATTATAAACGTATTGTTATGAATATATTTAGTTAAAGTTATTAAAAAAATTTTCTTTTAAAAAGTATTTAATATTGGATCTGTTTACGTTTTTAAAACTTTCTAAAAAATCTTATGAACACAAAACAACAGCAACATGCTACATTAAAATTTCATAAACTAAATTTAAAAATCAGAAAATAAAAACAACGAACATAGAACAAGAAAAATCACGGTGAAGTAGGTGCCTATATTAAATGTTGATAACATCCTTTATAGCTGATGTGTTAAATTAGAGTTTTCGAGTTAATGCTCGAGCTGCTCAAAATATAATAAAAGGGCTCCTTCTGTTGCGCAATACTTAAGTCTAATTGTATATTTTGTCAAGTGACGATACAACAGTAGATGGAGTTAGTTTAGTGAAGACAGGAGCTTTTAGGGGTTAAAGTGTTCAGGTATATAAAAATGGAGGCTACTTCACAGGCTAAAAACGTGAAACTATGCGCTTGTCAACGGTTTCCTTCAATAAATCGATTGTGACTGTGTGAGCTGTGTGACATATTGCGCCGTATTTATGAAACTACAGCTCCTGCATATAATGGTTGTTCAGTTGATGTACAAAAAAGTTAGCAATCTATAGTGACCAATCTATGGTGACCATTGATTATAACGTTCTGGCCAGCATTGTTCTTAAGAAAGTATAGACTAATGATTCCAACCCCCCATTAAGTACATCAAACAGTCAGTTTTTCTGAATGTTACATCTCAACCTACACGAGGGTTATCAACTCTCTAAATACGGTAGTATTATTTATTGATGTAGCCATTCAAACAGAAGAGAGCTTCATTGATAAGCCGGGATCAACGGCAATATTTACAATTTTTAAGCGTTTTTCAGCCATGAATGGACTCATGATGAAATTTCAAACCGAACTAAACAGTTAAAAAATGGTGATAAAAATAGCCTTCTGCATTTTTTTTTGTTACTTTTAGTTTTTTTATTAAAATTTTTTTATATTGCTGTTTGTTTTTAGTTGCCTGATAAAAACATTTATTTATTTATTTATTACTAAATATTATAAAAAGTAAATTTATAGAATATTATTAACAGGCGCCGGGTGACAAGACAATTTGCGCAAGAATATTAAACATAATATACAACAAAAACAAATTAGATAGTATAAAACTGAAAAACCAGTAGGACCTGAAATATTCAATAACAACAGAAAAATAAAAAGTGAGATCGAAAACTATATAATGAAAAAAGAAAAAATCGAAAGATTATTCTAGAAATAAATAATGATGTGAGAATAAAAAATGTAGAAAATTATATATATTCAAAATTTGTATAACAAAAATGTTTCTAGACAGTGGTTTCAAACATTCCGAATGCCATGACGTTCCAGGGAATGCCATATTTTAGGAAGTTTTTTTTCGGTTGAGCAGTCGAGAAGTTTATAGAATATTATTAACAGGCGCCGGGTGACAAGACAATTTGCGCAAGAATATTAAACATAATATACAACAAAAACAAATTAGATAGTATAAAACTGAAAAACCAGTAGGACCTGAAATATTCAATAACAACAGAAAAATAAAAAGTGAGATCGAAAACTATATAATGAAAAAAGAAAAAATCGAAAGATTATTCTAGAAATAAATAATGATGTGAGAATAAAAAATGTAGAAAATTATATATATTCAAAATTTGTATAACAAAAATGTTTCTAGACAGTGGTTTCAAACATTCCGAATGCCATGACGTTCCAGGGAATGCCATATTTTAGGAAGTTTTTTTTCGGTTGAGCAGTCGAGAAGTTTCTCGATTGGCAAATCAGCCTTTCAGTTTGGATATTCCGAAAGGATATGCACAACCGTGGGAGTCTCATTACAGAAACTGCATAGAGCTGGGTTGCATCTGTTGTAGTTATGTTGCGTCGTAAAAAGAGTTTTCCCTATCCTTAAACGACCAAGCGCGATGTACTGCGTACGTGTGAGAATATTGCTGTACTTTGGCCTTTTGGCCACTTGATTCTGTTGCCTTTGAAAATTCTTGAAGGGGTTTGACAAAGCTTTAGGGAAGCACGGTACATCATATATTTCATTCACCTTTAAAGCATTAAATTTTTTAAAATTAGAGTTTTTAGGTAATTCAGTTCGAAAACTTTCAACCAAGACCTTAATAGAAAATGTATTTATACCAAACGTTTTAGCCATACTTTGATTACATGAGAATAAACTCAATACTTATAATTAGTTATACTATAATATGGTTGTTGAAGTTTGAAAAACAAAATCTCCAACCCTGGCTCATTTTTTGAAAGCTACTGACGTCTAAGGGGCGCTGTAATCATCAAGATTTAAATTCGTTAAGAATTTCTTTGTATTTTTGACATTCAAATTCGTTGTCGATGTAATTAAATCAGATTTTACGCGCCAGCAAAATATAAAATTTTGCAATAATTAACTTTGTAGTCAAGTAAGAAAAAATTTATTAATAAGGAATTTATATCGAAACTTGTGGTTCCGCTTTTGGTTTGTTTGGGTGAAAACAGCCATTTGGAAGCCATCAATATCCCCCACATTTTTAATGGTTATAACATATAACATTATTTTATGCTTTATTTATAACAAGATAAAACTTGCGGTTGCGGTGGAAGTTTTAGCAATATAATATTTATTTCAAACTAATCATATCATATTGGGCATTTTGTAATCACAAACTTTTATTGAATAAACTATTGTTAAAAACAATCATAATTTGTTCACTGTTATAAATAATTGTTACAAAGATTATAGAATGGTTCTTGTATTTAAAACAAAGTATTTCTAAAAATACCATGATTTATTTGTATTAAAAATAACATTTGTTATAAAAACACTTTTCTTTATTTCACATAAATATTCTACATAAACTCTTATAAGCATTTCTGAAGTGATATTTTCGTTATCAAATATTTTGTTTATTTCTTCTAAATTTTAATTTGGCACAGCTTTTTTGTTATTTTAATAAAATCTTTTATATTTAAACTAATGTAAAATATTGTAGTACTTCAATTTATTCTGTGGATATCACAAGGATGCAATAGTTCACAAAATTATTGTTGCGGGAAACATAAAATAGTTCTTTTGTTTATTGCATAAATCTGTTTGAACTGGGAGATTATAACGCAATATATTTTATCATATAGTTCATGTATCATTAATTTACTGAATACTTCTTAGCGAAACTAAAACTTAATAAAAGAAGATTTGATTTCTGATATGAATTAAATTCAATAGAAGACAAACAATGGTCCTAATAGCCATTAATTAAGAGACATATTCTTCTTCATTTAATTCTTCTTCATTTAATTTCTGTATTTCTATATAGTATATAGGTATTGGCGGTCATTATGAATGTCGTCTTTAAATGAAAGCTATTTTACGGGCATTGTTCTTTTTATACAATGCTATGTAAATTTTTTAAACATTTTCTTTCAGTTTAGTAAATATTATTATTACGAGGGCTGCTATTTATATTTCTGGCCTGCTAACTCTGACTGTTGCTAGGCACCGGCTGATGTTTCCAGTGCAACCTTCATATAGTTAAACATAAGCTCAACCAAAACATTTTATTTTATTGTTGTTAGTGATAGCAGGTTAAAAAAGTGATCTTAGGAGAAAATGGAATTAACTCGTGAACATTTTCGTGCAATACTTTTTTATAACTTTCGACGTGGCCTGACACGACAACAGTGCACAAATGAACTTAATTCCTTATATGGTATTGAAGCACCTTCTTACAGCACCATTAAAAACTGGTATAACGAATTCAATCGTGGCCGACAATCATTCCAGGACGAATCAACGGTTGTTGTGCCAGAAAACATCGCAGCTGTGCATGAGCTGATACAGCATGATCGTTATGTAACATATCGCGAGATTGAGGCATCTGTAGGGATTAGTATGACAAGCATCAATAAGATCTTGCATGAACATTTGCATGTGAAAAAGGTTTGTTCACGGATGCTCGTGTTGATTGGTGCAAGCAAAATGTTGCAGAAATTCGCTCAAGGTTCATCAAAAGCAGTTTATAATATCTGCACAGGTGACGAATCATTGATATACTCATATGATCCTGAAACAAAACAGCAATCCACCGTATGGGTCTTTCAAGACGAGCGAAATCTCACCAAAGTTGTTCGTGGAAGAAGCACATCAAAGTAAATGGTTGCCTGTTTCTTCGGCATTACCGGTCATGTGGCGACTGTGCCATTACAGCAACGTAAGATTGTTAATTCGGCATGGTAAACCAGTATTTGTTTGCCAGAAGTCTTTGAGAAACTTCGGAAAAAGTCAAAGAAAAGACGTATCATTCTGCATCACGATAATGCGAGCTGTCACCGATCGGCTGCAACAATGGAGTTTTTGACAGGGCAAAACATTGAATTGATGGGTCATCCGCCGTACAGCCCTGACTTGGCACCTAATGACTTCTTTTTGTTTCCGAACATCAAAAAAAAACTACGTGGACAACGGTTTTCTACACCTGAAGAAGCAGTTTCTGCATTCAAAACCCATGTTTTAGAAGTACCTAAATCGGAGTGGAAAAAGTGCTTTGAAAATTGGTTCCAACGCATGCAAGAGTCTATAAATCTTCATGGAGAATATTTTGAAAAACAAAAAAATAGATTTTGTCTTTAAATGCTTGTGTTTTCATCCTTAGGCCACAAATATAAATAGCAGCTCTCGTATTATTAATTTATTTAATCTTAAAGAAATAAATTCTAAGACTCAATCTGATTTTAGAGCACTAGCTACGTTGGTCATCAGCTCAGTTTGTTAAATAAATTATAATAATTCAATATAATAAATTTTCTTTAAGGCTTTTTTTCTTTGTTAAACATTTTCAATAGTTTATGATTTCTAAGTTTTTATTAAAATTGTACAATTCAAAATTAAGTTTGTAAAATAATTTTATTTTATTCTTTTAGAAAATTACTCTGAAATGTGGTAAGGTTGCCTGAAGCATATCACTACAAACAATAATTTATACTACACTTCTTAGCAGATGGATAAATAAAAATAACTTTTGATCATTTATTAAACTGACCCTCACCTTCTTTAATATTTACAGAAAATTTAAATATTTAGAGAAAATTAAGCCCCACAAATACGTGTACAAAAATCAAACGGGAAAAAAGAAGATTTTATAAAGAGGCAAGTCTAGAAAAACCTTCTTCAAAATTAATGATGTGCCATATTGACAAGATTTGAAGTGATGAACTGAGCTAAACAAACGTGGCAAATGAACATCAAGAGATAAATAATTTTTAATCAAACCTTCTAAATATCTGGCATTATAATATGAACCTCAAAATGAAATTGTTAAAGAAAAAATTTTGATTTCTTTATTGTCAGTAGCCAAAGTGTGATGAGTACACAACACGTTTGTTTGAAGGCTCTCGAGAAACTCAAAATTGCAAAAAAAAAGTACCGAATGAATAAAGAAAAAAGACAAATGAATAAAAGATTTGTTATATAGTTTTGTTGTTGTCATACACACCCTCCTATACCAAGATTTTGGAACATAGATAAATACATTGCTTTATGCTCTATGTATATGTGTGTGTGTATTGTAATAATTTGAACATAATAAATTTTACATTTAAAAATCATTATTAAGTGTTTGTCTTCGTTTCCTTGTTTTCTATTTGATTATTTTCTTTTCCAGCTTCTCAAAGGCAAACACCCACTATGTGTCGTCATGTTTGCAAAATGAGAAATTTATTGAAAGCCAATACTGCTATCAAAAGTTAAGGCAACACTGTTTATAATATATGTCCTGTTCAAAGCTTTTCCTTATAGGAATATGGACGACGTATCTATGGATATATGGATATCTTGCCAAATATGCTGCTATCTATATGCAAATGAAGAAAGTATTTGATAATAATTGGCTTTTTTTAAGATATTATTTCAATAAAAATATTTAAGTAAATCTGCAAGATTCCTTTAAATAAAAATATTTTATGATATTCTCATAAAATACTTATTGTTCAAAAACTTTTTGTACTACTGTGGGGGAAAGCATATCCATATGGCCATTTCACTACTGTTCATATAGCTCATAACTGGATTTTATCCCAAATTCTGTATAAAAACTAAGGAATCTTATACCTCAACCCAAATTGATTAAATAAGAATTTTATGGACACACAATACACCAATAATTACCTTACCAAAACTCAAAAATAAAAATTTCGAAATATTATATGTTTATGTTTAAAGGAATGTAACATAAATTAACATAAATTAACCTAAAAATGTTTGATTGTTTATTAAAAACATTTAAAATAATATCACCAGATATAAAACTTAGTTCGATTTAAAGTTATATTTTACAGTTGTGAAGTTATAAATAGTAACTACAGAATTATGTTCGTTGTGATTAAAATGAAAATATATAGAAAAGTAACAAAATCGCTGCCCCAGCTAGTCTTACGAGGCTTGCTGTGTTTTATTTTATATGACTGTCAAAATTTTCATTTACAGAGTTAAAGCTTGAGCTGAGCTATCTAATAGCATTATCTTAGGTTTTAATTACATGGTTGTAAACACACTATTATTATTAAGCATAATATTATTATTGTTATTGAAACCATATCATCAAAACGTTGTTAATTCTAACCATACTATTTGTTAATTATATTCATATTATAATACAATATATTATAATACAATAAATTCATATTATAATACTATTATAATATTATAAGAAATTTTATAACTTTTTTTGCTTTTAATAAGAATTTCTTTTATCGTGAAAAAATTATTGTTGAAAGAAATTTATTTATAGCAACTAGTTATCATTACAGAAAGCATAATATGATTCCTGTGAATATATTAACACTAAGTTTTTTCTGTATGTGACAATGAAATAGTCTAGCAAGTCAAACTCTGCCTTATAGTTTTAATTTTTTGCACATATATTGTCAGCCTGATTGGAAAATATTCACGGAGACTATTATACAAAGAGGTTGTTTTTTTGTTGTTGTTCCGACCAATACTCATGGGATGACCCCTACTAATGCAATGCATTGTACCAGAACTAGGAAATTAGGTTAAGGGAAGGAGGAAAGTGGGGGTAGTATTTGTGGATATTCGATTTAAATTTTCCTAGATTGAAAGTGACAGGACCTCTGGAGGGAGTTTATACCACATACGAACTGTTCTGCTAAATAAAGAATTTTCCCTGTAATGCGTAGTGTGATTCACTGGCCCGACTAAAAATGGACACTCTCTCAATGGCAATCGAGTCAAACGAGTTTCCCTAATTTCGTTAGAGTACTTACCATTGTGATAACGATAAAACAGTGCAATACAACCTTCATGGCGTCGTTGCTCTAGGGAATCAATAGAGTTAGATATCCTTCCATCCCCTTGGATCTTCGGATGGATACAGCTGGTATAAATAGTACAAAGATCGGATGGAGTGAAGTATCTCTTACACCGTTTTAGAAAACCGAGGAACTTCTTTAGAAACTTGAAAAAAGTATTTAGTCCATCGAATATCACGCTGAATTTTCATGCCAAGACTATTAAGAGTATCCAATTCCATAATATCTATATCACCCATAGTACCAGATGCAGCATCATTTCCGAACACAGATCTATTCGCACAACCCCATTCGGAGATCGCCATCAGATCGTGATTGAGCGTATCATTCATGTTCCACTGTTTGGAACTCACCTCCAACTGGTTCGGCCTATTACGAAATTAAGACGAACGACCAATGGTGTTGACATCTGCGAAAGAGTATGCATTTAGAAAAATAAGAAATAGGGTAGAAGAAAAAGCGGGGCCTTGTGGAACCCCCGGCTTAATTTTGATCTTGTCTGATGAAGTAGCATCTATGACAACTCGTATGACAGTCGGCCACGGACGGTCATCGAAGAAGATGAATTGATCAAAGTGAACACACCTCAGGCGTTCAGAACCCCCTGGAAACCAAATATTTCGTGGCAAATTGTATTAAATCCCACAAATTGAAGTAAAGTTGGACACAGTGTAAAAAGGTCACATATATAATGATAGACCTTCTGTCATCACTAATGTATTTTTGAACACTCTTGTCCCCTTTTCTTTGCAGACATTTTGCTGACACCTTACAGCGATTTACTTTGCAAGTAACACCCAGAGTTTATTATTGCTTTTGTTGTTGGCTACATGTCTAGCTGTATGTGTTAATATGTCTGTGTACGTGTATCCTCTCGTACATCCTCTTATTGCTAACAACAAGAAAATTAATGATTGATTTCCGTTTTTCATTACAAACAAAAAAAAAACTAAATTATTTCAAATTTTCTTACATTTCAAGTCAAAGTCTCTTCGAAGATTTAAAAATATTTGAATTCTTTTGGGGTTTGCCATAAAAATGTAGTGACCCACTCCAGGCCAAATAAATACAGAAGTTTACCATGACATTTCGTTGAGATGTACGTTGGCTGTTTTGGTTGCCTTGACTTTGCTTATATTACAGAGTCAAGTTATTCATGTGTTATTTCATTTAGTTTTATTTCATTTATTAATAAATTCTCTATTCATTTATCAGAGCATCCGTTTTTCAAATTTTCCCTGTTGCTGGATATAATTTTGATTTGTTTGTAGCATTTTTAACTTTAGAAAGGAAATAGGCTGGATGTTGAAGTCTTAGTAATAGATACATTGACTCTTGCTACTGTTTCTCTTGCAACTGATGATAGCAAATTTTTCAAAGCTCATACTATTTCTTAAGATTTTGCCACAGTCACTTGGTGTTAAATCAATTATTTCTTAAATATTTTTTTTGTTGGAAGTTTATGAATGTAGAAACAAAATAATATTTGCTTTTATTTAAACCAAATTTGATTAATGTTTAAGAGGAGAAAATTTTTAATTAAAATCGAATTTTTTAATTAAAATAAAATTCAATGTGAGAGGGCAACAATTGCAGGGAAAATATTTACATTATTACAAATAAAAAGGGACAAGCAAAATAGTTTGACATTTTATTGTAAAATATTTAAGTGCTGATTTTGTATATCAAGTTCATCGCGTTTAATTTTTATCCTGCTTTTGTTGGTTTAAATGTTATTTTACCAGTTTTCATAGCGCTTTCTGCATCTTTTCGAAGACAGTTCCATCCAAAGCCTTTTTTATCTCTTAATAATTATTAAGGTGACAAGTTTAGTGCCGATAGAAGCCCTAGTAAGCCAGATAAGCCTTAACATTTAGCGAATATTACAAAAATTTTTAAGAGCTGCTTCCAGAACGTTCAAGAATTTTTCAACTTTAAAATTGGAATTTTTAAGAGATGTACGGAATAAAATAGGTCCCTTGAAATAAGCTTCAGGCGACTCCTGTGATTCAGGTCCTACCCTATAATGGCTTGTAAGTTCAGAAATATACAGAAAAATAGTATAATTGTCAGCAGTCTTAAAAAGACATTTTTAAGCAGGCTGTGCTATCTTCCAGTAAATACGCGTCGAAATGAATGGGCTACACAAAGCGAGAAAAATTTCTGAAGAAACTTCTACAAATTTCTTTAATATTTAAATTGTTATAACGAGAGCACAATGTCACTTGTGTTGCAACATACTTTACTTATTGAACTTAATATAATTTGCCATTTACTTTGTAATATAACAATAAAGGTATCATAAGATTTAAAAGATTGGTCAGGCCTTAGTGGCGATAAACACATTTTTAAACTCTGATAACCTTTTTATAAAAAAAAATTCATTTTATCCGCCATAATTTCTCTATAACAAAGATTCATCAGACATAATTTTTTCATAGGAAATTATTATCAGTCGTTATTTTTATACAACAAATTTTCATGTTTTAATTTTTCTATAAAAAATATAATGTCATAAATTTTCTATTAGAAGAAATCAGCTGTTATATACAAAACAAAAAACAAAAAAAAATAATCAGCCATAATTTTTTATGGAAGAATGTCATCAGCTATAATTTTTCCAGAGATTCTATAATTTTTCTATAGAAATATGCCATCTACCATAATTTTTCTATAGAAAAAGGCCATCTACAATAATATAGAAAAGTATCATCAACCATAATTTTATAGAAACATGTTATCAGCCATCATTTTTCTATCGAAAAATAACGTCAGTCATAATGTTGTCAGCTTAATTTTTCAAAAGAATGTCATCAGTCATAATTTTTCTATAGAATAGCCATAATTTTTCTATCGAAAAATGGCATCGATTATAATTTTTCTATAGAAAAATGTCATCGATTATAATTTTTCTATAGATAAATGTCATCGATTATAATTTTTCTATAGAAAAATGTCATCGATTATAATTTTTCTATAGAGAAATGTCATCTGTCATAATTTTTCTATAGCAAAAAGTTTCAGTCATAACTTTTCTATAGAAAAATGTCATCTGTCATAATTGCTATATAAAAAAATGTCATCAGTCATATGTTTTCTATAGAAATTTGTCATCGTTTAAAAATTTTGTATGGAATCAGTCCTAATTTTTCTACAAAAAAATGTCTTTCTAAAAAAAACATCAAAAATGTCATCAGTCCTAATTTTTATACAAAAAAAGTACTCTCTATAAGAAATAATAACAAAAGTCATCAGTCAAAATTTTTCTGCAGAAAAATTTAATCTGCCCTTGAAAAATAAAATTGCTAAATCGGGTCAGGAATAAATGAACTCTGGAGGCGCAAACATAAAAAGGGAGAGACAGCCAATTGAAAAAAATTATGGTTATATTTAGCAATGTTAATATTATATTAATAAAAAATATTGTTTCGATAGCAATAATTTAGTAAAAAATTTAAAATATCATGCAACTGTAAGATATTGCGTTAAGACTACTGCTATATCAGCCTTGTTAGGTTTTAATAATTAAATCAAATATGTTAAACTTAATATAAATTTAAAAAAATAAGGCTTTTAACAGAAATTTTATCGCCAAGAATTTGCTGATTGTATGTGTGATATATTTTGGTGGCATCTGAGATTTTCAAAAACATTGCTGTAAAATACTGTAAAATTTTATTCGTATAATGTTGAAAATTAGAACCCGTTTCTTAAATAATTTTGTATTGTGTAAAACATAAAATCTCTTAAGTCTAAGACAGCTATATCTTTACAGTCATCATTTGTGTGGTTCTATTTTTTATTTGTTTTCTAAGTTCCCTTTCAATAATTGAAATGTATTTAAACAATTAAATAATTAAAGCTTGACGTACTTTTATAGGCCACTCATTTCTAATAGTAGAAAAACCTCTTAAATAAAAATAGAAAGTGGTGAAGTTATTCAATTAAGAAATTAATCAAATTTGTAGAAATCAAACAACAACAACAAAAAGAAGACTTCGAAATGATTTATATCACTACAATCCGAAAACACATGTGAAATATAAAACGAAACCTTGAAAAAACTGCAAATAAAATATTGAGAACATAAATCAAACTCTAAGAAAACAAGCAACGTTTTCTTTTAGCAAACAATGAAACAAAAAAAAAATGTTGCGCCTAAGCCTTAGCACAAACCACATATTGGACTTAAGGGAAATTGTTAGCTTTCTGTCTACAACTTCCGCATTTATTTCTCGTTAGATATTTTTTTCTTTTTTTTGTTAGAAATCTAAACACGTTTTCTTAAGCCAAAATAAACATACGTTTAGAATTTTCACTTATACAGTCGCAGGCACATTACATACACAGACACATGCACAGAATAAAACAAATTGTTTTTTGAACTGGTGAACAAACAATACATTCACACTTTCTAACGGTTATAGATCATATTGCGGATAAAAAAAAATGTATTGCATGTGGCTAATAGGAGGGAGAACTAAAGCCTTTTTCGTTAAAAGTCCAACAAAATATTTATGCCATAAATCATGAAGTCGTGTATTTGGCCAAAAGAAAAGCAAAGATTCGTTTGAGTATCATGTGAAATTAAAGAAAAAACCCAAGTGGAAGGTCACATTCTTGAACGTTTTTCTTTAGTTTCACATGCGTAGAAATTTTGGTAAAGGAGTGTTTAAAACAAGTAAATTTGTAACATTTCAACACGTTTTCGTCGAACCTTTAAAAATATTTCAGAGTAAATTTTATGCTTGAATTTTTTAATTTTATTTAAAAAAAATTGTTTGTAGATTTTTTCTTTGCTTAAAAAACTTGAAGTTTTCATTTTTTATTATTTTTTTAATTTATTAAAGAAAATAGTTTTTGTATGCAAAAAAATAATTTTTCCTCTATAAAAGTTTGAGTTTGAGTTGGGATATTAAAAAATATTTTACTGTTAAGTTAAAGTATTTAATAAAATTTTAAATCTGTATATATTTTTACACTCTAAAAAATAACTAAATAAATTAAATTAAACTGCCTCAAAGAAATTAAAAAAAAATTTTTTTGTTCTTTAGTTTAAGAGCTTTTAGTTGAACGAACTTTTGTGTCGAATAAAAAAAATATTTGAAATACTTAATCAAATGAGAGCTATTTGAAACTGTCTTGGTTGGTTAAGGGAAATTAGGGACTGTGTGATTCGATTTACATCCGCACCTGGCCATGAAGCCTTAACCACTGCATGATTTGGAACGTCATGCTCGTCCTAGAAGCTATAATTCTATGCAACAGAAACCTTCTAGTTGCAACTTTATTGATTCCAGAGCAGGGCTGCAAATCATCACACCTTGCTAAAGAGTTGGAGACTTTCCAACTCCTGTCCAGAACACATGTCTTGCATGCTCACTGGACTGCATCATTCACCTAGCGTGTCATTAACGGCGAAATGATCCTGGCCACCATAATAACCATTATACTCTTATGGGGTCGCGAAACCATAACCACCACGATACTCCCATATAGGGGCCAACCTCAATAATCAGTCAGAGAACTATTAAATGTCTAAAGAGACAAATAATGAACTCTGCGGCTTACTGATTCCCGTGGAAATAAAGTGGAGTTTCCAGTTGACTCCCTGCCTGTCTTCTGGGGACTGAGCTCCCTTTTCCCCAGTTGCACTGTGTCTAGATAGTGGAATTCTATAAAGACCATATTTATGTGCCCGCGGGGTGGGGGGAATTAGGGACTATATTACTCATCACTAAGCACATATATTTCCGTAAATCCAGGCTTGTATCTGTTTCAGTTTAGTTTAATCATGAATATTATTACTGCTGCTGTAAAGGGGTCAATCACGATTTTATAAAGTGCATCTTTTTTCAAAAATTAAAATTTCTGTTAAAGTAAGTATGCGAAAGCAATTTTCCAAAAATTCTAAGAAAGTCTTTTAATTAAAATACAAATTTTTATTAAAATTGAAGCTAAGATACGGGATATGTGCTTTTTTTAAATTAGAATTTCAGAAATGGCAGCAAAATCATGGTATCTCCGTAATGGGATGAGTATAAAAATTAATATTACTGAGCTCCCCTTCCCCCTGGGGGCACATTTATCAGTCTTTATTGGATTACTCAACCATCTAGACTTGTGCTCCTGGGTGCATAAGGGAGCCCAGTCCCCTGCAGGCAGCAGGGATCAACTGGAAACTCCACGTTATTTCTACGGGAATCAGTAAGCCCCAGAGTTTCTTTGCCTAATTATTGAGGTCGGCCCTTGGGGAGTATAGTGGTGGTTGTGGTTCCGCGGCCCCCATGAATTTGATTAGGGGGCCAGGATCATCTCGCCTTTAATAACACCAACGGGTGAATGATCCGGATCCAGTGAGCATGCTAGTCATGTGTTCTGGACCAGGAGTTGGATAGTCTCCAACTCTTCAGCAAGGATAGTGATTTGCAACCCTGCTTTGGAACCGCTGAAATTGCCCTGTTGCTTGGCTTTCTAGGGCGTGAATGGCGTTGCTTTTCATTCCCAGTGGTTTAACCACCATCTGATTAAGCCTTACGTCCAGGCGCAGATGTAAATCTTATCACGAAATTACTGAGTTCCCCCTTGCATATTTTTATATACTGTCTAAAGTTTCTGAACGCCAGCAAACCTGATGACTACGACGGATACTGCCATCCACATCACCTCGAACCACCCTACCCAACATAAACTAGCAGGAGACTTAAGATAATCCCACTTACTCCAGATAAGTACAACAAGGAACTCGATATAATTTACACTATAGCTAAAAATAACGGCTAGAAACTTACTACTATCAATAAACTTCTTAGACAATACAACACTAAAAACAGAAATAAAGAAGACACAGAGACAACCGATATAAGACGGCGGTACACTTTTACTTACACAGGACCAGAGATATACAGACTAACCTTTTTCACAAGAAGATTTACCTATGCCACTAAAAACCAGCAACACTCTGAGACATAATCTCAGGACAACGACAGAAACAACTGACAAATTTAGTTCCAGTGGAGTTATACAGACTTACTTGCACACATACTTATATAGGGCAAACTGGACTAGAAATCTGTTTAGATCTGACATGATCCCATATTTATAAAGGACAACTTCTGTGTAAGTATAAGAGAAAAGGCTTTTGAACAAAATTAAAAATTAAATTCAATTTATTTGAATCCACAAATAAATTTAGTTAAGTGTTAAATTGTGTGATCGCAAATTTGGTTTACAAAAAATTGATCGTTTTATTGGCTGTGTGAAATGTGGCATCGTTCTGTTGAAACCACATGTCAATGATATCTACGTCTTCAATAATAGGCCAAAATTGAGTTGTTAGCATCGCGATAGCATGATCCATTGACCGTTACCGCATTTTCAGCTTCATCTTCGAAAATAAAACGACCTAATCACGCCTCCAGACCATATAGCGCACTATTCAGGCTGAGCAAAGTTTCTCAATAATCGCTCTAGGTCGGTCGGCTTCAATTCCTGCACCAGCAAAACTTTTAAAGCCAAATCCTTATACAAAATTCGTTAGCGGTAGTTTTGGATAACACCAATTGTTGAGAACGTAGAGGAATTGACAAATTTGGATCCACTTCAGCACTGTGGCTCACGGCTGTGTTTTCAGTTGAAACACTCGGTGTTCGTACATTTTCTATCGAGCCTGTCGACACGGATGATTAGGTTGTCCGAAAATGTTGCGAATTTTACTAAATGCAACTTTAATAGAACTTACTAGATTTTTATTATTTTAATGCGATTTCCTTCGAAATCGAGTTCATTGTAACGATTGCCAGTGCATCTACATGTCAAAACAATCATGTTGTTGGTGCTGCCATAAATGGAAAAACAAACTTCTTGTTGAAAACCCCTTTATTTTTTTATTACAGAGTTAATTCATTTGATTAATTATTTAATTAACAAAATTGTTTATTAATTTCTGAAATAAATATATTTTATTGAATATATTCACTTCTTGCATCAGCCATTAAAATAAAACGCAGCCCAAATAACATATTTCCGTTTTCGTGATGACTTCTTAAATTTTTCTTATAATCCTGATCGATTTCTTTAAGTGTAATTTTATTTCATAGAAAAGATATTTTTATAGTTTTCATTTTTCTCTATACATTTCATAAAATCTACAATAAGAGTATGTGTCGTCACCATTGTTATGTGCCCGTTCTAAATTTGTTTAACACAGTGCAAGCCATACACCGTTAACATACACAAATACATACATACGTACATACATACATGTTTTAAAATTTTTGCCATTGCACGAGTATACGATGGCAGTAAAACGTTTTTCATAAAATTTTTACCGCCAACACAAGATTTAATTAAACCAAAGAGTTGATTTATGAACGAAAGGATACAATAATGTTCCATAAACGTTTTATAGTAAATGTGTGTTTGAGTATATGTGTGTGTATTGAAAGCATTTTGAGAAATTTTTTCCACTCCATAATATTGTATTTTTGTTCATAGTTTGCTTATTTATTTTTGCTTTTTTTTTTGGCTTAAAGCTTAAGGGCAAGGAAAAAAGCACGAAAGAAACAAAAAAAGAAACAAATGACAGGAAAACAAACGGTAGCAGCGCGGCAAGCGAACGGATAGAAAAGTCAAGCAGAAGGGTTAAAAGACGAAGGCAGAAGCAATAAGTTCAATGTAAAGAAATCATGATAGCGATATTTATTGAAAAGCAAATTACAACAAAGTATTTCGCAGATCCTTTAAACGGTGATTTAATTATTTTAAAAAGAGAAAAGATAAAAAACAAAAAATTTCTAGATTTCTTTAAAATCAGTTAACGTCTGCTAAGAAAGCTGTGATCAGAACTTAGAGGAAATGTCATTATTACAATTCTGGGCCTCAAATTTTTTATTTTATTTCAAGTCGATCATGTATGAATTAGCATGAATTTGAGATGTGAAATTTTGCATTAAAATCTATGTGAAAATAGTATTAAGGATATCCCATAGCTCATATATCTAACACTATTAGACAGGTTGAGATGATTTTCAAGACAAGCTTCTTCAAAATTATATTGAACTGTAGAGGCTTCCATTTAAGTAAAGAATGTAGAATGAATATTAAAACTTGTCTCACAAGTGATTGCAGCCCTTTACAGCGTTTTGAAAATTTTTAGCGAAATCTTTAAAAATAAGAAAATAATTTACTGCCCAGTTGGAAATATGGTAACGTTGGCAAATATTTTATTGTTAAGGAAATTGCACAAAACTTTGCTGATTCGTTCTCTGATACAAACAAATACAAAAGTGTGTAAATGAGTTCGTGACGTTTAGATCCACCCTGGTACATAACGGTAATATTTTTATTCAAAATTTATTAAACTATTATTTTTGATTGTCATATTAAAACCGAGCTGAGTGAGCTGCGTTATAACACCGAAATATTTGAAAATTAAAACATGTAAGACATCAATTACTAATGACTTGAAATTAATTCAATGATTGATGCAGCGATATAATTTCCTGCTGGGTGTTAAAAATTAATTTGTTGACTGAAGAAATACTCTTCCACTTGTTTCAATTGAGATAAAAAAATTAAAGAGTTAAAAATAAGTGAGTTTTGGGTTTAAAGCTGTTGTTAACGATTTACCAAAAAGTATTGATTTAAATTGCTCTTCGTCTTGCACCAAATTTTTACGGTGGCTTAACAAAAACAAAAACAATAAAAACGGAAGCACATAAAATCCATTTTTATTCTTTTTTTGGATATTTTATATTTTCATTTATACTTTTTATTTCTCCACGTATTTTTTGGCTAAAGATTTTAATAGAATTTAGATTTATTTTTATTATTATTTTTTAACTCTTCTCTTTAGCCAGAGGTTAACAAAAAAACAGCCAGCGTAACAAATTTTCAATGTGGGTTATTAAAAGTAGAAAAATTAAATGACGCTATAAATACAACAAAAATCCTCAAGATTTAAAAGGTTTTAGTTGTGTAATCGATTTCAAGTTCTTTTTTCTTTGTGTGTTATGCAAATAATTCTAATTTCTATCTTTACTTTGTGTTTTTTTTATGGGGTTAATGCCAGCAAGAATTTCATTTTTATATCAAAAGTAATTTATTTAAAAGGGTTTATTTCTCTTTGTTAATAATTTAAAATAAAAGGCAGCTAATGACGTGTAAATTTGTTACTTAAGGAATTACATTTTTCTTTCTTTCTTTCTGCTTAAAATACATTCTTTAGAAGAGATAATATAAAAATATAATTATTGCAATTGATTAATTAAACAGAATAAATGTGGCGAAATTAAATTTTAAAGCCCACTGATATATGGAAATCTTACGATCTTTATTCTCTATCAAATAGTTGTTGTATATTAGGCCTGGCATGAGTATGTTTGGTAGAGAGAAATTTGATTATGCTTATCAAATATAATGCCCTAATATAGAACCATAAAATTTAATTCCAATGAAAGTTTTTTTTGTTTTACATTTGACTTGTCGACTTTAAACTTAACAATATGAAGATGGTATCTGTAAAGATTGGTGATGAGTACTTTTAGCATACAGACCTTTTTGGAATTGTCGTTTTGGCATTATTAAATAAATGGCCAACTGACAGAATTATTCCCAATACTAAACACAGAGAACAAAACATTATTGTGGTGTTGTAATAAGGACTATACTATGTTATCTATCAAAATATATGATTACGACAAAAATTAAAATTGTTGTTGCTGCCACAAAGTTTCTTCAACAAAAACATGTTTTAGAAATGGCGTTAAAGGTTTCATTTCGAACTCCACACAAAGAAGAATCTACATGAGGTAACCATAATATAATAGCAGCATGTTATTATTAAATCATATTTTTTAAAGTCAAATTATATTTTATAATACAATTTTTTAAAGTCAAATTATTTGTTATATTAGACATAATAAAGGGTTTTTCAATAAGAACTTTGCTTTCTAAAACCAAATAAAAAAGTTCGGCGATCATGAGTAAAAAATAATATCTGACCAATGTTTACCACAACCACGCTGACCGATTACGATTCTTTCATCAAAGTTTTTATTACTTTTTAACAAAATGCCGTTCCTATTTCATTAACCACATTACGGATTTTCAGCTTTAAAGCTGAAATTGATTCGATTGGCTCCGTGTAGACTCTGTCCTTAACATAGGCTTACGAAAAGTAGTCCAGTCGTGTTGTAGTGAAATTATGCGATCGGGAAATTTGGTTTGCAATAATTGATAATTTTGTTGCATGTGTGACAAGTGTCACCGTCCACTTGAAACCACATGTCAGTGATATACACGCCGTCAATAATAGACCAAAATTGAATAGTAAGCATTTCGCGATAGTATGATCCATTGACCGTTAGCGCATTTCCAGCCTCATCTTAAAAAAAAAAACGCCCAATTGCCCTTCCAGATCACATAGTGCACCTTATAGTGACTTATTGAGCATACAAAGGCTTCTCAATAATCGCGTTAGAATTTTCAAAAGCTTAATGCGGAAATTTTGTTTGTTGAAATATCCTGACAATTGTAAATGGGCTTCGTCTGAAAAAATGTTTTTTTTTTTTTTAAAAAAAAACCACCCGGTTGTTCCTGAATGATTTGAAGCTTCAATTTCTGCACCAGGTCAACCTTATAAGGTTTCAAAATCAAATTCTTACCCGAAATTCGTCATGTGGTGGCGAATTTTATTATTATCTGTGTGCGTGTGTACATCTGGAGTTGTTTTCTCTTTGTTCGAGTGTATGAGTAGTTTTAGTGGTGTGAAAATTATATCTGAGGTCTTGTTTATCTGTTCGTTTATAATGTCACTGTTAAAAGTTTTTGTTTTGTAAATTTCCATCTTTTCAAGAATGTCTAGTCTGCGTTCTGTAGTAATATCAGACATTCATCTATTTCCCTTGATGTGTGTCCGTAAGTGTCAAGGTGTAATGTACAGTTGGAGGCTTCTCTTTTCCATTTGTATGAGTGTATGTGTTCTATGTCAAAACACAACCTTGTATTTTGTAATGTTGTATAATTGTATTTAGTAGAAGACACAGTTGGTTTTTCATTTCGCAGTGTAAGAGTTTCGTAGGAATTTAAAAAGAAAATGGTATAAAAACTTAACAGCAATAATTTAGAAGAAAACTATGAAGAATAAAATCATAACAAAAGAATTTCATTTTTCCAAGAAAAAACTTATACCGCAGTACATTGCTTCAAGAAAATAGAGATTGCTTACTCGATTGTTTTTTTACATTTAAAACGATAATGAATGTTTTAATTATTAGTGTAATAATATTCATAGAGTAATACTTTCAATTCTTCATCTTTAAACTTTTTACAACGCCTCTCCTTGCCTTCTGTAGCAAAATATAGAAAACTATCATTTTAAGTTGGTGCATGCTGACCGTAAGCTTCCACCATCAATCCATAGCTTTCAGCAGCCGTTTTCTTCAAATGAAAGATTCGATTCAGTGTTCTTTATTTGTAATATCATCAATAAGTGAATGTACACTATGTATGACTAGACACTTTGATTTCCCTGGATTTAAGTGTAGGCGATATCTAGAAGCCCAAGTTTCGCCAGGTTTTCTGTGATGTTATGAGCTCGGCTGTTAATCCTTAATTGTACATCACCAGCATACATGTGAACGTAAGAGTAATTCAACTTATCAATTACGTCATTGGAATAAAGTGAGAAAAGTCGTGGTTTCAAAATTGACTTCTGAGATACACCTCTTTTAATTTCTACAGAGTTAGACTACTCTTATCACTTAAGATGTACAGCAGTCTAAGAAAACCTAAAGAGGGACCAAAGTTTTTTATAAAATATCCTGGTCAGCCGTATCGAATGCTTTTGAATGATGGCGAAGTACCAAGAAACTAATTTTACCCATATCAAGTTCACGTCTAATGCTTTTTGTAACACCCACCAACGCAGTTACATAACTATGATGACGTCGGAAACCTAAGGGTCTCTCACACATCAAATTATTTTCAAAAAAGTGCTCACTTATCTGATTAGGAAGTTTGTATTATTTTTATTTTAAGTTTCCATTTTTCAGAAAAGCAGCGTGTTGTTATAATTGTATTAAATAAATTTATTATATATGTAGTATTGTATTGTCAGACTTCCAGTAGCTCTCCAGCTACTCAGTTTACCTTGCCATCTCTCGTTCTATGTGAATTTCCACAGCTCACAGTCAATGCTTAACTATGTCAGCTTCCCTTCTTCTATGTAATTTTTCACAGCATTCACTTAATTTCAGCTATCGCGGCTTCCTTCTTCATATGCTTTACCACGGCAATCTCTTCTATACCAAATTTTCTCAAATGTTTCCTGTTAAATTTTAATTTATTTTCCAAAATATTTTATTTATAACTATGCCCGCTCTCTTTGCCCAAGGATGATTGTTGGCGATCCCCCATTTATAGTATTTTTATACTTCCATTTCATTTAGTTTTATTATTTAATATCTTCAAGGATTTACAAGGATTTTACAATCGTATTTATTTAGTTTAAATTATTTAATATTTCCAAGGATTTATAAGGATTCCGGTTTTTACGGTTTTGTTCACCGGCATTATTTCAATTTCTCCGTCTCGTGTTTTTCGACTCAATGTCTGTTTTCTTCTTTTTCGCATTTTCTCGGTGTCATGGCGATTTGTTTTCTAAGTCATTGCCCATCATAGTCTTTTGTCAGTGTGTACGTATCGAGTACTTTTCATCCTGCATATATTTCAGTAGAAAAGGTAATTAAATTCTGATAGAGATGAGGTGGATATTGGATTATATACCACTTGAAAAAAATTCACTCTGAGGAAATTATAAAAAAATACCTTACAAAAAATTGAGAATATAATTGCAATCTTTAAAATAAATTTAAAAGTTTTTTTTCTCAAGAATTTTATTTTTCAAAAATTAAAAAAAAATTAACTTCTTGGGCCTTACTAGCTCAGAAGGCTCTATCAGATGGAGCCAAGAAATAACAATGCATACGACTATACATAAAGTAATTTAAGAAAAAATGTAAAAATTAATTTTACGCCTAGTGTAATGGATGTGTTATATCCATAACGTTGTTAATATTTGTATATCACACTGGTTTCTCCAAAGAGTCCCAATTCAAAATTTAATAATTTTCATTAGAGGCAAACAACTGTTTTTTTTTATATACAACTTTAATATCAAAAACAGGTTTACAACAGATGTAGCGTGCATACAGAGTCACTTGTACCGCTATAGTGTGGTATGAGTAGATTGTTGTAATTGTCTATGCAATTATTAATTAAATTGTGTATGAGGCATCATATTGTCACTGTAAATAGTTCACACTAGCAGCGATCGCTAACAATGTATTTGCTGCAAACCAACCGAACATACAGGGTGTTATATTTCAAATGTGGATGTGCACAGGCAAATATACATATGTAAATAAAGCTAGGAATGCTTAGAAACTTTCAAACCCGGACAATGCGCAACGATTTAGTTGTGTAAGCTTACAAATGTATTATATTGCCACCGCTCTAATACTCGTTTTGTTTGTCAAGCTTCAAATTCTCTTTGGGAAAATAATTTACCAAAATATTGTCAAATGATTTTCCCATATTTTAGCATAAGAATATTTGATAATTAGTAAACAAATTAAAAGTAAGAATTAGCATATAAGAAGGAATATTTCTCTTAGCTATAATCATAATAATACAAAGAAGCTAGCTGGACTGCTAGCTCCCTAAACAATAAAGTTTTACAGCCGGAATACTAGCGAAAGAAAAGCTATTCCTTAATTATCTTACAGTGATTCTTATGGCAAAATAGTTGAGAAAATTACATAAGGTTTTTACATTGCGTAGATATATAACCTCTGTACAGCGATTTCTTACAAAAAGTAAGCATTTAAAAATTTGACTCTTTAAAGGGGCCAGTGCAATATGTTGAACATAACATGGTTGGTTGTCAGACATATATATAGTTAACCGTGACAAAACTATGATCCCACAATTTTACATTTTTTTATACACTCCTTTATTCCTTTTGATATTTTTTACTTATAACTTTATCTATAACTTTAGCTATAATCTACTTGTCTTCATGTTGCTTTAAGGGTAATTAAAACAAAGTTATAAATTTAAGTTTTTTTTTTTCGCAGAACAACCACCAAAAGTCTTACCAACCTAAATTAAAAAAGAAATATGAATAATGTGTACTCGTCTTTAGTTACTTGTTTTTAGTTCTTTTTTTGTTGTTGCTGTATTAATGAAAATAAGCCACTTAACAAAATATATTTAAAGTTTTTTGTTGTTGTTGTTGTTTTTGTTACAATATTATTATGTTTTTATTCTACATCTTAGTATTTGAGTCAGTCATAAATATTTTCATTAGCAAGTGGAAGTTTTTTTTTTAAAAAAGTTTTTAGAACATTTTATGCCACAACCATCTTTATGGGATGTTTTCGTTATTAGTCTGATTAATTTGGCTCTTTTCATAAATTGCTATTATCAAATAGGCAAACGTAGCTGCTGGCAAATAAATAAACAGCAGCCTTTAAGTGGCGGCTTTCTGGATTTTGTTTTATTATTTATTTTTTGTTTTTTGTTTTTCTTATTCAAAATTAGAAGTGTTTTATAATAAATTTTTGCCCCTTTTTAATTTTCTCTATTTAAGCAACAACGTTGTCGTCGTCATCATCTTCATCATTGCCATCATCACTATCACCCTTGTCTTGGTCATTTGAATGGAAGAAGGCAGCAGTGAAATGGTACTAGAGAAATCAAGTTTTTTTTTTAAGTTTTAAAAACGGAAGCATTTTATAAGAACCACATCATACATTATCCTAATCAAGGATAATTCATTAGTGTTTGAAATTTTTGGCATCTACTTAAGGTTAAAGTCGGCAAACAGGGCAACAGAATACATAACAAACGTTCAAAAGTAGTAGCTAAGGTAAAGGAAATCATTGGAAAAAGGAGACTAAAATAAAATCTATTTCAAAAGCAAACAGGACTAAAGTAAAATACCAAAAAAAAAAAAAAAATAAACTGATGTGACGGTAAAGAAAGGGATAAAGTTTTGTAAATAAATTAGTGTTTAAATTCAAAGCAACACCAGTTACATCAAAACAGCCAAATAGCGTCTGTTAATCAGTTTAATTAATTAATTTAATTTAAAAGTTTTCAAGTTAAAACCCAAAACAAATTGCTAGGAAAAAAAAACAGAAAAGAAAACTACATCAGCATGAATTGACGCGGAAAAGCACATCAAAATAAAATTTGTAATCAAACCAAATTATACGAGTTTTAATCAATTTTTTTTAGTTCTTTTCTTATTTCCTCTCATGTATTTTTTTTGCTTGCTTCGTTTTTGTTAACAAACTCTCTTAGACTGTAGTCCTAGTTATTTTTTTAATATTTATAACAGACAAATATGCCAAGAATTTTTATTAATATATAAAAATTGAAACACTTGATGGTTTGTTTCTTTTTCATTTAAAACAATTTATGTAAAATCGATATTTTTCAAAAACAGAAATATAAAATAAGAATAAATTTGTACAGGGCAACAGCAAGATTTCAGATTATTTATTTATTCTCTATAGAGTATTCACTTAAAGGTAGAAGTTAACATTAAGGCAGGCTGGTGATTACAGGTTCTGGAAATTAATAAAAGTTAATGCAGCCTGCATTCTCTGGAAAAAAAAGATCGATTTCCATGTCTGAATTTTTTGGCGTGGTTTTTTTCACACACCCATATGCATAACAATAATTTAATCAGAGTTTCCAATTCAAAAAAATTTTGAATATTTTGAATTCTTAACCTAAACAGATTGATTCCAACAGATTTGCTCTTATAAATAAAACACATACAAATTTTGAAAGTACACACTTAATTTAAACTTTTGTTGTTGTTTTTTATGGAGGTATAAAATTTAGAAATGGAGTAAAACAAAGATGAATTTTTTCGATTGAAGTGAAATTATCTTTAATCGAAAGATAATCTTCTGACATTGTAATAGAAATATAAATTCAGACATATTTCCGCCATGGTTGACTCGGACATAGTCTAACCTAGATGTCCAATTTTTGACCTTTTTCAAAATTTGTAGCTCTATATTGGCAATAATACGGCGAACGTTATCCTCCAAGTAGTTAACGACTTTTCATATTCCCACAGAAAATAGTCTAGCGGCGCACACTGGGGATTTTTGTATGGAGGTGAGGAAAAAAATATATTTGTCGAAAAATGTAGCGATTTCATCACAAATTTAGTTTTATTTATATAGTAATACACAAAAGTAATCAAAATAAAGAAAATTAGAGAAATGTCGATCGTTACCTGCAATGTAAAAAGCCATAACTATCAAAAAAATCTAAATTATTTTTTTAATTTTTAATTTATTATTTATATAGTTCTTTTTAAACGATCTTTTTTTATTTATCTTTAATAAATATCCTTTTTTATTTTTAACGATCGTTTTTATATATTTTTTTCTTTTCGATATTTCGCTTTCCTTTGGAAAGTTTCTCCAGGAAAAAAAAATTTTATTTTTTGTTTTCAAAAAGAAACATTTTTGTTTTCAAAAATAAATGTTTTTTTCCTGAAGAACAAAAATTTTTGTTTTCAAAAATAAAAATTTCTTTTTTTTTCCTGAAGCGAAATATTGAAAAGAAAAAATATATAAAAAAGATCGTTAAAAAGAAAAAAAGATATTTATTAAATTTATTATTTATTTTAAATCTATTTTTTATTTATTATTCTAAAAGAGTCTTAACTTCGTCGCTTATAATACTATGCTTTTTCGGGCTAAATGAAGGCGTCAAATATGAAATCATGGGATCTGATGTTACCATCATTCGGTGCGTAATATCTTCTTCGTTCGTGGCAATTCGACTGCATTTTCTGGAGTGTCGAAGGCGATATTTTTTATAGTCTTTGTTACGACAATCCTGAGCTTCTTCGGATAGTAGGCCTACAGGAAAAATACACTTTTCAGTTATATCCTTGCCATGGGTCAGAATTTTGTGAAGTGTAGGTGGGGGATTTTGTACCACTCGTACAGTGCAACAAACGCTTTTGCCGTCTCCAAACAAAAATCATCAAATTGTTTTGGATCTACTACCTCGGCGACTGTTATAGTTTCGAGAATTATTGAAATCCTCTTGATTATGTTTTCATCTAGACCAGTGATTTCAGTGATTTCCATCAGCTTAATATGCACACGAAGTGGTAACATACCAAATTGCTTGTTCATTTAAGGGAATAGCTTGATTTATTTCGATTTTATTCATCTTAGATCTTGCGGCTCCACAAATAAGACAAGAAGATGCAGCTGGTGTTTCTGTTAGTGATAGTGCTGTATTGCCGTCAATCATTGTAAAACATGAATTATGTTTTACTCTAAAGTTGCGATTATTCACTGTTAACTCAAATTCTTTTAGTTGAGATATCTTATCGACTCTTCTCTTTTCTTCTCGTATAACTTGAGGTGTCTCTTTAACGTATGCAAACTGTAGTGTTCTACAATACTGTATGGAAGAAGGTTAATTGTTGTTCCATACTAATTTATTTATTTCATCACTTAATGATAATTTAAGTGGAACAACTGCTGTCGTATATAAACGAGATTTAGAAATTTGTGCATATCTCGAGCAATTTTTTTAAATTCATACCTTTACTTAATTGTTCACAAAAGCGAAACGCGTTCATCGATTTTCATGAGATGTCTCATTTTGTTATACGGCTTTACGTGAAAGTAATGGGACTTGACACTTTTTTTACCGTTTTGGATTTTTTATGAATTAAAAAAAAACTTAACTTTTTAGGCAAAAAATATTTTTTTTTCTTCATACATTTAATTATAACTTCGAGACTGTTGCTTATGTAGCGAAACGTTGTATAAACAGATGAAAGTACTTATAATTCTTGATTTTTCTAAATTTGCTTCAGCAAAATCCGACTAGTGGTTCTTGAGTTATGTTAAACAAAATGGCCTTATTAGAATTGAGTTGCGAATCAATCAGCTGAAAAATGTTGTACTGTGTAATGCAACAAATTAATAGGTGGCACTTGAAATTGATTAAAAATGTAAAAAGAGATATGAGGCAATGTACTCCAACTGTGGAAAAGTATGGCTAAAATTGCAGGTCCAAATGTTTGGAGAAAAAATGGATTTTTTTTATATGTTCATAAATATAAGCAAACAAACAAAAACTTAAGTCTCTGCAGAGTTTATTTTTTCAATTTTAGTATACTGAAATATCCTACTTTAAATAGAAAATAAAAAGAAAAACTTTAGCTCACATAATAAAATAATATTCGTTTTGAAATTCTTAGGTTTAAATTAAGTTGGTTCAGTAAAACATACAAGTACTGAGCTTGAGACGGCTATAGAAAAAAAAACTAGCAGTCAGATCGGAGTAATACTTTTTGATTTGATTGTACCATTTCGACTAAAATTTCAAAATATCATTGCATATTGCATGAAGAGTATGTTGACAATTTGACTTTTTTCCGCGAAATCCCCAGTGTGCGGCGTTAAACTATGCTTATTTACGGAGATATAGCCATTTTAAAATTTTAATTAAATTTTCATATAAAAATTGATTTTTTGTGAAATTAGTAGGTGATCACGAGTTAAGCTTATTTTCTCGTAATTCCTCTTATATACGGAGATATAGCCATTTTAAGTTTTTATTAAATTTTCATATAAAAATCGATTTTTTATATGCAGTTAACAAACTTGTTTTTTTCATAAATCAATTGAGGCACGATATGTGTGACGTGTTACGGCATCTTGCTGAAACCACAGTTCTTGCATATTATGCTTTTTGAATTGATGAACGGAAAACTTAGTTGTCATGACTCTATAGCGATCACCATTGACTGTAACGTTGTAACTAGGATAATTTTTTAAAGATGTAAGGATCAATGAATCCACCACCCTATTAAGCACACGAAACAGTCTATTTTTCTAGGCGTAATATGACAAACCATACAAAACGTAAATCAATTGATAGCTGGCAAAATAGCCACCAGTTAAAAAAAGTGTTGCCAAATTAAAGTGTAGCATTTCTAATGGGTATTATTTAGTTGCCCAGTCTAAGAATGGTTTCGATCTGGATTGGTTTTTATAAATCACAGTATTCAAGTATCTCATGTTGTATATAATATAATTTAGATTTTTAAACCCACGGAATTAATAAAAGATATAATCAGCATTCTTTAGCAATGTGGCAATTTTGACTTATTTATGAAAGGTTCCGCTCGAGTTGTAGGCCACTATTAAATTTTGGATTTTATTTTTTGAAATTTTTATAGCAAATATAATACTACATATATTTGTTACATTAAAAATCGGGGTACCTGAAAATTAATATTGGGACACCTTTTAATTTTTAAATTTTTATTATACTAGCAAACACACGATAAATACTCTTTGTAAGTTTATAGTTTCAGCCTTTAACAACTTGAAGAAAAAAAATTATAAATTTTAGAATCAAGTTACTATCGCTACACCCTTCGTTTATTTTTGTTTTTATTTATTTTATTCTTGTCCTTATAGCAAATATTCTATGCAACTATTAAGCGTTTATCTATAACAGTTAAAAACAAAACTATATTCGGCAAAATCACAGCCTTAATGGAATCCCTTTTTTTCATTTTTAAAATTTACTATTCGCACTTATTTTTAATATCTAAATGTCTGTTTTTAACGGAAAATACAATGCGAAAAATTGAAAAAAATTTTCATGAAAATAACTTTACTATAGGATACCCCATATTACGTGATAAGATTTACATCTGCGCCTGGCAGTGAGCCTTAATCAGATGGTGGTCGTACCACTGGGAATGAAAAGCAACGTCATTTACGCCCTAGGAAGCCGAAGACTAATTTTAGCAACAGGTATTTCCTAGTTGCAACTTTAATGATTCCAGAGCAGGGCTGCAAACCACCACTCCTTGCTGAAGAGCTGGAGACCATCCAACTCCTGTGCAGAACACATGACTAGCATGCTCACTGGATCTAGGAACATTCCACCAGGTAGGTGTTATTAAAGGTGAAATGAACCTGGCTCCATTAAAAACAGACCCGCTATGGGTCCCATATATGGGCCAACCTCAATAATCAGCCAGAGAACAGCTAAATGTCTAAAGAGACAAATAGCGGAACTCTGCGAGCTCACAGATTCCCGTAGAAATAATGTGGAGTTTCCAGTTGTACCCCTGCTGACTTCAGGGGACTGGGCTTCCTTTTTCCCCAAGTTGCACAGGTCCAGATAGTCGAGCGTTCTATAAAGACTATAAATGTGCCCCCAGGGGAGGATACCCCATAAATAGTGTCCGCCAAATAACTTCTTTTTTTTTGGTTTTGAATGCTATAAACAAAACTACACAGCTTCGGCTGTGTGGCAAGTAGCGCCGTCCTGTTGAAACCAAATGTTGCCAATATCCTCCTCTTCAAATTTTTTGTGAACAAAAATTCGTTCAGCATGGCCCGACGACGACCGACATTGACTGTAACCGCCACTCCTGAAAAATGGCCCAATTATGCCTCTGGACCAAAATCCGCACCAAACAGTGACTCGTTTTGGATGCGTCGGCTTTTCAATTTATGCATGCGGGTTTTCTGTGCCCCAAATGCAACAATTTTGCTTGTTTACATACCCGCCAAGATCAATGAGCTTAATCTGAAAAGATTTTTTTTTTTTTTGTAAAATTGGCAGGCCCACTTAGCGAAGCAATGTTCAAGCGTATACACAACCATATTCGTTCAGCGGAAAGATAAAACTAATTATCTGTCAAATCAAACATGAGCTCAGTGTTACTATTCACGAAATAAGCACTAGTTGGAAAAAAACGTTAGATGGCGGACCCTTTATTTATATTTAAGTTTTATTTTCATTTGTTGTTGTTCTAATAGTCGACATAATTTATAATTTTATTTTCTCTGCCTTGCATTGGAGCGCCATTAAATTTACATACTGTTTAATTTTAGCCTGCTGACTATCACAGTACAAGAAGTAATATTACTTTTCTGGATATCACATCACTTTTGGAACACCTTTTAGTTTATACTATGTGATGTTATAACAGCTGTAATACACATCCTCTGCAAATCTTAAGAATTTAACTACTACGCGTCCTTAGTTGGATGGGAAACAGTAGAGAACGTTTTTAACTTTTGAGTATGGAACTCAAGGTAAAACTTCTAAAACTTCACATAAAGAGAGTTGCCTGGAATGACGGAGGATTTAATTTTTCTATAATAAAACTTAATTAAATGTTTAATTGTTTCAATTATTTATTTAGTATAGAAATGGTTTATGATTTGTAAATATACAAAGCCTAATAAAGAGTTCTTTTGCATTAACTTAACTCCAAGACAAAAATGTTATCGCCGTTTGCATGAATACCCCTAAGAAAACACTGTTAAGCCAAAACGCTGCCGTTGATAAGATAAAAAAAAAACAATTTAATTTTAATAATACCAAAGATTTTTCAACATAACTCTTATTGAGTTTTATAATAACAATTTTTGTAAATATTAATCACAAATATTTCCAAACAAACACATACATATACCCAAGTCTTCTGGAGCTTAAAGAAAGCAGTAAAAATATTTAATGTTACTCTAAGCTGTAAGCACATCATAGTGTAGACGCTACTTGTATTTTAACGTTATTTCTTTTTTTTTTGTTTTTGTTTTTTGTTGTTGTATTAGAAGCATACAATTTTTACATTTAAGTTTAGTCGTGTTTGGTTTTAACTTGCCAGTCTAGAATATTTTTTAATTATAAACACTCTATAAATTTCTTTAATCTATAGCTGTTGCATGCACATACCACGAGATTTTATAACCTACACACATTAAACTATTAGGAAACGGTAAATAGGTGAGTGCTTAAAATTTGTAGTTATAAAAAAATATTTCTTTTATTATTATTTATCTATAATAGCAAAATGAAACGCTAAATTTGTTGCTGAGTGTAAATCTAGAGAGTAGCTGAACCGATTTCGTTAATTCTTTTTTTTTAATATTCCTTGAAGTATAAAAACAACACTTTTCTATACACCCATAAAAAAGAAACTTAAAAGTATACTTGATTTGTGGATGAAGTACAAAGACAATATGTGTGACGATATTTTATTTAATATGCGCAATAGAACAGGGAATCTGAATTTACAAATAAGTGAAGAAATTTATAATCAGGCATTGATTTTCATTGAGGATATTTGCTTGACAATGTCAAACAAACCATTATGTTAATTGCGAATGGCCGCGCCCAATCACCCAATGCACGATGCTTTTCATCAAAAGTTAGAACGTGAAATATCGTATGATCTCAATACTTAGAAAGAATCGAATCAAATAGATCTTCCAATATTGTGCGAAGAATAATAGTATGCATTTTATACTCTTATAAAAGTAATCAATAATGGAACTGGAGAGATTTACTTCTTGGACGCTCCTGGTGGTACAGGAAAAACCTTTTTTTAACACTTTAATTAACAATTCGCTCAAAAAATGAAATTGCTTTGTCAGGCATTGCAGCAACTTTGCTAGAAGGTGGTCGAACAGCCCATTCAGCCCTTAAATTGCCATTGAATATGCAAGGCAAACGAAACCTCCAACATTTCCAAGAATTTAGAAAGGGCAAAGGTTTTGCAGCAATGTTTTTTTTTTTTTTTTTAAAGAAGTAGCACTTCGACAACAATGTCTATTGAGTCAAGTACCGTGCTACATTCTTTAGGAAAGGGATAGAGAAAAGATAAGACAGGTGGTGAAAGTAGAAGGATAGTCGGAAATTAACTGCCGTATATAAGACAGCACAGCGACCTGTGACTATGCCTTCATCCCTGAGCAGCCCCACCGACAGTCAATTTTTATTTTTGTAGTGAAAAAACCCAAGGTCTTCGTTGGGAATCGAACCCACAACCCCCATACTTACAAGGTAGTACACTACCTACTAGCCTACAGGGGCACCTTAAAGGTTTTGCAGCAGTGTGGAATGAATGCACGATGGCGCATAAAAATTCTTTTGAAGCTTTAGATAGAACTTTAAAAGATCTACGGAACAATCAAAACCAATTTGGTGGCGCAATGATTTTGTTATCAAAACATTTTCGCTAAACATTGCCAGTGGTTCCACGTTCAATGCAAGCTCATGAACTGAATGCATGTTTAAAGACCTAAAAATTGTGGAAACACGTCACGGTATTGTATTTAAGCAAGATTATGCGTGTTATGTTGCAAAATTATCAATCTGGAGACATATTTTCTAAACAACTCATAGATATTGGTAATGGCAAATTTCCTATAGATGTGCTGACTGGCTGCATCATCTTTCCTAATAATTTTTGTCAGTTAACGCAATCAAAAGATAAATTCATTTATAAAGTGTTTCCAAATGTTGCTGAAAATTACCTTCTCCACTGATATTTTTTTTTTATATAAAAAGAAGTAGAACTTCGGGCAACAATTATTATTTAGCCAGTACCGTGCTAGAGGGATAGAGAAGAGATGAGACAGGTGGTGAAAGTAGAAGGATAGTTACGGAAATTAACTGTAGTATAAGACAGCACAGTGACCTGTGACTATGTCTTCATCACTGAGCAGCCCCACCGACAGACAATTTTTATTTGTAGTGAAAAAAACCAAGGTCTTTGTTGGGAATCGAACCCACAACCGCCAGTCTTGTAAGCTAGTTCACTACCTACTAGCCTACAGGGGCACGTGTATTAATTAAATTTCATAATTCATTCCTGGCAAAATGAGGACATATAAATCAGTTGATATGGCAACTAATGAAGATGATTTCATGAAATATCCACCGGAAATTTTAAACTTACTTGATTGCCCCCTCAAAATCTCTAATTAAAGGTTGGATCTGTTGTTATAATGTTGCGAAATATTAACCAACTGAAACATTTAGTGAATTACAATCATATTAAAATGAAAGTATAAAGGAGAAGACGTTTTGATACCCCGCATCCCAATGATTCCGACTGACATACCATTCGAGTTTAAAAGAATACATGGCTTGTTTTCGCAAAGACTATAAACACATCCCAGGGGCAGTCATTAAGTGTTTGTGGTGTTAATTTAGAAAACCCATGTTTTGCGCATGGTCAATTGTATGTTGACTGTTCCCGTGTTTGAAAAACCATCTGATTTACGCGCCAGGTAATCAAACAAAAAATATCATGTACCATAAAGCACTACAATAAAAATGGATCTTTATTTAGAATAAGTAAAAATAAAATATATTAAATAGTTATCATAACAAGATGTCGGAAATTGTAATTTTCTTTGTGATTTTTAATGAATATTAAAAGTATTTAAAGTGATTTATAATTTTTATTTTTTGACAGAATGTAATTGTTGACTCATCAAATTTCCGTATTCATTTTTTAATCTTACTAGCTGCCCCGGTGTCCCGAATAGCAGAATATTAGGTGCCCCTGTAGGCTAGTAGGTAGTGAACTAGCTTGTCAGTACGGGAGTTGTGGGTTCGATTCCCAACGAAGACCTAGGTTTTTTTTCACTACAAATTAAAAATTGACTGTCGGTGGAGCTGCTCAGCGATAAAGGTATAGTCACTGGTCGCTGTTGCTGTCTTTATACGGCAGTTAATTTCCAACTATGTTGCCTGAAGTGCTACTTCCCTCTAATACAAAAAAAAAAACAAACAAAGAATCGATTGTTGAGCAATACGATGTTTGCCGGGTCTACTAGTATTTTAATAAAATTTGATTAAAATTTGGTATTCCATATGGAAATGAAAGAGCATGATTATGCTTTGAAGCAGCAATAACGTTCCCTAAATTTAAAATTGTCTCACGTCAATGGACAAATTTGAGGTTAGGAGGTAAATTAGCATAAAGCACACAATTTTTTTTTTGAAAACTTCAATTTTATCGCCACCAATATAGTGTATAAATATGGGAATTAATAATGGAATATGATGTCTAACATATGACCACCTCTAGCACGTCGGCAGACGTACACGCATAATCTTAAGCACATTTTGCTACGAAGCTTCGCTTATTTCGTCAATACAGCGCTGAATATAATATTTTAGACCGTCAATTTTTTGTGAATTGTTCACCTAAACCCGTCTTTCAAATGGTTTCAGAAAAAAAATTAAACGACGTTAAATCAAAAGAGCGAGGTGACCAATTGGCATCGAGAAAATACATCACGTGAAAACTTCTCATTCAATACCTAAATTATATGGGTGGCTGCATGGCTTGTGGCGTCGTCGTGATACAAGCGAAGCTCACTAATGTCAACATTAGCCAATTATTTCCACAAAAAATTGCTTATCATGATTTGGTAGCGCATCGTTTCTTTGCTCATTTTCGAATTAATACGGGCCCATAATTCCGCCTTACCGCAAACCGCAAACATTATATCCAAAGAAAGTATTCTTGTGATGTGATGTAATATTTTTTTTTTAGGTTATTTCTAAATATTACGATCCCAATTTCTGGAAATTTTATTTTTTACATAACCGTTTAATTAAAAATTAGTCCCATCACTAAAACTGATTTTATGGAAAAATGCGTTATTTGCTTTAAGTTTTTCGAACAGCTAATTTACAAACCTTCAACGCAAACAGTGATCTGTAGGCTTTCTTTCTTGAACGAGTTGAATTTTTATATGGATGAAGATCTTTATGAAAAAGTTGTACAAGTTACCTCTAGGGATGCCCAATTGTTGCAAACATCGGCGAGCTGATGTTTCAGGCTTATTATCAGTGGCTTATCAGGCTTTGTTGTACAGCGGATATCTTTGCAATAATACGGCCACTACGAGCTTATTGTTTTAGTTTATTGTGAGCAACTATACCGTGAGCTAAAAATTTAGGTGCCCCTGTAGGCTAGTAGGTAGTGTACTAGCTTGTAAATATGGGGGTTGTGGGTTCGATTTCCAACGAAGACCTTGGTTTTTTTCACTACAAAAATAAAAAATTGACTGTCGGTGGGGCTGCTCACCGATGAAGGCATAGTCACTGGTCGCTGTGCTGTCTTATATACGGCAGTAAATTTCCCAATATCCTTCTACTTTCATCACCTGTTTCATCTATTCTCTATCCCTTTCCTATAGAATGTAGCACGGTACTTGACTAAATAGGCATTTTAGCTGCCTGAGTGCTATTTCTCTTTAAAAAAAAATAACCTGAGCTTAATATTTAGTATCATGAGGGAAAGCTGCTGCATTTTTACTAAGTGATACAGTGCAATTTTCATCATTCTAAATTTTCTGAATTAAAATTCTTTGCTCAAAAGTCTAACGTTCTATGCTTAAAATTACCCAACATTTTGCTAAATAAGTTTCAAAGGATGGCAGCTCTTTTTTTAATACTTAATCATTTGAGAGACAATTTCCTTCCTATCTTGAAATTTGCTCACCCGATATATTTCAAAAGTTGTCAAAAATTTATTATCACATTATGAAATTAAAAGAATATTTTGTATATTGGTTCCTAATGGGTTAATTGTAATTAATTGAAAATTTCTTTACATTTTTATTCCACTTAAAAATGAACATCATATAGTGCAAGAACTGCTTTACAATACTCGTGCCCTGCCTGGAAAATTGTGTATCTTTTCTTGTTGTTGTTGTTGTTTTGGAACAGAAAAATATCTTTGGTGGTTAGTGACTTGAGAGGCGATACTTTTTAACTTGGATAAACTATTAATTCTTTGCTTTTGTTTTCTTTTTGCGTTGCGGCAACATTCAGTTGCAAACATTTAAGCTGTTGTTGCTCTTGCTGTTGCTTTCTTTTTAATTTTATTAATTGCAACATGCACTTGATATGTTGTAAATATTTTTTAGTAGATGGCATGTTTATGAAACCCAATTGGTATGAAAAGGTATAAGGCAAAAAAATATTTCTTAACATTATTAAATGGAAATTACTAATGATTAATACTTTGCTTAGGCGAAGTCTAATATATTTTATTTTTAAAAACGTTTAAAATTCATTTTCGTTTACTTAAGTTTGCGTTAAATTATGCCTGTAATACGCTTTCTTCTAATTCTAAGACTGATAATAAATTTTATAGTTATCCTTATTCTTAATTTCATAAAAATGTGTAAAAGAAATTTTAAACAAAAACAAATTACTCAAATAAACTCATGGACAGAATTTAACGAAAACATTCGAACAGCATTTTTATTCAAACTTTTAAAAGCGGCAAACTTCAAAATAAAGGCGGTTTTCTTTGACAGTTTGGAAGTACATAGCTTCAGATAGTATGCGTTTAATTATAGGGTGTTTTTTATAGAGGTATATACTTTGGAAATAGAATAAAACAAAAATACAATCTTTTCGAAAGATTATCTTATAACCGCCACGGCTGGCTAAGACGTAGTCCTATCTGGAAGTCCAATTGTGGAAAACTTTTTCCAACATTTCTTGCCGTTTGTTTGCAACCCAAAGGTTTAAAGCGTAAAACTATGCGTTTTTTTCCGATCGGATTAGTACTCAGGGAATACCCCTACTCATGCAATGCATTAAGAAAAGAGGGAGTAGTGTTTATGGACATTCGATCTAAATTTTCCTACAATTAAAGTGACAGGAGGGAGTTTATTGCACATACGTACTGTTCTGCTAAAAAACAAATTTTCCCTGTAATATCTAGTGCGATCCACTGGCCAATCGACCACAAATGGATGCGTTCTCTACGTAAATCGAGTAAAACGCAAAAATGTGCGAGTTTCGGGAACAAGTTCCCTAATTTCGTTAGAGTACTTACCATTGTAGTAACGATAAAATACTGAAAAACAACCTACGTTGCCTTGATGCTCTAGAGAATCAACAGAGTTAGATCGCTTCTGTCCCCAATTAGCCTCTTGGCCCTCTCCTGTATGCGGTTGAGAAACTCCAAAATAGACTTTGGGCGCCGGCCCATACATGAGAGTTATATTCTATTATTGGAGCTGCTTTTCCGTACCTGTTAGTTCTTTTTTAATTGTACTTTGATTATTTATATCATTACTAATATACCCACGTCTCAAGTAACAATTTCTAATTTTGAAATTAAAACAGTAACTTTAGAAGAATGTGAAGACAATGCCGTTTTTTGTGACTTATGTCCTGCTATTTTAATTTTCAATATAAATATCTTTTTTCTTTTTTAAGATCTTTTTTATATATTTTTTTCTTTTCAATATTTCGCTTTCCTTTGGAAAGCTTCTTCAGGAAAAAATTTTTATATTTTTGAAGAAGCTTTCCAAAGGAAATCGAAATATTGAAAAGAAAAAAATTTATAAAAAAGATCTTAAAAAAGAAAAAAGATATTTATTAAAGATAAAAAAGATCGTTAAAAAAACTATAAAAATTTTCAATATATATTTCGTTATGTCCATATAAACTTTATTATAATTCTCTTGATCATTATCGTTACCGGGTATTTTGTACGCTATATTAGATATATTTAATTTTCGAATTTTATTTTTAGTTTTACTTAACAACTTATTTAATGTGTTAGTATCCTTATACGCCATTTGGTATTTATTAGTATAAAAAATGTTTGATTTCTCTCTTCTTTCGTTACATTTCTTATAACATTTTTCTTCTTCTTTTTAAATTGCTTAAAAAATTATTTATAAAATATCCAATTTAATTAACAGATTTTGCTTTATTTCATTTCATTTACCTTAAATAAACTCTAATTTTTTTTTTCAAATATAAAAAGTATAAAAAAAGTGCATCTTTATTTTAATTTTTCATAGGGGATCAATAAAAAATGTTCAAATGGTAAAAAATTCCTCGTAAATTTATTTGAATGAATTTATAGAAACAAACAGAAAAGAATAGGCGGAGATTTTCTTATTTTCTTTGCGGTAAACCACAAGTCAGTTAGAAGTTTGTTTTATAAAAGAAAAAAAATAAATAAGATCTTTAAAAAAAAATCTTGAATAAAATACAAAAAATAACCCTCTTCAAGAAAACTCACATTCTAAATTTCTGTTATAATTTTGCAAAAGTTATTTTCAGTATCAAACTGAGCTTTACCTAGAGTATCGATAGATTTATTATCCACAAAAATAATAGAACAAGGGCAACCCTTGTTGGGAAAATATAAAAATACGAAAATATTAAATATAAAAATGTAAATTATTTGTAACAGGGATGGCAAAGTTGGTAATTTTTTTTTGGACTAGCACTCAGGGGTTGATCCAGAACTAGGAAATTAGGTTATGGGAAGGAGAAAAGAGGGAGTAGTGTTTGTATACATTCGATTTAAACTTTCACACATTGAAACTGACAGGAAAAACTTGTGAAGGGAGTTTATTCCACATACAGACTTTTCTGATAAAAAACGAATTTTCCTTGTAATGCGTAGTGCAATTCACTGGTCAATCAACCACAAATTGATGCACTCTTAAAAAAAGTCCAGTTAAACGCAAAAACGTGCGTAACGGGAACAAGTTCCCTGATTTCGTTAAAGTTCTTACCATTATAGTGATGATAAAGCAATGAAATACAACCAACATTGTATCTATTATCTAGAAAGTTAATAGAATTGGATACCCTCCTGTCCTCAATGAGCCTCTTTGTACTCTATTGTATGCGGTCGAACAACTCCGAAATAGACTTTGTGGCGCCAGCCCATACATGAGAGTTGTATTTCATTTTTGGACAGATATAGGCAGTATAAATAGTACAAAAATCGCATTTTAAAAAAGCGTGGCACTTGAAAACTTTTTTAGAAACCTGAAAAAATGTGCTTAGTACATCGAACATCACACTGAATTTTGATGACAAGAATATTAAGCTTTCGATTCCTTAACACTTATATCACCCAAAATTTTAATTTTTTTTGCTGTACAAACTGGAAGTGTGCTCTACCATAGTATGCAATGGACTAATTTAGTACATATCAAAATATACAGTTTTCCTCATTTTGAAACCAGTCAATTTGAATAAACCATTTCATGGTTGCCAACGTTGTTATCGATCGAGTGACAATATTGTTTATAATGTTCGTTAAGACTTTTATGGCAAATGCTTTTTCCTTTAGTTCACAATAACAGTTTTCTTATTATAATAACAACAAATAAGTCACATTTGTCATAAATAAGAATTCAAGAGTAGTGGTGTTAAATATCTATAATGCCTTATTAATTTATAATGGCAGCACCGCAAGTTGATCTACTGTTATATATTTATTACCTCCAGAAGAGCAGAAAGCAGTGCATGAGTTTAGATAAAGTTTAGAGTGAAAGAAAAAAGTTAGTTAGTAAGAGTGGTCTGCAAATTATGGGCGATAGTTTTAACTCCTTTATGTTTCTCGTGAATTACTTAGGAGAGCTCTTGGGGTGTTTTTTTTTCTAGCAATTTCTTTTCTATATATATATATATATAAATGAAATGGTCCACGTATGTAATGAGTTGGCGTGAGAACGGCTGGAGCGATTTGGCTGATTTTCGTTTTAATTGATTCGAAATTTTCAGGAGATGGTTTGTATGAAAAAAAAATTATAAAATTTTCCGGAAAACTTAGAAAATTCATTTATTATTTTCTTCTGTTGTTGTTGTAAACACAAATAAGTTATTCACGACTCGACATTTTCGTTCGAACTGGTTTGACGAATCTATGTGGTTGTTTGTATGCTAATGAGTGTGCATACATGCACAAAGAACAAAACAAAACGAAAATAAAAGACCCAATAAAGAGAGGCAAAATCTTCAACTTCGGCCAAACCGAAAATTGTTCTAACATGTCAACAGTCAAAAATGTATTTTTATGTTTGAAGATTTTTTTAATTCATTACTATACATAACTGCCAGATTTTTTAGAGATAATACCGTCACAATTTTGGGGAAAAAATCTTACTTCAATTAAAATTCGCAATAAAATCACATGTACATATGTATGTAAATAAATTGCATGTTTTTCAATAACGTTCAAATTCTTTGGTGAATTTGCTTTCAATATAGTAAAATATGCATTTTAAGTTTCATTTTTAAAATGTTTGTCCTAAAAGTGTTTAAATTTAAACCATAAAAATATAATTATATAAAAAATTTACTGTATGTACATATAGATACATAAGTTTTAATAAACATCAGCTTTGCTTATGTTACAGAGTTTGCCAGGAGAGCCCAACGAACATGATACTTTTTCAATAACTAGACTTTATTTCGAAGTAATTTTTCTTCGCATGAGAAAATTTAAAGAGCAACTCGAAGAATAAAAATTTTCAACACATTACATGAGTTTTTAAGAAAGAGTATTAATTTTTTTTATACATATTTTTATTTTCAATCATATTAGTGAAAACATAAATAAAGTGAAAATTTGAATATATATTCTACATACATATGGACATATGTATGTATGCACATTATCCGTGCTTTAAAATTTTTCGTGCGATTTGATTCACATTATTTTAAAATTAAAAGTTTTTATAAGAGAAGAAAAACCTTGATAAATTGGATGGTGAGGGCTTAAAAATATTAAGTCACCGACAATTACATTTCACTTTGAAGTTGAAGAATAATTTTCTACTCGATGCAATTTTAACGATACATATATACATATGTGTATCGCTTATATGCTGAAAAATCCAATATCAAAATTCTTTTGTTCTAAAATTTTATTGCTAAAGTAAAAAATAAAAGCTAAACTTCGAACGATTTTGTTAGCAGTCAACATTTCTTGAAATTTGAATGATTATCTACGTGTAGGTTTGTTTATCTATCTATTCTTATATATTGTTAGACATTGGCAGTGGAAAAAACCAGCTGAATCTACAACAGGCCAGATTTCCATTCCAATGGACTCTTGCCAATTCACAACGTCTAAAGGCGAACTAACTGCAAAACTGTTCACATACATTGGTCAAAATTATAGCGATTAACTTTGGTTAAGTGAAAGAGCCCATTTTGGCTGCAAAAAACAAATGCGTTGATTAAATAAATTCAAAAATCCAAAGCTTAATTAATGGCAAACGGTATTCGTATAAATCAATTGGTTCCATTACCGATCCCGAAAATTGTGTTACCCCGGGAATGCCACCACATAACTTCCAGCTTAACGTTGGAGCGGTAGGAGCAACTTATATAATAATAATTATGTATAATTGCATTTTTAATTTATATTTATAAATAAATTTTTTAAGCATAAAATATTACATAAAAATTTAATAAATTTAATAAATTTAAATTTGCCACACCACTGGGTGGGAACTTTGGCGAAAGAGAACCGTGGAAGCATTCAGTAAATGAATTTTTAAATTTTTTATTTTATAATTTATTCTTTAAAAAGAATCTTACTTTTTTAATTAATTTTTTTAATAAACATTTTTAATTTAAGTTTTTTTCTTTTTAAAAAAGTTTTTAATTTTTTATTTTAATTTGAAAAAAATATAATTTAATAAATATATTTGCGATTATTTTAAATTGGCTTGAAAATTATTTTTTATTTATTTATTGATTAAAAAAAATTGTTTATATTGTTTCGTTTATACCTTTTATTAACGTTTTGTTGTGATATATTTATTGCAAAATAAATAACACCAGATTTTAAAGTTTCCAAATTAATTGCAAGTTTATTTACCTTAACTATAGACAAAGTTGACACTACAAAACAATTTCCTTAAGATGAACGTCTGTACTTCACGAGGTTTATTTTTCAACTAACTAACTATCCGCTTAGACGCTGCCGTTTATATTTGTCCACTAGAAGTCTAGAAAAATTAAAAATCTTCTAGTCCCTTTTGTTGTTGTTGTTATCTTATTCATTAAATGTATAGGCGCCAGTATGTCTGTGTGTATTTTTGTTTTTGTTTTTATGCTGATAAAGTTTCTTCCTGGAATTTATTTTAAGATAGCTCTTGTTGTCTTGTGTACATAAGTGTTCTTAGAAAACTACGAAGTTAATAAACAGCATATCTAATTGTAGTTGTTTTGCGTATATAAAATTTCTACGCAATTTGTAACTAGAAATTTGTTGTATTCTTGCGTGCATAAGTTTTTTTAGCAAGTCACACAGTTAGTTAACAACATGCCCAGTTGTTTACTTTATTATTTAATTAGTTTCTTTTAAAACTTAAGAAAGACGCATCCGTAACAATATATTTTTCTCTGCCTGAAGATGCCATACCATGATATGGTCAAATATTGAAAATAAACATAAAATTTATTTAATTTTTATATTTGTGTAACAACTTAACTTAACCCACATACATCAGTCAATTTTAGTATATAAAGTCTATACGAAGTTGTTGTTTTTTTTTATAATTAGAGAGAAGAAGCACAAATTCGGTTAGTCCAATTTTGAAAATTTTATTTTCCATACCTGATTCACATTCAAGAATTTATTCACATCTAAGAAAATATTTAAACATAAATTTTATGTACACAAAACCTAAATAATACTGTCAGTCATATATACACGCACATGAAACTTTCCAAAAGAAAATTTAGGAATGATAATGAAAGAGATAGCTATACAACAACCAACACTTTCTCCCATACACATGTACTCATTTAGATTTAGAATAAAATCCTTAAAATAAATTTTGTGGTTAACCACAAAATATAATTGGTTGATGAACAGTTTTAAGGAGCGAGTGAGTGAAAGAAAACACAAAGGGATAAAGTAAGAAAAAGAAACCTAATATGTCTCTAACAAAATGAAATATGTGTATGTAACTGTAATAGAACTAAGAAAATGGAGTCTTAGTAAGAGAAAGGTGTATTAGTACTTGAAAAAACTTAAGAAAAATTAATATAATTCATCAAATATTTAAAAAACACATAAATATTGTAAAAATAATAAATAAATTTATTAATTTTATTAGTTAAGAAAGCTTTTTCTTAAAACAAAACGCCATCTCTTGGCTTTTTGCTGCACAAACAAATATAATTTCTTTTTCTTTTACATTTTTTCGTTTCTTAGGAAACTTGTTTTTTGCTTAAGAAACTTTTTATAAGCACAAGAAAAAATAACAACTCAAAGTTCCATAGTCCACCCTTTCTCTTGTCGTGCCTTTTATTTCATTTCTTACACCCCCTCCAGTAAAAGTTCCTCATCCCTTAAGTAAATAAATAAAACATTAAAAAACACCCCTTAGAAAATTGTGTAGAAAAAAATTTCCCTGCTTTTTTTTCTTGCATTTTATCAAGAAGGGGGCAACTGGAAGAAACTTTTTGACTTCCCAAAAACTTTCAGCTTTTTTTTTTGGTTGTAAGAAAATTTTCTTAGCTTAAAGAAACATTGCTCTTAATTTTTTATTTCTTATATTAAACGTCTTAAAAATCTCTTTGGTAATTTATTTGGCTGCTCTTATACTTCTTGAATTTTGTAATTAATTTAAATATAGAGGGCGCTGTATGTCTCGATATGCTTTATATACTTTGTATATTTTGTATTTATATATTGACTTTCATAAAAATTATTTCAATTTCAGAGTGCTATGAGCCACTATGCCATTTTTATCATTCTAGTAAGTGGATTTCTGAACCTTGCCTGAAGGCTGCTAAACTGTTATTTAAAGCTTCGCGTGAGCATTGCTTAACGAGTTTCTTTAAAGAATTACAATTTACTTTTTAATTTTTTTGTAATTTTTAATAAATTATTAATATGTAAGAAATTTGAGTTACCTAAGACACAAATGAATGTATTTTTAAAAGATTACCTTTGATTGAATGACAAGGCAATCTTATTGATGGTAAAAACATTTATGACAAATGTGATAATTTTCTTGTTTTCGATTTTAAGTGTTACCGTTGAGTCCAGAACAATAATTTTTCATTCTTTAATAACGAGTGGGAAATTTTGAGCTAAGAAAGTAAATTGTCTGTGAAATGATTAAGTATCAAGAATAAAGCTATCATCCTTTGAAATTAATTTAGTAAAATGCTGGGAAATTTTAACGGTGGAACTTTATTTTCTTTAGCACGGAAATTTCATTTTGAAAATTTAGTATCGAAATGGTGACAATTTCATTGTAGGACATCGTAAAACTTCAGCAGCTTTTCCTCATAATCAGGCTCTTTCTAAGAGACCAAAAGAATATGCTCGTAGTGGCCGTAGCATAGCAAACTTAGCTGCTGTATTAGCAAAGTGCTGAGAAAGAGCACTACTAGGAGCACTTTTTCTTGCTTATAAAGTTCAACTCGTTTTAAAATCGATCACTTTTGTGTCGATCACTCTTTGTGTCGAATGTTTGTGAGTTGGCTGTTTGAAAAACTAAACAAAAACAACAAATTTTTCAACAATCTCGTTTTTAGTGATGAGGCTCATTTTTAATTAGGCGCATTCGAGATTCATAAAATCTACAAGCTGTAAAAGCCAGTACAGTCAAGTAAAGAGATGTCATGGTACGTTTTGTGGTCAGACGGCATCATCGGCATGTATTTTTTTTCCGAAAATAAGCAATGCAACGCAAACACTGTGAAATCATTGGGCTATCAAACCACGATAAACAATTTTTTGTAGCCACAATTGGCTAAAGTTGACATCAGTGATCTTTGGTTTCAGCAAGATAGCGCCACAAGTCACGCAAACAATTCTGTTATTGCATAAGCACAATTTCCTGGTCGCATAATTTCTTGATATGGCGATAACATTTGCCCTGCTCGTTCTTGTAATTATCCCCGCTATATTACTTTCTCTGGGGCCATTTGAAAGACCGGATCTACGTGAACAACTCACAAAGAACGGACGTTCTAAAAAGCCGATTCGGTGCTGCATTGTCGTAATAAAAAAGCTTTGTTGCAAAATGTGCTTCAAATTATTGTGAAAAGAGCAAACCCCTCGATATCATATTCCATTATTAATTCCCATATTTATACTTTACATTGGTGTCAGTAAAACTAAAGCCGTCAAGAAAGGGGTGTGCATTAAGTCAATCTACTTCGTAACCTGAAATTTGTCCGCCCTTTAGATACGATCCCTAGAAAGTCTTGGTGAAAATAATTAAAGTAATTGAAAAAAATAAAAGGCAAGTAGCTGACTGCGACTTTAGCTGGGTAGACGTTTTGAGGATAAATAAATGGAGTTCTCTTTTACTTTTCATTAGCGTCTACACAGACGAACATGTCAACAACATTCTATTCCAGAGAAGTGCAAGTTTTTCTTATTGTAATTTCACAGAAATTTTTGCGGGTCCTTGAATTTGCAACCAAAGGAACCACAAACTTTTCATCCAAACTCAAATAATCGCATTCCGAAGGTAGTAGTACAACCTAGTACAACCTATCCGCTTAACAATAAAATCACTAAAAATATTAGAAAGCACTAGGTCAATTTTAATAAAAAATGTTTAAAAAACTTTTATTTTTTATTATTTTTTCGATATTTCGCCACACCGTTGGTTGGCATCATTAGGAAAACATCATCCTGATGATGCCAACCAACGGTGTGGCGAAATATCGAAAAAATAATAAAAAATAAAAGCTTTTTAAACATTTTTTATTAAAATTGATCTAGTGCTTTCTAATTAACTACTAAAAAATATTAAAAAGGTCAAAAAACTATAACTATTATCACTAAAAAATGTTTTAGGTCATTAGTTAGCGTATAAAACACAGTTCTCGCCTAATAAATCAATTGTCTTGACATCGAAAATTAAACAAAAATTTAACTTGGGAAGTATGTTTGATTCTTGAAAAGGTGTGTGAAATTTATGACCCTAAAAGATGGTAAAATATTTTTTCTCTCAGGATCCCCGCAAAGTTAACCTGATTTATATTGTACCGTACCTTTTCTTTGAAGTAAGTAGAAACTGCCATTCTGTCTGTCACTGTCAATTTAAATTGGAATCAATTTGGTTGTGTATAGAACAAGCCCAATTTTCCCCGGCAGTTTATCCATAAAAACGCTTCTTCATTTCCTTTGCTTTCAACACTTACGACAGCGGTTTCTGGTGGCATGAAAATAATATCATATTCAGCATCAGTATTATTGCTTTCATTTGTTTGCTTATCAGCGTCTTAAAGTCGTAAAAACTCATTTTGTCTCTTTAAAGCTATGGGCCATAATGGATATATTAAAAAATCTAGAAAAATTATTTATTATACTTGCAACGCCCATTGTCTCCAACTGCTCAGCACGGTATATTAATACCGAAATTGATACCATCCGTTGTCAAAACTCAGCCAAGAATGTGTATGCTCAGTTTAACAACAATAGGTTCTTATTTTGATAACGTATCGTTCTTATTTTTACAACAATTGTTCTCAATTTGTTTCCATTTTTCAAAGAATAACCCATTGTGAACCCAACAAAGTTAAAAACACTTAGATATATATTTTTATAACAAATTTAGTTTTTATTATTAAAATAAATTTTGTTCGTTTTCGATATTTTTAAATTTTTTATTCCGCACTTATTGACAATTGAAATATAAATGACAAAACTAAAAGCAAAGCAACGTAATTTAATAACAGGACGTTCTTGATTTAACAACATGCCATTCTTAATTTGACTACGTTTGGTACTTTCAAATTGTTCGTTCTCAATTTGACCACAAGCCGTTCTTAATTTGATAATGACTGGAATACTTACGTTTTCTGTTCTTGATGTGATAACGTTTTGTTATAAATTTTTGAACGGATGGTATCAACAAAATATGAACGTTTCGTGGTGAAATTGATACCATATGTTGTCAATTTTAGAACGACATTTTTTCGGTCTGTATGGGAGTTGCCATCACTTGAACAAGTGCTCTTACATGGGGTAAGTAAGTGATAATAAGTTTTTCATATCTTAGCCATGCTTTTATTCCAATTTTTTTAGTATAAAATTGGGTTAAAATCGGTTGGATTTTATGAGTAACTTTAATGCATTGTGATCTTTCGATTAGTTTTTTCTTTAATTATTTGTTTTCTAAAAAATTTTGGTATTAGCCTGGATTTGTCCATTACTATTATTAGGACTCAGTGATATTCCATCTAGTTTATTTTTAATTTGAAATCGTGTTTCAAAAGACTTTAAAGTAGATGCGTATTTTCTCTATTGTGAATAAAGGCCACTGTGGTATTGCCAATGTTTAAAAAGGCGAAAATATATCACTTAAATATGTCGAGAATTTTAACGGTCAACATTTTTCTTTGTAGCTTCTAACACGGTCTATAACAAAATTTCTCGAAGTCTTAGATGCTAATGCAAATATGTAACGGTGGCCTCTAGATATTTGAAATATTTCAACGAAGATAAATTTAATATTTAATTATTTATAAAAATAGAAAATTTTGTTGATTTCCAAACAATTTTTTAGTCAACTTTTAAAACAAACTTTTTTCGAAAAAGTTATCTTTTTATATTTATTTTGGTTTTGTCGAGACAAGTGGATCTACCCTCGGAAATTAATTAATAAAAGAAATTTCGCTGTTTACACCATGTTTAAATGTGGCTGCATATGTATGAGTGTAGAAATACTTTATATGGCTTAAAATTAGTTTTATTTCATTTATTTCATTTTATTTCTAAAATATTATTTTAATGAATATGCAGACAAGAGCTATGAAATCAATTGGTAGCTAAATTGCATAATGAATGGACGGAATAAATGATAAAATGAATAAGTGAAAATGCATGGCAACAAATGATGATACACAAACATTCTAAAGGATATCCCTACTAGAAGCAGGCTACACAATACAACAATACAACAAAAAAAATCAAAACAAAATTAGAATAAAATTATTTTTGTAATGTGAGGGGTGTTCGTTAGTTAAAGGCAGAAATCCAGGAAACAACTTTAGCAACATTTCAAAAATTTAAATTAAAAATGAATATAAAATCTATTTTATTTAGAAAAACAAAATTATTGTTAGTTTGAATGTGAAGGAAACAATGAATGAACGAATGAATGAAATTAAATGTATGGTGGTCAGGGACAACTAAAATCATGCAAATTCAATATAGGAACACATTCGCGCAAACATTTATTTGCTAAATGTATAATTTTTACCCTTTAATATTGCAAAACTAAAATGTGCATCTAAGCGTACTTGTACATGAATAGATAAGTGCATGTATGTATGCATGTAGTAATATGTATATATGAGTGTGTATACTCTTAATATGTATGCGTGCATTAAAATTAATTAGATTCAAGGGAGTTATTTTGCAACTCAAACCGCAAGAATTAATTGATTCAAATCAATATTCAACATAAAATTTAAATTCATCTACAGCCGTTTCAAATGCAAACAAACACTCAGTCACTTGTCTAAGTAAAAAACATACACACACACACAAACTTACATACCTACACAGAGCTGCGGTCAATATAATAGCACCAGTTGTAAAATTCTAATTCGAAATATGTAAAAATGTCATATATTTACTATATTATTTTTTTGAGTGTAAATTTGAGTGTACATTTTTTTATGCCATCTCAGAGTGTGTGCATTTGTTTTTAAATTTTGTCGCGGAAAGCATTATTGCCCTGAAAAACGTGATTTAATAAAACAATTTGCGTCCGAGAGTGAATTAGGGAATTGCTGGGCTGTTTCAATAAGACGATTACAAATGTCCTGAGATATAAGCAACAAGTTGAATGAATCCCGTGGTAGGAAGCGGGCTATGTCATCGTTAATTATAAAACAAATCTCTTTATGACAGCTACGGAGCTCAAAAAAACATTGGAGCGTGAAAATTATTTGCCACAGACTTCGAGACAACAGCCTCAATACGTGATATAATTTACATCTGTACCTACCTGTGTAAGCCATAACCAGATGGTAGATCATACCACTGTGGATGAAATGTAGCAATATTCTGGCCCTAGAAGGCCTTCAGATACGTATATTCTCCGGTTACTCCTAGTTGCAACTTGAAAAACCCGAAGCAGGCCGCAGCCTTCACTCCTTGCAGAAGAGTTGGACACTATCCAACTTCTGGTCCAAAACGGATGAAGCTTAATATAATTTAAGAACACGACGACATTCATGCACCTGGACCATTCATTGTGTTCATTGTGAATGATCCGAACCACAAACACAAACGTGGGCCTCGAAACACACAACCATCACGATACTCCCGAAGAGCCTACCTCAATAATCAGTTAGAGAACAGCTAAATGCCTAAAGAAACTAACAGCGAACCTCTGGCGCTTAACTGATTCCCGTGGAAATATAGTGGATTTTCCAGTTGGCTCCTACTAACCTAAGGGGACTGGGCTCCCTTTTACCCCGCAAGATACAAGTCTAGATGGTTGTGTGATCCATAAAGACTTATAATATGCCCCGGGGGGAAAGTTCTATACGAAATAATTAATCCTGATGTCATATGGTAATTTCGCTCAGCGATGAAGCTCACTTTTGTGTTAATGGATATGTCAATAAAAAAACTTCCGCGATTGAACTGATGGTAATCTTCAAGTATATGTTAAGACACTGTTATACCCAGAAAAACTGACTGTTTGATGTGATTTATTGACAGATGGAATTACTGGTCTGCACTACTTTAAAAACGATACTGTTGAGAACTTTATAGTCAATAGTGAGAACTATAGAACCACGATTATTGACTTGTTCATTCATCAATCGAACAAACATGATACGTGGGATCTGTGATTCCAAGAAAACGTCGCAATATGTCTCACAGATCTTGCCACAATTTAATTATTAATCGAAACGTCGTGTAACCGCATAGTTTCAAGATTAATTCAGAGGTACCGCAAGGCTCTGTTCTTTCTCCTATCCTATTTCTCATTTTTCTTAAACGACCTTAAAGGGGACTGGGCTATCTTTTACCCCTGAAGATACATGTAATGACGGTCAAAAGATATCAATATGCCACTGGGGACACAGCAACAGTCTCAATGCCTATAGTCCTCAAAAAGAGCCGCTCCTTTCCTCTAAGCATGTTACTAAATGGATAACTTCTACTAAAGCACATCTAAATCGCTCAAAGGAAAAGAGGAGAAATGTGCTACGAACTGACGAATCCAAAATTGTTTTTTTTTTTTTGGTGGAAACGGTTTTAGATGTTAGGTAGACTATGGAGGCTACCTATGAAGGCTACCTAATAGCGAATACAAGCCACAATTCACACAAAACTATCATACATGGGGGTTATAACATTATATATTTGATCACAACCGTTATGGATTCATCGCATTATGTAAAAATCCCTGATGAAATTATGCTGTCGTATGCTTCCTACAAAATGCCGTTGGTGTGGGTCTTCCAGCAAGACAATGACCCCAAACACATCAGCAAAATGGCAAAAAAAAAGGTTAACGATAACTATATCAATGTAATGGAGTGGCCTGTACAGTCCCCAGTTTTGGACCCTATCGCAAAACCTGTGGACGGACATAAAGAAGGGTGTATCTACAATAAAACCAACTAGCGTTGAAGGGCTTTGGGGGGCTGGGCAAAAAATTTGGTGTTCCATCAAAATTGAAAGATGCCAGCATTTAGCGGATTCCATGGGAAGGCGTTGTGCAGCGGTAATAGCAAATAAAGGGCACGCGACAAAGTATTGAAACCATACAATTATTTTATCTACCAGATATCTGAGTGAAATTTTTGATTTATTTTAATTTTTTTAAAAATAAAGTGAAGTGCTATTTTGACTGTGTAGTTTTTAAGTTTTTTGTTTAAAGGTCCAACTATAATATAAATAATCTGGCTTAAGCTAATGTCAAAAATTGAACGAAAAGTCTGTCAAAAGCTTAAGCAAATTTTTGAAGACTTTAAGGTGGCTATAATGTACTTACATGAAAAATTATAAAAAATGTTATGCACAGTTGCACATTTCTTTTTTATACTGCTGCAATAAAATAATTTCTTTCTAAATAAACAAATGAAATTTATTAACAAAAAGGTATTTAATAATCATATTTTGTATACTTAATAATGCCCTTATACAAATTTATAATTTTTTTAATGGTTTTAAGAAAATTACAAAAGAAAAATTATACATATATCGCTCATGGTATTATTTGGGCCAAAAGTACTAAATAATGCAACTGTGTATATCATTGAATTTATAAACAATAAAAAATTAATTTTTATTGCAAATTATGTGTTAAAAAATGATAATTAAACTCGAAGGTTGAGTCTTGTTCTGCAACGTTACTACAAGTAACGAGTACTGCAAAATAAAGACTCATATTGTAAAAACGAAAAAATATTCAATACAAATCCTTATATCGGCGGAGTGCGAAAGAGCTTTTCAAAAACATCATAGGCTGCAGTAGTGCCCATTACTCAATACATCCCATTCTACTGCCTGATGGAGAGCTTCCATCCTCTTCATTTCCTAGCAGAAACTTTCCCGTAGTAACTTCCATCTGTGTTTGCACTTCGCGACTTTATATAATTCATGCCAGTATGAAAATGAAAAACTCAAACAAAATTCTTCATGGTATAACTTTCCACTTTTACTTTTCTGCTGCTTCTTTCCATATCCGTTCCCTTCAATTGCCGTTATAATAAAACGCCTCTCTTTTCTCATATAAGCAATTTTTTCGTTTGTACGTTTTCTATTAAATTCAGATAAAATATTTTTTCGCTTTCGTCCTCCATTGGAATTTGTTTACTAATGTATCTATAACGCAATGGAAAATCAGCTGTTTCCATTCGGAATGGGCGATCAGTTTTGAACTTTGCTTAAGCAAATTACATTTGACGAAAAGTTTTGTTAAGTACATTATAGTTTGCCACATATGATTATTAGGTATTTGCACAGTTGCTTAAGTTGGCTTAAGCGAACATATGCATAATATAGTTAAGCCTTAAATTAATTAGCGTATTATAGACTATTGAAAAAAACCAAATAATATTCTCATGATAATAAACCATTAACATCAAAGAATTAATTATTTTGTTTTGAATCGGCTCTACAGTGCGTGGTGCTATTATATTGACCCCAGCTGTGCATATTTTAAATGTATAAAACAGAGATGTGTTCAATAAATTTTTATATATTTTTTTCTATTTTATTTTCAAAAGCTTCGATATTCACGTAGATTTTTGCTTTACTTGTTCGTATGTGTGAGTGTGTGTCTATGTGTGAGTGTGTGTGTGTATTTTTCTGTGGCTTGATATTTAAAACTAATACCCCATGTTTTTTTCTTATTGGTTAGATTTGGTAGATTTTATTCTTTTGCCTGTGTTTAATTTATCTAATGTAAATATTGAAAATTTTTATTTATTTCTCTATTTATTGTTCTATTTGCAGGTTGTGTGCATGTTTCTTATGTGTGTATGTGTCATGGAAAGGGATTATGGACATAATATTTTATTTTTTTTTTAATAAAACCAAATTGTATTATAATTCAGTAATCAGAAAGCAAAAAAAAAAACAATTAAACGTTCGTTTCCTTAATTAATCATAAATCCTTTTTATTTTGATGATGTAGACCACTTACTTCAAATAAAAAATCCTCCAGAGCTTTTAAAAATATAGCGGGTATTTTTTAAGGGTTTTTGTTTGAAAATGGTGTTTGATAAAAAATTTATTAATAAAAACAAATAAGTTCAAAATCATTCCAAATTGTTATCATCATTTTGTAAATAAGTTTTAAGAAAAAAAATTAAATTAAATGAAATTTAAAAAGATCGTCTTTAACAAAATAATTAACTTTAAATCGGCTAAAATTCAAGTATATTATAACTCATAAATTAATTAAGACAATTAAAATTTTATTGTGTTAATTTTTTTAAACAATAATGAAGAGTAGAAGAGCAGCGGTATGTAATGCAAAATTCGCCATCGATATTTACCGCATTTACTTACCTTCGGCTGTGTAAGTCGTAAATTTGTCCCTTTAAAGGGTGGCAAATTGAGGTTAGGAGATAAATTGTCTGTCAAATTGTTAAATGCTAAAAATTATTTAATAAAAAGTTGATAAATTTTAAGTATGAAACGTTACCTTCTTGAGCAAAGAATTTTAATTGTGAAAATTTACTATCAAAATAGTGAATATAAAAATGGTGAAAGTTGTGCTACATCACCTAGTAAAAATTGAGAATTTTCCTTATAATTAGGCTTTTTCTGCTTAGTTTAAAAGCTAAAGTCGAGGCTGACAATAAACCAAAATAATACTCCTGCAGTGACAATTGCTGTACAGCAAAGTGTTGAGAATGAGCCGGGAACATCAACTAGGCGACGTTCGCAACTATTGGAAATCGCTAGAAGCACTTTGCGAAATATTTTGCATAAAGATCTTCATCTTCATATATACAAAGTTCAAATCATTAAAGATTTACGGCTCTATGCATAAGAAACGCTTACTTGAGCTTTAAAGTACACGATAGTTAACAAACACTTTAAGGCTAAAAAAAATGGTATTCATAAACAGTACTTTAGTTAATGTATGCTTTAGTAAAATTAGTATTTTGATTCTGGCAATGCCACTATTTTCAGTTGTCACGTTGTAGTTAACGATGTATAACAATGAATATTATTTATCCGGGTAGTTAGATCAATAATAAATGTTTTTATTGTTTTCAGCAAAATCAACATATTTTTTTTTTGTTTTTTTATTAATCTTTTTAATAAAAAGCAAAGCACCAAAAAAGAATTACAAAGAATTTGTTCATATTAAAAAAATAATTATTCGGATAACGAGCTTTGATTTGATTATATCTACATCAATAAAACTTTTGTTTAAAATAATTAATTATAATTATATTTTTGTAAAATATAAAATAAAGATGTTAAGATATTTTATGTTGATTGTATGTTATATTTTAGTTTTTATTATTATTTGTATACTACAATTTGTTTTAATAAACATTTTTAAAAATTTTTGGAATAACAAAGTATAATTGTCAATTGAGCCGTTCACATTAAAAGTGGCATAAGTCACAACTGAACAGTTTCTTTTTTTTCATTTTTAATAAATTTGAAATTAATAAGTTAAGAAGTATTGACATTTGTTTGAGAGCAGTGTTGATAATTAACGGTGTAACTAAAATGCTTATTTTGAAAATGGCGTTAGTCGCTGTACTTAGGAAATTAATTACGGAGCTTAGTGTGAAAGAAATGGAAACATGTAATAAGTGTGTATGAAGTATTGTTGTGATTATTGGACTTATTTTTATTAGTACGAAAGAATAGTGCAGTTTACTGAACTATATTATAGTGATATCTAATATACTACACATAATTAGCGTTATTTTGTTATTTTTTTATTCTCAGGCGGTTGCTTCGTGTTGTATAAAATATCTAAGAACATCACAACTCAAAAGCATATTATTGCACATAGTGACTTATGTAAAGGACAAAATAGTAATAGTAGTAATAGCTTCCTGTCGAAAAAATCCTTCACAGCGCACAACATGGAGAAAAAAGATTTTATTTCAACTCAATCATTAGAAAAATCCGTTTTAGAAAGAAAACTAAATACAGACTAGTTGAAATGGCTAAAAATTAAAATGTTTTATAAACTAATTTAAAATAAAAAAGATGACAATAACAAAGTAACTTATGCCACTTTTAAAATATACGGCTCAGTTTATTGTAAACAAAATTTGTTTTTGAACTTTCAATAATAAAATTGAACTGTCAATTTATTGTAGGTTTAACGTAGGTTTTTTCTACTTTAAAGTTAACAAAGGTAAGTTAAGGTAAAAACGTTTTTTGAATGCAACTTTAGGAAATTGTGCTTAACAACGGCAGTTAAACCTACTTTAAGTTTTTATGCATACAGCCGTTAAAGCCGCTCCTGCGTTTGACTCGACTTTCGTTGAGAGCGCATCCATTTGTGGTCGATTGTCCAGTGAATCGCACTACGCATTACAGGGAAAGTTAGTTTTTTTAGCAGAACAGAACGTATGTGGAATAAACTCTTTCCAGAGTTCTTTCCTGTCAATTTCAATGCAGGAAAATTTAAATCGAATGTCCACATTCACTACTCTCACTCATTTCTCCTCCCCATAACCCAATTTCTTAGTTTAGGTATAATACATTGCATTGAGTAGGAGTCATTCCCTGAGTGCTGGTCCGAACAAAAAAGAAAATCGCAGCAAGAAAATATTATGTAATTGAAAACAGGTGGCATCACTGCATAAGAAATCTAAGTAGAAACAAAGCAGCTTTTTATAAAAAGGTCAGGAAAAAGTGCATCATAATGTATGGTATTGAAAAGATTTCAATGTTTTAATTTTAAATAAATTTTGGGTTCAATTTATTAAGCTTTCTGCAGGCAAAAATATTGTACCCCAAAGCCACATAAATTTCTAGAATTTCGAGGAGGTTTCGAGATTTGGGGTTTCCATCCGCAAAACAAAAATCAGAAGGTTCGGTATTTCCCAATATTTAATGCCGTTTGTCTTGCGTGATAAGATTTACGTAAGCCATAAGCTGACGGTGGATCATACCACTGTGGATGAAATGTAACTTCATCCTCGCCCTAGAAGGCCTTCAGATAAGTATATCCTCGTCACTCCTAGTTGCAACTTCAAGAGCTCGGAGAAGGCCGCATACTATCTGAATACTATCCAACTCCTGGTCCAGAACGCGTGAAGCTTATTAAAATTTTTATAACACAACCGTATTTATGCTAACTGGACCTGGACCATTCATTGTGTTCATTGTGAATGATCCGACCTCGAAACCACAACTACCACGATACTCCCGAAGGGCCAACCTCAATAATCAGTCAGAGAACAGCGAAAAGGCTAATAAAAAGTCAAAAAGCTGAACTCTGGGATGTTGCTGATTCCCGTGGAAAAAAAGTGGAATTATCCAGTTGGCTCCTGCTAGCCTTGTCGGGGACTGGGCACACTTTTACCCCCGTTACCGCATGTAATGACGGTGGGATTCAGTCAAAACATATGAATGTGCCCCCGGGGGAAGGGGCGGGAGGTGGTGTCGTTTGTCATCTCAAAATAACTGTTTAGTCCAGCTTTATACAAAAAGAAATAAACAGATCAAGAAAGTAGTTGAAATTTCAGCAAATTAGAGTTCGCTGAATCAACTGAATTTACAATTATAAAAAGAAGGTAACACATTACATACGCTCTTTCTAACAGAACTTGCAAAATTATATACAAACATGTAGTGATACACTTTATGCCTTCATTCCAAAGAAAACAAACTATTGTCATCGATTTGTTCGCACAAACTAAACTAAAACCGCCAACACATAGAAAACCATTATCCCACACATGTACTTGTATACACATTCGCATACATATTATTATATAACCAATTTTAATACCAACATTTTAATAAAATAAAATGATTTTTAATATTATTGATGCTGATGATGGCCAAATAGAACAGAGAATTTGAACCAAAAATAAAAAAAAAAAAAATATTAAATCCTTTATTTTTTTTTCTTATGTAAAATGTAAACGCACTGATATGTAGAATTAAAATTTTTATATTTATTTCAATATAGATATTAGTGTGTGTGTGTGTGTGTGTGTGTGTGTATAGGGGTTTAGAAAACGTTTTGTGGTTAAATGAGTTGCAAATCATTTTAATTAAAATTTTAAATTTCGAAAATTTTCACAAATGATTACATTATTCATTAGTTTTCATAACAATATAAAATATTATATGCACGTGTGTGTGAGTGTATATTGTTTTTAACATTTCAACATTTAAAAATAATAAGTAAAACGAAATCCATTTTGTAAATTTATTAAACAGTTTCTAGTTGCAAAATTAAAATAATTGTTGTATTTAGTGGCTCAAATGAAAATCTAAAACAACTAAAATAATTATAATTTTAAATTGAGTTGAATTTGTTGTTTGTTTTTGTGCAAAAATACAAAGTAACTAGTGATAAGTAGATTAGTTAAGCTTTATTTTTGTATAACAGTAGTAAGGGTTGAAGTTATAACAGCAATAAGATTGTTAAAGCGCAAGAATTTAAGAATTCTAAAATTTTAAATTTCAAAAATTTTATTGGGAAGGAGATTTAATATTACAATTTCTGAAATTGTTAGCCGAATAATTTTAGTTTAATAATTCGATATAAGCTTATGTATACTTTAATTTAAAAATTTGTTATTTTTTTAATTTTTAAATAAAACAAGAGAAATCAGACAAGAGTATAATATAATGCAGGGTTTTCTGCTTAGCTACATCCATCATCAGAATTTAGAAACTGTATACTTTACTTACGTATACTCAAGTATACTTTAATTTTTTGTAGTATACTTTTATTTCTTAATTTATTAAGAAATAAGAATTATCTTTACAAATTGCTGTTTTAATTTTTAAAGAAAACAAGAAAAAAAAAATCAGTATAATATAATGTAGGGTTTTGTGGTTACTTACAACCATCATTGGAATTTAAAAAATGTAAACTTTACTCACGTAGACTCAAGTATACTGAAGTATACTTTAATTTCTTAATTAATTAAGAAATCACAATGATCTGTAAAAATTAGAGTTTAAATTTTTAAAGAAAACAAGAAAAATAAGACACCAGTATAATGTAATGCAGCGTTTTCTAGATCGTTACCTCCATCATGAGAATTTGGAAAATGTTATATTACATTCGAAACATCGAAAGATATGTTATAATCCAACAGTAGCTATCGAACCCTAAAATATTATCGAATATTGTGTGTGGATATCCAGTACTTGCTAAGGTTTGGCGCTTAGGACATAGATTTATTAAATGTGGACGCCGTAAAGGATTTTAACCCATAAAGGATTTACAAGCCTCTGTGACGAGAAGGCAAGTCACCAGTTTCCCCTCAAAAGTTTAAAATCTTTATAGTCCAGAATAAAGGCTAATGACAGTAAAAAACTCAATAAAAGTGAGGTATCAAAAATTACAAATGCTCAAATGAGCAGAAGGGTTTTCCATAATGTTAATGCTGCACATCGGTATATTGGCTAAAATAAGGGCCTTTAAACTTCATACGCCTCTACAATTTTTTTTTTTTAATTTTCCTTAATCATTAAATCTTTCACCTTATTACGAAATTTACAATGGGTTTTTAAATCTTAGCCTAAGAATAAAAAGTCTTCGTTGCTACTGCAACTACAACATTAAGTTCCCACGAGTGTTGTCTTCATCTGATGAGTTCAAAGGTTCCCCTCCTTTTAAGACGTTTATGGCCCTCAAATATGAGCAAGTCTCTTGCAAACTGATTTGGATGAGTTGTAACTTTTTATTTATAGTTTGTGATAACTTTCCTAGTTTCTTCACGAATAGTGGGAATGCTGAGATCTCTGTGAATATTATTATTCCTGATGTACCACGGGGCACACGTTATTATTCGCAGAAGTTTTGACTGCCGTTTTTGTAGTTTTTCGATGTTTGATGACGAAGCAGTTCCCCATAGTTGTATACCGTATAACCATATGGGCTTTAAAATGGCCTTATATAGAAGGACCTTGAGGTCAAATTTTAATGAGGATCTTGGTCCGATAAGCCAGTAAAGTTGGGCAGATTTCAGCTTTATTTGTGTTATTTTTGCCGCTATGTGGTAAGTCCATGTGAGACGTCTATCAAGATGAGTTCCGAGATACCTCACATTATTTTGCTCAGGAATTCTTATGCCATCAATTGAAACCGGAGGACAATTTTCTCTTCTCAAGGTAAAAGTAATGTGAACGCGCTTTGAGGCATTTACTTTTATCTTCCATTTTTTGAGCCAAATCTCCAACACTTTTATGTGTGCCTGAAGTTGTTCAGATGCAACTTTTGGATCTTTGTGAATGCTTACAAAAGCAGTATCATCTGCAAATGTAGATGTATGAGTTAGAGGACTAGTGGGCATATCAGCGGTAAACAAAATGTAAAGAAACGGCCCAAGAATGCTACCCTGTGGTACACCAGCAGAAATTTGTTTCGTGGAGGATAAAATAGATTTTGATCGTATATGAAAAGATCTATTGCTTAAGTAATTCTTGAATAATTTGTGCACATTTACCGGTAGCAACTTTACAAATTTCGATAATAGACCACTGTCAAATAGACCTTGTCAAACGCCTGTGATATGTCTATAAAAAGCGCTGAACAATATTGTTTACTTTCGAAAGCACTTCGGATGAGATTTGTTATCCTGTGTACCTGTTCTATAGTACCGTGCATCTTCCTGAATCCAAACTGATGGTCTGGGATAATAAAATTTGTATCAATATGAGACTTTAGACTCTCAAGCAGCAATTTTTCAAAAAGCTTCGAAAAGATCGGCAACAAGCTTATTGGGCGGTACGACGTTACTTGTGAAATATCTTTACTAGGCTTTGGTATCATTACAATTTCAGAATGTTTCCATAGCTTCGGAAAAGCACCAACACGTAACATGGAGTTAAAAATAAATAGAATACTCCGTAAAGCACAAATAGGCAGATTAGTAATCATAGATATAGTGATTTTGTCTGCGCCTGGTGCTTTTCTAGCTTTCAGCGATTTAACAGCAGTTTGAATCTGAGAAAATCTGAACTTCATTGGACTCTCTACTATATTGTCGTTAATAATGATAGGGTCAACATGGGAGTTAGAAATATTTGAAACAAATACCTTCTCTAAATGGTTGGCAAATGCTTTAACTCTACAATTAGCCTAACTAAAAAATGTTTATATATGGATTTATAGCCCTTTAACGGAGACGAAAATTATATTGTTAAACAACAATTGTACTCGTATAATCAAGAAAATTTTTGTGAGAGGCTAAATTTATTCTAGTAGTGTCTTAGCCAACTACACGGAAACCGATATACGCCAAAATCTTCTAAATAAATGAAAAACTTTTATTGAGATTTTATAGTTTTCATTTGATGAAACATATCTTGCTATTTAGTCAATACTTAAGTAAGCATGTCCGGAAAATATTAAAAGCGATCCCGTCTTTGTCAGACACAATAGTACTATGAAGGCAAATAGTGGAGCCAACTGGATTTTAATGTTAGAACCAAGCGAAGAAAGTAAAGACGCCATTTAATTTATTTAAGAATTGAGTGCTGACACTCATGCTTTAATGTTGCGTCTTTTCAAATTTATTTTGACATCTTTTTTCTTTTATTATACTAAAATCCATTAAAAGCTTTTGCTGCTTTAATATTTGTTGACTTTAACAGTATATTTTATAGTTATAATTTATAACTCCTTTCCCTAACTTACGGATTTTTATTTTAAACTTTAGATATTCAATCCATTCGTTTCATTAGTACTCATTTTTTTTATGAGTTCTTCAAACTTCTCAAGTGACGCTACAACTTTAATTTTCTACCTTTTGTGCTCTTACATTTTTTGCGTAAAACGAAAACAATGGCGCAAAGTAATGTAACGAATTATTAATCTCTTGTTTATGCCACTTTGCCAATACTTCACTCGTAAGCTTAATTTAATTAAGCGGATATAAAAACTTTTATACTTACACATACATAACACATATGCAAACACTGTTATTTAAATATATCACAAACACATATTTAACTACATTTATTAAAAGGTATGCAAGCCCAGTAGTCCGTGTGACATGAATTATTTCCCTAGACTTTTATTCTGAACTAAGGATTCCTTTGAAATGATAACGCTCTGTTTTTTAAATGGCATTGAAGTTATTGAAAATTAATTTTGCTATGACAATATTAAATATATACTAGAACTGCTGGGTATATAATTTATTTAGCATGCATTTCATTAAGTTTATAAATAACGGGGTCTTTTTAATAGAGGTATAGAATTTTAAGTAGGAAACAGTATTTTAACTTTTGTTTTTTGTTTAAAGAGAAGTAGCACTTCAGGCAACAATGCCTATTTAGTCCAGTACCGTACTACATTCTTTAGGTAAGGGATAGAGAAGAGATGAAACAGCTGGTGGATGTAGAAAGATAGTCGGAAATTAACTGTCACATAAGACAGCACAGCGACCAGTGACCATGCGTAATCATCACCGAGCAGCCCCAGCAACAGTCAATTTTTATTTCTGTAGTGAAAAAAAAAATCAAGGTCTTCGTTGGGAATTGAACCCACAACCCCCATACTAAGAAGCTAGTACACTCCCTACTAGCCTACATGGGCACCACTGGCTGTGCGATGATTTATATTATGGATTTTCACATAAATAGATTGACGCCTGAATAACGCTTCCGAATTGTGCAAATTTATTTTGAAAATCATGGCTCAGTTCAAAATACCCTATCCTGATTTTAAAAGCGAATTTTGTTTAGCAATAGGACTGTCATAATTAGAGTGATGATAATCTTTAAGTGTGTGTTGAGACACCGTTACATACCGTAAAACTGACTATTTGCTGTGTTTTATAAATTGGTGGAGTCATTGGTCTATACTTCTTTAAAAACGATACTGGTTACAAAGTTTAAATCAAGGGTGACGGTTATTGAGCCATTATTACTGCCTGTTGGGTTTGTCTACTGAATAACTATGATGTGCAGGAGTTGTGGTTTAAATAAGACGGCGCACAGTAGGCTTTTTTAAGTGCAAAAAACACAAGTTTTACAGTAAAAAATATTTTTATTTTTATTCGACCTTTTCTATTTTAATTAAATATCTTTAATCATTAAAATTTAATTAAAAAGACCGTTTAAAAGAATGAAACGATTCGAAAAGTTGCTTATGGATAAATTGTCTCCAATGCTAAGGGATAGTGGGTGTATCCCAAACCATCAATTTGGTTTTAGAACTAGACATAGCACAATTGAACAAACCCATAGATTGGTTCAGGTGATAAGAAGGACTTTAGAAAAGAAGAAGTATTGTTCAGCTATTTTTATTGATGTTTCTCAGGCTTTTGCCAAAGTTTGGCATGAAGGTCTATTTCTGAAACTGACCGCTCACTTGTCTTGTAATATAAGCAACCTACTGAAAAGCTACATAATTGGACGGAAATTTTCTGTTGTTGAAGGAGACTTCGTTAGTGTATCCAAACCAATTTCCTCAGGCATACCACAAGGTAGCATTCTTGGACCAGTTTTATACTTGATATATAACTCCGATATGCCTGTAAGTGAAACTGTCCACACTTCTACGTTTGCTGATGATACAGCGTGTCTAAGTTCGCACGAAAACTCCTATCAAGCCTCTATATATCAACATATAACTCAGTTGGAGTTGTGGTTAAAATTATGGAGAATTAAAGTGAACGTTCAAAAGTGCATTCATGTGACCTTCACCCTGCGAAGAGATAATTGTTCACCCGTTCGAATCAATAATCAGATTGTTCCACACCATACTTATGTGAGATATCTTGGTATACATCTTGATCGTCGCCTTACATGGAAACATCATATTGACTCAAAGCTAACACAAATGAAACTTAAGCTAACACAATTACATTGGCTCATTGGCAGGAACTCAAAACTTAGCCTAGATTGTAAACTTCTAATTTACAAAAGTATTTTGAAACCAATATAGTCTTACGGAATCCAACTTTAGGGCACTGCCTGAGCTTCAAACGTGGATAGGATCCAACGTATGCGGAATAAAATTTTACGGTTGATAACTTCCACCCCATGGTACATCAGAAATTCAAACATACATTGTGATTTAGACATACCGCTGGTGACTACAGAAATCATCAAATACGGAGGCAAATACTTGATGAAGCTTGAAGACCATCCTAACCCCCTTGCTCGCAATATCTTGGATTATAGTGGACATAGCCGATTAAAAAAGAGGGATACCGCAGCTTTAATCCTCAATACTACAGATGACACATCTTAGATATATTTGCTTTGTTTTTTTTTATGACAATTTTCTTTTTTACCCAAAAGTAGGGCCTGACATGGTCAGGACTAATGTAACTTTTTTTAGAATTTAAGATTTTAATACTTATTGTTAGTTCTTTTCGTGAAGATACAATAAATAATTATTGAGAGTTAACAAAAAAAAATTGTAAGAACCATTTGAAAGAAGACTCTTTCTTCTTTATATACATGATTTGACTGTTTTCGTTGTAAACATTATAACTTTTAAAGTAATCAAGATGTTTTAAAAATGTGTGAGGGATTTGAAAGATAACCTCTTGCGCTTAAAAATAAGTAACCCACATGACCATAACCCCATAGAGGCACTATGAACATTATTTTTTTCTATGCAACAATCAAAATTTTTGAAGTTACCAAGATATTTCTAAAGGTCAAAAATACCTTCAATTTTAAAACCTTTAGTTTCAAAATAAGTGCTGCCGCACTACAGACTACAGAAGCCATAAACATATTTGGATCTGTAAAATTTGTGTCATTCGTCGATATTGTTTGTTTGTGAGAATTCTGACTGGATAAAACATCACATCCTCACTTGTTTAACAATGGAAGCCTATTTGGAAGTAATACTGCTTTCTTTTCAGACAAAATTTGAAGGAAGCGTTTGGTTGTATGATCAATTAAGTCTTGTAGTTTAACCTCTATTGATACTTCAGTAACCTTTACATTAGATGGCACTGCTTCCTTTTTTTATCCAGAAAGAATATTCAGCTTATGATTCTTTAAACAGTTTCGTAAACTAGAAAATTTTTCCTTTGACAATCCATAAATAACGCTTAGCGTTAAAATACTTTCTTTTATTCTCTGGAGTCGATCTGGGCTTGCGCAGCTTTTGTAATGTCTGACTTTAATTTATTTTTATATTTTACATACTTAAAACATAATGCCTCTGAAAGATTGGATTTAGATATATCTTTTCTGACATTTTGAAGGTTACATTGTTCTGTATGCTTCGAACTCTCGTTTATAGTTTCTACGGGTCTTCTTCATTTGTTGTCACAAAAAGTACGCGGTTTTTCGATGTTTTTAAAAGTTGTTACTCTATTTAGCCAGCCTGAGTTCTTTTCCATACAGGTTTTTATCACAGGGGTTTTGCCAAGATATTTTTTTTTATTAATTTTCAAGTAAACGAATCATGGAATCCCCTGAAGTCGCCTAATTTTTCCACAATAGCCAATTTAAATACATTTTCAATATCAGAGTTTTCGAACAACTCGAGCAATTTCGAATGATGAAATGACATTATTGGTTTTTGAAGTAAAATTTTATAAGTTCTGGGCCTGATCCATACTTTTACAAAGTAAAAACTGAACTGGCTGCATGACACAGTTGCGGTTTAATTTATACCCAGAAATTAAAAAAGGTTCAAACTACTTGATTTATAAAAGAGAAATCCAGGCCCAAATTAGGTGGATTATATAACTAGAGCAGTGATGGGCGAACTACGGCCCGCGAGAGATTTCAATCCGGCTCGCGGAGCGTTTTTCAAAAAAAAAAAATAATCACTACATGCGCCTCAAATATAAAAGGGCCAGCGATGGATTAATCAGCAATCAGTAAAAGTGTAAATCTCGTGACGCAAAGAATAAATTGTGAAGTAAAATTATAATGTTGCCAACGTACAGTTTTATTTGTGTAATTAAAATAATAAAGTGTATTGTAAATATAAGTGCACAAGTAAAATAGTCTAAGTTTTTTACCCCCATAAATGTCAATCGAAAATAGAAAGAGAAAAATTGATTCGGAATGTCGAGTATTTCAAAAAGAGTGGACATGGAAGTACTTCTTTATGGAATATAACCAAAAACCTATTTGTCTTATCTGCCAAGAAACGGTAGCTGTACTAAAAGATTATAATCTCGCTAGCTACTCATCTTGGGTCGAAGTACTATAAAATGACAGATGAAGACAAGAAAGTTCATTCAGAGGAATTGAAAAGAAAAATATCTAGTCAGCAAATGTTTTTTAAAAATCAAAGAAGTGTCCAGAAATCCTCCACGTTAGCTGGTCACATTGTTGCCTATAAAATAGCAACAAGTAACAAACCGTTTTCTGAAGGAGAATTTATTAAGGATGTGTTAATTAGCATTGGAAAAGTATTATGCCCAGAAAAGGTAAAAGATTTCGAATCTATAGGGCTGTCACGTAAAATGGTCACAAAAAGAATTGAAGCGATTTCTTCTAATTTAAAAAATCAACACGATGGACGTCTAAAAAGTTTAAGTATTTTTCAGTCACTATAGACGAGAGTGTTGACAAGAGTGATAGAGCCCAACTTCTAATTTTTATCAGAGGAGTCGATGAAAACTTTGTAATAACCGAAGAACTTGCTTGTTTGAGATCTTTGAAAGGAAAGACGACAGGAAAAATTATTTATGATGAATTTAGAGAGGGGATGGAATCTCTTAATGCCCCAATTTCCAAATTAATTAATTTAACAACTGATGGAGCACCTAACATGGTTGGAAAAAATATGGGGTTTGCAGGAGTTTATAAAAGTCAGAATCCTGAAAGCGAAACAATTTTTTTACATTGTATAATCTACCAAGATGTTCTTTGCAAGGCTGCCTTGGATATTAACCACGTACTTAATATTATTTTAAAATTAATGAATAACATTTGAGCCCGTGGTTTGTTATATCGACAATTTCAAGAGTTTTTATCGGAAGTTGATGCAGAATTTTCAGGTGTACTTTATTACACAAAGATCAGGTGGCTGAGTTGTGGGCATGCCTTCTCGAGAGTTTGGAGTCTTCTAGAAGAAATTAAAGTTTTTCTAAAAACCAAAACTGAAATTTGGGATGAGTGGGAAATATTGGAGGATAAGAATTGGTGCTTCGAGTTTGCTTTTTTCAAGGATTTACTCGAGCACTATAATAAACTGAACAAGAAGTTACAGGGAAGAAATCAATTTATAGATGAAACTTGGGGCAGTTTGAGGTCTTTTAAAACTTAATTGTTTATATTTTCTAAATGTTTGGGGAAATATGATTTGACTCATTTTCCAAGACTTAATTCTTTGAGGCCTGTGAGTGAAGAGAAGTTAAAAGTCTTTTCACAATCTTTATTAAAACTGTATTCGGAATTTTAAGGCCAGATTTTCTGACTTTAAAAAATCCAACCATGTTTAGATATATTTTCAATGCCTTTTAATGTTAATACTGAGAATGTTCCATCTGATCTACAATTGGAAATTATAGAATAAAAAATGTCGACTTTAAGCAGCTCCAGCAGCTATAATTTTTATTTAATTAAGAAAACCGTTTTTGAATTAGGATCAGTAAGAAGCTCTTTATGCGATGTGTTCATTCATTTTACAAAATTTTGTCATCAAATTTCGTATTTTGGTCACGGGTTTTTGTAAAAAGAGCTACAGGGCGGGGCAATATCCTACACAGATTGTGTCACATTTAATTTATTGAAGTAAACGTTTGGTAAACGCATAACTGCCCGTTTCGGACCCTTGAATTGGCCCCCAAGATCGTGCCATTGAACGTCAGTAGACTATTATCAATGGGGATGTGTGGTGGCTAGTCTACGTTGATAAGCTTGAAACGCTTGACTACTTGGGGGAAAACATTTATCGCATTATTGCCGATATATGGCGTTCATATTCAAGACGTCATATTAAAATTATAATGCCAGAAAATCTTTCGAATAAAATAAATTTCATGGCAATTTTAAACAATTCATGCTTGTTTTACTCCATTTTAAAGTTCTATACCCCTATAAAAATCATCCTATAGTTACAAACAAAAAGTTTTTTCTTACATTATTCACATATTATTTTCAAGTTATTCTCAGTTTACAACATATTAATAAAAAACGATGTAGATAATACTTTTTATACTTAAATATGAGACAAACAAAAACTAAATAATATAGAAGTTACATTCTTCTTTGTCTCCCTGATGTTCATATTTATATTTAGTGTATCAGTAGTGGTTTTATGATGGCCCACAGAAATGAAAAACTTAACGCCAGAGTATGATGATGGTGACAGTTTTAGTATATTTTAATTAAAATGTTTATAAAAAAATAAGTATAAAAGTATCTTTTATGGGTTAATGGAGAAACTAGCGCTCGAAAAATTTGCTTGCTTAAGAATTATTTTCAAATTTGCATTTTAATAAATTTTGTATGTTTGATTCAAATTAATGTCTTATCCTGTATAATAATAATTTGGTTTTTGTAAACACTCAAAGGCAAGACTGAATAAAATAAATGCTTTTTATTTACAAGTAGAAATTTTCATAGTGGTTGGATATGGCCACTGTGTATTGATTTCTTGTATCTGGTTTCTCAATTCTGGCGACACCAACAACATGTTGGTTTTGACATTTCGTCTTTTGACCTGCATTGGCAATTGTTACAGGAATTCAAAGTTGTTCGAAAGTTGCATTAAAATATTTAAAATCAACTATGAAAATGATTGTTCTGTTAAATTTACATTTCGTAAAATTCGTGATTATTTTTGACAACATAATCATCCTTCTGAGATCGCTATTTAGAATTCGGTTGTTTAATTAAAGTTGACAAGCTCGATACAAAATGTGCGAACAACAACGAGTCTTCGACCGGTTCGTTCAACTGAAAACACAACAGCCGTGAGCCACAGTGTTCAAGCAGATTGAAATTCATCAAATCCTCGACGTTCTTAACAATTGGGATTATCCAAAGTCACCATATGGCGAATTTTGCATAAGTATTTGACTTTGAATCTTCAAAGTTCAACTGGTGCAGTAATTGAAGCCAACCGACCATTCATATTTTTTCAGACGCAGCCTATTTTCACTTGTCAGGCAATATTGCTGTATTTGGGCTTTGCATGCTCAAAGTGTCACAGTATAGTGCGCTGGAGGCGTCTTGGGACTGTTTTCAAAGATGAGGCTGGAAATGCGATAACGGTCAATGGATCACGCTATCGCGAGATGCGAACAACTCAATTTTGACGTGCCACATATCACAGATCCAATAAAACGATTAATTTATTTTAAACCAAATTTCCCGATGGCATAATTTCATGACAATCAACACTTACTTAACTATGGCCAGCCATATCTTTGATTTAACACCACTGGATTCTTATTTGTGGGGCTGCACGGAGTCTACACCGCCGATCAAATTGATTTCATTCTTAAAACTCAAAATCCGTGATGTGTTTAACGAAATTGGACCGCCATTTTGCCAATAAGTGTTTAAAAACTTTGATGAAAGAATTGATATCTGTCAGTGTGGTCGTGATGAACATTTGCCAGATATTCTCTTCGTAATATGTACAATAAAAATTTGAATCATATGAAACTAAGTTTTCTGTTTTATTTTCTTTTAGAAAACAAACTTCTAGTTGAAAAATACATATGAAAAATACTTTAATAAATATCTTTTTTCTTTTTTTAGATCTTTTTTTATATATTTTTTCTTTTCAATATTTCGCTTTCCTTTGGAAAGCTTCTTCAGGAAAAAATTTTTTAAATTTGAAAACAAAAAAATTATTAACAAATTGAAAAAATGTTTCAAAAAAAAATGTTTTGAAATATTGAAAAGAAAAAATATATAAAAAAAGATCTAAAAAAAGAAAAAAGATATTTATTAAAGATAAAAAAGATCGTTTAAAAAACTATAAAAATACTTTAAAATATAAAAGTTTAAACATTTTAAGTTGATTCCCTTAAATATTGTTATTAATTTTTGTCATATATTTTAAGACTTTATTATGGTATTTATCATGTTATGGTTATAAATACTGTTTTATTATCAAATAATTATAAAACTGTGATTGTGAGTCCATCCAATCTTACGGACGTGTTAAGCGTAATAGCTCTTTAATAATAAAATACTAATAAAAATTTGTTCATCGTTGTTCAAGTACTGTTTCAAATACTGATTAAAACATTAAATATATTCCATCTCCTTACTTTGTTCTCTTCATATTATGATCTTCTTATTTCACTTCTGAAGTACTTTATAAAAATCGTTTAATTAATATTTTTACAAACAGCTTTTTTGTTTAAATCTCTTAATTTAAAGTAGTCAATTCTTTTATATATTTAACAAAAAAAAAGTTGTTTTAAGTTCTTAAAATCTATACTTAAACAATATATTTATGCAATATTTTTAATGGCCACCACAGCTAGAAAATCTAGTAAAATTCCTTTGTTAACAACGCGTAAGTACTCGTAGAAACACGTTAAAAATTTTAGCATTTTCACACAAATAATGCAGTGATTTTTATATATTTTTATTATGGTCAAAATTATTTCAACCTCATGAACACAATTGCACTCATATACAGTGAATTTGAAAAATTTTCGTTTTTATTTAATTAAATATTTTATATTATTAGTAAAAGGACTTAGTGTTTGGTCTTTTTTATAACAAGTTTAGTTAATCTTTATTTTGTATATTATATTTCGCCAAACGATTGGTTGGCATCTTCAGGAAAAATAAAAATATATAAACAGTTTATCAAATTATTCAAAAACATTAAAAACTTGTTGACAAGCAAAATCAAAATAATCCAAAAAAAAAAAGAAAAACAAAAGAAACAAAAACAATAAAATTTACAAACTGAAAATATATTATAACTATTTATATATAAAAATAATTATAAATACTAAAAATTAAATTAAATTAAAATTATTTCAGAGATAGCCAATCGAGCTATAGGGTCCGCCAAATAACGTATTTTTTTTGTTTTGCTATAAACTCCTAAACCAATTGGGCTTTGTATGGCGTTATACCAAGGTCTTTATAGAAAATGCGTCTCAATGATGTCTCTGAAATGTTCAATTGTTGAGAACGACGGTGAATTGATGTTGATGGCGCTTCACGAATACTTTCTGCCACAGAAGCAATATTCTCGGGTGTATGCACTGTTTTTGGCTTTTCACGCTTTGGTTTATCGATGAGGATGCCAGTTTCTTTCACTTTTTTCACAAGATACCGAACATACGGAGCTGATGTTGCTTCTCTTCTCCCAAAATCCGTATGCACACATTCTGCAACATTACCATGATTTTCAAAGTAATGTCGCAATATTTTACAGCGGTATTCAAGCGTATACACAACCATATTCGTTCAGCGGAAGGATAAAACTAATAATCTGTTAAATCAAACATGAGCTAAGTGTTACCATTAACGAAATAAGCACTTGTTGAAAAAAAACGTTAGGATACGGATCCTTTAGATCCGTATTAATAGACTGACCAATAGGACTCTACAGATGCACAGGACGATTGAGAATATACGGTACAACAAACGTTGCCTTCACAACCATATTATACCATGTTACGCAACATTGAACATCACCATCCAAATCTACGCCTTACAACAGGCTAAACGTGTAGCATAATTGACATGGATAAAGACTGAGATACGCTTACTTTACTTCAAAAAGGAAAAACTGAACATGGGATTGATTTGGAGGTTGCGGATATTTTAACTAAACATGGTCTATACCACATATTTTAACAATTGTACGGAACCAGATGAGTAGGAAATGGGATCAAATGGATAGAAAATTTACAAATCAAATGAAACGGACCGAAAAGCACACCAAACTAGAATTCTACTCACGCATCAAGAACCTAAAAGACATAAGATTCAATGACAACGAAACAAAACTAATAGAGAAAAAAACTGAAATATAACCTACCTTTTGACAAGATACAAAGAACAATTGGAACACAAATTGTTGATGCCGAAGCAACCATTACTCAGTTACCAACTGACCGACAAGAAAACATGAGGGACAAAGTTGCCGTCGAGCTCAAGAAAATGATAAAGCAGCACAATAGAACAAAGACAAATCCCAACTAATAAAAGACTGTCAAACAAATAAGGGCACAACTACCGAATAATAGTCTACCAATTATGAAAGCGGACAAGGGAAACACTACTGTAGTACTGTCCGAAAAAGGCTATATAGACTAAATACAACAATTTATAAAACAGATCAATTGAACTAAATTTAAAAATGTCCCAACCGCATCTTTACTGAAGGAAAAGCATTCAAATACATGAACCCTGGACCACCAATACTCAAAGCACAGCCAAAAATACACAAAGAAAATCCAATGAGACCCATTGCAAGCTACAGAGACCTGTACCTGTATATCATCTAACAAAACACTTAACCATCCTACTCAAAGAAAAAATAAATATATAAAATAAATATACGGTACGGAATACGCAGGACCTTATGAAAAAACTTAAAGATACCAAGATAACCGAAAACATACGACTTATTTCCTTTGACATCAAGGATCTATAAGCCGCAATACTAGCATATTAAAAACAAGTATTTCAGAACACACACGTTCATACAAATGGAAAAGCGAAGACTCTTACTTTGCATTACACCTTGAGAATCAAGGACACAGTATCCTAGCAAAAAGACGAAGACTAGACACACTTGAAAACATGGAAATTTATAAAATCACAAATTCTGTCAGCGACATTATAAACCAACTACTCATAAACTCAAACAAACAAAAACCACCCTCAGACGGACTCCCGTACCTGGACAATAAAAAAAGACAAAAATATTAAAATTAATCTCCACATAAAACTTCAGATGACTGACATTCTGACTACGTAGGTAGCTACGACGATTACCGGATAATTATCTGGACCAGAAATACTAACTCGCCGGTACGTGATACAACGTTGCCTGAGGACTATATATTCATATCCAAGCGCTCGCCATTTGTGAGCAAACAGGCTGGAAAGACGGTAAGAGGTAAGGAATTGAAAACAAAATTTAAACTACTAGATTTGTGTTGAGGAGTAATGACACTTCAAAAAGTACTTAAAAATTTCGATGGAATTATTTACGCGAATTGAATGAAAGTTAATTTTCACTTTTCTACTCTTATCTTGCAGCAGAGAATTATTTAGATTAAAAAACTTGAGAAAAATAATAACAGTCACTGTGCATACGTCGAAACTGTTGATCTAAATAAACATTATATGTGAAGAGAATCAAACGGACACACTTTTCCAAAAAAGTAACACACTTATGTAAACATTTTTGACGCTAGTTTGTTTCATGCGAAATATTTGTGATTTTGTTTTTTTTATTTTATCCTTTTACATTTCAACAAAAATAAAAGGTTTCGCTTAAAAAAATTCTTACATAATGTCCACCACAAACAACATAGAAAATCTGAATGTGGCTTTTGGAACTATTTTTGTTTAAATAAATAAATTACAAAAAGGAAATGAAAAAAACTGAACGAAAATTGTACCAGCAAATAATAATGATGATGATGATAATGATTTTTTATGATGAAATAGACCTATAAAATCCCATTCCTGGATTATTAAGATGCATTTAATAAAATTGTTTGATTGCTTAATTATATATTTGTTTTAATAATTATTATAATTTTATGTTCTTTTTTTTCGCAACTTACATTTAATTAAATTTTTCATAATCAAATTTTATTTTTAATTTATGGAAAATCTAATGTCTATTCAACTGTTAAATTGGTAATTAGTTTTTGATATTTTAAATATATTTATTACGTTTTTCGTGTTGTTGTTGTTATTACTGTTAATGATACAAATAATTTAAAATTTATGCAAATAGGGGTAAAAAGCTTTATGTGTGAATAAAAATAATTAAAAATTTGTTTATTTGATTGCTTGTTTGTTAGCAATCCCAGATTTTTGCCAGCTCCAATTCTCTAAATGGAGTTTTTTTACCCTCAAATATAGTAAAAAAAAAATAAAGCTAATTTTTTGTTTTTGTCAAAATGTGTAATAATTCTCATTTGGTTGTTAAATTGCTTTCATTTTCAAAAAAGTCAAAATACGCAAGCATTTGTCAGAAATAATTATCAACTATGCGTCCTCTGGAAATTGTCTTAATCCAGTAAAATATTTGCTGTTCAGATAGATCCTTTATTAGGATCTATCCTTATTTGAACGTTTTGAAAGAAAAAAAGGAGTTTTTTTTAATCCTTAAAATCTTATTTTTTGATTTTAATATAAAACTCAAATTGCAAAATTATTTCTATCTGAAAAAATACACTAAATCTATTGGATCTAAAGACATATGCCAATATTTATACTTCAATTTGCAAGAAGTATATAAAAATATTTATATGTTGTTGTTTTTGTTATTTTACTGATATGTTGGAGGCAAGACAATCAAAATCTTTTAATTAAAAGAAGTTGCAAAAATGTTTCAAAATTCATGAGCAAAACATTTTATTCCTGTTTTGCTTCCGACCTTAAGTACGTATTCCCTAATCCGATATTACTGACGATATCTGCTGCTACTCTACTTTTAGTAAACCTCGGGAGTGTTCTTTGACAATTGCCAACCAATTGTAGAATGCTCCTTCCCGATTGTGAGCATTAAGCCAAATACTGCCGATTGATTTCAGTATCATCTGAGCTGCTATTAATATAAACTGAATAATCGCGACTGAGTTCTAGTTCTACCACCAAAAAAGGTGGGCAAATTTAAGGTTAGGAAATAGATTGGCTTAAAACACACCCTTTTTTTAACAACTTTAGGTTTATTACAACCAGCGTAGAGTGGAAATATGGGAACTAGCAGCACGTTCGGCACATAGGTAGACATCCACTCTTTTCACAAAATTTTTAACCGTATTTAGCAACAGAGCTTTGATTACGGTCAATGCAGCGTCGAATTTCATCTTGGAAAGTGTCAATAGTTCCTGGATTGTTCACGTAAGCTATGACTTTCAAATAGCCTCACAACACTATTCTGGTCTATTGTCAGCAACAATAGTGTGAGTCGTGAATTTAGCAATTCAATTACGTACAGCGGTCTCAGAAGGAGCCAAGTTACAAGGAAGAACTGCACAAATTTTACGAAGCAATACAGTGAAATTTTCGCCATTATGATACTAAAGTTATATAATTAAATTTCTTTGTGAAACAGTTTAAGGTTCTAAAATTTCCCAATTTTTGGTAAATAAAGTTCAAAGCAGACTAAATGTCAACAAGTTTCTTAGCGATCGACAGTATGGGGCGCTCTACGGGCGACTTGCTGGCTTTCCTATCGGAACAATTCAGAGAGAGTAAGGTGGTGGCTCTAAATATTTTCAAGGCGTTTGATATAGTGTGACATGATGCATTTCTGTTAAAACTTGCTGCTTCTGGTGTCGGGGGTACTTTCTTCAGATTTATTTCGAGTCTTCTCAGGAGTCGCACTCTACGAGTTGTTACGGATGGGATTTCATCAGACGAGTTCAATATTATTTCAGTGGTTCTGCAATGCCCCGTTCTTTCTCCTACCCTATTTCTTATTTTTTTAAACGAGCTTCTTTGTCAAGATTTCAACCCTATATACTTTGTTAATTCCTTAGCGGTGCTCAGGCCAAACACTTGAATTTGTCCTGCAACTAAGGAATTAACATTTTGGTGACCCCTAGTCTGAACACGGCAATCCACAATAACAACAGTCCTTTTAAGTCATCAATAACATTTGGTGTCCCCTAGTCTGAACACGGCAATCCACAAGGACAACAGTCCTTTTAAGTTATCAGTAACATTTGGTGACCCCGACATTCAATAACATTTGAAATTTTCATAATTTACAAAGCCTCGCCCACCAGTGGTAAGGAGCTTTAGAGATTAAGGAAATAGAGGAAGAACACAAACACGCATCAGTAAGGACAATAGTCCTTATAGGTTATATATAACCACCAATATTTGCAACAATCAAGAAGGACAACCGTCCTTATAACAACATACATTTTTGGCAAACATTTGAGGGACATTAACCGGCCCAAAAATACAATTCCCAAAAACATTTGGAACAATTGAAGAAAAATTGCATCCCAGCAGATCCTCCTACACTACAACACTCCATCATTATCAGCACAAAGGGCTACAACATGCCGACATTAGAAGAGCTTGTACAGGCGCAAAAGAAGAATGCGGAAGAAATGAATCGGGCAATTTCCAACATAAAGAAGACGCCCAGAGAAAGGAAATCCATAGAATATTACAAGAAAAAATCCAGACCACTCGAAGAACTTTGGAAAAACTTTGAAAAATTCGATAACCGCATTAGAAGTGATCCTGCAGCAACAGAAGATCATCCGTACTTCACTCAAAAAGTGCATGAAATTATGAGCAAAAGGTTTAGAAATATTGATGACGAAATACAAATGCACATCCTTAATATAAAAAAGGAACAATCAAAAGGGCAGCCGTCCGGTACAACCCTCACAAGCAAACAAATATCTGAACCAAAATTAACACATAATTTGGCAAAATTACAGAATACCACAATATCAACAATCATCACCACACTGGATGAAGTATTGGCAATGGGTGTTCAGCATACAATACAACAAGTAGACATTCAAGTGTGTTTTACTTTGACGGCTTACCCCCTTTCTTCAAGTTTAAGTGCTTGCAAGAAAACAATTAATAATTTAGTGGCAGGACAAATTCAAGTGTTTGGCCTGAGCACCGCTAAGGAATTAACATACTTTTTCACAGATGACAGCACCATTTGTCATTCGTATTTATTAAGTAATAGACCGCAGCAGTTAGAGGTGAGTTCCACAAGGCGGAACATGAATGATACGCTCAATAAGGATCTCGCGGCGATCTCCATATGGCGTCGTGCGAATAGAGTTGGTTTTAATGCTCGTAAGAAATAATGAGGCATGCTTAAGCATAAATCTGTGTTCGGACATGGTGCTGCACCTGTTACTATGACAAATATAGATATTACTGAATCGGAAGCTCTTCATGTTCCTGGCATGAAAATTCAGTGTGATGTTCGATGGACTAAACACATTTTTCAGGTTTCTAAAGAAGCTGTTTTTTCTAAAACGGTGTAAGTGATACTTTATTCCATCCGATCTTCGTACTATTTATACCCCCTATATCCGTTTAAAGATGGAATACAACTTTCTTGTATTGGCCGGTGCGCCAAAGTCTATATTGTAGTTGCTCGTTCATATATACGAGAGGGTCAAGAGGCTCACTGGAAATGGTAGGGAATCCTACTCTATTGAGCATCGACGCAGTGTAGGTTGTATTTTATTGCTTTATCGCTGCTACAATGGTAATTGCTCTACCGAAATTAGGCAACTTGTACCCGAAACTCGCACGTTTTTGCTTTTGGATCGATTTTCGTTGAGGGCGCATCCTTTTGTGTCGATTGGTCAGTGATTCGCATTACCCATTATATAGAAAATTCGTTTTTTAGGAGAACAGAATGTATGTGGAATAAACTCCCTCTAGAGGTCTTTCCTATCACTTTTAATGTAGGAAAATTCAAATCGAAGATCCCCTCCCTACTCCCTCTATCCTCCATAAACTTATTTCCTAGTTCTGGCACATTGAATTGCATGAGTTGGGATTATCCTATGAATACTGGTTCGATATATAAGCATTTAGCAGAAAATTTACTTCCTAATTTAAAGTTTGGTCTACCAATATAAATATTTCAAAACACAGATCTATCGGATGACAACTTAAGATTTATGGATTTAGAAGAAGTATATACCAACAAAAATAAGTTGCAAAGTGTAATACACGTAATGCAATAAACGCGTTTACCTAATGACGAAACGGCACACTCCCGCAATTCAAATAGTTTCTCTAAATTAAACCGGGAGTAATGACTTCATTTACTGTCTATTTATAGTTGCATTATAGCAATAGAACAAAATATTTTGAACGCTGGATTTTCAACGCTCCAGATGGCATATAAGAAAATGCTTAAATTTACTCCAAATTAGCAGTGTTAATAAAAAGAGCGAGACATCGAGACTTTAGGCCAATTCTTCCTAAACTATGTTCTAAGTTGGCTAACGAACTTTTAGTTCAAGCTGAATGAAATCGAGTTAAAAGCGGTATACGTTTCTATTTAAGAAAACAATATTTTTCTTCATTTTACCAAAAAATAGAACAATGGAAAAATGTTTAATCCAAAAAAACAAAAAGTTGAGAACAAATTTGTTCATCTCACAGCAACTAAATATTTAAGGGCCGCAAATAACACGGGCTATAGTTACTACTAATCAAAATAAATGAAATGACAAATATGAATATTTATCTAATATTATTCAACTAATTAGTAATGCAATTATGGAATATTTATTAGCTAAAAGACAAAAAAAAATAACACTCACACACATAATTCAAAATAAATTTAATTAAAATTTAAAATATCATAATCAATTGATTTAAAAATATTTATAAAATCTATTTATAATTTATGTATCATAATGAATTTATTAACTTTTTTTTGTGACAACAGCGAAATTATGTGAGGTTTTTAGATGGACTCACATTTAATGGCGGCATCTAACACAAGATTCATACGGTTGTTAAAGGATAAAATATAATAACATAAAAAATTAAGTTGCAGAGTACTTCGATGGTTAATAATCTTTTGTTGGTTATTAATCTTTAACACCAGAAATGAGTTATTAAACATGAAATATTTGAAATTATTTGATATACTCGTATAATATTTTATTAAAAAACTGCAGTTAAATTTTTTAAAACCTTAATTTAACTGAATGCTACGTTTAACTAAGACGAATAAAAAAATAAATTCACGAAGCAGTCGAAATTAATATTGTTGGAACTTCTAGGATAAGATAATAAAAATTATTGAATTTTAGACGCTGGTTTTGCATCATGTTCAGAACTAATTCACTTGTTTTTACAGGAGCTTGTTTAAAAATGATGTGCATAGAAAAGGAAAATAGTTTTAATATACTTCCTTTAAACCAATAAAACCCATAAAGCAACCCATATACGAAAATTTATTTTTTTTTGTATGCTGTCAGTCGATTAAAAATGAAGGGCCTCTAATTCCTTATTAATGAATTTGATGTTAATCTACCTTAAAAAAATTAAAAAAATAAAATTTTCGCTTTAATTTTTGTCAAATTAGAACGGATATAAAGGGCAAATTTGAGGTTAGGAAGTAAATAGCCTGTCAAATGACTAAATGTTCACAGTAGAGCTGCCATCCTCTTAAACTTATTTAGGGAAAAAGGTGAGAGATTTTAGGCATATAAGGTTACACTCTTAAGCAATGTATTTTAATTATGATAACCTACTATCAAAGTGGTGAACATTTTGTATCCCGTCAGTCTATTATAAATAAAGGGCAACTAATTCTAAAGTCGTATTTATTTAATTTTATTTGTTAAATTAAACCTCGTCGCAAAATATACGCACATATCATTTAATTTTATGTTTAAGACTGAAATACTATAATTTTTAGCAACATAAAACAAAAATAAATGGTGGGCAAATTTGAGGCTAGAAAGCACATTGCTTGTCAAATGATTAAATACCAGTAATTAAGCCGTCGTCTTTTGACATTTACTAATCACAAAGTTGAGAGATTTAAAGTTTGGAACGTTACATTCTTGAGCATTAAATTTTGTTAAAATTTACTATTAAAATGCTGAAAAATTCAATGTAACACTTTGTAAAATTCGAGCAGCTTTTTCCGAGCGTAATCTAATCACTAATTTCTATGCTCACGGTTGTTGCAAACAATAGATCAAATCAATACCCTCGTAGTGGCTGTGGTGATGCAAACATAACTATTGTACAACAAATTGTTTACAATCAGCCTGGAACACCAACTCGTTGAACTTCGCCCCAATTGAACATCACTAGTGGGATATTGCACAAAATTTTGCATAAAAGTCTAATCGGGCTGGAATTTAATTCGATTATTGTTTGCCTCGAAAATTTGTGAATTGTTGGTTTGATAAATTGAACGTAAACAACCCATTTTTCAACAAAATCATCATTAGTGATGAGAGTCATTTTCAATTAGACGGTTTTGTAAACAAATGAAATTGTCGCATATGGGGATCATGAAAATTACAAACGCTCCTCGAAAAACAATTACATCTAAAGAAAGTGATCGTATAGTGCATGGTAGCATAATCGGCTTGTATTTTTTCGAAAATGAAAAAAAAAAATGTCGTCACCGTAAATTCTCGGGGCTACTAAACTATGGCAATCAATTATTTGTGGCCACAATTGATTAAGGCTGACATTAATGAACTCGATTTCAACAAAGCGGTAGCACAAACTAAACAGTCTCCGAAATAATTCAGTTATTGCATGAGAAATTTCCCGGTCGCGAAATTTCTCCAGTTGGCGATGTCAGCTGGCCACCTCGTTATTGTGATTTAACGTATTATTTTCTCTGGGGCAATTCGAAAGACCGGACTTACGTAAACAACCCACAAACAACTGATTATTTTCTACCCATTCAAAAAATTTTACACGAATCCATAAAGATTTATTAACTAAACAAAAATTACCTAAATTTCAAAAATAGTATGATTAAAAATATTTTTGTTATCAAAATAGTTTTACTCAAAAGTTTTAAATATTTATTTGCTAAAATAGCACAAGAACACAACGCCACAAGTGTTGTCTTTTATTATTTTTATTAAAGGAAAATTTAACTGCAGTTCAATTATACGAATTGTCGACCCTTAGAGTAGAGGTTTGGCATTATAGTATTAGTTCTATTGGAGGCCCATTGTCGCTGTGCATCCTTACACAATTAAAAACTAAAACAATATCATTTATTAGCACCTTAATTTATAATTATTATAATAATTTGACATTATAATGAAAAGAAACTCATTACAATGATCTAAGAAAACAACCATTCTATCTGATAATTAACACAAATAAAGTTGAAGAAGATAATTAAAGGAGTGCTGTAATGTAACTGCGTACTATAATGTATTAACGAAAAATGTAAAGGATGTGTTAACATTTTTAAGAATAATTCATTTTCATAAAATTTATGAAAGTGGTTTTAAGCAGCCTAATCACAAGTGTAGATTTCATTAACACATGCGGTCGCCAAGGCATCAAACATATGACACGTAACAATAATAAATAAAACAACTTAAATAATATTCGTCTTTATGTTCTGGCATTCAATTTCTTATACGTTTGAAACTTTGTTAGAGATCAAATTGTAAAAAAACAAAATTAAATACATGTTTGAATATGTTTTATATATTTCTGTACATACACACACACATACACACGCATATATACCTAGGCTTTAAGTTTCCAACTTTTATTGGGTTGTTTTCAAAACAAGAAAACAGTCTCAAGTGGTTACTAAGTAAAGGATATAATGACTCACTTTACTTCTATTTTATTTAAGTGCGCTACATTAAGAACAAAAAAATTTCAAATAAAGAATTCATTATAAACATGTACATGGTGGTAGGTAACAGAAGTAGGTATAAAACTTTTAATTATTTCTTTGTTAGTAATACTGCGTTAAACGCTTGCGGTAAAATACTCTCCAAAAATATAAAGCAGATTCGCTATGACAATCGAAGTGTTGCTAATCGAATTTGTCAGCTGTTAGTTTCGCTTGTAATGACTAAACCAATATGGTATAACAAACTTAAAAAATGGTTTTATAATAGGATAGCGGGAAGGGCCTATGGCATAATGTTTGCTAGGGCTTCGAAGTAATGATTGTGACTTCAATGACTCTGACACATAATTGTGGCTTAATGTAGTCAATGTGACCATTATCGACATTGCTAATCTTAGCGATATTGCTCATCCTTCAACTCTTGAATTGTGCTTGACTTATTTACGCACACGTTTTGTTCTAATTATCCTTAGAAGAGCAACAGTGTCAAATCACAAGAACCTAGCAAACATTGCCACATCGTGAGATAACACGTCCATTGAATCACTGTTGCAAAAATCATTGTTTCTCTGTACTCTGTGGTAAATGGAACTACCCCCTTGGAGTAACATATCGCCTAATTCCATATCATCACTCAATTTTTGAGCACAAGAATTACGTCAGCATCCTGTAATAGCGAACACCATTCAATGTAACTATTTGGCCGATTTCATTTTGGAAGAAATACGACCGTCACTACACCAGAAACCGTTTCATAAGTTTTCAGCAGTTTCTCCTAGATTCTTATATTCCTAAAGGTAGAATTTCTGCTTATTTGATGAATCCACTGGGATGAGAGAATGCCTTGTCACTGAAGATGATTTTCTTTGTAATGTTACCACTCACTTCTGTATGTTCAACCAATCATTCAGCGTATTGGCGACACTTAAGGTGATCAGTAGGCTTCAGCTTTTGAGTCAATTGAATAACTACAGTCGCTACAGCATAAACCGTTTCAATGGCAATATTCGTGACATGTCCCCCTCCTCTCTGGGGGCACATTGATATGTTATGACGGAATCTCACCATCATTAGATGTATCAAGGGAGGCAAAAGGGAGCCCAGTCCCCTTCAAGGGTAGCAGGAGCCAACTGGACACTTCCATTATATTTCCACGGGAATCAGTAAAGTCGCAGAGTTCAGATATTTGTGTTTTTAGCCTTTTAGCTGTTCTCTGACTGATTATTGAGGTGGGCCCTTCGGGAGTATCGTGGTGGTTGTGGTTTTGAGGCACTCGTTTGAGTTGTGTGGGTCGAATCAATCACAATAAACACAATGATGAATGGTTAAGGTCCAGTGAGTATGATAGCGGTTGTGTTCTTAAATTTTATTAAGTTTCACGCGTTCTGGACCAGGAGTTGGATAGTCTTCAACTCTTCAGCAAGGAGTGAAGGCTGCGGCCTGCTCCGGACTTTTAAAGTTGCAACTAGAAGTGACCGGAGGATATACGTATCTGAAGGCTTTCTAGAGCAAGGATGATGCTACATTTCATCCACAATGGTATGATTTATCGTCTGGTTATGGCTTACACAGCAAGGTACAGACGTAAATTTTATCACGCATGAACCTTCCAATAACCTAATGGAAGCTCAAAACGAATAAAATTTATATGTTTGTTTACATTATTTCCTCAGAACGCATGAAGCTTATCATGCGTTCTGGACCAGAAGTTGGATAGTCTCCAGTTCGTCAGCAAGGAGTGGGAGCGTTAGCCTGCTCCGAGCTCTTGAAGTTGCAAGTAGGAGTGACCGGAGAATATACGTACCTGAAGTACCACAGTGGTATGATCCACCGTCTGGTTATGGCTAGGTACAGACGTAAATTTTATCACGCATTCTTGACATGTTTAATTTTTATGCCAGTCAAGATTGACTGCTCTCTTGTCACACTATCGCGAACAACTGCACGCACGAGAGTATTCATATTTTCTACCGACCGGGTTTGCTGAAATTTGCAAACTATTCTCTCGATTGCTGATAAAAAAATCGCAAAGTGCACGAAATGCATTTTGTTTTCAAAGCCCATTTTCGGTTAAGGCTTCTCAATCATTACACGCTGCTCAATTGTTTAACCTTTCAATGGCTGAACTTGTCAAATTTGGTTGAATCTTATATTTTGAAAGTTGAACAAAAGTTGTAAGTCACACCTTAAGGTGCAAATTTAAGGTGTACATTTTGGTTGAACTACCCGTGCTGATTAAGAAACAGCTTCATGCCCCAGATTAATTACCTTTCACATAATTTCTTCTATTTGACATTGTGAAATAATAATATTAATATAATCCAGAGCCGACTTAGCCATAACCAATTCTCTTTCGAATAAAAGTCCTGATTTTACTGACGATATTCTCGGAAAGATTTATTTTTTTCCTTAAGTTTGAAAGTATTAAACTTCTTAAAAACATAAGCAAACGCTACCATCACGAGCTAGCTGAAGAGTTTTTAAATGTTGAAGTGAAACAGCTTGACCCATCTGTTTGGGTTAGTCTGTCTGCATGTGGCTTTTAAGATAAAAGTTGCAAATCTCTGGATAGCGATTTTTAATCACAAAATTGTTTAAATCAACTAATTTTTTTATTAAATCAATGTAAATCGTTACAACATCAATCATTTGTTGTTTGTTTTGTACAACAAAAAATCAAGCGTAAGAGATTTCTTTTTGCTAAACTTTGCGAAAGTTGAAATTTTTTATATTTAATTGACATGCATTTGTTGCTTTTAGTATACAGGGATATTAAGGATGACAATTCCAATTTAAATTGATTCCAATTTTGGTAATTGGTTCTTTAGAAAATTAAAAAAGAAAAGTTTCGTCGGAAAGAAATTTCATAGTGAAATTTATTTTTTGTTGTTATTTTGATTTTTGCGATTTAAACTAAATTAAATGTTTACTCTGCGTCCTTATTTTAAGGATGATTAGTCTGTTTATTACTTTAATGTATCCAATTTTGCCAAATCAAGAACGATTGGAATCTGAAAAATATAAAACAAAATCGATGAGAGTGGCAAATGCGGATTTAAATCTATTCCGATTGGAATGTGTGACATGGCTGATAAAGATAAAATTAATATAGTAAAGTAAACCTCAGGAAGTCAAATCGAGTAAAGCTGCTTAGTTACGGTAAACTGCGCTATTTTTTTCGTTTCTTATCTAATGGTAAAATATTTTTTAACACCACGCTTCTACGGTTCTGTGTCATATGTGAAACTTAATGTGAAAACTGATAGATTTAAAAAAAAGGGTTAAGTGAAAGGAGACCTCAAATTCGTACAAGAATGTTGTTCAAAGTTTTTCCATTTAGCACTACACTCGTGTACATGAACGCGCATAAGAAACAACTGCAATGTGGAAGAAGTTCTCACCCTTTAATTTAGCATTACGCAGTTTAAGCAACAAATAAAAAGTGAAAATTTTTGAAAAAGGCAAAAGTAATGTGTAGAATTTTTAATTAGGCATTTTATTTAAAGGTTGTTGAGAAAAATAACTCCAAAAGAAATACTTGACTCCCTCTACTTTTTTTGAGGGAAAACAAGCAAAAAACATTTCATGTAAATAGTTGTTGTATTTTATTAAAGATTTCAATGATGAGATAAAATTTAAATTCTCTCTTTTTCCCACTCATGATTATGAAGAATGAGTGTGATGTGTTTGCTTGTTTGGAAGTTATAATCATTTGTTATGCAAAATATGTTTTGAGAATTTATATTTATAAAACTTTAAAAATGTTTTTAATTAATTTTTTTTTGTTTAAGTCTTGCAATAAAAACAGGAAACAAAATTTGTACAAGTTTTCTTTCTTGCTCAATACATTTAATTTTTGTGGTTTTTCTTTTTGTCTCCTTTTTTCTTACATTTCGTTCCAATTTGTTACATTTATTTTTTAGTTCAACTTCTAATATCAATTGTCTGTCCCCTTTGTCCTTTTATTTCGATATTTTATTATTTTCCCTTCTCTATATATTTTTTTTTTAATTTTTGGTTGCAATTATTGGAATTTCTTTCTTTATCTATGGATATTTTTAACGTAATTGCTTGCCGCAATGTGTTCTAGTTAATTGAGCAGAAAATTACTTTCCGTAGGTAGGTGACACTAGCATGACTGGATGACTGTCAATTTGTTATTTGTAACCTTTTTAAATTGTATTTACTGGGAAGAGGATTAAAGTAGTGTTTCTGTGTGTGTGTGTATATATCCTGAAATCCATAGCAGTTAATCTAAATTGAGTTAAAACCTAAATGCATTAAGTTATTTAGCTTGAATTTAGTAGAGCTTTTTCTATATTACGAAAAAATCTAAGAATTGTTATGATTTTAATATTGTTACGTTTAGTTTATTGAGTTCTTTTATTGCATAATAATTACACACAACATTTACGGTTTTAAATTAAGTTACACGATTTATTAACATTACATTGGGTATAATTTTACGTCATCCCGCGTCAAATTTGGTTTGTAAAGAGACCGGTTGCAGCCATGTTTTTCTGAAGTAGCACTTCAGGCAACAATGCCTATTTAGTCAAGTACCGTGCTGTATTCTTTAGGAAAGGGATAGAGAAGAGATGAAACAGGTGCTAAAAGTAAAAGGATAGTCGGAAATTAACTGCCGTATAAAGACAGCAACAGCGACCAGTGACTATGCCTTCATCGCTGAACAGCTCCACCGACAGTCAATTTTTAATTTTGTAGTGAAAAAAACTAAGGTCTTCGTTGGGAATCGAACCCACAACCCGCATACTGACAAGCTAGTACACTATCTACTTGCCTACAGGGGCACCTAAGTGTTCTTTTTTTTTCTATAGAGTACAGAGTATATTAAATAAAACCCCGTCGGACAATATACGCACATTTATTTACATGACCTCTTTACTTTTTATGGAAAAATACACGATAGTAGCTTTACCACTTAAACGCCTAAAAGATACTGCATTAAATTTTATGTCTTGACTCGAGCACGTTCGCAATTAAACTCATTATTGCCCGAAAGAAGTAGCCCTTATATTCTGCTTTGAGGAGTTCTATCATTTACTAGTATACTAATTTATCACATTTAATACAGATATCATTGTTATCAATATTAACGCTAGGTGTTTGCTCAATTGTTTGTCTCCTTGTTCTGAGGTAGTTGTTTTTATTTTCTAATTGTTGATATTAGTTCATGTAATTTTAATGTAGCTTGTTGTTGTTGTTTTATGTTAAGAGATTTCTTAGAAACACATCAATTTCTCAATAAATATAATAGATGATTATATTTTACTTATTTTAGTGATAATTATCTCTTTCTAATTTGATCTATGCATCTTCCTAACAATTTTTTAATATTTTTATATTTTTCTTTAAAGTTGTATTCTGATTGTTGATATTAGTTCATGGAATTTTAATGTAGCTTGTTGTTGTTTTATGTTAAGAGATTTCTTAGAAACACATCAATTTCTCAATAAATATAATAGACGATTATATTTTACTTATTTTAGTGATAATTATCTTTTGCTAACTTAATCCTAACAATATTTAAATAATTTTATAATTTTTATTTGGGTACGGTTTAATGTCGACCCTCGTCAAATTTGGTTTGTGAATAAACCGGTTACTGTTTCTTTATAAAGAGAATACTGAAGATGGCAAATAGCAAATAGATATCAAATAAATTAAACCCCGTCGGGTTTAATTAAAAGAATAGTTTTTTATTCTATTCTCAAAATGCATAGCAATGGCAAATTTATTTTTTTCAGTCAACCACCGTTTCGAGATGAACTTGTTCAGTTGTGCCATTTTCGAATAATTGCTTCCAACATGAATTTATTACACCTGACAGATATATAAATATTGCTTTACCTTTCGACTTAAATATCCAAATCGGAACATATCTTTTGTTAATTTTGACATTTAACCCAAAGGCGATTATGAATGATTTTGTCATTGCTGTCATATTACTAATTAACTTCGCTTTATTTTTGTAACAATTTAAGCAATTGTATTTTACTTGAGCTATTTGCGATTGTCATAGCGAACCATAAAGTGACAATTATTTTGCTGGTACCAAAATCTTCTCTTCATAGTTATCACAATTTATAACGAATTTAGGCAAAAGTTTAAAATCCACATAAATAAATAATTGCAATAAAAACATCATTTGAAATCTGGAGGGCACGTTGAATACAATTTCTTCGTTAAATTTCTGATTTAAAAAAATATTTTGCAATTTTATATTTTATTTTTATATAAAAATTTAATAAATTCTGTTTTTATTTTCAATATTTCACCACCCAATTGGGTGGTATCTTAAGAGACAGTGGACAAATGTATTTTAAATAATAAATACATGAAAATAATTTGTCAATAAACCAACTTATAATCAATAAAAAATTTTACTTAATTATTAATAATAATCAAATCATTTTATGGGAATATTCTTGATTGTGGAAATAATTCGTTATTAATTAATCCTTGTAATAAATATTGACTCTGCAGAGAAATAAATATATTCAAAATAGAACATGAATAAAATTTCTTCTAAAAAGTTGTGGAAATAAAACAATTTACAATTAAAAAGCCAACTCATGTGCTTGCGCAGAAAGCTGGCGAAGGTTGTTACGAACCAGAAAAATCATTTCATTCTGCCGATATCTAAGATATATTTTTTGTAATTTTCCTTGCTTGGAATAGAAATAAAACCGGCAATACTCTGAGACATAACCTTAGGATAACGACAGAAACAACTTACAAATTGAGTTAGAAAGGAGGATACAGACTTCCTTTTACCTGCAAACATATTTATGTAGGGCAAACTGGACGAACACTAAAGACAAGATTTACAGAACAATTACGCTTATACAAACGGAAAAGAGAAGACTTCAACTTTGCATCACACCTTGAAACTCACGGACACACACCAAGGGAAATAGATGAATATATGACATTACTACATCGTACCAGAAAAGGGCGAAGACTAGGCATTCTTGAAAACATGGAAATCTACAAAATAAAAACTTTTAACAGTGACATTATAAACGAACAGGTAAGTACGACCTCCGATACAATTTTCACACCACTAGTTTTAGTGGTGTGAAACTCATAGACACGAGCAAAAGAAAAACACCCTCACACCTAGTTAATAATAAAAGACGGAGGTATAGAGAGATTAGCCTTGCATAAAGTGCCAGGTGGCTGGCATTCTACATCTACATGAGTAGATACGAACTTAACAAAGAATGACCTAAACGTAAAGACTGACTCACCAGTAAGAATTGAATCACGGCTTGAAAATGATGCCTTCACATCGAAAACACTCGCCGTTTATACCGAACGAACAGCACCCAGAAAGGATGGAAAGAAATAACAACAGTATTTCATTTACTGGCGGAAAACAAAAAATTTAAACCACTTAATACCATTAATATTAAGATTCAGCATATGGTGTTTTTTGTAGAGGTATAGAACTTTGAAATGGAAGAAACAAAAGATAATTTTTTTAATTCACATGAAGTTTACTTAATTCAAAACATAATATTTTGGCATCATAATTAAAAATTTGACTTCTGCATATGAAAGCCACGACTGGCATGGAAATAGTCTCTTCTGGAGGCCTAATCTTCGATAACATTTTCCAAAATTTGTGCTGTATATCGACAATAAAGCAAATATTTTCGTCCAAGTAGTCATTTGGTTCAAGCTTACTGGCGTGTAGAAAATAGTGTTAAAGATCATGATCTTGAATGCCAATTCACGAGCCCGAAACGCGGTGAGCAACTATTGCCTTGAATAAATCATTTGCAGCACGAGCTGTGTCATAACTTTTGCTATTTAGAACCGCAGATCCTGCATATCAGTTGAACGAAAAATGAGTTATCATGTCTCTATATTTTTCACCATTGAGTGTAACTTTCTGACCAGCATCGCTTTTAAGGAACAAGTGTGAAGGCAATGATAAAACCAGACCATAAAACATACGAAACAGTTAGTTTTATTTTGATATAAAAGTGTCATAACATAGATTATCAGCATACATTATCAACACTCCAAATACCGCAGTTTTGTTTGCTGACAAATCTCTTCAAACGAAATCAACTTTATTTGAAAGTGTTGTTCAGGTGTCGGTCCTACATGTTGGAAGGCCAAATCAAACTAAACATAAATCTCTTGATAGCTGCCAAATGGCCGCAAGTTTTTTTTTCTTCGAACCACTACTCAGGGGATGATCCCTACTCATGCAATGCGTTGTACCAGAACTAGAAAATTTGGTTATAGGATGGAGGAAAGAGGGAGTAGTACAAACGAATTTTTCCTGTAATGCGATTTACTGGCCAATGGACCACAAAGGAATGCGCTCTCAATTAAAATCGAGTCAAACGCAAAAACGTGCGAGTTTCGGAAACAAGTTCCCTAATTTCGTTAGAGCACTTGATGTTGTAAAAACGATAAAGCAGTGAAATACATTGCATCGATGGTCAATGGGAATCAATAGAGTTTGATACTCTACCTTTCCCAAAGAGTTTCTTGGCCCTGTCCTGTACGCGCTCGAGTAACTCCAAAATAGACTTTGAGGCGGCGGCTCATACAAGAGAGTTGTATTCCATCTTTGAATGGATATAGGTGATATAAATAGCATGAAGATTGGATGAAGTGAAGTATCTCTTACACCGTGTTAGAAAGCCGAGGCACTTGAAAACTTTTTTAGAAACCTGAAAAACGTGTTTATTTTATCGAACATCACACTGATTTTTCATGCCAAGAACATTAAGAGCTTCCGATTCCGTAATATCTATATCACGTATAGTAACAGATGCAGCACCATTTCCGAACACAAATCTAAGTGAAGCATGCAACATTACGTTTCACGGGCATTATAACCGACTTTATTGGCACGACCCTATTTGGAAATCGCTGCGAGTGATTGAGCGTATCATTCATGTTTCGTCTTTTGGAACTCCATCCAACTGGTTCGGTCTATTATTAAATGAATACAAATGACTAATGGTGACGTCATCTGCGAAAGTGTATATATGGATGAAAGTTTGACAAAGAAGGTCGTTCAAAAAATAAGAAATAGGGTAGGAAAAAGTGTGGAGCTTTGCAATACCCCTAAAATAATCTTGAACTCTATGATGAAATCCCATCCGTAACAACTTAACAACTCGTATAGTGCAATTCCTTAGAAAGCTCTATATAAATCTGAAGAAATTATCACCGACACCAAAAGCAAGCAAGTTTTGATAGAAGTGGATCATGCCACGCCTTGGAAATATCTAGAGCCATCACCTTACTCTCTCAGAAACGATGTATGGTGTTGCACCATTCTTCCGATAGGAAAGCCAGCAAGTCGCTTGTAGAGCGTCTCCTACAGAAACCAAACTGTCGGTCGCTAAGTAAGCTGATACGTCACAAGATGAAAATTAATCAAACTTTCCATTATTTACTGCAATTCGGCGGTTATGTTTAGGATTGTTAGCTTCACCCTTTTTGGGGATTGGCATTACATTAGCAACCTTCCAACATTTTGGAAAATCCCCGGCATGATGCAGCATGCTCCCCCCGGAGGCACATTATAGTCTTTTTGGAACCTACTATTCCATTTAGATTTGTGTCTTGCGGGGTAAAAGGGAGCCCAGGCCCCTCAAAGGCTAGTAGCAGTCACCTGGACAATCCACATATTTCCACGGGAAATCAGTTGCCCCAGAGTACACTATTTGTTCTCTTTAGACAATGATGTGCTCTGACTGGTTATTGAGGTTGGCCTCTATGTGGGAGTATCGTGGTGGTTGTGGTTTCGGACCCTCGTGAGAGTTTGTGGGTCGGACCATTCAAATTAACACAAATGAATGGTTCAGGTCCAGTGAGTATGAATGCTGGCGTGATCTTGATAAATAAGAGCTTCATGCGTTCTGGACCAGGAGTTGGAAAGTCTCCAACTCCTCAGCAAGGAGTGAGGGAACGGCCTACTCCGGACTTTCTAAATTGCTACTAGGAGTGACTGGAGGATATACGTATCCGAAGGCCTTCTAGGGCGTAGTTGGTGTCCAATCAAGTGGTTTGACCACCATCTGATTATGACTATATAGTCGGTGCAGATGTAAATCAAATCACGCATGATGCAGCATGCAGGAAAGGGTTGCAAACGGAAGAAGGAAGAAGGTTTGTCAACTTAAAATTGTATACCGTTGTAAAAAACACCCTGTAAATTTATATATTTTTGTTGACAAATTTACTAATAAAACACTTTATTTCCTACCTTTTTCCAACGTCTTTCGAAATAAAAGTCTTAAAAAACAAGTTTTTCATTCGAATATTAATACATAGATTTTGTATGTTTTTTCTATCATTTATTTTTTCACATTTTTTTATTATAATAAAGATTTGTTTTCTGTTCTATATTTGAATTATATACTTTTGTTTTTATTTATTTTTATTATTTATTTAAAATCATTTTGTTTTATTTCTATTATTTTTCAAACACTACAAATAATAGATTTTCACTATTTACTGTTTCACGATTGTGATTTTAATTAAAATTTGTTTTATTTTTATATTGTATGTTTATTTCTTTATTAATTTGTCTGCTTAAATGTTCATTTTGCAAAGTTAAGTGTTAAAAACTTTTAATCTATTTTAAAAATTTTGAAAAGTTTTCCTTTTTTACTCTTTTTGTTTATGCTAAAGTAATGTCTAAAGTAAAATACTTGTTCTATTTCAATATTGACTAGATTAGTTTTGGGATGTTGACTTTATTTCATTATATTAATTAAGTTTAATTATTTAATAATTATAATAATTAGTTTTTAGTGATTATAATATTTACAAAAAATTTTTATTTTATTTTATTTTTTTTTAAATACATAATTTCCTACAATTAAATGACATTTACTTTTTAAGTATTTACTATCATTTGAAATATACTTTCGCCATTTTCATTTATAAATACGAGTTTATTTAGTGATGACTGTGGGCAAAAATAAATTATCGGAGATATACAGACCTTAGATATTTGGTCGACAACGAATTATTTTTTTGAATACGTATTATGTGTTACGGGTTCCACCTATGCTTTATAGTGCATATTATAAAGAACTGCTTAACCCAAATTAATCTTCATCTATTTAACACGAAAGGCTCTGTCAGTAAACAAATAATTAAAAGTGCATTTTCGACGTTGCGACAATTTAAGTATTCTGTCTATTTCTCCTATTCGCTATCTATCCCCGTGAAAGATCCCAATCGAAAAAAAAGCGCAATCAATACTACGTAACGTTTTCAAATATTTGAGATGATTTCGCTTTTGCCATTTTAGGAGCGGCAATAGAGTAAAAACTTTAGATTTTGATATAATGAGTGGGCAAATTTGAGGTTAGGAAGTAATTTGCTTGTCAAATGAATAAATGTAAAGAATTGGGCTGTTATTCTTTAATATTTATTTAGTAAAAAGTTAGGAAACTTTAACCATGCTACGTTAAACTCTTAGATCAAAAATTTTAATTTTGCAAATTTTCCATTTACCAGTTAAAATTTTCACTTAATTAATTCGTTAAATTCCAGCATCTTTTTCTCATAATCATGCACCTTCTAAGACCGCCGTGCAAAAATCTCGCTGTAATGTTACTGCCAATGGGTCAAAACATTATGTTCGTATTGGACGTAGGGATGCAAATGTAGCTGCCGAACAGCAACATGTTGAGAATGAGCATGGAACAATATGATCTACTTAAACAGTCCTAAAAAAATTGATCGTATTGTACAGATCGGCTCGTATTTTTTCCAAATTTTTTTTTTGTTCCTCGCAAACGGATTGGGATGATTGGTGATTTTTGCAACGTAGTTTTTGCTTAATTTTTTAATCACTTCTCGGATGGTAGGGATATTGAGGTCCTTATGGATGATATTATTCCGCATGTACCAGCGAGCACACGCAATCATTCTAAAGATTTTTGATTGTCTTCTTTGTAGTTTTTCAACATTTGGTTTTAGGTTTTAAAACCGCTTTGTATAGGAGCACTTTGAGGTCCAAGACAAGTGAAGATTGTGGCCCAATTAGGTAAAGAAGTTGGGTGGTTTTAATTATGAGCTGTGCAATTTCAGCTGCAATGTGATGTACCCAAGTTAGTCGCCGATCGAGGTGTATTTCCAGGTACCTTCCATGGGTCTGCTCTGGGATGCTAGCTCCATTTATTATTATAGCTAGACAATTATTCTTTCTCAACGGTGAAACTTAATTGAACGCATTTTGTGGTTAACATTTATTTTCCACTTATGTAACCTTTTCTCCAATTCATTTATGTGGGTTTGAAGCTGTTGCGATGCCAATTTTGGTTGTTTATGGATACATAGAAATGCTGTATCATCTGCGAATATCGATGTGTGTGTGTGTTTGAATATGTGGGCAAATCTGCGGTGTACAAAAGATACAGGAATGGCCCGAGAATGCTTCCCTGCGGGACCCCAGCTAAAATTTGTTTACTCAATGAACAAGTATTTTTCGACCTTATTACAAAGAATCTGTTTGATAAATAGCTCGCGAGCATTTTAAGTACGTTTGACGGGAGAAATGTTGAAATTTTATATAGCAGCTCTTCGTGTCAGACCTTGTCGAATGCTTTTTCGAAAATGAGCAAGGAAACGCCATCACCGTGAAATCTCTGCCCTACTAAGCCTTTGATAGCCACATTTTTGTGACAACAATTATCTAATGCTGACATCAGTAACCTTTGGTTTCAAAACACGGGTTATCAAGCCGCCTAAATAATTCAGTTATTCAAGACTGCTTCGTTTTATGATTTAAGGCTGCTGGATTATTTTCTCTTGGGTCATTTGCAAGATCGGGTTTTTATGAACAACTCACAAACAACTAATAAACGAAGTTTTGTTCTAAAATGTGCTTCAAAATTTTGTGTAACAACCGGAAATCTGCCGCCGTGCTATTAGTAATTTTCATATCTCTACATTACGCTGGTAACAATAAAACTGAAGTTGCCAAAAGAAATTGCGTGTTTTAAGCCAATTTACATCTTAACCTCAAATTTACTAGAATTATTTTTTAAAAAGATTTTGCAATTAATCAGGACTGAAGCCTTCCCAAAACACTTCTTTCTAATACATAGTTATGTATAAGCCCCTCAGTTGAATGATAAGCAGACTACTTTTCACGATTTTTTCTTAGTATGGAATTTCTAAAGCCTTTTAGTTACGCTTTTGCTTTAGTATTTCGATTAATGCCACAAAATCTATCTAATAAAGGCCCTTAGCATTGTGAAGTAAAATAAATTCGGTACATCGCCTTGCTGGCTTCCAATATCCGATTTTTGGAATAAAAAGGCGAAAGCAAATTTCTCCACGAAATAATTTGCAATATTTATCGATAATACACAATAATTTATATTATATTTTTAGAATTTATATAACAAAAATTATAAAAAAAGGACTAATTGCACATTTAATACATTAAAATAAAGAAGATCTCAATTGATTGAAATATTTACACAAACATAGAGACTTTAGTTGTCGTCTAACACAAAAACAAAAAAAGGATTAAACTTCTTCTTATTAGGAACTTAGCTGCGCTCTATTTCAAGTGGTTTTCCAAATATTTTTCTTTTTCAATTCATTGAGATTTATGGGTTTGTTTTTTTTTCTTTACATAACAAAATTTAACATTAAGTTTAACAATGATACGACATTTAAATTATTCAGTTTAACTTAAATTTTTTTTTTTGCAAAAACTTTCAAAACTTTTTAAATGCCGCTTTTAACATAAAATAAATTAACAAAAAGTTGGAAATTTTCTTTACCATTTAAATATTTAGCTAAATTTTAGTTTTGTACAATTATTTACAAAATAAAAGCAACACATACACACACACACATTCTCTTACCAGTGCTTGCTCTCTGTGCCAACAGCAGCATTTTCATCCGCTGGATTCTCGTAACACTAAAGGACAGCAGAGCCGCACCAAAGCACCTGACCTCAATATGGCCGCCAAACACTGCCCCCATTATCAGCTGGATTATGGTGACCACGATGGGCAGCCAATGCAGTCAGCTGACGATTTGTATTGCCGTCTTCAATATTTCTAACCGAGGCACCACAATTGCCTATTAAGGTTAAGTCACCAGGATGTGCTACCCCACCACCTGACATAATATTATGTTGCTGTCTGACGCCCACATTGCTAATATGATCCATAACACTTTGCAACTCGCCATGGACGGTGGAGTTCGGTGATGTATGCGAAGGCAGGGCATGAGAATGAAAGCCATGCGATTGATTGGCGGCGGTATAAAGTTGAGAGTATAGCAAACTGGCCGGTAAGACGGGATATAAAGAACCATTGCAGCCAGCTCCAGCTGTACCAGTATGACCTCCACCCACACCAACACCCGCCCCTGCGGCTGCACCATAAGCAGCTGGGTTTTGTGTTTGATTGACAATACCACCAAAATTTTGATTCGCACCCACCAAAGAGTTATTGGCAGAGCCGTTTGAACTACTATTTGTGCCACCATTGGCAGCAGCATTACCATTTGTACCCCCCAAATTGGGAGTGTTTGTCGACAATAAATCTTCTTGCACCGGTGATTCAGCTTGCGAAGAATCACTTAAACTGCGAGGACCATTTTGACTTGAATGCACATTGTAATCGTTGTTTGAATTGTGATAGCGCGGCACCAATATCGAATTCGTACCCGCTACTGCACCACCATTAACGGTCGATGATATTGCCGTTTGACCCGCAGAGCCTAGTAGACTGTGATGTGACATCTGACCGGTAGTTGAACCCACTAAATTACTTAAATGTTGATCCAAATCCGAAGCTGTTGAATCCGGCAACACTAAATTTATTTTACAAAAGCAATCAATTACATTCTCTATATTCTTCCGACTTTCATACACTTTGTCAACAAAACTTACTTGGCACACAATCTCTGTTGGAAGCTCCTGTAAAATCTTGATTATTTGTTTGCTCATTTGATGAACAGGAAAAACCCAAAGCTGGATTATTGAATTGTGCAGATGTTGGTGTCGTACATGATGATAGACCACTGCCAGCTAAGTAGGGTGAATAGGCGGTAGCTGAACCATAACCCCAATGTGTATTGCTGGCACCTAAGTTAACCAAATTATCGCACATGGAGTTGTATTAATTGTTAAATATTTTTTATAAATTTTTTTTTTCAAATCACACTGTGTAACGTTGATTTTATAAAAAAAAACATGCACATGCAAGTCTCAAGAAATTAAAATTAGAAATACATTCATTAACACTTAATTAATAATAAAGTTAAGTTATTTTGCCTTATTCAAATTATGTTATATTTATTATATTTATGAAAAGCTAACAGCAAATAATAGATACAGTTACGAACAAAAAAGTGCAACGCAATCAATGTATTCTTTTCTTCATCTACTTTTCTCTTCTTTACGTGATATTTATAATGTTATAGTTCATGTTTGGCTGTAACAGACACGATGTAAGTAAAGTATGCTCGCTTTAGATGAAAATATTCTATAAAAAAATTATGAAAAAGTGTGACACTTTTTATAGAAAAATTATAATAACTGAAAATTTCCTTAAGAAAAATAATAATAAAGTATGATGAAAATTTTCTGCAGAAAAATTGTTACTGCTGAAGACTTAAAGAAAAATTATGAATGATGACATTTTTCTATAGAAAAGTTATTAGCAGTCATAACTTGGTTTATAGAAAATTATGATGAAAATTATAGAAAATTATTTGTTATAGAAAAATTATAATAAATGAAAATTTTTAATAGAAGAATAATAATAAAAATTTGAATGAATAATTGTTTCAAAAAGAAAAGTAAGACCTGAATATTTTCTATAGAAAACAGTATAATTGATGAAGATAGAAAAAATGTGACTGGTGATATTTTGTAAAAAAGTTATGACTGCTAAAATTTGTTTAAAGAAAAATTAATATGGATGAAAATTTTCTATAGAAAAATAATGAATGTTATGATATGAAAACATTTTATGGAAAAATTGTGTCTGTTAAAGACTTAAAGAAAAATTATGAATGATGAGATTTTTCTATTGGTAAGTTACGGCTGCTAAAACTGGTTTTTTAAAAAAATTATAATAAACGAAAATTTTTAATAGAGAAAATAATGATTCAAATTGTAATGGTTAATTGTTTAAAAAAAGTATGACCTGAATATTTCCTATAGAACACATTGAGATTGATGAAGACATTATGGAAAAATTATGACAAGTGAAATTTTTCAGCAAAAACGTTATGGTAAAATTTGTTTATAGAAAAATTATTATGTATGAAAATTTTCCATAGAATAATAATGAATGATGGAAATTTTTTTTAAGGAAAATTATGATTTGAGAATTTTCTATCGAGAAATTGTGACTGATAAAGACTTTATAGAAAAATTATGACATGAAATTATTTTATAGAAAAAAATTTGATCTATGCAATCATTATTATGCTTGGCAAGTTTATGATTGATGAAGTTTTTTTTATAAAAAATCATGACTGATGAAAATTTTGTGCAGAAAAATTTTAACATGAAAAATGGTGAATAAATAGATTTTTCTATAGGAAAGTTATGCCTGCTAAAATTTTTTTATAGAAAAATTAACATGGATAAAAATTTTCTATGGAATAATAACGAATGATAAAAATTGTTTTTAAGGAAAATTATGATCTGAAAATGTTCTATGGAAAAATTGTGACTGACAAGGACTTTATAGAAAAATTATGATAAGAAGTTTTTTTTGTTTATAGAAAAACCATGACTGATGAAAATTCTTTGCAGAAAAATTTTAATATAATTTTTTTTTTGTTGGTAACTTAGGGTGAATATTTTCTAGAGAAAAATTATGACTGACGAAAGTTTTCTACAAAGCAAATTATGGAATGAAATCTAAAATAAAATATGACTGATGAAATTATTTACTGAAAAGTTATGAGACATGTAAATATTTTTGTAAGAATATTAAAGCAGATAAAATTTTCTATAGAAAAACAATAACGAATACAAATTTTTGTTAAGAAAAAATGTGACTGATAAAAGAATTTTATAGAAAAATTATAAAGGATGAACTATTTTTATAGAAAACTATTAACAGATAAAAATTTCCTATTGAAAACTGAGATTTTTCTATAGAAAAGTTAAACTGCTAAAATTCTGTAGAAAAAATATAATGGATTTGCTTATAAAACAATTATGATAAATGAATATTTCTTATAGAAAAATTGTAACCGATGAAAATTTTCAATGGAAAAATTAATAACTAAAATTTGAGTGATTAAAATTTGTTTAAAAAAAGTGTAATCTTATTTTTTTCTATAGAAAACATTGTGATTGATGAAGACTACAAAAATAATGACTGGTGAAAGAAAAATTAATATGGATGATAATTTTCTATAGAAAAATAATGAATGATGAAAATTCCTTTTAAAAAAATTATGATCTGAAAATTTCTATGGAAGAATTGTGACTAGTAAATACTTTATAAAAAAATTATGACAAGAAATTTTAATAGAAAAATTATGACATGACATTTTGTAGTAAAAATATGATCTATGCAATCACTTATTATGACTGATGAAAATTTTCTGCAGAAAAATTTATTTATTTATTAAATTAACATGATTTTTTTTTGTAGGAACTTAGGATGAATATTTTCTATAGACAAGTTATGGCTGATGAAAATTTTCTACAAAGCAAATTATGACACGAAATATTTTTACACACATTTTTTGACTGATGAAATTTTGAAAAAGTAAAATATGACTGATGAAATTATTTATTGAAAAATGGTGACACATGTAAATATTTTTATAAGAAAATTAAAGCGAATAAATATTTTCTATAGAAAAATAATGGCGGATACAAATTTTTGTTAAGAAAAATTGTTACTGATAAAAGAATTTTATAGAAAAATTATAAAGGATGAAATATTTTTATAGAAAAATATTAACAGATACTGAGATTTTTCTATAGAAAAGTTGAAACTGCTAAAATTCTGAAGAAAAATTATAATGGATTTGCTTATAAAACGGTTATGATGAATGAATATTTGTTATTAAAAAATTGTAACCGATGAAAATTTTCAATAGAAAAGAAAAGACTTAAATTTGAATGATTATAATTTGTTAAAAAAATAGTATGATCCGAATATTTTCTATAGAAATCATTGTGACTGATGAAAACTAGAAAAATTATAACTGGATTAAAATTTTCTATAGAAAAATAATGAATGATGAAAATTCCTTTTAAGAAAAACTATGATCTGAAAATTTCTATGGAAGAATTGTGACTAATAAATACTTTGTAGAAAAATTATGACAAGAAATTTTAATAGAAAAATTACGACCTGACATTTTGTAGTAAAAATATGATCTATGCAATTATTTATTATGACTGATGAAAATTTTCTGCAGAAAAATTTATTTATTTATTAAATTAACATGATTTTTTTTGTAGGAAACTTAGGATGAAGATTTTCTATAGACAAGTTATGGCTGATGAAAATTTTCTAAAAAGCAAATTATGACACGAAATATTTTTACACACATTTTTTTGACTGATGAAATTTTGAAAAAGTAAGATATGACTGATGAAATTATTCATTGAAAAATTATAATACATGTAAATATTTTTATAAGAAAATTAAAGCAGATAAATATTTTCTATAGAAAAATAATGGCGGATAAAAATTTTTGTTAAGAAAAACTGCGACTGATGAAAGAATTTTATAAAAAATTATAACGGATGAAATTTTTTTATAGAAAAATATAACAGATAAAAATTTTCTGTAGAAAAATAATGGTAGGTGAATATTTTTTTAAAGAAAAATTGTAACTAATAAAAATTTTATAGAAAAATTATGACTCATGAAATTTTTTTTGGAAACAAATTTACACTGATGAGGATTTTTTTATAAAAATTCAATCATGAGTAAATAATTTAGTTTTAATTTAAGAGTTTCCCAATAATAATGCCACTTTTCCATACGTGTCTTGCTTTTAATCACAATAGGCAAACTTGTTGGGTTTAGAAAGTTTTATGAGTATTTTGCCACAATAGCAATTACAAAATTAAAAATACAAATAAAATATAAAGGGTGTTCCTATGGTGAGGTGATATATATATATGACGTTAGTTTTGAAATTTACCCAGTGTGCTCAAATATGATCGCTGCTTTAAAAGTGCAAACAATAACCGGGGGCTTCTATAGAAGTCATGAATTTAACGTATTAGAGAGAACGATAGAGGTAGAAATCTTCATGTGTGAGTCAACTAGCACTTGGCAAATTATTGTATAGTTTAGGTAAATTGCTCACATGCAGTTTTAGAATGGAGAAATTTTATTTGTTTAAGCACTAAACATTAAAGGACATTAAAAAATCCTTATTTTAGGTAAACTATTAATAGGCATAAAAATAAATGCCAAATGTAATAAGTTATTATAACGAATCTCAATTTAAGAAAAAATTACCATCAATAGAATAAATGTGGGCAGCTAATTATGGCAGCTTTACAACTCCCGTGTAAATAATGAAACGCATTATGCGGGTTTTGGCTACTGACAGCTGAACGTATCAACGCTGATTCCGAAATTAGAAAACATAAAGAAAAATGCGCGTGTGTTTGGCTGTCTTTTTAATACAATATATATTTATGTATAAAAAATATACATGCACATAAGTGTCGTTGTATGTACAGTATGTTTACCAGTATCCTTGTTCATTTAATACATTATTTTATCAAACTAATTGAATGGAACGACTGTTGTATTGGAGCCTGGTTACTGGCAATAGAAGTGTCATAAAATCATGTGTTTATGTCGAACATATTTTGCCTCTTTTGAATTTATCTAAAATACACATGTTGTATGGAATTTATCGGGTTTTTCCTACTGGAAGTTTGTTTTTTCAATTGTGGCAACACCAACATGTAGCTTTTGACGTATTCGTAGTAGATGTATTGGCCATTGTTACAATGAATTCAATTTCGTACAAAAACCGCATTAATAATTATTATATTCACTATAAAAATGGTGGTTCTGCTAAAGTTACATTTCGTAAAATTCTTAATATTTTCGGTTAATTTAATCGTCATTCTGAGACCGCTATACAGAATTTTATGTTTAAATTTGAGTCGACAAGCTCGATTAAGAATGTGCGAACACCAAAGTGCGTTTGATCGGGTCATTCAACTGAAAATAAAGCAGCCGTGAGTCACAGTCTTGAAGCAGATTCAAATTTGTCCATTCCGCGACGTTCTGAACAACTGGGGTTATACAAAACCACCACCACATTTCGTAATAAGATTTACATCTGCACCTGGCCGTAAGCCTTAATCAGATGGTGGCCAAACCACTGGAAATGAAAAGCAACGCCATTCACGCCCTAGGAAGCCGAGGACTAATTCTAGCAACAGGACATTCCTAGTTGCAATATCAACGGTTCCAAAGCAGGTTTACAAACCATTACTCCTTGTTGAAGAGCTGGAGACTATCCAACTCCTGGTCCAGAAAACAAGACTAGCATGCTCACTGGATTCGGATCATTCACCCGTTGGTGTTATTAAAGGCGAGATGATCCTGGCCCACTAAATCAAATTCATGCGGGGGTCGCAAAACCACAACCATCACGATACTCCCGAAGGGCCAAGCTCAATAATCAGTCAGAGAAACAGCTAAGAGGCTAAAGAGACAATTAGCGGAACTCTGGGGCTTACTGATTCCTCTGGAAATAACGTGGAGTTTCCAGTTTACCCCTGCTGCCTTCAGGAGACTGGGCTCCCTTATACCCCCAGCAGCTCCCGCCGGGGACACATGATAGTCTTTGTAGAACCTACTATTCCATCTTGACTGGTGTCTTGCGGGCTAAAAGGGAGCCCAGGCCCCTTAAAGGCTAGTAGGAGCCATCTGGACAATCCATATATTTCCACGGGAATCAGTACGTCTCTTGAGACACTTAGCTGTTCTCTGATTGGTTATTGAGGTTGGACCCTATATGGGAGTATCGTGGTGGTTGTGGTTTCGAGACCCTCGTGATAGTTTGTAGGTCGGATCATTCATAATGAACACAATGAATGGTTCAGGTTCAGTGAGTATGAATGCCGTCGTGTTCTTAATTATATTAAGCTTCATGCGTTCTGGACCAGGAGTTGGAAAGTCTCTTACTCTTTAGCAAGGAGTGAAGGCTGCGGCCTACTTCAGGCTTTTGAAATTGCTACTAGGAGTGACCGGAGGATATACGTATTCGATGGCCTCCTAGGGCGTGAATGACGTTTGCAAACCATTCAATGTGGTTTGACCAGCATCTGATTATGACTACCTAGTCGGTGCAGATGTAAATCAAATCACGCATACCCCCAGCAGCACAAGTCTAGATGGTTGAGTAATCCATAAAGATTGATAAATGTGCTGCCGGGGGGGGACAAGACCACCACATGACAAATTTTGCGTATGGATTTCATTTTGAAGCCTTAAACTAGTGTAGGAATTGAAGCCAACCGACCATTCACATCGCCGTAGATTCGCTCGATTCATTCAGAAACAATCGGCTGGTTTTTCTGAAAATATCATTTCTCAGACAAAGCCCCTTTTTGCTTGTCAAGGCATGTCAGGAAGCAAAATTGCCGCATGTGGGCTTCTGAAAATCCGAGAGAGATTATTGAGGAGCCTTTGCATGCTCAACACGTCATCGTATGGTGTGCTATGTGACCTGGAGGCGTGATTGGGCTTTATTTTTTTGGAAGATGAGACTAGGAATGCGGTAGCGGTCAATGAATCACGCTATCGCGAGATGCTGACAATTCAATTTTGCTCTATTATTGACGACGTCGATATTACGGACATGTGATTTCAACATGACGGTAGCACATGTCACATAGCCAGTGAAACGGTAATTTACTGCAAGCCAAATTTCCCGATAGCACACTTTCATGACAATCAGCAGTTAAGTGGCCATCCAGATCGTGTGATTTAGCGCCGTTGGATTATTTTTTGTGGGGCCATATTAAGGACAGTTTCTAAACGGAGTGAATCCAATCGATTTCAGCCTTAAAACTCACAAACCCTGATATGATTAACGAATAAGGACCGCCATTTTTCCAAAAAGTGTTTAAAAACTTTGATAAAAGCAGCGACAACTGACAGCGTGATAGTAGTGGACATTTGCCAGATATCCTTTTTCATTCATAATTGCTGAAATGTAAAATAATAAAATTTTGAGCCAACTAAATCTAAATTTTTTCTTTTATTTTGTTTTAAAAAACAAACTTCTTGTTAAAAAATCCGTTATTAGATAATGCTGGTCAGTTGTCTCGCCCGGTGCTTACTTATCCGTCTGTCTTCGATATTATTTCCATCTACGCTGGGTATAAAAATAAACAAACAAAAAAGAAATAATTGCAGCCTGTTTGCTGCTGTCCACCATGATATCGTCCATGTTTTTATACATTTTTATAAAAAATTTATTACAAATTTTATTTGTGCCCGAGCATGTTTAGGCATGTGTGTGTCGCTCCTGCTTGTGTGCTGAATCATACAATTTTTAGAATGTACGAGTAGTAAAACGTGTATTATTTGGAAAATTGACAAAACAAGGAGAATAAATTTGATTTGCGATTGTATGAAATCTATAATTTTTAGCTTCTGCCAACAAAAAATTATTAAAATAATTTCTAGCTGACCAGAGCTAGATAAGTACATCCATGCAATGTATAAAAAGATTTTCTCCAAGGAGTACTCTGCTTGCGTTTAAATATATAAAATATTGTTTTGTTGCAATGGATTTTTGTTAGCACTTTAAGAGAAAATTCATGACTATGACTAAATGTAATTGGAACAAAATTTCAAGTAAGAATGACCGCCATCTGGTGGTAAGTAAGTAGTTTTTAGAATTGATGCTGGATTCAGTTTTATATTCATTCCTAATAAACTGTTCATAGTGTGTTTGAAGTATTACGCATTATTGTGTAGATTTTCACCACGATGTGGTTTTAGTTCAATAAGATCTAAAATAACTTTTTCTCATACTAACTATACACGGCAAGATGCATAATTATTTGACTCTCGGAATCTCGATTACGAAATACAGTGTTATGCGACTTATAACATGCTTCGTTTTTATACCGAAACAAAAACATCAGAGAATTTTGGAAAAATTTGTTCCACAAAATTCTTGCCTCCTTAATTTTTTTGTTATTTAATAAATTTAAAATTGTAATTGACTTTGACCACTTTTAATTTCGCTTTCCCTTTTAAGTTTACATTTTTATACAGTTAGCTCAGATAAGCCTGCGATTAAAATTAGCAGAGTAGATAAGTATTCACTCACTCTTCATGCATGTGTGAATATGTACATTTCACTTTTAGCCGCTTCTTCTCATACATGTGTGAGAGACTACAAAATATTTTGTGTTTTCTCATCTGTGAATGCGACGATTTATTTTTTTCATTCTATTCATAAGTGAAAAAATGAGAAACACATAAGTGTTCACTTTTGAATATTTACAATTTTGATAATTTTTCAGAAAAGAAAAGATCGTAAAAATATATGCGTTAAGCATTGGCGTACATAAACGCACATATTTGGTAATGTGTAATTGTCGGCGTATGTAGAAAAAAATGTTTTGTTTTATTTCTTTTAGAACATATTGCAAAATTGCATGTGTTTTTACTACATTTTACGGTAAACAGCGATCATAGGTAGAAAATTTTTTCACGTTCATTTATGAGAAATTTTATAAAATTTCAACGTTCATAAATGATGAAATGAATTATGAAAAAGAACATTAATGAGAAGAAGCTAATTTATCATTCATCATATATAAATAAGACTAATAATTCTTGTTGGTCGCATTCATGTATGAAAATAACCAGAACATTTTTTGTTGTTCGTTTATGAGCGTGAAAAATAAATATAAAATTTTAGATTTCTCATTTATGAAAAATATCATGAATGTTAATTTTTGAATGTTCATAAATGAAAAATTCTGAACCCTGAAAATTAGAGATAATGTTCTTTGCTGTCAAGATTTTTGGTTTCGTCCTGAGTAGACTGTGAATCATCTATGAGAAGAACGAACTACGAATATTTAGATTAGTGTAAATATTGCATTAGATGACAATGTGATAGCAAACTTAGCGAAAGAATTGAAAGAAATTAGTCTGAGATGGCATATAAAAATAGTAAAAGTTTCAAATAAATTTATATTTTTCTTACTTTTTGCCGCAAATGTATTTAAAAAATAAACGTGCAATTTTTTCTCTCTCATGTCCTCGTAGCATAATTATTTCTATTTAAGAAGTTGTTAAAAATTGATTACAGTTTTAGATTTAGTAACTCGTCTCCTATTTAAAGCTAAAATTTTCAATTCTGTGCTTCATGAATTCATTCTAGAATTCAGAGCTTTATAATGGGTTTAGCATACGCATCCAGATTATACTGGTTACAAACACTATACTGGATCTTTCTTAGGTGAGGTGGCGTAAAGTGAAATTTTACTGCCAGCTTTTTGGGACAATTGAGGAGAAATTCTTAACACCAGAAGATTTGGCATTCATCTATTTAAACTTCTTTTTAACTCTTTGTGACCCTGATACATAGTGTTTTGGTACCTGCTCCCTGAAAGAGCTAAAAAGCATGAGGTTGCAAATGTTTTGTAAGAATCTTCCGCGCTTTATACCTTGTCATCCAAAAACCGATAATTTTGTATTGAAAAGTTCTCCCAATTAAAAGAAAACTTGGCTTAAAATTTTAAAATCTTGACAGGGCTTAAGCATAAAATACTTATAAAAAAATTTCAAAACTACCCTCGCATAAACAACAATGTAAAGCGTATTAAAATTTAAATATTTTTTGTTTCATTTTGTAAATAAAATCCATGTAGTCTTGCATGAATATGACACTAAATGTTGTTGTTAAAAACATAAAAACCTATACATACACATGTAAATATATATTTTAAAGTTGTATGTGAGTGCATATTATAATTAGGCTTAATTAATAGACCAATCGAAAATTATTAATTAGTTTTTATAGACGCGCGTGGTACCAGTTTAAATGGTGAATATTGATTTTGTGGTGGCTTTATTAATGCTATTGGCTTAAACATTTTCTACCTCCTTTAATTATGTGGCTTTATTACCAACAATAATAATAATAACAACAATAACAACAATTTTTTTTTATAAAAACAGAAAATTATTTTTACATACAAACACTTACACATTTTTTAAACATTTATGGAGCCATGCTATGCTGCCGTGTAAGTGCCAGTGCAAGTGCAATTGCATGTGCATGTATATGAGTGTAGTGTATTTTGATCATTTTAGTATTGAGCCAGCGTTAGCTACAAGCTGAATTTTTTGCTAGTATTTAAGTTTTTTTATCCTTTTTTCACGTTTTTTTTATACAAAATTATGTTTGCATTCTTTTGTTTTTGTTAAATGGGAGTTTTTATATGCGTTTAATGTGACTGTCATATAAAATTGTGAAATTAATAAAATATTTGTATTGTTTTTAAGGTTTTTTTTTTATGTTGTCAGTAATTAAGTCGTGCGGGTTTAGCTTAATAAAATATTTAAATAAATAATAAATAACAATTTTGATTTTCTATTTTATAAAGTGGCATACTCAACAAACTCTTTGAAACGGAAATGTTTTTGGCAAGTGGGTGAAAAAAACGCCGAAATATCCAAGAATTTAAAACATTTCTAACAGAAGTTATTTGATTATTATTTTTATACGATCTTTTATATCTTAAATAAATATATATTTATCTTTTTAACGGTCTTTTTAATTAAATTTAACAATATATTTTTTTAATATTTCGTTTTTCTTTACAAAGCTTCTTCTGAAAACAATTCAAAAATTTTTCAAATTGTTAATAATTTTTTTTTTTTATAAAATTTAATTTCCTGAAGAAGCTTTCTAACGAAAAGCGAAATATTGAAAAAATATATTGTTAAATTTAATTAAAAAGACCGTTAAAAAGATTAATACATATTATATAAAAGAAGTTAGCTTCCAAAAAAAAGTAAAAATAAATTAATGTTCTTCTAAATAATCCAGACGGAAACCGGTTTGCTAGGGCCGACATAACTGTTTTGAACTTTAATATTTAAAAAATGCTAAATTTAAGAGCTACACTTTAATAACAGATCAAAAACAAATCCAAAAAGCCAATTCTAATCACATAGTCAATAAATTCTATTTTTAAAAATTATTTAAAGGTACTTAAACAATAAAACGAAGGTAAATGCGCACACTTTTTAATCATATAAAAAATCTCCTAATTCAAGAATGAACCTATTGTGGCAAAAACTTTGAATTTATGGTTAAATTAAGTCTTACGCCGCACTACTAAATTATGGATTTTTTTGATTTCTTATAAATTCTTTGAAAACTTTTAATACACAGTCTTGTTTATCTTTTAAATTTAAAAGGAGTTTTTCTTTCATTCTCTTTAAGGACTGCATAACATGTTTCGCCAAATGCCATCGTTATTTGTATCGTATAACTTAAGCTAAAATAAATATTTTTGGTAACATATAAAGATATATAAAACAATGGTCAAAATTGTTAATAAAATGGAAATGCACATCTCATATGTTACTCCTTGTCCTTTTAAGTTGAAGGTTTATTGAAAAAATTGAACATATGCAGCACATCTTACACCACTTTAACAGAAAATCCTAGAAGCTTCTTGTGTATGAGAAGCATGTAACGTCCGTTATGTAAATGTTGTTGACTATTGCTGTAGTAACTTCGGTAGAAATGATTCGATATTTTTTGGCGTTTTTGGCAATTACTTGTTGGCTTAATTAATGATGAATATAATGACCCAAACAATTGAAAGTTAAATTTTCCATAACTCATTCATAATTGCAAAGCCTTCACTTCACGAATTAGGAAAAATAAAAATTTTTTTCTTTAAAAATTGTACATTTTTCAGAGCTTTTAATTAGGCAGCTTAAGCACGTTAAAGCAAATAACCGTTGAAGAAATTATGAATGTTTTTCTGTTAAAACATTATCAGAAGTAAAGCTCAAGCTTTATTTGCATATATAATTTTACTGTTTTGGATTTAAATACAAACTAGAAGTAAAATTTTTTTTAATTAACTAAAATGGCCGTCCTTAAATGGGCTCTTTGGGCTACGCAACAATTATTTTCCATGTATAGTGTTAGTTATTTGTAAAATGTTAACATATGCCCAATGTTTCAAATGGCGCCGAGAAAACAAACCAGCGGCGTTAAATCACCGGGCAATTTCTAGTGCCGAAACTGGTTTGTTTGGGTGGCTGTGTGGTATGAGGCGCCGTTCTGCTAAAATCAGAGGTCAGTGATGTCATGGGCTTCCATATGGCACTTAATTCATCGTAGTTGGTTTGTCAACCTCTGAAGAAAATGACTAACCTTGTCATGACTTACAGATCGTGATACATATTGTTACGTTTATACCTTTTATAAACGCTTTGTTGTTGCTGAATTCTTTATTGCAAAGTAAATAATATCAGATTTTCACATTTTCAAACTAATTACAAGTTTATTTACTTTAACTACACAAAGTTGACACTACAAAACAATTTACTAAAGATGCAAGTCTTTACTTCACGAGGTTTATGTTTTAACTAACTAATCGGATGCTGTCTTTTATATTTGTCCGCTAGAGGTCTAGAAAAGTGAAGAATTTTGTTTCTACTTCCATTTTGTTGCTGTTATGTTGTTCATTCAATATATAGGCGCCTGTTAATCTGTGTGTATTTTTGTTTTTATGCTGTCAAAGTTTCTTCTTGGAATTTATTATAAGATAGTTGTTGTTGTCTTGTGTGCATAAGTTTTCTTAGAAAACTACGCAGTTCGTAAACAGCATACCCCATTGTTGTTGTTTTGCGTGTATAAACTTTTTACGCAGTTTGTAACTACATAGTTGTTGTTGTCTTGCGTGCATAAGTTTTCTTAGCAAACTACGCAGTTAGTAAACAGCACAACCAAATGTTGTTGTTTTGCGTGTATAAAATTTCTACACAGTTTGTAACTAGAAAGTAGTTGTTGTCTTGCGGGTATAAGTTTTCTTAGCAAAATACGCAATTAGTTAACAGCATACCAAGCTGTTTATTTTATTAGTTAATTATTTTCTTTTAAAACTTAAGCAAGACGCATCCGTAATAATATTAACGTCAGTACTTGAATATATGGTGGTAGCCTGATGGTGGTCTTACCCTGTGTGAATTCAATGCATTTACCAACGTCCTGAAGGTACTTAATAAAATCCGAGCGGGAATTTCAGAAGCATAGCAAGCAAGGCCGTGCCTTTACTTCTGTCGCAAGATTCTGTGGAGAATTTAACAGTACATCAGAGCAGGAAAACTGAGCTTTTCCGCGGTCAAAGTCACCACGTTACTTCCCGAAGGTCTTCACAAATAATCGAGCTGCCGGTTCCCGTGGTATCAGTTGCTCAATCACTAGTGGTACTTCGACAGTTCGTTTCTTATAGTTGCAGGCTTCTTCTAACCTAACCCTAAAAGTCTTTTAACCCTAAAAGTTATATGTCAAAGTAAGAAGGTATTTATATTGACTGCGTGCCCCTGACTCGCACCTAAAATACCGATGTGTCTCGTCAAAACTTTTAGTGCCTGAACACTGAAACTGTAGCTCGTTCATGTTGTCTACAAAAGTTGAGTTATAAGTTGCACACATAATTACAGATCATTCCACGTAAAATATGATGACTATTAAATTTAAAATCTTTTCGTTTAAGTTATAGAAACGAGGCACAGGCGTAATTAAATTTAAAAAAAGATTGAAGGCTTGGTGAGCCCTAGAATAAGGAGTTCTGCACCTGATTAATATGATCTGCATTTACTGTATTTTTAATAAGTTCCCGATTAATTTAGATGGGTTTAAAATTATTTTTTTATAAAGAACAATTTGTCGAAAATATGAACGTATTTGGCTTCCGTTAAGTAAAAAATATGCTATAAAGTTTCGGTTACTAAAGTATTTCTGTAATACCAAAAAGAATATATTTTTAAATCGAATTAAATCCAGAGACTTAATTTTTATTATATTTAGAATTTGAATTGTTTTTATAAAGAAGATCAAGGGATTTGTTGTTTGTTTTAAAAGCAAAATTAAACTAGTAAATTGAGGACATTTTTTATAAAGTTTGGGACCCCAGAACAAATTAGTTCCAAAGGTTTTTTTTGCAAATGTTTAGTGCTGAACATTTTCCATTTAAAGAAGGAAATATTGCTAATTTTTTTTAATAAAAAAATGCTTGTTAAATTTTTAGATTTAAAACTACTATTTTCACTGTACAGCATAACCGTATACAACCAATTTATTAGCTGCTGACTGTAAGGCATGCTGTCTACATGCAACGGCAGAAGCGCAAATTGCAACAGCAACAATATACATTTAGTTTATTAAATTTATACCACTGATGTTTATGACATTAATTTAATGCCTTTTTCCAGAAAATACATAATTCAATTTATTGCTTCATGTTTGGTTGCACAAAAAATAACAAAAAAAAAAATGATAAAAATCATATAAAAAAAATGCAAAAATATATAAACGAAAATTATAAAATATGAATATAAACCTCATCGTAGTCAGCCAAATACAACTGTAAGGTAATTTATTTACAAATATATTATTTATTATTGTAGGAAAAAATATTTATATTCACTATAATAATAAAAATAATGATAATCGTATAAAAAAAAGATGGAGTCGTTTAAATAAAACCTGCGCTCTTTTCTGAATAATTTTGTTTGCAAAATGGACAAATTTAAGTTTTTTTTTTGGATTTTCTGCCACAATGTTCAAAAGAAGGCCACAAATTTAAAGCAGTTGCTGTTTATAAAAATAATATGATTATACTGATTGTTAATTGGTTTAGCATAGAGTATTTTTGTGTGGAAGTCTGTTTTAAAAAAATTATGAATTTTAATTATTTTAATAAAATAAATGCAATGGTAAAATGGAAGTAGAAAGCAGGATGGAAAGTCAAATTTTCTACCGCAAAATGTTTTTCATCTTCCCTTAAATAAGATTTAAAGTCGATTGTTTTAAAATTATCGCTTCTTTGTATGATATACTTTAAAAACGGATCCTTCTATAGCGATCCTTCCTCAGAGTTCAGTAATATATGGTTGTGTATGGTCACTACAACCATGTTTTGTTCTATGTGACAATATAAAAGTTTATAAAAATAATATGATTACAGTAATTGTTAACTAGTTTAGTATAGAGTATTTTGTCTGTTTAAAAATATTATAAATTATAATTATTTTAATTAAATAAATGCAATGGTAAAATGGGAGTAGAAAACAGGATGGAAAGTGAAATTTTCTACAACAAAATGTTGCTCATCTTCCCTTACATACCATTCAAAGTCTATTGTTTTAAGATGATCGCTTCTTTCTATGATATACTTAAAGAAAGGATCCTTCTATAGAGATTCTTCTTTAGAGTTCAGTAATATATGCTTGTGTATGGTCACTACAACCATGTTGTTTTTTGTGTGACAATATAAAAGTTACTTTTTACGTAAAAAGTGGTATGCGCATGATTTAACCTGACTGATTTTTTATGAAATTTCAAAGCAGAATAATACAAGTTTTACAATCACAATATATTTTCAATAAATATAATATATTAACATAGTTTTTATGTGACCAAACCAGTTATGAATGTGGTTTTATAAACAGCCTTTGGCCAAATATATTTTCCTCTAATTTTGGCTTTTGTTAAAAATCACAAATGTACGAATTTTGCATCACCAAACAGCAGTAAAATATAAACAAAACAATAAATTCTTATAAAGAAATCAAAAATATTATTACAAACATAACAGGAAGGCAAAAAATCTAAAAATAAAATACAAAATATCATGTTATATCTCATAACATGTTTACTCTCTAAATGCTTATTATGGTTATATTTAACAATGTTATTATTATGTTAAAACATTATATAGTTCCAGCAGCAGCAAAATGTTTCTAATGTACAACAATAAGACTAAAGTTAGGGAAACTAACTGGGAGTCGAAACTGCATAATGATCTTAATAAAACAGTTTTATGTGTGCTAGTGTGAAATCAATATTATTTAAATTTAAGCAGTGATAATTTGTCTATATATAATTGGTGGGCAAAATTGAGGTTAACAAGTAAATTCGCTTAAAACACCTTCAGTTTTATTGATACCAGTGTAAAGCTGAAATATGGGAAATAATAGCGGAATATAACTTCGGGTAAATGTTCACCTCTAGCATGTCAGTAGACATTCGTTTTTACAAAATATTGGAGCATATTTTCAACAAAGCTTCGTTTATCTTTTCAATGCAGCGTCGAATTTAATCTTTCGGAGAGTCAGTTTATTTTCAAATACCCATTTCACAAATTATCGAAGCAACCAATAGCCAGTGAGCGTAAATCTTAGAAGAGTTGAATATTAGAAGCACGAAAATGTAGATCTTTATGCAAAATTTTACGTAAAGTGATTCCCAATTGCTGCGAACGATCACAAGTTGATGTTCCAGGATTATTTTCAACATTTTGCTGTACAGCGACTATTTTGTTTTTTTTTTAAAGACAATAATGACTATTTAGTCAAACACCGTGCTACATTCTTTAGGAAAGGGATAGAGAAGAGATGAGACAGGTGGTGAAAGTAGAGGGATAGTTACGGAAATTAACTGTCGTGTAACACAGCAACAGTTACCAGTGACCATGCCTTCAACACTGAGCAGGCCCACCGACAGTCAATTTTTATTTGTAGTGAAAAAAACCAAGGAATCGAACCAACAACCCCCATACTTACAAGCTAGTACACTACCTACTAGCTTACAGGGGCACCTATTTGTGCAAGTGTGAAGTCCATATTTTTTAAATTTAAACAGTGTCAACATAATCCCTGGGCATATTTAAGGTTAGGAAGTAAATTCGCTTAAAGCATACACTCTTTTCGACAACTTCAATTTCGTTAATACCGATGTAAGGTAGAAATATGGGAATTAATAACGAAATATAACTTTTGCCAAATGGCCATTTCTAGCACGTCAAAAGAAATCCGTTCTTTTCACAAAATTTTAAAGCATTTACATTTCCAGAAATTCAGTTTATTTTCAAACACTCTTTTCATAAATGTTCGAAATGATTCTCATTTTTTACAAACAACCACGAGTTGATATTTCAGGATCATTCTCAACATTGCTGTACAGCGACTATTTTTGCATCATTATGGCTACTATGAGCGATTTGTTTTGGTCTATTGTCAGGCCTCGAATTCATTGATTAAACTACGTACAGAAAAACCTGGTCCAATTTTACAAAGTGATACAATGAACTTAAATGTTAGCCAATTCCCCCATTTTGATATTAAGTTTTCACAATTAAAATTCTTTTTTAAAAAGTGTAACATGCCATGCTTAAAATTTTCCAGCTTTTCACTTAATACATGTTTAAACAGGTCTATTCCTGACATAATAGAACCTTTACTTTAAAACCTCCAATTTACCCACCCATTATTTTAATCAAGACCAACATTTTTAAGTAGATTAAGAAAAATATTAAAATCAAGAGATAAAAAGGAAAACAAAATACAATAGAAAATTCGAAAATGTTCTTAGATTTAAAAAAAAATGTTATTTTTATGTATTTATTTAATGAGTAATTAAATAAGCCTGGGCATGCATATGTGTGCGATAACCAATAAACTAATCGTTTTTGTGTGAAGTTTTATGCGGCTTTTTGAGGTTCGATTTTGTGGTGTCTGACAGTGGTATTATTTTTTTAACAGTTGCTATTTCACAGGTTTTTTGCAAGCGAAAAACCAAATTTTATACACTTAACTATTATTAAAACTATGTTTTTTTCCATTTGTTTCTCTTTATAATGTTATTTTAAATAGCAAACCAAAATAACTATTAAAAAACTTTTATATCAAATGCAAAATAAATATAAAAAAATTAATGAATAAAAAATATGTATTTAATATAATAATATAAATTAAAATATTCATGCTAAAATTAATTGATATTATAAAGTTGTTGCAAAATAAATGAAATTCATACTTACTTTGACAGTTACCAATTGGTGGCATACGGAAGCCAGACAATGGATCCGTTGAAAAATGAAAGGGTCTTTGGCCGAAAGCAAAATGGAACTGTTGCTGTTGTCCTAAAATTGATAACACTGAATGTTTTGAATGTTTTTTAATAATCTGCTCTTAATTAAAGTTTTTTTGAATGTATTTGGGATTTGTGTTCATGTTTGCTTGTATGTGTTTTTGTAATTTTCTTGCTTTAAATTATTTGTTTTTAATTTAACTAACTATTTTTTACATTTTTTAAAATTTGCGATTCAAACAAAATTTCATTATAATTTTTGGGCCTCATACACAGTGGGAAAATTGGGAATAAAAATGGTAATAAATCTTATGCTTATAAATGTCCGATTAAAAACTTCAAATGGCTTTAGTAGATGTTATATAATTGCACGTCTTTAGACTTTTTTAAAGGAAAGTACCCCGGGTATATGAAAGAGTTCATACCTTTGGCTTTTTATGTCCACCTGATTTAAAGATTTTAGTGTTTCAATAATTGCAATACCGTAAAAACAATAACATACAAGTTATATCCTGTTATATAAATATTAGTCTCCTTAAATGAAAATATTTTTTTTCTGTTTGCCCTTATCTATTTTTTCAAGCAGCGCAAATTGAATACTTATCTCAAAACAATAGCTCTGTGCAAAGTCTTATTTTCTATTATTTCACAGTGGTTTAGCTATTTCACCATTTCCGTATTCGTCTTTTATTTTCCCTACTCAAATTCAGAGATTCGTTTGTTTACACATACGAGAAGGTCGAATTTTGTTTTGCTCTTGTGGGTGGCTTTAATTATTTTCTACTTTTCTATCTGTCGCACTGGCAAGATTTGTTCCTATTTGTTTACTTCAACCATCATACGCAGCCATCTACATCACAATATTTTATTACTCGAAACTCGAACTAACCAGCAACCTGGTCTAAAATATGCTGTAGCACCAGATGAGATTCTTAAACCCATGATTTCCTTTTAAACCACAAGGCCTTTTTTTATGAACTTTACTTTTACTCTCCTCTGTAACTTAAATTTCGTTGAGGTTTTACTTGACAGGGGCCTTAATCATCTCTTCAGCTATTTTAGCAGGCTAAATCTGCTATTCCAAAATAAGGTGCTCACACTCACTTATATATCTATATAAACAGACAATACAAAAGTTGTTTATTTTGTTTCTTGTCTTTACCAACAAAAAAAAGTTATTTATCCCAGTCACTTAAAAAACAATAATTTTTATTTTTCTGCTCGTTTCTATTTTTATTTTGTGTACTGTGTTCAGTTTTACTGATACCAATGTAAAGTAGAATAATGGAAATTAATAATGAAATATGATGCTTGGCAAGTGTCCACCTCTGGCATATTCGGCAGTGGTCCGCTCCTTTCACAAAATATTGAAAGACATTTTGCAACAAAGTTTCGCTTATGTCTTCAACTCAGCGCCGTTTTTCATTTTGCAGTGCATCCGTGTCAGTGGACTAGACATGTAAGTCCGTCTTTTTAAATGGCATCAAAAAACAAATGCAGCAGCTTTATTTTTTTTTTTTCATAAAGAGAAGTAGCACTTCAGGCAACAATGCCTATTTAGTCAAGTACCATGCTACATTCTTTTAGGAAAGGGATGGAGAATAGATGAAACAGGAGGTGAAAGTAGAAGGATAGTCGGAAATTAACTGACATATATAAGCCAGCACAGCGACCAGTGACTATGCCTTCATCGCTGAGTAGTGAAAAAAACCAAGGTCTTCGTTGGGAATCAAACCTACAACCCCCATACTGACAAGCTAGTACACTACCTACTAGCCTACAGGGGCACGAGAAAGAGACGAAAAATACTCATACGATAACTAAATTGTTTAGGTGGATGTGAGAAATTCGGCATTGTTTTACTGAAACCAAAATTCACTGAGTCAACACTAGCCGATAGTGACCACAAAAAATTGTTTATCTAGTTTTAGTAGCGAGAAAACTAAGGGTAACAGTGCTTTCTTGCTTATTTTCGAAGAATCACTTTCTTTGAATGTAAAAGTTTTGTGAAGTCTGTTGGGGGATTTTGTGAGTCCCATATGCGATAATATTATTTGTTTAAACAACCATCTAATTAAATATGAGTCTCATCACTAAAAATGATTTTGTTGAAAAATGCGTTATTTGCGTTCAGTTTTTCAAACCGCCGATTCACAAAGCTTCGACGCAAATCGTAAATATGAAGATTTTTATGCAAATTGATACACAAAGTAGAGGCGCACTCTTAACACTTTGCTCTATATCGGCTACCATGAGCATATTGTTTTGGTTTGTTGTCAGCAGAAATATCGTGAAACTCGAATTTAGCGATTAAATTACGCACAGCAACCGCAGATGAAGGTTGATTACAAAGAATAACTGCTCATATTTCACGAAATAATACGGTGAAATTTTCGCCATATTTTTAGTAAATTTTCATAATTAAAATTTTTTGCACAAGAGTGTAACTTTCCCTGCATAAAATCTCACAAACTTTATAAATAAATCTCAAAGTATGACAGCTCAATTCTTGAAATTCGATAATTTGACAATTTATTTCCTAATCTCGAATTTTTCCACCCAACATTTAGAACGGACTCAATTATTTGCGATTTTTTTTAATAGATTTTTTAAATAGTAGATGCTAAGTTCAACTCCCACCAAAATTGTGAGTGGAGAGAAAAGTAATTGTTTATAATTGGCAGAGTTAAAATATGACTGATGTAGATATGCTTGTACCGTAAACTATTCAACACTTTCGGTTTAAGCATTTTTGCGACTTTTGAACATGCTTTCCCGTAAGTTTATCGCCGAGACCTTTTGATTTATGACTTTAATTTAATTAAAAGTTCGATGTTGCCATAATTTTATGTCACAAACGAAAGACAATATTATTTTTGTTATCCTTAACAGCGATCACTAATTCAATGACTATTTTTATAATATTCTAACGCTTCTGTTATATTCAAACGAGTGAGTTCCATATACAGAGCGAGTTACCTTTGAAGTTTCTTATGAAATCTGAGAGCTACAAATTTTCTTTTGCTTAAACTTTTTTTTGAAGTTTCATTGATATTGTATAGTATCGCCTCCACAGAATAATCAGCTGAAAGCCATTGTGCTTTGATATGACGTGATAAGATTTAAATCTGCACCTGGCCTGGTGTATTATAGTGGATGAAGTAGCCAAATAGATGAAAATGGACGTAAAGTCATTAGTAGCTGAAAAAATGTACTTCATAATTTTTGATAATAATTTGGATCAAAAGCATATCACCAGAGCAATAGCATATAAAATATAAGTAAAAATTGCAACAGTATAAAATTGTACTTAACATTTATTGCAAATGATTCCTTCTTATGCTAAAGGATACTCCTTTAAAATAACTTGATTAAAGAAATTACTTTTCTTCTTCAACGGTTGAATACTGCGTTACTTTATGCCACTTCAAGCAATTATTGTGTACATCTTTCTTCTTCTATTTTATAATATTCTTCATTAAAATATAATAACCCTTTTTTCCTACTGCTAAAACAATAAAAGAAAACCTTTAAATGTTCTGGAATATTAAAACTAAAAAGAAACTCTCTTCTCATTCACCACACTCTTTGAAAGGGAAAAACTACTAAAGTTTAGAAATTAAAAGAGAAGACGATAAAAAAAGGATGCTGCTTAATGTACTTTCTTATATTTACGTATGCATAAGCATTTGTGTAAGTATTTACATAAATAAATGAGATAAATCATTTTGTGGAATAAGCAAAATGAATAAAACAATTGTATTTTATTGTAACTTAAGGACAAGAACATGTAGAGGTATGAGTATAAAAGGATTATATTGTTTTATTTCAACTTAACATAAACTGTGTATGAGAATTAAATACAAATAAAAACTGTCTGAACTTTATTCTCCCATGCTTTACATGTCCATAGTTTTATTATTTTTTTTTTTTTTAGTTTATTTTTTGTTCTTTTACTTTTTTTTTAATATTTTTCGTTTCTTTCCGTTTTGCACAAAAGAAATCCAGGCTTAACATATGCAAAATGTAAAATATATTTGCATCTTTATAAATATTTTAAAAACAAAATGGATTTTTTTTGCAGTCCATGTAATGAAGGATTGTATAACAGCTACCAATACAAGTGCTCTTGTTACAATATATTTCATTTCCATAGCTGTGTGTTCTGTTCTAGTTGCTTTATTACTACTTGGCTTTTTTGCAACCCTTTTTGATTGTAAACTTATTTAGCCTTAATGAATATTCTTAAAAGATGAATGGTTTTCTATATGAATGTAAATGTTTCAAATACGAACGACAAGGAATACAATAAAACAAACCGAACAAGAACAGAACAGAACAATAACAATTTCTTTTCATATGTAAATGGTCATAAACTATCTTTGTCTGCAAAATGTTAGATTTTCGAAGGGAAGTAAGCCACAGAAAAACTATAAAATTTTTAAATACAAATTTATTTCCTTTAGACTAGATTTTTAAATTATTAATTGCTCTAAGATTTCAAACCCATGTAAATCTTAATTAAACTATTTAATAATTTCTAGGGAGCTAAAAAGTCACAGCAGTTAGCCGAATTCTTGGCTGAATAGAAATGGATTAAAATAAAGATAAATTTTTTAAACTGACAGGAAATTTGATTTATTCCATAACTAATCTTCTGGCAATATAATTAAAATATAAGGAGGTCAAATTTTCGATGTGTATCGCAACGCGGTGTATGTTATTCTGCAAGTTTTTTTTTTTTTTTTTTTTTTTTTTTTTTTTTTTTTTTAAAGAGAAGTAGCACTTCAGGCAACAATGCCTATTTATCTTTAGGAAAGGGATAGAGAATAGATAAAACAGGTGGTGAAAGTAGAAGAATAGTCGGAAATTAACTGCCGTATAAGACAGCACAGCGACCAGTTACTATGCCTGCATCGCTGAGCAGCCCCACCGACAGTCAATTTTTATTTTTGTAGTGAAAAAAAACCAAGGACTTTGTTGGGAATCGAACCCACAACCCCCATATTACCAAGCTAGTACACTACCTACTAGCCTACAGGGGCACCTGTAGCAGTTGTCAACTGCTTCCCAAGCGACGTTAAATATTATATTCCTTCAAACATTTCCTTCAATAAATAAATTGTGTCAAAATCTGTATGACATGTTGCGCCGCACACTGGTGATTTCGCAGAAAAAAGTCAAATTGTCAACATACTCTTCATGCAATATGATGTGAGTTGCTTTACATCTGCACCGACTAGGTAGTCATAATCAGACCACTTGAATGATTTCCAAACGTCATCCACGCCCTAGGAGGCCATCGAATACGTATATCCTCCGGTCACTCCTAGTAGCAATTTCGAAAGCCCGAAGTAGGCCGCAGCCTTCACTACTTGCTAAAGCGTTAGAGACTTTCCAACTCCTGATCCAAAACGCATGAAGCTTACCATAATTAAGAACACGACGGCATTCATACTCACTGGACCTGAACCATTCATTGTGTTCATTTTGAATGATCCGACCCACAAACTCTCACGAGGGTCTCGAAACCACAACCACCACGATACTCCCATATAGGGGCCAACCTCAATAACCAGTCAGAGAACAGCTAATTGTCTCAAGAGACAAATAGTGAACTCTGGGGCGTACTGATTCTCGTGCAAATATGTGGTTTGTCCAAGTGACTCCACTAGCCTTTGAGAGGCCTGGGCTCGCTTTTACCCCGCAAGACACCAGTCTAAATGGAATAGTAGGTTCCAAAAAGACTATCGTGTGCCCCCGGGGAGTCTTCATGCAATATGCAATGATATTTTGAACAGAGAGATCATGTTCGCCATTTATAAGACCCTTAAAAAATTGATGCGGTGTTTTAGCTGCGATATGATCATGTCTATTTTAAGTCTATGCAGTACGACGACGTAATTTAATGTAGATGTAAAGAAAAACAAACTTGATATTTTACTGTGAGATATACTTCCCTTTTTAGATATAAATATTTCATATTAAAGTGTGAGTAATTTTGTATAAATTTATTACAAAATCTAATGAATTGTCTTGCATTTTAGGATGTTTAACTAAAATTAAATCTTATTTTTTCTCTTTTATTTAAAAGATTTATAAGTGTTGCTGTCTATTTTCATTGTTGTTATGTGAAAATGTTTTTTTTATATTTTATTGTTGAATATTATTATTTGGAATAGTACAATGAGAAGCTACTTACTAGTTTTTGAACGTGGTTCTCGGGGTCCATCGACAGTGACTTTGATGGCCTTATTGTAGGTGGCAATATGGGGCGGATTTGTTGAGACTGTGATTGTCAATGTAAAGCTTTTCCCTGTAAAAGAAAATTAATGAGATTTATAGATAAGAACAAAATTTAACAACACAGAATTTCTGTATTTTTTAAAAATTATATTTTTCCTTAAATAATTCAATAATTCTTCCTTTAATGTTTAGAAACAAGGGAAGCGTTAAAATATTAAAAGAACGTTGCGAAAACAACAGCTTAACAAAAAATAGCAGCAACAAAAAAATCCAACCCACACTAAATGATGCACAAAAATGTTTGTGGCCTTTGTGATGATAATTGCTAAAGCATTTTTATTCCTAAATACAGCTTTTTCTAGAGGCAGGCAGGCAGGCAGGCATGAGCAGATAGAATACATCAACACAAAATAGTTTAGTACTAGTTGAGTATAGTTAATTGCTGTACAATGGCAATACCCTGAGGAAAAGGAACGTAATAGATGACCAGCACAAAAATGTTTCATTGAATCTGCTGTTTGTTTAACACACGAAATTCATTATTGGATTGAGAATACGAGCACGCAAATAAAATTGAATTGATTCCTGTTATTCTAAACAAACGAACATTTGTTTTTCCCCCACTATTTTAGATTTACAGCCATCATCGAATTCTAACCAGGCTATAAAAGATTTTTGCTTTTTTTATTTGTTTTACTAAACAATTGAATTGCTTGTGCGCCTTAAACTATACACTAGTTTTTATACTATTCACATGCAAACGATTTAAATTTTGAATCTGATAATATTTGCATGCCAGAGAATAATTTTGCCTCCCAAAACAGGCAAGAAATAAATGATTGGAACACGAATAAACTTTAGAGTATTTCAATTCAATTCCCTTTTATTTGTCTGGCATTAAAAAGGAGTGAATGTATGGGACCGTATGTGACTGTATGTTGCACAGTGTTGTAACAACACAAAAAAAAAAGATATGCTTTATTTGAATAAACGCGTTGCTGCGGTTTTGCTACTACCAAATATTCAAACATAAACAATAGTCCAAAATAGAAAATCAAAAAAGATTTCCTCCATTCACAATATAAATCAAATAGACAAAAATCTAACGATTCCATTCAAAACAACCTGCAGTAGTTGTTGTTTTTACTTTGTTGTTGTTGTTTTTTTTTTGTTAATTCTTTTTGCAGTTATGTGTCATTTCATGGTGTTGCTCATATCCTTTGGTTGATTTTAGTCCTCATGATATGGTCATCGTTTGACATCATGTTCTACACTGGCATCATCAGCCATGTCATGTTTTGTGTGATTTCTGCATGATGACATTTATTACGTGGCACTTTTTTGCATTTTATATATTTTGGCCGATTGTTTTTTTTTTATTATTTTTTAAAGGCGTACAGATATTTAAAGGAATAATTTGGCTGAATTGTAAATTTTCGATATTGTAAATTTTCGGTTTAAAACTTTTTAACGGTTGCTTGCTCCACTACACTTCACGGGAAAAAAATCTCTTATCTACTTTTAACGTAACTGGTCAGTTTTTTTAGAGAAGATGAGTCATACAGAATTGATGAAAAAAATATATAGATTTTATTAATAGCAGTATTTGAATGAATATCGATGAAACATATTTTTGCTGTATGATGAAAGAAACTTGTTATAATAAAACTAATCTCTCGTAACGCGAGCGGATACCCAATATTTTTCGTCTTCTCGTTCGGTGTGTAGATGTATAGAGCAAGCAACTTTGATTTGACCATGAGAAAAATATGGATTTTCTAAATGCAAACCTCGCAGCGATTGTCCTTGGGATTTGTGTATTGTCACTGCGAAAGCGAGACGCACGGGAAACTGAAGTCGCTTGAATGTGAAGTGCAAATCAGTGGAGATCAATGGAATCGCGGAATGAGCATATCCTCTCCTTTACATTTGCCAGGCGGAATGAGCACATCTACTCCTTTACATTTGCTACTGATAATCGTCGCTTCAATTACATTCGGCATCAACATTTTTTACGGAAAGTCTGATTCAGTAGCACAACTTGGGCGTGTGGAATTCCAAAGAAGCAATATTGGGTGGTCAACTTTTAACATCAACACATGCGTTGGCATTCCAGGAGGCTCCAATGAATTGAGAAATTCGAGTGGATAATTGTCTTCTGTGACTGTGTCAATAGATTTGTACTGCAAAACCGCTCCAGGAATTTTCAATTGAATCCTTTGATCGATGCGATTGACGTCATCATTCTTTGGAGCTATGATAGATCGCCCGCAAAGCCAATCGCAATTCTTGAAATTATTGGCAAAACGATATGATGCAGCGCCTATAGATAAACGAAGAAAATCGATCCACCAATAAATAATCACTGTCAAAGTCACAATCACAATATGTTATTATTGTTGACAGTAAAAATCACTAATGATTTTCTAATTGGGTATGATTTTACGTCATCCTGCGTTAAATTTGGTTTGTAAACAGACCAGTTTCGGCTATGTGCCATCTTCGGTGTTCTTTTTTCTCTCTATAATCTTTTTTATTTTCTACTGCCATCGAAATCAGTATTATGCTCTAGCGATCGCATAAAACTCAATTGGTTAATTTTGTATAATGCAGCGCCTATAAAAAACGAAGAATATACACTATGACGTCCAGCGCTAGAAACAATTCGAATGGAAATGCTTTTTTTTATTCGCAGAAATGATTTTCCATTTTAGATTGACTCACCAATAACTAATCATTGTCAGGTCAAAGTCCCAATCACAATTCGTTATTATTAAGGACAGTAAATATCACTTATTATTTTCTACTCCCATCGAAATCAGTTTTATTTTAAGGCCAATGAAAAGACTATGTATGTTGCTGTAACGCTGCTGTTCCAATGTTATGACAGAATCAGAATCAGCAAACTTAGGCGTGCGCAGCGTGCTTTCAAAAAATTGTTTTGCAGCGCCATCTAGTGGCGAGTTACAGAAAAATTTATAATGATATATATATATATATATATATATATATATATATATATATATATATATATATATATCTATATATATATATATATATATATATATATATATATATATATATATATATATATAAAATTAATTAAACCAATTAAATTATTTGTTTGTTTTTATAACTTGATTTTTAGTCTGAAATTAAAATCCATTAATATTAAAAACTAACTAGTTGGAATGTTCCTTCCCCAATCGTTACAGACGAATACCAAAAGGTGTCCTAAAAAACAAAATAATTTTTTTAACTCAGTTGCTCAATTGAATAACAGGATTTACTCAGATGAATAAACGACATAGCACAGCAACTAACGAGGTTAATATTGGTCTTAGGGAGAGTTATAAGAAATTAAAGAAATTCGTTTACATTTATTATCGGAGGAATATTTATTCATTTTCGACCGTTTATGCTTCAATTAATTCAATAATTTCTTTAAAGTTGAAGTGATGGACTAATTTGTGTTTACTTTATGTAAACCATAAATTCTTAATTATATTTATTTCATGGCCTTTACTTATTTTATTGTCGGAATTTTTTTTTACTCTTTTAAATATCTGCCTAAGAAGAGTATTTTATTCACATTTTTTTTGCAATTTCAGCATCAGTTTGTCTTTTCGCTTTTTCGGTTTTCGCTTTAAGCGGGTGTTTACAATTACACAATAATTGAAATTTTGTTGACGACGCTGTGTGGCCTCTCTCAATTGAGTCTTTGGTTTTGTGGTTTTGCCACATAAAAATTAAAAGCTAAAAAAAAAAATAATGCATTTTGAAATTTGTTATATGAAAACAAAATTTTATTATCGAAACTGTTATCGAAACTAACAATTCTTTCGTGATTAAAAAATTTAGATTTCTTTAAGAAAAATACATTGCAAAATGGATAAAAAGTATTTTTTATTTAAGGAGAGAAGGAAAGAAAAATTTAGTATTTGCCGATTGTTTAGCAATTTTTAAGTTCACTAAATATAGAAATTCTATTGACTGCAACTATCGGATGGCTGATCAATTTTGCTGCATTAAGAAACTCAAATAACATTTTGTAAAATTTATGTAAAATTTGGAAAATCGTACATTTTTATTTAAGCAATTCATGAAGTTTTGAAAATAATTGAATGCAAAAGGTCTCCATCCTCGATGACACATGTGCGACATCGTAACAAAAATTTATTCATTACTGCCTGGCGTGTTGCAGCGGGAATTGCCTCAATTACCATTCGAATGGTTTGCTTTAAATCATTGGGTTTCTTTTGTAAACTTCTTATTTTGCAATAAACCCTCAAAAAAAATCAGATGCTTTGCGATCAGAAGACCTGGTAAGTCAACGGAATGTGGAGTATCTTGAAAACAGTTTATTGATGAATTTATGCCGCAATTCCGTCATAACAGGCTTGGCTATGTGACAAGTTGCTCTATCTTGGTTGAAACCAAACAGAGTTGAGAGGGATTCTCTTTGGGCGTAATTCTGGAAAGAAAAATTCTTTCAACATCTTTAAGTAACGGTCTCCATTGATCGTAACAGTAAGACCGTTTTCTTAGAAAAAGTAAGGCCCCACAATGACCCTTGAAGAAACTGCACATCACACTGTGACGTGAAGTGGATGTAATTGCATCTGTTGGGGTATCTATGGGTTAGAATTACTTCATATTCGTCAATTTTGTTTGTTAACAAATGCCGATTAAATTAAAATGTGCCTCGTCAGACATAAAAATGCAGTTCAAGACCTCTTCATTCTCTGACGTCTTTTAAATGATCTTCTCACAAAATTCCAAGCGAATTGGGAAGTCTCTTGGGTTCAGTTTGTTTGTTAATTGAATCTTATAAGAAAATAAGTTTAAATCTTGGTGTAAACTTGTCTGCAATGAGTGTCTGCCGACACCCATTTGAGTAGATAAGCTCCTTGTCGGCTCCTTGTATGACAGCAGCGATAGTATCCTTTGTCCAAACTGAGGGATCTTTATGGTAAGGCCTTCTTGCGATTGTGCTACGCTAGAAGAAATTCTTCACTATCCTCATTATAGTCCATCTGCTAGGATGAGTGCCATTAATCGTGCGCCTATATTCTCTTTGGATGGAAATTACGGATTCTAAAGCGTGAGAGCATTGCACTATTCAAGTTCTTGTTTCATTGTCCAAATTCTCCATTTTAGTTAAATTTAAAAATCAATGGAACAGGTTTGTTACAGCTTTCATCAGCCACCCTGTAGAAGCACTTAAATTTTCAATTTCCTCTGTCTAGATCTATTAGCATAATCTATGCTTTCACGAGTTTACAACTGCTATTTTGCTCCTTTTTAGTAAACAACTGCCTTTAAATAGTGCAGCCATCCAGACTAAAAATAAGCTGTGATTACAACGATACTCCAAATCAGGAGCTCCTGTGTTTTAACTGTTCTTGCAAATAATGTTGTTATTACTTTTCTCTTTAACTACCATGCAGGCGTTTTTTCTAATGTAGACTCTAAAAGTTTTAAACTGTGTCTCGACGTTTTAACAACTGACTCATACACAACAGAAACTGCTTGTCTTTATACTTAATAAAGTAATTGTTGGGAATTGAACTCATGACTTTTTGTTTAAACAACATACAGATTGATTCAGCGTTACCAATAGCGCAAAGAGGAAGCAAATGAACCATTCGGTTTAGGCCAAATCGCGAATGAATAATTTGATGTTTCATATGGAAGGTTAGAATAGAACAACGAAAATCTTAATGTCGGGATGTCGTAATGGATATTAAGAGTCGTATTTAGAGTTGTATTTCTGCATATAGGTGCCCCTGTAGGCTAGGAGGTAGTGTACTAGCTTGTAAATATGGGGGTTGTGGGTTCGATTCCCAACGAAGACCTTGGTTTTTTTCACTACAAAAGATAAAAATTGACTGTCGGTGGAGCTGCTCAGCGATGAAGGCATAGTCGCTGGTCGCTGCTGCTGTCTTTATACGGCAGTTAATTTCCGACTATCCTTCTGCTTTCACCACCTGTTTCATCTCTTCTCTATCCCTTTCCTAAAGAAGGTAGCACGGTACTTGACTAAATAGGCATTGTTGCCTGAAGTGCTACTTCTCTTGTTAAACAAAAAAAAAAAAAAAAAATTCTAATACTTATAGAATTGTTTAAAGTGTTGTGAAAGCACAAAGTGTATGGTAACCGGAATGTCTACTATGAAAACTCTCTATGACGGTATCGTGAACATATCGCACCTTAAATACAAAATAGTAACAACTCAAAATAACTCGCTTTAGTCCAGCGTGCAAGAAACAACACAAAAATAGACATAACTGTATTTTTCCAGTTAAAGAAGATAGTGATGTGGAAGAAATTTTACTCTAAAGTGATTTGTGGAAACAAAAGTTTTTTTTGGAAAATTTCGAGTTGTAACCCTTTTGTATTTAGGGTGCGATGTAAAGTCAAAAAATATTCATTCATTTACCAAATTTGTTGAATGCTGTTTAACCACCCATCGAACTTTTATTTTGTTTTTAAATTTCTTTAAATTACTTTCTTTTGCATCTTAATTAAAAACAGTTTTAAACCTCTTATTTGTCGTTGCAATCCCTTTCTTTTAATTCCTAAATATAAAAAGAACTTTTGCAGACAATATGTTAAAATTTAAAAGAAATTTATAAAACAAAAGAATATAATTTTGTATGTGATAACAAGAAATAAAGATTTATTTTTTTGTCCTTAAAAAAATAACTCACATATGAAAACGTCTTACGACACATGTAATTCTATGGCAAACGTATGGAAATGATTAACGTTTTTTTTTTTTTTTTGTTTTGTTCGTTGAATAGAAAAAGAAAGACAGCTAAATTGCCAAGGTAATTTGAAATTGAAATTTTAATTAAAACACTTGTATTTGAGTCTCTGTGACAAATTGTGAAAAGAGCAAAGAAAACAAGTTAATTAAATTTTAAATACGAAATATTTAAATCACAAAGCTTTGCTTTCCTTTTCTAAGACGAGTGTAAACTGTTTTTGTCAAGTAAAAAGAGTTTTTCCTTTTCTTTTGTTGAATAAATAACCGCCAAATAAATATTTACTTGAAATAATCTTTTTTAAAGAAAAAGTTTTGTTTTAAAATTTTTTTGAAAATATTGCTAGAGAGTCTCTAATAAGGAGTTTTCAAAGGATTTTTTTAAAGTTTTTTGTTTACCTTTCGGTGCAAGCAAGTGAAAAAGGAATTTTTTTTTTACTTCTTTTTCATGGTGTCAGTTTTTTTCTTTTCTTTTGGGTTTTGTGTTTTAACGCCTTTTTATATATTTACCCAGTGATTATGAGGGTGTTATTTGTCTTTTTCTTTAAGTAGAAAAAATATTCACTTTAAGTTGTTTTTGTTTTTGTTCAAGGGTAAACCAAATACCGGTCTACCATTGGTTACGAAATTTCAATTTAAATAAAATAAAAAACTTAAAGTGTTTAACATGAAGAGGGTCCTATAATAAGATAATAAGCGAGTGATATGAAACAAAAAAAGGAGGATATGCTTCTTGCCTTTGACAAAATTCTGTTTAGAAGGGATTATCAAATAGCCGGCAGGCATTACTTATGGCTTATCAGCTTTTATTGTTTAAAGTAGAGCTCTGTGAATGGTCCGGCATTAACACACCGTTTAAGCGGTTCCGCTAAAGGTTAATAATAATAAGGTTAAATAATTTTTGCGTTTTTTTTTGCGATAGCAAAAACCAACTTTTTGCTAAAATTATGTTTTTATTTCGAGTTGTGGTGAAGTTATTTTTCTTATTATTTGTATTACCCCCCATTTTGGATGAGTTTTCAAGACCTTAATTCCTCTTCTTAAGTTAACATTAAAGTCAATTATGTTGTGTAGGTTTTTCCTTTTCAGTTTTACATTTTTGTATGGTGGCAGCAGCAAGAATTTTGTCATCTTAACAGGCTTCTTCTTAAAATCTCAAAATCAACAGTATTAATTGCCCAAGCATTCATAAGCATTTGATTTATAACTTAACACGTTACACCTTCCTGCTTGCAAAGTAGTAGGTGTGAATTTATACAAACAAAAATGTGACTACAACACCTACATAAACACATGAATGATAAAATAAAGTTAGCACCACTGCAAATATTAAAGACAGTGTCATCGATATGTGTGTAGTACAAATGATATTTTATGGGGTTTAATATTGATATTGTGTTGCTTTTGTGTTTAGTATTTATTTGTCTTATAATTCTCTTTAGAAATGATGTTTATTTATGTAAAGGGTGTTTCAAAATTTATGAAGAATCATCGTTGATTGACTAGTAAACTACTTGCAATTTTAAGAAATATATCACAAAAAAGCAAAGCCTTTTAGCTAGTGTTTAAAATATTATTACGATAATCATTCTTTCAACAATATTTCATAAATCGGTTGCAAGAGTGGTGTGTATTAACAGAATAGTCTCAGTGAAGGGATTAGCAGGTTTTTATGCTTTTTATTAAACAGAGTTATGAGTTCAAATCCCAACAAGTCTTGCTACACTAATAAAACACAGTTAATGAGCGTTTTAAAACGTTAGTATATAAGACAAGAAGCTTTTTAATTAATAATAATTATAGAGAGAACACTGAAGATTGCAAATAGCCGAAACCGAAATGCTCATAAACCAAATTTGTCGCGGGTTGACGTAAAATCATACCCAAATAAATCAAACCCCGTCGGACAATATACGCACATATCAGAAAACTAATTGTTGTGTAAGCACGGAAGATAATATGGCGAAGGCACCTGTATACTACAACAGAAGATAAGATGATAAAAAAGGAAATAATGTACAAACATCAGTAGAGCCCAAAGCATGCAGGAAGATAGCAACATGACATTATTGATAAAACAGAAGATTGTGAGATCATATCCCGTGAGAGTAGTAATGCATTTATGCATTTTATTAAAACACCATTAGAGGTTCTTGTAGTATAAAAGGGTGTATAAGTTTGGTAGAAATCAATTCTCGTGAAAGAAAATCAGAACACAATATAAAGAGTATTTGTAATAGAGCTTTACAGCTTTGAAGGGGAAGCCAATAAAAACAAGTTTTTAAATTAACATGAAATAAACTATATTCGACATATAATCTGGCATACCACGGCTGCTCGAAAGTAATCTAATCCTACTGGTGTCCCTTTAGGCTAGTAGGTAGTGTAATAGCTTGTAAGTATGGGGGTTGTGGGTTCGATTCCCAACGAAGACCTTGGTTTTTTTCACTACAAATTAAAAATTGACTGTCGGTGGGGCTACTCAGCGATGAAGGCATAGTCACTGGTCGCTGTGCTGTCTTATATACGACAGTTAATTTCCGACTATCCTTCTACTTTCACCACCTGTTTTATCTCTTCTCTATCCCTTTCCTAAAGAATGTAGCACGGTACTTGACTGAATAGGCATTGTTGCCTGAAGTGCTACTTTTCTTTAAAAAAAATCTAATCCGAAGCTTCTACTTTCGATGATTTTTTCTTACATTTGTATGCATATTTGGCCGTATGTGAGAAATATGCATCAATCATTTCAGGCTTATCACCGTATACTTACGACTTCATATATCCCTACAGAAAATAGTTCAGCGTTGTTAAATGGCATGAGGCCATTCCAAGGTTCCGAAATGTGAATCTGTATGGTTATTTAAAGTCTCTTTCAATAAATTAATTGTGGCACGAGTTGAGTGACATGTTTTGTAGTTTTGATGAAACCGAGTTCGTGGACATCATAGTTGGCAAAGGCAATAATCATGGCTCTATAGCGATCACGAATGATTGTAACGTTTTGAACACCATCGTTTATAAAGAAGTAAGGACGTACCAATGATTTCACCAGCCCATAAAGTACATACACCAGCCAGATTGTTTTCAATTTCACGGTTCTCATACACTTAAGGATTTTCATCACTCCTAATACGGTAATTTTTATTTGCAAAATTTGAAGCAAAGCTTCATTGCTAAATAAAATTCGCGTATAAAAGCAGGATCGGGTATTTTGGACGGATTTTAATTTTCAAAATAAGTTTGCACATTTATGTTGAAATCCTAAATCAAACAAAACTAATTCACTTGTCAGCTGACCAAATGGCGGTCAGTTAAAAAAGTGTTGCCAATTTAAAGTTCTGTACCTCTATAAAAAATATAATTTAAAAGAAAAAAATAATATTTGCAATTAAACGAGTCCATTTTCTGTATCGTGATTTTTTTTATAAAATTCCTTTTCACATCGTATTTGAGCCCAGAATTTTTTGTGCAACTCTGCCCAGTGTATAAGGCCATTAAAAAAAAAGTGTGCTTACATGTCAGAAAACCATTGAAACACTTGTCCTAATATTCCATGTCTTAGGTCATACCGATTCAATAAAAAGAAAAATTAATTACGTATTTTCTTAATAAGTCATTAATGGCCTGGAGATAAAATTATATTTCATATTGAATTCTAAACTTGCATAAATTTTGTGATACTTCCTATAAAGCAAGCGATAAATATATGAAAGAAAGAGATAAAAATATTGATAACAAACATAGAAATTATGTTGACAAATCGCTAAATAAATACAACAGTACGCAAACTTGTACGCACCCATGATATTTAAATAATAAATTTGAAAGCTTTAAGCAAACATGCAAACGAATTGATTTGTCTATTTAAACGTGATTTTTTCGTGGTATTTATTATTATTATTTTTTCAAAGGTATTTAGTACAATTCTCTTAGCGATATAAATGTGTTTTTAAATGGTAAAATATCCTGGCTGTTTGCTTAGTTCATTAAACTGTCTGTTTTTCTTTCTAGTTTTCCTTATAGATTTTTAAGTGACTATTGAAATAATTTCGCATGTTTGTGTAAAATTATGTCGGTTAACCCAGAATTGGAAAGGAATAAATAGCAAGCTATTAAAAATAGTATAAAATGATTAACTTTTTATAGACACGCTAAATTCGTTTCGATCTTAATAGCCTTTTCGAAAATTGACAATTTAGCTTTAAACAAATTGGCTTTGGATTGAAGCGACTTAGATTGCCAAAAGGACTAACAAAAGTATTCTAAATTTACAAAACTTAGGTGTGTGGCCATCAAATGGACAAAACAGGTTTCATATTCCAAGGCTAAAATCATAACACCTTTGTTTTTGCTACAATGTCTGTCCATCTGTTACAGTCCTTAATCTTTGAAAGCGTCAGAGGGTCCTTTGAAATTCTAAGAAAATATGTTTCTGCAACCGCTATAACAATAACGATAACGAGTACTGCAATAAGCAGAAAATTGAGGTTTAAGTATTTTTATACCCACTTTGAGAACAAACACAAAAAATTAAAAATAAAATTAAATATAAAGGTTGTTCCTATAGCAACGTGATTCTGACGTATACGGCTTTTGTTGTTTCATCGTAGTTTGAAATCTTTACAAAGTTTAGATTGCAATATAGGCTACAATGGCAAATACAATCAAATAATTAAGTGAACAGGTCACTGAGATGTGATAGTCACGTAAATGGTTTTTGAACAAAGGAATTTCTTTTCTAAAACAAAATAAAACAAATAATTTAGATTAATATGATGCACATTTTTATTGTATACTGAAGAGAACGGTTTGAGGATTATGAAAAAAATGATATCTGGCAAATATTCACCATGATCACGCTGACAGATGTCGAATTTTTCATCAAAGCTTTTAGTCACTTTTTGCCAAAATGGCAGTCCTATTTCGTTAATCACATCACGGATTTTGGGTTTTAAGGCTAAAATTGATTTAATTGATTCCGATAGACTCTGTCCTCTAGCCCCACAAAATATAATCCAGTGGCGTTAAATCACACGACCTAGCTGGCCACTTACCTGCTGATTGTCGAAATTATGCGATCGGGAAATTTGGTTTGCAATAAATTGGGCGTTTTACTGGCTGTGTGACATGTGGCACCGTCCTATTGAAACCACATATCAGTGATATCCGCGTCGTCAATAATAGGTCACAATTTTGTAGTTAGCATCTCGCGATATCGTGATCCATTCACCGTTACCGCATTTCCATTCTCATTATCTAAAAAAAGGCACAATCGCGCCTGCAACCACACAGCGCATCGTACAGTGACATGTTGAGCATGTAAAAGCTTCTCAATAATCGTTTTAGGAATTTCTAAAGTCCAAATGTGGCAATTTTGCTTGTTGAAAATGGGCTTCGTCTGAAAATATTATTTTTTCTTAAAAACCAGCCGGTTGTGTCTGAATGAATTGACCTAATCTATGGTGATATGAATGGTCGGTCGGCTTCAATTTCTGTACCAGTTGAAACTTGCAGGGCTACAAAGTCAAAGCCTTACGCTAAATTCACCATGTGGTGATATTGGATAAATCCAATTTTTGAGAACGGCAATGAATTGAGAAATTTTTATCTGCTTCAATACTGTGACTCACGGCTGCGATGTTTTTAATTGAACGACTCGGTCGAACCCGCGTTGGTGTACACATGTTTTGTATCGAGCCTGTCCACTTAATGACAAAATTCTTAGTAGCGCTGTCAGAAGGACGATTACGTTTTTTTTCCATTCGGACCAGTACTCAGGAGAGTACTACCCTTGCGATGCATTGTACCAGAACTAGGAAAATAGTTTATGGGGAGGAGCAAATATCACGAATTATACGAAATATAACTTTAACAAAATCACCAATTTCATAGTCGGATTTTATAATTTTAAAGCAATTTTGAGACTGAATTCATTGTAACAAGTGTCAATGCATTTACTACGAATAAATCAAACAACTAAATGTCAAACCGTTTATGTTGTTGCTGACCCAATTGGAAAACAAACTTCTTGTTGAAAAACCCGATATATAGTTCTATCGTTTCAATGGCAATAAAAAGATAAAATGAAGCGGTGGCCCATACAAGTAACGGAACTCTTCATGTGTAATTGCAGTTTTTATTTGACTGATTTATCTTGATTATACGAGTGTAGTATACGAAAAATATTAGCTTAGTTGCAGTATACTTTCCAAGCATTTTTTGTGTAGTTTAGGCATAATCAGGTAATATCAAGATTAAAATCATTTTTGCTTTAAAATGTTTATCTTTTATGGTGGATACGCCTTCTTCATTATATATTACTTTATTTCCATTCACTCTGCTATTTGCTCTTTTTAAATCTTTTTTTGCTTAAAAAGAAATATTCTTGTTAAACATTTTTCAATTTTTAGCCGCCCTTAAAACTAAATCCACTTATTTTTAGTATTTTTAAAATGCCCTTGTATTGTTGCTAATTAAGCAGAACACTTAAAACTTTATCTAATGGATAACAAAACACTGTTAGACACTTAAATAGCAGCAGTTAAAAAACTTTGCAATTGCATTGTTTTTAATAAAACAACAGTAAAAAATGGGATAGAAATTTTGTCATATCAAGCAAATATTTAAAAAAATAAGTTTTTTTGCAACATAGCGTCATTAGTTAGAAGTTTCTTTAATGTTGATTTAGAGAGAGATGCCAGCGTTTTTTTTTTTTGGTTTTTGTTTGCAAGTGCCTTTGATAACAAATTGGTTTCCGTAATTTATATGAACTAATTTGTTGACACGATACGCAATCTATTTCGATAAGGTGGTAACTTTTCGTTCCTTCATTCCATTTTTTCCCTTTTCGCAGCAAATAACTTAAACCAGTACATATAGATCGGTTGGGATTTGTTTTGCAATGCTTTGGTGATTTGTTTTTTCCAGAGTAGTTTTCTCATTTGTGAATGCGACGATTTATTTTTTTCTTTCTATTCATAAGTGAAACACACAAGTGTTCATTTTTGAATATTTACAATTTTGATAATTTTTCATAAATGAAAAGGTCGTAAAAATATGTGCGTTAAGCATTCGCGTACATAAACGCACATATTTGATAATGCGCAATTGTCGGCGTATGCAGAAAAAAAAATGTTTTTTTTTATTTCTTTTAGAATATATTGCAATATTGTATTTTGAGTTAATGTGTACCCATGTGTTTTTACTACATTTTACGGTAAACTGCGATCATAGGTAGAAAATTTCTTTACGTTCATTTATGAGAAATTTTATAAAATTTCAACGTTCATAAATGAACATGTACATTTATGAAAAATAACATTAATGAGAAGTAGCTAATTTATCACTTATCACATATGAATAAGACTAATAATTCTTGTTGTTCGCATTCATGTATGAAAATAACCAGAACATTTTTTGTTGTTCGTTTATGAGTGTGAAAAATAAATATAAAATTTTAGATTTCACATTTATGAAAAATATCATGAATGTTGATTTTTGAATGTTCATAAATGAAAAATTCTGAAGACTGGTTTTTTCAAATATTTCCCTAATATGATTTGTTTTATATTTTGTTGTATAGTTTTATAAAGATTTTTTGTTTGTTTTATTTATCTACTCTTGACCAGATAAAATAAAACAATTGCACATTTTTTATTGTGTGAAGTACTTGAAAGTTTTTTATTTTAATAGAATTTGTTATCACACGCATTTGTGGGATAAAAAAAGGCAAGAAAAAGGACCGCTTGTTAAGTAAAAGTTTAAATGAAAGATCACCCAAATAAACTCAACATATGATTTTATGTGGGTGGCAAGAAAATTTGCTACAAAATATCGGTACAAAACTCTCAATTAAAAATTATTAAGAAAAAGCGCTTTACGGAACACCATAAAATTTTCCGAAATAACTTAGAACTAATCTGTATTTCCTAAAGACCTTTATTTATTTTATCCAGCTGAAAGATTCCAATTCCAGACATTAAATTCAGGCGTTCGGTAAAACTGCCAAATGGATGAAATCGAATGAGAGTAAACTAGGCAAAAGTTGCCATTCTTAGTTTGCACTCAATAGTCCTGTTTATATGAGTTTTTATATGAGTTTTACATTTATATCTTAACCTTTCTAACTTATTATAGCTTATTACTAATACACATTCCTTTATTTCAATGACATGCATTTCTAATCAATTTACGAATCAAAATGCTTGATAGAATAAAAAGACTCAAATAAATATGAAACTCAAAAGTATGTCACTCAATTTGTGTATATTCATCAGTTAGATCAATTGCATTTGAGTCGAGACTTGTTGTTATTTGATAGGTGGTGGTATAGTGCACTTGTATGGTACACTACAATTCTAAACATTAGGCCTGCTGAAAATAAAATTACACGTTCTAAATGAAAAGCTAGTGGTCAACTTTAAATTGAGGCTTTATATTCTTTTTTTCAAAAGTGCCGCAAGAGATTTCCAGTGTGGGTCACTTGGAACATATTTTTTTTGTTCTGTTTGTCACTATTTTATTTTTTTTTCTTAGGCCAATACTTTTTGGACTCCTACTCATGCAGCGCGTTGTACCAGAATTAGGAAATTAGGTTATGAGGGGATGATAAGAGGGAGTAGTGTTTGTGGACATTCGAATTAAATTTTCCTCTGGAGGGACTTCATTCCATGTACGAACCGTTCTACTTAAAAGTAATTTTCTGAAATGTGTAGTACGATTTACTGGACAATTAACCACAAATGGATGCGCTATCAACGAAAATCGAGTTAAATGAAAAAATGTGCGATTAACAATTAGAGCACTTAGTATGGTTGTAACGATAAAATAGCGAAATAAAAGCCATATTACATCGATGCTCTAAACAATCAATAGAGTTGGATACCCTAATGTCTTCAATGAGCCCTAAGCTTTCTCTAGTACGCTGTCGGGTAATTCCCAGATACTCTTTGGTTATATAAATAGCAGAAATGTTATTAAAACATTATTATTAAAATGTTGTCACTATTTTATTTTTCATCGATATAAAAATTGTAAAACTTAAATAAATTTTAAAATCCCTACATAAGGCGTTCAAAATCACATATAAACCGTTAAGCTGTGACTTCTTTACTTTAAAAGTTATTGGAAAATAATAAATTTTTTATTTTACTGTGTTTAATTTTTGAAACTATTTATCGAAGTATTTTACTGTTATAACCAATTTAACAATTATATATAATAGTTATAGTTTTTTGACCTTTTTAATATTTTTTAGTAGTTAATTATAAAAAGCACTACAAACAAATTTTCAATATTAAACAATTTTAAATAAAAAACAATTTTGAAAATACATAACAAATTTACTATTGTTTTGTGAATTTGTTATGTATTTTCAAAATTGTTTTTCATTTAAAAATATATAAAAAAGATCGTTAAAAAGAAAAAAAGATATTTATTAAAGATAAATAAAAAAAGATCGTTTTAAAAAAAACTATAAAAATTTAAAAATTTTTTAATATTGATAATTTGTTTGTATGTATGTAAACCAAAAAATTTTTTTAATTTGTCATTTTTTATTGTTTTTGATTATTTTGAATTTGTTAATCAAAAAAAAAAATTTTTTTTCAATGTTTGTTCATTATTTTTGTTTTTCCTGATGATGCCAACCAACGGTGTGGCGAAATATCGAAAAAATAATAAAAATTTTTTAAAAATTTTTTATTAAATAGTGACTTAGTGCTTTATAATTAACTACTAAAAAACAAATTAACAATTCTTAGTTTGGCTTAATTTTAGGTATATTTTAATTTCTACATTAATTAGGGAAGAAAAATTATTCAAATATTTTGGTGAACATTTTCTAAAGCAAGCATTTGCTGCTAAATCAATGGTAAGTAGAGATTAGGAACAATCTATGGGTGTGACAATCAGTAAAAGGAACAAAGAAAGAAAATTTAAGGCTGTGTATAAAATTCCTTTGAATTAATATTGATTGGTATAGAATATTACTGGTACTGTATGATAGATAGATGCTTAAAGTGCTAATTGTGGATGCACCCATCTAGAAGGATCTGCATTATAGTATGTTAAAGTCAAATTTTTCCGGTTTTCTAGTTTTAAATAAATTTTTCTTTCTTAATAAATTTAGAAATTAAAATACACGTTCATAAAATTTATTCAAATGATATTACTTACAAAAAAATAAATTTTATTAATAGGTAAATCCAGAATTAGATACTTTTTCTACTTCTCTATGTTGTATATAATATTTTTATAATTTCAATTATAGAACTGTAAGTCGTAATAACTGAGTTAAAAAATAAAATAAAAACCTTTTGAATAATTTAAAGCTAAAATGTTCTTTAATTGAAAATACTGAGGAATTTTATCTAATTTTTAACTAGGCCTACGTTCACTAAAGTATGCAATTGTTAAGTACAATAATGCCAAGACAATTGTATATCAGGTTCAAGACTTATTCTGAGCAACTTGCAGTTTTTTTTGGCAATTTACTAAATGAGATCTGGGAGAGTGTTAAACGGGAAAAATTTATTAATTATTTAATTAATTTTTAATTGCCTCAAATTATTGGACACTATTCTTAAAATTACTTTGAGATAGAAAAAGAAATTAAATAAAACTGCCATAGTTACATTCCATTTCCTAGGAGAATTTTTATATGAATTTTTACGAACGTAAATCAGTTCAGAAGGCGCCATCCTTCTTTCTCCCATAAAAATTTAGTAATGAACCTCCTAAAATCTAATTTAGGTCTTTGTGAGCTAAAGGGTAAGGAAATTGGTTTTGGGATTTAAATGCATGATTTAGGAATTCAACAATTTGGTATGTATGAAACATAATTTGTTGCGATGCTTACACTTACTGATAAAGGAGCGCACTCACCAGTGTTCAGAAATTTTCATTTATGAACATTCAAAAATCAACATTCATGATATTTTTCATAAATGAGAAATCGAAAATTTTATATTTATTTTTCACACTCATTAACGAACAACAAAAAATGTTCTGGTTATTTTCATACATGAATGCGAATATCAAGAATTATTAGTCTTATTCATATGTAGTAAAGGATAAATTAGCTACTTCTCATTAATGTTATTTTTCATAAATGTACATGTTCATTTATGAACGTTGAAATTTTATAAAATTTCTCATAAATGAACGTGAAAAAAATTTTTTTTTCACTTATGGATTGAAAGAAAAAAATAAATCGTGGCATTCACAAATGAGAAAACACAAAATAATTTGTAGTCTCTCACACATGTATGAGAAGAAGCGGCTAAAAAATGAAATGTGCATATTCATACATGTATGAACAGTGAGTGAATACTTCGCTACTCTGGCACTCACACTGAGGATGCTTAATAAACTTTAGAGTGAATTACAGAAAATGGGAAACGAAGCAGGTCCTTAGTTTCTTATCAAATAATGGTTTCTTTCTGTTATAAAATTATAAAAAGGTTATTTTTTATAGAGGTATAAAACTTTGAAGTGGAAGAAAACGAAGATGAATTGTTTCAATGAACTTGAAATTTCCTTTATTCGAATGATAATCTTCTGGCATTATAGTTCTTCTGCTTCTTCTAGGATAATGATAGCCAGTATTTCTCGATGACTGTTAACAACATTTGTGGCCGCATGTCAGCCATAACGTAACGAACTCTGCCCTTCAAGTGATCAATCGTTTCAGACTTACCGGCGTAGAACTAGCGACTTCTCATTTCCTCACAAAAAATATTCTAGCGTGGTTAAATCGCACCATCTTAGAGGCCAATTCATGGGCCCGAAATGTGAAACTAAGCGGTTACCAAACGTTTCTTTCTATAAGTCACTTGTGACAGGAGTTGTGTGACATATTCAATCATCTTGTTAAAACCGTACTTCCTGCATATTATGGTTCTTTAATTAATGAAAGAAAAAGTCTATGATTATGCCTCAATAGCGGCCACCACTGACTGTAGCGTTCTGTCCAGTATCAGAAGTACAAAGCAATGATTTCATCAGCCCATAAAGCACAGCAACAGTCAGTTTTTTATAAGCAACATTCTCTCAACACACCTTTAAGGATTATCATCACTCAATGGACGGCAAATTTGGTTATTAACGAATCCATTAAAACAAAAGTGAGCTTCATTGCTAAACGAAATTCGCGTATGAAAACCGGGCTAAAAAAAATCTCGTTTTGGGCCCAATTTACACAATTTGAAATTGTTATTCAGATGTCAGTCTATTCATGTTGAAATGTCAAATCAAACTGGAAATAAATCACTTGATAGCTTCGAAAGTGGATACCAGTAACAAAGTATTGTCAACTTAAAGCTTTACACCTCTATAAAAACACCCTATATTATGGTTGAGATACATACTTTTTAATCATATGATCCCAATATTATTTAGTAAAGAACATTTCAACAAAATATTTTAACACTTTTCAATGCAAACACTTTCTATCAGTTAAGTAAACTAGTACTGTGAAATTGAGCCTTCACAACAACTTACGGGCAGTAATTTTCTAGGTTTTCTGTATCTGCAATAACAGCCTTTTTTTATAAAAAATAAAACTCTGTTAAAATTCTGTAGCTGTTTTTTGGGAAACAATAAAAAAGAACATTGTGTTTATCACAAAAGTTCATTAAGTGTTGCAAGTAAAACTTTTTCAATTCAGTTTTTTTTTCGTGGGAAAATTACAAAATAAAATATCGAAAAATAATGGAATGGTGTTCAGTAATTTAAAACCCTTAAAAGTGAATAACTAAATAAAAATTGTGAAAGCTTTTAGATGAAATATAACAGAAAAGGAAAATTTGCCTTGATTTAATTTCATAATAAATTTAATGTACAAAAAACTATTTTCTTAGAGCAACACTATTTCTAAAAAGTATAATTATAATAAATTATTTGCTTGCTTTGAAACTGAATAAATTGTTTTTGAAATAAAAAAAAATAAATTCAATCTTAAGTTCTGTCAGGAGCAAATTACGTCTATAACGATTTTAAATAAATAAAATACACATACACTTACCTCTGCCACTGCGTCCCACAAAACGAAGATCATTAAATTTAGCTACTTGATTTTTCATTACCGCCGTCGAGTTTCTCAATTCAGCGCAATAGTTTTCATCGTTGCCCGCTCGCACCGTCACCATTGTACCATCCATTATATCGCCCAATGAAACAACCTTAAATGCTACCGGCAGAGTTTTATTTGAACGCCAATGCGGCGGTAAAACTGTACAAACAAACAGCGGACTGCTGGTACGTATTAGTTCACCCGGATGTTCAGTTAGAAAATCACCGAGTGTGCGTTCAGCCAAAATATCTGAAGTCATTTTTGTGTAGGCCTCATTCAGCAGCTGTGCTGCCGTGGGCGGAGTATTTTGTTCTGTGCTATTGTTGTTATTGCCATTCGACGAATTGTTGTTAGAGTTTGTATTTGATGAACTGTTGTTGTTGTTGTTATTATTTTGGCTACTGTTATTGTTGTTATTAGATGTAGCCGTATTGTTTGCATTGCCATTTGCTGTTGTGGTTGTGAGATGCATTTTGTTGCCGTTTGTAGTACAAATAGTTGTTGTTGTTGTATTCGCTATTGCGGCTGATGGTGTGGGCGTTGTGAAGTGATGGGTGTGGCCGTAATTGGCTACAGCTACTTGTTTAAAGCGCACAATTTTTGTAAGATTTTTGGCCAACCAATTTGTGTATGAAATTTTTGTATTTTTTCTCTATTTTGTATTTTTCGTTTTATTTTTTGTGTTGTTTTTTTTTTTGGATAAAAGTTTAAAAGCCCTTTAGTTACACTTTACACAGTCATCTGCAAAGACAATAAAATACTTTTCACTGTTGCTTTAACAATTGTTGTTTCTCTTTTTGTGTTGTTTGTTAAAAACTCTTAATTTATTAGGAAAAACAAAAACATTTTGGTCACATTTGTTGGCTTGACTTTTGGCCAACAAAACGACAAAACAATTTTAAGAAACTAATTTCAATTACCACCAAAAACAACAACACATATTTTTTTATTTGTTTGTCTATCATAAATCATTAAAATCTCCTTCGATTAGTTTTTTTATATCTAAAATTTATTGGAGCAGCTACTTAACAGCAAACTCTACTTAAAACACAAAACATGAAATTCAAATAACTTGGTTTTCATGGAACCATGAAAAGTGATTTTTATTGAAAATATATAGTCTTCAGCTTGCAATATATCAGATGATTTGAGAGGTTTGGTTAAGTAAATACTCTCTTTTCCCCTTTGTTGAGCAGCGGAAGAGGCAGTAAGGATATAGAAAATAAATTTACCATCCGAGGGGAATAAGAAAGGCATCGAAGCGTGAAACTCAGTTTTCAACCTGTTGTAAATAAGGATTACAATATCACGCGAAGTACCGGCTTGGCTCTAGAGCTAATATTTTTGAAAAGTCGTTGGAACATAGTAGTTTCTATATTAAGAAACTCAAATAACTTTTTGCAAAGTTTATGTAATTTATTTTTTAGTAATTCATTTGGAAAATCATACATTTTTATTAAAGTAATTCTTGAAGTTTTGAAAATAATTGAATTCAAATGGCCTCCACACTTGATGACACATGTGCGACATCTTATCAAAAAATTATTCATTACTGCCTGCCTCAGTTACCTTTCGAATAGATTGCTTTAAATCATCCAAAAATGTTGGGTTTCATTGTAAACTTCATCTTTGCAATAACCCCACAAAAAAAGCAGGTAAAGTGAGGTCAGAAGAGCTGGGAGGCCAACGGAATGTGGAGTTTCTTAAAATCATTTTATTAAGGAATTTTTGCCGCAATTCTGTCATAACAGGCGTGGCTATGTGACAAGTTGCTCTATCTTGGTTGAAACCAAACAGAGTTGTAATTCTGTCAACATCTTCAAGTAACGGTCTCCATTGACCGTATCAGTAAGACCGCTTCCTTCATAAAGTAAGGCCCGACAATGAATCTTGAAGAAACTGCACATCACACTGTGATGCGGAATAGATGTTATTGAATCTGATGGAATATCTGTGGGTTAAAATTACTCCATATTCGACAATTTTGTTTGCTAACAAATACCGTTTAAATCAAAATGTGCATCGTCAGACATAAAAATGCAGTTCAAGAAGTTTTCATTCTCTAAAGCCATTTGAATGATCTTCTCACAAAATTCCAAGCGAATCGGGAGGTCTGTTGGGTTCAGTTTGTTTGTTAATTGAATCTTATATGGATATAAGTTCAAATCTAATAAGCACAAAATTGTCTGCACTGACTGTATGCTGACACCCATTTGAGTAGATAAGCTCCTTGTCGAAATTCGAGGATTGGGTTGCATGGCAGCCGCTATAGCAGTGATAGTTTCCTGCGTCTGAACTGAAGGATCTCTTACGATTGTGCCACACTCTGCAAAATTCTTCACGAGCCTAATTATAGTCCATCTGTCTGCAGGAGTGCCACCAAACGTGCGCCTATATTCTTTTTGGATGGAAACTACGGACTCTAAAGCATGAAAGCGTTGCACTTTCCAAATTCTTGTTTCATTGTCCCAATTCTTCATTTTAGTTAAATTTAAAGATCAGAGTGTGATTTGTTTTACATCCGCACTTGGCTATGTAGCCTTAATCAGATGGTGGACAAACCACTATTGGATAATAGATAGCCGGAGGCATAATTCTAATCAACAGAACCACCTAGTTGCAACTTTAATGATTCCAGGACAGGGCTGCAAACCATCACACCTTGCTAAAGAGTTGGAGACTTTCTAACCCCTGTCCAGAACACATGTCAAGCATGCTCACTGGACTGGATCATTCACTTTGCGTGTCATTATCAGTGAAATGATCCTGGCCACCATATTAAACAAACCTGTTATGGGGCCTCGAAACCACAACCACCATAAAGGGGCCAACCTCAATAATCAGCCAGAGAACTATTAAATGTCTAAAGAGACAAATAATGAACTCTGCAAGCTTACTGATTCCCGTGGAAATAAAATGGAGCTTCCAGTTTTCTCCCTGTCTGACTTCAGGGGACCAGGCTCCCTTTTTCCCCCAGTTGCACTGTGTCTAGATAGTGGAATATTCTATAAAGACCATATTTATATGACCCCGGGGGGGGGGGGGGGTAAATTTAAAGATCAATCTATAAAATAAAATAAAAATGGAACAGGTTGGTTACACAGAAAATAATTACATCTTGTTTTTGGTAGCAGCTTTCATCAGCCACCCTGTATTAGGAAAGAAATATCAGCAGTTCGAATAAACTTTGGCATTTTGGATGTGTTCAATTTATGAGAAAAAATCTGGTTTTAATTCGTTATTTTCGTTAAAAATATCTTGAATATCTTGCTGCAATACATCCTGCTAGTATCAATTTTTTTTATTTTCTTTAAAAAACAGCAATAATAACAATTACAACATGGAATAAAATTTAAAGAAACTTTTTCTTAATAAATTTTGAATTAGAAAAATGGGGTTTTTTTATAATATAAGCTTCCACTTAAATGTGAAAATTTGTTATCAAAATTATAAAAATTTCACTGTATCACTGTACTCAGTAAAATTCGAACAGCCTTTCCTCGTTATCAGGCTCTTTCTGAGACCGTTATTGTTGATAAGAGAACAAAATAATACGCTCGTGGTGAGGGTAGCCATTTAAACGTGGTCCTAAAGAGAAAAGTTCTGCGAATGGGCCTCAAAAGTTAAATCTTCCATGTTCCGAACTGTTTAGCATCACTAGACGCACTTTGCGCAGCATTTAGCATAAAGATCTTATAGAGTTGAGCTCATTCAAGAACTAAAGATGACCGACCTTTGTGTTGGACGTTTGTGAACGAAAACAAGGCATTTTACCAAAAATATCATGTTTAGTGATGGGGCTCATGTTCAATTAGGCTTACAAAATAAACAAACAGTCCTCGAAAAACTATTATATCCAAAGAAAGTGTCCGTGTGGTGCATTTTATGGTTAGCTGACATCATCGGCCCGTATTTTTTTCGATGCTATGCTACTAAACCATAATAACTAATTTTGTGTGGCTAATGTTGACATCTATACAAGACGATACCAAAAGCCACCCAGACAATTCAGTTATTTCTAGGTCGCACAAATTCTCAATTTGGCGATGTCGGTAGGCCACCTCGTTTTTGTGATTTATCACTGTTGGATTATTTTATCTTGGACTGAGTTCACGTGAGTAACCCACAAATTACTGACGAAGTAAAATATAAATTTCGGCGCTGCACAGTGGTTTGAAAACGTTTTTTTTTTGTTTGGAAATAATTTAGTAGCTCATAAACGTCTTAGGATATCGTAATAAAATTTTAAAAAGGCGAAGCAGATATATTCTGTGTGAAGCTAAAGACGATTGGATTACTAATATAAAGGGGGGCTTGTGGGTATGCCCCCAAAGTTTGGTACCTCGATTGTAACATTTTTTTGGAAATGTCATAAAAAGTTTATTTAATGTTAAGTAGACTTTAAAAATATCTACAAAAAATGTCAATCGAAAATCGGTGTAGAAATTTTTTTTTTTAATTTTTGCCTGACTTTAACTTAGTATTTTTGACATGGTGTACTTATTTATGTTCGGATTATCATTCTAAGCTATTGGCTGTATTTCAGATAAAACAAAGTTTCGTTCTGATAGCATATTTCGTTGAAAAGTTATAAGCCTCTAGATTGAGAAAATGTGAAAGCTGCCTTTTTTTAAAGGATTTTCTCCAAAAACCATACCACCTGTATGGCTTTTTTACGTATATAATTAAAACTTGTTTCGGTACTATTTAATTTTTTCTAGTATTTAAAAAGACAACCTACAGTAAATGCAAATAAAAGCAAATCCACGTCTAACGGTTCACTCTCCAGTCCTATCCAAACATAGTCAATTTCGAAACAAAATTTATGAATTACATCAAAATTCCGCGCAGTGTATAAAGCTGATTGCAAGAAGGTAAACATATTATTTAAGCTTCTTATCTTGGCTACATATTCCAAGAAGGATTTGACAGCTCCACGGTTAACAAAGCCAAGTTTTCTAAAAAAAAACAAAAACAATTTTTGGAAAATTTTTTCTCCGCTTAATAAATTTTCTTATTTATTAAAATAAGAAAAATTAATATTTTATTTTACCGTTTCATTAAAGGCTATTTTATGTATATTTTTTCAAAATTTTGCAAAAATATCTCGATCCGTTTAGATTTTGTGGCAATTCAAATTCTATATTGTATTTTTCAAACAACTAAATTAACGTGAAAGTTACAATTTTAAATGTATATTACATCTAAAAAATCCGACGCGAAGAAATATGGTAATAAGTTGTTAATCTAGCTATAGCTTTCTTCTGATACTATCAACATCAATTAAGTTGTTGAAGTTTCACAAAACTCGCCTTCTACTGAAGTTGTTCTCTTTTTTCTATCTTAAAGTGAAAAATGTTTAAACATATTTTTCAGGAAATGTTCCGTTTTACACAAAATACTTTTGTAAAAATACATCTGTAAAATTTTATTACGATATCTTAGGTGGTTCATAAGCTACCGAATTGTTTCCAAAAAAAAAAACACATTTTTAAACCACTGTGCACTGCATTGAAGAGATAAGTGAAGCTTTGTTGCAAATTTTGCTGCAAACTTTTGTGAAAAAAGTGAATGTCTGCCGACGTATTATAGGGTAATATTTGTCCGATATCTTCTATTATTAACTTCTATATTTCTTCTTTATATTAGGATCAATAAAATTGAAGTTGTCACTCGTTAGAATATGAAAATTGACTACAACTGAACTAGATGCAGTGTTATTCTCTTGTTATTCTCAATGGAAAAATCATTACAAGAGGACTTAATTTCTATAAATAAATTATATGAGTGTAAATAATATATTTCCAATGGTTGAAATAATTCTTAAAGATCTTTAGGCTTTTAGAATTTGGTACAGGTGTACAATTAATTTGCAGGCAATACTTACAATAAAAAAAGCCTGCAAGACTGTTTGGTTTAGACTGATTTCGTTATAATAGTAATAATAATTTGTTCATGGGACGGTAAATAACAAAACAAAGAACAAGCAACTGGCAATACAACTCACAAACACACTGAAAGCGACACTAGAACAAAATTACTTTAGATTTAACGATAAAATAATGGACAAACAACAGGACTAGGGATGGGAAATCCAGCATCTGCAGTCCTCATGGAAGTATTTAAGCAGAATTTAGAGGAGGAATACGTAAAGGAACTGAAAACGAACTTCGGAGTGACATTCTACGCTAGATATTTCGACGACATCATATTTTTACTAGAACGGTCTGACAATGAGCAAATTCTGGAATTTTTGAATGGAGGACACGAGAACATAAAATTCACAAAGGAAAGAGAAGAGGAGGGGAGGAGTAATTATCTGGACCTAACAATCAAGAGGAACATAATTCTGAACAGAGTCGAATATGAAATATCCAGGGAACCAACAGCAACGGACACAATAATACACAACTCATCAAATCATACCCAGCAGCACAAAAACGAAGCAATCGGGCGGTTGATGACAAGACTCGAGAGAACACCACCATGGAGGAAATGAGAACAATATACACCATGGCTGGAAACAACGGGTGCAAAAAGTACCTGGTGGACCAAGTCAGGAAACAAATTAGGACGAACAAGGAACATAGAAAATCAACGTATAGACTGGAGGAATTCTTTGGGAAAAACGACATTGATACGGCATTCAGAACGGGAAACAGCCTAGGCGGAATACTACGGGATGAAACAACCCAGACAAATATACTGGGCAAACAAGGAATGTACAAATTAACTTATACATGCCAATATCGTTATATCGGGCAAGCAGACGAGGAATTAAGACCTGATTTAGGAAACACATTAGGGAACATACAACAAAAAACTACGAGAACAAAAATCGACTCCAGAATCAAATTTTGCAAACCATATATTCAACAACGAGTGTACGCCAGGATATATAGAAAGAACGGTTAAACTGCTACACACACAGCACAAAGGAAGGAGACTAAATGTATTAGAAAATATGGAAATATACAAACAGAAAATATTTGACGAACGAATAATTAATGAACAAATAATCACTGCTTCAGACACAATATTTGAACCATTGAAACATTTTTAAAAGAAAACAAACATTAAACTAACACAAACACGTTACGCAGGTGCACAAGACCAAAGCAATTAGGAACCTCATAAAGGTAAAATTACAGATTATTATGTCATGGGAAAAAACCCAATAAATTCACTTGTAAACGATTAACAAGCATGGGCATGAAACGATTTAGGTAGGAAGAGAGACGGATGAAAAGGGAGACAGAGGGAGAGTGTGATTTGTTTCACATCCGTACCTGGCTATGTATCCTTAATCAGATGGTGGACAAACCACTATACATAATTTGGAACGTCATGCTCGTCCTAGATAGCCGAAGGCATAATTCTAAGCAACAGAACCACCTAGTTGCAACTTTAATGATTCCAGGACAGGGCTACAAACCATCACACCTTGCTAAAGAGTTGAAGACTTTCCTACTCCTGTCCAGAACACATGTCTAGCATGCTCACTGGACTGGATCATTCACTTTGCGTGTCATTATCAGTGAGATGATTCTGGCCACCATAATTTTCATAATTCCCTTACGGGGCCGCAAAACCACAACCACCACGATGCTCCCATATAGGGGCCAACCTCAATGATCAGTCAGAGAACTATTAAATGTCTAATAAGACAAATAATGAACTCTGCGAGCTCACTGATCCCCGTGGAAATAAAGTGGAGTTTCCAGTTGTCTCCCTGTTTGACTTCAGGGGATTGGGCTCCCTATTTTCCCCCAGTTGCACAGGTCTAGATAGTCAAGTATTCTATAAAGACCGATAAATGTGTCCCGGGGGGGGGGGGATACAGAGGGAGAGACAAATTAGGTAAAACCAAGCAAACGAAAAAGGAGAGAGAGAGATACAGACAAAAAGCAAAGTGATGAAGGCAATAGGAATAACACGAACAGAGACGCGAACAAGACGAACACAGCTGACAATAAAATGCAACTAGTGTAGAGAAAACACTGAAGATGGCAAATAGCCGAAACCGGTTTGCTCACAAACCAAATTTGACCCGGGTTGACATAAAATCATACCCAAATGATTTAGTAATAGTTCAAAATCTAAAAGAAAACTTTCCAAAGGTATTTTATTTAAAATGAGAAAAAAGTTAAATTTTATATTTTAAATTTAATAACTTTTTCTAAAACCCACTGGAATATTTATGCATTTCCACTTCCTAAGGATTTATTTTAAAACTTTTTATTTTTTTCCCCATAAAGCCAATGAGAGTTTAAAAGGTGCCTGTAATACTTTATTTGTTCGACAGCTTGTCTATGACATTGCTAAAAGTATTAAAAATTGTACATTTAACTCCACTTTAAACCATGATGATGGCAGTAAAAGATATTAGAGAAGGAGCAGTGGCTAGGAAAAAAAACGCGGTTTGTCACCTTGATCTCATGGTTTAACATATTTTTTCTTCATTTTCTTTGTTGACTTTGGCCAACAGTTAACAAAATGAGTATTTTGTTAAATCAAAATTCATGGTTTTGTGACTTCTATCGCCAGAACATGCTTTGATAGCTTTAACATAAAGTTTTTTTTTGTTGTTTAGCGGATAAATCAAATGGCTCACTTTTGTTTTATTTTTTTTATTTTATTTTGTCTTGTTTTTCTATTCTATTTTCAACGGAAGTGGTTTCAATTTACAATGTTGGCATTTTTCTAAGGGTTTTTAAACCTTTTAAAAAAATTTTAGTTTTTTTTCGGATTTTTTTCTATTTTCTAAATGCCATTAGTTTTTTTATACATATTAGAACCGGGTGTTCTTTTAAAGGAGAGTTCATGAACATGTATTATACTCTTTTTTATTAAAAACGTTTTTTTCCGTGCGATGTAGTTAAGTTTTAATTGGACTTTGGTTGGTTTTTTTTTCATTCCTGTCTAAAGTTTTTCTTTTATTGTTAAATAATTTTTGTTCTTTTTTTGCATACCACATGTGTTGTTAAGCTTTTTTTTCGAAAACATTTTGTCATGTATTTGTGTGTATTCTTAATATGGTTCTAATGTAAATTGGTAAAATAAAATTACAAAAAGGAAACGGTTTAATATTTGGTTATTTATTGGAGTCTGGCATAAAGGAATTTCAAATATTATTAAAATGTTTGACCTTTATTTTAAAATTGTGGCTGCTGTCAAGAGCTAGTAATTGAAGTTGAAAAATTTAAGGTAAAATATTAATAACAACAATGTATAAAGAGTGGTCTACGTAAAATGCACAATGTTAATTTTAAATAAAGGCTTTTTCAACAAGAAGTTTACTTTATAAACAAAATAAAACAAAAACTTTAGATTAAGATGACGCCCACGAACACGCTGGCAGATGTCGCTTGTTTCATCAAAGTTTTTAATCACTTTTTGGCAAAATGGCGGTCCTATTTCGTTTATCACTTCACGGATTTTGAGTTTAAAGGCTGAAATCGATTCGATTGGTTCCGTATAGACTCTGTCCTTAAATTGTCCCACAAAAATAACCCAGTAGCGTTTAATCAAATGATCTGGCTGGCCACTTTACTTCTGATTGTCGTGAAATTATGTGATCCAAAAATTTGGTTTACAATAAATTAATCTTTTTATTGGCTGTGTAACATGCGGCACCGTCCTGTTGAAACCAAATGACAATGATATCCAAAGTGGAATTGTTAGCAACTCGCGATAGCCTGATCCATTGACCGCTGTCGCAATTTCAGCCTCGTCTTCAACAAAAAAAAAAACCGCTCAATCACGCCGCCAAACCACATAGCACACTATACAGTGACATGTTGAGCATGCAAAAGCCTCTAAATAATCGCTCTAGGATTTTCAGAAGCAAAACTGCGACAATTTCGCAATAATATCCACGTTCTCCATAATAGACTAAAAATTAACTGTAAGCATCTCGCAATAGCGTGATCCATTGACCGTTAACGCATTTCCAGCCTCATCTTCCAAAAAAGAAAACAAAATGGCCCACTCAAGCTTCCAGACCACACCATACAGTAACACGTTTAGCATGCAAAGGCTGCTCAATAATCGATCTAGGAATTTCAGAAGTCTAAATCCGGCAATTTTGCTTGCTGATATACGCTGACAACTGAAAATGGGCTTCGTATGGAAAAATTATGTTTTCTTAAAAACCAGCCGGTTGTTCCTAAATGAATTAAGCGAATCTACGGCGATGTGAATGGGTCGTTCAGCTTCAATTCCTGCACCAGTTGAACTTTGTAAGACTTCAAAGCCTTTCAAATCTTTAGGTGAAATTCACCATGGTAGTGGCTTTGGATAACCCCAATTGTTGCCATTCCCCCGAGCGCACATTTATTGGTCATTATAGAATACTTAACTATCTAGACCTGTGCTGCTGGGGGTATAAGGGAGCCCAGTCCCATGAAGTCAGTAGGGGTACAACTGGAAGCTCCACGTTATTTCCACGGATATCAGTGAGACCTAGAGTTCCGCTAATTGTCTCTTTAGGCATTTAGCTGGACTTTGGCTGATTATTGAGGTTGGCCCTTTTGGGAGTATCGTGGTGGTTGTAGTTTATCGGCCCCATACAGGTATTGTTTTATGGTACCCAGGATCATCTCGCCTTTAATAACACCCACTGGTAAATAATCCAGATACAGTGAGCATGCTAGTCATGTGGTCTGGACCAGGAGTTGGATAGTCTCCAGCTCTTCAGCAAGGAGTAGTGGTTTGCAACCCTGCTCTGGAACCGCTGAAATTGCAACTAGGAAAGACCTGTGGCTAGAATTAATCTTCGGCTTCCTAGGACGTGAATGACGTTGCTTTTCATTCACAGTGGTCAGGTGCAGCTGTAAATCTTATGAGAATGTCGAAGAATTGATAAATTTGGATCTGTTTCAACATTGTGGCTCACGGCTATGATGTTTTCAGTTGAACAATTGGGTCGAACACGCATCGGTGTTCGCGCAATAAGTCCGTTGTCATCTTGCAATAGCGAACACCATTCACGGTAACTGCTTGGTCGTTCTCATTTTCCAAGTAGGACGTCCGGTTGTCGCCGCAACCACATTAACCCAACCAAACAGTCATTCTTCGCATTGGTGGCCACGGTTTCGGTATCAAAACTGAGAAATAATTGAACTTCAATGTCGTGAATCTTTTAAGTTTTAAATTGTTTTTGGCTTATTGATGTAAATTCTTCCTTTCGCAAATAAAGAAGTGCAATGGTGTCAATTCATATGATCGAGGCCGCCAATAAATATAGCCACGTCGTTAGATGGGGCGACTTAATATCTCCCGTAAAAACGCCATTGTTTAGTTGGCTATGTGGCAAGTGATACCATGATGTTGGAACTATATATCGTCCAGGTTGATATCTTCAGATATCAGAAATTCGTTCTGATCTCGCAATAATGAATACCATGTATGAAAAAGTATGGCTCGATGATACTGCCAACCCACAAACTGCACTCAACTATAACTAATTCTTGATATATACATGGGCTTGTCGACAATAACTCGCGGATTCTCATTTGCATAAATGCGGCATTTCTACTTGTTAAGTAATATAAGGAATATGTGACCTCGCTGAAGATGATTTTATTTGTAAAATCACCATTCAATTTCGTCTATTCAAGCAATCATTTCACGTATTGATGGCACTTGAAACGGTTAGTAGTTTTCAGCTGCTGAGGGTCTTGTAAGCTTGTAAGCATAAATTCCTATTCAGTGAGGCTTGTGAGATATTCAAATATTAGGCACGATGACAAATCGAGGCGGTAATGTTTTCCATAGAAGATACTGGACAAGCAAGCCCAGATATTTTCACATTTCCCACAGATCAGATTTGCCGAAATCTGTACACAATTTTTCAGATTGTGGATCGATTATGCTGACCAATAAAATTACAAAGTGACCGAAAGAAATGCCAAATTTAGGTGGAAAAAAACTTAACGTTGAGGTGTTACTCACTATTAACATCGTGCATTATGGTTGGACTATTATTTACTTAAAAGCAAATAAGCTATATATTAAATCAATCAAGTTCAATTTGGACTCATATATAAAGTGCTTCAACCTAGTAAGTCTTTCTCGTTAAATAAATCTTTTTCACTTATTTATTCGTTTCTTTTTTATTTTTCTGTTGAAAGTGCCTGCATATAAAAGTCAGATATGTCAAAACTGTAATTTCTATGCGATCACCCGTAAATTTTTAATGTTTATACTTATACCTTTCGTAACCGTGCTCTATTGGGCATTGTCCTAAAGGAAATTTAAAAGAATAAAAACTACATCATCAACTTTCTAATACTGTGAGTTTTAAAGTTTCAATAATAAGTGATATTTAGCACCGTTATAAGCATTTTTGTTATCGATTTACATTTGGGATATATTAATTATTAAGCTCATTAATTTAAGATATAAGAGGAATAACCCAAAAAAATCACTATCAAGGCGATAAGCTGAAGTCTACATTCAATCAATTTAAAGCGTTTTTCTTTGTTTTCTTTATAATTCTTGCTTTCTGCTTACATAAATAAAGGCAATTTGGATTTTTTTTGTTCTAATCTTTACGAAGGATATGGGGATCTACAAAATGCTCTAGTATATTCGGCTGGTGTTTTATTTTTTTTTAACATAAAAAACTTGCGTTTAATTTTCTTTCTTAATAAATATATTTTTTGAAAAAATTAAGCTGCTCTCACGCTTGACTAATCTTTTTTTTTAACTTAATGGAGATTTAAAAAATCCAAAACATGTTGCTTTATATAGGATGTTTTTACAGAGGTATAAAATTTCGAAGTGGATTAAAAAAATATTTTTTTTTAAATTGAGATGAATTTTGAAAGATAATGTTTAGGCATTATAATTTAAATATGACTTCTGGGATATGATTGTTATGCTTAGTTCAGATGTAGTTTAATTTGGGGGTCTAATTTTTAATCACTTTCTCCGATGACTTTTTTTTGGCCATATATCGCCAATATTGCGACGAGTGTTGTCCTTTACGTAGTTAATCGTTTTAGGCTTATCGGCGTAAATTAATAACTTCACGTATCTCCACAGAAAAAAAAAATTCCCCCGGGGGAATATGATAGTCTTTATGGATCCTACTACTTCCATCTAGACTGTTGTCTTGCGGGGTAAAAGGGAGCCCAGGCTAGTAGGAGTCACCTGGACAATCCACTATATTTGCACGGGAATCAGTGGCCCACAGAGTTCCGCTATTTGTATCTTTAGTCATTCAGCTGTTCTCTGGCTGATTATTGAGGTAGGCCCTTTTGGAAGTATCGTGGTGGCTGTGTGATTCGAGGCCCTTGTGAATGAATGGTTCAGGTCCAGTGAGTATGAATGCCGTCGTGTTCTTAATTATATTAAGCTTCATCAAACATTTCTTTCAATAAATCAATTATGGCACATGCTGTGTGATAGATTATGCCGTCTTGTTGAAACCACCGCTCCTGCACTCCAATTGGTGAACAAACAGTCAGTAATCACGGCTCTATAGCAGTAACCTTCAAGTGTAATGTTCTGACTGGCACCGTTTTTAAAGAACAACTCCATTTTTAACGGTTCCTCAACATACACTAGAGGACTACCATCAACCCAATTACGGCTTTATTAACGTATCCATTCAAACGAAAGTGCAATTCATTGCTAAACAAAATTTACTTATGAAAATCAGGACGAACGGCGTTCATGTTTTGGGAATAACTAGCATAATTTAAAAACGTTACTCAGGCATCAGTCTATTTATATTGTAAAGACAGACCAAACTAAACATAAAAAACTTAAGAACCGATAAAAAATTTTACACCTCTATACAAACACCCTTTATTACTAAATGTATTTAATTTCTAATATGTAAATGCTGCTCCAATAACACAATAGCACGTATGCATAAAAAACTGTAACTTATATTTTCATACAACACATTTCTTTGTTAAGCTTGAGCCTATTTTTCCTGTTTGATTTCCTCTCTGTGTCTTAAATAACTTAAAAATTACAACAACAAGAAAAAAAATTTTAATGTTTCCAACATAATTATGGGCTACTAAAAAATTCAGCCCAAAAACCAAAATTGTTTGTCATTTTTTTTAACCCCAAATGAACATCTACATACAACATTAAAAGTCAAACAACAATTTTTATCATCAGAAATGAAAAATTGAAAATGTTAAGTCAAACAATAGTGTTTGACTACTTTTTCTTTTGCCATCAAACAAAAGGATATTTGAGTTAAACAATAAAAATGCAACAAGCCCACTAAATGCAATTGGTATGGCAATTGCTATTGCATCAACCTCTTGTGTGGTAGTCTGTGGACAATAATGTTGATGTTGTGCTTTAGCAATTGTAGGTTGGCAGTAAACTTTAAATTGCCATATTAAATTATGGTGATTGTAGTATTTCTTACGTTTAAATACATTTCCGTAAAATACAATCTACACATTTCATTTTTAGTGTCTTTTGTGTCCAACAAGCTGTCTGGGAAATTGCAACCATATATTTTTCTTGCTGTTGATCCTGTACATCATTGGAAGTAGATTTGGTAGGATAATTTTTTTTTTGCTTCGCTTTTCTCTTCTTAAAGCTTCAAAATTAGGACAATGATTTTAAAAGAATTTATTCATAAATATTTGTTTATGCAAAATAATATTGATTGTTACGGATGCGTCTTGCTTAAGGTTTAGAAGAAAATAATTAAGTAATAAAGTAAACAACTGGGTATGCTGTTAACTAACTGAGTGGCTTGCTAAGAAAAATTATGCACGCAAGACTACAACAAATTTCTTGTTACAAACTGCCTAGAAATTTTATACATGCAAAACAACAAAAATTAGATATGCTGTTCATTAACTGCATGGCTTGCTAAGAAAACTTTTGTACTCACGACAACAACAACTATCTTCAAATAAATTCCAGGAAAAAACTTTATCAGCATAAAAAGAAAAATACACACTGACCTACAGGCAACTATACATTGAATAAATAACATAAAAACAACAAAAGGGAGTAGAAGTTTCTTAATTTTTCGAGACCTCTAGTGGACAAATATAAAAAGGCAGCCTCTGAGTGGATAGTTAGTTAGTTGGAAAATAAAACTAGCGAAGTAAAGATGTGAATCTTCTGTAGTGTCAACTTTGTGTGTAGTTAAAGTAAATAAACTTTTAATTAATTTTGACAACTCTAAAATCTGGTGTTATTTAGTTTGCAATAAAGAACTTTCAAAAAATCGTTCATAAAAGGTATAAACGTAACAATATTATATGCCATGTTTACAAAAGGATAAATGTGTAGTAAATTATCAGTTATTTAAATAAATTAATCGATACTAAGCTAATAAAAAGCTTCAAGTTGTTACAGGTTTTTGCAATTTAATAAGGAATTTTCATAAAGATAGCGACAACTGCATTCTGTTTGTGTCGCTATAAATTATGTCTTTGGAGCCTGTTGCATCCTTCGCTTAACCTCATAAATTTTATTCGATTTTAAACTTTAGTCTAGAAGTGTAAGGATTGTAAAGGAAAGACTATATAGCAGGGAATAGGAAAAGGGATTAAACAATTTTCAGACTTTTAACAGTGATGGACCCTTTCTTCCTTGTTAATTAATTAGACAGCAAATCTTGGTAATAAATTTTTTTGTTAATAAAATAACAATGTGACCTTAAGAAATTTCCACTGTTACGCTTGAGCACACAGGCTCCTATTACTCCTAAAGTGAGAATAACGAGCGAAATTGATAACCGAAACACAAGCCATCACACTTAAAACAAGAATAACAAGCTAGAAATTGACACCTTAATGCAAGCCAATATATTTCAAGCTAGAATAACAAACAAAATTAGCACCGAAATATAAGTCATCATATTTAAAGGGAGAATAATAAGCGAAATTTAAAGCGAAAATAGCAAAATTTATAATAAAAGAGATAATTGTATTTTCCAAGATAGATAGTGCGAAAAACAGGCCAGAAAGCTGCAGTGTCGGCAGTCCATTTGAAAGACGAAATTTCAAAGGATACTCTACTGTACCAATTCAAAGACGAATAAAAAGCAAAATTGATAACCGAAACACAGATCATCATAATTCAAGCGAGAATAACAAGCAAAATTGAAGCCGAAAAGCAATTCATCATATATGAAGATTTTATAACGAGCGAAATCGTCACCGAAATGTAAGCTATCATATTTAAAGGAGAATAACAAGGGAAACTTACTATAATTTCACGTTTTAGTTAAGTCGAAGGTATTACTATTTAAACTGCTTCGTTTTCAGCCTTAAAAGCTGATAGGTGTTTTCCACACAGAGGACTAAACAACTCACAACTAGCGATGGTCTAAACTTTAAGTCACAATGAAAATTTATTGCCTTTCAAATTTATTGTTTCTTGAAAATAAAACTTGATTGAACTTTGCTTAAATGCACTCTTTGAAACATCTGCTTAAATGTCTTCGCTTTTTTTTTCTGTTATAACGATTGCTTGACGGTGTTTTCAGTTCTGTGGCGATGTTCGTTTCAAATGTGGTGATGGTTTTTGTGGTAACAGACTTCAATGGTGACGATGATGTCGTTATGTTGTATTAAATGTTTTCAACATATCGTTGATAAATTTCTTAAATCTAGAGTCACTAGTTTAAAATCCAACATTTCTTTCTTGCAGCTTAGATACAGGAATAACGTATGCATTAATATTTCACTATTTTTAATGGTCCTGGGGGTTACATACGAAAGAACAATTTTGGAAAAACATTGCCAAAATCAACTATACTTTAGGTCAATTTAAAGGTTTTGTGACTGTCACTTTGTTGTACGATGTCGTCATTATTGTCGTTTTCATTAACAACTTGTAGGTTTGCAAGTGTATAGAAAGTTGTAGCAACAAAGGGCCAGTGGTCGCGTCTAGATGACATATTCAAACTGCATTGTGGCAATGTCGACAAACACTTCACTTTACTTTACTTCACTTTAAGACTTGTTCTCTGGCCATGGTTAAAGAGCCAGGGATGACATATATTTTAACACCCACCGAAACCATGACAACAACTTTACAAATATTTATCCGTATCTAGGGTTTTGTTGTGTAGAGGAAGTATGACATGTCAGTTGCAATAATGTTTAGATTTCATACATTTTTGAAAATTTCATTGCTATTGCATGCATGCAGCTGGTTGCTTTATTGCTTTTTCTTTTATCTCTCAGTTTGGCCAACAAATCCTGTTGACTAAAAAATCTGAATGAATACTACAATTAAGAATTTAAGAACTTAATTGTTTTTTTTCTTTTTTGTTTTGCTTCTTTATAGTGTGTTTTTGTCCGGCTAAAACTATAGAAGGAGCCTTCTCTTGTGATGAAAATGTAATTTTGCAAAATGGATTTGGAAAAAATGAATTTTCTGTTTTTCAATTTTTGCCTTACGAATTTGGGGAGAGAAAGGGAGGACTACAAAATAGCACACACTGTAATTTATGCTTTGTAGCCTGATTATTGTGGATTTAGGACAGGACATATGGACACTACCAAAAAAATAAAAAAAAAAATTTAGACTGTTTTCAATGCAATTTTACAGCTTGTGAAATGCAAGTGTAATGTTACTGTATAGAGTCATTTTTGTTATATGTGAGTTGGTATCCTAAAGTGGCATAATAACATTGTGGAAGTGTTGCAAATTCTAACATCAACAGTTTTTTTTTGTAAAAGTTTTTTTTTGTTGCTTGTGAAAAAGTAAAGATAAATCACTTTGAAACAAGTGCAACTACTAAAAGCAAAGAATTATTTTCAAATGCACTTTACACTCACAATTCCTTTATAAAACACTCTATATGTGCTTAAAGTATATGTGTGTCTGTATGCGTGTGTACAGAGTTAGAATGTTTGTTGTGTCTGTCTTATAAGGCAGACTCTTCACAAAAAAGAGTTTATTTGTGGTTGTTTTTGTGGATCAAATGATTAAAATTGTTTTGGCAAAACTTTAAGTGTTGATTAGGTTTTACGGCCTAAAAATATGCGTGAGTGCATGTATGCAGTGCTTGTTTTAAGAGTGTGAATTGAATTGAAAAATTACTATTTAAGATTGTTTGGTTTTTATGGTTTCTAATGTTGTTGTTGTTGTTGTTACTACTGGCCGATTTAATTTAAGTTGTGTTGGAAAAATCTCAATAAAACTTACAGCAAATTAATTAAATTTATGTTTTTCTTTCATTCAAATTTAAATGATAAATGTTACTTAAGTCTAGTAAATTAAACTGATTTGATACTATTTATCAAAACTAACCTAAATATGAGAAATAAATTTTAACTAATCATTTTTCGTCTAAAGTTATTTCAAATTTATTCAACTCATTTATATGGCTGCATAAATGTAAATGAGCAGTTTTTTCATACTGTTGCCTTATAAAAACATAAAGCATAGTTCTGTCAAGGCGGTCACATAAAACACAAACTACTCGTACAATTTTACTATATTAACACAACATTCATCTATTTATACAAAATTAAATTTAAATATTTACAATTTGTTATAAAATTTTGTTTTCCTATACAACATACTAAAAGGGACCACCCTACAAGCCCTATTAATTTTTTTTATAAAATACTAAACATTCATCATTAATTTTTAATTATCTTTTTATTAAAATCAGCAAAACTAACAATAGCAAACACTAACAACAACAATAATAAAAGACACACATTGAAACAATAAACAAATACAAATTATTGAAAAAGATCATCAACTCATCACAACAACATAATTTTAGTTCCTTAATAAATCACACGCGCTTGCGCTTGTATCCTTTTAATAGATCTAATTGATATTGTATCATGTGGCAGCAGTTGCCTACATATGTATGTATGTGTGTTTCATTTTATGACTTTATTATGGCCTTTGTGACTTTTGTTTGATGCCTTACAATATAAAAAAGTTTATTTTCATATTTCCTATACCTTAACATTGCGGCGGGGTATTATGCCAACAAAATTTGTGTTTATAATTAAAAAAATATGATTTTCTTTTAGGAAATTTTTATTTCAAAGCATATCAAGTCATATAACAATACACAGTGGGTAATTTGCTTAAAAAAATTACATAAATATGCCTTCTGGTTTAGCTAAAATTTCGCTGGATATAGCAAATAAGAATTTGTGCTATAATATCATCATTTATAGCATGTGTAATATAAGAAAACTTAAGTCGATGCGAAGTTATTGTTTTTAAATTTTAACTTTCAATGATAATTTTGTAACGATTGTTAACAAAGTACTGTGTTTCACTCTTTCATATGCGTGATAAGATTTAGGTCAGTACCTAAACGTAGCCATAACCTAACAAGCCTTCGGATATCTCTATCTTTCAGTAACTCCTAGTCGCAACTCCGAGAGCTGGGAGCAGTCCAACGCTCCCACTCCATTCTCAAGCGTTGGAGACACCTGGTGCAGAATAATTTCAGAACACAACCGCAAGCATACTCACTGGACCTGGACAATTCACACAACTCAAATAAGGGCCGCGAAACCACAACTACCACGATCCCCCAGAAGGGCCAACCTTAACAGTCAGTCAGAGAACAGCTAAAAAGCTGAAATCTGGGGCTTACTAATTTTCGTGGAAATAACGTGGAGTTGTCCAGTTGGCTCCTGCTAGCCTTAGGGGATTGGGAATTCCTTTTACCCCCGGTGACACATGTAATGATGCTGAGATTCTGTCGAGACATATCAACGTGCCCCGGAGGAATCACTCTTTCATATAAGAAAAAAATCATTTTCTATCTATAAGTCTTGTTTTTATAGAAATTTAAGTTGCCAACTTTAACACGCCGCCATTTTGTTAGCTTTTAAATGATTTATGTTTAGTTTAGTTTGACATTTCAATATGAATTGACAGCCGCCTGGAAAAGGCTTCCAACTTGTGCATTTTTATTTTGAAAATCACGGTTTTTTTTTCTATTTCAAAAGTGATTTTTTATTTAAATGGATACGTTAATAAACCACAACTAGGGTGATGAGAGTCCTTAAGTGTATGTCGCTTCAATTTTTTCTCCAAAAAAAACCAACTGTTTAGTTTGCCTTATGGACTTCTGGAATCATCGCTATAGAGGCATTATTAACTTTTTATTCATCTATTGAACAGTTCTGCAGATTATGATGCAGAAGCTGTGCTTTCCATGGCGCAGCAAGTCACAAAACTTGTGCCACAATGGATTTTAAAAACAACCCCTTTGGTAACCACATAGTTTCATATTTCGGTCCCGCGAATCGGCTTTCAAAATTCTGCGAATGAATGCCGCTAAACTTTGCTCTGTGAGAATATGTGAATCTACACTGATAAGCCTAAAACGACCAATGATTTGAAGGACAACATTCGTCGCGTTATTAATAAATGGTTGATCACAAATGTTCGAAAAAGTCATTGAAAAATGGAACTTGAGATTAGAATACGTTTGAGCCATGGCATTCATATGCCAGAAGTCTATTAAAAAAGATCATCTTCGTTCTAAACCATTTGAAAGTTTAATACCTCTTTAAAAAACACCCTTTATATCACCATTAACGACATTAAAATTTTTCAAAATTTTATATTAAATTGTTAATAAAAAATGTTAAATGTTAAAATGTTTTCAAATTTTTTTTTCAATATGTTAATAATTTTTGTTATTAAAAATTAATTTTCCTGAAGAAGCTTTCCATAGGAAATTGAAATATTGAAAAAATATATCGTTAAAATTTAATTAAAAAGACCGATTAAAAGATTAAAACATATTTAAATGTTAATAAATTAAATAATATAAGAAATGTATATTTATGTTAATAATGTCGATTTCAACAACATATTAGATATAGATATTTCGTGATAAGATTTACATCTGCACCTCGCCGTAAGCCTTAATCAGATGGTGGTCAAACCACTCGGTTTAAAAAGGAACGCCATTCACGCCCTAGGAAGCCAAGGACTAATTCTAGCAAAAGGTCCTTCCTAGTTGCAATTTCAGCGGTTCCAGAGCAGGACTGCAAACCACTACTCCTTGCTGAAGAGCTGGAGACTATCCAACTCTTGTGCCAGAACACATGACTAGCATGCTCACTGGATCCGGATCATTCACCCGTTGGTGACCGAGAGATGACCTGGCCCCCTAATAAAATTCATGGGGGGCCGCGAAACCACAACCACCACTATACTCCCCAAGGGCCAACCTCAATAAGTAGACAGAGAAACTCTGGGGCTTCTTTCATTCGAAGAAAACGGCTGCTGAAAGTAATGTGTTGTTGGTAGAAGCTAAAGCTCAGGTTGCATCAACACAAAAAACTTATGAACGGTGATTTACGCAAGTTAAAAGTGTTAATTTCCACACAAAAGATAAGAAGAGTCAGCCAAAAAAAGTTTGAAGATGAGAAATTGGAGACATTACTCGGCGAAGGTTTTTGTAAAAACACAAGAAGAACTTGCACTGGCATGGGCCACACAACAACCCATTTCTCTAGCATTACAATTAGAGAAGCATTAAATTCAAAAGTCAGTAAATGGGATCCCATACGAATTGAATGCGACAATGGAAGGCGAATTTTCATACTGGAAACGATGCCTGAACGCTAAAGAACAAGTTATTTTTGCATTATATTGTTACTGGTAATGAAAAATAAATATATTAAGATAACCCCAGAGTAAAAAGTCATATGTAAATCTCGTCCAACCAGACGTAGCTGAATATTCTGTATTTGGTGGGATCATAAAGGGTGTTTTGTATTATGAGCTATTGAAAGTGGGTCAGACTATCACAGGGGACAAAGATAATCAATTTCCTTAAGTAGAGCAATTAACGTAAAACGGCCAGAATAGACACTAGGCTATATTCTTTTATCATGACAATGCTCGGCGGCATGTTGCAAGACTGGTCAAAAACTACTTTGAGAACAATGAATGGGAAATTTTGACTCACCCATCTTTTAGACCAGAGCTTGCCCCTTGCGATTGATGCTGAACGCCCTTACTGAAATGCGCTTCAATTTAGAACAGGGTATCAGAAATTGACTAGATTTATTCTGTACCTTTAGACCGGAACAGTTCTTTTGGTGCGGAATCAATATGCTAGATTTGGGGGGAAGAAGTTGTGGCTTACGATTGACAATAGTTTGCGTAATGTAACAACTAATTTTTTTCATTATAATGCATTTCCAAGCACTAAAATTGACATTATTAACTTGTATATCTATTAAATTAAGTTCTAATATAATTTTGCGAGACGAAAGTCTTAGTATTAATGTATTATTAAAAAATAAATAAATAAGTTTTATTGTTTAATTGATCACAATAAATTATTTTCTTTTTCTGGACATATCATAAAGATCGAAATTGGTATCATTATGACTCGCATTAATGAATTGTAATAAAAAAAAGGTCCATAGAGGTTTGGACTTATATCGCCATAATTTTTAACCATTGCAGACAAACACTTTATTACCTTTAAGTCCGCTACAAAAAGTGTAAAGTTCAAAATTAGAAATTAAAGGGTGTCGTCATAGGTCATGTAATTTTACCTATATGAAGTTGCCTTTGAATATATAGATGAACAATTTAAATTTAAGCATTCAATATTAATTCTCTGCTTGTCTGTCTGTTTTAAAGAATGATTTTGATTTGAAATAAATTTTTCAATTTTTGGTCTTCGTATTCGTTTTAAACAATTATATTTTTCCAATGCGATATAGTGAAATCTGGTAAATAACAACTAAAAATAAATAAAACCTTAGGGACGATTACTTATTTAAATAGAACTAAATTTTTGCATATATTTTAGAAAAATTATTATTTCTTTAATAAAAACCTCAAAAGCCATTATTCGTCATAAATTGCAACAACTTAACACTCAAATGCACACATTTGTAAATTTATAAAAGTGTTCTCATAAATACCCTTGGCACCACTATTGCATTCAGTGGTTCTGGGAGTAGTTAACAAAGACACCAGAGTAGAAATGGTGAGAGATGAGAATTATTGAGACCTGAAGCAATTAAAATGAATTTTCCGGTAACTTGACACATTACATAATTTGCATTTCCGTTATGCTCACACAACTATACACACACACACACACATACACACAGATACGAATATACGTGTTCATTTAAGGGGATAAACAAACATTAATGCAGAATATACAAATAAATAGGAGTATTGCAAAACCATAACATAACTCCAATCAAAGACCAACATGACAAAATTAGTGCTAAAATCATACTCGGACGTTTACATACATACATTCTTATACCAACATACATACATACACACATATAAAACTGCATACACATGTATATACAAATTAGGCCAAATATTGGTTACGAGAATTATAAATGATAGTAAAAAAAGGAAGACGACAGTCATGGATATTTATGAAGGCTAAGAGAATCAGACAGACAGACAGACAGTTAGATACATGGAAGAATATATCTATTGACAAATCAAAATTTGAACAAATTCATGTAGTTATGTGTAATTTTATGTGTTAGTTTATGATGACATGCAATGTCAACATACATGAGTCTTAAAACAACAACAACAAAAGAGCCAACAACAAACTAACAGTTTTACAAAATACTAATGAAGCAGGCCTGAAAGTTTCTCTCCTTTGTTTTTTGTTTTTGTTTTCCAACAACAATAGAAAACCTAGAAAAACCGCAGACATATGCAACAATGATGTTTGAGCATACAAAAAATATCAAAAACTTGTAAATTTTACACATCACACCACGTCACAAACTAACTGCATTTACACTGTTTAAATCTACAAGCATATCCCTTATCATCATCGTCATCATCATTTAAATCTTTTTATCTTTTTGTTATGCTGCAGTTAGTTATTTGCATCTTTCAAACTTTACATCGAGTTTGACTTACAAATGAGTTCTTTGCACTTTTAGTATTCGAAGATTTTGCTCTTCTATTGGTTTTGCACAAATTGATGATCCATAAAACACCCTCAGGAATGTTGTTGCTGTTTTGAAAATTTAACAAATTAAATGACTTTCGATTCTAATATTTGAAAGTTTATTACAAAATTGTAAAATTTGGTATGGAAAACTTGACGGCAGTGATTTTTTAGAAAATTATGGATGGGGCTATAAAAAAGCAAATTTTCTTGAAAAAATGTTTTTAAATAATAAAACTTAAATTACCTATAATACAAGCAAGATTTTGTTGCAATTGACTATAAAAGAGTTTCGTACTCACAACTCCAAAAAATTTTTTTTCCAAAAATACTTCACTCATACAATGGGCAAATTTAAGGTTAGGAAGTATATAAGCTTAAAACATACACTTTTTATGACACCTTTAGTTTCATTGAGACTCATATGATGTAGACACATGGTAGTTAAAAATGGTATATGTTGTTGGGCAAATGGACACTTCTAGCACGTCGAGAGATGCTCGCTCTTTTCACAAAATTTGGAAGCACATTTTGTAACAAAGCTTCGTTTATCTTGCAAATGCAGCACCCAATTTTATTTTTATTTGGGTACGATTTTCCGTCGACCCTCGTCAAATTTGGTTTGTGAACAAACCGGTTTCGGCCGTTTGACGAGGGTCGACGGAAAATCGTATCCAAAGAAAAGTAATTTTAACCCCGTCGGAAAATCCAAGCACATACCCAATTTTATCTTTCAGAGCATCGGCTCTTTGTAGTTGCTCATGTAAGTCTGGTGGCCCCCAGCAGCAACTGGAAACTTTTTTATACAATAACTGAATTGTTCGGGTGCTGTGTGGCTTGTAGCGCCTCACATTGGGGATTTTTGTATGGAGGTGAGAAAAAAAATATATTTGTCAAAAAATGTAGTGATTTCATCACAAATTTAGTTTTATTTATATACTAATATACAAAAGTAATCAAAATAAAGAAAGTTAGAGAAATGTAGATCGTTACCTGCAATGTAAAAAGCCATAACTAACAAAAAAATCTAAATGATTTTTTTTTTTAAATTTTTAATTTATTATTCTAAAAGAGCCTTAACTTCATCGCTTATAACACTATGCTTTTTCTGGCTAAATGAAGGCGTCAAATGTGAAATCATGGGATCTGATGTTACCATCATTCGGTGCATAATATCTTCTTCGTTCGTGGCAATTCGAATGCATTTTCTGGAGTGTCTAAGACGATACTTTTTATAGTCTTTGTTACGACTTTCCTGAGCCTCTTCGGATAGTAGGCCTGCAGGAAAAATACACTTTTCAATTATATCCTTGCCATGAGTTAGAATTTTGTGAAGTGTAGGTGGGGGATATTGTACCACTCGTACAGTGTAACAAATTGTTTTGCCGTCTCCAAACAAAAATCACCAAATTTTTTTGGATCTGCTATCTCGGTAATTGTTGTAGCTTCGAGAATTATTGGAAACCTCTTGATTATGTTTTAATTTAGACCCGTGACTTCAGAAATCAATGCAAGATTCGTAAAGAATCTTCATGACGTATTTCCTGAATTTGTCGTACCAGAGCCTTACTTAACAGGTTGATAAACTGTATTTCAATTTTCTCTCTAAGTTTACGCTTTTTCAAACATTTTTGGGCTTTTCTTGAATGGACTGTCCCACGTTTAAATTCAATATTATAAGCCACAGACACTCCATCAGCTTAATACGCGCACGAAGTGGCAACATAATAAATTGCTTGTTCATTTATGGGAATAGCTTGAACTTCTTCGATTTTATTCATCTTCGATGTTGTGGCTCCACAAATGAGACAAGAAGATGCAGCTGATGTTTCTGTTAGTGATTGTGCTGTCTTGCCGTCAATCATTGAAAAATATAATTCATGTTTTACTCTAAAGTTACCATTATTCACTGGTAACACAAATTCTTTTAGTTGAGATATCTTATCGACTCTTCTCTTTTCTTCTCGTATAACTTGAGGTGTCTCTTTAACGTATGCAAACTGTAGTGTTCTACAATACTGTATGGAAGAAGGTTAATTTTTGTTCCATACTAATTTATTTATGTCATCACTTAATGTTAATTAAGTGGTACAACTGCTGTCGTATATAAACGAGAGTCAGAAATTTGTGCATATATCGAGCAAAGTTTTTAAATTCATTCCTTTACTTAATTGTTCATAAAAGCGAAACGCAATCATCGATTTTCATGAGATATGTCTTATTTTGTTTATAGGTTATATGACTTTACGAGAAAGTAATAGGACTTAACACTTTTTTTACCGTTTTGGATTTTTTATGAATTAAAAAATAATTAACTTTTTAGGCAAAAAATATGTTTTTTTTTCTTCATACATTTAGTTATAACTTCGAAACTGTTGCTTTTTTTTTAAAGACAAGTAGCACTTCAGGCAACAATGCCTATTCAGTTAAGTATCGTGCTACATTCTTTAGGAAAGGGATAAAGAAGAGATGAAACAGGTGGTGAAAGTAGAAGAATAGTCGGAAATTAACTGCCGTATATACAGCGACCAGTGACTACGCCTTAATCACTGAGCAGCTCCACCGACAGTCAATTTTAAATTTTGTAGTGAAAAAAAAACCAAGGTCTTCGTTGGGAATCGAATCCACAACCCCCATATTTACTAGCTAGTACACTACCCACTAGCCTACAGGGGCACCAGCGAAACGTTATATAAACAGATGAAAGTACTTGTAATTCTTGATTTTTCTAAATTTCTTTAAGTAAAATCCGACTAGTGGTTCTTGAGTTATGTTAAACACAATGGCCTTTTCAGAATTGAGCAGCGTTCCATCAATCAGCTGAAAAATGTTGTACTGTTTAATGCAAAAAATTGAGAGGTGGCACCTGGTGGCCTTTAAAATTGATTAAAAATGTAAAAACAGATATGAGACAATGTATTATTAGTGATTTCCAATTGTGGGAAAGTATGGCTAAAATTGCAGTTCCAAATGTTTGGAGAGAAAAAGGGGATTTTTTTTATATGTTCATAACAAAAAGGAACCAAACAAACTTACGTCCCTGCAGAGTTTATTTTTTCAATTTTAGTATACTGAAATATCCTACTTTAAATAAAAAAGAAAAACGTTAGCTCACATAATAAAATAATATTCGTTTTGAAATTCTTACATTTAAATTAAGTTGGTTCAGTAAAACATACAAGTACTGAGCTTGAGATGCCTATAAAAAAAAAACTAGCAGTCAGATCGGAGTAATACTTTTTGATTTGATTGTACCATTTAGTCTAAAATTTCAAAATATTATTGCATATTGCATGAAGAGTATGATGACAATTTCACTTCTTTCCGCGAAATCCCTAGTGCGCGCCGTGTTGCTGAAAGCAAAATTCATTAATATCGACATTACCCAATTGTGGCTACAAAAAATTTGTAATCATAGTTTAGTAGCGGAGAGACTTGACGGTGAAGCTATTTTCCAAAAAATATATTTGAATGACGAGGATTCAAGTGAAAAAATTTTATTTTATCACATTATTCACGCTCTCGAGATTAATATCCCATTGAGAATCTCTGTGTCTCCGTAATTTTTAGTGAGTTTCAATAAAATTAATAAAATCATTTTTTACTTAACTTTATTTTCAGCTGTTTAGAGAAGGATAATCTGCTTATTATTGTGTGAAAATATTTTCTAAATTTAAAGTATCACCCAGTTAAAGCCGGCTCAACTTAGTATGGGATGATATGTATTTACGGGCGATTGTTGTATCAAAAATACACTTTATAACTGATTTTACAATTGAAACACTCTTGTAATGACGTATAAATTTCTTTTCAATATTTCTGGAAGATTAAAAGTTCTCTGCCACTTCTCAGCTGATATCAAGTGACGCCTCATTAATGTCGGGTGGAATAGTTTTTGGAAGATTTGAGTTTACGGTCACAGTTTTCATTTAAATGGTTGACATTTAATATGACTGTAAAATACGGTCTACACAAACATGCAGAAAACATATTTTATTCTGCTAAAGTTAATAATTTTTTATGGTTTTTTTACAAGTTTCTTTGAATGCTGTTGAATCTTTTAATTCATTTACAAAATGTTGTAGAATAATATTTATTCTTACAAACTGCGGTGAACTTCACGCGATAATAACTTTAGTATGGCGAAACAAAACATTTAATATTTTTGTGAGGTTATGTTTAATTAGTTTTTATTTTTGTTCCTTTTCGTCCTTTGCTGCTAAACTCTCTAAAAAACGATTAATAAATTGATACTATTTTGTGAATATCTTTAAAAAAGAAACTCCCGATAAATTGTAGCGTTGCTTATAGTACTCCTCACAGAATGTTAAAGCAAGAGTTATCTTAACTTAGGTTTACAAATTTTACACTAGATAGTTTCAATTTTCCAAAGGCCCCTTTCAAAAGTAAAATTTAAGGCTTCAGCAATAAAAGATTAAACCTAAATACAACATTTTCTTCTGAACACCAATACAGAAATATTTATATGCAAATTTATTATCACCCACATTTATGTAAAGGTATTTGTGTATGTATTGAAACATGCATGTCTTGTAATGTATACAAATGTTTAACACATAACACCCTTAAATATTTAAATGCAGTTGTAATCAACCTTGTTATTTCTTCATACCCAACTGTATGCAACTCCTGCCCAAAGAATCTAAATAATTATCAAGTTTGTTGCAAAATTCCTTACACATACGCTACGATTAAGTGTGTTTTCAATACTGTTATTAATTTAGAGTCATTCTCACACCTGCTTCGATCATTTGGAGTTTTAGTTTGAGTTGCTTTAATATCCGACACTTTATTTTAGTCTCTTGGTATAACACACCTCCTTGTGACATTTTGTGACATTGTGTTTGTTATTCTTAGAAACATTTTGGACAGGGCAAAAAATTATTTTGACATGTTGTCATTTGCAGTGTCATTGTTTATGCTCTGGTTAGGGAAAAGTATTTATTAGAATTGAATTGGTGTTATGGGAGAGTTTTATTTGTGCAACTTTCTAATTTTGCTTGTTTCAAAAGATTTGTACAACTTTTAAAGATTATGGACTAAATAGGCCCATTAAAAACCAAGGAATATTGACTGTATGACAGAGTGTGATTTGTTTTACATCCGCACCTGGCTATGTTGCCTTAATCAGATGGTGGACAAACCACTTTTGTATAATTTGGAACATCATACAGGCGTCCTAGGAAGCAGAAGACATAATTTTAAGCAACAGAACCACCTAGTTGCAATTTTAATGATTCCAGGGCAGGGCTGCAAACCATCACACCTTGCTAAAGAGTAGGAGACTTTCCTACTCCTGTCCAGAACACATGTCTAGCATGCTCACTGAACTGGATCATTCGCTGTGCGTGTCATTATCAGAGAGATGATCCTGGCCACCATAATAACCATTATACTGTTATGAGGCCGCAAAACCACAACTACCACGATACTCCCATATAGGGGCCAACCTCAATGATCAGTCAGAGAACTATTAAATGTCTAAAGAGACCAATAATGAACTCTGCGGGTTCACTGATCCCCGTGGAAATAAAGTGGAGCTTCCAGTTGACTCCCTGTCTGTCTTCAGGGGACTGGGCTCCCTTTATACCCCCAGTTGCACAGATCTAGATAGCTGTTGCGTACTATAAAGACCATAAATGTGCCCCCGGGGGGTATTAACTGTATGACAATATCTAGTTATAATAAATAATAAATATTTGGTAACATCAATAATGAGCACCTAACGAGAAAATCCTAAGATTCTGTGACTTTCGCTTGACTCGAGTTTTTATTACCAATCGCAATTTCGTTTGATGACAATTTCGATCCTTAATAACTGTTACTTTTATTTATATACATTTTCATACGTTGTATCGGGCTCCATACTCAAAGGATAAAGCATTATCATATTAATATAGTTACATCATCTGCTAGCCTGTTACACACTTCTATGTATGGAATCAAAAAAGTTTTAGACACTTACAAGTTATGTTATTATGGCTACTAAGACAACGAATAAAATAAATTTAAATGTTAAACGGTATGGTTATAGAGATATTGTGTTATATATATATTGTAGTCATAGTCAGTGACTTAAAATTTGCATAGAATCACTGCTCCTTTTAATAAAAGGTATTGAAAAATTATTATGGGTGGGCAAGTTTAAGTTTTGGAATTAAACTGTCTATTAAAGGATTAAATTGCAAGAATTAAGCTGTCATCCTTTGATATTTATTTAGCAAAAAGTTTAGAAATCTTAAGCATGAACGTTACACTCTTAAGCAAAGAAATTTAATAGTGAAAATTTATCAACAAAATGGGGAATTTTTCTTTGCAGTACTTCGTAAAATTCGAGCATTTTTTCAGGCTCCTTCTGAGAGCACTTTGCATAATTAAAGCACTAAATTCGATGCTCGCAGTAATATTGCTGACGTTAGAACAAATCAATCTGCTTATACTGGCCGTAGTTATATACATAGCCGCTAAAGAGCAAAATTTTGAGAATAAGCCTCGACGTTCGTAACAATTGGGCATCACTGGAGGCACTTTGAACAACAATTTGCAAAAAGATCTTCGTCTTCACTCTCACACAGTTCAACTCATTCTAAAATTTAATCCCACCGACATTTGCTTGCATCGAACGTTCGACTATTTGAAGGTTCCTCAGCTTTTGTTAAAAAATATATTGGAGAAATAAGCTTGTGATGCTATGGAGACCTTCCCAATTGAATTGAACTTTTTTTGAGACGTCAATTTCTTTATTTGAAAAGTGGACATTAATTTTGAGACAAAATGTTTTCTGATTTTTCTCGTTTTTATTTTTGGGTTTTTGTGTTTTTGATTACCAAGTTTATTCTTGATTGCTCTGCTTGAATAGAATATAATAATTCTGTAACCTCTAGAAGTAGGGGCAAATCAATTGTTTAAGAGTTGTATGTCGAATGGCGACGGAAAAACTCTATTCAGTGACAATAAGTTTGGTTTCAATAGTTTATTTCGGCTGTAAGCGAAGTTGGTACAGCTAATAGCCATGGCTCTTTCATGTCCATTCTATCGTTAATTTTATTAACACCTTATGCAAATACATTTTCTATTTAACAAAGGAACTAGGACTTAATGCATTTAATGAAGAACTTTTTTCGGCTCCTTAAGAAAACCTTTAGGTGATGAAGAGAAAGCAAAAAGCTGATTTATATTTAACACTTTAAGAATTTAAATATTTTTGGATTCACGAAGGATTTCTTAATACGACGTTTGGAATTAGTTCCGAATCTTGTGACACAAACGTGGCTACAACTATTTATATTTCTTTAATTGTTGGAGCACTCACAACTTTAGTTTGAATTTAAAAAAAGATTTTGAAAATAACAACCCTAATTGGAGATATGAAAATTACTCCAGCACTTAATTATGAAAGCCCAGATTTGAAATAATACGCCAATATCGAAATATCTTGGATTTTTGATAATTTATTTATAAGTCTTATCTTTTAACTAAAAGTGTTTAATGATAATTTGAACTAATCCGGCAATTGATTTTCGAATGATTTTTCTACAGGAGGTTGTAATTAGTTTAGAATCTTGTGATACAAACATGGCTAAAGCTATTTATATCGCTTTAATTGTTGGAGAACTCAAAACATTACTTTGAATTTAAAAAAAATTTTTTTTTAAATAACAACCTTAATTGGACATATTAAATATACTTCAACACTTGATTATATGCACCCAGATCTAAACTAATGCGGGAATATCATAATATTTTCGGATTTTCGGTCATTTATTTATTTTAGGTGTCTTATCTTTTAACTTAAAGTGTTTGATGACATTTGATTGTATGCATCCAGATTTGAACTAATCCGCTAATTAATTGAAGAAGGATTTTTTAGGACACTGTAATTAGTTTAGAATCTTGTGATGCAAATGTGACTAAATGTATTTATATCGCCTTAATTTTTGGAGCACTTAAAAAAAGATTGTGAAAATAACAACCTGAATTGGACATATTAAAAATACTTCAGCACTTGATAAAGTGCACCTAGATTTAAACTAATGCACCAATAACGAAATATCCTGGATTTTCGCTAATTTATTTATTTTAGTTATCTTGTCTTTTAAGTAAACGTGTTTAATGACATCATAAAGGCAATTTCTTATTTAACAAAAAATAGCAAATATGTGGCATGCAATAGATTTTTACAAAATAGCTAAATTTAAAAACTTTCTCACTCTTCTTTTGAAAATTTGTTTTTTTTTTTCGAAAATATTTGCATGAATAAAATTTTAATTAATTATTGAAGGCTTCTTTTTGGATAAGAACTTCCAAATTGAACAAATTTAAGGCAAAATAATTTACATTAATTAATAACACACTCATTTCTGCTATATAATTTCTTTATTTAGAGTTTATTTAAATCCAACAGCACTACCAGTCACTTAATAATTATTGGGATTTATTATGTTTTTTAATTTCAAAATTTTATTTTTGTTTTAGTTAATTTTACCTTTTTTTTTTTATTAAACAAAAACACAAAAATATTTTCCGAATAAAATTTATTGTTGTAACGTTTTCACTTCTTCCGAAGACGTTGATTTTGTTGGAACCCAAAAAACCACTAAAATGTGGCCACATATGATGAATGGGTGGGCTCTAAATTTTGAAGGTGGTTTTTATTTTGGTTTTTCAAAAGAAAAATAATAAATAACACACAACACATAATACACAACACACAACCGGCAATGAAATATTGACACAATTTTCGTTTTTTATATTTTCCTTTACAAAATTCTATTAAAATAATTTTATTTTTTTTATTTTATTTTTTTTGATAACGTGCAAATTTTTGTTTTCAATTTTCTTTAAGCAAATTGCATTATAAACATGTTTTGTTATTCTTGCTTTAAAATTTCTGTTGCATGTAACGAAGGACGAGAATGCGTTTAGTTGTTGCGTCAGTGATGATGTGTGGAAAATTTGTGTTGATTTTATTTTGGTTGCGTTTTATGGTTTGGTTTGATTTGATTTTGTTTGTGTGTTTGTATGTTTTATTGATTCAAGATATATATTTTTTTTTATTTATATATTTTTTATTTCCTTGTTTTATTTTCAAGCGCCAAAGTTAGCCAACCAGTAGTAGTATTAGTCTCTAGTAGTGGTAGTAGTCATTTATACATTTAGCCAAAAAGTAAAAAAGCAAAAAACACACATACCTTCATACCTATAAAAAAAAGGCAAAAGCAAACACTCAATTTATGTTGTTATTGCTGTTTTGGAGCTGTAATAAAAATAACGTTGTATATATTTGTTGCTGCTGTTGTTCAGTACATGAGAGCGCAAGTGTTATTTTTGCCATTAAAACAAAAAGAACAGAAACCCATTTTCATATCAAATGGAGAAGAGTTTACAGTTACAGTATACACGTTGTTGTTGTTGTTATTATCTTAAATATTTTGTCTGCAATGTTGGCTGCTAATGGTTGGTTGACTGGTTGGCATGCCTGCATAATATTTTGTTGTTTTCATTTTGGGTTGTTATTATATTGCTTTTATTGTGTTAGTTTAGTCGTATATGTATATGTGTGTGATCTGTATACATCCTCTTTACGTGCTGAGTAATTGTTATTTTGTTTTCCATTTATATATGTACATGCATGTTTTAATTAGCAGCATTTGCTCGATGTATGTTTAAAATTTAATTTTCTATGTAACATTCTCTCATGATGAATGTGTTAATTTTCTTTGAATAGAACTTACATATGCTCTCAATTAAATTTGCTCACTTGTTTAAAATTTCTTACACTTTGTTTCATTTTATACTCATGGGATTTTTCTATAATAAATTAACCCATTGCAATGAATGTTAGTAGCAAAGTTTAACTGCTTTAATTATAATAATATCACCTACCAGAATATTCACTAAAGACATATAAGTACATATGTGTGTGGCTCTAAGCTACAATATTTTTATGTTAATATAAAGGGTGGGCTAATTTTAGGTTGTTAAGTTTAAAGTCTGAAACCATACACTTCCTTTCACAACCTCCGTCTTATGGGAATTAATAATAGTAGTAATGCGCTAGAGGGCCGAATTTTTCACAATATTTTAAAGCATATTTTTCAACAAACTTGGATTATCTCATAAATCTAGCGACGAATTAAACCTTTCAGAGCCTTAAATAAAATAATCCGGCTCGGTAAAAACATAAAAACGAGGCAGCCAATTCACATCGCCAATTTACGTGTCCGGGAAATTTCTCCGCTTGTTGTGGTGTCTAATGAAATAAAAGTTCACTGATGTCAACATTAGCTAATTTTAATCACAAAAATTTCACGGTTATGGTGTTTCCTTGCTTGTTTTCGAAAAAAAAAATACAGGCCGATAGTGCCAATCTGACCACTACCCGCAACATACGGTCACTTTCTCGCACTTGAATTTCAGACATGCTTTATAATTAAAAAGTATATTTTATTATATAAAAAGTACTTATTATCTAAGAAGTACTTTTTTGAAAAGTACTTTTTTTTGGAAAAAGTACGTTCTGTTCAATCACTTTCTTTGGATATAAAGATTTCGGAGGGTAGTTTACATATTCACCCTTATTCTGTTTGGCGACGGCAATACAAGACGACGTCGTTTTTTTATCGTTTAATATAAATCCGTATTCTCGTTGGCTATATTTTTAGTTATCGATGACTGGCTCTTGAAAAGGCAGTCGACCAGGCCCAACAATTTCCTCTGGATTTTAAATAAATAATAAACACACAAGGAAATTGTGGAAACTTTTATTATATAGTTAATCTCGTCTGAGCTGCTTGCTGTTCTCGTACCAAAAGAACTATATTAAAAAAATAAAATGGCGAAGGCGGCAACACAACAGGGAATCAGAGCCGAGGCTACACCGAAATAAAATCGGTGATACCATCTGATTCAAGTGGCTTTTGGAAGTCGCGCTAACACTGGCAATATATGTTTGGTATTCTGTAAGACAATTTGACATTGCTGTTGCCTTAAATTGCCATTGATATTGTCGCCTGTGGGTTTTTTGATGCCGCGTTGTTATAAACAAAAATTTAAAAAGATTGAAAAAAACTAAAAATACAAAATAAAATATAAAAAAAGTACAAATAAAATGGAAAATCAAAAAATTTAAATTACCAACGCCAAAAAATTTAAAAAATTAGTACAAGAATTGGCATTAAATCCATCACTTGCCAGGGGATTGTGAGAAGGCAGTGTTCCTATTAATTTTAAGGAACAATGACTCACCAAATAGAGGGAACCAGTGATGGATGATAAAAGGTTGAGTATGTAGTTCAATACATGTTTGACAAAATTCTTTTTTCACATTTGGCGCGACTTAAAATTTAAAGGAAAAAAAAAGATGGTAAAAAACAAAATGGAATGCAAAACTACTGGAGGCGGCATATTTAAACAACTTATAGGTGCCACTATAGGTTAGTAGGTAGTGTACTAGGTTATCAGTCTGTGGGTTCAATTCCCAACAAAGATCTTGGCAGTTGTCGCCATAAAAAAATAAAAATTGATTGTCGATGAGGCTTAAGGCACAGTTACTGGTCGCTGTGCTGCCTTATATGACACTTAATTTCCGATAACATTGGCCTTCTAGAAATGAAAGCTGCCCCGGTAGGCTAGTAGGTAGTGCACTTAACCTACCAATCTAGGGGTGATTGTTGTCACTACGAAAGTAAGAGCTTGAAGGCTGTGTGACTATTCTGCTACTTTCACCACCTTTCTTATCTCTTCTTGATCCCTTTTCTAAAGAATGTAGCACGGTTGTGACTTAATAGGCATTGTCGCATGAAGTCCTACTTCTCTTAAAAAAAAAAAAAAACTGAGCCTCTTGAAAGAAGCTATGGCAAATCTGCTGAACATTTTGATTTTAATTTATTTTGATTTTTAATTTAGTTTAGGTTCAATTTAATACAGATTTTATTTAATAAGGAAAGAAAAAGGTTGAATAATAAAAAAAATACAGACGTTATTTTTTTTCACACAGTTTATATTTTCTTCAGAACAATTTTATCAAACATCGTACACAAATGAATCAGCCGCCTCAAATATTAGATATGTGTGATATATATTATTATAAATTATGATCGATGAACTGGCAACGTCGTCATAAGACTGTGAAGTTAGCATTGATGTTGTGTTAAATTGATGTTGCCTTAAATTCGACGACGATGTTGCCGTCGCCAAACAGAATATGGGTGATTATGAGAGGCCTATATGTAACAAGTTTGTTTCTTTACTTTCTAATTGAAAATGGGCGTCATCACTAAAGATAATATTAATAATAAATGCTTTAATTTCATTCAGTTTTTCAAACATCCATTTCATAAACGTTCGAATGGTTTATCGGCTTGAGCTCTTGAACGAAGTGAACTTTATAGGCGTTGTTGGAATGAAGATATTTATGCAAAATTGTATGCGAGATACCTCTAGTGATACCCGGTTGTTGCAAACGGCGACGAGTTGAAGTTCCAGCTTCATTTTTAACACTTTGCTGTATAGCAGCCATGTTGACATCACTACGAGCGTATTGTTTTGAATACGAACGCTTACGTACATAATGTACAGCGATCTCAGAAGAAGCCTAATTTCAAGACAAAATCTGCTCGAATTTTACAAAATGATGCAGTGAAATTTTCACCATTTTGATTGCAAATTTTAACATTTAAAAGACTTTGCTCAAGAGTGCACTGTTCATTGTTTAAATTTTCCAACTTTTTACTAAAAAAGTGTTAAAGAATGATAACTTAGTTTTTGATATTTAAACATTTTACAATTCACTACCTCTTCTCAAATTTGCCCACCCACTATTACAGATATTTTATTTCTATTTTCTGGTTCTATGTGTTGATTTGAATTTTAAAATTTTTATTAACCCTTTTTTTCAGCTAATTATTAACATTTGGTATAATAATCTTTTAAATTCTTTTGAAATTCTGCACCCTACTTCTACAAATGAAAATATTGTTTTAATGTTTGTCGATCAGTCCCTAGAAATTTTCAAGGTGTCACACTGCAGCCGCTAAAAAAAATGCTGAAAATTAAAATGTGTCCGGAAAGCAACTGTGATGATGTAAAACTATGTTTCATATAGCAGCAAATTAACAGAAATATAAAACTTTTAATTACAAAAATTATGCTTAAGGTAGCCCATATATTGTACATTACCTTTGTAATGATCAGGCAAGGATGTCAAATAGTTAAGAAAATCGAATTCCAAATTTAATTTTTAACATTTGCTGTTAAAGTTTGTATTTTACATTAATGAAAATTTACATTCTTGTACTCTCTCTTTCTCTCTGTCTCTCTCTCGTAGCAAAGTGCAGAAATACTTTGATTTCAGTATGAGATTGTGCAGATTTTTTATTGCTCTCAAAAACATCCTGCTCATTTGTTGTTTTTCTGTTGACTGTTTAATTTTAACATGGTTTGAATGGAAACAATAATTTTCTTATTTTTTACAGAGAATATAAAAGTGCATTAAAGCAGAAGAATGCATTTTGCATTTGTAAATTGCAACTGCAGTTGTTGTGTGTGGCCTACCAAAATATTGTATAAAATTATTTTAACTTTAGGGTGCTGAGTCGTTTCAAAACTCAAATAATACAGTGTGGCAAGCACACACATACTTAAGCATTACAAAGAAACAAATTATTACGTACGTTAGCTATTTAACACTTCCTCGCCAGCATGTGTCTGTCATTTTAAGGATTTAGAAAGAAAATTTTCCTTCTTCCTTTTGTACACAAATTTTTTTTTTTATATGGATACAAGTGAGTATTTTTCTGGATTTTCTTGTGTATGTTTGTATATTTGTATTGTTGCTTTTTTGTTGCATTCTTTATTGCCTTTTGTGGCAAATGCAGATTTTCGGTTATTACCAAAAACTAACCACGTTTTGTGGTATTGAAGTTGTGTGGAATAATATTGGTAGGCCATAAGTTGTGTTGTTATGTTTACTTTGATTTTCCACAAATAATACTAATTTTTTTTGTTTTTTATATATATATATAAATTTTCCATAAATTTTTTTCTTTTTCATTGTAGCAGCAGAGATTTATTTTTTCCTTGAAATTAAAATGTAGATGTCTTTGTTAAATCATATAAATAAAGTTTTATGCAATTAAACAAAATGTATATTTTTAGGTAAATTTTATAAGATATTTTTTGTGTTTTTATATTTATTTGTTGTTGTGACTTTATACAATCAAATCAACATGTTAATTTCTTTATTATTTTTTACCTTTTTACAATTTGAAAAATAATTAAACAAAGTTAAGCACAAAGATATCTGTTCTTGTTGGTAAAATATATTTCTATATATACATGTGAATATATACATAGGTATATGTGTGTATATGTTTAATTCTTATATTTATTTTAATGATTTATTTTTTCTGATTTTGTTTCAATTTATTGAAGCATTTTAATTGACATGCATTTATTTTATTGACAATTGCAATATACATATATTTGATTTTTGAGAAATTTAGTTTTTATTAGTCGTATCTATTTATTTTTATTGGTTTTCCATTCAATATCACAAGTCAGATTCAACAAAAAAAATAAAGTTAATGAAATCATTGATTAGAGATTGAAGAGCACAAAGTAATTCTTTTAATTATTATTTTAGACAGATAAAAATAAAATTAAAGTAAAATTGTAAATAATTGTTACGTTTATACCTTTTATAAATGTTTTGCTGTGATTTCTTTATTGCAAAATAAATAACACCAGCTTTTAGAGTTTTTAAATTAATAACAATTATATTTACTTTAACTACACAAAGTTGACACTTCAGAACAATTTATTTAAAATGCACATCTTTACTTGATGAGGTTTAATTTTACACTGATTGGTTATCAACTTAGACGCTGCCCTATTTATATTTGTCAATTTAAAGTCTAGAAGATTTAGGAATCTCCTACTCCCTTTGTATCACATTTTGTTGTTCTATGTTGTTTATTCGATGTATAGGTGCCTAAATGTGTGTATGCCTCTTTGTTTTTGTTTTTATCCTGATAAGGTTTCTGCTTTGGATTTATTTCAATTGATTTGTTGTTGTCTTTTGTAGAAAAGGGTTTCTTAGAAAACTATGCAGATGGTAAACAACATGTATGTTTGCGGTTGTAAAATTAGTTTTTGTCTTGCGCGTTTAGATGGTAAATAGCATACATGTATTTTGTTTTTTTTTTTTTTTAAATGATTTTATCCCTTCCAACATCTACAGAAAGCTTTCTATAACCTCATTTGACCCCTTAGAAATCCCCAAATATTACTTGCCAGTTGCAGGTTTTGCCTCACCTATGACCGATTACTCTGCTTCATCATTGGCAGTAGCGTATTTGTGGGTCTATTTGGGGAGAGCTAAAGCATTTCCATATTACAATTTTACTTCCTTATCTTCATCGGAAATGTTTTATATTTCTGAAATTTGTTATAAATCTTAATATGCTTTTATGGTATGATAATTAATATTATATTCGGTTAAATATTTTTCCAACATACAGGCAAACATTGTTTTCTGAAGTATAAGAATTTCTTCACTCCATAAATACTACAACTGATCACTTTACTCTTTCTACTAATGACACTGCAAAGATAACTATTGATTGGCTGGTGGCTCTCAAAGGAGCGGGCTAACTCCTTTATGTTGCCAATGTTTTATCATGCAAAGCAAAGTATGCTTTCAGTTGGTAAATCAGAAATTTTTCGGTCCCATAATTTCTCGATTTGGTGATGTCAATTGGGCGCCTCGTTTTTGTGATTTATCGCCGCTAGATTATTTTATCTGGGGGCATTTGAAAGACCGTGAACAATTTACAAACAAATGACGCTCTGAGAAATGATAACAAGGTAAGCGAAGTTTTGTTGCAAAATATGTTTTAAAATCTTGTAAAAAGAGCAGGCGTCTGCTCACGTGCTAGAGGTGGACATTTGCCCAACATCATATTCCTTTATTAATGTCTATATTTGAAATTCAATTTACTTCCTAACCTTAAATTTGTATTCCTACTGTAATTCGTTTTATAATTGAAAAGGCTCTAAATTCTAAATATACCGTTATTAAGTCCCATAGTTCTACTTCACACTTGTATCAACAAAACTGGAGTTGTCAAAAGAAATTTCATGTGTAAGCCAATTTACTTTCTAACTTCAAATATGCCCACCGACACTTTATTAGTTATTGTTTTTGTAATGCAGTATTTTCTGGATCGCTACGTTCAGACGCAACATTCTTGGGCCCTACTTTCTTTAGATTGGCTTAAGTGTAAACATCATCCTTTTAACTTATTACATTCTTAAACGCCTGCGAGGAGTATTTGTAAAATACCAATATCTAGATTATTTATTTACACGGTGTTCACACATACACAACGTAAGGTTGTCTTAGATTATTTGGATAGACGGTGTTCACACATATTTTATTTTTCGCTCTATAAGTCATCATATACATTTGTTCCTGGTACCTGCAATGATTGCAATTTTTGAAGTTTTTCATACTTTTTCCTTCACAGCTCAGTAAATGTTGTTCCAGTAACAATTATTGTGAAGGAAGGAAATTAATGGCTGCTTAAGGCTTCCTTTTAAGAAACTGGTAAACCGAAATAAATGAATTAAACTACTTAGTGGATTAAGCGAAGAAACTATGCTTCTGTTTCAATTATTAAATTTTATTACTTTAATAAAAATACTGATCGAAATGTGAGCGCTCTAAAAACGCAGTGCGTTTAAAAAAAGTTTCGACTTCTTCACTAAAACTTAAAAATCTAAAAAAATATATTTTTTATTTCTTAGTTTGGATCGAAGGTTGTGATTTAAGAAAATGTTTCTTTTATAAACAGTATTTAAATTATATAAAAATGTCCTTTTCAACAATATACTCGACTAGTAGTCGATAAAACTTTTAGAGTGAGTTTATTAAAAATAAATTCAACAAAAATTAAAATAAAAAAAAAGAAACTTTAACTTAACAACATAATTTATTAACATTGTTATTGAGAGAAAAGCCACAGTAGTGAGAAAACAAGTTAAATTCATTTTACGCCTCTAACCAAAGAAAACTCCAAAGCCACTCGGTGTGAACGCATAAACAGGCCCACTTCAAAATGTCAACAACGTGCAAACGATTTAAAAACAGAGAAAAATATGACAGACCAGTAAAAATTATATACACTTTTAACCCAACACATACCCACATATACATCTACACACGCACACACATATATACATACACATGTATACAGGCAATACAACAAGCAAATAAACTGCCAAAGAAAAGTGTAGAACAAAATAGCAGTGGAAATTATGGCAAAACCAAAAATCAGCAACCGTATGTGGTCGAGTAAGCGAAAAGTACATGTAAAAACAACAATAACAACAACACGAATAATATATATATATATATATATATATATATTTGAATGAATATTAAACATGTAAAACAATATAAAAAATTTAACGTAAAAACAAGAGAAAAACAAACAAAAACAAAAGCACGAGTACAAAATGAAAACAAACATATGTTGAAGACAATACAATAACAAGAAAAACAATGAAAATGTAAAAACAAAATTAATACAATAGCTGCAAAAACAACGACAACGACAACAACAATTAAAACAACACTTTTGGGGTTGTCAGGAACCACAAAAGTTGTTGCTTCATCATGTTGATCAGGTCAGCTAACAAAAACAACAACAAATACAACAATAATATTTGATGTATAGTCATCATCATCATCACCGTTAACGTCACCGTCATCGTTATCATCATCATAATTATGTTTTCGTGCTTTACAAAAAAAAAATAAAAAAATAAATAAAAAATAAAATAAAATATTTTATCGTCTTTTACCACTGCCACCACTACAAACACCATCATCATCATCAACAACATCGGCAACAATGTCAACGTCTCGTATTGACACACTGGAAAACAAAAACCTCGGCTCAGGATAAGGAACAAATTCCTGCAAGTTACGTGAGGAAATGCATTTGGCCAGTTGCACGGTTTCCTGTTTTTCCTGCCTTTTTTTTATTTTTGTTTGCATTTTTTTTTTTCCTTTTTTAATTTTATGTTTTTTTATTTTATTCTGTCGAATTGGTATTGTTATTTGTTGGAGTCTGTCTGTTTTAAAGTCAACAACAATATAGTGAAAATTACATTAACACATCATCCTTCTTGTAATTTCACATATTTGTGTTTGTGTGAGCAACAGTGAGTTTGCAAGATGAATTATTGCTAATGAAATTAAAGTGCATTAAAATGTTAGAAAAAGGCATAACAGGCTAAATATTGGATTGGGAAGGGCAAGTTATAAACATGCGTCTCTTGTTCGAAAATAATCTTTCGCGTAGTATTTTAATTGTAAAAGTTTCTAGGGGTAAATATTTGTTTACCCCAAACACGCTTAAACAATTCGAACCAACTTTAGTGAAATTTGGATCACGAGCAGTTTTCTCTACGAATAATCAAGCAGGATGCATATTTTCAGCACTTTGAATCGGTGAATCGGAAAAAGCCTTTAATGGTTAGAAAATGAAGTCATACTTTCAGGTCATATGAAGAAGTCAACATCAGATATTTGTACAATTCCCTTTTTTTTTTCTTTTAAGTTGAAATATAGGGGCCAAAAAAGGCAGAGTGATTTACTGGCCATAATTGCTTATTAAAAATTACAACTTCCATAAAAATTATTGTACATCGCTTGTCACTTAACTTTTATAACAAACGGTTTCTATTTGAAAAGAGGATACATCCATTTAGAGGATCTTTAAATCGGCTGTTATTGAATTCTTTATAACTACCGTAGTTACATTTTCGATAGCATTTCCCCTTCTTGTGACTATCTGATATTATAAACTTTAAAAAAGAAGCAAATTAATTTTCAGCTCTTCGGTATTTTTATGTGTTAGTGTCTGCAAAACAGTAATTTTGAAACCGATATTGAAGTTGTCCATGCAACATATTAATTAATCAAATTAAATTAAAAAAAGTGTTTTCAGTATAGTTTTTTTTTTTTTTTTTAAAGAGAAGTAGCACTTCAGGCAACAATGCCTATTTAGTCAAGTACCGTGCTACCTTCTTTAGGAAAGGGATAGAGAAGAGAAAGGTGGTGAAAGTAGAAGGATAGTCGGAAATTAACTGCCGTGACTATGCCTTCACCGCTGAGCAGTCCCACCAACAGCCAATTTTTAATTTTGTAGTGAAAAAAACCAAGGTCTTCGTTGGAAATCGAACCCACAACCCCCATACTGACAAGCTAGTACACTACCTACTAGCCTACAGGGGCACCTTCCCAATAATTTAGGTAATTTTTTATATAAATGTTAATATTTGCATACATAAAACTATGATCACATTAGTCTTTTTGCTCGGACCCCTACTCTTGCAATGCATTGTTCCTAGGAAATTAGGTTATGGGAAGGAGGAAAGAGGGAGTAGTGTTTGTGGACATTGGACTTGAATTTTTCCTCATTGAAAGTGACAGGAAAGATCTCTGGAGGAAGAGTATTCCGTATACGAACTATTCTGCTAAAAAATTAATTTTCCCTCTAACGTGTAGTGCGATTTACTGGCCAATCGATCACAAATGGATGCGAAAATCGAGTCAAACGCAAAATTGTAAGAGTTTTGAGAACAAGTTCTCTAATTTCGTTAGATCACTTAGCCTTGTAGTAACGATAAAACAGCGAAATACAACCTACATTGGGTCAATGCTCTAGGGAATTGATAGAGTTGAATACTTGTTCGTCCCCAATGAGCTTTAGCCCTCTCCTATACACGGTCGAGCAACTACTGGAGCGCCGGCCCACCAAACATGAGAGTTGTATTTCATCTTTGGACGGATATAGGTGGTATAAATAGTACGATCGGATGGAGTTAAGTATCTCTTACACCATTTTAAAAAAACGAGGCATTTAAAAGCTTCTTTAGAAGCCTGAAAAATGTGTTTACTCCATCGATCTTCACAATGAATCTTCATACCAAAAACATTAAGAGCTTCCGATTCCGTAATACCTATATCAACCATAGTAACAGGTGCAGCACCATTTCAGAACACAGATCTATGCGTAAGCATGCAACATTGTGTCTCACGGGCATTAAAATCGACTGTATTCGCAGGACCCCATTTGGAGATCGCCGCGAGATTGTGATTGAGCGTTTCATTCACCTCCAACTAGTTGGGTCTATTACTAAATGAATACGAATGACAAATGGCTTTCAGTTTTATGGTTTCCCCATTGTCATTAAGGCATGATATCGCCAGAGGATTTGTAAGATCGCTTAATATTCGAAGATAGTTTTCTTTTTAAATAACTATATTTACCACGATCCTTAACACGTTTACGATTAGTTTTCACTGGACTGGTATTATTTTAAGATATCAATATTTAATTGATATGATGATTGATATGAAAGTTAAATACCATATTACCAAACTGGTTTCATGATAGTTTCATTGCTTCTTAGTTTTCTGTTTAAATCGAGTTCTGATATTGGTTTTCTTTTAGCCTTTATGTGTCGTTTTCCGGTAAGTTGCTTTTCCAATGCTATTGTCAAATATTTAACAATAAGTTGTTTTGGAATGTGATGGCCGTTTAGAAACACTTGGGAATAATCTTGTTGTCTTAAAGAGATAGTGATATGCTCTGCCATTTTGCAAGGAGGTTAGTTAAAAAAAAAATTTTACACCAAATAGGTCTCAGTCGTTAATTTGAACAATTCCAGCTTCAATTTACAAATATTTGATTTTTCATCTAAAATTTTTACAAAGAGGTACCTTTGAGAGAGATGATTCTTAAAAAATAAATAAAACCTAGCAGGCAGAATTTTTTCTATTTTTACAAAGTAAGCCAACGTACCATAGCCTGTCGAAGGCTTATTGAATACCAAGAAAAATGCCAGAACCATATCGTTTATTCTCCAAGGTATCAGTTATTACATATGTTTATGATCTGGTAAATTGTATCTATAATATATAAACAAAGAGCTTATGACGAAAGCCAACCTTATAATCTGGAATGATCTGTTTGTTATCTAATGCTGGCAACAATTTTTGTAAAATTCTTTTTTCAAAATTTTGTAAGAATATTAGGTGCCCCTGTATGCTAGTAGATAGCTTGTCAGTCTGGGGGGTGTGGTTTTGATTCCTAATGAAATCTTTGGTTTTTTTTACTACAAAAAATAAAAAGTTGACTGTCGGTGGGGCTCCTCAGTGATGAAGGCATTATTATTTCGATGCAATATCGAAAATTATAAAAATTAGACTTCAATATTTAGAGGGGCTCCGATAGATAACTTCAATTGACTTATATGATCTTATCTGCTAAACCGTCATAGTTAAGAACCTAAAAATCATGTAGAATGTAGACTATAGCCAAACAAATATTTCAAATTAGTAATAAAAGGTGTCTCCATAGATGATTTCTTTATGATTTCAGATTTATTTCATATGCGATGATTATGCTTACCTAACTCGTTTAGAATCGATTTTTGGTTTTGCAAAAATTATATATTTTCACAACTTTTAGTGCACTTTCAGATTTTGTCATGAAGTTGCGTTTTCTGGAGAAGTTTTCAAATATTAAGATGTTTTTAAAAACTCCACTTTCTTTTATAAAAATTAAAATTTTTGCCCTAGGATCTTTTAGAACGACTCCAATTAGGAACATGTTATTTGAAGCAAATGTTTCGTCCATCGAAGAATATAGGGACTTCGGAACAACTAAGCTCTTTAAAACTATAATGTTCAATGACCAAAATCCTTTGTGCAAGGCCCTAACAAAAGCAATCAATCAAAAATACTTCTTCAAAATACCATCAACACTTAGACGAATAATACAATCATGTGAAAAATACAACAATAAACAACAATATCCGAACAAATTTCCTAACTGGCTCATCAACCCTATCACAATTAACACATCCCTAAGAGAACTAAAAAAATCCTCAACAAATACAGAAATATATCAACAAAGATTTCTTGAAATCCAATACCAGCTAAAAGACCAGAAATTCATTAAAGGGCTTTAGCATTGTTGATAAACACAAAACATTAATTAATTCAATTTTGCCAGAATACAGCACTAATTTTTCAGCTGAATTAATAGCAATTTACGAGTCTGTCAAATATGTTAAAGGACGCATGGGGAAATTTGCTATCTGCACTGACTCTCTCTCTCTCTCTCTCTCTGCACTGGATGCCATAAGGAACTGCAATAATGATCAGTTTTACACAAAAACCATAAGACAATTTATTATTGAAAGACAACCTGACATTAAACTCATCTCGATCCCAGGTCATTCTGGAATAAAGGGCAATGAGGCCTCTTGTAACTACACCTAACCTATTTTCGGACGATATTAAAACATTTATAAAACACAACACAAAAATTAACGACAATTGGGGGTTAACTACTGACTGGTACAGGAAAATTAACCCTAACAAAATTAACACCTACATGCTGCTCAAAAATATCAATCACAACCTGCTACCAAGAAGAGACCAAATTAAAATAATAAGACTAAGACTAGGTCACACTAGAATCACAAATGCTCATATGATTAATAAGAATATACCAAAGCATTGTCCTCTCTGTAGTTTGATTCCTATTGCCATTGACCATCTTTTATTTAGCTGTCCCCACATTAATACATTTAAAAAACTATGTTGTCTTAGTAATAACGAAATTACTCAACTAATGAACAGTACTATGATCGATGATAGCATTAAGACCCTTTCTAATTTTATAAAACAGTGTAACCTTTATAATTTAATTTAAAATTAATTATAATATTGAGGTTAAGACCATCGCTGTCATAGCTCTCCTCCATTACTCTTATAATTTACTTGTAAGTTTAATATGTTAATAAAAAAAAAAAAAAATTTTTTTTGTTTAATATTTTAAGGTTTTCGCAATTTAAGACTTTTTTCTTTTATGCGCTTTTTAATTTGTGGTCGACTAGCGAATTTCCATCAACATTTAGAATTTTTGTATTTACGTTTTTAAAGAAATTTTCTTTTCTTTTCTGTAATTTCTTAACGAAATATTAAAGTCTAATGTAAATTCAAATCTTAGGTGAATCTTTATTTTATTTTTTTTCTAAAATCTCATAAGTAAAATTTTGAATTTTCGAAAATTTTTTATTTAATTTCAATTTTTCTGTTCGAGCTTTGATTTTAGTCTGAAGTTTTAATTAAAGTGAGCAATTTCTATAGTTTGACTAGTAAGAAATTAACATTTTTAACTAACTCTTTTTTGCTTCATTCATTCGTTCTGGGAAATCTAATATTTTCGGAATTTTTTTCATAAGCTAAAGGAAACTTGCACATTTAGTGAAATAAGAGAGACAAGTATGTGATAAGTTTCATGTCACCGCCTGCCCTTTGGCCCTAATCTGACGTTGGTCTTATCACTGGGCGCCATCTTAGTAGCAATTTTCGAGTGCAAGGTAGCAGCCTCGTGCTCCTTATCCGATTTAATGCGCAACATTGGATGTTAAGCCTGCGTTAACATCTCTTCCAATAACCAGAACAATTGATTCCCGGTGGTACCAGTATGTGTGTATAAATGTACTGATGGGACTCCGAGAATCCTACGCATCTTTCAGTCCAAGTGACTGACGCCATCTTTTACCCTCGAAAGCACATACCAGCAAGGGGAAGAGATCCATCTGGACTGTGGAGGCGTAGAAATTTTAGCCCTTCTGATTTAATAGCTCTTTTATTTAAAAAATTATATACTAATGAAAGCAGACACATCTCAAATACTCGCTATTTATATTTACACTAGCTGACCCATTGAGAACAAATTTGTGAGATTGCACAGAAGAAATGCAAAAAAATAAGCTCGATGCCCACCGCAACTGTTTTAACAGCGGCAGTAATCGCGCCAAGGCTCATTGGAGGCACTTGGCGGACGAATTTATGTGGTGTGTGTATTTTTGAAGAAAACAACACTCAATATTTACGTAAATGCGATACCATATAATACCAAAATACAGCGCACAAAAAAATTAAATGCATTAATGAATGAGTACACAAAAATTCATTCAAGTCGATCCAGTCGTGTACTTGCAGTGTAGTTGAATAATCTGGATACCGACTGCAACGCCACCTGCCGGGCTAATTTTTGAATGTAAACCATCCAAGGTGGCACCCAAACGCATGTAAACAAAAAATTTAATCAGTGACATACACAGGTCCAGTAGAATTATATATATAAAGAAGATTTGTATGGGAGGTAACACGCGTCTTTATCAAATCCCGCCTATATTTGCAGCAGCACTTAAAAAACCGACGTACAAAATTTTGCTCAAATACCGTTTTCAGGAGCAGAAACAATAGATTTTTAATTTGTGGTTTGTATGGGAGGTACCATGCCCCTATGTCTAATTGGACCTAATTGTAAATCTGAACCATCTGGGGCGCCACCCAAACGCATACAAAAATATTTATGCAAATCGGTCCAGCCGTTAAGGAGGAGTTCAGTCACAAAACACGTACAGTAGAATTATATATATAAAGATAATATCAATATTATACTTCAATCCAGGTAATAGCCCACAGTAATAAAAATATTCAAGCTTATGATTTGAATATAAACCTTATCTTATTGGACAAGAACGTAATTTTACTATTTTAGCCACTGTCTGAAAAAAAATGGCTCCAAATAAATAAAGAAAATTAAAGGCAATAAAAATGAACATGCAACAGCATGCACATTAAACGCATGTTGCAACACTTTATAAATTATGTACACTTAAAAGTCTTAGGCAAATTATTAAATATTGTTTAATAATTTTCTTAAGAAAATATTATATTTCGGTTTAAGTTTGTTAAGTATTTAAGAATATAAATTTTTTAAGAAAGAAAATTTATTTACAAATTTTAGCAAAATATTAACGATTGATTAATAATATTTCTCGTATTATCTTTTGTAACACTAGCTGGCTAAAGAGATGAGTTTAGAGAGAAAAAAAACAACTTTCAGACAAATAGATATTAAATTTCCATGATTATGCTCACAAGCTCGGAATTATCTTTTCACACATTTAACGCAGGCACTGGATATAGGTAAAATATTTATGAATCACTCTGCAAAGATTAAAACAAATTTTTTTCCGACTGAATATTTCTCTCAGTTCACTTTCTTTGTTTTTTGAAAGAGTTTAAAAAAAGCAAATAACTGTTCAGACGATAACTTCAGTGGTCTATGTTATTGAAAATTTACATTTTTATTTTAAAAAGTTATTTTCTGACGTCATTAAAAAACTTTTTTTTTACAAAATCCTGAAATTTTTATGTGCTTTCAAACACGACAACTTTTTCTTTGAGTGTATCACATTACAGACAATGAACAGCAAGTGCTGTTATTATTGTTTCACAGGTTAACAGATAAACTTTCAATGTTTGCAACTTCCGTTTTAATGAAAAAAGGGCACAGATTTTATTCAGTTTATCCTGTTGTTTCGTTTTATATTTATTTTTTTCATTGTGTTTTTCGTATTATTTTTCTTTTTGTTGTCTTCCAACAATGTCCTTGTGTAGAGGAGCATTTTTTAATTTTGTTCACTTTAACGCCAGGCCGTATGTTTTCTTTGATTTTTCGGTTTAATTTCGTGGCAAAATAAACTACAACAAATAACGAGAATATAAATACACAGTCATTGTCGTGATAAAGATGAGATGCAGCAAATGATGAAACTGCTGGTTTTACTGCATATGCTGCTGTTCTGTGGATGATGATGATGCTTACGGTGAGGCATGCTGTTGTTATCCTGCATGTAAATGTGGCCAGTTTTCAATGGTCATCTTAATATGCACTTGTCGTTTACGACTATTGCGTATGCAGTTTTTGTTTCTTATTTTTTTTTTTGTTTTTTAGTTTGTTTTGTCTTTATTTTATTGGTCTGGTATTTGGGTAACATCATCGTCATCATCCGCTCAATAGCTATTGCACACAAGTTATTTGGTAGTTCGGTTGATTCGTGGGCTGGCTGAGTGTTTGGTCGATTATACGAGTCCTGATGCATTATTTTGGTGCTTAACACTTGGTCATGGGTTTTTTGTTTTTCGATTTCAATTTTTTATCCTGGCTTTGTTGTTTTCCTGTAAGATTTTTGCATAAAGTTTTTGTTGAGAATGTTTTTTTCGGTTTTTCTCCCCCATTAATATCGCGGCTGCTAAATTCATACATAAAAAAGCTGGGAAGAAAATGTGGTTATTTAAAAAGTGCAAACAATGCTATTGTGTTAATTCAGATTTTATTTATATTTTTTTTGTTTTGCGTTCGTTTGTGTTGTTCATAAAGAGGGGCTTGTTTGTCACTTTGGTTCTTGTGGTTTCACATACGAAGTTGTACAATTACGTGTCCGAAAACATAAAATACGGGGTACATAAATAATATTTTTTTTTAAGTTTGTTTTTATTTCCCTGAATATCTTGTGGCCACAATTGTAATACGTTTAAAAAATAAAACAAAAAATTAAAATAAAAAACTGAAGCTAAAATTAAATAAAATTGAAGTTAATCGTTTTTATTATTTAGAGTGATTGCTGACGTATTTAGTTAAAAAGTGAGTAATAAAAAGTAGAAAAACAAAAAATAAATGTAAAACAAAAGCATTAATTAATTAAGAAGAAGACAAGGAAGTGAATTTAATAATGTCTGTACGTCAATAATAACGATAAATATTGAAGACTCTGAATAACTTAAATTATGAACTCGTACTACTGTTAAGATCTAAATAAAATATTATAAAAAAATGCAAACATTTTTTTAAAGAATGATTAGGTGAAGATTCCAAAAATAAAATTCTAAATTTCACTGAAGACAAAATTTTAAAAAAACTGACCATCAGGAATTTAACATTTTTTTTTAATTTTACATAACTTTAAAAAATTGCAAATTTAAAAAAAAGGATTTTTAAATTTCTTTAAAAATCTTTATATTCACAAAAAATTATAAACTTATTAAATGAAAACATTTTTCTTAAAGAACTTCAAAAATTCTCATATTATCAAAAGCTACTGCCAAGATGATCGGAATTAAACCAAATATTCCCTTAAATTTTTGTTTTTCATTAAAAGAATATAAAATAATTAGAAAATTTTTTTTATATTTATAAAAATCACAATTAAAAAATTCAAATATTCAAAACCACATGAACACCCTGTAATTTCTAATTTAATACTTTTTGTTGTCTAGAATAAAAAAATAAATATTCTGTGTAGTTTTGAATGGAGTGTTTGTGCAAAAAATAAGGCCATTTATGTGTCCCTATATATAGTGATACATGGGAACACCCTTTATATTTTTGTTTGTTTTTTATTACTATTTGTTATTGAAAGCTTAAGTCACACCAAATTTATAAATATTCATGTGGGCTTTAGTTTAGTTTTAATATAAAAATAATATTTATTATATAGGGACACTCTTTATTTAGAAAAATTATATTTTTTAAAATGCAATAAATTCGTAAGAGAGCTGGCAATGAATCGTTCACTTTTGAATTAATACGCGAATCCTTCATGTATTGAATTAGCGAACTTTGATTAAATACTTTTCGAACAAAATAAAAGAATTGACTAAAAATTGGAGCAAATTCATATGAAATTTAGTAAAAAAAAATTGCAACTCCTTTCGAATTTAAATAAATTTTTCAAATTAATTGCAATTTGTTTTCAATTGAAATGAATTTGAATTTAAATTAAATCGATTTTAAATTATTTCAAATAAATTAGAAGAAAATAATAAGCAGTTCATTAATAACTTATTGAAATTTAATTGGTTGATATTGGAATTGATTTGTTAAGTAAATATGCAGGAAATATCACCATCGTTTAGTTATTTAAATAATTTTTTCTAGTAACTTTGAAAATTATAAAAAGTAATTTTACTTTAAAAAATAATAGTTTACCAATTCGCCTGTATTTTTCTCTCTGTACCTTCAAAACCCAGTTAATATAGAACCGATTTTGAAAAACTAAAAATACTCCAATTGAGAAGTAATGCTAACGAATAGATCTATTAACGAATCATTCTTTTTGATTCGTTCCGAATTAGCTAAATTTTTAATTAATTTTTTTCACAATAAAAAGTAATGGAATGAAATTTAATTCAATTCAAACGAATTAAACTTAAGAATTACACCATTTCCCTTAAAATTTGTTAAGTTTTGTAATAGTTTTGTATTATAGAATACATTTTCCATTCTCTTTATTAATTTAATTGTTCATCTATATCATCATAAGCAGAAAAGCAAAAGAAGAAAATTTGCCTTAAAAAGTCTTTAGAAGAAGAAATACATAATTTATTCTGATAAGTGTTCTACATTACTTTTTTTTGTTGTATTTTACAAGTGTAAATAATAAAAGAAACAAATGAAATTTGAAATTTATTTAAATAAATTACAACAATACAATAGTGTGTCAAAATATTTTAAATATCTAAAAGTTAGTTTTGGCGGTTATAAAATTAATAACTCTTTGTGATACCTTAACGTCTACTCAATATTAAGTTTACGTTATCACTTTGTAAATCATACGTTTGATGCCAAGAATGTAAATGCTACACTATTTTTCACCTTTAATCTTCGCAAAGCTAGTGGAGAACTATTTAGCACAAACAAAAAAATTCAGAATTTATTAAGAACTTAAAACAAAAATCAACTCAAAGCCGAACTAATTAATTGAATTTTTAAAGTTCAGCTTAAGTTCGAAAAAAACAAAGAAATAAATATTATTTATTTAATTATTAATGTTCAAAAGCTGTATATCAGGGTGTCCAATGGGAAGGTATACTACTTTGTTTCGCTGCCATTTGGGTAAACATTAGTCTTAACAGTTCATATTTGTTAATCGTGAATTAGACACGTGTGTAATTTATTACTAAACAATATTCGACAAACCAACGTGTTTTAATCATTAAAATATTAAATCAAAATCAATTATCGATTACTGTGACGATGAGAAAGTTACTTGAAAATTTTGGGAGAAACAACGTGCGAACAAAACGCACTATTTTTCATGTAGTGAATGATTTCGAAGAAAGAGGGTCTGTAGGTGACAGGCCCAAGCAGGAACCACAACGTACTGCAAAATCGCCTGAAAACCTTTCTCAAGAAAGTGCTCAAAACAATCCAGCAAACTCCATTCGCTGCCGTGGTCAGGAGCCTGGTTTTCAAACAACATCTTTGGCCACAATTTTGCACAAGGATTCAGTTGACACAAGAACTTCTTCCACAAAACCATTTGCACCGCCGTACTTAGGGTTAGGATGTTAGAGCACGCCTATGATATCCACGATTTTCATTAAAAAACCATAATTAGTGACGAGGTAAATTTTCATTTGAATGAATATGTAAATAAACAGAATAGTCGATTCTGCCGAAAGGGAAGTCCTCATATTCAACAATCACCTTTCCATCCACTGAAAATGACAGTCTGGTTTGCATTTGGACAGAAGGAATCATTGGATCTTACTTCTTTAAGAATGCAAATGGCGTAACGGTAACTGTGAATGGGAAGCGATGTCGTGATACGATTGAAAACTTTTTACCGCCACAACTGCATGTTTTGGGTTTGATTAACATGTGGTATCAATGAGACGGGATCACATCGCATACAGCCTGAATTATAATAGAATTACTGCGAGACCTCTTTCCACAATAAGTTATTTCAAGAAATGGTGATGTTGAATGGTCTCCACGGTCGTCTGATTTGACTGCTCAGGACTTCCAATAAACCAGAAATGCCTGGGCAGCTCAAACAAAATATTCGTGATGAAATAAAGGAAATACCACTTGAAATGGGTGAGTATGTAATGAAAATTGTGCTCAAAAGGCTCGCTCAGGCTCTCATATTGTGTTCGATAAATAATTGTCGACATTAAATAAAACATTTATCAATATAGAAACCATTCTCTTTTATTTAATCAAAAATAATAAACAAATAAAGTGGTATACCTTCCCGGCGGACATCCTGTTTTTAGAGTTTAGAAAAGTCGTATCGATAAACACAGTTCAGACGGCAGATAACAAAAAAACACTCTTTCCCATGTTGGCGGTTAAAAATTCAATCATTTTATTTAAAAAAAACCAAATAAGCTATTCGATATAAACCTGCGCTTTCTTTATTAACAAAGAATTTAATTTACATTTATTTTTTGCTTATTCGTTTAACAGTTATTAAACATAAACGCAGAAGTTATAGTAGCCACTACCACTTATACGCTGCCACTAACGCAACCGCAATAAATTGAATTAATTTTTGTAACGTACAAATTTATCACCTCTCCCAAAAAATATAAATTATCATCATCATCATAATGGCTTTTTCAACAAGAAGTTTGTTTTCTAAAAAAAAAATAAAAAAAAATAAGATGATTAACATTTTTATTGTATTACTTAGAGAAAAGTTCAGCAATTATGGATGAAAAATGATATCTGGCACGACCAGGCAGACAGATATCGATTCTTTGATCAAAGTTTTTAACTTTTTTTTGGCAAAATGGCGGTCCTATTTCGGTAATCATATTACGGATTTTGAGTTTTAAGGCTGAAATTATTTCGAATGGCTCCATATACACTCTGTCCTTAACATACCTTACAAAAAATAATCCAGTAGTGTCCTATTTCGTTAATCACATTACGGAGTTTTAAGGCTGAAATTGATTCGATTGGCTCCGTATTCGCTCTGTCCTTAACATACTCTACAAAAAAAAAATTGAGTGGTGTTAAATCACACCATCTGGTTGGCCACTTAACTGCTGCTCGTCGTGAAATTATGCGATCGGGAATTTTGGTATGCAATAAATTAATACTTTCATTGGCTGTGTGATATGTGGTACCGTCAGTGATATCACATGTCTGCGATATCCACCTCGTCAATAACAGACCAAAATTTAGTTAATAGCATCTTGCGATAGCGTGATCTATTGACCGTTACAACATTTCCAGCCTCATCTTCGAAAAAAAAAACGGTACAATTATGCCTCCAGAGCACATAGCACACCGTACAGTGACATATTGAGCATGCAAAGACTTCTTAATAATCGCTCTAGGATTTTCAGAAGCCCAAATGCGGCTACTTTCTTTGTTGACATACCTTGACACGTGAAAAAGGGCTTCGTATGAAAAAATGAATTCAGAAAAACCAACCGATTGTTTCTTAATGAATTGAACGAATCTACGGCGATGTGAGTGGTCGGTTGGCTTCAATTCCTGCACCAGTTCAACCCTGTAAGGCTTCAAAGTCAAATCCTTACGGAAAATTTGCCATGTGATGGTTTTTAATAACCCCAATTGTTTAGAATGTCGAGGAATTGACAAATTTGAATCTGCTTCAACACTATGGCTCACGGCTGTGATATTTTCAGTTGAACAACCCGCTCGAATATGCATTCGCACATTTTGTATCAAGCCTGTTAACCCAAATTTAATCACAAAATTCTTAATAGCGGTCTCAGAAGGACGATTATGTTGTCCGAAAATATCACGAATTTTACGAGTTAATAGTGGATGTTTATTATTTTAATGCGATTTTCGTACGAAACTAAATTCATTGTAACAATTGCCAATGCATCTACTACGAATAGGTCAAAAAACTAAATGTTGAAACTATCATGTTGTTGGTGTTGCTGCAATTAGAAGGCAAACTTCTTGTTAAAAAACCTGATACAACAATGAAAACAACGTAGCTAAAGTTAAGTATTAAAAATATAAATATTTTTATAAACAAAAACATGTTCACCATTACACCGGAAACGAAAAAATGTATGTACGAAAGAATATAAGAGAACACTGCTCAGGTCACAACATCATGCAAAGCTTAAGCTTGAAAAATATATAAGTAGAAGAATTATTTTTGATAAATTATAATAATGGAATTTCTTAAGAGATCTCTTTTCGTAAAATAATAAACTGTTGCTCTTTAGAATTGATAGTTTATGCAGCTTTAAGGTTTGAAAGGTATTTACAGCAACATTTTAATCCCTGTTTATGACTACGAAATCAGTGAGCTTCTCCAAATGGAACACATATTAAAACTATGAATTCAGTGTCGTCTTTCGAACTAATTTGAACTGATTTAATTTTATTTACAAATAGCAAAATAATAACAGGAGAAAAATTAAAAAAAAAAAGGGTATCGGATGCAGTAGCATTAGTGGTTAAGATTTTTATTAATAAACTACCAATCAACATAAAATATTAACAGCACCAACATTTATAATTATACATACAAACATACAAATTGAATTAGGTACGAGAAAATGCTATATCGTGAGATAGAGATGATGAACAACATAACACAAACGGAAAATTAAATTTTTCCTATACCAACAATTCGAAGTTAATGCACACCATATTGGTGTGGGGCTATGGTTGTATAACAGTGTGAATATGAAATTGCAGGCATAAATCGAGTGCAACATACACATTACATATACCCAATTTGGATAACTCTTTTTATTTCGACATGTGAAGCTAAATGTGTGTGAGATAATGCGTGTTTGTGTATGTGTGTGTGTGTGTGTAGTGCGTTTATTTAGTATAGTGTTATGATGTACTATAAAATTTGTTTTAATTGACGTTGTCGATTGTAAAAGCTTATTGAAAGCTGCATACAATCACTGCCAGTATGTGTATCAGAGTTAATGCGAGTGCACGTACAGTGAGTGACAATTAATCTCAGAATATATTTTATAAAATTAAATAATAATAATTGTTGTTTATCTTTAATAAATATCTTTTTTACTTATTAACGATCTTTTTTATATATTTTTTTCTTTTCGATATTTCGCTTTCCTTTTTTTTTCCTGAAGAAGCTTTCCAAAGGAAAGAAAAGAAAAAAATATATAAAAAAGATCGTTAAAAAGAAAAAAAAAGATATTTATTAAAGATAAATAAAAAAAGATCGTTTAAAAAAACTATAAAAATAATTGTTGTTATTAAAATTAATTTTTCCTGAAGAAGCTTTTCATAGGAAAGCGAAATATCAAAAAAATATATATTATTAAATTAATTAAAAAAGACCGTTAAAAAGAATAACAGATATTTATTAAAAAAACAAATTATTAACAAAAATATTTTATTCTTTCGCATTTAAATAAAAAAGCAAATAAGAATAAAATAATAATTAAAGTAGAAAATAAATTTCAGCGTCTGAAGTACTGCATCGAAATTTAGATAAAAAGCACTATTGATGATCATGAAAGTAGTAGCGAGATGGACATATAAATATGATCTTCCCACGATAAACTGCTTTAGTGTGTATTTTTCGTTGATGGGTTTTTTGGTGCAATTAAGCGAAATGTTTCTTGTTGTTAACTGAAAAATTATGACATAGAATTTTTTTTACAGAAAACTTGTGACATACAATTTTTACAAGGAGAAGATATGGCTGATGATATTTTTAAGAAAAATTTATGACTAATGAAATGTTTTTATAACAAAATCATGTGTTTTATACAAAAATATTTAGGTTCACACTTAATATGGTGACAGTATAGCTAAAAATTAATATTTGGTTTGAAAAATATTTCGGTTACGCCCAAATTGCAATGTGGGTCCACTAACAGCAATATTAATAGCCTTTATCATAATAATATGATTTGAGTGTAATCATAATATTTTGTGCTTTGCTTTTTGTCAACTTAACTGCTTTTTTCCTATTTGAGCTATCTGGTTGTTTGTTTTGATGTGCATGAAATTTCTTCATGTAAAAAATAAAATTTTTAATTTGAAATAAATAATTCATAATTTATCGGAATCATTTTCAATTTAAGCTATTTTAATTCGTTCTTGTTTCCTTTAAATAAATACTTCATGATATTGTCACAAAATATTTATTATTTATATTTATTTTCCTGATACAAATATGATCAGTCGCATCAACTGGTTGAGTTTAAAAAAATATCTTAGCAGCCATTGTTCGGATAATATTTTGCTAGGAACACCGGAGGATGTGGAGTATAGCCTTGCAACTTTATGTGAAAATATTAAACAAGCAGCTCAGCTTGCAACAACTAAACATCCGCAGACTACTTTAGGTCACATCTATTCTGCAGACATTGTTGATTGGCAACAACATAGATCGCCCCTGCAGAGGCAGAGACTTAGAGACTGCACAAAGCGGCTTAGAGACTTGCTAGCATTTGAAAAAACTACATCGTTTGAGAAATATCTGGAGGGCCTCGATGCTACACCTAACTCCAATTATTCTTTATGGCGTGCTACAAAAAACCTTAAAAGATCCGTTGAGTACAAGCCACCTCTACGTAATATCAGTGGAGATTGGGCAAGAAGGGACGCTGAAAAAGGCGACTTGTTTGCCGATTACTTGAAAGATGTATTCACCCCACACAAATGTACTGATAACGTTAATTTGCCGAGCGTAGTTGCATTACCACCTCGACCCTTAAAGTTTAGGTTGCGTGAGGTTCAAAAGTTAATTTCTGAAGTAAACCCGAAAAAATCTCCTGGTATGGACGGTATAAGTAACAGAATGTTGAAAGAGCTCCCCAGTATTGCAGTCAGAATCATGCTATTTATTTTTAATGCCACTTTACGGCTTGAATACTATCCTGACCACTGGAAGATTTCTAAAGTTAAAATGATTCCAAAACCGGGTAAAGACCTAACCAAAACCGAGTCATATAGACCCATAAGTCTATTACCAACTATTTCAAAGGTTTTCGAAAAGTTGCTTATGGATAAATTGTCTCCAATGCTAAGGGATAATGGGTGTATTCCAAACCATCAATTTGGTTTTAGAACTAGACATAGCACAATTGAACAAATCCATAGATTGGTTAAGGTGATAAGAAGGACTTTTGAAGAGAAGAAGTATTGTTCAGCTATTTTTATTGATGTTTCTCAGGCTTTTGACAAAGTTTGGCATGAAGGTCTATTTCTGAAACTGACCGCTCACTTGCCTTGTAATATAAGCAACCTACTGAAAAGCTACATAATTGGACGAAAATTTTCTGTTGTTGAAGGAGACTTCGTTAGTTTATCCAAACCAATTTCCTCAGGCGTACCACAAGGTAGCATTCTTGGACCAGTTTTATATTTGATATATACCTGCGATATGCCTGTAAGTGAAACTGTCCACACTTCTACGTTTGCTGATAATACAGCGTGTCTAAGTTTGCACGAAAACTCCTATCAAGCCTCCATAAATCTTCAGCAACATATAACTCAGTTGGAGTTGTGGTTAAGATTATGGAGAACTTAAGTGAACGTTCAAAAGTGCATTCATGTGACCTTCAACCTGCGAAGAGATAATTGTTGACCTGTTCGAATCAATAATCACATTGTTTCTCACCATAGTTATGTGAGATATCTTGGTATACATCTTGGTCGACGCCTTACATGGAAACCTCATATTGACTCAAAGCTAACACAAATGAAACTTAAGCTAACACAATTACGTTGGCTCATTGGCAGGAACTCGAAACTTAGCCTAGATTGTAAACTTCTAATTTACAAGAGTATTTTGAAACCAATGTGGTCTTACGGAATCCAAATTTGGGGCACTGCCTCAGCTTCAAATGTGGATAGAATGCAACGTGGACAGAATAAAATTTTACGGTTAATAACTTCCGCTCCATGGTACATCAGAAATGCAAACATACAGTGTGATTTAGACATACCGCTGGTGACTACAGAAATCATCAAATACGCAGGCAAATACTTGATGAAGCTTGAAGACCATCCTAATCCCCTTGCTCGCAATATCTTGGATTATAGTGGACGTAGCCGATTAAAAAAGAGGTATACCGCAGCTTTAATCCTCAATGCTACAGATGACAAAGTTGCAATATGAAAATGTAATATATTTCAAATATTTGTATTTGAATAAATGTTTTATGAGAATATCATAAAATGTTTATTTTTTAATAAATATTTTTTTTAATAAATATTTTGTGCACGAATTAAAATTACTTAAATTTTTTAATTTGTAAAGATGTATGTAAAAGGCCTTTCGGAAAATAACAGCTGGACTAATTTAATCCTACACCAAGACTGGTTATCATGTTTTATTATCAAAAGAATACTCGTTTAATGTAAAATTAGAGTTAGATGAAAAAACTTTATTTCCTTGATACATTAATTAACGTTTCTTTCGTAGATTATCATTTAAGTTCTCATTTTTGATTTTTACTTGTTTTCCTGATTTTCTTTTGTTTTGTTCTTTTAATTGCTTTTAAGAAAATATTTTTACGGATGCGTCTTGTTTAAGTTTTAAAAGAAAATGATTAAGTAATAAAGTAAACAACTGGGTATGCTATTTACTAAATGCGTAGTTTGCTAAGAAATCTTATGCACGCAAGACAACCACAACTTTCTAGTTACAAACTGCGTGGAAATTTTATACACGCAAAAGAACAACAATCGGGAAGAAACTTTATCAGGATAAAAACAAAAACAAACAAAACAAAGTACACACAGACCAACAGGCGTCAATACATTAAATGACTAACATAACAATAACAAAATGTGATCAAAAGGAGTAGAACATTTTTCTAGACCTCTAGTGGACAAAAATAAAAGGCAGCGTCTGAGTAGATAGTCAGTCAGTTAAAACACAAACCTCATGAAGTAAAGACTTGCAGCTTTGCAAAATTTTTCTGTAGTGCCAACTTAAAAATCTTACTTTGTGTGTAGTTAAAGTAAATAAAATTGAAATTAATTTATAAACTCTGAAATCTGGTGCTATTTTTTTTGCAATACATAACTCAACAACAACAAAACGTTTATAAAAGTTATCAACGTAACAATATTGTTTAGCAATCGAAAAAAAATGTCTTAATAAATTCCTTTCCGTAAGGACTTTTACAATTAAATTTGTTTAAATTCACTGTTCATTTATTTTAGCAAACACTGTTCAGTTCAAATGTATGAAAAATTTTGTTTTTATTTTCGGGTGCGTTTTAATGAATATTGAGGATTAAAGGAATTTGTGGATATTTATTGAATTATGTTTTCGGCGTCGATTTTGTAAAAGTCTATTCGTAATTTTTGTAGTAGCCATCAATATTGGCATCATCATTATCATGAGAGATGGACTTATATGTGAAAACAGATGCATGTTGCAGATTGTAGTATATTCAGCATAAATACAACAATAAAATCAATTCTCTTTTTTTGTTGTTGTTGTTGTTGTTTTTGTTGTATATATGTATAACAATAATGAATATTGTTTAAACTGTTGTATATAAAATTGCTACTGCTGCCACTACTTTTTAATGCTATTTGTTGTTGATGTTTCTGGTGGCGATGGCGGTAATGATGATGGCGATGATGGTGGTTTTTGGGTTATCGGTTGCCAGAGCAACACATCTGTTTAACTCATTCAATTGGCACAATTGGCGAGAACGATGATTTATTAAGTCATTAGCAGGGACAACAGTCGAAATAAATAATAATAACAACAACAAAAACTACAATATAAACAATAATAATATCATCAACCATTTTCATTATCATCATAAGTATGGACAACAAAAACAAAACACGTTTTGTTATTTATTTTATTATCTTTTGTTTTATTTAATGGATATAAAAAATACATTATTATCATCATCATCATCAGCAGCAGCATCATTAACAACATCATGAACATCATGATGATGTCTAGTGATAGTGGGCGTTTGCATTGTTAAACCACAAGGTTTGGTTGCCGCCGTTGTTAATGCAGCAGTTGAACAACTTGTAATTCTTATTGATGATTATTGTAAATGTATATCAATGTTGTTGCTGTTGCTGTTGTTGTTTGTGTGTATTGTGTAACTTTTTTTATTTCGCAGTTTTTGTTGGCAACAAAGGACATCCAACAACAACAACAACTATTGTGAAATGTTTAATTTTATACTTAATAATAAACTTTTATGGAGCGATTAAAGTTTTAAATCTCTTCATTTCTCTTTGCTTTTTTGTGTTGTTATTTTTGTTGTTGTTGTTTGCTTATTTTCAGATTCATAATCCGGTATAAAAAAATATAAATAAATTTTTAACAGAATTTCTTGTTTATTTGTGCTGCGGTTGGCTCTTTGATATGTTTCGCATCGAAATAAAAAAAAATACTTGTTCACATCCTTTATTTATATTTAATATCCTTTTTATGGAAATAAAGATGAAAATATTAAACAAAGCCACCAAAGCCACCAAAGCCACATCAGCTCATAACGAGGGCCGTTTTTTTGTGTAAAATATGAATTTTTTTTGTTGAATTTGATTTTTTTTTTTTATAAAAATCTCTTAGCCACAGTTAGTTGTTTTTGTAAAAAGGCACTATTTCTCGAAGAGTTAAATAATGCAAACTTTATCTATACATTTTATCGATATGTTAACAGTTTGAATAATTTTTTTAAAATATTGTTCAATAATGTTTTAATAAAAAATAAAAAACGCCGAACTAAAATCACGCCATTGTTATTATAACATACAGAATCGTTATTAGCTGCCTAATATTGTTTAACAGTTTTCTTAATAATTTTCAATATTTTAATAAAAAAATATAAGATTTGACGATTTAAAAGATAAGGCCGTGTATATCATATTGCTTTAACTTTGGGGATATCCATTAACTCAGCTCACGGGGCTGCCTTTATTTTATTTATTTTAAATATTTATAATTCTGTGTAATTTTCAGGTGTTTGAGCATAACAGCTGATAATAAAGGGAAACATAAAGCAAAATAGGTTAAATATAGGATCACCCTTTAAGTTTTCGTTTAGTTTTTTATTACTGAGTGTTACTGGGAGGTATTGTGATAAAAAAATATTTTAAATGGTTTATGCCTGCCAGTCATGGTTCAATAGACATGAGTGTGTAATATGCGCTCCCCCTCCCCTAATTTTTAAATTTATGAACTTTAAAAATTATTTTGCTTTTGCAAAGTCGACTCAGAAAAACCTGGAGCCTGCGTAAGAAATACAAAAATTAAATTAATAAAATATTATAGGCGAATCAAAAGCCTTCTCCTATTTTAAAGTCATATAAAAGAAAATTTATTTTTAGCTTAATTTCCTGAAGACCCAACTATAATATGCATAAGCTGGCAAAAATTTAAGGAAAAGTCCGTTTTCACAGACTTGCTTAAGCAAATCATTGAAGACTTTTAGGTGGCTATAATGTACTTACACGAATATAAAAATTATTACACACAGCTGGACATTTGTTTTATTCGCACTTTTGCAAAAAAATAATTTTTGTAAAAATAAATTTAATTTATTAAGAAAAAGATGTTTAATAATTATATTTTGTCCACTGCCTGATGGAGCTCCCATCATCATTTCTTTGCCGAAACATTCCCGTAGTAACTTCCATTTGTGTTTGCACTGAACGATTTTATAAAATTCATGTCAGTATGAAAATGAAAAACGCAAACAAAATTCTTCAAGGTACTGCATTTTTCTGCTACTTTTTCCCATACTTATTCCTTTGAATTGTCGTTAAAATAAAACGCCTCTCTTTTGTCGCATAAGCAATTCTATGTACGTTTTCTATTAAATTTATATAAAATATTTTTTTTTGCTTTCGTCCTGCATTGCAATTTGTTTACTAATGTACCTAAAACACCATTCAAAATTAGCTGTTTCCGTACGGAATGTGCAATCAGTTTCGTACTTTCCTTGAGCAATTGATATTTAACGAAACAGGGCGAAAAGTTTTGTTAAGTACATTATAGTTTCCCACATATGATTATTAGGTATTTGTACTGTTCTTTAAGTTGGTTTTAGCCAGGTTATGCATATTATAGTTGGGCCTTAAATTTTAGATAAAAGGCTTTTTCCTTTAAAGGAAGTTTTAAATTCTAATGGTAATAGAAAAAATAATAATTATTTTCTAAGTAATTTTATTATTTGTGCTTGATTCCTTTAAATAAATATTTCATGATATTCTCACGAAATATTTATTACAAAAATTTTTATTAAAAAAAAAAAATATTTCGTGAGAATATCATGAAATATTTATTTAAAGGAATCAAGCACAAATAATAAAATTACTTAGATTGAAAATGATTCCGATGAATAAATTACTTAATAATTATTTTCTTAATCTTAAAAATATAGCATAGTTGTGGCGTGAAGTCTTAAGCCAGAAAACTACACTTATATATCGAAATTATTCTTTTTACACACTAAAATTATGACAACAAAATTTTAAATATTTTTAAAAGATTTCTTAAATATTTTGTTTAAAAAAATTTTCCTTAAACTACCTGTGTCCAGCTATTTAGTCTAATAATATTTTGAAAAGCTTTCGTTATCTTGCTCAGTGATTTTATTCTCTGGAATATTAAAGAGAAAAATGTCAATTGTGATAACTTTTCCATTTCTGATTTAGTACTTCTTTTTAAAATATGAATTTTTTATAATCTATCACTCCTTTTACATGTGAGTCCGGTTAGAAGTTCAAATCTTTAGTGAATATCAATAATCTAAATTAAAATTATTAAAAACAGCAAGTTTTTGTATTTTTCACAAAGAAAAATTTCCAGTTTTCCACCAGAAACATATTTTTTTTTACATTTCAAAAATGTTTAATAATTTTAAGGAAAGAAGTTTCATAATCATGAAACTTCTTCTGTATAAAGAATAATTTCAATGCATTTTTATAATAACAAAATATTTAAGATCTAAAAAATTTGAAAAATATTTATAGTTTTTATAAAAAAATTATAAAATTTAAGAGAAATAACGCCCACTGTAAGTTAAAAAAAAATTTTTTTTAACGATTTTTTTTATTTATCTTTAATAAATATCTTTTTTTCTTTTTAACGATCTTTTTTATATATTTTTTTCTTTTCTATATTTCGCTTTCCTTTGGAAAGCTTCTTCAGGAAAAAATTTTTATAAAAATATCGAAAAGAAAAAAATATATAAAAAAGATCGTTAAAAAGAAAAAAATATATATTTATTAATTTTTAAAAATAAAATAGTTATGCTAAAGGTTAGTTGAAGGTGGGTAAATGACTTTGTTACAATTGTTAGTACAAAAAAATGGAGTCTTACTGGTGGTATTAATCAAGCAACACAATATAGAAGGCTGTTATTTCCTATAAATTAAGAGTCAGTTGTGGCTTTTTCAGTTGGTAGAATTCGCAGGTATTGTTATATTTTATATGATGTTTTCCATTCTTAATTAATTTTTTTAAGGTGAAATACACCAGCCTGCATAACTTAAAGTAAAACAGGACATCATGGACTTTCGACAAAGATTAAACTTACAATTCTGTAAGCTACCAGTAGTTTCGTATTAAAAGAACGCTGCACTTAAACATTTGAAAGTATTTTTTAAGTTTAAAATATTTATTAAAAAAATATTATTTTGTTCTCCAAATTGAACCTTTTATTCTTTAAGGGTTCCATTTTAAAGACTCTGATCATTAAGTAACTTCAAACTTTTGTTTTTAAAACTGCAAAATGAATTTAATTTTAACTTTAATAAATAAAGTTTTAATATATTTTTGTAATACTTTTTTGTATCACTAACAAAAACAACTGAATATTACCTCCCTCGCTTAATGCTTAATTAAAGTCACCAGTATAAGTCCATGCTTTCTGTTAACACTTGTAACAAAATCATTAAACAAAAGCTGCCCATCTTTAACTCCCTCTAACCACATGCACTTTTTATCCATTTTTTGTTTTTGTATTTCTGTTTATGTTTGAAGTTGTTTTTATTATTGGTCTTGTTGCCGCTGCTGCTTTAGCTACTACACGCCTTAACAGTTCGATTTTAATGCATTAATACAACAAATTAACTGACTGTCCTGCTTGTGTCGTATAATTTTGATGCCTGCAGTTTATTTGTCATTTGAACTTTTTGTTTTTAACGCCGGATTTTTTTGTTTGGAATTTTTTTTTTTATTATTCCAAGATTTTAAATTTATTAATTAAAGGCAGCATATTTATATACTACCTGATAAGTATTAACATGTGTGGTTATGTCTATATATTTATTAAAGGGATTTCCAGTATTTTTTTTGTTTCCAACGAATTATTGTTTAAAATTAATGCAGGGCTTGCATGTGTTGGATAAAAACAAAATGTCAGTTCATATTAATTATGAACAATTTATTCCTGGGATTTGTTTTTTAAAGCAAAATTAATTTATTAAAACAGCAAAACTTAAGATAGACCAATTAATTATTTGTTTCACTTGAGAGCTAAAGGAAAAACATTTAAAAAAATTATAAGAGTTCAAATTTTTAATGAAGGTAGCTAAAAGTATTGGAAAAATTATGTGTTTGTAACCCTAAACAGTTGAGAATCGCCCTTGAGAAAAAAATTTAAGTCTTCGTTTAAATTTTCTCCAAAGAACCAGGTGAGACAGTATTTGCTTTCTAAAATTTATTCTGTTGCATCTGTCATTAAAGATGGTTTCACAAATATCACAAAATTGTCATTGGCAGGTCCTTCATGTAAGCAAATAAATACAAAATTGTATCTAAAATGTATCCTTCTCTTTGCCTTTGGATTCTTTCACATCCACATGTTCAAGAGCCAGGTTCTGCAATGTGAATTTAATTGCATTTTGTGTTTTCATATTTTTAGAGATTGAGAGATTTATGATTCTCAGCTTATGTCATGGGTCCATCTCATCATCCATTAGCATCTTAACTACTTTTAGGGAAATGCCCTCAATACTGTTGTTATCCCCTGTCCTTATGTCCGCAAGATCATACCAGCATAACTGAAACATGTTGTACTCAATGATATTCGGTAAATGCTGTTAATTCCCGCCACAAACTTTATGCAGTATTTTTTGAAAATTAAAAAAGTTTCTGTTTTTGTTAGCTAAACTATAAAAATTATGACCAAAAAGTTTTTTTTTGTTTATTTTTTTCTAATTTTTTATTCGCTTTTGAATATCCATTATTCAACAAATCGCACTGTGTGATTCGATTTTACAACCGCGCCTAGCCATGAAGCCGTAATCAGATGGTGGACCAAACCACTGCATAATTTGGAACGTCATGCTCGTCCTAGGAAGCCGAAGCCATAATTCTATGCAACAGAACTTTCTAGTTGCAACTTCGATGATTCCAGAGCAGGGCTGCAAATCATCACTCCTTGCTTAAAAGTTGGAGACTTTCCAACTCCTGCCCAGAACACATGTCATTCACTTAGCGTGTCATTAACAGTGAGATGATCCTGGCCACCATAATAACCATTATACAGTTATGGGGCCGCGAAACCACAACCACCACGATACTCCCATATAGGGGCCAATCTCAATAATCAGCCAGAGAACTATTAAATGTCTAAAAAGACAAATAATGAACTCTGCGAGCTTACTGATTCCCGTGGAAATAAAGTGGTGTTTCCAGTTGTAGCCCTGCTGACTTCAGGGGACTGGGCTCCCTTTTGCCCTCAGTTGCACTGTATCTAGATAGTCGAAGTTCTATAAAGACCATATTTATGTGCCCCCGGGGGGTAACAAATCGTTGATTGGTTGATCTAAAGAGAGTGAACTCAAAATTTTCGAGTTTTCAATAGCGACCAAAAACTATTTTTTCATTCTTCTTTTGACACCAGCCACCGCTTTTTATTGTAAAAATTTGTTTATTAAAAATTAAAAATGGTGAACCAGATTTGACTTTAGGAAGTAAATAACACACATTTTTTGGACAACTTCAATTTTATTTATTCCAATATAAAGTATAAATATGGAAATTAATAGTCGAATATGGGATCGGAAAATGTCGACCTTTAGCATATCGGCAGACGTTTGTTTTTTCACAATATTTTCTCTAATTTTTCTAATTTCGACCCGCGAAAGCCTGACGACACATCGTCAGTTTTTCGCGGGTTGTTCACGTAAGCGCATTCTTTCAAATGGTCCTAAAAAAATTATCGCCAAATCGAGAAATTACGCCACCGGGGAAAACAATTTTTTTTCACGTTTCTGACGTGAATTCAAAGTGCTTATATTCGAAAAACTACGGGTAGCTGAAGCTGCCTGACCATAAATCACACCATACAAGCACTTTTTTATACGTAATGGTTTTTCGGATATTGTTTGTGGATTTTATTGGTCCCATATGCGACAATTTTATTTACATAACTGCCTAAACGAAAATGAGCCTTACGACTAAAGCTGACTTTGTTGAAAAATGCCAGCATCCAGTTCACAAACGTTCGATGGAAACAATGGTCGAATAATTTTAATTCCAGAATGAGTTAAACTTTATAAGGGTGAAGATGAAGATCTTTATGCAAAATGTTGTGCAAAGTGTTTCAAGTGATACCCAATTTTTCCAAATATCGACGAGGTGATGTTCCAGGCTCATTCTCATCACTTTATTGTAACAGCAACTATGTTTGCAAATTTTTCAACTTTTTACTACTTAAATGTACACTCAATTTTTGATATTTAATTATTTGACAGACAATTTACTTTCTAACCTTAAATTTGCCCAACCGATATTACAATTAGCAACTGTCTAAATTTGATTAGACTTTATGTTGAGAACAACTTTTTTCTTTTTGTTTTCTTTTTTTTAATTTTCTTTTAACATAATAGAAAATTTTGTTTTCCCATAGTGATAAGAAATAAGTAAGAGAGGGGGGAAAGGTTAGAAAAGGGTAAAATAAAATTTGAATTATTTTGGTACCATCGGTAGTTACCGTGGCATTTCGTTGGAGCAAGTAAGGAATGCAAAACAGAGTTAAGCAGACTTGTTTCAGGCTCCATGGCTTTTTACGAAATAAAACACCATCGCGAAACCGAGTTAACGATATGGCAACGCTATATTCTATACATTCTGTTTAACTATTCGTTATGTACAACAGCAGCCGCTGTAATTTCAAGCAAAAGGATATGCCAAAATGCCGTTCCCTCATAAAAATAAAGACAATTATGAAGGTAAAAACTTTTTTATTTTGCTAAAGAATTTTTTCCCCTGTTTTATTCTATTCAGTGTTTTATTCTATTCAGTTATTAAAAGACTAGCATGAGTTTCCTTTATAGAGTTTAAAAAGTGGCTGAGGTTAAAAAGAACACGGACATAGCGACTCTAAGTAGCAATATATGTAGTTTAGAACTTTTTACGTGCTACCAGCACAAGCTGTTTGTTCCAAGCTCTTAAACAAGCCTCCTACTAAAATGGCTAAATAGAAATGTGGATTGATAATCTTGTGACTCAGGTGAAAAAAAAATCATTTTTTGTTTGACTGAAAATATTATTTATTTTGGAAGTTTTGCTTAAGAACGTTACGTTCTTGTATGAGATGAACAATGGAGTAAATCTACTACCTTATAGTTTCCTAGAAATAATTTTCTTTTTTTGTCGTAATGTGAATAAATAAAATTATCAAATAAATGGAACACAAAAAATTATATACAGGGTGCCCGTCGGGAGGGTATACTACTACTTTGTGTGGTAATAATTTTTGATTAAATGAAAGATAATGGATCTTATATTGATAAATGTTTTATTTAATGTCGGTAATTATGTATGGATTACAATATTAGATAAACATCCGTCTCTATTAGCCCCACAAATGCGAGCCCTTTCGATCACATTTTTCATTACATTCTCACATATTTCACGGGGTAATTCATTAATTTAATCACAAATATTTGGTTTGAGTTGCTCAAGCGTTTCTGGCTTCCTTGCATTAATCTTGCTCTTCAGATATCCCCACAAAAAGAAGTGCGGAGCAGTCAAATCAGGAGAACATGGAGGCCAATTAACAACACCATTTCTTGAAATAACTTGTTATGGAAAGAGGTCCCGCAGTAATTTCGTTTTAATCTTGGCTGTATGCGATGTGCCAACATCACGTTAATCAAACATGCAGTTGTGACGTTAAAAAGTTGTTAATCATATAACGATATCGCTTCCCATTCACAGTTACCATTACACCGTTTTCATTTTCATAGAAGTAAGGTTCAGTGATTCCTCCTGCACACCAAACTGTCACTACTTAATGGATGCAAAGGTGACTGTTAAATAATTTAAAGGATTCCCATTCCCCAGAACCGACTATTCTGTTTATGATTTTATCATGAAAATCGGGATGGTCATGGAAGAGCTGTAACATACTATTGGCATATGCACGCCAGTGAAATGGTCTTGTGGAAGAAGCTCTTGTGTCAACTGCATCTCATATAATAACATGTGCAAATTCTTGTGCAAAATTGTGGAAAAATTTGTTCTTTAAAGACCAAGCTCCTGAGCACGGCGTCGATTGAGGTTGATGGAATGTTTTGAATACTTTCTTGAGCAGAAGTAATGTTTTCAGCCGATATTGCAGTACGTTGTGATCTATGCTTGGGCCTACCACCTGCAGACCCTCCTTCTTCGAAAACAATCACTACACGTTAAATAGTGCGTTTGAGCATGACGTCAATTTGGGGTTGATGGATTGTTTTGAACACTTTCTTGTTGCAATATGTTGTGGTGCATGTTTTGGCCTATCACTCACAGACCCTCTTTCTACAAAGTCATTCACTACACCATAAATGCAGCGTTTTGTTGGCATGTTGTTGTTTCTCCCAAAAATTTCACGTAACTTTCTCATCGTCACAGTAATCGATGATTGATTTTGATAAAATATTTTAACGATTAAAACACGCTGGTTTATCGAAAATGTTTGCGTAGTAAATTTGCCACGTGTCTAGTTCACGACTGCCAAATATGAACTGTCAAGACTAATGTTTACTAAAATGGTGGCAAAACAAAGTAATGTACCTTCCCGGCGGGCACCTCGTATATGATTTATAAGAAGTTATTAACAATTTCCCTTTCATAAAAATTACTTTGTTAAAAAAGTTTTCATAAAAAATTCTGATTTAGTAAATTGAAAAATAGCTTATTTGCTCTTTTGCTATCTTTTTAAAAAGCATATCAAGGAGAGTGGTAAAATTTAGAAAGTCTTTGCTTCTTGACATGTCAGCATTTTATATTCCCTGCAATTTTTGTGCAATTCCTTCTATAAATTTGTTAAAAAAAATATAAACAAAAATGAACATTATTGTAAAATAGCAAAAAAATTAAAAAATAGCAACAATCACAAAACCTTGAAAAATCATTGAAGTTTACCGCACTTATTTACCACAAGTTACACCACGAAATTGATAATTCAACGGTTGACCAACTAAAAAACAACAGTGAAAACAACAACAGCCTATTAAAACAAACAAATACATGAGAACAATTGCAACAACAAAAAACAACAACATGCAACAAATATAGAAAACTGAATGAATTTATATAAAATATTTATAAAAATGCAAATAAACAACAAACTGACTAAAGGAGTCCATCCAATACTTTATTGCACATAAATATATAAAATTAAAAAATATATATAAATGAATATATAAAAAAAAAAACAAAAAACAATAAAAACTAAAATCACAGTTGGTAACAAACAATTAGTCGCAAGCAAATTTTAAATTCGGTTTTGTATGCATTTTGATACTTAAAAATTGGATGTGGGAAAAAAAATATCCCTTCAAGGTGGTTGCCGATAAAAATTATACCTTTTCCCTATACTTGTGGAATGACCTCTAACGTACGGCCGGTTGGTGTTGTGACAACTGTTAATTCGCAAAGGGATAGAAACCCAGGATTTTCTTTTGTAATTCAAATTTCATTTAATTCTGAACTCTTTCTGTAAACCTAAATTCTTGTTAGAATTTATGGATATATCTCAGCTTATTGTGAGAGATCTTAGTTCTTTATTCACCAAATTGATTATGTGGTTTATTTATATTAAGTCGTCATTGTATTTTGTATACATTTCTCTCTCTCTCTCTCTTGCAGCTTTATAAAAGCTATGGTCCACGGTATCTTTAAATATTCTGTAATTATACTTTAGTTCTGAAATTAATCTGAGCTCGATGGTGGTGACTCAACCCTCTTGAAATAATTTTCTTTCATTTACTACAGGGCCATCCATATCTGGACATTTGATGAATCCAGTGATACCCGAACTAAATGGTGTTTTGTTTAGCACACATGAGTCTTTGTCCAGTGCACTGAGTTCGACTACATTAAATTTTGAATCTGACAGCACTCGAACTCGCAAACTCCTTTTATTAGTTTTCTTTCAAGTTAAGACTCTGTTAAGGTTTAAATAATGATTTTCTTATTTTATTTGTGAGGCCTTTTCCACTTCATCTGTATTTTCAATATATCTAATCTACCTCATTCACTATAGCTTTACAATATTTGGGTTTCCCTTTTATTGGAGATTGGGAAAAACTTGAACCGAACCTTTCATTTATTATCTATCTCAAAGATTCATCTACCTCGGCTATTTATTTTTTCTTTATATCCAAGGTTCTAATGGGACTTGAACTCATGACTTTTTGCTAAGTAACAAAGCAGATACTTTAACCCCGCCTAAAAACTGAGGTTGTTCATCTTTTTTTTAGCAAATTTCATTATTATGGTACTCACACATACCACACTTTTATGTGGTGCAGCAAAAACTTATTATCCTTACTGCACAAAGGCTAACGACAATATTAACTTTGTTGCTGCAGATATGTAAAGATTTTGAAATGATATTCCTTCATTGAGTAATATAAGCATCGTAAGTGTATCGATATTTGATAATCAAGAGTGGGCATCGTCTCGACTCTTAGTGTGATAAAAAGTACGCAATAATAAAAGAAGATAAAAAAGACCTTAAGTGTATTGAAAACCAAAAAAAGGCAGAAAACAGATAAATGATTCATAAAGAAAAAACTTGAAAATTTCAAGAATCTTTGATGTTAAAAACACTTTCAAGTCTATTAAGGCAACCACGAAATTTAGTACAAAAAATATAAACAACGAATTTCGCAAGCAAGAAAGTACCACATTTTAAAACAAAATAGAATTTTTAAAATCATATATTGTTCTGGATCAGGATATATGTGTGTAAAAGCAGATATTCGAAACTGAGTGGTTCTCAAATAACTTTCAGATTAAATGTTTTTAAAGAGGAGACTCTACAGTTGGTACTAAAACTTCGCTTATTGACCATTTCCAAATTCGCGTAGATGTTTTAATTAAACCAATTAAATGTAAGCATAAAAGAATGTATGTAAAAGAGCTTTACCATGTATATAAATACTTCATAATATACATGGTAAATAGAAAACAAAAAAAAAACAAGAACAATCAATTGTATACAATTTGTAAATCAAGCGTTTGCCAAATACTTGCAGTTAAAGGCCGCCATTTAATTTTCGAGGGGATTGGCTTAATGTGGCACACCATTAATAAAATGTGGAAATTTTTATATTTAATGCCATGAACTTCATTTTTTGTAAAATTATGGTTTTATATTTTTTTTTATTTTTTTTTTTTTTTTGTTGTTAATTTAGAGGAAGAGTTAAACAAGTGGTCAACCAACTCAACAACCGCATACAAATATAATAAAAACGTTATAGTTTATATTATTAAACAAAACAGAAAAAATTCAAAAAAATTGTCTATTTGAATGTAAAGATTTTACAAATACATACACATGTGGCAAATTACAAATAAACTTTTGAGCGCTATGTAAAAGCCTCAGGTAAAATCAATTAAAAACAAATTAAATGCTTTCAAAAACTATACAACAATTATAATGTTAAGCCTGAAAATAGGCTTTGATTTATTTATATTATAACAAATAGTACTTATTATTATTAAAAAACAGACAAAACAAAAAAACAATCAAATTAAATGAAATTGTTAATTAATATTGAAATAATTGAAATGATACGTATTAATGGATTTAAATTTAAAGGAAAAAAATATAGAAAAACTAAATATTGTAAAGTAACAAAGTTTAGTAATAAAGCCCTCGATAACATGCTCTTGCCTCTGGAACCGTTATAATTAGACACCACATATTTTTACAGAAGCCATACTGAAATGACTGTTTACAGATCTGATACTAAAATGAAGGTAGAAATCAAAGTCTTTATCTATAGATACGCTCTTTATACGTTTAGGGATTTATTTTATAAACTGAAATTAGAGGGCACTAGGGAATTTACACCATATATTTGCGCTCTATACGTTTGTTACGTTAATTCCATTACTAATTGTTAAGTTCATTCAGTTTTTTTATAGCAAACTAATTATACGCAACACTTTAGAGTCTTAAATTAAATTACGTGATTTATTTAGATGAGCTATCAATTGAGTGTATTAATTGTTATGTCTGTCAATCGATCACTGTTGTGTCTTCACCCAATACTGTTCACACTTAGATTGACTCTATTGACCAAAACAGGGAGCCCTTTTATTCTGTTTTGAGCTGTCCTTGCATTTAGTTGCAAACTCTAATTTATGCATCAAATTATCGTTATTATCAGAATTCAGTGTAGGCGCCTGCTTGGCTGCGAGTCTTCTTGTTTTGGGTTAGTTACCTTTATTTTAGTTCCTAGTATTTTAATTTATCATTATATTGTTGTTTGTGCTCATAAGATTTCTTAAAAACTGTTTAATTTGTACACAAACACAATAGGTCATCTATAGGAGGCATTATATCTATTCAAAAATCTAAATATTGAGAACTAAGATACTTGCACAAATTTTTAAAATTTTGCTCATTGCAGAAGAGAGAAGAGAATAGAGGTATAAAACTTTGAAATGGAATAATTTAAAGATGAATTTTTTTTTTAATAACATGAAATTTATTTAATTCGAAACATAATCTTTTGCATTTTAATTAGGATATGATTTCTGACATATGACCACCATGGCTGGCTTGGACGTACTCTAATCTGGAGGCCCAATTTTCGATGACTTTTTTTAATATTTCTTGTAGTACGCTGGCAATAACGGGGCGAGTGTTGTCCTCTTAGTGAGCAATCATTTTACGCTTATCTTCTTAGACTAGTGACTTCACATATTCTTACAGAAAACAGTTAAGCGGCTTTAAATCATACGATCTTGAAGGTCAATTCACGGAACCGAAACGTGAATTTATGCCGTTACCGACCATTTCCCTTAATAAAACAATTAGGGCACAAGCTGTGTTTTTTTTTTTATAAAGAAAAGTAGCACTTCAGGCAACAATGCATATTTAGTCAAGTACCATGCTACATTCTTTAGGAAAGGGCTATAGAATAGATGAAACAGGTGGTGAAAGTAGAATGATAGTCGGAAATTAACTGCCGTATATAAGACAACACAGCGACCAGTGACTATGCCTTCATCGCTGAGCAGCCCCACCGACAGTCAATTTTTATTTTTGTAGTGAAAAAAACCAAGGTCTTCGTTAGGAATCGAACCCACAACCCCAATATTTACAAGCTAGTACACTACCTACTAGCCTACAGGGGCACCTACATTTTACATGTTGCATTATCTAGTTGAAACCAAAACTCCTGGTAGTAGACATGGTTCTGTCACCATTAACTGTTACTTTCTGATTAGCATCGTTTTTAAAGAAGTGAGGACGAATTGTCAGCTCTTTTGAATGTTGATAGTGTCTCAACATACACTTGAGGATTATAATTATTCTTAATACGGCAGTTTTATTTTTTAAAGCATCCATTCAAAGAAAATAAAATTCGCACAGTAAATTCGCTTTAAGAAGCATTTTTCAGGGGTGAGTCTATTCATGTTCAAATTTCAAACCATACTAAACATGAATCCCTTAATAATCGCAAAAAATACCCCATATTTTCCATGATGTAAAAATTTTAAAATTTTACTTGGAATGGAATTATAATAGAGGGGCAACACATGTTAATCATTATGAAAAAAAAGTTTGTTTTATGCATCAAGGAAGATACGGTCTAATTTTCAATAAAAGAAGCCCACAATAGATTCTAAAGTCTGACTTGAAAACATTACACACGGATTATTAAAATTCATAGAATACGAAAGCATTTAAGGCGATGTCAGATAAAACTTTGTTGCTTTGCGTGACATTTGAAACTTTAAAGCAAAAGCGTAAATCAAGTGGTGTATGTCACAATAAACTTTGACAACACTCATGAATTTTTTTGTTAACGCCCACACACAAACACAAATAATAAAAGCCAGGTGTTTGTCAAAGCGCGCAAAAAGTTGAATGTTGGTTAACGTCAAAAGTGCTTTATGTGGCAACTTTCATACATTTACGTACATTTTAAGTCAAATGTCAAAGCGAAACTCTGACGCATCGCAAAGCAAAAGTTTTATCTGACACGGCCTTTAGTCTGTTGTTGCTAAAAATATAAATTTAATAATTTTAATTTTATCAATAGAAGAAAAAGTAATTAAAAAATTTTAAAGGGTGAACCAAAATTTGTAAAGAACAGAAAACATCAATCACAAGACAGAATCCGGTTTTTAAGTCCCAAGCGCTAATAATACTAAAACTTTATGCTACTGGTTTGCTTATGCATGAATTAGATGTCTATAACTTGCAGTGATTTAATACCTTGAGGCGATTAACTGAAGGTAATGAAAAAATAATGTACATCATGTAACCGGTTTTAAAGTGTCCTTAAAAATATAGTAAAATTTTTGAATTTCAGCTAAAAATTTTAAACTGCACACGTTAATTGTTAATTTCGTTTGGGTAACGTTGGTCTTTTAATGTAGCCAGGATTCTAGATAATATAGACTAAATAAAATTAATAGCTCATTTCTTCTAAAGAGAATTTAAATTGTACCAATTAGAAACGATAGCATAGACACAAAAGCGGATTAAAGGGGAAGTTACCAATGTTTGTTGATCCAAAATTGTAACACCTGCTAAACATTACTTAATTATTGAAATTAAGAATGTCTGAAAGTGTACAAACCAAAAACAGCATAAGATGAAAATATATTATTACCATTAATAAATATATTGCATATGCTAAGGAGTTTCCACAGAAACTGTTAATTCCTGCCATTCACACTTTGATTTTCTTAATGTAAATAAAAATCGTTTATAAATTAAAAAATATTTAACAATAAAAATAGCTCTGCAAGCATAAAACAAATGATTTTCATTTACCAATCGTTTGTCCATAATTTCTTTTTTTTTGTTTTTGGCAAATGATATACAATAAAATATATAAAACGAAAATATAAAAATAAAATTAAAAAAAAGCAAAAAATGCTAAAAATGTGCGTATGAAAATTAAATGAGCTTTTTTCATACTTTAAATAAATGTCTGTTACACAAACATTAAAAGAAAAACGAAATACTTGCATGCAAATACATTTATTTCATTTTAATTTTTGTTAAAATTGCAATGCGTTGTTGTATTTCATGCGTAACATGGCATTAAAATTAAATCGATAAAATGCCAACAACATTTGTTTGAATTAAACAACAGATCGTGCTGCAATTATACAAAATACAACACATTACAAAGAAAAATAAAAATAAAAATGCGAAATTAAACAGAAAAAAAAAAAACAATGAAAAACAACCAGAATTGCAAATAAAATTGGGGGAGAAATAAATTTTAAAAAATATTAAGAAAATGAGAAATAATTACAAAACGAAAAGCAACAAAAATTGATAGTCTGAAAATTTTATTAAAGCTGCTTAAAGTTTAAAACTTTGATACAACAATTTCGTTATATGCTAACGAAGTTACATATAATATAGTTAAAACTTAAACTTAATTATGCGGAGCATTAACTATTGCTTTTATATACTAGTAATATTCGAAAAGGATTTATCCGATTTAATATTATTTTCAAATTTAGTAAAATAGTGCTCAAAAATTTTTATTTACAGGCAAGGCACCGCGCATTCATAGAATCTTTAGAGAAATAAATGCAATAACGTAACAAAATCCACCGTGATGTGGTGAAAAAGTAATAAAATTACACCAACCGTTAACAGATAGCAAAAACAAATATACGAGTCGATTAATAAGGGACATAACCAAAACAACTTTGAGTATCTTGTAAACTTCTGCTAACCAAATTAATATTAAATAGTCATGAGCATTCCACGTCTTATTACGTTAGCTAATTAAATAGTTGTAGGATATACAAGCTCAGATAAGTAGATGTAAAATATGCTAACGACGAATGTACAGCTCAGAGTAAATAATGCGTAACTTCCTTTTGTTTTTACAAAAATTTGTAAAATTATTTTTCTTTTTTAAAAAAGTGTTGATATTAAAAAAAAAGAACCTTGATCATAAGCTGAATTAAAATTATTTATTTGGTAATATTTTCACAATAGTTCAATTAAAAACTAAAAGTTCTCAATTTATTTTATTACGTCAATAAACAGATCTTTAAAAACGAAATCAACTATTTAGTAGAGATACAATCCTAACACTACGAAATAAATAATCATCAATCGACCCGAACAAAGTCATTAATATTAAAATAATTATGATGCAAAAATCAAGGTTAAGGCGAAGTATAAATATTAAACACCTTAATGTGAGATCTAAATGGCCACCAAAATGTATGTTAATATTAAGAATTTAAGTATTCTGGATCAGGAGTTGGATAGTCTCGAGCTCTTCAGCAAAGAGTGGGGGTTGGCGGACCTGCTTCGAAACCTCCGAAATTGTAACTAGGAATAACCTGTTGCTAAAAATGAGTTTTTGGCTTCCTAGGGCACGGCATACGCATCATATCGCCCTAGTGGCTTCACCACCGTTTAGTTATAGCATACACACGCTAGGTACTGACGTAATTCTTATCATGCATCAAGCTAATGGTAAACGAAACTTATTCTTCTTTGGTTTGTGTCCTTTCGTTTACAGAAGTTTTTTTGGTAATTATTTTAAATATTAATTTTATAATTATTTATTTTTTTTAATTGAAAATGTAGTTTATTCAAGTAATAACTTAATTTTAAACTAAACCTCAAGAAGAGGTTTTAACTCTTCATGTGATAATAGATGTTTCAAGATTAATAATTTAAAAACAGTTGTTGGCGGACATTTAACAGTGAAGTATACAATAAGAATAAGATTTTTAAATTTATTAAGCTTTTAGAATCAAGTATTGAAAAAAAATTGTTTCCCCGCAGTAATATATTTCAAATATAATTTTTTTTGTTTTAAATAAAAAATATTTTATGATATTCTTATTAAATATACTAAAATAGCACATATTAAAGTAGATTAAATTAAAAAATTATTCCAAAAAATTAAATTGTGTACATTAAGTTTTTGTAAAATTCCTTACAGATAATTTTTGGTTTTGTATTTTTTTCAAATTATAACTCTCATTTAATCAATTTGGCTTAAGATTTAAGACTCTTGAATTTTCTATAAAAAATTTTGGGGTAAACTAAACTGATGAGCTATGTGAGCAGTAGTGAAATAGCCATATGGATATGTTTTCCCCCGCAGTAATACATTTTCAATAACTTTTTTTTTTGGTTTTCATAATTTTATAAAATTCTCATAAAATATTTATTTAAGGAATAGAGTTCAAAATAACGTAAGAGATAATTAAATTATATAATTTTTATTTCCTTTTACAGCAAATAAACTAATATAAAATTTTTTTCACATTTCTATAAAGGGCTGTTGACGAAAAACTATGTTGTATTTAGCTAAGCCTGTATTGGATGGTAATACTTCTAGAATAATTAACAAACATTTTCATTAAATAACAGGTTACTTTAAATAAAACTTACTATGAAGGTATTTTGTATAACCTATAGTTATTGGAAAAAAGATTTTAAAAAATTAAATTTCTTTCTAATGCCTTTAAAGGTACCTTAAAACAATCAATTAATCTCCTAGTGCGCTGACCAGCACTAAAATTAATAAAACCTGTGTTAAATATGCTCAAAATAAAAACCAAATGCAGACTATTTATAATAACAGATTTTCTATGCCAAAAGTTTTCAATGACTTCACAATTCCAAATTAGGAAACGTCCTTAATGCCCACTGTTAAAAGACGTGCGTCGATAATCGTGGTCCATTTATATTTTGAATAAAAGAAAAAACAAACGATTTCACTGAGTTAAATATAATGCTTTCTTTATTAAAATTATTTTTAGTATGAACCACAAGATTAATATTTTAATTTTTCTTTTCTTTGCCAGTCACGAGTACCACGCGATATCTTATGATGTTTTTTCCTGAATTTATTCTTTTTTGCCAAAAAACAGTTATTTAAAACGCGCGTTTATTTGGCTTTTTTAGAACATATAAAAAGCACATGTATGATTATATAAGTAGTAGATTTTAAAGTAAAGTAATAGATTATAAAGGAAAGCAGTAAATTATAAAGTGGCGATAACACGCACAGTGTTAAAAAAAATATTTAAAGTAAATAAACGATTTTAATTTCGTGCTTATAATGATGGACAATTTAAACTTTTATTTGTCTTCCTGAGTTCATAGTGTTTAAAAAACAAAGGTTTTTTATAGAATAACAGCTTCAGAAATTTATATCACTTTCTACTACACAGGACTGAGGAAATAAATTTTAAAGAAAAATTCCCGAATAAACTAAAATCCTAAAATAAAACAAATTAATTCTTCTGCATTTCAGGTTAAGTCAATTATTTAACTATTAATAAATAACTAGCAAACCTACATGCCAAAACATCTCTGTAAACCTATCAATGTATAGCATACTTTTGTTGAAAATTTTCCTAATAACTTACCCCTAGATTTTGTTTTTTATAAAAATACAAATAATTAATTTGTAATATGTTTATTATTTCTGTTGAAGACAACAGGTATTTTCAATTTGATAATAGCATATATCAGCAGAAGGGGGGCCTCCCTGTGGGATCACCAGCATCTCCAATTATAGCTGATATTGTGATGGATGAATTACTAAATTCATGTATTAGAAAAATATATATTAAACCGAAGATTATCACAAAATATGTAGATGATTTATTTTGTATAACTTCGGAAGATGCAGTGGATGATATTTTGTCAGAATTGTATAGTTGTCAACCGGATATTAAATTTATAATTGAAAGAGAGTTAGAATCTAAACTTGCATATTTAAATATATTGATAATAAGAAAGATAAATAAGTTAGTATTTGATTGGTATAAGAAACCAATATCTTCTGGAAGAATTATAAATTTTTTTACCAAAAAATCCGAGAAAAATTATTATAAACACGGCGAAAAATATGATAGACAGAATTTTGACTATAAGTGATAATTTCATTGGAAGAATAAGGACGTAATAAGAGATATACTTAATGACAATGATTTTCCAGTAGAATTAACTAACCAATTAATTAGACAATATGGTAATCAAAAGCATAATTTAGCAAATACTACGGCAGGATCAAAAATTTATAAATCAATAACTTATGTTCCCTGGAATAGCAGAAAGATTAAGAAAGTCTAAAATATAGGACATTGATAGATATATAATTATACACAAAACATATAACACATTAAATAAATTATTTAGCAGTATGAAGGATAAAATAGGAAAAATGAAAATATCTGATAAAGTTATAAGATACTATGTGGAGGAAATGACCAGGTGAACTGTGACAAAGTTTATATTGGGACAACAAAGAATAAACTTAAAACAAAATTAGCTGGTCACAGATATGACAAAAAATATAGGAATATTTCTACACAGAAGACATCCTTATCTTTACATTGTAAGAAATACAATCATTATCCAAAGTTTGATGAAGCATCAATATTAGATGTAGAAAAAAACTATAAGAGACGTTATATGTTAGAAATGTTAAAAATTGTTAATGTACCAAATGTAAGGAGAATAAATTTCAACACAGACAGAGACAATTTTGTTTTTTATTTTTTTTTTTATAAAAATTAAACGATTTAAAATTATTTTTTTGTTATTTTGTATTGTATATTTTACTTCAAAAGCAACCTGTTTCTGTACTATATATTTACTGTTTTAAGTATTACTGCTTGTTTCTATTGCGGAAAATCTGTGCTAATTGTTTAAAGTCTCAAGAAAAGTGAAGATTAAAATGTAGCCAAGCGCGACTAAAAATTTGATTTTGATATCAGCAAAAGGATTACAATTTTTATAGACCTTCTTAGTGGAGGAGCTGCCCAAATAATTTTGTAACTATTTTTCAAGAAGTTTTATAATTTAACTGTTATTTTTTTAGAATGCTATTACTGAGATACATTCTTAGTACTAAGAATGTAAATACCTAAATTTTAAGCACTTTTGAATATACGTTTTTTTTTTCATAAAGTGTTAAGGTAGACAAGAAAATAGTCAGAGTTACACATTCTCGATTTGGAAAAATTCTTTTAAATTATATATTTGGGATTTCCATAAATCCAATTCCTACATCATATTTCTAAGCTTTATATTCATATATTTATAGAAAATACTTATGCATGAATTCCTAAAAATTTTAACTTATTTATTATTTGTTATTCGACTGTGCATCTTCTTTAATTAATTAGTATTTATCTTTTTTATAGATCTTTTTTAATTAAATTTTACACTTATAAACTCAATATTTCGCTTTTCCTGGGAAGGCTTCTTCAGGAAAATAAATTTTATAAAACAAAAAATTATTAACAATTTAAAAAAAAAATTAAAACAATAATTAATTTCTTGAAAAAGCTTGGCAAAGGAAAGCGAAATATTGAGTTTATTAAGTGTTTAATTTATTTAAAAAAACCTATAAATAAGTTTAATACTTTATTAACAATTTTAATCTAAACTGAATTACAATTTTTTTAAATAAAGCAAAAATATTTGAAATTTCTAACTCACTTTTTGCTAAATAGCTTTCAATTAATGCAAATTAATTGATTAAATATTAAATATGATTACAATGAATTTCACACACATATATTAATTATAATTTTTTATAACTTTTTTTTTTTGCTTGAAACACTTGTGTTATTATCTTAATTACTATTATTTTTTTTTAGTTTTCAAATGTATAAACTCGTTTTTAACAACTTCTTTATAAATTTTTTTTTATTTCATGAATAAACTTTTGCTTTAGTCATTAAACCATTAAAAAAATTTGTTGTTACTTTTATGTTATAAAAGACTTTAGTGTTAATTATACAACATTTTGTGAACCGGAAATATGTATGGCTGACGAGTTAGTGGTCTAAAATATGCAAAGTGACACGACGGATTGTGAACTAAAACATTGTAACACTTGACTGACACCAATCTATAGTATATTTGGCCACGAAAATCAGGAAAAATCAAACCATAAAGATGGCCACGTTAATGTAAATACATAAATGAGCCCAGTAACGTGGCTAAATAAACACTTGCAACACAGAGATAAACCGACGACACATGCAATCATTGAATTTTGCCACTGTTTTATATTGACAGACAATTATTTTTTTTCTTTTTGTTTGTTTTGTATGCGTAACGTTATGAAGCAACTTAATCACTTGATATGTGTACCGTTAAAAAGCACGTTGCAAAATATTGCAATTTAACTGTGTATGTGTAGAGCAAAGACCGTTAGTACACACGAACACATAATACTATCATTTGATTTGATTTAACAGGACACGGCTGACTGTTGGGTTAAACACTTGCAAAACTAGAAATTCTTGTACACGCACATCACACAATACTTTTATGGAGTTTTAAATCTATAATGGACACGAAACTCGTCTCTAAATAGAAATTTTATGCGTGCGTACGGTTTGAAAACGGTTTTAAATGTGTGATGGAAAAACCTTTTGAAATCATGTAGAAGCGCTTTTTACTAAATTCAAATGTGATAACAAAATTATTTGCTACCAATAACAGCAACGACAACAACTTTACTACAACAAACATCCACCTTTGATAATAATAACAAAAAAAAAAACAAAACTAAAGAAAACGAGTTGAAAATTTTGAAATTTTCATACGAAAAATTTTCAAATTTTCAAAAAGCACAGACAGACTCACATCATATGTACTTAATATACAAACATACAAGCATTTCAAAACAACTTGCCTTTCATTGCAAAAACAACATAAAATCAAATACAGAAGCTTCAAATAAACAAGTTTAATTATACTTGTATGTACATATGTATGTGTGTGTCTTTATGTGTGTGTGTATGTGCATGCATATATTCATATGTAAATGTATTAATTTGAGCATTATGCATGTGATTTTGAGTTAGTTTTCGCCCCAAAATAATGAGAATAAAAATTAAGCTCAATAAAATGAAAGAGTTATAACTGGTTTTCCAACATAAACACACACACACATACGTATATAAAAGTGTATGCAAACATAATCGTAAACAACAACTATAAGCTAACACACTTAACATTATAAACACACATCTGCATATACACACATGACCATAATGAAAACAATGGGTGGGTGGAGAGTTTAAAATTTAAAACAACGACAATAACAGCAACAAACCAACAACCAATGTTTACTTAAGTACAACAACATAATTCGCTAAGCTTTGCAGACAATTATTATAACTTAAAAATTATCACTTTTGCAGACTCTCTACATCTTTTGTTTGCTTTTGCTCTCTTTTTTGCTTTAACATAAACATTAATCTCTTCTTGCTTTAGCTTAACGGAAACGGAAACATTGTGATATGTTTTCATAACATTTCAAAATTATTTTAGTAGCTGCATTTAACATTTTAGATTGTTTTTATTCCATTTTATTCTAATGCCATGTATTTGGAGATTTTAAATGTAAAATTTTTTTCGAAAATTATTTTTATTTATAATAGTAAGTATTAAAACTTCTGTCTGCTATGGAGCTATTGCTATTGCATTTAAAAGAAGTATAAAAAAGAGAAAAGTCGGCAGTGGATGTGGATGTGGCTGTGGATATATTGGTATGTTATTGGTGTTTGTTTACTCCATCAACACTTCCGTAGTGACCTTTTTAAACCATCACCATCTCTTTGTATCTCTCTCTCTCCATTCGGACACACACTTACATACATATATGTACTTGGCCACTAGTGCCAACATAACCAACATACTCGTAACACCACCAGCATCACTAATATCATTTGCCGCCATTCCGCCATATAATGTTTAACATATGTACGTTCTACGACGGAAATGAGGTTGCACAGAGCATCAGGTTACGCGGAGTACAAAAATTGTGTATGAAGTTTTACGAAAAAAATAAAAAAACTTCCTATGAATTTGCTGACCATATGCTGGTGCAAACCTATGGAACAGTGCATCAAAACTCTAAATTATTATTAATTGTTATTAGATAATTCTGGTTGTTAAGGAAAAAAAATTTTTTTTTTTGAATATTTTAAAATTTTGAAATTAAAAAATTTAATCTTTTTAAAGAAATTTACACTTGTCTGAACTTAACCGAACTTGTTATTTGAAGTTTCTACCCTCTGCTCTTTTGTTTGTACCAAAATTATGTTTAGAATGCATCTACTCTTTCAGTGTATAAAATTAATGAACGCAACTATTTTTAAGTTTTATAGTCGATTTATTTAATTCCTGCATAAGACTCTATCAGTACCGTATCGGGTACAAGTTCTTGATTTATTTAGAACAGATTTTATTCTGCTATAGGGTATTTTTATAAAGGTATAGAACATAAAATTCCTAGCTTTTACCTATCAAGTAATTTATATTTAGTTTCAATTGGTATTTTAACATGAATACCATGAAAACAGCGCTTCGTAATTCTTTTCAAATTGCTCCTAAAACAAGATTGTCGTCAATTCTAATTTGCATAAGCAATTTTTTAATGATAAAGCTCACTTTTGTCTGAATGGATACGTCAATAACCAAAACTGCCAACTCAAGTATATGCTGCGACACCCTTACATCCAAAAAAATTTGACTGTTTGTTGAGCTTTACAGGATTTTAAAATCATTGGACCCTTTTTCTCTACAAAAGATGCTAGTCTCGACGTTGCAGTAAATGATAACCTATGCAGAGTCATGAGCACTGCCTTTTTTGTTCATCAACCATGATATGCAAGAACTGTGGTTTTAACAAGTGATATATTGTAGAAAACCTTAGGGAAACGACTAATATCACATTTTGGACTTAAGAATTGATCTTTAAGATCGTGCCATTTAACGCCGATAGACAATTTTCTGTGGGAATATGTCAAGTCGCTGCTAGGCTACAACGATATATGCGAAACAATTAATCAGTTGGAGAACAATATTCACCGTGTTATTGTGGATATATGTCGCAAAATGTTGGAAAAAGCCTTCGACAATTTAACATTCAAATTAAATTACGTCCAAGCCAGCAGTAGCGGCCATATGTAGGAAGTGATATTTAAATTATAATATCAGTATATCTTTGGGATAAAGTAAATTTAATGTCAATTTCTCTATAAAAAAAAGTATTGTGTTATAAAACCCATCAATTATAATAAAATTAGTAAAACAGTTTAACAGCAACAGTAGCAGCAACGTATGAAAATCAACACTTGAAATTAGTTAAATTAGTTATATGCTGAAAGGCAATAAAGTTTACAATTTATACGTTGATTTTACTAAATACTTTTTTTTAAGTTACTTTTATTTATTTTATTATTTTACTTACTTTAGTAAAATTGAATTTAAGCTAAAAAAAAGGCTCGTTAAAAATATTTTATATTTTATTGAATTTAATTCAAACAAACAATTTTATTACTTGGAATTACTTGAAAATAATCTACGTTAATTTGTGCTTGATTCCTTTGAAAAAAAATTGATATTTTATAATATTCTCATAAAATATTTATTATTTAAATTTTTTAACTGCATTACCGCGTGTAAAAGCATATCCATACGTCCACTTCATTACAGCTCATATAGCTTATCAGTGGACTTTACCTCAAATTTTTGTATAACAAATTCAAGAGTCTTATATCTCAAGTCAAATTGATTAAATGAGTATTTTGCAGAGTAAAAAGACATCCAAACTTAAAAATATTTTATACACAGTAAACATTTTGAAACGATTTTATATTTTCATTCCTTCTTCTTCTTTTTTGAAGGGAAGTAGCACAAATTAACGTAGATAAATTTAATTTAATTTTAGCACAATTAAAGTGCAGAAAAATATTATTTTTAAGCCTTTAGGAATATCAATATCTTCCAAAATTTTATTAGTAAATTATTTAACAAACAAAAAACTGAAAAATAATTGTTTTTTGTTATCTAAGTTGTCATTAAAGCTTTTTATCTATTAATATCATAATATGCTTAATTCTAATATGTTAATAAATTTATTAAACCAATTAAATTATTAGCTAATAAATAAAATTTATTTTATTTTACTAAACTAAATTTTTATCATATTTAAATTTTAACTGTAAATAATAATTATAGTTATTTGACCTTTTTTAATATTTTTTAGTAGTTAATTATGAAGCACTAGGTCATTACTTAATAAAAAATTTTAAAACTTTATTTTTTATTATATTTTTTTTTATTTTTTTTTATTTATCCTGATGATGCCAACCAATGGTTTGGCGAAATATTGAAAAAAAAAATAAAAAAAATTAATAAAAAATAAAGTTTTAAAATTTTTTTTTAAATAAAGTAAAGTATCAACCTTAACTAAAATAAATTGTTATTGATTTTTTTTCAATAAATAACTATTTGAGATGTTATTTATTAGAGAAAAAATATATAAATTGATAATTAATTTTTTAAGCATTTCTTTAAAATTAATAAAAAAATTTAATATTTTATTTTCTCAGAATTACTTTCAGTTTTTATTCGACCTTTCTTTATTTTTATTAAATATGTATTAATCTTTTAAATGGTATTTTTAAATTAAATTTTAACGATTTATTTTTTCGATATTTCGCTTTCCTGTGAAAAGCTTCTTCAGGAAATTATTTTTTATATTTTACAAAAACAAAAAATTATAACAATTTATATAATTGTTATAATTTTCTCAGAATATTTTTTAGCGTAAAATCGGGTTTTATATATACAAATGTTAATAAATTTTATTTTCAATATTTCGCCACACTATTAGGTGGTATCTTCGGGGGTGGGATATGAGAATGTAAAGAATTTTTTTAGATATTTAAAAATATTTTTGTAGATTTTTTTATTTGCTATTCAAACAATTTTTTATAGATTATTATTTCCCACTGCTAAAGATGCCAGTCAATAGTGTGGCGAAATATTGCCAACATAAATAAAATTTATTAAAAATTATTTATATAGAGACATTAATTTAGTAATAATATTTCATATAATACAATTGTTTCCATTTTTTCGACTATACGAGATGCAAATAAAATTTATTTAATTGTTTAAATAGAAATATTGTTTCTCAATTGTTAATTACGTGACAGTCTTTATCTAACATTACAAATATTAAACATAATGAGCTGATACTTAAGGTGCCACTTGGTGATTTTTTAGTCATTATAATTATTCAAATGTGTTCACATAGAGTAACTGTTTGGTGCGACTTATTGCCTGGCGGCATCATCGGCTCGTACTTCTTCGAAAATGAAGGCGAAAAAACAGTTACAGTAATGATGTTAGTGAGGTAATAACAGTTTTTTGTTTGCCAAAAATTAAGGATATGGACCTGGATCATGTATACGTCGACACATTAACGTCATTGAAAATGTGGATATATGTGTGCCAGCAAAGTTATTGCAACCATTTGGCCGATATTTTGTTTCACACATAATAGTGGTAGATCTTTCTATGTTAATAAAGAAGTGTTAAGATAATTCTTTAAAAAAATTCTTTTTATTCACAATTAACGTAATAAAAAGATAAAAGATTTATAAAGACCCAAGTTATTGGCGAAATGATCGTATAAAATTTATCAAACTGCGAGTTTTCACTTTCAGTGAATAAAAGTTTAGGAAGACATAATTTAGAGCAATAAAAAATATTTTTGCATTAAAATTGAAAAAAATATTATTCATTATTCTTAAGCCCACTGTTGCAAAAAGAATAAAAGCAAACAAACGTACACTGATTTAAAAATTTAAAATTAAACAAAAAAAAAATATATTCAAAAACGGATGTGAACATTTAAAAGTCATTTATTCAATGCGTGCCTTTAATGCGTTGCCAGACAAACATTCATACCCGGAGACACGAGTGCGTAGAATACAAAAAAAAAAGAAAAAAATGCGTGAAAAACAAATGCACGAAACACAGGCAACCAGAGCTGTAATGATGGTCAGTGTATACGAACATCAGTGACCAGGCCAAATATTCATACAACAAAGCAACCAGTCAAACAGCCATTCAATTTTTTCAATGCACAGGTTCATTCATGCAAATTAAAATCTACTTTGTTAAGAGGAAATAAATTTTAAAATAAATGAATAAAATGTTAAAAATTTACAACAAAAGGATTCTCGTTATTTTCTATGCTTCTCTCGTTTAACAACAGTAATAAACTAAAGGAAAGTAAAGTAAAGAAGAAAGGGATGAATCAGAAAACCCTTTTGCGTTTCTTCTAGCCCACCAAACTAAAATAGTAATAGAAACAGCAATTAAAAGCAAAGCAAAACAATACAAAACATAACAAAAACAAGTTGTATCCAATTCCTAGATTAATGAAATCTAGTCTCATATGAAGCATTTTCAAATATTAATGGTGGGGTTCAAATAATCACAACACAAACAAAACGATGCGTCGTATGTGTAGTTGACTGTGTATGAGTATATTTGCGCTCAAACAATTACACTAACATTAATTCATTTCACTCATTTGAGCTTTAAAAATCTGGTTTTATTTTCTATACAAAATACATAAATTTTTAGCCTTATTATAATGTTGCATGTACTTGTGTATGCAAATGTGTGCACGAATAAATTACACATGTGAAGATAAATATAAAGAATTGTTTGTGCATATGTTAACTGATTATCTAAACAGATTTTATAAGGAATAAATTCATTTTCCAGAAATGAATAAAACTTGCGAAAAAATTCGAAAATGTTTGTATAGAAGATAAAATTTTGGCTGAAGAGAATAAACGAAAAAAAAAATTAATTTAATATATTAGATGGCCAATTTTGAGGTTAGGAAGTAGATTGTTTTAAAACACGCAAATTTTTTTTAACGACATCAGTTTTATTCACTCCGATATAAAGTAGAAATATGGGAATTTTTGCAATAATTTTGTAATAATGGAATATGATGTCGGTAAAACGTCCACCTCTAGCTCGTCAGCAGATGTCCGCCCTTTTCACAAAATTTTGAGGCACATTTTGCAACAAAACTTCGCTTATCTCGTCAGCACATCGCCGAATTTCATCTTTCAGAGCATCACATTTTTGTGGGTTGTTCACGTAAGACCGGTTTTTCAAGCGATAACAGAGGAAATAATTCAGCAATATTAAATCACACGAACGAGGTGACCGGGAAATTTTTGATGCAATAACTGGTTTGCTGAAACCAAATGTCACTGACGTTAACAGTAATCAATTGTAGTTACAAAAAATTTGTCATCGGGCTTTGCTAGTGAGGAGAATTCATGGTGAAGACGTTTCCTTGTTGATTTTCGTAAAAATACGGCCGGCCATGCCACCTGACCATAAACCGTACCATGCGGTCACTTTTTTTGGATATAATGGTTTTACAAATTCTGCTTGGGAATTTCGTGAGCCCATATGCGACAAGTTTGTTTGTTTACATAACCGCCTAATTCTAAATAAGCCTCATTGCGAAGAATGATTTTGTTGAAAAATGCATTTCTTCGTTCAGTTTTTCAAACATATTTACAAACGTTCGACAAAAAACAACAATGGTCGGTTTGCTTTAATTCTTGAACGAGGTCAACTTTATAAGCGTAAAGATAAAGATCTTTATGTAAAACGTGGCGTGTTGCCGAAATGTTTCCAACAAAAACTAGTTGAAGTTCCAGGCTAGTTTTAACACTTTGCTGTACAGCAGCTATGTTTCACACACTACGGCCACTATGACCATATTGGTTTGGTTTATTCTCAGCAACAATATACCCAGCGGTCTTAGAAAGAGCGTGCTGACTTAAATTTTATAAAGTGGTTCAATGAAATTTTCAACATTTTGATAATAAATTTTTACAATTAAAATTCTTTACTCAAGAACGAAACCTTCCATGGCTAAAATTTCCCGGTTCTTTACTAAATAAATTTTAAAAGATAACATCTCCATTATTGGCACTTAATCATTTGAGAGATAATTTATTTCCTAACCTCAAATTGGCCTATCCATTATTTTTAAAAATTCCATAAGACTTTTCTAATGATTTGACTTAAGAAACAAGAATATAGAAGTTTTACCTTTTTTCATAAAATATAAGTTACAACATTTTTTATATTGCTGCACAATGGGGCATTTTAGCGAATATCAGCTATAGTCTGAGAATAGTGGCACTTTAAAAATATTTAAAGGGGTAAGAGAGTAGTCACAGCCAAGAAATTCTTATTTTGTTTGGCGACGACAATACCAGATGACGTCGTTTTTTATCGTTTGTTTTAAATCCGCATTCTCGTTGGCAATATTGCCATTTATCGATGACAGGCGACACATGTTTGGTAGTCTATAAAAAAGCATTGACGTTGATGTTGCCTTAAATTTCCGTCGTCTGTAATTTTAAAAAGATTAAAAAACTAAAAATTCAAAATAAAATATAAAAAAATACAAATTAAATAGAAAATGGAAAAAATTAAAATTACCAACGTCAACCAATTTGAAAAATTAGTGGAAGCATTGTGAAAAAAATCCATCACCTGCCAGGGGATTTCGAATAGGCAGTGATCCTACTAATTTTAAGGAACAGGGGGAAAGTGTTGCGAATGCTCTAAATGTCCTTGGCCTACCAAATGGAATGAATGATGGATTTCAAAAAGCAGAGTACCGAAGTGTTCACTCACTGTTCATGCATGTGTGAATGTGGACATTTCATTTTTTGGCCGCTTCTTCTCATACATGTGTGAGAGACTACAAAACATTTTGTGTTTTCTCATTTGTGAATGCGACGATTTATTTTTTTCTTTCTATTCACAAGTGAAAAAATGAGAAACACACAAGTGTTCATTTTTGAATATTTACAATTTTGATAATTTTTCATAAATGAAAAATTACGCATTCGCGTACATAAACGCACATATTTGGTAATGTGCAATTGTCGGCGTATGGAGAAAAAAAAATATAAAATTTTAGAATTCTCATTTATGAAAAAAATCATGAATGTTGGTTTTTGAATGTTCATAAATGAAAAATACTGAACCCTGGCAAAAGGTATAATATGTAGCTCTTTACAAATACATGTTTGATGAAATTCTTTTTACAGATTTGGCGCGATTTAAAATTTAAAGTAAAAAAGAGGGTAAAAAACAATGTGCTGAACATTTTGATTTTAATTTATTTTGAGTTTCAATTTATTTTAGGTTCAATTTAATACAGATTTTATTTTATTTATTTTTTGAAGAAAAGTAGCACTTGAGGCAACAATGCCTATTGAGTCAAGTACCGTGCTACATTCTTTAGGAAGGAGTAGACGGTTGGTGAAAGTAGAGGGAAAGTTACGGAAATTAACTGTCGTATAAGACAGCACAGCGACCATGGCTGCATCACTGAGCAGCCCCACCGACAGTCAATTTTTATCTTTGTGGTAAAAAAAAAACAGAAAAGGTCTTTGTTGGGAATCGAACCTAAAACCCCCAGACTTACAAGCTAGTACACTACCTACCAGCCTACAGGGGCACAGTTTGTTTTATTTTTCACAGCAATTTTATCAAAAATAATACACAAATAAATCAGCTTACTTAAATATTAGATATGTGTGTTTTATTAAAATGATCGATAAACTGGCAACGTCGTCATAAGACTGTTAGGGAATATCAAATTAGTATTGATGGTTTGCTAAAGTAACGTTGCCTCAAAATCGACGACTATGTTGCCGTCGCCAAACAGAATAAGAGTGAATGGTGCTCATACTAGCTCAATTACAAAGTGAGAAAAGCACTTAAACGCAGTACAGTTTTCCTTTAAAAGCGAAGACCACAGGCATGTGAAGGTCCAACAATCTAATGAATTCACTACAGTTACACTTAAGTGTAATAAATGAACTGAGCTAAAAGTTTTAATTTACAAAATTGTGAAATGTGAACATTCTACTAAAACACTCTTTAACATCCTGTTGAAAAATAACACTAGTTTAAATAAATTGAAGCTTATATGAGTAAGTTTAACTAGAGAAAAATATTTAAATAATACAACAACAGAAATAAATTATTTTGAGTTAAAATCTTAAACATTTATATGCTTTTCTGGCTCATTTAAAATGTGGGTTTGTGATAATGTGAACAACAAATACACATTTGTGAAAACACAAACAAACAAATGAAAAACTCCATTAAAAATAGTATAAATTTTATTTAGTAGTGAAAATCTAGGACCATCCCATTAATAATGATGATCTAAAGTAAAAAAAAAAAAAGAGATGGCAATATAAAAGGAAACAAAAGGCTACAAGCACGTTCAAATACATATACAACACTAAACCATACATACAGACCCACAAACACACACACACATTTAGTCCACTCGTTCATTATAATAAACACTATCAATGTTTATAACTGAATTACATTTTTGTTGTTGTTTATTGCTTCTGTTAATGTACAGAATCAGAATCAGAAGCAGAAACTATAATCAGTAGTTTTTAATAGTTGTTAGTGGTGGCCTAAAAATCCAACTCACTCACCATCAGACAACGCACTACATTTGCAAGTGCAATAAATTGTTTAAAATTCTATTAAAATTAAGAGAGCAACAATATGTGGATTTGTTTGTAAATGTTTGCTCTTTCATTCGAATTAACATTTTCCTTATTTAAGGTCTACAAAACGGAAATGTTGCTTGGCATCTACGTTTAAACTTTGAATAGTTTTCTTTAGCGTTTTTTATTCTCCCTTTACATTTACTAATACTTTGAGTGAAAATTTTCCTCTTAACTACTCTTTTATTATTATAATGTTACTTGATTTATTCATTTATTTATTTACACATTTGCTTAAAACTATTGTTAAAACTATGAAAAAAAAACTACCACCAACTTAAAAGTAAAACTTTCAAAGTTTTAATAGAAAATTTCAAACCCTTCATTAGGCGGGCTTGTTTATATACAAACACTCTCTGACAAATGAGTACTCAAACTCACATTCCCACTCTTAGCTAAATAGCACATATGGATTTGCATTAGATTTTAGCCAACATTTTCATTAATGTATTTAAATTTTAACAAGATGGCAACAGTAGTTCTGCAGAACTGGATAAACTGGTTTATGATAATTTAAAGGGGTTTCCGTACAGGTATTTTCTTTGACATATCATTTTGAATTTGCAGGTGTTTAGTCTCTTTTTTAGAGTAAAATGCCATAGTGGGGATTACGAACCCGATATTTCTAAACAAAGTTTTTGACTGAGTAGTGGATACTACTCATAAGGAATCGTTTATGTAAAAGTAAAAATATACAGTAGCGATCAATTGTGGAGGCATATTTCCTTAGAACACATAAAATGAAACAAAAACAATTAAATTTTTTATTTAAACTATTTACTAATAATCATTTTATCGGGTGTTTTTATAGAGGTATAAAACTGTAAGTTGGCAATGTCTTTTAAACTGCCTACCATTTGATCAGTAATTTATATTTAGTGTATTTTGCCATTTCAACATGATTACAGGAAAGCCTGAACAATTTTTCCAAATTATGCAAATTGCGGGCCCAAAACAAGATTGCTATTGATCCGGATTTTCATAAGCGAATTTCGTTTAGCGATGAAGCTCACATTTTTTTTGGAGTGGCTATATTATCACACAAAAATTGCGATAGAGTGATGATAATTCACAAGTTTGTGTTGAGACGTTGTTACTTTCAGAAAAGCTGACTGTTGGAATTATTGGCTCAAACTAGCTTAAGAACGTTACTGATCAGAGAGCCATGTTTACTGACTATTTAATTCATCAATTAAACAACCATAATGCACAGAAGCTGCGGTTTTACAGAGCGTGATTTGATTTACATCTGCACCAACTATATAGTCAAAATCAGATGGTGGTCAAACCACTTGGTTGATTGGACATCACCCACGCCCTAGAAGGCCATCGAATACGTATATCCTCCGCTCACTTCTAGTAGTAATTTTGAAAGCCCGAAGTAGGCCGCAGCCTTTACTCCTTGCTTAAGAGTTGGAGACTTTCCAACTCCTGGTCCAGAACGCATGAAGCCCTTTTTTATCAAGAACACGACAGCATTCATACTTACTGAACCTGAACCATTCATTGTGTTAATTTGAATGATCCGAAAACACAAACTCTCACGAGGGTCCAAAACCACAACCACCACGATACTCCCATATAGGGGCCAACCTCAATAATCAGTCAGAGAACATCTTTGCCTAAAGAGAACAAATAGTAAACTCTGCGAGCTTACTGATTCCCGTGGAAATATGTGGTTTGTCCAGGTGACTCGTACTAGCCTTTGAGGGGCCTGGGCTCCCTTTTTCCCCGCAAGACACCAGTCTAAGTGGAATAGTAGGTTCCAAAAAGACTATCATGTGCCCCCGGGGGGGGGGGCGGTTTTACAATTAATTTATTGAAGAAAACGTTTTCCAAGCGCATAGTTTCTCATTTCGGACCCGTTAAGTGGCCTCTAAGATCGTATGTTTTAACGCCGCTAAACTATTTTGTGTATGAATATAAGAAGTCACTAATCTACGCCGATAACCCTGAAGCACTTGACCACTTTGAGTAGAACATCCACTGCATTATTACCGATATACGACCACAACTACTTGAGAAAGTTTCTTATACCTTTTATACCAGGATCTCGCAACAATCTCAGAATAAGGTCGTGTGAATAGAGTCGATTTTAATGCCCATAAGACACAATGTTCCATGCTGAAGCATAAATCTGTGTTCGGAAATGGTGCTTTATCTGCTACTATGGGTAATATAAGTACAACGAAATCGAAGGCTTTTGATATTCTTGGCATAAAAACTCAGTGTGATATTCGATGGACTAAACACATTTTTCAGGTTACTAAAGAAACTTTCAAGTGCCTCGGTTTTCTAAAATGGTGTGATAGGGATACCACCTTTATCCGTCCAAAGAAGAAATACAACTCTCATGTATGAGCCGGCGCTCCCAAATCTATTTTGTAGTAGCTTTACCGCATACAGGCGAGGACCAAGAGGCTCATTGGATACAGTAGGGTATACCACTCTATTGATTCTCTTTCACTGTTTTATGGTTAGGTTACTACAATGGTAAGTACTCTAATGAAATTAGGGTACTTGTTCCTGTTACTCGCACGTTTTGCCGTTTAACTGGATTTTCGTTGAGAGCACATCCATTGTGTTTGATTGGCCAAATAGCCCCAGAAAAAAATAATCCAATCTGGTTGGGCACTTAACTGCTGATTTTCGTGAAATTATGCAATCGGGAAATTTGGTTTGCAATAAACTAATCGTTTTATTGGCTGCGTGACATGGGGCACCGTCTTGTTGAAAACACATGTCAGTGATATCCACGTCGTCAATAACACGCCAAAGTTGAGTTGTTGGCATCACGCGATAAAGTGATCAATTGACCGTTATCGCATTTCCAGCCTCATTTTCGAAAAAAAACGGCCATACAGTGATACTTTGAGCATGCAAAGGCTTTTTAATAATCGGTCTAAAATTTTCAGAAGTTCAAATTATCGAAGATTAGATTAAATTATAATGCCAAAAGATTATCTTTCGAATAAATTAAACTTCATGTCAATTTAAAATATAAATTTTTTTCTTAATCCATTTCAAAGTTCTATAACATTATAAAAATAAAAACATCCTTTAAAAGCAAAACAACAACAATTTCATAAAATAGTTTTAAGAATCAACATGCAGGAAAATTTGAAAAAAGCTGCTTTTCTATAATTTTTTTAAATTTTGCCAAGTGTCGTTTTACTTTAATCTCGCTAATCTCGTTTTTGGTATACTTTCAACCAAGTTCTCACTCCCTTTGAACCTGAGAACTTCCATTTCTCTTTCTTTTTTCAGTATTTCCATAATTTATACGAGCGAACCATCATGCCACAGCAAGTTAAACCAAGCTAAGCCTTTATAACCATGTTTTATGGTTTCTTTTACTTGGCGTATTTTAAGGAGTTAACCGTATAGTTGCCACTGATTGGAGAATATCTTAGGCATTCTTAATGATAGTAGAATTTAAAACAATTAAGACACTTAAAGTACTTTGCTACTACATTGTGTTTTCGCGGACAAATATTGCTTTCTTTCTGAAACATTTTGGGAAACATTTTGTTGTACTTTAGATTTAAAAAAACATTGTTTTACTGTCCTTTATTTAAATCACAATAAATAATTTTAGTAAAAAGTTAGGTTGACTTTTACGTTTCTTGTAGGATTTGATCTTTTTTTGTATCCACAATTACTTGTCACTCTATACGCAATTAACAACAAAATTTAAATTGCCTGTTTTAGCAAAGTAGTTGTTGAAATTTTAAAAATGTCACAGTCTGAATAGTAAAATGAAATTTAAATTGTTAATTTGATTTATTTTAGATATATGTAACCTTTTTTTTGTAACAAAGTGCAACCCGAATAGTTAAATAGCTACCTTTGGGTGTTGAGTACTGAGCAAGCCAGTAGCTATTGAGTACTCAGTACTTAACTCAATACTTTGCACGAAACAAAAGTATACACAATAATGCACCAGCGAAAGGAGGATAGTGTTTAAGCCCCTGCATTTTGCAAGCCATCTGATCTTAAATACTATTTTGCCGGCTCAGGAAATACTATATTTTTAAATTAAATGCGCCAGCTTTTAATCGGAATTACTTTTTTCTTTACAATATCTTTCTGGTAGCACATAATAGCTATCAATTGATCTTTTTGTTTCTTTTTGAGTTCGCACTGAGGTTAATATTATTGTATGCCGTATAAAACATGTCCTCTACCGATTATTCCTACTGAAAAGTCTTTTAATACCCATTTTGTTTAGACAACTTCAGATCATCTTCCAGTTATTTTTTAAGCACGTCAGTAAATAATATAATTTCAGTTTGGATCACAAATAAAAAAATAATTCCCTAAATGCCACAGTATAGTAATTTACTAAACAATAGGTGAAATGCTTAACTAAACTATTAAAATTTATCCCACTTTAATGTTGTACTCTTTGCTCAACACTTTCAATATAAAAGCACATGAGTAACGTGAGCAATTTAACGAATACAACATATTTCTTTACATACATGTTTTCATATTGTATGTGTAGGTGTAATGAATAAAGTAAATTCTGTATATGCAATGCATGCGTGTAACGGACATTTCTAATTTAAAGTAATTTCCAACTTCAAAACACACAATTGTGTTAATGATTAGAACAAAAAACCTGTATAAAGTTCATATAGAAAGTCACTGAGACCATGAATATTGGGGTTGTTCATATACAGGGAAAAGGTGGAGAATTTATAAAACGCACATATATAATAGAAACTAACCTTCTATTACTAATGTAAAAGAAAACTTAATTTAAGCAAAAGGTAAAAGGAGAAGCCATCCGTGTTAGGCCACATCAACTCAAGTCAAGCCAAAACATGAAACATGTAAAGTACAAGTAACTTTCGAATGTAACACGGCCGCCAACATTACTAGCAGCACACAAATACATTAATGCACGTAACTAGAAAATACCCATTTATACTTGGAATAATTTAAATTGCAGTTTTAATGCATTCGTTAAAATATTCGAATCATAAGAGAAGCGTAGAAGAACTTTATTGAGGACTTAAAGAGTAGTGAGACCAAAAATCAATACACAAAGCATAATCATGAGTAGCTGCAATTTTATTTTTTCGTTATATTTTCGAAATGCCTTCCTAGAGCTTTAAGAACTTCTTAAAAAAAAATTTTTTTTCAGAAGCACTTCAGTAGCATTTCAGGCAGCAATGCATATTTAGTCAAGTACCGTGTTACATTCATTAGGAAAGTGATAGAGAAGAGATGAGACAGGTGGTGAAAGTAGAAGTATAGTTACCGAAATTAACTGTCGTAAAAAAAGCACAGCGACCAGTGAGCAGCCCCACCAACAGTCAATTTTTATTTTTGTAGTGAAAAAAAACAGCCAAGGTCTTTCTTGGGAAACTCGCAATCCAAAAACTCGAATTTTCAAAAATTCGCATCTGAAAACAATATCTACGTACATATACAATAGACAGGAGCATTATGAAGCTCCGTAAAAATTTTTCAATTTTCTTAAATACTATTCAATATATCAACTAAACTACTGTTAAAATTCATATAAAATAATTATGCTAGCAAATTAAAAATCTTAATCCGGCTAAAGTTCGTCGATTAACAATTTTTGAATTTATTAAAAAATTAAAATTATGTAAAAGTTTTTGTAAAAAATTTTTCACACAAATTAGACACCAACAAAATATAATGCTGTGTTTTATGGATCGCTGCATGAGTCATTAATATTTAAGGCTGGGCCTATTGTAAATATTATCTATTTGGTATTAAGTTGTTTTGATTTGTTCCGCCAGTAAATGAAATACTGTTGTTATACCTCCTGGTAAAGGTCATTGTTACTGGCTGCTTGTTTGGTACGATTGGCGAGCGCTATCGATGCGATGCCATCATTTTAAGGAGTTTGAGATAGAATACTATTTGAAACGCGGGCACGCCAATCGTACCAAACAAACAGCCGGTAATGACGGTTTTCATCGTAAGTTATGACAACAGTATCATCTATTTTACCAAGTTTATTAACACTTCTGATGATTATCCATTTATGGCAATACAACAATAGTTCGACTAATAATTTTAAAAGATAAAAATAAAAAAAACGATAGTTGAAACATAAATGGAATAATGACCAACAAGTACAGCCATATGTACGAGTATATAAACGAGTAAAGTGTTGTCTATATGTCTAAAATTCTTATTCTCATAAAAAATAAATAAACAAAGACCATGGCGAAGCATCAGCTATAACCAGTTGGTAAATCTGATTTTTTCAGCATGTAAGCTGGTGCTATATTCTTCTTTTTTTAGAATTGTTGTTGTTGAAAAGTATAAACAATTTAGTTATTTTCATGTCAATGTAGCGATTTTATTTGTACTTCTTTATTATTTCAGCTTTACATTCAGACGCAAATAACTTTTCACTTAATAAAGTCATTAAGATTGGTTTGCAAATCATGAGATACAATTTTTCGAATAGATTTTACAAATGCGAAGAAAGTACTACAGATTAGGCTAAATGCTTTGCTAAAGATTTCTAAGGCATGTATATGAAAACTGAACAGAAATTATAAAGCTTAACTTACGAGTATAGAAAACATACCGGTTCACCGATTAATTTCTACTCGATCAATTTATGGTCCACTATCAGGAAATTTCTTTATCATTTTTAAGGAAAACGAATTAATTAATTAAATAGAAAACAAAAATTTTAGCCAGCTAAACATAAATACCGGTTTATTATTCATTAGACTAACTGATTGAAGGAGTAAGCCTGTTAGATAAATACCCTTCTTATATAAACTTAACAAAAGATTACACCTGATGAAATAACAAATACTGATGATGGTGGTAAGAATTACAATCTTTACGTTTAGGTAAATAAAGTATTTTAATTTCCTGCTTTGTATGACGTTTTAATTCAAAATATTGCTAACGCTGTTGCTTGAACGTTCTTCTGAAGTCATTTAACAAAAGTTTTAGGACCAAATAGATTTTTTTACAGTTGAACAGCTTTTCTAAAATGCAGCATATTTACTTTTAGAGAAAAGATTATGTAAAGATTAGCAACTTAAGTAGCAGGGCTTTCTTCAATACGAGAACAAGGGTTTTTCATTCAGAAACTACCTTGATGAGACATATATAAATTTCGGTGTTGGTTTTTCTTTTCATTATCATTAAAATCATAAAGTGAGTTCCTGTGCTGGCTGCATATAAGTAAACACATGCCTACAAAAATATTTAATTTATTTAACAGGACATTAAACAGGATGTTTTAACTTTTGACATCAACGATTTTAACCTATTGACTATAAATCATACTCTAAAGGAACACTTTAATGTTCGGAAAGTTTCGTTTATTTGGTCAGTGAGAAAAAAGAATTTAACAGTTACAAAGGCGACCAACATAATAAAGTGATTATACACTCTTCATTTATATCAACATTTTATCTTGCCTCCATCATATTTTAAAGATATTTTTGAAGAAAAAAGATTTTTTTTAAAGAAAAAATTATTTTTTTTTCTTTAAAGAGAAGTAGCACTTCGGGCAATAATGCCTATTCAGTCACAACTAAATGCTTAAATGTTACATTCTTTAGGAAAGGAATAGACAGGTGAAAGTAGAAGAATAGTTACATAGTCTTCAAGCTCTTATTTGTGTAGTGTAAACAACCACTCCTAGACTGGTAGGCCAAGTACACTACCTACTAGCCTATAGGGGCAGCTTTCATTTCTATAAGGCCCATGTTATCGGAAATAAACTGTCGTATAAGACAGCACAGTGACCAGTGACTATGCCTTCATCACTGACCAGCCCTACCGTCAGCCATTTTTTTGGTAGTGAAAACAGCCAAGGTCATTATTAGGAATCGAACCCACAACACCCAGAATGATAAGCTAGTACACTACCTACTACCCTATCGGTTCAGCTTTTATTTCTAGAAGGCTCGTGTAATCGGAAATTATCGGAAGTTATCGGAAGGAAAAATTCTTATTTTGTATAGAAGACAACAGTAACGGATTGAGGAGTTATCTTATCATTCAAAATAACTTCAATGAATATCTGTTTCTAATAACTATGATCAAAAGTTTAGGTGGAATTTTGATCATTTTATAATTTTAAAATCTGCCCCTTTTCATTACGCCTACTTTATGCCCACACAGACGCTTTCAATAACCATAGACTTAAATCTGCAAGTTTAGCGTAACTCCCATCGGCTAACCGGAGAATATTTTTCAAATTCTATTTCGGGTGATGTGAGCTGCTAACCACAAATTTACTATTCAGTACGCGTCGGTAACGCCTTCTCATTCTCGTAAGTACAGAAGCGAATTTTTCAGTGCCCTGGCTGCTTGAACAGTTTCTGACAATTCAAAAACAAAGTGAAAGTGTCCTACACTTTTCTTCAACTTTATGGAAACATTAATTCCTTGTAGTATTATTTTCCACACTGTAATAGGCTTCTAGAATTAGCAATAGAGCCGCTGGAACTTCAAATAGGGTTAGTTATTCACTTTTAGTACTAAACAAGCTAAGAAGCTTATTTGACATAAAGTTATATAATAACTTAACACAATAGGTGCCCCTGCAGGCTAGTAGGTAGTGTACTGGCTTATCGGTCTGGGGGTTGCGGGTTCGATTCCTAACAAACTCCTTGGCTGTTTTTTTTTTCACTACAAAAATAAAAATTGACTATCGGTGGGGCTGCTCAGTGATGAAGGCATGGTTGCTGTACTATCTTATGCGACAGTTAATTTCTGTACCTACCCTTCTACTTTCATCACCTGTCGAATTTCTTCGCTATCCCTTTCCTAAAGAATATAGGACGGTACTTGACTAAATAGCCATTGTTGCTTCAGGTCAATGATCAGTGCTTCTAACTGTGGCTCAGGATATTCACTCTCTTCTGAACATAATTGAGCAGTTTAATCCACCTGACTCCTCGAAGACTTTCCAGTCACGAATGTGGTGCCACAAAGTGCTTCTAATTGTGGCTCAGGATATTCACTCTCTTCTGAACATAATTGAGCAGTTCAATCCACCTGACTACTCGAAGACTTTCCAGTCACGAATGTGGTGCCACAAAGTGCTTGTATTTATTAAAACTTTTACCTGATATTATATTGAAATTGAATTGAGAGGTTAATTGATTTAATTTAATTGAATTGTTTTATTTATTTTTTTCTAATGAAGTTTATAATTGAATCAATTATTAAATTAATGAAATTTTAATATAAAAGTGAAAAAAGCCTTAATAAGTTGTAGCTGTGCGGGCAAAGTTAGTTTCGAGGTCCTGCCATCCATCCTGTAACATACTAACACAGTACGTTTAACTTTATTCTCAGCCACTCTTTGGTTGTTTCTGTTTTTAAACATTTTTCTTGCAGATAACATAAAGGGATCGATAAAATTATCAGTCTTAAATGAGCGAAATACATATAGTGGGCAATTTTAGCCCATCATCGCTAAAGTAGGTTAACGCCGCTTTATATTCAAAAGTTTACTTTAGTCACGCTTTACTTCATAGGATTTTCTATAGTTTTTAAAGTGTTTTCTTTTAATGGATAGACAAGGATTGACAAGTTTGTTAAGAATGCACATACACATACATACATACATAAAAAAAATTTTAAATTAGAGCATTTCCAATGCTCTAAAGTATAAATCGAAATTCTAATTAAAAGCATAAGAAATTTTAACATTATTTTTATGGCACGAATTAAGTTTTATTCATGTAACAACATAAAAACCAACAACAACAACAATTGTAATTATCCCTTATTGTTTGTTAACCCCTTTACATGCTAACGGTTACATATGAGCATAAATGAATTAAAATTAAGGAAATGATAGTAAAAGAGAAGGAGAGCAGAATAAAGATAGAATGTTAACACTATCAATAACATAAACCAGGCCAGAGGTATTCAAAGTGTGTTGAGAAGTTTGAAGAGGACCCACTGTACTCATAACAGAATTAGGGGTTCAGGTGTATAATCAAAAATATATTAGAATATAATGTTTAAAAAGGGAATAAACATATTTCTGTATGTTTTGTATTTGAGTGCTTCAATTATTTTATTTCTGATATTTTGGTATTGTTTATTGTCGTATTTTTATGCCGCTAATTTTATGACTTGTTTACATTACCCACACTTGCGTACACGCTTTAATGTTGAACAACAAATATCATTTTAATGTTTCAACACCACGTGTTTGTTGCTTACTTCACTAGCAGTCTCTTTGCAGACCATCTGCAAAGTTCTCTTGATATTTCTCGCTGTCTTTAAGGAGATTTTATTAACTTTTTGGTTACAAACAAGAAAAGAGGATGATAAAATTCACAAAATAAATATTTAGTTATCAAAGAGGTAGAAGTAATATTATTCATACAACTCATTTCAAACACTTTACTTACCATCCAATACCAAGTTTTTTAAAAATAAAACAATTATACTTCATAGAGTTCATGATGGACACAACAAGTCTGAGCAGTCTGAAAAGAAAATATAATTTTTATTATATTATTAATATTAAATTTATTTTTAATAACAAAAGGAAATAAACAATTTTATTTTCAGAAATCATTTTAATTTAATATACGTTAATTGGTATTAGATCCCTTTAAAAATTAATTTATTTATTACTCTGGTGGAAAGCATATCCATGTGGCCATTTCACTACTGCTGACCTACCTGAGAATGGATTTACCCCAAATTGTAAGATTGAAAACAAAACGTGTTTTTGTTTTCGAAATGTTTGCTATGATTTGTATAGAAGAGTTTCGACGTTTTGTTGTCTTTTTGCTGTATTGGTTGCATGTAAACTCTCTCATTCAGTCAATTTGGCTTGAGATTCTTGAATTTTCTATACAAAATTTCGGATAAAATCTACCGATAAGCTATATGAGTAGAAGTGAAATGGTCATATGGATATGGCTAATATAATCTAGTACAAATTAGCATAGATTATAATAAAATTAAATTTCTTAATTAAGTATTTCGTCAGAGATTTGTTTTTTGTTTTTGTAAGAAGCAGTAGCACTTCAGGCAACAATGCCTATTTAGTCAAGTATATTCTTTAGGAAACGGTTGAAGAAGAGATGCGACAGGTGGTGAAAGTAGAAGGATAGTTACGGAAATTAACTGTCGTATAAGACAGCTCAGTGGCCAGTGACCATGCCTTCATCACTGAACAGCCCCACCGACAGTCAATTTTTATTTGTAGTGAAAAAAACCAACGTCTTTTGTTGGGAATCGAACCCATAACCCCCAGTCATGTAAGCTACCACACTACCTACTATCCTACAGGGGCATCTCGTCAGAGATTACAAAAAGAAAGATTACAAAGCTGAACTTTGAATCATTTTGTAAGTAAAAAGAAGCAAAAAATTTTATCGCAAAATTTTAATCGCCTAAAGCTACAATTAACATGCTGTTACCAGATCCAGAAAGCTTTATATTTTTGTGAAAACAAAACAAAAATTGAATTGTGTCCATTGAAAATTTTAGGGCTGTGTTTTAGATAAAAAAACTGGATCTGGCTAAATTGTTACTTCCACCACTAAAAAGTGTGGTTTCTGTAAATAGTGTAAAAAAATTTAAAAAAAATTACTACAAAAAGTTATGGCCGATGAAATTTTTTAAAAAAACTTTAAAAAATATTTTTAAATTATAGATAAATTGAAACTGGTGAAATTTTTCCTACAAAAATATGGCATAAAATCTTTTTATAGAAAAATTATGCCTGATCATTAGTCGCGTGGCGATATAATAAAAATTTTTGTAGCTATTTGTTATTTAAACAATACATAATGAGTTCAAATCCCAGTAGATAATTGCGTTTGAGTGGCCGCAAGTATGTAATTTGTTTAAATTGGTAAAAGAATGCATAACAGCAGTTCTAATTTTCCTGAATCTTGATAATATAAAGAAATAAACCAGTAGAGGCGGCTATTTGTTTTAACATCTGGTCAGTTGGTTAATGGGTTTATACCAGAAAAGCAGAAATTTTTAAAGCACCTCAATGGTAATAACAGAAGTAAATAATTAACTACGCCTTAACAAAGAAGGCGTAGTTAAACAACAGAAAAGCATTTAGCTGTTGTGACTGACATGAGTAAAGAAGATTGTAGATAAACTGGATATCATGTCTATGAGTTTTAATTATGCTACAGCTTTTTAATTATTTAAAAAAAAATTATGTAATTTATTTAATTATTTAGAAAAAAAAGCGCTTGTTCGCTTAACAAGACATCAAACAGTTCCGAGTCTTTCTGGAGCTACAGTATACTCTGAAGAAAATGTTTGCCCAAATAGGGAAGGAATGCATGTTTTATAAACAAGGAAACCTGCAAATACAAGCAAGAAAACACAAAACAAAACGAATGAATTTTACGAAATAAATAAAACTTAACGTTGTTGCACATGGGATTAAGAGGAAAAAATAACATAATAATTTAAGCCTAACTCATCACCGCAAGATGGAGCTACAGAAGGTTGTATTTTTGGTGAAAAAATTATTAAATATTCATTTCGAATACAAGCAAAAATTTTTAACCAAATAAATCGAATACTTGTAAAACAAAAATAATAAAGCGAATAATTTTGCAGCTAAAATTCCAGGTATATCGATTTAAGGCATTTCCTAAATATCCTACTTTATGAAAGCTTCGAACAACCTCAAGAATTATAGAACTAAATGTATAGAGCTGAAGGAAAATTATGATGTTGAAAAAATAAAATAATCAACACACAACACAGAGACAAAAAATAGCCTTTATAACTCATCTCGAAAGAAACAATGCAGGCTGCTCTTTGCTCAATTTTTCCACAATATCAAATACAGGACACTGCATTTGCAGCCAACAAACTGCAAAAGTGCAAAACTTCCTGCACATAAAAGCAAGCAAATGCAGGACAAATTGAAAACAAGCAACAAAACTAGAAAAAAAGGATTAAAAAGCAGCACGTGTGGCAGGCGGAGCTCTAGTTTCCTATTTAACACAAACTCAAAAAGAAAATCATAAAATAAAGATTGTGTAGGGGTTTTCTGCTTTTCCTTTGTTTGTCCAAAGTTGTTTATAAAATATTTAGAAAAATGCAAGCAGGCAGTATGCAGAGCAACAGCATGAGTGGGCGACACATATAAACAGGAATTGCAAACTTGGTGCAATTTTATTCTTTTCATTTGCTTAAATATTTATTTGCTTAAAAACAAAATACATTTTTAAGAACATGCGCAGATTTTTATAAAAATAAAGAAATATTTTGCACAAAAAAAAAAACAAAAGATTTGAAAAAATAAGGAAATAAAACTCAAAAAAAGAGGAATGAAATAAATGTAAACTAAATATAAAAAAATTATAAAAAGACAAAAATTCAAGCATTTTCATTTGCTGATTTGAAATGAACTAAACGCAAAAGCAGCAACAAAATTATAAAGTAGTAAAGAAAACTAAATAAAAGATAACAACTCCCTAAATTAATGAATAAAAAGAGGTTATTTTTTTCTACAAATTGCCAAAGAGTAACAGCAGCATAGATTTTGTTTGAACAGTGAAACAACTACAAAATATTTTAAATAAAAATATCAGGAAAAATAGAAATTGAAGGTTGAAAGTTACAAACATACATGGACACACAAACATATATAATATACTTGCAGGATATGAATGTATGTATATAAAACGTTGTATATATTTAAAAGACAAATGAGTAATTGGATGAGGAGGTGTGCATTAGTTACTTGAAAATAAAAGTACGTAAAAAAATCAGAAAAAAGTACACAAAAACAAAGCTCCGGGTGTTGCATTAATTAGTTATGGCAGACGATTTTGTGGTTTTCTTAGAGCTCAATGTTGTTTGAAATGAGGATGATGATGATGATGGTGATAATGATGGCAATGATGATATAGATGCTGCTATTATAGAGTATAAGCAACATTGCAACAACAATGATGAAAGCTTTTTAGTGTTTCATTTTTGTTAAAGTTTTTTTTATATGAATTTTTTTTGTTTGCTTTTGTAACATTTTTAAACCCTCATTACGAGCTACACAGAAAATATTTATATTTATTCATTTACTTGCAACGCCACTTAAAATTTGCACTAATTTATCCATCATAAATGGAAATTAGAAAAAAAAGCAATTTCTACACATACGATGTCAGTAACCCATATCGTTTTCATCATTAAATCCGCACCAAATGAAACTATGTGCATCATATTCACATCTTAACAACAACTATTATCTCTGTAGATTTTTAACTTAAAATCAAATTCGGTTATCATTATGATTCATCAATTTTAAAATATTTCCCTACAGCATTTTCATTAGTCATAATTTTTATCTTTAATATATTTTTATCAATCATATTTTTTCAATCATAATTTTTTTATAAAAAATTTCACCTGCCTTAAATTTTTCTATAAGAATTTTTCTATAAAACATTTTCCTTATTCATAATTTTTCCATTAAACTTCATCAGTCATAATTTTCCTATACGAAAATTTCACCATTCATAATTTTTGGATAAAAAAAATATCATCAGTCATAAATTTTTTATTAGGAATTTTCATCAGTCGTCATTTTTCTGTAGCAGATTTTCATTATTCAGATTAAAAATTCCATTAATCATAATGTTTGTATAAAATTTTTTCATCAGTTATACTTTTTCTATAGAAAATTTACTTTATTGATTATTTTTTTTATTAAAAACTTCATTAGTCATTATATTTACTATAAAATTTTTTCATGTTATAAATTTTTCCATATATAATTTTTCCATATTTTCATAATTCATAATATTTCCATAACAAAGATCATCAGTCATAACTTTTCTATAAGAATAACAATTCATCAGCCACAATTTTTTCAATATAAAAACTTTACAATTCATGATTTTCTCTAAAAAAATATCATCAGTTATATTTTTTTTAATAGAAATTTATTATCAGTCATAATCTTTTTATAAAAATTATACTTTTTTTTTCTTTAGAAAATTTAGTTGTCATAATTTTTCCATAAAATAACTTTCAGCAGTCACTAGTTTTCTTCAGCAAAATTTTATCATTCAGAATTTTTCTATGAAAAATTCCATTAATCATAATTTTTCTGAAAATATTTTTCATCAGTCATACTTTTGCTATAGAAACTTTTTTTATTGATAATTTTTTTATTAAAAACCTCATTAGTCATTCGTAATATTTCCATAACAAACATCATCAGTCATAACTTTTCTATAAGAAAAACATTTCATCAGCCATAATTTATTCAATAAAAAACCTCACAACTCACGTTTTTATATAAAAATATATCATCAGACATATTTTTTTAATAGAAATTTATCAGCAGTGATAATTTTTTTATAAAAATGATATTTTTTTTTTCTTTAGAAAATTTTGTTGTCATAATTTTTCTATAAAAAAATTTTAATCGGTCACTAGTTTTCTTTAGTAAAATTTTATCATTCAGAATTTTTCTATGAAAAATTCCATTAATCATAATTTTTCTAAAAATTTTTTTCATCAGTCATACTTTTTCTATAGAAACTGTTCTTTATTGATAATTTTTTTTTTAAACTTCATTAGTCATTGTTTTTGCTATAAAATTTTTTCATGTTATAAATTTTTTAATAGAAAATTTTCATCATTCATAACATTTCCATAACAAAGATCATCAGTCATAATTTTTCTATAAGAAAAAAAAATTCATTATTGAGAATTTTTCAATAAAAAATTCCACCATTCGTATATTGATATATTTTTCTTAAAAAATATATCATCAGTCATATTTTTTTAAAGAAATTTATCATCAGTCATAATCTTTTTATAAAAATATATTCTCTCGTCATAATTTTCTTTAGAAAATTTAGTTGTCATGATTTTTCTATAAAAAACATTTCATCAGCCACTAGTTTTCTTTAGTAAAATTTTATCAGTAGGAATTTTTCTATAAAAAAATAAAATATTTACAAATGTTTAAATGTAGGGGGCGTTCTGATTTGAAATCTTTTAATTTGGGTATGAGACTTCCTAATAATCTGAAGGCCCTGATGAAGATGTTCATCTCATATTTTTGTGCTAATGAATTTAAAAGGAATGAGAGATGATTTTATCTTTATTATCCTTCAGTGAAATAGTTATTAGCTGAGGAAAAGTGATGAGAAGCTTTCTAGTTCTAGTTAACCTGAGGTAGATACATGTACTACTGCTATAAAGAAACTTTTGACTCGATTAAATATAAGAACGATTATAATAATTTTGCATACTAAATTAATTTTTAATACTAAATACTAAATTTTAATTGAGTGAATAAAAGAAAAATTTGACTTTTTATTAGCTTTAAATAAGATATTTTATTAAATTATAACAATATTTCAGTTAAATCTTTGATTGATTCAGTTAATGGGTAATTTCAATTTTACGAATTTTTAGGTTAATCTTATTGAAAAACTTGTTATATTTATTGTTATTTTTATATATTAATCTTCATTTTAATTTGCGCTATATAAGTCGGAGTTAGTTAAAAATTTATATTTATTCAACGTTTACTTCATTTAGTCAGGAGCTAATTTTTCTCCGTGTGAAATAGAGAGAAAAATTATATAAAATGAAATTGCTCTTTTTGTTTCTTAGCCTAAAGCTTAAATATTGGCAAACTTAACTAAACAAAAATTAGTCAACTTAATCCGGGTACTTATTGTAATACCCCCAGTTAATAGCAAAACCGTCATGTATTTTAAAGGGTATAATTGTTTCGTTTATGCCCACTAAACTATGCTATTGGATGCTTTACTTATAAAAATTGTAAAGAAAGAAAAAGTTTATTTATTTTTTTTTATAAATAAAAATAAAGGTTTTCAGCACTTGATTTAGCAAAGAAGCTTTTCAGTTTTACTGCGTTTTCCCCCGCCCCCTACATTCGTAAGTTTAAATATATTTCTTGACCAAAGTTTTGCTTTAACTTATTTTTTTTTTTTTGTTTTTTGTATTTGCAAAAATTTCTAATTTAACTTAATTTTAGTTTTTCATTAAATGGCAAATAGTTTAAAAAATGAAGCTTAGAAAAAAAAGAACTATTTTTTCTAATTAAAATCCTTTTAAAAATCAAGTTTGTTTTAACATTTATAAAAAAAAATGTTAGTGTTTGTGTATATGAGAGAGAGACTGTTTGTGCGCCTGCAGCACAGTTGAGTGACTTTCAATTAATTTTGCCACAGCAAAATAACAACATTATTCAAATAAACGACTTTAAAAAATATTTAAACATGAAGAATTTTATAAATTAACATTTATTTTGAAGGATTTAATTCAATAAGCGCTTAAGTACATCATAGTTAGAAATCATACAAAATCAAAGGGAGTATTTTATAAACAGAATTTATTTTAAAGCACAATCAACATTAAAGTGCACAGTAAAATTCACTTTGCTTTGTTAATCGCTATCACTCTAAAGAAATCAGGTTATAATACAAATACCTTTAATAATATGAAACTATTTTTTCTATTATTTGAAATCATTTTTTCCTCGTTACAAAACGTCTTAAATATACCTTCAGTTTATCAGCCTTCGCTGGTTAAAAAAAATGGTAGGGATTGTCTCAATTCAGTTATCAAGTAGAGTCCAGTCTAATCCCAGAAATTAATAAAAGTCGAATGCTAATACGAGTTCGGGTCAATAAGTTCGAAACTTGTTGACTTCCCGCCTCTTAATTAGTATTGCGACACTGCTCCTGTCAACAGGCAACTGTCAGTTGACACGTGTATAAATTTCTATGCTTTATCGTTGAGCTTGTGGCGTTTGTATCTTACTTCAGTAATTAAGTGGAACCCAGTCTAATCGTAGAAATGTAATAAAAGTCGAATGTTAACTCGAGGTTGGGTTAATAAGTTCGAAACTTTTTGACTTTTCCGCCTCTTAATTGAAATGGCTCCTGTTAACAGTCAACTGTCAGTTTACACTTGTATAAACTTAATAGCTGTATCGTTTAACTTATGTTTGGCAAACATTGATTCCCACGCGTTTGGAGAAGAAAATGCAGAAAAGTTCCTTTCGTGCTGTATGGCCTGCGACAATTGAGGCGACAAATTAAAAAAGTCACGTACTTATTGGCCCAACCTCATACTTTGTGATACTAATGGTGACATATTCACTTCCACTAATCACTAATTCGAACACAATGCCATTAACCTCGAAATAAGCTTTCAACTGCCAAAAATTAATTCTGTTTCAGGATTAATGCAAGTTCGACTTACTCAGTTTTTAAATTCTTTAAAATAATATAAAATAAAACATAACCGAAGTAATTAACCAGATTTGTTGTAATAAAAAGAATAATAATAAGCTGTGAAAAGAATAATTTAGGGGAAAATTGGATATGGCAACCCTTTACAGAGTTATAAAAAAACAAAAAAAAAACAAATATTGTCGTGAATCGTTTATGTAAAATCTTCCAGCACTAATTAGTTTAAGAAGCCGTGATGGCTGCATTGTTTTAGCAAAAGATCGTGAGTTCATAACCCAGCAGAAATTTTTACACAAAGAAAAATTATTTATTTTAAATTAACACCGAATAAACGTGATACATGAAGTAGTTAAAACATATATTTATAAGAACGACAAATTAGAAGAGAGCATGTTTCTAGTAAAAGAACTAAAAATTGTTTCAAGCTTCGAACGAGCCTCAACTACAAACATCAGCATATCAACAAGGGTATGACATCCTTGACTAGCTGGATGAAATAGTGTCTAGTAAACAAAATATTGTGAAAAGAAGTCACAACAAGGCCACAGAGAATTGTAATCTCCGCTAGTTTAAAATAGCGTATAATTTGAGTTGCACGGAAATCATATATTGGTGCATGTGGTTACATAAGTAATTTAAGATAAGGAAACGATCGTGATCATTACAGGATAAGAAAAAAAAGCAATAGTGAACATATAAGTGTAACAGAATTGTAAACTAAAGTGCTGGCATTTGCAATCTAGAGGACTTCTTCATTTATAAAGAGAGAAACATAAAACCACTGTGCTTTCGTACGCAAGTTTAAAAATTCCGATTCTGTACAAACTTCGAAATCGCTCATAACGCTTGCCTCTGCTGCAAAATTTAATTTTCTCAAAGATGAAGCCTTCATTCCGTTCGCAGAAAAAATGTAGAACATATTTGACTGGGTTTGCTCCGTCAGTGAATGAAATATTGTTTGCATTGTCCTCATAACGTCCTTCCTGGCTGTTTGTTCGTAATTGGCAAAAGTTTTCGATATGAATACATCATCTTCTGGCAACGTTGTATTACGTACTGGTGAGTCAGTATTTCTGGTCCAGGTATTTATTCTGTAATCGTCGTACGTAGTTAGAATGTCAGCCATCTGGCGTTTCATGTGGGGATTAATTTTAATATTTTCACCTTTTGTTACTATCCAGGTACGTATGTCTGTCTGAGTTAATGATTAGTTTAAGTTTTGTGAAAATTGCGTCTGAGGTTGTGTTTACCTGTTGGTTTATAATATCGCTGTCGAAAGTTTTTGTTTTGTAGATTTCCATGTTTTCAAGTATGTTTAGCCTTCGTCCTTTTTTGCTAGGATGCAGTAAAGTCATACACTCATCTATTTCCCTTGGTAAGTATCCATGATTCGCGAATTGAAATGCAAAGTTGGAGTCTTCTCTTGTCCATTTGTATGGCCGTATGTGTTCTGTAAATTTTATTTTTAGAGTTCGTCCAGTTTGTCCCATATAAGTATGTTTTCAGGCTTAAGTAAGCCTGTATACTCCGCTGAAATTAAGTTTATCAATTATTTCTGTCAATTTCCTAATATTGTGTCCCACATTTTTGCTGGTTTTTAGTGCCGTGAGTAAGTTTTCTTTGTGAAAAAGGTTCATCTTTATATATATATATATATATATATATATATATAATTCTACTGTACGTGTGTTGTGACTGAACTCCTCCTAAACGGCTGCATCGATTTGCATAAATTTTTTTGTATGCGTTTGTGTAGCGCCCCGCGTTTTAGATTTACAATTCGGTCCAATTATACAAAGGGGCGTGGTACCTCCCATACAAACCACAAATTAAGAATCCAATATTTCTGCTCCTGCTAACGGTATTTAAATAGTTCTGCTGTAAATATAGGCGGTATTTGATAATGACGCGTGGTCTCTCCCATACAAATCTTCTTTATGTATATAATTCTACTGTACCTGTGTATGTCACCGAATAAATTTTTTTGCATTCGTTTGGGAGACACCTTGGATGTTTTACATTAAAAAACCAGCCCGGCAGATGGCGCTGCAGTCGGTATCCAGGTTATTCAACTACGCTGCAACTACACGACTGGATCGATTTGAATGAATTTTTGTGTATTCATTCATTCAATGCATTTGATTTTTTTGGGCACTGTATTATGGTCTTATATGGTATCGTATTTACGTAAATATTGAGCGTTGCTTACTTCAAAAATACACGCACGCCATAAATTCGTCGACAGCCGCCAAGTGCCTCCAATGTGCCTTGGTGGATGACGGGGAAAGGCCCAAAGTAACATGGACTCGATTACTGCCGCCGTTAAAACACTCGCAGTGGGCATCGAGTTTATTTGTTTGCGTTTCTTCTTTGCGAAATTCGTTCTCAATGGGTCGGGTAGTCAATCCATATATTTCTAGTCCTGTGTAGGTAAAAGTGTGCCGTCGTGTTGTATCGGTTGATTTTTTATCGACTATTTGACCACTAGGTTATTCAAGAAACTGCAATGGCTATGCTGTTTCATGTGCTAAATTATTTTTTACAATTAAATATCATGAGTTCATATCCCAACAGAGATGAAAAAAATTTTTATTTAGTAGATACGCTGACTACAAGGAAAAAAATTGCTGATACATGCATCAGATGAATTAGTAAAACCGTCTAGTTATAAAAACAGCAGATGTGGAGGTTTGGGTACGTTTTTAGTAAAAAAAAGCGAAAAATTTGTTCAAACTTCAACAGATCCTTATCTATAGAGAAAGGTACTAGCACATCAACAAGTATGTAACAGCCTTGATTAGGGAACTTGATATAAAGAGAACACTGAAGATGGCAAATAGCCGAAACAGGTAAAATTATACCCAAAGAAATTGAAAGACGTGTTTGGTAAACGACATTGTAAGCTGGAATCTCGCCACAATGAATTATGATTTGAATTATCGAACAATAAATTTGTTTAGAAAAGGTAGTGACAGGTTAAAAAAGTAAAACAAATAGCGAATATATAACATGTAAAATTGGTGTGCTGGTAACGTCCCCTTCCCCTTTTATGCCTTAAAAACACCGACACTGCACAAATCTTCATATCGTTAATGGCAGTCTTCTTTGTTGCATAACCTAATTAGCTTAAGGATGAGCCTTCATTCTCTTCGCAGAACTATTGAAGACTGTATTTTGCAAAGGCTGAGCTGAAAGCAGGATGGATCGCAGGTTGCAAATAACGTTAGATATAAGAGTTATAACAAACAAACTATAACACAAAGAAGTATTCTCGGAAAACCAGTCAAAGTAATCCATGTTAAACCTCTGAGGCGAATGCATGCCGTCTTTAAATATGCATCCCAACAGCAGACCTTCATGCATCGTCTATTCCAGGGCTAGCGGCTTAAAAAAGAAATACTGAGAGACTTGGGCTTAACAACCTAATGCTTTCAAGTTACAAATGTTACTGAAACGAATTAGTATAACTATGCGATTTGGCGAAAGCAATAAATAATAATAAAGTATATTGCTTGTGCAAATGTTGTCAACGTTCTGAAATAGCTGTACCATCAAATTTTATTAATTTAATTTTTAAATTACTTTAAAATATTATAGCGCTTTCAAACCACAGTTCGTTCATATTTCTTTTGACCCTTAAACTCTTCTGTTTGTATCAAAATTTCTTTTAAAACACTAGACACACATAATTTATACTTTAATTTTGTAAATTCATAAAATTTGATCGAAACTTTCTAAACAACTAAAAACTGCAATTAAAAAAAAAATCTCAAGTCTACATTTTCTAATATTGACCATTAAAAGGGCGACCCTTCTTTAAATATACATTAAATAGCAGAAAGGAAAACTTAACACACAACACAATGTCCAGTAATGTGTTATATTAAGAGTAATGAATTCACTGAAACAGTTTATAAAACAACCCTTTTATTTTTCCACCAGACATCTTAGGTAAACATACACCCACACATTTGTTACGACTGACCATTTTGTTGGAATTGCCTTAATTGTTAGTTTTTGTTAAGCTTCATTTTTTAATTTATATTTTATGTTTAATATGGCTTTAAGTTATGCAAATAAGTCTATAAATTATGGACCATTTTGCATACAATTTTAAATCCTTTTTGTTATTGTTGTTGGTGTTGTTGTTGTTGATTTAACATAAATCCTTAAATGAAATGTTATAAATATTTTTGAAGGGAAACAATTTCGAATATGTTGTTGTTGTTGTTGTTTTTCAACATGAAACGAGAAGGTGACTTTTAATTCTAACTGTAATCGAAACAACACTTTGTTATTCTAATTGGAGTTACTTCACATGCAGCGACCTCTATATCTCATTCTTTACATTTTGAAAAACTAAAATTTTTTTGTTTGTTTTTTAAACAAGATAGACAGAATTTTAAAAGAGTTTTTTCATTTTAAAAATAAGATGTTATAAAATTGAAAATATTTTTCATCTTTTTATTCTATAATCATTATCATTATTAATTTTATAAGAAATTTATTTTTCTTATTTTTGGATTAAATTAATATTTCACTCAATTATTTTTAAATTAAAAAATTTTGCTTACAACTTCACTTTAAATACGAGTGTTTGAACGGTTTCATCATCAGTTCATAAATTGTGTACTAAGTCATCTTCACAATCAAACACTTTCTTGTAATTAGAACAGAACCATCATCTTACGTATCGGCATCAAGCTCTATTACGTCGTCAGTCAGTCACTCTTTCATTAAGTAGATATCAAAAGAAAGTTTCATTATTACTAACATCAATGCCTTATACTGAAGCAACAACAACAACATAAACAACAACACCACACATCGTCAAAGCTTGCACTTCGGTTAAATAACGGATGGTTAAATTTTAGGTTAGAAATTAAATTGTTGTAAACAACACTTTTTTTTAAAAAATTCAGTATTACTGATGACAATGTAAAACAAAAATATGGATATTAATAATGGTATTACGTGATAAGATTTACATCTGCACCTGGCAGTGAGCCTTAATCAGATGATGGTCATACCACTGGGAATGAAAAGCAACGTCATTCACGCCCTAGGAAGCCGAAGACTAATTCTAGCAACAGGTCTTTCCTAGTTGCAACATTGATGAGCAGGGCTGCAAACCACTACTCCTTGTTGAAGAGCTGGAGACTATCCAACTCCTGTCCAGAACACATATCTAACATACTCGCTGGATCTAGGATCATTCCACCAGGTAGGTGTTATTAAAAGTGAAATGATCCTGGCCACCATATAAAACTGACCTGTCTGTTATGGGGCCTCGAAAACACAACCACCACGATACTACCGAAGGGCCAACCTCAATAATCAGTCAGAGAAACAGCTAAATGTCTAAAGAGACAAATAGCGGAAACTGCGGGCTACTGATTCCCGTGGAAATAACGTGGAGTTTCCAGTTGACCCCTGCTGCCTTCAGGGGACTGAGCTCCCTCATACCCCCACGAATCACGATCTTCAGCGTTGGAAAGTTTCATCGAAATCCAACTAGTTTCTGAAATCAAACTGTTTCTAAACAACATTTGATTTAAGTCTGTCATAAGAATATTGAAATCACCATATTATGCTTTCCCCGCTTTAATACATTATGTCGTATTTTCATTCACCTTTTGCAAATTCACAACATTATGGAGAAATGTAGAAATTTAAAGCAAATTAACAAGCCGTAAGGCTATAATAAAAGGCCTTAAACAACAATAACAAAAGCCTGAGATATTTGATTTTACACTTGCGGTTGTTATAGGATTTTAACAGATTTTCTGAAAAAAAATCTTTGAAACTAATCATAAAACTAATCGATTCTACAAAATCATATAAAAATTCTCCATCGCTAAAAGCTTAATATTATCATCTCAAAGATTGCATTCCTTTAACCATGCGACCTCTTAAACTCTATTGCCATTTTTTTTGCATGTTTCCATTATCACTTGTATATTTAAATTTAATTTTTATATGTATTTGTTGCTCTTTTTTAAGCCGCATGTTGTTATTGTTTTTGGTCTCATCAGCGGTTATTTACTGTGGTCAAGTTGAAGTCTATAAGGGAATTTTGTTTTTTTTTGTATTTGTGTTGTTTTTAGTTGTTATTTTTTATTTTATTTACCACTTGATTTCGGTTAAACCGAAAAGTGTATGTGATTTTGTTTAAATTGGATTTAATTTCCATAAAAAAAATATTTTATAAACACAAGATTTACATTTTGTGTTAATAAGAAGTGCCCTGTGTGTGAGTGTTGTTTGAAAGCGATCGTGGAGAGTAAAATTTGTCATAAATGAGCCGCCTTAAAGTATGCAACAATATTTAGTTTAAAACAACTATTGTGAATTTAAGCATTAAAATAATAATTAAAGTGTGATATTCTTTGTGAAGTTCACAAGAGGAATTGGGAACTACTTCCTGGATATATGCATCTTGTTAAAGGAAAGCAATTCCAGTTCATAGAAGTTGATAACTTGAAAAATTTATGCCACACCCTTCTTTTTAGTAAAGACTGCTTTGTGATAATAGTAGGCCTTACAAAAGGGGTTAATTTCACAAGTATTTGGTGGCCCACTTTGAGGATAAGGATTAAATGCGAAGAATTGAGTCATGCTTTCACATTTATTTAGTAAAAAGTTGAAAATTTGCAAGCAAATTTCAACGTAACACTCTAAAGCAAAGAATTTCAATTGTGAAAATATATCATCAAGATGATGAAGTTTCCTATATCACTTCGTAAAGTTCGAGCGGTTTTCTCGTAACCTGGCTCCTTTTGTGACTGTTGTGCGTAACTAAATAACCAAAATCGAGGCTTAAGGTATTGTTGCTGACAATGGACCAAAACAATATAGTCACAGTGGCCGTTGTGATGCAAACATAGCCACTGCACAGAAAGGCGTTGCGAACAAGCCTAGAAAATTAACTCATCGCCGTTCGCTACAATTCGGCATCACTAGAGATGCTTTGCACAACATTTTATATAAAGATCTGCAACTTCACGCTTATAACGTTGAAAACTTGTTGCATTTGGTGTCAAGTTGTTATAGATGGGATTTCATCAGACGTGTTCAAGATTAATTCAGGTGTACCGCAAGCTCTGTTCTTTCTCCCACCCTATTTCTTAATTTTCTAAATGACATTCAATCCTATATACTCCTTCGCAGATGACAGAGTAGATTTTAGTGCCCATTAAACACAACGTTGCATACTTACCCATAGATCTGTGTTTGAAAATGGTGCTGCATCTGTTACTATGGGTGATATCAGTATTACGGAATCGAAAACTCTTGATGTTCTTGGCATGAAAATTTAGTGTGATGTTTGATGGACTAAAATTTTTAAGGTTTCTAAAGAAGTACCTCGATTTTCTAAAACGGTGTAAGAGATACTTCACTCCATCCGATCTCCTTACTATTTATACCACCTATATCCGTCCAAAGATGGAATACAACGCTTATGTAAGGGCCGGCGCTCCAAAGTATATCGCGTAATTTCTCGATTTGGCAATTTCAATTGGCCGCCTCGTTCTTGGGATTTAAGGCCACTGGATTATTTGCTCGACAAAAAATAACTGACGCTTCGAAACATGAAATTCGTAGGGGTATTGGCGAGATAAGTGATGCTTTGTCGCAAAATGGGCTTCAAAATTTTGTGAAAAAAGTGGACGTCTGCCGACATGTTGGGCTCTAGTTCAAAAGAACAGTAGTTGAGGAAGGTTAATAATAAAATATAGCATCGCAGATTTTAAAAGACAAAAGCTTTCGTAGATTATTAAGTCATAATTAGCTCTGGATGGGATTTTGTTACTCTTAAAATCTATTCTGGGTTCTTTCTAAACACGGCAGCTTTATTAGTTTCAGGGATAATAAAGGCTGTACCAAACATTTTACAGATCGAACTTTTAAATAAACTAAAGATAAATAAAAAAAGATTTAAAAATATATTTTTTTAATTACAACATGAAAAACTTTGATGTATTAAAGCTGATGTTTGGTGGATACCGGAGCAACTCTTTTGGGCAAATCTGTTTCTCTTTCTACGTAACTAAAAACTGTCTTACTTTTCTTTTACTTTATCTAAAATATATAAGGACTCCCAAATGATGCCATGATTGCAGTCATGTTATCTTTTGAGAAAGCTGAAATCCTTAAAATCTCACATTCATGTCAGAGAAAATATAAAAAAAAATAATAATAAACACTTGAAAACCCATATCAATCGTTACCGCCTGCTCTTAATAATTAAACACAACACGGTTGACCGCCAATAACCGGACATTTAAAAAAAACTAAAAGAAATATGAAAAACTTGAAAAGATGTTGCAACATAAGAAACTGACAAAGAAATGTGTTAAATGTCATATTAAAAAAACAAGCTCTCTTACAAAATAAATAAATACAACAAGAAAAAAAGGGAAATACTAGACTTAAAGAAAAGAAAATCCAAAAAACTGTGTGTGTGGTCCATAAAATGCAAAAAAAAAATCTTAAGGAAGCAAACAGCCAAGCAAGACAACTAGACAGGCTCAGCTAGACATAGTGGCGGCTTTAAGTGGTTTGTGTATGGCCGAGTAAATGCTTACACAGCATTCCATAACACTTAAAAGAGACACTCAAATATATGTAACTGCACTTGAAGTGCCAACGGATCAGACACTTGAAGATGACAATTTGTCTAGAGAACAATAAAATAAATTAAAATAATAAATAACACACACTCACTAGCGAGCACATTAATAAAATTGGGGCAACTGTGATTTGACAGCAGTTTCGATTTACAATATTTGATTTACTTGCTCTTCGTACAAGAGTCCTACATCAAAGGATGTGAATAATGATATTTAAGGAAATAAGTATTATTGGCAGGCGTAACTGTCAAGTTATTGTGAGGTCCTTCTATTTCTAATTTGTTGTTATTGAAAGTGTTAAATTACCACCGGTTAGAACACCACATAAGTGGTCGTCCTTAATAATGAAAAAAAAAATACATTTAAGTTGTGTGTATTTAATTAAAATGGATTCGGAAATAATACGGATGTATGGATTTTTAAATAAAAGGGGAAAAAAACCAACTCAAATTTATTTCCGAATTAAAATGTTTGCTGATGTAACTTTAGTATTTGCCAGACTGTAAAATTGAGCATAATTTATTTTGTTCTTATACCGATTAACACGAAAATATCCAGACATTAGATACTGTAAAAAAATATATAACAGAATATTTTGAATTCTTTGTATGAACCATTTTAAATTAATGTTTAATTTTATATTTTATTTTTTTCCTTTTTATTTTATTCTTTTTCAAACAGACTAAAGTTCCACAGCTTCTGCTGTGTAAAGAAGAGAAAAAGGACTTATGGAAATGTTTATATAAAATGCTAAAGTTAACATTTGTAATGAGTTTCTTTGGCTCATTAGCAAGTTTATGTATGCATGTATACAGTTATACATACGAGGTCGGTATGAAAATTTTTACAAAATAAATAAATTATTTTAATTTACAATATGCTGTTCTGCCGTAGTGTTATTAATAAACGAAGCAAAATAGGCCAAACGGTCTTTAAAGCCACCAATAAAAATCTTTAAAATTTTACTTTAATTTAGTTAGATTCATCACACCTAAATATAGAAATAAGAAGTCAAGAAATCCGAACATTGTTACACTCAACATTTTATTGGAGAAATAAAAAAAAAACCGAATGTAATATGAAATCAAACAAAATTATTTCGAATTTCAACTTGTAATTTTTAAAAATTCCTAAAAAGAAAAGACACTATAAAATTTCAGGTGGCCTATATTCCTGACAGGAATGTTTCCTGCATGTAACAAACAAGCTGTGACTATTTTGTACAATGTTTAACAACAGGATATGCTATTAGGACGTATGAAGTCATGTATTAATTCTTCTTGCTTTTATTATAAGGTTTCTATAGTAAACAATACGGAGTAGAATGGAGCTACATAAAAAAATGAGGAGCTTTTAAGACAAAAACGAAGCAATAGGGAACTATATGTAACTCTACGAAAGTATACAGAAGAATACGGAACTATGCGGAACTATACGGAACTATACGAAATTCTACGGATCTATACGAAACTCTATGGAACAATTCGGAACTATGTGCAACAATAGGTAACAACACAGAATTATACGGACCTATACAGAACAATACGCAACTATATAATTTACGGCTTTACATTTTTATAGTTTTGTAAGAGGTGCCCCTGCAGGCTAGAAGGTAGTGTACTAGCTTGTAAATATGGGGGTTGTGGGTTCGATTCCCAACGAAGATCTTGGTTTTTTTTCACTGCAAAAATAAAAATTGACTGTCGGTGGGGCTGCTCAGCGATGAAGGCATAGTCACTGGTCGCTGTGCTGTCTTATATACGACAGTTAATTTCCGACTATCCTTCTACTTTCACAACCTGTTTTATCTATTCTCTATCCCTTTCATAAATAATGTAGCACGGTACTTGACTAAATAGGCATTGTTGCCTGAAGTGCAACTTTTCTTTAAACAAAAAAAAAAAAAATACGCAACTATATGGATTAATATGGAACAATACGGAACTATACGGTACAATACGGGACAGTACTGAACAATAGTGAATAATACGAAACAACACGGAATAGCACGGAACTATATGAAACTATACGAAGCCACACGGAACTCTACGGAAGAATATGAAACAATGCGGAACTCTACGGATCAATATGAAATTGTACGAATCTATACGAAACTCTATGGAGCAATACGGAACTAATGGAACAATACGGGGCAATACGAAACTCTACAGAACTTTACGAAATTATACTGAACTATGTGAAATAATACAGAACTTTATGGAACTAAATGGAACAATACGGAATAATACTGAATAATACGTAACAATACGGAACTATACAGAACTCTACGAAACTATACAGAATTACGCGGAGCAATACGGAACTATACGAAAGAATACGGAACTATGGAGAACTATACAGAACTATACGAAATTCTACGGATCTATACGAAACTCTATAGAACAATTCGGAACTATGTACAACAATATGGAACAACACGGAATTATACGCACCTACACAGAACAATACGGAACTATATGGAGCAATATGGAACAATACGGAACTATAGGGTACAACACGGATTAGTACGGAACTATATGAAACTATACGGAGCCATACGGAACTAAATGAAACTATACGGAACCATACGGAACTCTATGGAACAATGCGGAACTATACGGATCTATACGAAATTCTACGGATCTATACGAAACTCTATGGAACAATACGGAACTAATGGAACAACACGGAGCAATACAAAACTTTATAGAACTTTACGAAACTATACTGAACCATGTGAAATAATACAGAACTATATGGAACTAAATGGAACAATACGGAATAATACTGAATAATACTGAATAATACGGAGCAATACGGTACTATACAGAACTCTACGAAACTATACAGAATTACGCGGAGCAATACGGAACTATACGGAAGACTGCAGAACTATGGGGAACTATACGGAACTATACGAAATTATACGGATCTATACGAAACTTTATGGAACAATTCAGAACTATGTGGAACAGTATGGAACAACACGGAATTATACGCACCTATACAGAACAATACGGAACTATATGGAGCGATATGGAACAATACGGAACTATACGGCACAACACGGAATAGTACGGAACTATATGAAACTATACGGAGCCATACGGAACTATATGAAACTATACGGAGCCATACGGAACTCTATGGAACAATGCGGAACTATACGGATCTATACGAAATTCTACGGATCTATACGAAACTCTATGGAACAATACGGAACTAATGGAACAATACGGAGCAATACGAAACTCTACAGAACTTTACGAAACTATACTGAACTATGTGAAATAATACAGAATTATACGGAACTAAATGGAACAATATGGAACAATGCGTTGCTATACAAAACAACACTGAATAATACTGAATAATAGGAAACAACACGGAACTATACAGAACTCTACGAAACTATACAGAATTACGCGGAGCAATACGGAACTCTAAGAAAGAATTCCGAGCTATGCGGAACTATGTGGAACAATATGGAACAACACGGAGTTATACGGTACAGTACGAAACAATACTGAACAATACTGAATAATGCGGAATAATACGGAATAGTACGGAACTATATGGAACTATACGGCACAATTAGGAGCTAATCGAAACTCTATACAGAATTCCACGGATCTTTACGGAATTCTACGGAACAATACGGAACTACTGAAACAACACGGAGCAATCCGAAACTCTACGGAACTTTACGGAACTTTATGGAACTATAATGAACTATGTGAACTAATTCAGAACTATATTTTTTTTTTTTTTTAAAGAGAAGTAGCACTTCAGGTAACAATGCCTATTTATTCAAGTACCGTGCTACATTCTTTAGGAAAGGGATAGAGAATAGATGAAACAGGTGGTTAAAGTAGAAGGATAGTCGGAAATTAACTCATCGCTGAGCAGCCCCACCGACAGTCAATTTTTATTTTTGTAGTGAAAAAAACCAAGGTCTTCGTTGGGAATCGAACCCACAACCCCCATATTTACAAGCTAGTACACTACCTACTAGCCTACAGGGGCACCTAACTGGAACTAAATGGAACAATAGGGAACAGTGCTGAATAGAAATGAACAATACTGAATATAAATGAATAATACCGAACAATACGGAACTATACAGAAGTATATGGAAATAATTCAAACTATGTGGAACTATACGAAACTATATTGAACATTAGAAAATCTGTTACGCGGCTAAAGTCGATTTTAGCTTTTGTAAGTGATTCAATACAAAACTGGGAAAAATAAATAAAAGAGTCATATAGCTCTTTTGAAAATATATTTTCCAGACTTCTCTAAGACCGCCTTAAGCTTAAATAGATTAATGTTTCTATTCATAAGAATACATGTCGCAAAACTTGAGTTAAAGAAACAGATAGAAATAACTAAACCAAGAAAGCAATTCTAAATAGGATAACGAAAAGAAATAAAGAACTATAAAGAACAATATCCTGGAAAGATTCGAGTCATTAATTTTTTTTTTTAAATTAAACAAAAATATAAAAAAAGTTTGAATTTACTTAAGAAAACCTTTTTAAAAAATTTGTTTCCTAATAGAGTTTTGAATTAAAATATTACAATTAAAACTAAATCTAACCTCGTATAATATAATAACACCAGTTAACATGTGTAGGTGAATGGGATTTAGTTGCTGTAACGAAAAGAAAAAATAAATTAAAACAAAATACGTTCCTTAACACTTTTACTTCTTTGTTTAAAATTAATCGATTGAAAATTGCAACGTGTTTGAACACACTAGTGCGTGAGTATGTGTTAGTAGTCGTATGTATGAAAAAGGAATTTACATAAGCATTTTAAAAGGTCTTATATCCGGTATTAATTTTGTTAAAATATTCTTCTGTGTTCTTTTTCTTTTTGTTTGGTTTTTTTTTTTTTTTTGCACAAAAAAGTAAAAATGATTCGTAATCAATTCTAAGTAACCACATCACAGACATGAACAAACATACATACTCGCATACTTATACACTTTTTAAGGGAACTATAGTCATACATACTCATGCACACTCGCATGATTAAAAGTAATTTACCGCAGTAAAGTATAAAAGTAAAAGGATTATTTTAGACTGATATGTATGAGCATGTCTTTATCCTTTTTCCTTCTTTTCTTTTTGTATGCAAATAATTTTGTTGATTTTTATCAAACGCATGATCATAAAAATGTGAAGGGTAAAATAGTTTTTATATTTAATGATGTTTGATTTTTTGCCGATTTTTGTTTTTATAAGCGACAAAAATAAAAACTATCATAAATTATATTCTAAAAATATAATAATATTTTTAAGGAATTTTACATATCGAAATTTTATTCTTTAGTTATATTTAATATTTCATTATGCAAAATGCTTTATTATTTATTTTAAAATTATTTGTCACTACAATTCTATTCATTTGTTACAATTGATTGATTAAACATTTTTGTCATGGAAAAATAATTTATAATCTGTAGTTAAATGATTAATGTATGAGTTTGTTTTTATTTTATTTTGTTTTCGCTTTTTGTCTTTTATCTTTTGAAACACTATACTGGTGATCAATATTTTGAAAAGAATTTAACATGGTTTTTCTACTATGTTTGCCTTTAGATTGCAATAAATTTTTTGGATTTTATATTTTCTAGATAATTTATTTTATTTAAAGTGATCTGATGTTTTTTCTAGAAATTTCACAAGTGGTTACCGTTACTAAAATTTTTAGCTGATTATAAAAATGGTTTGATCGAAGAAACTCCAGTAGCCCTCCTTTCTTCTTTCCTTCCTAAAATTCCTAAAATTGTGTCAATAATAAATTTATACACAGAAAATAAAGAGCGCTTTCCCGGAGTTATAGAACTTTAAGCTGGCAGCATTTTTTTAGGCTGGTGGCCATTTAGACAGGTATTATAAAGAAACTGAAGCCTGAACCACGCTTCCAATATGTGCAAATTTAACTCGAAAATAAAGATTTCCGTTGATCCCGATTTTCATCCCCCCCTCCCAGGCGCACATTTATATGTCCTGACGGAATCTCACCGTCATTACATGTGTCAACGGGGGTAAAAGGGCGCCCAGTCCCCTAGAAGCTAGCAGAGAGCTAACTGGACACATCTACGTTATTTTCACGAAAATCAGTAAGCCACAGAGTTCAGCTTTTTAGCTTCTTAGCCTTTTAGCTGTTCTCTGACTGATTATTAAGGTTGGCCCTTTGGGAGTATCGTGGTGGTTGTGGTGTCGCAGGATTATTCGCTTCTGACTTGAATACAGGGTGAATGATCTAGTCCAGTGAGTATGCTTTTCATGTGTTCTGGACAAGGAGTTGGAAAGACTCTGGTCCTTGAGCAAGGAGTGGGGGTTGCGGCCAGCTCCAAGCTCTCGAAGTTGCGACAAGGAATGGCCTGTTGTATAGAATTATGCTTCGGCTTTCTAGCGCGACGCTACATATCACCCATAGTGGCCCCCCGCGGCACATTTATCGGTCTTTATAGAATACTTGGCTATCTAGACCTGTGCTGCTGGGGATATAGGGAAACGCAGTCCCCTGAAGGTAAGCAGGAAATCAACTGGAAGCTCCTCGTTATTTCCACGGGAATCAGTAAGCCACAGAGTTTCCGCTAATTGCCTCTTTAGACTTTTAGCTGTTTCTCTGACTGATTATTGAGATTGGCCCTTCGGGAGTATCGTGGTGGTTTTGCGGCCCCAGTATGAACTGATTTATGGTGGCCAGGATCATCTCGCCTTTAATCACACCAACGGGTGAATGATCCAGATCCAGTGAGCATGCTGGTCATGTATTCTGGACAGGAGTTGGATAGTTTCCAGCTCTTCAGCAAGGAGTAGTAGTTTGCAACCCTGCTTTGGAACCGCTGAAATTGCAACTAGAAAAGACCTGTTGCTATAATTAGTCCTCGGCTTCCTAGGGCGTAAATGAGGTTGCTTTTCATGACCAGTGGTTTGACCACCATCTGATTAAAGCCCACAGCCAGATGCAGATGTCCCGAAATCACCCATAGTGGTCCCCCGGGGGCAGATTGATATGCTTTGATGGGTCAGATCATTCACAATGAACACAATGAATGGTCTAGGTCCAGTGAGCATGATTGCGGTTGTGCTCTTTAATTTTATTAAGCTTAATGCGTTCTGAACCAGGAGTTCGATAGTTTCCAACTCTCCAGCAAGGAGTGAAGCCTGCGGCGTGCTACGGGCTTTTGAAGTTGCAACTAGAAGTGAGCGGAGGATATATGTATCTGAAGGCCTTCTAGGGCGTGGATGACGCTACATTTCATCCACAGTGGTATGATCCACCATCTGGTTATGGCTTACACAGCTAGTTACAGATGTAAATCTTATCACGCCTCACCCATAGTGGTTTGATTTACCATCGGGTTGTGGCTTAGATGGTTAGATACTGACGCAAATCTTATCTTGCATCCCGATTTTAATAAGAGAATTTTATTTAGCGCTAAAGCTCCCTCTAATTTTAATGGATACGTCAATAAAAAAAAAACTGCCGTATTTGAAGTGATGATAATCCTAAAGTGTATGTTGAGTCGCAGTTATATCCAGCAAAACTGACTGTTAAGTTTATGGGCTGGTTGCATTGACAGGGATCTGAGTAGAACGATGTAGTGTAAGGAGACAGAGGCCACGATTATTGACTTGTTCGTTTATAAATTAATCAACTATGAGGTGCAGGAGCTGTGGTTTCAATAAGACGCCACACAAGACACACAGCTCGCGCCATAATAGATTTGTAAAAGTAAACTTTTATTTACCGTATTTTTTCGCATTTCAGATCCACGAATTGGCCTCTAATATCGTGCGATTTAACGCCTCTCGTTTATTTTCTGTGGGGATATGTGAAGTCACCTGTCAATAGCGATACACTCTAAACGGGTGACCACTTGGAGGATAACATGCGCCGCATAATTGCCCTCACAAATTGTGAAAAAGGTCACGGTCCTCCAGATTTGGCCTACACCTGAGCCATTCATGGTGGCCATATGCCAGAAGTCATACTTAAATTATGATGCCAGAAGATTAGCTTTTAAATAAAATAAATTTCATGTCAATTTAAAAAATTGTCGTGGTTTCATTCAATTTCAAAGTTCTATACCTCTATAAAAAGGCCCCTTTGGATTTATTAGAACATAATTCTCCGTTATTAAATACAATTTTTAAAAATATTTTTAATTTATTATGGATCTTATTTTTTTTGGCGATTTTTTGGTTGGTTTTTTAGAGCTTTATGCTGCAAGTGGCCATTTTAAAACGTTTTTCTGTTTGAAGAAAACTTCTACTGTCAGTTTTAGCTTCTACTTCTCATATATTTATAAACTGACCCATTTTCTCTACATGTTTTATTAAGTCTAACTAATTAATAAAATTCCTGACATCAAACGTTTGATAGATGAAAATAAATTACAAAAATTTTAAATGCCACTTTTTGTAACAATAAATGCAAAACTATCACACACGCTCTAATTTCAGAAAAGTATTAGACAGACAGACAGACAGTCTTGTGTGAAAGTTTGATAAATTACAGACGATATCAAGTTTGACATTGAATATGGCTGGAGGGATGAGGAAAACAAAGGAAATATGGTGTATGGGAAGCTGTAGACATTGAAAACTAATGATGGTAAAATGGTTGCCACACATGAATCCACTTAATACAAGTTCTATTTTAGAAATTAGATTTTAAAGTTTGAACATTTTCTTTTTGGTTGATTTTCTTTACACTTTCAGCAAACTTTTTCCTATGTATGTAATTAAATATATAATTTGTGTGTGTGTGTGTGTGTATATGTAATATATTGGTAGACACATATTTTTGCATTAACCATAACTGGAGACGATTATTAATGTTATTTTTTTAAAGAAGTAAATGATTAATTTTGCATTCATTGAAAATAAATTAAATTTGTTAATTAAATTTCAAAGAAAAGAGCAGTCAGTGTACGTCTTCACAAAGGAACATTGTACTTAAAATCCATTATCCTGGTTTGCAGCTGTAATTTATTGTATTGTTCAAAAGTAAAGTTTGCAAATATGCCGCACCAAATCAATCAATTGCTTGCGTAAAAGCTAATTAATTTAAAAAATTATAAATTTGTGTTTAATAACTTCTATTAATAATTCGTAAACAAAATATTATTCCATATAAATTCCTTATTTTTTTTTAATATCGGAATTTTTTTATAGATGTATAGAAATATAAATTTTATTTTTAAATTCATAATTTCACCACACCATTGGGTGGCATCTGCGAGAAAAGAAAACTGTATAAACAATTTATTTAAATAACAAATAATATAAAATATTTCATTTATTCTTTCAACAAATATTACCAAATAACTTCACTAATTCAGCAAATACAGCTTCAAAATCAAGATCCCTGGGCTTAAAAAATTATTTCTAAAATACTAGAAAGGTCAATTAACTACAATTATTACTTGAGGTATAAAACATTAAGTTGGCAGCACTTTGTAATTGCCCATTTTGTCAGCAATCAAGTGATTTATGTTTAGTTTGGTTTGGCATTTCCACATGAATAGACTGACACTTGAGCAACGCTTGTAAATTGTGCAAATCGGGCTCAAAACAAGATTGCCGTTAATGCCGATATTTTAAACGAATTTTCTTTAGCGATGAAATTAAGTTTTGTATCAGTAGAAAAAACTAACCTATTTGAAATGATAATAATCCTCGAGTTTATGTTGAGACACCGTTCCATTTAGAAAAATTGACTGCTTGGTGTGCTTTATAGGCTCGTGGAATCATTGGTATATTTTTTTCAAATTGGTGCTGGTTAGAATGTTGACTGCTATAAAGCCAAGATTACTAACTTTTTCGTTTATCAATTGAACGATCATGTATACAGGAGCTGTATGGCGCAATAATCGATTTATTGCAGAAAACGTTTGGCAACCGATTGCACGACTTAACGCCACTAGACTATTATCTGTAGAGATATGTGAAGCCGCTGAATTTTCATGCGGATTTAATTTAGCGGTGTTGTTCACTTTTGTTTGAATAGATCCACACAAAACTGAAATAATTGCAATCCTCAAGTCTTCTTGAGACATCGTTATATCCAGAAAAACTGAATGTTTGGTGTGCTTTATTGGCTGATGAAATCATTGGCAGTGAATACTCCATGGTTACTGACTGCTTCGTTCATTCATTAAACATCCATGTGGTGCAGGAAATGTCGTTTCAACAAAATGATGCAACAATTCAAGCAGTTCACATTTTTTTTCGCTAGGGGATGACCCCTTCTCATGCAATGCATTGTACCAGAACTAGGAAAATAGGTTATGGGGAGGAGAAAAGAGGCAGTAGTGTTTGTGGACATTCAAATTGAATTTTACCATATTGAAACTGACAGGAAAGACCTTTTAGAGGAAATTTATTCCACATACAAATAAACTGTCATCTGCTAAGGAATATGTAGGGTTAAAAGTTTGACAAAGAAGTTCTTTTAAAAAAAATAAGAAATAGGGTAGGAAAAAGAACGGAGCCTTGCGATACCCCTGAATTAATCTTACAAAAAGTTTTGCCACACTATATAAAACGCCTTGAAAATATCTAGAGCCACCACCGTACTCATTCTCCGAAATGATGTGATAAGATTTACATCTGCACCGGCAGAGAGCCATAATCAGATGATGGTCGAACCACTGTGTATGTAGCGCCATCCTTGCCCAGAAGGCCTTCGGATACATATATCTTCCAGTCAATCTTAGTTGCAACTTCGAAAGCCCGGAGTAGGCAGCAGCCTTCACTCCTTGCCGAAGAGTTGGAGACTATCCGACTCCTGGTCCAGAACGCATGAAGCTTAATATAGTTAAGAAAACGACGGCATTCATACTCACTTTACCTGGACCATCCATTGTGTTCAAGTTCATTATGATGTATGGAGTTGCACCATTATTCCGATAGGAAAGCCAGCAAGTCGCCCGTAAAGCGCCCCCTACAGAAACCATACTGTCGGTCGCTAAGTAAGCTGTTGGACTCCAGATAACTCACAAGATGATAATCATACTCTATATCAACTTAGAAAATGCAGAAAAAATTGCAATTGGGTGATAATTTTCAGGGTTGTTAGCCTCACCCTTTTTGAGGATTGGCGGTACAGTAGCAAATTCACCGGCATGATACAAAATGCTGAAATGAGTTGCTAACGGACGCGCTAGCGTCGAAGATCACTGTTTCAGAACCGGTGCTGGTATCCCATTCGGCGTAGAAGACTCGTTAACGTTGAGATCTGTTGATTTATTTAAATTAACCTCATAGTTTCATGTTCTGGATCCGTGAATTTTCCTCCACATTATTGAGATTTAACGCCACTAGATTATTTTTTATGAAAAGACATGAAGTCGCTAGTCTAGGCCGTTAAGCTCCACACGATTAACTCCTTGGAGGTTAACATTCGACGCTTTATGACTGATATACAGTAAAAAAATCTTGAAAAAAGTCATCAAAAAATGGACTTCTTGTCTAAACTACGTCTGAGTCCGAGTTTAAGGCGGTTGTAAGCTAAAATTTATATTTAAATAATAATATGAGAAGATTGTCTTTTAAATAAATTTTTCGAAAATTGAACCTCTAGATTAGATTATGTCCGATTCAACCAGAAGTCATATTTAAATTATAATGCTAGATTATATTTCGAATAAAGTTATTTTCATAACAATTTAAAAAATTCACTCTTGTTTTACATACAATATGCCATACCTCTATAAAAACGCTCTATAATTTCTTTAATTGCTGTTTATCAACAAAAATTTTGAAATTGTAAAAGATCCTTTTCGTTAAGACTTTAACAAATAAACACTTTTAAATACACATTTAGTTTAGTTTCAAAATAATTCTTCATTAATTTAATAAAAATTTTCTTTAAAGAAAACCATAAATAAAAGAAAAGATAATCCAACAATTATTAATCCCTCTCCCCTTTTCCACTGCACCGATCAATAGCACGTTCTTAATTCTTAAACATAAAAACAATTTATATCCTGAGTCTTAGGGATCAGTTATAAATAAGATTGACTGGCTCCCTTATCAATATCGTTGTTCTTAAAGGATAATAAATCAATTATCAAGGCATAATCATAAAGAGAAAAGTATATAAAAGAAAAATAAATAAAAAAGAAAGGGAGCCAGCCATTATATAGAAATTAATGAAACAATTTATTGTTTACAGTTCCGGTTGATTGTGCAGCAAAATGATCCGTGTTAGAGATCCTAGCTGGCGGCTTCTGTCTAAGTTATGATTAGAAAACATTTGTCAGTTCAACATGACATGATGTGTCAGGCTTAATGATCATAAAATTAATGCGAGTTGCTAGAAAATATGAAACATGTTACTTTTCTTTTGGCGCGGGTTGTTAAATGTTTCTTTACGTATTTTGTTTTTGACAGTGTTTTGAAAATAAGAAAGTTGTTATTTTTTTTTTTAATTTTTAAAAAAAATTTAAACCTTTTTTGTAACAAACTAAAAAACTATCAATTTTAAACACGTGCTTCTTAAAAAAAAAAACAAACGAGTTGCAGCAGTGAAATTATTTCTTCGGCCCCATCTTTATTTATTTATTGACTCAATCAATTAACAGTTTATTAGACTACAATTGCAGGATTCATAAATCTTTTTTCTTTTAAGTTAAGCTGTTGTTTTAATATATTTTTTCTTTTATTTATTTTTCTTTAAAATTGTATTTTCAAAGGATTATTGATCATTTGTGTTATTTTGTTATTTTATTAGCCTTAAACGCCTGCTGTTATTTGTAATAATGCATCTCAAGTATTTCTATATTTTATTTTATTTTTTTAATATTAGTTTTCTTTTGTAATTTGTTTTTTAAGCCGCCCTGCCAAACAATTAGTTAATTGTTTTGCAAGACACCACACACGTTGCTGTTTAATATGCATAGAGTAGCGTTCATTTTTGTATTATAATCGTCCGAAGTATCCTTTTGTTTTTATTTATTTAAAAGCATGTGTTCCTGAAGCACAAAGCAGAAATTCCGAGGGATTGTAAATTTTAATAGAATTTTTGATTGAGTCTTCGATACTGTATTGGATTTGGATTATAGTTTCAGGTTCCACAAAAACTTAAAAAAAGCGATTGTAGAGCCGCTTTGGGTGAAAACAAGGTCATTTTCTTCAGTTGTAATTGTTAATTCAAAATAATCTGTAGAAAATTATCAAGTCATAATTTTTCTTTAAAAAAATGTCATCATGTCTATCATAACTTTTCCGAAAAATATTTTCATCAAACACAATTTTTCTGTAAAAAAAATTTTTTTAGACATACTTTTCTATAAAAAATTTATCCGTCGTAAGTTTTCTATAAAAAAAAATTTCATTAGCCATATTTTTTTCAAAAAATATTGTGACATTCTATATTACAATTTTCTAAAAAAAATTTTGCATTAAGTATAGTTTTTCTATAAAAAAATTTTATCAATAAAAAATGTTCTATAGAAAATTCACATATCATATTTTACTATAAAAAAAAATTATTATGGCGGCAATTTTTTTTAAATTCCATAGTAATCAGTTTTCTATAAAAATATTTCATCAGTTAAAATTCTTTTTAATAAATCATAATGTCAAGATTTTCATGTCACACTTTTTCTGTACAAAAAGTTCATCACCCATAATTTTTCTATAGAAAATCTGATGAGTTGTAATTTTTTTATAAAAAATTTCATCAGTCTTAACTTCTTTATAAATAATTTGATCATTCAAAATAAACTGTGGAATATTTTCACTGGTCATAGTGCTTCCTTAAAAAAATTAAATCAGTCCCAATTTTCCAAAAAAAAAAATTTCATCAGTAATAATTTTTCGGAAAAAAAATTTTTCTGTAAAAAATATTCACCAGTCACAATTTTTCTATATAAAATTTCGTCAATTGTGCGAGTTCAATAAAAAAATTTCATCAGTCATATTTTTTTTTTCAAAAAAATATTCCCACAATTTTCTAAAAAAAATTTACATCAAATATAGTTTTTCTTTAAGAAATATTTAGCAACATTTTTTATAAAAATATTTTATCAGCGATAATTTTTTTCAATAAAATATGAAAAAATTTTTCAACAGAAAATTTTCATTTCCTAATTTTTCTGTACAAAAATTTTATTGCACATAGATTTTGTATAGAAAATCTTTAGTGGTAATTTCTTTATAAAAATATTTCATTACTCCCTTTTTAATAAATAATTTCATGAGTCAAAATAAGCTGTAGAGAATTTTCATTAGCATATTCATCAATTACAATTCTTCCAAAAAAGTTGTCATCAATCACAATTTTTCTTTAAAAAATGTTTATCAGTCGTATTTTTATTCCAATGATCATAAAAAAAATTTTGCCTCAAATATAATCTTTCTATAATAAAATTTCATCAGTAATAAATTTTCTATAGAAAAATCATATACCACATTTTTCTATTAATTTACACGCCTATAATTTTAATATAAATTCCATCATGATCACGTAAACTTTTTTACAAAACCATCTTATTTGTCTATAGAGAAAACTTCATCAGTTATAATTTTTTTTATAAAAAAATTTAATAACTAATAATTTGGTTGAACAACAGTTTTGTCCGTCATCAAGAATATATTCATCAGTCACAATTTTCTTACACTAAAATTTGATGTTACTGATGACATCAGTCTCAACTTCTTTATAAATAATTAGATCAGTAAAAATAACCGTCAGTCCTAAAAAATTGTTTCTATAAAAAAATTTCATCCGTCATATTTTTATTCAAAAAATTAAGTAATTCATAATTATTCGGAATCATTTTCAATATAAGCAAATACAATACATTTCAAATATTTTTATTTTTATTTGAATAAATGTTTTATGAGAATATCATAAAATGTTTATTTTCAATAAAAATTTTTGCAAAAAATATTTTGTGAGAATATCATGAAATATTTATTTAAAGGAATCAAGCACGAAATTAAATTGCTTATATTAAAAATGATTCTGAATAATTATAAATTACTTATTTCCATTGCATGTGCCCGTTGCTTTTTTGGAATTTTGTAAAATTATTTACATATATTTTTTATTTTCTGGAATTTTCACATTACATATGAATGGTTTCCAACGGAAACCCTTATGTAGAAATGATTGAAAATAAACAATGTTTTTTGTTGTTTTCAAAAGTTTTATAGTGTTTGTATGGAAGTGTCTTTGAGTCTTGCTGTCTATGCTATGTTGATTTTATGAAAAATTCTCAGAGACTCAATTTGGCTTTGGATATAAGACTCTTAGGTTTTTCTATACAATATTGGGGTAAAATTCACTGATGAGCTACTTGAACAAGAGTGAAATTGCAATTACAATACATTTCAAATATTCTTATTTTTATTTGAATAAATGTTTTATGAGAATATCGTAAGGTGTTTATTTTTTAATAAAAATTTTTGTAATAAATATTTTGTGAAAATATTATAAAATATTTATTTAAAGGAATCAAGCACGAAATAATTTTGCTTGTATTCAAAGAATTATAAAAAAATTGCTTCAAATATAGTTTTTCAATAAAACAAATTTCATCAGCAATATATTTTCTATAGAAAATTCACATACCTCATTTTCTATAAAAAAATTTTATACGCCAGCAATTTTAACTTCAAAACTCCATCTTCATCAGTTAAACTTTTTTTACAAAACAATTTTATCAGTCTATAAAACAATCTTCATGACTTACAACTTTTTTTTTGAACAACATTTTCGTCAGTCATCAACAATATTTTTATCAGTCACACCAAATCTTTATGTTATGTTATGACATTAGTCTCAACTTTTTTATAAATAAATAGATTAGTAAAAATAATCGTCAGTCCTAATTTACCGAAAAATTTTTCATCAGTCACAATTTTTCTGTACAAAATATTTATCAGTCATAATTTTTCTATGGAAAATTTCATTAATCGTAAGAGTTCTATAAAAAAATATACATTTTCTATAGACATTTTTTTCAGTCATTCTACTCTAAAAACATTTCATCGGTCAGAATTTTTCTAGAGAAATTTTCATGCCATAATTTCTTTGTAAAAAAATTTCATGTTATAGTTTTTAATAAAAAATTTATATCTATCATTCTTCTCTAAAAACATTTTCTCAGTCATAATTTTTTTATAAGACAATTTCATCAGTTTTAGCTTTTCTATAAAAAGTTTGCATCAGTCATTCTTATCTAAAAATTCATCAGTCGTAGTTTTACTAAAAAAAATGTTGATGCCATAATTTTTATATGAAAAAATTGCATATCATATTTTCTGTAAAAAATTTTTATTAGTCATTTTTCTTCTATAAAAATTTTTTTGCCATATTGTTTCTAAAGTCGAGCTCTGTTTGTTTTCAGTTATTTGTAGAAATTTGTGATCCTAGAGCCAATTTAGAATTTAGAAATCTAAAATATTACAATTTTAAAATTTTTTACAATTGATTTGTGAATTCGGTTTATTTTGCTTTCGGTTTTTAATTGGTTAAAAAAAAAAACAAAATATGTCTAATGGTGCATAGCATTTTGGTACCCTATTACGACTAGAGTGCTCAAATTAATCATGATTATTCTTGTGCTACAGCATGTGAATGCCACTTTAAATCAGTACAGCCATTTAGCTATTGCTTATTTAAAACTAAAACCCATGGAAGTACATTATCAATCATAATTAATAAGTTTAGAAGTTCATTTACACTATTTACAGTTAACAATTTTTATATAAATGTAGCGTAACATTTATAATTTCTAAAAATATTATTAGTCCTTGAAAATCAATTATAATATCGAATTTTCTTAAAAATTTTAATGATAGAAATAAATTAATAATGTTGTTCATTACCCTAGACAAAAATGTTTTTTTGAACCACTGTGCGTGCAGCATAACAATCAAGTTTATTTTCAGTTACACTATTCATACTAAAACAACAATCATCCCAATTCGATAAACATTAAAATACAGAGAATATTAAACAAAAAGAAAAAGTATAAAATAAGTAACTCCCTGATGTCAAAAACAATCCTTGTAATTAGCATTCACTTAGTAAAGAGCACAAACATAAATGAAAAATGTCATTGTCACTTAAGGCAATACTTAACACTAAAATTAACAGAAAAGGTAAAAATTGCAACAACACAAAACAATACACACACACACACACACACACACACATACCAAAGAAGCAATAAAAAGTTATTTTGAAAAACATCAAGCAAATTTCGCCCCATAAAAAAAAAGAATATTAAAAGAAAAATGACAGAAATCAAAATGAAACACAAACAAAAAAATAAATTTATGAAAAGCCACATAATTCCACCCAACAGAGGGAAATACATACATACATACATCACACATTCGTGTAAGTATTTTTACTTACACAAGACTACAAGAAAACAGACACCGTTAAGCATACAAAAAAAAGCTGGGCATACTGTGTCAAGTTGTAAAATAACTGTTTTTACAAACGCAACCGCAGCCATGTTTATTAAAAATAAAAAAAAAATCATACATACACACACTTTGCAAAACATGGTCCCCCAAAATATGCATCAATTCATAAAAATCACATTTCATTTTCACACACATGCAAGTATGTGAGTGACACCTTGAATTTGGGAATACAACACATTTTCTTTATTTCAACCAAACAACCCTTTAGTTTTTGAATTTCAACTGTTAAGCTTTTTATTAACAATCATCTAGAGGGCTCTTATTTATTCAATTTAAGCTAAAAAAGCGATTTTTATTTAACAAATATTTAAAAGATGGCGCTAGAATACCATTCACTGGAAACTTTTTTTATACTGATAATTTTTTTAATTTTTTTTATAATTTTTTTTTAAAACGCTAAAAATAAAAGAATAAAAAATTAAAAGCCCTTGTTAGAGGGGAATATGTGTAAACATTATCCACACATGCCCACCAACAACACATGCGAATAGCATATAGGAAAAAAAAACACAACGTCAACAAAGAAACAGTTACTCTCTCTCTCTCTCTCTGATATGAGCAAACAGCAAATCACATACATGTTTGAGGACAATTTAAAATTGTGGGTCTCTTATAAGGAAAAAAAACAAAAAAACAAAACGTAAGAGAGACACTAAATTGAGTGCATCAGGTTTGAAAGTGTATGTAAATACTATCAAACTCACATGTATGCGTGAAATTGGGGTCTTGTTTGCGTGAGAGCATTAATGCAAATGTGTTTTTTATTTATGGTCTGCCCTCCCACTTATTTTTCATTGAAAACAAACAAAAATTTTCGTGGCGTTTTTCATTATTTTGTGGGCTGGTCATTTGGTTTGGGTAAGTTTTTGTGTCTACAAGGAAGGTAAGGAAAATATATTTATTCACTTCTCGTACTTTAGCGTATGAATGTGTTTGTTATCGTTATCATTTGCTACTTCTATTATTATAAGTTTTAAATACGCCAAAAATGGGCATTAGAGTGTTTATGCATTAAAGTAAAATAAAAATTGAAACTAAATTATTTTAAACACTCTCTCTTTGTGAAATGGTTCTGGTCTGACTGTAAGAATTTTGTTTCTTGTGTGTCAGCGCGCACTAATGGTTAATTGCCACAGTTACAACATATTCTTTTGTCATTTTGTGTGGTGATTTTTGTGTTTTTCTCTTTTTTGGTGGGTGGTGGTAATATGTTGGCCACTTTGTGGAGGTATCGTTATTGCGGTTTGGAAAAAATCTAAATAATAGGTGTATGTGTTTGGTGTGTGTGTGGGTGTGTAAATATGTGTATGGTTATATATGAGTTTGTATGACTTAATTTAAGACATTTTGTATTTAGAGTGCTGCAGAAACCTAAGAAAAAAGAAATATATATTTAAAATAAACAATCTTAATAATTTTTGTAGTTTTTTAATCGACCTTTTTTATCTTTAATTAATATCTCTTATTCTTTTTTAAGGTCTTTTTAAATTAAATTAACAATTATATTTTTTTTTCCTTTTCCATATATGTATATGGTAATAATTTTTGTTTTCAAAAATAAAAAATTTTTTCCTGAAGAAGCTTTTCATAGGAAAGCGAAATATCGAAAAGAAAAAAAAATATAAATTGTTCATTTGTTAATTCACCATCTTATGAATTATGTAAATATGTTACTAACATATTGAAGAAGATCACCGAGGGTTCTACGTATAATATAAAAGATTCAATTGAATTTAAAGAAAAAATTAAAAACCTTCATGTGCAGGATTATGAAAAATTAATTTCTTTTGATGTAGTATCGTTATTTCCAAGTATTCCTGTTGATTTGGCGATTAACACAATAGAAGAGAAATGGAATGTTTTGAAAAATTTTACAAAGATTGAGAAAGGTTTATTTTTTCGTATTCTTAAGTTTTGTATAGAAGATAATAGATATTTTCAGTATAATGAAAAGATATATATCCAGCAAAAAGTACTTCCGATGGGCTCTCCAGATTCTCCAATTGTGGCAGATATTGTTATGGAAAAATTGTTAGATAATGTTATTGGAAAATTAAATGTTAAACCAAAAATGATGACAAAATATGTAGATGATTTGTTTTGTATTATATCTGAATCTGCCATTAACGAAATGTTAGAAACATCAAATGAATTTCACCCTTCAATAAAATTTACAACTGAAAGGGAATGTGATGCTAGGCTTCCATATTTAGACACTTTAATAATAAGAAGAAATAAAGAATTAGTTACAGATTTGTACCAAAAACCAACTGCTTCAGGTAAAATTATTAATTATTATTCTAAACAAAATAAAAGAATTATTATTAACACGGCCAATAATTTAATAGAGAGAATTTTAACAATTAGTGACAAAGAATTCCAAAGAAATAACAAAAAAAAAGATTAGAAATATTTTAACTGAGAACAATTTTCCATTACGATTAACTAATAGGTTAATCAATCAATTTAATAATAGGAGGAAAAGAGTTATAAGTAGTGGAACGAAACCCAAAATATATAAATCGATAACTTATATACCAGTCTTGTCTGAAAGAATAGAGAATTCAAAAATTTATGATACAAATAAATACAAAATGGCATACAAGAATACAAACACATTAAATAGGTTGTTTAGTAAAACTAAGGATAAAATTCAAAAATTAAATATGTCCAATGTAGTGTACAAAATTCCTTGTAACGGTTATGATAAGGAGGATTGTAATAAGGTTTATGTAGGCACAACAAAAAATAAATTGAAAACTAGAATCGCAGGACATAGGTTAGACCAGAAATACAGGAATAATATTAGTTTGCAAAAAACAGCATTATCTTCGCATTGCTCTAAAGTTAATCACAATCCTATTTTTGAAAATGTTTCAATTTTAAATTTAGAAAATAATTATAAACGTCGTTATATGTTGGAAATGTTACAAATAATTAAAGTACCATTAACCAAAAGAATAAATTTTAAAGCAGATACGGAGAAAGTTGATCAAAATTATAGACATTTAGTGCATAAAATTATAAAACAAAACTCTGTATCTGCATAATATTAATAATTTATACTTTAATTTTTTGCAACGTTTGGTCATTAAATTTATGTTTTAGAATATGTGTAAGATACTATTGTTTTTGTAAATTTGTTATGTATTTTTAAAAATTGTTTTTAATTTAAAAATTTTTTAATGTTGAAAATTTGTTTGTATGTATGTAAAACAAAAAATTTTCAATTTGTCGTTTTTTATTGTTATTGTTTGTTTTGTTTTTTTAAAAATTTTTTGATTATTTGGAATTTGTTAATCAAAAAATTTTTTCAATTTGTTTGTTCATTATTTTTGTTTTTCCTGATGATGCCAACCAACGGTGTGGCGAAATATCGAAAATATAATAAAAAATAAAAGTTTTTGAAAAATTTTTTATTAAATAAGACCTAGTGCTTAAAATTAATTAAAAAAAAATTATAACTATTATAAATTGTTAATTTAATTTAAAAAGACCTTAAAAGAGAATAAGAGATATTTATTAATCTTAATAATATTTTATTTTATTGGTTTGAGCTTAATTATATAAAATATAATTGTCTGTCTATGAAAAAAAAATGATTATTTAAATTACTTCTATTTGAAAAGTGATTGTTTCATTAATTTGTTGTTAAAAATTATAAAATAAATACTTAATGATATTTAAAAAAATTTTTTAAGCCACTTTTTACTATTGAATGTGTAATGCATTGTGCCAGAAGTAGGAAATTAGGTTATGGGGAGGAGGAAAAAGGAAGTAATGTTTGTGGGCATTCGATTTGATCTTTCCTGCACTGAAAGTGACAGACCTCTGGAGGGAGGACTGTTTCGCTAAATAACAAATTTTCTCACACGAAACGTATTTCAACCACAAATGAATCGAGTTAAACGCAAATACGAAAGAAGAGTAAAATATATTTTCGACATTGCGTCAATGCTCTAGTGAATCAAAAAATTTGGATACCTTACTGTCCCCAATGAGCCTCTTGGACCTCTGCTGTACGCGATCGAACAACTCCAAAATAGACTTTGGGACGCCGGTCCTTACATGACAGTTGTATTCCATTTTAAGACGATTAAAGGTAGTATAAATAGTACGAAGATCGGATGGAGTGAAGTATCTCTTACACTGTTTTAGAAAACCGAGGCGTTTGAAAGCTTCTATAGAAACCTTAAAAAATTTCTTACTCCATCCAACATCGCACGGAATTATCCGATTCCGTAATACTTATATTATAAAGTACAAACAATAAAAACGTGTTCTTCGCTCAAGCATAAAACACTGATTAACATTATTCAATCATTTTTGTACTCATAGTTATTAATTGTTATTACAAATTACAAATCTTAAAGCTAAGCGAATTTGAGGGTAAGAAAAAATACACAAATATAAATATTTACAATCCATGAAGTCATATGAATCAATTGTGTCATATGACTTTATGGTGTCGTTTCACTTAGTAGTGTGAGAAGGCATGAAGTATTTTTCAATGTGCATTTTTAATGCCTCAGCAGACACTGTGTATTCTCACTACAATAGTAATTTATGCAGCACCGAACATTTCCGAACACTAAAATCGACTCTAATCACACGACCCCATTCTGAGATTGTTGCGAGATCATGATTGAGCGTGTTATGCATGTTTCACCTTTTGGAACTTACCTTTTGGAACTGGTTCTGTCTAGTATTAAATGAAGACGATTGACAAATAGTGCTGTTATCTATGACAGAGTATATAAAGGGTTGAAAGTTTGACATAGAAAAAAAAATAAGAAATAGCGTAGCAGAAAGAACGTAACCTTGTGGTACCCCTGAATTAATCTTCTGATAAATTCCCCTCTGTAACAACTCATATAGTAGGATTCTTGAAAAATTCGATATAAAATATTATCACTGACACCAAAAGCAACAAGTTTGTTACTTTTACTTGGTATCTTTTCTTTTAATGAGGTTTGCATTCATTTAAATTTTAATTTTTTAATTTAATAAATGGAATTCAAAAATTCACACGGTTTAAAGAGAAATCACAAAAGACTCAATACATATGTTAAATGCTTTAATCTTTTCCATAAGTAACTTAATTTAAGTTACAATAATAAAAATCATTTATGTGGTGAAAAATCTTCTATGTTAAACGGTTCGAAGGACCATAACGGTGGATTAAAAATATAACTTAAGTAAATATATATTTAAAAATAATATTTTTTTTATTAATTGCACATGCAGGGAACACCCACCCACACATAATAACTTAGATACGAATTTCATCTAACTTTGTCGATGATTTCTTATGCTATTATATCAGCTGGATACATAACTTTGGATTATATTTGGATATTTTTAAGACTATTATTTAATCTAGGTTCTTAGCCCACCTTAATTAGTCTTAATTGCCATAAATGTTTTGCCTTTCATCTGAAGAAATTTTTGGTTTAATTTTCTTAAAAGTACAATTGTTAAATTGTTTAAACGCTTAATAACATAGTTTCTTACAAAATAAAAGTAGGTTTTCATCTTTGTTGCTTTTAATATTTATTATTCGGGAATAACATTTTAAATGCATGCTGACTTTGCCTTGTAGTTATAATATCGCAAGTGAGCGTATATGTAAGCTATAAATGTTCTTATTAAGGTATAGATCTTAAAGTTGGCAACACCTTTTTAAGTGACGGACATTTTGTCAGCTGTTATGTGAGTCATGTGTAATTTGGTTTTAGCACGAATAGACTTATACTTCGACAAAGCTTAAAAATTGCGTAAATTGGCACCAAGGTAAGATTGTCGTTGATCCAGATATTTTAGGTTTGTTTACCGATGCAGCTCAAGTTTCTTTGAATAGATAATTTAATAAAAAAATTTCCCATATTCGAAGTGGTGATATTTTTCCATGTATGTTAAGAAGCCGTTACATTAAAAAAAAACTGACTCTTTGATGTTGTTTATGTGTTCATGGAATAATTGATTTGTGCTTCTTTAAAATCGATGCTGGCAGAGAAAGCTACCGGGGCCATTGTAGATCCATGATTTGTGACTTTTTAGCTTAACAATTGATTAATCATGATGTACAGCATTTATTTTTAACAAGACGGCGCAACATGTCACACACAGCTCGTGCCACATTTAAATTATTAAAGACAACGTTTGGCAACCACATAGTTTCACATTTCGGATTCGTCAATTGGCCTCCAAGATTGTGTGATTTAACGTAGCTGTGGAAATATGTAAAGTCATTAGTCTACACCAATATGCCAGAAACGACCACTTAGAGGAAAACTTTTCTTGCGTTATTGCCGATATCATCGAAAATTTAACCTTCACATTACACTTTGTTCGTACCAGTCGTGGCATAAGTCATATTTAAATTTTAATGCCAGAACATTATGATGTTCCGTATTAAGTAAATTCCATTTCCATTTAAAAAATTCATCTATCTTTTATTCCATTTAAAATCTCTATACCTCTATAAAAAGCACCCTATAACAAATTGATGCCATTCTTCAAATGGGTACTTCCCTTTTTAATATATCAAATCATATTTCACAGCTTTAAAGAAAATTATTATAAAAATGTCATAATTAATGTTATGTGATAAATTCTAATAAAAAGAAAACTCTTCAAATAAACGATGGAAAAAAACACGATTAGATGCAACGATCTACCGTTGCATACAGTAAAACTGATCAACCGCAACAATTTTAAAGACAAAATTAAAAAAACAAACAACTGGTGCCGTAATTGAAAGGGCCAACAAACAAATGAGCATGAAGAAACACCATAAAAATGTAGCAATTTAATTTTTGTTTTTTTAAGAAAAAAAAGCCTAAAAGCAACATAAAACAGGGTGCAGCCATGCATATTGTGACTATAAATGTTTTTAAATATGGTGACAATATAATTGCTTAATTAGTTAATAGTCTTAAGAAATATAAATTAAACAGAATAGAATAGCATGTAAGAGTAGTGTAGTAAATCAATAAAATTATTTGTAAATGTAAAAGGGTGTCTTCGCTTAAAAGCGTTAGGAACAGTTTTACGAAAAAATACCTTGGAGTGATTAATGGTAGGAAACTAGCAAAAATGGCTAACAACTAAAGACATTAAAAAAAAACTACAGTGAGAAGTAAAAGTAAGCGCTGGAAGTAGAATTAAATTTAAGGGATTAAGATTTAAGAGATTAAGAAAAGGGAAGAAAAGAAATTCAAAACTGCAAAGGACTGCATGCAGAGCAAGTATTTTGATTGAAATTTATTCAAATTTTTACTAGTTTTTTATATAATAAATATATATAACAGTTATAGTTTTTTTGACCTTTTTAATATTTTTTAGTAGTTAATTATAAAGCATTAGGTCACTATTTAATAAAATATTTTAAAAAACTTTTATTTTTTATTATTTTTTCGATATTTCGCCATCATCAGGAGCCAACCAACGGTGTGGCGAAATATCGAAAAAATAATAATATTAAAAGTTTTTAACAATTTTAAAAAATTTTTTATTAAATAGTGACCTAGTGCTTTATAATTAACTACTAAAAAATAATAAATATATATTTTTATAGAGCTATAAATTTTTGAAATGGAATAAAAAACATGAATTTTTTAAATTGACATGAAGTATATTTTATTCGACAGATAATTTTCTGGCATTATAATTTAAACATAACTTCTGGCATAGGACCACCCTGGTTGGCTTGGAAATCCAATTTTCGTTGATTTTGTCCCACATTTGTGGCCGTATATCGACAATAACGCGGCGAATATTGCACTCCAAGTGGTCAATTGATTCGGGCTTTTCGGCGCAGTGTCTAGTGTCTTCGCATGTTACCCCAAAAAATTGGCTAGCGGCGTTAAGTCCGATAATCTTGAACACCAATTCACGGGTCTAAAATGTGAGAACTGTGGGGCACCCAAACGTCTCCTTTAATAAATCAATTGTGGCACGAGCTGTGTAATATGTTGAGCCGTTTTGTTGAAACCACAGCTCCTGCGATTCATGGTTGTTCAACTGGTGCACGAAAATGTTCTATAGCGGTCACCCTTAATTGTAACATTCTGACCAGCATCCTCTTTACAAAACTCCAAATAATAAGTTATTCTGGCGTCTCAACATACAGTTGAGGATTACTATCACCCCAAATATGGTATTTTTATTAATTGACAGATCTATTCAAATAAAAGTGATTTGCATCCCTAAACAAAATTCGCTTGTTTTGGGGCCAATTTACTTAAATTGGTAGCATTGTTCCGACGTCAGTCTATTCATGTTGAAATGCCAAACAAAACTAAACATATATTCAGATGGCAACTAACAAAATGGTCGCCAGTTAAAAAGTGTTGTCTACTTAAAGTTCTATACCTCTATAAAAAACAGCCGATAAATTGATTGAATTAATTTTTTATTTTTTAATTAATTTCATAATTGTTTAAATTTAAAAATCAATAAAATTTTAACCGGCAAATAAATAAAACTTTTAGTGGTTGCAAAAGCCTCTTTCTGTGAACGTTTAAATTTTCATGTAAGAAAATTGTTACCAAAATTGTGTATTAAGTCTAACACTTCTTATACTTAACGATTGTTGTTTTTTTAATTTTCTGATTAGAAGTGCCGCAGCTATCGCTGTAAGTGATAGCGAGACTAAAGACAATGAAAATAGTTTATAATTTATCCAAATTTATCCAAGCTTCATTTTAGGCAGTAGAATTACATCGCTTTGAAGACCTGATACTATCAGTGACTAGTTGTTTAAAACTCCAACTTAACTTTTATGATTCTCTTTTGGTTTTTACTTTGACTTAAGTCTGTTAAAATGTTGATGAATAGTAAGGAGAATAATCAAAGTCAAGTAAGGCTAAAAGTAAATCCAAGGAAAAAAACTAAATCAAATTCTTGGACTAATGGTGATCATCAGTTAATATCTCCTTTAAAATTGTTCTCATTTTATCCGAATTAGTCCTTCATCTTTTTGAGACCAAATTTTTGTAGTGACTTCCTGCTTAAAATTCCAAATTGATTTTTATAAATTTTTATGTTTCAGTTAAGCTTAAGCTCGTTCGCAATCACACGTATTAACAAACATAAGTTTAATCGCAAAATAATAATAGGAATTTCTTGTTCCCCTTTTTTTTTTTTAACGGCCTTAACTTTTTACAGTCACTGTCAACATTTACTGTTTTGTGCTAAGTGCCACTTAAAGCTCTTGCACATGTTACGCATTATATTATATTTCGGCTGCTGTTGTTGTTGTCGTTTAAGTTCATTGAGTTTAATGGCGTTGCAATTTTCGCGCTCTTAAGTTTTTTTTGTTATTTTGTTTGTTGTTATTCTGTTTCGTTGCATTTTTTTATTGCTTTTTTTTTTGTTTGTAAAATTTTTGCAGACTTTTTTGACATTTTGACGAAGAGGAAATGTCACGTCACGTCGTGTTTTGCCGCACACCTCCAATTTCCGGTTGAGCGGGTTGCCAGTGAACAGCAAATGAAGTCAATATCCCGACCAAACGTCATCCACATTTACACTAACTTTCACATACTTAGTTTACATATAATTTTACCAAACTTTAAACTATACTCTGACAGTAAAACAATTGATAAGGAACTAAAACTATTTTTTCTTTTATTTAACTAACAAAATTGTTTTTGAGAGTACATAGTTTGGAATTTTATTAAGAAAAATAGTTGGCAACAAAAAAGTTTTTTTCGAGAATCTAAAATCCTTAGCAAAATTATTTTCCAATTACTTTTCAATTACTCCTTGATAAAGCTTTTTACTGACAATGGTGGGGTTTATTTGCAACAACGAACTAAAAAAAAACACCACAACAACTTGCTACGTTTTGTGTCAAACATTAACGCTATTTTAACGCTTGACATTTTAGTCATTTTCAGCTTTAAACATATACACACTCACTGATATGCATTTACACTAACACATGTATGTAATTGTTTGCCGGTGTCAGTAAGTGAGAGTTTATGGTTCATGTAATAAACACACAAACCAATACACAGACAGACAGACAGCCATTCAAACTTAAGTGCATTGTGTAAATTTTATGTTCAATCCTTTTAATAAACGACTTCCCAAATATATTACGAACGTGTTTTGGGCATGAGCGTTACAAAATAAGTAAAGAATACTTCAAATAGAATTTGGCTATTTAGCTTACTTAACAGCGAAGGGCAGTCTGAAATGTCGACTATCACTCGATTCATGTTAAAACAGAAATCTTTAATTTTAATTATTTTATTTTGTTTCCTAAAATGTGACATGACTATCTAAAGGCTACGAAAATGACAGTTAAAACTTGTTTATTACTGCGACTGAAATCCTGTTACTTCTCTTTACAAAAAAAAAAACAAACGGTCACACCTTTTATTTTAACCCACATTATGCTACTTTTTAAATACATATGCCATGTTATGTAAATCCAACAACTAAATATCATAAAAAAATTAAAATTCATTTACGACATAAAATACTCGGTGACTATTATGAAGAGGCAACAGGTTACTTTAATGTAATGCTGAATACTATTTTCTCCTTAACACATAGTTATTTGAAAGCATTTTAGGACACCGTAAATTATTCAAATTGTTGTTGTTTGTGGCTCTTTGTACGCTTTTTACTTTAATATTCAAAGTCACGCTAAAATTCCCTAGACGATTTAAAAAAGATAGCAGCAGAGCCTTAATTTGTAAGTGTTACAGTTCATTACAGCAGCGTTTGATTTCCACTTTTTTGGATATTTTTTGTAGATTTGTGAAACTTCAAGTTGACAACACTTTTTTAACTGGCGATAATTTCGTCAGCAGTTAAGCTATTTATGTTGGGTTTGGTTTGGCATTTCATCCTGAGTATAAATAAAACTGTGGCATTTGGTGTAATGATAATCCTTAAGTACATGTTGAAATACCGTTACATTCACAAAACTGTTTGATGTGCTTTATGAGCTGGCGGCAACATTGGTGTGCACTTCTTAATGAGCGCTGTAAAAACATTATTACTAACTTCATTGTTTATTAATTGATGATGTTGTAGTGCCACTCTAATACTATATAACGCATTGTAATAAAATACAACGCTGTATGATACTGGAATTTTATAATATATAGATAAGCATAGATTAGATTATAAAGATAAGGTAACACATGATTTAACGGCGAAAGGGTACATTTCAATCAATTACAATAAAGTAGGTCACGGAGGGTATTTTACATTGCGATGCAGGAGCCAGGAGCTGTTTCAACAATATGGCGCAGCATATTACTCTTGAATTATTAAAGGAAACGTTTGGTAACCGCACAGTTTAACATTTCGTCTTTTAAGATCGTGAAACTTAATGCTCCTAGACTTACTCCCCGGGGGCACATATATATGGTCTTTATAGAACTTCGACTATCTAGACACAGTGCAACTGGAGGAAAAAGGTAGCCCAGTCCTCTGAAGTCAGCAGGGGTACAACTGGAAACTCCACTTAATTTCCACGGGAATCAGTAAGCTCGCAGAGTTCATTATTTGTCTCTTTAGACATTTAATAGTTCTCTGGCCGTTAATGACACGCTAGGTAAATGATCCAGTCCAGTGAACATGCTAGACATGTGTTCTGGACAGGAGTTGGAAAGTCTCCAACTCTTAAGCAAGGAGTAATAATTTGCAGCCCTGCTCTGGAATCATCGAAGTTGCAATTAGAAAGTTCTGTTGCATAGAATTATGGCTTCGGCTTTCTAGGACGAGCATAACATTCCAAATTATGCAGTTGTTCGATCCACCATCTTTTTAAGGCTTTATGGCCAGGCACGGATGTAAAACTAATCAATGCGTTGCTCCTAGACTATTGTTTACAGTAATATATAAAGTCGCTGGTCTACACCGATTAGCACGCAACGATTGGAAGACAACATTCGCCCCGTTATTTCCGATGAAAGGCCACAAATGTTGTAAAAAGTCATCGAAAATTAGACCTTCAAATTAGACTACAACTAATCCAACCTTGGTGAATGTGTTGCAGAGATCATATTTAAATTTTGACGCCAGAAGATTATATTTCGAATAATGCAATTTAAAATTTTCATCTTTTAGTCTATTTCAAAGTTTCTTACCTCTAAAAAATACCCTATATTGCGATTTCTAAATATATTAAACAAGAAAGAAAGAAGTAAAGAAAATTTCATGTCAATTTAAAAAATTCATCGTACTTTTATTCGTTTTCAAAGTTATAAGAGTATAGGACACCCTTTACACATACGTTTAGTGATCAAATATTATTTTTACATAGATCATCTTAGACTTTGTTAAGATGTATTATTATCGTTTTTTTATAAAATAAAATAATATGTCTCTATTCCAAATAATAAGAAATAGAAAAATTCATGAAATAAAATAATTTTGCTATGGCCCTCGTTTTCCGTTTAATATACTTGTGCATTATGCACTCTTTACCAAAAACTTTTTTAAAGTTTGTATTAATTTTAGACACTTTAGAAATTGTATAAAATATTAAACAGACAAATATTTAGAATAAACTAACTTTTATAAATAAAAATCTTCTATTAAATTTCTTTGGAAATTAACAAAAAAAAAAAGTTTGTTATTGAGAAATTTTAAAATAAACATTTAAAGTGTTTGTCAAAAATAGGAAAAATATTGAAAATCAAGGTGGTCTGTCTTTGCTAAAATAAAGACCAAAAAAGAAAGTTGAGTGCTATTTAAAAGAATATTCAAGTACGAGTAGTCCATTCATTCAAATATTCTTCATTCAATCTAGCTTTTCACAATTGAACAGCAGGCTGTTTTTGTTTTATCATCACAACACAGATTTCTTGGCCAATTTACTGCATATCATTTGTTTAAAGCAACAAAAGACCATTTGGCAACATCACCCAACATTCTTTAACTAATTATGTCGTCACTTGGAAATCGTTTTTGGAAAAGATTTTTTTCTTTTTTGCAAAACAAAGTATTTAGTTTTTGAGAAGTTAACTCGATTGAATGACAATGCCATAATGTGTGGTCTAAATTAAGATTTAAAATTTATTTCCAAAAATACTTATTAAGTCATCTTACAACAAAAGATTTACAAGATTTTTGTTTTAACACAACAGTTGTTTGGTTCAAACCAAAATGGTTTCTTGTTTTGTTTTTTGAAGAATTAAAAGTGATTTTTCAAGAAAATTATTGATAAAATTCCATTGAACAAAAATCACAATTTTACTATAATTTTTCATTTGCAAATAGTGTATAACACATGTTTGTGACATCTCGCCATTTATTTACTTCTATTTAAATAAATGTAGCTGAATGCAAGCTAATGTATCCGGATTTTAGCGACCTTAATAAAATGACCACTGAGAGCTTGTATACGATAATAACCTCAAACACAATATACATGATTGAAAAGATAACAGAGGCAGAACATAAATAGAAACGTAATAAATTTCGATGTAAGTTGGAAGCATTTAAAAGGGTCAAGAAAATCTCATGACTTTTGCGATTGTTTTTACTTCTTTCAGCTCACATTAGTGACTTGACCTGCGAACATAGGCTGTTTTTAAAAGCTGCAGGATTGATCATCAAAAATAGCTTGGAATGCTAGAATTCCTAAAACGCAGAAGTCCTAATTTGAAGAGATAATGACCACACCTACTTAAAGAATAAATATTAATAGTTTTAGGGTGTCCCAAAAGTGACATGACATTGTTTTTTTAACACTTTAAATCTTCACAGTGCATGATAACTATGCCTGCTATAGCAACAACCGTAAAATATGGCACATTAATTGAAACGATGTTGCAATAGTGATGTGACTTTAAATACAATAGGCAGTCACTTTTAAAATATTTTATCTCCAAATAAACAAATTTAAGTAAAACTTTAATTAGAACTTAGACAGAGTATTACAAATTAAATTACCACCCAATTGCAAGTTGCACTTGTGCACTTTTCAAAGTGATGGAAAGTATGATATGATCTTATGAGGTACCTGCAGTCCAACGGCTTACTTAGCGACCGACAGTATTGTTTCCGTAGCAGTCGCACTACGGGCGACTTGCTGGTTTTTTCGTAAATGAACAATGGTGCAACTCCATCCATACATCATTTTGGAGAATGAGTAAGGTGGTGGCTCTAGGTATTTCCAAGGCATTTGATAGAGTGCTGCTTTTGGTTTCGTTGCAAAATTATCTAGATTTATATCGCGTTTTCTCAGGAATCGCACTATACGAGTTGTTATAGATGGAATTTCAGCAGACGAGTTCAAGATTAATTCAGAGGTACCCCAAAGCTCCGTTCTTTCTCTTACCCTATTTATCATTTTTCTAAATAACCTTCTTTGTCAAACCTTCAACCCTATTTACTCTTTCGCACATGACAGCGCCATTTATCATTCGTATTCAATTGGCAATAGAATTATAAAGGTGGACCATGAATAATACGCTCAGTCACGATCTCGCGATAAACGAGAAATGGCGTCGTGTAAATGCAGTCGATTTTAATGCCCGTAAGACGCAATGTTGCATGCTTATGCATAGATACGTGTTTGGAAATGGTGCTAGATCTATTACTATGGGTGATAAAGGTGTTACGGCATCGCACGCTCCTGATGTTCTTGGCATAAAAATTCAGTATGATGTTCGATGAACTAAATATATTTTTCAAGTTTCTAAAGAAGCTTTCAAGTGACTCGGTTTTCTAAAACGGTGTAAGAGATACTTCACTATACTTCAGCTATATCCGTCCGAAAATGAAATACAAATGGAATACATGTATGGGCCGACGCCCCAAAGTCTATTTTAAAGTTGCTCGACCGCATACAGGAGAGGGCCAAGATGCTCATTGGGTACAGAGTGTGATTTGTTTTACATCCGCGACTGGCTATGTAGCCTTAATCAGATGGTGGACAAACCACTATACATATTTTGGAACGTCATGCTCGTCCTAGATAGCCGAAGACATAATTCTAAGCAACAGAACCACCTAGTTGCAACTTTAATGATTTCAGTACAGGTCTTCAAATCATCACACCTTGCTAAAGAGTTGGAGACTTTCCAACTCCTGTCCAGAACACATGTTAAGCATGTTCACTGGACCGGATGATTCACTTTGCGTGTCATTATCAGTGAGATGATCCTGGCCACCATAAGAACCATTTTAACTGTTATGGGGCCGCAAAACCACAACCACCACGATGCTCCCATATAGGGACCAACCTCAATGATCAGCCAGAGAACTATTAAATGTCTAAAGAGAGAAATAATGAACTCTGGTGCTCACTGATCCCCGTGGAAATAAAGTGGAGTTTCCAGTTGACTCCCTGCCTGTCTTCAGGGGACTGGCCTTCATTTTTTCCCCAGTTTCACAGGTCTAGATAGTAGAGTATTCTATAAAGACCGATAAATATGCCCCCGGGGGGGCCCATTGGGTACAGTAGGATATCCAACTATATTGGTTCTTTTGAACATCGGCGCAATGTAGGTTGTATTTTACTGTTTTATTGTTACTACAATGGCAAGCGCTCTAACGAAATTAGTAAACTTATTCCTGAAACTCGTGCGTTGTAGTGTTTAACTCGATTTTCGTTGAGAGCACATCAATTTGTGGTTGAATGGCCAGCGAATCGCACTACTGATTCCAGGGAAAATTCATTTTTTAGCAGAACAGTTCTTTTGTGGAATAAACTCCCTTCAGAGGTCTTTCCTGTCACTTTCAATGTAGGAAAATTCAAGTTGAATGTCCAAAAACACTACTCCCTCTTTTCTCCTCCCCAGAACTTATTTTCCCAGTTCTGGTAAAATGCATGAATAAAGGCCATCCTCTGAGTGCTGGTCCGCACGAAAAAAAATATTAAAATTTAATTAAAATTTTTTGTTTTTTCTATTTTGAGGCCACGTCAATATTGATTTTTCTCTGCATCATCTACACCACAATTTTAATCAGTAAAGGATGTTACTTTGGTATAAAACGAAGATATTTTTCATATCTTCATACCTACCAGAACTGTAATTATTTTTTCAATAGCTAAAGGGATCCACAGACTTTAGTTCAAGGAGATAATATAATTACTAGTAGGCATTATTGTGTAAAAGTTAATTAAGAAGAAAGTAGCCTTCTTCCAAATTAAGCGATTTTTTCTCAACAATGAGTTTCTACGTAGGAATTTGTACCCTTACGCCTATATTTTTTCTATAAAATCCCAATACATAATAAGCAGCAGCATACGGTTGATGGCAAAAGTAAAACACAGTTCTTTAGGTGAAGCAAATGTAGAGTTATTTTTAGAGTTATAGAACTTTAAGTTGGCAGCACCTTATAACTGGCGGCCATTTTGTGATTTATGGTTTGTTTAGCATTCAACATGAATAGACTGAGGTGTGAAAAATGCTTCAAGATTGTGCCAATTGGACCCAAAACAAGATTATCGTTGATGTCGATTTTCATAAGCAATGAAACTCACTTTTATTTGAAACGTTAATAAAAATAATCTGCCGTATTTGGAGTGGTATTGAAAAATCGTTATATCCAGAAAAACTAAATATATGGTGTTAAAATTATTGTAGTGAAAACGTTACAGTTAGTGATGACTGCTATAGAGCCATGATTACAGAATTTTTATGTTCATCATATCGTGCCAGAATTAATTTATTGAAGGAAACGTTTAGTAACCGCATAGCTTCATGTTTCGGATCTCCAAGATCGTGCGATTTAATGCCGATATATTATTTTCTGTGAGGATATGTGAAGTCGCTGCACCGATAAGCCGAAAATAATTGATTATTTGATTGATTAAAAATGTTTGGAGGAAGGCATTCTCCTTGTTATTACCCCAGCCACAAATTTTGGAAAAAGGCATCGAAAAATGGACCTTTATATGCCAAATTTCATATTTAAATTTGAATTTCATATCTATTTAAAAAAAATCCTCTTTGGTTTATTCCATTTAAAAGTTCTATACCCCTCTATAAAAAATTTCTACATAAGTAATGCCTCTTGTAGTTCAGCGACCAAGAAGTAAACAGGAAATAACCTCATCATTCTATCTCCCACCTAATTTTTCAAACTACAATATTTTCTTAACTATATTTAAAATTTTTGACAGCTGAATATTAGAAATATTCCATTTTTTTCATTGGTTTTTGTGGCTAACCAATACAATACTGTGAAATAAAACTTATTTTTTATTATTGTTTTTTTCTTATATCCTAAAAAATAAGATATTCTTTGTATTTATAAATCATTAGCAATAAACTTTTGCCTCGGAAAAAGAAATTTTTAAATATTTTGTGATCACACAAAAAAACTCAAATTAAATTAAATTAAACGGGTAAAGGTCCAATAATTTTAAAATACTGCTAAAACAAAGCAGACAATTTAAAGAATTTTTATTTATATTTGTTTTTTTTTTTTATTTATATTTTATTGTTGCTTTTAATGGCTACATTGACAGAAAAGAACAAGAAATCAGTGAAATAAATTGTTTAAAAAAAAAAGAAAATTTATTTTATTTTTGTAAAATAGAGAACAATTTAAAAATAAAATATCTGTTTATTTGCATTTTTGAGGATAACCGAGACATTAATTTAAATTAAGAAAATCCAGAGCCAAAATGAAAAACACAACCCAAACAGAAACTTGACGTCAATAAGAAAAAAACAAACAGCAAAGATGGCAGTTGAAAGTATACGAGAGTTGGCACAGAATAAATTTAAACTATTTTCCATGTAATGAGAACAGAAAAAAAGGTTTTATTTTGTTTGGAAAAGGTGACTTTATTTAGGAAGTTGGGAAAAAGTCCAAAGGATACTTCTAACCCATATAATGGGCGTTAAGTATAAACAAATAACAAAGTTTTTCTTAAGAAGATTTTGAACATAATTTTTTTTAGATTTTTCTTACAGCAATTCTGGTTCTTGTAGGAGCGGTATGAAGGAGTAAAATGAGTCTTCACTGTGGTCTTTTTAGCAAAATTGCTACTAAAAACAATTGCAAAGTGTGAATTAGGCATTGAAGGAAATATGAACTTCTTATAGAAAACACATTTTTGTAAATATAAAAATTCTAAAACACTACATTTTAATAAATAAAAAAATAGCTGGAATTCCTCCAGGACAAACTCCTCTCATTTGCTTAACTGTTTTAATTAAAACCAAGAAAATGAAAATATAAAATTCTTAAAATTTCCAACAATAATTACTTGGCTCTTTTAAAATGGTTTGAATTTTTCTTTCTCGCTTTTCTAGTATAAAAAAAAACTCTCTTTAAAGTAACTTGAAATCCACCAAATTCTTTCCTTTCATTCCTTTTTCATTTGTTTCAACTAAAGACAATTGTTTTCTTACTGTTTTACATAATTAAGCAATTAAAAGTCAGTCAGTTCTGGGGCCCCCCAGCAGTTTAAAACAAAGCAAATAAATTTAAATGAAAATGTCGTTTCTAGTTATCCAAAAGGTAATGATGGCTGGAAAGCCACATTCACCACGAAACCTATTAAAAACAATGGTAAAATGTTGATATTCTTTAAGTTTAATAAACTGCACCCAACGGCCGTACACAAATTTTTCATAAAAAAAGGAAAACAAACACAAAAAAAAAGGAAAACTTGTGCCTGTTAACATTGAATTCATTAAAACAAAAAGCCATATTTTTTATTTCTTAAACAGTTTCTTTACTTTTTCGATTATTTCATTTGTAGCAAAAGTGTGAAAATTATCATTATCACTGTAGTGCTAACAACAATTGTATTAAACAGTTTATTCTTTTGCTGCTGCTTTTTTAGTCATTTTAATTATCTAGACTTTATAATTATTTAGCAAGCCGGTGGAGTTTGCTACCCCGCCCCCCACCCTCCTTAATGCTATTTTTTGGCGTGGCAATTTATTTTAATCAGAAGATATTTAAGGGTGGCATTGAGCGTTAGTACTTTACAGCTTTTTTATGAATTAAATGGATTTTCTTCTTTAATATAGTTTTTTTTATCATTAGAAATTTAACAGTTTAAAATTAATAACAAAAATTCTTATAAAACAAAAATTTTTTTGACAGTTTAGCCACAAAGATAAGGCGATCAGCATTTAGATCGCTTTTGGTTCGCAAAACCATCGTTGTCATGACCATAAGTTGATTTTCTATAGCAATTGTTCTTTCAGTTCAAGAATTTATCGCTCTAAAGTTACCTCTCTTCTAGACTAATAATTTAATCTTCACTTGAGTTAAGGTAAATCAACGAAAGCTGCTTAAATTTATAGAACATGGGCGGCGGTTCAGAAGCAAATCAAAAACTAAAAAGCAGTTGAAACTTTTCTAAAAGTTTTTTTAATAAAATCTATGACTTTGCCTCGCTTAACTCAATTAATTTCATTTAACTTCTTAATAACTTTTAGCTTTGATTTTCTATATTTTTCTAAATTTTTGGCCATAGATAATTCCACAAAGAAACAACTGCTTAACTTTTTAGGCCCGAAATAAAATGAGAAGTTTTTATAACCTAAACCTAAACAGTGGCTGACAATATGATTTTGCTCATTAATGAGCATAATTCATTTCCTTTGCTATGGAGTTTTCAGTAGCTCGTAGTGGAAAAACAGTTTTTCTATAATGTCAGCAAATAAAGGATGGGCAAATTTAAGGTGAGAAATTAAATCGGCTTAAAACAGACACTTTTTAAGAACTTCCATTTTATAGGCACCCAAGTAAAGCAGGAATATAGGAGTAAGTTATGAAATATAATATAATATCTGACAAATTAAAACTCCAGCATATCGGCAGTGGTCGCTCTTTTCAGAAAATTTTTAGGCACATTTTGCAACAAGGCCTCACACATCTCGTCAAGGCAGTGTGATTTGTTTTACATCTGCACCGACTATATAGTCATAATCAGATGGTAGTTAAACCACTTAGTTGATTGGACACCAACTACGCCCTAGAAGGCCTTCAGATACGTATATCCTCCAGTCACTTCTAGTAGCAATTTAGAAAGTCCGGAGTAGGCCGTGCCCTCACTCCTTGCTGAGGAGTTGGAGACTTTCCAACTCCTGGTCCAGAACGCATGAAGCTCTTATTTCTCAAGAACACGACAGCATTCATACTCACTGAACCTGAACCATTCATTGTGTTAATTTGAATGGTCCGACCCACAAACTCTCACGAGGGTCCGAAACCACAACCACCACAATACTCCCATATAGGGGCCAACCTCAATAACCAGTCAGAGCACATTTTTTGTCTAAAGAGAGCAAATATTGTACTCTGGGGCAACTGATTTCCCGTGTAAATATGTGGATTGTCCAGATGACTCCTACTAGTCTTTGAGGGGCCTGGGCTCCCTTTTACCCCGAAAGTCACAAATCTAAATGGAATAGTAGGTTCCAAAAAGACTATCATGTGCCCCCGGGGGGACTCGTCAAGGCAGTGCCAAATTTCAACCTTCAGAGTTGTTTGTGGGTTGTTCACATAAACTCGGTCTTTAAAATAGACCCAGGGTGTTAAATAAGGCGGCCAGTTGATATTGTCAAATCGAGAAATAACGCAACCGAGAAACATCTCATGCAATGCGTGATAAGATTTACGTCTGTGCCTAGCTGTATAAGCCAGACGGTGGATCATACCACTGTGGATGAAATGTAGCGTCATCCTCGCCCTAGAAGGCCTGCAGATATGTATATCCTCACTCCTTATTGCAACTTAAAAAGCCCGAAGCAGGCCATAGCCTTCACTTCTTGCTGAAGAGTTGGAGGCTATCCAACTCCTGGTTCAGAACACATAAACCTTAATAAAGTTTAAGAATACAACCGTAATCATGCTCACTAGACCTGGAACATTAATTGTGTTCATTGTGAGTGATCCGACCCACAGAACTCAAACGAAAGCCTCGAAACCACAGCCACCACGATACTTCCGAAGGGCCAACCTCAATAATCAGTCAGAGAACAGCTAAAAGGCTAAAAAGACAAATAGTTGAACTCTGGGGCTTTACTTATTCCCGTGGAATTAAAGCGGAATTATCCAGTTGGCTCCTGCTATCCGTGAAGGGGACTGGACTCCTTTTGACCCCCGTTGACACATGTAATGACAGTGAGCTTCTGTCAAAATATATAAATGTGGCCACAGCGGGATATCTCATGCAGGTGCCCCTGTAGGCTAGTAGTTTGTGTACTAGCTTAAGACTGGGAGTTGTGGGTTCGATTCCCAACAAAGACCTTGGTTTTTTTTACTACAAAAATAAAAATTAACTGTCGGCGGGGCTGCTCAATGATGAAGGCATGGCCACTGGTCACTGTGCTGTCTTACACGACACTTAATTTACGTAAATATTCTTCTACCTTTACCCCTTATCTCATCTCTTCTCTATATCCCTTTCCTAAAGAATGTAGCACGATACTTGACTAAATAGGCATTGTTGCGTGCAGTGCTACTGCACTGGGGTGCTGAAATTAGAAGGATAGTCGGAAATTAACTGCCGTATAAAGACAGCATCAGCGACCAGTGACTATGCCTTCATCGCTGAGCAGCTCCACCGACAGTCATTTTTTATTTTTGTAGTGAAAAAAACCAAGGTCTTCGTTGGGAATCGAACCCACAACCCCCATATTGACAAGCTAGTACACTACCTACTAGCCTTAAGGGGCACCTAAATACATACTGTCTTTTCTGGCATATTTTTGTCGGCTGTTATACAATTTGTTCCTTTATTTATGATTAGTAACCACTGGAATTTTTCTATTAAATTTTAAAACTTGAAATTTATTTTAGTTAAGGAAAAAGCTGCCATCCCTGATACCAAAATCATACTACAGAAGGAGGAAATTCTTTTCCACAAAAAATAATCCATTAGGAAACTAAAAACAACAAACTTAATAAAAATAGTTACAGATTTTATAGAAAAGCAAGCAACGTCTTACAAATTGATATTTATTGGCGAGATTCTCATAATTTATAGAGCCATTAAAATATCGTTGAATTGAAGTTATTAAAGGTTATTAAATTTAGTAATACATTATCGTGGACATGAGCTAAATTCAGTTTAAACATTTTTTATCGTCGACGTTTCAGCAACAGGTGGAAAATTAGTCACTTTTAAGCCAGCTCTCCTAAAACAGTTTATGGGAATATTTAGAAATAAACCGACTGCCGAGAAATCAAAAATCAAAGTATTTCGTACAACGTCGAACAGTCCTTTGGCTGTTCCCCCTGGGGGCACATTAATATGGTCTTTATAGAACCTCGACTATCTAGACACAGAGGAACTGGGGAAAAACGGAGCCCAGTCCCCTGAAGTCAGCAGGGGTACAACTGGAAACTCCACTTTATTTCCACGGGGATCAGTGACCCGCAGAGTTCGTTATTTGTCTCTTTAGACATTTAACTGTTCTCTGCCTGATTATTGAGGTTGGCCCCTATATGGGAGTATCGTGGTGGCTGTGGTTTCGCGGCGCCATAACAGTATAATGGTTATTATGGTGGCCAGGATAATCTCACTGATAATGACACGCAAAGTAAATGATCCAGTCCAGTGAGCATGCTAGACATGTGTTCTGGACAGGAGTTGGAAAGTCTCCAACTCTTAAGCAAGGAGTGATGATTTGCAGCCCTGCTCTGGAAACATCGAAGTTGCAACTAAAAAGTTCTGTTGCATAGAATTAGAGCTTCGGCTTCCTAGGACAAGCATGACGTTCCAAATTATGCAGTGGTTTAGTCCACCATCTGATTAAGGCATTATGGCCAGGCGCAGATGTAAATCTAATCACACAGTCCTTTGGCTGTCCTTTACTATGGATGACTTCGAGCATTTAAAAATCCTTTACTATTTACTAATTAAAGGAACAATACCTTTTTCTAAAAAAGTTTTTGTACTACTCAAGAGCAATTATCCGCATTATTCTGAGTCTCTCTATAAAACAGAGCTTCCTTCTATCTACTGCACAGGTATTGTTTCATGAATTCTCATTTTCTTTTCCCCTATTTTCGTTATTTTGATGACGGCTAAATTCAAGTGAATAAGAAGCATTATATTCATTCCTATTAAGCAGAAAGTAAACATTAATATGAAATAATTTGCTGTGTGGGATCAAAGGTTCTTAATGGAATTGAAAATTTCAGATCTTGTTTCTAAATTAAACTGGTTTTTTTGTGGAATCTATATATAGAATACTTCTATATTTTAAAAGAGCAGCTATTACATACGCTCTAGTCCCAGATAACTTATAAATTTTACCATTTAAATCAAATTATGTGTTTACATTTTGAGAAATATAAAATGAGTAATTGTTATGATATAAAGAGCTAAAAACAAACTCAATTTATCTTTCGTTAAATACTTAATTCTAAGAGCCACTTCTTGTTTCTTCCTGCAAACTCCTTCAAACCAAATAAAAGACTAAATAAATTATTGTACTTTAAAACAATGGCAAAGCTTTTAACCAACACATTATTATTAATGGTGAATAATCCTTCTTTTTGTGTGTTGCCATTATGAAGTCTCCAAAAGAAAAATTTCTTTTGGCGTTGACACAAAGCAAAAGGGTTGATTTTCTGATAAATATTAAAGAATTAAAACCAAAAAAGGTAAGAGTAGGAAAAGAAGCAATGGATTTATTAAAAACGTTTTTTTTTTTGTAATTCTGCTATGTGATTATAAAGAAAGCGAGATAAATTAACACAACATTTTATGGATTATACAATTTTTTTGTATTAAATATAAAATATAAATATTTTCCTATTAACGTCTTTATTTAGAAAGCACTCGGAAAAAAACGATTTAATTAAATTTTATTTAATTTAATTTAAATTATAACTTAACTAAATATTTTTGCTGTATTAAGTGCAATAATTATTTGATTAAACATTTATTTTTATTTAAAATATTTGGATGCTTCAATCAGTAATTTAAAAAAATATTTTAAATATGAGGTATTTTTGTAAACAAATTCTTTAGATTTTTAAACGAAACACATTTTAATTTGAAATTGTGGGATTTCTCAAAATCATGTTCTTCGATTTGATTTGATAAAAGCAAAACAAAACAATATTATAGTATTTTGCGAGAAAAAAGAAACTCATTTAAATTTTAGAATTGTTAAAATTAAAGTTAGAATAAAAAAAAACTTGGCAATTTTTTATAAACAATTTTATATTTTTTATCAGTTTATTATTAAGCACTAGATCATTATTTAATAAAAAATATTAAAAAAAATTAATATTTTATTATTTTTAATATTTCGCCAAACTATTGATTGGCATCATCAGGATAAACAAAAATAATGAATAAATAATTAATTATTATGAATTAATAATAAACTACTAAAAAAAATTTAAAAACGTCAAATAACTATAATTATTATATAAACAATTTTAAATAAAGAAAATCATTAAAACCAGGCAGCTGCTATATTTTACAGTGCCAAATTATACGAAGTGATATAATGAAATTTAGATTGCAAATTTTCACAAATAAAATTCTTTTCTCAAGAGCGTAACGTTTCAATATTAAAATTTTTTAAATGAAATTTACTAAATTAATATCAAAGTATTTCGCTCAATTCTTGAAATTTAATCATTTGACAGACAGTTTAGTTCCTAACCTCTAATTTGCCCGCACTTTATTTGCTGGTGAATAAAACGTAACAGAAATCTAATCAACCTCTTGCATATAAATTAGTTTAAATTAAGATATTATGTCGGCCTTATTGCAGGGTACAATGATCTTAGGTATTTCTTAAAAGCGATGTTGTGATGATGACACATGCTCTACATTATCATAATAAGAGCTTCGGTTCTTTTCTTTAAGAATAACAATTTTCGAGACTAATTGACAAATATGCGAAGTACACGAGGATAATGAAAAATTCAAAAAAGTCGCTTAAAATAAACAAAGGTGTTGTTAAATAGATTCTATCGCAACCCAACCTAAATTTTTGTTATTTTAATTAAATTTCGGATTTTTACTGTAAATATTTTGCATTTGTTACAACATTAAATGGGATTATTTTAGGGACGCTTTGACAAGTATACAACACAAATGAATAAAGACAGTTTTTACTGTAGTAAAAAAAAACACAAATCTATTTTACTTCACAATAGTAATGACAAGCAGCCATCAATACCACCCGCAAGCTGTGAATATAAAGGACGTTTGTAATAAACCGTGCTTAATTTGTTCAAAAATACAAACTATGAAAGGCGAAAATTTCATATGTTGCACCTTTGACAGCTCTGCAAAGCGACTAAACAAAATAAGGTTATTTTCTCTGTCTCTAGGCTAGCCGAGATCGACTATTATTTATTAGAGAATCAAGCCCAAATTAAATTATTAGACTTAACTAAAAATGTTTTTTTAAAATTAAAAATTTTTTTTTAAATTTTTAGTAATTAATTTTAAGCACAAGGTCTTATTTAATAAAAAATTTTTAAAAAACTTTATTTTTTATTATATTTTCGATATTTCGCCACACCGTTGGTTGGCATCATCAGGAAAAACAAAAATAATAATGAAAATATAATAAAAAAGAAAGTTTTTTAAAAAATTTTTTATTAAATAAGACCTTGTGCTTAAAATTAATTACTAAAAAATATTAAAAAAAAAAAGTCAAAAAATTATAACTATTATAAATTTTTTTTAAATTAAAATTTTTTTGAAATTGTTATACTTTTGAAATCAAGATTATTGGTGCATTATCTTTTATATAAATTATCATTTCAAATTCATAGTGATAAGCTGATTAGTAAGTTGCATTTTTAATAAAAGCACTTTTTGAAATTTATGAAATTTTATTGCGTGAAATTGTTTTTGTCTTAAAAACTATATTTTCGTAAAATTGTCATTTTCATTTTTTTGGAAATTTCGAGTTTCAGCATAATATCTCGAAATTTTTGGTTGTTTTTGAAAATTACTTGTATCTCTCGTATGTTCCGTTTGTAGGTTAAATTTATATTTTTTGATAAATTTGCAGATATTTTTTGTTAAAAATTCTCTGTTTGAATTTTTTTCGCATAAAAATTGAAAATACGAATTTTTGGAGAAACATATATTAAATGAGGGAGTTTTAAACTGAATGATTATTTAGAAATTTATGTTCATGACGAGGTTTGGTTTATACGAGGTATGATCAAAAAATAACCGTTATTTTTAAATATCGTGAGTTACATATGTTCGATTTTCGCGTTTTTTTCCTGTTATGTTGACTATATCAGCCATTTTGGACTGTCAGTTTGGGTTTGACAGATAAAAATGTTCTTCGATTTTTTACTTTCCAAGAAACTGTATTAAGTTTTGTGTAAAAAATGAAATTCAATGTGCAAGAACATTTGAAATGTTGACTGTGGCATTTGGCGAGTCCGCAATGAGCAGAACACCAATTCAATTGTAGTATAACCGGTTTAAGAAAGACCGAGATGATGTGAATGACGATGCTCGTCCTGGTCGCACAAGCATGTCAATAACATATGAAAATATTAAAGCAGTAAAGAAAATGATTTTGAATAATCATCGAATCACTATTAGAGAGATTGCTGATGATGTTGGCATATTGTTCGGTTCATGTCAAGCAATTATTATGGCTGTTTTAGGCATGAAACATACGGAAGCGAAGATTGTTCCAAAATTGCTAAATTTTGAGCAAAAACATCGTCGCTGTGACATCGCTCAGAAGCTGTTGAACGTCGTCAATGAGGATCCAGATTTGCTCAGAAACGTCATATATGGTGACGAATTATGGGTTTATGGCTATGATTTGAAACCAATTCCCAATCATCCGAATCGAAGCATCCAGAAGAGCCAATACCGAAAAAAGCACGTCAAGTTCGGTCAAATGTAAAGGTTTTGCGCAATGTGTTCTTCGACTACAATGACGTGGTGCATCATGAATTCTTGCCACAAGGTTGTACCGTAAATAGGAAATACTACATCGAAGTTGTGGTCCTTTTGCGCGAAGCAATTCGTCAGAAATGCACAGAATTGTAAAAGAAACAATCATGGATTTTGCACCATCATAACGCACCAGCTCACACCTCGATGCTTGTGCGTGAGTCTTTGGCCAAAAAAAAAACTGCAATCCTGTCTCAACTGTCGTATTCACCGGACGTGGCCCCCGATGACTTTTTCCTCTTCCCAAAACTAAAGACACCGATGAAAGGAAAGCGTTTTGCTACGATTGAGGAGATAAAAAAAAGAGGAGCTGTTGGCGATACCAAAAAGCGCGTTTCTGAAGTGTTTAGAGAATTAGAAACATCGCTGGCATAACTGTATTGTACCTAAGGCAGATTACTTTTAAGGGGCCAAAATAATTATTAATGAATAAATAAATACTTTTTGGAAAAATTTAAAATAACGGCTAATAATATACCTCGTATCTACCCCTGGGGGCACATATATATGGTCTTAATAGAACTCCGACTATCTAGACACAGTGCCACTGGGGGAAAAAGGGAGCCCAGTCCCCTGAAGTCAGCAGGGGTACAACTGGAAACTCCACTTTATTTCCACTGGAATCAGGAAGCTCGCAGGGTTCCGTTATTTGTCTCTTTAGACATTTAACTGTTCTCTGGCTGATTATTGAGGTTGGCCCCTATATGGGAGTATCGTGGTGGTTGTGGTTTCGCGGCCCCATATCAGGTCTTTTGTTTATTATGGTGGCCAAGATCATTTCGCCGTTAATAAAACGCTAGGTGAATGATCCAGTAAAGTGAGCCTAGACATGTGTTCTGGACAGGAGTTGGAAAGTCTCCAACTCTTAAGCAAGGAGTGATGATTTGCAGCCCTGCTCTGGAATCATCCAAATTGCAACTAGAAAGTTCTGTTGCATAGAATTATAGCATTGGCTTCCTAGGACGAGCATGACGTTCCAAATTATGCAGTGGTTTGGTCCACCATCTGATTAAGGCTTCATAGCCAGGCGCGGATGTAAATCGAATCACACAGTTACACCTAGTATCTCAATAGTTTGCAAATTAATTTTTATTATTTTATTTTCAACCACCGAAACGTGTGTAAATGTTAGTTGAAGCTTTCAGATTTTAAATCTAATGCAGCAATCATTCGTATCGTTTCTTGCCCTTTATCTTCAAACAAGAATTTAAAAGTTTAAATATATTAAGATTATTAGTGAACTTCCTACTGTGGAAAGATATCAAATCTTCTTCGAAACATTTTCTTCAGTTATTTTCTTACACTTTTTTATTTTCTCAAATAAATTGTGTTATTTATTTACTTCACTAAAAAAAAAAATAATGCAAGCACTTTGACTGTGCTCAAAATAATAAAAAAAATCCCAATTACTCTGCAGTAAATTTTGTTAAAACGTCATATCCTTTTTGTCAAACTCACTGTTTTATTTTCACTCCAAGCAGCATGAGATTTTAGGGTAATGCAAACAAACTTCTGATATGTGGTAGGATTAATGTAATTTAAAGTTAAATAAACTTTACTCTCCAAAAGACAACACACATGTCTGCTGAATGAATGTTAAAATAAGGTAAGGGCGCAGAAAATACTTTGATGTTATTTCATGCACCTTGCGGTATTAAAGAAAGAAAGAAAGAAGTATCAAAAAATGAGAAGCTAAAAATTGTAATGAGAAAAACAAAATCTCTTTTTAACTACAATCGCCTTAAGTCATTAAGACAAACAAAAGTGGTATTAAAAGGATCTTCAGCTCTCTAATACGTAATCAATCTCAACTTGTCGTTTTTGTTGACACCGACATTCATTTACCGAAAGAAAGAAAGAAAGAAATTGCAGCAGGTTTCTATTTAATTTTCTCATGATCAATATTTTCCTAATGGTATCACTTACATTTACGTGCTTGTTATCTTAAATGCTCTTTAGATAACAAAGAATAGAAACACAAACAGGGAAATTATAACCAAAAAAAAACTTTTTTTTTTTTTTGTTGCTCAACCTGAACATGATGGAATGACAATTTTTTGTTTGTTTTTTGGGGTCAAAAATGTTTCTTTGCTAATTTTTTTTTTTTGGCTTTTTACTTACATCTTTACAATTTCGTCTAATGTGTCCCTTTTCCTGCCATTATCTCAAATAAATGTCTTAAGGGGATGAGCTATTTGCGCACCGTTTAATTTTTTTCGTTTTTTAACAATGGCTTCCGAAATATGTCACGTCGACAAGGAAAAGCATTAAAGAAATTTTTGGAAGGAAAATCAATGTGCACCTTGCAAAGGAAATAAAAGGATTTATGTGTTGTTATCCAATGAGAAATATTTTCTGTTGTTTTTTTGGTAATTTTTGCAAAACCTAAGCTGTAAAAGTTTAAAAATTTCGTGACTAGGTAGTTGAATTTATAAGTCGTTAAAAACACGCCAACATCATCATCATCAACATTTTTTTGCATCTTTCTATGTTAGGCTGTTGTTGTTGTTGTTGTAGGCATTATTTATTTAAATAAGAATACAAAGAATATTCATAATTAGTCAAAACTTATTCCATTAGACAAAGGCCACACATAAACCAAAATTGTTTTCATTAGTGTCTTTATAAGTCATCACAAGTTTGGGTATACAAGTTAATAATGTCGATATGGACAACATTGTCACATGTCACATAACACATGTGGCTTGTTTCAATAATAACAAATATATGATATGATATGGAGGGTAAATGTGTGTCATTAAAATTCACTGTATGATAAACGCCCAACACGTATTTTTTCAATCGCTAAATAATGTCGAATTTTGAGCCTAAAAATATGTTTTGCGGGAAAGTTTGAAACTGCTGAAAATTATCGATAGTTAGTAGAAGGCTACAGCCGACATGTTTGCGCAATTCTAAAATAGTAATTTTGACAGAGAAAACAAGGAGAGGCCCGGTCAGCCGAAAAAGTTTGAAAATGAGAAAGTAGAATTGGTATTACTCGAGCAAGTTTGTTGTCAAGCGCTTTATCATTGGAAATCACACAACAAGCAATTTCCTTACATTTATTTGCATTGGAATTTCTTCAAAAGCAAGCAAGTTGAGTCCAATATGAATTGAAAGGTGATTTTTCATGTCGAAAATGAATCTTGAAGCCTACAAAAAGAAGTAATTTTTGCATCGTATTGCACCTAGTGATGAAAAATGGATACACTGTGTTAGCCCCAAGCGCAAAAATTTATATGCAGAGCCCGGCCAACCAACTAAATCAACGTCGAAGCCGAATAATCATGACACCAAGGTAATGTTTTGTATTTGGTATGATCATTGGGGTTGTTTGAATTAAGATCTTATAAAAACGCATTAAACGAACACAGATGATCTGTACAGAAGAAAAAGGATTTCTTTAATGGGAGAAATCAACGAAAATGACCAGAATATTTGACCAGAAACGAGCGCATCGTGACTACGCTCAACTACAATTCACAAGACCGGTCAAAAACTATTTGAAAAACAGTGAAGGGGAGGTGTTGCATTACCCGAACTATAGCCTAGAACAAGCCCCCTCTGATTGCCTTTTGGTTTGATCTCTGCAGATACCCTCACAGAAATGCCCTTCACATCAGAATAGGGGGTATCATAAACTGACTTGATTTATTCGAAGGAGTTCTTCTGCCACGGAATCCATACACCATCAGATAGATGACACAACGATAGACAGTATTTTTAGTTGGTTATTTAATACATGCATTTTGCAAGCTATGAAATCGACGTTATTAACTTGTATATTTATTTTACCTTTTCTTGCTTCGTTTTTAAATTTTATCTTCGCATTGCCGTAGTTGCTGTTGCATTAACATACTGATTGTTATGAATATAATCTTGAATGCGCGGTGCCTTCCGTGTTGAGTATTTTTTTGTTTATTAAGTTATATATTTACGGGCTAAAATATAGATTTCTTCACGAATAAATAAAATAAATCATAAATATTTTAATAGCAAGAAGTTACGCCAAAAAATTATTAAATTCAATTCCGATCTTATACCCCCCGGGGGCACATTATAAGTCTTTATGGATCACACAACCATCTAGATTTGGGTCTTGCGGGGTAAAAGGGAGCCCAGGGAGCCAACTAGCTAGTAGGAGCCAACCAGAAAATCCACTATATTTCCACGGGAATCAGTAAAGCCCTAGAGTTCTGCTATTTGTCTCTTTAGGCATTTAACTGTTCTCTGACTGATTATTGAGGTGGGCCCTTCGGGAGCATCGTGGTGGCTGTGTGGGTCGGATCATTCACAATGAACACAATGAATGGTTCAGGTGAGTATGTATGCCGTCGTGTTCTTAATCATATAAAGCTTCATGCGTTCTGGACCAGGATTTGGATAGTCTCCAACTCTTCAGCAAGGAGTGAAGGCTGCGGCCTACTCCGGGCTTTTGAAGTTACAACTAGGAGTGACTGTAGGATATACGTATTCGAACCCCTTCTAGGGTGAGGATGACGCTACATTTCAGCCACAGTAGTAATGATCCACCATCTGATTAAGGCCACCAGCCAGGTGCAGATGTAAATCTTATCACGTCAATTCCGATCTTATATGCTCTGACTAATAATTTAACTGGCATCAATACAGTAATTTCCAGTAGCCTTACGATCATAATATTTATAATTAAAACAGAGTTCGGTGACCATTATCATGTAAATGGCCACTTTAACAAATAAATTTTTCACCATTAGCAAAATGCGGATCCACGCATCGTTTACGAAGAGGAAAGTTATTTAAAATAGTTTTGGTTAACAAAGACCATAAGGCGAAAAATATTTAAAGCATTTAAAACAAAACTAAAATAAAATAATTAGAAAATTATTATTAATATTAAAGAATTTAAAACTGAATAAGAATCAGCAAGAAAAAAAATGTTTTTTAACCAACTTAAAGAATCACCCACGTTTGAAATAAACTGCTTTGAACTCTCGCTTAGAAATCTTTTTTGTCACTGTCAATCTTGTTGATTCTTTAAGTATTTTAATCGCATGATCGATGCCTCAATAATTTTTTGTTCTTTTTTTTTGTTTTTGTCACAAAACAAAAAAATCAAGTGAAATCTGCTCAAAATGCTTTTCTTTTTTCTAAAACCATTTTAAATTCTTTCTTGTCAAACAAATAAAACAAGCAACAAACATAATTGCTACCGTTTGCTATTTATTTTTCTTTGTCTATTTTTCACATGTGGACAAACATATGTACGTATATACGAGTATACATATGTTCATCTCCATGTATGTTTATGTATGCTTATGCCTTTTAAAAATTCTGTGTGATTTTATGTTTGAATTAAAATTTATCATCAGTTTTACGTTTTGAGGAATTAATAGTTTCTTTTTGTTTTTATTAATTCTTCTTTTTTTTCAAACCATTTTTCTGCTGCCTTTTTACCTTGACATTTTATCTTTGGTTTTTATGGATGTGAAACATAAATTCTTTAAGTGAATGTTAAGCGTTTGTTAAGCATTTATGTAATTGTAGTTTTCCTTTTCTACTTTCATAAATGCTTTCATTCAGCTGATGACGAATCGTCTGTCAATGGCTTCAAACATTTGCTTAATTAAAGTCAGAGGTTTTTATGCAATTTTTTTGGTTTTACCTTGGTTCAATGAAGTCATGAGAATATATTCTGTTTACTTGTGTTGCCAAACATCTTAATTAGTTTTGGCCAATACTTTTGGTTACGGCATTGATGGGGACTTAAAAAATGACAGGTAAAAAACTGCTATATGTCCTGCTACACGGCAACAGCTGGTTTCACACGGCTTGTAATGTACTCATATTGAGAATTGTGTTTGTTTGTAAAAAAAACTGCCTCCACCAGGAGACCGATCTTCCTAAAATTTCCACAATTGGTTGCAAGCGATTTAGTACGTAAAATAAGCTCCATATTTTGTCTTTATATCAGGTAAGCGTGCTACGTCCAAAGTAATTCCTTTATCAGTGCGAATAACAACAAATAAATGATAAGATTGTCACAGTAGGCATGTTACCTCCAGTATAAAGTTAAAAACTATTTAATTGGGAAAGGGTCGAAAGTTACTTCTCATACCAAGTGGCGATATGAGGAATTGCAAATTATTATTTTTTTTTTTATAAAGAGAAGTAGCACTTCAGGCAACAATGCCTATTAAGTCAAGTACTGCGCTACATTCTTTAGGAAAGGGATAGAGAAGAGATGAAGTAGGTTGGGAAAGTAGAAGGAGTGTCAGAAATTAACTGCCGTATAAGACAGCCTTCATCACTGAGCAGCCCCACCGACAGTCAATTTTTATTTCTGTAATGAAAAAAACGAAGGTATTCGTTGGGAATCGAACCCACGACACCCTTACTGACAAGTTAGTACACCACCTACTAGCCTACAGGGGCACCTATATACTATGAAAATGGTTGTTCTGTTAAAGTTACATTTCGAAAAATTCGTGATATTTTCGGATAATATAATCGTCCTTCTGCAACCGCTATTAAGAATTTGTTCGTTGAATTTGAGTCGATAGGCTCGATAAAAAATGTGTGAACACTAACCCGTATTCGACCGGATCGTTTAACTGAAAACATCGCAACCGTAAACCACAGTATTGATGCAGATCCAATTTGTCAACTTCTCGACATTCTCAACAATTGGAGTTATTCAAAACCACCAAATGGTGAATTTTGCATCAAAATTTGAGTTTGAAGCCTTACGAGGCTCAACTGATGCAGGCAATGAAGTTGACAGACCATTCACATCGCCTTGAATTCGCTCAATTTATTTAGGAACAACCGACTGGTTTTTACAAAAAAAACATTTTTTCAGACGAAGCCCATTTTCAGTTGTCAGGGTATGTCAACAAGCAAAAGTGCCGCATTTGGGATCCTGAAAATCCTAGAGCGATTATTCAAAAGCCATTGCATGCTCAACGTGTCACTGTATGGCGCGCTATGTGTTCTGGAGGTAAGATTGTTCCGTATGAGGCTGGAAAAAGGGTAATGGTCAATAGCGAGATGTTATCACGAAATGCTAACAACTCACTTTTGTCCTATTATTGACGACGTGGATATCACTGACATGTGGTTTCAACAGGACGGTGCCACATGTCACATGGCCAATGAAGCGATAAATTTATTGTAAACCAAATATCCCGATCGCAAAACTTCACGGCAATCAGCAGTTAAGTAGCCAGCCAGATCGTGTGATTTAACATCACTGGATAATTTTATTCTAATTACAGAGCTTATACGGAGCCAATCGAACCGATTTCAGTCTTAAAAATCAAAATCTGTTATGTGATTAATAGGGCTGCCCTTTGACAAAAACTGATTAGAAACTTTGATGAAAGAATCGGCATCTATCAGCGTGGTCAGATATCATTTTTCGTTCATAATTGATGAACTTTTCTCTTCGTGAAAGAATAAAAATTTTAATCATCTTAATCTTTAATAAATATCATTTTTTCTTTTTAACCATCTTTTTTTATATATTTTTTTCCTTTTCGATATTTCGCTTTCCCTTGAAAAGCTTCTTCAGGAAAAAGTTTTTATTTTTGAAAACAAAAAATTATTAATAAAAAATAAAAAAAGATCGTTTAAAAAAAACTACAAAAATCATCTTAATCTTTTTTTATTTTTTTTAATTTTTGTTTTAGAAAACAAATTTCATGTTGAAAAACACTTTATATCCGGTCATACAATGAATTCAGTACATTAAAAATTCATAGCACCATTTAATCTTTTATAAGCAATAGAACCATTTGGGCGCTATAAAAATATCTAACGCAGAGACTAATTCAAGAAAATACAATTGCGTAGAAAGGAATTATTACAAGTTCGGAGATTGGAAAACAAATGCGTTCACAATATTTACTAACGCAATAAAACTTTCGTTCAAAAATTTATGTTTCGCTATATTTGCAACAGATAACTTAAATAATGGTGTTAAATAAAGCTTTTTTGAAAACTGTGATACAAAATATTATGAGATAAACTAGATTTTAAGACCCAGACAACATGCTGAATTACTCGCTCTAAAGGATCTTCAAAATTATATAAAAATCCTTTAAAAATATCTGCAGCAAAGTAAAGAGATTTACAAACAATCTTTTCTATTCTAACATTTCACAAATGAACTTGAATTTTTCGTAATGACTTTTAGAAAATTTGTGAAAGAATTAAAAAGAAAATAAACAAATTCCTATAAAGAAAAAGATTTAATTTAAAACAAAAATAATCAATTGATTTAAATATTTATGAAAAGCTACAATCAACTAAATAGCCGCACTTTTACTCCTACACACCCTCTCCCCTTTACAATTCATTAACAGAATAGTGAATTATGCTCCACTTGAAAGTAATTTAGCGAACGGCAAAACATCAAAATACAACTAAACTCGTTTTAATAGTCAAACATTCTATTTGATTCTATTGATTTATTAAAAAATCTTTCTATAATGACATCTCAACAAACAAATAAACAAACAACTAAACAGAAAAAAAAGGGGCACGTGTCATTATTTAGTGGATCTTGTTTGTTGAACAAAGTTGAGGGGGAGTACAAAAAATTTTTGTAATATGTTCTATGTGTGCTATGTGAGCCATGATTTTGTGACAATTGTTAGCTGGCAACAGATGTAAATTATTGAGGGACACCATAAATGTTTAAAACTAAAAGTCACGTTCGTATATTTAATTTCAAAAAGAATTTAAAAACACACATTTTGTTGTGTTGTTTGAAAACAACATTTTTGAAAATCTCGACGTGTTATTTTTGTGTTAAATTTTAAAAATTGCTGTCTCTATTTTACGTTGCGCCGTACACGACAATTTACGGAGCAAAGAAAATTTATAAGTTTCAAGTTGAAAAGTGAAACAAGGTGTTAATCTTTTATTAACTAAACGATAAAAATTGTCATAAAAATTGTCAAATTAAAGGAACCGAAGCAACAAATTGTCGAGAAGTAATTTTAAATATTAAAATTAAAATGTTTGTGTTAATTTTGAGTTAAGCAGTGCGCAAAAGAATTAAAATATTGAAAGATATAAAGTCATTTCCAAACTTCGGAATTTTAAATATTTTTATAAAAAAGTCATATTCTTAATGTTGCTTGCATTTTAGGGATCCAGCTAAGCACATAGTGGCGCAATAAAGTGTTGCGATGCCTTTTAAATAAATAGAAATATCTAAAAACTTTGCATACACAAAATATTTGCATTGACATGACTATTCATGGAAAATTTACATTACGGTGTACATCCGGGGGGCACATTGATATGTTTTGATGGAATCTCAACGTCATTACATGTGTCAAAGGGGATAACAGGGAGCCCAGTCTTCTTAAAGGATAGCAGGAACCTAGTCCCCTTAAAGGATAGCAGGAGCCAATTGGACAATTCCACTATATTTCCACGGCAATCAGTAAAGCCCCAGAGTTCAGTTATTTGTCTTTTAAGCCTTTTAGCTGTTCTCTGACTGATTATTGCGGTTGGCCCTGTGGGTGTATCGTGGTGGTTGTGGTTTCGAGGCCCTCAGTTGAGTTATGTGGGTCGGATCATTCATAATGAACACAATGAATGGCCCAGATCCAATGAGCATAATTGCGGTTGTGTTCTTAAATTTTATTAAGCCTAATGCGTTTTGGACCAAGAGTTGGATAGTCTCCAACTCCTCAGATAGGTGTGAGTGTCTGCATTCTAATTCGATCCCTTGAAGTTGCATCTAGGGGTGACTGGAGGATATACGTATCTAAAGGCTTCCTAGGGCGAGGATGACGCTACTTTTCATCCACAGTAGTATGATCCACCGTCAGGTTATGGCTTACACAGCTAGGTAGCGACGTAAATCTTATCACGCATTACCGTCTACATCCATCAGTTAAGTAAGGAAAATAATATCAATCTGTATTTGAAGTCGTTACTTTAAAGAAACTCAAGCGGTGAGACCGATTGTTTTGAAATCTTTAATTCCGTTTACTGACGATCCTAGTATTAAAATAAGCAGACTGGGTTGAGGAGAAAGGCGTTTCCATTTAATGTATTTATTAAATTTTCTACATTGAGCGAACTAAAATAGTCGCACTCGAAACGAAAGATAACTCCGCCATTGACCATCCCAAAGAACTTAATGTAAAGGATGGGAAAGGAAAAGGAAATTTACTTGTGGTATATTTTAAATTGTTTTTATCATGAATGCATTGGCTGGCAGAGCTCAGTACACCTAGAAACATTAATCCAACTTGGATTTACCCTTAAAAATATTGTAAAAGTTACTATATTGTCAAAAACTGGTTATAATATTATCGCATTATTACCGTGCTTTACATAATATTTTAATACGCAGTACACACATAACCAAATGCTCTTTCCCATTTGTTTACTTTAGTAATCGTTACACAAAATATGGTAGAAAGTTTACAATGTGCATATCCTAGTTGATAGATATGCCGAATGCCGAAATTTCCACACAAATTTTTTTTGTCTAATAAATTTAAAAATTAAAAAAACACGTTAACTTAGGTCATGTGATTATATTGGTTATAATACTCATATAGTTTGACTTAAAATTAAATGGAACATTTTAAATATTAAAAAATTTTTAAGGACTTCACGTCGTAGTAGTGCATCGCTCATAAATTTTCTATGCAAAAATATGTACGTCTTGTGGCGCTGAAACATCATTTTGGCCATGAAGAATCGTCTTAGTTAGTCTATCTAAGCATGACTTAAACATGATACGATTTTTGATCATGAAAAGCCTCAAAAATATTTCTTCTTTAAAAGTTTTCGATCGACCGAGAAATTCATTTTTTGCACATCGAAAATGCTTAAATCCTGTAAAATACTCACAACATTTCTTTAGGGAACTACTCTAACTCTTCCACCAAAATACGAAGGCTTTTGCGGTTTTCTCAAAAATAATAATAACAACGAAGAACGATTTGAGACATATGCTTTCGCTTTGGTTTGAAACAATTTATTTTAAAATTTTTCAGGAACTTTCATCGAAATAAAATATATAAAAATCTTACTAAGAATCTCTTAGCACAAATAAATGGCTCGAAATATATTTCAGTTTACGAAGCATGTGGTTCAACTTAATTCGCCACAGAGAAGATTATGAATAATTTTTTTTTTATTTGGGCTAGCACTCGGGGGATGACCCCTACACATGCAATGCATTGTGCCAGAACTACGAAATCAGGTTATAGGCAGCAGGAAAGAGGAAGTAGTGTTTGTGGACATTCGATTTAACTTTCCTACATTGAAAGTAACAGGAAAGACCTCTGAAGGGAGTTTATTCCACACACGGACTGTTCTCATAAAAAAACGAATTTTCGCTTAATGCACTTCACTGGCAAATCAACCATAAGTGAATATGCTCTCAACGAAAATCGAGTTAAATGCAAAAACGTGCGAGTAGTGAGAACAAGTTCCCTAATTTTGTTAAAGCATTTACCATTGTAGTAACGATATAATAATGAAATACATTCCACATTGCGTCGATGCTCCAGAGAATTAATAGAGGTTTAGGTGCCCCTGTAGGCTAGTAGGTAGTGTATTAACTTGTCAGTATGGAGGTTGTGAGTTCGATTCCCAATGAAGACCTTGATTTTTTTCACTACAAAAATAAAAATTGACTGACGATGGGGCTGCTCAGCAATGAAGGCATAGTCACTGGTCGCTGTGCTGTCTTTATACGGCAGTTAATTTCCGGCTATCCTTCTACTTTCACCACCTGTTTCATCTCTTCTCTATCATTTGCCTAAAGAATGTAGCACGGTACTTAACTAAATAGACATTGTTGCCTGAAGTGCTACTTCTCTTTAAACAAAAAAATACTCCACTGTCCCTAATCAGCCTCGTAGCCCTTACGGTCGAGCCACTCCGAAATAGACTTTGGGGCTCCGGCTTATACATTAGAGTTGATTCCATCTTTAGATGAATATAGGTGGTATAAATAGTGACGATATCGAATGGAGTGAAGTATCTCTTACAGCGTTTTAGAAAACCGAGGCACTTGAAAGCTTCTTTAGAAACCTGAAAAATGTGCTTAGTCCATCGAACATCACACTGAATTTTCATACCAAGAACATCAAGAGTTTCCGATTCCGCAATACACATAGTAACAGATGCAGTACCATTTCCGATTACAGATCTATGCGGAAATCTGCAACATTGTTTCTAACGGCCATTAAAATCTGCTCTATTCACACGACTCCATTCCGAGATTGTGGCGAGATCGTGATCGATCATGGTTTTAAATAAAACATCATTCATGTTCTGCCTTTTGGAACTCACCTCCAACTGGTCCTGTCTAGTACTAAATGAATACGAATGAAAAATGGTGCTGTCATCTGCCAAAGAGAAAAGGGGGTTGAAAGTTTGATAAAGAAGGTTATTTAGAAGAATAAGAAATAGGGTAGGGGAAAGAACGAAGCCTTGTGGTACCTCTGAATTAATTTTGAACTCGCCTAAAGAAATCGCAGCTATAACAACTCGTATAGTACAATTTTTGAGAAAACTCGATAAAACAAATATTTGTTTGAAGTTTAATTTAATTTTTTTATTACTTTTATAAATAGTTTTATTATATTATGAAAATAATATTTTTGAAAGAAATATTAAATATTACAAATATTTATTGTAAACTTGTTTTAATGGGTCCTAATTTCGGAAAAAGAATTATTTAAGTTTAACAATTAAAATTTAGTTTTTTGTGTTTAGATTGGCATCCAACAAAAGTAATAAATCTACAGTGACAACAATTCATTGAAAAGAATTTTTATTTAAAAAAAAAATTTACTCTCTTTTATTTAAAAAAATCGGATGATTTTGTTTCATTTCTCAAAACACATTTTAAACATTTGAAAGTGCAGTTAATTTGAAATCTGTTTATGAGCAATACAATAGTGTTTTGTCAACAAATTTCCAGAAATCACACAACAAATTGTATAAATCTTTAAAAAATGAAATCAAAAACCAGAACCGCCTCCTGTTCTTTTTTTGGAAAATACCAAAACAAACCGAATATTTTTTTAAATATAAAACGCCCTAAAATATGAACTTATCAAATGAAAACCTTTTTCAAATATAAAAAAACAAATTTAGTACTTTGTACTAAATAATATTATTTAATCAATAGTGTCAATTTTTCTATTAAAACAGGATCAAGTGATGCCGCCTCCTCTTTTATTGTGACCAAAATACTAACGACTTTTTGGTAAATATCCTGCTTCTTTTTAACACAACTCTATAATGATTTAGGCAAAAATTTTGTTTCTTTATTTTAAATTGAAAGGACTAAAGAAGGATATTTTAACCAAACTCCAACAACTAACTAACAACACATTTTTTGTTTTCAATATTCAATTGTTTGCTAATCGAACAAATGTTTGGGTGTCTTTTTGTTTTTTGTCATTGTGATTTCTTGTGATTTTTGTTCTTTTTAGGCCAAGGATGTGATTCTTTAGAATAAAAAAATTGCTGTGTAACAAACATTTGACATCTTAATCAATGTAAAGTTAACAATTGATGGTTTTATTTTGCTTCTCCTTTCAGCTTCAATTTTAACTGGAATTTTTGTTACAGTTTTTTTTTATATTTTTGTTACACTTTCAATTTTTTTAGGTCCGATTTTTTTTTTTAACCATTTTAAAACAATTAATTGTATTTTTTTCCTTTGTAGTCCCTTTTGACTTGTTTTCTTGGTTTTGTTAACATGATTTCGTTTTTTATTGTGTTGGCCTTGTTTACTAAATATTGTTTTAAAAATATATTTTTAATAAAAAATCTTTGGTAAATTTATTTGTTTGTCATTTTTCATAAATTGTTTGTTGGAGAAAATTTTTTAGACAGCCGGGCGTCTTCAATTTATTAAAATTTGAAAGAAGTTTTATTTTTTCATTATGGCTGTGTTAGATAAATACAAATTTTGTTTTGGTCAAATGGCCAAATTTATTTCTCTCTTGCTTGCTTTGAAATTTAGCATTTTACTTAACCATTTTATAGTTATCCGCTTAGTTTTGATGATTAAAATTTAGGCTTTATAATCGTAATTATCAACAAAAATTATACAAGATGGGCTCCTTTTTCTTAATGTTATTTTTCAAATTTTTTTCAGGCCACATAATAATAAACACTTTTGGTTTAGTTAAAATTTATTGCCGTAAAAGTCACGTAAATATTGAAATACCCTTTAATTTTTTACAGTAAATTTTTTTAGCGAACCTATTCTGTTCAAATTTATACCTCCAGCTCAGTATGGTTGAAAAACTAAGGCCACATACGAGGAATGTGTAAAAAATGAAATTAAATGTTCAAGAACATTTGTGGCGTGTGGCGAGTCTACTATGAGCTGAACACAAGTTCAGTTGTGGTATAACTGGTTTAACTAATGCCGAGAAGATGTCAATGACAACGTCAAAAACTTATGAAAACATTGAAGCAATGAAGAAAATTCTTACCACAAAGGTCGTACGGTCAACAAGGAATACTACCTTGAAATTATGGGCCGTTTGCGCGAAGCAATTCGTCAGAAACGCACAAAATTGTGGAAAAAACAATCATTGATTTTGCACCATGATAACGCACCAGCTCATGCATAATAAGATTAACATCTTCACCTAGCTATGTATCAAGCCATAACCAGATGGTGGATCATACCACTGTGGATGATATGTAGCGTCATTCTCGCCCTAGATACGGAGCAGTCCAACGCCCTCACTCCTTGCTGAAGAGCTGGAGACTAACACGACGGCATTCATGCTGACTGGATCTGGACCATTAATTGTGTTTATTGTGAATGATCCGATCCACAATCTCAAACGATGGCCTCGACTCACAACCACCACGATACTCCCGAAGGGCCGACCTCAGTAATCAGTCAGAGAACAACTAAAAGGCTAAAGAGACAAATAGCTCAACTCCGCTGCTTTACTGATTCCCGTGGAAATATAATAGTTGGCTCCTGCTAGTCTTGAAGGGGACTGGACTCCCTTTTACCCCCGAAGACACATGTAATGACGGTGGATTTCCGTCAAGGCATATCAATGTGCCCCCGGGGGGGAACGCACCAGCTCACACATCTTTGCTTGTGCGTGAGTTTCTGGCCAAAGACAAACCCGTAATTCTGTCTCAACCATCGTATTCACGGGACTTGGCCCCCACTGACTTGACAAAACTGAAGACACCGATGAAAGGAAATTGTTTTGCTACGATTCAGGAGATAAAAGAAAAATCGAAAGAGGAGCTGTTGGCGATACCAAAAAGTGCATTTGAGAAGTGCTTTGACGATTGGAAAAACGCTGGCATAAGTGTATTGTATCTAAGGGGGATTACTTTGAAGGGGACAAGATAATTATTGATGAATAAATAAATACGTATTGTAAAAAATTGAAAATAACGGTTATTTTTTTATCATACTATCGGGGCATCCTTTATTAAATTTTATGTTATTTTTTTTAATGTACTTTTAGCTGACATAAAAATACTTAAATTTATGATTTAAAATAAAGTCTGGTATGTGAAAATATTGTCACCATCAGGGCACCCTTTAACTTTAAGTTTAATTTATTGTATTTTTGCTAAAGAGAGCTGAGCAAATTTGACATGTCTGCCTAACACAGTTCGAAAAATGCTTTAGATCCTTTAATTTTTAGGATTTGTTGTTATACCGGCGCAGCAATAATACACTATAAAATCTCAAAACTTTTCTTCTTACAGTCAGTACCAGAGAGAAAGAAAAAAAATGTTTGATATTTTTAATGGGCAGGAGAAATCGTGGAAAATTATATTAGCAAAAGAATTAAATGACTCATGAATTCTTATCGTCGAATAGAATTGCCAGGAGCTGTAAACATTAAAAAATATTTGCTGATTTTTATTATAACAGACAAAACAAAAATAACGAGGGCCTTTTACATATTCAAGCAAATTATTTTAAATTATCAATGCGCATATTAAATTATTTATTCAGAATTTTTAAAGTTTTCCCATCCTAAAGGAAATTATTTCCTACAAACAAAAACAAACTTCATTAGTCCTTTGCAGTGTGTACTCATGCAACATTCCTGTCATTCATATTAAACAAAATTAAACTAAAAACTACAGCCAAAAATGGAAAGAAAGGAACCATGTCTCACGCCAATCATCTGCCGAGCTGTTATTGTTATCAAGATTAAACATTTAATGCCTAAATCTGTTGTTTTTGTTGTTGTAGTTGTTTGAAAAAAGATACTTTTATTATCAAAGCAAACAACGGAACAACAGTAACAACAATGACAATGGCATCGATGTCATTATCAAAACGACTATGAAACATAATTTAAAGGCAGCCATTGCAATTTTCAAAAACTTATGCAATGCACGGAAGTTAAGTATTTGAAAAAAAAAATAATAATGAAAGTAATAAAACAAGAGCCCCTTGTCTATATATATATGGAAACTATATGTGAGGATGTGTGTATGACTGTGTGTTTGTGTATTTTTGGTATTTGATAGTTTAAAACCAACAAACCCTCCAAAAAACTCACACAAATCTAAGGATACGCTAATAATTGTATCTGCGTTTTTAGGCAACAACAACAACATTAACAAATAATGGTGGTGGTGGTAGAGTGGTATGGATGAACACTCATATAGTCAGCCGCTAATGTTAATGATAGTGGTGGTGTCATCCTTAACAATAACAATAACAAATAATAAAAAAAAATGAAATGTATGTAAGTATATTATTGACACAATACCAGCAACAACAATAACAACAACAACCAAAATGATAACAATGTCCCCGTCTTTATTAATGTTTCTATAAGAGGCTTTTGATAACATAAAAAATGGCCAGAATATTTTTAGATTTTTTTTTCTATTTTTATTCATATGCGAACTTACATTTGGGTGAACATATTTAATATTGTGAGATAAGAGTTTCTTTTCTTTTGTAAAGAAAAACAACAACAACACACATACTTATAAACAATTGTAATTCAAATTGAAAATTAATGCTTTTAAGCTGATAAAAACACTTTTAAAGGATATTTTTTGAACGTTACAACTTTTTTAAATTTTATTTACAATGAAAATCAGGATTTTCTTAAGTTAATAGTCGCCTTTGGGTCCTGCAAATTATTATTTTTTCCCATGACAATCATATGCCTCGTTATAAGTTTGCAGCCTACAGGATGAAGTATAAAGAATTTTGTTTAATCGTACCAATAGATTTAAACTGGATTTATGACAATAAATACATTGCATAAATACAAAAATAAGTTGTATGACCCTATAAAAAATTTGATGGCATTTTGTGGCCAAAATAAAAATAAATTATAGGCAAACGGCCGGGTTTATTTAACAAATTTTTTCATTAAAACTTTGTAAAACTCTATCCTAAAAACCTTAAATTTTATCATTTATTCTCACGTACCTTAATGCTCTATTTCACCTGACTATATTAAAATAAAGGGTGGTCCAATTAAAACGCACGATATAAACTGTAAATAAAACAAAAAGTTTTCAGAAGCTTATCCCAATTACTTTTACTGTGATAAAAGGATCAATGACTCAATTATATATGAAAAAAAATATTGGTCAAATGTACGCAACAGCTTCGGTAGCATATCTCTATCCGATGATAATTTTGTTCTATATACTCTTAACGCATATGACAGCATTAATCGCACTTATTTAGTAATAAACCAAACCAGTTACAGGTGAGTTCCAAAAGGCGGCATATGAATGATACGCTCAATCATGATCTCGCGGCGATCTCCGAATAGAGTCCGGCGAATAGAGTCGATTTTAATGCCCGTAAGATGCAATGTTGCATGCTTAGATCTGTGTTCGGAAATGTTGCTGCACCTGTTGCTATGGGTGGTAGAGGTACTACGGAATCGGAAGCTCTTGATATTCTTGGCATGAAAATTCAATGTGATGTTCGATGGAGTAAACAAATTTTTCAGGTTTTTTAAAAAGCTTTCGAGTGCCTAAAAGGGTGTAAGAGATCTTCACTCCATCCTATCTTCGTACTATCAATACACCAAAGATGGAATACAATTCTCATGTATGGCCCGGCGCCCCAAATTCTATTTTCGAGCTGCTCGGCCGCGTACAAAAGAGGCCGAAGAGGCTCATTGGGGACAGTAGGGTATCCAACTCTATTCTCTGGAGCATCGACGCAGTGTAGGTTATATTTCATTATTTTATCGTTACTATTTTAGTGAGTGTTCTAACGAAATTAAGGAACTTGTTCCCGAAACTCGCACGTTTTTACGTTTGACTCAATTTTCGTTGAGATCGCCAATGAACCGCACTACGCATTACAGGGAAAATTCGTCTTTTTAGCAGAAGAGTTCGTATGTGGCATAAACTCCCTCCAGAGGTCTTTCCTGTCACTTTCAATTTAGGAAAATTTAAATCGAATGTTCACAAACACTACTCCCTCTTTCCTCATCCCCATAACATAAATTCGTTATGGCGAAAGATACAAATATACAAATCTCCACCTTATAAAAGTTCTGTAAATGGACAAGTCGAGAGATTCCACTCGACATTATCTGAGGTTATGCGCTTTTTAAGGACAGAGAGGAAAGATCAGACATTTACTCAACTTTTGGACATAGCAGTTTACGAATATAATTACTCTTTTCATAGTTCCATAAAAGGCAGACCAATATAAATTTTTTTCGGTAGGACAGTAAGCACGGATCCCAAGCAATTTGAAAAAGCTATACTCAATAACATTCCAAGACTAAAAGACAAACAACAACAAGACTTAAAGATCCATAACAAAAAGCTTCATCCAATTATTCACTATAAACAAACGTTTTCAGGGGAATACTGGTCCAAACGGAAAAAAAGATCACCATTCACTACCAGCTAAACGGCTGGTAGAATAGACAGAAATGAAATGATCAGTAGTTTTCATCTCTTGAGTCAATGGAACTTTGTTAGCTTGTAAATTCGAACTTTTATACAAAATTCCCGTTAATTATGTTAGTAAGATGCTTAATTGTTGGCCACGACGACTGGTCGAAGTTGACACGTCCTTTGCCACAATATCACGAAAACCAGTAATATTTTCAAATTTCCTACAGATCCGGTTTGCTGAAATTTACGCACAATTTTGCTGATTGTGGACACATTTGGTTGATTATGCTGACAAAAAAATTCACGAAATACAGGAAATGCATTTTAATTTTGAACGTCTAGTTTCTCAAAAAAACTACAACGATCCTACGCTCAATTTTGAACCTGTTACGGGTTGAATTTGTAAAAACTGAAACAAAGAAAGCTAAATTAACAAGATGTTAAGGTGTGATTCACAATTAACTTTGTTCATTATAGTTGGACCACCCGTTATTTTTTTTGATATCCCTAGAAATTGTTTTGTTATTCGACAAAGAAAGTTTTGTTTTTAACACGATTTTTGATTTTCGGTAAGAAAAAATTTTTTAAGATGACTCATCCAGAGTCGTAATTAAACGGCTCAGATTTAAATTGACACTTCATATTTACATTTACAAAAATATTTCACTTCCAAAGGTACTCATTGGATTTAAAAAACGGTTTTCACAAGGTACAAAGCTATAAAGGGTTATTCATTTTTCTAACGTTATTCAACACCCCAAAAGTGGACGCAAATAATCAGGGTGCATTGTAACAGTGTTATTCTAAACTTTAACGCAACACTATACTCAAGTGAACATTAACAAATATAAAAAGCAAAAAAGCTATAAATCAATTAAAAAATATCTAAATAGAAAAATAAAAGACTTGCAACCAAATAACAAATGGACAAAAACCATTAAAATACACTCTTAAAATTACAACGTTTCAAAATAAATTCAATAAAAAATAAAAGAAAGAAATAAAGAAAAACTGTCATCTATTTGCTGCCATAGAAACTCAATTCATTGATTTTAGAGAAAAGAAGAAACACGTAAAATTTTATACAAAAGGATACAAATACAAAAGATTATTAAGACAATAAGCTAAACTGACTCCTTTTTGTCTACGATAAACATTAGGAAAGAGAATACTTTCTAGGATAAAACAGTAATAAAAAGGAATGATCTTGTTAAAAAGGAATTTATATCAAAATTATAAGAAGAAGATGTCAACATTTATTTGTCATTGTCTCAACAGTTTTTGTTTAGATCAGTTTTTTATGTCTATTCTATTTCACTCTCTAATGCTATTTAAGGGTTGAAGTGTGAATTAGATGAAACATAAATGTCATGTAAAGTTGTAACAAAAAAAAGTGAATGAAATAAATAAATGTGTTAAACGGAATTTTTATTATCCATTTCTCTTCTAGCAGACATAACGTCTAGTTAGGATAAAGAATGTTGTTTTTTAAATTCTTTTATTCGAGAGATGGGGTGTCTTATTTCATTGGAAAATGAAATTAATATTGAGCAAATATTTGTATACGCGCCTTTTGTGGCAAAAATATATTTGTTTTTAGTTTTCTTATTGTTAGAAAACATATTTGTTTTTTAAAGCAAGTGAGTTTCTTCGTGTGATGAATTGCAATACAATTTCTTCTTATTGATTTGTAATGCTGACTGACAAATGTTTTTAATTGTTTGACAAATCGTTAATGTCAACTTGTTTCTTATTAAAATTATTTTGCTTTTCTAGTTTCCTTAAGTTAAAAAATCATTAAAAATTCAATACATATTTGACAATAGATATTTTATTATAGTTTAAAGCCATTTGTTTTGCAGTTAATTAAAAGTGTGTGTTACTGAAAACTCTTAAAAGCCACCCAGTTTAATTCGAGCGAATAGTTTTTGTTAACTTCAATGATCTTCTTAAGAAAAAAAACGGAATATTATTCATTTTTTAAATAAATTAAAAGGAAGCAGTAGAAGTTTAGAATAATGATAGGTTCTTAGTTAAAACTTTGTCGTTATAATTGAAATATCACTGACATTATCTGAATATAATCACAATGATAATATACTTAACCACTTTTCAATTATAATGGTTTTTACTATCTGTAATGCTTTAATGCTTTTAAGAACGGCAAATTTATAATCAAAAATTTGCAAATAGGTTTTCATTTTTTTCTCCATTTTAGTATCTTAACAGTGCTTGAATGACGGATATTAATGATAATATTTGAAAATAATATTTTGCTTCTCTTTTAATTAACAATGAACAGCTTTCCATTAACAAGCATTAGTATTATTAAATACAAATGGTACCGAAAATAGTGGCACTGCTAAAAAGCATTATAATTATTTATCGTTTAATGCTACTGCAATTGATGAGCAATTATTCAATCTAATTACACTGAGCAACAAAGTTTTTGTTTCGGGGTTGATTTTAAAATTCATTTAACTGCTGGTGTGAAATGCCTCGAAAGTGTGTGAATTCCGTCGACAGCTTCTGCTATATATGTGGTGAAATAACATTTTTGGCTCAGAAACGTAAAATGACACCTATCGTTAAGACTGCCTATGAACATTATTTTGGTGTGAAAGTTGGGGACCAAGATAAATCATGGGCTCCTCATATATGTTGCAATTCTTGTTTCGTCATATTGCGAGAGTGGCTGCAAAATAAAAACCGAGCAATGGCTTTTGCAGTACCTATGGTTTGGCGTAAGCCTACCAATCATACAGACGACTGTTATTTCTGTTTACCTCCTCCCATTAAGCATGGTTTATCTATGAAGAAAAGAGGAACGCTTAAATACTCTAATCTCCCATCTGCTCTTCGGGCTGTACCACACTCAGACACTTTGTCAGTCCCTTCTCCACCCCAAAACTATGAAATATTAGAGGAAGGTGATAAAGACTGTGTAGAAGGAGCAACCCATCCCTCTACATCTTATGATCCTGATTTTGAGTTAAGCGATAGGTCTAGTGATCCGCATAGAATTAGGCTCTTGTAGATCCTAATGATGTTCTCCTTTCCCCAATACATATTAAGTTGGGACTAATGAAAAACTTTGTCAACACCATAGACCAGGAAGGACAAGCTTTTAAGTACTTGAGAGCAAATTTTTCCAGGTTAAATAATGCATCTTTATTGAGCCTTAAATCCGTGAAATCGAAAATGATCCTGCTTTTGACATGATTTTAACAGGAAATGAAAAAAGAGCTTGGGAAGCCTTTAAGGGAGTTGTACATGGGTTTTTAGATAAGAAAAGACATGAAAACTTCAAAGCATTGGTTAAAGAACTTCTTCAAGCTTACCACCAACTTAGATGCAACATGGTCCTTAAAAATTCATTTTCTACACTCTCATCTTAATTTCTTTCCACAAAACTGTGGAACTGTGAGTGACGAACATGGTAAAATATTCCATCAAGACATTGCCTTAATGAAACAGAGATATCAGGGCCATTGGAATTAAGCAATGCTTGCAGACTACTGCTGGTCTGTGTGTAGGAATGCTCCAGAAGTGTTTTATAAAACACAAGCTAAACGACAGCGATCTTGCAATGCATCGGATTGATTTAATTGAAATTTGGTGGTACAAACTTCTTCTATTTGCCATAACACTAAGAATCAATTTTGTACTTAAAATATTTTAACACAACAGTATTGTTTTATGTACTTTCGCTTTTCACGTATAGTATAACTACTTTTTAAGATTAAGTACTGTGTATCTCAAAAACCAGAGCTAATAAAAATTTTTCATTTCATTTTTATCACCCCAAAATTAGCAGAAATTGACTAACTTAGTGTAGGAAACATTCGAAAAATATTTTTTTGTTGTGCAGTGTTATTTATCAACCATGAGATGTTTAAAGAAACCTGTGTTTTATTGAAACCAATTGCAGAAAAAAATCGGTTTTATTCAAATGTAAGTTTTGAGGGAATACGACTCCTGCATATGTGAATGAAAATTAGAAACCTTGTTTTTATTTAGCAGTATTGCAAGCACAAGTTAAATAATTTTCATACCAGCTGTGTGGATCGAATGTATATTTCTTAGTAAGTGATAAAATATCTGTGTCTAGGCAGCATTGCATTAAACATTTAATGTCGCTTCGTTAATATATTTCTCAAGACCTTTTAGTCAGGCGAAGAATGTATTTTTTGGCTTTGTCGCTGATTATCCAGTAGGCTTTAAAGTTAGGGATGTAAGCAAGTACTAATGAAAATCAGGTTATAGGAGTATTCATTACCTGGTTTCTATAACTTTAGTGAGAAATTTCTCACATATCAAATTCATAATATATTCATAATATTTTTTTAAAAAAAAAATGTCACTTTAATGCTATCAGGTACGAAATTTCTCACTTAATTTATAGATATAATAATTATATTAAGTCCAGGAATAAAATTTCAAATATATCGAGGGTATTTTAAAAGCAGAATTAAAATTAATGATTTTAGTGCCGGCTGTGTAGATCAAATGTATATATTTTAATAAAGATTCTATATCTATATTCTACATCGTTAATGTACATATTTTTCAAGACATTTTAATCAGGTGAAGAATGTATTTTTGACTTCTCCACTGATCCAAGTGCAACCAAAAATCAGGTCATATAAATATGCATTACCTAGTTTCTGTAACTTTAGTGAGAAGTTTCTCACTTGCAAAGATTATTATTTTATTTTATTTTTTCTGCGCAGAATTATGCAGAGAGCAGAATTATGCACTGATAATTTCTCAATCTTACCCTGCCCCTTATATAATCGACCTTAATATTGTCAACTGAGAAATTCCTCACCTAATTTATAGAAATGTATCTCAATTCTGTAACAAGTGAGAAAATTCTCATATGGAATTACGCAAGATAATTTCTACTTAGTTCACCGTAAGCAAAATAATATCAACTCATATGAGAAAATTCTTAATATAATAATTCCGAAATTTCAAATATATCAAGAGTATTTTAAAAGCAAAATGAATCAACTTTTGTTCTTTAATGCTTGTGGAGGCTTTTCTAGCTATTTTTAAATAAATTATTTTGAAGAGTTATATTCGAACCATTAAAATTGATTAAATGGAACAAATGGACAAAACATTTGCATACGTAACACCTTTAAGAATATTAGTTCAGCTCCCATAGTTATATGAATAAAATACTTTTTATGCGATAGTTACAAAAAATTTGTTAACTCTGGCTTAAAGCTGACAATAAAATGCTATAAACTATAGACTTATTTTGATTTATATTAAAATTTCTATGACTTTCTATTTGTAGAAAGAAACAGCGCATCTAAGGAGGGTCGCTAATGTGCATAGTTCCCACTAAAATGATATAGAATTTGTCATAAGAACTTTAAAGTGTTAATATCGCTCGACGAAAAATTTTCTTTGCAAATTGTAGCAAAAAAAATTAACAGTTTAACGACAATTTACTACTGGAGTGAAACTAAAATCAATAATAATTCGTGTTTTTTTATAAGCAGCTTTTCTATAGAAAATATATATTTAAAAAATAGCCTCGTATGATATTCATTTTAATTAACAAATATTTTTAAGCACTTTGCAAACAGTTAAATATTTTTAAAAATGTCTGTTTTCAAAAAAAAATTTTTAATTTTTTTTATATTTAATAAATATCTTTTTTTCTTTTTAACGATATTTTTTATATATTTTTTTCTTTTCGATATTTCGCTTTCCTTTGGAAAGCTTCTTCAGGAAAAAAAAATTTTTTATTTTTGAAAACAAAAAATTATTATTATTATTATTGTTAATAATTTTTTGTTTTCAAAAAAAAGATCGTTAAAAAGAAAAAAAGATATTTATTAAAGATAAATAAAAAAAGATCGTTTGGAAAAACTATATAAAATTTTTTTTTTAATTTATTTTTAGAGAGTAACAATATCTGTTTAACGTTATATATTTAGATATTTAAAAAATTGCTTCAATATTTATTCAAATAAATTTATTTAAACTAAATAACTCTAAATACGTAAATGCTGGCTGGGTGGGTTATCGAAAAACCAATATTTAAATTTAAATTGTTATTTATTTGCATGAAGCATAAAGACAAGGATTTTTTTGCAATATCTCAATTTAAAATCAAATTTCATTTTACAATATAAAGAGACAAACAGCTGCCAATTACCACTATAATCTTCCATAAAAACGATGGGGTTAAATAAAAAAAAATCTTACATAAATTGAAAATTTCCATTCGTTATGGTTGCTCAATAAAGAACCAAGCAAATATTCCATTGAATATTTATTTGGGCGTTATGTGAGTGTTATATATGCGTACGTTTAAGTGTGAGCATATAAGTTTTTATATGAAGCATATAAAATTAGCAATTTCACTAAATAAAGCGTATCCAAAACCATTACAATACATTTTGCCTGAAAAAAAAGAGAAAAGACATTAAATCGTTTTTAAGTCTCATTTTGTTGGTTACGATGGTAACGTTAAGTAAAGGAAAGGAATTTTGCGAAATATAGAGATCCTTTATATTTTTGCAATAAATTTGTAATGCCTTCTCATTAGAAATAATGCTCTGCTTCAATAAAAAACAAATTTATTGCCAGTAATTGATTTAGAAGCGAATGTGAACGTGGGAAATTATATATTTATCGTGATATAATATATAGTTAATTTTTTACAAAACAATTTAAACTGGCTTTTCTAAAGCGTTATCACTTTTAAGGGCAACCTGCAATTGCCAATAACTAGGTATGTCGTTATTTAACAATATTAAAATATACACAATCGATATTTTATAGGTTTTTAACCAATTTTTGTATGTTTTTTAGTAAAAAATTGGTATCTAAGCAAAGTTAACAATTACAAAGTTAATTCTCTTCAGCTAAAAATTAATGCAAACACATAAAAGATAAAAAACTCGTTTTCAAGCTATTGTAACAAAAGTTGGATCTATCACACATCTGAAATATTTTAATACTTAACACTCTCTAGCTAAAACACTTAAAAAATAAAAACTCGTTTTCAATTACTGAACTATTATTTGAAATTATTCGTAAACTATTTTTTATTGAAATTGGACCTATTACACATCTGAAAGACTTAATACATAATTGATCATCAGGGACAGAGTGTGATTTGTTTTACATCCGCACCTGGCTGTATAGCCTTAATCAGATGGTGGACAAACCACAATTGTATAATTTCGAACGTCATACATGCGTCCTAGAAAGCCGAAGACATAATTCTAAGCAACAGAACCACTTAGTTGCAACTTTAATTATTCCAGGACAGGGCTGCAAACTATCACACCTTGCTAAAGAATTGGAGACTTTCTAACTCAATTCAATACATTGAAAAGCTTTTTCAATTAAAATTTTTCACACCAAACCAAACCGGCCTGTATTTCTCACAGAAATTATTCTCTCCACTAAACTAATAAATTTTAATTATTTAAGAAACAAATACAACAAATAGCAACTTAAAAGTGCAGAAAAACTAGCAATATTTCTAACTAAACAAAATTTGCCATTAAACCAAACTTTATAGCACAACATTTCAAAACAAAACAAATTATTTCATACAAAAAAAAATATATTTTCATAGTGCTAAAAAGAGGCGCCGGGTAATCATTACAATGATATTAAATTTAACTAAGCAAATACGCATATGTTACGCAACAACAATTCATTGGAATAAGACTGTATAATGTACTAAACTTCAGCAATAGCTGCTTTGAGGGGAGGACGGATTCATAAATCCCATTACTATCTAAAAGGCGGCTAAGTCATTAAATCAATTGTTTATTTTCTTATAAATAAAAAATCAAGGGTTTTCAGTAAAAAAAATCCCAGGAAATAATGTGAATAAATTTTAAGCAGCCGGGTCTCAGAACTTACCATTCTGATATACGAGCTGAGGAACACGGACGCCTATAGATCCCATTTATTGTGCTCCCTGTGCAGAAGTTCGTGCTTGTGTGAGAAAGCGACACAACTAGCGATTAGTTTTGTGCGCGATCGCAGAACAGAATGCACTGAGTAATACCACTTTGTAGAGCGTAAACCCCACGCACTATTCGCCCGAATGTGTAATCCAAGTCACACCCGATAAAACACCACCGGCGGGATAATCAACCGGCCACACCCGTACTCGCCACTGCGTTTATTCAACAGCCCCTATGAGACGATAAATAAAATCTGGATGGTTAAAGTTTCGTCTGAACCGTTGGCCTAGAAGTGCTTATGGAAATAGGGTACGTGCGGAGCGCACTTCCTATCTTAGATTAGCTTTTCAAAGTCTAAAAAGACCTGGTCGTCCGTGGGCAGACACAAACTCTTTTAGGTTAGTTTAACATGGGGCGAAACTAATCTTCCCAAACAGGGTAAGAGGGACTGTACAAAATCTAGGTTATTCCGATCACTAAGCCTACCTTTTCTATTAAAGACAACGGTAAGGACATTGGCCGCTGAGTAGACAGCAATATGCTTATAGAGCTGGTAAATCAACAAAATTTCAATTTCTTTTGGAATCATTTGGATAATCCAAAGCAAAGATATAGAATCTAATAAAACTGTAAACCCTTATTTATTTCTACGTTTGAAGAAACTAATTTTATAGTGTAAAACAAACTAATTCATATGTTGAACATTTTCCTCTTTAGTTCTTATTTTCGTAAAAAAAAAAAAATAAATAAATAAATAAAGAAGAGAACAACAATATAAATCCACTAATGCAAGATTTATGGACCAGTTTACAAAGGTATTCAAAGCAATTTGTTACCAAACACTTTCACATACACTAACATGTAGTTATTCCATCAAACAGATACAAGGCATTCAAAAGATAAAAATAACTCTTTGATTTCCCCTTTAACGATAACGTCTGGTAGCTGTAATTGAAGTGTGTTTTAAAAATTTGTGATATTAAATAGCAGCAATACTTTGATTGCCATCAATTTTATTAAATGACATAAAAATGTAGATGAGTGTATGCTAAGAATTCACGTGAGTTATAAATCTTATGTTTTATTTAAGTATTTTTTTCTAAGAGATTTTTTTGGAAATTTTATCTTAAAACGCGAAATAAAAGCTTTCGCTTGATAATTTACTATTTAATGGAAATAGGAGGGTGTTCTGATAGATTGACTGCTAGAGTACTAGTTTATCAGCTTGACTTTTCCGTTGAATACTTTGTGTGGAAGGGAGATTTGAAGGGAGATTTTGATTTGTTTTAGAATCCATATTTAAAATTTTTTTATTTAGATAGAAAATATATGAAAGGCTGTACCGAATATATAGAAGCCGTAAATTTTTTATATTAAAACATGGAATTTTCGGCAAGATATATTATAATGATGATATAAAAGCATTAAATACCAAGTTAAAATGAATGAGACGAGCAGCTTGAGCCCAAATTATGTTTATAGTTTTTTTATAATAAGTTGGCCAACTTGACGTTAGGAAGTAAACTGTCAAATATTTAAATCTCAAGCACCCAACTGTCAGTCATTGACACTTAAAAATGGGAAATCTTAAGTTACTACCAAAATGATTAAAATTTTACTTTACGGCTTCGTAAAATACGTGCAGCTATTCTTCGTAATTAGGCTCCTTCAGAGTTCGCTGTGCCTAACTTCATCGCTATTTTCCAGGCTGACGGTACTTTTGCTGACAATAGTTTAAAACAATCCGCTCGCAGGAGTATCAACTCACCGACGATCGACTATTGGGTGATGTGCTACTTTTTGCATAAAGATATTCATCTTCACAAACATAAAATTCAACTCGTTAAAGAAATAAAGCTGTTACGTTAAAGCTGAACGAAAACAACGCGATTTTTAACAAAATCAAAATCGCCCATGCTGTTCTTGTGATTTAACGCCCGCTAAATTATATTCTGTAGGGCCATTTCACGGACCGGATTTGCGTGAACAACCAATAATCAAGTGACGCTTTCAAAGATGAAATTCGAGGCTGCACTAACGAGATAAGTGAAGCTTTGTCGAAAATGTCACATAATTTCCATGGTTTTTACATTACACTAATATTAATGAAACTCAAGTTATCAAAAAAAAAGCCAGTTTACTTCCTAACCTCAAATTTGCCGCTCCTTATTTGATTTTTTGGAAAGTATTGAAAAAATATGTTTTCTTTGAGGAACTGCATTTTTGTATAATTTTTGAGGTATTTTTGAAATGAAATTTATTTTCTCGACTGCAAGTGCAGTTTTTTGGTGAAATATTTGTTTGATTTTTACGTGACATTTTGGTGAATCGGAAATTTTTTTGTGAAATATTCATCAGATCTTTGGTGTTCTGGAGTTATTTATCTAAATCTTCGGTATGTTATGAAAATTACATTTTTTGATTGCAATAATAAAACGTTTGTACTTTCTATGTGATATTTTGGTAAAAAAATTTAATATCGGTGAGTTTTTTTTTTTATATCTTTCATTACAAAAAAAAATTTTTTTATAAAAACTACATTTTTTGTGAAATGTTGAATTGTAGTTTTTTAAAATTCCGATTTTTCTAGAATCTTTAAATTTGTTCTGAATTTTTGGTTTGGTAATAACTTTTTTAATTTTTTATTTTCTAATTTATTTCATACAAGAACAAGTTGTTGGTTTTTATATTTCAAGTTCCAGTAAAAATGTGATGTTTTGGTGAAATTTATTTTTACTGTTGTCATTTCTTACCGTCTTTGCTGGGTGTTTGTTATGTATGAACTTCAAGCGCTTTCTACATAGTACAGTTAAGTACATGGCTTGGAAATGATGTCTTCACATCGAAAGTGCTCGCCGATCACACGGAACAAATAGGCAGCAAAGACGGAAAGAAATGATAACAGTATTTTATTTACTGACGGATCAAATACAAATAGCTTCACTCCTATTTTAGTTAATGTAGAGATTTTTTTTTAATATTTTGTATTTTGGTTAGTGAAATGTTGGTGAAGATGTGACTGTCAAATGAATTGCAATTTTAATGTAATTTTGATTTTTTTTTTGGTGACTTTTCAACATATTTTAATCATTTATTAAAGAACAATTTTTTCCAAAAAATTTATATTTTTTGTGAAATTTTAATGAAATATTTTTTTTTAATTTTCTAGTTTCATTTTATTATTAATTTTATTTTAAATTTAACATGTTCTTACGAAGGTGATTTGTTAAGTTTAAAAAAACTAACTGTCAGTAAAAAATGTAAACGAAACCACCCACTGTGCATTTTATAAACCGCTTAGTTTTCTAAGCAATCTTTTAGGCAAGCAAAGCAATAACAACATGCGTATAAGAAATTCTACAAAATAGGAAAAAAACAACAGAAAAAAACTAACATAGAACAAAAATAAAACTGTGTGTTTGTGCCAAGTAGGCACTTAAACTGAATGTTAATAACAACAACAATATGGGGTGATGTTATAGTAGACTATTCTGGTATAAGCGAGAACCGCTTAAAACAAATAGATATATAAACAACACTCGCTGTACAAATGAATAAATTTAAGTCATGTCATCAGTGAGTAAGGACAACAAAGTTACCATCGTGTTTATTTTGTATACATTGAAATTAAATCTTTTAATCTTTTTAATAAAGTGCTGAGTTAGTATTTTGCAATAAAAGAACGCAATATAATAAAACGTTTATTAAAAGGAATAAACACAACAATATTTTAAATTTGTTTGATATTTTTGTTCGGGAATTTTGGCTGCAAATGTAATATTTTGATGAAGAATTGATCGCGTAGCGAAATACAACAAAGTGAAGAGTGAAAAATTAAAAAAAACGAATAAAACAGCAGCTGCAAATTGCAAGAAAAATAGAGACACTAATTTGTTTTTACCCAATCTATACCATTTATATTCGGTTGTTGCTGAATTTCTATAGCACCTCTTTGAAATGTTTTTCCTACGACCGATTTCACCCGAATTACGGACAGATGTACAGATGAAGAGTATAATAAAAAAAAACGTTTAGAGTGATAAGTTCACATATAATGTGCTCATGCCCTTTACTACTCCGATAAAGCATCAGCAACTGTAATTTACTTATAGATTTTAAAAATCGTCTGCATTAAAAATAGCGCAGAAAATTAAAGTAACAAAAAAAGTAAAACCTCTTGAAAAAACTTATGTTAAATTCAACATTCCATTTTTGAACATTAAGCAAATTTGAAATGCGTGTTTATGGGTGGTTCTGATTTTTTGCTTCGTATTTACCTTTTGATGGCATATTGTGTATTTTAAAAGTTAAAGAGAAGAAAAACAAAATTCATTTAATATTCTGTTTGTCATGTGATTTCATATTTTATCTTTTTTTTGTCTTTAATTTTTTGTATGACTATGGCACAAGGGCTTGTATATTTGTTAATTAGGAGGGATACAAGGGAAATCTTGCAATTTTTTTGGTAAAGTCTTAGCTATCCATTTAGAAAGAAAGTTTTAAATATTTTCCGGATATTCTCAATACCATTGTTCCTTGAATTTTTCTTTCAAGCATTTTTTATTCAACCTTCGCAAACAGCCCACTTTCATAATAATAACCATTTGCTACTTTGGCCTTAACAAATATAATTTCATTCACTGCTATTTTTTTAAATATTTTTTTTTATATTCATTTTATGTCGTATCCGTATATAAAAATGTCTTTCCATCTCTTTTGCAATTTATTTTTTATCGTTCTTCTTTAGTCGTTGTTGGAGCCACGGGACTGATTGAAATTCGCGGATAACCTGGAATGGATATTTCTTTTCCACAATTGCTTTGGTGGCAATTTCAAAGATTCACAAACGGAATACATTTACAAGAAAATGATATGAATACAAGAATAACAGCAACAACAAAAAGCAAAAGAAAAAGTAAAACGATAACATTTCAACATTTATTTAAATAAGATAGAACGCCCGCTTACAATTTCTTGCCACATACTGAGGCATGCCACTATCTTATAAATATTTTTGTTATGGCAAAAATAAAAAAACAAAACAATACAAACCCCAGTTGTAAAATGTCATTGTGGCCCATATAAACATATTTATGTTGCTCTGCATATAAAGGAAATTGTAACAGAGACTTGTAATGAGGCAGTGGGAGTTGCTTAGTGTGGTAGCTGTTTTCATTGCTAAATAGAACATTATTTTCAGTATCTTTTATAGCTATCGTTTCCTAAGCTTATAAATATACGAAATCACACTGAAATTGTATGCCATACATAAATGTTAGAATGTATGTTTGATGCACATAAATCTTATAGAAACTATAGCTATAACAAGGATTTCAAATGAATATCAGCTTGAAGTTTTATTCATATGGGAGATGAGTTTGTTGGCATATAAATTTTTGCTGAAATAATACATCATCAAGTGTCGTTGTAATTGAAAATTTAAATTCATCTAAAAAGAAGATAACTAGCTATGCAAGATAATAAGTAAAAAAAAAGTACGATAACTTAAGATTTAAGAGATTTAAAGCATTTTTTTTTCAAAAGTTATTTTTTATCAAAGCAGTTTCTATTGTATTAAAATAAACACATTAAAGCATCCTCTATAAAATATTAAGTAAAAGTACTACTTATGTAGGTGGGTCTAAAAAAGTACGTTTCACGAAATGTTTTCTTTAAAGAGCATTATTTCAAAACTACTTTTTAAAAGTACTTTTATAAAAATACATTTTGCAAGTACTTTTTTAACAGTACTTACGAAAATTGCTCTTTTAACAGTTCCTTTTAAAAGTGATTTTCTAACTGCACCTTTCTAAAAATAACTCTTTAACCAGTATATTACATGAAAAGTACCTAACACAAAATAACCAATAATAAAAGTATTTAAGTAGTTTTAATAAGAAAAAGTATATTTTTAGAAAACTGCTATTCAAATAATTCTTGTTGAAAGCACTCCATATAAAAGTACCCTTTAATGCTACCGTTAAAATTCCTTTTAATTTAGTACTTTTATAAATTTTTCCGTGAAGGTACTTTCTTTTGCCGCCGTCTTGACAGTTCATATTTGGCAGTCGTAAAATAGACAACTGACAAATTTAGTATGGAAAAATATTCGATAAACCAACGTGTTTTAATAGTTAAAACATTTCATCAAAATAACTATGATCATGAGAAAGTTATGTAAAATGTTTGGGAGAAACAACGTGCCAACAAAACGCACTACTTATCGTGTAGTGAATGATTTCGAAGACAAAGGGTCTGTAGGTGACAGGCCTAAGCATGGACCACAACATCAATATCACCTAAAACATTACTGCTGCTCAAGAAAGTGTTCAAAACAATCTATCAATCTCAATTCGAGGCCGTGCTCAGGAGCTTGGTCTTTAAAGAACAACTTTGGCCACAATTTTGCCCAAGAGTTTGCATTTGTTTCCACACAAGATTCAGTTGGCACAAAAGCTTCTTCCGCAATACCATTTACACGGCGTATATATGCTAAAAGAATGTTATAGCTGACCCATGACAACCCCTCGATTTTCATGAAAAAATCATAATGAGTGACGAGGCACATTTTCATTTGAATGGATATGTGACTACAGCCAGAATTACAATGGAATTACTGCGAGACCTCTTTCCCCAATAAGTTATTTTAAGAAATTGTGATGTTGATTGGCCTCTACGGTAGCCTGAACTGACTGATCCGGACAAAGTACTCTATACCTTCCCGGCGGGCACCTAGTATGTATTTTAGCCATTTCAAGTCTTTTGAAATCAACATTAATAAAACCACATTTATTATAGTATCCTTGGTACAGTGAAATTAAAGGAGCTTTTATGAAATTCATTTTGTAAAAAGTACCTTTTATGAGAGCACTTTTGAAAACGGGCTTTTCTCAAATATAATTCCTGGTTCTAAAAAGAGCCGTTAATAAAAATTTTTTAAGGAAAAGTACTTTTTGAAAAAGTACCTTACAGTACTCTTATAAAATCTTAATTTCTAAATATATTTTTACCATTTCTAAAAAGTGCTTTTAACAAAATAACGTCTTTAAGGAGCAACATTTATAAATCCACATTTATTATAGACTCCTTCGTTGTTATCAAAAAAATTAAAGAAGCTTTTATGAAATTCGTTTTGTAAAAAGTACCTTTTACGTGCACACTTTTGAAAAAGGCCTTTTCGCAAATATAATTCTAGGTTCTAAAAAGAACCGTTGAATAAAAATGTTTACAGCAAAAGTACTTTTTGATAAATGTACTTATAAATCTTATAAAATCTTATAAATCTTATAAATTTTTCATTTCTAAATACAATTTGGCCATTACCTAAACGTTCTTTTTACAAAATAATGTGTTTTAAGAGCAACATTTATAAATCCACATTTATTATAGCATCCTTTGTTGTTATCAAAAAAGTAAAAAAGTTTTTGTTAATTAAAAAAACTTTTGCAAAAGGCCTTTTCGCAAATATAATTCTATGTTCTAAAAAGACCCGTTAATAAATAGTTGAATAAAATGATTACAGCAAAAGTACTTTTTGAAAAAAGTACCGTACAGTACTCTTATAAATTATTCATTCCTAAATAAAAAAATGCCTTTTACAAAATAACTTCTTTTAAGAGCAGCATTTATAAAACCACATTTATTATAGTATCCTTCCTTGTTATCAAAAAATTAAAGAAGCTTTCATAAAAGTACCTTTTATGACAGCACTTTTGTAAAAGACTATTTAACATACATAATTGTTGCATATAAAAAGGACTGCTAATAAATAGTTGAATAAAAAATTTTTCCAGCAAAAGTACTATTTGACAAAAGTACCTTGCATAGAAGTTGACTATTGCTAAAGGTAATAACTATTAATTTTTTTCGTAGCCACTCGCAAAAATGACTTTCCGTAAAAACTAATTCAGTAATAATGGTAGTTATCATTAAATAAACTTTTATAAATTGTCTCCGAAACAGAGATTATGCCAATAAGTATTTGAAACAAAAACGTAAATATATAATTAATATTCAAGAAAACTTTGCTTATAAAATTATTTTTTTTTTTTAAGATCTAACAATATTTTCTAAAAAGTATTTTTTGTCTTAATTAGATTATTTAAAAAAAAGTACTATTTTTAAATTTTATAAAATAAATTTATTAATAACAAATAAAAAGGAAGAAATAATTCGTTATTGAAAACACCTGTGAAAAAGTACCAACTTGTTATTTATCTTTTTTTTTATAAAAAAGTATCAATTTTTTTAAAGTTACAAAAAAATACCTCTTTATCTAAGAAACTTTATTTAAAAGTTAAACGTTTTAAAAAATTTGTTAGTAAAATGTGTTAAATAACACCCTTTAGCTGAGGTCAACCTAATCTAAATTTTATTAGAAAACACAGTGTAATTTGTTATGTTTTGATGGGCGTTAAACCAAAAACTTTATTCTGCTGTTTAGCCAACATCATAAAAAGAGTACAAAAAGTAATTATAAACAAATCATAAACATAAAATGTGTTATAATAATTTAATTTGGAAAGTAACACATGTCCTAATAAAAAATATATATAAAAAAAAACAGGCGTTAAATACTGGTACTCTTAAACAAAAAACAACAAATAAAAAAATTTTTTTTTTGTTAATTTTTATTATTTATAGTCAGCTATTCTTTGGGTGCATGTGTTACGTAAAACGTAAACAATACGTAATTTTCGTTCCTTAAAATAAATTGTTGAAGTTTCATTAAGCCTCTACAAAAACAAAATAAAAGTGAATTGAAAATATTTACAAATTGTTTTGGCGCCATAAAATCATAAAAATGCCGTAATTACTTTAAACTAAATTAACAAACAAATAGGCATAATATTTATTTAAATCATTTTTTTTTTAAAAAAGGCTATAAAATTCGTAAGATTTTTTAAAAAATAATAAGAATTTTGATAGGTAATTGGAAAAAGAAAATAAGACCAATGAAAAATATTATAAAAATAAGCAAAAAAATAACATAAATCTAAGCATTTTCATCAAAGTGTTAAAAATAAAGGGTGCTTTTATAGAGGTTTATATCTGCACTTTTTAGCTACCGGCCATTTTACCAGGTGCCTTATTTGGTTTGGCATTTTAACATGAATAATGTGACACTCTAAACGAAGCTTCCAAATTATGCAAATTGGTTCCAAAAAAAGGTTGCTGTGATGAAACTCACTTTTCTGTAAATGTATAATACGTCAATAAATGAACCTGCCATATTTGGAGTGTTGATAATCCTCAAGTGTATGTTGAGACACCATTACATCCCGAAAAACCGACTGTTAGATGTGTTTTATGGGCTGCTGGTGTTATTGTTCCGTACTTCTTTAAAAACGATGCTGGTCAGAAAGTTAAAGTCAGTTGTGACCGCTACTGAGCCAGGATTACTGAACTTTACGTTTATTAGTTGACTAATCATGATGTGCGGAAGCTGAGATTTCTACAAGACGGCGCAACATGCCACACAACTCGTGCCACAATTGATTTGTTGAAGGAAACGTTTCGTAACCGCATAGTTATTTGGACCCATAAATTGGCCTCCAAGATCGCGCGCGATTTAACACTGCTACTCTGTTTTCTGTATGGATCTGTGAAGTCTCTACTAAACACTGATAAGCCCGAATGGATTGACCACTTGGAGAACAACATTCGCCATAAATGTTTCATAAATTCATCGAAAATTGTACTAGACTATGTCCGAGCCAACCGTGGTGGTCATAGGCAGAAGACATATTTAAATTATAATTTTAAAAACTCATCTTTTTTTACTCTATAATAACACGCTATATAAGAGCGACGACAACTGTTAGCAAAAGTAGTGTCCAATTACTGCGCTTTTAAAGTAGCTTTAAAAACCATTTTACCATACATCCAGAAATCAAGCAGCCCGCAGTGACAGATTTTATCTTCCAATTACTTGAAAGAATTATTTTTTGGGTTAATTTTTTAATACCAAAAATGCGACGTGATGTATTCTATTAGTTGTAATATAATTTATGTTAACTACTTCATTTTGGATACAAATCTTCATATTCAGTTTTCTGTAGAGTGAGCGATCCATTTCCATTTTCTTAGTCTAGCAGTAAGTTTACAAAACGAACAACCAAGTCTGCTGAAAGAGCGACAATGGTTCAGTTTCTCTTAGGACCACTGGTGTTCTATAGATTGTTACGGAATTTATTTACATCCAAAATAAATGAAAAACAAATCGTGAAAAGGCTGCCCCAGACGAAAAAGATATAGTTCTTTGTTTTAGTTATTGTTCTTTTGTATTCGATTAGCTATTGTATGGCAACAGAACTTGCCACTTGATTGGTAAATTGGTGTGTTCCGTTGCATAGTAGAAAAATATATTATATTTTGGAAATAAATCAGCAATTACCAAGAAATTCTTTGGGAATTATTTACGTCAGCTTAAAGATAACAATCGAAATTTTCGAAAACCATTAGCAGAGTCACTCCTGTTAATCAGTTTATCAACATAGTTTGATATCAAAAGATCAATGATTCCAGTCGCCGTATGCTAAGAAGTGGTTACTGTGATTCACATTTTCAAACAAAAATCATTAATTATATTAAGGTAACGATCTTAACCAACCGCTATCTCCGATTTGATTTTAAAAAATGTAATCATGCCACCAGCGGTCAATCTTTTTAATTTTCTCGAATCTGTAGGGCCTGTTGTGAACTATTATTGTGGTTTCAGTCCATATACGGTAATGTTGTTTATTAACAAATGTGTTAAGCAGAAACTTAGCCAGATCGCTAAACATAGCTTTGCAACAAAACGGTCGTAAGCAAAATACCCGAATTTTATCCAATATACAAAGTAAATTTAGATAACTTGGTAGTATTATTTAAGCATCAATCTGTTTGTAATGATTTGGCAGAATATTGCCTGATTAGTTCGTTTGATATTTTATACTCTCACATCGTTCTATTGAGCTTAAAACGCATAGCATCGTTTTGTCGGGCTTGTAGACTATACATATATTTTTTCAATCGAATGAAAAACAAAAGGCCTCATTAAAACTTATATGTCTCAGTTGAAACTGTTTGCGGTCCTGTTGTCGCTTATTAATATCTCAAATATTATTCGATTCAATTGATGATAATGATTAGTATTATACCTGCTCACAACAAATATCACAAAGTCAGCCTCGCCAGGGGGCACATTGATATGTTTTGACGGAATCTCTGCGTCATTAAATGTGTCTTCGGGCGTAAAAGGAAGCTCAGTCCCCTTCAAGGGTAACAGGAGCCAACTGTATAATTCCACTATATTTCCACGGGAATCAGTAAAGCCCCAGAGTTCAGCTGTTTGTCTTTCTAGCCTTTTAGCTGTTCTCTGACTGATTATTAAGGTTGGCCCTTCGGTTGTATGGTGGTGGTTGTGGTTTCGAGGCCCTCGTTTGAGTTGTGTGGGTTGTGAACACAATGAATGGTCCAGGTTCAGTAAGCATGATGACGGTTGTGTTCTTAAATTTTATTATGTTTCATCCGTTCTGGACCAGAAGTTGGATAGTCTCCAACTCTTCAGCAAGGAGGGCGTTGGCCTGCTTCAAGCTCTTGAAGTTGCTGCTTGTAGTGACTGGAGGGTAGACATATTTGAAGGCTTCTTAGGGCGATGATGACGTTACACTTCATCCACAGTAATATGATCCACCGTCAGGTTATGGCTTACACAGCTAGGTACTACCGTAAATCTCATCACGCATTACAAAGTCAGTTACGTGGCGCACACAAGAAGTTACACTTATTATTCTCTTTTTAAAAATATTTATTTTCTTTCCAAATTATAGCTGATCACAGATTTGAGATCTTCATTTAAGAAACTTTTAGAGAATTCTCGTGTATTTAGAACAATACAAATCCTGCGAGCTAACCGACTTTAGACAGTATTGCCTTTTATTAGTAAAACAACTTCAAAATTGTTCCTCTGCTGGTCTTTACAAATAATGGATGCTGTCTTAATTTATATCGCTAACTAAAAAATTCTACTGACTTCTCTTCTACTTTCTACAATAATAAAAAGGAAAACATAAAACTTCTTAAGTATCATATGCTCGTACACATCATTATATAATGATATTAAAACTAAACACATGTCTCTAATACTTCTCTGGTGTATTGAGAGCATTTATTTGTGCAAAGACGAAAAAACTTCTTTTTTTTTAATATAACGATTATATTGGCAAATAGAGTCTTATTGTTTAAAATTTATATTAAATGTTTATTTTTCCCTATTTTCCAAACAATTGACTTTGATGTCATTTATAAACGAAACACAAGACAGACAGACAGACAGACAGACATTAAAGCCAAAATAGAAATTCGCAACGTGACATGAAAGCACAATTGTCAGTCATATTTTTGCTCATGCTTAAACAAACAAAAAAATGTGTATATAAAAGCAAAGAAAAAACAAAAACAACAACAACACCAAAAATCATTACGAACATTGAACTTTCAACTAACTTATTGAGAAATTATAAACAAAAAATAAATAAATTTTTGCACAGAAAACAGGCCACAAAAAGGCGTTTCATTTGCCACTAACAAAGCAAATCCTTGGAGAGATCTTAGATGTTATAACCCCTCTGTCGATATTTTGCTTATTTAATGTGTTCAATAACAACAACTAGAAATAGTTAAAGTTGGCTTATTAGCCTCATCTGTGACATTACACATCATTTGCTTTTCGGTTAAGAACTTCCTACCCGAACTTTGTTTGTTGTGCTATTGAAATTTAACATGACTTGGAATTAAGTATTTTGCAAAAAAGAAAAAAAAACAAAACAAAAATCTTATGAATTGTTGATGTTATTAAGACGCGTGTGGGTTGTCGTGTGGCGTATTAAATTTAAAAATAGAAAAGAATTGAAAAAATAAAATTCTGATGATCCTTTTGATTATTTTTTATTTTCTTTCTAAACCACTTCTTTTGGGGGATGCAGTTTTAAAGAATAAGTTCTATTGTCGATTTTTGTTTTATTTTTTCGTTTTTATTGCAAAGTAAATGAAAGGGTGTTTTATTTTTAAAATAAATGCTTAAATTTTAACTTAAAGAGAGTTTTGTAGTTTTATAATTATAGATTTTAATTTTAAAGCCAGGAAAAGCCAGGACAATTCGGTTGTCAAAACGTCAATCGGTTGTCTAAAAGTATAAAATTGAGAACACAGATATTACAGCTTTTAGCTTGGTAATTTGTAAACTCTATTCTGCAAACCTAAAATACACTTCATTAGAACACAGTGGGCTGGAAATGAAATATTTTCGAACAAAATTCTAAACGCCTGGAGATAAAACTCTAGATGCTAGTTGGAAAGGAGTAAATAAGTTTAAAGTTTTAGTTTTCAAGAGCGTTGGAATTAGTTTTCTCGAAACCTAATAACTTTTAAATTGAAGCATTTAAAAGGAGCTTCAAAACTGCATGTAAAATTAACCACTTATTTTCACTGGAAAATTAATATTCTATGAACTTGGGAAACTAAATGTGGTTTCAGATTTTGGTATTTTATTGGATACTAATTTAAATTTTATGCAGCATATTTCATTGGCCACTAACAAAGCACGTGCAGTTCTTGGATCTATAAAACGCTGGGTGAAGGAGTTTAGTTACCCATATGTCACAAAACATCTTTATACTCCTCTTGTCAGACCTGTAATGGAATATGGTTCAATAATTTCGGATCCAATTTATAAAGTTCATAGTTATAGCAATAGCATCGGTGCGAAAGCAGTTACTATTTTTAACAATTTTCCATAATTTCTTTGATTAAGCGTTTTAGCAGAATTATGAAACATCAGTTGAAATTTGTAAAGATGCTACATGTTTATGTATTTTATTCTTTGTAAAAACAGCTGACAGTTTTTCACTATATTGACTATATAAATAATTCTCGTAGAAAAAATAGACTCTAAAGCAGATACCGGCAAAGGATCATCAAATATAAAATAAAAAGAGATAATTCAAAAGTTAAGGTAATTTATGTCAAATAATATTATCCATGGAGAGACCTCTAAATACCTAATTTTTAATATTTGTTCCTCTTCTGTGTATCTTTCAAATTTTCAAAAGATATGGTGATACAAATCACATTACACACTTTAGTTTTTAAGTTTATATCTGTATTATAAAAATAATACAGAAATAAACTTAAAAAATTTGATGTCAAATTGTTAAATTTTTTTTTTAGGGATTACGTATGCAGGATTTAGGAATTACGAAATACAATTTTTATAGCGGACATTGCTTCTATACTCTAGTTTTTAAAGTACACTTACCCATTTGCAATTTTGTTCATGGTGTTAAGCTGTAGTGGAAGTATTTATTGGAATTTCTGCATTCTTTTTTAGAAGGATTTCATTTCTAGAAAAGAATAATAAGAATAATAATTATAGTTATTTGACCTTCTTAATATTTTATTAGTATTTTATTTTTTAAGCACTAAGTTTTTTTTAAAAAAAAATTTAATCTTTATAGTTTTTTTAACGATCTTTTTTTATTTGTTTTTAATAAATATCTTTTTTCTTTTTAACGATCTTTTTTATATATTTTTTCCTTCACGATATTTCGCTTTCCTTTGAATTGAAAACAAAAAATTATTAACATATTTTTTGTTTTCAAAAATAAAAATTTTTTCCTGAAGAAGCTTTCCAAAGGAAAGCGAAATATCGAGAAGAAAAAAATATATAAAAAAGATCGCTAAAAAGAAAAAAGATATTTATTAAAGATAAAAAATTTAATCTTTATTTTTTATATACAAGGTGGCGCAAAAGAAATCCTCCTATCAGAAAATGCTATAAATTTTGCGATTGGCCCCTAATGTCAGTTCTGTTTTGACATTTGTGTAGTAAACACATGCGAAATACACGTTAATAAACAAGGTTACGCTACACTGCTCCAGAACGCGGAATATTGGTGACTATTTATTTAACCAATAATCGCTCAGTGATTTTGACACAACGTGAATTTCGTCGCAGATTTCCTGGCCGTCCAACGCCTACTGGTGAAACACTGCGACGTTTAGCCGCTCGCCTCGAAGAGACTGGCACAACATGAGATGCTGCCAGGCGTGGCAGACCCCGGAGTAGCCGTTCTGCAGAGAATATTGCTGCTGTAGGCGAGGATGTCATGGAAGCGCCGTCGACATCGACCAGACGACGTGCCACGCAAATGGGTATCAGTCAACGGTCTTTACAGCGAATTTTGGTACAAGATTTGAAGATGTTTCCGTACAAAGTCCAGACGGTGCATCAGCTGTTAGCTGCTGACCAATCGCGTCTAACAAACGCTCAAGCCGTCCTTAATCACCACCAAGAGGAAGATGATTTTTCATCAAAAATAATCATGAGTGATGAGGCCCATTTCCGTCTTAGCGGGTACGTAAATAAGCAAAATTTACGCTTCTGGGGCACTGAAAATCCGCGTGTAACCCACGAAGAGCCATTACACCCGCTCAAACTCACTGTATGGTGTGCTGTTTTCGCTGGAGGAGTCATCGGACCTTTCTTCTTCGAAGACGTCGCGGGCCAAGCGGTTACTGTAAATGGTGAGCGCTACAGAGCAATGATCAACGAGTTCTTTTTGCCGCAACTTGATGAATTGGGATTGGAAAATATGTGGTTCCAACAGGACGGTGCAACGGCACACACTGCACGTGCCACAACCGATATGCTGAAGGATGCATTTCCCGGGCGCCTAATCTCCCGTTTTGGCGATTTGCACTGGCCAGCAAGATCGCCTGATTTGAGCGCTGCAGACTTCTTTTTGTGGGGCTTTTTGAAGTCGCGGGTTTATGTCAACAAGCCTCAGACTCTTGCAGCTCTTAAAGACAATATCCGTCAAGAATGTGAGGACCTATCGCCGGAAGTTTTGGCCAAAGTGATGGAAAATGCCATAAAAAGGGCTCAAATGACAATCAACTGTGGCGGAGGCCATTTACATGACATCATATTCTCGACTTGATGTAAAAAAATTAAAAGACCAAATAAAAATAATCCACAAGGAGAATCAAAGTTTTTCATTTATTTTTTTAATTACAGCCAAAAAACATCGGAAGGTTATTTTTGCGCCACCTTGTATTATTTTTTCTTATATATATATTTTCGTTTCAATCATTTATTTGAATAAAGTATTATTTTAATAACGCACACACACACACATAACTTACGATGCCACAAAAATACTTTGGCCCAAAATTTCTAGTAATTTCGTTGGGAACGCGACTACTTTCGAATATAAAATTATAACCTTTGACAACACCCATTGTTTGCTATATTATTATCGATTAGGTTACAAGGTCATAATACTACAATCCTTGTCCATAACATCTGAATCGATATTTCTTGTACGTCCCCCCCGGGGACACATATATGGTCTTTATGGAACGCTCGACTATATAGACATGTGCAACTGCGGGCATAAGGTAGCCCAGTCCCCTGAAGGCAGCAGGGGTCAACTGGAAACTCCACGTTATTTCCAAAAGAATCAGTAGCCCGCAGAGTTTCCGCTATTTGTCGCTTTAGACATTTACCTATTTTTCTGACTGATTATTGAGGTTGACCCTTCGGGAGTATCGTGGTGGTTGTGGTTTCGCGGCCCCATAACAGACAGGTCAGTTTTATATGGTGGCCAGGATCATTTCACTTTTAATAACACCTATCTGGTGGAATGATCCCAGATCCAGTGAGCATGCTAGACATGTGTTTTGGACAGGAGTTGGATAGTCTCCAACTCTTCAGCAAGGAATGGTGGTTTGCAGCCCTGCTCTGGAATTATCGAAATTGCAACTAGGAAAGATCTGTTGCTAGAATTAGTCTTCGGCTTCCTAGGGCGTGAATGACGTTGCTTTTCATTTCCAGTGGTATGACCACCATCTGATTAAGGCTCACTGATGCAGATGTAAATTTTATCACGTAATTTCTTGTAAGTAAGCCCTTTCATGCACTCATTTTTGATACAACAAAATTATTATCAAACATCAAAAATTCTTCTTTTCAATCGGGATGCTTCTTTAAATAATGTTAAACTAGAAATTAGGCCAGCAATCACTAATCCTTTACAAGAGACCTTTGATACAAAGGCCAGGCGTAATCTAAATAATTGTTATCATAATCAATCATATACACATGATGTGTCACAACAAGGTGCAAGATAAAAAAACATGAAAGATACACGTAACTGAAAGTTAATGCTGCGCTAATAAGCTGTCAGTTTTAATTATAAATATTTGTAAGAAAATTGTATTTAAAATCTTATATTAAGATTTTTGTTGAAAGATAAAGAAATAGATTGCAGCAGATTGTAAAACAATCGTTGATAAGGATTTTTTTATTTTATAAAATATAAAAAGTAAATGAGGCACAGAAACATTAACGCTAATCTAATGTGGTCATTAAAAACATAATGAACCTTCTGTTGTATTTTTTATAAATGTATGTTTATATATATGTACACACACATTTTTAATACACTTTAAATTACACATGCTGTTGAGTTGTTCTGAGAGAAAATGTTTAGACGAGTAAATCAAGTCTGCAGCTTAAGTCTTTTGTCTTGAGTAGGACTTAGAACCGAATTGAATACACATGTGTCGATCTTAATTTATTGATAAAAAACAAAACAAAACAAATAAAGATATACGTTCCTTTAAACATGTATGTAGAAATTTAAAGATATGTAATGTATTTAAAATAAATCTCAGTAATTGCTTTTGTTATTAGCATTAAATTAAGGATTTGCTGTTTTGTAGGCTGGCCATTTTTTGGGTTTTAATCTCAGGCGTATATTTTCTTAATTCTTTTATGTTTATTTTGTTTTTGTTTACGAAAAAAGTAAAATAATTGAAATTTTTTTTTTGCTTAATGATGCAAAAATCTTATATCATTTTTATTACACTTCATTGAAGATTAAAGCAAACAAAGCCGACCAAAATTTACAATATTATTTTTAACATGCCACGCAATTTTTTAGAAAATAAATTTATATTATTTTTATTAGAGAAAAGAGCAGTCTAAGTTTTAGTGGATTTAAACAAAAAAAAAATTTTTTTTCAAGTATATTTTTAATACTAAAAAAGGAAAAAATCCAAAATCAACTACAAAGAATATTTAAAGAAGACAAATTTTAATATGTAAATTATTTGACATTTGTTGACATTTATACAATGCCAGACATTCGTTTGACCGCTCCATGTTTTTTCTATTTTAAAACAATATAAAAGGACTTTAATTATATTTTTTTTTTGGCAAAACGATTAAGTGATTTATTAGCTTAAAAGTAGTAGACAAAAATTAAACATACTTCATATTCGTAATACGTAATCGATAAAAAACTAAGAGACATTTGTTTGAACGCAGTTTCCTTTAAATTAAAAAAAAATTAAAATGCTTTACGAAATATTAAAAGTTGTTATGCACTAATATTTAGTAGGACCACCTTTACTGCGAATGACCGAAAATATTTTATTTGGCATTGAGTTTACAAGGCTTCGAAGAGTTTCAATTTCAATACCCAGCTAACAATCTTTGAATTTTTCTTTCAGCTCATTGACAGTCGAAAACTGCCTTCCCTTTTCGTATACCTTTGCTCCAAGGATTCTCTATAAGTTTTCGATTGGGTCACAACCGGGACAGCATGCCGGCCATGGAAGTAAATCAATATTATTGCTAGAAAACCATTCCCTACATTTTTTCGATACATGTATTGCCGTGTTGTCCTGTTGGAAAATATAGTCATTGTTGGAATTTTTGTCAAGTTTTGCAATAAGGACATCTTCCATAAGTTTTAGGTTCATTTCTGAATTCATGCTGGTGGTTATACAATAAATACGAAGCTTGAAGTTATAAAAGAATACTGTTATTTGGGTACGGTTTTCCGTCGAACTTCGTCAAATTTGGTTTGTGAACAAGCCGGTTTCGGCCGGAAGAGAACACTGAAGATGGCAAACGGCCAAAACCGGCTTGTTCACGAACCAAATTTGACGAGAGTCGACGATGAGGAAGAGAACACTGAAGATGGCATACGGCCGAAACCGGTTTGTTCACAAACCAAATTTGACGAGGGTCGACGGAAAACCGTACCCAAATAAAAGTAAAATCAACCCCATCGGAAAATCTTAGCACATATTATAAGAGAATGCTCCCCATACTATAACGCTTCCACTACCAAAATTTCGCATTTGTCGCACTACGTTCGATTGGCTCAAATCATGCCACTGCAGCAATCTGCATCATCCAAGTAAAATTTATTTTCATCTGAAAAAATGACTTCTAACCATTCATCAGTCTATGACTGATTGTGCTTGGGCAAAGCTAAGACGTCGTGGTTAAGACTTCATTTTTTCCATTTTATCGATGGGGTAACTGAAAGATCAAGTTTGTCCTTTATTGCGATTTCGAGTTGCTTAATAACGAATCTATTCTTTTCGACGGGTCGTAATTTTGGATGATCCCTTCGTTGGAGCATTAATGCCATACTTTTTGGCTACTTTTAAATAATTTCTTATTACTCTTTCAGAACCCATAATTATTCCAGCAATTTTTTGAATTGATAACCCTTTTTTCTTTAAGTTATCGATTAAATCTTTTGCGGTATCATTTAACCGCTTTCCTGAGCCCATATCTAATTGGTTTATAAAAATTCTGCAATTTGTTTTTTATTTTTTATATTGGAATTAAATTATTTATTAAATTTTTTTATTAATTATTAATTTTTAATTTAATTAATTTTTAATTTAATTAATTATTTATTTTATTATTTTTTTTATTAAATTTAAAACACGTGTTTACAAGTCAAAATTCACAAATTAAATAACATTTTCTCTTAATGCGTTTAAACGATTGTCGCACGAAAATAGCAACAATGTTACAAAAGAAGACATATTTTTTATAAAATAACCGTTACACTAATAATTGTTATTGTTTTGAAAACTGCGCTTAATTACGTGATAAGATTTACATCTGCGCCTGCCAGTGAGCCTTAATCAGATGGTGGTCGTACTACTGGGAATGAAAAGCAACGTCATTCACGCCCTAGGAAGCCGAAGACTAATTCTAGCAACAGGTCATTCGTAGTTGCAACTTTGATGATTCCAGAGCAGGGCTGCAAACCATCACTCCTTGCTGAAGAGCTGGAGACCATCCGACTCCTGTCCAGCACACATGACTAGCATGCTCACTGGATCTAAGAATATTCCACCAGATAGGTGTTATTAAAGGTGAAATGAACCTGGCCGTATTAAAAACAGACCTGCTATGGGGCCGTGAAACCACAACCACCACGATACTCCCATATAGGGGCCAACCTCAATAATCAGCCAGAGAACAGCTAAATGTCTAAAGAGACAAATAGCGGAACTCTGCGAGCTCACTGATTCCCGTGGAAACGACGTAAGTTTCCAGTTGTACACCTGCTGACTTCAGGGGACTGGGCTGCCTTTTTCCCCCCAGTTGCACAGGTCTAGATAGTCGAGCGTTCTATAAAGACCATAAATGTGCCCCCGGGGTGGAGGGGAAAACTGCGCTTAATAATGTAAATAAAAAAAAACAGAAAAAGAAATAACTGTTCTCATAAAGAATTACAAAAAAAAAAAACAACTTAAAAATAAAAAAGTAAGTGCCGCCAAACGAATGTCTATGCAAAGAAGTCACAACATAATTATAATGCTTAGTCATGTTGTAGAATATATTTTGTTGAGTCAAATGTATTTTTAATAAAATTACTAGTTTTTATTTGCTGCAAATATAGTTCATTTATAGAGATTTTCTAAATAATTTAAATAAGAAATAAATTATTTTTATTTTTAATTAAATATAATAGTTATAATTTTTTGACCTTTTTTAATATTTTTTAGTAATTAATTTTAAGCACTAGGTCTTATTTAATAAAAAAATTTTAAAAAACTTTAAAAACGGTGTGGCGAAATATCGAAAAAATAATAAAAAAATAAAGTTTTTTAAAAAATTTTTATTAAATAAGACCTAGTGCTTAAAATTAATTACTAAAAAATATTTTTAATTAAATTAAATATGCACTAATCTTGTAAACGGTCCTTTAAATATTTTAACGATTTTATTTTTTCCCGATATTTCGCTTTTCTGTGGAAAGCTTCTTCAGGAAATTATTTTTTTTATATTTTACAAAAACAAAAAATTATAACAATTTGAAAAGAAAAATTTTTGAAAACATTTGACAAAACATATAAAATAATTTTTAATTAATTTAGCAACTCAATTCAAATTCAATTCAAATTTTATTAATCCATTCCTAAATTCTATACCTTATATCTAGATAATATAATTATAATTATGAGATGTATCTTATGGATACTTCAGCAATTAAAGCTATTGTAATTTTATATATGTAAATAAGTGAATTTCATTTTAATTTTGTTGTAGGCAAAAAGGATATAAAAACCTATATATGGAAAAAAAAAGAAAACAAAGAAAAACAAATTCAAACATAATTAGGAAAAAAGAATGCTTAAAAACTGATTTTTTAATAACAATCAATTATAAAACAAAAATGTTTCCTATTTCGTAAATATAAAAAGTTTACAAATATATATGTATTATGCTAATTCATAACACTCGCGGATTCTACGATATCGAGAGAATAAAATCTTTTGAAAATGTTTATTATTAATCTGCTAATAAAATCTGGAAATAGCTCGTATTGTGTTACATCATGAAGAAGCGGAGTATGGAACCTCCAGTGTAGAAAATGTATTATCTTTAGGCATTTGTTTTGGATGATTTGGAACTTCTTTAGATGTGTCCTTGCAGCACGATACCAGATTGGTGATGCAAAGCACATTATTGGTCGAATAACGGCTTTGTAAGTGAGATTTTTATTTTTCAGGCTTAGAACTGACCTCCTGTTCAAGAAGGGGCAAAGACTTCTGAATGCTTTCAACGCTTTTTGACAGCATGATATTATATGTTTTTCAAAAGTGAGTTTCTTGTCTAAAGTAACTCCAAGATATATTACATTACCTACAATGCTGATATCAGTATCATCAAATTGCAGTTGTCTTGTTGGTAACCTCTTAGTCGATTTATTGAGTGGAAAAATAATTGCCTGTGTTTTGTTGCAATTTAGTTTTATTTTTTCACTTCTTATTTAATTTAGCAACTAAAATATTTGTAAACTTAATAAATATTTCGATTAATTATCTCAAAGAATACTAAAAATACTTTTCATTGCTGAGAAATACATCAAATTAAAGACCTCTGCAAAACACTTGTAGTTACCAAAAAGCTGAACTTTAAAACGTTACTATTTATTTTACCTTTTAACGCGCAAATATTACCACCACTAACACCACTACCACACACCACAATAGCACCTGCTGAAACTCCCACACAAATAGCAAAAAAAAAAATAAAACAAACAAATATATATCCACAATAAATTCTATTATAAACACAGAACTTATGCTATCATTATCCTCCATAATCCTGTTGTTATGAAAAAGAACACTAACAAAAAAGTAATAAATAGAACAAAAATAAATCAAGAACTAAGATTATTTATCAACAATTAAAAGTGTATTAACAAAAGTGATAATGAGGGTGATACATATTCAAAAATTTAACATAAAAAATAAGAACGAGTAGGAAGAATAGTGACATATTTACTGCTCAAAATTAAATCAAAATATTCAATAAATCGCTTTAAATTCAATTACAGCGGTTGGTGTAATTTTCATCAAAACAGGGGTTTTTGTAGTTTTTTTAGCACAGTGACATTAGTGACAAGCGAAGTCGTTATAAATAATAATTTAATTTAGGCAATTTTTAAAAAATTTAAAAATATCCCTAAAAACGAATGTAAAATTTTAAAAATCTCCACCTATAAAATACGGCGCTACTCTGTTCAAGTACTTATTAAGCAGCTCTTCTATCAATAGTCCAGTTTTAAATTATATTATTTTAAACATCGCCGGCTGAATAAAATCAGCTGTCAAACTTTTGTTTTTCTGGCATCTCGATAACTTGAAAGGCCTGGTTTCTTTCTCTCCTTTTTGTATCCGAAAATTATGAGAAAAACAGTAATTCTTACTTTCCCAAAATATATGATTGATATCGATAAAAATACCTAATAATTCACCACTGTTCGTAGTCATAATATAATCTATTCGTTAAGAACAGAACCACAAGACCTCGAATATAACAGTAGACAAGTGAATCAACAGTAAATAGTGTAAACATGTTGCATGATGTATATAAACAATCAAATGAACAAATATTTAAATATATACATACACACACACACACATTCTCACAAACAGTAGTACAAATTTTATAATCGTTTGTCAACTTAAATCGTTATAAAAAAAATTAAAAGCACACAATGTGGTAATGCCAAAATCGTGTTAATTCCTTAAAAAAAAAACAAACTAACGGCAACAACAAAAACAAACCTTTGATATAAAGGAAAAAATAAAACTTTATCTACATGTGGTAGAAAAATATTTGAAAGATGATGAGGGTTAGTGCGCAGACAAAACTATAAACCGCTGCAAAAAGTCTTGGAATTTACACAAAAATCTTTTATGCCAACAAAATAACATATTATTTCGAAAGGATATTACTTATCCTTTGACAATTATTATGTTTGCTTTGCTTCTTCCTAAGAACAAATTTTTAATTGAAATAAGAGGAAAATAAATGAAAATAATCGTATCAGAATTATTAAGAAAAAATCATAAAATAAAAGTTTGTTGTTGCTGTCTGTCCAACTCTCCGGCCGTCGGTTTGTCACAGCCCTCTATATCTGAAACCGTAATAGGCAGACCCTAAAAGTTAAAGCTAAAGGATGCTTTTCATAGAGGTATAGAACTTAAAAAAAGGTTGCCTTTTTTAATTGGCACTTTAACGTAAATAGATTGACTTCTAAACAACGCTTCCGACTTGTGCAAATTTATTTTGAAAATCATGGTTGTGTTTGAAATACCCGATACCGATTTTATAAGCGAATTTTGTTTAACCATGAAGCTCTCTTTTGTTTGAATGAATACATAAGTAAACAAAATCGTTGTATTTGGTATGACGATAACTCTCAAGTATATGGTGAGGCACCGTTGCTTCTATACCTCTATAAAAACATCCTATATATATGCACTTTAACAGCAAAAAAAAGGAACAAAATTTTTTTTAAGGGTGCCCCAATATTGACGTTCGTACATTATGGGTCGAAAATGCAAATTTAATTTTTTTTATACGCGCCATGAGAATAAATACAAAAATTTTAATTTTTAACAAAAACAAAACAAAGGGTGTGCCTATAGTATCATTAATTCAACTTATCTGGCTTTTGAGCTTCAACGATAATAGGCAAATTTTTAGAATTTACAAAAAGGATCAAAAAATACGTCCGCTCGAAAATTAAGTGAGAATAACAAATTTCAAAATTAAAAGGTGTTTTCATTGTAGTCATAATTTTGACATATATGGCCTTAAATTTTTAACGATAAATAATGGAACTGCATTAATTGCAGAATATAATAAAATATGTCCCTAAAAATTTTGCAAAATTATAGAAAATTTGCTAACAGGTAAATTAATTAAAAAATATGAAAATATAAAAATATCACAGAAATTCGACAAAAATTTGAAATTTAAAAACTATTTTTAAATTATAACTTAATGAATAATTTTAAATCTCGCTTGAGTTAATGTATATCTAAATTTATTAATGACTTAAAAATTGTTTACAAATGTTTGTGCAAATTTTTAAAGAAAGCAGAGATTTTATGGGATTTGAACTTCTAACTCATTATTTGCTTCGCAACCAAGAAAACATCTTAGCCAGTGCAGCCACTAAATTTACTTATGACTTAAAAATTGTTTACAAATGTTTGTGTTAATTTTTAAAGAAAGCAGAGATTTTATGGGATTTGAACTTATAACTCATTATATGCTTCGCAACCAAGAAAACATCTTAGCCCGTGCAGCCACTAAATTTATCAATGACTAAAAAATTGTTTACAAATGTTTGTGTTAATTTTTAAAGAAAGCAGAGATTTTATGGGATTTGAACTTATAACTCATTATTTGTTTTACAACCAAGAAAACATCAGTGCAGCCACTGCGTAAGTCAGCTATCTTATTTTTGCTTCTATTTTACAATATATACCCCATTTACTAGTGGTGGAATGTACCAACTTATGCTGCTTTATTTATGGCAGACAATTTGTGACACAGATTAACGTCAGTATCTCGAAGTATAGCTGTAACCTGACGGTGGTGTTACCACTGAGTCAATTCTATGCATCTACCAACGCTTACAGGGTGCGTAATATACCTCACGTAGCAATTTTAGAAGCACAGCAACCAGCCCCGCGCCTTGATTCAAATCACTATCTACAAATCCGTCGCCCTTAGAAAGCGATACACATGAAATAAAGAAAGTTTTTTTTTTTGTTAAAGAGAAGTAGCACTTCAAGCAACAATGCCTTATTAGTCTTAAAGAGATGAGAAATGTGGTGAAAGTAGAAGGATAGCTATCGGAAATAGAAAGAACAGCACATGCTCATCACTGAGCAGCCCCACCGACCGTCAATTTTTATTTTATTTAATTTTTTTGTTTTTTAGTGAAAACAGCCAAGGTCTTTGTTGGAAATCGAACCCACAACCCCCAGACTGATAAGCTAGTGCCTACTAGCCTACAAGGAGAAAAATTAGATTTAAATCACACTGATAACATTGTAACGACAAATGTCACGTCGCTCGTTTTTGGCCACAAGGAAGGATGTAGCGTCGATAGTTCTCTAGTTTCTCACATTGTATTTACCATTGGAATTGATCTCTTTCTTTTAGTTATAAGCACTCTTTTTTTATTATTATTATCATACTTTAGATTGGTGTTGAATTTATTTGTTACTCAACTTAAGTTGATTTAATATTTTTTAATATTTGAGACGGGCAGTTGTGTGGTAGCAGCCAAGAAGGTAAGAACACCTATTGGAAGCAACAATAAGGGTTCAGTCAGGAAATAAATGCTGGCATCAGTGTAGGGACACCACTCTGATACCGCCATTCATTCCTACCTTCTTGGGCGGCTGCGGAAATCGAGGAAAGAACAGAGTCAGCTTGGATACAATAACCAGGGACTCTCGGCTTTCCACGATTGACAGCGGGCGAATTCCGACTAGGATACGTAGATTTTAAGGAGTAGTGTGTTTTGCTAATAGAAATAAGCGGAAAGAAAACTGTAATTAAAATTAAAAAAAAAATAAAAGGTTTTACCTAAGTATTTAAAAGCAGTTTAAAACATTGAAAAGAAAGTCGAATTACAGGAGCCAGTATCCGAGTAAACACGCACAACTAGGGGTTGGTGGTTCTGGTCAGCTTGGGCACAACAGTCAGACCCACAACACACTGAAGGCTACGCGTGGGAGTACTGCAGTTAAGGGAGCGACGTTGAATCTGGTCAGCTTGGACACAACAATCAGGTGCACCGTCCCCCCCCCCCCCCCCCCCTCCTTGAGATTGGCAGTCAGCGAGTCGGACTTGTTTCCTTCCCTCCAGGGAAATTTAGATAAAAAGAATAGACTTCGACACTGGCCACCGCTGAGCTACCCCAGCAAACCAGCGGAAACTTGTCGTTACAACATTATTTCTCGAAAGTCCAATAACCAGTACAGATACTGGTACACGTGGCACCAGTTGCTAAGTCATTGATCGTATTTCGATTGACCAATTCTTCCAGATACATGCTTCTACTATTCCGGGCGACTGGTGCCACGTTTTACGTCCAGAAGCATGTGTAGAGGTGAAAAAGTGTCCATCAAGACGGCGTGCCTCCGCCGGGATTTTTACTGCAAACAATATAATATTTTTAAAGGACAACAGAACTGCTACTGCTGCCATACTCTTGTGATCATCTACCTAATGTTAATGTTTGATGGAAAAATCTATTTTATATTTTAAATTATTTTAATAACATTTTTAGTTTTTTTTTTACCATCACCGTCTGTTGAAAAGACTGATATTCCATTTTAATTTTAAATGAATCGTACTTAATGTTAAAACATAAACATAAATTCCCAAAATGATTTTCATAAAATGTTTTTAAAATATTTCATGCACATTTTTTGTTGCATTCAGTATTAATAAATGGTGCAACATTTTAATGCCATATTTACACTTTCTCAAGTATTAAGGCAAACGCACACACTAACATTACACCCACACAGTTATGTAAAAGAGATACTGAACAAGGGAAACATACATATATGCAAACACATATGCATCCTTTTTGCATACGCTCACTTTATTTTTATAAATTAATATTCCTGAACTTATATAGAACATTATGGCCAACATGCCATAAATAGTTGCCTGATTTTTTTGTTTGTCTTCACTTTAACATGATTCATATTGTTATTTATAGCCATAAATATTGTTGTTTGCTTTTTTTTTTGTATTGTATAAGTTTAATAGCTGTGTGTTTGTGTGCCCTTTTTATTTTCATAATTATTTTAACATGTTTCCATATTTTATTTTTCGATGCCAGTTACATCCTGCCTTAATGGGCGGTTATTGAGTGTTTGGAATTAATGTTGTGGCAAAAGAGCGTGTGATTAAAATAATTTTTGTAGTTAAATTTTAACAATCATAGGGTTCTATTTTGGTGATTGATTCAGATTGTGATACAGATTAACGTCAGTACATAGCTACCATAGCTAGCACGTTAGTCTTCGAACGATCTCACCAATAAAATGTTCAAGGATACTGGTTCCCGTGGTACCAGTTTGTAACTCACAGGTCAGATCGCGAGTGTCCAAGATTCGAATCAATACGGTTTTCGTAAAGCCGTAGTCAATATAGTAAATTATATATGTGATAGTTTGGATAGAAGTTTCAATGGGGTCGCAGGTTTATTTTATGATTTCTCTAAAGTTTTTGACCTGGTTGACCACTTAGTATTAATTAAAATGTTGGAGTTTTATGGTGGTAGAGGATGTAATTTACAACTATTTACAAGTTATTTATCAAACCGAAAGCAATATGTCCAGATAATTAGTTCAGAGAGTCCATTAGTAAGTGTCGAACTTGGAGTTCCTCAGGCAAGTGTATTAGGGCCTTTGTTGTTCAATATATATCTTAATGATATTGCTAATCTGGGTTTAAATGGCAAAATGTTTATCTATGCAGATGACTTATGTTTGCGCTACCCTTACAAAGGAGACTTAGTTTTAATAATGAATGTTGAAAGGGATGCAGCTCTTATTTTAGAGTTTGCAAGATTAAACAAATCAGTGTTGAACCTAAATAAAACAAAATTTATGAGATTTAGGCCTCAACCAAATCGCAAATTTCAGAATTGCTGAAGTAGAGTCAATCAAGTATTTAGGAACTCATCTTCAGAACAACTTGGGTTGGCAAAACCAAATTAAATATGTTCGTTCGAAAATATCACCGGCTCAAGGTATCCTCTATAAGCTAAGATATAGACTAAATGCAAATACTAAGCTTTTAATTTTTCAAGCTCTTGTTCAAAGTCACCTTTATTACCTTACACTTGTCTATGGTTATAAGAAAAACAGTGATTTAAAATCTCTTCAAATTATCCAGAACAAATCCCTCAAAGCTGTATTTAATTTACACAACCGGCACTCCACTTTGTTACTCTACAAAGAAGTTGCCAAAAATGTATTACCAATTTATAAACAAAAACTCTTAATATATGTTTTTAAAGTGTTATATGGAGCAGGCCACCATACAATTCGTTTTAACAAAAAACAAACCGTTTTTAACACACGAAACAATTCAAATCTAAGAAATGCTTTGGAATACAACAATTTGCCACAGTACTTAAAAGAAAATATGTCAATATCTTCTTTTAAAAACCTTTGAAAAGTTTATTTGTTAAATAATATGGATATGCTTTTAATGTAAATTCATTACACATAATAGTTATAATTTTTTTAACTTTTTTTAATATTTTTAGTAATTAATAATTAGGTTAATAATTAATAAAATAAAAAGAAAAGAAAAGATCAAGAAATAGCAAGAACAAAATTAACTACAATTGTAGATAATCATTTGAACAAAATGATATTGACAAACAGAGATAGGTTCATTTTAGATAAAGTTAAAGAAACTGAAAGGTTTTTGAAAAATAATAAAGATTTATTAATTTTAAAAGCAGATAAAGGTAACACTACTGTAGCTTTAAATAAAACTGACTATAACGTGCGGATTGACAATATTGTAGGAGATATAACTAAGTACTACCAAACTGCAGAAGATTAATAATGATATAGTAGAAGAACTTTTCAAACTTAAAATTATCAATATTACAGAAAGAAATAAGCTTAAAACTAATATTGCTATTGCACCTAGGTTATATGGACTGCCAAAAATTCACAAAGAGGAATATCCTTTAAGGCCAATTTGGTCATTTGTTAACTCACCATCTTATGAATTATGTAAATATGTTACTAATATATTGAAGAAGATCACTGAGGGTTCTAAGTATACTATAAAAGATTCAATTGAATTTAAAGAAAAAATTAAAAACCTTCATGTGCAGGATTATGAAAAATTAATTTCTTTTGATGTAGTATCGTTATTTCCAAGTATTTCTGTTGATTTGGCGATCAACACAATACAACAGAAATGGGATGTTTTGGAAAATTTTACAAAGATAGAGAAAGGTTTATTTTTTTGTATTCTTAAGTTTTGTATAGAAGAGAATAGATATTTTCAGTATAATGAAAAGATATATATCCAGCAAAAAGGACTTCCGATGGGCTCTCCACCTTCTCCAATTGTGGCAGATATTGTTATGGAAAAATTGTTAGATAATGTTATTGAAAAATTAAATGTAAAACCAAAAATTATGACAAAATATGTAGATGATTTGTTTTGTATTATATCTGAATCTGCCATTAACGAAATGTTAGAAACATTAAATGAATTTTACCCTTCCATAAAATTTACAACTGAAAGGGAATGTGATGCGAAACTTCCATATTTAGACACTTTAATAATAAGAAGAAGTAAAGAATTAGTTATAGATGGGTACCAAAAACCAACTGCTTCAGGTAGAATTATTAATTATTATTCTAAACAAAATAAAAGAATTATTATTAACACGGCCAATAATTTAATAGAGAGAATTTTAACAATTAGTGACAAAGAATTCCATAGAAAGAATAAAGAAAAGATTAGAAATATTTTAACTGAGAACAATATTCCATTACGATTAACTAATAGGTTAATTAATCAATTTAATAATAGGAGGAAAAGAGTTATAAGTAGTGGAACGGAACCCAAAATATATAAATCGATAACTTATATACCAGTTTTGTCTGAAAGAATAGAGAATTCAAAAATTTATGATACAAATAAATACAAAATGGCATATAAGAATACAAATACATTAAATAGGTTGTTTAGTAAAACTAAGGATAAAATTCAAAAATTAAATATATCCAATGTAGTGTACAAAATTCCTTGTAACGGTAATGATAAGGAGGATTGTAATAAGGTTTATGTAGGCACAACAAAAAATAAATTGAAAACTAGAATCGCAGGACATAGGTCAGACCAGAAATACAGAAATAATATAAGTTTACAAAAAACAGCATTATCTTCGCATTGCTCTAAAGTTAATCACAATCCTAATTTTGAAAATGTTTCAATTTTAAATTTAGAAAATAATTATAAACGTCATTATATGTTGGAAATGTTACAAATAATTCAAATACCATTAACCAAAAGAATAAATTCTAAAGCAGATACGGAAAATGTTGCACAAAATTATAGACATTTAGTGCTTAAAACTATAAAACAAAACTCTGTATCTGCATAATATTAATAATTAATATATTAATTTTTTGTAACGTTTGCTCATTAAATTTATGTTTTAGAATATACGTGTAAGATACTATTGTTTTGTAAATGTGTTATGTATTTTAAAAATTGTTTTTCGTTTAAAAATTTTTTAATGTTGAAAATTTGTTTGTTTGTATGTAAAACAAAAAAATTTTTCAATTTGTCGTTTTTTATTGTTTTTGTTTGTTTTGTTTTTTGAAAAATTTTTGGATTATTTTTAATTCAAAAAATTTTTTCAATTTGTTTGTTCATTATTTTTGTTTTTCCTGATGATGCCAACCAACGGTGTGGCGAAATATCTAAAAAAATAAAGTTTTTTAAAAATTTTTTATTAAATAATGACCTAGTGCTTAAAATTAATTACTAAAAAAGTAAATTCATTACATTATAATGTATTGCTTTGTATTTACATACCTACATACGTACAAATTTATTAAAAATTATTTTTAATTAGTGTGCCTTAATTATCAAAAAATTCTAATTAAATTCAATATTGCCAAGCCTGTCTCAAATAAAGCTCTAGTGGCACTGAGACCATTAATTAATCATTATGTTATGTAACTATAAATATGTGAAATTTTAATAAATACAAAAAAAAAATTTTTGTGCAATTTTAGGCCCCTGTGTCGCCTTTTATCCCTAAAAGCCCACTATGACCAGATGAGGTGTTCACCAAGACTGCGTGCCTCCGTTCAGTGAAATTTTTCAGTATAGAGTTTTCACCGCTATAATAACCTTCTGTAACGCAGACTTCGTCCCGATAATACTACCAGCATATCAGCTATAGGCAGTGGGATTTACTGAGGTTTCACTCTAGAAGCGTCCAAAATTTGTTTGCTAAAAATGAGCCTAATATGTGAACACAATTTCGCAATAAGACTCCAACTGCTTAAGGGTTTAATCGGCAGAAGAACGACACAAATCATATGGCGGCTTAAATTCCTGCAGCAGCCAGATCTTATGCTAGTGTAATTACAAGATTACAAGATCTTTCCGCAAAATATTCTATACAATGGATGGACCCGATTCATGATTGGTGAATGATTAAATGAAATGAATCATCTTCCTTTATATTTTCGTTTACTTACAATATTCTCTGCCGTCGCCGATTCCTTCAACGCATTGATATTGTTGTATCATGTGGAAAGTATATGACGATGAAATCTACAGCTCAATATTTCCATGCTCTGATGACTGATTATGTGGTCCCTACAGATCTCAAATTTGTCCTAAAGTTAAGTAAATTGATGACTTATTCTTAAAGTTAATTTAGATAATTTGACAATACTGCCCAAGCGTCAATACAATCATGATGATTTAATAAACTGTACTGTTCGTAAATGCCAACATGTAAGTGCAGCCTGACAGTAAGTTCGTTTGCAGGTTAATGCTTTCGTAAGTTCCAAAGGGGTTATAAAAATATCTAATATGATTCTTCTAGCCACCGCTTGCCTATCGACTTAAACATTTAAAAAATCACTTTAATTTCATTGCAACACAAACACTTAAAAAATCACCCAACATATTTAAATAATTGAATATTATACACTAAATTTTCCCCATATTTATTCACATCGACTGACAACACATTTACGAGTATTGTAACGAAATTAAAAATTTATATTTTCTTAAGTTTACTTCATTCGAAAAAATTTCAAGTACACTGCCTTCAACTTTTTTCCAGCTCAACAGTTGTTTACAATCACAATTTTAGAGAAATTGTTTTTTCCTGTGTTCACTGTTATGTCTATCAACTTTTTAAACACCGCACCTAAAAGTCAACAGAGTTTTGAAAAGCTGAACATGTTTTTAGTTAAACACAAGTGGCTAAAAATGTTTTTGGCAAACCAAATTATAAGAGTCAGTCGAAGGCCATGTTAAAGTTAAAGTATTGACCGAATGTATAGTTGTACGTTCATATGTTGCTTTAATAAGTGTATGTCCTGTCTAACGGAAATGTTAGTTTGTTGTCTACATGATGTTGCTGTTTGTACAGAACATCATTAAGGAACAAATGAGTTTGTTGCCTGTACATTTTTCTTTTCCTTCTTTAACAAGAAGAATTCTATTTTTTCTTTGTTGTTGGCAAACTGGCAACAAATTAATGAAGGAAGTACATCATTTTCACATATTGAAGAGTAAATTTGTTAACACTTTAAGTGAATTTAATGTAATTTATTATGGCCAACAAGGAAAGAATAATAGATTAGAGCCAAAAAAAATATTTTGTTACAACTACAGGAATTAAATATAAATAATTTTTTTTCGGTTTTGCTTGATAATGTACTGCATTAAGCTTGACTAGACGACATAAAAAAAATTAAGTTAAAAATTCAATTTCTTTACAACTAACAACAAAATTATCCACTAAAAAAATAAAATAAAAAATTTGTTTCACAAAAAACATTTTTCGAAGGATAAAAAGGAAACCCTATTGTTTTCACTAAAATAAAATTCCCACCGCCACAGTCTTGTGTTTTTCAACCGTAAAAGTCTAACAATAAATATCTGTGTAATATTTTCCTTAGAGATTTCTAATTTCAGCAGTGAAATGTGTACCTTTGTAATTTCAAAACTTCAGGACAGAATAAGGAATTTGTTTAACTGCGAAAAGTTAATAATGTCGATTTGGACGACATATGGCATAACTATCATAACATTGTGTCAATAAAAGCAAATATTGTATTTTGGAAGGTAAACATATGTGATTGCAATTCAGTATTTTCTAGATACCAAAGTGTGCACAAACTGTTTTTCAATCGCTATAATAATGTCAAATTTTGTGCCTAAAAAGTATGATATGTGAGGAGGTCTGATAACTCTCTTTCAGTTAAAGAAAATGGTTGCTGAAAGTTATCGGTTGAAAAGAAGCTTACGATTATTATGCACCAACTCAAAAACTTATGAACCTAGATGTGCGTGATTCAAAAGGGATGATTTCCAGAAGACAAGAAGAGTCCTGGTCAACGGAAAAAGTTTGAAGATGAGGAATTAGAAGCATTAGTCGACGAAGATTGTTGTCAAACACGATATCATTGGGAGTTACATAACAAGCCATTTTCCTACGTTTGAAAGCAAGGAAGTTAAATCCCATATGAATTATCGCCTAGAGACGTCGAAGGAGAATTTTTCATGCCGGAAATGATACTAAAATGTTACAAAATTAAGACATTTTTGTATTGCATTGTTACTGGTATTGAAAAATGTATTTCTCCAAACACAAAGCCTGGCCAACCAGCCAAATCAAAGTCGGAGCTGAATATCCATGACGCCAAGGTAATGCTCTATAGGGTGTTTTGCATTATGAGCTGTTAAAATCGGGTCAGATGATCACAGACAACCAACACCGAAGACAATTGATGCATTTGATGAAGCAATTAATGAAAAACAACCAGAATATTCGACTAGATATGAAACCATAATCTTCCATCATGCCAAAGGTCGATCACATGTTGCAAGACCGTTAAAAATTATATGGAAAAGAGTCGATGGGAAGTTTTTCCTAACCCGTTTTATAGCTCTGACCTTGGCACTTCTGCCTAACATTTCATTTGTTCGATGCAGAAAGCCTTTACTAAAATACGCTTCATTTCAAAACAAGGTATCAGAATTTGGCTTGATTTATTCTATACTTCAAAACCGGAGCAGTTTTTTTTGGCGTGAAATCCATATGCTATCAGAAATATAAGAAAATAGTAGTGGTTAACTATGGCACTATGTGGCCAGTATTTTAAATAACGTGTCAACTAATTTTTTTATTATAACAAAATGCATTTTTCAAGCAAAAAATCGACATTATTAACTTGTACATCCATTATTTTTATTATTAAATGCATAATCATAAAAAGAAATTCTGATGTTCCTTATCTGATGTTATTATGAAAAGGCAACATTTCACTTTTTCTTAAACCCATTGTCTGGAAAAGCACTTTTTTAGATAAAAATCAATAAATAATTCTTCAAACTTTCACCGTAAAATCAAAGCCCTCGACACATTATGCCCAAAGAAAGCGACTAAAAATATGATTGCATGTCAATATATACGTATGTGCGTACATATATGTAAAATAGACTAAACAAATTAACACAATCTATCCCAAATACTTAAATTTTAAAGCCACAAATTTTGCCTCAAAAGTGTTGTCATTGTCGGCTTACATTTGGTTTTTGTGTTCTAAATCAAATAGCAAACAATTTCCTTTAAGCAAAATAAAAAAAAAACAAGACAAAACAAGCAACAAACCAAGTAACAAACATCTAAAATAACAAACACACACAGAAGAGTAAATTTAAAAAAAAAATGCAATTGAAGTGCATTTTTATCTAACAAAAGTTACAAGGGCCACAAAACCTAAAATACATTTACATGCGAGTAAGTAGTAGAAGTACAAACCAATTAAAGCTATTTGGAAATTGTTTGAAAATTCTTTACAAACAAAACAGTAACAAAAATGTGTTTGTGTTTGTCTAGAAGTGAGTTGTATATCGTAACGAGAAAATTGCATGTTTTCGAAAAGATAAAACAAATGCCTTTTGACTGCAAACCCCAACTTTGGTGTGGGAATATGAGAAAACATCATCGGCATCATCATCATTATTATGGCCCCATAATTTGTTTCACTGCGTATGCAATAAGAAAAAACTTTTTAGACCAAAGAATTTTCCCAGAGAGAGAACGGCAGGTTCATAGAAATCACATGATTCATTTTGCTAAAATTTTGGACTTCTCTCAAGTCGGTTTTCTAGGGGATTCCAAAAAAAAAACAAGCCTAGAAACAAAGTCAAGGCCAACCATAATGTGGTGGTCGGTCGTACTACTCTACAGGCACACACTTGCAGTTGGTTACTAATGTGACCAAATAAGAGTGTAGGAAATAAAGTGTATAGATAAATTTTCTTCAAGCCTCAAGTTTGTTTGTGGTAAGTCCATGATAACAATAATAACAACAACACGTAAAATAAATAAAATGCTTAACACAACAACATTATCGTCAAGCCTATCATAAACACCATTTTTTGTTTTTCAAAAAGCAAGTGTGCAAATGAATGTAACACAAATGTGAACATACGAGAGTCGTTAGTTTACAAAAAAATAATCTCAAAAATATTTTAATGCTTCTTCGGACATCCCACAAAATTGCTTGGTGAGTTAATATTTTTAAACTTTTTTACGAATTTAATGTACTCGCGTAAGAAAGGATCTTTTGCTGAAGCTCTTATTTGGTTAATTATCTTCCTTTGTACAAGGTAGACAGTTTATAAAGATTTTATTATCTGGTTTTCCACTATTTTATTAATCTTTAATAATAATTATAAATTACTTATTTACTGTTTTGTAAAATTTTTGTAAAACTATTTACAAATATTTTTTATTTTCTGGAATTTTCAAATTACATATGAATGGTTTCCAATGGAAACCCTTATGTAAAAATGATTGAAAATAAACAATGTTTTTTGTTGTTTTGATTTTGTTTATTGATTTTATAAAAAATTCTCATACAATCAGTTTGGCTTTGGATATAAAACTCTTAGGTTTTTCTATACAATATTGGGGTAAAATTCACTGATGAGCTACTTGAGCAATAGTGAAATTGCAATATGGATGTGCTCTCCCTCGCAGTAATACATTTCCAATATTTTTATTTTTATTGAATAAATGTTTTATGAGAATATCATAAAATGTTTATTTTTAATAAAAATTTTTGTAATAAATATTTCGTGAGAATATCATGAAATATTTATTTAAAGGAATCAAGCACGAGAAATTAAATTGCTTAATCTTTAACTAACATAATCATTTATTTCACTAAATTAATTTAATTATTAATTCATAAAGAAATTTGTAATTACATATGTAATTGGACCAATTAAAAATTTAATTAAATTAAACCTGAAATTTTCATGCCTTTTTAAAATTACTATTAATGAAAAAATAGTACTGCTTAAAATTTTTTACACAAAATGTGAATGAAGAAACTTTTTTGTAGAAATTTTACGTTTGATATTTTTTTTTTAGAATTATTATGGCTGACAAAACTTTTTATAGAAAACTTATTAAATTTTGTTTTTAATAATTGTGTATGATGAAGGTCATCATTTATAGAAAATTTATAATTTAAGAAAAATAAGAACATAATTTCTGTTTTTAAATTATATTTGATGAAATATAATTTAAATTAAATTGATGAGATTTGTTATAAAAAAATTGATCAATAAAATAAATTTTTTAGAAAAATTATGTTTGATGAAATTTATCATACTATGACTAATGAGATTATTTATAAAAAAAATAATTAATAATTTTTTTGAAAAATTATCACTCGTGAAAACTTTTATGGAAAAATTATTAAAAAATTTTTAGAAATATTATGAGCGATGAAATTTTTTTGTATTTAAAAAAAATTCAGTTTGATATTTTTAATAAAAAAATTTTGATTGATGATAATTTCTTGTAGAGCAATGCAGAGATAAAATTTTATTTAGAGAAATTAGGATTGATGAAATTCGTTTTTAGAAAATTTATCACTGATAATTTTTTGTTTTAGCAAATTTAGTATGACGAAACATTTTTTAAAAAAATTATTGATGAAAAATTGAGGAAAAAATTTGAGAAAATTTTTAGCTGATATAATTTTCTCTGAGGAAAATAGTAATTTAAGAATTATGACTAATAAATTTTTTTTATAGAAAAACTATGACGGATTAAGGATGTTTTTAGAATAATAGTGACTGATGGAATTTTTTTTTTTAACTTATATAATTTTTTATAAAAAGTAATATTACAAATGAAAAGTTCTTTAAAAAAATATGTCTGATGAAATTTTTCACTAGGAAAAGTATGAATTAAATTTTTTTTTGTTCAAATTATGCCTGACGATATTTTTTTTAAAAATTATGAATGATCACATTTTTTCAGAAATGAGTATTAAATTTATTTTTTTTTTTAGAAAAATTATGGCTAAAGATTACCTGGTCGGTTTAGGACTTCTACACTGTTTTAAATCTTAAGAATTAAAAAAAAGAAAATTTATCCTTAAGACTTTCAGAAAGAAAATAATTTTAATTTAATTTTATTTGCTTTGTAGTTAACTAAATTAGTAAAGATATGCGATGTTTTCATATATTTTTCGTAACTATATTTTCAATTCTTTTCCTCGTAATTTTCATTTTGTGTTTTTTTTCAGTTGAATGCAAAAAAAGTATTTTTACGCAAGTATTGATCGGAGGCATACAACGTGATTTAATAACAATTATGTCCGGTTTTCAAATAGTCTGTATTCGGCACCTTCGTTATATTATTTACATTTTAACTTAAAAAAATATATAAAAAAGATCGTTAAAAAGAAAAAAAGATATTTATTAAAGATAAATAAAAAAAGATCGTTTAATAAAAAAAACTATAAAAATTATCAAATTTATATTTTAAGAAAGAATTAAATTATAGCTTGTTTGGATCAAATATATATTTTATATATTTAAAACAGATTAGATTAGAACTTTATATTTTCGCACAGTATGTATCGATAGTGATCGATAAAGATAAATATTAAAATTAAAACGAAAAAGTGAATCAGTACTAACGTGATATGCACAGGGTTGTATTTAAATTATGTTGTACAGCGCTCCAATTTTAAAGTAAAATTTAAAAATCCAATATGGCCAATATAGTGTATGAGCTCTACTCGCATCTTGGCGGAATTATTTGTCAGGTGGGCATGTTGCCTTAAAAAATTTCACAAACAATATTATGTTATTTATATATTTTCCGCCAGTAAATGATATACTGTTGATATTTCCCGTCTTATTTGGCTGTTATTCTTTTTGTGTTAATGGCAAGCGCTTTCAATGTGAAAACGTCATTCTCAAGCCATAGTACAATTTGTACGAGTACTGGTACGAATGATGTTTTCACATCGATAACTCTCGCCGTTAACACAAAAGAACAACAGCCAGATAAGGCGGGAAATAACAAAAGTAATTCAAGATATTTCTACATATTTACAATAAATAATAATTAAAACTTAAAAGTTTTACTTGTACATTGGAGCATTAAAAATCTTTAAAAACTGATATTACTAGTGAACTAAAACCTGTGTCTAGTTACTAGATACTGCACTCCTTTTAACATTAAAATTAAAAATTTTAACTCCTATAGAAATATCTCTTACTTCCTGCTCCACCCTCATATACCTGAACTCTCATTTTCTTCAGAAATATTTTCTACAAGTTTAAGTTAATTTTTCGATTCAATTTTTTTGTTCTGCATCTTGTTTGCTGCTGCAGCTGCCTTTTTTTTCTACAGCTTAATCCGTTACCAAATTTCTAAGGGGTATCAATTGAGTTTTCATTTTGTGTGTGCACAAAGTTGGCCACTGCAACTTACATATAGGTGCACATACATATGCACCCTTACACACACAGTTATACACTTACTTAACTCGTCATGCAGACTATAGGATACAAAAACACAAATACTCTGATCAAAAAAAGTCTAGAAGGAAAATCAGACATAAAGACTTTCTTAATTTTAGGCTTTTATTATGTTGTTGATGCACTTGTTCCCAAATTGAAAGTGAGTAACAATCTTGTTTCCTGGCTTTTAAATGTTGCTTTAGATTCTCTTCTTCTAATTCTATTTGTTACATTTTTGTATGCATTTTGCGGATGTGTTTTTGTGGCCAATATTTGGTATTTAAGGTTTGCCAAAGGATCAGTTATAGGTTAAAAATTTCTTTCATCTACTCTTAAGAGTACTTTTTGTTGTTGGTTTTTTGTTTTTTTTTTTAATCTTTTAAACCACATACAAATTGTAAATGAATTGTTTTAAATTTAACACATGATTTGTTGTTTAACACTTTGTAGAGATTGTTTCCTTTAATTAAACTACAAAGTTGCTTGTTGGTTTTTTTTAAAGGATTTTCTTAAATGAAAATAATTCTATGTTAAAACACATAAAGAGAATAAGTTTGGCGGAAAGAAATTTGAAAATGACTTCTTCTTTTTCTCTGTTGGTTATAATGTGGCAAAATACTCATTAGCGAACATTTAATAGCCAGTTTCATAGGTAAAAAATAACTACATGTGCCTGAGATTTAATTAATCAAAATGGGATATATATATATATATATATATATATATATTGTTACGGATGCGTTTGGCTTAAGTTTTAAATGAAAATAATTAAACAACAAAGTAAACTACTAAGTATGCTGTTTACTAACGCACGGCAACAATAAATTTCTACTTACAAACTGCTTGAAAATTTTATACACACAAAACAACAACAATCAGGTATGCTGTTTACTAACTGCGCCGTTTTCTAAGAACACTGATGTACACAAGACAACAAAAACTATCTTAAAATAAATTCCAGGCAGAAACTTTATTAGCACAAAAACAAAAATACACACAGACATACAGGCGCCTATACATGGAATGAATAACATAACAACAACAAAATGTGATACAAAAGGAGTAGAAGTATCTTAATTTTTCTAGACCTCTAGTGGACAAATATGAAAAGGCAGCATCTGAGTTAGTAAGTTAGTTAAAAAATAAGTAAATTGTGAAGTAAAGACGTACATCTTAAGTAAATTGTTCTCTGGTGTCAACTTTGTGTAGTTAAAGTAAATAAACTTGTAATTACTTTAAAAACTCTAAAATCTGGTGTTATTTATTTTGCCATAAAGAACTCACAACAAAACGTTTATAAAAGCTATAAACGTAACAATATATATATTAAATAAAATAATAAAAGTATGTAAGAAAAATTTTCAAAGAATTTTTGGGATACCCTGAAGAGCTTACAAAAATCACAGGGTCGTAACAGTTGAAACGGGATGCTTGCACCTATTAAAGGTTTTGGTTGTTTTCAGATATGAATTCAAATAAATTTTTAATTGAATAAATTATATATTTAATAAAAAACAATAAATACAAAATTGTCCAATTAACTAAGTAATTGAACCAATTAATTATTTAATTAAAACCGAACACAAAATTATTAAGTGTAAAAACTTATTTTTTGCATGTGTTGCATGTGTTCAATATATAGAATGGAAGCTGAATTTTGCACAAAACGTAAAAAACGGTTGATCGCTTTTGGGAAGAAACCAAGAGGGACCGATAAAATTTTTTTATAAGAAGCCGCAAATGAGAAAAATTTATTTAATGTATGTGAAAATATTTCGCTACTTACGGAAATCAAGGAAAATATGAAATAAACATTTTTGTTACACTAAGAGAAAAATTTCATATTAAAAAAAATCGCTAAAAAAACATAAAAAAAAAATAATCAGAATAAAAATCGATGTTCCAATTCAAAAAGAGTTTCCCTGAACTTAAAGTTCAACAACGTTCACGTAGAGCCTAAACACTCTGTACGGAAAGTTTAGACAAAAAGACCCCTTTGCAGAGAGCTTTTCTCGAGCTATAAGCACAGAAAGCAAGGCTGGACGCGTTCTCTTTATAATTGTGAGCAAACTATTTGATAGAGCACATTTGGCGCTAGTGCTCTTTTCAATAATTTTAATTTTTTTTTATTTTAATTTTATCTATAATTAAAACTTAAATTTAATGTATAATTACAAAATTCGCAAGTCAGTTTTCTGTTTTAATTTTTTAATATAATTTTATTATTTATTAATTCTTAAAGAATTTCCAGACAATAATTTTGTTTTGAGGTTAGGTTCGCTTATTTAGCAAAATAAATTTGTAAAAATAATTTTTTAACAAACATTTGCTCGAAATTTATTATAAGTTTAATTACTATTTTAATTGATTTTATTAATTTTTTGTCAAAAAGTTTTTCACATCATTATATCGCACCCTAAATACAAAAGGGTCACAACTCAGAATACTAAAAAATTTTCGCAAATCATCGTGCGGAAGCATTACACTTAACACAAAAATAGACATAACTGTATTTTTCCAGTTAAAGAAGACAGTGATGTGACAGAAATTTAGGCAGTTGTTAGAGATGTGTATTCTGAATTAATTTACGGAAAAAAATCAGTTCTGGAAAATTTTGAGTTGTGACCCTTGTGTATTTCGGGTGCGATATATGTTCTATGATTTTTATTTATAACAGTAATTAATACGAATTTTAGTTATTTCTGTGGAAATGAATAGAAAATATTATCTGCATTTCTAAAGAACATTTTATTCAACGTAGCAAAGTGTTGGGTTCCAGGCAGCTTACTATATCGACCTCCACTGTACACATTAAAATTATTTCCGGCAACAATGACATTCGGCGCTCACAGAGAATAAAAAATAAAACAAGAGTTTAAGCAATTATGGTTCATTAAAAATGTTTCACCAATAACAACAACAGCAACAACAACAAAAACAACATTTGAGTTTAGGCCGTAACAAAATTACAAACCAATTTAAATTAATTGATATTTGAGCATGAACTTGTTCTATCATTTACGTTACCTCTTTAACCAGTTCTCTCGTTTTGTGTGTGTGTCTTTGATAAGTTGGTGTCAGGTTGTTGTAATATGTTATTTTTAGTTTTTTATTTAACAGTTGAGCCATTGAGATATGTGAGTAGACAGATAGACAGAAAGACAGACAGATCTACAAGCGTTCAGTGGTGGTTTTATATCGTTTTGTTAACATCATACATTTGGTCTGGCCAAAGCAATAACCACTATTTTTGGTTTAAGACAAAAGAAATTGTTTGGCTTAAACTAACATGTGTTATACGGTTTTTTTATAAAATTTAATAATGGCTTTTATTTTGTATGAGAGTGAGTGTCGCTTTTTTTTTAAACATGTGAACAAGAAAAAATTTTGTTTTGTTATTAATTTTCATACTAGAATTTGTTGCTTTGTGATGGGTTAATTAATACTAAATGGTTTTCTTTAAAATGTCAAGTTATATTGATATATTTCAATTTTTATAGTTTTCGGAAATTATTAACAATAAATATTATTTTTATAGTCATTCAAATTTTCCTAATGATAGTGCACACCATATGCTGCTATGACTTAATCAGGTGAGGAACAAAATTTGTTCCTCAAATTTTTTTAGAAAAATAGAAGGACTAAACGTATATCCGGTGTGTTTCTAAAAAAGATATATGGAAAATGTTTATAAATAAAAAATTATTAATCTTAGTAGTGGTCTTTTTTAAATAAATTTAACACTATATTTTTTCAATTTAAATAAAAAATAATTTCCTGAAGAAGCTTTCCACAGGAAAGCGAAATATTGAAAAAATATAGTTTTAAATTTATTTAAAAAATATACTAAGCACTAAGTCATTATTTAATAAAAAATGTTTAAAAAACTTTATTTTTTATTATTTTTTCAATATTACCAATGGTTTGGCGAAATATTGAAGATATAATAAAAAATAAAGTTTTTTAAACATTTTTTATTAAATAATGACCTAGTGCTTAATAATTAACTATTAAAAAAATATTAAAAGGTCAAATAACTATAATTATTATAAAGATTAATAAATTTTTATTTAAAAAAAAGAGATCGAATAAAATTAATAATCAAAAAATGTTCATAGAAAATTAACAAAAAATTAATAATTTTTAACACACATTTCAATACAGGCAACTTTAACGTTACGTGAAATGTCGTAGTGATAAGAAAATTCACTTCAATGCAATTCCTATAAGTGCGTGATTTGATTTACATCTGCACCGACTATATAGTCATAATCAGATGGTGGTCAAACCAGTTGAATGATTGGACATCACCCACGCCCTAGAAGGCCATCGAATACGTATATCCTCCGGTCACTTCTAGTAGCAATTTCAAAAGCTCGAAGTAGGTCGCAGCCTTCACTCCTTGCTAAAGAGTTGGAGATTTTCCAACTCCTGATCCAGAACGCATGAAGCTCTTTTTTATCAAGAACACGACAGCATTCATACTTACTGAACCTAAACAATTCATTGTGTTAATTTAAATGATCCGACCCACAAACTCTCACGAGGTTCCGAAACCACAACCACCACGATACTCCGATATAGGGCCAACCTCAATAATCAGCCAGAGAACAGCTAAATGTCTAAAGATACAAATAGTGAACTCTGCGGGTCACTGATTCCCGTGGAAATATGTGGAATGTCCAGATGGCTCCTACTAGCCTTGAAGGGGCCTGGGCTCCCTTTTACCCCAAAGACACAAGTCTAAATGGAATAGTAGGTTCCAAAAAGACTATCATGTGCCCCCGGGGGGAGCAATTCCTATAAGGGAAGAAAATAAAACAATAATTGAATATTAAATGGATCTAGTTTTCTGGCATTTAATGTAACAGATATTAATTGTTTTTTGTTAGCCGTGTAAGAAACCCACAAAAATTATAGAAAATTCTATACCAAAATTCAGTCAGATCGAAATTAATTGAATTAAAGACAACCCCAAGTCTGTAAAATTATGAAGACATTTAAGTCATGCTTCTAAATAGAATGTTTGTGATAACCAGATCATGTATTAAATGCCTATAGCCTAAAATAAGTGAAATAATTTTGTAGCTTTACCAGGTCAAAAGGTACTAAGGCACTCATGTGTATTTTTACTAGAACAAACACATTTTCCATTTCAAACATGTCAATGAATGAAACACTCAAAATTTTTCCAGCATAAAAATTTTCATAAAAAAACAAAGTAAAAGAAAATTCTATCTCAAGGAGAAAAACAATTTAAGAAAACTAAATGTGAACTCAAGTTTCCTAATATTTTTTTTCAATATTGTCTTAATTTTACAATAACTGTCCAAATAACTTAAAATTTAGTAACGCCTTCTCCTTTTCGTTTGATCAAAGAAACTAAAATATTAAATGGATCTTTTATTTGAAAATCTCCACAGTCTAAACATAATAATTTACACCAATCAATTTGGCTACACCGGTGATTTTATTTGATCTTTATTTTAACCGCTTACAATTGCTTTAAAACATCGATTCTTTTGATTTAATTTTGTGGAGAGCTCTACAATACCATACAAAATTTTGTAATTAAAAAATATTATGGTTTTACTCATAATGTTTGAGGTTACCACCCACAGTTTGAAATTTGATATTTTATATCCATTTTTTTTATTTTATTATAAATAAAAAAAATTATTAAAGAGGTTTTAATAGCTGCTCTCTCCTATCAAAGACTTGCTACAAACTAAATTTTAATAAAAAAATTTTTAAGCAGCTGATTTCGTTTTACTCATGATGTTCTTTTAACCCTTATCTTCAAAAGATATATTTTATATATTTACTTTTATTACTGCATGCAATTCGATTGTCGACATCTCCTAGCAGATATCATGATGAGAGACATGATTTTTAAATTGTCTTTGAAATACATAAAGCTACACGAATATACAACAAAAATACCAGATTGATTTGACCATACTTTAAGATTAAATTATTATATTATTTGGTTAAATTCAAAACATTCTATATTCAATAATGGTAATAATTTTGTTAAGCAAACAATAATTATAGTTATTTGACCTTTTAAAAAACTTGTTGGTTGGTAAGTGATAAACTTCTACATCGCTCCACAGATCGTGATTAAACTTGACATGTATGAGTAATTTCTTATAGAAAATGTTTTTTCTGTAACTCGACACTAGATGGCGCTGTAAAACAATTATATAAAGCACTTTTCTATGACGCTGCGCACGTCTAAGTTCATTAATTCTGATTCTGTCAAAACATTGGGACAGCAGCGATACAGCAACCTACTTTTTTCGTTGGCTTTACAATAATACTGATTTCGACGGTAGTAGAAAATAATTAGTGATTTTTACTGCCCTCAATAATAAAAAATTGTGATTGTGACTTTGACAGTGATTAGTTGTTGGTGAGTCAATTTGAAATAGAAAAGCACTTCCATTCAAATTGTTTTCAGTGCTGGACGTCACATATCTTCGTTTGTTTATAGGCGTTGCATCACACAAAATTAAACAATTGAGTTTTATACGATCGCTATAGTGTAAAACTGATTACGACGGTAGTAGAAAATAATTAGTAATTTTTACTGTCCTCAGCTATAAAAAAATTGAGATTGTGATTTTGACAGCGATTAGTTAATGGTGAGTCAATTTGAAATGGATACTGGACGTCATAGTGCATATTTTTGTCTTTTTCATAGGCGCTGTTTCATACAAAATTAAACAATTGAATTTTATGCGATCGCTACAACATGACAGTGGAAGTAGTAAGTAATTTTAAAATCAAATCCTCCTTTCCTCACGAATTGTCCGGTGCAGTGATTGTCTCAGTCAATTCTGCGTGCGTGCACATGACTGCTGGGCGGGTGTTGACTGTGAACACTCATATGGAAATTTGAACATGAACAAATTATTTTATCTTGCATTGACTACGAATACCCATATGGAAATTTAAGAATAAAAAAATATTTTTTTCGCTGCGAATACCCACATTGAAATAATACCTACGCCAAAAATATGAAGTTTTTTACTTGGCAGCCAAATATGTTAGAGCGATTGCATATGTATTTTGTTTCATTGTAGGTTATTACCTTCTATCTTCGGACGACTCATTTGTCACCAAACGTTGAATTCCAAGACGTTTTTGAAATGTCACGAAAAAAAAACATCATTGGAAGATCAACCAGAAATGCGCGACAAGTGTTAGACAGTAGAGCGGCTGCAACACTCAAACAGCGAGACACGTAAGGAACCTGAATGACTCAGAGCGTCTACTTTAAAGGCTGCTGCAACACCCAAAGAGCGAGATGCACGACATTAGGCGTAACGCTCACGCCAGGCTCGATAAAGAACGAGGATCGCTCTAAAAAAAAGCGGCGTTCAACTACAATAAAGAATACGACTACAAAATGCATCGCGATGTCCTTATTGGTCCAATGGATAAAACCACTCGCCTTACGATAGATTAGTTCTAGCATCGCAAGTTCCTTTCATCATATAGCAAAGATATTTTTCATTGATATTCATTAAAATTTTGCTAATAATAAAATCTATATAATAAATATTTATCAATCTTTATAATTGTCTTTTTAATTAAATACGTATATTTTTTCAATATTTAGCTTTCCCTTGGAAAGCTTCTTCAGGAAAATATTTTGAATAAAAACAACAATCTTTAACAATTCAAAAAAAAAATATATTTTTTTCATCAATTCTGTATGACTCATCTTTAAAATTTTCTCAGCATATGCTAGATTCTTGATTACCTACACAAACAGACATCTATTTTGATATATGTAGGCCATCGTCTGCCCGGGTTCGGCTAGTATTTTATAAGTAATTAATTATTCAAGAGCAAGGTCTTTATACACAAAATCAAGTTAAAATTTCTTTTAAATATCGCCACACGATTGAGTGGCATCTTTAGTTTATATAGGCACAACAAAAACAAATTTTTTTTATTATTTTGAATTTGTTTAATAATAATTTTTCATTTATTGACTGAATTGTTCATACATTTATTTTATTTCCTATAGATGCCGCCCAATGGTGGGCGAAATATTGAATACAAAAAATAATAATTTTGTATATAAAGACCTTGTGATTGAACAATAAATTACTTATAAAATTTTGTTAAACAATAATTATTTGAAAACTATAAACATATTACAATATAATATGACCATAATATGATAAAAAATTATTTTTTTCTCTAAAATTGTTCTGTTCATAATTTTTATTAACTTTTTTGGTTTAATTTTTTTTTAATTCGAACCGATAGCTTACAAATAAATTCTGAACAGTAACGTATTCATCCTTGATACAAGACGTTACTAAAATATCTTGAAAAATAAACTTTGTTAGTTTGTTTTTAGTCAATCTTTAACTACGATTTGATATGATTTTGGCCTAAAACTTTTTTTAATAATTAAATACTGATAAAAACATATCACTTTTCTAAAGCATTGTTAGAAATAATTAAAATTTATTTGCCGGAATCACTTATATCGTTACACCTAACATAACATGTTTCTTGTGATAAACAAACAACCAGTTTTTTTTCTTTGAGTGATAAAATTAACTCTCAATATGAGACATAAAAAGTGATTTTAAAACTGATGCTCTTTCATCTTATAATGTAACTTACACTGAAAAAAAAACACAACTGGAAAAATTCCTATTAACTATTTATCTACATTTTTGTTTTTTCCTTTCCTTTTTTTTGAGTTTTTCTCAATTCAAAATGATCTTGAATGTTTCACTGATATTGGATATAAGCAGTTATACCTACAGAAACGTTGCATTTTAGTTTTTGCGATTTTCAATTATTTTATAAATTTATTAAATACTTAATTTAATAAATTATTATTATTAAATACTTAATTTAATAAATTAGCACAATGCAAATTTTTACTCCACCTTCTAAATCAATTAGAAATTGTTGAGAAGAATGACTAAAATACCCGAAGCATTTTACATATCTAAATCATTCTGGTCTAATCACGAAATAAATTAATGAGCACCCTTTATGAAGGGAGTTATAAATTTAACGGTTGTCGTTTTATAATTAGGTTTCAGTGAAAAACATCAAGACTTACAACTTTAACATTTTAAATTGTGTTCCACGCAAATAGCGAAAGTTGAAAAAATTTTTCAAAATGCTTGCTGAAGCTTTTAAAATACTGAAGTGGTTAAGTAAATCATGAAATAAATGTTTCTTGAAAATAATAGGTGGCAAAATTTGAGGTGAGGAAGTAAATTATCTGTCAAATAGTTAAATGTAAAAAATTGAGCTGTCATCCCTTAACATTTATTTACTAAAAATGGACAATTTTAAGCATGGGATGCTACGCTTTTTATAAATTTTTATAAATTGCTAAATTTTACTATCAAATTTGCGAAAACTTTGAGCAGCTTTTCCTTGTAATCAGGCTCCTTTTTCGATTGTTTTACGTAAATGTACAGAAAAGCGTTGAGAATGTTCTTGGAACAACAACTCGTCGACGTTCGTGAAGTCTTTAAACCAAAGGTCACTGATGTCAACATTAGTCATTGATTAGTCAACATTAGTAATCAATGACTAATGTTGATATCAGTGACCTTTGGTTTCAGCAAAACGGCGTCACAAACCACCTAAATAATTCAGTTATTGCATAAGAAATTTCCCGGTTGCATAAATTCTCGATTTCGCGATGGCAATTGGTCGTCGCGTTCTAGTTATTTAACGATGCTGTATTATTTTCTTTGGAACCATTTTAAAAATCGGCTTTATTGGCTCACCAGCTAAGACTGCTCCGGGGGCGCATTGATATGTTTTGACGTAATCTCACCGTCATTACATGTGTCATATGGGATAAAAGGAAGCCCAGTCCCCTTCAAGGGTGGCAGGAGACAACTGGACAATTCCACTATATTTTCCCGGGAATCAGATTTTAGTTATTTTAGTTTCAGTTATTTATCTTTTTAGCCTTTTAGCTGTTCTCTGACTGGTTATTGAGTTGGCTTTTCGCGTGTATCGTGGTGGTTATGGTTTCGAGGACCTTGTATCAGTTGTGTGGGTCGAATAATTTACAATGAATGGTCCAGGTCCAGTGAGCATGCGGTTGTGTTCTTAAATTTTATTAAGCTTCATGCGTTCTGGACCAGGTGTTGGATAGTCTCCAACTCTTCAGCAAGGAGTGAAGGCTGCGCCCTGTTCCGGACTTATGAAGTTACAACTAGGAGTGACTGTAGGATATACGTATCTGAAGGTCTTCATAGGGCGAAGATGACGCTACATTTTATCCACAGTAGTATGATCCACCGTCTGGTTATGACTTACACAGCTAGGTACAGAAGTAAATCTAATCACGCATCACCCGCTAAGAACTGACGCTCTGAAGGATGAAATTCTGCGCTGCATTAACCAGATAAAGGAAGTGCTAGAGGTGCACATTTGCCTGTCATCATATTCCATGATTAATATCCATATTTCTAATTTACATTTGTAAAAAATGTATGACGTAAGCCAATTTATTTTCTAACCACAAATTGCCCAACCTGTATTTATTTTCTAACAACAAATAAATTTTTAATAATTTCACATTTTCCAAGTTTTGTTATTTTTTTGTACAAAATTTCGCAGGCAATGCCGAAGATCCATAAAATAAAAAAAATATTATTTTAGGAAATAAAATATAATTATAAAATTTCCATTATGAATACTTTTTTACGCGAAGAGAATTGATGCCTTCAAGCTGTAATGCCTTGTTGCATTACAGAACGTCTGAATGTTTTATAATTTTGCATATGGATTTAAATTATGAAGACTTAGACTAATTCTGTGATAATATTTGTAAAAATTATTTTAGAAATTATATTTCTTTTAAAGGACAACTTTAACAAGGAAACCAAAACGTCAAACCAGAGTAAATAAACAGCCACTACTGCTTTTGCACACTCTACTTAATAATGAAAAAGACATTGACTTATATTCATCCAAAAACTGGTTCAATTATATTTTCTACAGGAAAAGTCAGACCAATAAATTAAGACAATTATCCTTTTTGAGACAGTTTAGCTGAAATTGGTTTAATAAAAAAAGGATGCAATACATAATGGGAACCTTGGAAATAATTTTAGGGCCTCTTTAAAATATTTTAAGGAAATAGTAGAAATGAGATTCCTACAAATTTAGCCAAAGGACGCCTTTAAATTTAAATATCCTGAAGGCGTTAATTTTAATAACAATCTTGCAAAAAAAAGAGTTGAAAGGCAAAAGTGTTTTTTTTTTTGTTTTTTAGAGCAAATATCTTTAAAAGTGAAATGATTTCAAAAAAAAAAAGGTCAACAGCCATAAAACTTATTTTTGTTAAATTTCAAGGTTTTCTGGTCTTAATCATTGTTTAGTTTTGAGTTAACCAAAATATAGGTTTTTACCAAGTTTATGGTTTTATGATTTTGGTAGACTAGAACAAAATAGTGTGTGTGTGTGTGTGTGCATTTTTTTAACCCCTTCGATAATAAAAATTCAAAGGATTTTTTTATGACTCTGCAGTGATCTACAAATACAATTTGCAATTGTTTTTTAAATGAATGTAAGTGAAAGAGAAAATATCTAAAAACTAAATGTAAGGGATTAAATATCCTGAAAACAAAAAATATTTGTTTATTTTTAAGGATCATAAAAAAACAGAGTTTTTAGTTCTTAAATATCTGCTGAATTGTTTTATTTAACTGCTTACTTAAATGTCTTGAGTTTTAACAATCATGTTTATTTTGTGTGGTATCCTGTTTTGAATATCCCGGGAATTTAAAAAAGACAATTATTTTATGATGACATTCACAAACAAAAATCGACAACTCACTTAAAAAAGGAGTTTTATTTTTTAACCAGTTTCCATTTTAACTCAACAATGAATTTCCAAATAAATATTTCTTACAAAATAATTCTATCCTGCAGTAAAAGGGTTTCATTTTACAGTCTTCTTAACCTTTCTGGTTTAAACAACTAATTCAGATTTTCTAGATTTTTAGTTCATTTGTTTTTTATAGCCATCATCATAAAATCACCCAAGATTTGAAAAGAGTTAAAAATGTTTTAGTATTTTAATTTAGTTTTTAAGAAATTGGAACGATTTTTAATGTCAAAGTGCCAAGATTTATGACGCGCATGTATTTAAAAACCCAGCAAGGCCGTTTTACTTAATTAGCGTAAAAAACCATTTTAATTATTGTTTAGATTAAAATAAATAATATTCTTAAAAATTTTTTAGAAATCTGTAAAATATTTAATAGGAAAATTTATTATCCCTACAGACTGGTTAGACTTTTGACTTTAAAGGTTTGACTTTAACAGGAAAAAGTAGCTGGCAAGCTATAAAGCTAGTGATCTCCTGTTAAATTAATTCTTAGAGGTAAATTCCAGCAGTTAAAAAAAGGAAAATGTCATTGGAAGCTTAAAAAAGAAGTAATATACTTAAAAGTCAATAATGTCCTTCGCATGAAAATTTATTTCGTCAAGGTTAGTGATTCAAAAATATATTTTTAATGTTCCTGTTTTGGAAATATTTTAATTATTTTTTTTTTGTCTTATCAGTTCAATTTAATTGTTTAACAAATTTAATTAACAAATACATTAGTTTTTAATTTAAAAACCTAACTTCCATAGAAAAAATAGTTTTGCTCATCTTGCGCTTTTTTAGTTTTGGCACGTCGCCATGAATGGTGTAATGCCAGAATAACGTTTTCAAGTTATCTAAATTTAGTTTTAAATAAATAAATCTATTCGCCAAATTCTCTCTCTCTCTATCTATCTCTCTCTCTCTCTCTGTACTCCAATTTTATCAAAGAATTGTGTTTAGTCATGCAGTTTTTTTCTGGTTAAGTGTCTACGATAATTAACAACGTTAACGAGTCACCATAACATCCGTTTACTATGCGATTTTCACGAAAATATTCAATGAGTAAATTGGAAATCAGGAAGTAAATTGGCTTAAGCAAACACTTTAGTTTTATTGATACCAGAAAATTAGATACGGGAATTATTAATAGAGTCCACTTCTAGTACGTCAACACATGTTCGCTCTTTCCACAAAATGTTAACCCACATTTTGCAATAAAGCTTCCCTTATCATGTCAATGCAGAGCGTCAGTTGTTTGTGTGTTGGTTCACGTAAGCCCGGTCTTTCAAATGACCCCAACTAAAATAATCCAGCATCGTTAAATCCCAAAAAGACAACCATTAACATTAACAAATCGAGAAATTACGCGACCGAAAAATTTCTCATGCTGCTGCTACTGAATTGTCTGAATGACTGTATGGCTTAACGCGTCATATTGTGTAAGTCAAAGATTAAATATGGCAACATTACCCAATTTTGCCCAAGAAAAAAGTTAGTCATTATGGTTTGGTAGCGCAGAGAACTCTTGGTGACAGCATTTTCTTACTCATTTTCGTTAAAAACACGGCCCTATGAAGGCGCCTGACAACAAACCACTAACAATGATTGGTTGACTTGAAATTTTCAAGAAGTTGAAATTTTTAACGTGAAAATGAAGACATTTAAGCAAAATGTTGCACAAAGTGCCTCTAGTGGTGCTAAATCTTAGCACCCGTCGACTAGTTCCAGGCTTATTTTCAACACTTTGCTGAACAAAGGCTATGCTGGCATAACTACGACCTCCACGAACATATTATTTTGGCCTATTGTCAGCAACAATACCATGAGCTTCGAATTTAGCGATTAAATTACGCACAGTGGGGTCTTAGAAGGAGCCTATTTATGAGCCAAAGTTGCTCGAATTTTACTGTGGTACAATGATAGTAAATTTTTATAAATAACATGTTTCATAACTTGGCTTTAGCACACAACTGGTTTAGCACTTGATCTTTTACATATTAAGTTCGGTAATCGTATTATCTTTGCGATGTCAATTGTTTTCAAAGTTGCAATTTGATCCCTAAGGCTATGCTGGCATAACTACGGTCACAACGAATATATTGTTTTGATTTATTGTCACCATGAGCCTCGAATTCGGCGATTAAATTACGCACAGTGGTCTCGGAAAGAGCCTGATTATGAAGAAAACTTCTCAAATTTTACGAAATGATACAGTGAAATTTTAACAATTTTGATAGTAAATTTATACAATTCTTTGCTCAAGAGTATATAACGTGCCGTTTTTAAAATCTTAAAATTTTTTGTAAATAAATCTGAAGGGATGGCAACTCATTTCTTGACAATTTACTTTTAAACCTCAAATTTGTCCTTACGGTAACTACCGTATGGGCCTCATGTTGCTTTTGGTTAAATGGAACAAAAAATCGATCTTTGAAATTTACTTGATAAGCTGACATAAGCGATATTTTTAAGCTAGAACTAAATAATTTCAATTTGTCACCGACAATTATCGAAACATGTTTTACTAACAAAAACTTATTTCTAAATTTGCTTGGCACTTGATTTTGTTTAAATCAAAATTGGCTTAGAAAAAAATATTAGTTTTCCATACCTGAGCTATTCTCAAAGTCACAGTCAAGGTGTTCTTCTTTTAGTGAATTGTGTGGCGTCTCATTACTCTCATGACATAACTTTTTATTGCAACTTTGCTGTTTGAAATGTCAAATTTCTTGAAAATCGTACACAAACAGCAACATACATACATTTGTAATGTGCATTTCGAATTTTAAAGCAACAAAATACACAAGCCAATTTTATTTTACAAAATAAAAATGTACCTTGGATACAGTGATCTTAGGTGTCAGCACATGTTTATACATTCATCAGTCAACCACACTAGCAAGCCATTCACAAATAAAATTCTCATATTTAAAAATACTAAACTTTTTATTTGGCTACACTCACGCCAACGTACTCGCATCCGGCTTTTTGTACTGATAAGTAGTGGCAATTTGTAGCGAGTGTTTTCAGATGAAAGCAAACACTACAACAAATAACACAAATCAAAGTTCAAGTGCAAATTAACACAAATTTAAAACAACAAAAATTATTAAGTTGTTTGCCGTTAAATATTTGATTTCTAGACAAACCGGTACGAATAAACTGTTTAATCAAGATTTTATAAATTATGTGAGTGTTTGAGCGACGTTAAAAACGTGCAAAAATTAGCATGCTTTTAAACAATTTAAATAATTTTTATAATTAGAATATCAACACTGGTCAAGCAGCACAATTTCTATGAAAAAAAAAACACAAGTAAGTTTACTGTGTCTGCTAAAGGGTGTTTCTGTAATTAGTGTTAAGTTAAATACACTTAACGGCTTCTTAAATTGTTTATTTTTATTTTAAATTGTATTCAAACTTACTTTTATAAATTTTAATTTTACATTTAATAAAAAATATTTTGATAATATAAATAATTTATAATTGATTGAAAATAAACAATGTTTTTTTGTTTTTAAGAAATGTTTTGCTGTGTTTGTATAGAAGTGTGTTTGAGTCTAGCTGTCTATGCTATGTTGATTTGATGAAAATTCTCATTCAATCAGTTTGGCTTTGGATATCAGACTCTTAGGGTTTCTATACAATAGTAGGAGTAAAATTCACTAATGAACTACTTGGGCAATAGTGAAATTGCAATATGAATATGCTCTTCCCCGCAGTAATGCATTTGAAATATTTACATTTGAATAAATATTTTATGAGATCATAAAATGTTTGTTTTTTAATAAATAGTTTGTAAGAATATCATGAAAGATTTATTTGAGGGAATCTAGCACGAATTAAAGTTGATTAAGTTTTCATAACATATTTATTAAAAGAATTAATAAATGAAAAATTTTTATCATTATTATTTCTATTGTTTTTGCTGTTTATATCTTTTGTTTTTTTAAGATGCCACTCAATGGTGTGGCGAAACATTGCAAATAAAAATAAAATTTATTTAACTTTTATATGAAGACTTTGTGCCTAAAACAAAATCATTTATAAAATATTAAAAATTATCTAAAATTATTATAAATAAGACGGTTTTTCTGAAGATCTAAAGTATTTCTGTACTTACGGTTTAATCAAAACTTTATTGGCATCTGTTTTATTCTGAATTTTATAAAAATAACATAATAAAAATTAATATCTTAGTGGCATTATCTTGCTAGACTTATTTAAGAGATGCTATTTGTTATACAAATAGTTGCATGTAATTCTTGCTGGTGAGCAAGAAATATAAAGAAGTTTCCACAAGATTTTTTCTCCTTCATAATCTTTCACTCTAAATTCCATTTTAATATCTGCTTGAAAATGATATAAAAACAAATCTAAAGAATTTTAAAAATTATTATGAGACAAATGCAGTCACATATCCCACTTAACGCAGTTTGGCACTATTTCGGTTCATTGCTTTAGTTTTATTTCAACCAGGGAATATTTAAAAAATAGTGGAAGAAATAGTAAAGTTAGCGAAACAAACCAGTTTAGATAAAGAAATATGAAGGCTATCGAAGAAATAGATCAACAAGCAACAGCTTCTCTTGCTAGTGATAAGCTCAAGGAATTAACTGAGCAAGAAGAAAACAAAATTATTGGCAGTAGTGATTTTGAAATAGACCGAAAGGAATTTTTAAAGGCGTTAACAAAAAGGAGTTTGATTATTATAGCTGAAATTATGAGCCAATTTGTTAAAAATTTTAACAGCAATTCGAAAGCTAGCTGGGTGCTATAAATGCTTTAATAATAAACATGTTAAGATATACCCGTTTAGCGCTGTTTCACATTACACTTTACTTGGAGTTAATGCCCTCTCGTCATTTGAGTCATTGGACATTACAGTAATAGGACGTGAATTAAGAATGGCTTCGATCTCTACAGCCACCGTTGTTAGCTCTTCGAACGTCAGGTGAGATTGCCCGAAAACACGGATTAGATGATATTTTGCGGACTTAACCGCTGCCTCCCACAGACCACCAAAGTGTGGAGACCTAGGAGGTATATGACGAAACTCAATACTGTGCGCTGCGCAATATTGGGATATTTTTTCCTGAAGTTGCTGGCTAAAAAACACATTTTTGAAGCCTTCTAACTCCCTGCAAGCACCAACAAACTTTGTAGCGTTGTCACAAAACAACTGTGCGCAACTACCGCGACGTGCAATAAATCTCTTCAGCGCTGCAATGAATGCCTTTGCAGTCAAGTCGGAGACAACTTCCATATGTACCGCCCTTGTACAAAAACAAATAAAAACAGCCACATAGCTCTTCGTTATTCGGCTACCTCTCAGTTTCAATGTTGTAGCTATCGGACAACAGAAGTCTACACCGGCTACTGTAAATGGCTTAGAAATAGCAACTCTTGCTGCGGGTAAATTACCCATTATCTGGCTGGCCAGTTTTGGACGACATCTAAAGCATTACAAACAGCTACTTTATATACTTTTTTTACTGTTGTTATTTCCCGTCCTACCTGGCTGTTGTTGTTTTATTGAAATTCTTTAAGCATTAACATAGCAATACTTTAAATGGGCTCTAATTATTCGTACATCCATATGTTAGCATCCCAATTTTACTTCTCGTTATTTGTTTAGACCAGGTTATCCTTAGTTTCCGAGACAAAGACTGTAGCATTATATTTTAACTTAAAGTCATAAAAGCACTCCATAGAATCTAGCGACAAATGTCGTTTCAATTATGTTTGCATGACTTAAAATTTATAAAATTTTATATTTAACAATAATTTGGTGTCCTCACTGAATGGCTTGTGAATAACAGAATTCATTTATTTGAGCTATAATGAAGTGACATTAATAAAAATAATGTTAAATACGAATTGTTTAAAAATCTTAAATCTATTCTGGCATATTGTGATTTTTGGGAATCAATACTTCTAAATAGGCGATTTGATATAAAAACGATCTGGCAGCCCTATGCTGAATTAACATTAAGAGAGTAACATATTCGGTTTTCTGCTCTCTCAGGGCTATCATAGAGTGGCGCGAAATAAAACAATCTTTTGACAAACCAAACAAACTATTTATATTAAATGACCTGATAAGACAAGGGGATATTGTAGAAAAGGCAAACAATAATTAGAGCTGTTAAAGTCTTTATGGATAAGCGACATGGAATATTATCGCAATATGGGTGTATGATCAAGTTACATACAATTTGTCAAATATTCTCTTCAAAGTTCTTCCCTGTTTTATGCAGTCTTTATATTAAGAGGAATAAAAACAGAGATGCTTCATTTTAAAATATGCCCCAAAAATCTTTACTAGCAAGTGCTGCCATAAACTAAAGAAATCTTGATATACATTTGATATGCATTTTAGTGTATTTTAGTGTATTTCAATGTATTTGAGTGCATTTTAATGTATTTTAGTGTATATTTGTGCATTTTAGTGTATTTTGGTGTAGTTTAGTGTATCTCAGTGTATTTTAGTGCATTTCAACGAATCGTTGAAAATAGGTTTAAACTTTAAAGATATTTAATAGTCATTTTTATAGTTATTCTGATTTAATAGTAAAATGAACCACGAATTTTTAAACAAATAATCGAATAAATGAAAAAAGGTACAGATTGATCTGACTGGTGTTTTGAAAATGAGATACATATTAATGTTTCTAAATGTTGTATTGTGACGTATACTTGTATTACGAGTCCAATTAATTTTAATTATACTCTTGGTGGTTTTCTGCTTAAACGTGTAGTTGAAGTTAAGGACTTAGGCGTCATTTTTAACACTAAATTAACGTACCCTAATCATATCGATTATCTTATTTCTAAAGCTTATAGTATGCTTGGTTTCATTAGAAGAAACTCTAGAGATTTTAAATATGTATACACCCTCAAATCTTTATACATTTTCTTTGTTCGAAGTCTCTTGAAATATTGTTCCATTGGTTGGAATCAAAGTCATTTGGAGGCATTAAGTCGTATTGAATGAACTTAGAAGATTTTTACTTACACGGCTTTAAAATTGATTTGGCCACATGAACTACCTCGTTATGATGTAAGAAGGAAAATGTTAGGCTTACAGTCCTTAGAGGATCGTAGATCTTGCTCCTCATTATTACTTTGTCTATCTGACAATATTGATTGACCGGAAATTAAAAATTATTTTACGTCGTATAGTCCTCCTAGGGACTTGAGAAACAATCGCATGTTTGAAGAATATCTTTTCAAAACGAATTACGCAGTTAATGAGCCGTATGTAATAGTTTTAATCCCCATTTCAATTTTAATGTCAGTTATAATATGTTCAAGCTTCTTTTATTCATACATTATAATTAAAGTTGTAAAGTATTCTTGTAAGAACTTAATTCTGTAGATGAAATTATTATTTATTCATTTATTATTGAACAAATTTATCTTCTAATTTCTAAACCCGCAAAGCTTTTATGCTTGTCTGCAGGATATTAAAACTTAAAAAATAAATAAATTCGCTTATAACTAGTTATTCAAAAATTATATTTCACAGTCTGTGTAGTAACAAGTTTTGATTTATTGTGAGCCCATTAGGTATTCCTTTATTAGCTTATTCCTTTTGTTTTCGTGCGTTACGCTGATGATTTCAGTCGGTATTTCGTTCAAAATTGTTGGCAATGTTACAGGAAGCAAACTTCTTCCATACTCGTTTGTGAATCGTTCCACTTTAAATCTTCCTTGAGCTCGTCTCCACTCATTGTAGAATTCTTTGGCCAAGGTTGCATAATGGATGTTCTTCACGCTAAGAACTTGAAGGTCTTTGGCAATTCTTATCGAGGCCCGGTAAATAAATAAATGTTGCTATTAGGCATAGCGAATACTAGTTAAGCTACTTTACTTGGGTTAGATCCCTTTATCATATTATCAAAAAATATTTATTATTCAAAAACTTGAAATAAATTACTGTTGGGAAAGCATAATCATATGGCCGTTTCACTAATGCTTATGTAGCTTATTAGTGGATCATACCCAAATTTTGTATAAATAAACAACACTCTTATATCTCCAGCCAAATTGTATTCAATATGAATTATATTTAACGAATAAAGCAAAAAGACAACAAAGCTCAAAAAAGCACAGTAAAGTAACCAATAGGAGTCTATCACTATCATTTCCATTGGAAGCAGTTCATATTTAATATAAAAAAATTAAAAAAAAATTGATGAGAATATCGTAAGGAGATTAATTTAAAAATGATTGTAAGCAATAAATGCTTTGTTTATGGCGATATAGCAAATTTAGATTGAAAGTCAAAAGACGGCAACATCAGATGCTTTTCTGGCTGGAAAACAGCCGTGCTAAGGTGATTAAAAACAATCCATCCCAAAAACTCGATTGTTATTTTTCGATATTGCTTGACTCTGTAGAAGAAATGAATGAATAATTAATCACTGCCGAATGCAAAACTTATTAAAAGTGATCAAAAAAATGTTATGACGAAGAAGAAAAATTTTGATTAGTGCAAAATGTTTACTTTAAAAAAAGTTGTGTTTTTACTTCTAATTTTTGTCAATATACTATTTATTATATGCTATTATAGTACATATTTCCAAATTTCTGAAAAATATGTAGTCGTCAGAAATTTTAATTATAAGAAAAAGTTAAAAATTACATTAAGATTAATTTGGGTATGATTTTACGTCATCCCGCGTCAAATTTGGTTTGCAAACAGACCGCTTTCGGCTATGTGCCATCTTTAGTGTTCTTCCTTGTCTATAGAGAATACTGAATACCGAAACGGGTATGTTTACAAACCAAATTTGACGCGGGATGACGTGAAATCATACCCAATTAAATTAAACTCCGCCGGACAATATTAAGATTAAGCTTCACATTTTACAAAAACAATCCGTACTTGAAAATGTTGAACAAATAAAAAGAAAATTTCTGCATAATTTTTTCATAACTCGAACTCTTAGAAAAATTTTATTTAAATATTTTAGCAGAAAAAAAATTAAATTCCAATTAATAATTTGAAATTTAAATAAATTTTTAAATTTTTATAGTTTTTTTAACCGATCTTTTTTTATTTATCTTTAATAAATATCTTTTTTCTTTTCAACGATCTTTTTATATATTTTGTTTCTTCTCGATATTTCGCTTTCCTTTGGAAAGCTTCTTCAGGAAAAAAAAAATTTATTTTTGAAAACAAAAAATTATCATATTGAAAAAATTTTTTCAAAACATTTGACAAAAACATGAAAGAAAAAAATTTTTCAATATGATAATAATTTTTAATCGAACAATGAAGCCATCACGGCCTTATCTCATATGGTTTTAAAGCACCCCCCAAATTCACAATAATATAAAAAGCACCAAAAAGCACTTCGAGAAATTGTACGCACTTCTAATACCCTCATAAAAAAGTTTCCGAATACCACCAACATGGCAACGCTGGTAATTATTTTGCTCTGATTGTTTTAGCACATAGTGCCATAAATACAAATACTAGATTTATTAGTTTAATATTCCGTTTGTCGTTTCTGAGAAATTTATTTGCGTTTGAAGGAAAAGATCTTTGAAACTGAAGTATGACTCTTCCAGTATCCCTAAGTTTAATTTTAATCAAATCGCACCCTAACTACACAAGGGCCACAACTCAAAATTTGCCATAAATTAATTCAGAATACACATCTCTAACTACTGCAAATATTTCTTTCACATCTTCTTTAATTGAAAAATTACAGTTATGTATATTTTTGTGTTAAGTGTGTTGCTTCTACACGATGAACTAAAGAGTTTTTTGTCTCTCCTAAAAATTTTAGTATTTTGAGTTGTGAGTTGAGTTATGTATTCAGGGTGCGATATAATCTTGCATGTATTTACGACTTTTGCTTAAGCCCGTCTTAAGAAATTTTGAGATTTTCAGAAGGTTTAACTCAACCTTTCTTCACTATCACACTTTATATAACATGAAAACTATAATTAGAAAAATTATTCTGATAAAATCAAAATTATTGTGGTTAAGAAAAATTTTTAAAAATAATTTCTATTTTGGAATGTCAAAATTCGTTTGCGAGTTATTTGAAATTTACCCTACATAAGATAAGAATAATAATATCTCGTATTATAGTGTGAAACCGACTTTAGACACATATAGACAAAAAGGGCATATAAAATCCGTTGCAGCAGAATAAGTACTTTTTCTTACTTTTTTTTCGTTTTGAGATTTGTGTGGTCGCTCTTTATTTTAAGTTTAGCTGGTGTAGTTTTTCATATTTATTATTGTTGTTGTTATAGTTGCTGTTGTTTTTGCCCACTGATTTAACAGACGTTGTAAGAATATCAACAAACTACTGTTAATACAACTCAAATATCTGTTTAAAAGTAAAATATTGAAAGAGAGCTTTCAGTCTGCCTGCTCGTGGTTCTCAAAGCGTGTGGTGTTTGTGTTCTATTAGTTAAATAGTGTTTTTGTTGTCAGTAAACCTGAATTTTTTTCTATTTAAATAATAAACAAAATATAAAAATTACAGGAACAAATATTCTAAAATTACATTTTTAATTTATTGTCTTTTACTTATTATTGTTTGTTTTAGTTCCTTTTATGTTTTTGTTATTATATATTTAAGCAATTTTTTATTCTTGTCTTGTTGTGGTTGTTGTTGTTGATTCATTGTTTGATATGGTGGATGCCACTTCAATTTTATTATTTGTGGTGACCTTATTGACGGGAGTGTTCGTTTGGTCCCGTCGTACTTATGTGTATTGGCAACGTAGACGTGTCAAATTTATGCAGCCGACCCATTTGTTGGGCAACCTAAAGGACATTTTAAAAATGCAAAACTCATTTGCATTGCAGCTGCGTGATTATTATTTCAATGAAAGTTTTATCAGCGAGCCTCTAGTGGGCATTTATTTATTTCATCAGCCGGCTTTGCTGGTGCGCGATCTCCAGCTCGTACGTCAAGTGTTGATCGAAGATTTTGTTAACTTTTCACATCGTTTCGCGCGATGTGACAGTCATCAGGATAAGATGGGAACGTTTAATCTATTTTTTGCTCGCAATCCCGAATGGCTTAACATACGCAACAAATTGGCACCGGTATTCACAACGTCAAAAATAAAACAAATGTTTTCATTAATGGAAGAGGTAAGAATAGCGGCATTTTATAAACAAAAAAGTAAATGAAATTTTTTTTAAGTCTGGCATCTTTGAAATATATGTGCCTCTATATTTTATTCTAAATGCCTTTTAGCTCTCTCAAATTTCGTGGGTGGGTGTGTGCGTTTGTTATTCTCATTTAATGTTCCGACTAGTGTTGTCAAATGAGCGTTATTGATTTATGTAAATTAAATGATGTTGGAACAAAAATAAAGCCAAGTACTAATGGCAGTAACTAAATGAATTTAAAGTTTTTAGAGAGGTTTAATTATGTTTACTTTTGGTGCGATACGCTCGCCATTACTTTAAATCGAAAATCAGATAAATTTCTTTTTTTTAAGTGTTTTATTTACGGCAAATAACTAAATTTATGTTTTATGTTTTCGAATATGTGTTATTCGCATATAACTAAGTTCACATGATTAAGTTATGTGTACTAGTAACGCTTGCTATATGCTTGGAGAATATAATTTTTATAAATCTCTTTGGCCGATTCTCACCGATATTTAGTTTACAATAGGGAGGCAAATTTGAGGTTAGAAAGTAAATTGGCTTGAAATACACGGCTTTTTTCCTAAATTCAGTTTATGGATTAATTGTAAAGTAGAAATATGGGAATTAATAATGGAATATATTGTCGGGTAAATGTCCTCCTCTAGCACCTCGGCAGACGTCTCCTATTTCACAAGATTTTGAAGCATATTACGCAAAAAAGCTACGCTTATCTGGTCAATGTAATGCCAAGTTTCATCTTTCTGAACATCAGTTGTTTGTGGGTTATTCGGGTAATCCGCGTTAGCTGTTGCAAAATCATTGTGCAAGGAGACATGACTGAAAAGCAAAATAAAAGTTATTCACGAAATATTTTCAACTATTAGGGGCTAAGGTTGCCCTAGAGATATCTATTTTAATGGCGTTTGTGAAGCCGAAAAATAATCAAGTGTCATTAAGTCACAAGAACGAAATCGCCATATCGAAAAATTCCGCGTCCGGGAAATTTCTAATGCAATAACTGAATTGTTTGCGTGGTTGTGTGGCTTGGAGCCCCGTCTTACTGAAACCAAAAATCACTGATGTTGTTTGGTGGAGTAACGGCGTTTCCTTGCTCTTCGTTGATGCCGCCTGATAACAAACCGTTTCATACGGTTGCTAAAGTTTATTTTGTTGAATAATGCGTTGTTTTCGTTTAATTCTTCAAACAGTCAAACGTTGACCGCAAACAATTGTCGGCTAGCTTAAATTTTTGAACGGTTTGAAGTTTTTAAGCCTAGAGATGAAGATTCTTATGCGAAATGTTGCGTAAAGTGATGCCTAATTGATGCGACCGTCTCCCCCCCCGGGTGCACATTTATGGTCTTTATAGTACGTAACAGCTATCTAGATCTGGGGAAAAAAGGGAGCCCAGTCCCCTGAAGACAGGCAGGGAGTCAACTGGAAGATTCCACTTTATTTCCACGGGGATCAGTGAGCTCGCAGAGTTCATTATTTGTCTCTTTAGACATTTAATAGTTCTCTGGCTGATCATTGAGGTTGGCCCCTATATAGGAGCATCGTGGTGGTTGTGGTTTCTGTTGCTTAGAATTATGTCTTCGGCTTCCTAGGACGCTGTAGGACGTTCCAAATTATACAATAGTGGTTTGTCCACCATCTGATTAAGGCTACATAGCCAGGTGCGGATGTAAAACGAATCACACTATCTGTTGCGACCGGGGGGTAGGGGGCACATATATGGTCTTAATGGAGAGCTACTATGTAGACCTGTGCAACTGGGGGAAAAAGGGAGCCCAGTCCCCTGAAGGCAGCAGGGGTACAACTGGAAACTCCACTTTATTTTTACGGGAAACAGTAAGCCGCAGAGTTCGTTATTTGTCTCTTTAGACACTTAACTGTTCTCTGACCGATTACTAAGGTTGGCCCCTATATGGGAGTATCGTGGTGGTTGTGGTTTCGCGGCCCCATATCAGTCTATGGTTCTATGGTGGCCGGGTTCATTTCACCTTTGATAACACCTACCCGGTGAAGTGTTCCCAGATCCAGTGAGCATGCTAGACATGTGTTCTGGACAGGAGTTGGAAAGTCTCAAACTCTTAAGCAAGGAGTGATGATTTTCAGCCCTGCTCTGGAATCATCGAAGTTGCAACTAAAAAATTCTATTGCATAGAATTATGGCTTCGGCTTCCTAGGACGAGCATGACGTTCCAAATTATGCAGTGGTTTGGTCCACCATCTGATTAAGGCTTAATGGCCAGGCGCGGATGTAAATCTAATCACACAGTTGTTGCGACCGTCTACAAGTTGATACACTTTGCTGTATAGCGGCCACTACAGACATAAACGAGCATATTGCTTTGCCTATTGTCAGCAACAATACCTTGAGCTACTCAAATTTTACAAAAAAAGATAGTGAAAATTTCACCATTTTGATAGTAATTTTTCACAATTTAAATTTATTGCGAAAGAGGGTAGCGTTTCTTGCTTAAAATAAATGTCAAACAATGACAGTTCAACTCATTTGATAGACGATTTACTTCTAACCTCAAATTTGCCCACCCATTATTTGTTACTTTGTGTCTTAATAATTACTCAATGCTGTTTAATTACAATAATTGCAGTATTAATATAATTAATTTTTAGTGCAATGGACGGTTAAAAAGTCTATCTTATAAATTGAATTCAGAATTCACTAAATAGGAAACTTCCTTGAGCGAATATTTTATGAGAAGAGGTTTTTGTCATATTGTCAGATTTTCTACTAATATTTTAATAATATTTTAATAATATTAAAAAGAATAATATAATTTTAAATATTTGGTCAGGACTAGGTTCGTTCATTATTTATGTAACAAAATTATTAAAAAAATTAACCAGGAACCCTGCCTTCCAATTGAAGTAAAACGAATATGAATAGTAATTCCTGATCACCTACTCCATTCACTTTATATCACACGATTTAGTTAGGAACGACCGGATTTTCTTGAAAATAACAATACATGTTTGTTGGCCATAATTTCCTTTCCTTAAGTAAAACTTAAACTTACACTTATCTTTGTTTCTTTATCGATTATTTTTTAATTTGGCTCTACAGATTGGTTACGATTTGGAAACTTATTTAGCTAAACTAACCAAAGATATGAAAAAAACTGGCGAAGGACCCACAGTACAAATCAAAAATATTTGTGATCTTTACAATACTGATATGATTGCTAGCATTGCATTTGGCTTACGCAGCTACTCCTTGCGTAACACCTATCGTGCACAACTTTGTCATTATAGTGATGAAATATTCTATATAACATTTCGTCGAGCCGTAGATCTTTGTCTAATCTTTATTGTACCCAAGTTGGTGAAGTTCTTGCGTCCCAAACTATTTAGTACCGAGCATACGGACTTTTTGCGTAGCCTTATTGCTAGCATGCTAGAAGATCGTCGCCATAATGGTGGCCTGCGTAATGATCTTATTGAAATGTTATTGACATGGCAAATGGAAGCAGAACTTAATAAGGATAAATCACATTTTGCCCATCAGCAAGAATATCTAGTTGCCCAAGCAGCCACGTTTCAATTGGCTGGCATACAAACCTGTTCATCCACCTTGTCGTTTGCTCTTTACGAACTGGCACGCCAGCCAAAGCTGCAAGAACGTTTGCATTTAGAGATAAGAGAGACAATAGGAAGGGAGAATGCAAGCAGCCTGTTGAATTTCGAAAGAGTTGAAAAGATGTCGTACCTGAGTATGGTGGTGGAGGAGACGTTGCGTAAATATCCAGTTGTACCATTTTTGGAGAGAGAGTGTACACCGTTGAATAAGAAACGTTTTGTATCATTCCGTCCTCATGCTGATTGCATGGCTAGAAGGGGAATGCCCGTGTATATATCAAATTTAGCTTTACATTATGATCCTCAGGTGAGTGTCTATTAACAAGTAACGCTTCCTATTACACTTCAGAATCATTTAATACGAAGAAATAGTATTTAATTTTTATTCTATCTAAGTCCAAATATGGACACCAACAGGTGTAGAGAGAAAAATTTTATTTTTATCTAGAGATTTGATATTTTACGAAAACAAAACTTCTCCCAAATTTATATTTTCATAAAAATTTAAAATTTCACCAGCAGCAATTTATCAATAAATCGAGAGTTTACAGATTTCTTAGTTTAAGACCGTGTTAGAAAAAAATAGTACGCAATCATAACGTAATGGTTTAAAGAACAGAACCTTTTAACTTGTTTGTGCATGTATACGAAAACAAATTACCGTACACAACGATTGCTGGCCAATGAACACAAATACTAAAATAACGTACTGATCTTGTTTTAGCGTACTTTAGTGAACAACAATCGTTGTGTACGATATTTTTTTTGCGTACACATACACAAGCGCAAAAAAAATGTTGTGCCTTTTGTATTTTTTTGGAAAATAAGAGTTTGTGTACTGATATGAAAAGCTATAGTACAGAATATTGACGTAGCGTACTTTAGTGCTGTTTTTTCGAACACTAGTTTGAAGGACTGCTTTAAAAGTCAAAAAAGCTCTCAATTATAAAACAATTTCCAGATTTCATTGGTAAATTTAATGATATTTTTTAATGATATCTACATTGTCCGAAGGCATTTACGTCATCGCGCTTCAAATTTGGTTTGTATACATACCGATTTCGGCTATGTGCCAACTTCAGTGTTTTTTTTTTTTTTCTCTATACGAGTATAGAAAAAATATTTTTTCTCTGTACTCTAACCGAAATCGGTCTATTTACAAACAAAATTTGACGCGCGATGACGTAAAATCATACCCAAGGTGAATTTAATGTTTCATTAAAAAAATCGAACTTTTAGAAAAAAAAATAATAATAAAAATTTGGTGAAAAAATTTCAGTAAGAAATCGAAATTTTATAATAATTCAATTTTGCAATAAAAAAAAGTACACTAAAAATTCTAAACCTTGCCAAAATACCGGCAACACGTCCCCAAACCTCAAACACAAATTTTCTTTCGGTCAACAAAAAATTTACTTCTTAAAAAAAAAGAAAGTAGAACTTTCAAAAAAAAAAAAACCAGAGTTTTCAAAAATAACGACATTAAAAAATCGTATAATTCACAAAAGAATTTACGCAAGAAGTAAATATTTCACCAAAAATTCGATATTTTATGAAAACTCCTAAAATTTCATCAAATTGAATTTTTTTTGCAAAAATGGAGAATAAATCACCAAAAAAATAATTTCAAAATTCCAATAAAAAATTTGTGTTGTATGTTAGGTGCCCCTGTAGGCTAGTAGGTAGTGTACTACCTTGTCAGTATGGGGTTGTGGGTTCGATTCCCAATGTGGACCTTGGTTTTTTTACTACAAAAATAAAAATTGATTGTCGCTCGGGCTGCTCAGCGATGAAGGCATAGTCACTGGTCGCTGTGCTGTTTTATACGGCAGTTAATTTCCGACTATTCTTCTACTTTCACCACCTGTTTCATCTCTTCTCTATCCCTTTCCTAAAGAATGTAGCACGGTACTTGACTAAATAAGAATTGTTACCTGAAGTTCTACTTTACTTCTCTTTAAAAAAAAAACAATTTATAGAAAAATGGTGATTTAATCCAAGCCCAATATTAAACGCACTAAAAATTTCACACTTGTCTGAAAAATCGGTAAGCGAAAGTTCGAACCAGAATTCAAAAAAATCCGAAAAGTCTTCACAAAGTAACCAGACTTCTTGAAAAACAGTCGTAATTAAAAAAATTTTAAATTTTTCAAAAAAAAATTACATAAGAAGCCAAAATTTCAGCGGAAATTCACAATTTTATCAAAACTATGAAATTTCGCTTTAATGAAATTTTTTCGCAAAAAGAAAGATTAAAATTTCAGGAAACGAAAAAAATATTTACTTTTGAAAACTCTTGATTTTTTTATTATCTTTTGTGTAATTCCGAAATCATAAAAACAGAACGAATAAAATCGCAAAATATATACTTTTCTTATATTGTATTAAAAAAATATATTTTACATCAATTCGATTAATTATCTACGAGATCTATTAATTATCTATTATTTCTAATATGAAAAGTTTATTTATTTATTTATTTTATTTATTTATTTAGTATTGGCCCAATCCTGAACACTTTGATCCGGAACGATTTTCGCCGGATCGAAAAAAATCTCAAACACCGCTTTCATATCTACCCTTTGGCGCTGGTCCCCATCATTGTATTGCCCAGGTGTTGGCACAGCTACAAGTAAAATTGGGACTAATACACTTTTTGAATCGTCATCGTGTAGAATGTTGTGATAAGACTGCCGATTCCATTACGTTTGATAAACGTTATGCCCTACTTACCCAAGAAGGTGGAATTTACTTAAAACTTGTTGAAATTTAACTTATGAAAAATTATTTGCTTTCTTTAGGACTTTCACTTAATTCTTTTATTGTTTTAATATATTTTTTTTTATTTACAAAATTTTTATATATTAAGAAAGAAAACAAATAAAACCATGATTTTTTATATTTATAAATTGTTTTTTATGTGTGTTTAACTGTTCATTTTTCTCATACATTTTATCTTTAAACTAATAACAAATTAAAAATATAACTCAAAAAAATATGTGATAAGTTATCAGTTTGAAATATTGGACTGGTGGCATGATCGTGGCATTAGTAAAAATAAGTTTAAAAAGTGACACAAATATGACGAAGTTGTGTTATCACAAAGAGCATTAAAATTTTATGACGATGGTGTGCCCTTTCTTGAGGAAATAGCATAAAAGTTTTTCATCCAACTAAATTTTAAACGTTTTAAAAAACAATTACAGATTTTCTTTCATAACTAAACTCATCGAAATTCACTTCGATTCTAACAATAATTAAGAGATTTGATATATTTTGTGATTGGACGGTACAATGATGGCATTGTGGTAGTCAATCAGGTATGTAATAAGATTCGATCGATTTTAAACGTAAATCAAATACTGAAATCGAGAACTGTGTGATAAGTTTCGATCGATTTCATTTTTCATTTTAGTTTTGATTCCGTTGTATCTCTTAGGAAAATATAACTTTGAAAAAATATAACTCTGTATTCATACGACTTTGTTATGCACAAAAAGTCAAATTAAAAAAAAAACAAAAAATTCAATTTCACAAAAGTTTAAACATTTAAATTTTCGAGATGGCTTTTATAATTGCATCTTCTCTAATTTTGTTGGAAAAAGAAAATAGAACGGAAGATATAAAACGAAAACAAATGAGGGATAAGTCAGATCCATTAAGTTTACCAGATGATATTTAAGTTTATTTTTTACCTGTTTTGACATTAAAATTAATACCTGCCGCCAGATTTATTCAGTGTTTTAGATTGAATAAGGAAGGATTTATAATGATTCTAAATAAAGTGGGGAATTCTTGGAAAAATACTTCCATACCACTCGTTTTACAATTAGCAAGTACCCTACGATTTTTGGCAGAAGGGGGCTTCCAAAGATCTGTTGGTAATGACGTCAATATTGCAATGCACCGTACCACAGTTTCCAAGTCCTTAACAAAAATGTTAAACTGCCTAGAGAGAAAAATATGTCCCGACCAAATTCAACTAGAATCCAACGAAAATGAATTCTTTTTCGAGAAATATGGAATACCAGGAGTTATAGGATGCGTAGATGGTACCCATATTGCAGTAAAAAGTGTGAAGAATGAAGAACACCTTTACTTTAATAGAAAGGGATTCTACAGTATTAATGCTATGATTGTGAGTTTTTTAAATAAGAATAAATATAAAAATACTTTGTAAACTATTTATATTTTAGATTTATGATTATAAATTGAATGTTAAAGCCGTAGATGCAACTAGACCAGGCTCAAGCCATGATTCATTTACATGGAACATGAGCACTGCTAGGAATGTCCTTTTGGAAAAATATAAAAGAGGCGAAGGTGGTTCGTGGCTACTAGCTGATTCGGGGTATGCCCTTGAACCATTTGTGATGAAACCCTACAGGGCCCCGAGCAGTGCGCCCCAACAACGGTTCAACAGAAGTCATACCTCAACCAGGAACATCATCGAAAGAACTATTGGAGTTCTTAAAAGTCGCTTTAGATGCTTGTCCCGAACGCCATTTAAAGTGGTTCAAATCATCAACATATGTTGTGCTTTGCATAACTTATGCAATTTATTGAAAATTTTTCTGAGGAGGCTTCGGGAGATTCAGACAATCATTGTCTTGAAATGGAAGAAGTGATTTCTTCTGCAACCGCACTTTACAATGACGCCATAGCAATTAAAAATAACATTGCTGAAAGTTTAGAAGCATTTTTATTATTTATAATTTATAATAAAATAACATAAATAACATAAATAAATATTCAATTTATAAAAAACATAAAATGATTTGTGTTATTTTAACAGCAGGCCAAATTTTAATACGACTTCTTAACTTAAATCCTCAGACAATTAAATTTCATTTGTTTGTTTGTTGAGATTTGTTTGATGATATAGGAGCCCCTTTATTTTTTATTTCTTCCAACTCTAACTTTCTTTGTTTTATTTCTAAGTCTGTTCTTTTTATCATATTTTTTTCTACTGCGGCCTTTTCTATTTCATTGTGGTGTCTTTTAAGCTCATCTGCAATGTTATCAATAGATTTATAAACTCGTCTTATATTGCTGGCTATTATATCCAATTTTTCTGTATTTAACTGAGAAATATCAGTTAAATTTTGTAAAGACTCCGATATTTTCGTTCTGTTTTGCAAGTCACTCACGATGTATTGTTTTAAATGATCCTTCAGATTATTATCTCTACTTTTAAGAGCAGCTCGCTTTGATGTACTCGGGGCCTCGCCATCTACTTCAGTACTCTTCCTTTTTTCAGCTTTAGAATTTTTTTCAGTTAAAAACACTTCTTCATCCGAAGACAACAATAAATTACTGGTGTTGTTTGTACCGAATGAATTTGAACCTTGTATTCCCTCAACAATAGCAAACAAACCGCACAATTGTCCAACCGCCTCTTCTTTTTTTGAGATATATAGTTGGTTGTATGGTCCACCGCCTGTTGCCTTAGCTTCCATTTTAATTGTAGCAATTTTCTTTTTTATACACGTTTCCAAGCGCACCATACCTGTAAAAGTGTATAATTTCACAGAAAAACAAGATGTGCATTGTATTTAAATATATACTTGCTTTTTTTCAACCTGACATCTCATGCAATGGAGGGCCCGTGGAATTTAATTCTTTACTTAAATATTTCCAAAAATTTTCAACAAGTCACTTCTTGCGTTTAGTGAAGCCCCTGTCGATATCTGAATGCTGCTCCATAAATTTAATAAAAGCATCCTCTTCCTGTAAATTCTTAAAAGTGAGAAATAATTAGGCATAATTTAAGTTTTTTTCGCGAAAAATTCTTACATTTTTATTTTCTTGTTTTGATTTGATTTCAATTTTTTTCTTTTCACACAAGACAAACAATGTGATTTTAAAATGAATTCAAACTGGTATTAACGATTTTCATCACACTACAAAAGGATTACTTTTTAAAGGAACAAAATGGAAAATGAAATCAATATTATGATAACGAAAAAGTAACCACATCACACCTTTTACACATTTTCACTCGATTTTATGTCGAAATCGATTTTTATCACATACCTTAATATTTTTAAATTGAAGACGACATGGAGTTGATGTGACTGTTTGTGAATACATTATCTTTGATGATGCCGCCTGAACAAAAACTTCACCATACGACCACTTTATTTGAATGTAATAATTTTTCGAGGACTTTTTGTGGATTTTGTGAGCCCCATTTCGGACTAATTGAAAATGAGCCTCATCAAGGAAGGTGATTTTGTTGAAAAATGTTTTTTTTTCGTTCATTTTTTTAAGCAGCCAAAACACAAACGCTCAACGCAAACAATTGTCGGTAGGTTTTAATTCTTGAACGAGTTGAATTTTATAATGTTGCAAAATGTGGTGCATAGTACGTCCAGTGATGCCCAATTCTTGTGAACGTACACGGTTTGATGTTGCAGGCTCATTCTCAATACTTTGTTCTACAGCGTCTATGCTTGGAGACTAATTGCGAGGAAAAGCTGATCGAACTTTACCAAGTGATACAGTGAAAGTTTAATCTTTTTGAAGGAAGGAAGGAAATTTCCCAAGTTTTGTCTAAATAAATGTGAAAGGATGACAGCTTAATTTTGGACATTTAATGTCGAAATTTGACCGACAATTTACTTCCAAATCTCAAATTTGCCCATTTATTATGTATCCCTGTCATCCATATCATTTTATTCTTTCTCTTTTCCTTTTTTAAGCAATTGCCAGCTACGACGCTAGAAGAAGCTGTTGCGAAAATGAGGCAGTTTCAAAAATATCTAAAATCTGAATGCGTCATCCAGTGAATTTTATCTTATGCAGTCAATATCAAGAGGAAATCCTGTTGTCTCGAAGAATTTAATTTTCTCTCTCTCCCAAGCCAAGAGCTTTTTTTTTTATCGGAAACCATTGAAGGCTTTATTTTTTCTATTATAACGGAGTTCAATGTTTTATTTAGACAAAGCAATCAACTAATTTGTTTTTAAATTATTTAACGCTTTTTTTTATGAAACACTCAAAAATTCTCATATTCGTTTACTTTCTATCCCTCAAATTGAAAAATGTCTGCTCTTTGCATCAAACATTTCTTAGCATTTTCTCTTCACTGCTAGAACTTTCAGTGGAATCTATTTATATTTAATTATTTATTTAACTGTCACAAAATCTTTAGGTATGAGACAAAATTCTTTTTAATAATCGATAACATGTCAATATCATCAACACTTTCGTTTAATATCAATTTACCATCAATGTAATATCATAGTTAACCTAATGTAATATTGACAATGAAGTGACGAGACTGTCGACCTTGACTTTCATAATACAGATTCTAAAATCTCTAAATTTCTTTCATTTTTTAGCTCGGGTCAATGACAGATAATTATTTAATTCTAAATTTATGACTTTTTAAACAAAAATTAAATCAAAATAAACTTTAACACTGACAAGTGGAGTGTAAAAGAAAAATAAAGAACAACAAAAGATTAAAGTCTACAGCAGGTTAATTATCAGTTATTTTCGTGTAGTCATACATTTTTATTTAATGATAAGTTTTGGCGCAAAATACATACAAAATTATAAAATATTTTCTATGGTTTCGTTTATAAAAAATAATTTTGCTAGCAATGATTAAGCAAAATAACGAAAACTGAGAAGCACGTTTTTAATTTTTTATAAACTTTAATGTTATTTAATACTAAGTACATTAATATTTATTTCAGATAATCAGATGTAAATTAATTTATTATAACAAATCGATTCGCATACATAATGAATAAACTGTGGGGTTTCTTGTGTTTGTTTTTTTTAATAAAATTTGTATTTCTTAAAACTGTTGAGTTTAAACTTTAAAGTGCCAAATTCATTAAGATTTTATTTCTGTTCTATTTTTATCATTTTTTTAAACAACTACAGAAAGTTGTGATGTTGAAACGTTTTAATTGTGATAAGAGCTCCCTAATTATAATTCACAGATTAGATAGTACTTTTTGGCTCTGTTTAAGAAACTCGATAACTGTCAAAAATAGTGTCGTCAAATCTTTAACGCATACTCACTTTATTGTACTATTGATCGTGACTAGACTTATCTCAAGTAAATGGTTATCGTATTCCAGCAAACTTAAAAATCATATCAGTTCTCAAACAACCGTCACAATGGTTTTAAATGGTTTAATTTGAATTTAAAAAAATTTATTATCAAAAATTATTATCAAAAATAAAGGGTGGGCAAATTTGAGGTTAGGAAGTAAATTGGCTAAAAGCAAACCCTGTTTTTGAATACTACAGTTTTACTGATAGCAATGCAAGGTGCCCCTGTAGGCTAGTAGGTAGTGTACTAAACAGCTTGTCAGTCTGGGGGTTGTGGGTTCGATTTCCAACGAAGACCTTGGTTTTTTTCACTACAAAATTAAAAATTGACTGTCGGTGGGGCTACTTAGTGATGAAGGCATGGTCACTGGACGCTGTGCTGTGTTATACGACAGTTAATTTCCGACTATCCTTCTACTTTCACCACCTGTTTCATCTCTTTTCTATCCCTTTCCTAAAGAATGTAGCACGGTACTTGATTAAATAGGCATTGTTGCCTCAAGTGCTACTTTTATTAAAAAAAAAAGTAGAAATGTGAAATATGATCTCGTTACCTTTGAAGCTCTATCAGAGCGTTAGTTGTTTGTAGGTTGTTTACGTAAACCCAGTCTATCTAAAAATTACAAGAACGAGACGAGCAATTGACATTGCCAAATCGAGAAATTATGCGAATGGGCAATTTCTTATGGAATTACTGAATTGTTTGGGTGGCCGACGTTAAGAGTGGCGTCGTTTAGAGTGTAACGTTGCACACTCAACATTTCTTACCTTTTTACCAAATAAATAGCACCTTAATTCTTTATATTTAATAATTTGAAAGGCAATTTACTTTCTAACCTCAAATTTGCCCAGTCGAAATGTTTTGTTTCAAGGAAATAGCTTTTTATCTTTACTTTTAGAATTAAAACGGTCTTTATATACAAAAGATTACAGCTAACAATATTAGTTAATACGTATTAAGCGGCAGAGTTCGCAGTATTATTGTAAGTATCTGATTGTTTTTTCAACACTAGATCATAAGTTCAAATCCCAACAAAGATCTAAATGTGAAAAGAAATATTGCTTAGATGAGTTTAGGATAAAACGAGATTACAGCACTGTATAGCAGTCGTCACTTTGTTAATTAATATAATTCGAAAATCTGCCCGAGGCACATCGTTATGTGGATGGATAGATTATTGCTAAAGAGATATCGAATAGTTCGTCTCTTCTAGTATTTACAACAGATTTTGTATTTATTTTTGGTATTGATGGCTACTTTAGTTTCTTAAAAACCCTCGTTTAATAAACTTAGCCGCATGCAGGTCGTAAAAAGTGTATATAAAGTGACATGGCATCATCATCATGGGCATCATTAAGTGTTCGCTTATAAGATCAACTGGCATCAATGTTGAATAAGCAGCTCAAACTTTTAAACACTACAGAATGGAATGATTTTAAGCTAAAGTATATGTGATTCTAGCGGGATTTAGACAAGTGTCAGACACCTGATCCTTCATTGGATAGTCTAACAAGTAGTTGTCACTAAAAAAACACCCCTTTAGAAAATTTAATTCAAAATATTTCAACAATAAAATGCATTTATATCAACGCAACCAAATTTACATTTTATTTACAATATGTGTGAAACAAAACAATAACAACAACAACAATAACAAAAACTAACAAAACTAAACATTTTTTTGTATTTTAACTCAAAGAGAATTAGTGAAATAAATATTTTTTGTGTTTTTTTTTTTAAACATTGACAGCAAAGTTTTAAAAACAAAAAGCAAAAACAAATTAAATAAAATTTTAAATCCATAAACAGAAATATTATAAAAATTACGTGCCCCTGTTAAAAGCGTTAAAGTCGAACAGAAACGTTCGCTTTAAACTACAAAAGAAACTTTAACGAGACCTAAATAAACGCTAAAATTCCAAGAATTTTTCGTTGAAAATCCACACAATTCAAATCAAATTAGTATGTAATGATATGTAATGAAATGTCTGTCGGTTAGTTGTAATATTTTCGTATGTAAATTTTTTGTTTTCATTCTTTAAACATAAACAAAATAATCCTTTCGTTAAAACAATTTCACATGCATTTGTAATATTTGCGGTAGCAAGCAAACGATTCTAAGAAGCTAAAATACCAAGTAAAGTTAGAGACTGAATGCCAATACACACACTTCTTAACTGACCTAAGGAAAGGCGAAATAGAGAAATACATACAGAAAAAAAAAACAAACGTAACCAAACATTTGTTTGACCAGGGGCCCAACCAGCTAAATGAACAGACGAATATTTACAAAAGAACAGACAGACATACGAATAGAATAAACAGTTGTTAATACAAATATAAACCCTTTCTTTCTTTCTTTCTTTAGTTATGGGGACAATTGCTAATACACTGAGAGAAATTATTAATAATAAAAAATAATCAAAAACAAATTAGCACCTTAACGCTGGATACCACTTTTAAGAGTCGATGGTTTAAACAAGAATTCAATGCTATCTCGCAGTAATTAAAATCTATTCAGCATTACAACTATAAAAAAGCCTTAAACTATGGGCATAGAAGCAAACTTTCTATGTAATTTTCATTTCAAAAGATATGACCATATACATGAAATTGCTCGGCTATTAGCACACCCTTTAATATTTAAATAAATTTTTTTAATTCCTTCTTTTTAGTTACAGCTATAGCAGTGCTTTGTTAAAATATGTCGATTTAAAAGACATAAAAATCAAATGTGTTATGTGGCGCCATCTTTTATTTGAAAATAAACTATATTTTAAAAGAATCAATTCTTAAATATTCCATTTCAAATTAAAAAAAAAATCAATATTAATAATAACTGAGCCTTACGAACGCAAACACAAAAAAAATGCAAACGAATGGAAAAATTTTCTCCTTTTTGACCCTAATTTCTTACAGTGTAGTTTCTATTTAATTTCTAGTTTATAACTTTGGTTCAATATTTAACCAGGAATGTGGCAAGTTTTATTGAATGCATTGTTTTATTACACACATACTTACACACACTCTCTCAACCACACGCATACAAATCAAAATTAAAGAAAACGAGCCTATTGCGGCTTCTGTTAGTTTTTCACGTTTCAATAAAAGCGTTCATAAAACAATGTAGAATAAAGTTAGAAAAATTAAAGAGTTGCACTAAAATAAATAAAAAGATTAAAAATTTGTTTTCTTAAAATTCAGGGAATTTCAATTTTCAACAAAACTAAAATTTTGTCGTTGTTTTATGAACGAACAGTGGTAAATTTATTTTTAGTTATTTGTTTGGCTGCACCTTTTTTTCCTTTTTATTTTTTTCACAGACTTAATAATATTTTCAATTTGAAAGACTTCACATGGGTGTGATTGTTTGCGAGTCTATACGTTGAACCTGTACTTTATGATTCTGTTAGTTTTAATATTTATTTAAACGTACAAGGATATATTTTAGCAATATGCTAATTGTAGCAAGGACTAGTGCTACTACTTTCATGTTCATTTAGTTTTAGTCCTGTCGTTTAAATGGCTTTTTTGTTGTTTTAAGCGGTCGGCGAGTTGTATCGTTGATTGTTGTAAGCGTTACGGCGGCATACAACGTGTTCCTTTTCATTATCGAAACCATTACAAATGTGGTGCGAAAATTTTATAATTTCAAAGGATTGTTTTCGTATTTGCCCGTATAAGTCCCATAGCGGTTAAAATAAAAGGTCGGTAATATTATTTTCATCTGTTGCTGGGTTAACTTGTCCAGACACCAATTAAAATCTGCCTCTTAAGTTACCGTAAATAGCCTTAAATTACAAATTTACCATCAAGACATATGCTAAAATCAGAGCATGTAAAGGGTTAAAAAAATTCTGTGCCTATTAAAAGTTTTATTGGGATATAAATTAAAGTATAATTAATATTTTAATTGATGCAATTACTTATTTAATCAAAAATGAATGAAAATATTTTCTACTAATGTAATTAAATATATAATTAATACGGAAAGAAGAAATTAATTTTTTAATTAAAACAAATTGATATAACTAAAAATTTTGTTAAATTTCAATATGATTTTAAAAACTTTTTTCTGCAAAATTAGTTGTCTCCATATTTCCTACATTTTAGAGAATTTTTCATTAATTTTTAGTAAGTTCTTTGTTAAAAAAGCAAATAATTTAAATTCCCTTATAAATTTATACATAAAATATAAACCGATTTAGCAAAGCATATTTCTGAATTATTTGTTTTTTAATTAATATTTGTCGCTATTTTTGGAAAAGTCTACAATATTCTCAGTTTACATATAACTGCCAAGTATTTAAACAAAATTATTCTTACATTCTTACAACCGCCGCATTAGCATATCAGTTATTAGAACTCACCTTCCTGGTACAGGAACTAAGGGGGTTTCCTTAGAAATCCTGTGGATTTTAATAAGTCGTGGCGGAGATTTTTTATATCTGTTTTTTAATGTCAGCATCGACTTAGACGTAACTATACTTTGGGCTTGATGTAATAGTTTTTTAAATTTTATGCCACATTTTTTGGTGGCATGATGATGGTCCAATTGTTTAGCGAAATATTAAAAATAAAAAATAAAAAAATTTTAATATAAAGACATTTTTTTTTGTTGAAAGAGAAGCAGCACTTCAGTCAACAATGCCTAATTAGTTCCTCCCGGGGGCACATAAATATGGTTTTTATATAATTCCACTATCTAGACACAGTGCAACTGGGGAAAAAGGGAGCCCAGTCCCCTGAAGGCAGCAGGGGTTCAACTGGAAACTCCACTTTATTTCCACGGGGATTAGTGCGCCCCAGAGTTCATTATTTGTCTCTTTAGACATTTAATAGTTCTCTGGCTGATCATTGAGGTTGGCCGCTATATGGGAGTAACGTGGTGCTTGTGGTTTTGCGGCCCCATGACAGATAGGTCACTTTTAATGGTGGCCGAGTTCATTTCACCTTTAATAACACCTACCTGGTGAAATGTTCTTAGATCCAGTGAGCATGCTAGACATGTGTTCTGGACAGGAGTTGGAAAGGCTTCAACTCTTAAGCAAGGAGTGATGATTTGCAGCCCTGCTCTGAAATCATCGAAGTTGCAACTAGAAAGTTCTGTTGCATAGAATTATAGCTTCGGCTTTCTAGGACGAGCATGACGTTCCAAATTATGCAGTGGTTTGGTCCACCATCTGATTAAGGCTTCATGGCCAGGTGCGGATGTAAATTAAATCACATCAATGCCTATTTAGTTAAGTAGCGTGCTACATTCTTTAGGAAAGGGATAGAGAAGAGATGAGACATGTGGTGAAAGTAGAAGGATAGTTACGGAAATTAACTGTCGTATAAGACAGTACAGTGACCAGTGACTATGCCTTCATTACTGAGCAGCCCCACCGACAGTCAATTTTTATTTGTAGTGAAAAAAAATCAAGCTCTTTGTTGAGAATCGAACCCACAACCCCTAGTCTTGTAAGCTAGTACACCACCTACTAGCCTACAGGGGCACCTTCGTCAAAAATTAATTATAAAATAATAAAAACATTATAATTATAATTTATTATTATTATTATTGTAACTAATATTTTTTATAGATGGCAGATTTAGTTACTTGAAGCCTGAAGTAATCTTTTGGGAAATAAACGCAAAGGTTTCGCTGGCTAGCTATAGACTCAAAAAAAACTGCAGTCTTGCACTGGCTGGAATTAGATGGAGATGGAGGACTACAAAAAGGCGGAAGTCATGGGTTTTTAGCAAATCCTAACACTATTATGAGACTTCCTAATTAAAAAAGTAAACCAGTAGCGTTCTGGTCGAGATTGTGAAATTCCTAAAACAATGTGTAAAACTTATGACTACAAACCACTGAGTAATAGCTAGGAAGTTCGGTAAGCGGATATCCTTTAGAAGGAGAGAGAAAGGAGATAAATTGAAAATGGACACAAGATCATAGAACTTCTTTTCAATTTTCTTTTCTTATTTACTTTGAAAGGAATATAACCATTTATTTCCTGCTTTGAGGAAAGGGCAATTAAGACTAAATCTTCCAGGTCCTTACATTTCTTATTCAAAAACGAATTGCATAAACTTTTATAAAAAAAAATCTCATTTTTTATTTCGCTTATTTACTCTCTTACACGATCCTCACTGCCACCATAATAAGGTAGTGCTGAACAAAGCGGCAACTTTTGATCTTCTTCCTTAATAAAAAAATGATAATTTTCTAAATGTGTTACATAATTATTTCTTTGACGCAATAGCTGCATTTGAAGGTGCTGATATGTGTTTAAGTATGATTTTTAACTTAATTGAAATACAAAATTGCCTGCTCTACCAAGACGAATTGTTAGCAAAGAAAAAACAATTTTTAAAGCATTTTGAAATGAAAAAAAGAAAGAAGAAAAATTGTAACAGATACAAATGGGAAACGTCATTATTGCAACATTTACCTTTGACAAAAATGACTAAGAGCATTATAAAACACAGGGGAATGTGACTCGGAATAACAAGAAAATTAAAATTCTTAAATCAAAACTGTAACAAGGAGCTCAACAATTTGATGAGGATACAAACAAGCTACAAGATGTTATAAGCCTACATTTTTTACAGTTTTTTTTTTGTTATTGTTGTTGCGAATATGTACAACAACAAATCATAACAAAATGTAAAAAAAAATAGGAAAAAATGCCGCCACTTTATGGTTCATTGACGAGGCAAATTGCTACATCCTGGCAAGAGCATAAATTTAAATTCTAATGCATAAAAGTGAATGAGAAACAAAATCATACACTGGGGATGACTTGCTATAGATGATGGGATCTAGAACAATGAAGGGTGCGTTACAAGAGATAATGTTTTGGTTAATGATGCTGAAATAAGCAGATGAAGAAGACATCATATATCGACTCAATTTAGGCAATCAAACAGTAGGCTGATGTTGATGATGATGGAGGTATTAGATGCTGATGATGTAATTCCCTTAAGACACTTGAGTATTTTGTCAAAAACAACAACAAAAAAATAAATAAACAACAAAAATTATTTTAAAATAGAATGGAGTGCATATTTTAAATTTATGCTGATTTTCTTGAACAGGTATTTATTTTCTTTGCTGAAGAATAGAAAAAAAATGTTGCGAAAAATATCTTGAATGAAATATGACATTTAACTTGTGCTTACGAGGGCAATTCGAAAATTCTTTGAGGAAAATGTGACCAACAAATAAAATTTTATTCGCTTTCAGCTTTCATTGCGGTTATTTGAATAGCCGTAATCAATAATCAGTCAGAGAACAGCTAAAAGGCTAAAAAGACAAAAAGCTGAACTCTGGGGCTTTACTGATTCCCGTGGAAATAAAGTGGAATTGCCCAGTTGGCTCCTGCTAGCCTTGTAGGGAACTGAGCTCCCTTTTACCCTCGTTGACAAATGTAATGACGGTGAGATTCCGTCAGAACATATCAATGTGCCCCCGGGGGGAATTTGAATGTTCAATATGCTTTTTTTATTGATTGTTTAGCTTTTGTTAGCACTTATCAGAGTTAGATCACAAAAGATTTTTAAACTAGACTTATGCTGTTTTTTAAGTTGATAAAATTTTTTAAATCTAGTAAGAGAAAAGAAATGCTTCGAGTCAAATTTGCTGGGTGGCGAATTTGCAAACTAAAATAAATGCATAATTGCAGCCAAATTGTTTGTTGTTTCCTGACTATGCTGGATTAAGTTTAGCCAAACTCTCTTCAAGCGCATCGACTTGGCGGCTATTCGATCATTTGTGATACCCTGCGAATCCTTATAAAAATACAGGAGTTTCTAGTAAAAGCAAAGGTTTCTGGACAATCTGTTCTTCTCTCAACTTCAACTCAACTTCTTATGCAATCTGAGATGACCACGTCCTCAACTATACCCACACACATCACTAAAGAGTTGTTTTTCTAAATCTGCTTCATGCTTTTGTTTAATGATTTTTCGAAATAATTTTCTTAACAGAACATCGCGAGGTAGGCCATAACACGTCCAAGATGGAAGAGTTGCGGTTACGAAAAAAAATTTCGTAAAATATTCATGCAGATTAAGTACTATTTTCAACCTCCTATTGTTTTTAAAACAGACGCAAAGTGATTAAATACTTGCAATGATCAATGAGGAGCCTAGCGTTTAATCTGCTTTTGGACATAACAAATATATCTTACCTGGTCCACATGATGATGTATGAAATTGCCATGTAACTAAGCCAACCGTTCAGCTTTGGGTCTTTTGCTTGTATCTAATAACAACTTTTGCCCCCCACTAAGGCATCTTTAAACACCATTACAAATTTCGAAGAGGTTTTGGATTCTGGTCCATAGCAGCTGATTGGCTGTGTGCAGAAGGCTCCAATTATTCCTTTTCGCTGATACTCATATCAGCATTACTCGTATTTAGCTTTAGGTATGATCAATTTCCATCTTGTGACAGTATGGTTTCCGTAAGGGGCGCTCTTCGGGCGACTTGCTGGCCTTTCTGTCTGAGCAATGGTGTAATTCCAATCATCACTTCGGAGAAAGTAAGGTGGTGGCTCCAGATATTTCCAAAGCATTCGATAGAGTGTGGCATAAGGCACTTCTATCAAAACTTGCCGCTTTTGGTGGAGTTGTTATAGATGGGATTTCATCAGATGAGTTCATGATTAATTCAGGGGTACCGCAAGGCTCCGTTCTTTCTCCTACTCTATTTTTTATTTTTCTAAATGACCTTCTTTGTCGAACTTTCAACCCTATATATTCTTTTGCCGATGACAGCGCCATTTGTCACTTTCGTAAGAGACCAGGCCATTTGGAGGTTAATTCCAAAAGGCAGAACATGAATGATACCCTTAATCACGATCTCGCGACAATCTTGGAATGGGGTCGTGTGAATAGAGTAGATTTTAATGCTCGTAAGACGCAATGTTGCATGCTACCGCATAGATCTGAGTTCGGTAGTGGTGCTTCATCTGTTACTATGGGTGATATAGATATTACGGAGTCGGAAGCTCTTGATGTTCTTGGCATGAAAATTCAGTGCGATGTTCAATGGACTAAACACATTTTTCAGGTTTCTAAAGAAGCTTTAAAGTGCCTTCGTTTTCTAAAACAGTGTAAAAGATACTTCACTGCATCCGATCTCCGTACTATCTATACCACCTATATCCGTCCGAAATGGCCGGCGCCAAAGTCTATTTTGGAGTTACTCGACCGCGTACAGGAGAGGGTCAACTCTATTGATTCTCTAGAGCATCGACGCAATGTGGGGTGTATTTCACTGTTCTATCGTTACTACAACGGAAAGTGCTCTAATGAAATTAGGGAACTTGTTCCCGATACTCACACGTTTTCGCGTTTAACACGATTTTCGTTGAGAGCACATTCATTTGTGGTTGATTGGCCAGTGAATCGCACTACGCATTACAGGGAAAATTCGTTTTTTACCAGAACAGTCCGTATGTGGAATAAAATTCCTCCGGAGATCTTTCCTGTCACTTTCAATCTGGGAAAATTCAAACTGAATGTTCACAGACACTACTCCGTCTTTCCTCCTTCCCGTAACCTAAATTCCTAGTTCTGGCACAATGCTTTGCATATGCAGGGGTCCGAAAAAAAAGGATACACAAGTTGCCACGCCTGTGTTATGTATGTATCTAATCCAGGCATGGGTTACTGTGCACGGTCACTTTCAATATAGCGTGGCGTTAAGTAATTTATTTCTTGCCGTTATGCGTTTTAATAAATCGTTTGTAAAGAAATTAAAACTGTTCGACAAATTTGTCAACATACTTTTTTAAAGACATCTTGATAAGCCCTCGCGCACTTGCCTAAAACTTTTTCAATGCTAATTTTTTTATGCCGTTGTTTTTTGTTTATTCCATATTTTATTGATATAATAACATCTAATCGAACTCGAGGTAATCTACCTTTTTGTTTTAAATTGAGTTTTTCTTCATGTTAAATCATTTCCTATTGATGGTTATCTATTTAAAAAAAATCCTTAAAAGAATTTTATATAATGTGAGTGTGTGTGTATGTATGTTTTTGCAAATTATTAAAGACAACAGAAACAGAAAAGAAAAAGTATTATGATAAATATCATTTGCAAATACAATCGATGTTTGTTACAATAGAAGTGAGAACTGTAAGAGGATTTTAAAGATTTAGGCTGTTTTTTTCTTTGCATTACAAACAGATCATGAAATTTTGTTGTTTATTTTATAAACAGATACAATTTTCTTAATGCTTGTAATTTTATAATTTTGTTTTTTTTTTTTTTATCTTAAAGATGTGCTTGGGAATTATAATTTTGTTTGTTTATTTGTTGTTTTATTATTCAAGTGACATTTTTTTTTTGCAAGGTTTCGACTTACAGCATCTTATTTAGCAGGTTTTAACGAACTTCAGTGCACACTTTCTTGTTGAATTAAATTGAATTATAATCAGAAAATTTTAATTATAAAAAAATTTTATAATCAGATTTAGTTGTAATATTTTTTATTTAAAAACATATATAAAGTTTTATAAAAACAACAAATTTAGGTTTCTATTGAAGGGTTCATAATTAAAAAAATATTTATTCTAATATTTTCCAAAATTTTAGAATTTGTCTACAAGGTAAGAAGATAAAAATATTTTTAATGTTTCAAGAAAACCTGATACAAATATACGCATAGAAAAAAATGGTTATGATATTGTCACAAGAACAATATTAAGACTTGTGTAAGAATATATGATTGCGGTAAGCAATTTGTAGCTTTGATCAAGATTAACAACTTTTTGTAAGTATTTGACCTCTAAGCTATTTTGCAATATTAAAGTTGTTATAACCATAATATACGAATATAATAAAAAAAAATGTTTTTTATGACTGAATAAATAATTTTAATTCGGCGATAGTTTATTTAAGTATAATTTCAACATAGGAAAAATATTTGATTTTAAAAATATTTTGATTTCGCTCTCGACAGAATACTTTACTATTAAATATACATATATAAATGAAAAATTATTATACAAAAATATTAAATTTTTGTAGTATTTTAATCGACCTTTTTTAACTTTAATAAATATCTATTTATTCTTTTTTACGGTCTTTTTAAATTAAATTAACCATAATAATTTTTTTCTTTTCGATATTTCGCTTTCCTATGGAAAGCTTCTTCAGGAAAAATTTTTTTTATATTTGAAAACAAAATAATAATAATAATAATTTTTGTTTTCAAAAATAAAAAAATTTTTTCCTGAAGAAGCTTTCCATAGGAAAACGAAATATCGAAAAGAAAAAAATATATATTGTTAATTTAATTTAAAAAGACCGTAAAAAAGAATAAAGAGATATTTATCAAAAATATTAAATTTTCAGACAATTAATAAGAAAAGCAAAGAAATTAAAAAACAAATTTTTATACTTTAAATATACTGGTTGTTTATAACAATGCTCTTTGTAAATAAGAGTATAACATGGTATAACACGGCAGACGTTAGACAAAAATCTATTCCATCTCCATTACTATTTAACATCGTACCTGATTGCAGAACTAGAATATAAAAAACACTTAACTACAGCCAGGATATTATGATGAGGACCAAATAAAAGATTCGGATTATATGGACTTATTATTACAGACATGTGGGGGACACTAAAACCAAATTATCTACAGTGCAGTTTGAGCTATCTAAGAACTGGAATTAAATTTAAAACTAAAAACTTTTTTATGTATTAATTTTAAAAAAATACAATACAAAAATTGCATGTATGGAGGTGGGCAAATTTAAGGTTTGGAAGTAGATTGCCTTCTAAGATATACTTTTCTCAACAACTTTAGTTTTACTGTTAACAATATAAAGTAGGAATATGGCAATGAGTTATGAAGGACGATGCCAGACAAATATTCATCTTTATTACGACGACAGAAGCCCATTTTTTTCACAAACATTTTAATCATCTTTTGCAAAAAAGCCTCGCTTATCCCTATTGTTTTGGGCTGTTCACGAAAACCCGGTCCTTCAAATGTAACCAAAGACAATAATACAGCGACCTTAAATCTCAAGAATGAAAGAGCCAATTTAAACGGCTAAAACGAGAAACTACGCGACCGGGAAATTTCTATTGCAATCAATGAATTGTTTGGGTGACTGTGTTGCTTGTGGTGCCGTTTTGTTGAAAACAAAGGTCACTGATGTCAATATTAGCCCTTTGTAGCCACAAAAAGTTGGTTATCAAGGTTTAGTAGAGTAGAAAATTCACGGTGATGACGTTGCCCTGCTCATTTTCGAAAAGTAATGATTTTTCGGAGCCTGTTAATGGGTTTTGTGAGCGCCATGTGCGACAATTTTGTTTGTTTACAAAACTCCTAGTTGAAAAGGAGGCTCCTCACGATAGATGATTTTATTGGAAAATACGTTGATTTGCTTCAGTTTTTAATACAGTCAATACACAAACGTTCGATGGCAAAAATTGTCGGTTGGCTTTTATTTTCAAACAAGTTGAAGTTTAAAAGCGTGAAGATCTTTGTGTAAAATGTTGCGCACAGTGCCTCTAGCAATGCTTTAGTTGAGTTGATGTTCTAGGCTCATTCTCAATACTTTGCAGTACATCGGCTATGTTTGCATAGATAGGGCCACTACGAGCGTATTGTTTTGACGTATTGTCAGCTAAAGAAGAGCTCTCAGAAGAAACCTGACTGCGAGAAAAAATTGCTCGACTTGTTTAAGAGTTTACATTTCTTTGCTTAAAATTTCCGAAATAAAATTCCTAAATAAATGTTAAAAGATGACAGCTCAATTCTTGACATTTAATCATTTAACAGGTACCTCCTCGTTTTACCTCCGGACCGCAAATTTGCCCAATCATTATTTAAGCAGCATTGTGGGACACCGGTATTATAAAATAAACATTATTTTCATTGTTAGCAGCATCAAATGAGAATGGCTGAATTATAGTCTAGAAAAGGCACTTTGAGAGAAAAACCTAACACTTTTCCTAAAATATAAAACAAAAATTTATATATAAGGTTTTTTTTATTTTTAAAATTTTAAAAAATATAAGGAATAATCTTTAAAGATCGAAGCGGTATGAAATGTAAAAAATTTATCAGAAAGGTTTATCATATTAAAAAACAGTTCAAAATTGTTTAAATTAGATTGGAATGTGTTTAGAAACTACATATAAAAAAATAATTACAATATAAATAAAAAATATAAATAAAACTATATATCACTTATCCGAAGAAGTCTACAAAGGCAATCAAAAACTTTTTTCATATCATGTCGTTTTGTAGCGTGTAGCTGAATAAATAAAGCAGCAGCCAGCCCCCACAAAATATGTCTTTTCATCTTTATTAAATCATAAATTGCCTTAAGATGTATTAAGACTCATAAAATTTATTATTTATATTTTGACACATTATTTTAATGATGTTTATGTCAAGTTTATTATTACATGAGTTTAAGTATGTTTTCCATTAAACATTAGCAATTTATCGAACAAGCAAGTAAATTTGCTTACAACGCATTTGTTTTAAAATAAAATTGAAAAATGACTGCATAAGAAAATAAACAAAAATGAAAGAAATTTTGCAAAATTTGCCATAGTGTTGGCCACACTCTTTGTTTTCTCTAGATCGGCCGGCTATAATGGTTAGATAAAGGCGCCTTTAATATACAAAATATTATTTAGACAATTTTTATTTTATGCCATACAAGATTTTTTTTTTAGGTTTTACTTTTATCCCTGTGTAACTCATAAAGCTATAAAGATCAAAGGAGGCGATAGTTTTTTGTTTTACTGTTTGGGGAATAAAAATTTGCATTTGTAAAGAATAACAATCGTAAAACAATGTTTTTATAAACAAACTGAAGGATATAGTAAGAAATATATTTTCAGTTACTCGAAGTAATCAGCCACTTGTTGCATTTAACGATTTAATCTTTTTTATTTGTTGGAAATATTTTGTTGTATATGAAATTTTACAAAAGAACCAAAAAAATTAATAATAATTGGTTATATTCAGGACAATTAGGAGGTATAGAACTTAAGTTTTTTAACTGCCGACTGTTTTGTCACATGTCAAGTGATTTGTGTTTAGTCTGGCTGGTTATTTCAACATGAGTAGACATGACTATACAACTCTTCAAAATTATGCAAATTTATAAAATTTAATAAGCTAAATTGCTATATTTGGAATGATAATAAGCCTTAAATGTATTTTGAGAAACCGTTACATCCAGAAAACCTAACTATTACGTGGGCTTTATGGTCTGGTGAAATCATTGGCCCATAATTTTTTTTTTTTAAGAAAAGCAGCACTCTAGGCAACAATGCCTATTTACTTAGTCAAGTACCGGCTGCATTCTTTAGGAAAAGGGCTAGAGAAGAGATGAGCCAGGTGGTGAAAGTAGAAGGATAGTTACGGAAATTAACTGTCGTATAAAGACAGCACAGCGACCAGTGACCATGCCTTCATCACGGAGCAGCCCCACCGACAGTCAACTTTTATTTTTGTAGTAAAAAAAACCAAGGTCTTCGTTGGGAATCGAACCCATAACCCCATACTTACTAACTTACAGGGGCACCTAACATACAACAAAAATTTTTTATTGGAATTTTGAAATTTCATAAAATTTCCTTTTCTTACCGATCTATAAAAAAGCTTGGTAAAACTTTGTGAATTAATAAATAATTTTAAATTTTCAAAAATACTTATTTTTTTGGTGATTTATTCTCCATTTTTGCAAAAAAAAATTCAATTTGATGACATTTTAGGAGTTTCATAAAATATCGAATTTTTGGTGAAATATTTACTTCTTGCGTAAATTCTTTTGTGAATTACACAATTTTTTAATGTCTTTATTTTTGAAAACTCTATTTTTTTGAAATTTTTTCATAAAGTTTTTATTTTTTTTTTTCTAAAAGTTTGATTTTTTTTTTGTTTTAACCCACTGTAGGACATAATAATTTTTTCTGGCAAATTGCACTTTTTTTTTAATGAAACATTAAATCTATCTTGGGTATCATTTTACGTCACCCCGCGTCAAATTTGGTTAGTAAACAGGCCGGATACGGCTTATAGAGAAAACGTATACAGAAAAAAATTTTGCTCTATACTCGTATAGAGAAAAAAAAACACTGAAGTTGGCACATAGCCGAAATCGGTATGTATACAAACCAAATTTGAAGCGCATTGACGTAAACGCCTTTGGACAATATATATATCATTAACAAATATCATTAAATTTAAATCCGGATTTTGTTTTATAATTGAGAGCTTTTTTGACTTTAAAAGCCATCCTTCAAACCAGTATTCGAAAAAGCAGCACTAAAGTACGCTACGTCAGTATTCTGTACTATAGCTTTTCATAGTACAGGTCTTTGTTGGGAATTGAACCTACAACCCTCAGAGCAGTAACCTAGTACACTACCTAGTAGCCCACAGGGACACCTATATATAACTCCTTAAAAACGATGCGTGCCAGACTGTTACATTCAACCATTATGCGTAGGAGCTCTCATTTCAACAAGACTGCGCAACATGTCACACAGTGTGTGCCGCAATTGATTTATAAAGGAAAACGCAACGGTAACCGCATAGTTTGATGTTTCAGACCCTTGAGTTGGCCTCTAAAATTGATATATTTTCTCTAGCGACATGGGAATTTGCTAGCTATTGCCGATATACGTTTGCACATCTTGAAAAAAGTTATAGAAAATGGAATTTCAATATAGGAGTATGGCTATGGCGGTGGCATGCCAAAAATATTTAAATCCACGTTCGCAATAATTTGGCACCACTAGACGCACCTTATGTAACATTTTTCATAAAGCTCTTCATTTCCACGCCTATAAAGTTTAACATTTCAGGAATTAAGGTCTATCGAGCATTGTTGTGACGCCAATAATGAGGCATGACAAAACATTTTGCATTTAATTAGGCGGTTTTATAAACAAACAAAATTGTCGTATATGGGGCTTTCAAAATCCATAAACAGTCCTTGAAAGACTATTACACGCAAAGAAAATAACCATATGGAGCAATTATGGTCAGAAGGCATTATTGCCCCGTATTTACGAAAATTAGCATGATGACCTATTATTTGTTTTTACAGTTGACTAATGTTGATATTAGTAATTCGTGACCGTGAATTCTCTGCGCTACTAAATCATGATAACCTATTTTTTGTTTTCACAATTGGCTAATGTTGCCTTTGGTTTCAGCAAGACGGCGCCGTAAATCATCCAAGCAATGCAGTTATTGTATAAGAAATTCCCTAATCGCGTAATATCCCGATTTGCTAATGTTCTGTGTTCGAAAATGGTGCTGCACCTATTACTACGGTTGATATGAGTATTAAGGAATCGGAAGCTCTTGATGTTCTTGACATGAAAATTCAGTGTGATGTTCGATGGGCTAAACACATTTTTTAGGTTTCTAAAGAAGCTTTCAAGTGCCTCGGTTTTGTAAAACGGTGTAAGAGATACTGTTTTATCATTACTATAACGGTAAGTGCTTTAAGGAAATTGGAAAACTTTTTCCGGAAACTCGTACATTTTTGCATTTAACTCGATTTTCGTTGAGAGCGCATCCATTTGTGGTCGATTGGCCAGTGAATCGCACTACGCGTTACAGGGAAAATTCATTTTTTAGCAGAACAGTTCGTATGTGGAATAAACTTTATATAGAAGTCTTTCCTGTCACTTTCAATGCGGGAACCTATAACCCCATAACCTATTCTCCTAGTTCTGGTACAATGCACTGCGTGAGTAGGGGTCATCCCCTGCGCGCTGGGCCGAGCGAAAACAACAAAAAAATCTTAATTGGCTGGTTTATTTGATCAACCCACAAACAACTGACACTCTGAAAAATTAATTCGGAGCTGCATTGATGATATCAGCGATGCTTTGCGGCAAAATATGCTTCAAAATTTTTTGAGAAAAAACCGGTCGTCTACCGGCGTGTTAGAGGTTAATTTTTGTCAAGCAACATATACCATTATTAACATCAAAATATCTTCTTTGCATCGGTATCAATAAATCTGAAATTGCCAAAAATGTGTATGCTAAAAGACAACTTACTTTCTAATTCAAATTTGCCCACACTTTACATGAAATTGAGCCGCACAGAAATTAGAAATTGAGTTGTAACACTGTAATAGTCTTGTTTTACAATTGATTAAAAAATTTAAAGAATTATATCATCAAATCATCCATTAAAGATGATACTGAAATAATTTTCATCTTTCCTTCGATAAAAGACTCACCCTTTAATCTTTAAGTGAATGTTTACTTCTCGGTGATTTTTTTAAGAAATCTTTTGTAACTTCTCTCATTTTTATACTTTTATAAAAAATATTTGAATGTATTAAAATTATTCACATTTCAGTTGCCAAATGCATAATTATAAAAAAAACTTTAAATATCTTTCATTTAATATCGAATCATTAAATTTCCTAAACATTTTACAACTGACAAAGCATTTCGTTACGCTTGTCTGCTCTAAAAGCATTTAATGACAATTTTATACTCTGAATCCAAAATAAAGCATAAAAGTAACGATTTTCTATACCCGTACATTAATTCAAACGCTTCAAAATATTTTAATTTGCTCATCAGATCATTTAGTTTTTGTTTCGATTGCAACAAACACAACAACAATGAAAGTTTTTAATTTTATTCATTATATTTGCGCCATTTTATTTTATAATACTTTGTAATATATAATTGTTATCATGCTAAACACACATACTTTCATATTTAGCTATGAAATGAGAGTAAATACTTACACTCGCATATAGACTCGGTGTGACAATTGAAAATGTGCATTCAATGCCGCTTGTTTTGGGTCATTTGTGATACCAAATGTTGGTTTTTACCCTGGTCTACCAAAAAGTTTGCATTAAATACTTAGTACCCTCTCCATCTCTCTCTTTTTTTTTAGTTTGACATGTAATGTTGAATACATTTTGAATGTATTCATGTATGAATACATTACATTGACTACATTTTTTGTTTGTTTTGTGATGACATCGTTGTCATTATCGTTTTGAAAATAAATGAAAGTGAAGTGAGTGCTTTGTTTAGCCCACTGCCTTTTATTTTTATTATTCTATTTCTATTCTCACTCTCTCCCTTGTAATATCACACTATAATAAGTATCAAACAACAACATTAACAAAAATCCCTAACAAACGTATCAATTGTTGACATGTTGTTTTGTCTGATTTATTTTCTTTTGGAAAATAACGCGCCGAATTTATTAAGGGTTTTTCAAGAAGAAGTTTGTTTTCTAAAACAAAATAAAACAAAAAAAATTTATATCAAGATGATTCAAATTATTATTGCATTACGAAGAAAAAGGTTCGGCAATTATAAATGAAAAATTATATCTGGCAAGTTTTCACCACGACCACGCTAACAGATGTCGATGCTTTCATAAAATTTTTTAATCACTTTTTGGAAAAATGACGGTCCTATTTCGTTAATTACATCACGGACTTTGAGACTCTGTCTTAAGATAGCCCAACAAAAAATAATACAGTGATGTTATATCACATGATCTGCCTGGCTACTTAACTGCTGATTGTAGTGAAATTAAGTGATCGGGAAATTTGGTTTTATTACTTGTGTCACATGTGGCAACATCCTACTGAAACCACATGCCAGTGATATCCACATCATCAATAATAAGTCAAACTTGAGTTGGTTGCATCTCGCGATAGCGTGATCGAGTGACCGTTACCGTATTTCCAGTCTCATCTTCAAAAAAAAAACACGGCCCAATCACACCTCCAGACCACATAGCGCACCATACAGTGGCAATTTGAGAATGCAAAGAGTTTTCTATAATCGCTCTAGGATTTTCAGAAGCCCAAACGAGACAACTTTTTCTTGTTGACACATTTTGACAACTGAAAATGGGCTTCGCCTGAAAAAATTATTTTTTTAGAAAAAACCAGCCGGTTGTCCCTTATGAGTTGGTCGGTTGGCTTCAGTTCCTGCACCAGCTGAATCTGTGGCTCACGGCTGCGATGTTTTCAGTTAAACAATCCGGTCGAACACGCGTTAGTGTTCGCACATTTGGTATCGAGCCTGCCGACTCAATAGCGGTGACAGAAAGACGATCACGTTGTCCGAAAATATCATGAATTTTACGAAATGTAACTTTAACAGAACCATAATTTTTGTGGTGGACCAGTGCTCAGGGGATGACCTCCACTCATGCAGTGCATTGTACCAGAACTAGGAAATGGGAGGAAAGAGGGAGTAGTGTTTGTTGACATTCGATTTGAATTTTCCCACATTGAAAGTGACAGGAAAGATATCTGTAAAATACAAATACAAATTTTCCATGCAATACGTAGTACGATTCACTGGCCAATCAACCACAAATGAATGCGCTCTCAATGAAAATCGAGTCAAACGCAAAAATGTACGAGTTTTGGTAACAAGTTGCCTAATTTCGTTAGAACACTTATCACTGTAGTAACGATAAAACAGTGAAATACAACCTACATTGCCTCGATGCTCTAGGAATCAATAGAGTTGGATACCCTTCCGTTCTCAGGAGCCTCTTGGCGCTCTCCTGTAAGCGGTCGAGCAACTCAAATAAATAGACTTTGGGGCGCCGGCCCATACACGAGAGTTGTATTCTATCTTTGGAAGCATATAGGTGGTATAAATAGTACGAAGATCTGATGGAGTGAAGTATCTCTTTAGAAAACCCAGGCACTGAAAACTTCTTTAGAAACTTGAAAAATGTGTTTAGTCCATCGAACATTACACTGCATTTTCATGCCAAGAACATCAAGAGCTTCCGATTCCGTAATACCTATATCACCCATAGTAAAAGGTGCGGCACCATTTTCGAACACACATCTATGCGTAAGCATGCAACATTGCGTCCTATGGGCATTAAAATCGACTCTATTCTCATGACCCTATTCGGAGATCGGCGCGAGACCGTTATAGAGCGTATCATTCATATTCTGAATATTGAATAATTGTAACAATTGCTAATGCATTTGCTACGAATACGTCAAAAAACTAAATGTCAAAACTATTATGTTGTTGGTGTTGCCGCAGTTGAAAAAACAAACTTCTTGTTGAAAAACTTGATATTTTATTATTATTATCGCAATATGTTTGTATGTTTTCTCATATGTAAATAATTTAGATGACTGACTGACGTGCTTGTTATGTTTTCTAAAAAGAAAACTTATTTTTGAATTTACATTGATTTACTCTCTCTCTCTCAGACTAAAACAAATATTCATAAATCTGATGAAGTTTTGGTATTTGCGATGAGATAATGAAAATCAAAATTATTATTTAATACATTTTTTATAACGACATTTTCATGACTTTTGACAGGCATGGAATACTAAACAAAAATGGGATTTAAATCGTCCTTATTTAGTTGAACTGTTCTAAACACATATTGATTATTTGCATCGAATTCAGAATATGACATTTTAGAAAACTTAAGTCGTTTCTGATTTCTACGTAATAGCTAAGTGAATAAGTGGGTTATATTTTTCTGTAAAAAATTTTTAAATTTGGTGCTTTCTAATATTTAGTTTTGGTATTTAAAATATTTGAATACCTGTAGAAAATTTTGCTATTAAAATAATGTAAGGACTTTTGTCAGGAGTTAATCACAATTATCAGAATTTAGTCAAACATTTTTCTTTACAAAACGAAAATTTACTTATTGGGTTGCAAATTTGAGGTTAGGAAATAAATTGTCTATCAAGCGATTAAATTTTAAAAACTGAGCTATCGTCCTTTTACATTTATTTGGCTAAAAGTTGGGAAATTTTAAACATGGAACGTTATAGTCTTGAGCAAAGAACTTTAATTATGAAAATTTACTATCAAAGTATGGAAAATTTCGCAGTATCACTTAAGTAAATTCGAGCAGCTTTTATTTTGTGCATAATTGAATCGCTTAATTGCTGCCACTAGACCAAAACAATATCCGCGTTGTGGCCGTAGTGATGCAAGTATAGTCGTTGTACAACAAAGTGTTGAGAATGAGCCTGGAAAGTCAACTCGTCGACGTTCGCATTAATTGGGCATCATTAGGAGCACTTTGCGCAACAAATGCATAAAGATCTTCATTGTACTTATAACTCGGTCAAGAATTTATGTTGACCGATCATTGTTTGCGTCGAACGTCAGTGAAGTGGCTGTTTTCAATAAAATCATCTTTGGCTCTTGAAAATGTTTGTGTTTTTCTGTTTGATTTTTTTGCTTTATGGAAAAAATATTCTTAGTTATAGATATTTATATCAAAGCATTAGCCCCTGTAGGCTAGTAGGTAGTGTACTAGCTTGTCAGTATGGGGGTTGTGGGTTCGATTCCCAACGAAGACCTTGGTTTTTTTTCACTGCAAAAATAAAAACTGACTGTCGGTGGGGCTGGTCAGCGATGAAGGCATAGTCACTGGTCGCTCTGCTGTCTTATACGGCAGTTAATTTCCGACTATCCATCTACTTTCACCATCTGTTTCATCTCTTCTCTATCCATTTCCTAAAGAATATAGCGCGGTACTTGACTAAATAGTCATTGTTGCCTGAAGGGCTACTTCTCTCTAAAAAAACAAAAAAAAAATCATCTTTGGCGGTAAGGTTCATTGTCTATTAGGCGGTTATGTAAATCAACAAAATTATCACCTTGTATGATGCGGTTTTTGCTTAGGCGGCATACTCAGCCCATATTTATTTCGAAAATAAGTAAAAAAACGCCGTTGTTGTGAATTTCTCTGCATTCTATGCATAAATTGGGGGGATCAGAGCAGTTTTAGTGCTGGTGGAGTTTTCTCACCATTGTAAATTTTATTCAATATAAGTGATTTCATGATGTCTTAGATTATATCAATTTGCCAATAGATATAGTCTCAGTCTTGGTGGAACCTTCCCCATCATAAAATTTGCTTTCGGGAGTAAAAGAGAGTTCCAGCCGCCTACGCTAGCAGGAGTTTGAAAGTGTTAAACTGGAGGAATTGGACATTCGAGTTTCGACCAATGTCTTACCAAATAGTACAACGAGAACCAGGGAAAACGAGAACCGCAGGACTATGGTCCTGTATTAAACGTGGTGGCTGTAGTTTAAGCCCAAAAACCATGGCTTTTTCCTACCCGATGCGCTTTTGCCTTGCAAAATAATTTCGCTTTCCTGTTGGCGACGGAAGTTTAATTAGTCTTCCGATTCTCAAAATAGTAATGAAGGCACGGTTCTGCTTGTCGTGATTCTGAAATTGATATCTAAGGTGTGTTATACGTCTAGCAATGCCTCATGCATAGTATTTAAGCCAGTGGCCATACCACGGTCAGATTATGGCCCACTCGGCTAGGTGGTGACGTTAATCTACATCATAATCTGCTAAGATTGGTTTCTGCTTAGAGATCATGTAAAACGGAATTAAAAGACTGTCTCCAAAAAATATAAACCATCTGTAGATACTGAATAATGCTGCCAATAAGAATTTCGTTTTCGAATAAAATTATCCGATTTAAGTAGCTGAAATTTCGAGTGTGTTAAGTTACTTAGAAAAGAGAAATTCTCCCTCACTGTTGAAGTATATGGATAGAGATACAAATACAAATAATTTTTTGTCAATCACTCCCTTTTAAGGATTTATGTATCCTTAAATCCAACACAGTAATTAGCTTAATTAAACAAATATTTTTCGAGAATAAAATTCATGATTTGGAAAAAATTGCAATAAATCAAATGCGTTAAACACAATGAAAATCACAACATTTATCTAGTGTCAACCAACTTTTGAGTACAAAAATCTACCCGAAAACTCTTCAAAATAATCCCTAATAACAGGGAGGATTAAAAGAATATTTAGTAGAAAATACTCGGGGTAGAAGAAAAAAATTAAAAAATTAATTTCTATAAATTCAACAGTGGCCTCATAAATAATCAAGTTAATATTAGAGTTAACAGTTTCCAAAATTTATTTATTTGGGAAACGAAGGGAAACGAATTTTTAATTTCATTTATCATTTCAATAAGTAAAAAGACACATAAAACTGCAACTAATAAATTAACAATAATTGACAAAATGGGCGCATGAAATTGCAATTTTGCAATAACAAAAAGAAAACAAAAATGTTGTTTTGTGTAGCTTCTGTAACAATGTAGGAACAAGACAATTAAATGGAAAATTGAAATGTTTATGCCCAAACAACAACAACTACAACAACCAAAATAAAGAAAATCAAAAAGAAATGATTTTGAAAACAACCCCCTAAACGTTTAGACAAAAGTTTAAAAGAGCAAAAATAAAAGACCTCACAGTGCAGTCAGTTGGTTTCCGTTAATTTCTTTCTTACTTTTGGTCCCTGATAACAAAAATCATAATGATAAGCAAAAATGTGACAACTCATTTAGTTGTGATAAATACTGTATATTGACTAAAATTTTTAATGACATCATTAGCAAGCTACCGGCCAAAAAAAGAAAATAAAAAAAAAATGAAAATGAAAAATATTGAACGTGTCGAAAAACATCAAAGAGTTAAGCTGTGACTTTTGAGATTGAAGTCAAAAGCGAATTTGTGTCAAATCATTTTGAAAGATTTTGCATTTCCATTTGCTTAATTGTTAAGTCTGTTCTGTTCTGTTCTTTTTGTTGTCACTTTAAAAATGAAAAATGCCAGTTGGTTGTGCCAGATGAACACAAAAGAGGCTTTTCTATAAATATTTAGTCAATTTTTGGTAAAAACATCATTAAAGTTTAGCTAAAACAGGTCTTTTGAATTATCCAAATAAAAAAAAATATTTTCTTCATGTTGCCGATGTGAGAATTTTAAGTCGGTATTTTTGAATTTTTATTTTATTTTTTTCTAAAGGAAGACAAGCGTTCGGCAAGGAATGGTGTTTAAGAATTATAAAGAACAAGAGATCATTTGTACTAAAAATTTTTTACCAATTTACAATTGTTAATATAAAATTTTCTGGTGAAAAAATAAAAAAAGACCATTAACTATTTCTCTGAATTTTCTTATAACAATCAAACTGATTAAAGAATTCTTTGGTTTTAAACAAAGAATAAAATTCAGACTTTGCATTCGCAGCTCAAAAAATAATACGCTGAAACAAAAATAAAAAGTAATTTTTTAATTGTTTCCGAAATGGACCACAAATTTTTATCGAGTGGCGAGCTGCAGAAGTTTAGTGTTTTACATCAAGTTTGGCTTTTAAGCTCAGAATATAATTAGCCGTTCGAAAATCGTCTAAGGACTAAAGAAAAGCCTTACGAGACGGATGTAACAGAGTCCCGAGTTTTACTTCGGAGCCAGGTCTGCGATGTTATGAATGATTCGGAGGTGTGAAAATTAGAAAATAGGTTCAGTGGTGAGTAGTCTAGTCACAGTGAATCAGTATTAACGCAAAAGTTAGTTTACTCTCTGATCAACTGGTTAGATAGCAACGTTATCGCTCTCTTAGTTCCTCCAGACTAGAGAGGTTTAACTCTACGTTAATCATCAGTATAAAAAGCGAGGTAAGTCCCTTAAAAACATTAGTATCGGCAAGCATTTCTGGGGAGAAAAAAAACATTTGTTACACAAACTAAACATCACCCGTCCTAAATTCTTCCATTGTTTGGACTGCCTTAAGCCTGCAACAATGCCTCTTTTCATTAAAAAGTATCAAAAGTAAGAGAATTAAAATAATTATTTGGAGTGACAATATTAAAAATCAATTAACATTTAAACACATAAATTTATTTAATTTTTTAGTATAATTTTCAGTTTTATTCGACCTTTTTTATTTTTATTAAATATGTACTAATCTTTTAAATGGTCTTTTTAAATTAAATTTTAACGATTTTTTTTTTTGATATTTCGCTTTCCTGTGGAAAGCTTCTTTAGGAAATTATTTTTATAAAAAATATTTTTAATAAAAAAATAAAAAATATAAAAAATAATTTCCTGAAGAAACTTTCCACAGGAAAGCGAAATATCGAAAAAATAAATCGTTAAAATTTAATTTAAAAAGACCATTTAAAAGATTAATACATATTTAATTTTTTATTATATTTATTTTTTTTTAAAAAGTAATTTTATATATCAAGTAAGCCGATGTCTCACACACAAAAAAACAGAGTTGATAGAAAAGCTTTTAGTAAAAGGTGAAACAAAAATATTTTTAAAGCTCAGCATTATTTGTTCATATAGATCGCTTCTATAAGAATAAAGTTTAATTTATATTGCTTTAATTTATTTTATAGTTTTAAAACTTTTTCCTTTTTATAAGAATTTAAACATTTTCTGGCAGTTATATTTTTGATGAAAATGATTAAGTTCAAGCAAACCATTTTACACTATTTGTGCATAATAATTATCTAGTGATTAAATGTTGACAAGAATATGTTAAAAATGATCAAAATATTGAAAAAGGGACATTTATAAGGAGCTCAGTCCCCTAATAGGCTAGTAGGAACCAACTGTACCATCCACTATATTTCCATGGGAATCAGTAAAGCCCCAGAGTTCAGCTATTTGCCTTTTTAGCCTTTTAGCTATTCTCTGACTGATTATTGAGGTCACCCCTTCGGGAGTTGCATGGTGGCTGTGTGTTTCGAGGCCCTCGTTTGAGTTTGTGGCTCGGATTATTCATATTAATTATTAATTATATTAAGCTTCATGCGTTCTGGACCAACTTGCAACTTCAAAAGTCTGCTCCGGGCTTTTGAAGTTGCAACTAGGGGTGACTGGAGGATATACGTATCTGAAGGTCTTCTAGGTCGAGAATGACGCTGGATTTTATCCACAGTGGTATAATCCACCATTTGGTTATGGCGTACACAGCTAGGTGTAGATGTTAATCTTATCACGTGTATGCATGTAAATTTACATCTATTTTAAATTCCAAAACCCTTTAACAGTATTAAGTAGTATCGCATATCTACCCCCCCGGGGGCACATATATATGGTCCTTATAGAACTTCGACTATCTAGACACAGTGCAACTGGGGGAAAAAGGGAGCCCAGTCCCTTGAAGTCAGCAGGGGTACAACTGGAAACTCCACTTTATTTTCACGGAAATCAGTGACCCGCAGAGTTCCGTTATTTGTCTCTTTAGACACTTAACTGTTCTCTGGCTGATTATTGAGGTTGGCCTTATATGGGAGTATCGTGGTGGTTGTGGTTTCGCGGCCCCATATCAGTCTATGGTTCCATGGCGGCCGGGTTCATTTCACCTTTAATAACACCTACCCGGTAAAATGTTCACAGATCCAGTGAGCATGCTAGACATGTGTTCTGGACAGGAGTTGGAAAGTCTCCAACTCTTAAGCAAGGAGTGATGATTTGCAGCCCTGCTCTGGAATCATCTAAGTTGCAACTAGAAAGTTCTGTTTCATAGAATTATTACTTCGGCTTCCTAGGACGAGCATGACGTTCCAAATTATGCAGTGGTTTGGTCCACCATCTGATTAAGGCTTCATGGCCAGGCGCGAATGTAAATCGAATCACACAGTATTGCATATCTAAATGTAATGCATTAAGTAGTATCAAAAAAAATAAAGCCTAATTAGTTTTGTTAGCACTAGAACAGAAGAACCGATAACAGTAGTCTGCAACAGCTTTCCAAGTATTTTATGCTGATCACTTTCAAAAAATCGTTTTGGAGTTCTTCCTCACATGTAAAAATACATTTTTCTCTGATCACCCCCCAAAAATAAATGCAAATTTGGGTCAAATTAATAATGGGTTATTTTGAATGATAATTTTCTTCTGAAAATATAATCATGCTTTTATTGGATACAAATTATGATTCAAAAAGTAGATTTACGAAAATCCTCTAAAATTAATCCAATATATTAACAAGAATAGAAAATTATTTTCTCTCTAATCCAGAACAATTCAATCAAACAAATGCATAAAATACTAAATTATAAATATCCATGTGACTACATGTACATCTGCTTATACATTTATCCTTAAGGGCATGCCGGGGTTGGCGCGAGTTTTATATAAAAACTACACACACACATATCCATGCCATACGAAACGTACTCATAAGACTAAATGACATTTGGATAAGAATTCATTTGTACCAGTTTTTATGTGTTTGTGTGCATGTGACTTTTATATCTTATTTATGTCAAAATACATCCAGCAAATTTGTGTAAGCCGAGTGTGCAAGTGTGTTTGTTTGTTTGTGTGTTCAATTATAATCATAATAATTTTCAATTGACATCCTGTTGCGTTGTTTTCATAAAATATTTACCTTTTCGTTATATAATTGAAGAGTGCTAAAATATTTTTATAAATATTGTTTTCCATTTCTGTGATGTGTTAGTATTGCGCAAATAAAAATATATATCGAAATAAAAAATAACTCTCGCTTGGTGTTGTATTCATCCAAAAGTTGTTTCTTAGTTTGAATTTTAATTATCTTTCATTAACAAAAGTCGAAATTTTGAAGAGCAGTCAAGCTGTGATATTTTGTTACCAACAATCATACGCAAAGGAAGTGGTTGTTTGGTTATAACTACAACAGAGAGAGGTAACCCTATTTCCAATAATATTCGTAAAGAAAAAAAAATCACTCATCTAAAGTATCCTGTTTTAGATTAAATCCTGCCAGGAGCCAATTTTTTTATGAACAACTCCTCATATGACTTTTTTTTGTTTTGTTTTAAATTCTACCTTTTAATTTATCAAGTATCTTGCAGCTCATTTGTTTTAGCATAAATATTTTATTTTCAAAAGAAATATTTGATTTTTTGTCATTATGCATTTTAATTATCTCTAGAGCTCTCAATTAATTCATGTTGTGTCACTTATTTACTTTCGTATGCTGCTTTCCGTTGTCTCCAGCAGTTGTAGTTGGAACAGGTTGTTGTTGTAGCCACTGATTTAGAATGTGTGCAAAAATATTTTTTAAATAATTTTTTCCGATAAATAATTGTAAAAGGTTATTATTATTAAGGTTTCTATGGTATCGAACAAACACAAAAACAATTTAGGATTACAAGAACTTTTATGGTAAATTAATTTTTTTTTGCTCCACTACAAGGCATTTCGGAAAGACGCTTTGGTTCTGCACCCCATATACCCAAAAAAAAAATGTTTGAAACAAGGCAAGAAGCTTCGAGTACAAAATATTTGAGACCTAATTTGAGACAACGCCAAGTAAAGAATGCAAACGAAAAATTTTTTCCATTAAATTACCGATATTACGATTAAACTAAAGAGCATTTATTCTAAAAAAATTATGACAAAAACTTTCTAATTAAAAACTATGGCTGATGGAATTTTTCTTTTGAGAAATCATGACCATATAATTTTTCTATAGAAGAATTATAACCAAGAAAATTCTATATAAGAATTTTGACTGATAAAATTTTTCTAAAGATGAATTACTACTGATATAATTTTTATACAGAATGACATGAAATTTTCTATAGAAGAATTATGACTACTGCAATTTTTCTAGAGAAAACTAGTGAATGAAGATAATTTTTCATCGATAAGTTATAACATGAAATTTTTCGATTAAAAAATTATGACGGCTAAAATTTTTCCATAGAAAAGATATGCCTCCAGAAATTTTTCGGTAGAAAAAATATGAGTGCAGAATTTTTTCCATAGAAGAAATACGACTGCAAAACTGTTTCCATAGAAAAAATATGACTGCAGAATTTTTTCCATAGAAAAAATATGACTACAAAAATTTTTCTGCAAAAAAATATGACTACTTAAATTTTTCTATGAAATAAATACGACTGCAAAAATGCTTCTATAATAAAAATATGGCTGCAGAAATTTTCTGTATAAAAAATTTAACTGCAGAAATTTTTGTACAGAAAAAATTTTCCTACAGAGATATTTCAACGGAATAATTTGCAAAATTATTGCAAAAATATTCACAAAAGAAAAATATAAATGCTGAAATGTTTTAAAGAAAAAATATGACTGAAGAAATTTTTCTATGGGAAAAATATGACTGCTGAAATTTTTCTATAGGAAAAATATGGCTGCAGAAGTTTTTCTATAGGAAAAATATGACTGCAGAATTTTTTCAATAGAAAAAATATGACAACAAAAATTTTTCTGCAGAAAAAATATGACTACTTAAATTTTTCTATGGAATAAATACGACTGCAAAAATGTTTCTATTATAAAAATATGACTGCAGAAATTTTTCTATGGGAAAAATATGACTGCAGTAATTTTTCTATGGGAAAAATATGACTGCAGAAATTTTTCTATGGGAAAAATATGACTGCTAAAATTTTTCTATGGGAAAAATATGACTGCAGAAATTTTTCTATATGAAAAATATGACTGCAGATTTTTTTGTATATGAAAAATATAACTGCAGAAATTTTTCTATAGGAAAAATATGGCTACAGAAATGTTTCTATAGAAAAAATATGATTGCAAAAGTGTTTCTGTAGAAAGAATATGACTGTAAAAATATTTCTATAGAATAAATATGACTGCAGAAATTTTTCTATATGAAAAATATGATTCCAGAAATTTTTCTATATGAAAAATAAGATTCCAGAAATTTTTCTATATGAAAAATATGACTGCAGAAATTTTTCTATATGAAAAATATGATATGAAAAATATGGCTGCAGAAATTTTTCTATAGGAAACATATGATATGAAAAATATGACTGCAGAAATTTTTCTATATGAAAAAAATATGACTGCAGAAATGTTTCTATAGGAAAAATCTGACTCCAGAAATTTTTCTATAGGAAAAATATGGCTGCAGAAATTTTTCTATAGGAAAAATATGACTGCAGAAATTTTTCAATAGGAAAAATATGACTACAGAAATTTTTCAATAGGAAAAATATGACTGCAGAAATTTTTCAATAGAAAAAATATGACTGCAGACATTTTTCTATGCCTACAGAAATTTTTCTATCGAAAAAAATGACTAATGAAATTTCTCGGGAGAAAATTTTTAAATGATGAAGTTTTTTGGTAGAAAAGTTACAACTGACGATGTTTTTTAATTTTCTAACAAAGGTAAAGAAATAAATTTATTTTTCACCCACCTAATATTGTTTACAAATGCAATTTCTATAAGAGTCAGTACATTAAGTCGAGTGCCTCTTGTTGACATAATCAGCAGTTTAAATTTGACAAATAAAAAGGAAAATAAAGGAAACGACAACAAATTGCACAAATGAATGATATACATTTTCGCTCTCCCTCTCACTCTCTCTCTCAGAAAACAAAACAGGGTATTAAATGTTTGTATGAAAATATCATTGATACTATTTTTTGACCAATTTATACTTTCCAATATATTATTTTGCACATTTGTATCAGCTGCCGTTTAACACAAGAAAAGACAGTTAAATAACGTTATATGATTTTTAATGTTTTGTACTTGAATAGTAGATTTAGCAAAAAAATCTCTGGCATGATGAGGGTGATTGTAAATGATGACAGTTTTGAAAATAAAAACTGCAAAAGGTCAATTTAGTTGTAGGGCAAAGGAAACGAAAACTAAACACCCGAAAAAACTGTCAAAACTATTGATGAGCTATAATAGCAGTAACTCACAACAGAGGACAAATTCATGACATTTTAATTCTGTTTAGAAAATAAAAAAAAATATTCTAGGAAATCTAATGCATCTTATTACGCAAAAAATCATCAGTTTTTGTCAATTCGCGGAAGATTGTTGTAAAAAACTGCACTAAAAAAGTGTAAAACTAAAACGACCAAATTAGAAGGTTTTTTCTTTATAAAAAAATCATAAATTTTGGACATGCTTGAGTGTGTTATTTACCACGGTTTGTATTAAAATTTAAAAGTTTTCCTTACTAAATTCACATAATTTAAGAAAAGTACAACTAATAAATTCTTGGAATTAGTTTTTGCGAACCTTTTTAATTTGCTACAACCGTTTTACATCACATCCTTTTGTTTATCCTTTTCATAATTTCGCCACGGTGTGGTTAACTGGCTGCTCTTACGTAAGATTGCATTTTTTTATTTCAAAATTACAAGGAATTTTATGTTTCGTTGTCGTTAACTTGCAACCTTTTTCCTATGTTTTATAATGTCCTTCAAGATTTCGCGTGCCTTTTTTATGCAATATTGCGTGCGTAGGCGCGTGTTTTTTGTTTTTTCTCTTAGGACTCTAGAACTTCTAGTTGCGTGCTCTTTAGGGTGACTTATTTTTACATCATACATATATATATTTTTTATGATTTCTGTTAAATTAATGAAAAACATTTTTTGTAATTTTTAAGAAACCAAAATTCCGCGAAAATCCTTAAAGATCACAAAAAATGTTTTTCATTAATTTAACAGAAATCATAAAAAATATATATGATGTAGTTTAGTTGTTCTAAATGTTTTTTAAATTTTCAGTTTTTTAGTTTGTGCAGTTTTTTTTATGGTTTTAGTGTCTGCAAAAACTAAAGAATGTTTTAAGTACAAATTGCATAAAAATGGTTTTTATGATTAAAACTACTGAGAAGTGTTTTTTTTATGACAAAAGATGTTTGATGGCTGCGGCATTCTAATCATTCTTAGAATTAAAAGATGATTTTGGAAAACAATATAAAGTTCATATTTCATAAAGATCTGTGCTAAAAATGTTTAAATGTTTAATTTCTTATTAAATGTCCGGCACCTAACAATACACACAAACTACAAATATTATTTTTAAAATGGAAGTCAATTTTGATTCGCATGATTTTTAGTCGATTATCAAAAATTCTAATTCAAGAATAAATGCTAAATAGCATTCATTTGTTAACGCAGTTTCAGAACTCTTGTAACTCTCCTTCTTTTCCCTTGAAGCAGTTGAAAGGGCCTGGAGAACTACATGAGCTTCAGTCTTACAGTTTTATGTAGATAAAAATATACAAAAAGGAATGGCCCATTCCATTAAAATATATATATTTTTATCGTTTATCTAGCGAAATGCAGGAACAAAATTATTTAAATCTTAAAAATATATACGGAATCTGTTTACTTTATTATTTTATTGTATCCCTCCCTAATTTACCATTAGTTCTAGTGCTGGCACTCCCTCCAACTAAGCACTTGTAATAAGATTTTTTTAGCTATTGTCTTAAACTTTACCAGTGATGTGGCGTTTAAAGTATCAATCTTTATAACGCAGTTCATTTTTGTTTTAGGAACTGAGTTCAATTCCGGGTAAAAATGTTGTTAAAGCGTAATATAAAAAATAATTGAAGTTAAAATGACAAAAATATCCCTGAACTCTACTTAAATTTCACGTACAATTCTTTTTTTCTTTGAGTTCGTTTTCTACTGAATTCACGTTGGATATTGACATTATTAACGAAAAAAATAGAAAAATCTTCTTGTAAATAATGCTCTTTGCTATTTGCTACTAGTGCTCATTCCTGTAAAATTACGAAAATAATTTAAATCACGATCTTGCGAAATTTTTTCAATTTTGCGTTATAAATAGTTAACGGTTTGACGGTTCAACGACTTGCTTAATGCAGTCAGCACCTAAGCAATAATGTTTTTAAATTCCTTAAGTTGCGGTTAAGCTAAGAAAATAGTTGGTGAACAAGAGTAGTAAAGAGCTTCTTAGCAGATGATACAGCTATTTCAGTTGCTTCGTTATTTCGGAAACCTTCTATTGCTATAAAATAAAACTGATAGTGGAATCAAACATAAATGCTAAGATGTATAGGATAAACATGGTTGAGGTAATCATAATCTAATTACACTATATCATAACAAAATTATATGACTTTAATTCCTATCATTCTATATAAAAAGTGTCCTAAAATTCACACAAAAAGTAATTTTGATAGAAAACACAGGTTTATGTATAAAAATATTAAATTTTTTATTGATTTATATAGTACTAGCTGTCCCATTGAGAAAGAATTTGTGAGATCGCAAAGAAAAAATGCAAACAAATAAGCTCGATGACCACTGCGACTGTTTTTACGGCGGCAGTAATCGAGTTCATGTTGCTTTGGGCCTTTCAGCGTCATCCGCCAAGGCACATTGGAGGCAGTTGGCGACTGGCTTAATATTTACGTAAATGCGATACCATATAATATCAAAACACGGCGCACAAAAAAATTAAATGCATTGAATGAAAGAATACACAAAAATTCATTCAAGTCGATTTAGTCATGTAGTTGCAGTGTAGTTGAATAACCTGTATACCGACTGCAGCGCCATCTGGCTGGTTTGAGAATGTAAACAATTTAAGGTGGCACCCAGAAAACGCACACCAAACCGACGTACCAAATTTTGTTTAAATACCGTTATCAGAAGCAGAATAATAGATTTTTAATTTATGGTTGGTATGGGAGGTACCACGCCCCTTTGTCCAGTTGGACCGAATTGTAAATCTAAACCACCCGGGGCGCCACCCAAACGCATACAAAAAAAATTTATGCAAATCGGTCCAGCCGTTTAGGAGGAGTTCAGTCACAGCACACGCACAGTAGAATTCTATATATAAAGATACAGTACTGGGTTATGTATAGAATAGCATATCGGGTGAATGGCATTCATGACTTTGCTGACACAAACCCACTCCTTTGTTGAAATTTTCAATGATTGCTTTGTAAAAATGTAGCTGAATTTCGTTGATACATCGCTCAATTTCCTCTTTCGAGGCGTGGGTGATCGTAGAGTTGTGGACATAAATGTTAGACTTTAAAAAACCCCAAAGAACAAAATCCATCGGCGTTAAATCGCATGATCTGGGCGGTTAATTCTGATCATCATATTACATGATCACACACGATGGCGAGCACCATTAACCGTTATTGTCTGACCCGTTGGAATTTCGAAAAAAAATGGTTCGATGGTGCCTCCAACCCAAAATCCGCACCAAACAGTAAAAAGTTGTGGATGGATTTGTTTCTCAATAATCAGTTGTGAATTTTCTGAACTCTAAATGCGATAATTTTGTCGATTAACAAAGCCATCTTCGCTGAAGATGATTTTGTTCGAAAAATCAGCATCCGCTTTTTGTTTTTCCATAATCCATTTAACGAAGTCTCTTCGCGTGGCGTGATCAGTAGGCTTCAGTACTTGAGTCAATTGAACTTTGTAAGCATGAAGATGCAAATCTTTTGTGAGAATACGCTGTGGAGAGCTTCTCGAAATGCGCAATTATTGACCACGGCGCCGAGTTAATGTTGTTCCTGGACTGTCAGCAACACTATCTCGAACTGCTTAAAGGTTTTGTGTTGAACTACCTGTTGAAGGACGGCTAGCTGTTCACTAATTGATCCAGTCTTTCTAAATATTTTATCAACTTCAGTTTTGAGAAGCTTTTTTCGCAACTAGTGACACTGATTGAAATTGTTAAAAAAATTCTTAACAAAATTACAATATTGGGAACAGAATTTTCCAACCTATACTGCTGAATAAATTTTAGCAGATCAAGAGGGCCCTTCATTCCATTTTTCCAATGTTTTGCCTCTTCTTTTAGTGTAGGTACAGCCATAAAAACCTGGGTCCTTTTTCGTTCAATATGGAACTGTTCTTTATCAATGTTAATCAAGTCATTTATTTGACATTTAAATTCTTCATTTAGTAGGTTACACGGTATTATACACGAATATTTCCTTACAAGGCCATGCAACTGATCGAAGCGTTCTTTTATTTCTTTTATAATTCTGTCCATAAACATTTCTCTTCGTATTTCTTCTTCTAAGGATAGTCCCACTTCTTGCGAATTTTCCCCACTCATATTTTTTCTCCTTCTAACTCGACGCTCAGTTCGATACTTCCAACTCTTCACAAATTATTTTGACTGCTATAACAGCGTTTTGTACTAGCGTATCTCTTTGTTCCATGAAATATGTTTGCAAAGAATTTAGTTTTCTATGGCATTGGTGAACATTTAACCCTTTTATATGCAGGTATTTTTTAGCGTAGTTAATTTCCAAAAGGACGGGTTCACATAAATGAAAGTAACATAGAAAAGAAAAAGATTGGATAGAATTGAATAATATTCCAGCATCTGATCTCGTTTTACTATTTTCTTCTTCAGATGTCAATTTTTCCAAAGCGCTTAAAATGTAAAAAAAATGTTTTTTTACTATAGTTACCGCGGCAGCTCTAGCGCTCCAACGAGTTTCTATACTGCGTTTAACACCTTGACCAGTGACAGAAAGTAAAACATTCCATCTGTGAGTGGAAGAAGAAAACAACTGAAACAACTGTTCGATAGTTCCAGAAAATGTGGTGGAATTGATAGCTGTAGAAGCTGCGTGTAAACATGCCAGGGTTAAAGAATGATTTGTACATGCTACAAATTCTGCATTTGGATTTATTTCTTTAATACGAGTTTGAACACCGCTGTGCTTTGCTGCCATGACGGCAGCATTATCGTAAGCCTGTCCTCTGTAATTTTTTATATATAAACCGCTATTTTTTAATTTCGTTAAAATCATATCTGTGATTTCACCAGCAGTTTTTCCTTTAGTTTCTACAAAGTCAATAAACGATTCTACAACTTTAACTTCGCTACCATCAATAACTACATATCTAATAATTTGACTGGCTTGATCTTTGTGCGAAATGTCAGGAGTGCTTTTAAATATAATATAAAAGTATTTAGCCTGCTTTATTTGATCCATAATTGTTTTTCTGACTGCGCCTCCCAATAGCTCTATGAATTCGTTCTGAATCTTCGGCGACAAATAAGAGATACCATATTTATTACCCATCTTAGTTTTTACTACGTGTTCTCGTAATACTGGATCGCACTTAGCCAATAAGTCAACAAGCTCAAGAAAATTTCCTCTATTTTCCATTGAATCGATGTTTTGCTGATGAACACTTTCACGATGTCTTCGAAACGCCAAATTTTGTTTTACTAAGAATCTAATTATATCAAGTATTCTTGTTAGAATTTCCTTCCATTTTTTTATTTCTTTATCAATATTATGTTGTTGTAGTTTGTCAATAGTTGTACCACGTCCAAGTCTTCCTTCTAATTCCTTTCATATGGAATATGATCGAATGTGCAGTGGACTCACTTCATGTTGACTAATTTTGGGATTAAGTTTCCACCGTTTGTTAAAACCATTTTCCGTATTAAAACCTGCTTGACAAAGATTATCAAACAGTTTGCAGCAGAAACAATAAATACTTTTCTTCGATGGTGAGTTTACCATCCACGATCTTAAGAGCTTTTCGCCATTAGGCAAAATTTGAAAAAAACCAGTCCTGACCAATCACCATCTCCTGTGTCAGCAACAAAATTCGTGACGCTCTTATTTTGGTACAGTCTCAAGGTTACCAATAAGACAGTCAATTAAGAATTTTGCACAGAGGAGACGAATGATTGCCTGAATATATTTTGTACAGTTAACCAATTTATTCCAGTCGTTAACTTATACACCGAGGATAATATTCGAAATCATATAGTTAATCATAATTTATATAAATCAAATATTAAACTTATAATAATCATAATAATCATTTATTATTCAAGAAAGAAAATAAATATGAAATGAATAAGTTGCTTTTTACAACTATAAGTAAATATCAAAAATGCCGCCCCAAGGTAAGTGGCGCCCGGTGCGGACCGCACCCACCGCCCCCTCTAGGTACGCCACTGTAAACAACTATAGTTTATTTAGCGCAATCATATATTGTTGCTGAAAATATAATAAGATTCTTGCGATTAAACCACAACCATGTTTTTCTCTGCTTTTAATAAAGTAAACAAATGCATATAGAAAAAATTGTTAATGTTAATTGGTAACGGCTGATGGCTGATGTTCAAACTTATATGATTGACATATCTATCATATGCTCTGCAGTCAACGTGATAACCATATAAATGTTCTTTGTCTATTGAATGTAAACTGTCTCTAAATATTCAACCAAAAATGGATAGCGACTCTTAATCGATTTGTTCCTGGAAAAAATCTGAAGTACTTTTTTCAGTAAAGTATTTAGCAAGATCCTTAAATATTTTAGGAAATTACGACTTACGTATAAAGGGAACTTAAGTCACACATAGGCATTAGAATAGCTGGTTATATCATAGTTTAAAAAAAAAAACATTATCGCATACGCACAGCAATTGCCCTCAACATTTTATCCACTTAAGGACACAATAATTTTTAAAAATTCTTTTGAAAGAAAACCCCATTTAATTTAAGTGAGATATTGTTTCATTTGACCATTATTAAAAAACAGCAATCAATTAAATTTCAAATACCAAACAAACAGTCCGTTTGACAGACCATTTTGTGGGTGTAGCCATAGTGCAAGCTGTTGAATGATTTTTGATATTGAAAATAATTTTTTGATAAAAATCCAATTAAATCTTTTATAAAAGAAAATCATCTAAGACTGGACAGTTTGACTGATGAGTGTTATTGACGAAATATGAAAGTAAATATTTTGAGGGTTGCAATAATTTCTGGTAAAACTTAAGCGGGTATTAACAGCGGGTACTCGTATTATGATGTTTGCCAAGTAATTTTTGTAATGATGAGATGTGCAACATGTTTTGTTGACAATTTAATAACATTAATTCACAAGCAGGCTTTTAATTCTTATAAAGTTAATAGTTTTTATGTAGTAGCCTCAAGAGTTAAGGGGAAAATGAAGAAATTTTTTTTTTATAAGGAGAGTCCCAAAAGTTGTATTTAATAAAAACACAAATTTGCTTTCTGCCTAAACCTTTAACAATTTTTAGTTGATTCATAGAGCTGCTAAAGCAGAATTGTTTATGAAAAAGCAAATCGAGAAAATTACTTTCAAAGCTTTGCTTGTATGGGGCGTTTTTATAGAGGTATAGATCTTTAAAGTGGAATAAAGATGATTTTTTAAATTTACATGGAATTGACTTTTATTATAGAAAGATAATATTATGACATTAATTTAAATATGACTTCTGGCATATGATTGCCACGGCCGATTCGGACATTGTTTAATCTGGAGGTCCGATTTTCGATGACTTTTTTTTGGCATTTGTAGCTGTATATCGGCAATAATGGGACATTGATGTATAAGTGGTCCATGGTTTCGGGCTTATCAACGTATTTTAACGAATTTACATATCGTAACAAAAAGGAGTTGGATAGTCTCCAACTCTTCAGCAAGCGGTGAAGGCTGCGGCCTACTCCGGGCTTTTGAAGTTGCAACTAGGAGTGACCGGAGGATATACGTATCCACAATGGTAATGTTCCATTAATGATTAAGGCCCACCCACGGCCAGGTGCAGATGTAAATCTTATCATTTCATCTCCACAAAAAGTAACCCAGCGGCATTAAAACGTACGTTTGTGAAGGCCAATTCCGAGACGTAAAACACTACGGCTGTGAGCCGTAGCGTTGAAGCAAATCTAAGTTTGTCAACTTCGCAACATTCTCAACAATTTGGGTTATCCAAAACTCCCACATGGCGAATTTTACGTAAGGATTTCATTTTGAAGCCTTACAAGGTTCAACTGTTTCAGGAACAACCGGCTGGATTTTCTTAAAAAAATCATTTTATCAATTGTCGGAGTAGGTCAACAAGCAAAATTGCCACATTTGGGCTTTTAAAAATCCAAGAGCGATTATTAAGAAGCCATTATGGTCTGAAGGTGTGATTGGACTGTTTTTTCGAAAATAAGGGTGGGAATGCGGTAACGGTCAATGGATCACGCTATCGCGAGATGCTAACAACTTAATTTTGGCCTATTGTTGACGACGTGAATATCACTGATATGTGGTGCCATATAACATAACTATGCGTATACCAATCATTTCCTTCAATAAATCAATTGTGGCACGAGCACGAGTTATGTGAAATCATGGTTATTCAGTTTATAAGCAAAATATCAGTACTCATGGCTGTATATCGGTCACCAGTGACTGCAATGTTCTAACTGGCGTCGTTTTGATAATTTGGAAACGTTGTTCAGATGGTAGTTTATTTATACGGAAATGCCAAACCAAACTAATCATAAATTACTGATAGAGCTGAAGCGAAGAAGTCCAACTATACCAACAGCGTACAAACAGTACTAAACGGTTAATTTTTTTACATGCAATGAAGGCTGGAGGATCGTTGTGTATATATTTTACTTTTAGATACATAATTTTTTTATTAACTACCCAAAATTATTTTCCTAATGTTACTGTCACTAATTTTTTAAACCATATTTATGATTGGATCACTAACCAGGATTTTCAATTTTGATTAACAAAAATATAAGTTCATCTTATTAAAAGCCAAAAAAAAAAAATGTTTTTTTTATTAGTTTGCAATACTATCATTCATTATTTATAAGACTTTAACCCGTTTTCCAGCACGTGTGTGATAGTATGTTGTTTGTATTTCAGAGAAATGCAACAAATCTTTTAGCTAAACTCGTTATAACTTTTCGCTTATACATACTTAAAAATTATCTTAATATCCTTTAGCTAATACGCTGATAAAGTGTGACTGCATGTGAAAGTGTCATTGATAAAGTCTTAATCCTTTCCTTTGCAAACCTAACGAAAAGAGTAGAAAGAAATCTACAAATAAATTGCCACGATTGACGAGAGCAATAGCTTTTTTCTGCCTTTTGTTTTTCGTTTCTGTCTGCAAATTGTGGAAAATATATGAAGACTAAAATAAAAGAACAATAATATTGACAAAGCGTTTATGATTAAGCATTTTATGAGGCAATTTCAAACACCAAACAAAATTTAATGTGGGAAAGGATTTAACCTTGAAATAACAATTGAACCCCTTTGTCGAAAAAATTTTTGCCAAGCGGAGAAAAACTTTTTGCTGTATTTTTGTTTTTTTTTTTTGAAAACGAAACAGAAGCATGCAACATCCCCCAAAAAGACAAGTAAAAGTTTTTCTTTAACAAATTTTGTTGGAGGAGTTTTTGAAGGAAATGAAATAAAAGTGTGTTCGCGTACAAATTATTTTAAATTCCTGGTTGTGAATTAATTATGAGGTGTCGCACGACTAATTTATTATGGAGTGTTGAATACTTTAGTGTCGTTTGTATGATGGCAACCCAACCGTATGCCATTATTTGACAATATGTTGGGAATAATTTATAAGATTTAGTCAAAGTGAAAGATATTTATTTAAAGGATTAAAATAATGAAGAGGTTAAGAGGAGATGAAATTTTATTTTCTTTAATTGAAGGAAGTATACAAATGTTATTCCTTTAAGGAAGTAAAAAAGTTTTTTTTTTACTATTTTTCGTATCCATTAACTGTAGAAGTTAAGCTCAAGTTTTTGTTTGTCATGTGGGTTAAAGCCTGCAGATAAGATTTATTCCATGAATTTTGGTGGTTGGGAGAATATTTAGAAACTTATAATTCTAGTAATATACCGTTTTTTAACTGACTTTGACAAAGTAGGAGTATATCAGCTCGTCTGTAATTATTAATATGTGACCCCTGAGAACTAAATCATTTCTGAATCTATTAAACATTTTTAATGGAAAGATGATGCTCGCAGACTGCTCTCCTTTAAACAAATTCATACAATCAAAAATTAAAAGCTGCCCTCATACAGCAAACATGATTTTTAAAAGTCTATTGAACAAAAGTTGGATAAAGTTGCTATCACTACTGTTCACAATAATCAAAAATAATAAATACATTAACATAAATATTAAACAGTGCCGCCATTAACGAGTGTCCTCATGGATAATGTTTATTTAATGTAAATGAGCCCAGCTTCTGAATCGTGATAGACAAACACCTAAAAACCGCACAGAGTGTAACGGCTGGGCAAATTTGAAGTTTAGAAGTAAATTGGCTTAATATGTATTTATTTTCTGACAACTCCAGTTCTATTGATACCAACCTAAAGCAAAATATAGGAACGGAATATGATGGCCGGGAAATGTTTACATCTAGAAATTCAGCAAACTCCTGCTCTTTTCATAATATATAAAGCAAATTTTACAATAAAGCTTTGCTTATCTCGTCAATACAGCCCCAAATCAGAGCATAAGCTTTTTGCGCTCTATTAACGTAAATCCAATTTTTCGAATACCACAGAAAAAGTAGTTCACCGGCGCTAAGTCACAAAAACGAAACGGTTATTTGACATCATATAATCGAGAAATTATGTGACCGGGAAATTGTTCCTGCAATAACTAAACTTTTTGGCTGGCAATGTGGCTTGTTGGGCAGGCTTCTTGAAAACAAAGGACAGTCATGTCATCATTAGCGAATTATGGCTACAAAATATTGATAATCACGGTTTAGTAGTGCAGAGAATTTACATTTACGGCGCTTCCTTGCTCATTTTCGAAAAAATGATGGCAGATAATACAGCCTCGTGGTTACAAACCGCACCTTACAGGCATTTTTTTATAGGTATAATGATTTTTAAAGGATGTAATGGATTTTGTGAGGGTCATGTGCGAAAGTTTTGTTTGCTACTTTGGTGATTTTCAGAAAAATTATAGGCCAATGATGTCGGCTGGCCACAAAACACACCATACGGTCACTTTCTTTAGATGTAAGAGTTTTTCGAGAACTGTTTATGGATTTTGTGAGGCCCATATGTGCCAACCGCTAAATTGAAAATGAGCCTCGTTACTAAAGATGATTTTGGGCAAAACTGCTTTGCTTTCGTTAAATTTTTTAAACACGCAATTCACAAACGTTCGATGCAAAAAATTAACGGTCGGCTTTATAAGTGTAAAAATACAGTTGTTTATGGAAAATGTTGCGCAAAGTGCCTCTAGTGATGCCCAATTGTTGGGAAAGTCGACGTGTTGATGTCCCAAGCTCAATCCCAACATTTTGCTGTACAGCGGCTGTGTTTGCATCGCTACGGCTACTGTGAGCGTGTTTTTGGTCTTTTATCAGCAACAATACCGTTACAATGAGCCACGAATTTTGCTTTCAAATTACGTAAATCGGTCTTAAAAGGGACGTGATAACGAAGAAAAGCTACTCGAAATTTATGAAGGTGGATAGAGAAATTTTCACCATTTTGATAGTAAATTTCCACAATTAAAATTCTTTGCTGAATAGTGTAGCGTTCAGTGTCTAAAACTTGCCAACAGCTCAATTCTTAACGTTTACAGGCATTATACCTTCTAACCCCAAATTTGCCCGCCCTATATTAAAAAGGAATGATGCACTTGATGCCTATTGAACAATACTGCACGTCGTACAAATGTAACAAAAACATAAACTTTAAATATTAAAGACTATTATTCCAGGTTTTAAATATTTATGAGTGTCCCCATAGCTGACATAATTTGACTTATAAGGCTCTAACTTCTAAACCGTTGTATTCAAACACTTGAAAATTACACTAGAGATATGGTTTTCTAAATAAGCAAAAATATTAAATATTTTGAATTAAATGGTGTTGCCACAGATAATCATATTCGATGACTCTTTGCCCGCTTATCTGTTTGAGTTCGGTATTGTTTTGTTAAAATTATATTATATATATTATAAAATTATATTATAACAACTTGTTAGTCACACAGCCTTTAAAAAGTTTATAAGTTGGACTTGAAAGGGTATTATGGCGGTTTGCATATTGTATCCATTTGAAGAAAAAACTCATTTATATAGTTCCAATTTAAAAAAAAATACAGAAAATCAATCAACCTTTAAGTCTAAGCTTAAAAAAAGAAAAAAATATCGATTTCAAATTTATCATGATTTTATGAGTTTAGGACACGAAAATGCCCTTAAGTTTTTTTAATGGCAGCAATTCCTTAATGATCCACAGTCGTCTTCTTTTTCTTTACAAAATAAAAATAAAAATTTAGGGAAAATATTTTATGACCACTTCTGAGGTCACATAGAATCTTCTTTTTCTCATTTATACGTTGCTGATTTTATGATGTCTAACGAAAATTAAATAATTTCTTTAATCTTTTAGGCAACATTTCCTAGAAATTGTTGCTGTTTAGACAGTGATTTTAAACATTTTTTGGAGAACAAAAAATCTGCACTAAAAATTGGTTAGAAAACTGGTGAAACAATGTTAAATGAATTTTGTCTTTCATTTGTTAAAACAGTTGCCCAAACAAATACAATTTAATTGACTCTTGTGGCCTAAGGTTTATAAAAATGTGGTTCATTTAAGCATTTTTTGGTGACTTTAAAATTTCTTTTAATTTATTTTACTAATTTTAAATATTAAAATTCGTTATATTTTAAAAATGTCCAAAAAAGTCAAAGGATTATCCCTGTGATTTAAATATCGCTTAAGAGTCTTTTTTCAAATATAAAAGGGTGTCATTTGTTGTCAAAACATATAAATTTAAGCAACTAAATTAGCCGGCAAAGGAAATGCTTAATTTTGCTCTAACAAAAGGATTTACAGAAATTTTTTGTAGTTGAACAAAACTATTTAAAATTGATGTTAAAGATTCTTCACATTTCCTAACTGAGCAGGCATATCACTAGTAGGCTGTGAGGTATTTAAAGATAAAAACTAAGCTTATCCTCTTAAGACGAAAGGATTAAACTCTAACAAGCCCATATACATACTTACATATCTATATAAACTGACAGACACTGACAACTTCATTTTATGTTCACACTTATCAAAGTGTTTATTTATCATCCATAAAGAAGGAGTAACTACTGAATGTCCTTGTAATGTTTTATCATTATTATTGTTTGTTTGTAATTGTCATTTTATTAATCTGTCTGCTATTTTATTTCAGGAAGTTTACATGCTTTTGAGCTAAGTTAAGGCTTAAATAAAACGGATTTATATTTGTCGGCAAAACAAAAGTGAAAGAGTCATATAAGAGAAAATTCTCTTCTTTCGCGCATATATTTGTGTATGTTAATTTCTTATTTTAAGGTTCGTCTGACCTAAGCATAAATAATGTCACGCTCAAATCGTTGACTTAATTATTTTTCTAGCCATTTGTTGTATTTTTTTTTTTAATTTTATTTTAGTTAATTTTTAAAATTTATTTTGTTCCAATATTTTTTTACAAATAAATTTTTATTATATAGTTAGGCTTAAGTTCGTCGTAATACATTGTAAATTTATGTAAAGCGAATAGTAGAAGTCTGATAATATCAGAATTAAATGCAGTTTCTAGTATCTTACTTTTAACGAACTTAAGCCTAACTAAATAATAATTAATTATATTATTTTGCCGCTGTTATATAATTGTAAGGACATCAGCTTTATATATATATATATATATATATATATATATATACTTTATAGTTTTGTACCATTAGAATTACGATTTATACCTCGAGATATTGATGGACTGTAAGATTTTCATTGGAATATTGAAGAAATACAAATATGGAAGAAAATTAAACCTGCTTGCGAGGGTTTTTGATCTTATTTTTAGGAAGTCTAGTAGAAAGTATTTGTTGGAGTAATTATATTCTGGGTTAAATCCGCTATTGAATGCAATAAACATTTGAAGTATTTTCCCTTACTTTAGCTTAAGTTGATTGTTATCCTTCTTTGCTTAAAGTGAAATATTCTGTGGCCTAGATGCTTTAGTAGAAAGGAAAGTATTTTGCCTCATTAAAACAAAAACAAAACCTTTTCATAATTATCAATGAGTTTAATAAATAGAATATTTTTACCATCCCAAAATTGTGTCATAAGAAGCCTTATGACGAGCTATTTTTAATAAAAAAAGTTTTACTTTTTCCAAGTATTCCTGTAGGTTTAGCTTTAAGTATTATAGAGGAGAAATGGCAGATAATAGAACAAAATACGAATATTGAGAAGGAATTATTTTTACGTATTCTTAAGTTTTGCATTGAAGACAATAGGTATTTTCAATTTGATAATAGGATATATCAACAGAAGGAGGGCCTCCCTATGGGCTCTTTAGCATCTCCAATTATAGCTGATATTGTGATGGAGGAATTACTAAATTCACGTATTAGTAAAATGCATATTAAACCTAAGATAATCACAAAATATGTGGATGATTTATTTTGTATAACTTCAGAAGATGCAGTAGATGATATTTTGTCAGAATTGAATAGTTTCCATCCGGATATTAAATTTACGATTGAAAGAGAATTAGAATCTAGACTTCCATATTTAGATATATTGATAATAAGGAAGAAAAATAAGTTAGTATTTGATTGGTATAAGAAACCAACATCTTCTGGAAGAATTATTAATTTTTATTCAAAACATCCAAGGAAAATGATAATAAACACAGCGAAAAATATGGTAGACAGAATATTGACTATAAGTGATAGAGAATTTCATTTGAAGAATAGAGATACAATAAGAGATATACTTAATGACAATGATTTTCCAGTAGAATTAACTAACAGATTAATTAGACAATATGGTAGTTATAGGCATAATTTAGGAAATTCTACGGGAGAGCCAAGAAATTATAAATCATTAACTTATGTTCCTGGAATATCAGAAAGATTAAGAAAGTATAAAAAAAAACAAATTGCATCACGAAATTCCTATTCTAATAATATTATTATTTTTTTTTTGGTTTTCATTAATTAACATTAACATAGTCTTAACGAATTAAGAACGCCATTTAAAAAATCCAATTTTTTTTCTAAAAGTATATAAATGAAAAATCCTTTTCTTTTATTTGTCTACTCCTTTTACACTTCCTCAATCATTTCACTTACATTGAAGCTTTCAAGTTGGGTTGTGTTGTGTTATATGAAACAACAGAAAAGGCGTTGTAATTGTTGTTGTTGTTGCTGTAAGCAACATAAAGTAATTGCAAATTCTACTGAGGCTTAAAGAAAATAAAAAAATATCAACGAATTTTATGGCTGTGGATTTATGCAGCAGCTCCCTGATTACATTTTTAAACATTAAGCAACGTGTAGCATAAAAAAAAGAACAAGAAATATAACAAAAGAATTAACAAAAAAAAAAGAATAACTCATCATAAATAAATATTTTGTTTTTTTTGTAGTTTTATCTGCTTGTATTTTGCAAACCCAAAGAGAAACATAAGAAAAAAATTCCCAGAGAAAGTGGTAAATAAAAGGATTCACTCAAGTATAAAGTGTTGCTTTTCTTGTTGAAACTTTTGCACAGCTTCGTGGCAGAAATATCAATTTTATGATTGCGACAAGGACATAACAACCTAAAACCATAAAGGTGTCAAAGTGTTGTTGTACGTTTTGTTTAAGCCGTTTTGTAAGATAAAACAAAACAAAACACTAACGGCATAGGGTTAAGCAATTTAAGCACAGCAGCAAAGAAAATATTAAAAAGAAACAAAATTTTTTTAAATTTTATGGTTTGTTTAACAAAACGCAACATTATATATGATTACGTTTTTTAGCTGATGTTGCACAGACGCTCGTTTACTTTTTCTTTTTAATTTTGTTTTTTTTTATCATTTTTTAATTTTAAGCTGAATTAAACAAAAGAGTAATTCATCGCGTAAACTCATAAAATGTTGCATGATGAACTGGGAAGTGTGCAATTGCTTTTAGAAAAAACTGTTAAGAATTTTTCACAGAATTTTTCTGCAAAAGGATTTTAATGACATTTTAACTATTAGTAAAGGATTCATTTCATCAGAAAAAGGGTAATACAGTCGAAGAACTCTTTTTTTTAGCTAAAAAAGCAAGAGTTGTATTTTGCAAGAAATTTATTAAAATTCTAAGAAATAAAAAAACATTTAATTTTGCCTTGACTTTGGGTTTAAGAATTGCTTAATATTAAGTAAAATGTTTTTCTATTCGATTCTAAGGAAATAAATATCACCGTGACATTTTAAGTGAAGGTAGGTAATTTTGAAATTTTTCTTTACTTCTCAAAATGAAAACGGGCTTCTTTTAATATATCAAGTGATTCTTGGATATTTTAAGATCCTTTATAATAGGATCCTGTTTTCTCTTTGAATGGTCCTAAACAAGAGATATTTATTATGGGGGATAACTTCCCATATACTGTATTTTAATTTCTATACAAATACCTCACTTTATGTATCACAGAATGCAGATATCTGGACTATATAGTAAAGGACTTTGGTGGATTTTCAAAGAAGTCTCAGAACGTAGGCTACAGAAATGTTTAGTTTTTTCAGAACGGCGGCCGTGCAAACAACCCACTTGAATAAAAAATAAACAAAAACTAAATATTATAAAAATAATTTTCTTCTTCCGATTAGTTTGTGTAGACAATTCCATGAAATCTCTTGAAATAAGTGGCTACAAAAAGGATATCTCCTCTTAAGCGTTTTGCATTCCCTGGTGGAAGAAATTTTTACAATTTGCTACTTTAACAAAAAACACAAGCAAGGAAGGCGGTAGTTACATCTTAGTTATTTCTTAATTTATAATACTGCTTCTGTTAACAGGCAACTGTTTAGACTCCTGTCTAAATTTGAACAAGCTGCATCATTTAGTTTGTGTTTAGCAGCTGACTACCGCACGTTTTGAAAAGAAAATGGAGAATGATGAATTTCGTACTGATTGGAGCTGCTGTTTGGTCTTCCGTATGTTGTGATGGATCCATGCATGGATTTGTAATAATAGAAGAAATGCAAATCCACTACAAAGCACCGGCTAAATATTTCAAGTAACTTTTTTCTTGGCGGTAAGAATAATAGGATGTTTTTCTGTTGGAATATTCAAATAGATGATTGTTATCATCAGCACCATTTGATCAGGCTGGGCAGCAATTTGTGCCAGAAATTAGTAAATTTAGAATAAGGCATCACTTGGTTTGCATTTAAATAGGCAGTACCTGTATATAAACGGCAATAAAGGCTGTCGTTCATTTTATGTAATTTCATCTTAGTGGCCCCTACGGTTTAACGTCCGAAAGATCACTAAAAAAAGCGACAAAATTCAGTCAAGTGTATCGAATAGTAGGGGGGATCATGGAAAAGTCTTCGATGCCAAGTTATGCCAAGTTAACATACCACCAAGAACAGCTAGGTCAATATCCACATTAGTCATCTTAAATCATGCAACTGCTATTCGGAGTGCATTTTTGGAATAATTTGTGATTCTCATAATTATCATACTCATAAGCGGTATTGAGCGGGTGTTGAGGGTAATTAACAAGGCAGCGAATTTAGAATCGTGTATAGAGATTTTAATTTTACTTTTGTTCAGAAAATTATTAGCGTTTCGTGAAAAATGAGTGTGTTCACCAAATGATCGACATGAAATTATTAAACAAACATCCTTCTCCTTCTCCTTATTGAATACAAGACACCCAGTTTTCTTACGTTTGACACATTTTTATGGGAATCCTGCTTCCCCCATTGACAATGTTTTGCGAGTATCTTATCTTTTTCACATCTATATAATTCTCGATTCTTATTCTCGCGGAAGTGTTATGTCCCCTAAATTAGTTTGAGGGAACCAAATATAAGCAACTATTCGCTACACATTTAAGCTAAAGATTAATACGTTAATAACAGAATTTGCTAGAAGTCTGAGGTTACATTGTGCAACTGATCAAATTGATTCTTACTTTGTAAAGCTTGTAATTCTGTATCCTTATAAGTTGAAACTTTTTGCGCCGGCAACAAAATTAAGAGTGCTTAAACTTGAGGCTCTCCAGCCAATTGGGACCTCGCCTAAACATCATGAATGCATTTTATAAGTGTTTGAAAACATCTTCTGCTACTCTCAGCTGAAAAATTATTTTAAACCTAGATATCGAAAATTATAAGCGAAAAAAAGAACTCGGAATAATAATAAAATAAATAAAATAATAAAAATAATAAAGATATAGAAGAAAATTAAATCAAGATCCCTGTTTTGTTAAGAAACGACTTATAAATTATACAGGTGACTTAAATAATCGTAGAACGGTGATCCAGTTTTTTTGATAAATTTTTAGATCAGTTTTTTGTTTGCTGACCTTGTATTTACTTTCTGCCACACAACAAACGAATGCTTTTCCCAGAAGTTTGGCAAAACGATAACATCAGCAAAAACAATGAGGTTATAATTACGATGAAAATATTGTTGTCAATATAGGAAATGAGTCTTTAATTTTTTGTAAAATTACCAACAGCGTTAAAAATTTTGTTTGAAAAATTCGAACTTAAAAACTCACTTGCCTTTTCTTTGTCGACGAGAATTCTTAGGAACCAAAAAACTCATAAAAATTTACATAAAAACGCGACCTAAAAATGTCAAAACGCTGAAAAAGAAACAATACAAAACAACTTACCAAAGTCGTGCAAAAAACTAGACTAATTTTTGTCATCATTAAAATTCTTAAGTAAAACACAGCAGGACGAACACAGGACAAAACAAACAAATAAGGCAGCGATTTTATATTATTTATTTAAAGTTTTTTGTAGTAAAGTTTTAGGTAAAATAAATATTTTTTTTTTCGGGGATATTTTGCAAATTATTGCGTAACAGTAAGCGTTTTAGACACAGGAAAAAATGCATCTAATTTTATGACCATAAAATGCAACAAAAATAAATTTGCCTGCAGTCTCATAAAAAGGCAGGAAAATTTCTTGAGAATTGCATTTTTGGGCAAATAATTTTTGTTATAATTTTTTGCTACAGTTTTTTGTTCTATATTTCACACTAAGGACATTTGATGTCTCGTTTTTAAATGCTCACAGATGCTTTTGGCAAAAAAAGAAATATGATTTCTGTATAATTTTTTCGCGTTAAAATGTTAAGCAAACATGATCTGCATTACATTCACTACATGACTTTTATGATCAGTGTTTATTTATTATATACTTATATATATTTTTTGATGAATTACTGTTGTTCCCATAAAAAGATATTTAAAATAATTTCTTTATAATTATGTCATATTTATGACTGTTGTGTCATAATTATCTTCTAAGGAAATTTGCTTTGTTTTGGAGGCAAAAAAATAAATGCAAGGTTAGTGAACAAAAAACTGTCTTAAAAATTGGTCAAAAAACTAGTGCAGTGTTTTATGCATTTGTTGGTTTTTTGTGGCTTAACCATAAGTTTTTTTCGCCAGTAACACAATTTAGTTTGACAAAGAAAACCGCGACTTAAGTTTGTTTTTTTTTGTTTTGTTTTTCATAATCTTTAAAAGTTTTGACTTTAAAAACGGAAGAAAAAGTGATTGTTTCTGTTTATGTTCTTTTTAAGGTCCAATTTAACAGAATTACGTTTCGAGTACAAAATTCTTCTTTTACGAGTTAAGATAAACTGTCATTGTAGGCGAGAAAGTATAAGAAAAATATAAATCACCGCGGGAAACAACAAATAAACAATAATGAACTGAAAATGAACCGAAATAGTGTCCACTAATTATAGTTCTTTATTACACTACTTAAATCTGGTATTTTAAAAAGAAGTTTGTTTTTCAATTCTGGCAACACCAACAACATGATAGTATTGACATTAAGTTTTTTGATGTATTCATAGTAGATGCATTGGCAATTGTTACAATGAATTTAGATTCGCACGAAAATCGTAAAATTTGTGATATTTTTGGACAACATAATCGTGCTTCTGAAACCGCTATTAAGAATTTGGTCATAAAATTTTAGTCGTCAGGCTCGATACAAAATGTGCGAATACCAACGCGTATTTCGCCTTGAAGTTCTCAATAACTGGGGTTATCCAGAACCATATGGCGAATTTTGAGTAAAAATTTGACTTTGAAGCTTAACAAGGTTCAATTGGTGCAGGAATTGAACCTAACGACCATTTACATCGCCGTAGATTCGCTTTATTCATTCAGGAACAACCAGGTGGTTTTTCTGAAAAAATCATTCTTTCAGACGAAACCCATTTTCACTTGTCAGGGTATGTCAACAAGCAAAATTGCTGCATTTAGCCTTCTGAAAATCCTAAAGCGATTATTGAGAAGCTTTTGCGTGCTCAAAGGGTCACTGCATCGTGCGCTATGTGGTCTTGAGACATGATTGGGGCTGGAAATGCGGTAACGGTCACGTGGATCACGCTAAAAACGCTGGCCTATCATTGAAGTAGATATCACTGACATGTGGTTTCAACAGGACGGCGCTACTTGTGACACAGCCAACGAAACGATAAATTTATTGTAAATCAAATTTTCCGATTGGATAATTTCACGACAACCAGCAGTTAAGTGGCCAGCCAGATCGTGTGATTAAACAACACTGGATTGTTTTTTGTGGGGCTGTATTAAGGATAGAGTCAATGCGGAGCCAATCGAACCAATTTCAGACTTAAAACTCAAAACGCGTGATGCGATTAACGAAATAGGATTAAAAACTTTGACGAAAGAATCGACATCTGTCAGCATGGTCGTGGTGGACATATAAGTTTTCATTTACAATTGCCGAATTTTTCTCTTTGTAATACAATAATAATTTGAATCATGTTAATCAAAATTTTTTGTTTATTTTTTGTTTTAGAAAACAAACTTCTTGTTGAAAAATCTCTTTACAATTACCATTTTGTCCCTTAAAGATTGAATACCTATTTTTGGCGTTACAGTGAAATAGATATTTGGGTTCATTCAGCAATCAATAAATTATAATTCTATTATTATTAGCGACTACTTTAATATGCCTTCTGTGAAAAGAGTCAAGATTCTTCTATAACAGCTCTACAGAAAGAGAACTCGACAAATAGACAGACACCGGGGCGAACACAATGGTGTTACATGCTTTTGTACAGAACCCTAAAAATGTGTGGTTTTTACGATTATTTATTTTCTGTATTATTACTTTTATTGAACTCTCATTCGGTTAAAACAAAAGTCAAGTATTAAAGATTTTTACAGAATACAGTGACCAAAAAAAAAACAGCATTTACTCTTCCAGCAATCAAAAGTAATAAAAATTTCAGAGCAAGATAAATTTTAAAACAATTTATATTTTTCGATTTCTTTCAATAACCGTTTAAATAATAAAATATTCCATCAAAAATTTCTCAGATTAATTGACATAATAATTAATTAATTATTTAGAGAAACATTATTTTGTTTGTAATAGCAGGGTTTCTAACTATTTTATATATTATACGATTTTGTCGATTTTTTCCGATCAACGTATTACAAATAAATAATAATCGAATTTATTTAATATCTATTTAAGGAAATCTCAAAAAAATGCGATTAAAATGTGCACCCAAAATATAGAATGGTTATTATTTCCTGACAAATAATAATCGATTAAAAGAAGAAAAGTATTTTATCATTGCTAATTCGATTAAAAATTCAGTCACTTTTTTAGCCGACTAACCAGTAATTTTGTTTAAAAAATTTCGTTAAAAAATCTGTTTTATTGACGAAATATTATTCGACAAATTATTCGAATAATGCTTATTCGAATAATAAGTCAATGAATTAATAAATAATCCAGTAATTTCTTTTTTATTTTGTTGACTATAAAAATTTTATTCATCGAAAAGCTAAATTTATTAACTATTAATGAATCGATAAATTATTCGAATAAATTTAATTTAATTAACACTAGGCGTTATTTAATAAAAAATTTTAAAACTTTATTGTTTCTTTCTTATTATTATTCAATATTTCGCCGAACCATTGGTTGGCATCTTCATAAAACAAATCTTCATAAATAAAAGTATGTATAAATAATTAATCAAAAATGAAAAAATTTTAAAAAATAAAGTCTTAAAATTTGTTATTAAATAAAGACCTAATGCTTAATAATAAACTACTAAAAAATATTAAAAAGGTCAAATAACTATAATTATTGTAGTTAATATAAAAAAATATTTAGGTAATGCTTGTCAATTGTAATATATTTTTTTACCTCAAATTAATTCAAAGTAATCATATAAAAACAGAACCATAATTAAAAATGCAATTAGTTATTGTTTCCTTTTTTTTAAATAGAATAATATAATAAAAGAAAAGTTATTTGGAATCATCTGCTAATTACGCCTGATTCCTTAAAAAAGTTTATTTTCTAATAATTAGCAATTTTTTAATGGTCTCACCAAAAATATGACATCAGTTAATAAACTAAATAAATATATCACTTTTGTTATCGCGGTACTTTAACAACAACATTCATTAATCAATAAATTATTCATTGTTTTTGAAACTTTTACAGCCTTTTTAGTGTATTGATTTAATACAATTCTCATCGTAAATTAAAAAAGACCAAAAGAAATATTTTAATTAACAGAAATCATAAACTATTATGAGTGCGAAAATGCCATTTGCCTTTTAACGTTTTAAAAATATAACAACAGTTAATTAAGCAATTTGGTCATGTTAATATTTTTATAGCGGTTAAGTGTTGACAAAGTACATTTTCATTTGTATTAATTTTTTTTTTGTTTTTTGCTTATTTGTAACAATATCAAATATATAGTCAATATGTTTATATTTAAGTGTATGTGATTTGTGAGTATGTATGTATGTATATGGATAATTGTATATGTTTTATGACCAACAATGGTTAACCAGAGTAAAGGCCACAAAAATGCCGCGAAAAATCGCAAACTAAAAATCAAACGCAACAAAAAAAAAAAATAATAATCTGCAACAAAAACAATCAAATGGTGAACAGCAAATCCACAAATCCACAAATTTTGCCTGATGAAAATAAAATACAGCAGTTAATAGGAATTCTTAAATAAGTTGAAGGAAAATAAAAAAAAAAACAAAAATGTTAAATTCATGGACCAAAAAAAAAAAACTCTATTAAAAAGGTTAAACAAGAAATTTATATAAAAAATGAAAAAATGAATGAACACTTAGAATTATAAAATATTTATTTGCATGTTAAAAACATGTAAGACTTTTCAGAAATTAAAAATTCAGTTTAAAAAAAAAAAAGGGTAGCAAATTGAATAAAATGCTAGAATTAGAAGTAGGAGGAGTAAAGTTTTATTGTCCTTCAAAAAAAAAAATAACAGCTAACCAAATCAAAAGCAACATTTCACATTAAGCACAACCAAATAAAAGAACCCAAAAGACAAACCGTAAGTGAAACCAAACTCATCAACACAACAAATATCTGTTTACACATACACACACACCCAGCCATATTCCTTACTCATCAGCCAACCCCATTTTCAACCCTCTTTAAAAGAAAAAAAAATCCACTTTAAAAACTATAACTACTACTTCTGTGTGTGAGTTTAAATTACAAACCAATACCGCACATAACGGTTTATTATATGTGCAACTGCAACCAACAATTCATATTTTTTTTGTTTTGCTTTTCCCTTAGAGGATTAATTCAATCATTTCTCTTTAACACTCAGCTAGTCTTGAAATATTTTACGTGGTCCTGTGTATAGAAACCACCACTCTCTGCTGCCTCGCTCTCTCTCTTCCTCTCTGTGATATTTAATCAAATAAAATACTCTTTGACATTTGCTTGTTACTTGTTGGAAATTATTGCCTTTTAGAGTACAATTCTCTTTTATTTTAGTAACTTTAGTTTTTTTTTGTTTTTTTTTTTTTGTGAAAAATCATGTCCTGCTAAATATCCCTTGAGAGTACTTTGGAAACTCATTGCAAAAGCATTACAATAATTTCATTTAGTTTTTTTCTTTCAGCGATTCTTATTTCAAATAAAACAAAAAAAAACTAAAAATATTTTCAAACTTTTTCCCTTAATTCTGGTAACAGATGAACAGGAAGCCCAAGGAATGAACACACAAAATCAACCCCGTTATTAACCCAATAAACCACGTTATAAGAACACCCTTTCCAAAAAAAAGTTTTTATTAACAATATAAACACTGAAAAAAATTTTGGAAATTACAAAAAACGCGATTTGTTCCAATAATTTAAAGCTAGGCTTAGGTTCATATTTTCATTTCTTGCTTTTATTTATTAAAGAAATTTATTTAAATTAATTTATATACCAAGCAAGAACAATTTATTTTTACACTAGTGATCCAGAAATCAAATTGATTATCTTATTTAATTGGATTTTAGGTGTAATGAAAGCTTGTTCAAATATATCCATAAATACCCAAAAACATCTATAATTCGGTTACGTTCGCTTTAAAATTGTGTAAATTATACTCAACATAGCCTACTTTTATGCACTTCTTATTGAGATTTTATTTATTTATTTTTTTATTATCACTAAACAAATTAAATTCACACAAACTAGGGAGCGTATTAAATCTATCGAAGCTTAAACAGGAAAAATAACAAATTTGAGGTTAGAAAGAAATCTGGCTTAAAATGCCCAAATGATATCGGAATACAGTGTCAAATATATAATTCTACACGTCGGCAGATATCCGTTATTTTCATAAAACTTTGAAGCAAATTTTGTTAAAAAGTTTCGCTTATCTCTTCAATAAAACGCCGAATTTCATTTTTCAGAGCGACATTTTTTTGTGGGTTATTCAAGTAAGCCCAGTCTTTCGAATGGCCTCAGAGCAAATCATTTAGCGGAGTTAAACCACAAGTACTAGGCAGCCAATTGACCGTAAAATTTTTTACGCAATAACTGGTTGGTTCTATGGCTTGTGTCACCGTCTTGCTGAAACTAACGGTCAGCGATGTCAACGTTAGCTAATGGTAGACACAAAACACAATGGTAGACACAAAACACTGGTAACCATGGCTTTGTATCGCAGAGGATTGGCGGTGAAGTAAGAATCTACATTTCCTTGTTCATTTTCGAAAAAACAAGGTCTGACCACAAATCGCGCCATACGGTCATTTGCTTTGGACGCCCCCCGGGGGCACATTGATATGTGTTAACGGAATCTCACCGTCAATATATGTCTCAACGGGGATAAAAGGGAGCCCAGTCCCCTACAAGGCTGACAGGAGCCAACTGGACAATTCCATTTTATTTCCACGGGAATTAGTAAATCCCCAGAGTTCAGCTATTTGTCTTTTTAGCCTTTTAGCTGTTCTCTGATTGATTATGGAGGTTGGCTCTTCGGGAGTATGGTGGTGGTTGTGGTTTCGAGGCCCTCGTTTGAGTTGTGTGGGTCGAATCATTCACAATGAACAGAAAGAATGGTCTAGGTCCAGTGAGCATGATTGCGGTTGTGTTCTTAAATTTTATTAAGCTTCATGCGTTCTGGACCATAAATTGGATAGTCTCCAACTCTTTAGCAAGGAGTAGGAGCTTTGGTTTGATCCGAACTCTTGAAATTACAACTAGGAGTAACTATAGGATATACGCATCCACAGACTTCCTGGGATGACGAGGATGACACTACATTTCATATACAGTGGTATGATCCACCGTCAGGTTATGGCTTTTACAGCAAGGTACTGACGTAAATCTTATCACGCATTTGCTTTTAAAGACTTCGAAGACTGTTTGTGGGTTTCGTTGAAAATAACCCTCAACACTAAAGAGGATGTTGTTGAAAAATGCGTTGTTGTCGATCAGTTTTTGAAGCAGTCAATTCAAAAATGTTCGAAGTAAGCAATGGTCGGGTGGCTTTATTTCTTAAACGAGTTGAACCTTATAAGCGTTAAGATAAAAAACTTTTTGCAAAGCGTTGCGCAAAGTGCCTCTAGGGATGCCCAATTGCTGCGAATGTCGACTAGTGGCTATATTTGCAACACTACGACCATATTATTTTGGTATATTGTCAGTAAAAAAGCTTTTAGCCTAGAATTTAGTGATTACTTACGCATACGTATCAGAAGACGAATGATAACGAGGAAAAGGTGCTCGAATTTTACAAAGAGATACAGTGAAATATTCCCCATTTTAATAAAAATTTTAAAAATTAAAATTCTTTGTTCAAAAGTGCTTAAAATTTCCCAACTTTTTGATAAATAAATTTTAAAGCACAATTTGACAGACAATTTACTTCCGAACCACAAATTTGCCCGTCCATTATCAAGCAAAATTGTGTTTTCTTTACAAGTTACATCACTTTTCACATCGTCTTGCTGCAGCAGTATGTGTTATTAACACACAAATAATTTCTACCTTGGGCATACAAATCTTAGTTATTGGCGATTTTATGAGTTCCAAATATCGAAATCAAAAAACCCGACAAATTTCAATTATTTTGCTTAAACTAAATCCAGCAAAATTAAAACTTCTGCACGTGAAAAAATTCTCAGTGTACTTTTTCATACTTTTTAAGTCTTTCGATATAAAGAACTAGACAACAAACAATAGGAAATAGAAAAGTTACCGGAAAAGGGAACACGTTTTCGCTACATGTCCAACGTTACTATGGTCGCGGTAAAGCTTTGAACAAAAGCCCATACACAAGTACAACACACAAAAATAATATCATACATCAATGAAATAAAATAAGATACGTGTGCACGCGTCAAACATAATGCAATTTTTTCCTGTGACTTTTTAAGGATTTATTTCGAAAGGAAAAAGCTTTAAGCCAAAAACATTGCAAAAATTAAAAACAAACACCACCACTTTTAGAAACATCATTCTCGAAGTTCTTTGAGCCAAACATGCAACCAACAAATCTACACCCCTTTTTCGAGTTGTTTTTGCTGTTGTTGGCAAGCAAAGGGTGATTATGACAGCAATACTTCATATTGTATTTTTACTACAAAAAAAAAATAAATAAATAATAATAAATAATCAGCAACAACAAGAACAACTGCAAGAGTAACACACACGCACACATTTCCATTTGCCACAGTAACAAATTTCATTTGGTTCCATGGTTTGGTAAGAGACTTTTGTTCAATTATCATATGCCTAAGTGCGTGTGTGTCCGTATTAGAGTGTGTGTGTGTATTTATTAGTGATTGTGCCACATAATAACGTATTTTATTATGTTGGTTATTTGGTTAAGGGTTATATTTCTTTAAAATTATTTTGGGTGTTTGCATAGATACATTAATCTCTCTCTCTATCTTTTCATGTGTGTGTGTGTGTGGATGTATGCGTATTTGTGCAAAGGTTTAAGTACATTTTGCGTAATTTAGTCCCGTGTGATTTTTTGATAAACTTGATTTTTAATTTATGAATTTTAATGATTTTATGTTGTTGTATTGCGTTTTTAAAATTTTAAGGAGGAACAGAAGGACAACAACGAAAACTAAAAGAAATATGGTGGGTTTTTCAAACGAATATTAATAATGCACTTAGAAAAATGCAACGTATATTTTAAAATTGTAAATACTTTTGCATTTAGGTTATAGAATTGTCTTTAGATTTATTTAATCAATTACTTTAAAAAATTTTGAAGAAAAATCATTGTAATAACTTTTTAAATGTTATAGTTGACTGCAAGATACACTGTAGAAATTTCATATTGCAATGAGGAAATAAAAAAATGTACATTTAACTAAGCAAATATTTCCTTTCAAACATTAGAAAGAAAATTTAATAAACGTGTAAAATTATGCATACAGGTTAACGTAGTCGTAGGTTCGTAATCTGGTTATACTTTGTGTAAAATTCAAGACATTTATAAAGCCTGAGACTGGTCTAAGTGTCAATGTAACCCCAGTTCCATTTTTTCTTCTTTTCTATTGTTAAAAAATTTTTTGAGTAAAATTAAAATCTTAAATTTTATTGTAAAATTTTAGTTTGAAAATATACAAATCATGTATTAGGAGACCATTTGGTTCATGGTACTTTTGTTTTACTAAAAATAACCATTTAATCATAAAGTTTCCATTAACTTTTAATAACTATTAAAATACAGTTAATAAAAATTATAAAAGAGCACGGGAAAAACTGAAGATGTTCCCGGCTTAATTGATGGATCTTTTGGACGTCCGATTTTCCTTTCATTTGTGTCTGAAGGTAGTTTGCACAAAATTACGAGCACGCTCCGTTTTGGTATATTTAATCAAAAACATATCTGTAGTACTGACAAATTCGCCCCTAATGGCGACCAAATTTTTGGATTTAGGAGACGATTTTCATTTCGACAGTATATGCCATCACCATTCGATTGGCAAAAAATTTTTTGAGAGGAAAGTAGCATACGTGGGCACAGTGGAACAAAAAACCAATCATTTATTCCAATAAAGTTGCCAGGTGTAACAAACACATACATTTGCTCTCTGTCACATTGGGACGTTAGTACCATACATCAGTTACATAAACAAAGCAACAATTCTGGATCAGTAGCATGTATAAAAAAGTGGCGTAAAAAACCAGATATTGTAACTTATTACAACAAAACATAAGAGCATTTGTTCTAAACGGAAAAAACATCGATGGCGGATTATTGTATTTTTAAATATGCTACATATTTACGCTTTCAATGCACATATAATTTTCTCAGATCTGGATGACTCATGAGCAGTAGCTGATCAAAATTGCAGGAGACTAAAGACTAGACTTGCGCAAATTGGCACTTTAGGTTAAAAAGTTCTGCAACTTTAATATCGATTATATTTTATTATGTAGTTATTCTAAAATTATTCTTTAAAAGGTGTGTAGATGATCTGAAATGAATTATGAAAATTTTTTATAATTTAGTTTATAACAGTGTGACACAATTTATAAGTAAATTTTTCAAACTATTTTTAGATAAAAATTTCTGATTGCACTTAATGTCATCATTAGAATTAAAATTTTATATATAAACGAACTTAAATTACATTTCATGAAAGCGGTTAGTATAAATACTTCTACGTATAAAACATTGTGTTCGTTATCTTAATATACTAAATTGAAGCTAAATATTTGACCATATCCCAATTTCCTGCTGAGTCATTTTTATGAAAACTTTCTACGAAAATTGAATTTAATCGCCATTTAAATCATACATTAAGTAATGCGTGATAAGATTTACATCAATACCTAGCGTGTGTATGCCATTATCAAACCACTGGGGTGATATGATGCGTGCACCCACGCCCTAGCAAGCCGAAGACATAATTCTAGCAACAGGTCATCCCTAGTTGCAATCTCAGAAGTTTCGGAGCAGAGCCGCCAACCCCTCTGGACACTATTCAACTCCTGGTGCAGAATAGATGACAAACATGCTAAATGGATCCGGATCATTCAGTTTTTGGTCTGAGTAGTGGTGAGATGATCTTGACCCCTTAATCAAATACATGAGAGCCGCGAAACCACAACCACCACGATGCTCCCGAAGGGCCAACCTCAATAATCAGCCAGAGAACAACTAAAAGGCTAAAGAGCCAAAAAGCTAAACACTGGGGATTACTGATTCCCGTGGTAATAACGTGGAGTTTCTAGTTGGCTCACTGCTAGCCGACTGGGGACTGGGCTCCCTTTTATACATGTAATGACGTTGAGATCCCGTCAAAACATATCAATGTGCCCCTTGGGGGAATAACATTAAGTTATTAACGAGCATAATATCAAATAAAAATTAAACTTTCCATTGATGTCTCACACCCAACCTCTGTTATATAATTTTAATGTAAGACACAACCGTCATAATGCTTGAAATCTTTTGGGAAACATAATAAAAATTTTCCTTAAAGTAATTTTGTAAACAATTTTTAAAATAGAAAAACGCATTATTATAGTGTTTGTTTCTATTAGACACATGCAACGTATGCACATGGATAAAAAACAATTCAATTTTCCCATTGTTGTTGTTGTTGTTGTTGCTGACGTTGTTACTTTGACATTAATCCAGGTGTGTTAACAAGCCTCACTTTTGAATTAGAATCATAGACACAGAGCGAGTGTTGACATGTTTTTATTATTATTTTTTTATTTCATAATCTGAAACAATTAAAAAATCTTAACAAAAGAAGGATTTCCACTAAAAAACAAAAAAAACAAAACTATAAATAATACAAAATCTAAAAATGTTTCTAAAATATTTAAGTGACAAAACAATGATCAGGCCTTTACTAAATATTACAAAAAAAATTGTAACAATCGTTTCAAATAAAGACGGAGACGCAACAAATAAAACAGTTTTGAGATTTTCTATAAATTGAATGTCTTGTATCAAGCAGCTGGCAATAAATTTTATTTATGTTGGCGATTACGATGCTTGAAGGTAAATGTGTTGAGACTTTTATACGTTCTTAACTAAAGACACTAGTTTTTATAAACTTTCATAGCACGCGAATAACGTTTTAAGAATGACTTTCCTGTCTTTCTATAAATATTTGTAATATTAATAAAAATATAGAAAATTTCTTTGAATTGTTTGTGTTTTGCTTTGCGCTGATAACTTTTATTCAGCAGTTTTCCATGTCACTTTTCCTCACAGAGAAAAATTTTATAAAAAGTTCTCTTAAAAAAGTTTTAGCGTAGTTGTCTATTTATTTTAATGCCGATATTTTTCAGTCGAAGATGTGGGTAGCAAATATTCTCTTAATGGAAGGATGTTAAATACAATTTTAACTTACACCCGAAGGATTACTTGCAGTAGTAATAGTTAGTCAAATTGATTATCACCCATAATTGTCTACAAGGTGCTGTGTGATATTACTGCATTTGCTTCTGGCTACGCATAATTTCATGAGTTAAGTCACAGTCACATCATTGCTACTCTTATCCAAATAAACCAGAAAAGCATTAATCCGGTCCATACATTTTTAAATATTTTATTTCAATATTTTATTATATCAAGGATTGTGCAGCTGAATGTTGAATTAGCTGCTTGAGCTGAAGATTCAACACCTATTTTATATTTTATATAACAATTGCCAACTGGCACCAAATGGTTATTAATTCAGCAACTCTTTAGTGGTAATAAATCTTTTGGTTCTACATTGCACAAAATTAACGGATTCACATTTTATGATACAAAGGATCCGAGAGGAAGAGCATGCGGCGGCTCAGCAATTTTAATAAAGTCTAGACTGAAACACCATTTTTTATACAGCAAGTATGAAAACTATTTGCAAGCCACAACTATTTGTGTTGAAAATCTTTTTAATGATATAGTAATATCATCAGTCTACTCTCCTCCCAGGTTTTCAAGAACCGAGGAGCAGTATGAACAATTTTTTAAAGGTCTTGGACCATGTTTTCTGGCAGCTGGCGATTATAATGCGAAACACACTTACTGGGGTTCGCGCCTAATTACACCTAGGGGCCGAGCATTGTACAACGCTATTAGTAGTAATGGTTTGGATGTTGCTTCGAGTAGTCAGCCTACATACTGGCCTACTGACAGACAAAAAATTCTGGATGTAATAGATTTTGCTGTCACAAAAAATATTTCAAGAAATTTAGTCACAATAGAATCTTCCATGGATTTATCTTCGGATCATTCTCCAACCATTGTAACTATTTGCAACTCGCTTAGAAGACATTTGTTTTTTCCTGATACAAATATGATCAGTTTTAAAAAATATCTCAGCAGCCATTGTTCGGAATATATTTTGCTAGAAACACAGGAGGATGTGGAGTATAGCCTTGCAACTTTTAGTGAAAATATTAAACAAGCAGCTCAGCTTGCAACAACTAAACATCCGCAGACTACTTTAGGTCACATCTATTCTTCAGACATAGAACGTCTCGTAGCGGAAAAACGAAGAGCTAGAAGAGATTGGCAACAACACAGATCGCCCCTGCAGAGGCAGAGACTTAGAGACTGCACAAAGCGGCTTAGAGACTTGCTAGCATTTGAACAAACTACATCGTTTGAGAAATATCTGGAGGGCCTCGATGCTATACCCAACTCCAATTATTTTTTATGGCGTGCTACAAAAGACCCGTTGAGTACAAGCCACCTCTACTGCCGAATACTTGAAAGATGTATTCACCCCACACAAATGTACTGATGATGTTAATTTGCCGAGCGTAGTTGCATTACCCCCTCGACCCTTAAAGTTTAGGTTGCGTGGGGTTCAAAAGTTAATTTTTGAGATAAACCCGAAAAAATCTCCTGGTATGGACGGTATAAGTAACAGAATGTTGAAAGAGCTCCCCAGTATTGCAGTCAGAATCATGCTATTTATTTTTAATGCCATTTTACGGCTTGAATACCATCCTGACCACTGAAAGATTTCCAAAGTTAAAATGATTCCAAAACCGGGTAAAGACCTAACCAAAACCGAGTCATATAGTCCCATAAACCTATTACCGACTATTTCAAAGGTTTTTGAAAAGTTGCTTATGGATAAATTGTCTCCAATGCTAAGGGAAGTGGGTGTATCCCAGACCACCAATTTGGTTTTAGAAGTAGATATAGCACAATTGAGCAAACCCATAGATTGGTTCAGGTGATAAGAAGGACTTTTGAAGAGAAGAAGTATTGTTCAGCTATTTTTATTTATGTTTCTCAGGCTTTTGACAAAGTTTGGCATGAAGGTCTATTTCTGAAACTGACCGCTGACTTGCCTTGTTATATAAGCAACCTACTGAAAAGCTACATAATTGGACGAAAATTTTCTGTTGTTAAAGGAGACTTCGTTAGTTTATCCAAACCAATTTCCTCAGGTTTACCACAAGGTAGCATTCTTGGACCAGTTTTATACTTGATATATACCTGCGATATGCCTGTAAGTGAAACTGTCCACACTTCTACGTTTGCTGATGATACAGCGTGTCTAAGTTCGCACGAAAATTCCTATCAAGCCTCCATAAATCTTTAGCAACATATAACTCCGTTGGAGTTGTGGTTAAAATTATGGAGAATTAAAGTGAACGTTCAAAAGTGCATTCATGTGACCTTCACCCTGCGAAGAGATAATTGTTCACCCGTTCGAATCAATAATGACATTGTTTCTCACCATAGTTATGTGAGATATCTTGGTATTCATCTTGATCGTCGCCTTACATGGAAACATCATATTGGCTCAAAGCTAACACAAATGAAACTTAAGCTAACACAACTACATTGGCTTATTGGCAGGAACTCAAAACTTAGCCTAGATTGTAAACGTCTAATTTACAAGAGTATTTTGAAACCAATATGGTCTTACGGAATCCAACTTTGGGGCACTGCCTCAGCTTCAAATGTGGATAGAATCCAACGTATGCAAAATAAAATTATACGGTTGATAACTTCCGCTCCATGGTACATCAGATTTAGACATACCGCTGGTGACTACAGAAATCATGAAATACGCAGGCAAATACTTAATGAAGCTTGAAGACCATCCTAACCCCCTTGCTCGCAATATCTTGAATTATAGTGGACATAGCCGTTTAAAAAAGAAGGCTACCGCAGCTTTAATCCTTAATGCTACAGATGACAGATTTTAGAAATATTTGTTTTGTTTTTTTTTAATGTCAATTTTTTTACCCAAAAGGTTAGTTCTGACATGGTCAGGACTAATGTAACTTTTTTTTTAGAATTTAACATTTTAAAACTTATTGTTAGTTCAGTTTCTTGAAGATACAATAAATAATTATTAACAAATGTCTTTTTTCTTTTTTTAGATCTTTTTTTATATATTTTTTATTTTCAATATTTCGCTTTCCTTTGGAAAGCTTCTTCAGGAAAAAATAAAAAAAGATCTAAAAAAAGAAAAAAGACATTTGTTAAAGATAAAAAAAGATCGTTTAAAAACTATAAAAATTATAAATAATTATTGAAAAAAAAAATATTGCACAACGATAAAGGATCTTAAATAGTATTTTCGTACTATATGAACAGTGTGCCAACATCGTAGAATATTTACGGTTACCTGCCACAACCTCACATTACTGTTTACATTGAATAAAATTACTGCAGATCAAGAGTATAAATTTGTAGCATCATGGTTGTGGAAAATACATGGCCACATTCAATTTATAAAGAATATGTCTTTCTATATCTGCTAAATGAAAAACAAGTTAAAGGTGGAACTCATAAAAGACGTTAATTTAATGTGTATGGAGTTACCTTTTAAAGTATTACAGCAGACTCTGTAATAGCAGGAATAAAACCAAAACGTAGAATATAAGGTGGTCCCATAGGTAATGAAGTTGTACTTTTATGGGATGTATAGATTTGAATTTAGAAAGTAAAATGATTAAATAACAAACACTAAGTTCCAGTAAATTCCAGACAATACGCTCGTAGTGGCTGTAGTGATACAAACATTGCAGGTGTAGAGAAAAGTGTTTAGAATAAGCTTTGAAAGTCAATTCAAAGAAGTTCGTGAATCATTTGCGCTACCAAACCATTTTGTTATGGCCACAATTGGCTAATGTTGACTTAAGTGATCTTTGCCTGTGTGGCTTGTGGCACCGCCAACTCAGTTATTGCATGAGAAATTTACGGCTGCGTAATTTCTCGATTTGGCAGTGTCAATTGGACGCATTGTTCTGGTGTTTGAATGCCGCTGGGTTATTACTTCTGGGGCCTTTTGAAAGACCAGACTTACGTGAACAACCCGCAAATAATTGACGTTTTGAAGATGAAACTCGGCGCTGCATTGCTGAGATAAGCAAACTTTTATCGCCAAATATGTCTCAAAATTTTTTGAGAAGAGTGGATTTTAGCCGACATGCCCAGCATCACATCTCATTAATAATTCTCAAAAATATGTGTATTTTAAGCCAATTCATTTTCTAAGCTAAAATTTACCCACCGTTTATAATGGATATGTCCAATTTCATTTCATATTCAATAATACTCTGCCCGGCTACCAGTTGTTTTCTTTTTTTTTGATGGCTACTCCATTAAATATAAAAATTAATATAAAAAGCAATTCTGCAATAAAATTGTTTGCTGGGATGCAAGAAGCTTATTAGCATTTATCACATGTAGGTCCCCCTCGGGAGCACATTTATCAGTCTTTATGGATCACACAACCATCTAGACTTGTGTCTTGTGGGGGTAAAAGGGTGCTCAATCCCCTAACAGACTAGCAGGAGCCAACTGGACAATCCACTATATTTTCACGGGAATCAGTAAAGCTCCAGAGTTCCGTTATTTGTTTCTATAGGCATTTAGCTGTTCTCTGACTAATTATTGAGGTTGGCCCTTAGGGAGTATCGTGGTGGCTGTGTGTTTCGAGGCCCTCGTTTGAGTTTGTGGGTCGGATCATTCACAATGAAAACAATGAATGGTCCAGGTCCAGTGAGTATGAATGCCGTCATGTTCTTAAGCTTCATGCGTTCTGGACCAGGAGTTGGATAGGCTCCAACTCTTCAGCGAGGACTGAAGGTTGCGGCCTGCTCCGGGCGTTTGAAGTTGGAACTAGGAGTGACCGGAGGATATACGTATCCGAAGCCTTCTAGGACGAGGATATACGCTACATTTCATCCACAGTGGTATGATCCACTATCTGGTTATGGCTTACACAGCTAGGTGCAGATGTAAATCTTATCACGCATCACATGCAGGTCCTCCCAAGAGCACATTTATTTGTCTTGACGGAATCTCACTGTCATTACATGTGTCACCGGAGGAAAAACGGGAGTCCAGTCCCCTGAAGACTAGCAGGAAGTCAACTGGAAGCTCCACGTTATTTTCATGGGAACCAGTAAGTCCCAAAGTTCAGCTTTTTGGCTTTTTAGCCTTTTAGCTATTCTCTGTCTGATTATTGAGGTTGACCCTTCGGGAGTATTGTGGTAGTTGTGGTTTCGCGGCCCTCATGAATTTTGATTATGGGGCCAGGATCATCTCACCTTTACTGAGAACATGGGGTGAATAGTCCAGATCCAATGAGCAAGCTTGTCATGTCTGGACCTGGAATTGGATAGTCTCTAACTCTTCAGCAAGGAGTGGGGGTTGGCGGATTGGCTTCGAAACCTCCGAGATTGCAACTAGGAATATCCAGAATTAGCTTTCGGTTTACTAGGGTGTGATCACACGGATCATATCGCCCCAGTGGTTTGACCACCGTCGAGTTATGACTTACACACGCTTGGTACCGACGTAAATCTTACCCCGCTACATATGTAGGTAACAACTTATTAAGAGCATTTATTTGAACTTGACGTTATATAATCGCCAATAAAAAAAAAGACCAACATGTGTCAAAATTATTAGAAGAAACCGAATTAGAGCCGAAATCTCTTTAATCCATGTTTATTATTAAAACATTGGAGTAAAATGCAAATAAAAAATAAATATGTAAAATTTACTTCAGGTAAACAAATAAATTTACTTGCACCTACAAAAAAAAGCACATTTTTTCCAATGAGTCAATCTTTTATAGATGTGAGTCTGCAGTAAATTTTTGTGTCTTTTGCGGAACTCCACACAGTTGTCGAGTTGTGGCTTTTTATCAAAATTACAAAAAGGGGGAGGGGTGTCACACAAGAAAACGAATATTTACACACTCATATACATGCATACAGAGTCACTAAATCACTAACCAACACAAATTCGTTTAAAACTTTAAGGCACATTCAGAAAAATATACACCATCAACAACAAGATGGCAAAGTTATAAAAGGAAATACTCTCCCACACACGCAAACATATACATACATACAAACATATACACATTAGAACATTTTAAATACTCAAAAACTGTGCCAAAACCAATGCTATACGTCAATTTTCCATAGTGGCCACACTGACAAACACCGAAATGAGCGAAAAAAAAAACACACAGAACACAGAAAATTGTGTTGTTGTGTGTATCCACAACCGAACAATTATAACATGGTTTATCAAATGTTTATGAATGTATAGATACAACCTACAATAACTAAACAGTTAGACTAAATAAAGCAACAACCTTTAGAAGGAGTCTCCAAAGACTTTTGGCCACAGTTGAGGAAACATGTACACTCACACATGCAAGCTTAGACACTCAGGATAAATAAAGATAGCAACAGTCTTAAAAGGCGAGAGTAATAGCAACACTACTCTTCTACAGGAACACACTCACACAACAACTTAACCATACAACAACCAGAAAGTTGTCACTCAAAAACCAAAAAGCAAGAAATTGGAAAAATTACCCACAACAAAAATATTTCCCATCACTATAATTCATACAATTAAAAATCTTATTAATTGGACTTTTTCAAGAGAACAGGGCGAAATATAGTGGAAAGTAGCTACAACCAAACCTCTTTAAAAAATGAGCGATTTGAATTTTTTTATAGGTATTTTGTTGTTTTACATCCATTCCATTGGAAGTTGGGAAATTTTTATTTTTCAAATAAAAATATCTTTCTCCCATTTTTTTCTTTTTCTATACAAATTTCCCCTCTTCGCAGTGTTTTCATTTGTGGTTGTTTAAATGGTGGTTGGTTTATATTGTTGTTTTTATTGTTGTTGCCCTAGCTACTATGGCAGCCAGAAAACCATATCAACAAACCACATATCACTCAAATATTGAAAGCAACTGTTAATAGAAGTGCAAAATATGTGGGAAATAATTTTGGGAGAATTACCCCTGCTAGAGAAAGGAAGTTTTTTTTGTTTCTTTTTTTGTAATTCAGGGAATTTTTATTTTCAATTTATTTGTGTAAAAAAAAATGATGGGGAAAATTTGTTTTATGGTGGGAAATATCATCATGAAATATTTTTATTTTTTTTCCAAGGAGCTCTTGTTGCAGCAGAGAGTATTGTGGCCGTGTTAACTGAGTGGAATTTATTATTTTGTGTTTTTTAAAAAGGAAATGTGCGAGAGTTTTTTTTATGAACTGGGAGAATTAATTTTTTAAGGCTTTTTTTTCCTTTATTTCATTTTGAGGTCCAGTAACCCAGTCGCCATAGAAGTGTTGTGATTTTGTTTTTAGACGAACACAACTATGATACAGGGCATTAAGAGCACAGTGTGTTGTTACTGATTTTCAAAATAAAGATTTTTAATTTGCCAAAAAAAAAATTTTTGTAAAATTATTTTATAATTTTTTGTAGCATAATTAGTGCAAATTATCGTTGTTTATCCTAATTTTCCTTTAACCTGTCTTCAAATACATTTCAAACAATATAATTGAAGGCAATTACATGCCTACATTGTTGTTTTAATTTATGTTAATTAAAATTGTTCATTAAAGCGAAGAAAATGAAAGTTTTTAAAATGTTCAAGTAGCAAAATGAGGAGCAACAAATGTGCTTTTTCTATACAATGGGTGTGCAAATTTGAGGTTAGATAGTATATTGGCTTAAAATAAATATTTTTTGTGACAAATTCTGTTTTATTAATACAAATGCTTAGTGAACATTTAGGAATTAATAATAGAATATGATATTAGGCAAATGTCCTACCTCTAGCACTTCGCCAAACGATCTCTCTTTTCACAAGCAACTGAAGCTCATTTTATACCAAGGCTTCGCCTAGCTCCTCTTTATTTAATACTTTAAGCAAGAAAATTAGCCAGTCTACTGTATATGGTAAAATACTTTGAGGCTTGAGAATATATTATTTAAAAACTTTACTTTTTTGCGTTGCAGAACATTTATTTAGTTTTTTCCAGTACAACTTGTTCTCCAAGAATTTTTTTTTTATATGGGTCAGAGAATGAGCTCTACTTATGCTAGAATTAGGAAATAAGTTTGTGGGCAGCAGGATAAAGGGAAGAAGTAGTGGTTAATAGGAATGGCCATTTAAGCGTAGAGCCGCTAAAATGTTTTTAAATCTATAAAGCTGCAGCTGAAGTTTTATACCTAAAAATTATCTATGATCTTTTGTGCAGATCCGGCCAACAAATATTAATAACTCATATTGTGATCAATTATTTTCTTTTCAGCAATCATGTTTAACTTTGTCTGTATTTTTAAGTCTCTTATAACGGATGGGCAATTCCCCCTCGGGGGCACATTGATATGTTTTGATGAAAATCATCCATCATTACATGTGTCAACGGGGGGAAAACCGGGAGCCCAGTCCTCTGAAGGCTGGCAGGGAGTCAACTGCAAGCTCCACGTTATTTCCACGGGAAGGAATTAGTAAATCCCAGAATTTAGCTAATTGGTTGTTTAACATTTTAGCTGTTCTCTGTCTGATTACTGAAGTAGGCCCTTCGCGAGTATTGTGGTAGTTTGGGTTTCGCGGCCCTCATGAATTTTGATTAAGGGGCCAGAAACATATCACCTTTACTGAGAACAATAGGTGAATAATACAGATCCAGTGAGCATGCTTTTCATGCCAAATGTAAAGTAGAAATATGGGAATTACTGATGCATTATGATGTCGTGCAAATCTCGACCCTTAACACGCCAGCGGACGTCCGCTCTTTTTACAAAATTTTGATGCGCATTTTGCACTTATTTAGTCAAACTCCGATTTTTCATTTTTAGGAGCTTCAGTTGTTTCCTAGACAAAATAAATAACAACATGAACAAGCCCACCAATTGGCATCGTCACAACGAGAAATAATGCAACCGGGAAATCTACCAAGCAATAACTGAAGTATTTTTGTGACTGTGACGCAATCTTGCTGAAACTAAAGCTCAGTGATGTCAACACTAGCCAATTGTAGCCACAAAAAATTGGTTATCATGTTCTAATAGCTCAGAGAATTCATGGTAACAGCGATTGCTTGCTCATTTCCAAAGAAAAAAATATCGGCCGACTCTCTTTAGATGTAATGGATTTTTGAAGATCGTTTGCCTAATTGACAATGGGCCTCACCACTAAAGATGACACTGTTGAGTGAGAAATGCGTTATTTTCGTTCAAAACACACATGTTCCCCGTTAACAATGGTTCGTATGGCTATAATTCTTGAGCTTTATTAGCGTGAAGATAAAGATTTTTTTACAAAATGTTGGGTAAAGTAACTCTAGTGATGCTCACTTTTTGCGAAATGCTGTGTTCGCATGATTATGGCCGCTACAAGCGTATTCTTTTGATCTATTATCAGCAGCAATACTGTGAGCCTCGAGTTTAGCGATTAAATTACGTGCGGAGGTCTCAAACGGAGCCTGATTATGATGAAAAGCTACTCGATTTTAAAAAGTGATACAGCAAAGTTTTCACAATTAATGTTCTGTGCTTAAGAGTGTAAATGTTCCACGTTTTTGAAATAAATATTAAAGGATGACAGCTCAATTTTTGACACTTAATCATTTGACAAACAATTTAAATCCTAGCCCAAAATATGCCCACCCAATATTTGTTATTCTTTAACAGCGTAAAATAAAACGTCATTATTGCTATACTTCAGAACATTGTTAGGAACCTAGTGTTAATATATTTGTCATCTTAACGTTTTATTTGGATTTTTTGGATCTTAATTAATTTTAATAGGTGCCATCAACAACTATTGAAATCATCCAGATCCTCCCTCCAGATTTATATTTTTCGCATCGACAAAATCACTTGCATAGTTTCGCGGCGGATCTTTGGTGTAGTAAAATGAAGTGATGTAAATTAATTAAAATTTAATAGAAAACACACTTAAACAATGAATTTTTTTGTTTATATTATTAAATACTTCATAGATTTAGCAAAAATGTTTTCGATATAAATATTTTATTTATTTATCGACTATTAAACTTAATTACGAAATATTGATTTAGAAGTTTTTCCAAAAAAAAAATTCTTTAAATAAAAATTCCTTTGAAGTAACATATGGCACAATTCCAAAATAGCGAGTGCTAAATAGAATGATCGGAGAGATTTTGCCAGAGTGTTTGTAATTTCAATTGAAGGCGGAGTCTCGAAAAGTAAACAAAATGAATATAAATAATCCCCTGGCTAATAGAACGCCTTAATTGTACAAAAGAAAATAAACATACACTGTGAGAAACATAGCAAAATGATCTTTAGAGCACACAATTCAAAAAACAAAAACAACCCCAATTTCTGTGTCTAAAATAGGTGATCGCATAAAAAGTATATACGAATAAATAGTAGCGACGGCCTTTGATAGCGATGGAACATACACATTTTCTCATAAGACTTTTTTTGTTATGAGTTAAGATATTAATTTTAAAAATCATAAGATCATTTACGGCTGTCTACAGTGAAACTTTTTAAAAAACCACACAACAAAATAAAATTTGAAAAATCTTTAAATGTAAACATTTGTAACCAAAAAGTTATAAAACACTCACAGATACCTTGTAGACTTAATGCTAAGCAACCTTTTTAGCCTTCAGCTTAAAATAACCGACAGTCCGCAATAATTCAATAAAATGAACCAATTTTTATGATCGCTTATACAAAGGAAACTCTCTTCGGATCGTTTACCGTTCAGGTAAAGCGTTCAAAAAAAAACCGCGATTCTTTTATGAAAAGAAAAGGCGTATTTTATAGTGAAAGATTAAATAGCAAATGCTTTAAAAGAGGCGGTGAAAAAATGTTTTCAACTATTTTATGTTATGAATATTTATGCATATAAATAGCAATTACTGCAGCTGTAATAAGGACTTAAGCAGAACGAGGACTAAAGTACATTTTTAAAGACGAAAAAAAAACTAAGCTAAAAGTCTACAATTAGTTTTGTTATCTAGCGGAGCGACTTTTATACGTAAAGGCTTAAATGAGTGTTAACACAGATTTAATTGTAGCAGGTATTTGTTGTTCCATAGCATACACAAACAAATTAGGATTCCTTTTTTTTATTAAACCAATATTTTGTGGTTGGTTTCAGGGAAAATTGAAATAATTTTTATTTTCTTAAGAGTCTTAAAAAAAAAAGGAAATATTCTATTTTAATAACTATTCTTCTTGGAAATGTGCAGTTATTAAATTAGCCAAGACTATTTAAGTTACAATTATATGTGACTACAGGTGTACGAATACGTGATGTTTTAAATGGCTTGCTAATTAGTTAACAACATGTAGGTAAGATAACTATATTGGTTAAACACCATTAAAAATGTTTTAATGAGTTAAAAATATTAGGATTTTTTGTTTTAAAAAACCTTAGGAATATCAAAAATCCTTTTAATGTCTAACCTAATATCTTGTTGTTATTTAAAAACAAAATTGCTATGAAAAGAAATAATAATAATAAAAATCATAACTTCTGCAACAATATCTGCTTTTAGCTGCTGTATTGCCTCATGGTGTTGGGATATTTTGCGTAGTCAATTCAGGCGACCGTGTGGGCCAAATCACATTACCATTTCTTGAAATAACTTGTTTTGGAAAGAGGTCTCGCAGTACTTCCATTGTTATTCTGACTGTATGCGATGTGCCACCGTCTTGTTGATACCATATGTTAATCAAACCCATAGCATGCAGTTGTGGCGTTAAAAAGTTTTCAATCACATCAAGATTTCCTCCTGACCAAGTTGCACACCAGACTGTCACTTTTAATGGATGCAAAGGTTACTGTTGAATAATTTGAGAGTTTTCCATTCCCCAGCACCGACTATTCCGTAAATTCACATATCCATTCAAAGCAACATCTACCTCGTCACTCATTATGATTTTTTCATGAAAATCGGCGTCGTCATGGGCGAGCTGTAACATCCTATTGTCATTAGTACCGCAGCGTAAATGATATTTCTTAACAAGCTCTTGTGTCAACTGAATCTTATATTGAAACAAATGCAAATCCTTGTGCAAAATTCTGGCCAAAGTTGTTCTTTGAAGACCACGTTCCTAAGAAAGGTGTCGAATTGAGGCTGATGGATTGTAATCTTATGAACACTTTCTTGAGCAACAGTAATGTCCAAGTCCATGCTTGGTTCTATCATCTATAGACCTTATTTCTTGTAAGTATGGGAGTTGTGGGTTCGATTCCCAACGAAGACCTTGGTTTTTTTTCACTAGAAAAATAAAAATTGACTGTCGGTGGGGCTGCTCAGCGATGAAGGCATAGTCACTGGTCGCTGTGCTATCTTTATACGGCAGTTAATTTCCGACTATTCTTCTACTTTCATCACCTGTTTCATCTATTCTCTATCCCTTTCCTAAAGAATGTAGCACGGTACTTGACTAAATAGGCGTTGTAGCCTGAAGTGCTACTTCTCTTTAAAAAAAAAAAAAAATCATTCACTATATGATAAACAGTGCTTTTTGTTGGCACGTTGTTTCTTCTAAAAATTGAAAAAATTGCTGTCTAATCTGGAGTTATTATTTTCAATAAATTTTTTTATGGCCGTATATTGGCAATAACGCGGCGAATGTTGTCTCTAAGTGGTCAGTCGTTTCGTGCTTATCGGCTTTGACCAGCGACTTCATATATCCCCATAGAAAATTCCCCCCGGGGGCACATGATATTCTTTTTGGAACCTACTATACCATTTAGACTGGTGGGCCTGGGGTAAAAGGGAGCCCAGGCCCATCAAAGGCTAGCAGGAATCACCTGGACAATCAACATATTTCCACGGGAATCAGTACGCTGGGAGAGTTCACTATTTGTCTCTTGAGACAATTAGTTGTTCTCTGACTGGTTATTGAGGTTGGCCCCTAAATGGGAGTATCGTGGTGGTTGTGGTTTCGAGACCCTCGTTTGTGGGTCGGATCATTCAAAATGAACACAATGAATGGTTCAGGTCCAGTGAATAAGAATGCCGTCGTGTTCTTAAATTTTATTAAGCTATATGCGTTCTGGACCAGGAGTTGGAAAGTCTCCAACTCTTCAGCAAGGAGTTAAGGCTGCGGCCTACTTCGAGCTTTCGAAATTGCTACTAGGAGTGACCGGAGGATATACGTATTCGATAGCCTCCTAGGGCGTGAATGACGTTTGTAAATCATTCAAGTGGTTTGACCACCATCTGATTATGACTACCTAGTTGGTGCAGATGTAAATCAAATCACATCAATCCCCACAGAAAATAGTCTAGTGGCAGCATATTGCACAATATTTGAGGTCTATTTACGGGTCTGAAACGTGAAACTATGAGGTTACCAAGCATTTCCTTTAATAAATCAATTGTCGCACGAGCTGTGTAACATGTTGCGCTCCTGTACATCATCCTTGTGCAATTTTACGAAAAAGTGATAGAGTTACCAGCAGCCACCACTGACTGTAACGTTCTGACCGGCATAGAAACAAGGCATTTTAAAGAAGTATGTATCAGTAATTCCACCAACCCATATGGCACATCAAGCAGTCGGTTTTTCGGAATGTACAGGTGTCACAACATAGAATTGTGGATTATTATCATTTCAAATACAGACAGCAGTTTTGTTTATTGAAGTGTCAAACATTCAAACAAAAATGAGGTTTATTGCTAAACAGAATTCGCTTAAGAAAATCGGTATTAATGGCAACCGTGTTTTTAAACCAATTTACACAGTTTAAAAACGTTTCATAATGAGATTTCACCATGGCCCTCAATTAAAAATTGTTGCCAACCTAAAGTTTTATATCTCTTTAAAAACAGCCTATGTTAGGATTATATGACATTATAGTATTTCTAAGTATAAATATGTTAACATTTTTTATATTAGACTACAACATACATCCCATAACATAAATATTATTTAGTATAAAAATAATATATGATTTGACTACAACGATATATTTTATCATAATGTTCCTAGCGGCGAGTTTCATTTCTGATTCAATAATCTTTAAATTCAATAGCTGTGCGTTTCATAATTTGCAAGAGATTTTTAATAGCCGCCGTTAAAATTCATTAAGAGTATTTTTGAATAGTCATGTTAACACACGCACATAACCCCACTACTTTTATTAACTATAGAGAATTTAAAGATGGGACATAATATACTCGTATTATGCTTTCTTATGATCCCTTGACCTAAATCTTTTCATACGAATGTAATTTAAATGCCTTTGATTATATAATTCCCGCGTTTTCGAAGTAGATTCTGGCTGAAAAGGAAACATAATAATGGATCTTTAATCCTGAGGATAAAAAGAGTTCCGGTCTCTTAAACATTTTCATGATTACCTGTTCTGACTGTGGAAAGTCTAGACTTGAGTTCAATAAACTTTTTAAAAACTTTCATGTTTCATGGATATGCTGCTGCTCAACTCTTAATGGCATATTGAATACGCTGGGGAGAGTTTTTAATATATTGTTAATCTTAATTAGTGTTTGAACACTGTGGATGCTAACTAGGTACATCCTAGTAATTGCTTGTATAGAGTGACTTTCATTTTGTTTATTATGTTCAGCGGCTCGCAGTTAAAAATAGTAATTTTTAAAGCAGGTTCTAATAGAGGTAGAGCAGCTCATTTACTATTTACCTGCGATCTTTCCCTTTAAGAATCTGTCTGAGTAACAAATTTTGGCTAAGGCTATACATATTTTGTAGAACAATTTTTTTATTAATAAAATAGCTTCTTTAAAGAAAAGAAGGGTACTTTAGGAGCTTGATAAAGAACTTAAGCCGGTATAGGGGGTCAGTACAGAGATTAAACTGACTGGTCTAATATGGCACAATGAGCTTAATGCATATTTTACATCCTTTCCTCTCCTAAATTCTTTCTTTTCTATTTTTCTAAGATAAAGTAGTGCGTTGCATGGACTTCAGAAAAAATTTTAATACAAAATTTTAAATTAAAAGACAAAGAAAAACTGCTTTTTTCTCTATTCTTTTTATAATATTTTTTTCGCTTGCAACACCAACTAATAACGTTAATAAAATGCAACAAATATTCATTTAACAAACAATTACACGCTTGTTTTGGTATTTAACTAGCCGATAATTACAAATTGCTACAAGATCAAAATGATCTGTAGCCCAACATGACATACAATTTTCACTTTGGCCAAACACTCGCACATCAGCATTGCTGACCATGAGCAAAGACGCATGGCCGAACTATCTAGCATGATCCTCACACTACGAATGCCCAGCGGTAACTGAAGATTTTGAAATAACGTGACTAAAAATCTTTGTAAAACATGATCAGCAGGCGATGAATGAAAAAAAAAAAATGAAGATGAAGCGTGAAAATTGCTCCCGAATAAAAAGCAAACAGATACAACATAACAACAACATCAATAATTTTCTATCAATTTTCTACACATTTCCGGCAACAATACAACAAAATACAACATAAAAACAAAAATAAAATAAAAGAGAATTTTTCACCAACAATGAGTTTGTTTTTTTTCCAAGAAAATGTAGCTCCTTAAATGTTTAAAGCAAAATTACTTAAACGGTTTGTAAAGTGAAGGAAAAGGACACACTGCTGTCCTTTGGGTATGAGTAAAGTATATTGGAACAGTATATTATAGTTTTTAATAAAGATTTTTGGTCATCTCTCTGCTGAGTGTCAAAAATTTTCGAAATGTCTTCATGTATTTTGTTGTTGTTGTTGTTGTTGTTTGCTGCTTTAGAAATTATTGAACAAAACACAGTTTGATGTGGCCTTAAAATACGAAAATATTTTCATATGATATCCTACTGTGCGTTTAGAACGTCACGCGACATTGCTCGCGACAGTTTGTAAGGGAGATGCTTTTTGGTCGTTGGATATCATCTAATATGAAGGCACGTCCTACTTCAACAACATAATTTTAGGTTTCTTTTCTTTTAATATTAATTTTTTTTGACGTATTAAACAGCAGCTGTTTGTTGTTAATTGAAGAAAGTTTAGGAATTTATTTTTTGAAAATTTTATAAAATTTGCTATGAAATGTAAGCTTTTCTAGGGCTTAAAAACTTTAAGGGGGGTTTGTATAATGGACGATAACGTCCATTTATTTAATTAATTGCTGTAATAAAGAAAGTTAGCAATTATACAGATTTATGATCAGCTGAAAAAAAAATTAAGTTAAAGGTTTTCGATTTTTACCTGAAAAAGGCTTGCATTTCGGTGTTTAGCATTGGCTGTGCTACATGTATAACATGGAGAGCTTAGTGTCATGAAAATGTGAAAAATTATGTCACTATAGTCTTTCAGATGGCAGTCAAATATAACGAAACGCTGATGATTAGGCTGGAATTAGTGGTCAGTACAAAGTATTAAACTGCAACAAAAAACAGCTGTAGCATAAGAGGAAGTGAAGAGTAGTCAAATAGTTTCCAAAGAGAAATGTTTTAGTTCTCTATCCTTTACATCGCATAACTGTTAAAGTTAGTTTTTATCAAAGCTTAGAAGAATTTAAGCACTCTATAAGTGTTGAAAGGGCAGTCGACCAGGCCCAACAATTTCCTCTGGATTTTAAATAAATAATAAACACAACAAAACTTGATTATTATGAAATATTAGTTTATTAAAATTCCTTTTAGCAAGGACATTGTGGAAACTTTTATTATATAGTTAATCTCGTCTGAGCTGCTTGCTGTCCTCGTACCAAAAGAAGTATATCAAAAAAAAAAAAAAGAAAATGGCGAAGGCGGCAACACAACAGGGAATCAGAGCCGATGCTACACCGAAATAAAATCGGTGATACCATCTGATTCAAGTGGCCTTTGGAAGTCGCGCTAACAATATTTTTTTATTTTTGCGACGCTTTGGAAAAAAATTCTAAAAAAATACGGAAAATGTATTTTAAGTGCTTTTAATTTTTAGTTTAGAAATCTTCCTCATATTGTATATTAAAACTATAGCTTTTGATAACACTACGAAATTTTTTTAAACGCTTTATTTCCACTGGCATGGAGCTAATTTTATAATATTCATATGGTATGACTTGTGGCACATGACCAAATATCCAATTTTTCGATAAATTTTTCCAAAATTTGTGGCCGTAACTTCGCAATAATGCGGCGAATATTGTTTTCGAAATGGTTAATCAGTTCGCGCTTATCGGCGTAGACTAGCGACTTCACCTTTCCATGAATATAGGGATCCGAAAGGTGAAGTTATAAGATTACCAATTGATTCTTTTAATAAATCAATTTTGGCACGAGCTCTTCGACATATTGCACTGCCAAGTTGAGGATATCATTTTGCTCAATAGATGAACGAAAAAGTTAATAAAAATGGCTATACAGCGGTCATCATTGTTTTTAAAGGAGTGCATATCAATGAATCTACCAGTCACTTTAGGATTATCATCACTCCAAATACGTCAGGTTTGTTTACTGAACAAAAGTGAACTGCAACGCTAAACAAAATTCGCTTATGAAAATCGGGATCAAAGGCAATTCCGGTTTGGGCACAATTTTAAAGTGTTATTCAGGCATCAGTCTATTTATATCTAAATGCTAATCTAAATATAAATCACTTGATAGCTGACCAAATGGCTGCCTGTTAAAAGACCTTTATAAAAACACACTGTATATAAAAAACATAACGGTATCGGAAGGGATAAATTTCATGTAATAATGGATTTCCACATATAACACTTCTTCATACCCTTTTCGTTCATTTTGGTGAACCAAACTGGCCACTTTGACAATGATTTGTAATACCACACGCATTGAAGGATAAAACTCATTGGCACTAAGCAAACTCGGTCGCATTAATAGAAACTGTTGATGAAAAATTTCAAATTTTGTGTTATAAAGCCATTTAGCCCATATTCGAGAGATAAGCAGGATTTCCATATAATTTTACAACCAGTAGCACTCTGTAGAATTCTGTTACTTATGATAAATTTATTCTAAGTTTTCATTATACATATAACAAAAAACAGTTTTTTTATTCTATTTTTGTTTTGCATGTAACTCCTTTAACACGGCTAATTGTGATGTAAACACAATATACGCTCTGTTAAAAAATTTGTGAAGATTGTTCACAGATTATTTGTTCAGAAATAGGAGTCTTACTACAAGCTATAAATCGCTACAGTTCGAAATAAAATTGATTAGAAAAAGGTGCAGTAAATTAAATTATTACCTGGCCGAATTATTTCAAAAACTTTTTAATCAATGAAGATATACGACAAGCTTTTCAATATTGAACACTAGTATTTGAGTTATTTGCTCTTGAAGGCTTTCAAAAAAAGGACCTGCAGCGTCAATTTGAGGCTTTAATTGACACGATTACTATTAAGCACTTTCACAAGCGAAAGCAATTCATATGCAATTTAGTGCATTTTAGAACATTTGCAACATTTTTATATTCAACAAAGTTGCCATTTTAACTATTTTCATAGAAAGTTGGAATATAATTTTTTTAATACACTAAAGCTAATTTTTTTTAGTTTAAATTAGTGCTTAACAAATCGCTTGGAATTTAATCTGTTCGTAATGTTGTCCCAATTATGCTTTAAAATTTTGTGGCAACGTTATACGATTAAGATTTATAGAAATTGCAGGGTAAATTGAGGCCTTTATATTTATTTAAAAAACTAGAATGAAAACTCCTTTTACAAAAATGATTTTTGTAAGCAAACTAATATTTTAATTTTTTTATTTTAACCTGCAGCAGCTAGTAGTATTGAAATACTTTTAAGAATCACAATATTTAAGCCGTTTCTTAGCTATAAAATCCGATTTATCTGCTATAATTTCAAAGCCTTTACGAAATGTTGTAATTTCATTTTGCAAATTTGCGATATATTTCTTAAGCTTATAAATCATTACTTCAATACCACCATATTAAATGTTTTCATGTTATTTGTTGGTAAGATCTTATTTTAGCAAAATAATTTGTGATGAATGAATTTAAACAGCTTTAATGTTGAGGTACTAAAATTATTATAAGTAAGCGGTTTAAGATTATCACGAGATTAATGTGTAAGCCCGAAGGTTTCCAAGCGAAACATTCATTAGCTTTGTTTACACAAACAAAGTTTAATTAAATATCAAAATAATGCTGACAGGCATTTGTCAAAATATAAGCGGTATTAAGCCATCTCCTTGCAAGGAGTTTTAAGCAGATGTGTTAATTTTCATTTTCAATAATGGACTATAGCTTGTTGCAGAAAACATTCTAGTTACGTTTAGGCTTAAGAGCTTCGTAATGTTCTGCTTAAGTTTCCGCAGTAAAAATTATTAATCAGTGTATTGGAGGAGAAACACTTAGTAGCCCACAACTGGTTCGGACTTTTCCTACTTTATACTACTGGATTTATATAAGGAGGAAATTTTACAGGTCCTAGTTAACAAAAAGAAAGGCAGCTAAAGATAAAATTTATACTTCATTGTAAGAAACGCTTCTGGAAGTTCTAAGCAGGGAGCTTTTTTTTTTAAAAACTTCACCCAATTTTTTAGCCCACATTTGATGTCTTTAAAACATCTTCGTTTTTTCCACCGGGAGACACATTTAACAATAATGATGTATAATTATTTAAATTCCCTTTAGGCATCAAGTGTTGTTACCTGTTTTTAAGAACAGGACGCACGAAGTATTCCATAGTAACAGAGTTAATAAATTTTTGTGTTATCTTGGGCTCGATAATCCACAGTAGAATGTCACAGTTTTTCAAAATATAAATGACATTAAAATTTCTTTCGATACTAGTAGGCCTACTGCTGCGTAAGGAATATATGCTCAATATAAATTTGTTTCTTGGGAGGGAGCAGGAACACATTTATGTTTATGACCTGCTCTTTATGTTTATACTTGCAGTTTTTTAATATGCTTTCAAAAATATCAACAAAAAGAAAATTTCTTGTATGAACCCAACCCCATGTTGAGCTGAATGTGTATATAAATGTGTGTGCGTGCTTGTGTGTGTGTGCATTTTAGCAGCGAAATTTTTATTCCACGCTCTCTTAGTGTTTGGGAGAATATTTTTATTTTAAAGGAAAAAAATATTTCCAACAATTTATTTTTTCCTTTTGCTAAAGCTGTTTTTGTTGTTGCTGTTGTTTCTTTTGGTAAACATTCAATTTTTATTTTTCTTTCTTTCTTCTCTTTTTTTTATATGATGTTGCTGTTGACTGTGGCAAGTTTGAGCTCAGAAAAAAAACTACATTTTCCCTTCAAATATGTTGTATACATGGGTGTATGTGTGTATGTATGTTTTTGTATGTTTGTGTTGTTATTGGTATGATATATATACCACAATGGAAAAATGGGAAATTTTTTTTGTGTGGTTGTTGTTGTGGCAATGGTGGTTGCTTGATACCTGCTTGCTTTTTGGTCTGGCCTGTATTGTTTCAGCTAGTGTTTGTGTGTTTATTGAGTCTGTCTGTCTGTCTAGCTGCTTGCACCCTTAATTTATGTACGTGTTTGTGTGTGTGCGTTTGTATAAGGGGTCGGTCGTATAAAAAATATTATACTCTTAACCAACCATCAACCAACCATACGACCCATAAAACGATTCACATTTTTACTTCAAATACTGATGATGATCGTTACAGAGAGTCAGTTCACTTAGCGACTTGAACGTGTTAAGAACACATACAGAATCGAGAAAAGAAAAACGTTTCCTTGCAAAAACAAAACAAACAACTTTTGAAAGAAATAAAGAGAGAAAAAGCGTAATGTAAAAGAAAATATTAACAACAACAACACACATTAATTAAACCCAAAGAAAAATTTTACTTGAAACGGATGTTAAAGAAATCGAATAAAAGAAAAAAAATAGTGTAAAAGAAATGTGCATGAAAATTTAATAACAGTCCTTCTGAAACATTTAAAGTGTAAAGATCGAACGAAAACAAAAATAAGTAAAGAAAAATTAAAATCAACAATTTCTAAGGATTAAACAACTTTGGCAAAAACTTGGATTAATTTTATTGTACAAAACGACGAATTAAAATATAAAATATGCATTTGCCAGCTGGTCCAACCATGGTTGCTGCTCCCGCCCAAGCCATATCTACAAACAATAATACGAATAATAACAATTCGGCCAGTTCGACTGGTTCTTCTACACCTGATACCACTTCAAATGCCGCCAAAATGCCCAGCTCTATGACCGATATGTTTGCCAGTCTGCACGAAATGTTGCAAGAATATCATGGTGAACTGGCTCAAACTGGTTCTCCTTCCATCCTGTGCAGTGCTTTGCCAAATCACTGGCGTTCCAATAAATCTTTGCCTGGAGCCTTTAAGGTTATTGCTTTGGATGATGTGCCCGATGGTACCTTGGTCACCATCAAGTGCGGCAATGATGAAAATTATTGTGGCGAATTGCGTAACAGTACCGCCATCATGAAGAATCAAGTGGCAAAATTTAATGATTTACGTTTCGTAGGACGTTCTGGTCGTGGCAAATCCTTTACGTTAACCATTACTATTGCCACCTATCCAGTGCAGATTGCCTCATACACCAAAGCTATTAAAGTTACCGTCGATGGTCCACGGGAGCCAAGAAGTAAGCAAAGTAAGTTTTTAGTTTGTTTTGAATTTTTGGTTTTTTCAAAGTATTAAAAACTATTTTAACACAAAAAGCCAGAAAATAGTTTTTAACACAAAAATCTTTAGTTTCCTTCATTTACAACCACCAACAATTTTTTAGTTTTTTATTCTTTACTGTGTCGGTTATTTTATTTGTTTCTTTTCTTTTACTTCGTTTTAGGTTATGGTTATCCACATCCTGGAGCTTTCAATCCCTTTATGTTAAATCCTGCTTGGTTAGATGCTGCCTACATGACTTACGGCTATGCTGATTACTTTCGCCATCAAGCTGTTGCTGCAGCCGCTCATCATCCAGCCTTGACAAAAACTTCACCTTTGCCAAATGGTCAAACTATAGTGCCACCTACAGCTGCGGCAGGTTTTCCTAACGATTATCATCATGCCAGCCATATAACACCGCCACCATCCAGTGCTCCGACTGTAGCTGCTGCCAGTCTTATACCTTCTCCTCCCGGCTCAACGTATAGCATGCCTCAATTTCCCTTTAATCCTGTGGCTGCTGCTGCCGCTGCAGCTGCTGCTCAAGCACAAGCACATCCAGATTTATTACATCCTCATCAAAAGGCAGCACATCCCCATGCCTTTCATCCTTATAATTTGGCTGGTTTGAGAAATCGCCCGAATCATATACACAACACTTCCTTGGTTTCTATATCTTCCACTGATCACATCAGTCCAGCCCATATTAGCCCTGCATCGTCAAGACCTTCATCTTCTTCGCCGGTACATAATACGCCAACTAACAAATTTAACAATTCGGTAGAGACCAACTCACTAAATGAACAATCGGCTTCAGATGCCGATTCAGATGAGGAGCATATCGATGTAGTCAAGTCAGCGTTTGTGCCCATCTTGCGTCCACAAATAGCCGGTCTTAATAGTTCTACTGAGGATCTCGACAAATCAATCGATTCAGTCCGTTCTTCTCCTCCCACGCAAAATATCCACATGGTTTCACGTGCCCGATGTGAACTGAAGGCACCCTCATCTATGAAACCACATTTACATGAAACATCTTCAGTCCATTCACGCCATTCACCAGCCGAAACCACTTTACCAACTGCTACCAAATTAAAGAGTGCCACTAATAACCAGAAGACAGTGTGGCGTCCATACTGAGAAGTTAATTTGGCGCAAGATGTCGTCACTGCTTATCTTCTATTACGGTTTGCCAAGGAATTGGCATGGAAACGTATTCTTATGGCCAACGAAAGCGGCAGCGCTAATGGACTTTAATACCAGTAAAATAACTGATAGATTCAGTTTAATTCCATAAAGCGAGCGCTGGCTGGCACAACAATTGAAGTGTACTGTGCGTGTGTGTGTATGTGTTTGAAAAGCAAATGAAACAAAATATTTTTTAGTGCCTGCATGTGTGACTGAGTGGGTACGTGTATAGCTGTTTGAAACATAAAAAAGCCGACGGCAAAACAGCGGTACTATAAAAATATTTTTCATTTGCTTTCACAAAAACTATAAAAGTTTTTTTTTTTTTTTTTTTTAACAAAGAAACTCTTGCAAAAGTGTGATAAGAAATAAAATAAAACAAACAACAAGTGGAGTAGCAGCTCCAATCTTTTACCCGCCACATCAACAAAAAACAAAACAGAAAAATTCGAAAAAATAAAAATATTAAAAATGCATGTGATATAGTGATAAGTTATAACAATAAAATTCTCCGCCCTGCACCTTTCACAACCCCAAGGACTATTGCACAGTTCATTAAGGATTCCGGCGAATTTTTATGCCCGACTCATAAAATCGTACGCAGAGTTCGTTTGCTATGTCGACGCAATAGTCAATAGTCGATTACAAATACAAAAGCATTAATTTCATCGTTGTTTAGTATTAAAAAGTTAAGTGAAAATACTAAAAATTAATTAAATTTAAAGATGAACTAAACGATTTTATAAAAATTGAAAATTGTTTAATGTACTCAATTTGCTCAATCATCCATCAATGATGAAAAGTGTCTTTTTAGAAGTATTTCACCTCCTTTTTGTAAATATTAGTTTTGTAAATACACAGACTTTAGTTTTTATTTTTAAATGTATTATTTTTTATTATTATTATTAGTTATTAAGTTAAAACAAAAAGCGAAAAATAGTTGACAATTAAACGAAAAAATATATTTTTACAAAAAAACAAAAACAACTAAATTATATCAAGGACTTTTTATTTTAAATTTTTTTTTAAAAAGGGCCTGAGAAATTCTTTTAAGAATTGTTCACTGTTTTGGAACTAGCAGCAGCGGACATCAGTTTGTAATCTTGTTCAACATATGAGTAGTTTAGCTGCAGAAAGAATCTACTCCTATTTAAATTACTATAGATTGCCGTGACATAAAAGTTGTGAATGGTGAGTTAGTAAAATCGATGATCACTTTCATAGTTCCCAGGGGCTTTGTATTCCATCCTAAATTATCTGAAGGCGGTACAAATCTATCTACTTAAACTCCATGCCGCGCACAGCATAGCGACATTCTGTTACAATGCAGCAGCAAGTCGGATAGATTTTTGGGCTTAAAATCAAATCCACCACGTATCTCTCCAAATGGCCTAAGCCCTTCCATTTATTGGTTATCGTGGTACCAGTTGGTAAGTCACTCGTAGGACCTCGAATATCGATTCTTCCAGTTTCCGACTCCGGCAACTGGTGTCGCCTTCTATCCCCAGAAGCACATATCAAGATAGAGAAGGTTACATAAAGACTGCATGTACCCAGGAGGAAGAAGTCCAGCACATTACGCTCTCAGGTCTTAATGCCTTGAGACCTAACATTTTTCATAAAAAATCTCTTGTTTTCTGTATAATACGAATCGGAATTTTTAGTTTCGTACATATAAAGTTTATAAATAGAAAACAAAACTACACATTTGTGGATTGGTATTCCAGTTATTGAGCCAAATTGGTAAAAAGTGAGGAAAAATATGCATTTCTTAAATTTTTAAGGCACTGGATGCAGTTTTGTCCATTTCAATAACTACAACTTTGCTTCACAAAGAGATATTCGGTACAGTATACCGAGATATAACCGTGTAAATATAAAAAAACGTGGCAAAAATTCACTTTGAGTAAAAAAAAATACGTTTGGCAATTAAATTATTATTGCAGCCAAGTTAACAAAACGAATGATGCATTAATTCTAATTTTTGGGGCTACTTTTATGTGCAATTCTAAGAATTGGGTTCTAAAAACATGAGAAAACAGAACTCACCTTTAAGTTTTCTCTTGGTTGGTTTCACTTGGCTTCAGTTGGTTAATTTCTAAATTATTTTTCTTCCAGCTTTTATCCCCAAATATATTTCGAAAACATTATAATTAGCATAGAGAATCGTCCGGAAATGTTTTCCGTATTTTACGTTAATATTCAATATTAATTCTGATAGTAAAATTAGCAGGTCTTTCGCAGAAGTGTTCTAAGAAAACCGTAACTTGTCTTTGTGTTGGAATCATTTTGCTTAACAAGATGTTATCCTGTTGTATTATATCTTTTTTAAGAATAGCAATCAGTATGAAAAAGTTTTAAATGGTGTTTATTATAGAGGTATAAAACTTTGAAATGGAATAAAACAAAGATGATCTTTTTATTCGAAATATAATCTCCCGGAAAAGATAATCTTCTGGCATAGACTACCATGGGTGCCTCAAACGTGGCCTAATCTTGAAGTTTGATTTTCGAAATATTTTACCAACATTTGGCAATATATCCGAAACGCTTATCAAATATTTTCTTCGATAAATCAATTGTGACACCATTCTAGTGACATGTTACGCCTTCTTATTGAAACCACACCTCCTGCAGATTATGATTGTTCAATTGATGAGTGAAAATCTTGGATTAATTTTATTGTACAAAACCACGAATTAAAATATGCATTTGCCAGCTGGTCCAACCATGGTTGCTGCTCCCGCTCAAGCTATATCTACAAACAATAATACAAATAATAACAATTCGGCCAGTTCAACTGGTTCTTCTATGACCGATATGTTTGCCAGTCTGCACGAAATGTTGCAAGAATATCATGGTGAACTAGCTCAAAGTGGTTCTCCTTCCATCCTGTGCAGTGCTCGATGGTACCTTGGTCACCATCAAGTGCGGCAATGATGAAAATTATTGTAGCGAATTGCGTAACAGTACCGCCATCATGAAGACTCAAGTGGCAAAATTTAATGATTTACGTTTCGTAGGACGTTCTGGTCGTGGCAAATCCTTTATGTTACGCCTTCTTATTGAAACCACACCTCCCAATGAGCCCACAAAGTACAACCAATAGTCAGGTTTTCGGAATGTAACGGTGTTTCAACATGTATTATTATCACTCCTAACGTGACATTTTTTTTTACCGACATTTCCGTTCACACAAAAGTGAGCTTCATTGCTAAACAAAATTCTCTTATAAAATCATGATCGAGTATTCCAAAGAGATATGACTTTCAAAACAAATTTGCTTAGTTTGAAAGCCTTGTTTAGGATTCAGTTTATACCACGTTTAAATGCCTAATTACTTGATAGCTTACAAAATTGTTGCTAACTTAAAGACATTTGCCTCCAAAAACACTCTGTATTATAAATTTTTTTGATTAACAGTATGAAATATTTAAGCAATTTTAAGTTAAAGTAAGGTATGTTACAAAAAAATATTTTGGGAGACTTTAATTTAAAACATTACATGTGTTACACCTACAGCTTCTTGAGTATGGACTGCCTAACTTAAAAGCATTCATATATCTGGCCAAAAAAAAAAGTTTGTTATCACGTTATCATTCTTCTGCACCTCCAGACTTCTGGCAGTAAATAAAAATAAGCTTCGCTTATGAAGCATATTTTAGTATTAAATTAAGTGGTTTCTAAGAAATGCTTATTTTTAAATGGCATGACATGACTTTAAATCAAGGATGATTGAAGTGTGCTTGGCATCATTATGAAAATGTGATTGTGGTTAGTATTTTAGGAAAAACTATGTAGGCTAATCCAGCCTTTAACAATGAAATTTTAATAAAAACCTGCTCATAATGAATAAAGTATTGCTTAAAAGATTTACAATCTGTTTAATTCAAACATAATATGGTAAAGGTGACCATACCATAACTATGTTTCTTGCGTGGCAGTAAGGCGGACCTTATTTCACTATGGCCCAAGTGAGATATGATCCAATGTTAGGTTAATGCAGGACTCATATTTCAATCATAACTGAATAAACGTGCATTGAGGTTCAATGAAGAAGTACTTGATTTGTTTCTAAAATTTCTTAAAAATTATAAAAGCTGTAAATTTCGTAGTATTATTTTTAATATTTAAAAATGTGCAAAGAAACATTGGATTGCATTTACCTAAATATTCATAAAGTCCATATAGAAACCGAAACTATTTTCTTAATGAGACATCGAAAAATTTAAGTTTATACAGGAAGAATACTGACAAAAAAACGTTTAGTATTTCTTTTCCCTGCCTCAACTATTTAAATAGCTATTGTTTAAGCTTGTGTCTTATTAAGAATTTAGAATTATACAATAAAAAAAAGCTGTAACGGCTCAGAAAACTATACCATTCAGTATATTATCAATTATAAAATGTTTTTCCTTATTTTAAGTATCACATCAAGAAATAGTTTTCTTTCATAATAAAAAGGATTAACAAAATATTTCAAAATTTCTCATTTAAATATTTTGTGATTTCAATAAATTTTTACAACTAAATTCAGGCCGCTTGTTTTTTTTTTTTTGGATGCAAAAGTACTTGTAAAATATTTCATTTAAATCATTTGAAATGTTATTTATTAAACAACCCTTGATAAATTGTAACGCAGTTATACATCATGGACTCTTTAATGTATTTTCGCAGCACACTCGAATATGTTACACACACAAAAACAAAAAAAGAAAAATATGATTGTAATCTTTGTGGCTCTTGTGTTATTGTTGTTTTGTTGCTGCTGCTGCTACTACAACAAAGGGATGATGACATTTAAAGCCGTTCAAAATGACAGCAGCCAAAAGTGATGCACACGTTTTGCTTATATTTATTGCCATTAGTTTTATTTCATCTCCTTTTTTTAGCTGATGTACCAAAAGGAAATTAATTTAATATTCAAAATGGCGTTATTATTCTTGTTTCAAAATTTATTATATCAAATTTCATGATCTCTATACGTTTGAATATGGAAATAATATAGCATTGATATTGATTGCAGGGATGCATCATTTTAAGGATTTTAATTCATGTTAAAATCAAGTTGCAATCTAAAATGGCGTTGAAATTTTGTAGTAAGAGCGTGAGAAATACTCACTAAATTAGTGATCGCTGTTAAGGATAACAAAAAACAATATTGTCTCTCGTTTGTGAGATAAAATTAAGGCAACATCAAGCTTTTAAAATCAAAATTATAAATCCAAAGTTCTCGGCAGTAAACTTACAAGAAAACATATTCAGAAGTCGCAAAGATGCCTAAACGGAAAGTATTGAATAGTTTACCGTACACGCATATCTACATAAGTCATATTTTAACTCTGCTAATCATCAACAATTATTTTTCTGTCCACTCACAATTTTGCTGGGATTTGAACTCAGGATCTGCTATTAAAAAAAATCTATTAAAAAAAATCGCAAGCAATTGGGTCCATTCTAAATGTTGGGTGGAAAAATTCGAGGCAAGGAAGTAAATTGTCAAATTATTGAATTTCATGAATTGAGCTGTCATCCGATGCCATTTATTTATTAAAAAAATTGTGAAATTTTACGCAGGAAACGTTACGCTCTTGAGCAAAAAATTTTAATTATGAAAATTTATTATAAAAGTTGAGAAAATTTCACCATATTACTTCGTAAAATATGAGCAGTTTTTCCTTGTAATCAGGCTTATTCTAAGGACGCTATGCATAATTTAATCGATAAACTCGAGACTCACAGTTTACTGCTGACAATAGACCAAAACAATACACTCGTAGTAGACGTAGTGATGCAAAAATAGCCGCTAGACAGCGAATTGTTAAGAATGAGTGTGGAACTTCAATTCGTCGCCGTTAGCAACGTTTGGATATCTGTAGAAGTAATTTGCGCAGTATTTCGCAGAGAGAGAGAGAGAGAGAGAGAAAGTTTGCGCCAACTCGCAACTTGCTTAAAATACTGGGCAGAAACAAAAAGCATTTTTCAAAAAGGTCATCTTTAGTGATTTTTTTAATTAGTCGGTTATGTAACTAAAGAAAATTCTAACATATGGGTCTTACAAAATCCACAAACAGTGCTCGAAAACAAATTACATATAAAGAAAGTGATCGTATGTAGCGGTTTATGATCAGAGTGTGATTTGATTTACATCTGCACCGACTATATAGTCATAATCAGATGGTGGTCAAACCACTTGGTTGATTGGACATCAACCACGCCCTAGGAGGCCATCGAATACGTATATCCTCCGGTCACTTCTAGTAGCAATTCCGAAAGCCCGAAGTAGGCCGCAGCCTTCACTCCTTGCTGAAGAGTTGGAGACTTTCCAACTCCTGATCCAGAACGCATGAAGCTCTTTTTTATCAAGAACACGACAGCATTCATACTCACTGAACCTGAACCATTCATTGTGTTAATTTGAATGATCCGACCCACAAACACTCACGAGTGTCCGAAACCACAACCACAACCACCACGATACTCCCATATAGGGGCCAACCTCAATAACCAGTCAGAGCACATCATTGCCTAAAGAGACAAATAGTGTACTCTGGGGCGTACTGATTCCCGCGGAAATATGTGGATTGTCCAGGTGACTCCTACTAGCCTTTGATGGGCCTGGGCTTCCTTTTACCCTGCAAGACACCAGTCTAAATGGAATAGTAGGTTCCAAAAAGACTATCCTGTGCCCCCGGGGGGAAACGGTTTATAATCAGGCGGCATCATCGGCCAGTATTTCTTTTTTTTTTTTTGGAATGAGCAAGAAAACAAAGTCACCACGAAATCTTTTCGATACCAAGTGGCGCCTCTTTCTTATGATTGAACGTCGCTGCTTTATTTGCGCTGAGGCCATTGAAATCAACGGGTTTACATGAACAACCTACAAACAGATGTCAATCTGACACATTTGAAAATTTGGCGCTGTATTGACAAGATAATCAAAGTTTGTTGCAAAATGTGCTTCGAAATTTTTTAAAAAGAGCGCACGCCTGTCGACATGCTAAAGAAAGACATTACACCAATATCATATTCCATTACTAATTACCAAATTTCAAGTTTACACTGGCATCAAAAAAAGTATGCGTTCAAAACCAATTTACTTCGTCACCTAAAATTTGCCCACCTATTGACTTGAAAATTTTTTTTAAATCAAAAGTTTGTCACCTAATTTTATCTAATGAAAATGTCATGTTAAAGTGACACTTTTTGTTTTATTTCATGTGACCAGTTTTGAGGTAATTGTCTGCCTTCAAGGAATATGCAAAAATGGTTCTGGAGTGGCCATGATTTTATTTGCTATCAAATAAATTTTTCAAAGTTGTAAACAAACTTAGTTAAAAATTGATGTCATGAAAGTTAAAAAAAAATTGGTAAATCAGCAATGACTATTGGTAAGCTGAATATCAGTCATGAATGGAACTCACAGAATGTTTTTGTAAAAAACATCAAGAGTGTTGTGAATATTTTTATTTCATAGAGCTGGATTAGGCTTCCTTTAACTTGACAAATTGTTAACGATGACAGAAAAACTTAAATTTCTGGGTGGTAAAATTCTTTAGTAACACCTCAACAAAAAACTATAAAATTCTGCACATGTAATTACAATGATATCTATTTGTTAAAGTAAAAAAGCATGAAGGTCATCCTTCTATATTTATTTTTTGTTACTTGGGTGAACCACAAGGTGTTAAACATTGTGTTTGGCTAGATATGACGTTCGAAATTTAACATCGTTTTGGGAGAAGGATATTAAAATTTAACATCTTGTAATGTGTCAGTTGCAATTCAAGGACTATATCTACTTGAAGAGTAAATCCAAGGAATCTTATCTGTGTCATGTTGTGTGGTTTATTACATTCGGTTTAATACAAAAAAGGACTCAATTTTAAAGTCATGCTTAAACATTTTTAATTTAAAGATTTTCACTCACTAACTCTTTTCTATCTCTTTCACTCTCACTCTCGCTCGCTTTTCCTCTACATATTTCATACACAGTCCCTGAATGTCGATTATTAACAACATTAATTGAGGTCGTTATACTAATTAATAGTTGTCATTGTTTAACTAATTACTAACTGTTGTGAAATGTTTCATTTTGTATTTTTCCTTTATGTTTCATTATTGTTTTCAAACCATCACTTGCATCCACATATTGTCACAATTTCCTATTTATATTTTTTAAAGGTTTGAGTCCATAGTTCATTATCTATTGCCTTCTTTTTTTGTACAGTTTTGTTAGCAGGAAAATAGTCTTGCTATGCTGTACGTGCGGGAGTGACCCTGGTTTTTTTTATAATTATGCCATCACTGTTGGTCATTTTGGCTTTGATTGCAAATTAGTTTCGTCACACACGAACAACAACTAAACATTGAATGCTACAATATTTTCCATTCCACATTCATAATCGGTGATTATCTCTATTAATTGTTTTCAATTTATTCTGTTGTAAAGTTTCTTTGTGTTTTTTTGATTTTTTCTTTTTTTTTTTTGTTTTTTAGTCACAGTCATTATAATGTGGTAATACATTGGTGGTCTCTGGTTTAATGTGACCTTTAATGGTCAGGTTGTTAAGATGGAAAGACATGTGATAACTTTGTCCATTTTTTATAGTTGCTGCCAACTGCTCATGTTAAATATTTAAAATCTGAGTTAAATTTAACGATTGAGAAATTATAGCTTAGTTGACAGGATTGTCTTGCAATGAATTAATGATGGAAGATCCTTACAAAAATTTATATTCAAATACACTATGACGACTTTTTAAGGAAATAAAAAAAAAAAACTTTTAAGAAACTTTTGTATGACGTGGAATATGGAATGACAATCTCGATAGTACACACTTCGAAAATTATTAAAAGTAATTCAGAACTAGTGAAAAAATTCATTATAATTGCTAAGCGTAAAAATAAGGCCGATAGATTTTTTAAAACGGTTAACTGTCAAACGAATCGCCATGGTGCACTTAGTTTTTGATATTTATGCTCAGTGTATTCATCATGAAATCTTCATTACTTTTAAAGATGGCTTATAGGAAAATAGTGTTCAGCGATGAGGCTTGCTTGTGAGTCAACCCGGTTGTTAGTAAACAAAATTGACATATATATGAAACTAATGCTCAACTGACTCTACAATCACCATTATATCCAGAAAAAAATAACCGTTTGTATCTGAACCTTATTTTTTTCAAGACTTAGACCGCAGGTCCAGGTCGACTGGTCAAAAGGGATCATTATAGTGTCATGATTAATGATGTTTTTTTGATTCTGGCGACATTTAGTCGCTATTGTTGTGCTTATTGTAAAGGCGTTTTGCGCAATATTTCACATAAAGATCTTCACTTTCCCCCTAAAAAAGTTCAAGAATCCAAAAAACCCTATCGACCATTGGTTGCGTCGAACGTCTACAAACTGTCTATTTGAAAAACTGAACCAAAACAACGTCTCATCTTTAGTGATGAGGGTCACTTTCAATTAGGCGGTTATTTAACCAAAAAAAGTTGTCGCACATGAGACTCGTAATATCCACAAGCAGTCTTCGAAAGCTCATTACATCCAAAAACAGTGACCGCACGGTGCGTTTTGTGCTCAGGCGACATAATCGGCAGATATTTTTTTGAAAATTAGCAAAGAAACGATAACAAGTGTTTCGTGGCTACAATTGGTTAACAAAACCATCTTTAGCGACGTGGCTTATTTTCAATTAGCGTTTACGTAAAATTGGCGCAAAATTCCCAAACATTCCTTGAAAAACAACTAGATACAAGAAAATTGTCCATATGGTGCGGTTTAGTGTCAAGGGGCAACATCAAACCGTATTTTTCGCAAATTAGTAAGTGAATACTCTGCTCTACCAAAACATCATAACCAATTTTTTGTGGTCACAATTGGTTAATAATCGAAAATGTTGGTTCCAGTAGTATGTTACCACAAGCCACACAACCATCCACACCATTTGTTTATTGCACCAGAAATTTCTCGGTCGCGTAAATTATCTTTTTGGCGATGTAAATTTGTCGCATGTTAACAGCCCACAAATAACTGACATTTTGAATGAAATTCGGCGCTGAAGCTTTCTTGTAAAATATTCTATAACACTTGATGAAAAGAGCGAACGTCTGCCGACATACTGTAGACGGATATTTAACCGACATCATACTCTGTTATTATTATTAATTCCCATATTTCTGCTTTACATTTGTATTAATAAAATTACTGAAGTTATTAAAAAAACGTGAGTGTGTAAGCCAATTTACTTTCTAACTTCAAATATGCCCACTTCTTATATCTTCTTTTACAGATAATTTAATTCTAATAAAATGTAATAATAAATTAAAGCTAAAGATTGAAATGATTTTAAGATAAAAGTCTGTATCTAAATAAAATGGAATTTAAATGTATCTCTTAATAAAAACTCTTTCCTGTTTACTTTGAATCATTGATATCATTTAGTTGCTGCTGGTTGTTGTTGTTGCAACAAAAAAGAAAACAAAATATTTTCACTCGAGTTTATGACCCTTATGATGTTAGTTAAAGTAGCTTTATTGCAGCACATCAATCGAATTGATGAAAATCGTTAAACAAAAGCAACAGAAATAATAAAAAAAAATCAGGGAAAAACTGGATGAAAAAAAGCTTAAAAATCGCATCAAAACTCAGTAAACCAACAACCGTTAAATCGTTTGATGGTAGGCTTAAATCAGTCAATGATTGATTCATTACAAACATTTTACCAAAGGATGTTTCTGTTTTTTTTTTTAAATTTAGTTTTTGTCTTCACACACATATGGATTTCTCTGCTCCTGCTCGCTCCGGCAAATATTTTTCTATACAAAAACAGACATTATAGTCATCAACTGTTTGGCCAAAATGCTGAGGTCAGAATTGGCTCATATGTTGGCTGTCAATTTATAAAACTAAAAATAAAAATTGTCTTTATGCTGTTTTTAAATTGTATCATTTTTTGGTGTTTCTCATACTATAGTTCTATTGCTCTCTTTCTCTTTATCCCTTACAGTAAACTTCTTCATATCCACGTACAGTTAATGGTTAACAAGAGCTTTTTTTCATTATTTATTCACATTTACTTTTTCAAGGGGTTTTAATTTAATTCGATGAAAGCATTTTATATCAGTTATTGCTTTTGCTTCATTTTGTAAATTTTTAAATAGCGTTAAGCCATGAAAATATTGGTAAATACTGATTTTAGTTTTTCAAATTTATGAAGATGTGATGATAGTACTTTATATTTAAATGTGCTTTATATTTTAGTTTTATCGATAAGAAAACTCCTTACACTTCGATAGATCGTGGCTTTATTGTTTATTTATTTCTATCAATTTACTCTGCTGCACTGACTACATCCCAGATAACTTGTAGTCACTAAAGTAGCCAATGATTAGATTTTATTAAAATGGATCTTAGAAAAATAACAAATTAACAATGTTTACAAATGTACCTAATAATTTGAAACTTTGCGAAAAGAACGAATGCACAGTGGGGGAGATACAAACAATGACAAAAAACAGAAAAACATTGCCTGAACTTATAAGAATCAATTAATGTGAGACACAATATCTCATCGATTACATTGATTGAAAATAAAAGTAAAAATAATTTATATAATTTTATTGGCGCCTTACCGAAACTGCATTTGTAAAATTATACTTTTTCCTGTCTGGTTATTATTCCTCTCATGGCATAATGCATAGCGAACAACCAATTGAAAAGTCCGAGTATTATGCTTTCGAAAGCAAAACAAAGTTGCCAATAATGTACTGGAAGCAGGACACAGCAGGTTTTGCATACATACTCCATTACATTTAACAAAATGAACCGTTTGAAAGTGAACTTTATTTCTTCAAAAATAAACCCGGAACTCGCGTGGCAGTCAAAGAAAATCTGTATAACATCATGATTAATAGTTTTTTGTTTGAAAATATGGATGACCTTGATCCCAGCTGCGTGTGGTTCCTAAAGTTGTACGTATTGCAATCAAAATTTGTGCGTAAATTGATTTCGCATAACTGACTTGTCTCTTGGGACCACCTGGTCGTTACTTTATGCTGATAAACCATCAATGAGTTTTTAGTCAATATTTTTCGTGGCATTAATGATATACGGCTATCAAAGCTGGATAAAAGTCACTACCCTGGGTGACCCCTACTCTAGCAATACATTGTACCACACTAGGAAAATAGGTTAAGGGGGGAGGAAAGAGGGAGGAGTGTTTGTGGACATTCGATTTGAATTTTCCTACATTGAATGTGACAGGAAACACCTCTGGAGGAAGTTTTCTCCTCATACGAACTCTTCTGCTAAAAAACGAATTCTCCCTGTAATGCATAGTGCGATTCACTGGAAAATCGACCACAAATGGATGCGCTCTCAAACGCAAAAAAATACGAGTTCCGGGAAACGTCTACATCTCGGTATACCTTACGGAATATCTCTCTTTTTTTGTCTAAAGCAAAGTTTAAAAAATTAAATAAGCCAAAAAAAAAAAAAAACGCAGAACCAATTTATCCGCAAAGAGTGCATTCAGTCCCAAGAATGCCTATTCCCAATTTTCATATATTTTTACTTAAATGGAATACTATTTCACAAATATGCTGTTTTTTTCGTTTATAAACTTTATTTTGCATGAAAATAAACATTCAAATTCATATTACAGCTACTCTGGCACAGAAAATGTAAGATTTTTATTTATTTATCGCTTGCATGACAACAAAATTTAGAACATTTTCAATATTCAATTCAAGGACATGTTGTCCTGATTCTGCGACATATTCCGAGTTAGATATAATGTTTTTCTTTTCCAGCAATTTCATTGTCATCTTTACTTTCTGTGCTTTCGTCTTTAAACTATATAATTTTAGTAGTCCACCAAAAAACCTCCTCAAGCAATGCATCCAACTTTTTACCTTTGAATTGAATACAGAGGTTTTTTGTTGGTTTTGTGCAACAGTGTAGCCGCAAGTAGCGCAAATTGCCAGCAACATAATCCATCCCCATATTTATCACTAAACCTGGGATGTCGTGGCTTTAGGTGAACGTATTTGCTTTGTTAACGGAAATTTTTTACACTTCAAAAATAATATCAAACATTCTGAATTTGTTTGTGATAGTCCCGGTCTTCAACACAATGTAATTCATTTCGATTCGTGCTACCGGTTGTGGTGAAATTATTTTCTATATCAGATATCCAATCGGCATCATTCACATTGGTCAGATAGGTGGACGCGATTTCGGCTTAGAAGCACAGTATCCAGACTCGGAGGTTTAGGTAGATTGGTAACAGAAGCGCGTTTTACGAGAAGTGTTGCAATAAAAGCGAGAATGTATGTTTTTATTTTTCTTCTTGCTTTGTACCTGAATTCATTATGTCCAGTTAGGTCTTGCACCCAAAGTACTTTGCACACTGTATTCGGCGTAATATTTTCCCCACTTAAATCAGTTTCATTAAAAATAATGACAAGGCACTGTCTTAAATTTCTTAGTAAACAAGATTTTGTGATCCTGTTTGCCTATTTTCGGGACGATATGGCCACAAACGTAATAAAAATCATCCAAGTATAGGCATTTTTATATGCAAAATAATATTGAAATATAAAGTGTTTTTCTGGTTTTAAAATATAATTTACTATTAACAAAAGGGTTGGTAATTCAACATTTAAATTATTTTTTTTTAAAAAGAGAAAGAGCACTTCAGGCAACAATGCCTGTTAAGTCAAGTATCGTCCTACTTTCTTTAGGAAAGGGATAGAGAAGACATGAAACAGGTGGAGAAAGTAGAAGGATAGTCGAAAATTAACTGCCGTATAATAAGACAGCACAGCGACCAGTGACTATGCCTTCATCGCTGAACAAACCCACCGACAGTCAATATGTATTTTTGTAGTGAAAAAAAAACCAAGGTCTAAGTTCGCACGAAAACTCCTATCAAGCCTTCATAAATCTTCAGCAACATATAACTCAGTTAGAGTTGTGGTTAAAATTATGGAGAATTAAAGTGAACGTTCAAAAGTGCATTCATGTGACCTTCACCCTGCGATAATTGTTTATCCGTTCGAATCAATAATCAGATTATTCCACACCATACTTATGTGAGATATCTTGGTATACATCTTGACCGTCGACTTACATGGAAACATCATATTGACTCAAAGCTAAAACAAATGAAGCTAACACAACTACATTGGCTCATTGGCAGGAACTCGAAACTTAGCCTAGATTGTAAACTTCTAATTTACAAGAGTATTTTGAAACCAATATGGTCTTACGGAATCCAACTTTGGGGCACTGCCTCAGCTCCAAATGTGGATAGAATTCAACGTGGACAGAATAAAATTTTACGGTTGCTAACTTCCGCCCCACGGTACATCAGAAATTCAAACATACATCGTGATTTAGACATACCGCTGGTGACTACAGAAATCATCAAATACGCAGGAAAATACTTTCTGAAGCTTGAAGACCATCCTAACCCCCTTGCTCGCAATATCTTGCATTATAGTGGACATAGCCGATTAAAAAAGAGGGACACCGCAGCTTTAATCTTCAATCCTACAGACGATACATCTTAGAAATATTGGCTTTGTTTTTTTAATGTCAATTTTTTTTACCCAAAAGGTTAGTTCTGACATGGTCAGGACTAATGTAACTTTTTTTAGAATTTAAGATTTTAATACTTATTGTTAGTTCTTTCCGTGAAGATACAATAAATAATTATTGAGAGTTAAAAAAAAATATATATTTCAGATATTGTGACATACACCCTTCAACAAGAGTTTAAGGATTTTTACTCTGCCTTTAAGCTGCCTAACCATAACATTCTAAGTCATGGTTTTAATGCAATACAATTTCGCTTAAAAACTGTTGGCCAACGCCCCACTGTACAAAGTGTGTGTCCATTCGAATAGGGCATCACTATATATATAAAACTAACTAACCTTCATAAATGTAGTAAATTTTTTAATTTCAAAATATTTTTAAACATTTTTCTCTGATTCCTAGTGCCATTTTAACTATTTATTTTTCATTTCCGTTGTAATTTTATTTTTTAAGTTAATACTGCCACAGCAGTAGCAACAATAGCAGCGGCATCTAGCATCATAGACATCATGATTGTTAGTTTTTGTTTTTACTGAATAATGTTTTAACAAGAGCAACATCATCAACAACATCAAATATTGAATGTGCGAGTAGAGTTTATTTTACGTTTCCAGTTCCACTTGAAAAGTTTACTGGTGCTAGAACGTAAATTGTCAGTGTTTATTGCAAAAAACATATACAGTTTTTGTGAGTTTATAAGTGTTTTGATGTTGGCTGCTTTTTGTTTTATTGGGGAAAAAAATATATATTTTCTACAAGCTCAAGTGAGCTTTTTTTTGAAAAATTTTTGTCGATTGTGTTGTTACGTTTTGTTTCTTTTTTATACTCTTACTTTATCACGTGAACATGTTGGTTAACCCCTGGGTGTGATTGCTTTTTTGGGCTGGATTAGTAAGTGCCGAGCTTTATTATTTGATGCAAGAGAAACGATTTAGAATAATTTACTGGTAGCAGCTCTAACTGCGGCAATTAATGAACTCAAACTGTTAAATATCTAGTACCGGTTATTAAGTTATTAACGCTAAACATTTAGGCTTTTGTTTGCAAAAACAAATTATTTAAAACATTTTCTAAGATTTCTCCCTGAGATAATTTAAAAGTTGGAATTATCCATTTATTATAGCCCTTTTTAAAACTGCATCTATTACGTTGAAAAATAAAATGTGCATCCAGTGATGCATTTGTATAGTCACGAATTTATTGACCCGCCCTTGTACTTTATTTTCTGTAGTTTTCTTTAAAGCTGTTAAATTTAATAAGAACCTCGAGAAAAGCGTTCATCTAATGAGAAGGCATATTTGAGTTTAGGAAGTAAAATGTTTGTCAAATGATTAAATGTCAATAATGCCAATTTATTTAGTTAAAAGTAAAGAATTTTAATTGTAAAAATTTAGTACCAAAACGGTGAAAATTTCACCCTATCAGTTCGTAAATTTCGAGCAGCTGTACCTCGTATTCAGACTCCTTGTAAGTTTATTGTGCGTAATTTAATCGCTAAATTCGGAGCGAACGGTATTGTTGCTGACAATAGACTACAACAGCACGTTCTTCGTGCGTGTAATCATGCAAGCACAGCCGCTGCACAGCAAAGTGTTGAGAATGAGCCTGGAACACCAACCAGTTGACGTTCGCAACAATTGGACTCTAGTAAGGTACTTTACGCAACATTTTGCCTACAGATCTGCATCTTCACTCTTATAAGTTTCAACTCGTTCTGGAAATAAAGTTGATCGATCATAGTTGGCGTCGAATGTTTTTGGATAAACTGTTTGAAAATTGAACGAAAACAATGAATTTTTCAACGAAAACATCATTAGTGATGAGACTTATTTTCAATTATGCGGTTATGTAAACAAGCAGAGTTTATTATATATGGGACTACCAAAATCTAAAACACAAAATCAATTACATCTAAAGAAAGTATCGAATGATGCCGTTTGTGGTCAAGTGGCATCATTGGCCCGTATTTTTTCGAAAATAAGTAACTGAACTAAACTAACTGTCATCAAGAATCCTCTGCACTACTAAATCTTGATAACTAATTTTTTATGACCACAATTGGCTAACATTGATAGCAATGTTTAATTATTGAACGAAGAATTTTCCGGATGCGTAATTTTCCGTTAGCGTGGTATCGATTTGGCTGGCATCTTCTGGTGTTTTAGCACTGCTGGATTATTTTCTCTGGGGCCGTTTGAAAGACAAACAACTGATGCTTTGAAATATGTTCGTGTTTTGACGATAAGTTCCAAAATGTGCTTCAAAATTTTGTGCAAAGAGCAGACGTTTGCCGACATGCTGAGGGTGGGCATTTATTCGACATCATATTCCAGTATTAATTACTATATTTAAACTTCATATATGTATCACTGAAGAACTGAAGGTTAAAAAATATGTGTTTTTTTTAGGCAATTTACTTCCTAACCGCAAATTTGCCCAATTATAATAGTCGTGGAATTAACAATATTTACTAATCGTTTTGTTTCTCTTGCCAAAATTATTTATTTATATAATCTTATTTTTTTTATTATTATTAATCTTATTTTTCGATTCAATTCTTTTAGCATGAGGCCATTTTTCGGATTTACGTATGGCTTTTACATATGTGAAACATATTCAGTACACCAAGGAGAAGTACATGATGTAGGTATAGTCACAAACACAATATTATATTCCTTGTGTAAAACCAAGAATCATACATTGTTGACTGCAACAATATATGATTGCATTGAACGGAACTATAGTTGCTGCAAACAATATTATATTCCAGAAAAATTTTAATGTTTTTCTTCCCTAATATTTGACCCCTAAACGTTTATTGCTTGCAAAAATTTAAAGTTTCCTAAAATTTTCTAAGCCCCATCAATTTTTTAAGAATTATTCCAAAATACTATAGATTTTATAAGCATAATTTGCTTAATAACCAGTCAGTGGTTAAATGTTAACAAAAACTTATTTTTTGTGATTAGTATTCTGTTATATTTTTTCTCCACTTGTATACATTTTTTAAATTACTTTTCAAGCGTATTATCCTGTGCTTTTAGTTACTGCAGTGTGATCCGTTTGAAGGTTAAATATTCTACAATTTTCATATTTTGTTTTGTTCTATTTTTAACAATTGTATCAAGTTGTTGATGATGCATCAATAAATATGACCATCATTAATTTCCACATCAGTTGATAAAATTCTATGGCCATTCAGATTTTTCTAAAGTGAAAAATTAAATGTTTTTAACTTGGCTCTTATTTATGAAATTGTTGGCAAAATACATAATACAACGAAAAAGAATTCAAATAAAAAAAAACTAATATAATGTAACCATTAAATCTAGGTTCTGACTTAGCCTTGTATATAAATTAAACACTAAATAAAAAGATAAATAAACAAAAAAATGCTTTAATCGTTTTAATCGCAAAAAGAAAAGAACTAAAAAACTAAAGAAATAAAAAAACAGCTTTAGAAAAGCAAGTCTCTCACAAACATTTCCTAGAGCATGTATAGCTACAATTAAATTAAAAATTAAATGTTTACAACAGAGATTTAATACGAAACCCCAACTAATAGGGATTATTGGTAACATCTATGACATTTCTAATGTCTAATACGGCTATAAAAACTTAATGCCACTAGCAAAATGAACGCACAACTATATGACTTAATGTATATGTTTGAATATCAGTGTATGTGTGAGTGTGTGTTAAAATATATAACACTTTTTTATACTTAAGAGTATTAAAATACGTAACCACATACGACCACCGCAGCAAATGATGGTTAGAACAAAACGCAAAACGAATTAATCCCTACAAGTATTGCAAAACTATATACTCGCGCTTAGAGTAATAGACACTTGGAAAAAGTTGTTTGATAATAGAGTGATGGTAACGGTTAAGAAGAGCAGTGTCAGCTCAACAAGGACTTACAAAATAATTAAAGACAACTTTTCCACAAACATGCAATTATTATGTTTCCACGCTATTACCGGAATATTGAAAGAAACCTTTTTTAAACACAATTAATTTCTATGGCGTGTCTAGTGGGATTTTGCCAAAGCAACGTCACGTCACATCATAGAAACAAATTTAATTGTTTTATTATTAAAATAATTTCTATGAAAAATCAAAAACATTCAGTGCGTGTTCTTTAAATTTATTTAAATACAAAAATAGAAAATAGAAAAAAACTAAAGTAAAGTGCAGCAAATTACCGCCGAATAAACGCGTTCAAATGTTTTTGAAATAAACTTGCAGGCAGATGATTAAAAAAAAAATGCATTTTTCCCCAAAATATTCTACAAAGTGAAAAGCAAAGAAAAAATACCTTGTTTTTTTTATTGTTTTTGGAAATTTTGTTTAAAATGCATCATCGTATCCGTAATAAAGAGCAATGTCAAAGCCATAGCAGTCCAGTTTCTAGTCGCTGAACGATGCCTAAAAACCGCGACCACAATGAACACAATCCATCGTGTTCTATAGAAACGCGAAAATGTTCAAAATTCAGTTTTATGTTACTTTCCTTTGTTCAGTGGAAAAATAAACAAAAAACAATCAGGGAAATAATTTGAGAGGATTGTTGATGATGGAGTATCTCCATATGCATTTTTATATACAAATGATTTAAAAAATGTAATGCACAATACATACATGATGCATTTACAATACGTTAAATGTAAAACAAGTACCAAGTGACATTAGTAGATAGTGAAGTGAGCTAAATGTAAATCTGGAAAAATTAATTAATTACTTAATTCATTTTAATTAATTTTAAGATAAATTCAGTGTAATTAAAAAGATATTCCCCCCGGGGGCACATTTAAATGTTTTGATGGAAATCCACCGTCATTACATATGTCTTTCAGGGGTAAAAGGGAGCCCAGTCCCCTAATAGGCTAGCAGGAACCAACTGGACAATCCACTATATTTCCACGGGAATCAGTAAAGCCCTAGAGTTGCGCCATTTGTCTCTTTAATCTTTTGGCTGTTCTCTGACTGAATATTGAGGTTAGCCCTTCGGGAGTATCGTAGTGGCTGTGTGTTTCGAGGCCGTCGTTTGAGTTGTGTGAGTCGGATCATTCACTAAGAACACAATGAATGGTCCAGGTGCAGTGAGCTTGAATGCCGTCGTGTTCTTAAATTATATTAAGCTGCATGCGTTCTGGACCAGGAGTTGGATAGTCTCCAACTCTTCAGCAAGAAGTGAAGGCTGCGGCCTGCTCTCGGGCTTTTGAAGTAGCAACTAGGAGTGACCGGAGGATATGCGTATCAGAAGGCCTTCTAGGGCGAGGTTGACGCTACATTCCATCAACAGTGGTATGATCCACCATTTGATTATGAGTTTCACAGCTAGGTACAAATGTAAATCTTATCACGTATTAAAAAGAAAGGGTAGCCTGGATAGGATAAACCAACTGATTGGGAAATTTAAGCCTAAATTAAAAGCTCCTTTTATCAAATGAGAAGCTTCGTCAGTCTAGCTCAGTCAGAAGTGATTAAAGTTTTATACATTTTTTGTGAATATTTGCATTACACAGCTCATTTAGTTGAGTCTAAATCCTGAGAATTGCACACGAGCGAACGTATCCACAAAAATAAGTACTCTGCATCTGCATTCGTTTTATGCATTAATATTTAATGTCTACGGAATATATGAAATGAATTATATTTTAAAACCAAGAGAACATTGCATATTTTAATATTCAAAATAACAACAAGTGCCCAAAATTGGATGATTTTTGTTACGTTTGTGGCCATATTGTCCCAAAAGTAGGCAAACAGAATCGAAAAAACTTGCTTGCTTAGGATTTCAAAACAGCGTATTTATCGTTATTTTGATGAAAAAGATTTAAGTGATGCAAATTTTACACCGAACACAATGTGCAAAAGTGAATATGCTATCGAACCATTATAATTATGATTTGATGCCTTGCTAAAGGGAGAAACAATTTAGTAATAATTTACTATTAGCAGCTCTAACTCTAACGCTAAACGTTACGGATTTTGTTTGCAAAAGCAAATTATTTGAAAAATTTTCTGAGATTTAAAAGCTAGAACAATCGACAGAATATAGCCCTTTCTAAAACGGCGTCTATTACGTTGAAAAATCTTTTCATCGCCATTCTGTGTTGCATTTGTATAGTCACGAAGTTCTTTAACCGCCATTGTACTTTATTTTCTACAGTTTTCTTCAACGCCGTTAAAGATTGAAAGAACTTCAAGAAAATCGTTCATCTAACGAGTAGGCAAATTTGAGTTTAGGAAGTAAATTGTTTGATTAAATGTCAATAATGTCAATTTATTTATTAAAAAAGGAAATGTTAAGGGTGAAACTTTTTAGTACTGAGCAAAGAATTTTAATTTTGAATATTTAGTATCAAAATGGTGAAAATATCACCCTATTATTTCGCAAATTTCGAGCAGCTTTCCCTCGTATTCTGACTCCTTGAAAGATCATTGTGCGTAATTTAATCGTTAAGCCGGGGCCCACGATATTGTTGCTGACAATAGACTACAACAGCACGCTCATCGTGCGCGTAATGATGCAAACACAATCGCCAAGTGTTAAGAATGAGCCTAGTAAATCAACTCGTCTACGATCGCAGCAATTGAACTCTAGTGAGGCGCCTCACGCAACATTTTGCATACAGATCTGCATCTTCACTCTTAAAAGGTTCAACTCATTCAGGAAATGATGAAACAGATTTAAGTGGTGCAAATTTTACAACCGAGCACAATGTGCCAAAGCGAATATGTTTTCGAACCATTATAACCACCTATGTGCATGGGACGCATCCAAACAAGTCATTGAAGGAAAAAACCGTGAACAGCAACATAAAATACAGATACGAATACAGATTCGTTAAAATTATATTTCATGCACTTCCAATTTGATAACTTAATGGCACAATCACGAAACAGTAATATTCCACCAGTTGACCATATCAATGGAAACCCAATTCAAATGAACAAAAATTGCATGCATTGCTCGTAGAGGTTTGTTGGTTAAATTAAAATATGATATATTTTGAAGATGAAACCACCGAAGATGAAGATGATAGTGAAATTGGTGAACACTGAAGAAATCATGCCCTTGAATATAATGAATAACTGGGAACATGATACAGACTAAGAAATGAATATGAAAAACCTACGAAGAAAACAAGATAATCAGACCACAAGTGTCAAGCTCAGTTGATAATAATTCAAAGTGTTCAACATTTTATTTCCATGCTTTGATAACCATAAAAAGAATCGGAAGTTATTTTCATGCAAAATAAAGTTTATAAGGAAAAAACACTTATTGACTGAAAAAAGTGAAAAATTGGGAAAATCGCAATTTATAAGGCACTGCATGCTCTTGTTTTGGGTAGTTTTTTTCGCTTTTTTCCTATTTAATATTTGCAACTTTACCTTAAATATAAAAGAGAAATTGCCCTACGGTATTCCCAGATATAATTGCGTTGAAATATAGAAAAAAAGTGACAAAAATCTACCTTAAACAAGAAGAAAAGAAAACGTACGGCCATTCAATGCAGCCAATTTGAGACAACGAATGATGCAGAAACTTTTATGTTAGGATATACTTTTACGTACAATTTTAAGAATTGAATCCCAAAATCATGTGTTGTATGGTTTTATACTCCAAAGTTTTTTTTAATTAAATGAGAATTTAATTAAATTGAGAATGAATGTATTGAGGTTTAAAAATGCAGATAAAATTATAACTCGCTTAGCTTTTTGACAACTTTTAATGTTACGGTTAAAGCAACAACGTGTGAAATATTTTATACAATGCTGATTTTGAGAATATTCATCTGCGAGCCAGTAAAGTTTTCATATTCTAAATTCCTATAAACGACCTATAAGAACTGATGCCTTTGTATATATATATATATATGTTAAATAAATTAAATATAATGTCTAACATTTTTCCATAGAAATTCAGCGCAATCTATTCGAAATCGCCGAAAATGTAGGGCATTCTTTTTCGCGATATATAAAATATTTTTATAAGAAGGGTTTACTTAAAGAGGGTCTCTACTCAGGCGCCAATTTTTAAGTTTTAAGTTAATTTTTATTTAAAGAAAAAGGGTGCTGCTACTATTATTGTTAAGTTAATGATGCTAGCGTTAGCTATTCTACTGATTTTAATAATTCGATGATACCCATATTCAGCATATGAATATGCTGGCTTATCGCCGCAATCTCGGATCCCGCTTCATGTCTAAGAATCTACTATTTTGTAAAGGCTACGAGCCTAGATGTGTGCGCTGTTGCTATTCTTGTTGTTGACTTTGGTGGCTGGATTGATGGGTTTATTGTTGTTGTTGTTATTGTAAGTTTTAATCCCCCTTTAAGTTCGTACATCCTCGTCTGCATATAATATAGTAGAAAAAGTTTATGAACTTTTTGATTCTTCGAACTTTCTGGTAAATATGATATGGAAACATTGGTGTTTTAAGTGATTTATCATCTTCTACAGGACTTGGTTGTCATTAATTTTTTCCAAAGATACACCAGAGTGCATGGAGTGATAACATTCGATAAACAATCGTTCCAAACAGCTTGGAAATTTTGGGGAATAAGATTTCAAGCAACATTAAAGCCTTTCGATTTATCCATTGGCTTCCTAAATATCCTTCGCCGTCACCTCTGTCTGATGTTATCAGTTGTTTTGTACACTCAAATATTCAAAACTAATTGTAGCGAACCCTAAAGAGTACCTTTAAAAGCAATGAACAGAAAACAAATCATCGGTACTGTTCGTTTGGGGTTACCAAAACAACAGAGAAAATGAAGTATTGCTGGCCAAATAAAATCGATCTAAAAGTTGGAAAGTGTTGGTATATTAACAAAATGAAATTCAATGCACTTTACAATTAGATGATGAAAACGGAGGTATAAAACAAGCAAAGCAACAAAAATAAAACAAAAACAACATAATGGCACCGCAGAAAACGCACAAATTTTAAAATAAAAGTAATTGGAGCGCTATTCGGCAAAAATAGCAAAAAAAAAAAACAAAAAGAAAAAAATAGTTTATGTAAAGAAAAGGTATTTGAAGGAGAAACAGCAACAGCATCATGGCCAAAATCTAAAGGGTATAAATAACAGACTGATGACCGCCAAATTAAGAATAAAGCCAGACTACATATAGACACAAATATTCACTTTTTAAAGTACGAATGCATGCCTGTTAAGATAATCTTTGTTTTTTCCCCCCGTTTTTCATTAATACAAATAAGGGTACAGATATATCGTTATCGCCACCAAACACTTCCAAACGAAAATGATTTAAACGAACATCATCAGCCCTCATATTGGAGTAAAATCTTTAACCAGCAACTATAGAGAAAGGCCCTCAAAATATCTGCAGAAAATTTGATAATTTACATCAATTTTTATTTAGACTTGCGTTCTTATTTGTGTGTGTGTGTTTTTCTGTTGATTGATTTACTCGAATTTGTTCAAGTGCATGCACTACTTGTAAGCGCAGTAGTAGTAGTAGTGCACAGAATTTGTTTTAATTGAAAAATTTGCATTATTGTATGGATTGTGCTGGAATTAATTTCACTGAAGAACACTAACATCGCTTCATGTTAATAATGCAGAGATTTTTTTTAAAGGAAATACGAACCTTTTTAATGTTTCAACTATATATTTCGTTATCCGTGGAAGTTGGCATTAAGCTAACAAATGCTTCTTTAATTGAAAGAGATATAAGGACGGTGATGTCAATCTTGCCGCTTGTAACTAGAACATTTTTGTGAGGGGCTGGCAATAGACCGTAAGCGAAGAGAAAAAATGTATCATGTGGAGAATACTTAATGTGTCCCTAGATAGTCCTTTTTATGCCAATGTCTTGAGCGATATTTCTTTAGAATATTTAGGTTCAAGACTTGGAGCCATTTCTTGAAATGAGATAGCAGGTTAATGCTTAAGGATCAACTCGAGCGCAATCTAAGAACTGTCGCCAAACTTTTTCAAAAATAATTTGATACAGGATCTGGCTGTTAATAATTTTTGTTTAGTTAGTTTGGAGAACATATTGGCCTTCCCAGTGCTGTGCATCATACATGCTGGTTACATAAGGTGGCATCGATAGAAAATCTCTTTAGAATTAGCTTAAACATAGTCTCAGCTAATTGGAAAACTATGGATGATCTTTCCTAAACCACATTTTCTTATATAAGTCTGTGGTAATGCTGTCAAAAATTTATTCCTTCTTTCAGCTGCTGTTAAAATTCTGGATTTATAAATAGAAAAGTCGAGGTATAAGTTTCAAATAAACAATTATCATTTCATTTATCATGCTTGCCTCTGATCTCTGATCTCTTTTACTATAGCGTACAATAAAGATCAGGTGCTTAAAACTACGATACATCTATTTGTCATCTATAGAATGGCCAACATTTTTTGGCGCTCAATATTCAAAATGTAAATTTTTTTTCCTTCGGATCACTACTCAGGGGATGACCCTTACTAATGCAATGTATTCTACCAGAACTAAGAAATTAGGTTATGGGTAGGAGGGAAGAGGGAGTAGTGTTTGTGGACATTCGATTTGAATATTTCTACATTGAAAGGGACAGGAAAGACCTCTAGAGGTAATTTATTACACTTACGAACTGTTCTGCTAAAAAACGAATTCTGCCTGCAATGCGTAGTGCGTTTCACTGATCAATCGACCATAAATGGATGCGATCTTCAACGCAAAAATGTACAAGTTTCGGGAACAAGTATCATAGTTTCCTTAGAGCTTTACCATTGTAGTAACGATAAAACAGTGAAATACAATCTACATTGCGTTGATGCTCTAGAGAATTAATATATTTGAATACCCTAATGTCCCTAATGAGCTTCGTGGCCCTATTCTGTACGCGATCGACTCTTAAATAAACTATGGGGCGCCGGAATATACATGACAGTTGTATTCCATGTTTGAACGGATATTGGTGGTATAAATGGTACGTAAATCGAATGGAGTGAAGTATCTCTTACACTGTTTTAGAAAACCGAGGTACTTGAAAACTTCATTAGAAACCTGAAAAATGTGTTTAGTCCATCGAACATCACACTGAATTCTGATGCCAAAAAAATCAAGAGCTTCCGATTCTGTAATAGCTATAACACCCATTTCCGAACGTAGATCTATGCGTAAGCATACAACATTGCGTCTTACGGGCATTCCATTCGGAGATCGCTACGAGATCATGATTGAGCGTATTATTCATGTTTCGCCTTTTGGAACTTACGTCCAACTGGTTCGGTCTATTACCAATTGAATACGAATGATAGGAAAGCCAGCAAGTCACCCGTAGAGCGCCTTCTACGGAAATAATATTGTCGGCCGCTAAGTAAGCTGTTGGACTTTAGGTACCTCACAAGATGAAAATTAATCATACTTTCCATCACCTTAAAAAGTGAAAAACAAATTGCAATTGGGTGGTAATTTTCAGGGTTGTTAGCGTCATCCTATTTGGAGATTGGCATTACATTAGTAAGCTTCCAACAATTTTGGAAATTTACCGGCTGAAAAGGGTTGCTAGTGGATGTGCTAGCGTCGAACAGCACTATTTCAGGACCGGTGCTGGTATCCCATCCGGCCCAAGAGTTTGTTGACATTGAAATCTGCTAAAACTTCTTTAACCGCCCGGGCTCGAACGAATATCTTCGGCATAGTAACGGGTGCTCTGTTGAGCTTGGGCGGTGGTTGACTACTTCCTGGCAAATAGGAATTATTTGCAAATATACCAGCCAAAAGCTTAGCTTTATCGACCGGGTCAGTTAATATTTGATCATTCTATAAAAGAGTCGGAATTGAAGAACTAGCATTATCCCTTTAACAAATGCCACATATACTGACAGTTGAGTATATAAAAGTCATATTCTTCCCGCATGTGTTGCAAAGATTTATTGTAGGATAAAGGATATAAAACGTTGCTTTAGAAATGGTCAACACAAGAAAGGTAATTGCCTTTAAGCCAGTCTTTTTGGAGTCAGAAAGGTCCTAAGACAATTTGTGAAATACAACTAAACTTCTAATTAAAAGAATTTAATTGTAAATTTATAAATCTTAACGCCTATTTTTTGTTCAGCCGTATTTTTCTCGAACAATTCAAAAGCAAGAGGAAATTGCGTTAAGTTTTTCTTAAAAAAATTGTATTTAATTGGAATTTTGTTTTAATTTTTAAAAAATTCAATATTTTTGTTTGGATTTTGGCAATTCGTTAAAGTCTTGAAAATTTATAGCAAGTCAATGTTTATCATGCCAATTAGCAATTAAAATGAACTAACAATGCAAACTTATAAACGAATGTGTAGTTAACTGATTGAGTAAGTGACTCTTATCAAGCACTAGTTCATCAAATCTGGCTGCATAACCTTTCAAAGAGTATGTTTCTTTTTCATTTTAAAAATATTACTACAACTTCAAAACGGAGACATATGATGTGCTAACAAGCCAAAATGACAATGTTGTGTATGTGTATGAGTGGCTGTGTAACAAATATTCCTGAAGTATTCGGCTTCTCCATCAGAAATGTGAATACTGCACAATCGTGCAGACAATTATTAACTAAAACGTTGGTAAACAATTCGTTACTACTTTATGATTCTTCTCAAAATTTTCTGGGATCATAGAAAATTTGCAATGAAAATTACAATTCTGGTTGGTGTTTGAATGAAAGTCAACACAACACTTTGCAGTATTTTTGTTTTTTTTTGTTAATTTTTGTGTTTTTTTTTTCAGTTAAGATAAATGAATAAATATTGTACATAGATGAATAAATGAATGAGTGAATGAATAAATGAGTCAATGAATGAATGGCTAGATAAAACATTTTGTAGCAAAATATGAAACTGTGTTGAAGTCGGTTGATTTGGTTAACTTTTACATTGATTGGAATGAGGAAAAGAACACAGAGGGAAGGCAACTGTCTAAGTATAATTTTTTTTTTGTTAATTTACAGTATCAACAGAATTAAACGAATCGTGTAATATTTCAAACAATAACTCCAAAAAAAAGAAGCAACAGCAACAGAAAAAAATATGTGCAAAATACACTGGTATTGATTAAGAATTTGTAAAAGGGATCAAAAGTGGACATTTAACTTGAAAAAGATAATTTAAAAGGATTTTTGCACACAGATATTTTATTTCAATAATCTACAAATTATTTTAACATTGACTAAGGGAATTTATTAATAAATCAGGTTGATACTGATATTAAAAAATAAATTGTGGCCAGGCAAAAGCCTGGATTCGAAGGAGAAAGTACTTGATTGGAAACAAGGTTTGAAGTGATAATAAATTCGTTTGAAAGTAAGCAAGTTGAGAGTAATAGTGCAAATAGCTGGTAATTATATTATATTATATTCATTCAATTTATACTGAAGTGAAGAAAAGAAAATTGAGCCTTTAAATCCTTTTTTCTGCTCGATTAAAAACCGATCATAAACATAAATATATCAACTGTAAACTACTTGATCGGGTCTAATTTCCACAAAAAGTCTTATGTTATATAACATTTTAATTTATCATTTAACTGGGTAAATAAGGTGCTTGGCGAACTAACATCACTCTTCAGCAAAGTAGCCATATAAAACATAGTACACGTCCGAAAATAAAACCATTAGACGTATGGCTGGGAAACCACGTTCACTTTAACAACATATGATTGCTGTGAAATTATTATAGTTGTTTGATTAATTTTGTTAGCATGTAATCATTAAATATTTCTTACGCTTATAAAATTAAACAACAATTTTTTATAATAAAATAATTTTTATAACCTCTTATAATTTTATTAACAATTGTATAACTAAAACCGAATACAAAGTGCTTGTATTTAAGAATATTTTTTGTTTTTCTGTGCAGTGCAGAGAAATATTTTTAAGGTTCACTAAGTCAGTGTTAAGATATTAAAAAATAGTTTCTTGAAACAAGCGTTTTAACTTAATTATGTAATTGTATACTATTGCATTATATTTATACCTTAAATTTTGATTATATAAATTGTTTTTATAGAGGTACAGAGCTTTAGGTTGACAAGACTTTTTCGCTAGCGGCTATTTTGTCAGCTGTAAAGTGATTTATGTTTAATTTGGTTTGAAATATTAAAATAAGCATTTCAACTGACGACTAAAAACGCTTCTAAATTATACAAATTTGGCTCAAACCAAGTTAGTCGTTGATCCCGATATTTATAATTGAAATTTGCTTAGCGATGAAGCTCACTCTTGATATTCCAATTAACAAAATATCATTACATCCAGAAAAACTGACTCTTTGGTATGGTTTATGGTCTGGTGGAATCAGTGGTCCTTATAAAGGATAGTCCTAGGAACGTGACAATCAATGGCTACAGCTATATAGTCATGATTAATGGCTTTTTCATTCATCAACTGAAAAACTATAATGTACAGAAGCTATGGTTTCAACTAGACGTCGTAATATGTCACACATTTCGAGCCACAATAGATTTATTGAAGGAAACAGTAGGTAACCGCATAATTTCACGTTTCGGAGCCGTGAATTGGCCTCCAGATCGTACGATTTAACCAAACTATTTTCTGTGGGAATATGTGAAGTCGCTAGTCTATGCCGGAACAATTGACCACTTGGAAGACGAGAGTCGCCGCCTTAATACCAAATGTTCTCCTCGGAAATGTTAGAAAAAGTCATCGAAAATGCACTCCCAATTAGACTATGTTCGGGCCAGCCATGGCAGTCATATACCAGAAGTCATGTTTGAGTTATAATGCCACAAGTTTATCTTTGATATTTGTTATATTCCCTTTACTAAAAACTGTGATTATAATATGATAATAATGTGGTTTTTATAATAACAGTATTATTATTTTGAATGAAAATGATATGATTAAATCACGACCAAATGATTCAATCGTAAATTCATATGTGGCCATGCTTTTTCTTTGCCTAAGAATTTATCTTAAAAATATAATATGAAGGATATATGTTTTAAAGCAGATTTATATGTTGAATTTTTCCAGTACAATAATATTTATACGAAATATTTAATGAATGCCGACTGTATTATATTCGAGAGTTTACATTTTAACAAGCTGGTTGACAAATATGACTTTCAAATAAGAAAAAATAGGTTAAGGATTTAATAGGACTTATAGGGTAATAGCTACAAAATCTCTAATTTGAAGTACTTAAAATTTTATCATAAAAGTTTTACGAAACAAAAAATATTCGAAAACCCGTTAAAAGTTATCACGAGTTTAAACAATGAAGAAAGACCTTAAAAATTCATGTAGAATAGGTAATGCGTGATATGATTTACGTCGGTACCTAGCGTGTGTGTGCATGCGCCGCGTCCTAGGAAGCCGAAGATTATTTTCTAGCAACAGGTTATTCCTAGTTGCAATTTCGGAGGTTTCGAAGCAGGGTCGCCAACCACCACTCCTTGCTGAAGAGCTAGAGACTATCCAACTCCAGGCCCAGAACACATGATAAGCATGCTCACTGGATCCGGATCATTCAGCCTTTGTTCTCAGTAAAGGTGTGATGATCCTAGCCTCTAAATCAAAATTCATGAGGGCCGCGGAACCACAACCACACGATACTACCTCAATAATCGGACAGGGAATAGCTAAAAAGCTAAAGAACCAATAAGCTGAACTCTGGGGCTTACTGATTCTTGTGGAAATAACGTGGAGCTTCCAGTTGACTCTCTGCCAGCCTTCAGGGGACTGGGCTCCCGTTTTTCCCCCGTTGACACATGTAATGATGGTGATGATGTGCCCCCGGGGGGGGGGGGGGATGTAGAATAGGTAATATTTAAGACACGCTAAAATAATAAGTGTAAGAGACATCAGAAAATAGTAATTGCCAAGGAAATTTGGAATTCTAATATAAATTTTCAAAAATTTTGAAGTTTAAAAATACGAGACATTTCTTCATATGTATAAAATTAAAAAATAATTAATAAATTAATTTTTATAAAATAGATCATAATATATTAAAAAAAGTACATAATTCGCTAAAAACTAAATACAATTTTTAAAATTTTATATTCAACTGATTTTCTATAAATATGTTGTTTTGCTGAACGTTCAGTAAATCTGTCGTAGAGGAGTTTGACTCAACACCAAGCGTTCGAGTCGCATTTAATTTTCTACTTTATTTTTTTCTTATATGCAATTGAAAACTTAAAACTTATCTTCTATAGCAGTTTATATAACATAAGGTTATATATACCAAAGTTACACCTTCTATGGAAACACCTTTAATTTTTAAATTAAATGTTTGCCCTAATTTTTATAGCGAACAGACTTTGTCTAAATTCTGTTTGCCTACTGCGACTGAAAAACTAAAGCCCCCTACAGGTTTGGATCATTTCTCTGTAGGGACACTCTTTATATTTTAATTTTTTTTGCACTTGTTCCTATAGGGGACATAAAAATATTTAAACCTAAAACGCCAGCCAAAAAGATAATTACGTTAGTAAAGAAATCCTGCTTCAATTAGGGGAAAATCTTGTACTTCTTGTTATAACTGACATAATTTAACATACATTATACTAACTGACGTGTTTGGTTATCGCAGATAAAAAAATATATTTTTATGAATATCATTTTGCTTTTGCAAGATTATTAAGTTTTAAGTATTTGTCGTTGTAGCGACGTGTATCACTAACGCTAATCTATTAGAAGTTCTATGAATAAAGGACTATAAAAGACTATAAAAGAAAATCAGATTTTTCAGTGGAAGCAATAGGGTATGGATTTGTAAGAACGAGTATTCAATAGCGGTGTTCATTTATGTTTCATCAATAATGATAAGAAAACAGTCTAATTAAAATGCTTGAAGTGTTAATTTTTAACTCTGACTATTTTTGCGTCTTTAAACTCTATTTCTCATGGATAGTAAGATTTTGTAACAGCTTTTATTATTTAAATAGCTGCTTTTACTTGAGTTTGCATTATTTTGTAGCGGTAAAATTTTTTGTTAAATTTTAATTACTTTGAAATTTTTATTTGTGGTTCTTTCTAAAAGTTGATTAGTTTCAAAATTGACAGGTAGATTTCCAAAGATTAAATTACTTTCCCTTATTGACAATTAATTTCTTTTTTTGTTGATTGGTATTAATCGTTGATAACGTTTTGTTAATGAATAGAGTTTGATTATTATTATTACTGCTGTTGTTGTTCTTGTATTATTTGTATTGTTTAATTCTTTTCATACAAAAAAAAATCCTTGTAAAATTTTTGTACTCTGACATTTATTCTTGCATTCACTGATTCATTGAATGAGTCATTTATTCATTCCATTTATTCCTTTTAGTTTATTACATCTACATGCCATGTTGTATTTAATGACACTTTGCTCTGTATATGGTTTATAAATCCTTTTGACCACATTCAATTTGATTATATTGATTAAGTGATTAAAAAGTTGTCAATGCACAGACCTTTTATTATTATTATTATAACTGCTGTTGTTGTTATTATTATTATTGTTGGTGTCTGAATCCTTTGCTTGTTTTTTTCATTTAATTTTTTGTAATTTTCTCTGCTAGTTGTTTTTGCTATTATTGTTGTTGTGGTCGCTGCCTGGCGCTATTTTTGCTGCTGTTGCCTATATATATATATTGTCATTTTTAATCCTTTTTGTTAACCACAATAACCACACTCAATGCGGTTTTACTCTTTATTTTAAGTTAATTTTTTACCATCCTCTCCATCATCATCATCCGCATCACATCATTATTATCAATAGCTGGAGGAGCACAAAGCTTTCATAATTATATAATAACTTCTATATTTAAATTTTAAAAGAGAATAGTTTGATGATTTTTATGAATAATTGTACTCTATTTTATTACATCCTAATAGATATGGCAATAGATTTTTAAAAATTGAAAACCTATAACTGCGAATAAAAAAACTCTATTCTAAAACGTTTTGAAAACACGAAGTTTGAGAATATAAAATAATTCATCTTTTGGCAAAATATGTTTAGTTTGCGAGAAATATAATACTTATGTTTTTTCTCTAATCAAAGGGTTGTTATACAAAATCTAAAAAATCTCACAAATTTAAGAGATGCTAAAACTGCACCAAAAGACTGCATGAGTGACACACTGGCGAATGAAAATAATTTTTTTTTGTTTAAATTTTCTTTACTAAGTTAAACAGCGGACAGCCGATTTTGTTTCAATGTGGATTTGAAAAAAGCCATAACCTAGAAATTAGACTACAATTGAAATATACTGAGCCAGCCATGGCTCAAACAGAGTACCGAAATGTTCACTCACTGTTCAAGCATGTGTGAATATGTACATTTCATTTTTTAGCCGCTTCTTCTCATACATGTGTGAGAGACTACAAAATATTTTGAGTTTTCTCATTTAGTGAAAAAATGAGAAACACACAAGTGTTCATTTTTGAATATTTACAATTTTGATAATTTTTCTTAAATGAAAAGATCGTAAAAATATGTGCGTTAAGCATTCGCGTACACAAACGCACATATTTGGTAATGTGCAATTGTCGGCGTATGCAGAAAAAAAGTTTTTTTTTTCTTTTAGAATATATTGCAAAATTGTATTTTGTTTTTACTACATTTTACGGTAAACTGCGATCGTAGGTAGAAAATTTCTTCACGTTCATTTATGAGAAATTTTATAAAATCTCAACGTTCATAAATGAACATATACATATATGAAAAAGAACATTATTGAGAATAAGCTAATTTATCATTCATCACATATGAATAAGACTAATAATTTTTGTTGTTCGCATTCATGTATAAACATAAACAGAACATTTTTTGTTGCTCGTTTATGAGCGTGAAAAATAATATAAAATTTTAGATTTCTCATTTATGAAAAATATCATGAATGTTGATTTTTGAATGTTCATAAATGAATAATTCTGAACTCTGATAAAAAATATATCTTATTTATATTCCATTTTCATGTTCTACAGCTCCACCCATTATAAAGTTTGGTTTAGAATTCATTATCAGACATAACGTGTATCAGCAAAAAAAACTTTTTATCATCGAAATTTAAATTAGTTTTTATATCGTTTATAGTATTAAATTAATCGTTGAGTAGATCAAGTTAATTTGAGAGGTTCCGCAAAAGGAAAGGTTCATTGTTTTCATCGCTGCATATGTAATCAGCATTTTTCATATATATCTGCTTAATAAGGTAGTGCACGCTTGAAAATTACACTAAATTACGAAAATAAAGTTTATAAAAAATAATTAATTGCCTTAATTAATTCCTGTTTTTTGGCATTGAATTTCACAGCCAAGCGGAAATCTGTATTTTTTCGATATTTTGATCGTTCTTTAAAAATAAATTATTTGCAGACTCTATCGGGTTATAAAGAAAAATATTGCAGGGATATTTGCTTGTTTATTTTTAAGGTTCAGTTGATTAAAAAAGAATTTTTTTAATGTCGGCCTGTCTGCCGCGAGCCTTTATCTCTAACACCATAATAAGACTTTTAATTTTAACCAGAAAATGTATTAATAATGCCGATATAGCAAAAAATAATAAAATGAAATGCCCGGTGTAGAGTGCCAGCCGGATGTGTATTTTGTTTAACACGGAAATGTTTATGGCCCGAAATTGAAGATACGAATAGTGCTCTTTATCACAGATATCATCAATTTTATCAGGGATTTTGCTGGTATTAATTGGCAGCCCGTGTTAAACCTTTTAGATTTGTGAGGTGATTTAGAGACAGAATCTATGAGAATAATACAGAGTTCAACCATACACTTGAAACTAATGCGTGATATGATTTACGTTAGTACCTAGCTATGTAAGCGATAACCTGTAGATCATGCCACTGTGGATGATAAGCAGCGTCATTCTCGTCCTAGGAAGCCTTAAGCTACGTATATCCTCCAGTCATTCCTAGTTGCAACTTCAAAAGCCCGGAGCAGGCCGCAGCCACTCATAACTTACTGAAGCGTTGGAGACTATCGAACTCCTGGTCCAGAGCACATGCTCACTGGACCTGGACCATTCAGTGTGTTCCTTGTGAATAATCCGACCCACACAACTCAAACGAGGGCCTCGAAACAACAACCACCACGATACTCCCGAAGGGCCAACCTCAATAATCAGTCAGAGGACAGCTGAATGGCTAAAAATACAAATAGCTGAACTTTGAGGCTTTACTGATTCCCGTGGATATATAGTGGAATTGTCCAGTTGGCTCCTGCTGGCCTTGAAGGGGACTGGACACCCTTTTATCCCTGGTGATATATGTAATGACGGTGAGATTCCGTCAAAATATATCAATGTGTCCTCGAGGGGACATTTGAGGTTAATTTTGTGAAAAGATTTACATCTGCACCTGACCGTAAGGCTCAATCAGATGGTGGTCAAATCATTAGGAATAAAAAGCAACATCATTGACGCCCTAGGAAGCCGAGGAATACTTCTACCAACAGGTCATCCCTAGTTGCAATTTCAGCGGTTCCAAAGCAGGGGTGCAAACCACTACTCCTTGCTGAAGAGCTGGAGACTATTTTACTCTTGGTCCAGAACGCATGAAGCTAAATATAATTAAGAACTCGACGGCATTCATACCCACTGGACCTGGACCATTCATTGTGTTCATTGTGAATGATCCGGCCCACAAACTCAAACGAGGACCTCGAAACAGACAGCCACCACGATACTCCCGAAGGGCCAACCTTAATAATCAGTCAGAGAACAACTAAAAGTCTAAAGAGACAATTAGCGGAACTCTGGGGTTATTGATTCCCGTGGAAATATAATGGATTTTCCAGTTGGCTCCTTGCTAGCCTTTGGGGAACTGGGCTCCCTTTTATCCCCGCAAGACACAAGTCTAGATGGTTGTGTGATCCATAAAGACTTATAATGTGCCCCAGGGGGGGACTTGAGGCTAACTTCGTGATAAGATTTACATCTGCACCTGGCCGTGGGCCTTAATCAGATGGTGGTCAAACCACTGTGAATGAAAAGCAACGTCATTCACGTCCAAGGAAGCCGAAGATATTTCTAGCAACAGGTCTTTCTTAGTTGCAAACCACTACTCCTTGCTGAAGAGCTAGCTAGAGACTATCCAACTCCTGGCCCAGACCACATGACTAGCATGCTCATTGGATCCGGGTCATTTACCAGTAGCTGTGATTAAAGGCGAAATGATCCTGGCTACCATAAATCAATTCATGCTGGGGCCACAAAACCACAACCACCACGATACTCCCGAAGGGCCAACCTCAATAACTAGTCAGAGAAACAGCTAAAAATCTAAAGAGACAATTAGAGGAAACTCTGGGGCTTACTGATACCCGTGGAAATAACGTGGAGCTTTCCAGTTGACCCCTGCTGCTTTCAGGGGACTGGGCTCCCTTATACCCGCAGCGGCACAGGTCTAGATAGTCTTGTGGCTAATCTCGTTTAAGACATTCGTAAGATATAACCAAAAACAAAAGTCTTGCGGCGATATGACTGAAAAAATACTACAAGTCGGCCAAGGCACTCACATCCATAAATAATGAAAATATTTAAGATCGCTGATGATGAAGCCATAGAAAATAGCTTTAGTTCATTTAATATTAAAGAAATAATTTTTGTTGGTTATATACGATGTTTTTAATTGAGAAATGATTTCGTTAATATCCAAGACATTATCTAGTTTAGTAATGAATTAGAGAGTTATTTTGAAAAGAGTAGTTAGTATTGCCAATTGATTTTTGGTGAGCGATTGCAGTATTATGAAAACGGGCTCTTGGCTGAATATCCGAATATTTGCATTTTCCACTTATTATTTATTCCTTAAAGCCTTAATTTTCCTTTGCTGTGCATATACTTACACAAAAAGCAAAATAAAACTTGTCGTACTTAAACCAAACCAACCAATTTATAAAACTCTTCAATGTTTTCTTTTAATTTGTTTTTTCTTTTTTTTTAACCAGTGAATCCATGGATGTGTTTGTACAATGTCTCGCGGTTTTTATTTTCTTTTCAGTTGGTTTTATTTTTTCACTGTTTGGGACTTTGGTGCGTATGTATTGCGGTCGCCATATTGCAATTCATGTTTTTTTTCTTGTTTGTTTTGTTATTTGCTTTGTGCTTTTGTGTTTTTTTTTTGGTAATTCCATATTTGCGCCATGTTGCAATTCAGAATTGTGTATGAATATTATGCAGTTTTTATATGTCCTCTCGGTTCGTATGTAGACGCAATTTACTCTGGATTTTATTTTCTTGTTTTTTTTGTTGTTCTTGTTGTTGTTGTTATTGCTATAATTCGTGTTCTTATGGTTTGTTTGTGTATGAAGTATTGAACTGGTCAAATGATTATTGTGGAAGAATTTCATTTGTTTTGCTTTTTGTTTTTAATATTTTGTTTTTGTGGCGGCACAAAAGTAATATTCCATGCTGTTAAGACCCATTAAAAGTGTTGGGGAATGGGGACTGTTGTAGAGAGAATATTTTCTCAATATGCTTGTTATGAAAGCCTGCCTGTCCATTTATTGATGATAATCACTATGATAAAGTGTATGGATTTTTTCGGTATTATATTTATACAACTATTCGCATTTATGTTTGTCATTTTGGTCCAGATTTCAATTGTTCTCTGTAGCTGCGCTTTTTTCTTTCTCTAGATTTTGTATTGCAGGTTTATGGTGCAACCATTATGACAACAACATTTTATTTGTGTGAAGCTGCCTGAAGGCTTATGTTTAATTTTTTTTTTGTTTTTGTTTTGCCATGTTTGTTTTTCAAATATGTAAACATCTGGATTGATATGAAGTTGGGAATTATTAAGGATTTATGAAAATGATTAATGAGTTTTCTTTGAATCGACATGTTTACCATCAACAGTTGATGCAGTAAATTTAAACAAAAGTAAAACAATGAAATTATTCAAAAATTATGTTTGTTCTGGCATTTTGAAAGCCAAAGTTGATCGCTAAGTTAATGCGAGTGTTAAAGTTGTACGTTTATTGTGGTTTAATTATTTAAGCATGTATAGTATCGCATTATAAGCCTTCATTTAAATAGATTACTGCAATAATAGCTTTAAATGTCTAAGTATTTTTTTTTAAATAATTTATTATTTTAATAACAAACCATCACTTCTACTTTGCTCTATCAATTATAATCAGTTTTAGAGCATATGAGAAAATTTTATTTTTAGTTTGATTTTTTCATTCAACCGGCCTGAAATTAAGTTAAGTTTTCATGCATGTGAAAATGCTTTTAACACTTTGCAAATTCTATACTAATTGCAGCAATTTACCAACTGTCAACGAGATGAGTGCAGCCAGGTCTACTTAATCAACCACAATCGAAACAGTAAACAATTTCAAATTAGACAAAAGAAAAATACATGACAACCACAAATGTATAGATGCATACAAGTCTAGTTAACATTCTTAAAAATTACAGAAATATGGTTCTGTGTTGGTCAAACACTGTTCTAGGAACAGGCGAATCTTAACAAAAAAGAGCAATTTAATTGAGCTAAAAAATTTTTTTATGTCCAAGTAGACTGGATACATTCTTTTACACTTTCAAAATAATATTCAGCTGTGCCGAGTCTTGTATCTTTCCTTACGCAGCTATTTCCCATTCGTCATTTCACTTGGTACTTCAACTTCATTTTTACAATTGTAATATAATGAAGGATATAAATAAAGGATATAAAACGAAGAGGACACTGAAGATGGCAAACAGCCGAAACCGGTTTGTTCACAAACCGAATTTGACGAGGGTCGACGGAAAACCGTACCCAAATAAAGATATAAAACACATTTCATAGAAAGGCTCTTTTAATTATAGAAAAAATAAACATTTTTATCAACTACACAAACTATTGAATTTTAGGTTGCGTAAGGTACACAAGTTAATTTCTGAAGTAAACCCGAAAAAAGCTCCTGGTATGGACGGCATAAGTAACAAAATGTTGAAGGAGCTTCCCAGTATTGCAGTCAGAATCATGCTATTAATTTTTAATGCCATTTTACGGCTTGAATACTATCCTGACCACTGGAAGATTTCCAAAGTTAAAATGATTCCAAAACCGGGTAAAGACCTAACCAAAACCGAGTCATATAGGCCCATAAGTCTATTACCAACTATTTCAAAGGTCTTCGAAAAGTTGCTTATGGATAAATTGTCTCCGATGCTAAGGGATAGTGGGTGTATCCCAGACCATCAATTTGGTTTTAGAAGTAGACATAGCACAATTGAGCAAACCCATAGATTGGTTCAGGTGATAAGAAGGACTTTTGAAGAGAAGAAGTATTGTTCAGCTATTTTTATTGATGTTTCTCAGGCTTTTGAAAAAGTTTGGCATGAAGGTCTATTTCTAAAACTGACCGCTCACTTGCCTTGTAATATGAGCAACCTACTGAAAAGCTGCATAATTGAACGAAAATTTGCTGTTGTTGAAGGAGACTTCATAAGTGTATCCAAACCAATTTCCTCAGGTGTACCACAAGGTAGCATTCTTAGACCAGTTTTATATTTGATATATACCTCCGATATGCCTGTAAGTGAAACTGTCCACACTTCTACGTTTGCCGATGATACAGCGTGTCCAAGTTCCCACGAAAACTCCCAGCAAGCCTTCTTAAATTAAAGTGAACGTTCAAAAGTGCATTCATGTGACCTTCACCCTGCGAAGAGATAATTGTTCACCCGTTCGAATCAGTAATCAGATTGTTCCACACCATACTTATGTGAGATATTTTGGTATACATCTTGACCGTCGCCTTACATGGAAACATCATATTGACTCAAAGCTAACACAAATAAAACTTAAGCTAACACAACTACATTGGCTCATTGGCAGGAACTCGAAACTTAGCCTAGATTGTAAACTTCTAATTTACAAGAGTATTTTGAAACCAATATGGTCTTCTGGTCAACGTGGACAGAATAAAATTTTACGGTTAATAACTTCCGCTCCATTGTACATCAGAAATTCAAACATACATTGTGATTTAGACATACCGCTGGTGACTACAGAAATCATCAAACGCAGGCAAATACTTAATGAAGCTTGAAGACCATCCTTATCCCCTTGCTCGCAATATCTTGAATTATAGTGGACATAGCCGATTAAAAAAGAGGGATACCGCAGCTTTAATCCTCAATGCTACAGACGACACATCTTAGAAATATTTGTTTGTTATGACAATTTTTTTTTTAACCCAAAAGATTAGGTGTGACATGGTCGGGACTAATGTAACTTTTTTTTTAGAATTTAAGATTTTAATAATTATTGTTAGTTAATTTTCTTGACGATACAATAAATAATTATTGGGAGTAAAAACAAAAAAAATAACTACGTCCGCTTTGCTGCATCTAGTAATCGAACAAGAGAAATACGTGTTTGAAGAGAAATGTTTAAAATTTAAATTTTGAAATAATTTTTGTGGAAAAAAAAATATTTTCAGGTGAAATTAAAATTTTTAAATTTGAATTATCGATAGTAAATTTTTTGCAAATACGTCAAGGTTCGAATGTTTTGGAAATCTAAATCTTCTTCTCGAAATTCGTCTTTTAATAAAAAACGGAATAAATAATTTTTAATTCGGCATAAGTTCGCATTCTTTGTGCTTTTAACTTTTATTTTAATTTCAGTTATATTTGAAAAACGTTAGCAAATTTCTGTGAATAATTTTTATAATTAAAAATTATTTTAATTCGTTTCATAAATTCATCAAATTGGTGTTGATTATTTATGAAATTTTATCGTATTCATAAATACAAAATTATTGAGTTAAAAAGATAATGTGTACAACGTACACAAGTAGATAAATTCAAAAAATGCTAGCGACGGATGTAGCGATTTAGAAAATGGTCCATTAAATTCTGCTGGCATCTAATTTTTCTTAATTTCTTAAATAACAAAATTAAATTTTTCTTTCTTAGTAAATTTATAACTTCAAATAATGTGAACTTAATACGAATTAAAAATTATCTTTAATCAATATCTTTTTTTCTTTTTAACGATCTTTTTTATAAAAAATAAAAATAAAATAAAAATTTTTTCCTGAAGAAGCTTTCCAAAGGAAAGCAAAATATCGAAAAGAAAAAAATATATAAAAAAGATCGTTAAAAAGAAAAAAAGATATTTATTAAAGATAAATAAAAAAATAAAAAAAGATCGTTAAAAAAAACTATAAAAATTAAAAATTATCAATTTTTAATAATAAAAAAAGAAATAGTTCGATTTTTAATAAAATTTAACTTTTAGAATTTTATGAAATTCTTAATTTTGCAAAAATTGATTTGTTCAAATTTTTTTATCCAACGGATATTTTAACAAAATTTAATTTTTTAATTAAATAAAATAGATGTTGTTTTATATTCGATTTTTAATGAATTTAAGTTTCTGTAAAATTTAATATTTATTTTGCTGAAATTTGATATTTAATTTTTTTTGTGAAATTCCTAATTCTTTAAAATCTAATATTGTTTTGGATCAAATTTTATTATCAAAGTGATATTTTGGTGAAATACTAATTTTTGAATTAAATATAATTGTTTTTGCTTTATTTTTAATGAATTTTAATGAATTTTTTTAATTTAATAAGATTAATTTTAGACAAAATTTTATATTTTTGGCAAACTTATGTTAGTTGGATAGCAGACTAAAATTTGAAATTTTGTTAATCTGGAATTTTCGTCATGATTATCGAATTTTTTTTTTGGTAATTTTTTCTAAAATTTTCTATTTTTTGCTGGTTTACTGAAATTCCATTTTTTTGTTAATTTATTACCGATATCTAAGGAGCTCTTTTGGCTGAATATCTAGTTTAGTAAAGTTCCTGTCCAGAATTATTCTGCAAATTTTTAAATCTTATTGAAATATTTTTTTTATTAAAATTTTAAATTATAGCAAAATGGTGGTTGAAATATAATATTTTGGTGAAAGTTTTCAATAACTTGTTGAAATTCTAATTTTTTGCTTATATGGAATGTTCTGTTTTTAATGAAACTTATTTTTTTTTTTTTGGTTTAAAGTACTTTTTTGTGTTAGACTTTAATTTTCCCCCAAATTTGATTAAAAAAGTAAATTTTAGGGAAATTCTAATTTTTATTTTTGTAATAATAAAAATAAAGATGTTTGATTTTTTAAGCCATATTGATGCTGTTGTTACTGAATTGCCACAACAGCGATCTCAAAAGTATATCTAATAGATGATGGACATAAAATTTCTCTAAAATAACTGGGGCCTTTTCGAACCCTTTGTTGAACATGGACCACATGTTGAACATGGACCATTGGAGAGCCAAAGCCATTTTAATATGAAACAGAAAGTGAAATTGATAATTTAACAAAAATATTTTTAAAATCAATTAAAATATTTATTAACTTAAATTTAACTTCAAATAAATGTTTGTTAAATCAAAGATTTATTCATTTCATGACATGTTATTATTTTTTGCAATTTGAAATTTAGACTCAAAGAATGTCAAGAAGCTATTAAAGAACAATCATATCGTCTATGGAAAATTATTGTTTACTATAAAAAGTTAAATATATTCGTCCTTTTTTAAAAGTGTTTACTGCAATGGAGTTTTGCATATGCAAAGTAACAAATTGAGGTCAGTATTAAATTAATGAACAGAACACTAAGCGGACATCAACCCTGGAAATAGAAAAAATACAGAAAAACAAAGAAATAATTTTTGTCAAAAGTTTTTAATGGACTTGGATGACTTAATTATTTGGGTTTTCTCAGAAAAACCGTTTAAAACCAAAAATTACTTAGAAAAATTATTGGCAAACATTTTTGGGCACGTTATACAAATACGAGTATATAAAACAAACAAAAAAATAAATATATAAAAAACAAAATAAAGAAACCGTCCATTGTAGTAACTATGACCCGTAACCAAAAGTCTAAATGACATATGCCTGAGCAGGTCTGTCTGTGTTTGAATGTTTTTGTTTAATTTGTTTTCTTGCAGCTCACACTCTACGCTGTTGGCCAACTTGTGTTATTGACGGGCTTTTCTCTTCATGCAAAATTGCACAAAAGTGTCAGTCATTTGAAATCACTTGCAATTGCAAGTGATTGTTGTACATTGCGTTTGGATGTCGTAGAAGAGGAAGTTAATGTTTATGTTTTATGCCACCATAAAATGCACATGTCGCTTTATGTTCGCAACAACATTTAAATGCTTTACAGATTGTTAAAAAATAAAAATTTTCTTTTTGCATTTTTGGTTATAAAGGTATGTCTTCGTTACATTACATTTAATTGTTGTTATGCTTCTACTCGTATATTACAGTATAAGCATAACACTACCTGATTGACAAGCTAGTAGGAAATAATAACTTTGAGTTAGTTTGTTTTATTTAAAATAGCAACTTATTATTATTTTGTTATTTTGTTTAAATTGCAACCACTTTTTCTTATACGCAGCTCTTGTCTAGGGCATTTTTAATTCCGATTTTTCTATAGTTAAATTAACACCCTCTTCGAGTAACTATGTGCAATCATATTACTTGCCACATTACCATCTTTATGGTGGATATACCATATTGGTGTGTTGTATTTTTGTGTGCGTTTATAGAATTTGAAAAAGCTAAAATTGTTATTGTATCGTTTGGTCAGCCATGTTACCAGCATATTCTTCCAGGCATTGACAAACAATGGCATATTTGTATTGTATTTATTATCTTTTTCATTCATTTTCTTTGGGCGGGGGAGTGGAGGTGGGAGATAGTTTTGTGGATAAAGGCAAATAATAATATGATGGTTGCATGTTGTCATAAGTAACCATTACAATGGTTGTGATTTTGTAGCATAATAAGTGTATATACACGTGTGTATATATGTGTGTATGCGTGCATTCAAAGAAATGTTAGAAATATTCGAGGGTTGTTAAGCAACTTGCTAAATGTTGTAGTTTGAAGAGTGTGGAAAGCTTAATTAAAATTATTATTGTGCGAATTTGTTCTACCAAATAATTTTAAAATATGTTTTAAAGGGTAACCAGATAGCAATGATGTTTCTTCTTATTACTCATTTTACGATTGCTGAATGAAAAACTGGCATCGCTTTTAAATGCATTACGATTGAGTTATTGACTTTCACGTCTAAAAACAAGACAAATTTGAGCTTAGGAAGTAAATTGTCTGCCAAATGATTAAATGTCAAGCATTAAGTTGCCATATTTTGACGGTTGTTTTGTAAAAATTTAGAAAATTTTAGGCATGAAGCTTTACACTCTCGAGCAAAAAAGTTTAATTGTGACAATTTACTATTAAAATGGTGAAAATTTCACTATATCACTTCGTAAAATTCGAGAAGCTTGATATCGTTATTAGGTTCCTTCTGAGACTGCTGTGCATAGTTTAGTCGCTGAATTCATGGCTCACGGTATTGTTGCTGGCAATAGACCAAAACCATACGTTCATAGTGGCCGCAGTGATGCAAACATATCCAATGTACAGCAAACTGTTGAGAACGAGCCTGGAACATTAACTCGTCGACGGTTGCAAAAGTTGGTCCCCCAGTGAGTGGCACCTTACGCAAAAATAAGATCTCTATCTTCACGTCTATACAGTTCAATTTGTTTAAAAATTAAAGCCAACAGATCATTGTTGGTGTCGAAGGATTGTGAATTGGCTGTTTTGAAAAACTGAGTGAAAATAACACATTTTTCAACAATATCGTATCTAGTGATATGGCTCATTCATAATTAGGCTATATACAAACAGTCCTTGAACAACCATTACATCCACAGGAAGTAGCCTTATGGTGCGGTTTGTGGTGAGGCAGCATCATTGATCAGTATTTTTTTTTTTTAGAAAATAAACGCTATCACCGAGAATGAATAATGAAACCATGATAAATATTTTTTTTAGGAATTGGCTAATGTTGACATCAGTGTGCTTTGGTTTCAGCAAGACGATGTCACAAGTAATTTCTCTAATGGCCTCCTCCTTCTTGTGATTTAACGTCGCTGGATTATTTTCGCTGGGGCCATTCCCGGTTTTTACCGGTTTTACCTGAATAACCCGCAAACAACTAACGCTCTCGAAAATAAAATTCGGTGCTGCATTGACGAAATAAGCGAAGCTTTGTTTTAAAATGTGCTTCAAAATTTCGAGAAAAAAACAAGAGTCTATCGATATGTTAGGTGTAGATATTTGCCAAACAGCATATACCATTATCAATTACCATATTTGTAGTTTGCTGTGATATCAATATAACTGAATTTTTCAAAAAAAATAAGTGCGTGTGAAGCCAGTTTACTTACTAACCTTAAATTTGGCCTTTATAATTAATTTGTTTTGTTAACGACTTTTTATTTGCATTTAAAAAATATCTTTTTTCTTTTTTAAGATCTTTTTTATATATTTTTTCTTCTCGATATTTCGCTTTCCTTTGGAAAGCTTCTTCAGGAAAAAATTTTTATATTTTTTAAAACAAAAAATAAAAATATAAAAATTTTTTCCTGAAGAAGCTTTCCAAAGGAAAGCGAAATTTTTTCCTGAAGAAGCTTTCCAAAGGAAAGCGAAATATCGAGAAGAAAAAATATATAAAAAAGATCTTAAAAAAGAAAAAAGATATTTATTAAAGATAAAAAAGATCGTTTAAAAAAACTATAAAAATTTGCATTTAAAAATAATAAAAAAAAACTTCAAATAATTTAAATTCTAATTTTAAAATTGACATTTTTTAAAATTCGTCTTTATATTTGATGCGTTAAAGACTTTAGAAATAAATGTTTTAGCCAAAAAAATTAAAAAAAGGTAACAAACAAATTTTTATTGATTTCCCAAACAAAAATTGAAAATGGTGGCAACATGGAAAAAGAGAAAGTATTAATAGATGAGCGCTTTAGAGAAAATTTAGAAAAAAAACGTAATTTTGGTAAGGATTTTTGATTATTATTTATTTTTAAGACTTAATTTAAAATAAATAACTTGAATTGATTTGGGCCTTACGCTTACAAGCTGACAAAAAATGTTAGCATATGAATCTAAAACCGCAAAGGGGCTTAGTTGTTGCGTAGTCGGGCATACGTGTTAGTTTGAATATAATAGTGCTTAACGAAATGATGCCCAATTAACAAACCCTACAATTAGATATTGAAATTTCAAGAATGTGTTGTACAACTTGTAAAATAAATGTTTAATTACCAATCCGATGGAATAACCTACATAGCATTTCCTATACAAAAATTGTAAAAATAGCGAAGATATAGGTCTATTCAGTTCCTTTAAAATAATAAGTTTGCCGATAAAAGAACTTATTAAGATTTATTGTTGAAAATAAAAATAAGGTTAAACAAAATTGTAACAAAATTTTTAATCAAAATTAAACGCTTGACAAAATCTTAATGAAAAGTTTGAAATTGAAAATAAAAGAAACAACTTTAATTGCAAAATACTTCTTTCTGCACTTAAAAATAAATATTTGTGACTTTTCCAAAAATTCGGATTAGGGCTTCCTGTTAGGCTAGTCTGCAAAATACTTAAAGCTACATGCTTTACCAATCAACAAATACATTCCGATGTTTTTATTTATTTACTTTATTATCTATTATAATTAAAATTATAATAAATCATGGATATTAGCGCTAGTAACTTAAACTATCGTTTATTGTTTTTATTTAATGTTCTGTTTCATTAGTAAATTTTTTTATTGATAAAAAACATAAAATTTAAATTTCATAATTTTTAATTCCACATAAAATAAAAAAATAAAAATGAAAAATAATAAATTTTATTAACAACTACTTTGTGAAAATCCATTTACATCTAATGTAAAATAAAAAAAAAAATAAGAAACAAAAATTTGTGTAAAAAAACATTCATATTTATGGACATAAAGTGATTTGATGATTTTTTTGCAATATCAGATACTTTAATATTTACGTTGGACGGCCAAAATTTTTTGTTGTAATTTATTTTTGATTTTTTTTTAGTCTGGCCGCAATTATTAGGACAAACCAGCACAACGTGTTCATAATGCATGCTCTTAACAACACTTCCTCAATTTTCATTTAATTTTTATTTTATGCATTTTTTCCTCACTTGTTGTTGTTGCAAAAACAACAAGATGACCATTACCAAAAATAAAAAAAAAGAAATGAACTTTTAACGTGAATCTATAAAATTAACACACACTCAAAAATATAATGTGGATGATTCCCAAAATTGTATGCACAAAGGACACGTTTCAAACATATACCAAATGCAATTGAATTTTAAACAACAGCAAAAAGCATTTCAATAAAACTGACACAAACATACACCAGCAACAACAACCAAAAACAAAAACAAAAAACAAAACAAGTTTATCAAAAATAAGTGGTAAAAAGTGACATTACATTTACAACATGTGAGTCAACAAAGGCAATACAGTGGGCCTTATTGTTTTAATACTAAATACATTCTATTTTATCTTCAAAATTAAAAAAAAAATCCCAAATAAATGATGAATTATTTTCTACATTGCGGAAAACTAATTTCTTTATGGACCAAAGAAACAGAGGAGTTCTCTTAAACAATATCTAAAGTGATAATTTAGTTTTGATTGATAATCTATAGAATGCATTGTGATTTTAAGGGTCAGTTTAAAAACAAAAATGGCGATGGCCAACAAAAATGGTGCAAAACTAATAATGCAGGGTTCCCCAAACATATTTTTTTGAAGGGTTCCCCAAACATATTTTTAAGTGAATAAACTATATTCCAATTTTAACAAGGAGGAACAAATTAAATAAGAAGCAAAAGGTATTCAAAACGTGACTCAAAATGTTTAATTGTCACCATTTGCATAGTAAAGAATTTACAACTTCCAAAAGTGTCCATAGGGACTACTTAAGGCACGTAAATTATTTATTATGCGCATTGTAAGGAACTCTAACGAATTGACTAAATTCAATTTCACATAATGGGTGGGTAAAATTTAATTAAACGCCAAAACTTGAGCTGTCATCCTTTGACATTTATTTAATAAAAAGTTGGGAAATTTTTTAGCATGGAATGATACACTCTTGAGTAAAGAATTTTTATTGTGCAAATTTACTATCAAATGGGTGACAATTGCACTGTATCACTTCAAAAAATTCGAACCGTTTTTCCTCGTAATCAGACTTCTTATGAGCTCGCTATGCAAACTTTAATCGCTAAATTTGAGGCTCACGGTATTGCTGCTAACCTGACTATAGAAAACAACATAGAGGACGAAGTGATGTAAAAATAGCCACTGTTCAGCAGAATGAGTCGGAAAGATCAACTTGTCGATTTTTTTAACAATTGGGCATTTCTAGAGACACTTCGCGCAACATTTTGCATAAAAATGTTCAAACTTACGCATATAAATTTCAACCAGTTTAAATTTTAAAGCCGACCGTCCATTATTTGCGTAAGACATTTGTGAAAACTGAACAAAACCAATGCATTTTTCAACAGAAATATCATGTTAATTAAGGTAGTTATGCAAATAAATAAAATTGTCGAGCATGGGGCTTACAAAATCCACAAACATTCCTCATTACACCCAAAGAAAGTGACAGTACGGTACGGTTTACGGTCAGTGGGTTTTATCGGGCCGTTTTTTTTTCTACAATGAGCACCCAAGCTTCGTGCTACAGAACCATGGTAACTAATTTTTACAGCTTAAATTAGCTAACGTTGACATCATCGAACTTTGACTCTAGCAAGAAGGTCATATTGCCGCCCAAACATTTCCGTTATTGAAGAAGAAAATTCGCGGTAATGTAACTTCTCAAATTAGTGATGTCTATTGATTTAACGCCGCTGCATTATTTTCTCTGGGGCTATGCTAAAAACTGGTTTTATCTGAACAACCCATAAATAACTAACGCTTTCTAAAATGAGTTTCGGTGGTCCTTTGACGAGATAAGCGAAGCTTTCTTGCAAAGGTGCTTCAAAATTTCAAATAAAGGGGAGACGTGCGACCATGTTATAGAGGTGGCAATTTGCTCAACATCATATTCTGTTATTAATTACTTTACATAAAGAGCATTGAATTTGAGGTGGCCAAAAATATCGTATGTTTTAAACCAATTTCTTTTCTAACTTCAAATTTGCCCACGAAAATATAAATCACAAAAGATCTAAATCTTCATGCATTTATCTTTTATTTTTAATAAAAAATAAAATAAAATTTACTTTTATTTTATTTTTTATTTTTAATTTAAATTCTATTTACAATTTTTAATAAAAATTTTTAGCTCTACGTGTACTCACGATACACACTGTCAAATATTGAGTAAAAAAATTAAATGCAGTTATACTAGAACAACAATTCATGCATGGTTTAGCATTTACACACATTATAAAAAAGTTCAATTTTAAATAAAAAAAAAACGCAATACTCGAACACATTTTCATAAATAAGAGCAAGAAGAAAAAACGAAAAAAAAGAAAAATACTTAAAAATCAACAAAATAGAAAAAATGCATTACTTTCCACTTTTGATTGCTAGTCCATTTGTTGGCTCTAACAAGTTGCAAATTTGCTTAAAGTATAAAATAGAGTATAAAATATACATGCGAACACACTCACAATTATTGAGGCTTTCATACTGAAAACCATATAAATAAATATACACATACACACATACAGACACACACAGAAGTAAAGTTTCACATTTATAAAAGATAGAAAGTCCACCACAATGTTAACAAAACTACAAAAATTTTATACATCAAATGCAAACACATGTTCATGTTCATATGTATGTGTATAAATATGATGCCAATACACTCAAACAAGCACTCATTCACATACATATTTAAACAGTCAAAACAAAAAAAAAAGTATAATAACAATGTTGGTAACAAAGAAAAAAGTAAAGATATTTTATGGAAATATAAATAAAAAAATTTATGCACACACATTTTAATAAAGTTGCACTTTAAGTGCAACAAAAAGTTGCAATTATTTTGTTTTTATATTTTTGGGTTATTCAAAGCATATGATGACTATGATGATGGTGGCGATGATGATGATGAGGACTTATTCAATGGTTTGTTGTTTGGTTTTGAATACATCACAATTCATTTTATCATAGAATTTTTTTTTCTGTTGTAGCACACTCATCCATGCACAAGTGTATTTGTAACGCCAGACGTTTGCATCAATACAATTTCGTGAGGCCACATTTTTATATCTTTGCAAATATAGACAGCGTCATTTGTTGTTGGTCATCAGAGACGATTATTTTTATCGTGATATTTTTTGTTTTTTTTACTTGTATTCATACTGCGCGTATTTTATTTGTAGAACAAAAGTGTGACCATCATATTTTTGCTCTGCTTTATTGTCAAAACCCTGACCGCCAGCCCATTATATTCCTGCAACTTTAACCCTCTACTTAAACGCAAATATTGTCTAGTACTTTTTGTATGCTTGAATATGTGTACACGTATTCGTTTAAACGTTACGTATACGTCATCCATCAAAACGGAAGTAGACTTTACAAACATTTGATGGTTATTGCCATTGTTATTCTTGTTCTTTTGCAGTATGTTTTTTTTTGTTTAACTTTCTTTTTGTTGGTTATCGTTTTTTGCCGGTTTTTCTATTCATATTCCGTTGCGGTTTAAAAAATTTAATACACCAACAATGACCCTGTAGAATATAAAATACTAGCAAAGTTGATCGATTGAAGAGTTGGTCAAGGTGGGGTGAGAAGATTTTTATTTGCAATTATAGACAGTTGCGGTATTCATACCTTTGATAAGAGTGTATTATAAACTTAATCTTCTTTTCGACACTTTGAATATTAAATCATTTATTTTAAATTTAAAGTGACAAATTTTTAAATTTAAATTTAACTTAAAGTATAGTACTCGGTTCTAATTTGCGAAAAGTGTTGAGCAACATTTGATATTTCGCTCGAAAATTTAGACAATATATTGCCAGCTGATTCTCTCTTTTTATCTAATATTAATGTTGCGCATTACGGCAGACAAGATGAATCAGACCGTGGTGTTCGCAATAAAATTATGACTTATTTTAATTCCAACATCTGTTACTTGGCAGCGAAAATTCGCTTTTTTGGAGGAGATTCCTAATTAAAAATAGTTTACAAAATAAAAAATAATTAAAATTATCACAACGCTTTAATAAAAAGATCTGTTTTTAAGCAAAAAAAAAAATATTTTTTTATTAAATAACTTTTAATAAGGTGGATACGTAAGGCAATAGATTTTATTGCAAAGAATAATATAAACATATACTATTATTAAAAGAAAAACTTTGGCTATTATAAAAAAATTCATATACTTATTTCAGCCTTTTGTTTTCTGTGGCCAGTCTTTAAAAATTTTGAAAACTCTTATTTTACTATGTAAAAATTACTATTATGCATTAATATTAAAAATAAGTATAGCAGAGATCTCATCGTAAAGTATAACAATAATTTTTCATCGTACATTTTCGCCAATCTCATTAGGCAATTTTAACTACAAGAAATTAATATAATTATATATAACTGAGGGCGTTGACATTATTTTGGTTTTGTTGTTTTGCTATATCCACCAACGTTGTCCCCACATCTGCCACCTTTGAGACACCTGCTAACATTTCATTTCGATATACGTTTTTCAATGAAACTGCTGTGTTTTTCTTAAACAAAATAAAAATCTGTAAAACTCTAATTAAAGTTACGTTTTAAATTAGAATAATAAAGACTTGGTGTCTACTTACATATAAATAAGTTGTTTTTTTCTCCGGCGGCGTAATAGACAGCATCTCAGAATCAGATAAAATATCTTGCGTGGGCTGCCGATCTGGCGTGCTTAAAAGCTGTGAGCAACTGGTTCTACAATCAAAATTTACATCACTTACGATAGTTACAATAACCAGCAATAAGTTAGAATAACGGTCTCATATGATGTTTTAGTACAAAGCTGCGTTCAATAACTCATGTACTGTGCAGCTACATTAAAATTTTTTAACTGCTGTTTATTCACCTTTTTTAAGAGCTCATCTGCCACGTGCGCTCAGTAGAAGTTAGATTTATTTCTATTTAACACGTTGTTGAGTTTTGAAATCAGGGCATTTATAAATTTTCTTTTTTGTTATATTCACGAAGATCACACTTTTAAGTGGTGACAATAACAAACTCTTCCCTGAAGACACAATCCGATGATATTAATAACATAAAGAGTATTAAGTATTTTATTAATGCAGAATATAAAAATCATTCTTTTAACTTTTGCTTTTCACACAGGTCCAATCAAGGGCTTGATTGTATATTTATTTAAAAAACAACTATTTTCAACATATTTTAATTGATTTCGTAAATTTGTTATTTACTGTCACTAATGTGTGAAATTATTAAGAAGCATCTTATTTAATTGTATTTTTTTTTAATATTTTTTTTTAGTTGTGACACTGACGACAAGTATAGCAACAATAATTAACATGAGAACAGATTTGTGGCTCATCATTAAAACCAAGAAACGATGTGGAAAATTAAACGTTGCCATAAACACACATATAAATAATTAAGACACACACACATGTAAATGTATGTACATGCAATAGCTTTGTTTTATACACAAAAATTACATTACAAGTGTCCCCAATGTGTGTAAGTGTGAATTCCTTAACAAGATTTAAGCTTTTATTATTCTTTCAGACATTTTTTAAAATTTTAAATTTCCTGTGTGTTTTATTTTTTTCTCCTTGATGCTTTAACAATTATTTCAAGTTAAACATATTTTTGTTTCTTTTTTGTGTGTTTTATTAATTTTATGCTAAAAAGCCTAATAAACAATTCTTTTTATTAAACATTTTTGCTTGCGTAGATATGTTGTATGTGGTAGGAAGAGTATGGTATGGCGAATAATTCAAGTACAATTTTCTGTTTTAAAAAGGCGTAGCAATTAAGTGTAAAGAGTTGGTAAGTGTTTTGTAGAATACTGAGAGAAATTAGAGACTTTTTCAAATCATAAAATGTATTTCGGTTGAGAGTGTATTTTGATGGGGTGATTGTCAATACTGGTTTGTCTTGCTAAAAATTCGTTTGCATTTTATAGCCGGCTTCACGGTCTACATTTTCAAAGTTAGCTGAATTCAATGGGAGTATCTATTATTTCTCTTCAACTTCTAGGAATTCATGATTTAGCAAAAAACTGTCTCTTTAACATCATTTAATTCATTGCACCTTAAAAAAATACTGAAAATTTACCAAAAGTGTGCAAAAAATTCAACAAAATTATTTAATTTTGTACTCAATTTCGTATTAACGATAATGATTATATTGTCATCAATTCTTCAAACACGTTCCGTTTAAAAATTTCAATAACAATTAAACAACTTTTTTTATAAATTTCGAAAATGACGGATTAATTTTTTTAGTGTGTACATCGATAAATACTGTTGCACTTTTGGTTATAGGGTCATAATAGTGAAAAGCAGAATTGTCAGATATAGTGTTAAAAATTGCCTTAAAAATTATGGGGAAGGTCTAGTTATTAAACTGTTAGGAATTTCTGTCAGAAATTGATTAAAGAAACTTTTATTCTTATTAAAAAAGCCATTTAGTTTCTAAGAAAGTTTCAATCAAATTTTTAATTATTTCTAATTAATTTTTAATTAAAAAATAAAAAAAATATCTGATTAAACATATTATTGACTCAATTAAACTAATTAATAAAATTTCAATCTGGAACCAAATAAAATTAATGAGAGCAAACATTTTCTTTGAGCTAAGTTTGCACAGAGGAAAGTTATAGATAATTTGGGTATCCCACGTCAAATTTGGTTTGTGAACAAACCGGTTTGCTTTGACACGGGTTGACGTAAAATCATATCCAAATAAAGTAAACCCCGTCGGAGAATATTCGAACATATTATAGATAATTTTTATTTTAACAAAGATTTGTTCAAAGTTAATTTAAGTTAAGTTAAATTGTTTAAATTTTTGTTACATTAATTTTGTTGTTGTTAAATTTCCCTATTCCTATTTCCCTATTATTTTTTACCATAAAACTATTTTTTTAAAAGCTCTTGTTTTTAATTTTAATATTCTTGCTTTAGTTTCTATTTCAATTAAACATTTGCTTAGTATAAGAAATATAGTAATTGAACATGAGTGTTATTTTATCTCTACTATAAAGTTAAAATTTTGAACCACTGCTTCTTTCATTTGGCAGTCAGCGCATATTTTTATGTTATACTCCCTAATCTCGGCTTCTCCGATTGGCCCCTTCTTAGTATGAAATCTTCCTCCTTCAGTGTGTTTTTTTATTGATGTGTAGAATCTAATGACCTTTAAAGCTCATATGCTAAAAGCATTTTACATATTTCATATGAATATTCATGAGCTTAAAGCAACATTTCTTAAATTGTATTATTTTGTATTTTCATATTGCACAGTGTAATACAACGTTTCTTTTTTTAGCCTTGAAGTATGCTGTAATGTGTGATTTTCTTAATCTTAATAATGATGTCATATTACACTTGATGGTGTCAATAGCATATACAACAAATTCAGGCAATACATAAACACGCGCCCAAAACGCACACACACACATGCACATACATAAATGTCTATATATAAAGATAAAAATTCATATTTCCATTTAAACAAAAATGTTGTTAATTTTGGGTTGCTATTGTATTTTGCTGGAGTTGAAGTGTTGACACGACATGTGTTGCAAATTAACGTATTTTTAATTGCTGGCGTGTGAGTATTAAAATGTGTGAGTGAGTGATATAACATATACAATAATATTTAAGAAAATACAGTAAGAAAAATAAGAATATACAAATGAACGAAAAAATAAAAATTATAATTGCACACTTAAAACACCCACACTCATACACTGAGAAATTTTTCATATTTATAAAGCTTGAAAAATAGAAATTTTTTTTTTTCATAAATATTTAGCTTTCTTCCTTGAGGCCATACCGCATAAGCTTCCGAGAACTTACCAAAAGTAAGAACTTTATATAACAAAAATAAAACCAGAGATTGAAATCCTTAAAAATCATGTAATTCCTGTTTAAACGGATATTGAATGGAGGATTATTGTTATAAAAACAAAAAAGTTAAGGGTTCTTTTATGGGGTTTAAACATAAAATAGAAACAATCTTATCATATTCCGATAAGACAATATAAAAAAAATTAGTGAAAAATCATTTATGGCCTAAAGCATTTCGGACCATCGACATGCTTGTTTAAGTAGACCTAAAAGCATTTTTATAACAAAAAAAAGGAAAAATCTACTTTGCAATTTTGAGAGAGAAGTGAAAAAAAAAATAACGGAAAGGAAAATCCTTTGGCCTTTATGTACATGGTTTGCTCGTTAAAAAGTGTTTATTTGCTCATATTCATTTGGCATCATACAACAACGCGCCAACTAAGTTAAATGTAAACAATGATGAAATGCAGACCTTTAAACGAGTAAATTCATATAAAATTTTTAGTTTATCGTATAATAACTGTGATATACAACGACATATCCATTAGCTCATGCAGCGTAATTACTCTGAGTATATAATTGGGGCCATGAATAATAAAAAATTATATGGTGCTCCTATACAACACTTGTAATTCGAAGGTATAGTTTAAAGAGTACTTGATAGCCACTTAAAAGTTTCATAACGTTTGAATTGCGATGGCTCCTAATAACAAAAAGCCATCAAAGTAATAAAAACCTATAAAGAATGCCTCCTTGGAGAAGTAAATTCCGAGTATGTCAGTTAATTTAATGGACAGTGATACGCAAATACTATGCCCACCACGATAAGTATAAAAAATTTATTTATATTTAATTAAAGTGTGGATCCATAAAGACGCGATTTTGGCATAATAGTATTATTTTTTGAACAAAATTAAAGTAGATTTTTTTATGGTGCGGTGCTACAGCAACAAATTAAACAAAACATTTATAACTGTGTAGCTATTAAAGCAAGTAATAAAAAATTCACGTTTAAAGGGCAGTTCCATACAACATGATTTTGACATACATAGCCCATTGTTTTGAACCATATAAGAAACTCACTTGAAATTTATGTAAAGTAATTATTACTACAGCAAAAAGTAAAAATAATACATTTAAAATTGTAGGGTGTTTCCATAGATAAGTTTATAAGCCTGCATCTTGGTTTGTATATCTTTAAAAATCTTGTTGATCGAAAAGTTAAGGTCAACGGTGACGGTGACCACTATAGAACCATTATTACTGACTTTTTCGTTCTTTAATTGAACAATCATGATGTGCAAGAGCTGCGGTTCAACAACAGGGTTTAATATGTTACAGAGCTTGTGTTACAATTAATTTATTAAAGGAAACGTTTAGTAATCGATAGTTTAACGTTTCGGACCGGCGAATTGGGTTTCTATAAAATATTAAATTTATAGAAAAATATCTCTTTATTGAGAAGTACTATGTCTTCCTACTTGAATTCTGTAAATTATTGGGATCAAAGGCGCCCATTAATATCGGGGTTATTTGTAAAAAATTTTAATGTTTTTTTAGAGCTCTGCTTTTAAAGAACTGCAGTACTATTCATCTATAAGGAATCCCTTTATTAAGCCATTAAGGACTTCAGCTTTTTGAACTACTTGAAGTCTATTTAATAAACATTTTATATTTATTAACACATGGGAGTTAACACTTACTATTATAATGTTTAGATTAAACTTAATATTAATCTAAGCTATTAATCGTATTAAAAAAGGATTTTTTTGTTTTAATCATTAATGGGAATTTTAGTAGAAAGAGGAGCTCCAAAATACTGCTGCAATAAAACTTTTGTAATTTTAAAAACTCCTATTTAGAGTCATAGCAAAACTTAAGCTTTCGATAAAAAAAAATAAAAAATAGTTTATCAACTAAAAATAAAACTTTAGGTGGCTGTAATAATCTGCTCTTGTACAACTGTTCCCATAAGTCACTTAATATGACTATTTTGTCACACTCACTTGAAATGAAATAGCTTAATACTTCTTTTAGAAAAGTATTAAAATATAGTATACATTTTAAATGATTGCATTCATTTACATTTGGCCAACATACTTATGAGTTCACATGTGTGCTCGTATAATGCGCACTTTATTGAAGTATTTTTGTTTTTGTTCTTCTTTATTTGTTTATATTTTTTTCTCTCTCTCCATTTGAAAAGATTTTCACTTATAATGATGTTTGGCCCAAAGGCTGTTTAATCGAAATGCATGTGTTTTAAATGTTTCAAGCACTATTGCCCTGACATTTCAACATCCCTCAAAAGGCGTAAAAACATTGCAATGGAACACACATTCTTATGAAACAAATTTTTGATTTTTCCACTAAATGATTTAGAATTTGAATGCGAATATTTATACGTGCATGTAACATTTGCTTAGATATTTTGTATTATTTCAATAAATGATTTTCGCATTACGTTCACCAAGCCCTCGGGTAAGGATGTTTAATGTTTTGCTAAAAAAGAATCAACAAAACAAAAAAAAAAAAATACGAACAAAACAAGATATTATTGCTGATCTGCTTAAAGACTTATGAACCATAGTAAAATCTCTTTATAAATTGTATTTTTAACTTAACTGAAATAATATTTGTTGTAAAGGAGTTAAATAATAATGAATATATTATTTTTTGAGTAAAAAGCTAAATAAATTGCTTTCAATATATTTCAAACGGCTTTTGGGAGTAATTATATTAGTTAACTCTTCAGTTGCTATCAACCCAAATTTATTGATTACATTATCGATATTTCGTATAAGCTTTGATGTTTGTGTTAATTGATAATAAATATAATAAGCAGCTGTAGCGTCTATAAAATGTGGTTAAGGTTAATAAATTGTTTAGGACAGGACGTTTAGAGGGGAAATTAAAAACATTAGTTAAAGGTTCACTGACGAGTTGAGCTGAGCATTCTATGAAACAGCTGTAGGAACTAACTTTACCACAAGTATTCATTTAGTGATTTTATTTAAAAATAAATTTCAGTTATTAGCACACTGATAGAAATTATTCTTTAAGTCTATCTACATATTTCTAATTTCCACTTTTTTTTCAAATTGGTGCTGTTTTTTTTAATAAAAACAGGCAAAATCAAACATTCACAAAATGTATTGCAGCATTTTTTGGATCTGCATTTAATCCAGCGAGATGAGTAACTAAAAGATATGAAAAGTTATACTCTCTGACTTCTTTATTAAATATCACACTCAAGTTATTTGTTGCGTTATTTGTTTATTTGTTAAAATAGTACATGTGTGATGAGATTTATGTCAGTACCTAGCTGTGTAACCTATAATCTGACGGTGGATCACACCACTGTGGATGAAATGTAGCGACATCCTCGCCCAAGGAAGCCTTCAGATATGTATATCCTCCAGTTGCAACTTTAATGGTTCGGAGCAGGCCGCAGCCTTGCTTAAGAGCTGGAGACTATCCAACTGCTGGTCCAGAATGAATGAAGCTTAATAAAATTTAAGAACACAACCGCAATCATGCTCACTGCACCTGAACCATTCATTGTGTTCATTGTGAATGAAACGGCCCACACATCTCAAACGAGGGCCTTGAAACCTCAACCACCATGATACTCGCGAACCGGTCAACCGCAATAATAAGTCAGAGAACAGCTAAAGACTAAAGAGCCAAAAAGCTGAACTCTGGGGCTTACTGATTCCCGTGGAAATAAAGTGGTTGGCTTCTGCTAGCCTTTAAGTGGGCTGGGCTTCCTTTTGACACATGTTATGATGGTTAGTTTTCATTTAAACATATCAATGTGCCCCCCGGGAGGGGCGGAGGTGTTAAAATATTACAACTGATTTTTACATTTAAATTTAAATGTCAAAGCTTAAAAGCTAAGCTTTAAATTTGCAGCCGTTCAGGGTAAAAGACGTATAAATTAATGCAAACTTTAGGACTGTTTTCTTTTTTCTTATCAAAGTAAATGATTTCTAAAGGTATTAAGCCACTTGCTAGAACCCCTTAAAAGCAAGTTATGGTCTATAGTTAAAGAAAATTCGAAGTTTGCAATGGAATAAAACGAAGATGATTGTTTTAAATTGACATAAAATTGATTTTATTCCAAAGATAATATTCAGGTATTTTCATTTAAACATGACCTCTGGCGTAAAACTGCAACGGCTGGCTCGGATATGGTGTGATATATATCCGAATCATATCCACCAATTTGGCAATCGTTTCTGGCTTAACGAAGTAGACTAGCGACTTTGCATACTCAACAGAAAAAAGAGTAGCGGCATTAAATAGCACGATCTTGGGAGGCAAAATCTAGCTTCATGGATCTGAAACGTTAACCTATGCGGTTGTCAAATGTTTTCTTCAATAAATCAATTGTGGCGCGAGCTGCGTGACGTGCACAAGCTTGTTCAGTTGATGAATGAGAAAGCCAATAATAGTAGCACAATAGTGATATATAGTACCCTCTCTCCATCTTTTTAGGATATTTTAGCGAAACTAGAAAACTTTTTGGAGGCCCTTTTAAGCATTTTGAAAATGAGGAACAAGGAAAATTATGTATTAAAATTTTAATAAGAAAAAGAAAATATCAGTAGCGTTTCTTTATATTTGTGGAAGAGAGGAGGTGTCGAATGTAGCCCAGCCCTTCCCAAATAGGCTTTTCTATACCAATTTCTTTATTTAATATTTTTTAAAAACATTTCTGTTGAAAAGTCTTCCGTACCATTGTGCTTGTTTGTGCAAATACAATGAAAGCGTCTTTTCCCTGCAGACGGGATTATTCTGTTAAATGCTTTTCTAAGACATTGCTCTCGTAGATTGATTGTTAACATTAATAATTCTGGTATTGATAATTCTGGTAATTATTAATTTCTGAAAAATAAACTTTATAAAAACGGCAGTGTTTAATAATTATAAATTTTTGGCCACATACTTTTAAACTGACTAGTGGTTCAGCTAAAACTTTCTTTAGAGTTTTTTTATTTTAATACAGAAACAAATATTTTAAGCGATCAATTCATCTAAAAATTTTTTATGGAAAACTTTTATAAAACTGTGATTTTTTCTTACAAATTTTCAGACAAGTTGATCGCATGTAATACAGAAACGGCGCTTAGAACAATAAATATTTCAATGCATTTCTGCCACCTTCAGCGCCGAAATTATATTAGATATATTTCGTGTAAAATTTCTATCCATCACTTTGTCAAAATTATTGTTGTTGTGTTTTTAATCAAAATGACAGTTGTTATTTATTTTCCAATTTTCAGGCAATTTACCTTTTAAAGAGGGTGTAATAGAAAAACTCTTCAAAAAACGATGATTTGAATTTCTTTACCAGAAATATGAAAATGAAATATACTGGTAAAAGTTTCAAGGCTAACTTTAGGCATTGTTTATTTCAAGTTGTCAGTGGTTTGTGGAATACTTTAACTGACAGCGAATTTTTAAAGCTTTACAAAGCAACACAAACGTCATGGAATTTAAATTGTATTTCAATCAATTCACATGAAGTGAAAACATGGAATGTAAAATTTTGTTAGAAATGCACATATGTATGAAGTTTATAAAAAACGTGATTTGTTTAACAGAAATGGATTAAAATTTTTAGTTATGGTAATAAAAAATGTGAAGAGCTATCGATATAGCAGTAAACTAATCACTGTCTTTTAAAAGTGCTGTAATGTCAGGATTTAGTTGTTTGTAAAACTAAATTTAAAGTCCTTGCAGCCACTCATTTTGTTTTAAAGAAGACTTAGTTAAGCCCAAAGTCGTTTTGTTTTTAATGTTTTTAATGAATTTATTTTTAGTTTATTTTTTAATTTTAATTTAATAAATTCTAGTCCCCAGCCATATAAAAAATTCACTTACTTTTGCCACTCAAATTACAAAGACATTATAACTCGCATTCATTTTTTTTTTGTTAATACTGATGTCATGGCAAAACCTTAACATCCTTTTGGCAATTTTCGTTTTTTATTCATCTATATGATATGGTCATTTTGGGTCAGGTTTATATTTGTTTTTTTTTTCTCTTTTTGGCACTACATGCTATAAATTTTAATTTATTTTATTTGCAGAAAAAAAGTGCAACCGAACGCTGTACTGCACAGCATCTAATGCTTTCATTTCTATACTTCGCAAGTCCAGTATATCAGAATACCTTTTTTTATGGAGGTGGTTGGAAAAATATATTTTAAAAAATCTTTCTTTTTTTTTGCTTCCTTTTTGTGTTCTATAAATAAAGATTCTGGTTTCTTGCCAACTAGCTGAATGGTTGGGGTTCTTTATTTCAAATACATGTTTTTAAAAGCCAATTACATGCGTTTTGAGTGTGTAAAATTGCTGTAATATGATTAAAAAATGTAAAAAAAAGGATGCAAGTAGAATCCTGTTATTACAATTTCTTTTTTAACCAGGATGCTGTTTTACAATCTAAGTCGGTCTCTAAATGTGGTGTTTGTTTTAAAGTGGAATTGCAGGCAGCTTTCTTAATATGGCTGGTTGCCAGGTAACTGTGCAACATTTTCGCCTTTTTAACAAATGACTTTTTTGTCACTTTGTCATTATACAAGGTGGCTGATGAAAGCTGCTAGCAAAAAAGAACATAATAAATTATTTTCTGTGTAACCAACCCCTGTTCTATGTTTATTTTATTTTATAGATTGATCTTTAAATATAGCTAAAATGGAGAATTGGGACAATGAAACAAGAATTTAGATAGTGCAACGCTCTCATGCTTTAGTGTACGTAGTTTCCGTCTAAAGAAAATATAGGCGCACGTTTGGTGGCACTCCTCCTAGCGTGGCACAATCGCAAGAAGGCCTTATCTTCGGGATCCCTCAGTTCGGACGCAGGAAACTATCGCTGTTGTAGCTGCTGCCATACAATCCAATCCTCGAGTTTTGAAAAGGAGCTTATTTGCTCAAATGGGTGTCAGCAGACAGTCACTGCAGACAATTTTCCACCCAGATTTAAACTTATTTCCATATATAGTGTTGGAAAATATAATAGAAACGACAACTACTTTCACATTTCCTATCATATTTTTAGTTTGTAAGGTAATCATTTCACCAGATACTAACTTTATTAGACTCTTTGATAACGGTAATTTATTATGAGTTTGCTTTTGGGTACATGATCGCAAAAATTTAAGTTTAGTATTGACTTACTGCAGTGACCTTGTGTTTTGGTTGGAAAAAAAAATAGAAACACTGCAAAAACTGTCAATAATTCTACTTAAAATTAATAAAATATTTTCATTTAAAAAGTGTTTGATACTTTGTGGGAAAAGTACGTAGTAAAAAAGTGAAGCTGCTGTAAATCTTTTCACATTTTATTAATATCGCGTTCAAGATGGGTCGTGGTACACATTGTACAGTTGTGGAAAGGGAAATTATAAAAAAATTTCAAAATGATGGCCTTTCCATGTCTCAGATTGCCGACTTCATGAACTGCTCGAAAAAAAAGGTGTTTTCTGCAGTTCATTTTAAACCTACGGAGGAAAAACGAGGACGAAAGCGAGCAACATCAAAAAAGTTTGACCAATTGCTCATACGAGAGTCAAAAAAAATCCATTTTTATCCTCAGCAGACCTAAAAAATGCCTTTAAAGCACCAGTAAGCAGTCGAACAATCCGAAATAGATTGATATCTGCGGGCTTGAAGGCGTATAGTGCAAGAAAAGTACCATACCTTAGCCAAAACAACATAAAATGCAGGTTATCGTTTGCAAGGAAACACGTATTGCGTAGAAATTGGAAAAACGTGCTATGGTCTGACGAGACGAAGGTTAGTTTGTTTGGATCTGACGGCAAGGTGCATGTAAGACGCCCTAAAAACACTCCCTACGATCCAAAGCACACGTTAAAGACTGTTAAGCATGGGGGTGGGAATATAATGCTTTGGGGGTGCTTTTCATCGTCAGGTGTTGGTCCGTTATTCTGGATAAAGGATAAGATGTGCGCTGTCGACTACGTAAACATCTTACAGGAAGTCATGCTTCCATATGCCGAGGAAGAAATGCCTTTGAAGTGGGAGTTTCAGCAGGACAACGACCCCAAACACTCATCTAAGCTGGCAAAGAAATGGTTTCAAGACAACAATGTCCACCTGTTAGAATGGCCGTCACAATCCCCGGACTTAAACCCCATTGAGCACCTTTGGGGCATTCTGAAAAAGAGAATCGGTGGCTATAAGCCGAAAAATAAAACCGATTTGTGGGAGAAAGTCAAGGCCGAATGGTACAATATAGACCCATCACTTTGTGCCAGGTTGGTAGACTCAATGGGGCGGCGTTGTACCGAAGTACTTAAAAACAAGGGTGGATCAACGAAATATTAATTTAAATTTAATTTCAACAGTGCATTGTTATGTTACTTAGTTTTAATTTTTTTGTTTCTATTATTTTTTCCAAGGGCAAAGAAATGAATGCCATCATATGTTTTATAAATAAATGCAGATGAGCTGAGTTCTTTTATTTTTTATATATAAATAAGTTCCGTTATAAAAAAAATATAAACTCGCAAAATAAAAGTTTTTAACAAGAAATATTCTGAAAAGAAAGAAAACTGCACATCGTTTCTATTATATTTTCCAATTAACAAATAAACTTAACCCAAGAGACTTCCTTAGAATTTTGATTCGCTTAGAATTTTGTGAGAAGACCATTCAAATGGCGTCGGAGAAAGAAAACGTCAATGTTAACAAACAAAATTGTCGAATATGGAATAATTCTAAACCACAGATACTCCATCAGATGCAATGACATCCACTTCGCCTTACTTTTCCGAAGGAAACGGTCTTACTATTACGGTCAATGGAAACCGTTACTTTCAGGTGTTGAAAAATTTTTCTTTCCAGAGTTACACCGAAAGAGAATCCCTTCCAACTCTGTTTGATTTCAACAAAATGGAGCAACTTGTCGCATAGCCACGCCTGTTATGACAGAATTGCGGCAAAAATTCCCCAATAAACTGATTTCAAGAAACGGCACATTCCGTTGGCCTGCCAGGTCTTCTGACCTCACTGCACCTAATTTTTTGGCGGGGGGGGGGGATTATTGCAAAGAAGAAGTTTACAAAAGAAATCCAACAAATTTGGATGATTTAAAGCAATCCATTCGAACGGTAAGTGAGGGAATTGCCGTTGCGACACTCCAGGCAGTAATGAATAATTTTTTGATAAGATGTCGCACAAGTGTCACCGAGGCTAGAGCAAATGGCCTCTTCAATTCAATTATTTTCTAAACTTCATCAATTACTTCAATAAAAATGTATTATTTTTCAAATGAATTGCTAAAAAAATAAAATAATCTTAATCTTAATCTTTTAAATGGTCTTTTAAGTTATAACGATTTATTTTTTTCGATATTTCGCTTTCCTGTGGAAAGCTTCTTCAGGAAATTATTTTTATATTTTTCAAAAACAAAAAAAAAAAAAATTATGACAATTTAAAAAAAAAAAATTGTTTGAAAAACATTTGACAAAACAAAAATGTTTTTCAAAAAATTTTTCTCTTCAAATTGTTATAATATTTTTTTTCTGAAAAAAATATAAATAATTTCCTGAAGAAGCTTTCCGCAGGAAAGCAAAATATCGAAAAAAAAAATAAATCGTTATAATTTAAAAGACCATTTAAAAGATTAAGATTTAATAAAAATAAAAACAAAGATCGAAGAAAACTGAAAATAATAAAAAAATAAATTACATAAACTTTACAAAAAGTTATTTGAGTTTCTAAATGTACCAAAAATGATCAGCCAGCCGATATATTTGTGTTTTTATAGCAATAAACAAAATGTCTGGATTTAACTAAATTTTGATAAAATAATTAAAAGTAGACTTTATAGATAATTTGTTAAGCACAAGGACTTTATATAAAAATTAAGTAAACTTATTTTTATTTTCAAATATTTCGCCACAAATATTCAGAAATGTTGTCTTCAAAAATGTTTTCTTCCAAAATTTTGTATATATTTGTCAACAATTTTTCACTTATTGATTTATTATTTAAAAAAGTTTTTTGGGGCGTAATCCATTTACTACCAGAAGGATGGGAATAATTAGTGTCTAACGATGAATAATTATTGAAAAATAATGTAACAACTTATATTGTTAATATAATATATAAATACATTTTTTAAATAAGAAAATTATTGTTATTAACTTGTATCCCAATTACAAAAATACTTAAAACAATCACAAACAAATTTATTTAGATTAAGACAGGTTGACGCCTGTTGAGTCACCAAATTGAAAATAAAAATAAAACTTAAGAAATTTTGTATTACAATCTTGCGCTTAAAAAATTAATTAATAAATTAAAAAAATTTAAAAGTTTTTTTGCATTATTGTGAATATCTCAGAAAATGGATAGAAATATTTTTGTAATATTTTTTTTTGCATATTTTTTGCCAAAAGATCGAATCCACAAACAGTCTTCGAAAAACCATTATATTCAAAAAGAGTGATCGCATTATGCGGTTTGTGGTCATCGGCGAGTATTTTTTCAAAACGCCATCACTGTGAATTCACCCTACTAGCAATCCGGGATAAACATTTTTGTTTTGGCTAAAATTGACATCAGACGACGCCACAAGCCACTCAATCACCCAAGCGATTCACTTAGTGCTTGAGAAATTTTCCGCTCGCGTGACTTCTCAATTTGGCGATGTCATTTGAAAGACTGTTTTTACGTGAACAATCCACAAATAATTGATGCTCTGAAAGATAAAATTAGGTGCTGAATTGATGAGATAGGCGAAGCTTTGTTTAAAAATATGCTTCACAATTTTGTGAGAGATATCGAACGTCTAACACCAGACAAGAAGTAAATGTCTGCCCTATGTTATATTCCATTATTAATCCTCACACCTCTACTTTGCATTGGTTCAATAAAGTTGATACTGTCCAGAGAAAGTGTGTGTGTGTGTTTTAAGTCAATTTACTTGCTAACCTAAAATTTGCCCACGTAATATATGTAACATGAAACAGCCATATTTGATATTGGCAGCCCATTTACAGATGATAAGTTAAAAGTTATTTTCTAGCATTTCATAAAAGCTGCATTATGTTTGATAAAAGATCGTTTAAATACACTCCGGAACACTTTTCACTGTGTAACTTGAAGCCACCCCCAATGTATTCAATCAGCATAGAAAAACATCTCACCTCACACAGCTAAGTTTGCCTGCCCCAGTATGCTACAGTTACATGGATATAAGGTGATGAGCAAATTAAAAATACGGTCCTTTCCAAATTATTTATGGGGCATTATTCTCTTAGTGATTTTATTTATATAAAAAACAGAATGCATCACCACTCCTCCCCTTTTTTATGTTAAGACTAAACAAATGCTTGATATGAAGACATCCTTTTGTCAAACTTTAATTCTACTTAAATTAAAGAAAGAAATGAGTTGAAACGTTAATGGACAATACGACCACATATGTTCATAATCTCGCCACACACAATGGCTTTCTTTTTTTAATTAAAAAACAACACAAGAAATGTTATCAAAACCGAAAAATCTGCCAGCAACGCAATATTCTCATGTATTCAAATTAACCGGCTTAGCAGATACTAAAATCTAGTTAATCTCAAATATTGGCTAATTATATTGTCAAATATTTATGCACTAAACAGACAACCCTTTTCTAAAACAAAAAAGAAATAAAAACTGTTTATAGTCCTAAGGAAAATTGTGAAGAGAGAGAGAGAGAGAAAGGAAGCCGTAGTGGGATTAAAACAAAAATCTGTTAAGGAAAGGATAATACTGTTAAAGGGTAGGTTAAAAGGGTTAATTATAATTAAAAATCCTGTAAAGTCAATCTATTTGAGAAACAATTAAATTTTTAAAAGAAATTTACAAATTTTTATTTAAGAAAAGTCAATTTCAAACGAAAACAATTTATTTCAACTTTTGGAGTGAAAGAGGCGGCTTGTTTTATACAAAAATGTTTAATTTTAAAGTGTAGCTAATTCTAACAATTTTTTGTTAATATTTAAAGATATTTGCACTAGCTACACGCCCAAAATGTTAAAACTTCCCAGAACTTAGGGCGTGATGGAGGAAAATTGAGGGAATTTTTTTTTTACTTGTAATTAAAGTTAACTTCATCCATTTAATCCTTTGGCAATAAAGAGAAAATAGTTTAAAATGTTGGTGTTAACAAACATAAATTTGTTAATCTCATTAATCCTGCTTCCGCCTGCCGTTAACCTCAATATGTTCTACTTACTTAACGAGTTAAATCCATTAAGAAAATTGTGTAGGCCATCTCTAATCTGACAACAAATAAATAAACATTCCCTAAGCCTAAAGGACAAGAAGTAGGCGTATTCTGAAAGTTGCTCGCACACACTAAATAAAAACAAAAACACATACACACAGAAAACGCATTGTTGGTGATCCTCGAAGCACGCCCACCTATATGATGGTAATTGCACGCAAAATTAGCACCGCCAGCTGTGTGTCAACTTGTTAATGACCTTGCACTGTATTACAATATTTAAAGTCTATTGTCATTTAGATCGTTCTATTTAGTTGGCTGTTCAAAAAAGTACGAAAGTCGAAATTTTGAAAAACCCTTTCAACTCTTTTTCCTAACAGAAATAGGAACACACACACACACACACACGCAGCACTCAGCCAACAACTAATGAGTTTGAAAATTTTATGTTTAAATCATGCAGCTCATTTCAGGCAGGTAGAGCTAAAGAGAATTTTTACTCCTTCCGTTTTACAATCCTTTGGTCAATCTTTTGTTTCTTTAAGTTTAGCTTAGTATTCCATTTAGTCTTTTGTCTACTTTTATCTAAACAAACAATAGTTCTGAGGTATTTTTGTCCTAATATAACTAACTAACCGTTCAATATTGTTTCATCTACACAATTCTTTGTATTGTGTTGCATTTAACCATTTGCCGGGAAGGGTTTATTAACTATTTGCTTTAATATGAATTTGTTAATTGTAGTCGTGCATTTGTAGTTCAATGTCATTTAGGCAATTAAGTTAAACCCAGTTTAAGTCTTAATATGAAAGGATTAAATAAATAACTAAGAAAAGGTGAGTTAAGCACAAGTAAGACAAACAAAGGCCAGAGAGTAAGAGAAAGAGTATCTCTCTGTAAATATTTGTTGGCTATCAACAACAACAAAAGTGTTGTAGAGTGTTGTGGAGTGTGTAGTTAAACACCCTTTCAACAAACAAAAAATATTTATAGAAAAGATTGTTTTATTAAATGAGAAATACTGGCAACTTTATAATTTAGAAATTATTTAACCAGAAGATACTGCGAATTAAAATTTTAAAGTCTTGAAAAATATTGAAAAATAAAAAAAAATTAATAAGTTTTTATTTGTTATAAAGGTTGGGCAAATTTGAAGTTAGGAAGTAAATTCTGTTAAAAAGCACACATTTTTAATAATTTCAGTTTCATTGATCGCAATGTGAAGTAGAAATATGGGAATTAATAATGAAATTTAATGCTCACCTCTAGTACGTCACCAGACGTACGCTTTTTTCACAATTTTTTTTTAAAGAGAAGTAGCGCTTCAGGCAACAATGCCTATTTAGTTAAGTACGGTGCTACATTCTTTAGGAAAGGGATAGAGAATAAGTGAAACAGTTGGTGAAAGTAGAAGGATAGTCGGAAATTAACTGCCGTATATAAGACAGCGACCAGTCTTCGTTGGGAATCGAAACCACAACCCCCATATTTACAAGCTAGTACACTACCTACTAGATTACAGGGGCACCTAAAATTTTGAAGCTTCTCGCTGCACGCTCGGCAATGGAGGGTAAATTACACTTTTCAAAGCTTAATTTGATTGTGGATTGTTCACTTAAAACCGATCTTTCAGACGGCTTCAGACAAAAAATTCAGTTGTATTAAATCACAAGAGAAAATATAGAAATTTCTCAAGCAATAACTGTATTGCTTAGGTGGCTGTGTGGCTTGCTGAAAATTATGGCTACTGGAGTTTCCTTGCTCATTTTCGAAAAAATACAGGCCGATGATGCCGCCTGACCACAAACCGTATTTTACGGTCACATTCTTCGTATATAATGGCTTTTCAAGCACTGCCTAATTGCAAATGAGCCTCCACCGCCAAAGATGATTTTTCACACAGTCAATTCAGATACGATGGACGCTGATAATGGTCTTTATGCAAATTGCTGCGGAAATTGCCTATCGTGATTTTCGATTGTTGTAAACATCGATGTGATGATGTTCCAGGTTTATTCTCAATACCTTGCTATACAGCGGCTATGTTTTCAACACTATGCCTACAACAGGCACAGTTTCGAATTAAGTGGTTAAATTGGGCACAGCGGTCTTAGCAGGAGCCTGCTTACGAGAAGTTGCTCGAATTTTACAATGTGATACAGAGATATTTTAATAATAAATTTTCTCATTGTTTTGCTCCAGAGTGTAACGTGAGGATTAAAGTTTCCTTACGTTCTGCTAAATACGTACCAAAGAATTACATTTGACAGTGCATTATCTTGCTAACCCTCCCAATATATAAAAGCTATAAAAACAGATAAAAATAAAATAATTTCTAAAACATAAAATGGGGAAACAAATTTTCATCTAAGTATCAATTGTTAAATAATTTCAAGCAAATTCCTTTGGGCAGTTGCAGAAAGGCTTTAATAGATTAAAGTTGTTGTAGAAAAAAAAATCGTAGATTTCAATAAAAGTAGGTGTGAAAGTAGTGAAAATAAGAACTAAAAAGTATATAAAAAACAATTGAAAACAACTTGAAAACAAAATCCAATAATTGAAAATCGGATTTAAATGAATCACATGACAAAAGTATAAAACATTGCCACAATAAAAACTCCACATATGGTGGTTAACGAAGTTGTACAAACGCATATTGATTGTAAAAAAGAATATTAATAATAGGAAACAACAAAAAGTTACCATGTTTAAATAAGAGACATGGTTTACTACTTAAAAAAAAATAAAACAGAAAAATTGCAACAGAGAAACTTACAAAAACACAAAGCAGGCAACAGTATAAAGTAAGAAAATAGAAGAAAGAATAAGCAACAGAATGTTGAAGTATAAAAAATTCCAATGATAAAATACCAACATCCGGCTACTACTCAAAATTAACAATAGAAACCCAACGAATGCGAAGGGACCACATGGAAGCACCACTAAATCAAAAACAAAAAATAAAGTTCATAAAAAATCACTACAACGCAGGCAAGCAAACAAATGAACAGACAGACAGATAGATAAACAAACAAATAAACGTGACTGACTCCACAAAAGCTAAAATACAACACTATTCCAATTCAATTTTAGCAAGACTCACACACATGCACTGCTGCACTTATTAACACACACTCAAAATAATCTTGTTACAAATTTCTAAAATTCCATAACAGAGAAAGAGGCTCCTGTGAGCTTTTTTTTTATAAGCGAAAATTGCACAAATAGCAAACAAATGCAAAGCAATCAAAGCAAGAAAACAACAACAATGACAGCGATGCAAACAGCAACAAAAGTTGTAACCAACAAAAGCATTTTTATAAAACACGATTTGAAAATTGCTTTAACTAGAAAAAAAAACATAACAAAACACATACAAAAGAATATTGCAATAAAAATCCTAGTGTTAGTGTTGTATGACAACAACGGCTAAAACAAACAGCAACAACTACTATTGCAACATTGACATTTATAACATGTAAAAAGAAAACTAAACCTGCTTGCAAATGCATGTATAGTGGTGTCCATCTGTGGGTGTGTGTGTTAGTGTGTGTGTGTGGGGAGGATGTTAAGAAACATGAAATAAAAATTTGGTTGCCATCAACTGATGTGAACCCAACAATCCTCTGGCCACCAATATATTTCTCGTTTTTATTTTTTGCGTTATTGGCACAAGTTGCATTAACGAAATATTCAATAAAACAACAAAAAACAAGGAAAAACAAGACAATATTTGCAACCAGTAAAATCTTGCAGCATCAACGCAAAACTGTAATTTTTCTTTTTTGTTGTTAAAAAACGAACTTTACAAAATTTTAAAAATTGCCATTTGCACTCAATAAGAACAGTAGCATCAGGCTACAAAATACCACAAGATCTCTACCCCTTTCGACCCTTTTTAATTTTAATAGCAGCCGTTTGTAACGGCAGCAGTTTCAACATCAGCATAACAATCAATGGATTTGAATGGCAGCAATTGTAACACACAACTTGTCCAGCGTTACAACCAGAACCATTCTGGCCACAAGCGCTGACCCAACTATATTGGATACCCACAAAAAATGCTTCAACAACCAACCATCACAACAAATACACAAACAATCATACACTTATCTTTAAACTAAAATTTCAATACTCGTTTGTGGGTGGGTGCATGACTGTTGTTGCAGTTGCAATGATTGAATAAAAACACTAAAAAAATGAAAAAAATTTATGAAAAAAAAATAAAAACAAAAAACAAATATCGAACAAAGTGCAGGCAATAAAAAATAATAAAATTTCACCAAAAATTTTTTAGCTAAAACAAGAGGTCGAAGCCATAAACTCAATCTATTATTTTGCAGTAGTCGTGTTGTTGTAGTTTTATAAATTCATTTTTATAGAAAAAAGAATATGACTGTGTTGTTCGTTTTTTGTTTTAAGATAAACTAATGCTGCCTGCCACTGCTGTTCCTGCAATATTGGTAGCGAATTTCATTTGGTGTTCTATAAAGTTGAGACAATTATGTTGGATAAGGCATTCATGCTAAATATACCAGTAAATTGTAAGTAAATAATTAAAGCAACAACAAATAAAAGATAAGTTGTGTTAATATGTTAAAAATTGCGTCGTTATGACAAAATCATTATTATTATTACGATAATCCTCAAGTGTATGCGAACACACCGTTACATCCAGCAGAACTGATTACTTGGTGCTGCATGAACGCTTAGGGAATATAAGCGGCAACAGGAAATACCAGGTAATATAACCAAGCAAAAGCACTTAGCTCTTGATTAGAATCCTCAAGATCGTTAGGTGCCCTTGTGGGCTAGTAGGTAGTCTACTACCTTGTAAATATGGGGGTTGTGGGTTCGATTCCCAACGAAGACCTTGGTTTTTCTTCACTACAAAAAAAATTAACTGTCGGTGGGGCTGCTCAGCGATGAAGGCATAGTCACTGGTCGCTGTGCTGTCTTATACGGCAGTTAATTTCCGACTATTCTTCTACTTTCACCACCGGTTTCGTCTCTTCTCTATCCCTTTTCTAAAGAATGTAGCATGGTACTTGAATAAATAGGCATTGTTGCCTGAAGTGCTACTTCTCTAAAAAAAAAAAAAAAGTTGACAAAAAATTCGTTCAAAAGAACGGAAAACAAGCCTATAATAACTTTATTATATTTTGCGGGGAACCTTCTTTTATTTTAAGAAAACGGTTATCGATTGTTAGTTAAAGTTTACGCTACAAATGCACCAACTCACAAAACTTGATAACTATGGTTTTCGCGATACAAAATTAATGTATCGACACAGAAGACATGGATAGACCTGGTCAACCAGAAAAATTTGAAGCACTACTCGATGAAAGTTGTTGTCAAATGCAAAAGGAGTTTGCAATATCATTGGCAGTCACAAAGCAGACTATTTCCATGGATACATTACGATAACATTAAGTGCAAAAATTCAAATATAAAGCCCGGCCAACTAGTCAAATCAACGCAGAAGTCGAATATATATTACACCAAGGCAATGAGTCCCAATGGTGGGGTCAGAATGGTATTGTTTTATTATGAGCAGGCGATCACAGGGGACCTGTACCGATTGATCAAAATATTCGATTAGATACGAGACCTTAAGCTTTTATCACTGCAATGCTCGGCCACATGTTTTTCGTGATAAGATTTACATCTGCACCTGGCTGTAAGCCTTAATCAAATGGTGGTCAAACCACTGGGACTGAAAAGCAACGCCATTCACGCCCTAGGAAGCCGAGGACTAATTCTAACTACCGGTCTTTCCTAGTTGCAATTTAAGCAGGGTTGCAAACCACTACTCCTTGCTGAAGAGCTGGAGACTATCCAACGCCTGGTCCAGAACACATGACTAGCATGCTCACTGTATCCGGATTATTCACCCTTTATTCTCAGTAAAGGTGAGATGATCCTGGCCCCTAAATCAAAATTCATGAGAGCTGCGGAACCACAACCACCACGATACTCCCAAAGGGCCTACCTCAATAATCGGACAGGGAATAGCTAAAAAGCTAAAGAACCAACAAGCTGAACTCTGGGGCTTCCTGATTCCAGATTACTCCAAAGGCGAGGTGATCCTGGCCCCCATAATCAAATTCATGCCGGGGTCCCCAAAACAACAACCGCCCGAAGGGCCAACCTCAATAATCAGTCAGAGAAACAGCTAAAATTGTAAAGAGACAATTAGCGGAACTCTTGGGCTTACTGATTCTCGTGGAGATAACGTGGAGCTTCTAGTTGCCAACCTGCTTGCCTTCAAGTGAATGGGCTCCCTTATACCCCCGCCGCACAGGTCTAGATTGTTAAGTAATCCATAAAAACCGATAAGCCTCCGGGAGGGGTTCGGGCACATGTTGAAAGAGCGGTATAAAGCTAGATGAAAAAATACTTGATGGGAAGTTTTGGCTCACTTGCCTTATAGCCTAGAACTTGCCACCATTTCTTTCGATGAATATATAACAACCTTACTGCAATATACTTTACTTCACAACTTGGTATCAGAGACATCATGAATAGATTGACGCCTGAACAAAGTTCGTAAGTGCAAGAAATTGGACTAAAAAAACTAGACTTCCATTGACATCGATTTTCATAAGCGAATTTTGCTTAGCGATAAAACTCTAGTCTGTTTTAACGCATACGTCAAAGAGCAAAACTGCTGTACGTTGAGTAATAATATGCTGAGACACCTGACTGTTTGGTGTACTTTATGGGCTGGTGGAATCATTAGTCCGTATTTCTTTAAAAACTATGCTGGTCAGAGCGATAAAGTCCACGGTATAGAGTCATGATTACTGACTTTTTCTTTCATCAGTTGAACAACCATAGTGCGCATGAGTGGTTTCAACAAGACAACCAACAAAAATTGATTTCTTGAAAAAAAAGAACATTTGGTAACCGCATTGCTTTACGTTTCAGACCAGTATTAGCCTTCAAGATCATGCAACTTAACGTCACTTGACTATTTAATGCGGGAATATGCGAAGTCGCTAGTTTACGGCAAATAGGTGCCCCTGGAGGCTAATAGGTAGTGTACTGGGGGTCTGGGTTCGATTTCCAACAAATACCTTGGCTGTTTTCACTACAAATAATAAAAATTGACTGTCGGTGAGGGTGCTCAGTAATGAAGTTCATAGTCACTGGTCGATTTGCTGTCTTATGCCACAGTTAATTTCCGATACCATGGGCCTCCTAGAAATGAAAGCTGCCCTGGTAGGCTAGTAGGTGGTAGTATACTTAGTCTACCAATCTAGGGGTGGTTGTTTTCACTACAAAGCAAACAAAAAAGATCTTGAAGGCTTTGTAACTATCCTTCTACTGTCACCACCCGTCTTATGACTTCTTTATTTCTTTCCTAAAGAATGTAGCACGGTTGTGACTGAATAGGCATTGTTGCCTGAAGTGCTACTTTTCTTTAAAAAAAAAATAGCATTCGCTGCGTTATTGCCGATACACGGCGACAAATGTTGGAAAAGTTCTTTGAAAATTTAACCTCCAAATTAGATTGCATCCGAGCCAGCTGCCGCCGTAATATGCCCGAAGTCATATTCTATTTAAATTATAATGCCAGAAATTTATCCTTCAAATAAAGTTAATGTCTATTAATAAAATTCATCTGTGTTTTATTCCATTGCAAGATACTATATCTGTGCAAAAAGTACTTTCTTTTACAATTGCCTCCATTAAAATCATAGTTACTATTACACTAAACAAATAAGTCTATTTCTAGACTTCGCAGGCAGACAGTTCTTTTAATTAAAGATATCCGTATCATCGGAACTTTAATTTTACAAATTTAAAATATTTTCGATAGAAGTGCAATTAATAGTCGTCAATACCAAGACTCACAGATATTATTTGCAATTTTTTTTTGCCAAATTCTAAACAACATTTTTATAGATTTATTTTGTTTTTTTTTCATTTGTAGGAAACGCTACAAGCACTACATCAATTGCAATTGATGTAGAGGTATGCAGACATGGAATATATTGGAATGCATGAAAAAATGCAAAAAAGTAATAAAACAGATTAATTGACAAGAGTTTTAAATTAAAGGATTTATGAAGAATTTTTTACATGCAAAGCAAAATAAAAAAGATTAAAAAATATTTAAAAAAAACTGGCCTAAAATTAATAAAATCCTTAAAAATTTATATTTTTTTTTTTAATAAATACCTTTTTTCTTTTTTAAGATCTTTTTTATATATTTTTTCTTCTCAATATTTCGCTTTCCTTTGGAAAGCTTCTTCAGGAAAAAATTTTTATATTTTTGAAAACAAAAAAGTTATTAACAAATTGAAAAAATGTTTCAAAACATTTGACAAAAACATATAAAATATTTTTTCATACATACATACAAAAATTTTAAATTTTCAAATATTCAAACATACAAAAACAAGGAAACGGAAATAACAAATAACAAATTCTCCCTTATGAAATAATTATAACAAATTATGTGTCTTTTGAATTAAGTACCTATAATTCTGAGCTAAATTGTCTGTGTCTGTCTTGAAATTTATTCTCCTTACATTTGGTACATTAACAATTTCTAACATTTCCAACATATAACGTCTCTTGTAGTTTTTTTCTATATCTAATACTGATGTTTCATCAAACTTTGGATAATGATTATATTTCTTACAATGTGAAGATAAGGATGTCTTCTGTGTTGAAATATTCCTATATTTTTGGTCACACCTGTGACCAGCTAATCTCGTTTTAAGTTTATTTTTTGTTGTCCCAATATAAACTTTGGCACAGTTCAACTAGTCATTTCCTCCACATGGTATCCTGTATACTACATCAGATATTTCCATTTTTCCTATTTTATCCTTCATACTGCTAAATAATTTATTTAATGTGTTATGTGTTTTGTGTGCAATTATATATTTATCTGTGTCATATATTTTACACTTTCTTAATCTTTCTGATATTCCAGGAACATAAGTTAATTATTTATAATTTCTTGGCTCTGCCGTAGAATTTCCTAAATTATGCCTATAACTACCATATTGTCTAATTAATCTGTTACTTAATTCTACTGGAAAATCATTGTCGTTAAGTATATCTCTTATTGTATCCCTATCCTTCAAATGAAATTCTCTATCAATTATAGTCAATATTCTGTCTATCATATTTTTCGCTGTATTTATTATCATTTTCCTTGGATGTTTTGAATAAAAATTAATAATTCTTCCAGAAGATGTTGGTTTCTTATACCAATCAAATACTAACTTATTTTTCTTCCTTATTATCAATATATCTAAATATGGAAGTCTAGATTCTAATTCTCTTTCAATCGTAAATTTAATATCCGGATGGAAACTATTCAATTTTGACAAAATGTCATCCACTGCATCTTCTGAAGTTATACAAAATAAATCATCCACATATTTTGTGATTATCTTAGGTTTAATATGCATTTTACTAATACATGAATTTAGTAATTCCTCCATCACAATATCAGCTATAATGGGAGATGCTGGAGAGCCCATAGGGAGGCCCTCCTTCTGTTGATATATCCTATTATCAAAGTGAAAATACCTATTGTCTTCAATGCAAAACTTAAGAATACGTAAAAATAATTCCTTCTCAATATTCGTATTTTGTTCTATTATCTGCCATTTTTCCTCTATAATTCTCAAAGCTAAACCTACAGGAATACTTGGAAAAAGTGAAACTACATCAAATGAAAACAATCTATCATTATCTTGTATATTTATTCTCTTGGTTTTATCCTTAAATTCCAACGAATTTCTAATATTATATATTGATTGTCCTGTTATCACCTTAAGAATATTCGTTATATACTTGCACAGTCCATAGGCCGGGGAATTAATGTCAAAGGTTAAGTTAAAAAATTTAAACTAGAAAATAATAATAAAATTTAACATAAAATTATTATTAGCTCTCACTTTAAATGAAATTTCGTCTTTAAGACTTTAAGTATAATTTTTGTAAAGGTGTAGTTTCAGTTCGCTTCTCCCTTTTAATTTTTTAGATTAAAGAAAACATAAACGTTTAAATTTTATGCATAAATATAAAGATTTAATACCCATAAAATATGAATTTTCATGTTTTCACTTATTAATGCCACAAAATTTCTTCTCAACGAAACATTATGAATATAAATGTCTAAATTATATTTTCATATAGAATAGTTTTTGTTTATTAAGTTTGAAATTAATGTTTGTATTTGATTAAAATTCATTAAATTTCAAAAAAGTGTAACTAATCCGTAGCAACTGTCAGCACTTGAAAATATTTTCAATTAACCCCTTTACGAAAGACAACACACATCAGCATACGTGTGTGTATGCTTTTTATATGAACACCAAAAAAAAAAAACAAGTTTTATAAAGAACATTTTCAATGTTTTGGAGTTTTTCTTTTATAGAAAATTTAATAAAATCTAAAATATATAAACTCATACCTGCGCCGCCAAAAGTGGCATAAGAAAGCTACAAAATTATTATTAAATAGCGCGTGCGACAACATAATCAAACAAGATCTAAAGACACGTACAAACACGCACAATATATTGAAAATAATATCCGTCAGATACTTGGGAGTTAAATACACGTAGACAGAAACTGATACAAATAAATATTTGATGCGAGCATGATAAAATAAAAATATTTAAACAATTTGATAAAATGTAAAGAAAGTTGAAAAAGGTGAATTTGGACGGTTTCAGCCGACTTCCTAATTACACTAAACTGCAAGTCATGAAGGAAAAACGCTTTTGCAATGATATATTACTAGACTGCAGAGAGTAAGTTCTGAGGCATAAAACGCCAATATTTTACATAGCTAAGAGCTGGCATTTTACTATCTGAATATGACCTTTTACTATCAAATAACCTTTATTGCTGAAGTTTTTTTTTCTGTTTCCTTAAGCACAAAAGTACTTAAAATAGGCATTTTATCTCTCATTTGACTCTTAGGTAACCGCAGTAGAAAATTATTTGAATGCTAAAAGAGTAAACAGGTCTGCTTAGAACCGTATTGAAATGTCTTGACTTTTTAACAGGTTAAATAATGGATGGGCAAATATAAGGTTATGAAGTGACTTGTTTGTCAGACAATTAAATGTCAAGAGTTGAGCTGTCAATGTCATTTATTTAGTAAAAGGGTGAACAATTTTTAGCAGAGAACATTATACTCTTGAGCAAAGTATTTTAATTGTGAAAATTTACTAATAAAATATAGCACTTTGAAAAATTCGAGCAGTTTTTTTTTCGTAGTCAGGCTCCTTCTAAGACCACTGTGCATAATTTAATAGGTAAATTTGAGGATTACGGTATTGTTGCTGACAATAGAAAAACACAACAACGCTGGCCTAATAATGCAAACATAGCCGCTGTACAGTAAAGTGTTGAAAGGGCATCGCTAGAGGTACTTTGCGCAAGATTTTGCATAAAAATCTTCATCTTCACGCTTATAACTCATTCAAGTATTAAGCCAACCGACCTTTGTCTATCGCAAACGGTCGCGACTTGCCTGAACGAAAACACCGCATTTTTCAAAAAAAATATAGTTAGTAGTGATTCTCATGTCCAATTAGACAGTTATATAAACAACCAAAATTGTGGCTTACGGGGTTCACAAAATCCACAAACAGTATCGGGCTGTATTTTTTTTTTTTTTTTTGAATGGGCAAGAAAACGGCATCACCCTGAATTCTCCTCCGCGCTGTCAAACGATGATAACCATAATTGGCTATTTTTGACATTAGTTTTAGCAAAATGGCGCCATAAACTACACAGACACTTAAATAATTAATTTATTGTATGAGAATTGTTGCCGGTTGCATAGTTTCTAGACTGTTTGGTGTCGTTCATCGGCTAGTGAAATCATTAGTCAATATTTCTTTAAAAACGGTTCTGGTCAGAATAATGCAGTCAATGGTTAACATGATAGAGTCATGATTACTGACCTCTTCGTTCATTAATTAAACAATCATGATGTGCAGGAGCTGTGGTTTCAACAAGACCTCTAGGTGCTCCTGTAGGCTAGTAGGTAGTGTACTAGCTTGTCGGTATTGATATGATTTGATTTACATCTGCACCGACTAGGTAGTCATAATCAGATTGTGATCAAACCACTTTGAATGATTTGCAAACGTCATTCACGCCCTAGGAGGCCATCGAATACGTATATCCTCCGGTCACTCCTAGTAGCAATTTCGAAAGCCCGAAGTAGGCCGCAGCCTTCACTCCTTGCTAAAGAGTTGGAAACTTTCCAACTCCTGGTCCAGAACGCATGAAGCTTAATATAATTAAGAACACGACGGCATTTATACTCACTGGACCCGAACCATTCATTGTGTTCATTGTGACTGATCCGACCCACAAACTCTCACGAGGGCCTCGAAACCACAACCACCACGATACTCCTATATAGGGGCCAACCTCAATAATCAGCCAGAGAACAGTTAAATGTCTAAAGAGTCAAATAACGGAACTCTGCGGGTCACTGATTCCCTTGGAAATATAGTGGATTGTCCAGGTAACTCCTACTAGCCTTTGAGGGGCCTGGGCTCCTTTTTACCCCGCAAGACACCAGTCTAAGTAGGTTCCAAAAAGACTATCATGTGCTTCCGGGGGAGCTTGTCGGTATGGGGGTTGTGGGTTCGATTCTCAACGAAGACCTTGCTTTATTTTTTCACTCCAAAAATAAAAATTGACTGTCGGTGGGGCTGCTCAGCGATGAAGGCATAGCCACTGGTCGCTGTGCTGTTTATACGGCAGTTAATTTCCGACTATCCTTCTACTTTCACTACCTGTTTCATCTCTTCTCTATGCCTTTCCTAACTAAATAGACATTGTTGGTGCTACTTCTCTGTAAAAAAAGAAAAAAAAGACGACCATACATGTCAACAAACAACACTTAATTAAAAAAAATTGATAGCCACACAAGCAATAAGTTTGCCTAGATATAACAGTCTCAACATAAACTTAAAAATCATCACTATTCAAAATTTGGCAAATTTGATTATTGACGTATCCATTCCAATGAAAATAAGCTTTATTGTTAAACATAAATTTAAAACAATCGCGATCAATGACAGAGCTGTTCCCCCGTGGTGCCAGTTGGTAAATCACTTTTCGGACTTCGGGGGCCCTATTCTTCCGGTCTTAGGCTATTGCTATCTTACGCAACTGTTGCCGTCTTTTACATCAATATGCGAAGGTATTTTCCAGGACTACGTACCTGCAGGGGAGCGTAATTTGTTTGGCAGTTAGCCTTAATCAGATGGTGGTCAAACTACTTTGAATGATTTTAAAATAAACGCCATAGGCGCCCTAGGAAGCCGAAGACTAATTCTAGCAATAGGTCTTTCCTAGTTGCAACTTTAGGGAATCCAGAGCAGGGCTGCAAACCACCACTCCTTGCTGAAGAGCTGGAGACCATCCAACTCCTGTCCCGAACACATGTCTAGCATGCTCACTGGATCTAGGAACATTCCACCAGGTAGGTGTTATTAAAGGTAAAATGAACCTGGCCACCATATAAAACTGAACTGTCTGTTATGGGGCCGCGAAACCACAACCACCACGATACTCCCGAAGGGCCAATCTCAATAATCAGTCAGAGAAACAGCTAAATGCCTAAAGAGACAAATAGCGTAAACTCTGCGGGCTACTGATTCCCGTGGAAATAACGTGGAGTTCCCAGTTGACCCCTGCTGCCTTCAGGGGATTGGACTCTCTTTTTCCCCCAGTTGCACAGGTCTAGATAGTCAAGTATTCTATAAAGACCGATAAATGTGCCCCCGGGGGAATTCGTAATTTGTACAGAGAGTGTGATTTGTTTTACATCCGCGCCTGGCTATGTAGCCCTAATCAGATAGTGGACAAACCACTATACATAATTTGGAACGTCATGCTCGTCCTAGATAGCCGAAGACATAATTCTAAGCAACAGAACCACCTAGTTGCAACTTTAATGATTTTAGTGCAGGTCTGCAAACTTTCTAACTCCTGTCCAGAACACATGTCAAGCATGCTCACAAGACTGGATTATTCACTTTGCGTGTCATTATCAGTGAGATGATCCTGGCCACCATAATTTTCATTATACCCTTATGGGGCCGCAAAACCACAACCACCACGATACTCCCATATAGAGGCCAACCTCAATGATCAGTCAGAGAACTATTAAATGTCTAAAGAGACAAATAATGAACTCTGCTGGTTCACTGATCCCCGCGGAAATAAAGTAAAGCTTCCAGTTGACTCAGGGGACTGGGCTCCCTTTTTCCCCAGTTGTACTGTGTCCAGATAGTGGAATTCTATAAAACCATATTCATGTGCCCCCGGGGGGAGTGACACATAATTTGTACAATTTACAAGCGTTGTTCAGGCGTTATTTTATTCATGTTGAAATGGAAAACTAAATGTAAATCACTAGACAGCTTACAAAGTGGCCGCCAGTATAAAAAAGTGTTGCCAACTTAAAGTTTTGTATCATCCAGCTTTACAAGGTTTTCAATAAAAACCTATGGTTAAGAAAACTTCTGTCTTATGCTGTCTCATAATTTACACAGAGATTTTGTTTGCGTTCTCATGCATTCAATCTTCATATGATCTCGCTATGTTCTATTCAGATACTTGCTTGCATGCCAGCTTTCAATCTAATTTGTAACGCTGAAGGGTTTAAGATCGATGTAATTTTTCAAACTATTCTTGTCGTTTTCCTTTGCTTTTGTGCTATTTTGCAATCGATGATACGACAGGAATAATTAAAATTAAACTATTTTTTTTTATAATCAAGAAAATGATGCTAAAACTCTATTGCACTTTACCCTCAAAATAAGACACTTTATGGAGGTGTTATTAAATACGTACTTTTAAACATGTCAAACTATGTTAAGAAATATAAAATATCACGAATATTGCTTTGTAGCAAATCAATCAAAATACATACTTGTTCCGTAAGTAGGGTGTTATAGGAATAACTTCCTCAAATTTCTTTACAACATTTAAACACTCAACACAATTAGGTAAACATATGGTAACTTTATATTTTCAACTTATGAAGGCATGAAGTCTTGTTGTTTGCTTGTAATATTTATTTACAAATATTACAAAAAGGATGGTACAAACTCCCCTCCCCCTTCAAAATATTGCTTTGGCAATCTTGACAACCACCTACAATTCAATTTTTTTGTTTTCGTGTTTTAATTTTGAAGGTATTGTTACTACACGCTTGAACTATGAGAGCAGATATTGAGTCATGTGTTTGGTAGAAATCATTTTATGTTGCATGGAGCAACAAATATTCCAACGCACATGATATGACAACTATAGTGTTAAATTTGACACACTTATGGTTGTGTGTCTGTTGATCGGCCTGTTTATTGCGATATATGTGTGCGTGTGTGTATTATTTTTTAAGTGCGGGTGGCACATTTATGTCATTTTATACATAACTCGGTGTCACTTCATCGTTTTCTTACACAATTTCATTTCAATTTTTTTTTTCATTCTTCATAACATTAATTTTGTTCTCTAATCCTCAGCGTTTTAAATAAAATGTCTTGTTTGGAGTTTTAGGGGAAAATTTTATGAAAATTTTTCAGCTATTTAACACTAGTCACGAGCCAAATGAAATACACAATCTAGCAACCAGCCAGCCTTCTTGCTGCTTATAGAAAACGTTGGCGTTATAGTTTATTAATGCTTTAATGACTTAATTTTTTTAAATTTTAAGCTGGAGGGGATTGTTAAGCAATTAACAATTTTACTTTTATGCTGCGGGTCATTGACAATGAAAACAAATTGTTTGTTATTAAATGATATTTGGGGATTATAAAAAGTTAAGAGGTTGTTCAATTTTTTTTTTTGTTTTATCTTAAAGGGATACACTTAAAATTCTATTAATGTTGTTTTATATATTTGAAAAGCTTAAAGTGGATTTCCATATTAATAGTTTTACATTAAAAAAAAAAGTTAATCCACTATTTTAACCATTTAACATAAAGTTACAGTTTAAGGCTCTTAATTTTATTTATTTGCTGCTTTAATTATCCCAGATGCTCAATAACTTAAACGCAAGAAAACAATTTTAGTATCTTCATTAAAAATATGAAATAATTTTATTAGACTTTTTATTAGGATACTTAACTTTGGCAGCAGCCCACTATTTATATCAAGTGCTTTCAGAGCCGGGTAGAAAATACCAAAGGATTTAGTCTTAAACTTTGCTCTTTTTTACGGCTATGCTCAAAATATTATTACACGATTGAGTGTTCAAGAAGCTATTGGGTGATTCATTTCGAGGTTCCCTAATTTTTTAAAGAAAACTAAACACAGACAATTCAAATTTAATGCGAAATATTTATTATCATTTGAAAGCACATTCTTTGACATTTATTTGCTGAAAATTATGTCTTTCAAATGTTGGCCGCGGCTACGTTTCAGATGGTCCATCCATTGGGTACAATTTTCGATGACTCGTTCGAGCATTTCGAGTGGTAACTGGCGAATGACGCGCGTGATTTTGTGCTCCAAGATCTGAATCGAAGCGTCATTATCCGCATAAACTTTAGACTTTACAGATGCCCACAGGAAAAAGTCTAACGGTGTGATATAACACGATCTTCGTGGTCAATCGACCTGCCCAAAATGTGAAATTATTTGCTCACCGAAGTGTTCTCTCAATTAATCAATTGATTGATGCGATGTGTGGGAAGTGGCGTCGCTTTGTTGAAACCAAATGACGCCGAGTTCACGAGCTTCAATTTCAGGCACCAAATAGTCGGTTATCATGGCACGGTAACGGTTACGTTCTCGCCGGCAATATGTTTGAAGAAATATGGACCCATGATTCCACCGGCCCACAAACCAAACTTAAGCGTTGTTTGTTTCTGGATGAAGTGACAGCTCTTTAGGTTGCTTTTCGTCCCAAATCCGGCAATTTTGCTTGTTTACATACTCACTGAGTTAGTAACAGACCTCATTGCTAAACAAAATTTGCTTCGCAAACGTCGGATTTGCTTGAACGAAGCCATGTCGCTTGGGAAGATCGAGCGGCTTCAGTTCTTGCACAAGTTATATTTTATATGCTTTCAAATGCATCAAATCGTTCCATACATTAGTCCGAGTTGCTGCTAACGGCTCCGAATAGGCTCTCAACGGTCTGCGTGTACACTCTTAGCGACGGCCGCTATATTTTCTTCACTGCGTGCTGGACATAGTCTATTCGGCCGAATATTATTGGATAATAAATGCTGGGTCTCAAAATGGTGTTGCGAATAGTATGCTCAGTAGGCCGATTGCGTTGACCATAAGTTGAGTGAAGTTTACGAAGCACATTCTTCACAGAACATAAATTTTCGTAATAAAGTTGAACGATTTGTAAACGTTATTCACGCTTAAGTCTTCGCAGCACTAAACAAAAATAAAATGACAGCATGACACGGCTCACACGTGATCTGTCAAAAAAAGGCTATTGAAAAAAGTATCTCTACTTGAATCACACTGTATTATCAACATTTATACTGCAAAGCCCATATCAATTCTCATGACGTTTGCGTGTACATAATGGTCCACTTCATATCTCATATCTCCCTAAATGAGATTTGAGAATGTGTCGGGTGCAAACAGTTGTGTGGAAAAGTCTTGGTCTACACCCAACTAAGATTTGGAAGATTGCAGAACTCAAAGTTACTAGACCATCATATGCGTCGTTCTTTAATCGATTGGTTTCTAGACCAGTCGCAAACAGAGAAATTACGACTTATATAACTTTTCTATACTAAAACTGACGAAATTTTTCTATTGAGAAATTTTTGACTAATGAAAATTTCCAATAAAAATTTGTGACTAATGAAAATTTCCTATGAAAATATTACGACAGATGCTGGACTGGTGAAATTCCTGTTTAAAAATTATTACTGATAATATTTTTTAAAGAAAAATTTTTTCTTGAAAAATTATGAAAGATGCCATTTGCCTTAAAAGTCAGTTAATTTTAAAGCTCTGGAATATTTCCTACGTGACAGGAAGTGATACAGGTTAACGTCAGCATCTGGCCGTATTGGCCCTAACAACTGGATGACTGCAACACGTCTACCAACGCCTCTGAGGCGTGTAACTACTCCCAGGTGGTGTCTTTAGAAACAATGCAAGCAGGGCCGTGCCTCCACTCTTTGCTCAAGAGCCGAAGACTGTCTAAACACCCGCCGCACCATTGGCGATATTCTGTTGGGAATGCAAGAGCACATCGGATAGGAAAAAACCACACCTTTCTGCTGTTTGAGTTTAAACCACAGCTACTACGATACTACCCGAAGGTCCTCATCAATAACTGGAGCAGGACCGTAGCTCTGCAGACTACTGATTCTCATGGTAGCATGTGGTGTCACTGGTCCGACTGCGAAGATCGCCACCTCCCATTTCAGGCTTCTGATTACCAAAGCGATTATTGCCGCTTTTTAGCCGCAGAGTCTTTTTTGTGTTACATTGTTTAGAAAAGGGATAGTGAAGAGATAGGGCAAGTGGTGAAAGCAGAAGGATAGTTACATAACCTTCGAAAGCTCTTATTTTTGTAGTGAAAACAACCACCCCTAGATTGGTAGGCTAAGTACACTACCTACTAGTCTATCATTTCTAGAAGGCCCATGTTATCGGAAATAAATTGTCGTATAAGACAGCACAGTGACCAGTGAATATGCCTTCTTCACTGACCAGCCCCACCGTCAGTCAATTTTTATTTTTTGTAGTGAAAACAGCCAAGGTAATTATTGGGAATCGAACCCACAACACCCAGAATGATAAGCTAGTACACTACCTATTAGCCTACAGGGGCACCAGGGTCTACAATGCCAGGAATTAAATTTGATCACAAATACTGCAAAACATGTTCAGCATGTTCATGTTCAGCGTGGCTCCTTCAATTTAAGTATTTTGGTTCTCCAAATTATATTTTTTTCGATTGAATGTTCAATCAATTACATTACAAACTCCCTGTACAAATAATATAAAGAATGTTACAAAAGTTTTCGAGGACATTATTACAAATAAAATATGCTAAATGATACAACAGCGAATTCTTTTTTATTTTGCTGCAACTGTTTGTCTCTCTCTCTCTCTTTCTATCTCTCTGTTTCTATTTCTTTCTTCAACATTTTTGTTGTATTCTTAACTCACCTAAACTTTGCAGAACTTTTGATATTTTATTTGAATTTTGTTTCTTTTTTTTCCGTTGTTCTCTAGAAAGCCAATTTTTGTTGGCCAAACTTAAGAGGGTGTAAGTGTGGCCATATTTTGTTGGCAATTTAAACAACACAATTATTGGCATTAACAACAAAAATACTTTTACTTTGAAACATACTTTTCCCAACAACTTATTTCAACATCCCAAACATGCAGCATCCAATTTAATCCTTGTTACACGAAAATAAATCAGAGAGTTTTATGAGTTTTTGGTTGTTTTAGGCAACAAACAAAATAAAAAATGCATTCTATTAATTTATATGAAATTCATTATCTAACAGGAAACAAACAAGTTAACAAGGTGCCGTTTGTATTCTAACGCGGTCCATTTTTATTTAAGCAGCTTTTGCGTTTTATTTTTTTTTTTGCTGAAATTTATATTAAATGTCCTTTGGCTGTTGGAGTGTTTCTAAGTGTATAGCAACATAATTGGGCGTGTAACGAAACTAATTGAGTTTTAATGTTAATGACAAAAAGGTTGCTGTACAGACATTTTTCATATTTGTACGAATATTTTGTGTTTTTTGTCATAAAACTTTTATCCCAATTTAGCCGCTGGTCATTTTGAACGCCCTTAATCTATTTTAGGTTTTACTTTATACAGCACTTGTGTTAACTGGTCTTAATTTTTCTTGTTTTTTGAATTCAACTCAACTCTGTTAAATCAATTAATTTCACATGTTTGTTAGTCATGTTAATATCCTGCCCGATAATGAATTTATATATGTGTTTCTAAAAGGTTATTTTGTATTCAAAATAAATAAGTAAATAAACGACATGTTGGCTATTTTTTTTGTTGTTTTTTGTGTAATGGCAGTTATGTGATGTTGCAACAAGTTGATGTGACAGTTTAATTGTCAATGGATTGGTTGAGTGGAATCACAGAAATCAATTTACACTTTCAAATAATCAAGTTTTATTAAGAGAACTTAAATTTATATTAATATCCTGCTTAAGAAGTTTTCTAAGGAAATATATTGTTAGCTGTGTTGATTGGTAATGTTAGATTGATTAGGTCAGCACATTAGTCGATGAATACTATCGAATAATCTGATCCTTTGTATGCTGTAATTCAAAACATGTGCAAAATTATGCAGCCTTGGACTGCCAACTAGATTGTTCACTTCAGAGAAAGTACCGGGCAGTTTTCTGGTTTATGCGCCAAGAAAAAGACCAAAATGGTCTTAAAGTGTCTCCGTTAGGGTTGGAATTCTCCTGCAGTCATGCTATGGACAGGAGAGACAGAGAAATTAATTATTGCGGTCCGCAATAATTCACGTTTAGAGTTGGACTTGCCGTATTTACGAAGGAATTCGGTTAAGTAATAAGCCTCTTGATTTTTTAGAGTTCCATATTGCAAAAATTCGTCTAGAAACATCCGGTATTCACTAATCAGTTTAAATGTCGAGTAGACAGTTGATAGGAAAATGAACCAGTTTTGCTGTCGTCACATACCCAAAAATCAGATTTAACTAACATATAACGATTTTACGAGAATTTTACGAAAAACTATAGTTTGACCAAAAGAATGTAAATTCCATAAAAGTCGAAATGTCAAAAAAAAATTCTAGATTGTCAAAAATCTAAATTTGAATTTTACCAAAGATTGTTTTTGTAATTAAAAATGAAATTAAAGTTCATAAAATCAGTTTTAAACTAGTTTCACTAAATAATTATGTTTTCAATAAAATTAACAAAAAAAAATATTGCAATAAAAAATTGAATTTAAAAATTATTAGAATTAAATAAATGAACTTAATTAAATTTCATTGAGCTCGAAACTTCAGAAAACACCCCTTGACTCCCGAAAAATCCCAATCTTACTAAAGGATCAAACGTATTACATTTTTACCAACATTTTATTAACAACTTTTTATTTAAACGAAAACCGACAACTTTAAAACAAGTTCGGGATAACTTAAAATTTTCCTTAAAAATTCTCACCCGAAAGTGGGACAAAAAAATTGGGTTTTTAAAGGGTGTTCTTTAAATAAAGGTAACCTTTGAAATGGAATAAAATAAAGATGAATTATTGTAATTGACATGAAATGTGCTTTATTCTGTCGTATGATTATCAAAGCTGGCTTGGATTTAGTCTGATCTGGAAGTCCAATTTCCCAACATCTGTGGCCTCCAAACGATCCAGCCTTTCGGCGTAAACCAACGACTTCATCAATCCCCACAGAATATTGTCTATTGGCGTTAAATCACACATTCTTAAAGGCCAACTAAAGTTACCAAATGTTTCCTTCAGTAAATCAATTTCTCGAGTCATATGTCATGTTGAGAACAGCTTGTTGAAACTATAGTTCCTGCTTATTATGGTTGTTCAATTGACAAACTAAAGGCTTAGTAATCATGGCTCTGTAGCAGTCACCTTTGATGGACCTATGATTCCACTAGTCCATAAAGCACACCAAACAGTCAGTTTTTTTGGATGCAACGGAGTCTCCACTTCAAATGTGGCAATTTTGTTTGTGTTGCTTGTTTACGAAAATGAGGATCAAGGGCAAAGGTGTTTTTAGCCCAAGTTGCACAATTTGTTCGCTGTTTAGTATATTCATGTTGGGAGGCCAAACCAAGCAAACATAAAAAACTAGATAGCTGACAAAATGGCTCCAAGTTAAAAAAGTATTGCCAACTTAAAATTCTATATGTACTTCCAAAAAAAAAGAATTGACAATAAAATTGTACCAGAGAAGTTGAAAATCGTAATTTTAAAGCTGTAAATAAAAGGTGTTTTTTTAAGCTAGATAGAACTTTAAATTGTAAAAAGTAACACAAAAAATGAAATTTTGATGAAACTTTTTTTTTTATTTGTTTCAGTATACTCTGACAAATCATCATGAATAGACTCTCGCTTGAACAACGCTACGAAATTATCCAAATTTACTTTGAAAATCAGTCGTCGATTCGCGCAACTTATAGACGACTTCGTCATTTTTATGGCATACATAATCGTGCATCTGAACAAGCCATTCGTCGAACTGTCGATAGATTTCGTACCACATACTCTCTAGAGGATGCAATAACACCAACACGTCGAAGGAATGTGCGTACTGAAGAGAATATCGCCGCTGTAAACGAAAGTGTGGAAGAAGATCCAAATTTATCAATTCGTCGTCGGTCGCAGGAATTGGGGCTCTGTCCGTCCACTACGTGGAAAATTTTGCGCAAAGATCTCAGCCTACACCCGTATAAGATCCAGCTGGTGCAGGAATTGAAGCCACGAGACCATTATATGCGTCGTTCTTTCGCCGATTGGGCTCTAGAGCAGTTAGCAGCTGACCCGTTGTTTTATCGCAAAATTGTGTTCAGCGCATTTTTGGCTTAACGGGTTTGTTAATAAGCAAAATTGCCGCATATGGAGTGAGACCAATCCACAACAGACGCTACAGACTCCATTACATCCAGAAAAATGCACCGTTTGGTGCGGTTTTCACGCTGGTGGCATCATCGGACCTTATTTCTTTAAAAATGAGGCCGGAGCTCGAGTTACGGTCAATGGAGATCGTTACCGCACCATGATCAATGATTTTTTGTTTGAAAATATGGATGACATTGATCCGGACGAGATGTGGTTTCAACAGGATGGCGCTACGTGCCATACAGCGAACGCTGTATCGACTTATTGAAATCAAAATTTGGCGATAAGTTGATTTCGAGAAATGGACCTGTCAATTGGCCTCCAAGGTCGTGCGATTTGACACCACTCGACTATTTCCTGTGGGGCTACGTGAAGTCACTGGTTTATGCTGATAAACCAGCAACAATTGACGCCTTGGAGGACAGCATTGTTCGTGTTATTCGTGACATACGCCCAGCAGTGCTCGAAAAAGTGGCCCAAAATTGGACGTCCAGAATGCGCTTCGTCAAGAACAGCCGCGGTGCCCATATGCCCGAAATCATTTTCAAATGTTAATGTCACGTATTGATCCTTCGAATAAAAAAGAAATTTTGATTACAATTTAATTTTTTGTGTTATTTTTTACAATTTCAAGTTCTATCGGGCTTAAAAAAACACCCTTTATTTGTTTTAAATTTGAAAACATAAATTAGGAATCACCAACGTAACACTACAATATTTCACATAACTACATAAGATTTGGTAGGTTGAATATAGGACTCTTCCTTATATTGCACTTTTTTTTTGCTCCATTCGTGTACACGTAGAGAAAAGATGGTTGATTCGCTTAAAGCCCAAAATAGGAGAACTATAATTAATGTTATACGAAATAACTGATATATAAGTCAAAATTTTAACATGGCCAAAGTTAAGTTCCATAGTAATTTTTCACTTCCTGTAAAAGCCAACGATACAAAGGTTTGTTAAGGGAAAGTCAGTTAAATATTTAAGCTGATTTACTATCATTTTCCAATGCCTTACCTACTGATGCCTACTTATTTAGGCTTATTGAATGAATCAAGCAGTGTTTTTGTCAATTTCCTTTTCTCTGTGTAAAGAACACGAACAAACTAACTGAAAGTAAGTAAAATTATGATAAACAAAGAAGCCTTGGTTTAAATATCATCCCAGTACGTTATATGTATAACGCTGCAATATATTAAAATTGTTTAAATCTAATTATTTTAAAATTTAAATAAAACATTTAAATATTTCAACGATAACTGTTCTAAACCTTTAATTTACTCACAAGTTGTCAAGGTTACAAAACATAAAAATAAAAAGTCATGCAACTCAAAATTATATTTACCTGTTTGCCACAAATCTCACTGAGAAACTAGTTCTACTTCCTGTGAAAGTGGGCTATAACAACAAATTAAGACCAGTTATTGCAATAAATACAAATTATAACAGAAATAAGTAAAATGATTTAAAATTTCACAGAATTAAAAGCAGCACATAATAAATATTATTTAAACTGATTAAATTTGAATGATCTACCATACGGGGTCTTGTATTATGATATCAGTAAAATCCTTCTACGAAATGCCTTTGTTTTCAAATTGCAACAATGTAACGTAACAATTGCCCACAAAATCCTTTTCTTTCCTAAGTTTAAATTATATAAATTTTTCCAAATTCATAATATTACGCTTAATCCTGAGACAATACTAACAATTATATTTCTAAGTAACGGACTTCTAGTAAAATGCATTATCCTAGCAAGGCAACAGTTATGCTCAACAATAGAAAAGAGAAAAGAAAAGTAGAGCAAAGCCAGCCAGTTTTATTAGCGGTCATTTAAATAAGAGCAATAAAATTTTTAGTTGAACAAACTAAAGATAACAATGCATATATGTGTGTGTGTATTGCATCCTTTTTATGTTTCAAATATTAACTCTGCTTTAGGCATTATAAAATAGGCCAAATTGACCTAAATCTACTACTAAGACTTTTGATTGTTGCACGTTCTGTTATACAACCTTGTTTAATCCTTAAAGATTTGGGCAAAAATAAGGCTTAATGTTTGTTCGTTTGCGTTTAACTCAATACTCAACACTGCATAATAATAATTAAAAACAAAAGCGTGCAAAAAGGACTAAATTCCAAGTTACTGTCTTTAAAACTCAGCGGTATATTTCATTGCTGCTGTTTTCTATAAACAAAATGTGTTTTTCATTGCTGTTGTTGTACGTATTGTTGTTTTAGTGTTGACATTTTATGATGCAATTAAAATCAGAGCATTTACAAGGATTAAAAGCACGCGGGGTTTGTTGCACTTATACACACTATCAAACACACCTACACTCACACTGATTTGTAGTGTTTACATGTATGAACGGATAGACTTCCTAGTATGTTAGTGTTCTGTGCTGTTATTTGCATAAGGATTTATTTTAGCTATTGTTGTATAAGGTTACGCATGTTTATTGTCCACTTTTCTTCTGCTTCAATCACGCTTTCATATATATTTTTGTGTTTAATAATTCCCATATTGATTTTACATTTTCGTTTTCGTATTTACTAATTTTAATTTTGTTCCCATTTACTAACACGACAAAAGCATAGCCAGTTCAATGTTTACTTAACTGTAAGGATTATGACATTGAAGGTTCTGAAACAATACATTTGTTGACCCAGTGTATAGGTTTGTTGTAAATTTAAAGTTTTACATTTACGAAAATGAAAGAAATTTTTGCGGGAAGATCCTTACCATTATATTGTATAATAATAATAATAATAATAATAATAATAATAATAATAATAATAATAATAATAATAATAATAATAATAATAATAATAATAATAATAATAATAATAATAATAATAATAAAAATTGTAAAAATAAATAAGTTTGGCCAACAGATTCTAATAGTGCAAACCAAAATAAAATACACGTGTATCGATATTTTAAAAACTGACGTCTAAGTCTGAACCAGATTAGGTAGAGAAAATAAAGGTTGTGATATGGTTACAGAAACCATACTACGGTCTTTGTAAAAATATATATCGTTACGATGAGCATATCATAATTTTTTTTTTCAATTACGAACAAACAATTTTTGTGTCTACAATTATTTGTAACTCTTTCTCTCTTCTCAGTACCTTCTAGCAAATCAGTGAGATGTTTTTATCAGAAGAAAGCGAAAGGGAATGAAGGTAATAAAAATAATCCAAATTCATTTTTAATATTATTTTTCTTTTTTTTTTAAAGTCAAGTACCGTGCTACATTCCTTAGTAAAGGGATAGAGAAGAGAAGAGACAGATGGTGAAAGTAGAAGAATAGTTACGGATATTTACTGTCGTATAGGATGTTATAGTGACCAGTGACCATAACTTCATCACTGAGCAGCCCCACCGAAAGTCAGTTTTTATTTTGTAGTGAAAAAAACCAAGGTCCTTTGTTGGAAATCAAAGCCACAACACCCAGTCTGATGAGCTAGTATACTACCTACTAGTCTACAGGGGTACCTTTTTATTATATTAAAATATGATATCCTCATACTCTAAAAATGTTTATGCTTAAATTTCGAAAACGTTAGTGTTATGGAACGCAATAATATTAATAAAGTAGCCACATTATTATTGTTATATTAAAAAACATATGGTTCAGGTTATCCTAATCTATTGAATGTTGTTTACAGAGATGACGAACTTAGATGGCAATACTTTTTTAACTGGGGGCCATTTTATCAGCTGTCAAGTGATTTATGTTTACTTTGGTTTGATAAATAGGCTGACGCCTAAAAAACGGGTCCAAATTGTGCGTATTGTGCCGAAATTTTATTTAGCCACAAAACTTACTTTTGTTTGAATGGATACATGTCAGTTAATCTAGCTGTCATATTTGGAGTTTTAATAGTCCTCAAGTATATTTTAAGACTTTACATCCAGAAAAACTAAAAACTGGTCAGAACGCTATAGAAAATGGTAAACGCTATAGAGCCATAATTATTGACTATTGCGTTCATCAAATGAAAGACCACGATTTTCAGGATTTTCAGTTAAGTCATGTTGACTTAACATGTCACACAGCTCACACCACAATTGATTTCCTGAAGGAAACGCTTTGTTGCGCTTACTTTTACGTTCCTAACCCATGAATTGGTCTAGATCGTACGATTTAACGTCGCTATACTATTTTCTTCGCCAATATTTACAGTCACTAGCCTACGATGATAAGCCCGAAATGACTGACCTCATGGATAACATCACATGTCGTATTTTGATCCCCCCTGGGGGCATATTTATATATGTTGATGGATTTTCACCGTTACTACATGTGTCACCGGGGAAAAAGGGAGCCCAGTGCCCTGAAGGCTAGCAGGGAATCAATTGAAACTCCACGTTGTTTCCATGGGAATTTAGCCTTTTAGCTCTTCTCTGCCTGATTATTGAGGTTGGCTCTTCGGAAGCATCGTGGTGGTTGTGGTTCCGCGGACCTCATGAATTTGATTAAGGAGCCAGGATCATCTCACCTCTACTGACAACATTGGGTGAATGATCCGGATCCAGTGAGCATGCTTGTCATGTGTTTTCCAACTGCTGGTCCAGTTGAGCAAGAAGTGGGGTTTGGCGGCCCTTCTCCGAAACCTTTGAAATTGCTACTAAGAATAACCTGTTGCTAGAATTATGTCTTCGACTACCTAAGGTGCGAGCGCACGCTCACATCGCCCAGTGGTTTGACCAACGTCGACTTATGGCATACACACGCTAGGTACCGACGTAAATCTTACCATGCATGTCGTATTTTTATATATACGGCCACAAATTTTAGAAAAAGTCATCGAAAATTTAACCTTAGGATTGGCGTTAGTATGCCAAAAGCTGGTCCAGTTGAGCAAGAAGTGGGGTTTGGCGGCCCTTCTCCGAAACCTTTGTAATTGCTACTAAGAATAACCTGTTGCTAGAATTATGTCTTCGACTACCTAAGGTGCGAGCGCACGCTCACATCGCCCAGTGGTTTGACCACCGTCGACTTATGGCATACACACGCTAGGTACCGACGTAAATCTTACCATGCATGTCGTATTTTTATACATACGGCCACAAATTTTAGAAAAAGTCATCGAAAATTTAACCTTAGGATTGGCGTTAGTATGCCAAAAGCTAAATTTTAATTACACCATGACACTTTAAGAAAATTCATGGTTTTTTTGTTCCATTTTAAAGTTCTATACCTCTATAAAAAATAGCTTTTACAACCGACATATTAAAATCGACTTATATGGTTGTAGTTAAATCATATTAGTGATGGGAAATATAATATTGCTGTCGCTGCAACCATTTTTTTTTGATCAAGTAAAATGAAAATATTTATTTAATTATTATATTATAATAAAATAATTTATAATATTATATTGAATGTAATGTAAGAATAAAAATATGATTCCAATATGATAATAAATTATTATATTATGATTAAATATAAAACTAAAATGCAACTTAAAATTTAAGTTGAAATAAATTCTTTTGTTTCATTAGCTTTAATTCTATTATAAATTTGATTTTTCAATACCAGCAAGGCTATTCGGATATCAGTTTATAGTCATAGCTGAAATAATTTAACCTTGACTTAACAGGCTCTCGTCTGTCATAATGTCATAAAAGGCTGTGGTGTTAATAATGACAGAGATATATAAAAGAGAGAGGGACACTTTGTTTATATATTAATCTTATATATTAAAGTTTTTGTCATATTAATAATCTCATGTTTCCCTTCTGCCACAGTTGAGTTTATTCCAACAAAATATCCAACGCCGTCCCAGTGTGATATTAATATTTAAGAAGTGGTCACAAAGATATCGCTAATTTTGGTATTGATTAAAATGTGATAAATTACTACAAGTAACTCTAAAGTACTCCTTTTTATAGTATGAATCTAGCAAAACGTTGGTACCCAATAACTTACTGTTGGAATCACCAAGAACACACGTGTCTAGGAACCAACAGCAAGAAATCGCAAGTATTTTTTCTTTAAACTTTAAGACGATTGAACAGCACGGAAGACAAGTTGGGACATATATATTTACATAAAGTACTAATTTTTAGTTGCAACAGATAAACTGGCCAAAATATAGTATTCATTTTCTTTCGTCATTATGATCAGTATAAAAATCGTTTGATTTCTCTTTAATTATAGAATGATTGATTTTGATTATCAATTATTTTATTTTATTTTATGCTTTAAAAAAGGATTTTCAGCTTCCTCTTGTCATAGAAAAAATTTTGTTGTTACGAACTCAAAAAAAAACCAAATTATCACAATTCTTCACTTTTATGTAAAACATTTTTCTTTGTTTCTCTGCCAATAAATATTTCTGTAATTTAACAACATTCTTGCATGCATCACAATATTCTACTTTGTCATCCTCCCACGAACATACAATCAAAATTATAGACATTTTATATCTCCCATCTACAGCTACAGATGGGAAAAATGACTGCAAAAACAAAAAGAAAAAAACAAAAAAAAAAAAAAAGAAAATTCAGCAGAAAAATAATAAAAGCAAAAAAGTGTTACAAAACTTAACTAAAGTATGTGTTTTATTACCTCTCCCATTTTACACATACAAAATTGTTACATATGATGGTTGGTTGTCCACTGTAGTTACCAAACATGTTGGGCTTTTTTATGGCCACAGGCGTTATTTATATGCAGGCTAAAGGCTACAGGCTTGAACTACTATTGATTCTACTACAAATAAATATACAACTTTGAAAAAGACAAAAACAAAAAAAAACTTCCACAACTACAATTACAATATGGCCATAATACATCAGACGCCATTTTTTATATATGCGCTCGTAATAACAACTACAAAAGTAAGATAGCTCTGCAGTTTAAGCCGAATAGAAAACCACTCTATACTTGTTATACAATCAAATATGCTAAAGTTGAAGCCTTAACTAACATATATATTACGCAAGGGTTAATTGTCAGTCAAACTGTCAGCTTATGGTGTTTACGATCCACATATTCTGTCAAACAATGATTTAACCGCAATTTTCGTAAAAATTTTGCTTTCGAGAAAACTAAAAATATTCTAAATTTCGTAAAATGTTTCATTATTAAGACATTCAAAAAAGCTTCTTGAATGAATATTTTTGAGAATAACTATCAGCATACAAAGCAGCAAAACCCGGTTCTAGGTTTTGATTTCTGCTATGATATTTTCGAACATATAAACTAATTTCGAATTCTCCCAAAAATTGAGTAGATTTGCTGTCAACTAATTATTTAGCGATTAGGGTTATTTCTGGCTTAACGGGTTTGTTAATAAACAAATTTAGGTGTATGGAATACAGTTCTAACTGATCACTAAATCCAAAAAAATGCATGTGGATTTTTTTATCATTTCCTTCGGACCAGCACTCAGGAGATGACCCCTACTCATGCCATGCATTGTGCCAAAAGTAGGAAATTTGGTAATGGGGAGGAGGAAAGAGGGACCAGTGGTTGCGGACATTCGATTGGAATTTTCCTACATTGAAAGTGACAGGAAAGATTTCAGGAGGGAGTTTATTCCATATACGAACTGTTCTGCTAAAAAAAGAATTTTCCCACTAATGCCTAGTACTATTCACTGGCCACTCGACCACAAATGGATGCGCTCTCAACGAAAATCGAGTCAAATGCAAAAACGTACGAGCTTCGGGAACAAGTTCCCTAATTTCGTTAGAGTACTTACCATTGTAGTAACGATAAAACAGTGAAATGCAACCTGCATTGCGTCGATGCTCTTGGAAATCAACGTCCCCAATGAGCCTTTTGGGCCTCTCCTATACGCTGTTGAGCAACATTCCCAAACAGACTTTAGGGCGCAGGCCCAATCATTAGAGTTGTACTTCATCTTTGGACAGATATAGGTGGTATAAATAGTATGAAGATCGAATAGAGTGAAGCATCTCTTACACTGTTTTAGAAAACCGAGGCACTTGAAAGCTGCTTTAGAAACTTGAAAAATTTATTTAGTCCATCGAACATCACACTGAATTTTCATGCCAAGAACATCAAGAGCTTCCGATTTCGTAATACCTATATCAACCATAGTAACAGGTGCAGCACTACTTCCAGACACAGATCTATTGGTAAGCATGCAACATTGCATTAATCTTTACTTTATTCGCACAAACGCATTCGGAGATCGAAGCGAGATCGTTATTGTGCGTAACATTCATCATTCATCATTGGAACTCAACTACAACTGGTTCGGTCCCTTACCAAATGAATACGAATGGCAAATGGTGCTGTTATCTGCGAAACCCTATATAGGGTTGAAAGTTTGATAAAGAATGTTATTTATAAAAATAAGGAATTAATCTTGGACTCGTCTGATAAAATCTTTGGCATTGTAACGGATACTCTGTCGGCCAAAAGGTTCGCTTTATCAAGCGGGTTAGGTCATTCTATAAAACTAGAATTATTCCTTAATCTTTTAACAAATGACCAAAAGCTCTTGCTACTCCTTGGGGTAGCGCTCATCGTACAGATTTTTCTCAAGCCTTAGAACATTGGTTCCTTTATAACAGGAATAAAGCAGTTAACATTAGTCCCAATTTTTATTAACTTTTCAAACACAATGTTTCTTAACATTCACTTTGACTAAAAACTTTTGTTTGTTTCCTTTTCCTTCTTATTCCGACACAAAATATCAGTATTAAAACACAAAAAACACGAAAATAATGACAAAACGCAAAACGTGTCCAAACGAGAAGAAAGACAGCACACTACTCCTTACATCTTGGTGACACTATTCGACTTTATTTTTTTGAGACTGACGCTGGAGATTACGGTATGTGCGATGGAAATCGTTACCGCACCATGATCTCTGATTTTTGTTAGAAAATTTATAGTAAAATGGTCCGGGCAAGATTTGTTTTTAAGAGAGTGGTGAGGTAGTGCTATTTGGAGACTACAATAATCAGCTTATTGAAATCAAAACCTTTTTATATGTTGACTAGGAGGAATAAACCTGTCAATTAGCATTCAAGTTCGTGCAGTTTAAGACTTTTTGATAACTGCCTTGGGGGCCCTATGGAGTCACTGGTTTATGCTGACAAATTAATGCCTTAAGGGTAATATTTTTCGTGCTATTCATGATTGTCATGCCAATGTGGGCCAGTTACTGTAGGGATATTAGAGAGTGTCCAGCTAAAAATTCACCGGCATGGCTATGTAAAGTAAGCAGTTATTTACGGCGTAAATAACTGCCATATTTGCGTTTATAGATCGCCTGGATCCCTAATTTCAATGGTCTGGCGATTCAACAACACGATTTGAAATTTCAGAGCTGTCAGGCAAGGCTTGGAGTAAGAGATAATAATGTACGTGCGCCCTTGAAAATCCTGGTGATATAAAATGAGGAGCAGAAGACGAATGCCGTCTAAAAGCTGACACTTCAGGTCTTATAAAAATATAAAATATTAAGAATGTAATTATACAGAAAACTGGTGAACAGAAAAGTGTACGAGGCTTCCATTTTGCAAAAAAATATTTAATTATAATACTAAATAATGAAACATATCCACAGATTGCTCATTTTAATTGACCCAGTTATCTATTACAGAGAGTGTGATTTGTTTTACATCCGCACCTGGCTATGCAGCCTTAATCAGATGGTGGACAAACCACTATAGTATAATTTGGAACGTTATACATGCGTCCTAGAAAGCCGAAGCTATAATTCTATGCAACAGAAACCTTCTAGTTGCAACTTTAATGATTCCAGGACAGGTCTGCAAACCACCACACCTTGCTAAAGAGTTGGAGACTTTCTAACACATGTCAAGCATGCTCACTGGACTGGATCATTCACTTTGCGTGTCATTATCAGTGATTTTCATAAATCCCTTATGGGGCCGCAAAACCACCACGATACTCCCATATAGGGGCCAATCTCAATGATCAGTCAGAGAACTATTAAATGTCTAAAGAGACAAATAATGAACTCTGCGGGTTCACTGATCCCCGTGGAAATAAAGTGGAGCTTTCAGTTGTCTCCCTGTCTGACTTCAGGAGACTGGGCTCCCTTTTTCCCCAGTTCCACTGAGTCTAGATAGTGGAATATTCTATAAAGACTATATTTATATGCCCCTGGGGGGACCCAGTTATCTATTACAGATAAAATCAGAAGTCTGTTACTGTGAGGAGGTATAGTCAGTAAGATTATTATCGATATTCCAAGGGCTAAGTAATCGTTTATCGCCAACGATTTGAATTATTACCATTCCAAAAAAAATGGCTTTAATAGTGATTTGGCTATCAGTAAAGACGTTAGCATGTGATTTCATGCTATGCTATTTTAGAAAGTTTCCTCAAATATTCTTCGTCTGAAGAATATTCTCAATACAGAGTAAAAATTTAGGTAGTGACGTAGCGGTATTATAGTGACATAATTTTTTAATTTTTCACACAAATATACAACTATAAGTATGGGTGTTTATATGTATATGTGTGTATGTGCAGATTGGTTAGTAATTGCCAACAAAATCAAGTAGTTTAACAAGTAAAAATGTACTAAATCTTCTTTAAACATTAACCAACAGCTCATACCCAGTGCAGAGAATTCCACCTTCAAAGTATAAATTTTGTCGTTTCCACTATATTCGTATCTTGCAAAATTACTCAATTATTCTTTAGTTTATGTGTGAATGAGTGAATATTTCTCACACAGTATACGAGTTCATGCAGTGAGTGATAACCTTTCTACATAAAATATTATTTTCTGTTCCTTGTTAGTTGGGCTTGGGCTGTCGTTCTGATTTCAATTTATGAACCCATAGTCTTTTGGGTAATGCCCTCTGTCCTATGTCCTTTAGCTGGTCATATTTGTTATTCCTTTTTGTGTGGAAAGCAACTACATGACTATCAGTAGTGTAAGAATTTGAGAGCTGAGTTCCATGGTTATTTTATTGTATTTTATTTTACCTCTGAAATTTTGTTTTTCCTCTTTTATTTTTCGTTGACGTTTTTCTTTGCAAAATGTATGGCTGGCAAGTTAAATTACACGTTTTCATATATTCGAATGTGTTTGTTGCAGCTGAACTGTAAGTGGGTCGAGGTGAAGAGATTTTATAGAAATTGTTGTATTTAAATTTTTCTGTAATTGGTTCTAGGGGAAATTGCAGTTTTGAATTTAACTTCCGTAACTTAATGAATTGTCAAATGGTTTTATTTTCGTGTTCCTTCTTTTTTATTAATTTGTTTTATTTTAACCTCTTTTTTTGTATATTTCCACTTTTCTTTTTTAGCTAAAGTCCTTTTACAAGTTCATGCATTTGTTGTGAATGGGAGTGTGTGTGTGTATGCGTTTGTTTGACAACTTTCCTTTTGAGTAATTACTTAAGTGGACTTAAAAGACTTTAAGGTTTTATTGTTCGAAAAAAATAGGTTTAAAGTAAAAGTTAAAACTTCAAAATCAAAAGGAATATTTAAGTGGTCTTTGTAAATTTACTTGTAGCAAAAAAGTGAGATTTTTAACGCAGTAAAGATAGTAGTGAAAAATAAAAAAGATATTTTATAGCCAGAAGACCTAAAGGTTCATTCATCAGCACCAGAAAAAATTTATAAGAATTTATTGAATTCCTTTTGATAAAATATCTTCACTTACATAAGTTTATTTAGTCATGTGATACCAATGCCAAAAAGTGAACCACTTTTAATTATCACGACGCAATGGCTGCTTTATACACTGAACCAAACTAGGCCAGTTTATAATTGAAGGACCAAAATTTATTTTGCTTAGGAAGCATTGAAAAATGCGCTCTAAACAAAGATAGCTCGTAATAGCATTCAAGTCTTTTATATCGAGCCATCATTTCGCGTATACCTGATGTATATATTCAGTTCCTATTCATTCGACATTTTTTCCATTCTTATATGCCGCAAAATATTTCAAAAATAATACAATTTCCTATTGTTCGAATACACCCGAGTTAGTGTTTTGCTATGCACAACAACTCATTATTTTTAAACCAATATTTGCTTTATTATTCTGATCTCACTATCTGTGTTACCTTTTCTGTAGCCCTTTCCCAAAATATGTAACATGATTACTATTTAAATAAAAACCGGTTATCAATTTGAAAATTATTCCATAAGTAGAAAGCTTTACTGGCACACGAAGGTTCCAGTGCCATATGCGGGCGAGCTACTTTTTTATTTTTATTTTTGTTTGTATTATTTTTCAGTTAAAAACATAAGATATTATATGGAATGAAACCAACGCTTAACCGATTCAACAAGCCCCATTATATCCAAAAACAAAATCACCATTTGCACCTTTCTTCAAAAGTAAGGCTGAAGGATGACGAGGATCGTTATAAAACCATGGTAAATGGTTTTTGTTTGAAAATATGAATGGCATTGATCCCGCATACATGTGGCTGTTATTATGGTACTTATTGCAATCAAAATTTGTCGATAACTCGATTTCGCAAAATTGACATATCAATCTGGTCTATGTGAATTCAGAGGTTTATGTTGATAATTCAGAATTAATTTTATAGTCAATATTTTTCGTGGGATGCATTGTATACAAAAACATATTTTGTGAATCAAAACTAAATTTTTTTAGTTCCTACAATTGAAAATGTTATCAATCTTAAGAAAGAGTTTTTAGAAGCAGTAGAAGAAACATAGAAATGCAAGCTGCATACACCCGATGCTTTTTAGTCTCTTATTATTAGGAACTAATAATGAATAAGTTAGAAAATAAATTATCTCCCACATGATTAAAAAGAATTGAGTTGTTATCCTTTGACATTTATTTAGTAAGAAGATGGGAAATTTTATATATGGAACGTTACTCTCTTGAACAAAGAATTTGAATAAAAATTTGATAGTTACAAAATGGTGAAAATCTTGCATATCACTTAGTATAATTCAAACATCATTACCTGGTAATCTGAGCCGCAAACGTTGCTGCTGTACAACAAAGTATTGGGAAAGAATCTGGAACATCAACTCGATGATGTTCGCAACAATTTGACATCACTAGAGGCACTTTTTATAAAGATCTTAATCTTCAACTCGTGCAAGAATGTAATACGACCAAACATTGCTTGCGTCGAGAACATTTGAAAATTTTCTGTTTGAAAAACTGAATGCAAACAACGCATTTTGCAGCAAAGTCATCTTCTTTAATGAGGCTCACGAAATCCACAAACAGTCCTTGAAAATTCATTAAAATGCAAAGAAAGTGAACGCAACGTAATTTTTCGAAAACGAGCTACTAAATTCTGGTAACCAATTTTTCGTGGTCATAACTAGCTTATTTGACTTTCGGTTCCAGCAAGATGGTGCTACAAACCGCACAGCCGGTCACGTAATTTTTCGATATGAATATGTCAACGCCAATCTACAAGATTATTTTTTCTTGAGCCATTTAAAAGATCGGGCTTTCTTTAAGAACTCACAATCAACTGACGCTCAGAAATTCGGGGTTGCATTAACGAGATAACCGAAGCTTTATTGTAAAATGTGCTTCAAAATTGTGTGAAAGGAGCGGGTGACTGCGGACGTGTTAGAGGTGGACATTTGCATGACGTCATATTCCATTATTAATTTCCGTATATCTATTTTACATTGGTATCAATAAAATTGGAGTAACCAATTTTAAATCCGATTTTCTCTGGGACTTGGAGCATTCATCATCAGCCATAATTCTTCTAAAAAAAATTTCATGTCATAATTTTTCTAAAACCAATTTTTTTGACTTGTATTTTTTCTATATTAAGCTTTCATCACCTGTATCTCCTATAAAGAATTTCAGCAGAAAAAAATCGCTTGTTGACAAATTTTGCATGTGGTAATTTTCCTATAAAAAAAATTCTGCACCCATAATATATTTTTAAAGCGATATTTTTTTCCAAAAAAAAATCTTTATGTGACAACTTCACTAAAAAATTAACGATATAGTTTAAAAAAAAATTTCAAAAAATATTTCATCAGAGTTTTTTTTAAATAAATTTCATTAGTGATATTTTTCAGTTGTATGTTCTATAGAAAATTCCACGAACCGTATTTTTTCTAAAAAAAAATCATCAGTGACAACTTAAATTTTTTTATATGAAATATTTTTTTGAGCAGTGAAAATTTTTCTATAAAATAATTCATCAGTAAAAAATTTCACGAGTCATATTTTTTTTTGTTGAGAAGATTCTTCTGTAGCTGTTCTACAGAAAAATTTCTTGAGTGATTAATTTTCTAGAAAAATTTAATTTTAACAGTGATAATTTTTCGTCCAAATTTTTTGTATAAATTTTATCACTTAAAATTTTCCTATATATCCATTTGTGATAATTTTTCTATAAAAAATTTCATCATAGAAAAATTTTCTTTTGGAAAAATGTCATCAGTAAAAAAACTTCTATAGAAAAATTATGTGAAAATTTTTCTAAAACTTTCTAAAATTTTGTACCGAAAAATTATGACTGATGAAACTGTTAAAAAAATTATTACATAAAAACTTTTATCACTCATAATTTTGCTATAAAAATAATTTCATCAGTCGCAATTTGTCTTTAAAAAATTACATAGATCATAATTTTTCTATAGCAAAATCGGTTGTATATTTTCTAAAAGAAAATGATCGATCATAATTTTCTATAAAAAACTTAATGCCATAACATTTTTTGAACAACAGTTTCATCAGTTATAATTTTTCGACACAAAATTTTTTTTCAACATGTCTTACTTAATGTTGCAACGTGTATACTTTATCGGGCCATATTGTCTTACGCTTGTCGACAGACTGATAATTTAAACAAATTGAAAATAATTCAAGCTTCAATTTTATTTTAAACGTAAGCCAAGGATTAATTTTTTTGGCAATATTTTATTATCAGCAAATATTTGCTTAAAACTATTAAATGGAACCCAGCTAAATGGAAAAAACAAATAGAAAACGTGTGTGTTACGCTCATTTAAAATAATTTCTATGCAAATAAAAAGATGAGAAATTTATATTCTAATCTCTCAATTTGTCCATGAAAAAAGCAAAAAGAAAAAAGAGTTGCAAATTAATTTCCATAAACATTAAACGCTTTAACTCACAGCCAGACGACTGTTATATGTCGGTTTCAAATTAACAAGCAGGGGTTTATAATGTTTGAAATTGTCATTTAGAAACTAAATATGTTTACATAATTAATTAAAATTTCATTTCAGATGAAAAAAGTCAACGATAGTGTACAGAAACTATATTTTTTTTTTTTTGATATAGAGACAGAGAAATGTTGAAGCAGGAGTGTAACGGAAGCGGTAATTCCAAAAAGGACACGTGATTTTCAAACAACAGCCACCAACAAACAGGGATGAAGATAAATATTTCATTTATAGAAAAAAGGATGCTTAGGAAAAGGCATAAAAAAGGGTTTTGCCAAAAAGAAACGGTTACGGTTATAATAAACTTGTAATCAAACCTTTAACAATGTAATATTTTGAAAATATCTTCATGGCTTCAGTTCATTTAACAATGCGTTCGGCGTTAATATGCATCAAAATATAGCACAAATCACTTGCTAATGACAATTATTTTTTTGTGTGCTGTTTTTTTATTTATTTCAAAACCATTTCATGATCATAAAAATGTATATTTTTTAATAGTTTTGTAATCCTTTGGTGTTTAACACAATCACAGTGTCATCATGTGCTTCAACCCTTTTATTTTTTGACAATGACTTGCTTATTTATGCTGTTGCTAAAGTTTATTAGTTTGTTAAATGAATTATGAAAATTGTGACAGAGCATCCTACGACACATTTGTTTCAGAATTTTTGTCACACAACTGGACTGGGCGTGAATTTGAAAACATTTGTCTTTCATGACCATTTTTCGGTTTCATTTAATAGATGTGGGGCGTTAACCGACCGCTAGACAAACAGGTTTTTCATGAGTAACAATTGTTTTTAATGTCACAGAAAAAAAAACACTACTTTGTGTAATTAAAAAATGAATTTGAGATTCATTTATTACCAACTCCAGGAAATTTTGAAGTGTTATAAATAAGAATTCTTGTCTTTTCTTTAGTTAAAAATAATAACACAAAACATTTGATTATTAAGAAATAAAGGAAATTCAATTTAGATCATATCGAATGAGGAATTATCTTCTTAATTCAAGTTCCTTCTCTACTTAATTATAAAAATTACAATTTTTTTCAATTCAGAAATTTTGAAATATTATTAAAAAAGATTTTGCAAAGATGTGTTTAAGAAAATATCCTTCCCATAAAAAAGTATTACAGAATGATTTTCAATAATATTTTTTAAATAATTTGTCAACGAATAAAAACAATTTCCAACCAAGAATAAATTAAAAAAAAAAACAAAAATTACTTTTCAAAAGCCAAAAAACTAAACAATAATTATTCTGCAATCTGTTGTATGATTTATAACTTTGATTACAATGGAAAACTCACATTTAACATACAGAGAGAAAAACACAAATTTTCACACCCTTTCAGAAAACATTAAACGGTTAAACACTGTAAACAATTTATAATAAATTTTTATTATTTTGTTTTTTTTTTATATATTTTGTCTTTTGTATTTTTTTACGCACCAGGTTGCAGACAACTGCTACCGTGGCTGCAAACTCACTTTAACACACGCATACACTCACCCCTCTTTTTGTTCTTCTAAAGAGTTCGAATGATTAACTTTAATAAATTTCATAAAAAAGGGGTTAATCAAGATTTAAAGAAAGAATATTATTAAATTATGTAACAAAGGCAAAAAATAGATACACCGGTGACACAGCTATAGATGAGGAGCGTTGTTAGGAGTTTTTGTTTAGTGTATGGTTTTTACGCCAATTTTATTGGGTACGTCCACAAGTAATTTCTGAAAATTTAAATATATAAAAACATAAAAATTTTTAAAACTTAAATAAACAAAATATGACATAAACAAATTTAATCAATTTATTTAATTTATTAAATTAGATTATTTCGCGAATTAATTCTAAAAAAGTATAAGGAGCAGTAGCTGCAAAGTCTCTCGGCTGTAAGTTAATATTTGGAAATATTTTGGTTTTCTTGCTTTATTATTTTAGCATAAGAAATTTTATCGTTTGTCCGGCTTCAACGATCATAATATGTAGACGGTGTAATTTGAACACGATTTAACTTTTCTCTAAAAGGTTGTTTAAAGTTGAAGATCCATGGTAACGAATACATAACCTCGATTTGCAAGGAGGATTGCGAAATAGACTTTGATTTCTCAAAAAAATTTTTGTTTCATTAAATGGAAAATTGTATAAAATGGCTAAGATATAAATTGTTAATGGCATAAATCAACAGATACTACGAAATAAGCCCCAAACAAGTACTATGAAATAAGCCGCAAAGATCTTCCAAAAAAGTATTATCACAACCTCCAATCAAAATTTTGCTTGGAGTTATTCCATTTTGCTTTGGGATTTATTAATTTCTATTTAAGTGCTATTGAACTGTATTAGGAGTTTTTTCATTTACCTCAATATTGGATTATAGACTATATTTAGGTAAGGAAAAAAATCATAGGTAGCTGGTGTTCGAAATACTACGATTAAGAAAATCAAATAACCAGGCTGAAGGTCTCCAATCCGGACAATGCTTAGCTAGAGCAGATGGTATTCGCAATATCATACCGAAGTTGAAACTGAGGCCCAGTTGAAAACCTGAAATGCAGCTCAACATTCGTTACCAAAACAGGTATTCGAAAAACCGGCGACGAAACGTTTGGTCAAAAGGACGCTATTGCACTGTTCATAACTATTATTTCTAAATGGGAGTCATTTATTTTTTTATGAATGTTTTTGTTTTAAGTCTCAAAAAACAAACTTATTTAACTTTTCGAGAAAATCTTCCCAAACACCGTACTTTCCAAATCTCACTATTAAAAATTCCAAGTATGAAGAATTATAGAAGGGCACTAATTCCATTCGTTTTAAGGTTTTCATCGTTCGTTGTTCCCATGAAAATTTCAGTCTGCATGCCTAATCGATTTTTTTTAATACAACTTTAATAAATAAAAATGTTTGTGTCAAAACTCAGAATTTTGAAGGTTTTCTTAACAGACATATTTCTGTTGTTAGTCCCCTCGGTGTAAACCATCGTAACTGGATGTTTGTTCGGCATGATCGGCCACCGCTTACCATGCGTTTACATCATTTTCAAGCCGCATTTTTAGATTGTACTGGAGGGTTAGTTTTATGTCTGTAAGTATAAATAGTCTTGGGTTATGTTGTTCTTTTATTAGGGTCGTATCTATTCATGTATCACCACCTAGCTTTTTATTCGGTGCTAATTTAATATTTCCGTCTTGCATTTCAACAGATCAAAAATTAGTTCAGAATTTATCGAAAATCTTAAACTATATCAGAAAAATTAAAAATTTAAAACACAAAAATTATACAAATAATCAAAAATCCCTTAGGAACAAAAATTTTACAAAATATTCATTTAATTTATTTAATAAAACAATAAAATATTTAACAAATAACAATAACAAAAAACAGTAAAAAAAACATCTGCCGTAACTTAGGCACAACATAAAATTTTAAATTATGTATCTTGTTGCAAAACTTTTTCCCCTACCCAATAATTATGATGAACTCATTTAAATCATGTAATTTTGTTGGTTGATTATTAAAACCAAAATAAAATACAGTAGAAGTATGACACAGCTTTAACAACACAGTTGCATTGTCAGTTTTTAAAAGGTTTTATTGTTAAAATGTCAAGCCATCGAATTATGGAAAGAACAGGGTGTTGATTAAGTAATAATGTTTTACGGGTGGTTGAATTGATTTTATTGCAAAATTTATTCAAAATTTTTTTAAAATAAAAATAAAAACAATCGAATGTTGCTAAACAAAAGGGAATTGCTAAATTTGATTTACATTGATTTCTTTTTTATTTTTTCAATTTATTATTTGTTGGCAAAATATTCTAATGAATACGGGATTGCGGAAAAATGTTTGTGAAAAAAAGCTTAGAAAGCTTTCAGTATAGATTTAGATTTTAAGAATATTTAATATTTTGTAGAGTTTGTTTTTATTTTTATTTTTAAAAACAGGCAAACAAACAAATATCTAGTCATAGATGTTGACAATACAATTAAAACGACTCAAATATACAACAACAAGTATTTGCATAACAGGAAACCGGAAACAAATTGCATACGTTGTCGCCTGTTCTGGGAGCAGCAACATGCAGCCATAAATGAAAAGAATAAAAAAACCATCCATAAAACAACAGAAAGCTGGAGTCATTAACAACTCCCTCAGTTTCTTTTTGTTTTGCTTTTGTATACATTTAAAAGATTTATATTGGTAGATGTTGTTTTAGTTGTTGCTACCGATGTTTAGTTTTTATCTAAATTTTTATTGCAAATTTTAAATTAGATTTTATTTAGTTCGCAGGGCATCGCATTTTTTGTTTGCTGCGAGTTGAAGTGAATTCATATTCAAAATAAAATTTAAATATTGAAAATGTTTTACGCTTTAAAATGAAACATGTTTGCGAATAATATTTCCCCAGCAGTTTCATCTAGTTCGCTGCTTAATACCAGCTTAAAAAATACAAGGAGAGCTTAGTTACAAATAAGCTTTGGCCCATGGCTAGTGCTCCAGTAATTGTTCTTCACTGTGTTTCTAACAATTAGTCATTGATTTAAATTTATTTATTTTGTACAAAGAAAGAACAAAATTTACCACAAGACTTTATTCGGCATAAGAAATTTGATAGTTAATCTGCTTTAAGCGATCAGAATATGATAATAGATCGTATGATTAAGATACCACTAAACTTTTTTCTATTGGGCTCCTTGAAGTTAAAACTCTATAACAACGAATTCATGATCACCATTTTCAAGGAAGATTTCGAAAGGCAAAATTCCATGCCACCTGTCACATTCATATCATCTATAGAAACACCCTTTACTTTTTTTATTCTATTTTTAAAACCTTTTTTGTAAAGGGCACATAGCAAACGGTAATTTTATATATGTACTTGTGGTAGTTTGATAAAAACAGGCCATATGAGTAGAAATCATGACTCTATGGGGTTACCCTTTAATTTTAAATTTAATTTTTTTCACTTATTATTGTAAGGGACATTGTGATTTGTAATCATGTCAATGGTTTAAAACGCAACTAGTACGAAAAGAACACTGAAGATGGCAAACGGCCGAAACCGGTTTGTTCACAAACCAAATTTGACGAGGGTCGACGGAAAACCGTACCCAAATAAGAGTAAATCTAGCCCCGTCGGAAAATCTAAGCACATATCATAAAACAACATTAGAGAAAATGTTGTCTTAATGGGAACACTCTCTTCATTTTATTCCTTGCTGTTGTAGCGGCTATAAAGAGAAACTGCTTTGTAAACTTTTCTACATCTGAGCAGAGATTTTTTTAATCAAAATATAGTTAGGTTTTCACCTTTCCGTACGAAGCTTTAAACAGAACTTGAGCCTAACTTAAATATATTTATTGTAGTATATTTGCAAATAATTCCTATATTCCTATTTGATATTTATTCGAGCTCGAAGGGTTAAAAAAGTTTTAGCAGATCTTAACATCAAGAAGCCTCCTGGGATCGATGGGATACCAGCACTGTTCTTGAATCAGTGCTCATCGACGTTTGCTGTTTTTGGTGTCGTTGAAAAACTCTTCCGATTTGTATCGAGTTTTCTCAGGAATCGCACTATACGAGTTGTTATAGACGGGATTTCATCAGACGAATTCAATATTAATTCAGAGGTACCGCAAGGTTCCGTTCTACACAATTTCTTATTTTTCTAAATGAGCATCTTTGTCAAACTGTCAACCCATCTGCAAAAGACTATATACTATATATACCGAACCATTTGTCATTCGTATTCATTTAGTAATAAGCAGGACCAGATGGAGGTGCATTCCAAAAAGCGGAACATAAATGATGCGCTCAATCAAGATCTCGGGGCGATCTTCAAATGGGTATGTGCAAGTAAAGTCGATTTTAATGCCCGTTAGACGTAATGTTGCATGCTTACGCATAGATCTGTGTTCGGAAGTGGTGCTGCATCTGTTACTATAGGTGATAAAGGTGTTATGGAATCGAGAGCTTTCGATGTTCTTGGCATGAAAATTCAGTGTGATGTTCGATGGACTAAATGTATTTCTAAAGAAGCTTGCAACTGCCTCGGCTTTCTAAAACGGTGTAAAAGATACTTCACTTCATCCGAACTTCGAACTATTTATACCACCTATATCCATATAAAAATGGAATACCACTGTCATGTATGGGTTGGCGTCCCAAAGTCTATTCTGGAGTTGTTCGACTGCATACAGGAGACGGCCAAGAGGCTCATTGGGGGGTAGAATATCCAAATCTATTGATTCGCTAGAGCATAGGCGCAATGTAGGTTGTATTTTACTGTTTAATCGTTACTACAATGGTAAGTGCTCTAACGAAATTAGGACCAGGTTCCCGAAATTCGCTCGTTTTTGCGTTTGACCCGATTTTCGATAAGAGCCACTGAATCGCTCTACGCATTACAGGGAAAATTCGTTTTTTAGCAGAACAGTTCGTATGTGGAATAAACTCCATCCAGAGGTCCTTCCTGTCAATGTAGGAAAATTGAAATCGAATGTCCACAAACACCACTCTCTCTTTCTTCCTCTCCATAATCTAATTTTTTAGTTGTGGTACAATGCATTGCATGAGTAGGGGTCATACCTTTCAGCAGCCGTTTTCTTTCAAATGAAAGAAGGTTATAAGACTTTAGGCACAAGATTCGACATTATTATAGCGGTTAAAAAAAATCTGTTTACACTGAATTATAATGTCAGACGTTTACTGTCCAAAATACCATATCGCACCCTAAATGTAAAAGGGTCACAACTCAAAATACTAAAATTTTCCCAACCCAAAATAATTCACTTTAGTTCATCGTGCAGAAGCAACACACTTAACACGAAAAGTTGAAGAAGATGATGTGATGTGAAAGAAATTGTTGCAGTAGTTAGAGATGTGTACTCTGAATTAAATTATGGAAAAAATGACAGTTTTGGAATATTTTGAGTTGTGAACCCCCTAACTAATTTCATGTCCTGTAAGAGAGCTGAGGTGTTACCACTGTTTTTTTTTTAATTTTTACATAAAACTGACAACTTTTAATTTAAGTATTTTTTTAATTTAAGTATTTTTTTCGTTCTTTTATATTCTTAAAATCGCCTATGTTGGCTTGCTCTGAATCAACCTCGTTATATCATGCAGAGATTTATTTAGCCATCCCTAGGATATAGCCTATTTTTGCAGAGAACATAACATAGTTAATTTTCTTGTTTAAAACTATATTTCATTTTCTTAGTATTTTGTTAGTTCGCATTATCGTTTCACAAATCTCGTTTTATTCGTTCGCATATATTTTAAAATAAAACTAAAATTCAAGCTTCCGTTCAGTACAGTTATTTCGATTTTTATTTTATTTCAATTAAATATCAGGTTGTGTATGTCCGTTATTCTCTAAAGTATTTCGTTTAACTGCAATATGCAGAAACCAATTATCTAAATTGTTTATGCTTTAATGTATGAATGTATGTATGTGTATAGCTGCATATGTATGTTTGAATGTGTATCCCCATTTTTTTTTGCTATTCATTCATTTATTAAAATCTGTTTCGAATTCAAATCATAATCAAATCAATACTTAACAGCCATTCTAATACATTTAATTCCACACCAAGTCGAACTAGGGAATTTCAACTACAACAATTTTTGGGCTTGAATTTTGGCATCGCTGGTGGTATTGATTCGCATTGATGTCAAGGGATAAATCGGCTTATTTAATTGATTTGCTATAATTGTAAAAATACTTTTGTTGTTTTTGGTGTACAAATTTTATGTATTTTTCACAAGATTTTTAGATTTTATTTTACAGATTTTATTATTTGTAAAATTTGCTAACAAAGGATACTTTAATCCTTTTTTTGTTGTTAGAAGGCAATTCGAAAAGGTTTTTGTTTTACTATTCAAACAAGCGATTGTTTATTTAAAGAAGGCAATTAAGGGAATCGATTTAATACAACAACGATAACTGATATTGACTTCTATTAGTTTATGAATTCAAAAGGTTTAATTTATCTAACAATGGGAATTTTTATATTCTTAAACCAAAAAGATAGAGGGGAATAAAATTTGTATAGTGTTTTGATAAGGCTTGAGAAAAAAAGAATACTTCTATTTCACCACAAGTTTTTTTGTATAACTTAATAGAACGATGTACAATTTCAAAACAATAGAGAAGCTCCAGCTCTAATCGTTGAAAAAAAATTACAAATATAAAATTTGTATGTATTTTGTTTGTATTATCTAATAAGTTGATATCTGACGCAGCGAAGTAATTCTCGAACGGTTTGAGAATCTGAAGCTGAAACTGTAGGTTAAAGTATTTTTGCCATTTTGCGTTTTCTTAGGGAAATACTTTTCGTTCGATTCGTGAAACCTCTTAATTAAAAAACTATCATATGATGATTCAATGTCAATATAGCTTTGTATAGGGTGTATTTAAGGTTGTCTACACTTTTTGAACTGGCTGCGATTTTGTTAGCTATCAATTGGTTTATGTGTAGTTTGGTATGATATTTGAACATGAATAGACTAACGCCTAAACAGCACTTTCAAATTATGCAAGCAAGATTAAAGCAAGATTGCAATTGTCGATTTTCATAAGCAGATTTTGTTTAGCTATCAAGCTCACTTCTGTTTGACTGAATACGACGGTAAGCAATACTCACGTATTTGGAATTATGGTAATTCTCAAGTGTATGATGAAACGTCGTTATCTCCAGAAAAACTGACTGTTTGGTGTGCTTTACGGACTGGTACAACTTTTGTTTTGTCAGAACTTTACAGTAAATGGTGACCGCTATGAACCCAAGAAATCTGACATTTGTTTTCATAAATTGAATAGCCATGAAGAATGTGAAACAGCTCATGATTTAACTAAGGATGCGTTCGCTAGCACCATAGTTTCTTGTTTCGGATCCAATATCGTGCAATCTAATGCCGCCTGTTTATTATCTGTAGGGATATGTAAAGTCAGTAGCAAATGCCAAAAAGCCCGAAACGATTCGTCACTTAGAGGATAATTTTCGGCGCATTATTGCCGATAAAATGCCACAAAAAGTTGGATAACGTTATATAAAAATAGGCCTCCAAATTAAGCTATGTCCGACCCAACCGAAGCGGTCACATTTAAATCAAAATGCTAGAAAGTTATCTTTCGAACAAAGTAAATTTTTTGTCAAATTTAAAAAAAAATCATGTTTGTTTTATCCATTATACCTCTATAAAAATATCCTTTACATCTAACTTCAAAAATTTTTTTATTTTAATTAATTTTACTTTAAAAATTTAATATTTATTTAGAATTGTAAAAAAACTCACAAAAAATTTTTTTGTTGTATCTTTCAAAATAACTTCCTTAGCAAGTTATTACCTTTATGACCAATTTTTGTAACCAAAGATGGAGATTAATAGAACATACACGCATTTGAGGAAGTTTATTACTATAAAAAAATGCGAATCTGTTACTTCAAGGCAGATCTAAGTGGATGTGGGAACATTATCGTTGCCAGCATAACTTGACGCAACAGCAATAATTTATAAATTAAACAGAGAACATATGACTTCTAGTTTATAAAGTAAAGCGAGCAAACAGCGTAACGTTAAAGAGTCACGTTAGAAATTTTTCTATTTTTTGTTTTTGCTTAATTTTTACAAATTAAAATAGGGACCAGTAAATATTTTTATCTTAAAGTAGCAAATTAATATTTAAAGAAATATAATTCTTAATTATTGTCATTTCCAGCAAAATATTCCTTTAAATGTACCATGACAAATAGAAAAATGTATGGAATTTTAAAACACGCGACAGCTTAACAAGAAAAGCAAACAAAAGCAGCCAGATAAACATATGAAAAATTTCGATACGACATTTTCTGTGGAATCATAAAAACTACAGGAGTAATAAAAAAAACAACAAACACACAAAAGAACGCGAACAGGTCAAAAACTATGGGTTCAAAAAGCACAAAAGTGTGTAGGGAAAATTCGCGTGTTCTTAGACTATAGACTTCTTTTTCTCTCTTGTATTTTAACTATTTTAAACTTATCTCTCTTCCACACATATTTAATATTGCACTCATTGCTTTTGGAAACAACACGCAAAGGGATCTTTACAAGATCACAGCTCATATTCATATGTACTTTCGTAAAGGTGAACTGCAGACATACACATACTCTACAGGAGTTTAGAAAATTTTGAGCTGCCGGTTTTCCACCAAAAAAACAATGGAAATCGCAATTCAACAACAACAAAATAATAAAAAATCATAAGCAAATGAGTAGTAGAAATTGGAGATGCGCATGACCGCCACAGCGGGTTGTTTTCAATGTTCATACACTTTTGTTTTTCTTTTTTTTCGTTATCAAATATCTTGCTGTGTCACAATGAATCCAACAGAGATACAACGAAATGTTGTCGGCGAATTGGACAGAAAAAAAACAAAATAAAACTAAGTAGCATTTTCCTAGATGGCATTTGTAACCAACGCACGCGCAAATTTAATAGCTTTAATGGAAAAAGGACTCAATGAAAATTTGTTTCGATTGAGGTACGCCTTACAAAAAGTACATAAAACACCCTTGCGTACTTAAAATGAAATTGGTGATCGTTTAAAGAGATTTTTAAATAAATATTATAAAGTCATAGTTGTTATTTTTTCACAAGCAGTCAAAACGAGGCCGTATCTCTGCAGGTGATAGAAAGTGCAAAATGTCTCATTAAAAACAAAAAAAAAAGAAAACACTTACAAACACATTAAAACATGTTTCTAAAAAGTTATTTTATTTTGTTTTCAGAAAAAAGTGCCAAAGTATGCGATTTAGCATTTAGAATGTAAAATATTAAACAGGGGCAGCGTAACGAATATCCTGGCACACGTAAGGCACTGATTATTACAAGTTATTTTATTTAAACAAAATACAAGTTAAAAACTATTTAAGGAAAATGTTTTAAAAAGTCAAAGTCTGAGGCACTTATACTTACAATTTAATTAAGAAAAATATATTTTAGATTTGTCTTACAACACGATGCTAACGCGTATAGCAATAACACTCCTATTAACAGAAACGACTAAATGGTTTTTACAACTGTTCATCTAAACTCAAATTAACAGATAGCCCTAAAAGATTCGAAATACGAATATGGACTGAAGCTACCCTCGGTTGAAAATGGTTTCGCTTAGATGATGGCTGTTAAGGAAATACATTGTAGACATCCAATTTTGGGGCTACTTTTTCAGCACTGCTGGCCTTGTGTTACAAATAACATAAAAATTTGGGCCCCTAAGGTGTTAATTGTTCAGGACTTCATTTGCTCCCACAAAAAATTATCAAGCGGTGTAACATTGCATTAAAGGTTGCTTTCTCGAAATTAACTTAACGTAAAATTTTCATTTTAATAAATTAAGAGCTATAATCGGCATAGAACGCATACCCTCATGCTGTTGAAGCCTTAAAATCATTCAAAGTGTTCAGCAATCTAGTTTTAAGCAAAGCAGGGTTGTTCATCAACAAAATATATGGGGAAAGCTATAGTGGACCTTTGAAATCCATTATATCTAAGTCATGCATCGTGTGGTGTCGTTTATATGCTGGTTAAATTAAAGGACCTTATTTCTTTAGAAATTAAGCTGAAGCACCCGTCACAATTATTGAATATCGTTACGACACAATGATCAATGGCTTCCTATACGCAAACAAGACTCTAATGGTCTTGTAGCTTTAATCTGTATGTAAAAGCTTTTGCTTTAAGTCCAGTGGGAGTCTAAGAAATCCCAAAAAGTCCCAAAATGTTAAATTTTAATAAAAATAATAATTGTAGTTAATAGACCTTTTAATATTTTATAAATAATTTTTCAAGCAAGGTCTTTAGTTTTATTTTAAATACTTCGCCACACCATTTTAAAAAAATTGAAAATTTGTTAAATTTATTCAATGCTATCTATGTATTGCATTAACGTTTGAAAAAATGTCTGACAGATAACCATTTTGGTCATCCAATTTTGAGGTACTTTGATGGGACTTACTGATCTTATGTTAGTACAAACAATGTTGGTCTACAAGCTAATAATGGGGATTTGGACAACATATGGAATAACTATCGCATATGGTTTGTATCAATAATAACAAATATGGTATTTTGGAGGGTAATCGCCAAAGTGTAAATACACCTTTTCTTCGAATTTTGTGGGTGGGGAAGTGTGATAACCTTCTTTTGATTGAAGAAATCAGCTGGTAAAAGTTATCGGTTGTTGATAGAAGCTTACGGTCAGCATGCGCAAAACAAAAAAAAAATTGTGAACTATGGTTTACACGATTCAAAATTGGTGATTTCGACAAAAACAAAAAGACAAGGAGAAGCCTGATCAGTCGAAAAAGTTCAAGCATTACTCGACGAAGACTTTTGTCAAACGAAAAAATAACTTGCAGTATCATTGTATTCAATAGCAAGCAAAACGGCTCCCATATAAATTGAAGCCGCGAGACGTGAAAAGACTATTTCACATGTCAGAAATGAAACATAAGCGCTACAAAAAGTAGTAATTTATCGTCGTATTTTTACTAGTGATCAAAAATGGTTATTTTACGATAATCTCAAAAGCAAAAAGTCATATTTAAAGCGCGGCCAACCAGTCAAATCAACGCCGAAGCCAAATATCTAAAACACCTAGGTAATTCTCTATATTTCGTGGGATTAGCAGGGTGTTTTGTATTATGAGCTGTTGAAATCTGGTCAAATGATTACTTAAAGAGAGCACTGAACGAAAACCAAAGAGAATATTCGATCAGATACCAGGCCATAATCTTCCATCGCTCGGCCACATGTTGCAATACCGATCAAAAGCTATTTGGAAAACAGTGAATGACCTTGACCCTTCTAACAGCCTTTTATTTTCATCGATGCAAAACGCCCTTGCTGGAATACGCTTCATTTACGAACCGAATATCAGATATTGATTCATTCTTTACCTCAAAGCCGGAGTAGTTCTTAATCGATATGCTACCAGAAAAATGGGAAAAATCGTGGCTAACGATGGATGATCTTTTCAATAATGCATAAACTCATTTTGTTATTTTAAAAAATGCATGTGTAAAACAACAAATCGACATTAATTAAATTCCACAGAAAGTAATCCAGTAGTGTAACATTGCACAAAAGGTTGTTTTCTTAAAATCGACTAATTGCCAAATTCGACTTTAATAAGTTGATAGATATACTCGCCATATGTCATTTATAGTAATACTGCTGAAGCCGTAAACTGAATAAAAGTTGTATCACAAAATTGTGTTCAGCAAGAAGGCTCATTCAAAGGGTTTTTAGAAAACAAAATTGCCACATACGGCATGAAATAAAGTTACAGCGAACTTTACAAATTCCATTTCATCTTCGAAAAGATAGTCCAGGTTCATGTTACAGTCAATGAAAATCGTTACCATTCAATGATTTTTCCAGCTGTTATGGAGTACACTCTGCGAAAGATACTCGTGTGACTTAAGTTCTTAAACATGTTGGATTTTATTTGGGTGTAGGCAAAATTTACTAGCTACTGGAAGCATTCGCCCTTAATTTCTGCTACTAGCTACGAATCGATAAATCAAAATTTTAACGCAGAAGAATCACAGTCAGTGTATAGTTTTGTGAGAATTTAATTCGAATTTTTCATAGTTTTGCTTAAGACTCAGTTGGGGACATAGAAAATGGCAGCATATAGAGAAAAACATGACTATATTATGATCATAAGAAACATATACTGTTCTCTGTAACAATATTATTGTGATAAAAAAAATTTTTTTGCTTCAATGTTGAAAACGGTTATCGACACTGAGCCAATAGAAAGGAGTTAAGATACGTACGAAACTAAATAATTAAATAAAAATATCTTTACGACAAAACTTCACTTCTACTTCGAATTCCCCTTTTAAATTAAAAGTAATTTTTGTAAAACCAAATTATGCTTGAAGTAAAACCAACAACAATATCTACACAAAAACCAAAATCAAGACCGCCAACATTACCGCCACCAACAAAAAAACACTTTTAGTTGTATTAAATCCAACCAAAAAAAAAAAAACAAACCTTTAAAAACAAGCTTATCAACCAATAACAACAACAGCAGCAACATCCCGCATATAAATTGCCGATACAATAGTCGGTAGCAAAGTTTTCTTGGCCACATGCTTAATGCGTCACAATGTCATTAGTTTGAGCGAACATTTGCAAAACTTCTCAGGATGACATTAAAAGCTGGCACGAATGTGTTTGTAAAGAAGCTACCCAACATAAAATTTTCAAAGAAATCGAAAAAATATTAGTATTCTTCCTTTAGTAATTTTGTTTATTTGCTTTAAAACTAATTTGAGAGAATAAAAGCGGTTTTTAGACCAAATTACCCTGCCATCAAAAAAAAGTGTGGTGTATATGAAGAAATAAAAATTAAAACTTAGTTAATAAATATTAAACTAACAAATATTGACTGTATTTGCAGAGACATCTGCTTGATTTTTACACATAAAATCACGATTCATGAGTTTAAATTCCAACAACAGCTAAGATGGCTGATATGATATGGTGAACTATTGTATAGTAAAAATAAGAAAACTTTGATTAAAAAATCTAGTCGTCTTAGAATTTTATCGGACAATAGGAGGTCGTGAGTTAGAGTCTCGCCGAAAATAATATACAGTATGATGATAACAAGGACATCGATAACGGGTAGATCATTGAGGGAAATTTTAAATGAAAATTTAGTAAAAATCAAGAGGTAATAGCTAGAGAGTAAGAAGCATGAGACATGAGAAGAGCAAAAAATTAAATTTGGCGAACTGGCTTTTGGAATGCAAAAAAAAATGCTGCGTTTGAAAAGGGGAAAAACTTAAAAATTTTCAATTTTAAGAAATTGGTTAATCGACAGTTCTTTAACATTTTATGCATTTTGATTTTGCTTGCTATTTAGTAATTTTATTCTACATTAATTTTATAATTTCAAAATATAAATTTCTCTCGTGTACAATCTTTAAAAATTAATATCACTTCTTGTCTCGAACATATACGAGCCACACAAGAGGACGTTGAGTGCAATTAATGTTAAATGTTGATAGAAATACTAGAATTAGAAAACAATATTGTTAACGCACCCCTGCTTTAAAAAGGAAGCAGTATTTGCATATCGCAGCAGAACACAAAAAATAAAGAAGACTTTTTCCAAAAACTCAACCACCCACCCTATGAAATACAACATCAAAGTTTTATGTGCTTTCAAGTTGGTCGAGAAAAAAAGGCACAAGTAAATATCAAAAGGATGCATAAAAAGGAAACTTGTCACTTGTGTTAACCAAAAATGTCACTTGTAAAATATTTAAATAATTGTTGGGTTTGAGTGTATGTGGATCCAGATAAACTGTATAAGAAACATATATTGTCAAGGTAACAAGTTTTTTTGTATGATTTGTTTAGCAAATAATGTTTTTAGAATTGAATTCCTTTTAGAAATTTGGCTTACAACTTGTTTCTTTCTTGCTCTGGCCTTATCCTTAACAGGGTTCATGTATTATATATTATTTTTTGTGTTTCTGTTAAATTAGAAACTTATGTTTCTTGCCAGCTTAAAATTATATACTTTCAAATAATCCACAGAAAGCAAGGCCAAAGAGGACAAAGCCCAAAAATTAAACTCTGGTCCTTATTGCAAACGCAGCTGAATTGAGGTCCTTTTTTCAAGTGGCTGCATCCTTTATTCTTGACAAAATTTGAATCACAACTTAAATCGTAAATATTTGTTATGTTTATGTGTAACTGATTTAACGCATCACTGGCTTAAATAAAACTTTCAAATGAACAGCTAAATACACGCTAATAGGGGTTCACATTTCATCAAAATCCAAATCCATACAAACAATTACAATTGTTGTATATATCCTGGCCAAAGACTATGCCACCACTGCTTCATACATATACATGGGGTAAATGCTCTTTATAAATAAAAATTTTGTATGTACAATTGTTGTCCAAATCGTGTGTATCAGTGTGGATTGATTGTGACATTAAGTAGGATTTATTTTTTATTTTATTTTCTACTTTTTCGTTTACTTTATCATTTAGGGTTTGTTATTTTTTGTCACTTTTATGCGTGTTTTAAGGTTTTGTATCATTTCATAACCCTTAAAAATCACCACAATAACTTTCGTTTATTCTACATGTGGCATGCAAATTTTCTTAAGCCTAAAAGTGTTTAAAAAAAATTTAATTAGAACAAATCCATATGGGCTGTGAAACAGTTTTCAAATTTCTTTATTTCGCTGTTTTATAATTTTTCTATTCGAATGTGTGAAGATCTTGTTTATTTTAAAGCTTAAAATCAATATTTTATTTATGTTTTTTATTCGGTTTTTCTCAATGCTGGAAATAAACAGGCAAATGGCATTTAGTTTTTAGTTTATAAAATGCAAATATGTAGAAAAGTAAAAGGGTTGAAAAGTTACAAAATCACTTCCAGACTTAGTTCAGAATATACCGTTGATTTTCAAATCCTGAATGTTATGGCATATAATAACCACTTTCAACATCATCCTATAGGCAATACAAGGTTAAAGTAACAGCTATAACCCTATGCTAATCCACGGTAGTCTTAAAGAAGTTTGACTTTAATAAACTAATAAAATGGATAGCTGCAGTTTTACTGGAACAGAAACGAAGTAAATTTTTTATTTCAGCTTCTCATCTATTATCTAAAATTCGAATATATAACTCCGCTCTAAAGTATGGCATTAAAAGCTTCACCCCAGCTAAATGAATTTTAGCTTTTGGTTAAATACATACATATTTCACTGCTTAACTCAGTAAAATTCGAATTACTTCTAGGATCGCTGTGTGTAATTTATTTAATCGCTAAATTGCACTTCCTAACCTCAAATTTGATTATCCATTATTTGTGACTTTGGAATTGAAAATATCTTGTTTTATAAATCCTATTAGAAACGAAAATTTATTTCTTGTTGGAAAAATTTTAAAGGACATCACTAGCCAAAGTTTTTTCTCTTCAGAATGTCAGAGATTGCACCACCAAACTATTTTTTGTGTTACAATTTTATACAGTCAAGAATGGAGACTGCTATATTGTTTTCTTATTTTTTTATCTTTAATTATATAGAAAGATGAATCCATTTTTTTTACTTTCGACGTGTTAAAAATTAAAGGCAAAACACGTTACATTCAAACTTTCATCACAGTAATAAACGTCATATTCAAACTGCGATAAACGACTAAATATTAAATGGCATTCGATGCTAAGAAATTTCATTACTTCTAACAGCCTTTAACAAAATATCACCAGATATTGATATATATATAAAAGAAACAACAAACATTTCGACAACAAAAAAACTTTTTATAAGAGTTTCCTTTGGAATCCATTCATATGAAATTTGAAAAATAAAGAAAACCTCAAATTTTATTTACTGTGTTTTGTATAGAAGTGTTTTTGTGTTTTGTTGTCTGTTTGCTGTGTTGTTTTATTAAGAACTCTCATTTAATCAATTTAGCTTAAGATATAAGACTCTTGAATTTTCTATACAAAATTAGGGTTAAAATCCACTGATAATCTATATGACCAGTAGTGAAATGGCCATAAGAATATGCTTTTCTCCGCAGTAATACATCTCAAATATATTTTTTGATTAATGATGATGAATATGAGAATATCATTAAATATTTATTAAAGGAATCTGGCAGAAATTAACGTCAAAAATGATCCCAAAAAAATTAAATTGTTTAACTTTTCTATAAAAAGATTCCATTAGTCAAAATTTTCGTACGAAAAAAAATTAGATCAGTCAATATTTTTGTAAAAAAAACTCCCAATTATTCTTTAAAAAATTTTATAAGTCAAAATTTTTCTATGAGCCAAAATTTTTGTAAAAAATCTATAATTCACATTTTTCTAAAAATATTTCTGTTAAAACATTCAAAACGAGTCAACATTTTTGTATAAAAAAATTTCTTTCCTGTAAGATTTGAAATAGTCGCAAAGGAACTTTCTAGCACTAGAATGCTCTTTAACACAAAGTTATCAGAAGTTTGTGTATTCATATCACTCTAAATGTATAGAATACAAATTTTTTAATCTTGTCCGTTACACAATCTTGACTTGACAAATAAAAACAAACGGCACTAGTCTCATTTATCTTAAATAATCATGAATTTATATAATTTTTGGATCACAAATTATTGTCATAGTGAAAATGGCAACGTTATGACTTTTCTAAGAGGAAGGATACAAATACAATATCCGGTCCTCGTCGTGTTGCACCATCCTTAAGTCAGTTTATGGTTAGAAAGATATGTCTATGATATAAAACATGGGTATTTAAGCACTGAGATCTGGGCAGTTTAACGTTTTAGTCATAAAGAGTACTTTTTTTCTAGTAGTTTTTTCAAGTTTGGTACGTTAAAGCAAATAACAAATAGAAAGTTAGCTTTAGTTAAATTTCTACTAAAAGTTGCTCTACCACCCCTTTCGTTATCACCGGTTGTTATGAAATCACTTCAGCCAGGCACCATTACTGCAACCAAAGAATTGTGTGACAACCGTGTTGTGATAATTTTTCAATTAAAAAACACACAATACAACAATTTCAAGCTAATTGTTGTTGTTGCCAAGAAATAACAATAAATAAAATTATAAAAAACGAAACGAAATCTTAATTTCGTCGCGCCTTTTACTAAAGAACCCGTGAAAGAAAAGTCGCTGTTGTTCAATATAATTTTTTACGCACTTAAATTTTTTTTTCCTTTTAGATTCTTATTTCTGCAAATAATGATTGTAACATTAATTTGTTGTCAGTAGCTGAATACGAGTACGACTCATTTGAACCCGAAAAAGCAAAGTTGTGTCACACACTTGTGCGTCATTAACACAAAGGTCACAGCTGGTGGTTTTTGGTGATGCTTTGTAACAATAAACGAAAGTCTGATGATAATATTATTTCGCTTTTTTTGCAAGCAGGTGGATGGTGGTTGAAAGATATGTAAAAGAATTACAAAAACCTACATTTATATTAAAGTTAAATTATTTATAAACCTTTTTTTAAAATCTGTAAATGTGTGTGTGTGTGTATGTGTGTGGGTGTATGAGAATGACTGTATGCTGTGTGTTGCTGTACATATGTGATATGGCTTATTTTTATTTCGTCATCTTGGTTTTATTTTAAGCGCCTTTTTTTGGGAAGACTTTAAATTATTTTCCATTTTGGTTTTTACCAACTGACTGCGGTTGCTCAACCCTGCTTTCTTTACTTTTTGGATACAAAGCAGCGTTTGTGTTTGTAGTTGCGCAAAATATTTCAGCCTTATGATTGGCATGTTGCCCATAACGATATTGACTTGTTGTTAAGAAGTGAGAAATCAATGATAATTTTTCTATGAAAAAAGTTTCATCAATGATAATTTTCCTATAAAAAAATTTCGTCACTGAAAGTTTTTCTATAAAAAAAGTTTCATCAATGATAATTTTTCTATGAAAAAAGTTTCATCAATGATAGTTTTTCTATAAAAAAATTTCGTCACTGAAAGTTTTTCTATAAAAATTATTTCGTCACTGAAAGTTTTTTTATAAAAAAAATTTCGCCACTGAAAGTTCTTCTATAAAAAAAATCTCGTCACTGAAAGTTTTTCTATAAAAAAAATTTCGTCAGCGAAAATTTTTCTATAAAAAAAATTTCGTCAGCGAAAATTTTTCTATAAAAAAAATTTCGTCAGCGAAAATTTTTCTATAAAAAAAATTTCGTCAGCGAAAATTTTTCTATAAAAAAAATTTCGTCAGCGAAAATTTTTCTATAAAAAAAATTTCGTCAGCGAAAATTTTTCTATTAAAAAAATTTCGTCAGCGAAAATGTTTCTATTAAAAAAATTTCGTCAGCGAAAATTTTTCTATTAAAAAAAATTCGTCAGAGAACATTTTTCGATAAAAATAATTCGGTAAGTGAAATTTTTTCTATAAAAAAAATTGCGTCAGAGAAAATTTTTGCGGAGAAAAATTTTATCAATAATAATTAATTTACACAATGGATCCTTCCTCATTACGAAGAGCTTGTTAATGGAAACGATATTATTTTGTCAAATATGGTTTTACTTTTTGAATCATTGCAGACAGACAGTTGAAATTTAGCCAGGATGTGCATTGGTATGCCCGCTTTAACTACAAGAAGGCTGCCCCTGCCCCTTTTTCTGCAAGGATCATATGAAAATATTTTTGTTATGTTATGCCAGTTAGCTAAATGAATCAAAAAAGTATTTATAATTTCACTCCACTATTATAACAGTTCATGTCCTTTCATTTACTTGCGTTTTATTATTTCAAAATTCTCCCTTTTGACTCAATATTATCATGACATTTTTATAGTTCCACAAGCTACTTGACACAAAAATTATGTGCCGCCAGATGTAACCCTTCACAATGAATTAGAATTAAAATAATATTGAAAAATATTTGAAATATTTAGTATTTTTATTATTATTCAGGCATAAACACACCAAACCAAAACACGTGCAAGGATTTAAACGTATTACGCAATATCGCAATTCTAAATTCCTTGTTAAATGCATTCATCAGCCAAAAACACATCTCCTCATTATACACCCACATGTAAAATAAACTCATTGTGAAGAGAAGTTCCTTTTTTAAACAATTGTTAAGAACATGAACACATCATTTTTAAAACAAATAATGGGCCCTGTCTACGTGCCCACTTATTGTTTGATGTGGATTTTAATTGAACTCAAGTTTATGGTTTTCCTATGCAACAAAAAGAATAAATAAAAGATTTTATTAACTAAATACCACAGTTGTGTTGTTTTTTTAGTAAATTTTAGAATTTTAATAACAAAACGAACAAAAGGAATATTTATTAAAAAATTCATTGACATGTTGTTAAGTAAAGTTCCAAAATATTTCAAATGCTTTCCCTTGTTTAAGGACTCAGGAAACTAAACTTAATAATGACTTTGCAAACAAAGTTTTAATTTAAGTTATATGATTCTGAAATACAACCCAAGTTAACATAATTATTGAGAGAAATATTTTATAGACTCTTTCACTAAAGAGATATCCATTATATGTAAACAAACGACTCACATCTACATTTCTGCTTGCACATTTTTATATACAAAATTAATTCCTGACGGTTAAAGGGGTAATCATTGACATTATTTTTTAAGCTTGAAATTTTCATTAGGATTTTTATTTAACTGTCAAACAATCGCAGCATTAGAAATGTCAGAGCCTTTTTTTAATCCATAATGACATTTTACTTTACAATTGTATACAATTTCAAATTTCATGTTTATCGCTTTGTTATTTAATTTTAATTTGATTAATGATCCTTTAAAACTTGAATAAACATTCAGTTTCAAACTTAAATTCAACACCTGCTTGAATTTATTATTCCTTTTACTTAAAAAAGAGTAATTTCGACTAAACTTCTTGCTGTATCATCCAAAATTAAATACCTGTAATATAACACCCGTTAGCTGTCTTTTCCTCCAATTTTGAAATACTTTTCAACCTGAATAGTTTTGATTCTGGTGCAGACACTGTGTTTTAAACTTAAATTTAAAGCCGGCGGCTGAAAAAGTTCACTTGCAGTCAGATGAAGAACCTAAGCCAGACAGACTGTTTTGAGAGTATTCAATATTTTCTCAAACAATATTGGTTATTTTCAGGTGCCCCTGTAGGCTAGTAGATAGTGTACTAGCTTATCAGTATGGGGGTTGTTGGTTCGAAGAGCTTGGTTTTTTTCACTACAAAAATAAAAATTGACTGTCGGTGGGACTGCTCAGCGATGAAGGCATAGTCACTGGTAGCTGTTGCTGTCTTTGTACGGCAGTTAATTTCCGACTATCCTTCTACTTTCACCACCTGTTTCATCTATTCTCTATTCTTTTCCTAAAGAATGTAGCACGGTACTTGACTAAATAGGCATTGTTGCCTGAAGTGCTACTTCTCTTAAAAAAAAAAAAAATTTATGAATATTATGAATACGAGTACTTTTAATACGCTGGGAGTAAATTTATTACGCTTTAAATTTTAATTTTTTCGCTTTAAATTTTTTAATTTGGAATTTTGTTAAACTAGCTCTTATAGGAATGGCCTTGATATCTCCTTACAACTGACAATATTTTTTTAAAGTAACGCTTATTCTAATTAAACGTGATGCTTTTACTAGGAACTCTGCATTTCTCGTCACATTTCTCTAACAGAGAACTGTCGCAGTGCTGTTAATGGTAAGTAGTATAACCTTCCTGCTCTTTGAATATTTTTACAACAAGAATATTAGTCAATGATACACTAATGTGACCGCAAGTTATATGGAAAATTTTATTCGTATTTTCACTTGGCAAGCCCCTTAGATTGGTTCCAAATTAGTAAAAAATTATGTATAAAAAATTTTAGATCGTTTGATATGTGAAAATTTCGTTGTTATTTTTTAGTTTGGTTTTTTCTGGATTAAATATTAATGTTAAAGAAAACTAACACAGAGCAGCATTGTTCATCAGATAGGTGCCCCTGTAGGCTAGTAGGTAGTGTACTAGCTTGTATATAGGGGGGTTGTGGGTTCGATTCCCAACGAAGTCCTTGGTTTTTTTCACTACAAAAATAAAAATTGACTGTCGGTGGAGCTGCTCAGCGATGAAGGCATAGTCACTGGTCGCTGTTGCTGCCTTTATACGGCAGTTAATTTCCGACTATCCTTTTACTTTCACCACCTGTTTCATCTATTCTCTATCCCTTTCCTAAAGAATGTAGCACGGTACTTGACTAAATAGGCATTGTTGCCTGAAGTGCTACTTCTATTTAAAAAAAAAAAAAGATATGGCCCTAGAATATTTGTGAATAAAGTTTTTCTCTAAAATAAATATTACTGAAGTTATGAACAATTATAGCGAGCCATAGTGAGAAAAATGACATTTTTAGCAAACTTTGTGGGCTCAAGGCACGCCTAATAATTATGCAAACGATCTAAAATTTTTTACACATAATTTTTTTCTAATTTAGAACCAATCTAAGGGGTTTGCCAAGAGAAAATACGAAAAAAATAACGGTCACATTAATGATACACCTAGTATCTTTTAATTCATTGCTATAGAATTTTTTTAATAATAAAAAAAAAAAACTTAAAAAAAGTTGCCAGATCTTTTCAAGGTCAAAAAATATAGACGTTTTAACTCACCTATAGGTAAGAATCGCATTTACAGGCGGTATGGTAGTATTAAGTACAGCAAGATATATGAATAAGCGACATGAAAACACAATTCGCTAGGAAAACTATCATGTTCCTACAAGTAATCTAGAATCTAAAATTAATTCAAAAATACTTTAAACAAAGGTGTTTTTTGATTTTGCTGATCTAAAAAACATTTGAAGTTGCCCTGATGCATAAAGTTAATACTATTTGTGATTATATTTCGACTTCAAAGAAAAATCATCAATTCATCTGCATTATTATTTTTGTTTCTCATATTTGTTTATATTGGAAAGGATATGATTATAGATTGACCCCACTAAAAGCCAAGTTATGTAAATTAAAAAAAAAACAGAGGGTGCTCTAATATACAAGTTAATAATGTCGATTTGGAAAACATATGGCATAACTATAATAATAGTTTATATCAACAATAGCAAATATGGTATTATGAGGGGTAAATATCTGTCATTATAATTCAGTATTTATAGGTGCCAAAGTGTAAACACATATTTTTTTAAATTGCAATAATAATGTCTAATTTTGTGCCTAAAAAATATGTTTTTCAGGGAACGTGATAAGCCTTACATCAGCACCGACCGCGAGGTCATGTCTGACCTTGTGATATCTAGCTTTAACCCGCACTCTGGGAAGCCGAAGCATAATTCTATACAATTCTATCATTCCTAGTAGCAATTTCGGGAGCGCGGAGTAGGGCCGCCACCCCCACTCCTTGCTGAAGAGTTAGAGACTTGGTACAGAACACATGACATAAAATGCGCACTGGATTCGGATCATTCAGCCCCGGGTTTGGGCTGTTTTGCAGGAAAGTCTGATTTAAAGAAAACGGCGACTGAAATTAATTGATTGTTGATCGAAACTTATAGTCACCAAGTCCAAAAACGGCCTGGTCAGTCAACGCGTTAAAAGATAAGGAATTGGAAAAATTACTCGACGAAGATTGTTGTCCAACACAAGTAGAACTTACATTTTAATTGGGAGTCATACAACAAGTATTTCCCTATGTTTGAAAGCATTGAAATTCATTCAAAAGCAAGGAAATTGATTCCCATAGGAATTGGAGCAGAAAGACATTGGCATATCGGAAATGATCCTTGAACGCTAAAAATCGTTAATGTTACCCGCAATTATAAAAATATATAGCATGTTTCGAATAAATTTGACTAGAAACTTTATAAGTTTCCCATAACTAAATATTTTACGACTTATTCCACTGTTACATTTTCTTATTAAATATCACTGTTTTCAGGAGTATTTGGATCAATATAATGAAGATAATTTTCACACCATTATTTATTGACATCAAGAAAAATTCTTATATTTTTATCCTTTTTTGAATGCAAAAATGTAGAGACAAAGAAGAAGGTGCTTAATAAGATTTCCTGTACATTTCTCGAGTTGATGTTATGGCATACAAAAAAGGGAAGAAAATTGGCCTCAAAGAACATTTGCATATTTTTTATATTTTTGTGTTAAACCAAAAAAATGGCATTTCTTTGGTTTTACTTATAAAATAAAGAAAGGCAAATAAATAAAAAGGAAAAAAATGTAGCAACGAGTTTTTAAATAAAATTGTTAAAAATGTATGAGAAGCTTAACGGCAAAAATTCCATCTTTGGCGAATATTGACTCGCTAACAAGTAGGAAGTCACACAAAAGGACAAACTAATGCCAAACGGAAGGAAAGGAAATAAGATCAAAAGCAGATAGAAATGTGTATTTTTTCTGTAAATTAAATTATTTTATGTAAAGGAAAAATAAACGTTTGAAAAAAGCAAGAGATATTTTTAAGAAAGAAAAGATTTTTCACAAAAAAACAATTTAATTTTCTACTCAAAAAAAAAAATTCTATTTAAATAAATTTTGTACAAAGTCTTAAGTAAATGTGAAAATTTACTTCGTTTAAAAGTTTTTCACTTCTTTTTTGTGAAAATAATTTAACCTTTATTTCGGTGTATTTAATCTTAGGCAATTTTGTTGGTATAATTATTGCATAAAAGAGCAACAAGATTATAAATCAATATGAATATTTTTAAATTCATTTCCACATAATGGCATTTAAAAGTCACAATAACACAAAAACAAAACAAAATGACACATGTTTGTGCTTGAAAAAAAATATTGTTTTACATGATGTGTAAATGAAAAACTGTCAATGAAATTATTATTTTCCATTAAAAACAAAAGAAAAACCAAAAGGTGGCAAATGAGAGGGCAGGACTAAAATGTATTTGGAAAATTATGTGAACACATGTATTCTCCGTATACAAAAACATCAAGTTTCCACAAGAGATCCAGCAATATTTAGTCAACCCATAATTGGAGGATGTTTATCAAATTAAGAATTGAGACATTTCTTAGAAAATTTATAAAATTATCGTCAATATCGTTTAAATTACCGTCGGTTCCGAACTTGTTAAGGGCAACAATACTTAACACAATGCCTAAAATTTTTCATTAAGACCTGCACACAGTCGACAAGTTGATACGCTAACGGTCCCGTGTTTTTGTTTGCAAGACGCATAAAGTTCTAATTTTGATAAATGATAAATATAAAAATAATATAATGAGAATAATGTAAAATTTAATTTTAGTACCCTTTATTGTTATTGTTGTTGCTGTTGTCCATATTGTAATAAAAGTTGAAAAAGTTGTTAAATAAAATATAAATAAATATTAGATAGCGGTTATTACGCATCCGCAACGCAGCAGCTATCATAGCCGAAGTGTCTTCATATTTATTAAACAGAAGATCTCAAGTTGAGATCCCAACAGAGCCTTGATCCATTCAAGAAAAGGATTCGTTTTAAAATATCTGCTGTAAATGATATCCTTAGAACACGAATAGACAGCTGCAGCATAAATCTTTAGAAGTCACGACTAGATGGAATGATTCAGTCTTTTGTGTAGTAAACCAGGAATATCTTAGTTTAAACCTAAACGGTAGCGTATTTACAGAGTGGATACATCAGTTTGTTTGTATTATTGCTCTAGATTAGGAAGAGTTGGGAACTTCATTTCTGGCTGGAGCCAATCTGTAAGGGAGATTTATGTATGTACAATTGCTCGGTTAGAGCAATTATAATTGGGGATATTGGAATAATCTCTGTGATTCATTTCTTTTTTTTTTTTTGTTCTGGAATATGTGGACACCTTAATTCTCACCTTTTTCCTGGATGATTATGAATAAATGAACAGCAGGTTTCAATTTTAATATTTTCTTTATTTTTGGGTTATAGGTATAATCGATCAATGGATTTATAATACATTAAATATTCTTTCACGCAGAGTTTTTAGGTTAATTAACCAAAAGTTTTAAGGTAAGTAATTCGGATAAGTAATTTTAATCCTTTAGTTTAGGTTATTTTTTTTGTATTCTTTTAACGACGTTGCTCTAGAAGCTTCGAAAAGCAACTGATAAAAAATGTGAACTTATTCTGCCATTGTTTTATTACGGAATAACTCTTCCTTTTTTCTCGCTAGTACTAAATTTTGGTACTGCCAGATGTTTTAAATGTGTGTCCAAAGCTAGTTTGGACACAGAATAAAGTAACAACAAAGAAAAAGCACTGTAACTCGGGACAGAGTTGCTTAACAAAGAACTAATCACTGCAGAATAAATGACAGAACAGTGAATTTATATTTTCCATAAAATCTTATATAATTCGAGGTCTTTAAATAAAAAGAATAGGAATATTTCTTAACTGACCTTATAGCACTAACTTATTAGATGCCTCTCGTATATATACTATTTTTAAATATTTCTCAAAATGTCCTTTTTTTGCTCGACATCTATATAAACACATAATCCTACAGGTAAATAGTTTTAATCCTTTGTCAAACATGATCATTTTCATGTCATCTATACAAATTTTAATAAGTTTTTGCAGCTACCGTGCGATTTTATTTTATGTTTTAAAATATTTCTGAATTTAAGAAAATATCATTAAATTTTTGCTAATAGGATCATATGAGATTAGGTTACCCCCAAAATAAAATTGTACAAGAACATTTTATCTACAATTTTTGTTGTTGTTAGATTAACAGGAATACGTGTGTGAAAATATACTTCGATGAAATATTGAAAATTTTATACTTAAATTAAATTTTGAAAATAATTTTGTTTAATGATTGTTAAAACTCAGAGACAACAAGATTTTTGCATAATCCTATTTAATAAAAGAGTGAATATGAAGATAAAATGTAAAAGAGAACTGATAATAAATAGAAATTTTGATTACTGTACAATTACAAATTTAATTTTTACCCTGTAATACGACAGTTTGTGTATTTAGTAAACAGTTTCTCGCTTGTAAGCAACTGTTTTTGTATCAGATTTTTTTTTTTCGTTAACATCAAGATTAAGCAGATGACAGTGGTTAGCAAACACTATTTCTTTTAAAGAAACCTGAAATTTCTTTGGCCGGAATTGCTGCATAATGTAACATTTCTACATGCAACCATAAATCTGAACTTATTGCTGCGAGAGTTTGGTTCGCAGTAGAAATAGACAGTTGTGGAAATTTGTAGGTTAATGTTTAGAACAGTAGTTTTTGGGAGAATGATGTTCTTATGATGGAAGAGATATCAGATTTGTATAATACTTTCGTCTCAGCAGGACGGCTTCCAAGCAGAATATTGAAAGGTTCAAAATATTGAGAGATCGAAAAAATAAATACGTGCACACTTTTTATTTCTAAAAAGAAATAAAGTTTTTATTCTATTTTAAATAAATATCTTTTTTCTTTTTAACGATCTTTTTTATATATTTTTTCTTCTCGATATTTCGCTTATATTTTTGAAAACACAAAATTATTAACAAATTGAAAAAAATGTTTCAAAACATTTGACAAAAACATATAAAATATTTTTTCATACATACATACAAAAATTTAAATTTTCAAATATTCAAACATACAAAAACAAGGAAACGGAAATAACAAATAAATAACAAATAACAAATTCTCTCCTATGAAATGATTATAACAAATTATGTGTCTTTTTAATTAAGTACCTATAATTCTGAGCTAAATTGTCTGTATCTGTCTTGAAATTTATTCTCCTTACATTTGGTACATTAACAATTTCTAACATTTCCAACGTCTCTTGTAGTTTTTTTCTATATCTAATACTGATGTTTCATCAAACTTTGGATAATGATTATATTTCTTACAATGTGAAGATAAGGATGTCTTCTGTGTTGAAATATTCCTATATTTTTGGTCACACCTGTGACCAGCTAATCTCGTTTTAAGTTTATTTTTTGTTGTCCCAATATAAACTTTGTCACAGTTCACCTGGTCATTTCCTCCACATGGTATCCTGTATACTACATCAGATATTTCCATTTTTCCTATTTTATCCTTCATACTGCTAAATAATTTATTTAATGTGTTATATGTTTTGTGTGCAATTATATATTTATCTGTGTCATATATTTTACACTTTCTTAATCTTTCTGATATTCCAGGAACATAAGTTAATGATTTATAATTTCTTGGCTCTGCCGTAGAATTTCCTAAATTATGCCTATAACTACCATATTGTCTAATTAATCTGTTAGTTAATTCTACTGGAAAATCATTGTCATTAAGTATATCTCTTATTGTATCCCTATTCTTCAAATGAAATTCTCTATCACTTATAGTCAATTTTCTGTCTATCATATTTTTCGCCGTGTTTATTATCATTTTCCTCGGATGTTTTGAATAAAAATTAATAATTCTTCCAGTAGATGTTGGTTTCTTATACCAATCAAATACTAACTTATTTTTCTTCCTTATTATCAATATATCTAAATATGGAAGTCTAGATTCTGATTCTCTTTCAATCGTAAATTTAATATCCGGATAGAAACTATTCAATTCTGTCAAAATATCATCCACTGCATCATCCGAAGTTATACAAGATAAATCACCTACATATTTTGTGATTATCTTAGGTTTAATATGCATTTTATTAATACATGAATTTAGTAATTCCTCCATCACAATATCAGCTATAATTGGAGATGCTGGAGAGCCCATAGAGAGGCCCTCCTTCTGTTGATATATCCTTTTTATCAAATTGAAAATACCTATTGCCTTCAATGCAAAACTTAAGAATACGTAAAAATAATTCCTTCTCAATATTCGTATTTTGTTCTATTATCTGCCATTTTTCCTCTATAATACTTAAAGCTAAACCTATAGGAATACTTGGAAAAAGTGAAACTACATTAAATGAAAAAGATAAATAAAAAAAGATCGTTTATAAAAACTATAAAAGTTTTTATTCTATTTTTTAACAAATAAAATATAATTAGGTTATACTGTCTTTGACTGCATTTTTACTGCATAACAGCTGATTGGTTGTCGACTATGTTGCCATATTGCTAAAAATAGACAGAGCAGTAGCTAAATTCAGATATAAATCCAATCTTATTGCGTTAAATTAGGAATCCTAAGGAATTTAAATAAATTTTACGTAAATACTTTTTTGCAATTCTACAAGTTATTTTCTATCACATCCAAAGAATGAAAAAGACTTCATAAGGATACATAAGTTAAGTTTAAAACCATTACCATGCAGCTTTTTATCACTTGTCTGCTGCTCGTATTATTTGCTACTGCAGTAACCAGTAAATTAAAAAAAAATTAAATTTACTTTCAATACCAATAAATTTTTAAATTGCAGTATGTTTACTGCAATTTTACTGGTACTGCCAAGTGACCATCTATGTTGTTAAATTGTTTCTTATATCCGAGGGCGACAAAGCAACGCAATTGAATGATCAGCAACTTTCCATAAATTCCATTTCATCTAAAAAGTGTACTCTGTCACCAGTAATTCGGAAACAGTAGAAAGAAATAAACAATATTTATCTCAGCTGTAATTAATTTTAATGTAAATAATTTATAACTATTAAGTCTTACACACTTTAAAAATTTATTACCGCTTATAAAACTTTTTAAAGAATATAAAGATTAAAAAATAATTCAATTATTTTAATGACAAAAAAAGAAAACACACACACTTCATTAATACAATTACAAAGAAATTTTAAAAGTATAGATAAATTGAAATGATTCAAATCAAATCTTTTTCCTTACAACTACCTCGCATATTCTACACAATTCTATGATGTGGCTTAAGCATCACAAAATTAAAACAAACAAACAAACGAACAAAGAAATCAAAAGAGGAAACAAAAATCGTGTAGCCAACAATGCAAATTGATAAATCACCTGTAAATTTCTACTAAATAGTTGACCGAATCCAAATAAATAAAAAATAACTAACAACACAATTAGACACAATTTCACACATTAAAACAAAAATGTCACACTTTATCAATGTCCCAAACATACACACACATGTGTATACATATAAAACAACTAGTACTCCAACTATAAGATTCCTACTATTTTTCATTACACGTCCCTTTAAAATAGACAAAATTAAGAATTTTGTATTGAATGAAAAAAATCCAACAACAACAACAACAACAGCAAATAATGAGTAAATAAACCAAAGTAAAACATCAAATAAATGAAAGGATTTCTTTCTTATCCAAAGGAACACAACATCAGAAAGGAATTAAACTGAAATTGAAAATGTTAATACTCGTTCATTCAGTCTCTATTTTAGACAAATAAAGAAAGCCAAAAGAACAACTGTTTTGAAAATCAAATCCATGTGAATAAAAAATGTGAATAAATGACTGAAAGTAAGAATGTTAAATATTTTGTTGTGTATTTGAAATCTTTTGTAAATATTTTTTAAATGAAATCGATTCATAACAGCAGTAATAAAAAGGGAAATTAAACAATTAAACAAAAAGAAAAAGATTCACTTTTTTTCTTTATTACAATCAGATGATGTTTGTGTTTATTACACTGGAGAAAAAGTGATTGGATTTGTAATATTAAGTAGTCGGAAAGTGGAATATCGCCAAAAAAGCTTTTTAAGTGATTGATATCAAGTTTACATATCTTAAGCGTAAAGTCATTAAATAAAGAAGTCGTTTGACAATAAAGCTCTAAACTTCGGCTTTCCCGGTATAATTTTTGTTTTGGTTTACTTGCTTCACCAAAAATGGAACAAACGATAAAAAAAATTGCAACTTGATCAACAAATCACAAACGCCTTCAAATTATACAACTTAATATAAGTTTCAATATAGAAATTGAACCTTCACGTACAAATACTGTTTCACCGAAAAATTTTTTATAACCGAATATCTGAATATTTAAAATGAAATCAGTCAACAATCAATATTTTCTCGAAATGAAATATTAAATAACTAAGGAATCGTTATTCCATCAACAATAAAATCATACAATTATACATAATATCATCTAAATGTAAAAGTTTCTCACAAAAATATCACTGAATACTAAAATAATACCACTGAAAACAAAAAAAAGAACACAAACAAACTGTTAATTTTAGCTAATCTTTCATTTTTGTACAGTTTTAAATTCAGGTGTAATAAAAAAAAATTAAGATAAATCTAAAGTACGCCTAGAAAACTCAAAAATATTCCAGACGTGGAAAATTTTAGTTTATATTTAAATTTTAAATTTATAATTTATTATAAATGATGTTTTTATGAAGGTATAGATATTTAAGTTTGCAATAGCTTGTGGCTAACGGCCATTTAGTCAGCTATCAAGTGACTTACTTGGTTTGACATTTCAGCATAATAGACTGAACAACGCTTCCAAATTGTGCAAATTTGCTTTAAAAATCATGGTTCCCTTCGAAATATCCGATCCCGATTTCATAAGCGAATAATTTTTCTAATGGAAAGGTCAATAAACAAAACCTATATTTGGAGTGATGATAATCCTCCAAGGTATGTTAAGGAACTGTTGCATCAAGAAATACTAACATTTTGGTGCGGTTTTTGCGCTGCTGGGTGCACACTTCTTTAAAAATATACTGGTCAGAATATTACAGTTAATGATGACCACTACAGAGCCACGGTAAGAGTCTTTTTCGTTCATCAATTGAGCAACTATAATGTGCCCGAGCTGTACTTTCAACTAGGCGCAACACACCTTGAGCCGCAATTGATTTATTAAAGGTTAAGTTATGTAATAAGTTTCACGTCAGCACCTGACAGTTTCGTCTTAATCTGACAGTGGTCCTACCACTACGAGTAGGAAAAACGCCCACCTGCACGCTAAGACGGATACACGCCTTAATTGCAATTTTTCAGTACATGGTAGCAGGGCCGTGCCCCCACTCCTTGCTGAAGAGTTATAGACCATTCAAGTCCTAGTCCTGTTCCATGCACAAGCTAGGACATTGAATGTTAAATTTTTTGTGAACGTTTCCTCGGTACTTTCTTCAAAGCCCGATTAAACCACAGTCACCACGTTGCTCCCCGAAGAGCCTTACCAATAACCAGAACGGGTCGTAGCACTGCGGGCAACTAGTTCCCGTGGACTTCGAGAGTCCTACATCTCTTCCAGTTTCAGGCTCCTGTTAGCCCAGGCGACTGAACACCTTTTCACCTTGGGATGGGAAAGAGATCCTTCAAGACTGCGTGTTCCCCGAAGAGGGGTACGTTTAGTAACCGCATAGTTTCATGTTTCGTTTTATTTAATTTAATGCTGCTAGAATCTCTGTGGGGATATATTATTTCGCTAGTCTACGTCGTGACTAATAGGAAGATAGTTATCGCAGAATACCGACACAAATGTTGAAACAAGTTATAAAAAATGGACCTTTAAATTAGACTACGTCTGACCCAGCATAGCGGTCATATGCCAGAAAAAGTCAATTTCTTCTTAATTAAACCAATTAATATTTTATAAACGTTATAAAAGTATATATAACCACCGCACAGAGGGGCCAAATGAATGAAAAGTGGCGATTAATTCAAAATATGAACTTTAAAATTCATGATCGTGTTTGGTACCGGGTGAAAGTGGATAAAATTCTGCATCACTAATTGCAAAAATTATACTTTTAAGTTGTTTGCTTTAGTTGAAGTGAGCACTTAAAGTTGAATAATTGTTATTTTTTTTGTGCATATTGAAAAAAAGTGAAAATTTTGATATTTCAATTGATAATTTTTTCTATTAATACTTCTAAAAGTTAAATTTTTATAATGGAACCGCCAACTTCAGGTAGTTTACTATATAGTACATGTTTTTTTGTTTAAATAAATGTTTTAAAAATATTAAATGTTAATAAAATAAAATTAGCCCAAAAATGGGCTATTTTTGATTTATATATGGAGTTTCAACAAGTTTGTTCGTGAGCTTGCGTAAAATCGTCTATATAGTGTTATAATATCAGATCTCAACTAATAAACCCCAAAATATTTTTTTGCGATTTTTGGCGACTTTTGAGTTATCGTTGTTTTTGTGAAATAACTCAAGATGCTAAAAATCCACAAGTTGTTTTTACTTTGTTTTGTCATTATTTTGGTTATAGTAGTTGTTATTGTAGCTAAAAAAAGTGTTGTTAATTAGAGATGGGGGCGTGAGTAACTTTAATTCACGCATGCTCACGTGATTGCGTATGTTGGGTTTATTTACTATGAATAAAACTAATTAAATTATTTTACATGTCTTTATGATATTTCAATGAATTTTACTTAAACATTTGTTAATTTTAAATTATTAGAAAATTGTATATGGCACAAGTGCACTATTTTGAAAAATTGAAGGAGGTCACGCTCCCATCCCTATTTATTATTGTCATTTATTTGAGTCCTACATAATAACTGTTGGTCATATACATGCATCATACGAGTAAAGTTTTAATTTTGTTTTAAGCTGGTGATATCAACCTACTAATATAATGATAATACATTTTTAAGAATTTCTATCCATCCGTAGGGTATTATTGATTCGGTACTGACACGTTTATTTATTGTTTTAGCTGTCAATGTTTTGTGATGTGATGTTACATATTTAAAGTGTTGTGAACTCCGGATGAAGCTCTGTCCGTTTTGGTAGAAGCGAAGCTAAGTCGCCACCAATATAATGTTATTAGAAAGGTTGCACCTGAGAAATTTCCATCATATAAATTGGTCCAAAGAGCTAAGGAAAAATGTTACCCAAAGGGAGAACAAATGAAAATTTCTGAAACATCAGCGCAAGTTAGCCTACAAGGAATATTGGATCATACCACTGAACGCCTTTTGTCGGTTAAAAATGCAGATTTAAATTCGTTAGACAACGAAGAAATCGAAAAAATTACTTTATACACTAAGTGGGGCTTTGACGGAAGTTCAGGGCATAGTTCTTACAAACAAGCCTTTCATGACAGTAATGCATCTGATTCTTCTGTATTTATTACGTCAATTGTACCATTAAAATTAGTTTGTAAAAACAAAATCATTTGGCATAATCCTCGACCGTCTTCAACTAGGTTTTGCAGGCCATTAAAAATTGAATTTATGAAAGAAACGGTCAACAGTATTAAAACAGAAAGAGAAAGAGTGGAGACAGAAAAAAATGCTCTTATCGATACAGTGATATCAGTTGGAGAAAGAAATATAAAAGTGAACCACAAACTAATTCTCGTTATGATTGACGGTAAAGTGTGTAACGCGATTACAGACACAAAGTCCACACAAAAGTGCTACATATGTGGCGCTACCAACAAGGAGTTCAACAATATTGAACAAATGATTTCTAGAGATTACAACGTAGACTTCATGCAGTTCGGTTTGTCTGTCCTACATGGCTGGATAAGATTTTTTGAATGTCTTATTCACTTGGCATATAAACTTCCAATTCAAAAATGGCAGGCAAGAAGTGACGAAGAAAAAAAAATTATTGCTGAAACTAAAAGTCGTATTCAACGCGAATTTAAAAAGAGAACGGGATTGATCATTGATCAACCAAAACCTGGTTTTGGTAACTCTAATGACGGGAATACTGCAAGACGTTTTTTTAAGAATGCAGAAGTATCTGCTGAAATTACTAATATTGATTTAGAGTTGATCAAAAATATGCACACAATATTAATTGTAGTTTCTAGTGGTATTGAGGTCAACATTGAAAAATTTACAAACTTCGCTAATAACACTGCCAGGCTATTTGTGAAAAAATATCCATGGTACTATATGCCTCCTACTCTTCACAAATATTTTATTCATGGGCCTGAAATTATATCATTATCGCCATTGCCAATTGGTCAGCTAACCGAAGAGTCTCAGGAAGCCAGAAATAAAGATTTTAAAAGTTATAGGGAGAATTTTGCCCGTAAATGCAGTCGAGAAAAAACAATGGAAGATATCTTTAATAGATTTCTCATAAGTTCAGATCCGTTTATAACAAGCATGAACAATAGTTCTAAAAAGAAAAAAGAGCTAATGCCAAAATCTGCATTGGAGTTGCTTGTACTTCCCAGCAATCAGAATAGCAATGATGAAGATGGAGATGAAGATGGAGATGAAGATTATTATTATTGTAACGAATTAATTTATGATTATGAAATTGAATGTGAAGTAAATACTAACATTGAAGGTAATAATGATTATAATAAAAAATTGTTGTTTTAAAAAAAAAAAAAAAATAGAATAACCGAATTTAATTAAATTTTTTTTAAATAGTGTGTTTATGGTTATTTATCAATAAAAAAACAATTAGATTTTCAAATGTTGCATTTTTGAGCCTAATTTTCGAATTTCAAGAAAAAAGGTATGATTTTAATTTAAAAATTTTCTAATAAAAATACATATAAAATATTTATTCCTTCTTATTTTTAAAAATATTACTTATTTTTCTTAAAGTACATTTAGTATGCTTTAATTTGCAATTTAATTGAATAATTTAAAGCGCACCGTTCCAAAGATACAGCAAAGAATGAGAAACAAGAGGATTTTTTACAGAACACAAAATGGCCCATAAAGGGTTAAAAAATGTGTTTTTTCACTCTGTTTTTTTTTAAATGTTGGTTTTTTATGTATTTATAAATATCCATTAATAAAAAATATTTTTTTTTTAAATTACGACTTCTATGAATTAATCGCCACTTTTCATGCATTTGGCCCCACTGTGCACCGCCCACCCAGTGAGCATGATTGCGGTTGTGTTCTTAAATTTTATTAAGCTTCATGCGTTCTGGACCAGGAGTTGATTAGTCTCCAACTCTTCAGCAAAAAGTGTGGGCGTGTGGGTGGTATGATCCACCGTCTGGTTATGGCTTACACAGCTGCGTACAGACGTAAATCTTATCATGCATACCCAAGGTGTGGCAGTCTATAGTATCAAGGTGGCCACTTTTTAAGGGCTATAATGTACATATTGAGGAAAAAGAAAGATCTGCCATCTAAAACTTTAAATTGTTTATATTTTTTTCCAAAACCTCCCAATGTGTTTTGCTGGATAAAGAGTACTGATAAAATCACTTGACACACAGGCATGGACCTGTAATTCTTTACTCTTTTTAATTTTACACCTTATTTTCTTGTAGTGTAACACATTTTATTCTATATTATTTTTTTTTTTTCTTTGTATATTGATTTTTTTATATTGTTCGTTGCATACGAATATTGCATTTTTATTTATACAACAAAATTAATTGTTTAATGTTTGTTCCTTTATTCACTCCAAAACCAAATGAAAATTTATTGACATTCTTAACCCTTGTTTGGTTTAAGTTCTCAATACGGCCATTAAATGGTTTAGCAAATGCTAAAAAGAATTATATTTTGGTCGCACAAAAAAAGAAGTTTATTTTAAATTTTAGCAAAAAAACAACTCTATTGTTGTCCTTCTGCATTTCTTATTGTCTAATTGACCAAATTAATAGATATTTTTCTCTCTTTTATTATTTTGATGATTTAATTTTATGTTTTTCAGTACCTGTTTGCAAGCCATATATAATAAAGCAGTTCTTAATGATACCTTTTTTTTCTTAGCTATTTTGTTTAATTATTATGGTTAATTATTATTGGTTTTTCCAAATAATGATTTCTAAAGTGAGTTTTGAGAAAAATTAATATAAACAAATACAAAGAAAGTAGAGTAGAGTAGAGGTGGAGTTAATTTTACGCCTTTAAAAAATTTAAGATTTAAACATTTTTTCAGTAATTTTTCTAATACTGAAAGTTAAAAAAAAATATTTTCTCACAAAGATTTTACGGAAATCACGGTTAAACCTGACTTCTCTTTCTTAAATAATACACTTTGTTGCTAATTGGAACCCACTTCCAAATTAAATATAAACCTTTTTACATAGGAAACCATAAAGAGCTCATAAGTTGTGCACACATGGGTTTCCTGTATCCTGTACTCCAAAAATATAAGGGCACCTCCACGTTCTGTATGCACCAGCACAAAACAGTTTTCAAAATAAAACAACACAATGAGCCGTTGTAAAAGAAAGGGGGATGCAAAAATTATTAACTTTTATTGAAAAGGCTGCAACACAAACTAAGCTAAGAAGCAGCAGAGGCATAGGAGCAACAGTAAAAAAATAATACTTTCAACCCACTAGACTTTTCATAATGACGGTTATGATCATAAAGAAGTAAAAAAAAAAAAAATAAATGAAAACAAGAGATGAAAAATAAATGTAGGCAGCATCTAAACAGCAATACCACCCTTTTTAGCTCGGCCCAACTTAAGGCAAAGCAACGAAAATTTGTTAACAGGGGTCAAATGCTTCAACACCCCATAGATGAACAAAATTTTATATTATTTTTTTTTTGCTGCAATAAATGTCTTTGTTGTTGTTGTTTTTGTTGTATTTGAATAATTGGAACACATTGATTAGCTGTAAATCAACGTCTATCAATGTTCGCATAAACAACAGACATCATTTTAAAATATTGATGAATAAAAACGATGGTTGTTGCACGAGGAAAAGTTTTTTTGTTTTTTGTTGTATTTTTGTTCGTAAAGTCTTCTTGTTGTTAAACTGTTTAGGAGGACTATCAATAGTTGTTGCCAACCTTAAATAAAAATGAGCTCGTTATTAACGTCCTAGTTACTTTGCCTTTATCGTTTCATTATTGCTGTTAAGCCAAAGTCATTGACGGTCTTGTCTTCTTAATGTCATGTCAATGAGAAGTGTAATGAAAAAAGCAAAAAAAAAAAACAATAAAATTTAACAAAACAAGTGGTGGTTAGCAATGTTTGGGTTCGTTTGGGTGCCCTGTAATTTAAGTTAAATATTTCGCTGCTTTTGTTTATTTTTATTAAAAACAAATCAGGCTTTTGTTCTTTACTCATCAGCCAGTTGTGCCGGAAGTGGCCATTTTTGCGTTTTAAATTAAATTTTTTCGCGAATTCCTTTATTCATTTAATTTTGTATAAATTTTTTTCTATTCAGTAGCGTTACTAATCAGCGGAAATTTGTGTAAATTTTTTATTTACTTGCAAGTTTATGGAAATTTTTAAATGAATCAGAAACTTAAAAAACGTTGTTTTGTTCATCATGATTGTTAACCAAACTGGGTGCTGATATAAAAAATGTTTACATGATTTTTTTTGTAAAGAAAAATAAAACGAAATACTTGTTCCACTGCTGTAATAATATTCCATATTAATAAAGCCAGCACCCTTTTTAAGAGCAGAATAATTTTGAGGTTATGTTTTAGCAACATATTTTCCGGCTGCTGACGACAGGAATGCACTTAAGTGGAAATTAGAAATTTAATTAAAATTACAACAGCCATTACAAAGGAATTTAAAATACGAATAAACAAAAACTATACACTGGGAGCGAATAGAGGTAAAAACAGGATCCAACGAGGAAAAAGAAAAAAATTAATGGTAATAACCTTCGTTATTTATAATTTCAATAAATGCTTTTAAATAATACTTTATATTCTTCTTTAATACAAAAAAGGCTTAATTTTCCTGAAAGCTAATTTAAGAAACAACGTTATTTTCCCACTCTGCTCGAAAATGGTATTTTATCTAAAAAGGACAGTTTCTTAAAAAAATATGTACTTTTTTAAAGCGCTACTTTTCTTAAAATTTTTCTTTTGCAAAGTAAAGTATTTGGACAAAACTAAATTTTTTCACAATGTATTTTAAAAATACGAAAATATTATTTGCCATTGTAAAGAAGCCTTTTTGGAAAGCAGAAATTTATTTCAAAAACGAACATTTCTTAAAAAATATACTTTTCGTACAAAAGGCTCTTTTTTACAAGTACGTTTCCTTTAGAAAATTACGGCTAGAAAAACACTTTTCCTGAAAACGGTAGCTTTAAAAATTTATTTTATTTAGAAAAATATCTTAATATATAGTTTGATACTCTAGTGGCACTTTAATAAAAAGTACTTTTTTTGAAATGTAGCTTTTTTACGAACACTGATTCAAAGTATTTTTTATTGCTATATTTAGTTGGCCTTTCTTAAAAATTCTATTTTTCTTAAAAGGTAAAGCACTACTTACAAACTCACGTACTCACTCACGAACTCACAATTTACAGTGGTTTTATTTACAGAAATACTATTTTTGTTACAAAATCCCTTTTTTAAGTAATTTTACTTGAAATAAAATTAAAATAGCTTTAAAAAAAAGAGTTTTGAACCATTTTATTTAAAATAGTACCAAAAAATTTCTACTAGTTTTACTTAAAACAACGTTTGGTTTTAAAATATTTTAAAAAGCTAGTTATTAAAAAATGTTGTTCTTAAAGAAAAAGCTGTTTTATTTAAAATGTTATTTTGCTCTCAAGAAGTACGTCTTTCGAATAGCTACTGTAACATAAACAACATTTTATTATTAAGACATTTTAAAGAGTTATTCGTTTTTCGTACAGGTACATTTCTTTCAAAAAAATTTTTCTATGGAAAATATTTTTTTATAAAAAAATTGCTTTTTTAAACAGGTCCATTTTTAACACCATTTTTAAAAGCACTTTTTAACTTATGTTTAAGAAGTACTTTTAACTTATGTTTAAAAAGTACTTTTAAGGTAAAAAGGAAATATTATAATCTTTCTTACATGCTTTTTTTTTTTTTTAAAAGAGAAGTAGCACTTCAGGCAACAATGCCTATTTAGTCAAGTACCGTGCTACCTCCTTTAGAAAAGGGATAGAGAAGAGATGAAACAGGTGGTGAAAGTAGAAGGATAAGTCTTACATGCTTATTTTCTCATATTTATCGGTTGATAATATTCTATTTATGGACGTGCTTTTTTTGCTAAAGGGACTTTTCTATCAAAAAATTACTTTATTTAAATAAGAAGTTGTATTTTAATATATCTAAAAAATGTGTTTATTTTGAAAGATACTTTCATTTAAGATCTAAATTTTACTTGTTTTTTAAAGTTGTGTAAATTGTTTAAAAAGTACTTTTAAGTTAAAAGTGTACTCTTAAAATCTTTTCTCACATGCTTATTTACTCATACATATGTATTAGTTGTTAATATTCTTCTATTTATGGGCATGCTTTTCTTGTCAAAGGGACTTTTCTTTCTCTCTAAAAAATTGTTTATTTTGAAAAATATTTTCATTTAAGATATAAATTTTACTTGTTTTTGGAAGTTGTGTAATTTAAATCTATTATTTTAAATTTTAAATAATTTTATAAATGTAATATAAATTAAGTAATTTTATTATTCATGCTAGATTCCTTTAAATAAATATTTCATGATATTCTCACGAAATATTTATTACAAAAATTTTTATTAAAAAATAAACATTTTATGATATTCTCATAAAACATTTATTTCAACAAAAATAAAAAATATTTGAAATGTATTACTGCGGGGGAGAGCATATCCATATTGCAATTTCACTTTCGCTCACAAAGCTCATCAGTGAATTTTACCCCAATATTGTATAGAAAAACCTAAAAGTCTTATATCTAAAGCCAAACTGATTCCATGAGAATTTTCATAAAATCAACATAGCATAGACAGCAAGACTCAAAAACACTTCTATACAAACACAGCAAAACATTTCAAAACAACCAAAAAACATTGTTTATTTTCAATCATTTCTACATAAGGGTTGCCATTGGAAACCATTCATATGTAATTTGAAAATTCAGAAAATAAAAAATATTTGTAAATAATTTTACAAAAATTTCTAAGCAAAGCAACGGGCACATGCAATGGAAATAAGTAATCTATTCATCGGAATCATTTTTAATCTAAGTAATTTTATTATTCATGCTAGATTCCTTTAAATAAATATTTCATGATATTCTCACGAAATATTTGTTTTGAAATGTTTTGCTGTGTTTGTATAGAAGTGTTTTTGAGTCTTGCTGTCTATGCTATGTTGATTTTATGAAAATTCTCATGGAATCAGTTTGGCTTTAGATATAAGACTTTTAGGTTTTTCTATACAATATTGGGGTAAAATTCACTGATGAGCTTTGTGAGCGAAAGTGAAATTGCAATATGGATATGCTCTCCCCCGCAGTAATACATTTCAAATATTTTTTATTTTTGTTGAAATAAATGTTTTATGAGAATATCATAAAATGTTTATTTTTTAATAAAAATTTTTGTAATAAATATTTCGTGAGAATATCATGAAATATTTATTTAAAGGAATCTAGCATGAATAATAAAATTACTTAGATTAAAAATGATTCCGATGAATAGATTACTTATTTCCATTGCATGTGCCCGTTGCTTTGCTTAGAAATTTTTGTAAAATTATTTACAAAACCAACTTTATAAAAATATAAACTGGCAAGGATTATTAGAAAATTTCATAATACATGGAGCTTAAAAAAATTAAATTACCGTAAAAGTTTTCCTAAACAATTTTCTTTCTCAAAAAGGACTATTTTCTTTTACCACAAATACATAATTATAATTGAAATAACTTCAATATGAACAAATTTGTGAATAATAACTGAAAAATTTCGTTACCTGATCCTAAGTCCCATAATTGTAACTTTACAGGACAACAGAACAAATGCTTTAAAAACGATTTTTTATACTATCGCATTTTTTTCTTGCAGTAACAAGATGTCAAAGAAAGTACAAAAGTAAGCCATTAGTTAATATCTTGCTTCTTCAATAATTAAGATATGAGTTGCTTGCTTAACTAAGACCAAAATTTTTAACTGGTTACCATTGTTTAATAACGAGTTTTTTTAAAATCATTTTATTATATCTAACATTTAATACCCTCCTTTAATAAGCTAATTTAAACGTGTTATAGAAATATTAATGAAAACCATTAATCATATAACCCATTACAAAATAATAATAATAAATTTGAACCATTCCCATACTCGTATTGGTATTGGTTACCAAAGCTGAAATCACTTAATAATATTGTTAAATGATCTGTTTCGTTAAATAATAAAAAAAAACAAAAGAAACAGACAAGAGATTTTATGAATGAAAATATTTTTAACCAAAAAATTATGGTTGTTAAACCAAAGACAAAAAAAATAAAATTTTTATAATCGAACAAGTGTTTTGTGTATTTTTATAACTTTTCAATATTTTTTATTTGGTTTTATAATTGTTCTTTTGGATGTTTCTGAATTCTATAGAATTTTCAGGTTTTCTTCTTCGTTGTTTCTTTGGGTGTTTTCTAACAAAAAGAAATCAAAAAAAAAGTAGTGAAACACACCAGACATGCTGGCGTTGATCTTGGCTACCAACTAGATAACCAGCATCAATTGATATTGTGGCAACTTATTTAGTTTGTTGTTGGTTGGTGTTTTGTATACAAAATCTCGTATCAATTTTTTGTTCCTATTTGTTTGATTTTACAATGAAATGACACATGATTTATGACGTTAAATTTCATTGGAAATCAAAAACAACAAAAACTCTTAACCAATTTTGATTGTGAGATTTTTGTAATTGTGGCTTTTTGTAAATCAATATAATAAAAAGAAAAAATACGAACGGTGTTAAAAAATGCGGTCATTTTTGGTGAAACACCTAACGATTTTTGGACACGCTACAAATTAAAAAAAATTATTGCAGATCCTTAACGAAAAACTAAACTCTTTAGCAAGTGTAAGTTATTTCGATAAAAGAATCAAACTTAATCCTAAAAAAAGAGAAAAAGAACTTATAGTTAAAATTACCAAGTAATTTTTTACTCTCCCAAAGAGTGCTATAGCTTAACATATTCATGACTAAGCATTTAAATTTCTTTCGATGGCTTAAGTTCATTTCTCAACAGCTGTTTCATTTATGTGTAACATTATTTCGTAATATACTCCTTCGTAGTGCTGTCTGGCGTATTGTCTGGATTCTATTAATGCAATGAACGATTTAGTTTTATTAAAGTACTTATATCGAATAACTGACATATGAATCGATTATTTGCAAAATATTAATTTTGTCGGTGAAAAAATTTTGCTTTCTTATTTTATAAAAATGTTTGTTTGGCTGTTCGATAAATCGAACAATTTTATACAACTAGTTTCAATTATTAATTTTTGGTTTCAGTTATTTTTATGATCTACTAATGGATTAATATTTTTCCCCATAAATGAAATAGCTATTGCAACTTAAAGACAGCAGTTAGAGAGATGTAATAAATGATGCTTTCGGTGTATTGCTCTCCTTCAACCTTTATCGCCACTGGTCTAAGAAAATTATCTTTCTTAACTCAGTTTTTAACTATAATTAAACAGAAACGTACATTCTGATTATTAACCATTCCGCCGAGAATGGATATAACATACGAAGGGCCATCAATAAGGATAGGAGTGACCATGACCCATTAATTATTTTTCAACCCACAGCTATTATCAGCTGAACTCTCAAATTTAAATTTTATTTTTAATGCAAAGTAAATTGGCTTTAAACGCACACTTTTCTTTATAAATTTAGTTTTATTTATACTAATGTAAAGTAGAAATATGGAAATAAGTAAATATTCACCTCTAGCACGTCGCCAGACATCCCCGCTCTTTGCATAAAATTTTGAAGCCCATCTTGCAACAAAGCTTGCTTGTCTTGTCAATGCAGCGCCGAAATTCACCTTTCGGAGCGACAATTGTTTGTGAATTCTTCATACAAGTGCAGTCTTTCACATTGCCTCAGAGAAAATAATCCAGCGACGTTAAATCACAAAAACAATGGGGCCAATTTTTATCTCCAAATCAAGAAATTCCACGGCCAAGAAATTTCTCATGCAATAGCTGAATTGTTTCGGTGGCTGACTAGTTGGTGATCTTGGTGAGCCAAAGGTCACTGATATCATTAATTAGCAAATCGTGGCCACAAAAAATTTGGTTTGGTAGTGCAAAAAATATCACTGTAACGGTGTTTCCGATTATGCCACCTATCCACTAACTGCACTGTTTATGGATTTTGAGAGCTCCATATATTCCTAATTAAAAACAAAATAAATGATTTTGTTGAAAAAAGCGTTGTTTTTATTGTCTTTCAAACAGCCAATTTGCAAACGTTCGGTGTAAACAATGGCCGGTCGGTTTTAATCCTTGTTCGAGTTGAACTTTATATGCGCCTCTAGTGACGCCCGGTTGTTGCGAACGGCTCATTCTCAGCACTTTTTTGTTTTTTTTTTTTTTTTTTTTGAAAGAGAAGTAGCACTTCAGGCAACAATGCCTATTCATTCATTATTCGTGCTACATTCTTTAGGAAAGGGATATAGAAGAGATAAGACAGGTGGTGAAAGTAGAAGAATAGTTACATAACCTTCAAGCTTTTTTTTGTAGTGAAAACAACAACCTTTCGATTGGTAGGCTAACTACACTACCTAGCCTACCGGGGCAGTTTTCATTTCTAGAAGACCCATATTATCGGAAATTAACTGTCGTATAAGACAGCGAAGCGACCAGTGACAATCCCTTCATCACTGAGCAGCCCTGTGACAGTCAATTTTTATTTTTTTACCAACTACCAGCCTACTAGGGCAGCATTGATTTCTACGAGGCCCATGTTTTCGAAAATTAACTGTCGTATAAGATAGCACATCGACCAGTGACAGTCAATTTTTATTATTTGTAAAACACCCAAGGTCTTTGTTGGGAATTGAACCCACCATCCCAAGACTGATAAGCTAGCACACTACCTACTAGCCTACAGGAACACCTTTGCTATTCAGTGGCTATGTTTGCATTACTAAGGAAACTGTGAGCGTATCGTTTTGGTCTATTACCAGCAACAATACCGTGAGTCTCGAATTTAACGGCTAAACTATGAATAATGTTGTTAGAAGGTTACGAGAAAAGGCTCCTGTTTACGAAGTGTTTACAGTAAAATGTTCACGTTTAAAATTCTCTACTCAAGAGTGTAACATTCCATGCTTAAAATTTGGCAGACAGTTTATTTCCTAGCCTGAAATTTACCTTCCCATTAGAACATACATTTTAAATTTATTAGTTCAAATTTGATTTAATAGCAAATTGATATTTTATCTTCTTATTTATAGTCCGAAGACAAATATCGTCAAATCTAAGTGGATGTTAAGATATGGAAGGGCAGTTAGTGTGTGAGTGTTCAACTCTCTTTTCATAATATACAAAGCAACAGCAAGCTAAATCTTTAAAGTGAATATGCTTAAGCACTTTAGCTTACAGATCGTGATATAGTAGTTGCCCATGGACCCCTAACGTGACGGTGACCTTACCCCCAGAAGCGAAGGTAATCACTAAGACTGCGTACCCCCGAGAAGACTAACTTTAACTGCCTGGATATTATACGGACTTTGCGATGGGCGGTATCGAAAATCACTTGATAGTCTGGTGGATTGGCTCATACATAAGTATCACCCAACAACCGAAGAAGGAAAATCTGTAATGAAATTAATATCGCGAAAGTTGCAAATGCAATGATAAACTAATATAAATCGGTTTGGCTTAAATGAAGGGTATAGAAAACGTCTTTCCTTTATCCTTTAAGATTTAGTTTTCTTTCTTTTTTATTGTTCTTCCCTCTCCACCAATTTAGATGTAACTTAAAGATAATGTAATTTATAGTTTTATAACTAGTATTCTCAACAGAAGGGAAGTTATAAAGAAACATAAATTATAAAAATATTTTAGAACAAATAATAAATGCCATAAGTCTATTTGATTATTAAGACTTTGCTTAACTTTTTTATTCATGGATTTAAAAAAATTTTTTTGTTTTCGAACATTTTTAGAACACCCGTGAGTTTTTAAATTCATTTGTCTTTTTAAAATCCACTGGTCTTAAGTAAATTAAATCACTTAAAATGTGTTATGACGAATTAAAAAAAAAAAGAAGCATCCCAAGTTTTATTGATGGACCTCAATTGTTTGAAAATATTGTGGTTTCCGTTGAAGTTTTTAAAATAATCTGTTTTTTGTATCAATGAAAAGGATGTTGGGGTTTATAATCTCTTCTAAAGTATATTTTTAACTATAACTCTTCAATAAGAAAACAAAAAAAAAAATAGAGTGACAATAATAAAAATGAAATTATTTTTTGTCATCGTGGATCCTTTTTTAGTTCAATGACAAAAATAAAAAAAAATATTATTTCTTTATCACACCCATATATTTTTCTGAGCTCATATTATGATTTTTCTTTTAATAATAAAATTAAGTTTTGCCTGCAATCAGTATTTCTGGTATCAAAAGTATTTTGACTGGATTTGGTTTGCAATTTAAAGAAGCTTTATGGACCAGTGTTATTGCTTCTATAACTACATGGTGCTTCTTAGTAAGGATTTTTTTAACAAGAATTTTTTATATTTAAATAATCCAATACTTATTAAGACATTACAACTTCCTAAAATGTAAAACTAATTCAAAACGCTTATGCTCGGCTTGCTTCAAGGAAATCTTTTCAATTATTTGTTCCCATAAACTGATATGTAACTTGTGTCAGGACTAAGTTAATAAAATCCCAATTTAGAGATTTAGTTCTTATGCTGATATCTTAAAAATTGTCTTTTTTTTAAAATGAATAATGAAATATTTTAAAAATATTTATAAATAACTTAACTTCGTAAACAAAGACAAATAGATGTTAAAAATTACTAAATAAAAATAACAAAAAGTAAAAATTTAGCAAAATGTCAGTTAAACAAACTGACAAATTATTCAAAAAGGCATAAGAAGTTCTTTCAAATAAAATGTTGATGAATAACAAATGAATGTTTTTCTCCATTTTTTTTTTTGCTTTAAACTGTTGACTAAATATTTGTCAAGTGGCAACAACAATCAACGAAAACTCTGACATTTACAGAAAAAAATAGAGGTAAATTTTACGATTGTGTATTTTTTTTTAAATGTTTGTAAATAAAAGTTAACGAAAATAACAGAAAATGAAAAAAGAATTGTCAAACACACAAGAATTTTGCCTATTTGCTTAACAACAGCAAACATACTTTTTAATGTTCAAACTACTTATTTATGTATTGGGTTAAGGAAACAAATATATTAAATTAAAAACCTTTAGTTATAACTACAATTTATTGACATTTTTGATTATTATTATTTTATAATTAATTTTTAAGTACAGGGTCATTATATAAAAAAAAAAATCATTTTTATTTTAAATATTTCAATACACCATTTTTCCTAAAGATGGTGGTATCTTTAGGAAAAATCAGTGAAAATTGTTTATATTGTGTCCTTGTACTTAATATTATTGTTATTGTTATTCTCACTTTTACGACTATTCTTTGTGATTTTACACCTTTAGTGGATTTACTATTTTAAAGCAGGAAAATTAGTTTAGTAGAAATTGAAGTTTTGTCAGCTGTTTCTTCACCAAAAAGCGGTACTCAACAAGAAGTTTGTTTTCTAACACAAACTAAAACAAAAAATTTTGATTAAGATGATTCCAATTTTATTGTATTACGAAGAGAAAACTTAGGCAACTATGAATGAGAAATGATATCTGGCAAAAGTCCACCATGACCACGCTGACAGATGTTGATTCTTTAACCAAAGTTTTTAATCACTTTTTGGCAAAATGGCAATCCTATTTCATTAATCACATCACGGATTTTGAGTTTTAAGGCCGAATCGTTTTAATGGGCTCCGTATAGGCACTATCCCTAACATAGCACCATAAATAATAATCCAATGGTGTTAAGTCACACGATCTGGCTGGTCACTTAACTGCTGATTGCCGTGAAATTATCCGACCGGTAAATTTGGTTCGCAATAAATTGATCGTTTCATTGGCTGTGTGACATATGGCGACGTTCTGCTTAAACCACATGTCAGTGATATCCACGCCATCAATAATAGACTAAAATTGTGTTGTTAGCATTTTGCGTGATCCATTGACTGTTACCGCATTTCCAGCGACAATTTTGCTTGTTGACATGACTTGACAAATGAAAAGAAAGCGCCTATTTTGATTTTTTCAGAAAAACCAGCCGGTTCTACTTGAATGAATTAAGCGAATGGTGATGTGAATGTCCGGTCAACTTCAAGATCTGCACCTGTTGAACCTCGTAAGGCTTCAAACTCAAATCCTTACGCAAAATTCACCATGTGCTGGTTTTGGATAACTCCAATCATTGATAACGTCGAGGAATTGACAAATATTGACCTAATTCAAGACTGTGGCACATGTTGGTGTTCGCACATTTTGTATTGAGCCTGACGACTCAAATTTAACTACCGAATTCTGAATAGCGGTCTCAGAAGAACGATTATGTTGTCCGAAAATATCACGAATTTTACGAAATTTAACTTTAACAGAACCACAATTTTTATAGTAGATTTTAATTATTTTAATGCGAGATTCGAAATTAAACTCACTTTAGCAATTGCAAATGCATCTTGTTGGTGTTGCCACAATTGAAAAACAAACTTCTGGTTGAAAAACTCGAAAATTTATAATATTAATGAAAGCGCCAAAATATTTTTACAAAATATTTCAAAACAAAAATTTTCAAAATAAAAACCAAAATTCAAGATATAAACAAATTGAATTATTTGCATTGAATGCAAGAGCAAAATTTTACACAATAAATCGTCACGCAACTTTAAAGTTGCGGTTTTGATATTATACTGATCAGGAGCAAGGCTTGTCATACCTCAGCATGAAAATAAATCAACGTACCACATTGTTAATTGTTTTCTTTTAATATCAAGGAAAACATTTTTTTACTCACCTTCTACCCCAAATGAAAAACAAACAAATGAACCCAAAAAAACAAAATACAACGTGATAAAACAACATAAAAATCACTCCTTTAGCAACAACATGTTTTCACATACAAACAAATAAACACAAATATATACTCAGGCTTGCATATTCACCCATAAACAAAAACCTCGAATAATAAAATCCTTTCCTGCCTTAAAACGTCAACATCTCAAAATAAATAGAGAGACAGAAGAAAAACAATGTTAATTCAACAACTAACACGCTTAAAAAATACAACTTTAAATAAAAACAAAAGAAAAAACAATAATAAATTCCTAGGAAAATATCAAAAATTAAAAACTCACACTGCTATAAAAAAAGCACATACACTCACATGCTAATAAGGATAATAAACATTCTCTTGCACTTTCCACAACCCGTTTATATTAAAAATTTATTTAAAAAAATACAGGCATCTTGATATTTTCAAAAAGTATTGTTTTAGTTTTTTCTTTAGTATTTTTATGACGTTACGTGAGGGATTCTGTCATAAAAAAGAGTTTATTTTGTTGTTTAAAAGAAAAAAGGAAAAAGTAAATTCTGCTGTGTGACCAATCAACCAACCAACCAGCAAACAGAAGTAAAATAATTTCCAGTGGCTGTTTTTTTCTCGTTTGTCTATTAACACCTTTATTTTCGAAGGCGAAACTTTTTCTAAAAAAAGGTGTTTTTATAGAGGTATAAAACTTTAAATTGCAACATAACAAAGACAAGTTTTTGTATACATATGAAATTTTGAAAATAGTCTAGTGGCGTTAAGTCCGATATCTTGGCAGTCAGTTCATAGGTCCGAAATGACAAACTACCAAACATTTCCTCCAATGAATCAATTATTGCACGAGTTGTCTGACATGTTGTACCGTCTTGTTCAACTGCTACTCCTGGGCGTTATGGTTGTTCTTTAATTGCATTTGTCACCATTTGAAACATGTTACAAATAGTCGATGACACAAGTGATATGGTTTTCTAAATTAAAATTATTTTTCTAATTTTAAAAAAGTTCTACCAGTTCCAAGTTATTTATTTAGGTTGAAGCTAAAGAGAAGTAAAACTGTATAGCCGAAATGGATGGAATTTTCGAAATGGCTTCAAGTTTAGTCAGCAATCGTTGTGTTATTACTATTATTTAAAACAATCAAATCAATCAAAACATAAGGGTCACATAATCTCATTTTTAATTTTCTATTTCTTATTTTTGTGTTTTACTCCTGGGCTCTGGGGTAGATTTTCATGTACCCAGCATACACGTTTGATAGACCTTCACACTATTATTTATAAAATTCTATTGATAATTAAACTACACATTTTAATAGCAAAGCCGTCCCAGTGTCTCCGAGCAATTTTCTTCCTGCGATTTTTTGTTTAGTAAAATGTATTCCAACTGTATTAAGTAACCATCCATACTACAGTATTCTGCGCCGCTCCAATAAGCCAATAAGCCCCTTCACGCATCTTCACATATTATAAGGATTCCTAATAATAATAGGCAACAAAAGAATCTAGAAATTAAAAGGTGCGTCCATTGAGGTAACACTTTGACGAGTATGTCAGTATTTTGAACCATTAATGATAGGCAATTAAAATATACCATTTATATTACAGTGTATGTAAATCACCAACTTCACATGCAGATCCTGAAAATTTAGAAAATGCGTGTCCACTTCCACTATAATACCAAGCGTAGATAGATATGCGATTAAAATCTAAGAGACACTTAAAATTTGAACACATCCGATTATCTGATTTGCTGTTTTTGTTGTTTAATTTCATTTTTTCGCCAACAATTATTTTTCTTTATACTGACTGGGATATGAACTCGTGATTTTCATATTTACAAGTAAGCAGATATCGCTGCAAAAGAGCTTTAGTGACCATATCTTCATCTGAAACTGGTAGATAAAGATTTTCGAAGTCCGATCAGGGACTTACTAGCTGGTACTACGGGAACCGGTAGCCCATAGGCGCTACGGCCCTGTTCCGGTTATTGATGAAACCCCCTCGCTGAATAACGTAGCGGTTGGTTGGCTTAATTGCTGCCAAGAAATCACTTCAATTCTGTCCACCTCACACACAAAATTCAAAAGTTTTCTTTATAAAAATAGTACAAATAAACAAATATTTTTTAAATAGAAATAAAACTTCATTCACAAAAATATTTGAAGCGATATTGGCTGTAAAATTCTGACCAGATCGCTTTAAAAGAAGGACGGACCAATATTTCCACCAGCTCATAAAGTACACCAAACAGCCGTTTTTTCTGTATGTAACGATGTTTCTACATACACTTCAGGACAATTATCATTCCAAATACAGCAGTTTTATTTATAGATATATCTCTTCAAATAAAAGTGAACAAAATTCGCTCATGAAAATCGGGATCGACGACAATTTTATTTTGGGTCCAACTTGCACAATTTGGCGTTAGTAAATTTATATGGAAATAGCAAACTAAATATATCACTTAACAGCTAATAAAATGGGCCTCTATAAAACCACTAATACAGTGGGTCAATAAAAATAGATTTCCGCTTGGTAAAAGGCATTTATTAATTTCATATTTTGAATTTAAATGCACATAGATTTACTATACTTAATATCTGTTTATTTTTATTTTAAAGCATTTAAATAACTTATATTAAGTAAGAGTTTCCGAAAATATCACCAGTTTTGCCTTTTTAACAAAAAGTTTGAATTGTTTATCCTTTATGAGGTTTTCTTTTTTGTTTTTAAATTTATTGCCTTTAAAACTACAGCCTAGCCTCAGTTTAAATATATATCCAACCTAAAAACAACCTTGAAGGTAAGTAGCTCTACCATAAAATATTCTGTTGCATAAAATTTTGCAAGTCTGTCCATATTTATTTTTTGGTTGTACAAATTATTGCCACAAATTTCTTATATCATTTTACTGTTGGGTAATTATCTTTAAAATGTAATTAAAGTGACCTTGAATATGCAGGTAAGAAGTGATGTCCTTTTAATATTTCCAGCACACACTTTGCAGGAAACTGATGGTAAAATTGATTAAATTTTGCAAATATTCGCTATAGCTATAATGTCGTGCTATATAAATATCACTTCATATAAAAAATCACATATAATAACGAAAATAAATGTCACTTAAAATTATTTATTAATTTGCACAATAACTAAAAAGTGCAGGTGAAATATTTTTTTAAATATAAAATTTGATAAAATTTACAGGGCCACGAATTACTGTAATAGGATATTGATAATATAACAAATCTGAAATGAACGAAAAAAATTGAGAAGAAGAAAAATAGCTTAGAGTGGCATAGAGAGATTTCGAATCGACAAAACAGATAAAAATAAGTGTGAAAATATTAAAAAAAACCCCACCAAATTTTAGTTTAACTTGCATACGTTGTTTCGAACAATATAGTGACCGTAGCTTAAAAGAAACATTCTTTAATTTTTGAATTTACGGTTTCCATTAATTTTTTTTACCTGACGCTATTGCATATAAATTCCACTTAAATTCTCTATGGCTGCCTTCCACGTTTAAAAAATTAAAGCTATATACGTGTAAGTCAAGTCACCACCCTTTATATTCTGGCTTTGTTTTAAATTTGTTTTACTTATTCTTGCAACAATTATAAAAATAAGTAAACTTTTGGTGTCTGCATATTGTGGTTCAAAAACAAGGTCCTATAGAGACACCCTTTAATTTAAAACTGCAAACTTTTTACTTGTTGCTACAACAGACATAGTTTTATAAACACAGAGCACATTTATCGTGTCTGACTATCACAGGTTAAAAAATAACGATATATTTATAAATGTCACTTTCGGGACACCCTGTAGTTTATATTCTTTTTCTTATAGCTACTATCGTAATACACCTTTTGCGAAAATTCGCTAGATTCTGCCTAAAACAGTTCAATTTATAAGGAGCTACGACAGATATTTTAACGAAAACATCAGGGAAACTTTTTCACCTTCTGGATACGAAGCCCTAAAAGTGATCAATGAATTTATTAAATAGCTGATATTTTTTAACTTAAAACTGGTTTTTCGCTTTGAGATGATGTAGCAAATGCTGCATAAAATAATTCCGAAAATAAATTATTTTCTTTTAATAACATACGTCTTTTTTGTTTTCTTTAGTAAATTTCATATAAAAGCCAACCTAAGTCTGACTGAAAATTATTAATTCGTTTTGATTTAAGCAAGTTTTTCCTAATAAAATATTAATTTAAATTAAATTTTTTTCTATGAATTTTTTATAATTACAGATTTTTGAGTAAAATTTTATAAAACAATTTTGTTTTTATTTTTAATTTTTCCAGCTCTGTTTTAAATTCACGTTCTTGAAGCTAGAAATCAGTCCTTACAATAAAATATTTTTAATAATTAATTTTTATAATTACTGTCTGTTCACCATTTTTATTATTTTATAATTAAGAACAAGGTACTTAAATAAAAATATTTTTTGTCATATATTTCAACTTCTTGTTTCTAAAGATACCACCCATTGGGGTGGTGGATTATTAAAATTAAAAATAAATATGTATCAATCTTTATAACAGTGTTTTAAATTAAATACGTATATTTTTTTAATATTTCGCTTTCCTTTGGAAAGCTTCTTCAGGAAAATATTTTTAATGAAAATAAAAATTTTCTGGTGTTTTTACGATTTATAATTTACGGTTTTATAGATTTATAGTTTTTTAACAATAAAAAAAATTTTTAATTTCTGTTTTTATTAAAAATATTTTCCTGAAGAAGCTTTCCAAAGGAAAGCGAAATATTTAATTAAAAAAACCGTTACAAAGATTGATACATATTGATTTAAGAAAACAAGGTCGAATAAAAATAATAATCATAAATTAAAAAAACATAATTTGTAAAAATTTTACATAAAGATTTTTTGCTCAAAAAAATAATTATAAAATGAATATTTTTATAAAAAACATTTTTTTTTAGGGATAAGAAACCAGGCAGATGTACAAATTTTATAAGCCCTCTGCAAAGTTGTATTTTGGAAGGTGCTTTCAAATTTTATTTATTTAAATTACTTTTCTTAACTGGGTACCTAAAAAACAAAAAGTAGTGGGAAGCCCAATCCAATGGCATATTTTTGCAATTTAAGCCTCACTCAAATGTTTCCTTAATAGGAGACAAATTAAATATTTGTTGCTTTCGTCTCATTTAAAATAATAAATTAATTATTAAAAAATATTACAATTGGTAGAAACTAAATATCATTAAAGAGTAATTCGTCATTTACATTTTTTCAAATATTGCCAATGAAATTTCAATGGAAAGTGTGAGCCAATTACTCAAATTTTAAAAGTTAATCGTGTTAATTTAGGTGTCTAGTGATCGATAAAAAATCCGAAACAAGAAACAACATAAATAAATAATAAGGATTATTGTTTGCCTGAGTAACTCTGCTTTCAAACATTTTTTAAAAACCATTTTAATTCTATAAAGATACAAGCGCCTAAATCATTAGTAACTGTATTACAAACTTTAAAGCAATCTAGAAATCCTCTTGTTTATTTTTGAGCTTTTTTATTTATTTATATTTTTTTGCTTTTCATATTATGTGCTATCGCTTCCATTCAGTTCAGTGAAATAAATAAAAAAAAACAATTCAACTCCCACCCCTTAAATTTAAAATCAATTTTATAAATTTTATTTTTATAGATTTTAAAATTACTCCCAAAACAATTGAATCAAAAATACACACACACATTTACACAATAGAACTAAAACACACTTGTCTAAACATTTGGCAGCCCATGAATTAAAGTAAAAAAGTTTAATGAAATTGAATTTTTTATGCTGCGACATAAAGTTTATAAATCAAAATTTTTATTTTATAAAAATTAGTCTGCCAAAAAAGAATGACACAAATACACAGAATATATCGAAAAAATTATATATATTTTATTAAACCCTTTTTGAATGGTGGGCAAATAAACCAATGCACCACAATCACAGACTATAAAATAAAAGAATCCAAAAAAAAAATTGAAATAAAAAGGATTTTTATGACCACCACCATTAGCCACATAAACAAAGTCAAAGTAGTAACAATTTTAATGGTTAAACAAAAGCTATATCCTTGCATAAGGAAAAAAAAAACAAAATTCCTTGAGCGGCAATAGCAAGTAACGTGAGAGTACAAAATCAAAGTCACATATTCGGCAGGATAATCTATTTGTTAATGCGTTGAAAGAGAACAGCAAGAAGTGAAATAGAAATATTTTTGCCATTTTAATATACCGTTTGCCACAATGCGCTTTAACGGTAGTAGCCGTCATTTTATTTAACCGAACTTGGGGGAAATTTCCATCTCAATTTTGTCTTCAGTTTAATAGAATTGTTAGATTGACGACATCTTATTAAGACACCGGTCTTAAGATAGCAAAAAAGTCTGATGAATATTACAGATAGCTCGAAAAGTTATTATATTGTCGCTTAAAATAAGGGTGTTCAATTATAAGCAAACGAATAATCTTTATTTGCCTTAATTTCACCTATGTTTTGGATTATGTATAGATTACTTCTAACCAAATTCTTATTGAATGAATAAGAATATTTTTCGTATTATTATTTACTAAATTACTTGATTAAATACATAATACTGCATTCTGCTGCATTAAAATACTGCATTAAATTCTGCTAATTTTTATTGTTTTCTGCAAAAATTTTTACAAAAATTTTCAAAATGCTTTTCCGTTTTTAAAATTTTTAGAAATTAATATGCTCGTGAACTTAAGCCGAATAAAACCTTTTTGTTTTAATGCTAACACTGTTGTGGTCAGACTTGACTTTAAAATTTTGAAAATTATATTTTGCTGTACAAACGTCTAATTGAGAGTGATTTTAAAACTTTTTAAATTAGAAATAATTCGATAGGACTTAAGCGACCTAGAAAAAGAGATATTATTATAGCAGGCGTTTTAGCATTTCAATAGTATACTGAATTTCAAAACCTTACCCCGCGAGTCTAAGTTTAACAAAAGAGAAATAGTTACTGTAAAAATTTCAACGTTGCACTATATTTTTACAGAGAATGTGTGCGGCTTTATAAAACTTTTAAGCATTTATTACTAAATTGTTTTTCTCGAGCATTAAAATATACCATTGTTCTAACGACATAGTAAATTTAAATTTTTGGACAGAATTTAGGACAATTTTCCTGCTTGTCATTCATTAGTGTTACAAATTCCCTATTCAACTAAATATAATATTAATTTAATAAGTAGCAGACTCAGACACATACCATGCACTATAAATTAAGATAATATTTTATTTCATATTTTTATGTATTTTCCACATGTCATATCACTATTGTGTCGCAGCCTATACAAGATAAGGCATTTCATAACTCCAACAAAAAGGGTAACAAAACAAAGTTAAAAGAGGGTTAAATTAAAAGATCCATTAAAATAAATATATGAAACAGGGTGTTTCAGGGTGTGAAATTACAAATAGCTATAAAATAAATTAATGTTTTCTTTAAAAACTAACAAATTTAACCTCAAAATATTTAATGAAAATGGCTTTTAGAAGAATTTATAAAAATGTTATTAAAATACAATTTTCAATCGAATAAAATTTATTCGAATAATGGTATATTAATACAAAGTTTCTCTCACAAGTTCATTTTGATTATTTATGCAGCACTGAAAGTTAGCAAACATAATATTTAAATTTATACGGAGCTAAATATTTTTTTTATTTTTCTAGAAAAATGGAGGAGAATAAAAAGCTTAAGAAATTTTTTCTTGAAATTTTGCTAACCAATCAAAAGTATATTAATATATTCTTGTTATTACAAGTGGGCTTGTAATTTTTACTAGATATTTTTTATCATCTAAAAATCCAAAAATAAAATTTTAACCGTGCTAGTAGTTCCGGTTAATGGCCTAGATATTTGTTCTATAAGTGAGTAATATGATAAGCATTAGAGGGAGTGTATCAGGTTTGATAAAAGTAGTTTCTTTGAAATATGATTACACATTCAGAAAAATATTATAGCGGCATTACTTGTACGTCATTACGTCAGTACCTAGCTGTGTAAGCCATAACCTAACAGTTGATCATACCACTGTGGATGAAATGTAGCGTCATCCTCGCCCTAAGAAGCTTTCAGATACGTATATCCTCCATTTCCACCTAGTTGCAACTACAAGAGCTCGCAGCAGGCCAACGCCCCCACTCCTTGCTTAGGAGTTGAAGACTATCCAACTACTGATCCAGAGCGCATGAAGCTTAATAAAATTTAAGAACACAAGCGCAATCATGCCCACGGGACCTGGGCCATTCATTGTGTTCATTGTGAATGATCCCATTCACACAACTCAAACGAGGGCCTCGAAACCACAACCACCACGATACTCCCGAAGGGCCAACCTTAATAATCAGTCAGAGAACAGCTAATAGGCTAAAAAGACAAAAAGTGAAGTCTGGGATTTTACTGATTTCCGTGAAAATAAAGTGGAACTGCCCAGCTGGCTCCGGCTAGCCTGTAAGGGACTGCGCTCTCTTTTACCCCCGTTTTCACATGTAATGACGGTGAGATTCCATCAAAACATATCAATGTGGCCCCCGGGAGGATGCATTTGTTATATAATCTTTAAAAGAATTATTGTATTAACAATGTTTAATTAATAGCCGCTGCCAACGAAACTATCAAGCTTATCTATTATTTCTCGCCTTTCAGTAATTTTGTTCGAAAATAGTTTAGAAGTCTTAAATATCAATTAATTAAAAATATTTGATTAAAATCATTCGAATAATCGATTAAAAGTAATAGAACAATCGGTTAAAAATATTCGATTAATTTAAAAAACTACACTTTAATTGAATAACAAATATTTCCAACTATTAGAACCACACTATAAATTAAAAATTAAATCGATATATGACAAACAATCAAATAATTAGATATTCGTTCAAAATTTAATGGTAACCTTAGTAAAATAAATCGGCAAACAGAATATTTACGTAAACCTTTGTTTAGCCCACTTAGCAAACGAAATACTAAAAAAAAAGGATAAAATGTTACGACTATGTAACATTAAGCAGAAATTTTTAGTATATTTTTCCTGAAAACACAGGCATATTAATGCTAGCAAATGACATAATTAGCAGGTAACAACCTATTATATACTGAAAAAAACCCTTTATATATCCCTTTAGCTTAACCCTACATGAAAGCCTTTTAGAAATATTTTCATCTAAAACTATGCAACTTTCCCATAAATTTCATTGTCAACCCTTAAAAATAAAAATAATTCTTGCTTTTTTGTGAAAAATCATAAACTTTTTGCAATAATAACAAAATATTTTATGCATTTTGTTATAATCGTTTACTGCTTTTTGACTTCCCACTTACCCTGTTAATATCGCTATAACCTTGAAGTTTTTGTTTAATTAATTTTAATGCAAATATTGTATTGTCAAAGGATTTAGGGAAAATAAAAATTTGTACGTCTGATTAGAAGTCAACTTTTTGTTTTATTGTTTTATAGTTTTACGAAAATCTTATACTTTTGTAACCATTGAAATATTAATTATATTCATGATTTCTTTTATGTTTAACATACTAAGGCTAAGACCGAATCCTCACCGGACCTTTCCGTGCGGCAAAATTATATCGTTTTTATTATTGCAATTCCGACAGATTCTTAACTGAAATATTAATAATTTAACCTAGATGTAATATTTAAATTACTATATTCAAGTAAATCAATTACTTGTTCAATTAGGAAATTGTATTGAATTTTTCCCTTAATTAAATGTATTATTCAATCCATTAAAATATTAATTAAATCTTATTTTGATAAAGATGAAAAATCTTTCTCAATTCGATACCAAGTGATGGCAATCAATTCGCTTAGTCAGGTCACACTCATCAACGCTACTTTTCTTATGTACAGAATTCATTTGGAAATGCTTTTGTAGTTGTTGCCCGCTATGATTATGAAAATAAATAAATTAGACAAACAATTGGCTGATAGCTTTCAACTTTTTCTAAAACAAATATTTTTTTGTCAGCTCTGACTGGATCTTAATAGGCTGTTTAAATTCCTAACGTAGATTTATACTAACTGTTTCCTCACCCTTAGGGCTTTCGATATCTTCCTGAGCCGCGGATTTCAAGAAAACCTAGTGTTCATTCGTCTCGTGTTTAAAAGAGCGAACGTTTAGATTTGTTTTCGTTCTCGGAATGAAACGAGTAACCATCAAATAACTGAATGTTAAAGAATGTTAACTGAATGTTAAAATAAATATAATTTGTTCATGGCAAGAATATATTATTTCAGAGAATATAATATAGTTCCTCGGGCAATATGCATGCAATATGCATGGCCATCAGATTCCATAAAAGCGGGAACCATTAAGATGGATTTGAATCTGGCTAATATTTCCATTACTGGAGATGGTAGCTGAAATCTAACAAACAGAGCAATCCGTCTTACACACAGATAATGTTTTGACACAGGTGACAGCTGCATAAAAATCGTATAACAATAATATATAAAAACTAATAATTATAAAATTACAGTCTTCTATCATGGGCACTAATTCAACGTCACTAATTTCAGATAATCGCATAAGAGACAAAACTGCATATTGGATACTTCCTTGCAGTTTTAACTTTATCTGCTGTTTAAAACTAAAATCTATTTTCAAGTGTTTTTAACAAATGTGCCTGCCAGCCATATCCGCAATATAAATCAAATAATAATACTATTACGAAATAAAACTGCGTGTAGCAAATCATTTCGTTTATGCCTCACACATATTTAATTTAGTCTGCCCAAAAACTAACTGCTACTTAAACTAAACAATGCTGTTTAAATAGTGGCAAATATATTGTCATCGTCATTATTATAAGGAAAATATAAATAAATAAAATAATGTGAAGTAAAGAGAACATTTAGAATTATGTTTTCCTTTCGTAATTGTTGTCACAGTCACTATAAATGACCATCATATTTCACTCCACACAGAAGACGACGCGAAGTGGAACCCTTGGAAAAAAAAACTTTCAAATTCATTTGCAACATTATTTAAAAGAAAAAAATATTTTTTTAAGACAATAAAACCAAAATAAATTTTATGGCCACTATTATTGTCATCATATATTTAGGTATATACGAGTATGTGTGTGTGTATGTATTGTTTTTTGGCCACATTGTGTTGACTGCAACAATACGACTGAATCAAAAATCTATGCAACAATTAAGTCTGTTGTGTTCTATGTTGATGCTGGTTAAAAGATTTCTTATTACCATTTTCTTTTAAGCCAACTACCGAAGAAGCTGGCTGGCTGGCTGACTTTGGCACATCATCATTTCATGTTATAGATTTACTTGTGTGGCCTGGCCTTCTTTTCAAATTTAACAATGACAATTATTGTTCCACTCTACAAATGTTACAGCCGGATAATTATGATGTCATAGCCTGTATTAAGGGATACAAAAGTTGTTTTAGTTTTGTGAGTAGAATTTTGGAATTGTTAAAAATTTTAATGAAGAGAGGCATGTGTTATTATGCGCAATTTCCTCTTCCTGCTTGGAATAACTGTTACTAAATGGATATTTATGTTTTTATTTAACGATGCATTTGAAATATTTTAAAATTTATTTATAATTTAAATTTAATACTTAACTTTATAACTTAAAAGTAATTAGTTACACTTTATAATGATTTAAATAATGATTTAAACTAATGAATTAATAAATTTTTATATTTTATTTTTTTTGTTAATTGTTATTCATACTTGTTTTTAATTATATTCAAATAATTTCAATTCAGCTTAAGTTCACGTATATTTCAATTTATTAGAAAAGAAAAATTATTTACATTTTTGGTGTTAGTTTTCCTGCTAGCTAAATGTGATTAACTGATTTAATATGCTGCATTACATTCTGCTAGTGTCTAAAATATTCCGATTTCCTTTCAAAAAGTACCCTTAGTATTGCAATAGAACTTTGTACTTAGTAACTTTCATTAATTATATTCGAATTACGACAAGATTAACCAACTTTCGCCAAATATTTAATATATAGTTGCTGTCAAAAGAATTCTCGAGCTTATTAATTATTCTAGCCTTTCAGCCATTTTAGTTAAAAATAGTTTATCGATAAGTGATATCCGACTAAGTTATCAAAAACAAGTAATTTATTAAAATTGTTGGATTCGAATCGATTGAGAGTATTCGATTAATCGATTAAAAATATTTTATTAAATAATTTTAACTATTTCGCTAATAGATTTGAAGAATATTCCCATCTATAGGAAACATAATAAAAACCAAAATTTATTTGCTATCATTTAATTTAATAAGATTGATTTCTTCAAAATGTGCATTCTTCCAATCATTTGCAGTCTGAAGATAACCACAAAAAAAATCGTCATCAAAAAATAATTATTGTACTGCAAATATTTAAATATTCTAATAAATGGACAATGGAATAATTATTCGTTCAAAATTTAAATTTATTAACTTAATTAAAAAATAAAAGTCACATAACATGTGTTCGATTCAAAATTATGTAATTTTGTTTATTTCTTTATATTTTTACAACAACTCGCCTAGCCAAATAATATTTTAACAATATTTTAACTTTTAAAGTTAAAATTTTTTTAATTGGCTATGTTAATATAAGCTCATTAAACAATCCGAAGAATGCAGAAAATGATTCACTGCATATTTTTTAATGTCTGATTTTCCTTTTTCTTCTTTTAAAATCAATAGGCAAATTTGTAATCATTTATCTTTTGTAATAAATATATAAATTGAAACAACCGCGAACTTATGCCGAATTTAAGTTAAAGTTGTGCATACGAGCAACTGCGAAAAAATTGAAGACTTTATAAAGCCTTTAAGCTATCACAAAAGTGTTTTTAAACTCAATAAATAAAAGCGCAATGACGTCACTCCGACAGTCAGCAAACTGATGGCTATGTGGCTAGTAAGCAGCCCTGAAAGTTTGAAATTGAACTGCTGTATTTATATATAACTCAAATGTGAAAAATTATACTTTTTATTTAAAAACGGGACTGGGTTTAGACTGAAAGGAGTTAAAAAGTATTTACAAAAATAAAATGTCAGGTTAGCCAGTAGTCAGTTACATTGAATAACAAAAGAATTTTAATAATAAATAAGAGAAAAAGAGCGGCTAATTTTTTTGGCTAATTTATAAAGGATGATTAGTCATGATATATTAACTCAATGGACCTTCATTTTCATGCTCAGCATTGTAACATTTTAAAATCAAAACACTTTAAAAGTTTTTACAAATTCTTTTATAAATAACTGATGTCACCAATTTGTCATTGGTTGACCATTGTCTTACTTATTATTTCAATTGATTTTAATAAAATTCAAATTTACCAAATTTCCCAACATAATGTAAATAATACTCACAAGCCTACTTTTCTTCTCACACCACACAATTAGGCCATAATGGCCGGCCACAAGGGTGTATTTTGTGTTGAAAGCCACATTTACAGGAAAACATTAGGCAAAGTTTGTTAGAATACTCATGATTTAACTATTGCTACTCTACAATTTCTATCCATTTCCGCTACTTCAAAAAGTTCTTTTTTATTTTACTTTTCGTATTAAACAAAGAAATTACGAAACAAACTAAAGTTTATTTAAGATCTAATTTTATTTTGATTTTTCGTTTTCTCCTTTAGACTTTATCGTTTTTGCCAGTTAAACATTTGATTTTTATCACAAATACATTTGGATTTTATTACGTATTTATGTTTAAATTTTCTTTTTACTGATTTCTATTCATCTATTGCTCAGGCTATTTAGAGTTGGCAAAAGAGCAAAATAAATGGGGCCATCACAACTTTGAGTAATAAAAATATTTTCGTGCGTCCTCCACCCCCTTAACCCAAGTGCCCCTTGACCATTGGCCAAATTGTTTTGTGAAAAGGTACTTAGATGGCATTTTGTATTGTTTCTTTTATATTCGGCCACTTTGGCGTCATTTTCTTGACAATAAAAGAAACATTTAAAATAAAATCACATGGTAAATGACTGACCTACCAACAATAAATGGGACTCTGATTCCATCATCCAGCCATTCAATCGTACGCACATTTTAACTTGTGATGACTTTTCTCGGACATTTAAACTTACTGCTCATATGATTTTGATTACGATTTTTGTTTTGCTAAAAATGATTTTCTATACAATTTCATCGTTATTTTTATTGTAGCGCATTTATTTTTATGTTTTCATTAAGGAAATTATGTATAAACTTTTTTGTTGTTGTATGCTTTTTTGTTATTCATATCGGTTTAGTCAATTGTTAAAAATATTTATACTTAAGAAGCGTGAGAAATAGAATTTATTTAGTTGTTTTTAAATTAATCAGATTTAAAGTAATTAGATTTAGTGACGACACTGACAAAATTTATCGTTTAAAGTTAATAAATCGAAGAACTGAGAAAAATTGTAACTTATAGACCTCAGCTCCTATAAGGTCTATGTTCGTCATCTTAAAGAAGAAAAAGAGTGAAGGCCATACTATGAATAAGAGCGATAACTAAAAGGTGGATAAATCTGAGGTTAGGAAGTTATAGTCTGTTAAATGATTAAATGCCAAAAATTTAGCTGTCATTCTTTAACATTTATTTAGTAAAACGTTGGACAACTCTAAGCACTATAAAAATAAAAATTGACTGTCGGTGGGGCTGCTCAGCGATGAAGTCACTGGTCGCTGTGCTGTCTTATATACGGCAGTTAATTTCCGACTATCCCTTACTTTCACCACCTGTTTCATCTATTCTCTATCTCTTTGCCTGAAGTGCTACTTCGCTTTAAAAAAAAACCTTGTAAAATGAGCAAAAATTTGTAATAGAAAATTCGCTAGCAAAATAATATAAATTGCACTGTATAACTTTTTAAAATTCAAGCAGCGTATCTTTGTAATCAGGCTTATTCTGAGCCGATGTGCATAATTTAATCAATAATTTCGAGACTCACGGTATTGATGCTGACAACAGTATGCTTATTGTGGGCTTGCTTATGGAAATACAGCCGATATTCCGCAAAGTGTTGCGAAATATCTCCTATCACTAACGACACCGTTAACAGTACTGCTAACGGTACTATTAACAATGCAATTAATGGTACTGTTAACGATACTGTTTATGGTACGTGAACATTTACGAAGTTAAACTCGTTCAGGATTTAAAATTGATGTAAGAAGACGCATTCTGCAACAATATCATCTTCAGTGATTAGACAAATTTCAATTAGGCGGTTAAGTAAACAAAGGAAATTGAAGCATATGCAGCTCACAAAATCCACAACAAGTCCTCGAAGAACCATTACATCCAAAAAAAGATCTGTGTGGTACTGTTTATAGTCAGGCCGCATCATCGGACAATAATTTTTTAGAATTGAGAAAGGAAACGCTGTCACCGTGATCTTTCTGTGCTACCAAATCACAAAAACCAACTTTTTGTGGTCAGAATTGAATAATGTTCGGTTGAGTTACACTTGGTTTCAGCAAGACGATATAGCCTCCCGGGATGAGAGGCTGTGTGGTCGAGATAAGTGAAGCTTCGTTGTAAAATGTGCTTTAAAATTTTGTGAAAAGAGCAGATGTCTGTTGACGTGCTGTAGGCGGATATTGGCCCGACATCATATTCCATTATTAATTCACATATTTCTGCTTACATTGGTATCAATAAAACTGGAGTTGTCAAAAAATGAGCGTGCTTTACACAAATATAACCCAAATATCCCCACCTATTACTCGGTACAATTTTATACCTCAAATAGAAAATGAAAATATTTAACGCCCTATTTACTCAAGGTTGTTGTTTTTTGTAGCAGCGTATGCTTTTGCGGCCATGTTTGCGACGTATAATTTTGGAGCATGTGTTTTTGATTACTGCTACAAAAAAGTTTTCTGGTAGATCTACCCTCATCTGTACAGTAGATGCAACTAGTTCTAGATGTCACTATGCGCATCGCTGCAAATCTATCAGAATTAAGCTTTGCTTTATTGTCTCTGTTCTACTACTCTTAACGTTTAGCATGTCTACTACTAAATTTCTATTACAAAAGGACCGCATCTGGACCCCTAAAATCCGGCACCTTCTTTCTTTAACCCCGCTGCAGCTAAGATTTTACTGAATAAATTTTTGAAGGCATTCGATTGTAATAGTTGCAAAAATATTGTTATAATTATAAAAACCGACAACCGACATGCCACAGCATGACGGCTTCTAAGTAATAATTTAAAATAAAAAAAGATTTGAAAACTCAACTTGCTACGAAGTCCTTAAAAAAGGCCACATTAATCTATTTTAATAGAAAAGAAAAAATACAACTTTAAGCCCCCTGTAGGGTAAATATTGTTGTGTATGTTTTGAAAAACCAATAAAACAACAACTTCACAGAAATTTAATTGTACATTATCACCCAGGATTAAGAAATAATTGAGACATTTTTCAGGACATGGCAATCAAATGATGATGTAGAATTAAGAAAAGAATATCACAATTTACAAGTGATTTTTTGTTTCTTATAATATTTTAAGAGTTCTAAAATCAGTTAAATGATCTTGCATTTAAGTGATGGTAAACACTACAGGACATAAATATCCAATCTTCTTAGTACTTTTATTTTATGTTTTTGTTTTTAGGGAAATCTGGTATCTGCATGACATTTGCTTACATTGCACCCATTTTATTGTCCTTTTGCAAACGGCTATTGTTATTGTGTTTTAAACTTGTATTAATTTCTAATAAACGACGACAACAACAAAATTCTTTTTTAGGTCGGTTTTCTTTCTTTTTTATCAATTAAAATGTTTCTCTTGTTTTTCGTTTTAATTCGGTAACAGTTTTTTGAGTTTATGTGTCAGATTTGGTTAAGATCACGCATTATTTTGTTTATGTTGCCTAAAATTTTTTCGTTTTAGGTGACACATTACGACTCCGGCTGTCTGTCTGGTTGATAAAGGGAACCAAAAAAAAGGATACATTTTTCGTTTTTAAAATTACAGCTCAATTTATATTCTTGGAAAATTTCGGCTTATTTGTCAACTTCCAAAAGTGTCTGCTGTTTTGATTTGTTATAATTTCCATTTGAGTAGTTACAAATGAATGTAGTTTTTGGGTTGTTATCAGTAGACACAGATAGTTTTCAGGCGGTTATTGTGGTTTAATACTTAAAGATTTTTGTATAAGAATTCCTATTTTTCTCTTAGCAGCATTAAACGAGAGAGAGAGAGAGAGAGAGAGAGGCTGTGTTAATCTATTAAATTTATGTTTATGGTTTTGTTTAAAGACATAACAGTGTAGAAAAAAAATTAAATGCCTGAAACTTAGATGCAAATCTTAACGTGTTTTAGTGTTCTCTGAAAACACATTTTTAAATTTTGTCAAAGTGTGTTAAAGTCTAAGTCATTCTGGATTCTGGAGAATTGTATTTTCGTAGATTTTTTATTACTCAGCAAATTCCAAGTCTTGATATATACGTGATGTCACAAATTACTATGCCAAAACAAACTCTTGTCAAGTTACGTCGAATTGAATCAAGGTGCCCCGTAGGCTAGTAGGTAGTGTACTAGCTTGTCAGTATGGGGGTTGTGGGTTCGATTTCCAATAAATACCTTGGTTTTTTTTCACTACAAAAATAAAAATTGACTGTCGGTAGGGCTGCTCAGCGATGAAGGCATAGTCACTGGTCGCTGTTGCTGTCTTTATACGGCAGTTAATTTCCGACTATCCTTCTACTTTTACCACCTGTTTCATCTCTTCTCTATCCCTTTCCTAAAGAATGTAGCACGGTACTTGACTAAATAGGCATTGTTGCCTGAAGTGCTACTTGTCTTTAAAAAAAAAAAAGTAACCCGCATACCTTACGGACTTCACCAAAAAAGAACGATACATTGTTGATTAAGAAATACTGCTCCAAATAAACTATTGTTCAAGCAAAAAAATAACCTCAACGGATGTAGACTATGAAAAAAAGTATTTTTTCCTTTAGTTTCATCGAACCTAGAAAAAAGGTTGTCAACACTCAGTTTTCCCGAAGTGTTAAAAATTTAAATCGAATCTACAAAAAATATCAATACGTTGTCACCAACTTTCCAAAAGCAATAGTCAGAATTTGTAAATCTATATTTTAAATGAATTATATATATATATATATATATATATAGATTTATAGCGATCATATAGCCAATTGGGGGGCATTATTTGGTAAAAGATAATCTTTAACCGGTATAACAAAATTTATTGCTGATTGATGTTTTAATTGCTTGATCGAGATAAGACGAGAATAAATGAATTGGCTATGCGAACATTTTTCCTTCCCGGCGTTAAAATACCATAATAATGCAAAAACAGGCGCGATTTTATTGATAATTTGTTAATCATTCCATTTCGTTTTACTTGCCTGGATCGGTCTTTCGAGTTCTTGGCCATGTGCAAGAGGAAATTATGCTACATATTTCATCCTCCGCTTCACCAAAATAAGTTTTGAATACACTTTTTTGAGTTTTTATTGTATACATTATTTACCTTATTTATTTTCTTTAAAGAGTTATATCTCTCTTCAGAAAACTTCCCAGCTAAGCTTATGCCACCGCTATCCGACGGTAATTTTGAAAGTAGATGCTTCTAAAACGCCCACATATATTTGAGAAACGAAATAATCCATTTAAAATAGACAGTGCAGAAAGTTCACTTCCTATAATAAATAATCAGGGCAACTTTTTAAATGAATACTGAAATCTAATTACACATCCCAATATAAGAAAGTTCAAGTAAAACACGATTTTCTATAGCAGATTATAATTTACAACCGTAACGGAATATGCTGTGGGAAGCCTAAGTCTTGCAATGACTAAGAATACGTTACCAGGTCGTTATGAGCTAAAAGCCACAAATTTGTAGTATTGACATGATACTGATTATCAGTAAAGCTTGTAGTATCATGACCATATTCATAACGCACTTGAATACATATTTCAAAATCTGGTGTTCGTACATCCCATAAATGGGCAAAATAGGTTTTCAAATTTTTCTGTATAAACAAATTGTAGGATATAACGTTGGTAAATTATAAACTATTTTTATAGCTTTATTTTGCATACGTTGAAGAGTTTTTTACATAACACTGTTTTTATTATACGCATATAGGGCTGTCATGCGACTAATATGCAAGAATATTAGAGACTGATATATCATCAGTTTAGTTTTTACGCTGAATCAATATTCGAACTTAAATAAAACCACAACCTCATAATCAATTTTCTTTTCAAGATCTATTATGTATAAATGCCACGAAATTATATTTTGCAAAGTAATTCCATGACACATTACTGTACCGTACCTTAAAAATATTTGAACGGAAAGAGTTTGGTCTAAAATGCACAAGCTTTGTCTTGCCTGGATTGAGTAAAAGCCGATTTATGCGCGCAAATTCAACAAACATTGTTACATTTCCTTCAATGTTCGCTCGTCATATGTACATATAGAAAATTGAAGTGGACTTAGTCCACTTCCTTGAACCACCCTATATTTTACAGCACCAATAAAACTACTCACTGCCTTCATTGACTTGAATATATTGTTTTATATATGAAAAATAACTTTTAAACAGCTGCAAGTTACTGTCTTTTACTCCATATAACGATAATAGGATTTGGTGAGCAGCAAGATCAAAGGCTTTTATAAAATCTAAGAAAATTCCTGCTAACCCACTGCTGCCGTCATCCAGCTTACATATATATTACAGTAGCTTTAAAACTGCTTCCTCAACGTTACAATCTTGCCTAAATCCAAATTAACAATTTCTTCAAAAATGTAATCTATCGTCGATAGTAGCGCTATTAGGTGATTTTTCAGTACGGTATACATATTACTATATTTTGGTCCCACCCGGGAGCACATAAATATGTTTTGACGGAATCTCACCGTCATTACATGTGTCACCGGGGGTAAAAGGAAGTCCAGTTACCTAAAATGCTAGCAGAAGCCAAATGGATAACACCACTTTGTTTGCACGGGAATCAGTAAGCCCCCAGAGTTCAGCTTTTTGACTTTTTAACCTTCTAGCTGTTCTCAGACTGATTATTGAGGTTGGCCCTTCGGGAGCATCGTGGCGGTTGTGGTTTCGCGACCATCTGTTGAGTTGTGTGGGTCGGATCATTCACAATGAATGCAATGAAGGGTCCTGGTTCATTGAGCATGCTTGCGTTCTAAAATTTTATTTAGCTTGCATGTGTTCTGGATCGAGAATTGGATAGTCTCCAACTCTTCAGCAATGAGTGAGGGCTGTGGCCTGCTCCGAGCTCTCGAAGTTACGACCAGGAGTGACAGGAAGATAGACATATCCGAAGGCTTCCTGGGGCGTGGATGCCGCTAAAATCCACCCACAGTGGTATGATCCACCATCAAGTTATGGCTTACACAGCTATGTACTCACGTTAATCTTATCACGCATTATATTTTATATTATATTTCGGTATAAGAACACTTTTGTGAGTCTTGAGAGTGTCAGGATACACATTATTCTGTAACATTTTTTTTTTTAAATCGGTAGTGAGATTTAGGCGAACGTTTTTTGTTTGTTCATTCATTTCCGGCTGGTATTATACTGTGATCTACAGGTAGCCCATTGAACATGAATGTCATGGGGACATTAGGCTTTATAGATTAGACAGACAGACAGACTGTCGATTAGTGCCTGACGATTAGTTTTTTTATTTCAAGACGAATAACGAAGGATGATGTATAAACTTCGTTCTTACTAATAATGATTGACAGTTAGATCTTTCTTATATTCTTATCACTAAAGTTGATTGGTTAAATAGTTGGCGTACACTATCTAGAACAGAAGAACCCGGTGAATGCTGATTTAGCGATAAAAAATAACGCAGTATTTTTTCTTTTTTTATTCAAATTAGGAACAAAAAAAATACATGAACTTATGCTTAACTTAAAATCGGTGATTGTGCATTTGAGTAGATTATTTTTTAATAATGCAATTTTCTTTTCATTTTTGCTTATTTTATTTTTGCAACACTCTCCAAACACAATTACTCGTAACATTAAATTTAAGTGCATCTTATGAGATTAAATATATTAAATTCAAATAAGATGTATTCAACAAGTGCCAGTTTATACTATTTATGTTAATAATATAACAATTTACCACAATATGTAAATCCTTTAACAAATTTAACTTTGGAATTTATATTCCTTTTGCAGAGCTTCTATTTCTTTTTGTTCATTACAAAAAATCTAAAAATATATGTACGAGTATATTTACTTTTTATTTATGAGATTCAACAACATGATTGTTTGTTCAGGTCATATAATAAAACTAGGCAGGCATGCAAGCAGGCAGGCAGGGTATCATCATAAAGCCTTCAGGGTGTAGCAGGCTTTAAGAAGGATTTTAAAATACTGACATTTTATTATGTTACTCTAGTAACATTATTTAGTCCTTCTGTTCGGTTCTGTTTTGTTCTATTCCTTTCTTATTCTACAGCTGCTGTTACATAAAATATCCAACTTGTGTTTTACTTTTTCATCACTGGTAACATCAGCAGTACTTTGCTTAGTTCCCTTTTATCTACTTTCTAACTCCATGGAGCTCAACTGTATCTGTGTTGTTTATTATTGAGAATTCTAGGTATCAAGTATATTTTTTTGTTTTTGCTTTATTTTTTTTCATAAAATTTTCATAGCATATTGTTTAAGATTTTTTGTTGTTGTTGCATATTGCCTGGCTGTCCTCAGTGCTATTGCTATTGTGGCCTTGCTTATGTGGGATGCTTGATACAAACCCCAGATAGTATGCCAACATCGACAACAAACAAACGACAGTTACTTAGTTAGTCTGACTAAACCAACCGAGCTAAACCACCCAACCGTGCAATCATAGGATAAACTAAATCCTTCCAAGTGACTCTTCTTTACCGTTCGTATGTAGATATTATATGCACAATATCCTGCATAAGCATAGTAGTGTAACATATTTTTTTCTTCTCTCAGCAAAAGTATCAACAAAACACTAACATCACATAAAGTATGAAAAATTTTTTTCATAGAACACTTGCATACCCAAACATACGTACGTTTATTCATATATATATATTTACAAGTGTTCGCTTAGACACATGAACACAAGTACTTGTTTGCTAATTTTTTCCAACTTTATTTTCTCTTCTATTTCTTTTGTTAAGCTGCATGATATGCACATATTAATATGGCTATTTTTAAGGACCTCCAGTATGGTCAGTTCTGTAGTAGAAAATAATATACAGGAGCATAAGGTCAGCATTAGAGGAATTAAAAACAAAACAAACAATGAACTAAGCCAACTAGCAAAAGTTTTTCATATGCTGCAGCCGAACAGGGAGACAAAGATGAGTGGGTGTGGTCTTTATCAAAGATATAAAATAATGATTTTTATTTGGTTCATACTCTTTAAAATACAACTGATCACCAAAAAAATTCGTTAATCACATTAATTTCTAGATTGCTAATTTATTTTGGGCTGTATACGAAAGCTCATTTTATTAAAATAATACCAAATTAAATTTCTATATGACATAACTATCACATACAGTTAGTTTCATTTGTATAAACACATATTTGTTCCATCGCTATAAAAATATGTTTTGCGGGAAAGTCTGAAAACTTTCTGTGATTTGTAACAAAGGACTCCTGAAAGTTATCGATAGTTGATGGCAGCTTACCTTCACCAACGCAAAAACCTTGTGAACAATAGTTTGCGCTATTCAAAAAAGATGATTTCGACAGGCGACAAGGAGTGGCCTAGTCATCCGAAAAGCCTTGCTGTCAAATGCAAGAATAACTTGCGGTACCATTGGGAGTCACACAACAAGCCATTTCCCGACCTTTAAGAACATTAGGATTCATTCAAAAGCAAAAAAATTGGGTCTCATATGAATTAAGGTCGATAGACGTTGAAAGGAGATTTTGCATGTCGGAAATGATGCTTGAACGCTAAAAAAAAAAATAAGTTTTGCGTCGTATAGTTAATATTTATCGAAAATGGAAGCCTAACATCAAATTTCTATGTTTGGTGTTTTGTACTATTAGCTCGGCCACATATTAGAAGTCCGGTCACAAAAAACTATGTGGAAAACAGTGAATGGAAAGTTTTGGCTCACCCGCCTTATCGTGCTCCTACTGACTACCATTTGCTTTGATCGATGCAGAACGCCCTTACGGGACTACGCTTCACATCAGAACAGGGTATCAGGAATTGGCTTCAGCAGTTCTCTTGGCGCAGAATCCATATAATATTAAATCTACTGATCGTTAGTAACTGCTAAAACTCACACGGTCCGTTCCATTTCTATTCTTTCGTAGCCCTTTTAAATGTTTAATTTAATTAAAAACGGTATAAAAACGTATATTACATTGGCACTAAGAAGAACAATTTTAAGGTTAGATTAACAACTGTTATCCGGGTATTTCTTCCACAGTTGTTAACGTTTAGTTTGAAAAGAATAGTTGCATTTACTAACAATACGAAAAAAAATGGCAATCCTCACAAAACTAGCACTTAGAGTTCCCTATTTGGTGGCGTTGCTATGAAAGGTCTATATTAGCATGAGCACAGAACGTGATAAGATTTACATCAGTGCCGAGCTGTGTGAGGCATAACCTGATGGTGGATCAAACCATGGTGGGTGATATGTAGCATGCACCCACGCTCGAGGAAGCTGAATTATAACACTATACAACAGTTCATTCCTAGTAGCAATTTCGGGAGCACGGAGCAGGGCCGCCACCCCACTCCTTGCTGAAGAGTTGGAGACTTTTCAACTCTTGGTCCAGAACACATAACATAACATGCTCACTGGATCCGGATCATTCACTCTGTGTCCTTGGACAAATGTGAATGATCCTGGCCCCTTAATCATTTTATGAGGTCTTGCGAAGCCACAACCACCACGATACTCCCCAGAGGGCCAACCTCAGTAATCAGTCAGAGAACAGCAACAGCTGAACTCTGGGTCTCACTGACTAACGTGGAAATAAAGCAGAAGTTGCCTAGTTGGCTTCTGCTAACCTTTAGCGGACTGGAGTCCCTTTTACCCCCAGATGACACATGTCTTAATGGGGAGATTCCATTAAGCCATACAAATGTGCCCCTGGGGCGAAGCTATCAGCACATGAAGATCTATCGGGTTAGCTAAATTATTTTGAAAATATCTCTTGTCTATCCCACTGTGCAATACAAAAAATATTAATGGCTGAAACCTGCATTTCGATTTGCTTTCTATATAAGAGGCTTTATTTTTGGCACCTACTGTAGCCTAGATTTTCCATGTGATAATTTGCTTTCTTCTTTCACTTTATTTTTCAATTGCATTATAACTCGTGGCATTATACTTTGTTAGTTTTATACACAATATTACCACTGTTGTCTCTACTGGCGTGAAACGTATTTTTATTTTAGCACTTTAATGTTTCTTGCTCCTTCGAAGCCTTTACATTTGCCAACAGCCATCTTTATAATTTACAATTTTGATGAGTTAATTCATGCCATGCTGTAGTTAGTTCACAAAATAACAACAGCTAAAAGGAAAATATAGAACAAAAACAACTAAAACAAAATACTATAGTCATATTCAGCTGGGTAACAAGTTGTTTGTTCTGGGTTATAAAATAAAAGAAAATAAAAATTAGAAATAAAATGAAAACAGTTTTGAATAATGCTCCAGTTCCTTGCTGCTGCTTTCGTTACTGTTTATTAATCACATCTTGTTAGAGTGACAATACCAATTTTACATTTTCTATTTATGGTGTTAGCCACTGGGTGACAGACATTAAATAATTAATATTGGTTTATTGTTGTAAGCAATTTAATTATGTATGTTCGCAGAAAAGTTGAACATTTGCTGAAGAGACGTAAAGAAGAAAATTATCGGTAGAAAGGTAAGAGTCAGTTGATTGAAAGCATGTGAACGATGACAACGACTTTTAAATTAAGATGTCTATTTGGAATTACGATTGAAAAAAGCATAGTAAACAAACAAACTTTAACATAAAATAAAAAAATTTCCTTTTGATAAAAAATACTTATATTAAATTAAAAAAAAAAAAAAACAAAAAAATGTTTTTTAAATATGTGTTTTAGTTATGTGTATTTATATAAAAGTTTTATTCTTAAAAAAACCTATTTTTAACACAATGTTCCTCTAGGAACCTGTCAAGCATAATAGACAAAAGCATTTTGCTTATTTGGCAATAATAGTTATTGCTATTTACCATAATCAGATATTAATTATAGTTGTAAAGGAAAAAAGGCAAAAGATCGCGGTTGGGGGAGTTTTTAAAGTGTTAGTTTTAAAAACACAAAAAAATCTCATCTAAAGTTAACCTTGGGTGTAAAACAACCCTAGGGTTTTGTTAAAATATAACAGAAATAATTTTCGAAATTAAAAGATTAACTGAATTGGATTGGTGGATACAAAGAAAAAATTTTTCGTTGGATAATTGCGGAGAATAGAATATAGCAATATAGTAACGTACGATTTCAATACATAATACTTTTGTGTGCTTCTTTTCTCTTCACAGAATTTAGATACGAATTTGCAATTTTACTAAAATTTACTGATTCTGATTTTGAACCCTAAGTTTCGGAGTTCGGTTTCGAAAGAAATGAAGCCTTTTATATCATATATATCATCTTTATGAGATTTAACATATAATAGAAATCGGTTATTACAATTATTTCCCATCTCAGCTCGAATGTTCTTAATATCATTAAAAACGGTACATCCGCCTTTACCCATTAATGATATATGAACAAAAAATAAACAAACTAAATAAAAACTAAACTAAAAATAACTCTGATGAAATAATTCTTTAAATAACGATTACCTGCTCGCAATAAATATATAATGGTCGCGGCAATACTATATGCTTGGGGTATAATATATTTTTTTTTATATTATTTATTGGCCAATACGAATTTTTCACGTTAGTGTGTACAAATATTTCTTAACTGTTCTTAAATTTATTAGTATTTCCACTCATAGTTAAGTCTGAGTAGTGAAGCTTGTATCAAACCTGTTATTTTCTTTTGTAATTCTGTTACGATACACATCTCTTCTATAAATGTGGTGATTACAGCAGTAAACAAAAAAATACCTCAGGTCGTAGAAATTAATATTTAATTTTCGATTTATCAAATAAAGCTTTGAACTAAATATTCTTTTATCATTATAACCCTTAGTGTTATTACCACTGATGATGTACTAAAAAATAACGAAATTTTGATGAAATAATTACTTCATTTAAAATAAATTTTAATTGCTAAAAAATGTTTTTAAACATTAAAGTTGGTAAACCACGGTCAAAAATTCTTTCTACACCATCACTTTAGCTGTTATAATCGTTTAAATTAAGAATAAAAAACCAAATCTGACTACAATTAATTATAAGATAAACTATTAATTAAATTTAATAAAATTAAATTTGCCCTAAAATGATGTCATTTAACAGTTTACTTCTTAAACAAAAACTTGTTTTTTAACACCGATAAGTTTAGATCAAACGAGTTTACATATTATTTCGATAACAATTGCCCGGTATCCCATCAATGCCTCGCATAATGTTTTTATTCAATTAGTGCAAAGCTTTTTGTCTTTTGATCGCATATACTTAAGTCTTCAAATGATTCTGGTAAAAATCTATTGTGGTAAAACATTTTTTTTTTTTTTGTATATATATTTTATTTGCAATCTATTTTACAATAATAAGCAAATTGTATAAACTAAAGATATAACATGTCCTATTGATTTCCAGTGAAAACAATTATTAAAATTATATATGATACATGCATATATGTACATATATATGGATAAATTATATTCTTAAGAAAATAAGTATTATTATTAACAACATATATCTAAATTATTAACGAGAAAATCTTAAAGATATTAAATGAAAGGGAGATCTAAAATGTGATTTCTCTTAAGTCTTCTGACCTCATCAGTATCATCTAAAAGTGAGATTGCCAACACATTTGTATGCTTGCTAAGCCTTTCTAAATAGTTACAACTAAATTTCTTTATTTCTGATTTTACGAAAGGTATATTTAGGTCATTATGCAGAGATTTATTTGTTAAGTAAAAGGGAGCATTTGTGATTGCACGCAAGGTTTTCGACTGAAATCTTTGCAAAATTTCGATGTTAGAGTTTTTAGCTGTTCCCCACAATTCTATGCCATAGGTCCAAATTGGTTTCAAGATGGTTTTGTACAGTAAAACTTTGTTTTCCAGGGAGAGTTGAGACTTTGATCCAAGTAGCCAATACATTTGTTTAAATTTAATATCTAACTGCTTTCTTTTAGCGCATAAATGTGCTTTCCACGTTAGTCGTCTGTCTAAATGAATACCCAAATATTTTACGGTAGTATCGTTACTGGGAATTGCAGTACCATTAAGGAAAACCGCCGGACAATTTTCTCTTCTAGTTGTAAAAGTAGCGTGACTTGATTTTTGAGTGTTAACTACAATATTCCATCTTAAAAGCCATTGGTTATAACAATCAAGTTGTAGCTGCATTATTCTAGAAGCTTCAGAAGATGATTCGCTAGTACACAGGAATGCGGTGTCGTCAGCGTAAGTTGCAATAGTTATATCCCCTCTTGCTGGCATATCATATGTGAATATAGTATATAACACTGGTCCGAGGACGCTACCCTGAGGGATTCCGGCTTCTATTTGACGAATATTTGAGTAATCGTTAACGTTTTTTTAACGTTTACAATATTTCTAACGAGATGACCTTTATATAAAAGATCTGCTTTGATGTCAACTATTTTAGTTGAAAAGTGAAGACCTTTAATAACAAATCGATATGAACGCTCATTCTTCAACTGGTATGTATGATAACTTATGTTATTGGCATCAAAATACTTAACTAAACTTCGATATGATTCTACTGTTTTTAAATTAAGTTTAACCTGACCGTCATTTAATGATTTATAATTGAATTCGGAATTGGCAATCACACTACTTACACATTTAAGCATTTTGGTTATATTAGTAACATTATTAATAAAAATTGGTGGAGGTTTAGTTGTATCAATTTCAGTTTCAGCTTCAGGTTCATCTTCATTATTATTGCTATCATTTTTACCATTATTATCATTATTATCTTCAACTTCGTCAACGTCATCCACGTCATTTGCAAGTAAAGCAAATTTGTTAGTGTTTGAGCAGCTTGGTTTATCATTCAAATTCTTTTGTTTTTTTGCAATATTAATTATTTCTTTAGTATTTTTTCGTTTAGTTGTAACATATTGCCAGTTTAATAAATTATCATCATCATCGGACGATGATGACATGTTGGTTGTTGTTATATTTATTGTTTATGATAATTTGTTTTTAATCTATAGCGGTAGTTTTGTTGAATGCAATAAAATGCATTTCAAAGCAAGAAACAATATTTAGGCTTTAAATTAAATTAAAACACTAGAATGTAATTGTTGTTATTGTTTTATTACAAGTATAGGAAGTCGCAAAGTAAGTACACAGAATACGTATGTTTGCTTTGAATAACTAAGCGAAACTGGTAAAACATTTAATTACATAATTTTAAGTAATAATAAGTTAGAGTGAGTGACTTGATGCATTACAAAATTCAGTCAATATTTTATTATTTGGATTTACTTTTTTAATTTTTCACTTTTATTAAAATATTTTTGCAACTCATTTACCAGTACTGAATACAATTGAGCTCTTGTAAATTCTATTCTGGTACAACAGCAATAATCCTTGCTACGAAAATACCACTTGTGCTTTAATCAGGCATAACGATGATAGATTTACTCACTCAAAGAAATAACTAGATATCATTGCTTCAAATCAATTAATTTAAAAAAATTTGTACTGTTTTTTCAGAGGCAAAGGCAACAAGAAAAGAGGCCTTAAAAAAGGGCATTTGTATAAACAATGTTATTTTCGCTGCATTGCTTTTTATTTTTTCTCTTATTGATTTTGTTTTGAAAGGAAAAACAGACCTATTTAAAAAAATTTATCTGACGTTTAAAGGATAACCAGAACGTTAGCAGATATCCAACCTGTCATAGCATGTTCAGTAAGGTGGTAGTAGTTGTCTGGGAATTTCGGGTGCAGACTATAAATGTTCAAGTCAACTTCACAAGGTTATTGCAAATGACACTTAGTATTAACTATTTGAAATAGGAAAATTCCTAATATGAATTAAAAAGGCCTACCGAGTGCAGACCTTTAGCTACTGTACAAATGTAGAATCTTTCACTCTCACTCACACCCCCATCTATGACAATCTTTAAACTTTTTTATTTTGTATTTGTGTTGTTTTCTTTAGGATATGAAATGATTTGTTATTGACACTGCAAAATATGTAAAAATGTTTAAATAAAAAACGAATGAAAGGAAAACAAGAAGCCTGAAACTCCCTATTAAAAGAGCTTTGAATTTAGTTAAGTTTAAGCTGAAGTACAAAAGAAAGAAATTTTAAGATAAAACACAAAAGGAAAACAATTAAAACAGCTACAACAAAAAACTTTGTGCAAAAGAAAATATAAATGCAGAAAAAATATATTTTTTTTTTTAAACTCATGTTGATCTAGTTTTTATAAATGCTAGGATGCTAAGGAATTTCCTAAATGCAGTATTGTAGCAGCAATAAACAAGTGGATATACCCTACAATAGCCGTTGGGTGAAAATAGAATATGTATTAAGTTAGTGACTAACTGTGCTGAGCAAGAGGTCTTTCAAACATCAAGCTATTGAATTCATCAAGCTGGAGAATTCAAAACATCTACGTGCAGTTTTACGGTGACAAAAGTGTTTGATTGCAATGGTTAACTGAGAGATATATGATAAATCTAAACTTAATAGTTTATAAGAACTTAGTAGTTTAGATCTGTCAAATATCTCTTAGTTAATCAAAGTGACTCTATATTGTAGAAAATTAAAAGTTTTGTCATCGTAAAACTATACGTAAATCTTTTGAATTCTTGTTTTGACTATCTTCCAAACGATCCGAAATATAATGTTATATACTTTAATAGTAGTTTTCTTGCTACTCTTGTCATTTTATTTTAGCAAACTCGATCACTGCGTCGCCTCAATATCAATACTTTGCCTTAATGCTTACAGTTCTGCTGGGATTTGAACTCATGATCTTTAATTACATTTGACAAGCAGAAGACACCTGCTAACAATTTTTTTTAAATTCTGGTTAGTTAGTACAGGAAGAAACAGCTATTTTATGGTTATTAGACCAGATGCCAGACCAGATTAATGAATTTTAAATTAAAGCAGGGTTTAATTTGTTCTAATTTTTAAACTTATGATTCGATTGCTTATGGTAAACTGAAATACCTTAAACTTTTATGAGATGTTTAAAAAATTTGTTACTCTTAGTTTTTCATACAACTCAAAATTAAGCACTTTATAAACGATTTTCAAATGAGTTTGTTAACGAACATGGGAATGAGCTATCTTGTGAAATGTTTTCAAATATGTGTTATGAAGTCACGATTTATTCATAACAAACATCCAAGATTCAAATAAAATTGTGTATAAATTTTAGTCGCGAGTTAAATCTTATGTCATGTTTGTTATCTGCCATGCTATGCTATTTTGTAAACATTTCCCCTTAATAAGCTTAAACATTATCAACTATAACTCCTGCAAGGCTCAAACTAGAAAGTATTTTACAAAGCAGATATGCACTTTTAACTAGAGCAGCTGTCTAGGTCTTAAAACATTGTAATTCCAGTCAGACTCAAACTCAGTATTTTCTACTTTACCAACCACCGCCCTCTTAATGAACTAAGCCCCAATTGCCACACAGCAATTTTCTTGTTTTACTATAAAGAATCAACTTATTTAACCCAACTATTAAATAATTGGGGTCCTTTGCTAAATAAGACTCCGGGAATTTGGAGCTAATATTATCAATTTATTCGCTTTTTAACGAAATAATTTACTGCGACTACTCAACATCAGTAACTTGTCTTAATGCTTAAAGTTCTACTTGTGAACTGCCATTTTGTTTGACAAGCAAGGAAGTAAGCACCTTTAAATTTCCTTTATTTCTGGTTAAAAGACCCTACACTTTTTGTAAAGGAAGTAAGAGATTCTTCAGTTATTTTTTTTTATTTTAAAAAATTTCAATAAATTGCGAGGAAAAATATTTGTTTTGGGTAATTGATTTGCAAGAATAGGACAACGATTGAAATAAAAAAAAATTGTATTTGTCATAAAAATTTATGCTCCATAATGATACGGACTTTTCAGAATCTCCAAAATAAACTTAAGAGAACAAAGCTAAATATGCCCCTGTCCCTGATAATCTTTCTTGTTATTAAATGCAGAAACAATTCTCTACAATGAATGGCTCAAATTCATTGACTTTTCTTGAATCCTGCTTTAAATTCTGAGACAATCATGTGTAAAAGATATTTCTTAAGTAAATTATTAGGTACTCTTTGTAGGTTTGCTTATACCAATAATAATTTTAAACTAGTTTTGCCTTCATCTTCTGTATATTGTGTAAAAAAACACCTAATACAACTCGTATAAGCATAAAGATGGCGATGATGTTGATGCCACCCGCTTAAAACCTTTATCGTTTCCTGTTTTTTATTGGTAGAATACGTATCCGCACTAACTCGGTTTACCCGTTGTGTGTTTGAGTACTCATGTTCCTTTACGTGGGCTTGCGTGTTATATTGATTTCGAACAAAATACTTGTACTGATACATGACAACGACAACGATGATACAACACCATGCCATCAAGAAAATGGTGGTGGGATGCACATGCTCCTGTCATATAACAATACATGTGTGTGTGCATATTTGTGTAGGTGGGTGCATGTTTTTTGTTTCCTTTCCTTTTTATGCACTGGGATTTCCGTACTATTTTGCATTTGTAGCCAAAGGAATTGTATTTTATTGCATTGCGTTTTAAGTTTTAATCTTTACAATTTTACGATATCGCTTGCAAATGTTGTTATACTTTTGTTGTGTTTACTTCTTTCTTTTAGTATCTTTTATCTTATTCTGCGGAAGGTGTATAAAATTTTTGAAAAGATTTGCTACGGTTAGCACATCGCTCCAAACAGGCAAAAGTAATTGCGTAATTTTATTTAGATATTCAGTCACTGTAGAATTGTAATTATCTATTTCTAAGACGTTATTTATGCAGAAATATTTTATTCTAGATTTAAAAAATATAAGGTGCAGCTTGGTTGCCATCTTAAGGAACCTTTTCTAGCTTATACTTTTTTTTTAAGGAAAAAGATCAACTGCAGCGAGTTAGGTCATATTCTTCTGATTGATTTCTTCACAAATTGAAATTTTCGAATGTACAATCTATAATAATAAGAATCAAATGTATCCTTTACTCGCAAAAATATAATGCAGCCATTCTATTCAGTTTACATAAATAGATGTCTTTTAAGTGTTAATTGCACCAAATATGAAAGACTTCTTTTACAGGAACATTTACCTAAAAACGCTTGCGGCCTAAAGTGGATGACATGTAGTTTCAGCAGGACTATGACATCTACATTCAGCATACTAAATAATAAATTTATAGTAGCAATAGCTTTCAGACTAAATCATCACCTCCAAATGGTGAATTAGCATTCCGCCAATTTTTCTTTCGAGCTTTTCGAATACATAAAAAACTACTTCTGAGTTAACGACTCAGTTGATACTCGTCATTACATAGGTATACGTTTTTGTATTTATCAAAGGTTTTATTTGTCTTGTGATTAAAATCTAATTAAATTCTAAATTTATTTAATTAAATATTTAATAAAAAAAAAATAAATAAACCATATTTTAATTACATAAATAATCAAATCAATTAAATATTTATTAAAAGGAAGGAAATAATTTTCTAGTTATTAAGATAATTAATAAAAATTTTAAACAATTAATTTATAATTATTCGGAATCATTATCAATATAAGCAGCAATTTTATTCGTGATTGATTCCTTTTCAAATAAATATTAAGTGATATTCTCACAAAATATTTATTACAAAACAATTTTCATTAAAAATGAACATTTTATGATATTCTCATAAAACATTCCTTCAAATAAAAATATTTGAAATGTTTTGTAATGGGGGAGAGCACATCCATATTGCAATTTCACTTTCGCTCACAAAGCTCATCAGTGAATTTTACCCCAATATTGTATAGAAAAACCTAAGTGTCTTATATCCAAAGCCAAACTGATTTTATGAGAATTTTTTCCATAAAATTCACTGATGAGCTTTGTGAGCGAAAGTGAAATTGCAATATGGATGTGCTCTCCCCCATTACAAAACATTTCAATTATTTTTATTTGAAGGAATGTTTTATGAGAATATCATAAAATGTTCATTTTTAATGAAAATTGTTTTGTAATAAATATTTTGTGAGAATATCACTTAATATTTATTTGAAAAGGAATCAAGCACGAATAAAATTGCTGCTTATAATTTTAAACAATTTGATATAGAAACGAATAAAACCTTTAAAATATACCAGAATTTTTTCGGTTTAGTACCTACAGCCACATCTTTGTCACATAAGCCTATAATAGCTCGCTGAAGGGAACTCATAGATTTACCATACAGTTCCTCTTTTTCATTTAATTTTGTATGCGTTTCAACTCCCTTAAGCCAGTCAATACTTTATGCGATTTCGTTTCCGTTCTTTTACAGTCTTTTACATTTTAACTCCAAGTCATTGTTAGTGTTTGTTGTTGAAAAAGTTGTAATATTCTGTTTTGTACCAACATCTGGTTTAACTTCACTTTTCCCTGTTTGCTTTTTTTTGTGTACTTTCCTATTTTTTTTCGATTTTTTCATATTTTTTCTACTTTTAATTTGTAGCGTATTTGTAACTGTCAATTGTTGATTGCCATCATTTCGTTAATATGCAGTTTTTTAAGTCTAGTTTTTATTCCATAACAGGCAGATTTGCATACGGCAACAAAAAGTTTTAACAACATTCTAGAGTATCGTTTGGTAAATCTGTACACAAAGTGTTTATGGAGCATTAATATGATACTTTTATACCTTTGGCAACATGATCGAAAGAATTTCTTTTTTCTTCTTTGCATTTTTCTTTGCCTTAAAAAAAAAACTTATTGGATTTTGTAAGGGATGCAAAACTTTTTCGAGTGGTATTCCTGTGTATGTGCTCTTTTAATATATTTCTTAACAAAAATTCATTTTGCATTAAATACCGGAAGACATTATGTCTACCACAATAGAATCTTTGTAACATACAAAAAGATTCTTAAGAGTTGGTAAATAGCTAAGTTTTATGCTAATTTATCTTGAGTAGATCAATTTAGTAAAGAAAATTTGTTAAATAAATACAGAGAGTACAAAAAGAATAAAACAAAAAACCAAAATAAGTTAAAATACTTGTAAGTACCAGCTTAAATTTCAAAACAAACTTCACATGTGCACACAATATTTATCTGTGGCATAAATCCATTTGCCTTAAGCGCCAGGCTTTTAGATTACAGCAAGTGTAACTCATACTAACACACAATGCCAAACACACAGCCGCTCACCTGTTTATTGTTTTAATAACTCAACAATAAAAAATTACACAATAGAAAAGGAAATATTTGCATATTTTTTTTAAACAGAGCCTAGACAAGTCTAGAAATTTTCAAGCCTCTAGATAATCCATAAGATTTATTTTCTTTATCAAGCAGTTGGTCTTTTGTTATTTTTTCTTTGCATAGTAGTGCAGGTTATTTTTGGCGGCTCTTTGTCTTTGCCTTATTTAAGCAAAAGACTTTAAGTCTAAAAAATATAAAATATCTTTCAATATATTGGCTTCAATTCAAGAAAATCTTTTTTTAATTTTTTCAAATTAAAAGAATTTCAGAAATCTTTTTTTTTGTACCTCAAATAGTTGCTTTGTTTTGTAGGTAATTGTATTTGAGTATTTGGATTAAACTGAAAAATAATAGTAAAATGGCTTTTATTGTTTATTTCAAGTGGTTGATATTGTTGTACTAAATCGATGAACAATTGTTCCAAAGCGCCAGCTAGAATTTCTTTAAAACTTAACTGACTTATAATGAAATGTAAGCATAGAAAGAAAACAATCCCTTGCAGTTCTGCTAAGAAAGCCAATGAATTTTATTCAGCGATTTGGAAACACCACTATATGATAATTTATTTCCTGCGACAGTGTGTACAGTGAATTATATACTTAGGAAGTTTGCATTAACTGAAAAAAAAACAATTTCCTTCTACGGGCCGCAACAAACTTCGAAATGTTTTTATCTTTCAAAAAATTCGCTACTGAAAAATAATATGTTCTTATGTTCTTTTTTAATAAAATGCATTTATTATAAAAACGAAATGTGTTGATACATTATTCAAAATATTGTCTATCGTTAGCCATTACTTTTCCTATCTTTCTGGTAGCATATGGATTCCGCACTAAAAGAACTGGGCCGGTTTTGAGTTAAAGAATGAATCCAGCCAATTTCTAATACCCTGTTCTGAAGTGAAGTATATTTCAGTAAAGGTATTCTGCATCGATTGAAATAAATGGTAGGCAGAAGGCGCTAGGTCTAAGCTATAATACTGGTTAGCCAAAACTTCCCATTAACTGTTTTCTAAATATTTTTCGACCGTTCATGCAACATGAGACCGAGCATTGTATATCATGGAAGATTGTAGTCTCGTGTCTGGTCTCTTCAAACAAATTAATTGTCTTCGGTACAGGTGCCTTGTGATCGTCTGACCCGATTTCAACAGTTCATAATACAAAACATCTTTCTGAATCCACCAAATACAGGGCATTACCTTAGTGTCACAGATATTCAGTTTGGCGTTGATTTTTGGGCTTGCTTACGATAACCGTAACCGATAACCGTAATGTAACCGAAATGTACTTCTTTTTGCAGCTATCAAGAATCAGTTCCGAAATGCAAATGAAACTCAATTTCCTTGCTTTTGAATGAATCCCAATGCCTAATGTCTGACCCGATTTCAACAGTTCATAATACAAAACATCTTTCTGAATCCACCAAATACAGGGCATTACCTTAGTGTCACAGATATTCAGTTTGGCGTTGATTTTTGGGCTTGCTTACGATAACCGTAACCGATAACCGTAATGTAACCGAAATGTACTTATTTTTGCAGCTATCAAGAATCAGTTCCGAAATGCAAATGAAACTCAATTTCCTTGCTTTTGAATGAATCCCAATGCCTTTAAGTGCAGGGAAATAGCTTATTGTGTGTCTCCCAATGATAATGCAATATTACGCTTGATAACAATCTTCGACGAGTAATGCTTCCAATTCCTCATCTTCACCACCGTTTAAAATTTTTTCTAATATGCTATATATTGATCTTAAGCTTCTACCAACAGCCGATAACTTTCAGCAACCGTTTTCTTAAAATAATAGAAAGTTATCATAATTCTCTGCAACATCGTTTTAGGCACAAAATTTGACATTATTAAGGCGATTGAGAAAAGTATGTGTACACTTCAGCGTCTATCGTATACTGAATTATAATGACAGATGTTTATCCTCAAAAATACCATATTTGTTATTATTGACACAAACCATATGTTATAGTTATGTCATATTTTGCCCAAATAAACATTATTAGCGTGTGTATCAATATGGTAACAGGATTTCACCTTACTAGAAGATAAATATTCCAAAGCAGCAAAGACAGCAAAGAGCAAACTAACCGCTTCTTTTTTAAACTCTCACAATATCTACTCAATAGGTTATCTACTAGTGTGCTTGTATTTTTTTATGTTACCTAAGAACTGCCTAGTTGTCGCGCTGATTATCCGAACTTGTTCTTTCTTCAAAAAGTTATCCTCAAAAATTGTTTCCATTGTAAAAGAAATTTACGAAAGTTAAAAATTTCAGACTGTGAAAATAAATTTTAACTTTAAAAAAAATGCATGTGCCTAAAAGTGCCCAAATGAATTGTTTGTAGATAATTTTTTTATTAAAAATGTGTAGATATCTTATCGATAACGTATTATTTAGTCTAGAGTTAGGAGTTATTTCTGAGTTTGTTGGCCAGTTGATTGAAATTCGCATCTATTGCAAATCAACTACTTTATGAGTGGTGCATGAGAGGAAGTGCAGGCTTCTACTAATATCACATATGTTCCAAATCGATTGAGTATGGTTGAGGTCACAAGATATAAAAAACTTAGTCGTAATCATGATTTCTTTTAAAAATAATTCTTTTTTAGGAAAAACGGTACTTAACTCACTATTGAAAGAATTTCTAGTGCTTTATTTAGTCTGCTGGCTTAAAATATGAAGTATACTGAATCTTAAACGTAGAAGCGTATAGGTCTTCAGCTTTCAAACGCTTTGTGAAATTTAAAGTCGTTAGAAACAATGTTCCCAAATCGTTGGCGATAGTCTCGTTTATAGCAACATTGTCTTCAAAATGTCGAACGGTAATTCAGCAGTATATAGGAACTGAGAGTTCTGCTTCACTTTCTACAGGCAAGATAGGGAAACTTATGCATAAGCAATTAGTGTCATGCAAAAGCAATTAATTATGATTAATGGGGCAGAGCAGCGATAAAATAAATAATTAATTGGTAATTAGTGTCATGCAGAAGCAATTAAATAAATAATTAATGGGTAGTTAATGATCATTAACGAGATGAGAAGGGTTGAGATATTGGTGTGTGTAGGTGTCAATAGGTCATCAATGGAAAAGAAAATGTAGATCACTGCAGTGTGAGTGCAATGATCTTAAGTGTATGGAAAAGAAAGTGTCAATAGACAACTTGTGTTTAGAATCTGTGTTTGTGTATCAATAGATAAGTTGTGTTTAGAATTTGTGTTTAAAAATCTGTGGGATTTATGCAGAAGCAATTAAATAAATAATTAATGGGTCATTAATGATTATTCAGTGTAAGGAAAAGAAAATGTAGTACACTGCAGTGTGAGTGTAATGATCTTAAGTGTAAGAAAAAGAAAGTATCAATAGATTACTTGTGTTTTGTTGTTGTGTCAATAGATTACTTGTGTTTTGTTGGTGTGTCAATAGATAACTTTTGTTTTGTTTTGTTTGTGAGTGATTCTATTAAAAATCTGTGGGATTTATGCAGAAGCAATTAAATAAATAATTAATGGGTAGTTAATGATCATTAATAAGATGTCAATAGGTCATCAATGGAAAAGAAAATGTAGTACACTGCAGTGTGAGTGTAATGATCTTAAGTGTAAGAAAACGAAAGTGTGAATAGACTACTTGTGTTTAGAATCTGTGTTTGTTTATCAATAGACAACTTGTGTTTAGAATTTGTGTTTGTGAATGATTCTATTAAAAATGTGTGGGACTTATGCAAAATCGATAAATGTCATGCGACAGTCATAAAATAGTTTGACATGGGTCGTTAATGATCATTCAGTGTAAGAAAAAGAAAATGTAAATAAAATAGATTGGCATGGGTTATTCATGATCATTTATTTGTGAGTGCAATAATTTTAATTATAAGGAGAAGAAAAAATGTAGGTCACTGCAGTTGTCAATAGATAACTTGTGTTTTGTTTGAGAGAGTAATGACCTTGTGTGTGTGTTGGTGTGTGTGTGTGTGAATGATGAAATCATTAGACGAAAGGGTTGACATATTGGTGAGTGGAGGATTTGGGATATAGAGTATGTGATTGGAATTTGTGAGTGCAATGATCTTAAATGTAAGGAAAAGAAATGTAGGTCACTGTGTTAAATATTTTGTTTTTGTTTGTGAGAGCTTGTGAAGATAAGCAGATAGAGATTATTTGTGTTTTGAATTGATATTATTAGTAAAGTTTAGGGTTTGGGCTATGAATATGTGTACAAACACACACACACACACACACATACACCCACACCCACACACAATTAAGTTTTAGTAGTAATAGCAGTGTGGAGAACATAGATGGGTTTTTATACATTTTCAGAAAATGAAGATTAATGAAGATACTGTTTAACACCAAATCAATACCAAATTGATGTTAATATAATCTGTTTAGCTGTTTAAAGAAGTTGTTCTTAAATTCTAATAAGATGTTTGAAGAAGCTTTATAGCTGTTTGAAAACGCTGTTTAGCTGTTTGAATAAGCTGTTTAGCTGTTTGAGAAAGCTGTTTAGCTGTTCGAGGAAGCTGTTTGAAGAAGCTGGTTAGCTGTTTGAAGAAGCTGTTAATCTGTTATTAAAGACCTATAAATATATCTAGTATATTATACTCGTACACAAATATGGAAGAAAATGTACTAAAAGAGTTGGTGAAATCGAGAAAAATTAAAAAAAAAAAACGAAATTTTAAGGTGTTAAACACAGGGAAGCAGAAACAAACAATGAGTTAGAATATACATTTGCATTGTCTTAAGCCGCTTAGAGTTACACTTCCAAGTAAAACAATTTTCGTTTCTCGTTTGGCGTCTGTTACTACTGTTGAAGAAGTTCAAACATATATTAATTTGAAATATGCTATCAACTTATACAACTTAGTGTATAAATTTGCATATACTGAGTCAATAATAGTTGCGTCATTTAATAGAATATAATAATATAGAATGAGTTGTTTAACATAGTTATTTCACCTGAATTCTTGTCCAATGGTACATACGTTGGTGAATAAATATTTAAAACAAGATAAAGAAATTCTGTTTAACTACCTACATCTATAACAAATATTTCAAAAATTAAATAACCATGTTGTAAATTTTACTCTTATATATCCAAATGTTCATAGAATTAATACAAAATTATCTATTTTATTCAATCAAAGTTTTTTATTTGACTTTCAAGCTACAGCTTTAACAGAAACTTGGCTTAATGCAACTGTTTTAAACACGGAAATATTAGTTGATAATTATAGAATATATAGACAGGCTCGTGGCAACAACACGAAAGGAGGTGGGGTGTTGATTGCAGTTTCTAGTTTACTAACTTCCGAAGCTATATCAGTTCCTTCTTTGCTGAATATTTAATTTACCGCTGTCTTGGTAAAACTTAAACACAAAAGAATACTCATTACCTGTTCATATATACCTTCTAATTATCATGATACAATTAACCAAAAAAAAAAAAAAAAAAAACATTATGAAGCCATAGCAGCCATCGTGCATATGGCTCATCAGAATGATGCTATCATTGCAGTTGGGGACTTTAACAGGCCTAAAATTGTTTGGAAGTTTTCTTATGAAGATGAATACTTTACACCATATAGGTCTGGTTTATGCATGAAATATACTGAATTTATTGATTGCATATTGGATTTAAATCTCAATCAGATAAATGACACCATAATCTTTTGAATTTGCATTTTATAAATGATCATACTGACACGTCGGTTATTCGAACTGATCCACTAATTGTACCAGTAGGCAGACATCATCCTTCACTTTCAATAAATGCATGTAATTGCATATCCTTTTCTTATAGCAATCCAATAGCTCACAGTTTATGTTTTAAAAATGTAAATTTTCAAAGAATTACTGAACTACTTTATGAAATAGGCTGGAAAAATTTTTTATCATTCATATCATTATGAAATTTTAATGTAAAATCTATTGGATACTTAATTAGTGTATTTCAAAACAAATCGTTTCTCATTTACCTGAACCTCCAAAATTAAGAATTGCAATTGTAAAAAACAAAATATATATATATATATATATATATATATATATATATATATATATATATATATATATATGTATATATATATATATATATATATATATATGTATGTATATATAAATTCAGAGTCAGTCGCAGACTTTGCGAAATACTTTGTTGCCCGTACAGAATACAACAATTTAAATCAAGAATGTTAAAACTGCTACCTAACAAAAATTAAGAAGAACCTTTTTTTACAATTTTGTGAATATAAAAAGAAAAATCTATTACCTTTCCGCCTTCTATGAAATTCAATGAATGTGAATCAGATGATAGCACTGAAATAAGTAATCTATTTGCAAAATTCTTTTCATCTACCTATGTGGATGATCACAGTATTAACTTTAATAGACAATTTACGCACAATTCTGGAAGTCAGGCTATTTTAATGCCATCTTAGATGAAATATTTAAACTTCACGGTTCGAAAAAAATTTAAATTGAATTCTTATAAGAATGGACCTGACAACGTTCCAAGTTGCGTTCTTATAAATTGCGCAGAGGCCTTAGTAGCTCCTATTACAATATGGTTCAACTACTCAATTAAATTTGGTATATTTCCAGCAGTATGGAAGAATTCTATCATCATACCGTTGTTTAAGTCTGGTAGAAAAAAATGACGCTAGAAATTACAGGGGAATTGCTAAACTGAGTATAATACCTAAACTATTTAAAACACTAATTACGGATCATTTGTACCATCAAGTATCTTCAATATTATCGTATAATCAACATGGCTTTCGTAAATTACAGGGGAATTGCTAAACTGAGTATAATACCTAAACTATTTAAAACACTAATTACGGATCATTTGTACCATCAAGTATCTTCAATATTATCGTATAATCAACATGGCTTTCGTAAAGGCTGTTCTACTGTAACTAACCTTTTACAACTCACAAACTGACGTGTTTATATAGATTTTAGCAAGGCATTTTATAAGGTTAACCATGGACTACTTATTAAGAAACTATATTATATGAAATTCACACAAAATTGTTTAAATTGGATAAATTCATAACTCATCAACAGGAATATCTAAGCCAATCTCTGTTTCATCTGCTGTTTCTCAAGGCATCCATCTCGAACCCCTTCTTTTTTCATTAATTATCAATGACTTACCTGGTGTCATCAAAAATTCTTTTATGCTAATGAATACGGATGATGTTAAAATATTTTTTACATATAATAAATATGATGCTACTACAGGCAGATTTAAATTCTTTATACTCCTGGTGTGAATCGAACTAAATGAAATTGAATTTCGATAAATGTAAATATATGTGTCTCTTCCGTAAGAACCATTTAAAAGTAAGATATTCTTTGGGTAGCAATGAGCTGGAAAATGTTTGCAGTTTCACAGATCTTGGATTTATACTAGACAAATATATTTCTCTAATTGTGAGCAAGGCAAGATGCCCGCCTGGTTTCATCAAACGTTGAGCAAAGGAATTGAATTTCCTTGCATCACGAAATATCTATTTATGTAAGGGGTTCGATCAGCTCTGGAATATGGGTCAATTATATGGGATCCACAGTGCAAAACTTACAGCAATGCAACTGAGTCAGTGCAAAAACAGTTTTTAATATTTTGTTTACGTATACTACAATGGAACCCGCTATGTTTGCCATCGTATAAATCTAGACTTGCTCTTATCAAGTTACCATCTCTAAAAAGTCGCAGTACTATGCTGAATGTCATGTTCATTTTACATACAATTAATAGCAAAACCTGTTCTAACTTTTTAATTGAAAATATATCTTTGTGTGTTCCGCAGCGACCTATTCGATACTTTTCCCCGTTGGATATTCAATATTTTAGAACGAACTATGCAAACTCTGATTCTTTCATTAGATGTTGTAAAGACTTTAATAAATTATATTTTTGTGTTGGTTATACCTTAAATGAAAATCTGATAAAACATAATAATAATTTGTTCTTATTAAATAATTGCTTATAATTGTTATTTTTTTCTCTCAGTAGTTATATATATATATATATATATATATATATATATATATATATATATATATATATATATATATATATATATATATATATATATATATATATATATATATATATATATATATATATATTGTAAACATGAACTTATTCTTTTGCGGAGTTAAAATGATGAAAATGTGTATTACTCAACAGATGGAAATGAATATCTTAGTTTATCGATTACGAATATAACATGGAGAATTTTGCATTATATTTCGGATTTTAAAAAATTGCAAATAATGAAAATCATTAAAGATGGCACTACACTGCCTATTGCATTTCGCAGTTAGGATTGTTATTTTAATCCTAAATTTTCTGATGGAAGAAATAATATTTGGCATGTTAAGCTGTCACTAAACAGAGAGAGAAAGACCTAGGTTTATACTATTCACTTTAGAAAACAATAAAAAATATTTTCATTCAAACTTAATAACATAAAATTGCATTTAAATTCAGATTCTTATCCCTATGATGATTTAAATTTGAAGATTGGAGAGAATCACTATAATAGTTTATATGATATGTATGCGAAATTTTAACAAAATTACCATGTGAAGTCTGTATAAGCACTTCTATCCTGTGAAAAGTTTAAAGACAAACCAATTGTTGTTATTGATTTAAGCTATCCGAATAAATTGATTAATCATTATCAATTATAGCTGATATTGTGATGGAGGAATTACTAAATTCATGTATTTATATGTAGATAATTTCTTTTATATAACTTCAGAAGATGCAGTGGATGATATTTTGTCAGAATTAAATAGTTTTCGTATGGATATTAAATTTACGATTGAAAGAGAGCTAAAATCTAAACTTCCATATTTAGATATATTGATAATAAGAAAGGGAAATAAGTTAGTGTTTGATTGGCATAAGAAACCAACATCTTCTGGAAAAATTATTAATTTTTATTCAAAACATCCGAGGAAAATGATAATAAACACGGCGAAAAATATGATAGACAGAATATTGACTATAAGTGATAGAGAATTTCATTTGAAGAATAAGGACATAATAAGAGATATACTTAATGACAATGATTTTCCAGTAGAATTAACTAAAAGATTAATTAGACAATATGGTAGTTATAGGCATAATTTAGGAAATTCTAGGGCAGAGCCAAGAAATTATAAATCATTAACTTATGTTCCTGGAATATCAGAAAGATTAAGAACGTGTAAAATATATGACACAGATAAATATATAATAGCACACAAAACTTATAACACATTAAATAAATTATTTAGCAGTATGAAGGAAAAAATAGGGAAAATGGAAATATCTGATGTAGTATACAGGATACCATGTGGAGGAAATGACCAGGTGAACTGTGACAAAGTTTATATTGTGACAATAAAAAATAAACTTAAAGCAACTTGGTCACAAATGTGACCAAAAATATAGGAATATTTCAACACAAAAGACATTCTTATCTTCACATTATAAGAAATATAATCATTATCCAAAGTTTGAGGAAACACCAATATTAGATATAGAAAAAACCTATGAGGCGTTATATGTTAGAAATGTTAGAAATTGTTAATGTATCAAATGTAAGGAGAATAAATTTCAAAACAGACACAGACAATTTAGCGCAGAATTATAGGTACTAAATTCAAAAGACACATAATTTGTTATAATTATTTCATAAGAGAGAATTTGTTATTTATTTTCCGTTTCCTTGTTTTTGTACGTTTAAATATTTGTAATTTTAATTTTGTATGTATGTATGTATGTCTGGAAAAAAATATTTTATATGTTTTTGTCAAATGTTTTAAAAAAATTTTTCAATTTGTTAATAATTTTTGTTGTTAAAAGATTAATTTTTCCTGAAGAAGCTTTCCATATGAAAGCGAAATATTGAAAAAAAGATATATATCGTTAAAATTTAATTAAAAAGACCGTTTAAAAGATTATTACATATTTAATTAAAATAAAAAAGGTCGAATAAAAATAAAAATAATAATCAAATAATAATATAATAAAAAAAATCAAAATTTAAAAAGAACAATCAAAAAGAAGAAAACAATTCAAGAATAAAAGTACATTTCAATTTGGATAAAAAGATTTGTAAACGAGATTTGTGAGCAAGAGAATAATTAGAAGTAGAAAAGTCAAAATTCAAACTCCATGATGTGCTGCACGTAGTTCAGGAAAAACAATTCCATTGGAGCAATAATTAATAAATATAAGGCTACCATGGACAAATTGTAAGAACGAAAGCATCAATCACATTTTTGATAAGATGTGGGAAAGCTGCAATTACACCAAAATTCATTAGAAATTCCACAAATAATTTAGTGAATATTTTTAATACTAAAGAAATTCTAAATTATCAACACACTATTGAGAGGTACACAAAAGATTTATACAAAAGAATGTTAAATTTAGCAATTAGGAAACAACATGACATACAAAAGTTTTTAAATAGGAACATAGAGATGTTAGTATATAATAGGGGAAGGACATTTGACATTAGATAAGATAACAGAATTATTAGAATATATAGATAGATTAACTCATTTTTTGAAAAAAAGATTAAGAAAATACATAATAGGAAATTTAAGAATTTTTCGGATATTCAAAGAAAGGAATTAGAAATTAAAGTTAATTGATTTAATTGATAATGATTAATCAATTTATTCGGATAGCTTAAATCAATAACAACAATTGGTTTGTCTTTAAACTTTTCACAGGATAGAAGTGCTTATACAGACTTCACATGGTAATTTTGTTAAAATTTCGCATACATATCATATAAACTATTATAGTGATTCTCTCCAATCTTCAAATTTAAATCATCATAGGGATAAGAATCTGAATTTAAATGCAATTTTATGTTATTAAGTTTGAATGAAAATATTTTTTATTGTTTTCTAAAGTGAATAGTATAAACCTAGGTCTTTCTCTCTCTGTTTAGTGACAGCTTAACATGCCAAATATTATTTCTTCCATCAGAAAATTTAGGATTAAAATAACAATCCTAACTGCGAAATGCAATAGGCAGTGTAGTGCCATCTTTAATGATTTTCATTATTTGCAATTTTTTAAAATCCGAAATATATATGCAAAATTCTCCATGTTATATTCGTAATCGATAAACTAAGATATTCATTTCCATCTGTTGAGTAATACACATTTTCATCATTTTAACTCCGCAAAAGAATAAGTTCATGTTTACAATATATATATATATATATATATATATATATATATATATATATATATATATATAACTACTGAGAGAAAAAAATAACAATTATAAGCAATTATTTAATAAGAACAAATTATTATTATGTTTTATCAGATTTTCATTTAAGGTATAACCAACACAAAAATATAATTTATTAAAGTCTTTACAACATCTAATGAAAGAATCAGAGTTTGCATAGTTCGTTCTAAAATATTGAATATCCAACGGGGAAAAGTATCGAATAGGTCGCTGCGGAACACACAAAGATATATTTTCAATTAAAAAGTTAGAACAGGTTTTGCTATTAATTGTATGTAAAATGAACATGACATTCAGCATAGTACTGCGACTTTTTAGAGATGGTAACTTGATAAGAGCAAGTCTAGATTTATACGATGGCAAACATAGCGGGTTCCATTGTAGTATACGTAAACAAAATATTAAAAACTGTTTTTGCACTGACTCAGTTGCATTGCTGTAAGTTTTGCACTGTGGATCCCATATAATTGACCCATATTCCAGAGCTGATCGAACCCCTTACATAAATAGATATTTCGTGATGCAAGGAAATTCAATTCCTTTGCTCAACGTTTGATGAAACCAGGCGGGCATCTTGCCTTGCTCACAATTAGAGAAATATATTTGTCTAGTATAAATCCAAGATCTGTGAAACTGCAAACATTTTCCAGCTCATTGCTACCCAAAGAATATCTTACTTTTAAATGGTTCTTACGGAAGAGACACATATATTTACATTTATCGAAATTCAATTTCATTTAGTTCGATTCACACCAGGAGTATAAAGAATTTAAATCTGCCTGTAGTAGCATCATATTTATTATATGTAAAAAATATTTTAACATCATCCGTATTCATTAGCATAAAAGAATTTTTGATGACACCAGGTAAGTCATTGATAATTAATGAAAAAAGAAGGGGTTCGAGATGGATGCCTTGAGAAACAGCAGATGAAACAGAGATTGGCTTAGATATTCCTGTTGATGAGTTATGAATTTATCCAATTTAAACAATTTTGTGTGAATTTCATATAATATAGTTTCTTAATAAGTAGTCCATGGTTAACCTTATAAAATGCCTTGCTAAAATCTATATAAACACGTCAGTTTGTGAGTTGTAAAAGGTTAGTTACAGTAGAACAGCCTTTACGAAAGCCATGTTGATTATACGATAATATTGAAGATACTTGATGGTACAAATGATCCGTAATTAGTGTTTTAAATAGTTTAGGTATTATACTCAGTTTAGCAATTCCCCTGTAATTTACGAAAGCCATGTTGATTATACGATAATATTGAAGATACTTGATGGTACAAATGATCCGTAATTAGTGTTTTAAATAGTTTAGGTATTATACTCAGTTTAGCAATTCCCCTGTAATTTCTAGCGTCATTTTTTTCTACCAGACTTAAACAACGGTATGATGATAGAATTCTTCCATACTGCTGGAAATATACCAAATTTAATTGAGTAGTTGAACCATATTGTAATAGGAGCTACTAAGGCCTCTGCGCAATTTATAAGAACGCAACTTGGAACGTTGTCAGGTCCATTCTTATAAGAATTCAATTTAAATTTTTTTCGAACCGTGAAGTTTAAATATTTCATCTAAGATGGCATTAAAATAGCCTGACTTCCAGAATTGTGCGTAAATTGTCTATTAAAGTTAATACTGTGATCATCCACATAGGTAGATGAAAAGAATTTTGCAAATAGATTACTTATTTCAGTGCTATCATCTGATTCACATTCATTGAATTTCATAGAAGGCGGAAAGGTAATAGATTTTTCTTTTTATATTCACAAAATTGTAAAAAAAGGTTCTTCTTAATTTTTGTTAGGTAGCAGTTTTAACATTCTTGATTTAAATTGTTGTATTCTGTACGGGCAACAAAGTATTTCGCAAAGTCTGCGACTGACTCTGAATTTATATATACATACATATATATATATATATATATATATATACATATATATATATATATATATATATATATATATATATATATATATATATATATATATATATATTTTGTTTTTTACAATTGCAATTCTTAATTTTGGAGGTTCAGGTAAATGAGAAACGATTTGTTTTGAAATACACTAATTAAGTATCCAATAGATTTTACATTAAAATTTCATAATGATATGAATGATAAAAAATTTTTCCAGCCTATTTCATAAAGTAGTTCAGTAATTCTTTGAAAATTTACATTTTTAAAACATAAACTGTGAGCTATTGGATTGCTATAAGAAAAGGATATGCAATTACATGCATTTATTGAAAGTGAAGGATGATGTCTGCCTACTGGTACAATTAGTGGATCAGTTCGAATAACCGACGTGTCAGTATGATCATTTATAAAATGCAAATTCAAAAGATTATGGTGTCATTTATCTGATTGAGATTTAAATCCAATATGCAATCAATAAATTCAGTATATTTCATGCATAAACCAGACCTATATGGTGTAAAGTATTCATCTTCATAAGAAAACTTCCAAACAATTTTAGGCCTGTTAAAGTCCCCAACTGCAATGATAGCATCATTCTGATGAGCCATATGCACGATGGCTGCTATGGCTTCATAATGTTTTTTTTTTTTTTTTTTTTGGTTAATTGTATCATGATAATTAGAAGGTATATATGAACAGGTAATGAGTATTCTTTTGTGTTTAAGTTTTACCAAGACAGCGGTAAATTAAATATTCAGCAAAGAAGGAACTGATATAGCTTCGGAAGTTAGTAAACTAGAAACTGCAATCAACACCCCACCTCCTTTCGTGTTGTTGCCACGAGCCTGTCTATATATTCTATAATTATCAACTAATATTTCCGTGTTTAAAACAGTTGCATTAAGCCAAGTTTCTGTTAAAGCTGTAGCTTGAAAGTCAAATAAAAAACTTTGATTGAATAAAATAGATAATTTTGTATTAATTCTATGAACATTTGGATATATAAGAGTAAAATTTACAACATGGTTATTTAATTTTTGAAATATTTGTTATAGATGTAGGTAGTTAAACAGAATTTCTTTATCTTGTTTTAAATATTTATTCACCAACGTATGTACCATTGGACAAGAATTCAGGTGAAATAACTATGTTAAACAACTCATTCTATATTATTATATTCTATTAAATGACGCAACTATTATTGACTCAGTATATGCAAATTTATACACTAAGTTGTATAAGTTGATAGCATATTTCAAATTAATATATGTTTGAACTTCTTCAACAGTAGTAACAGACGCCAAACGAGAAACGAAAATTGTTTTACTTGGAAGTGTAACTCTAAGCGGCTTAAGACAATGCAAATGTATATTCTAACTCATTGTTTGTTTCTGCTTCCCTGTGTTTAACACCTTAAAATTTCGTTTTTTTTTTTTAATTTTTCTCGATTTCACCAACTCTTTTAGTACATTTTCTTCCATATTTGTGTACGAGTATAATATACTAGATATATTTATAGGTCTTTAATAACAGATTAACAGCTTCTTCAAACAGCTAACCAGCTTCTTCAAACAGCTTCCTCGAACAGCTAAACAGCTTTCTCAAACAGCTAAACAGCTTATTCAAACAGCTAAACAGCGTTTTCAAACAGCTATAAAGCTTCTTCAAACATCTTATTAGAATTTAAGAACAACTTCTTTAAACAGCTAAACAGATTATATTAACATCAATTTGGTATTGATTTGGTGTTAAACAGTATCTTCATTAATCTTCATTTTCTGAAAATGTATAAAAACCCATCTATGTTCTCCACACTGCTATTACTACTAAAACTTAATTGTGTGTGGGTGTGGGTGTATGTGTGTGTGTGTGTGTGTGTTTGTACACATATTCATAGCCCAAACCCTAAACTTTACTAATAATATCAATTCAAAACACAAATAATCTCTATCTGCTTATCTTCACAAGCTCTCACAAACAAAAACAAAATATTTAACACAGTGACCTACATTTCTTTTCCTTACATTTAAGATCATTGCACTCACAAATTCCAATCACATACTCTATATCCCAAATCCTCCACTCACCAATATGTCAACCCTTTCGTCTAATGATTTCATCATTCACACACACACACACCAACACACACACAAGGTCATTACTCTCTCAAACAAAACACAAGTTATCTATTGACAACTGCAGTGACCTACATTTTTTCTTCTCCTTATAATTAAAATTATTGCACTCACAAATAAATGATCATGAATAACCCATGCCAATCTATTTTATTTACATTTTCTTTTTCTTACACTGAATGATCATTAACGACCCATGTCAAACTATTTTATGACTGTCGCATGACATTTATCGATTTTGCATAAGTCCCACACATTTTTAATAGAATCATTCACAAACACAAATTCTAAACACAAGTTGTCTATTGATAAACAAACACAGATTCTAAACACAAGTAGTCTATTCACACTTTCGTTTTCTTACACTTAAGATCATTACACTCACACTGCAGTGTACTACATTTTCTTTTCCATTGATGACCTATTGACATCTTATTAATGATCATTAACTACCCATTAATTATTTATTTAATTGCTTCTGCATAAATCCCACAGATTTTTAATAGAATCACTCACAAACAAAACAAAACAAAAGTTATCTATTGACACACCAACAAAACACAAGTAATCTATTGACACAACAACAAAACACAAGTAATCTATTGATACTTTCTTTTTCTTACACTTAAGATCATTACACTCACACTGCAGTGTACTACATTTTCTTTTCCTTACACTGAATAATCATTAATGACCCATTAATTATTTATTTAATTGCTTCTGCATAAATCCCACAGATTTTTAAACACAAATTCTAAACACAACTTATCTATTGATACACAAACACAGATTCTAAACACAAGTTGTCTATTGACACTTTCTTTTCCATACACTTAAGATCATTGCACTCACACTGCAGTGATCTACATTTTCTTTTCCATTGATGACCTATTGACACCTACACACACCAATATCTCAACCCTTCTCATCTCGTTAATGATCATTAACCACCCATTAATTATTTATTTAATTGCTTCTGCATGACACTAATTACCAATTAATTATTTATTTTATCGCTGCTCTGCCCCATTAATCATAATTAATTGCTTTTGCATGACACTAATTGCTTATGCATAAGTTTCCCTATCTTGCCTGTAGAAAGTGAAGCAGAACTCTCAGTTCCTATATACTTTCAGCACAATGAAGTCCTACTATCCATAATTGGACCAGTTTCTCAAAATTTTTGTTTACCGAAATTTCCAAGATGTTTATTAGTTATCAAAAAACTGTAGTAACGCATACTTATAAAGACTTATAAGAGCATATTGGTATCGCAAGCTGGTCTTGCTGCACCTTCCGTTTAAGCAAAAGCTTTCATAACTTTAAAATTTTTTTTCTAAATCGCAGTTATTCCCTGCAACAGACATTGTGTGCCATAATATTAAAAGAAATATTTACAAAATTGTTCCCTTGTTAATAAATATCACGTGTCCTTAATTTTAAATACCATTAGCATTTTTTTGTTCATTCTTTCTCCAATTTATATTTTCCTTCACTTTTTTTTTCAATTAAATACATCGTCATAAGAATCAACACCAATTTTACATTCCAAAACATTTCTCAAATGACAATGCCAATGAGCCAGAATATTGTACATTCAACGAGTATTTACATTAAATCTTTCCAAATAAGTGTCACGACATAACAAAACACTAGTCGTCGAAAACAAAACAACAAGAGTTGAAGTAAACAAAAAAAAAAGAAAGAAAACTACAACAACTATAAATATCAATGTTTAAGCTTTAGAGCACTCATCAATGTCAAATGTCACGGAATAATAGCACAAGGCGTCACAAATGAATTTAGTCAAGCTGGAAAACAAGTGTTTCACTTTTTTCTTTTCGTTAATTTTATTTTTATTGTTCGCTCTTTTTTTTCTTTTTGTTCTACATTTAAAACAATAAGAAGTCCTTTAAACTTAACTGCCACTTGAGGAGCACATCATTTTAGTAAAGTTTATATACAAACTTGACTGAAGGAGGACTGCACAAAATTTAATGACAATAAAATTAAGGAAATTTGTTGAAAAACTAGATGCAGAAATTGTAAACGAAGTTTGATGCACCCTTTATTTTTATGATTAATTTTCATTTACTGAAATTTAAAAAATGAAAATGTTCTAAAACTAAAAATTTTTCATGGAAGTAAAATTATGGCTGCTTGAAATTTTTATAGAAATATTTTGACTGATAGAATGTTTAAATTCAAAAACCTTTTTTATAAGGAAATTATGGCTAATAATATTTTTTTATTGATTCCTACTATTTTTCTTAAAGAAATACTATGACTGATGAATATTTTCCACAGAAAATTATGACTGATGCCTTTTTTTATCGAATATTATAACTGATGAAATTTCTTTATACAAAATTTGCAATTAATTAAATTTTTCTATAGAAATATTATGAAGAAAAATTTTCCCTGAAAAATTATGACTGATGAAATATTTTGTTGAAAAGTCATAACCGCTAAAATTTTTGTATAAAAAAATTATATCCTGAAATTTTAGTGGAAAAATTATTACTGATGAATTTTTTCATTTAAAAATTGTGAGTGATGAAAATTTTATATAGAATTTTATATAGTATAGTACTTAAATAAATATACAACAAAATTAAGTACTATACCCAAATTATTTGAAAAAATTATCACTGAACATTTATGCTTTCATACATCAAGTTTGATAACCAATAATCAACATGGATTTCGGAGGGGATGCTCTGGCATAACAAATCTTTTACACTTTTCAACAATTATACATCGTGGATTTTTAAAAAAACAACAAACTGACGTTATATATACTGATTTCAGCAAGGCATTTGATAAAATAAATCATATCCTCCTAAAGAAAAAATTGGAAGCAACGCCTCCAAGGTGACCTTAACTCGTTTCACAACTGGTGTAGAATAAATCGTATGGAGCTAAATCTCAAGAAATGTAAATATATGTGCTTTGCTAGAAAGAACCCGATAACTGCATGCTACTATATCGATGACCATCATTTGGAGGAAGTTGACAAAATACTAGATCTTGGATTGCTACTTGACTCCAAACTCAATTTTATTGCACATATCAATTTGACAGCAAACAAAGCTAGAGGTGTACTTGGATTTGTGAAACGTTGGGCTAAAGAGTTTGATGATCCATACGTTACCAAAAGCCTTTATATGTCCCTTGTCAGGCCTATTCTAGAGTATGGATCCGTCATCTGGGACCCTATATATAGAAAATACTCAGATGTACTCGGATCTGTTTAAAAACAGTTCCTGCTTTTTTGCCTCCGTGGTTTGAACTTTAACCCATTGGACTTACCTGCCTATTCAGCTAGACTTTCTCTTATTAAGCTACCAACTTTAAGGAGTCGTAGAACAGCACTTAATATTTCGTTCATTTTTGGTGTGATAATTGGCGATGTTTCTACTCAGTCACTTATTAACAGGATTACTCTAAATGTACCGCAACGTCCTACACGACATTTTATACCTTTAGCAGTGGAATTCTTTCGAGCCAATTATGCTAACGCGGACCCTTTTAGGAGAATTTGTGCAGATTTTAATAAATATTATAATTTCGTAGATTACAATTTGTCAGTAAGCGCAATAAGGAATAACTTATTAGTTTACCTGAACAACTAGGTGTTTACATTTATGTATATTTTTTTTACAGAATTTGTTTTTATTGTATAAATGTTAAATTTGAGCAAATTTTTATGTTGTATGTAAAGCTAGTATTTATTATTGTATGGGTGTTAATTTAAGATAATTTATATTGTATTTTAATTAAAATGTCTGCAAGGATGTTAAATTCCGTAGACAAATAATAAATAAATAAATAAAAAAAAAATAAAAAAAAAGTTATTGCTAATACAACTTTTTTTATGGGAAAATTCAGACTATAGTAAATTTTTTAAAGAAAATGTATGACATTATTAAAAAAAAACATTACCGATGAAAATTTTCCACAGAAAACTGAGGAAAGTTTTTATGGACAATTGTGACTGACAGAATTTTTCTAGAATAATCAATTTGTAATAATAATACTAAGGACCGTAGAATTTCCCAGCCTTCTTCCTCGTGATGCGGTCTGGGGACCTGGGTAGTTGAGTGGAATACCAACTGGTCCAGCTGTCCGGGAATCTAACGGGGCTCTGGAAATTGGTTGGGATACTTCTGCCTCCAGCTCTTACCCGGTTTGCCGGTGATAAAGCAAATATGAGAAGATCTGAAAGGATTCGAAACGCATGCCCCTAGCCCTTGGACGGCTGTGCATGAGCTTCTGGCAGTGGGGCTGGTGTGGGAAATGTATTACCTGCCCTGGTATATAGCAGTGAAGCCTCGTTAAGATGTAATGGGAGTGTGGCGCTACACCATATAGTGACCACAAACAATCCACCTGGAGGTGAAGGCTTGGGCATACCTAGTAGCCAACGCATGAAGTGGTCAAGTGAGAGATAAACATCTCCGTCATGCGTGCTTACTACTTGGCCACAAAAGCCGAGACGGACATGAAACTGTATAGGGCTCGTTTGGCTCAAAACAACCCCATGCCGTCAAATCGTACAATTTGGCTAAATACAGCCAAGGCACTTCGCATTATGGCCCCTCGTTCGCGAGAAATAAACAAACAAATAATAATTATAAAATTTTGTTGAATGATAAAATTTTATCATTATCATTATTTTAATGGCTGTTGAGAATTTTCTTTAGAAAAACTATGAATGAAATTTTTTTTAGAAGAATTACTGCACGAAATTTTAATACAATAATTATGACTGCTGCATTTTCTTTTTTATTGAAAATTTTCTAGAGGAAAATTATGTCTGATGATGTTTTTTAAAGAAAAAATATGACTGATGACTTTTTTTGTACAAAAGTTATAATAGATGAAAATTTTATATAGAAAACTATGACTGATGAAAAGTTTGATTGATGAAATTTATTTATAGGAAAATTATAAACACACCACATTATTCGAAAGCTTTTGCGACAAATAATTACAACGGATATACTTTTTTTGGACGTTTCATACTGATTGATAAACTCAGTATATCTTTGTTCTATTGTAATTTAAAAGCTTTTTGTTTCACAAATTTACGCCAGTGCAGCATTTAAATTTGTTTACTTCTAGCAAAATTCATTTAAGAATGTGATTTTATTTTCTATGAAAATTTTTTATTAAACAAATAAAAAATGAGTAGGAAAATTAAAGTGACTAACTAACAATATGGTGGCATGTTTAAGGTTTAAGTAAAATAGTAAAAAAAAAATTAAATTAAATCAAGGGAAGGAAAATCGAAAAACAACATGGCGACAATGATAAACGCAAATCAACAACCAGAACGCATTTGGTTACGCTACATTTGTTTTATGATGAAAATCAACAAAAGTTGATGATCCTTCTTGTTCTTCCTTCATGTTTTGTTATCGCGAACTTTATTAAATAATAAAAAAATTTTCTTTTTGAATGAAAAATGCAAAAAAGAAAAAGAAGAAGCCCATTTGAAAATTTGTATTGAATGTGAATATTTTACATCCATTTTATTTCTCTTCATTTATTTAATAATAATAATTTTGTTCTTTATGGAATTGTTATAAATTTCAAATATGTTTTCTTGTATAAAACTATTAATATGTGATGGAAAGAAAATATTTATAGTGATGCTATTATGATAACATACTAACAAATTAAAGGCTAACTTAATTATTATTTATTAAATCTTTAATATGTTTAAACTAACAAAAGATAATGACATTGTTATCCAAATAAATTAACTACTTTTAATTAATCAAAGTATAGATATGTATGTACTTTAAAACGTTTTACAACAATTATGCAGACATAAAAATACATTTAATAACAAACATAATAATTTTTTTTGAGCATTATTGGGCGTAGCTCGTATCCTTAGATATTTAAATACAATAAAGTATAGTGCCAGATGTGTTCATATTAAAATAATCTAGGCGTTTTAAATCGCCTACTAACATAATCGCAGTTGTGAGCTATTCGAACAGTAAAGTCGCTTGCGAATTATCAAAAATGTATATTACTGAGTTAATAAAGTAAGATAAAAGAAACTAATATTCTTGTGTTATATTTAGCAATAACAAAAAGGAACAGCAAATGAAAAAATCAAATATCTTAAATATTCTTATATCTTTTAGAAAAAAATACAGTCAGTGCTAGAAGAAAAACAACTAACTTCATCTAAATCCATCTGCAAGAATTTCACAGCAGAAATGCGATGACCATTTGAATAATACAGCAGCCAATAAACTTGCTTTTCTTTTTATTTTTTGTTCCACACAAAAAAATTTTAAATATAAAAAAAATATATTCAATAAGAATAATTCACATTCACCAAATCAAAGTTTTTAATAACTAATCAAAAAGGAAAACATTTTATTAAAAATATTTTCAGTTCATGCTCTTTTTTATTGTTATTAAATAAAATTCTAAAGTGTTATCGTTACACCTGCAAATCCCTTTAAAATATTTTAACAATTTTATCTCTATCTTTTCTAAAAAAAAAAATTAGAAAAGAAACACACAAAAACAAACAAGGAATTAAAATATTTAGTCTATTACTGTCATTTTAAAAAATCTATAAACACAAACACACACACAGATATACATACATATACCTGCATAAAAACACGACTTTGTATTCATATCTAGTTCAATATCATGTTACATTTCTCTCTATCTATTTATATTGGAAACTGGATTTTGTGTCATATAGATAATTGTGATGCAATTGTCAAGCATATAACGTTATACGAATACAAATACTTGCACACTTTTAAAAACTACACAACAGCATCACGTATGAATATGAATAAAATTTTGGACAAATTCTGCTAGAAGAGCATGAGTGGCAAAACATTCATCAAACATTTATGTTTGGGTGTCCGTCTTTGTGTCTCTATGAATATTTATACATCCGCTTGTTGACAAATCTATACAAATTTTCAAACGTAAATAAATTTGATGCAAATGCATGTAACATCGAATGATTACCGGAAGCTGTACTGATTAGAAAATAGAGAAATATATTTTGTGTTTTTTTTTTTTTGTTTTGTTCAAGCTCAGATTGCATGTTGTTTGATAAAATAGAAGAAAAACTAAATAAAGTTAGAAAAAAAAACAGATTTCACATACTTGCTAAAATATTTAAATATTTTCATCTGTATGAATTTTCAAAGGGTGTTGAATTGAACAAATGCTAAAATATTTAAATTGTAAAAAAATTGCTATCTATATCATTTAATTTATTAATAATTTTTATTTCAATGATGCAGTCAAAGGATCCTGGCATAAGTTTTTAAAAATAAATAAGATTTTATTTTAAAAGAGTTGTGAACATTTTTGTCTTGTTTTACCATTCTGTGTTTAAAATATAAAATTACTTTTATTCATTCTTTTTAAATTTCATTCAAATAATTTCCTTAAGCATAAACATAATCTTACCAACTTCTGGTTGGACTTCACAAAATAATCTTTGTTTTATTTTTGACTGAAAAAATTAAATAGCGGCTTTTACGGTTTAACAGACAAGATATATTATATCAAAACAAAGTCTTTTATAAATGCATCCTTATTTTTTCAATTTTTATTGCAGAAAACAGAAATTCTGTGCAAATATTAGGCGCCCCTGTAAGCTAGTAGGTAGTGTACTCGCTTGTCAGTCTGGTGGTTGTGGGTTCCATTCCCAACGAAGACCTTGGTTTTATTTTCACTAAAAAAATAAAAAATTGACTGTCGGTGGGGCTGCTCAGTGATGAAGGCATGGTCACTGGTCGCTGTGCTGTCTTATATCACAGTTAATTATCGACTATCCTTCTACTTTCACCACCTGTGTCACCTCTTCTCTATCCCTTTCCTAAAGGATGTAGCACGGTACTTGACTAAATAGGCACTGTTGCCTGAAATGCTAATTCTCTTTAAAAAAAACCAAAAACAAATTTCAGGCTGTTACCTTTAACATGCGTCAAAAAAGCAGAATCTATGAAAACGCCCTTCAATTTTTATATTGATTGTTCACATTTATTTTTAGAAGAGGACATGTGCATGTGTAAATTTTAAATATTTGCTTATTATACGATGAAAACTAACACAATATACGTTAAGATAATGTCACTATAGGAAGACCCTTTTGGTTTTATAATAATTTTTTTTTGCATTTTAGACTTGATCTTATAGCGGATGTTTAAAACTAAATTGTCAGCCGACTGCGATTTAAAAACAAGGCCACGACACTATTGTGACACCTTTTAATTTGGATTTACTGCTATAGTGGACGTAGTTGAGATGCACTGTGCAAATATCAAAATCACAGCGTCTATGGACATAACCCTCAATTTTTAAATTGATTATACACACTTACTTTTAATGCACATATTCTTTGTAAATGCTAAATATTTCCTTACTACGAGATGAAAACCTTATACATTAAACTAACGTCACACCAGTAAAATACTTTTGTTTTTATAATTTTGATTTTACTTTTTGTTATCGATTTTATAAGGGATATGCTCTAATTCAAGAGCAAGGCCAAGTAAGCAAAAGCCACAGCACTGTTGGTACACCCTTCAATTTAGAGTTTTATTTTTTCTAGTTACTGCTACAGTGGATATAATTTAAGCGCACTATGCAAACATCAAGCGGCCACCTTTAAACATTTTTAAGATATGGCCGTATTCGTCAAAACAGCGGTATCTATGGGAACATCCATTAATTTTTAAATTGATTGTTCCTACTTATTTTTATAGCAGGACTAATTCTGTGTTAATTCTAAATATATGGTAACTATCAGATGAAAACTAAAACCATTAAAGGAAAACACTTTTGGTTTTATAATGTTTTTTAACTTTTTCTCTCCTTGACCTTAAAGCAGTATTTAAAACTACATTCCCTGAAAGGTCACTTACGTAAAAGTCACAACACTATTGGCACATCCTTTAAAGTAACGTTTTGTTTTTTGAAGTTACTGCTATAATGCAATATGGACGTGTCTATCTATCACAGTACAAAAGTTAGTATCGTCATACCCTTTAATTTTAAATACTTGCTATTATAGCGAATTTAACAATGCACCTTCTATGAAAATTTCAAGAGTCCGCCTAAAATGGTTAGAAAAATAGCTGGAGTGCAAAGAGAAAGTTCGCTTAAAAACTTATAAAAATGTTACACCAAATCAAGAGTTTAAACATTTTTTAAATTTGAAGTTAAACTCAACTGCTCTGCAGATTTAAAAAGTTTCTAGAGGTGGAAAAAACTAAAATCAATAAAGTAAAAATTTCTAACTAAAAATATTTTCAAATTTTTTTTTTACATTTTCCAGTTTGCTGTAAAAAGGATTAAATAGCACAAAGTGGAACCACTTTAGCGGAAACATAGTAAATAAATGACACCAACATACGACTAAATAACAATACGAAAACAAAAAAATACAATGACAAAAAAAACTAAACTTTAACCATCACTTCTAAACCACTTGCTCGGCTAAACAATGTCATGCAATCAGTTTAATGTAAAATTAACAAAAAATAAACGAAACGAAAATAAAATAAAATAAAAACTGAAGAGAAATAAAAAAAAAAAACTTTTAGAGTTTTGTAACAATTAAAAAAGTAAAGTAGCTTTCACAAGTTATTGATAGGAAAGTAGAGAAGAGAAGAGGACAAACTTAAATGTCACATATAAAGTGATGAGTATAACAACAGTTCAACGACTACTAAAAGTTGATGTTGAATGTATTGTGGAGGATGTAAATGATGATGACGATGATGAAAATGGTGGCATACTGGCATCTATTGCTAATGTTCAGCTTCCGAGTATGAGGCCATGTAAAAACAAAGTACTTTACATGTTAGAGGTAAAAGTGAGTGACAGTGACAACAAAAACTAACAAAAAGTAAAGAGACCAACTAGCAAAATTTCACAACAATAGCACAGCAACACTTACAGCAAAAACAACAAGACAATAAAGATATTTTTTTCTATTGTTTAAACAACAACAATAAAAATCTACTCCTATCAGTATGAAGTAAAAAACAACAACAAGCAACAAATTTTTTTAAAAAAATCTAAACAAAAAAGTTTAAAAAGTTTAGTTTGACATATGAGTCGCATAACGAGTGTGTTTTTCCTTTATGCACCCGACTTCCCGAGATTTGTGTTTAGTTTTGTAAAATATTTACAAAAAAATAGTTACGGAGTATGATTTCATATAACTCGTTTCTAACAATGTAATAAATTTCATCGATAAACTTGTGACAACTAACAGTAACAACAACAGCATCCGTAGCAGTAGCTACATGAACAGCAACAATTCTAAAGTTGTTGCTGCAATTAAACTAAAATTGTTAACGTAAATTTATGTTTGAAAAATAGTAAAAATAAACGAAATCATTTTAAAAAAATTATTCTCATACAATTTATATTCATTTTTATTACTTTTTACCAAAAAAAATCTTTTGGCCACATAGATTTGGTTTAAAAACAGAAAATTAACTATAAATTTTCAAAACTTACAAGAAGTTAAATTGAACTAATTTATGTGTGATAAGAGATTTGGGTTGTAAAATTAATTGTAATCTAGAGATGTCTTAAAATTTTACTTAGTTTGCAAAAAATAGTGAATAAAATATACATTCTATTCAAGTGATTTCGGTTTCAAACTTTAAAGAGAATCCCATAAAAATAGCAGAAATAAAAACCGAGATATATGAGTCTTGTAAAGAGATATATACGGAAAAGGAGGCTGCAGCCCATAGCATGTACCATACCTGACTCAATACTGGCCGAAATTATATTGACAATAAAAATAACAGCATATTGAAGGTGGATGTAATGAGCGATCTAAATTATGACAATTGAAAGAAAAGTTTGCTATTATTAGTACGTTTTGTACGTACGAGGCCCGTCATATTTATTACATATTTACGATCACTTTTTTCGATCGAAGCATTTGTTCATCAATTAGGATTGAATAGGCGATTAAAACAGATGCTAATAAAATAGAAGACTGCTTCAATACCCTCTATTTGCTTATGCATGTCTGTTTGTGTTCCTTCTTTTACACTCTATAGGAAGCTAAATCACCAGGTCAATCGTTCTGATTATTATTTATAATGCAATAATAGGGCAACTATAATAATGAAACTCTCTAAATTGGATATGTGTTACTTTAAGAATGAAGAACATGTTAAAGCTTGTTAAGAGAGAAGGTAAAAGCATATGGTAAATAACAATCAAATATTCACTCAAAGATTTCGAACATAACAATTAGTCGCCTTTTTACGCAGAAGTTAACAATTGTACAATTTTAATAATAATATAATATAGTTCAATCTGTCAAACAAATTAGGGAGTAAAATGTAATAATGTATACGTTAGAACAACGTATATACTACACTATACACAACGTAGTATCCTAGAGAGAAGACATTAAAAAAGAAAGAAGATAAACTTTAGCACAATATGCTAAAGAAATCGGATTTTGACGCTATTAAAATACTAAACAGAAAGGAAAAAGAGAACAAAATAAACACTCTCGAAAGCTTAGGAATACAACAACATATAAATACCAAAAAAAAAAAAACATGAATACCAAATCAATTGCAATTATTTAAAAAATTCAGCCCGTGAAACTTCTATTAATTATTATTATTTAAAATATACATTTCAGTATGTCGTGACGTCCGTTTTTATGATAATCTTTTACTGATGTAAACAAAACAAGTAAGAAGTTAACCCATTAATATTAATATCATATAAAATATGATGAAACAATTCTCCTAAAGATGTCGGAAAAGCCAACGAAACGTTGAGAAAAAAGATGAAATAATTTCATAAAATAGACCACAGGAAACTTTAAACTATAAATGATTTTATACTTTTAAAACTACAATACCGAAACATCAACTAATTTTAAGCTTAACCTTAAAAAGGAATGTGAAACCTCATGTCAGAAAAGATAAAATTAGCTAAGCAGGCACTTATTAGAGGATAGCGATTTCCCAACACTAGAATCAGATGCAACTAACCAATACTGCATTAAGCCAATGATTTGTTGGCTTTACCATATAGACGCCTTAACGATCCCTTCTGCTGTTTTAATACAGAGGCGCCTACAAGACTTTTACTTTGCTCTTTCTTATTGAGGCGCCAAGTGGTTTGAATTACAATTCTGTACAAGCCATCTGCAAACAAGCCGATAGCTATATCCAACACACCCAACTCGGCTATTCAACATATACAAAATAATGTTTCCTTATATTCTGCTCGTATATACACCACGCTTTTTAGTGATAGAAGTAATAACATATTTCGTTGTATTTTTTCTTAGCTAAAACACAATCTTGCTTTCATTAAAAGAAAAGCGTTAGTGGTTAGTACAGTTAAAGATATATAAGTTTTTTTTTTTGCGTAACTTTAAAAATAAAATATAATAAATTTATAAAAATTTTAAATTATATATTTTCCTTGTTATTTCACATTTATCACAAGACAATTTATCGGAAAACTAAATTATTTTCATACGTGCTGATTTTATATAAAATATTTCTTGAAATTTATTAAAAAACACATACATAAATAATTTTATTTGCCAGTAACAATTGTAACAAATTGACCGGAAGTAACCTTTAGTCTAGCATATGTTACATTAAAAATCACAAAAATTTCTTGCCACCTTTTTTTGTGAAAAATACATATATATACACACGTTATGGTATATATATTGTATAGATATATATAACACTCTATTGGCCATGATTAAATGATATCCTTTTTTGTTAAACATCTTGTGACCATTCTACGTCTTCTTGTCCTTTCTATTCCAAGCTTTCTACTCAGCAAACACATGTGTGAATTTTTTTATTTTATTTATAAAATATTTACTTAAAAAACTTATTGACTTGGTCAAATGTGATTTCTGGCCACCAAGGTTGATTATGGTTGACTACTTGGTCAGTTCATATTTTTTTCTTTCTTTGTCAAATTAACTTCCATTTTTCCATTTTTTGCGAACTATTCTATGGTGTAAATAAGCCACATTGTAAATATTTGAGCAGTGCTTTTTATGGATGGAGTAAGTGGCAGCAGGGAGATGTGTAACCAATTTTATTTTGTTATTAGATGTACGGTATAGTGATAAAGACTACTTCTATCTATGTGTTCTTGCAAAATGACGACTAATATTGAATAATAATGTAACTAAAATAAATATTGTTCGCTCATTCGGAAAACTCTGAAGCATATTTTGCAACAAATCTTCATTTATCTCGTCAATACAGCGCAGAATTTAATCTTTCAAAGCGTTAGTTATTTATGGGTTGATAAAGGAAACCTGATCCTTGTAAATAATCAAAAACAGAGGCGATCAAATAAAATCGCTAAACCAAGAAATTATGCAACCGGGAAATTTCTCATGCAATAATTGCATTGTTTGGGTGGCTATGTGCTTTGTGGCATCGTCTTGCTGAAACCAAAGGCCACTGATGTCAACATTAGCCAATTGTAGCCACAAAAGCTAGTCATCATGGCTAAGTAGTACAGAAAAATCATGGTGACGGCGTCTTGTTGCTCATTTATGGGTCTATGATTTCAACTGACAGCAAAATGCACCATACGGCCAATTTCGTTGGATAGCTTTTTATAGCTTTTTAGGACTGTTTATAGATTTTGTGAAGTCCATAAGTGACAATTTTGTTTGCTTACTTAACCGTGTAATTTATTTATTTTTAAGAGAAGGGATAGAGAAGAGATCAGACAGGTGGTGAAAGTAGAAGGATAGTTACGGAAATTAACTGTCGTAGAAGACAGCGCAGTGATGATGCCTTCATGACTACGGAGCCCTACCGATAATTAATTTTTATGTTTGTAGTGAAAAAAACCAAGGTCTTTGTTGGGAATTGAACCCACAATCGCAAAACCGACAAGCTAGTACACTATGGTCGGTCAGCTTCAGTTTTTGCCAAATGTTGCGCAGAGTGCCTCTAGTGATGTTAAATTACTCCGAACGCTATGTTCGCATCACCATAGCTACGGCGAGCGTATTATTTTGGTCTATTGTTAACAACAATACCGTATGCCTTAAATTTAGCGATTAAATTATACACAGCGATCTTAGAAGGAGCCTGATTGTGAGGAAAAGCTGCTCGAAATTTAAGAAGTGATGCAGTAGAATTTTGCACCATTTTTATAGTAAATTTTCAGAATTAAAACTCCTTGCTCCGTCGGGCTTAAAAGTTTTACTAAATAAATAAACGTCAAAGCATTGCAGCTCATTTCTTGACATTTACTCATTTGATAAACAATTTACTTGCTAACCTCAAATTTCGCCGCCCGCTATAAAGTATTATCAAATGATCCATAGCAACAAAATATAATTTAATTTTGTTAATGGCATTACTCTATTATATCAGTCTATTTTCAATCCTAAATGAAGTTTTAGCTTAAAACATAAGCGGCTAAATATTTTAATTTCAGCAGCAATTAAAAAAATTATTTCAACTCTCACTTGGTTTGACAGGTTAAGACCATGTTTGTTTAGAATAACAAAAAACCTTATTTCTTTTGCGATATGCTATTGGAGCATATAAGATTATTCAGCTTTTACCTTTAACGCATATTTTTATTTATGTACAACATTTGAGAAGATACTAGCGAGCAGTTATACTTTTTTAAAATTTTGAAGAGACTAAGTAACCACAGTAAATTAACGCGCACATTAGAAGACCCTTTTTGGTCTGCAAATTTTAGGCATCATCAGGAGTTGATTATAAAGACCACTTTCTTGCAGGACTTTTTCTTGCCAATAAACACAAACACAGATGTGTTTAAGGAATTTTATGCTGCCACTTCCTTTCTTTTTCTTCTCCTTTTTTTGTTGTTATTTTACTTAGTAAAAGAGGTATTGATTTAATAAATTTTCCAATATGTCAATCTACATTAAAATGGAGCTTTATAACAAGGATATTGTTAAGATTTATTATAATTTTTTTTCTATTCTTAAGGCTTATTTTTGGGTTTAAAAAATAAGTAATAGATATTCTAAGCAAGAATCTACAAAAAAATTACCTTAAAACATATAAAATGGACTACAAAGACTTTTAACACAATTTACAATTTTCTACGGTTTTCAATTCAAATAAGCGTTTAAATGATGACATTATTATCATTTAAAAAATCCTTAAAATTTTGTACTAAATTTTTGCTAAATTTAACAAAAATATTTTTCTCAATCACTGTGGCATGTGTTGCTAAGTGTGAAATTATAATTTCAAGCTTAATTATGGAACATTATAACAACGACTATTGTTAGTGAAAAACATATAGCATTTTGGACAACAGCCATCAATAGTTTGCGCCAAAATTGTATAGATTTTTGAAATTTACAAGCATCCTCGAGCTGACCAATTGCAAAGCAACTACTCGAGGGTTTAAAATCAATTTGTTCCACTATAGGTTTATAAGGTCTACCACATTCATATTGAAATATACACTCTAGCAATTGCAGAATGACAGTAGGAAACTTTTTAACACAACAACTAATCGATCAATTATGTGTGAGATAATTCTATTTTTTTCTTTGCTTCTTTGTGGAAAATAACAAATTTTAGACGTAATTTTACACAAATAAATTGAGGACAAATAAAGAAATTAAAATAATAAAATTTAATGCCTTTTGGTTGCTTGCAGACAAGCGTTTAAATTTTTGAGGGATTTATTGAAGAAAGTGTAACGAATTTAGAAACAGAATCGAAAAATTATTAAAAAAAAACTAAATCAATCAAAAAAAATTTTTGAAAAATTTAGCAAAAATCTTTTTTTTTATTTGCTCCAGTCGTTGCATAAAAATTCCTTGGAATCAAACAACCCTTATTTTAGCTCTCTACCTCTAATACTCCCTCCTCTATATCTTAATTTCTGGTGATAATTGTGGTTTCATGTTACACACACATGGTCGTTTATGCATTGGTGTACAAAAACAACATATAGCACAAGTAATTAGCGACAATTTGTATAAAAAGATTTTTTTAACATAACTGCTGCTGGGGCTGTACAGCACTTAAAACCAAAACGACAGCAAATAATTGTTAAAAAGAAAAAGTCACACTTAGCTATAAGAGTGTTTGTACGCCTGGAGTTAGTTAACACTTGTGTGTAGCAACGTTTGTTTTGTTAACAAGTATTTAATGAGTGTTGCATTAATTTTGACACTTGTGTATAAACATTAATTTTTGTTTTCTTTTGCTTCTTTCAAGAATAAACAGAAGGACATAAATATTATGTAAATTCTTGTACAATCGTTATCATAAATTCCCACGAAATGCGGCGCCACTGTTAAAGTGTTTTAGTATGAAAACTACTTATTGAAAGTTGTGTTAATCAATAAAAAAATGTAAGGAAACGCTCTTTGAAAATAACAAATTAAAAATAATTTGTTTAAGAAACTAAATACTAAGAAATAATAAATAACAATTTTCGCAAACAGAAAGAGAATAAAATGTGTATGTTTGACGCAAAGCTACAGCTACCTACACCATCAGATTGATCTTCCTGACATTTTCAGAGGGAAAAAGTATATACATAAAGGGCATTTTTGGTAGAGGTATAGAATTTTGAAAAAGAGTAAAACAAAGATAAATTTTTTAAATTTATATGAAATTTATATTTATTCGATTGATAATCTTGTGGTATTATAATTAAAATATGATATCTGGCATTAGACGACCATAGTTGGCTAGGATGCAGTCTAATCTGGAGGTTCAATTTTCGATTACAATTTCCAAAATTTGTGGCCGTATATCGACAATAACCCGGCGAGTGTTATCCTCGGCATTGAATAATGGCTCCACACACCTCCACAAAAATGAGTTTAACGGCGCACATAGAGGTATTTCAACGATCTGGGCGGCTAAAACCTCAAAAGTCAAAGTAGGAATAATATTGAAAAAAAAATAGTCACTGCGTTAAAAGACATTCCAAAGAACATGAGACAACAACCAATATTTTTTTCCGCGCATCACGCGCACGTACGAGCAGTCGAAAGTTGAGTGTTTCACAGAGTTCTCATAATAGAACTGGGTTCGCATACAAAACAACCGGTTTTCATCGTAAATATTAGCAAAACAAGTTAATCGCACAAGGAAAAAATTATGGATCCTAGTACTTCAGATAATGGACTTATGAAAAATCATTTTACAACATATAATTAGTCATATCAATGCTGATTTTTTTATTGATTGAAAGTAAGGTTATTTTTGTAGTAAATTTCTGTTGAATTTCTTTTTCAAGATGCTTTTTGATATGTTATCAAGGTAGATCAAGCAATAATTTTTTTTGTTTAGCATTATTCAATCTTTCCTTTTTTTATCCGGATAGTCCCGGATAAGCACTTTTTTGACACCTTAAACATTTTGGATCTCAAAAGCTTTTTTTTCTGTCAGTTGAGTTTCTGCAAATAATGAAACTAACTTTGAAAATAAAAAGAAATCGTTGTTGTCTATGTCGAGTTCGTGTGCATATTGTTTTCATTAAAGAAAAAAAGAAATTATTTATCATTGTTTCGGAAGACAAGATGGTGAAGCGTAAAACTCTTTTCGACAAAATGAACAGTTCAGGTGTGCCTTCTATTGATGGTAAGCTAAAATGTTTAAAGAATCAACTGTTCGCATATAAAGGCTATAATAAAGAGCAATTAGCTAGCTTGAAGCGTAACTTTGCTCACTTTAAAAGCTAATTTAAACAAAGGTGGATAAAATCTCACAGCAAAGAGGAAACCTTTTTGAAGTACAATGACTCATGGCTTCAAGGGACCATTGAAATTCCTGTGGAATCGTCTCAAAATCAACCTGGCCGACCTCAGAAATCTTTCGGGCAGTCAAGCGACAGAAGCAAAAGGAGGAAAACTGAAAAAATGCGGTCCTGTTATGAAAAAGATTTGATCATCCATGCTGCAGGTGTTGAACTAGAAAAAAGCGGAAAAAGAGATGCATCTTTTGTTCTCAAAGATATTTTAAGCTCTCCTAAACGAGCATCTAAATTTAAAAACGCGTATAAGCGTAAAAAAACTACACATTCGCCCTTAACACCAATGAAAGCCGAAACTGGTTTAATAATTGACATGCCAAAAGCAAATTTTGGTAATACAAATGATGATAATACTAGCCGAAGATTTTTTGACAATCCATCTTTAGCAGCCGAAATAACGGGCATAAATTACGACTTAACATATATAGACTAAAAATAATCCTTAAGGTGATTTCAAATAGTTACAAAACAAACATTGAAAAGTTTGAAAATTATACCACAGAAACGGCTCGATTATATGTTGACCTGTACCCATGGCATCCTATGACTCCAACGTTGTACAAAATTTTGGTTTATGGCGTAGTTGTAATTGGAAAATCTCTGTTACCTATAGGACAACTTTCGGAGGAGGCGGCAGAAATTCGTAATAAGCATTTTAGAAGTTATCGGCAAGACTTCGCAAGAAAATTTTCTAGACAAAACTGCAATAAAGATATATTTAATCGCCTTCTACTTAGTTCGGACCCTTTGTTAAGCTGTATGAGAGCAATAAAGAATAGAAATACTAACCCGTTCTTGCCAGAAGCAATATCAATGTTCATATCTGACGAGCCATATACAAATGATTATTCTTCAGAGAGCGATGCAATATTCATATATGTTAGAAATGTTAGAAATTGTTAATGTACCAAATGTAAGGAGAATAAATTTCAAAACAGACACAGATAATTTCCTTAATACAAAAGACACATAATTTGTTATAATTATTTCATAAGAAAGAATTTGTTATTTAGTTTCCGTTTCCTTGTTTTTGTATGTTTAAATATTTTAAATTTTAATTTTTGTATGTTTGTATGTATGAAGAAAATTATTTTATATGTTCTGTCAAATGTTTTTCAAAAATTTTTTCTTTTCAAATTGTTATAATTTTTGTTTTTGAAAATATAAAAAATAATTTCCTGAAGAAGCTTTCCACAGGAAAGCGAAATATTGAGAGAAAAAAAAATAAAATCGTTATAATTTAAATGACCGTGTGAAAAGATTAAAATTTAATAGAAATTAAATGTTTTCTTAATCTTTTATGTTGTTTTTGTTATTTTGTTTTCCATAAAACATGTTCATTATATATTCTCATCATTTACATACGATTTCTTTTTTTTTTATTCATTACTTTTGAGTACGTATTTATTCCAGCATTTTGGTTTTATTAAAAGTTCATTAACTCAGTCAATTTTTAACGGATGTTTTAAACCAAAGTTGCATTTTACTCATAAATAAACATACTTTTATATTACAGTCTTAAATTATACGGTTCCTAATGAAAAAATGTAAAAACATCTCCAAATGTAAATGTAAAAACATCTCCAAACTTGAAAAATACCCAATTTTTTTGCAAAACTTAGTTTGCTGGAGGAATACACACAGATGTCTCAATATTACTTAAGTATCATTTTCATATCTTCGAAATGGCTTAGTTTCTTCTTTCTAAATCCACTGAGAAATTCTAAATCGGTTGATATTCAACAAAGTTACTAGCTTATATGTGCAAAAGGGCAGAAAACCCGGTTTTTTACCCGTAACTTAAGATTTTAGAGGGTTTCGCAAATTTCAACGACACAGTCTTGTTGTACTCGTCAAGATATTTACATTTAAGCACAAAAATAATTTTGGCCGCCCAGATCGTTGAAATACCTCTATGTGCGGCGTTAAATTGCACGATCTTGAAAGCCAATTTACTGGTACGAAACGTTAAACTAGGCGAAGCCCAAGCGTTTGCTTCAATAAATCAATAGTGCCACAAGCTGCTGGAGATTTCGCGCCATCTTGTTGAAAGTACAATCATGGCTGTCGAGCCATGGTTGCTATATAACGATCAGCACTGACTGTAACGTTCTGACCATTATAGTTTTTAAAAAAATTAGGGACCAGTGATTTTATTAGCCCCCAACGCATACCAACAGTCAGTTTTGCGAATAAAATGATGTCTCAACATACGCTTAAGAATTATCATCACTACAAATACAGCCGTTTTGTTTATTAATCGTTGATTAAAATCGGGATCAATGGTAATTGCATAATTTAGAAGCTTTATTCAACCTAAATATAAATCACTAGACAACTGACAAAATGGCCGCCAGTTAAAAAAATACTAACAACTTATAGTACCTTAAGTTATCTCTTTAAAAAACAACCAATATAAAATTGTCTATATACATATAAAATTGTAAGTGAGCATGGCTCTTCACATGACCAACCATAAATTGATCTAGATTAAAATAATTGGCGTAGTAAAGTAAATAAAATAGAAAACTATTATCGTATAGATAAGACCTTAAAATTTCAAAAAACTCTCAACTATAAAACTCTCAGCTATAAAATTATGGACTTTAATATCCATAATCGAACAAAAACTGACTGTATTGGGAAAAGTAGACGTATTACCTCCCGTACGAAGTAAATAATCACCATGTGACTATAGTAGATAGTCACATAGTGATAGATAGGAACTATAGTAAGTAGGCGCTGAAATTTTTACATAAAAAACCACTGCTTTTCTTTGCACATTTACACAAAATATTTACTCCATTGAAATAGACAGTGGGAGATACCACCATAGCAAAATAAAAAGGCACCTCTGAAAAAATTACCACTTGTGTTAGTGTTCTTAGCCTAAAAGCAAATATTGGTAATGGCTGTAATTTTTCCATCGATCATGAGTAGCAGTATTCGTGATTTGGGCTTAAACACAGCTTACTCGTATATTCAATAAAGCTTGTAATCATTGCTATTGTTCGAAATCTTCTTTTTATTTCTCGCTATTCACAAATCAACTCAGCTGGTTTTAGTCAATCAAAATTTCAGACCATTAAATTTAAAAATGCTTTATATCCATTAATTATTACCGATAGCTGTATTCCAATAATCACGACTACAGAGGTATTGATGACCCGTTTGATCGTCTCGTGAAAACTCGAAAAACATAAAATTTTTGAAATTTTCTCTAAAGTTCTGTTTAAAGTTGTAAGAGCGTAACATTCTTATAACCAAGACAATACAAATAAAATATAAAGATTAATTCCTTAAATAATATTAAAAGAAAAAGCTGTTTTTTTTATAAACAAAAGATGAAATTCTATACTAATATTTAAAAAGTAGTTTTTCTAAAAAAACATTTCTTTATTAAAATGTTGCAATAGTTACAAAACTCAAATAAAAATAACAAGCGATTAGGACATCCTGTTACTAATACTTTTAAATACTCAATGGATACTGTAATCAATAGAAAGACAAAACAAAATAATTTTGGCTAAATCTTGATATGATTTACATGTGCAATAATTAGTTTGATTAAATAAATGTCAAAGGTTTTTCGTGTAACACAGCAAGGATATCATATGACTGAAAGCAAAAATCACCAAGAGATCCGAAATTTATGATAACATTCAAATGGTGTATAAAAAATTCACACTGCAGTTATTAGGTAAACGAATTGCAAAACAGTAAAAAAGAGGAAGGGAGGAAGGGAAGAAGAGCCCTGGTACTAAATGTGTATATTTTGTAGATGTTTGTTGATAACAATATTAAATAGGATCTCTTTTTCTCGTTTATATGCAGTTAATGAGCATGGCACTCTATACTCGTATATTTGACAGAAAATTAAAAACAATATTTTTCGTTTTACACAGTGCGAATCAGATAACATGGTAATGCTAGACGTTAACAAAAAATAGCACTCGTACAAACAAACAAACAAACACAACGTTAAATACAACCAACTCAAGCAAATTTAAATCCTTAAGAGTTTATTTGTATTTTCGTATTTATTTTTTACTTTTTTGCAGTTTGTATACGTATCTCCTGTTTGGGATTTGTGACAGGAAGTTAGATAATCTTGAATATGGACAAAAAATAAAAAAAAAAGAATACTATAAAAAAATAAAACAAATTACGCTTTTTTCCAAGCTGATTGTTTTGCAATACTCATTGCAACATTTAAAGTTGTGGCATATAACCAGATAGAAATGTGCATGTAGAGGAAGCCCCATAAACCAAATTCTTTAAAAGGTTTCTTTCCTTGACCCTTCTTTCTAGTCCAAAATCTAACCAATAGACATAAAACTTAACAAAAACTATGTCCATAAGTGAAAGTGTAAATGGGTATTATTTTTCATGTTGTAATCATTTGTAAAATTACAAGTCATTAGATGTTGAGAAGAGGGTAAATTTAATGTTATTAAAAACGGTGTAAAAGTCAAGTAAACAATGAACGTGTTCGCATATTGAACAAATGCTTAATGTTTTTTTCTGTATTTTTTATTTTATTTTCTTTATTTTATTTTATTTTATTTAAAAAAGGATAATGTACTTTATTTTGGGGACTACTTTTTGTTTATGGCAAATTGTAGGCTGTTAAAATTGTTATTTGTTTAACAGTATCGTGTAACACCTTAAATAATAAATGCTGAAATTATTGAATTGTTAAATTTTTATACAAATAAGCTGCTACGTAATAGAATTGATAAGTTTCAACAAAGATTACTTAAGCTTGAGGTTAACTAATAAGAAATAAAGACCTGATCGTTGGAAATCGAACTTTTGGTGCAAAAAAGTAAGTTGATAGTTTACTCTTCGTAAAATAAATAATTAAACAACTAGAATATAATGAGAATTATAACAGATATCATTATAAATTTTAATTATAAATTATTTAATACCTGTTAATTAATTGAATTATATTTTACATGAATATAACTATTAATTATATTTAATAAATATCTTTTTTCTTTTTTAAGATCTTTTTTATATATTTTTTTTCTTCACGATATTTCGCTTTCCTTTGGAAAGCTTCTTCAGGAAAAAAAAAATTTTATATTTTTAAAAAAAATATAAAAATTTTTAAAAAAAATAAAAAAATTTTTATATTTAAAAAAAAAGCGAAATATCGTGAAGGAAAAAAAAATATATAAAAGAGGCCTTAAAAAAGAAAAAAGATATTTATTAAAGATAAATAAAAAAGATCGGTTAAAAAAACAATAAAAATATGTAACTATTATATATAACAATGCAGATTTAATACAAAAACTTCTATTATTATTAAATTATGTTTATCTACGTTAATTGGGCTAGATTCCTTTAAACATAAATACTTTATGATATTTTCAGAAAATGGTTATCATTCAAATATTTAATTGGACAAATTTGAGGTTAGGAACGAGTTGAACTTTATAAGTATAAAGCGGAGTATTTGTATGTAAATTGTTGCGCAAAGTACCTTTAGTGATGCCCAATTGATGATAATGTTGAGTTGATCTTCCAGGCTCATTCTGTGCTCATTATTTGCATTACCACGGGTACTATGAGCATAATGTTTTGGTTTATTGTCAGCAACAGTACCGTAAGCTTCGAATTTAGCGATTAAATTACGCACAGCGGTCGCAAAAGGAGTCTGATTGCGAGAAAAAGCTTCCCGAATCCTACAAAGTAATATAGTGAAATATTCGCCATTTTGATAGTAAATTTTCTCAATTAAAATACTTTGCTATAGAATATAAGGTTGCATCCTTAGAAATCAGACCTTTTAACTAAATAAGTCAATGGAATTCTTGATATTAATCATATGACAATTTACTTCCTAATCTCAAATTTGCCCGCGCATCATATTACTATGGGGAAAGCATATTAATATGGTCATTTCAGATTTCTTTTGATTTATAATTATAATATATAAATTTTTTTATTATATAATTATAATTTATAATTATAATACTTAATGATGATTTAAATAATTATAACAATAAATTCTAATCGTTATTATACATTATAATTATAATCTTATTTGGGTACCGCTTTCCGTCGACCCTCGCCAAATTTGGTTTGTAAACAAACCGATTTCGGGCGTTTACCATCTCCAGTGTTCTTTTCGTACTAACTTATAACAAGTAATACTCGTAAACTTTAATTATTGTAGTTGTTATCAGACTTATAAATTGTAACTATAAACTTAAATTTATTAGATTTTATATATAAATTATAATTTTAATTTTATAATTATAAATTAAAATTGTGTTTTTAAAATTATAGTTTTATACAAATTATAATTTTACAACTTAAAAGTTTAAACATTTTTTAAAAATTTATAATTTTGTTTTGACTATAATTTTGTATTTTAATTATAATTTTATTGTTTTATTTATCTTTTCACAACAATTTTATTTATTATTATTTTTTTATTATTTTAATTATAATTTAATTTTTTCATACATATCAATTAAAACTATTTCTATCTAACAATTATAGTTTCCATATGAATTCTTCAAAAAAGTTTCCTACTCAAAATCCATTCAGGATAGCAATTTAAGAGCTAAACGCAAGCCTTGATTGGGATATTCGAAAAAAATTTAAGCCGCAGAATTAAAGGAAGAAGTCAAGGAAGCCACCACACCAGAATAGTCTGCAGAATCATTGAAAGTGGTGCATTAAAAATTTTTAAAATGAATAAAATCAGTAAAAAGTTGATTGGGTACCCCATAAACTTCAGCGAATAGTATTAAAAGCCCAATTTTGACTTGCCAGTAACTGCTTCAAGGAAAACAAGAAAGTGACTAGGAACAATAAAAAAGAATGTGCTGTGTTAATCCAATGAAGAAAAAGAACTTTTGTGCCTTTTACTATCAGTATAAAATACAAAAATAGAACAGTAGAAAAAAAATTATTTTACAGGGCATTGTTCGACTTCATGAAAAAAGCCAATACCCTAACTAATTGTTTGGAAGCTCGGTATATATATATTCCTCTGCATTTAGCTCGATTTTAATGACACACATATTCTCTTCTTTCAATAAAATCAGTTACTAACTTTAGAGACATGGTTTCGACAGAATTCCGAAAATTTCTTAGAAAGTAAGAAAATGTCGTAGTGTGTTGGCAATCGTTCGAAACACTATTAAACTTAGGATTCTTAAGCACTGAAACTTACAAGCCAGACAAATGCGGTTTCATTTTCTAGTTATCAGTTTTTCTCTTGGATTCACAGTTTTTTATGCGATTGTCGAAAAACACAATGCCATCATGTGAAAAAAATTTGTTTAGTAAAGCTTCACGACATCTTGCAGAGATAAGGTTTCTTTCATGCTGACTTGGTTCTGTAAGCACTTTTTTAATATGCAGTTATGATAGAGATGGTGAGCAAGAAGAAGACATTCATTTTAGGCAATTTTCCTCACAGTAACATGTTCAGACCTACATTTTTAATTGACTCAATATTCGGTTTATTGGCAATACTATTTTAGTGTTCAGACATACTAAATTTAGCTAACTCAATAAACATTTGACAGCTGGGAAACAACTTTGTTTTTATTTCAGTCATAAATTGTATTTTATAAAATTGGAAATAAATTCGTTTATTAAAAAGCAATTACTATTGTATAATAGAAATGCTGAGTTTTTACGGTTAGTGCGATCGTGTTTTGATTCAAAGTTGGCGATATTTAAAAATAAAAATAAAGAAAAATTTTCAAATTCTCCAGAGTTGATTTGTTTTACATTGATGACATATGTCAGTGTAGATAAGTGGTAGACAATTTTTTCTCACTGAACACACCTGTTAACAGTGTTGCATATCAAGGTTTACTCAATATTTATAACAATTTCGTACTTATTGAGCAATATTTCAAGTCTAGATTTGTATGGAATATTGAGCTCAATAATGGCGTTTATTGCGATAATCTCAATAATTGTGTATGTCTGAACACAATATAAATAAACTAAATTTTAAAACAATGGTGCAGAGCCTCTTGTGTTCAGTAGACAAATATATATTGCAGCTGATCATTTGATGTTGTAAAAAGAAAAAAAATTTTGTTAATAAGAACTAAGTGAGAATGGAACCTGATGTTAAGCCCAAAACAAAAAAACAAAAAAAAAAAAAACTTGAAAATTAATTGAAATTTAAACCTTTAGCATTTTAAAGTGCTCCACGTATTTTTTCCCCCGTCAGAGCTTAAATGTCACTGAACATAATTAAAGTTTATGCAAATGCAAAGTTGAAAAGAGGTGTTTCAATTGAAAGGCTAATTGTTACTACCAAAATAAAACAGGAGTCTTCTCTATTAACTGACTTGGCTCTTACTCTACTCTACGTTGGTAATTATAAATAATTAACAAATACCAAAAAAGGTCACTATTTGTACAGTGTGCAGCAGTGACTTCAGCAGTAAAAAAATCAATATTTTTTTATACAACAATCAAATGTCAACATATTCCAATTCGACTACACTTTTACATACTCTAAAGGACTCTTTTACTTATATTTAACCCTTATTACGGGTATTATATTTTTATATTTGTATTATTTAACAAGGTCTTAAAATATATTTGTTAAATAGATTTTTTTATTTTTAAAAACTTGTTCACACATTTGTACGCGTTTTCTATGATTTTAACACTGAATGCTAATGAATACATGCTGTGTCAATATAAAATGTTGACAAAACACAAATCAAAACGACAACGTTTCTCTTTAGGTGGAAATGTGAAGAAAAAAAGGCTTTGAGGACTAAATAATCACAGCAAGTTTACAAGCTGTACTCGTATGAAAAATGTAAACAGAATTAGTGAAGCAAAAAAGTAACATACGATTCAATTTAATTTTACAATTTTAAATTGTCCTACGAAGGACCACAGCATGCAACCTTTTTTTTTGATCAAAATTTAAAGTAAAACTAAATTATTTTATTTGTTTACAGTTGCTTGAAGAAATCTTTATATGAATTTTTAGTCGTAACGCGCAAACGATTGAACTTATAAATTTAAATTTGTTTATTGAAAAGTTATGGAGATATAGACGAATACAAAATAACCTACTTCAAAAAAAAAATATGGATTTTTAGTTTTATTTAAATAAAAAGATTTTAGCAGCAGTGGAAAAGATTTTTTGCATTATTTATCTCATTAGGAAGTTTTTTTGTTGAAATACAGCTGCTGGACTTATAAAAAAAATATTTCATTCTCAAAATTTCGAGTTGTGGTAAATCTTTTGTGTCGAGACATGTTCCACTTTGTTCCAAGAATTTTTACCACACATCAATATCTACAATTTGGGAATGTAACTCAATTCTACTTGCCTTTTATATAAAACAAAAGCGTCTAATTCTCCTTTCTAAAGGGTGTTTTAAAAGAGAATTTTGAATTGGAATAAAATAGAGATAAATTTTTTAAATCGAGACGAAATTTTCTTTATACGAAAGATAATATTCTAGCATAATTTAAATACAATTTCTGGCATATTACCGGCATAGCAGGCTCGGTCGTATTTCAGTCTGAAGGTCCAATTCTAAATGATTTTTTTCTGTATATGTTGCTGCTTACCGAGAATAAGCGGCGAAAGTTACTTCCAAGAAGACAATCATTTCGGGCTTATCGGAATAGACTAGCGACACATATCTTCACAGAAAATCGTTGCGCGGCGTTTAATTGCACTGCTCCTAAACGGGTCCATAAATCAATTGTAGCACTCCTGCACATTATGAGTCACTACTCAACGTTCTATGGCGGTCACCATTGACTATAACGCTCTTAATATAGTGTCTCAATATGTCTTGAGGATTATTATCACTCGAAATATAGTAGTTTGTTTATTGATGTACCCATTCATAGAAAAGTGAGCTCCTTCTGGTTTCCAGTATGTGAGCGTGTAATTTTTGGCTTCCAGGATGTAACTACTCATTTAATTACAGTTTATGATGGAAGAGAAGACTTTAGACATTGCCATCTTCAGACCTCGGCTCATTACGCCGCTTATGTAAACAAACCAAATTGTAGAATACGGGCCTCACAAATCATCTGTCCTCGAAAAATCATTACATTTAAAGAAACTGACCATCATCGGCCAGTATTTTTTCAAAAATGAACTATGATATACCGTCACCGTAGATTTTTTGCGCTATCAAACAATAATAACCCACTTTATGTGGCCACAATTGGCTAACGTTGAGATCAGCGACCTCTAGTTTTAGTAAGACGGTGCCACAAACCATACAACCACCTAAACAAATCAATTATTGTACTAAAAATTTCCCTTTCGCGTATTTTCTTAATATGGCGATGTCAATCGCCACGTTCTTGTGATTTACGCCGCTAGATTATTATTTTATTTGAAAGAATGGGTTTACGTGAACAACCCACAAATAACTAACGCTCTGAAAGATGAAATTCGGATATGCCTTGATCCTCACTTGTCTTCCATAAGAGAGTTAAAGAGTAGCGTTCAGTAAAAGAATGAACCTTATCGAATTCAGTTTAAGTTTAATTAAGAATGAAATTAGTGGCCATTTTAAGTACTATTTGCAACATTAAAGTTCCAGAAACACCACAACTGCAAAAGTTTGGAAATCATATTCTGAGCAGAATAAATCTTCATATTGAGAGCGACTCAAAAATGATATCTACCATGGTAAAAAACAAAAGCAATAGTCAGCTTTCGATTAAGTTTTAAACGTTGGTCTTTTAAGTTTTAAGTTAACGACTTTTTATCTTTCCAATAGTTGATTCTTTGATGGATAGGGTATAATCACATAGTTAAAAATCTCTGACAAATATTTTCGTAAAATTGATTTATTTTATAAAGTTTCTTTCCAAGTTCAAGTCTTAGCTGCAACTTAAAGTATCGTTTTTTTTTTGTGTTCATCTGTACAAACTCTTTTTTATATAAAAAGCTACAAAAGAAAAGGAAACCAAAGCAGCCGCGTCATTGTGGGCTTGTGACCCCGGCCGCAATATTGGGCTACCAAAAGCAACCCCGAAATACTACAAATAAAGCAACATTTGCATCAGTAACAACAACGATATAAAAAAGCCCAAAGGACACTTGATAACTCTTATATAAGTTCAATACAACAATACCTTGTGTCTCATCATGTGTGCAATGGAAATAATACACACAACAGCAACAAAAAGAGTGTTAAAAAAGTATTTGCAATTTTAATAGTGGCAAAATATAAAAGTAAAAGAAAAGCGAAATAATAATGAAAAGAAATATAAATTAATTCAAATAAAATTATGTTAGGCATGTTTGGTTGTTTGAATAAATGACACCATTACACCCTGTAGAGACATACAAACTCATTGACTCTTTTTTTTTTTTTACTTGTCTGGCACTATTCTTTAAATTAAAACGGCTGGTGTTGTGTTGCTTGAATTTTATAAATTGGAGGGTCTTGTGTTTATGTTATATTGTCTCAACACATTTTACGCTTCGCTAACAGCCCTTCAAAAAAAGTAATAACTCCGCAGAAGTAATGTCAATGCTTTTAACAAAAGGCAGTGTTAACCTTTAAAACTATAAAGGTAAAATAAGGATATACCTTTTTTACTGTGTTCTTTTAATAGTAACAAATCCAACGGATGATCCGTTGGCAACGAGAAATACGAGTGCAAGGTATAAGAAAATCACACTCAATGCTTTTAATTAAAATGTCAAACTATGACAACATAAGACTTCAGAGCAAGATTTTTTAAAGGCATCAAATAAAATCAAAAAAACTTTTTTTAATTTTCTCTTTAATACCTTTTTAAATGTTTTCGTTTAACTGTAATTTTTATAGTTTCACAATCTTGGTAATCCTATTTATTTTTATTTATGAAGTCAAATAGACAAACATGCCTGCTTAACCGTTTTATAGTCTCTATTACAAAATATCAAAACATCTTTAGATATCATCTTTAGCTAAGATAAATAAACAAACTCACGCGCTAAAATTCCTTAACAGCTGTTTTAAGATTTCCTTCTTAAAACAAATAATATTTTGATATCAACACCTTTGAATGCAACTGTTCATTGTTTGAGTCTCATGAGTTAATAAAAAAAAACTATGACAAATAAATAATATCCCAAGTTTGTAAAACTTCTAACCATTTACAGCTGAGGGTATTACTATGGAAAAATGCATTAAGTAAACTATAAAAAGTTTACCATAGAAATTATAATTTCGACAAATTACAATATAAATGGTTATGATGGATGCATAAATACATTATGCCTGCGTGTAATTTATTTTTTGTAAGATTTTTATCACTGTTTTATTAATGTTATGAATATTTTTATAAGTCTATAAGAAAATTTTGACTCATGAAAACTTTCTATAGAAAAGTTATGGCTGATGAAAAATTTCTATAGAACAATTATGACTGATAAAAATTTTTTATAGAAGAATTGTTACTGATAAAAATTTTCAACATGATAATAATACCTGATTAAATTTTTTAAAGAAAAATTATACGTGATGAAAAAGGACCTTGGGCTGCTCAGTAATGAAGGCATGGTCACTAGTCACTTCACCACCTGTCTATCTCTTTCCTAAAGAATGTAGCACGGTATTTGACTAAATAGGTATTATTATTATTATTGCCTGAAATGTTACTTCTGTCTTAGAACAATACGTGATGAAAATTGTATATAGAAAAATTATGAATGATGACAAGTTTCTATAGAAAAACTTTTACGGAAATATTATATCTGATGAAGATTTTCTACAGAAAATGTATGACCAAAGAAAATTTTCCATAAGAAAATTATGACCAAAGAAAGTTTTCCATAGGAAAGTTATAACCAAAGAAAAATTTCCAAAAAAAATAGCGACAGATGAAATTTTTCTGGAGAAAAATTATGACTGGTGAAATTTTTCTACGGAAAAATTATGACTGATGCAAAATTTTCTCTAAAAAAATTAACTGACTGATGAAAATTTCCGTAGAAAAATTATGACATGAAAATTTTCTCTAAAAAAATTAACATGAAAATTTTCTCTCGAAAATTTATAATTGAGGAAATTTTCTCTAGAAAAAACTATGATATGAAAATTTTCTCTAGAAAATGTATGACTGATGAAAATTTCCTATGGAAAAATTATATCTGACGAAAATTTTCTATAAAAAAAAATTTTAACATGATTATTTTCTGTAGAAAATGTATGACTGATGAAAATGTTCGTGATGAAAATTTTCTATAGAAAAACTTTTACGGAAATATTATGGCTGATGAAGATTTTCTACAGAAAATGTATGTACAAAGAAAATTTTCCATAAAATTATGACCAAAGAAAAATTTCCATAAAAAAATAGCGACAGATAGATGACTGATGAAATTTTTCTGCGGAAAATTTATGACTGATGAAAATTTTCTCTAGAAAAATTACGACTGATGAAAATTTCCGTAGAAAAATTATGACATGAAAATTTTCTCTAAATAATTAACATGAAAATATTCACTAAAAAATTTATAATTGAGGAAATTTTCTCTAGAAAAAACTATGATATGAAAATTTTCTCTAGAAAATTTATGACTGATAAAAATTTTCTATGGAAAAATTATGGCTGACGACAATTTTCTATACAAAAAAAATTTAACATGATTATTTTCTGTAGAAAATGTATGACTGATGAAAATGTTCTATGGAAAAATTATGCCTGACGAAAATTTTCTATAGAAAAATTATGACTTATAAAAATTTTTCCTCGAAAAATTATGAGCAGTGGAAATTTTTAATAGAAAATTATGAGCGGTGAAAATTTTCAATAGAAAATAAAGGCCGGTGAAAATTTTCAACAAAAAATAATGGCCGGTGAAAAGTTCCCATAGAAAATTTATGATATGTATATTTGAGCGCTTTCTTTTCAGCGAAAACACTTTTTGCACCTTTTAAAGAGTTTAATGGATTATTATAATTATTTAATAAAGTGTTTAAATGGTTTAATTACCTGCTTAATTACAACATCCCCTCGTATTTTTTTTAATAAATATAAAATTGATTCAATTATTTAAGAACAAATTTTTTGATTTGTTTTTTGATTGTAAATCATATTTTAATCAATTAATATCTTAGTCAAATTCATATGCAAGCCCAATAAAACGTTTAATAGGTGCAATTGAAAACCATTATTTTGCAACCACAAAAGTGTTTCAATATACCTCCACTTACAATCTTTAACCAACACATTCTCTAACCCAACGAGTTTAATAAACAATGACCCCTATACAAACCGACTGGAAATGTATTTTTTTATTTAACCTTCAATCGTTGGCCAAAAAAAGCTGTTTCTTTTGTATAATAATACAAAATCCTATTCAAGTTTTACAAAAGAAAAGACGAAAATTTTTATTTGGCAAAACAACAATCACAATTCATTAGATAAAATAACAAATTAAAGCAGATGCAAAATATATTACAACACAATAAGGTTTTAAATCAACAGGACACTTTTAACAATTGACAACAAAATTAATTTTACAACAAGCAAAATTAACTAGGAGATGCTGAGCAAATATTCCTTTCAAACTGCATAGCAAATGAACATAAATGTAAATGTCCTGCTAAGTGTGTCAATTAGAGCAACATTTGTCGGTATTTATTGTCTTATGTTTAATTTTAGGTCATTTAAGATAAAACTTAAAAGAGAGATGATATTTGAAGCCATGAAAACGGCACGAGGTGCCGGGCTGCTAAAATGTACATTCGAAATTCAAAGTAAAATTAACAATTCTTTGGTATAAAATCTGTTTTACAGTTCTAAATGAAATTGAAACAATCGATAAATGACTTAAAAACGTGATAACAAAACAGCAGACGTGATGAAAAGTTGTTACAAAGAAAAAAGTATTTATGTAACTGTATCTTAACTACTGACAGGAATAATAGATAATTATGGTTCCAGCGGTTGCCCTTTGAATGACATTTAAATAGAAAATAAACATTTTGCTTCAAACTCAATACATATCGTATTTGATGTAAAGTCTTAACTAAAGAATAGAATCTGAAATAAATATACAATTTTTTAACATTTATGGGAACATATGTTTTGATGGCAGTTCTTTTTTAATTTAATTTCCTATTTTCTTTAGTAGACACATAAAAACGTTAACTGTTGCCAAAGTGTCAATGATAGCTACTCTGGCGTTCGGCAGGATATAATTTATAATATTATAACAGCTGCCTTGCATAGAGTTTATAATCTTATTTTATCGTAAATAATTAGTAATAAATTTAAAGCAAATTTTTGTAATCTTTATTTAGACCAACAAAAAATACTTGTATCTGATGAGTTTTTGGTTTAAATAAATTTTAAATCTTTTAAGTTTCACGTGTGTTTCTAGAATATACGTGAAAATTTATATAGTACCCGAAAAATAACGTTTATAATAATGTATAATTTTACAAAGTATGCAGACAGGTTTATAAACTGTGAATTTTCATGACAAAAAAATCTTTTATTTCTATATTTCAAGCGATTGTCTCGTCGGAGAAATTTGTATGAAAAGCACTCAGTTGTTTGATGCATTTCCCAACACATTTTTCAGATGAGTGAAATGCCTGTAACACAGAAACAGCACAAGAAAATCAATTTAGAAATAAAGAATTAAAAAATAGAAATAAAGGAATAAATGACTTAAGCCTGATTAAAACATGTTTAGCGATAGCTATCACCATTAAAATAAGCATAAATTTCAAAAGTTAAACACACCAAATTGAAATATTTTTGTAATCATTCATCTTCAATCACATAATAATTTATCATTTCTTATTGAAGTTTCTCACCTCTGATTTACTTTTCTGGCTTTGATTTGGCTAATTTTTCCCCCAGGCTATTTACTTTGTTTTTAAATTAATACACCCCAAATTTAAATAAATTTTCTTGAATAAAGGCATCCGAATAATTTCGTTATAGTGGGAGAAAGGTAGCCAATTCCTACTCCACTAGCTTTTAGCCCGATTATCGACTGTAGTGAATATAATTTGTACAGATATAAGATAAATAAACTCTACTTTTTATAGAGGCACCTGTCAAAAAATTTAGTTAAAGAATAAATAACCTTATTCAAATAACTCAATTCACCTACGTGATCCTTCTTTAATTTAAGCGGCTGAGACAAAGAAACAAACAAACAAAATTGTTTTGCATTTTTGATGCGGACATATTTGCAATATTAGGATTTTGCATTTTGGCCAACTGCACCATTAATAATATTTTCAAAAAATATTTCTAATACAGACAGGACCTTAAGGGAATTTATTATATGAAGCATTATTTCTGGTATATTGTTTGGATTTTTTCCGGCAGTAAATAAAATATTATTGTTATTTTCCTATATATTTTCTGGCTATTGTTCGTTTAGCATAAACGGCGATCAACATTTTCGATGTGAAGATGTCGAAAAGACGGAGGGCAATAACAGCAAGCACTATTTCGATTGTGTGATTGCTGCGACTAACACCGCAGTAGTTTATTGCTTTAATCTAATTTTTCAAAACTTTGTTATTTGTTCGTGATTCATCATAAAAAAAGCTTAGATTTTGTAAGCCTTAAGAGAATGTATCCTTAAAAGTATGTATAATTGCTTGAGTCTATAACGCCACTCTATAAGAACGAGTGTAAAGAGATCAAATTGCAGCTTTGAAAACACAATTCATATCGCAAGGATGATACTATTAAGGTGCCTTTACATGACGTGTTTTTTAAATATGACTTGTCAGATTTCCCATTGCAAAATACATATGTATCGTGTAAACGGTTTTAAACTTTTCTTATGTTTAATACATGTGTAAAGTCATATGACAAATTTTCATTTAGAGCGTGTTCTATTTTCATATGACAAAGCATCTGTCTTCAAGTGGTGCAACTTGTTCTTTCTTTACTTTCAGCGTTATTAAATCTCCAAAAAATGTACGTGCTAAAGTCAGGTTATGCAATTTTAAACATAGAGCATAACATAAACACGTTATTTAGCAAAATTCGAGCAACTTTATCTTATAATCAGGCTTCTTCTGAAACTGCTGTGCGTAATAAATTCGCTAAATTCGAGGCTCACGGTATTGCTGCTGACAAAAGACTAAAAAAATACATCGTAGTGATGCAAAGATAGTCGACGTTCGCATAAATTCGACGTTCGCCATTTTGCCTACAAGCAATACTCGAAAAAAAATTTTGCTCAAGCCGCATCATCTATTTAACGAAAATGGGCAAGGAAATGGCGTTACCGAGAATTATCTGCCCTATCAAAGCATGATAACCAATTTTTTGTGGCAACAATTCGCTAATGTTGATATTAAGAACCTGTGGTTTCAGCACACACAACCACCCAAACGATACTGTATGTATATGAGAAATTCTCGGTCGGGCAATTTCTCGATTTGGCGTTGAGCCTTGTGGACATTCGCCCGACATCAAATTCCTTTATTAATTCCCATATGTCTACTTAAGATTGGTAACAATAAATCTAAAGTTGTTAGATAAACATGTGTTTATAAGTTAATTTATCTCTTAACCCCAAGTTTATATCTTTTATCAATTCCTCACATCGCTTGCCGTTGTTTAAAATCGTATTACCAGCAGCATTTTCGAAGAAAATAACCAATAATGCCAATCCTGCAAAATCCACATCAAACTGTCAGTCTATGTGAATGGATTGTCTTCCACAAAAAATAGAATACAAAATAAACGACAAAATGACCAAGATTAACTAAAATAAAGTTCTTTCACGAAATCTTAAGATAAAAAACTCTACAGGCGCCAGTAGCCACTTCAAAATAACCAAAATGTCTCAAAGTGAAGCATTGTTCAAAACAAACTTTGATGATTTATTTCAAGTAACTAAATATGAGGTCACTATGTATAACAAGTTGAAATCATCAGTAATACAAGCTTACACAACAATAAATTCTAAAAGGAACAAGTGAGAAAGTAGTTAAACAGAAACTAAGTCAAAAACTCTTATTAAAAATAACATGTCACTAAGTAATTGCCAAACTATTTTTCTCACTCTCCAAGTACACAACTTATAGAAGCCACATAATAAGTGCTGCTCTTAAACATTATAAAACTATTTGTAAGATGTTGGAAATTTTCGTAAATCCTTAAAAAAAGGAAGAGAATAATAACACTTAGAAAACAATGTCCAATATAAGGATATGTTTAATTTCTAATTAACTACTTTATAATAAGTAATTTGAAGCTGTCTGTTTGTTATATGAAATTGATCCTGATTACCAGGAAAGAAGAGAAAAAAACCCAAAAATCCTTTACTCATTTTTCTTGTTGAAAATACGGCTATTCAATTAATGATGTTTGCATCATGTTTTGACACTGGGCGTAAGCACCTCTACCATTCTGGCAAACCCATTTAAACTAAAAATAAATTGAAAAACAAGCACATACACACATAAACAGCAGTTGCAGTCTGCTACTTAATAAATTCATAACAACAAATGACTACTTGCATTGTTGCATTTACACCTTATAATTATCCTGTGTAATTGGATCTAGATTTTTGAGTTTAATTTCACAATTTCTTTTTCTTATGTTTGAAAATTAGTTATAATTTTGTCTGGTGTTTTCTTACTTTATTGCATATTTATGTAAGAAACAGAAAAAAATGATAAATTTTGTTCTGTTTTTTCTGAGATTCTTATCGTCGCGCCAAGTGTTGATCCTTAAGAGTAAGATATCATGTTGCTCTTGAATGTTGTCTAATTTAAATTTTTTGTTTACCCTAAACAAGGTTTTAGTTTTCATTGTTACTCTTGTTTGTATTCAATTTCGAATAGCTGTCTTCCTTTAAAATGTAAACGATTTAATTGAATTTTAAATAAGATTTAATTTATGTTTTATAAAAGATTTATATTGAAAAGGTAAATTTAAAATTCAGAATTTTTGTAAATAACCCGCACCAAATGTTGCAGTTTAGTTGAGAAATTGATGGTCTTTGATTTCAATTATAATTGAAGGAGTTGCCATTTAAAATTTTTAATAATCACATAGAATCCTCTGCTCTATTGCAAGCATTATGGGAGCAAATTGTTTGTTAGGTAAACAATATTCCCACACCCTATAAAGCGATAGCTTAGGACTAAAAGGCTATAAAAGTAAAAGTTTGAGTTTGCTGTTATTTTAAGTTATTTGTTTGTGGTTGGCAAAAGAAATTATTTGAGATTAACACTTCAGTTTTATTGGTATCAATATAAAGAAAAAATGGGAATTAATAACGTTATATGATGTCGGGCAAATGGCCAACTCTAGCATGTCGGTAGACATCACCTTATTTCACAAAATTTTTAGGCACATTTTGCAACACAGCTTTGTCTATCTCATCAGTTTTTCAGAGCGTCAGTTGTTCGCCTGTTGTTTATGTAAACCTGGTCTTTCAAATGCCCCATAACATAATGCAAAGGCATTAAATCACAGGAGCGAAGCGGCCAAGTCACTACTAGAAAATTTCTCATGCAATAACTGAATTATTTGGGAGACTATGTGGCTTTCTAAAAGTAAAAGCCACTGATGTCAGCATTAGCCAATTGCGGCAACAAAAACTTGATTATCATGGTTTGTTAGCGTAGGGAATCCAGAGTGATGACGTTTCCTTGCTTGTTAATTTCGCAAAAATACAGGCCAATGATGCTGCCATTGATGTACAGTGTAAGGCCGCCACGAGCATATTGTGTTGGTCTATTGTCAGCAACAATACCATGATCTTCGAATTAACGATTAAATTAGGCATAGTGGTCTTAGAAGGAACCTAATTACGAGAAAAAACGGTTCGAGTTTGCCGGAGCGCTACAGTGAAATTTTAACAATAAATTATCGTTACAATAAATTATGTTTAATGTTTAAAATTTCTTAAATATTTTACTAAATATATAGATGTCAAAGAAAGACTGCTCACTTAATATTTGAGAAATTTACTTTCTATCCTCAAATTTACCCACCCTTTATTTGCATATTAAAAGAAACTGGTTGAGGGTGTTTTTATAAAGGTATACAACTTTAAAAAGAAATGTGAATTTTTTTGAATTGCCTTATAATTTACTTTATTCGAAATAAAAACTAAATATCACCACTTCGGCTCGCTCGGACTTAGAAGTTTAATTTCTTATGACATTTTCCAACACTTGTGGCCGTATATTGGTAATAACGCGCGAATGTTGTATTCCAAGCTGTCAATCGTTTCAGCGTACACTAGCCATTTTACATATACCCACAGAAAATAGTCTAACCGCTTTAAATCCCACGCTCTTGGAAGTCAATTCATGGGTCCGAAACGTTACCAACAACTTTTCCTTCAAATAACCAAATTGTGTTACGAGCTGTGTGACTTCTTCCGCTGCTATGTTGAAACCACAACCTGCACATAATGATTATTTAATTAATGAATGAAAAAGTCAGTTATCATGGTCAAAGTGTTGCCAACTTAAGGTTCTATACTAAAAAAACACCCGATATTAACCCTTAACGGCCGAGAGCTTTTTTTGTAATACTCGCCCATAGCACGACGGAAAATTAGGTGAAATTCTAAAACGTTTATAAGGATGAAAACTTAAACTAAACTGATTAAAATGATTTATTTAGATATGAATTCAATATATTTACTTGATTTTTAATGTTATAAATAAAATTAATTTTTATAATATATTTATATTTATATATTTATATATAATTATATATATAATTATAATATATAATTATATATATTTATATATTTATTTATATATTATATAAATGAAATGAAAATTAAATTCTTTTCATGTCCCCGTAGCGGGGCCTTTCGTTTTCTATGGCATAAGTACTATGTCCCCTCAGCGGGGCCTTTCGGCCGTTAAGGGTTAATATTCATTCTGATAGACTATTTATAGTATCATACCGCAGCTCATGCACATAACGTCAGTTATCGTGGCTTTATAACAATTTACTGCAGCCTTCTGAACAGTATTGTTTTTAAAGAAATACGAGCCAATGATTCCACCAGTGCATTAAGTACAGTTATATGGTGTTTCCACGGCACCTGCTTCGCTCTCTATTCTTGCTTCACACCCCAATCATAAGCGAATCAACCTGCTTCGCCATACAAAATTTTGAGAGCGAAGCTGGTAGATTCATATTGAAGCTAGTTGCGAAGCAAGTAAAAATCCTCTCTTCCCTAATTTTTATCGTAAGTTTATCTGCACTAGTTATCAAAATTAAACGTTTTTGTAAACAAAGAAAATTTACAAACAAAATAAAGTTAAAACTTAATAATTTAATTTTAATTTTATAAAATTAAAAAAAAAAATGGATAGGAAAAAAATTATACTTAATGCTATCGCGGCAAGAAGGATATCTTCTGTTGTTTTTCAACTGTTGTTGTTGTTTTTCAACTGTTGTTGTTGTTTTTCAACTTATGTTTTTCTGTTTAATAACAACAGCCAAATCGAAGCAGATAAATGAGTCGTGTAAACAGCATGATTCACAAACTTGCTTCAGAAAGCGAAGCACGAGATTCAAACTGTCGTGGAAACAGGCTATTAGTTTTTCTGGATGTACCGGGGTTTCTACAGTCATTTGAGAATTATAATTACTCCAAATATGGCAGTTTTGTTTATTGACGTATTCATGCAAACAAAGATAAATTTCTTTTATGACAATCGATATGAACGACAATCTTGCTTTGGGACCAATTTGTCCAATTGTTTAGGCGTCAGTCTGTTTATGTTTAAATACCAAGTCATATTAAACATAAATCACTTGACAGCGGAAAAGATGGATGCCGATTCTAACAGCGTTGCCAACTCAAGATTTTTTACTTATAAAAAACACGCTTTATAAAGTTTTTCCCAAAACTCACACAAAATGTAAAGTAACTATAATTTTTGCCGCAGAATATTGCCAACTTTTTTAGTTATTATTTTTCTCATTTTCATCTTAATGACTTTGATATTCTTGAAACTTGATGGAATAAAATTTGAGGAAACAACATTTTTTGTCAAACAACAAATACATTCAGAACATTCTACTGTTTGTTTTGATTTAGTATGGTTTCCGTGAAGATAAAAAATCATGACATGATAAAAATTTTATTTCAGACTTAGTTGGATATTATAGGCAGGACGATATGTGTTTGGAGAAATTTCATTAAAACAAAATTCATTTGAAATCAAGCTGAAAACCACTTAATTAAAAAAACGTTAAGTAAGTAAATTATAAAAAATTGGTAAGTATAATTTAATTACCTTAAACTACCTACAAAATAAATACAAAAAAATAAACGATGCTATTTTTGTAATACGAAAGAATAAAATTTCGCAACTGCAACAATTTTAAAAAACTAGTTTTCAACACGAGTACCTAATAAACGATGACAATGAAAATGGACCCTTCGACTGCAATAACTAAAATCACTTGGAGTCTTATGAAACAACAGGCCATTGGTTATGGTCACTATTAACAAAAATTTCAAAGCATAATAGAGGGAAAAATAATCGAGATGACCAATAATGAGCGTAAAACGACTACCCTCCTAATAATTATGGACAAACCTTAAGCATTTTTAATTTAAAGGAGTACATATCCTTAATGGGTGTTCTTTGTATATGTAAGCTGCTAACAAGCTATATTTTATACTCTTTAAAAAACTGACCAAAATAATCTACAACGTGCTTGATTTCAATATTGCAGGGATTAGTTTTCTAGGTTTCAAAAATTAATGTTTTAAAAATTATTTTAAAAATAATTTCATAAAGAAATAAAAGTCTTCTTTTAACTTGAAATAAAATTGTTTCAATTCAGTTTATTCATTCAACAGCACCCATTGTGTTGCAATGTCAGCACCCTAAACAGCATACTATTTTACAATTTGATTTAATAAAGTTGTTACTTTTTGATATTCGTGTGTTTAACAAAAGGCAACTGGTCACATAAACATCATACTGTGTCACTGTCAGAGAGGGAATGAGGGAGAAAGAGAAACTATAAACGCCTTTGAAATCTTTTTTTTTTGTGATTAACAACCGCTGTGATTTTCTGATTTTTGTTTTGTGTGTGTTTTGTGTTGTTGAACTGAATTCATAAAAATTATGCACGCTCATTACTGATTTTTTTAGCTTTTTTATACCAATTTTATAAAGAACATGTATGAATGTCAAGTTGTATGAACAAATGGTGAGCCGCATTGTGGCCAACATTTGCATTTCAATAGATGAAACAGGAAACAATATGAATGGAAAAAAAAATCTTTTAGATGTATTTCTTACAACAATAAAAAAAGAATAATCTTTAAGAAAATTGTTTTTGTTAATTATGGTCATTATAGGAGTTTTTAGTTAATGAAATTTAGGGTTTTTAAAAGATTAAAGCGCATGGAGAAATTTTATAACCCAACTACTTATAAATTAGGCTGGTCTGTTTCGCGAAAAAATTATATGCCTTTATGACTGCTTCGAAGCGTTCGCCAACATAAGATACCGCAGACAAGAGGTCAATTAACCGTCTAACTTTTTTATAACATATGCAGACGAAAGAGATATAACTGAGTGGTCAAAGCCAGATGTAACTGGAGTTTTTTCCAAAATTTGAAAACAAGTTGTCTAATGGATCTAATGATAAATGAAGGGAAGACGAAGATAATGTTACCTATTGTGAAAAAGGTGCCGCAATGAGGGATATGGGAAATAATAGGTAGACAAATTCGAGGTTAGGAAGCAGGGCTTAGAAAACGCACACTTATATTTGACAACTTTAGTTTTGTTGATGGCAATGTAAAGTAGAAATATGGGATTTAAAAATGGAATATGATTTCAGGGAAATGTTCCGAGCGTTACCTGTTTGCTTGTTGCTCACCTAAAACCAGTCTTTCAAATGGCCCTAGACAAAATAATTCAGCGGCGTTAAATCTTAAGAACAATTGTTGAATTGAGAAATTTCTCATGCAATAACTGGGTCTGTGTACCTTGTGGCGCCGTTTTTCTGCAACCAAAGGGTACTGGTGTCGTAGCGTAGCATTTCCGTGCTAATTTTCGAAAAAATACAGGCCGATGTTGCCGCCAGATGACCACAAGCTGCACCATGCGGTCACTTTTTTGGATGTAGTGGATTTTCGAGGATGTGAAGATTTTTGCGAGAATTTTATTAAAAAATTAAATGTTTTGTACAGTTTTTCCAATAGCCAATTCATAAACGCACGACGCAAACAATAGTCGGTCGGCTTTAATACTTCAACTTGAACCTTATGACATGAAGATGTAGAAGATGTAGATCTTTATGCAATGTGCTTCTAGTGATTCCTGATTGTTGCGAACCTCGACGAAAAATATTAATATTGTTCAAAATGTTGTTCACAATTTAAAGTAAGTTACATCAAGTTAATAGAAGTTTTAGGGGAATAACGCTAACTACTGGCAAATCCTTAAACATTTTAAACTTCACCAGCTACCAATACTTTAGTAAAGACATCTTTCATTTCATGCATAGCAACGGTATGCGCCAATTGTTATGATAATGAATAGAATTGCCAACGGTATCGTTACAACATTATCTACGCAAGTCGATAAAGCAGGTTTTATGAGTTTCAAATAAGAAAATAGTACGGAAAATAAAAAAAATTAACGTAAAATCATAAGCAAAAAATTATTTTCATTTAGTACATTTTAATAAAATTATTGCATTTTTAAGAAGTTTGTGATAATCCAAAAAACGCCATAAAAACCCCTAAAAATTCAAAATGGTCAAGGCTAAATATTTTCTCATCATAAAATTTTGTTTCTTTTATATTTTGGTAAGTGGCTTGAGGTCTAATACTGTGTTTAAAAAATTGTTGAATTATTTTTAAATAAGTATGTATATTGAAAAAGTTTTCCAAATTAAAGATGCATTTTCTTAATTTAATTAGAAGATTATTCTAGAAAAATTCCAACAGTGTTGTTACTTTCATTAAATTGGATAATATTCTACACTAGGTTATTTAAATCGCCAAACTTACCCAAATAAATTTATAATCCAAAAAAAATCACTTACACATGACGCAATTACATTTAGAAATTAGCACTTATTTGTTTGTTATTACTTTAAAGTTTTCTCAAAAATGCGAAATTCTACACTTCATAGTTATTTATTATGATAGTATATAAATAGCTAAATTGATAAAACTTTAAAAATTTCCTTTAATAGACATTTTTTTAAACGAGTTTTAAAATCTTGAAGCTTTTCCTATTTTGCGTTTTATTAGAAATTGCATTTAATCAATAATTGAATACTTTTCGAATAATTTCATTACTTCTTAATTACTTATTTTCATTACTCAATCTTCTTTTTATCAAGTTATAGGAGTTAGTATTCCTCAAATAATTAAATTTTTACTTTAGATTTTATTTTAAAATTTTTAGGTTATATTGCATATACAGTTGTGTTTGTTGCTTTTAATAACTAACAGCAAGTTAAACACATAAAAAATACCCGCTAAAACATTACTTATTTGTATTACCCAATCTTCTTTTTATCAAGTTATAGGAGTCAGTATTCCTCAAATAATTAAATTTTAACTTTAGATTTTATTTTACAATTTGTAGGTTATATTGCATATGCAGTTGTGTTTGTTCCTTTTAATCGCTAACATGAAGTTAACCCCGCAAAAATACCCGTTAGTCACGATTTTCTTTGCACTTTGCGTAACAAAGGTTTTTTAATAACTATAACACTTTTTTTAATTAAAAATGTTTATTCCAATTAATCTACATATTTAACTTTTAACAGCATTTATACTTAATTGTAAGATCAATTTGTTAACTTTGCTAAAATACTTAATTTACAGAACAAACGGTAACAATTCTAGAATCCAAAATGGCTCACGATAAACTGAATTGTACTTAACCTAAACACTCACCGGAAAGTACATAGTCACAATAAGAAACGAAAGTTATAACGAAATGCAGATTGTGATTGCTCTATTTACATATAAATGTAAATATATTAAACATTATTTATTAAGGGAAATTAATCCGATGCCAATAATTAAAATAAAAACAATACCGATACCAATGGAAAATTAAAATCAGAGAAAAGTTTGAAAATAGCACACATAATAAAAAACTAATAAAATCTTTTTAGCCTAGGCATTCACAGGAAATTATTAATCTACTTGGAATTAGTCACAATACGAAAATAAAGTTTTAGCCACACAATTTTAAATATTTTAACAATACTTATTGAGGGAAATGAATCCAATATTAATAACTAAAAAACAACAATATCGATACAGATGAACAATTTATATAGGAGAAAAATTGAAAATTTGAATATTTGTTTACATAAAGCTTTTTCATAAAATAATTTCTAAATTTATAGACTCGGAAAAATTGACAGCGAAACAGCTTAAGAAAATTCGCTTATTAAAAATTCTGTTGAAAAGACAATCACAGTAGTGACACAGGGCAATTCATGGGAGTCTTATTTCTAAAACGATTTATTCATTATAAAGTGGAAACTGTTCACATTATTTGATTAATGAACACAGTAGTTTAGTGCGTCCCAGCAAATATTAGAAATAATAACACAATTAGATAAATGTACACTCTATATATTTATGAGTTCTATAAAGAAAAATAAAAGGTTTTGGATCCCCTATTTAGATAATACACGCTAATCGTTAGATGTTTGGAAATACTAAACAATTCGGTTAGTTAATTGTATTTTTTTGTTATTATAAATGAATATATGTATATGTTCATATGTTAGCACACAAATATGAATATATTCCTATATATCGAAATGTTAAAAATTTATCTTTTACTAAGTGGCTTGAGGTCTAAAACTCTTATAAAAATTTTTAAAATATATTTAACGATATTGAAAAAGCTTTCTAAATAAAAGGTGGATTTTCTTAATTTAATTTGAAGATTATTCCAGAAAAATTCCAACAGTGTTGCATATTTCATTAAATTTTATTGTTCTTATTCTAAATTAGGTTATTTAAATAGCCAAACTTACCCATTTTAGTTCTTTTTATCAAGTTATAGGAGTTAGCATTCTTCAAATAATTAAAATTTTGCTTTAAATTTTATTTTCAAATTTTTAGGTTATATTGCATATAAAGTTGTGTTTGTTCCTTTTAATAGCTAACGTCAAGTTAAACACATAAAAAATACTCGTTAAAACACGATTTTCTTTGTACTTTGCTTAAAAAAGTATTTGTTCAACAACTAAAACACTTATTTATAATTAATAATGCTTACTCCATTTAATCTATTTAACTTTTAACAGCAATCAATACTTAATTGTAAGATCAATTTGTTAACTTTTCTAAAATACTTAATTTACAGAACAAACGGTAATAATACCAGAATCCAAAATGGCTCACTATAAACTAAATTTAAGTTAACCTAGGCACTCACCGGAAATTGTATTTCTACTTGCAAGTAGTCACAATAAGAAACGAAACATAACAAAATGTAGATTGTAATTGTTCTATTAACATATAAATTTGTATATATTAAAGACTATTTATTAAGGGAAATTAAGCCGATATCAATAATTAAAATAAAAACAACCAATGAAAAAATAAAATCAGAGAAAAGTTAAAAATTGCACATATAATAAAAAACTAATAAAATCTTTTTACCCTTGAGTCAGCCTAGGCATTCACCGGAAATTATTAATCTACTTGGAATTAGTCACAATACGAAAATAAAGTTTTAGCTAAATGCAGATTGTGATTGATATGCTGCCATACAAATTTAAATATTTTATCACTACTTATTAAGGGAAATGAATCCAATATTAATAATTAAAAAAAAAACAATATCGATACAAACGGACAGTTTGAGAGAGAAAAATTGAAAAATATTGCGATATTTAAAAAGCGCTAAAAAATCTTTTTGTCACTTTAAATTAGTTTTTTTTTCATAAATCCTGCTTAAACGGCATATTAATTGTTTGCTTAAATTATCTTTTCGAGTAAAATAAAATTTTAGTTGACGTTTATAATAATAAATTTTAATATTTTATTATTAATAAAATTGCGATTGATAAATGAAATTAAGAAATTGTTTCTGCTGAAAAGCACATGGTGATATAGAAACCTTAAGGCGATAGTTAAATCATTAAGTAAAATTTTAGTTTTCTGTGAAATTTTCTGTGACAGTAAAATTTTGTGGTAAAATTGTGGTTTTGCGGATGAATATTGCATAAAAACCTCAGTTTTCAGTAAAATACCCATAAATTTCTTATGAAATTTTGATGCTTTAGTAAAATATTATATATTTGTTGCGTGGAAATAAATTTTAATAAACTATTGTATTGCATTGTAAAACTTTGAATAGGATGTAAAACCATACCCAAAAAAAACTTTGAATATTTGTTTACATAAAGCTTTTTCATTAAATAATTTCTAAATTTATAGACTCGGAAAAATTGACAGCCAAAGAGCTTAAGAAAGTTCGCTTATTAAAAATGCTGTTGGAAAGACAATCACAGGTCAATACATGGGAGTCTTATTTCTAGTGCGGCTTATTCACAATAGAGTGGAAACTGGTCACATCATTTGATAAACAGACACAGTAGTTTTGTGGGTGCCAGCAAATGTTAGAAATAATAACACAATTAGATAAATGCAAACTCTATGTTCATGAGTTCCATAAAGAAAAATAAAAGCTTTTGGATTTCCTATTTAGATAATATACGCTAACCGTTAGATGTTTGGAAACACTAAACAATTTGGTTAGTTAATTGTATTGTTATGTTATTTATGTTATATAAATGCATACGCATGTTCATATGTAAGCACACACATATGTGTATACTCTTGTATTTCGAAATGTTAAAATTTTATCTTTTACTAAGTGGCTTAAGACCTAAAATTCTTTTATAAAAATTTTTAAACTATTTTAAAGATATTAAAAAAGTTTTCTAAATGAAAGGTGCATTTTCTTAATTTAATTTGATGATTATTCTAGAAAAATTCCAGCAGTGTTGCATCTTTTATTAAATTTTATTTTCCTTATTATAAATTAAGTTATTTAAATCACCAAACTTACCCAAATAAATTTAGAATCCAAAAAAAAAACCTCTTACACAACGCATTAACATTAAGAAATTAGCTGTTGTTTAACTTAATTTTGTTTATTTAAGAATTTCAAAAAATGCGAAATTCTTTACGTCGTACTTTTCTTATTTAAATAGCTAAACTGATAAAACTTTTTTTAGATATTTTTTTTATATGAGATTTAAAATCTGGCAGCCTTTACTATTTTTACGTTTTATTAGAAATTGTATTTAATGCAAAATTGAATACTTTGCACATCATTTCATTATTTGTTAATAACTGACATATTAATTCTTTTTATCAAGTTAAAGGAGTTAGGACTCCTCAAATAATTAAATTTGTCTTTAGATTTTATTTTCAAATTTTTAGGTTATATTGCATATACAGTTGTGTTTGTTCCTTAAATCGCGATTTTCTTTGCACTTTGCTTAAAAAAGTATTTTTTTAATAACTAAAACACTTTTTATAATTAATAATGTTTATTCCAATTAATCTATTTAACTTTTAACAGCAATTTATACTAAATTGTAAGATCAATTTGTTAACTTTCCTAAAATACTTAATTTACAGAACAAACGGTAACAATTCTAGAATCCAAAATGGCTCACGATAAACTAAATTGTACTTAACCTAGGCACTCACATAGTCACAATAAGAAACGAAAGTTATAACGAAATGTATATTGTGATTGCTCTATTTACATATAAATTTAATTTAACATTATTTAATAAGGGAAATTAGTCCGATACCAATAATTAAAATAAAAACAATACCGATACCAACGGAAAATTTAAATCAGAAAAAAGTTTGAAAATAAAAAACGAATAAAATCTTTTTACCCTTGAGTTAGCCTAGGCATTCACCGGAAATTATTAATCTATTATTATTAATGCAGATTGTGATTGATATGCTGCCACACAAATTTAAATATTTTAACATAATATATTAAGGGAATGAATCCAATATCATTATTTAAATGGGAGAAAAATCGAAAAATACTATGATATTTTTATCATGGAAAAAATTATGCTACGTTTTACTTTTATCACTTTAGCCAGCTTTTATTTTGAAGTTAATAAATTTCTATTCGTTAAATAGAAATTAAGGGTGACCAGTAAGATTTATTAAAACTGATAACCATTATAAAAGGAAGGTTATCAATGAGTTTGCATTTTTTTGTTTGGAAAAATTTTTAATTGATAGGTAATGTTCACAGATTGTTTCCATTTGTGAAAATGTACATAATTTCAAGTATTAAATGGTTTCCATATACAACACACAAATATTTTGCAAAAGCCTACTGAGCCGTAACGGATACCCATATAAAACTTTTATAAAGTTGATAGCGCAATAACTTCATATGATCTTTATAGAAACCCTTAAATTTTTTTAGTAATTAATTTAAAGCACTAGGTCAATTTTAATAAAAAATGTTAAAAAACTTTTATTTTTTATTAATTTTTCGATATTTCGCCACACCGTTGGTTGGCATCATCAGGAAAAACAAAAATAATAATAAACAAATTGAAAAAATTTTTTGATTAACAAATCCAAAATAATCAAAAATAAAAAATAAAAGTTTTTTAACATTTTTTATTAAAATTGACCTAGTGCTTTAAATTAATTACTAAAAAATATTAAAAAAGGTCAAAAAAAAAAAAATGAAACCCTTAAATATTACAAAAACGAGTTGAAGCACCAATGCAACGTTCACTACTTGAAATTTATTGAAATTTTTCTTTAAAATATCAAAATTAATTCTTTTTAAATTAAAATTATGTTATTATTTCATGTAACGAAAACTAACAAAAAGAAGAAAACTCATTGATTATTGTGAATTTATAAAGTTGTCTAAAAAACAACAAAAGCAAGCAGTAACTGACAGCCCTAGTCAAATGACATCAAGAAAAAATAAGTAGCACACAGTAAAATGTTTAATTATTCATACATTTTAACAGAGTTATTAAGAAGTTTCAAGCAAGAGTTCAACTAAAACAAGGAATAAATTGTATCAAATAGATTTTACAGTGTTTGTAAGTGTATAGAAATTGGATTATAAGAAAAAAACCTTCCTAATAAAATTTAAAGGTATTGAATAACATTGACAATGAAATATGAAAACTACACCCACTGCTTTTAAATAAAAATTTTGAAGAAGAGAGAATACGTAAAGTAAACAACTTACAATTGTTGAAACAATAACAAATTTAAGAAAGTCGCTAGATGCTAGAAATAGATAAGCAATAAATATATTGGGGAAAAAATGTTATATGATTACTTGATGTTGAAAAAACCTAAATAAAAAAGAACATCAACAAACACAACAACAATAATTATTTCTATTTCTAAACAATAGAAAGTGATTATTCAAGTGTTGAAAGAAAAAGTCTAAATTCACATACAATATTTATCATTTATTTTTATAGAAGAACTCAAGCAAAACCATGACGTCTTTGGGGGGAGCAACTATACCAACCATATCAGCCGCTGTTTCCACCTCAAGCTTATCAATAATGTCATCACAAAATAATTCCAATGATGCCTTACATTCTAATAATGGAAAGCAACAGCAACGTTTAACCACAAAACAAATTATACAACAAAAATTAAAAGAGAACGAAAATGTTTTATCGGTAATAATTGTATAATTTTATTTGTTTACATATTTTTTATATTATTGATTATATTGCTTTTTGTTATTCTGTGTGTGTTTTAGATTTTTGAAGCATATCAAATTGTAGGCCAACAACATATAAGCCGTTTACTAAGCTTAGTGGTGTCTATTTCTGGTGGTACATATGCGGTTTTTTCTATGACCGCCACTCGTTCACCTGCTAGAAATGCTTCTGATATTACAATTGACAAGGTTTTTCCGTTAAATGAAACATTTCAAATTGGTTATGGTAAGAGAAAATATTTGTTTACATTTTATAACAAAAAAATTCCCAAATTTGTTAAACAATGTCTTAATGAAGATATCTGTCTATATGTCTCATAAATTGCTTTCATACTCGTATATATCTGTAATAATGTGACATCATTCAAAAATATTAAATTGTTTGAATATTTTTTAAGAAATTTGAGATATTTTTCTAAAAACTTATTTTGAATACTTCTCTTCCAATAATTTTCTTCAGCTAACTCTCAAATAATTTGAAAAAATCTATTCAAGTTTAATAACCACAAAGCTAGGAATGTCACAGTATTTTTTTTCTATTTACTTTTTGGCTCTGTTACGGAAAGTAACCAATGCTCAGTTGCTTTGCGAACGGGCTACTCCACTGAAGTTAAAACTACCATTACCTACAGCAACTTTTGCCAGTTGCTACAAAGTTATCGATGATCTTTATTTTGAGATTTTAGCAACTAAAGTACTTGTAAACAATTTAATTAAAAATAGTAAGTCAAACGATTTTTTAAAGAAAAAAATGGACAAATTGCTGTTCACTATGAGCAACTGTTTATGCTTAAGATAACTTTTATTAATCAATTAATACAGTACAAACAAGGTCCTAGTGGCCTTAGTGATGCAATTATAGCCACTGTACGTCAAAGTGTTGAGACGGCTTACCAATTGGATATCACTAGAGGCTCTTTGCGCAACATTTTACATAAAGATCTTTATCTTCACGCATATAAAGTTCAACTCATTCAAGAATTAAAACCGAACGACCATTATTTGCGTCAAACGTTTGTGATTGGGCTGTTTGAAAAACTGAATGAAACCAAAGAATTTTTCAACAAAATCATATTTAGTGAAGAGGCTCATTTTCAATTAGGCGGTTATATACACAAATAAAATTGTCACATATGAGGATCACATTATCCATAAACAATTTTCGATAAACCACTACATCTTAATTAAGTGACCATATTTTTTATCGAAAATGAGCATGGAGATGGAGACCGCACTATCAGACCGTGATAAACAATTTTTGAGGCCACAATTGGCTAACATTGATATCAGTGACCATTTGTTTCAGGAAGACGGCGGCACAAGCCACACAGCCAGCCAAACAATTCATTTATTGCAGGAAAAACTTCGCGGTCGCGATTTGGCGATGTCAATTGGTCACCTCATTCTTATGATTTAACACCGCTGAATTATTTTCTCTGGGGCCAATGCAAAGATCGGGCTTATGTTAACAACCCACAAACAATTGAAAGTCTGAAAGATGATATTTGGCACTGAATTGATAAGATAAGCGAAGCCTTGTTGGAAAATCTGCTTTAAAATTTTGTGGGAAGAGCAGACATCTGCCTATGTGTGGACATTTGCCCGACATTATATTCCATTATTATTTCTCATATTTCTACTTTAAATTGACATCAATAAAACTGAAGTTGTCGAAAAAGTGCGTGTTTTAAGCCAATTTTCGTCGTCACCTTAAATTTCCCTTTAAACAAATAATCTATAAAAAATAAAATTATTATCTTTTAAACTCACTTCCTTATTCATTTAAAATTCTACACAGCCACCTACAAATTACGGTTGCCGGTAGATTCCCTATTTTATAACTCTAAACTTTGGTTACTTTCGATAAGAGAGCCATTAGTTTAATATTGTCGGGAAATATGAATTTCAGGTTTTTTGTGGTAACATCGATTTTAAAGAAATTAACATAGCTCGGCTCTTGTAGCAGAATTCAAAGCGATTCTAAATTTTACAATTTAATTTCTTGCACATCTTACATTAGTTTCGGTTGCCTTTTTTTAATATATAGTTAATGGAATATAAAAATCGACGAAACACTCTAAATAATAGATTTGAAAAAACATTTTTTTTAATAGAAAACAAACTAAATTTACTATCTGGGTTTTTTTATTAGCTGTGAGCAAGAATTTTTTATAATATTGAGAAACTGCAGTTTGCTTCCTCTTAAAGATGTCTCATATTATCCTTTCAGATAAAAAAGGTTCTATTTCTCAGCTGCAATTTTCTTTGCGAAACGCCGACGAAGCACCCTCAAAATACTTCTACTATCCCATAATAACCGATGAAGAAGCTACAGATTTTGAAACATTTCAAGCTCAAATAATCTCAGCTAAAATGTCTATGATCCATACAACGAATGAAATGAATGCATTGAGTTTTGCATGGGTAAATGATTATCGGCAGATAGGCGAGGTTAAGCAAGAAATGAAGCGTAGAGAAAATGAATACATAAAATATAAAGATTTTACGTAAGCTGTTAGCATTCATTTTATTTTTAATTAAACAAAATTTTTAACACAGAGTAATTTCGATATTTTAGAATTTATTGTGCAACTTTTAATGTTAATAATAAATCATACTGTGACTCACCTTTACATTTATGGTTGGCTGCTAGTGAACAGCCACCAGATATCTATGCGATTGCCTTACAGGAATTGGATACATCAGCAAAGGCAATAACATTTAGTGAAAATCGTCCCGATGCTTTATGGATGTAATTTTAATCATTAATAATCTTAATTTTACAGCAGAACCTAAAATTTTATTTAATTTTTAGTAACAAAATGCTGGAAAGTACCCATGACAAGGGCGAATATGAAGAATTAATCTCTGTACGTTTGGTGGGCATGATGTTAACTATTATTGTTAAACGCCAGATACGTTCATCTATAACACGTTACAATGTCAAATCAATTGCTCGTGGCATTCTAAATGCTTTGGGTAATAAGGGTGGTGTGGCTGTAAGCCTTCAATTAAATGAAGCACATTTATGTTTTGTTAACTCTCATTTGGCTGCTCATATGGGGTTTGTTGAAGCTCGCAATGAAGATTATGCAGGTATTGTTAAAGGTTTAGTCTTTGACGATGAACTAAGGAGGACTATAAATGATCATGAGTAAGATTTTTAAAATATATAAATGTTTATATAAAATGTTAAATTCAATTTTATAAAAACAAGATATTTTCATTACTTTAAAAAATAGAATCTTGTTTACTGTGCTTTATCATCATCATTATTTTTCTATAGACAAACTTGATCCATCATAATTTTTCTACAGAAAATTTCATGTCATAATTTTCTACAGAATGCTATCAAATCATGATTTTTCTACAGGAAATTTTCATTAGTCTTAATTTTTGTATAAAAATTTTTCATCAGTTATAATTTTTCTATAGAAAATTTCCATCAGTTATAATTTTTTTATAAAAAATTTCCATTGACAATTTTTATCAGTTATAAATTTTCTATAGGCAATTCTCATCAGTTGTAAATTTTCTATAGACAATTTTTATGAGTTATAAATTTTCTGTAGACAAAGTTTTCATCAGTTATAAATTTTCTATAGACAATTTTCATCAGTTATAAATTTTCTATAGACAAAATTTTCATCAGTTATAAATTTTCTATAGACAATTTTCATCAGTTATAAATTTCCTATAGAAAATTTTCATCAGTTATAAATTTTCTATAGACAATTTTCATCAGTTATAAATTTTCTATAGACAATTTTCATCAGTTATGAATTTTCTATAAACAATTTTCATCAGTTATAAATTTTCTATTGACAATTTTTATCAGTTATACATTTTTTATAGACAATTTTCATCAGTTATAAATTTTCTATAGACAATTTTCATCAGTTATAAATTTAAAATTTTCTGTAGAAATTTTTCATCAGTTATAAATTTTCTATAGACAATTTTCATCAGTTATAAATTTAAAATTTTTTATAGAAATTTTTCATCAGTTATAATTGTTCTATAGAAAATTTTCATCAGTTATAATTGTTCTATAGAAAATTTTCATCAGTTATAATTGTTCTATAGAAAATTTTCATCAGTTATAATTGTTCTATAAAAAATTTTCATCAGTTATAATTGTTCTATAGAAAATTTTCATCAGTTATAATTGATCTATAGAAAATTTTCGTCAGTTATAATTGTTCTATAGAAAATTTTCATCATAATTTTTTTATCGAAAATTTTCATGTCATAATAATTACGGAAAATTTTTATCATTATATTTTAATAAATATGTTTTTTCTTTTTTAAGATCTTTTTTTATATATATTTTTCTCTTTTCAATATTTCGCTTTCCTTTGGAAAGCTTCTTCAGGAAAAAATTTTTTATATATCATTATATTTTTTATAACCAATTTTATCGGTAGAATATTAATATGATAACGGCAAAACTGAATGAGTTCGCATTAAAAATATATTTGATCGAACATATTAATACAAATCTAACAGTAGGGTATCGAAAATTATAAATCTTTCGACAGCATAGCATTTGGTAAAAAGGAGAAACTAAACTGAAACGAAAACAAAATTTCTTCAACCGAATCAAGAAAGACCAAAAATATCCAAATATTCGAACGTTTTAAATTTTATGTTGTAAAAAATCAATCATTTCAATACAAATTTAAGACTATGATTAAAACAGCAAATCGAAAGCTTTAAATAATTTATATTCCAAATTTATATTAAAGAATTAAGTTTAATTTAAATTTATTTTTTTTTCCTTAATTTCAAAACAATTCACTTTAATAAATTATCTCTTCCAGTCACATTTTTTGGATTGGTGACTTAAACTATCGCATCGAGGAACCACCTGGCCTACAATTGCCCATGTCACGTTCAGCCCACAATGCTATTGAAATGCTTTTACCCTACGATCAGCTGCGTCAGGAGATGCGTAAAGGCAATTGCTTTGAGGGCTACACTGAGGGTCCCATTAACTTTCGCCCTACTTACAAATATGATCCGGGAACTGATAACTTCGATAGCAGTGAAAAACAGAGAGCACCGGCCTACTGTGATCGCATACTCTGGAAAGGGTCACGCATACAACAATTAGCCTATGATAGCGTTATGGATATTAGACAAAGTGATCATAAACCGGTTTATGCTGTATTTCGGGTTAGTATTAAGACACGTGATGACCATCGATACAAAAAAGTGCACGAGGAAGTATTAAAGCTGTTGGATAAGCGAGAAAATGAGAGCCAACCTCAGATTAGTGTAGAGAAGACGATAATAGATTTTGGTATGGTTAGATTTAATGAGCCGGCTGTTAGTGATTTTACAGTATCAAATGCCTGTCCCATACCAGTTGATTTTGAATTTAAACGTAAAGATCCACCCCTCAATGATATATGTGAGAAGTGGTTGAGGGTGGAGCCAAGAGCAGAAAGTTTAATGATCGGTATGTTTGCATTATCAGAAATAATTGTTTGTTTTACTTAAAATTGATGCGCATCCTAGATTCGACAAAAAGTATACGTGTGAAACTAATGGCCAATGCTGATTCCATTACCAGTTTGCTGCATAAAATACGCACAACTGGCAACTGGAAATTTGATTTTGATATTTTAATATTACAAGTGAAAAATGGTCCCCATATTTTCATAACTGTAACTGGTGAATATAAACCCAGCTGCTTTGGTTTATCCATGGAAACTTTATGCCGTACAGATCGGCCTTTGTGTGAATATAATCAGCAGCAAATTAAGGAACTTGTGAGTGCTTGTTTTTTACTTGTAAAAGTTTTTCAAATTTAATACATTGAATTTTTGCAGATGAATGATCATTCTCCAGAGTTTCGCGTCACGATGCCTAGAGAATTCTTTCTATTAATCGACTATTTGCATAAGCAAGGATGTAAAGTTGAGGGAGCCTTTTCATTGAGTTCTTTAGAATTTAAAAGTGCCAAGGATGTTAAGTTTAATTGTATCAGAGATTGGTTGGACACTTGGTCTACTAGTGAATTTCGTAAGTTTAATGCGAATTAACAATTTAAAATTTCGTCCATTTAGCTGAATTTTTTTTTAGCTGGCACCCCTAGTGCTGCGGCTGAAGCTTTACTTATGCTTCTCAATTTGCCAGAGAAGCCTTTACTCGATCCCTATGTGGAAGATCTTTTGAAAACCAATACCACGGCAGAAGCCATGGAAGTGGTAGCCCAACTGAGTTCACCCAAACGAAATGTTTTTGTGCATTTATGCATGTTCTTGAGAGAAGGCATAGAACGCAAATACTACAATCCCATGCATGTTGGTAAGTGATTACATATGATTAAAAAACTATGTTTAGAATAAGTAATTAAAATTGATTTTCGTAGCCACTATATTTGGCCGCGTTTTATTGCGCAGCACTATTAAATCTTTGGACTATTATCGTGATACACGGTGTCGTGAATTTATCCAACGTTTTGTTACTACGGGCGGTGAAATGGGCACATTGTCTTCATCAGTGTCCTCCACCTCCAGCTCAACATCAGCAACTGCAGCTATTGCTAATCCAGCAAAAATACCAACGAATGCTGCTTCATCTATACATTCTGATTCGCCTTCCGTCTCTGCTTCAAAAAGTAATATTGTGGAAATGACTTAATTTTTTTTCGAACATTTCTTTAAGGTTTTCGTTAAATATTTTGTTTTCGCTCTTTTTGTTTTCGTTTTTTATTTTCAAAATTATTTTTTTATATATTTTTAAGATTTAATTTTTAAGCTGAGCATTTTGAAAATGTTTTGATTTTACAGTTTTAAGTTTAATTGTAAATAGATAGATCAGATTTATTTTCTATTCCGTTTTTCATATCATAAAATTAATTTCTGCTTCTTTTTCTTCTTATATTCTTTTAAGTTAAGCTGCTTTTTATAACATCTCTGTTTAATTGCTAATCTGAAACTGTTTTCAAAATATTGCTATTGCAGAGTTCTTTCTAATAGTCACAGTTCAAAATGGTTTTTTTTATGATAAAAAGATTTCAATTTAAGTTAAAGAATTAAATTTAAAAAATTAAGAACTATTTAAGGTTTTATAGAATAATATTTGTCATTTTAAAAAATAATTTGAGTAAAATTTTGCTTTAAATTAATTATTTTTGATGGGAGTTCTAAAACTAAATCTATATTTAGTTATTTAAAATTAAAAATCAACATTTAGAAATTTCTATAACAAACTGAATAATTTCATTTTAAATAAAATAAATTGAAATTATTTTATAATTGTTGATGTTTGCAATTTTATATTCGAATTTTTAAAACGTTTGAAGTAAAACTGTATAGAGTTCAAAATTCCTGATTATTTTTAATCTAATTTTAAACTTAAAACTGTAAAATATTTTCGATTTATATCGCTAGTACAATTTATTGCATAGATTTTTACCCTTTTCTTTTTAAATTAACTACAACGCAATATTAAATGTCAATAAATATTGAAAAAACATTTTGACTCGAAATATTTAAGTTGTTGTTTGTGTTAATTATTAACTAATTTATTATTGTCTTAATTAGTTATTTTTATTATCGCCTTAAGTTTTTGTTTCCATTACAACGAGTACTATTTTATTTATTTAAGAGTTATAAACGTATTTCGGTTTTCATTCTTTAAATGTTTGTGTTAAACAAATTAAACGATAAAAAATATTTATTGATATAAAATTGATTGTGAATTCTAAAAATTGTTAATGTCGCTGTTCTTTTGTGAGGTGCCTGAAAGGTGTCGTTGTATTTAACTGTATTTAAAAAAAATTACATTATATTTGTTAAAAAAATTATTAGCAATTGTTCGTTTTATGTAAAAATAAGGCATTTAATATAAGATTTCTAGATTTATATCAATTGCTTTCATAACTTAATTATACAAAATATACATATAAAATATTTGATCAATAAGTAAAATGCCTTTTCATTATTTTTTTTACATGAATCAAAAGAATGAATTAAATTTTTTTTAATGCAGTTCCACAGTCAACTCATATTTATATGAGTGGGCAAATTTGAAGTTTGGAAGTAAATTTGCTAAAAACACGCACGTTTTTTAGTTACTTCAGTTTTGTTGATACCAGTATAAAGTAGATATATGAAAATAATCATAGATATGGGAATAATAATAAGCTTCATCTGCTCAAGATGATAACTTGCTCGCAAAGTTATCTTATCCGGGATATGATGCAGTGCCTACAAACAGAATTGACTCACCAATAACTAATCACTGTCAAAGTCACAATCACAATTTGTTATTATTAAGGACAAAAAAAAACACTAATTATTTTCTACTGCCATTGAAATCAGTTTTATTGTAAGGCCAACGAAAAAACCATGTTGCTGTATAGCTATTGTTCCAATCAACGATCTTAGGCGTGCGCAGCGTTGTAGAACAGTGCTTTAAAAATATTGTTCTACCGCGCCATCTAGTGGCGATTTACAGAAAAATTGATAGTGTTACGTTTATACCTTTTATAAACGTTTTGTTGTAGGTTCTTTATTGCAAAATAAATAATACCAGATTTTAGAGTTTTTAAATTAATTACAAGTTTCTTTACTTAAACTATACACAAAGTTGACGTTACAAAACAATCTACTTAAGGTGTACGTCTGTACTTCACGAGGATTATCTTTTAACTAACTAACTAGCCACTCAGACGCTGCCCTTTTATATTTGTCCACTAGAGGTTTAGAAAAATTAAGAATCTTCTACTACCTTTGTATCACATTTTGTTATTGTTATGTATAGGCGCCTATATGTCTGTGTGTATTTTTGTTTTTATGGTAATAAAGTTTCTTTTTGGAATTTATTTTAAGGTAGTTGTTGTTGTCTTGTGTACTTCAGTTTTCTTAGAAAAGTATGCAGTTAGTAAACAGCATACCCAGTTGTTTATTTTATTACTTAACTATTTTCTTCTAAAACTTAAGCAAGACGCATCCGTAACAATAGTATAAAAATCTTTTCTATAAATTATATACATTTTATTTTCATTATAAATATTACGCCACCCCTTTGGGTGGCATCTTTACAAAAAGTAAGGAAAATGTAAAAATAATTTGTTGATTTTTATATAAAGCCCTTGCGCTTGAAGAAACTATTTATAAAGAAGTATTATTTATGGAACAACACAAAACTATTCTTTTTAAATTTTTAAAAATTTTCTACCTTTTTATTTGCGCCTTAAATGTTTCAAAGTTTTCAAGTTTCTTACTTTATGCTCCAAATATTCTTCAGAGATTTCTTTGTACACAAACAAACGTTCATTGCCATTTACACTTGCAAATTTTCTTTAAACAAAACACTTGGCTATAATTTTCATCAAATCGTTAAGCTAATTTTCACTTTTCTAAATTGTATCAAACTTAAAGAAATGCACTGAATACACCATCAAACACAAAGTATAATGACGTCTTTTATGTTATAAAAGGAGCAAGTAAAACTCAAGAAGCATATTAACACTTAAGGGACTATTGCCAAGTTTTGTGTGCATACAGTGTTGTAACAAAAGAAAGCAATATATTTGAATATACTTAAATATGTTTAAAAACAAAAATTAAATATTCTATAAAAAAATTTCAAAATTTCTGATTTTTCTACACAAAAAAGAAATTAGTAAAAATTGTTTAATAAAACAATTTTGTTAGTCATAATTTTTTAAGAAAATAAATAATATTTTTTATCATTCGTAATTCTGCTACAAAATATATTCATCAGTCACATTTTTCTTGAAAAAAAATTCATTAGTCTAAATTATTGCACAAAAACAAAAACATGAGGGCACTCAAATTTTTGGTCTAAAAAATATTTTTTCTTTAAGTAAATTTTAAATTTTGTTATGAAGTTGCTTAGCTGAACTTATAAAAAGATAAAATAATATCACTAAAAAAGTTAATGAAATGACCTATTGTGTCTATTTATAAATTAAAATAATCCTAGGAAATCTTACGAAGACAAAAGAACAACAACATGCTAAATAAACAATCAAAAAATAAAAACTAACAGAAAACAAGAAGGCAAACAGCCAAACAAACGCCTACACTATAATGATAACAACAACCATATGTGATGAAGTTATTATGGAGATTTTGAATGAATACTAGAATTGCTTCAAAGAGAATATATAAATTTACCCACCCTCTTGGGCAATAAAACAGTTGAATTGCGAATATCGACAATTAAAGACAGAACTGTGAAAAAGCAAGGACAATAAAGCAGCTTGTAGGTTACAGTGGTAAAGTTACCATCATGTATAGCTGTGTGTGTAAAAGTAAATAACTCGTCTAAATAACATAACAATATTTTTACGAAGATGCTTAGTTTAAGTTTCAAAAGAAAATAACAAACAAATGACATACTATGTCTTCTAAGAAATTTTATATATACAAGACAACCCCAACATGCTTTGTAACGGTGAAAGTCGTTACACCTCGTTTTCACCTACACGAGATCACCACTTTATTCATACTTTTCTTAATTTTAAAATGGATTATTATTATTATTACTTATTGTTATTATTTTTATTATTAGTATTATTACACATTGTTGAATTCACTCTTGATGTTAAGATTTATTTGAATTATTATATTACACTATAAGATTTGAATTAACGGTCGGGAACGTCAGAACGCCATCTGTGAGTCAGAAACAACAAGATCATCGATGCAGTCAGCTGTTATGCAGATTAAAACTCACCGCTGATAGTTGTCATTTCAACTATGATGGATATTATGTGTGTGTGTATGTGAATGTGTGTACCCACGCACAGGTACATAAGGCGGAACATTTTATTAAACGGGAATCAATTAGCAAGAAGATCGCCTGCAAATAAGAAGTCTTTTGGACAGGAATTTAATATTCCGCAAAAACTTTTTGCCCGCAGACAGCCCGCCTGCCGGTAAGAGATTTGTTGGGCAGGAATTTAATATTCCGCAATAATCTCTTATCGACAGTACGGCTACAAGTGGTGGAAGTTTATCTTCTCCGGGGATTGGCTTGATCGCGCGACTGATACTGTTGCGGAGTTTAATATTCCCGCAGGATCATTTCACCCGGCCAAGAACTCCCCGCGATCGCTGCCGCGAAGCATAGTGCTTAGTTTACCGCCGTGGCCACCCGTGCCGCTGCCGCCTATTACGCAGCCATCCTCAGTCCTGCCGCCTGTACCGCTGCCGTCCCCCCGGGGCACATGACAGTCTTTTTGGAACCTACTATTCCATTTAGACTGGTGTCTTGCGTGGTAAAAGGGAGCCCAGGCCCCTCAAAGGCTAGTAGGAGTCACCTGGACAATCCACATATTTCCACGGGAATCAGTACGCTCGCAGAGTACACTATTTGATGTGCTCTGACTGGTTATTGAGGTTGGCCCCTATATGGGAGTATCGTGGTGGTTGTGGTTTCGGACCCTCGTGAGATTTTGTGGGTCGGATCATTCAAATTAACGCAATAAATGGTTCAGGTCCAGTGAGTGTGAATGCCGTCGTGTTCTTGATAAAAAAGAGCTTCATGCGTTCTGGACCAGGAGTTGGAAAGTCTCCAACTCTTTAGCAATTAGTGAAGGCTGCGGCCTACTTTGGGCTTTCGAAATTGCTACTAGAAGTGACCAGAGGATATACGTATTCGATGGCCTTCTAGGGCGTGGTTGATGTTCAATCAACCAAGTGGTTTGACCACCATCTGATTATGACTATATAGTCGGTGCAGATGTAAATCAAATCACGCACTGTACCGCTGCCGCCAGTACCCATACCAGGTCTTGCCGCCAGTGCCGCTGCCGCCTTTACCGCTGCCGCTAGTACCGCTGCCGCTAGTACAGCTGCCGCCTGTACCTCTGCAGCCAGTACCATTACCAGGTCCTGCCGCCAGTGCCGCTGCCGCCTGTACCGCTGCTGCCATCACCGCTGCCGCCAGTACCGCTACCAGGTCCTGCCGCCAGTGCCGCTGCCGCCTTTACCGCTGCCGCCTGTAATGCTGCCACCTGTACCTCTGCCGCCGGTACCATTACCAGGTCCTGCTGCCAGTGCCGTTGCCGCCTGTACCGCTGCTGCCAGTACCATTCTAGGTCCTGCCGCCAGTGCCGCTGCCGCCTGTACCGCTGCCGCTTTAACCGCTGCCGCTTTAACCGCTGCCGCTTGTACCGCTGCCGCCTGTATCGCTACCGTCTGTATGACTGCTGGTGTTCCTACCGCTGCCCATCGCCTCAGCGAGTTGACTCCTCGTTCTTCGGCAACGATTCCCGACCGTCCACTACCAACTAGCCACCTTGTAAAAATTAGCTAATAAATAAACTTGGTGATAAGTTTTATTAAACATTGAGTGTCATTCCTTCAATGGTAATAAACAATTACAAATTTGCAACGACCCTGGCCTCCTTATACGAAATTCCGCGAAATAACTTAAACAACAGAAATAAAAAAAAACTAACCTACACTGAATGATAATAACAACAGCAATATGTATTGAAGTTAAAGTAGAATATTCTTGTATATTTATATATATATATATATATATATATATATATATATATATATATATATATATATATATATATATATATATATATATATATATATATAAGTAACACATGCTGGACAAATGAATGAATTCAAGTTGAAACGTCGTTAAGTAAAGAATAAAAATAAAATACCATCGTGTTTATTTTGTATGTATTGATATAAAATAATAAAAATAAAAAATAAATCGATGTTTTATTGAAATTTTAAAAGAAAATAAAGTAAATGAAATGTGACCTATTGTGTACTTTACAAACTTCGTACTTGTCTAAGAAATCTTATGCGAACAAGAAAACAGCAACATGGGTATAAGAAATTCCACGAAATAAGCCAAACAACAGAACACAAAACCAATAGCCAAAGAAGGGCCTACACTGGATGATAGCAACAACAATATGGGATGATGTTAAAATAGAATATTCTTGTTTATGCGAATATTCTACTCGCTGGCAATAGAGAGGCATTAAAGTTGAAACATTGTTGAGTAAAAGACCAGAAAATAATAAAGCATCTTTTAGGCGTTACAGAGGTGAAGTTACCATAGTATTTATTTTGTATATATTTAAAATGAATAAATCGTGTAATTTGATTCAAAAACTATAGATTGTTGTAATATTATTTTGCAGTAAAAGAACGCAATACAACAAAACGTGTATTAAAGTAATAAACGCAATATTATCTTTATAAATGAACTTCTCGCAAATTTGTACTTTTCATTTAAACATTTTTTACTTTCTAGTGAACTTTCGATTTTTTACCAAATTTCATTAGAGTTAAATAATTACTCGTTAGTTAGTAAATTTCAATGATTTAATCGCACGCCTGTGAAACTTTTAAGAATTCCTGATTCTTAAATTATGTTCTGAAGTTAAGTTAAACATTTATTTGATGATGAGCTTTAGAATTGTAATAATTAAAAATCTTTTAGGTCTTAAAGATTATTGACTAAGTGAGAATTATATTCATTATATAAATCTAAATTGTAAACAATAAATTTACAAATAATGTAAACAAATAAGAATAAATTTCAAATTTAAATAATAATTAATATTTTTTTACACATCACTGCACATTTGAATATACATGCGTGTGTAATTCTAACTGTAAATTTGTTGTATTTACTTTTCATTTTTAAAATTCAAAAAGTGGAATATTTGAAATTTCTAATTTGAAACGTATTATTAATTTACATTAGCTACAAAGAGTGCGTTAATGACTTTAGATGGGTTAAAGTGTAAGAAATTTATTATATTTTTTATATCATTATAATGTTAAAAATATATATTCACTTCACAGAATGCTTTCGTAGTTACCAGTCCGCAGGAATTTTTACTTTTTTGCTTTGGATTTCGTTCGTTTTTAATATTTCCAAATATTTGTTTAATTATTTTTGCTGTTTTAAATGTTATAAATAAAAAAATAGTGCGGTATGATTTTAGGCGTTATTTAAACAGGAGTGTTGTCAACATGCATGGATGGATACTTTGCACTATTGGCCCAACATATTGTTACTTTTATTCATTTTAATAAACGTTTTGTTATTTTGAGTTCTTTTATTGCAAAATAATAACACAGTATTTTTGAGTTTTAAATTAAGTTAAACGATTAATTTACTTATTACTCACAAATTAACACGATGGTAACTTAGTTGTTTTTACACACTAATGACTCATAAAATCTTTAAACTCAATTTACTCGTAAACTAAGCGTCCTTGAGCTTAAATAACAAAATCCTGTTATCACCTAATAATATTTGAAAAATGGATTTTTTAGGCTCAAATATAAAGTTTTTTTAAATGAAAATCGTTAAACTTAATTTACTCGTAAACTGTTTCCCGTTATATTTCATACAAAAAACTCAATTTCTAGGTCGATGTAAAGTTTTTTAGAAAAAATTTGACGAATAAAACTTTTTAATAGAACACTATAACTTTTAGGGAATAATAATGACTGATGAAATTTTGTTATGGAAAAGTTATGGCAAATGATAATTTTTTGGAAAAATTACGACTGACGAGAATTTTTATTCTAAAATTTTGACTGATGGAATTTCTTTATAGAAAATTTATGACTAATTTTTTTTTGGAAGACTGACTGAATAAATTTTTAACAGAAAAACTATGACTAAAGAATTTCTTTTAGACGTAAATTATGATTAATAAAATAGAAATTTAGAAAACTTACAATTGACGAAATTTTTTATTATAAAATTTTGACTGATAGAATCTCTTAGAAAATGTATGAATAAAGAAATTTTATTTTTGCACAATTATGACATGAAATTTTTAAAAGAAAAACAATGACTAATGAAATTCTTTTATAGAAAAATCATGACTGATAAAATTGTTCTTTGGAAAACCTACAAAAATTTTTTAAAAAGCAAATTAGCACTGCTGAAATTTTTATATAAAGAAATAAAATAATCATGACTAAAGAAATTGTTTTAAAGAAAAGTTATAACTAATAAAATTGTTTTTTAAGAAAATTATAAAAGTAAAAATATTAATAAAAAACTAATATCGATGATATCTTCATAGAGAATATATGATTGAAAAAATTAAAAAAAAAGTAATTGAAAAAATTTTTCTTCAGATAAATCATGACATGAGGTTGTGACTGTGACAATTTTTTAGAAAATTTATGATTGATAAAATATTTTTAAAAAACTATGACTCTTGAAATTTTTCATAGTAAAATTAGGGCTGATGAAATAATATTTTTCTTTGGAAAAATTACTTTTTTTGAAAAATTAAGGAATACTAAAACAATTTTTCGAAAGAATGACGACTGAAGAAAATTTTTTACAAAATTTAAAACTGAAAAACATGACTGATGAAATAATTTTATTAAAATTTTATGACTGATGAAACTTTTATTATTAAAATAAAATGACTGATGAAATTTTTATATTAAATTTTCATTATTAAAGAATTAAGCACCAGTATAATTGAGTGTAATATGTTGCACTGACTAAAAACTATGACTGATGAAATTTTTTGACTTAAAAAATTATGATTGATGAAACTTTTTTATTATAAAATTATGACTGTTGAAATATTTTTTTAAAAAAATGTGACAGATGGAAATTTTTTATTAAAAAAAATGAAATTTTTTATTAAAATTTTATGGCTGTTGAATTTTTTTTTTAGGAAATTATGACTGATGAAATTTTTTTATAGACACCAAAATTGAATTCCGTTTTTTGAGGGTCCTATAGGAGCTAAATTATATATAATATATACTCATTTAGTAGGTGTAGTTTCAAATATGTAACGATTAATAAATGATGCAGTTGAGGTTTAGTTGCTTTTTTAAGCTTTGACAACATTTTTATTTTTCTTTTCCCTCAAAATGTGCCCCCGGGGGCAGATTGATATGTTTTGACGGAATCTCACCGTCATTACATGTGTCACCGGTGATAAAAGGGAGCCCAGTCTCTTTCAAGCCTAGCAGGAGCCAACTGGATAATTCCACTATAATTCCACGGATATCAGTAAAGCCCCAGAGTTCGGCTGTTTGTCTTTTTAGCCTTTTAGCTGTTCTCTGACTGATTATTGAGGTTGGCCCTTTGGAAGTATCGTGGTGGTTGTGGTTTCGAGGCCCTCGTTTGAGTTGTGTGGGTCCGATCATTCACAATGAACACAATGAATGGTCCAGGTCCAGTAAGCATGATTGCGATTGTGTTCTTAAATTTTATTAAGGTTCATGCGTTGTGGATTAGGAGTTGGATAGTCTCCAACTCCAACAAGTAGTGAAGGCTGCGGCCAGCTCCGGGCTTTTGAAGTTGCAACTTACAGAGACTAGAGGATATACGTATCTGAAGGCCTTCAAGGGCGAGGATGACGCTACATTTCATCCACAGTGGTATGATCCACCGACAGGTTACGGCTTACACAGGTAGGTACAGACGTAAATCTTATAACGCACGTATGAAAGAACCTAAGTAAAGGCCGCAGAAAGCATCTAATTTAACTTGATTATCGCATTTTTATTCAATAAGATGATTACGGTTGATCTTATGAATTACGGTGGATGTTTAGTAGACTACATTTTATGGATACTGGGTCTATGGGTGGGGACCAATGAAATAAGGGCAAGCACCGGTATCACTTAATGCAAAATGATGCGCTTCTTTTTTTCAGTTTCTTTTGTGGTTGATATTTTTAATAAGCTCGGGTACCCAAGCAGTTTATAATGCGTGGCGAACAAGCCTCTAAATAGACAATTAAATATTCTAAGTATCAACACTTTAACAAAATATTATTATATAAAAAACATATTTCAACAAAAAAACTTATATTTTGGGATATTATCCCAAAACAATTCCATTAGTGGAGGGTATACAGATTCAACACAGTTGCACAGCACTCTTAAATCTATTTTTACGGCATTTTTTTTATTAAATGAAGCTTTATATATGTATAACTTTGATTTATTATCCTACTTCCTTCAAACTGTTTTCTTAACTCCTTTAATAGGTGTAAAGAAATCGTTGCACTTAAAAAAGATTTCATAGACAAACTTGAGGTAAAACTTTGTCATCATTGTTGTTGTTTTTATTTTCGTCGTAGACTTCATCGCTGTTCTTGTTGTTTTTTTTTCCTATGCACTATCTTAAAGTCAATTTAAAGTTTTTCCTCAGAAGTCTTTATAAAAATAGACTTAAATTTCAATAAATTCGTTTACCTGATGCAAACATTGAGGTAGAGACTCAGACTCGTACGTTAACTCATGTTAAAGGCAATAAGCACAATGACGATGAATCTTTGTAAATATGTTTATTTATATAATGTATATAGTAGAATATATGTACATAAATCAAGTTAACAAATACTGTTATATGCACACGTTAAAAGTAAATACTAGCGTACGCAGTAGTCTCTTCTTTACACGGTTATACCAGTAAGTGCAAAAAGTCATTTCATTAAATATTCTGTATTTGAATTAATCAAGTCGATTAAGGATTTCCGATTAAGTTTACCACAAATTTGCTAGACTACCAATTTTGTATTTTCAAACCTTGTTCCTGTAATAGAATTCTCATTTTGTTCTTATAAGTTTTAATACGTATGACTAATATTTAGAGTGTGACAGAATGAAAAAATAAGTAGAAGCAAGAGAGAGAGAGAAAGAGATAGAGAGAGAAAGAAAGAGAGAGAAAGAGGGGGACACAGAGAGGGAGACAGAGAGAGAGAGAAAGAAAGAGAGAGAGAGAAAGGGAGACAGAGAGAGAGAAATATTTTTTATTAATAACATAAAAGTGAACACAGGTTTCAGAATATTGTCCATTTGAAAAACAAATTTTATATTTTATTTTGGGTTTAAACATCAGAGAGTCTTCAGTAATTCATCCGCAATAGTTGGCCAATGGGAAATTAATTTTCAAATTAAAGTGATGCTTTGATTTCAGGCCACTGAAGGGTTAGGGTACTTAAGGACTTTGGATCACTTTAATAAACAAGAAAATTATGCAAAATAATTGTTGCAGTCCGTTAGATCTTTAAATTGCAAAATATAAATAAAATTGGATTAAATACGTCACTTTAGTTGTATTAATAATTACTCCCGTGCTCTAGAGTAGGCAGAGTTGGGAACTTCACTTCCAGCTGGGGCCAATCTGTAAGGGAGATTTCTGTATTTACAATTTCTCGGTTAGAACAATTATAATTGGGGAAGTTGGAATAATATTTGTGATTAATTTCTTTTCCTTGTTGTGGAATATGTGGAAACCTTAATTCTCACCTTTTTCCTCGATGATTTTAAATAAATGACCAGCAGGTTTAGATATAAATTTCTTCTTTATTTTTCGGTTGATCAATGGATTTATAATTCAATTGGGTAAGTATGCGTTTACATTTAATATTCCTTTACGTAAAGTGTTCAGGTTGATTAATTAAAAGTTTTAAGGTAAGTAATTCAGGTAAGTTATTTTAAGCGTTTAGTTTAGGCTAACTTTTTGTAAGTAATTTTTTTTTTTTTGGTAAATTTAAGTTACGTATGTTTCTTATTCTTTAAACCACGTTACTCTAGAAGATTCGGCAACCAATTGAATAAAAAATGGAAACTTATTCTGCCAAATTTCTTTTTTACGGACTAAATTTCCATTTTCATTTTCTTGCCAGTACTAAATTGTGGTGCTGCCAGATGGTATAAATGTGTGTCCAAAGCTAGTTTGGACAGGATTTTATTATCGGATAATGTTAAAAAGATTTCGAGTCTATGGCCACCAGAACTATTGCAGCTCATTCTGCCCGACTGATTCTGAGCCAATTTTTAAAAGTAGCCGGCTGCATGACATAAATAATACGAGCAATTTTGGCCTTCAATGGCGGCAACAATTGCTGCTGTTTTATCCACTTCAACTTGTTAGATTAAAAATATTGTTCATGATCATAAAATTAAAAAAATAATACGAGGTTTGATCAATATGTTTTATGAAATCAAAGCAGTCAGTCAAAACTTAAAAATTAGAAAATTGAAAAATGACTACGACTGCCTTAAAACTCCATTACTTGAAAGGAAAACATCTAAAGAAAAAATTTGGATGACATGGCTTTAAACTATAATTAAAGTGAGTTGGTAAATGTCCGGCCACCAACTTCGTTTTGGTATTCAGTTACAGCTGGTACTTTAAAAAATTATCGATTATTTGACTAGCTGACCGAAAAATGGGAACGTGAAAACCATGTTTTTCAATGAACTCAATTTTGCGTAAAAAGTTTGGTGTCTCATTAACTCACAGTCAGACATCAAAGTGACAAGAAAAAGAAGTTTTTAAAAATTTTTTTCAATGTGAAGAAGAAGTCAAAAGGAAACCTTTTAAGTTATAAAAACTCCAAACCTTCTATCCATATAATACTAAAGTGTCCACTTAATTCTATACAATTTAAGTTGAGAAATATTTCTGCATCTACCCTAATCACACAAGCTTATTCATGTACTCCTTGGCCATCTGTAATAAGTTGATAGATGAAACGTTCTACGTCCTTTATCTCAATAATTTATATTTTTATGTATCTACTAGCTGAACCCGATGTGCTTCGCTACCCCCAACGTTATAAAATAAAATTAAAAGTAATTATATATTAACAAAAATTTATTTATGTAATTTTAATTTAATTATTGCAATACTTTAGGATATACAATATTTTTAGTTTGCCCATCAGGAGCATACACATATAAATCGGTGGGTTTTCCTACACGCGAGCATGCAACATAAAGCTGTCCATGCGAGAAATATGGATTTGCTAAATTTAAGCCGCAAACTTGCAGAGATTGACCTTGAGTTTTGTTAACAGTCATCGCAAACGCTAACCGAACAGGAAACTGCAATCGTTTAAAATCGAATGGTAAATCTATTGGTATCATTGGAATGCGTGGCAAAAGCACATCTGTCCCTTTATATTTTCCTGTTATAATGGTGGCTTCTATTAAATTATTTCTCAGTTTTTTTACTGCAAGTCGAGTGCCATTGCAAAGCCGTGGTGGATCGATATTACGCAGTAAAATAATGGGCAGTGTTTCGCACTGAACAGCAGTCTCTGAAGCCCTTGATGTTGAGGTTCGAGATCGCTGAATTTCTAGGCGTGCTTCACGTTGCTGTAAATTCTCTGCAGCTCTAGAGGTTGAGGCTCGAGACCGTTCAATTTCAAGGCGTGCTTCACGTTAGTTAAAAAAATAATTTAAAAAGAAAACTGCAAAAAAAAATTTTAAAAAGAAAACTGCAACTTCTGTCTAATTCACTATTGCAAATGCGTTAAGGCAAAAGTAAATATGCAGTAAGGTTAGTGCTCCCCCTTTTTTGTTTTAAACCAATAAGAATTCAGTACTGAACCGCATGTAATTTGCTTCATGCACCCCTTTTTTATTTTTAGACGAATCAAAAAGCAGCAATTACACAATCAGCTGTTATCGCAGTCATTTGTAAGAGAATGAGAATGGGGTTACCCCACTCTCTGTTTTAATTAACATATATTACAAAATCAGCTGTTTTGCAGACAGTTGTGGGAGAAAGAGAATGGGGCTACCCCACTATTTTAATTAATATGTATTTCAAATTTGAGGTAAAGCCGTTAATAAACGTAGTAACAGTAGGTGCAGAAGTGTGCATGGTCGAAAAATATTATCATGTAATAAGTATTCCTGAGTCAAAGAATTTATTATTTTGTAAGAATATCCTATTGTTAAAATTTAATGACGATCGGTCCAGTAGTTAAGACTATATTACGATTTTTAATTGTCCTTAAAAGGGGCATGGTCCCACCCACTTTGCTCCTGGTACGTATTCCTTAGTATGCCAATACCATATGTACCAAACATCATCGACGTAGGTCAAAAAATGCCCAAAATTAAATTTGGGCATTTAAATTTTTGGGTTATATGGGCGGTGCCACGCCCCTTTACCCATTCAAAGCTTCATATAGCCTACTATTCCTTCCAGAGTCACATTAACATGCTGTGGAAATTTCAGGAAAATCGCCCCAAGGGTTTGGCCTCCTATAAAGCACAAACAAACAAACAGACAGACAGACATTCATTTTTATATATATATAGATGTAAATACTTCTTATGTTATTATTAAATTTAAAAAATAATTTTAAAACAAAAGAATTTAAATTTTTTAATTCCAAATTAAGAGTTTTGAAACTGTGCGAACTTGGTGCGCGACACTTTTTTCCTGAAATCTACCTACCGCCGGACTTTGATTTTTAATAGTTGATGCTTGTGATGTCAGTATGATACGCAGCATAACCCCAATCCGCGTTCCCTAGTTTTTCAAATAAAAATTCATTGATCATACTGCAATAATGGTTGCTATCGTCAATGACAGGCCACCATACAACCAAACGGTGCATTTTTCTGAATGTAATAGAGAATAAACCATCTGTCGGCAATTGGTTTTACTTTTTATGCGGCGATTTTGTTTATTAACAAACACATTAAGCCTGATATCTGAATCATTGATTGATGACTGATGCTGAAAGTAAACTCGCATAAATTGGTAGCTCCGTTCAAGTTCCAAACTATTCCAAACTATGATGATCTTATACATGACCTGAAGCTCCAGTCTTTTGTAAAATCTTTTGGGTTTTAAAACATCTTTTATAATCGAAATAAGAAAGAATAATTTTTATAACTTTAAGGAAAGTAATTGCTGTCACGGAAAGTTTTGATTGTACCTCGATATTAGTTTATTTCAAACCTTTAAAGAGCTTCAGTTTAATAACGAAAAGAATACCTTATTCTATTTTTTTCAGACCAGCGCTCGGGAGATGATCCCTTTTTATAGAATGCATTGTACCAGAACTAGAAAATTTATTTATTAGGAGAAGGAAAGATGGAGCAGTGCTTGTGGACATCCGATTTGAGTTTGCATACATTGAAAGTGACAGAAAGAACCTCTGGAGGCAGTTCATTCCAAATTCAAATACGAATCATTCTGCTAAAACAAGGAATTTTCCCTGTAATGCGTAGTGCGATTCACTGGCCAATCAACGACAAATGAATGCGCTCTCAACAAAAATCGAAATTAAACGCAAAAACGTGGAGCAAAATCCCTAATTCCTCTACAGCACTTACCATTGTGGTAATTATAAAACAGAGAAATACAATCCATATTGTGTCGATGCTCTTGCAAATCAATAAACTTGGATACCCTACTGTTCCCCATGAGCCTCTTGGTCTCTCTTGAACGCGGTCGGGTAACTCCAACATTTTTGGACGGATATAGGTGGCACTTGAAAGCTTCTTTAGAAACCAGAAAAATGTGCTTAGTCCATCGGAGATTACACTGAATTTTCATGCCAAGAACATCAAGAGATTTCGATTTCTTAATACTTATATCACCCAAAGTAACAGATGCAGCCCAACTTTCGAACACAGATTCACGCGTAGATATGCAACAGTGAGTCTTACGGGCATTAAAACGATCTCTATTCACACGACTCTATTTGGAGATTGTTGTGAGATCGTATTTGAACGTATTACTTCTGTGCTGTCTTTTGAAACCCACCGCCAACTGGGAAGGAGTATATAGGGTTGAAAGTTTGATAAAGAAGGTCATTTAGAAAAGTAAGAAATAGGGTCGAAGAAATAACACAGCCTTGCCTGAATTAATTGTGAAATCGTGTGGTGAAATCCCATCCATAACAAGTCGTATAGTGCGATTCTTGAGAAAGCTCGATATAAATCTGGAGAAATTATCATCGACACCAACAGCAAAAAGTTTCGACAGATGTGCATAATGCCACACTCTATCAAACGCCTTGGAAATATCTAGAGCTCCTTACTTACTTTATCCGAAATGATGTATGGGGTTATACCATTGTTCCGACAGGAAAGTCAGCAAGTCACCCTGAGAACGCCGACTACGGAAACCATACTGTCGGTCGCTAAGTAAGCTGTTGGACTCCAGGTACCTAATAATATGTAAATTAATTATAGTTTCCATTACTTTAGAAAGTGCAGAAAAAATTGTAATTGGGTGGTAATTTTCAGGGTTCTTAGCTCCCTGTTTCAAGACCGGTGCTCCGTCCCAGGAGACTTGTTGACGTTGAGATCTGCTAAAACCCCTTTAACCGCTCGAGCCCTACTTCTATACAGCATTTAATGAAATTAAAAAAATAATTAAAAATAGAAAAAGTATTTTGATATAAACAAAAAATAAGCATAATTTTCATTAGCGCCCTCTCACTTTTTTAACTTAAAATATCTGATGTATAAACTTTAAAAATATTTATTTTCTTCTGCGACTTCAAGTTTGTTTTTGTTATGCAAATATTCTTATAAATTCAGGAATCAGTTTTATAGTATTTTTTTTTTGCCGTTGCATTTACCGCTGCTTCTCCATATAAATTGCTAAGATGAAATCTATAAAAAAAAGTTTTCAACTTGTTACACTGTTTTTCCTTAACTTCATGTCAGGGTGACTATGAGGGTATAAGAATCTGTAGCTGTGTGTTTGAGAATGAGTTGTATTAACGAATGCAACGTGATTGTTATAATATTCCTTTACTTTAAATAACCTTACTGCGTTATAACGTTTCCTCTATTTATTTTCATAAGGTAAAATTGTTTTGCAAATATCCTTTTCGTATTTCCTTAACTCTACGATAAGGACAGTGGTGTAAAGTTTTGTTTTATCGAACAATTTTTATATTTTACTTTCTGTTTACTGTGTGTTTCGATGCGAAATGTAAAATAATAACTCTCTTGCTTGTTTGCTGAACAAAAGGTCATGTGTTCACATCCCAAAAAAGCTTTGAGTAGTAAGAGAAGTAATTATTGCTAAGCAGCCGCATTGAATAAATTGTTTCAAATCTTTCCGGTTTCTCGGGTGCAATACGGCAAGCTATTATTGTGCAGCCACGATCGGTAAGTTTGTGCTGGCGCATTATATAAAAAAAACAAAAAGCATTGTAAAGTTAGTAAGGTAACCACTCAACACAACTTAACGTTGTACGGCAGTCATGGAAGAGATTGTTGTAGAGTTTGTTAGGGAAAAAAGATGATCATGAGTTCAAATCTTACCATGTTTTCACCCTATTAAAGTCTAGATGGGTTTCATCGATTATAGGTGATCAATTGTGCAACAAATTTTTTATAACTTTTAACTTTAGCTTTATGTTCCTCTAAGCAAAGATGTGAACGATGCGTTTTGTGACCTGACCACATCGGCCTCTATTTTTTTCGAAAATGAGTGAGAAAATGCCGTCACTCTGTACTCTCTGCTCTACCAAACCAATATTACTAATTTTTTCCGGTCATAATCGTATAATGTTGTCATCAACGATCTTTAATTTTAGCAAGTAAGCGCCACAAGTCACACACATTCATCTAGGTATTATATGAGTAATTTTCTGGTCTTGTAATTTCTTGATTTGGCGATGTCCACCGGCCGTTTAGTTCTTGTGATTTAAAGTCGTTGGATTATTTTCTCTTGGGCCATTTGAAAGACTGGATTTACGTGAACAATCCACAAACAAGCGAAGCTCTGAAAGATTGTGATTCAGGTAAGCGACAGCATTTGAACGTGTGACTCTAATCTGGCAGTGCTTTTACTGCTGGATGAAATACTATGAGTTTTTCACAGCTCTGGTAGCAATTTAAGAAACACGATAACAGGGCCGTGTTCAGATTCTTTTCTTGTGTAACACCACATCGGATAGTAAAAAGCCACACTTTTCCGGGGTTTCAATTTAAACTATAGGCCCCACGTTACTTCCCCAAGAGTCTTACCAACAAACAGTATAGGACTGGTTCCGGTAGTCATTGCTCGAACCTGGAGTGTCCTATTTTTGTAGTTTTAGGCTCCAGTTATCCTAGGCGACTGGTGCTGGCTTTGACCTATCAGAATCACATGTCAAGATAAGAAGGTGTCCACCAAAATTGCGTACTTCTAGAGAATGCGGGGAGTGAGACGCCCTGAAAGTTGAAATTCAGCGCTGCATTAACGAAGCTTTGTTGCAAAATGTGCTTCACAATTTTGTAAAAATAGCGGACATCTACGAATGTGCTAGAAGTGAACGTTTTCAGAAGTATTTAGGAAGGCACTTAGTGTTCAAAACTTCCATGTTTTTAAATGTTGAAATCAATTTATTATATTTAACGCATGCTTTAGGGAACTGTTTGTTGCTTGCATTAGAGTTCATTGCTGAGCGTTAACAGTTCTGCCTTTTAAGCACTTATTTTTTCTTCTAGCTTGTGGCAAGAAGTTTTTTCTTCTCGTGATAGTTTTGGTCAGCATATTTGGGGGCCGAACTGCATGGAGGCGCTTTACAGTTCACAGATTATCACTGGGCGCCCAGTTAAAGAATAATTTTCTTTAGCATATTTTCGCCTTTGTTTTTTTCTTTTGGAATTTTGTTTCACTGTGCACCGTTTTCATTACAGCATCACTTCGTAGCCTAAAAAAAAAAATAGTTAAAAGCAAATAAAGTAAGACACGTTTCCTATTTTAATGATGTAGATTTCCTTGACTTGGCTGGGTAATAAGTTACATAAACCTGTTGTTACATTAAATAAACACTGAACAGGAACATCAACATTAACAACGAACGTAGAAAATGTGTTTTTATTTAATATTTCGTTTTTGTTTTTTGCCTTAAGGCTGTAGAAAATTGGCAAGTTTCTGTCACATAATTACACCACAGGCACATTGCATAATTACACTTCAGCATATAGATGGGATGAACGTATAAGTTTGGTTAAATTTTTCAGTGACGTTTGCACGTAACACTTAAACTAGAAGACAAAAACTAGCGTATTGTCAGTCAGTCTGCTGACAAAAAATACAAAAAAAAAGAAATTCGAGTAAAGGATAAATTTCTCGCATGTTTGCAGTTGCTTATAATTGTCTAACCAAGAGCAAGAAATAACACACAAGAAAAACTGCAAACAAAATGAGTAAAAGATTAATTTGAAAATTCTTAAAAAGATAGCAGAAAATAAATTAGAAATAACTGGTTGCAAATTTTTTTTCCTTAATAAGTATTTAATTTAATAATGTGACGGAAGAAAAAGTCAAGTAAATTGAAGCTTAAAATTGCTTTAATATTATTTATCTGAATAAAACATATTCTATGCAAATATTTATGCATGTATTATATGTGTAGCATGATTATGCTTGTTTGCATTGGTAATATTTATTTATTTATTTTTGCTTACGTAAAATCCAATGTACGAGTGGTTACCTTAACCTTAAGCTGAATCTTGCAATATTTCGTAGAATATTTGAACATACAATTGCAACTACTAACGAATATTTATAATTTAAATACAAATTTTTCAGTTCAGTGATTTTTGAAATTGTAAATGTCGTTCTTCTCCACATAAGACTCCCAGCAAAATTTTTGTGTCTATTTACTCAATTGATATAAAATTGTTCGTGCAATATTTAAATTTAAAATCAAAATAATGAGATTGAAAACTAAAATGAACCGCAAAGAGTGCAAGAGAGAGGGAGAGAGAGAAAGCACTTGAATGTTTTCTGAAATATTTCTAGCGATAAAATGAATAATAAAGAGTGCTTCTGTCTGACCTTCTTGCCGCCAGTTACCGCAGGATGCTAAAAACGATCAACTTAAATGCCTTTAAGAATATCTAATAGGAAAAGTAAAGAGGATCAAATATTAATACCAATTTTCGACTTAATCCATGGTGATCCTATGCTATTGAAGGGTTTAAAATATATATTTAAAATTTTGTCTTCTAATTTTTTGTATTATACACAGTTCTATTGGCCATTCACTCTGAATGTTGCAACAAGAGTTGAAACAAAATTCAAAACTATAAGTAAATTTATTCAGTTAAAATTTTTTGAGAAATGTATGACTTGCAGCAGAGGCTTGACATGAGTCATTTCATGTGAAATTATTATAAAAGGTAAGCAAATTTGAGTTTAGGAGGTAAATGAATACGAAATACACACTTTTTATGAATGTCGGACAAATATTCACTTCTAGCAAGTCGACAGTTGTCCGCTCTTTTCACAATTTTTTAAGCACATTTTGCATATCCCGTAGATGCGAATTTTATTTTTCAGATGGTCAGAGTGTGATTTGTTTTAAATCCGCACCTGGCTATGTAGCCTTAATCAGATGGTGGACAAACCACTATTGTATAATTTGGAACGTCATACAGGCGTCCTAGGAAGCCGAAGACATAATTCTAAGCAACAGAACCACCTAGTTGCAACTTTAATGATTCCAGGGCAGGGCTGCAAACCATCACACCTTGCTTAAGAGTTGGAGACTTTCAACTCCTGTCCAGAACACATGTCTAGCATGCTCACTGGACTGGATCATTCACTTTTCGTGTCATTATCAGTGAGATGATCCTGGCCACCATAATAACCATTATACTGTTATGGGGCCGCGAAATCACAACCACCACGATACTCCCATATAGGGGCCAACCTCAATGATCAATCAGAGAACTATTAAATGTCTAAAGAGACAAATAATGAACTCTGGGGCTCACTGATCCCCGTGGAAATAAAGTGGAGCTTCCAGTTGACTCTCTGCCTGTCTTCAGGGGTCTGGGCTCCCTTTATACCCCCAGTTGCACAGATATAGATAGCTGTTACGTACTATAAAGACCACAAATGTGCCCACGGGGGGGTTTTCAGATGGTCAGTGGTTTATTTATTCTTTGAAAATAATCCAGCGGCGTTTAATCGCAAGAACAAGGAGGCCATTAAAAATTTCTCAATATAGTTACGCGACCGGAAACTTTATAATGTGATAACTACAGTTTGCTGGATATAGTTGAGCTAGCAGCGTATGTTGTGGTTTGTAATGACAAATAAATAAACCCGTTAAACCAAATGTTAGTTTCATCAGTAAACATAATTTTACTAATGAGACTCACTATCGTTTTGGTTTCTTACTAGCAACAATGCAGTGGGCATTAAATTTGGCGATTAAATTAGGTACAGCGATCTCAGAAGGAGCCTGAATACGAGGAAAAGCTGCTCGAATTTTATGAAGTGATACAGTTAAATTTTTACCATTTTCATCAAAATTTTCGCTATTGAAATTCTTTGTTTGACGCTTCAAATTTCCAAACTTTTTACTAGGTAAATGTCAAAGGATAATTTGCTTTCTAACCTAAAAATTTGCCCACCCTTTTGGGTTAGGCGACTTTTAATTAAAAAGATCAGTCAATTAGATGATATACCAATTTTTTCAAAATTTGTATATATTATAAACATAAAAACTCTTCACCTCAGAGCCCTGAACACAACATGAAGAAGAAGAAGAAGGCAATTCTTAAACAAAATTTGTCTACAACGAAAAAAAAAAAATAGAATAAACGAATAGAATAATAATAATGGAATAAAACTTTAAAAAGTCATCCTAAATACAAATTTAAAATCATAAATTAATTATTTTATAAATAAATTTTCGTCATACCATTAGGTGGCATCTTCTCGAAACAAAAAAATATATAAACAATTTTTTGTTAAATAATTAATAAGCAAAAAATTTTTGTCTATTGAAATATTAAATTAATTTGTATTTTTTTATTTTTTTAATCGACCTTTTTATATTTTAAATAAATATTATTATATTATTATTTTTTATATTTTATATATATAAAAAATAATTTGCTGAAGTAGCTTTCCACAGGAAAGCGAAATATCGAAAAAAATATATATTGTTAATTAAAAAAGACCGTTGAAAATAATAACAGATATTTAATTAATTTGTATTATTTATATAAATAGATAATGATCTTGTGCTTAAAAAATTATTTACTAAATATTAAAAAGAATAATTATCTGAATTTATTATTTAATCTTAAATTAAAAAATAATTTTAATCAAAGAAATTAAAATTTCATTTACAAAAATAATGTTAATAAAATTATTTAAGAAAAGACATAAAAATGGAAAAAATAGTAAAAAATAATATTTTTAATTAACAAATATAAATTGCGATTTGTCATAAATTTCGCAAAAATCATAGCACAAAGTGTAATTTCATTAAAAAATCTAAAAACTTAAAGGATAAACGCAAGTGCAAATCTTTTACATAAAATTGGTTTTTATGAAAAAGTTTTGGATTTATTTAAAAGTATCGAAATAAAATCTGAAAAATACGAAATTTTACAGGACAGAAATTTACAGAACAGGAAGAGAAAAAGAAAAATCTAAAAAATATAAATATTGTCAATGAATCCAAATTTTACAAAAATTTTTTCTACAGAAAAAAGTTAAAAAAAATAATTTCACAATTTTCTCTATGTTAAGTTTGAAATAAAATAGTCAATATTTTGTAAAAATTATTAAATAATTAAATAATAAATAAATTAGTTACTAAATACCTTTAAAAAGTATTTTACAAAAGAATCAAATAAAATTAAAAAGAAAAATCGAAATTTTAATAAAAATTCAATATTTACAAAATTTACTAAAAATTACATATTCGATGATGTAAATATTGATTTTTATTATATTGATTTTTAAAACTAATAATTGAGCCCAGAAATGGACAAAGGAGAGTAAAAGGTTTTACTAAAAATTGTTGTGAGATAAGATAATTCCTTACGAAATTCCAACAATATGGGCCTTGAAAGTCAGAGGTGTTGCTCTATAGCAAAATTTTTAAAATATTGTTACGAAGATGATTTATTAAGTTGTTTGGTTGTTCTCCGCCAGTAAATGAAATAATATTGTCATTTCCCTTGAAAATGATGCATTCGCATCGAAAGCGCTCGCCATCGAATACAAACCAGCCAGTTACGACGGGAAATGGCAATATTATGATTTATTAAGTTTTAAATGAAAATAATTAACAGCAAAAGAAAAGTATTTTACAGACTGCCTAGTTTTTTCGATTTTTGTACACACTAAAAAACAACATGCTTATCAGAAATTCTACCAAAGAAGTAAACAACAGAAAACAACAACAACTAGCACAGGACAAAACAAAACACACAGGCAAGCAGGCGTCTAAACTAAATGATAACAACAACAACATGCTTATCAGAAATTCTACCAAAGAAGTAAACAGCAGAAAACAAAAACAACTAAGACAGAACAAAACAAAACACACAGGCAAGCAGGCGTCTAAAATAAAAGATAACAACAACTTGCTTATCAAAAATTCTACCAAAGAAGTAAACAACAGAAAACAAAAATAAATAACACAGAACAAAACTAAACACACAGACAGGCAGGCGTATAACTGAACGAACAGTCTTGTAAGTGCAAGAACCGCTTAAAACAACTACAATATAAACACCACTTGCTGGGGAAAAAATGAATTCACATTGAGTCGTCATTGTGTTTATTTTGTGTGTAATAAATTAATGAATCGTTTAACTTAATTTTAAAACTCTAAAATACTCAAAATAACAAAAACGGAGTAAACGTAAAAATATCATGAATTCGATACATACATAACTAAGCAAGAAGTTCTTAATAAGTCATGTTAATTACTGACTACTATTGTTAGCTTAGATGCCCTTATAGCAATTCCTATAGCTTATAATGGCTGGTATAATAATAGACCACAAGCAATTGTGGTGGTTAGGAAACATATAAGCCTGGATTGAAGTAAGAAAAGCTGGCCTTGAGTAATGTACATTGACACCAATAACGACCATTTAGTTTCAAACTTAACAAGGAATGGTAGGAATTAGGACATATGATCGCTTAAATTCCTAAGAAGAAACAAGTTCCAGTAGGAATGAATATAACACTCTTAAAAGTTGTTTTTGTAGATTTCCAATAAATGTTTAAAGTAAAAATTAGTTTAAAATAATTTAATAAAATAATGACTTTAGCTTCACATTAAATATAAAGTTTTCAGTTGTCACAATTCCGTTTAGTAGATTAAGTCGGAGTTGCAAAAGTATTGTATTGTATTGTCATATTTGTTATTAACACACACATTTATTTGCTGGGTATATAACTAGAAGAAGAAAAACAAAATTGTTTGGTTTTTTGCCATTTTTAATTTCAGCTGGTAACCATTTACAAAAACGTACCACAAGAGATTTTAATATAACACATGTTAGATCATACAACATGGTTTTGTGCACAAACTAACAAACGTGTTTAGAAATTTTGTTTAATGTGGTGCAACAATCTAGTTAAATATGCAATATTATCTATCTAGTTGCTAAATTTCAAAAAAAAGAACAAGAAATGTTTAAATACAAGAAAAAAAATAACAAGTTTAACTTTTCATGTTGTAGAAAGAAAAAAGAAACAGTTACGGGTGAAGGCCACTCTCTGAAGGAATTAATTCTTGACATAATTAAAAAGAGATTTTTAAAAATATTGTTATAAATATATATGATAAAAAAATAATGCTTTTGTTATAATTTAGTTATAATTTGATTATTGTAGAACAAATTCCTAAAGGTATTTTGTGTTCATTTGTAAGTCTTCAATTGATTTAAATTTGCTATTACTAGAGTTTGGTAGAAAATGTTTATGTTATATTATATTAATGTTATCTGTTCGGCTCTATTTCACATTATGATTTTTTAAATCCCCTTTTAAATATTATTATTATTTTACTCGCTTAAATTTGATTCGCTCGCAACCGAACTTAATTCCATCATTCTCCTTGGTATGATTTCGTTTAATAGGATAAAAAAAAAACACAAAGAAATTTAATTTTGAATTGTATTTAAAAATGAAATAAGTGTAAAATAATTAAAAACTAAATAGAGCTTTACATTAAATTAAAATGATAATAGTGAGTACATGATATAAAGTATAAATTATAGGTGGGGAAATTCGAGTTTGGGAAAAAGAGTGTCTCAAATTATTATATATCAAGAACTGAACTGCCATTCTTTCACATAAATTTAGTAAAAAGGTGCCCCTGTAGGCTAGTAGGTAGCGTACTAGCTTGTAAATATGGGGGTTGTGGGTTCGATTCCCAACGAAGACCTTGGTTTTTTTCACTACAAAAATAAAAAAATTGACTGTCGGTGGGGCTGCTCAGCGATGAAGGCATAGTCACTGGTCTGTGCTGTCTTATATACGGCAGTTAATTTCCGACTATCCTTCTACTTTCACTACCTGTTTAATCTATTCTCTATCCCTTTCCTAAAGAATGTAGCACGGTACTTGACTAAATAGGCATCGTTGCCTGAAGTGCTACTTCTCTTTTAAAAAAATTTTGTAAAAAGTTATTAAAATTTAAGGTGCCCCTGTAGGCTAGTAAGTAGTGTACTAGTTATCAGTCTGGGGGTTGTGGGTTCGATTCCCAACAAAGACCTTGGGCGTTTTTTTTTACTACAAAGATAAAAATTGACTGTCGGTGGGTCTGCTCAGTGATGAAGGCATGGTCACTGGTTGCTGTGCTGTCTTATACGACAGTTAATTTCCCTAACTATCCTTCTACTTTCATCACCTGTCTCATCTCTTTTATATCCCTTTCAAAAAGAATGTAGAACTGTACGATTAAATAGGCATTGTTGCCTGAAGTTCTACTTCTCTTTAAAAAAAAAAAAGCATAGAACGTTACACTCTTCAGCAAAGAATTTTAATTGTGAAAATTTACTCAAATCAAAATGGTGAAAATTTCACTGTGGCACTTCGTGAAATTCGAGCAACTTTTCCTTGTCATCAGGCTCCTTCTGCGACAGCTTAAAGTAATTTAATGGCTAAACTCAAGGCTCACGGTATTGTTGCTGACATTAAACCAAAAATATGCTCATAGAGATGCAAACATATAGCTGGACAGGAAAGAAAAAAGTGTTGAGAATAAGCCTACAACATCAAGACATCGATGTTCGCAACAATTGGCCAGCACTAGAGGCATGTTGCGCAACATTTTGTTTAAAGATCTCCATCTTCATGCTTACAAAGTTTAATTCGTTAAAGAATTCAAGTCGATTGACCATTTTTTGCCCCGAAAGTTTTTCAATTGGCTGTTCGAAAAACTGAACGAAAATAACGAATTTTTTAATAAAATTATCTTTCCTGAAGAGACTCATTTTCAACTGGGCGGTTATGTAAACAAAAAAAAAAAATTGAGACCCACAAAAAGTCTTCGAGAAACCGTTACATCCAAAGAAAGTTAGCGTATTGACGGTTTGTGGTCAGACAGCATCATCGAACCGTATTTTTTCGAAAATGAGAAAAGAAAACCTATGAATTCTTTGCGCTACCAAACCAAACAATTTGTTGTAGCCACAATTGGCTAATGTTGACATTAATGAGCTTTAGCTTCAGCAAGATGGCTCCAGAAGCCTCACAGCTAGCGAAAAAATCAGTTATTGCATTTGAAATTTTGCGGTCTCGTAATCTATCGATTTTTGGATTAAGTTCTTGTGATGTAACTCTGCTGGATTATTTTCTCTCGAGCCATTTGAAATACCGGGCTTACGTGAGCAACCAACAATAACCTGAAGCTCTGGAAGTTCATATTCGGCGCTGCACTCTCGAGATAAGAGTATTTTTTTTTAAATTCTCTTCAAAATGTTCCAAAGCATATCTGCCGATATGCTATACGTTAATATTTGCCTGAATCCATACTCTATTATTAATTCCTGTAGTTAAATTGCAAATTTACTTCCTAACCTCAAATTTGCCCACCAAATATTATCTTAGCCAATATCGATTTTCATAATATACCCGAATAAAATAAATTTGCCCGGGTTTACATATTTTTATTTTAAGTTTTAGATTCCTATTAAACATTTTTTTATTTTTGTTAAAAATTTAAATTGTGTGCCACTTATGGTTCGAAAAAGTTAAAATATAAAAGTTAAAATAAAATACGCCAAAAATCAGATCTTCTGGGAAGATCCTTAAAATTAACTTTTACTTTTTATAAAGGGTGTTTTTTAAGACCACCAGAACTTATAAAAGGGTCAACTGTCAAATGAACTGTCATACTGCGCTCACTTTTCAACACTTATAATCACTTTTAAATCACTTATCAATAAGAGCAAACTATAGACGGAAGATTATGAATGAAACTTGCTTTTGCCTTAACGGTAAATAAAATTGCCGCATATGTAGTGAAATCAAACCACTATAGATGCTGCAAGCTCCATGGCATCCAGCCAACTGTAATATTTGTTGTGGTTTAAATGTTAGTGGAGTCACGGATTTAATTTTTTCGAACGTAATGACCGAGTTCGTGTTACATGCGATTTAGGTCGTTACAACATCATATTAAGTGATTTTTATCTCAAAATATGGATGGAATAGAACTGGAGGAAACGCGCTTTTAACAAGGTGGCCCCACATTCCATACGGAGAAATTAGCCATCGATTTATTGGCATCTCTCGATTATATTCTGTGAAGTCATAGCTTAGTTATTAAAACGGCGTCTTGGAGTACAAAATTGGAAGTTTAGAACAGATTTCGCTACTGGCACAGAACAGTAACTAGCTGTGTAAGCTATAACCTCACGGTGGATCATACAACTGTGGGATGAAATGTAGTGTCGTCTTCGCCCTAGCAAGCCTTCGGATATGTCTATCCACCAGTCACTCCAAGTTGCAACTGCAAGAACTCGGAGCAGGGCAACGCCCCACTCCTTGCTGAAAAATTGAAGACTATCCACCTCCTGGTCCAGAACGCATGAAGCTTAATAAAATTTAAGAACACAACTGCAATCATGCTCACTGGACCTGGACGATTCATTGTATTCATTGTGAATGATCCGACCCACACAACTCAAAAGAGGGCCTCGAAACCACAACCACCACGATACTCCCGAAGGGCAAACCTCAATAATCAGTCAGAGAACAGCTAAAAGGCTTAAAAGACAATTAGCTGAACTCTGGGGCCTTACTGATTCCCGTGGAAATATGGTGGAATTGTCCAGTTGGCTCCTGCTGGCCTTAAAGGGGACTGGGCTAAAATAACCGCTGTTACGTGTTGTAGCGGGCACATTTAAAAAAACTCTGCGCATGGGACCCTAAATAAGTAATATTTCATATATATATATATAGAATTTAATTTTTTCACCTACCCAATAATAGTAAATAGCAATTTCGAGATAAACTCTAAATATGTATGAATGTGTACACAATCACAAATATTAAAGCAAATAATAAAATTGTAACGGATGCCAGCTGGTGTGCGGTGGCAGTTGCACATATTTTGTTAAATTACTTTGAACTTATTTTCACTAACACATACAGCCATACTTATATGTAAAGCGGATATATTACAGCATTTCCGCTTACAAACAAAAAACATATAAACTAACAAATAGATGTTCTTTTATCCGGTACAACAAATAATTTTAAAAAATTCTACAAAGTTTCTTTAGTGGTAACAAAATTGAAATGAAAATAATAAAAAATAGATTCGAACTGTATCTAAAAACTTGTTTTGTAATTCACCTGCTGTTAATAAAATAGATAACAAAAATGAAAAAAAAAACAGCAAATAACTAACAGCAACAACAAACAGTTGGGGTTACTAAACCGTTTCCTGTTTTTATTGCTGCTGATGTTGCCTGTATTTTTATTATTGCAACTGATGTTTGTCTTCATTAAAATAGCTTGATTTGAAATTTTGTTCAGCTGCTGCTACTGCTGCTGTTGGGTACTATTTGTTGCTTGACGCTGCATAAAAATTAAATATTCAAACACTCCAAGTTTCAACTGAAATTCAACAAATACAACATGTCTACATGGCACAAATTTCCAACAAAAATAAAATCTCTACAGTGAGTATTCAATAAGTAAAATATTCATTTAAAGGCAGATAAGGCTTTTCCAGTAATGAGAAATTTTGAAAGGGAAGCTTAAGTAATACCGATACTGTTTCTTTTGGGAAGGAAGGTGGTTTGTTCGGTGAAACATATTAACGGCCAATTTAATTAAAAAAAATTAAAATATCCTTTTTGGGGATTTTTTGTGCTATAGATTGATGGCAGGTTCCCTTTCAGTCAGTCAATTTTATATTTTGCCTGAATTAAGAGGGCTATGAAGCCGGACTCACAAGTGATATCAGACTGATCTCGACATTATATGATCCGTAGACAAGTGAGAAGAATTTTTTTTAAATTTTATTAAAATGAAATAGGATGTTTTAAGTCCGTTCTAACTTTTGAAAGATTGAACGTTTAAACCGATTGTCGTATCGAGTCTTTTTTTTAGCATTTACGATCTCTTTACTCTGGCAAATCATCGTGAATAGATTGATAATTGAACAGTATTGTCAATTTATCTAGATTTACTTTGAAAATCATATGCAGTTGTCTTCAGTAATAAAGTACGTGTTTTTGACTAAATAAATTTTTCCTTTCTACAGTAAAAACCAATCTACAACACACCATAGAGATTATTTGCATCTAGAAAAGTATGGTGTTTGATGCGGTTAACTCACTGATGGCATCAATGCTGATTTATGTTGTCGGAGCTTTTTTATTTGAAAATGCGGAGAAAATTGCTTCCAGGTAGTGTGAATTAAATAAAATGGAGTTATGGTCAATAAGATAACGCAAGATAATGATTTGATAAGTCGATTGTTTCTTTTGGGGCCATACAATGCCACTGACTAATGCTGATAATTCAGCAATAATTGACGGCTTCGCGGCCAACATTCTTCATATTATTTCAGTAATTGGGGAGCAATGTTCCAAAAAGGAGAACAAGTGGACTTCCAGAGACGTCCAACAGCCCCTGTGGTCATATGTCTAAAATCATTTTGAATTAAAAAAAATTTTTTAAAACAATTGGCAAAAACTTATACATACAAAATTTTAAATTTCAAATATTTAAACATACAAAAAGAAGAAAACGGAAATCAAATAACAAATTCTTTTCTTATAAAATAATTATAACAAATTATGTGTCTTTTGAATTAAGTGCCTATAATTAAGTGCTAAATTGGTTGTGTCTGTTTTGAAATTTATTCTCCTTACATTTGGTACATTAACAATTTCTAACATTTCTAACATATAACGTCTCTTATAGTTTTTTTTATATCTAATATTAATGCTTCCTCAAACTTTGGAAAATAATTATAGTTCTTACAAAGTGAAGATAAGGATGTCTTCTGTATTTTTAGTCACATTTATGATCGTTTAATCTTGTTTTAAGCTTCTTTTTTGTTTTCCCAATATAAACTTTGTCACGGTTCACTTGATCATTTCTTCTTCATATGGCGTCCTGTGTACTACATCAATAATTTATTTAATGTGTTATATGTTTTGTGTGCAATTGTATATCTATCAGTGTCAAATATTTTAGACTTTTTTACACTTTCTGATATTTCAGGAATACGACTATTGCTAGGCACTATTGCTAACACTGACTATTGCTAGGCACCAGCTGATGTTTCCAGTGCAACCTTCACATTGTTAAACATAACCTCAACCTAAACATTTTGTCATTTTATTGTTGTTAGTGTTGTGTGATAGCAGGTTGAAAAAGTGATCTTAGGAGAAAATGGAAATAACTCGTGAACATTTTCGTGCAATAATTTTTCATAACTTTCGACGTGGCCTGACACGACAACAGTGCACAGATGAAATTAATTCTTTATATGGTAATGAAGCACCTTTTTACAGCACCATTAAAAACTGGTATAACGAATTCAATCGTGGCTGACAATCACTCCAGGACGAATTTCGTGAAGGTCGTCCAACAACGGTTGTTGTGCCAGAAAACACCGCAGCTTTATCATGCTTTATCAGCAGAAATTCGCTCAAGCTGCATCAAAAGCAGTTTATAATATCTGCACAGGTGATGAATCATGGATATACTCATATGATCCTGAAACAACAGAGCAATCCACTGTATGGGTCTTTCAAGACGAGCGAAATCCCACCAAAGTTGTTTGTGGAAGAAGCACATAAAAGCAAATGGTTGCCTGTTTCTTCGGCATTACCAGTCATGTGGCGACTGTGCCATTAGAGCAACGTAAAACGGTTAATTCGACATGGTACACTACTACTTGTTTGCCAGAAGTCTTTTAGAAACTTCAGGAAAAGTCAAAGAAAGGACGCATCATTCTGCATCACGACAATGCGAGCTGTCACCGATCGGCTGAAACAATGAAGTTTTTGACAGGGCAAAACATTGAATTGATGGGTCATCCGCCGTACAGCCCTGACTTGGTACCCAATGACTTCTTTTTGTTTCCGAACATCAAGAAAAAACTACACGTCGACAACGGTTTCCTACACCTAAAGAAGCAGTTTCTGCATTCAAAACCCATGTTTTAGAAGTACCTAAATCGGAGTGGAAAAAGTGCTTTGAAAATTGGTTCCAACGCATGCAAAAGTGTATAAAACTTCATGGAGAATATTTTGAAAAACAATAAAATAGATTTTGTCTTTAAATGCTTGTGTTTTCATCCTTAGGCCACAAATATAAATAGCAACCCTCGTATAAGTTAATGATTGATAAATTTTTGATCCTGCGTAGTATTTCCTAAATTATATCTTCATTATCATTAAATATATCTCTTATTGCGTCCTTATTTTTCAAATGAAATTCTATATCACTTATAATCAATATTCTGCCTATCGTATTTTTTGCCGTATTTATAATAATTTTTCTCGGATTGTTTGGAATAAATATTATTAAATTTAATTAAAAATACCTTTATAAAGATACATACTTATTTACTAAAGAAAGCAAAGGTCGAATAAAAATAACAATAAAAAAAGTTTAATATTGTTGTAAGTATTAAATTTTTTCTTTTCAATTAAAATAAATTCATTTAATTATTTTCTAATCTAAAATAAAATTCTCAAACTTAATAGAAACACTTAATAAAATAAAGTTTGTTCTAAGAACGTATTTAGAAGCTGTGAAATTTAGTACATCCAAGTTGTTTTATCATCCACTGTATGGTAGTTTTTTTTGTATGGTATTTGTTTGTACAAAAAGCCAGAATGTATTTGAATATGAAATAAAATTTTTTAACAGCAGGATGTTGTCATATTTATGTCGTATGTGTTTATTTTTCTTGTTGTTTTAATGGATTTGTATATATATGCTTATAGATGTGTATGTATATGTGTATGTGTGGAAGTAAGTGCATTTTAACTCACACAGAGGATATTTGTATAATTGTGATGTTAGATGCATGAATGCATCTATGTGGTAGTTATTTTAAATGAATATTCATATTTTTGTTCACACCAGGATCCATAAAAAATGAACAAAATGTTCTCATCACATGTTTGAAATATAGAAAAAAAAATGTTGTTAAAAACAAATTAGTTTTACTTTTTAAATATTCATTAGCCACCATTTGTAACGAAATATTAGAATGTCTATTTTTTGTTCATTTTAATTAAAGTTTCATTAAAATTTGAAAATTTAGAATAACAAAGCAAAAATACATTTTAAATTAATATTATGTTTAATCAAATATGACTACGTCTTATAAAGAGTGAACAAGAAATTATGCGAGAAAGGTTAATTTTTTCTTCATTTTATTATTTCTCTAATGAGTCACAAAATACGCCGAATAGAATGCTAGGTATAGCGACTAGTTTGGCGTGCAAGTGGCAATTAAATTGATCTTGTCTCTAGAGGTGAATAAATCTTTGATATATAAAATTAAGACCATTAACTTGGTCTCTTGTGAATGAAATTCATATAAGAATTTAAAATAATTTAATATTTTTTTTTCAAATTTAAAACAAAATTCTAAAAATAATTCTAAACTGTAATGAACAACCTTTTTAAGCCACAGCTTAACTTAAGATAAAGCTATTATGATCGTAAATTAGCCGTCTAATGCCTTATATAGGGTGGTCCAACCAAAATGTGTGATGTTAATATATATTTTTCCGTCAATGCAAATCCTGAAAACTTATAATGTTAACTTTTTGAAACTAGGACCAGGATGGTGTTACGGGAAATACTTCTACTCCTCCCAAACGTGTTTAACCATTTTAATGAAATGTAGAATATTGTTACAAATATGTCTTGCTTAAGTTTTAAAATAAAATAATTAAGCAATAAAGCTACTGGTTACAAACTGCGTAGAAGTGTATACACACACAACTACAATTTTATATGCTGTTTACTAACTGCCTGGCATGCAAGAAAAAAAAATACATGTATGCTGTTTACCATCTAAACGCGCAAGACAAAAACTAATTTTACAACAACAAACATACATGTTGTTTACCATCTGCGTAGTTTTATTAGAAACCCGTTGCTACATAGAAATAAATCCCAAGCGGAAACCTTATCAGCATAAAAAAACAAAAACAACTATACAAATATGCATACAGGCGCCTATACATCCAATAAACAACATACAACAACAAAATGTAAAAAAATAGGAGTAGAAGTTTCTTAAATCCTCTAGATTTGAAATGGACAAATATAAATAGGGCAGCGTCTAAGTGGATAATCAATCAGTGTAAAATTAAACCTCATCGAGTAAAGATGTGCATTGTTAAGTAAATTGTACAGTAGTGTCAACTTTGTGTAGTTAAAGTAAATAAAATTGTTATAAATTTAAAAACTCTAAAAACTGGTGATATTTATTTTGCAATAAAGAATTCACAACAAAACGTTTATAAAAGGTATAAACGTAACAATATGATAGATCTGCGACTAAATGTGCACATAGGTCTGGGGGTTTTGGGTTTGATTCCCAACAAAGACCTTGGCTGTTTTCACTACAAAAAAAAAAATAGACTATCGGTGGGCGGCTCAGTGATGAAGGCATAGTCACTGGTCACTGTGCTGTCTTATACGACAGTTAATTTTCGATAACATGGGACTTCTAGAAATGAAAGTTGCCCCAGTAGGCTAGTAGGTAGCCTACCTACTAAGGGTGGTTATTTTCACTACAAAAATAAGAGCTTGAAGGCTCTTTCAACACCTGTCTTATCTCTTCTCTATCCCTTTCCTAAATAATGTAGCAAGGTTGTGACTAAATAGGCATTGTTGGATGAAGTGCTACTTTTCTTAAAAAGAAAAAAAGGAACAGCTAAAACGCTGAACTCTGGGGCTTACTGATTTCCGTGGAAATAACGTGGACTCCCTGCCAGCCTTTAGAAGACTGGGCCTCCGTTTATCCCTCGTTGACACATGGAATGATGGTGTGTAGTGGAACCACCCTAATGTAAATACCTAACACAACAAACTAAAAAGTTTAAATCAAATTTCTCAAGTGCAATGCACTAGCAATGCACTTATGTTTGTTGTTGTTGTACTTTACATACATGCAACTGATGAATGGCCTTCAACGGGCATTAACATAGCGTGTGTGTGTCGATCGGTGAGTTTCAGGTGACACATTTATTTTGTGGAAAGAAATCCCAAAATGAATGCAATAAGAACCAGGTCACATTTCACTTTTCATAATAACACTAATATTAATAATATTTATAATAACATTTGTATATATTTAACATTAATAAGTTAAGTACTAGATTATTGAAATTCTTCTCACAGTCGGTATATAAACGACTGCAATTGGGAAGAAAGGAAGATTCATTATTAACACCTCTAAGCTCCAAGTTGAGCTTATTAGAATCTGCTCCTCGCTGAGCAATCAATATGAATGAATAGAATAAATAGAATAAAAACACAAATAACTTTTTTTATTACATGGCGATCCTGCCAAATTCTGCGAGTGCATAACTGCACCCAGAAAATAAATAAATAAATAAATAATAAATAAATAAATAAATAATAAATAAATAGTATTACATCCTGCCAGCCTTGAGAGTGCTCCTATGGTAAGAGCACCCAGGCAAATTTAATTTAAATTCCTGACGGACAGCCAAGTTTCCGTCAGAGGAGAAGGAAGAAGAAGTGTCTGGCCAAAAGACACAACATCAGAAATAAACAAGGATTTCAAAATTGAAAAGCCGAACTAGGCAATGATGATGAAAGAAAAATCAGCCACAAAATCCTTAGGATCTTCAATATGTTCCAATCACTCTACAATAACAGCGGCATCAACAACTGCTGCAACGACATCATGAACATCAACAACAATAGCAACACCCCATAATACAACAGGAAGCCCGCAACATCAAAATTAATTTTAACAACAACAGCATGATCATCAGCAGTAACAACAACAACATTAAATAAGTATAATTATAATTTTAATAATTAGCTTATAAAAGGAGTGCGATTTCATTACGCACCCTTAGGGAACGGAGGCGACTTCGCCCGTGTTCACAAAATTTTTTTATATAATTAATTCTAATATACTTATAAATTTTTTAAATAAATTTATAATGAATATATTTAATACCTATTGTAGAAATAACAAAAATAATATAATTCGTTTAAGGATAACTTTTTAATAACATATCCTTTAACAATGTTAACTAATAGAAATTCTTTTAAATTTATAAATAAATTTAATAATGAACATTTCAAAATAGAAATATAATTTAAATGAAAAAAAAAATTCCTTTGTAAATGGACCCTTATAATGGAAAATTTGGAAATAGAATTGAGGAAACAACTCCAAAATTTGGAGAGATTATTTAATTCAGAAAAAGATTCCCAGAATATTACAGAAGAGGAAATGAATCTTAGAATTAGACAGGAAGAGGATTTGGTTAAAGAACTTAGAATTTTAAATAAGAAGGAGGACAAAAGGACATTGACAGTAATAAAATATAAGAACAAGAAGGACTTAAGATTAATACCATACACAAAAGAAGAGAAGGCATTCTTAGGAATTGAATAGAATTTTTTTTTCAAACATAACAAAAACAGGAGGAAAGACTTTTAACAGACACAATGGGTAAGACGGAATCTAAACTTGAGAAACCAAACGCAAATGTGGTGAACAATGTTGAAATTGTCGACCACAGGGATGGCATGAAATCGGTATGGTTGTTGATACTAATATTAACAATCATTACCGCCGCTAACTTGCTTCTAGGAATTTATCTACTACACAGGGGATCGTTGAGGAAGAAATATGCTAGTAGAGCGGACAATTTGGATAAAATTTAAAGTGGACAGAACTAGCGGAACGGTCAAATATGACAGCCCCCAAGAGGAGGGGGAAAAAATGACAGCATACAACAGCAGAAGGGGAGAGAGAAAAAGAAAAAAAAATCCTTTTTTCATAAGTTTGTTTATTAAGTTTATAATATTTTTACATTTACTATTAATATTAGATTTTATTAAAAATTTAGTAAATATGTTAAATTTTTTGAATTTAGCTATAAATATTTTAATTTCCTTTAACAGGTCAAATTTTAATAGCATGGACAGAGGAAGAAAAAGAAAAATTTTTTATTTTTCTGTTTTCATGAATAGGATTAAACTTTTTATTATTAGATTTAACGTATTTTTTCATTTACATTTATTATTCCTAATTAATACCAAATTCTATTAAAAATTTAATAAATATGTCAATTTTTTATATAGCTATTTTAATTTAACAAGTCAAATTTTATAACATGGACAGGGACAAAACTAGTAACTAATTGCTACAGGATTATGAATAAAAAGGGCACGACATATGGCAAATGAGGTTAATAATAGAAAGTATCAAATGGAAGAATAGGCCCAATATATATATATATACTGACGTCAGGAAGCACAACAAATATAATTGTTAGTGACTTATTTACTAATGGGAAGATTGACTTAGGACAATTTATTCCCTAGGCTAGGAAAAATGGCCGGTAAATTTTTTTTTATAAGGAAATAGAAAATTTTAGAATTTGTCTCGTTTAATGAAAAGGGCAATGAATATTTTAGTAGTAGCGCTACTATTTAGAGTGACCTAGATATTGAAAAGATACTAGGAAAGGATACTAAGACCATTGAGGATAATGAAACAATACCATGATGACCCTTCAGAAAGTGGACATTCAGGTGTTTCTATAACTCTGGAAAAGATCAGGGAATATTATTATTATCATCATTATTATTAGAAAAACATCACTAGGAATGTAGCCATATATGTTAGATCATGGCAGACGTGTCAAAGATCGAAAATAACAAAACACTTAAAAGGTCCTTTTCCCAGATCCTACAGTGATAGAACATTTTGGAATATATGACAATAGTCTTACTTAGAAATAAGACCCAACACATTCTCAAATTCAATATAAAAGTCCATAATTAAAAATATATACTTAATAATTAACGTAACCATATAGAGTTAAGAAAATAGATTTAAGAAATAATGTTACCATAGAAGATAAGAAAACAAATAAAACACAAATAGTAAATAAGAATAGACTTAAGGCATACACTATGTAATTTTAACCTAATATCCCGGGGACATATTCATTTATAATTAAAATTACTACATAATATATTAACTATAATTATAACTATTATAATTAGAAATTTAAACTTAAATTCATTTCACAATTACTAATACATTTTATTATAAATAAAACTATATTTTAACAATAATTACGGAAATAAAATTAAGATCAAATAAATTAATACATAATACAATATTTGTAAAAGAATGTCCATAAAACTACCGTTATATGAACATTCTTGCGAAAAGTGGAGATGTAGTGGAACCACCCTAATGTAAATACCTAACACAACAAACTAAAAAGTTTAAATCAAATTTCTCAAGTGCAATGCACTAGCAATGCACTTATGTTTGTTGTTGTTGTACTTTACATACATGCAACTGATGAATGGCCTTCAACGGGCATTAACATAGCGTGTGTGTGTCGATCGGTGAGTTTCAGGTGACACATTTATTTTGTGGAAAGAAATCCCAAAATGAATGCAATAAGAACCAGGTCACATTTCACTTTTCATAATAACACTAATATTAATAATATTTATAATAACATTTGTATATATTTAACATTAATAAGTTAAGTACTAGATTATTGAAATTCTTCTCACAGTCGGTATATAAACGACTGCAATTGGGAAGAAAGGAAGATTCATTATTAACACCTCTAAGCTCCAAGTTGAGCTTATTAGAATCTGCTCCTCGCTGAGCAATCAATATGAATGAATAGAATAAATAGAATAAAAACACAAATAACTTTTTTTATTACAGGTGGGTTTCCATCAAAATATATGAATGTGTCCCCGGGAGGGAGGGGAGAAGGGGGTCATATAGGTTATGATGTTATAAGGTTTACATCTGCACCGGCAGCGAGCCATAATCAGATGGTGGCCATTACCACTGTGAATGAAAAGCAACGCCATTTACGCCCTAGACGGCCATCGAATAAGTATATTCTCCGGTCACTCCTAGTAGCAATTTCAAAAGCTCGGAGTAGGTCGCAGCCTTTACTCCTTGCTAAGGAGTTGGAGACTATCCAACTCCTGGTCCAGAACGCATGAAGCTTAATATAATTAAGAACACGACGGCATTTATACTCACTAGACCTGAACCATTCATTATGTTCATTGTGAAACACACAGCCACCACGATACTCCTATATAGGGGCCAACCTCAATAATCAGCCAGAGGACAGCTAAATGTCTAAAGAGATAAATAGCGAACTTTGCGAGCTCACTGATTCCCGTGGAAATATAGTGGAATGTCCAGGTGACTTCTACTAGCCTTTAAGGGGCCTGGGCTCCCTTTTACCCCGCAAGACACCAGTCTAGATGGAATAGTAGGCTCCAAAAAGACTATTATGTGCCCCCGGGGGAGCATATAGGTTATTGATGTGATTTGATTTACATCCGCACCTGGCCATGAAGCCCTAATAAGATGGTGGACCAAACTACTGCATAATTTGGAACGTCATACATGCGTCCTAGGAAGCCGAAGACATAATTCTAAGCAACAGAACCACCTAGTTGCAACTTTAATGATTCCAGGGCAGGGCTGCAAACCATCACACCTTGCTAAAGAGTTGGAGACTTTCAACTCCTGTCCAGAACAAATGTCTAGCATGCTCACTAGACTGGATCATTCACTTTGCGTGTCATTATCAGTGAGATGATCCTGGCCACCATAAAAACCGTTATACTGTTATGGGGCCGCGAAACCACAACCACCACGATACTCCCACATAGGGGCCAACCTCAATGATCAGTCAGAGAACTATTAAATGTCTAAAGAGACAAATAATGAACTCTGCGGGTTCACTGATCCCCGCGGAATTAAAGTGGAGCTTCCAGTTGATTCCCTGCCTGTCTTCAGGGGACTGGGCTTCCTTTTTCCCCAGTTGCACCGTGTCTAGATAGTGGAATTCTATAAAGACCATATTTATATGCCCCCGGGGGGAGCATATAGGTTATAGAAGTTCCAGCTGTATCTTCGTGCGAATTGTCAGTAAAGATTGGCGTGTCGATTATTCTTCTGCGAAACACTAATCCACCACCGCTGTGTAATGGAGCGAGCCCTGAGTTGAAAAACTATGGCAAAATGTTGTGGTGGCAACTAGATTAACGGGATTCACTTCCAATGACATGCCATTTAACTACAAATGATTGCAGTTCCCGATTCACCTTGCTTTTTAATTTGTTATCAAACACTTACAGAGAAAGTTACAACAGGTGTGCGAACTGAATTTAGAAAATTCATGTTTTTCGCTTGACAGTTGCATAGCTGGATAACCGAAAATTTTATATGTTCTTGCTGAAGAGAATAAAGCAAACAATATACTGATATAAATACTTTTTCTTATAAATGTTTATATTATTTTATGACGATGGAAGTAGCGAACTACACCGGCTGTTGCTAGTTGCAAATAAAACAAAATTAATATTTTTTTATTATAATAGAAGGATCTATAAAAATTATGTGTGAAACAAAATATAGGCCAAATGCTCCACCTCCATCCGATGGCCCATATTTTAAATGACTCTGAGACATAATTAAGGTTCAGTGTTAGTAATGTGCAATTATTTCATCCTTTAACTCTTGACTTATTGATGTATACTTTTTCTTTTAATATCCCCTAAGAAGGAAGTGTAACAGCGACAAGTCAAATGATTGGGGCTGCAATTAACATTGCGACGACATAATACGGACATTGAATATTTCGTACAAAAAGGATAATTTTTTTGTTGACCACAAGAAGTTCGTTATCATCTCGCTATAGCGAATGCCATTCACGGTAACTGTACGGCTCGGTGACGCAGTAAGTTCATAAACCGTTCCAAACCCCCTACACTTTGTGGATGCATCGTCTTTCCAACCAACATTCGTGGATAATCATTTACTTGTTAACGAATCAACTAAAGTAAAAGTATCCCTGAAGATAGTTTTCTTTGTAAAGTCATCTTTCACTTCTGTCTGTTGAACCCATCATTCGGCGTACTGACGATACAGTTCTTGAGTAGAGTCAAATCTTTATTTAAAATTTGCATCAGTGATGTTCGTGACATTTTCAATTTTCGGACAGGGCGACGAGTCCTGGGAATGCACAGGAATTTTTATATTTCCTGTAAACGTGGTTTGCTGAAATTTGCGCACAATTCTTTCGATTTCAGAAGAAAGAAGAAATTTTAAGTTATATTAAATTGGGCAAAAAATATGTGACACTATTAACAGCTGTTAAAAACTAACTGAAATTTATAGATAATTTTATAATGTAGTTATTCAATTTAACAAAATTCTTATCTTCTTTACAGCCTTTCGGTAACTAATTTAGAACAATCTTTCGAAAAAAAATTACTTCACTATAACTAATTTTGTAAAACTTTTTTTTACGATTCTACAGGGGTGTTAACCCAATTGGGCACATTTTTGTTTAAGTGTATTTTAGCTGTAGAAATTGCTTTACAACTGCAGTTTAATTAAACACGATACACTATTGTTTGTTATTTAAATAAAAAAATAAAATTCTTTTTCAAAGTCATTTAATTAAATTTTATACAAATTTGTTTTCTTGACTTTCGCAAGTAATTAAAAGTATATAAATCACAATCTAACAGCGTTAAGTTATTAACTTTAATAACTTAAAAAAGTTAAACAAAAAAAAAAAAAAAAAAACAACCCAGAATATAAAATTATTATGCAAATATAAAAATGTAAAAGAAAAGAAGAAATTCTCTCAAAGTTTTCTTATTTGTAGAAGCTAAGAAAAATAAAGTTTAATTGCATGTGTCGGATAAGTAATTTAAGGATAATGAAAAAAACAAGCTATTTATTTTATTTTTATTTATGTCAAGCATTTGAAACATAGAACAACACACATAATAACTATTTGCCTCTAGTCTAAGCGACATATGAATAAAACAACTAAAAAACTTAAAAAACAGTGGGCTCAAAATGTATAAGTTTTGAGTTATGGGTCGTATAATTTTTATAGTCACTGTACTCGTATCAAGGACATAAAAGTAAAGATAAATGTTTCTATCTTATACCATACTAAATGGTACTAAAGTGTATAACTAGTACGCTTCAAAGTAATACATTTTTTGTACCTGTTACATTTTTCGTTCCTTTTTTTCAAACTAATTTCTCAAAAGTTATTTTTTTCGTTTAAAAAATTTATCGTTTTAAAAATTACAAATTTTAAATATCTTTTAAATTGATACTTTTTCAGAATGCGCTAAATTATTAAGTATCTCTTTAAAAAGATTTTGCTTTAAAAGAAATGGTATATTTTACAAATATTGTTTTTAAAAGGTTTTAATTTAAAGGTTATTTCGTTAAAACCCCTTTTCCAAATGATCATAACTTTTGAAAAGCACTTTTTTAAAAGGAGTTTTTTAAAGATTTAATTTTGAAGGGAAAGGGAGGAACTTGTTTTAATTTTTGAAAGGTACTTTCTTGAAATTTACTATGTTTAAAGGTACCTTCCTTAAAGGTACTTTTTTGAAAGGTACTTTTTTATAAGTCGCTTTTCAAATAATTTTTTTCTAAACTAAGGCACTTTTTGTAAAGTTACATTTCTAGAAAGTGTTTTTTAAAAGGAACTTACTTAAAGATTTTATTTTCAGGGGTAAAGAGGATTTTTGAAAGAACCTTTTTTTAAAGGTACTTTTCTGAAAGGTACCATTTCCAAAAGTAGTTTTTTAAATGATTTTCTAAAAGAGATATTTTTTAAACATTTTCCCAATTTGAAAGGTACTTTTTTCAATCCCTTTTTAAAAGTGTTCCTTCTATTTCAAATATTTGGTGGTATACAAGTTATTGTACAATATGTGACAAAACTATCACATATGGTTTGTGTCAACAATAATAAATACGATATTTTGGAGGGTTAACATCTGTCATTATAATTTAGTATTCGATAGATGCCAAAGTGTGAACACACATATTTTTAATCGCTATAATAATGACGAATTATGTACCTACAAAATATGTTTTGTGGGAAGTCTGATAATCTTCTTTCATTTGAAGAAAACGGCTGCTGAATGTGGTCGATTGTTGGTTAATATGTAGCAACTCAAGAAACTTGTGAAATATAGTTTGCGCTATTTAAAAGTGGTGAGTTGCACACAGAGGATCAGTCGAAAAAGTTTGAAGATGCGCAATTGGTAACCTTACTTGATGAAGACTATTGTCAAACGTGATAGGAGCTTGAGATTCATTTAGAAGCAAGAAAAGTGCGTCCCTAATGAATTGAAGCCGAGCGATGTTGAAAGGCGATTTTGCATGTTGGAAGTGGTGTTTGAACGCTAGAAAAAGAACTAGCCGTATTTATACTGGCGATGGAAAATCTATACTGATGAGCGCAAAAGGTCAAAAAGAGTCTTCGTATTTACACTGGTGATGGAAAATTTATACTGGTGAGCGCAAATGTTCATATTTAAAGCCCGACCTACAAACACCACACCGACCTACAATATCCACGAAGCCACAGTAGTGATCTGTATTTGGTAGGATCAGAAGGATATTTTTTATTACTATGAAGTTAAATCGGATCAGATGTTTACAGGGGACGTGCACCAGTGACAATTGATTCGTTTGAAGAAAACAACCAACGAAGTATGATCAGAATATTCGACCGAACACGAGACCATAATCTTTTATAATGAAAATGCTCGGCCAAAGGTTCAAAAGTGGTCAAACATTTTTTGGAAAATAGTGGATGGCAAGTTTTGGGTCACCACCTTATAGTTATTACCATTTGTTTCGTTGGATGTTAAACGCCCTTAGTGGAATGCGCTTCACTTCAGAACAGGCTATTTGTTAATTCATCGTTTACCTTATGCTACTAGAAGTAGTGACTAACGATGAACAATATTTTGAATAATGTATTAACTCATTTTGTTTCAAAAAAGTACTTGTCAAAAATCTGGTTTTTTTACATAACTCATTCCAGCTCAGGCTAAAATCCAACAAAAACCAACAATTAATGCGACTTCTAGAAGACGTCAGAAAAATGTATGGAAGCGCTGTAAAATATGCAACAGTTTTTTTAGTTTCATTGTAGATAAAAGTGAAGCTAAGTTCCGTGACGTTGTCGTTTATTTTTTTTATTTTCTATTTTCTTCATCTTCATGTGTGCTTCTTTTTGTTCTAGTTTTTTTTGTTTGCCATGTTAAAACAATAAAGTTTCATTTTTTACAGGACTCATTTAAATTCTTAGTTTAAGTCGAAGTAGTTGTTTTACTAGTTAGTAGTAGGATCACACAGTTTAGTAAATATATAAGCCAAAGATAACAATTTGTAGAAGTAGTTTGTTAGGCTTGTGTGAGATAAATAATGTAGTTGTGCTTGCTTGTTGCCGTAAATGTTTATTAAAATCGAGTTATTTAAGTAGATAAAAAAGTTCTTTCCACAACTAGTCGAGTTATACCTAAAAGACTTCTAGAAATATCGGTCCAAATAATTTCTGATAAAAACAAGTTAAATATTAAAAAACCAATCTCTTTCAAAATACGCAGAAAATCTGGATAACCTAGTGTGCTATTTATATATATAAAAATAAGTGTGAACACTGAATTTAAAAAAAATATAAGGTGTTTCCATATAGGCCGTAATTTTGACGACTATGGCCTTAGTTTTTAAATTTTAAATTTTTATAGACTATATGCTGTAATGCTTGTTATAAGAATAAAGAAATTAAGGGAAAATAAAGTAAAGGGCATACCGATAGTAACGTGATGTTTACATATGTGGCTTAAGTTTTTGAACCATTCTAGTCTGGTACAATAAATTTGTTTACTATAACATCAACTATAATAAATTAAAATAAAGAGCTGTCCCAATAGTAACCTTATTTTCATAAGGCCTTGTTTCAAAGCTTTCAAAATTAATTTAAAAATTGACTCATGGTACAAAACCCATTGCACGTGAGTCTAAATCGAATTTTCGCACATCTTTCAGCTTAATAAACCATATTTGATTTTACTAAAATACATGTGTTAAGTTCTATAGAATATAGATATTTAAACAGAATTTTTCCTAATTTCTTTAATATTTTTTTAGTCAATTTAATAGATTTTATTAAAAAATTTTTTATAAAAAAATCTGTGATTTTTAATAAAATTTTATTAATTTCAATAAATTGTTTAGAGATTAAAAAAAAATAATTAAATTTATTTAATTTTATTGTTAAAGTTTTAATTATTTGTTTTTCATTAATATTATATCGAAAGGAATTTTCAAAAAATAAATTTTAAAAAATTAAATTTTTTATATTGCTACGTTTATTATTTTTAATAACCTTTTATTTATTTAGAGTTATTTTATTGCAAAATAATAACACAATACCTGAGAGTTTGAAATTAAGTTAAACGATTTATTTACTTTCAATGTACACAAAATAAATACGATGGTAACTTTGTTGTGTTCACTCACTGATGACTAAACTTGAATTCATTCGTTTGTCTAGCAAGGGGTGCTTATGTAGTTATTGTAAGCGGTTCTCGAATATACAAGAATATTCTACTCTAACATCACCCATATTGTTGTTGTTATTATCACTCAGTTTAGGCACTCGCTTGGCTGTGTGATTTGTTTTGTTCTGTGTTAGTTGTTTTTGTTTTCTGTTGTTTGCATATTTGGAAAAATTTTTTATACGCATGTTGTTGTTGTCTTGTGTGTATAAGGTTTGTAAAATGCACAGTGGGTCGTTTAATTTTTGTTACTGTTTATTTTCTTGTAAAACTTAATAAATAATTTTCTTAAAAATATACAAACATATTAAAATTTTTATTTGGGGCAAAACTAAAAGGCAGTTCCGCTTAGTAAATGCCATATTTATAAAAAATAATTTGGATTTAAAATGTAACATAAACTAGAATTTTCATATAATTATTATTCTAAAATAAATTTGAAATCCCAATTAGTTAAAAGAAGTAAAGAAATTAATTAATTTTCTATTATTTAAAATTTTTGTTATTTAAGAAATTGTTTATTCATTGTCATTTGCTAATCCTAAAGATGCCACCCAAAGGTGTGGTTAAATAAAGAAAATAAAGTTATAAAATTTTTATATAAAAACCTTGTAATTAAAAAATTAATTATAAAGTAGTAAATATAAATTAATTATAGGTAAAGAAAGAAAAAATAAAATATAAAACAAAATTAAAAACATTTCTGCTTCTAAAAAATTAACTATAAAATATTTTATTTATAAAATAATATTGGGTATTTAATAATACAAAAATAAAAGAAATATTATGCTAATAACCCATAGCATTTATGATCAATTTTATAATAAATTTAATTTATTTGTGGGTTAAAAAAATCTGGCTTTTGCTTTTCTAAAAATTTTAATAATATTTTGATAAGCTGTCTTTAGCCATCAGTGAAATATGTAGAGATACCTGCTATTTCACAACAATATTATTATTAGCATAATATTTTTCAACAAATAAATAGATTTTAATTAATTCATAAACATACTTTAATTTACAAATTTCATAATTAATTAAATTTTCAGCTCACTCTCTTTCTATCACATTTCCTATTTAAGTTAACAACATCAGGAAAAATAAATTAATAAATTTTTCGCATGTAAAACAAATATGTTTTTAATAAACCAAATTAAAATGATTTTATGTTGATGTTACTTTTTGTATTAATTTATGGCTATTTTCATATCAACGCAAACACATTCATACATACAAGAAAAAGTAATTATTTGCTCTTATTATAGAATGTAAAATTGTCTGGAAATATGTTTATGGTTAACGTACAACCACAAAATTACATACTGATTAATTAAATAAAATGTATAAAAAAGAAAAACTTGTTAAGTGTGTTGTGCCATCAATTAATTTAATGTAATTTAAGTATTTAAAAACACTATTTTATTAAGCCAATTAATTGTATTAAATAATCAAGAGTTTAATAGTTCTCAAAGGAAAAGTGTGTGCCATGTTACTAACAACATTAAAACTCAAATAATTTATATTTAATTAATTTTATAATAAATTAAATTCCATTAAAATAAAATGCTTAAATTCTTCTTAATAGCTTCTTTAAAATAAAAAAGGTAAAACAAAATATTTTAAATAAAAATGCATGAATATGTTTGGGTATTAACAGAAAATTGCAGGTGGCTTATTGCCAAATGGTTTTAAAATGCCAACGAACGAATTTCAATAAACTATTGCTTTTATTGGGTGCTGATGCCATGATGGTAACTTGAACGAGATGGATTCTAAAAGTTTTCTAATGGGTGAAATTGTATATTCTAAAATTAAATGCCAACACAGAAGAAAATTTTTGTTGTTTAAAAATTCTTGTTCGGCTAAAATCAAAGCCGGATTGGATAAGGATTTTGGTGTTCTTCGCTTGCTTACAAAAATAATTTATTGTTACGGATGCGGCTTGCTTAAGTTTTAAAAGAAAATAATTAAGTAAGCATAAAAATAAACTGTGAAGTTTGCTAAAAAAACTTAGGCACACAAGACAACAACAAATTTCTATTTACAAACTGTGCAGAAATTTTATACAGGCAAAATAACAACAATTAGGTATGCTGTTTACTGACGGCGCAGTTTGCTTCGAAAACTTATGCAGAGAAGACAACAACAACTGTCTATTTACAAACTGTGTAGAAATTTTATACATGCAAAACAACAACAATCTAATATGCTGTTTACTAACGGCGTAGCTTTCTAAGAAAACGTATATATACAAGACAACAACAACTATCTTAAAATAAATTCCAGAAAGAAACTTTATCAGCATAAAAACAAAAAACTACACACCGACCTACTGGCGCCTATACATTGAATGAATAATATAATAACAACAAAATGTAAAACAAAGGAAGTAGAAAATTCTTAATTTTTCTAGATCTCTAGTGGACAAATATAAAAGGCAGCGTCTGAGTGGATAGTTAGTTAGTTAAAAGATAATTCTCGTGAAGTAAAGACGTACATCTTAAGTAAATTGTTCATTAGTATCAATTTTGTGTGTAGTTAAATTAAATAAATTTGTAATTAATTTAGAAACTCTAAAATCTGGTGTTACTTCTTTTGCAATAAAGTACTCAAAACAAAACGTCTATAAAAAGTATAAATGTAACAATATTAAATAACAAAAAATCAGAGTAGCGAAGTATTCACTCACTGTTCATACATGTATGAATATGTACATGTCATTTTTTAGCCGCTTCTTCTCATACATGTGTGAGAGACTACAAATTATTTTTTGTTTTCTCATTTGTGAATGCGACGATTTATTTTTTTTTTTCTATCCATAAGTGAAAAAATGAGAAACACACAAGTGTGCATTTTTGAATATTTACAATTTTGATAATTTTTCATAAATGAAAAGGTCGTAAAAATATGTGCGTTAAGCATTCGCGTACATAAACACACATATTTGATAATGCACAATTGTCGGCGTATGCAGGAAAAAAATATTTTTTTTTATTTCTTTTAGAATATATTGCAATATTGTATTTTGAGTTAATATGTACCCATGTGTTTTTACTACATTTTACGGTAAACTGCGATCGTAGGTAGAAAATTTTTTCACGTTCATTTATGAGAAATTTTATAAAATTTCAGCGTTCATAAATGAACATTTACATTTATGAAAAATAACATTAATGAGAAGAAGCTAATTTATCATTTATCACATATGAATAAGACTAATAATTCTTCTTGTTCGCATTCATGTATGAAAATAACCAGAGCATTTTTGGTTGTTCGTTTATGAGTGTGAAAAATAAATATAAAATTTTAGATTTCTCATTTATGAAAAATATCATGAATGTTGATTTTTGAATGTTCATAAATGAAAAATTCTGAACCCTGCTTTTGAATGCATCCCAATGCTTTTAAACGTAAGGAAATGGCTTGTGGGACTCTCACTGATAATGTAAGTTTTTTTTTGTGGGTTTGACAAGAAGCTCCGTCGAGTTATGCTACCAATTATTCATCTTCAAAGTCTTTCACCTGACCAGGTCTCTCTTTATCTAGCATCGTTCACAAGTTCTGTGAGTTGGTGCATATTGACTGTAAGCTTCTATCAACAATCTATAAATTTCTACAGCCATTGTTTTTCAAATGAAAGAAGATTATCAGACTTCCCGGCAAAACATATTTTTAAGCAAAAAATCATTCGTTATTTTTATAGCTTATGTTATTAACATAAGCAATACGTTCAACAAATCGACGTTATTAACTTATATAACCGTAAATATTTATAAATATAGACTTTAAAAGGTGTTCAAAATCAAGTTTATATACAGTGAGTCATTTGTTCTGTATATTGCCACGGCAAAGTCTTGCTGTTTTTCACTTGCAGTAAATTATTTTCATTAATTTTGTATTTAATTTAAAAAAATGGCGAAAATTTCAGTTAGCAGTTATTTTGTTTTTTATTTTAGGCAACTGCAAGATTGCCCTTTCTACAATTTTTTTTCTCTTGTTTGATATTAATTTTAGTTTTTATTTTAATAATTTTTTGGCAAAACTACAATCAGTTTTGTTTAGAAAGTTTTAGTGTAGCATTTCTTTGGGTGTATACTTGTGTGTGTGTGTGTGTGTGTTTGTGTAAATTTTATCGATATTTGTAGCCAACAAAACTGTCAGTAAGGAATTGGGTCATTGGTTGCTCTTTCACAAAAATTATCCACGATTTGTGTTTTTTTTTATCATTTTGTTTTGCATTTGCTGTTTGTGGTTCTAGAATTTACTTGAATTTTATGTAATAAATAAATAAATAAAAAGCATTCTTGTTGATGGCTGAATGTGTAAAAAATACTGCAGGTATAAAATCTAATAATAAAATTCAAAGCAAAAGGAACCCCAAAATGGCTGTTTTATTAAGAAAAACTAAGCAAAAACACAACTATTTATTATTAAAACAGTTTAAATCAGTTGGTTAGTTCACTTCACCAGTTTTGTAAAAATCACCACAAATTTAAATTTATGTCTTCTTGAGGGAATACGTATTGATTGTAATGCAACTTGTTGTATTTAAATTAAGTTTAACAATGTCAATATAAGCCTTCTCTCGTAGCATTAAAATTTATTATTCAGATTTAAATTTTATTTTGAGAACTATTTGTTTCAGAACTGAATTTTTAGATTTGCTTTAATAAACATAGTGTTACGAAGACGCTTAGTTTGAGTTATAAAAAAAATGAAATGACCTATTGTTTTTAAAAAAACCATTTGAACAGAAAACAACAACAATATCTTACATTAAAATTCCACGAACTAAATTTAATAATCAGAAAATAAAAACAACTAACACAAAACAAAAAGATACACAACCAAACAATTGCCTGTCTTGAATGACGATAATAATGTCTTTATATAAAAATTAAATGAATTTTAGTTTTAATTTCAATATTTCGCCGCACATTGGGTGGCAACTTCGGGTTCAGGTTTTCTTGGAAGCAAAACAAAAGCAATAGGAACTACAAATTAAAAAAACAAAATATTTTAACTATACATACACACATGAATTTTTTTTAGTATTAAAAATTTTTCATTTATAGATTATGTAATACATTTTTATTTCTATTAAATCTTAATCTTAATCTTTTAAACGGTCCTTTTAATTATAACGATTTATTTTTTTCTCGATATTTAGCTTTGCTGTAGAAAGCTTCTTCAGGAAATTATTTTTTATATTTTTCAAAAACAAAAATCATAACAATTAATTTAATTTGTTTTTGAAAAATATAAAAAATAATTTCCTGAAGAAGCTTTCCACAGGAAAGCAAAATATCGAGAAAAAAATAAATCGTTATAATTAAAAGGACCGTTTAAAAGATTCAGATTAAGATTTAATTGACATAAAAAAGAGATAAACAATTCGACCGATAAGTAACTTTAAAAATAAAATAAAAAATTTTTTAACGAGAAGTTTTGTTTTCTAAAACAAAATAAAACAAAAAATTTAGATTAAGATGATCAAAATTTTTATGGCCTTGAGAAGAGAAAAGTTCGGCAATTGTGAATGAAAAATGATATCTGGCAAATGACTGCGCTGACAGATGTCGATTCTCTCATCAGAGTTTTGAATCACTTTTTAGCAAAATGACGGTCATATTTCGTTAATCTTATCATGGATTTTGAGTTTTAAGGCTGAAATCGATGCCCCAAAAAAATATTCCAGTTGTATTAAATCACACGATCTGGCTGACCACTTAACTGCTGATTGTCGTGAAATTATGCGATCGGGGAATTTGTTTTGCAAAAAATTTATCGTTTCACTGGCTGTGTGACATGTGGCACCGTCCTGTTGAAACCACATGTCAGTGATATCTACGTTGTCAATTAAAGGCCAAAATTGAGTTTTTAGCATTTTGCGATAGCGTGATTCATTGACCGTTACCGTATTTCCAGCATCATCTTTGAAAAACAAAACGGCCCATAACGCCTACAGATCACACAGCACATCATAAAGTGACATGTTGAGCATGAAAAGGCTTCTCAATAATCGCTCTAGGATTTACAGATTTGCTTTTTGTTGGAAGAAATGATTTTTTAAGAAAAATCTGCCGGTTGTTCGTTCCTGCCGGTTGGGCTTCAATTCCAGCGCCAGTTAAACTTTGTAAGGTGGCTTTAAAGTCAAATCCTTATGCAAAATTCGCCATGTGGTGGTTTTGGATAAAATCAATTCATGAGAACTTCAAGTGCAAATATGAATCTGCTTCAACAATGCGGCTCACGGCTGCGACCTGGTCGAATACGCGTTGGTGTTCGCATATTTTGTATCGAGCCTGTCGGCTCAAATTTAAGATCAAATTCCTAAAAGCGGTCTCAGAAAAAAATGTTGATTTTTATAGTGGATTTGAATTTATTTAATATAATTTTCGTGCGAAATTGAACGTTGTAACGATTGCCAATGTATTTACTGTAAATACGTCAAAAAAAGTCAAAATTATCAGGTTGTTGGTGTTGCCACAATTGCAACTCTTGTTGAAAGATCCAATATATCCCCAAATTAAAAACTTCATTAATTCATGAATCGAATTGCCGATTTAAATTAAATCATAAAATAAAAATAATTTCTTTTTGTTTTTGTTTTTGTTTATTTATTTGCTCATATGGATCAACAAACACAAATATCTAATTTTGCAGTTAATTAGTTTTACAATTCACTTCTACAAAAAATATTTTATGTAAATTAGCAAATATTCAAGAGCATATAGTACAGTGCATAACAGAAGCAATAAATTACTTAATAGAAAATCAGGGCTGAATAGATGGACCACCAAATATAATTGTTTGTTTTTAATTCTTTGCTATTGTTACATCAAATAAAAACAATTTATAAACATATTATGTTGGTAACTAATATATTATGGTTAAAAAATATTATATTGGTTTTGCAAAGGCTATAAAAGTGAGTTTGCTGCTGGGATCCTTATAAAATTTATTGTGCAAAAATCAATAATGCCACCGTAACTTGTCAAAGACCACGTGTGGGATCCTTAAATATGCTATTTCAATAAGATGATTTTTTTCCAATCTAATCCTTTATCTACGCCATCCGAATTTAACTTCGAATTCTAGAATCCTAGATAACTTGCAGATCGCATGGTCTCGTACCCTATGAACTTTTTTCTGTAATTTTTAGGACTACCATAGAGAATTAGAGTTCGGTTCTTTCTCCAAATTGAAGCAAATAAATGAAAAACTTTTCCACCCATTCGCAGAATACTAAAATTTTTGGCAGATTTTCGTATTCTAATTTAGAAAAATAATACGCAAGAAAAATATTTTTTTGTTTAAAATAAGATGATTATTTTAGCTATTTAAAAGAATAGTATATTTTTTCTGATTCAATTGTACTAAATTTAATTTGTTTTCTAGCGCTTTTCATTTGCACACTACTGTACTATAGTACACGCGTGTAATTTGCTCTTGATTATACACGTGAAGTGTTAATGTCTGAAGTGGTTATTTATTTGGGTGTATGTCTAACACATGAAAACTATCGTATTTCCCGCACGCATAGCCACACATTATTTTTACAGGTGTTGTAATAAACATTTTCTCACCTTTTTAGTAGCAAAAAAAAAAATAGAAATCTAAAACTGAGTACATTGCACTTTATGGCATTAAAATGCAAATATATGCAGACACCCAAACACACATGTGCGATTAAACACATTTAAATACATTGCAGATGTGATTTTCATTTTAATTTTTCTTCACTGTGGTCATTCAGTTGTTAAGTGCTAAAAACTAATTAGGGAGTTTTTTAATACAATTTGGTTTTTAGACTGACTACAAACCACAGGAAAATTGTCAATAAATGTTATTGCAATAAAACGTCATGATGAAAAATTACTGAAATGAATACGAAATATAGGAAATAAAATTAAACAAATTCAATTTGGAAAAAATACCATGAAAGTATACACGCAAAAATAGAACGTGCATAAGAGCAAAATATTTTGTTAATTTTTATGGTTATAATTCAATCATATTATTTTTAAATATTATAAAAAATTTGTTACTTTTGGAATTATATTGCTATCCATTAATAATTATGCTTAAATTATGTTTAAATCATATAAAAGCTTATAATTTTCGCATTAGCAATAAAATTTCATTGGCTTTATTTGAACTAATTATAATGACAAAAATTTAAATACTCTTTAATGCAATTGTTTTTTATTCAATTATATTGGTTTTTTACCAAGAAAAATGTAATGCTAATGAAAATGCTTAGTTAATAATTACAATTGAAGAAAAATAATTGATTTTATAAAACACAATTCTTTAATAAAATTTACTATACAATTTACGATAAATCAACAATATTTAGCCTCAACCTTTTTCTTGATAGATCTATACTTAGAACTTTTACTAATTCCTCAATTTGAAGTCGGATGGGGATAAAAGCTGATATCATATGTATACTAGAAGGAAATAACGATGGGCAAATTCTGGATTCCTTGAATGGAAGACACAAGGACATAAAATTTACAATGAAAAAGGAAGAGGAGGGGAGAATTAATTATCTGAACCTAACGATCAAGAGGAACATAATCTCGAACAGAATCGAATATGAAATATACAGGAAACCAACAGCAACGGACACAATAATACACAACTCATCAAATCATCCCCAGCAACACAAAAACGCAGCAATCAGGCAGTTAATAACAAGACTCGAGAGAACACCACTAACACGGCAAATGTATATGAAGGAAATGGAAACAATATACACCATAGCAGAAAACAACGGATACAAAAAGCGCCTCGTAGATAACATCAAGAAACAAATTAGAAAGAACAAAGAACAGAAGAATGAAAGGAAAAAATGGGCTACATTAACATATATGGGAAAATCAACGTACAAACTGGCGAAATTCTTTGGAAAACACAACATCAATATCGCATTCAGAACAGGGAACAACCTAGGCAGAATACTACGGAATAAAACAACCGAGACAAATATACTAGACAAACAAGGAGTGTACAAATTAACTTGTACATGCCATTATAGCTACATCGGGCAAACAGGACGAAAAATTAAGACCAGATTTAGGGAACACATGAAAGACTATAACAAAAAACTACGAGAACCAAAATCAACTCCAGAATCAAACTTTGCGAACCATATATTTAACAACAAATGTACACCAGGACATTTTAAGACAACGGTTAAACTGCTTCACACACAGCACAAAGGAAGGAGACTAAATGTATTAGAAAACATGGAAATATACAAACAAAAAACATTTGACGGACGAATAATAAATGAACAAATAAACACTGCTTCGGACACAATATTTGAACCGTTGAAACATATTTACAGGAAAACAAACACTACACCAGCACAAAAACGTTACGTAGGTGCACAAGACCAAAGCAATAAAGAACATCATAAACGTACAATTACAGATTATTATGTCACATAAAAGAGGAGAAAAGAAAAAAACCCAATAGGTTCACACATAAACAAAAACGGACAACAAGCATGATCGTAAAAGAATTTAGTTAGGAAAGAAGACGAATGAAAAAGGGAGCGACAAATTAGGTAAAAAAAAGAGACAAACAAAAAAGGAGAGAGAGATGTAGGCAAAAAAGACAGAAAGTGACGAACGCAATAACATGAAGGGAGACACGAACTATATAAACACAACTGACAATAGAACGCAACTAGTACGAAAAGAACACTGAAGATGGCAAACAGCCGAAACCGGTTTGTTCACAAACCAAATTTGACGAGGGCCGACGGAAAACCGTACCCAAACAAAAGAAATTTTTACCCCGTCGGAGAATCCAAGCGCATATTAAAAGCTGATATCCTTTGATCTAAGGACATCTAACAGCCTGTTTAGCAGTTTTTATTTCTTACAAGAATATAAAAGTATGCCCCAATAGGGTCTAATTTTGTCTGTTTTTAAATATAACTTTAGGAATTTTGTTTATTGTATATTATATGAGTTATGGTTCCTTAGATCGTTAGCAATTAGTGGGATGACTATGATAATTCTAGAGCTTTGGAAAGTGCTTTTATTACGCTAAAATCTAGCTGTCGCAAGATCAATATTATAGTTGAACACCAGATAATTTGCAGATCGCATGGAAGAGGGATTTCATTCCCGAGAGGGAGCCTTAGAAATGGCTGCCAAATATAAGCCAGCAGGAGCATAAATTACCCACTGTCAGCCGGGGAGATAGTGACAAAAATAGCAATACAGAAGGGCCTGTAATTGAAATCCTTTAACAATCCTATTGGAGAGCAGTCGTGGTACCAATATCTTATATTAAAGTTGTTGCGGTTAAAACGCTCGTTGTTGAACTTGTGCTTCATACGGTAGTACAACTATAAATTTAGGTTATACTGTTGCTAATATATCCATCAATCAATGCATCAGGGCGGATTTCTTCCATTTCTTCCATAGCAGAAGCCTGAAACTAGAAGATAACTGGACGCTTAAGGTCCAACAAGTTACTGTCCACACTGGTACCACGGGAAACAGTAGCCCGCAGGGTTACGGCTATGAAGTGGGTATTGGTGATGTTCTTCGGGGAGTAACATGGTGGCTGTGGTTTAAAGCCACAATGGATAAGGTTGCACGAGTTTGATCTTGTTGTGAATAAAAAGGATCTGGTGTTTTTCTTGGCAAGGGGTAGATAGGGTGCATATAGCTCTTTATGTCTGCAAGGGAGTTTTTATAAAGATCTTTGAGTGACAGGGGCGTAGACTGACTGGGTGGTAGACCATATTCCTATTACAGGATAATTGACAATATCCTGCGGTTTCAAAAACCATAGATGTGATTCGTACTACGAAACAAAATTAAGCATAATAAAAGTCCATATTTTAGAAAGAGCATCGGCTCTGCCTGATATTATTGACTCTTGCTCACTATAAATTAATCTTGGCAGAAGATTTGGGATTTTAGTATTCGGCGTATGAGCAATGGTTGCCTATTTACATCAACAACGTGACGTATTCGACAGTTATACAGCACAGTACAATCGGAGCCACTTGGAGTAGGCGCTTTCAATTCACATTTCGGATTACAAGCTGGGTCAAACTGAGAAGCCAGTATTAAGGAGGATGGTGAGGTGGCTGAGATATCACAGTAAATGCGATCGACTGGAATATTGCTATAATTTCAGACAACATAAGACATCCAGATATTGTCTTGTAAATATAATTTTGAGATGGATTGGAAACCTGTATTATAGGATCTACTACCGACTAGTAGATCAACGAGATTATCTGTATGGTGTGGAGCCTTTGTAATCACATTATGACAAATGGACATACTGGCTGCTGTGCTAACAGAATAATGTACAATTAGTGTTGGGCAATCACGATAGTGATTGTTTTTATTGCTGTGTAATCTTAATAATTGTAATCATTAGATTTTTATTGAATTTATGTGTTAAATCTAAAAATTTGGGTAATTAACATCTTGTATCAAATATCGATTTTTGGGGAAAATACAGTTGCTTAGAGAAGGTAAAAATCCTTTAAGGAATAAAAAGGTTTAGGATTTGATATAAATAAATCAAACTATTTAATATAAAATCAGTTTAGCAAATCATCATAGGAAGGTTTCACTTTATATTCCGTTTTAACCAATACACTAAAATTATTCATGTTAAGTGTTTCGTGGCTAAATTTACATTTTTTGCTTTTCCTTTTTTCATCAAACTCAAATATTGTAAAGGAACTTTAGCTAAAATATACAACCACTTAAACAATTTATTTACCCGTCTTTTTTTAACGTTTTATAAATATCAAATGTAAAACAAAATATAAATCCAAGTTAACACTTTGCATTTCCTTAACAGCAAAACCAATGAAATTTTATCCACGAGTATCTATTATTTTAAACTTTTCTTATTTTTGTTTGGATGTGTTTTTGTGCAGAAAAATCCTGTTTTAAAACAAACACAGTTGTCTATCCTATTTCTTCCAAAATGCTAAAGATAAAATCAGTTAGTTCGACAGATACACAAACACATGGGTGGCTTATTCATACTGACAGCTGCTTGCTAACACAATCTTAAAGTAAAATGTCTTTTAAAATATTCAAGTACTCGAATAATGTTTTCAAACACATTTATTTTTTCTTATCAGAAAATCATTAAACAAAAAAAAAATAAAATTTTTAAAATAAAAAGACACTGAAAGGAAGCGTAAAGTAGAAAAGAACAGCATGTCAGAATAATGTTAAAGTATGACGAAGATGGAGTATGAGTGGAATAAGATATTAAGGGTATTAAGAGTCCTTACAACAGTAGCAGCCTGTTGTTGTTTATGATGATATCTAATAGGCGTTTTTAAAAAGCTGCTTAATTTTTTTTGACAGCTTTAAAAATAATATTTTATCATTTGTGTTAAAAAGTTTACAGACAACATTTCACAATTGTGCCAAAACTTAATACACCAGGCGTGCTGGGTTAAACCCATCGGTAAAAAAGAGAAACTTGCAAGTAAAATGCGTAAAGGAAAGTTATCCATAAGATATCCGCGAGTATGACTCCTTTGATCTTGAGGACGTACACTTACTCCCTCTCCACTTGCAAAAAATTATTTTTTGTATTTAATATTTTAAAAAAAAAACATGCCAAAAATAACTGAAATACTATTTTGAAATTATTTTCCAAACTTCAAAAGTCTTAAATTACAAAATGTGTAAAATTATTTTCAAATTAAAATAATGGGTACACAAGTTATTAATGTCGATTCGGACAATATATGCTTTGTGTCATTAATAATAAATATGTCATTTCGGAGGGTAAACATCTGTCATTATAATTTGGTATTCGATAGACGTGAAAGTGTAAAAACATTTTTATCAATCGCTATAATTATGCGAGGAAGTCTGATAATCTCCTTTTATTAGAAGAAAATGGCTACTGCAAGTTATCGATTATTAGTGGAAGCTTACGGTCAAGATGCATCAAATCTAAAAACTTGTTAACGATGGTTTGTGTGGTTCAAAAGTGGTGATTACGACACAGAAGCCAAGTAGAGACGTGATCAGCCGAAAAGTTTTAAGGTGAGGAATTGGAAGCATTACTCAACGAAGATAGATGCCAAATGCAAGAGCAACTTGTATTATCATTAGAAATCAGACAACGAGCCATTTACTCACGCTTGAAAGCATGGGGATTCATTCAAAAGCAAGGAAATCGGGTACCATATTTTTTTTTTCTTAAAGAGAACTAGCACTTCAGGCAATAATGCCTATTTAGTCAAGTACCGTGCTACATTCTTTAGGAAAGGGATAGAAAAGAGATGAAACAGGTGGTGAAAGTAAAGGGATAGTCGGAAATTAACTGCCGCTTAAAGACAGCAACAGCCACCAGTGACTATGACTTCATCGCTGAGCAGCTGCACCGACAGTCAATTTTGATTTTTGTAGTAAAAAAAACAAACCAATCAAATCAACAACCCCCATACTGACAAGCTAGTACACTACCTACTAGCCTATGGGGACACCACATGAATTGAAGCCGGGAGACGTTGAAAGGCGATTGTGCATGTCGGAAATATTGTTTCAACAACTGTGTGATTCGATTAACATCCGCGGCTGGCCATGAAGCCTTAATCAGATGGTGGATGTAACCACTGCATAATTTGGAACGTCATGCTCGTCCTAGGAAGCTGAAGCTATAATTCTATGCAACAGAACTTTCTAGTTGCAACTTCGATGATTCTTGAGCAGGGCTGCAAATCATCACTCCTTGCTTAAGAGTTGGAGACTTTCCAACTCCTGTCCAGAACACTTGCCTAACATGCTCACTGGGCTGGATCATTCACCTAGCGTGTCATTAACGGCGAAATGATCCTGGCCACCATATTAAACAAAAGACCTGATATGGGGCCGCGAAACCACAACCACCACGATACTTCCATAAAGGGCCAACCTCAATAATCAGTCAGAGAACAGTTAAATGTCTAAAGAGACAAATAACCGAACTCTGCGGCTTACTGATTGCCGTGGAAATAAAGTGGAGTTTCCAGTTGTACCCCTGCTGACTTCAGGGGACTGGACTCCCTTTTTCCCCAGTTGCACTGTGTCTAGATAGTCGAAGTTCTATAAAGACCATATTTATGTGCCCCCGAGGGGATAATGTTTGAACACTATAAAAAGAATGCATTTTAGTGTGATTGGCAATATAAAACGGATACATTACGATAACCCCAAGGGCAAAAACTCATATTTGGCCGACTAAACCAAGTGAACGCCGGAGCCGAATATACATGACGTTAAAGTAATGCTCTGTATTTTGTAGAATTGGATAGCTATTTTGTATTACGAGCTGATGAAATCGGATTAGATGATCACAGGGGATCTATACACAAGACACATGATTCGCTTGAGAAGAGCAATCCACGAACAGCGACTAGAATATTTGACTAGACAGAGGGCTATAATATTCCATCATAACAATGCTCCACTACATGTTGCAAGACCGGTCAAAAACTATTTATAAAACAGTAGATGGAAAGTTTTGGTTCACCCGTCTTATACCCCCAAACCTTGCTCATTATGACAACCATTTGTTTCGATCAGTGCGGAACGTCCTTACTAGACTACCCCCGAGCAGAGTATCAGATTGATTCTTTACCTCAGAACTGGAGCACTTTATTTGGCACGGAGTCCATACGCTACCAGAAAGATGGCAAAAGTTGTGGCTAACGATAGATATAATTTTAAATAATGAGGCAATCAATTTTTTTTAAAGTAAAGTAAAGTAACCTATGGTATCCGTTTGCAAATTAAGATGTTTCCAAAAAAAATTTCATTAACACAAAACAACAACAATATGCTACAGTAAAATTCCATTAACTAAGTTTAAGAATCAGATAATAAAAACAACTAACACAGAACTGGAAGATGCACGCAAATGGGCGCCTGCACAAATGCACAAAATGATGGTTCGACGAACTAGAGTTTTCTAGTGAATGGTAGAATCGTTCAAAACTTTACCAATAAAGTCAGTTTAAGTGTGAACGTGTCGAGTGAAGACACAAAGTTGCGCGTTAGTTTGATTGTGAGCGTAATAAAGTGCTGACAAAAAAGTTAATATAGTAGCTTTTAGATGGTGAAGTGACAATGTTGCCATCCTGTATTTTTTTGTGTGTATAAAAGTAAATAAATCGTGTAATTGATTTAAAACTCTAAAGTTTTGTGTGTAATTACTTTCTACTCAACGTTTATTAAAGGAACAAACGTAACGGCTGGTGTCAGAAGTGGGATAAATTAAAAATTTATCAAAGAAAACTTTATAAAAAAATGTTATTCAACATAACAGAAAAATAAATAAAAAAAAAATATCTGCTAGTTTGAATTAATCCTGCAGAGATTTCAATCAAAACTTAACTTATTTTAACTATTTCCATTCTAAAGGTTTTACTAAAGTTTTTTCGCTTCTATTCCCATAATTTGGTTTAGTGTACATGTCACCCTGATGGCCAGTATCTGAGTTTGAATGTACCACTCATAATTATCATTACTCAAAGATTATGCAAGCGACATTACTCTAAAGTCATCATGAGGCAAATTCATAAATCCAATTTCTCTTAAATTTATCACTCTAAAAACAAAGTAGAATTTTAGATAAAAATAATTTTAATTGTTGCATAAATTTCTTAACTCCAAGTTAGTGTGTTAATTTTGCCACACCCTTTATCCAAATATACTTCTGTTTAGATATTCATTGCTATTAAATGTTTACGTTTCATTGCTATACTACTCGTACTTTTCTTTCCTACAACAAGTTTCCATCCTTTATGCTCATTCATGCTTCTGCTGTTGTTTGTTAAAATCCTGAATGAATAAAAAACACTTTAACAGAAAAACAAAAACATTTAAGATATTTCTTATATGTAAATAATGCCATTTTTGGATTTTCTTAAAATAATTTTGAATGACATAAAGTTGTAATTGCACTTCACTGTGAAATACACTTTAGACTGCCAATCTGAATTAAGTTTTGAGGATGAATATTTATGTAACGAAATTTCTGTTGGAAAATTATTGTCTTCTTCAGCTGTCATACTTAAATGAATGTTTATTTTTTTAAATAATTACTAAAGTAATAATGGCATCATTAAAAAATAGTAAGCTGCTATTTAATTAGTAAGATGCATATAATTTTTATTACTTAGAAGGAAAGAAAAAATGGTATTTGAAGTTTCATAGTTTTAAGAAATAATGAAAAATGTTTTCTTTTCTTTCGAAATCAGTATGAATAAAGGACTTAGGACTTCAGTTGATTTAATGATGTTTGTTTCTGTTTAAAACAAACAAGTAATAAAAAATATTTTTAAAGAGTTTGATACTATTTTCATTTACCATTTGTTATCTTGGCACGTATGAAATACTTTTATACAACTTAAAATTATTGCAAGGAAAATCGGCAAATCATTGAATTTAATGTACTAAAAATTAAATTAGGATGAAAAGATAAAACACCAGCAAGAAAATTCATCATAGGAACTGAGGGAGAAATTTATTTCATACGACGAAAGATGTTCATAGATTTCGTTTAAAACCATAAATAGATACTTTGCAGTAACAGTGAAAATAAACTTTTAATTACACTGCAGTTTAATTTTCATTACCAGTACATTTTTATTGATTTAAGCTTAGCTTAGCATTGAATAGACGCTTGAACAATGTTTGCAGATTGTGCAGATTGGGCCCCAAAACAAAATTAGTCGATTAATCACTAAACAAAACTGCCATACTTGGAGTGATGGTAATCCTCAAGTGTAAGTTGAGATACCGTAACATCCAGAAAATCTAATGAAATAGTTGGTCCTTCTTTAAAAATTCTGCTAGTCAAAACTTTGCAGATAATGGTGGCCTCCATAGATGCATCAATTGAACCAACACGAAATTCAAGCGCTGCGGTGTCAAAAAGATAGTGCCACATGCCACACCGCTCATATCACAATTGATTTATGGAAGGAAACGTTTAGTAACGGCATAATTCCATGTTTCCAACCAGTAAATTGACCTTAAAGATCGTGCGATTTATTACTGCTGGACTATTCTCGAAATGTATTAGAAAACATGGAAATATACAAACAAAAAACATTTGACGGACGAATAATAAATGAACAAATAAATACTGCTTCGGACACAATATTTGAACCGTTGAAACATTTTACAGGAAAACAAATATTACACCAACACAAACACGTTACGCAGGTGCACAAGACCAAAGCAATAAAGAACATCATAAACGTACAATTACAGATTATTATGTCACATAAAAAAAAACCAAAAACGGACAACAAGCATGATCGTAAAAGGATTTAGTTAGAAGAAAAGACCAATGAAAAAGGGAGCGACAAATTAGGTAAAAAGAGACAAACGAAAAAGGAGAGAGAGATGCAGGCGAAAAAGACAGAAAGTGACGAACGCAATAACACGAAGGGAGACACGAACTATATAAACACAACTGACAATAGAACGCAACTAGTACGAAAAGAACACTGAAGATGGCAAACAGCCGAAACCGGTTTGTTCACAAACCAAATTTGACGAGGGTCGACGGAAAACCGTACCCAAATAAAAGTAATTTTAACCCCGTCGGAAAATCCAAGCTCATAGCAAAAGTTTATCTCTCGAATCAAGTCAAGTTAATGGCAGTTCAAAAAATGCATCTTTGCTTTGTTTTTTTAATTGCAAAATTCTATACTTCTATCGGGTTTTTCAATAAGAAGTTTACTTTTTAATTGTGGTAACACGAAAAACATGATAGTTTTGACATTTAGTTTTTTAACGTATTCGTAGTAGATGCATTGGCAATTGTTACAATGAATTCCATTTCGCACGAAAATCGCATTAAAATAATTCAAATCCACTATGAAAATGGTGATTTTGTTAAAGTTGAATTTCGTAAAATTCGTGATATTTTCAGACAACATAATCGTCATTCTTAAACTGCTATTAAGAATTTGGTCGTTAAATTTAAGTCAACAGACTCGATACAAAATTACAAAATGTGCGAACACTTGCGTGGGTTCGACCAAATTGTTCGACTGAAAACACAGCAAGCGTAAGCCACAATATTGAAGCAGATCCAAATTTGTCAATTCCTCGACGTTTTCACAACATGACGAATTTTACGTAAGGATTTGTCTTTGAAGTCTTACAAGGTTTAACTTGTGCTGGAAATGAAGCTGACAGATCATTCCCATCGTCGTAAATTCGCTCAATTCATTGAGGAAAAACCAGCTGGGTTTCCTGGAGAATCAGTTTTTCAGACAAAGCCCATTTTCACTTTTCAATAAGCACTAGAGCGATTATTGAGAAGCTTTTGCATGCTTAACGTGTCACTGTATAGTGTGCTATGTGGTCTGGAGCCATGATTGAACCGTTTTTTTTTTTGAAGATGCGGCTGGAAATGCGGTAACTCTCAATGGATCACGTTATCGCGATAGGGGTTTATGCTAGTAAATTACTTTCTGCCTATCAATGACGACGTGGATATCACTGACATGTGGTTTCAACAGGAGGATGTCACATATTACACAGCCAATGAAACGATCAATTTGTCGCAAACTAAGTTTCCCGATCGCATAATTTCACCACAATCAGCAGTTAAGTTGCCAGCCAGATCGTGTTATTTAACACCACTCGATTATTTTTTGTGACGCTACGTTAAGGACAGAGTCTAGATGGTGCCAATCGAATCGATTTCAGTCTTAAAACTCAAAATTCATGATGTGATTAACGAAATAGAACCGCCATTGTACCAACAACTGATTAAAAACTTTAATCAAAGAATCGATGTCTGTCGGGGTGGTCGTGGTGGGCATGTGTTACATATCATTTTTCTTTGATAATTGCCGAACTTTTCTCTTTGTAATACAATAAAAATTTTAATAATCGTAATCTAAATATTTTGTTTTGTTTTATAACACAAATTTCTTGTTGAAAAACCCTTGTTAAAATATATAGATTAATGATTTGTATTTTCAGTAATTACAAAAAATTATAATTAAATTGCAATACCAATAATAATTTACTGCTTCGTGTAATAAAAAAGAAATTTTCAGTTAATGTAACGTTTACTGGTTACTGCTATTTTCAATGCAGTTAAAATATAATATAAAATATAATATAAAATATATAATATAAAATATAATATAAAATATAATATAATTACAAATTATAAAATAAACTTAAAATAGGAAAGAAGAGCAATAGCAGCATAGGCCTTCAGCTTTGCTGACCATATAAAATTAAGGTTTTAGTATTTTATGTGATGTTTCGTACAAAGTTCTCATTATGCTTTTAAGAACAGCTTTTATAATATATTTATCCGTCAAAAATACATTGATTTTTTCTTAAGGAATGTTATGATTCAGTAGCATAATATTTTCTGTATATTATTTTTTTAACTCTAAGAAAAAAATTGTGCAAAAAGTACATTTGCATTTTGGTTTTTAAAAAGAATGTTTTCTAAAAACTATTTATCTTTTCAATTTTAATTTGGGATCGACTTTTCTGTGTGTTTACTTGATTGGCTGCAAAGCAAAAATCAAATCAAATAAAAGACAACATTTGCAGGTTAAAACAGCAGATTTACTTTTTTTCTATTTACCTGATTGAGGCATGATAAAGTCGATTGCTTTTAATGAGCTTTAAAAATAGGGTGAAATTATAGAAATGGGGAAAATATGATTATTATTATTATTATTAAGATATTAAACTTACAAGTAAATTATAAGAGTAATGGAGGAGAGCTATGACAGCGATGGTCTTAAGCTCAATATTATAATTAATTTTATATTAAATTATAAAGGTTACACTTTTTTAAAAAATTAGAAAGGGTCTTAATGTTATCATCGATCAAAGTACTGTTCATTAGTTGAGTGATTTCGTTATTACTAAGACAACATAGGTTTTTAAATGTATTAATGTGGGGACAGCTAAATAAAAGATGGTCAATTGTAATAGGGATCAAACTACAGAAAGGATATTGCTTTGTTATATTCTTATCAATCATATGAGCATTTGTGATTCAAGTGTGACCTAGTCTTAGTCTTATTATTTTAATTTGGTCTCTTCTTGGTAGCAGGTTGTGATTGATATTTTTGAGCAGCATGTCGGCGTTAATTTTGTTAGGGTTAATTTTCCTGTACCAGTCAGTAGTTAACCCCCAATTGTCGTTAATTTTTGTGTTGTGTTTTGTAAATGTTTTAAAATCGTCCGAAAATAGGTTAGGTATAGTTACAAGAGGGGCGTATAAAGCAGCTTTTGCGGCAGCATCCGCTGCCTCATTGCCCTTTATTCCAAAATGACCTGGGATCCAGGTGAGTTTAATGTCAGGTTGTCTTTCAATAATAAATTGTCTTACGGTTTTTGTGTAAAACTGATCATTATTGCAGTTTCTTATGGCATCCAGTGCAGAGAGAGAGTCAGTGCAGATAGCAAATTTCCCCATGCGTCCTTTAACATATTTGACAGACTCGTAGGGGAAAAAAATGTTGAAGAATAATTCTTCCCTAAAGAGAAGAGTTTCGATTTAATTGTAAAACCTTAAACGTTCTAATAAAATGAGTAGAATTTCAAAATGCATCTCTTGCTCCTTAAAGTTTCCTTTATATCTACTTTGTTAATGTGGAATTTGAGAGAAATAAGAATGCAAATGAGCCACTGTTAATAAAGTTATTGATCATGCTGGCGTTTCTTCTTTTAAATTATTTGCAAAGTGTAACACTCTCGTGTTCTTCATTCTTAAAAAGCAGCATTTTGATCATAAAATTTGGATTTTGAGGTGCCAGGTACCAAAAATAAAAATATTATTAAAATATTGTTATGAAGATGCTGAGTTTAGGTTTCAAAAAACTAATTGTCACTAAAAAAGAAAAGCGAACTGACATATTGTGTCCCTTCATAAATAAAGCAGTTGTTAAGAAGTCTTACTAACATACAACATTCAAATTCCATGAACTAAGATCAATAATCAGAAAATAACAATTACTTACACAGGAAAAGAACAAAGCGAAATGACATATTGTTTCCCTTCATAAATCAAGCAGTTGTTAAGAAGTCTTACTAACATACAACATTCAAATTCCATGAACTAAGATCAATAATCAGAAAATAAAAATTACTTACACAGGAAAAGAACAAACACTTACATTGAATAATGATAACAACGTCATCTATATTTAATAGGATAAATAAGAGTAAATGACAGAATCACCCAAAAGAGAGTATAAGACTATCTCTCTCTTTATCCCTCTCTCTCTCTCTCTTAGGCAAATAGTTCAGTTTAATTGTGAATGTGTTTAAGTGAAGACACAACAGTTGATATAGTCAGTTTAGTTCTAACGTGATATACGAGTGGAGGCATGAAAGTTAATACAGCAGCTTTTAGTCCTTAAAGTGGTAAAGTTACCTTCGTATGTTTTAGTAAATAAGCGCGAACAAGTATATAGTTAGTCTAAATAAACCGCTAAATTTTATTTAAAATACTAAGAAGTTGTGCATTTTTTTGCGTTAAAAGAACTCAATATACTAAACGTTTGTAGGAATAAACGTAACAACTGGAGCTAGAAGTATTATAAAATATCTGTTATTCTTTTTAACGATCTTTTTTTATTAATTTAACAATATATATTTTTTCAATATTTCGCTTCTTTAGGAAAATTAATTTTAATAACAACAATTGTTAACAAATTGTTATTAATATTATAAATTATAAGTCGCAAATTGAAGCAAAAGTTTGTGAATAAATTTTCTTTGTATTTAATTATATATATCTCATATCCTATTTTTTTTATCAAACTAAAGATTGCTATATCTGTAATCTGTAGATACATATTCTGCTTTGCACTGTTTGCTAATTGTGAATGTTGAGAAGGATTAAACTACGTTATGTAAATAATAGCACTACCTCTTTTTTAACAGCAAAAAAAGATATATGTATAACTGCTCTCATAGTTGCTATAATATTTAACTCCTTTTTTTATTTCACAAAGTTTTAATATCTTCTTCTTCCCAAAGAACTACAAATAGTTTAATGTCAGCCTTTAAAAGTCTTATTAAAAAATTATAATCTTTAGGTTTGCGACAGTTAAAATAAATTGAAGCAGTTTGACAGTTAATGTATAGTTATGACATAAAACTAAAAAGTTATAAGATGATAAGATAATAATGCGATAACTAAGAGGAATAAGAAAGGTTTAGTTCGAATTAAAAGCCCCTTAAATTTCTTTATTTACATTTTTAATTTATTAGTTTCCTTTTAATATTGTAAATTCTGTGAAAATTATATCCATTCCATATATGATGTTTTTTAATAAAAATATTCTACAAAAAGTTACACTCACTTGATTTAAGCATTTTGAAGTTGTTATTAACACTTGTTGAATGTCCTTAGCTGTTGAAAATTCATTAAACTTTTAAATGTTACCAACACTTGAATGAAATTAGCTCATGCCCAACTATTTGCAAGTGTAGCAAAATAAAAATATATAAAATGGAAAGCAAACTTTGGTTACTCAGTAGAGCATACACATACATACATACACACACACATACACACACGCAAGAACATATTGTAATTTTAGAAGTAATTTTAGAAAAGTATTTTATACACAAGTATTTTATACAGAAAAGTATTTTTAACAAACATATGAATACATATACAGGTGAGTACGTGTATATGGGATTGCGTCTATGTAAAAGGTATTTAAGGTAAACATTTAGTCAGACATACACTCTACCTACTACATGCCAACATTTTATAAGTTTAATGTAGCTTAAAAATGTACAACCTACAAAGGAAGACAATTCAAGCGTAAAGTAAAAATGCCATAACGATAGACAAAAGTTATAGAAAAAATATATCCAGCAATAGGATGGGGCAAAGTATAAAATTTTGTTTCACGTGATTGAATATAATAAAGCCCCTACAAGGTTCCTATAATTTTACAATACTAATAGTAGAACAATTAGATAATGATTTATAAATTTTATTGGAAAAACCCTTAATTTTTAAAATTACTTCAGAAGTTGCAATTTTTTCTTAATTAATCAAAAATTACTAAACCGACCCGGATTTCTCATTTATGAGCAATTTTTATACCGCAGGATATGTCAGAACTGAAATAACTTGAAAAAAATTCCGTTGTTTGTAAGCAACGGTATCGATTTTTATCTCTCCAGACCTTTCGCAAATTATACTTTGTACTTTTGCTCTTTGTGAAGTTGAAATCGGTTTACTATTTTTAAAATTTCTTAATTATCATATGACCTTACTCGCTTGTGTTGTTGTTACTTTTATTCCTTAAATAAACATTTAATTTATTAAGTTCTTTTATTGCAAAATAAAACAGCATACAACAATTTAAAGTTTTGAGTGAAATTACCCAATTTATTTAGAAAAGCAATTTATTGTTATTATGGTAACTTTATCACTTTAACGTCTAACTTACCTACTTTAACTTTGTGAGTTTACTTGACAACGTTCACAGTTAAATTGTTACTATTGCTTAAAGGAGGGCGGGAGAGTGATTTTACATTCGGTTTGTACCGTTCTAACATTTAATCGAAAACTCTATTTCAACGTCATCACCTATAGATGTTGTTAGCATTATTCAAAGTAGCTGTTTTTTGGTTGGGTGTATTTTTGTTCTTTGCTAATTGATTGTATTTTCTGATTGTTTATTTTAGTTCGTGGAATTTTACCGAAGCATGTTGTTGTTGTTTTGTGTTCATAAGATTTCTTAGAAACATCTTAATTAGTAAACACATGACTTTACTTTTCCTTAACTATAATTGTCTTTTTGTAACTTAACAATATTAACTTTACACCTGTCGGTTTACATCGGATGCTTTTTATAGAGGTATTGAACTTTAAGTTGACAACACTTTTTCAACTTGAGTGTATGTAGCCCATTACATTTTTATTTATGCTTACTTTGGTTTAGCATTTCAACATAAATAGAAGGACACCTAAAGCACGCTGCCAAATTGTTGCAAATTTATTTTTTAAAATCACAGGTTTGTTCGAAATACCCGATTCCGATTCATAAGCATTTTTTTTTTAGTGATGAGATATGACTGGAGTGATGATAATCCTGAAGTGTAGGTTGAGACACCGTTATATCCAGAAAAACTGTTTGGTGTGCTTTATGGCTTGGGGAATGATTAGTCCGCACTTGTTTAAAAGTGATGCTGGCCGGAAGGTATTATCTAAGAGAGCTATGATTACTGACTTTTTTGGTTAATCAATTGAATATCAATGATGTACACAAAATAGATTATGTCCTAACCAGCAATGGTGGTCAATGGTAGGAAGATTATCTTTTAATTAAAATAAATTTTAAATCAATTAAAAAATTTATCTTTGTTTTGTTTAAATTTTTGTACGTCTTAAGGAAACACCTTTTAGTTGAAACTTTATATGCGACAATAACGCATTTTCATTGTACTTATCAGAGCAAGAGCAATATAAGATATGAAAAAAGAACACTGAACACTGTTTACAAATCAAATTTGATGCGGTATGACGTAAAATCATACTCAATTAAATCAAACCACGTCGAACAATATACGCACCTATCATAAGAAATACCATTACAGCTGAATAGTTTTCTTACTTTTTAAAATTGTTACATTAAGAGTTCAGGAGAAATGGCAAAAAAAAATTCATTATTCATAACCACGCCTCCGAGAAAATAATGATCATCATCTTACCACTCTCAATAGAGCTTAGCAGTGCCACATAATACACCTGTGGGTATACCTAAACCATGTCAAACAACAACAATCATGTAGTGATTCTGGTTTTTATAGAATAGACTAATAAGGAAAGGAAAGAAAAGTGTAGTACATTCATTTTGTATTGGCTCTTTCAAGTTCAAACAAAGTAAACTTTGCCTGCCTAGAAGCTTTCCTTGAAATCCCGAAAAAAATAACTAAAATTTTATAAAAATTCCTAATCATAAAATTTCCTTTTAAACCCTTTTTGGGTTAAAAATTCCTAGATAGTTCAATATTTTGTGATTTTAAAATTTTGAACTATGGTTAATTTCACAATGGGGCTGAAACGAAATATTTAGTGAGAGAAATTATTAAAATTTTTTTATAAATTTTTTACGATTAGACTAATTCTCATTCTTTTAGCCGGACAGTTCAGGATGCAAATTTTGGTGGAGATACTTTGTTTGCGGTTTAAAAATGTATTGTGCCATCAAGTCAAATTTCAAATGAAAAGTAATAATTTATAATTTTCGAGTTATTTGCTTTGGAAAAATTGAAATTTATAATTTTCCAATTTTTTAAAAATATGAATTATGAATCTTGTAAATATATTTTAATTTTCTGTATTAGACCCTTAGAAATATCTCATTTCTGTATACACACTAATTTTGGGTTTAGGTACATCTTTATTTTGTTACCCATTAAACACAAATTTCGTAACAAACTGCAGAACAAATTGCACTTCTTTATTTTTTATTAAAATTAGAACTCTGAATGTTCTGAAAATCTAAAGTTGCGCACCATAATCTTAATACTGTTTTGTAGAGCATTTTAGTATTTCTCAAGAATATTTCAAGATTCCATAAACATTCTAATTTTGGGAATTTTAATGCATGATTTGGGAATTACGAGATATAAACCTTAACAATTGTATCTTTTCATATACAAGTGCAACAATTTGACTATGACAGCAACATTTCTAATTTTTTAAAGTATTTCATGGGTCCAGAGCCGAATCTATGTTTTATGTGCGGAAATATAAAATATTAAAATTTGGGAGTTTCAATGCTTGTTTTGGGAATTTCAGAAATAAATTATGTTACAAATTTACAACAAACAAAATTCAAATTACTTATTTATATTTTATGTTAAATGCTAATTATGCTCAATACTAATTCTGTATCGCGTTCAGGATTGTATTATCTTGGAAATTTAGAGTAAACTTTTATTTATATCATTTTACAGCGTTAACGTAATAAGGTAACTTTCTCTTTCCTTTTAGAGGCGCCATCCTAATAAACACATTTCAGCTAAAAATATATTTTCTTCATGAGCACTTGCAATCAAACACGTGTAAAATTTTATAGTTGTATTAAAAATAAAGAGAGCTGAAGAGAGTGAAAGAGAAAGAGAATAGCAGTTTTGTAATTTTATTACAAATAACAGCCATTTGTTCAAGTATTTACTGTGGAATTTCTGAGAGCTTTTAAAGAGTGAATTGAGCTGGAGTGTGTAAAGCGTATAAATATGAAAAAGATTTACAGTAGTTTGTCATATAAAAAATTAATTCATACAAATATGTAGTTTGTCATATAAAAAATTAATTCATACAAATATGTAGATAAACACATACACACGTACAAATATTAAACAAGCAAACAAACAAATAACTTTCTAACTAGATTAAGTTTATGTATTTATAAATGTTATCTGTAAGTTGCTTGGATACCTCCTTCGAAATAAAAACTCGTTCTCAAAATCTTTTATGTCAATATTTCTTAAGTAGTTGCTATCTATGAATGTGTGTATATACAAAATAATAATACGAATATACATACTTGTTTAATAAGTGGGTGTGGGTGTGTGTTTTTTCTTTTCTTTGTAGTTGTCTTATTATTATTTATAAGTTTTTCTTGTAAGTTTTATTTTTTGTGTTGTAGTTGGCTGTTGCAGAAAGTTATTCAAATTTTCATTGAATTTTTTTTAAGATTTTTTTTACATTCTTCAATGAACTTTGATTGTTGTTAAATATCTTATTAAATATTTATTTCGGATTTTATTTTTATGATATTAAATTGATATTAAATGCTCAAAATGAAAAGTAGTAGAAAATGATATTAAAAACCTTTTAAATCATTGTATAACAAAATGAATATTTTTAATAATATTACGAAAATATTTAATAAAAATCTCTATAATATTTATATTTATATGAAGAGGTTTAGTATAAATTATAAAAAGATAAGTATCACTAAAAACAGTAAAAGAAAATGGCCTATTGTGTCTGTTAACATATCAAAATGTTTTTCAGAAAACAACAATAACATGCCACATTAAAATTCCATGAATTAAGATTAACAAGCAAAAAATAAAATAACTGACACCGAACAAAAAGACATACAATCAAACCAACATTTAAACTGATATAAGCGTCATCTACATTTAATGTGATGAATTACATTTTTCGAGTAAATACTACAATCCACTTTAAACAGAATATAAAAGCTCCCTCCCTTGGCCACTAGAATCACTCCAAGTGTGACGTTGTTGGTTAAAGACGCAACAGTTGAGAGTTCAGTTTAGGAATTAAGTGGTGAAGTTAACAACGTGCAATTTCGTTTGTATAAAATTTTACTTTCTCTTCTAAATAAGTCATGCAATTTAAAGTTCTAAATCATTTTTCAATAAAAAACTCAATAGACTAAATGTTTATTGAAGAAATAAACGTAACAATATTATAAAAAAAACCAATAAAAAATTTGCTGAATAGGTTTTTATTTAAGAAATTTATAAAGCGTGTTTTTGTATAGGTATAGAATTTTGAAATGGAATAAAACATAGATAAGTTCTTTTAAATTGAAAGATAATTATCTGGCAAAACAATTTAAATGACTTTTTTCGTATGACCTCTGGTTGGATTTAGTGTAATCTGTGTCCAATTTTCAATTACTTTTTTCAACATTTGTGGCAGTATATCGGCAATAGTGCGGCGACTTTTTGCTGCAAACGGTTAATCATTTCGAGCTTATTGTCGTCGACTAGCGACTTGACATTTCCCTACAGAAAATAGTCTAGCGCCATTAAATCGGACGAACTTATGGCAAACTCATGGGTCCGAAATGTTATCAAACGTTTTCTTTAATAAATCAATTATAGCACGAGCTGTGTGCCACATTGGGCTGTCTTGTTGAAAGCACAGCTCCTGCTCATCATGGTTGTTTAATTGATGAGAGAAGTAGTCAACAAATATGTCTCAATATTTGATTGTAGTGTTCTAACCAACATAGATGTTCAGAACAAAGAATAGTGATTCCCCTATTCTAAACTATTTTTCAAAAAAAAAAAACTATTTTAGACTAAAGGTTTATTAAAGAAATAAACGTAACAATAATATAAAAAATGTCAATAAAAAATTTGCTGAATAGGTTTTATATTAAAAAAATTTATAATTAAAATTTATTTTATTTGAAAGATGATCTTCTGGAAATATGACTTCTGGCATATGACCGCCATCTCTGGTTGGACTTAGTTTAATCTAAGTGTTTTATTTTCGATTACTTTTTTCAACATTTGTAACCGTATATCAGCAATACCGCACAAATGTTTTGCTCTAAACCAGTGATGGCCGAACTTTTTTGGTGGCGGGCCAATAAATTAAAAAAAATCTTGCGGCGGGCCATTAAATTAAAAAAAATATAGAGGGTTATTCATTAAAAAATTATGGAGTTGCTGTTCAATTAAAAGTTTGGTTTAAGCTATATATTTATTATTTATATTACGTAATATTTTAAAACAACATAAAAATTTTATAAGATACGGCTTATTATGATTTTAAGAAATTCTAGAAGTATGGGAAGCATGGATCTGTATCTGACTTGACATAATTTCCTCGACTTTAAATAAATTAAATAGACTCTCGTCTGACAATCGGTTTCTTATTGAATTTTTTCTGCATTTCATTACTGAAAAGGCCTGTTCACATAAATATGAGAAAGCAAACTTTGCCATAATTTTCTGCGCATGATTAATTAGCTTTGGAAATTCATCTTTTGGTAAGGATTTATAGAAATTAAGCTTATTTGTATTTAAAATAGCTGTTTTAAATTATTATTTTATTTCAATTTAATAATTTCCAATTGTAGATCAGATGGAACATTCTCAGGATTAACATTAAAAGGGATTGAAAAAATAACTAAACATGGTTCGATTTTTTTAAAGTCAGCAAATCTGGCCTCAAATTCTGAATACAGTTTTAATAAAGATTGTGAAAAGACATTTAACTTCTCTTCACTCACAGGCCTCAAAGAATTAAGTCTTGGAAAATGAGTCAAATCATTTTTTCCCAAATATTTAGAAAATATAAACAATTGAGTTTTAAAAGACCTCAAACTGCCCCAAGTTTCATCTATAAATTGATTTCTTCCCTGTAACTTCTTGTTCAGTTTATTATAGTGCTCGAGTAAATCTGTGAAAAAAGCAAATTCGATGCACCAATTCTTATCCTCCCATACTTCCCACTCATCCCAAATTTCAGTTTTGGTTTTTAGAAAAACTTTAATTTCTTTGAGAAGACTCCAAACTCTCGAGAAGGCATGCCCACAACTCAGCCACCTGATCTTTGTGTAATAAAGTACATTTGAAAATTCTGCATCAACTTTCGATGTAACAAACCACAGACTCGAATGGCATTAATTAATTTTAAAATAATATTAAGTACGTGGTTAATATCCAAGGCAGCCTTGCAAAGAATATAATCTTGGTGGATTATACAATGTAAAAAAATTGTTTCGCTTTCAGGATTCTATAAACTCCGGCAAACTCCGTATTTTTCCCACCATGTTAGGTGCTCCATCAGTTGTTAAATTAATTAATTAAGAGATTCCATGCCCTCTCTAAATTCATCATAAATTATTTTTCCTGTCATCTTTCCTTTCAAAGATCTCAAACAAGCAAGTTTTTCGGTTATTACAAAGTTTTCATCGACTCCTCTGATAAAAATTAAAAGTTGGGCTGTATCACTTCTGTCAACACTCTCGTTCATAGTGACTGAAAAATACTTAAACATTTTAAAACGTCCATCGAGTTGATTGGTTCAATTAGAAGAAATCGCTTCAATTCTTTTTGTGACCGTTCTACGTGACATCCCTATAGATTCGAAATCTTTTACCTTTTCTGGGCATAATACTTTTCCAATGCTAATTAACACATCCTTAATAAATTCTCCTTCAGAAAACGGTTTGTTACTTTTTGCTATTTTATAGGCAACAATGTGACCAGCTAACGTGGAGGATCGCTGGACACTTCTTTGATTTTTAAAAAAAACATTTGCTGACTAGATATTTTTCTTTTCAATTCCTCTGAATGAACTTTCTTGTCATCATCTGTCATTTTATAGTACTTCGACCCAAGATGTTTTGAATTAAAGTTCCTAGCGAGATTATAATCTTTTAGTGCAGCTACCGGTTCATAGCAGATAAGACAAATAGGTTTTTGATTATATTCCATAAAGAAGTACTTCCATGACCACTCTTCTTGAAATACTCGACATTCCGAACCAATTTTTCCCTTTCTATTTTCGATTGACATTTATGGGGGTAAAAAACTTAGACTATTTTACTATTGCACTTATATTTACAATACACTTTATTTTAATTACACAAATAAAACTGTACGTTGGCAACTTTATAATTTTACTTCACAATTTATTCTTTACGTCACGAGATTTACACTTTTACTGATTGCTGATTAATCCATCGCTGGCCCTTTTATATTTGTTGCGCATGTTGTCTCGAATATTCAAGAATCTGCTAGATCTCACATATAATAATTGTTGTTATGTTATTCGTTCAGTTTTCTATATTAGTTGTTAGTGTTTTATGATGTTTATGTTTCTTCTTGGAATATTGCATCAGAAAGTTGTTGTTCTCTTGTGTGTACAATATTTCCCAGAAAACTACTTAGTTTGTACACAATGTAAAATGAAAACATCGCATTTTTTTGCTAAAATTGTCAATTTATATCTTTTTTAAAACATAATGTAAATTATAATAGTTTTAATTTTTTGACCTTTTTTTAATATTTTTTAGTAATTAATTTTAAGCACAAGGTCTTATTTAATAAAAAATTTTTTAAAAAACTTAATTTTTTATTGTATTTTCGATATTTCGCCACACCGTTGGTTGGCATCATCAGGAAAAACAAAAATAATAATAAACAAACAAATTGAAAAAATTTTTTGATTAACACATTCAAAAAGAAACAAAAAAAAAAAAAAAAAAAAAAACGACAAATTGAGAAAATTGTTTGTTTTACATACATACAAACAAATTTTCAATACTAACAAATTTTTTAAATGAAAAACAATTTTGAAAATACATAACACATTTACAAAACAATAGTATTTTACACATATATTTTAAAACATAAATTTAATGACCGAACGTTACAAAAATTAAAGTATAAATTATTAATATTATGCAGATACAGAGTTTTGTTTTATAATTTTATGCACTAAATGTCTACAATTTTGAGCAACTTTCTCCGTATCTGCTTTAAAATTTATTCTTTTGGTTAATGGTACTTTAATTATTTGTAACATTTCTAACATATAACGACGTTTATAATTATTTTCTAAATTTAAAATTGAAACATTTTGAAAATGTTTGAAACATTTTCGGGCCGTACTTCGCCCATCACTGCTCTAAACAATTAATTATTTCGGACTTATCGACGTTTTTGAAATGCCACGAAAAAACCAACATTGAAAGCGCGACAGGTGTCAGCTGCGGCAACACCCGAACAGCCAGACACACAACAGGAAACTGAACGAGTCAATTATCTAGTGGAATTTCTCAATTCATTGGAGCCAGTGTGGGCGTATTAAGTTCACTGGTCGGACTTTATGAATTTGGGGCTCCTGTTAGTCCAAGCAACTGAAGCCGCCTTTTTCCCCTGAAGGCAAAGAGATTTATCATGACTGTGTGCCGCCATAAATATTTGAACATTATCCTCACTTCAAATACGGCAGTTATTGATGTACCGATTCAAATTACTGAGCTTCATCACTAATGCAAATCGATATCAAGAGCAATCTTATTAAGGGCCAAATTTGCACAATTTGTTGACACATCAAACTAAACTAGAAATCAACCACTTGATAGCTGACAAAATGACTGCCAGTTAAAAAAGTTTTACCCAATATAAAATTGTATACTTTTATAAAAACATCCGATTATTTATGGCAAATATTTAATAGAAAACGAAATGTGATTTAAATATCTCTGTAAATCAAAATGCGAAAGAAACAAATAAATTTTTCATTTGTCCCTTATGATTTTATCCCTCTCAGAATAACCCTCAACAAACCTCAGTTTCATATATTTTCTGAAATAAAAAATTTAACACGATTTGTAGTACGTATAGCCGTCAGCGAATTTTGATTTTCCAAAAATCATTTATTGATAATTAATTTTATTTTTCTGCTTATAATTAAATAATTTATTTATTTCATTTAAGTTTTTTCAAACGCTTATTTCCAATAAAAGTACGTGTGGCCACCAAACTTTATTTTGAATTTATTTTAACATAACAATAAAAATATTAATATTTATTTTAATAAATTATGTATTCATTTATAATATCGTGATTGCGAATATTTGTTGAAATAATTTAAATGCAAAACAACATTCAATTTATTCAAACACTGGATAAATAATAATTTATTTTGCACAAATATTTTCATATTTTGATTGTTTGATTTTGGCCATAAATATTTTATTAGTGTTTTAACTTAATTTTAAAATATATTTATTACTATTTTAATTTTTCGTATTTTTACTTGACTAAATCATGATGATCCATTTGCATTCAAATTAAAGAAATTGTGAATATTGTGTGTAGCAGGGTTTTCATTTAAATTAATGTTATTTAATGAATCGAAATATTACTTTTTTAAATTTAACATTTCGATAACATGTACAATATATTACAATTTTTATTATTTCTCAAATAGTCGAAAAATTTATATATAAAAATTCATTTCTTTTAGCAATAAGTTTTATATAATGAGTAGGCAAATTTGAGGTTAGGAAATAAACTGACTTAAAATACAGGCTTTTTCGACATTTATTTAACTTACTCTAAGTTCTATTCAAAAGTATAGAGAAAAAACTTTTGCAATTTTCTAACGAAATAAATTAGATTTCAAATGCTACTCACAGTGAAATGATTACAAAACCAAACAAAAGGCCAAAACAAATTTTTGTTGTGTTTTAAATGAAGAATACAATTTTTATTTCACTTGAATTCAAAGAAACTTTCTTTCGCTTCATTTCCTGTAAAGAAAATTTATTCACTGACTTTTCAACACGAACTTAGGTGTTGAATAGCTGAAAATAGTTTTTTTTAGTGACAAAATAAAGTTTAGGAAGACTTCCTGGCCTTCTCCTGCAGGTATCAAATTGTATTCAAACATGTTATTATTAAAATCTTTCATTCAGCTAGCGTATTTTATTTATGTTTTATTACTTTTATTTTTATTCGACCTTTTTTTTAAATTTTATTAAATATGAAATAATCTTTTAACGGTCTTATTAAATAATTTAACGATTTTATTTTTTTTTTTTTATTTTTTTCAATATTTCGCTTTCCTTTGGAAAGCTTCTTCAGGAAAAAATTTTTTATATTTTTGAAAACAAAACAAAATTATTATCAAATTGAAAAAATGTTTCAAAACATTTGACAAAAACATATAAAATATTTTTTCATACATACATACAAAAAATTTTTAAATTTTCAAATATTCAAACATACAATAACAATGAAACGGAAATAACAAATAACAAATTCTCTCTTATGAAATGATTATAACAAATTATGTGTCTTTTGAATTAAGTACCTATAATTCTGAGCTAAATTGTCTGTGTCTGTCTTGAAATTTATTCTCCTTACATTTGGTACATTAACAATTTCTAACATTTCCAACATATAACGTCTCTTGTAGTTTTTTTCTATATCTAATACTGATGTTTCATCAAACTTTGGATAATGATTATATTTCTTACAATGTGAAGATAAGGATGTCTTCTGTGTTGAAATATTCCTATATTTTTGGTCACACCTGTGACCAGCTAATCTCGTTTTAAGTTTATTTTTTGTTGTCCCAATATAAACTTTGTCACAGTTCACCTGGTCATTTCCTCCACATGGTATCCTGTATACTACATCAGATATTTCCATTTTTCCTATTTTATCCTTCATACTGCTAAATAATTTATTTAATGTGTTATGTGTTTTGTGTGCAATTATATATTTATCTGTGTGTTATTTTGTATAACTTCAGAAGATGCAGTGGATAATATTTTGTCAGAATTGAATAGTTTCCATCCGGATATTAAATTTACGATTGAAAGAGAATTAGAGTCTAGACTTCCATATTTAGATATATTGATAATAAGGAAGAAAAATAAGTTAGTATTTGATTGGTATAAGAAACCAACATCTTCTGGAAGAATCATTAATTTTTATTCAAAACATCCAAGAAATATGATAATAAACACAGCGAAAAATATGATAGACAGAATATTGACTATAAGTGATAGAGAATTTCATTTGAAGAATAGGGATACAATAAGAGATATACTTAATGCCAATGATTTTCCAGTAGAATTAACTAACAGATTAATTAGACAATATGGTAGTTATAGGCATAATTTAGGAATTTCTACAGCAGAGCCAAGAGATTATAAATCATTAACTTATGTTCCTGGAATATCAGAAAGATTAAGAAAGTGTAAAATATATGACACAGATAAATATATAATTGCACACAAAACACATAACACATTAAATAAATTATTTAGCAGTATGAAGGATAAAATAGGAAAAATGGAAATATCTGATGTAGTATACAGGATACCATGTGGAGGAAATGACCAGGTGAACTGTGACAAAGTTTATATTGGGACAACAAAAAATAAACTTAAAACGAGATTAGCTGGTCACAGGTGTGACCAAAAATATAGGAATATTTCAACACAGAAGACATCCTTATCTTCACATTGTAAGAAATATAATCATTATCCAAAGTTTGATGAAACATCAGTATTAGATATAGAAAAAAACTACAAGAGACGTTATATGTTGGAAATGTTAGAAATTGTTAATGTACCAAATGTAAGGAGAATAAATTTCAAGACAGACACAGACAATTTAGCTCAGAATTATAGGTACTTAATTCAAAAGACACATAATTTGTTATAATCATTTCATAAGAGAGAATTTGTTATTTGTTATTTCCGTTTCATTGTTATTGTATGTTTGAATATTTGAAAATTTAAAAATTTTTTGTATGTATGTATGAAAAAATATTTTATATGTTTTTGTCAAATGTTTTGAAACATTTTTTCAATTTGATAATAATTTTGTTTTGTTTTCAAAAATATAAAAAATTTTTTCCTGAAGAAGCTTTCCAAAGGAAAGCGAAATATTGAAAAAAATAAAAAAAAAAAAAAAAAAAAAAAAAAAAATAAAATCGTTAAATTATTTAATAAGACCGTTAAAAGATTATTTCATATTTAATAAAATTTATGTTTTATATTATGTTTTAAGAAATCCGTACTCGCTAAAGAGCATGTAAATGCTTTAGAAAAAAATTAAAAGTTAAAAATATTTGATTGGTGCTAAAAGGGTATTATCATAGAAAACTCGGTTTTGTGCATGTTTTGGCATCCTTTAAATTGACATTTTCAATACTTAAAAAACAAATACAATAAAAGTAAAGAATAGCCATATACAATCGTAGTGTTTAGGTATTTCTTATAACATCGAAATAAGCAGAATATATACTGATATAACGCATGGGCAAATTTGAAGTTAGGAATTAAATTGGCTTAAAACATCTACTCTTTTTTGATAAGTAGGGTTCTATTGACACTTATGTAAAATAAAAAGGTGGAAATTAGTAGTGAAGTATATTGTCGGGCTAATTTCCACCCCTAGCACGTCGGCAGATGTCCGCTCTTTTAACAAAGTTTTGAAGCACATTTTCAAACAAAGTTGTATATGAGCTCTTCAAAGTCATCAGAATGACGCGGCCAATTATTATCGCCAAATCAATAAATTATAAAAAATTTCTCATGTAATAGCTAAATTGTTAGGACAGCTGTGTGGTTTGTGGATCTGTCTTACTAAAACCAAAGATCACTGATGTCAACATTAGCCAATTGTGGCCTCAAAAATTTGGTTATCATGGTTTGGTAGCACCGGGCATTCTCGGTGACAACGTTTCCTTGCTAATTTTCGAAAAAAACTCATCTGATGAGGCTGTCTGACCACAATCCGTATAATCACTACCTTTAGATGTAATGATTTTTCGAGGACCCGTAAAGGATTTTTTTAAGCCCATATGCGACAATTTTTTTATAGCATATGAGTCTCATCACTAAAAATAATTTTGTTGACAAATGCGCTATTTTCGTTCATTTTTCAAATATCCAATTCACAAAGGTTTGACACAAATAATGGTCGGTCGGCTTTAGTTTTTGAAGCGTGAAGATATAGATATTTATGCAAAATTTTACGCAAGGTTATTTCAGATGGGCCCAATTGCTACAAACTTGAAGTTGTCCTGGCTTATTCTCCACATTTTGCCATACAGCTATTGCGTTTGCATCATTTTTTTGGTCTATTAAATTATATACAGTGATCTCAGTAGGAGTGTCATTGCAGGCAAAATCTCTCCGAATTTTATCAAGTGACGACACACTGATATTTTCACTATTTTAATAGTTAATTTTCACAATTTAAATTCTGTGGTCAACAGTATAAAGTTCCACGCTTAAAATTTCCCAAACTTTTACTACATAAACGTCGAACGAGTACATCTCAATTCTTGACATTTAAGCATTTGGCAGCCAGTTTACTTCCTAACCTCAAATGTACCCACCCTGGAGTAGACGCATTGTGCTAAAATATGCTCGTTAATTGATAATAAATTATTACTCCGAAAAAATCCATTTTAACAAATTTATTTTAAAAGGAGATAGGGGAGAGTAGGAGGAGATATATAGAAAAATCTTACATTTTTTAAATATTTTAGCTTTTATTTTTGACTAGTTTTTCTTAAGCACTTGTTTTTCTGAAACGCAAAAATAAACATGTTTTTCAATGCTTCGATTGTAAGTAGTAGAAATAAGAATCACTTGCAAATAAATGGCAGAAAACCGTTTAATCAAAAACTCGATTAGAACAGCAAATGGAATTGAATGATAATAAAATCTGTTTATTTCAGATTTCCTTGAAGCTTTTTATTTGATAAAACTACAATTCATTTTAATACGTTTTACTAATTTAAATACAAAAATCCGAAATAAAACTAATAGATAATTTATTTTATATTTATTTTTATTTATTTATTTTATTTTTATTTATTTTATTTTTATTTACTTTATTTTTATTTATTTATTTTCTTCAATTAAACTAATTTTGCATCAGTTTTATATCGCTTCTATCGAGTAACGAAGCTGTAAAAGTTATGCTGAACAAATTTCAGCAATTAATTTTCTAAATGATTTTTTGAAGCCTTTGCAAAATTAACGAAAAGAGCTTCTTAGACAAGTTATTATAATTTAATTTTAAAGTATGTTTTAGTTAAACATAACTTTAGCTAAAGTTAACAAAGGGGGGACCCTTCATTCGATACTATAATTTTCTTGTAAAATAAAATTATTCTTAAAATAAAAATATGATAAAATTAATTTAAGTTAATTAAATTAAAATTACAATATATTAAATTCCAGCTTTAATAAATGAAATTCAGCGATATTGTTAATTGCAGGTGAAAACAGGTTTTGAATGGCCTTTCAAAATGGCTTACTTAGCTTTTCAGGAAACCGCTCACGAATTTTTTAATACACTGAATATGTTTGTCTAAACAAATTGATCCCATTAAAATAATAAAATTAAATAAAAGTTTAAACAAATTAGCAATAGACAACGAATGATTTTATTTTTCTTCATCCCCTGCATACGGCTGGCCCTTTTTGGCTCTTTTTTTGGCTCGTTAAAAACTTAAAAAAACGGAAATTTTACATTTTTTTATTTAAATTAAATTGACTAAAATTTTTTCAAATTTTAAAAATATAGTACCATAAAACAAAAGGCACTCGCCACTTTGGATAAATTAAATTGGATCTTAAAAAAATAGAGGCAACGCCGTACTTTAATTTAGTTATTCAGTTCATTTTCTTGGGTATCTTGCGTTTAAAAACAAAATTAACATATATGACTTTATAATTTGGAAAAAAAGAGAGGTTATACTAATTATTTCAATGCTTGTTCAAACCCTAAGGTATTAGATTGTAAACAGCTGCATATTTTATTTAAAATAAATTTAAATGCTTTTTTTATCTAAATCATCGCATCAACTACTTATTGCATTCTATATAGACTTCTAGCTGACGAAATTTTTCAAACACACTACTTTTCGGCTGACACATTTTTATATAAAAACGTGAACTACTTTCCAGAGGCACCGAAGAACACCGGGTTCTAGCTAGTTTTTTTATATAGATTCATTTATGTTGTGCATGACGTTTGCAAGTATGCACTCATGCATGCGATAAATGCATGCATATTTGTTCCTATTTGAAATTTTTAAATGAATAAATAAGCATGTATGTGTGTGTAAGTGTTTGTATGATATGATAAGCAATTAAAATGAATTCATTTGGTTTTATAAATGCAACTGTTAGTTTTTATGATGTGTTGCAATTTATTTAGATTACAATGGTCGAGATAAAATTTTAATTTATGATGATACAAATAAATAAGTAGTTTTGTATTGTCGGTGTATATGTGTATATGAGTGTGTTGATATTTGTTTAAATTAAAAAAAGCATATAAATATATGCATGACACGGAAACATAATATTTATGGAAGTCAAAATCATTTTCAGTTTTTAATTTTACAATTTTTATTTTCATCTTTTGTGCTTGAACAGTAGAGCAGAATAGGAAATATATATCGGGAAAAAAGTTGTTCTAAAATATTATTTAAGAGTGCGACAGGGAAAAAATTTTTTTTTCAGTTAAATTTGCAATAACATTTTCTCCACATGTGTGAAGAAAAATATGTAATTCCTAAAATATAGATATGTTTCATATTACTTCTTGATATTCTTTGGGAGTAAGTAAAAATCCAATTTTAACTTTTAACTTCATTTTATCTTCTAAGTCTATTTTAGGATGTTTTCTGAACTTCCTAACAGGTAAAAAGATGATATAATAAGTCCATAAATTTTTGAATAAAGTTCCGGTTTTTCTTTTCAATAAAAATCGTACTCATGCTTGAGCCGTACGGCGTTTAACCAACAATTTTTTTAATCACATCCATAAACTAAGATTTGAGGTCATTAAAACTGATATTCTAAGATGATTTCATTGTTAGCATCACCACCGATTTAACGATGACTGTCCACCGATCAGTTTCTTTAGTTTTAGATGCAAAAATTATACAATCAAAATTTATACCAGAGAATAAGCTGAAAAAGTAAGTCATTCAAGTTTATGTGTTTTTACCACAGAATGTGCATGGGTGGAGCCTTGCATTCGCTGTCCTGGTGCTAGAGAACATTTTTCACGTCTTCATCAAATCGTCTTAATAAACTGAGATTTTATTAGTTACTTAATTTTGCATTCAATGTAGATCGCAATGTAGATGTAGCGCACAGATTAATTTCATGACTTTTTGGTTGATAAGTGCTGATACACCCCGAAAAACCTACTGATTGACTACTGTTTGGTCTCTGGTAGGTTACGTTGCAGTTACAAAACAGCAATAGCTGGCCCATGTTATGTCTAAACAAAGCATAATACTCCTTTGGAGATGTGAAACGATTGCCATTGTAATCGTTACAGCCATCTTGGGTAAAGCTTTCTTATACCCCAGTCATCATTCAAACTTAAAGCATTGCGCCACATGAGATTCATTGGGATTCCGCTATTTTTGTTACTTTTAATTTCAAATTGAACAACCTGAAGAGTTCACAGTGGCTCTGATTCTATTAAAAATGGCATAAAGATGGTATTAAAGTGAATGACTTATAAATTTAAAATGACAGGTATTAGAGGAAATAGTTAAAAAAAATTGGGCAAAAATCTTTGCAAATGTTTCAGTGAAATCTGTGTTTATGTTGCCAATCCACCATTAAACAGATTTCGTTTGAAATGGGGTAAAAGGAGTTTTATTTGGAAACTTAAAAAATATATCTGCAGTGTTTACACGCCCTGAAAGAAGAATATTAAATAAACAAAATGTAGTAATTTTAACATAAGTCTGCAACGAGGCTCTACGAAGTTGATTATTTCTATTTTCTCTTCAAATCACGCAGCTGTCTATTAGCAATGGCTTGACAGCCACAAACAAACTAATTGATGTTAAAATTTTAACCAACCAACTGCCAGATGCCTGTTAACAGAAGCGGTATTGTCCATTCAGTTACAAGGCTGCAAAGTCACCCGCTCTCGTATAAAAATATCTGTTGTGATTACTGTTTTTTCAGTTTTCTTTTAAAAAGGGTTTTCTTGTCTTGAGGTATAGAAGTTTAAGTTGAAAATCTTTTTTTTTTTAACTGGAGGCCATTTTGTCAGCTGTCAAATGATTAATGTTTAGTTTTATTTAACATATCAACATGAATGGTTTGATGCCAAGTTGTATAAATTGGGCCCAAAATTATATTTTCCTTCATCATGATTTTTATAAGCGAATTTTGTTTAGCGATAAAGCTCACGTTTATGTAAATGATACTTCCATAAACTTTATTTGGAATGATGACAATTCTCAAGTGTATGTTAAGGCGCCGTTATATTCAGAAAAACTGATTACTTCGTGTGTTATAGGGTGGTAGAATCATTGCTCTGTACTTCTTTAAAAACCATGCTGAACAGAACGTTAAAGTCAATGGCGACCATGACGACTAACTTTTTCGTTCATCAATTGAACAATCATAATGTGCAGCAGTTGTGGGAGTCGTGCAATTAATTTATTGAAGGAATCGTTTGGTAATAGTTAATTGGCTCCTAAAATTATTTGATTTAACGCCGGTAGACTATTTTCTGTGGGAATATGAGTAGTTTCTAGTTTAGGCTAATAAGCTCGTAATGATTGGAAACGTGGGAGCCAGCTGTGGCGTTTATTTGCAAGAAGTCATGTTTAATTTATATGTAAAGTAAATATAATGTAAATTTGAAAACCTCTTTAAAAACCACTCTTTTTAAATCTTTACATAAATATTTTTCGTAGGAGTGAAACAACAGTTTCAGTTATTTGTACAATATTTGCTCTTAGTTATTTTTTTCTCATTACTTTAAGCCCTTCAAATATATTCATTCAAACACTACCACTCCGTCTCTCTCTCTCTCTTTTCTGTTTCATCTTTTCTGCTGCATTTTAAGCAGCCCTTGGCACATCTTTGCATTTTGTTCCAAGGTTTTTGTTGGAATCGTGGTAAACATTTGCTGTTTATAAAGCCACACTGAGTATAAATATAAAAAACCATAAAATATGTGAAACTAATAGGATTTTGAAATGTGGTTGCCTTATAACGCTGCTGTTGTAAAACATTGTTGAACTTTATGCATATTGACTACATGATTCGTGATCCTGACTTCTGACCCTTGCAGGATTTGTTATGCACATAAAAAAATAAATTATGGCGAAAGGGATATTTTTCTTTCATTTTCAAGTTAAAAGAAAATAATGAAAATAATACAAATAAAATCTGTTTAAAAGGAAATCTTTTTTAAGTTTAATGAAAATCTAAAAAGCAGCGAGCTGTTTTAGATGTTTAGGAAGTTAAAGTTGAAAGGTGGAGTAATAATTTAATGATATGGATTAGATAACAAACGAAAGCCTCTTGAAGTTGTAACTTGTTATGCTAATGTCACTTATCCTTCCAGGGAGGTTAAATCCTGCTTTGTTTTTTGGGATTAAACGCAACGTCTCAACTACGAAAACCCAAAGAGGGTTGTGAAATGAAGTAGACATTCGGACCGTAATACTTTGTAGCTCCGAGATTTGAAATCACGATCTTGTGCTTACTCAACAAGTTTTTCAACCATCAGCCCTGGCTGCTATACATTCTTAAGCTCTTAAGTTCTTGTGTAACTTAACACTAAACAAAACTTATTACGAGTACACAGACACCTTAACTGTCTCATATTTTGTTCTCACATACAGCCGCTCTCATTGCCTTTGCATTTATTGAAAAAATGTGTGAGTTAAATATTGTGTTGAAACAGTGTGATTGATAGTATTAACTAAATAAAGTAAAACTAAAGTGAAATTATTTTGGAAATATTTTTTTTGTAACTAAAAAACTCCAACTTGGCTTAACCTGTGTGAATATCCTGTTGTATGGAGGACAGATCTTTTAATTGGCTGATAAGAATAACCCATAAACTATCTCGAATATTTGAATTTCTTCTTAAATTTTTTAAATTTCCATAAATAGTTAAATAGTTAAATGGCATGCAGGCGTGTATGTATGCTTTTTTGCATCAAATTCGAATTCTAGAGACAATAAAGAAAAAATAAAGAAACAATATTTTTTTCTACAATAACACTTCATAATAAAACAACAATCAAATAAAACTAAATGACAAATAAATTTTTTATGATTTTATTAAAAATATTTTTAATATGAGTTTTCTGTTACGACTGAAAATAATTATAAATAAATATTATTTTCTGTTGTCTCAATGAAAATTTCGGGAATGCATAACTTATTAACTTTTGATTTTCTCAATTTTATGGTATTTTCAAGGAAAAAAAAAACAAAGAAAAGAATTAAAAACCAACTTCGGAGTAATATTCTACGCAAGATATATCGACGACATCATATGTATACTAGAAGAAAATAACGATGGGAAAATTCTAGATTACTTGAATGGAAGACACAAGAACATAAAATTTACAATGGAAAAAGAAGAGGAGGGGAGAATTAATTATCTAGACCTAACGATCAAAGGAACATAATCTCAAACAGAATCGAATAAGAAATATACAGGAAACCAACAGCAACGGACACAATAATACACAACTCATCAAATCATCCCCAGTAACACAAAAATGCAGCAATCAGGCAATCAGACTCGAGAGAACACCACTAACACGGCAAATGTATATGAAGGAAATGGGAACAATATACACCATAGCGGAAAACAACGGATACAAAAATCGCCTCGTAGATAACATCAGGAAACAAATTAGAACGAACAAAGAACAGGAGAGTGAAAGGAAAAAATGGGCTACATTAGCATATATGGGAGAATCAACGTACAAACTGGCGAAATTCTTTGGAAAACACAACATCACTACCGCATTCAAAACAAAAAACAACCTAGGCGGAATACTACGGAATAAAACAACCGAGGCAAATATACTAGACAAACAAGGAGTTTACAAATTAACTTGTACATGCCATTATAGCTACATCGGGCAAACAGGACGAAAAATTAAGACCAGATTTAGAGAACACATTAGAGACTATAACAAAAAACTACGAAAACCGAAATCAACTTCAGAATCAAACTTTGCGAACCATATATTCAACAACAAATGTACACCAGGACATATAAAAACAACGGTTAAACTGCTTCATACACAGCACAAAGGAAGAAGACTAAATGTATTAGAAAACATGAAAATATACAAACAAAAAACATTTGAGGGACGAATAATAAATGAACAAATAAACACTGCTCCGGGCACAATATTTGAACCGTTAAAACATTTTTACAGGAAACCAAACATTACACCAACACAAAAACGTTAAGCAGGTGCACAGGACCAAAGCAATAAAGAACAGCATAAACGTACAATTACAGATTATTATGTCACATAAGAAAAAAAAGGGGGAAAAAAACCCAATAGGTTCACACATAGACAAAAACGGACAACAAGCATGATCGTAAAAGGATTTAGTTAGAAAAAAAGACGAATGAAAAAGGGAGCGACAAATTAGGTAAAAAGAGACAAACGAAAAAGGAGAGAGAGAGATGCAGGCAAAAAAGACAGAAAGTGACGAACGCAATAACACGAAGGGAGACACGAATTATATAAACACAACTGACAATAGAACGCAACTGGTACGAAAAGAACACTCAAGATGGCAAACAGCCGAAACCGGTTTGTTCACAAACCAAATTTGACGAGGGTCGACGGAAAACCGTACCCAAATAAAAGAAACAATGTTCTTTGCCATAATAAAAAGGTGGCAAGAAAGTAACGAAAAAGCGAGCAAAAGTGACGAAAAGAGTAACCAATCAATAATACTGTTGGTTGAATGATGTTTTAAGGTTTTCATCTGCACCTGGCCGTGGGCCTTAATCAGATGGGGGTCACTGTGAATGAAAAGCAACGATATTCACGCTCTAGAAGGCCTTCGGATACGTATATCCTCCGGTCACTCCTAGTAGCAATTTCGAAAGCCCGAAGTAGGCCACAACCTACTAGACTATTCAACTCCTGGTCCAAAACGCATGAAGCTTAATATAATTAAGAACACGACGGCATTCATACTCACTGGACCTGAACCACTCATTGTGTACATTGTGATTGATCCGACTTACAAACTCAAACGAGGGCCTCGAAACACACAGCCACCACGATACTCCCAAAGGGCCTACCTCAATAATCAGCCAGAGAACAGATAAATGCCCAAAGAGACAAATAGCGGAACTCTGCGGCCTACGGATTCCCGTGGAAATATAGTGGATTGTCCAGTTATTTCTACTAGCCTTGAAGGGGACTGGGCTCCCTTTTACCCCGAAAGACACCAGTCTAGATGGCAGTTGTGGGATCCATAAAGGCTATCATGTGTACCCGGGGGGAATGTTGGTTGTAGGGGAGATCTTTTAAAATTAAGGGTAGGGAGTGTTCTAACTGCAGTACCTGAAATCGTGCCCGCGGATTCAATGTTAGGGTTAAACGCGGCAAACAACACTAACGGAGATGGGAAGAAGAAGGTCAGGAGTATGTATTGGCAGGTGCTAGTGCTTACAGCAGTATAACCTGGCAGACACACACTCAGAATATTTATTAAACCGCAGAGCTATAGCAAGCTAGAATTGTGGTCAAGGAGCATTAAGTCTATGCCTGCACGAGGCTCAGATGGTATCGCTTATAATTTATGAATTCGGCGTGTTTATTATGGAAATCCTACCATCTTGATCTTAATTGCTTCTGGAGTGGGCAAATTATAGATAAGTAAGCAAACTGTCTATCAAAAATTGAGCTGTCATCCTTTGAAATTTAGTTAGTAAAGATTTGGAAAATTTCAAGCATGAAACATTACACTCTTGAGCAAAGAGTATCGCTTCATAAAATTCCAGCGTCTTTGTCTCGTAATCAAGCACCTTCTGAGACTGCTCTGCGTAATTTAATTTGAGGTTCATTGTATTGTTGGTGACAGTAGACCAAAACATCCTTAGGGCTCCAACATAGCAGTTGTACAGCAAAGTATTGAGAATGAGCCAGGAATATCAACATGTCGAAACATTTGGGCAGATTGCCAACATTGACGAATTAAAGTCAACTAATGTTTCGGTTAAGAGTTCCTAAAAACAGAAAAAAATCATCTTTAGTGATGAAGCTGATTTCCAATTAGGTGGTTATGTAAACAAATAAAATTGTTGCATATGGAGATTTCAGCATCCACAAACCGTCCTTGAAAATCTACTACACGCAATGAAAGTCACTATATGGTGCTGGTCACACGGCGTCTTCTGTCCATAATTTTTTTGAAAATGAGCAAGTAGCTATGTGTACTATGAAACCATGATATCTAATTCTTTATGGCTACATTTGGCTAATGTTGACATCAGTATACTTTGGTTTTAGTAAGACGCCGCTACAGAGCTACCTGTGCGTGATAAGATATACGTCGGTGCCTAGCGTGTGTATGCCATAATACGACGGTGGTCGAACCTCTTGGACTTTATAATGCGTGTGCCGTGCGCTAGGAAGCCGAAGACTAATTTCTAGCAACAGGTTATTCCTAGTTGCAATTTCGAAGTTATCGAAGCAGGGCTGGCAACCCCCACTCTTTGCTGAAGAGATGGAGATTATCCAACTCCAGGTCCAGAATACATGACATGTATGCTCACTGGATCCAGATCATTCACCCATTGGTTTTAGTAAAGGTGATATGATTCTGACCCCTTACTTAAAATTCATGAGGGCCTGCAAAACCGCAACCACCACAATGTTCTCGAAGGACTAAGCTCAATAATCAGTTAGAGAATAGCTAAAAAGCTGAACTCCCGTGGAAATAACGTGGATTTGTCCACTTGGCTTTCTGCTAACTTTGGGGTACTGGGCTCTCTTCTACCTCCGGTGACATATCTAGTGACGGTGAGATTCCGTCAAAACATATTAATGTGCTCGCAGGGGGGAAAACAAGGCATTTACGATTCATGTAATTTTTCGATTTGGCGATGTAAATTGGTCGCCTCATTCTCTCTCTGCGGTTATTTGAAAGACCGAGTTTATGTGAACAACCCATAAATTACTGACGTTCTGAAAAATAAAATCGGAACGGCATTGATGAAATAAGCGAAGCTTTGTAGTTAAATGTGCTTCAACATTTTTTGAAAAGAGCGGATGCCAGTTGATGTGCTTGATGTGAATATTTGTCGGAAATAATATTCTATTATTAAGTGTATTAAATCTATTTTGTATTGATATCAATGAAACTAAAGTTGTCAAAAAAGTGTGTGTTTTAGCTAATTTAATTCCTAATCTGAATGAGATTGCATTGAACTGGCAGACAAGGAGTTTTGAAATCTCACCAGTGATTAAATATTGGTGTAGCGATAGTTAATAGCTGGCGAGAACTATGATCTTTCTAGCGAGGATCTACGGTAATTTTGGGTTAGATCTAATAGCAGGGGAGAGACTATGTTCTGCTGCCCTGTCGTTGAAACTGTCAATGCTACGGTGTGGTTAACGACAGATTTTTTAGCAACGACAAAAGATATGGTACTGCCACAAGCTATGGTAAAAGTAGCAACTGTTGTTGACGTTTTAGCTTTAAGGTCGCTAGTGTTCGCTCTAATTTTAGAATTGGCACTATGGCAGGCATCCACAGTTATTATAAGTACATCCTATAAGAATATGCAATGAAGGTATCTGGTATTACGAGTAGAACCCTGAGCAAGAGCTTTTTGGATGTTATGAAAGATCTCACTAACTGAAAAGATAGAAAGAAAGACAGACAGAAATACTCTAGTCTTGAAAATAAAAGAGTGTAGTGCTCATCACAGAGAATATTAAAATAAGTTAAACAAAAAAGTTAATGAGATAGCTGTTTGCTTTAACATATTCCGCAAAATACTTTTAAAATACTCAAGTTATGGTTAGCTTTTATAATTGATAAAAAAGCCATCTTTTTAAGAAACACCGTATTTAGGGAGGTTGAATAAAGTGTAACATAATATGTGAGACAACAGCTCACCCGTATATGGTGAAAAGGATAGTTGAAGTTAATATTTCTTGTTTCATATTTTGTTTCCTTCAGTTTTCAGTTTTTTATTCAATTAACTCATTTGCACATTCTCATTTTCTACTTCTCTACATACGACTTTAACCTTTGGATAATAAAAATATTTTTTCATATTTTTAATATTTTACTTTTTTCTTCATTTATTGGTTTTACAAATATTTGTAATGCTGTTATAATTTTCAAATATTTATTAGTGTGTATTTAATTGGAAATTATTTAAATGCATTTTCGAAAACCCCAAAAAACACTCATTCATTTAAATAAATATGCATAAATACAGATGAAATAATATTTTTATAAATATTAATACAAGTGTGCATGTGTATGTGCATATGTATGTGTATTGTGTTGGTTTTGTTTTAAATGTTAACAGCAGTATTATTTTTTGAATGAACTCTTTTATTTTACATTTTCATATATGTTTGGTTTTTTTTTGGGAAATTTCCATTGTTGTGTTAGCACAACAATGAAGAGTAAATAACTAAAAATATTTAGTTTTTTTTTGTTGTATTTTATTTCTATGTCAGCTTTTGTTTTTGTTTTTTTTTTTCATTTAATTGTTGTTGGTTTTATATTCATATTTTTTGTGTTAAATATTTTCTTTAATTTGTAAGGAGTTACAGCAGCAATTTTCTATTTTTATATTTTTATTTTATTTATTATTTATTTTTAGAACTTAAATAAATTCTGGAAATAAAAGAAAATTTTATAGGTTCTCTACAAACGTCTTTGTTAAATTTATTTATTTGTAAGAGTATTTTCAGGGCGGGAAATGCAAAAATGTGTTTAAACATATTTTGTGTAAAATTTAAAAATGGAATAATGTATGAAAAAAAGGTGTTTTTACATATCGGGTTTTTCAACAAGAAGTTTGTTTTACAATTGTGGCAACATCATTAACAACATGATAGTTTGTACATTTCGTTTCTTGACGTATTCTTAGTAAATGCATTGGCAATTGTTACAAAGAATGTATTTTCACAAGTAAAGCGCATCAAAATAATTAAAATCCGCTATAAAAATGGTGTTTTTGTTAAAGTTACATTGCGTAAAATTCGTGATATTTTCATTTGGTAGTTTAATTAAAGTCGACAGGTTTGACACAAAATGAGCGAACACCAACAAATGTTCGACCCGATCGTTCAACTGAAAACATCACACCCGTGAGCCGCAGTATTGAAGCAGATCCAAATTTGTCTATTTATCGACGTTTTCAATAATTGGAGTTATTCAAAATCACTGCATGGCGAATTTTTTATAACGATTTGATTTCACACCCTTACAAGCTTTAACTGGTCGAGGAATTGAAGCTGACCGACCATTCACATTGCCGTAGATTCGCTCTATCCATTTAGGAACAACTGGCTTGTTTTTCTGAAAAAAAAATATATTTTCCCAAAAAGAATATTTTCACTTGTCAGGGTATGTCAACACGCAAAATTGCCGCATTTGGGCTTAAGAAAACTCTAGAGCGATTAATGAGAAGCCTTTGCATGTGCTATGTGGTCTGGAGGCATGATTAAGCCGTTTTTTTTCGAACATAATGCTGGAAATGCGGGAACGGTCAATGGATCACGCTATCGCGAGATGCTAATAACGAAATGTTGGCCTATTATTGATGACGTCGATACCACTAGCAAGTGGTTTCAACAGGACGATGCAACATATCACATAGTCAGTGAAGCGATCAATTTTTTGCAAACAAAATTTCCCGATCGAATGATTCCAGGAAAATCAGCAGCTAAGTGGCCAGCCAGATCCTATGATTTAAGACCACTGGTTTATCTTTTGTGCGGCTATATTAAGGACACTGTCTATACGAAGTCAATCGGACCGATTTAAGCCTTAAAATTAAAAATATGTGATGTGATTAACGAAATAGGAACGCCATTTTGCCAAAAAGTGATTAAAAACTTTAATGAAAGAATGGACATCTGTCAGCGTGATTATGGTGGACATTTGCCAGATATCATTTTTCATTCATAATTACGAATTTTTCTTTTCGTAATACAATAAAAATTTGAATTATCTTAATCTAAATTTTTTTGTGTTATTTTGTTGAAAAAAAAACAAACTTCTTGTTGAAAAACCCTTTTGCAAAAAGAGCAAAACTTTATTAAAAGGCGAGGTTTAGGGAGCTCCTATAACTTAAGTATAAGCTCTTTGTACATGCACATGACATTAACAAAAAACATTTATGCTCGAGGCTTCCATCTTTGGGGGTATACTTAGACGCCCTTCTTTATTATACGGGCCCGATTGTGCGCAACTTTACTCAGAAGCACCTTTGTTGGCCTCTGTAGATATCTTAAGAAGTTCATGAGCTAGAGAATTATTTCCAAAAAAAAAAATCTTTTAAACCACTGTGTGTCTGACATAAGTCCACCACAAACACTTCACCAGATGTCCGCTCTTTTCATAAAATTTTTAAGAGCATTTTGCAGCAACGCAACGCTTTATCACAGAGTCGAATTTAAAATTTCAGAGCGTCAGTTGATTGTGAGCTGTAGGCATAAATCCGAATTTTTAAATGGGCCGAGATAAAAAATCCAATAAAGTTAAACTACAAAAACGAGGCGACCATTTTTCAAGTTTCTAAAGAAGCTTTCAAGTGCCTCGGTTTTCCAAAACGGTGTAGAGATACTTCACTTTATTCGATTTTCTTACTATTTATAAAACCTATATCCGTTCAAAAATGGAACACTATTCTCATGTATAGCGTGATTTGATTTACATCTGTACCGACTATATAGTCATAATCAGATGGTGGTCAAACCACTTGGTTGATTGGACATCAACCACGCCCTAGAAGGCCATCGAATACGTATATCCTCCGGTCACTTCTAGTAGCAATTTCGAAAGCCCGAAGTAGGCCGCAGCCTTCACTCCTTGCTAAAGAGTTGACTTTCCAACTTCTGGTCCAGAACGCATGAAGCTCTTTTTTATCAAGAACATTACAGCATTCATACTCACTGGACCTGAACCATTCATTGTGTTAATTTGAATGATCCGACCCACAAACTCTCACGAGGGTCCGAAACCACAACCACCACGATACCCCCATATAGGGGCCAACCTCAGTAACCAGTCAGAGCACGTCATTGTCTAAAGAGAACAAATAGTGTACTCTGGGGCAACTGATTCCCGTGGAAATATGTGGATTGTCCAGGTGACTCCTACTAGCCTTTGAGGGGCCTGGGCTCCCTTTTACCCCGCAAGACACCAGTCTAAATGGAATAGTAGGTTCCAAAAAGACTATCATGTGCCCCCGGGGGGAATTCTCATGTATAGGCTTGGGTCCCAAACTATATTTTGGAGTTGCTCAACCACGTACAGGAGAGGGCCAGTAGGGTATTCAACTCTATTGATTCTCCAGCCCATCGATGCAATATGGGATTTATTTCTCTGTTTTATCGTTACTACAATGTTAAGTGCTCTAATGAAATTAGGTATCTTGTTCACGTTACTCGCACGTTTTTGTGTTTAGCTCCATTTTCGTTGAGAATGCATCCATTAGTGGTTGATTGCTCAGTAAATCACATTACGCATCATAGGGAAAATTCGTTGTTTAGCAGAATAGTTTTTATGTTAAATAAACTCCCTCCAGAGGTCTTTCCTGTCCCTTTCAATGTAGGAAAGTTCAAATTGATTGTCTGCAAAGAGTACTCCCTCTTTTCTTCACCCCATAATCAAATTTCCCAGTTCTGGCACAATGCATTGCATGTGCAGGTCGGAGAAAAAAATTTACATCGCTAAGTCTATGCGATCGGGAAATTTCTCATTTTTTCACTGAACTGTTTGGGTGGCTGTTTGGCGAAAAAAATTTTTATCGTGGTTTGGTAGCGCACAGAATGCCTGATGAGGACGTTTCACATTATATGCTCATTTTCTTTCCAGTTAATAGTTTTTCGAGGGCTGCTTATAGACTTTGTGAGCCCCATATGCGACAATTTTGTTTATTTGCATAATCGCCTAATTGAAAATTATACTCATTAATAAAAAAGATTTTGGGGAAAAGTGCGTTGATTTTATTCTTTTGTTCACAAACGTTCGGCGTAAGTGAAGATTACTCGACTTTATATCTTAAACGAGTAGAACTTTATAAGAGTGAAGATGAAGATGTTTATGCACAATATAGCGGAAAGTGCCTCTAGTGATGTCCAACTGCTGCAAACGTCGATGAGTTCCTAGTTCATTTTCAACATTTTGCTATATAGCGGCTATGTTGGCATCACCATGGGCGCTAACTGGAACTAATTTCGAAAAGCAGAACAGTAGCTATTGCGAATGATTATTGGTATATTCATATAAAATATTAAGCATACGCTATGCAACTAATTTAAACATAATTTTCTTTGTTCTTTCTACTGGCTAAATAATATTTTATTATAAAACTTTGCTGCAATCACATCCATTTACCATCTCTAATCCCCTTTTACACTTTTTTACAATTATGAATTTTTATTTTTCAAACAAAATTAATGGAAAATGGGTTTTTTGTTAGTATTTACAAATATATTTTTTCTGTCTATGAAGAAAAATATGTAAAAATCGCTTTCTTTTCTCTTTAAAAACAAAAAAAAATATATGGAATATTTCAAAACTTAATCTCTTATTCAGTTATTTGTTTTTTCTCTAACAAACTGATTTTACATCAAAGTTGTTCAATGTAAAAAAGATGAATAAAAATATTTTTTGTGTTTGCCATTTTTAGCATACCTACAAATTTTTCCGATTTACCCACGCAATCAAGTGTAAAACATTTGTTTTCGTTTTCATTTTTGTTTGTTGTTTTCCTTTCAAAGCGAAAAAAATTAAATATGTTACGCGCTTCGTTGCCCTTTTTCATTTATTATCGATATTTTTTTTTATTTTGTTGTTACAAAAACAAAAAAAAAACACTGCGATTTAAAACAGATTGCAGGGGGAGAAGATTATGAAGATATGATTGACTGCAAGGATTTGTACGAACATCGAAAATAATATTATTAAAGATCTTCAATTTTTAACAAAGAGAAGGGTAAAGTCAGTTTCTTTTGTTTTGTTTTTTTTTTTTTTGTTTACTTTGATATTGTTCAGTTTTAGATGCATTATGGGGATTGACGTTGAAATATTGATTTTAGAATTGAAAGCGTATAGAGATTAATGTATGATAAATGTTGAAAACAAATTGATGGAAACCATCAATGAACACGTTCATATTGCACTAAGAGCTCAACTAATACCTTTATCATGCCATTTTAAAATTTAAACTTCCTGTTTGAAGTAACTTTTACTGGGTAACGATAATGTAAAAATAAATGTTGAAGTCTTAGTTTAGAACAGTTTAACTGCAAAAATATATTACTCTACAGTATAAGAAAAGGAAAAAAAAAGCCAAGCAAATTACCTTTAGCTTTGAACTTTAAAGTGAGTAGATACTTTGTGAATACAGAAAAGAGAAAATAAACGCTTTTAATAAATATTTTGTAAAGGATGAAATGTTAAATCGCCATGTAAAGGATAATATGTTGAAGGATCGCCATGTAGACGATTACCATATGAAGGACAATTAATAAAAAAATTTGTAATAAAATTCCCTAATGTCCTCGATATTTCTTACCCAGCTGTCGAGGATAACAGCTCCACAAGTAGGCGTTCGAAAGAACTGCCCGCATTAAGTTTGAAAATTAAAAAGCACTAGGCACGTTGATGCCATGGAAGTATTCAGTTTAATTTTATTTCTTATTACCTAAATTGAGTGACTTTTACTTTCACTCAATTTTTATTTCTACTTTTCTTGCTAATAATTATTATTCAAAAATACATATGTCAGCAACATGTAAGCGAACAGCCACAAAGCAAATCAAAAGTGTTCCATAAATTTGACACTTTTGTGCTAATTTACTTTGGTGGTCTTTGCCACACTTCAACAAGTGTATTCAAGTAGTCGTTGCACTACACTGTTAAAGTTGGTATGTACACACTTACATGTCACATGACGTTCTGTGCACACTACAATTTCAGTATTATAATACAACAGCAAGTGTTGCGATAAGAAAAAAATTATAAAATAATAAATACAATTACATTCGATTCTAAGCCGTTGGTTAGCAGGAATTAAGAAAGCAGAAGAAGAAGAAAGTGGCGATTAAAAAGCGAAAAATAGCAACACTTAATGTTAGGTGTGAACTTTGTATCGGATGTTTTTTTAGGTATAGAATTTTAAGCTAGCAACACTATTTTAACTGAGAACCATTGGATATTCCTTAATGTGCCCAAAAGTGTCGGCAACTAAGACCATTTTTTGCACTACTTATGTGATGACTACATTAGCTGATCAGTGTTCAGATCTTCATCGTTACTGTCGACTATTATTTGCGTTGAACATTTGTCAACTGGCTATTTGAAAAACTGAGCGACAACAACGCATTTTTCAACAAACTCATTTTTAGTGATGAGACTTATTTTCAGTTAAGCGGTTATATAAACAAATAAATTTGTCGCATATGGGGCTCACAGAATCCACATACATATCTCTGTAAAAGTGACCTTATGGTGTGGCTTAAGGTCAGGCGGCATTAACGGCTCCTATTTATTTTCGAAAATGAGCTGTCGACGTCAATATTCTGTGTTAAGCAATTTTATTTTTGCCACAATTGTTTAATGTTAACAGCAGTGGCCTCTAAGCCAGTTATTTTATTAGAATTTTCCCGGTCGCGTAACTTTTCGATTTAGCGATGGCAATTAGCCGCCTTGTAATTGTTATTTAACACCGCAGGATTATTTTCTTAGGTGTCATTTGAACGACCGGGCTTACATGAACAACCAACAACAACAACTGACGCTCTGAAGGATAAAATTTGGTGTTGCATTGACGAGATAGCAAAAAGTGTTTCAATTTTTTATTAAAAGAATAGACGTCTACCGATGTGCTAGGGATGGATATTTGCTCAACATCATATTTCGTTAATTTCTATATTTCCACTTTACACTGGTGCTAGTAACTTTCCAGCAGTAGTATAGCTTTTTTATGCATACAAATTAAAAGTAGTTCATTCTGTTTACTGGTTAAGGAAAAATTATATTTATCATGCCTTCAAGCGGCTGGAATTGGCTTTTGTTGTTGTTAGAACCTTGACATCGATCTTAATTGAAAGTGACGGAAACTGAAATAAATTTAGCTGTAACTTCTAAATTCCCTCCGGGAGCACACAGTCAAGATGGATGTCCTTTTTATCTTGCCAAGTGCTTTCGCCAGTCAACATTCCGAAGCTTTTGGAAAGTTACATTATTGGCCGAAAGTTTATGGTTACAGAAGGAAACTTCAAGAGTTCACTCGAATCTATTGCCGCAGGGGTGCCACAGGGCAGTACACTTGTTCCAGTTTTATATTTAATTTATATTTGTGATATGCCTGTAAGTAGTATTATTCACACATCTACATTTGCTGATGATACAGCCTGTCTTAGTATGAACGAAAACCCGCGCGAAGCATCTCAAAATCTTCAGGAACATATTAGCCAGTTAGAAACATGGTTGAAATTATGGAGAATAAAGGTGAACGAACAAAAGTGTGTTCATATAACGTTCACACTGCGAAGGATACTTGTTCCCTCATTCCAATTAATAACGAAATTGTTCCGGAACATTCGCATGTGAAATACCTTGGTATTCATCTTGATAGACGACTTACGTGGAAGAATCACATTGAAGTGAAGCTAACTCAGATAAAGTTAAAATTGGTTTAGATACATTGGCTCATTGGTAGAAATTCTACCCTGAGTCTGGATTGCAAACTATTATTGTACAAGTCTCTTTTGAAACCATTATGTTGCTATGGAATCCAGCTATGGGGCACTGCATCAGCTTCTAATGTGGAAAAGATCCAACGTAGACAAAACGCAATTTTGCGCCTAGTAACATCAGCTCCATGGTACGTCAAAAATTCTAACATCCATCGAGAGTTAAACATGTCACTAGTGACTGCTGAAATAGCTAAATACGCAGGAAAATACCTAACAAAACTCGAAACCCATCCTAATGTACTTGCTCGTGATATATTAAACTTTAGTGGTCACATTCGCCTGAAAAAGAGGGACACTAAGGATCTAGTTGTCAATGCTACAGATGAAGCGTCTTGAGCATCATTCATTTTCTGCCACTAGGTGTATGTCTGACATTGGTCGGGCTTAATAAATAGCTCTAGATTTAAGATTTGACAACTTATTGTTATTTCATATTTTGAAGATTCAATAAATAACAAAAGCAGAAAAAAACTGCTTTCGGAGGTAAAAGGCGGCAGTAGTCGCCTGGGGTGGTAGGAGCACTAAACTGTAAGAGAAATATTTAAGAGTCTTGAAGTTCCACCAGTGACTATTTACACACACACTGGTATAACGGAAATAAGTTACTCGTAGGGCTTCGGTCCTGTTGCTGGTTGTTGGTGAAGGCCCTCGTTAAATTATTAGTTGGCGGTAGCTTCTTTTTAAAGACTTCGATAGAGGTGTTACCGAATAAACTAGGTAACATCCAAAGTTCGATATTACGCATGTAGCAGGACCTGGCTTTAGATTGTCTCCTACTCTCGAGCAAGGAGCGGGGGTATGGCCCTGCTGTCATTCTCTTTAAAATTGCTTCTAAGGTATGTTTGTATCTTAGGGTGCGAGCGAGCATATTTCCAAAGCATCCAGTGGTAAAGCCACCATCAGCTAAGGGCCAAACCGCCAGGTGCTGACGTGAATCTGTATCACATATATACCTCTTGAATTTTTGCAATGACTTTTGCAATTAGAGGCAGCGAAAAAATTTATTTGTGATTTTAATTTAAAATTATCTACTTTCAATCGTGTACCAAAAATCATTGTGTAACGAAGGCTAGCTCATAACATTATATACCGAATAAATAACTAAAATAGAAATATAAATCAAATTAAAGTTTTTTTATTTTTTGAATAATTTTTCCCTATTTTACTCCTTCCCTTTTGGTTAATTTTAAAACAATTAAAGCTATTATTTAAAATAAATAAAAAAAAGGCCATTGAAAACTAAAATAAAATGTTCCAACTATTTATTTAGTTCAAGTACAATTTAATTATAATTAAGTAATAAACTACATTTAGTTAACTCAAATGAGAAACTATTAAAAAATTAAACGACCTTAACACATCAAGAGAGCTTTACATACACTATCGTCAGCAAAATTTGTAAGCAAACTTTAGGTTGCCAACATTTTAAACAGCCACACAAACATTGTCATTGCCATCATCAAAATCATCATCGCCATCATTGTGGTGGTGAAATTGTGGCATTGCATGACTGTCATTGTCTTTTCGCAGTACAAGTAGAAGTTTCTGTAAAAGTATAGTTTATTATAACCGTCATTGTGATATTTTAATGGTGTGTAAATTGCTAAGTATTTTGGTAATGAACAGTTTAATAACAATGAAATAATTGTAGTTCAGTTGCACAAAAGAAAGTGAAAAATATGTAAAAGTAAAAGTTTTGCAATTGAAATTTTGAAGACAGTTTTAAAAATCATAAATAGAGTTGACAGAATTGTAGGGATGGGGTACTAAGCGGCAATTAAATATATTGTGGGGAATATAAAAAAGACATTTTCAAGCTGTTTAAGTTTATATTTTGAAAAGTATTAAATACGTTATTAAATTATTTAGTAATAATTTTTATAGTTTTTCTAAACGATCTTTTTTTATTTATCTTTAATAAATATCTTTTTTTCTTTTTAACGATCTTTTTTATATGTTTTTTTCTTTTCAATATTTCCTGAAGAAGCTTTCCAAAGGAAAGCGAAATATCGAAAAGAAAAAAATATATAAAATATATAAAAAAGATCGTTAAAAAGAACAAAAGATATTTATTAAAGATTAATTAGTAATTTTATTTCTTTTAAAGACACAAATTTTTTATAGATGGTCTGATAGAACGAAGCAATCTAATTTAAGGAAATATGATCAGGCAAGTTGTTGCTGTATATATATATATATATATATATATATATATATATATATATATATATATAGACAAAGAAAGAGACATTAAGGCATTTAATCATAACATGAGTTCCTTGTAAAGCCTGGCACTCTGTTCGACTTCTGGCATTTGATTTGGCACCTTGAAATTTAATTTACTTTTTTTGGACTAAATTAAATTAAAAAGTGAAAGTGAAAGTAAATTTTTCACTTTACCAAATCCTGTATAATCTTCAGTAAAAAAAGGTATTAATAACATTAAAATATAAATTTTTTGTGGAATATTTGGCTGAAAAATTAATTTCGTAAATTATAGGGGCATTGCTAAGATTAGTACTCTAACTAAAATTTTTGAAAAAATTATTACAGATCAAATTTGTCATCAAGTGTTATCAATTGTATCGCCTGCTTAACATGGTTTTCGAAAAGGTTGCTCAACAATTACAAATCTCTTATATTTTACAGCTGTTATTAATCGTGGATTTGTTCAAAGAAGAAGCAAACAAAAAGACCGACTTTAGTCAAGTGTTTGACAAGGTCATTCAAAAGCATTTATTACACAAGCTGAAATGCATGGGATTTACACTTGACTCTTTTAGATGGATTTCCTTTTATTTGTTGAACAGAATACAGAAAGTTTCCTTCAAGAATGTGATATCAAAGCTAAATACAATACAGAGTACACAGCTCTAACTACTGCAAAAATTTCTTTCACACCACTATCTTCTTTAACTGGGAAAATGCAGTAATGTCTATTTTTGTGTTAAGTGTGTTGCTTATGCACGATGAGCTAAAGTGAATTATTTTGGATTGCGAAAATTTTAGTATCTTGAGTGGTAACCCATTTGTATTTAGGGTGCGATATGTTAAATCTGGTGTATCATAAGGTAGAAATCGCGGACCATTGTTTCTTTTTCTTTGTTTATCAATGATTTACCAACAGTCGTTAAGTTTTTAAATATCCCCACACATGCCGCTGATGTCAAAATTGTTCTAACTTATTATTATTTTCCAGATCAACAACATCTTGCAACATTATTTAGAAGCTATTAGTTCCTGGTGTGAAATTAATTTTATGCAGATCAATTCTCTCTTTCGGAGAATATATTTTAATGTTGAACATGTCTTGAACGATGGAATGTTGACCAAAGTTGAAGCAATTTCTTATCTAGGAATCTTACTTTATCCAAAACTGAATTTTATACAACACTTTTCATTTACAGTAAATAAAGACCAAGACATATCGGATTTATAAAACGGTGGGCGAAAGAAATTACTGGCCCTTATACAACAAAACAATTGTGTACATCTTTAGTTAGAACTATTCTGTAATATGATTCTATAGTTTGGGACTCCATCTACAAAGTCCATATTAATACTGTCGAATCTGTTCAGGAGCAATTTTTATTCTTTTTTCTCTGTTGCTTTTATTGGAATATGCAAAATTTACCATCTTATAATAATAGACTTGCTTTAAACTTTCGACGCTTGAAAGCCATAGAACAATGTTTAATGTTAGTTTCGCCCTTAATCGTTTTAAAGGAAATGTATCCTGTCAAATTTTAATAAGTAATACCTGTTTTAATGTTCCATCTCGCTATTCATACAGGTGTACAGAGCTAACTATGCTAATTGGGATCTGTTATTAAAGACATTTTCTGAATTTAATAAATATTATAGAATTATTGATTTTTATCAGAACAGACACAGTGTAAAGAAAAGTATTGCTATATTTTGAATAAATAATGTTGTTAAAATGAATTAAGTAAGGATATTAAATCTAAAGACTAAGATTAATAAATAAAAAACAATATTAAAAGACACCTTAGACCTGGAATATGGGCATACAATAGCCAACACTACAGAACTGATTGATAAACTGGGGAATGGGAAAATAACGGAGAAAACAAAACTGATCTCTTTTGACGATAAGGACTTGTATCCACCAATTCCGGTAATGGATACATTAAACATTGTTCATAAGACAGTAAAAAACAAGGAACTGGCAATACAACTTACAGGCACACTAAAAGCGACGTTAGAACAGAATTACTTTTAATTTAACAATAATATATATAGACAAATAACAGGACTAGGGATGGGAAATCCAACATCTGCCACCCTCATGGAAGTATTTATGCAGAACTTAGAAGAGGAATACGTAAAGGAATTAAAAACCAACTTCGGAGTAATATTCTACGCAAGATATGTCGACGACATCATATGTATACTAGAAGGAAATAACGATGAGCAAATTCTAGATCACTTGAATGGAAGACACAAGAACATAAAATTTACAATGGAAGAGGAGGGAAGGGGAGGAGGGGAGAATTAATTATATAGACCTAACGATCAAGAGGAACATAATCTCGAACAGAATTGAGTATGAAATATACAGGAAACCAACAGCAACGGACACAATAATACACAACTCATCAAATCATCCCCAGCAACACAAAAACGCAGCAATCAGGCAGTTAATAACAAGACTCGAGAGAACACCACTAACACGGCAAATGTATATGAAGGAAATGGAAACAATATACACCATAGCGGAAAACAACGGATACAAAAAGCGCCTCGTAGATAACATCAAGAAACAAATTAGAACGAACAAAGAACAGGAGAAGGAAGGAAAAAAATGGGCTACATTAACATATATGGGAAAATCAACGTACAAACTGGCGAAATTCTTTGGAAAATACAACATCAATACCGCATTCAAAACAAGAAACAACCTAGGCAGAATACTACGGAATAAAGCAACCGAGGCAAATATACTAGACAAACAAGGAGTGTACAAATTAACTTGTACATGCCACTATAGCTACATAGGGCAAACAGGACGAAAAATTAAGACCAGATTTAGGGAACACATTAGAGACTATAACAAAAAAACCAGGGTTCAGAATTTTTCATGTATGAACATTCAAAAATCAACATTCATGATATTTTTCATAAATGAGAAATCTAAAATTTTATATTTATTTTTCACGCACATAAACGAACAAGAAAAAATGTTCTGCTTATGTTCATACATGAATGCGCACAACAAGAATTATTAGTCTTATTCATATGTGATAAATGATAAATCAGCTACTTCTCATTAATGTTATTTTTCATAAATGTACATGTTCATTTATGAACGTTGAAATTTTATAAAATTTCTCATAAATGAATGTGAAAAAATTTTCTACCTACGGTCGCAGTTTACCGTAAAATGTAGTAAAAACACATGGGTACATATTAACACAATATACAATATTGCAATATATTCTAAAAGAAATAAAAAAAAAACATTTTTTTTTCTACATACGCCGACAATTGCGCATTATCAAATATGTGCGTTTATGTACACGAATGCTTAACGCACATATTTTTACGACCTTTTCATTTATGAAAAATTATCAAAATTGTACATATTCAAAAATGAACACTTGTGTGTTTCTCATTTTTTCACTTATGAATACAAAGAAAAAAATAAATCGTCGCATTCATAAATGAGAAAACGCAAAATATTTTTCAGTCTCTCACACATGTATGAGAAGAAGCGGCTAAAAAATGAAATGTACATATTCATACATGTATGAACAGTGAGTGAACACTTCGCTACTCTGAAAAAAACTGCGAGAACCAAAATCAACTCCAGAATCAGACTTTGCAAACCATATATTCAACAACAAATGTACACCAGGACATATAACAACCACGGTTAAACTGCTTCATACACAGCACAAAGGAAGGAGACTAAATGTATTAGAAAACATGGAAATATACAAACAAAAAACATTTGACGGACGAATAATAAATGAACAAATGAACACTGCTTCGGACACAATATTTGAGCCGTTGAAACATTTTTACAGGAAAACAAACATTACACCAACACAAAAACGTTACGCAGGTGCACAACACCAAAGCAATAAAGAACATCATAAACGTACAATTACAGATTATTATGTCACATAAGTAGAGAAAAGGTTCACACATAGACGAAAACGGACAACAAGCATGATCGTAAAAGGATTTAGTTAGAAAAAAAGACGAATGAAAAAGGGAGCGACAAATTATGTAAAAAGAGACAAACGAAAAAGGGGAGGGAGATGCGGGAAAAAAAGACAAAGTGACGAACGCAAAAACACGAAGGGAGGTACGAACTATATAAACACAACTGACAATAGAACGCAACTAGTACGAAAAGAACACTGAAGATGGCAAACGGCCGAAAACGGTTTGTTCACAAACCAAATTTGACGAGGGTCGACGGAAAACCGTACCCAAATAAAAGAAATAAATAAGTAGATAATAGCGATTAGAGAAGGCATCGCGTGCTTTAGTGTTAGTGGGAGTGAAGTGCATGATTTTAACTTTTTCCGAATAGGCTTGGGACGCTATTTTTTGTTTCTTTTTAATCTGGAGAAAAAACTAACGCAGATGGGATTACACATTAATGTTATCAAATCAAAGCGAGTACTAGTATACCTGCTCCTAATTTAACCATGCATGTAGGTTACTGTAATAAATGAGGTCATAAGTGAGCTTCTATGGTCAGAAATGACATTTTACTAACGATACCAATTTTAATATCAGTGTAATTTTTCTTTTTTTTAAAGAGAAGTAGCACTTCAGGCAACAATGCCTATTGAGTCAAGTACCGTACTACATTCTTTTAGGAAAGGGATAGAGAAGCGATGAAACAGGTGATGAAAGTCGAAGGATAGAGTCGAAACACAATACTGCGATATTTTATTGCGGTGCGTTTTTTCATACGATTTTGTAGTAAAAAACCGCAGTGCGGTGCGGCATAAAATTAAAATCTATTTTATTTCATTGCGGTTTTTTTTATTCTCTCAATTTTTTACACTCTTTCTCTTTCTGATGTTGCCATAGTTTTTCATTAATTGGCGGTGTTCACAACATTATTGTAAACAAAACACATGTGATTTTGAAGTTTATATTAATTGTTGTGGGATCAATAAAAAAGGTGCAAAAAGCATAAAAGTAAAAATGGACATCAACTATGACTATGTCTCGTGGTTTCTAATTCCACACATAAATCAAACGTGGCCTCTACCAAATTTACAATGTTTTTAATAGCTTGAATTTTTTTATTTACTGCCATCATAAAATATTTAACACAAACACCAAATTGTACAAAAATTTAGGCACAAATAAATTCATAAAAAATGTAAACAAATAATGACAAGTTTTGCCGCCGCCGTCTTCCGGTGTATTGTGTTTATTTCTCTCTCCCGCAACGAGAAATCGCACCGCACCGCAATGATTGTGCTTAGACTCATAGTCGGAAATTAACTGCTATATGAGACAGCTCAGCGACCAGTGACTATGTCTTCATCGCTGAGCAACCCCACCGACGGTCAATATTAATTTTTGTAGCGAAAAAAAACCAAGGTATTCGTTGGGAATCGAACCCACAACCCCCATACTGACAAGCTAGTACACTACCTACTAGCCTACAGGGGCAGCTATTGGAAAGCATAACATAGCATTTACAAAATTTAAAATAAATTTACCAAAAACTTAATTAAATTATTATCTGCAATTAAACAAAATCTTTATAAAGTACAAAAATTCTTATCTTTTATCGAGAGAGAATCTTCAATGTAATTAAATATTAATTAATTATTTCTCAGTGTACGATTAATTATCTTGTCACAATTTAACATATTGAAAGTACCACGTAAATAGGACCACATTAAAATTATTTATTATAGTAAATATCTTTTTTTCTTTTAAACGATCTTTTTTATATATTTTTTTCTTCTCGATGTTTCGCTTTCCTTTGGAAAGCTTCTTCAGGAAAAATTTTTATTTTTGAAAACAAAAAAATATTATCATATATTATTATATCATATATTTTTATCATATATTATTATCATATATTATTATTATCATATATTATTATGATAATAATTTTTTGTTTTCAAAAATAAAAATTTTTTCCTGAAGAAGCTTTCCGAAAGAAAGCGAAACATCGAGAAGAAAAAAATATATAAAAAAGATCGTTTAAAAAAACTATAAAAATTATTTATTATGAAAAAATAATGGATAAGCAAATTTAAACTTATGAAGTCAATAGTGTGTCAAATGATTAAATGCCAAGAATTTTGCTGTCATCCTTTGACATTTATTTAGTAAAGGCCCATTTTAAGCCCATCTTTATTAACTTTAATTGTGAACACTTCACTGTAGCACTTCGTAAAATTCTAGCAGCTTTTCTTTATGAGCAAGAAACTTCTAAGACTGCTGCGCGTAAATTAATCAATAAGTTCGAGGGTCACGGTATTGTTGCTAATTGTAGGCCAAAAGATACTCTTCTAGAGGCTGTAGTAAAGCAAACATAACCACTGTACAGCAATGTGTTAAGAATGGTTAAGAATGAGCCTGCAACATCAACTCGACGACGTTCATAATAATTGGATATCACTGGAGCCACTTTGCCCAACATTTTGTATAAAGATCTTCATTTTAATGATTTTAAAGTTCAACTGGTTCAAGAATTAAAGTAGACCGACTATTGGTTGCGTAGAGCGTTTGTGAGTTGGCTGTTTGAAAAACGGAAGAAAAACAACGCATTTTTTAACAAAATCATCTTCACTATTGAGACTCATTTTTATTTAGGCGGTTATGCAAAGAATTACAATTGCCGTATATGGGGTTAAACAAATCTATAAACAGTCCTGGAAATCTCATTACATTTAAAGAAAGTGACCATATGACACGGTTTTTGGTTAGGCGTAATTATCAATTCATTCTTTTTTTCGAAAATGAGCAAGGAAACAATGTCATCGTGAATTCTTTGCACTACAGCACCATGATAACCAATCAATGTTAACATCAGTAACCTTTGGTTTCAGTAAGGTGATGCCGAAATCCACATACCCACCCAAACAATTCAGTTATTATGTTTGAAAATTTCCGGTCCTATAATATTTCGATTTGGCAATGTCAGTTGGCCGCCTCGTTTTTGTGATTTAACGCCGCTGTATTATTTTGTTCAGGGCCATTTGAAAAACTCATAAACAACTGCTGTTCTGAAAGATGAAATTTAGTGCTGTATTGGCTAGATAAACGAAGCTTTGTTGCAAAATGTACTTTAAAATTTTTCGGAAATAGTGGAAGTCTGACGAAATGCTTGAAATAGGCATTTGCCCCATGTTGTATTTCGTTTTTAATTACCATATTTTTTTCTTTATATTGGTTTCAATAAAGCTGAAATTGTCACAAAGAAGTGTAAGTTTTAAGCGATTTACTTTATAACCTCATATTTGCCCGCCATTTATTTAAATAGTCATTTAAATAAATGGCGAGTGCCCTGCAATTTAAAATTTCTTCAGTAAGGTGAATGAAAGGACATCTAAAATAATGCGCTGCTATTTGTGTGGTAAAATTGTTAAGTTTGAGTGTGCAATTTGATTGTTTTTTGAACATAAAAAAAAGGATTTCACTAACTATAAAATGTTTTTGCTGATGTAAGCTTTTCAAAAATAGAAAGAGAAAACTTTTAAGGTTCATTTGTAAACCAACACAACCACATCTATTATTTTACAAACTTACATACATACATAACGTTTATATATTTTTTGTGGTTATTTGTGGTATTATTACTGTGCATGTGTACACATGGAGCATGCATGTATGGGTATATCCTCTCTTAAAGGGTCTTCTCTAAACTTTAGTTATTATTTTGTGATATTGTATATTGTTATTGTTTTTGTATGGTTTCTATAAAATTTGATGAGTAAGTGAAAATTATGTTCAAAATATCCGTCATAATGTAACATTTGCCATTGATTGTTAATGTTGTTGTTTAAAGGAAATTGTTAACATTGTTGTAATCTTGTTAGGAAAATTATTTTCATTGTTATTGTGGTATTTTTATATGTTCTTTTCTCTTTCCTTTCATATAACTATGTATTAAATTCATTTAAAAAAAAGTTAAATGGGAGAATTTGTTATTTGTTAGAAAACAATAAACATAAATTTGTTAGTTTTCATTTTACTTTGTTAAAGAGTTTTTTGATTGGTGTTTTATTATTATAAGTAAAAAACGTAGATAAAAAACGAATTTTACGTTTCACATATAACAGTTTTTATAATTTTTAGTTTTTCTGTAACTTAATGAGTTTTATTTATTTATTTTTTAAATACCAAACAATTTTAGTAATAAATATCAAATTTTGTAATTTAAATTAAATTGAATAATAAATAGTAAAAGTTTACGAATTAATTTAGTGATTTAAAATAAAAGTGTTTCAATTAGATACGGGCGCAAGTTGGTGCGCCTTAATATTTTTTGTGATCAACTGTTTAGAATCCTTTAACTTGCATAAGCAACCTTGCCTCTTTAGATAAATAATTACATTTTACTTCAAGTATTTGAAGCCAAATATTTCTGTACACAGTTTTGATAGGAAATGCTCTACAAACGTGACATAAGTAAACTGCAAGAAGCAAAAATTAAGTGAACCTCTACAAAAGGTTCTACTGTAAGCTTTAAGAGAAAATTTATATTTCTATGATGTTATGGAATTAAGTTGTGGCATAGTCGTTGTTATTTAGTATTAAAGAAAAAATTCAAAGACACGAATAGAAAATCCTGGCATGTAAAATCGCGGAACAGTGCCGCTATTTAAAATATAAAGACATTCAAAGGCACGAATAATAAGTCCTGGTGTATAAAATTTAAACTGTCAACTAAAAATTAAAATAAAAAATCGCCAGTACACGGTCCTTGCATTCTACTATGAAAAAGCTGTGTTACTTTTCTTAGTTCTTCTTTTCTGGCTAGCTGGTGCTTAGTGAAGTACAATTTTAAGATTTATGAAATAAGTACTTGCGTTTAACCGCTTGTAATAAAGACTCGTATTTAATTAAGGAAAAAGCTGTGAGCTGTTTTAAAAGTTGACATTTCTTACTCAATAAATTGCGACTGATATGAGGAAAATTTAAATAAATAATATAAAACAATTTTACAATAGTAAAACAAAATCCCTCAAAAAAAAAAATATGTGTTTAAAATGAAAAACGTCAAGTATAAAATATACATAAAACTGTTAAATTCTCCAAAGACCTCGAACGACCTTTGACAGTGAAAAGGCTGTACTCACACATAAACAAATATATTTTATACATAAAAAATTTTACGCACATAAACTAAATTTAGAATGCTAAAATCCCTTAACACAATCACATGCTCGAAAAATGCAAAACATCCTTCCTTTATTTACAGCTTTTGCGGAATGGTTGTTTAGGATGTAAGTGAACGATAAATGTTTGTGAAAACAAATTCTATATTTTTTTACTCTATATAAGAAAAATCACTAGATATTTTCAACACGTTGTCTTTTGCTCCACTAACATACTAATGTGCAAAACCTTAAAAAAAAGAAAACAATTCTCTTAAGAAACTGTTTGCTTTTGCATGTTATAAGGGTTTGTTGTATGTTTGTGCGGGTGTGTTGTATCGTTTTCTTTTTGTAGATTTTAAGTTTTCATTATCAAACCTCAAAGTTAAAAATATTTTAACATTTTTGCTATTTATTCATTCTGGGGAAACAAACGTATTCTCTGGGTTCAGTTCTGTGTGAAATGTGAAATATTACTTTGCGAAACTTGTTATTTAAGTTTTAAAGATAAAATGCGATGTATTTTTATTTTAACTTTAAAATAATTTTATTTGATAATAAATATCTCTTATTCTTTTTTAAGGTCTTTTTAAATTAAATTAACAATTTATATTTTTTTCTTTTTCAATATTTCGCTTTCCTATGGAAAGCTTCTTCAGGAAAAATTTTTTTTTATTTTTGAAAACAAAAATTATTATTATTATTTTTAAAAAATAAAAATATTTTTTCCATAGGAAAGCGAAATATCGAAAAAGAAAAAAATAAAAATTGTTAATTTAATTTAAAAAGACCTTAAAAAAACTACAAAAATTTATTTGATAATAAATTTTATTTTTTTCAGTTTTTTGGGAATAAAAAATTATTATTTGCAAAAAATCTTTTATGGAGATGACATAAAATAAAAATATTTAGCAGCTTAAAAGTAATAAATATTAAGTTGCCAAATATGTATTTTTTGCACAGGATATATAGTTTCCTTAAAGCTTTTGGCTATAAAATATTACATCATATGCATCCTCGAATAAAACAATGCCGCATAAGTTCTAACAGACTTAAACACAATCCATAATAATATTACATACAAAATGGAAAACGACCAAGATAGAAACTTGCGTTAACTTGACATCACAATAACTCGAGGAACTGGCTGTTTAACCTTTGACATTTATTGGAAAACCAAATACGACCGATTGTACATCCACATTGTCTTCAACCTTCCAACCCAATGTAAGCTAGCAACATTTTGATGTATGATACATAGATTTAAGATAATCCTATTTACTCCCAATAAACACAACAAAAAAACTCGACACATCTGACATCGTAGAAAAAGTCAACGATTACAAACGCACTACTATCGATAAACTGCTTAGACAATACAACACTAAAAATATGAATAATGAAGACAAAGAAGCAATTGATATAACACGGTGACACTCTCTTACTTACACAAGACCGGAAATTTATAGATTAACGAACCTTTTTCACAAAGAAGCTTTAATCAGAGTATTCAAAACCTGTAACTCTCTAAAACGTAATCTCAAGACATCGACAGGAATAACTGATCAATTTAATTCGAGTGGAATATGTGGACTTAATTGTGCCTCTAAACATACTTATACAAACTATAATAACAGTAAACACAAGATTTACAGAACACATACATACGCTCATACAAACGAAAGAGAGAAGACTCTAATTTTGTATTGTACTTTGACACTCATGGACACACATCAAGGGAAACAGATGAATGTTTAATTTTACTACATCCTAGCAAAAAAAAAAAGACGAAGACTAGACATTCTTGACAGACACAATTTTCAAACCACTAAAACTACTCATACACTCTAACAAACGGGAAATACCCTCAGACGGACATACGTACCAGGCTAATAATAACAGCCCAAAATATTGAATTAACCCCACATAAAATGAAGGATAATAAACAATTTACCTACATAAATAGATACGACCCTAACGAAAAAGCTACGTAAACCCAACTCTCCAGTATTATCTAAAACGCAGCTTGATAATGATGTCACGCATAGAAAGCGCTTGCTAATCGTATCAAACAAAAAGCCAATAACGACGGTTACCACCGGAAGTTATAAAAAAAAATATTACAATTTTGTTGTAATTTTCTCTTCATGCTAAGCTTTATCACTTTCCATAAATTCGAATAAGTATCAAATTATTCTTTAAAATAAGAAAACATTTAAAAATAACACACCCACAATTTATCTCCAAATTTAGTCTCCTGTGAAATTTACACATTTGCTTGCAGAGCAGGAAAGAAAAGGAAAAAAAATGTGCTGCCATTAAACTAAATCCCTCAGATTAAATTTGTTGAACCCTTTCGTTTAAGATTTTTTTATTTGATATTTTAACGCCCCAGAGATTATTCATTGATTTTAAAATGGCTGCTGTTTTTTTTTACATTTTATTGTTGCTTTTGACTTTGCTAACAATTTGATGCGTGTGTGGATGCTTGTGTCGCTGTAAGTAAAATTTACGAAAATTGTCTTTGAAATAAAATAAGTTTAAAAATTTTTTTATGCTTAGCGAAGATTAATGTAAAATGGAGGAATGCGAAAAAAAGTTTGCAAAAAGTGGCAGTGACAATTTGAGTTTTAAAGTTTTTGAAATTTTACAAACCTTTAAATGTTTATAAACGTTGTAACAGCCACAGTCGCTGGCTCGTTTAGGTCCACCTCATTACTAAATTATATTATTGAATTATTTATGAATTTCCTATGAATTACTATTTTTGTTTTGGTTTTATCTAGAATTTTTATTGTCTTATTTTTAAAAATAGATATATAAAGTTTTCTTACGTTAATTTAAATTTTAAACGTAACAGAAAATATAATTATTTTGGGTACTGCACATTAATGCGCCTCGGCCTGTTACACCATGCATTTTGTTGTGGAGATACATATATTCGTTCATGGCATACGTGAGCAGATGTACAGAGTGTGATTCGTTTTACATCCGCACCTGGCTATGTAGCCTTAATCAGATGGTGGACAAACCACTATTGTACAATTTGGAACGTCATACATGCGTCCTAGGAAGCCGAAGACATAATTCGAAGCAACAGAACCACCCAGTTGCAACTTTAATGATTCCAGGGCAGGACTGCAAACCATCACACCTTGCTAAAGAGTTGGAGACTTTCAACTCCTGTCCAGAACACATGTCTAGCATGCTCACTGGACTGGATCATTCACTTTGGGTGTCATTAACAGTGAGATGATCCTGGCCACCATAATAACCATTATACTGTTATGGAGCCGCGAAACCACAACAACCACGTTACTCCCATAAAGGGCCAACCTCAATAATCAGCAAGAGAAGTATTAAATGTCTAAAGAGACAAATAATGAATTCTGCGGCTCACTGATCCCCGTGGAAATAAAGTGGAGCTTCCAGTTGACTCCCTCCTGTCTTCAGGGGACTGGGCTCCCTTTTTCCCCAGTTGCACTGTGTCTAGATAGTGGAATTCTATAAAGACCATATTTATGTGCCCCCGGGGGAATATTTCTTGGACAATAATTTCGATGGATACTATAGCATACATACATACAAAAATGCTGTCAGTATTTGGCGTAGAAGCAAAAATGCAGAAATTGATTCGCTACGTAAAAGGGCGAGATCTTGGTGTGCCAATGTACTACGGCGCGAAAACAATCTATACGAGGAGCGCTTTCGTGCTCAGGTTCTTGCTACTCCAAGGGTTAGCAAGAACTTTTGCCCATTTGTTAAAAGAGTAAAGGACAATGCTAGCTGTTCTATTCCGAGCGACTCTTTTAAAAAATGATCAAATATTCACTAACCCGGTTGATAAGGCTAACCTTTTGACTAGTATATTTACAAATAATTCTTATTTGCCGGAAAGTAAACAATCACCGGCCGACTCGACAGAGTATCCGTTACTATGCCGAAAATATTTTTTCGAGCTCGAGCAGTTAAAAAGGTTTTAACAGATCTTAATGTCAACAAATCCCCTGGGGCGGATGGAATTCCAGCACTAGTCTTGAAGCAGTACTCTTCGACGTTAGCGTTTCCGTTAGCAACCCTTTTCAGCAAATTGTATCGTGCCGGTCAATTTCCAAATTGTTGGAAGGTTGCTTACAACCCTGAAAATTACCGCCCAATTGCAACTTCTTCTGCACTTTATTTTTATAGTTTTCTCTGTCCAAGAAACATAGTTTCTAATTAAATTGCCTAAAAAATTCGTTAAGCTCAGCCCTTCTCACAAATATATTTTAAACCATTGGTAGCTGGTTTCGAAACGTTGTGATGCTCCGTATATGAAAAGCAGCCACAAATGGTACAGTGATCAAATTTGCAGAGAGGTGCACAATCGCTAACTTTATAGTTTTGGGGATGTGAAGTTAGAAAAAGGTCGAATGTATTACTCTAGTACCCTTCAGCACAAGGAATGTGCGTTGGCTGGAGTTGGAAAGAAAATCGAAGCCAGCTAAGGTTTTATCCCTTCCCGTGTTTGGACTTCTATAGAGAAATCCGAAAGAAGTGTGACCTGATTCTGAATTTAACCCAGAGACAACTAAATTCAAGATCATATGTGCCTAGTGATTGCTGGCACTGGTAAACAACTTCATTGTGTATATATATAATTTAAGGTCCGATGGAAATTAAAAAGCGATAGCAGGTGATACTAAGGTAAATGAAAACTGTGTGGATCAGCATTTTGAGACACCTGAGTTTCATATAGGGCTAAAATATCTGGCCAATGGAGACGAATGTGAGCATAAACAGAGAAAAAATTCGCTTTCAAACCGCATTTGTTGCAGAAGTCGATTCTGAATCGCCCTGTCAATACAACAAGCAAAATTAAAATTCGACTGTCGGTTCTCCTATACTGCGACCTATGTAATAACTACCGCTTGAACATTTTTTATTTTTGATGTGGTCTTTCTATGTGAGACGTTTGTTTATATACATTCCCAACTACATACGCAGTCGGACTTCGGGAAATGCAAATTATTTATAAATATGAGACGCACTTTTCTTTCCTTAAATAAATTTTATATTTTTTTAATTTTTCTACATTAATAATGATTTTCCATTTGTCTAACCATTGCTGCAACTTTATCTTTACATCACAGATGAAGCTTCAGTATGGCTTTTGTTGGTAGAGATTATGGCGTGTGGCGTCGTTCGTGTAAATCGCTATTTCAATATTATCGGAAGTAGAAATATATACAGTATATAATATCGGTCCTAAAACGCTACTTTGGAAGCTCCGGTATATAGTCGATGCTTTCTTGATGCTTTATCATCAACTTTTACGTAAAAATTTCGAATATATATGAACATAGCAATGTGTGCCACACTATATCATTTTCACTATTCTGTGAAAGTGTTCTAGACTTCCATGATGTTGACATAAGCCAAACTGATAATCAGGTATAAAGTGTTCTGTTACTAAAATAAGTAGTATTCCCTGTACTAACGGCTTTATGAATGTCTTCGAAAATATACTTAGCAGACTTATTGGTCTGTAGGTTGAAATTTGATTCTCTGCTTTATTTGGTCCTCGGATCATTGCTATTCCAAGCTACACTAGCAGCGGTGTTTGTTAAGAAAAACTAAAGGCATTTATTACGATGAGAATATACAGAAACACCTTAGGAAATTGTAGTTAATTAATTAATTTAAAAAATTTTAATTTAAAAAATATATATATCGTTCAAATCACCACCCTATGCAAAGCTTTATATTAGTCTTCATTTTTAAAAATTTTGAACTGTTTGTCATGAATATCAGGCCCACACTGGTTTTAAATATTACCAAAAAAATCGTTTTCTAGGTCGTTGGGACTTTTCGCTCTTAAATTTGCTTTTATTTTGTACAAAAACAAAAGGAATAAAGTGTGATAGCTCTGTGATATTTTATGATATTTTTGTGAATTCCTTGCAGGCATTATTTTTTTAACGAACACTGAATAATAATTACTAATATGCAGAATATATAATATATTGAAATATTTGAAAACCTTTAAATATTATTTATTTTAAAACTGCTTAACTTTTCTATAATTGGTTACCCGACTATTAAAAAGTCTTTCAATATGTCTTGAAAGAGATCTTTTCAAAACTAAAATATGATATGGGAAAACTTGCCATAATGCAAGGCACCGCGCATTCATATTTCTTTTCGGAATCAGATGTTGCTGTAAAGAAAAATGTATGGAAAAATGAAAAAATTCATTGCTTAATCGAGGGCTAAGAGAAAGCAATAACATTCATATGGGACGGTTAATAAAAAAAAACAACCGAAAAAAGTTTAAGGTTGGATCAGAACTTCGTGTAAGCAAATTACTATTGTTTGGTTAAAAATATTCCTCCTATTCTTATTTATGTAATAAATGGATAAAATAAATGATGTTAACAGTGTACATAAGCTTAAGTAGATAGATGCGAAAAATGCTGATGACGTTTGTAGCGATCCAATTAATGCTGCATTGAGTATATTTTCCTGTGTAATTTTTTATGTAATTTTTCTTGTTTTCTTTAAAAATTATCACAAAAATTTGTAAATAATTTTTCTTTGCCGAATTAATATTTTTTTACTTTAAATGTTGGTTTTTCTAAAATAAGTAAAATGATTAAACTCGATTAAACTACACTTTCAAGTGCATATAGATATTTCAATTTGCCAACAGAAATACGTTTGGAGACAATAATTACTGAGACCTTCGTATGCACTAAAACAAAGAAAAATACTAGAAAAATGTTATTCAATTAAAAAAACACTCCAACCATATTAAGTGATGAATCGTGGGTAACTGCACGCACCAATGGCTTTTAGCAAAAACTAATAAAACAACAACTACTTTTACTTAGTCTGTAACCCACATCAGGCTGCATGTGCGACATCTAAAATTTGTAAAAAAAAAACAAAATAAAACTTCAACTAAATTGACAGGCATGAGATAAGGTGAGTTGTCAGCGTTGGCAATTTATTAAGCATTCATCTTAATTTGCTGTCATGATAAAGGCAACTACATACACACACACACACACATATATGTATGCATGTAAATAAAAGGGAGGGCTAAAAAGGCTATAAATTATTTTATGAGGTTTTTAGCAAGATTTTTATTTTCCAGTGAACACATCTAGACGAGTATGTGAACATTTAATAGCGAACATGTGAATTTGATATAAATGCTTCTCAAAATTAAGCTGTTAGCCAAAACTCCTCTCACTCTTGAGAATGAAATTATTTGATAATGAAAGCTTTGTGTAAGAAAAGTATATTTTTGTTCAAATATAAAAGTTAATAATTTCAAATTCATTTTTGAAATTGTGTCTGTTATCTATGCAATTCTCTAACTTTGGAACCGCGAAGAGACTCTTGAAATTCTCTTAGAAGATGTATTACTACATAAAAGGTGTTCCCATAGTTCCAGGTTGTCTTATTTTTTTAACCGTAATAGCCAGACGTTTGAACTTTGAACAAAGTAGGTCCATTAAATTGTTACGATGTCCAGGAAGAAACTTAATGAACATAAAAACAAGCACAAAAGTACACACAGACCTACATTGAAAGAATAACATAACAACAACAAAATGTGATACAAAGGGAGTTGAAGATTCTTAATCTTTCTAGACTTCTAGTGGACAAATATAAAAGGCAGTGTGTGAGTGGATAGGTAGTTAGTTAGTTAGTTGAAAAATAAACCTCATGAAGTAAAGATGTGCATCTTAAGTAAATTGTTTTGTAGTATGTGATGACCAAAAGTCAGCAGGCTTGTTTTTGGACCACATAAGACAATCACTTAAACTATACACATTCTTCACATTTGTTAATTTTTATTGTTTAATGAATTTCATAATTTTTTAGAAGGAGAACATTGTTACTAAATGAATTCCATTATACACTTTTCATATATTATAATTACATTTATTATTTGTTTAATGGAATATTTTAAATTAAAATATTATTAATTTTAAGATATAGAATAGCCGCTAAGAAGCGCCATCTATTAACATAAAGATACATCCGTAAGAAAAACATACCATTAAACTAAACTCTGAACAGTCGCAAGCAGCTGTCGTTTAATGCTATTGATGTGTATGTGTGCCTAGCAGAGACCTATCAAAGTGGTATACTTGAGTATTTAGGAAGAGATAGTCACGGGCAAGCAACTGGGCAAGACTTCTTTTAAGTAAGTAAGATTTTTATTCAACTTAAAATAGTCTTGCGAATAGGTTCAGCTCAGTTAATCAAAGTCAGAATTTTATTCGACTTCGAATTAATTGGGTGTAGCTAAGATTTGCGGCCAAGCAAGTTCTGTCGCTGCTTCACCTGGTCAGGATTTTATTCGCTCAGGTGACGGAGGCCACAGCAAGGCTGCGCTTTGTTTAGCCAGGTCAGAATTTTATTCATCCTAGCTGAACAGGACGGAATAGATCGTGAAAAAGGTTAATACCAATTTAGACATAAAAAGGTTGTCTCAGATTATTATTCGTGACAACCGCAACAAATCAAAAATTTGTGGACAGGCAAACTGTTCTGCTCAGACTGGACCAGAATCTTGTTCGCACCAGTGTGAGAAGAAGTAGGCTAGCCGGCGGAGAGTAGAGACGAGAACTCTTGAGGGCCACGGAACGGTGAATCGTCGTTGGCGTGCTCAGTAGTGCAGTAGTATAACTTAATTTAAGAGTGAATTATAATAAAAATTATTAGTAATACAAAAGTGTCACTTGTGTTATTAGTAAAACAAAATTTTTTTTATAACCAACCCTGGACGTCCCGAGCTCTACGCGAGAACGTGTCGTTACAGGTTTCAACTTTGTGTGTAGTTAAAGTAAATAAACTTGTAATTAGTTTGAAAACTCTAAAATCTGGTGTTATTTAGTTTACTGGTGTTTTTATTTAAACTCAAAACCCAACATTTATAAGATATATAAACGTAACAATATGAATAAACAAATTTTTGTGAGTTGATTCGATGTAGTTTTGTCATTTAAATATTTGGATAAGAGGCAGACAAAAAAGGGATTAAAATTAATATATAGTAAGATTTTTACTCCTAGGTCTTATTAAAAGTTTTTAGCAGTTATCTTTTAAAATGCACATATCGAGAGTCAACGTAAAATTGTTCAGTTTTCCCCTTTTGCAGGAAATCCATGCACTGTAAAAAATCTTACATCATATTCTTTACTCCTTTGTCAAAAATGCAGTTGTAACCCTTTTCCTGATATAAAAGCAGCCTTAAAAAGAACACAAAGAGTAATTGCTTACTTATATTTTACTTTTCTGAGGCACTTTATTTTTTATTATTTTAGCACAAAATTTTGTTTTTGCTTAAAAGGTAAAGGGAGAGTAACATTTTATTTTATATTAATAATTCTCTGCCGTTTAATATTTTGGATAAGGCCAAATTTCTTTTGAGGCTTGTATAGTCCTCCCCAGACAGACATGAAATTTAAATAAGTCGTGACTATAACTCTACAATTGCTTGATACAGTGAGAAGCTAGATGCGCCTACATCCCACACAAACATCTCTAGCCTGCACTATACGCTGTGGTCCTGGTACACGACGATGCCCTTTTTAGTCAGCCCACTCAGGACTGGTACTTAGAACAAATTTGTTATTTTCTTTCCTAACAAATACTTTGCTTTCATGTTTAAGCATGTCAGCTTGTGTTTTATTTTTTGAACACCTTATCCGTTTTCTATATCGCAGCTACACTACTCTACTCCAGATTCCGATTTTTTTGCTCTACAATATAAGCTCTTTAACCAGACTTTATATTTTTATACTGAGTACAGCTTCTAGTGTGACTTTAATAAAAAGTTGTAGTTAGACACTTGCGATCAAATTAATTAAGAGCTTTTATATATTTTCTTATTTCTAAAACCAACATAAACTCGAATCTTTGCTTTAATTTTTGCACTCTTTTGTGTGATTTTTGTTTTGTTTACTGGGTTAATAATTCCAAGAACATTTTTATATATCAAAAGATATATTACTCACATTTATTAACTCACTTTTTGCTCCTTTAGAATCGTGCATCCATTGTCTAGTTTACTCCGTATATGTGTGTTTTGTGTCTGTTGTGTGGAATATTAAACTTACCACCGCTTGATGTCAGTTTTTAATAGAAGCACGCAACTAAAGTTGACATGCATAAACAAAATGCATTCATTTAAATTACGACCTCGAATACATTCTAAAGTCATTATAGAGGGTTTTCTAATGAGAACACAGTGATGCAAAATAAAAGTAGAGTTTTCGTAGCTGTAGAATTTCTAAACAATAAAGTCCTTTATATAAATGAAGTATTATTACAGAGATGCTTTGATTAATTTTTAAAAGAAAATAATTATCAATAAAATAAGTAAACGAAATGACCTATTGTGTCTTTTTCTAAATTTCATAGTTTCTAACAAATCGTATACATACAAGGTAGCAACAACATGCTTAATAAAAATTTCAGGAAATTAGATAAACAACAGAAAACAAAAACAACTAACACAGAATGTTAATAACAACAGCAATGTGATTTTAAAATAAATTATTCTTGTAATTTCAACAAGAATTTTATTTTTCAATAAAAACAACATCATAGTTTTGACATTAACTTTTTTGCAGATGCATTGGCAATTGTTACAATGAATTCAATTTCGCACGAAAATGGGATTTACACAATTAAAGTTTACTATACTTAATATACTAAACTTTAGTATATTTTAGTGTATTTTAGTTCTCTTAAAGTCACATTTCGTGTAATTCGTTACATTTTTAGATAATATAATCGTCCGTTTGAGACCAACTACTCACATTATCGTAGATGCGCTCAATGCAAAAACTTAAAAACTATTTTTTTTTTCAAACGAAGCCCATAGTCACTTCTCAGGGTATGTCAACAAGCCAAATTGCGGTACTTGGGCTTCTAAAACTCCGAGAGATTACTGAGAAGGCCTTGCATGCTCAACGTATCACTGTAAAGTACGCTATGTGCTCTGTAGGCGTGATTGGTTCGTTTTTTTTTTCGAAGATGAGGCTGGAAATGCGGTAACAGTCAATCACGCTATTGCGAGATGCGGATAACTCAATTTTGCCCTATAACTAACAAACTGGATATCACTGACATGTGGTTTTAAAAGGACGGTGTCACATGTCACCCAGCCAATGAAGTGATCAGTTTGTTGTAAACCAAATTTCCCGTCGCATAATTTGATGACAATCGGCAGCCAGATCATTTAATTTAACACTACTGGATTGTTTGTGGGGCTATGTTAAGGGAATAAAAACTTTGACGAAAGAATCGACATCCGTCAGCGTGGTCACGGTGGATATTTCCCAGATATCATTTTTGATTCATAATTGCCGAACTTTTCCCTTCGTAATACAATAAAAATTGGAATCATCTTAATCTAAATTTTTTGTTTTATTTTGTTTTAGAAAACAAACTTTTTGTTGAAAAATCCTTTATATGCGAGAAACGCATCTTCTGGGCAGTAAAGTAAGTTCAAGTGCAAACATCGTTGAGTGAAGATATAAAGCAGCTTTTAGGCTTTAAGATGGTAGAGTCACCATCATGTATTTTTATGTGCGTAAAAGTGAATATTTATTTATTTATTTATTTACATTTCTTTATCTTATAATTCCAAATTATAAAATAAACTTAAAATAGGAAAGAAGAGCAATAGCAGCATAGGCCTTCAGCTCGTAAAAGTGAATTAAATTACAGTAAAAGTGAATAAAACTGTAATTTAATTTTAAAACTCTAAAGTGCTGTGTATAGCTATGTTTGCAATAAAAGAACTCAATACAACACAATATTTTATGAAGGAATAAACGTAATGGTATCAAAGAATTTAAGCATTTATTTAAGCATTTTTAGACCCACTCTTATGTTCTACTTAGCAACTTTGTTTGAAAACATTATTTCAGATCGGTAACATTTGCAAATGTGGAATTCGCTCGTAATAATTGTTTATTTGTAGTATTCTATGTACTAAGGAAAAGAAATAGAATAGATTTACAAAAATTTGAGTATAAAATTTTAAATTAATTTTTTTACCCTGATTTTAAAAAAGTTTTTGAAAAAAAATAATTTATAATTGTTTGTACAAACTTTTAGTTGAATGACAGAAAAAAGTTGTTGCACCTGTTAAAGTTTTAGTTATTTTCCTATTAAATTTTTAATTGAATCAGTACTCTGTAATAATATTAATAAAACATTATTAAACAAATAAAATAAAACATTAGTTAATAGAGTAAATTAGAAATTGACTTAAAAAAGAATAAAACGAGTTTTTGGTGGATTGTTTAAATTTAAGAAAATATTGTTAAACATTACCACAAATACTTATACGGCCAACACTTTACCATAAGAACGGATCACTCCGCAGTACGGTGGTTGCTGCAGCTTAAAAACCCCGAAGGACAGCTTGCACGCTGGATTGAACGTCTGCAGAGCTATGACTTCACCATTGTGCACAGGAAAGGCGGTAAACACAATAATGCAGATGCCCTTTCAAGACGCCCATGCAACGTAGAATGCAGGCACTGTACAAAAGTCGAGAAAAAGGAGTCCATCATTGATGTGAGGCGAATACAAATTGGGACAGAAGAAGACTGGTCTAAGGCCCAAAAGGAGGATCCCATTTTGCTAAAAATTATATCGGCCAAGCTAGAGAACATAAGACCGGACCGTAACGAAATATCGACAGAAAGCCCGCTGGCAAAATCATACTGGGCTCAGTGGAATAGCCTTAAAGTGGTAAATGGTTGCTCATATCGAAATTGGGAAAGTGCAGATAGAAAAACTACAACGGATTTAATCGTCGTGCCAAGTTCCCGGATAAGAGATGTAATGCAGCAGTTTCATAATGGTCCCGGCGGCGGCCATCTGGGTGTAACAAAAACACTAGAAAAGATAAAACAGCGATTTTACTGGGTAGGCTGCCCACAATCTGTAGCCGAATGGATAGTTAATTGTGAGCAGTGCATTGCGGCCAAGGGTCCGACAAGAAAAAGTCGTGGCAAGCTATAACAGTACAACGCCGGCGCCCCTTTTGAGCGGATAGCAATGGATATCGCAGGCCCATTCCCTGTCAGTAATGCTGGAAATCGTTATCTGCTAGTAGTAATGGATTATTTCAGCAAATGACCCGAAGCTAATCCAATCCGAACCAAGAGTCCAAAACGGTTGTCGATGAATTTGTGAACAATTGGGTGTGTCGATACGGTGTTCCAAAAGAACTTCATTCCGATCAGGGACGAAATTTTGAGTCGGCCATATTCAAGGAAATGTGCGATGTGTGGGATCAAAAAGATGAGAACGACACCACTGCATCTGCAGTCAGATGGCATGGTAGAAAGATTCAACCGCACCCTGGAAGAATATCTCAGAAAACACACACACACCAAAAGGATTGGGACGTGCATGTACCAAAGTTTCTTCTGGCATACCGATTAGCTATCCATGATTCAACATCATGTAGTCCAGCAAAAGTCGTGTTTGGGAGAGAGATAAAACTATCAGCTGACTTAGGATTTGGCGTTTAACCGATTCCTGCACACGAGCTCCATGAGTTTGTCCGCAATCGCATCGAAATGTCCAGCGACAAAAACTAATTTTACAACAACAAATATACAGTTGTTTATCATCTGCGTAGTTTTCTAAGAAACCCTTTTTTTTACAAAAGCAACAACAAATGTATTGCAATAAATCCCAAGCAGAAACCTTATCAGCATAAAAACAAAAACAACTATACACACAGGCATACAGGCGCCTATACAACTGATAAACAAAACGCAATACAAAGAGAGTAGAAGATTCTTAAATCGTCTAGATTATAATTGGACAAGTATAAATAGGGGAAGCGTCTGAGTGGATAATCAATCAGTAAATTAAACCTCATCAAGTGAAGACGTGCATTTTAAGTAAATTGTTCTGTGTCAACTTTGTGTTGTTAAACTTCTACGCAGTTTGTAACCAGTTGTTTTCTTTATTGCTTAATTGTTTTATTTTAAATCTTAAGCAAGACACATTCGTTAGAATATAAATTTGTAACTTTTTGACTGTCAAACTTGAAATAAATTTTAAATTGACTCAGTTATAAATTTAATTGAAAAATAAATATAATATAGTTTTATTAAATTCGATCTTTTATAATTGAAGATATAGATATTGAATAAGAAAAACATAAAACAATTTTTTGATTACGCTAATAGTAGAATTAATTAAAACTTTAATCGAATTTAAATCTCTGTTTTTTATTTACTTTTTGAAAAGTTTTAAAAGGTAAATCACTGTTATTTTCATTTGCTTTTCAAAAAGGCTTTCAGTATTCCTACCAAGAAGATTTCTTAAGTTGTGTATAAACTACAGGAACACAGTTAAAACTTGAAATAGTTTTCTTTAGAAATCAACTTTAAAAATAAAAAATTTCTAAATGTCGTATTAAAAATTTGTAAGTAGTAACGAGTAAATATCTTTTCCACGCCCTTGTCACACTGAGATTTAGTGGTGATAATACTGAAAAATAAAGCTTGCTTAAATATGATTCATAGTCATGTTAATTTCGAATGATCTCTAAGAAATTGTCTTTAATACTTTTCTCTAATTCAAACTCTAAACCTGTTGTCATTTCATCAGATCGCTACATGTTAAGCAAAACTAACTCTCGATTCCCCAACGAGAAGTTATAATCTTCGTTGCTACAAAATTTAAAGACCACGGTTGGCGGGAATAGAATACATTAAGTAAACGGATACGACAATTATATTTTTGTATATACAATAAACAAATTGATTTAAAAATTAATTGAATTTATTTAGACTTTTGTCAATGCGAATTGAATTTTTGTATCTTAAACTAAAGCTACGATTAACATAAACGAAACTTAAAAATTGGGCTTAAATAAGACATCATTTGTGATATCAGAGTTAAGGATCTTCACCACATAAAGTGTTAAAAGTTGTTTTTGGCCACTAAAGGATGTGTGCTTGTTTAGTAAATAGAAAATCTTAATTCAAACCCCGAAGGAGCCTTAAGTAGTTGCTGAAAAATGATGAATAAAATGCAAGCAGTAATTTAAGATTTGTGATTTGATTAGAAAAAGAATACAATTTGTTGTGTAGCCGCGATTAAAGAATTGGTGAAGGCGGCTGTATACTAAAGCAGCAGATTTAGTCATGCCCCTCGCTGCTGGAATGTATAGTAAAACATGAAAATCGTGATCCCACCTAAATGAAACATATTTCGTGATAAGATTTACATCTGCACCTGGCTGTAAGCTTTAATCAGATGGTAATCAAACCATTGGGAATGAAAAGCAACGCCATTCACGCCCCAGGAAGCCGAGGACTAACTCTAGCAATAGGTCTTTGCTAGTTGCAATTTCAGCGGTTCTAAAGCAGGGTTGCAAACCACAACTCTTTGCTGAAGAGCTGGAGACTATCCAACTCCTGGTCCACAATACATGACTAGCATGCTCACTGGATCCGGATCATTCACTGGTTGGTGTTATTAAAAGCGACATGATCCTGGCTCGCATAATCAGTTCATGCTGGGGCCGCAAAACCACAACCACCACGATACTCTCAAAGGGTCAACCTCAATATTCAGTCAGAGAAGAGCTAAAAGTCTAAAAAGACAATTAGCGGAACTCTGGAGCTTACTGATTCCCGTGGAATTAACATGCAGCTTCCAGTTGACTCCCTGCTGGCATTCAGGGGACTGGGCTCCCTTCTACCCCAAGCAGCACAGGTCTAGATGGTCAAGTATTCCAAAAGGCCAATGAATGAAACATATTACGTTATAAGATTTACATCTGCGCCTGGCTATGGAGCCTTAATCAGATGGTGGTCAAACCGCTTGAATGATTTGCAAACGTCATTTACGCTCTAGGAGGCCATTGAATACGTATATCCTCCGGTCACTTCTAGTAGCAATTTCGAAAGCCCGAAGTAGGCCGCAGCCTTCACTCCTTGCTAAAGAGTTGGAGACTTTCCAACTCCTGGTCCAGAACGTATGAAGCTTAATATAATTAAGAACACGACGGCATTCATACTCACTGGACCTGAACCATTCATTGTGTTCATTATGAATGATCCGACCCACAAACTATCACGAGGGTCTCGAAACCACAACCACCACAATACTCCCATATAGGGGCCAACCTCAATAATCAGTCAGAGAACATCTAATTGTCTAAAGAGACAAATAGTGAACTCTGCGAGCGTACTGATTCCCGTGGAAATATGTGGATTGTCCAGGTGACTCCTACTAGCCTTTGAGGGGCCTGGACTCCCTTTTACCCCGCAAGACACCAGTCTAAATGGAATAGTAGGTTCCAAAAAGACTATCATGTGCCCCCGGGGGGAGAATGAAACATATGTTTGCGAGGAAAGTAACAACATAAAAATAGTTTGTGAGACTAACGGCTAAGTTTCAAAAAAAAAAATAAATCGCTAATTTGAGTTCGCCGGAGCTAAAGCTTACAGTGCTCTGGCTGAAGGGTGCATGTTTTTTTAAAAGATATTGAGTAGTTTCGCATGATGCAGTATAATGTATGGATCGCCACGTGAACTTATTGAAGAAAAAGTTTAGAAGATAGCAGATTCTGACAGAGTAAAAATTAGAATATTAATAAAGAGCCTTAGGTGAGCAACATTCGATAACTGATCCTGAGCAAGTTTCTTTTTTTTAAAGTTGCAACTAAAATCCTCTATACAGACTTCTTGCATGTAAAGTATTCGAATTCAAAGTTAAACTTAAACCACTCCCTTTAAACCAAAAATGTTTGCTTTTATTAGTGAATAAATTAAATACTTAGATTCAACAGTTTTAAATTTTTAATAAAACTTTAAGCTTTAAATAATAATAAAAAGAAAACTATTCTTTAATACTTTTGCTGCACTTCCGGCTGGTTTGCGTGAGATCACGTAGTTTATTACAAAATTCCCACAACTTGTGTCATTTCAACTTCCGGTTAAAGTTAGTTTATTCTTCGGGGTGTGAATATACACAAACAATCATGCACATGCATGTCTGTATGTCTACGATGAATTATGGGTGTTGTCGCGTGTGTTTTGTATCGCATTAAATGCATGAGTAAAATATTTATTTTTATACATGTACAGATATATGTAGTCACCTACATACTCACATATCTACATGAATATATAGTGATGCTTAGAAAGTATACAAGTTCAGATGTTTTTTGTTATTTTAAGTTTTTATTTATTTTTATTTTTTTTTTCAGAAACATTCGTTTAGAAAATTATCGACCAGGGAGTTGGACGACCTCACCTTAATAATAGAAATGTTTTTATTATTTGTTTTTATATTTTGTATTAAGTTTAAGTTAAAGGTTCCTGTACATTCGTCTTCTATTTGAAGCTTTAAATATTTTTGTCATGTATTGTGGAAAATAACATTTTCTCAGAATTTAATACGAATGCCCTAAATTAAGCATGGCTTTGCATACTGATGACTAAATTTCGTTCTTTATTTAAAAAAGAGCTTTTTGGATAATTATATTTTTTTATTTACATTTATTTGCAATCTATTTACAATGAAATAATAAGCAAATCCTATAAGTATTTAAGATATTACAGAAACGTTTAATTCCAGTGAACTTAACCAAAGACATATTTATCTACAAACTTCTTAATTTATAGTTGTAAGTCTGTCGAATTGCAAGTGCATTAATCAAGTTGTATTTCTATGTTTAATTTCCTAAAATGTTATCAGTTTAAATTAGAAAAGGAAGTTCAAGAACATGCAGTCTTTTTAGGCGTCTTATTTCTTCACTGTCATCTAAAAGTGCTATAGCTAAAATGCTTTCATGGCTGCTAAGTCTATTTAAGTAATTCATACTATATTTCCTTATCTCTTCTCTAACGTTAGAAATGTCAAGATCATTATGAATACTGTTATTTCTAACAAACCAAGGTGCTTGTGTAATAAGTCTTAAAGTTTTAGACTGATATTTTTGAATAATATCAATGTTAGAGTACGATGATGTTGCCCATAACTGAATTCCGTAAGTCCAGATAGGCTTTAAAATTGTTTTATAGAGTATTACTTTGTTGCTTAGACTCAATTCTGAATGTGGACCTAGTAGCCAGTACATTTTCCTTGTTTTTATATCAAGCTGCTTTCTCTTCAGCTGTAAATGATTTTTCCATGTTAGTCGTCTATCAATATTCATACCCAGATATTTAAAACAATTGGATTTGGGTATCAAAATCCCATTAAGATAAACAGGCGGGCAGTCACCCTCTTTAAGAGTATAAGTAACATGAGTTGACTTGTCAGCATTGACTTTTATATTTCACTTTTTTAACCATACGTTTGTTAAGTCGAGCTGTGATTGAACAAGTGCTGAAGCTTCAGATGCTGATTCTTTGACTGCTAATATAGCAGTATCATCTGCATATGTGGCAATTATAACATCCGAACTCGTTGGTATGTCTGCAGTAAATAATGTATACAGAATTGGACCTAATACGCTTCCCTGCGGTACACCGGACTTTATTACGCCGATTTCTGATTTATCATCATTGATGTTGACATAAAAACTGCGCTCATTTAAGTAGGACTTCAACAAAAGGTAAAACGGTGCGGGTACACACAGAGAAAAAACCGGTAGAAAAACACCGTAATTGATACCATCCGTTGACAAAAGTGACACGACCACGTTTTTTCTTACTTTGATAACGGATGTTGTCAAGTGATTAAAAACAAGTCGTTCTGTATTTGGTGCCAAATGTTATGTTTCTGACAATCAATTGTTCTCATTTCGATAACGTTTCGTTCTCACTTCGACAACAAACAGTTCTTCATTTAACAACGTCTGTTTTGATTTTGGCAACAATCGTTCTCAGTTTGACAACGAAACGTTCTCATTTTGACAATAAACTGTTCCTGTTTTGACACCGTGTCGCTCTCACTCTGACAACAATCCGTTCTCAACTTGACAACGTCTTGTTCTTTATCAGATAACCCACTGAGAACCAATACTTTAAAAATGAAAACACACTGCGATTAATTTTTTTCTAAATTAAAAATATATTGTATCCATTTTTTACAAAAATTATACATATTTAATTCTAAAATAAGTTTTAGCATTATTCATTGCATATAAATGAAAAGGCAGACTTACAAAATCGGTTATTAGTTTTAAATAAATACTTTCATTTAAAGAACCAACTTCATATAACTGAAGATGAGAATCGAAACGCTTTATATTAATCGAGACTCTTTAATCTTAAACAATTTGGTGGAAATAATCCTTATATTTTGCTGCTTACCTAGTTGATAATGTGATTTTAGAAAGCAATTGCTTGCAAAACTCATTATGTATATTGCTGTCATAAAATCTACGAATTTTTGGTTTAAACATTTCCCACTTCGAAAGTAACAAATGTCCTTTATTTGGGTGCATAATATTAAAGTCAATGTTTATCCAAAATAAATGATAATATACAAATCTCATAGGTATCAATAATATACTAATTATTACCAATTCGTGTGCTCGACAATCAGTCAGACAATTTTGGCCAGACTTGAAGAAACTCAATACTTGATAAGTTCTTAACATCTTTTTGACGTAAAAGATGTCTTCTTCCATTTGTCATATAATTCATTCCAATCTGCGCTATCTCTGCTAAATGATGTTTTTAACGCATTAGAAATTCCCTCATCAAACTCTATAGTTTCATTGCTTGTTGACTGAAGCAAATGACGAAAGTTTTCACTGGAGTCAATTAATTTTTTTCATTTTTAAGCATTTATTTTTGTATTCAGAGTACAACTTTCCACTAGCATTATTTTTGGCTTTTCTTGGAATATAGCAGTAGTCCTAGAATAAATATGTGTACAAATCAACTAATGAAATAACACACCTTCATATTGTTTTCACAAGGAAACACGGAACAAATTTCTTCTGTCAATCGTACAAAGTCATGTGCATACAGCACCGTTTTATTATTGATGACATCTTCAATTATCATGTTGATAATCTCATCTCTTTGCTCACACCTCTATTGGTGGTTCTCGTTTGCATAATTGAGAATAGCACTTCCTTTTGCAGACTCAAACATTTTAAATCCTAAAATAATTATTATGTGTTAATTATCCAAAAGACGCAATTCACTTTGTTCATAGTTTAAACAATAACAAAATCATAAACAATGATTTTATGCACTTTACCTTATTTATAACTTTTCCACTAGTAGAACAACTTGGAGACATAGCATTGCTGCAATTTTTATTAAGCCACTGTTCCACTTTTGACGGAATTGACATTGTTTTATCTTCGATTCCCAACTAAGTAAAAAATTTTAAAATGACTAAAGATTAATAGGAAAAAGAAGAATTATTACCTCCGCTTTTTTCCATGCGAGCAATTTTTCTCTAAATTCAACTCGGAGCCCGAAGTGTGGCACTGCTTCTATTAGGTCCTCTTTTTTTTAAAACTGCAAACATCTATAGGTGATATTGGCAGCTTTAAAAGAAGTAACAATATGTAAACTTATTTATTATAAGATTTAATGCTTGTCAATAAGTTACCTTTTAATATATCAAAAAGACATTCCATGTCAATAGATTTCAAGAAACTTTTAAGTTTCTCATCATCACTATTGAGGTCACTATTGAGGTGGTTGCATTTAAAACTTGCGAATTTATATTAGAGTTTTCTATTACAAAAGCTCCATCGCCCAAATAAATCAAGTTACTTGCCTCAGTACAAATAATTTGTTCATTTGATTCCATTTTTTATTTTTATTTTTAAATATATATTTGTACTTTTATATTTAATTATACTTTTATATATTTCTTCAAATGACACTTGAAACGTAACGACAAAATTATGAGCAAAACAAAAAATGTGACAACGGGATTTCCGTTATTTGATTATTAATGCATTTCGTTCTCAGTTTGTTAACAAATGTTATTAAATTGTAAACACTGGGTGTCACTACCACTGTCCACAACTCGTTGTCAAATTGACAACAGTCGTGGACAATAAAAGAACATCTTTTTTCTCTGTGTGTAGTAGTTGTTTTAATTTGTATAGCAGGCCATTGTGCCAAACTCTGTCAAAAGCTTGTTTAACGTCAAGAAATACAGAAGAGCAGTATTGCCGATTCTCCAACGCATCTCTTATTGTTTTAACAACTCTATGACACTGTTCAGGGGTCCCATGATTACGACGAAAGCCAAACTGATGATCGGCTAAAATTTCTAAAGATTCTAAAATTGGAGACATTCGTTTTTTAATAAGTTTTTCAAGTAATTTTAAAAGAATTGGCAGCAGACTAATAGGTCTATATGAAACAATAGAATGTTCTGGTTTCGTTGGTTTTAGTATCATTATTACCTTTGCATGCTTCCATTGGCAAGGAAAATGAGATAGCCTTAAAACAGCATCGAATAAAGTTGTAAGAAATACTAAAGCTTTCTGTTGCAAGTATTTAAGTACATTTGGGTCTATGTTGTCATATCCAGATGACTTATTAAAATTTAGTTTCTTAATTTCTGAAACTACTTCATTAAATTTAAAAGTTTTTATAGGACGACTCATTTGGCACGGAATATCAATGAACTCAATTATTTTTGTTGTTTCTTGTACTGTGCTGAATGAGAAAGGAGTAAAAATGTCTTCGAGAAAAGTTTTAAATGCCTCAGCTTTGCTTAAATCCGATCTACACCGAACATTATTAATATATTTTATTGGAATATTACGTGATTGAGAACATTTGAGATATTTGGTTGCCCTCCATAAATTATATTCGTTATTGTCTGCTGGGCTTAAATTTATCAAAAATTTACGAACTGAATTATTTTTTAATTCTTTTAACCTTTTTTTCACATAGCTAGCTGCTCGATTAAAATTACGTTTATCTGAAGGGTGGGTGTCTAGTTCTTTTCCAAACATTTCGAAGTTGCCTTTTCATGTTAATTAGTTCCCTTATTTCCATTGATATTCTAAATCTTGAATTGGAGGCATAAGTGTTTTGAGGAGTAGACATAAAAGCTGCCTCATGGATTATTTTCGAAAAATTTTCTACAGCTTGATCGACTTCATATCCAGTTTTCAGCGAAATATTTAAATTAATGTTAGTTTCAACCATATGTTTAAAAAAGGTAATATCAGTTCTTGGAGAAAAAAGTTTGATATTTTTGAGCCGTTTTTTTACGTTGGTTGTAAAATTTACTATAATTGGACTATGATCAGAACTTAAATCATCACTCGATACAATAGATAAAGATGTTTCTGGAACTCGTTTATAGATAAAAAAGTCCAAAAGATCAGGAATCTTGGAACTGTCACTTGGCCAATATGTAGGCGAGCCCGTCGACAGTGATCTGTACTGATTTTTTGTCATACATTTAAAAAGTTCTCTTCCCTTAGGATTTGATAAGCGCGATCCCCACCAGGTGTGTTTAGCATTAAAATCACCACCCACTAAAAATCTAAGACCAAGATTTTTAAAGAAGTTTTCATACTGTTCACACAGAATATTGTATCTGGGTGGAAAGTAAACAGAATATATCGTGACGCTATTATTATTACATGTTATTTTAGCTCCAGCCGCCTGCATATATAGCTCAGTCACAGAATCTAAAACTTCATATTTGATTGAAGCCTTAATTAAAATAGCAGCACCGGCATGTGTTCTGTCATTAGGTTGATTAGCTGTTATTAAATTGTACCCTCTTATACGGAATTTATTTAGAGTTTTGTCAGTGACAATTGTATTTTTGTATCTTAAAGTTTAATAAAAGATTTGAATGTTTTGTTGTATTAATATTTCCAAGGCCGGGTTAATGGAAATTATGGTCTGTTCGCATCATTGAAGCAATTTAGTGAAAATGAAAGGGGCCTTTAACTTCATTGTCTGACAGAAACATATTAATAGTTGCTTGGGTTTTAGTATTTTATATAAGATAACGAGTGAAAACTCAATGGTTCCTTAAGTAAAAGTGGAAAAATTATTAATTAAATTATTTCCATTTAATATTTTTACTTTTTCAAAGAAATATTTTCAAGTTGCCTACAACAGTTGTTATACTTTTCAAATATTTTTATACTAAGAATATTGTATACAATTGAAAGTTTATATTTAAAAATATAACTCACATTTTCATTCATTCATTGTGTGTTTTGATTTTAAAAGAAGTTCTCGTGTTAATGTGAAAGGTAACAGCTGTACAAATGTTAAATGTATTAATGATGCTCGTATAACCAACAAAATACATTCTACTGCTTGTTCTTCTCATCTTGTTGCTTTTATGCTTTGTTTTTTTTTATATTTAAAGCTATAAAATTTATGGAAATCATTCCATTACCAAACACAAAGCTATCAAAGATGTGAAACGAAGGAAACACAGCTGGAAATAAAAGTTTTAAAATTTTATTGTAAAATAATTAAATTTAACGACGGCATTAGAGGGAACATTTTTCTCTTTTCTTTCGTTGGTAATTGTTTTAATGCTTAAGGAATTCTTAATTGGTTTTTAAAAGAAGTCTTTAAATTTTATTCTACAACATGCCAGCAACATTTTTAAATGAGGAATATTTTTTTTTTTAAAGAGAAGTAGCACTTCAGGCAACAATGCCTATTTAGTCAAGCACAGTGCTACATTCTTTAGGAAAGGGATAGAGAAGAGATGAAAAACAGGTGGTGAAAGCAGAAGGATAGTCGGAAATTAAATGCCGTATAAAGACAGCAACAGCGACCAGTGACTATGCCTTCATCGCTGAGCAGCTCCACCGACAGTCAATTTTTATCTTTTGTAGTGAAAAAACCAAGGTCTTCGTTGGGAATCGAACCCACAACCCCCATATTTACAAGCTAGTACACTACTTCCTAGCCTACAGGGGAATATTATAAAATTCAAAATAAATTTAAGTTTAAACAGTTTTTTTTTAAATTCTTCTATTGTTATAGTGAGTTATCTGTTATACTTTTTATGTGACTTGTTTTCTATTAGGTGTTTTCTTCTTGTTTAGGGAACTTTATTTTATTTTAGTTTTTAAATTGAAGCTGTCATTTTCAAGTGTTTATTTAGCAACTTTTTGAAGTTTTTACCTCGTTTCTGTAACCAGGTGAGAAATTTGTCACTTGCAAATATTGTTGTTATATTGTAATATTCGTAAAAAGTTGTCTTAAAAACTAGAGCAGAATTTTGCAAAATAATACTTTACCCGGCTCCCACCGAAAGTCGGCCAATTGTTTATGCATTGATTTATATTTGGTCCGATTTGATTTTGTACAGCATTTAATTTTCTTGTACTGTAATGCGGCTCGATAGAGTGTGGCATGATGCACTTCTGTCAAAACTTGCTGCTTTTGGTGTAGGTGACAACTTTTCCAGATTTATATCGAGTTTTCCCAGGAATCACACTATACGAGATGTTATAGATGGGATTTCATTAGACGAGTAAATGATGAATTCAGGGGTATCGCAAAGCTTCGTGCTTTCTCCTACTCTATTTCTTATTTTTTTAAATGAGCTTCTTTGTCGAACTTTTAACCCTATATAGTCTTTTGCAGATGACAGCGCCATTTGTCTTTAGTATTCATCGAGCAATAGACCAGGCCAGTTAGAGGTTAGTTCCAAAAGGTAAAACATGAATGATATGCTTAATCACGATCTCGCAACAATCTTGGAACGGGGTCATGTGAATAGAGCAAATTATAATGCCCGTAAGACGCAATGTTGCATGCTTACGCATAGATCTATGTTCGGTAATGGTGCTGCATCTGTTGCTATGGGTGATATAAATATTACGGAATCGAAAGTTCTTGATGTTCTTGGCATGAAAATTAAGTGTGATGTTCGATGGACTAAAAACATTTTTGTGATTTCCAAAGAACCTTTCAAATGCCTCGATTTTCTAAAGCGATGTAAAAGATACTTCACTCTATCCGATCTCTGTACTATCTGCACCGCCTATATCCGTCCAAAAATGGAATACAACTCTCATGTATGGGCCGACGCTCCAAAGTCTATTTTGGAGTTACTCGACCGCGTACAGAAGAGGGCCTAGCGGCTCATTAGGAACGGTAGGGTTTCCAACTCTATTGATTCTCTAGAGCATCAACGCAATGTGGAATGTATTTCACTGTTCTATCGTTACTGCAATGGTAAGTGCTCTAATAAAATTAGGGAACTTGTGCCACTCGCACGTTTTCGCATATAACTCGATTTTCGTTGAGAGCGCATCCATTTGTGGGTGATTGAATTGTACTACGAATTATAGGGAAAATTCAACTCCCTTCAGAGGTCTTTCCTGTCTCTTTTAAGGCAGGAAAGTTCAAATTGAATGTCCACAAATACTACTCCCTCTTTCCTCCTCCCCGTAATCTGATTTCCTAGTTCTGGCATAATACATTGTATGTATAGGGGTCATCTCCTGATTTTTGGTCCGAAAACAGAAGCTGGTTTTTATTAGTGCATAGTATGAAAGTTTTGTGCTGATATTTTAAAGACTCTAGCGCAGTTGTAAAGAACGCAGTTCTCTACTATCAGTAAAGCGTGTTTAGGGTTGTTGTAGTGATAAAACTTAAAATTATTAGCAATAGCGAGTGCGTACTTTAGTTTTTAAAATGTCAAGATATATGTTCTTGTCCATGATACGTTCTATAAAGTGAAGGTTTCCGACACTCAAGGCTGCCCCACATCGTCGCTGTTAAGCCTCCTTGCTTCACTGTTTTCTTAGTGCTTTTGTGTAAAAATTCTTCATTAAGTTTACGCCACGCTAAAACCCGCTATTGGAACCAAATAAATAAAATTTGCTTTCCGCCCTAAAACGAACCTGTAAGATGTTCAAATGTTGATAGGAAAAGGCAACATAATGTGTTAAATGGCACACATGTCCACATGCAAATGACGGATTTGGTTGGCAATAGGATCGCCTTTTAAAAATTGATATACATTTTTCTCCTTTGCTTAAAGAATTCATTATTTTAGGAAATTGAAAAAATAGGTCATATTCTCCAAAATTATGGTTGCTATGGACACATCCTTCAATTTAAAATTTATTAGTAAAGTTAATTGTTAATAGTGCAAACATTTGTACCATAAATCATATTACTGTTTAATTTAAAATTTTATTTTTGCTTCTTGTTGCTATAATGGATAAAGCCGTAGATATAGAGAGTACATAGCCTCACCTTGAAGAGTCTACCTACGGTTATAGAAATAGAAGGCTGTGGCGTTTAATTGTGTAAGATAGCCAGTCTTTATATAAAACTGTTTAAATATTATGCTAGATACCATCGATTTCTATTCAAGGAAGGATGGAAGAGTGTGATTTGATTTACATCTGCACCGACTATATAGTCATAATCAGATAGTGGTCAAACCACTTAGTTGATTGGACATCAACTACGCCCTAGAAGGCCATCGAATACGTATATCCTCCGGTCACTTCTAGTAGCAATTTCGAAAGCCCGAAGTAGGCCGCAGCCTTCACTCCTTGCTGAAGAGTTGGAGACTTTCCAACTCCTGGTCCAGGAGTTGGAAAGTCACGGGACCTGAACCATTCATTGTGTTAATTTGAATGGTCCGACCCTCAAACTCTCACGAGGGTCCGAAACCACAACCACCACGATACTCCCATATAGGGGCCAACCTCAATAACCAGTCAAAGCACATCATTGTCTAAAGAGAACAAATAGTGTACTCTGGGGCAACTGATTTCCCGTGGAAATATGTAGATTGTCCAGGTGACTCCTACTAGCCTTTGAGGGGCCTGGGCTCCCTTTTACCCCGCAAGACACCAGTCTAAATGGAATAGTAGGTTCCAAAAATACTATAATGTGCCCCCGGGGGGAGGAAGGATGGAAGAAATGGTTGAGGGAAAAAAGGAAGAAAGAAAGGTGTGCCAGCATTTAAAACATGACATTATTGCTGATGATCACTTTTCGCAGCGCCAGTGCACAATAATATACTTTATCTTGAAGGCTTCAACTAAAAGCCTTAAAATGTGAAAAGGTTTTTCTTTAAATATGTTTTTAAATTTTGAATCAGTTATAGACAGTGTCCCCCATATACTAGACACGATGCATAGCTCCTTGTACTAATTCTAATTTCTCAAATCAAGGAAAAAATCCAGTGATGCTGCTTCTATTATCTCCAGGCTTTAATTTTGATATAATAAAAAAAATTTTTGTATTAAAATGAATAGTTGTCCCAACTTCGTCACCCTGTATAATATTAACACAAAACCATATACATATATACATATATACAAAGTTAAATATGTGTTATAGATACATTCAGGCGGCAAATGAACGAATCTGTAATAGAACGGCAAATGGGTGTGCTTATAGCGCTGTATTGCATTTGAAGCTTTCTAACTTTTATGAAATTTTGCATAGAGGAAAAGGAAATTGCATTAGGCGTAAGTAAATAAGAAATAATGGAGTCATTGCATTTATTTATTATGGCTAATGCTGTTGCTGCTATTACTGAATGAGTGCAAAGGCAACATTTTCAAATATCAAATTCTCAGAATAATAGTGTTTGCCTTTGAGTGTAGCTACCACAGAATTAAAGATACATGAACATAAGCAAAATGGAGAAATATGTAAGAATGTATAAAAAAAATTGGTTTACACATGTTGGTGGTTACCAAGATCTGCTATAGAAATTAATTGGATTTGTGACAAGCAGTTTGTAAAATTCAAAATAATTTTTGAATATGAAGTTCTTTAAAAATTATAAAAATTTTAAGACCGATAGAAGATTTAACTAAAAGGTACTTTTTTGGTAAATACTTTTTAAAAGGTACTTTAAAATGTATTCGCTTATAGGCAGTTTTTTAATTTAAATGAAATTTAAAATTTGTACATTTTTTATGAAATTTTTTAAAGATGCTTTTACAAAAGTTACATTTTAGTAATGTATATAATAAGAGTACTTTTTAATGTTCCGTTTTTATTTTTTTTAGAGAATTATACTGCACGACAAGCCAGTATCTATTAAAATGTTTTGGTAACTTTCTTTGTTTTCTCAAAAATTATTTTAGAGAGAAGATACCTTTTGAAAGTACACTTATAGAAAAAAGTTCTTTTATGAAAAAGTACTTTTCTAAAAAGTCCTTTTATAAAATAGTAATTTTAAAAAAGCCCTTTTACTAAAAATCACTTTTATATAAAATTTGTTTTATAAAAATGTACTTGTAAGTATTTTCTATTTAAAATTGAGGGAATGCTGAATTGAATTAAATAACGTTAAATGTTTTTAAAAATTTTACGAAAAAGTTATTTTTTTTAGCAAAAGAATTCTAGTAAACTTTCATTTTAATAATGTACGGTTATTTGCAAGATTTCGTTTTAGGTTCTTCTGAAGAGACACTTTTCAGAAAAGTTCTTTTTTCATGGGTACTTTTTGAAAAAGACATTTACTTAAATATAAGATTTTCGTAAAAAGTTTTTTTCTGAAAATATTTCTCTTAAGTTTTTTTGTAAAAAAATGCAATAATAAAATTAAAGTTATTATTGAACAAAAACATCTTTTTAATTAAGTACTTTTATTATTAAGGGTTTTTCTTTTAAAAGATACTTTCGATTGAAAAACGTAACAAACAAGTATTGTAAAGTACCATCTTCAGTGTTCTTCTATTTTCTCTATCAAAGAAAAAAGAACACTGACGATGGCACATAGCCGAAACCGGTATGTTTACAAACCAAATTTGACGCGGGATGACGTAAAATCATACCCAATTAAATCAAACCCCGTCGGACAACGTACGCACGAATCGTAAAGTACTTTAATAATTCTCTAGATAAATTAAAACTGCAAAAAATTTTTACATCCAAAAATATTTATAGCCACAGCGAAGAAGGAAACAAAAAGCAATAATAAACAACAGTTCTTATATCTGCATATAGTTCATCTAAGCATTTTTCTATTTGTCAAATTTGTCTGTTTTAAGGAAACATTATTCCAAAGTCCATTTACTATTTGAACCCATTTACACAACGTTAGAGAATAAATAATGGACTGCAGTTGTTGTTTTGGAGCACAACATCAACATAATCATATAAAAGCCGCAAATGGTATTCATACGTTTGTGTATCTTTTGCCCTATTTGGCTTTAAAAATTAATGTTTATTTATGTGTTAAGTGTATGTTGGTATCAGTTTAAGTAGGTGAAGTCTGGCAATATTTAAATTTTCCTGCTCGTACTTCTTGCCACAATATTGACCTAATTTTGGCATCCACTTAGTAGTTGTAACAATATCAGCAGTAGCAATTGCATTCCTAGATACAACAGTATGTTGAGATTTTTTTTCATGTTTCATATATTTTGTGTGTGTGTGTGTATGTGTGCGTGTTTGATTAGATAAGAGTATTTTGTATATCCATCAGCTTACGGAATGGGTAGTGAAGCTGTTACTTAACAATAGACTGGTACAGGAAAAATGTGGTTTTTAGAAAATTGCATTGCATTTTAGCTTCTATAGACTTAAGAACATTTGCAGTGGACTACAATTTTGTATTCCTGGCCAATTGGTGTCCTAATGGTGTCCTTGTATATAACAATTTTTAAAAGTCTCGTTAAATATTAGGAAATTGTATCGATTATATTTCTGTTCACAGCCTCATTATCATTATATCTTAAGGCAAATTTTATACCTCTCTTACAGAGATTTAGTGGTGACGATATTTTGAAATGCAGCTGGTTTAAATCTCATCTACAGTCTTGCTAAATTCGAACGTCTCTGTAGAAAATGTTATTAATGCTTTTGCATAATTTCTACTATAAGCGTGCTATCATTCCATCAGATCTCTATATCTAAAATAAAAATTATGTTAATCCTCGATTCACCAACGAAAAGTGGTAATAATTTCCATTAATTCGTTATCCCACAACTTGGTACAAAATATGGCGACTCATTAAACTAAAACTATGATGTTATCGTATGTTATAAATTCGGGTTAGTTCAGACCTAAGCTAAGGATCTACTCCATTGTTAGAAGTTATTGTTGACCGCTTTAGTAGAGGATGTCTTGTTTAGTAAATATAAACTCTTGACCCAAAATCAGACGAAGCATTGAATAGTGTCTTTGAAGGGCGAATGAATAAAGAGAATAAAGAAAATGATTTGTTGTGTAAATTATAAAAATCTTGGTCCCACATAAACGGAGTATTTACTAGTGAGGATGGTTGCAATTTGACAACAGTTTGTATCACTCATCGCTAAATTAGAAAGAAATTTTATTGCCAATTTGACTTCGCTTGAGTCACAGCTTTCAGTGATATGTACAAAAACACTTCCTTAAAATATGATATCAATTGGATGAAGCCTCACAATGACAAAATTTTATGTGGATCGCTACGTGAACTGTTTAAATAGAAAGTTTAGTAGACAAGGGATTGACACAGAGTCAGTGACAGTGACAGAGTATAAATAAAGTGTCTTGGTTGAGCAAAATAACAAAAAAATTTTAAGTAGAAGGAGCGCAATGTTCGTGGAGAGTAAAAAGGTAATATTCACAATGGATAATTACTGTCCTAAAATATCAAGGTTTTTTGTAAAATTAAATTATGTTGTCTGATATAACAATAATATTGTTGTCAACATATTAATAACATTTTTAAATATAACCATAAAAAAGCTTTAATATAATCTGATTATAATATGACAAAAACTGATAATGTTATGGTCAAATATATAAAAAAATTCATAAGAAATTACATATCATAAAGTGTAATTTTCTCTTTGTTTACCGGTTTACAATCTATAAAAAAAGACTTTTCATGAATGACATTTGCACATATGAATTAGGTGTGGTTAGATAATCCAACTATTTTTATATAGAAGTAGCTACTAAAAAAGTTCCTTCTGTTGCCAAACATGGAACCCAATTTCATAGCTTATTTTAATGAAAAAAGTTAGTAAACCTCTTTGGGAGCATACCAAGAAGCCCCCCTTTACCATATAGGGCTTGTTGTCTGTAAATTAACTCAGACATACCTCTGTTTGGCATAACTCAGACATACCTCGTATTATTCTAAATGACCTTCTTTGTCAAACTTTCAACACTACATACTCTTTCGCAGAAGACAGCACCATTTGTCATTCGTATTCATTTGGTAATAAACCGAACCAGTGGAACATGAATGATACATTCAATCATGATCTCGCGGCGATCTACGAATGTGCTCGCGCGAATAGAGTCAATTTTAATGCCCGTAAGACGCAATGTTGCATGCTTACGCATATATCTGTGTGTTACTATGGGTGATATAGATATTATGAAATCGGAAGCTCTTGATGTTCTTGGCATGAAAATTCAGTGTGATGTTCGATGGACTAAACACATTTTTTTAGGTTTTCAGATTTCTAAAGAACTGCCTCGGTTTTCTAAAACGGTGTAAGAGATACTTTACTCCGTCCAATCTTCGTACTATTTATAACACCTATATCCGTCCAAAGATGGAGATAAAACGCTCGTGTATGGGGCGGCGCCCCAAAGTCTATTTTGCAGTTGCTTGACCGCGTACAGGAAAGGGTCAAGAGGTTCATTGGGGACGGTAAGGTATCCAACTCTAGGGATTCTCTAGAGCATCTAGGTAATGTAGATTATATTTATGTTTTATCGTTCTACAATGGTAAATGCTCTAGGGAACTTGTTCCCGAAACTCGTACATTTTTGCGTTTGACTCGATTTTCGTTGAGAGCGCATCCATTTGTGGTCGACTGTCCAGTGAATTGCACTACATTACAGGGACATTTTGTTTTTGGCAGGAAAGTTATGTATGTCGAATAAAATTCGTTCAAAAGTCTCTCATGTCATTTTTAATGTGGAAAAATTAAAAAGAATGTCCACAAACACTCTTCTCTCATCAGCGTAACCTATTTTGCTAATTCTGGTGCAATACATGAGTCTATCCTATCCTGTGATAACTGGTCCGAGCGAAAAAAAGCCGGGTCAATACCTAACTAGATATGATGAAGCCAAGCTTAAATTCCAGTTGTGGATTAAACAGAAAAAAATTGAAAATAAAAGTATACGTTTTTGCAGTGACACTTCCAGTATAACGCTTTGTTGTTACCCATCCAGCTAAACCTCCGAGTCTAGTACAAAGTACGCTGTGAGCTGAAACCATTTGCACTAATTCGCGATATAGCGAATGCAGATTGGACAACTGATATTGAAAATTATGCACCACAATCGGTCACCATCATTTTTGAAACGTTAAAAACTTGTCGAACAAAATGCCAGTGCAGCAACATACCGAAAACGCCAGGTCGATTTTGACAAATTTTATAACTTTGATGAAGGAAATACGTTCACTTAATACCATAATTTTCCATGTTTGGTAAAATATATTGGAATAGATTATATCACTGGCGACACGTTTATTCATCGAGACGAGTATGAAGGCTAGGCTGCTGCACAAAAAAAACCAATAAACTATTCATTTCTCTTGGATTCAGCACAACTATGAAAGAAACGTATGAAATATTTGGCGAGATTTTGAAGAAAATCAAATAAAATGTAACCAAATGGAAGATGACACGGAAGAAAATATGCCCCTGAATATTATGTCCAACTCGGATGAAGAATATAAGTAACCTACGAAGAAAACAACATCATCAAAACCACAAGCATCAAAAGGATGGATATTGACAATAATTAAAAATGTTCCAAATTTTGTTTTCGTGCATAAGATAAGAAATAAAATTCTCATATTTTCTGTGTAAGACTGCCTGGAATATAAATTAGAATTTTTATTATCATGCAAAATAAAGTTTACAACAGGGTTCAGAATTTTTCATTTATGAACATTCAAAAATCAACATTCATGATATTTTTCATAAATGAGAAATCTAAAATTTTATATTTATTTTTCACACTCATAAACGAACAACAAAAAATGTTCTGGTTATTTTCATACATGAATGCGAACAACAAGAATTATTAATCTTATTCATATGTGATAAATGATAAATTAGCTACTTCTCATTAATGTTATTTTTCATAAATGTACATGTTCATTTATGAACGTTGAAATTTTATAAAATTTCTCATAAATGAACGTGAAAAAATTTTCTATCTACGATCGCAGTTTACCGTAAAATGTAGTAAAAACACATGGGTACATATTAACTCAAAATACAATATTGTAATATATTCTAAAAGAAATAAAAAAAAACATTTTTTTTTCTGCATACGCCGACAATTGCGCATTATCAAATACGTGCGTTTATGTACGCGAATGCTTAACGCACATATTTTTACGACCTTTTCATTTATGAAAAATTATGAAAACTGTAAATATTCAAAAATGAACACTTGTGTGTTTCTCATTTTTTCACTTATGAATAGAAAGAAAAAAATAAATCGTCGCATTCACAAATGAGAAAACACAAAATAATTTGTAGTCTCTCACACATGTATGAGAAGAAGCGGCTAAAAAATGACATGTACATATTCATACATGTACGGACAGTGAGTGAATACTTCGCTACTCTGGTTTACAAAAAAGAAAAGGAATATTTGTGGATTTATAATCTCGCTATTGAGGAAGAAAGGTAACAAATGGGGAAGAAATTTGAAGCACTTTCTCGGGTAGATTTGTTCCAGTTTTTTTTTCTCCTGATTGATATCTACAATTCTGCTTGATATAGAAAAGAGACATTTCGTATGGTATACTGGTATATAACCATGTTAAAATATAGAAAAAGTGATAAAAATCCACCTTGAGCAGAACTCAAATTTTTATCAAATTATTAATGCAGTCAACTTGACAATTTTCAGAATTGAGTCACAAAATCATGTCCTGCACTGTAAAATGAAATATTTTATTTATTTCGCAAACACGCATTTTTGCTCCATTACCATAGGATCAAGGGCTTCCCCTTTAAATGTTTATCAATTTTCGTTAACCTTCTTCAAATGTAGATTTGCATTGTACTCGTATTTATGGTTAAATCTGTTAATTGTCTCATAGATTGTGCAATCATTAGCATGCAAATAGTTATGGTTTTGGATTGTCACAATTTTCAGGCGAGTAATATCTGTACTCATATTTTTTTCCCTTTCTCTCTCTATCTCTCTCTTTTAGTAGTTTTTTGATTTTGTATTCAGGCTAGAGAATTATCGTTTTCATTTGTGGTTTTTTATTAGACTGACATTTGGTAAAAGTTTTCGCCAAAAATAGAAAAAGCAAAATTGTATCTGCTTTTCAAAGTAGCAAAAGATTTATTAGAGGAAACTGCAGATAAAAAGAACTGTTCCTAAATGAGTTTTTTAACGTAAAGCAATAAAAATAAATTTGAAGGTAATAAAACCCATAAAGTGATGATGGCATGCCAAACGAAAAATTAAAAAAAAAAAAAATAAAAATATCATGTGTATTCAGTGTTAGTTTCTGAATATAGATTTTTTTCTGCAATTATATTTTTTTGTACATTTTACGTTTTTAAATTCAATTTTAATACCTTTCCCAATTAAAAAGATGCTGCAGTTGACTTCTTTCATAAATTTAGCTTTTTAACATAAACAAAAAATGTTGCAACAATACTTGACAGGTTGGTGTGATATACAAAGATTCTTAGAACAGACGAATTATTACATAAGTGACTTTAACTAATTTCAGCTTGAATGGTATTGATTGAAAATAATTCATATGACTATTTTTCAAAGTATAAAATTTTTAATGAATTTTATATTATAATATCACCAAAGTGTGTTCTTTTTCTTTGTCGTTCACAAATGTCATAATTTTTTTATCCTTAAAAAAATCGCTCTTGTTAGCATTTTGCAACTCTAAAGAACATGTGGTAAAGATACAAAAATATGTAAAAAAAACATAAAAATGATAAGAATTAAAATCATACCAAAACTCATGCTCCTGATGCCATGCTCCACTTAGTTATGATTGCTAGAACTGCATGCACAGTAAATTTTAATTGGCAACAAAAAAGAAAAAAAAACCGAAAGATTAAAAAAGAAAAACTAAATAACTTTCAAACGAAACTGTCACTCAAAGTTTAAATCTTTAAAATAAAAAATAAAAAAAACACAAGAAATAAAGAAAAAGACGGACTTGGAAAACTATGTAAAGAATAGAAAAAATGAGAATATTTTCATGTTTCCCTACTCTCAGTTTTCCGTAGATTTTACTGTTTGCGCCCAAGGTCCTTAAACTAGCTACATATTGGGTTAGTGGCAGGAAACTTGTTTAATTTCTAAAAGAAAAGCAATAAGTTTCAACTGCACACACGAATTTACACTTGCTAGAAAGACAATGAATATGGTTAAATAAAAAATACCCAACAGCTAATAAAACGCCATTATGAATAATAGCAAAAGGTAAAAAGAAAGAGGTTCTAGCTAACAAAATTCATGATTTTAAAAAAAGGATAAAAAATAAATATCGCTTTAAGTGGAAAATTAACTGTTGCCTTATTTTTCCTTAAATTCATGTTTAGACTTTAAGCAGATTTCGAATAATAAAAATGATTTTATTTCAAATGTAGTGGAAATACGATATCAAGTAACCAAAATAATTATAAATAAATCTCAGGGCATTTCACTAGAACATGTTGGAATTTTAAAATGAATTTATTATAACCAAACTGATATAAGCATCGGAATATTAAAACTCATATTGACGACTATTAGGGAATAAAAAAACCATCGTGCTGTACTTAATTTCACCAAAAATCAAACACGATTTTGTTATTAAATTTTTTAAACAAAAGTAATTAGCAACCACAAAATTCACAAAACAATAAACAAAAACGAAACAAAACAAAAACAAAAAAAATAAAACCATTAAAAAATGGAAACTTTATACTAAAGTAAGTAATAATATTATTTTTCTATAGAAAATTTTCATCAGGCATAATTTTCGTACAGAAAATTTTCATCAGGCATAATTTTTCTATAGAAAATATTCATTATCCACATTTTTCTATAGACAATTTTCATTATTCACAATTTTTCTATCGAAAATTTTCATTTTTCACAATTTTTCTATAGAAAATTTTCATTATCCATAATTTTTCTATCGAAAATTATTCCATCAGGCATAATTTTTCTATAGAAAATTTTCCCATCAGGCATAATTTTTCTATAGAAAATTTTTCCATCAGGCATAGTTTTTCTATAGAAAATTTTCCCATCATTAGGCATAATTTTTCTATAGAAAATTTTCCCATCATCAGGCATAATTTTTCTATAGAAAATTTTCCCATCATCAGGCATAATTTTTCTATAGAAAATTTTCCCATCATCCGGCATAATTATTCCACAGAAAATTTTACCATCATCAGGCATAATTTTTCTACAGAAAATTTTCCCATCATCCGGCATAACTTTTCGACAGAAAATTTTCCCATCATCAGGCATAATTTTTCTGCAGAAAATTTTGCCATCATCCGGCATAATTTTTCGACAGAAAATTTTCCCATCATACGGCATAATTTTTCTACAGAAAATTTTCCCATCATCAGGCATAATTTTTCTATAGAAAATTTTCCCATCATCATGCATAATTTTTCTATAGAAAATTTTCCCATCAGGCATAATTTTTCTATAGAAAATTTTCCCATCATCAGGCATAACTTTTCTGTAGAAAATTTTCCCATCATCAGGCATAATTTTTCTATAGAAAATTTTCCCATCATCAGGCATAATTTTTGCATAGACAATTTTCCCATCATCAGGCATAATTTTTGGCATAATTTTTCTATAGAAAATTTTCCCATCATCAGGCATATTTTTTTAGAGAAAATTTTCCCATCATCTGGCATAATTTTTCTATAGAAAATTTTCTCATCATCAGGCATAACTTTTCTATAGGAAATTTTCCCATCATCAGGCATAATTTTTCTATAGAAAATTTTCCCATCATCAGGCATAATTTTTCTATAAAAATTTTTCCATCATCAGGCATAACTTTTCTATAAAAAATTTTCCCATCATCAGGCATAATTTTTCTATAGAAAATTTTCCCATCATCAGGCATAATTTTTGCATAGACAATTTTCCCATCATCAGGCATAATTTTTGGCATAATTTTTCTATAAAAATTTTTCCATCATCAGGCATAACTTTTCTATAAAAAATTTTCCCATCATCAGGCATAATTTTTCTACAGAAAATTTTCCCATCATCAGGAATATTTTTTCTACAGAAAATTTTCCTATCATCTGGCATAATTTTTCTATAGACAATTTTCCCATAATCAAGCATAAATTTTCTATAGAAAATTTTCCCATCATCTGGCATAATTTTTCTATAGACAATTTTTCCCTCATCAAGCATAATTTTTCTATAGAAAATTTTTCCATCATCAGGCATATTTTTTCTACAGAAAATTTTCCTATCATCTGGCATAATTTTTCTATAGAAAATTTTCCCATCATCAGGCATAATTTTTCTATAGAAAATTTTCCCATCATCAGGCATAATTTTTCTATAGAAAATTTTCCCATCATCAGGCATAATTTTTCTATAGACAATTTTCCTATCATCAAGCATAATTTTTCTATAGAAAATTTTCCCAACATCAGGCATAATTTTTCTATAGACAATTTTCCCATCACCAGGCGTAATTTTTCTACAGAAAATTTTCCCATCATCAGGCATAATTTTTCTATAGAAAATTTTCCCATCATCAGGCATAATTTTTCTATAGACAATTTTCCCATCATCAAGCATAATTTTTCTATAGTAAATTTTCCGATCATCAGGCATAATTTTTCTATAGACAATTTTCCCCTCATCAGGCATAATTTTTCTAAAGAAAATTTTCCCATCATCAGGTATAATTTTTCTATAGAAAATTTTCCCATCAGGCATAATTTTTCTATAGAAACTTTTCCCATCATCAGGCATAATTTTTCTATAGAAAATTTTTCCATCATCAGGCATAATATTTCTATAGAAAATTTTCCCATCATCAGGCATAATTTTTTTATAGAAAATTTTCCAATCATCAAGCCTAATTTTTCAGTAGAAAATTTTTGGTCATACCTAATTTTTCTATAGAAAATTTATTCAACAGGCCTTTTTTTTCTAAAGAGAAATTTTCTCATCAGGCCCTATTTTTCTACAGAAAATTTTCATTAGGCATAGTAATTTCATCAGAATTTTATAAAACCCTATAAAACCCTTCACGAGTCATATTTTATCTATTGAAGATTTTCATGTTATAAAAAAAATTATCATCACACATAAATTATCTGGGAAAAATTTATATCAGATATGAATTTTCTATAAAAAATTCTAATCAATCACAAAATTTTGCTAAAAAAAATTTTGATCAGTAAAAAATTTTGCTATAAAAAATTTTGCTATAAAAAAATTTCATCAGTAAAATATTTTGGTAGAGAAAATTTTCATCAGTAAAAAATTTTCTTCAGTAAAAAATTTTGCTGGAGAAAATTTTCTTCAGTGACAAACAATTATTCTTTGGAAATATTTCGTATGTTCCAGTCACATCTATGTCGTATGTCGCTTGGGCCGCCTTCGAGTGCCTTTGACGCGAAAAACTAATGACAACAATTTTTGTCATTTATTTGATCTGGAGAGAACCATATTATTTCTATTACAATAAGTGAAAAAATTTGGAATGTTAAATATAAGAACCACAATTTAGTATAAAACAAATTATAAATATACTTGTTTTTATTAATAATTCAGGCATGATGATCTAAGTTAATTACCGTTTTATGTTAAGACACTTCAGCTCCGAGTGGTCAATTACTCACAAATGTCTTTACTTTTGTGTGTAAAAATGCGACTTAAACATGCAGTTGTTGTACAAGCAATTTAGAAGAGACCCTTTGATAGTTGCTGTGGTAGAAACTATTTAGGATTTTCTTTATGCCTTAAAATAGTTCTAACTTTGTATTGTTAAGACTTTTCTGTGGTTAGTTGAAGGGAATTTTTTTGTTTGCTAGTTTGTTTTTCCAGCTTAAGTCCATTTATTTCTTTTTTTTTGGACTGCAGTATTTGTTCTATAGAAAATTTCTCTACATGTCAACGTAACAATTGCATTAGTCGTTGGTGCCTGAAATACTTCAAAAATCCCTTTTTGTGTATATGTATTGTCATAGAATGAGTTTCTAAACTGTTACAATACGACCAGGAAAGCCAGGCTGTATGTCAATGGATGGAAAAAATGTATACTTTGCAACAACGTCAACAAAAACAACAAATTAACTAACTTTTACAAATAAATGAATACGAATAGAAACTTGGAGAAGAGGAGTAAAAGAATGTGCACACACTTAAATGTCAAACAGTTACATAGAGAGTTATAATTAATACTTGCATAATAGTTGTGTATACAAAGAAATCCTTAAGGACAACTGTCGCCAACCTAAACACATACTCGCACATGCCTATATGTGTGCGTGTGTGTGTGAGTTTAAAAATATAAAACTATTTTTTTTTCTCAAAAAGTCAAGCAACAAAATAGACGTGGAATGATTTAGAAAATAAAAATGCAACAAAAAGAAAATAGAAGTGTAACAAAACTTTTTCATTCATACACACTTATCACTCTAAATGCAACAAAAGGAATACGAATAGTTCGTTCTACTGTTTGCTTTAAGTTTTAGTTACAAAATATATTTCATTATTTGGTTTGTGCTCTCCATAAAATAGTTTTAAAATATTTGTGCTAAAAACGACTATTGTGAGGGAGGGGGGAAACATGTATATTTGGTTTCAACTTGATGAATCTTTGCTGTGTGAAGTTAACAGGATATACGACACTCGCATACAGATGAGTAGAGTTTAAGAAGAAAATGTGTTCTATGAAATATTAAAAAATCAACTACATCTTGGATTATGATATGCTATATTGTGTGCACTATATTTTTTTTTTAAATTTAAACTTTCTATCAGGTCAAGTGATAACAAACATTTTACTTTGTGGGAAACTGAAAATTTTGCAGAGAAAATTATATTAAATCAAAATCTTTTAATGTAGTGAAAAGAAATTTTAAATCACAAGAAAGTGTCCTTAATAGCTATATTGTCTATATAGTTTTTAACATCTAGATAGTGTACATTTCTTAAATTTATTATTCAAGCTTAAATAATGATAAAGAGTTAACAAAAATCTAATAAAATATTACAGTGTATTGTGTCCCCACTTTTCTATTTTCATACAAAAAACGTTGCCAGTTCTTTAGTTAATAAATGACTTCTTTTTAACATGTTACTTGTATATACTGGCATAACTGGTCAAGTCTTGAGAACTACATTTTAAAATGTGTTAAAAAAGTGTCCTACTAAATTCACATGGACACTAAATTTTTTTGACACATACACAAATTAAAACATATTGACACTACACTTGCAGCAGAGAATATAAGAATAAATACAACTATAAATGTGTAAAAAGAGAAGAAAACCATAAAAATACGAGGTAGGTTTAAGAAATTAAGAAAATTTTTATACCCGATTTTTTAACAAGAAGTTTGTTTTTCAATTGTGGTAACACCAGCAACATAATAGTTTTGACATTTAGTTTCTTAACGTATTTGTAGTAGATGTATTGGCAATTGTTACAGTGAATTCAATTTCGCCTGAAAATTGCACTAAAATAATTAAAATCCACTATAAATATTGGTGCTGTTAAAATTGCATTTCATAAAATTCGTGATATTTCTGAGATCGCTATTAAGAATTTGGTCGTTCAATTTTAATCTACAGGCTCGATACAAAATATGTGAACAACCGGGTCATTCAACTGACAACATCGCAGCCGCATTGAAGCAGACCCCAATTTGTCAATTCCTCGACGTTCTCAATAATTGGAGTTATCGAAAACCATCATATGGCGAATTTTGCATAAGGATTTGACTTTTAAGCCACATATTGTTCAATTGATGCAGCAATTGAAGCCAACCCACCATTCACATCGCCGTAGGTTCGTTCAATTCATTCAGGAACAATCGGCTGATTTTCTGAAAAAATTATTTTTAGAGACGAAGCCCATATTCACTGGTCAGGGTATGTCAACAAGCAAAATAACCGCATTTGTATTTCTGAAAATCCTAGAGCGATTGTTGAGAAACCTTTGCATGCTCAACGTGTCACTGTATGGTGTGCTATGTGGTCTGGAGGCGTGATGGAGGCGTTTTTTTTGAAGATGAGGCTGGAAATGCGGTAACAGTCAATGCATCACGGTATCGCGATATGCTGTAACGACACGTTTACGCTGGTTGCTGGGATAGCGACAGCGGAGGCCAGGGTCGTTGCAATTCCTAATTGTTTATTACCGTAGAGGGAATGACACTCAATGTTTTATAAACTTTATAACACTTATCACCAAGTTCATTTATTCAACTCTTACAAGGTAGATGGTTGATAGTGGACGGTCGGGAATCGTAGCCGAAGAATGAGGAGTCAACTCGCTGAGGCGATGGGCAGCAGTAGGAACACCAGCAGTCATACATACGGCAGCGGTACAGGTAGCAGCGGTACAGGCGGCAGCAGTACAGGCGGAGGCGGAACAGGCGGTGGCGGTACAGGCAACAGCGGTACAGGCAGCAGCGGTACAGGCGTCAGCGGTACTGGCGGCAGAACCTGGTAGTGGTACTGGCGGCAGCGGAACGGTTTGCCACGGTGCAGATGGCTGCGGTAGAGGCGGCAGCGGCTTAGAAGGCTACGTTACAGTTGGCTGCGGTATAGGCGGCAGCGGCACGGATGGCTACGGTAGAGGCGGCAGCGGCTCAGATGGCTGCGATACAGCTGGCTGCGGTAGAGGCGGCAGCGGTACGGATGGCAGCGGTAGAGGCGGAAGCGGCACAGATGGCCACGGTACAGATGGCTGCGGTACAGATGGCTGCGGTAGAGGCGGCAGCGGCACGGATGGCCACGGTGCAGATGGCTGCGGTAGAGGCGGCAGCTAAGCACTATCTTCGCAGCAGCGATCGCGGGGAATTCTTGGCCGGGTGAAATGATACTGCGGGAATATTAAACTCCGCAACAGTATCAGTCGCACGATCACGCCAATCGCCGGTAGCAGATAAACTTCCACCACTTGTAGCCGTACTGTCGATAAGAGATTATTGCGGAATATTAAATTCCTCCTACAGATCTCTTACCAGCAGGCGGGCTGTCTGCGAGCAAGAAGTTTTTGCGGAATATTAAATTCCTGTCCAAAAGACTTCTTATTTGCAGGCGATCTGCTTGCAGTCTACTGATAAGGAGTTATTGCAGAGTATTTAACTCCTGCCAAAAGACTTCTTATCTGCAGGCGATCTTCCTGCCAATTCATCCTCGTTTAATAAAATGTTCCGCCTTATATACCTGTGCGTGGGTACACACATTCACACACACACACACATATTATCCATCATAGTTGAAATGACAACTATCAGCGGTGAGTTTTAATCTGCATAACAGCTGACTGCATCGAGGATCTTGTTGTTTCTGACTCACAGGTGGCGCTCTGACGTTCCCGACCGTTAATTTAAATGTCATAAATATAATGTAATATAATATAATGCATGAAATTTGTCTTACTAAAGAATGTATTCAACATCGTGTAATAATAATAATAATAAAAATAATAACAACAAGTAATAATAATAAGAATAAAAATAATCATAATAAGAACAATAATAATAAGAATTCATTTTCGAAAATTAAGAAAAGTCTTAATAAAGCGGTGATCTTGTGTAGTTGAAAACGAGGTACAACTTTCACCGTTACAATGCAACAACTCAATTTTGGCCTATTATTGACGACGTGGATATCGCTGACATGTGGTTTCAACAGAACCGTGCCACATATCACATAGCCAATGAAACGATCAACTTATTGCAAACCAAATTTCCCGATTGCATAATATACGACATTCAGTGGTTAAATAGCCAGCCAGATCGTGTGATTTAACACCACTGGATTATTTTTGGGGGGGTATATTAAGTTATTAAGAGCCAATCGAATCGACTTTAGTCTTAAAATTCAAAATCCGTGTTGTGATTAACGCAATAGGATCGCCATCTGTCAGCGTGGTTGTATTGGACAGTTGCCAGATATTATTTTTCATTCACAATTACCGAAATTTTCTCTTCGTAATAAAAATTTGAATCGTCTTAATCTTAAATTTTTATTTTATTTTGTTTTTGACAACAAACTTCTGATTGAAAAACCCTTTATTTGACAGGCTGTATAATAATCTTTCTCAGAGCAAGCGTTTCTAGAAGTTTAATAATTCTTCGGCAGTCGAACACGATTTTAGACCCCATTACGTAATTGTTTTTCTTTACAAAGTGCTTTTTTTTATAAAGGTATAAGTTTAAGTTAGCAGCACTTTTTTACTAGCGGATATTTTGTTAGCTGTCAAGTGATTTAGATTTACGTTGGTTGGATGTTTTAACATGAATACACTGATGCCTCCAACCTGGGCAATTTGGGCACAAAACAATATTGCCGTTGATCGCGAATAAGCGAATCTTGTGTGGCGATGAAATGCACTTTTTTTGAATGGATAGTTTAGAAAATAAAACTCCAGCCAGCGGTGACCGCTATAGAGCCATAATTAGTGACTTTTTCGTTCAGCACAATATTTTAAAAGCAGCCCCAAAAAAAAACTTCTGAATCACTCGCTTTGTCAATTTAATGGCCATACGAATTTTTTTGCTTAAGTTCTATGTTTATCACTTTTTCTTTGAGTGTTATCACGACCCGGTATACCGTACGGGCTGCTGTTTAATTTCTATTATTTCTGGAACCTGCTTCGTATGCAGAACTATGCATTCTTTATTTATTCAGTCAAATTTCTTTGCATGTGTTACATTTCGCCGTTGGATTGTATGTGTTGAATTATTTATTGACACGTTACATTGGCCCCTTGAGTTTATTTGTAGTTTTCCTTTTGCTCTTATTTAAATTTTGACAGCAAGTACATTTCTTTTCAATGACTTGTTCTACAATTTTTTTTGTTATGTTTTTTCTACTCTTTTACTTGGAAAGATTGGTATGTGTTAAAATTTAATTTTTATTTACATTATGTTATTCGGATTTTTATTTATTTATAACAATTTATTTATTTTATTTCCAAAGCTTTTTTTAGAAATGTTCTTTTTGTAATACGCATAATGTTATTTCTAAAAAATTATGCTCAAGTTATAATGATGGTAAGGCTGTCTTGGCGTAATTTAATTGATTACTCAACTCACCTTACAGACCAAATGGGAATTATATATCAGGAAATAAATTAATATAAGCATTAAAGCTAAAAATCAAATTTATTTATCTGTAGTAGATGAGCTTTAGTGTTCATACATTTTCTCATACATTGGATTGGTTTTTTTAAATTCTAAGTGTAGGTTTTTATTTGATATGAGGAAAAAATAATCGAAAGGCCAGGAGAGCGAAACTTTAAGACGTTAAAAGAATCTTGTTTCAATATCCCCTGGTCCTTACGGCAAAACCGCAAAAGTAGTTCCTCGCAGAGAGAATAGGTTTAAAACCGCAACTAACTTTGGTTTCACCTACACAACTCATCTTGTCGTCAAAGCTATAAAAGAACAACCTGAAACACATTCACATACATACTGCCAGTAATCTAGTGATATATATCAATTGGTATCACAGTTGCAATAACTAAAGCGGTCTCACCATAAACAGTTCTATATGCAGAGCGTATCCGTAGTCAGTTTGTATGCGCAAATAAGTAAGGTAGATTCTTCCAATAGTGAATATGCAAAGAGGATTATACTCTTGACAACCTCCGCTAAAATTCTTCTTTTTAGAAACTTGGGATCTCTCGTGTTCGACATTATCCGGCACAATACTAGATATACGTTAACTGCCGTAGCCCTTACATAAGAGACCTTGACAGACCATTGCCAATTACAAAACTTAAATATTTCAATTTATATTTCAGTCAATTCTTAGTCCATATCAAACAGTCTCCAGTCCATACATAAGAGACCTTGACAGACCATTTCCAATTACAACACCTAAATATTTCAGTCAATTCTTAGTCCATATCAAACAGTCTCCAATTTAAAGGTTCATGTATATCCAAACTTTAAGGCTAGTAAATTATTAAATCCTCCGTTTTATGCTCAGCTAGAGAAAGACACATTCTCCTGAGCTATCATCGGAAGCTATCTTAGCTTCATCGAAAGTTTTCACTACAATCGTAGGCACTAAAACATCTACAAAAGGGAAAAATATTTTTCTGTCCAGAAGATTTAGTCTTAAGACACCATCGTACATCAGGTTTCATAATAATGGTCCGAGTACCGAACCCTTTACTATTTCCTTCCCGTGCTATGGTTCTTTATTTTCTCATCGGTTTAATGTATGAGTGTTTTTCAACTTAAATAGTCTATACAGTCGCCACAAGGTACGCTTGAGTATTTGGCCGCAGGGCATTTATAACATTCTTCCAGTTAAACGCGTCTTTCTTCATCTAAAGTAACAAGTACAACATACTCGTTGGGGCATTTTCCTCAACGATTGCCTTCAATTGGCATTTTTGCATTTTATTTCTATAATTGTGGGATGGGTATTAACTAAAATGTGAGTTATTAATGAAGTTATGAAACATTATAATTATAAAGTGGATTATTAAAGTGTTGAAAAAATCTTTTGGGATAATTTTTTTAAAAATTTAAATACAATATCTGAATGAGAAAATTTTAAAATCTCCCAAGAATTCTATACCGCAAATTAGTAAAACGAACAAAGGTGCATCGCAAAGATGGAGTACATTTTCCTAAGTATCTGCAGTAAGAAGTTTGCGCAAAAACAATCTAGGAAGTGAAGGAATTAAAAAAAATTGAACCTAATTCTTTTTTGAATATATTTATATATTATGCCTTAAAACAAAGATTCCGAAATTGCATAAAATAAAAAAATCACTTTTAATTTTGCTAAAAATCCTAAATTAAAATTTTAAACTATAAAAATATTCTACGCTCTTCCAATAGATAAGAATTTAACATTTTTAAAGAGATACTACTTAAACAAATAAATTTAAAAACCATAAATCTATAATGCGAAATGTAGACTCGTGAGATTTGTTTTTAACTTTTTTTAAGATAAAAAAAAATTTTCCTTAAAAAACCATAAAAAGTGCTAAAACAAATTATGTTATAAACACTTTAAATAAAAAAAAAATGTATAAACATTTTTTAAATATTTTATCAAAATTGTCTTTATAACTTCTAGCTCATAGTAAAAAATAGTTTTATTATTATTTTGTGCTACTTCTGGTTGGTTAAGTGGTTTTCCTTTCTTCTTAAGTCTTTTAAATAGAGGGATTATCTCTGTCGCACTTATCCTACGAATGTGTTGCTACACTTGTGCACTGAAATTGAGCAAATTCTATGCGGAGACTTCTGATTGAATATAACTCTTACGTTGTCGGATTAACTGTGTCAGTTCCTATGTGCCGTGAGTATCATTTCTTAACTCATTGAGAAAACACCAAACCAGAGAAGCAAACATTTGTGCATTTTACCTCAGGAAACTAGACTTCCTAAAAGTTGTTCAATTCATTATATCAATAATAAAGGTATTGAATAAAATGTTTTAAATTAATGGTTTATTTTGTTCCAGTAGTTGTAAATATTGTTGTTGCTAATATCACATCTCTATAGAAGCATTCTTGAATTTTTAATTTTGTATCGACTCTTGATGTTATGAAGGAGTAATGAAGATTTAATTTTTTTTCTCCATAGGTGTAGGGCTTAAAATTCAAGTGTTTATCTATTGTAGGAAAAAACTCGCTGTAACTATAGTTAGGAATTTGAAAATGAGTACTCATACGGCATAATTACATTTTGTAAGGTCCACCTATTTAGTTTCAAGTTTTGTGTACTTCAAATGACTGTAAAATATAGCTTAAAGGATAACGCCATATACCTTTGAAAACTCCTCTTTGGATGCATCTTTTAGTTTTTATTTCTATTCTAAAAGCGACTATTATAATACACAAGCAATATAGATTTCGAATGTCTAACTTTTACGGTAAGTAAAAGTAATCACTATGCGTTCAATTTAAATATTTGTAGGTACATCCTTTAATAATTTTCGTATATTTATTTATTGCTTTTTGTTATGAGTCATGTCACTGACATAAGGGATTAGTAAGAAAAATGTGACATCCTTTTACCTTATTTATTTTTTTACAATGGGCTCAAACTTTAAATGCGCCCAATAAATGGCGGTAATATCTTAGTCGCAGTCGCTTTTGAACCTCCCACAAAGTTTATTCGTAAATGTATAATATTAAAATTTCCAATTTAGTTTTGCGGTTTCTTAGGGGTAATGGCTTCTAGGAACTTCATCTCCCTGAGTTAACAATAAGAATTTTAACATTAGAATTTTGTTTGTTATCACTTAAAAAATATTTGAATCTTTTGAAATGAGGTTAAGCTTACTGAAAACATGGTAATAAAATAGTATTCATTATCACTTTAATTACATACACAAGCTGAGTAAATCATAAAAAATGTTAAAAAGTGTTTTTTTCTAAATTTTTATTGTATGCGATAGAAGTAATAAAAGAATTCATGTTTAGATCAAAAATGTACTGTCTTAATCTCTTTTTGACTTCCGCAGCGTGATAATTCCCTCCTTCGGTCTTGTTCATTGTTAGACTTTTTTTTAAATCAAAAAGTATCACTGCAAATCCATTCAATCCAAATTCAAAAAAAGGAGTTTGTAAATGTATTTTCTCTGTCTCTCTCATCTCTTTTTTTGGATCAGCTGAAAATTGGGCTTAAATTGTTCTTCCAGATACAAGAAATACAAGAAGTGTGCTATAATTCCCACATACATATAATTAGATTGGCAATAATAATTTAAGCTATTCATTTGATTAAATCGGAATTCAGGCAATATAATTTTATATCTTACCAAATATATCTCGCAATTCGAAAATTTTAAAACTTTCATCGCCTAAAAGGATTTTTAAATATCACGTTTGTCGACAGCACATCTCCTTAACTAACAAAACTGAGTGTGTTTGCATTACTTTTGCTTTTCTTCTCTTACCATTCTGTAACTAACGAGAGAAAAATCTAGAAAGATTCAATACAAATTCCTATTTAACAAAAAGGACTCGCTTCAAGAACCACAATGGTTTGGGTTTAGTGAGCATTTAGCTATTCAGATGTACAAATCGGTTTTGATTTAATAGTTCGAAAAGCTTAAGAAAACAAATTTATACAAATTCCGTTAAATTAAACGTTAAATATTTTTAAAATTTATTATTTAACGGTTGACATGAATTTGATGTTGTATCTCACTGTAAATCTTTTTATTTACCAACGCTGTGAAAAGGTAAATGTTGACAGTCCTGATAACATTAAGGACGGAGGTATCGATAATTTCACTTTGCTTACAAATGCCAGGTGGCTGGGATTCTGCTTACCTATAGAAGGGCTCGCCTTTTTCTGCAAACCAGCCAGTTAGGACAGGAGATAGCAATATTATATCATTTACTGGCGGAGCAGAAAAAAAAATTATAATTTAGTTTTGCGGTTTCTTATAGATAATGGGTGCTTACGCGCTTTATTTTTCGGTATGATAAATGATATGAATTTTTTAAGTACAATTATTTTTATTATCACTTAAAATTATTATAACTTGTTGAAAAAAATTAAAACGTGGTAATAAAATAATTTTCGTTATCATTTTAATAATAGAAAATTATAAAAAGAAATAATAAGTAGAAGTGATAAACAAAATTATTTTTATTTCACAAATGTAAAACTTTTGAAGTCATACCTTCATCTGTTGTCATATCTCAAATTAGATAAGGTTATTTTTTAAATTTTACTACTACATTTAAAAGCTGCAGGGAAGTAAGGCAGCCTTTCTTAAATACATATGAGATTTTAATTTAATTTTTGTTACATTATTTACTTTCTTTTTGTAGTGACTGTAGTAATTCTTCCTGATAATAATTCTGTAATTGTTAAAAGATTATCTCGTTTTTTCAAAAAAAAATCCTCTATTAAGGATGTTATTCCATCAAATTTTAAGTGATCATAGTACATCATTTTCAAATCTTATATGCAGTAACCTAGCATTTTGTTATATTATCTTAATAGTTTAAATTTTAGCGACCATCTAACTTCAACGGTATATTACTTGTGGGACACATGATATTTTAAGTGTTATCGCCAGTAGCTAAAGCGGCCATCGTAGTTCATATCAGATATCAATATATACAGCCACAGTATAAACAGCTTGTCAGTAAAGTATGACACAAACCGCTAACGTGCATCCTGTAATTTGTATTACTTTCTGTTATGTTAGAACATTAATATATTCTTTATGAAAATATATTGTGTTTATATTTCTTATTCTCAATATTTTTTAATGCGATCAACATGTATGCACGACATTTTAAACTAAAAATATATATTTAAATTGATTCAGAATTGCAGAAAAAGAAACAAATCATATCATTTGACACATTCATCGTTAAATATTTTACTATAAAAATATAACAAAATAGTTCTTATTTATGGTTTTTAAACTGACATGCTTCTTTTGAATGTATCATTGCATCATGTCTATCAGTATCCCAGCATGAACAAGAAGGAAGTGGTGTTGACATAGTAACAAATTAATGTACAATTTTCTGAAAAAGTTTCAATTATTGTTTTCAAAAATAAATTGAAATTTTTATGAACACTATTTAAGTAATTTTGTTTTGATTATTAAGTCTTTGTATCAAAGGCTAAGAAACAAAAGTAATAAACAAAAAAACTGAGAAAACTTAAGATAACATATCAATTATTATTTTAAAACTTCCATGTTCAATATTTTCAATGCCACTCTTGTTTGTAATCCTTGCAGAAAAATACTAGTTTTGTATTAAATTTACTGGGACGTATGCTGCTTCCATGTGTCACCAACAGTTGGAAATTGTTAACGTGTTTTTTATCTAATTTAAATCAAAAATTAATGTTTCCGCTCTCTTTCTCTTTTAATTTAAATTACTTCATCCCTGATATTTAGATAAACTTAAATATTATATCAGATAAGATATATTTTTTTATCACATAAAATATCTCGCTGTTCTAAAATTTTTATTTATAATTTTCTTTTATTACCAGTTGCTAACTGAAGCAAATCTAAAAACAGTTTTTGCAAATTCATATTCCTCAAAAAGTAATCGTGTATAAGTTGAAGAATTTAAGCAGTTTGTATTTAGTCAGCATTTGACTATTAAGACAAGTAAATCGGTTTTGATTAAACAGTGAAAATACAAAAAAAAATCGGTTAAATATTTTGCTTTTAATTTAATATTATTAATTTAGCAAACAAATTTATTAATTAACCGTCAAGAAATGAATTTGATGTTTTATCTGACAATTTTTTTAATACAAATATTTTCATTTGGCGACGCTATGGAATCGTAAGTCTTAAGAGTCCTTTGAAAAAACGACAGACGCCAAAATTCAAATGTCTGTTTACCGTAGGAAAACAACTCGCTTAATTAGGAATTTGAAAGTGACCAATACAGTTTAAAGAAAGACGGCAATATCTTGGTATCTGTCGCTTTTGATCCTAATGCTAATTTTATTCGTAAGTTTATAGTTAAGTTTTGAGGTTTCTTATAGATAATGGGTGCTTACGCACTATATTTCTCGGTATGATGAATGATATGAATTTTATAAGTATAGTTATTTTTATTATCACTTAAAATTATTATAACTTGTTGAAAAAATGAAAACGTGGTAATAAAATAATTTTAGTTATCATTTTAATTATAAAAAATTATAAAAAGAAATAATAAGTAGAAATAATAAACAAAATTATTTTTATTTCACAAATGTAAAACTTTTGAAGGTATGAAAGACATTTGTTTCCATAAAATTAGATTAGGTTATTTTTTAAATTTTACTTCTTTATTTAAAAGCTGAAGAGAAGTTTTGAAATGCATATTGTTTAAAGCAAATTCTGGAATTTATTTCGTTCACGTCTGTGATAATTGCATATGATTACAGTAATTTCTCTTTAATATACATATTAAAAAATCTTGTGTTTTATTTAATTTTTAAAATTAAATATAAAATATTTTGCAATCTAATTGTTTTTCTCGTCCTTATTAAAAAAAAAAAAAAAAAAAAAAACAAAAGCAAGACAGCCATTCTAAAAGCAAATTGGTAATAATCATTTATATTTGAAATAGTTTCACTGAATCAGGTATATCGAATTAAATCAAAACTTAATATTTAAAATCACTAAATTCATTTTTGACCATTTCATTGATAGCTCAACTCAAATCGTCAGCGAACTTGAGTAAATACTCCCAGAAAACTATTTTAAATGTAAATCCCAACTGCTTGTAGGTCAAAACTGTGGCAAGTTGTTGTATTTCTGAGTTCTTGTAAGCACAAATGTATGCATAGTTGGTACTATTTGTTTTTTAATTCCTTCTTAAAACTACACTGAGAGTTGGAAAATAAAAATAAATTCACTATTGACTATTGGTATTTTGCTTAAGCACTTTTTGCACTTTTCAGTTGCTCAAAAAGTGTTTGAATATAATAAGCAGGTTTAACTTTCCTAAAATATTGTTAAAGAATCCTTGGCGATTTGAGTTGAGCATTCAGTGAAATGGCCAGAGGATCTAGTTTTATCACAAATTTAGTGTCTTTTAAAATTTCATAATTCTAAAAATAAATTTGGCTTCTTAACACGCTGAAAAGTTAACTATTTTATTATTACTTTGTTGTAAAGGCTCGCTGCACCAAGTGAAAAATGTAACCCTACTTTTTCGTTTCAATATTTGTGTATTTGTCTGTTACAGTCCTCGATCTCTACAATAGATAAACTTCTCAAATTTAAATAGATGGTGTGTTAGCACAACCGCCATAATACATAATGAAAGTGATGTTATTAACTTTTTGTGAAGATTGAAAGGCGGGTATGTCAAACTTTCACAATTCATTTCATCTTCATAAATTTGTGCTTTCCTGTCACTATAACGATTTACGTGATAATGCCAACCATATACACATTTAAATCTGGGGCGCCTGTAAAAACACGCCTGTATTCTTATATCTATTATTTGCACTTGTTTTCCTTTGGGACTCTGCTTAAATTGTACTACGGATAAAAAACTAAAAACAAAAATCAAGACACTATAGGAACTTCCTTGATATTTCAGTTTAATTTTTTATTGTCTGTACTAACTCTTTTAGCGGCCAGAAAAATATTTAAATTTAAATTATCTGCCTGTTTGATTCAAACAAAATACGACCACATAAAATTAAATTTAAAATCACAGTATTGGAACAGGAAATAATCTTAATGTTAAAATAAAACATAATAAAATACTGCCTTCTTCTATATTTCATAAAGATTTTATACTGGTAAGCAGGCACCCGAAAAGTATTATTTCTCAGCATACATTTCAAATTTATTTTTTTTTAATAATAAATATTTTTTTTAACACCAATTAACGCAGACTAAATTAAAAAAAATTAAAAAAAAATAAAACTGTTTCTTTAGAAAAAAAATTTGTTTAACTGGTTTGTTAATTCTTGTTTTTAAATTTTTTTATAAGGGAAGAAGATTGGGAGCCCTTCTTAACAATTCGTATGCCGTACTCGGTTAAAAAAGGTTGGTTAGTTAAATATATCTCTTGTCCAAATACTTAATTTATTTTATTTATTCCAGACGAAATTATTAATGTGCGCGGCTTGGTTTATAACTTGTACTATAAAGATGCAGACGCCAATGTTACCTTAGATAATAGTAATGGCGAATATGAATTTATCGATTTTGATAATACAGTTATTGCTGAAAAGAAGTTGACTAAAGTCATACGTGTTCGAGGTCATAGAAGAGCTAAAATTTCTTTCCTGATAAGACCTAAAGTTGTTGGAAATGTTAGGTTAAACTTCACCGCCTCATCAATTGCTGATTTTTCAAACACACATGTAATTATGAAAGTGGTTCCGGAAGGCATTACTCAATATTTCAATCGCGTTTATTTTGTTAATTTGCAAAGCAAACGCAATTACACGGCTGCATTTAGATTGAATTTAACCAAAGATTTAGTACCCGATTCCTTTCACATCGAAGCTGGTGTTGTGGGTGAAATTTTTGGCCCCATTTTAAGCAACTTAGACAATTTGCTGCATATGCCATCAGGATGTGGTGAGCAAACTATGTCCTCTTTGTTGCCTAACTATTTGGTCATGAAATATTTGAAGAATTCAAACCGCTTGACTCCTAACATTGAGAGCAAATTGCGCCGTAGCTTAGAGACTGGCTATCAAAACTTACTAAATTATCGTCATACAGATGGTTCTTTCAGTAATTTTGGTCCTTCTGAGGAAAAGCCTCGAAATGGCTCTACATGGTTTACGGCCAATGTCGTACGCTTACTACCACAACTCAAAGAATTTATCGATGTTAATGACACAGTCATTGATAAGGGCTTTGATTATTTAAGTAAACAACAGGCTCGAGATGGAAATTTTGTCGAAAAGGGTGATAACTTCTTTCCTTCACGAAGAATCCCTGCAATGATAACATGTGCTGCTGTATTAGCATTCCTAGATAATCCCACTTATACTGACAAATACTCCCGAGAAATAGCTGCAGGTTTAGATTTCGTACTTGAAAATATGAAAGGAGTTATAAAGGAGTATACCTTGTTTGTAACTACATACACCTTCAATAAGGCTGAGATTAAATCTAGAGGACTAAGCAAGATTAAAAACTCAACTTTTTATTCTGAATCTATCCAGCAATTGTATGTGGTTTTCTCTCTTGGTTTTAAATCTATTCCATATCGTTTACTAATCTTATTCGATCGGAACTATACCAATTATGATTCTGCGCTGTCCCTTTCTCAGTGGTTAATGCCTCACCGTAATAGCCTTGGTGGTTTTGAAACGACTGAAGATACCATCGACTGTTTTAGCTTTCTTATGAAGCTTGCCGAATTGGCACATTTGAAACCTGCTAAAATGGACGTCGATATTGTATCAAAGGATAAAAACGATACTATTAATTTGACAGAGGATAATGGATTGCTTTATCAAAGTGTTGAGGTAAATTTATTTACAAATTCTTAAAGTAAAATATTTTATTCCAGAGTCAATTTCTTGGAAACACTGCCAGTTCCTTGGGAACTCAAAAATCTGCTGTGTAAATATTATCCATAAAAATACATAATATTGGAAAACATTAAAGACAAAGCAAACTAATTCCATGTATAGAAATACCGATTTCGTTATATAAATATAAAAGTGATTTACTGATAAGACGAAGTATAAATTAAAGAAATATAATTTAAGAGTTTCAGATAACTTAAAAATAAGATTTGGTAGAAAATAACACATTGTTTAGTGACTAAAACTAGTTGTTATTAGAGAGAATAATTGACAATGTTTTAAAATAGAAAATAACTACAACACACAGTCCATAATAGTTGGCATTATGCGTTCATAAATTCTAATAAGGAGGCAAGAGACAAAGTTTCTTCACGAGACAAAGTTTGCAGGAGACATATTATAAAAAAGATGTGATATCTACAAAAATAGTAATCGAAGCGTTGTGTAAGAATTGTTCTTGACTCTAGTGAGTCACAGAAAAAAATTAGTCTAAAAAAGCCGCAATGTTCGAAGGCGTAACCTAAGATGGTCAGAGAAAAACGAAAAAGAAAGTAGTCCTAGAAAGATGTGTGTGGCAAATGTACCTGGAAATAAACAAAAATAGTCACGCTAATAACGATGTAATCTTATGAACACGTATATTAAGAAATATTTAGTCTTGGAAAGATGAAGCTTAAGAATGACGCAATCAGTAAAAATGTAGCCTAGGAAGCACCTATAAAAATTGTACACTTCCAATACAATCGATGTTAGGAAATAACATACTCTGCAGATAAGCTCCAAGGGTTAAAATAATTTTAAAAATAGTTTTAAAAATGAGAAAACATTATGTCTCTATCATAACGTCTTGAATAGCTTTCTTAATTTTTATGCTTTGAGGCACGAACCTTTGTCTTGACGCCGATCTCCTTATAATCCGCCGTGTGACAACTTAAATATTGTAGAATCCCTCTTTGTACAATGAAATCTTACTGCTACGACTTTCAGTAATGCATCTGACTTACATGAAACGTGATTTTGACTGCATCTACTATTGATTTCCTTTATTGCAACCATATTGCATTTTTGTGAGACTGTCTGAGACTTTATTATAATATGTAAATTGAAAACGAGATCAAATTATGCTAAAGATATAACGTCCTGGATAGTTTTCTGAACTTTCGTGTTCTGGGGCTACGAATATTTGTTTTGTACCCATCTCCATATGACCCATCCTTTGAAGTATTACGCTAACTACTTTAAATAATGCATCTGACTTACGTGATTAAAAATATACGTATTCAAATATCTGCAGAGTAACAGAACGTAGTTTAAATTCGAGCTACTTGAAAACTCAATCAAGTAAAAGAAGTATAGTATTTCAATTCATGTTCACAATTAGATCCCAACTAGTTGCTAGCAAAAGAGATTTTATCATGAGGACTAAATGATGATGCAGATTGTGATTAGTTGATAAACAGGAAACCATTTGTATTTTCAATGGCTCTGAAATGTTTTTACCTCAAAAGGTTTATTTTTTGGTTTCAAAAATTTAACTCTTTCTCTAATTTTCAGATGCCTTCTGCAACGAGATCCATTAAAATCGTCGCTAATGGTACTGGCTTAGCTTTGGCACAAATATCCTACCAATACAACATTTTCGAAAAATCAAGTCCATATCCTAGTTTTACCATAGTGATAAAGAAGCTTGACATCAAAAATAACTCATCAGAATTCGAAATGCGATTATGTGATAAAGAAGCTTGACATTAAAAATAACTCATCAGAATTCGAAATGCGATTGTGTGTTACTTTTGTAGAAGAGTATGAAGAATCTACAAATATGGCAATACTGGAATTTTCGTCACTCTCAGGCTACCTTATTGATAATGAAATTTTAGGAGAAATAAAACAACTAAAGAGAGTCAGTGTAAGTTGTGCTAAAGTAGCAACCACATAAGAAATAAAATTAATGCAATTTTTATTACATTTTATAGCACACGGAATTGAAAAACTCTGATACCTTGTTGCTTGTTTACTTCCATCCGTTGTATAGAAACGTTGAAACCTGTTTGACTGTGAAAGCCTCAAGAATTTTTGCGGTAGCCATGCAAAAATCAGCACCCATTCGAATCTACGATTATTATGAAACCCATAGAAAGGGTGCTGTTTTCTATAATGTCACATCAAACTTACATGATATTTGTGAGACCGAGGAAGAGTGCAGTAAATTGAATACATACAACAAATGAGAAAACAATAAAATCTGTTAATAATAATAAATTTTATTTGTTTATGTTAAAAAGCATAGAGTTAAAAAATAACACAGAAATAAAAAAATAAATTGATCAATGATCAGGCTTTGTGTTTGTAATTAACTCTAATAATGAAAATAAATATAAAAAAAGCATATTTGGGGTTAAAAGAAGAACCCCAATTCTTTCTCCGGCGAAACAAGTGGATGGATGAATTGAGTCATAATTTATAATTTAGATAACGATTCATTTTAATAGCAGGTTGCTAAACAATTATCAAGCTATAGGGAAATATAAGTATGACTTTGGATTAAAGCCCCTGAAAATTAGAAGCCATTTCTGTGCATTATACTTAATGTTTTTTTTTTCATTTTTATTTCTTTATTTTTTTATTTCAGATTGGTTTTTTATTTTATTTTTTTATGCAAAATTTTTTGCCACCCTTTTTGCCATAAAATATTTCAGATCAATTTTAAATAAAATTGGTACATTGTAAATCAACAATATAATGTGAACAGATAGAAAATCGGTGATATATAAAAAAATTATGGGAAATTTATGAAATTCTCGTAAGTTTTGTTGTTATTTTGCATTAAAAATTTTAAACGTATAAATGTATCGCTAATTGTAATAAAAGGTCGCTGTAGCCCGTATATTGGAGTAAATTAGTTAAAATGTAGAAAGGCGTATTGCATGGAGTGTATACTCTGAAATAACTGCAGTACAAGGTGTAGTTAAAATTTTAAAACTGCGAATTGAGAGATATTTTATGTGAAATAAAATATATATTTTATCTGTAAATGAACAGTTTAATTTCTATTGTCAATCTGATTATATGGATGGAATAACAGTTTTATGCTTAATATTTTAGTTTATCCAAAAAACATTATTTCAATTTTACATATAAAAAGAGAAAAACTTCATTTAAAGGGCGAGGTTTGCCAGGTTCCTACAATTTAAGTATATGCTTGTCTTACAAGTGATTAATATCAAAAGAAAGCTTTTGACTTCTAGATTAAGAATTTATTACTATTTTTTAGCGTATTACTATTTTTTTTAAGTCTTATATACAGAAGAACCTTTAATAAAACAATGAAATAAAATTTTAATTTTTATAACTTTAACACATAAATTCCTTAAATGGGGCAAAATGTTCAAAAAATTGTTTTATTTTATGAAACTGGTTACCCTGACTTTGTTAATTGGAGGGCTGTCAAATCATTTTTGGAGTATGCAGCCAATAGATGGAGTTTTAATAATCTGTTTATGATTTTTCAATCGGCTCTTTGCACTCCGAGGAATTTTGGGGTAAATCATAAATTTTGTTTCAAACGTGGCTATGTTTGAGTAGGGCTGGAGAGTGACCCGTTATAATTTTTGATGCAATTTTTCTTTTATTTGCATTTCCTATAGGTTGTATTTAAAATGGCTTGAAAAAACTTAATAGTTCAAAAGTAAGTTTCAATTATATAAGAAAAAAAAAACATATCTCCTTTTTGGGGAAAATCATAAAAAAACGGGTGTTTTTACATTTTCCCAATTCAGAGCGTTGTAACTTTTTAACGAAACAAAACTTACTACTATTTTATACATAAAGCATGCAGCTAATATTTTATACTAATAATCCGAATATAAATAAGTAAAACACGACAAAAATACTAAGTTAAAGTCGGCCAAAAATTAAAAAAATTATTTCGAACCCGATTTTCTCCCGTACTAAAAGAGATAACTTAACCTTGTAGATATTCTCAAGGTCTACTTAAGTTCGAAAAGTAGTAACAAAGGAATTTCATACATTTTTTATGAAATTTTATGCCCAGGGCACCGAATTTTGGGGGTATAGCCAGAAGCCCCCCTTTAGCCTACAGGACCTGTCCCCTGTAAGTTGACTCAGATAAATCTCCGCCTGGCCTCTGTGAAATTTTATTAGGATAGCTTATGTGGTTCATGAGCTACTGAATTATTTCCAAAACAAAAAAAAAACGTTTTCAAACCACTATGCATTATTTTATGATTGAAATGATAACGAATATTATTTTATTACCATGTTTTTATGAAGGTTAACATTTAATTTATTTTGTTTCTTCTCAAAAGATTGTAGTACCTAGAAGTCATTATCGCTAAGAAACTGCAAAAGTAAATTAAACATTTTAATATTATACATTTACGAATACATTTTTTTATACGCTACGAATAAACACTTGTCTATTTATTAGATAAATAAAATTTGTTTACCTATCTCTTAAATTTTTATGTTTCAATAATTAGCTGTCGGCTCTTTAATGACACCCTGTAATATTAATTTTTTATATATGTCGTTATGGCCAACATAGTACTACATTTTATGTGAAAATTTCAAGTCATAGTCGATAACTGTTTTATGTGCTAAAATCGGCGCTTTTATGAGAACATTCTGAAATTTTTAATTTTAATTCAACAGTTTTTTTATGGCGGACATATTTTTAAACATTCTGAAACAGTTGAAAACACTTAAAGTATGTCAGTCTAGGTACACTATTCGATTTGAGTAAAATATTTGTTTTATTTTGCTTGCTGTTAAAGTGGACATAAAAATCTTAATCTATTGCGATTGAAAAGCAAGTCCATGTACGTCAAAATCATGCCACTTATGGGACGAGTTTTGGTATAAAATTTTATTTGTTTTTAATTGATGCTTCAGTATATATTGTTTTACATACAGTGTGCCTATTGGACATGTCTGTCTATCACAGTTCAAAACATTACAATATTGATCACCATCAAGGCACCCCATAATTAATGGCTATACTAATAAACATTCTAAGTTTAATGGTTATGGTTAAAATAAGGGAATATTGTGATCGGCAGACAAACAATACGGAAATATTTTGTTCCGTTGGAAAGGGGACCCTATGAGCGAAGTATATTAAAGCGATTCAGTAGACGATTTTTTAGTGTCTGCCCAATTTTTATTAAAGAAATCTAACAATTAAATAAATAAAATTTGGTAGTCTATTAAAAAAATAGGAAACTGCTTCGAGTAGTGTGGTATGAAACTCAGGCAGAAAAAAAATTGTTCTTTGAATACAAATGTTTTACTTAAAAAAATTCTGGTATATTGAGAATTATGTAGAGAAGATACATTACCTTACAATTTAGTTTTGTCATGTTTTATTAACTATTGTCCAAATATTCATTTTTCCTTAAATACTGTATTATTAATTTATTTTTTGTACTCATAAATCTTCTGATGTTGTTTGGATAATTTTTTTTTTGTTTTGGGGGAAGAAAAACTAAAACTAGAGCTTAGGAATAAAACATGAAGAGCAGTAATACTTGAATTAAATGAATGAGATACACAATGAAAAACGAAAATAAAGAAAGCAAAAAAAAAAATTATGGGATTTAAGTTGTTATAAAAATAATTAATGGCATGTTAGTAAATCCTTCAATAAATTGGTTAATTTTTAGGGCAATTGGTTTGAATGGTAAGGAGGTGATATATGATTTTAGTAAGAGATTAGGACAGATTAAATAGTATATATTTTTCTTTAGCAAAAAACTTTTAAAGGCCTTTTATTATTTATTTGTTTAGCATTTTTTTTCTTATTTTAAATTTTTTTTATTCTTATTTAATTTTAATATTATTAACACTCACCGTAAGATATTTTGAAGACAATTACAAAACACTTCAAAATTGTTTGAAGTTTTTAATTAAAAATATAAAAGCATTTAAAAACATATAAGTATTAATCTTAAAATTGGTCTTTTTAAATAAATTTATCACATATATTTTTTATATACGTAATAAATTTATTTAAAAAGGCCAATTTTAAGATTAATACTTATATATTTAAGAAAAAAATGTGAATAATAATCAGTATTTAAAAACTTTTAACTGCAGGAGTAAAATATTTTATTTTAATATTAATTTCTAAATTCAACTTGACAAGCTTAAATTCCCCTTTTATTATTATTTTCGATATTTTCAAATACTTTTTTTTTAAACAAGAGATATTTTTATCTGAAAAATATTCAATTAAATGAGAATTATATTCAGTCAAAAAGTAAAAATTAAAAATAAACAAAAAATAAAATCCATTGCATAATTTCTTAAACGCATAGCAGTTCCACATGTAAAAGCGATGACTAGCGATATCTTGCTTAAATGTCTAATAGCTAAAAGATGTCAGTCATTAAAAATTATTTTTCTACTAATTTTAAAAACACCGTCCAGATGAGGTATGGTTTGCATTACAATAAAACAAATTGTCGGCGCTATATCGACAAGAATATTTGACAATGTTTTTAAACTTTTTGACTCTAGGTGTGTTTTGATGCTTTCCATAACTTAAAGGTATTTCACTTGGTTGGCCAACAGATAGCGTTATGACATATGCAAAGGCATGCCAACAAAAAATGACTTCTATGCAAATCACATCGTTGATTTATCATAAGCCTCCTTTCTGTAACTCACTTCGACAAATACCTGCTGCGATGCTAAAAGTCTCGAAAGTGGCTGAATTATGTGAAATAAAATTTGTAAAAACTAAATGTTAAATTCTCTTTTACCAAAATTTGACAGTATTTTATTTAATTTTAATTAAATTATAATTTATTGGAATCATTTTCAATTTAAGCAATTTCAATCCGTGCTTGATTGCTTCAAATAAATAAAGGGTGTTTTTTTAAGCCCGATAGAACTTGAAATTGTAAAAAATAACACAAAAAATTAAATTGTAATCAAAAATTCTTTTTTATTCGCAGGATCAATACGTGACATTAACATTTGAAAATGATTTCGGGCATATGGGCACCGCGGCTGTTCTTGACGAAGCGCATTCTGGACGTCCAATTTTGGGCCACTTTTTCGAGCACTGCTGGGCGTATGTCACGAATAACACGAACAATGCTGTTCTCCAAGGCGTCAATTGTTGCTGGTTTATCAGCATAAGCCAGTGACTTCACGTAGCCCCACAGGAAATAGTCGAGTGGTGTCAAATCGCACGACCTTGGAGGCCAATTGACAGGTCCACTTCTCGAAATCAACTTATCGCCAAATTTTGATTTCAATAAGTCGATAGTTGCGTTCGCTGTATGGCACGTAGCGCCATCCTGTTGAAACCACATCTCGTCCGGATCAATGTCATCCATATTTTCAAACAAAAAATCATTGATCATGGTGCGGTAACGATCTCCATTGACCGTAACGCGAGCTCCGGCCTCATTTTTGAAGAAATAAGGTCCGATGATGCCACCAGCGTGAAAACCACACCAAACGGTGCATTTTTCTGGATGTAATGGAGTCTGTAGGGTCTGTTGTGGATTGGTCTCACTCCATATGCGGCAATTTTGCTTATTAACAAACCCGTTAAGCCAAAAATGCGCCTCATCGCTGAACACAATTTTGCGATAAAACAACGGGTCAGTTGCCAACTGCTCTAGAGCCCAATCGGCGAAAGAACGACGCATATAATGGTCTCGTGGCTTCAATTCCTGCACCAGCTGGATCTTATACGGGTGTAGGCCGAGATTTTTGCGCAAAATTTTCCACGTAGTGGACGGACAGAGCCCCAATTCCTGCGACCGACGACGAATTGATAAATTTGGATCTTCTTCCACACTTTTGTTTACAGCGGCGATGTTCTCTTCAGTACGCACATTTCTTCGACGTGTTGGTGTTATTGCATCCTCTAGAGAGTATGTGGTACGAAATCTATCGACAGTTCGACGAATGGCTTGTTCAGATGCACGATTATGTACGCCATAAAAATGACGAAGTCGTCTATAAGTTGCGCGAATCGACGATTGATTTTCAAAGTAAATTTGGATAATTTCGTAGCGTTGTTCAAGCGAGAGTCTATTCATGATGATTTGTCAGAGTATACTGAAACAAATAAAAAAAATGTTTCATCAAAATTTCAGTTTTTGTGTTACTTTTTACAATTTAAAGTTCTATCTAGCTTAAAAAAACACCTTTTATTTCATGATATTCTGACTAAATATTTATTAAAAAATATTTATTAAAAAAAAAAAAATTTTATGATATTATCATAAAACATTTATTTAAATACAAATATTTGAAATGTATTACTGCGGGGGAATGAAAATTCCCATTGCATCAGTTTGGCTTTGGATATAAGACTCTTAGGTTTTCTATACAATATTGGGATGAAATTCACTGATGAGCTACTTGAGCAATAGTGAAATTGCAATATGAATATGCAATACCTCGCAGTAATATATTTCAAATATTTGTATTTAAATAAATGTTTTATGAGAATATCATAAAATGTTTATTTTTTTAATAAATATTTTTTAAAAAATATTTTATGAGAAAACCAATAAATATTTATTAGAAGGAATCAAGCACGAATTGCTTAAATTATTTTTTAATTAAATATACCAAAACTCTTTTGTTTTATTAATAATGATTTTATAAATTAATTACTGCTATAATATTTCAATAATATTTCATTACAAAAACCGCTAATTAAAAACTATGGCAATTTCTCCTTGCTTCATTTATAGCCTTGCCTGAGTCCTTCAATTTTGTTCCCTTTTTCTTTCTTCTGATTGTTAACATAAAATGTCTAAACAATTATGGCAAGTGCTAAATAGTCAAAAGTGTTGAAAGTAGCAGCTCAGCAGCACAAAAGGAATTGAAAACTAAAAATCAATATTTTTCCAGCCGTCAAACTTTTGTATTTAAAAGTTAGGAGAAATTAACGTGTAACAAGTCAAAAACATTATCAAGCATTTCAGTTTATTTTTCTTAGAATATTCTTTAGAAAATATACTTGCAAAGCTAACTTGTAGTAAAGGGTATTTAAAATGAATGTGTTATTTCTTATAAATATCGTTTTTATTTTAATTTTATAATTATATTATTTTAAGTGTAAGTTTTTGCGCTAGAACCTAAAATTGGTTTAGGGTCGCAAAATAGCAAATATCTCGAGGAAAGTTCAAGAAATAAATGCATAAATTGTAAGATTTAAAAAATTAATAAAATGTTCTAGGACCTCTTACTTATGGCCTCTAATTATTTACAGAGCTCGTGATCTGAAATGTGGAGAAAAATAAAATTTCAAAAAAACCTATTTTGGCACTTAAGCTCAAAATTTACAAAATTTATGCAAAGTTTCCATTTTATGTAAGTTCAGTATAATTTTTATGTGAGTTCTGTATATTTTCGTATATTGGTACTTTTTGTACCAGCGATTTCCTAAAAGGAGCTATAATTAAATTGTAATTTTTAACTTTTTTTTGGAAATTTTAATTTTATCGAGCTATAGAATTGGAATAAAACAAAAACCAATTCTTTAAATTGATATGCAATTTACATTATTCGAGAGAAAATCTTGTGGCATTAAAATTTAAATATGAAATTAGGCTGACACGGACGTAGTATAATTTAGAGGTTAAATTTGTGATCAATTCCAAAATTTGTGATCGTATATCGCACTGAATATTTTCCTCCAAGTGGCATTAAATCGCGGCGTTAAATCGCACGATCTTGGAGGCCAATTTAAAATATGATGATGTTTTAACATACACCCGAGGCTTATCATCACTCCCAATAGGGCAGTTTTGTTTATTGACGTGTTCGTTCAAATAAAAGTGAGTTTTATCGCTAAACAAAATTTCCTTATGAAAATGGGGATCCAATACAATCTGGTTTTTTTTTGGTCCAATTTGCACAATTTTGAAACGTTTTTCAGGCCCCAATATATTTATGTCGAAACGATAAAGCAAATAATATACAAATTACAACAAATAAAATTAAAAAAAGTGTCGCCAACTATAGAAAAACATTACATGATTTTGAAAGTATAATTATTAAACAAAAACTCGGATTTTTTAAAATAAATATGGTAACATAACCTCTGAAGTATTAAAAATAAACGGTGATCGAAAAGGAGAAAGATTCTATCCCCAGTGTAGTGGCATATTTTTATGCTTCAAGCATCAAAAGTTGTTTTCTTTTTATTTGTGATTATAAGAAATGGTAAGAGAACGTTTTAAATTAGTACTAAAAGGTACTTTCTAATTACACAACGGGTAATCAACATACATTTAAAAAAAAATTTATGATATAAATTGTTTAAAATTGTACATATAAATCAAAAATAGTTTTCTGCTCGAAAAAGTTTAAATAAATTAAATTTTGTTTCTATCTGGAATTAACAATAATTATTCAAAGCTTAACCTAAACAAAAAAAAAAAACAAAGTTGTTACTGCCACTGCGGTAGACAACTAAAACATGTTCGTGTACATTCACCTCAGTAAGTCTGCGGCTTGCAGTCTCTTTAGGCGTCTGTGACCCTCAAATAAGAGTAAGTCTCTGGCAAGACGATTAGGATGACTGCCAAGCTTTACCAAATAGTTGGTAGCTGCCTTCGTAATTTCCTCCCTCACGAATGGTATGTTAAGATCCCTATGGATGTTGTTGTTCTTGATATACCACGGTGCATCTGTTACTATTCTGAGAAGTTTAGACTGCTTTCTCTGGAGCTTCTCTATGTTCGATGGTGATGCTGTTCCCCTTAACTGTACGCCATACATCCAAATAGGTGTAGTACCATCTTGTACAAAAGTATCTTAAGGCCTAAGTCGATAGGTGACTTACTGCCAATAAGCCAGTAAAGTTGTGCAGATCTGAGTTTCAGATAGGTTATTTTATCTTCTATATGGTAGGACCACGTAAGGCGACGGTCCAAGTGTAAGCCTAGATATCATACATTATTATGTACCGGCACGCTTACACCATTAATCAGGATGGGTGGGCAATTTTCCCTTCTCAGTGGGAACGTTATATGGACGCACTTAGAAGCATTAACGCCTATTTTCCATTTTTGTAGCCAAATTTCAACCTCATTGACATGGGCTAGCAGTCTTTGGGATGCAACTGTCGACTCTTTGTGGATACTCAAAAATGCCGTGTCGTCGGCGAACGTAGACGTGTGAGTCACTTCACTCATAGGCATGTCAGCTGTGAACAGTAAGTAAAGAAACGGCCCCAGAATACTTCCCTGCGGTACGCCAGCGGATATCTTTCTACGTGAAGAAATTGTGGATTTGGCTTTTATTTGGAAATATCTCCCGTGCAAATAGCTTTTTAGCAATTTATACACATACACGGGTAGCAATTGCGTGATCTTAAATAATAGACCTTCGTGCCAGACCTTGTCGAAGGCTTGAGAAATGTCGATAAACAGCGCGGAGCAGTAGTGTTTATTCACAAAAGCACTTCTAATTAAATTAGTAATTCGGTGAACTTGTTGAATGGTGCTGTGTCGCCTTCGAAATCCAAACTGATGATCAGGAATTATTACGTTACCATCCGTGTGTCTAACTTAATTTTCTAGAAGCATTTTCTCGAACATCTTAGAAAGAATGGGCAGCAGGCTTATTGGACGATATGATGATGCCTGTGTGGCATTCTTGCCCGATTTCAAATCTTGTAAATGGCAAAATGTTCCATTACATTTGTGTTTAGCGCCTGAGATGTTGTGTGAATGAATGCCGATGCATCTACCTCCTCAGACGGATCAAGATCACTGCATTATGCTGGGAACAAATGTTTAAGAATAAATAAACCGAATTCTTTTATGCACCTGTGGCTCAAGCTTGCGTTTCGAAATTTTAATCTTTCTAGTTGTTTCAGCATTGTTATTGCCATTGCTCTCATTACATTCAATTGCCATAAGCATGCTGATTAGCGTTTCTTATTAAGAATTGTTGTTGTGTTTGATGTAGTCAAAACTGCCTTATCTGAGCAAAACGCATCAAGAAATATATAAACAAAATTCACTTAAACAAACTATGTTAAAAATAAATTAAAAAATGTTCACATTTCTCTTATTCTATGTAACAACGTGTATTTGTTATTCAAATGAGTATTTACCCGAAATTAGATAAATAACCGGGTATGAAAGTAGGTATAAATAGGAAAATACCTAACGTTGGGTAAATACTCAAGATTAAACCCATCTCTAATTACAACTAATTGTATAGCATGATTGGTGTCCGGTTTGGAATTAGGTTAGGGTTCCCATTTCTTTGTTCCACTGAGTTCGAAAATTATCTTACAGGAAATATCGATATTAAGGGTTAAAACTGAAAAAATGCGGAATGCAAAATTATCTTTAATTTTAATATAAACATTTTTAAATTGTAGCAAATGGTTTACTATCATACTTTTAGCTTGCGAATTGAGCTTGAACTGTAACATCTCCTTTTGGCCCTTTTGACACCTAGAAAAATTTCTAAGCTTCCAAAATTCCTTTTTTTTATAATTAATTTATAGTTAAAGATACTACGTCAAGAATGGGCAGGGTGACAAATTTTTAAATGTTATAGTTTTTTAGCTATAAAGATACAACCAGAAGAAAGTGCAGGATATTTCATTACTGCATTAATATTAAATTCATAAACACCTATTTTTGCTGCATCCTTTGACAGTATAATGAAAACTCATCAAAAATTCATCCAAAATAATAACAAGATTTGACCCTTTTTAATTGGCTCACTCTTCAAAATTCTTTGCCAGCCATTTTAACGAGTGCTAAATAAAATTCAATTAATACTTGTATTGGTTCTAGCGCGTATTCTTACATACATAAAGGTTTTTAATAGTTAAATGGCTTTTTAATTTACAAATCATTTACACAAAAAAAGGTTTAATAGCAAAACATTACATTGGACATAAATATGCGTTATTATTGTTGTTGTTTAAATTTTATCCCCAAAATCTAAATACAGGTAGAATTTTAATTTGCAATTAAGGAATATTTCTTCTTTCAGTTAAAGTCTATAGGTGCTAACATAAATACACACACACCCACACACACAAACATAAACATATAGGAGTAATATTCAAAAACAATAGGACACTTAATAATAAGCCTACAGCTAGAAATTTTCAATAGCTCGCTTTGCTAAATGCAAAATTTATTTATACATTCGAAGATGAAAAAAAAATTTTTATGAATCGTTAAAGCGTTTTGCCTTCATTACGTATAATACCCAAGGAATGGTTGGTAAATAAAACAGAAATAACATTCAAAAGAGCTTTATTTTTTCACTTAAAAAATAATAAATATTTAATTGAATGCTTAAAAGCTTGAGTCAATTAAGAAAAGCATCTATAAACGATTACTTTTATGAATTTATTGAAATTAATAACTCTGCCTCTTTGAAAGGTTTTGTTTTAACATTCGTTTCCTTTTTCCGTTTTACTCAAAAGCTCTAGAAGTGAAATAATATCCTGTTTGCCCTCTATAATTTCTACACAATTAATTTATGCTTATTCTAGACCATTTATATCATCAACCATAAAATATGCGATGCTTAACTTATGGTGTTTTTCATGGACAGACAACTGCTATAGAAATAACTTTTATAGGAAATTTGTAAATAGTTGAGCTTCCTTCGATGCAGTCAGTTGTAACGACACGTTGCTACGCTAGCCGGAATAGATATATATATAAAAATACTTCCAGCGTTATGGCGAACACCCATGAATTGCAGGTTTATATTGAATATCTACTTTATAATATTTAATAAAAACAACTTGTAGTTTAGATTCTTTTCTTTATTTCTCTTTATCGTATAATACCACATTTTTCTTAATTAATCTTCTTAAATTAAAATTATAAAATTTACAAGAAAATTACTTTTATTTTTATTCGACATTTTTTTAAATTTATTTAAATATAAACTAATCTTTTAACGGTCTTTTAAATAATTTAACGATTTTATTTTTCTCGATATTTCAATTTCCTGTGGAAAGCTTCTTCAGGAAATTATTTTTTATATTTTACAAAAACAAAAAATTATAACAATTTGAAAAGAAAAATTTTGTCTTTAAATTATGCCCTGCCGCAGAAAAGTAAAAACGAAGAGCTAACGTAACTCCAGTTGGACCTTAGAGGCTACTGGTGGAAAGCGGTTTCCTTTTGGGGAGTACTAATTGACCTAATCTAGACAACGTACAATGCGTAACCCGTTGGGCCTATCAATAGCCGCAAGCTACGCAGGACAGCTATAAAAAAGAAAGAAGCCAACATGTGCAGTTCCGCTTGACTTGGAGATGTTCAAACCAATCTTCCTATCCTTAGGGATTTATCTTTTATTGGAGCGGCTTACGCTTAACTACAATATCAGACACTTCCTAAATACCGATCCAGACACAATTGAATGTTTGATGGCCACTCAAGTATAGAGACTGTGTGGCTGATGTACAAGAATAACGAGAAAACACACCTTAAGCTAAAAATATGCAATGCAACAATACAGGTGTTTGTTTCTGCCTGGATGACTTAGGTGAGCCGAAAAACGACTGTTTCGACTTTTGTTTGTCACAAATTGTTGCCCTTCTGTGACCGCTTTTAAGAATTTGGTTGTTAAATTTGAGACGACAGGCTCGACACAAAATGTGCGAACACTAGCGCGTATTCGATCGGTTCGTTCAACTGAAAACATTGCAGCCGTGAGCCACAGTGTTGGAGCAGATCCAAATTTGTAAATTCCTCAGCATTCTTAAAATTAGGGTTGTCCAAAACCACTACATCACGAATTTTGCATAAGGATTTGAATTTGAAGCCCAACAAGGTTCAACTGGTGCAGAAATTGAAACCGACCGACCACTCACATCGCCGTAGATTCGCTCAATTTATTCAGGAACAACCTGCTGGCTTTTTTGCAAAAACCATTTTTTCAGACGAAACCCATTTTTACAAGCAATATTGGCGCATTTGGGATTCTGAATATCCTAGGGCGATTATAGAGAAGCCTTTGGGGTCTGGAGGCATGATTGGGCCGTTTTTTTTTTCGATTAGGCTGGCAATGGCGTAATGGTCAATGGATTACGACAACTCAATTTTGGCCTATTATTGACGACGTGAATATCATTGGCATTTGGTTTCAACAGGTCATTGCCATATGTCACATAGCCAATGAAGCGATCGATTTATTGCAAACCAAATTTCCCAATTGCATAATTTGACGACAATCAGCAGTTAAGTGGCCAGTCACATCGTGTGATTTAACATTATTGGCTTTTAAGCTTTAAGTGTCTGTTAAGGACAGAGTCTATACAGAGACAGTCGAATCGATTTTATCCTTAAAACTAAAAATCCGTCATGTAATTAACGAAATAAGACCGCCATTTTGCCAAAAAGTGATTAAAAACTTTAATGAGAGAATCGACATCAGTCAGCGTGGTCGTGGTGGACATTTGTAAGATATTATTTTTCATTTATAACTGCCAAACAATAAAAATTTGAATTATCTTAATCTTAATTTTTTCTTTTATTTTGTTTTAGAAAACAAAATTCTTGTTAAAAAATCCTTTATAACTTAAAAAAAATTTGATCTCTTTATAATATGTTGCAGCAACAAGAAAAATTCTATTTAAATGCTTTCTAAACATAAAAAATTTTAAAATAACAATGCAAATAGTATATTCTTACTTGTTGCATAAAAAATGTTACAAAATACCAGATCTTTCTAATTCACATTTCTATTCGCGTTTTAAATCGTCTGTAAATAAAAACTGCATGGTGGCATGTATAAAAATGGCGTTAATAAATTATACGTATACAACTGAATAAGTAGAGAAACATAAAAATAATTCTTTACGTGCTCTGGTTGTTTAGACATGTCAATACAAATTTATTTAAAAAAAAACATATTTCGTCAGAAGGATATTTGAATTAAATTATTTATAGCTTCAAACATTTGAATGCTTGACTAATTCCTTAGCAACATTCTCAACCTATTAGAGATCATAAAAGAAAACAGATTTTTATACTTTTTATTATTTGTATTTAAATGCTAATTTTTGTTTGAAAAGCTCCATATGCGTTTGGCATATCAATGAATGATTTATTTTACAATATTTTTTATTATTAGTAAAAAAAAATTAATGGAAGCACTCAGTGTTAATTTCATACACTTGTGAATGTGAAATCTTTTATTCTTAATTTAAATTCATCTTTTATTCATTTTTATAGATTTTAAATTTAAACAAATATTTTGAATTAATTTGCATATTGATAATTGAATTTGAATTGCGTTTGGCGAGAATATAAGAAAAATGTATGAGGTTCTTTTTAAAGGGTGTTTTTTTGTGTAGATATAGAACTTTGAAATAAAATAAAACAAAGATGAACTTTTTTAATTTACATGAAATTTATTATAACAAAAGATAATCTTTTGGCAATACAATTTAAATATGATTTCTGGCATATGACCACTATAGAGCTATGATTACTGAGTTTTTTATTCATCAATAGAGCAAACATGTAATGCAGAAGCTATGATTTTAACAAAACGCCGCAACATGTCACACAGCTCATGTAACAATTGACTTTTTGAAGAAAACATTTGGTAACCGTATAATTTCGCTGCCTTCCCTGTGAATTGTATTCCACGATTATGCGATTTAATTCCGCAAGCGTATTTTCTATAGGGATGTGATATCACTAGCCTACACCGAAAAGCCCAAAACTATTAACTACCTGTAGGACAACAGTCGCCACGTGAATGACAATCTACTGCTACAAATGTTGTAAAAAGTTATCGGATATTGGACTTCCAGATTATATTACGTTCCAGCCAGCCGAGGGGGTTATATGCCGGAAGTCATATTTAAATTATAATGCCAGAATATTAGTTTTCGAATTTCACGTCAGTTTTAAAACTTGATCTGGAAAAAAATTTTTCATACCTCTAGAAAAACACTCTTTAGTAGGTTTACTTCCTAAACATAAATTTAATACCATATCATGCCATTCGATAATAACTTAACTTTGGTGTTACTTCTTAAAACTTCTTAAAAAATCGTTTCCGAAAAAAATTACTATTTTTCTTTTATTCGAGGTATTTACTTTTGCGTTAGTATTCAATGCCGAGCTTGGTAGCAAGTCAATCGTTTGACTGAAATTTTATTAGATATTTTAAACTTTGAAAATAATATTCAATTAAATTTTTGGATATGGATAAAATTAGATATGTGGGGAGTTTTAGGACACAAATTGCTTAACTTTTGGTGAGATCGTATTATCTTATACAAAGTAGAAGTTACTTTCTTAACGCTTTTCTAACATAAATAATATTTTTTCTGATAACTGTAAAACTAAAATTACCCTTGGATTTATATTTTAACACAAAGATAATAAAATAATTACCTTAGATGTCCCTTACAAAAATCAGCATCAGATAACTTGCCACAAAACTTTTATTCGCTCCCCCCAACTAGTCATATTCTAAAGTTCCTGAAATTTCTTTTCTTCAACATTAAAAGTCCAGTGGGTTGTATGAAGGATATGAATTTCGACAAGAACATATTAAAGAAGAATAACCTTCGCGAAATTATAATCGTTAGTTTAAATTATTCGATTTTAAATGCATTAAAAAACTAAAATAAAATAAAAAAAAAATAATGTGTTCTATAAAAAATACTGTGACTGTACTAAGTTTTCCGAGGCGGAATAACAGCCTACACCTTTTTTCGAATTTTAAACTTTGAGATAATAGTAAACAATAACAAAAATGTTTTTGTATTTTTCTTTTCGTTACGGACCGGCACTGAGGGAATAACTCCTACGCTATTGTGCCTATTGTGCCAGAAATAGGAAATCAGGTTATGGGCCGGAGGAAAGTGGGAGCAGTGTTTGTGATCATTCAATTTGAACTTTCTTACATGGAAAGTGACAGAAAAGACCTCTGGAGGTAGTTTATTCCATATACGGACTGTTCTATTAAAAAACGAATTTTTCCTGTAATAGTAGTGCAATTCACAGGCCAATCAACTACAAACGAATGTGCTCTCAACGAAAATCGAGTTAAATGCAAAAACGTGCGAGTAACGGAAACAACTTCCCTAATTTCGTTAGAACAAACAGTGAAATGCAGCCTAAATTGAGTCGATGCTCCGGAGAATCAATAGAGGTGGATACCCTACTGTTGCCAATGAGCTTCTTAGCCCTCTTTTGTACGCAGTCGAACAACTACAAAATAGACTTGGGGCGCCGATCCATACATGAGAGTTGTATGCCATCTTTAGACGGATATAGGTGCTGTAAATAGTACGGAGATCGGATGGAGTGAGGTGATGTACACTATAATACACCTTTTCTTGGTGTTAAGAATTTGTTTAAGGAAAATTAAAATTAATTTTATAAATAAAAATTTCTTTTGAATATTTTAACTATTTACTTCCACTTTTGAATCCTAAACTTATCTCTATTCTCTTCTCCCTTCTTCTCATCTTCGGAAAAACCTAAGAGTAAGTTAGAAATGCCAGATTATAATTATGAAATGTTTAATCTCCATCAAAGAGTTCTTGATATAAAAAAGTGTGTCTGCTGAAGGTATAAATGTTGACAGATTTGAAAAAGTACACTGAAAGAAATCAATTAAAATTTCACATAATATTTTTTACAAAATTTGTTTATACAAAAATTTTTAAAATAATCAATTCCGCTATAATTTTAAGCAATTGATTAAAAATAAAAATTTTTTTTCATTAGAACTCGTCACATTCTTTCAAAACATTTGTTTTCAAAATTTATCGATCTATGCAATGTTTTAATATTTTTCTTGGTGGGGTTTTCCCATGGTTTCTTGATAATTGTATCCTTTAAATCAAGCAAAGTCAAGTCTATGCAAGACGATAGATATTTATACTTATTTCGAAGTGGATCGTGTAAATGGCAATTTTATTAAAAATAAAAAATGTACTTAACTAAAGAGAGACCAGCTAGTAGTGTCAAGGGAAAAAAAATTTTAGTTCGTTTTGCTTTTTCAAGAAGCTGGAAAATATTCAACATTTTATTATGATTAAAATAAAAAACCATTTACACAGCAAAGTTTAAGTCAACTATTCTCCTGCTACTGCCCCTGATGTCATATCAATTGTAAAAAAAAAACTTTTTATTAGTTTTATTATTTACTTTTAGTTAACTCAATGTTAATACTGATTTACAATTATATCCCTTAAGTTGTTTTATGCATCCACTGTTTCTATACAAGTTTTACTTTATTTCCACTTGTAAAGTGCTCTAGTTGCTCATTAGTGGTTTAACAGTTTTTTTTCCATATAAAATTATTCTGGTAGTTTATTCAACACACATGTATTATCATATGAAATGGTACCTCAGTGTGCATATTTTGTTTAGGGTATTCCCTAGACAGAAAGAAAAATCATAGATTCTAATGAAAAAAGGAAAAAATAAATGTTTAATATTTTTATTGTTTCTAATTTTTTGCTCTATAAAATTGTTAGATTGAAAATTTAATTTAGGTTGCTTGTGATGCACAGCATTGCGTTAACAAAAATAATCTAAACTTTTTTTTTAATTGTTTAGAGTTCGGCTCCTATAGAATAGGAAAGGAGGCCCCAATGTCACAGAAGATGTAAAAACAAGTACTAAAATCTAACGAATGTGCCGACTATGTTATTTTACAATTGTGATTAGCAAATACGTCAAATTGGTAGCATGTACATATGTCTCCCATAGAAGCAAATAAAAACTATAGCCGCTATAATAGTAAAATACTAAAATCTAAAGGATGTGCCCAAAATTGATGTGAAATTCATAAAAATGTTTAGTTGTTATTTATCAATTGCGACAAACAAATACATCACCTTGGTAAAGTGTATGTAAAAATAATTTTTTTATATAACAAGTAAAAAAATATTTCAATCTGACGGTAAGACAGTTGTAACGTAGACTTGTGTTTGAACGAGAATAAGCAGACATTTAAAGTTTAAGTATTTTTATATGCGCTATAAAAACATATGCAAAAAGTGAAAAATAACACAGTGCAAAACACAGGGTGAAACTAAAGCGATGTAAATTCTAAATGTCTGCCTTATACAACTGAAAACTAAAATCATATATATATATATATATATATATATATATATGTTTGCTATAATAGAAAGTCTAAATAAAAAATTTTGAAATATAAAAGGTGTTTCCATATATTTGGCAAATATGACTTCATCTGTGTGATTTTCACGCAATAGGCCAAGACAAAAAAATTCCGTAAAGCATGGGTCGCTAATTCACTACAAATGTTCTATATAAAAACAAAATAAATTAATATTAATGATTAGCCCTCAAATTACGTTAGTTATCCTTGTGTGATTTTTCACACATATGCAATGTCTATATATTTTGCTGAAGGAACATAGTTGTTGTTCAGTCAAAATCATGATTTTTTATGAGTATTAATGGCATATTTGTTTTTTATATCGCTTTATTTTACATTACAAACGCTCTTTTTGCAAAAACAGCAGTTCGTTTGGTGAATATAATTTTTATATTTTGACTTTTCGCTATAACAAATATGACATCGAGATTTTCCTTTGATTATAGGAGGAATAGTTGTTTGCTTTTTTGAAGGAATTTCGAACGATTGCGATAAGCTCTGCTCAGCTTCAGATGGTTCACGGGACTGGGTTATTGGTTCATCCACTAAATCGCTTTGGTTGATAGCAGAAAGCACAGATACTGCTGATTGAGTTCTTGGTACGCCCTTTTGTACTGCCATGTAAGGCTTTGAGAGAGATATTCCAAGCTCGCGAAAAAAACTCGACGTACAATTTTTTTGTTTATTTTCTAATTTGGATTTATATCTTTAAATATAATGTACGCATTTAAAGCTGAAATATCAACCATGTTTGTGAAAACAGCAACTGGCCATCTATTTGTTTTTCAAATTCGAACTATAGCCCGATAACATTTTGTCCACGGTATCCACGCCACATATAGAATAAAGTTGTAAAGCTGAAGATCAATAAAGCTAATATAAAACGAACCTTTAGTTTTGTTGTAGAATTGAATGATTTTTGGCAATTTTTTCGCATCACATTCTACTTCATTCGAATGATGCATTGTTCTTTGCAGTACTACACAATTATCCTTTCTCCCCACATATGACACAAGAGTTGTACTTACGGTGAATGCAAAAGTTGAATGGTACAGAGGAACCTTTTTGCACTCTAATAATTTGGGTGGTATGCTTCTTTTATTTTTGCGCATAGTACCTACCATTGTTAGTCCTTATGACAACAACTTTTGCCTAAGTTGGTAGGATGAGAAAAAGTTATCCATTTTTATATTGTGATCCTTAAATCTAACTAACTCCAAAACAACACGTTCTCCCTAATTTTTTTCAGCTATGCTACCAACAGGCTTACCCAAATATGATTGGATTTCCAAACGTAATTCCATATCTTTCAGGCTTTGAAGGCATATATTGCCTAAACTTGCATCATCCACGAAATCCAAGCAGTTATTCATTTACTGTAACACACCCAGATGGATTGAAAAAATGAGTCAAAAACTTGGCCCATTTGCCGAATATCTTATGAATTGGAGAAAATTTATCTGTAGAGCTGGTTTGACGTCTGCTCATAACGTCATCAAAACGAATAACACGATTCATGTATTGAAATGTTTTTTTTAACATTATCGCTCTAAATATGGAGCGTACCTATTCACTATCGAACAAATCCAACACTGTTTCATTCTTTGATCTAATATATTGCAATTATAACTGCAAATTACATTGAAACTACATATGTGTGGAAAACCACACACGAGGGAAACTTACGTAAGTTTTGAAATATTTCGTTACTAAAAAATATTTTTTAATAAAAAAAGGTGTTTTCTGTGCTTAATTGATATTGTTAACAAAGTCAGGAAATTTCTTAAGTATACCCCAATTTTTTTTTGGTTTATCGTATAAACATGGTTCAGTTTGTGTGGTTTTCCACACAAGGGTGATTTGAGGGTTAATGTATCATTTATTGATATTTCGACAATCTCCAAGGCATTAATGAAGATTAAATTCTCATACAACTGTGGACCTGATAACATCCTTAGAAATATTTTGATAAATTATGCTATTCCTATCCCTTGGGAAATTTTGTTTAATATATGGTATTTTTCCTAAAATCTAGAAGGATTCCTTTATTATTTTTTTAAATCAGGAAACAAGTCTGATGTTTCAAATTACCATGGTATTACAAAATTAAGTACTATACCCAAATTATTTAAAAAAATTATCACCAAAGATTTATGCTTTCATATATCAAATTTGGTAACTCATTATCAGCATGGATTTTGGAAAGAGATGCTTTAGTATGACAAATCTTTTACAGTTTTCAACAATTATGCATCATGGGTTTTTATAAAGGCAACAAACTGACTACACTTTGATAAAGTCAAATATAGCCGATATGTGCTTGGATTCTCCGACGGGGTAAAAATTTCTTTTGTTTGGGTACGGTTTTCCGTCGACCCTCGTCAAATTTGGTTTGTGAACAAACCGGTTTCGGCTGTTTGCCATCTTCAGTGTTCTTTTCGTACGAGGGTCGACGGAAAACCGTACTCAAACAAATCAAATATAGCCACCTAAAGGAAAAATTGAAATTAATTGGTTTAATCGATATAAGTGTCAAATTGATTTACTCTTACCTAACAAATAGAAAACAAATCGTCCGTTTTAATAACTCCTCTATAACCTCTATCTGAGGTACTATAGAGAAGCCACCTTGGGCGGTTTTTTTGTTTTTTGTTATTTTTGTTTATTAATGACTTGCCTGATGTCATTCATTCATCCAATATTTTGATGCATGCCGACGACATAAAAGAGTTTTTTAGTTATAGTCAAGAAACTGACCAGCAACGCCTCCTATAAATAAAAAAATAAATGTTATGGAGCTAAATCTAAACAAATGCAAATATATGTGCCTTGCTAGAAAGAAACCGATAACTGCATGCTCTTTTAGCGATGACCATTACTTGAAAGAAGTTGGATTGCTAATTGACAGCAAACAGAGCTATAGGTATACTTGGATATGTAAAACGTTGAGCTAAAAAGTTTGATGATCCATACGTTACCAAAAGCCTTTATATATCGCTTGCCAGTCCTATTCTGCAGTATGGATCCATAACTTGGGACCCTAAATATAACAAATATTCAGATGTTCTCGAATCTGTTCAAAAACAGTTCTGGCTTTTTTGCCTCCGTGGTTTGAGCTCTAACCCACTAGATTTACTTGCCTATTCAGCCAGACTTTCTCTTATTAAGCTACCAACTTTAAGGAGTCGTAGAACAGCACTTAATATTTCGGTGTTCATTCTTGGCATGATTAGTGCCGATTAGTACTTATTAACAGAATCAATTTAAATGTACGACAATGCCCTGCATGGCATTTTATACCTTTAGCAGTAGAATTGTATCGGGCTAATTATGCTAATTCGGACACTTTTAAGAGAATTTGTGCAGATTTTAATAAATATTATAATTTTATTAATTTCAATTTGTTACTAAGCTCAATTTGAAATAACATATTAGTTTACCTAAACAACTAATTGCTTGCATTTGTGTACATTTTTTATGATGTTTTTTGTTGTGTTAATTTAAACTAACTTATCTGCAAGGATGTTAATTTCCGTAGACAATTAAATAAATAAATAAATGTATCGCTAGTTCACTATAAATGGTCCACATAGAATTATTAAAAATAAAAAGATTTCCTAATAATTACGTGCTATTTACAGTTCCTTAGCTTGAAAAGATTAGAGTTAAAACTTGGCTCACATGTTGTATAGAATTCGTTGCGTTTGATTTAAACTGCCACTTGAAGGATTTATTTCTAATGCTGATAACTTGCAACAGTTTCGACAAAGGCAATATTTTCTTTATTTTTAAGGAAAATAAAGTAAAATAATTGAAACATTGTTCCTCTTCCATATTTATATCCATTTACTGGAGTCCTCTAACATGTAATTAAATATTTAATAAGTGTTTTCTATGTGAAACATATTTAATTCTTTGGTTTTGTTGCTACTAGCATTTAAATGAATACAGCAACAACAATACCAACTTTTGTGTAATTTTAATTCATTGTATTAGTTAAAACACTCAGATAATGTATATTATTTTTTATTTTTCTATATATACATTTTTTATATCAACTAAATATTTCCATTATATGCATTTTGTTTCTATGGTTTTATAATTAAGTATTTGGTTTTTTGCAAAATTTTCTATAAAACATTTTCTATAATGCATATGCATGTTGTAGTTGTTGTTTTAGAAGCTATAATTAAACAAAGCGAAATTCAAACTGAATAAGGATAGAAAACATGTATAAAAGTGATTTATAATATAATTAAATGAAACAATAGAAAATAAATTATACACAGCAAAGACGAAAAAAATAAATATTTTTTAAGGAAAATGTAAAGTATAACATTTTTATTAAAAAACTTAGTTAGTAGAGGGTGTTTTTATAGAGATACTAGCGTGCGCGTGACTGCTTTGTAAGTCATCTGTGATGTGTTTTTTGTGAGCGCCAAAAAATTCAATCATTCAAGAAAATTAATCAGAAAGAATACAATTTCCTTTTTTCGGTTTTATGTTTTTCTTTAATAATTTTATCTTTTTCACAATTCAATATTTTTGTGAGCTTATACAAGACGTCTTATTCTATTGCAATGCTTTTACATATACGACATTCTTCGATTGATTTTGGTTCGCGGTATAGACAAACAAAACAGTTGGCTAACATGTGAACATGATACGTATAATTGACCGTGCGAAAAACAAGGATCATTGCAAAAGCAACACGTATGGGGAACTGAAGCCCTTTAAAATCACATGACAAATTTGGAGGAATGAAGGGAATGCGTGGTATCAACACATCCTCGCCTTTATATTTTTCTTTTAAAATTTTTGCTTCAATCACATTTTTCATGACTTTTTTGACTACTAAACTTGTCCCATTGCAGATATTTCTAAGCAAAATAATTGGTACACCAACTTACACTTGCAGTTGATAGGGCGGCAGTCCAGGTAACTCAAACGAATTTTAAAATTCGACTGTATAATTTACAACATCGTCTTGATTGGTAACAGAGTCAATCGATTTGTAGGTAAAAGCTACCTCCGGAATGTCATTCAAAATTGTCACATTGATATTCGAAACATCTGCATTTTTCGCTAAGATAGCTCTTTCCCCCAACCAATCATAGTTTCTAAAATTTTGTGCAATACCGGGAAATACGTTTGTGACCAATTTTTGTTTTGATTGTGCAAAGTGGCAAAAATTATCTGGAAGCGTAATCATTTTTGTGGTGGGGTCCAACAATTGCTTTGAAAAACGTTCGGCTGATGGATCATTTTGCAATTGAACACGTTAATTACACACACACACACATACACACACACACACACACAAAATGCAATAGAATAGGGAAAACAAAATTCTCTCTATGTTTGCATATCCACTTGCTATGAACATGAGCATATTTCAATTTATATTGCCGTCGCATTCTGTGCAAGCACACAAACACACAACAACGTACAAACGAAAACACACATTTCATTTGATACAAAACATTGAGCCGAAGTCTGCAATGGAAATAAATTTTTGATTTTTTTGAAAAATTTGTCTCTTTGTGTGTAAACGCATGAAACAAAGAGAAAAACTGTGAAAATTTGGTGGAAATCTGACGGCGCATCAAGCCAAACACTGGCAACCAACGGACACCTATTTTGGGCTTAATTTATATATATATATATATATATATATATATATATATATATATATATATATATATATATATATATATATATATAGATAGAGCTTTATAATTAAAAAATTATTTTATTCTCCTCGGCTAGTTCGGACATAGAACAGTTGGACCTCCATTTTCGATAACTTTTTTATGCATTTGTGGCTACATATCGCCAGAAAATGGCGCTATGTCGAAGCTTGAATCGATCGTGAAGGCTGAATCACGGGTAAGTAGGGAAAATCTAGGCGGTTACCAAACATTTCCTTCAATACACCAATTGTGGCCCGAGCTGTGCGACATGTTGCGCGAACTTATTGAAACCACAGCTCCCTACTATTGCTTAATTAATGAACATAAAAGCTAATAATCATAGATTTATCGACTGTAATGTTCTGACATTATCGTTTTCAAAGAAGTATGGACCAGTGTTTCACCAACTCATAAAGCACACCAAACAATCAGTTTTTCTGGATGCAGCATAAAATTGAGGATTATCGTCACTCTAAATATGGCAGTTTTGTTTATTGACGTATCCATGCAAACAAAAGTAAGTTTCATCACTAAACAAAATTCGCTTGTAAAAATCGGGACCCAATTTGTACAATTTGCAAGCGTTGTTCTGGCGTTATTCTGTTCATATTGAAATGCCTAACCTAAGTAAGTGTAAGTCACCTGACGGCTGAAAAATGGCCATCAGTTACAAAAGTCAACAGTCAACTTAAAGTTCTGTACCTCCATAAAAATACACTATAATTAGTTTTTTTATTGTAGCAATATTGTGTAATAAATCTTTAAAATGCCAGAAAATAAATTAAAAAATTAAATTACAAAAAAAACTTATCACATTTAATTTAATAAGTAGATATAATAATAAATAAATAAATTACTTATTTATTTTAATATACAACTATTTAGATTAGTTTGATTCGACTTACTATATGGTCGGCTCTTTTTTTTTTTGGAAGACAAATTTTTTTGCCTCGTTGTATTTGACAACGTCTTTAAGGCAGCTATTAACAAGTCAAAGATGTTTCTGGTAAATGCCTCCTTGATTGCAGAAATTTTATTAAAAAGCAATAAGATTTATTTTGACACATGAAATTTTAATATTTTCTAATGCTGTCACTCTATACGGTAAATAATATACAATGACTTAGGGCAAAATAAAATTGTGTGTAAAATAAGAATTATTAATTAGTAAATTATCAATTGCATGTGCAACGTGTTCAACTAAACTTATTTGCATTTTCGTTAATAAATAAATAAATAAAGTTTGTTTGTGCTCATAATAATTGACATTTAAACAAAAGTATAATTTTTAAATTGGCTTAAACTAAAATACATTTTAAATATTGAATTTTTCAGTGTAACAGAATAATTTTAGAAACCCCTATTTAATTTCGCTGAATTCTGTGCAATCTGGTATCTGGGAAGTGACCATAATTTTTTGTATTAAAAAGAATTAAAGCACTTTCTTGCCTTTCTATCATTATTGGAGCTAATATCATTAATATTAAAATTCGTGGGTAAATTTAAGGTTACAAAGTAAATTTTCTGTAAAATAATAAAATATCGAAAATGCAGCTGTCATCCTTTGTCGTTTATTTAGTAAAAAGTTGGGAAATTTTAATCATCTTACACGCTTGAGCAAAGAAATTTAATTCACTATCAAAATATTGAAGAAATATCACTGTATCACTTTGTAAAATTCGAGCAGCCTGAAAATCAGGCTTCTTCTGTAACCACTTAGATCTTCATACTTCCGCTTATAAAGTTCCACCGACCATTGTTGTGTCGAACATTTGTGTATTGGAAAAACTTAACGGAAATGGTACATTTTCTAAAAAAATCATCTATATTGATGAATTATGCAGCTTCATACCAATCAAAATTGTAGCAGCGATACTCGAAAAACTACTACATCAAAAGAAAGTAAAAGTGGAAACACCCTTAGACACTATCTCAGAACAACGACAGAAACAACTGACAAATTTAATTCCAGCGGGGTATACAGACTTACCTGTACCTGCAAACGAACCTATATAGGGCAAACTGGACGAACACTAAAAACAAGGTTTACAGAACACATACGCTCATACAAACGGAAAAGAGAAGATTCAAACTTTGCATTACACCTTGACACTCACGGACACACACCAAGGGAAATAGATGAATGTATGACATTATTACATCCTAGCAAAAAAGGACGAAGACTAGCCATTCTTGAAAATATGGAAATCCACAAGACAAAAACATTCAACAACGACATTATAAACGAACAGGTAAACACGACCTCAGACACAATTTTCACACCATTAAAACTACTCATGCAAACGGGCAAACGAAAAACACCCTCAGACGGACACACGTACCTACATAATAGTAAAAGACGGAGGTATCGGTAAGTTCACTTTGCATATAAATGCCAGGTGGCCGGTATTCTGCTTACCTGAATATATACGGACCTAATAACAGAACTACCTGAACGCCAACACTGACTCACCAGTACAAACTAAACCGCGGCTTGAGAATAATGCATTCGCATCGAAAGCGCTCGCCATCGAATACAAATCAGCCAGTTAGGACGGAAAATGGCAATATTAAGCAAGCACAACGTTTGTGGTCAGGCATAGCGTTTGTGGCCAAGCACAACGTTAGTGGTCAGGCACAACGTTTGTGGTCAGACACAACGTTTGTGGTCAGGCACAACGCTTGCAGTCAGGCATAACGTTTCTGGTCAGGCACAAAGTTTGTAAGTAGGCACAGCGTTTGTTGTCAGGCGTCAGTACCAGCACGTATTTTGCGAAAATGAGCAGTCACCATAAAATTTCTGTACAACCAAACCAATATAACTAATTTTTTGTAGACACAACTGGCTAATATTGATATTAATGACCTTTGGTTTTAATAAAACAGCTCCCCAAAACATATAATCCAGTTATTGTATGAGAAATTTCCGGGTCGCGTAATTTTTCGATATGGCGATATCAATTGGCCACCTCGTTCTTGTGATTTAATGCAGCTGGATTATTTTCTCTTTAGCCATTTGGAAAACCGGGCTTACGTGAATAGCCCACTTACTATCTGGTAACCGTAATATACATAATTTTGGCTTCTTGCAGTGGATAAAGTAGAAATAAGATAAATAAGAAATATAGGAATTAATAATGGAATAGTTTCGGAAAAATGCCTACTTCGAACACATCACCATATAACCCCCCCTGTGGCCACATTGTTATGTTTTAACGAATCTCACCCTCATTACATGTGTCAATGGGGTTAAAAGGGAGCCCAATCCCTACAAGGCTGGCAGGAACCAACTGGACAATTCAATTATATTTCCACGGGAATATGTAAAGCTCCAGAGTTCAGTTTTTTGTTTTTTAGGGCTTTTAGCTGCTCTCTGACTGATTATTGATTTTGGCCCTTCGGGAGTATTGTGGCGATTGTGGTTTCAAGGCCCTCGTTTGAGCTGTGTGGGTCGGATCATTTACAATGAATACAATGAATTGATTGCGGTTATGTTCCTAAATTTTATTAAGCTTCATGCATTCTGGATCAGGAGTTGGATAGTCTCCAACTCTGTAGTCTCCAGACTGTGGCCTGCTGCGGATTTTTGAAGTTGCAACTAGAAGTGACTAGAGGATATACGTATCTGAAGGCCTTCTAGGGCGAGGATGATGCTGTATTTCATCCACAGTGGTATGAACCACCGTCTGGTTATAGCTTACACAGCTAGGTACAGACACAAATCTTATCACGCATAAGTCACTAACAACTGACGCTGACGCAGATAAAAATCTGCGCTGCATTGACAAGATAAGCAAAGCTTTAATGGAAAATGTCCTTTACAATTGTGTGAAAAAATCGGTTAACTGCTGACGTTGTACAGATGAACATTTGCCCAACATTATATTCCATTTTAATTTCTATATCTCTACATTGTATCGGTATCAGTAAAACTGTTTTTAAAAAAGTGTGTGCTTCAAGCCAAGATACTTTGTAACCTTTAATTTTCCCATGGATTTTTATTCATAGATTTGAAACGGTATTATTCTGAAGTTTGAAATTTTCTTCGCAGTAGTATTAAGTATGACCAGGTGTTATTAAAATATTATTTATCTATTAGAAATTTTCTTATTTTTAGTAAATACTATACGGGAAAAGCACACTGTTCTATATAACTTACAGTTAAATATTTTTTATTAATATTTTAACGATAGGAATAGTTTATATTTATGAATACGTTTTACTCTTAAGTGAAGTCTTTGTTTGCAGCGTTTTCAAATTCTATCGTTTTTAATCATTAAAAATAACAAGAGTTTTTTATTATTTAATGATGTGCTGTTGAATGTTGAAATCTTTTCCGAAAACCCAATAACTCAATGCTTGATTTACTTAGAGTTGTATTGAGTAAGTTACTCTACTGCAATTTTCCCTTTAGAACAGAACTGAGGAGTAGAAAGGCGGAGTAGTGTAGAAAAGAATGAGACTTAAATCTATGTGTCTTTAACTTTAAATAAAAAGCTTTTCTTAATCAGATAGCAATTTTGAACAAAATTATTTTTAAATCTTTAATTAAAATTAAAAAAAAATTGTCAAGCTAATCGTTTGACATAGCATTTAAAGGAATTTATCCTCTTTAATGTAAAAAATGTTCTTAAAAAAATTACAAAGAAGAGAAAAAGTTAAAAGTAAAACAAAATAATTAAAAAAAAGTTAAATGAAAATCTTCTTGTAGCCAACAAAGTTGACAGAAGCCACTTTAAGCCAAGTCATGTGAATTGTGGCAATAAAAAAAAACAAAAAAAAACAGAAAAATATTTACACAATATAACAATTGAATTTAGATCTCATGTATAGTTAGTTGACAAAGTTCGAATGGAATGTTAAAATTGCAACGCGTTCAATCGAAGTTTTAATAAACTTGCAACAGTCATTGACAACGATAACAGCTACCATAAGCAACAAATTCTATAAACAACCTTATACAAGATATTTTATATTATTTAGAAACAATTTTAGTTTACGATACAATAGTACAATGTCACTCTATGCCCCACATATACACACTTACTTTCGCACGTTCCTTCCTCTACTGCTCATTGACACTGTCATTAGTATGTTTGGTATTTGTTTAGAATTTTTCTGAATTCCTCGTGCATGTGTTGTCTTAAATACCCGCATGTCTAATGGAAAAGCCAGCATATTTTAAAGTTGTATTGTTACAATATTTTAAGTGAATGGACAAGAAAATGCTATTGTCAATACCGATATGTCATGATGACAAAAGTAAATTTTAAATTTGAACTTTTAGTAGATAAAAATTTTGTTAAAACATTAAACTCTCTCTTAGCGAGCTTAATATATAACTAGAATCAGATTAGAATGAAAAATTAATTTAAATTTACTTGATTTTTATATGAAGTTTGAGGAACAAATCCATTAGTTCTTGCATTGTCGGTGGAACTACTTCATCCATTTCCATTCTTCTCTATTAAATATCGATATTCTCTTTGACACTAAGAGAGGCCAAAATAATATAAAGAATATAGATCATACAAAGATAATTTATCACTTATACTTTTGCACATGCAACTGCACAAGTGTAAAGAGTAAAATCCTGAGATGACAGATATTTTTTTGGATATAAAAACGAATGGCGTTTTAGTTTTTTGTTAACCTACAACTGAAGACTAATATTTGGCATGATTTTTATAAAGTTGTAGAATTTTAAGTTGGCAAAACTTTTTACTAGTGGCCATTCATAAGCATGAGTAGACTGACATCTGAACAACATTTTCTAATTTTGGTTGATTGCCGTTGATCCCGATTTTCACAAGGGATTTTTGTTCAACGATTAAGCTCACTTTTGTTTAATTGGCTACGATAATAGACAAAATGGCGGCATTCGGTGTGAAAATAATCCTCAAGTATGTGTTGAGATACCTTAACATCCAGTTTGATGATACGATATTAGTCAGAACGTTTTACAGCCAATGGAGACAGCAACAGTCCCATGAGTACTGACTTTTTCGTTCATTAATTATACAACCACGATGCGCAAGAGCTATGGTCTCAATAAGACGGCGCAGTAAATCAAAGCTTGTACCACAATTGATTTATTGAAGAAAATGCTTGATAACCGCATAGCTTCATGTTTCGGATTCTTAAATTGGTCCCCAAGATCGTGCGATTTAATGCAATAATACGCAACTCATCAAATCATGCCCAGCAACACAAAAACGCAGCAATCAGGCAGCTAATAACAAGACTCGAGAGAACACCACTAACACGGCAAATGTATATGAAGGAAATGGAAACAATGTACACCATAGCGGAAAACAACGGATATAAAAAGCGCCTCGTAGATAACATCAAGAAACAAATTAGAACAAACAAATAACAGGAGAATGAAAGGAAAAAATGGGCTACATTAACATATATGTGAGAATCAACGTACAAACTGGCGAAATTTTTTGGAAAACACAACATCAATACCGCATTCAGAACAGGGAACAACCTAGGCAGAATACTACGGAATAAAACAACCGAGGCAAATATACTGGACAGACGAGGAGTGTACAAATTAACTTGTACATGCCATTATAGCTACATCGGGCAAACATGACGAAAAATTAAGACCAGATTTAGGGAACACATTAGAGACTTTAACCAAAAACTACGAGAACCAAAATCAACTCCAGAATCAAACTTTGCGAACCATATATTTAACAACAAATGTACACCAGGACATATAAAGACAACGGTTAAACTGCTTCATACACAGCACAAAGGAAGGAGACAAAATGTATTAGAAAACATGGAAATATACAAACAGAAAACATTTGACGGACGAATAATAAGTGAACAAATAAACACTGCTTCGGACAAAATATTTGAACCGTTGAAACATTTTTATAGGAAAACATACACTACACCAACACAAAAACGTTACGCAGGTGCACAAGACCAAAGCAATAAAGAACATCATAAACGTACAATTACAGATTATTATGTCACATAAAAGAAAAAAAGAAAAAAAAGGAAAAGAAAAAACCCAATAGGTTCACACATAAACAAAAACGGACAACAAGCATGATCGTAAAAGGATTTAGTTAGAAAAAAGACGAATGAAAAAGGGAGCGGCAAATTAGGTAAAAAGAGACCAACGAAAAAGGGGAGAGAGAGATGCAGGCAAAAATGACAGAAAGTGACGAACGCAATAACACGAAGGGTGACACGAACTATATAAACACAACTGACAATAGAACGCAACTAGTACGAAAAGACCACTGAAGATGGCAAACAGCCGAAACCGGTTTGTTCACAAACCAAATTTGACGAGGGTTGACGGAAAACCGTACTCAAATAAAAGCATATTGATTATCTTCTGTGGGGATACGTGAATTCGCCGCATTATTGCCAGCGAAGAATGCTTCCGAGCCAGCCCTGGCTATTATATTTTAGAAATTGTAGTGGCAGAATAAAGGAAATTTCATATTAATTTAAAATATGTATACTTGTTTTCTTCCATTTCAAAGGTCTACACGTCTAAAAAATACCCTTTGTTATTCGAAAATAATAATAATTTTTATAAAGCTTAGAAAGAAGAAGGCTAATTGCCATGTTGGGCCCACTTTTTAATATTTCCGAATAGAATACACATCAGAAAAATAAATTTTTAAGATCAACTTTAAAAATCGGTCATCGATTCGGTTTATCATTTTTGTTAATAAACAAAAATGGCGCATATGGTCTAAAACTAATTCGCAATAGATTTAGCAGACTCCTTTACATCCAGCAGCTTTACCTTAGACCTGATTTCTTTCAATATTGAGATCGTGTTGCGGTTAATGGAGATCTTTACCGCAACAGGATCAAAGTTTGTTTATTTGAATATAAAAAAAAATATCATTCCGGATACCACGTGCCATAACATTGGAATGGTGAGAAACGTGCTTATCAATTAACCTCTAAGGCTATACGGTTTCATACCTCTTGGTTATTGCCTGCGGTGCTACGTGGTCGCTGTTAATAAACTAGCTACAATCCTACTCTTTCAAATATATATATTTATTATTATTGTCTTTTCTTTAATGTTTTACATTATTTTTTGAAAAATGCCTCAATAAAAAATCCTTCCAGATTTTTCCTTCCTATAAGAAAATAGTCGTTTTAATTCACCTAATAATATAATTCAAAGTACGACAGTGACAAGAGTGATGTTAAACAAAACGTAAAAAACGAAAATAAAAAAAGCCAATTACTTGTCAAAGATTTATTGGCTTTTCCTGTTAAATTTCGTAATATTTTAATAAGACATAAATAGCAACAAACGAAATATGATTAAGCTCTTTTGGTCCTGCAATCAATTTTTTTTTAATATTTTATTACTTCAACCCTGTCATTTTTACATTTAAATTTAAGCCATTAAATATAAAAAAAGAAACTTTATTTTACCAATTTCTGTTGTTAATTACCGCTTTTCCTTCATCTGAATTTTTTCAACAATAAAATAAAAATACTGCAGTCTTTTCGTCAACCGGAAATAACTTTTCTAATGGCTCTTTCCGTTTGACTTACAGCAGAAAAACGGGTACACAAATTTTCCTATTCATATTTGCATATCTTCTTCTTTAAAATAAAATAGTAAATAACTCGTTGTTGTTGCTGCTGCTGTTATGAAGGAAGAACCCATCGTTCTACTTTATGTAAATTTTAATAAACAAGTGGACAATAGTTAATAAAAGCCAGCCATCATTAGTAACAATCAGTTGAGTGCGAGTAATTCAGCCTTTTGAATTATTTAGTCCCGCATGCTGGATGGCAGTTCAAGTATTATAGGAAATTAACATTCTTAGTATATATTATATAAAACAACTGTAACAACAACAATTACAGTAGCAATTGTAAAACAAACAAAAAATTTAATATAAATTTTAATTTGAAACACTTACAAACAGCTTCAGGGGTCTTATTTTAACTGTAATGTTTTGCCTTATTTCAGCTATTTAAACTGTTGCTATTATTATTGCTGCTGCTACTGTTGACATTGTAGTCATTATTGTTGCTAATAATGTCATCAAGTTAAGGCAAATATTTTAATTTTGAAAAATACTTTTACATAAAAGAAAGCCGTTTTGTCCTTAGAATATTGCTAATATTTTAATGTTGGTTTTTAAAAGAAAATTAAAACGCTTAAGGAAGTTTGAAATAAAACTTTAAATTACTGTATTTTATAAAATTTTAGGCAAAAAATTTCATTTCCTTTTTTATTTCTTTAAAATTATTTTTTACTAGTACCTGCTAGAAATGTTAATTCTGTTTTTACTTCCTATTTTAACAATTTTTAAAAGGTTTCAAAATTAAATTACAGCGTCAGCTAGCATCTTCCCAAATATCGCCATGAAAAAAAAATTAATTTTGGAAATTTTTTATAATATAAATACAGAATTCTTCGTAGATTTAATACAGCGGCATCCTATTATTGTTTCGAACGTTAAATTTTCCAAAAAAATAAATATCAGTAAAAAAAAAGTAAACGAAATGACCTATTGCGAAATTTTCTAAAAAATCTTATACACACAAGACAACAAAAATAACAATAAGCTAAACAACAGAAAACAAAAACAACTAACAAAGACCAAAAAAACCAAGTCACACAGGCGCTTAGACTGAATTATAATAAAAACAACAATATGTGGTGATGCTAAAGTGAAATATTCTTGTATAAGCGAGAAGTGCATAAACAGTTATATAAGCATGACTTACTGGACCAATGAATGTATTCAAGTTACGACATCGTTGAGAAAAAACGACGAAATAAATAAAGGCCTAACAGTGGTGAAGTTATCATCCTGTTTATTTTATGTATGCTGGAAGTATATAACTTATTTAGTATAAAATTCTAAAGTAAAGTGTTGTTATTTTACAATAAAAAAAATCAATATAACAAAATTTTTATAAAAAGGCATTAATATAACAATATGTACAAATACTTCTAATAAAATATACCAAATGGGCAATTCAAAGAACAAAGTTATTACGAGTGATGGATACAACAGAAGGTGTTTAGTTTATGATTTGTTGCAATTTGTGATTTAAGAGTGTGAAAACATTTCGAAAAAGAAAAAAGAGTGAAAGCAATTTTCGAATTATGCGGAAAATTATTCGAATAAAATTCGGTGCGAATAAAAAATTAATCGAGTTAATTATAAGTATAAAGTAATTAAAATAAAATTAAAAAAGGGCAAAATTGGTAACTAATTTTTGTGTGTGTGTGTTTTCTTTTTTTTTGTTTTAAAGAGAAGTAGCACTTTAGGCAACAATAGGGGTAGAGAAGAGATGAGAGAGGTGGTGAAAGCAGAAGGATTGTTACGGAAATTAACTGACGTATAAGACAGCACAGCCACCATGCCTTCATCACTGAGCAGCCCCACCGACAGTGCGTGATTTGATTTACATCTGCACCGACTATATAGTCATAATCAGATGGTGGTCAAACCACATGGTTGATTGGTCATCACCCACGCCCTAGAAGGCCATCGAATACGTATATCCTCCGATCACTTCTAGTAGCAATTTCGAAAGCCCGCAGTAGGCCGCAGCCTTCACTCCTTGCTAAAGAGTTGGAGACTTTCCAACTCCTGGTCCAAAACGCATGCAGCTCTTTTTTATCAAGAACACGACAGCATTCATACTCACTGAACCTGAACCATTCATTGTGTGGATTTGAATGATCCGATCCACTAACTCTCACGAAACCACAACCACCACGATACTCCCATATAGGGGCCAACTTCAATAACCAGTCAGAGAACAGCTAATTGTCTCAAGAGACAAATAGTGAACTCTGGGGCAACTGATTCCCGTGGAAATATGTGGATTGTCCAGGTGACTCCAACTAGCCTTTGAGGGGCCTGGGCTCCCTTTTACCCCACAAGACGCCAGTCTAAATAGAATACTAGGTTCCAAAAAGACTATCATGTGCCCCCGGGGGGACAGCCCCACCGACAGTCATGTTTTATTTGTAGTGAAAAAAAACCAAGGTCTTTGTTGAGAATCAAACTAACAACCCCCAGTCTTATAAGCTAGTACCGCTACCTGCTGGCCTGGTGTTTCAAGTTCGATTGATTGTCAAAAAGAGAATTTAATAAAAGAAATAATTGTATTATTTAAAAAATTAAGCAATGAAATTTCTTGGTTAAACGAATAGAAATAAATCAAATAAATATAAGCGAATAAAATAAAATAAAATATATATATTGTAAATTGAACACAAAAACATGACAGAAAAATGCTTGATAACCTCAAAATTGGCAAAAAAAAATTATAAAAATAATTAAATTTTATTTAACAAATTTTAATTCGAAAGGTCGTTACAGGCCATTAACATTAGAGAATGATTTCAGGCTTATGTTCACTGCGACTTTTTTTACTTAAGTGCATTACGGGCCAATAATTTTAGAGCACTTCTTGCCAGATAACATAATTTTAGTCTGGACGCTTTATATATATAAGCATGTGACTTCAGGTGGCCCCACAACACATAACCAACTCAAACTCATTGGCTCATTTTTGGCAAATTTTATTTTCAATAAATCGATCAATATGGATGATCACCATGTAGAACGTAATACCATTCTCTAGTTGAACTGACATCTTGCACGAATCAATATCGTATGTTTTCTCGATTAAAAAAATCGGTGGTCATGGCGACTTTCTTCGACGGAAATAAAAACTACGCCATCATTTTTAAAGAAATAGGATCTAATGATATTACTAAAGTCTAAGTCAATTCAAGGGGTATTACGTTCTTGCATCAAGTAGATTTTCTATTATCTGTAGTGGATTGGTTTTACTCCATACGCTGTATTTTTTCTCAAAAAACATTAATTCTAGAACTATAATCAATGTTAAACACTTGATTAATGACTGAATCCAGGACTGATTTTTAAACGATCTGGATAATATGGTAACTTTGTCTAAGCGCCAATCTATACCTGATGATACATATACGTAGTAGATTAATTAGTTAAACGAATAACAATTAATCGAAAATCTCATATGAAGTCCTAAAATTGCTTAAACTGAAATAAATAACTTCAATTAATTAAGTACAAAAAAAGCGAGTTGTAATTTATTATAATAATGTGCAAATAATAATTAATAGAGAACACATTTTAGCATAAATAGCTGAAATGTCAGAAAATTTACAAAATACCAAAAAGCTTTTGATAGTGTTACACAATTAAAATAAAAGAATGCCTAATTTATTTTGTATGAGTTTGTATGTAATCATATGCAATTTTTTTGCATATTTTATCAAGTGCATTAAATCCATTTTGGCAAGTGTTATTTGTTATTAAAATGCCAAAAACATGTGATTGCACTTTATGCAAACAATAAACTTACAAATGAATTTTAACAAATACACGCATACGCATATGTAAATGCATTATGCTCATGTTATTTATTACATTTAAACAAGTATATATAGGTACACCTACCGTCAATAGAATATGGTCACAATTTTTTAGAGGTTGTATATGAAATTCTTAATCCAGCTTTCTCTACTACTCTTCTCTCTTTGCCTAGTGTACTGTGACATATTGCCTGAATTTTATGTCATCTTTTCAGTGGACTTACAAATCACAGTGGGATACGTTTCGCATTGTAATCGTAACGGCTTCAATACCTGCTTATTTCTTTGAATTGCACGATTGTAAAAAAAAAGAAAATAATTTTTTAGTTTGTGGAAAAAAACGTTTGTAAAAGAGTCTTCTTTCAATTTTTGTTTGACAAACTATTTAAAAAGGCGGATAAATTAGAAACAATAGTACTAACACTCCTGAGTGTAGAGTAATAAAAGATAGATTGTTATTATCTATAGCCAAAGGTGATAAGCTGGTGAAAGGCTCTATATTTTAGAGCAGCAGATAAGATGAGTTAAGAGCTTGTAATATTTAAAAGTATAGAAAATAGAAATAACTTCACAAGGACCCTTGTATTTTAGAACAAAAATAAGATGTGTATGGAACCTGTAAAAGAAATAAGTATAATTTTTAGGAAGCGTGGGAAGGAGCAATATAACTGCTAATTTCGAAGAGCCTGCAGAATGCGCCTTAAATTTGCTAAAGCCAAGTTAAGTAAACAAGCTCTTGTAGAAAGAAATAAATATAACAAGAGCCAGAGAGCGAGAAATAGAAAACAAATAAAGTTTCACAGATGAATAAATCAAAATATTGTGTGGAGTGTATAATCAAAATAGAATCCTTTCTTTTGAACAGGAATAAATGCAACAATACTTGGCTGTAAATAACAGTCACAAAAATGACCTATGAATAATAGATATCCTTAAAGTCAACATATTATGTCATTTAAATAAAACTCTTAAAATACTTTTGATACATCTATATTACATTCGACATATACCACGCCATGCTCAAACTTGTTTGCTCATTTATATTACACGCAACGAGAACATGTTGTACATCAGTCTGAATAGTTTTGAGTTGCAGATTTTTTTTTTAATAGGCTTAAGGACAAAAAGACGATATCAATTCGTTTCTTCTTTATGTTTGTATAACTCGGTCATTTCTAAACCGGTTTAGAAGAGTTTTTAATTGAGGGGTTGGCAAATTAAAATAACAATTTCATAATTTTTAGGACTAAAGTATGTCTCCATAGAATACATATGGATTTAAATATTCAACAAATGGAAAATTATGTCATATTCAATGACATTCTACCCGACTTTCAGCTTTTTCGCAAGAATTATTAAAACAACTTAATTTCATAAATTAACTAAAATATCTTAAACTTAAATTATTCGCCTATGAACAACTTACCAACAATAAAACGTCTTCTCTTGATCTTATCTCTTAGAGTATATTTAAACTCTCACTGATGGTGATATAATAATAAATATCGCAAATACATGCGGATATGTGTCAATATACATATATGCTACTGTATGAGAGTATAATACATAACACAAGCACACCAAAAACAACAACAATAATAAATAAATAAATATCTGAGCGTGTTTGTAACAATACAAATGGCCATTACATTATAGCAACAACAGCAAGCAATAACAATAACAAACAACTAATTAAATATGAAATTGTAAATATCTGTTCATAAAATCACTTTAATTAACTAAGATTTATCGGTGTTTGTTTTCGTGTTTGACAAGTGAGAGGAAAGCAAATAAATAAAATTTGTAACAAAAAACAAGAAAACTTTAACATACAATTAAATGTATTAACGCAATAAAAGACTTTAATTAAATGTGTTTGTGGCTATAAAGCATCCTAGAGAGCTTATTTAATTACTATGAAATAGAGAAAGAATTGATAAAATACTTTCTTTTCATATATAAATTATTTATTGTATCTTCATATATAATATGAATTATCAGCAATTTTTCAAATCTTAAATCTAAATGTACAATCATTAGGCCCGACCAGTGTCAGACATAATTCTAGTGACAGCAATAAAATAATATCTTAACAAATTCTCACAATCAAAAATAAATATAAAAAAATAAAAACTATTTTCAAGAGATTCTATTTCCATTTGGAGGGTTATTGACCAATGCCCCTGTGTCTCTCCTTTTAAATCGGATATGACCTCTAAAATTTAAAATATTCCGCGCAAGGGGATTCGGGTGGCACTCGAGATTAGTTAAATATTTGCCTGCGTATTGAGCAAATTCAGCAGTCACGAGTGGAATATCCAAATCGCGATGTATAATTAAATTTCGCATGTACCATGGAGCTAATGTAATTAATCGTAGTATTTTGTTCTGTCGGCGTTGAAAATTTTCCACATTTGAAGCTGAAACAGTGCCCCATAGTTGAATTCCATAGCACCATATTGGTTTCAGAATCGACTTATACAATAGAAGTTTACAGTCCAGACTAAGAGTTGAGTTCCTGCCAATTAGCCAGTGTATTTGAGATAACTTGATTTTCATTTGGATTAGCTTTGTGTCGATGTGGTGTTTCCATGTAAGCCTACGATCAAGGATTATGCCAAGAAATTTAGCGTGCAAGTGGTGAGGAATATCGTGCCAGTTCATACGAATAGGGGAGCAAGTTTCCCTTTTTAAAGTAAAAGTAAAGTGGACACATTTTTGCTCGTTTACTTTTATTCTCCATAAATTCAACCACAATTCCAGATGCGTAATATGTTCCTGAAGAATCTGAGATGCCATACGGGGGTCTTCGTGAGAACTAAGGCAGGCCGTATCATCGGCAAATGTTAAAGTATGGATGCTACTGCTCACAGGCATATCACAAGTATAAAGCAGATATAAAACTGGACCCAGTATACTCCCCTGCGGCACACCGGAAGCTATCGATGCGGGTTCACTGATGAAGTCTCCTTCGGCTACTGTAAACCTTCTCTCCACAATGTAACTTTCCAGAAACTTCACCATATTGATTGGGAGATATGTCATCAACTTATGTAATAGTCCCTTATGCCACACTTTGTAAAATGCTTGCGAAACATCTAGAAAGAGGGCAGAACAATATTTCCTTTCCTCAAATGCCTTTCTCACTACTTGAACCAATCTATCAGTCTGCTGAATGATGCCATGCTGGCTCCTGAAACCAAATTGATGGTCTGGAATGCACCCTCTAACACTTAAAATTGGTGACAGCTTAGTCATAAACAACTTCTCGAAAAGCTTTGATGAGGTTGATAATAAGCTTATGGGCCTATATGATTCGGCCCTGGTAAGATCCTTGCCCGGCTTCGGAACCATTCTAACTTTGGCTATTTTCCACACGCTTGGAAAATACTCTAATCTTAAAATGGCATTAAATATAAATAAAATACGATTGTTTAATTTAGAATAGATAGAAACTAAAATATTATACAATGACAAATTTAGTTAAAGGGTTCAAATTACTAGACTAAGTATTTTGAATACTAAACTCAGTATCTCGCAGTTGAAGTCACCAGTGGTTATATAGTGGGCATTCCTTTTCCGTTGATATCGTCTAGCTCTATGAATAGATTGACGTCGAACAACACTTCCAAATTGTGTAAACAGGGCCCAAAAGAAAATAACTGTTGACCCCGATTTCCATAAGCGAATTTTGTTTAACGTCATTTTTTTTGGCTTAGTCAGTAAACAACACTACTCTGTTTGGAGTGCTGATAATCCTCAAACGTATAGTGATACACAATTACATCCAGAAAATCTGACTGGTTGGTGTGCTTTGTAGGTTGATGGTTAGTTCTTACTGGTTTAAAAACCTGACCACTATAGAGCCATGATTACTGAGTTTTTCCTTTAGCAATTGAGCTGTGGTTTCAAGAAGGAAGCATTTGGTAAACGTTTGAAACCTGTAAATTGACTTCCGAGATCGAGAAATTTAACGCTCCAAAAATATTTTCTGTGGGGATATCTGAAGTTGCTAACCTACGACGATAAGCCCGAAACGATTTTTTACTCGGAGGACAACATTACCCATGTTATTACCGCTGTAATCGAAAAAGTAATCGAAAATTTTACCTCTGGATTAGACTATATGCCTGCCAACCATGGCGGCCATATGCCAGAAATCCTATTAAAATGCCACAAGCTTATCTTTCGAATAAAGGAAGTTTTATGTCAATTTAAAGAATTGGTCTTTATTTTATTTCAGTTCTGTACCTCTATTAAAAAAGTCATTCATAACTTCTGTGTTCTATTAGATTAGATACTGCTGAAAAGGCAGCAATCTCTTTGTGACATCTGCAGAAGAGGAGCAAAAAAACGAGGATAAAGAGAGAGAAGATGCAAAGTTGTTCGCCTGGCTGCATTCCAAGAAAGAGCTTATAACAATAGCGAGAATGCATTTAATAAAGAATACTGTGATTGAGGGTTATTTTATTTCTTTTTTAACAAACAAGCAAACAGGCGCTTTTTTTCTTTCACTGTATATAATACTGAGGGTTTCTAGAAGTAACAGTTTTAAACAATGAATTAAAAGATTTTAACTTCTAAATTATGCTTGTCGCTTTTTCAAGAGTAAATCACGACTATAAGTTTTTGTTGAATCAATAACATTTACCCACACTCACGTAGGCGTGCATGAAAGTGAGTAAAAACAAAGTCGTTAACATGCATAAGTAAAATATATTCCTCGTAAGCGAGCAGAATTGTAAACAAAATGTCACTCACGCTGCCATCACGAGTTTCCAATAAAAAAATTGATCTCAAGGTAAAAAAATAAAATTTTTCAGCTGCTTTGGGAGAAGCGCTGAGAAAGCATGCTGTCTAATGTACATCTTTAAAAGTTCTATAAATATCTTTAGACAAGTCCAATCGGTAAATTATTAATTGTCAGTTGTTAGTCTCCCACGGGGCTCGTAATCTTGATGGATCTCTTCCCCATCTTGACATGTAACTTCGGGGTAAAAGGCGACACTACTCATTTGGACTAGCAGCATCCCGATACTGGAAGAGACATAGAACATTTGGAATCCGACCAGTGACTTACAAACACAATTAGTACCACGGAAACGCATTGCCTGCAGGAATACGGAATATTCTGATTGTTGATGGGGCCTTTTGAAGAGCAACGTGGTGGCTGTGGTTTAAATCGGGCTATGAAGAAAGTTCCGAAAGGGTGTTAATGAAGAGAAGAGGTTAACATCCAAATAAATATCGTAGTTGCACTTGTAACGGGACCAGGAGTTGGATAGTATCCAATTTTTAAGCAAGTATTAAAGGCCCGGCCCTGCTACTGTGCACTCGTATATTCCATCTAAGACGTATATGCACCTAATTTATATATGTACATATTAGGGCGTGGATGAACGCTTTTTCCTACACTCAGTGATAAGACCACCACCTGGTAATGGCCATATGGCTCGGTACCGATGTTAATCTTGTTACGCTTTGTCAGTTTTATAACAAGTGATGTCGAAACCTTTTAAAATTCATTTTGTTTTTACTCAATAACTACTGATTTATAATAAGGTCCTGTGACAGTCACTTATCTATTGGGATATACTTTGTTTGAAAGTTTCACCCTTTCTTATATTATCTATTTGGTGTAAATTTATAGACTCAGCATATTTCGGTTGAAAAATTAAAACTATATAGATAAAAATCAGGTTAATATCGCGTTCCATCATTTTTTTATTAATATTTTATTTAAATTTTTTTTGTATTCATCCTTAATGCAAATATAGCTATTTACTGTTAACAAGTTTCAAGCTTTTATAAGATTACCTCGTCTTCCTCTAACACGCAGCTTGTATGGAAAGCCCCTTTGATTTATAATTGTTTATATATATATTTTTATAGCATGCTCCGTGTAAATTGCTAATGCCTCCCTACAAGAGTTATACAATTAAAGGCAGTTAAGTTAAACATACGTCACCCTTTATATTTTTCATTTATTCAATTTAAAGAGTCTATCTATTGCTAGGCCACGTTCATTAGTGTGTCGATGCTATTGGAACACTCTTTAATTTAAAATTTGCTTTTTGTACTTTATGCTAGAGTGGATATCGTTTATTTATGTTGCTCAAATTTAACAATGGCCAGCAGTTACGAATACTCGTAAAATTTTAAAAAGTCTTAAGCTGTCAGATGAAACTTTAGAGATCTGATTTATAAAGCAAATGCTTCTTTAAGCTAACACCTGCAAATAAAAAATTTCTTTAAATGCTTTAAGGACTGCTGAAGCAGTTGCTTAATAAACGTAGAAAACTAACTTTAATAATTTTCAGCGGCAATCAATGAAATCTTAAGCTTTCTTTTTTTTTTTTTTTTTTTTTTTTTTTTTTTTTTTTATTTATTTATTTCAAATAACGTTATAAAATTCAATATCAAACTAATTAACTTTAAAGCCCCAGCGCCAATAATGGCATTAAAGAGGCATAAGGCTACTATGTATCTGTATTAAACGTTTTAAATTTCATAACTCATATTAATTACTATTTGCATTATATATAAATTAGAATTATTTAATTACGAAAGAAGTGTTCCTATATTATTAAGTAAATAACGTTTGAGTTCGAATTTAAATATTGAAATCAAAGATATGCTCTGTAGCACTGCAGGAAGATTATTAAATTCATAAGGTCCAGCAAAGCAAATCCGCTGTTTCGATAACTCAAGGCGACATCGAGCTATGCTCAAATTGTGACTCTGTCTTGTGTTTCGATTCGTGACATGAATATTTCTTCTAAAATTAAATGAATAATTACCTAATCCTTTAATAGATTTGAAAACAAAAACGAGCAACTGCATTTTATATAAGCCTCTGATGGGAAGAACTTTTTGAGCAAAATTATGAAAAATATCAATTGTATGGTACCTTATCGGCAGATTGAAAACTATTTTTAAAGCTTTATTCTGTAATGTTTGAAGTGACTTTAGTTTCACAGTATTTTTACATGCATATGCTAAAGGAAGATATGTGAGGTGACTGTGAATCAAACTATTATAAATCATTTTCTTCGTATTGGAATCAAGTTTGTTGCTAAGTTTATATAGTACACCAACAGCTGATGATATCTTAGATTTAATAACATCAATATGCCTATCCCATTGCAGATTATTGGACAAATTTAGTCCTAGGTATTTAACAAACTCAGACTCCAATATTGGAACACCATCAATATGCACTGTCAACTGCAGATCATTCATCAATGTATATGGTTTAAATCGAACAAATTTAGTTTTGCTAGCATTTAACTTTAATTTGTTCAATCTGAGATATTCCCCTAAAATCGCAGCATCATACTCTATTTGAGGCTTTAAGACATGCACATCCTTATAATGATAAAGAAGGCAAATGTCATCAGCAAATAAAAAAAGTTTACCATAAAAATCAACATTTTTTATATCATCAATATAAATTTTGAAAAGAATAGGACCTAGTACACTTCCCTGCGGCACCCCACAATTAACAGGTAACACAGAACTTTGTTTAAGACCAAATTGCACAAACTGTTTACGATTCCTTAAAAAATCTTCCAATAATAAAAGAGAATTATTAGTCACACCAATCATTTTTAATTTTCTTACTAAAATCTTATGATCGACTAAATCAAAAGCTTTCGTCATATCAAAAAATACTCCACCAACACCACTAAGACCAGCATCTAAACCACAACATATATGTTCAATAACGTTGACTATCGCTTCCTCTGTGCCAGAACCCTTTGAGAAGCCAAATTGTCTTTCAAATAATATTTCATTTTTGTTCAAATAATCACATAGCTGATCGAAGATTAGTTTTTCCAAAACCTTGTCTATGACGGATAATATAGATACCGGTCGGAATTTATCAATTGAATTTGGTGCAATACCTTTCGGTATAGGTACAATTTTATGAATCTTTAATTCATTAGGGTATATACCATGATCAAGCATACAATTAAATAATTTAGATAATATGATTGAGATTTCCCTTCTTCTGCAGAGAATCATCTTAGGGCTAATCTTGTCATAGCCTGTAGATTTATTCACTGATAAACTATCCAATATACGTTCCACATCTTCCTTCTGCACCATCCTAAAGTTAAATACAGTTGTCACAGGATACAGTGTATTTAGATCGTTTATGTCATCTGCTATATTGCTTTTTATATCTTTTCGTATATTTTCAATCGAATTACAAAAGTAACTGTTAAATGCTGTTGCCTTCTCCATTTCAGTAGAAAGTAACTCTCCTTTCACTGTCTTTATATCGCCTACAGCTTTATTATCTTTACCTAAAACGTCATTAATAAATCTCCATGTCTTTTTTGCATCACCCACCGATTTTGAAATATTTGTCTTATAATAGTTGTTCATTAAGTTTCTGTTACTTGTCCTTATAATTCTACTAAGCCTTTTTAGGCATTCCGAAACAAATTTGTCCTCTCTGTTCCTTCTTCTAGCTTTTAACAGTCTTTGCTTTATTTGTATAAGTTTTAACAGGTTTTTTGTGATCCATGGAGCAATTTGTGATCGCATATTAACGGTCGTAGTAGTACTAGAAAGACATCGTGTTGCATTTGAAGAAAGAAGATCTATCAGCTGATAGCAAATTTGAGAAGGATCATCTAAATTACCAATCTGATATAAATTTCTATCAAGAATAGTTCCAAATTTTTCGAAATCGAATTTATACCATTCCTTAACAATAATCTCCTTGCGAGATCTCCCAATTTTTAAATCACAGCTAATAATATTGTGATCCGTCAACTGATTTTCAATCGAGAAAACCGAAATGCTTGGCATCAAATTTCCAAAAACACAATCGATAGATTTTCCACTTATTGGTCTTGTTACCATGTTGTGATAAGAACTAAGGCCGTATTCTGAAAAAAGGTCTTGCAAAGCAATGCTATTATTTTCGGTTGACAACAAATCTACATTAAAATCTCCAAGTACAAGACTAGAGCTATTGGAAATACATTGTAACAAGATATCAATTTTGTCATAAAACTGCTGGTATATGCATTTTTGTGATCTATAAAGCGATGTTAAAATTAGAGGCTTATTATTCACTTTGACATTAGAAAGTTCAACAGTTATTGAGTTAAAGAAATCTTCATTACAATTACTTAATACTTTATATTTAAGATTATCTGCTAAATAGATAGAGGTTCCCCCATACCCATCTTCACGACAACTGTGTACAGAACAATATCCTGCAATAGAATACAAATTAGTGGTAGTACTTCTGAACCATGTTTCCTGAAAAGCAATAATGTCAGGAAGTTTATGCATTTGACTTAAAAGCAATTTAAATTTGTTAAATTTTGTTAGAGACGAAACACTTCTCACGTTTACAGAAATTAAATTTAAACAATTATTATTAACTGTAGAAATAAGGTTATTATATGCGTTTATATTAATACAATAGTTATTGTTATACATTTTTTTTTATTAAATTTATAAAAGTACTGCAATTTTTTTAACTATAAACTTTTAAAACAAATCATTTTCAGCTTCAACAATTTGTATGTTGTCATCAACAAAGTCTGTACGAATCCTTCTAGAAGTTGAAGTATTTCCCTGTGCTGACCTTAATAAAATACTGTCAACATCATCCATAGATTTAATAAATATTGCACGTGATGTTTCATCTTTTTTAACAAATATTTTATTTCCTTTTGCATAAATATATTTATATCCCACATTTTTGGCATTTTTTGCATATTCTAATAATTTCATTGACTCCTTGCACAAGTAATCTCTAACAAAAACGGTTTTTAGAGATTCAAAGTTTTTAAGTTTCGGTTTTCCTGCCATGAATTTATCTTTGTATGTTTTCTTCGCAAATTTTACAATAATCGACCTTCTATTAGCAACATTTTTATTTGACTTTTTGTTGTTATGTATAAAATAAGCTTCTTCGATGTTATCAGCAACAATGTTTATACCTATTTTTTCTGCCATTCCAACAACAACATCAACAGCGCTATCAACTTTGGGATCAGCTACAAAACCGTTTATGATACAGTCGTTCTTTACTCTTTCATCATTTAAATATTTTAATGAAGATTTTAAATGGCATAATTCATCACGCAATGTAGCATTTTCTTTCTCCAAATTATCAATTTTTTTCTTATTTTCAGAAACTCCCTTTAATATTTTATCATATTGTGAAGACATAAACTGGATTGTTTTGTTAATTTCATCAAGTTGATCGAGTTGTTTTAGTTTCTCTTTAATTTCTCTTATATCAGTTGAAAACGAGTTCTCACTTATTTGGTTACAATAATGACATATATATTCAAGAGCTGTATTTTTTATAAATTTTTCGTATTCTTTTTTATCAAGCTTTGTACAAAGAGAGTGTAGAGTTTTTGCACATGCATCACATTGAATAGCATCGTCGCTGTCTGTAATTTGCAATTTACAATGTCCACATTTAATTTTGTTTCTGTTTAATCCTAAACGAGTTTCTGGAGGCATTTTTTGTTTTTAATACACAACAAAAACTTTGCTCTTTGCAACAAAACAGTCTTTTATAATAAAATCAGTGTATTTTATATTGAAATTTAAATTATTTAAATTCAATAGCAAGCGCACTCAAATTTTCACGTCTCACTCTCTATAGGTTGCCAGACTTTCTTGCAGTCATTATTATAGCTTTGGGAAAATTCTAATAGTTCTTTTTCCCTTTGGAAAGTTAAATACATTTTTCACTCCAAAGAAATCTATTTTTTCGATTCCATATTCCAACGACAAACGTTTGTAAAGAATAAATTAAAAGCCAACACACCTGAAAACAATTTTCTACGAAAAATCAGCAACAAAATTTAATTTAACCATCAAAAGCTTTTAATTCGAAAACATCTCAAAAGAACATTCACACACATACACATATACATATGTAAATGTCAAAAATTAAATCTTAATGCCACTAAAAATCAAGCAATAAAACTAATGCTTCAGAGATAAAGAAACTTAATATCTACATTTGGCACAGAAAGAAAGAAAGAAAGAAAACAAGAAGAAAAAAAATTTAAACACATTCTCGCACCCACTAAAAGCTATTGCGTGTGTTCCTAGTTGAATTATCCTTGACTCAGGTTAGGTTGATAGATGTGTGTAAGAATGTGTGTTTAGTGTGTATATAAACAAATCTACAATTTAATTTTAGTGTCGTATAAAATGTTTACAATCCCCTCATTTTCCGAACAAAACAGATATAAAAATTTTCCAACTTTTTTATGTGAATGGCAGTGTACTTACTGTAGGTGTATATTTTTGTGTTTCCTTTGTTGTTGTTGTTGCTGTTGTTTGTCATTAAGTCACGCAGTCATAAAAATACCACAGCTTTAAATTTAGCAATGAATTTCTATTTTATATTCTGTACTTTGTTGGATTTTAATGTTTAATGTACATTTACTAATGTGAAATAGTTTCGTATTGAGAAAGCATTTTATGTGAGCGTTAGTGTGTATTTGTGTGTGTGTGTATGTGATAATTTGCTGTTTTGTTTTTTTTTTTTTGTTTTTGGTTAAAACAACCAAATATCTTAAGTAGACAGAATGCGCGTTAAACCACAGCTGTTACGGTTAAGACACCGTCAAATACCATTTCAACATATCTCAATCATTTATATTTACCAATACATACATACATAAGCATGAATATTAAAGCTGTCCTACGTGGCACAGTTTTAAAGTTTAGATTATAATTAAAGATTTTTTGGTTATTCAAAATCATTTGCTTTTAATATTTATTATGTTTTATAAAAGCCCTATAATTAAAACGGAACTTATATTAAAATAAGCCACAAAAGATTTTAATTGAAATCTCTCACTTTATTCAGAATTTTTCTCTTTTTAAAAATACTCTCTTAGTGCAAACTATCACCCCTTTAAAAAAAAGGGTATTGATAAAGGCTTTTTCATGAAACTTTAATTTTTTTTATAATTAGTGTACATAACATATCATTTAGTTTAAGCGAAGTAAGCCACATAAGACATGTTCACGAAATAATTATTTCTTTTGGAAACAAATAACTTTTTAGGAAAAAGCGATTTTCGAGAATTTCATTAAATTGTTAAATTAAAACTAACATAATTTCTAAAATTATTATTTAAGCTATTTTACTATTTTAAAGTAAATTTAGCTCCGCTTAATTTTAGAAATATTTCTACATTTGTTACGAACAGTTATATTTAAACAAGTGTTTGTGTTAATTAAAACAAAAAAATGAAACATTTTTTACATTTTAGGGAAAATTTTAAAATATAAAAAAAAAATATTTAATTAATAAATATCTTTTTTCTCTTTTAAGATCTTTTTTATATATTTTTTCTTCTCAATATTTCGCTTTCCTTTGGAAAGCTTCTTCAGGAAATTATTATTATTACTATTATTATAATATTATATTATTATTATTATTATTATATTATTATTATTATTATTATTATTATTATTATTATTATTATTATTATTATAATTTTTTTGTTTTCAAAAATATAAAAATTTTTTATTAAAGATAAAAAGGATCGTTTGAAAAAAACTATAAAAATTATTTAATTAAGATTTTTCGGGGAAAAACAAATTTTGTGATAATTAATTTTTTTAATCAGTTCAGTTAACGTTTTGCTAGAAAAAATATGTGAAATGTTTTTTTTAAGCACGATAAACGATAACTTGTTACAAAATTTATTGTGTTAATAATCCATTATTTTCCTTTGGTTGTCAGTTTTTGCAACACAATAAACTTTTTTCAAAAATTATTTTATATGAAATAAATAATTTTTTTAATATTTTATTTAAAAAAAAAAGTTAAAGAAAAATATAAATTTTTATTAAATTCTCAATGTCATTTCTTTGTAAAAATATTTTTTTTTTAATTTTTGAAAAACATTTTATATAAAAAAGGACTTTTGTAAAAGACAAGAAATTAAAAATGTTAAATAAATTAATCTGGTGCGAACTAAAGTCACAGAAAAGCTCTATACCTTGCATAGGCCCTCTTTTAACAGTAACTTTTTGGTATTTGTGTTTCAAAGTTTAAGACGCTTTCATTCCTAAATTTATTTTTTGTATTTTCACTTGTTTTTATATTTATATTCAGCTTCATCCTTGAGTCAGTCATATTTAATTTGTGTGAATTGCAGAAGCCTTACAGGGACGTCATATCCTTTTTTTACTTTGTCCACACATAACTGCTTAAAAGATAACTCCATATTTGTCAAAAATTCGGTCTCTATGGGTGCACCTTTTAATTTTTATATTTGTTTTTATAGTGTATACGTGTATAAACATATATCTACTATGGTTGAAAAGTATTATACACTAAGATCGCGTCATATATTACCGAAAATTAAAGTGTATGCCTGTTGTAGTTCAAAAACAAGGCCACATGCACAAATATCGAGCCATTATTGGGTTACCATTTAATTTAAAATATTATGTTTTATATAACTTAGCTGAGCAAGTTTAATTTGTCTTCATCATGATATTTTCCGAAAATCTTTTGGAAACAACAGGAGACTGGAAACAACAGGGATATGTTTTGATCCTTTCAGTATAAAACCTTAAAAATCGAAATTATTTAAAAATAAATTTTACTAAAAAATATCTCCTCTTGTAGAAAAAGTTGGCTCTTGTGAAATGATTTACACTGCTGTGCAAAACTAATTGGAAATAAAATTTCGCTGAGTTTACAAGAAAAAAATATATCATCTCATTAAAAATAATTAAAATTTTTAAAAATAACTTTCAAGAGCCCAATTATATATAACTAATATTTAGAGAATGTTTATAAAAAGTCACATATTGAAAGAATCGACTAAATATAATTAAAAATTTAGTGAATATAAACCTCTTACTGAGGGAGCAATATTTTGAAGAAAATTAGCGAACATCCTTCGTATGTTTAATCAAATACAATTAAAATATAACAAAGCTGATCATAGATCCAGTTAAACGTGTTTACATGCTTTAATGCTCAATCACCAACAATTTGCACAAAAAACGCACACTTGCTGCCAAAAACAAACAGCATTGTCGAGATGAAAGGAGAAGTGAAGAAATGAAATTATTTGTGTTTCATCGTATTTCATTTATTTGTATCAAACTAAAGCAAAAGCAAATTTTATTCTTAAACAAGCCTCAATTAAATTCTGAATTGTTTAAAAGTGTTTTTTTCTTTTTATTTTCTTACAGAATTTTAATTGAATTGTATGACTTTGCATATAAATTTTATAAATTAAGTTGTTAAATGTTGGCACTCACAAAAGCACTTAAGTATTTTAATGTTAACAATAAAATTAATTGTAGGGGTTTCTATTATCTAAGAAAATTCTAGTTAAAATTTTAGCATGAATTCACACGAATAATTTGAAATGTTTTGATGAGAAGAGTGCAAAAAGTGCCAATTTAGAAAATAATTTTTAGGAAATAGCAGCCATATTGTATTAAAAACCGTAACTTATTTCCAGAGAGTAAAACAATTTTCTAAATTTGTTCCTTAAATATCTGGTAACCGTAATATAAAATTGGCTTCTTGCAGTTTTTAATAAAGTGTAATCAAAATTTTTTTACATCTTGTTTTTTAAAGAGAAGTAGCACTTCAGGCCTATTTAGTCACAACAGTGCTACATTCTTAAAAGAAAGGGATAGAGAAGAGATAAGACAGGTGGTGAAAGTAGAAGGATAGTTACATAGCCTTCAAGCTCTTATTTTTGTAGTGAAAACAACCACTCCTTGATTGGTAGGCTAAGTAGCCTACCTACTATCCTACCGGGGAAGCTTTCATTTTTAGACGGCCATTTTATCGGAAATTAACTGTCGTATTAAACAGCACAGAGGCCAGTGAATATGCCTTCATCACTGAGAAGTCCCACCGACAGTCCATTTTTATTTTTTGTAATGAAAACAGCCAAGGTCTTTGTTGGGAATCGAACCTGCAACCCCCAGAATGATAAGCTAGTACACTACCTACTAGCCTTCAGGGGCATCTGAAAGTATGGCTTAAAGTATATAATAATGGAATAGTTTCAGGAAAATATTTACTTCTAACACATCGACAGAAGTTCCCCCCGGGGGCACATGATAGGCTTTTTGGAACCTACTATTCCATTTAGACTGGTGTCTTGCGGGGTAAAAGGGAGCGCAGGCCCCTCAAAGGCTAGTAGGAGTCACCTGGACAATCCACATATTTCCACGGGAATCAGTTGCCCCAGAGTTCACTATTTGTCTCTTGAGACAATTAGCTGTTCTCTGACTGGTTATCGAGGTTGGCCCCTACATGGGAGTATCGTGGTGGTTGTGGTTTCGGACCCTCGTGAGAGTTTTTGGTTTGGATCATTCAAATTAACACAATGAATAGTTCAGGTTCAGTGAGTATGAATGCTGTCATGTTCTTGATAAAAAAGAGCTTCATGCGTTCTGGACCAGGAGTTGGAAAGTCTCCAACTCTTTAGCAAGGAGTTAAGGCTGCAATCTACTTCGAGCTTTTGAAATTGCTACTAGAAGTGACCGGAGGATATACGTATTCGATGGCCTTCTAGGGCGTGGGTGATGTCAAATCATTCAAGTGGTTTGACCACCATCTGATTATGACTATATAGTCGGTGCAGATGTAGATCAGATCACGCACATCGCCAGAAGTCCGATTATTTAAAAATATTTTAAAGCACATTTTTCAGCAAAGCTTCTTTTAGATCGTTATTTATTTGTGGATTGTTCACATAAACCCGGTCTATCAAATGGCCTTCTTAATCCAGCTGCGTTAAATCACAAGAATGTACAGCCCAATATATGTACATCGCCAAAGGGAGAAATTACGTGACCGAAAAATTTCTCATACAATAGCTTAATTGATTGAATGACTATGTGGCTTGTAGCGCATCTTCCAAAAACCGAAGGTCACAGATGTTAACATTAGACAATTTCGGCTACAAAAATTGCTTCTCAGACTTTGGTAGCGCAAAGAATTCACCGGTTATAATATTTTCTTGCTCGTTTCCGAAATAATACAAGCCTTTGTTGCGCCTGATCTCAAACACAATCATTCGGTCACTTTCTTTGGATAAGATGTTTTTTCTATATGCGATAATTTCATTACGAAAGATGATTTTATTATAAAGTGTGTTATTATTACTCATTTTATTAAACAGCCAATTCGTGCAAAATGTTGCACGAAGTGTCTCGAGAGATGCCCTGGCTCATTCTCAACACATTGCTGCTACTATTGCATCATGATGACCATTACGAACAAATTGTTTTGATATATTTTTATCAACTATATCGTGAGCCTCGAATTTAATGATTAAATTACGAACAGTGGTCTCAGAAGGAACCTGATTAAGAGGAAAGATTGCTCAGATTTGACGCAATAATACAGTGAAGTTTTCCACATTGATAGTAAATTTTCACAATTAAAATTTTTTGCTAAAGAGTGTAATGTTCCATATTTAAAAGTTCCCAACTCTTAGCTAAATAAATCTCAAAGAATGACAGCTTAATTCTTAACATTTAATCATTGAACAGACAATTTACTTCCTAACCTCAAACTACCTAAGTCTAAACTTTTTTGCTCTTCAGCTCCTAATTTAATTCCTTTAAAGTACATCAGTATGTAGAGCGTATATATTTATAAAGAATTTATGTTCCATTACCAAGCCATAAATGGTAATTTTTTGAATATTTCTTTAACAGTATTCTATATCCATAACACAAGCCGGCTTGTGGCTGTGTATATTGAATGAGATAAAGCATTTGTTTAACTCATTTTATTTATTGTTAATGGTTTTTATTACAATTTAGAACACAATATTAGAACAAAAAAATTTTAATTAAAAACAAAAAAGCAATTTAGTTTTATACCCACGCACACACACACAAACTCACAAGCTCATGTCTAAATCTCAACCCACATGTACATTTTATTCATTAAGTGATTAACTCACGTTAAATAAATATATGGAAGAGAAAGTTCTTTTTTTCTTTACAAAACACTACTACACCAGGAGCATTGAAACGTATATAAGTGATGAAAAAACAACAACAACAAAACAAACAAAAAGATGTAATATTTTAATAAATTCCACTAAATGAAATGTTGGTGTGAAGTTTATTAAATTTATTTATGACATCAGTAATTAAATACATATCTGTCGGAATTATTGTGCAAATTAACACAAACAAATTGAAGATTTATTCTTAGATTTAAAACTTTTTAGCATGTCTAAACAAATAAAAGAATCCTTTTTTTCGGTTTGAAAACAAAACCCCACGAAATGTATCAATTAAAATTTTTCAAACATTTAGTAAAATTGGGCAAATTTGAGGTTTGAAAGTAAATTGGCTTAAAACGCAATTTTTTTACAATTTCCGTTTTATTAAAACCAATGTAAAGTAAAAATGTAGAACTATTAACAGAAAATGAATTCGAGCAAATGTGCAGCCCTAGCACGTCAGCAGACGTTCGCTTTTTGTACAAAGTTCATTTTGCAACAAAAATTCGGTTATCAATACAGTGCAGAATTTCGCTTTTCAAAGCGTTAAATTTTGGTGGGTTGTTTGCGTAAAACCAAAATAATCCAGTAGCATTAAATCAAAAAAATCAGGTGGCCAATTGAAAACGATAAAAATTTTCATGGGATAACTGGAGGCTTCGCCTTCTGAAACCAAAGGCCACTGATGTCAACATTAGTCAATTGTCAGCACAAAAAATTGATTATCATGAACGGCATTTTCCAGCTAATTTTCGAAAAAAGTGCGGGTTGCTGATGCTGTCTGATAAAAAACCACACCATACGGTCACTTTCTTTCAACGTAATGATTTTGAGAGGCCTGTTTCTGGATTTTGTGAGCTCCACATGCGGCATTTTCGTTCATGACTGCCTAATTAAAAGGCACTAAAAATGATTTTACTAAAAAATCCGTTGTTTTTGTTCACTTTTTCAAGCAGGCAACTAGCAAACATTCGATGCAGATAAAGGTCGGCTGGCTTGAATTGTTGTATGAGTTGCACTTTACAAATGTGAAAAAGAAGGTCTTTTTACAAAAAATTGCGCAAAGCGGCTTAACTGACCCCCAATAGTTGCGAGTGTTGACGAGGTGATGTTTTATGTTAATTCTCAAAACTTTGCTGTACTACGGCCGCTACGCGAGTATTGTGAGCCGCAAATTTAGTGAATAAATTATGTACAGCAGTCTCTGGTAGAGCCTGATTACGAGCAAAATTTTCGAAGTGATAGAGTAAAATTTTCGCCATTTTGATAGTAAATTCGTACAATTTAAAATCTTTGCTTAAGAGTATAACGTTTCATGCTTAATTTGACCACTTTTTGATAAAGAAATGTCCAAGGATAACAGCCCAATTCTTGATATTTTTTTTATAGGCAACTTGGTTCCTATTTTAAAATTTTCCCACCCTTGTTAAAGATATAAAAAAATTTTATATGGTTTAAGTCGGCATAGTTTTCGGTTGACAAAAGGTGTTTACTCACAATTTTTTACCTTAAAGCGTTCACTAGCTTCAAAGTAAACTTAGAGCATACTTTGAAATATGAATTAAAAATATGAAATACGAAATTAGGCCATACATTTCACGGAGCTTTTAATGTGTGGGTCTAATGTAAACTTGGCCGGTTTATTATTTTGTTTTTTTTTGTAATCTTATTTTACTTTCCAGGCACCCATTTAGCAAACAAAAAACTTTAAAATTAATAATGTAACTAAAAGTCACCTCGAAAATTTATTTGTAGAAAAATGCATTTAAAAAAATCGGCTCTTTTAGAACTAGTGATTTGTTGGTTTCTTTTTTTTATATAAAAAAGTCTTATATTTCATTAATATATCTTTTTTTCTATTTTGTGTTTTAAATTTTGTTTCTCTGTTGGTATTAAAAAACTATTGTAGAATAAAATTTAGGTTGAACCCAGTGAGAATCATTTAAGCAGTAGTGAAGTGTACTGGACACTGGTTTTAATATAGTCATACATTGTTCTGGTAAAAAACCTTATAAAACCAGTAACTAATTTAACTTTTAATTTTAGTTAATTTAATTAAATTTTCATAAGATTTGATATTTGTATTACGTCAGGAAGTCTGAACGAAATTTCTTTCTTTAATTATTTAATTTTTTTAAACTATTTTTCTACGAAGAACTGCAGAGTCTACAAAAAATGTTGCTAGTTTTTACCTTCTGAAATTCTACACGCCATTACAGTGAATTTAGGTAAATTTTTAGTTCAGTGTAGGGATGGTTTTAGATCTACAAGTTAAGGTGGTTATATATTATTTATTTTTTAAATAAATGTGTTTTTCCTTCTTTCCATGTTGATGTTGGTGTATGATTAAGAGAAAGCGAGAGGAGTTAAAAAAATTTTTTTATAATACTTGTAAACTTGTATGTTTGTGTGCATGTGGTTTTCTTAGTTGAAGTTGCATAAAATATTATAACTTTGTTTACACATCATAAAGTTGCAGACAAAATCCTGGTTGATGTTACTACTTTTCATATAGAGTCTGTTTTATTGTTAGAAAAACAAAAGTAGCATCAACATAAAATTTGCATTTATAAAACGTTTGTCTTATGCTGCTTTAGTTGCACCCCTTGCAGGTTATTTATCATTTTTCTTGATTTCTTTTGCCAACGCTTTAAAAGAATTTGTAAGCAGGGAGAGGAGAAAAAGTTAGACAACAAAAAATTTGATTTTAACTTGACTGATTTATTCAAGGTTCAAGCACAAGAATCATAATGATGACAAGGAAAAAGTTTTTGATATTTTAGCTTTTAAAAAAGTACAATACAAAAAAACTGATTACTGGGTTTGTTAAAGCGTTAAAAATAAACCACAAGTATGATAAATTGTTAGATAAAAGGTAAGCTAAGATATGTCGTTGTTTTCTTATAGAAATATCTTGGAAAATTATTTTAAGTGGAACCGTACAAATATTTATATTGTTGAAAAATATGTGATTATAAAACCTTTTAATTCACATAACTCAACGTTAAATAAAATCGGAATCATACTGTTTCACATTTCGCTTGTGTACTAGCGAGTAAATCTGCTAAAAAATTCTACAAAATTGCATAATACAAAGTGTTAGTAACTGCATATTTAATAAATAAAATAATTTTGCGATGTATCTCTAAGCCCTCGCATAACAAAGCTATAATACATATATAAATTGCAAATGTAACCGTTGAACTTACAAACCCTCAAACTTGCTCTTAAAGAAGTTATTGTTAAGTGCTGGTAGCAGTGGCAAGTTTAATGTTAAGTTTAAATAAAGACAATGCAATTGTATATTGTTGAAGTAATAAATTTGAAGTGTTATGCATGCAGCATCAATAAGTATTCTTTACATTTGTTTCTATTTTATTTTCCTGTTACTTTCCTTCATTCCATTTCATGTCAGTTTATCTCAGTTCATTTTCAATTTATCTTGATCTGTAGAAAACAAAAACCTCAAAGAAAAAGCAGAAAGTGCTTGAAAAGGAAGTGCTTTAACCTCGATATAAGTGTTATTTGAATTCTATGGTTTCTTTTTGTCAATGAAAACTAAATATTGCTTTTGCTTTCAATCGAGTAAATGTGCTTGTAAAAGCTCTGGCCATGATTAGAACAAAATTATACTCTGTCAGCTTTTATTTGCTGTACATGTTTTCAACTTGACTTTGTCACTGTTTTAATTGAAAGTTCAATAAAACATGCTATTCGAAGAGATATTTTGAAAAAAGTTTAATTTACAGGAGTGAAGTTTTCACATCTTTAAGAAGATAAGAAAGCAATTCTAAATTGTTTAAGCAAAATTTTATTATAAAACAACTTGATATGGAAGCAAAACTTTAAACGTAAATAAAAAACAAAAATAATTAATGCTCTTGATGAATAGACCTTGAGTTCAATAGAAAAGTACTTTAGAAAATGTTTTGTTGCTCTGCTAAATTGTGGAAATTTTGGCAATTAAAATTTATTTTATACTTTTGAAAATCTTAGCCAAGTGAAAGTTTTTAGTTCGGCTAAAGAAAAAAATTATTAACAAAGTTTAGCGCTAATTTTTAAAAGAAACAAAAAAATTGCAGACAAGAGCAGCATTTTTCGAATGGTTTTATCTCTCATCTAATTTGGGTTGTGTACTAGAGTAATGCCATAATCACTTTTTCACTCACATTTATTCGTTTGAAAAAACTCATCATATTGTTGCACGTTGCGTTTGTGTGCTAACGAGTTAGTTTATCATTTATTATTCGCATCCTAAACTGCAAAAATGATTATTTTGTTCATAGAGTGAAACTGTTATTAAAATTTAAATATTAAGCATAATTCTTCACTAAATAAAATCAGTAATGCGCTGGATGATCGAACAGGATTACACATTTGGGCCACTGAACTTTGGCGTTGAATAAAATTAGTCTACATTGATTTTTGCAATCACTCATTGTTAATACAAGTCTATAATGATCTTTCTCTGCAAGAGAGTATATAACCCCCCGGGGGTACATTTATATATCTTGACGGACATATAATAATAGGCTTGCAGGAGTCAACTGGACAACTCGACTTTATTTCTAGAATCAGTACCCCAGAATTCAGTTTTTTGGCTTTTTAGCCTCTAAGCTGTTCTCTGACTGATAATTGAGTTTGGCTCTGCGGGAGCAACGTGGTGGTTGTGGTTTACAATGAACACAATGAAGGGTCTGTGAGCATTTTTGCGGTTGTGTTCTGAAATTTTATTAAGCTTGCATGTGTTCTGGACCGGGAGATAATCCCCAACTCTTCAGCAAGGAGTGAGGGCTTTGGCCTGCTCCGAGCTCTCGGAGTTGCGACCAGAAATGACTGGAGGATAGGAGGGGCATGGGTGGCGCTAAAGTCATCTACAGTTTGATCCATCGTCAGGTTATGGCTTACACGGCTAGGTACTGACGTAAATCTTATCACGCATAACTCAACACTAAATATTATTCAGTAATTAAAACATGTTAATTACTCAGCAAAAAAAAACATAACGTAAAAAATCTTTAAATTGAAAAGTCTGAATTGTCTCTAAGCGATTGAAACATTACTTAAACTTTAAACGTGTTACCCTCGGTTAAAGGTTTTATCATTTTCTTCTGCTCCCCATTTAAAGTTTAAAATTTTACTATTATTTATAATCGTCAAATTAAGCAAACAATTTACCAAATTTTATTTTTTGTTTCTTTAATAATAATTCCATTCTCTTCTTGAGTTGCTAAATTTTTTCTAGGTGTAAAAAATTTTTACTTGGTGTAAAACTAAAAGCCACATATCAAAAATATATTTTAAGTGTTTTATTAAACTCAATATGCAGAAGACATGAATACTTTTTAGAAGAAAGTAAAACAAAAAAGATTTTCATTCGAATGTCGAATAAATGTCGCATCATTCCATTAACTAATATCTAAAGAAGCTATCTAGAGAACAAAGACACTTACACACATATATAAACTCATAACAGCAAAGACCCATAATATAGAAAGGGGTTTTTTATAGCGGTATAAAACTTTAAGTTGTCAGCACTTCTTTAACTAGCGGGAATTTTCTTTATGTTTAGTTTGTTTTGGGTTGTGGGTTCAATTCCCAAAGAATAACTTGATTATTTTTTTACTACAAAAATAAAAACTGACTCTCGTTGGGGCTGTTTAGCGATGAAAGACATGGTCACTGATCGTAGTGCTGTCTTATACGACAGTTGATTTCCTTCTACTTTCACCACCTGTTTCATTTCTTCTCTATCCCCTTCCTAAAGAATGTAGCACGGTACTTGACTAAAAAGGCATTGGTGCCTGAAGTGCTACTTCTCTTTTTAGAAAAAAAAAAAACACAAAAAAGATAAATATCTGGGTTTTTTTTTTGTAGCCACACCTACATCATGATATTATTGACATTTAGTTTTTTGACGTATTGGCAGCTGTGATAATGAATTCAATTACGCACGAAACTCGCATTCAAATAATTAAAATCCACTATGAAAATGTTGGTTCTGTTAAAATTATATTTCGTAAAATTCTTATTGTTTTTTTAACCGATCTTTTTTATTTATTTTAATAAACAAATTTGTTTTTGTCAAATGTTTTGAAACATTTTTTCAATTTGTTAATAATTTTTTGTTTTCAAAAATATAAAAATTTTTTCTGAAGAAGCTTTCCAAAGGAAAGCGAAATATCGTGAAGAAAAAATATACAAAAAAGATCTTAAAAAAGAAAAAAGATATTTATTAAAGATTTCGTAAAATTCATAATATTATCCTTATGATTGCGCTATTAAGAATATGGTTGTTAAATTTGAGTCTACAGGCTCGATACAAAATGTGCGATTACCAATGCACATTTTGTTAAGTAGATCTAAATTTTTGAACAATCGGGGTTATCCAAAACCACCGCATGACGAATTTTGTGTAAGGATTTGACTTTGAAGTCTTACAAGATTCAACTGGTGCAGGAATTGAAACCAAAAGATCATTACATCGCCATAGATTCGCTCAATTCATTCAGGAACAACCGGCTGACTTGTCTGAAAAAATTATATTTCCAGACGAAGCCCAATGTCACTGGTCACCGAAATTGCCGCATTTGGGTCTTTGAAAGTCCTAGAGCGATTATTTAGAAACCTTTGCATGGTACTTTATCTAGTTTGGATGCGTAAATGGGCCATTTTTTTCGAAGATGAGGCTAGAAACTTGGTAACCGTAAATGGTAGCAACTCAATTTTGACTTATTATTGACGACGTGGATATCACTAACAGGTGGTTTCAACACTGTGGTAGTACATGTCACAGAGCCAATGAAACGATCAATTAATTGCAAACCAAATTTCCTGAACGCATAATTTTTTGACAATCAAAGGTTAAGTGGCCAGCTAGATCGTGTGATTTAATACAACTGAATTTTTTTTTTGGGCTACATTAAAGACAGCGATTTCAGCCTTAAAACTCAAAATCCGTCATGTGAATAACGAAATAGAACCGCCATTTTGCCAAAAAGTTTTTACAAACTTTGATGAAATAATCAACATCTGTCAGCACGGTCATGGTGAACATTTGCCAAACATAATTTTTCATTAATAATTACCGAACTGTCCTCTTCCTAATATAATAAAAATTTGATTTTTTTTTGTTTTATTTTGTTTTAAAAAACAAAGTTCTTGTTGAAAACCCTCTACAAGGATGTTAGTGATTATTTTCTTATTTAAGTCGAATAAACGTACACTTTTATCTGTCTGCGAAATAAGCTTTAATGTGTTATTAATAGGTTTTTTTTTTATTTTCCTCATAATGTCTAGGCGATATGTAGGTTAGTCTATATTTAAGGATCCGTAATATAATAAGGTACTATAATACATGTTGAAATAAAATAACAATACACTGTATACCTAGGACTTGAATATGTAGAATGATATCTGAAAACATTGTTGAATGTTAAGTATAATTTAATATAAGTAAAGGGAAATTAGAAGTCGTCTAATGCCATCTATTATGTATGTATAAGTATAAATAGACTTTCCAGAAACCTTTCACAGTTACATGACAACTTATTTAAAAATTATCATAACTTTCTATAGCTTTAGAATAAACTTTGTCTATTCTTGTTTGTTTTTTTATGTAATTATAGAGGGAAAACTGTGAAGGAAGCTGTTCTTTGAATAATAAATAACCTGATCTTAGTTTCATAAGCGAATTTTTTTTTTTTGAGCGACGACGCCCACTTTAATTTGAATGAAAGCGTCATTAGTTAAAATAGACGTCATATTAGGAGTGATGGTAGTCCTCGAGTGCTACATGAGACCCCATCATATCCACAAAAACTGACTGTTTGGTGTGCTTTATGGGCTGGTGGAACCAGTGGTCCATACTTCACTAAAAACATTGCTGGTCAGAATATTAAATGAAATGGTGACTGCTATAAAGCCATGATTACTGATTTAAACGTTCATCAATTGAGGTGCTGGGGCTGAGATATCAACAAGACGGCGGAAGACGCTACACAGCAATTAATTTATAGTTTCACCTATCGAACCCGTATGTACGCCTCCAAGATCGTGAGACTTAAGGCAGCTATATAAAGTTACTAGTATACGCCGAAAAGCCCGAAACGATTAATCATGGACTTCAAATTTCATCGCGTTAAAGCCGATATACGGCAACAAATGTTGAAAGAAGTCATCAAAAATTGGTCCTCCAGATTAAAGTTAGTCAGACCCTGCAATGGCAGTGATATGTCTCAAGTGATATGTAAATTATAATGCCAGAAGAATAAAGTATTTTTAAAGTCTTATACTTCTATAAGAAAACACCATTTATATCATACATATTTAATGAATTTTTACTTTGCTTATTTTGCGGTAATAATGTTATAAAATAGAAGAGATATCTTCTCATTTATAGCGAATGCATTTCGAGAGATGTGCATGAAGAATAAAAGTCAAACTGTTTTTTTTTTTTTTATTCGTAAGTATTGGCTTGACAAATATTTGCGGTTTGATGGAAAGGAAACCAGTTTTTGTCTTAGAATGTACTTTTCACTATAAAACTCTGTCCCTTGACTTTTGTCTAAAGCAAAATGTATATTTGTGATAACAGGCGTTTGCAAAAAGAAGTGTTAAGTTAATTGAAAAATTTTAAACCTTTAAAGAACAATGTGACTACAATAGTTCTATAATTTTATATAAAGGATATTTTTTTAAGATCAACAAAACTAACAAAGAAATTAATTGTAAAATGAGGTGTTATATGAGGCTCATCGGCATTTATGATAAGAATTCTTTCAAATCATCATGAGTAGTTAAATAATGTTGCCCAATTTTCCAGATTTACTTTCAACTTTTTAATTAATCGCATTCTAGGGTTAACGGATTAATTGTCAAGCAATTTTATCGCAAGTACTTTGAAACTCATGCACAAGACACCAAACAGATCCCCATAACATCCATATAAATTGTAAGCTTTACGAGTTAGTGTCATCATGCTATCATTATCGCATTGATACAGTTGCAATAAAGTTACCGTAACCATAAACCTTCTAAAATCAAAAAAATTATATGATGAAATTGGCTCCACAGTGCATCTCTCAATTATATCGTATGTTAGTGGCATCTGCAACAATTCATGCCTTAGAGACTTAAATTGTCGTGTTATTCCCGACAGATAGCCCAACATAAAAAACACGAGTGACCGAGAGTTCGTTCGATAGTTTATCGTTTCGTAAGTTTTATCGGGCTTAAAAAAAACACTGATAGCTTCAAAGGTACAATGCCTAGAACTTTAAAAAGCATTGTGTGGACTTTTAGCTCGAGTCTTAATGCAGAATGCTTGTGCTTTTATCTATTGTCCTTAATTACATGCTATTTCTGGTACTTCTAATCTTAGTATATTACTGAGTGTCTTACGGAAAAACTGAGAGAATTAGTCTTGCCAACAAACGCCGATGTGGTCACGAGTAGAATTTAGCACAGCTGATATGTACTGCAAGTATAAGGTCAAGTAAAAAGATTTCTATTCCAAATTATTTAAATTTTTACAGAAATTTTTTAATTTCTGCCTCATTATTTTAAACTGTTTTTTATTTATTTTTTAATGCACCCTATTTAAATTTTCTTATTTTTATCTGTTTTTTTTATATTTTAAGTTTCTTTGGTTAAAAAAGAAATAGTCAACTTCTTGTTTAGTAAAGAAAATGCGTTACCATTTCCGTAAAAGATAACGGAAATGTGAAATGCGGTTGTAAACTTTGGCGAATCAGAAGAAAAGTAATTTTATACAAATTAAATATGTATGTGCAGTTTTTAATATGCGAGTGTTTGTTTAAATAAAGTTCAGACTTTACGATGCTTAACGTTTTTATGTATGTCTCTTCAAATCTGCATGCAACATTCTTTCACACCAGATGAATTTATAAGTCAACATGCTTTTCATTATGGCCCTTGAACTTAAATACTTAATGTGGCTGCGGATGAGTGTGTGTGTTAGTGTGTATGTGTAAGTGTATATAAATAATTCAGGAAATATGTGACTTTATAGCGGTAAAAGGAAATGGCATTTGTTGATTTCTCTATATTTTATGCTTAGTGTATTTACTTAAATGTTTAGATCCTCTCTCTCTCTCTCCACTTCTCTTGCTTTTGATTTTCTTGGGTTTATGTCATTATTGTCAAAATATTAAAAATTAAGTTGAAAGAAGATAAACAAAGTGTTAAACTAAGTCATGATAGGATTGAACAATTTCCTTATAACAATTTCATTTTCATTGTGATAAAGATAGTAAAGTGAAAGAGGTTTTGCTCAAAAAGAAATTTATAAGCAAAAAGAAATGAAGTGGAGGAAGGAGTGTGTTTGCAAAAATAGAATTTTAAATGATTAAATTTCAAATTCCACACAAGCAAATGTTTAAAAGCAGGATTAGTTTTCTATGCAAACAAAAGCTTTTGTAAATCCTTTGTTAAAGGATTTTCATTAATTATTTTTATATAAGTTTCAAGGTAAGTCTAAGAGCCTGCGATGAAGATTAAACAAGTAGCTTCCTGCAATTAGAAAAATTTTTGGGTTTTAGACTTTATTTGAAAAACAAATTATTTTTATTTTAAGCATGAATAACAATTTTAAAAATTTAAAAAAAAATTATTTTAAATATATATGTTCCCAGGATAAGTGAAAAATTTTACAGATTTAAATTATAACTAATTTTTTGTGTAAAAATATATTTTTACAATGGAAAAAAGAAAATATAAGTATTTTTAAAATTAAAAAAAAAAACAATGTTTCATGTCATCGCAAAATTTTAAATCAGAAATCGATTAATATTTTAACAGTAAATATCAAATGAAATAGAAATATATTTTGATATGTGCTTGGCTTTTCCGACGGGGTTAATTTCAATTTTATTTGGGTACTTCTTCTTCAGTGTTCTTTCCGTACGGAAAGAACACTGAAACAGCCGAAACCGGTTTGTTCACAAACCAAATTTGACGAGGGTCGACGGAAAACCGTACCCAAATAAAATTGAAATATATTTTATTGTTTTACTGATTAAAGTTGGTGTTAGAAAATAAATTAAGTACGTTTTTTCTCCAACATCAGTTTTAATAACATTAATGAAAAGCAGAAGTATGAAAATTAATAATAAAATATTATTTCGAGCAAATGTCTACCTTCATCACATTGGCAGAGGGGACCCTCTTTTCACAAAATTTTAAAGTACATTTTGCAAAAAAGCTTCGCTCATCTTGTCAATGCAGAGCCGAATCTTATTTTTCAAAACGACAATTGTGGGTAATTTATATAAGCTCGGTCTTTCAATAAGAAAATAGCATAGCGGAATTAAATTACAAGAACGAGGCGGCCAATTGCCATCGTCAATTTGAGAAATTACGACAAGATGCTATCGTAGCAGTTTTCGTTTGACGCATCATCTTTTAGTTTGTCCTTTTTTTTTGGTTAAGAGAAGTAGTACTTCAGGTAACAATACCTATTTAGTTACAACCGTGCTACATTCTTTAGAAAAGGGAAGGATAGTTCTCGGAAATGAATGTTGGAATTCGAACGCACAATCTCCAGACTGATAAGCCTACAGGGGCACTTGTACTTCAATACTTTTGGATATCTGCTCACCAAGGGTTCACGTTAATTCACAGTTAAAACTAAAGTTAATATTTTTTAGTAGTTAATTATAAAACACTAGGTCAATTTAATAAAAAATCTTTAAAAAACTTTTATTTTTTATTATTTTTTCGATATTTCGCCACACCGTTGGTTGGCATCAACAGGAAAACAAAAATAATGAACAAACAAATTGAAAAAAATTTTTTGATTAACAAATTCAAAATAATCAAAAAATTTTTTCAAAAAACAAAACAAACAAAAACAATAAAAAAACGACAAATTGAAAAATTTTTTGTTCGTTCATTATTTTTGTTTTCCTGATGATGCCAACCAACGGTGTGCCGAAATATCGAAAAAATAATAAAAAATAAAAGTTTTTTAAAAATTTTTTATTAAATTGACCTAGTGCTTTATAATTAACTACTAAAAAATATTAAAAAGGTCAAAAAACTACAACTATTGTACTAAAGTTAATATTTAAAAATATAAAAAAAATGTATTTTGTTTAAGTCAAATAATTTTGAAAATGTTTGCGATTGCTTTCGATGAAGCACATTATGGCCGTCAACATTTAAACTTTCTTTTGGAAATTGCTGGCCGTATATCATAAAGACGCTAATGATATTCGACCCTACGACATTTAATCCAGTAAACTTTAGTAGCCCCACAAGAAATAATCGAAAGGTGTTATATTGCTGTGAACACTTCGTGAAATCAGCTTAAAGCCAAGTTTTGTCTTCAATAAGTCTTTAGTTGCGGTTTATGTATGCCATATAGCGCTATTTTGTTGAAAACATACCATTGAAAAAGGTACGTTTGTAAACTCTATTGAATTTTATTAGTGAAGAAGTAGGGTGCAACGAGTACTTTAGTGTACAACCTTCATTAAGTGGTGCATTTAGCTTAATGTAGTGTAGTTCGTAGGGTGTACTGTGGGTTGATTTCAGTCTGTAATGGAATTTTGTTCATTAAAAATTCTTTTTCGTTTAAAATAAACCTTATCGCTAGACAATTGATTTATGCCTCAATTAATGACTGATTTCCAGCTTCAATCTGTATAATTTGTTAACGTTGTTCAAGCTTCAATTTAAAAATTTTTTAGAGCATAAATTTCAAAAAGTTAAGTGTTTCGTAACTGAATATGGTCGTTAAATAAGTCGGAATATTCTTGAAAAATTTATTATATTATTTTTTTCTATGACTTTTATTTATAGTAATTATGGTCAATATAGTTCTTTTATATATTTGCAATTTAACTAGCAACCTCTTAATTAATATTCCCTCCCTCAGAAAAACATAAAAAGAATTGTAACTGAGTAAAATGTAAGTGAGTTATTATAAAACAGTTTCAAAAGGATACCTATTAAATAAAAAATTTTTTATTGGATAAAAATCCTTTTTTCCAACAAACACTATAAAGGCGAAATAATCACCATAAAATTCTGCTTTTAAAGGCTTAACATTTTATCTATTACAACATATATGAAAATTGTAAAGGATGTGTTTGTTAATGAATAAAATTAAGTCCCGTGATCTTTATATTTTTATTGAAACTTTAAAATTTATTACTGATTTTTAATGTTATTGTTATTATTGTTGAACACCTTCTTTAGCAATCATGATTTTAATTGCTGACCAAGATACGTCGTAAAAATGCCATACACACGTAAAAATATTTTAACAGCCACTATAATTGTCTGTCGAAATGATTTTATTTTTTTTAATAATAATGGATTTTTATATATATGCCAGTGGATGTAGGTGAATTATGTCAGTTTGGCATGTTTTTTTTTGAGGTTTAAATTAAGGAATTAAATTATAATTTCAATCATTTATATTAAACAATTTTCAGAATGAAACCGTTTTGATAAAACCAAAGTTTTTTTCCTCCATTTACTTAAAATTAATTTTGTTCGCATGAAATTTATTATTATATCCGTTACGTTTTATAATAAATATTTATGTATTTTTACCATTTTTTTATTTTATATAAATTTTTAATTTTTGAACTTTAAATCTGAGTGAAGAGTGTGAGATTAAAAAATTATTTAAGAATTTTAATATTATATAGTTATACTTTTTCACCTTAATCAATTGGTCGTGACATAAGTTCTTTAAAAAAAAGTCCCTTTAACGTGTCGACTAATATTTAAGTCTGTTTTATCGTGTTGATAAAACTACTGATCTCTTTCAATCTCCTTTGTATTGAAAAATATTTAGCAATAGTTTTTATATATATATATATATATATATATATATATGAAAAAACTATATATATATATATATATATGAAAAAACTATTGCTAAATATTTTTCAATACAAAGGAGATTGGAAGAGATCAGTAGTTTTATCAACACGATAAAACAGACTTAAATATTAGTCGACACGTTAAAGGGACTTTTTTTTAAAGAACTTATGTCACGACCATAGTCGACTATATTAAGGAGGGAAGTAGAACTATTATAGCGCTGTAGCGCTGAATTATACTTTCAAAATTTATGTTCATTTTATGATAAAACAAAAAAAGAAAGTAACAACTTAAAAAGATATATGTGGCAGTAGCGGCTGAGTTGGTTTAAAGTAAACAGAAAAATAGATTGTAAGTTCGAGCCCCAACCGCAACCACAATATAATCTGATCTGATAAATGATTATAATTTATAATAGCGCTGGCTTAGTAGAAAAGACAGCTTTCAATCAAAAGTATAAGTAAAGCCACAGACTGAAAATAGAATAAATACCACAGCGGAGTACAAATGAGATTTTACTTGCAGGGACTTGCAATCAAACAAATTCCTTAAAACTGGATGCACCATCTTTTAAATGTCATATACAAATTTTTTTTAATATTATTATCATATTATCTATGTTGCCATCGATAATGAAAACATGCGAATATTTCGCCTCTGCCCAAGGCAAATGGCGAATACCGGCCAATTGCCATTCTTTGTTTTCTATCAAAAGCTTTTAAAAAATTTTTGTATCAGTAAATGTTGTCATGCATTAACGGTAATACATAGCTATAGTGTTATAAATAGCTATAGTACTCCTCTTGCAGAAGTGATTGCGAATATAGGGCAGGAGTAGGAAAGTGGGAACTTATTTTTACGGATACGTGTTGCTTAAGTTTTAAAAGAAAATAATTAAGTAATAAAGTAAACAACTGGGTATGCTATATACTAACTGCGTAGTTTTGTAAGAAAATTTATACACATAAGACAACAACAATTTTCTAGTTATAAACGGCGTAGAAATCTTATACACTCAAGACTACAACAACAATCTTAAAATATCAACATAAAAACGAAAACAAAAATATACACAGACCAACAGGCGCCGATACATTGAATGAATAATATAACAACAACAAAATGTGATATAAAGGAAGTAAAAAATTCTTGACTTTTCTAGACTTCTAGCGGACAAATATAAAAGACCGCATCGGATTGGTTAGTTAGTTAGTTAAAACATAAACGTCGTGAAGTATAGATTTGCATCTTTAGTAAATTGTTCTGTAGCGCCAACGTACAAATCTTACTTTGTGTGTAGTTAAAGTAAATAAACTTGTAATTAATTTGAATACCCTAAAATCTGGTGTTATTTATTTTACAATATAGAACTCAGTAACAAACAACTCTAGATCATATGCCAGAATCAATCTTTCGATTGAAGTAAACTTTATTTAAATTTAAAAAAATCAACTTTGTTTTATTCCATTTTAAAGTTCTACCCCTCTTTCAAAAAAACAGTCGTTATTAATTCTTAAGCAATTATATATACCGAAAGAAAGAATATTATTGTATTTAAAATTTTGGAAAATTGCTTTTACTTTTAAGTGACAATAGAAAATCAGAAACAAGGCTGTTTATAAAAATTAACTCAACAATTTTTTTAAAGTGTAATAGAATTCATGATTTTAACAAACACACTTAATGAGAGTTAAATTAAAATATTCATATATTGATGAATTCACTTTCCAATTAAGCCCTGCGTACTTAATTTAAGAATAACTGCAATTTACCAGCAATTTTTAAAAGTTACATAATTTACCTCAAATAAAGAAATTAAATTTCAGATTCTGGTTTTTTATTGACAATAAAAATTTATGTTTTTTTATAGATTTTTCTGTTATTTTTCACTTTGCTTTCAATTTGTACCTTTTTATTTATTCAATGGCTGTTGAGATTATATTTTTACATTTGAAATAAAATTTCAAAACAATTCTTTAAATATTGAACGAAGGGAATGTTAGAAAACAAATGGTTTACAGTTGTAATTTTCACTTTTGAAAGTTAAATAGAAAACCAATCAATACCAGCAATAAACACAATTGCCGCAGGGAAGTGTTGGGCGAAACAAGTGGAATGTTATGGTTGCAATACAAATACACATTTTGGCAAAATAAAATTTAAAATTCATGGAAATTTGTTTGTTGTTAAAATTAAATAAATATTAGACCTTTTTGTTAAATAAGCTGCCGATTTAATTCAATTCAATTCAGTTCCATTCAATAACATTTTTAGTGAAGATTTTTAAGCTTTTTGTTTTCCAATTTGTTTTTGTTGCTGTTTTTGTTGTTATAATTTTGTTAATTCTGTGATATTTTGTTGTTATAAAAATAAAATGTAATTGGTTTTTGATTAATTGATAACAAATTAAAAAAAAAAGAAATACAGCATGAAAGTGAATTTGTGAATTTGTACCTTTCGTCAGCATCCGTAAAGTTATTTTGAAACGGAATTTTCCTGCCTTAAAGTTTTGTAAGATAAATTGAGTTTTGAGAAAAATGGAAAACTGTAAAATTATTTACAGTGAAAATTGTTTTTCTGAACAAAATTACTTTATCTGCTTACTTAATGCAAAAAGGTACTTTTCGTCAGAATATTCAATATTTGTAAAATGCCCTTTTTAGATAAAATGTACGTACTTTTAAAAAACGTCTCTTTTGCGAAGAAATTGTTTCAAGGAAATATGTTTCTCTTTAAATATGTCGCACTTTGAAAAAAAACACTCTGCAATAGAAATGTAAAATTTTGTCATTAAAAACACTCTGCGAGTAAAGTCACTTGTGTTTGAATGAATTGTTTGTGTGTTTTGCGAATTATTTAACGTGCTCTTAGAGTTATACAGCCGGTCAATCCAATAACAAAATCTGCATCAGGAAATATGTCCAGATTGTCTATTTCGAATTGAATGATTTAACTTTTTGCCAACGCATGCCGACAGTAGGCAATAACATTGTAAAACTGGATCAGGGTAATCCATTAAGGCTTTCCAAGTAAAACTATGATTAAGAAAATGAATGTAAGTGACTAAGAGAAAAACCACAAGAAAATATGTTGTAAGTATTACCTTGTTCTCAGATTGTTGAAGCAGATACTAATTAGTCAATTCCTCGATCTTTTCATTAATTGACGTTATCCAAAATCACCATGTGTAAAGAGTATACTTTGAAGCCTTACAAGGTTAAACTGGTGCAGGAATTGAAACCAACCGGCAACTCTAATCGCGGTAGATTCGATCAATTCATTCAGGAATAACCGGCTGCTGTTTCTGAAAAAATATTTTTTTCAAACGAAGCCCATTTTCCCTTATCAGGTTAACAAGCAAAATTGCCGTATTTGGGCTTCTTAAAATCCTAGAGCGATAATTGAGAGGCCTTTGCATGCTCAACGTGGCATTGTATGGTGCGCCATGTGGTCTGGAGGCGTGATTGGGCCGTTTTTTTCGAACATGAGGCTGGAAATGCGGTACAGTCAATGGGTTACGCTATCGCCAAATGCTAATAACACAGTTTTGGCCTTTTATTGACGATGTGGGTTTCACTGACATGTGGTTTCAAATGAGCCGTACCACATGTCATACAGCCAATGAAGTGATCAATTTATTGCAAAACAAATTTCCTGAACGCATGATTTCTCGACAATCAGCAGTTAACACTGCTGGATTATTTTTCGTGGGGCTCTATTAAGGACAGAGTCTATCCGGAGCTAATCGAATTGATTTCAGCCTTAAAACTAAAAATCCGAGATGTGATTAAGGAAATGTGATGAAAAACTTTACTGAAAGAATCTACATCTGTCAGCCTTATTTTTCATTCATAATTCCCGAACTTTTCGCTTCGTTATACAATAGAAATTTGAATCATCTTAATTTAAATTTTTTTGTTTTACTTTGTCTTAGGAAAAAAACCTTCTTGTTGAAAAACGATTTAAAATATGTATAGCAGTAAATGGTACTTTTTGATGAATTTAAGGACTTTTCTTTGTAGACACATTTTTTAAGAGTAATTTTGAAAAACTGAAAAGTTTTTACATAATTTTCACAAAAAGCTTCAGTGGAAAATTTATATTCCTTTAACATTTTAAAGGTGTTGCAAAATGCTTTTCAATCAAAGTTAATAAAATCCCTCCTGCTTGTTGAATCCATTTAATAATAAAATTCAATCTTACTGACTGTTTGACAGTAACAACCTTAGAATGAAATGCATTCTAATCCCCAGTATAAATATTAATTAAACAACTTGTCTGTTAATAATCCTTTAGTCTATTCACAAAAGTTCAATTGAATTTACAGTTGCTTGCAGTTGGTTTCAAGTACTTACTGCTGTCATCCTCGACCAAATTACAATTTGCATTGGTTTTTCTATTAAAAATTTATTTCAATTTAGTTTGCAACAGCTGGTTGGATTTTTTTTGTTTTTAATTTTTGTAGTTGTAAAAAAATTAATATTTTACCTTCGGGCGAAGCGTAGTTCTATTTGTAGATTTTTATGCAACAAAAATGATTTATTTATTGGTTTAAAATAAAATTTTTCAGCTTCTGGTTTAGTTTTGCATTTAATATATATTTTAAAGCAATTGTGAAGATTTATTTATTTTAATAGTTGTGTGGAAAATGCGACCATTTTTAGATAATATAATAATAACAATAAAAATAAAATGCTTTTGTCGATCATGCATCAAATAATCTTCTACTTACTGGTAATAAATAGTGGGAAGAGAGAAAATAGAGAACTTATTAAGTGTCAAGTACAATAAAAAAATTGCTGGCATTTGCAATCAAAAGAACTCCTTTTTACGTTACAGCCTGGTTAATATTCCATTGTCCATTAACCCCAACAAAAAGCCAAGTTTTTTATTTTAATATAAAAAGAGGCTGATCTCCCAGAAATGTATTCATATTGATGAATTTTCATTCTTCTCAATTGTTGGAATATTTTATCGAAATCAGAGCAGTAAAAATGTTCAATGATTTTCTCCAACATTTGAGATCGCCTTTGGGCAACAACGTGGCGATTATTGTCTTCCAAACATAAATAGGGCTTATCGACGAAGACTAGCGATACCCCTCAGAAAATAGTCTATCGACGGTAACAGTCAGTTTTTACCACTGTAATAACTCTACTCCACACACTCCAAATTTGGCGGTTTTGTTCAGTGACATATATATTCAAACAAAAGTGGGCTTCATTACTAATCAAAATTCGCTTATGAAATAATAAAATATAATAAAATTAAAATTTAAATTTTATACCTCTATAAAAATCGCCCGATATAAAAAACTATGTAATAAAACAATATAGAATTTACACAATATTGAAGAAAGTTTCATCTTTCTAGAGTTCACAGTATTTGTGTTATAATTTTTTCTATTGGTGTTATAACTTCTTTCTGGTTAATAGTTAAGTGATGCACTCATCAGTTCCTGTTATTAGTAAATTCATATCTAAAATATGAAAGTTTTCCATTAATATGGTAAAGACAAAAAATTTGTGCTCTATCGCACAATCAGAATCCGTTATCGTAACGACCTATTTATATGATAGATATCTGTAGAAACTTATTGGAAATTGTTTGTAATAGATTTTAGGAGTATATGGATTTAACACTAGATGCATACAAAGTAAGTGATTAGATTTACATCTGCGCCTGGTAATGAAGCCTTAATCAGATGGTGAATTAAACCACTGCATAATTTGGAACGTCATGCTTGTCCTAGGAAGCCGAAGCTATAATTCTATGCAACAGAACTTTCCTCTTTGCAATTCGATGATTCCAAAGCAGGGCTGCAAATCATCACTCCTTGTTTAAGAGTTGGAGACTTTCCAACTCCTGACCAGAACACATGTCACTGGACTGGATCATTCACTTAGCGTGTCATTAACAGTGAGATGATCCTGGCCACCATAATAACCATTATACTGTTATGGAGTCGCGAAACCACAACCACCACGGTACTCCCATATAGGGGCCAACCTCAATAATCAGCCAGAGAACTATTAAATGTCTAAAGAGACAAATAATGAACTCTGTGGGTCACTGATTCCCGTGGAAATAACGTGGAGTTTCCAGTTGTACCCCTGCTGACTTCAGGGGACTGGGCTCTCTTTTTCCCCCAGTTGCACTGTGTCTAGATAGTAGAAGTTCTATAAAGACCATATTTATATGCCCCCGGGGGTATGCATACAAAGTGGTAGCAGACATTGGGAAAAAAACAATTGAAGGCAATCGTTGGGGGCAAAGGCTTCAAAGAGTATTATGTGCATGTTTAATGCAGCCATCTGGGAGAATAATGTAAATGCCCTGCTACAGCTAAATACTTCAAAGTACCTTATGGCGATTATAAAGGATTATTTTCTCATGTATGAAACCGATAAAGGAATGAAGAAACAGAAAATAACAAGGGGAGTACTTTAGGATTCAGTATTCAGACCAGTATTATGGATTCAGTATTCAGAGCAGTATTATGGGGTTTGGGGATTAAATCTTCCGAGCAGAGTAAAACTTGTCGGTGCTGAAGGTGATATAGCGTTTGTGATTGTAGCGAAAACTCTCGATGAAGCTAAGTTAGTTACAGAGAGTAGTATTCATGGCTTTGAAAAATAGATTTTCCCTACCTGAGCATAAAACAGAGGCTGCATCAATTACCACATGTAAAGTTGTGGAGTACATGAAGCATCAAACGAACTATCAATACTATTAATAACGCTAAAATATTATATATTTCACCCAAATTGTACGCAAAAAATGCTATACCCTTCTACAAGATTCGCCAAGGCTGATTGTTGCGATTTAATATATTTTTATTTATTCTTATCTCTCATTGCTTTCGTCCTACAAAAACAATAAATAATTCTACAGTTGTTTTCTTTATACTACTAGAAATTAAACAAAAACTTACAAAACAATAGCAATAACAATAAAAATGAATTTAATTTATGACCATATCCTAAATTTAGACAAACTTCTTTTCAGTAAGACGAAAGGATAAAGAAACAATAAATGATAAAAAATCACGAATTTGACACATTTGTGGTTAATAAAAATAAATTTTATTAGTAGTTATCACACAATATAACTTGCGAAGAACATTTACAACAGAATGTTTTTCTTATATTCAAACATTTACAATAAAACTTTGTTAAAACAAAAAGAAATTAATTCGCCATTTTCTTATTTTTATTTATTACTTAGATACATTAAGAAAACATAAATATACGGCAAATATATGTTTTAAAAACGAGGGCGAACTTGTAAGTTTTGCAATTATATTAAACTTTTCCTTTTTTGAAATCTTTTAAATTTTTAGTTTAAAAAGCAAAAATATTTCTAATTTCTAATAGACACACCTTTTAATAACATTGAGAAAAGTATTTTGTTTTACAAACTTAATGTACTTTTAAATTACATGTACATACATATACACACATAATAAATAAGAACGACGTATTTACGTTTGTATGAAAACAACTTTGACAAAATTATGTTGACTAGTTCAAGTAAAAGTTAATTCATAACACAGAATTATTTAACATGCAAAGGATAGCTGCAAATGTAATAAAGTTGACATTCACATGAATATATATGAATATGTATATATATATATATATATATATATATATATATATATATATATATATATATATATATATATATATATATATGTATGTATGTGTGTATGTGTGTGTGTGTGTTTAAATATACTTTGTCGTTAGGAATAGAAAACTTAATTAACACACAATTATAAAGAAACCTGTCTAGACATACAAATATTTATTGCCTTTATAAATTTATATTTAAGGGTATTTTTTATGGAGGTATAGAAACGGAATAATACAAACGTGAACTTATTAAATGGACTTGAAATTTACTTTATACAAAAGATAATCTTCTGGCATTATAATTTAAATATGACTTCTAAAATATGGCCACCTCAGTTAGCTGGGACGTAGTATAATCTAGAGATTCAATATTCGATTTTCTATTTTTCAACATTTGTCTTGTTCTCTAAGCTACTTCATATGTCGCCACAGAAAATAGTCTAGCGGCGTTAAATCTTGGAAGCCTATTAACAGGTCCAAAACGTAAAGCTATACGGCTACCAAACATTTTCTTTGGTAAAGCAATTGTGGCATGAGCTGTGTATTATGTTGCACCTTCTTGTATTAATTAAACCTATGGCATATCATGGTTGTGTCATAGTTCTGTAGTGTAAAGTTCTGACCAGCATCGTTTTTAAAAAAGGATCCATCCAAGGATTCCACCTGCCCATAAAACACACAAAACAGTCAGTTTTTCTCAAGATCCACTTGGGGAATATCGTCACTCTAAATGCGGTAGTTTTGTTTAAAGTCGTATAAATTTTAAAAATTTTGAAACTTTGTTCAGGCCTCAGTCTATTGATGTTGAAATGCCAAATCGAACTAATCATAAATCGTTTGACAGCTTACAAAATGACGGCCTACCCGGCTGTTTACCTCTATAAAAAGCACTCGACGTGAACTATATAAAAGTGTCTGTGTATATTCTTTATTCCTAATGTTTTAAGTATAAAAAGAAATTTGCCAGCCTACAGAATTTTTCATTAAATCATAGGAAACTTATATTTAATTTTTAAAACATATTTCAGAAAACTAAAAACGTAAATCATTTTTAATTTTGCATTTTTTATACGAGGTCTATTATTTTGTATTTAATTTTTATTTTCTTCATTTGTTGGAATAAATTTTCTGCTTGATGCTTTTAATAATGAAGACAATTTTTTTTACTGATCTTGTTTAAGCAGCCTTGGTCGTTGCAGAGATTTATTAAAGCTTAAGTAGGCTTCTAATAAATAGCTCGCTATTAATTTGAAAAGCTTTCGTTTGAGAGAAGAGTTTGGCAAGGAAGAGAATAAGATAACAGATAAAAAGCTTAAACTACAAAGGACACAATCTCTAATGAATACAAATATCGAAAAAGGGATTAAGGACTTCTAAAGCATAAAAATATGCGAAATCAGAATGCACAGATACGCATGTTAAAGCCAATCGCATATGATTGAAACTATACGAGAAGCAAACTACTACTCCTTATGAAATATTCAAACTCTTCCAAGTCTATGGCAGACCTATCCGAAATTTTCTTGGACTTTATGTGTTTCGGCATTTATTCGCTAACACGTATTAAAAAAATGTTTAGGCCAGAAATTAAAAAACAAAATTCGTATTCAGTTTAAGCCAAAATAAACGGTTAATCTAAAGCAATTTAATATGGCTTGAGATAACAGTTTTTAAATTGCATAATAATTTTTTTATATAAAATATCACTTTAAATCACCCTTCAAATTTTCACTCCTTAACTAAAAACTCAAGTACTTTCACATTCATATTTAATCATTTCGTTTGATGCTACAGCACATTCATAAAGGTGCATTAACAAATATATGTGCATGCATTAATATTAATAACACAATAGCAACTGTGTACAGAACGTGGCATGTGTGAGTGTTTATACGAAGGATGTTTTTGTATACTTAGATGAATTTGCACTACCATGTAATTGGTGAACAAGTAGATGCAATTAGAACACAACTTCAATGCAATAAACTAAAGTTAAACTTTTTAAAAAAATAAATATAAAATGAAAAAAAACAGCCAACGACTGATCAAAGCCACAACAAAACAACTCACATACAACAAAATTTTTTCTAATAAAAAAAATTTTTAGAATTTTAAAAAGTCAAAATGTTTTCGTCAACCAGTTTTTATATGAAAAATTGCTTTAATTAAACGAATTTTGCTTTAGTAAAATAATTTTTTACATTAATGACATATTTTTAAGACCACCATTATGCTCGCGCTCCTTTTACCAGTTCTTCCTTAAAGCGCTATTTAAAAATATTGAATTTGAAGGCATTTTTTTTTTGTAAATTTTTTCATGGATGTGAAGTCCATTTTTTGGGGAATTTTGTAGGAATTAATTTAATAAATTAATTTAATTCTGAATGAAAGACTTACAAAACAGGTGTCAAAGGTCCCTTGAAAATTTAAGCCCCCCAATTTTTCTTATTCTGCTCCACTCGGCAAAAAAGTGCATGCAACATATTACACCGTGTAAGTTTAACTTTCCATTTAGTTTGTAAACATACTGGTTGTTGCATCTTCAGTGTTTCTTTTCTCTATGTTTACCAACCAAATTTGACGCGGGAGGACGCATCAAACCCCGTCGGACAATAAATGTACATATTCCATCACATGTTCTCTAGCGCAAACGCTCAGATCGCTGAGTAACTATTTTAAAAGAAATATAGAGTCACAATTTATTATTTTAGCTGCGGACAAACAATCAAGTAGAGTCGAGGATACCTGCTTTTGATAAGACCACACTACCCGTTGGGTAAGATTCTATTTTTCTAAGAAGTTAACAGACCCACCACATAGTTTACGACATCTTAGTGTATCACAAATTCAGGTCTTACAAAAATTCACCAAAATCAGCTTTTATTTAATTGCCCAAGAATGTGTGTATCACTTAACCCAATCAAGTGTATAAAAGAGGCGTATGAGCAATAAAGTCTCTAGGTTTTTTTAGCTTCAATATTGCTTTAGTGATTACTAATTGCACTGCCCATAATTCTCATTGGGTTTGTTAAATTTTAAAACATAAAGGTATCTTAATAGCGTAGAAAATATGATAAAATAACTAATGAGATCAGGTGCGGTATATTAAAAAGTAGCTTTAGACATCTTAGAATAAGTCTTAGAAGTTTCACTAAAATCAGCTATTACTTACCTGTCCAAGAATTTGTGTGCTATAGCAAAGAAGGAAACGTATGCGAATAAAACTTACATTTAAAATTTCTCCTTTCCAGATATCTCAGTATTCGAGTTACAATTTTCTGTCTTGAAATTGAAAGATAAAAAACCGCCTGGATCTGATGGATCCCGAATGTTGTCCTAAAAGAGATTCTATGTAGCACTTTAATCAGCTCCTGTTGCTTATAAATTCATGTCTAAAATATAGAATTTTTCAATAATTCGGAATAGTCAAAAACTTGTGTTGCTACCCTAAGGAAAAGAAGTCGTTAGAGGATCCTTATCTAAAGACTTCTTTGCCTGATAGATATTTGTGTGAAAAAACTGTTGTTTCTAATAAGTTAGGAGAATAGTTCAGTTCAGTTCTGGGTCTGATAAAATTTCAGCAAAAGTACTTACGGTATGTAAAAATGTTACTTGTCCTTATCTTTCGAGAATTTTTAACAGAATGATTGACACTTCAATATATCCAAGTGATTTAAAAATAGCAAAAATTATACCAATACCACAAGAATCTAAAGCTGCAGTGCTAGAAAAATTTCGACCAATTGCTTTGTTACCAATCACTGATAAGATTTTTGAGAAAATAATATTCAAACAGCTTTCTTCATATTTTGAAGTCAATAACTTATTATATAATTGCCAGTATGGCTTTAAAAAAGTATGTGGCACAGAAGAAGCGGTTATAAACGTAATTAATAATATATGCAAAGGTTTGGATGATGGATTCAGTGGTGTTGGTGGTATATTTTACGATTTATCCAAGGCTTTTGATCTTGTTGATCACGATATAATGATAGATAAACTCAAACACTATGGAGTTAATGGACGAAATTTGTTACTGCTAAGGAGTTATTTGGAGAAAAGAAAGCAGTATGTTGAGGTGAACGGCGAAAAAAGTTTTATTGGCCCTGTTGAATATGGAGTTCCTGAAGGAAGTGTATTGGCACCACTATTATTTAAAATTTACGTAAATGATATACAAAATCTTCAGTTATTTGGAAAAATGTTTATGTATGCAGATGATATAAGTATTTTTTATCCGTATAAGCATGAAACTGCTTTAAAGGCTCATATGGAATACGATGCAACAATGATATCAGAATATGTAAGGCTTAACAAATTGAAGCTTAATGCGGAAAAAACTAAAATATTTAGACCGAATCATATTCATAATCAAGTTTTCAGCATTTGGGTAGATGGAGATGAAGTAAACGAATGTTATTCAACGAAATACCTTGGTGTGCATTTACAGAATAATCTCTCATTGGACTTACATATTCGGAAACTAAAATCCAAAGTATTGTCGGCAGTTGGTCTATTATATAAGTTTAAAAATAAATTTAATACGAAAACAAAATTGGTTATATATCAAGTTTTAAAACACACTCATTTAAACTATATGCCATTAATATATGGTCATAAAAGAACTAATGAATTGAAATCCCTACAAAGAGTACAAAACAGAAGATTGAAAACTGTTTTTAATTTGCCCTTGATGCACCCAGGAACATAGCTCTAACCATTCTTCCTATGCACGGATTACACAAGCTGCAACTTTAACTTTATGTATTTAAATCAATGAACAACATTGGGCATCATACAATTACTTTTTCAAGAAATCAAACAGAGTTCAACATAAGAAATAATATGAATCTAAGAGTAGTACGATGTCGGTTGGAAACTACAAAACAGAGAATAGAACACATTGGTAGTTCAGAGTTTAACAAACTTCCTCAGAATATTAGAAATATTGCTCGAATCTCCGTTTTAAAAAAAAAAATGTGAAAGAGCATCTTTTACAAAATTTGGAAATGCTTCTACAGTGATTATAAAAATTATTATTTGATCTCAATTTAAAAATTTATTTATTTTTTTCTATTACAAAATTTGTTATTTTGTTTTATTTTTTCTCATTATTAAAAAATATTAATTTTTTATTATTTTATTAATTTTTTGTTTCTTCTTTTTTTTTTTGTTTAACTTAATTATTTATTCTTCTGGTAAATACACCTAATTCTATATGTAATAAATTTTTGTCAACACGCCTCAACAAAGTCTTTAAGATGCAGAGGTATTATATATTGTAAAATAATTATCAAATGAATAAAGAATTGATTACAAAAAAAAATATATGTTGATTCTTCAGGGGGCCTGTCAAAAATTCGATATCGTTTTAGGAAGAGAAAATGTAATGTCTAGCTAGTAGCAGACATTGCGAAAAAAGCAATTAAAGGATATCGTTGAGGAAAAAAATTCTTACAGTACTGTGTGGTCGTTGCTTTGGATGTAAAAAATGCGTTAAATAGAGCCAACTGGGAGAATATTGTAAATACCCTGCTGCGGCAAAATATTCCAGCACTTCTTACAGTGGTTATAAAAGACTATTTTCGTAAGAGAATACTCATGTACGAAACCGATAAGGAACGAAGAAACATAATGTAACAGGGAGAGTGTCACAAGATTCAATGCTCAGACCAGTATAATGAAACGTTGTGTCCGATGGCGTCTGAAAACCAAGTCTTCCGAACAGAGTAAAAGTAGTAAGTTTTTTAGGCAATATGGCGTTTCTGATTGTGATGAAAACTCTTGATGAAGCTAAGACAGTTTCAGAGAGCAGTATTTAGTTTGTTGGACAAACAATACATCGATTATGTAAGGACTGAAGCGGTTGATGTAGTTTCAGCTTTGAGCCGAATACTGCAGAATAGCAGAGGTTTCTAGTACCTAAGAGGAAAAATACTAGCGGAGTTTGTCAAGAGTATAATCTTCAATACGTTTCTAGTATAGTGTGAATCTCTCTTGCTTAGGACAAACTTCAGGAAAATTAGTTATGCATATAGGCTGACAGTACTACAGGTATATTTTGCATATAGGATCTGAGAACTCTGCATTAGTCATTGCAACAATGATGCCAAATGATTTATTGGCAAGAGAGGAGAAATGGCAATTAGACTTTTTCGATCATGCCGCTATAACGAACGCTAAAGAAAACAGCATGGTTGAGTGGCTGATGAAGTAAATATCGGCTGTTAATGCTTAATAAACTTATAAGCTGGTACCTTATGTATATAAAAATGTAGTAGGACAAGCAGCATGGTTATGTAAATTACGAAATTTTTCAGCAGGCAAGGTTGTTTTCGATCGTATTTATTTCATTTCGAACATGATAGCTCTACCTTCTGCCCGAGTTGTGGTCAGCTTATAGAAGATCCCGAACCGATGTTTTTTGTTTGTTCATGTTTTCTATCAGAACACGCAAACCGGTAGAACTTAATAGTACATACAGATAATGTTATTATTGGTAGTATGTAGGTGAATATGTTAAGATTATTTTTTTGGAGATTCGACGGCAGGATGAGATCCGTAGGAGAAAGTAAGTAAGTTGTGGTTTTAAACCTTCGAGGAAATACTTTTGAGAAAGTATCATAGGGACAAGGGCATAGTGAAACTCGATTGTTTTGCATCTTTAAGCCCCGCATTCCTATAGCTACCATGGTATTTTGAAGATTTTTTTCGTATCACAAAAACACAAAAAAAACATACCACATAAATGCATACATACACACAAACATTAAAAATAAAAGGTGTTTTTTTAAGCTAGATAGAACTTTAAATTGTAAAAAGTAATACAAAAAATGAAATTTTGATAAAACATTTTTTTTTATTTGTTTCAGTATACTCTGACAAATCATCATGAATAGACTCTCGCTTGAACAACGCTACGAAATTATCCAAATTTACTTTGAAAATCAGTCGTCGATTCGCGCAACTTATAGACGACTTCGTCATTTTTATGGCGTACATAATCGTGCATCTTAACAAGCCATTCGTCGAACTGTCGATAGATTTCGTACCACATACTCTCTAGAGGATGCAGTAACACCAACACGTCGAAGGAATGTGCGTACTGAAGAGAATATCGCCGCTGTAAACGAGAGTGTGGAAGAAGATCCAAATTTATCAATTCGTCGTCGGTCGCAGGAATTGGGGCTCTGTCCGTCCACTACGTGGAAAATTTTGCGCAAAGATCTCGGCCTACACCCGTATAAGACCCAGCTGGTGCAGGAATTGAAGCCACGAGACCATTATATGCGTTCTTTCGCCGATTGGGCTCTAGAGCAGTTGGCAACTGACCCGTTGTTTTATCGCAAAATTGTGTTCAGCGATGAGGCGCATTTTTGGCTTAACGGGTTTGTTATTAAGCAAAATTGCCGCATATGGAGTGAGACCAATCCACAACAGACCCTACAGACTCCATTACATACAGAAAAATGCACCGTTTGGTGCGGTTTTCACGCTGGTGGCATCATCGGACCTTATTTCTTCAAAAATGAGGCCGGAGCTCGCGTTACGGTCAACGGAGATCGTTACCGCACCATGACCAATGATTTTTTGTTTGAAAATATGGATGAAATTGATCCGGACGAGATGTGGTTTCAACAGGATGGCGCTACGTGCCATACAGCGAACGCAACCATCGACTTATTGAAATCAAAATTTGGCGATAAGTTGGTTTCGAGAAATGGACCTGTCAATTGGCCTCCAAGGTCGTGCGATTTGACACCACTCGACTATTTCCTGTGGGGCTACGTGAAGTCACTGGTTTATGCTGGTAAACCAGCAACAATTGACGCCTTGGAGGACAGCATTGTTCGTGTTATTCGTGACATACGCCCAGCAGTGCTCGAAAAAGTGGCCCAAAATTGGACGTCCAGAATGCGCTTCGTCAAGAACAGCCGCGGTGCCCATATGCCCGAAATCATTTTCAAATGTTAATGTCACGTATTGATCCTTCGAATAAAAAAGAAATTTTGATTACAATTTAATTTTTTGTGTTATTTTTTACAATTTCAAGTTCTATCGGGCTTAAAAAAACACCCTTTATATGCATAAAACAGGATTAAAATTTCTTGTGATGTACTCGATGAAACTCGATTCGCTACTCGAATTACATTTTTAATTCTATTCCTTTCATATGGTGTCGTTGTTAGGTGCTCTCAAAACTAAAATTGTGTTGTAAGTTTATGCAAATACGAGAAACTTTTTTCAATATCTAATAAGAACAACATTTCAATTTGATTTGCTGGCAATCGAATTTAGTTGGAGCACTCTGCTAAATATAAAAAACTAACCTAAAAAACTAACCTAAAATAACTTAATAATCATAATTCATTTTAACTTAAAAATCAATTTTAAAATATTATTTAATATTTTTATTGTTTTATTTGTTTAACTCAAATCGCTTTAGCATTTTTATTTTATTGTTTCCATCTATATAAGCAGATTAATTAATTTAATTGTAAAACAAAAAACACTAAATCGAAATCAATACTTTATTAAAATAAAACACATTTTATTTATTTATTTTTTTGTGTAAATTAATTTTTATTTTAATATTAAAGAAGACTGGATTTACATAAAACAGGAAATTATTGGGGAAAAATGTTTAGGGATTAAGGGAACTATGGTTTTGTTGTTGTTATTTTTCTCAATAATTTTATTTGTTTAATTTTATTTTAAATTTCATGGAATAATAATTTTAATTTAATATTTAAAAATTTAATCATGTACTGTGCAATTTAATTTTAATTGTTTCTTTTTTTTTTACTTTGATATCTGTTCTTTTATTAAATATTTTTATTAAATATATTTTCCACAGTTTATGAAAAGTTTTAAACAAATTTATTATAAAAGGAAATTATTTGAAAATAATAAATTTATAATTTCTTGTTGCTTAAATTTTGTTTTCGAACTGTAAATAATTGATTTGCAATCTGTATGCACATATTTATTTGTTTAATAAAATTTAAAATTATTTTTTCTTAATAATTTTAACATTTAATTATACGTTTATACCAATTTTTATTATTATTTTCTTTTTGTTGTATTTTTTTAATTTTTAATAAAATTTTGTTTTTATGTGTGTGTTTTTTTTTAAATTACTATATTTTTATTTGGCATTTTTTTTCTTTGTTTCATGACTTCCGTTGTTTGTTTTGTGCTTTTTTTAAGGGGGAGTAAAACTTTTTTATTTTTATTTTAACTTCCGGGTTGATTTTAATTTTTTTTCGTTTTTATTTTATTTAATAAAAATTGACTTCATAATAATTTTTTTTCCTCTGATGTTATTTGTTTATGTGTGGTAGTGTGTGTGTGTGCGTTGTTTATTCTGCTCTTTTTTAACAAGTCATGTTAAAAAATTTCGTTTCTATTTGTTTTTATACTGTGACATTTTACACAATTTTACGTTTTATATTTTCATTTTGTTTAATTTCTATTTAGTTTTTTTTTTATATTGCAAAAAATCCTTTAGGGAAGCTTTAATAATAGATATAATTAATGCTGGACATTAATTGAACTCTGAGTAATAGAACAGCAGAGAGTGACAAATTTTTTGTATTTTATTTTTTTTTTCAAATAAAGTCAGTCAATAAAAAATTTTAAAAAGTTAAAAGGGTTAAACTTTCCTATTAATCTTTTGCAAATAGGATAATAAATAATGTACTTTACATTTACTTAAAATGACTTCAAATAAAATGGTGTGGGACATTTACTATTTTTGATAGAATAACAGTTCAGTAGGCATATACTTCTTCGCAGTATGCTAAAAGTGTTATAGAGGGTATTGGATTTGGTAGCTAGGAAGTTCTAACTTTATTATTATTATTATTTCAAATGCCTATTAGTGACCCTTTTTTAACCACAATTATTTATGTTGTAAGGACAAAAGTCCCGCCAGTCGTTTTTGTCCACATGGAAAGATGTAGCGTAGTGAAGTCTCCAAATTTCTCAACCAGTAGTACTCTAATTTCTCATTTATATTTACATATAAGATAATATATACTGTTTTTTTTTCTTTATTAATATCAACATGCATTTATATTTACTACTGGAATGAATTTCTGTTTACTAGCTATAAGTATTGTTTTTTTCTCTTCATTAATATTATCATACTTGGATTTGTGAAGTGACTTAAGTTGGCGTGAATATTTTTTGAGATAGTCGTGTGGTAACTGCCAAGAAGGTGAGGACATTATTGATACTAACAATAAAGGTCCAGTGAGGAAACGAATGTCGGCATCGGTGTAGGGTCACCACTCCGATACCGCCATTCGTTCCTACTTTCTTCAGGGGCTGCAAGCATCGGGGAAAGAATAGAGTCACGGGATAGCTTGGACACAAAAACCAGTTACTCCCGGCTTTCCACGATTGACAGCGGGCGACTACCGGTTAGGGTAATTGGTGTTAAGTAATACCTTGTGTTGACAAGTAATAATAAGAAGAGAAAACATTGTGATTTATAGAATAAGAAAAGAAAAAAAATACACAAGAAAAAAAAAAGAAGACTAGAAAAATAAATTAAGGTGTTTTCTTACACGAGAAGTCGGAAGCAATTCTAATTATTTAAGTGGAGGTCACAGGAGCCAATAGCCGAGCAAACACGCACAACTCGGCGGTGGTGGTGCTGGTCTGCTTGGGCACAACAGTCAGACCCACCACACACTGTGGGCCACGCGTGGGGGTACTGCAATTAAGGGAGCGACAGTGAATCTGGTTGCTGGGCTACCCCAGCAACCAGCGGGAACGTGTCGTTACAATGTTACTAGAAGACTCACCCATCTTGTGCCTGGGCATATAGAATGATATCGAGCTTCTTAGGTAAGATATAAAGAGTGGATAAATTTGAGGTTAGGAAGTAAATTGATTTAAAATACAGATTTATTTCGACAACTTCAATTTAATGGATACCAATGTAAAGTATAGATATGGGAAATAATAATACAGTTTGAAGGGCAAATGTCTATTTAGTGGGAGCACATTTTTAACCAAAGCTTAGTTTATGTCATCGCCGGATTTCATCTTTCAGAGCGTCACTAATTAATGGTTCATTCATGTGAGCCCTGTGTTTCAAATTGCTATAGAGAAAATAATCTAGCAGCGTTAAATCACAAAAACGAGGCGGTCAAGTGACTGGGAAACTTCTCATGAAATAACTGAATTGTTTGTTGCGATAATGGTCGGTCGGCTTAAATTCTTGAACAAATTGAAATTTATAAGCGTGAAGATGAAGTTATTTAGGCAAATTCTTGTGTAGAGTGCATCTAGTCATATTCAATTCTTACGAACTTCGATTTATATTCTAGACTAATTCTCAACAATTTTATTTATAGCGGCTATGGTTGTACAACTACGGCCACTATGTGCGTATCGTTTTGTTCTTTTATCAGCAGCAATACCGCAATTCTCGAATTTAGCGATTAAATTAGTCGCAGCCATTTCAAGTTCTAAGAAAAGCTGCTCTAATTTTTCGAAGTGCGAAATTTTCACCATTTTGATATTAAATTTTCACAATTAAAATTCTTTGTTCAACGTTCCGTGCTTAAAATGTTTAACTCTCTACTAAATAAATCTCAAATGATTTTTGTTTTTTTTTTGATTTTTTTTGTTTTATGAAAGAAATATTCTTAGTCATAGATATTTATATCATGTTAGCTCGTTTCTTGACGTTTAATCAATTCTACTCTAATTTCTAAACTCAAAATTGCCCTTTGACTTTTTAAATTTATTAACTGAAAAGTTTTAAAACAGAAAATATTATTTAATATTCATTTATTTTAAAACATTTGGAACGTTTAAATATTTAAAAATTTTGTCAACAAAATCCTATGTAGAAACAGATAAACTCCAGCTTTCAGCTAAAATATAAATAACGAATAAATTGATTTATTAATTTATGGCCAAGTTCCCATATTTTGAAGAGGCAAAGAAGAAAATTGATATCATTTACCCTATGGACTCTAGCACTTCTTTGTTGCTATCTTTCATACACACACACACACTGTCTCTCTCTCTCTCTCTCCCACACACCTCTTTCTTACGCTTTAATTTTCATTATTTTTCACATTTTTTTTTATATATATATTTAATTGGATTTGGGCTTTTTGTTTAAAATTATTTTATTTATTTGCTTTTGTATGTTGCATGAGTGCCTTTTGTTAAAAGATTTTTTGTTTTGTTTTGTTTTATTTTTTTTAACCTAAAATTTTTTTCATATAACTCACTGTTTCCGGTTTGGTAAGAGAACGTCGACGATTTGGCTTGAATGGTATTTCAGTGGTAACTTTTAAAAAGTTACGAGTAGTTTCAGGTGGCGATGATGTTTGTATTGATGTTTCTGCTGCTGCTGCTGTTGCTGTTGTTGATTCCGTTTTAATTTCTCTTGTAGTTGTTGTTATTTGAACTGGCGCCGTTACACGCGTTACAGTTGAAGATGTGGAGGAAGGTGGTATTATGGTGGTAGTTGTAGTAATGCTGGTTTTGTCTTCGGCATAAGGTGTTGGTAAATTTGTTGTAGTGCTGATAATGGTGTTTGTAGATGAAAAGGAAGTATCAGTTGATTTTATTTCATTTTGTGGCAAAGTTGTAGTAATGGGCTTAACAGTTGTAGTTGTGGTTATACTTGCACTTACTGCTGGTGTATAAACAGTGGATGTTGTTTGTGCCAAAGAATCGTCTTCTTTTTCTTGTGTTATTCCTGTTCTGGATGTTACTTGTATTTCCGATGTTTTTACAATTGTTTCCTTATTTTCCTGTTGTTGTTTCTTGTCTTCTTGAAGTTTTTCTTTATTTGTTTGGTCTTTTTCTATTTGTTGTAAATGTTCTTCGGTTTCTGTTGCTGTTGCAGTTTCTCGAGTTTGTTGTGTTATGGGTGATGAAATAATTGCTGAAGTTGTTAATATTTCTGCTGTTTGTGTTACAGCTTGTTTTTCTGTGGTTCCAGTTGTTGTTGTTTGTAAATGTTCTCTGTTTTGCTCATTTTTTAGTGCTGTCAGCTTTTCTTCCATTGTTAGCTCATGTTGCTGTTGCTTTTGTTCTGGTTGTGTTGCCTCTACTGTTTTTATATCATCAGAAATTGCATGTGGTTTTTCTTTATAATCCGTTGTTGTCTCCAAATCGTAAAGTTTTTCTGTTGCTGCTACCAGTTTTGTGGCTTGGTTTTCGTCATCATCTGTTTGTGTTTTTTGTGGTGGCTTTAAGTTTACTATCTCTTCCCCCCTCTTCATTTCATGTCCACGAATATTTTTATTACTTTCTTGTGAGTTGGTTGCAAGCAAAATCATTTCATCGTTTATAATATTTTTTGCACTAGTAAAGCCAGCTGGCTGTAAAGTTGTTGCTGTCAGTGTGGTTTGTTTTTTGCCGAAATATACAGTTTTGGGATTCTTACGCTGTTCCGTTTCCGTTGTACTGTGTTCTGTAATTGGTTTCATGCTGGCGACTGCTGCAGCTGTTGTTAACAACGCTTGTTTGTCTTCTTGTCTTGTTGTAGCAATTTGTTTTTCATTTTCTCTACTGTTCATGGAGATGTCCAAAGTCTTTAATATTGCTTTCTGTGAGTCCAAAACTTTGGAAGCTGGTGACGCCACTGTTGCCCTTTCCAAAGTTTGATTTTGTTCTTGTTTTATTGTTGTCGCAGTTTGTTCTGTTGTTGTGTTTTCTATTTGTAACTTTTCAGCTTCATGCTCATGCTGTTGATGTTGCTGGTTATAATGATGCTGATGATGATCATGTTCAATATGACCATGTTTGCTGGCGGGTGGTATATAATGAGATTTTACCATTAGCATTGGTGGTATAAAATGGGAATTGTCCGCGACTTCTTTTGTATGAGAATGTTGGCTCTCTTCAGTTATCACTTTGCTGTGAGGCAGCTGTGGATGTATTGGATGGCCTATGCTAGGTGAAGTTGCTGTAGTCAACTGGATGCCGAAATTATCAATTTTCGTGTGTGTTTCATGGTTATGCTTATGATAATAGTCTTCTTTTGCTTTAATTGTAGGGACAGTTGATGCGGTAGTTAAGTGCATTTCTGTTGCTTTTTTGGTCGTAATGATTTTGGTTGTTGTTTCAGCTTCCTTTGTTGGTATTGTTTGTGTTGCTATATTCATTGAAAATAATTTTTTATTTTCCATTTCCTTACTTTTTTGCATACTTTTCTTCATGGCTATAGTCTCCTTTTCCATTTTTTCCAAACCATCTTCCTTGTGTATATTTGTTTTCTTGATGTGAGGCAGAGGCTCCAATATTTCATTCGAAACTTCTTCATTTAAAAATTGTTCTGGTATTTCTGGTTCTCCTTGTAAGGGCTGGTCGCCCATCATCATTTCTTCCATTATTACCGGCAACCTCTTTTCATCCTTTTGTATTTTCTCTACAGATACGCCACTATTATGCTGCTTTCCAACATCCTTCTTGGGATAATCTAAAACTTTTTTTGCTGATTTTTTAACAGGTTTTGGTATAAGACCTGGTATTTTATAAAAAGAACTGATTGTCTCCATATTGGAGGGCTCATCTGCCTGCATTAGCTCATCCACATTGAATTGTTCTATAAGACGTTGCACAGTATTTTTTTCAGTCTGTAATTCCTCAGGGTAGTGAGGTCCATAATTGGCGTCCATGGGTAAAAGTTCTATATCATTGTTTTCGTTATTATCAGAAGGTATTGAATTAATAATTTGCAATGACTTGAAATGGGAATTTGTTATATCGTTAATACGTTGGGCTTCTAAGCGTTCTCTAGGACAGACCAAGTCTTGCAAGGCTCTTTCACGATCCTTAAAGTAAAACAAAAATAAAATAAAAATAAAACAATGCAGCGTTTACATTGTGGTAATTTTTAAAGAACTCAACTTTAAACGCTTAAAGTTTTTGTTTATCTTTTTAACCCACCTGTTTTCCTCTGCACATTGTCCTTAATAAACCCTCCTCTTGACAGTTTCGTATTAATTCAATACTGGCTGTATCCGCCATATATTGTAGTGTTAAATTTGGCATGTCCTTTAAATTGCAAGCATCTGCCCAAATGGGTACTACAAGAATCATTAAAAAAAAGGAAAACAGAATAAAACAACGAATATGAAGTTAGCAGGATATTGTGTTAAATTAGGTTTAAAAATAAAATCTTATACATGACGTTGTCTCATTAAAATTGTGGTTTAATTAAGTTTCGTGATAATTTTTCTTTGCTTTTCTTTCTTGTATTTTTATATACACACTCATACATACCAGGCATTTCACATAAAAAGGATGCTGTCTCTGGACCACCACACCGCAGGGCATGCCAACGATAATCACGTATTGGATCAATTACAGCACACAATGGTGCATCCATTAAGGGCAAAGATTCCGCCCAATAGCCAGTGTCAGCTACTAAAGGTCTGGAAGTGCTACTTGATATTGAAATGCAATTGAAAATGACAAGAGAAAAAGAACAAATTTGATTATAAAAATGACATGGGATAGCAGGCAGTTAAGGTAAAATAATGATTAAAAAAAGGCTCTTTTTAATGATTTTGTAAGCAAATTGTTAAGTTTAATGAAATAATGTAATTTTTATATTCTCTTTTGTTTTGTTTTGCCATAAACAAATTAGCATTCATTCTATTTATCACTAAGACAGTTAACATTTTTAAATTTCTTATTTTTACAACAATTTATGTACAATTAAAAGCGAACTTAAAACAAAACTGAAAAATAACGAATCTTTTAAAATGCAGACTTCAAATATTTTATTTTTATGATCAACTAATTCAAAACATTTTATCAGTAGTAATTTCAGTATTATTTTTTTTTTTCTTAAAATATCCTTCTCGTTTAAAATTTTATACCATCACAGTTTCAAAATATTTACGTCTATTACGAATATTTACATCGATGCAAGTCACATCGACGGCATAGTTATGGATTGTGGTAGTCAATATTGACAACAACAGATTACTTTATTATGTTGTTTCCTCTTTTTAAAAACGCTTTGAAGACGATGGCGAATTGTATTGTCTCTATTTTTGTCAACACATTCTTTAATAATTTTCAACATTTGCCGTTGGGTATTAAATAATATTAATAAAATTAAAAAAATAAATACTCAAGTATTGAATATGGAAATGAATTAACAGGTGAAATATTGATTATGGTACAGGAAATTCAGCTAAATGTAACAAAAGGATTTCAGACACTCATAAGTCCTAAAACAGATATCTGCCATACTGCTGGAAGTGGAAATATGCTTCACATCATAGTCCATTATATATTCCCATATTTCTAGTTTACATTGTATTAAGCCAATTTACATCTTAATTTCATTCAAACTTGCCCACCCATCAACACTTTTCACAAAATTTTGAAGCGCATTTTGCAACAAAGATTCCCTTATCTCATCAATGCAAGGCGTTAGTTATTTATGGGTTGTTCACGGATTGATCCTTAACATTATCCCTTAGAAAATAGTTCAGCGTTGTTAAAGTATAGAATGAGGCGGGGAATTGACATCGCCAAATCGAGAAATTACACGACAAGAAAATTCGCATTCAATAACTGATTTTTTTGGGTGGCTGTATGGCTTGTGGCGTCTTTTTGCTGACACCAGAGGACACAAATGTCAAGATTAGCTAGTTGTAGACGAAAAAATAAAAATTGGTTATCATGGTTTGGTAGCGCAGAGAATTCCCAGTGATGGTAACTCCTTGCTCATTTTCGAAAAAATACCGGCCGATAATGCCGCCTGACAAAAAAGCGAGCCATTTAGTCACTGCTTGTGAATTTTGTGCAGCCTATATACGACAATTTCGTTTGTTTGCGCAACCACCTTACAGAAAATGAGCCTCACCACTGAAGATATTTTCTCGACAAATGCATTTCATTCAGTTTTTGAAATAGCCAATTCTCCAAACGTTTAACGCAATGGTTGGTCTGCTTTAATTCTTGAACGAGTTGAACTTTATAAGCGTGAAGATAAAGATATTTACTCAAAATATTATAGAAAGTGCCCCTACTAATGCTCAGTTTTTGCGAACATCGATGAGTTGATGTTTTAGGTTCATTCTCAACGTTTTGCTGAACAGCGGCTATGTTTGCATCAATACGTGCACCACGAATGTGTTGTTTTGGTCTATTGCCAGAAACAATAGCCTGAGCCTTACATTTAGCGATTAAATTACGCACAGCCATCTCGGAAGGCGTTTGAATATTTCACCATTTTAATAGTAAATAAATTTCTTTTCTGACGAGTACAACGTTTAGAGTTTAAAATATTCTAACTTTTTACAAAATAAATTTTGAAGGATTAAACTTCAATTGTTGACACTTAATCTTTTGATAGATAATATCTAACCTCAAACTTGGTCACTGTTTATTTTTAATTATTTGTTCAACTGTCTATAAATATGACACAAATTTCTTTTAAATTAATGGTAACATGACGATGTCAACACACTTTTAATTAATACCGATTTACTGTCGAGATGATGTTGGCATCGAATTAATGTGATAGTGACAACAAAGTGACGAGACTGTCGTTGTCGACTGTGAATCATTGAAATATTGCATTTTTGTATTTCTTGGAAATTTCAATAATATTAAATTTTAATTTATTTATTATTAAATTTAATTTATTTAATAGAAGTAAATATTCCGCTAAGCTCCTTATGGTATAATGCTTTTTATTTTTACATTTATTTTTACATAGAAACTAAAAATAAAAACAATTTCGTTGGTATTGTTAAAAGCCACCCTCAATATAAACACTGAGTTAATTCATTGTGGTAAATCGTGTGTTTTTTGCTACAAGAGCAAAACAAAAAATAAAAAATAAAATCAATAAATATTCAGTCACATGTAAAATTTATACATATTTTTAAAATTTTCTCGCACATTCTATTGAATTCTTAAATAAGCCACTTGTATTATCTGAACATTTTTAAAACATTTTATTTTAATATTTTTTCGCTCAAACCGAAACATATAAAAAACATTGCAAAATAAAAACATATAAACACTCACATTTACTTGCTTTAACAAAGTTGTAGTACGCTATTGTCAACTATTGAAAATGTATTTATGTAAATATGATAGTGTATTCTATAGTTGTGACAAAAACTAACACCATCATATTAAAATAAAATAGCACAAGCAGTATTATACAGAGTAGAACAAAGTGTCGTGAAGTGTGTTGTGTTGTGGTACTTATTTTTACATTTAATACTTACGACCACATAAAACGATCAGAGCTTTGGGGTCTCATAAGACCAATCCACACAATATCGTTAACATCTAATTCTCTTAAAAGGTCTCTGGTTGCATCAAATTGAAAACTATTGTCAACTTGTGAAAGACATGAAAAAGAAAGGGAAAAATTTTGTTATTAAAAAATCAGTAAATATTTTGTAAAATTATAAAGGGTGTTTTTATAGAGGTATAGAACTTTAAGTTGGCAACACTTTTTTTAACTGGCTGATATTTTGCCAGATATCAAGTGATTTATGTTTAGTTTGGTGTAATATTTTATCATGTGTAGACTAATAATTCAACAACGCTGCCAAATTGTGCCTAAAATTTTCATAAGCGAAATTTATTTAGTAATGAAACTTACTTTGGTTTTAATGAAACCGTCAACAAACAAGACTATCGTATTATTGTGAGTGAAAATAATCCTCAAGGAGGTTGAGACAACGCTACATCCAGAAAAACCGACAATTCGGTGTGATTAATGGGCTGGTAAAATCATTCATAGAAATAACACAAGTCAGAAGTTTGCAATCGATAGTGGCCGCTATAAAGCTATGATTATTGACTTTTTATGATTTTGGCTAATTGAACAACCATGATGGGCGGAAGCTATGGCTTCAACAAGACGCTGTAACATATTGCTAGATTTATTCCTTCTAACAAATCGTTTGCTATTTTGAGTTCTTTTGTTGCAAAATAACAACACAGTACTTTAGAGTTTTAAACAGAGTAGCGAAGTGTTCACTCACTGTTCATACATGTGTGAATATGTACATTTCATTTTTTAGCCGCTTCTTCTCATACATGTGCGAGAGACTACAAAATATTTTGTGTTTTCTCATTTGTGAATGCGACGATTTATTTTTTGTCTTCCTATTCATAAGTGAAAAATGACACACACACACAAGTGTTCATTTTTGAATATTTACAATTTTGATAATTTTTCAGAAATGAAAAGATCGTAAAAATATGTGCGTTAAGCGTTCGCGTACATAAACGCACATATTTGGTAATGTGCAATTGCCGGCGTATGTAGAAAAAAAATGTTTTTTTTTTTTTTTTAATTTCTTTTAGAATATATTGCAAAATTGTATTTTGAGTTAATATATACCCATGTGTTTTTACTACATTTTACGGTAAACTGCGATCGTAGGTAGAAAATTTTTTCACATTCATTTATGAGAAATTTTATAAAATTTCAACGTTTATAAATGAACATATACATTTATGAAAAAGAACATTAATTAGAAGAAGCTAATTTATCATTCATCACATATAAATAAGACTAATAATTCTTGTTGTTCGCATTCATGTATGAACATAAGCAGAACATTTTTTGTTGTTCGTTTATGAGCGTGAAAAATAAATATAAAATTTTAGATTTCTCATTTATGAAAAATTTCATGAATGTTGATTTTTGAATGTTCAAAAATGAAAAATTCTGAACCCTGGTTTTAAATTAAGTTAAAGGATATATTTTCTTTCAAAATACACAAAATAAATACGATAACAACATTGTTGTCTTTGCTCACTGATGACTCAATATGAATTAATTTATTTTCCCCAGCAAGTCAAGCTTATATAGTTGTTTTAAGCAGTCCTCGCACATTTAACGTTATTCTAATCTGACATCATCTCATATTGTTGTTGTTATTATCATTCAGTTTTAGCGCCTGCTTGGCTATGTGTTTTGTTTTGTCCTGTGCTGTTGTTTTTTGTTTTCTGTTTACTTATTTGCAAAAATTTCATGTTGTTGTTGTCTCGTGTGTGAAAGATTTCTTAGACAACTACGCAGTTTGTTAAATGGACAGTGACCCACTTACTTTATTTTTTTTACTACTAATTATTTTCTTTTAAAACTTAATACATCATCTTCGTGGCAATAACATACGCCGCTAGACCATTTTCTGTGTGGATGCGTGATATGATTTACGTCGTTACCTAGCGTGTGTATGCCATAACTCGACGGTGGTCAAACCACTTGGACGATATGATGCGTGCGCCGCGCCCTAGGAAGCCGAAGACTAATTTTTAGCAACAGGTTATTCCCAGTTGCAATTTTGAGAGGTTTTAAAGCAGGGTCGCCAACCACCACTCCTTGCTGAAGAGCTGGAGACTATCCAACTCCTGGTCCAGAACACATGACAAGCATACTCACTGCCGCGAAACCACAACCACCACGATACTCCCAAAGGGCCGACCCCAATAATCAGACAGAGAACAGCTAAAAAGCTAAAGAACCAATTAGCTGAACTCTGGGGCTTACTGATTCCCGTGGGAATAAAGTGAACTAGTACTAGTCTACGCCGTTAAGACCAAAAAGAATGACGACCGCCTTATTGTCAATATACCACCAGAAATGTTGCAAAAAATGCATCGAAAACTGGACCTCCAGAACTAGTCGTGTCAAGCATATGCCAGAAGTCATATTTAAATTATAATTCAAGAAGATTACATTTTCAATAAATTAAATTTTAAGTCAGTTGAAAAAATGCATCCACATTCTTTGCATTTCAAAGTTCTAGACATCTTTGAACTCACCCTATATTTATAGTTAGAAATAAATATTGAAAAGAAATGAAGGTTGAATGTGCTAACTTTTACTAATATATTAACTAAACAAGTAAAGGAAAATCGCATTTATTAGATTTGCAAGTCATTACTTTTATATGAAAAATTTTGTTACAGTGGTCACATTATTGGTAGATTTTTATTAACTATTTTAGACGTCATGGCTTATTATATTTGAAAAACGTTTGAATACTAGTTATCAATAACTACTTAGAAGCAAAACAACGAAAAATTGCAAATATCGTTAATAAAAGTCATTACGCGATACAGAAAAGACAATTAAATTACAAATAAACAACGCGAAAGATGAGAACTTTATATTTCGTGAATTACAAAATTTATCATTCATCTCCGCTCCAAAGTTTGCCACAATGGTCAAAACCAAATTTGGAAAGGAAGTATAACCGTAAACAATAAGAAGAGTTTTAAGAAGAAACAAATTGCATGACTCAATGTCTGGAAAGAAACCATCTTTCAGTGTCAAAAATAGAAAGAATTGCTTGGATTTTGCACGAAAACACATATCGTTTTAAAGCACAGTAAAATTTATATACGTGTCTTTACGTGTGGCGTAAGCACAGTGAAGAATCTTTTAAGGTGTGGATCTGCATGGCAGTTTCAGGTATTCGGAAACTTTCACTTTCTAGAAGCTATCATGGATAAGAATATGCTTCTTGACATTTTTAAAACTAATTTTAAGGAACGTCGTGTTACTTGAGTGTTGATGATATTTATCAACACAACGACCTTAAGCACACTTTAATGATTTTAAAGAATTGAATGCTTTACAATTGCCCTAAGTTCACCAAAACACCTGCACAAAACCCAAATATCAACATAATGGAACATGGTATGAGATGAACTTAAATTCCATAGGAATGCAGTGAAACCAAATAATGCCTAATATGCGCAAAAAGTTAATGGACTCTATTGTAAGAAGATTAAAAGAAACTTAAAAAAAGGATACGTAAACAAATTTTAATTAATGCATATACAATGGAATTTAAAGACTTCCCCAGTTTTAGGACGATCATAGTTTTAAGGTTTTTGGAGTTTTTTCTTTTATTATTCCTATTGCTTTAAGGCCGAAGTATCTAGTTTTTGTTTCGTTATTTTAACTTATATGCAGAATAAATATTTTAATGAAAAATAAAGTATTTTGAAATTTTCTGCAACTAGTTGCTTAACCGCTGTATATAATTTATAATTTGTTATAATTTTAATATGGCACAGAAAATAATTCGTTGCAACTATTAAAAACTTTAATTGTTTTAAGATAGAAAGTTTTTTAAATTTTTAATTGATTCAATTAATAATTAAATTGCAAATTCTTTTTTTTATTTAAATACATAATAAACTAAATTAACTATTTAACAAGCAATTTCAAATTTATTTTTCAATTGAATATATAATTGAGCCAATTAATAAATTAATTACATTTCAATTTGAAAACAATTAAGACCTTTAGTTGATGCAAAACCTTTTTCGTATGTGTGCTTTGCTATAGATATTGTCAGTATAGAATACCCTTCCATAAAGTTATTGGTTTTATAACTAGGCTTGTTATATTTCCATTTCCAAATTATTAGTAGTTCTTTTTGCTCGTATTCAATTAAGTGTCACAAGAATGGGGAACAAATACTCTAAATAATTTTTAACATAATTTTAAGAAAAACCTTGTATATACCATATTCAACCTCAAAGAATGCTATTATCTACATAAGTATTGGGGCAATTTCTTAGAATTTTGTTTTACTCAATTACCTTTTTTGAAAAGGGGATAAATATTATAAGTAACGATAAAAAAAATTAAATTTTCAATTTTAGTTTTAACAACAATAAATTATAAAAGGCAAAATATAATTGACATGAAAAATGTTTTGAGAGATGTAGATGTATCTTGTTGTGTGTTTGTGTATATTCCTCTTTCTATCAGCGTTTATGTTAATAAAAACGAAAACAGATAGTTGATGACAAAAGCAGCAGCACATAAAGAAGAATCGATTTTATATTATTGAACATGTGTCAGAGTGTATCATGTCAGTACAACTGTGACACCTTGTCGCTACAAAACACTAGAAATCACATAAAATCCCTTTTGTGTTATTCTCTCACTCAGTATTTCAGCCAGCTAGCCAGTTAGTCATTGATTCATTCACTCATTCGTTCATTCATTCGATTATATATTCTGTCGTATATTCAATGATTCATTTCTTCCTTTTATTTATTATATTGGCTGCTGTTAGCTGGTCTTTATTATTCGAAAGTTTAATTTTGTTCTTTATGTTCTTTTTTTTTCAATATATTTTTTATATATTATTTTTCCAGAAAAGCTGTTTACTTGTTTGTGAATGATATGTCGTTGGATTGTCGACGCTTCAATATATATACTTTAGCTAACACTCATACACCTCATATTATAACTACATAAACAACTTGCTTATCTAGATTTTTTAACAAAGTTTCCAAACATGAATATAAAAAATAGTTAGGAAAATAACAGAAATTTTTTCTGTCACTAGTATTTTAATACTCAAAGAAATAGTTTTTCTTATTAAAGCGACTTATAAAAATGAATTTATCACATTTTGAATGATTTAAGTACAGGGTTAATATGATCATAAACTTTTTTATTTCAATGGCGTTTTTTGAAATTGATAACGTATTAAAGATAATTAAACTTCTCCTGGCCTTGTAAAAATCAATTTGTTTTTACAGCTTTAAAATACATGCAATATTTTTTAAGAAAAAGTTTATTTATAGTTCTTTAAAAAATTATTATACAAGCGAATAATGTCGATCTTGACTCTATATGGTATAACTATCACGTATGATTTGTGTCAATAATAATAAATATAGTAAATTGTAGTTTAAAGATCTGTTATTATATTCAGTATTCGATAGACGCTACAGTGTATACACATATTTATTTCAATCGCTAATAAGTCGAATCTTGTGCTAAATAGGACGTTTTGCGGGGAAGTCTGATAACCGTTTTTTGTCTAAAGAAAACGACTACTCAAAAAACTTATAAATGATGGTTTAACCACCTAAAAAGTGGCGATTTCGTCACAGAAGATGACTGTTCAGTCGAAAAAATTTAATGAGGAAATGTAAGCATTGCTCGACGAGGATTGTTGGAGTTTAAAAACGTTGAAATTCATTCAAAAGCAAGGAAATTGTGCTTCATATAAATTGAAGCTGAGAGACATCGAAAGGCGATTTTGCATGTTGGAAATGATCCTTAAACGCTACAAAAAAATCTTTCTTTATATCGTACTGTTACTGGCCAACCAGCCAAATCAACGTCGACGCCTAATACCCATGGTCCCAAGGTAATGCGGAAACAGAAGCATATTTTGTATTATGAGCTATTGAATTATGATCAGGCAATCATAGGGGACTTATACTGAAGACAATTTATTCATTTCATGCCTTTTTCATCTATAAAAAAAATTTTTTTTCAAGATATATTAATCCTAGGATTAAGATTATTTTATATCAGTCTTTAATAAGACCACTGTTGACATATGGTTGCCAAATTTGGTTTAATATTTCTCCCGCTTACATGGAAAAAGTTCGAGTCTTTGAAAGAAAATGCTTAAGAGCATGTACGTCTCTTTCTAGGTCAAAAACTAGCAATTTTAAAAAATATATATCGAACGGAAAAATATATAACGCGGCAAAGACATGTCGAGTAGACAATTTCATAATTTTTTTAATCAGAAACCACATTTGGAAAAGCTCTAATTGCACAGAAAATAACTTAATAATGGCTCCATACTACGTAAATAAGGAATATATAGACAAAACACTCCAAAACGGTTATGTCCCACCTGAGCCCTTCTTGCACCTAGATAGTCAAGGTTTTATGCAAAACGAAACAGGTATTCCTATATTCTATCATATATATAGACGAGCCACTCAAAAGCAATATTTTGCAAGCAATTAACTATAGGAAATAAAAGATTTGATACAAGCCTCTATTTCAGAGATAAAAATATGCTTCCAAACATGAATGTAAATAAATACTGGTAGCTAACATGAAAGGTTATCTACAAATTCCCCCCTTTATCATAAAAGTATTAACATTTTATTCTTAACTAAATATGTAAGTAATTTTTTTTCAACTTTTTTGTTACATAATATTTTTATACTGGCACCATTCTGAAAGAATTAATATTGTTAATGTAAAATATACTAGAGAGCTCGAATAAGGGACTGTGTATAGAAAGAAAAAAATGTACTACTCTTTGTTTATTTATAGTTTAATTATAAGAAATATGGCCAAATAAACGTTTAAAAAAAAAAAAGATTCATTTCATGATAGCAATCCATTATGACAACCTTTAGCCTTAAAAAAACTGATTTTATATCGTATTGTTACTGAAAACCCAGCTATATCATCGTCGGTGCCTAATATCCATGGCGCCAAAGTAATCCGGAAACAGAAGCATATTTTTTGTTATAAGCTATTGAAATCTGATCAGGCAATCACAGGTGAGTTATACTGAAGACAATTGATTCGTTTCAGGATAGCAAACCATCATGACAACGTTTAGCCACATGTTACAAGGCCGGATAAAAACTATTTGAAGACTAGTCGAGGAAATGCTTTGGCAAACCCGCCTTGTTACCAGGGAATTGCCTCGTCTGACTGCCATTTTTTCGATGTAGAACTTCCTTACTGGAATAAGCCCTTACTTCAGAACAGAGTGACTGTAATTGGCTTGATGCATCCTTTAATTTAAAACCAAAGCAGTTCTTTTGGCGTGGAATTCATATACTACCAGAAAGGCGGCAAAAGGCACTACGGTTGCTAACGATGGATAATTTTTGGAATAATTATTGTTGTTATAACATATATTTTTTAAGCAAAAAATCAACAATATTACTTGTGTAATCAAACATACATATACAAGTTCCAAGCCTATTTTAGATTTTGTTATCTAAAAAAGTTTATTTATTAAAGTTTTAATAAACTGTAACTTCTATAAATATTAAAAAACTTATACAAGTTTTAGTTTTTTTTTTGTACTTTGATTTGTTGTTTAAATTGTTGTTTACTGTTTGAAAATTTCTTTTATTTTCATCTGTCAATTTTTTATTTAAAATGGAAAAACTTCAAGTTTTTTGAACTGTCTTCTACACCGTTGGTTATTCAAATCATGCATCTACCTGTTATATATCTTTTAAAGTTTAGTTTGTGTTATATTTATCTGCCATTTAGTTGCTTTTCGGTCTCTGCAATGTCCAAGGAATATTGTTTATTTTTTTTCATATTTGTATTGTTTACTTATAACACATTTTCTCACACTGCCAGTGGCATTTGCAAATAACGGCAAAAACAAGAAGAAGAAGAAAAAAATTGCCTAAAGGTAAACAAACAACTTGTATTCTTGTCAAGTTTTCTTGCATAAGAAAAACTTTATTTTTTGTTGCTTCTACTGATTCTACTATATTTCTACATTATTTGTTTTTTAGTCTTGTGTAAAAAAGTTAGTAAATGATAATATTTTACCTGTCACCAAATTGGCATGATGGAATTGACAAACAGCATCGGCTTCAAACCATGATATTCGATCACGAAAGAAACGATAGAAAACATTAAGACCCTCCTGTGGCATTGTCCAAGTGTTACTAACATTAACCTGCAAATATTTTAACAGGAGAAAGCGTATAAATAATAGATAAATGTATATATAAATGTATATATTTTTTTAAATGGAAAATATTAAAGCGTTAACATATAAAAATTTAAAAAATGCTGGCAGGCGTTGCGTAAAATTGATATTTATTGCAGTAGTTATTGCCGAAGAGTCAGGTGAGTTGTTTTTAATAAAATAAAATTGAAATTTATTTTCACTGTTATATCCCCCCCCGGGGCACATTTATCGGTCTTTATAGAATACTTGACTATCTAGACCTGTGCAACTGGAGGAAAAAGGGAGTCCAGTCCTCTAAAGTCAGACAGGGAGACAACTGGAAACTTCACTTTATTTCCACGGGGATCAGTGAGCTCGCAGAGTTCATTATTTGTCTCTTTAGACATTTAATAGTTCTCTGGCTGATCATTGAGGTTGGCCCCTATATGGGAGCATCGTGGTGGTTGTGGTTTTGCGGCCCCATAAGGGAATTATGAAAATTATGTTGGCCAGGATCATCTCACTGATAATGACACGCAAAGTGAATGATCCAGTCCAGTGAGCATGCTAGACATGTATTCTGGACAGAAGTGGGAAAGTCTCCAACTCTTTAGCAAGGTGTGGTGGTTTGCAGCCCTGTCCTGGAATCATTAAAGTTGTAACTAGGTGGTTCTGTTGCTTAGAATTATGCCTTCGGCATTCTAGGACGAGCATGACGTTCCAAATTATGCAGTGGTTTGGTCCACTATCTGATTAAGGCTACATAGCCAGGCGCGGATGCAAAGCAAATCACACTCTCAACGTTATATGGAATAGAATATACTCCTACATGTGCACAAAATATCGGTTGAAATAACTTTAATTTTTGATGGTGTTTATGATCATTTTCAAAAATCACCTTTAAGCTTTTTCGAAAAGTTTCTCATTTTTACTTCCAATATATTCAACAAAAAGAAATAATTGATATTTGAAGACAAGAGATATGTGCTTATTCCCTATCTGGACATGATTCTTAGCACTTCTGAAATATAATAGCAAATGTTTCCAATCAACTAAAGCTTGCGCAAAGCTACAAAATGTTATACAGTCTTATATATTGCATTTCTATTTAGGAAAGAGAAACAAAGAGAGAGGGAGAGAGAGAGAGAGAGAGAGAGAAAGATAAAATAGAATCTTTTAACTAGAATCTGAATTGTTTAAGCGATTATATAAAAATAACCAAACCGTTTTGAGACCTTTAGAGAAAGACCTAAAGTTATTAAAGATATTTCAATATGTAAAATTAAACTTATTGTTTCTTCTATATTTTCTTAATTACATTGTTATTGAACTAGAATGATTAGAAAATCTTGACACTAATGCTGTGTAATATTTCCAAATTCATTTTAACTTTCTTACCAATTACATTAAACTTATATAATAAATTTTGGCTGATATGACATTTCCAAATCACCCACTTTATTCTACATTAATTAATTACATTTATATTTAGTTTATTTAGCACAATATATTTTGTACTATAATTAATAATAAAATCAAAAACAACAACAGTTAGTATAAAGCGATGATTAGCAGTATTGATATATGATAATCGTTTATTTACAAATGACATCATTGCACATGGTACTGGCGATCACTATGATACACTATTTATGACAAAGATCAAAGGAATCAGTATTAATCTTACTCATCTCAATACAATACGATTGTAGAATGGCGTTGTTTGGGGGGTTAAAAAACAAATTTTTTTTTTAATCTATAAATAAAGGTTTCTCTATGATAAACATTATACGAATCAGGAAACGTTGATGAAAAGCTTTATTTCAATATGAAGGTGTAATGCTGGGAATGCGGTAATGGATCACGCTATCGCGAGATGCTTTTTTTTTGCCTATTATTGACGACGTGGATATCACTGACATGTGGTTTAAAAAGGACAGTGCAACACAGCCAATGACACGATGGATTTATTGCAAACCAAATGTCCCGATCGCATAATTTCACAACAATCAGCAGTCAAGTGGCCTGCCAGATTGTGTGATTTAACACCGCTGGATTATTTTTTTGTGGGGCTGTGTTAAGGACAGACTTTATACGGAGCCAATCGAATCGATTGCCTTAAAACTCGAAATCCGTGATGTAATTAACGAAATAGAACCGCCAAAAAGTGATTAAAAAGTGATGAAAGAATCGACATCTACCAGCGTGGTCGTGGTGGACATTTGCCATTTTTCATTCATAATTGCCGAACTCTTCTCTTTATAATACAATAAAAATTTTAATCATCGTAATCTAAATTTTTCGTTTTATTTTGTTTTTCTTTAGAAAACAAACGTCTAGTTGAAAAACCCTGTATGTGTTTAGTTAAAGGGCAAAAATAGTTTGATGTTGTAAGTTTTTTATTTTCTATGAGAAAATGTTGAAAGAAGTTTTTCAATTTTTATTAATATAAGCAATTATATTTTTCGTGCTTGATTCCTTTAAATAAATATTTTATGATATTCTCACGAAATGATTGAAAATAAACAATGTTTTTTGGTTGTTTTGAAATGTTTTGCTGTGTTTGTGTAGAAGTGTTTTTGAGTCTTGCTGTCTACGCTAACTTGATTTTATGAAAAATTCTCATAGAATCAGTTTGGCTTTGGGTATTAGACTTTTAGGTTTTCCTATACAATATTGGGGTACAATTCACTGATGAGCTACTTGAGCAATAGTGAAATTGCAATATGGATATGCTCTCCTCCGCAGTAATATATTTCAAATATTTTTTTATTTTTATTAGAATAAATGTTTTATGAGAATATCATAAAATGTTTATTTTTTAATAAAAATTTTTGTTATAAATATTTCGTGAGAATATCATAAAATATTTGTTTAAAGGAATCAAGCACGAAAAATAAAATTGCTTATATTGAAAATGATTTCGAATAATTATAAATTACTTAATTTTTATTAATATACAAAATTTTGAACAGTCAAAAACTGATGAAAAAAGAATGCGAATAAATAAAATTTTATATTTGTAACAAAGATCTCGAAAACCTGCTGAAAAGAAAATATATTTTTTGTCTTTAAGTTTAAATTTTTACTTCAACGATTTCATAGCTTTAGCTGCTGCAATGCGTTGAATATTTTTAAACATTTTCCATTTTCTTTTTATGGACAACAGTAAAAATAAGAAAAATATTTTCTATATAAAATTCTCTCTGTTAATTTTTCTTCCTATTACATCTATCCATATTATTTATTCAAGCGTTTTATTGTATTTTATTTTTTTCGCCATTTTTCTCATCATGCAGCTTGACATTCAAATATTGCCAGACATTTATCTCGTCAAAATGCAAATTTGTATTCAGTTATTTTTTTTTCGTTTTTTTTGGGAGCTTAAAAATTTACACCCAAAAGAATAATGGAAAAGAAAACACAAAAGAGTTAAATTAAATTAAATAAAAGCTAGATAAAAAAGTACAACAAAATTATTATAATTTCGCTACGTTTCTTTTTAGTTAGCGCATACTCTGCAATTTCAGTTTATAGAATCAACATTTATTTTCTAAAATCTTCTTTTTATGCACACAAAGATGCAATTGTAAAATAAACTTTAACACAAAAATTTAGCAACATTTTTAAAGATTTTAATAGTTTTTTGCATTCAATTGTACAAATGTAAAAGAAAGAATAGTCCTTTAAATCTTTTAAATTCATTTCAGTTTCGAAAACAATTTTTCATAGGGTTTCTTTTTTGTACATCGAAATCAACTAATGTTATCGAGAAACTTCTTTGTAAATAACCACTTTGTGTTTTAACTTTTAGATTTATGTAGAATCATTATAGGAACGTCCTTATATTATTTTTATTTATACTTATGCTTAGACTAAAGATCACAGTAAATATCATTCACAAGTTTTGAGCGTCTACCTTAACGTTTTAATAAACAGGGATATATTTGTCTTAGCGTTGCCAAATAGCCTTTTATTTTCAAAATTAATGCTCACATTTTTGTAGTAGACATATTTGTGTAAAGTCTATGTTAACTTAAAATTAGAATATAACAATTTTTTTTATTCAAAAAATATATTTCAAAAATATTCCTTCGGGGAAAGCATATACCTATAGCCATTTCCCTACTGCTCATATAGCTAGCTCACCAGTTGGATTTTACTCCAAATGTTATATAGAAAAGTCAAGAGCCTTATGTCAAGCCAAATTGATTAAATGAGAGTGTTGTTGTGCTTTTTCAATGTAAAGTCTCATGTAACCAATTCGGCTTAAGATATAAGACTCTTGAATTTTCGAAAAATTTGGAGTAAAACCCACTGATGAGCAGTAGTGAAATGGCCACATGGATATGCTTTCCCCTGCAGTAAGCCCCCCATACATATGGTCTTTATAGAACTTCGACTATTTAGACACAGTGCAACTGGGGGGAAAAGGGAGCCCAGTCCCTGGAAGTCAGCAGGGATACAACTGGAAACTCCACTTTATTTCCACGGGAATCAGTAAGCACGCAGAGTTCATTATTTGTCTCGTTAGACATTTAATATTTCTCTGGCTGATTATTGAGGTTGGCCCCTATATGGGAGTATCGTGGTGGTTGTGGTTTCGCGGCCCCATAACAGTATAATGGTTATTATGGTGGCCAGGATGATCTCACTGTTAATGACACCCTAAGTAAATGATCCAGTCCAGTGAGCATGCTAGACATGTGTTCTGGACAGGAGTTGGAAAGTCTCTAACTCTTAAGCAAGGAGTGATGATTTGCAGCCCTGTTCTGGAATCATCGAAGTTGCAACTAGAAAGTTCTGTTGCATAGAATTAAGGCTTCGGCTTCCTACGACGAGCATGACGTTCCAAATTATGCAGTGGTTTGGTCCACCATCTGATTAAGGCTTTATGGCCAGGCGCGGATTTAAATCGAATCACACAGTTCCCCTGCAGTAATATATATCGAATATATATTTTTTGAATAATAAACATTTTATGAGAATATCATAATATCTAGCACAACTTAAGGTAGAATAAATTTCAAAAATATTCCAAAAAAAGGAATTGGAATAGAATCGCCAAACCTTTTATTCTTTAGTTTAAAATTTAAAAAATCCTGTGGAAATTTGACGCGTTCCCGCGGGGTAAGTTTATATGTCTTGATGTAATCTCACCGTCATTACGTGTGTCATTGGGGGAAAAAGGGAGCTCAGTCCCCTTTAGGCTAGCAGATAACTCCACGTTATTTCCACGGGAATCAGTAAGACCCAGAGTTTACCTTTTTGCCTTTTAGCTGTTGTGTGACTGAAGTTGATCCTTCGGGAGCATCGAGGTGGTTGTTGTTTCGGGGTCCTCATTTGAGTTGATGTGGGAAGAATCAATCACTGTTAATACACTGAATGATCCAACTCCAGTAAGTATACTTGCAGTTTTATTATGCATCCATATGTTCTAGACCAGGATAGTCTGCAATATTTCAGCACGGAGTGGAGGTTGACAGCCCTGCTCCGAGGCTTCCGAAATTGCAACTAGGAATATCCTGGGCACGCTACATATCAACCAAGTGGTTTGATCCACCGCCAGGTTATGGCTTACACAGCTAGGTACGGACGTAAATCTTATCACGCATTACAGTGTAAAAGAAAAATATTTTCATGAATATTATATTACTATCAGAGCACCCTTTAAATTTTATTATCGGTGGCTATAATAATGCGGGTGAACTGAAAATTTTAATGTTTTATTTACAACGGTCCTAGAGATAGTGGGATGTTGCAGACAGACAAACAGTTTTTAAATAAATATTTTTTTTTTAAACTGCATATTCGTATTCAAACAGAGCTGTTATCGAGAAATTTGATTTTTAACAATTTTTCAAAAACTATATTATTTATTTTATTAAAATTTTACTAAATGTTTTAAAGTTTAATGTTTCACTTTTTAATATGCACTCGCTCCTTCGTTTAACACTTTTCAGGATTTTCTATTAATCTTTCTGTTTATTTAAACAATTTTCCTAGATTTGCTTTTTCATAAATTATAAATTTTATGAGAAAACGTAAAGACAAATAATGAGATGAATGCCATTATACTTAATTTGAAATCATGGCGTAAATTAATGGTTCGTTTATTGTGAACACAAAATAAACAAAAAAAAGCTGCAAATTAATATTAAAAATGCATCAAACAGAAAGCGGAAATAGAAACCAGTACCAAAAAATATAAATACAGATGGCAAAGCATTAAACAAAATTCCCTACTCGTTTCCAGAAAATTGAAATATAAAAAGGGCAGGTGAAAAATACCAAAAAAAAAAAAAAACATCGTTTCATAAAATACATTAAAAAAAAGTATAAAAGAAATAAATTTCAGCAAACAGCATAAATAATTTTCACTTGAGTGTAGACTGAACCGAAAATGCAGCAGTTTTTTGTTAATCCTCCAGGAGCCTTGTAAATACCAAAAGGCAGAGGTGAAAGAAAATTTTAAATTACAGACATTGAGAGAGTAATAAGCAAAGCAGGTTAAATTTTTACAAAAATAAATACTAAATATCTGCTAAAATATTAATATATATTGTGAGTTGGATTATGAGAAAATCTTATCAGTTATTCTATAATGACAAGGCGTTTGTTGCTCGAAAATTAAAAATTTTATTATAGCTCGTTTTGTGTGTTTTACGACAAATCAAGAATATACACAAAATCTATATTATATATTCTGCAATGTGCAGATAGTCTATTTTACTAATGCTTTAGTTCATAACATTTATTATAATTTTAATTATAACAGAAAGTGAAATAAATAAATAAATAATATTTTTCAACAAATTAATTTAGTTTTAACCAAAATATGCCAACTATTCAATTCCTAAAGTTTTAATGGATAACTTATTAAAATTACGGTTTCGAACGCCAGCGTGGGAAAAAAATTTTCTGAAGAGGACGTTGTGTTTTTCTTATAATAGAAATTCCATAAAAAGAACAAAAATGTTCTGTTTATTCTAGAAAGGTCTGTTAGAGCCCAAGTTTTTGTTTAAAGCTGTACTTTGTTAAATTTATTAATTTAAATAAAAATCCACATTAACATCTGCTATTAAAAAATCAAGGATAATTTATTAACTCACAAGAAGGGTTGCGGTTCGCATAGTTGTAGTTGCTTCGTGATTCTTTGATATCGCCGCCTTAACAAAGAATTGTTCGAGATCAGATTTTAATTCTTTTAGATTTTATTATGAATAACTTTTTAAGCTTATCTGAGTACATCAACCTTGGTGTTTGCTTGACAATTGAATACAAAATTGGGCAAGCACCCAATATAGCATTTATTTTTTAGCCTCCTATAAAAATTACATTAGTCATAATTACTAATCATTAATTATAAAACTTATCATAATTGGGAAAAAAATTTTTCGCTATACGTTATTCCAAATCATGAAATTTCTAAATTAAACAGCGCCCGCCATAAAATATTTCTATAGAAAAATTTCATCAGCCATATAGAAAAATTTCATCAGTAACATTTTTCTATAGGCAAAGTGTGGCTGATGCAATTATTTATAGAAAATATGATAATTTTTATAGTTTTTTAAACGATCTTTTTTATCTTTAATAAATATCTTTTTTCTTTTTTAAGATTTTTTTTATATATTTTTTCTTTTCAATATTTCGCTTTCCTTTGAAAAGCTTCTTCAGGAAAAAAATTTTTATATTTTTGAAAACAAAAAAATTATTAACAAATTGAAAAAAAAATATATAAAATATAAAAAATTTTTTCCTGAAGAAGCTTTCCAAAGGAAAGCGAAATATTGAAAAGAAAAAAATATATAAAAAAAAATCTTAAAAAAGAAAAAGATATTTATTATAGAAAAAATGTTAATTTCATCAATCAAAAATTTTTCTAAAGAAAAATTTTAAATTCAACAGTCACAAATTTTTTTATAAAAAAATGTTAATTTCATCAGTCACAAATTTTTCTATAGAAAAATGTTAATTTCATCAGTCACAAATTTTTCTATAGAAAAATGTTAATTTCATCAGTCACAAATTTTTCTATAAAAAAATGTTAATAATCACCAGTCACAAATTTTTCTATAAAAAAATGTTAATTTCATCAGTCACAAATTTTTCTATAGAAAAATGTTATTTTCATCAGTCACAAATTTTTCTATAGAAAAATGTTAATTTCATCAGTCACAAATTTTTCTATAGAAAAATTTTAATTTTATCAGTCACAAATTTTTCTATAGAAAAATATTAATTTCATCAGTCACTAATTTTTCTATAGAAAAATTTTAATTTCATCAATCACAAGTTTTTCTGTAGAAAAGTTATAGAAAAATTTTAAAACTCTGGCGAATTTTTCTATAGAAAAATTTCATAGCTCTCACGAATTTTTCTATAGAAAAATTTCATAACTCACAAATTTCTTAGAGAAATATTTTATAACTCTCAATTTTCCTATAGAAAAATTTAATCCCTCACAATTTTTTTATAAAACAACTTCATCGTCATATTTTTCCTGTATATTTTTCACATTTTCGCTTGCAATTGATCCGAAAGGTAAAAGTCATTGAGGTCGCATTTCGCCTGCAATATTTCATTCACTAAATTTAAACTCATGTGGTGCATTTGGAACATTAAATTAGCATAACTAAAGAAAAGTAAAACTATGATAATTCACATATCTAGCTTGGAATCTATGTCATTATTATAGACGATCACTATTATATACTTTTCTATCACTTTTTGGTGGTGAAAGAAAATATAATTTAAAAAAGCAAAGAGCAGCAAAAAAATAAGTGATTTTTTTATCCGATAGCAACTTGTTCTTGAATCCTTGTCTTACACGGAAGATTTCTGCCGAAGAAAAATGCAGTCTTCAATTTTTTTAACATAAAATAAATCCTTGAAGTTTTTTAACGAGTAAAAGGTTTTCAATTACAAATATCAGTGCCTCAACATCTTATTTACTGCACTTTGTGACATAAATTAAGCAAAGTGTTGAATAGATTTGTTAATAACTCAGGCACACAAACAATTATTAAGGCTGTTATTTTTAGACAAACTCTTTACTTAACCTATCGCCATTATAGTTTTTTATTGGCGCATATGTTTTTTGTATACTTTGATATTGCTGCAATTTCAAAGTGTCATCACATATAATTCATCTTATTATTGTATTTTTGATAAAAGAAAGACGCATAACTTTTCCCTTAACTAATACTCGTTAAAATTGTATAGTACGATATAGCATAATAAAACAGAGAACATTTTATTATAACAAAACAAATTGCGTAATAAGAACAATACCGTGCTTAATGTACGAACTTTAATTGTAAGTTTTTCTATTATGGAGACGAGAAGAAAATAAATAGATTGAAAGAAAAATTATGCAGTAAAATAAATAATATACTTTGGAGACAAACTGAATAAAAGTTGGATTGTTAGAGATTTTATTTAATTTTTAATTAGCTCATTTTGTGAAAAGGTAAAACTAAAAACAAAATAAAAGGAAACGTTAAGGACGAAGTTGTAAAAAGAAAATAATGTGACAGGTATAAGTTATTATTCGAATTGGGACAAAAAATAAAGCACGCTTAATAGAGAACATAAAAAGTATAATATTTAATAAAATAATATAAAAAATACATTTTAAATTATAAAAATAAACAGAAATTAAGTAAAAAATTGGATAATCTTGTCATATAGCAGAGATATTTCTTACAAAATATTCGAAACTTGATTTGCAGACACTCCAAGTGCATATCTCTGGGGCTCCTACTAACAAAATAAATAATAAAAAAAGTAACTTTAAAATAACTTTGATGTTGAGGTACATTATGATAGCAGATACCCTGGGGAAAAAGCAATTTGCTGATACACATCTCTGCTGACTAGTTTTCTTAAAGTCCAAAACATAGCAAAGCAGACAGCTCTCTAGAGGTCGTTGTATCTGCTAATAAATAACTTTATGACTGCATAGCAAATTCTGTTAGGCAGGCGTAACAATCCGTTTCCTTCTTCCCTCTATGATCGATTTTTGGTGTTTATGACCTTTTTTTCTTGAATTTAGACATAGCGCGATTTACTAATGAAACAGCAACGTAAAAGGCTTCGCCTATAGAATTTAACAGTGATTTATTATAAATTATTCGTATTCTAGCTTTTTTAAATTAGTTATTTGACTAACGTGTGGTCTGATATAATGCACGATGTTAATTGTTAGTCACACCTTAACTACTCAATTTTATTTGACGTTTCTTTGTTTCAGTGTTTGATAAATGCAGCCATGGCAAGGTACACAATTAAGCAGCGTGGTAAGATTGTTGAATTCTTCTTCTTGTTTTTTTAAATCAGAATATTCGATCAAATATGTTCACAATCCGGAGAATATTGGCAAATTTCAGCAACCAGGGTTTGCAGAAATTGTGGAAATACCTGTGCATGCTCGCCCAGTTCGTTCTGCGCTAAACATTGCTGTTTGTGATAGTATGGCAGAAACGCCTTCAACCTTGATTCGCCGTCGTGAACATCTCCCGAACATCGCTGATGCGAATCATGAAGAAATATTTAAATTTACGTATTTACAAGCTTTAATTGGAACAAAAGCTGAAGCTAGTAGGTAGTGTACTAGCTTGTCAGTATGGGGGTTGTGGGTTCGATTCCTAACGAAGACCTCGGTTTTTTTCACTACAAAAATAAAAATTGACTGTCGGTGGGGCTGCTCAACGATGAAAGCATAGTCACTGGTCGCTGTGCTGTCTTATACGGCAGTTAATTTCCGACTATCCTTCTACTTTCACCACCTGTTTCATCTATTTTTTATCCCTTTCCCAAAGAATGTAGCACGGTACTTGACTAAATAGGCATTGTTACCTGAAGTGCTACTTCTCTTTAATAAAAAAAACAAAAAAAAAAAACATTCTACCCAGATACATAAAGGTTAATAATAATATAAAAGGATTTTTTACAAAGCAGTTCTTCAATGCATAATACACACAGCAATAATAGCTTGGGAAAAAATAAATGGAGCAAGTGCTCTTTTTACGTTGAAAATCTATTACAAAAACAAAGTGTGATTGATATCAAGTTGATTTATTATAAATCTAAAATGAAATATTTAAAATAACGATATAGAATTAATCATCAATTATAAAGTAAAGCTTGATAAAAATAATGAGTTTGTAAAAGATGAGGAAATTCTCCAAAGTTATTGTAAAAATTTTTTTTCTTTTATAAGACCAACACTCAGGAGATGACCCCTACCTATGCAATGTATTGTGCCAGAACTAGAAAAATTTAAATAACTATAAACAAACTATAAACTTTAAATAACTATGCAAGCAGCAAAAAAATAGATTATGTTATTGGTACTATAGAAATATTATTAAGGCGTAGAGAAAATAACTCATTATATGCTGGTTTGGCACTCAAGATCATTAAGAAAAGTATTCCGAGAGAGCTCAGGTCCAGAATAATTTATGCTATGAATTTAGGACACTCCTTGCAGGGACACAATAAAAGCGATTGAGGTAAAACCATGTGCTATTCTTTTTATTAACGAAATACACACTATCATTGTATCAGGTGCAACAAGTGGTAGCTTTCTTGATTAAGGTTACCTAATTAAACATGCGATTGCTAGCTGTGCACTACGTTCTATAGGTACAACTACATCAAAAAGTTAATGATAATAAACATTTTGTGACCAATCTGGATGATCTGTGATGTCAGCAGGATGCTGCCACTTGCCAAACAACAAACAAAATAGTAGTAGTTGAAAAATCATATGGCTCGGTAATCTCATAATTTCCCACATAGATCATGTGATTTGACACGATTTGACTTCTTTCCTTGAGGATATTTAAACTAAAAAATGTATGTCCATAAATCAAGAACATTCGTAGAAACTAAGGCTGAGATACAACTAAATAGTCTTATTAATGGTATTAAACCTCAATTCTCTCTCAGAACTATTAAAAAGATGGACCACTGCATAGCGATGTGCCACCGATACTGTGAATTGTTGCTTTTATCGTACTAAAAAATATTACGAAAAACCTCTGAAAACTTTTATGCTATTTATTATTGTAGTTTTTTTAATCGACCTTTTTTTATCTTTAATAAATATCTCTTATCCTGTTTTACGGTCTTTTTAAATTAAATTAACAATATATATTTTTTTCTTTTCGATATTTCGCTACTCTTGGGAAAGCTTCTTCAGGAAAAAAATTTTTTATTTTTGAAAACAAAAATTATTAACATATTGAAAATAATTTTCAAAACATTTGACAAAAACATATAAAATATTTTTTCATACATACATACAAAAACTTAAATTTTCAAATATTCAAACATACAAAAACAAGGAAACGGAAATAACAAATAAATAAAAAATAACAAATTCTGTCTTATGAAATAATTATAACAAATTAGGTGTCTTTTTAATTAAGTACCTATAATTCTGAGCTAAACTGTCTGTGTCTGTCTTGAAATTTATTCTCCTTACATTTGGTACATTAACAATTTCTAACATTTCTAACAACGTCTAACAACGTCTCTTATAGTTTTTTTTTTCCTATATTTAATATTGATGCTTCGTCAAACTGAGGATAATGATTATATTTCTTACAATGTGAAGATAAGGATGTCTTCTGTGTTGAAATATTCCTATATTTTTGGTCATACCTGTGACCAGCTAATCTTGTTTTAAGTTTATTTTTTGTTGTCCCAATATAAACTTTGTCACAGTTCACCTGGTCATTTCCTCCACATGGTATCCTGTATACTACATCAGATATTTCCATTTTTTCTATTTTATCCTTCATACTGCTAAATAATTTATTTAATGTGTTATATGTTTTGGTGCAATTATATATTTATCTGTGTCATATATTTTACACTTTACAGACACAGATAATTTAGCTCAGAATTATAGGTACTTAATTCAAAAGACACATAATTTGTTATAATTATTTCCTTGTTTTTGTATGTTTAAATATTTGAAAATTTAAATTTTTGTATGTATGTATGTATGTATGTATGAAAAAATATTTTATATGTTTTTGTCAAATGTTTTGAAAAAATTTTTTCCAATATGTTAATAATTTTTGTTTTAGAAAAAAATTTTTTTCCTGAAGAAGTTTTCCATAGGAAAGCGAAATATCGAAAAGAAAAAAATATATATTGTTAATTTAATTTAAAAAGACCGTAAAAAAGAATAAGAGATATTTATTGTTATTTATTATATTATACATATATTATACAATAAACATCGTGTACATTTTCTTGCCTAATCTTATGTATGTTATTAGTAGCTAAAGTAGATAGAGAAACTGCTTTCCTATATTCTCCTAATATTTTATTTTGTATGTTTTATTAAAAAATTTACTTAAAAATTTATAATTAATTTTTCTTTTATTTAAAAAATTTTGAAATTTAAATACAGGCAAACTGAAGCCTAGTTAAAATATTTCATTTATTAATTAATTAAAAAAATCAAATAACTCTTAGGAAAGTGTCAAATTTTGCCGTATTTATTATTTATTTATCATGGCGCGCTCTACTTTCCTACTGTTAATTTTTTTTTGCTTCTTTGTATTTTCTATTGAAACGACGGACAAGGATAACTAATTGTATCTTTGATTAAATATTTTTTTTACTTCAAATCCTTTCAAGCTCAAATAACAAATAAGCCTTTTAAATATTCTTTGAGTTAGTATATAAATAATTTCTTCTTCAAAGTATAAAAGCCTTAGCATTGCTTCAAAGAAAGAAGATAATGGTGTAAATAAAATTCCCACAAGAAGGGGAAGAAGGGACTTTTTTTAGAATGTTCATTATAAAAATATACCCGCACTTTAGAAACTTTAGAAATTGCAAAAGACTTTTAAATAGAAACGTAATAGTAGACATTACAACAACGAAAATGTATCAATTGACATACGAATGGATATCCAATTAATGTAGACTACGCCATTGATATGGGTATGAAAATACACATAAGTATAGAATTACAAAATACATTTTGACATAGGTTGACCAGCTGACAAAATCTAGCCATAGCTAAAGATAGAAAGCTATAAAATTTAAGTTGCTTATATAAAGTTGTCCCGAAATTTATATAAAATTTGAGTGGTCATTAATTGTTACGCAAGAAGTTGCCAATCAAAAAATATAAGTAAACTGGATGAATTAAAAATTCTCAGCCCACTCGCAAGTAATTGAAAATAACAAAATAGTGTGGTAGTTTGTTTTTGAAGGCCAACAAGTTTTAATTTTGCAAAAACAAGCTCTAAGTAACGCTCCACGCAGTATATTCACTGGGCATTTGCTCTTCCGTGTTCAAAAAGTGAATGGATTTATGAAGAATTATTAGATATTTTCAGCGAAGAATTTTATGCTCTTCCAACCGAAACGTGAAAGTTTCTAGTTGATATTTTATCGGATGATTTTTAAGCTCCATAGAACTTACAGAGAAATAAGCTGTTAAATAAGATTTTATTTTCTTTTTGATATTTATGATCAGTACATATTGGAAAACCATTGAGAACACTTTTAAGGCTTGAAAAATGTCGCTAAATTTTGTAAATGTGAGGTGTTTAGTTAACGTTTCGTTAACGTTTTTGTATACAACGAGTTTTGTTTAGGTTTTAAAAAAACGTTTCGTTAACTTTTTCCCTAAAAATTCGTTTACGTTTTCACACAAAACATTACAGCAATCTTTACCACAATACGTTTCGTAAACGATTTTTATAAAACGTTTCGCTCACATTAGAACAACATTTTTTCGACAACATACAACACAGCAATTATAGGCGTATTTTGGTATTGCAACGACAAGTTTTCTCTAATGGCTAGGGTATCCTCAATGGCGTCCATGGTCGTGTTGTATCAAATTAAATGAAAGACCTTGTTATAAATCTTCCGCCTTTATTTGCCATTAATTGCTTAACAGCAGGTTGCTCTACTTGGCTCCGTCTGCTGCGTAATCGCGTGCGGATATAGGGCTTGGCCGGGTACCACAATTTAGCAGCTAGTAGTCGAGGGAAATATCCCGATCAGCAAAAAATGTGCCGTTCACGCTGCTCCGGTCGCTTCTAGAGGCGACTGGCAGAAACCGTGCTGAGTGTTAGCTGGATATAACTCCTATCTACAGATTCTTTTTTTTACTTCCATTTGCCATCACACACACCTACATGCACACACGTACACCATCTCTATGCCCGGTGCATAAAACAGCTGGTGGCTGCGTTATTTATCAGCCGCCAGCGAACTTTAAATCTTAATTCTAAATAAGGAAGGATACAATGTGGAATACTAAAAGCAACCTTAGGAATTTGTTAATCTTAAACTTATTAACATTTTATATATATTAATTTTAACTATGTATACTATATACTATAAGTATAATTATAAAGCATAATTATAAAATTATAATATAATTATAAATTCAAACATAATTATATATCGTGTTGCTTAAAACGATCACAAAAACCATTAGCGTTACAGTATATCAAAGTATACAGAAAAAATATAATGAGATTTTTACCATTCAAAGAGCGTTTGCTAGAATTTTCTTATAAAAACAATTTCTACCAAAAACTATTTCCCTTCAAAATCATTTTTTAGAAACGATTTTAAGCGATTTTAAAAATGTGATGCGCTGCACGGCCAAATAAAGAAATTTTTCTTTTTGAACTGTCCTCATACAGACCGACTACAAATTAATTTTTGAGCTGATAAAAATATACTTTAATATACCAAAATGCTTTTAAGTAGAATTTGGTGTTTATTTTTAAATTATTTTTATTTCTTTTTCAAAATTGACTAGCACCAGAAAATCTAAAATTTTTAATAAAATTTTCTTTACAAAATAAAAGTACTTTTTATTAAAAGAAAATTTATGAAAACGAAACTTTACTTATGCAAAAATAAAAGCTTTAATTATACCATTAAAATTTTTATTATAACAACCATTTAATCGTATTTTTATACTTAAAAATAATTCGTACAACATTAAGCTACACAATCTGTTGCAAAAATATATAAAGGGCTAAAACCGGAAAAAGTTAACTAACAAGAAGAAGGTTAAGAAAACTAGGGGCTTTTATAGCTTATTAAATTGTTATGGCAGCATATAAGCTAAAAATCTTTATAGCTTAATAAACCGTTATTAAAAATAATAAAAGGAAAATGAAAGCAAGCGGAAAATAATGATGAGCACAGAAAAGTTCATTGTACAGCAAAGACTGTTGAATATACACAAGAAATTTAGCTGTAGATTCCATTTTCTTTATTTGCTAAACAGCAAAACAAAAACAAAGGCACTTAATAATTTAAAAAGTTTATAATAGAATTATAACAAAACAAACAAAAAATACACTCGTATAATGCAAAATAAAATAGAACACACAAATGAGAAGCAACAGAAGCTGTGTGCAGGCACAGACAGCGTTTTTATTATTTGCATGTTAAAAACTTGCCAAGAATAAATAATCAAACAACAACAAAAAATTCAAAGTTCAACAGAAAATATGAATCAGGACTTAAAAAAATTTATTTATCGTTTGTTCGTTTGAAGCAAAAAATTAACAACAAAGAGAACTGATATCCAACAGGGCAGTGAAATAACTCAAACAATCACTAATGGCGTGAAACTGTGGAAAATTATTTATATTAAAATAAATAGTGTTCTATCTTTATTAAATATGGATAAGTAGTTACTGGCTTTTTTTGATTGCGATTACCAGACTAAAGTCTTCTGTATCACTTTTCCTTTCTTTTTCTGCAGCTTTAGCTATATTTGATAATATGGACTTTTGGCTATTAAAAACGCTCTTTCTGTCATGCAGCTATCCATGATTAGCCACTGTGTTACTACTGCGAAACAAAAACTGCTTAATATCTCACCAAAACTGCAAACATGCTTCTCTTACCGGCGCAGCCACTAGGCTTCTTTACATTATCACTGCAGCAGAGAAGCAAACGTGCGAACCTCCTTTTTTATTTACTTGGAAAACACACTTTAGCCCTTATTTTCCAAAATTTCAAGGCTGACATTATTTACTCAAATAATTTTAAAATAATTAAAGTTAAATTCAATTCAATTACCCGCAAATTTTGTTTTTTCTGCTTAACAAAATTCAATTTACCCGCAAATTTGGTATTTCAAACATTATATTTTTACTGAAAACGATGTATTCTGATAGAAAATCTTTTATTTTATTGAAATTTTTCGTCAATTAAAGAACTCTAGGATCCGCGCAACACGTGCTATGAGCACATGCCTTTTTCGGGAACAAGTCCCCTGATATAATCAGGGAACATCGTCATACAGTAACGATATGTTACTCTATGTTACTTGGATGCGCCAGCGGGTCAGTAGAACTGGATATCTAGTTAAAGGGATGTGCTCGGTCAATTTATTTTGTTGTATTTAGTTTTCTGGTAAAGTCAAAATCAGATGGGGTAAAAAATCTTGTGTGCCATTTCCAAAATAAAAGGCTTATTTTAATATCTACAAAAAATATGCTTATTCCACTGAATATCGCATTGAATTGGCTGAAAATGTATTTATACTTCTCAAAACTTTAGATAAATGATTAACTATGCCAGTATCTTTGATATCTCCAAGGCTATCCAAAGTGTCTCCTACCGTAAACACTCTAACACTTTAAAGTTTAATTTAAAGTTAGTTATTTAATAATCACTTTTTTAAATATATTTAAGCCACTTGAAACATTTTGCTTTTTGTTGAATGTAAAAATTATTGTGTTCTATTTAAACAGAACAAACAAGTTAAAGCCTTATAAAAAAGTTATGACAGCCATGAATTAAAGCTGTTAAAAAAAATCCTCAAAAACCTAACAAAAACAACAAAAGAGAAGAATAAACAATTTTAATTGCCAGGCAAAGAAGAGCGAGAGACTTTTAAGTTCTTTGCACTTTGTTTTTCAAAAGGAAATTGTTTTTAGCTCATAAATTAATTAAGATAATTAGCTGCACTTAAAAACATTTTTTTTAAGAACTAACATAAATTTCTGTTAAAAAGGCGAAAACTACAGGAAACAAAATAATTATGTTTTCTTTTACAAAAATAAAGAGCTTTAACAAGAAACGTTATAAGTGAGCAAAGCATAATGCAGTATAAATTATTTTGTGTCTTTATTTAAAGAGCTTTAAATTCGCTTGTGTATACTCAAACTAAAGAGAATTTTTATAGAAGTGTTAAGTAGAATTTTGTTGTTTTTCTTTTGACCTTTTATGGGAGATATGTAGTTGCGATTAAATTATAATTTTAAAATAAAACATTTAAAATTTCTTCTACTATCACGATTCTTCCCTATAGCTTTGCTAAGTTTTTGCTTAATTTTAATGCATAAAATTTATTATATATCAAAACCCTGCCTTAACGATTTTTGCAAAACGTTTCGTTAATGGTTTTTGCAAGACGTTTCGTTAACGTTTATTACAGAAGCGTTCCTTTTTTTGTTTAAGTTTTGTATATAAAACTTAAATATGAAATCATGTATCCTAATGTTTTCATCTTTGCTTCCTTTAAGGTTTTTTATCTTACCCTTCCATTTCTTTTTCAAAATGTTTTCCTTTGAATTTTTCTAAATTTTTTAGATTTTTCTCTAAAGTGAAAAAAAACTCTTTACCTAAGTGATATTAATTATACACACTTGATTATATCCAGGGCGAAAACTGAATGGTAAAGTATGGCTTTGCAGAATGTATGAGAAATTTTGTATTGGCTTCTCTAAATGGACTATAATTTCGGTATTTGGTTAAATGTTTGAAGACTAGATTCCGTCTGTGTTTGTGATATCTATACTTAACTGCTCAGAAGAATATGGATATCTACTGTACGTATTTAAATATTGCTTAAAACAAAACATAAGGTCGTAAAAATAAGAACTCCTCAATATTCTGAAGGAAATGCAAAAATGTGTTTTACAAAACGTTTCGTTAAATTTTTTCTCTAGAAGTTTTTTTAAAAACGTTTATAAAACATTTCGTAAACGTTTTTTATAAAACGTTTCGTTACGTCTTCTACAAAATCATTTTTCTTTAACAACAACGAGTACGAAGAGAACACTGAAGATGGCAAACGGCCGAAACCGGTTTGTTCACAAACCAAATTTGACGAGGGTCGACGGAAAACCGTAAAAAAAAGAAACAAAAATAAAGTCCTCATAAAATGTCTAAATTAAATTTAACAAACTTTTACCTAGAGTTTAAATTATAACTTCTTCTTTAAAGTATTAAACAAAGTCAACTTAAGTACAGCGACTAACAAGTCTAAGGTGTGTTACTTATTAGCACTACAAAATACTAATAAATTCTACTTCATAATATTCCCCCGGAGGCACATCTGTATGTCTTGACGGAATCTCACTGTCAATGAATGTGTCATTGGATGAAAAAGGGAGCCCAGTTCCCTCAAGCTAGCAAGGAGCCAACTGGACAATTCCACGTTATTTTTCACGGGAATCAATAAGCACTAGAGTTCAGCTTTTTTGGGTTTTTAGACTTTTAGCTGTTCTCTGAGTGATTATTGAGGTTGGCCCTTCGGGAGTATCGTTGTGGTTGTGGTTACGAGGCCCCCGTTTGAGTTTTGTGGGTCGGATCATTCACAATTAACTTAATGAATGATCCAGGGCAAGTGAGCATGACTGCGGTTGTGTTCGTAAATTTTATTAAGCTTCATGCGTTCTGGACTAGGAGTTCAAATCTTCAGCAAGGAGTAGGGTCGTTAGCCTGCTCCGAGCTCTTGAAGCTGTAAGTAGGTGTGACTGGAGGATAGCTATATCTGAAGGCTTCCAAGGGCGAGGATGAAGCTACATTTCATTCACAGTGGTATGAATCACCGTCAGGTTATGGCTTGCACAGCTAGGTACTGACATAAGTCTTATCACGCATGATCCAAGTGGTTCGATCCACCGTCGAGTTATGGTATACACACGCTATATATCGATGTAAATTTTATCATGCATGTTCTATATTATGTAAACATAAAGAAAAATTATTCAAGTTTCGATTGCATTAACGCTGGTGTTCAATAAGGTAGTGTTCTATTACCTGTATTGTATACAATTTATACAGCGGATATTTTTTTTTAAAAGAGAAGTAGCACTTCAGGTAATAATGCCTATTTAGTCAAGCACCGTGCTACCTTCTTTAGGAAAGGGATAGAGAAGAGATGAATTAGGTGGTGAAAGTAGAAGAATAAGCGGAAATTAACTGCCGTATAAAGGACAGCACAGCGACCAGTGACTATGCCTTCATCGCTGAGCAGCCCCACCGACAGCCAATTTTTATTTTTGTAGTGAAAAAACCAAGGTCTTCGTTAGGAATCGAACCCACAACCCCCACACTGACAAGCTAGTACACTACCTACTAGCCTACAGGGGATATGTATATGTATATATAAATAAATCTACAGCTTCGAAGTTGCTGCAAAATGAATTGATTTTTCTTCAAGTTCGGTTTCGTCCATTCATGTTATACTGTTGTCACTCCTCACCGTCGTTGCTGACTGTTTGTTCGGTATCAACTGCGAACGTTTTCGATGTGAAGACATCATTCTCAAGCCGTATTCTAAACTGCACTGGTGCGTCAGTATTCGGGCTTAGGTAGTTCTTTTATTAGGATCGTATCTATTCACGTAGGTAGAATGTCCGTCACCTGGCATTTTATGTAGGGCTAATAGTCAATATTTCCGTCTTTTATTATTATCTAGGTATGTGTGTCCGTGTGAGTGTATTTCCCGTTTGTTCGAGTGTGCGAGTAGTTTTAGTGTTGTTAAAAATTATATCTGAGGTTGTGTTTGCCAGTTCGTTTATAATGTCACTGCTAAGAGTTTTTGATATGTGGATTTCCATGTTTTCACGAATGCCTTGTCTTCGTTGTTTTTTGTTCGGATATAGTAATGTCATACATTCATATATTTCCCTTGGAGTGTATCCGTAACTATCAAGGTGTAATGCAAAGTTAAAGTTTTCTCTTTTTCGTTCGTAGGAGCATATGTGTTCTGTAAAACTTGTTTTTAACGTCCGTCCGGTTTGTTCTATATAAGTATGTTTGTAGGTACAAGTAAGTCTATACACTCAGTTGGAACTAAATTTGTCAGTTGTTTCTGTCGATGTCCTGAGATCATGTCTCTAAGTGCTGTTGGTTTTTAATACCGTGAATAAATCTTCTTTGTGAAAAAAGTTAATTAATCTGGTCCTGTGTAAGTAAAAGTGTGCCGTCGAGTTGCATCAATTTTCTCTTTGTTATCTTTACTCCTGTTTTTAGTGTTGTGTTGTCTTAGAAGTTTGTCGATAGTAGTGGCTTTGTAGCCGTTGTATTTTGATATGGTTAAGGTTTTGTCGAGGATTTTGTTGTAATTATCTGGAGTAAGTGTCCTTATCTCAAGTCTGTGTATCATATGTCTATATGCTGCTAGTTTATGTTGGATAGGGTAATTTGAAGTGATGTGGATGGTAGTGTGAGTCGTAGTTAGTTTTATATAAACGTTAAATGTTAAGCTGGACTACTGTAAAATATTTAGGCGTTCATCTCGACCCGCTTGCAAAGACAATGTCAATAAGAAACGTAAGCATCTCCATTTAAAAACAACAGAAATGTATCAAGATCAGGCTTACTTAACCTTCGAAAATAAAAGTTTGCTATGCAAAACAATACTAAAATCGATATGAACATAGGCATAGGGGAACTATAGGTAATTCTGACATTGAGATGCTTTATAACTCTGAAAGTTTTAGCGATTTCAGTAACAAAAATTTTCGAATTTCAATGATCAAAGAAGAGATAAATACTTGTGAACTAAGCAATCATTCTAATGTTTTAGCAATAACCTTTTAGGTGATAGCTACGAAATCGAAACTTGAGCTGCTCTTTCGAAAATATAAAATTTAAAAAAAAATATAATAAATTCTTTTGTCTTTACTTCTTGTTGAAGTTGTAAGGGAACTCAATACATGTCACTTAAAAAGCATAAATCTTGATAATTATTTTAATGGAAAAATAAATGGCATATAAAACATTTAAAAATTATCTTTTTTAAACTACTCTTCAAATACTGCAAACATTACTTAATTGAAAGCTTATTATGATATTCAGAGTTTGAAATCATTTTCAATTATTTAAAGAGACTAGTTTAAATTTATTTATACTTGAATTATATTTCTATTACATTTATTTAGTATAAAAAGTAAAATATGCAATAACTTGCAATAACAACTAAAATATTTAATTTTTTCTTTTTGTGTTAAATATTTTTTCATTCAAATTATTTTTCTAGCAACTGCCGTGTTATAAGCCTCCCTTTTTTATAAAAACACTGTGGAAGAAAATAATATTTTATATTTCATATTTTCTTTCTTTCTTTTCAATAAAACTACATGAAAATATCAAATGATATTCAGCATTCAACATGCTGAGGTTAAAAGAAACCAACAAAAACCAAAAAAAAAAGAAAAATTTGTGCAAAATTAGGTTGAGAGTAGACAGTATAAAAGCCGCATATGTTTTCATTTTGCACATTTATAATGAAAATTTTTATAAGAAGAAAAGAAAAATATTCTCCTTTTAGCTATGTAATTAGATAATTGAAATTACTTTTTTATGTTTCTACAATAAAAAATAAAGAAAAGGAAAAATTAAACTCTTAGAATTCATAATCATTAAGAAATTTTTGTTTTTTGTTAATTTTTGTTTTTTTTTTTTATATATTTAAAAAAATAAACATGTTTTAGCATTTTCCAAAGTGCTTCTTTGAGTTTGTTCTAATGAAAACTTAATTAAAACTTTTTAATCAAGCAAATTCAAAAAGAGATTTTAATCAAAAATATTTTTTGGCAACTTAATGTTTTTAGAATACTCAAAGCCAAATAATGAAAATTGTTTGAAAAAAATTAGCATACATTTTATTTTATATTATTTTAATTTATGTAATGAGAAAAGTACAAATCTGCTGTCATATATACGAGTACATTTAGGCCAAAATTATTTACAAACATTTAAATGTTGAAATGTTTATGAAGGCTTTAAAAGCCTTTAGCATAACAGTACAAGGTTGTTGTTATTCATTGAAGCGTATACTGCTGCTATTACTGAAATAGATCATTTTAACGAAAAGCGATAGGAAATTGTATTCTTTAGAATTTTAATATCGTTTTCTTTTTTTAAATATTTTCGAAGCAGAGCTGTAATACTTTTAAGGGAACTTTTTAATAGAATAAAAATTCCACAAGCCCTCTTCTACACCTCAACAATATTAAATAGAATTTACCTACAGTTTTATAGGCATAAAACTCGTCATTTCTCTACTGATTAGCGGAATTTATGTTGAGATATCGCGGTGCAATGACGTAGCTACAGAGTGAGGATTCAAATTGGCTACAGCGAATTGCTGGATTTCTTTTTTTTAATATAATTGTGCGCTATTCATTAAATATGAAAACTCACTTTTAAAGAGAATAAGATATGATTTCCAAAAGCTTGGAGTGAAGTCTGAATAGAGCGCTAATCATTGCTTCAAATTTTAATCTAAAATATGCGAAAATAGAACGTTTATTGGTGGCGTCAACTAAAAATTTGGTTGTAAATTTTATCGTTTTATTAGAGCCAATGAAATCATCAAAGACTAATGATTATAATAATAATATTAAAGTATTTTTACAAAACAGTTCTGAATTAATTAGCAGTTTGCTTAAACCTAGCTCAGTGTTTGAATTCATAATACACAGGGCAAATAAGTAGGGCAAGTGTTCTAGTAGAAATTTTGTCTGGGCAATCTTCATACATTCAACATTTATTGAAGAAACCAAGTGTGAAAGATTTCAATTTGATTTGAATACACCACCAATCATAAAGTAAAACTTGATAAAAAATAATAACGCTCCTAGTTCAGTAAATAAATGTGTGCTACTAAAAGAAATTCTAAAAAGTTGTTGTAAAAATTTAAACGACTATGCCAGAAGCAAAAAAATAGAATATTTTATTGCCACAATAGAAATATTATTCAGATGTAGAAAACACAACCCTTTATATGTTGGAGAGCGAGATGTTGGCAAAACAACAATAGCTGAGGGTTTGGTACTCAAGATCATTGAAGGCAGTGTTCCAAATTCACTCAGGTCCATATAGAGAATACAGCACTAGTTTTGAAAAAGATAAAGCACGAGCAAAAAGGTTTCAGTTCTTCTTGAGGAAATGGTGAATAAGAAAATAGTTTTACAAGTATAAAATTTTTATTAAAAGTACATACTTTTTTATTAATAATTCTCTTGCTAAACTAAGGTAATAGTGATGAAAAATATTATTTACTTATTGGCAAAGTGGCAACTTTTTGTTGGCTTAGAAATTAGCAATGGGGAAGATTTAGAAAAACCTCAAGATCTGCATTGCAATTGCCGGTAAATACAGCCTCCTGCGTCCTGATCATTTATTAAAATTCATTTATTTATGACAAATTTCAACAATCAAACGTGGGCTCAACAAGATAACCTATTGTGCCAGGTATAGCTATAAAGGAAACATAAACTCTTACGTTAGCGTCTGGTTATTTATTGGAATTGTTACGTAAAGTGTAAAAGTTTTATCTATGGTAGCGATATTGTTGAAAATCTTGCTCTATATATCAATGATGAAAGAATGAAGGCATTTTGTAAAGTGTGATTTTTATAAAGGTATAAAGTTTTGAAATGTAATTAAACAAAGATTAATGTTTTAAAATAATACGAAATTAATTATTCAAAAACTAATCTTCTAGCATTCAAATTTAGTTATGACTTTTGGCATATGCCCGGATGTAGTCTATTCTGGAGGTCTAACTTCTGATGACTTTTTTCGGGCTTATCGGCGTAGATAGCGACTTTATATATTCCCACAGAAAGCAGTCTGGTGACGTTTAATCGCACTATCTTGCAGGCCATATCAGGGAACCGAAACATAAAATTATTAAGTTGACATTTATCTGATAATTTTTGTAGTTTTTTTAAACGATCTTTTTTTAATTATCTTTAATAAATATCTTTTTTTCTTTTTAACTATCTTTTTTATATATATTTTTTCTCTTCGATATTTCGCTTTCCTTTGGAAAGCTTCTTCAGTAAAGAATATTTATTTTTGAAAACAAAAATTGTTAACATATTGAAAAAAAATTTTTAAAAACATTTGACAAAACATACAAAAATTTAAATTTTCAAATATTCAAACATACAAAAACAAGGAAACGGAAATAAAAAATAAATAACAAATAACAAATTCTCTCTTATGAAATAATTATAACAAATTATGTGTATTTTTAATTAAGTACCTATAATTCTGAGCTAAATTGTCTGTGTCTGTCTTAAAATTTATTCTCCTTACATTTGGTACATTAACAATTTCTAACATTTCTAACATATAACGTCTCTTATAGTTTTTTTCTATATCTAATATTGATGCTTCGTCAAACTGAGGATAATGATTATATTTCTTACAATGTGAAGATAAGGATGTCTTATGTGTAGAAATATTCCTATATTTTTGGTCACACCTGTGACCAGCTAATTTGTTTTAAGTTTATTTTTTGTTGTCCCAATATAAACTTTGTCATAGTTCACCTGGTAATTTCCTCCACATGGTATCCTGTATACTACATCAGATATTTCCATTTTTCCTATTTTATCCTTCATACTGCTAAATAATTTATTTAATGTGTTATGTGTTTAATGTGCAATTATATATTTATCTGTGTCATATATTTTACACTTTCTTAATCTTTCTGATATTCCAGGAACATAAGTTAATGATTTATAATTTCTTGGCTCTGGCGTGGAATTTCCTAAATTATTGTTGACATTTACCTTAATAATAATATTGTTTCACGAGCTGTTCCTCCCTGGGGGCACATTTATGGTCTTTATAGTACGTAAAAGCTATCTAGATCTGTGCAACTGGGAGTATAAAGGGAGTCCAGTCCCCTGAAGACAGGCAGGCAGTTAATCGGAAGCTCCACTTTATTTCCACGGGGATCAGTGAACCCGCACAGTTCGTTATTTGTCTCTTTAGACATTTAATAGTTCTCTGGCTGACCATTGAGGTTGGGAGTACCGTGGTGGTTGTGGTTTTGCGTCCCCACAAGGGAATTATGGAAATTATGGTGGCCAGGATCATCTCGCTGTTGATAACAGCCTAAGTGAATGATCCAGTCCAGTAAGCATGCTAGACATGTGTTCTGGACAGGAGTTGGAAAGTCTCCAACTCTTTAGCAAGGTGTGATAATTTGCAGCCCTGCTCTGGAATCATTAAAGTTGCAACTAGAAGGTTTCTGTTGCATAGAACTATAGCTTCGGCTTTCTAGGACGAGCATGACGTTCCAAATTATGCAGTGGTAAGATCCACCATTTGATTAAGGCTACATGGCCAGGTGCGGATGTAAATCGAATCACACAGTTGTCTCACGAGCTATGTGACATGTTGCATCGTCTTGTTGAAACCACGTCTCCTGCATATCATGGTTGTTCAATTGATAGATTAAAAAGTCAGCAATCCCGTCACATAATGGTTATCAACTATTACCCTCTAAATGGCTTTGGTTTTAAAGAAGGCCAGTCGTCCAATGATTTCATCAGCCCGTATAGCACATCAAACAGTCAGGTTTTCTGGATATAATGGTGTTAAAATTTTCACTTATAGATTATCATCACTTCAAATATGGCAGTTTTTTTGTAGCTTATCGCTTAACCAAATTCGCTTATAAAAATCGGGATCAACGGCATGCCCACTTTGCGAAATTTGAAAGCATTGTTCAGGCGTTTATTCATGTCAAAATGCCAAACCAAGTTAAACACAAATCACTTGCCAGCTTACAAATTTGGTCACCAATTAAAAAAAAGACTTTTAACTAAAAAATATATTCGTCTAGAGGAAACACCCGATAAAATCATTCTTTTTGACATAATGTTAAATGTTTTATAGTGCCATACCCGTTTTTGTGCTGTTTTCTTTACCATTGTGCATTCTAGAAGAAACATATTTAGTAGATGGATTTCTTAAAAGCCTTTTTAGAAGATATGCAGGCTTTTCTTTGATAAAAGCTATGGCCGTCGGACTATAATTAGAAACTCGGAGAAAATAAAATTAAGGATATTTAGCTAAATATTTAGTGGGTTCAACACTGTCCATCATCCCATTAAAGTTGAATTGGTTATTCTCACTTGTAAAGTTTAATATCTCACTTTATGTTCAAATAATTATCATCTGAAAGTGGTAGATTTATCAACTTAGTGAATAGTAGTTATTATATCAAAGCATCTTGAAATGGATCGCCGATATCGCAATTAATTAAATATAAAAAAAGTCCTGCATTAAATATAAAATGTTTTTTATTTTATTTGATTTAAAATTGCGATTAAAGTTACCTCACTCTATTTTTTTGTGCCATGTAACTTGTTTTGTTCATGTAAGAAGTTGCTACGCTATAGTTAATTATTTCTTTATTCTATAGTTTAACACAGCCTATGGTATTATTGTATTTCGTAGAATATTTAAGCAGCATTTTACAAAATGTTTAAAAATACTGGTTAATAATTTAAAACAAAGTTGGCGGTTATCCATTCATAAATTTTTTTTTATTTTTGTTTGTTATATTAAAAAATGAATTTGTAATAAAAGAAACCCACTCAAGCAACAACCTTTAGCAATATAAATAACCAATGCATGTGGAGAGAAATGTAATGAAATACAAAGCCTTCAACCAACTGAAATATCATAAAGACACTGCAACAAAACCCTAACAGGAAATACAAACACTCAACATAAATTTTCAATAAAAATGTACATAAAAACACCACATAAAAATTCATCCATCGAGTTAACCACCTCATTTTTAATATATGGACATGAACACAACAACACCATTTGCAACAGGAAATTTTTGTATAATTTTATTCTTAAGCAAAAACACCTAACCTCAATATAATAAACTTTTTGTTGTGTAAATTATTAGAGGGGAAAATGCATAAAAATTATTTATTTTACTAAAATAAAATTGGCAAATATTTGTGTTGTAGTAAAAATGAAAGAAAAACTAAATCATAGCTCAAATACATTTTCTTGCCTGCCAATGGAAATTTTTCAGTTTAGTAAAAAGTTGTAAAAATAACGTAACGATGTAATAGATCATTTACATTAAAACTTTATAACACAAAAAGCAACATAAATGTAAATCAACGATTCATGTATTTTACATTGAAAGTTTATATTTAAACCTCAAACTCCAGGCATAAATTGTAGTGATTTAAGAACACAAATGCTATTCTATTCTTCAATGGGTTAGAATGATTAATAATGCTGCAGTAATTTGGATCAAATTTTTTCTTGAAATATCTCAAAAAAGTATCTTTCGTGTATATAATTTTTGTATGCTTGTGATCAACGAACGCGGCTATTTCTAAACCGATTTTGATGTCCTTTCTGTAATTAAAAGCTGAAGCAAATTAAAGGGTGTACATATATAACTCACATTTTATTTACATTCATTGTAATCATTGCACCGTAGCACATACACATGCATGTAAAATTTAACAGAAAGAAATAAAAATATTAATCTATAAATTTTTGGTGTTTCCATAGATAGCCCAAATTGACTTCGTAGATGCAGTTTGTGTTTAAATATTTTTTATAAAAAAAATTAATTTTCCCATAGAGTCTTTATAGAATGATTTTACGATGCCATCCTCAGGAGAGATGACGTTAATGTTTGCCTTATATTGTGACAATTTTTTACCCACCTAATTTGTGTGAAAATTGTTTTTGTACTGATTTTTATTTTTTTTTTTTTCTCACATTAAGAACATAATTTCAGATGCCGGTTCCGGTTTAGCCAGTAGATTAAGGTATGCGCATAACCTTTTGACAGCAGATTAATTTGCATATTCTTTGCACCGAATGCTATTGTGTTGGCCGATATGTGTTGCGACTAACAGCATTTTTTCAAAAGTGATTTTAGTTTGATGAAGGATTATGTTCTTTGTGATTGCGTGCGCCAATCATTCTGCCATTTATTATTATTTTTTTTATTCAAAATAATATTATTACACAAAATATATATAAAGCCTCAATACCAAAATTGGCATAAAAGAGGCACTCTAGCAACTATATACAATTTTATAAAACGCAATAAATTTTTTTTGTTTTTTATGTAAGAAGTGTTTCTAAATTATTTAATAAAAATATTTTAAGTTGTTTTTTGAATAGAAAAAAAAAATAATTATTGATTTTAAATGGATTGGTAATTTATTGTATTCAGCTGGACCTGCATAAAATATGCGTTGCTTCGTTAATTCAAGACGACATCTTATTACAGATAAATTATTGCTTTGCCTGGTTAACCTATGGGAAACCTCCAAATATTGCAAAAATCGAATAGAATAATTTCCCATATTTCTAATGGATTTAAATACAAACTTATGAAGTTACATTTTATATAGACCTAAAATTGGTAAGTGGATTACTTTGAAAACAATTTCGAATTCCATTTTCATTCTGATTCATCTTATTGGTATGGAATTCTATTTTCAAACAGTAAGTTCCCAACGAAAGTTCTTATTTTATGACGTTGTGATATCCGAGCACATGTTGGCATTGTACTTTGTTTTGTGATATCACGACATCTGTACACGAGTAGCATTTGATCACGATGGTACATTTGGCTACGACTCGCATCCTTCACTTCAAATTATCCGGAGGAAATTTTATGCAAATTTGCATTGAAGTTCACCGGAGAAATGCCTGAATTGTGATGCCTTAGGGGCAATAATTAATTACCACTACAGCTTTTACCAATGGAAATATTATATTCTTTTCTTTATGACGAAACACGTGAGTTACGTCATTTTCTATCGAACTTTAGAAATACAGCGGATACTTTCAAAAGACTTTCTTTGGAAGGTAATAAAAATCATCAATCTTTTTTCGTTTTGCTTTATGTTGTGATTTGATTTTACTTCATATGCGATATTTCTTTCAAACTAGAAACGAAAATATTAGGATAAAAATATTAGATTAATTGTCGATTTTGCTGTGCAGAATAATCGGCGAGAGAACGATGCATTCACTTTACACCATCTAAATCCTTTATGTTTATAGACTATGATGATTTTAGAAAACTTCACACTTAGTGCACTTTAGTTCCACATTAGTCGATTTCGTACCTAATAAACTTAAATGTTTTTGAGAAATTCTAATTTTTAGTATAATTTTTGGGACAATTTATTTAAAAAGCACAACAATTTACAACATTAAAAATTTATAAAAATATATTATCTTTTTCCCTTGTAAAGCAACAAATTTAAATAAATTGTTGGAATATTTTCTATTCATGTTCACGAATAAAAACTTTTGCTTTTAACAACGAATTTTTGTTTTTTTTTTATGCAACACAAAGAATATAACTCATTTGCATTTACATAAATGCTTTTGTTTTCATTTAAAAAATCATTGCAAGAAGAGACATGCTAAGGTGTGCTCTTTTGTGTTTAAAGCAAACGAAAAATAAAAAACAAAAAACGAGTAAAAGTTTAAGTTTTCAATTTTCATTTTTCTTTGCTCCAAACGACTATTATTCTAACTTGTACTCATACATTTTAATGACAACAGAAACAATTTTCACTTTCATCATGCAAATTTCAACCTGAAGAACTTTTGAAAATTTTTATTCATAAATTTATTTTTTACATTTTAATATATGATTTTTTTTTATTTTTTTAACTTCTTTTAAAATCAATAACTTTATGCAGTGACAGTTGAAAACAAAAAACGAAACCAAATTTTTATTGCAACATTTTAAAGTTTAAATTTTAAAATTATTTTACTTTAGTGGTTGTAGTGAGAAAAATTTAGAAAATTTGTTTAATTCAAATAACAAAATCTTTGCATAAGGCTATGCAAATATAAAAAGCCAAATCTTTATGATCATATTTCCTTTATAATGGCTTTTAATCAAGGGGCTTGATAAGTAAATGTTAAAGCCTTGAAGAAATTTGTAGCGAAACATTCTATTATTTTCTTCCCATTATTCTTTTCTTTAATTAAGTTTTCGAAAAAAACAGACACTTGCAAATTTATTTAAAACTCACTTTTGCGGCAAAACCTTTGAGGTTTTGAAAAACAAAGCCAATCGCGCTTTTTCTATCAGACATTTGTTATTTTTCAGTTAATAAAGAAATTATTTAAATCAGCAGGTTAGTAGAATTTGCTGTCTTGCCTGAGTAGCTTCGTTCTGTCTACATTCTATCAAATTCGGATTGCGTACAATATCTCTTAAAATCTATTTAAAATATCAAAATACGAGCAGCAGCAAATTATCAATCACTATTAAAGTAGTTGGATGAAATCCTCTAACAACTTTTCTCGCTAATTCTTCTACAATTTCTGTCGCAACTGCTTCCACAAGGCCTCCTTTATTTCTTTTGTTTTAGCTATACGTGAGAGAAAAATACTGAAGGCATAGGGATGAGGTAGATAGATAGAGAAGACAGGTGGTGAAAGTAGAAGGTTAGTCACATTAGCCTTCAAGCTATTATTTTTTTGTAGTGGCAGTAACCACCCCTAGATTGGTAGGCTAAGTACACTACCTACTAGCCTACTGGGGCAGCTTTCATTTCTAGAAGGCCAATGTCATTGGAAATTAACTGTCTATGCTTTCATCACTGAGCAGCTCACCGACAGTCAACTTTTATTTTTTTGTAGTGAAAACAGCTAAGATCTTTGTTGGGAATCGAATCCGCAACCCCCAGACTGATAAGCTAGTACAATACTTACTAGCCTTTAGGGGCATCTATTCACTTAAGCACAAAAGGCTGTCTTTACAATTTCAAAGAAATATGCCAGATTCGAATAGGATAACATTGAATAGAATTGTCGTTGTGTGTAGAAGAAAAATATTAGACTTTAAAAAACCCAATTATATATGGAAATCATGTAATTATCTGATTGCACCTCGTACAAAAAAATCTGTTTTGAAAATATGATATTTATAATATACTCAATTAATTATTACTTATTTCTACTATAATTTCATGCACGAGTTAATGTTTTAATTGCAAATATTTGTAATTTATAAATTTTATAAATTTATTACGATTTTGCAAAAAATATCAAAACAACATGAAAAGATTTATTAACTTGATATCATTATTAATGTATTTTGTATATAAAGCAAATGTTACAAAAATAAATAATATTAATGAAAAGAATATAAATGTTTGTTTAATTTTAATTAATCATACGCCTTGCTAAACAAAAGCGGTAACAAAAATATTTTATTCATTAATTCACATGATGAAAACTCTGTTAATTTTTTTTTTTTTTAATAACTACTAAAAGCAGGGATATGGAAAATGGCAAAAATTTAATAATTTTGTTATTTAAGCTTTAAAAAGGGTAGTTTGTGGGAACATCATAATTTCTTTATCGTTTGTATAAGTTTCTGTTTTGCTATGAGTGTAAAAACAACTAATGATTACATGTATAAATTAAAATATCTCTAGATCAAAGAAACTATATTAAGTTTTGTGTAAAAATGGCGTTTGGCGTTTTTAAAAATATTATAGTCAATAGTGACCGCTATAATATCATGATTACTGGATTATTTTCATACATTTATCAACCATAAATCTTCAGCAACATATAACTCAGTTGGAGTTGTGGTTAAAATTATGGAGAATTAGAGTGAACGTTCAAAAGTGCATTCATGTGACCTTCACCCTGCGAGGAGATAATTGTTCACCCGTTCGTATCAATAATCATTGTTCCTCACCATAGTTATGTGAGATATCTTGGTATATATCTTGATCGTCACCTTACATGGAAACATCATATTGACTCAAAGCTAACACAAATGAAACTTAAGCTAACACAATTACATTGGCTCATTGGCAGGAACTCGCAACTTAGCCTAGATTGTAAACTTCTAATTTACAAGAGTATTTTGAAACCAATATGGTCTTACAGAATCCAACTTTGGGGCACTGCCTCAGCTTCAAATGTGGATAGAATTCTACGTGGACAGAATAAAATTTTACGGTTAATAACTTCCGCTCCATGGTACATCAGAAATTCAAACATACATTGTGATTTAGACATACCGCTGGTGACTACAGAAATCATCAAATACGCAGGCAAATACTTAATGAAGCTTGAAGACCACCTAATCCCCTTGCTCGCAATATCTTGGATTATAGTGGACATAGCCGATTAAAAAAGAGGGATACCGCAGCTTTAATGGTCAATGCTACAGATGACACATTTAAGAAATATTTGTTTTGTTTTTTTTTAATGTTAATTTTTTTTACCCAAAAGGTTAGTTCTGACATGGCCGGGACTAAAGTAACTTTTTTTTAGAATTTCAGATTTAAAAACTTATTGTTAGTTCAGTTTCTTGAAGATACAACAAATAATTATTGAAAAAGAAAAAATGTATCAACCATGATGGGCAGGAACTGTGGTTTTAAAGTAATCGAAAATTGGACCTCTAGATTAGACTACATACGAGACAGTCGTGGCTGTCCTATAGTAGATGTCGTATATAAATTGTAATGCCAGAAGAAGATTTCATAATAATTCATCTTTGTTTTATACCATTTAAAAGTTCTACACCCTTATAAAAAACACCCTCTACAATGCGGGATTCAAAATTCTGCTTTAATAGCTTTAGAAATTTCAGATATGACTTCCAGAAGTCGATGAAATTTATTTATTCCTTCTAAATATATAGTTAATCCAAATATTGTGTGACCTGAGCAGTGTAGTTTTCTCAAATTGCTTGGCAACGAGTAAAGAAGTTGAGGCAGGTCGAGTATTATTTTATAAAAACAAGAAACGGTTTTTATTTTACTAAAGTACTCCTTTTCGTGGGTACCTTATGCTTATGCAAGTAGTTGTCGGAAATTTTTTTTCTGGGAAAAAAGCTTTTGGTAAATATATAAATAGCTCTTGCTGTTGTTGAGACATGCTTTGAGAGAGTATAACTGGAGTCCTTCCGGAGTGAAAACATACACATACATGAAGTGATGGATTTATTATTCAAGACGACGCTTTAAACATAAAATTTAACGGCTGTGTTACTTGATATGAGCTTGGATTCTCCGACGGGGTAAAAATTTCTTTTGTTTGGGAATGGTTTTCCGTCGACCCTCGTCAAATTTGGTTTGTGAACAAACCGGTTTCGGCTGTTTGCCATCTTCAGTGTTCTTTTCGTACTCTTTTCGTACTCAGTACGAAGATGGCAAACAGCCGAAACCGGTTTGTTCACAAACCAAATTTGACGAGGGTCGACGGAAAACCGTACCCAAACAAAAGCTGTGTTACTTCTTTAAAGAACATCACGGCAAATAATAAGTATTGTTACCAAACAAATAAACAATCAACATTGTGGCTAATGCAAAATAAATGCAGCCCAAGTTTGCTTATTTGAAGAATTGATCTTAAAGGCTAACCCTAGAAGAATATAGGGTCCGGCAGAAGAAGCAGCCTAAGAAGGATTTGACAACAATACCGGTAACCAAACCCCCGAAAAGACGTGGAGACTATCTAGTTAAGAAGAGAAGGGAGCTGGCTCTGCTCCACAGAATGTTGGAAACGTCACACCACCACCACCCTGGGAAATCTCCAACAACATGTTGAAGAAAATTTCGGAGATAGAGGAGGCCATACAGGCCTATAAATTAAGTAAAACTTAATTTTTAAATTTAACTTTTAAGGAGCGCGCTTTAATTGCGCATCCTTAGAAAACGGAGGCGACTTCGCCCATGTTCAAGTAATAAAAGGAATAACATTAAAATAAGTGTAGTGTTAAGTGTACGATTCAAAAAAGTTTGTTAATTTTTAATTTCTAAGTGGACAATGAACAAAATCATGTACTCTCAAATTAAGGTAGTTTTCAAAAACTGTCAACATTAGCTGAGGCACAAAGGACTGTTTGGAAAGTTTGGAGTTGGGAACAAAAAACTTGTACAAAAGAACAAAGCAATTTGAAATACCAACTAGTCCGATCAGGAACACTTCCGAAAGCACAGTTCTACAGAAAATAGAACAATTTGTAGGACCCAAATAGGACCGCAATTAAGTGCAGAAATATGCACCCAAATATGCAGTAATTCTAGAAAAATTTACAGAAAAATATTTAACCGGATTATACTTCATCAGGAACAACCTAGGTAGTTATATATTTAATATCATTTAAAAGTAATATTTAAAAAAAATGTTTTTAATATAACTATAGATTATTTTATCTTTATAATGATTTATAATATATTTTATAATTAATTATAAGGAAAATAATAATTAAAATAATTTCCACAATTTTATTTCCTGTTCTTGAATACGACACCAAATTGTGTGGCGAAATACATATAAAGACTCTGTGCTTAAAAAATTAATAATAAAATTCTTGTAATTAAATTAAATTTTCTATGATATTTTTGACAATTTGAAATTCTAGCGGACTTAAATACACACCCTCTATATAATTTTTTGGCATTAATATTGAATTAAGTTTTCAAGTTATTTCCCACGTCAAAGACTTAATAATTTTTATCTACCATTGTGTACGATTTAAAGGTATTTAAGTAAACGATTTGTTTACTTCAAAATACATTAACACTTTCACCTATTATAATGAGTAGAATTAACAGATTTTTTTAATCTTGTTTTTTCATTTAATTGAGTGATTTTTTTATTTATTTTAAATATAATTTATTTATGTTTAACAAATGTGCCAGCTATTATAACTAATTTCTGACATAAGTAGTTGTCGCTTGTGTGGTTTTCCGCAATATTTACGCGTATCTGCATTTGAGCATTCAGTTGAAGTTGTGGCTATTTTGGTTTTGTATTTATCAAATAAAATTTAATTAGTTTTTCACCACCCTCCGCCGCAATGTTTTTAATGAATACCAGCTACAAAAATTTAAATACTAATTTTAATTGAAAAACAAAAAGTATTTTTTTTAATTAAAGTTTTTTTAGATACGAGATTGTGTTTAGAGTTAACTTACCAAATGTTGTCACAAATACATACAACAAATAAGGAACATAATAGTTAACACTTACCTGAAAAGTGAAAAAAGAAAGATAAGTTTCTAGAGATAAAACGAATAAATTTTATTTAATTCTTTAGGTCTTTATTTTATACTTATTTTATTTATATTTTTAATGTATAAAAGTATGATTTTGAAAACAATATTGGATGGAAAATTTTCTGTAATGAACGCTGGACATCCACTTTGGAAGAAAGAAATATTTTGTTTTAATATCCTTTTTTCCTGCCTTAGAAAATCGATGTATTTTAGTAGGTTTGGTTAATATATATTCCTCTATCAGAACAAGAGGCGCCAACTAAATTCTAGAAATCACTTCAGTTTAAATATGAAATCATCATTTTGAGTGAAATTGTTTTACGTGAGATACTATAATTTTAAGTTGGAACTATTTGGCCACCTTTGCTACATCTGCAACTGCAAATATTATTGTTTTCCGTAAGTATGGTAAACAGTATTGAATAAGTTTTTACTATCACCACTAAAACATATGCAAACAAAAGTTAAGTTAGTTGGTCATATGCTTTGATTTCATTGGCAATAGTGTCCTTGCTAAGATCATGGGTGTGAGTTCAAATCCCAATAGTGCATTAAGTATGAATAAAAAAATCGCGGGAAACAAGTTTCTAACAGTATAATAAATAGGGCAGAAGCGAGTCACGAATACAAAATGAATCCAATTATGGTGTATTATATGCCCAAATAGCAGATAGCAATTGTAACGCAAACTATACCCCAGAATAAGTTATTGAGAAAATAACAAAACGACAGCGCTTGGTAATTGAAGACTCCGGCTGGTAAACAATTTTTTTACAACCGTTTTTTAAAAGAATGTTCAGCTTGTGAAAAAATAAGTTAAATGTTTTTATTTGAAAAATGTTTATTGACAAAAAATTTAATTTTTAAAAAATATTTTTCGTTCTAACACAAGACTTCTCTGTGCTGTATTAAAAATATTTCTGCATTTAAAAGCTTGTGAGTGGGGCTTTAAAACGAAATTAACATTTTTGCAATGCCAACAATATGATAGTTTCAATTTAGCACGAAAATCGCATTAAAATAATTAAAATCCACCATTAAAATGGTGGTTCTGTTGAAGTTACATTTCGTAAAATTCGTGATATTTTCGGACAACGTGATCGTCCTTCTGAGGCCGCTATTACCAATTTGGTCGTTAACTTTGGGCCGACAGGCTCCATAGAAAAAGTGCGAACACCAACACATGTTCAACCGGGTCCTTCAAATGAACTGATAGCAGCCGTGAGCCGCAGTGTTGAAGCAGATTCAACGTATCAATTCCTTGACGTTCTCAACAACTGGGATTATCCAAAGCGACCACATGGCGAATTTTGCTTAAGGATTTTGATTTTGAAGCCTTACAAGCTTCACAATGCTCAATTAATTCAGGAACAATTGACTGGTTTTTCTGAAGAAATAATTATTTTAGACGAGCGCATTTTCGCTTGCCAGGGTATGTTATCAAGCAAAATTACAGCATTTGGGCTTCTGAAAATCTTATAGCGATTATTGAGAAGCCTTTGCATGCTCAGCGTGTCTCTGTACGGTTGATTGTAGTGGAACCACCCTAATGTAAATACCTAATATTCACACTCGCAGTCATTAGCACAACAAACTAAAAAGTTTAAATCAAATTACTCAAGTGCAATGCACCAGCAATGCATTTATGTTTGTTGTTGTTATACTTTACATACATGCAATGACTGAATGGCCTTCAACAGGCATATTCATAGCGTGTGTGTGTCGATCGGTGAGTTTCAGGTGACACATTTATTTTGTAAAAATAAATCCCAAAATAAATGCAATAGGAACCGGGTCACATTTAATTTTTCTCGATGACAATAATATTTATAATAACATTTGTATATAATTAATATTAATAAATTAAGTACTAGACTAATAATAACCTTCTCACAGTCGGAATATAAACGGCTGAAATTGAGGGAAGGAAATCATTCTCTGTTCATTCTTCCTAGCTCCCAGTTGAGCTGGATCTAACTGCTCCAAGCTGAGCAACGACAGAAAAAGAACAAATAGAAAATAAAGATATAAATTTTGAATTTAACAAACAGTTGCACAAAAGCATTTTAATAGTACATGGCGATCCTGCCAAATTCTGCGAGTGCATAACTGCACCCAGAAAATAAATAAGAATATTACATAAATAAATAAATAATATTACATACTGCCAGCCTTATTTTAAAAGCATTTTTAATATTACATCGTTATGTAGTCTGGAGGAGTGTTTGGCCCGTTTTGGGGCAACGGTCAATGGACCACGCTATCGCGTAGTACTAAGTACTCACTTTTGGCCTATTATTGGTGACGTCGATATCATTGACATTGTTTCAACAGGATGGTACAACGTGTCACACAGCCGATGAAACGATCTATTTATTTCAAATCAAATTTCCCGATCGCATAATTTCACGACAATCAGCAGTTTAGTGAGCTAACCAGCTCGTAAGATTTAAAACCACTGGATTATTTTTTGTGAAGCTATTTTAAGGCCAGAGTCTATACGGAGCCAATCGAATCGATTGCAGCCTGAAAACTTGAAATCCGTAATGTGATTAACGAAATAGGATGCCATTTTGCCAAAAAGTGATTTAAAACTTTGATGAAAGAATTGATATCTCTTAGCGTGGTCTTGGTGGACATTTGCGGGATATCATTTTCTTTTATACTTTGCAAACTTTTCTCTTCGTCATACAATAAATATTTAAATCATCTTAATCTAAGTTTTTTGTTTTAGAATACAAACTTCTTGTTGAAAAGCCCCTTATATTACTATCTGTACAAAGATTGGGAATCAGCACCCGATAATTGGCGTAGAAAAATTAAATGCAGATTGTTTTAATCAAAAAATGGGATCTGCAATCTTCATTATGTATTCCTTTTTATATTTTATGCAAATGCTTTTTAAAAAAAATCAATCGAACTAATAATTTTATACAAAAAATGCTTTGGCTATTCTAGACTTTGAAATAATTATTCAAAAATAAATTTGTTATTTTTACAAATATTTCCACTTATTTTAATTATATATTTTAATTTTTCACAAGTAAATAATAAAGTATAATAAAGTATATCAAGTCTGCTATTTACAAAAAATTACTTTCAGTTTAAATATAGTATTTGCTCACGATAAGTGACAAATTTAAATTTCTAGCTCTGAAACTCTGTTTTACAATATTTGGAATAAAATAAAAGAATTTGCAAATTAAACAAAAATCTAAAAACCAATGAATTGAAGAATATTTTTGGTGCCACATAAATATTGTTAAAATAAAAGCAAAACAAATACTAAAATTAAAAAATAGTTCTAACTAACCCCAATTTTTAATTTACCAAATATAAAAACTTAAATAGCACAAACTTTCACTTCAATGAAACAACAAAAAGGAACCACAAAAAAACATCTAAAAGTAAATAGAAACTAAATCGATAAATTTCCCCTTTTTTCTTAGCAAATTATTTGCCCTCAATAAAAAGCGAAAATAAAATCGAATTCTAATTTGTTTTCAACCCCAATCAAATATAAGTTTTTATCTATTTCAAAACTTGTATACTCTTACAGTGGGTATGTTGCTTTATATGTAAGGAAAATTATTTTTAATAGAAAAATTATAATTAAAATTTTTTTGTTTTTTTGTTTTGCTTGAAAAATTTTCCAATACAATAAATTAAATACAAAAATTAATTAAGTTATTTTTTTTTTAATTTTGTTGTGATATTGTAAAAATGTCTGCCTTATTTATGTAGACCTTTAGAAGCTTTATCGTAAAATTATTATTTTATCACTTAAAATTTTCAATGTATAGTAATTTTAAAAAATACAGAAAAAATTGTGCATAAAAAATAAAATTGAAACATTTCGAACGAAAGGAAGAGCAAAAATAAAAAAGCAATGAATTTGTAGAAAGTTAAAAAGTTGCTAATTGCTTAATTTAAACAAATTTTTAGTTTCTTTCTAATACACACTGATGATCATTTAATACTTTATCTAATGCATAAATGATAACTGCCATTAACCCCATATGTTAACCAGCAATTTTTGCCTAAAAAAGAGAAAACTTTTTTGCAAATCAAAACCATTGTAATCAAATCAAAGAAAATAAAAAAAGTAAAAAAAGAAAGAAAAGTACTTCTCCAAAAACTTTAAGTATTTTCTAAATAAAATATAAAATAAGCAAACCAAAAAGTAACATCCATTAAAAATAATAAAATTATTGTGCTTATTGAACTTAAAACAAATCACTCAGAAAGTATGTTGTGCAGAAATAAAACTAAAAGTGCCGGCTTCTTTGTTATTATTTTTTATTTAACTCATTTAAAGTTTTATGCAAAAGTTTTCCAGTTTACTAACGAAATAAATTGAATTTCAGATACTACTCACGCTTAATTGATAACAAATTCAAACAAAAGACCAAAGCATTTTTTTATTGCATTTTATTTGAAGAACACAATTTTTAGTTCATTTGAATTTAATGAAACTTTCTTTCATTTCATTTTTGGTAGACAAAATTTATTCACTGTCTTAAATAAATTATAACTAACTTAGATGTTGAAATGATTAAAATAGTTTCTTTAACCCTTTGACGACCATAGGCAAATATGCTTGCCCGGGGTTCCTTAGATTATATATTTGTCCAGGTAACAGATACAGCAAATTTGTCAAAGACTGTTTTATAGAAGAGGATTAGGGCAACAAGAATGTGTTTGAGTACGAGTCCCCATCGGGCCCCACTTCTTTCCTACGAGGCTTCAAATTTGGCCAAAAAAATTATTGATGACGAGGGCTGCCAAGGGGTGAAAATAGGGCGCAAGGAGATAAGAGTCAATTATGTTTTGGATTCAACCTTAAGCTATCAAAAAATATAATGGATAAGTTTGCGTAAATTCCAAGCTGTCTACAACTAATCAAATTATGTTTGGCAATTATGTCTAACTATGGGTTGAAACGAAAATAAACGATTCTAAAAAACTTTACAATTATAACCTCTAAATTCGAACTTTTGAGCGCTTTTTCTTAGCTAATGTTAAACACTGAAACAGCATGCTTGTGTTTAGTATTTTTCATTCATATATTGAAACGAAAAAGTGGAATCACCACATTCCAATACATACATACGAGCATATGTAAGTATTTTGACAGTCTTTATTTGAAATTTAAAATGAATGGAGCAGCTCGAGATCGTTTCTTTTTTCCTTCGATCAGAGCAAATCGAACAACTTTTACTTTGCGATTTTAGTGATGATAACGAAGAAGCTGTTAAAAACTTGGACACAGAAGATGTTTTATTTCTTGAAAATGACGCTTTGGCAATGCAAGATGATGAGCCCATAGAAGTTATCATTGAGGGTAGTATGCACGTTGACCATAACCCAGCTGGCGCAGTAGATGAGCTAATTACATCGAATTTAAATGTTGTACAAGCGCCAATAATACCAACGTTATTCATACCACCCGAAGAGATCATCCGCTTTAGACAGACTTTTGCTTATAAGAATCCCGTTTTTACCGGATTTAAAGAGGATTGCGCATACAAACATTCCCAAATTTTAAAGCCCGTTGTGCATACGCATGAAGAAATCCCTTCAGTGTACGGTGTGTTCAACAGCGTTTGCAATTTTGAAGGTAAGTTTTTATCAATCGTAAATTGATTGCCCCCTGATTATACAGCACTATAACAAAGGAATGGGAGGTGTCGATCTAATGGATCAAAAAAAAGTATATTATGAGTACGATCGTAGAAGTTAATGGCGTTTTTTCTTCGGCCTTTTTCGAGTTATGTGTTCACAATAGCAATATAATATATAAAAACCTCATATTAGCCAACAGTTCCTCAATCAATTTGACCTCCATTGAATTTCGGGCAGCTTCAGCCAAAGAGTTGATAAGTAGCTTCAATTCAAGGAAGCGTGCCTTTTCAGCCGCAATCAAATGCGGAACCCATTTTATAAGCAAACCTAAATCTCTCCATAAAATGGAAAAACGTGAAGGTTGGAAACGGTGTTGTCATTGTGCTTCCAATAATAAGTATAGTCGCACAAATTTTTTTGCGTTCAATGTTATGTGTTCCTTTGCTTCAATACATTCCGTGATTGCTTTGGAATCTATCACGAACAACAATAATTATAATAAATTTTTGTGATCTCTTGTACTTTTTCTTTTCTTGTATTGTTTCTGCAATTAAATAATTTGGGATGAAAAATTTCGTTTCAACCCATAGGCAACTATATTTTCCAAACAAAATGGGAGACTTAGAGGGTTCCAAGGAGGGAAATTTTTTTTTTTGACTAAAAAATAAACATAATCATATAAATAAAAAATTTTCTTGAAAACATTAACAAACAAATAAAAACTACATACATTATGTTTTGATGTTTACGCTATTAAGTATTATCATCTACTGTTCTTAAGTTTTTCATTTTTATGTTTGCTTATTGTGTATCGATATATGTATGTGAGCGCAATTCTCCGTATCTGTTTTGTAATTAATCTTTATTATATTCAACATCTCTTGCATATATAAGTCCCAATTTACATTGTACGATTTTTGTCGCTGCAATTGTTAGTTTGTTGTTGTAAATGAAGGATGTAAAGTGAATAGGGGAAGAGAGGAACTCTCTTTATACCTCTTATTTACAACAACAAAATAAGAATTGCAGCGACAAAAATCGTACAACGTAAATTCGGTCTAATTCTTGGATGGGTAGTTTTCCTCAACAAGTATTCTTACTCTCTCAAATTCTGCTTTATGTCCAGTTATTGCACAGTGGGCTGCAAGGGCAGTTTTTTGCTTGAATTCAATGTAAATTTTAAATTCGGACTTGTGGGATGATAGTCTAGTTTTTAATTTCAACTTAGTTGTACCAACATACATTTTTTGACATATGTTAGTGTCGTCGTTGTTTATTTCATAAAGCAAATTTAATGGAAAATTGTAAAAATACGTCCTACAAATACTTAGATATTTATTATATCTTCCATCAAAACACTTAACGAAACTCTTAAAACATTACTAGATTTATTTTCGTAAATTATACCTTCCACTTTATCGATTGATATTGTACACATTCGAAATAGTTTAAAGAAAATGGTACGATTTTATATTTGCAATTAATAAATACTTATTTTTATCAGTCTCCTAACGCTGCATTATTTAGCTAAATCCATCAGATTCACAAAATAAATTGCTTAAGATAAGTATTTGAAAAACTTCGCAACGGCAAGAGTGAAACGCTTATAAAAAATATATTTCAAATATTATTAATTTTGGGATCTCTTTCCCTTTCAATACCTTTCCATCCTCCTTGGTTGTAAGCAAGTCCTTTATTAGTCTACGCAAACATTTGCATTTATTGAGTCTTATGGTATCACTAGTCTTTTCCTACTGAATTAATTATTTCCAAGTGTCGACTGGCAACTGCCAGCCCACTTTCTTGTGCATTACCATTTAATAAGCTGCTGCGCGTTGCAACAATCAGCCTCTTCCATGAACAGTCTGCAAGTATCATCTTTGACTTTAAACTTGTCTAGATGACACTTAACTGATTATAACTGACAAAAATTATTTAAAGAAAAATTTTGAATGATGAAAATATTTAATAGAAATAGTATGACTCACGAAATGTTCATAGAAAATGTATGACTGATGGAATTTTTTTTTAAAGAATTTTGACTGATAAAGTTTTTTTGGTATATAAACTGCGACTGATCAAAACGAAAGTTTTACAAAAATACAAAAATTATGACTGACAATATTTTTTAATAGAAAAATTAGGACTTTCAAATTAGGATTTTCATAACTACTATTAGACCATAGATCGCGAAAATATAACACAAAAGTAAATCGCTTCAGCCAAAAATGTTTGGTCGTCAAAGTTAGGAAGACTGCTGCAGGTATGAAATTCTGTTTAAACTTGTCATTATTAAAGTCTTTCATTCATTAAAAATTCCATACTCGCTAAAGAACATGTAAATACTCTAGAAAAAATTAAAACCTAAAAAATTTTTAAATGGTGCTAAAAGGGGGTTATCATAGAAGACGTGATTTTTTGCATGATTTCTTGTCTTTCGAATCGACATTTGAAATACACAATGACTAAAAACAAACACATTTAAATTAAAGGAAGGCATTTTGCAGCACATAATTGATGTAAGAGAACTACTCATACTTGGGGGTACATCTTTTTTAATAACATCGAAATACGCAAAATAACGCGTGGGCAAATTTAAAGTTAGGAAATATATTGGCTTAAAACACACGCTCCTTTTTGATGCATACGGTTTTATCGACACCAGTGTTAAATAGAAATATAAGAATTAACTACTAAATACAATGTCGAGCATATGTCGTCCTCCAGTACGTCTGCAGACATGCTTTCTTTTTATAAAATTTTGAAGCATATTTTACGATAAAACATCAGTTGTTTATGTTAAACCAATCTTTCAAATTGCCCCAGAGAAAAAAATCCAGCGGCATTAAATTACAGAAGCAAATTAGGCAATTGATAGCATAAAGTCGAAAAGTTAGGCGACCGGGAAATTTCTCATGCAATAATTGAATTTTTTAGGGTGAATGTGATGGCGCCATTTTGATGAAACCAAAGGTCATCGATGTCAAAGCTAGCCAATTGTGGCAACAAAAACTTATCATTATCAAACTTATCATGCTAAAAAGTACTGACAATTTATGGTGTTAGCCATTTTCTTATTCCTTTTCAAAAAAATATGAGCCCAAGATGCTGCCTGGCGAGAAACCGCAACTGACCATATGGTCGCTCAGAATGTAATAGTGTTTAAAGGACGGCATGAAGATTTCAAATAGCCACAAAAAATAATCACACATCATTTAATCACAAGAGTAAAGCAGTCAATAGACAGCACCAAATTGAGAAATTACCGAACCGACAAATCTGACTTGTTGCGCCATCTTGCTGAAACATAAGCTTACTGATGCCAACATTAGCCAATTGTGGCCACAAAAACTTGGTTATCATGGTTTGGTAGCACATAGAATTTACAGTGACGCCATTTTCTTGTTCATTTTCGAAAAAATACAGGCAGATGATGCCGTTTGACTACAAACCGCAGCATACGGTCACTTTCATTTGATGTAATGTTTTTGCGAATACTGTTTGCGGAGTAATCAACAATTTTGTTTGAAAATTTGCCTCGTTACCTAAAATCATTTTATTGAAAGATGCGTTTTGTTAGTTCCGTTTTTCTAACAAATAATTCCCAAACGTTCTAGGCAACAATGGTTGGTTCGCTTTAATTTTTGAACGAGTTAAATTGAAGAGGAACATCTTTATACAAATTGTTATGCTAAGTGTTTCTAGTGATGCGTGAAGAGAATTACATCTATACCTAGCTCTGTAAGCCATAACTAGATGGTGGATAATACCACTGTGTATGAAGGCCTTCAGATACGTATATCCTCCAGTTACTCCTAGTTGCAACTTCAAAAGCCCGGAGCAGACCGCAGCCTTCACTCCTTGCTGAAGAGTTGAAGACTATACAACTCCTGGTCCAGAACGCATAAAGCTTAATAAAATTTAAGAACACAACAGCAATCATGCTTACCTGGACTAGGACCATTCATTGTGTTCATTGTGAATGATCCGACCCACAAAACTTAAACGAAGGCCTCGAAATCACAACCACCACAATACTCCCAAAGGGCAAACCTCAATCATCAGTCAGAGATCAGCTAAACGGCTTAAAAGACAAATAGCCAAACTCTAATTCTTTACTAATTCTCGAGGAAATATAGTGGATTGTCCAGTTGCTCCTGCTAGTCTTAAAGGGTGCTGGAATCCCTTTTACCTCTAAAGGCACAGGTGATGATGGTAAAATTCCGTCAAAATAAATCACAGTGTTTCTAGTGATGCCTAATTGTTGCGAATGTCGATGAGTTGATGTGACTGGCCCACTCTCAATACTTTGCTGTACAGCGGACATGTTTACATTACCACGGCCACTACGAGTTTTTTTTTCCTCTTTCATCAAGAGTAACTTGAGCCACGAATTTATCGATTTAATTATATTTGTTAGAAAAATTTGAAATAACCAAGAAAAATGTTTTCAATGAATATTTTCTTGTCAACAACCTTAATAACTTTATTAAAATAACAAACGAACGTCTGCATCACACCGCTTTAGCTAAAGCAATAAGTAAACAACTCAGAAAACTTGTAATGCATAAAATACAAAAGGATGCAGCGATACCTAAAACTGCCAAAAGTGATTAGAAAAATCATTTAATGGGGGAAGAAATTCTACAAATTCTGAAAATCCCAAAAATCTGTAGCATAACAAAAAAACCTATAAATTTCTGCAAAACCCCCAAAAAATGTACAAAAAAGTTTTCGATAACAGTCAGTAGCAAAATGTAAACTGGCTATGCGTGGCTAAGCTAATTGAATGAAAAAGGGTATTACACGAACAGACAACAAAAAATAAAAAAAAAAACAACGATATCAAATATTCCATTTAACTCAACTACAGCTTCACTACAGTTCCTTTAACATCTTTTTTAAGTTTTTCAATAAAAACTTTTTATTGGTAAAAAAAAATAGAAACAGAAATTAAAGTGGAAAAAAATAATACGGAGAAATAATTGAATCAGTACTTCAACTGTAGAAACAAACAAACGTATTACGAAATTCCTTGCACAGCCATTGAATTGAAAAGTGTAAAATAATAAAATAAATGCGGTGAGAGAGTAAAAATTAAATTGGATAAAAACTATAACAGCCTGATTTCAACTCACGGCTTTCTCGTATGAAGTTCCCGTACACTTTAAAGGGCAATAACAATTTTATTTTATACTTAAAACTTTAGTAATAAAAATTAAGCCAATTTACTTAACAGGTTTTTTTTAAAAGATTTAGATAACTTTTAAAAAGAATCATAATGACTATGTAATTTACTAATAAGAATTTTTTATTTACTAATTAATAATAATAACAAATATACTAAAAGTAATCTCGAGTATTTGGGATTATTTTTTATAGTCCAAGGTAATCAAAAAGAAGACAATATTTGCGCGGTTTGCGCGATTCAGAAGTGGCGATTTCGACACAAAACATAAGAAGAGGCCTGACCAGCCGACAAAGTTTGAAGCTGGAAGTATGACTCGACGATGATTAATTTCAAATGTAAGAACAACTTTTGTTATTATTAAGTTTCATACAACCAGCAATTGCCCTACGTTTAAAAGCATTTACAACCAAGAAAATTGGGTTTTACATGCGCTGAATCCGAGAGTCGTTTAAAGACAAAAATTATGCTTGAAAGCTACAAGGTGAATTTATTTTTGCAGCATATTATTACTAATGAAAAATTGATGCATTACGATAACACCAATCGTAGAGTCATATGTAAAACCCTTCCAACCAGCCAAATTAACGCTGAAGCCAAATATCCAAAACGCCAAGGTAATGCTCTGCATTTTGTGGAGTCAGAGGGGTGTTTTATATTATGAGCTGTTTAAATCAGGCCCGACAATTATAGTGGACCTGCACCGAAGGCAACTGATTCGTTTGAAGAGAGATAACAACGAAAAGCAACTAGAACATTCAATGAGATACGAAGGCATAATCTGCCGCATGTTGCAAGACCAAATAAAAACTCTTTTGAAAATAGTAGATGGAACATTTGGCTCACCTGTTTTATAGACCACACCCTGCTCCTTTTGACTACCAATTGTTTCCATCACTGAAGATTATCCTTACTGGAATATACTTCACTTTAATATAGTACATCAGAAATTAACTTTACTTATTCCTTACCTCAAAACCGGAACACTTTTTTTCATGCAGACTTAATATGCTACCAGAAATGTGGAATAAAGTGGCGGCTAACGTGGAATAATATATCAACTCATTTTATTATTGTAATAAATGTATTTTTCAAGTAAGAAATCGACAATTTTAACTTGTATACCATAAGAATTTATTCAGTATCGGCTAATATGATCTCAAATAATAATTCAACTACGAAGATCTCTCGATTTCTCACTCCCTGTGTTAGAGACGGTGAATTCTATCAATAGGTAACGCTGAAAGCGGCCATTGGTAGCAAATGCTGTTGCAGCCAATTGAGCGACTTGGGTTTAGATGCAAAAGTTAAGCGAGAATGTCAGTAAGTACACTGGTAAAAAGACTGAAGTGACAATAATCTGTAGGATATCTAATACCTGTTACCTGTTAATTTATATAAACTTGATTTTTGCATAAAAATTTTATTAAAAATGTAGTGACTATTTCTTCGCAACTAATAAGAATTTTAAAAAAATGTGCTCAATTTGTGATGACTTAAAAATTTTATATTTTATATTTTATTTTATGGTCCTACATGAAAGTTAGCTTTAATAGTTAAATGTTGCCGCTGCTGAGTTTAACTGGCAAACACAGTCCAGAGTTATAGTATTATTTTTAACACTTGTAATGTTACCACTCGTTATAGCTGGCTGCTTGAAGTTGTCACATAGAGGACATTACGAGCCATTCAACATAAAATCTAAAATAGGCTTTATCTTTAAGGCCTTAACATGCTTGTATCAACTCTCGAAATAACACGTGTAAATGAAGATCTCCTAAGCAAGAAAAATATTTAAGAAGTTTTTTTAAAAACTTAAAAAAATATTTTCTGATAAGCCAGCTAAGCGTCTTTAATTTTCTAATAGTTTTGATTTTAAAACGATTTTAAATTCTAAACAAATAAATATTTTTGTTTAAGTTGAAACAGAAAATCATTATTCTGGCTGCCTGCAGAAAAAATAAATGAAACAAAACCATTTATACACACACACACCCATACACACAATGTGGCATAAGTTTTTGGCAATGTAATTGAAACTGAACATTTTTCTCTTAGTCAAGTCTACGATTATAAAACCAACAACTAACACAAATACTATGAATAAAACTTTCTAATATAAAACTTTCTACAAACTACCACCACAACAACAATAACTTATTTTTGTAACGCAGTTCTACTATTTAACTGTTTGTTTGCAAAGGTGCTGTGATTTGTTAAATTTCTGTAGAAAAACAAAAAGAAGAAAAAACTAAATCAAATAAAAGAATTACAACAACTAAGTATGACATAATGTCGACACTAACGGAAACTGAAACAAATAAAAAGAACCTTAATAAAATGACCAAATATTGAAAACTTATTTATCGTTTGTCTTAACCAACTAACTGCAAGCGAAAAACGAAGCCTATTATGGACTGCGAAAGCTGTATGTCCTTCGTTAAGAAAAGTAATCACTAAAGTTTTTCTTGCATGCAACAACAAGTTGTGTTTCCTTCTTCTTTTTTTATTTGCCTGATTGTTTCTTATTTTTTGCTATCGTTCAAGAAAAGTTTCCTTTTTAGTTCCTTGTTTTCTTTTTTTTAATTCGTTTACTTTCAAAAAAGTTTTATTTAATATTTACAAATGATTTTACTATTACAAATTTTAGATTTTTGTTTAAAAAGTTTGTACATATCAAAAACTAAAAATAGTTGGATGGAGCAAAAAATAAGATTCTAAAATATATAGGGTGTTCGCCGAGAATTTACACTATTTTGTTTTACCGCCATTTTGGTAAGCAATAGTCTTGACAGTTCATATTTGGCAGTCGTGAAGTAGACCCAAAAAAATATTGAATAAACCAACGTGTTTTAATCGTTAAAACATTTCATCAAAATCAATTATCGATCGATGAGAAAGTTACGCGAAATTTATGGGAGAAACAACGTGCCAACAAAACGCACTATTTATTGTGTAGTGAATGATTTCTAAGAAAGAAGGTCTGTAGGTGACAGGACCAAGCATGGACAACAACATACTGCAAGATCGACTAAAAACATTACTGCTGCTCAAGAAATCATTCAAAACAATCCATTAATTCGACGCCGCGTTTAGGAGCTTGGTCCTCAAAGAACAACTTTAGCCACAATTTTGCACAAGAATTTGCAATTGTGTCCATATAAGATTCAGTTGACACAAGAGCTTCTTCCACAGGACGATTTACGCCGCCGTACTTATGCCAATAGGATGTTTCAGCTCAACCATGACAACTTCGATTTTCATGAAATCATAATGAGTGATTGGCCTCTACGGTCACCTGATTTGATTGCTCCGAACTTTTTTTGTAGGGATATCTGAGAAGCAAGTTTTATGGAAACAAACCAGAAAAACTTGAGCAATTCAAATAAAGTGTTCGTGATGAGATTAATGAAATACCGGTTAAAATGTGTGAGAATGTAATAAAAATGTGCTCAAAAGTGCTCGCATTTGTCAGACTAATAGAGGCGAACATTTATCTGATATTGATCTCCATATATAACTGCCGAGATCACCTTCTCGGCGGACACCCTATATTTATGATTCTAACAGTAGTGTCTCTATGGAAGCTTTTAAAATTCCTTACGATAATTGCATAACAATTACGAATTAAGTATATGATAATAGTCACAATTCAATGTGTAGAATCCTTCCAAAAAAAATAGGAAATTAGGATTCTTGTAGAAGCCATATTCTTAGTTTAATTAAACATTAATATTTAAACGCATTTACAAGCCTTTGGCTAATATAGCAAGCCAAGAGCAGAATATATTGTTTATTTGTATTATCACGTTTATACCTTTTATAAAGGTTTTATTGTTACTGAGTTCCTTATTGCAAAATAAATAGCGCCAGATTTTAGAGTATTTTAATTAATTACAAGTTTATTTACCTTAACTGCACACAAAATAAGATTTGCGCGTTGGCACTGCAGAACAATTTACAATTTTAAAATTCTTACTTCACGAAGTATATTTTAACTAACTAACTATCTACTCAGATGCTGTCTTTTATATTTGTCCGCTAGAGGTCTAGAATTTTGTACTTCCTTTGTATTAGATTTTGTTGCTGTCATTTTATTCATTCAATGTATAGGCAGGCGCTTGATGGGCTGTGTGCATTTTTTTTTTGTTTTTATGCTGTTAAAATTTCTTCCTGGATTTTATTTCAAGATAATTGTTGTTGTCTTGCATATATCCCCTCCCCCGGGGGCACATTTATCGGTCTTTATAGAACTTCGACTATCTAGACCTGTGCAACTGGGGGTATAAGGGAGCCAAGTCCCCTGAAGTCAGCAAGGGTACAACTGGAAGCTCCACGTTATTTCTACGAGGAATCAGTGAGCTCGCAGAATTCTGCTATTTGTCTCTTTAGGCATTTAGCTGTTTTCTGGCTGATTATTGAGGTTGGCGCTTTTGGAAGTATCTTGGTGGTTGTGATTTCGCGGCCCCATAACAGGTCTATAACACCTAATTGGTGGAATGATCATAGATTCAGTGAGCGTGCTAGTCATGTGTTCTGGACAGGAGTTTTTGTTTTTTTTTTTTTTAATAGGACCAGCACTCAGGGGATGAACCCTACGTATGCAATGCACTGTGCCAGAACTAGGAAATTAGGTTATGGGAAGGGGGAAAGAGGGAGTAGTGTCTGTGGACATTCGATTTGAACTTTCTCAGATTGAAAGTGAAAGGAAAGACCTCCGGAGGGATCCTATTCCACATACGGACTGTTCTGCTGAAAAACGAATTTTCCCTGTAATGCGTAGTGCGATTCATTGGCCAATCAACCACAAAAGGATGTGCTCTCATCGAAAATCGAGTTAAACGTGAAAACGTGCGAGTATCAGGAACAAGTTCCCTAATCTAATGGATAGTCTCCAGCTCTTCAGCAAGAAGTGGTAGTTTGCAGCCCTGCTGTGGAATCATTGAAATTGCTAGTAGGAAGGACCTGTTGCTAGAATTAGACTTCGGCCTCCTAGGGTGTGAGTGGCGCTGCTTTTCAGTCACAGTGGTCTGACCACCATCTGATTAAGGCTCACTGCCAGGTGCAGATGTAAATCATATTACGTAATGTCTTGCATATGTAAGTTTTCTTAGAAAACTACGCGATTGCGTGTATACGATTTCTATGCAGATTGTAACTAGAAAGTTTTTGTTGTCTTGCGTGTATAAATTTTCTTAGAAAACTAAGCAGTTAGTAAACAGTATCCCCAGTTATTTCATTTATTTTATTACTTAATTATTTTCTTTTAAAACTTAAGCAAGACGCATCCGTAATCGTATGTTTGAAGATATAAGGTGGGACTAAAATTTTTTGGTAGTCTTTTATTAACTAAAAAGCGAAAATATAACAATATCTTGAATATAATTAACTTTCATCTTCTGCATTATGCAATACAAAGCAAACAAAAATTTGCCAAAAATATTCTCTAATTATTTGCCAAATCTCTATTGAAACTATGTAAACGAAGAGGAAAGATACATAAACCTTTGAATTGCAGTTTGATTAATCTGCATATGCCTTTGGTATTTGAAATGGATATTTCAATAATGTTTTTTGTGCTTCTTTTTTTTTGTGTTTAAAAACTTTTTTTTATGTATATAAAAGATATTGCTGATATTTTCGAAAAAGGATTTTTTGTTTTTATTTTATTTTTAAACTAGCCATTTGCATTAATTAAAAGTAGAGTAGCATAGAAGTATTTTAAAAAGTCTCTCTGTTTATCTGAATAAAAGCATGTTGATAAATATTTTATATTCAGTGCCATTTACACAATATGAGTTGAAAAACCAATATGTATCCACATGTTCAAAGAAGCAAAAAACTAATTTTTTTAGCTGTCAGCTTAAAGCCGCTACGAAGCATTTTTTATCCATTATCGTACTCAATGTTTTTGAAGGCGACATACGATATGTCTAAAAAGTTTAAAAAAAATCTATGAAAGAGTTGTAGTCTATGAGTAGAGTCTTTCTTTTTGGATAGCAACAAACATGAACGGCTGTGCAATCAACTTCATTTATGTATACTTTTCATATACCATGGAAATTGATTTGCATTGTATAGGCCTAAAATGAATTTCTGTGTGGGCAGTTTTCATTTGAATTTTTTATTTAAAATTTTATTTAGAGAATAAGCGTATTTAAAAACATAATTTTCAGAATTTCAGAAAATACTTAAAGTTTAAGAATGATTTTCTCTAATATTTGATATTGAATTCAGGAAAAAATTTTGTGTTAAGAAAAATAACAAAATAATTAAAACTTTATTTAAAAGGTTATGCTTAAATCTCTATCTAACTTTCACAGCAGATTTAAGTTACGCTATTAACATTGCATTTTTAAAATTTCATTTTATTTTTTTATTCGAATGGTATCTTCACTAAAAGTGTTAAATAGCAACCCTTTGCCCATAAATGCCATACGTGCAAATAAAAATTCATCAAGCCTCCTTTGATTAATGCTTGTTGGTAACTGCTGTTGTCATTTAAAGTTGATTGCTTTTGTCCAGGCACTTTATACTGAGCCATTTTACTGCTTCATGTTCTTCTGTTTTTTTTTTTTTTGTTGCAGATTTTGTTGTCGCTGGCCAAGAAAATTCAAAATGAATAAAAGTTTTTCTAATTTTTTTAAGGATTTAAAAAACCAAGATCTAGTAAATTGAAGCATAAGTTTTTTTGAAAGACGAAGGCTAGGATATTGCTATATGCCTTTAATAAACGTTTAGTTTATTGGGCTTTGTTAGTGTAAAATAATTACACACAACTTTTAGAGCTTTAATTAAATTACACGATTTTGCTAGACGAGCTATTTACATTTTTCGCTTTTATATACAAAAATGTGGTAACTTTAAGGCCCAAAAGCTGCTACATCAACTTTGTGTCTTATTCCGATACCATTCTCAATTGAAACTTACTCTATGAACTATCATAACTTCTTTTGATCACATTCACTATTAAACTGAAATTTTGACCATGAGAGAAACCCTTTATTTACAGTTTTTGAAGGTTCTAGAATTTATCAGAAAGCTATAATTATATTTAGTACAAATGCCGCAGTTATCATTATTCATTGTAGGTGTTTGTTTGATATTATTTTCTTTCTGAATGTTAATCTTAGTTCATGTAATTTCAATGTAGGATGTTGCTGTTTTGCGACTATAAGATGTCTTACAAACTCTGTTGAAAACCAAAACTGATTGATATAAACGATTTTTCCTTTCAATTGGATAACGAAATGTTTTATTTACTGCAATATATCTAAATGTATGTGTCTTCATTAAAAGTTTTCAACTAATGAAAATATACATTGACAAAAAATTTAAAAAAAATGTTCAACATAAACTTAAATCGGTTTAAAAATTAAATTAAAAACAAACAAACAACATACATCATTTAACAAAAAAAGAACAAATAACAAAGTCCTTAGTTTGTAAAAATTATTTAAAATATTTTGTAGATTAAATTTTCTTATATAATTTTGGATTTACGAAAAATATTGTTATAATTTTTTAAGCATTTAAGCGTTAAGCATTTTAAGCTTAACGTTTAAATGCATATTCTAATCATGCCTTAAAAAGGCATGTTTCTATCCAAGTTCTTATGGAAATTAGTAATTAAAAGCAAAAGTTAAGAAATCCAATAATTCAAATTCTCAGACTGAGCAATATAATCGCAAAATTATACTTCAAGTTTTAGAGTTGTATTCTAAGGAATTAAGTGGTCAGTTGTGGCATACAAGCTACTGGATCTTGACTTAAGACATCTTTTTTCCGAGGAAGAAATATGATTAAAAAATTTTAATAATTTTGAATTTAAACAATTTTATTTTTTTTAATCATTTTTTAATTTAATTTACGTTAATTTGTACTTGATTCCTTTAATAAATATTAAATAAATATCATAATATTCTCATAAAATATTTATTATTAAAAAAATTTGGCTGACGATATAACACTCTTTAATTATTTATATAAAATTTCAAGTAAAATTAAGTGATGATCTATATCAACACTAGTGAAATGGCCATATGAGTATGCTTTCCCCCACAGTAATACACTTCAAATATATTTTTTTCATAATAAATTTTTTAGGAGAATATCATAAAATAATTTGAATTTATTTAACAAAACTTTATTATTTATTTATTATTTAAAAATCATTTTTATTTCCTGTTCGCAAAGGTGCAAAGGTGTTACCGTGTTGATCGGCCTAGTTAACTCTTGCGACTACTCTAATGGGTTATACAAACAAAAATATCACCAAATCAATACAAAAAACAATTTACAAGCAAAAACCATCAAAACACTCAGGAATATGGAATTAGATGTCATCTTCCAATTGTCTTATATATTGTCCTGAATTTCTTTCCTCTCTAAAAAGATCCTTATACGCCCTTTAATCCATCCTTCAAAACCCTATCTGTCCTTTACGTTACAGCCATAGGGATCAATGAGCTATCCAACAAGCTATATATATTTACGGCGAACACCTCTTAGCAGGTCCCACCATCTACCTCGATACGCTGTACATAAAAAAGATTAACCAAAGGAAAAAACACATTCCAAAAATTAGACGAACACACATGATATATATCCCTTTTCCAGGCAGCAGGTGTGTCCTATTTCGTCCTCTCATCCATATCACCAACAAATCGTATGCTGTTTTTTCCTCACTAAGCCTTAAAATAAACCAACATCATCCTCCATTTTTCAATTGCCCTCATGCCGCTAACCTCTTTTAATTAAAGCCAAATATGTTCATATTGTATGTTTCACATATTACACCCAAGGGTGGCATTATCAGGAAAAACATTTAAAAAATTATTAAAATTTTTTCTATCTATACCTTGTGCTTAAAAAATAATTGTAAAACTAAAATTTTTATTTTCTTATTATTGTAAAAAAAAATAGGCGGATAAAATGATAGACTAACTTAAGTCAAATATTAATGTTTTAGTTTTAAAACGTGAATATCTGCTTAATTGAAAATAAAATTTTTTGTGTGTACTGATGGTTTTAAATCACGCAATAAAAGAAACAGGTAAATAATTGTTTTTTTAAATTAGAGAAAAATTAAATAAACATGATTTAATTGAATATATAATAGCGAATTTTAAAGCTTAAGCATATGTTGCTCTATAATATAAATATATTCCCCACACACATATACGGAGAAGTACACACATTACATTAAATATGAATTAATATGTCCTTTAGTGTGTGTATATATTTTACCATCACTACCTCTATGTTAATTAAAGGAAATTATTTCATAGAATTTCAACTGAATCCACGTAACATCACTTGTTTTTGCTTTAATACAAAAAAAAATTATTTTAAGCCATTTTGCTAAAAAGTCATAACACCATTAATTATTACACTCAAATCTGCAAAAATGTTACCTGCAAGATTTATTTGTTGTAGTTGGTTGCATGTTTTAAAAATTGTAAAAGTTTTCTCACAAATAAATATGCATTATGAAACACACTCATATGTCACTTGTCTTCAACAAAAACAAAATTTAAAACAGCAACGATACAATCTTATTCTTGGTGTTTCGTATAATTTAAATAAATTCATGCATATTTTAGTCAAAGTATCAAGTATCATCATCATCATCGTCATCCATTTTAAAACTTGTTTTTATTACTTAAGAATACTTGTGCATAAATTGTGTCTTTATCTTAAATCTGCCATTTTTTGTGTTGTTGCTAAGAAGTTTTTAACAGCAACCAGTTTATTTTTACATACAATTTTATAAATTTGCTTTTGAATCACAAAACTATATAAAAGTATTTTCTTTAAGTTTGATATTAAATAAATAGTTACATTTGACAAATTAAGTTCTTTAAAAGGTTTTCCAACAAGAGCTATTTCTATAATTACAATAATGTAAATGGTCAAAATTAGTTAATGGAAAAAATAGTTTTAAAAAATCTTATTAATTAAAAAAATAAATATTTTTATAGTGGAATTTATAATAATATTCGATTACAAAAATACTTTCAGAATATTAAATAATATTTAAGATTTTTAGCTAAATCTCCTCCATTTCGCTTCAACGTCTGGCAGTAAACATAAAAGAAGAAATTGTAAATGTTGTAACAGATGTTTGTTAAAACAAAAATTGCTAATGACACAAAAGGAATGTGAATGGAAAAAAATGATTTTATAAGCGTTTATTTTATTTTTTGTTTAATTTTATGAAAAACAAATTAAAGAAATATTTCCGAATAATTGTTTCTTGCAAATAGATTCAATTAAGCGGAAGGCACCGCGTATTCATTTTTCTTTATATAAAACAGTATAATATCGAAACAGCTTCTACTGTGTAAAGGAAAATAATTTTTTAAGAATAATATAAAATTGCATCCGCCGCAAAACCGATTTAATATATAAATATATGTGTGCCAATTATTAAAGGAAACAATTAAATAATTTCCATTGTGTGAGAATTTCTTTCCACAAAGAATTTCTTTACAGTAAATTGATTATGACTGTTCCTTAAATTTTTATTAATTAAATAGTGGATAATGTTTAGCGTTTATAGAATCTAATTTACATGGAAGACTAGCACAAAAAATGCTGATGACGAACATAGCGATAAAAAAAAATTTTGTCGGCCAGATTATAATTTTTCCTGTTTGTTTTTTCTAAGTAACATGAACTTCAGCCGCATTAAAATTTTTAAATTTTACAAATTTCCAATTTATTTTGTAGCAAATTTAAGGTTAGGAAGTATATTATCCAATAATGAAATGTTAGTCACTTAACTGTTCCCCTCTCGTATTTGCTTTGCTATAGGTTGAAAAAATGTAAGCATGGAAAGTTATACTCTTCAGCTAAGGATATTAATTGTGAATCTTTATTATCAAAAATGTAAAAATTTCACTATATAACTTCGTAAAATTCGAGCATGCTTTCCCATAAGCAGGCTATTTCTGAGACTGCTATGTATAATTTATTTGCTAAATTCGAGGCTCACGGTATTTATCCTTATCCGAATAGTGGCCATAGTAATGTAAACATAGCCACTGTACAGCAAAACCTGGAAATTAGATTGGAACATCAACTCATTGAATGGGACTATTGGGTAAAGAGTAAAGACCTTTATCATCGCATATAAAGTTCAACTCGTTAAAGAATTAAAGGCAACCATTTACCATTGTTTGTGTCGAACCTTGGTGAATTGGATGTTTGAAAAATGTTCTAAGAATTTTGAAGAATTTGTTAAATTCGAACGTAGGTGACAAAAGATTAAAAGAATAGTGGCCTCACTGATGGAAACATAGCCACAATATAGTAAACTGTTGAGCCTGGACCATCGAATTGTCGACGTTTGCAACAATTGGGCATAACTGGAGCCATTTTACCGCAACATTTTGCACAAATATCTTTATCTACTTACTTATTAGGTTCAACTCGTTTAAGAATAAAAGCCGACTGAGCATTATTTGCTTCGCTCGTTTGTAAAATAGCTGTTTTAAAAACTAAACGATAAAAACGCATTTTTTAACAAAATCATCTTTAGTGATTTTAAGTTAACAAGCAAAATTGTCTTATATGCGGCTTACAAAATCCACAAACAGCCTTAGGAAAACCATTATATTCAAAGAAAACTAGCGTATAGTGCGATTTGTGATCAGACGGCATCATCCGCCCTTATTTATTGTGAATGAACTCCATTAATGCCTTTCACTACTAAACCATGATAACGAAGTTTTTGTTGCCACAATTAGCTAATATTGACAGCAGTGACCTTTGGTTTCAGAAAGACGGTGTCACAAGCCACCCAAATAAACCATTTCTTGAATGAAAAATTTTTGGGTCGCGTAATTTATCGATTTCGTAATGCCAATTGCCCTCTTCGTTTTTGTGATTTACGCCACTGACAAATTTATTTAGGGCTGTTAGAAAGACCAGGTTCATGCGAACAATTTACAAACAAATGACGCTCTGAAAAATTAAATTTGCCGCTTTATTGAAGAGATGAGCAAAGCTTTCTAATTTTGTGAAAAAAATGGTATCTGCCTACGTGCTAGAGGTGAACATTTGCCGGATAACATATTTCATTATTAATTCCCATATTATTTACTACCTTAAATTGCCAAAAAAAAGTGTATTTTTAGCGTTTTTATTTCTTTACCTCAGATTTACCCGCCTTTTATAATGATTTTAGTCCCATCTTGCATTTAAAAGACTGAGGAATGCAATTATCTGACCACACTTTTATAAATCATCCAGACGATTGTTAAGTGAAATTATATTTTATTATTATTAAAATATTATTTTTATTATTATTATTAAAATATTTTTTATTTGCTTTATTCGAAAAAAAAAATAAGCATAATACTCAAAAACTTAATTTATTTATTTTTTAAGCACAAATTGATATTACGCCACACAGCTAAGTGGCATCTGCGTGAGCAGCGAATTAAAATTGTTTAATAGCAAATGACAAATAAAACAAATAATAATAATAATAATAACGTGAAGAAAATGCTTAGTTTAAGCCCTAAAGAGATGTGTATCTCTAAAAAAAGTATAGTGAAAAGAAATCTTATGAACACAAAACAAAAACAATATATTAAATTACAATTCCATGAAGTGAGTTCAACAATGATGACAATAACATCATCTGTATTTGATTCAAAATAGAATCTCTGCCTCTCTCTCTTTCTCTTGGACAATAGTGCTATTTAATTGTGACCGTGATCGAGTCAAGACAGAAAAGCTATACAACAGCTTTTGGGCGTTATATTGGCAATGCTGCTATCGTGTATTTTTATGCATACAAAAGTAAATAGGTCATCTAAATAAGTTGGCTAATTTATTTATTTACTTACTTATTTCATTCATTTATTTATTTACTTACTTATTTCATCTACAGAATTAAATTCTTACAGATTACTTTACAATATTAATTATAATGTTTGAATAAAAGAAGCTTGAACATATTATAACTGACATTAAAATTTAAATGTGGGTTAAAACTATTACATAAATGTAAGCATCTTGCAATCGGCTCATTAATTGCATAATTCGTTCTGAAAAGACATTCTTCAAACATGCGATTATTTCTCAAGTCCCTAGGAGGACTGTATAAACGTAAAATAATTTTTAATTTCCGGGCTATCAATATTGTCAGATAGTATATTATAAACAAATAATAATGAGGAGCAAGATCTACGATCCTCTAAGGATTGTAAGCCTAACATTTTCCTCCTAACATCATAAGAAGGTAGTTCATGTGGCCAAATCAATTTTAAAGCAGTCTTAGTGAATATCCTCTGAATTCGTTCAATACGATTTGATGGGCCTAAATGACTAGGATTCCAAACAATGGAACAATATTCCAAGATACTTCGAACCAAGGAAATGTATAAAGACTTGAGGGTGTATGCATATTTAAAATCTCTAGAATTTCTTCTAATGAAACCAAGCATACTATAAGCTCTAGAAATAACATAGTCGATATGCTTAGAGAATGTTAATTTATTGTCAAAAATGACTCCTAAGTCCTTAACTTCAGCTACACGTTTAAGCAGGAAACCACCAAGAGTATAATCAAAATTTATTGAACCCGAAATATAAACATATGTGACAACACAACATTTTGAAACATTAATAGGTATGCCATTTTCAAAACACCAGTCAGACAGTTTGTTAAGATCAATCTGTATCTTTTCGCAGTCACCAATATCGCCAATAGTAGAATACAATTTCAAATCATCAGCAAATAAAAGACAGCTGGAAAACTTAAAATTCAATGGTAAATCATTAATAAAAATTATAAAAAGTAACGGACCAATATGCGTTCCCTGAGGAATACCTGAATAGGCATCAATTATATCAGAAGAGAATGAATTACCAATTTTAACCTTAAGTTTTCTATTGGTCAAGAAACTATGAAAGAATGCCAAAATATTTTTCGAAAATCCAAATGTACAAAGCTTGAGCAGTAACAGATGATGGCTAACTGTATCAAATGCCTTAGCAAAGTCAGTGTATATAACATCGCATTGGCGCTTACTCATCATAGCAGATACAATATCACGGCTTAATAAGAGTAAGTTAGTCGTTGTAGACCTATTCGGCATAAAACCGTGTTGCCGGTCGGAAATAAAGCTCTTAACATGCTCAAATATTATCAAATATTTTTGCAAATGGGCTTTGTTTAATTATGGGCCTATAATTGGTAACTAAGCTACGATCTCCAGATTTAAAAATTGGAATAATGCAACAAAGCTTCCAGCAGTCCAAAAATTCACCAAGTTCAAGGCACGAATTGAAAAGCTTAGTAATTATAGCCGCAATATTAGCTGAACACTTTTTAAAAAATATAGAAGGATAATCTCCAACTAAACATTTGGTATCACTCCCTAAATCATTTATAGCATAATACACATCAGCAATGGTTATATTAAAATTGATTCCACCACTTTCGTTATCTACGAGATGGTAGCTGGAGTCATTACAAGCAGGTTTAACAAATGTGCTTTGAAAACTAAAAAGTTGTTTGTGATTACTTTGCAATAAGAGAACTCAATAACGTAAACATTTATTAAAGGAATAAACGTAACAATAATAATAATTATTACAAAATAATTAAAATTTAATTTTTTACTTGCTTTAAATTTTATCGATGCTGCTCGCACGCTATTAAGCATTTTATAAACATTAAAAGACCTATAAAAGCCATTACTTCGCGGATCTTTTGCTGTAAACCATTCTTTTCGGCTCATCGTAGATGTCGTTCATAAAGCAGTCACATACATGATATAATTTTTCCCACAAAACTGAATTCCAGCAAATCGGAATAAGACTTGAGAGAGGTTAAAAATAGATTTTTAAATTTAAATAATTTTGGGAATACTTCCAAAAAAAAAAAAATTACAAATATTTAATTTTAAAAGAATTTGTTTAATTTTCAATTTTACATTTGCTTTCTATTTTATTTCCGATTTAATAAGAATTTAACAAAACCCTGTTAATGTCTATTTCTGTTTTTTTTTTTCAATTCTGTTGCATTATATAAATATTTTTAACTTTTTTTGCATACTCTTGGTCATGCAACTCAATGTTATAACATAAAACGGAAAGAGGAAATGGAATACAGGATGTACTTGTTGTTATTTGTTATATGACAACTAATCCATGTACTAGTTTTTGTTAAACCATGTATTTATATCCTCTACTTAGCGTCCTTTTTCCTACTTCGCACTCTATCCCTCTTTCTCTCTCGCTAGCAATTCAGCTGTGTTTGGTTGAGACTGGAGTGTAGTGGCATAACGTAACTATGTACTAAACAGCACAAAGAATTATTGTGCCAGTGTTAAGGTTCTCCAGTACATGGTAAGTAAATCCATGATATTTGTAAATGTAAATGCACAATTTTGTGTTTATTTGCATAAATTTTGCATTTATTTCGAGTGCGAGTGTGTAACTGTATGCAAGGACAGATCTGCTAGATCTTTTGTTAGAAAGCTTTCGGGTTTATTATAATAAAGAAAAATTATGGTTTTTTAATGCAAGAGAATTTATATTGTTACGAGTAGTTTTCAGCAAACTTGCATAAATTCATACAAATATCCTTTCATATTATGTTCGGCAAACACGAATACAGTTAAAAAAAATTTTTGAAAGCAGATAATTATGGTTTCCTATAAATTTTCTTTGTGTTAAAGTCGTTTCCTAAGTCTTGCATAATGTATCAGGGATTTGTATATATATATTTATGTACTTTCTAAGCACATTAGCATATGCATTCACAAGTGTGTAGATTTATATGAATGTAAATATTTTTACGGCTGTGTGTCTGTGTGTGTGACATATTTCTCTCTCTTATGTTCATTAATATTTGTTAAATTCCTACATAATATGTTTTGTATATTTGTTTATTGTAAATCTTTTAGTTGAATTATAATGATGTGTTTTCGGCATCATGTGATACAAACCAAGTTTTGGTTTTGTTTCCTGTTAAATTTAAATTAGAGCATTCAAATTGTTAGCATGTTATTTGTTTAAGTGCATATAAATTAAACAATTAGTACAAATTTAATAATTCAAAAACTAATTGCATTTAATTATTAAGCCAAAGAAAGTATAGTTAAATTTTCTACAAATACTTAAAGATGTTTTGAAATTTATTAAGAATTTTCTGAAGACAAAATTTATGGAATTTTAGTTTTGTTCATTTGAAATATTTAAAATTTTCTTTACAGAAGAGACTTTTTTATTTTTGTTAATAAGGAAGTTTCATAGGTGCATTTCTTATAGGTGTTAAAAAATATTTCATTTAATATTTAATATATTAATTTAAAATTTTTTAATTGTTACAAATCCTTAAAAAATTCATTCACTTGCTTGTTGCACTACATTGCGTACTTGGCTGGAAACTAAAACGGAAAAAAATATTAAATATAATAGTTATAATTTTTTTGACCTTTTTTTAATATTTTTTAGTAATTAATTTTAAGCTTAAAATTAATTACTAAAAAATAAAAAAAATATTAATTTATAAATATTCCATTTATTTCTATCAGACTATTATATAACCCGCTTTAAAAAACCAAAACCAACTGAACTATTTAACATGAGAAAAAGCTTTCTTAAGTGGATTTTTTTAAAGGGAGTTCATAACTTAAAGCCGTAATAAAATAATAAAAAATAAACTGGATTTAGTTGAACGGTTGGTGCAAATGTGCGATGTTAATTGTGAGTTACATCTTATTGTTAGGTTTTTTTTCCCAACATATCTTCAGTTCAGTATTTAATAAATTCAAACATAAAGAACTTAAGATAGCTGGAGCCTTTTCCGGAAATGTGACATCAAATCAAAATGCATTTAATGCATTTTGTAATTTTTTTCGTCAGCATAATCAACTAAACATTTAGCCAATCGGTAGAATCGTGCGAAAATTCTAGCAAACCGGGTCTGTGTGATTCCATTTACATCCGCGCCTGGCCATGAAGCCTTAATCAGATGGTGGACCAAACCACTGCATAATTTGGAATGTCATGCTCGTCCTAGCAAGCCGAAGCCATAATTCTATGCAACAGAACGTTCTAGTTGCAACTTCGATGATTCCAGAACAGGGCTGCAAATCATCACTCCTTGCTTAAGAGTTGGAGACTTTCCAACTCCTGTCCAGAACACATGTCTAGCATGCTCACTGGACTGGATCATTCACCTAGCGTGTCATTAACGGCGAAATGATCCTGGCCACCATACTAAACAAAAGACCTGATATGGTGCCGCGAAACCACAACCACCACCATACTCCCATAAATGGCCAACCTCAATAATCAGTCAGAGAACTATTAAATGTCGAAAGAGACAAATAATGAACTCTGCGGCTCAGTGATTGCAGTGAAAATAAAGTGGAGTTTCCAGTTGTACCCCTGCTGACTTTAGGGGACTGGGCTAACTTTTTCCCCCAGTTGCACAGGTCTAAGTTGTTGCTTTCTCCAAAGACTATATATATGTGCCCCTGGGGGGTAGCAAACCGAGTCTATACAAAATTCAAAATTACGTATGCTGCTTTCCTTCCCTATCTTAACATATGCTTCTGGTAATAAAAGACGCGCCAGTCGCCTAGTCTAGCAGGAGCTTGAAACTGGAAGAATTGGACACTCGACATCGGACAAGTAACATCAACTAGTACCATGGGAACCAGTAACCCGCACGACTGCGCCCCTAAACTATTTACTAATGAGGCCCTTCAGAGTAACATTGTGGCTATGGTTTAAGCCCACAAACAATGGGCAGATGTTACGTGTTCCTATTTGATGTGTTGTTGCTTTGAAACGGAATGTCGCTGTGATTGTAGCCACATGAAGCTTAGATAAGTACACGGCCCTCTCTGTGCTTCTGAAATTGCCATTCGAGATGTGTTGTGCACCTTGGGGGCTTTGGTAGACGCGTGGTATTTCTCCCACCGGTAACACCATCTTCAAAATATTGCCCAAATGACTAGACGCTGACGATTATCTGTATCGCAATCATCATCAATACGCCGAACAGTTGTTTTAGCAGGCAGAATTGAAAGGTGACTTTACAAAGGAAATCATCTTCAGCCACACTTTTGCCTCAATGGATCTGTTAACTAGCAGAATTCCGGCATTTGAGAAAATTATAATCCACGGCTGATTGTTGAAAAGCCGATCCATATACAAAAAGTGACTGTTTTTTTTGGCTGATGGCATCATGAGCCTGTAGTTTTTTGAAATAAAACTAGTTAATGTGAATGGTGTTCACTTTTGTGAAATGATAACGCACTGCTTATATCCATTAATTGATAATATGGACCTGGACAACATGTAAATGAATTTGTTTTTGCCACCAATTTTTCCTGTATTAAATGTTTGTTAAATTGTTTATACACTTTTTTTGTTTCCTGAAGATGCCACACAATGTGGTGGCGTAATATTTAAAACAAAAAAAATTAAATTAACTTAGTTATGTGTAAAAGACCTTGTGCTTAAACAATAAATTACTTAATAATTAATTCATATTTTATATTATCAAATAACGAATTTTTCAAAAATTTTAAAATTAAATACTACAAAATAATTCATAATAAATAAAAACAAGTCTTTAAAAATGAGTTTGCTAATTGCATACAAAATTGATTAAATTACTTTCGCTATAAAAAGCAACATCAATCTTTATTCTCTTTTCACTTACTAGCATCATCAGTATAAAGAGCTTTAATAAAATTACAGCTATATGTTATGGCTCTTAAACAAAATAAGCGAAAAATAGACCACAGAACAAAAACTTAACGTTCTGTAATACAACAACACAACTAAGAGCTTATCTAGCAACTTAATAAATCTTATTTAGTATAGACAGTCCAAACAAACAAGCAAACAAACCATAACAAAAGAGTTGATGATAAAATTTATAAATATTGTATCACTTATCTTATAGTATTTTTATAATAACAAATAACATTATGATAATCACTTAATTAGAATTAGTTACCTCTTATTCCTTAACGTAAACCCTGGCTAATTTATTATATCTCACAAAATCCCCTCTCAACAGGTGTTATACGATTACATTCATATATTTCCCAACTTTAAGAATAATAATAATAATTTAACCTCACTTCAGTGGAACTTTGTTAGAGAATTTTTTTATAGTTTTATTTGTACATCATGTTTTTTGACTAATGCAAATAAAACCCATTATCATAATTCATAACTTTTATTATTTAGTTTTTTTTTAAGTATACTGGCATTAAGTTGACATTGTTGTTGGGAAAATAAGTCTAGAACCAACATGATTAACAAACGGCACCAGTCAGCGAAACAAATTTATTTATTTTCTGCTTTATTTTACAGCCACAAAGCATAGTAATATCCTTAGCAAAGCCGATATCAAATGCCTAAAATATTTATCACTCTTTACTGGAATTACAGTCATAACAAATATTTTTCTAGTGACAAACAAAGAAGGGAATAAAATAATATAAATGATAACTGCAAAATGTTTCAGTCGTGTGTTTTACTTTATAAAAAATTTAATAGCCGCCACAAAAGTGACTTACACCAGTCACAGTTAAAAATTGACACCAAGAAATGAAAAAAATATTTAATCAATAAAACTGAAAATAATAAATATATAAATAAAATTCATTTTCGAAAGTACACTTAGAAACAAATATTATGACAGGCTTTTGACAATCTCTAAATAAAAGGGAGCAACCATTTACTTTAAGAGGAACTAGACGGTTACAATTCTAAATTTTATTTATTTTCATGTTCCATTTTTACTTTATTTTATAGATTGATCTTTAAATATAACTAAAATGGAGAATTGGGACAATGCAACAAGAATTTGGATAGTGCAACGCTTTCACGCGTTAGAGTCCATAGTTTCCATCCAAAGAGAATATAGGCGCACGTTTGATGGCACTGCTTCTAGCACATGGATTATAATGAGGCTCGTGAAGAATTTAGCCGAGCGTGGCACAATCCTTATCACCGAGATCCCTCAGCTCGGATGCAGGAAACTATTGCTGCTGTAGCTGCTGCCGTACTATACAATCCTCAAGTTTCGACAAGGGGCTTATCTGACAGTCACTGCATATAATTTTGCACCAAGATTTAAACTTATTTCCATATAAGATTTAATTAACAAACAAATTGAACCCAAGAGATTTACCAATTCGAACGGTGTGAGAGAATGAAAACGTCTTGAACTGCATTTTTATGTCTGACGAGGCACATATTTATTTAAATGGCAATGTTAACAAACCACAATGTCGAATATGGAGTAATTCTAATCCACAGATACTGCATCAGATGCAATTGCACCTGACGTCACATTGTGATGTGCAGTTTCTTCAAGGTTCATTATCGGGCTTTACTTTTTCGAAGAAAACGGTCTTACTGTTACGGTCAATGGAGAACGTTACTTAAAGATATTGAAAGAATTTTTGAAAAGATGGAGCAACTTGTCACATAGCCCCGCCTGTTATGACGGAATTGCAGCAAAAATTCCGCAATAAACTGATTTCAAGAAACTGCACATTCCATTGGCCTCCCGGGTCTCCTGACCTCACTGCACCTGATTTTTTTTTTCGTGGGATTATTACAAAGAAGAAGTTTACAAAAGAAACTCAACAAATTTGAATGATTTAATGCAAACCATTCGAACGGTATTTGAGGCAATTTCCGCTGCAACACTGCAGGCAGTACTGAATAACTTGTTAAGAAGATGTTGCACATGTATCAGCGAGGGTGGAGGCCATTTAAATTCAATTATTTTCAAAATTTCATGAATTACTTTAATAAAAAATTATTATTTATTATTTTTCAAATGAATTACTAAAAAATAGTAAAATAAAATTTCTTAATGTAGCAAAATTGATCAGCCACCCGATATTTACTTCTATAATTCAGCGTATCCTTATAGCGTTGTGTATAATAAAAGCTTATTATAAAGTTGGCATGATAACGGGCATTACATGGCACCTTAGCATGCTTTTTCATATGATTTGAAGCCTTGACATACAATAATATTCTATGTCTCCTTTAGCATAAAATTGAGGGAATGAGTTCAGGAAGACTCTGGCTATTTTATACAAATTTATTATTGTAAAAGTTACAAACAAAAAGTTTTCAGAATCAAAAGTTGCAATATTACATGGTTATATTTTGCAAAAACTCACACCAGAAATAAGTTTTTACTTACTGTCAAATACGATTATTTAATACTCGTTTATCTTTATTTTATTGCAGACGAATCAAAAATTCCATAAATTTAAAATCCCCCCTCTTAGCTTATAATGCAACACTGCCACTATTAATTTGAAATAGGTAAATAAACAACAGGTAAATTAATTAAGAGTGGTCATACTTTTACAAATAATAACTTTTCTTCATTCAGGGATTTAAAACACTTTATTCTATTTTAAGTCATGGGAGGGTGCATCAATAATTTTAATTTTATTCCTTCCAGCCGATATATGCATTTGAAGCAACCTAAAAGTTAAATTAATTTATAAAGGCTTTTACATTCACAAATGATAAACTACTATAAATATGCCCAGCGGAAGAGACTATTTTATAAACCATCATACAAACATTAGTCGCTTGTAGTATTAGAAAAGACAATGTAAAGAATTATACTGCAATAAGATAAAGTTATTTTATAAAAAGCTTTTTTGATATAAATCTAAATAACTTCTTTGCCGACATAAAGCATTTGCAGGAACATTTGCCTTTTAAAGGTTAAACAATTTATCTAAATGTGCCTACATCATATTTTTCGATTTATAAATGTCTGTGACTCTTCATAAATTATAGCAAGGTCACTCAATCATTTCAATGATTTAATTTTGTAATTTTTAAAAAATAATATTTCTAAAATAAATGACACTTCATATTAGATGAACTCCTAATCTGTAAGATTTTTATAAAATGTTCACGTACCAAATGGTTTTTCTTTAGCTGGGGGTTGATTTTTGATTTTGCAAAAAGGAATTGACATCAGTTTTCATTACTGTGGTTAAGTTAAAAATACATATATTTTCAACGTAATTTTTTGGTAACTTAAACATCATAGATCATGATGAGTACTTATTTACAAAAAAAAAAGTAAAAAAAAAAGTGAAAAACAAGCAAACATTCATCTCACACCAGTTTTATTTGAGTATCTAAACAGTATGAATGTGCTGCTTTTATTTTTTCTCTTAACTCTTTAATAGTATTTTCTAAGTAATTTCCTAAAGAATGACATTACCCTAACTGCATATTAAATAATAAATGACAAATGTAAAATAAATTTTTCTCAACTTACAAAAAGACCAATTAACTTTATTACCTGGAAGAGGCAGTTGTACTTCGTTTAACTCCAAATTGAAAGTAAAGAGTGTTATTTTGATTGAATTCATTAAACATTTATAAAAAATAAATGAAATAAAAATTTAATTAAAAATGCTAAAATGGGTTGCATGAGCTTAAGTAAAGAAAAGTAGATTACTTTACTATTTTTATTATTTCTACTGACGTTTTTTGTAGAAAATATACTTTTACACAATTAGGCTATTACAGAAAAAAATTTCCTCACTTGCAATTTTTCTACAGAACATTTTCATGTCTCACTCGCAATACTTTTTCCAATAACATCGCAATAATTTTTCTACCAAAACAAAAATTCATCAGTCATATCTTTTTATAGAAAACTTATATGTTTATATTTTCTATTGAACAGTTTCATGTGATACATTTTCTATAAAAAAATTTTAGATACAATTTTTCTTTTCACAAATTTCCAATCATTTTTTTTTATAAAAAATGTGTATGTAATGAGTTTTCTAGAAAAAAGCTTTTCTTTGTCAGGTTTTGTTCAAAAAAATGTATTCCGTCATAAATTTTTCTATAGACTATTCTCATACGTTACAATTCTTTTATCGAAGATTTTTATTATTTTATACTAAAACTTCAAACAACGTGGTCATCATCATCATTTTTTATAAGAAATTTTAATCAATCAATTCATAAAATTATGAATTTAATATTTCACAATTTTCAATGGGAAATTTTAACATCATAATTATCTATAAGAATTTTTCATCTCATTATTTTCTGTAGGAAATTTTTAGGTCATAATTTTCTATAGGAAATTGCCATAATTTATAATTTTCTATAGGAAATTTTGATAAGTTATAATTTTCTATAGGAAATTTTCGTAAGTTATGATTTTCTATAGGAAATTGTCGTTGTCAAATTATAATTTTCTATAGAAAACTTTTCATGTCATAATTTTCTATAAGAAATTTTAATGTCATAATTTTCTATAGGAAATTTTCATGTCATAATTTTCTACAAGAAATTTTCATGTCATAATTTTCTATAGGAAATTTTCATGTCATAATTTTCTATAGGAAATTTTTATGTCATAAATTTCTATAGGAAATTTTCATGTGATAATTTTCTATAGGAAATTTTCATGTCATAATTTTCTATATGAAATTTTCATGTCATAATTTTCTATAGGAAATATTCATGTCATAATTTTCTATAGGAAATATTCATGTCATAATTTTCTATAGGAAATTTTCATGTTATAATTTTCATCAGTCATAATTTTTCTATAAAAAATTCATCAGTCATAATAAAATAAAATCTTGTTACAATTACTATATAGGAGATAATCATCATCATCTTCTATGAGAGATTATCGTCATACCATGATTTTTCGCAAGAAAATTTTCAGTGGCAACATTTTGCTGGAAAAAATTTGCATTCGCCATAGCTATAGACTTTTAGTTCGTTTTGCGACATAACTTTAACTAATTTCATGCATTATAGCTTTTACAATACCTTACTTGCGGTTAGTTAAACCTGTTAACTTAAAAATATTAAGAATAATTTCTTAAAAAAATATACGTTAGTTTAAGTTTTTTGTTCTACACTATGTTATGTTGTATTATGTTATATAATTATGTTATTCGAACAAATATTGTAATGCCTTAAGGCAAACTATAGCATTTCAAAAAATAAAGCGATATAAGTTAATACAATTACTAAATTTCTAGACTTTAGATTAAAAAACTTTAAAATCTTATAAATTTTTTAAAATAAATTTATCATAAATTCTTAGTGTTAAGTGTGCTGGAATATTTTAATTGCTTTTTGAAATTAAAATTTTTTTGCTTTTTTATCATCCCTAATCACTTTGTAAAACATATTCAAATACTATTGACAGAAATTGCAAAACATTTGTGGTTTAAATCGTGACCTTGTTACTTAGTTCAACAACTTTCTTTTAATGTCTGGTGCCATAAAGTCTTTCGCAAAACTTAAAAAGAAAACAACGAAAATTATAAAAAAATTTTTTTGTCTTTAGAAAGTTATTCTTGCTTACAAAATAAAAGATTTTTGGTTTTCTTTATATATTTTTTCATTTCACTAATGGCGCCACTGGTATGGCGTAACGAGCCAAACAAAAACAACTACGTTTTAACATTTATTTGAAAAAAGAAAAATACTTTAAATAAATATAAAAATAACCTTGTAATAAAAACAAATTTCATTTTGGTTAAAGAAAAGATGTGACGGAAAGCAAACAAAAATAGGAAACAGTGTAAAAAAGTAATTTATTAGCAAATAAACTGGGCCACTTAAAAAATAATTTTTTTATAAAAATTGTTGCACCATTTCGTTGTTGTTCGTGTAATGTTACAGCAGGCAGACTGATGGCAGTAAAATGTAAAGCTACGAATATTGACATGTAAATTAAATTTTTTTTGTTTACCTTTAATTGGTAGGCGTTCGCTAAATGTTTTATTAGATTTTTATGTATGCTCTTAAATGGCAAAAAAATAATTATCAAGAGGCCTATTGAAAAATAATAACATTTTTTATTATATTATTTTAGTGTAACTGAAACTTACGCCCTAAAATAAAGGTTATTGTGAAAAGCAGATGGACTTAGCTGTAAAGAAATTAAAAAAGAATTTTCTTACTGTAATAAAAGTTGAAAATCTTTTTATACAGTAATTGTCATTTAATTACACCATGATTAATATTTTTTACAATTTTACACTTTTTTGTACTACACAGTGGTTTGAAAATGTTTTATTGTGGAAATTTACAGAGCGCAAGCATAGTTTTTTCTGAATGTGTTGAGCCATCTACGCCCTAGTATAAGGAGGGGGGGGGGGGGGGGGTATGCCCCCAAAATTGAGTACCTCGAGCATACAATTTTTTGGAAATGTCATAAAAGGTTTATTTCTTACTCAAATTTTAATAGTTTTTGAAATTAAATAGACCTTGAAAATATCTAATAAATAGATGGTATCAGACTTATGACTTCTAGATTAACACTTTATTATTTTTATTTTCCTTCGCATCGCAGTTTTAGATGTAATATACCTTTCAAACTCTAAAGTTTACGTTATAGTGATTGTTTGAAAAATAAAATACAGAATTTGAATTGATACAAAATCGAGGTATTCCTACAAGGTGAAGGGAACTTATATAAAAGATTCTTTAATCAAATGCTAAAAAAAAATTTTTAATTTGTAATCAACAAAGTCGTGTAGCTGATTTAAATATTTTCTTAACCAAACGTAGTATACCAATTTATATCACTCTGTATTAAGAAGCTATTTGAAATTAAAAACTAAGCATAACAGCTTGACACATTCAAATTTTGTTTATAAATTTTATGAATTTTCACGTTTTTTGCTAAATAACAAACAAAAGAACGAACATTAATTATTAGTTTCTTGTACACATGTACAAACGTACAAAATAATGTCGTTTGAACGTACGTGCAAATACATAAACTTAAATTTTTTTGTAACAAATATTAATATGCATATTTGTGTGTGTGCGTGTAAAAATACAAAAATTTTCATTTCCTCTTAAATACCACACATGAGTGTTTATTCACGAATGTTTAAAATTATGATTGTCTGATCATTTAAATACGGCTGGTCTATATTAAGGGAGTTCGTGAAGTGTGTTTAAAACCTAATTCTAAATGAAAATAATTTTAACTTGAAGCAATAACGTAAGTGTAAAAACAAAGTTATTTAATTTAGCACAATACACATAATAGCAGAAATATTTGTATAATAAGAGAAGTGCTAATATTCAAACTATATTTTAATTATTGTTTTCAATTCCACCTCTTAATATCTTTCCTGGCTATTTGTTCGCCAATGGCGAGCACCTGCGATATGAATACATCATCTTTAGGCAACGTTGTATCACGTACTGGTGAGTCAGTATTCCTGTTCCATGTATATATACCATAATCTTTGTATCTACCTACGTAGTCAGAATGTCAGCCTTCTGGTGTTTAATGTGCGGATTAATTTTAATACTTCCGTCTTCTGTTATTATCCTGATAGGTGTCTCCGTCCGAGGATGTTTTTCCTTTGTTTGAGATTATGATTAGTTTAATTGGTGTGAAAATTGCCTGTTTACCTGTTCGTGTAAAATGTCGCTGCCAAAAGTTTTCGTTTTGTAGATTTCTTTGCTTTTAAGTATGTCTAGCCTTGGTCCTTTTTTGCTAGGATGCAGTATTTCCCTTGTTAAGTGTCCGTGACTCTCAAGGTGTAACACAAAGTTGAAGCTTTCTCTTTTCCGTTTGTATGATCGTATGTATTCTGCAAATCTTTTTTTTAATGTTCGTCCAGTTTGTCCTATATAAGTATGTTTATAGGTACAAGTAAGCCTGTATACTCCGCTGGAATAAAATTTTTCAGTTGCTTTTTGTCGATATCCAATATTGTGTCTCAGAATTTTGCTGGTTTTTAGTGTCGTGAGTTAACCTTCTTTGTGAAAATGGTTCGTTAATCTATACATATATTTCTGGTCCTGTGTAGGTAAAAGTACGCCGTCGTATTGTATCGATTGATTCTTTGTTTTCTTTATTTCTGTTTTTAGTGTTATATTGTCTAAGGAGTTTTTTGATTGATAGATAGATAGATGGTTTGTAGCCATTGTTTTTAGCTATGGTGTAAATTGTGTTGAGTTCATTGTTCTATTTGTCTGGACTAAGTGGGACTATTTTAAGTCTATGTATCATATATCTAAATGCTGCTAGTTTATATTGTGCAGGGTGATTTGAAGTGCTGTGGATGGTAGTGTGCATCTATAAATGTCAAATGTTAAATATTAATTTATATATTAATGAAAAAAATAATATTTACACATATACGTACACAAGTACGTAAGCACGTACGTATATGCGTATATTTAATCTCGAATTTCACAAAGACATTGATATGAAATTTACTTTATTCGAAAGATAATCTTCTAGCATATGACTACCAGGGCTGACTCGCTCGTAGTCTAATCTGGAGGTTCAGTTTACGATGTCTTTTTCTAACATTTGTGGCAGTATATTGACACTAACGCGGCGAGTGTTGTCCGTCAATTGGTCAATCGTTTCGAACTCACTGGACTACCGACTTAACGCTGTAAATTCAAAACATCTAATGGGCGGAAGCTGTGTAACAAATTGCGCTGGCAATTACAAGAAGAGGTAAAAGTCAGTTTAAGGCGAAGGGGAATTTTAATTTAAGGAATGCCAATACATTTAAAAATTTACAATTTAATTTATATTTGTGAATATTATCAAAACTAATAAATTTTTGTGTTAAACTATTTTAATTTGTTTTTGTTTTAACCGTGAGAAAAAAAATTATAGTTATTTAACATTTTTAATATTTAATTTATAATTATTCGGAATCTTATTCAACATAAGCGCAATTTTATTTCGTGCTTGATTCCTTTAAATAAATATTTCATGATATTCTCATAAAACATTTATCCAAATAAAAATAAAAAATAAATTTGAAATGTATTGTAATGGGGGAGAGCATATCCATATTGCAATTTCACTATTGTTTACATAGCTCATCAGTGAATTTTACCCCAATATTGTATTAAAAAAACCTAAGAGTCTTATATCCAAAGCCAAACTGATTTTATGAGAATTTTTGCATAAAATCAACATAGCATAGACAGCAAGATTCAAAGAAACTTCCATACAAACAGTACAAAACATTTCAACATTTCAACAAAAAACATTGTTTATTTTCAATCATGAATATCATAAAATATTTATTTAAAGGAATCAAGCACGAAATAAAATTGCACTTATATTTGTAATATTTTATAAGTAGTTTAGTGTTCAAGCACAAAAATTAAGTTAATTTTCATTTTTGTTTCCAATATTTGGCCACACCATTGGGTGGCATCTTCAGGAAAAAAGTGTTGAAAAATAAATTCAAATTGAATAATTTTTCATTTATTTGCTGATTTGTTAAATTATTTATACACTTTTTTTCATGAAGATGCCACCCAATAGTGTGGCGAAATATTGCGAGAAAATATTTTTAGAAAATTTGAAAATATAAAGTCTTAGCTAAAAAATCATAGACAAAAGTTTGTTTCATAAATGTTAATTTATAGAATTAGCTTGATGGTCTTTTAAAAGTTATCCCTGATCCCTATAAACATCTCACCAATTCAAACAAGATGTCAACCGCATATTAGGGGTCAGTAGACTGTGGCAAATCATTGTGACTAGATTGATGTTTGAACGATGTTACAAAATTTATACGATTTACTTAAGCAATCATAAATTTACCAAAATATTCTGTTCAGAATATTCTTTCTTCCTAGTTATTTATTTTTAGGTTAATTATATAAAGAGAACACTGAAGACGAAGATGGTTTGTTGACAAACCAAATTTGACAAGGGTCGACGTAAAACCAAAACCAAATAAAAATTAATTATATTCACTACATTTGCCTGGCAAAAATGTAGTTCAACTATGTGTAATACGGTTAATGAAACCACCGGCATTTTAAAATGTTGTTGATTTCGAGAAATTGGCCCGCCAACTGGCCTTCAATGCAATACAACAGCTTTCGATTGAGGTCACAATTGAAGTCACTGGCTTGAGCTAATAAACTAGCAATAATTGGCTCGAAAAAGTGGACTAAAATTAGCCATTTAAAAGATGCTTCCCCAAGCAGAAGCTGCGGCAGTCGTTTATCGTCGATATCATTTCTAATTCTTAATGATAATGTCACTAATAATATTTTGTATAATTTTCTTTTATTACAATTTATATATTTTTAGTTTTAAAAATTTTAAATTCTTCCGAAAAGCGAAGAATTGCAATGGATATTCCTTGAAACAAGTATTTGTAATCAAAAATTGCACAACTTTAAATGAAAAAATTATAATACTCTCAATTTTTTTCTATAAATTTTTTCACGTTAGTACGTTTATTTTTGAAAAAAATCATTTTATTTATTTTTTTTTTTTTTGTATTATTAATGTCATAAATTTATTTGAAATGGTATTAGTTTTGCAAACATAATAAAAATTCGAAAATAATGAACAACATTTTTTATTTAAATAACTCAAAAGAAACATGATTTAATATTAACAATAGTTACATTATGTAAGTATGGAAAAATTACCCTTAACATTTTTTAAAGCAGTCATAATATTTCCAGGCTGACGTTAAAATATGAAATAATTACACAATAACAATAAATTGTAAAAAATATCAGTTGAAAATATCACAAATAAGAAATTACTTTTACTGGCACTATATTCTTCGGTAGCTGCTAAAGATTAAATGAGCATCATGTTTTCTTAGTTGAAATAAATTATTGGCATAAAAACTTGTGGCAAATATGTGGAAATGTATTGTGTGCAATTTGGCCTCATTAACAATGTCGTTTATTTGAAATGTGCAAATTAACTTTTATCAGCTTCCATTTTATTACTTAGAGAAAATTAAAAATAGAATTTTTATATATACGCTTTATTTACTTCTTCCGATTGTTGTTGCTAATAGGAATTTTGAATTATTGAGAAACCTAATATACAATATTTTTGGCATACATATATAATTTTGGTATTTGACTTACTTCCTCCACATTTATATTCAAATTAATATTTATTTTTAAAATTATATGAGGGCTTTTAATATTACATATTATTATTAAAAGATTTTTCAACAAGAAGTTTGTTTTCTAAAACAAAATAACCCAAAAAATTCAAATTGAGATGATTCAAATTTTTATAGTATTACGAAGAGAAAAGTTCGGCAATTATGAATGAAAATTGACATCTGACAAATGTCCACCACGACCACGCTGACAGATGTCGATTCTTTCATCAAACTTTTTAATCACTCTTTGGAAAAATCGCGGTTTTATTTCGTTAATCACATCACGGCTTTTAAGTTTTAAGGCTGAAATCGATTTGATGGGCTTCGGATAGACTCTGTCCTTAGCTTAGCCCGACAAATAATCCGGTATTATTAAATTACACGACCTGACTGGCCACTTAACTGCTGATTGCTGTGAAATTATGCGTTCGGGAAAGTATATGTTGAAAGTCACATGTCAGTGATATCCACATCATCAATAATAGGCCAAAATTGATTTGTTAACATCGCGCGATATCGTGATCCATTGCCTGTTACCACATCTTCAGCCTCATCCTCGAAAAAGAAACATACATATAGTGCCATGTGGATCACTCAAAGACTTCTCAATAATCGTTCTAGGATTTTCAAATGCCAAAATGGGGCATATTTGCTGCCCTAACAAGTGAAAACAGGCTTTGTATGAAAAAATAATTTCAGAAAAACCAGCCGATTGTTCCTGAATAAATTGAATGTGAATAATCAGTCAGCTACATTTCCTGCACCGGTTGAATCTTGTAAGGATTCAAACTTTAATCCCTGCGCAAAATTCGCCGTGGTGGTTTTGGGTAACATCAATTGTTGAGAACATCGAGGAATTGACATATTTGGATCTGCTTCAACACTGTGGCTCACGGCTACGATGTTTTCAGTTGAACGACCCCGTCGAACACGCGTTGGTGTTCACACATTTCGTATCGAGCCCTAGCGACCGAATTCTTAATAGCGGTCTCAGAAGAACGATTATGTTGTCCGAAAATATCAACAATTTTACGAAATGTAACTTTAACAGAACCACCATTTTTATAGTGGATTTTAATTATTTTAAAGTTATTTTCATGCGAAATTTAATTCATTGCAACAATTGCCAATACTACGAATACGTCAAAAACTAAGTGTCAAAACTATCATATTGTTGCTGCTGCCACAATTGAAAAATAAACTTCTTGTTGAAAAACCAGATATAAAAACTAAATTTGTTAAAAACAACAATTAAATTGCGTGTTTAGTAAGTAAAGTTGAGGTGATTTTACAATGCTAGAATTACAGCCACAAAATTCAGCAGTCTAAATTCCATGATTATTAAGATAATAACCTATTGTTTTTACTTTACTCTCCATATATCTGTGTTACCCTAATAGGTGGAGTTATAAAACTTTCACAGAAGCTACAAAACCGAATATAAACCACTGGCATACCGAAAGTGAAATGGATATACAAAAAACAAATTTTAAGTTTTTGAACTGTGATTGGCACTTCAAATTTGGAAAAAGGCAGCAAAATACTGTGATCAATAATAGCAAGTAGAAAAAATAATATCTTAAATTAAAGGCTGTAAGTTGTCTTGTTTTGAACCGCAATAGGCAGACATTTTAGGTTTAATATTTTTATGTCCCCTCTTAACACAATTACAATAAATTTACAATAGAACTTAATTATTAAGAGTACTCACAAAAATAATTGATTTCAATGTTTCATTAAGCATAATTGTTCTATAGAAAAATTTCATTCGTTATAATGTTTCTATCGAAAAATTTCATCTATCATAATTTTTCCCTAAAGAAATTTCGTCTATAATTTTTTGTTAATGAAATTTCATCAGCCATAATTTTACTATAAAAAAACTTCATGTTACAATTTTTCTGTTAAAAGATTTCCTTAATTATAGATTTTGTGTTATAAAATAACATCAGTCATAATTTTTCTATAATAACTATTCATCAGATCAAATTTGCCAATTAAAAATTTTCAGTTGTAATGTTTCTATACTAACATTTTATCAGTCATAACTTTTCTATTAGAAAATATCAACAGTCTTAAATATTCTATAATGCATTAGCCCTCATCGATTAATAATTTACAGTCATAATGTTTCTATACTAAAATTTCATCAGTCATAAGTTTTCTGTAAAAATTTTTATCGCTACTGATTTTTCTATAAAAAATATTCATATTCATAATTTTTCGACAGAAAATTTTTATAAGTCATAATGTTTTTATAGAAAAGTTTCGGCCGTCATTATAAATTTTAGAATTCATCTAGAATTTATAAGTTTTAATTTTTCTATATTAAAATATTATCGCTCATAACTTTTCTTTAAAGAAGTCTCATGAGCCCTAATTTTTCGATTGAAAATTTTCACCAATCATAATGCTTCTATAAAAATGTTTCATGCCATAATATTTCTATATAAAATTTTGCAACATAAGTTTTCTATAACAAAGTTGTATCAGTCATAATTTATCTATAAAATGTATACATTAGCCCTAATTTTTCGATTGAAATTTTCAGTCATAATATTTCTATACTAAAATTTCTTCAGTCATTATTTTTCTGTATAAAAAAGTTCATCACTCCAAAATTTTCGATTGAAAATTATATCGGTTATAATTCTTTAACAAATATATTTCGCCGCTCATATGTTTCTGTAGAAAAATTTCATCATAATAATTTCTGGGAAAAATTTTATTAGCTTTAATTCTATAAAAAAAATTCATGTCGTAATTTTTCTATAAAAAAAATTTCATCAGTTCATTAGCCCTAATTTTTCCATTGAAAATTTTCAGTCATAATAATCCTATGCTAAAATTTTACCGATCAAAATTTTTCTGTAAAAAATTTAATAAGTCCTAATTTTTTTATAAAAATTATTCATCGCCCTAATTTTTCGACTGAGAATTTTCATCAGTCATAATTTTTCTATAAATAAATTTCGTCAGTCATAATGTTTTTATAGAAAAATTTCGTCAGTCTAAGTTTTTATTTGAAGAAATTTTATGCCATAATTTTCTTCAAAGAAATTTCATGTCAAAATTTCTATAAAAAATAAGTCAATAATTTTCTATAAAAAACTTTATCAGTCCATTTTCCATAAAAACTATTTATCAGCTCCAATTTGTAGATTCAAAATTTTCAAGCACAATTTTTCTATACTAAAATTTCGTGTCATAATTTTTCTAGAAATAAATTCTTTCAGTCATAATTTTTTTGACTGAAAACTTTCTTCAGTCATAATTTTTCTGTAAAAAATATTGATTTTTCTGTAGAAAATTTTTGTCGTAATTATTCTATAGCAAAATTTCGTCATAAGTTTTAAAAAATTATTCATCAGCCCTAATTTGTCGATAGAAAATTTTCAAGCACAATGTTTGTAAACTAAAATTTCGTTAGTCATAATTTTTCTATAAATAAATTCTTTCAGTCATATGTTTTTTGACCGAAAGTTTTCTTCAGTCATAACTTTTCTGTAAAAAATTTTGATTTTATGACGTCTTTTTTTTTAATTGCAACAGAATCAAACTATAATTTTATTCAAAATGTCTCAGCAGTACGTTATCTTTACAAGACGTTACTTTAGATTTAACCAGCAAGTCTAAATAAAACAAAAAATTAAAGGGTGACCAACACATGGTGGGAAAATCTTTGTGTATTAGACCAACTTGAACTTGGAAATTTTTTATAATTTAATTTTATTTAATTGACCATAATTGTTTGAATTTAAGGTGAAACACATTTTTAACAGCACTAATTTATTTTATATGTAGATGTTTTTATTATTTTATAATAAATTTTTAAAAATTAATTAGAAAATATTTTATTTATAAAACTAGGACATTGCGCACATTTAGGCAGTTTTGTTAATATATAAAAACGACTAGATCAAACAGTTTTTTGTTTTTAATGAGAAAAAAATTCTTTTATATTTTTGAAATGATTCTGAAAAGCAAACAGTGGTAGTTCACGAAAATACTGCAGGATATTAGAAATATAATAATATTTTTCTATAAAGCCATCTAACAAAAATTCGTGTTGATAATTTGCATTGAATAAGGTAACAACAACAGAAACAAAGGGCATGGCAATAAAATTTAACACCATTTAGGACAACAAAAGCTTTTGGCCATGTTTAGCTAAAGTCTAAGTAAAATTTAATTGTGCTTGCTTATCATCTAGTCTTTTTATAATTTTCTTCCATATCACAAACAATTACGTTTTTTTTTTGGCTCTTCTACTCGTTTTCCATGATGCCAAATGACCCTGAACCAAATTCTTTTGTCTCTGGTTTTTGTTAAAGTGATTGTTTTTTAATGCGCTGGCGGTTAAGTCATAAAATTTTAAATGCAAATTAAAATACAAAAGAGAAAATGCTATAAGGAGAACATTGTTGGGATTTAAATCTCATTATCACAGGGAATTATACATATCTTTTACTAAAAAAAAACAGAGATAAATTTTTATAATCAGCCAGCTTTTATTGATGGCCCATTAAAGAAACTTATTTTTATTTAAAGGCTTGCAAATATGTACTCAAAAATATTTGAATTAAAGCCGATAATTAAAATTGTGAAAAATCTAAGGGAAATAGTAGCTTTTGGTTAATTGAATGAATAATTCCGGGCTCAGCCATAATCCTACTAATTTTATAAAATAAATTTGTTTGGCTTTTAAATAAAATAACGCCAAATGCTTGTGAGTATGCGAGTAAAAAATTATTAACAATTTCTTTCATGAAGGATCAATGAACATGTTAAAATTGCAGAGTGCAAAGTCAAAAATAAAATAAAAAATGTACAGCAAATCTAAAGTGATTTGAAAAAACAATAATCTAGGGAAATCTGAACTAAACTAAGCTTAAAAAAATTGCGCAAACATGACAACAAGAAAGAAACAATGTGTGTGCAAATTTGAGGTTAGAAATTATATTGGCTTAATACACACAACTAATAATGCAATATAACAGTAGACAAATATCCACCTCTAAGATATTGGTAAATGTCTGCTCTTTTCACAATGTTTTATAACACAATTTGCAGAAAAGCTTCGCTTATCTAGTCAATGCAGGGCTGAAATACATCTTTCAAAGTGTCAGTTGTAAGTGGCTCGTTTACCTAAACTGCAGCAAAGAAAATAATCCAACAGCGGTCAAGAAATTATTCATGCAATAACTAAATAATTTTGGTGTCTGTGTGACCTGTAGCGCCGTCTTGCTAAAACCAAAGATCACTGACATCGACACTAGGCCACAATAAATTGGTTATCATGAATTGGTAGCCGTCACGGCGTTTTCTTTCTCACTTTTAAAATATATGGGCCTATGATGCCTTTTAACTAAAATTCTTCTTAGGCTGTGAAGTTTTTCGTAAACTTTTTTGGGATTTTGGAAACCTCATATGCGATAAAAAAATAACTTCATCACTACCATCGATTTTGTTAAAAAATGTTGCTTTCGTTTAGTTTTTCCTAACAGTCAATTCACAAATATTCGACGCCAACAATGGTTGGTCGGATTTAGTTCTTGAACGAGTTGAACTTTATAAACGTAAAGTTAAAGATATTAATGAAAAATGTTTCACAAAATGCCTCTTGTAATGCCTAATTGATGTGAATGTCAATAACATCATACTTCAGGCTCATTCTCAATACTTGGCAGTAAAGTGGCTATGTTTGCATCACTATGGCCACTACGAACGTACTGTTTTAGTTTACTATTAGCAGCGATATTAAGAGCCTCGAATTTAGTGATTAAATTATGTACAGCGATCACAGAAGAGGACTGATTATAAGGATTACGAAGTCATACAGTGAAATTTTCAATATTTTGATAGTTTATTTTTTCGCAATTAAAATTCTTTGTTCATGCTTAATTTCACATCTTTTACCTAAATAAATATCAATTCTTGACATTTAATCATTTGACAGACAAATTTATTTTCTAACCTCAAATTTGCTCGGTATATGAAACATACATTAAACAATAAGTGAAAGTAGTAAAGATACGATTTATTGACATAAAAATACAAGAAAAGAAATAAAATTTTCAAAACCATCAACTCAATATTAATAAACATAAACATAACATAAACAATATATAATAAACATTTTCATATACTGCAATGTTCCTTAAGTTTTGTTATTATTCTAAAAAGTTCTTGTTGCTGTTTAATTTTTGTAGTCATTTGTCCCATAAAAATGCTGCTTCTCATAAAATACTATTTCTTTTCACTTTTTTAAAAATTTTAGCAATTATAATATTTTTATCAGCTATATTTTAAGCCCGATAGGACTTCCACATTGCAAATCCCCTTAAATAGATAGATACTTGAATAATGCTATCAAAGAATATAGATTTTGTTAAATATGAGTAATTAACCATTCCTTTAACAATAAAGCTTAATTTTGGCCAAATAGATTTCAAACGAAAATGCCGTCTATGAAGTATAGCCAATCCAAAACAGACTCCATCAAAATTAAAAAAATACACAACTTGTTATGCTCTTCATACTCCATGTGGTATCATTCAAGCAAATATCCTCAAAACTGCCTCCAGAGCTCGTGTTACGGCCGAACATCATCAAAGAGTTTTTGTTTAATATAAATGATAAAGACATATGCGGGATCTGGTTTCTGACCTTACGTCGCATGTGTGATAAGATTTACGTCGGTACCTAGCTATGTAAGCCATAACTTTACGGTAGATCAAACCACTTCGGTGATATATAGCGTGCACCCACGCGCCAGGTAGCCGTAGACATAATTCTAAGTAACAGGTTATTCCTAGTTTCAATTTTGGAAGTTTTGGATCAGGGCCGCTAACCCCCACTCCTTGTTGACAAGTAGGATACTACCTAAGTCCTGGTCCAGAACACATGGCAAGCATGCTCAGTGGATCCGGATGATCATTCACCCCTTGTTCTCAGTAGAGGTGAGATGATCCTGGCCCCTTGCTTAAAATTCATTAGAGCCTGCAAAACCACAACCACCATTATGCTCCCTAAGTGCCAACCTCAAAAATCAGTCAGAGAACAGCTAAAAGGATAAAAAGCCAAAAAGTCTAACTCTAGAGCTAACGGATTCCCGTGAAAATAACGTGGAGTTGTCGAGTTGGCTCTCTGCTACCTTTTACCTCCGGTGATACATGTAATGACGGTGAGATTCCGGCAAGACATACAAATAAGCCCCCGGTGGAAACCTTTACGTTGCATGCGTGATAAGATTTACGTCTGTACCTAGCCATAACCAGAGGGTGGATCATACCACTGTGTATAAAATGTAGCATCATTCTCGTCCTAGAAGGCCTTCAGATGCGTATATCCTCCAGTCACTCCTAGTTGCAACTTAAAAAGCCCGGAACACTCCTTGCTGAAAACTTGGAGAATATCTAACTCCTGGTCGAGAACGCATGAAGCTTAATAAAATTTAAGAACACAACCGCAATTTCATTGTGTACATTGTGAATGGTCCGTCCCATACAACCCAAACGAGGGCCTCGAAAACAAAACCACCACAATATTCCCGAAGGGCCAACATTAATAGTCAGTCAGAGAACAGCTAAAAGGCTAAAAAGGCAAATAGCTGAACTCTGGGGTTTTACTGATTCCCTTGGAAATATAGTGGAATTGTCGAGTTGGCTCCTGCTAGCCTTGAAGCGGCACAGTACCCTTTTACCCCCGTAGACACATGTAATGACGGTGAAATTCCGTCAAAACATATCAATTAGCCCCGGGGGGACCGGGACCTTACGTGGCATACGATTAACGAAACCAATGAATTATTGACATCAAAACATGGAGATGAGTTTATTTATGCAAACTGCTTCCTAGATCGTGCAACTCGCCACCGTTCGATTATTTCCTGTGGGTGTATTACTAGTGCAATTCTCGAGAAAGTAGCTAAAAAACTTGACATTTATATAAGACCAAAAAATTTTAAATTGTTTATGCCTCGTTTTTAATTATAGAATAAAAATTAATTTTCAAATAAAATTTAACTTTCTATATTTCGTTATATGTTATATTTATATCGGGTTTAAAATACACACACTATACTTTCTTTCAATTAAAATTACAGGCGATAACACATTATAGTAAACTAAAGTCCAATTTTGCCTTAATCTACTGTTAAAATTCCATTTAGGTGAAATATAAAAACGAAATCAAAGTCTTGTTAATCTTATTAATCCATTTAAACAAGTTTTACTTTAATGTATTTTAACCTAAAATGCAAGCATCACCTGATTTTATGTTATTTATTTATTTAATATTTCTTTAACAAACACTTAAATAAATTCTTTACAAAATAATATATGAAGCTAATGAGCCTCATTCTAAAGCTTGCAACTGAAATTTTAATCCCAATGTTGAATATATTTGATGAACAACAACTCATTGATAAATTAACTTAGAAATGTACGTTCATTATTTTAGAAATTTCATTTATATTTATCAGTTTAACAAAATTATCTTCCATAACACGTATCGAATACATGATGAATTCTATACAGTGATTTATATAAACAATTTATCATTTTGTAGTATGAACAGATTCATAGGTGCTTTACAATATACAAGCTCCCAGTAGTTTTAGGCTTTTGTAATTTGTTTGCAATTTTATGGCTTCAATTTAATAATACCTTTCTAATGCCTTAATACTCAATAGGATAGTATGATATCACCTTATATCTGTTCCATAGATATTTGAAATATTTTAATGTTTTGCATCTTAACTTTAAAAAAATTGCTTTTCTTTAAACAATCACTAGAACTAAAGGGCAGTAGATCAATATTAGAAAAACCAGTAATTTTATTTGTTATTCATTCGAATTGCTTAAGGCCAAATAATTACTGCAAATAATAGAGAATCAAACAATAAGAAACATTCACTGCTAAAAGACTATGATATAAAAAAATCGGAAATACTTAAAGGTAAAAAATAAGAAACAGTTATTTCTCAAGAAGCATGTGGCTTATTGGTTCATTAAGAAAATTTACCAAAAAGTTAATGAAATATAAACACAATATTAATTAAATGCTTCTTAAATATTTATTGTCCTGTCTGTGTTATCATGAATACAATAATGGCAATAATTTTTAGTTAAAATATCAAGCTGCCATTGTTGCGTATATGTCCTAAGGTTAAATGTAAATTCAAGAAATTTTTATACATATAAAATTCAATTTCATATTATTACGTCTATAACTTTTAATTATTTATTTTGTGAGTTCTTTATTGGAAAATAAATAACACCAGATTTAAGAGTTTTTAAATTAATTACAAGTTTATTTACTTTAACTACACAAAGTTGACACTACAGAAAAATTTACTTAAGATGCACATCTTTACTTCACGAGGTTTATTTTTCAACTAACTAACTATCTGCTCAGATGCTGTCTTTTATATTTGTTCGCTTGTGGTCTAAAACAAGAAAGAATTTTCTACTTACTTTATATTACTTTTTGTTGTTGTTATGTTATTCATTCAATGTATAGGCGCCTATTGGACTGTGTATATTTTTGTGTTTCTTTTTATCTGATTATTTTGTTTTTTTACAATTTCAAGCCTTCCCGTTTGCGTCCCGTCATTACTGTATTAAAATTTCTAAAAAAAATGTGTGCCACAGCCTTTGCATGTTAAGCCAGCGAATGATTATATCGCAAAACCCTTTAATAAACAACTCCAATCCAATTGACTCTATTATGTACTTTGCTCATTTTTGAAATATTTAGTCCAAGTTCAAAAGGTAGAGAAATTTTAAAATTTTCTTAAAAACAACATTAGAGTTTTTTGTCTAAAGGTTCTCTTATATTTTAAAATTCGAAAACTGCTGGTTTATAATTTCTTATATGATTCGCTGCCTTATAAAAATGTAAGCAATTCAACTTAAACTTTTATTTCCCCATTAATAAAAACAATATTAGTTAGAGCAGAAATGTTTATGTTCAATGTTAGCGGCGCACACTGGGGATTTCGCGGAAAAAAGTCAAATTGTCAATATACTATTCATGCGATATGCAGTGATTTTTTGAAATTTAAGACTAAATGGTACACTCAAATCAAAAAGAATTACTTCGATATGACTGCTAGTGTTTTTTTATAGCGGTCTCAAGCTCAGTACTTGTATGTTTTACTGAACCAACTTAATTTAAACCTAAGAATTTCAAGACGAATATTATTTTATTATGTGAGCTAATGTTTTTCTTTTTATTTTCTATTTAAAGGAGGATATTTCAGAATACTGAAATTAAAAAAAATAAACATTTGAACCTGCAATTTTAGCCTTACTTTCCTGCAGTTGGAAGTCACCGCTAATATATTGCCTCATAACTCTTTTTACATTTTTAATAAATTTCAAATTTAATTTGTTGCATTAAACAGTACAACATTTTTCAGCTGATTGATTGCAACTCAATTCTGATAAGGCCTTTTGTTTAACATAACTCAAGAACCACTAGTCGAATTTTACTTAAACAAATTTAGAAAAATCAAGAATTATAAGTACTTTCATCTGTTTATATAACGTTTTGCTATATAAAAACAGTTTCGAAGTTATAAATAAATGTATGAAGAAAAAAAAACTTTTTTGCGTAAAGAGATAATTTTTTTTTTAATTCATAAAAAATCCAAAACGGTAAAAAAAGTGTCAAGTCCTATTACTTTCACGTAAAGTCGTAAAACCTATAAAAAAATGAGACATATCTCATGAAAATCGATGAACGCCTTTCGCTTTTATGAACAATTAAGTAAAGGTATGAATTGAAAAAACTTGCTCGAGATATGCACAAATTTCTGACTCTCGTTTATATACGACATTAGTTGTACCAATTAAATTATCATTAAGTGATGACATATGTAAATAAATTAGTATGGAACAACAATTAACCTTCTTCCATACAGTATTGTAGGACACTACAGTTTGCATACGTTAAAGAGACACCTCAAGTTATACGAGAAGAAAAGAGAAAAGTCGATGAGATATCTCAACTAAAAGAATTTGAACTAACAGTGAATAATCGCAACTTTAGAGTAAAACATGAATTATATTTTACAATGATTGACGGCAAGACAGCACAATCACTAACAGAAACACCAGCTGCATCTTTTTGTCTCATTAGTGGAGCCACAACATCTAAGATGAATATAATCGAAATAGTTCAAGCTATTCCCGTGGTATGTTACCACTTCGTGCGCGTATTAAGCTGATGGAGTGTCTTTTGCATGTGGCTTATAATATTGAATTTAAACGTAGGACAGTCCACTCAAAAGAAGCCCAAAAATGTTTGAAAAAGCGTAAACTTAGAGAGAAAATTAAAATACAGGTTATCAACCTGTTAAGTAAGGCTCTGGTACGACAAATTCAGGAAATACGTCATAATGATTCTTTACGAATCTTGCATTGATTTCCGAAATCACGGGTCTAGATGAAAACATAATCAAGAGGTTTTTTAATAATTCTCCAAACTATAACAATCGCTGAGGTAGTAAATCCAAAACAACTTGGTGATTTTTGTTTGGAGACGGCAAAAGAGTTTGTTGCACTGTATGAGTGGTACAATATCCCCCATCTACACTTCACAAAATTCTAGCTCATGGCAAGGATATAATTGAAAAGTGTATTTTTCCTGTGGCCTACTATCCAAAGAGGAAAGTCGTAACAAAGACTATAAAATATATCGCCTTAGACACTCCAGAAAATGCAGTCGAATTGCCACGAACGAAGAAGATATTACGCACCGAATGATCGTAACATCAGATCCCATGATTTCACATTTGACGCCTTCATTTGGCCAGAAAAAGCATAGTGTTATATGGGATGAAGTTAAGGCTCTTTTAGAATAATAAATTAAAAATTAAAAAAAAATCATTTAAATTTGTTTGTTAGTTATGGCTTTTTACATTGCAGGTAGCGATCGACATTTCTCTAACTTTCTTTATTTTTATTACTTTTGTGTATTACTATATCAATAAAACTAAATTTGTGATGAAATCACTACATTTTTTGACAAATATATTTCTTTCCTCACCTTCATACAAAAATCCCCAGCGTGCGGCGTTACATCGCACAATCTTGTAGACTAATACACGAGTCCGAAACGTGAAACTATCAGGTTACTAAACGTTTTCTTTAATGAGTTAATTGTGACTCAACTAGTAATGTTTGCGCCATCCTGTACATCAAGGTATTTTATACGTTACATAAGAAAATCAGTAATTAAGGCTCTATAGCAGCCACCGCTGACTGTGACGGTTTTACCAGCATTATTGAAAAAGTATCACCCAACGATTCCAGCAGCCCAGAAAGCACGCATTCATTTTTTCTGAATGTAGCGGTGCTTCGACGAGGATTGTCATTATTTCAAATACCTGTTTTATGTATTGACGTAACCGTTCACACAAGGTTCGCTTACGAAAATCGGGATCAACGGCAAGCACTTTTTGGGTCCGATTTGCACAACAGTCAAATCAAACTAAACATAAATCGATTGAAAAAGTGTTGCCAACTTAAAATTCCAGACCTCTATAAGAGACACCCTTTACAAGTCTATCGAATATAAAACTTTATACCCAATTATTATAATGAACATATTTTCCATTAACTTATATTTATTTTTCTTTTGTTTTTATAGACTATACCTTATCTATACCTTAACTTTACTATAATAAATAACGATATTGAAAAACACTCTCTGTTTATCTTGTAATATAATACTGTCCTTGTTTATAATAAGTGTATTAGTTTTTTGTTATAAAGTCATTTATCCGAATATCAAAGTACAAAAAGTAGATATTGATATAAGAAAAATGAACAGGACAAGAAATTGCATTCAATGCTCGGGTGTATGTTGTAGTTATCTACATACAATGACTATCCTTAACAAGCATCCTACTTAAAAGAAGGGCTTAGGTCACAGACATTAAATACTTGTAATTGAATATGTTTGCGTTTTTCTCTTGTTTACCATTTATTTTTACTCTTTATTAAAGTGTCAATATGATAGACATTTAACATTTGAGAGCATAAATAATTTAATTAATTATAAATGAAAATATATAAAAGTAAAATATTAAATATAAGCAATTTTATAAGGAACATATTTACCCAAGTGTAATAGTATAAGAACATAAAAGTGATTATTTATTATACAAACTAAGAACATTAATTAATGCAAAGTAGCTTTTTACTAAATTATATAATAATATAGTTATTTAGTTTTTAAGATCTGGAAGATTCATATTTTTGTGTTGCTGCTGACACTAGATTTCCTTAAAGCTATCAAAAACTTGTGATGCGAGTTTCTCTTAAACACGATATAACATGAGTGATATTAAAAACGAAAGTCATATTTCTACCTTCTCTGAATATTTTCGATTACTTTAATTTACTGCTTAAAAAGTTAACTTTTCGGCAGCTGCACTACGACAATATTCTCTAACAAATGAAAAAACCTAAGAAAAATATTTAAAAATAAAATTCATAGTTGGCTCAGTCGTGGAGCATATCGACGATAGCGCAGGTAATATTTTTCTAAGTACAAAAAGTAGATATTGATATAAGAAAAATGAACAGGACAAGAAATTGCATTCAATGCTCGGGTGTATGTTGTAGTTATCTACATACAATGACTATCCTTAACAAGCATCCTACTTAAAAGAAGGGCTTAGGTCACAGACATTAAATACTTGTAATTGAATATGTTTGCGTTTTTCTCTTGTTTACCATTTATTTTTACTCTTTATTAAAGTGTCAATATGATAGACATTTAACATTTGAGAGCATAAATAATTTAATTAATTATAAATGAAAATATATAAAAGTAAAATATTAAATATAAGCAATTTTATAAGGAACATATTTACCCAAGTGTAATAGTATAAGAACATAAAAGTGATTATTTATTATACAAACTAAGAACATTAATTAATGCAAAGTAGCTTTTTACTAAATTATATAATAATATAGTTATTTAGTTTTTAAGATCTGGAAGATTCATATTTTTGTGTTGCTGCTGACACTAGATTTCCTTAAAGCTATCAAAAACTTGTGATGCGAGTTTCTCTTAAACACGATATAACATGAGTGATATTAAAAACGAAAGTCATATTTCTACCTTCTCTGAATATTTTCGATTACTTTAATTTACTGCTTAAAAAGTTAACTTTTCGGCAGCTGCACTACGACAATATTCTCTAACAAATGAAAAAACCTAAGAAAAATATTTAAAAATAAAATTCATAGTTGGCTCAGTCGTGGAGCATATCGACGATAGCGCAGGTAATATTTTTCTCCGTGGTCAATAGTTTCGAGCTTATTAACGCAAACTTTATATACCCTTTTAGAAAATAATCTAGCGTCGTTAAATCGCACGATCTTGGAGGCCACTTCCTGATTCGAAAATGTGAAATTACGCCAAACGATTGCTTCAATAAGTTAATGATATGACAGAATGCATCGTCTTGTTGTAGACATAGCTCTCACATATTAGGGCAATTCACTCGAAGAATGAGGAAGTCAGTAATCTAGGCGGTATAGTGATCACCATTAACTGTAACGTTTTAACCAGCATTCTTTTGTTTTATTCGAAAGACAATGTTCTATAATTAAAATTTAAATATAACATGACCGTTACTGCTGGTTTGGACATAGTTTAATTTGGAGATTCAATCTTCAATGGCTTTTTCCAAAATCCTTTGTGGCCGTATATCGGTAATGTTGTCCTCCTAGCGACATTAAATATTACCACAGAAAATAGGCTAGCGGCGTTAAATGATACTATCTTGAAGGCCAATATTCGTTTCGGAAACGCAAGACTATAGAGTTAACCAACTTTTCCTTTCATAATTCAATTAAGGCACGAGCTATGTGACATGTTGCGTTGTCTCGGCAAAGCCACAGCTCCTGCACTTCATAGTTCTTCAATTGATGAACGAAAAAGTCCATAATCATGGTTTTATAGCATTCATCATTGTGAACGGCATTGTTTTTAAGAAATATAGATCAGTGGTCCCACCAGTCCTCAAATAACACGAAACAGTCAGTTTTTTTGGATGTAATGATATCTTAACACACACTTGAATAGCGCAATTTTGTATATTGGCGTATGCGTTTAAACAAATGTGAGCTTCATAAATAATATTCACATATGAAAATCAGGTTCGGCGACAATCTTGTTGTAAGCCCATTTGACTGATGCCTGACTGCTGTTCAGGCATCAGTCTATTCATGCTAAAATGCTGAACCAAAATAAACATAAATCACTTAATTGCTGACAATAACAGCAGCCAAATAAAAAAAGTGTTGCTAACTCTGTAACGCCACAAAAGAATAACCGATACATCATTTTTAAAATTAGCAAAACCTGTAAAAAAATTTTTACGCCAAATGAAAAATAAAAATTATCTCTGGTGCTTTACATTACGATACAATTAAGCTTGATAGTTTTGCAAATTTCACATTCTAAACTTAATCCCGAATAGCATATTTTCAAAATATTTTGTTCCAGGCGACTAGTAACTTGAATTTGTTGAGCTATGAAAATTTTTTAAATTTTGATGGAAATACACAAAATGATCAAGATGACGTACTTTAGAAACCAATTGCGCTCCTAATAGATGTAGATAGCTGAAGATCTCTACTTAAGTTTGATTATTCCTGTGGCATTAATACATAAAATAAAGCTTGAGTTCAGCTATATTTTTAAAAATTTGTGATATATTTCTGGATATTTAGTTTTTGTCTCACTAGCCGATGTCATACAACAATTGACTTCTAATACTTTAAATAGCCTAAATATACTTAAAATAAATAAGGATGCTAAATAATTTTTTTTTCTTTTTAATTTAAATAAAATTGCAACTGCTTTATTGTATTATTTTTATATATGAAATTCTCAAAGCAACTTTTGTTATATTTTAGTTAAAGTATACCACGTGCAATATTTTTTTGTAATAAAAAATAAATTCAACTATAAAAACAAAATAATATACTTATGAAATTAAAAATCAAACTAGTTTTCTAAACAAAATCAATTTTTTAACTATTTCTGTTATTTGAAATAAGTTTATTGCTTGCCAACCACACTATATCACAATAATAATAAAAATAATAAAATAATAATATTCTGACAACTATTGTAATAATAAGTTAAAGAAACCAAAATGTAAAATAAAAATTATTCTTTAAGAGAAAAAAAAAATAAAAAACAAGAAAAAAAATTGAACATGAAAGAAAATATAGAATCGAATAACGGATATTAAATGCCGTTAGTGTAGCATATAAACTTTATGAACGTGCACACAATTTTAATGTTTCCGATTTTTATTTTCAGACTATATAAATTTTGTTACTTTTCTTTTTGCGCTTACTTGTGCTTTATATTTCCAATGGTATCAGAGAGAGGAAAAACAGAAAGAACGAAATAAAGAAAAAAGGACGGGCGCCACAATATCAGTTAAGAACAAAGATAAATGGTAAAATCTTGTTCAAAATATAATTCCATTTGTGGCAATAAAAACAAAACAAAAAAATCTTAAAAATCAAATCGTTAAACAAATGTACTGAAAGTATATTTACTTTAACATGCATACACTAATGTAAACAGAACTTGTAAATGTATCGAAACAAAGAAAAAGAAAAACAAAATCATATACATTTCTTTCGGTTTAAATTACGATTATGGCGAAATATAAACAAAGAATTGAAAGTAATTTGTCAAATGAATATATAATATTTTTAAATATAAATGAAAGGAGAAATGCTTGGATATCCCCCACCTCCTCACCGGGGAATAAAGGGAATCCCAGTCCCCTAAAGCCTAGCAGGAGCCAACTGGACAACTCCATGTTATTTCCACGGAATTCAATAAACCTCAGAGTTCTGCTTTTTACTTGTTTTCTGATTGATTATTGAGGTTGGTCCTTCGGGAGCATCGTGGTGGTTGTGTATTCGCGGCCCTCATTTGAGTTGTGTGGGCCATATAATTCACTATGAATACCTTGAATGATCCAGGACCAGTGAGCATGCTTGCGGTTGTATTCTGAAATTTTATAAAGCTTGCATGTGTTCTGGACCAGGAGTTCGACAGTCTCCAACTCTTTAGAAAGTTGTGAAAGCATTGGCCTACTCCGGAGTTCCGACAAGGAGTGACTGGAGGATAGAGATATCCGCAGGCTTTTTAGGGCGTGGGTAACGCTACATATCACCCACAGTGGTTTGATCCATCGTCGGATTATGGTTTAAACAGCTAGATAGCGACGTAAATCTTATCACGCATTCTTGGATATTCATCTGTCCAAATGTTTCTTTTGACTTTTAACTAAGTTTGTATTCACTTTTGAATTAACAACTATTTTAGGTGAACATACCCATTTTTCTTTAGTTTGGCTAATGAATTCGGTAGTTTTTTCTGTTTTTCTGAAATCCACAAAAAGTGTTCTTTTAAAGAATATTTTTTTTAAAATAAAAGTGAAAAATTATATCCTATTTGGAAGCAATGACATAATTTCGTTAATTTTTAGTCATCTCATAATAGTTATCTAGGAGTCTATCATGAATTCATAACAATAACTAAAAGTAATAAAGACATAATTACTGAAAAAAAAGTATCGTTAGCATTGCCAGATCAATTTCAGCAAATAGTTCCAGTGTTCCATGCTGCTGTTCTTAAAAGATTAATTAAGACTTGCGAGTTACAAACAACTGTTAAGCGAATAAAATCAGCTTATTGTAGACTTGATATGAAAGGTCCTACGCAATTCTTCAGCCATTCGTGGAAAATAAAATTGAAGGAAATGGATTTGATTGCACATAGTTACTTTGGCTAAGAAAAGCTAGAGAGTTAATGCAAAACAACAGAAACAATTCCCAGCAGTTAATTTCACACATAGCAGCGAAAATAGCATAGGACAGGAAATGAAAATTTTATTAAAACAAATTCAATGTGATCGTTTAAAAATTATGAAAGATGACATTTCGAAAACAAAAAAGAAGTTACAATATGACTGAATATTACACTCTCAAGAGTTGTTGCCGTAGATTTAAAATAAACCCGGAAACTGAAAAGCAGTGTAGCAGTATAATGTAAATATACACAAAATTATATTGTATAATCTAGCATGTGTTATTTTAAAATCTCTAGAGGTACGTTTTTGTAAATAGTTACAAACTGAAATCAAAAACTACAAGAACGTGTTTAAGGGAAATATGGCAATATAATAAACCGATGCCTGAATAGAGCTTCCAAATTTTGAAAATTGAACCGATAACAAGATTGCCGTTGATACTGATTTTCATAACCAAATGTTCTATAGCGATAAAGTTTACTTCACTTATTAGGTACGCTAATAAGCAAAATTGCCGTGTTTAGAGGGATGATAATCTTCTAGCGTATGATGTGATTTGATTTACATCTGCACCGACTAGGTAGTCATAATCAGATGGTGGTCAAACCACTTGAATGATTTGCAGACGTCATTCACGCCCTAGGAGGCCATCGAATACGTATATCCTCCGGTCACTCCTAGTAGCAATTTCGAAAGCCCGAAGTAGGCCGCAGCCTTCACTCCTTGCTAAACAGTTGAAGACTCTCTAACTCCTGGTCCAGAACGCATGAAGCTTAATATAATTAAGAACACGACGGCATTCATACTCACTGGACCTGAACCATTCATTGTGTTCATTTTGAATGATCCGACCCACAAACTCTCACGAGGGTCTCGAAACCACAACCACCATAATACTCCCATATAGGGTCCAACCTCAATAACCAGTCAGAGAACAGCTAATTGTCTCAAGAGACAAATAGTGAACTCTGGGGCGTACTGATTCCCGTGGAAATATGTGGATTGTCCAGGTGACTCCTACTAGCTTTTGAGGGGCCTGGGCTCCCTTTTACCCCGCAAGACACCAGTCTAAATGGAATAGTAGGTTCCAAAAAGTTTATCATGTGCCCCCGGGGGGAAAACTTCTAGCGTATGTAGAGACACCATTACATTCAGAAAAATTAAAGGTTTTGTGTGCCTTATGGGCTGGTGCTATCATTGGTACGTCCTTATTTAAAAGCAATGCTAGTGATTACGTTGCAGTCAATGGAGACCGATATGTTTCGTGATTTTTTTGGTCACTAATTGAACAATCCAGCAACAGGTTATTCCTAGTTGCAATTTCGGAGGTTTCGAAGCAGGGCCGCCAACCCCCACTCCTTGCTGAAGAGCTAGAGACCATACAACTCCTAGTCCAGAACACACGACAAGCATGCTCAATGTTCTCAGTAATGGTGAGATGATCATCTTAATCAAATGCATGAGGGCCGCGAAATCACAACCACCACGAACTTCCGAAGTGCCAACCTCAATAATCAGACAGAGAACAGCTAAAAAGCTAAAGGATCAAATAGCTGAACTCTGGGACTTACTGATTCCCGTGGAAATAACATGGAAATTCCAGTTGACTCCCTGCAACATTCGCCGCGTTATTGCCGATATACCGCCGCAAATGGTAGAAAAACTTATCGAAAATTGGTGCTCTCCGAGCCAGTCGTGGTGGTATTACGCCAAAATTCATATATCAATTGTAACGTCAGAAGACAAAAAGTTCTATATCTTTATAAAAACACCCTTTCGTAGATAACTGACGTCTTCATAACCTAAGAAGTATATAAAAAGTTATTTCATTATTAAGCTTTTTTGTGCACAACACTTTATCGATTTGCTCGTTGTGGCTTCAAGCAAGACCGAGACACAAATTTATTTTTCTTTGAGGCATTCTCTTATAAAGTTAATTGAAGTTTTCTTGAATATAATGATTAATAGCACTTGTTTTACTTAAATTGATAAATGGAGTTATTACTTTTAAGTAAGAAACCAAAAACAACTACTTATATTTCTAATTAGAGAATTTTTTTGTTTTAGAGAAACTATTCCGTAGCTTATGTTTGAGGAAAATTATATAGTTTCGCCTATAAAATAAAATAAGAACATTGTAATAAATAAATGATAATGTGATATATTGTTTTACCAGGTGATTGGTAAGGGAATTAAAGAAAGTGTAAGAAATGTAAGTAAATTTTTAAAACAGCACAGCAATCGATACGTTTGCTATATTATTCATAATATTTTATATTTTATTCATAAAATCTTAAGAAACGCTATGCTGTCGTCCTGAGTAATTATTCTTTTCATTTAAATAAATTTAATAATTTTTCTTTTTGTCAAAAACTTCAGAGAGATCATTTTTAATTTTTGTTATTGCGTAAATACAATAATAATAATAAGATATTGATAATTACTTTTTAAGAAAATTGTATGAAATTTTTTTACAATTATAATGGAAAATTTTTTAACAAATGAATTTTTATATTTAAATAAAATTACAAAAGCAACAAGTTTGTAAATTTAATGGCAATTATCATCACGTAAATTATTTATAACCCTTTACCAACCCTTAAAAACTTAAAAAATCTTAAATTACCTTAAACTCAGGTTACCAACCTTAACAATAAAAATAGTAACAGAAAACTATACAAGTCCACAATTTTATCACCTTAATATTTACAATAAACAAAAAAAAAAAAGAATAATAAAATAAAAAAGAGAAACATAAAAAATATTATTTTCAGTGGACATCAGCTCTTATACACCAACAACAACAGAAAAATATTTTTAGTCATACGAGCAGCTATTGTTAGTGCAATACTTTTACTACATTTTTGGTTTTAACAATATAATAATTTTACTTACAGGTCTACTGGTAATACATGACTATAAAAACACCAACAACTACCACAACAATTGTTACCAGTGTAATATTTTTTATCAGCATTACTACCACCATGTTTTCTTTTCATCATTTTTTCACATATTCTGTTTTGCTTTCTCACTTTTTAAAGATAGTTATAGTGGGTTGCAGTTAATACATGTATATAGTCGTCGGGTTAAGGTGTCTATGTATGTGTTCGGTTATATATTTTTATCACAACAAATTTTATTTTCTCTTTTCCAAGTGGTATATAAATGACCCATTAACTTTTACACCATTTCCTAAATGAAAATTAAAATCTTTTGCTTTTAGAGAACTGTGTGATTCGATTTATATCCGCGCCTGGCCATGAAGCCTTAATCATATGGTGGACCAACCCACTGCATAATTTAGAACGTCATGCTCGTCCTAGGAAGCCGAAGCCATAATTCTATGCAACAGAACTTTTTAGTTGCAACTTCGATGATTCCAGAGCAGGGCTGCAAATCATTACTCCTTGCTTAAGAGCTGGAGACTTTCCAACTTCTGTCTAGAACACATGTCTAGCATGCTCACTGGACTGGATCATTCACTTAGCGTGTCATTAACAGTGAGATGATCCTGGCCACCATAATAACCATTATACTGTTATGGGGCCGCGAAACCACAACCACCACGATACTCCTATATAGGGGCCAACCTCAATAATCAGCCAGAAAACTATTAAATGTCTAAAGAGACAAATAATGAACTCAGCGAGCTTATTGATTCCCGTGGAAACAAAGTGGAGTTTCCAGTTGAACCCCTGCTGACTTCAGGGGACTGGGCTCCCTTTTTCCTCCAGTTGCACCGTGTCTAGATATATATGTGCCCCCGGGGGGATGCTTTTAGAGAAATGGAAAATACGCAAAAACCACTCAAACATCAGTTTAACTACTTTTCTAAGCAGGTAAAAAGTTTAAAGGTAAAATCAGCTTTCGCTGCACAGAATCTATTTGTAGTCAAAAAGTACTTTCTGCAATACAAGATTTATATCATCTCCGTTAGAACATTATTTTGTTTTTTTAAGATTTCGTGCGCAAAAGATAAAAACGTAACCCAATACAATAGCTGCAATAACTATCTGTTTATTAAAGTTTGCTATCGCTGGAACATGTGTGACTTTATATTCCTAAAAATATTCTTATATTTTGAAAAGAATTGGGGAATATTAAAGCTGCTGCCGCAACTTTTGCGGTATCTGTTGTAATGAAAAAATTCGGTCTGCTCAATATTTGCGTCAAACAAACTAAAGCTATCATAATACCACTATCGGCAGTTGGTGGCAACGCCAGGGTTACAGGGTTACCCAAATGTTGGAATAAAACATAGATACTGTTGTACTATTCAGGAAGGCAAAAACTACTAAGAAATTAATTATTTATATTATAACTAGAAAAGTATTGTAAATAATATTTTATTTCTTCTTCTAAATAGTTGTTGAAACAGAAAAATTAAGAATCAATATCTACCCTGTGCAAATATCAAAAAATTTGTAATAATAATGTAGCGTACAAGGAACGTCTGTTGGCATCATTATTTTGGTATTCTCTATAGAAATAATCAAAAATTTTATAACAAGCCTAATCCCAAGTGGAAATTTGCAATTCATTTTCATTTTTCATATTTTTGTCATACCTTTAACTAAGAAATATTTCTTTTTTTTTTATTTGGGAAATCGTGTCCAATGCTTTGCGTTAATATTTGTAAACAAGGCTAGGACTACATAATTTTCTTCCATGTTAAAGTATAAATAAAATACTTATAACTTAAACTACAAAAACCCAAATCAAAAACATTATAAAAAATAGTTTATTCTTTTATGTTGCAGCATGTACACTCTGGCTTCAATATTTCAACTCGACATGTCAACTGAGCAAAAAAAAAAAGAGATTGAATTTTTAAACCCGGCAGCAAAAGACCGTTCGGCAAAAATGTTTTTATTTATTTATGATCGAAAAAAAGATACAGTAAACAGTTGTAAAATGAAACATACATTACAAAAGTGTAAAAATTAATAATTAATGTGTACTCCAGAAAACAGTGATTGCACTGTTCATGAACTGCAAACATGACTGGTGGTTACTTGGACACAAGTTTGCAAGCATTAACATTTCTTTGATTACTTTTTTGTTATTCTATCTATTTATATATTATTTATAAAAACATCATATTTTTAACATTTGTGCTAGTCTGACTTTTTTTAATAAAATAGTACATTTGGAAATTTTTAAGAGTAGAAAGTTTCAAATAAAAAAAATTATTGTAATGGAAGAACAATTTTAGTTGCATGCAGTATTATAAAATTAGGAAACATAAAGGGCGCCTTTGTAATATATATATATATATATATATATATATATATATGTATATACATTGTGTAAAATATTCAAATAAAATTAGGTATCAGTAACAAATTTTTTACGGAGTTTATTTAGTGTGAAAACTCTTCTATATTTTGCTTTTTTCACATCAGAAAATCATGAGAAGTAAGTGATTAATATTCATAAATTTGTGCTATTGTATAATTGATAATTAAATATAGATTTATAGAAAAGTAGATTATTATATAACTAGCAATCTTTTTGGTAAATGCTACAATGCTTCCCTCTTTTCTTTAAAATTAGCAAAAAAAAAATACTTAAACAATTTAATTTTTTGGAATAATTTTTATTTAATCTACATTAATATGTGCTATATTCCTTTAATAAATATTTTATGGGAATAGCATAGCACATATCTACGTAGATTAAAAAAAAAATATTTAAGTAATAATTTTCAATTAATATTTTTAAAAATTTAATTGAATTTGAATTGAAAACAAACTAAGATTATTCATTATTTATAATTTTAAAATAATTAGACTACTTAAAACTAAATTCTTCCATATCACTATTCTCATTTCATTGAAAAGACTTCAATGTGATGTGATGAACATTTTAAAAGTTATTAAATAAAATACTTAAATTAGATAGAAAAGCAAACATTATTATCAATTTCATTTGCTTTTATTTTCAAGGAGTCTTGGTTAAATGATATGCTACTATTTATTTGGAAAATGTTCCAGATTTCTGATGTTTTTTACTTTAAAATCAAATCAAAATTATTGTAAAATATATTACAATATTTTTCCATTTTGAAAGGGTTAAAACTGTGACAAAGAAAACTAAATTTTTTTATTTTTTTGTTGTATATACGTCCTCCCAAATAATCTGTTTTAAGTAAAAGTTTAAAAAAATTTTTTTAAACTTTACAGGATGTTCTTAAAACTACGTGCCTTATTTTAAGCTGAAAGTCAATACTAAAGTTAATTTGAGCAAACTAATAAAGTTCTGCCATATTTCTTCGAGTCAATATGGTTTTGTAATTAAGGATAAAATATTTATCCTTATTTTCTAAAAGGATTTAAATTTTGCTATTTTAATGTGTTGCTTTTTAATGACATGTTAGCTAAGGTTTTATTAATTTATTATAAAATCATATTAAGCAATATTTTTGCCACATAACATAATTCCATGTTAATTTTAATAAAATTTATTAATAAATATCTTTTTTTCTTTTTAACGATCTTTTTTATATATTTTTTTCTTTTCGATATTTCGCTTTCCTTTGGAAAGCTTCTTTTTTTCCTGAAGAAGCTTTCCAAAGGAAAGCGAAATATCGAAAAGAAAAAACTATAGAAAATGATCGTTAAAAAGAAAAAAAGATATTTATTAATAAATTTTATTTAAATTAACATGGAATTATGTTATGTGGCAAAAATATTGCTTAATATGATTTTATAATAAAAATAAAATAAGATCGTTTAAAAAAGCTATAAAATTTATTAATTTAAAAAAAAAATTAATTTTTAATTGTGTATAGATTCGTATAAAACTGAAGTTTTTCCTTTTTTTTTGTATGAAATGTTACATATGAAATTTAATTCAGAGTAAAATGAAACTTTCAAGGAAAACAAAAAATAAATATTTTACTATTTACTGATATAATTATGGAGTGGCATATCTAAATTTTAAAAATCAAAGTAAATGAAGCTAGTGGTAAATCAATATCTTTTCAAATTAACAAAAATATAATACCGTTATGTCAATATCTAAAATTTTGCAGCCTCAAATCCTAGAGAAAGACAGTGCTTTTTTGAAGAAATCAAATGCAAAAGTAAAAATTCATCGAGTATTTAAATGCTGATTTTACTTTTAAGCGATAAAACAAAGCCAAGTAAAATAACATCACTGTCTGAATGGAAATATTATATTAAATACTAGATCAATGCCATAATTTATCTCAATATGTGGAGTCAAAATGTAGCTATTAAGCCCACCAGATATTGATAGGCCTGCAAAATAGGCTCCTCTTGTATAAATTATTGTCTTTATGAATATGTAGCGTTCACATGGAATTCTGTTTATTCAACAAATTATCAAAAAATTAAAATGTAGACTCCTATGACTAATCGATTGTGATCCATGGTAATTACAGAACTAATATAAGCACAGAGATTCAAATATGCCCATATATCCAGTACTCCTAAATAACATAAAATAAACGTCCGTCAAGCAAATAAGCAAGTAAATTAATAATACATTAAAAGTTTTATACTCGAGAATAGCGGTCATTTAACCATCACTTAAGCCTAAAAGTTGTATCTAAGATTTGCACACAATAATTAAGTAACTAAATTAGTAGATATTAAATAATGCAGAACTAAATAAATAAATAAAGCAATGAAAATTTTAATACTTCAGATCACTAATTTTCAGAGATCAGTAAGGTGTATCTGTCAAAACATGCACACATCACATGCTTCTGTTTTTATTTGATGTAAAGAAATTTTGGGGCTAACAGGTCTCTTTTGAGACAATCTAATCCATTAAAAATTCTGCCGCTGATAGTTGCAGTTAAAACTTAAAGTTTTGAGTTTAAAGGCAATATTAGCGATCAAAAAGTGATAAAAGATAAGACGCTACTTATTGATGATTAGTAACAAATGCAAAATAAAATGATCAAATAGCAGTATGTTGATGTGGCAGGATGATTGTTTTAATATTTATTTATTTGACGTATATGTAGCAGATGCCTTGGCACAAAACTCGGTTAAAAATAATTATAAATTGTGGTTCTGTTAAAGTTTTATTTCGTAAAATTCGTAATATTTTCAGCAAACACAATCGTCCTTCTGAGACCGCTATTAAGAATTTCGTCGTTAAATTTGAGTCGATAGGCTCGATACAAAATGTGTGAACACCAACACTTGTTCAATTGAAAATATCCCAGCCGTGAGCCATAGTGTGAAGGAGATCCAAATATATCAATTCCTTGATGTTCTCAAAAATTAAAATTATCCAAAACAGCCACAAGGCGAATTTCTCTTAAGGATTTTACTTTGAAGCCTTACAATTTGTAACAAGTTTCTATCGCCGTAGAAATGCTCTATTCATTCAGGAATAACCGGCTAGTTTCTCTGAAAGAATCATTTTTCAGACGAAGCCCATTTTCACTTGTCAGGGCAAGTCAACCAGCAAAATTGTGGCATACGAGCTTCTAAAAATCCTAGAAAGATTATTAAAAATCTTTTCCCTGCTCAACATATGGTGCGCTATATAGTTTGGAGGCAAAATTCGACCGTTTTTTATTTTCGAAGATCAGGCTGGAAACGCGGTAAAGGTCAATCGATTACACTATCGCAAGATGCTAACAACTGTTGGCCTATTATTCACGACGTAGATATTACCGACCTGTGATTTCACATAGGGAATGAAACGATCAATTTACTGCAAATCAAATTTCCCGATCGGATAATTTCACGACAATCATAAGTGGCCAGTGGCCAGCCAAATCGTGTGAGTAAACATCACTGGATATTTTTTATGGTGTTTTGTTAATAGTCTATAGAGAGCCAATCGAATCAATTTCAGCCTTAAAACTTAAAACCCATGATGTAATTAACGAAATATGATCGCGATTTTGCCAAAAAGTGATTCAAAACTTTGATGAGTGAATCGATATCGGTCAGCGTGGTCGTAGCGGACTTTTGTCAGATAAAATTTTTCATTTATAATCACCGAACTTTTCTCTTCGTAATACAATGAAATTTCAATCATCTTGAATAAAATTTTTTTGTTTTATTTTGTTTTAAAAAACAAACTTCTTGCTGAAAATCGCCTAATATTAAGACAAATTTTGGTTATATTACTAAGCCAAAACATAACGCATTTAATTCCTTTAAAATAGCACTCATACACTACCCAAATGCACAGCAAACTTTTAATATAGTCATAAAACACAGTCTGGTTTTTTTAATAAATTTTAATAAATTTTAATTGAGAGCAAACAAAGTAAAAATTCTTGAAATTATTTAAAAGCAGCATTTAAAATAGATTCGAAATTATAATTTTTAACTTGGCTAACTAATTTTATTTTCAAAATTAAATTTTAATTGAATAGAAACTATAATTTTAAATCTAATATTTAAGAGTTTAAATTATCCGTGAGTATTTTCTAATATTTCAAAGCGGCTGCAAGTACATTTAAGAACTCACACCGGTAATTAGCACTTCTAACTTATTTTGTTTTGCAATCAACTTTTATTAAATTAAAGAAGAAAAATTATTAAAGCACAAATTTCTAAGAAACAAAACTTACCGCACGTGCATCACATTTTAAAATAACGAAAAATAATCCCACTAGCAAAAGATGCCAGTTGATGCATGCAGAATTTTTGCGTGACATGATGCAAACCAGAAAGAGTTTTTATTTTTTATATTAAAGTTTATTTTATACTTGTATTTTAAATTTATATCCGAATGTTATTCTTTTCCTCTTTAGCAATAATTTATTACACTCTAATCAATTTAAATGACACATTCACAGCACTCTATAGATTAGGAGATAAAAACAATTAATAAAGTTAAAATATAAACAAATAAACTTAAAAATAGAATCAAATAAACAAAAATGTTCTCTAATGATTTCACTTAAAGAATTATTAATTAAAAAAAAATATTTTTATTTTCATAAATTATGTTTTAAATTTTTTTAAAATCCTTTTTGAAGTTTGTTGAAATAAATTTAATTATTCAATTTTTAATTAAATTTATATAAACGCTTTTTTAGCCAACAATTTTTAAAGTTTCTATTTTCCAAATTTATTTACAGAAGCTTGTGTTTACTGTTATAATTATCAGAAGAGTATACCACGCACGTTGAATATTCGTTATAGAATGCTGCCACAGTTTGTTGAACATGTCCTTAAAAAGACAAATAAAGCAGCAGTAAGAGAACGTTTGTTTTCAAACAACTATTACGAATTCGCTGTGCGGCAAATTCTGTTTTTATGAAGTTAAATGAAACTCGAAGAGTGTCATTTAACTTCATCAGTGTTGCCATTGATAAAGTTTTAAAAATCATTTACGTTGCTAAATAGAAACAAAAATGACCATTATCACTAAAGCTGAGTCTTAAAAAAAATGTAAATCAATGGAATTTAATTTTTTTTAAGTGATTATTTTCTCATTTGTAAAAACGCATGACGTATGACACAATAATTGATATTTATTTAAAATTTCATTAAGGTACATTTTAATAAATTTTAAGTACCCAAAAAAAAACTGGCAGGAGGACTCTACCTCAGGAATGCAATAGCGAGACACTCGAAGTTTTTAGCAACTGGAACAAAAATAAATTCACAAACTAAGGACTTTCGACAAAGAACCTTGTCTTTTTAAACATTAACGGCAAGGATTTGAATCTTGCACAGTGTAGTTTAATAGGACTGCAATACAAAGAAATGGAAAAACATACGGTTACAAATATTTGCAGTGGTCGATTATGCAACTTTTATTTAGAGTAAAGGTACTTTTATGAAAAGTACTTTAGTAGAAAAACTTTGTTTTTTTTGTTTTTGTTTTAATAGAGGAGTAGCACTTCAGGCAACAATGCTTATTTAGTTAAGTACCGTGCTACAGGAATAGAGAGGAGATAAGGCAGGAGGTAAAAGCAGAAGGATAGTTACGGAAATTAACTGTCGTATAAGACCGCACAGCGACCAGTGACCATGCCTGCATCACTGAGCAGCCCCACCGATAGGCAATTGTTATTTTGTAGTGAAAAACAGCCAAGGTTTTTGTTGGGAATCGAACCCACAACCGCCAGACTGACAAGCTAGCCTACCGTGGCTCAATTTTTGTGCAAAGTTTTTTTATGCAAAATAATTTTGCGAAAAGGAGTTTTGCGAAAAGTAGTTTTAAGGGAATTAGTTTTGTGAAAAGTAGTTTTGTGAAATGTACTCTTGTAAAAATTACTAATGAAAAGTACTTTTGTAAAAAGTACTTGTGTGAGAAGTTATTTGTGAAAAGTTTTTGTATGTCTCTGAGAAGTACTTTGTAAACAGTATTTGTGTAAGAAGAATTTTAAGTACGTGCGTGAGAAGTACTTCTTAGTAACTTTTTTAAAAATGTTAAAAAAGTATTTAAGTTTTTTTATTTTAGAAATTATAATAAAGAAAAAATACTTAATTTTTGCATAATTTTAGAAATGGAAAGAAGTGTTTATATATCGTATAACAACAACAATCCTAGTAGAACAATATCCTAAATTTGATGGTTATTTTTTTAAAAATTGTCAGAGTATTTTGGGCGAATGCAAAATTTGATAAATGATTTTTTTAACTTTCTTTTTAAGCTTAATACTTTAAATAATATATAAATTTTTCTCGTCTTTAAAAATTTCTTATTAGGAAAACTTGGATAAAATTCAGGATTTTTATAAATTTGTTTTGCAACTAAAAAAACAGCAAAATTGTTTCACTTGTATTTTTCTCAGATGCTCTTAAATAAAATTCGCTTCTACACACATACACACATAAATGCAATTATACTCTCTTACTCATAAATCTCTTTTTGTTTATCATTTTGTTTTTCTTTTTATGGTTGTCCTGTTGTTATTTAAACTCTACTCTCACTCAAGGACACTCTGGGCTGTCAACGTGCAAGAATTGTTTTGTTACTTTATTTTTGTTAATAGTTTTGTTTTTATTGTTGTTTTTGTTTAGTAAATTTTTTATATATATATATTTTTTTTATTTTTGTTATGTTGTTATTAAAGTGTTTTTTTTTTTGTCGTGTAGTTGGTGTTGTTTTCTCGCCTTTCAAACTTGATGCTGTTGTTTTGCCATTTCTATTATCGTTGTTTTAAGCTTTAGTTTTTTATGTTTTATATTCTTTTATTCTACTTTTTGTTTTAAAAAATTTTTTTAGCCCCAAAAACAATTATTTTTTATAGAAAAATAAAAAGGAAAACTGTAACGAAAACACAAATTTGTGCACAAAATTAATGAAACATGCTAATGTTTAAAAAAAATAGAGAAATCTGAAATGAAAAAGAAAAGGGCAAAAAAATCCAGAGATAACAGTTAAATGTGGCATTTAGTCAAAGCTTGGGTGCTGATAAGTATAGTGGAATAGTTTATATTTTTATCTATTTGTTTATGTATGCTTGTGTTATATCCATATTAAAAAGATAAGTAGCACAGTGTTCCTTTTTTTATATTTATTTAGCTGCTATTTTTATATAAATTTATTTCTAGCGTTTAATGCCATTACTAGAGAACTCGTAAATGTTAAACAGTGTGAAAGAGTAGTTGAGTGGTCTATATAATTTAGCGCGACATACTTTTATTGTGCTGCTAGCTGAAAGCAAAGAAAGTGAAACGTTGTTCTTGGCAGTTAGAAAATGAATAGTCGTTTAAGCAAAAAACGAAATTAAAAAATAGAATTTTTAAAATGTACATATGTATTTGTGTATGTATGCAAAATATATGTATAAACACAAATAAACTTTAAATAACGTTACTTAACGAAGAATATGGCTGTCACTAAAGACACTATCACACTGTTTAAAGTAAAGAGATTATTTAATCTATAGTATCTTATGTTGTCGTCGTTATTTGTTGAAATTTTAAAAATTATTTCATGAATTTAGGCTCAGTAATATTAAATATTTTAGTTTATTTGTATTAATTCCCATTCCCTTAATGTATCTGTATAAATTAATTTTAAAATATTTTGCAAAAAGCAAAAACACTCAAGCAAACCTTTATAAATCTTTAATATAAATAACGATTTTATAGCATAATTATTTTTTAATAACATTTTTAAATTTCTTATTTTGAAATCCCAGAAAAAAAGCAACATTTATTAGCCCCCAGAGCTCAATTCGCCTGTCATAAACAGTATTGTTCAAATGAGCATATAAATGTAATAATTATTTCGAAACCTTAAACAAACACAAAATTTCGCTAAGCAAAAATTATTTTATAACTTTAAAAGAACGAAAATGATTAAAAAAAAAATTGTAAAATTCCCAAAAGCAGCTGCTTTTAACATGAAACACCAGAAAACAGGCATACAAAAAAATAACAGTGTAGGCAACAGAACAACACTGAAAACCTTTTTGTTTGTACAACGAGGATTGTCTACGAATTGAAAAATTAAATAAACAATCAAAAACATTTTATACATAAATTTCATTAGTCATTATTTTTTAATATAAAAATTTTATGTAAATTTTCGCATAGAAGATATATACAAAAATTTCAACAGTAATATTTTTTATAGAAAAATTTTATCAATCCCAAGAATTTCGATATACGAATCTCGTGACATAAATCTTTTATCGAAAAAATTCATGTCATAATTTGTCTATTGAAAAATTTCACGTCATAGTTTTTCTATTAAAAAAATTCACGTCAAACCTTTTCAAATGAAAAATTTCACGTCATAATTTTTCTACTGAAACATTTCACGTCATAGTTCTTCTATTGAAAAATTTTACGAAAAAAGCTCCTGGTATGGACGGCATAAGTAACAAAATGTTGAAGGAGCTCCCCAGTATTGCAGTCAGAATCATGCTATTAATTTTTAATGCCATTTTACGGCTTGAATACTATTCTGACCAAAGTTAAAATGATTCCAAAACCGGGTAAAGACCTAACCAAAACCGAGTCATATAGGCCCATAAGTCTATTACTAACTATTTCAAAGGTTTTTAAAAAGTTGCTTATGAATAAATTGTCTGCAATGCTAAGGGATAGTGGCTGTATCCCAGACCATCAATTTGGTTTTAGAAGTAGACATAGCACAATTGAGCAAACCCATAGATTGGTTCAGGTGATAAGAAGGACTTTTGAAGAGAAGAAGTATTGTTCAGCTATTTTTATTGATGTTTCTCAGGCTTTTGACAAAGTTTGGCATGAAGGTCTATTTCTGAAGCTGACCGTTCACTTGCCTTGTAATATAAGTAACCTACTGAAAAGCTACATAATTGGACGAAAATTTTCTGTTGTTGAAGGAGACTTCGTTAGGGTATCCAAACCAATTTCCTCAGGCGTACCACAAGGTAGCATTCTTGGACCAGTTTTATACTTGATATATACCTGCGATATGCCTGTAAGTCAAACTGTCCACACTTCTTCATTTGCTGATGATACAGCGTGTCTAAGTTCGCATGAAAACTCCCATCAAGCATCCATAAATCTTCAGCAACATATAACTCAGTTGGAGTTGTGGTTAAAATTATGGAGAATTAGAGTGAACGTTCAAAAGTGCATTCATGTGACCTTCACCATACTTATGTGAAATATCTTGGTATACATCTTGACCGTCGCCTTACATGGAAACATCATATTGACTCAAAGCTAACACAAATGAAACTTAAGCTAACACAACTACATTGGCTCGTTGGCAGGAACTCAAAACTTAGCCTAGATTGTAAGCTTCTAATTTACAAGACTATTTTAAAGCCGATATGGTCTTACGGAATCCAACTTTGGGGCACTGCCTCAGCTTCAAACGTGGATAGAATCCAACGTATGCAGAATAAAATTTTACGGTTGATAACTTCCGCCCCATGGTACATCAGAAATTCAAACGTACATTGTGATTTAGACATACCGCTGGTGACTACAGAAATCATCAAATACGCAGGCAAATACTTGATGAAGCTTGAAGACCATCCTAACCCCCTTGCTCGCAATATCTTTGATTATAGTGGACATAGCCGATTAAAAAAGAGGGATGCCGCAGCTTTAATCCTCAAGGCTACAGACGATACATCTTAGAAATATTTGCTTTGTTTTTTTTATGACATATTTCTTTTTTACCCAAAAGGTTAGGCCTGACATGGTCAGGACTAATGTAACTTTTTTTAGAATTTAAGATTTTAATACTTATTGTTAGTTCTTTTCGTGAAGGTACAATAAATAATTATTGAGAGTTAAAAAAAATAATTATTCTATTGAAAAATTTCACGTCATAAATTTTCTATTGAAAAATTTCTTCGATTATAATTTTCGTATCAAAAAATTTCATGAGTCAAAATTTTTCAATTGAAAAATTTCATCAGTCATAATTTTCTATATAAAAATTATAATATTTCTTAAAGCAAAATTTTACAGCAGTTTTTTCCATAACAAAATTTTATCATCGTTTTTCCTATAGCAAAATTTTATTATGAATTTTTTGGCAGAAAATATTCAGCATCAATTTTATATAGCAACATTTTATCATCATTTTTTCTATAGAAAAGTATGTTATAATTTTTATATAGTTAAATCTCAAGTTATAATTTTGCTATTAAAAAATTACGAGAAATTTCATGTCAAGATTTTTTTATCGAAAATTTTCATGTGACACAATCTTTCTATAGAAAAGTTTCATTATAACTTTGTTTTAGCAAAAATTTCATCATGACACTTTCTGCAGAAAATTTTCAGCATCAATGTTCTATAGCAATATATTAACATTTTTTCTATAGAAAATTTTCATTATAACTTTTTTTTAACAAAATTTCATCATCAGTTTTTGATAGCAAAATTTCATCATTACACTTTCTGCGGAAAATTTTCAGCATCAGTGTTCTACAGCAAAATATTATTATTTTTCTATCAAAAAGTTTCATAATCTCTCAATAAAGACATTTCTTCATGATCATCATCATGATTTTTTTTAAGCAAAATCTCTTCATCATTTTTTGTACAGCAAAATTTCTTAATCATTTTTTCTATAGGAATATTTTATCAAGATTTAATCACCTTTTTTTCTCTAGCAAAATTTCATGAAATTTATATAAAAAATTTGATATCACTTTTCTATAGTACAATTTCATCATACTTTTTTTAAAACCAAAATTTCATCATATTTTCTATAAAAAAATTTCACCATTATTTTTTGTATAAGAAAATTTCACGTCATAATTTTTTTATGCAAAAATTTCATCAGTTATAATTTTCCTGTAGAAAAATTTCGGTTGTTATAATTTGTTTTAAGAAAAATTCCATCCAGTTTTTCTATGGAAAAATTCATTCTGTCATATTTTTTCTATAGAAAAATTTCATCTGTAATAGTTTTTCTCTACAAAAATTTAATTACACATATTTAAACTAAAATATGATTAAAAGGTTTTAAGTTAAAAAGTACAAATAGTAACAAACACGTAAAAAGCAATTTATTTTAAACAATTTAATAAAATAAAAATAAAGTGAATAATTAATGAACTGATTTTATTTGTTTTCCTTATTTTGACTAACTACTCTTATCTTAGTAATAACTTTAAGGCTTGTAGAAATTTTGTAGTGTTTAAGTTTTTAATATAAGTAAAATAGAGTATGGATTTTAATACTAAATAAAGATAAATGGATTTAAAACCACAAATTCTGTAAAGTTATTTAGAATTATTAATAATTCTTTCAAGAATGTAGAACAGAAAATATTTATAATTTAAATATTTTTTATCTCAGCATCACATAATTCAAAATTTTAATGGTGGAGAATAATTTAAACCATCAGGTGGTTATTTTCTGCGTGTTGCTTAGTTGCTTAGTTGAATAATGATTTCAATTCTGAAAGCCATTTTACCTAATATCGCTATATTTTTGGTTCAGTGTAGGTTAATATTCCAATTATGTGCATTTCCTAAACTTGTATCAATAATCAATTAGGTGATGCATATCCTTATATTATTGTTACGTGTTCTAAAAGTATTTTATATATATATATTCTTTGGCAAATTAAATTTATTTACCACTTATGACGCCATCTGTTTTTTATGCGTCATATTTAAAAACAACCACTTTTTGCCTGGTAATTCACAGACAGCGCTCGTAGATAATGGGGAAGAGTATGTATGTGAAGAAAATTTACAAAATTCGTATGTATTGTTGTCAATGTATTTTGTAGGTCCATTTCCGTTCAGTTCTCCAGCGGATGGTATCATTTCAAAAAGAACAAGAAAATAAATAAAACACAACAAGTATGGATATGAATATAATGTTTTAAATAAAATTAAAATAACACAAACTGAGAAAGGCTAAAAAATATTCTCAAAAATAACACTAAAAAATAAACAAACTAAAGTTATGATTATATCAAAATTTTTTAGAGGTATTTAAACTCTTTAAAAGACGGTGGAATATATTTTAACATAATTAATGAAAAAAAAGAAAGATTTGTTAAGACCATTTTATGCAAGTTTTGAAGATTCACAAATTTAGAATTTCAGGCAGTTGAGCTAATCGATAAAATGCATGCGATATTGACGCATTGATGTTTCAGTCCAAAATGTAATTTTTTTAGTGTAAAACTTAAGGCTCAATTTACGCGTAAACTATGGATGGTAAAGCTTAAGTAAAATAATTCTATGGCCACTTAAAAAATTTAACAATTGATTTATTTTGTTTTGTACAAAAAAAAAATAATTCACTCATACCATGTAAATATGTTTGCAAGCTAAAACTAGCAACAACAATAAACAAAAAGTAAAAATAAAAAATAAATGAAACATAAAAATAACCAACCAAATGGTGAGTGATGATGAACTAATGAGAAACAAGTGATAATCAGAGTTGACAACATTTTGTCACAATTCTTTAACTTGCCGAGCACGTTGCCAGACGTGCTATGAATTCTATTCAAAGACGTGGATTTAATGTTTCATTTACACAACATAAAACAACACACCAAAGAAAACAAAACGACAAGGAGTTTGACCAGCGCACATTTTAAGTAAATGGACAGGCAGTCAAATAGCTGGTTTATAAAGCAGCAGGAAGATCGCAGCTTATAAACAAGTATGATTTATATAATAACGTTGAAATTGTAAAGAAGAAGAAGAAGAAGAAGAAGAAGAAGCAAGGAATAAAAACATGCTTGTAGCTACGTATAAAAAAACTGCCAGTTTAAGATGGAAAGGATGTAGCTTTTCATTGCCTTCTTTTTGTTTTATGTGCCAAAGAAACAGAAAGATGTCTTTTATTAAAATTGAATAGAATAGTTAAGAAAAACTATATCAATTGAATGAGACAATGGAATGGGGAAGGCGAAGAAGTTTGTAATTGAAGAACAATATGAAGCAACTTATTGTCAAGTATTTAAACTGATACATGAGTAAAATAAAAACTGAAACATGCCACCAGGCATAGATAGGAGTTGTAGTGTTAAAAGCTGCTTGTACAATTACTAAAAAGGGAAAGAGTCTTACAGATTTCGTTGTTTAACTTTTTTTTACAAAATAACAAAATATAATTATTATTACTGATGATTCAAAATAGTTAAAAATATCAAGTCACTTAGTTTTCACTTATTAAATTTTAAGTGATTTGTTAATGTTCTCACTTTAATGCTTCTCTTTTTTTAATCTATAATCATTTATATTATTACGAAGATGTTTCGTTTAATTTTTGAAACAAAGCAATTATCAGCAAAAAAGAAGTAAACGAAATGACATTTTGTGTCTTTTCCAACTAAGAAATCTAATGCAAACAAGACAATAACAAAATGTTAATGAAAAATTCTTCGAAATTAAACAAACAACAGAAAACAAAAACAACAAATATAGTACAAAAAAAGATTACACGCGGCTAAACAGGCGCCTATACTGAATGATGTTAACAACAACAATATGTGAGAATGTTACAATAATTTTCTTGCACTAACACCATCTGCTGCGCAACAAAATGAAATCAAGTTGAAACATCGTTGAGTAAAGAAAACAAAATAATAAAACATCTTTTAGGCTTTGAAGTGGAAGTTGCCATCGTGTTTAATTTGTGTGTATTGAAAGTGAATAAACCGTTTAATACAGGGTGTCCGCCGAGAAAGCTGGCTTTGTTTGTTTATAATTCTTAATTAAATGAAAGAGAATGGATCTTATATTTGTAGAGAAATATAAATAATATTAATCCTAGCTTAAGCCACTGTAAGTATTTTAAGTATCTCATCATTCTCTTTTATAACAGAACATTTAAACCTATAATATATATACTAAAGTATTAAACTCAGTCAATAAAGAACCACCCGCATACACGCATGTCTATTTAGTTTTGTTCGGGATAACAATGTAATACAATATTGATAAATGTTTTATTTAATGTCAGCAATTATGTATGGAATACAATCTCAGATAAATGTCCACCTCTGTTAGCCGTATTACATTCTCACACATTTCACGCGGTATTTCATTAATTGCGAGTATTTTGTTTAAGTTGCCCAAGCGTTTCTGGCTTGTTTGCTTTTCAGATATCCCCAGAAAAAGAAGACTGAAGCAGTCAAATCAGGCGACTGTGAAGGCCAATCAGCAGAACCATTTTTTGATTAACTTGTTGTGGAAAAAGGTCTCGCAGTAATTCCATTGTAATCCTGGCTGTATGCGATGTGGCGCCACATCCTGGGGACTTCGCGGAAAAAAGTCAAATTGTCAACATACTATTCATGCAACATGCAATGATTTTTTGAAATTTTAGACTAAATGGTACAATCAAATCAAAAAGAATTATTCCGATCTGACTACTAGTTTTTTTATAGCAGTCTCAAGCTCAGTACTTGTATGTTTTACTGAACCAACTTAGTTTAAACCTAAGAATTTCAAACCGAATATTATTTTATTATGTGAGCTAACGTTTTTCTTTTTATTTTCTATTTAAAGTAGGATATTTCAGTATACTAAAATTGAAAAAATAAACATTTGAACCTGCAATTTTAGCTTTACTTTCCTGCAGTTGAGTAAAACGTAAACGTTTGAACCTTCAATTTAACTTTACTTTCCTGCAGTTGAAAGTCACCGCTAATATATTGCCTCATATCTCTTTTTACATTTTTAATCAATTTCAAGTGCCATCAGGTGCAACCGATTAATTTGCTACATTACACAGTACAACATTTTTCAGCTCATTGATTCGCGACTCAATTCTGATAAGGCCTCTTTGTTTAACATAACTCAAGAACCACTAGTCGGATTTTACTTAAACAAATTTAGAAAAATCAAAAATTATAACTACTTTCATCTGTTTATATAACGTTTTGCTACATAAGCAACAGTTTCGAAGTTATAAATAAATGTATGAAGAAAAAAAATATTTTTTGCGTAAAGAGTTAAGTTTTTTTTTTTTTTAATTCATAAAAAATCCAAAACGGTAAAAAAAGTGTCAAGTCCCATTAATTTCACGTAAAGTCGTATAACCTATAAACAAAATGAGACATATCTCATGAAAATCGATGAACGCGTTTCGCTTTTATGAACAATTAAGTAAAGGTATAAATTGAAAAAATTTGCTCGAGATATGCACAAATTTCTGACTCTCGTTTATATACGACATCAGTTGTACCACTTAAATTATCATCAAGTGATGACATAAACAAATTAGTATGGATCAACAATTAACCTTATTCCATGCAGTATTGTAGAACACTACAGTTTGCATACGTTAAAGAGACACCTCAAGTTATACGAGAAGAAAAGAGGAGAGTCGATGAGATATCTCAACTAAAAGAATTTGAGTTAACAGTGACTAATCGCAACTTTAGAGTAAAACATAAATTATATTTTACAATAATTGATGGCAAGATAGCACAATCACTAACAGAAATATCAGCTGCATCTTCTTGTCTCATTTGTGGAGCCACAACATCCAAGATGAATAAAATCGAAATAGTTCAAGCTATTGCCGTAAATGAACAAGCAATTTGGTATGTTACCACTTCCTGCGCGTATTAAGCTGATGAAGTGTCTTTTGAATGTGGCTTATAATATTGAATTTAAACGTGGGACAGTCCGCTCAAAAGAAGCCCGAAAATGTTTGAAAAAGCGTAAACTTAGAGAGAAAATTGATACACAGGTTATCAACCTGTTAGACTCTGGTACGACAAATTCAGGAAATACGTCATGAAGATTCTTTACGAATCTTGCATTGATTTCTGAAGTCACGGGTCTAGATGAAAACATAATCAAGAGGTTTTCAATAATTCTCAAAACTATAACAATCGCCCAGGCAGTAGATCCAAAACAATTTGGTGATTTTTGTTTGGAGACGGCAAAATAGTTTGTTGCACTGTACGAGTGGTACAATATCCCCCACCTACACTTCACAAAATTCTGACTCATGGCAAGGATATAGTTGAAAAGTGTATTTTTCTTGTAGGCCTACTATCCGAAGAGGCTTAGGAAAGTCGTAAAAAAGACCAAAAAAATATCGCCTTAAACACTCCAGAAAATGCAGATATTATACACAGAACGATGGTAGCATCAGATCTCATGATTTCACATTTGACGCCTTCGTTTAGCCAGAAAAAGCATAGTGTTATAAGCGATGAAGTTAAGGCTCTTTTAGAATAATAAATTAAAAATTAAAAAAAAAATTATTTAAATTTTTTTGTTAGTTATGCCTTTTTACATTGCAGGTAGTGATCGACATTTCTCTAACTTTCTTTCTTTTGATTACTTTTGTGTATTACTACATAAATAAAACTAAATTTGTGATGAAATCACTACATTTTTGACAAATATACAAAAATCCCCAGTGTACGCCGTCTTGTTGATACCACATGTTAATCAAGTCCAAAGCAAGTAGTTGTGGCGTTAAAAAGTTTTCACTCATATCACGATATCGCTCCTCATTCACAGTTACCGTAGCGCCGTTTTCATTTTCAAAGAAGTAAGGTCTCATGATTCCTCCTGACCAAACTGCACACCAGATTGCCACTTTTAATGGTTGAAAAAGGTGACTGTTAATAATTTGAGGGTTTTTCATTGCCCAGAATCTTATATGGAACCAAATCCTTGTGCGAAATTATAGCCAAAGTTGTTCTTTCAAGACCAAGCTCTTCAACCGTGTGTCGAATTGAGATTAATAGATTATTTGAACACTTTCTTGAGCAGCAGTAATGTTTTCAGCCGATCTTGCAGTACGTTGTATTCCATGTTTGGGTCTATCACCTAAAGATCCTCTTTCTTCGAAGTCAGTCACTATACGATAACTACTGTGCTTTGTTGGCACGTTGTTTCTCCCAAAAATGTCACGTAACTTTCTCATCGTCACAGTAATCGATGATTGATTTCGATAAAATCTTTTAACAATCACCATTGACTGTAACGTTCAGATGCTGGACCATTGACTGTGACGTTCTGTCCAGCATCTTTTTTAAGGAAATCTGGACCAATGATTCCACCAGCTAATTAATCACTTTAAACAGCCTTTTTGTTATTGACGTATGCATGCAACAAAAACGAATTTCATCGCTAAACAAAAATCGGGATCAACAGCAATCTTTGGATATATGAAGTAACAAACCAAACTAAACATAAATGGCATGACAGCTGAAAAACTTGGCCGTCAGTTAAAAAAAGTGCTGCCAACTTGTAGTCTAAACCTATTTAAAAGCATCCGATATTTAAAATTGATGATGTCAATTTTGAAAAAAAATTTAAATAAAATAAAAGCTTCTGGATTATTTTTTACACCCCACTGTTGTTAAATAGCAACTTGTGTATATGTAGTTTAAGCAAAATAAAAGCCAGTTTTAAATAATCCTTTCATTTCAATTTCTATTTTTCCTTCGTCCTAAGCAATAAAGAATTACAAAAATTTCAAGTAGCGATATTTAAGGTATATAATCTGCAACAAAGCAACCATTATTCCTATTCTAATAGACACCCGAAACTACTTTTCACCTTTACCATGAATATGCTTTGACAATAGAAAATACAAAAACTCACAATATGATAAATAATTAATACAGGCGATAAGGATGAAGAGTTTTTTAGTCTTTAATTAGGTTTTCTTAGTGCCAGCGATGGCCTGCAATGAATTGTGCAAACAAAATTTTTTTATTACGAGGGCTGCTATTTATATTTCTGGCCTGGTAACACTGACTGTTGCTAGGCACCAGCCGATGTTTCCAGTGCAACCTTCACATTGTTAAACATAACCTCAACCAAAACATTTTGTCATTTTATTGTTGTTAGTGTTAGTGATAGCAGGTTGAAAAAGAGATCTTAGGAGAAAATGGAATTAACTCGTGAACATTTTCGTGCAATAATTTTTCATAACTTTTGACGTGGCCTGACACGACAACATTGCACAGATGAACTTAATTCCTTACATGGTAATGAAGCACTTTCTTACAGCACCATTAAAAACTGGTATAACGAATTCAATCGTGGCCGACAATCACTCCAGGACGAATCCCGTGAAGGTCGTCCAACAACGGTTGTTGTGCCAGAAAACATCACAGCTGTGCATGAGCTGATAAAGAATGATCGTCATGTAACATATCGCGAGATTGAGGCATCTGTAGGGATTAGTATGACAAGCATCAATAAGATTATGCATGAACATTTGCATGTGAAAATGGTTTGTTCACATTGGATACTGCATAAGCTGGCAAACGCACAAAAGGATGCTCGTGTTGATTGGTGCAAGAAAATGTTGCAGAAATTCGCTACAGGTGCATCAAAAGCCGTTAATAATATCTGCACGGGTGACGAATCATGGATATACTCATATGATCCTGAAACAAAACAGCAAACCACCGTATGGGTCTTTCAAGACGAGCGAAATCCCACCAAATTGGTTCTTGGAAAAGGCACATCAAAGCAAATGGTTGCCTGTTTCTTCGGCATTACCGGTCATGTGGCGACTGTGCCATTAGAGCAACGTAAGACGGTTAATTCGGCATGGTGCACTACTATTTATTTGCCAGAAGTCTTTGAGAAACTTCAGCAAAATTAAAAAAAAAGACGCATTATTCTGCATTACGACAATGCGAGCTGTCACCGATCGGCTGAAACAATGAAGTTTTTGACAGGGCAAAACATTGAATTGATGGGTCATCCGCCGTACAGCTTTGACTTGACACTTAATGACTTCTTTTTGTTTCCGAACATCAAGAAAAAACTACGTGGACAACGGTTTCCTGCACCTGAAGAAGCAGTTTCTGCATACAAAACCCATGTTTTAGAAGTACCTAAATCGGAGTGAAAAAAAGTGCTTCGAAAATTGGTTGGAGAATATTTTGAAAAACAATAAAATAGATTTTGTCTTTAAATGCTTGTGTTTTCATCCTTAGGCCACAAATATAAATAGCAGCCCTCGTAAAACATTTCAATTCTGCTAGAATATACACCACATCTTGGCCATAACTATTGTAAAGAAAATTTAAAAAAGACGTTTTTAGATAGAGGGGTGGCTTAGGGAATGTTAAACTGCATGAGAAGGTTGGAAATCTTTTTTGGAGTAAAAAACAAAATAGTTTCAACCTTTTTTGTCTTACTAGCTCTCGTTATTATTTTCTTTCTCGGGATGCTGTCAATTTTCATCTGGCTTTAGTCAAACTTCAATTGTCTAGTTTAAGTTTTAGTTGTCGCTTCCATTTACACATTTTTTGATGTTCTTAACGAGTCACGTTTGAAGATTTTTTTAAAGACAAACGTGTCCATTGGTGGTATATAAAAAGTGTTGCTGTTATTAATGTTGGCTATTCAAGTTGGAAGTGTAAGCAAAAACAAAAAACTTTAAACTATTGAAGCAGAGTTTAAAAGCAATAATTTTTTAGAATTTTTTTAAATTTCATACGTAACAAAAAAGAAATAGTTAATCTTTTATCTCTCTAAAAATAACTGAAACTTTTAGGACACTTAACTTGAAAGGAGCACAAACTCTTAATAATTTATTGATTTTCTCAAACTATACAAAAGACTCTTCTTGATCTAAAGTCATTCACTGGCACTACTTATTGGCATCGTATAAAAAACAAACTTTCATGCTGGTATAGGGACAATTTAATTTGCCCTTTAAATGAAAACAGAAAAATTTTAAACTTTTTTTAAAAGTTTTACTTTTATCTTCTTCATTCTACTTATCATCACTTGTTTCTCATCATCATAATTTCTCTATTCATGTTGCTCTTCATTTTGTGTATCAAACAATCAAGTCATCTCTGCTCTTCATTGAATGCGGAGTCTGTTTTAAAGGAGGGATACTAAATGAAAAAGAAAAAATGTTAAAAAAAATTGTTTATTTGTCTGCGTTTGCTTGTTTGTATTATATTTGAGTAAGTTTTTAAAGTATATTTTTTTATTATTGTTGTAATAAGCTTTTATGTGGTAACTTAATTTAAAAAGTTTTCTCAACATAAATATTTTGAAAATATTGTTCAACAAAAAGGACATAACAAATTGAAATTAGACAAATACATGCATGTTCATATACACATACATACATGTATATCAGGCACACACATTTAAATATTTAATAATATAAGAAAGATAAAAGATAAAAAGAGGCTGCAAACTACTAAGCAAAAAAGGAAAAGTTTTATTAAAACAAAAATTTGTTAAAATGTTATCTTAAATAAAAGTGCATGTCAGTTTAGTTAAAAAGTTATTTAAATAATATACCTGTTATTGTTATAAATTTTTTATTGTTATTTTATTTATTCTATCATATTTACAATCAAAGTTTAATTTTATTAACTTATGTTATATTACGAAATATTTCCTTATAAAGAGTATTGCGACAAACATTATCACATTTCCACTCGAATAAAAAAGGAGGCTTTCATCAAGCAGTTTGCTTTCTACAACAAAATAAAACAAACAAATATAATTAAGTTGATTAAAACTTTGTTGTATTACGAAGAGAAAAGTTAGGCAATTATGAATAAAGAATGATATTTGGCAAATGTCCACCACGACCATGCTGACAGAAGTCAATTCTTTTATCAAAGTTTTTAATCACTTTTTGGAAAAAATGGCGGTCATGTTTCGTTAACCACATCACGGATTTTAAATTGTTTTGGTTAGATCCGTAGTAACACCACTCCTCCAGTGGTGTTAAATCACAGGATCTGGCTGGCCACATTACAGCTGATTACCGTGAAATTATGCGATCGGGAAATTTGGTTTGCAATAAATTGATCGTTTCATTGGCTGTGTGACTTGCAGCACCGTCCTGTTGAAACCACATGTCAGTGATATCCACGATGACAATAGCAGACCAAAATTGAGTTGTTAGCATCTTGCGATAGCGTGATTCATTGAAAAAACCCACGCCTCCAGACCACATAGCGTACCATACAGTGACAGGTCTAGGATTTTCAAAAGCCCAAATGCGGCAATATTTCTCGTTGACACACCCCGACAAGTGAAAGTGAGGTTCACTTGAAAAAATTATTTTTTGCAAAACCCAGAATTAAGCAAATCAGCGGTGATTTCAATGGTCGTTCGGCTTCGATTCCTGCACCATTTGAACATTGTAAGGCTTCAAAGTTAAATCCTTGTTGAGAACGTTAGGGAATTGACAAATTTAAATCTGCTTTAACGCTGTGGCTTACGGTTTACGAGTAGTGGTATTCTAAATTCTTAATAGAGGTCTCTAAAGGACGATAACGTTGCATGCAACTTTAACAGGACCACCATTGTCATAGTGGATTTTAATTATTTTTATGAGATTTTCGTGCAAAATTAAAGTCACTGTAACAATTTGCAATCCATCTACTATGAATACGTCAAAAAACTAAACGTCAAAACTATTATGTGTTTGATGTTGCCACAGTTGAAGCATAATTTTCTTGTTGAAAAACCGCATATAAAAATTTAAAAAGTAAAAATCTTTTTATTTTATGAAGAAACATCCAATTCCCACTCTTAAATCGACTGCATTTCTGAAAGTGATAAGGACTGTGAATTTAAAAATTTCTTAATATTATATGTCTTAAAAATCTATTTTGAATTTAAAATCCTCATTATTTTCCTTATTACCTTTGATAGCATATATTATTGCACATTAATGTAAAAGTTTCGGTGATGGCCGCCTTGGTAATCTAAAAAGTAATTTTATATTAGTAAATAAAAACTTTTTTTGCCAGGGTCGTCAGTTTTAGGCCCTTATGCCTAATAGAAGGAAACCATCAATAAATACTTGATCAGTAATCTTTAATAAGTTATGTAACTTTTCATATATAGGAAATGTAATATATTAAAACAAACAAAAATTGGCCAATTATTTTTATCAATCTACTGTTTCTGGTAATCACACACAAAAAAAAATTACAAAAACAAACACATTTTATTTCACCAAGTCAAAATTTCTCCGCAAGACATTAAGCCCATGATAATTTCTACCATTAATTTTCAGTTTTTTTTAAATGAAGCAAAACAGATAAAAGCCCAAAAAAGCAAGAAAAATAAACAAAAAATAAAACCTAGAGAATAAAGTCGTCTGGAAAGTCTACGTATTTATTTTTAAATGTGCTTGTGCGTGTATACATTTGCTATTATTTAAATCTTTGGTCTGCCATGTCCAGTGTCTTCTTTTAAACAGAGATATTCAAGGCTTAAATTGTTTCCTTTCCGATATTTATTTTTTCACTTTACTGCTTTTGTTCTTGTTATTATGTTTGAATATTATTGTTTGGTTGGTATCATGTGTTCTTAATATCAGTTTGACACCAAAAAGCAAAACAAGAAATAATATCACCTCATTTTAAAATCATTTTTAAGTGAACAACATAATACTTTTTCTAAGGATGCATACGTGCATGTGTGTGTACTTTAATGAAACCCAAAACAGTAATTGACAAACATTAACTTTAACATTGTAATTAATACAATTATAGACTATGCTCTCGAATAAGGGGTTACTTATTTTCTCACTGCAATTTTTCTTTAAGTAGACTCTTAGCTAAGAATTCAAAGAAAAATCCTAAAAAGAATTTTCCTGTTTTGGTTGTAGGTAGGGCTGTCGTTATAGTTTGAATTATCATCACGTTGATAAGCCAAGACAAACACTAACAATAAAAATATACATTCAAACATAATAAAGATCTTTAAAACAGAACTGTTTAAATATGTTCACCACGATGGGGCCTTGCTGTTAGGATTTTTTAAATCTATTTTTTAAGAATATTTTTTAATCCATTATTTATTTACGCTGGAAGAAAAGAGAGTAAAAAAATATTTCTTTATTTTTTATTTTATAGTTCATTTTGCTTAAGTTATTTTTGGCAAAAATATAAGATCAATAAATAGTTTAAGAGGTATCTTAAATATCGTAAAAAATTTTGACGTAATCAAAATAATTTAATGTATAGCTGAAATAAAATATCCTAAAATAGAAAAAATTTTGGGAAATGAAAAAACCTGAAATATCACCGCATACATCGGAACAAATTTCTTTACGTTAACGTCGGCCATTTTAGACATGATCCTGTCAACTTCTAATCAGCTTTATAATGACAAAGTTTAATGCTGAACTTGGTGAATAAAATGGCGCAATAATATAGTCTTATGGTTGCTAGCTTAATTCGAGTAATTTTTCCTTAAGTTTTTTGTGGGGGAATGCTCTTCAGTTTTGCTGAATTTTCCAATATCTAATTTCAATTTGTTCGACTTTAAGAAAATATTATTTTTTTTTGATATTTTTAATTTTGTGGATTTTAAAATTACAGAAAATTTTCCATCTGTAGAGGAATATCGGTTTTTTTTGGCCAAAACCGATATTTCTAAAAAAAAATAAATAAGCGCAATTTTATTTCGTGCTTGATTCCTTTAAATAAATATTTCATGATATTCTCATAAAATATTTATTACAAAAATTTTTATTAAAGAAAAATAATAATAAATATTTTATGAGAATATCATGAAATATTTATTTAAAGGAATCAAGCACGAAATAAAATTGCGCTTATATTAAGAAGATTCCGAATAATTATAAATTACTTAAAAAAATTAATTTAAAAAAAATTACTTAGACGATATTTTAAAAAATTCTACACCAACATTGCCATAAAATGGTGCAAAAAAAAAAATAAAATCGATATTTTACAAAAAATCTTAAATCAACCAAACAATTCATTCACAAGTTTTAAAAAAGCCATCTTTTAGAAAATAAATAAAATTAAAGAAAGCGTACAATTTTACTTTAAATTCAAATTATATTAAAACTAACTAAGATTTCTGTAAAATTCGAAGGTTAACCAAAACATATATTTAAAGAAAAGGCTACCGACGAATGCAGCGATCTAAAAAGTCTGCCACACGATCACGTTTTATTTAAAGAAAACAACCCTAAAATAAAAAAAATATTGTCCTTTTAAGTTTAAAAATTAAAATATATGTAAACTTAAGCCGAATTAAAATTATTAATTTGTCGTAACACAATATAGCCCAATTAATAAAATTGAAATTTTAAATATAAGTTACAATAACTACTCTAACTACTCCTGCAAAAGAAGGAGAAACTATTCAATTTCAATACAAATTTTTTAAAACTAAGAATATTTATTTAACTGGTTAAAAATAAAACTAATAATAATAATTATAACACTTTTTGGTTATGGTTATGTTTTTTTTTTTTTTTTTGTAATCAATTCTTTATTTATTTGATAATTATTTTACAATATATAATGCCTCTGCGTCTTAAAGACATTGTTGAAGCGTGTTGGAAAAAATTTACTACATAGCATTAGGTGTATTTACCACAAGAATAAATAATTAAGTTAAACAAAAAAAAGAATAAACAAAAAATTAACAAAATAATAAAAAATTAATATTTTTTAATAATGAGAAAAAATAAAATAAAATAACAAATTTTGTAATAGAAAAAAAAACTCAGAGCTTAATATAACGACGAGCTGAAATAGTTTCCTATTTTATTTTTTAATGATGAAAAAAAATAAAATAAAATAACAATTTGGTAATAGAAAAAAAAATTAGAGCTTAATATAACGACAAGCTGAAATAGTGTCCTATTTTAAACATTATAAAACATCTAAAATTAAGCAAAATAAAATTTAAAAAACTATTTTATCCCTCTTAATTTTAGTATTTTTTTTATTTTATAATTTTACTTATAACTTTTAGTGAATCAAAAAAATGAACTATTATACCATAAAACAAAAATTTTCAAATCCCATAACGAATGGCCTGTAAGACTCTGCAGAGCCCCATATAGATAGCTAATTAGTATAAAACACAAACGAATTCCTATGTTTTATTACTAATTGAAAAGAAATATCAGGTGTTTTTTATAAAGGTGTAGAATTTCAAGTTGAAAACACTTTTTTAATTAATTTTATCAGCTGTCAAGAGATTTGCGTTTAGTTTGGTTTGACATTTGGTTTGACAGACGCCTAAACAACGTTTTTAAATTGGGCCAAAAACAAAATTGCCCTTGATTCCAATTTTCATAAGCCAATTTTGTTTACCGAATCAGCTCACTTGTGTTTGAAAGCACATAAACACAAAGTATTCGAGATTGGAGTAATGATAATCGCCAAGTGTATGTTAATTCAGAAGAACTGCCTGTTTGGTGCGCTCTATAGGCTGGTGGAATTATTAGTCAGTACTTCTTTAAAAACGAAGCTGGTAACCGCTGTAGAGCTAGGATCACTCTCTGTTTAGTTCGTCAGTTGAATAACAATATTAGGTGGGGGAGATATATTCTCAGGAAGTCGGCGCAACATGTCATACACCTCCTGCCAGCATTGGAGTTTTAAAGAAAACGCTTGATAATCGCATAGTTCCAAGTTTGTCTTCAAGAACATGCAAATTAGCGCTTCTAGACTATTTTCCGTTGCGATATGTAAAGTCGCTAGTCTACGCAAAAAAAGCGCAAAAAATTTCAGCACTTATGGCCTATATACGGCCACTAATGTTGAGAAAATTAGTCGAAAAGCGAACCTGCAGGTTAGACTACGTGCACGGCAGCCATGTCGGTAATTAGGGCAGCCTTAATATTTAAAGTATAATAATGCAAGAAGATTATCTTTCGAGTAAAGTAAACTTGATGCCAATTTAAAAAGCTCCACTTCAAAATTTTATACCCCTATGAAAAACACAAAGTCTCGGTAAGTCCTTATAATAACAAACACAAAATTGTTTTATACTGTTAAACTTATTCTATTTTAAGTATTAAGTTATTATTACTATTTGTGTTTTTAATCCTTTATTTTCAGGTTTAAAGTATTTTTATATTTTCCACTCTTTTATATTTTGTACGAAGTGCCCCTTAGACTGATGTATCATTTAATGATGCTGAAACGTTCAAAGCGGAACAATGAACAGAAGCAACAAAGTGATGCTTTAAACAAAACGCTTAAAATAAAAGGATAAAAGAATAGAAAAAAAAACTCTAAATAGCAATTATTTATGGCTTAGTATTTTAGTACGCATTAAACCCGTTTGCCGCATTCCATTTGTAAAGTCAAGTGTTTTTATTTCAAGTTTGTTTTTCAAACTATTTAGCAAGTTGCTTGTTGTCTCTTCTATCTCATTTCAAGAAAAATTTACAATAGTTACAGAGACCTTCAAAAGGAATTAACTAAAGATGCCACTACAAAGTGTTGTTTGTGTTTTGTTTCATTTAAGATAAATACTTGTGAAAAGAAATAAGTAAGAGAAGGAATAATCCTTCGTTTTTCACTGATGTCCAGTTTACTAATTGAAAAGGAATTTTTGTAAATCTTTTTTTTTTTGCAAATGTTTTATCTGGTTTTATGGCTACAACATTGTTTAAGTTGTTTACTTGAAATTCTACATTAAATCTTATTAAAAAGATTTGAAGTAAAATTTAAATAGAGTTATTTATTTAAAAATGGGTTATTGCACATTAGGCATTTAAGTGAGAAATTTAATAAATTTGTTTCTTAAATTGTTAAGCGGGCTATTATCGCTATTAAGTTTTCTGATATGAAGATTTTAACAAGAAGTTTGTTTTCTAAAACAATATAAAACAAATAAAACAAACAATTTACATCAAGATAATTCAATTTTTTTTATTACGACGAGAAAAGTTCGGGAGTTATGAATGAAAAATGATATCTAGCAAACGTTCATCACGACTACGCTTACAGATGTGGATTCTTTCATCAAAGTTTTCATCCACTTTTTAGCGAAATGGTATTCCTGTTTCGTTAATCACTTCATAGATTTTGAGTTTCAAAGCTGAAATCGATTCGAATAGCTCCGCATAAACTCCGCCCTTGACATAGCCCTACAAAAAATACTTCACATGATTTGGCTGGCCACTAAACTGCTGACTATCGTGAAATTATGGGATTGGGAAATTTAGTTTGCAAAAATTGATCGTTTCATTGCCTATGTGACATGCGGCACCATCCTGTTGAAACAATATGTCAGTGATACCCACGTCGTCAATAATAGGCCAAAATTGAGTTGTTAGCATCTCGCGATAGCGTGACCCATTGACCGTTACCGCATCTTCAGTCTCATCTTGGCACCATACAGTGACAGAACTCCCAGTAATCACTCATGGATTCTCAGAAAACTAGACGCGGCAATTTTGCTTGTTCACATACCCTGGCAAGTGAATATGGGCTTTGTGTGAAAAAATTAATTTTGTGTGAAAGGTTTCTGGGCTTAAATTCCTGCAGCGGGTTTACAGAAAATATCACGAATTTTAGGATATGTAATTTAATTACCTTAACGCGATTTTCGTTCGAAATTGAATTCATTGTAACAATTGCCTATACATCTACTACGAATACGTCAAAAAAGTAAATATCAAAACCATCATGTTGCCGCAATTAAAAAATAAACTTCTTGTTGAAAACCCGATATTTTTTTTCATTAATATCATCTTTCAAATTGTATTCAGTGCATCTTGATGACTAGTTTCTACCACAACTCTATAAAGTGTATAAAATCAAGCAAATCATTTGTTGAATGCTTTTAAAATAGTTAAGCATTATAATATCCAGTTTTAATTCGTAACTAAATCAAATATCAAGTATACACCAAAATAAAATAAAAGGCAAATAATACATATAATTAAATAACACATGCACCCGTATGTAGTTGTACATATCCACAACATTTGTATTAGCTAAAGCTAACAAATCCAATGAGAAAAGTGAGAAAATTAAATTAAAATACGTTTTAAACGAAAAATATGAGGAAAAATTGCAAGTTGCTTTAAGCACAGCCATTTTGTGTATTTAACCACAAAAATACAAACATATTTAATAGTTGTCTGTAATATGGTGCAAATAATGTTGATGGTACTATGAAGTGTGAATGTGAAAAAATCCATTTTATGGTCATCTACAAGGTGGTCCAAAATTAAGTATGTTCGTAAATTGTATTTTATGTTGAGCGGCAAAATTATTCTTAAAGTGAGTGATGTATTGCTTATACTGTGCGCTTATTAAATAGAAGATTAGGCCGATATAAAGCATACACTGTCAGTACTAAATGCTGTACTACTGTAAGTTGTACTTACCTTGTAAACGCTGTACTACTGCAACAGCTCCTTAAATTGGCTGGCTAAATTAATAGCAGGCTGATAACAATCTTAAAGCAAAGATGATAAGGACCTAAAGTCTTTATCTTAAGGACCTAAAGTCTTTACTTTAAGACCTAAAGTCTTTATCTTAAATGACCTGGTTTCGTACTCAGCAATTTGCTATCTCAAACGCTTGCATGAAGATTAATTTTGCTTAAAAATCTCTGACTTATTATTAACGTATGTAGTATTCACTCTGCAGTTAAAGGCAAACGATCATCTATTATGTTACAACTTCTGAGTTTAAGCCTTACGAAAACTTTAACCGACGATTGGTTAAAAAATATTTGGTCGAAAAATATTTCTTTTTTTAAATAAATTTTTTCACATCTGAAGGCTGGAAGCATTGCATGTTATTGTTGAGAATCCCACGCATACACAGATAATGACAATTTACTCTAGATTTTATGGTGGCAGCCTCATGACCTCATTTTAAAATATTGCTGGAAACCGCACTTCCGTAATCAACTGACATTATAGTCATGATCACGAAGTTTCAATAACTTAAAGTAAACTGTCAGAGTGTTAGATAGTTAATCATATTGTGTCAAATAGTTCATGAAACAACCGATTTTTGGTGAACTTAGTTCGGTGATGATATATCAGCCTTCGAGCTACAATTTAACCTCTTTCGGATTTTTCTTTTTGTGTGACTTAAAAGACGTGTGATATAAAGATAATATAAATAATATAGAAAATATCTACTTCGTTAATACTAGTATTTTTGAAGACTTTCGTGTGATATAACCATAGCCACCAACAAACTCCTATGAAATTAGACTACTGTGAATCCAAATGCCATACTCACATTAATGAAATCGTATTCTATAAAATAATAAAGGAAATTAGGGGTAAGTATAAATTAAAGCATTAATGTTTTCATATAATATGAAATGCCTCACGTTGAGCTAAGCTTAACCAATTACTAATTTTGCTCACTAAGAAATTCTACTAAAATTTTGCACAGAAAATGTAATATTCTTATGGCATTAACTCCATGAGCAAAGAAGAAGAACTGTATTCAACTAATAAAGCAAAAATGGCCGAAAAAATTCCAAAATATATATAAATATACAAAACGTAGTAACTGCCGAGAAAACATTTTAATTCTTTATGTATTTAATTTACAAATTTTGAGCTATTCTGGCTCAACACATTTATGGCAATAAAAAAAAACTTTTCTACCCCAACGTCTCGTCACAAGGGTTTATTTATATTAAAATGAAACCTTATACTATTACAATTAACATTATATCAAAAACAAACCTGTATATAAATTATATAACTTAGTTTAACATTACATACCAACTATGACAGATATATCACACAGCATGCTTTCTAATTTTTAGACAACACTATTACAATTAAACTATTGAGAGCACTAACCTATCACAGCACTATAATTATTATTTATCTTGTTCTTGTCCTCTTTTAGGTTCACAGTATTCTTTATATTTTGCTGTATTCTAAGAGTTTCTATTGCATACCTTTTTCTTTCTTTTCGTTCCCCATCTAAAACTTTAACCGTCTCAAAGTCAGGCCTATGTCCTGTCTTTAATGTGTGTTGTGATAATGCTGTTGTTTCAATTTTTCTCGCAATATCATTTTTATGCTCACACATTCTTGTCTCCAATATTCGTCTTGTCTTGTATAATAAATTACAGTTTCTATGTCACTGCCTTCACATTTTATTTTATATATCACATTGCTTTTTTCCACTTTATCGTTTATGTTAGTAAATATTCTGTTTAATGTGGTATTTGATCTATAAGCAAATTGTATTTCGTCTTTACTCATTATCTAGCTCTTACTGTCAGTTAGGCCTGGTATAAATTTTGCACTGTAAAAAAATGTTCTGTGTTCATTATCCCTAATTATGTTGTTATTTAGAGGATAATTAAATCTTAATTTTATTTCAATTCCTTTAATCAAATTATTACTTAGTTTTATTGGAAATTTGTTTGATTTGTTGTGATATTATATATATTTTACGGGTAAAATTATTCGTCACTGATATTTAAGACCCTAAAGATGAAATTTTTGTATAGCGTTAAAATTCATTAGTTTCCAGATGCTATCTTTTTCTCATGCCAATCGAAAAATATTCTGTCATTTAGATGTTGAAGCGTTGTATCTAAATAAGACAATTTTCCATTTTTCTTCATCTCAATAGATGCCCCTGTAGGCTAGTAGGTAGTGTACTAGCTTGTCAGTATGGGGGTTGTGGGTTCGATTCCCAACGAAGACCTTGGTTTTTTTCACTACAAAAAAATTGGCTGTCGGTGGGGCTGCTCAGCGATGAAGGCAAAGTCACTGGTCGCTGTGCTGTCTTATATACGGCAGTTAATTTCCGACTATCCTTCTACTTTCACCACCTGTTTCATCTCTTCTCAATCCCTTTCCTAAAGAATGTAGCACGGTACTTGACTAAATAGGCATTGTTGCCTGAAGTGCTACTTCTCCTAAAAAAAATGTATTTTTAAGTGGTAACAATTAAGAGCTTTTAGAATTTCATCTTTATCGTCAAGTCTGATTGTGGCATTTTTAGCTGTCAATTCATTGAATGCTTCGTCCAGTGGGTTATCTAGTACTATAACAGCTATAGTGGGCGAAAGTGGATTTCCCATTGGCATGCCAAATGTTTTATTATAAACATTTTTATCTTACACAAAATAATTATTATCAGTGAAGCAAAATCCTAATGAACTTCGATCTTGATATTCTAAAGTACAAGTTGCAATTTTGTTCCATTTTCTCATTATGTCTTTGATAGCTATATGTACGGGACTGTTAGTAAAACGCGAAACCACGTCAAATAATATTAGAATCTCATTATCCTTTAGTTTCATTGTTTCCAGCTGTCCCTTATATTTCCCCAAGGGGGCATATAAATATGGTCTTTATAGAATTACACTATCTAGACACAGTGCAACTGGGGAAAAAGGGAGCCCAGTCCTCTGAAGACAGGCAGGGAGTCAACTGGAAGCTCCACTTATTTCCACGGGGATCAGTGACCCGCAGAGTTCATTATTTGTCTCTTTAGACATTTAATAGTTCTCTGGCTGATCATTTAGGTTGGCCCCTATATGGAAGTAACGTGGTGGTTGTGGTTTCGCGGCCCCATAACAGTATAATGGGTATTATGGTGGCCAGGATCATCTCACTGATAATGACACGCAAAGTGAATGATCCAGTCCAGTGAGCATACTAGAAATGTGTTCTGGACAGGAGTTGAAAGTCTCCAACTCTTTAGCAAGGTGTGATGATTTGCAGCGCTGCCCTGTAATCATTAAAGTTGCAACTAGGTGCTTCTGTTACTTAGAATTATGTCTTCAGCTTCCTAGGACGTATGTATGACGTTCCAAATTATACAATTGTGGTTTGTCCACCATTTGATTAAGGCTACATAGCCAGGTGCGGATTTAAAACGAATCACACTATCTGTCCCTTTTATTGTTTTGATTTTCTGATATTGTACTTATCAGATGTAATTTTTCAATTATTTGTCCAATGTATTTTGGCACGTTGTTGCAAGGCACATTCACCGAGGATAGAATTGGGTGAAGAGGAATACCTTCCTTATGAATCTTAGGAAGACCATAATTTCTAGGAGCTATCGCGGACGAGCGTAGTGAAGGATATTTTCGATATGATTGTCCTTATAAAGTTTAGAAACTATATTGTTATTTTCACTCTGTAATTCGTTTGTTGGATCAGTCCTTATTGTCCTGTATGTGCTTTAATCTTCTAAAAGTCTCATGAGTTTATCTTTATAATCTTTTCTCTCATTATCACCGTTTTATTTCCCTTATCCGATTGTAAAAGTATAATATTCTTGGATATGTGCTTAGATTTTCCGACGGGGCTAAAATTACTTTTATTTGGGTACGGTTTTCCGTCGACCCTCGTCAAATTTGGTTTGTGAACAAACCGGTTTCGGCTGTTTGCCATCTTCAGTGTTCTTTTCGTACTCGAGTAAAAGTATAATATTCTTATTAATCTTAAAAAATCTTTTCATCTTTTCATAAACTGCTTGTGTTGGGCCAGAATAGCTCAAAATTGGTGAGTTGAATAAATACAAAATACTAATTTGACCGAGATGAAAGAAAAGAGTTACCATTTCAAATCAGTTATATTTATTTAAAAGTTTTAATGAAAATATAAAAATATTTAAGAAATTTTACAAAAACGAATGTAAACCTGAATTTTCCATTAAAATTATCTTCATTTAAGAAACATTTTTGTATTCCATACGTCCCAGTAAATTAACTTCTATGGCATATTATTTTATAGAGAAAAAAATAATAATAGTAAAAATTTTTGTTATAAAACAAAATAAAAAACTTTTTATGTTTTTTTTTTATAAATTACTATTAAAAGAAAACTTTATTTTGTTATTTCGTGGTTTTTATTGAGGTAATAAATTTCGTTTTGAAATGGTATTTGTTTTTAAAGCATCGTAAATTAAAGAAAATAATGATGAACATTTTTTATCAAATAGCTCAAAGAAAAACATGATATAATATTAGCAAAATAGTAATATCATGTAAGTACAGATATATTACGCTTAATAGCATTACAAAGATTCAAAATTTTTTTTGTACAATGTGGCGGAAATATGAAATACAACTTACAAAATGACAATAAATCGTAAAAATTATCAGCTGAAAGCATCATAAATAAGGAATTATTTCTACTGTTACTTATTTCGTAGATGGCTTTTACAGGTTAAATGAACATCATGTTTTCAAAGCTGAGATAAATAGCAAAGAGAGAATAGAAAGATATGATAAATTTGTAGAAATGTATTGAGTTAAAGTTGCCCTCATTAACAATGATGTATAGGCGTGTTGTCATGTATTTGAAATGCGCAAAGTTACTGTTGTTATTTCGTTACTTGGAGAAAACTAAAAATAGAGAATTTATATTCATGATTTATTTGCTTCGTTTGATGGCTGCTGCTAATAGGAAAATGTTAATTATGAATAAATGGGGCACATAATGCTCTACAATTTTAAGACATTAAAGAGGGTTGTAAATATATACATTCCTCTAGTGTTTTACTTATTTATTAAGTAATAATTTACAGATTAATATTAAGCTTCGAAAAACTTCATATATTAAAAATATCAAGTTCTTAACAAGACTTTCAAGTTGTTGAGAAAAGTGCACCAAGAAGCGTTGCAGATTTGGCACATACAAATTTTACAAAAATTTTAACCATAAAAGCCTACAACTTTCTGACACCATAGTTAAGTGTTTTCATTATTTTAAGGAAATGTTAAATAAAAACCGAAATTTTCCAAAAAATCCGCTACGTTATGGAATATCAATATGAAATATTGGTATATAAGTTAATAATGACGATTAGGATAATATATAGAATAAATATTGCATATGGTTTATTTTATGAAGGTTAAACATCTATCATTATAATTCAATATTTAATAGGCGCCAACGAATAAGCACACATTTCCTTCAGTCGCTCAAATAATATCGATTTTTCTTGACTAAAAGAGTCGTTTTGGGGGGAAAGTTTTATAACCTTCTTGCTTTTGAAGACAACGACTGCTGAAAAATATCGATTGTTCGTGAAACTTACGGCCAACATGTGCCAAGTCAAAAGACTTGTAAACGATGGCTTGCGCAAATCAGATATGGTGATTTCGACACAAAAGGCAAGTAAAATCTTGGTCATCCAAAAAAGTTGAAAAAGTACAAATTAGAAGCAATACTCCACGATAATTTTACGTGCCGGCTGTGATCTTTGAAGTCATTTTTTCGTCATGTTGTTACGCAAAACGTCATGTGTAAAGCCCGGCCAACAGCCAATTCAACACCGAAACTAAATATCCATACCGCCAACGAAATGCTCTACTTTAGAAGGATGTTTTGTATTATGAGGTGTTGAAATCGTATCAGACGATCACAGGAGATCTGCTTGAAAAGAACAATCAATAAAAATCGATCAATATATTCTACCAGATACGAGGCCATAATTATCCATGATAACAATGTTCGGCCACATAATGAAACACCGATCAAAAACTATTTGGAAAACAGTGGATGGAAATTTTTAGCTCATCTGTCTTATATCCCAGACCTTGCTTCTTCTGACTACCATTTATTACTATCGATGATGTACGGCGTTACCGAAATACACTTCACTTTACTTCGGAAGAGGGCATCAGAAATTGGCTTGATTCATTCTTTACATCGAAACCGGAGCGGTATGCAAACAGAAAGTTGGAAAAAAGGTAATAACTAATGATATACAATATTGTGAATAATAAATAAACTCATTTTTTTATTGCAATAAATGCATTTTTTTATTTTATTCATAAAGATTTTTTAAGTTAATCTTAATAATCTTATAATTAATTTTTTATGTACAAGATCTTTATATAAAAAATTTTTAAGAAATTTTATTCATATCTTCAGAAACAGGCAATGAAAATGTGTAAAAGTTTCTTGTTTTGTTTTCAAACTATTCTTATTATATTCTCATTTCGATGCCACACAATGGTGTGATGAAATATTGAAAGTTAAAAAAAAAAATTTTTTTTTAATTTTTATAGCAATTTTAAATGAAAAAAAATTAATGCAATAAAATAAAGACGATTTTTTTTAAATTGATACGGAATTTATTTTATTCGAAAAATAATCCTCTCGCTTTATAATTTTAATATGAGAGTATAAAGAGAACACTGATGGCAAATAGCCGAAACCGGTTTGTTTATAAACCAACGACGAGGGTAAATGTAAAATCATACCCAAGTAAATATTAAATTGCTTCATATGACCCCCAAGGATTGAGCGAACATAGTCTAATCTGACATTTTTTAACATAATTGTCTGTGTATCGGGAATAACGCACCGAATGTTTGTAAACTTTGTATTACAATAAATTGATCTTCAAATGAAAATGAAATGAAAATGAATGTTGCCCTCCAAAAGATCAATTGTTTCAGGCTTATTGGCGAGGCAAATGACCACATATGGCCACAGCAAATAGGCTAGCGACGTTAAATCGCACGATTATGGCAGGCCACTTCTCAGATACGAAACGTGATACAATGTGGTTAGCAAACAACGCCTTCAATAAATCAACTCTGGAAAGAACTAAGCGATATATTACGTAGTGTTATTAAAACTACAGCTGCACATCCTGCACATAAGGGTTGTACAATTGATGATCGAAAAAGTCAGTAATCATAGGTAAGTTGCGATCACCATTGACTGTAACGTATTTACCAGTATCGTTTTTAATTAAGTACAGACCAATGTGACCATAAAGCACATAAAATAGTCAGTTTTTCTACATTGAACGGTATCCCAATATATACTTAAGAATTATCATCACTCCAGACACGGCGCTAAATAAAATTCTCGTGTGAATAAGAATCGGATTTTTCGAACAAAATCACGATTTTCAAAACAAACGTTTGCGCAATTTGAAGCGTAGTTCAGGCGTTAGTTTATTTAAAAACAACACAAACTAAACATAAGTCCCTAGACTGCTTATAAAAGAGCTGTAAGTTAAAAAGTGTTGCCAACCTAAAGTTTTAAACGTCTGTGAGAAATATTCTTTATAAAAACCTGGTTAAATTAGTTATTTAAAAATAACTGGTAACTTAAATCTTTATAGCCCGCACATACAGTTTAGTTACCAATGGCAGGACTAATGCAAAAGAATTAAACAAAATGTTTCCTTAAGGATTATCGTGTTTTTTGGATCTACTTTATTATGTTGTCTTTTTAGTTTCCTCTAAAAAAAAAATTCATACTAAAGCTAAATTTAAGTTTATTTGATTCCATTTTAAAATAGTTACCTGTTTTTGTACCACCCGCTACAGTTTATTTTCAAACTAAAACTCTCACGTTCAACACGAACCCACTAATAATTACCACAATTGCTTGCTACATGACATAAAAATTAACATTGTTAGCAAAGGGCAAATGTATGAGTGCATGTGTATATATATGTCAATGCGTTTTTGCACTCAATGTTTGTCTATGAAAATTGAATAAGTGTTTGTGGGTGTAAAATGTTGGTATTTGTGTAAATTTATATATGGTGTCGTATAGAGACATTAAAAGTTATATTGTATACTTGACTCTAGTATTCAGCGTGTCATGTATTAATTTCATTAAAATTGACTTTTTTTTATTAGCACTAACACTAGTACAATTACAGCTAACTTACAAACCTATACAAGATCATAAGACTAACAAAAGGCCATGTTTGCAATTGAAATTCATAGTGAATTTATATGAAAAACAACTACCAGAGACAAAACCAAATTGAATAAAAGTGAGTGCAATACACAACGACATAAACAACAGCAACATTAATGGTACACAACAAACAATGGAAACCAATTAGGTATATTTTCCTTGGTCCCTAAAAATACATGTGTAAATGAATGCGTTGGACTTTCGCTACTGAGTGTTTGTAGCCTGAAAGTATACTATAGTAAATTTTTCTTTTCCTTTCTTTATTTTTGTCACTGGATCTGTGGTATTGACTAAATTGAATTGAAATGGAAAAACCTCAAAAACAAAAAAAAATTGCCAAACCCCCAAAAAAAATTTTAATATACGAATTCAACCTTTCCTTTTAGAGCCGTAGTCCAAAAAAAAGATAATAAAAATTAAAAATAAAAGAGTATGGCCAGAACAGCACAAAATTGAAATTGAAAACTGTCAAATGAACCAAGCTCTGTGTTAAAATCATAACGAATTGCCAGTGTGTTGCTCTTTTTATCGTATTGTTTTTAGTATTTACTTGCATACACATATGAATGCATGTGATAACTTTTTATATTTATCCATATCCTTTGTCCACTTTTAACTTTAACATTTTTATCCAAGTACGTGAGCATTTTTTCATTTATTTTTCTTTTAACTTTCATGTGGTAGCAATGCAATTTATTGATATTTTTACACGTACAAAATGCATCATGTTGGAATTTAATTAAAAATATATTTAACGAAAGTTGTTTGCAAGTGGCCTTCATTATGTTGTACACTCTTTTTTTTTAATTAACAACTGTTTTCTGGAAAACGTAATCGAAACAAAAATTTCTTTAACAAATTAACAAAATTAATTATTATTGCGAACCTGGCTTCTATAACTGATGTTCCTCAAAATATTAAATTGTTTTAAGTACAACAGTTTTTTTTATGAAAATCATTTATGTTTTCATATTTTTTTAAATATAAAAAAATTTTTAAAAAGAATGCTTTTTTTACATTCTTCGTAAAGATGTTGTTTTCTTTAACAATCATTTCTGGAGTTCTCCAACTTTGAATAAGGCCACATTTTATTTAATTCTTGCAAAAAAAGGAAACTGACTTCAGTAACTGGGTAGAGAGAGGTTCGTTGATTACAATTTGTATAAATTTCAATTTTACCTCCCTAAAGACTTAAACTATATGGCCATAAAATGGGTGGACAAATTTGAGGTTAGGAAGTAAATTGGCTTAAAACACACTCTTATTTTACAACTTTAATTTTACTGCCACTAATATAAAGTAGAAATACGAGAATAATAATAAAGTATGACGCGGAATAAATATCCACCTGTAGCACATTGACAGGCATACGTTTTTTTCACAAAATTTTGATGCATGTTTTGTAACAAAGCTTTGCCTATCTTCTTAATGCATGGGAAATTCTCATGCAATAACTGAATTTTTTGGGTGGATGTCTGACTTATGTTTATCCAATTTTGGCCACAAACAATTTATTATTCTGGTTTGGCGCCAAGTTGTCATGGTGACAGCTTTTTGCTACCTATTTTCGGAAAATTATGGGACGATGATATCGCTTGATGACATACCGCACCATTTGTTCACGTTCTTTCGATATATTTGTTCTATGACGATTGTTTATAGACTGCTTGTGAGCTCGATGTGTGGCAATTTTTGTCGTTTACTTAACCGCCTAATTGAAGATGAACCATATTAAAAAAGATGATTTTGTTGAAAAATGAATTGTGTCCGTCTAATTTTTCAAACAGCGAATTCACAAGCGTTCCCCAAAACTAAACTCGCTTGACTTTAATTTAAGCAATTTTATTACGTGCTTGATTCCTTTAAATAAATATTTCATGATATTCTCACAAAATATTTATTACAAAAATTTTTATTAAAAAATAAACATCCTACGATATTCTCATAAATATTTTTTATTTTCTGGAATTTTTACATTACATATGAATGGTTTCCAATGGAAACCCTTATGTAGAAATGATTGAAAATAAACAATGTTTTTTGTTGTTTTGAAATGTTTTGTAGTGTTTGTATGGAAGTGTCTTTGAGTCTTGCTGTCTATGCTATGTTGATTTTATGAAAAATTCTCATAGAATCAGTTTGGCTTTGGATATAAGACTCTTAGGTTTTTCTATATAATATTGAGGTAAAATTCACTGATGAGCTATTTGAGCACTAGTCAAATTATAATATGGATGTGCTCTCCCCCATTACAATACATTGTAAATATTTTTATTTTAATTTTTATTTAAATAAATGTTTTATGAGAATATCATGAAATATTTATTTAAAGGAATCAAGCACGAAATAAAATTGCTTATATTAAAAATTATTCCGAATAATTATAAATAACTTGTTGACTTTAATTATTGAATGAGTTAAAAATTTAAAAGCTTGAGATCTTTATGCAAAATATTACGCAAAGTTATGATCAATTTTTGCGAACGTCTACGATTTGATGTTACAGGCTCATTTACACCAATTTGTTGCACAGAGGCTACGCTTCGATTACTACGGCCGCAACGAGCATATTCTTTTGGTTTCTTGTCAGCAACAAGATCGTGAGCCTTAAATTGAGCATATAAATTAAGCACAGAGTTCTCAGAAGGAGCCTGGTGATGAAAAAAGTTGCTCGAATTTTACGGACTTTTGCAGGGAAATTTTCATTGTTTCGATAATAAATTTTTATAATTAAAATTAATTGCTCTCAACAAGGACTTCCTACTTTTTCCTTAATAAATGTTAAAGGATGGCAGCTCAATTCTAAACATTTAATTATTTGTCAGACAATTTACTTCCTAACCTCAAATATGGTCACCTTACAATTTCCAAATTTACTCCGGTATTATACCAGAAGAATAGAAGTGTGCATTCTCTTAAATTACCAAATGTTTGACAATAAAAAGTCAAAAGAGAGAATAATATAACTCAAAATATATTAGCTATTGGAAAGCCCTTTTAATTTGTGCTACACTAAAAAATAAATATCATATTCTATTAAATTATTTATTATTTAAAAAATATTTTTCACTACTGCTCATATATTTAGCTCATCTCATGCTATCAATATGGCTTGATATATAAGACACTTGAATTTTACTTACAAAATTTGGGGTAAAATCCACTAATGTATGCTTTCTTCCACAGCAATAAATTTAAAATATTTTTAATAAATATTGTTAAAAGGAGTCTATCGTAAATTTAATTGAAACACAAATTTTCCATTTAAGAAAAAATACAAAAAAATAAAATCCAGACGGACTCATGATTTCTACTTTTTTGTAGTCGTATAATAAGTCTGCTATTTTATACTTAATATTTTTAACATAAATAATTATCAACATCATTTAAAGGCTTACTCTTGCTTCATTTGTTTAAATATATTAATTAATTTAAACTCCTTAAAATAATTGCAAAATTAATGGCATAGTAATTTTTGCAGAAACTGTTGACTTACAAATAAATTCTCTGCCAAGAAAATTTAAAAACTAAATAATTGAAAAATAACTAGAACGGAAACAACTTGGTTGTAGTTACAAAAAACACAAAAAAAAAATGAAAATAAAAAAAGAAACCTTAAATAACCACAACCGCTAGAAAATTTCTTTGCAGTTTGTTGGTGTGTATATTTAATATTTATTTTTTGCCTATTTCATGTCGTTTGTGCAATTTACTTCATTTGTATGCTGGCTGCACTCAAATCTTATTTAAATTGAAATTATTAATTAGTGCCACAGCAGCCTGATGGCAAGAGCCAATTGTTTTTAGTCTTTCATTTTCTTATTTTGCTCTCAACAATTTAATGTTGCCATTTCTTTCTACTTTAAAATAATACCACAAAAGGCAGGCAAAGCATAAATGAAACCAACCAAGAACAATCAGTTAATTTACGATCTGTACCGGCAACAGCAAACATTAAAAGCAACTTGTAAAATTGGGTGCTTTTTATAGTGGTGTAGACCTTAGGAGTGCGACAGTTATTTAACTTGCCGCCATTTTTTCAGCTATCAAGGGATTTATATTTAGTTTGCTTTGGCATTTTGATTAATGAAATTATAAAACTGACGCCTGAAAAATGCGTCCAAACTGTTGATTGCCATTGATCACGATTTTCATAAATGAATATTGTTTAGCGACAAACAAAACTGCCATATTTAGAGTGATGATAATCCTCAACTGACTTCTTGGTATACTTTATGGGCTGGTAGATTTATTGCTCCGTAGTTCTTTCAAAATGCTCTGTTCAGAGCATCACTATCAATGATGAATGTTAAAAGCCACGATTACTAATTTTTACGAACACCAATTGAACAATCATGTTGTATAGAATGAGAATGGTTTCGGCAAAACAGTGCAACATGTCAAAAAAGTTCCAGTGAAATCCCTGTTTTTGTTGCAGATTCGCCATTTCATAGAAACTTAAAGTAATATATCTGCAAAACTTAAACACCCTATAAGAAAAATATTAAATGAACAAAAAGCTTCGACATAAATCTCTGCAATCACTCTACAAATTTCATTTTTGTCTTTTCAAACCACCTGTTACAAATGGCTTTAAATTAAAAACTAATTGTTTTTCAAATTTTAACAGGACCAACGGTCAGATGTCTGTTCATAAAATACGCTTTCATGGAAAAAAATTATATTTTCTGTTTTTTAGGTTTCTTTTATAAAGGGTGTTTTCAGTTGTAGAGGTAATAGAGCATCAAGTTCACAACATGTTTAATTGGTGACCATTTTATCAAGTCATATGTGACTCATGTTTTTTTTGGCTTGTCACCTCTGCATAACTAAATCTTTCATGCCAATATAGCAACTAATTCTGATATACGGCCACAAATTGAAAAAATCATCTAAAATCGTACCTCCAGAGTAGACTTTATCCAAGCCAATCGTGACGGCTATGTGCCAGAAATCATATTTAAAATCTAAGAATATCAAGTAATCAAAATTTGTCTTTTTTTATACCATTACAAAGGTATATACCCCTGTAAAAGATACCCTTTAAAAACGATTTTTTTTATAATGTATGAGGGCACTCCCTCATCTTTATGAAAATAAAACGTTCATAAGAAAAAAAAAAACAAAAATAACATCACTGCTTAGAGGTTTTAAAATATCAAGGCTATAAAAAAACTATTCAGGATTACAACGTAAAACAGTTATACCAACAAATAGATAAAATTGGACTACAGCCGTAGTTGTATAACAATACTTCTGCAATACTACTACAAAATATTTTGTGTCATCATTGTGCGACATGTAAAATAAAATTAATGAAAAAAGCGAAGCAACCAACTGGCCACAAAACAAATGTTGTTTAGTTTTAGAATTATATTTGTTTGACGTTGTATGTTTATATATTTTAATACCACAATAATAACTGCATAAATTTTTAGTAGGATTATGCCATGTTAGCTAGAAATTTCTAGGTTTTTTGCAAAGAACATTTTTTTTTTGTAATTTCTTCGTTAATTGCGCTAGGTTCTTTACAACGCGACAATATGATGGTTACTGTATTTGTGTATAACGATTTTTTAAGTTTTGTTGTGTTTCTGCTTTGTTGGTTGTTTGTAATTCTTATTTAATCAATTTGGAGTGAGATATAAGACTTTTGAGTTTTCTATACAAAATTTGGGTTAAATTCCCTCATGATCTGTGTAATTAGTAGTGGTCATATGTATATGTTTTTCCCACTATAATAAATTTCAATTTTTAAATAATAAAAGAATCTAGCATAATTAACTTGATTGGATAACCTTAAAAATTATTCCAAAAAGTCATTTTCTTATTTTTAATTTTTTCTTGTATTAAATAAAAAACAATTTAATTGCAACGATATGTTGTATTATTTTATTTAATCGTATATATCAACTGTACTGTTACGAAGATGTTTTGTTTGATTTAAAAGAATATTGTTATCAGTATAATAGTAAACGAAATGACCTATTGTGTCTTTTATAAACTGGATAGTTTTCTATGAATTTTCATGCACATAAAACAACAACAAAGTGCTTGTTATAAATTCCAGGAAAGAAGATAAACAGCAGAAAACAAAAACAACTAAAACAGAACAAAGATAAGCACGCAGCCAAACAGGCGCGTTCGTTTAATGATGATATTGAAAATAATATGCCATAAAGTCAAAATGTAACATTTTTTTATTTTTGCTTTAAACAGATACATAAACACTGCTTGCTGGCAATAAAGTTGAATTCAAGTTGAAACGTCGTTGAGTAAAAACATAAAATAAAAAAGCAGCTTTTAGGCGTTAAGTAGTAATATTACCATCGTGTTTATTTTGTGTGTAATGAAAGTAAATAAATTAATTTAAAACAAAATATTTATTAAAAGGAATAATAGTATTCGATATGTGCTTGGATTTTCCGACGGGGTTAAAATTACTTTTATTTGGGTACGGTTTTCCGTCGACCCTCGTCAAATTTGGTTTGTGAACAAACCGGTTTCGGCTGTTTGCCATCTTCAGTGTTCTTTTCGTACTAGTTTTGTTCTATTGTCAGTTGTGTATATATAGTTCGTGTCTCCCTTCGTGTTATTGCGTTCGTCCCTTTTTGTCTTTTTTGCCTGCATCTCTGCCTAGGTTGTTTCTTGTCCTGAATGCGGTATTGATGTTGTGTTCTACAAAGAATTTCGCCAGTTTGTACGTTGATTTTCCCATATATGTTAATGTAGCCCATTTTTTCCTTTCATTCTCCTGTTCTTTGTTCGTTATAATTTGTTTCTTGATGTTACCTACGAGGCGCTTTTTGTTTTCTAATGTCACATAATAAAAAAAAAATCCAATAGGTTCACACATAAACAAAAACGGACAACAAGCATGATCGTAAAAGGATTTAGTTAGAAAAAAAAAGACGAATGAAAAAGGGAGCGAATTAGGTAAAAAGAGATAAACGAAAAAGGGGAGAGAGATACAGGCAAAAAAGACAGAAGGGGACGAACGCAATAAAACGAAGGGAGACACGAACTATATATACACAACTGACAATAGAACGCAACTAGTACGAAAAGAACACTGAAGATGGCAAACAGCCGAAACTTGTTTGTTCACAAACCAAATTTGACGAAGGTCGACGAAAAACCGTACCTAAATAAAAATAATAGTATTCTTTAATCTGCATAAGCATGAGAAGTTGAACACCAGGGAGTGAGTAAGTGCGTTTGTATTCTAGAATCCAAATAAAGTTTTAATATTCACACTAATATCTACACGATAAGTTTTTTGCATTTCACTTTTAAACTTTGGCGTCTATTGTACGGTAGTAGCAATCGCAGTTTTATAAAATCTAAATATTTTGTTTATTATATTAAAAACGACACACTTTAATGCGCAATTAATCTTTGAAACATTTTACGCCTTTATTGAAACATATCTGGTCGAAGGACGATATACAAAAATTTTGTTCGTTATCACCACCTCTTAATCTAGAAAAATTCAATAAAAACGTTCAACAAAAAAATTGTGAATGTGAAGGTGGTGTTATTAATTAAACTATTTTAATAAAATAACTAAATGATGAATTTTAATTAAATTTTAATTGGGTCGAAGTCCACATATATTTTAGTCTCTATATTTATTTAAAAAACAAGAAAGAAAAATTAGAAAAGAGAACAGAATGTACTCCAGCCTTGAGCCCACAAAAGCTTTAAATTATCTCTTTTACTATTTTCAACAATGAATAACAATAAAACAGTTATTATAAATCATGGGAATATAACACAAGTAAATAAAAACACCCTGGTAGTATGAATGCTATGGCTTAAAAAAAAGAAATAAATTATACGCTTATGCCTGACCCTGTCACATTTTTTGTTCAAAACAATTTTTCTTTTATTTACATTAATTAAAAAGCGTTTACATTTAAAATAACAAAAATAATTATTATCTCTTTCTAATTAATATTTGTTATGGCTTCTTTGTTTTTATTTGTATTCATTATAATCAAATGACAATTTGAATCTTTTTTTTCTTTATTTCTTAATTAAAACGACAAAGGCTTTTTTCAATTTAAAAATAATTTATACCTTTTGTAGTAGAGGTACCCTTATAAAAACGTTCTTTTGTTTATAAAAAGCAGGCGTCACTTCAATACAATTGAAATGCGTAACTGCTTGTAGGAGAATAGAAAATAAAAAGATAGAACAACAAAACCTTCATCTATTAATTCTTAGCAAAAGCTTTAGAACTTTTACAAGTTTGTAAAGGGTGCGCTAATAAATCGAACTTTATGATTTATAGTTTTTTAATTATAAGCATAATAAATAGTAATAATTTTCTATTCTCTATTTTGTGAATTTTATAATTTTCTTTTAAAAAAATTTATCATTTGAGCCAAGTAGAAAATTTAGCATCTGGTGACACTACTATGATACGCTATCGTTAATTGAATCGTTTAGAGCTTAATTTAGAGTCTTACACCTACAACGAACAAGTGGAACCTTCGATAGGTTTATGATCTCAAATTCACATCACACATTTTAAATAAATAGAATATTTATTGATTATTCTATTCGAGCTTCTAACATATAAAATTATTTGTTTTTATTTGGGTTCGAGGTCAATCCTTTCTGTTTTAATAAAAATCTCTTTTTGTTATATTTGACATTATTTTATTATTTCATATTTTGGACACCTTTTATGTCTTACATTGAATCATGCTATCCGCTTCCGCAGAAGGTGCAATGCCTACCAAAAACTTTTTTTTGTATTTTGAAAAAATATTGTGTTCTGAAAATTGTCTTCTGATTTAATTAGGTTTTTTTTTCTTATCAATAATTTTTTATAATAAAATATTTTAGAATATGCAAAATGTATGAATATACATTTTACAGCACTATAGCATTTTAACATAAATGCTGCTCAAAAGTATGGAAAAATATCGAAAAGCAAAAAGTAAACAACACCACAAGCTCGAATTTTTATTTCTATTAAAAGGCAATAATGCAACACAATTACACAACTTATTTGTTTTTTACCTAAAATCTCCGTAAATATGGTTTTTTTTATATCTCTTGATATAAAATTAAATTTTTTGTAAATATAATCTTATGGCATTTTAATTTAAATGTGGCGTTTTCCAACATTTGGGCCCATCTATCAGGAATAACATAGTAGATTTTAGCTTGCAATTTGTCAATCGTTTCAGGATTATTGGCGGAGACTAGCGACCAGATATTCTAACAGAAAATAGTCCAGCGTTGTTAAATATGACACTATACGTTTACCAAATTATTAGTTCAATAAATAAATTGCGTCATGACCTGTGTGGCATATTGCGCCGTCTTGTTGATGTCATTGCTATGGCTCGTCATAGTTACTTAATTGATAAACGAGAAAGTTAGTAATCATAATTTTACATCAGTTACCTTTAACTGTAACATACTGACGATCATCCTTTTTGAAAAAATTATGAACCAATGCCTCCACCAGCCCATAAGACACACAAACAGTCAGTAATCAGTCAGTGGACGTAACGGTCTCCTCAATGCACTTGATAATTATCATCACTACAAATACAGCAGTATTGCTTATTGACGGATCTCTTCAAACAAAAGTGAGTTTCATCGAAGCAACGAAATTCACTTATAAACATCGGGATCAATGCTAAACTAAACCAAACGTAAACCACTTAACAGCTGACAAAATGGCCAACAGTTAAAAGAGGATTGCCAACCTAAAATCTATACCTTTCTTTAATAATATCCCCTATAAGAATAGTAGAATTATACGTATATAAAATTGAAGCCATATACCTTATCAAACTCGCACTTAGTCCTTAAGAAATGCACGAACGCAACTTATTTGATTCTCTGGGAGGCTTGTAATGTCTTTCATTTAGCCGCCTTATTTTCGAGATTCAAGGCGATTAAATATCTTTTATTTTTTTGCCTTCATAACAACATTTATTTTTTCTTTCTGGGATTCAAATACATGACTCGCGAGCTAATCTTGTGTAGCAAACAACTACCTCTACCAAAATACAGCGAGGCCACTAAACATTACTTTGCTTACTTTTCTTTTGATTTATTGTGTATTATTTTTATTTTACTCCTTTGTTTGATGTTTTATTTTATTCTGCTATTCTATTCGCTTGATATTTATTGTATTTTCTTTTATTCATCCCTATTCTTCTCTTGACTAGACTTCTTCGCAAGTGGCGGAAGTTATAACTGCAATTTTATTTTTACATATTTTTCATCACATCACATTAGTAGCTGTACAGAACGTTTAGAACAAATGCAACAATCCCTTAAATGGCGCACAACTTTTGCAAATTTGTAATTTTTACAATTTTCTTAAAAAATTTAACCAAGAAAGTAATTTGTAAATAATTTTACTTTCTTATTAAATTTAAATATGAATTTAAGCCGTACTTAATTTATCCGTTTGATTATAATACACAGTATAATAGTTAAATTTATAATTAATAAATTTTTATGATACATACATACAGACATTATGTTTAAATAAGATCGATAGCAAATAACATTTAAATTATATTGATTTTTATTAATAGTTTTTTTTATAACTTCAATCCTCTTAAAAATTAAAATTTTGAACCTTCACTTTATAAGATTTATCTATATTGCCATTCATAAATTTAAAATCAAATTAAAATATTAAAATTAATTTCTTTTTTATAATGAGAATTCAAAAATGCATTCTTGCACACATGCATGTGTGGGTATTTGTATGTACGTCGGTTTGTTGGAGACATGAATGTAAGTATTTCTTTTATGTATGTACACAAGTGTAAGTTTGTATATGATTTTAAAAAAGTGAGTAAATACACTACTCCACATACATATCTGTGGGTAATAATCCAACAAAGCTATAAGAGTCTTTAATACTCTTTAAATTAAATTTATTATAAAACTAAATTTAATTTTTTATGCACTCTCTAGATATAAAGGGTTCTCCGATAAGTAAAAGTTGTGTATTAAGTATAAGTAATAATTTATATTCTTCCTTATATATGACAAGGGAAGTGGAACGAAATTAAATCAACTATCAAGTGAATTAAACTCATCAGTAAGTAACTAAAGTCTTAAATTATTAACGAAGAATATTATTAACATTTTATTTATTCTATCGTCTTTACACTTAATGTATAACAAAATTATCTATATTTATATTCTGGAGAATTAACTAATAAAAAGTTGTACAGCAAATATTATCACTCTCCTTGTTTAATAGAGACTTGTTTTCTTAAAACATAATCACATTTATAATGGAAAAGAATGGAAAAACCTTTTTAGCTTTAAAGAAACAGCCAACTCTCACTCTTAAATTGACTTAATTTCTGAAGCTGATAAAGATTCTAAGGTTACAAATTTCTTAATGAAACATGTTTTAAAGATTCATTTTGAACTTCAAATCTTTGACTTATTTTATGAGTTCCCGTTGAGGCTGCTTTCGTTGACAATATTTGACACCAGCAGGTCATTATTAATTATTTACACATTCTGTAGAGTAGAATCTTATATTAACGGTTGAAAGTCATCTTACAGTTAAGCAGCGGAAGAACCTGTCTAATAGTAAATTTTTTATTTGTAGCAAATCCCAGATATTAAATATCATTTGGAATTGGAATTTCACTTTCATCGACAAAAAGTCTGCTAAACTGAATTTGATGAATTATCAAATGGAACAATTATTATGGCTTGCTGTACTCTTTTAGCTTCCATTTAGTGTAGAATTTATATACGTGTAAAAGACCAGATTACATTATTTCAATGATTGCATTTTAAACTTTTCCTCTTGTAATTATAACAGTTCATCCTCACACAATGCTGCAGAGCGGCCCCCAAGAATTTTTATCTGAAATATATTTTATATAGTTTATTCCTTGAATAAATGTTTATTTTATTGAGTTCTTTTAATGAAAATTAATTATACACAACACTTTGGAGTTTTAAATTTAATTAAACGATTTATTTAAACAAGTTATTATATATATATATATAAATACACACTTGAATGCTTAAAAGCTGCTGCATTAACTTTTATGTTTTCACTCGAAAACCTTAACAATTAACGTAACACTTAACTGCTGTGTTTTCACTCGACAATGTTCACACTTGGTGTTACCCAATTGCTCAAGAAAGGCAACCCTTATATTCTGTATTGAGCTTTAATTCATCACATCAAATACACTTGACGTTATCATAATTCAGTGTAGATGCCTGATTTGCTGATTGTTAAACTTAGTTCATCGAATCTTAATGTAGTATGCTGCTATTGTTTTGTGTTCGTAAGATGTCTTAGACACTTCTTAATTCGTAAACAGATACAGTAAGTAGATCATTTCTATTTTATTTTATGGAGTTTTACTTTGGAATGTTGTTGTTGTTTTGAGTTTATAAGATTCCTTAGAAACTTCTTAACTTATAAGCAGCCACAATATGTAATTACATTTACTTTTTAGGTAATTTTTATTTTCTTTTATAATTTTAACCAAGCATTTTCGTAACAGTATATTTAATAAATATAATATGAGAGATAACAGTGACACTCGTGATCGTAAGCTGGGAAATTGATATTAAATATTTGTATTCAAAAAATTTTGAATGATTTTGTGTAGGTGGATAGTATAGCAGGACTTTTTGAGCATATAAATAAGAACATTGTACCAAATGGATTCAAATTCCAGACATATAATCCTAGTGCTCTTGCTATCGTTTCTATTACCAAGTATAAAATTTACAGGTGTTTTTACTTGATGGGTTGTAGGGTGTTCTTTACGAAAACAAAACTGTTCTTCTGGCAGAATATTATTAGCATCACTAAACTCATTCAGCCTCCTTAGATATAGTGTATCACAATAATTTAGCATACTAATAGGATGAGAATTGCTAGCTAATTTAGTATCCTTACCAGGCTTAACCTTTGCAGTTTTCAAGCGCGAATTAAATATGTCCATTATAATCTAATAAAGGATAGATGCAATCGTCATTTAGAAATAAAATGTATCGATCAAAGCATCAAAATGAACTAGTTTTTATAAATTTGTGGCGATCATCACTGACGCTGATTTCCTAGAAAACAGTAATAATAATTCCGATTCGAAAGCCATGCCAAACAGAAGGTTTTGTCAGTAGATATTTATATCTGCACTTTAAGTTTTAAACGTAATAATTCTCCAAAGAAAATTCGTTTGCATGCCAAAAGTAATTTTAAATTCATGATGTGGGTAATTTTGTGTGACTTGTTAAAAAAATTGGTAATTTTAAAACTAAATGAAAAGTAAATGTTAGCAAAACAACATGGTCCCCGTGGAATTCCCGTTAAATGCATAAAAGCACATAAGTGAGTGCATAAAAATGTGTATGAATAAATAGATTTTTATAACTCTCACAGGTATCTACAATGGAAATATTTTTCTTTTTTTCTAGCATGTTTCCTGTATTTTTACAAGAGTATGAATGCAATGAGTACGATTATGCAGCATCCTGTCATAAGTACGTATACCCTTCTCAATTGCATAATTTTGTTTGTTGTTTTTTTTACTCTGCGTAAGCATAAGCGCATGGATGTCAGTGAATGAGTTAGTGCGTTTGTACTCTAGAATTCATACGAAGTTGTACTGATATCTACACGCAAAGGTAAGTTTTTTGTATACCACTTGAAAACTTTAGCTTCTATTATGCGGCAATAGCAACTGCAGTTATTGTTAGTGTGTATTAAAAGCGTCATATAAGGATGAACTGGAAGCAGTGAATAGATATTTTTATGTTCATAAAGATACACTTTTTCGTTCTCTCATGGCAAATACTTAAAATAAAAGCTCTTTATTATTATTAAATCATAAAAATGTGGTATGTACAGTGGGATTAAAAATAGTAATTTTATTGTTATATAAGTTAAATAATAATTAAAGTTATTTTAAGTAAATATTCAATGGATTTTAGTTTTAAGACTAATTAGCAAAATTGACTATTATGAGGATAACTGCTTGTAATTATGAATGAATAAAGATAACTGCTTTTAATTATATTTTTCAAGTATAAATCTATTTATGTTAATTTTTTAAATTTTTATTAATTATCTACTAGTTAACAAACAAAAGAAGATTTATAAATTAGATTATTACAACATAAAATCATTGGACAAATAATTAATAATAAAAAACTATATAATATTGTTACGGATGTGTCTTATTCAGTTAAAAAAAAAATAATTAAGAAAAAAAGTAAACTACTGCGTAGCTTATATACACAAGACAACAACAACAACTATCTTAAAATAAATTCCAGGAAGAAACTTTATCAGCAGAAAAACAAAAACAAAAATTCATAGAGACATGCAGGCGCTTATACATTGAATGAATAATATAACAACAACAAAATGTGATACAAAGGAAGTAGAAGATTCTTAAATTTTCTAAACCTCTAGTTGACAAACATAAAAGGCAGCGTTTATAAAAGGTATAAACGTAAATATATAAATATATATAGAGTATCAAGAATTAAGATAAATTATAACAGAATAGATCGCAAAATTAAATTAAGTTTACAATTAAAAGCTCAAAGTAAAAATAGCTCGTTAATAAGGATTTAAGAGAAATTTATTGCAATTGAAGTAATAATAATTATAACAGTAACAAAACAAAACAAAATTAATTACAATAGTAGCATTGTACAAAGTAAGTAATAATCTAGATAGTTTCTCTCTGGTTCACCAAATCAATCCTACTGCCATTAATTTGCACATGTCAAAGGTCCAAATAGATTTCGAGAGGAGAATAAGTTCGACTTTGAAGCATTAGTATAGAAGCCATTTTCCTTGACCTTTGGTTGACCATTTTATATTTAAGTAATAGTTTATTGTTTTCACATGTCTGTAGAAATATTATTTTTATCGCTACAATTACAAACCTGCATATGTATGCTGTACATCATCAGCATACAAATGCATTTTACTGCTGAAAGCTTAATTAGGTAAGTCATTTATGTAAAGACAGAAAAGTATTGGCCACTATGGAATAGCCTTAGCTTGAAATAACAATGCCGTAACAATATACCCGATCCAAAATCTCTACTTAATTAGTTGAGGATTTTAAACAATAATGAAAATAACTTATCTCTCGCAAACTTGTGAGAGATGCAGAAAACGGCACAAGAATATTTCGAGTAACTATCAGCTTAACATCTATAACAGTAACTTCGAAATAAATCGAGCTTGAAAACATTATATAAAGAGAACAAAAATTTAAAACATTATCAGATCTTAAATATGTTAAACCCTGACGAATTTAGTTTTTAATAAACGCCTTTAAGGACTTCCTTTGACAAATACAAATTCATATAATCACAAAACATTGAAGTGGCTCCTATAAAAATCATAACTAACTGAAAAATTTAAGCCTTTAAAAATTTTTAATTTTTTTATTCGCTTTCTACAATATATTAAGTTTTCTTTAGTTATTACATAAAAAATTAAATTTTTTATATAAAAAAAAAACTTTATTTCAATAGCCCTTAAACTTAAAGATTGAGTACCATACTACTTTAGCATTCATTTCAATTTCATTTTTCTTACTATTAATTTAACTGCATATGGATTCGAATAACTTAGTACCCAACTCTCACTTTAGATATTAATGTTCTTTTCTTCCTTGAAATCCTTTCTTTTTTTCTCTGTTTTTACAGACACTTGTGAGATTTTTTAATAAAAATGCTGTAAAAATAATCATAAAAGCGGCAATGATTGTTTTGTATGACTCTGAAAAGAAATGTATTTTTAATTGCTGACTTTTAATGTTGTGTGTTCATGTGTTGAAATGTTGTTTTTGTTTTTTTCTGTTTTTTTTTTTTTGTATTTATGAAAAGAATCGTATGTCTGGTATGCAGTTGGTTAAAATTTCATACTTCAATGATTAACACTACAGAATGGCATTCAGAATTTTTATAGTATTTTTTTTTCTATTTTCTAGTTATGGACTGTTTTCAAAATGCTTAACATTGAAAAGCATTAACGTTTCAATGATTTTGCTGAGAAGAAAAATTTAACAAGATTTTAATTTAAATGATTTTTTTTACAATAGGATATAATTGCTGAAAAAAGAACAAAATAGAAGGATTGATTTTTATATGAAAGGCGTGCTTTAAATATGATTTCTTAATAATAATAAAAATAAATTGTTTTTATATTTCTAGTGCATCTTCGTACATAATTATTACACTTCATCAGTAAATAAAATTAAGAAATAAATTTAAAAAGAACAAACTCACATACAAATATCGAAATTTTATTAGTAAAAAAGAATTTTATTTAAAGAGAAACTTATCTAAAACAAAATTTAAGTGAAATTTCGATATTTCACTTCTAAATGGAAACTTAATTAAAAAAATCACCCTTCTTCCATTTGGCGACGGCAATATTGTCGTCGGTTTTGAGACAACGTCACTTTAACACAACATCAATACTAATTTTATATTCTCTATCAATCATGCGACGACGTTGCCAGTTTATCGATCATTTTAATAAAATATAACACGCATATCTAATATTTGAATCAGCTCATTTATTTGTGTACTGTTATTGATAAAATTGTTGTGAAGGGATATGAACTGTGTGAAAAAAAAATAAAATTTGTATTAAATTGAACTTAAATCAGAACAAATTAAAACCAAAATGTTCAGCACATTATTTTTTACCATTTTTTTTTTTACTTTAAATTTTAAGTCGTGCAGAAGCTGTAAAAAGAATTTTGTCAGACATGTACCTTTTCCCATCCATCACTCATTCTATTTGGTAGGCCAAGGGCGTTTAGAGCATTCGCAATACTTTTCCATTGTTTCTTAAAATTAAAAGGAACACTGCCTCTTTAAAATCTCCTGACAAGTGATGGATTTTTTCCAAATTCTTCCACTAAGTTTGCAAATTGGCGTTGGTAATTTTAATTTTTTCCATTTTCCATTTTATTTGCAATTTTTTATATTTTATTTTGTATTTTAAGTTTTTTTAATCTTTTTAAATTTTTGTTTATTTATTTGCAATTTTTTATATTTTAATTTGTATTTTAAGTTTTTTTAATCTTTTTAAATTTTTGTTTATAACAGCACGACACCAAAACCGCAGACGACAATATCAACGGCAATTTAAGGCAACATCAACCTCAAATTGTCTTACAGAATACCAAACATGTATCGCCAGTCATCGATAATAGACAGTATTGCCAACGAAAAGACGGATTTACAACAAACGATAAAAAACGACGTCGTCTTGTATTGCCGTTGTCAAACAGAATAAGCGTAAATAATTTACAGCGTACAGAAATGAAAGTGGATATATGACATGTATGCTGATGACGGAAATACGCTGCATTACATTATGTTAATGTTCTAATTTTCTGTGCAACATGTTTGCTAAAAATTTGTTTTTGTCCTAATAAAAATTGAAAAATTAAAATAAAAATTAACTTTAGCCGCGTTATTTAATTCATTTGAAGAAATACAGTCAGATTGATTACCAAGTTTTTGCCTACAAGTGTTAAAATCAAAAATTTCATTTGATGATATATAGCAACAAGTCTGCAATTTAAGCATATCACTATATGATTGACTAACCTAAGAGCATTCGTGGTCACATATCTGTATTTTTTGATGTTTTACGCTATATTCACTAATCTTTTTCAACAGTAAAAACCATCTCTATTAGGAAGCTTTTTTCCCTATAATTATAGTGAACATTTTATTACATGCACTGTGAAAATTTCTTTTAACAAAAAAAATTTTCATTTATGTTATATAGAATATACGTAAATTTACGGATACCCTTTAATTTTTTAACTTTATTATTGTTATTATAAAGGCTATAATAATGCAACTTCTATAAAAATATTTCTACATATCAAGGTCCCGGAGATACACACTTCTAACATATAGAGAGATGGATAGATAGAGAATAGAAAATAAGTGGGAAACAACCTTTAAAAATGAACAAAAATGTACCAAAAATTAAAGTATCACAAAAAAATTAACAATAATAGAAAATTTAGGAAAAATAAAATTTTTTTACAAATTAATATATAGTCAAATAGTGAAGATTTAAAAATAAAATGTATTAAGCAACACTTTTTTAGAGGACACAAATTTTGTTATGATGAAGATTTATTATTCGTATAAAATGGCATGAAAGGATTTTTAAATTATATATTTCTTGTGCTTACACACTCTGAAAGAAAAATATTATATGAACAAAATTTAATAGTTTTGAGATAAATCTATGACGAGGTTCTACGATGTTAATATTTTTAATTTTCTCTTCAAATCATACAGCTGTCTGTTAGCAATGGCAATCAAAGTCATTAATTGATGTTGAAAATTAAGCATGACCAACTGCCGCATGCCTATTAAGAGAAGTAATATTGTCATTTTAGTTACGAGGCTGCAAGTTCAAAAACTCATGTACATAATCACCAACTCTTGTATAAAAATTTCTATTTTTTCTTATATGTTCTTATTTATGTGTATATGTTTTCTATTGTAGAAATATAAAAATCTAAGTTGACAACAATTTTTTTATTTGGGGGCCATTTTTCCAGCCGTCACGTGATTTATATTTAGTTTGCTTTGGCATTTCAGCATAACCGACGCCTAAGCAACGATTTCAAATTAAACAAACAACATCATTGTGTTGATGCATATTGAGACACTATTTCATTTCTCAAAATACTGCTTTGTGAGCTTTATAGCCTGGTGGAATCAGCAATCCACATTTTTCTAAAAATAATCCTCGTTAGAACGTTACAGGCAACGGTGACACATACAAAACCATGGTTACTGACTTTTTCGTTTATTAGTTAAATAATCTTGATGTACAGTGCCTATAGTTTCAAAAAGATGGTGCAACAAGTCACACAGCTTGTGCTACAACTAAGTTATGGAAGAAAACGTTCGGATCCGTGAATTGGTCTGCAAAATCGTATGATTTCACGCCGCTAGACTATTTTCTGTTGGGAAATCTGAAGTCGTTAGTCTACATTGACAGGCCTTAAACCATTAACCATTTGAAGAACAATACTTACCGCGTCCATATGAGCATAAATGTGGAACAACATCATCTAAATTAGAATATATTCGAGCCAGCTGTAGCGTTCATATATAAATTATAATTTCAGAAGTATATTTCCTGAAAAGTAAATTTCATGTCCATTTTATAGTTATATACCTCTATGAAAAAGACCCTTTATAAATCAAATTTTCAAAAATGATCATAATTTATTTCAAACACTAAAACTTTATTAAAGACTTAATTTTCGAGAAAAATTTATGCATCAAGTTTAAATCGCAAAATTTAAAATTTCACAACGAATCACAAGTCATCATTTCACCGCTATTTTAAATGTATTTCACTAACAAATTAATATTTAGTTTTATTAAACATAAAATTCTCGAAAAAATTATTGAAAAATTATTATTATTTAATTAAATATTTAATTGACTTAATTTTCTAAAAATTTTGTTACAATTTTTTTACTTTCTTTTTACCAGTGGAAAGTCTTATAAAAAAATTAAAATAAGATAATGTTTTTTATATGGCTAATGTGTTTTGTATAAACGATTTTTGAATTTTATTGCCTTTTTACTGTGTTGAGTACAATTCTCATTTTATCAATCCGACTTGAGATATAAAATTGTTTTGTCTATACAAAAATTTTGAAAAATTCCCCAATGAGCTACATAAGCAGTAGCGAATAATAAAACTAAATAAAATAAAAAAACGGGAATAATATAAAATATTTATGCTATAAAAAATAGCACAATTAACGTAGATTAACTAATCAAAAGTTTAATTGATTATATTATAAATTATATATTAAATTATATTTCTGATTAAGTAAATAATTAAGTTAATTAAAACTTTAATAAAAATTTAATCTAAAAATTTATAAAACATTTAATAGGTGAAACAAATTATGCATAAATGACATTTTGCCTTTGTTAATATTCGTCTTTTACAGGTAGTAGGCCTATGTAGATAACAACATGTGTGCCATCATTTAGGTATTTTGAATTATTGACTGGAAAGCATTGTTAGCTGCGTTGAAGCGAAAAGTGTATTTTTATTTTTTATAATTATTTTATAATCTATTATAATAAATTCTATGAAAATAAAAATATTCAAGTTATTTTTTTACCTTTCACTCCCTTCGCTGCTCTAATGAAAATGTGTTTATACAAATTATACACTCTTAAATTAAATATTATCAAAAAATTTTTTTTAATCTCATCATTAAATTCAATGACAGTCACATTTTATTTTTAAAATTAGGATATTTATATTCTCTTCCATAAAACCTATTGAATAGATTATTGTTTAATATAAACCAATATTTCACCAAAAATTACAAAGATTTGTATAAATTAATAAGAAAAAGAAAAATGTTTCAAACATTTAAAGACCATTTTAAAAGTGGGAATAAAATACATAAAAAGCAAGAAAAACATGTTCAACAATTATAGCCAACGGCAGCATTTTATTTTTTGACGTTGATTTAGTAAAGACTATAAAAAGTTGAAATTTTTCTGCTTTTACAATCTTTATGCTTCTTTTTTCAATTTACGATATTATACTGTTGCAGAACGATTGTGTAAAGGACATGATGGCTGAAGTGGTAAATACAAACTTAATGATTGTCAACTAACGACACTTTGTTTAGCCACAAATTGTGCTGGTAGCAGGCACAGTTATACGCTTAAAATGATGGCTGTTCATCATTTTCTTATTCCAACTATGATGCCGTTGTCAGTTGGTAGAATAACAGCACAATGAAAATGAGAATAAGGCAATAGCAAAAGCTACTTGAGTAATTGTTTCGTAAATGTTGCATAATAAATCGTGTCAATGATGAAATTTGCTGAATACGCTTCATGACACTATTGAAAATAGCAAAATTAAAAGTTTTCAGTTAAAAATTACGAAAAAGAAATGAATAATATATTCATAAAAATCAAGAAATGGCGTTTAAAAATATTCTTGAAACTTCTGTTAAGCAAAGAAGAAATAAATTTTAAAAAATTTTTTAAGTTATTTATAATTATTCGGAATCATTTTTAATATAAGCAATTTTATTTCGTGCTTGATTCCTTTAAATAAATATTTTATGATATTCTCACAAAATATTTATTACAAAAATTTTTATTAAAAAATAAACATCTTTTGATATTCTCATAAAACATTTATTCAAATAAAAATTAAAATAAAAATATTTAAAATGTATTGTAATGGGGAAGAGCAAATCCATATTGCAATTTCACTATTGCTCAAGTAGCTCATCAGTGAACTTTACCCCGATATTGCATAGAAAAACCTGAGTCTTATATCCAAAAATTTTTTTAATATTTATAATGGGTGCTCCATATATACTACGACTGGTTAACCTGGTTATGGATTAAAAATTATATTCAGCAGACAGGCATGTTTAGCTAAATTGGTTTTATTTGTTAAGGATCCGGATTGCTGCGTACAGTGCGAATCCCATTTAAAATATATTCTAGCGACAACACTCAGCGCAATGAACCGTTTGGTAAAAATTTTAAGCTGCCTGGATCACAGAATCATACTTAAAAATAATTCGGAGCTCGCATTATGTATTGATGGACATCAATGATTTTTTTTTAGCAAATATAGATAAGTTTGTTTCAAGCAAGATGTGCGTGTATCAGAGCATTACTAATAGCCATACGGTAATTGTAACCACTAAATTGCTGAAAACAAAATTTTAAAAAATTTCGCGTTTCACACCTGTCAAGTGTTCTTCAAATTCGTGCGATTAGACAGACCGATTGCTTGCTGTAGAGATTTTTCATTAAAAAAGTTTTGAGGCAAAAAACGACAATAAGTTAGAGGCAACAATAGATAACAAAATAATTGTTAATACAAAATTTAAAAAACTTGGTATACATCTTCATTTCCTGTAGTTTAAGATGTGGCGAGATATTGAAAAAAAAAATTATAAAAATTTTTGGGCAAAGATTTTGAGCTTCAAAAAATTAAAAAGGTCAAAAGAAAATTTTTCTTTATTTGAAAATACCACTTAATGGTGTAGCCAATCAGTAAGAAGTAACAGTAAATAACAAAATAAATAATAATTTAAAATAAATATCTTTTTTCTTTTTTAAGATCTTTTATATATATTTTTTCTTCTCAATATTTCGCTTTCCTTTGGAAAGCTTTTATATTTTTGAAAACAAAAAATTATTAACAAATTGAAAAAAATGTTTGAAATGTTTTGAAACATTTTTTTCAATTTGTTAATAATTTTTTGTTTTCGAAAATATAAAATTTTTTCCTGAAGAAGCTTTCCAAAGGAAAGCGAAATATTGAGAAGAAAAAATATATAAAAAAGATCTTAAAAAGAAAGAAGATATTTATTAAAGATAAATAAAAAAAAATCGGTTAAAAAAACTATAAAAATAATTTAAAATTTAAAAAACTTGTTACACAACTTCAATTCCTGTTCTTGAAGATGCCACCTCATGATGTGGCGAAATATTGAAAATAAAAATAAAATTAATAAAAATTTTTACACAAAGATTTTATGCTTCAAAAAATTAATCGCACAAAAATTTTGAAAATAAAATTTTTGAAATTATAAAATTTTCCCTAATTTCTGAGCTCTAATTTTTAACCTACTTCCACTGATTGCCTAAAATGCACACAATGACGTATGTTACTTTTAAAGACTTACAGAAACTAACAATTGCTTATTTTTTTTTTACAAAAACAACAAACTCTCAACACCACTTGGAAATTATAAGACAAAGACCAAACAGCTAAAGAGAGCAAATGGCCATTCATTAGTATTCGTGTAACAAACCATTTTTATCCTGACACAAATGACAGCAGACAAGTCAATCCTTACTGCTAACAGCAACAACAACAACAACAAAATACATTACACAACAACAACACTAATAAATGTAACAGACAACTAAAAGCCGGAATACATTTGAAAAAAACTTTAGTTATGAAGCAATAACAGATCTTGTGTATCCTCTCTAAAAACAGTTCCATAATTTAGTGGATCTATTAGTAGTTTTAATTATTTGTATAAGAAAATTCTTTAAAAAAAATCGCTGATGTACTTTTGGTTGATTTGGCCGTGCTTGAAGCCATTCACGGATTCTTTCCTATAACGTGTTTATCAAATAACTAGTAAAATTGTTATTTGCTTTAAAAATAAACAATTGCCTTATCTAGAACATATGGCGTCTCAACACTATTCATCGCATTAACGGCCATATTAGTGTTAAGTAATATACAGTTAAGTGTATACAGTCTACTATTCTTCTAACTTAACCACTTTTCTTATCCCACCTCTTCCTGACGAAGGGGGTACATTCCTAAAAATAACAAATTGGCCTGAAATGCTACTTCTCCTAAAAAAAAATTCACTTTTCGAGCTGTTTCTCAGCAGGTTTCCAACAATAAACCTGCAAAAAATCTGTTATTTTTAGAAATGTACCTCGTTCTTCAGGAGAGAAATAGAGGAGGGATAAGAAAATTGGTTAAATTAGAAGAATAGTTAAACAGGTTAACTTTTTACTTAACACTAATATGCCCGTTAACGCAATGAATAGCGTTGAGTCGAAATGTGTTCTGGATTAGGTAATTTTTATGTTTTGAAGCAAATAACAAGGTTATCAAGTTCAGCAACAAAATTTTTTAACGTTGATATTTGCGAAATAATAGAGCTACTTAGATGCACAATCTTTGGTATTAAGATCGAAAATCATATTCTTGAAGCCTTTACAGCCCTTCAAGGATGGTGCTTTTCCACTATGAAAATTTAAATACACGTAAAAAAATATGACTTGGTAGCTGCTGGCATATGAACTCAAGTCAAAGGTAGTAGCCATGTAATCGCTTCATAAAAATGAGAGTGATTTGTGATCATTTTTGCCTTATATTTCTGTAGCATAAAGTATAGATCTTTGCAAGTTACACATGCGATATCTTCATGTTTTAAAATTTTTTAAACATTTTTTTTTTGTTTTTATTTCTTGATTTCAAAATTCACAGCACTCTTTTAAACATCTCTCTCTAGAATCCGCAATAAATATTCATTCATTCATTTGCTTTCGTTGACACCATGAAGAATACTTTACACTTTAAAATGCGACAGAAGCAACGGCAATCAAAATCATTTAAAAGCCACAATTGTGATGGTAACGAAGATGGTGGCAGCAATGCTGATACAACTGACTGTTATGGCGTTGTGATGGCGTTGATGATGAGAAATATGTATACATGTTATAATTCCCTGTCACTAAAGATATAAAGCAAACTATCAAATAAAAAGAGGAAAGTTTACAAAATGTGCAAATTGAGAAACATGTACAATGAAATTGCTTTCTATATTTGCCACACAAAAAACTGTTTAACGAACATTAAAATAACTCATGCAAAAAATTAAAAATAATAAGAAAGAAAAATTAATAAAAGGAAAGAAAAAATTAAAGAAATCGCAGAATAACAAATTGTTGGCAAACATTAATTGAAAGTAGATTGTGTTATTATAAGTGTTCGCTCACATCAGTCATAAATTGCTGTTTTTATTAAAATCAAATCAAAGAAAAGTTGAAAAATCTGTTTCTTTTCAAGAGAACAGTAATAACACAATTGGGGCGTACAAAATATTCTCACAATGAAAAAATAATACCAACATGTCGAAGGAATAAAATCACTCAACGCTGCTGTAAATGAAGTAGTACAAGAAGATCATAAAATATCGACTTGGCATCGATTGTAGCACCACCTTCTACTAGATGCTTTATATATTTGAGCTGCACCCACATAAGTTTCCCCGCTTCGGTTTAACGGCAACTGTTCTGCGATGTCTTTTGCTTTTGGTATAACTAGTAAATAGACCCTATAGATTCCAGAATAGTACTCCCTTTCGAGCATCAACATCATTTGACGGACTTTATTTCATTAAAAATGAAAGCGCAACTCGGTTTGTGAACGACAGAAATCATAACCATTTCACAGTCAGTCATTTTAGTTTATAAAATATAGATGACATTGACCAGGTTGAGATGAAATTTCTCACTCACAAATATTCAGTGCCATATGATAATGGTTACCAGCGATTTATTAAAAACAAAATTTAAATAAATGGACTTTTAATTGGCCTCGTGTAATTTGATAACCATCGATTATTTCCTCTCGGGTCACGTAAAGCTTTTACTGACAAATCAGCCACAATTGCTGCCTGGGGAGTCAAACTAGTCTGTGCTGTTAGTATTAGACAACCTCCACTGTTAAACAAATTAGACTATAATTCAATGTCCACAACGGTTGCGATGTCAATATGACAAAAACCATTTTTAATTATTTCGAAAATTTTTAAATAAAATTTGATTTTATGTATTACTTTCAAAAATTGAAATTCTATCGAGCTTAAAAATAACACTCGTTACCACAGATATTGTACAGATATTATTAATTTGAGCTTTACTTCTCTCAAGAAAGACTTTTTAATTTTTTCTCCTTATTTTATTATTTCTGCTGTGGCGGTTATAAAAGCAAAACTACTGTAAACATTTTAAGTATCCTCCAGTAATCGTTCACGAGGTAGAGGTGTGTAGCCAGCAAATGGACAGACATAGTAGTAATAATAAGGCCATACTTTGGAACGTTTTTATTTATTTTATATTGTAACCTCTAACCTGTTTGTCACTTAGTTTTCTGTCATTTCCAATGAAAAGAAAAGTATAAAACAAATTTTTAAACACTTTTTCCTCTACCATCCTTCCTCTTTATAGTGCAAATTATGTTATTAAGGTGTCGTAAATTTAGTTTGCATTTAAATTAAAAAGCAATAACTTTCCGAAAGCGATGTTTCCCTTATTTTTTACTTGACATAAAAATAATCGCATTAAATTAATGATCCGTCGCCAAGTCTCTCTCTTTCGTTGTTATCTTCATTTGCATTAGAAACTGTGTTTTATAATTTATTTTTTTTTACTATTTCTATACATTGGAATTGAATAACCTTTGAAAAGTTTTGCTAAACTCATTATTTTTATTATGGAACAACAAAATAAATATTTTAGACAAAAATGAAAATGCTATTTGGGATGTGAAAATAATTTTACTTATTATTATTTTCTTTAAACTTTTGTCTGTTAAACTTTTTGAATTCATTTGAATATCGTTTTTAAATTAAATGGCATTTCTTTTAATTTAATAATAAATAAAGTAAATGTTGTAGAAAGAAAATAGTTTTTTAATTTTTAGTTTTTTATTCGACAATTTCATTTTGACAGTTATTGTAGAAATCTACGTTGAGCAAAAAGCTCAAAATATAATTTTTCCTAAAAACTCTAACTTGTAAAAATCTAATACTGCGATGGCAATGACAAATTTGTCAGATCCACAAAGTCTCATTATTCAAACATCTGTTACTAAAAACTCATTCTCCGCCAATCCTATACCCTTTCGCTAATGCGGTTATATTTAATGGTCTTAAAAGATATTTTGCTTTTTACTACTTTACACTCACGCTTTACAATTTACTTTGTCTGAGTGCAAAGAAAAGAGGTCAGCCAAATCTTATGATATAACACCACTGGATTATTTTTTGTAGAGCTATTTTAACGACAAAGTTTGTTTGGAACAAATCGAATCGGTTTGAGTCATCTCAATCAACATTTATTGTCGTACTTTGTTTCAGAAAACAATCTTCTTGTTGCAAAACTCGTTATCAACACTTTATTAATTTTACTTTTAACTTAAGATAAATCTCTTTCATAATGCCTTTAAAGCTAAAAATTACAGAAGCCCTCAACCCTGCACAAAAAATCGCAATCGCATTTTTTTTATTTCATTAACTCAAACATTACATTTTCAATAACAACTTCAAATTCAAGCAAATCTTTCAAACATGTAACGCAATTTTCTCAATCAAATTAGTGTTATAAACCTGCATCAATTGTAAACTGCATTTTAGCAGTTTTATCTAATTTAGCTGCAGTTGCAATGTTTCACATATAAAATGTTGGCAATTTGTAAAACTATTAAGTTGAATCGTGCAATTGCATAAAGAAACCCTCTCAAATTTTATATTGTATAAAAAAAACTCTTATTTAATAACACATGTATGAATGCTCGGAGCCACAAATACTGAAACATGCATCAATAAGATGCATGCATGTGCATGTAACATTTAATTTCAATTCTTCATATAGTTGTGTGATATGATTGCGAAGGTAAACAATCAAAGAAAGTCTCAATTGTACTCCTTTTTATGAATGCACACAAATACACATACACGCACACGCACACACGCACACACATTAATGTACAAAAGTTTAAAACCTTCAACTCCATTAACATTCAAATACCACATGACAACATGTAACGACAGAAGTATAAACCACAACATGTCTACTACCTTTCCGCTAACAATTTCCGCTAAATTAAAGAATGTATCAAACAGACAACAATAACAACATATCGAAAATAAACAGCCAAAAGAACATTTTCTTTATAATAAAATTGAACTACGTCAACGATTTTCGTATCAGTGTTTTTTTTTTTTCGTTAAAATTGAAACCCTGATTGCTTTACGATGCCAACACACATTTTTCTCCATCATTATAATCGCTATGTCGTGTCTAAAAAGCATGTTTTGCGGGGAAGTCTTAAAAGATTTTCTTTCATTTAAAAAAACGATTGCTGAAAGTTATCGATTGCTGGTAAAAACTCACGATCAATGTCAACATGCATCAACTCAAAAAACAATGGTTTGCGCAATTCAGAAGTGGTGTTTTCGACATAAAAAATAAGGAGAGGCTCGATTAGCCGAAAAAGTTTGCAGATGAGGATTTGTAATCATTACCTGGTGAAGATTATTCTCAATAGCAACCAGAACTTGCATCATCATTGGGAGTCATATAACAAGCTATTTCCCTAAGTTTAAAACAGGGTTCAGAATTTTTCATTTATGAACATTCAAAAATCAACATTCATGATATTTTTCATAAATGAGAAATCTAAAATTTTATATTTATTTTTCACGCTCATAAATGAACAATGTGTGATTTGTTTTACATCTGCACCGACCGCGAGGTCATAATCAGATGGTAGTTAAACCACTTAGTTGATTGGACACCAACTACGCCCTAGAAGGCCTTCAGATACGTATATCCTCCAGTCACTTCTAGTAGCAATTTAGAAAGTCCGGAGTAGGCCGTGCCCTCACTCCTTGCTGAGGAGTTGGAGACTTTCCAACTCCTGGTCCAGAACGCATGAAGCTCTTATTTCTCAAGAACACGACAGCATTCATACTCACTGAACCTGAACCATTCATTGTGTTATTTTGAATGGTCCGACCCACAAACTCTCACGAGGGTCCGAAACCACAACCACCACGATACTCCCATATAGGGGCCAACCTCAATAACCAGTCAGAGCACATTTTTTGTCTAAAGAGAGCAAATATTGTACTCTGGGGCAACTGATTTCCCGTGGAAATATGTGGATTGTCCAGGTGACTCCTACTAGCCTTTGAGGGGCCTGGGCTCCCTTTTACCCCGCAAGACACAAATCTAAATGGAATAGTAGGTTCCAAAAAGACTATAATGTGCCCCCGGGGGGTCATAAATGAACAATAAAAAATGTTCTGCTTATGTTCATACATGAATGCGAACAACAAGAATTATTAGTCTTATTCATATGTGATAAATGATAAATTAGCTTCTTCTCATTAATGTTCTTTTTCATAAATGTACATGTTCATTTATGAACGTTGAAATTTTATAAAATTTTTCATATATGAACGTGAAAAATTTTCTACCTACGATCCCAGTTTACCGTAAAATGTAGTAAAAACACATGGGCACATATTAATTCAAAATACAATTTTGCAATATATTCTAAAAGAAATAAAAGAAAAACATTTTTTTTCTACATGCGCCGTCAATTGCACATTACCAAATATGTGCGTTTATGTACGCGAATGCTTTTTACGATCTTTTCATTTCTGAAAAATTTTCAAAATTGTAAATATTCAAAAATGAACACTTGTGTGTTTCTCATTTTGCACTTATGAATAGAAAGAAAAAAATAAATCATCCCATTCACAAATGAAAAAACACAAAATATTTTGTAGTCTCTCACACATGTATGAGAAGAAGCGGCTAAAAAATGAAATGTACATATTCACACATGTATGAACAGTGAGTGAATACTTTGCTACTCTGGTTTAAAAGCATTGAAATTCTTTCAAAAGCAAGGAAATTGGGTTTAAACGCTTCAAAAAGAAGGCAAGTTATTTCTGCATTGTATTGTTACTGGTGATGAAAAATGAATACACTGCGATAATTACAAGCCAAGTCAGCGCCGAAACCAAGATAATTCTCTACATTTGCTGGGATCAGAAGGATATTTTATATTATGAGCTACGTTTAAAAAGAGAAACCATCTACAAAGGATCATAATATTACATCAGACACGAAGACATGGCAACCCTCGGCCACATGTTGCAAAACCGATTATAATCTTTTTGGAAAACAGAATATGAGAAATTGGCTTTAACGCGGAATCCATATGATATCAGAAAGATGGAAATAAACAGCGGCTAACGGTAGACGATATTTTGAATAACATATCAACTCATTTCGTTATTATAATAACTGCAATTTTCAAGCAAAAAATGCGACATTATTAATTTCTTATTTTAATAGAAAAAGACAATGCAAAGTTTTAAGCAATAAATTATTCTATTTTAGATATAAAAATTTTTGATCAATATTATTTTAATATTTTTAAAGTTTAATTCTTAAGCGTAAATAAAAATATTTTTTGTTTCAATTCCACAGTACTTTCTTGTTGATGAATTTATAGCTGATGATGATAAAATCGACAAAATTGTTATTATCTTTAGTTTTTTCTATTATGGCGATAGCAACGATGAACAAATGAACAAACCAATGATTTTTAAGATTGTGCTGGAATATTAACAAACCAAAAGCATACGAAATTGTGTTATAGATTCGTTGGAATGATAGATGATTGAAATGAAAATCTAAAAATATTTCAGGTAATTTCTATGGAATTTAAAATTTTTTCTTACGTTATACTTATTAAAGAAAAACTTTGCATTACAATATTCATTTCATTCATTTCCTTAATCAAAATGTAAAAGAGAATTAGGGTGTCCTTTGCATTGTAGTTTGCATTCGAAAACAAACAAAAAATGAGAATCTGTTAGTGTTTATTAATTGATTCAATATTAAAATTCTAGCAAGAGATTTCAACTTATCGCTGATATAATTATGTCGCTGTTTTCTTAAAATATATTATTTTTATTATAACTTAACAACAGCTTTCAATTCCTTAACTTGCAATCAAATATTAATGAGTTTAATAGCGACTAGTTATTCGGCACAAAATAATATTTCACGAATTTTTGTTGCACCTTAAAAAATTAGATTTAAATTACAAATATATTGTATATTGTAATATTAAAAAAAAACAAAAAATTTAGACTAAGATTCAAATGTCTATTGTATTACGAAGAGAAAAGTTCGGCAATTATGAATAAAAAATTATGTCTGGCAAATGTCCACCACGACCACGCCGACAGTTGTCGATTCTCTCTTTTTGGCAAAATGGAGGTCTTATTTCATTAATCACACCACGGATTTTGAGTTTTACGGCTGAAACGATTCGATTGGCCTCACAAAAAAAGATCCAGTGGTATTAAATCACACGATCTCACTCGCTACTTACCTGGTGATTGTCATGAAATTATGCGATCGGAAAGTTTAGTTTGCAGTAAATTTAACGTTTCATTGTCTGTGCGACATGTGGCACCATCCTGTTGAAACCGCATGTCAGTGATATCCACCTCGTCAAAAATAAGTCAAAAATCGAATTGTTAGCAAAGAATTTGGCATAAGGATTTCACTATGAACTCTTACAAGATTCAATTGGTGTAGGAATTAATGTCGACCTACCACATCGCCGTAGATTCGTTCCATTCATTCAGGAACAACCGGCTGGTTTTTCTGAAAAATCATTTTTTCAGACAAAGTCCATTTTTACTTGTTAAGGCATATCAACATTTGGGTTTCTGAAAATTCTAGAGCGATTATTAAGCAGCCTTTGCATGCTCAACGTGTCACTGTATTGTGTGCTATGAGGTCTAGAAACGTTACTGGGCGGTTTTAATACGAAGATGAGGCTGGAAATACAGTAAGGGTCACGGATCACGCCTTCTTAAAATGCTAGCAACTCAATTCTGGCTTATTATTGACGACGTGGAAATTAGTGTCATGTGGTTTCAACTGACACATAGTCACACAGCTATTGAAAGGATAAATTTATTGCAAACCAAATTTCCCGATCGCAAAATTTCATGACAATCAGCAAGTAAGTGGCCAGCTAGTTCATGTGATTTAACACCACTGAACTACCTTTTTGTAGGGTTAAAGACAGGGTTTATACGGGGCCAATTGAATCGATTTCAGCCTGATGTGATTAACGAAATAGGACCGCCATTTTGCCAAAAAGTGATTAAAAACTTTGATGCAAGTGCAATTGTTTGCTAGATAACATTTTTCATTCATAATTGCCAAACTTAATCTATATTTTTGGTTTAGGTTATTTTGTTTTAGAAAACAAACTTCTTGTTGAAAACCCCTTTTTTACAAGGAATTAAATTTTGTAGAATCGTTTTATGTGAAGAAGGGGTAAATATAAAATAATTTTAAATTCTCTAAAATTGATTTACAGAATATCAAGACTTATAAAAAATTACTTCTTTTACCCTCAGAGCAATTTCAAGTATGCTGCTTTAACTTGTTATGTGGTATTGAATATTTATATTATTATTAAATTATATTAATCAAATTTATACAAATAAAAATTTCAAACTATGTTTCCAACATTTAAGTCATCAATCACAGTATCCTAATTTTTTAACTCTTCAGGATACCCTATTACAAATACACTTACACAAACACATACATATATTTTTTAAATTTTTTTTTAAATACATACGATTAACTTAACTCAGTTACGTGCATTATCATGTAGCACGTTTTAACAAACACATATAAACATGCACGTATACATTCATATTTCTGCAAAGAAAATATACGGATATGTTTGCTTAAAGCAATCATGTAAACTCATATCGACTTTTATTACATTTATTCCATTACAAAACGATAAATACACACTAACAGAGGCGCACATCCATCTTTCACATTCAGCCATCGATACACGCGGCTATGAATAATTTTACATTTTTTATTGGTTCAAATGTGCTTAATGACTATATATTTGACGAACAGTTTTTGATTATTATTATTGTTGCATTTGTTGTTACTATTTTGAATTGTCAATCGAAAATAAAAAACCAAAAGTTAATCAGAAATCTTATCTGCTTAAATAGAAGGAGTGCTTTTTTGTATATGTAAACGTAAATATATAAAAGTCTTAAAAAGTTTAAAACCCTTAATTTTTTCTTATTTCTTGTTTGGATAAAGGTAACAGTGGATTATATTAAATCATTTACTTTCCTGAAGTACAATTGCAAATTGAATTTTTGCTTAGGTTTAATTGAGGTTTTAAACCGCATATTTTAAATTATACACAATTACATTGAAAATTTTATAGTTAAATAAAAGTTTCGAAAGCTCTTCAATAAGTCCGCTACTTTTTGATTGACACACAGATTTCCTTTGAGTTCTTACACAACATTTCCGAAATTTTTTTAATCCTTTCGAAGGCTATGATTTGTCGAGTTCTTCCAAATAGACATTTGTTTTTTCTCGTTGCAGAAAAATGTCTTTTATCCTATCAATTTCCTTAAGTTTGAAAACAAGAAAAATTACTCAGAGCTAAATCTGGAAAATTGGGAGTAATTCGCAACCCAACTCATAGATTTTTGTCGTAAAAACTGCAAATGCCTACATCTTTGCATTGTCTTGGTGGAAAATAACCTTTTTCGGACAAATGCTGCAGTTTTTTCTATTTGTCATTAAATCGACCCAATAAGTTAATATAAGTTTCCTCTTACCAAATTAAGGTTTGATAACAGTGATATCTAAACATGCTGACTGCCCTCAGCAAAACAATAATGCTATTGTTCATTTTAAGATATGCTAAGTTCTCTTTATTTTTTTGCTTTCCCATAAGTATCGTTAAAAAATATTAAAAAGCACAATATACTATTCAGGAGAATATTACGTTTATACTTTTTTATTCAAATTCATCTTTATTAAATTAAATGCTATTTACATATTTATTTACAGTTTTGAGATATTATCTTAGATATTACAGCAAATTATGTTTTTAATCACAGATATTGAAAAGTTCAGTTATAAGTATTTATTCTTTTTAAAGGGAAAATAGGAAAACCTTCATATACCAAAAAAGAAACATGTTCAAATATAATTAGGAAATATATATGAATACAATTGTATTGTCTAATACAACAACACATTGCATACATATCATTTCCAATTTGGTGATTTTTGTTTTGAAATACCTTTACGCCGACTCTCTACATTCTCTTATCAGCTGATAAAAAGAATTTTCTATTTTCTCAAAATATTTAGTGTTGAGTCTCTTTATGAAGTCGTCAGTTCGTTCATATCCCGTTTGGTCGTGAAGAAGCTGCGTCGAGTGTCTCCAATGTTCGTTGTGTATAATCTTGAGGCATTTGTTTTGTATTATCTAAAGTTTCTTCAAATGAGTTTATGCTGCTGTATACAAAATGGAACATGCATATATTAAGGTTGGTCTTATCACGCTTTTAAAAATTAAATTTTTATTTTGAAGGCCAAGTGAAGAGCGTGTATTCAATTACGTTTATACTTCTAACTGAGATATCGAGACTTTTTCAATTAAATTTTACTTCAACAAGAATATGCTAGTAAAATACAATTTCGAAACAAAAACTGTTCTACTTTGCTAACACATCTAACAAATAGTCTGTTGTTTAGTTTTCTTTTCATAGCAAGCCTTAACTCATCAGTGCAGAATATTTTTAACAAATATACAACTGAATAAACAAAATAATCTTTCTCAAATAAACAGTATCGCTAGAAACAATCATGATAATAAAAAACCTATCAAATTCAAAATTATTCAAAAAAGCAATCAAAAACGGACACATCATAATTAACAGCTAAGTAAAGAAACTGCAAAAACTTTCGATTAAGAGTGTTACTGCAATCGCTGTTTTAAGCCAAAATAAAGATCCCTATATTAACTTAAAGAAAAGGATCACTAAAGTGAAAAAAATAAATTATTGAGTGGCAGCTTTTGTTTATCCCATGTTTCGTATAATTATTTTGAAAACGAAACAGTATCTAAAGGCAATATTAGCACAAACTAATGGACCACTAAACAGCTAACACAAGGTATGATCAAAAAACAACCGTTATTTTAAATTTTTTCAAAAAGATAACGAATTATTTTTTTCTCGATATTTCGCTTTCCTGTGGAAAGCTTCTTCAGGAAATTATTTTTTATATTTTTCAAAAACAAAAATTATAACAATATTTATTTTATAATTTAAAGGACCGTTTAAAAGATTAAGATTTAATAGAAATAAAAACAAAAAAGGTCGAATAAAACTGAAAATAATTTTTCCAAAAAGTATTTATTTCTTCAATAAATACTTCAAAGTTATCCCCCTCGGACACAATGCACTTATGCAAGCGTTTTTTTTTTATATCCTCGAAACACTTCTGAAACGAGCTTTTTGGTATCGATTTTTCTATTATCTTCTCAATTGTAGCAAAACGATTTCGTTTCATCGCTGTTTTCAGTTTTGGGAAAAGGAAAAAGTCAGCGTGGGCCTAGTCGGGTGAATACGGTGGTTGAGGTTTTGTTTTTGTCCAAAAACTCACTCACAAGCATCGATGTGTGAGCTGGTGCTCAATCATGCTGCAAAATCCATGATTGTTTTTTCCACAATTCTGTGCGTTTCTGACGAATTTCTTGGCCCAAATGGCGTATAGCTTTAAGGTAGTATTCCTTTTTGACTGTACGACCTTGTAGCAAGAATTGATGATGCACCACGCCATTACAATTGAAGAACACAGTGAGCAAAAGCTTCACATTTGACCGAACGTGAGGTGCCTTTATCGGTCTCGCTTCTTCTGGACGATTATATTGGAATGATTGGGCTTTGGTTTCAATGTGATAGCCATACACTCATTTTTTACCACCAGTTATGACTTTTTTGAGCAAATCAGAACCATTGTTTATGATATTCAATAGCTCCTGATCGATGTCCATACGAAGTTGTTTCTGCTCAAAATTTAGCAATTTTGGAACAATATTTGCTGCCGCACGTTTTATGCCTAAAACTTTCGTAAAAATTGCTTGGCATGAGCTAAACTATATGGCAACATCATCAGCAACGTCTCTAATAGTAATTCGACGATTATCCAAAATCATTTTCTTCACTGCTTCAAGGTTTTTATAGGTTACTGGCGTGCTCAGGCGACCAGGACAAGCATCGTCATTGACATCTTCTCGGCCTTCCGGTTATACCACAATTGAACTTGTGTTCTGCTCATAGTAGACTCGCGAAATGCCATAGTCAACATTTCAAATGTCCTTGCACATTTAATTTAATTTTTTACACAAAACTTAATACAGTTTCCTTGGATCCATTTTTTCGAATAGTAAAAAATCGAAGAGCACATCAAAACACGACTTACCTTTTCATCTGTCAAAAACAAACTAACAATCCAAACAATATATATAATAGACATATGTACTAATATAACAGAAAAAATAATGCGAAAATCTAAAACACACAAAATTTGAAAATAATTTAATTTTTTGATCATACCTCGTATAATAATCTTATAGCCAAAATAATATCCCCTTTTTAACACTATTTTCAGCTTAAATAACTTTGATAAATGAAATTTTAAATCACTGCATCCGTCATCAGTATTCTGGGTGGTGTACCAATTTAAAAAAAGAAAAGAAAACAGATGTCAATACTAGTCGCTATTAAATTGATGAGGCAAAATTCACATACCAGCTAAAGCTTTTTCTCTGCTTTCTAATGTGTATGTTAATTCCATTTAAATAGCTAAATAACAGTGTTTAAATAAATGATATTTTTTATAAACTTTTTTTATATAACTTTAAAAAGGATTAGGTGCCCCTGTAGGCTAGTAGGTAGTGTACTAGCTTGTAAATATGGGGGTTGTGGGTTCGATTCCCAACGAAGACCTTGGTTTTTTTCACTACAAAAGATAAAAATTGACTGTCGGTGGAGCTGCTCAGCGATGAAGGCATAGTCACTGGTCGCTGTTGCTGTCTTTATACGGCAGTTAATTTCCGACTATCCTTCTGCTTTCACCACCTATTTCATCTCTTCTCTATCCCTTTCCTAAAGAAGGTAGCACGGTACTTGACTAAATAGGCATTGTTGCCTGAAGTGCTACTTCTCTTTATAAAAAAAAAAAAAAAAAAAAAAAAAAAAAAAAAAAAAAAAAAACAAAGATGAACTTTATAAATCGCATGAAACTTACCTTATTCGACGTAGTCTAATCTGGAGCTCCAATTTTCGATTACTTTTTCCAACATTTGTGGATGGCAATAAAGCGGCGAATGTTCTTCTCTGAGTGGTCAATCATTTAATGCTTATCGACATAGAATAAAGACTTTACATAGAGAAAATAGTTTAACGGCGTTAAAAGGTACGTCTTGGAGGCCATTTATGGGTCTATTTAACGTGAAACAATGCGGTCATCAAACGCTTCCATCAATAAATCACTTGTGGCACGAGGTGAGCAACATGTAGGGCTAACCTGTTGAAACCACAGCTACTGCACATAATGGTTGTTCAATTGATGAATGAAAAAGTCAGTAATCACAGCTCTATAGCGGTTATTGATTGCAAAGTTCTGAACACAGTACAGAATGAAAAATTCCAAACAGCTCTTGAAGCTAGTTTTTCTAGATCTAACGGTATATCCCCATATAGTTGAGTTTTACCATCAGTCCAACTATGACAGAGTATAAAGAAAAAAGAACACTGAAGATGGCACATAGAGGAAAAAAAACTTGACGCGGTATGACGTAAAATCATAACCAAGTGTGACAGTTAAGCTTATTGATGTATCCACTCATATAAATGTGAGCCGCATCGCTTATCAAAATTGGCTCATGAAACTTGGCAACACTGGCAATCTTATGGCGTAGTATGCACAAATTGGAAGGGTTGTGCAGAGCTCAGTCCATTCATGTTGAAATAACAAAAATCAAACTAAACATAAATCACCTGACAGCTGACAAAATGACCGCCAATTAAAAATGTGTTGCCGTCTAAAATTTCTATACCTCTATTAAAAAAAAAATCCCGATATATTTTTTAACATTTTGTATTTAAACGGTTTAAAATTTAAACGCACATAACTTTTTCCCACGTATTACTTAAGGGCATCCAACGAGCTGTGGGAATAAAGCGCTATTTTTAAAAATTCTTCTGCAATACTTTTTTATTTTTCTTGCATGAATTTGCAAAACAAATTGCCTAAAGCACAACATTTATTACCTGCGAAAAATTTATACCAGAATATTAATACATATTTACTTATAATTGTGTGTGAGTTTAATATGTTTAGAGAAGGTAATAGATTTCATGATGTTGATACCGCTAATGACAACATATAAAATACGAAACCATATAACCATTCACTACAATAAGAGCTGCAAAGTCATACTATAAGCTTAGCGTTGGCTTTAACAGAAACTAGCAAAACAAATTATTAAAACTAAGCAAAACTTTACAGTCAGGCTTAAGTTCTTTTTGTATTTTTTTTTAATAAAGAACAAAATGAAATTTTTTTCAACATGAGTAATTTTCCTTATACGTTTCCAGTAACGATATAAACTTTTTCTTCAAATACCAAGAGTATTTATAACTTTTTGTATTTGCCATCATATTATTTTACATATTCTTCTTGTTTTCTACGCCATTGATAGCTGCGTGTTATAACTCACATTATCGTTATCTTGTATGTTTTATTTCAACATATTTTTTTCCTTTCTGCTTTTACATTTTTAACTTAGTTTTCAGTTAAAGTGAGAGCATTATAAATGTAAATATTTTGTTTAAAACGTGTTGAATGTTGTAAGAAAAATAAAAAAAAGAGAAAATTCATTAAAACTTAAATCTAAAATTTATGACTTATAAAATGAGTTCTTTTAAAATAAACACAACTATTAAACTACGTCGAGTAAATTGTTAATAATTACAGTGTTGATGTTATAAAATAAAAATAATAAGAAAAAGTATATAGAAGTGAAACGAAGCATGCAAAAACCGTGCATAAGACACTGGCGTATACGTAGTAGAATATCATTAAATATTAAGTATACGCTAAGCGTTAAGCTTTCTTTTGCATTAACCTAGATTTTTATATCTTTCTTATTTCATATTAAACACCTATGCAATAACACATGCAATGCAAAAAATATTTGGAATAATTTTTTAGTTAATATACGTTAATTGTGATGGATATGATTTCCCCGTACTAACAGATTTACATGTTTTGAACAAAATTATAGGGGAATATTATTACACAAAAATGTATGTTTTAAGGAATCTAGCACAATTATCGTAGTTGTAGTAAAATATCCATTTCTTCAACATACCAGTAGTAGTATTTAGTCTAATATCTGCTGGCCTTCTAAAATTATAGGCTACTAAAAAAGATGCCTTAAAGTTTTGTTCAGTTTTTTTGTTTTACCAAAATTAAACAAAATTTTGTAAGTTTTCTCTAAATATTTTGATGATTTTTATCTGATGAGGATACTTAATCTTAGAATTCGAAAAGAAATAATTTTATTCAGAAACAAAATTTGGAATTCGTTGTTGTCAACGCTAGATAGGGGCTCTCCCCCCTTCTGGAACTTGACAAAAATTCTAAGCAAGAGGGCTAATATTATTCCTATTTTAAAGAGCAATGGTTCCCGATACACAACCAATTGGGAAAAATGTGAAGTTTTGGCGCAAACATTTGCTTCCAATCATTCCAGTTCATGTCAACAGGGAGATCCAACTACTAATTCGTTAGTAAATGATACCCTGGAGTCGTATAGATCACTGAGAATTAATCCTCAAGGTGATTACAGAATAAATAGTTTACAGATTTCTGATATATTGAAAGCTTTAAAAAATAAGAAGGCACTTGGTGTAGACAGTATTATTAATAGATGTCTTAAGGCGGTTCCCCTAAAAGGCATTTCATTTTTGACCACTATTATTAACTCGTGCCTTTCGCTGTGTTATTTTCCTAAAAAGTTTAAGGAAGCTAAAGTTATGCCAATCAAAAAGCCTGGTAAGCAACCCGATTGTCCGTCTTCATACCGCCCTATCAGCTTATTGTCAAGTGTTAGTAAAGTTTTGGAAAAAGTAATTACAATTCAATTGACTAATTTTATGGAAGAAAAAAAATATTATTCCACGACATCAATTTGGATTCCGCAGAGAACATAGTACAGCCCACCCACTGATAAGAATTCGGGATTTAGTTAAAACAAACTTTACCTTCAAAAATCTACTGGCATGATACTTTTAGATGTCAAAGCCGCATTTGATTCAGTCTGGCACGATGGTCTGGTTTTCAAAATGATAAATTTGAATTTTCCAATTGCTCTGACAAAAATAATTGAAAGTTTTCTCACCGCTCGTTCCTCTAAAGTTCACATTGGTTCAAACCATTCTGAAAGCTATTCCATAGTGGCAGGTTGTCCCCAAGGTTCATGCCTATCACCTGTCCTTTACAATTTGTACACATCTGATTTTCCCCAAATTGATTGTTGCACTTTATCCATATTTGCAGACGATACAGCGATATTAAGTTCCGAATTCCGGGCTGGTGATATAATGTCTAACTTAGACATAGAGTTATCTGAGATTTTATTCTATTTCAGTAAATAGAAAATTGCTCTAAATTACGAAAAAACTCAAGCGATTTACTTCACTAGAAAACGTAAGAAATATTACACACCACAGACAAATATTACTATAAACAACAATTCTATTCAATGGGAACCGAAAGTTAAATACCTGGGAGTTATGTTTGATCCAAAAATGAAGTTCAAGGAGCATACACTTTATATGGTAGATAAAGTTAATATATTAACCCGTATCTTATACCCCTTTATAAATCGCAAATCCGGTCTAAGCATTGCTAATAAAAAACTCATTCTTAAGTCCATTTTTCATTCTGTAATATTCTATGCAGTTAAAAAAGACCGTTGAAAAGAATTACAGATACTTATTTAATTTTTCATACTTTATAGTCATAAATATCACACATGAGGGATACTGGGGAGAGGTATAATATCAGAAGTATATGTTTAATCATACCGTTCCCTGCATTAAGTGTTTATTCCATTCAACTTCGTTCATGTCTATTGACTTAAAAAATAAATTTGCAAAAAAAAATTAATAATAAACCGACAAGAATCGAAGCGGCATCTGTAACCCAATGACTGAAAAAAGCACCTTAACACAATTACTGATATATCGCGTGTTTTTATAGAAATATAGAATTTTCAGTTGGCAACTTAATTTAGCTGACTGTTGGCTGTTAAGTGAATTTTGCTTAGTTTGGCATTTCAATATGACTAGAGGAATGAACCCCAAAATAGCGTTATCTAATGCCGCTATCTTCTGGGGGAATATGTGAAGTCCGTAGTCTATGCCCGAAACAATTGATGATGAAATGGAAAATTTCATCGAAAATTTAACCTTCAGATTAGAATATATCCGAGCCCTCCGTGGCGGTATTAAGCTGAAAGTCATATTAAAACTATAATGCCAGAAGATTGTTCTTCAAATCAAGTAAATTTCATGTCAATTGAAAAAATTGTTCGATCAAAGTTGTACACCTCTATAAAAATTACCCTGTATAATAATAATCTACACAATTTCGAATTGTTGTTTAAGCGTCAGTCTATTCATGTTGAAATGCAAAGCCAAACAAAAATTTAATCATTTGACATAATAGCTGCTGACAAAATACCTGCCAGTTAAAAAAGTGTTGCCAACCTAAAGTTCTAAACCTTTTTAAAAACATACTGTGCCTTCATTTTTAACCATTTTTGTTAGAATTTTAATACAAAAGAAAAGTGCAATTTAAATAATTAAAGGTGAAATATTTTTTTCCTTCTATTGGTTTCAAGATTTATTTCGTTCACTTAAAAAGTCAATACTCATGTTTTTCCTTTAACCTTTTTTTTAAACTTATTACTATTTCTTATGACTTATGGTAGTTGATATTTTGCTATTTTGCTCATCATCAAATTTTGTCAGTTGTTTATTGTTGGTCATGCAATTTGACAGTTATTTATTTTTTAATTTATTTCCAATTACACTTTGACTTTATCTCAGTTTCCTTAAAATCACATGTTTATTCATTTATAATCGAACACTTTTCATATCACATTTAACTTTAACAAACTTACAATTTAGTTTGTAATTTTTTGTACTTATGCAAAGATAACACATAATTTTGTCAGGCTAGGGTTTGCAATAAAGCATGCAATAAAAAGGATTTTATTTTAAGGGGCCTTATATCTCATTTTATTTGAAAATCAGTGATTAATTCGGGTAACCTACTGAACATATTATTATTCATAATATAATATTATTCATTCTTCAATCCGCAAATAGATCTCATAACACATAATCTCTGGATGTTACCATAACGCCAACAGGGCGATAGATTTTAAAAGCTGAAGAAAATATTGCCGCTGGAAACAAAAGTATAGAGATAGATTAAAATTTATCTATAAATCATCTGTTGCAGGAATTGCGGTTCTCTCAGTTCACCATATCGCAGCCCATACAGGTGGTACAGAAATTAAAGCTACAAAAACATAATTTACATCTTTCTTACAACAAATAGAGTATAGATAAGATGCTCCGATGTTTAATAGCTAAATTGTTTTCCGCGATATGAGCTTAACTAATTTATTAACTGCAGTATATGAAGTGAAAAAAATCAAAACAGACTCTACAGGATACATTCCTGATGAATTCAGAAAACTCTACCTTTTAATGGGCTTCTCACAATAGTGGCATCATTTAACATTAAGTCTTTAAAAACAAACTCATAATATGGCTGGCGAAGATCATCATTACCACATCATGATGACTGCCTGCTTGTTTAAAAATGTGGATGACATTAATCTGGGTAAAATGCAGTTTCAACAGGATGTCATTACATATTATAAGGGGAGGGCGAACATATTCCTACTGAAAAAATTGATTAAGAGACATTGACCCTTTATTGGCTTCTTGAGATTTAATATCTGTAAATAATTGCGAATAGCACCACGTACAGTCACTGGTTTATACTAATAAACCAACAGCAATATGCAACTTGGAGACAAAATATTGTTCGTATTGTTTATGACATATGGCCAGCAAAGCTCGAAAAGTGACCCAAAAATGCACTATCATATTTCTATATATATGTTTCATCGGCCCTATATACGAAATTATTTGTAAATTTTTTAAAATAAAATTTTAATTATTTCTGCTATTTTCTACTATTTCAAGATAAAAATAAGAAATTAAAATCAATAAAAATTTCTTTAGAAATTGTAATTTCTTTAAACTTAGAAATATAAAAAAATAAAATATTTATTGAAGAGTTCTTCCCATTAAATTATAAAATACAAAGGCCTCCTAAAAATATTTTATTTTACCTCAATTTTCTATACAGCAACACATCTGCTGGATATTTTCGATTGACAGCCAAAGAATAAACATAAAATATCATTGCACAACATGTAAATAGTTGTGTGCATAAGGTAATACTTCATGTTCTGGCAAAGGGATAATAATGTACAAACACCTACATACCTCATCCAATATTTACTTAAATCTTTCTTTACAATCTGTATGTGTACATTACCTTGTCTTGCATGCATGTAGTTTACATAAGACATTTGATGCTAATTGGATTTTTGACATGTATGAGTTTGTGTCATTATGACAAATATTTAATTCAAGTCAAATCTTCATACTCAACTCAAGTGATCATTATTTTATACAGCACACAAGGAAACGAGATAGTTATTTATTTATGCATCTGTAGTTATGATAGTCAATGAATTTATAATATTTTTTTTACACTTTGAAATTAATCCAATGTTGACTATCGAAAGTATGCGCAGGATTAAATATTTTTTTTTTTATAAAATCTTATAAACTTTTCATTTTCATAATTTTAAATATTATTTATTATTCATATAATATTTATTATTCATAATATGCTTTACCTTAACACAGTTTATATTCTAAACTTAATTAAATATTTTCTTGCTTCCAAATGGAAATGCATAACGAAAAGTTATGTTTAATTATATCATAATCTTCTTCCGTTGGTTATCAAGTATAGAAAATAAGCTTAAAACAAGAGATTATATATACTTGTATATAACATCCTTCAAGTTGCATTAGATTTTCTGTATTTGCACGTGTTATAATACAGTGAAGCTAAATTATAAAATTAAGAAAAAATTAAATTTTTTTGTAGAAATTTACTGCAGCTTAGGAGTGCATCTTACTTAGCTGGAGGAGTTACACAAAAACAAAAATATTTCATATTTAATTTTTAAATTAAAAAAATGGAAAACATTTTATATTGGAAAAATATCTAACACAACCATAAAAAAGAGCTTCTGCATTATTAAATTAATCGTTTTCTTTTTTTTCGAATAAAAATTTAATTAATTATTTGATTAAAAATAAAAACAAAATTTTCTGGTTAAATAATTAATTAAACTAAGTGAATTGCGTTGAATTGAATCAAAGAAAAACTTCATAAAAATCAATAATTAACTAAATAATTGAATCTATACAATATTTAATTTAAAAATATATCCCAACTTTTCAAATCAAATAAACAATTCAATTCATTAAAAATTTAATTAAAATGTAATTTTAAAACAAGCCTGTAACAAGCTACAATTTTTTTTTTCTTTATGATAAGCAAAATTTAGCTATTTCTGAAATATTTAATTGGAAACAATGAATTATTTCCAAGTAAATAAAAAATTGTATAGAAATTTTAGCAAATCTATGTATGTATATAAAAATGAAATGGTTCACGTATGTAATGTAATGGCGTGAGAACGACTGTAGCGATTTGCATGATTTTTTTTATTCCATTCGAAATTTTCAGGAGATGATTTGTATGAAAACAAAATTATAATATTTTCCGGAAAACTTAGAAAATCCATTTATTAATTTACTTTTGTTGTTGAAAGCATAAATAAGTTATTCACGACTCAACATGTTCGTTCGAACTGGTTTGACGAAGCCATGTGTTTGTAAGTTTTACATTTTTCCTTTTAATTTTACTGCTTATACGAGTTTGTATACTAATGACTTTGCATACGTTCATTCTTAGCATACGCTAAAAAACGCATAGATCAAATGAAAAAAAAAACAAAACAAAAAGAAAATAAGAGACCAAATAAAATTCGGCTAAACCAAAAATTGTTCTAACATGTCAACAGTTATGTATGTATTTTTTATTTGAAGAATTTTTTTAACTCACTGGTATATATAGCTGCCAGATTTTTTTGAGATGATACCGTCACAATTTTGGGGAAAAAATTCTACACTTCACTTTAAAGTTAAAAAATAATTTTCTTTTCGATGAAATTTTAACGATACATACATATTGTTACGAATGTGTCTTGCTTAAGATTTAAAATAAAATAATTAAGCAATAAATCAAACTACTGGCTACAAACTGTGTAGAAGTTTATACACACACACACACAACTACAATTTGATATGCTGTTTACTAACTGCCTGGCATGCAAGAAGAAAAAATACATTTATGCTGTTTATCATCTAAACGCGCAAGACAAAAACTAATTTCACAACAACAAACATACAGGTGTTTACCATCTGCGTGGTTTTCTAAGAAACCCTTTTTTTTACAAAAGCAACAACAAATGTATTGAAATAAATCCCAAGCAGAAACCTTATCAGCATAAAAACAAAAACAAGTATACACACAGACATGCAGGCGCCTATGCATCGAATAAACAACCTACAACAACAAAATGCGATACAAAGAGAGTAGAAGATTCTTAAATCTTCTAGACTTTAAATGGACAAGTATAAATAGAGGAAGCGTCTGAGTGAATAATCAATCAGTGTCAAATTAAACCTCATCGAGTAAAGACGTGCATTTTAATTAAATTGTACAGTAGAGTTAACTTTATGTAGTTAAAGTATTATTATTATTTTTTTTTTTGCAATAAAGAACTCACAACTAAGCATTTATAAAAGGTATAAACGTAAAAATATGTATATCAATTTTATTTGGGTACGGTTTTCCGTCGACCCTCGTCAAATTTGGTTTGTGAACAAACCGGTTTCGGCTGTTTGCCATCTTCAGTGTTCTTTTCGTACGAAAAGAACACTGAAGACCCTCGTCAAACCAAATTTGACGAGGGTCGACGGAAAACCGTACCCAAATAAAATTGATTATAACCCCGTCGGAAAAGCCAAGCACATATCGAATATGTATATCCCTTATACGCTGAAAAATCCAATATCAAAATTCTGTTGACCTATAATTTTAAATAAAATAAAAAAAACAACTTCGAACGATTTTGTTAGCCGTCCACAACATTTCTTAAAATTTGAAGGACTATCTACATCTAGGTATATCTATCTATTCTATATATATATATATATATATATATATATATATATATATATATATATATACATATATATATAAAAAATGAAATGGTCCACGTATGTAATGACATCATGTGAGAACGCACAAATTAACAGAAAATATGCGAGTTGCAATTCAAAATGATACATCAGGTTATGTTTTTTCAAAGCAATTGTTGTTGTATAAATCGATTGATTCCATTACCGATTCTGGTAATATTGTTTACTACCCCGTAGAGTTCCTGAATTCATTGGACTTGCCGGGAATGCCACCACATAACTTGCAGCTTAAGGTTGAAGCGGTAATAGTCATGTTACGTAACCTGAATCAGCCAACACTATGAAAGGATACTCGATTGGTTATTAAAACCCTGATACCAAAAGCGATTGAAGCAATAATAATTATAGGAAAGTTTGTAGATGAAGAGCTGCATATTCCAAGTATACCTATTATACCAAGTGATTTACCATTTAAGTTTAAACGTGTCCAATTTCACGTTCGCTTTGCATTCGCAATGACGATTAATTGATACCAAGGACAATCACAAAAGGTGTGTGAGTTAAACCTGCAATCACAATGTTTTTTCCACGGGCAATTGTATGTTGCATGCTCGAGAGTTGGTACACCGACAGCACTGTTTATTTTCTCTCCCAACAGAAAAACAAAAAATATTGTTTACTATCAAGTTTTAAAATGAACTATATGCTTACGTTTTTGGTTTGTTTATTTTTCAATGAATTGCCTTAAGAACTATTTAAATAATGAATTGTGTCGTTTCTTCCTTGTACAAAATTGAAATTTTATTTTCTAACTTCATATGAAATATTAATCATTAATAAATAGCTTCCTAACGAAGCCGGGTCAGCTAGTATATTTATAATAGCAATTAACAAATTAATTGAACTTAAAGTTGACTCTAAACCAACGCTTGTAAAATTCATAATTTTTCAGTGTGCTGCATCTTTAAAAATCTGAAAATAAAAATTCTTTTATTAAATATTTGATTATTTCTAAATTTCATTATATAAAGTTCATCTGAACCAGCCTTCCTTCAAATACTTGGGTTTCATTGCACATACTTTCCAAAATGATAAAATAATACCAATGCCACCAACCATTATGAGTAGTAAAGACAATATCTCGGCTGTAAGTAAAAATGTGAGAGAAGATCCGAATTTACTGATTTTTTATCAATCACCATAATTGACAGTCTCTTCCTCCACTAGATAAAAAATATTACGCAAAGTTTTTGGCCTACATCCACAACAGCTGGTGAAGATATTCAGTAAATGAGAATATCTTATATTTTGTACTCCTTTCTTTCACCTATTAGACACTTGAGCAGTTTAAAATTAATCTAAAGTGTAGCGATGAGTCTTTTTTTGGCATACACAGTAAAAACAATCCACAACAGGCTCTACGCACCCCATTACATCTAAAAAAAATGCATCACTTGTGCACGTATCGTATCCATTAAAAAAACTGAGCTTCATTGCTTATAAAAATCGAGATCGATGGCAAACGAGTAATTGGCTAACGAGTAATTGTGTAAAAGTTTTTAATCACAAAAATAAAAAAAATTGCCTACAAATTTTATTTAAACTTCTTTATGAAATGAATAGGATATTGCCATGACGTGATTGATTCATCATTAAAAATTTATATTTAATTGATTTTAATATTAAATTTAGGAAAAAAAAATTGTGCTTGATTGTTTTTAATGCTTGGTAGCATCATTCAACCATATTTCTTCAAACATATGTCGTAATTCGTATTATGGACGATTTGTTACCCCTCAAGCATTTTATGTTGGGTTTCCTGGCCACTGATGTATACAGCAGGAATTGAAGACAATATGCTTCGTATTACTCATGACATGAACAGCAATCTCAAAGTCAGCGAAATTTGATGTTCAGAATGCGTCTTCTTAATAATAGCCACGTACATCATACTCCCAAAGTAGTTTTCATATGTTAATCCCACGTATTAGTATGTTAAAATTTTAGCTTTTTTATTTAATTTTATTATTATAAATTTTATAGAGCCAAAAAATGTTTTTAAATAGTTATTTCGAAAATAAATTTCTAAGCAATTACATAAAAATTTTAATTGTTTTAAAACTGAAATTTTATCAAATTTTTAATTGATTCGATTATTCATTTAATTAGTTTAATTGGTTTTATTAATTTTATTTATATAATTTTATATAATAATTATAGTTATTTGACCTTTTTAATATTTTTTAGTAGTTTATTATTAAGCACTAGGTCATTATTTAATAAATTTAATTTAATTTAAAAAATAATGACTTAGTGCTTAATATTAAACTACTATAATATATATTTGGCAATTTTTATTGCATTTCAATCGGAAAACAAATAAAACTCTTTTAATTAGAAACTAAAAGTTTCTGTAAAATTAACCCGAATTTCTAAATATTTAGTTTTAGACTCAGGGAAAAATATTTTATATAAATTTGTCAGAACAAAAAAGTGATATTAATAAGAATTTAAACATCATTTGAAGTAAAGTTATTTGACTAGGATGTTAAAAAAATTTTAAATAAAATATTTTATTCTATCCACTGTATATATATGAATATACTAAATAAAACTTTCTTTATAAAGTTTCTAAACAGAGTGATGAAAAAGGTATTTTTTCAAATATCTCAAGCAGCTAATAACATTTTAAATTAAAATTAAATATTTTGCGTTCAGTGATAAATATTTTTTTTTATAAAATATTCCTTATGATAAAAGCATTGAGATGTAGCTGAGTCCCCATATAAAATACATTCATATTTTGCGCCACTCTATATTAAATAACTTACGGGAGATAACTTTTAAAGTATTATTTTAATGATATTATCCATTTTAATACTCATTTAATTCTGCTAAAATAACAGCACCAAGGAGAAAAATAATCACAAATACGATAAACATTGTTGCCCAAGTTTCTTAATGTGCAACAATAAACTGCAATAAGAAAAAAGCACAAAAAAAGGTTTCGCATTATAAATAATTAGAAAAATGGAATTAAAGAAATTTCACTTAAATATGAAATAAAGAAATCCTTTAAAATAAAATAAAATAAAAATTAAGCTAAATAATATTAAAATAGTTCATTTAACAAAAAATAAACTTGATATAAATTGTAGCAAAATAATAGTAATTCTGGTTTTCGTCATGCCTTTTAAACTCTAGATATGTAATAAATGTAATTTATATTGAATTTGAAAACTTAATTATATAAACTCTTCTTGAGACGAGAATAGTTTTGGGAATTCTAATTTAATAATTCAAGATATAAATATTAAAAGAAAATATATTTTTAAAAACATTTAACAAGTAATTGTTTTATAAATTTTTCATGAAATCTATTATGTTAAAATATTTATTTAAATATATACAAAAATTTATACATATATCGGGTGTTCTTTGTAGAGCTATAGAATTTTTATTTAGCAACATTTTTTTTAACTAAAGACCATTTTGTTAGCTGTCAACGGATTTATATTTAGTTTGGTTTGAAATTTCAGCATGAGTAGACTAAAGCCTAAAAGGCGCTACTAAATTGTGCAAATCGTCCCCAAAAAAATATCATTGATGCCGTTTTTCATAAGCGAATTTTGTTTAGCGCCAAAGCTTATTTTTGTTTGAATAAAAAACTGTTAAATTTGATGATAGCACAGTATATTAATTTAGGACTCAATTCTTAGAATTGCTCTTGAAAGTGGGTCCGCAAATAAGAAATTCCATATCATTCGTGTTGTCAACTTGACTGCATCAATAACTTAATAACTATGCAAGAAATTGATGATTATTATTTAGGTTGTGTTCATAGCGTCCCTAGAATTGTCAAATAGGATTAAAAAATTTGTTTACTGCATCCATGATGCTAAAATTATATTTAACGCATTTCCATCTTCATATCTTTTGACATAACTATCTCTTGAATTGAATGAACAAGGAAAGAGGTTCCACCCAGCAACCAATGTAATGGAAAAGACCTTCAAAGGAAAAAAAATTGAGATATTGCCTGTGGCGGTTTGTTGGTGAAGTTCCTATATTACGCGGTCTGAAGATGAAAGCATCGAAGATAAAGATGATACTGAAACTAGTGGACACACTGAAGAAAACTTGCATACTATGTCTAACTTGGATAATGATGCATTGCATACATTGATTTATATTAATGTTTTATAACAGCCTACCAAAAAAATATGGCCATCAGAACTATAAGGCCAACTTTAACGAGGACGGAAAGTATCGGAAATTTTGTTTCCATGCATAGATAACAAATAAAAAACCTCATATTTTCTATGTACGAAAATTTAACTCATATTGAATGGGAATTTTAATTATTATGCAAAATAAATTTATTAAAGGAAAAAAGAATATTTAGAGATTTGTAATCCAGTTAACAAAACAGTTGAAAAATAGACATTTTTTTAGGTTTTCAACGCACTTGATGCACTTATTTTGGGTAGGTGTGTTGCACTTCTCTTTGCCCTATTCAATATCTACAGCTTTCTTACAAACACAAAAGCGATATTCGGTAGGGATAAAACGACATATAACCGTGTTAAAATATATAAAAGTGATAAAAATCCAATTTGTGCAAACAAATTTACATGGTCATTAAACGTAGTACCTTTTTTGGGGGCTATTTTCACATGTAAGTCTCAGAACTGAATCCCAAAATCATGCTGGACTGTTAAACACTCAAGTGTATTTTGAAGCATCAATACTTTCACAAAAACTGTTAAATAATTGCTACGAAATTCTTTAAGAACGATGCTGGTCAGAACATTAAAGTCTATGCAGATCATTATAGACTTCAATAATTGAGTAACCATAATATGCAGAAACTGTGGTTTCAACAATTCGGCGCAACATGTTATAGAGCTCATAACATAATTTATTTATTGAAGGAAACGTAATAACAAATTTTTACGTTTCGAACTAGTGAATTGGCCTTGAATATCGTGTGATTTAACGCCGCTAAAATTTTTCCTGCAGGGATATGTGAAGTCACTAGTCCACGCCGATAAACCCAAAAGGATGATATATGGCCACAATTGTTAGAAAAAGTCATCGAAAATTTAAACACCCGATTAGACTACGTTCGAGCCAACTGAGGCGGTCATATAGTTTATGTCATCCTTAAAATATAATGCCTCAAGATTATTTTTTGAATATAGTAATTTTCATTATCAATTTAAAAAATTGGATTTTATTTAACTCCAATTCGAATTTCTACAACACTATAAAAAAGATCCTTTAAAGATGTATAAATACATAAATTTTAATTGTTACATGATTTCAAAAACGATATTGTTTTTAAAAACAAATAAAAACAAGAAAAAAGTCATAAAAATAAAAAAAACAAAAAACTAAAAATAAAAATAAATAAATTAAATAAAGAAATATTTACAAAATGGACTGAAAGTAAATGCTATTTTATTGCCACAATGACACTTTAAATAAATTGAACTTTTCACATTTGCCACAAATACCAATTTAAATGAACATACATTCATATGCCACACATACTTACATACGTGTATGCATATATATAAAGCACATACATACTATATTACAATATATTACACGCATTAATACACACACACACACAGTTACACTTATGCATTCGTAATAAACACAAAATGAAAATGAACTCTAGATATCCTTTGGTATGTAAACTGCAATAGCAATTGCAAACAAACAAAAAAAAAGGAAATGCAAGTTAAAATTAAAGCAAACAAAAAGAAAAATATGTTCCACACACCAAACAACTTTTAACTTAAAATTCTGAGCTGATGTTATTAACACATTATTGCCCAGTTGAAAATTATTCTTAAAGCAAAAATTGCTTGAATGTAAAAAGTACTTAAGCAGAAATTAAGAAATAAGATGGTTAATAAATAAGTCCATAAATATAAATCTTTATTAAAAGTCTTCTTGATTTTTAAAGGATTGTAATTTAAATAAATTTTAATTAAAACTGTTTCCTATATATTGTTAAGTTATATTGGCCTCCTAAGTATACAGAGTTAAGTCTGTTTATGGTATATTTTATGAGATGAAATATAACTACAACTAATAATGCAGTGATCCTTTTTTTCCCAATTTCGTATTTTTTTTTTTGCTATACTTCAACCTTGAAAGTAAGCTTTCCAGGATTACGCTTTCCAAATTCTGTTCGACTATAGAGCATAGAACTTAAGTAATTGAATCTAGTAGTTTGTATTTAATACGAAAACGGTAACGTTAACGTGATTTAATTTGCTCTGCTACATTTAATTTTGATATGGATATGCTAATTTTGGATGAGAAAGTAGGAGCTTTATATCTTTATGCTCTTATGTATTAGTCAATGCCTTTAGGCTTCATAAAATAATTCAATGATTAAAACTGTTTTCCCAATATATCGTATTGGTCCCACCTATATTGAATTATTCTTTCGTCCTGGGTCTAAATTTCTGTAAAACCGATATCTATCTTCTTACGCCTTAGAGCCCGTAAAGCATTCCGTATGACACCCACAATTCACGTATGTTCGCAATCATGACCTTGACTAAATTTTCGCCCACAAACTACCTCTTCTATCAATCTCTTTGACTGTAGGCACGCTTAAACAAAAAGGAAATTACTGTGCGTCACACACATTTTTTCAATCTTCATTGCTTACTTTCGTGTTTTAATTTGTTAAAATCTGGCAACTATTGAAATATTTGTAACTCCAAAATGACGTTTTGGTAGATGTGCGTCCATCACAAGCAAATTTTGGTAGATGTCAAGAATTGCGCTACCATCCCCTAACACTTATTTAGTTAAATGCTGAGAAATTTCAATGATGCAACGATACACTCTTGAGCAAAAAATTTCAATTATTAAATTTACTATCAAAATGGTGCAAGTTTCACTATATCACTTCGTAAACTTCGAGCAACTTCTCCTTGTATTCAGACTCCTTCTGAGACTGTTGCCCGTAATTTAATCGCTAATTATGAGTCTTACTGTAATATCGCTGATATTACACCAAAACAAATTACTGTTAGTGGCCATAGTGATACAAACATAGCCGTTATACACCAAAGTGTTTATCTTTAAGTCGTTCAAAATTATCTTGAGTGACGTGGCTCATTTTCACTTAAGAAATTAAGTAAACAAACAATATTGTCGCATATGGGGCTCACAAAATAGACAAACAGTCTTCGAAAAACCATTGAAAGTGGCCGTATGGTGCGTTTTGTGGACAGGTGGTGTCATCGGGCTATATTTTCTTTTGAAGATGTGCAAAGGAACGCCGTCATCATGAATTCTTTATGACAACCAATTTTTTTTTTTGGTCGCAATTAGCTAATGTTTACCTCAGTGACCTCTGGTTTCAGCAGGACGGAGCCACTAGCCACACAGCCACACAAGCAATTCAGTTAATATTCGGGACGTTTCAAAGTTCCGAAGTTCAAGTTCAAAAAATATGAGTTTTAATCCAATTTACTTTCTAACCTCAAATTTACAAACTCATTTTTAGTCATGTTCAGCAGCCGCATAAGCTGTGTTGGTATAGACGTCTTTCTGTTTAAAAAAAAAACAGATCTGAGTTCAAATCAACTACTGACTCAAATACGAAAAAATTTAAAAAAATTGCACGTTTACCAAAGTATCAAATGGAAATTTTTTCAAATCAATTATTTTCTTGTTAAAAAATTATACAAGATAAAGCGTGTATAAGAAAAACAAGGAAAATTCTAATCTACCCTTAATAGATCCCTTCGTAGAGAGTAAAGTAAGAGCATAATAACAGATATTTAATCTGAGACATGGCTGAGTTTTTTTTTTCAAAGGAATCGGTTCTTTGAGCAGAAGATAAGAGTCACAGCATATTATAAGCCAGAAAGTTTCGTTGAATAAAGTCGTGAGTTTCGTAAACAACACATTGAAAATAGTTTCAGTCACACTGGAGCCAGTGTGGTTGGGTGGGTTGGTTAAATATAGTTTTGTCAAAACCAATTTTATTTGGCTGGTTGATTGAGGAAAAGATCGCGAATTTTAGACCAGAGTCACAGCATATTAAAGTCTGGAAAGCTTGGTTGGATAAAGTCTTGAGTTTAATAAAGAAGACATCAAGTAGATCTCGTTAATCTAGAGCCCATTTTATGACATACAAGGCTGCGTGGTCATTTTTTTAAACTTATGTTGACTAAATAAATAATCATGATAGAGTCGCAGAACTATAGAATAAATCAAGTATTACAGTAGAGAAAAATTTTTAGTTTTTTGTATTCTGATGTTTGCAATGTAGAAAATCTCTATGTTAAAAATTAAAAAAAAAACGTAACAATGATAGCTAGTATTGAGTAAGAGTTATCTAAAAGAGTAGCGGCCTATAAGCATCTGTTGTACATAATAGCAGTGTTGCTGTTCTTTCTATCATTCTTATAATAAAATTCAATATAATCCTTGTTCTTCACTTTCCCTGTACTCCATTGAGATTGATATGCACTGGTCATCTAATTTATGGAATTGAAATGAATATTTTATAACAACTTTTTTTTTTAACTTATTTATTTATAATGTAGGCAAAACCAATTTGAGATAAATGGAATAATCTGTAAGTAAAAAAAAAATTAATTTAACCCTACCTTTGCTAATTGGTCTTATATGCGCCAGTACTACACATTTATCCTTCAAAATAAATAAAGCATATTTAAATATATTTTGTAAAAATGTTTAGTAGCGTTGCAAATTTCCGACTGGCCATAAAGAAAGTATTTTACTCACTCAGTGCAAAAACAAACGCATGAGTATTTATTCAATAAGGATGAGAGAAAACCAGGACATTGGCTTTAAACTTTTCAAACAATATGAAGGGTGCATGAACCCAGCAAAATAAAAACTCAATTTAAATGAATTAAAAAAGTAATGAAAACATATTTTTAGTTCGCCAGTCACATTTGCAACAAAAAAACTTATTGAATTTGTATTTAAAATTTAAAAATTTAATTAAAATTTAAGGCCAACTATTCAATTCATTTCTTTAAAAAATGTTAACTGGGTTTTTTTTCTGAATATTTGAATATTGTTATCCCTTATGTTTTTTTGTATCCGCAATTGTTATTTGTTACATGGTATTTGTTATTGTTGTTAACTTGTGTAAATGACAATTGTTAAACACCTGTTTCTTGTGTATTGTACATTGTATTAAACAAAAATGCTTGTGTTGGTATTATAAGTTTTAAGAGTTTCAAGGATTTAAATGGGTTTTAATTTTAAATTACTTGTAGTGAAGTGTGTGGCATGCAATTATTTAAACTTTTGAAAAAATATTTGTATTTTACTTATGCTTATTGGAGGAAAACATAAAAGCCAACCACATAAAATTTGTTAATTTAGCTTCTGTTTTAATTTTTGCTTTTTTATATAGAATGCTTAAAGCTTTAAGAGCTTAAATGAGCTTATACCCACTTTTTTTCTGAGGAATTTTGTTCAAATCAGATTATAAGCCTGATATTAGAGCATTATTCAGAATTAATTTTTTACTTGTTTTCAAAATTAACATGTTAAAACTTGCTAACTAAAATCATGGTGTCTTATAAATCTAGCAGGAGTTTCAATATTTTCATTTATTCATTTTATACAAGTTAATAATGTCGATTTGTTTTGCTTAAAAATGAATTTGCTATAATAACAAAATGAGTCGATACATTATTCACGACACTGTCTATCGTTAGCCAGCACTGACGATAGCATGTGGATTCCACTCCAAAAGAACTGCTAGGGTTTTAAAGTAAATAATGAATCAAGCCAATTTCTGATACCTTGTTCTGAAGTGAAGCGTATTTCAGATAGGGCGTTCTACATTGATCCAAACAAATGGTAGACAGAAGGTGTAAGGTCTGGGCTATATGGCGGGTGAGCTAAAACATTTCATTCACTGATTTTCAAATAGTTAGACCGGTCTTGCATGTCGCTGAGCGCTGTCGTGATGGAAGATTATGGCCTCGTGTCTGGTGGAATATTCTCATCTTTTTCGTTGACATTTCTCTTTAAACGAATCAATTGTCATCGGTATAGATTTTCTTAGATCATCTAACTCAATTTCAACAGCTCAACAGCCTTTCTGATACCACTATGTACATTGCCTTGGCATCATGGATATTCAGTTTCGCGGTTAATTAACCTGTTTAGCTGGGCTTAACATCAATTTTTTATCACCTGCAGCAATACGATAAAAAATTACATCTTTTTGTATCGTTCATGCATCATTTCCGATATACAAATTCGGCTTTTAACATCTCTTGGCTTTAATTTAAATTTCACCTTATTTACCTTATAATGTATTTTGCTGGGGTAGTTCTCAGTGGATGCCCAGTGGTGCTAGTAATACTTATTGTTAATCTTTTTTCTTAATTCAAACCACAAAATAAAAAAAGAAACCCAAACAACTTTCTTAATTCACTTTTATTCTTATCTTTAGGTTTACAATTTGGAGTTTTTATTTTTAACACTCGAACACAAGCCAACCAACCAGACCGTGCAAGATTTTACATTTTTTATGCCCTGAACCCGACCGACTTAGATCTCCCATATCGCGTGCTTGTACTCGGGAGGTAGGATACTTAATGCCCTTGCCCAGTGCTTACTTCTTAATTTTCTTGCTTGATTGGTTGATTGTTAGTGTGTTAGTGTCTCACCACGACTAGGACCTATGGCTGTAATAACCAGTAGCGTCCCTCTTCACTACAACTTCTTGGTCTGGGGACTATGGCTGTAATAACCAGTAGAAACCCTCTACCACTACTACTACTTGGTCTGGGGACTATGGCTGTAAAAAACCAGTAGAAACCCTCTACCACTACCTGTTAATGACCTGCATGTCTTGGTGGCCTTCCTCTATCGAGGCTGTAATAACCTCCGTTAGTGTCCGTTCACCAAGACGGCGCAAGCATAACTGAAGTTGTCGTGATCATCACACTCACCATCAACCAATCATTACCACTAAAGCATTGACATCAAACAATCTCACCAATACCCCGCCAGTTTAGCCTCTTTCTTATTGTGGCTGATTCTCTTATACTCTTTTGTGTTAAATTCGAATAATTGTAATAACTCATTCGAAAGATAAGAGACTTTTATTAATACGTCATCATCGATTCAGGAACATAATAATAATGATAATTACTAATAATAATATCGATAAAAGAAATGTTAATAATACTTTAATTCATAAAAATTCTCAATTCAGTATGATAATTAATAATAATAATATTGATCAAAATTATAATAATACTTTATATAAAACTATTCAAAAAATGGCAGTATGTAACGAAAGTTTACTTACAACCTGCTTTCGAATAAATCCCAATGCATTGAAATGGCTTGTTGTGTAACTCCTAACGATATCACAAGTTCTTCTTGCCTTTGACAACAATCTTCGTCGAGTAATGCTTTCAAATCCTAATCTTCAAAAGGTTTTCGACCAACCAGGCCCCTCCTTGTCTTCTGTGTGGAAGTCAACACTTTTAAACCATACATACTATCGATCAGAAATTTGGTAAGGTTGCTGCACGTTTACCGTAATCTTCTAACAATAATCAATAACTCAATACCTCAGCAGTCGATTTATTTAAATTAATGAACTTTGGCATCTATCGAATACTTAATTGTAATGACAGATATCTATCTTCAAAATACCATTTTTGTTAATATTGACCCAAACCATATGTGAGAGTTATGCCATGTGTTGTCCATAATCGACACTTTTAACTTGTATATAAATATAAACTCATGTGTGAATTTATCAAAATGATTGAATTAATTTTTAGTATCTCTGATTTTTAGTTGTTATAATAAAACTATTTTCAAATCCATATTAAGTTGAGCGAACAACGTTAAAAATAAAAAAAAATCAATTTAAGATAAGACAATACGTAACGTAAATATTTGTTGAAAATAATCATGTCAACTCACCGTTCAATAAAATTTAACAAAAGTATTAATCTTTGGTCTTATCTTTTAATGGGTTTCAAATAATTGTATTTGCACCTTTTTTCTATATCCAGTTAAATTATTTTACTTTTCCCCATTCAAAAGTGTTTTCTTAAAATCTCTTTTCTTCTTAATAGGCAAGTTTTGTTTTTTTTTTTTGAGTTCTAAAAAGGTTTATGTGTGTTATTGTTGGGTCATTGCTCGTAGAATGGCAGGCATATTGGATTTTATTTCAAAGATTAAATCAGTTTTACGTACGAGAGTAAGAGTCAGTTTGCTGGAAGGCATCATTTTCATTCGAGCAAATAAAGTGTGGATTTTACTATTCGGTAGTTGCGTTTTATTGACACTTTTTTAAATGAAGATTCAATTGTGATACATCTTGTTTGACGGCTCGATTTTTATTAGAATGGAGAATAAATTTAAATTAAAATTATGTTTTCTATTCTCATACGTTTTAAAGTTATTTAAAAAAAAATTATTACGACGAAGAGCCGACTTCTTTAAATAGTGACGACAATCCCCAAATACTAAAAAAAAAATTATATAGAGTAAATATGAGGCACCTATGAAACACTCTTTAATTTTATAAAACCGACCTCTCAATGCACGTTAAGTATAATTCTCTATAACCTGCCTATAACGGATCAACTGATAATGCCATACGAGTAAAATTCCATCACTCCTAACGGCATCCTTTAATTTGTAGTACTTATAAAGAGTGGCCAAATTTGATGTTAGGAAGTAACTTAGATCAAACAGTATACTTTTGAAGAACTACAGTTTTATTGATACCAATGTAAACGAAAAGTATGGGGTATGATGGACAAGTGTCCACCTCTTGCACGGCAGACGTCCACTCATTTGACGGTTATCTTAACAGTCCAGCGACTAATTTTATCTTTTAGAGCGAGAATCTTTCAAATGGCCTCCGAGAAAGTATAATCCAGCGGCTTTAAAACAATAAACGAGGCAGGCAATTGATATCGCCTAATCGTGAACTTATGCGACATCGAAATTTTTCATTAAAGAACTGTTTGGATAGTTGTGTGACTTGTGGCGCTGTCTTGCGGATACTTAAGGATACTGATGTCAACAATAGCAAATTGTGGCCGCAAAAAATTGATTATCATGGTTTAGCAGCACAGAAATTTCATTATGACGGTGTTTCCTTGCTCAAAAATATATCGGCCGATAACGCCACCTGACCACAAACCGCACAATGCGATCACCATCTCTGGATGTAATGATTTTCCAAGAAATGTTGGTGGATTTTATGAGCCCTATATACGATAATTTTGATTGTTTACACAATTTTGATTGTTTACAATCGCATAATTGAAAATAAGCCTCAACACTAAAGATGATTTTGTTTAAAAATGGGTTCCTTTCGTTCAAGCTTTGAAACAGATAATTCGCAAGCGTTCGATGCAAACAATAGGCCTTAATTCTCAAACGGGTTTAAAGTTTATAAGTGTGAAGATGCAGATCCTTACAGAATATGTTGCACAAAGTTTTGTCCATTTGTTGCGAGCGTCGGTGAGTTGGTGTTTCAGGCTCATTCTTAGTTGCCCGAATTTCACGAAGTGATATTTTTACAAATAAAAATTTTTGCTCAAAAGTATAACGTTAAGGCTAAAAATTTCCTACCTTTTTACTAAATAAATATGAAAGAATGAGAGCTCAATTCTTGGCAGTTAATTTATTTCCTAACCTCATAACCACCCGTTAAAATAGAGGTCGAAATTTAAATTTAATCTGTAACTTGGAATGTTTGATTATAAGGGTTCACAACATATAGCCTGGGTTCCTCTAAATAGAGTCAAGGCAATATTATCTCTGAAGGCAAATAGCTACATTTTTTAAAACTATTTAGCATTCCTCTATTAGGCAACAGAGGCAGTTGGGAGTCAGTCCAATTGTGTACGTGATCGAGTGCGACACAAAAGTTGATATAGATGTCTTTAAGGGTTAACGTAGTAAGGTAACCAATGTGTATTTGTGTGTGTGTGTGTATATGTGTGTTTTGTGCATTTTCTTGATCTACAAATAATTAAATATCTTGTCCAAATATATCGTGTAGTTTAACTCAAAACTCTGTTGTATGTAATTATTTTGGAATAGAATAACTCAGATTACATCACTTATGGGTACACCCTTTAAATTTCAATTATATTTTTTTTATTATATTTTTCTATTTTTGGAAGCTTGTTAAATATATCGGTGTCCGTTATCGTTCAATAGATATGTAAAAATCTTTTTGCTTTTTATTTAGGTAATAGAATGTATAGGGTTGTTCAATAAGAAGTTTGTTTTATAATACAGAATAAATCAAAATTTAGATTAAAATGATTAATATTTTTATTGTATTACGAAGACATATGTTCGGCAATTATGAATGAAAAAGGATATCTGGCATATGTTCACCAAGACCACGCTGGCAGAATTCTTTCATTAAAGTTTTTAATCACTTCTTGGCAAAATGAAGGTCCAATTTCGGCGGTTTTGTCACATTACGGATTTTTAACAATAAATTGATCGTTTCATTAACTGCGTGACATGTGGCACCCTCCTGTTAAAACCACATGTCAGTGATATCAGATATATCACACCCCGGGGGCACATTTATGGGCTTTATAGTACGTAACCGCTATCTAGACACAGTGCAACTGGGGGAAAAAGGGAGCATAGTCCCCTGAAGACAGGCAGGGAGTCAACTGGAAGCTCTACTTTATTTCCACGGGGATCAGTGAGCCGCAGAGTTTATTATTTGTCTCTTTAGACATTTAATAGTTCTCTGGCTGATTATTGAGGTTTGCCCCTATATGGGAGTATCATGGTGGTTGTGGTTTCGCGGCCCCATAACAGTATAATGGGTATTATGGTGGCCAGGATCATTTCCCCGTTAATGACACGCTAGGTGAATGATCCAGTCTAGTGAGCATGCCAGACATGTATTCTGGACAGGAGTTGGAAAGTCTTCAACTCTTAAGCAAGGAGTGATGATTTGCAGCCCTGCTCTGGAATCATCGAAGTTGCAACTAGAAAGTTCTGTTGCATAGAATTATGGCTTTGACTTCCTAGGACGAGCATGACGTTCCAAATTATGCAGTGGTTTTATCCACCTTCTGATTAAGGCTTCATGGCCAGGCGCGGATGTAAATCTAATCACACGTTGTCAGTGATATCCACGTCGTCAATAATAGGCAAAAATGGAGTTGTAAACATTTCACGATAGCGTGATCCATTGATCTTTATCGCATTTCCAGCCTCATATTCGAAAAAATGGCCCAATAACGCCTCCTGACCACATACCCCACCATACTTTGACAAGTTGAGCATGCAAAGGCTTCTCAATAGTCATTCTAGTATTTTCAGAAGCGCAGAAGCGACAATTTTTTTTTAAGACATACCCCGACAAGTGAAAATGGACTTCGTCAGAAAATTTCTATCATTTCTCCGAATATCTCAGCTTCATCCTCAGATATTGATGTGATCTTGGATTTATAAAATTTCGGAATTGGTAATTTTTCATTGTTTTGTAATACAATTTTCAAGCAATTTTGTTTTTAACTTTTGAGGAACGTTTTCGTATTTATGATTTTTAGTGAAATAACATCTACATTCTGAATTTCAGTTGTTAAGAGCTTCAGCGTTGCCTTAAATTGCATAATTTTATGCGTCTTTTAATTTTTTACGCATTCTTAAACAACAAAAACAATACAGCGGAAAACATGTTAACATAAAAATCGATGGATTAGCGGATAACCATTGTTCTTGTCTACCAATGGCTGGGTGTGAAAAAATTTTGAAACTTAATTTAAATAATCGTTAATCAAACTACAACTTAATAAATTCTTTGAGTAAAATTTATTAATTATTTTCAGCAGAATATGATTCCTGCATAACTGTTGTACTCAAGTTATACATTTTCAGCGAAAATGGGTACAGATGTATTTTTTTATTCCCACATTAATCCCATTGCTCTCATTTTTACAGTTAAAATTGCAGTGTTGTTGTTTTCTTAAGAATTTTCTTGTTTCTATCGCTTATCTGGCGCTTTATAAATTTGTTGTATCCCCTTAGTTTAAGATTTTTTATATCTTTTTTGTTGGGGTTACCTCAGCACTTTACTAGTTCCTTGTGGTTGCTTTTATCTGCTGAACCTGAAAAAGGAATTGAAAGAAAAAATCATGAAAAAGCATTTTTTTCCTTACTGCCGCTTTATTTTTTAATGCTGGTGTATTATGTGCTGTGCCAGAGGTTTTGCATTATTTTTGCCTTTATAACATTTGATGGAAAGCCATTTTATCCCACATTATTTCTGCACTTACCCACAAGCATGTATAACGAAAAATAAAATAGAATAAACGGAGAAGAAATGAAAAAGCCAATATAACGAATATAAAACACATTAGACGTGAACCCATATAACAGCAGGGAAAATTTCTGAGTTCGTTTTTTATTTTAATTAAAACATTATTTTTTTAAGCAACCGATTGCTTTTTTGTGATTATAAATTAATTCAGTTTTCGAAAAAGTTAGATTTTATACCTGTAAATAGTTTTTTAAAAGAAAGTTTTTCTCTGATTCGATCTTTGCCAACATCAAAAAAATTATCTACAAAAGAATAGATGGTGTGCGCAAGTAAAGTAATACCAAATATACCCTGCAACATGGGATGGTATGCGTGATATTTCTGTGCAAAATGACATTCCTAGTTGCAATTTCGAAAGCCTCGGAGCAAGACCGCCAACCTCCACTCCTTGCTGAATAGTTGGAAACTATCCAACTACTGGTTCAGAATACATGCAGGCATAGTAAAATTTTAGAACACAACAGCAAGCATGCTCACTGGACCTGGATAATACAATGTTTTCATAGTGAATGGTCCGGCCTACAATAACTGAAACGAGGGCCGCGAAACCACAACTATCACGGTTCTCCCGAAAGGCCCACGTCAATAATCACTTAGAAAACAGCTAAAAGTCTATAAAGCCAAAAACTCTAAGGCTTACTGATTCCCGTGGAAATAACGTGAAATTGTGCAGTTGCCACCCTGCTAGCCCTTAAGGGACTGGGATCCCTGTAACGCCCGGTGATACATGTAATGACGGCGAGATTCCGTCAATACATATAAATGTGCCCCGGGGGGGACCATGGGATGGTACGACGTGATAAAATTTACATCTGCACCTGGCCGTGGACCTTAATCAGATGGTGCATCATTACCACTGTACATGAAATGTAGAGTCATCCTCGCCCTAGAAGGCCTTCGAATACATATATCCTCCAGTCATTCCTAGTTGCAAATTTAAAAACCCCGAGTAGGCCGCAGCCTTCACTCCTTGCTAAAGAGTTGGAGACTATCCAACTCCTAGTCCATAACGCATAAAACTTAATATAATTAAGAACACGACGGCATTCGTACTCACTAGACCTGGACCATTCATTGTGTTCATTGTGAATGATCTGACCTACACTCTCAAACGAGGGCCTTCAAACACACAGCCACCACGCTACTCCCGAAGGGCCTACCCCAATAATCAGACAGAGAATAGCTAAATGCCTAAAGAGACAAATAGCGGAACTCTGGGGCTCACTGATTTCCGTGGAAATATAGTGGATTGTCCAGTTGACTCCTACTAGCCTGAAGGGGACTGGTGTCCCTTTTACCCTGCAAAACACAAGTCTAGATGGTTGTTGTAGGCTCCATGAAGACTATCATGTGCCCCCGGGGGGAACTATGGGGATGGTATATACCAGTTCTGCTATATTTTGAGCCAGATATACCTATGAGTCATTAAAAATTGATATTCAGACTTAGATATGTTGAATTTTCACGCCAAAAATTTTTTATGTACTGAGGAAAAGAAACGTTCATCATATTAAATTTAAAAAGAGGAATATAAAAAAAAACTGGTTGTTAATATTAATGGGTAAAGGACACAAAATAGGTTGATCTAACACAAAGTGGTCTTACTTATAACTTATGGGTGTTTTAAAATATTTAAATGCCTGTGTATTATAGTTCAAAAAATAAGACGATATACGTTAGAAATTAGATCTTATCTGAATGCATTCTTTAAGCTTTTACTTTATTATTTTAATTATTATTATATACATTTCATATGTCTGGCCAAGTGCATATACATCAAAATCATGTCACTACTAAATTAATAATTTCCTTTTAGTTTCTGCTGTAATGACCATTGTAGCATACATTCTGTGATGCTGTCATAGATGAAAAGCTCAAGAAATAATTCTATCACCTTTAAAATTTTTAAATATTTTTCAGATTGAAATTTTATTAAAATTTTTATTAGTTAAATTAATTCATTTATTTCATTCAATTTAATTAATTTAATTGTTCTTAATAAATAGATAATTGGTTCAATTAATTATTTAATTAGAAAACTTGCTGTTATGTAAAACAAGCAGTCATTGTGGTGATATTAATGGAATAACTTTTTTACCCTTTGGTTACGAATTTCTAAAAATACCCTCTTCTTAAAGAGCCTTACGGAGTACAATATCTATTTTTATGTATTCTCATAAAGTCTTATATTCCGATGGGAATTTTGATTTCATTCATATAAAACAGGTCATCCTAATGAACGTAATATAAAGACACTTACATCCATTAACGTAGCTAGAAATGCTATTTTGTTTTGGAAAATCCTTTGCATTTACAAAACATCAATACAATCTTGATTCTAAGCTATGAACTGAATATAATGAGTACACAATGGGACTAACTACTCCCAAAATCAGTACAAATATTTTACAATACTCTCATGACAACATTATTATTAATATCATTGATAAATAAATAAATAAATAATTATAAGATTTTATTATGTTTTACAGAATTTAATCCAGAACTGAAATTCAAATTTACAAGGGAATAGAGATTTTACTTTATTTTATATAATATTTCTCAAGCCACTGTTTCTATACAAGTTTTATAGTATATATGTATAGAATTATTTTATACATCTCCATTGAAGTGAATAATACATGTGTAGAAAAGTATTAGAACTAAATATCGTATAAATGTTCAACCATAAATATAATTTAAGCATTCAATGCGAGTTGACTTGACTTAAGATATGAATCAAATACAATTGCCCACATAAAATCTAACATTTATTCTGCTATTGTGTAGTTTTCTTTACTATTTCATAGATAACTTAAGCGTATTATTTTGATAGCGGTCAGTCTCTGCTTAAATGAACAAGAAAACTACAAAAATAAGTGTTCGAAAAGTAAACATCTTTCCTTTACAAACAGTACGGAATACACATAACTGCGAGCCTGCAATTAAAATTATAAAGTTTAAAGAAAACTTTATATAAAATTTAATAAATCTAATAAATTATATCTGGTGACATACTTGATTTTAAATAAGAATGAGGTAATAATTATCTCTTCACTCTAAGAAAATTACGACCAATGAAATATATCTCAAAAAACATATGGCATAATATTTTACAAAAATTATAACAGATAAAATTTTCTATAAAAAAATTGTAACAGATAAAATTTTCTATCGTAAAATTATAACAGATAAAATTTTCTATAGAACAATTATAACAGATAAAATTTTCTATAGTAAAATTATAACAGATAAAATGTTCTATAGAAGAATTATAACAGATAAAGTTTTCTATAGAAAAATTATGATAGATACCATTTTTAGATAGAAAAATTATGATAGATACAATTTTTAGATAGAAAAATTATGATAGATAAAATTTTTCAACAGAAAAATTATGATAGATACCATTTTTAGATAGAAAAATTATGATAGATACAATTTTTCTATAGAAAAATTATGATAGATACAATTTTTCTATAGAAAAATTATGATAGAAACAATTTTTCGATAGAAAAATTATGATAGATACCATTTTTAGATAGAAAAATTATGATACAATTTTTCGATCGAAAAATTATGATAGATACCATTTTTAGATAGAAAAATTATGATAGATAAAATTTTTCAACAGAAAAATTATGATAGATACCATTTTTAGATAGAAAAATTATGATAGATACAATTTTTCTATAGAAAAATTATGATAGATACAATTTTTCTATAGAAAAATTATGATAGAAACAATTTTTCGATAGAAAAATTATGATAGATACCATTTTTAGATAGAAAAATTATGATAGATAAAATTTTTCAACAGAAAAATTATGATAGATACAATTTTTTTATAGAAAAATTATGATAGATACAATTTTTCTATAGAAAAATTATGATAGATGCAATTTTTCTATAGAAAAATTATGATAGATACAATTTTTCTTTAGAAAAATTATGATAGATACAATTTTTCGATAGAAAAATTATGATAGATACATTTTTTCGAAAGAAAAATTATGACAGATGAAATTTTTCTATAAAAAAATTATGACAGATGAAATTTTTCGTTAAAAAAATTATGATAGATGCAATTTTTCTATAGAAAAATTATGATAGAAACAATTTTTCGGTAGAAAAATTATGTCAGATGAAATTTTTCGATAGAAAAATTATGACAGATGAAATTATTCTATAAAGAAATTATGATAGATGCAATTTTTCAATAGAAAAATTATGGTAGATACAATTTTTCGATAGAAAAATTATGATAGATACAATTTTTCGATAAAAAAATTATGATAGATACAATTTTTCTATAGAAAAATTATGATAGATACAATTTTTCGTTAGAAAAATTATGATAGATACAATTTTTCTATAGAAAAATTATGATAGACACAATTTTTCGATGATAAATTTTGTTGATACAATTTTTTTATAGAAAAATTATGACAGATGAAATATTTTGATAGAAAAATTATGACAGATAAAATTTTTCTAGAGTAAAATTATGACAGATGAAATTTTTCTATAGAAAAATTATGACAGATGAAATTTTTCTATAGAAAAATTATGACAGGTGAAATTTTTCTATAGAAAAATTATGACAGATGAAATTTTTCTATAGAAAAATTATGACAGATGAAATTTTTCTATAAAAAAATTATGACAGATAAAATTTTTCTATAAAAAAATTATGACAGATGAAATTTTTCTATAAAAAAATTATTACAGATGAAATTTTTCTATAGAAACGTTATGACAGATGAACTTTTTCTATAGAAGGTGATAAAAAGGTGATAGATAAAATTTTTCTATGGCAAAAATAATGATGGAAACTATTTTTCCATAGAAACAATAAATAAATAAAATTCTATTAGACAAACTTTTTCTATAGATAAATAAATAAACAAAATTTTTTTATAGCAAAAATTATGATAGACATAATTTTTCTATATTAAAAATAATGTAAGATAAAATTTTTCTATATAAAAAATTATGTTAGATAAAATTTTTCCATAGAAAAATTAAGACAAATGAAATTTTTTATAGCTTAACAAATTTTGATTTTAATATATTTTTAAGCTTATCTTTCACAACAACAAACATAACATAACAAATATTTAAACTATAACCCAAGTAGGTTCTGTTTATGTTGATAATTTACAAATTCCTTAAATCCATTATCCTAACTAAATGGCTATAATTGTCTACGAAATTTGTATTTAAAAGTCAATACAATATTTAAATACATTAAACTTCTCTTGCAGCCTGTGACACCCTGAAAAAATAACATTTAAGTTTTATTTAAGGCAAATTCCAACATTAAAAAAAATTAAGGAAAACTTCCGTAAGTATCAATTTTTTTTAATCTTCTATAACTAAAAAAATTATCGTTTTATATTACAACCTAAATGTCATCAAGGATTCTTTTAAAAGAAAAAAAAAATAAATATGAAGACAGATACAAAAAAGCGATTGAAAAACTTTGCCAGAGATAAGATAGAATAGAATGAGGATGACAAAGCAAACCTCTACTTAAAATTTAAATGTCTAATGTCCTGGAATAAGTAGAAGAAATTTTAGAAGGCAATGCGCCTAAATGTAGACTATATTTAAAAGATGAAAATTTATAATATGCCAGTCATTTTGGCAGACAAACAAACAAACTTTATTGCTTTCTTTTATTTTTTGTTTACTTTCAAAATACGAACTTAGTACGAGGGAAACAATGACAAAATAAAAGTTGTTCTAAAAAGCTTATGGTCATTTATCATTTGTAAGATCTTTATGGGATTTAAACTATTTGATTCTAACTAGAAAAATTGTTAAATGTTTAAAAACTGAGAAGAATACATAGATAAATATAGTAATTGGCATTGTCAAATATGAAATACTAAATGCACATTGGGGGATTTGGTAACAAAAATTCTAAAAGTTAACCCGAATATATTGAATCTTTATAGGACTTAGTTAAGGTGTTTTTAACGGTCGCAAGACTGCAATATAATGGTTTAAATTAGCATACCTCGTATTTTAGGAAAAAGTAATCCTGTTGCCAAATTCTCATTTTTGTTCTGAAACTATATAATTTTATTGAAATTTATAACTTTTTAAAAAATTATAAAATTATAAAAAAATTATAAAGTTTTATAATTGAAATCCCACAATTCCCAAAAACGTTTTAAAGATATTCAAAAATCGAGCTTGGAGAAAAATTCTGTAAAAGCAATTTATTTTTAATAGCTTTTCACAAAACAAATATTCTTGATCTATTTCGAAAGATGGCGGGTTTTTATCCACCAAAATCAAATAAAAACATTCGACTTCCTTTTTTTTCGTTCGGACCAGCACTCAGCGGATAGCCTCTACTCATACAATGCATTCTACTAGACCTAGGAAATATGGTTATGGGGAAGAGGAAAGAGAGACCAGGGTTTGTGGATATTCGATTTGAATTTTCTTACATTGAAGATGACAGGAAAGACCTCTTGAGGGAGTTTATTCCACAAACGAACTGTTCTGCTAAAAAACGAATTCTCTATGTAATGCGTAGTGCGCTTAACTGGCCAATCGACCACAAATCACCCATAGTAAATTGACCAAAAGCTCTTGCTATCCCGAGGTGTAGCAAGAACTTCGGCACAAAGGCGCTCAATGTACAGATTTTTCTCACGCCTTAGTACATTGGCAAATGACGATCTTACTCTTTTGCGTAGCGAATTAATATCTGCATTTTTGTTTCCGCGCCAGATACTGAATGCCTCCTCTCTTGATCTGACTACATTTTTGCAAGTCTGATTAAACCAAGACTTTGATCGGGTTTTAATCGAAATTTTTTTGGATGGATTAAAAGTTTTCATTCCATTTCTGAAATGGCATCGAAACTTAGTTTCCAATTAAATTGCCTAAAAAATTCGTTGAGCTCATCCCAACGAGTCTACTGATAAATATATTTTAAACGTTTAGTGCTGAATATGAAAAGGAGGTAGAGATGGTGCAGTGATTGAAATTGCCGAGAGGTGCAAAAACACTAATTTCATACTTTTGTAGGTGTGAAGTTAGAGAAAGGTCGAGTGTATTACTGTGGTACCCTTCAACACAAGGAACGTGTGTTGATGACTCCTTCACTAATTGTACAAGATGTTTGTGCGCAGCAAATAACTCAACATACTGGCCTTCTGAAGTTGTATGGCTCGAATGGCGAAGACAAGAACAGTTGTGGACATTGAAATCACCAGCAACAACACTTCCACTGTTCGGACAACTTTTGAAAATCTTTGATATGGAGTCGAAAAGAGAATCGAAGCCAGCTAACGTTTTATCCATGCGCGCATTTGGACTGTAGAGAACCCCGAAATGCACGAGATGTGACCTGATCCTGAATTTAACGTACAGGGAGCTAAATTCTGGGTAATATGTGCCTACTGGTTGCTGGCACTGGTACACAACTTCTTTTAAAAATGATATGTTAACATCGGTGTCAAGAAATTGCTCTATAATTTATGAGATAAAGGACTATCAATAATTTTGAGCCTTTAAAACCTGCTGAAACGATATCGAGAGACGTGTTCCAAAATCAAGTGATTCATTTAAATGGAGCTTTAAACGCAAAATAGGTAAATTATGAGACTGCATGAAAGCTTATAGTTTTTTATCAAATATTTAGAACAATGTGTTTGCCTGATAGTTTGTGGGAAATCTGCAGCTGACTATGCCAGTGGACCAATTTTTCTGAAATGCGAAGGGGAGAAAAAAATTGGTTCTTCTATTTTGCAACATTCCGAATGGCCATGGTATTTACCAAAGAAGGACACCAGAATTTTATTCAAAGTTATTTTAGTTCATCTACGGAACTGCAATAGGTAATAATGAAATTTTACTTAAATGTCTCATTAATATGTTGTTCATCAAGCAAAGCACTTAATTGGATTGAGATAACTAAGATATTATAATTGTTTAGCCTGAAATTGATCACACATAGAGCCTTAAAATCTTGAGAAAGTAAATCCGGCAATAGTGTGTAAGATCCATCGAAATTCTGATTGGATTGAAACAGTGAGCATGATACCTCCATTACAAGATAATAAGTTATTATCAGAGGTGACATAGAAACCAAGTCAACTTTGATGTTTCTTGCTCTTGAAAGCCAATATTATTTTTAATTGATGTCATGAAATCAATTCGGTTGTGTTATCTTCGAATGCTAATAAAATCAACAGTCGAATAATTTAAATTTAATTATATTTTTTGGATGAAATATAAAGTCTGTTTATTGAAAGTATTAAAAATTTTAGTGTTATTAATAAAAAATAGAAATAACTAAAATGAGTAATGCTGTTATATTATATTTTCTACTGGAGAAGAAAAGGCGAGACTGTTGCAATCCACTTGTGCCGGAGACCCGAAGTAATTGGTTTTACAATTTTTTTTTGGGTTTACATTTACAACTACTTGCAGGTTCTTAGGTACTACTGACTACACAAAGAAGCTTTTGGATGGAGTTAGACGCATAGCATCTTTCCCATACTAAGATTTCTCCAATGCTACAACTTGCAGCTTTGTTGCGAATTTTTGCTGAAGAGTCTTATCAAAGAGCTGTTAAAAAGGACTCTAACATTTGTCTAGCTAGGAGTACAGTGGCAACCATTTCGAATAGTGTATTTAATGTTATAGGGTGCAACTTGAAATAGACTACAATTAAGAGGAGAGATATAGGGATAATTTCTACAATAAACACAAAATTATCTTAATAATGAGCTACGTCGCTGGGACGCACGTAAAGATTATAAAGTCTACTTTCAACTAGCATTCTATTTTACTCAAAAAGGATATTTCAGTATGAATGCCATGATTATATTATCATACTTATTAATGTATAGTATTTTTTGGAAAATAATTTTAATGAATTAATATTTGTATAATCAAAAGAATATTATTAGGCGAGAGTCTACGGTTGGCTTGTCCACCTTTCTAAAGCCTCTTGCAAGGGCTGAACGTAACAGCTATCTAGATCTGTGCAACTGGGGGAAAAAGGGTGCCCAGTCCCCTGAAGACAGGCAGGGAGTCAACTGGAAGCTCCACTTAATTTCCACGGTGATTAGTGAGCCGCAGAGTTCATTATTTGTCTCTTTAGACATTTAATAGCTCTCCGACTGGCCCCTATATGGGAGCAACCTGGTGGTTGTGGTTTCGCGGCCCCATAACAGTATAATGGTTATTATGGTGCCCAGGATCATCTCACTGATAATGACACGCAAAGTGAATGATCCAGTCCAGTGAGCATGCTAGACATGTGTTCTGGACAGGAGTTGAAAGTCTCCAACTCTTTAGCAAGGTGTGATGGTTTGCAGCCCTGCCCTCCAATCATTAAAGTTGCAACTAGGTGTTTCTGTTGCTTAGAATTATGTGTTCGGCTTCCTAGGACGCATGTATGACGTTCCAAATTATACAATTGTGGTTTGTCCACCATCTGATTAAGGCTACATGGCCAGGTGCGGATGTAAAACGAATCACACTATCTATGCACGTTATTTCCACGGGAATCAGTAGCCCGCAGAGTTTCCGCTATTTGTCTCTTTAGGCATTTAGCTGTTTCTCTGACTGATTATTGAGATTGGCCATTCAGGAGTATCGTGATGGTGTTGGTTTCGCTGCCCCATAAAAGACAGGTCAGTTTTATATGGTGGCCAGGTTCATTTCACCTTTAATAACATCTACCTGGTGGAATGTTCCTAGATCCAGTGAGCATGCTAGTCATGTGTTCTGGACAGGAGTTGGAAAGTCTCCAACTCTTCAGCAAGGAGTGATGGTTTGCAGCCCTGCTCTGTAATCCCTAAAGTTGCAAATAGGAAAGACCTGTTGCAAGAATTAGTCTTCGGCTTCCTAGGGCGCGAATGACGTTTGTCTTAAAATCATTCAAAGTGGTTTGACCACCATCTGCTTAAGGCTAACTGCCAGGTACAGATGTAAGTCAAATTACGCAATAAACAACACTTTAGATATTTCATTAAATTACAGAGTTTATTTAATTATACGCATTTTTTTTAAGAGAAGTAGCACTTCAGCCAACAATGCCTATTTAGTTAAGTTATGGACCTACAGTCAATTTTTATTTGTAGTGAAAAAAAACCAAGGTCTTTGTTGGGAGTTGAACCCAGTTATGTAAGCTAGCACACTACCTACTAGCCTACAGGGGCACCTATACACACAAAAATGCTGGATGGTAACTTTATCACTTTAACGCATAAATTCTGCCTTATTATCGCTATATATTTATTCGAAGACGTCTGCACTTCCACTTCTATATTGTCCAGCGGATGGAGCTAATAAAAAAAATTCTACTGCGGCATCATCACATAAAGTTGTTGTTATTGTTATTCAGTGTAGACTACTTTTTGGTTATGTGTCTTCTTGTTCTGTGTTAGTTGTTTCTCTTATTTGTTTGTTTATTTCTTTTCGTCGATTTTTTATGAACCATATTGTTGTTAACCTATGTTCGTAATATTTCTTAGAAATTACTTAATTTATAAAGAGCCACAATAAGTCATTTCATTTACTTTTTTAGTGATAATTATTTTGTTTTATAACTCCAACTATGCATCTTCATAACAGTATATATTTTCTTTCTTGATATAAAGTTTAGATTTATACAAATGATCAAATTGGAAGACAAAATGAAAAACGCTCAAATGAAATCTATCGGTTGTTAGCTACTTGGTAATATTCAGGAGAAAAACCAAACACCAATGCTAGTTCGAACATAAAAGCAGTAACCGATAACATTTATGAATTCATGATATCTAATTAGTATTTGTCGATTTTAAAGCCAATACCAATACTATTTGTTACTGTGATACCTCAGTATATTTCAACTATAACATTATACGTTTTTTATTGGCGTAGCGAAGCAAGTATAACTATTGTAACGCTTAAAGTGCCGATGCTTGTTTTAAGCGCACAGGTAAGGTCGAATGGATTATCATTCTATTCTACATATACTTATTTTTATTCCGTAATTATTTTTATAGTTTTAAGGTGAACGAATTGTTATTTTATTTTATAATTATTTTTATTTTATATTTTATAATTAGATTTATTGTTTTGCATTTTATATTTTTAATTTAACGGCAGCTCGCTGGGTAGCGCCATCTTTACGTGATGGTTCAACTGGCGGCTGATAACGAACACAGTAATCAGCTGTTTTATATATCAGCTACGAAATGGTGTATATATGTGCGTGTTCTTGTGTGTATTGGCAAATGGATATATAAAGAAGAATTTTATAAACAAAATTTCAGTTGATGCACAACTGTGCGCAAGCGGCCGACAGAAAGCAGGTGATATTTTGCAAATATTTTTGAGTATCTTCGGCAAATACTGTTACTCACAAATTGGACAGCCTGGTTTATGCCTACAGTCGTTTTTAAGAGTAACCAGAGCAGCGTTTAAATAGTGTTCTAGTGGTTATTACGCTGCTAAATTTTGAGTGTTTCAAAAAATTTCCCTCGTACCCTAACTTACCTCGTGGTAATTGCCATAGCAGCACCAGTGAGTTCACAACATGGGCAGTAGTGTTTACTCAGCCTGGTTTGTGCCTACAGTCGCTACTAAGAGTGACCAGAGCAGCGCTATATTGTTTTTTATTGGTTAGTACCCTGCACAATTTTCCGTCATCTGGCTATTTCCCTCGTCCACTAACTGTGGATACTTGGTACCTAGCCCAGAGATACTTCCTCACATCATTGCATGACACACGGAGCAAAGAGGGTGAGCTGCCTTTAAGAATATTAGCGGCAAATAAAGGCTGAGGATTTATACCATATCAACAAGCCGCCTTTTAATTGAACGTTGGCACGACACGACCCCGGACGCCATTGAGCATATCCCAGCCACCACGGAAACCGTGTCGTTAACACATCAACAATTTTTATTGCTTTAATTATGATTAATGCAGCTAAGTATACCGGGTAGAAGCTGGCAGTAATTAAGACACAGTGCTCACTTCACAAACATTCTGTTTAAAAAGAGTTAACAGAAAATGTATTCACATGTGAAACACAAAAGCCAGTCATCTTGAATATTGCATATAGCTCGTATATGCTTAAAACGTTAAATAACAAGAATAAAAACACGTTTTTTTTTTTAATTTTTAAGCTAAAATTCTAAAATGAAACAAACTCTTGAATTTGCATTCTTGCTATTTTTTTTTGTGCTACTTCCACTTCCACTTTTTTTTGTAGTTTTAAAACTTGCTTAGGCAAACACAGAAGAAGGATGTCAATGTTGAGCATCAAAAGCAACAATAACAGGCAAAAAACAAAAAAACAAAAAAAAAGGAATATTTGTGCATGTCCTGCATATGCAATCAAGAGTTTAAGTAAAAGCAAATAAGATTTTCAATTTAAAATGACAAGTTTCTATTTTTTTAATCCTAATTTTTCTTGTACCATTTCGTAAGGTAAATACAATTTGCTTTGTAACACAAATACATACGTACGTGCATATACATTCATAAATATACACTTGGTACGAAAGGGAATGAATTTAAGATTTAATTTCTAGCAAAATATTCATTAAAATGCTTAGGATTTTGTTTTCTTGAATACAGTATTTGCGCCGGTGCAAAAAATTACATTCAATTTTAATGAAGACTTTTAAATAGAAAATGCATTTGTTAAAAAATTACAAGTAATGGGTGTTTCTTCTATGGTGTTAATATAAATTTTATACTAAAATTTCATTTCTTTTGTTTTTTTTAATACTTTTGCAAAGTAACAGATGAACAAAAAATCTACACAAGATTTTACTTAAATAACCAGCATTCAAATTGATAATGTTTTTTACGCTAATCTCAAGTCCCATTTACCCCAAAAGTCAACTGTAGGTCCCTTTGATTCCTGGCTACATAGCTTTCGGTTAACATTAAACCTCCGTGACTTTTGTGATACGCACTAATGCAAAATTCTGCTCAATTATCATAAATGAAAAATTAAAAAGTTGCCCTTTTTTGAGGTTTTTTTATGGATTACGAAAATAATTTACAAAACTAAATTGAAACCAAAAAAGTTATATTTGATTGTAACATCAATTAAATTTCTAGATGAAGCTCATTCTGAATGTTCAATTTTGAGCCAATTTTTAAGCACTGCTGGACATACGTCACCAATAACGAAAAATGTTAGCCTCCAAGACGTGAACTATTGCTGGCTTATCAGCATAAACTAGTGGCTTAACGTGACCCCACAGGAAATAATCCTGACGCGGCAAATTCCAAAACCGTTATGGCGAACAAAAATCTTATTTTGCGAAATCGCCGAATTTTAATTTTAGTGAGTCGATGGTTGTGGTACGTAGTTGGAGCCAATTGAAGCCACACGTTTTCCATTTCTGTCTGGTTCATATTTTTAAACGTTGTAGTTGTAGTCCCCGTACAATCTTCACCAACAGCAATGCGAGCTCGTGCTTCATTTTTCGAGGAATTATGTCCAATGATGCCACCAGCAGGGAAAACGTACAAAGCAAGGAATTTTTCTGGATGTTGTGGAGTCTGTCCTTAGTTTTCAGATAAGTTACAATCCATATGCGGCGGAATAGTAAGAAACCGGTAAAAGCAAAATCAGCCCTATCGCTAAGCACAATTTTGTGTCTATAAGTTGTGCGGATTGTTAAGCGATTTTTAAAGTAACTCTGTGGAAGCGATAATTTATTTTTACGCTAATCACAAATGTCAAAAACGTTGTTCAAAATAATGGTTCTTATGACTGCTGTAGACGTTTCTTAAATTCTATTAAGCTATAAAAACACTCGATATGTGTAGAATCGACAGAAGCATTTTATAAATTTCCAAAGTCCGTTGCAGATACCGATACCGAACTTGGAAAACTACGGGTTGAATATTATAAGTGATTTAAATAGTTCTATGATTTGTCCAGGATATTTGCGATTTTATTCAAGGAGCCAAGATATTTTCGTTTATAGCGAAGGTGCATAAAAGTTTTACATTTTCTTAGAGAAAATTGTTTCCTAAGCCAAACAAATAAAAGTTCTGAAAGATTAATTTTTTGTAAACGAACAGAAAGCTAAAGGGTATTTATTTTATAGGTATAGAATTTTTTCAATTTATTTTATTCGAAAGACAAGTTTTGCCATTATAATTTAAAGAAAAATTTTAGCATATGATCGCCACGACTGACGGACGTAGTCTAAATTGGAGGACCAGTTTTCGACGACTTTTTCCAATGTTAATGTTGTCCTCCAAGTGTTCAATCGTTTAGGGCTTATCGGCGTATATTAGGGACTTCCCGTATCCACAGAGGAAATTGTCTAGCGCTGGAAAATCTATAGATATTGGATTACTAATGCACAGGTGCGACGCGTAAAACCAAAGGCTTATCAAACGTTTTCTTTAATAAATCAATTGTGTCACGCGCTGGTTGGTATGGTTATTAAAGAATTACGGACCAACGATTCCACTAGGCCATAAAACACATCAAGCAAACATTTTTTTCTGGATGTAAAGGTGTCTTACACTTGCTTGATGTGTTTTATGGCCTAGTGGAATTGTTAGTGCGTACTTCTTTAATAACCATACACTTGAATATTATTATCACTTCAAACACGGCAGTTTTGTTTGACTTATACATCCAAGCAAACGTGACCTTCATCGCTAAACAAAATTCGCTTATGAAAATCGGGATCAACGACAATCTTGTTAGGGGCACAAATTTGTACGATTTGGAAGCGTTGTGCAGACGTCAGTCTATTAAAATGCTAAAGCGAAATTAACACCAATCACTTCACCGATGACACAATGGTCTTTAGTTAAAAAAGCGTAGAAAACTTAACATTAAGTACCTCTATAAGAAACACTCAATATTTATGTTAACGGTATTCCCATTTAGGTTGATGTCCTCACTAGATATGCACGCAAAACATTTCGTTAATTTATTTTCACAGAGGCCTCCATATTGAAAGTTTTCACAGCAATCAAAAACCAATTGCAATTATCAAAGCTTTTAAAGCTTCAATTAGCTGATAACATTATAAAGCTTTTGTATGGAATTATTGTATATAACATTAAGTATCAAGTTTTTTTTTCTAAATTTTATTAATATCAAGTAATAAATTAAGAGAACGAAGATTTTGTTGCTTGCGTTTACAACTTTAAAGATATGCCAGGTATTTTAACAAAGTCCATTATCATAGAAATTTTGGCTTTAAGCTTACAGTCGACCAACTGAATTCAAACTACTGTTATGACCAGAGATGGCAGTTGTTATTTTTATTTTGCTTTAAAAATAAACATAAATAGAAAAATAAAAATTAGAAAAATATCAAACAGATGTTTTTGAATGCTTTCTTGAAATCATATTTCATTCAAGCATAAACAAAATTATAATATCTTACAATCATAATATGATTAAAGTTTTTTTAATCATAAACTGATTACAATTTTGTTTATTACGAGATTATATGGTTAAAGTTACCATAGTACTTTTAAGTAGCAACTAAGCTTAACTTGTATTTAAGAACTTATTATATAAAACTCAATTTTATTATAATATTTATGCCTAATGACCACTAAATGGTTAAATATTACACACAAATTGTTTATCGTGGCAAAAGATATGTTTAAAGCAACTTGAATTTTTCAATACAACAATAAATTCTTATCGAGAATACAATATTGTTCTCGAGAACATAATATTGTTCACGAGAATATAATATTGTTCTCGAGAACATAATATTGTTCACGAGAATATATATTGTTCTCGAGAACATAATATTGTTCACGAGAATATAATATTGTTCTCGAGAACATAATATTGTTCACGAGAATATAATATTGCTCTCGAGAACATAATATTGTCCTCGATAACAATATTAAATCCCTGCGTGGTAAAAAATGGAATTTCTGCTTAGTTATTTCTGTTTTATCGATTGAAACAAATTAAAGCAAAACCTGAAAAATGGGCTTTCCATTTTCGCAGTAAGAATTAACTATTTGTGGAACATGTAATAGGCAAATTTTGAAGAGTTCTTTAAACATGCATTTATTCTTGTACTCTGAAAATAAGTATTTGGGAAATATTTTAAATATTCAATACTCGCCAGCACTAAATAGGTCTAATTCTTATTTTATTATTACTTGAAACAGAATCAAAAACTCTACATTTAGCATTTCTAAAAATCTTGTTAGACAAAGCCTTGCTCTTTCTTGTAGTCGCAGATATTCAGCCTAGCCTACCATGCTTCAATACAGTAATCGCTAAGAAATTTTCTGATGTCCGATTGTCGTCTGTGATGGCACAATATTTGAATGCTTTCTTTGTAATCTTGAGAGGCAGTTATTCACGAGACAGTAATGCCACCCAGTAATGCTGTTTATTCGTTACCTTTTAACTTAAAAACCTTTGTCTAATTTTATCCCCTGTGATACAAATAAAGTTTATAAAGTATTTCCACAGTTTCCATTTCTATATTTAAAACACTTTTAGTAGTAAAAAGTACACTTTTCAAAGCCATTGGATCAAATGCAAAAGTTTTATTGCCCATCTCCATTTGAAAGTGACATACAAACAATAACAGAAAATTGCAGAGAAAATGGGTAATTATGGGTGAGAGTATGTTAAATTTTGATATTCCTCAGGTGGCTGCTGCAAATAAAATAATATTTCACTCATACATCTATGCCCAACAAAAACATTTATACACATGCATACATACATACATGCGAGTACATACATATATTCAACAATAAATGTTTGTGACACAGAAAGGAAGTAGCAAAATAAAAACACTGTTTTAATACATCAAGCACATGGATTTGATTAGTTGCAGTGTTGTTGTTGCTGTGAAAGCACGTGTTAGTAAAACGAAAGTGAAATACATATGTAATTTAATAATAATTTAATAAAAAATATAAATATTTTTACACAAATACATATTTAATATACTAAAATAAATAAAAATATTTAAAAAGTAAAGTTTTTCTTTTTTTTTCTTGGTAATGATATTTAAAAAAATAATTAAATAGTTTTTAAATAAAAAGAAAATAAAAAGTACTGCATCGACCATGACCCTGGCTTTTAAACAAATTGTATAAAGTTTTACCGTTTGTACCTCAAAACAAAAAGACAAACATCTAAAAATCAACTTTATACAGGTCAAAAGGGGTAAAGTTTCTTACTGTAATATGTGTATGTGAATGTATTAGTGCATATTTAGCATGGTTATCTACTGTATTTTTAGTTTTATATTATATTCGCCGATTTGTTTTTATACAAAATATTATTAAATAAAAAAAATCCTTCACAGACAAATATTTTTAAATTTTGCACTATTCACGAGTTGGCAAAGGTACTAACGAAAGCCTTGCAGCCAAAATCTATTTATCGATTTCATATTTTACAATTTACATGTACCTTTACAGCAACAAAAATATACATACGATGGAGGTATTACTATTATTAAAAGCGAGAATATTTTTAAAATTAAGTTTAAATTAAAGATTATAAACTAAAAAAAAAATAACAACAGCAGCCATAATAGGAACTACAACAACCAAAATAATGACTATAGAAATAACAATAACAGAAATTACAACAACAAAATTAACAATATTAGAAGTGATATAGGGGTCTAACTTTTTTTTATTTTATTTCGGAGCAGCACTCAGGGGATGGCCCTTGCACATGCAATGCATTATGCCAGAACTAGTAAATCAGGTAATGGGGAGGAGGAAATAAGGAGTAGTATTTATGGACATTTAATTTGAATTTTCCTACATTAAAAGTGGCAAAAAAGACCTCTGGAGGGAAATATGGAAAACCCCATTAACCTAAGACACTGAACAATAGGTAAGGCTTTAGAGAGAAATACACATAAAATTTACGAACAGACCTTCAATTTAACACTTAAATTTCCAGCGTTGTTGGAACAACATTAATTTCAAGAAATTCGTGTGAAAAATCGATTACGAGGCAGCAACAGTATATCCTTATTTACCAATCGTAGAGAATATAAATTGCTTATGAGAAATAAGTCAAATGATGTATATTTACCACCTAGAACTAAGATGATGCATATGTATTAAATATATATGAAGGCAGTATAGTTTGCAGTAGCGAATTAACCAAAGACTTTTTCTTGGATAATACTATCTTTGCTAAAGAGGGAATCCAGTGCATTAGAATGCTCAATGCAAGAAGCAAGCCTACAAAAGTCTCAAATCCACAACTTTCCTTATTACCTTTATCTTTGTTCTAAATTGTTAAACCAACAATGTAGAGCAATATCAAGAAAAGGTGGAAAAAGTTAAAAGAAAAAGAAATAATAACGCTTGGGTCATCCGTAACTACCTGCATTAAGAATATTTTGCGAAAAGTTTCAAGTTATCTTCCACTTGCAAGGAAAGGAGTTATCTACCAACAATTTCTTTAGACAACATATACAAACTTTAGACAATGCTCCACTCCATACTAGGAATTACAGATTATCTCAAATTCAACGAGAGACAATCTAAGAACTAGTTCAAAACTACTTAATTGCAAATTTTATAAAATCCCCGGCACGTCCATGCAATTCCAAAAGAGTTCCAGTGATACTAAAATATGGAGATTAATAGCCGATTATAGGCAACTGAATAAAAATATAGCTGATGATATTAAATATTTATTTAAATATTAAAATAAAAAAACTTTTGGGAGAATAGTAATCTGTTCTAAACTATTAAAATAGTCAGCTTTCACACAATGTTTCTTTTTAATGAAAAATATTAATTTTACCACCAAATTTTCTTTAGCTTTCGAAAGTAGTTCTTTAGCATTTGTTAACTAATATTAATTTATTGTTCAGATTTTTAGACTTTTTGATAAAAATAAAATGTTTACGTTAAAATTTTGTATTTTTAAAGATGCCACACAATAGTGTGGTGATATTTTAAAAATAAAATTATAATTTATTTTAACTTTTATTTATCTTTTAAGTTAATCCAAATTTTTTTTTAAATATATATTTTACCGTAAACCAATTTAAGATTATATTTTTGTATTTTAAAATATTTTTTTTTAATTACAACGTCCCCACGATATTTAGAATGACATATAGCAGTCTTGTGGTCAATTGAAATATATGAGAATCTTTTCAAAGAGGATTTTTATGGAATTAGCTCGCCACTCTTTCTTTTCTGCTTAGCACGCAGTAAAATCTATAGCTTATCTATTATTATATTTATCACTATTCCTAACTTAACAGTGTCAAGATATTTTTTTTATAGTTTAAATAAAATGTTATCGAGGAATTCTACAGCAAATCTAAAGCCAACTACAATAAATTTGAAAGCAAATTATTATTTTGTGTGCTTTAAATAACAAAAAAAAAATTCACAGTTTACTGATCAAAGTACAAAGATAATTTTAATATTTAAGCTCTTTTGAGAAATAATCTGCTCATATTATATGGCCACGGGTTTCTTATTGAAATCTCTCACATTGATAAGAAGACCCTGAATTTGCAAGCATATTAAGATTAAACTAACATTTAATATTTTTAATCTTTGAAAATTTTTAATGTTTCAATTCTTAAATGATATGCCATTCGAAAAGGTGTCACAATATTTGACTGACGTTAAAAACACCTCAGATTAGTTTTAAACAATACGATCCATAGACTTTGCGCGATCGCCTTAACTGTCGAACAAACTTCTATTCTTCATTAATTTTACCTTATAGATGATCAGTATACTCTGACAAGCCATAATGAATAGATTTTCGTTTGAATAATCAATCAATTGACAGTCAATCAACCCGAAACTATGCATAGCGATGTTGGCTCTTTTTTAACATCACAGATTTTTAATGCACAAAATTGCCACTAAAAGAATGCAAGTAAATAACAGATCTTACAGAGACAATTACACTCAGGAAAATGTACTGTTAGGAATGTTTGTGTACTGCTGGCATCCCTGGCCTTATTTTTGCAAAACTAAATCATTGATTTTTTGTTTGATAATATAGTCAACATTGTTTGCGCCGATATTTAGCTGTAAGCCGTTGATGCTACGTAGGTGTCAGACGACCATCGCACTAAGTGATTTATTGAAAACAAAATTTGGCGATACGTTACTTTGAACCTCTTATTAGGCCACCAAGATAATATCATATGACATCGACTATTTTCTGGGGAAGTCCCTGGTTTATGCTGACAAAACAAACCAATAAAATGTGCCACCTTTAAGGCCAAAATTGATCATGTTACACGTGACGTATAGCAAGCAATGCTCCAATAGGGAAGTTCCAAATTAGGTTCTTCTGATCTTTAACTGTTAAAGTACTAATTGTTTAAAGAAAAGAATGCCTCAATTTTAATTTTATTTTTCTCGTTAATTTTTTTAATTTAAAGTTTTTTTGAGCCTAAAAAATTGTTTGGCCGTATATACAATACGTATATAGAATGCATACATACATGCATGCATGCATACATTTAAACATACATACATGCATACCTTCAAGCATACATACATGCATACATTTAAACATACATACATGCATACCTTCAAGCATACATACATGCATGCATGCATAAATACATACATATATACATACAAACAAACATACACATATACACACACTCTATACATACATACATACACACAATGTTATCTTATTAACTATTGTATATGAAAGGCATAATAAAAATCAAATAATATCTCTTTAAAAGTTGTTGTAAATGACAATTAATTTTTAACTTCAAAGCACTCTAATATGATTAAAACAAAACAAAATTCATTAGTCTTTCTGACATTTCTTAATGTTTCATTTGACATAAGTGAAGTTTGAAAATTTATTGTAACAGTCGAGCGTAATTGATTCACTGAAAAAGTATTTTACATAAAAAGTTAACATTTCTAAATCAAAACCAGGTAAAGTCGCCTATATATTGCCATACATCTATAAAATTTAAAAGTCTTGTTATTTTGTAATAGCTAGGAAACTCATACCCTCCGTTATCACTAACACTTTTGGAGTTTCCTTAACTTTAACTATAAAACTGGACAAAATTTCAAAAGGATCGGTAAATATTTCAAAGGGTTTATCATAGTTGTGTTCATAAGTAGTAGCAATTATGTTATTTCAGTATTAACCTAGATTAGTCAGTATTAACCTTAGATTAGTATTAACCTAGATTATTCTTTGATTGCTGCCTCAACTTGCATTGCTATAAAGAAACGTGTTTCTTGCAACGGAAAAAAAACGTCACCTGGCTCTACATAAATCGCACAAATTTGACTCCTACCATGATTCTGGGGTTGCTAAGTGCACTATAGCTCGAAAACTTGCTCCAAAAGTAATAAACAAGTATTTTAAGAGTTCATCACAATATGGTAAAAAATATAAGGGAAAAACATACCAAAAGTTTTTACTTTAAATTCATATATGAGTTTAAATAAAATTGGAACTGCTGCCGGAGTCAAAGTGAATATCTGAAGCATCGAAATTTCAAAATAATCCTAAAATAGTAATGAGCAATAGAGGTTAAAATTGTAAAAGACGACATGACGTGGACTGTGAACAAGGTCATCAAGAAAACGATGGTCCAGATAGATAAATTTATTATATTAACGATTTAAGGAAGGAGGACAATTTTTTATTCCGTCAGCTTAGTAGAGAGGATGCGTGATAAGGTTTACAGCAGTACCGGCCGTAGGTCATAACCTGGTAGTGTCGGAACCACTGTGAATGAAAAGCAGCGTCATTCTCGCCCTAGGAAGCCGAAGACTAACTTCTAGCAACAGGTCATTTCTAGTTGCAATTTCAGCAGTTCCGAAGCAGGCTCACAAACCACCACTCCTTGCTGAAGAGTTGGAGACAATACAACTCCTGGTCCAGAACACATGACAAGCATGCTCACTTGATCCGGATCATTTACCCGTTGTTCTCAGTAAAGGTGAGATGATGCTGGTCCCCTAATGAAATTCATGAGGAGCCGTGAAACCATAACCACCACGATACTTCCGAAAGGCAACCTCAATAATTAGTCACAGAAACAGCTAAAAGGCTAAAGATTACTGATTCTCGTGGAAATAACGTGGAGCTATCAGTTGGCTCCCTGCTCGCCTTCAGGGGACTGAGCTCTCTTATACCCCCGTTGACACAAGTCTAGATGGTTAAGTAATCCATAGAAACTTATAAATGTGCCCCCGGTGGGAAGGTGGGGGGGTGTTATAGTAGAGAGGATGACTTAATGATCTGGCGCACGTTCACGCATTATGGTGCTGTCAATTTAGTCACTTTTAGTGAACATTAAAATGTATAGAGATTCAGCCACCATCTATAAATAAGCAAATCTTATACAGAAAATTTTAACTTAACTTTAAGACACTGAAAAAATTCCCAGAGCGAAGAAGCGAAAACCATAATGATTAATATATTAAATCGTGATAATTTTCATTTTAATCTATGAACGATTTATTTAAATTTATAATTTTTTATTATTCGAAAGTGCAAAGCCAAGTACACTGAGAGCCTGTATAATTTCATCATGTATGCCAAACTCATTCGAACTTTTTCCTTTGCACATGTTTGTATTTATTCAAAAGCAACTACCCCTTAATACTGGCAACTAAGATTTCCACATTCCAGCTCCCGAGTCATACCAATTAAAAAGTTAACAATTGTTTGTTATTTGATTATTACTTTTATTTCTATTCGACCTTTTTTAATTTAATTAAATATGAACTAATCTTTTAACGGTCTTTTAAATAATTTAACGATTTTATTTTTTTCCGATATTTCGCTTTCCTGTGGAAAGCTTCTTCAGGAAATTTTTTTATATTTTACAAAAACAAAAAATTATAACAATTTAATATAAATAAATAAATTAAATTATAACAAAATATTCTTATAATTAAAATATCCTTATAATTTAACAATTAAAATTCACGCTCTTTCATTCTTAACTTAATAACTTTTTTTGTTATGTTGCATAAATTATTATAAACACATAATACCTGTCCATAAAGTGTAGAGCAAACAAATATTTAAGCTTTAACTGACACACTTTTTAGTTGATACACCTGACCACCCTCTTTTACAGAGAACGAAAAAGCTTTAAACTATTTTTGCATATTGCAGATTTGAGTAAATCAACAGGTAAATACTTTTAAGCATACTTTAAGGCGCATAAACACACAATGTGATAATTTTTATGATTTAATTTTTTATAGTTTATTATTAAGCACTAGGTCATTATTTAATAAACAATTTTTAAAACTTTATTTTTTATTATTTTTCAATATTTCGCATCATCAAAAAGAATGTATTAAATAATGACCTACTAAACTACTAAAAAATATTAAAAATGTTAAATAACTATAATTACTATATTTAATTTTTAACCTAAAAATTTCTTTTATTATTTTTAAATTACATTATAGGAAAGAGGAAAAATGTCCCTCCAACAAATTATACCTCTTCAAGGAAATATATTTTTTTTTTCATAAAATCCCATTAGCTTTCAAACATTTTTTTATATTTCTAATGTGTATTGCAATTAATAGTGTTTCAATATTAAATTTGTTCATGTAGAAAATTTCATAAATTGCATGTGACATTTGAGAAACTGAGCAGGAGGCATTTAAATGCTGTGATAACTTCTTATGCAACAGAGAACTGATTTTTGATTTAATTTTATTCGTGTATTGTACATTTCAGATGAAGCAAAATGATATTCAATCGTGTACCATGTACATGACATAATGAAATGTAAAATTAGAACGTTCATATCATTTAACTCTGACTTTTCGAATTGACAAGTATATTTTTATATAAATGTTTATGTACTGAAAATACATTGAGTGAAATGTATATGCAGTTTTCATTGAATTTCATTTGAAAATTATATATTCGCCTCTTTCTTGCAGTACCTAGTGTAAAGACCATAAAAACACCATTTGTAAATTCTGTCTACTGTTAGATAAACATAAAACTAGAAGCAAAATTGTGACATTACTATCGCAATGCTTTGAAATAAATATGACCTGACTCAACTTTTAATAACCTATGACCAGTTTATACTAAATCAGACTATGGCTGGAATCCGATTATCTATTACCTATATCCGAAAAGACTCCTGGCAAAACTTGGACCTTGCTTAAAATATAGCCACGACATGCAGAGACTGTGATAACGCTACGACAACACTATGACGCCTTTTGTTAAACTATAACTATGCTTATTCTTAGCTAGTGCTAGATAGCCCATAAATAGAATGCAGAAATTTTATATATATATCGGGTGTTTTTCATAGAGGTATAGAACTTTATGTTCGCAACCCTTTTTTAACTGGCGGTCATTTTGTTAGCTGTCATATGATTTATCTTTAGTTTTGTTTGGCATTTCAGCATGAATATATTGATGGCCTAACGAGGCTTTCAATCCCAGAACAAGATGTACGATTAATCCCGATTTTCACAAACCAATTTTGTTTAGTAATAAAGCTAACTTTCATTCGAATAAATACTTCACTTAAAAAAACTGCCATATTTGCTGTGATAAAATTTCTAAAGCGTATATTGAGACACCATCACATTTAGAAAACCTGACTGTTTAGTGTACTTTAAGGGCTGCTGGAATCATTGGTCCGTACTTATTTAAAAATGATTTTGTTCAGAACACTACAGTCAATGTTGGCTGCTACAAGGCCATAATTACTGACTTTTTCCTTCATCAATTGAACAGCTACATGACGTGCAGGAATGTCTCACAGCTTATGCCACAAATGATTTATTAACACACATTTAGTGCCCTCCAAAATCGTACGACTTAACAACGCTAGACTATTTTCGGTGAAAATAATCGTTAATCTACGTCAATTATCCCGATACAATTGATCACTTGAAGGACAATATTCACCAAGTTATTGCCGACATACCGCCACAAATATTGATAAAACTCACCGAAAATTAGCCCACCAGATTAGACTTCCTCCCAATCAGCCGCGGCGATCATATGCCAGAAGTCATAAGATTATCTTTCGAATGAAGTAAATTTTCATAAATGAATTTTGTTAAGTGATGATTCTTTTTTATTTGAATGGATACATCAATAAAGAAAACTGCCGTAGCTGGAGTAATGATAATTCTCAAGGGTATGTTATGACACCAATATGTCTAAAAAAACTGGTTGTCTGGTGAGTTTTTTGGACTGATGGAATGATTGTTATGTATGTCCAGCGATGCTAGTCAGAACGTTACAGTCAGTGGCGACTGCTGTAAAGCCATGATTACTCACTTCTTTGCTTTTAACCACATAGCTTCACGTTTCGGACCTGTAAATCGGTTTCCAATATCATTCGCTTTGCCCCCCACCGAGGGCACATTTATGTGTTTTGACGGAATCCACGTTTATTACATGTGTCTTCGCAGGTAAAAGGGAGTCCAGTCTCCTAATAGGCCAGCAGGAGCCAACTAGACAATCCACTATATTTCCACGGAATTCTGTAAAGCCCCAGAGTTCAGCTATTTGTCTTTTAGCCATTTAGCTGTGTTCTCTGACTGATTATTGAGGTCAGCCCTTCGGGAGTATCGTGGTGGTTGTGTGTTTCGAGGCCCTCGTTTGAGTTTGTGGATCGGATTCATTCAGAATGAACACAAGGAATGGCCTAGGTCCAGTGAGCATGAATGCCGTCGTGTTTTTATATTATATTAAGCTTCATGCGTTCTGAAAGAGGAGTTTGATAGTCTTTAACTCTTTAGCAAGTAGTGAAGGCTGCGGCCTGCTTCGGGCTTTTGAAGTTGCAACTAGGAGTGACCGGAGGATATATGTATCTGAAAGCCTTCTAGGGCGAGGATGACGCTACATTTCATCCACAGTGGTGTGATCCACCATCTGGTTATGGCGTATACAGCTAAGTACAGATGTAAATCTTATCAAGCATCATGGGCCTGCCATCGCTAGAACATATTGTGTGAAACCATTGATCACTTAGAGGACAAGATTGACCACGCATTTGTCAATATACTGCTACAAAAAACATTGGAAACGATCATCAAAAATTTTACTTCCATATTGAACGATGAGAAGATTATCTTTCGAATAAAATAAATTTTATTTCAATTTGAAAAATTCATATTTGTTTTATTTTAAAGTTCTTTAATGCTATAAAAGCACCCTTTACTATAAATTGAAAAAAACCTAACCATAATAATGTACAGAAAGTTAAGAAAACAGATAGACTGAAGAAATTAATTCAACATGAAATTCATTCAACATGAATCTCGTTTGAATTCTATTTTTCTTAGTTGATTTAAATTACTTTAATTCAAAAAGATTTCAGTTATTCTTCACATGGAATCAGATCTCTATTTTGAAATGTAATCAAGTATTAAAAATTAAAAATTTTAACATTTATTTGTTTTGTTATAAATAGCAAACATGCACGAGTATAACTTCAACGGACAAGCTGACACAATACGAGTATCTCAAAATAAACAAAATAAACAACTTCATTAACTATTTGCTCGAAGGCTGTACATTTTCGTTATTTCTTTATGTTCATTTTATACTTGCACTAGCAGCCACGAGCCGATCATAATAGATTTAGCTTCCTTGATTCATATACACATTTATTTGTTCTTAATTTTTTCATCTGTTGAATGAAATAAATAGTTCTTTGATTATTTTATTTAATTAGACGTTCGTCATAAACTACGGAAAATGTGTTGGTGTCATTTTCTATATTTACAACAGATAATTCTATATTTAGTTGTTAAGTGTGCGATCAAAAGGCAACAATAGAAATTGTTCTTTATGTATTGTGCATCTGTCAACAATATTTAAATATTATTTAAATAATTTAATCTTTAATATTTGCAAATAATTAATATTTATTGCATTTAATGGCCACTCAATCGATAATTTCGAAGCTTCGTTTGAAAATGAAAATTTTAGAAGCGAATTAAAATATAACAATATATAATTATAGAAAACTAAATAAATACGCAATAAAATAACTGATGTGACGCTCATTCGTATTTGTATCTGTATCATGTCTATCAGTGAGTTCATGAAATACAAAAGGAAGAACGTGTATTGAATATAATTGAAAATATTTTATTATTTAGCCATTAAATATTTGAAAGAAAATATAAAATTTCTTCAGACTCAATTTTTCATCTGGAAATCTATAAATTTTAATTCGTTTATTTTTAATTCATACACATCTTAAAGAACAATGTCGTCGGCAGTTATTTCAAACAAAAAATTATTTTTAAGAAAATTTCTATTAAAGCAAAGTAAAATTTTACTACAACATTATCACTATATTTCATATAAAACTAAAATATTTTTAGTTGTAATAAATTTAAAACTCCCGTACTTGGGTACGTTTGTCAAGCCGTTTATCAAATCAAACATACTTAAGTAAGATTATATAAAATGTAAATTCTCGTTCTATAAATTAATCTCTCGATAAATCTAAAATACCCCGCATATATTTGTAACACAACAGATTGTTTTAAAAGGTTAACTCTCATACGATTAAAAGTAGATCACTTCTGAAAATTTATAGAAAACATGTCAGTTTTAATTGAACAAGAGCAGTACCATTTGCCTATAAGGAATTTTTCAAAATAATCGGAAATAGAAATTGGTTGATGGTATAACGATTTCAAAAAATGAGAGAAAACTACAGCCTTAAAAAAATCATTTTACACATCTTTTTCAGAATCCACCGCCCAATAGGGATATTACAGATATTAAAGTAAGTGTCGACAATACAGTTATTCAGTGAACAACATTAGAAGTTTAAAATTTACAATTTCTTCAACTTTCAATAGTAAATTATTTGTGGATTGAATAACATTTTAAACTGTCCATTAAAAAATTTCCCATTAAGGCTTTAGAATAAATGGCAGTACTGTTTAACAACTGTTTGAATAACTGCTATTTAGCTTCGGCTTGCAACGTGACCAAAATTGTACCTATTCACAAAATAAAAGGTGATAATGATGTTAATAATCTTAGGCCAATATCTGTACTTTCTTATTTAGAGCAAATGTTTGAAAGTTTAATTCGGGAAAAAAATGAATCTTGCTCCAAATAGCGAATATATACCAAAAAGGCAATTTGATTTTAAGAAGGACAATTCAACTGTTAATGCTTAAATTAAAATTTCATACAGATGTTATTCAGAATTCACAAGAGCATAAGTGTAATGTTGCTATATCTCTTGACATCGAGAAGGCTTTTAATGGCATTTTGTTTAAAATGACCAACATAGGCTTTGAACCGTCAATTATAAAACTTTTCCAGAGCTTCTTCGATGGCAGGAGACTTTGTGTTCAAAGTGTTAACAAATTGGTTAGTTATGGTAACATTTCTTGCGGTGTTCCGCAGGGTTCAGTATTGGTACCTCATTTATGCAATATTTTTATACACTACTTTCCTCATGATGTGAATGGTTCATATGGTATACTCCGACGATTCACTATTGTATGCGCATGATGAGTATCCGAAAGTGGCACTCCAGAGAGTTTCCTTGCACCTTAAAACGTTTATGAAGTTTATTCACAGTGGAGGATAAACATAAATACAGCTAAGAGCTTTGCTATATGTTTGCGTAATGCTTCCGGAAAATGTAAATACCCCGTAGTGTCGGAGAGCAAAAATCTAGTGTTTCACATTAAACGGAAATGAAATAATTTTTAAGGACACAACAAATACTTTGGAGTCCACTAATGATATTTAATAACCATGCTTTGTATAATATGGTTAAGGCGGTTAGGATTCAGACAGTCTTTGGTAAATTGTTTAGTAGTAAATTTTTGCCAAGCAAAACATAATTGCTTTGGCATTAGACCAATGCTTCTCTACGTATTTTCAATGTGGTTTAGCATCTCAAGGACGGTCATGAAGAGAATGGAGATCTGTGAACGTCATATATTACGGAAATGCATAGAAAAGAATTATAGATATTTAGATAGAGGATTTCCAAATGAGTATATTTACGAAAAGGACAAGATGCCTGCAACATCCAATTACGCTTTCGAACTGTTGAGAAATTTTGTCGAAAAACTGTATTTCTTCAAAGGCTAAGTCACTTAAGATATTTTATTTTGTGAGGAAGGTTTCAGTGGGTCAAAAATGCATAATTTTCCAACTTTTTAAAAAATAAATGTTAAAGAATAATGCTTAACTCTTCACATTTAGGCATTTAAAAGACAATTTAAATCCTAACCTTAATTTTGTCCACCCTACTTGAGTTCCTAAGTAACAGCGATACTAGATCTGATGCAATATACCTGACAGTGGTTATTAGATAATCGTCTTATTTGTTTCCCTGTTTTTTTTTCGCAACACACTACGACCGTTTTTAATTCTTCTTTCTCTTCGTCTTTCTGTTCGTTTTCGTCTTCTTCTTGCAGCATACTCACTACTTTTTATAAAAATATAATAATTTCGTACTTTTTTTACCTCTTTCGACACCAAAAAATAACATGCCTTGAATACGTTAAACGCGTTAAATCTTTTCAGACAACTGATGCAAAGCCTCTGAAATTTACAACAGCTACCTTATTTGCTCTTCTAAAAGACCCTCGTATGTGCGTAAACTTAATAAAAAAATCAAAAATCCATTTAAAAAGTTTGTTGTGCTCGTATTTGTTTTAAATTTTTAAAAGTAAAATCTATTAAGTAGAAAATAAATTAATTATATTTACACAAAACTAATTATATGTTTAAAACTATGTGGACACACTGTAAACGTAGTATTAGCGTTTCAAACAATAAAAACCACCATAAAAGCTTTTTATCAATATTTAATAGACGAATAGGTATGTAAGTGTGTGTGTGTTTAAAAGTAAAAACAAAAAATTATAACAAAAAGATAAGAAATATACTTTTGTGCTTCAGATGATAATAAAGAGAGCAAAAAAATATAAGCACGAGGTTAATTTGATATTAAAAAATTTAGACTTCATACACCATGTACAAATCCGACTATATGCGGTCTTCTACTACTACTATTTTTTATTAATTTTTTTTGCAAAAGTCAACTTTTTTAACTCAAATGGCAGCTACTCCGATTATTACTCTTGTTTTCTAAACAAGAAAAATGACTATTAACTATAAAAATAGTTTATGCTTAGCGCCTATAGCTGAACAGCTCTGAATGAAAAGAAAAGTGTTCATTTAGCCAAGGCCAAAATTAAAATAAAGGGTTTTTCAACAAGAAGTTTGTTTTTCAACTGTGGCAATGCCAAGAACATGATAGTTTTAACATTTAATTTTTTGACGCATTCGTAGTAGATGCATTGGCAATTGTTATAATGAATTCAATTTCGCACGAAAACCCATTATGAAAATGGTGGTTCCGTTAAAGTTACATTTCGTAAAATCCGTGATATTTTCGGACAACATAATCGCCTTCTGAAACAGCTATGAAAAATTTGGTAGTTGGATTTGAATTGACAGGCTCGATACAAAATGTGCAAACACCAACACATGTTTGACCAGGTCGTTTAACTGAAAACTTCGGAGTAGTGAGCCACAGTGTTAAAGCATATTAAAATTGTCAATTCCTCAATGAGACTAAAAAAATTGGTCGTTTTAACTATTTAAGGATTAGTTATTTAAGTGACTACTATATATTTTTACAAAGAACATAATATGGTTCCTGCGATCATGTCGCAACCATATTTTTTTCTTCGTGTATATTGCTGCAGAAAATGCTAGTTTTTCAAGGCTATACTCGTGAAGAATATCTTCATACTTCCTCAATATCTAGTATATTCAGTGTTAAGCTAAAAAACACTTTCACGCTTTAGCTCTTAAGTAACTTAATTTATAAAACTGTTAATTATTTAATGAAAATACTTTTTTAAAGTTTATGAACGTTGATCCTCAATTAATAATTAAAAAACAGAAATACTTCTAAAGAGTGAAGAGGGCTTTTATAGAGGAATAAACTAAGGATGCATCGTTTTTTTAAATTTCTATATATTTGAAAGATAACCTTCTGTCGTTATAATTTAAACATGATTTCTGGCTTATGACCGGCAAGATTGGCGGAGACGTAGTTTAATCTGTAAATCCTATTTGCGATAACTTTTGGCAAAATATGTAGCTGTATATCGGCTATAATGCGCCGAATGTTGTCATCCAACTTGTTAATAATTTCGGACATAGACTACCGACTTCACGTTAAATCACACGATTCTGGGGGCAAACTCATGGTGCGAAACATAAAATTGTGCGGTTATCAAACGTAATTAATTCTGGCAGTAGCTGTGTGACATGTTCCATTGTCTTGTTAAAATTGAATTGATGAAAATCAGTAATCACGACTCTGTAGCGGTCACTATTAGCTTTAACGTTCTGGCCAGCATCGGTTTTAACGAGCTATCAATCAATGATTCCACCAGCTCAGACAGCTCGCTAAATAGCCAGTTTTTCTGCATGTAGCGGTGTCTCAGCATTTACATAAGTATTAAGGATCATCACCCCAAATACGGCAATTTTTTGTTACTTGAGGTATCCATTTAAACAGAAGTGAATGAGTGTTTTTTATTGCTAAACAAAATTTCCTTATCAAAATCAGGATCACCAGCTATTTTTTTTTTTTTGGACCCAAGTTGTACAATTTAAAAGCGTTGTTAAGACGACAGCTGATAAAATGGCCGCTGGTTGAAAAACTATTAATAACTTAAAGTTCCATAACTCTATAAAAAAAGTGGATTATTTATAACAATAACGAAGTGGGTTCTAAAATTAGTTCAAAACAGATAAACCTGTTATAGCGAAATTTTTTATCTTTATATGGCCAAAAACGAAGACATTGTCGTTGCTTTTATAACATATTTTTTGTAGTTTTATTATGCTATTCAACTGATAAGCAGCCAAAACTTTTTATATTTACTGCAAAAACTCCAAGCTTATACAATTTAGAAGAGAAACAACATTTTCTTCCTTGAGTATAACTGCATTTATTGGCCTGTGAGAGTGTGAGTGTTAAGAAATACCTCTACTCACGTGTAAATACAAAACAAAACTCTTACTCGCCTTTGTTATGGCCCACTGCATAGGAAAGTTATTGCTTTCTTTGTATTTTATATATGTGTGGGTAAATGCGAGTATTTTTTACATTAAGCAAAATTATTATCAATGATAATAACTAAAATTTGCAGAGATTGTGGACAGTGAAAGAGAGTATTTTGTAGAATTTCGTATTATCATTTGAAGTTTGCTGATTTTTATAATCACAGAGAGTTTTTATTATTAGCACACATACGTTTGCGTTATTTTGTCGAGTGGTATAAAAATAAATAAATAATACAAAAAAGAAAAATTCAACAAAATTTGTTTCTTTTAATCGCTGTTGCCTCTACAATATCAATTTTAGTTCTTCAACGGCTTTTAATCACGCTGCACACGCAATTTTTGTTTTCTCAAAAATAATTAAAAAAAAAATCATATTAAATAAAAACTTTAAATTATTATTAATTTCTATTAAGTTTTTAAAATTAAATTAAAATTGCACATAAGTTTTTGAAGTGAAAATTACAAAAAAAATATATTAAAAATAAATGTTATAATGTTTATAAGTTAAATAAATATTTAACACGCTGTTTTGTTTTAAAAACAAAAATACATGTGTTCATTGAGAAAATGCAACAATTTAATTATAAAGTTTTTGTTTCTACAACAAATTAAACTAAAAGAAAATGTAATTATTTGTGTACGTACATGCGCTGTTTCAAGTAAATCTAATTCTAATTATAACATTTCAGTCGAAAGTAAAATATTTATCTTAAAAAATAAACACATTAAAGATTAGAATTTTTTTTTTACAATCGCTATGATAATTACAGCAATATTTTAAATCATGCTAACAAATTAGAAAACTTTAGCAAATTAGAAAACCTTATTAACCAAAATTTCGATGGTCTTAATTGACAACTTCTGCCTACTAACAGACTAGATTTCACAATAGAATTATTGCCTAAATTTTGTACACGCAGCAGAGTTATTTATTTGGAATTTTAACACGACACGATACCCATAATTTTGATTAAAGTGCAAATATTTACCTTCACGCAAATATCAGTTTTACTTCCAACAAAAAACTAAAAAATTAAAAGAATCTGGAGCAAAACAATAATTTTTTCTTAGAAAATGTGTGAATTATTTCAGATTTTTATTTAATTTTTTTGGTATTTTTTATACATCGAATAGTTGAAGATTTCGCGCTTTGGGGGGGGGGGGTGTGTTTTAAAATTACACAAACAAACATCTCACACAACTTCAATAAGTTTTGCCGCGTATTACTATTAGATGTAATACCGTGATTAATATTTACTCTCTATGTCTCACAGTGGGGGATTAGGTACAAAAAATTTAAATAATTCTGTAACTTCTTAACGACTACTGCGGTTGCATTAAAAATTTAGACGGCCATAGTAGAGGTGTAGTGGAGTATAACCCTTACATAGAGAAATCATATTTCTTAGAGAACAGACGCCGTAAAGCTTGAAAGCAGCACATTTCGAATGTATAACAAATTAAAACCGTTGCCCAATTTTTGTTTTTTCGGATTAGAGGTTTAAAAGTTAAATTAAATAAAAGAAATTAATTTACATTAATTTGTGCTTAATTAAATATTTTATAAAATATTCATGCATCAAAAGATTTTTAAATGTATTGCTGTTCACTCCCTGGTACTCCAACGTGCGATGGATCCCACGTAATCTTGATTTCGTTAGGATTTTTTATGCAATCAGAGATCAGAGGTGAATCGTACGAACTATTCTTTATAGCGAATATATACCAAAGACTATGGGAGGCTATAAAAAAATTTGTTTGAGCTTTGAGTTACAAATTTGGCTGCTATTATTTAGCCAAAGCTTGGACCATAAAGGTGGAGAAGTAATTACGAAGTCGACAGCACAGGAAGCGATGTCATTGATCTTGATACATCGGTGACTAAAATTTTCCATCCGAAATTTGATAAAACATCTAAAGTGGAATAAAAAGTTTGCCCATATATTAATAGTGTTGTTGTAAGTTTGCAATAAACAGATAATATATCCACATTATCTTTATGTTTCTTTACGATACCAGGGCGGTTAGGAAGAACATTTGTGTTAGAGTGGAAAAATTTTGAAATTGATCTCATTAGAATATATGATGACACTACTTGCTATAGAGGATTTAATCTTATGCGGTCTATAATGACTTGCAATTTTCGATGTTACTCTAAAAATATTTTCATTTTAACTAATAAAAATATTTGGAATTAATCTCAATATCGATCTTCTACTGGTTGCATGCCTGTTTCAACCAAAATATTTTGAATTGGGCTGGTTCTGATTTTATGAGAATCTCAGAAATTATTTATGTTTAAGGAATCAGAAGTTAACGTAGATTAAGTTAAAAATTATGCCAAATAATAAAATTGTTAATATTTTTGTAGTTTTTTTAATCGACCTTTTTTATCTTTAATAAATATCTCTTAGTCTTTTTACGGTCTTTTTAAGTTAAATTAACAATATATATATATTTTTTTTTCTTTTCCATATTTCTATTTCCTATGGAAAGCTGCTTCAGGAAAAAAATTTTTTTATTTTTTAAAAAACAAAAATTATTAACATATTAAAAAAAAAATAAAAAATTTTTTTCCTGAAGAAGCTTTCCATAGGAAAGCGAAATATCAAAAAGAAAAAAAAATATATATATTGTTAATTTAATTTAAAAATACCGTAAAAAAGAATAAGAAATATTTATTAAAAATTGTTTATATTTCAATTAAAATAATTAAAATCGGTACTCGATTTTTTCCAGCTTTTGGCCCCTAGAAGGTTTCTAAAAATGTGATCCTAAAAAAATAATATTTAATTTTGAAAGCCGACCATTTTTTTTTTTGCTTTTATTTCAAGATAAATTTTTATTTTCTATATTATTTTATTTAAGAATGCTAACTGCTTTAACATCGGATCAGTAAACATTTTATAGAAAATTTCATATGAAGAAAATAAATTAAAAGAAAATAAAAGGTCACAAAAAATATAAAAGGTTGGTTGTGAATATTTCGATTTTTTTATGAAAGTTAGGTTAAGAAATCAAGCACGGGACAGAGGACCTCATGTTCTGCTTATAAAGAGTTTTTGTGCTGTGGTGCTTAGTTTTTTTTCAGTTGTAGGATATTTCAATTTCTGTGGAACTTTACCTAATGATGCGAATGAGTTAGTTAGCAACTACTGTTCACTACGAAAGGGAAATAAGAAAGTTGAGAATCCTCTTTTTATAAAGATTTGACGTTTCGCTTTTAAAAGAAAAGTTTGCCGCTTTTTTGTCAAAACCAATTTTTCCATAATTTATACTTCAGCTAAAATGAATTTTTGTTGTGGTTTTGGGTTTTTTTTTATAAAATATATTTGAACTTTTTTTTTTGTTTGAAAAAAATTGTTCTATAATTTCTGCTTTAGCTAAAGTTTATTGTTGTTATTTTTCTGACTTCGTTTCCTTAATATTTTTCTTTTTCTTATATTTCGGGAAATTTTTCAAAGTGTTTTAAAATTTCATTTTTTTTTTTTTTAAAGTTTTTATTTCAGTGGGATTTGATTTTTTTTATTATTACTTTTTGGCTTTTTCGAAATACTTGGGTTTTCGTGAAATTTTGTAAAATTTGGTAAAAATTAGTTTTGAGCGATATTGCGATCTTTGTTTGGTATAGTATCAAAATTTCGATTTTTATTAAATATCAAGCTTTTTGAGATAACATTTTTTAATTTTAAGTTTGATGAAATTTGAATGCTGTGAAGAAATTTTTAATTTAATTTTTTTTTTTTTGGAAAAACTCTTACTTTGCCGTAACTTCAAGTTAAAAATAATTTTCTGGTATATAATGCGAGATGTGTTTTTTTATGTAATTTCTGTAATAATTCGTTTTGTGGTATCATTTTTATAAATTTAATTTTTATATAAACCATCCGCTAAAAATATTAAGTTTTTGCTAAAACTTCTGTTTTGTAATTTCTGTTTATATAGTCTACCTGCCTCTTTGCATGAAATGATTCTACTAATAATTGCCATATTATTCTATATTAAAAAAAAATTATTAAAATAACATCTCACAGAAATCACATGTATTTTTCTTTAATTTTTATTTAAAAAAAAACTGTAAATATTATGAAAATTACTTAATTATAGAAGAATTTTTCTTAACTTATTCAATCACATTTATAATCTAGTAAAACACCAACCCCGTAATCGCCTTTTCACCAGTCCTAATTATAAGCTTTAATTCTTTTGTTCTTTTGAGCTGAATATAAAAAATACATAATAACAACAAACAAGTATTTAATCTAACAATGACTCACATATTTTTTATTATAATTTAAATTCAATTAAGTTAATAAATTAATAGCAAAAACAAAAATAATAAGAAGTCAAATATGTAAACAAAAAATTGTTGTAGTAAACAATTATTTTCCGTATTTTAATATTAATTCTTTTTTAAAAAAAACGTCATCCAATTCAGGTCAGTAGTCTTTAAATTAAATTAAAAAAAAAATTGTTCCTCCAAAAAAAAAATAATTTATTTTTTTTATAATATACGAAAACAAATTTCCAAATAGAAATAAAAATGTGATCAATTTACAACAACAAAAAAATAAAGACAAGAATTTAAAATCTAACATTTTAACACCTTTGAAAAACGTGACACCTGTTGCTTGGTCACACGGTGTTTTGTTTTAATGCTAAAAAAGTTTGTTTTTATTATCGCTTTCAAAGCAAACAAAAAAAGTTTTTTAACTTTTTGTCTCACCTTTTGCAGGGTGCATATTTTAGTGGTGTTTTATTTTGCTATAAGTGGATATTACCCAGTAATTAGCAATAAAATTATTTATTTCTTAAATTTTGCAAGACTAAAACAACTAACAATATATATGTTCCTTCTTATTAAAAGGCATAAAATTGATTTAGCTTAAGAAAAAGGTACATTTTATAGCAGTATTTTTACAAAAAGTCCTTTTGAAGGCCATGCAACTTCTTAAATGAGCAGTTTTTTTTACAAAAAATAGCTGTTTTAGTTTTCAAAATTTAATTTGTGAAATATAATTTTTTCCTAAAAATATGTATTTTCTTTACAATCAAGGATTAAGGATTGCTGTTTTAATACTGTCATCTTTTTTTTTTAATTTTATTTAAATAAAAAACATATGAATATTACAAAAAGTACTTTATTGAAAACTTTATCACAAGCAAAGTTGTTTTTTTGAACTATTTTGCTTTTCTTAAAAGAAATATTATTTTGTTTTAGGATAAAGTACTTTTTTTAAAAAACGTTTTTGTTTTTGAAACAGAGGTGACTTTTTTAAAAGGAAATTTTGTATTATAGTCTTTTTTTTCGTTCGGACCAGCACTCAGAGGATGTCCCCTACTCACGCAATACATTGTACCATAACTAAGAAATTAGGTTATGGGGAGGAAGAAAGAGAGAGTAGTTTTTGTAGACATTCGATTTGAACTTTCCTACATTGAAAGTAACAGGAAAGACCTCTGGAGGGAGTTCATTCCACATACGGACTGTTCTGCTAAAAAATAATTTCCCCTGTAATGCGTAGTGCGAAAATCGAGTCAAACGCAAAAACGTGCAAGCTTCGGGAACAAATTCCCTAATTCCGTTAAAGCACTTAACACTACGTCTGTGCTCTAGGGAATCAATAGAGAGGCTCATTGGCCTCTTCTGGAGGACTTTTAAAAACTCATTAATATAATGCTATTCCTGATGAAAACAATTTTCAAGAAAACGTCAAATATCGTAAGATAATCTGTTTAAAAGTTTTATTACAAAACGTAGAATTTTTAAAAACTGCACATATTTCAGAAAATTGTTTATTTTCGAAAAGTAGCTTTGTTGTAAGAGGATTTTCTCTACTATGCTGCATTTTATCAGAAAGTACCTTTAGCATAGAAAGAACCTTTTTATGTAAGTAATTATAAAAAACTGTTTTTTTAAAGCCATCTTATTTAAAATAAAATGTTTTTCAAGGAAACTACTATTTTTTCAAAAAGTACTTTTTATGAAAAAAAATTTTTTTCAAAAGTACTTAATTGTAAAAAGTACTTTTTTACAAAAAGTAAGCCTATTTATAAAAAGAGTGTTTTTATCACGTACATTCTTTAAAAAAGAAATAAATAGAAAACAAAATTCTTTAAAGGTACTTTTTTTACAAAAACAAATTTTTTTGAAATAGTATTATTTATAAAAAAGAAAGAAAATTACACTTTATAAAAGTGTAATTTTAGTAAAAGGTAGCTTTTAAATAAAAAGTATATTTATTATTAAAAGTACCCTTTTGGTTAAAATGGTTTAAAAAGATTTAATGTAAAACTTTTTTCACAAGGCTTTGCCTAAGAAATGTATTGTTACAACTACTAAAATAAGTTTAAAAGATAATTTCAAAAATTAAAGAGTGGCTCAGGCGTGGTCATGTGTAACCAAATCCTACCTAGCAAATTTATTTTGTGAAATATTAGCATATTCATATATGTATCTACAGCAAAAACAATAGCTATTGAGTAGCATGATAAATGATTTTTGCAATTTTTTTCTTAATAATTGTGAATTGTTATTTTGAAATTTATAAAATAAGAAAATTTCTTTGTTTCGTTCGTATGGAAAAAATAGTTTTTCCTTAATCTTTCTTATACAAAGCAAAGAAAACATTTGTTATCTTATGAAAAATAGAACAAATAAACAATAAACAGTAGTTTTACATTGAAAGTATTACTAACAAAGAACTGAGAATAACAAATAAATTGTAATAAAATGATAAAATTTATACAAACATAAAATGTGGTTTTCTGATAAAGTATAACAATTAAAAACAAATGAAATTATATTTATTGTAATATTATTTTTGCTATAGCATAAAAACAGGCCAATCACTTAGTTATTAAAAATTTACTCTTTTTTTAATTTAGTTTTATCCACCCTCTTTTTCAATTTGTTTTGTATGTATTTCGGTTTGTTTTTACTTTTTACACATTTTGATTTTATATTTTAAATTTTAAGCATTAAAAATATAGTGTCAAATTAATATTGTATATTTTATAATATTGAAAATTTTCTCAGCGTTTAATAGCATTGTGTGAGTGTTAACAGATTTTGCCTTTTACGACATTACACTAACGAGAATTGGCATGTTTGGTGTATTTAAGAGTTAGTAACAATAACCGTAGATCGCTTTATGTTGATATTAATATTTTTGTGGACTCAGGACTACCACGTTATATGCTTTTATTTCAAAATAAATTTCAATTATATTTTAAGTTAGAGTTCTCTCAAACTTTTTGAAATTCTATTAGCACACAAATTCATAGGATTAGGTTTACCTAACTTCCAAGCGCACTCACAGTGAGAAAACTTTTACTCACGTACGAAATAGAAAAATTTTCTAATGTCTGCATGCACATCCCTACCCGGGAGAAAACTACGTTTTCATTGGCTCTCGCTCTCATGTTAAAATAATAATACATACAATTATACAAAACACAATACAATGCAAATAACAATAATTATAACAATTTGATAAATAGAAAACATTTAAATATCACAGCATTTTTTGACATTTGTTTATTTTCAAATTACGTTAAAATAGTCTCATCCTTATTAACGATTCTTTTAAATATATTTATTTAATAAAATAATTCTCTTACTATAGAGCATTAAAAATTCGACTAGTATAACCAAAATTTATTGTAGTACACACTTCTTGTAATACATATTCGTTGAAATAGGTCAGATAAAATTGTTCAAGTCTAATGAAAAATTCACATAAATATTTGAATATGATGCATTGTATTGTAATTAAGAAATAATTTTAAATATTTTGAAAGATAATTTTTTCTTTATTTTTCAACACATTTTATGCATGAGTAAACCTTAAAAATTTATAACAAACATTTAAGTCCAAGATATTAAATGTATGTTTGCATGCTACAAACATTTTCTATCGAAATAGTCATTATAACGTTAATTTATGGCATTGAAATATGTCATCGAATATTACATCGAATTCATCCCAAAGAAATAGTAAAATATCATATTCATGGAGTGTATATCTGCTGTAATGGGGGTGTCATTTTAAAGTTCGATAATATAACTTGTGGAGGCAATGACTTTCGGCTTAAAAAAAAATTTGAGTATTTATAATGAGAAGGCTTGAAAAAAGGAAAATTTAAAGATATAAAGGTTAAATTTAAATTTTAAGAATTTATAATTTAGCTGGAATTTGCTTAAAAGCATAATTTACATAATTTTATATTCTAAACTTCAGAATGCCAAAAGTGTTCTTATGAAAAACCTCTGGACATCTATAACAGTAAAAATGAAAATGAATATTGTTTTCTTTAAAATGTTAATGAAATAAACATGAATTAATATTTGTCACCACTAGAAAGTGTGGCGTCTGATAATGGAATAAAATTTAAGGTTAGCTAACATATATTCAGCAGCTAAAGGTGCCTGCGTCAGTAGAGGTGTGTACTCATAAGTAAAAAAAAGTGATGGATATCCGTTAAAGGCATAGTAGTGCGAGCCTGGTCGAGTTTACATTCTGTTATGGCATGAGCGGCTGCGATTTTCTTTAGCGCAAATCTGTGCAGGCAATTTTTTGTTTTTTTTTATATTCTTATTATGGTTTGTCTCAATAACTACGTAGTATTCAACTCTTAATCGCTGTTATGTTATAAAGACTTACATTAAGAACAGAGTTCATCAAAAACATTGTTTGGTAATGAAATATTTTAAAAGCATAAATATCACACAGTGATTATTAACTCTCAACAGTGTAATTTCGAAGCACATATTAACTCTTCAATTCCCATAGTGAACGCAACAAAAATTTTGATTTTCTTTTTGGCTGAAAGGGTTTAGATGTGTTATATAAAAAATAAGAAATATAAAATTTCTAAATAAACCCGCCCAATTTTGTTTTTAAGGGTGGTCACCTACAGGTGACACTGGGCACTATGTAAAGTTAATGGTTTAAAATATCCGTTTTTTTTCATTCTTTTCGTAGGAATAAAACAATAATTTTTTTAATAATACATATTTATTTGAAAGAAAACATTAAAATTTATTTATTGTGGAAGCTGTACCAACATTTTATATGTAAACCGATATTACACTTAGCACACATTTTTCTAGTGCGTTGATGGCAATATCCACATCTTCGCTGAGAGCAATCGCCCTGCATACCTCGATAGGCACTCTTAGCTTCATAGGAACGCCACAAGCAGAATTTCGGATTGGAGGCTTGCTCCGGAAATCGCAGTAAGTCCAATTGTTTGCCAACTGTCTCTTGATAAGCCATGCATTTTGGAAAGCTGCATCTAAACCGAAAGCAAAAAGAGAAAACCACCATTTCTTTCCGCGGAGAGCTACCCTCATAGAGTCAACATTTTCATCAAAACGATCTACTCCACCCATGTACTTATTGTACATCCGTACGAGTGCTGGATAGTCAACATGAATTTCAGCCCGCTTTTTATTTATAAATCCAACCCGATCTACTTTAGTGATAGGATCCAATGCATGACAGTTTGATACAATGTTGACAATACTATTATCATGCCATTTAGCTGCAATAATTTCTTCGGAAAATTTATAACGAAGCTTACCCCTTTGTTCTTTTTTCACTTCTTTTGAGCTTGGCATATTACAATTCTCCATACGGGTTTCCCTTATAGTACCAGTTGCTCCAACATTCTGCCTGCGTAAATAATTTAGTAATGGTAAACCGGTAAAAAAATTATCCAAGTATAAATTGTAAGATCGCATATCTGGGGGCAGCCTTGAGTGGAGCTCTGAAATGACAGCAGCTCCTAGGCTTAATTCGGGCTGCACCTTTAGACCTGGTCCCGACGCACCCTGATATAATTCAAAATTCACTAAATAGCCATGGTTTTCCGTGTATATGCTGTTTAGTACCATGTCTTCCAAAGTATGGTACTATAGTCTCATCTATAGAGATATGAGAAGAACCAGCTCTTTTGAAATTTTCAGTGAAATTCACTTTTAGTTGCGTGAAATATTCCCGAACTTTAGCAAATTTGTTATTACACGGCAAGGACGTACTGTCTGCAGATGGAGATATTACTGAATTTCGAAAAACCTATTCCGCCTCATACTAGATGCTACTACGTCATTATGCGTGTCCCTCCTTACTTCCCAAAACATTCTCATATACTTTGGCGTCCAATATCCTGTAAGCAATAGAATTGCGAGATAAACTCAAATTTCATCAACAGTCACATTTAGTGTATGATTTCTTTGTCAAGCATACAAATTACTCATATCAGATATGAATTTGGCAAGATTTTCGCTATAAAGTAATTCAAAGCATTCTACGGCAGTAATCTCTTCCTGTAAGTCAGTAAAGGTTTCTTCGTCACAGTCTCCTTTGCCACAAGAAGCAAATGAAGTATTGTTGATAGTGTTTTCCCATATTTTGATAGTGCTGCTGTTCTTCTTTTTCTTCTTGGGCAAAATTTCGATCATTTCATCTTCTTCCTCTACACTATTTTCTGCGCATATTTTGAAGTTCTACTTTAGATCGAAGCATGCGACCAGGAAGATGACTAATACTCGCTTCGTTTTCATCACCACTGTCTTCATCAGTCACTTCACCATCATCAGGTGGAAGTAAAATAATATCACCTACGTCTTCACCGGCATTCAACATATCGGCAATCTCATCTAATGTCAACCTATGTAGCATATGAGTATACCAAATATATTTATAGTGTGAAGAAATTAAGTACTAATAATACCAAGTGTCACCTACAAGTGACGCTTGTTATTTTTTAGGAGAGCCAATTCATTTTTTTACTAACTTCATATTACATAATTAAAGTGAGTATTTCACAATAATAAACAATAAAAAAATTTTAATTCTTACCCTTTTGGCATTTTTATAAAAATTTTTATCGCACAAGACACCTTAGTATATAAAAAACAAAACCACTGCCTCAAAATGTTTAAAAATTCCCTAGTTTAAATAATGCCAGCGTTGCCAAAATAAAATCAGATACACAACAGGGTGTTGTCTATATATTATTAATATTTATTATTTTCAGTGATGTCTGTATTTATGTTTAAAAATTCCGTTAATCTTTGTCACCTGTAGGTGACACTGGGAATTGCCGGGTTAAATTGTTTTAAGGTAGCAATAAAAAACACTATACACTATTTTATTTTAAAAGACTTTTTACATAAAAAGAATTCTTGTGTACCAAATTTGCAATTATTATTTAATTGATAACTCTGGCTCAACCATTTATTGCCCAAAGGATTTTTTTTCAATAGTTAAAAACTTAAATATTATCAATTACTTAAAACTTATTTAAGAGCTAAGTAAATAAAAAACTATTTTTATTTACTTTTTTGGACTTGTCCTAATTCTTTCTGACCTCTCTAGTTAGGCTGTAAATTACGCTCTAACATAACATTTTACTATCATGTGATATCTAAATGATATTGAAGTTATTTTGTGTATTGTTTGCTACCCAAAAAGAATCAATAAAAATATAAAATAGTGTAACTGCCTGTCGAAAAATTCAGAATAAAAATCATGACAGTATGGCTTGACTGGTTTCTTTTATTATTTAATTTTTTTTTTAATTCATATCTTCTTTAATAAAATTGTCATTTATTTATTCATTATTTCATCCCATTCATCGATCCATTTATTGATTCATTTATTCAGCTGAAGATATTAATTTTCGTTTTAAAGACTAAATGAGAAAAAATACAAATAATTCTTTATTTCAAAAATATTGCCATTTTCTCTCGCTCTCTCTATGCCAACCACTGCTTTTCATATGCGAACACAAAAAAAAATATTTTTCTTATATACAATTTTCCAACGTAACAAAAATCACAATTTAATTAAACTTATTTTTTACTACAAAATATTATTACAATTTGTATTTATTTATTGTATGTATCCTTTCAATCTTTCCCCTTTTCTTCTTTAATAAATTAATACCATTTTATAGCACGTGCCGCTGTATATTAGCTTTAATTTTCTTTTCGCTCTAAAATCGAACTGAAGGTCGTTCAAATGTTTCCTGACCTAGTTTGTAATATGGTTTTAGTAAAATCTTAAAGTTTATTGACATCAAGCTGTAAAAAATGTATAGTACAAGTTCAATGCCATGAGAGATATATTTAGGTATGTATTTATATACATACAGTCTGTCAACAATAACTTTGCACACTGAAAGAAAAATACAAGACATATTAATTCTTAAAACAAATTATTTGTGTATTCTCGCTTATGTTACAAATTACTAGTTATTTACAGAGATCGCGTCAAAAAGCCATATAATCAGTTTGAAATAAAAATATTCAACCAAGTAAAGTGTTATTTCATTTTACATTATCAATGTGTTCCTTTTTCAGTTTAGTGGATAGTATACATATTACAATATTTACTAATTGGTATGGCAAGATGTAGCATCTACCACAACTTGTTAACGATCTTTATTGAACCTTTTGACTTCTTAAGGTCATAATTTTTTAATACTTACTGCCGCTATTCTATTGCTCCAGTTTTATCGATGTTTTCTGGCACACTTTTAGGAAACGGTTTTTTTAAAAACATCCATAGATTCCTAATCAGTTTGAGATCTGAACTTAAGCAGTTGAAAGTTTAATTTATATTTTCAGTCGCTGACACTAAATTAAATTCAAATCCTGTTTTACTGTCTCTTATGCAACCAAATTTCAGCGTACTAATTAGAAGGATCCACAAAATGTTAAAATATTACTGAACGTTCACCGCTGACACTATAAAAGCTAGGCTTCCACTTGAAATACAGTCCCCAGGCAATTATGGGAATTTTTTTACAGTTTTATTAACATACATTACAAAATGTAATCTAATCCCAGTATATCAGGTTTTTTAACGAGAAGTTTGTTTTCGTTAATTGTGACAACACCAAGAACATGATAGTTTTGACATTTAGTTTAGTAGATGCTTTGGCAACTGTAAGAATGAATTCAATTTCGCATGAAAATCGACTTAAAATAATTAAAATTCACCATGAAAATGGTAGTTTTGTTGAAATTAAATTTTGCAAAATCCGTGATATTTTCGGACACATAATCATCCTTCGAACACCACTATTAAGGGTTGGATCGCTAAATTTGAGTCGTAAGACTCGATATAAAATGCGTAAATACCAACGCGTGTCCAACCGGGTTGTTCAACTGAAAACATCGAAACTGTGAGCCACAGTGTTGAAGCAGATCTAACTTTGTCAATTTCTTGACGTTCTAAACAATTGTGGTTATCGTTTGCGTAAGGATTGGACATTCAAGCCTCACAAGGTTCAACTAGTGCATCATCGCCGTAAAACAAAAAAAAAAACGTTTTTTCAGACGAAACTCATTTTCACTTGTCAGGCTATGTCAACAAGCAAAATTACCGTATTTGGGCTTCTGAAAATCCTAAAGCGATTATCGAGAAGCCTTTGTATGCTCAACGTGTCAATGTATGGTGCGCTGTATGGTGTGGAGGCGTGATTAAACCGTTGTTTTTTTCGAATGTGAAGCTGGAAATGCAATAACCGTCAATGGATCCCACTATCACGAGATGGTAACAGCTAAATTTTGGCCTATTATTGACGGCGTGTATATCACTGACATGTAGTTTCAACAGGTTGGTGCCGCATCTCACACGACCAATAAAACGATCAATATATTGTAAATAAAATTTGCCAATCGCATAATTTCACGACAAATTACAGTTAAGTGGCCAACCACATTATGTGATTTAACGGGATTAATCATTATGTGATTAACTGGATTATTTTATGTAGGGCTATATTAAGGACGGAGTCTATACGAAACCAATTGAATCGATTTCAGCCTCAAAAATCAAAATCCATGATGTGATTAACGAAATAGGAGCGCCATTTTGCCAAAAAGTGATTAAAAACTTTGATGAAAGATGAAAGAAGGTGGACCAACTTTTCTCTTCATAACACAATAAAAATTTGAACATCTTAATCTAATTTTTTTTGCGTTTTATTTGTTTTAGAAAACAAACATCTTGAAAAACCCTTTACAATCAACTGTAAAATGTAGAAAATAATAAGGAAGATTTCTTTTCAATGTTTACTGCTGACAGAATTGATTGTTTGTGATTATTTATATTTTATTAAGCTTATTCGTGGTAAACAACTATTCGTGCTGGAGATTAATTACTTTTAGGTTGTATTTGTCCTCTGGCCAAGCGGATCTTTTCCCTTCTTAGATGGTTTAGGGATGCTGCATTTACCAATGTTTTAGGTAATTTGACACTTCTTATTTATACATAAATGTGTAGGCAGCTATGGCTATTTGTTACAGAACTTACTGGTGGGCTGCATTACGAAATTACATTAGACTCTTCCTCTCAGTCGAGTACAAGTGTTTTAATCGAACTTTTCGGTTTTGTGCCATTTTGTTATTTTATTAGTTTTCGCCCACCTTCTTTCTTTACTTCTTGGCTATTTTCTTTTCAGGTTGATTTAAACCATTGCAAATTGTTCTCCTTGAAATTGAAGAGACTTCCAACAACTCATTCGCGATCCTTCCCTTTCTTTAAGTACAATGTGTGCAACAAAAGTCCTCAGAAATTAATTTAAAACAGTATTATAAATAATATATGTACGAAAATTATTAAGTTAATTAAAAAATTATTAAGTTAAGTTAAACACAGATTAAACTCTGTAAGTTACACAAATGTAAAATGAATTATAAATTTGTATTTGTTGTGTTTCTTCTCTGTTTAAAGAGATTAAAATTTTGTTGGTGCTTGAACTATTTTATGTTTAAATTCATTAATGACAGACTGTATGTGCGTCAGTACTAAGGGTATTGCTAAAATATTTCTTTGATAATTCAGAAAAAAAAGATGGTTTCTTCGAAATTAAAAGAATTTGATTGGAGTGGATTTTAAATCATTGTAAATGTTATTAAGGTCATTAAACAAAAATTTTTACTTTCGAATTTCTTGACTATTTAAGTCAATAAATTTGTTAGCAAAATATTGCTAAAAAAAACTAATGGAAGTGATTATTTGCCATGTGTGTGACAATTTCTTATTTGTTTTTGTTTGTTTAAGTTTGGCGGCGTCTCTTTTACTGATTAATTAATAATTTTTTTTCTTTTTTTTTGTCAATTTGTCTGCATTAAAAGTTTTATTTAATACAATCATGAGATTTGTCGCATGCCGCTTTTAATTTCTTAAAATTTCCTTTAAAAAAATCACATTTCCGGTGGTTTTAGATTAGTTGCTGTTAATTATTTCAGCCGCGTGAGTAACGCGGAATTGTGTTTAAGAAAAGTTCTTGATAATCAAAATAATTTAAGGCGATAACAGAAAATTGCACAAAGTTGCATAGCAAAAGTAAACATTTGAGAGTTCAACTGTAATTTGAAAGTTAGTTTAAAGTTAATAAAACTCGTGAAAGTTTTATGACAAAAAAAACTAACAGTCATATGCATAAAAACTTAAAGCTGATTTAGCTGCCGTTGTTAAGCAAAATTTCTTGAAGTTGTAATCAAAAACATGTTTACCTTTAAAAAGCTTTGTAAACTTAAAAATACGAAAAACCCTACTTTAAACCTATACTAAACTGAGCCGTTTATTTTAAAAGTGGCATAAGTCACTTTTTTTAAAGTCATCTCTTTTATCGATATATAGTTTATAGAACATGTAACGACACGTTTCCGCTGGTTGCTGGGGTATGCTCAACGGCGTCCAGAATCGTGTCGTTCCGACTTTGAATTAAAAAGCGGCCGGTAGATTCGTTAAAAATCCTTAAAATTTATTTGCCACCAATCTTCTTAACGGCAGCTCACCCTCTTTGCTTCTTGTGTTGTGCATAAGGTGCGGAGGTTCGCTGGGCTGTGAGCACGTATCTATAGTTAGTGGACGAGGGAAATATCCAGATGAGCGAAAATTGTGCAAGGTAATAGTCACTGGAACATAATTTAGCGCTGCTCGGCCACTCCCAGTAGCGACTGTAGGCACAAACCAAGCTGAGTAAACACCACTGCCCAGGTTGTGACCTCACTGGTGCTACTATAGCAAGCTCCACAATGTAATAGGCCTTGTACGAGAAAATTAACCAGAACACCGAAAATTGCGCAGGGTAATAACCACTTGAACACAATTTTAAGCTGCTCTAGTCACTCCCAGTAGCGACCGTAGGCACAAACCAGGCTGGATAAACACCAGTGCACAATTTGTGAGCACACCGATGCTATTATGGCCAGTACCAGGAGGTACTCGTTAATGTAGGAGGGAAATGCCTAGAACACCATTTTGACGCTGCTATTGCTACTCCCAGCAGCGACTGTAAGCACAAACCAAGCTGTGTAAACACCACTGTCCAATTTGTGACTTTACAGTATTTGCCGAAGATAAACAGAAATATTTGCAAAATATTACCTGTTATCTGTAGGCCGATTGCGTACCAACTCAATTATTATTCATAATGTTCGCCCTTTTATACTTATTCTGTCAACACACACCTATACACAAATACACATACGCCACATCGGCAGTCCATGCTTTCACGCTATAGTAATCATTTGGAATTTAGAAAACATTTTTTTAGACCGTTCTATTACACCAAAGTCACAAACATTTGATAAGTATGAATGGCCCGAAATCGAAAATTTGTGATCCAGAATTTCAATATCGTTTTCTAAAGGCTGAAAAATTTTTAATCAAGGTAATGCCAATTTTATGTTACTTTTTTGTTCTGTACCTAAGTCACTATATTCAGTAATATGCTTTTGAGTTGTGACATTTTTAAGATGGTTGATACAACACGAAGCAACTTCCTAAGAATAAAAGTTTTTTTAATGAAATAATGCTAATTATGTGTACTATATATGATATCACTATAATATAATTGAGAACACTGCACTATGCTATCGCACTTATAAAAATAATTCCAATGATAAGAACAATACTTCGCCCACATTTCTTACATGCTTCTATTTATTTAACACTAAGCTCCGTAATTAATTTCCTGAGTACGGAGACTTACGCCACTTTTAAAATAAATATTTTTGTTATAGCATTAATTACCAACACTTCTCTGGAACAAATCTTAATAGTTCTCAGCTTATTAATTTCAAATTTTTTTAGAAATGAAAATATACTGTTCAATTGTGACTTATGTCACTTTCGAAATAAACGGTTGTATTTTGTTATTCTAAAAATTTTAAAAAATTTTTAATAAAAACAATTTGTAGTGTATAAATAATAATAAAAACTAAAACAACATAATACAAAAAAATTTGTTTATTTTTATTTTATATTTTACAAAAAAATCATTTTAACTTATTATTTAAAACAAAAATTTTATTGATGTACATATAATCAAAACAAAGCTCGTTACTCAAATACAGAGTTTTTTAATATCAACAAATTCTTTGTTGTTCGTAAACCTTGCAAATTTCCTTTTTTTTGTTTTTTTTAAGATATTTTTTTTTTGTAATAGTTTAATTTTTTTTTTTTGAGTTTGATTAAATTTTTAATTGACTTAATCATAGAATTAATTAAATAAATTCCAAAAATTTTTAATTAAATAATTAGCTGCATCAATTATATATTTAAATCAAAAATGAAGAAAAAACATTTCTAATTAAATAAATAATTGAAACAATTAAAAATTTCAATTAAATTCAAACTGAATAACAATAACTACCTTTCATAAGGGCAAAATGTATTTTGTATAGTTGAAATTAGTTTTTCTATATTTTAATTTTTTTAAGACATAATTATAATCTAAATAGAACAAAATTCAAACTTAAATTTTAATTATTTGTTAGTTAGTGTCTTTTGTAGATTAAAGTATAATTTTGACTTTTATGCTGGCTGCAATTACTTTTTCCTGTTAAATGTCTTTTCTTACTTTTACCTGTTTGAAATTAATTATCATTTTAATATTGTCGCCTTTATAGACACTTGCTTAAGGACGGACTGTTTGCTATCAATATAAACTTGTTATTTGAAAAGGTTTTTTCCCTTGTTCCTGTTCCATTTGTCTTTTTACAAACCACCAAAATATATTTTATTTGAGGCGGCACTGACTTTATATCACATTTTTGTTTTAAACATTTTTAAATAATTGATATAAAAAAATATATTTTTAAAAATCTTAATCTTAATGTACAGAATATTGACCTCATTCAAAGTCACCAAAAACTAATTAGATTATATTAAGAGATTTAATTAAAACTTTATAAAAACATTTAAATTTCAATTAAAATTTTGCAAACTTTTTTAACAACGAAAATTTTTACACAGGCAAAAAATTAAATTGTGATTTTTTCATTAACTCAACTGATAACAAGCATGGAATTTTTTGTATTAAATTATAATTTTTCTTAAAAAATTTCCAAATAATCTTTCGCATTGGATGTAGATAACAAATGCACGTGCTTTCTTTATTTTTTCTTAATCAAAAATTACTGAGGAACTTTAGTTCGTATTTCAACTATAATAATACGTTATTTCAATATTTTTTACATTATTTCTATCACGTGCTCCTGCTATCAAATAAGCAGTCTCTAATAGCAGATTTTTTAAATGACTTTGTAATATATTTGATTTTCAACTAAATTTGTGTAAATAGAAATAAGTGTGATTTTTCGCAAAGTCAAATAAATATTTTATATGTCACCTATCGGATTTTCTAACAAGAAGTTTGTTTTTCAATTGTGGCAACACCAACAACATGATAGTTTTGACATTTATGTTTTTTATGTACTCATAGTAGATGCATTGGCAATTGTTATAATGAATTTAATTTGGAAAATGGTGGTTCTGTTAAAGTTACATTTCCTAAAATTTGTGATATTTTCGGACCACAAATGGTCCTTCTGAGAACGCTATTAAGAATTCGGTCGTTAAATTTGGGTCGACAGGCTCAATACAAAATGTGCAAACACCAACGCTTATTCGACTGGGTTGTGCAACTAAAAATATCGTAGCCGTGAGCCACAGTATTGAAGCAGATCTAAACTTGTCAATTCCTCGGCGTTCTCAACATCTGGGGCTATCCAAAATCACCACATGGCGAAATTAGCGTAAGGATTTGACTTTAACTTACAAGATTCAACTGGTAAACTGATGAATTAAAGCCGATCGACTGTTTACATTGACGTAGAATCGCACAATTCATTTATGCCCATTTTCACTTAACAGGCTATGTCAACAAGCAAAATTGCCGCATTTTGGCTTGTGAAAATCCTAGAGCGATTATTGAGAAGCCTTTGCATGCTCAACATGTCACTGTATGGTGCGTTATGTGATCTAAAGGCGTGATGCACAGTGCTTTGTCCCCATATAGTGAATCGGCAAAATTAGAGAAGTTATCGTAGAATAATGAAATTTGGTGTGCTGGTTCAAAATATGTCAATTAAAAAAAATTCGAAGTTTCGGAAAAATCGGTGCAAGGACATGACTACCTCCCACACATCCTTAAATTTAAAAATTTAATTTTAGCTATAGTTGTGAATCGAAAGTTAAAATATGTCTTTTAGCTCAGTGGTTAATTTTGTTTCATTCGGTGCAAGGACATGACTACCTCACATATATAATTTTTCTCAAAAACTAAATTGTAACTACATTAGTGATCAGAATGCACTAAAAACTTATAACAACTTATAAAACTATATTTTTGAACTCTCTGGGAAATTTCGCTTCAGTCGATACAAGGACATGACCATCTCCCATATATCATTTTTCTCAAAAACTAAATTTTAGCTACATTTGTGATCAAAATGCAAATAATTAAATATTCCCTTTAAAATGGTCTTAAATAAATTTGTTTCTAAATTTGATAAAATAAGATAATTTATTTTAATTGTAATTTATGATGTTGTCTTTCAAAATGTATTTTTCAATATCTTTGAATTCATAGTTATTTTTTATGTGTTTTGTGGACCTAAGTGACGATAGTTCCTGATCCGACATTAATAATAAATGAGCCATTAAATCTCTATTTGTATTTTCTCTTGTCGTTTTTCTTGTATGGGAAAATCGCACATTCCTTATATTTTTATGACTGGCTTCTAAGGCTTCTTCGGACAAACACCCTAGAATAAAAGTAGTTTTAAAAAATGTGTAAAAGGTTTTTTTAATATTTTATTACCTATTGGCAAGTTGAAGTATTCCAGAACATCGCACCCATGCACTTAAACCTTATGAGCAGTACTTGGCATGTAATACCAGCCATACTGAATTAAATAAGAGTTCCTAGTAATATAAATGTTGTAACATTAACCGGGATTCCGCAAGATAAAACTCTTAATATAATGCCAAAATTATCAATAAGACACACAAATACGCAGTCAATAAAATTGCACAGCTTGCAAATTTTAATTGAACATTGAACGTCTCTGGAGCCCTTTGCTTGGAAAAAATTATATAATCATTTTTTTGGTCTTTGTAAAACTAAAAAATATAGACGTTTTAAAAAAATGCAAAATTTCAAATTTCCGGTTAAAAATCTAAAATTTTTTTTTTACTAGTAGTTAAATTTGTTAACAAAGTCTATAAATGAGAAATAAAAAATTGCCTACTTTTTATTTACACATTTCTAAAATTTTTTTAAAGTTTGCAAAACTTTAGGGTTTCCGCAAAAAAAAAAAAAAGTTCTTTCAATTTTTGGTAAGTTTTTGTCACTATTTAATAAAAATTATAAACTACATCAAAATTTGATTCATTTTTTATAGTAATAATAAAAAAAAAAAGTTATAAACAATTTTTTTTTTAATGTTGGCAGTACCACAAACTTAGGTCTTTGTAACTTTTTATGCAACTTAGGAAACATGTGATAAAAAAATTGTATCACTTTTACATTTCCGGGTTAAAAATCTTAACTTCTTTACATATTCTATTTAAGCCCTTTAAAATGTACTAAAATCGCAAATCAAAAATTACCTATTCTTAAAAAATAAAATTGGTTTACTCTATCAAACTTTTGCATTTAAGTAATTCCAAATAAAAAATCGCAAAAGTTTTCGATGGCATGAACAACATTTCCATTAAAAATATTAACTAAAAATAATTTTTGTTTTTTGTACCTATAGTAATAAACAAAACTGTTAAGTTTCAAAGGAACACAATAAAAAATGAAATTTTGACAATTTTTTTTTGTGACACAGTAAAAATCGTTTTTCTGTTCAACAGTTTTACCTCAAACATTTTCTGACTTTATCGCCCTCTACTGTTAACAAGAAGAAGAGATCATAAAGTCTACTTACGAATCTATTTAAGGTACTTTGTTAGCTTTACAAAAATGTATATTACTTAAATATTCTATGCACTTTATTTTATTTTAATTTTGCCTATGAGACAAAGCACTGTGTGATGGCCAGTGGATCACGCTATCGCCAGATGCTAACAACTCAATATTGGCCTCTTAATTACGACGTGAATAAACAACTGGTTACACCTGGACGATGCCACATGTCACAAAGCCAATGAAACGATCAATTTAATTCAAACCAAATTTTTAAATCATAATTTTTCATCGATCAGCAGTTAAGCCAGCCAGATCGTGTGATTTAACACTGCTGGATTATTTTATGTGGGGCTGCGTTAAGGGCAGAATTAAACGAAGACAGTCGAATCGATTTCAGCCGTAATGTTGATTGAAAACTTTGAGAAAATAATCAAAATCTGTCAGCGTGGTCGTGGTGGACATTTGCCAGATACCATTTTTTATTCATAATTGCCAAACTCTTCTCTTCGTAATACAATAAAAATTAGAATCACATTAATCTAAATTTTTTGTTAAAAAAACAAACTTCTTGTTAAAAACCCCTTACAAACAATTTGAAGTGTTAAAGTTACAAAACAAAATATAAATATAAAAAAAGTATTATTTAATCATAAAATGAACAAATGTACATGCAGGTATAAATATTTATAGGGTTTTCACACCAAAAATTCACTTAAAATCGAAATCCCACAATAACTACCTGTCAACAGGCACTTAAGAATTTGAAGAAGTTGTAGGAAAAAAAAATAATAAAAATAATTGATAACTGAAATAAAGTCCTTCACTATCTGGGGCCGTTTTCAAATGACCTAAATAAAAGCACTTGCAAACACTTAAGTAATTTCAATTAACAGCAATTCACAAAATTTTAATTAGCGCCCCAAGGTTTAAAAAACTTTTCAAGGGCTTAATATTTTTTATTTTATTTATTCTCTCATAACATTAGCTTTTTTTCAGATCAGAACAAAAGATTATAAAAACTATGATTTATAATCGTTGTTAAAGATATAAACCGCTTTTAGCTTAAATAAATAAACTTTCTGATGTTACAATCCCAAAAAAATGTCACAAATACTTTCAAAAAAGTAAATAAAATAAAAGTAAAATCTTTTATGATTAAATGACGCACAACCCTTGTTCACAACAATGGAAATTTTAAGAAAATAATAAAAGTGTGTTTATATACAACAAATATATAACTTTTATATAGTTTAAAATACATACAATATCCTACAAAACACCGCTTTTAAAAGGAAACACTGCAAAAAAGCATTTAAAAAACCAACATTTAAAAAATTACCCTAAATAAGAGAAAGTATAATTTAACAAAATAAATTTTGATAATACTAACACTCTTGACAATTAATTTTAAAAACAATGTTTTATAAATTTATTTTAGAACGTAATTTTTTTTGAAATTTTAGATAATATTAATAAAAAAAGTTACTTTTTTAGGGGATATTTATGACAACATTTAAAAAATTACTTCCGAAAATTTATATTATTTTAATTAACATCTATTAATTATTTTAATTAAATCAATTAAAAGTTTCGAATTTTAATCTATAAAAATACTTTTTAAAAAGTACCTTATAAATAGTACCATTGCAAAAAGTACCATACACACAAAATTTTCTTAAAAATTTAAATTTTAGGCAACGTTAAAAAGAACATCACATAACACTTTACTAACATTCAATAAGAGAAACTTTAAAAAAGTATCTTGAAAAAGCTGTAAAAAAGGGAGTTTTGGAAAAGCTTTTTTAAAGTAAAAAATCTTTAAAAAATATGCCTGAAATACTAGTTTCCAAAATATTGAACAATACAAACAAAACTTTTAAAAGTACTATTTTAGTTAATACATTTATAAACGTACTTTAAAAAGTATGCTATTACAATATAACTCTTTAAAACTTAATTCTTTTTGGAAGTGTATTAAAAATATTTAAAAAGAGCATCCTTTATAATGTTATCTACACAATACGCCAAAAATATGTTCAAAAATATTAAAGAATACAAACGAAACTGTTAAAAGTACTTTTTTATTTAATTCATTTATAAACGTACTTAAAAAAAATATGCATATATACTATAATAAACCTCTTCTATTAGATGTCATTTTTGAAAAGAACCTCTTTTTTCGCTTACCGAAATTACCTTTAAGAAAATAATATTTTTAAAAAGCACCTTTATAAAAAGTGCTATAAATTACGGGAATTTTTTAACTACAATTTTGAAGTTTTTTTACGTAAATATTTTTCAAAAATACTTTTTCAGACCTTTTCTATAACGAGCACTTAAGAAGTGTTTTTAAGTTTTAGCATTGTGTAAGAAGGTTATAAGGCTTTGCTCTTTTCAGGAATGCATGTGATACATTAAAATCTTACGATGGTGGTACATATCAGTACAGAACCCTAAAAAACTATGATTTAATATTGATTATCAAGCAAAATACAAAAACTAATCGTAATTATTTTGTAATAACGATAAAAGAATTAAAGTAAAACACGCAAACGATAAAATTAAGGATTTTTAAATTATGCACAAATTCTGCGTGCTTTACGCGTTTACGGATTCAAACGTAGTGGTGTCTCAGCACAGACATTGTAACGACACGTTCTCGCATTATGCTTGGATAGAGCTCGCGGCGTCCAGGGTTCGTTACAAAAAAAAAGTTTGCTTCACTAATACTAATACAATTTTTTATTATAATCCACTCTTAAACTAAGTTAAAATTATACTACAGCACTACTGAGTACGCCAACGATGATCCACAGCTTCGTGGCCCTCAAGAGTTCTCTCCGCCGGCTAGCCTATTTCTTCTCACACTGAAGCGAATAAGATTCTGGTCCAGTCTGAGCAGAACGGTTTGCCTGTCCACCGATTTTTGACTTGTTGCGGTTGTCACGAATAAGATTCTGAGACAACCTTTTCACGTCTAAATTGGTGTTAGCCTTTTCACGATCTTGTCCGTCTTGTTCAGCTAGGGCGAATAAAATTCTGGCCTTGCTGAACAAAACGCGGCCTTGTTCTGGCCTCAGTCACCTGGACGAATAAAATTCTGGCCGTAGACCTAAGTAACACTCAATTAATTCAAAGTCGAATAAAATTCTGACTCTGATTAACTGAGCTGAACCTATTCGCAAGACTATTTTAATTAAGTTGAATAAAATTCACACCTACACACCAATATCACTAAATGACAGCTGCTTGCGACTGTTTAGGGTTGTGTTTAATGGTATGTTTTTCTTATGGATGTATCATCATGGTAATAGGTGGCGCTTCTTAACGGCTATAATAATCTCAAATATTTCATTAACAAATAGTAAATGTAATTATAAAATATAAATATGAATTATAAAATATGAAAAGTGTATAATAATAATGTTTACTTTTTAAAAAATTATGAAATTCATTAAACAATAAATAATAAAATAATTTAATTGCTATGTGATCCAAAAACGAGCCTGCCGACTTTTGGTCGTCACAACATGATGGTAAACATCATTCCGAATACCGCAGATTTGTTTATTAACGTTGCCACACAAACAAATGAGATCTTCATCGCTAAATGAAATTCGGTTATGAAAAACGGGATCAATGGAAAGCTTATTTTTTTTTCTTTCTCGAACCCGCACTCAGGGTATGCAATGCATTGTGCCAGAATTAGGAAATAAAGTTATGGTGTGGAGGAAAGAGGGAGTAGTTTTTGTGGAGATTCGATTTGAATTTTCCTGCATTGAAAGTGACATGAAAGACTTCTGGAGGGAATTTATTCCACATACCGATTGTTCTGCTAAAAAACAAATTTTTCCTGTAACGCCTAGTGCGAATCACTGGAAAATCAACCATAAATGGATGCGCTCTCAACAAAAATCAAGTTAATTGCGAAAACGTGCTAGTAAGGGGAACAAGTTCCCTAATTTCAGTACATCACTTATCATTGTAGTAACGATAAAACAGTGAAATATATCCCACATTGCGTCGATGCTCTAGAGAATCAATTGAGTTGGATACCCTACTGTCCCCAATAAGCCTCTTGGCCCTCTTCTGAAAGTTGAACAAAGAAAGCCATTTAGAAAAATAAGAAATAGGATAGGAGTAAGAACGGCTAGGTGATGGTCTGTTCTTAATTTTTGTATGAGCAGGCTAAGGTGTTTTCGTGTAATCTTTAATAAAGTTCATATCTAATTCCTGTGCACGATAGCAGATAGATAAACTAATAAACTGATGGAGGTTCTCCTTTACGCTCTACAACAGTTATAACTTCTTCTGTATGCACTGTACGATGTCTCTGTAGAAGCGTAGCATCATTTAGATTAAAAGTGGTGCGAAAAAGCTTCACCGTAAATTGTACGTGGAGCGCGATATGTATTTCGCACAGAATCATGGTATTCAAAATAAATGTACACATTTTGGAAACGTTTTTGGGGCGTCAGTCTATTCATATTAAAATGCCACACCAAACTAAGCATAAATCTCTTGAGAGCTAAGCGAAAACTGTTGGCAACTTAATGTTCTACACCACGCTTAGCGCGTTTTAAGTGGACTTTTGCAAACAACTCACAAAGTCTTATTTAAAAAGATAAAAAATTGTCGCTGTTTTATTAAAGGCCCTTAATTCTTTGTATTGCGCTTTAATGCTAATAGCAATTAGAAAATATATATTAATTAATTAATTTAAAAAAAAAGTTAGGTTAGGATTGGGTAGGATTTGGCAAAAACTTGTGTATGAGTGATCACTAGAATATATATCTTTTTGTATTTGTAAATTGTGTATTTATTGCAAAAGTATTTGTTTGGTGGTAAGTTTCTAGGGCCTATTCTTACAGCAAAAGAAAGAAGAATTAAATATTCATCCCTCTATGGTTTCAGACATTTTTGTCTTAATAAAAATTCCTTGAAAGCCTTAACAAAATTTAGTTCAAAGCGAAAATTTTTTTAAATGTGTTGTTAGATTTAAAATTTTTTTAACATTTTTAACCGAAGTGCTTTTCAACAGAATTTTTGCAAAAATCTTTTCTTATTAATTAAACGAGTGGCGCCGTCAGCTCCTCAAAAGTTAAAAGCGCATCACTGTGAATATTCAATCAAATACTAACTAAAAGTTTGGGAAAAAACATTTTTAGACAGACCACTACAGTTTGTGATCTCTATATAATAGCATCTTTAATTAATCTATAGTAGAAAAGATTCTTTATTGTGACATATTCAATTTACAGAACAATTCTATGGTGAGAACATGCTTTTATGAATTCTTATGCTGTTAATAATTGTTATAACAAAAAATAAATACTAATTTAAAGTGAATTTATTAAAGTTTAAAGATTGAATTATAATCTCAAATAATAATAAGTTCAACGCTCGTTATTTTGAAGAAAAAAAAATAAGTTAAATATCAAGGTTTTTTTTCAAAAATTATTTAAATAATTTACTTATGTATACAATTTATTTATTAAATACTTTGTTTTATTTATTAACAATAATTAAAATTTTCTAAAAATATTTGTTGTTATTTGTTTTTGAGTTAGTTTAAAATTTAATACATATTAAGTCATTTAATTAGTGTTAATTAACATTTTAGTGACAAGTTTTTTTGTCATTTAATAAAGTGTTAAACAGTTTATGGTTTTGCTGTAACTGACTTTCCTTATTTCAACAATATGTGAACAACAAATAATTAACCTTTCAAGAGAATCAATATAGATTTTTGTAAAATTGTTTAGTTTTATTTGATGTGTTTTCCAAATGGTTTCTTGTTCGAGCTTAAGGCTGATAAATGCTAAAACTTTATATGAAGAGTTGAAAAAGAGGTTTGCAATTTTTGGATTGCCTACGCATCCTGTGAGTTCATTTTACTTTAAAAAATTTTTGTAAAATAAACAGAGTCGAGGTATTAAAATCGCCGTCACGCTGTACAAACTGTTAAATGGACATAAGAAATTTATGATAGATACTAGCGTGCCCGTGACTGCTTTGCGAGTCATTTGTGGTAAATTACAGTGAAAAACATCTTCATGTAAATCATTTAAGAAAGGTAAATACAAAATATAGGGTTTTTCAACAAGAAAACAAACTTTCTAAAACAAAAAATTTAAATCAAGATGCAATTGCAAATACAAAGTACAATGATTGTTCAAACAGAAATGTTAATATGCTCCTTCATAGTGTTGAAAGAGAAAAATTATAAATTTGTATGTTTAGAATAAGTTAGAAAAGTTAAGTTATATTCTCATAATTAGTATACAAGCCCAAACAAAATCATATTAAAGGCTGACTTTGATTTGAATACCATAAAAAGGCTTTTCAGCCTTGTTTTCTTTTTAAAGTTTAAAGAATCCTTTTGGCAGTTCTTTGAAGGCCTAAGTTTTAGCTAGGATTCCCCCAGCTGTTTTGAAATAAAAAGGGACTATAGCGAAACGTATTCATACTACCAAAAATAACATAAAAACTTTAGAAAATAACTTATAATAAAACCATATGTCGTCAATAATAGGCCAAAATTGAGTTGTTAGCATCTCGCGATAGCGTGATCCATTGACCGTTACCGCATTTCCAACCTCATTTTCGACAAAAAACGACCCAATCACGCGTCCAGATCATATAGTGCACCATACGTTAAGCGTACAAAGACTTTTCGGTAATCGTTCTAAGATTTTCAGAAGCCCAAATGCGACAATTTTGCTTGTTTACATACACTGATAAATGAAAATGGGCTTCGTCTGAAAAAATAACTTTTTCAGAAAAACCAGACAGTTGTTCCTGAATGAATTGAGCGAATCTAGGGCGATGTAAATGGTCGGTCGACTTCAATTTCTGCATCAGTTGAACCTTGCAAGGCTTCAAAAGCAAACCCTTACGCAAAATTTACAATGAGATAGTTTTGGATAACCCCAATTATTGAGAATGTCGAGGTCGACTTGGTCGACCGGTCGAACATGCTTTGGTATTCGCACATTTTGTGTCGACTGTCTCAGAAGAAAATTGTTTTGTTGTGCAAAAATTTCACGAATATTTCGAAATATAACTTTAACAGGACCAACATTTTCATAGTGGATTTTAATTATTTTAATGCGATTTTTGTGCGAAATTGAATTGATTGTAACTATTGCTAATGCATCTAATACGAATACGTTAAAAATCTAGATGTCAAAACTACAATGTTGTTGGTGTTGCCACAATTAAAAAACAAACTTCTTGTTGAAAAACCCGACATACCCAATATAGGCCTCTAACTCATTATATGGAAACTAGGAAAAGATTAAAGTCTACAGAGGAATTAACTATATTAACAGGAAGTAAGGCCACCAAAATGCCTGATGGAGACTTATCCGTTATAAAATATAAATCAAAATGTATTGTCGCCAAGAAATAATTAAATTAAAATAAATTGCATTTAAATGTGCATTGGAAATTCATTCCGTAATAAATTTAATTTCTTGTAAAAGGGTAGGGAATTGTAATGCATTTAAATGCGTATGTATTTAATATTAGTTAGGGTACTTCTCTCTTTATTAGTATTAAGATTACTCTTAGTAATATTACTACTGTGTGATTCGATTTACATCCGCGCCTGGCCATGAAGCCTTAATCAGATGGTGGACCAAACCACTGCATAATTTGGAACGTCGTGCTTGTCCTAGGAAGCCGAAGCTATAATTCTGTGCAACAGAACTTTCTAGTTGCAACTTCAAAGATTCCAGAGCAGGGCTGCAAATTATCACTCCTTGCTTAAGAATTGGAGACTTTCCAACTCCTGTCCAGAACACATGTCTAGCATGCTCACTGTGTTATTAACAGTGAGATAATCCTGGCCACCATAATAACCATTATACTGTTATGGGGCCGCGAAACCACAACCACCACGATACTCCCATATAGGGGCCAACCTCAATAATCAGCCAGAGAACTATTAAATGTCTACAGAGACAAATAATGAACTCTGCAGGCTTACTGACCCCGTGAAAATAAAGTGGAGTTTCCAGTTGTACCCCTGCTGACTTCAGGGGACTGGGCTCCCTTTTTCCCCCAGTTGCACTGTGTCTAGATAGTCGAAGTTCTATAAAGACCATATATATGTGCCCCCGGGGGGCATAATATTACTACTAAGTTAATGATTAATAAATTAGTTTTAGCTTGTGTGTTTGATTGTCGAATACAACTAAATCAATTCAAGTAGAAAGAATAAATTCGCCAAATGCAAGTTGGACTTCCGTATCATGTATTCACCAACATTTAAAATTTAATCTATTTTGGAGAGGTTTCCAAAAAAAAAAAAAATATATATAACTTTATTCTTTTTGGTACAATGTCTCTCACTGGCATCTAAAGTATGTTCCGAAAGTATCCTGGAAGTCATAAAACTGTCGCTATTTTTTAACTCTAATAATAGACAGACATGTCAAATTTTTAGTAAAAAGTCAGGAACAGTAAGACAGTGTGCGATAAATTTAGCAAGAAGTAGGAAGATAATACTTTAAATTAAAGAGTGTCGCAATAGTAGTAATCAGTTTTAGGTACGTTGCTTTGTTTTTAAACTAAAATGAACTGACGCTTTCGGTTTCAGTATTTTCACTTCTGCTATAAAAATAAATACAAGTAATTAAAAAGTTAAATAAACTCTTACACTTGCACGATCTAAATGTTAAATATTTTAGTTTTTTAGTGGCAGTTAGTGGGCATTTAAAATTAAAACAGAATATGTACAAATATATCTATTATAAATGTAAGTGTGGAAAATAAATTGAAAAATTAAAATTCGCTTAAAATTCCGCATGCCTTATTTTTTAAACTGCAACAAGCTGAGATTGTTAATTAACCCATAGCACGAGTATGTATTGTTAGTTCGCAATTATTTTCACAGGGCCTAATTTTAACACCCTCAGATGGATTTCAAATGGCCACACGTACTTAGATAATAATAAAAGACAGAGGTATCGATAACTTCACTTTGCATACAAATGCCAGGTGGCTGGCATTCTGCTTACCTAAATAGATACGAATCTGGAAGCCAACACTGACTCACCAGTAAAAACTATAACGCGACTTGAGAATGATGCATTCGCATCGAAAGCGCTTGTCTTCGACTACAAACCAGCCAGTTAGGACGGAAAATGGCATTATTATTATTGCCTAATTTTAATTTTACCTTAAAAATTTATTGCTCTTTCAGCTATAACAATTTTAGAAAATAAAAATTTAATTTTAGACCATGCAAAACTTCGTGTTTGAGTTCGACTTTGGGGATATATTTTGAAAAATCACTCAAACCACAACAGACAATTCAATAAAATGATCGATCTATATAATTCAATGCAGTTAGTTTAACACATTTCCTGAGCAGGAAACTGCTCCTCAGTTTTTTATTTTTAATTATTTTTATTGCATTCAATTTGGTTTTGCTATAAATTTTTTGAGCCACAGCTGTCAGACCGGAATTATGTGACTGTCGTCTAATAAAAGTTTTATTTGTGTTGAGATTGAAATTTAATTAAATTTTCTAATGTCTCACTTAAATATTCATTTAAAAAGCAGAACAAAGTTATGTAATTACCCTAATTAAATATTTAATTGGTAGTTAACGTAGATTAATAGAGTTAGATTTCTGCAAATGTAAATGTTTTTGTTATTCTTATACAAAGTATTTTATTAAAAAGCTTAGGTGAATAAAATATTGTCAATACTGTAGGAAAGAATTCAGCAGTTTGTTATAAATCAATTCTGTTTCTTGTGAAGTAATTTTTTTCCCTACACCGGCCCATTAACCGCTGGTAATACCCCATAACCATCATGTCCTAATAGCAAAATCATCACATGAATTTTGAAAGTATTCAATGTAATTTAGCCAAACATTAACAAAAGAAAAATTTTAAAAAAGAAAAAAAATTATAAATGTTAAAGAAATAAAAACGCAAATAAAAAGAATATATCTTTGTGACCATTTTAGGATTTATTGAACCAAAGTTTTTGTTTAGAGTTTACTTTAGTCTTAACACACTGCAGTTTTTACAGTTCTCTGAGTTAATTACATAAAATGAAACTTGTTTTTTTTACATTTTATTACTTATGAGTACTAAACTTCACATTAAAAATAAAACCATATTAAATCCATGAACATTTTACCAACATTTTTTACAGTGTTTCGAATGTGAAGAAAATGTACACATGAACTTTAGAAGGCTGCCATAAATAAAAAAATAGAAATAGCAAAGTAGCTACAGAATCAATAAACATGAATGGATATATGAATAAATGATGAGAAGTGTAAAAATATTATTAATAAAACCAACACGTGCACACAACACAACACACTATCATCCTATAATAATTCAATTATAAATGTAAAGAAATTGTGCTCAAACATAAATCAATGAAAAACTAAAGTTGTATAGATGTGATATAGAAGAATTGAAATTAGTTGGCATTGCAAAAACAAGTACTACCTCAATCAATAAACTTACACAAACACACACACACACACAGACATAAATTTAAAAGAAAATTATTTTCCTACAAATAAATACATTCCATTTATAACAACACAAACAAAAAACAAATCAGGGCTCAGAAAATTATTTAAATCACAAATAAAATGGTACATGCACCTTCTTCAACACGGAAAACAAATAGCACTACCACCAACATCACCACGAACAACAATACAACAAAACACAATTTCGAAACGGAAATATCAGAGAACACTGAGTCACAACAGCCAGTACCACCGGATGGTGGTTGGGGATGGATGGTCGTTTTTGGTTCATTTATGATCCACATTATAAGTGAGTAAATTGTTTATGAAATTAATTGATACAAAATAATTTATATAATTTTATTTAAACGTTATCACCTCAATACGATTTTACACTAATTTAAATAACAACACATTTTAAATCTATTGTTGTTATTTTAAAAATATTAAATTGAAAAAAAATGGCATTTTAAAATCACCCTGTACTTTACTTGCCGGGTAATTAAGAAACGATCATATAAATAAACGAGATAGTGAGATAGATTGTATCAATAGCACCAATTTGTTATGTTGGAGAAAACACTTTAATTGATATTTTACTGATTAAATTTAATCAATCACATGGTTGAATTATCAGAACTGTTGTCTTATCGATTAGTTGTATATTTAATAACATAATTGTTAACACTGTTCTACAAAGAAATTCATTGGGTTATTTTACAGAATATAGGATGGGTATGCAGAATTTAATGCGCTTAATAAACTCCTGGACGTAAATTTTAAAGTATTCATTTTCATTTTATAAATTAGGCCTTAATCAAAAACAGTTTACACGATTTAGATAAACTAAACAACAGCAAATAAGGGACACAAATATTATGCGGGCAAATTTAAAGTTAGGCAGTAAATCGTCTATCAAATGATCCATCATCAATAATTGAGCTTTAGTTTTTAGACACTTATTTTGTGAAAAGTTGGAAAATTTTAAGCATAGATCGTTACACTCTTGAGCAAAGAACAACCGTTTCCTTCAAATTGTTTGATGAAAAATTCAGTTCTCATGACTCTATATTAACCACCATTGACTCTAACTTTATTTTTATTTTCGCTCAGACCAGTACTCAGGGGATGACCTTCTCATGCAGGGCATTGTACAAGAACTAGAAAAATAGTTTATGGGGAGGAGAAAAGACAATATATTGCTTGTGGACATTCGTTTTGAATTTTCCCACATTGAAAGTGACAGGAAAGACTTCTGGAGGAAGTTTATTCCACATACGAACTGTCCTGCTAAAAATAAACAATTTTCCCTGTAATCCATAGTGCGATTCACTGGCCAATCGACCACAAATAGATGCGCTCTCAACGACAATTGAGTCAAACGCAAAAACTGTACATCTTTCGGGAACAAGTTCCCTAATTTCACTAGAGTACTTACCATTGTAGTAACGACAAAACAGTGAAATATATCGTACATTGCATTTAGGCTCTAAAGAATCAACAGAATTGGATACCCTACCGTCCCCAATGAGCGTCTTGGCCCTCTCCTGTAAGCGGTCGAGCAACTCCAAAATATACATTGGGGCGCCGGCCCATATATGAGAGTTGTATTCCATCTTTGGATGCATATAGGTGGTATAAATAGTACGAAGATCGGATGGAGTGAAGTATTTCTTACACCGTTGTAGAAAACCGAGGCACTTGAAAGCTTCTTTAGAAACCTGAAAAATGTGCTTAGTCCATCGAACATCACACTGAATTCTCATGCCAAAAACATCAAGAGCTTCCGATTCCGCAATATTTTTTTAAAGAAGTATGGACCATTGATTCCACCAGCCCATAAAATACACCAAACAGTCAATATTTCTAAATGCAATGATGTCTCAATATTCAATATTCAATCATCATTACAAAATACAAAAATTGTGTTTTTGAGCTATCCATTCAAACCATCTTTGTTTGCTTCATTGCTAAACAAAATTTGCTTATGAAAGTGTGGAACAACGGCAACCTTGTTTCGGTCCAATATACAGTTTTTCACGTTAAAAAGCAGGTGACGTAGTAGCCTTTTCGCGAAGTATTAGGGATCCTCTGTTTTTTACTTTAGCTTTTTAATTTTACTATTTCTTTCATTTGGTTAGAAACAATTTTTATAAAGTTATTCTATTTTATGTGTTAAACAGACTTGAGGTTGATAACGTCAAAATATCAGAATAAGAATTGTTAAAAAGTCAAGATAAATTTTATATTTATATTTTATATGTTTGAGATATTTACTATCAATCAATTTTTTATTAATATATTTTCTTAGTTTAAAGTGACTTAAAAAATTCTTAAAAAAAAAAATTTTTTTTCTATATTATTTTACTTAATCTTATCAATGGTTCTAAGTGCCCACTACAAAAATATAACATTGTTATTTTATCTACAGACATTTTTAAACTGCAAACAAAAACACAGGGTCTAAGTTTTTAAAAAATTAACAACAAAAAAATTAGTATTATCGTTTTATTAAGTTTTTTTTATTAAAGAAACTGGTATATTCGTGAGGATATAAAGATATCAGTCAAGGATTATTTAATCAAAATATCCATATTAAAATAATATAAAGTAGTTTAAGAGCTTAGGAAAATGTTTCTTATAAAATTTGCTGTTTAAAATTAAGAAAAAAACAAATATATATGTGACGATTTTTTAAGAGAACAACGAAAATACCTTTGGATTGTATATGGCCTTCGTCTAGCCAAACTTATTTTAGTTTAATACGAATATCCCTCGTATTCTTAGTTAATTGCTTCTAGTTAGTTAAATTGACGATGCTTATAATTTTTATAATTTAGAAACATGCCAAGAATGCTTAAGCAGAAGTAGTGATCATTACATTTTGCTAGTGAATCATTTTTCCGGTTTAATTAAAAAATTATAAAAAAAAAATTTTTAATCTAAGCAATTTATTCCTTCAAATAAATATTTCATGATATTCTTACAAAATATTTATTGCAGTTTGGCTCTGGATATAAGACTCTTAGGTTTTTTTGTACAATATTGGGGTAAATTTCACTACTTGAGCAATAGTGAAATTGCAATATGAATATACTTTTTAATTAATTATTTTCTTCACAAATTTAAAAATTTAAATTTACTTTAACTATTAAGAAAAATAAGTACCTCTTTTATTAAAACATGAACTTCAGAATTTTTGCATTTCCTACGTCGTCGTCAACAGTTAACTGTGATTTAAGGCAACGTCACCAACAATTTAAAATTCCCTAGCAATTTGTTGACAGTTAAAAAGAGAGAAAGAGAAAGCACATGTCTAACAATTTAAGAATTTATTTATTTATTTATTCTCAGTATTAAAAAGGCTACTTAGGTCAATCATATTGTAATGTAAAAAAAAATCACCTATTATTATCCAATATCGAGAGCGCAAATTTGAAGATAGGAAGCAAATTGTCTGTCAAATGCCCAGCTGTAAAAGTAAACATTACATAAGCGATTACATAAGCTATACTAAGTGGTAGTCAGTGGTGATGCGTTCGGTTATTTCGCCACTTACATTTAACATAGAAGTGTCATAGGCTGTTTAATCGGTGCGCTCTCGCTTACAAAGTAAGCGACGACGTCATCAAGTGCCACTACAATTCAGTTTACATCGTAAGTGGAGTAGTAAGCAACGTTGATCACAAATTTACTTGCGCATGTAAGGTAGGTGTAGTTGCCTATGACAACTTCGATTACAGCTGCATTACATAGTAAGTACTGAGATGGTTCGCTTACGAAGTCATATGTGCATCATCGGTTATTGTCTAAGTACTTCGTTTCATTTACAGCTGGGTGATTAAATGTCAAGAATTGAGCTGTCATTCTTTAACATTTATTCAGTAAAAAGTTGGAGATTCTGAAGTGTAATAAGTCACACTTTTGATCAAAGAATTGAAAATTCACTATAAAAATCGTGAAAATTTTACTCTATCACTTCGTAAATTTCGTGCAGATTTTCCTCGTAATCAGGCTGCTTCTAAAATCGCCATGTAAAGTCTAATCCCTAATTTCAAGGTTCTCGGTATTGTTGCTGACACCAAACCAAAACAATACCCTCATTGAGGCTGCTGTCCAGCAAAGTGTTGGGAATGAGCCTAGAACATCAACTGGCATTTTACCCAATATTTTTCACAAACACTTCATCTTCATGTTTATAAAGTTAAACTTGTTTAAGAATTGAGGCCAATTTTCAATTAGACGAATATATAAGCAAGCAAAATTATCCCGTATTGGTTTCACAACACCCAGAAACAGTTCTAGAAAAATTATTGCACCCAGAGACTGTATGGTGTGGTTTGTGGTCAGGGAACATTACTGGTCTGTATTTTTTCTAAAACAAGCGAGGAAACGCCGTCAATGTGAGTTTTCGTCACTACCAAATAATAACAGCTGATTTGTTGTAGCGGCAGGTGGCTAATGTTGACATGGATTATTTGAAAGACCAATCTCACGTGAACAACACGGACATTGCATTGACTGGATGAACGAAACTTTGTTGTAACGGACATCTACCAATATGCTTGAGGTGAACATTTGCCCGATTTTTTACTTACCAATATTTTTACTTTACATTGGTATCATTAAAATTGAAGTCAAGACAAAATGTGTGTTTTAAAACAAATTATTTTCTCACCTCGAATTTGGCCACCTTTTTAGCTCTCTTTTTTTAGTTCTAATCGAAATGGTTTCCAACCAAAAAATTGAGTGAAAGACAAAAGCTAAAGAATACTTGGCGAATTTTAATTTCTTTTATTTTTATTTCATTTGTATACCTTATTTTGTTAAAATATCCCTTATGTACACACATACACGTGTTTCATTGAAGATAGAAAACCTTAAATCTTTAATAGCTTTACTTGGTCATTACTAATGCCTCATGATATTTGCTTGTGGAAACAATTTTTCTTTTTAAGTGGTTTTCGTTTAAGCCTGTTGATGGCCTTGCCGATGATTTTATTGCAATAGCTCTGCTACTGTTAATAGTGACCGTCTCTCTTGTAAAAAGCAAAAAAATTAATAGGTCTTACGTAAGACCATAGACTAGGACTACTTAAATTAAAGCCTCAGATTTGATTAGCTTTTGAAACTATAACAGGTATGACACAGCCTTCCTTAAACTGAATTTGTATATGCCTCCGGCAGCTCTCAAAATTATTTTCTTTGTTGTTTTCGTTGTTGACCATTTCTTTACTACTAATATTATGTCCCACCAAATTTGCAGAAACGATTTTATAACAAATATATATGGGTGAACATCTTTTGGTCGACTAAGAACGTTTAACACAATCCTCGCCATTGCAATAATAAAATGGAGTATTGAAATAGAAACAGTATTAAATTATGAGGTTCGAATGTTGTCCTCCTAGTTATCGATCGTTTTAGGCTTATCGGGGTAGACTAGAGACCTCATATATGCTCACAGAAAATAGTCTAGCTTAGTTAAATCGCTTGATCTTGGAATCCAAGTTCGGGTCTGAAACGTTAAACTGTGCGGTTACCAAACGTTTCCTTCAATAAACCAAGTGTGGCGTGGAAACCACAGCTATAGCACATTATGGTTGTTTAGTTATTAGTATCTTGTGAATCAATAATGAATAATAATGTAGTGAATAGTGTAGTATTTATTAGTAATTTTTAGCACAGCTCGCTTGGAAAAGATGAATATTTCAAAAGCATAATAGACATTTATTTTTCAGTTAGGAATTGCCATTTGCTAAACCCTGTATAACTAAGATATGCCAACTATAGCAATTTTTATACACCTTACACTCTTTACAATAATAAGTGATTTAAAAGCTTACTTGAAAAATTGCTGCAAAAATAACAATAACACAAGTTTTAGAATTTTGTATACCTAAATTAAATTTTTTTTGTTTAATATTTTTTTTCTTTTAATTTAATCAATTTTAAATTAAAAATTAATTATTTTTTTATTTTCAATATTATTTTATTTGTTTTTATTTTTAGCTGATGGCATGACATATTCCTTCGGCTTATTTTATGATGAATTCCTGACATATTTTAATGAGGGCAAAGGTTATACAGCATGGATAGTATCCATTATGGTTGGAGTAACATTTGCATCTGGTAAACTGAAATTGAATTAAGAACCAAAAAAACTGTTTCAATGCTCTGTTTTTTTTTTATAACAAGCTTCCTAAGACAATTTTTAAAAAACGGAAGTTTTTAAAGTACCTTTAAAATTAGTGATACTTTTTTTAATAAAATTACTTTTCTCTGAAATTATTTTTAAAAAAAGTCCCTTTCAAATAAGTATCTCTTTAAACCAGTACACTCAGTTTGCTAGCAAAAAAAAAAACATATTTTAAAAGTACCATAGAAAAACATAGTCTTTCTATGGTACTTAGAAACACATAGTCTTTCTATGGTACTTTTTAGTCATATTTAATTAAAAATTCCCCTAAAATAATTTTTTAAGAATTATATTTGCCTAAGCACATGTTTTTTATCGCAATATTTTTCTTAAATTCTTATTTTAAAACCAAAAATTAATCAAAAATTATCATTTAAAAGTACCATTTTATAAAAAACAATTTTTTTTTATATTGTTGACCTCACTAGAATTTAACGGAATTGTGTTTCTCAATGATTCCAATGCATTTCATACAACTACAACTCGCCACAAACGGTTAATGCAATAGTAGGAAAATAATGAGTTAGGGCCTTTTTATATGCGACAAACATTTTAGGTTACTGCTTTTAAATCAAACATATATTTATTTAATGAAACATTTTTTTACTTTAAATATAAGAAAAATTTAGGTTATCACTGTCTGGCATATTTAATACATATAAAAAAAAACAGAGCATATATTAAGGCTGATAAAAATATAATTTAAAAAATTTTAAATCCTGTACAATTAACTTAGGACCCATATCATCATCATTTGTAAATCGTTATGGCTGTCGGGCGGTTACAATAGCTGGATCTATTTTGGCCTCCTTTTGTATTGTCATCAGCATGTTTGCACAAGTAATAAGTGACTCATCTTTAAATCTGCAACTTTTATTATTTTATATTTATTTCCTTAGAATGTTCTTACGCTGATTATAACTATTGGTCTGGGTACCGGTTTAGGTTTTGGCCTTATTTACTTGCCAGCCATTGTCAGTGTCAGTACATATTTTGAAGCAAAAAGATCTTTGGCTACTGGTATAGCTGTGTGTGGCTCTGGGTTTGGTACTTTTGTGTTTGCTCCCCTAACAGAGCATTTAATTGGCACATTTGGATGGCGTGGTGCTTTATTAATTATTGGTGGCGTGGTATTGAATTGTATAATATTTGGTGCCATGTTTAGGCCCTTGCAGGCACCAAAACCTAAAAATAAAAAGAAAATTATTGATGGCAATACAACATCAGCAGAATTGGAGCCATTAAAACCCAACATAAAGCAAGCTGATCAATACTTACAATTGCCTAAGACTGATATAAATGGCGTAGGTGGCGCTCTATCTAGATCCAACAGTGTAGGTCATAATCATAAAAGCTTGGTAAGTGCTGTTTTTAATGTTATGTATATATTTTTGCTTAATTTGAAATTTTTACACTTTAATTTACTTAAAAGGGTCCTAATGTCAACGGCTCGGTTAATGGTAAAATGGATATTTCTATTGTATCTAAGAGTACCAGCAATGATAATATAACAGTTTCCTTAAGTCAACCTTATTTAGCCCAACCGAAAACCTTACTACATAGAGACAAATCCGGCAGTGGTACCATGTATAGACCAGATATTTTATATCAAGTAAATTTGCTTTTGCCAAGAATCACCTTTTAAATTGTAAAAATAGAATTGTTTGTTGAAATTTTTAGGGTTCCCTGCACAACATACCTGAATATGCTCGCTCACAAACAGATCTTTCGGGCTCTGGTCATATACAACGTTATGGATCCGTTAAACATTCTTCTTTACACTTAAATGAGGAACAGGTAAGTTTTGACTTTTAATTAGTTATTATTTCCTGACGAGCAGTTAAATTTCCAGACAAATTTATGCCATAGATTGCATCGATATAGGCTGATATTAGATCTTTTAAAGTCATTAATACTACTAACACCGTAATGACTGTGAGAGCGAATAGTTCGTATTGAAAAATCAAGGCCAAGAAGTTATCGTAAATGAAAAATATTATTTCCCTTATAGACATTTTAATTAGTTACGAAAAAATTTTGTTATATATTTATTGACTATTGAATGACATAAAAAATAAAGGAGGTAGGCTTAGCGTAAATTAGGGGACATTTTATATATGACAAAATAATAGAAAACATTTTTTGTAAATTCTTTTTTTTTTGCATTTTCGTGATTTTGTTTCTTTGCCAATGGCACTTAAATTTTTGTGATATGAGAAAAATAAGGTAAAATACGTTACAAGTACTTTTTAACTGATAAATATTTTGTTAGCTGCCATGAGATTTATATTTATTTTTGTTGGCATTTTAACATAAACAGGCTTTGGCTTAAATATTGCTTGCAAATTGTTGCAATTTATTTTGAAAATCATGGTTCTGTTCGAAATGCATATCGCACACTCGTCCACTTTACGATCAACAGCAATAAAGCTCACTCTTCTTTCAAAGGATATAGCAATAATCCTTTTTAAGAACTGCCATATTTGAAATGATAATAATGCTCACATAAGACATCACTACATGCAGAAAAATGGACTATTTGGTGTGCTTTATGAACTATTGTAATTATTGACCCGTATTTTTTTAAAGACGATGCTCCTCAAAACGTTACAGTCCATGGTGATTGATTACTGACTTTTTTCATTCATCAATTAAACAACTGTTATGTGCAAGAACTGTGGTTTCAACAAGATGGCACAATATGTCACACAGTTCAAACTACATGATAAGATTGACGTCAGCACGTCAGCTGTGTAAGCCATAACCTGACGGTTGATCAAACCACTGTGGATGATTTAAGCGTCACCCACGCCTTAGGAAGCCTTCGGAAATCGCTATGCTCCAGTCACTCCTAGTCGCAACTCCGATAGTTCGAAACAGGTTAATGCCCTCACTTCTTGCTGAAATGTTGTGGACTATACAACTCCCGGTCCCGAACACATGCATCTTAATAAAATTTCAGAACACAACCGTAAGCAATGAACCAAGACTACTCATTGTATTCATTGAAAATGATACGATCCACACAACTCAATCGAGGGCCGCGAGACCACAACCACCACGATGCTACAAAAAGGCCAACCACATTAATCAGTCAGAGAACACCTAAAAAGATAGCAAACCAAAAAAAGCTGAAACCCGTGGAAATAAAATGGAGTTGACCAGTTGGCTCCTGCTAGCTTTAGGGGATTACCACCCGGTGACACATGTAATGATGGTGAGATTCCGTCAAGACAAATAAATGAGATTATTAAAAAAAGCGTCGGGTAACTGCATAGTATCACGTTTCCATTAGACTACTTTCTGTGGGAACATGCTTATTCGCCCCGATAAGCCTGAAACGTTTGACCACTTAGAACATAATATTCGCGACGTTATTGCCAATTTACGGCCACTAATGTTGGAAAAATTCATCGAAAATTGGATTTCCAAATTAAAATATCTCTAAGCCCACCATGGCGGTCATATGCCGGAAATCATATTTTAGTTAAAAGGACAAAAGTTCAACTTTCGATTAAAGTAAATTTCAATTCAGTGTAAAAAATTAATTGATTTTGGTTCGCTAACGATTTTAATTGATTGTAACACGAGCTACGGCCCCGTGATACCACTAAAGTGTACATGATGCCAAATGGTATATTTGTCTAGTTAAAATTGATTCATGGATAGCTTTACTTCAAAAATGAAAATAAACAATACTGTTCTGCTCTCTTTATTGATGTTTCCCAGGCCTTCGATAAAGTTTGGCACGAGGGCTTAATTCATAAGCTAAGGCGGAATTTGCCTTAAAATATTTCTACATTACTGGAAAGCTACTTGAGTAGCCGTAAACGCAACTATGTCGTAAATTTAAAAATTGAAATAAATAATTGAAATTAAAACCAGGTTGCAAAAATATTAAAAATATTCCTAATATATTAGAAAATTACCCGAAAAAGTCCCCAATTTCTACAAAAAGTTATTAATTTTTTTAATGTGACAGCACTGTCGCCACGCACTCTGCCTCCCAATGTGCCTTCTAAAAATTTTTTGTGCGAGTAACTTTTCTTCCGAAAAATAAAAATGGGACTTAATAAAATATTTTATTGTCACACACACTTTTTAATCCAGCTCTGTAGCTGGAAGAACGTAAACAGAATCTTAAAATTTGTAGAATAAAGTTAAATTTTTTTACTTCCCAATAATCAATTTTGAATCTGCTAATTGGAAATAAATCCGACTCCAATGATGAAAAGCAAAAGCAATAAATTATCGGGGTCTGTTTTCATTTCACGGATAGATCATACAACAAAACATTTCGTCAAAACAAATATTTTTCGAGTCAGAGGAAAAATAGTCCAGTACCCTGCAGCCTTGCATATTGGTTGCCTTCCTTTTTAGTAGCTTAAATTCACACGTTTTTTGAAATTTTGTAATAATTAATTTTATATCTTTTAGGAATTGGAAAAATGCTGTGGCTGCATACCTTGTTCCCAGGAAACACATGATACTATGGCTGAAATGTTAAACTTTGCCTTGCTCAGGGATATTATTTTTATAATATTTGCCATATCCAATTTCTGCACCAGTATTGGCTTTAACATGCCCTACGTTTATATAGTGGCTCAAGCGAAAGTTTTGGATTTAACTTCCGAACAATCATCATATTTAATTGCGATAATTGGTGTGGCCAATACCATTGGCCGAATAATATTAGGTTATATCTCTGATAAAACTTGGGTGAATCGCCTATGGGTGTATAATGTTTGCCTTACAGTGTGTGGAATTGCGACAGCTATGTGTCCGCTATGCAAAGATTTCTATTCATTAGGTTTTTATTGTTCGGTATTTGGTTTTACTATTGGTGCCTATGTCGGCTTAACCTCAGTGATATTAGTCGACTTGTTGGGTTTGGAAAAATTGACAAATGCCTTTGGTATTCTATTACTTTTTCAAGGTATTGCATCACTCATAGGACCACCCATAGGAGGTAAATTAGTTTTTTTTTTAATAAATTTCATATTTTATTTATTTTATTTATTTATATTTCTTTAGGTTGGCTATATGATATTACTTTATCTTATAGTCCTGCTTTTATATTAGCTGGTGTCATGATTGCTATCAGCGGCTTGGTCATGTTTGCTGTGCCTCCCATCCAACGTGTGCGTGCTAAAAAAGCCAAACAACTAAATGCTCAAGAAATTGCCTTAAGCTAGATATTTTAGTTTTTATTTTATATTTTTAAATACATAATTTTTTTTTCATTACACAAATTAGTTAAATTATAAAAGACTTGGTTTGAAACAATACAAATCAAAGTAAACTTCCTTAATTTTATGTTTTTAAAGAAAAAAAAATTAATTAATTTAAATTACAAACGAACATTGCAACTGCTACAGGCATTACTTAGGGAAATTATGAAATTAATTAAATCTATATATAAATTAAATAGTTATTAAATTAATAAATTATTTATAGGAACTAATTTTAAGATTTTATAGTTTATAAGTGAAACTTGTAAAAACACTTGTTAAATAATTTCCAATGAAATTTTTCATTTATATTTTAATTTTTATTTCCAGAGCTCATAATATTTGAAGTACCTCAGATTTTAGCCCACTCGCTTCTAGAACAAGTTTTAATACAAAACTAAAATTACTCACTGGGCGCAATTGCACCCTTTTACAGCTCAATAAAGATTAAAATTAAAACAAACATTAATTAAAATGAATTAAAATATCAGGTCCTAATGGAGTTTTCTTAAATGTAAATAATTTTTTTACTTTAAGATAATATTGCTTTTTATTTTCACAAATTTTATTTTTCTATCTTAATTTTATGTTCTTTAAAAATAAAATGAAATATAAAATCAATTTATTCTTATATTTTGACATACCTAAAACTTTTCCATTGGCACTGAATTTTCAATGGCAGTACTGGCAAATAACTTAAGTATCATTTAATGTTTGAATAATAAATATTTTTTGGGAATATCAATAAAATATGATTAAGGAATCAAGCACAAATTAATGTAAATTAACTATTCTTAAAATAGTTAGAAAATTGTAAATTATACAGGGTGGCTGATTAAAGCTGCTACAAAAACAAAAAGGGGTGCAACCAACCTTTTCCATATTTATTTCATTTTATAGATTGATCTTTAAATTTAACTAAAATGGAGAATGGAGTGCAACGCTTTCACGCTTTGGAGTCTGTACTTTACGTCCAAAGAGAATATAGGCGCACGCTTGGTGGCACTCCTCCTAATAGATAAATTATAGTGAGGCTCGTAAAGAATTTTACCGAGCGTGGCACAATCGCAAGAAGGCCTTAGATCCCTCAGTTCGGACGCACGAAATTATCGCTGCTGTAGCTGCTGCCATACAATCCAATCCTCGAGTTTCGACAAGCAGCTTATCTGCTCAAATGGGTGTCAGCAGACAGTCACTGCAGAAAATTTTGCTCTAAGATTTAAACTTATTTCCATGATTTGGCGATCAACACAATACAAGAGAAATGGAATGTTTTGGAAAATTTTACAAAGATAGAGAAAGGTTTATTTTTTCGTATTCTCAAGTTTTGCATAGAAGATAATAGATATTTTCAGTATAATGAAATGATATATATCCAGCAAAAGGGACTTCCGATGGGCTCTCCAGCTTCTCCAATTGTGGCAGATATTGTTATTGAAAAATTGTTAGATAATGTTATTGAAAAATTAAATGTTAAACCAAAAATTATGACAAAATATGTAGATGATTTGTTTTGTATTATATCTGAATCTGCCATTAACGAAATGTTAGAAACATTAAATGAATTTGACCCTTCAATAAAACTTACAACTGAAAGGGAATGTGATGCTAAACTTCCATATTTAGACACTTTAATAATAAAAAGAAATAAAAAATTAGTTATAGATTGGTACCAAAAACCAACTGCTTCAGGTAGAATTATTAATTATTATTCTAAACAAAATAAAAGAATTATTATTAACACGGCCAGTAATTTAATAGAGAGAATTTTAACAATTAGTGACAAAGAATTCCATAGAAAGAACAAAGAAAAGATTAGAAATATTTTAACTGAGAACAATTTTCCATTACGATTAACTAATAGGTTAATTAATCAATTTAATAATAGGAGGAAAAGAGTTATAAGTAGTGGAACGGAACCCAAAATATATAAATCGATAACTTATATACCAGTCTTGTCTGAAAGAATAGAGAATTCAAAAATTTATGATACAAATAAATACAAAATTATATGCCATTACAAACACATTAAATAGGTTGTTTAGTAAAACTAAGGATAAAATTCAAAAATTAAATATGTCCAATGTAGTGTACAAAATTCCTTGTAACGGTAATGATAAGGAGGTATTACAATCCTGAAAAAAAATGAAAATGAACTGCATGTTTATTTCTGACGAGGCACATTTTGTGTTAAACGGCAATGTTAACAAACAGTATTGTCGAATATGGAGTAATTCTAACTCACAGATACTCCATCAGATGCAATTACATACACTTCGCGTCACAGTGTGGTGTGCAGTTTCTTCAAGGTTCATTGTCGGGCCTTAATTTTTCGAAGAAAGCGGTCTTACTGTTACGGTTAATGGAGACCATTACCTAAAGATGTTGAAAGAATTTTTCTTTCCAGAATTACGCCGAAAGAGAATCCCTTTCAACATGGAGCAACTTGTCACATAGCCACGTCTGTAGTGACAGAATTGCTGTAAAAATTCCCCAATTAACTGATTTCAAGAAACTCCACATTCCGTTGGCCTCCCAGGTCTTCTGACCTCACTGCATCTGATTTTTTTTTTGTGGGGTTATTGCAAAGAAGTTTACAAAGAAACCCAACAAATTTGGATGATTTAAAGCAGTCTATTCGAACGGTAATTGAGGCAATTCCCGCTGCAACACTTCAGGCAGTAGTGAATAACTTTTTGATAAGATGTCGCATATGTGTCACCGAGGGTGGAGGCTATTTGAATTTGATTATTTTCAAAACTTCATGAATTACTGTAATAAAAATGTATTATTTTTCAAATTAATTACTAAAATATAAATTATAGAAACTTTACAAAAAATTTATTTGAGTTTCTTAATGTAACAAAATTTATCAGCCAGCCGATAGATGAGTTTTAATAATTTATTTTGTGCTATTTGCAGTTTTTTAATATGACATGATGCGTTAGTAGACCAAATAGGGACTGCTAGATTTACGATTAATAAAAGGGTAAAGGATACGATTTAATATGATAACTTTATTTATTATGTAAAAAATATGATCTTTAAACTTCATTTTTGGATCAAACATAACGCCAAGGTAGTTTACTTGTTGTTCCCACAGGATAGAAATATTATTTGTAATAATATTGGTCTATGGCATATAACATTCTTTTCGTGTACGTGTAAAGTATATCGCTTGTATTTTTTCACAGTTTAACAAGATTTTCCATTTATTGAAATAGGATATCAGCTCAAATAATGCTCTATGTAGGTAAGCAGACATAATTTCAGAGCTTAGGATAGCTTATTATCAGCGAAGATTGACAGGATGCAGTAGTCTAATTGAGGAAAATCAGATGTTTATAAGTTATAAAGTACTGGGAATAAACATGAACCTTGAGGAGAGCCTGGCCGTTAGGGAATAGAGTTTAGAACAGTCGGAATCAATATGAACTTTGAAAGAACGAGAAGTGAGAAAACTGTGTATTATATTTGTCAATGAAATTGGAAAATTTAAATTTATGATCTTAAAAATAACACCTTCATGCCAGACTGAAGCAAAGGCAGCTTTGACATTCAACAGAACAAGCCAGTTGATTTTGGATAGTTAAAGTTTTCTTGTACTAAATTCCTAATTCTTATCAAAGGACATATTGTTTTATGTTCTCTGTAAAAGGTGGAATAATATCATTAGCTTCCATGAAATTAGTCATTTTCATTATAATAACTTTTTCCAAAATTTTACCTACACTCGACAATAAACTGATCGGGCAGTATGACGATGGGCAATCAGGTTGTTTTTCAGGGTTTTAAAATGAAATAACTTAAGCCTCCTTAAACTTTTGGGGAAAATAACATTAACTAATACCGTTAAAAATTTAATGCCTTTGTTAGGAAGTGCTTTAAGGTATGTGTTAATAACACCGTCGATGACAGGTGATTTTTTATTCTTTTAAGTTTTCAATATATCTGAAATATCATAACTATTTATAAAATATTCTTCCGATTGTGTAACTCTCAACTGCCTAAACCATTCCAGAGTATTACTGAAGTCGCATGAAGTCGTGGTTGGGTCACCTAAATGAGCTGAAATAGAATAACTAAAATCAAATATCTGTGCTAAAATTAAGCAGTACACGAAAATAACTTGTTTTTTTCTTTTTTGCTAAACTTTAACCGGTTATTCGATAATTAATTAAAATTTATTCGCTTAAACGACTATTATTTGAGCGTTTTAATGTAGTTTTATAAAATATTTATTATTCCTGGACTTCTTTAATTCTGCTTAGAAGTTGTAAAATAACTTCCTTAACGTTTACTCATAACAGAGAATTATTGCAGTGCTGTTACTGAACCAGTTTCGTGTTTAAACCTTCTCCGTGACAATCCTAATGAATTTCTACATAAGTGTATAACAATTATTAGGATATGGATTCATGTATTCCAATAAATAAAACAAAAATTATAAAACATTGCATTTTTATCCTTTGTCTATGGGACTCTAAAGTAATGCTCGATTGTACAAAACTGTCATGTTAATTGAGCTACCAGTGAAATATTTCCAAAGTTTACTTTGCGAATGACAATCGCCAAAAGATTTTATGGAACTTATATAAAATTTATTTATTTTTTCTGTTTAATATGAAGAATTTACATAAAAATCTTCGCAAAAATCGACCTCAAAACAGACAGTCGTGCAGAAGCCATATGCATTAAAGACACCTTCTAAGAGAATGCGTTTTGAATTTCAATTTTTTATTTGTTATTAAAGCGGACAAAGTAACATACATTCTATGCAAATTTTTAATCTTTGATAATAATGGCAGCTATTATGATAACAACTTTGTAACGGTAGCGCTTTAATAAAGCTTTTATTTTGTAAATCTTGTCTTTTCTTTTTATTGTAAATATCAAAATCAGTTCAAAGGGGTAGAAAGTCCTGCAGGGCTTAAAATTATATTTCATACTTTACGTGTATTTGCGTACTTTTGTACATAAAATACACTAAGTTTTTCCTACAAACAAATTTTTTACATCGATGTTTTTTTAAAGAGGTAAAGAACTTTAAGATGGCAACACTTTTTTAACTGGCGGTAATTTAATCAGCTGTCAAGTGATTAATTTTTAGTTTAGTTCAGCATTTTAACACAAGTAGACCTACGTTTAACTAAAGCTTTCAAAATATTCCCCTAGAAAAAAAGAATGCTTGGTGTGTTTTTTGGGCTGGTGAAATCATTGATCCGCACGATGCTGGGCAGAACGTTACAAATAATGATGACCGCTTTAGAGCCATAATTACTGACTTTTTCGTACTACATCGGCTTACAAGAAATATTTGAAAACCGTATAGGTTTATGTTTCTGACCCGTAAGTTACAATAACAGAAGATTATCTTTTGAATAAAGTAAATTTTATGTCAGTTGAAAAAATTCATATTAAAAAATTCTATACCTCTATGAAAAATACCCTTTATCATAAGATCTTATAATATATTTTTTTTCTTTTAAATTTAAACAATTTTAATTTTCAAAAATTAAATAATAAGTTTAAGATAGATCCATTGTACAAAACGGATTAGTGCGCCATTCCAAAAAAGACTCCGTAACATATTCCAATAACTTCTGAGTAACTTTGTAAAGTATACAGAATTGTAGAAACCTATACAACCACGTTTTGCTAAACAAAAAAAAAATATTTAAAAATATTTAATTTTAACACGGAGAACAATTACATTTTAAATATTTTTTTCGCCCTTGGCAATGTTTTTAGATCTTCCTTAAACAATAGGGCTCTAACACTAAATGCCATGTCCTGGCAAATGCCAATATTGGTGCCAATATCGTTTGTTTTTAATAAAATGCTGACATCAAAGTCCGTGCTGAAATATATTTAATATTTGTAAAGATTTAAATTTATTTTAAGTTTCAAATGTTGCTTGCATTCGTACCCTTTAAGGTGTTTAACAATTTCCTCAAAATGGGTGATGCCATCGCTTTCGTAATTATTAAACATAAAAGGTTTCATGTCTTCCAATCTTTGAAAAGTTTTGCGCTGAATGCTCATTACCACTGGCTGCCGACCATTTAACTTCAAAATAGTATCGATAATTACTGCAGGTAGAAGTTGTAAAAATAAAACCTGTAAGATTGTAAAATATTTTGTTTATTTCTTAACTCGTCATAACACTACGATAACGATTACCAAAAACATATACAAACATCGAGAAGAGGCATAATAGACACCCGGCAATAAAAGATTTTTTTCGTAACTTGCCTTTTCCCATATTCCATAATTTTCAAAGATGTCAAGATAATCTGTTATTGTTAAGCTACTGCTGGTACAACTTGAAGTTATATAAATCGGAATTTGCTTAGGTGGGGCTTTCTCATATAATGTTGAAGCTTTAAGTGTAAAAAACAGCATATTTTTAACGACAACATCTTGTGGTGAAATATCGATACGAGTACTCTTATCAACGTAAATTGTTTTCATCAAACCCGCACCAGTAACAGCAAACAAGCCCATTAAACCCATCAATGAGGGTGAAAAGCCTGGTTCAGGATCCTCCAAAGCAAAGAAAACTGAAATGCCAACAAAAAATATTGATCTGATAACGAAGTACTCTTAGACATGCCTACATGAAATTCCTCCAAATGAGTACATGTGTGCGAATAAAGGGCATTTATTCATTTAACCGATCAAAAGCTGTCTCTAAAAATGTGCAAGAATTTTTACGCGGTCCCATTGCGCGACCACGTTAATTATCTTCTAACATGTGCCTGATCAAGGAATGTCGATCTCACGATACCACGATAGGTAAAGGCGTTAAGTTTCATTGAGTAACTCATGTCTTTCATTTAGGTGCCATATATATTGTCGAAGCGTTTTTTAATAGATGGCTTTGATTAAAAAATTGATTATTCCGAAACTTTTTTTAATTGGAAGTAATTTGAATTATCAAAATGCTTAAAACTTTAAAATTTATTTTATTTTTAATTCATTTTATTTTATAATTCGTGCCATAGTGTTGTCAATATCAAAAATAAGTTCACCTTGACTATAATATTGATACGCTAATGAATTCTAATTTTATGTTGTTTGTCTCTTTTCATTTTCTTCTAAATAATTTTTCTTAAAAATTAAAATATTTATATCATATTTTTGGGATCCGAACACATGGTGTAAGAAAGTAACCCTATTGCTTGCGCTACAATGCCCGAGTGCTCGTAAGTTACAGTCCTCTCTCTATCTTTGAAACCGTAAAATATGTTCTACTTTAACCTATACCATAACAGCAGCCCTACATAAATATAAAATTTATCAAAACTCACTTGTATATAACATAATTTTAATAATTAAGTGGTGCTTCCATAGAAGCTATGATTTTGACGAATGCGGTCTTATTTTTACAACCGTTATAGGAAGACTCTTAAAATTTTCATATCATATAGCTTTATCTGCTATAAGGATAAGTAAATTAAAAACAAACTTAAATAAAGGGCATGCCGATAGTAATTTTTTTTACCATACACCTCTTTATTTTTGGAATCGTAATACCTGATAAGCTAAATTTTCGGCAGCGAATAAATTACTTATTGACTATGAAAACAAAAATAAAAATGTTTAAATTTAAAGGTATTCCATTAGTTACGCGGTTTTAACAAGAATGAACTGTTGGGGGCTTTATAAAAAAAGCTTATTTAATTTCTTTTTTGACACAATTTATTTCATTTCTGTTGGTTTTTTTGGTGCTGGGAGTTGTTTCCCTTTATTTAAAAATTATATTTTTTTAGATAATTTTGGGAATGCATAAGTTTTGCGTTTTGGCTTGTAATTTCATTTTATTCCGAATTTTTTCATTCGGAGTTATTGGTTAGTATCCTTAGACTTTACAGGCTGAGAATAAAGTAGACAAAACCTGGTCTTGACTCTTCTAAAAGCTTCAATTGAAAAAATATGATTCTAACAAGCCCATAAAAATTTGGGCGATTTGGCATCGAAATAAATGAATAGAATTTATTAAACCCATATTCTATTCTTGAAGGCTATAGTCGAATTTTATTTACATAATAGTGTACAAAAATATCTTTCAAAGCAGTAGAAATATTTTATACTTTTAGTTATAACTTTCTGAATAACGAGTAACGAGTATACTAAAAAAAGAGAAATAAATGTGAGAAAAACTGGAAGTTTATGGCTTTACTAAAAATAAAAATCTCTTAGTATAACTTTTAGGACAAAACTTAAGTTTGAAATTTTAAAAACCTCTTTAGCTGTAAAAAATAACGCATATTCCCCTCAAGATTCTTCAAAACTTTACAAATTTCCAAAATTCAAGGAAGAGTAAGTGCAAGCGGTTTTAATTTTTCGTACACCCTCGTGCTACCTTGAAGCATCACCACGCTAGTTCTTTAAGCAGCAAATTTAATGCTTAAACGCATTTGCACCTCTACCGTTCGTCAGTTGAAGTTTGAATACAATTGGACTAGCTGCTCAAAATTTATAGAACTATTTCCAAATTCTCCAATGTAAGCAAAAAATTTTTAATAGACAAGGAAAATAATAATAAAAAAATGAACAACATGAAAACTGATATAGCGATTTAAAGCGAATTTTTATAAGAGTTTTTGATACACGAATAAACTTTGCTTCGTTCAGAAACTGTTCAAGGTGGTTGGACTCACCATATAGCTCATTATCTCATTCGTTTGCTTGCGAACCCAATATGAGTAGTGAACATATGATACACTCTCCTGCTTTTCTATAGAGTTAGCATACACCGCCCATGAGAATTTTAATAATAAGGAATTAATTTCAGTTTTTTTCGACCTTATTTTTATAATTTCTATTAAATTTTATATGTTTTGTCAAATGTTTTTTAAAAATTTTTTCTTTTCAAATTGTTATAATTTTTGTTTTTGAAAATATAAAAAATAATTTCCTGAAGAAGCTTTCCAAAGGAAAGCGAAATATTGAAAGAAAAAAAGAAAAATAATAAGTTATAATTTAAAGGACCGAGTAAAAAGATTAAAATGTAATAGAAAATAAGGAATTAAACAATAGCATAGAGACTGTAAATCGCTTTGTGCGAGAGCAGCCTACACTGTTGAAGTCGTTTTATATTCTAAGCAACTAACCTATTGATGGCCTATAAATACACAAGGGCAGCTTGTCTTTGTAGTCATTTACCAATGATTCGGCCACGTTTTTTGTAAACGTATAAGTATTAGGAAAGCCAGTAATTAATCTGTAAATTTTATAAAATTATTTACAATATTTTTTCAATAAACAAAAACAATTTCATAATTCCTATTTATACTCACTTCCTTGTTATAAAATCCAATTCCTCCTCTCCAACATCGTTTCTTTCTATCAAATTTAAACAAAATTTCCAATCCATTGGTGCTTTATAAAACTTTGATTCAATTTTCTTCAAATATGGATTGCTAAAGAATGTTGAAACATGCATAAATATTTTTAACTTTTTTAAAGTTTGAGCAAATTTTAAAGCCTCTAAAGTGCCACCAACATTTAGTTTTAGAGCATCTCTTAGAGGTTCATCAAAACGTACAGTGGCAGCACAATGATATATTATAGAGACATTTTCAAGTAATTTTGCTGATGTTGTTGTTATGCCCAATAGAGGGAGCAGGACATCTCCTGATACCGCTATAAGTTTCTCATTTAGTTCATTAGGTTTTTGTATTTTAAGACGGCGAAATATCTTTAGAAAAGAATAGATAAGAGAAGAAATTTTTTTAAATAAATATTTTTGCCCCAAAATAGACATGTGATGCATATGTGCATACATAGGAATAACTAATGAAACTTTAATACTGCAGTGAAGAGGTGTAAGGGAATAAAAGTATTCAAGTATTAGTATTCAAGATTTAATAGATAATATTTAGTAATAGATGATATTTAATTAGTCCTGTTTGGCATCATCTTTATGTGACAAAAATTTTTAATTTAAAATAAAAATTTTAATTTTAAATAATTTTTTAATTAAATTTTTAACTTAAAAAAATTGGAAATTGAAATCAGAAATACATAAGACATTTGGCTAAAATTTATTTTCGAATAATCGGCTACGATTTTCACACTTGCGATTTTATATTCTTCTTTTTGGCATACTATTTTGGCAAACCTTTAAGTATATAGATATAGAGGCATCGAGTTTTGATAGGTTCAAACAGCACCTTAAACTAGGTACGTAATTCTTAGGTGTATATTAAATCCACCTTGGAGTAGTGAGATTACTAAGTCTGACTACAGAACTCTCACCAAATAATATGTAGTTGAGCTAGAACCTTTCTCTCCTAATGAATAACAGATAAGATGATAAACTTATTGAGAGCAGGCAATTTCTTCTCCGTACGAATGCGACAATGGACAGTAAAAAAAAATATCTATCATCATTGCAACCTAGAAATATCCTACCGATTTCAATTTATAGGTTACTTGCTGTTATTTTCATTAAAAGTCTACATTAATCTGGCAATCCTTAACAAAGCATCAGAAGTTACTGTTTTGAAAAGTACCCAGGGCAATTAGGCCTGCCACCGAGCTCGAGATATTCAAGGCAGATTAGAGCTAGGGAAGCAAACTAAAATAAAGATAGAAAGCGGGAGCAGTTTCATTAGATCTATCTTACATTTGCTGATTTGTATCAAAGTGTGGAGCTAGATATTTCCTCGTTTGCCATGAAATACCTTCCTACCACACGGATAGCAAATAACTCAATTCGAAATTGAAAGACGGAATTTCGTGATATCATTTACATCTGCACCTGGCAGTAAGCCTTAATCAGATGGTGGTCAAGCCACTGTGAGTGAAAAGCAGCGCCACTCACGCCCTAGGAGGCCGAAGTCTAATTCTAGCAACAGGTCCTTCCTAGTAGCAGTTTCAACGATTCCAGAGCAGGGCTGCAAACTACTACTCCTTGCTGAAGAGCTGGAGACTATCCAGCTCCTGTACAGAACACATGACTAGCATGCTCACTGGATCTGGATCATTCACCACTGGGTGTTATTAAAGGCGAGATGATCCTGGCCACCATAAAAACAGACCTGAATGGGGCCGCGAAACCACAACCACCACGATACTCTCGAAGGGCCAACCTTAATAATCAGTCAGAGAAACAGCTAAATGCCAAAAGAGACAAATAGCGAAAAGTCTGCGGGCTACTGATTCGCGTGGAAATAACGTGGAGCTTCCAGTTGTACACCTGCTGACTTCAGGGGACAGTGCTCTCTTATACCCCCAGTTGCACAGGTCTAGTTAGTCAAGTATTCTATAAAGACCGATAAATGTGCCCCCGGGGGAGACTGAAAGACGGTATGTCAAGTTCTTCTAAAAGAACAGAAAATCCAGCTACGCACTTTCTAAGAGGGTGTAAACTTTGAACAAAATCCGTACAAAGAATAACAAAGTTAAAAGATTTATTCAAGATTGATAGCAAGATATCTATATTTCTCTCGTAAATAAACATGCAGAAGCATTAAACCCTGCAGCACCACAAACATACACCACCATTATATGAAGATTAATGGCAATAGCATCTTAGTCGACTGGTGACATTTAACTTTCTACAATATAAAATTGTGTTTAACATACCAAAGCTTTTTTAACTTTCTCTAGACGTTCTTCCAAGGTCATATTTTTTTTGGAACGGAGCAATAAATATATTTTGCGTACATTGCAGGTGCGTAAAATTTGTTCAGTTAACGCTGTACCAACGACACCTAAAAAGCATAATAATAAGACATTTAAAAAAAATAAAATATATAAATTTCAGTTTACCAGAACCGCCAGTTATAAAAATTTCTTTATCCTCATAAAATTCTGGAATCATTTTATTTTTTGTTTTGCAGCTACTTGTTGTTAATCTTGCTTATTAATGTTGTTTTCTCGTTGCCGCTATCACTTAAACTGAAACTCTACATAAAATTTTGTGGCCAAAATTTATGCGGATATTTTTGAAAGTCATATCACCAATAACATAAATGCATATATTTATTTAGTTTATGTCTCAAAGTTCATTTCCTAAGATCACTTCGTTTTATGAGGTGTAAGAAATGTCTTATTAAATAGCTTTCATTTTTAAAGTATGGCATTAACCATTTATCCGCACAATGGGATATACTTTACTAAATTTTGTCAGTTTTTTTTGTTGTTTTTTTTATTAAAATAAAATAATAGCGTGAAAAGTATATTGTGAAATAATCAATTATATGTTTGAATGGGATTGTAGAATTATTTTCCTTAAGATATTTAAGGGAAAGCTAAGGTGAAATATCCGCCTCAAGCTAAAACGAAATTTTAGTTGAATATTTAAAAAAAGTTGTGAAGAAATAAATTTAGATCCGTTTGAATGCCGATGCGCGTATGATAAAAAATTCCTACTATGGTTGAGAAAATATGACTTAACGGCTTTCCGTAAAATTCTATTTATATTTTTCATATGTTGCCAGGAAAACCAGAAAAATGGCAGAAGGGGAATTGAGAAACAAAACAATATCAGGAACATAAAATGAAAGCAAGGTTTGGCGTATTTTTACAAACCGATTTGTATAAATAAAATATTCCATTCATTATAATACATATCACTATATTACTTATTAAGGTTTGACTCTCTATCTGTCTGCAACATAAAAATTAACTTTTTAAATAAACAAATATTTATTGAAGTGAATATCGATTACTTTTGTTCCACCTTGTTAAACTTAAATAAATGCAAATTAAAATGAAACTTGTACTGCTCACATTAATTCCTCCAATTTAATTGCTAAAAGCATAATTTGTGTGTAAGAATATTTCATTTTTTCGGCTAAACTTAAATTAAAATAAATTATTTGTTCTGCACAATGACCTCGAACTAAATTTTAAATTTGGAAAATTTATAAACTTCTTGAATTAGATAAAAATTCACATAAAAAACTAACAGAATTAAAATTGATTATAAAATATCTTTCTTTTAAAAGAGAAAAGTTTTTGGCTTGTTCTCTTATTGAAAGCAAAAATAAACAAATAATTACTTTTATTGAAGAAACAGAAATATTTTTAATTTTTTTAAGATTTCTTGTATATATATGTATATTGTTGTTTACTTAAAAATCAGCATAGTTCGTGTTTACGTTATTGGGAAACATATTGTTGTGACAAACTGATTATGGCAAAAGTAAAATTGAAGCAGCCAACATTGCATATCAATAGTAAAGCACTTACTGTAAGTGTATTAGTAACTGCTGTAGTGCATGTCATTATTAAATATCTGAGACTATAATGTGCTTAAAAAACTTCCCGCCAAGTATCATTTGTATGAACAAATAACGAAGCTGATCATAGTTTACTTCAGGTCTGCACTGTATTACTTACAAGCAAATAACTTATAATGAATGCAAAAAACTATTTTATATTTTATCCTAGTGTTCTAATGGCGCACAGTGACACAATTTGTGTTCTGCTAAATAATTTGTTCAACAAATTATTGTTCTTTATAGCCAATTCATACTTTTTTTTTTGTTTCGGACCAGCACTCAGGAGATGACCATTACACATACATTGTGCCATTGTGTACACATTGTGCCAGAAATCAGGAAATCAGGTTATGGAGCGGAGGAAAGAGGGACTAGTGTTTGTGGACATTCAATTTGAACTTTCCTACATTGAAAGTGACTGGAGGGAGTTTATTCTACATACGGATTGTTCTGCTAGAAAACGAATATTCCCTGTAATGCCAATCAACAACAAATGGATTTGCTCTCAACGAAAATCGAGTTAAACGCAAAAACGTGCGGGTTTTGGGAACAAGTTTCCTAATTTTTTTAGAGCACTTACCATTGTAGTAAACATAAAGCAGTGAAATACAACCCACATTGCGTCGATGCTCCAGAAAATCAATAGAGTTGGATAACCTACTCTCCCCAATGAGCCTCTTGATCCTCTCCTTTACGCGGTCGAGCAACTCCAAAGTAGACTGTGGAGCGCCGGCCCATACATGAGATTTGTATTCCATCTTTAGATGGATATAGGTGGTATAAATAGTACGGAGATCGGATTGAGTGAAGTATCTCTTACATCGTTTTAGAAAACCGAGGCACTTGAAAGTTTCTTTAGAAGCCTGAAAAATGTGTTTAGTCCATCGAACATCACACTGAATTTTGATGCCAAGAACATCAAGAGCTCCCCATTCCATAATACTTATATCACCCACCATTACCGAACACAGATCTATGTGTAAGCATGCGTCTTACGGGCATTAAAATCTACTCCATTCACATGACCCCACTCCGAGATTGTTTGCGAGATCGTGATTGAGCGTATCATTCATGTTCTACCTTTTGAAAGTAACCTCCAACTGGTCCGGTCTATTATTAAATAAATACTAATAACAAATGGTGCTGTCATCTACGCAAAAGTATATACTTTTGAAAGTTTTACAAAGACGGTAATTTAGAATAATAAGAAATAGGATAGCAGAAAAAACGGTGTCTTGATATCACAAATGTTCGTATTTCTTGTAGGTTTAGATAATCCAGATATACATATATATAATCGTTTTATTTGCTTTCTGGGAATTCTTCTTGCTAACTACTGTATTGTTTTTTGATCTTACATATTTAGTTAGCCCGAATATAGTTTTGCGAATATAGTCATTTATCTCCAGTATATGTATGTTTTTGCTTTTAATTTGTTCTCACTAATATCTATTATTCTTTAAGTAAAGTTGGTTGCCGGCATAATAATTGTTCGTCTTGTCAAAGGTAAGGTAGATTGTTAAATAAGTTTAGTTTTGATAACGTCTCGTCGTATGTTTTAACAGTGGTAAAAATATCATCCACATATTTTGTCATTATTTTCGGTTTTGTGGTCAAATGCTTTATATTGTCTGGTCTAATTGTACTTCCATAATGATATCTGCTATAACTGGTGAACTATTTCTGTTCATATATATGTCTCTCATATATATATGTCTCAAATATCTAATCTCTTTAATACCATAGTTTTTAATGTTCATAAACTAATATTTTGTTAAGATATTCCATTTACTTTTTGTTGCTTTAAGTGCTGGAACCCTAGGGAATAAAGGTATGACGTCAAATGATACATCCACTTCACTTCTATCAATATTAATATTGTTAACTTTACGTTTAAAATCTATAGCATATTTAACATTATAATTTGTTTCTTGTGTTAAATTCTTTAAAATCTTTATAAGATTAAGCTTATGGAGGAACAGATTGAGGTCGCAGCGGTATTTCATGTTAGTGAATTTTGGGTAACCCATATATTCGTTGCGTCCCTGTGTGATGCGTTTTGCTTTTATCGTTAAGAATTTTTTTATGGTTGAAGTCAGTGTTGCCAATTATGGTAATTTTTGACAAAAAAGTAGCGATAAAAAATTCTTTTTGCGATGAATTTTAGAATTGTGAGTTAAATTTCAAATAAAGGATATTTTTATAAAAGCAAAGAACTTTAAGTGTCAAATGATTTGTGTTTAGTTTGGTTTGGCATTCCAAAATAAATAGATAGACGCCTAAAAAATGCTTCTAATTGATGCGATTTGGGCCCAAAAGAAAATTGCTGTTGATCCTGATTTTTATAAGCGAGTTTTGTTTAATGATGAAGCTTACCATATCTGGGGTGATGATAAACCACATCTGTATGTTGAGACACTAAATATCATTAATTTGGATTACCAATCTATCTGTATGCATGTCAGAAGTGCGCATAAAAAAAAACTTTAAAATAAATTTTTGAATTTGGAGGAACAATTTTCAAGTCCAATATTTTAGTTAACGCATAAAATAAAGGTAAATTGCTCAAAAAATTTAACGAGAAAATATACTTGCTTACTCTTTCAATTTAAGGTCCCCGTAACCCTGCATCTTAAATTAAATATTTTCAAGTTCAAGAACTTTTAAAAAAATGTATTAACCCTAATGATACATTTCATATTAATGAAACATGGTGGATATTACTTCCTTTCATAAATAAGATTCAATATTTGATTATGAACTGTCGAAAATCCCATACAAATTCAATGGCCTTTTTTATTGTATTGGTAGCTTCCACAACAAATTATTGTTCCGAGAGAAATTTTTTTGCAACGAATTCTATTAAACATAGATTGTGAAATTAAATTCAATATCAATACTTGTTCAATTCTCTACTAATCGTAATAACATTAATTAATGTAAATCTTCTATCTATTATATTATAAAAATTAAAAATTAAAATTAAATAGGTGTCCGTTGGTTGCCAGTGTTTGACCTGATGCGCAGTCGAATTTCCACCAGTATTTTCACAATACCTTCGTAATGATCGTTCGCTGTTTTGTATCTTTGTTTCATGCGTTTACACAGAATAGTGCGTCTATAGTGCGTGTGTGAAACCAGACAAATTTTTGAAAAAAATCAAAATTCTTTTTCCTTTCGACTCAATGTTTTGTATCAAATGAAATGTGCGTTTTCGTTTTTACGATGCTGTGTGTGTGTGCTTGCACAGAATGTGACGACAATACAAATCGAAATATGCGCATGTTCATAGCAAGTGGATGTGCAAACAAATAGAGAATTTTGTTTTCCATATTGTGTTGCATTTTGTGTGTGTGTGTGTGTGTGTGTAATTTGTGTGTTCAATTGTAAAATGATCCATCAACCGAACGTTTTTCAAAGCGATTGTTAGATATTGGGAATGGCGCAATTCCGATTGACCCCACCATAAAATGATTAGGCTTCCAGATAATTTTTGCCACTTTGCACAATCAAAACAAGAATTGGTCACAAACGTATTTTCCGGTATTGCACAAAATTTTAGAAACCATGATTGGTTGGGGGAAAGAGCTATCTTAGCTGCGAAAAATGCAGGTGTTTCGGATACCAATGTGACAATTTTGAATGACATATCGGGGAAATTTTTACCTACAAATTCAGTCGAAAATTAAAATTCGCTTGAGTTATCTGGACTGCAGCCCCACCACCTTTGCAATGGGACACGTTTAGTAGTCAAAAAAAATGAAAAATGTGATTGAAGCAAAAATTTTAAAAGGAAAATATAAGGGCGAGGATGTGTTGATACCACGCATTTCTACGATTCCTCCAGATATGCCGATTGATTTTAAAAGGCTTCAGTCCCCATACGTGTTGCTTTTGCAATCATCCCTGTTTTTCGCACGGTCAATTATACGTATCATATTCAGGTGTTGTTAAACCAACTGCTTTGTTTGTCTATACCGTGTAGCAAAATCGATCGAATCAGTCACGGACACGCTAGTAGTTTATATTATTTACTATAAAAGTTATGTACATATGTATTAATATAAAAAACAATGGCAACATTGAAACTAAATATTATGTATATTTATTTATATGGATTCAATAATTGATATATGTTCTTAAGGCATAGTTTTTTTTTTTAAATAAACGTTTTCAAAAATGCTTAGAGTGCCATTTTAATATTTACGAAAATAAAGTAAATCGCATACATTGACCTTAGTTTTCTAAACTAATTTATTTATTTATTTTTGATATTCTGCTAACAAGAGAAACTATGAAAGTAAAAAAATTATAAATTACAAATCAATTACCTGAAATAACTTTATGGAGCAGAATATGCTGAAAGATACTCACAGAGTAAGCAGTCCACTTTAATACCCTCCATCCATTAATATTAACAACAACTTCAACTCATTAAATTTTTTTAGAAAATCGATAAATTTTTTTAATTGTTTTTTAATTATTCAAATATTTTTTTTAATCTTTCACAATAATCAAACGGTTATTTAAAAATAAAACGAAAATGAAAAAGTTTTATATTAATCAATTTTATTTGGGTACGGTTTTCCGTCGACCCTCGTCAAATTTGGTTTGTGGACAAACCGGTTTCGGCTGTTAGCCATCTTCAGTGTTCCTTTTATATTAATCGTTTACTTGGAATATGAATGAAAATCTGCGGTTTTAATTGAAAAATTTTTATTCATAATTACGCAAAATACAACAACAAAATTTCTATGGAAAAATAAATGAATAATTATTTGTACCAGCGAAGTGCGCCGCAAAAGAAAACTTATAACAATAACCAAATTCAAAGTGACTATTAAAATGTACCAAAATAAAATTTTTATTATTTTAATTTATTTTACATTAAATATTTGGGCATAATTTAGCGAGTGTGTAAATATTACAAATATTTTTTACATTTTCTTTTCTGTTATATATTACTAATCCTTATAATATTTTTTTTTAAATTTTCTTATTGAATATAACACCTCATTATCCCATATGGGAAAGCGAAAATATGGTAGCAATGGTATTACACATCGCTGCCTGCAAGTTTCTGTAAGTAAAAGTATCCGGTATAATCCAGGAATTTTTGATAAATTTTAAAAGCCAGCAGAAATTTAAGTGATTCGTATAAAAGCATTTTTCTAGAAAACAACAACAAAATTTACAAAATACATAAATTAATAATTCGAACACATATTAAAAAAAAAGAAGAAAATCTTACGCTTTCAATACTTTTCTGCTTCTTGCCAATGTTTTTGGATTTTCTTTAAACAAATGTTCCCTAACACTATACACCATTGGCTGGCAAAATCCAACATTACTGTAATATTCGTTAGCCATCCGCAATTTTTCAATATTAAATTCCGTTCTTAAGTACACCATAAAAGACTTTTTAATATAAAAAAAAAAAATTATATTTAAAAAACTCACCCCGATAATTTTTCAAGCATCTCTTTTACGTGTGTTGTGCCTGCACTTTCATAAGTATTAAAACAGAATGGTTTCATAACTTCTAAAGTATTAAATAATCTGCGATGCAGACTCATAAGTTGTGGCTTACGGCCACTTATAATCAAAGCAAAATCGACCAAAAGTGCTGGCAGAATCTGCTGCAGGAAAACCTACAAAAAATTATTCAATATTATATTTTTAGAATTGTTTTTGTAGATGCTCAAATGTTATCAAGTTACCAAAAATAAATACACCAAACGATTATCTGTGCAATGAAGACCGGGTATTAGAAGGTTCTTTTCAAAAGCTGCTTCAGCCCAGAAACCATTATCCTGAACAATTTTTATATACTGCACAAATGTAAGATCACTATGAGTGCAGGATGATACTAGAAAAACCGGTGTTCTATCAAGTTTTTCTTTATTTTTATATAAACCAGCAGTTTTGACTGTAAAATAGCATAAAGCCTTAATGCCAAAGTCTTGAGGTGTTAAATCAAGTCTGGCATTGTTGGCTATAAAAATTGTCTTCATAATGCCAGCTCCAGTAACGGCAAATATGCCCATGGCGCCCAACAATGAAGAAGAAAATCCCGGTTCAGGTTCCTCAATAGCAAATAGAACTAAAAGCATTACATTCTTTTGAATTAAAATGAAAATAAAATACATTTTGTACAAAAACTCACTTATAGACGGCCTATAAATGGCCACCGGTAGTTTATCTCTACAATCATTTACCAACGACTCTGCCAGATTTTTGGTGAAGCAGTATGTGTTTGGAAAGCCCATAATTAATCTAAAAATGTTAAATTAAATTTCATGTTAATAATTTGTGTTTTCATAATCATCAATTATTTTTACTATTACTTTCTGGTTAAAGCATCTAACTCTTCTTCTGAAATATCATTTCTTTCCAAAAGATCCAAACAAAATCTCCAATTCATTGGCGACTCGTATACCTTTTCCTCCACACGTTTTAAATACGGATTACTAAAGAAAGTTGAAACATGCATAAACACTTGCAAATTTTTAAGGGTTTCAGCAAATTTAATGGTCTCCAAAGTTCCGCCCACGTTCAATTTAAGAGCATCCCTTAACAGTTCATTGAAGCGTACGGTAGCCGCACAGTGAAAAATTATCGAAACATTTGCTAATAGTTTGTGATATTTCGGTGTAATACCTAGAAATGGCTGAATTGCATCACCCGGAATGGCCACAAGTTTTCTATCCAATTCATCAGGTTTTTTTAGTTTAAGTTGACGAAAGATCTAAATGAAGTCGTTAATAAATTTACGTTAAATTAAATAAAAAATATTTATATGGATCAAATATAATTTTTGAAACAAATTTTCGTGAAATTTAAAAAGATTTTTTTTTAATTCGAGTACAACGAAACTTTAAAATTCTAATAAAATGGGAAGCATAAAGCTATTTGTGCCTAAATTGCAATTGATATTAAATGCCTTCACCTGCTGACCCATTTTTAACTGAAAAGTTACTGAACTAATCGTGAGGGCAATAATTTAAATTAAAAGAAAGTAAAGATATTTTAAGCATGCAACGTTACGCTCTACAGCACAAGATTTAAAATATCAAAATTTACTATCAAGATGGTGAATATTTTACTGTATAACTGTGTTATTTGTAGGTTATTCACTCAAAGTCGGTCTTTTAAATGGCCTCAGAGTAATTAATCTAGCTGCGCTAAATCGAGGAACTAGGAAATTTTTCAGTTAATAAGTGGGTTGCTGTGTTACTTGTGGCGCCATCTTGCTGATACCATAGATCACTGATGTCAACATTGCTTAATATTGACTTCAATGAACTTGTTATTATGGTTTAGTAGCGCAAATAAATTACGGTGACGGGGTTTCCGGGGGTTTCCTGATCACAAAACAAGCCATACGGTCACTTTCACTGTTTGTGTGAATATTTTGTTTGTTGTTTTTATAACCGCCTAATTAAAAATAAGCCTGAGCGTTCTTTGCGTTTAGTTTCTCAAACAGGCAATTCGTAAACGTTCGACTCAAACGAATTCGGCGGGCTTTAATTCTTGAACAAGTTGAACTTGGTAAGCGTGAAAACGAAAATCTTTATGCAATTTGTTATGCAAAAACGCCCAGTAATACCCTTTAACAAGTTGAACTTGGTAAGCGTGAAAACGAAAATCTTTATGCAATTTGTTATGCAAAAACGCCCAGTAATACCCAACTGTTGCAAACATTGAGAAGTTGTTCCAGGCTCATTCTGAACACGTTGCATCACTACATTTGCATCACTAAGTCCATTATGAACATGGTAGCCTGATTACGATGAAAAGCTGCTCGAATATTACCAAGTGATACAGTGAAGTTTTCATAATTTTGATACCAAATTTGTTCAAGAGTGTAACGTTCCATGATTAACATTTCCCAACATTTTACTAAATAAATGTCGAAGAAGGATGTCAGCCTATTTTTTGACATTTAATCATTTGATGGACAATTTACTTCCTAACCTCACACTTGCCCTTCCAATACTCGTGAGCTTTGCACTCGTAGCTTGTTGGCAAAAGCTAATTTTATTAAAAATTTCTTATAAAAAACTAATTAAAAAAAATTAATTGTGCTTGCAAAAATAAGTAGGCAGACGGACACAAAGTTTTCAAATATGAAGTAAAAATTGAGGATTCAAAACCACAAGGACATATATGAGTAGAAAAAATTGAATCATCCATGAGGAACACCCTTCAACTTCGAATTTAAATTATTTCTAATTGTTGTCTCTGCAAACTTAGTAGGGATTATTATGTAAAACGTTTAATTGTTAACTAAAAACAAGGTCAAGGTCACCATTTCATTTTAAAATTTATTTATTTTCTACTGTTTGATTTTGAATCCTGGGTATAACTAACTTTCTTAAATTTTGATATGGCTATTCGATACAGTTCAGTAGTTCATGTGGGGCACATGATTGTAGCATGTTTAAAAATTATTTTTTAAAGGGATCAATCTGTAAGCATCACCTTTCAAATTAAAAAAAAAGAATTTCAAATTGGTTCAATAATTATGAAATTTTACGTTCTCGAAACAAGAAAATATAGACGATTTGATAAGGTTTTTCTTCTTTAAGAACGGTTAAAAAGAGAGCTGTTAAAAAAGATTTAGGCAAATACTTCAATCACTGATGTAGTTATTGTTATCAATTCATTTTTTAAATGTCGTTGTTAAATTCTTTTCTTCAAAAGATAAAAGTCCAACGGCAGTATCGAAAGTGTAAGTGTAAAAGGAAATTGTAAAAGGAAATTGTGAACAAAATATATCGAAGTGAAACAAGACTTGGCTACAAGATGCAACAATCTATAATAAAGACTTATGGGTTTCCTCTCGTTCTTTATATTTATTTCCAAAGTTACACTTTATTTCAACAAGAGTATTTATTTATTTATTTATATATTCCTTTTATGCTAATGCAAAATTAAAAATAATTTTCGAAAAACTATATTTAAATTAATTAAATTCAATACAAAGTTTATACAAAGTAAACGTTTAAATTTGCTAACAAAAAACTAAATTTAAAAGCAAATTCAAATATATTCAAATAAACTTAGGCCTGTGGATCAAACAATTCATTAATGAGTGCTTAATTTCTTTGTTACAATGGAACATAACACGAATAGGTGATGCAATCAAAAACTTCAAAATTATACAGAATGTGTACTTTCTATTGTCTGCTATAACAAAAATAATATAATTTAAAATTTGAGTATATATTATTTGATATATATGAACTTGATATTCGATAACCCTTCCGACGTCTGGCTGTTTTGAAATTATTTTTTTTTTTTAGGTTTTATTTTTAAGAAATATTTATACTTTCAATTTTATTTCTTCGCTTGTCCAATATAAATTTTGTCCAGTTATGATTTCTCCGTTGTTCAAATCCCCACCAGCTAAATTGGTTGATTTTGATTAGCTTTTCGTGGTTTTTTATTTTGAGGTGGTATAGAAATTAGGTCAAAAAACCTTTTTAATTGCTTCTAAAGCAATCAAACATTTAGGCTTTTAGTCTCAGTTTTGAAAAATATTTCTCATGCTGAAAGTCTTGTTATGCCTTTTTTCTATGAACTAAGAATTTTTCTAAAGTCATGGTAGTAAATCGTTTTTCTACTAAAAGAAATAACTTTCTCTGCTCATGAAAATTTTAGATAATCTTGCAGTGAATGTATTTTTCTTTAAGTATTTTGACATTTATAAATTTATAATTGTTTGATGACAGCACGAATTTTTGAAATATTCGATTATTAAAAAAATTTTTTTATTTTTTTAATCAACCTTTTTATATTTTAAATAAATATAAATAAATATATATTCTTTTCAACGGTCTTTTTTAATTAACAATATATATTTTTTCTCTATATATTATTAATTAAAAAAGACCGTTGAAAAGAATATATATTTATTTATATTTATTATTAAAAAAAATTAATAACGCTTATGGATAAAATTTAAACAGACGTCAATAGGTACTTCTGCCAATTACTATTTCCTTTTAAGCCCATAGTGCCTATAAAATAATCTAACATGGGCATGGTTATATTCATGTAAACTAAAATTTAAATACTCTGCGAACTAATTTTGAACTGAAAAACAATTAAAGTGGAGTTAAAATAGAACTAAACAATGATCCTTGCTTCACGTATATCCATAAACATAAAGGCTGCATTTTTATTAACTCAACTAGAAACATAGTTAAAAAGGATGTAAACAGTAGATAAACTAAAATTAAAACAGCCGCACTCTATCTTGACTAAAATTTTCTTTAAAATTTTGTTTATTGAAAATAAATATTTTACCATTGAATTTTTAAGATTTTCCAAACGTTCTTCAATCGAAACATTTTTCTTGGGACGCAGCAAAATATATATTTTACGCACATTGCAGGAACGTAAAAGTTTTTCGATTAAAGCTTTACCAACCACTCCTTAAATAAAAATAAATATCAAAAATATAAATTACGTATATTTCGAGTTATTTTATATTTATATATATATATTTTTTAACTTTTTTGTAACACAAAACACATTTAAGACACTGATAAATATTAAGTTCAAACCTGAGCCGCCAGTTACAAAAATTTCACTATTTTCAAAAAATTGTTCTATCATTTTAAACGTTGTTGGATTTTTATTCAAAAGAAAAATACACTAAACACTGTCGTCCAATGGTAAATTAACACTAAATAGCAAATTTTTATTTTATTAAGATACTTAAATTGTTTTATAAATATTTACTTGTGTTAATTAAACAACCACGAATAAATACAATAAAATTAATGAATTTGTCTTTTTTTGTTCATAAAACTCGTTAATGCAAAATAATGCCAAAAAATTCGGAATTATTTTTAAAAAGAAAGAACACTTTAATTAAAATCAACAAAATGTTTTAAAACGCACAAATTTTAGTGTTTTATTATATTTGTTGTGAGAGCAATTAGCGTAACTAGAGAATTTACTGGAGGCGCTCCTGATAAAACTACTTAACGTATTTAAAAATTTTTAATTTGCTGCTGTTATCTAAGTACTTCTTATGGTGACATTCCCTTGAAATTTTTATTCACATTTTACCATAATCCTTAAATATGTATTTAGAACACTTTAATACAGATATACAATTTTCTTATAAGTTATATTTCCCAAATTGTGCTTTACAAAATACACAACAATAACATACATTATTCTTGGTTTCTTCCACCTTAATATTATTATGCGAAGAGTTAGAGTACAGTTGAAAACCCTTATTAAATAATGATCGCTGTATAGTAATTGTAGATACCCTTTCGATTCTAAAATGCTTCTGTTACGTGGACTTGGACTTCTGTTATGTGGACAATTTATGCTTTCAAATATACTGACGCCTCTCCTCTTTTGATTTTCGGAATGAATTTTATAGTGTTTAGTTCAAGTCATTGTTTTATATTAAACCATTTCAGCTTGAATTTTATGGAGGTATATCTGTTAAGTTTTAATATTATTCGCATCGTCAAAACGAGTTTTTATCATTTTATTATAAATACCAATTACAGTTATAATCGATACTTTTTTCTTATTCGTTTAAAAAAACTAATTTTTTTACCGATTTTTTTACAAAATAAAGGGGATTTTGACAAGCAGTTTGTTGTCTAAAACAAAATAAAACCAAAAAAACTAGATTAAGATGATTTAAATTTTTATTGTATTACGAAGAGAAGAGTTCGGCAATTATGAAAATCTAGCAAATGTCCACCACGACTACCCTGACAGATATTGATTCTTTCATCGAACTTTTTAATCACTTTTTGGCAAAGTGGCGGTCCTATTTCGTTAAACACATCACGAATTTTGAGTTGGACTGCAATAAATTGATCATTTCGTTGCAGTTTGACTTGTAGCACCGTCCTGTTGAAATCACATGTCAGCTGAAACCACGTCATTAAAATTGATTTGTTAGCATCTCGCGGTAGCGTGATCGATTCATTGACCGTTACCACACTTCCAGCCTAATCTTCGAAAAAAAAACAACGGCCCAATCGCTCCTCCAGACCACATAGCTTACCATACAGTTACACATTAAGCATGCACAGGTTTCTCAATAATCGCTCTAGAATTTTTAGAAGCCCAAATATGAGAATTTTGCTTGTTAACATTCCCTGACAAGTGAAAACGGGCTTCCACCCATTTTATTCTGAATTGCTTCTTTAATTTTCTCTCTTTTTTTTGTAACTTCGACTTTGAATAGTATTTGATCCATGTCTTTTTTATTCTGACATCAACGATTTTAAATTTGATGGGGATAATGATTTTATTTAGGTTTATTTTAAGTTTAAAAATATTTTGCTTTTCCATAGGCTCAATAATTGGCGGGTTTTGTGTATTTATATGGCATCGCTGTATTAGCTTGTAATACATCTGAATATGACACTCTATTTGTTTTGGCATTTGTTTTTTTGTTTTCTTTTTCAATCGCTCTATATAATTCTTTATTTTTATTATATATATTTTCTTAATTTCTTTTACATTTACGTTTATCAGATAATTTTTTAGCCTCGTCTTTCATTATATCTTAATTCAATTGCTTCAAGTAAGTGTTTAATTTGGCGTTCATTTTCTTTTAGCTCGACTTTGAATTCGCCTTTGTATTCTGCAAGGTTTTCTTTGTTTCTTTTTACATTTTCTTGTACATCAGTGAGCACTTATCCACATTCTTTATAAGTATACTGGATGCAGTCGTCACACAAAAACCGAATCAAACCACCAGAATCTAGTATTCCTTGAGAGTATTGATCTATTCCCGAACACTTTTTTATACAATGACAAATCTTTTTACAAATGTATTCCTTCACATATTCCGCCATATTTCATATTCGGTTTCAATTTTTATTTTAATTTATTTAATTGATTTTTTTGGTCTGTGATCATATGCGGCAATTTCGTTTCTTAACTAACTCTAGTGATGCCCAATAGTTGCGACTGTCGACAAGTTGATGTTTCAGGTTCATTTTCAACATTCTGCTGTACAGCCGCTATATTTGCATCACTACGGCCGCTACAAGCGTACTGTTTTGGTTTATTGGCAGCAGCAAGTGCGTGAGCCTCGAATTTTTCTAAATAGTTTTTGCACCGAGAAATCTGTATGAACGCAGACGATGTGAAACTCTACTGTACACAGTCAACTTTGTTGTTGAAAATATTTCAAGACTGAATGAGGATCATTCAGAACAAATTTTATGGCTGGGCAACTGCAAATCTATTTTTTTTACTTCTCATAAGCAAAGTGTATTATATTTCGTAAGACAGCTGTTATTCATATTACTGATGTTGATGTTTTAATAAATGGAAAAAAATCACTATTGTAAATGCTGCCAAAAACATCGGAGTAATAATCAATAACAGCCTAACTATAACCAAGCTTGTTATGTAAAGCTGAGGTATCTTTGTTCGTCACATCACAATACATCTTATCTTGTTGCTAGATTAATCTACGGCTGTGAACTTTTTGCAGAATGTGACTCTACTAGTAAAAGAAAGCTACATGACATATTCAACAACATAATTAGGAATGTTTATGGATTAGAAGATATCATGTTTCCCAATTTTCTTCGAAGCTATATGGAGTCTCATTTAACAATCTCCTTAATTTCCATGTGCCTTTATTTCTTCATAAAATCATGTTATCAGAAATGCTATAATATATTTTTAAGCATATCAGGTTTACCAGATCAAATTTTAATGCCTCTACACCGTTCTCTTGTATCTGAATGGCAGTTTTTCATACATATATCCCATCTCTGGAATATTCTTCCTTAAACACAACTTAATATCAATGGAAAAAGCTTTAAACAGTTTTTGTTTTGTATAATTATATAATTGATTTATAGTTAATATAATCTAAACATATTTAGGCGCTATATTTGCCGTCTTAACTTCATTCATCAATTGTACTTTATTGTACTTCTAATTATAAGATTATTTCTTGTTGTGCAGATTTTGAAATAATAATAAAAAAAAATTATGCAGAGTGGTCGCAGAAAAAGCCTGAATACAAAGAATTTTACGAAATGATTCAGTGAAACTTTCACCAGTTTGATGGAAACTTTTCACAATTAAAAATCTTTGCTCGACAGTATAACGTTGCAGGCTTAAAATTTTTTAACTTTTTACTAAATAAATGTCAAAGGATGACAGCTTAATTCTTGACATTTCATCATTTTAGAGGCCATTCACTTCCTAACCACAAATTTGCTCACCCAATACTTATTAAAGAGTTTTCATTATTTTTAACTATTGATTTTAATTTTTTTTAAACTCTGCTTACCGTAAAACAAACGTAAAGTAAGGAATGATTTAAATTAAGTACTCTAAAGAACTGTAGACATGGATACAGACATGAAAACATGGTGTTATAATATTTCATTACGATTTAAAGCTAAACATTAATTTCAGCAGTTTTAGTTTGTGCTTGACACATTAAAATTAACATTTTATGATATTCTCATAAAACATTTATTCAAATATAAATATTTGAAATATATTACTACGAAGGAGAGCATATTCATATTGCAATTTCACTATTGCTCAAGTGACATTAAACACTAATTTAATTAATTTAAAGAGAAAACATGGCTACACACGAGGCAACCTTAAGTGAAACATGCCTTTGTTTCTTTCGATATTCCATCGTGTGTATCTAGCTTTAGACGTTTCATACATATGTGGCTGTAAGTCATTTGTTATTGATGACATGTTATGTGTTAGCGGTGTTGTGTGTACAGAAATCGAAAAAATATTTAATAATTTGGTAGGCTCTAGTTACTTGTAAAGAGAGAGTCACAATTTTTTTTTTTTAAATTACAGTAGTGTCAATTAAGTTAATTTACCAGGGTTTTTAGTTGTTTATTTAGTTTTAATAAAAAGATTTTTTTAAGTAATAGTACAAATTTTTAACTACATTAAATAAAGATATTTAAAAACATTTAAAAACTAGTCTTCAATGATTGTACTAGATTCTTTAAACACAAATATTTCATGATATTCTCATAAAGTATTTAGTATTCAATAATTAAAATGTATTACTGGGGGAAAAGCATGTCTATATTGCCGTTTCACTACTACTCATAGAGATAATCAGTGGATTTTACCTCAAAAAATGCAGGTACATTCTTGTGTATTTTTAATTTTTAGTAAAATAGAAAAAATATTTTGCAATATAAAATTTTAACAAGGACGAAGAGTTCAGCTTAATTTAAACAAAATATGCAATCATTTAAATTTCTATCTATTTTATCGACAAAAATTGTAATGTGTTAAAAAATTATATACAAAATTTTTTTTAGTTGACATTTTTAGCTTAAAATATCACAGTGCTGCTAAGGCACCAGTTTTATAATTGAATATTATGACTTAATAATAAAATATTGGCGCTTTTCCCAGGATAGAAAATGAAGGAAAGCAAACAAATTTGTTTAAAATATTAAAAAAAAATGTTTTTATTTTGCACATTTACCTGGCTCTAACACTACCAGCTACCAACTACCAACTGTATTTTAAACTTAAAATTAAAAATTAAAATTGAGGAAAATGAGTTTAAAATACAAAAACTGACACCTCTGGCTTAGTACACTGATAGTTAATATATTTTTAATTGAAACTTTAAATATTTTAATTGAGAAATATGAAACTGCCTAAATGTAACAGCTATCAAGAAATTTCTTAGTGTAAATATATCCCAAATTATCCAAAAGCTTTTGATATGCCGTAAAAGTTAGAAGAATTTTTACATATTTGTAAATGAAAATTTTGCTGTTAAGAAAAAAAATGAAATGAAATGTCGGTTAAAAGTTTAAAATGTGTAAATTCATATTTAAACAACTAACGCTTTTAAAATTTTTCTGCTTCTTGGCAGGGTTCTTGGATCCTCCTTAAATAAGTGTTCTCTTAAGCTATATGGAACTAATTGACATAATTTGACAGCTGTGTAAAATTCATTCACAGCTTGTAAAACATCGATATTAAAATCCGTTCTAAATAAAACAATAGACAGATAAATAATAAAATAATAAAAGCAAAATACAAAAATACAAAAGCAACAACCCTTTTAAATCGTTCAACATTTGTTCGGCCTGCAGTTTAATTGAACTGTGGTAGCTGTTAAAAAGGAAGGGTTTCATGGCTTCGGTAGTACAAAATATTCTGCGTTGAGCACTCATGAGAGCTGGCTTATGTCCAAACAATAACAGAACGAAATCAGCCAGCATTGAAGGTAGAAGCTGTTTAAAGAACAACTGCAAATTAAAGTAAATTTTTAATAGTACCCTAGATTCTATATTTTCTAATCTCAAATATTTACCAATAATAAATAAAGAGTTCTATTACCCGTTATATATAAACCGGGTATAAGAAAGTTTTTCTCAAAAGCCGCTTCAACAAAAAAACCATGATCTTCAATAATGTCAATGATTTGTCGCAGTGTAAGAGAAGAATGAGAACAGGATGAAAATATATAAACTGGTGCATCGGCAGGTTTGTATTTGTTTCTATAAAACTCTGTTACTTTGAATGTGGCGTAACACAAAGCTTTTATACAAATATCCTGTGGTATCAAATCAAGTCTAACATCTTTGGCCATATACATTGTCTTAAATATACCAGCTCCGATAAGAGTAATTAAGCCCATAGCACCTTGCAAAGTGGGTGAAAAGCCTCGTTCAGGCTCTTCAATAGCAGATACGACTAAAAAGGGAATACAACTTTTAAAAAGAAAATTAAGCGTAACATAAAATAAAAATTTACCAACTGCTGGTCTACAAATGGCCACCGGCAATTTATCACTATAATCATTGACAAGTGACTCCGACAGATTCTTGGTAAAACAATATGTATTAGGAAAACCTATTATTAGTCTTAATTACAAATAGTTGAAATATTTAAATAAAAACAGAAAACACTTTTAGAAACATTTCGCCCTTTACTTCCTAGTGATGGCTTCCAACTGTTCTTCTGGAATATCATTACTTTCCACTAAATTCAAACAAAATTTCCAATTCATTGGCGATGTATAAACTTTATCTTCCACATATTCCAAATAGGGATTACTAAAGAATGTTGAGATATGCAGAAAAGCTTCCAAACCTTTTAAGGTTTCAGCAAATTTTAGTGTCTCCAAAGTTCCGCCCACATTTAATTTGAGAGCATATTTGAAAGGTTGATTGAAATTTACAGTGGCCGCACAATGAAAAACAAATGACACATTTTGTATTATTTCTGCATATTTGGATGTAATTCCCAATAAAGGCAATGTAATATCACCAGGAATAGCCAAAAGCTTTTCATCTAGCTCATTGGGCTTTTGCAATCGAAGTTGACGAAAAACCTAAAAAGAATTATATTTTATGGAAATGAATTTCAAATAAGTGATTAAATTATTAAAGTTATATCTAAGTGGAACACAGCATAATTAAGCCTTAAGCTAACTTAAGCAACTAGGCAACTATATATATCGCACCCTAAATACAAAAGGGTCACAACTGAAAATACCAAAATTTTTAGGAGAGACAAAAAACTGTTTAGTTCATCGTGCAGAAGCAACACACTCAACACAAAGATAGACATAACTGTATTTTTCTAGTTAAAGAAGATAGTGATGTGAAAGAAATTTTTGCACGAGTTAAAGATATGTACTCTGAATTAATTTATGGAAAAAAAGTCAGTTTTGGAAAATTTTGAGTTGTGAGCCTTTTGTATTTAGGGTGCGATATAACAATGTCAGTGCTTAAAAGAAACGCGAAATTCAGTGCGAAAACAGATGTTTCTACATGTTATTAAAAGTTGAACTACAACTGAACCAGAGGGCATTTTAAAATTGATGAAAAATAAAACTTAAAAGTACATTTTGAAAAGAAAAGTACTAAAAATAAAAGTTTATGTTGCAATCGAACTGAGCTAGAAATCTTTTTTAAAGAAATAAAAATTGATGGAAATTTGATTTATACTAGAACAAAATCTGAACTTAACTTTAACAGATATTGACTGAATTTAAAACAGATATGAACTGAAATAGAAATAGCAATAAACTAAAAAGTTTAAATCTCAACTATAGATTTATACTCAGAAATGTTCATGTGCGCTAAGTCTAAGATCTCCCCAATGTAGCTAATGTCATATATTTGTACATAATTTCAGCTACTTTAACGTCTCAGCTAGCCAGACACAGTCTACAAATATCATATACGAATTTCCTGTTATGTAGATTTAAGGTTTACGCAGACTGTCAATAATACAGTTATCGACCTAAGCCTACTTTGATTATATCATGCATCAGAAGTATCTTAAGATATTAACTTATTTATCTAGCTAGGCTTCCTGGCCCATTTCTGTTATACTCTCACGGTAGAAAAGTTAGAAAGGTGAGTACTAGTACATTTTCGATGACTGTATTTCTTTCATTTGAGTATCTTGCTCTTGACAGTTTTTACTATCGACTGTAATGATTCCAGACTGTCAACTGGTAACTGTTGACCTTCTCTCTTATTACTAAGATTAACCTTAGCCATGGTGAGAAGCTTTATGTCGGTACCTAGCGTGTGTATGCCATAACTCGACAGTGGTCAAACCACTGGGGCGATATGATGCGTGTGCCGGGCCCTAGGAAGCCAAAGAACAATTTCTAGCAACAGGTTATTCCTAGTTGCAACTTCGGAGGTATCAAAGCAGGGCCGTCAACCCCAACTCCTTGCTGAAGAGTTGGAGACCATCCAACTCCTGGTCCAGAAGACATGACAAGCATGCTCACTGGATCTGGGTCATTCATCCATTACTCTCAGTAAAGGTGAGATGATCCTGGCCCCTTAATCAAATTCATGAGGGCCGCGAAATCACAACCACCATGACACTCCCGAAGAGCCAACCTCAATAATAAGACAGATAAAAGGCTAAAAAAACTAAAAAGATGAACTCTGGGGCTTACTGATTCCCTTGGAAATAACGTGGAGCTTCCAGTTGACTCCCTGCTAGCCTTCAATTGTTAGAACTGGAAAAAAACTTTATATACAGGAGTTAAACAGTTTCAAAAAGGGATCTCGAGAAATATTTACAGTTTTTTCAAGTTGTTAACTTGTAAGCTACCCAGCAGAACTAGAATTAAGCTGGAATAAAATATTTAGACTGCACTAAGAATGACCCTAGAAAGGAACTAAAAATGCGCTTAAAAAGAACTGGATAAAAGCAATAACTAACTGCACTTAGAATATTTGATAAATCAACCGGAACTACAAATGACCTCAAACTAAATTAAAAGAAAACTAAACCAGAACCAAGCTGGAAGTGCAGTTGCTTTTAAACTGCATTCTTAGCAGACTAAGCCATCTGCAAAGTTTGAATTTTTATTATTAAAATCTAATTTCTTACCATGGCTTCCTTAAGTTTTTCCAAACGTTCTTCAATTGATACGTTTTCCTTTCGACGTAGCAGAATATATATTTTACGGACATTGCAAGATCGTAGCAGCTTTTCGATTAAAGCTTTGCCAATTACTCCTACAATTGAAACACAAGCAACATATGTTCAAATTTAATTTGATAATTATTCTTTAGCTTTAAATATTTTTATTTTTAAATTTTATTTAATTAAATATATTTTTATAGTTTTTAAACGATCTTTTTAATCTTTAATAAATATGTTTTTTCTTTTTTAAGATCTTTTTTTTAAATATTTTTTTCTCTTTTCTAAAAGAGAAAAAAATATTTAAAAAAAAAGATCTTAAAAAAGAAAAAACATATTTATTAATTAAATATATTTTTTTAATTTATTTATTTTTCCGCAGAATTTATTTAAATATTTCTTTTGCATAAATCAAACTTTTTTTATACCTGATCCACCCGTTAAAAACAATTCACGATTTTCAAAAAATTCAGTAATCATTTTTTAATGTGTGTTACAGTATAAAGAAAATTGCAGTTTAAAGATAAAAATTTCACTGAATAGAAAATGCAAATGGTATGACTTAAAGCAAACTTATGGCATTAGTCATTTTTGATGCATTTATTTATGTACTAAATGTAAAATTTTTACAAAATGCAAATATATTTTTTGTTTAGAAATTTGAATCGTTAATTAAAAGAATTAACAGGTTCTGTTTTGCATTATGTATAAATTTACATGCACTTACTTTGAAATATTTAATTGAATGTTAATGTCTTAGCAACAGTTAAAGGAACTAAAAATACATATTGGATGTATGTATGAATATACGTCGTCGGCTCAGGTTTCGGTTATCTCATATCGTTTGCCCGTAATTCCCTAGCTAAGACCCCTTAATACTTTTTGGCAAGAATCCTTTTGTAGTTTTACGCCTGGTCACAATGTTAACAGGCATTCTCCATTCGGAAGCAGACACTAAAAATGAAACGGGCAATTCGTTTGAGGTTTTACGTCTGACCAGAGTTGTGAAAACAGGCGTTCCTAATGTGGAAACGGACATTAAAAAGAAAACTATCAATTCTGTCACTTTCAATATAAGAAAGTTCAAATGGAATGTCCACAAACACTACTCCCTCTTTCCTTCTCCCCATAACCTAATTTCCTAGTTTTGGTGCAATGTATTGCAGTCCTAGTCCGAACGAAAAAAAAATATGCCATGTCGTAAATACGTTTGAAGGTGCCATTATTCTTCAAGGGCTGCTTATTTTCGCACTTAGATCACATGCTTGCTGAAATAATAGTAGCCGGAGCTTGGTGTCAGATATGTATGCATGTGCGTAGTAATGTCTGTAATAAATTCCTTAGTTATATAATTATTGTTATTCGAACTCCTTGACCGTAGTCTGTTCGATGGAATAATGAATCATTTAAATATTATAAATTGTGTTAGTTGCAAATAATTGATCGAGAAAGCAAATAAAATTGTTATTAATCCAATTACTATTGTTACTTATCAGTTACTTTTATTATTCGATTATTATTATTATTATTAACCGATTATTATTAACCGATTATTAATATTAATGGATTAATCGATTATTATTATTTAAAAGTCCTGCTGCTAGTCTTAAGGCCTTCAAATAATAAAGTCCATAGTGCCAAATTTTAGTCAGGTAGATTTTTTTCGTTTCGGACCAGAAGATCACCCCTACACATGTAATGCATTTCAGAACTAGAAAATCAAGTTATGAGAAGGAGAAAAGAGGGAGTAGTGTTTGTGTTTAAAAGTGGCAGAAAAGACATCTGGAGGGAGTTTATTCCAATACGAAATGTTCTGCTAAAAAATGAATTTTCCCTGTAATTTATAGTGCGATTCACTGGCCAATAAACCACAAATGGATGTGCTCTCAACGAAAATCGTGTTAAACGCAAAAATGTGCGAGTAACGGGAACAAGTTTTCTAATTTCGTTAGAGCACTTACCATTGTAGTAACAATAAAACAGTGAAATACATTCCACATTGCACGATCCTCTAGAGACTCAATAGAGTTAGACACCCTTCTGTCTCCAATCAGCCTCTTGGCGCTCTTCTGTACGCGGTCGAGCAACTACAAAATAGTTTTTGGGGGCCCGGCCCAAACATGAGAGTTTTATTCTATCTTTGAACGGATATAGGTGGTATAAATAGAACGGAGACCGGATGGAGTGAAGATCCCCTACACCGTCGTATTTGAAAGTTTCTTTAGAAACCCGAAAAATTTTTAGTTCATCAAACATCGCAATGAATTTTGATGCCAAGAACATCAAGAGCTTCCGATTCCGTAATACCTATATCACCTATAGTAACAGATGCAGCACCATTTCCGAACACATATCCTATGCGTAAGCATGCAATATTGTATCTAACAGACATTAAAATCGGCTCTATTCACACGACGCCATTTCGAGATTGTTGCGAGATCGTGATTAAGCGTATCATTCATGTTCTGCGTTTCGGAACTCATCTCCAACGGGATCGGTCTATTACTAAATGAATATTAATGACAAATGATTGTGTCATCTGCGAAAGAGTAAATAGGGTTCAAAGTTTGACAAAGAAGGTTATTTAGAAAAATAATAAATAGGGTAGGCGAAAGAACTAAGCCTTGCGGTACCCCTGAATTAATCTTGAACTCGTCTAATAAATTCCCATCTATAATAGCTCGTATAGTGTGTGAAAACTTGATATAAATCTGGATTAATTATCACCGACGCCAAATGCAACAAGTTTTGACAGAAGTGCATCATGTCACGCTCTATTAAATGCCTTGGAAATATTTAGAGCCATCACTTTACTTTCGTTATAAGATTTACATCTGTACCTGGCTGTAAGTCTTAATCAGATGGTGGTCAAACCATTGGGAATGAAAATCAACGTCATTCACGCCCTAGGAAGCCGAGGACTAATTCTAGCAACAGGTCTTTCCTAGTTGCAATTTCAGCGGTTTCAAAGCAGGGTTGTAAATCACTACTCCTAGCTGAAGAGCTGGAGATTATCCAACTCCTGGTCCAGAACACTTGACTAGCAAACTCACTGGATCCGGACCATTCACCCGTTGGTATTATTAAAGGCGAGATGATCCTGGCTCCATAATCAAATACATGCGAGGGCCGCAAAACCACAACCACCACGATACTCCCGAAGGCCCAAGATCAATAATCAGTCAGAGAAACAGCTAAAAGTATAAAGAGGCAATTAGCGGAGCTCTGAGACTTACTGATTCCCGTGAAAATAACGTGGAGCTTCCAGTTGACCCCTGCTGCCTTCAGGGGACTGGGCTCCCTTATAACCCCAGCAGCCAGCAGCACAGGTCTAGATGGTCAAGTAAGCCATAAAGACGGATAAATGTGACCCCAGGGGAGATCTCTCTCCGAAATCATGTATGGAGTTGCACCATTGTTCCGACAGAAAAGCCAGCAAGTTAGCCACGAGCGCCCCCTATAGAAACCATACTATCGATCGCTAAGTAAGCTGTTGGACTCCAGGTGAAAATTAATCATACTGCCCATTACTTTAGAAAGTGCAGAACAAATTGTAATTGGGCGGTAATTTTCAGGGCTGTTAGTCTCACCCTTTTTGCGGATCAGCGTTATATTAGATTAAGGTAAAAAATATGCTTTCAAATTAGTTGTTTAGTTTTAGTTGTTTAAATTAATTTTAGGTAAAAAAGTGTTTAAAATTGGATTTTACCAAATGAGTTTTATAGTCAGTTTGAACCTTTTTTTTCTATAGCGTTTACACCGACTATTTTTTTTATTTTTTTTTTATCATCAACTGTCTACGGAATTTAACATCCTTGCAGACATTTTAATTAAAATACAATATAAATTATCTTAAATTAATTAATAATAAATACTAGCTTTACATACAACATAAAAATTTGCTCAAGTTTAACATACATACAATAAAAACAAATTTTGTAAAAAAAAAAAAAATATACATAAATGCAAACACCTAGTTGTTCAGGTAAACTAATAAGTTATTCCTTATTGCGCTTACTGACAAATTGTAATCTATGAAATTATAATATTTATTAAAATCTGCACAAATTCTCCTAAAAGGGTCTGCGTTAGCATAATTGGCTCGAAAGAATTCCACTGCTAAAGGTATAAAATGTCGTGTAGGGCGTTGCGGTACATTTAGAGTAATCCTGTTAATAAGTGAATGAGTAGAAACATCGCCAATTATCACACCAAAAATGAAAGAAATGTTAAGTGCTGTTCTACGACTCCTTAAAGTTGGTAGCTTAATAAGAGAAAGTCTAGCTGAATAGGCAGGTAAGTCCAATAGGTTAAAGTTCAAACCACGGAGGCAAAAAAGCAGGAACTGTTTTTGAACAGATTCGAGAACATCTGAGTATTTTCTATATATAGGGTCCCAAATGACGGAACCATACTCTAGAATAGGCCTGACAAGGGACATATAAAGGCTTTTGGTAACGTATGGATCATCAAACTCTTTAGCCCAACGTTTCACAAATCCAAGTACACCTCTAGCTTTGTTTGCTGTCAGATTGATATGTGCAATAAAATTGCACAGGTATTCGGATGTTGGAGATGTATTGAAAAAAATTTTTAAGTATAATAGGGTAAAAAGCTTTTCTTACTCTAAATAACGACCAAATTTTATTTTAGTTCTAAAAATACAGCGTGAATTTAAGATTCATTATCAAATCCTTTTCGTTAGTAAGCTTTTGACTTAGCGGCTTCAACTAATAGTGCCTGTAGAAGTAATTTGATGTTTTGACATTTTGACACTTTTCTTAATTTCAGAGTATAGCAAAGTTGTTCTGAAGCAGATTTTCTTAAAACAGTTTAAACAATTTTAGAGTCATTTGCCACTAAAGATATACCAGATAATAGGCTAACTTGGCTTAACGCGGCATAATTTATTTCTTACTTTTAAGGCTTTTCATAACCTAAGGAATTCCCTCTTTATTTTTCGTTGATATCCTTAATGTGTCATGAGAATAGTTTTTTAAAACTTGGCTAATATATGCAATTCATCTAATAAAACGTTCAACTATATAACAAGAGCAGTACTCCATTTCAGATAATATGTAATTTACATATCGTCTAGTTTTAATATTTGAATATCTTAAGCTGAAAACGTTAGGAGAATAAAACCTCAGAATTGTTTTATAAATGAATTATTATTTTGTTAATAATCAGTTAATAACTCTGTTATTGTAAAAAGTATTTTAGCATAATTTATTCGATTATTATATCGTTTACTATTTTAATCGATTAAACATTTAAAATTATTGTTAATCGATTTATCAATTAATATTTTTATTATTATTAATCGATTAATTAATTTTTAATCTAATATTAATCGATTAATAAATTACTATTATTATTAATCGATTAATCGATTATTATTATTAATGAATTATTATTATTAATCGGGTATTAATACATGAATGGCGATTATTACAATTAGTTCTATTAATCGATTAATTGGTTATTATTTTTTTTTCTGCTGCTTTCCGATTCATTATGCTCTCACTACTCTTTACTGTACGTCGTATATCTTTAATTGCTCTCCATCACTGACTAAATGTTGCTAGATTACGGAGCCCAAAAATAATAATGAATAGAGAAGGCGTAAGAGTTGTAAATACGAATATACAGCTTACACCACCCAGCTACCAACTAAAAGATGTTTTTTTAAGCTAGATAGAACTTTAAATTGTAAAAAGTAACACAAAAAATGAAATTTTGATGAAACATTTTTTTTTTTTGTTTCAGTATACTCTGACAAATCATCATGAATAGACTCTTGCTTGAACAACGCTACGAAATTATCCAAATTTACTTTGAAAATCAGTCGTCGATTCGCGCAACTTATAGACGACTTCGTCATTTTTATGGCGTACATAATCGTGCATCTGAACAAGCCATTCGTCGAACTGTCGATAGATTTCGTACCACATACTCTCTAGAGGATGCAATAACACCAACACGTCGAAGGAATGTGTGTACTGAAGAGAATATCGCCGCTGTAAACGAAAGTGTGGAAGAAGATCCAAATTTATCAATTCGTCGTCGGTCGCAGAAATTGGGGCTCTGTCCGTCCACTACGTGGAAAATTTTGCGCAAAGATCTCGGCCTACACCCGTATAAGATCCAGCTGGTGCAGGAATTGAAGCCACGAGACCATTATATGCGTCGTTCTTTCGTCGATTGGGCTCTAGAGCAGTTGGCAACTGACCCGTTGTTTTATCGCAAAATTGTGTTCAGCGATGAGGCACATTTTTGGCTTAACGGGTTTGTTAATAAGCAAAATTGCCGCATATGGAGTGAGACCAATCCACAACAGACCCTACATCCAGAAAAATGCACCGTTTGGTGCGGTTTTCACGCTGGTGGCATCATCGGACCTTATTTCTTCAAAAATGAGGCCAGAGCTCGCGTTACGGTCAATAGAGATCGTTACCGCACCATGATTGATTGATGATTGTTTAAAAATATGGATGACATTGATCCGAACGAGATGTGGTTTCAACAGGATGGAGCTACATGCCATACAGCGAACGCAACCATCGACTTATTGAAATCAAAATTTGGCGATAAGTTGATTTCGAGAAATGGACCTGTCAATTGGCCTCCAAGGTCGTGCGATTTGACACCACTCGACTATTTCCTGTGGGGCTACGTGAAGTCACTGGTTTATGCTGATAAACCAGCAACAATTGACGCCTTGGAGGACAGCATTGTTCGTGTTATTCCTGACATACGCCCAGCAGTGCTCGAAAAAGTGGCCCAAAATTGGACGTCCAGAATGCGCTTCGTCAAGAACAGCCGCGGTGCCCATATGCCCGAAATCATTTTCAAATGTTAATGTCACGTATTGATCCTTCGAATAAAAAAGAAATTTTGATTACAACTTAATTTTTTGTATTATTTTTTACACTTTCAAGTTCTATCGGGCTTAAAAAACACCCTTTATATGGGCATATGCTGTACCCTGTCCAAAACAGAGAAAAAAGCAACGATTAAGTGGTTTAAACTTAACATCACAACTAAAACATTAAACTCAATTGTTTTATCTTACAAGGATTCTAATCAAGATATTAAACTCAGATTGTGTGCCTTTTAGGAAAATAAAGTACTAAAATTGTTTAAAATGAAAAAAAAAATTTAGCACATTTTCTAAATTAAAAATTATAAAATTTTCTACAAAACAAATCTATTAAATATTTTTATAATTTAAACATTTATATAACAAATGCTGCAATTAACTTTTATTTTAATTATATCTGAAGGCATTTTTCATTAACAAATGATTTTTTTTTGTTTTTGGTTTGTTTTTAAGATTTCGCCAAACAACTGCATTTGCAACAATAACAACAACAAATGTTTCAAGAATTTTATTTTAATTATTTGCACTTGTAAACCTTAAGTTCTGTAAATATTTGTCAATTATTAAATAATTGTCTTGTGTCTTCATTTAAGTTTTATGTTCATTTTATTCAAATCTACAAATTTCTATATTTTAAACACTTGCGTTTTGTTTGAATTAAAATTTCTTGTTGTTGTTGTTGTGTTTTTGCTTTAATTGAAATTGTGACATTGTGCTTATAGCAACACAATTAATATTCGAATTTATGAAAATTAGACAACATTTTTTTGAGGTTTTTTATTTATTTCTCTGGCAATTTTCTGTTTAAGTTCTTTGTAGTTGTTGTCTCAAAAACTAACATAAAATATATATTAAGGGGTATTTCCGTCATCAGTTCTAAAAGCTTAAAAATAGAAAAGTTAAAAGTTAAAAAATATGTCCGCCCATTTGCATAAATCATTTATACGCACTCAAATTTGAGTGCAAGAAAAAGACGTGAAATAATATTTTCAAATCTTTCAGACGCTAGAAATACATAAAATATATGTGAGTGACTAGCTGCTTTAGTCCGACAGTGTCTGAATGCTCTCTTGAAATTTTCCTAAGCAGTTTTAAAATAGGTGACACATTAAGGTCTCTGCCAGTCATGTCAATACCTTTAAAACAATTTGAAACTGCAAGAAAAGTTCCAGCGATAAACCTAAATGAAAGTGCGTTGAGGTCCGACTTTTGAAAACAAACATTTGCTTGTGTACAAGACAACAAGTTTTCGACTTTTCTCATTTCACTAAAATCGACTCGACTGTTTAGCCCTGACTATTGCACAAATAAGCCAGCAAACAAAAAATATGAAAAACAAAACCAACAAGCAAATTTTTAAAGAAAATTTATTATGTACTAAATATTAAATTTATTGCATTCATTTATTTTGTAACAACATAATTTGTACACTTAGAAAAATTTAAATATTATTAATTTGAAGTTAGAAAGTAAATTGGCTTAACGTGCACTTTTTTGGCAAAGTCGGTTTTATTAAACATATAATAAACATATAATAAATATTTAATTTATCGTTAACTGGAATTTTTTGGCCTGATAAAGTAGTGAAGGTGGGGGATTTTGTGAGAATTTAGATATGCGATAGCAGATAAATTGCTTCAGTAAACGTCATGGATAAATTTTATAAAACCAGTTAACAACTTTAGACTCTAAAAGGACACAATTTCATTATTATACGATGCCGTAGTTAAAGCATTAAAGGTACTTAAATTATAGATATATAAAACAAAAGCGAAACTTTTTCTTTCACAGTTTTCTATTGGTAATAAACTCATTAATTTTGTTTAGTGTAATATATAAAATGATGTAACGTTGATGTTTAGCAAAATCTATGACAACAAATCTTTAAGATTTTTTTTTTCATGAGTTTAAGAAAATAACAAATAAGATAATTCTCAAGCAAAACGCCAAAAAATAAGAAGAAAAGACCTAATTTTTCTTGCAGCAAAAGTGAGTAATTACAAAAATATTTAACACAAACGCCTAAACATTAATAATTTACAGCGAAAACTTAATTAAATAAAAATGTCAACTCGACCTGTCTCTCAGTCTATTCTGCACATACATAATTTTACAAAAAAATGATTTTCTTAAGAAATCACTATGAAATTCTTTGCAACAAAAACAAAACGAAACAAATAATAATAATGATGGCTGTCGCATAATGTCAATTATCTTGTCAAAAATTTATGTTTTTGTTTTTTATTAAATATATTTTAATTTGTAATTAAAACGAATGTAGTATAATTAATTAAATTTTTACATTTACTCGCATTCAATCATTTTTAATATTTCTAAAATAAAATTTATTAAAATGTGTAATCAAAAAAAAAATCACTTTTTTAACATTCGAATATTTTTTACATTAAACATCACAATATAAACAATCTTTCGATCTTATGATCTTAAGTTTATTGTATTTGTTCGGTAATGAGTTTTTTAAGAGTACAATCACCAGCTCCTAATTTTTCCAATAAACCCAATATTTCTTCTTTAAAACGATCTCGACATTTTAATTGTTCTTCGGTAAATTCTTCACAATTCATTTTCGACATTCGCCATATGACATTGAGTTTAGCCTCGATCAAAACATAATTAGTTGATGGGCAAAATCTTGGACAGACATCATTGATGAAGGCAATCATATCACTGACACTGCTAACATTTATACGATTGTTAATGGTATTTAAGGCAAAATCTTGATAGCGTGCCATTTTTGAATGTGGAAAGATATTTTCACATGTTAGACAGCGCCAATCGGGTTGCATGGTTTTTGTTTGCACCGGTATCACAATACCCTTGCATCCTTGTTCACGGCATAACAGAGCCGATAGGTAGGTACCATTTTCCTGAAAGCAAATAAAATAAAATTGTTTAGAAATTTTTTAAAATTAAAATTCCCACACTCATAATGGAAAAATTATGTCCAAAATAAATGTTTTTTGTTGGAAAAAGTTTTACAAATTTCAATTGTTCTTCAAACAGCCAGCCCAGGCGATCAAATAAACTTATCAAAACTCTTTAACTGTACATGTAGTCAGAATTTTTCGTTTTTATTCGCATACATTATGGCCAATGTTTGCTGGAAATCAAAACTTTTAACTGCATTTCATTTAATGACTGAATATTTGAAAGTTGCCAATTGTGTTTGAACAAAACATGCTCAAATATCAATATCAATAATAATATCAAGGTGTCAATGTAGGCGAATAAATGAAACGTATATTGTATTTCATCAAACAATATCAAAGCTCTCTAGATTTATACAATACAAAATAGAAGAAGCCTATTCTAAACACGTAAAAAATCTTTAAGAAGCAATAATATCTTATTACTGCAATATATGTATGAAACAAAATATATTCTTCAATAATAAAATTTTACATTACATCAAAAAAGAAATAAATCATTTACTTACTGCCACACGAAATTGAAATGTGAAATTAAAATGATGATTGACATGTTCATTTGAACGTCTGCGGTAAGCGACAATTAGATTATAACCAGTTAATAATAGAAAAAGCTTTAAATCGCTGCAAATCGTTTCAGATATATTTAATCTTGATTTGAAATCTATCGCATTGTAGTTTATTAACCTCAACTGGCTTTAAGTCGCTTTAAAGGCGAAGGCTCTGGTGAAAAGGCTATCTGCCAAGCCAGCAAATTCCTCGGGATTTTGAATAAATAACAAACACAACGAAACTTGACTAATAAGAAATATTATATTATTAAAATTCTTTTTGCTAAGATATTTCTGGAAAATTCTAATGTGAAAGGCAATCACGTCTGAGCCGCTTTACTGTACGTTGTACCACGAAGAAAAATAAAAAAATGGCGAAGGCGGTAAAGCGCTTTCTTTTTTTTTTTTGTTTCATTTTCATTAATTCCTTCGTTAAGCAAACATAAAGTCATAATTATTACCAATTGTCTCTTCGAAATCCCCCCAGGGGCATATAAATATGGTCTTTATAGAATATTCCACTATCTAGACAGTGCAACTGGAGAAAAATGGAGCCCAGTCCCCTGAAGTCAGACAGGGAGACAACTGGAAGCTCCAATTTATTTCCACGGGGATCAGTGAACCCGCAGAGTTCATTATTTGTCTCTTTAGACATTTAATAGTTCTCTGACTGATCATTGAGGTTGGCCCCTACATGGGAGTATCGTGGTGGTTGTGGTTTCGCGGCCCCATAACAGTATAATGGTTATTATGGTAGCCAGGATCATCTTACTGATAATGACACGCAAAGTGAATGATCCAGTCCAGTGAGCATGCTTGACATGTGTTCTGGACAAGAGTTAGAAAGTCTCCAACTCTTTAGCCAGGTGTGATGGTTTGCAGCCCTGCCCTGGAATCATTAAAGTTGCAACTAGGTGGTTCTGTTGCTTAGAATTATGCCTTCGGCTATCTAGGACGCATGTATGACGTTCCAAATTATACTACAGTGGTTTGTCCACCATCTGATTAAGGCTACATAGCCAGGTGCGGATGTAAAACAAATCACACTCTATCTCTTTGAAATTAAATCGGAAGTCGCGCTAACAGGTACTTTTTATTAAAAATTGTAAGGCTAATAACTGCGACAAGTTTTGCGTTAGCTTTTTCTGCGTTCTTAAACCAGTTTGTACAAGTCAGTCGTCAGGCAAATTATCGACAAAAGGTCATCAAATAAATCTTAATTATATGTTAATTATTTAAATTATAAATGAATTAAAATTCATTTATATGTTGCAGTTTATGTAAGAAATGATATTTTATACCTTCCCGGGCCATATAGAGATTAAAGTTCTAGGTTTTTTTAACATAAAGTATTAGAACATAAACGCTTGCGTTTAAAACTAGTCTTGGGAAATTGTTGACAAATATCTAAAACAAAATCATTTCATTAATTGCCTCGGTAGATGGGCATTTTGCAGTACCAGTAAAATGGCAAATAAATTTTTTGCTGATACTGCAACTTCATTACCAGTAAATTTGTACTGATTACCGAAATATCATTAAGTACTTACAAAATCCTATGATCGCTTAAATTTCACCGATACTAAAATTTAATTTTTATAGTCAGTAGACTTTTACTGATCACTAAAAATAATATCAGTAAAAAATAATTTTTACAAAAATTTTATTTTTCATTAAAAAAAATTACCAGTTACTGCAATTTTGATTATAGTTTAAATAATCCACAAAAAAAAAATTAAAAATAAGAATAAAACTTTAATATTAAATTAATATTTTAAAGGTGTTAAATAAATTTTAAATTAATTTACTTTATTTAAATGGCTTTATATAATTTTTTTTAGATTATTATTTTTATTCGACCTTCTTATTCATTTTTTTTCTTTAATAAATAAGTATTTGTCTTTATAAAGGTCTTTTTAATTTTTGTTTTATAAATTTAATTTCTTGAAGAAGCATTCCAAGGGAAAGCGAAATACATAATATATATGTGTTAAATTTAATTACAAACACTTTTATAAACATAAATACTTATTTATTATAATTTATTTTACTTAATAGTTTTTATTAATACTTTTTGATTAAAAAAAATCCGTTTAAAAAATCGTTTAAAAATCTTTTAAAACAATTTTAAAAAATGTTTTCTAAATACACAGCAAATTTCAAAAACAAATAAATGTGTATCAGAAACAATTTTCTAATAAAAAAAATAATTAAATTATCTGCTCAATTTAAATTGTAACAGAAAGTTTGTTTAAATTAAATTCCAATAAAAACTACAAATTTTATAAAATATTATTGCGATAAATTAAAGTATCATGCAATAATTCCTAAAACATCTCAGCTAAAATTATTATTAAGTTGCTGGTTTTTAAATAATGAAAGCAGCCAATTATAAAAATGTGGAAAACCATTTTTATCTCTATAAATAATTTTTAAGTATTTAAAACACAACAATATAAAATAAAAAAAATGTGGGAGCGGTAAAAACAATTTTTTAAGATTTTCAAAAAAATATACAATTTGAATTCCGAAAGAAAAACAAAAAAAAAATAGTTTACAAAAGATTTCAAAATATTTGTACTCTTTAACAAAACAAGCACAAAGTTAATTGAGCGCGTGCTTTCTTCTTTTCTTGATTTTAAATATGATTTTCCATTTTCCTTTTTTTTTGACTTTGTTGTGTTTTATAATTTGGTTGCTACATTTTGTATTAAATAAATTTAATAGAAAAAGCGAAAGGCCGTATAATATTAGACGACAGAAAAAGTGTCTGTAGACAAGATATATTTTTTTTAATTTTTAATTTTATTTTTTAATTAATTAATTTATCGTGTTTTTAGTTTTTATAAATTATGCACATTACACTACAGTAGAATTTGTCTGAAACAGAAATTAAATTATTTTTTATTATTTAATTCAAATCAAATATAATTTATTACTGTTGCCCTACACAGTACAGCACATGATTTTGGGGCGGCACAATTCTGAGAATTGCATGTGAAAGAAGCCACAAAAATAAAAACTTCGTCATAATTCGTTGACTGCATTAACAACTTAATAATGACCATTTGAATTTTTTGTTCAAGTTGGACTTTTATTATTTTAACACGGTCATTTTTCAGTAATCAAGACACATAAAATCTCTTTTATGCTGGATGCTGAATTGGAGATATTGAACAGGAAAATAAAAAGGCGGAACAAACCTAAGCATTTAGGTTTGCATTTAGTGTGTTAAAAATTTTTTCTCCATTTTTCACTAGTCCACAAATCCACAATATACATCTTTTTTTCCTTATAAATTGTATGTTGCATGAAAATAAAAACTTTGATTCATATTACAGGTATTTTTATACAGAAGCATTTTCAACTCTTGGTAATTTCCATCCTCGTTAAAGGTGACGTTTATCGTTCTAATAATATTGTTTGCTTCGTAGATGTATCATAATTATGTTCTGAGTCTGCATAATCATCTTAGTTAAAGATAATATTCAAGGGCATGTTTTCCTCAGTGTGTACACCAATTTCAGTGGTTGTTTATTCCACAACTATTAAATTATTAATGCCACCAACCAACTTAAGAAAACGAATAATGCAATGAATATTTCAGATGCAATTCTCAGAATGAAGTCTGTACTGTGATATAAAGCGGAAATCTTTTCCGGGTGGCGGCGCCATAAGCCACACAGTCACCCAATCTTTGTATAAAAATTTCACTGGTCGCGTAAATTCCCGATGTGGCGGCATCAATTGGCCGCCTATTTTTTTTTTTTTTTGATTTAACGTGGCGTTAAATGGTATATATTTTCTGGGATCATTTGAAAGACAAGATTTTCTTAAATAAACCACAAGATCCCCCCGGGGGTACATGAAAGTCTTTATGGATCCTACAACAGCCATCTAGACTTGTGTCTTGCGGGGTAAAAGGGAGGCCAGTCCCTTTCAAGGCTAGTTGGAGTCAACTGGATAATCCACTATATTTCCACGAGAATCAGTGAGCCCGCAGAGTTCCGCTATTTGTGTGTTTAGGCATTTAGCTGTTCTATGGCTAATTATTGAGGTAGGCCCTTCGGGAGTATCGTGGTGGCTGTGTGTTTCGAGGTCCACGTTTGAGTTTGTGGGTCTATATGAATGCCGAGTGAGTGAGTATGAATGCCTTCGTGTTCTTAATTATATTAAGCTTCATGCGTTCTGGACCAGGAGTTGGATAGTCTCCAACTCTTTAGCAAGGAGTGAAGGCTGCGGCCTACTCCGGGCTTTCGAAACTGCAACTAGGAGTGACCGGAGGATATACGTATCTGAAGGCCTTCTAGGGCGAGGATGGCGCTACATGCCATCCACAGTGGTAATGGTCACCGTCTGATTAAGGCCCATGTAAACCTTATCACGTCATAACGCACAAGAACATGAAATTCGGTGCTACTTTGGCGAGATAAGCCAAACTTGATTGCAAAATGTATTACAAAATTTTGTGAAAAGAGCGTGTGTCGGTCGATGTATTAAAGGTGAATATTTTATTATGAATTCCCATTAGCTCTACTTTACATTGGTTTGAATAAAACTGAAGTCATTGGAAAAAAAAGTGTGTTTTAAGCTAATTTACTTCCCAACCGCAAGTATGCCCGATCGTTGGAAATTGAATTTTTGTCATATTGTCATTCCTTCCGGTGAAAACCGTCATTATTTGCTGTTTGTTTGGTATGAACAACGAATACTTTCTATGCGATAACATCATTATCAAGCCGCTTTTCAAATAGTACTGGAGAGTTATTTGCAAATTTTATTATTTTTTTTTAATTGTAATTGAAATATAGGGAAGCAATTAATATCAGCCGAAGCCGAAATATGTTTTCCAATACGATCTGCTAAAGAGTTTGTTTGAAGATGCCATTCAGAAAATGTCAGTAAAATTGCTGACGGGGCAGGGTAGCAGCAGACATCTCACTCTCACGCCTTGTATGGAGCGTGTTGACGACAATGATTTAACGAACTGACCTTGCTCAAATTCAAGACAATATGACAGAAAGGATAAACGAGAATGCAACTGCATGTCCTAGTGGCCGTATTTTAATGACACTGCAAGTTCCAAAGCCTCAGCTAGAAGAATGAGATTTCAGTACGAAGATTATTGTAGGAGCTTCCAAAATAGAGATGAGACGAAAGCTCATTTTTTTCTCCTGCCCTAGGTTACTAGTCTCATCAGCAATTTTGGATAGGTAGGATCAGCTTCTTTATACAAAAATGTGGGTGGACGATGCTATGCCTCAAGTGCCACAAAAGTATGATCAAGTGGAACTAAGTGAGCCAATCAAAGTCCCCTGCTCGATCTAATCTAACAACAAAATCTAGTAATCTAGTAACAAAAAATCAATCAAACAATGAATGTTACTTGGTTGCTATAAAAAAATTAATTGACATCGGAAATTCCCCTTTAATAAAACAACAATAAAAAAATCTTAAATTGCATCGTCCTATCATTTGATGAAAGTTATTCAAATTGCAGCATAAATATAATTTTTTTTTAAAAATAAAAATAAAATAAAATTTTAAATAAATTCTTACATTACGCACTATCTACACTTAATTAATGTTTAGCCATTTATTTTATTTTAACATAAACAATAGAAAAATATTTAACAATTTTTTTTTATTTGTATCGTAAACGAAATAATGAATTGAAATTAAAACGGAAAAATTTTTGTGTTGAAGGCACAAAAAATATTTGTTGTATTTAGCAAATTATTAAGTCTGTCCCACCGCTTGCTTTATTTCTTTGACGGACATTGGCAAAGAATTTTCATATATAAAGTGCACTGAACTTTTAGTTTTGTGATCAAATATTTTAAACTAAAAATCTTCTTTGGTTATTTGAGAAGCGAACAAGTTGTTGTTTTCTTTTGAAATTAAAAATAAATATTTTTAGTTATAAATTGACATTAAGAATTTGTTTAACTTTTTTGTAAATTTTTCATTGAAGACATCATGAGATCATATTTCTATAAAGATGAGTTATGCAAGTAACGTACCCAGCTTTCATAATTATTTAAACTAGACTGAAGTAAAGCAGCAGAAAGCAGTTGCATGCATTTTCACCCAACCTTATTACTCATCAGGAAAATAGTTTGATTGCTTCCAGTTTCTAGGGTTTACAATAAAAGTTAATATTTTCATGCAAAAATATCAGGGAAAGAGGAAAAAAAGTATCGATAAGGAAAAGATTAAGTAGTTAAAAATAGTTGTAATTGTATTTAGAATATCGTTGGTTCATCTCTTCCCAGCCTACCATTCAAACCACTTTAAATAGATATGACAACAAACAAAACTGCCATATTTGAAGTGATAATAATCCCCAAGTGTATATTTAGGCAACATTACATCCAGAAACTGATGGTTTGATGTGTTTTATGTGCTGGTGGAATTATTGGTCAATACTTCTTATGCTTCGATACTGATCAGAACGTTACAGTCAATAGAGACAGCCATAGACCGTTTCACGTTTCGGACCCGTGCAGTGGCCTCCAAGATCGTGCGATACACCGTCACTAGAATATTTTCTGTGACCACTTGGAGGACAATATTTGCCGTGTTATTGTCGATATATGAACAAATGTTGGATCACCTCATTGAAAATTGGAACTCTAAATTATATTACTTCCGAGCCGGCTGTCTCATTTTTGAATTAAAATGCCAGAAGACTAAATTTTGAACAAAGTAAATTTCATGTCAATTTAAAAATTTCTAAAGGTCCACATCTCTATAAAAAACACCGTTTTCAGAAGAAACTTAAATTTATAAAATTTTATTCCATTTATATTAATTTTAACTAAAATTCTACAGTCCACAAATGTCCTTTCTAGCCGCAAGCGTTATACTTAGCAACTAACAGCTCTGCGAATATTGTAAGTACTTTGTGGTGTATTAATAATTAAAATAAGTTAAAAATACTTGAAAGCATAATGCTTTTTAAATTTTATTTAAACGCCGCTAGGTCAATTATTTTGCCCACTGTGCAGTTATGTACATTTTTATGTTTTACAAACCTATCGAGAAGGTTATGTTTTTCATCATTTGAAATAATTTTACACAAAAAATAAACACCTTGATGTTCAATTATTCACTCAACCGTTCTCCGTATACTGCGATAGCACTGCTGTTTTACTGCCAATTGCAAAATATAGTGTGTAGCAAATTTTTTAGAATTTTGAAGTTTTTGTACTTGGAGATTCATTAACTCTTTTCACTTACGTTGCACCAATAATAGCAAAATATTTATATTTAAATTAATAGAAATTTTTTATATGTTTGTTTTTATGGCCACTTCCATAAATCCATAATTTGGTTTGCTGTGGCAAGTCACTATATTTTTGAGTTTATTTCAAAAAATAAATTTTTTTATATTTTATCAGAAAAATGCTTCAATTCACACTTTAATTATCGATCCACTTCCTCTATCTGTTGACTTTAAATGAAAATACAGGGTGGCTGATGAAAGCTGCTACCAAAAAAAAACGTAATAATTTATTTTTTGTGTAACCAACTTGTTCCATTTTTTTTTTATTTTATAGATTGATCTTTAAATTTAACTAAAATGGAGAATTGGGACAACAAAGCAAAAATGTGGATAGTGCAATGCTTTCACGCTTTAGAGTCCATAGATTCCGTCCAAAGAGGCGCGCATTTGGTGGCACTTATCCTAGTAGATGGACTATAATAAGGCCCGTGTGCCGAACGTGGCACAATCGCAAGAGGGCCTTATCATCTAGATGCCTCAGTTTGGACGCAAGAAACTATCGCTACTGTAGCTGCTGCCATAAAATCCAATCCTCGAGTTTCGATAAGAAGCTTATCTGCACAAATGATTGTCAGCAGATAGTCACTGCAGATAATTTTACACCAAGATTTAATTTTATTTCTATATAAGATTCAATTAACAAACAAACTGAATCCAATAGACTGCCCGATTCGTTTGGAATTTTGTGAGAAGATCATTGAAATGGCGTCAGAGAATTAAAACGTCTTGAACTGCATTGTTATGTCTGACAAGGCACATTTTGATTTAAACGGCAATGTTAACAAACCAAATTGTTGAATATGGAGCAATTCTAACTCACAGATACTTCATCAGATGCAATGCCATGCACTTCGCAACACAGTGCAGTGTGTAGTTTCTTCAAAGTTCATTGTCTTTACTTTTTCGAGGAAAACAGTCTTACTATTACGCTGAATGGAGACCGTTACTTAAAGATGTTGAAAGAATTTTTCGTTCCAGAATTACGTTGAAAGGGAATCCCTTTCAACTCTGTTTGGTTTCAACAACATGGAGCAACTTGTCACATAGCCACGCCTGTTATGACAGAATTGCGGCAAAAATTCTTCAATAAACTGATTGCAAACAACTCCAGGCCTGCTGACCTCTTTACATCATAATTTTTTTTTTTTTTTTTTTAGGGTTCTTGCAAAGAAGAAGTTTACAAAAGAACCCCAATAAATTTGGATGACTTAAAGCAAACTATTCGAACGGTAATTGAGGCAATTTCCTCTGCATTACTCCAGGCAGTAATGAATAACTTTTTGATAAGATGTTGCACATTTGTCAACCGAGGGTGGAGGCCATTTGAATTCAATTATTTTTAAAACTTCATGAATTACTTTAATAAAAATTTATAATTTTTTATAATAGTTATAGTTTTTTGACCTTTTTAATATTTTTTAGTAGTTAATTATAAAGCACTAGGTCAATTTAATAAAAAATTTTTAAAAAAACTTTTATTTTTTATTATTTTTTCGTGTGGCGAAATATCGAAAAAATAATAAAAAATAAAAGTTTTTTAAAAAATTTGTATTAAATTGACCTAGTGCTTTATAATTAACTACTAAAAAATTTATCATTTTTCAAACAAATTACTAAAAAATAAATTATATAAACTTTACAAAAAGTTATTTGAGTTTCTTAATATAGCAAAATTGATTAGCCATCCGATGTATATTTCAATGGGGTAAATAACCAATCAGTTTCTCTAAAAAAATTAGCAAAAAAAAACCTAGAGAATTATTTGTAGTCACCTAGGTTAAGTCAATGTATGTAGCTAGCCAAATGACAGAAAGGATCCACGTTTAGTTGATTAGTTTCAGGATAAACAACCACTCAAAAAAAAACTTTAAAAATATAAAATAATCGCGGTACAAAATATTTAACATTATAACATTATTATAATTATTATTATTTCTTTAAAGTTTAGTGAAAAAAAATTTTTTTTTAATTCTTATGACGCCACTGCTTTAATTCACAATTTTACGTGCTTAAGTAAGCCAGACAGCTAAGTTTACTCAGCTCTCTAACGTCAAATTATCAACCTGCTTTTTGCATAATTTAAAGATTTCAAATTTTAAACACTGATCTCACTATAAGCTTTATACTTCATTCACCACCATATAATGTAAATTTAAGGAAATCAAAAATCATATGATTTGTTAAATGATTTATTATTTTTAGGATATAATTTAACGCAAAAAGATGTACTAACTCGAGCATTATGTGATTTTGTCAGATCAGAGATTTCTTCATTTTTAAGTTGTATATGTGTGTGCGTGTAACGTGACGTATGATTTATAATAATATCATTTAGTACGTCAAACGATTTGACTAACGAATTTGTTTTTAATCAAAATTTAAAAATTATTTAATTAGCACAATTTTTTTTATTTGAAAAGATTTAATATTGTATTCTCGATTTCTACAAAAATACCGATTTCAAAATAGGCGAGTAGAGAGGTCCATATATTTAGTGATTTGGCAAATTCTCAAATGTTTTTCGCTAACGGTTCAATAAGAATCTTATGAATACTTTGCGTATGGATTCACCTCTTTATTTTTAATTTAAAATTTTATGTTATAGCGAATATAGGATACAGATTCTGAGTAATTTTCGTGTGTTTAACTGCAGCGGTATAAAAGATAGATGCATTAAGTCTAATTACTTCACATATATGGAGACCCCTTAATTAAGCAGTTTAGATTTTTATTTATTTTTTTGTCTGTTGTGGGAAGCTAAAGCGATACTTTTTAACTGTGCCCTTGATAGTGCAATAGGCATATATAAATCATAAAAACAATCTGTAATTTTTAAAATTTTTGAAATATGTATATCCGATCGGTAAGCATGATCTATCAATTAAAAAAAAAATTAAAAATCGATACAATCGATATGAGGCCACATATATAGAAATTACAGACGAATTGAGACCTTTCTCTTTCACTCAAATGTCGTAGTAAAAACTTTTAGCAAAATTTATTGTAAAAGAAAAACTTTGCTATTTATAATAAATAAAATATCTAACTGTTTGAATAGCCACTAATAGCAGCCAAAGACTACACGTTGCATATTTCTTTTAAGAAACCTTAGAAATTATTCTCTGTGGCCAGCCAAACTTAAGATTTCTGGTCAACTAATTTAATTATTTTTACTTTTACGCTTTCAACAAAAAAAAAAAACCACCCTTGATACTCACTGTATTATCGTTACACCTGACACAATCACATATAAAATTTTTGGTCATTCTTAAGAAAATACATCTTGTTAAATTACTCCATAAAATTTTTGTATACGTTGTTGTTATTTCAGCACCTTTGGGTATAAAACGAGCAGCCCTTACCAATACCATACAAGTCTTACCAAAATAATGGCTGGCATTGGGTGTACATTCGTGATTCATGACAGCTGTTAAAGGAAAAAGGCCACGTAACAGAGTCTCATGATCGCCTACTTTACAGGGCGTTTCGAAGGCATTTGTATTGCAGACACCCACAATGCGAAACAGGCGATCCATGAATAGTTTATCAGTGGTGGGAAATTTGCGAAAACATTGAGCTGCCTTAATAATTTCTTGACGATAACCACGATCATTGTTAGCTTGCATAGCATTTATCAAGGCACCCTGATTGTCATTAAGAAAGAAGACACGTATGGCGGTTAGTAAACGTAAGGACATTGAATTCACTGGAGGATAAGCATCTTCATCTTCACTCTCTACCTTTTCCGGCTGCTGTGAAAACTTATCATGCACATCATTTGTATTTCTATTGCCATTTGCAGTGATATTTAGTTTAGCATTTCCCTTGTTTTTACCTTTAACCTTAATAGTTCCATTACCATTGACACCATGGACATCGTTGTTGCCGTTAGTTAAATTGTTAATTCTGTTGGCATTTATCTGCTTCATGTCCATCGGTTGCCAACGTTGAAACAATTGACATTCATTGTGATGTTCTGGCGAATCGGCACATTTATCACACACTGGTAGTGTGCATTTGTTTTTGCATAAAAAATCCTTGACCTCCAATAGTTTATGACAACAAACACAGGTATTTAATATAGAACCCTTACGTGCTGTTGGCCCCACAACTAAAGCTCTTTCGCGAAATATAACTTCTCCCTGTTGTATATCGCGTGCTGCAAATACACCACGACCTGCTACTTCTGAAGGGCCTATTGTCCAGTTTGGCTCAGGGTCACGTAAATCGCCCAAATGCAGGTCAATAAGGCGAGCCAGCTCAGCTGGTGTCGCCATTGTTTTAATATTTTACAAAAACAAAACGAAACAAAAACACTTTTACTTTGAAAGTTACACTAGTGTATGTTTGCGTGCTTTACTTTACAACAATACCAATAACAATGGCAAACACGTGGTTTAAACAAAAGCAACAAGATTTTGCAACTCGTAGTAAATATTAATAAAAAAAAATACAAAAACAAACACAAATTATAATATTTTTTTATTACAAACACTTTTTTGTAGTTTTATTTTCTACAAAACCGTACCGTTCATTGCGAGTTGCAACAGATAACTAAAGCGCCCAAAGTACTTTTTCAACAATTGTCTGGCCTTTGATAGGAAATGCTAGTCTTTCAATATGATTTTTATTTCTTTTCATATATTTTTTGTTTCTTTTGCTGTTTTTTTTTTGTTTTTTACTCATAAATATGTATGTATGTATGTATATTCTAGCTCAAGTGCAGAAAAATTACGCGTGAAAAACCAAAAGAAAATGTTTTAAAGCCCAATCAAAATAAAGGCAATAAAAACAACCACAATATTTTATTTAGACCAAGAACTTTTGCCGCACTTCATGTTTTCTTTACTTTGTTTCTTAAAAACATCAAAATACAATCATTTTTAATAGAGAACACAGCGCCACCAAATACAGACAAACTCTTAGATGTACTAAATGAAATAAAATATTATTTTCCAATTTTGTTTTTTTCAAATGGCAGCGGCAGCATGTGGTGCCTAATAAAAAAAAACAACAAAGATTTCTAATGCACAATGGATAAATTAATTTCTAAAATTAAATTAACATTTAAACAGACCAACTGAGAATTATTTGGAAAATGTCCATAATCTTAGCTGCTGCGGTACATAAAATAAAATAAAATATTATAATATATCCAGTAGTCCAACTATAATAAAGGATATTAATTGCAAGTCCCACCTTAATGACAAGTTTTTTACTCGACTCAATTTGACATTTCTTTGTTTCAGTGTTTGACAACCATGATGATTTACAAAATTGAGAAAAGCATTGAAGTTGTTAAAGCATTTTTTTGCTTTTTTTTTTAAGAGAAGTAGCACTTCAGGCAACAATGCCTATTTAGTCAAGTACCGTGCTACATTCTTTAGGAAAGAGATAGAGAATAAATGAAACAGGTGGTGAAAGTAGAAGGATAAGACAGCACAGCGACTAGTGACCACTGCCTTCATCACTGAGCAGCCCCACCGACAGTCAATTTTTATTTTTGTCGTGAAAAAAACCAAGGTCTTCGTTGAGAATCGAACCCACCCCCATACTGACAAGCTAGTACACTAGCCTACAGGGGCACCTATTTTATGAAATAGGGTGTTCAAATTAAAATTCATTCCAATGCCTTTGTGATTTTGTTGGTCTGCATAATCGATCAAGTACATCTGGATCTGCATCAGTCGGGAGAGTTGTGCACAAATTTTAACAAACTGCGTCTGCAGGAAATATGAAAACACCTGTACCTGCTAACCCTGTGGAAAATATTACTATTGTTCGCTATAATGTGGTAGCCGTCATCGTCTACTCGTCGTCGTGTCCAACTATTGAATATCTCACAAGCATCACTGATGCGAATTTTTAAATCTTTCAATTTACACGCTTTGACTTAATTGAATGGTGAAATAGATAGAAGTGATAGATAGAAGTGATAAATAGAAGTGGCATATTATCGCAATCGATTCCTTATTAACATAACATTAAGACAAATGAGAATCCGCAATTAATTTTTGACAAGCCGATGCATCTACACAGAGTGACTGTTTGGTGCCGTTTATGTGTCGACGGCGTTATTGGGTCGTAGCGTGAATAGTATTTGAATTTAGATCTGGATAATGGTTGTGGTTTCAAGAGAATAGAGCCACTTGACATACAGCCAACGGAAGAATGGCTCTTTTACGCGAGAAATTTATCGTGGCGATGTTATTTCACCGTCACGATCACGTAATTTGATGCCGTTGGGCTTCTTTAAAAGAAAAAATGTACGTCAATAAGCCAAGTTAATTCAAGAGTTAAAGGGTGAGACAATTCGAAATTGAAGATATAGACCATCGGATAAAGATATGCCACCAACCAAACGATAGCAAGCATTTGGCTGATGTTATGTTTGTCTCATAATTGACTGGACCACCCTTTACTTAGATAAATGTATTCATTATTTCATAAGCTACATTCTAAAGCTTATGAAAATTTGTTTTTCCATGTCTTTAAAGAACACCAAGTTGAAAGCCCAAAATTTGTGCCAAAATTACAAAAAACCAGTTGACATTCAATTGATTTGGAAGCTGCCATAATATAAATATTTTTCACTTGTCTTAGACTTGATTTTTAATTAAATTTTTAATTGAGTCAATTAATTATTTAATTAAAAAAATTTTTAATATATTTTTTAATTAAAAATATAATTGATACAATTTAAAATTTCTTTAAATTTCATTCTGATAACAACTAAAACATTAAATAATTGCAAATTAATTAATACTAGTTGAGTAGATAAACAATAAATTTATAAAAGTGATTATGAAGTGATTGAAATATTAGTGTGACCGGATATCTGCCATTTATTTCTTAAAGGTAATTGCATGCGTCTGTGTCGTAGGTCGTTCATCTATAAGCTTCAATTTTTTCATACTTTGTTCCATGGCAGTATTCATGTTTTCTTTCAAATCTAAAATTGTGACTGACTTTTCCCTTCACGCACCCGCACATTAAAATAGTCACCAAACTGGCTTTTAATTAGGTTCGTGATATCGTCTGACGTGTGACTTGAGTTACCATCATATTGAAGCCTCATATCAATTAAGTCCAATTCTTCTATTTGGGAAAAAAAAACGATAATCATCGCTCGGGGCCTTATGCAACACAGTGGAGCCTCTTTGATTTTTTTTTTTTTGAACTGCGCTGCCGGCGTACAGAATAACACACACAACGTCATCTTACAACTTCATGTTGATTAGTGTGAAGTCATCATTAAGGCAAAATAAAGCTGACGATATCGATCACAACATTACTGTGATTTCAGTTGATTTTCAAACAGATCTCAAGCACAAAAATTGCATGAATCCGTGACACACTGTGGAGGAATTTGTGTTTTAATAAACGCATAAAGGAATAACAATGAATGCATAGTCTATTCCATAGAAAGAATATTCTTCCATTGCTGAAGAATATTATAAAAGTTTTAATTGCTCCAAAACTGCCATAATAATTTGGCATTTAAATAGCTATAGCTTACAGTTAAGAAGTCTCATTGCATTTTATTTGGAAAAACACGCTAAGACCCTGCCAAATTCTTATATCCATATCAGCGTCATACTAAGCTATTTTCATGCAAACGGTTCTAACTTACGTTGTCTATGGTCACTTCCAAAAAATATATTAGTAAAATATATTAAGCTGGACTTAGTTACAGAAAAATAAAACAAAATTAGTTTTAACCTGTCTAGAGCCATTGTGCAAATCATATTATATGATGAGTAAATGTTTGGGCACCCTTTTTATTTTGTTAAAAATATATTTATCAATAGATAACAAATGCTGTTGCTGCGCTGTTGTAGCCGATGTCTTTTGGGCCAACAACATTATTTTATCTGCCAGCTACATTTTGGTTGTTGTCTGCACTTATTTATTAATGGCTAATAAAAATAAAAGATAAATAAATAAAACACACTGAGACGTCAGAGCGAATAACTCATACATCATGATAGACAGGTCTGCATGTTAAATACTAGAATAATATGGGTGGTTTCATAAAAAATTGAAAGTAAACTTTTAATAAATTTATATAAATTAAAAATTAAATAAAAAATTTTTATAAATATCTATTAATCTTTTAAACGGTCTTTTTTAATTAAATTTAACAATATAATTTTCAAATTTTTTCAAGTTGTTAATAAGTTTTGTTGTGATAAAAATTTATTTCCTGAAGAAGCTTTCCAGAGGAAAGCGAAATATTGAAAAAATATATTGTTAAATTTAATTAAAAAAGACCGTTTAAAAGATTAATAGATATTTATTTAATATAAATAAAAAAGAGGTCGAATTAAAATAATAATTCAAAAATTTTATTTAATCTTTATTTATAATGAATGAGTTAAAAAATTATAAAACTGAAAATGTATTTTTTTATATTTTTTTTTTGTTTCTTTTGCTTATTTATTTATTTATATCATCAACGATTTATTGTCACTTTGCTTTTTTATGTAATCGAATTCATTAATTAAATTCTGTAATTTTAATTTATATTTTATTCAAACTTTAATTTATCACTACTTTGTTTCAAAAGGCAGCACACACTTTTTACGTCAATTAAATTGATGTGTCAAGAATTGTTTGTTTCACACTTAACAATATTAATTGCACATACAACTGCACATTTTCATTGAAAAAAATATGCACATTTAATTTAATAAATATATTCAATTTTTAAATTGACTTAATTAATTAATAAAAGTAGTGCACTTAGAGAAAGAAACGTGTGAAATTGCACAAAAAATTAAAACTAGAAAAATTAAGCAAGTATCCCAAAGGTGTTATTAAAAAATAAATATTGAAAATTAGTTTGAAATTGAAACTTGAAAAATATAAAGAACAAAAAGAAAACCAAAGAAAAGTGAAAGCAGCTGGTGATCATAAATACTGAACAGTGAAAATGGGCTTTTCGAAGTTTATAAAAACGATTTCTATTTATTTAAAAGTTTCATCCCAGTAGCAGCACACAACTATAATTATATTTAATAATTTAAATAAAATAATCAATTACGATATCTGATTCATATTTAAAACATATATCTTGATAACTGGATCTTCTAAAAAGTACCGTTCCAAAATCCCGAATCGCTTATAAAATATAGGCAAATTTGAAGTTAGAAAGTAAATTGGCTTAAAAATACCCTTTTTTTAACAACAACAGTTTTATTGGAGCGAATATCTATTGCACTATGGAAATTATTTCGGATGTCCGCTCTTGTTAAAAAATTTTGTAGCACATTTTGCAACAAAGCTTCGCTTATCTCCTCAATGTAAGGCCAAATTTCATCTTTCAGAACGTCAGTTGTTTGTGGGTTATTCGCATTAACCTAGTCTTTCAAACGGCGTTAAGCTACTCGAACGAGAAGGCAAATTGGCATGGCCAAATGGAGAAATTATGCGACTGGGAAATTTCTGAATTTTTTGGATTGTTGTTTGACTCTTGGCGTAGTCTGAAACCAAAGGTCACTGATGTCATTGATCATTCACCAAAAAAATTGATTGTCATGGTTAGATAGAGCAGAAAATTGAAGGTGACGGCCATTCTTTGCTAATTTTTGCAAAAAATAGGGGCCCATGATGCCGGCTGATGGTTTTCCAAAGACGTTTTGTTTATTTTGTGAGCCCGATATGTGACTATTTTACATAATCGACTAACAGCCAATTCACAAACGTTCAATGTAAACAATGTACAATCGAGTATTATGTTGTTTGGTTGCCCTTGACTTTAATTCTTAAGCGAGTGGAACTTTATAAGCATGAAGATGAAGGAAGATCTTACGCTAAGCGCTTTATTGATGCATAATTGTTGCGAACGCCGACGAGTTGATGTTTTAGAGTCATGTTTAACCCTTTGCTGTACAGCGGCTCTGTTTGGATCACCACAGCTACTACGAGGGTACTGTTGGTCTACTGTCAGCCTAACTACGAGAAAAACGTGCTCAAGTTTAACGAAGTTATACAGTGAAATTTTTACCATTTTGAGTTGTCACAGTTAAAAAATTGTCCAACTTTTTAATAAATAAAAGTCAAAGGATGACTTTTCTATTTAATTCTAGAAATCATCATTTGACACACAATTACTTCCAAATCTCAAATTTACTTAATAAAATTCAGTAAAATTCTATTTTTAACCAATTTTTATATGGAACCCATTTATCTCGAGAATTAGACTAGACTTTTAAGAAAACAGCGTTATATTTGCAATCGCTAAAATAATTTTAATGAAATTCGAATTTTCACTAATTATTATTTTTAAAATTGTTTAAACCCTTTAAACCCATTTGTCTCTATAACTAAACGTTCTACAGAGAAAATTCTTTGATTATTTAAAAAAATAAAATTATATTTTTGGTTTTTGTCATGATAATTCTCGACACCTAAAAGAATTTGGTGTTTTATAGTATTAATGGAACTGCTCTAACTAGGCAGTATGCCAATGTCTCACCTATTGAAAATAATAAATAGTTAAACTTAAGATTTTTAAGGTCACGTAATTAGTTTTTGTTTAGACTTCAATTTAAATTAAACCGTTGGGCTAAAGACCTTATAGTCAATCCCTTGACTTTGTCCTCCGCGCTGCCCAAGATTCTAACTTTAAGCAGTTATTTGTAACTTATATTAGCGAGCCACATTCGTATATCCTTACTTTGTGGAAAAGATAACCAAAGTTTTAATGCCACAAGTTTTACATGTGGCAAGCAACAAAAGATCATTTTGACTCTGCAAACAGAACTGGATTCAAAACATTTTTCTCAAGTTTAGCATTTAAATGTTTTTAAAAATCAACAAAACAAATTTAAAAAACAAATGTTTAAGATATTGTTCCGGATGCGTCTTGCTTAAGTTTAAAAAAGAAATAACTAAGTAATAACGTAAACAGCTGGGTATGCTGTTTACTAACTGCGTAGTTTTCTAGGAAAACTTATACATACAAGAAAACAACAACTATCTTAAAGTAAGTTCCAGGAAGAAAATTTAACAGCATAAAAACAAAAATGCACACAGACCAACAGGCACCTTTTATAATTAAATGAGTAACAGAACAACAACAAAATGTTATACGAAGGGTGTAGAAAATTCTTAATTTTTATAGACTTCTAGCGGACAAATATAAAAGGCAGCGTCTGAGAGGATAGTTAGTTATTTAGTTAAAACATAAACCTCATAAAGAAAAGACTTGCATATTTAGTAAATTGTTCTATAGTGCCAACGTGCAAATTTTACTTTGTGTAAACTTAAAGTAAATAAACTTGTAATTAATTTGAAAGCACTAATATCTGGTCTTATTTATTTTGCAGTAACAACAAAACATTTATAAAAGGTATCAAAATAATAATATTTTAACTTTCTTATTTAATTTTTGAACTTGTATTAGAAAATTTTAATTCTTTACATGTAATCAAAATTAATTTTTACGTTCAAAACAAAATAGAAATGTTTTAGTTAAAATTAAAATTTTATCTCATGCCACATTTTTTTTCTTGTATGAAACTATAAAAAGCTTTTTGCCTTGAACTTTAACAATATAAGCTTTTTCTCTTAGTTTATAATCAACAACAAATTTTTGTCATCATTTTAAAACTTTTTTCGAATTTCATTTTCCATTTTAGTAGCAAATCACTTTTTTCAAGTTTTTCGGCATACTAAAAAGTTTTTATTATTTTCTTAATACCTTTTATAAATTATTTAATTGTATTTTAATTATTAAATAGATAAAATCATAAGTGTTTTAAAAGTATTTTTGGCAAACATTAATGAACTAGGAATCATTATACGAAATAGGTGACTAATGCGGAGTTTCTTTATTTTCATTTTGGAGACAATAAGGTATTACAACAACAACAATTTTATTTTTTATTTATTAATTTAATCTACGTTAATTTATTTTTAATAAATATATGATTATCAAAATATTTATTATTAAAAATATATATTTAAAATGTATTACTTCAGGGGAAAGCGTATCCATATGGCCATTTAACTACTGCTAATAAAACTCATTTGTGGATTTTATCCCAAATTTTGTACAATTCAATTCGATTCAATTCAATTCATTTATTTTCCAAAACATTCTTATACAAAAAAACAGTAACTTAAACTAACAATATACTCAAAAAATTTCTTACATACTAAAGTATTTTCCAAGAACTACATCTCTCTATCAAATAATAAATTTTGTACATTTGTTTATACAGCGCTTTAGAATAATTAAAAGGATAAAACAATTATAAAGAAATTCCCCAAAAAACGGAAAAAAGGGAGGCAACTCCAAATTTCGTATAGAAAATTCAAGAGTATTATATCTCTAACCAAATTGATTAAATGAGAGTTTTTATTAAACCAACTCAGCAAAAAGCCAATAAAACTCTAAACACTCTTCTATACAAAAACACAGCAAACATTTTGAGAACAAAAACACTTTTAAAAGATTTTTTTAAAGGAATTTAGTACAAAAAATGAAAATGTTTATTTATTTACTTTTAAAATACAAATTTTTTACGCCCCAGTACCGCATTACAGGGACTTAAGCAAAAACAAGTTTTGAGGGAAAGTTTGGAAAAAAAATGGGAGGAATAGGTCTATTCTGTTTATAAAGTTCTTTTAGCTCCTGTTTAAACAGCTAAACTTTTCTCTAATTAATTTAAATAAAATCAAAAGTCTTAATTTTTATCATGAAATTAGGAATCTTTATATTTATGATCTAATATATAACAAGTGTTTTTATGGAGGTATAAAGCCTTTAGTTGGCAACATATTTTTAACTGGCGGCCATGTGATTTATGTTTAGTTGGGCATTTAAACATGAATAAACTGATGTATGAAAATAAAATTGCTGTTGATCCCAACTTTCATTACCGAATTTTGCTTAGCGGTGGCACTCACTTTTGTTTGAATGGATACCTCAAGAAGCAAAACTATTGTACTGCTGTCATTTATTACCGTCTTTGTTGGCTGTTTGTTCGGTATGCACGACGAGCGCTTTAGATGTGATAGCATCATTCTGCCCCGGTGGCACATTATAAGTCTGTATGGATCCTACAACCATCTAGACTTATGTCTTGCGGAGTAAAAGGGAGCCCAGTCCCCTTCAAGGCAAGTAGGAGCCAACTGGACAATTCACTATATTTCCACGGGAATCAGTGAGCCCCAGAGTTCCGCTATTTGTCTCTTTAGGCATTTAGCTGTTCTCTGTCTGATTATTGAGGTAGGCCATTCGGGAGTATCGTGGTGGCTGTGTGTTTCGAAGCCGTCGTTTGACCTTGTGGGTCGGATCACTCACAATGAACACAATGAACGATCCAGGTCCAGTGAGCATGAATGCCGTCCTGTTCTTAATTATATTAAGCTTCGTGCGTTCTGGACCAGGAGTTGGATAGTCTCCGACTCTTCAGCAAGGAGTGAAGGCTTCGGCCTACTCCGGGCTTTTGAAATTGCTACTAGGAGTGACAGGAGGATATACGTATCCAAAGGCCTTCTAGGGCGAGGATGGCGCTATATACCATCAACAGGCCCACGGCTAGGTGCAGATGTAAATTTTATCAAGTCATTTCTCATGTAGGTGCCCCCCCGGGGGCACATCTATATCTTTTGCTAAAGCACACCTAAATTGACCAAAGGCAAAGTGGAAAAATGTTCTACGGACTGACGAATCCAAAAATGCCACCTAACAGCGAATATAAGCCACAATTCACAGCTAAAACTATCAAATATGGAGGTCATAGTATTATGGTATGGGGTTGCTTCCCGTATGAAGGTGTCTTCCAGCAAGACAATGAACACAAACACACCAGCAAAATGGTAAAATAATGGTTCAACGATAACTCTATCAATGTAATAGAGTAGCCTGCACAGTCCCCAGATTTTAACCCTACCGAAAATCTCTGGACGGATATGGAGAAGGGTGTATCTACAATAAAACTAACGAATGTTGAAGGGCTCTGGAAGGCTGTGCAGAGTTGGAGTTCCGTCAAAGTTGAAAGATGCCCAGCATTTAGTGGATTCCATGGGAAGGCGTTTCGTTGGTGTAATCACAAACAAAGGGCACGTGACAAAGTATTAAAACCATACAATTAATTTATCTACACGATATCTGAGTAAAATTTTTTATTTTTTGTAAAAAATCCCACTTATTTTGAGTGTGTAGTTTTTAAGTTTTTTGTTTAATTAAACTATTAAAATTATTATAAACTAATGATAATGAATTTATTATCTTGTTTTGAATTGAATCAGTTAATAAATATAAACGGAGTCAGTTTAAATTTTTGCGTGGTGCTATTATATTGACCGCATTTGTATGTTAAATACAGAAAATATCAAAGACGATACATGAACTATTATCAAATCTAAATTTTCTTAATGTCCATTTTTTTAAAGTTACAGTAAGTTTCAAGGTGTTTTCAGATACCATCCGAATTCGTACACTTCGATTTAAATTTGATATTCGTTATTGTAGTTGTTTGTATCATTTCGCACAATGCACAAAGAGCAAAACGTATGCAACGACGCAAATGTAAAAATAATCATTTTGAAATTCCAGGCATGTTGATTTTCTTACACGGCTTGTTTCTCTGCAACTATTGCCAAGAAACAAAACTGTCATATAATTAGTTTAATGAAAGTTTTCATGGCATAAATCAGCTCTATCTTTTCAATATAATTCCCAGCTAAATTTCGTAGGTGGGGGCGTAATTAATTATAATTCAGAGAATGTTTATATTTAAAAACGATCGCTTTGACGATTAGCAACAACAGCAGCTTCCTGGTGAGTGACGTAAAATTATATATATAAAATTAAATATATGTATATATATATATATATATATATATATATATACATATATTTATTTATATATATGTGTGTGTGTGTGTTGTTATTGTTGTTTCATAGTAAATTATTTTAGTTTGGCACATCTTAAACTATAAAAATGGAAGCAAAAATGCGTGCTGGTTGCAAGTTTTCTAAACAGAACGTAGAATTTGTTTGATTACACTAAATGTGAAATTTAGAAAATATGTGATTCTCTTTTAGTTTTTTGTTTGGCATTAACTAAATTAAAATGTATTTTAGTAAATTTTGTTTATTCTTTAATCCGAGGTATTTGTTACAAATCAATCAATAAAAATTTATAAAAATAAAATGGTTAAAAATATACAGTAACGGCCAATGACTCGTGATCTGAATGAAGAGAAGAATTAAATATAAATATTTTATAGGGTATTTTTAAAGAGGTATAGAATTTTAAAATGGAACAAAACAATTAAGAAATTTTTCAATAAACCTAAAATTTACTTTATTTAAAAAATTAACTTCTGGCATTATAATTTAAATATGACTTCTAGCATATGACCACCACGGCAAACTCGGACGTAGTATAATATAGAGTTCCAATTTTCGATAACTTTAAATTCACGCATTTGAAATATGAAACTAGTGAAACTATGCCGTTATTAAATGTCTCTTACAATAAATCATTTGCAGCACGAGGTGTGTGACATGTTGCTTCGTCTTGTTTAAACCACAGCTCTTTTTTTTTTTTTTAAAGAGAAGTAGCACTTCATGCAACAATGCCTATTTAGTCAAGTACCGTCCTACATTCTTTAGAAAAAGGATAGAAAAGAGATGAAACAGGTGGTGAAAGTAGAAGGATAGTCGGAAATTAACTGCCGTATAAAGACAGCACAGCGACCAGTGACTATGCCTTCATCGCTGAGCAGCCCCACTAACAGTCAATTTTTATTTTTGTAGTGAAAAGAACCAAGGTCTTCGTTGGGAATCGAACCCACAACCCCCATACTGACAAGCTAGTACACTACCTACTAGCCTACAGGGGCTCTTGCATATCATGGACGAAAGAGTTGGTAATTGTGACTGTAACGTTCTGACCAGGATCGTTTTTAAAGAAGTGCGAATGACTTCACCAGTTCGTAAAACATGTCGAACATTTTTTCTGAACGTAACAGTGTCTTAACGTCAGTTCTGCTTATTGACATATCAATTGAAACAAAAGTGAGCTTTATCGTTATACTAAATTTGCTTATGAAAATCGGGATAAACGGCAATTTTTTTGACCAAATTTTCTCAATTTGGAAGCGCGGTTAAGGCGTCAGCCAACTCAAGTTGATACCTGAACTCGTGTCCAGTTGAATATTCTAGTCGTTTTTTGTTCATTGCTCTTTTCAAATAAAATCGACTGTCTTCGGCGTAAGTCCCCTTTGCTCATTGCTCATAATACTAAGCAACCTTCTGATTCCACAAAATATAGAACATTACCTTGATGCCATGGATATTCTGCATTAGCGTTGATTTGACTGCTGCACCGGGCTTCACATAATGTCTTTTTGCGCTTAGAGTTATCATCACCAGTAATATTACTATGCAAAAATAACTTATTTTTGTAGCTTTCAAGCATCATTTTCTGTCATGCAAAATCGCCTTTCAACCGCTCTCGACTTCAGTGCTTTTGTTATCCAATTTTTTTGTTTTAGAACGATTCCTAATGCTTTAAAATGTAGGAAAATGGCTTATTGCATGATTCCCAATAATAATGCACACTCTCTTACGTTTGACAACAATCTGCAACGAGCAATGCCTCAAATTTCATCTTCTACTTTTTTCGACTGACCAGGACTGGTCTTCTGTATCGAAATCATCACTTTTAAATCGCATTAACTATCATTCATTAGTTTTTTTAGTTGGCGCATGTTGATCATAAACTTCTACCAGCAATTGATAACTTCCTGCAGTCGTTGTCTTCAAATCAAAGAAGGTAATCATACCTCCCCGCAGAACATATGTTTGATGCAAAAAATTCCACATTATTATAGCGATTGAAAAAATGTGTGTTTGCATTTTAGCATCTATCGAATATTGAGTTATCATACCATATTTGATAGTTATGCCATATATTATCTAAAGCGACATAATTAACTTGCAAAAGGAAATTTCTTTTTGCTTTAATAGGAACAATGAAATTATTGTTGGTTGATTCACACACACGCTTTGTAAATGCGAAAACTTCAGAGATATTTTGAATATTTAAAAACCTAAAACATTAAGGTTAACAATTTTGAACTATCGGTTCAAATAAGTTACTGATTTTGATTTACTTTCAAAATTATTAAAAAAATTTAGAAAAAAATATTTTCTACTCACTGTTGGATCCAAACATCTCGAACAGGAACATATAAATTTTTTTGTTGTGGCCAAAAATACCTTTCTAGACATCGTGCTCCACAATAATTTCGTATAGGAAATAACAATTTCTTCACCCTTTGCTATGGGCCGGGTAGCAGTTATAACTATTGTTTTGCCATCTTCAAAATGATGATTTACATTTGGGGTGCACTGATGATTTAATAAAGCAGCCAAAGGAAATAAAGCTCGTATCAAAATGCCATGATCTCCCACACTACTAGTGCAGTCAAAAGCGTTTGTATTGAGGGCACAAGCGATACGATAAAAAGACATTACTCTTTCTCGGGGAAAATATTCGAAACACTCTGAACCCTTTTTAATCTCGAGCATATAATATTTATCCGGATTGGCCTGCAATGCATACAAAAGCTTGCACTGAGAATGATCTAAAAATGTGCAACGTATGATGCAAACAAGGCGCAAAGAATGACTATTGACTTTAGTGGTATCTTTGGGATGCCACTGTTGAAATAATTGGCATTCCATAGCATGTTTACTGGAGCTAAGACAGTTATCACAAACCGGTAAGGAGCAACCATTTTTACACATTATTTCTTTATCACAAGCTTCCAGGCGGCAATAGCACACACAACATGTATCCAACTTGCAAGACAAATTTGCTGTTGGTCCAGTTACTAGAGCATGTTCACGTAAAATAATCTCTCCAGCTGCTATATCTCTTGTAGCTATTATACCTCTACCAGAGATTTTGGAATCTACAACTTGCCAACACAGATCTTTTTCTAGCAACTCGCTATAATGCTCTTTGATTAGTTCGTCGAAGTTGTGACTTGGTGCAGCAAATTGACTGGTCATTTTTCAAGCACACCTATTTTAACAGTTATGTTACAATAACTAATTTCAAGATAAATTTTTATTTTTCTTATGCGATTTTTTTAAATATATTTTTTAACACTACCGATACAGGTCAATTGCTATTGAACACTAAAAACCAGCAGCATCTGAAAAATACTGAAATCTCGCAAGAAAAATAAAACTTGACAAACAAAATCTCTCAATATTCACAAAAAAATAAGAAATAATGAAAGTATTTCAAATAGATTTAATCAAACTAAAATAAGCACATTTAAAACCATAACACTCTATACTAAGTTTTATGTACCCAAGGAGTTTTTGTGAAGTACGATTTTCCAATACATGCAACAATTTCGAAAGAGATAACTTTTATAAACAAATTTTGAAACTTCTGACCGCTTAAAGGTTTGTAATCGTACTGAAATTGGTTTTATACTGAAATACATAAACTTAAATGGATTTAAAGGCAGGGTGGTGTGGTAGTATCAGGCAAGGGAAAGCTCACCCATCCATATATTTTCTTGTATGCGAATCCAAAACAAAATATCACACACATTAAATAAACTGTTCCCAAGCTGTTACTCTTGAAAAATAATTTTTGCAATTTCAAACAAATATCAAAAATTTTCCATATAACAACAACAAGACTCCGAAAAATATTTTATACTTTTTAATTTTGACTACATTATTACAATAAATATCTCTTACTCTTTTTTAAGGTCTTTTTAAATTCAATTAACAATTTATATTTTTTTCTTTACGATATTTCGCTTTCCTATGGAAAGCTTCTTCAGGAAAAAATTTTTTTTTATTTTTGAAAATAAAAGTTATTAACATATTGAAAAAATTTTCAAAACATTTGACAAAAACATATAAAATATTTTTTCATACACACAAACAAACATACAAAAATTTAAATTTTCAAATATTTAAACATACGAAAACAAGGAAACGGAAATAACAAATAAATAACAAATAACAAATTCTCTCTTATGAAATAATTATAACAAATTATGTGTCTTTTTAAATAAGTACCTGTAATTCTGAGCTAAATTGTCTGTGTCTGTCTTGAAATTTATTCTCCTTACATTTGGTACATTAACAATTTCTAACATTTCTAACATATAACGTCTCTTATAGTTTTTTTCTATATCTAATATTGATGCTTCGCCAAACTTTGGATAATGATTATATTTCTTACAATGTGAAGATAAGGATGTCTTCTGTGTTGAAATATTCCTATATTTTTGGTCACACCTGTGACCAGCTAATCTTGTTTTAAGTTTATTTTTTGTTGTCCCAATATAAACTTTGTCACAGTTCACCTGGTCATTTCCTCCACATGGTATTCTGTATACCACATCAGATATTTCGATTTTTCCTATTTTATCCTTCATACTGCTAAATAATTTATTTAATGTGTTATATGTTTTGTGTGCAATTATGTGTTTATCTGTGTCATATATTTTACACTTTCTTAATCTTTCTGATATTCCTGGAACATAAGTTAATGATTTATAATTAATTTAAGTATAATTTACAATGTAAAGAGTTCAAGGTTTTCCCCTTCTCTGCTTAATATTTATAAATAGTTACAACTTCCAATTACACACATTAAAGAATTTTTGGAGGCAAAACTTACAAAAACCTATTTGTTTTTTTTTTTTTTAATAAAACTACTTAAACTACATAACTTACTAACTACTGATGATGATGCTACCTCATTAATATGGGAATACTCAGAACATAAACATCTGGAGATGAAGTTTAGAGTCAGTCTTTCTATTCTGACGTTTACTAATTCTACTCCCGCAAGTGCATGGAGACGCTTTGTTGATAAAAACCATGGCAAATTGTTAATCATTTTTTGTAACTTATTTTGAGAGACTTGTAATTTTTGTATGTAAAATTTTGCACTTGTGGACCATACAGGAGCTGCATAAAATATATCAGCATGGAAAGTTGCTTTTAATATTAATTTCTTGTTCTCAATACTAAGCATAGAATTTCTATTTATAAATCGATATAATATTGCAATTAGTTTGTTTAACTTTATTTGCTGTATATGAAATGTGGTTTGAGAATATCATTTTAGGATCGAAAACTACTCCTAAGTATTTAACTTGCCTTTTCCATTCAAAACGCATTGTCACCAAAGTTAATATTGCTCTGTGGTAAAAAGCATGGTTTACGTTTTCTCGAAAAATATAATAGCTTGCGTTTTATCATAATTTAACATGATTAGCCATTTGTTAAAATATTTTTGCAACTCATCTAATGCTCTATGAAGGTTTGATACTAACGTTAACTGTCAGCATATCCGAGCTGAGTATCGCGGTGTCATCAGCAAAAATGGACATTGTGCAGTAGTCCAACTGTGGGAAATCAGCTGTGTACAAATTATATAAAATAGGCGACAAACAAGAGCCTTAGGGGCACCCTGCTGTGATTGAAAATAGTTCAGAGCAAGTACCACCAATGTAAACCTTGAACGTTCTAGCGGAAAGAAAGCTGTGGATCATTTTCATTACATGTAAAGGGAAGTTAAAGTTCAACAATTTGAAAATTAGTCCTTTATGCCACACTGAATCAAAGGCAGCTTTGAAAATTATGACTCATAATTTTTTTTGTGATATGACTGATGAAATTCAATTATAGAAATATTATGACTGAAGAAATTTTTTTTATACAAAAATTATGACTGAGAAAAATTTTCGATGGGAAAATTATGACAAAAGAATTTTTTAGAGAAAAATTATGACTCATAATTTTTTTTGTGATATGACTGATGAAGTTCAATTATAGAAAAATTATGACTGATGAGATTTTTTATAGATAATTCTTTACAGTAATATGAAATTCTCAAAACAAGCTTAATTCGCAGACGGTGAATGTAGTAAGTTTGGGATCAAAAACTTCTACCTGAAATCGTCATGTGCAATTTTTTACATGGTTCGATTTTTCCTTCCTCCCAAAACATACAGATCCGCTTTTGAAATCAGACAAAACTTTTCCCACCTTTAAGATAAGGATCTATTTATGTTTTAAATTTTATTGAAATTGTTTCACCATATACAAGTAGCGTCCTTCTCCTTTGTTAACTACTAGAAGCAGGTTTTTAAAAAATAAAGGTGCCCAGGCTATAACTTTTAAATTAGGATCTGTTATTGTATTAAATTTCCTTAAAATTATTTATCGATAGCTTTTAGTTTGGGCTATTTTTCCGCATTTGGTTACACTCTGGAAGATTATACTTGCATTTTTTATACCCATGGCAACACTGGGTGCATTTGTTGTATAGACGATTTTGCTTTTTATGCCATGTGGGCTTTATATCAAATTTTAAAAATTTGTCTCATGCTATAAATTTGCTAAACACATTGAAAAAGCTTTTTACCTTGAACCTTTGAGAAGAAAAGCTTTTTTTCTCTTATTTAAATTGAACTTTTAATGTCCACATTTTTTTTAATAGAATAACCAAAAAAGTTTTAAATCAATTGTAGTGGCACGTGCCCTTGCATTCACGTTTATCTCAGCACGTCACATGTAAATGCTACTCAAGGCAACCAATTTTAAGGTGTATTGGCTAATAAAAGCAAAAGTGTATTTGTATGTTTGTATGCATGTTTGTTTTGTATGTTAAATTAATAAAGTTGTTTTGTACAATATAAGATTTTAGAAAGGATACGAAAACTGTTGGAAGAAAAACAAAGTCCATTGAACTATTTATTCTAAAACTGAACACATAAATTTACAAAAAATATTTTTAGTTTTTTAATAAACAGAAGCTAAAAATTTTGGTTAATAAATTTGCAATTAAATCTTCTTTACCAGTAAATCAGTTAGATTTTACTGCAATTATAATGTATTTAATATTACAGTAGCAATAAACATTTACTGGTAATGCAATAATGAATACAATTACAATAATATAATAGTTGGGAAAATTTGAGGTTAGAAAGTAAATTGACTTAAAACAGGCCTTTTAACAACGCCCGTGTTGTTAACACCAATATAAAGAAGAAATGTGGTAAATAATGAAACATGGTGTGGGGGAATTGTCTACCTCTAGCACGTCGACAAATAACGACTTTTATAATTTCAAGCTCTGTTACATGCCAGCGGGAAATTTTATCTTTCAGAGTGTCAGTTGTTTGCGTGTTGGTCACACAAACACGGCCTTTCAAATGATAACAAAGAAAATAATTCAGCTGCATTAAATCACAAGAATAAGGCGACCAATTGACATCGCCAAATCGAGAAATCACTCATGCAATTGGAAAATTTTTCACGAAATAACTGAATTGCTTAGATGGTCTTGTAGTTTGTGGCTTCGTCTTGAGGAAACCAAAGATCACAGATGTGGTGCCCAATTATTGCGAATGTTGGCGTTCAACACTTTGCTGTACAACAGCTATGTTTGCATTACGATTCTATTGCTTGGTCTATTGACAACAACAATACGTTGAGCTTTAAATTGAGCAATTAAATTACGCACAGTCGTCTCAGAAAGAGTTTGATTTCGAGGAAATTCTGCCCGAATTTTATGAAGTGATGCAAAGTGTGATTTATTTTACATCCGCATCTGGATATGTAGCCTTAATCAGATGGTGGACAAACCACTATAGTATAATTTGGAACGTCATACATGCGTCCTAGATAGCCGAAGGCATAATGCTAAGCAACAGAACCACCTAGTTGCAACTTTAATGATTCCAGGACAGGGCTGCAAACCATCACACCTTGCTAAAGAGTTGGAGACTTTCTAACTCCTGTCCAGAACACAAGTCAAGCATGCTCACTGGACTGGATCATTCACTTTGCGTGTCATTATCAGTGAAATGATCCTGGCCACCATAATTTTCATAAATCCCTTATGGGGCCGCAAAACCACAACCACCACGATACATCCATATAGGGGCCAACCTCAATGATCAGTCAGAGAACTATTAAATGTCTAAAGAGATAAATAATGAACTCTGCGGCTCACTGAACCCCGTGGAAATAAAGTGGAGTTTCCAGTTGTCTCCCTGTCTGACTTCAGGGGACTGGGCTCCCTTTTTCCCCAGTTGCACTGTGTCTAGACAGTGGAATATTCTATAAAGACCATATTTATATGCCCCTGGGGGGATGAAGTGATGCAGTGAAATTTTCATCATTTTGATAGTAACACAATTAAAATTCATTGCTCAACGTTCCATGCTCAAAATTTGCCAACTTTTTACTAAGCAAATGTCAACGAATGACAGCTCAATTCTTGACATTTATTCATTTAACAAACAATTTACTTCCTAACCTTAAATTTGCCTAACAGGGCGTTTTCTAATTTCTTGAATTTGTTGACTAAATAGATTTTTCCTTACAACTTTTACAACCAAAGTAAGATACAGGATGTCCACTTTCGCCGCCATTTTGGTAAACATTAGTCTTGTCAGTTCATATTTGGCAGTCGTGACAAATTTATTATGGAAAAATATTCGATAAACTTACGTATTTTAATCATTAAAAAAATTTTATCAAAATCAATCATCGATTACTGTGGCGATCAAAAAGTTAAGTGAAATTTTTTGGCGAAACAATGTGTCAAAAAAAATGCACTATTTATCGTGTAGTGCATGATTTTGAAGAAAGAGGGTCTGTAGGTGGTAGCCATAAACATGGAACACAAGCCACTGCAATATTACTGCTGCTCAAGAAAGTGTTTAAAACAATTCATCGCCGTGCTCAGGAGCTTGGTCTTTAAAAAAACAACTTTGGCCACAATTTTGCACAAGGATTTGCATTTGTTTCCATATAAGATTCAGTTGATACGAAAGCTTCTTTCACAAGAAAATTTACGGCGCCTTGTGTATGTCAATAGGATGTTACAGCTCGCCCATATCAACCACGATTTTCAATAAAAAATCATAATGAGTGACCAGACACATTTTCATTTGAATGGATATGTGAATAAACAGAATAATCGGTTGTGGGAAATGGGAAACCCTCATCCATTAAAAGTGATAGTCTGGTGTGCAAATTGGTGAGGAAGAAACATTGGACCTTACTTCTTTAAAAATGAAAACTGTGAATGGGAACCGCGATTTGATTGAGAACTTTTTAACGCCACAACTGCATGCTTTGGGCTTGATTACCATGTGGTATCAACACGACGGTATCACATCGCATATAGCCAGGATTACAATCGGATTACTATGAGACCTCTTTCCACAACAAGTTATTTCAAGAAATAGTGATATTATGGCCTCCACGACCGCCATATTTATCTGCTCCGGAATTCTTTTTGTGGGGGTATCTGAATATCGAGGTTTATGCAAATAAACCAGAAACGCTTGGGCAACTCCAATAAAATATTAGCGATGAAATTAATGAAATACTGCATGAAATGTGTGAGAATGTAATGAAAAATGTGCTTAAAAGGCCTTGCATTTGTGAGTTTAACAGAGGTGGACATTTATCTGATATTGTATTCCATACATAATTGCCGACAATAAATAAAACATTCTCTTTCATTTAATCAAAAATTATAAACCTTCCCGATGGACACCCTGTAGATGCAAAGAGATAACTTGTTACGGAAAATACTGTTTTACAATCTGTTGGTGTTTACTTTAAAAGACGACCGCAAAAATTTGCAAAATATTTATTTTTAATAAATTTTGGAATTGAAACATATTTGAAATATTAAAAAAATTCTTTGAGTTTTGTTGTTTTCTTTGTTGGTTGAATATAATTCTTATTCAATTAATTTGGAGTTATAAGACTCTTGAGTTTTATAAGAATATAAAATAAATTTTTCTAAAGGAATTAATTAATGTAGATTAACTCGATTATTCTTTTGGATATGATACCAATAATTAGTTTACTTTTTTATTTTTAATTTAAAAATATTTAAAAGAAATATTTTTTCGGTTAAAGCTTTTGCGAGCTTAACAAATAAACATTGAAATAAGTCCAATTTTAAATTAAGCGTTTAAGTAGATGCAATATTTTTATTTTTACTTCTTTCACTTTAAAAAAAACCTTATATATAGTTAAATTTTTTAACGTAATAGCGAAAACTTATTAGTTATTATTATTGTGCCCAGTCATATAATTTTATATGTTTTTATGCTTTATTTTTTCTTATTTAGAAAATTTAATAATTTCCAATTTTCAAATCTTTTACCCCAATGTGCATTGCATTGACAGCTAGCAACACCTCGTAAGCAAGTAGCATAAAATTTGAATTTTATTTTGTGCTTTTACCTCTCACTCTACATGATGATTATACATTGTAATTACAATTTCTTGTTTTTTTCTATCTGTCTGTCTGTCATTTACAAAAGAAAATTGCATGTTTGCAGGTTGTAAAAACAAATCGTTTTCTTTTTTGTTTTTTGTTTTTTTTTGTTATATGTGATAACATGTAGATATAAATATTGTAGGAAAATGTTAAGCATAATATCGTGTTAAAATTGTTTTAATTATTTTGTTTCACGGTGTATTTTTAGTTACAATTTTTATTCGATTTTAAATAAATTCTTTAAATATATTTCAATTATCGTTAAAAAATTCTTTTGCAAAAAAGATTTTATTTAGTTTCAGTAACAACTCTGAATACTATATTCTCCATTTAATGGAAACTAGGCAATACAGTGGCAACTGTAAGTGTTGAGTGAAATTAAAAAAAAGGATTTTTGTAATTAATTTATAAATAAATTTTTAATTAAATAAATTTTCAAATAATAATTATAATTTTAATATTTTTGTTAAAATAAATTTTTTAAGCACAAGGTCTTTATATAATTTTTTAGAACAAGGTCTTTATATACAAATTTAGAAAATTTTATTTTTTTTTAATATTTCGCCACACCATTGGGTGGCATCATCAGGAATATATATAAGTGTAGAAAAAGTGTGATTTTTATTGATAATTTAAAAAACTTGTTATTAAACAATCAATAAAAATCAAAAATTTACTGCAGACGCCACCCAATGGTGTGGCGAAATATTAAAAGTAAAAATACAATTTTTTTAATTATAATAGTTATAGTTTTTTGACCTTTTTAATATTTTTTAGTAGCTAATTATAAAGCACTAGGTCAATTTAATAAAAAAATTTTTAAAAAACTTTTAAAAAACTTTTATTTTTTATTATTTTGAATTTGTTAATCAAAAAATTTTTTCAATTTGTATGTTCATTATTTTTGTTTTGCTGATGATTCCAACCAACGGTGTGGCGAAATATCGAAAAAATAATAAAAAATAAAAGTTTTTTAAAAATTTTTTATTAAAATTGACCTAGTGCTTTATAATTAACTACTAAAAAATTTTTTTAAAATTTATAAAAAGGCCTTATTCTAAAAAATGATTTATTAAAAAAATGTTTCTTTTAAATTACTCACCGTTGGATCCAGACATCTGTTGCAGGTGCATAAAAATTGTTTTGTCATGGCCAAAAAGACCCTTCTAGCCAACGTACTCCACAACAATTTCGTATAAGTAGAAAATATTTCTTCACCCTTGGCTATAGGACGAGCAGCAGTTACAACAATTGTTTCACCATCTACAAAATGATGATTAGCATTGGGAGTGCACTGATGATTTAATAGGCCCGCTAGAGGATATAGGGCACGTATCAAAACCTCATGGCCTCCCACATAGCTTCGACTTTCAAATGCGTTTGTATTAAATGCACACACGGTACGATAAAAACAATCCAACATATCGGTTTCTTTGGGAAAACGTTCAAAACAATTGGAGGCCTTTTCAATCTCCCTCTTGTAGTATTTATCGGGATTGGCCTGTAAGGCGTACAAAAGTTTACGCTGCAAATCGTTTAAAAAAAAGCAGCGTATTATAGAAACTATGCGTAGAGAGTGGCGATTAACTTTATTGTCTTTGGGATGCCACTTGCGAAACAATTGACATTCCATGGCATGTCTTTGGCAGCTGCAACAATTATCACATACAGGCAAAGAGCAACCATTTTTGCATAGAATTTTTTCATCACTACCTTCTAGGCGGCAATAGCAGACACAGCATGTATTAAGTTTGGAAGATAAATTAGCCGTAGGTCCGGCCAACAGAGCATGCTCACGTAAAATTGTCTCACCAGCTGCTATATCTCTTGTTGCAAATATACCTCTGCCTGAAATGGATGAATCCAATACTTGCCAAGCTGGTTCTTTTTCTAAAAATTCACCTAAATGCACATTTATTAGCTCGGCTAACTCCTGAGTTGAACTTGTTATAGACATGGACATTTTTCGTTAATATTTTATTTTTTAGAAAATTTTTCTCTTTTTTAACAAAATGGATTTTTTTTATGAAAAACTTTGCGTAACAGTTTTGTACTTTTCACTTTTTTTCGTTTTTTGTTTTTGTTTTATTTGTGTTATTTTATGTCTACTATGTATTGTAGTTGTTGTTGTTGTTGTTATTGTTTTTATGTAAATTAAATCATTCGATTTTTTATGTTGATAAAATCTACGACTACCGATACCGTTTAATTTCTAATGCCAACTAAAAAAGCAGCAGCATAAAATTTTCTAACAAAAAATAAATAAAAAAAATCTAAATTAGAAAACAAAATCTCTCGCTATATATTGTTGGCTAATAAAAGTTTATTAAATGCCTCAAATACATTTTATCGCCAAAAATAAACAATCTACAATAAGAACGAGATCAACACATATAGAATTTTGTTAATAATGTGTGGAGAAAGAATATTTGGAGGAAAGAAATAGAAAAATGCACTGATTTTGATTTTAAAGAAAATTTTTAATTTATAGAATATTTTTAACCATTTGTTTACCGGCACAAAGCTGTAGCAAGATTTTGGAAAAAAAACTCGGAAAAGCAATTTCGCAAAGCCAACAATTTTTTAAAAGCCAATGACAGATTGACTCTTCTTCAGTCATTTCTAAAAGTTATAGAATTTTAAAAATATTAAATTTTACTGGAAAGTCACAATTTCAAGCAATTTTATTCATAAGTGGATTAAATTCCCCAAATTGGGGGTCAGATTTTATTTACTTTTAGTAAAACCTCTAAATACATAATTCTCCATATAATGGAAACTAGTCAATACAGTAAAAACTGTGTGTTGAGTGAAATTAAAAGATTTTAATTTCTATAATATATATATAGTTTTTTGACCTTTTTAATATTTTTTAGTAGTTAATCATAAAGCACTAGGTCACTATTTAATAAAAAAATTTTAAAAACTTTTATTTTTTATTATTTTTTCGATATTTCGCCACACCGTTGGTTGGCATCATCAGGAAAAACAAAAATAATGAACAAACAAATTGAAAAAATTTTTTGATTAACAAATTCAAAATAATCAAAAAATTTTTCAAAAAGCAAAACAAACAAAAACAATAAAAAACGACAAATTGAAAAAATTTTTTGTTTTATATAATAGTTATAGTTTTTTGACCTTTTTAATATTTTTTAGTAGTTAATTATAAAGCACCTAGGTCAATTTAATAAAAAATTTCCTGATGATGCCAACCAATGGTGTGACGAAATATCGAAAAAATAATAAAAAATAAAAGTTTTGTAAAATTTTTTTATTAAATTGCTTTACAATTATTTTTTTTTGTCAGAAACATAACATATGCTATAAGCTTCAGCAAGCTTAATAGCTTAAACAAATATTAAGTTCTAATATTGATTTGGATTAATTAAAAATATATATAAGTTTATTTTCTATAAGGTAAATCAAGTACATGAAATCTATTCAGTCTTCTTACTTCTTCTGTTTCATCTAAAAGAACAATTGCTAAAATGTTGCTATGATTACTTAATCGATTCAAGTACGCATGACTAAATCTATTTATTTCATCTCTAATTAAAGGGATTTTGAGGTCTTTGTGAATTTGTTTATTCGTTACAAACCAGGGAGCATTGACTAACGTTCTTAGTGTCTTAGATTGGTATTTTTGTAAAATCTCCGCATTTGAATTACTTGCAGTTTCCCAGAGTTGGATACCATATGTCCATACCGGCTTTAGTATTGCCTTGTAAACTCTTATCTTATTTTCTAGACTTAGCTCAGACTTAGCTCCAAGTATGCTCGTTTTTATGTTTAGTTGTTGTCTTTTAGATTTAATATGCTCTTTCCATGTTAACCTTTTGTCAAGGTGCATTCCTAAGTATTATACTTTATCAGTTTTTGGTATTGCAGACCCATTCAAAAACACCGCTGGGCATTCTTTTCTTCTTAAGGTGAATGTTACATGAGATGATTTATGTGAATTAATGGTTATATTCCATTTTTGCAACCAATTTTCCAAGGCATCAAGTTGTGCTTGAATTAATAATGTAGCCTCGTACGGTGACTGATTCGAAGATAAAATAGCGGTGTCATCTGTATAAGTAGCCGTAGTTATATTTTCATTTACAGGTATGTCTGAGGTATAAACTGTGTATAAAAGAGGCCCAAGAACACTACCTTGCGGCACACCTGCACTGATGCTACATATGTTGGACCTTTCATCATTAATTTTTACATAGAAGGTTCTATCTTCTAAGTATGATCTCAAAAATAAATAAAACGGAGTAGGTAAAATGTTTTTAAGTTTAAACAGAAGTCCTTTATGCCATACTTTATCAAATGCCTGTTTGACATCTAAAAATACTCCAGAACAGAAATACTTTCTCTCTAAGGAGTCTGAGATAGCTTTCACTATGCGGTGGCACTGCTCAGGAGTTCGATGTTGATTGCGAAAGCCAAATTGGTGATCTGGTATAATATTTTGATTTTCCAGAATAAGTGTTAACCTAATTTTTAACAATCGTTCGAATATTTTGGAAAAAACTGGCAGAAGGCTAACAGGTCTGTAAAAAGTTAATTCGCTTTCTGGCTTACTGTGTTTTTGAACCATTATTATTTCAGCACATTTCCACTGAATCGGAAAATGTGATAGCCTGATTACGGCATAAAATAATAAGGTTAGGACCATAACACATTTTTTAGGCAGAGACCTTGCAACGTTGGGTCCAATTTTATCATAACCTGGTGACTTTGAATTGTTGAGTTTACAAATTTCTCTCTCAACTACACCTGACGAGAAACTCTTTATAATTAACTACTAAAAAATTTCTTGTCTTACATACATACAAACAAATTTTTTAATATTAAAAAATTTTTAAATGAAAAGCAATTTTGAAAATTCATAACAAATTTACAAAACAATAGTATTTTACACATATATTCTAGAAACATAAATTTAATGACCAAACGTTACAAAAAATTAAAAAAAAAATGATATTATGCAGATACAGAGTTTTGTTTTATAATTTTATGCACTAAATGTCTATAATTTTGAGCAACTTTCTCCGTATCTGCTTTAAAATTTATTCTTTTGGTTAATGGTACTTTAATTATTCGGTACATTTCTAACATATAACGACGTTTATAATTATTTTCTAAATTTAAAATTAGGATTGTGATTAACTTTAGAGCAATGTGGAGATAATGCTGTTTTTTGTAAATTAATATTATTCCTGTATTTCTGGTCTGACCTATGTCCTGCGATTCTATTTTATAATTTATTTTTTGTTGTGCCTACATAAACCTTATTACAATCCTCCTTATCATTGCCGTTACAAGGAATTTTGCACACTACATTGGACATATTTAATTTTTGAATTTTATTCTTAGTTTTACTTATTTAACCTATTTAATGTGTTTGTATTCTTATATGCCATTTTGTATTTATTTGTATCATGAATTTTTGAATTCTCTCTTCTTTCAGACAAGACAGGTATATAAGTTATCGATTTATATATTTTGGGTTCCGTTCCACTACTTATAACTCTTTTCCTACTATTATTAAGTTGATTAATTAACCTATTAGTTAATCGTATTGGAAAATTGTTCTCAGTTAAAATATTTCTAATCTTTTCTTTGTTCTTTCTATGGAATTCTTTGTCACTAATTGTTAAAATTCTCTCTATTAAATTACTGGCCGTGTTAATAATAATTCTTTTATTTTATTTAGATGCCATTTTAAGATTAGAGTATTATCCAAGCGTCTGGAAAATAGCCAAAGTTAGAATGATTCCAAAGCCGGGCAAGGATCTTACCAGGGCCGAATCATATCGGCCCATAAGCTTATTATCAACCTCATCAAAGCTTTTTGAGAAGTTGTTTATGACTAAGCGGTCACCAATTTTAAGTGTTAAAGGGTGCATTCAAGACCATCAATTTGGTTTCAGGAGCCAGCATGACACCATTGAGCAGACTCATAGATTGCTTCAAGTAGTGAGAAATGCATTTGAGGAAAGGAAATATTGTTCTGCCCTCTTTCTAGATGTTTCGCAAGCATTTGACGAAGTATGGCATAAGAGACTATTTCATAAGTTGATGACATATCTCCCAATCAATATGGTGAAGTTTCTGCAAAGTTACATTGAAGAGAGAAGGTTTACAGTAGCCGAAGGAGACTTCATCAGTGAACCCGCATCGATAGCTTCCGGTGTGCCGCAGAGGAGTATACTGGGTCCAGTTTTATATCTGCTTTATACTTGTGATATGCCTGTGAGCAGTAGCATCCATACTTCAACATTTGCCGATGATACCGCCTGCCTTAGTTCTCGCGAAGATCCCCGTATGGCACCTCAGGTTCTTCAGGAACATATTACGCATCTGGAATTGTGATTGAATTTATGGAGAATAAAAGTAAACGAGCAAAAGTGTGTCCACTAAACTTTTACTTAAAAAGGGAAACTTGCTCCCTTCGTATGAACGGGCACATTATTCCTCACCACTTGCACGCTAAATATCTTGGCATAATCCTTGATCGTAGGCTTACATGGAAACACCGCATTGACACAAAGCTAATCCAAATGAAAATCAAGTTATCTCAAATATACTGGCTAATTGGCAGGAACTCAACTCTTAGTCTGGACTGTAAACTTCTATTGTATAAGTCGATTCTGAAACCAATATGGTGCTATGGAATTCAACTATGGGGCACTGCTTCAGCTTTAAATGTGGAAAAAATTCAACGCCGACAGAACAAAATACTACGATTGATTACATTATTTCGCATGGTACATGCGAAATTTAATTATACATCGTGATTTGGATATTTCACTCGTGACTGCTGAAATTGCTCAATATGCAGGCAAATATTTAACTTAGCTCGAGTGCCACCCAAATCCCCTTGCGCGGAATATTTTGAATTTTAGAGGTCATATCCGATTAAAAAGGAGAGACAAAGAGGCATTGGTCAATAACCATCCTAATGGAAATGGAATCTCTTAAAAATAGTTTTTATTTTTTTTATATTTATTTTTGATTGTGACAATTTGTTAAGATATTATTTTATTGCTGTCACTAGAATTATGTCTGACACTGGTCGGGCCTAATGATTATACATTTAGATTTAAGATTTGAAAAATTGTTGATAATTCATATTATATATGAAGATACAATAAATAATTTATATATGAAAAAAAAATTTTTGGTTTAGAATAATAATAATTCTACCTGAAGCAGTTGGTTTTTGGTACCAATCTATAACTAATTCTTTATTTCTTCTTATTATCAAAGTCTCTAAATATGGAAGTTTAGCATCACATTCCCTTTCAGTTGTAAATTTTATTGAAGGGTCAAATTCATTTAATGTTTCTAACATTTCGTTAATGGCAGATTCAGTTATAATACAAAACAAATCATCTACATATTCTGTCATAATTTTTGGTTTAACATTTAATTTTTCAATAACATTATCTAACAATTTTTCCATAACAATATCTGCCACAATTGGAGAAGCTGGAGAGCCCATCGGAAGTCCTTTTTGCTGGATATATATATATCTTTTCATTATACTGAAAATATCAATTATCTTCTATACAAAACTTGAGAATACGAAAAAAAATAAACCTTTCTCATCTTTGTAAAATTTTCCGAAACATTCCATTTCTCTTCTATTGTGTTGATCGCCAAATCAACAGGATTACTTGGAAATAATGATACTACATCAAAAGAAATTAGCTTTTCATGATCCTGCACATGAAGGTTTTTAATTTTTCCTTTAAATTCAATTGAATCTTTTTTATTATACTTAGAACCCTCAGTGATCTTTTTCTTTTTCCGTGTAAATATGTAAACTAACATATTGAAAAAGATCACTGAGGGTTCTAAGTGCTTTATAATTAACTACTAAAAAAGATTTTAATTTCTGAATATTTTTATAATTAATTTATAACTCAATTTTTAATTAAATAATTTTCCTTTTAATCCCTTATTGATTTTAGAATACGCAGAAATTTTTCGAAATAAAACCACTCTTGAATTAATTAAATTAGAATAAAATCAAGATCAAGAAGTAGAAACAAAAAATCATGACAACAACAATTCTCCGGTTTCAAATGGCTTAAAAACAATCATCAACAAAAAATAACCAAAAACTATTAGCAATTTTGACAAAACAAACATATAACTTAAGTGTTTCTTTTGAAATCACACAATTAGAAACAAAAGCATAACTACAGAAAATAACATTAATTATCAGTTTAACGAGCACAAAATTCTTAAAATTCTGTCAAATTAGTTCTGCACATTCGCGAGCACACAACACAACACAACAACAACAACACACACACATGACATTATCACTTATTTAGACAATTAATCAAATTATCAAACATTAATGCCACAACAATATACTTAAAAATATTTTTTTCCAAATTATCTCTATGATCTTTTTAGTGAAGCGCCCAAAATTATGCTAAAAAATCTTTATTTAAAAAGCAGTAAGACTTGCCAGGTAAAATTGGTTTCAAATGAAAATATTAAAAAAAACATCAATAAAAGCATATAATACAATCTTTTTAATAACATAACATAATAATTACAGTTATTTGACGTTCTTATAATTTTATTAATGATTTAATTTATTAATTAAGTATTAGGTTTTAACTAATAGTGCTTAATTTATAAATTACTTTTAAAATAATTAATAATTTTCCGCTACACTTGAGTCTATTTGCTGATCCCTTTGAGCTATAATATTATATATACTATATAATATATATATAATATTATATATACTATATAATATTATATAATATAATATAATATAATAAATTATAATATAATAGAATTACTAAACCTATTGTTAATTAATAAAAAATTGTTACGTTAATTCCTTTTAATAATTTTTTTGTTATTTTGAGTCCTTTCATTGCCAAATAATAGCACAGTACTTTAGAATCTTAAATTAAGTTAAACGAGTTTTTACTTGCAATACACAAAAAATAAACACGTTGATAACTTTGTTGTGTTTACTTAGTGATAATTCAACTTGAATTGATTTTTTAGCGATTCTTGATTTCTATATTCTTGTATTCAACTTTGACATTTTCACATATTGTTGTTATTATTATTATTCAGTTTAGGCGCCTGCTTTGTTTTGTTTTTTTCTTTGTTGGTTGTTTTTGTTTTCTGCTGTTTATCTTATTTGTTAGAATTTCTTATAAGCATGTTGTTGTTGCCTTGTGCGAGTATTCGATATCTTAGAAAACTAAGCGGTTTGTAAAATGCACAATGGGTCGTTTTGTTTACCTTTTTACGGATAATTTTTTTTTCTTTTGAATCATCTACGCAACAATATTTTCTATTACGCTTCAGTTATTTTTAATAAGCGTTATATATAAATACAATACACAGTTCAAAGCAAATGCTGTATATATCTGATTTCATGAACATCAATTAATTGCGTTCTATTGTCAGTTGTGTTTATATAGTTCGTGTCTCCCTTCGTGTTATTGCGTTCGTCACTTTCTGTCTTTTTTGCCTGCATCTCTCCCTCCTGTCCCTTTTTACCTAATTTGTCGCTCCCTCTTTCATTCGTCTTTTTTCCTAACTAAATCCTTTTACGATCATGCTTGTTGTCCGTTTTTGTTTATGTGTGAACCCATTGGGTTTTTTCTATGTGACATAATAATCTGTAATTGTACGTTTATGATGTTCTCTATCGCTTTGGTCTTGTGCACCTGTGTAACGTTTTTGTACTGGTGTAGTGTTGTTTTCCTGTAAAAATGTTTCAACGGTTCAAATATTGTGTCCGAAGCAGTGTTTATTTGTTCATTTATAATTCGTCCGTCAAATGTTTTCTGTTTGTATATTTCCATGTTCCCCAATACACTTAGTCTCCTTCCTTTGTACTGTGTATGAAGCAGTTTAACAGTTGTCTTTATATGTCCTGGTGTACATTTGTTGTCAAATATATGGTCCGCAAAGTCCGATCCTGGAGTTGATTCTGGTTCTCGTAGTCTCCCGTTATAGTCTCCAATGTGTTCCCTAAATCTGGTTTTAATTTTTCGTCCTGTTTGTCCGATGTAGCCATAATGGCATGTACAAATTAATTTGTACACTCCTCGTCTGTCTAGTATATTTGTCTCGGTCGTTTTATTCCGTAGTATCCTGCCCAGGTTGTTTCCTGTTCTGAATGCGGTATTGATGTTGTGTTTTCCAAAGAATTTCGCCAGTTAATACGTTGATTTTCCCATATATGTTAATGTAGCCCATTTTTTCCTTTCATTCTCCTGTTCTTTGTTCGTTCTTTGTTTCTTGATGTTATCTACGAGGAGCTTTTTGTAAAAAAAAGATCTAAAAAAAGAAAAAAGATATTTATTATATATTGTTAATTTAATTTAAAAAGACCGTAAAAAAGAATAAGAGATATTTATTATTTTATAAATAATTTTTTTTTTATTTTCAGTTTCTTGGCACCTCCAGGAATAGACAAGTGTTCCAAATTTTTTTTTACTCATTTTCGTTGCCAATTCTTGAAGATGCCACCAAATGCTGTGGCGAAATATTAAAAATAAAAATATAGTCTATTGAAATTTTTATAAAAAGACCTTTTACTTAAAAAAATTAATTATAAAAAAAGTTGTTGCTGTTGTTTTCCGTCTTTCCTGACTATTTATTCGGTATGAGTGACGAGCGCTTTCGATGTGAAGACATCATTCGCAAAGCCATCTTCTAATCTGTAGTGGTGAGTCAGTGTTTGGGTTAAGTTAGTTCTGTTGTTAAGGTCGTATCTACCCATTCAGGTAGAATGTCCTCCACCTGGCACTTTATGCGGCGCTAATTTTCAATATTTCCATCTTTTATTATTATTATCTAGGTACGTATGTTCGGAGGGTATTTTCCGTTTGTTCCAGTGTATGAGTAGTTTTAGTGCTCTAAAAATTGTCCCTACAGTCGTGCTTACCTGTTCATTTATAATATCACTGTTAAAAGGATGTAGTATTGTCATACATTCATCTACTTGCCTTGGTGCGTGTCCGTGAATGTCAAGGTGTAATGTAACGTTGGAGTCTTCTCTTAATCGTTTGTATGAGTATATGTGTCCTGTAAATCTTGTTTTTAATGTTCGTCCTGTTTGTCTTATATAGGTATGTTTGCAGATACAAGAAAGTATACTAAGCTGAAACTAAATTTGTTAGTTGTTTCTGTCGATGCACTATATAGGTCAAATGGAAATTTTTCTGTGCGCAATTAATAACTACTACAACGACATAGTATTCAAATCAAAGCCTGTAAGAATTCCATAAGTAAGTTTAACCCTATTTTAAAAAAATGGAATTTAACCCATTAACTACCAATAATTAACCCTTTTTCAACCATTACAAAAGCATGTATTCAAAAACATAGTATTTAAACTAAAGCCTGTAGCAATACCATAAGTAACTATAACATAACGACTGTTAATTATGTAATAAGTAAATGGAAGATCTTGGGGGGAACAAAAAAGGTGAGTGCAATATTTCTGGATTTTAAACGAGCTTTTGAAGCAATTGATAGACAAATAATGATGAAAAAATTTTTTTTTGAATGGAATACAAGGGACAGAACTAAAGTGGTTAGAGGCGTATTTGAAAAATAGAACGCAAATAACAAAATTTAATAATGTGCTATCAAATGAGATAGAAAATGATTTTGGTGTAACTCAAGGATCAATATTAGGAGCTCTTTTATTTATTATTTACATTAATGATATACCAAAGGTGGTGGATAGAAGTGAAATGGTGCTATATGCAGATGACACTTTAATTTACACGGAAGAATTTGATGATAAAGAATGCAGAGAGAATATGAAACACGATATCGATAAAATTGACAAATGGTTGAAAATGAACAAATTAAAACTAAACAAAAACAAAACAAAAATAATGGAAATAAATATGAGTACTGAAGCAATATTTAAAATAAATGACAAAATGATAGAAAAGGTGGAACAAATAAAATATCTAGGTTTTGTAATAGATAAAAAGTTAAAGTTTAAGGAACACATAGACTATACATGCAAAAAAATTGGCAAAAAAATAGGATTTTTTAAAAGGATAAGGAATAAAATATCTGAAACAACTGCAACTAATATTTATAACACGATAATAAAACCTCATTTTGAATATGGATCGACGATAATTTATACATGCTGCAATAAAAATCAGGTAGAAAGAATGCAAAAACTCCAAAACAGAGCAATGAGGGTTATACTTAAATGCAATCGATTTACAAATATAAACGAAATGCTTAGGAAACTAGAATGGATAAACATTAAACAGCAACAGGAATTTAACACCTTAATCCTTATTAGGAAAATGAAAGTAGGTGATGCCCCAGAATACCTATGCGACCAAATAAAATATGTTAGAGATGTACAGCCGTATGCATCAAGGAAAAGTGAAGACTTTCGAATCCAAAGAGTACCGACAAGACATATGCAGAAATCCCTTTATTATAAAGGATGAAAACTATACAATGCATTGCCGTATAATATGAAAGTGGAGGGAAATTATAATGTATTTAGGAAAAAATGTGCGAATTTTGTAAGATATAATTTATTTATATAGAGCCTTTAAAAATGTAATCGAATTTATATATATATTCTTTGTAAAATTAAAAAGTATTTTTAATAATAATAAAAAAAAAATTATTTAAAAAAAAGAAATTTAGCCCATTAATGACCAACAATTAACCCTTTTTCAATCATTAAAACAAACATAATACATTGAATTGATTTTTTTATTATATTATAACATTTAGAAATTGCTTAAATCTGATTCATTTTGTAAATTTAAATCAAAAAAAAGTTTCTTCACTCTCATTAATATCATTAATTTCTTCGTCTTGGCTACTCAATAACTTCAAGTGGAAGTGAAGAGCGTTGACGCTTTTGTAAGTGTCAGATTAATAATGCTGTGGAAATTAATGGATCTGAAGTATCAGACCGCTCTATTAAATACATCTAACAGGTTATTGGGTACGGCTGTTTTTGCGGGCGTGATTTTAATTTAATTTAATTTATTATAGTGTGAATAAATATCGCTGTTTCTTGATTTGCTTTCGTGGCGTTTTGCATTATATTGTACTTTTAAAAAATTGTATTCAAGAAAGAAAGCTAAAGCCTCATCCGCAGAAAGTGGAATTGGTTTTCGCATTTTTGATGGCCTTGTCGGACTTTTTTTTATATTTTAATCAATTTCATTGGAAATAGTATTAAGTTTGATTTTGTCAACAACGTGTTTGAAAACTGCATCAAACTTGTCTTTCTTATTACAAATTTTTTCGCCATATTTCAAACAGGTCGTGTTTTTTTTCATACAGAGGTTACCTGCAAGAAAAGGTATAACTTAGAAAGCGCAAATAATCGCAATTTGTCACAAAACAAATTAACTAATTACATTATATTTAATCGACTGTTTCAATTTGAAAGAGGTCATATGGAGTCAAAATTTTTAATCGCTTACGGAATGTAAAAAATAAAAAAAGCCTAAACCCTTTTAAGGTGATGTTGTCTAATGAGTTTTTTTCAAGTATATCGACATAAATATGAAGCAGTTATAATTAAAAACAGTAGTATTTACCTGTCTCTTTACTTTCTATTTAAATTAATATTGTTATAATAAACAAAAATCGAGAAAAACAAACTTAAAGTTGACCTTGCACTACTTAACAATCTAACACATTTTTAGAAAAAATTGTATTGATTGACTTTAACGCACAAATGTGTAACGGTGCTTTTTTTAACGCAAAAAAAATATCACACGTCTTTGTTTTAAAGCATTTTCAATTAAAAACGACAACAACAATAGTAAAATGTCACTTTGATTTACATCAATTTAGCACAGACAAAGCTGTGATTTGACCTATAGTGCGATGTCCTGAGATTATGTCTCAGAGTATTGCTGGCTTTTAATACAGTGAGTGAGTCTTCATATCAAAAGCGCTCGCTGTTCATACCAAACAAATAGCCAGCAAAGACGGCAAAGAATGACAGCAGCATTTCATTTACTGGTGGAACAAATCCAAACAAGTAAATAAAAAAAATGTTTTTTTTTATTAAAGTGTTGTTTAATATAACCATACTTCGTTTCTCGCAACCATAATAAACTTTTACAGATAATATGACATTAATCTTGTAGCCACCCCGCAATCATAGTATCTTATTGCTTATGATTTTTTTATGCCGAATGTAAAAACAAAATTACCCTCGTATATAATCAAAAACAGTTCAACTTATGAATACAGCAATGACATCAAAAATATTTTTAATATTGTTTTTATAAAACATTAACGAAACATAAAGTGGGCTTCATTACCCTAATGATACACCACTGCTTTCATCCCGCATTTATTTTTCTAAGCGCAGCTAATCGATGACGAATTTAAAGTTTCTTTATAGTTTCAACACAATGAAATCTTTTACTTTTGATTACAATGTTTAATTTACATTTTATATTTTTAATACTTGAAAATGTTGATGCCAATTTTTTGAAAATTATTTTTTGACACTGCATTTAAATTAATACCTCATGCATTAAATAACTTTTACAAGAACAAACAAAACAAATGAATTTTTAGCAAACAAAAAAAATATTTATTTAATAAATACAAACTACACAAAACTATTAGTTGTCGTCTATTTTTCATATGTACAATAAATTGAAAGTGAAATTATTATTAAAAAATTTTTTTTATTAAAAAAAAATTATCTATTCATAAATTTCGCTTTTAACAAAAAAAAACAAAAATTTTTTGGCTGTTTTTAAATATTAATTTTCTAGCTGTTGGTTTTGATGATATTCTTAATTTTTAATTTTTGTTTGTGTTTTAGGCTTAAAAAGAATTTTAACCAGAGCATGTAATAAATAATATTTTTAATTAGACGTAAAGATTTTCCTCCATTCAAAAAAGAGCATATTTTAAAAGTGTGAAATGAATTTAAATAAAAAATTTATCTTGTCACACATTTTGGATTTTGTTTTCCCAGGGGTTTTTTCTATAAATTTCATTTCAATTTTAATTTGTTATTTTTAAATCATTTTATTGGTTTTATTAGCAACACTAATATAAACAGTTATTTTTTTATTCGAAGTGTCAATAGATCAAAATTAAATATCTAATGATAAAACAAATAATTTGTTGTTTAATTGCCTGTTTTCATAACTGTGCGTGTGTGTGTTTTTTATCTACAAAAAAGTTCGAAGTTCAACCCCTATCACATACATACATATTTAATTCAGTCTGATCGAACTCTGCCACATAAATGTCTTAGATACACTCTTGTTTCATCATTTTTAATTGTTCCTATGTAACTGGTGTCTCAAAATTAACGGAAGATTTGAATTAATAATTGTTTTTATTGTTCAAAGTTAAAATTGAAATATTTTTCAATCACCAGTACAGCAAAATTATCTGGAGTAATGAGGCTTATTTCCATTTTAATTACATTATTAATCCTCCATATTGTTATGGATGCGTCTTGCTTAAGTTTTAAAAGCAAATAATTAAGTAATAAAGTAAACAACTGGATATGCTGTTTACTAACTGCGTGGCTTGCTACGAACACTTATACACGCAAGACAACAACAGCTTTGTAGTTACAAACTGCCTAGAAATTTTATACACGCAAAACAACAATAATTAGTTATGCTGTTCACTAACTGCGTAGTTTTCTAAAAAAACTTATGTACACAAGACAACAATAACTATCTTAAATTACATTCCAAAAAGAAACTTTATCAGCATAAAAACAAACACAAAAATACACACAGATCTACAGGCGCCTATACATTGAATGAATAACAGGACAACAACAAAATGTGATACAAAGGGAACAGAAGATTCTTAATTTGTCTAGACTTCTAGTGGACAAATATAAAAGGCAGCATCTGAGTGGATAGTTAATGAGCTGAAAAATAAACCTCGTGAAGTAAAGACGTGCATCGTAAGTAAATTGTTCTCTAGTGTCAACTTTGTGTGTAGTTAAATTAAATAAACTTGTAATTAATTTCAAAACTCTAAAATTTTGTGTTATTTATTTTGCAACAAAGAACTCACAACAAAACATTTATAAAATGTATAGACGTAACAATATCTTTCTTTCAATTTCATACGAAATGCCAACCGCCAACTGGTACAACTCAGCTTGAATTAAAATTTGATACTTAACTTATATACTTCTTACACTATACACTTCTATCTTGAATAATATGTCTAGTCAAACATGGTATAATGAATTGTCTGCAGGAAAGGAAAGAAATGAGTAACTTTACTACAAGAAAGAGAAATAAAATTACATCCAATATTGGTCGGGACTTGCAATAAAGAACTCACAACAAAACGATTATAAAAGGTATAAATGTAACAATATTATCGCTCGTGGATTATTTTTTTCGAAATTGGGACTGATCGAGCAGCATTAGCATATTAAAATATCACGGCATCACAAAACATTTTTTTTTGTCACAACTCAATAATAAAGGGTGGGAAAATTTGCGGCCAAAAAGCCAATTGGCATGAAACACCCACGCTCTTTGATAATTTCAGAAATATCAGAAATAATAATGGACTATGATGTTAGGCAAACTTTGATACCTAACCCGTCGGAAGACATCCACTATGTTCATATTTCACAACAAAGCTCATCTATCTCGTGAATAAAGCACCGAATATAACTTTTTAGAGCTTTAGTTGTTTGTGGGTTGCTAACGCAAACCCAATCTGATAAATATCCCCAAAGAAAATAATCCAGTGGCTGTAAATTGCATGCACGAGATGTGTGACAAGATTAAAGTCTGTATCTAACTGTGTATGCCATAACTCGATGGTGGATCAAACCACTAGACAGCCGAGAACATAATTCTATACAACAGGTCATTCCTAGTTGCATTTTCGGAAGTTTCGAAGCAGGTCCGCCAACCTCCACTCCTTGCTGAGTAGTTGGAGACTATCCAACTCCTGGTCCAGAACACATGACAAGCGTGCTCACTGGATCCGGATCATTCACGCTTTGTTCTAAATAGAGGCGAGATGATCCTGGCACTTTAATCATTTTATGAGGGCCGCGAAACCCCAACAACCACGATGCTCCCGATGGGCCAACCTCAATAATCAGTCAGAGAACAGTTAAAAGACTAAAAAGCCACAAAGCTTACTGATTCCCGTGCAAATAACGTGGAGTTTGCAATAGGCTCCCTGTTGGATTTTGAGGGGACTGGGCTCGCTTTTACCTCCGGTGGCACATGTAATGACGGTGAGATTTCGTCAAGACATATAAATGTGCCTCCGGGGGGATATGCACAAGATGGCCGATTGACATCATGAAATAAAGATATTTTACAACGGAAGAAACTTTATCGTATAAAAACTGCATGGCTGTGTGGCTTCTGACGCTTCTTGCTGAAACCGAAGGGCACTGATGTTTAAACATTAGCCAATTATGGCCATAAAAAATTGGTTATCATGGTTTGGTAACCCAGATTATTTACGGTGACGATATTTTCTTGTCAATTTTTAATAAAAATACGAGCCATTGAAGCCGCCTGAACACAAATCGCACCGTACGTCCGTTTTCTTTGGAGGACTGTTTATGGATTTTGTGAGCCTCACATGTGACAATTTTGTTTATTTACAACACCGCCTAGTGCAAAATGAGCCTTATTACCAAAGACCATTTTGTGGAAAAATGGGGTTTTTCAAATAGCCAATTCGCAAAAGTTCGACGTAAAGAATGGTTAATCGGCTAGAATTCTTGAACGAGTTGAACTCTATAAGCATGAAGATGAAAATCTTTATGTTTTACAAAGTGCCAGGCTCATTCTGAATACTTTAGTGTACAGTGGCTATGGATGCATCACTGTGGCCACTATGAGCATATTGTTTTGGCCTATTGGCAGAAACAAATCGGGAGCCTCAAATTTAGCGATTAACGAGGAATAGAGCTAAAATTTTAGAAAAATTCTCGCCATTAAAATTCTTTGCTCAAGAGTGTAACATGTCATAGCTCAATTTTTGACATTTAATCATTTGACAGACAATTTACTTCCTAACCTTAAATTGACCAAGTCATTATAAATGTGACGATGGCACCCGACTTTTAATTTACTATTTAAAATTTATTTTATTAATAACCTTTATTATAATTTTTTATAATTATAGTTTACTGACCTCTTATATTATTTTATACTTAATTTTTTAAGCACAATGGTCCAAATATACAAATTTTAAAAAATTTTATTTATATTTACAATATTTTGCCATACCGTTGGATGGGAATTTCAGGGACAGGCATTGAAAATTTATAGCAATTTCTTTTGTTTACATAACAAATAAATTAAATAATTTTTGTCAAAAACCAAAATAATAAAAAAATTTGTTTTTTATACATTTTTTTTTTTTTTTAATTTTTTGATTATTTAAAATATTTTTGTTAAAAATTTTTTAATTTATCTATTAATATTAAAACAAAAAAACTATAAAAACTGTTACATACCCTTATTTTTTCTTCCTCAAAATGCCACCCAATAGTGTGGTGAAATATTAAAAATAAAAATTTAGAAAAATTGTATATAAAGACCTTGTGATTAAAAAATATAATTACAAAATAATTCTATATATATATATATATCATTTATTTAATAATTATAGTTATTTGCTCTTTTGAATATTTTATTATTAGTTTATTATTAAGCACTAGGTCTTTTTTTATATAAAAAATTTTTTTCTTTATTTTTTATTATTTTTCAAAAATCAAAACTAATAAAAAAAATAAGGTTTAAAATTTTTTAAAACATATTATTATTATTAAAAAATATACAATTTTTTTTGATGCATTGTAAATATTTGCTTACAGTGTAAAGCACACATTTAAGCATACAGATATTTTGCTGTAACTGTCTGTATCCTAATTTATTATTTTGTTATGTATTGTTAATATTTCCTCACTTTTTCATAATATTTAAATTAGATGCCTTAATTTAATATTTATTAATTTTTCAAATGGCGACCTAAACTCGCCTAAATTACAAATAAACAAATAAAATTTAATATTAAATAAAAATCGTCCTCAATAAAAGTCAACAAAAATCAGTAAATTATTTAAACTAAATAATAAAATAATAAATAACATACAAATGTAAAAACATATTTATAAAAATGTTAAGTTTTATTATTACAATAACAGACCTTGAAGTGAAACAAAATTTTTGAAAAACATTTCCGATCAACAAATAATTTAATTTTTTAAATGGCAATAAATTTTTTAATGATTAAAATAATATTTTATATATAATCTGCTTAATTTGTTTACTAAACAAAGAGAAAATGCCATTAAGTTTTACTTTGTTTATATTTTGTTAAACAATTTTCGCATTAAGGATTTTTATGACAAATATTTAACAAAAGCAATAAATCGCTCACAGATATTATATTCCAAATTTGTTTTTAAATCCAATTTTTAATTTTAAATAATTAATCAATTGTATGCTTTATTAATTTCAAATTTAATTAAATTTTTAATTGCCTGAACTAAAAATTAAATTGAAAAATTAATTCCATATAATAAATTAAAAAGACCACAACAATTTTCTAATTAATTATGTAATTAAATTAATTAAAAATTTATTTAATATGGAATCACAAAAATAAATAAAACTTTTGAAAGGCGTGAAACTATTTTTTCTGTATAATTTTATTTTTTATTTTTAAAACCTGCATTCCCTTTCCTAACATTCCAGTTGTGAGCAGAAATGTAAGCTAAAACTATATGTAAGTGTTGTGTTAACATATATCACAGGGTGCTATTTATGCAGTTTTCTGGTAATAATTGTTTCTATCAAAGGCTTGTTTATTTTAAGATATCATGTTTCTTGACTCACCCGTTTCCAATTATCTACAAGATACATTTTATTTAGATTTTATCCACTTTTTCCATAAGCTATTTTAATAACCAAATAGCAAAATAACAGAAAATCATATAAATAATAATATGTATATTGTTTTCATTTTGTATAATTAAGAATTTTTATTAGTTCGGAGAAGTCTGCCTATTTTAAACATAGAAAATTATAACGATAAAACTGATACAGACATGTTAGTAACTACAAGACATGATGCCATCCAAAAATTATAACAGTTGATACAAATTTATTAAATTTTAATTCAAAATGGGTTGAAATGTTTAACGCAGCCCAAATAAATTACCTGGATGTTTTCATGCAGATGTAGAACATGAAGTTGGTAATACTTTATAACTGGCGGCTATTTTGTCAGCTGTCAAGTGATTTATGTTTAGTTTGGGATTTCAACATGAATAGACTGGCGCCTGAACAACGCTGCCAAAATGTGCAAATTGAGTCCAGGGTTCATTACAAAATTGTTGTTGATCTCGATTGTCACAAGCGAGTTTTGTTGAATAGTAACGCAAATAAATATATTTAAACTATAAAAATATTTTTTTTTAATTCTATTTTTATTAAATCCATTGTTGAAAGAACAAATAACAAGAATATTTTTGTTTTAAAGACTTTGTTCTTAAATAAGTTAGAACAGAAAAGAATTATTAAATTCTTTATATTTGTTCCGCCATACTGTTGTCGTTTCCTTTGGTGTAAATCGTCAATGCTGGCTCTATTTGTCCGGTATGATCGGCGAACGCTTTTAATGTGGTAACATTATTATCAAGCCGATAAAGGCGAACCCGTGCAACCTGCACCAGAAGCAATTGATTTATTTAAAGAGAGCAACCAGTAAAAAACGACTAGTATATTCAACCAGCAACGAGGCATAATCCTCCATCATGACAAGGCTCCCCTACATGATACAATACTGGTCAAAAACTATTTCAAAAATAGTAGATGGGAAAATTTGTCTCTCTCACATTATAGTCCAGATAATGACCCTTCTGGCTGGCATTTTGTAACGACACATTTACGCTGGTTGCTAGGATAGCGACAGCGGAGGCCAGGGTCGTTGCAATTTTTTAATTTTCTCTTTATTACCTACCTTCTTGGTTTGTGGAAGGAATGACACTCAAAGCTTTATAAACGTTATAAAACTTATCACCGAATTTATTTAGCTAACTCTTACAAGGTAGATAGTTGTTTATGGACGGTCGGGAATCGTAGTCGAAGAACGGGGAGTCAACTCGCTGAGGCAGTGGCCAGTGGTAGGAGCATCAACAGTGGCAGTGGTGGCAGCGGCACAGACGGAAACGGTAAAGACGACTGCGGCAGTAGTGGCGGGAGCAGTAGAGGCGGCAATGGCACTGGCGGCAGGACCTGGTAGTGGTACTGGCGGCAGTGGCACAGGCGGCAGCGGTAGAGGCGGCAACGGCACTGGCGGTAGAACGTGGTATTGGTACTGGCGGCAGTGGTACAGGCGGCAACGGCACTGGCAGCAGGACCTGGTAGTGGTACTGGCGGCAGTGGTACAGGCGGCAGGATCTGGTAGTGGTACTGGCGGCAGTGGTACAGACGGCAGCGGTAGCGGCGGCAACGGCACTGGCGGCAGTGTACAGGCGGCAGCGGTAGAGGCGGCAACGGCACTGGCGGCAGGACCTGGTAGTGGTACTGGCGGCAGCAGTACAGGCGGCAGTGGTAGAGGCGGCAACAGCACTGGCGGCAGGACCTGGTAGTGGTACCGGCGGCAGTGGTACAGGCGGCAGTGGTAGAAGCGGCAACGACACTGGCGGCAGGACCTGGTAGTGGTACTGGCGGCAGTGGTACAGGCGGCAGTGATAGAGGCGGCAACGGTACTGGCGGCAGGACCTGTTAGTAGTACTGGCGGCAGTGGTACAGGCGGCAGCGGTAGAGGCGGCAACGGTTCTGGCGGCAGGACCTGGTAGTGGTACTGGCGGCAGTGGTACAGGCGGCAGTGGTAGAGGCGGCAACGGCTCTGGCAGCAGGACCTGGTAGTGGTACTGGCGGCAGTGGTACATGCGGCAACGGTACTGGCGGCAGGACCTGGTAGTAGTACTAGCAGCAGTGGTACAGGCGGCAGCGGTAGCGGTAGCGGCGGCAGCGGTAAACAAAGCACTGCACTTCGCAGCAGCGATCGCGAAAATTCTTGGCCGATTTGAATAATACTGAGGGAATATAAAATTCCGCAACAGCATCAGTCGCACGGTCAATCCAATCCCCGGTAGAAGAAACTCTTCCACCAATTGCAGCTGCACTGTCGATAAGAGATTATTACGGAATATAAAATTCCTCCTAAAGATCTCTTACCGGCAGGCGGGCTGCCTGCGGGCAAGAAATTTGTGCGGAATATAAAATTCCTCCAAAAGGCTTCTTACCTACAGGCGATCTACTTGCTATCTGCTGATAAGAAGTTATTGCGGAGTATAAAACTCCTCCAAAAGACTTCTTATCTGCAGGCGATCTTCTTGCCAGTTCATCGCGTTTCATAAAATGTTCCGCCTTATATACTTGTACGTGGATACACACATTCACACACACACATTTTATCCATCATAGTTGCATGACAACTTTTAGCGGTGAGTTTTGATCTGTACAACAGCTGACTGCATTGATGATCTTCTTGTTGCTGACTCACAGGTGGCGCTCTGACGTTCCCGACCGTTAATTTATATCTTATAAATATAATGTAATATAATAATTATAATATAATTCGAAAATCTTAAATTAAAGAATGAATTCAACAATGTTTAATAATAATAATAAAAATAATAACAATAAGTAATAATAATAATAATAATTCATTTTAAAATTAAGAAAAGTATTAATAAAGTGGTGATCTTGTGTGGGTAAAAAGATGGTACGACTTTCACCTTTACAATTTCTTTCACTGCATGCAGCACGCTTTTGCTTATATACGCTTCACTTGATAACAGGGTATCATTCTTTACCTCATAACGGAACAGTTCTTTTGGCGCAAAAACCAAATGCTACTAGAAAGGTGAAAAAGACAGTGGCTTACGATGGACAATATTTTGAACAATGTATAAAGTTATTTTGTTATTATAATAAAGCATTTTTTAAGCACAAAAATCGACATTACTTATTTGTATACCTGTTATTGAAAAAAAATAACTTTTTTATGAAAATCAAATAAAAATTAAACAGTTATTTAAAAAAAAACTCTGCTTAATGTTAAATAAAAAAAATTCAAATTATAATTTTCTTTAAGGAGCAAAGTACTTTATTCTGGCGGTTTAATTAGTCTCTTTCAACAAAGTCTACAGATGGTAGAGAATTTATTTGAAATACAACTCTACAACACTTTCGACTTCTGCTCTAGCAGAATTGCCGCATATAAATAACAAGGGTTTATTTATCTGGGTTTCATTAATAATTTATTCCCACACTTTCCAATATTCAGTTATCACAGGTTCTCTAAAATTAAAATTGTGTGTAGAAATAACAATTTCTCTTAAAGTTAGCGAATGTAGATCTTCATCAAGTTGCAGTAACTCGATAAAATGCTTTTTGCAAGAAATTATTTGACTGCAATTGGAAAATTCATGATTTGTAGAAAGGATCAAACATTTTAGACAAATAATGTTTTATTAGTTTTCTAACTCATCTAATATTGTTACAAAGATGCTTTGCTTAAGTTTTTAGAGAAAATAATTATCAGTAAAAAAGTAAACGAAATGACCTATTGTACCTTTTAACTGCATAGTTTTCTAAGAAATCTTATGTACACAAGCCAATAACAATATGCTTGTGAAAAGTTCCACGAAATAACTTAAACAGCAGATAGCAAAATCACAAAACAAAAAAAAACAAACAACCAATATGGGGTGATGTTAAAGTATATGAGAGAACCGTTTATGAAAGATTCCACGAAAAAAATTAAACAACAGAAATCAAAAACAACTAACACAGAACAAAAAAAGAAAACAACCCAGCAGGCGCCTATACTGAATGATAATAACAATATGGGGTGATGTGTATGAAAAAACCGCTATTGGGCCATAGAGTTGAATTCAAGTTGAAACCTCATTGAGTGAAGACATAAAGCTTTAAGGCCTTAAGATGGTAAAGTTACCATTATGTATTTTTGTACGTATTAAAGTGAATGATTGGGTAAATTAATTTAAAAATCCTAAAGTGTTATGTTATTCATAAGTTTACGGTTTTATGGCTTTATAGTTTTGTAAGAAACTTCCACAATTATGGAGTGTGAACAACCAGGTCACTAGTATACTAGCTTATCAGTCTTGGGGTTGTGGGTTCGATTCCCAACAAAGACCTTGGTTTTTTTTACAAATAAAAATTGACTGTCGGTGGGGCTGCTCAGTGATGAAGGCATGGTCCCTGGTCGCTGTGATATTATACGATAAAATGGGCCTTCTAGAAATGCAAGCTGCCCCGGTAGGCTAGTAGGTAGCCTAACAATCTAGGGGTGGTTGTTTTCACTACAAAAAAAATAAGAGCTTGAAGGCTATGTAACACTGGGGATTTCGCGGAAAAAAGTCAAATTGTCAACATACTCTTCATGCAATATTCAGTGATATTTTGAAATTTTAGACTAAATGGTACAATCAAATCAAAAAGAATTACTCCGATCTGACTGCTAGTTTTTTTTTATAGCCGTCTCAGTACTCAGTACAGTTTTACCGAACCAACTTAATTTAAACCTAAGAAATTCAAAACGAATATTATTTTATTATGTGAGCTAATGTTTTTGTTTCTACTTTTTATTTTATTTTTTTTTATTATTATTTTTTTTTTATTTTTTATTGAAAAAGTTAACTCTGCAGAGACTTATTTTTTTTTTTGTTTATTTTAATGAACATATAACAAAAATCCCTTTTTTCTACAAATATTTGGACCTGCAATTTTAGCAATGCTTTCATATAGTTGAAAATCACTACTAATACATTGTCTCATATCTGTTTTTGTATTATTTAATTAATTTCAAGTGCCACCAGGTGCAATGCAGGTTGATACTGTTAAGCAAGGCTGTGGTCCGACAAATTCAGGAAATATGTCACGAAGATTCTTTGCTAGGATTAGCAAAATTACTGGTCTAGATGAAAACATGATCAAGAAGTTTTCAATAATTCTCGAAGCTATAACAATCAGCGAGGTAGTAAATCCCAAAAAATTTGGTGATTTTTGTTTGGAGACGGCAAAAGAGTTTGTTGCACTGTACGAGTGGTACAATATGCCACCTACACTTCACAAAATTCTGATTCATGGAAAAAATATAATTGAAAAGTGTATTTTTCCTGCAGGCTTACTATCCGAAGAGGTTCAGGAAAGTCGCAACACCCCAGACACTCCAGAAAATGCAGTCGAATTTGCCACAAACGAAGATACTATGCACCGAATGATGGTAACATCAGATCCCATGATCTCACATTTGACGCCTTCATTTAGCCAAAAAAAAAAAGCATTGCAGTATAAGTGACGAAGTTAAGGCTCTTTTAGAATAATAAATTAAAAATATATTTGAACTAAATAATTAAAAATTAAAAAAATAATTTGATTTTCAGAAGCTTGAATGCGGCAATTTGACTTGTTGCTATACTCTGGCAAGTGAAAGTGGGCTTCGTCTGAAAAAAAAGTTTTTTCTGAAAAACCACGGAATCTACGGTGATTGAATCATCGGTCGGTTTCAATACCTACACCAGTTGAACCTTATAAAGCTTCAAAGTCAAACCTTACGCAAAATTTGCCAAGTGTTGGTTTTGGATAAACCCAATTATTGAGAATTTCGAGAAATTGACAAGTTTGGATCTACTTCAACACTGTGGCTCATGGCTGCCATGTTTTCAGTTGAGCCATTCGGTCGAACATGCTTCGCTATTCACACATTTTGTATCGAGCTAGTCGATTCAAATTTGACGATCAAATTCTTAATAAATATAACGAAAACATTACAAATTTTACGACATGTAACTTTAACAGAACCACAATTTTCATAGTGGATTTTCGTGCGAAATTGAATTCAATGTAACAATTAAAAATGCATCTACTAGGAATACGTCAAAAAACTAAATATCAAAATTGTTATGTAGTTGGTGTTGCTACAATTGAAAAACAAACTTCTTATTGAAAAACTAATCTTTATAGCACAAGAGGTTTATATAAAACTTTAATAAATATTTTCAATATTTTGCCACATCATTGAGTGGTATCTTCAGGAACAGCAATAACAAATGTAGAAACAATTTAAAGAAAAATAATTATAAAATAATAGAAAAGGTCAATAAACTACAATTATAATTAAAAATATTTTAAAACGATAAGAATTAATAATTATAGTTAACACACTTTTTTATATTTATAAAAAAAATATTATTTGCCATATAATATAAAACAAAATTAATTAATTTTTAATTTTTTTGTTGGTTATGGCTTTTTACATTGCAGGTAATGATCTACATTTCTCTAACTTTCTTTATTTTGATTACTTTTGTGTATTACTACATTAATAAAACTAAATTTGTGATGAAATCACTACATTTGTTGACAAATATGATTTCTTCCTCACCTCCACATAAAATTCCCAGTGTGCGTCTTTGTTGTATTGAAGCAAATGTGACTATATTAGTAACTAGCATGTAGATGCAGAATATTCTTTCTATTCACTATAACTTGAAAGTGATCAAACCTATTGAAATATCTAAAATCCAAAAGGATCCACCACAAAATTGACTTTAAAAAAATTTAAAATAATTAATTATATTTTTATTCATTTATTTATTTATTTATTTATTATTTGTTTCATGAAATAACAAATACACACAGAATAAGATTTTTGTCAAAGAATACAAATAATCAGTAAGATTTCGCTGAAATTCTTTGAACCTCACTTTGCTTAAATATAAACCAAAATTGATTGACGGATCGTTGCAATAGAATTTACATAATCAATATGTACTTTGTTGTAACCATGTTATCTTAGATCAGTGATGGGCGAACTTTTTGGGTGGCGGGCCATTAAATTAAAAAAAAAAAACATAGAGGGTCATTCATTAAAAAATTATGGGGTTGCTGTTCAATTAAAAGTTCGGTTTAAGCTAAATATTTATTAGTTATATTTCGTAATATTTTGAAACAACATAAAAATTATATAAGATACGGTTTATTATGATTTTAAGGTTTTCCAGATGTATGGGAAGCATGGATCTGTTTCCGACTTGACATAATTTTCTCAAAATCTGGTTCCAGCTGGGAGGATGCGACTTTTAATAAATTGAATAGACTCTCGTCTGACAATCGGTTTCCTATTGAATTTTTTCTGCATTTCATTACTGAAAAGGCCTGTTCACATAAATATGAGGAAGCAAACATTGCCATAATTTTCTGCGCATGATTAGTTAGCTTTGGAAATTCATCTTTTGGTAAGGATTTATGGAAATTAAGCTTATCTGTATTTAAAAATAGCTGTTTTAAATTATTATTACATTGCAATTCCATAATTTTCAATTGTAGATCAGATGGAACATTCTCAGGATTAACATTAAAAGGCATTGAAAAAATATCTAAACATGGTTGGATTTTTTTAAAGTCAGCAAGTCTGGCCTCAAATTCTGAATACAGTTTTAATAAAGATTGTGAAAAGACTTTTAACTTCTCTTCACTCACAGGCCTCAAAGTATTAAGTCTTTGAAAATGAGTCAAATCATTTTTTCCCAAACATTTAGAAAATATAAACAATTGAGTTTTAAAAGACCTCAAACTGCCCCAAGTTTTATCTATAAATTGATTTCTTCCCTGTAACTGCTTGTTCAGTTTATTATAGTGCTCGAGTAAATCCGTGAAAAAAGCAAACTCGATGCACCAATTCTTATCCTCCAATATTTCCCACTCATCCCAAATTTCAGTTTTGGTTTTTAGAAAAACTTTAGTTTCTTCGAGAAGACGCCAAACTCTCGAGAAGGCATGCCCACAACTCAGCCACCTGATATTTGTGCAATAAAGTACATCTGAAAATTCTGCATCAATTTCCAAAAAAAACTCTTGAAATTGTCGATGTAACAAACCACGGGCTCGAATGGTATTAATTAATTTTAAAATAATACTAAGTACGTGATTAATATCCAAGGCAGGCTTGCAAAGAACATCTTGATGGATTATACAATGTAAAAAAGTTGTTTCGCTTTCAGGATTCTGACTTTTATAAACTCCCGTACTTTTTCTCACAATGTTAGATGCTCCATCAGTTATTAAATTAATTAATTTGGAAATTGGGGCATTAGGAGATTCCATCCCCTCTCTAAATTCATCATAAGTTAAATTTCCTGTCGTCTTTCCTTCCAAACAAGCAAGTTCTTCGGTTATTACAAAGTTTTCATCGACTCCTCTGATAAAAATTAGAAGTTGGGCTATATCACTCCTGTCAACACTCTCGTCCATAATGACTGAAAAATACTTAAATTTTTTAAGACGTCCATCGAGTTAATTGGTTAAATTAGAAGAAATCGCTTCAATTCTTTTTGTGACCGTTCTACGTGACAGCCCTATAGATTCGAAATCTTTTACCTTTTCTGAGCACAATACTTTTCTAATGCTAATTAACACATCCTTAATAAATTTTCCTTCAGAAAACGGTTTGTTACTTTTTGCTATTTTATAGGCCACAATGTGGCCAACTAACGTGGAGGATCGCTGGACACTTTGATTTTTAAAAAACATTTGCTGACTAGATATTTTTCTTTTCGATTTCTCTGAATAAACTTTCTTGTCTTCATCTGTCATTTTATAGTATTTCGACCCAAGATATTTTGAATTGAAGTGCCTAGCGAGATTATAATCTTTTAGTATAGCTACCGGTTCTTGTCAGATAAGACAAATAGGTTTTTGGTTATATTCCATAAAGAAGTACTTCCATGTCCACTCTTCGATTGATATTTATGGGGGTATTTACAATACACTTTATTATTTTAATTACACAAATAAAACTGTACGTTGGCAACTTTAAAATTTTACTTCACAATTTATTTTTTACGTCACGAGATTTACACTTTTACTGATTGCTGATTAATCCTGATTAATGATTATATTTGTTGCCCATGTTGTCTCGAATATTCAAGAATCTTCTAGATTTCACATATAATAGTTGTTGTTATGTTATACGTTCAGTTTTCTATATTAGTTGTTAGTGTTTTATGATGTTTATGTTTCTTCTTGGAATATTGCCTCAGAAAGTTGTTGTTCTCTTGTGCGTACAATATTTCCGAGAAAACTACGCAGTTTGGATACAATACAATATAAAAACATGGAAATTTTTTGTTAAATTTTCAATTTATATCTTTTTTAAAACATAATGTAAATTTATTTTTTGGGCATAATTTTTTAATAGGTGATTAATTTTTTTTGAAAAACGCTCGGCGGGCCGGATTGAATCCTCTCGCGGGCCGGATGTGGCCCGCAGGCCGTAGTTCGCCCATCACTGTCTTAGAAGATTAACTTGAAATAATTCAAGAGAAAGGAACTTTGCTGCTGCTCATTCACAAGCCTATTTTGATTACTGATGGCTTAAACTTAAAAATCGTACCCAGCCATTATTTTTTTAACCTTTTTATAAAATTCTATTTTAAAGATTGCAAGCACGTTAACGAAATGCTGTATAAATTAACACTTTGTCATATTTTACTACAAAACTTTAGTACCGCAGAATAGCCTTGCAACTTGCAAATGTGATTTGTGACTGATGTGATGTTAAGAAAAATAAGAATGGCTAATCTTATTTACTATAATAACAAAAATAAACAATTATAGCTTCATGGCTTATCCTAGATTAATATTTGTTAAAAATTTTATAAATTTAATTTTGTTATTTTTTAATTTTTTATTTTTTTTATTAAACAAACACTTTAAATTTTTATGAATGAATTTTGAATTATTTTCTTTTTTGAAAAATTAACATTTCTTTACAAATTGCCACTTTACATTTTTTTAAGATTAAAAGCTTTTCATTTTTTTCTCTCACATTGCTGTGAGTCAAAAAGGGAACTACAATTTGTTAACAAATTAAAAAATTCATAGCAAGTGACAAATTAAATGAATTTATAATTATTTAAATTCTCTTAGAAATATTCAAACAATTTGAAATAGATTTTTGAAATTTGAAAATTTTGAATAAATATATCTTTTGTATATGTGATTAAGAATAGCGTATGCTATTTGGCTTTTGCTATAATCAATCGCTTAGTAATTAAAAATCTTAATAATTTAAATATATAAAATTTTACCTTTTTTCCTTTTTCTTTACAGAATTCAGAAAATAAAAATGAAACAAGTGAAAGTCATTATTTTGTTTTAAACAATAACTTTTTAACAATATTTAAAACATTTTATTTTATATATTATTTATTTTACTCTTTTATGTGAAAATACTTGTTATTTATTTATTATTATTATTAAATTTATTACAGATAACCAAAAATTTACTTGATTTTTTCTTTTTCCAAATACGTACGCATAATACAATTACCCAAACCCAATTTATCCATTATATCTAAAATATCCTGACAATATTTAGCCTTGACTCCTAGCGATTCTTCGCCACAATCTTCAAGACTTTTGCTTAGACGAGCAATCACCTGCATTTTGGCATCAATTACAACAAAATTGCTTTCAGGTATAAAGCTGCTACATTTTTCATCCAAATATTCGATGAGCGTTTTCAAAGAGTGTGAGTTAACTTTGGCATTAATTGCACCAGAAGCAAAATCCTGAGCCTTGACCATTTGAGCATGCGTGGACTTTTGTTTACATTCTAAACAATTCCAATTGGGATGCGGCAGACCAGTAACTTCGGGTACAGCAAGGCCAGGGCAATTGGTATCACGACAATAGACTGCAGATATGAAGGCACCTTTTTCCTGAAAATATTAAAAGGAAATTAAAAATTAATTTTCTATATTTAACTTTAAACAAAAAGCGGCAAATGTTGAAGGGCGTATGATTGATATCTAATTTTAAAATCAATCATACGCCCTGTTCACAAAAAGTTTAAAATTAAGTCTATTGTTTTGCTACTACATATGTCTAGTCGTGCGCTGAGTCGCAGAAGACTCTTACAATTTTTAGAGAATGTGTAGCGCTATAGCCGCTATAACAGCGATCATTAAAACTTTTAAGATGTTTAAAAAGCAGCGATATATTTATAAAAGTTTTAATATTTTTTTAACTCTAATAGGCAGACACATCAAAATCGCACAAACTGTGCCCTATAGCAGCAAGTAGAAAACATAACTTTAAGTTAAAGGGTGTCCCAATATTAGCGTGATTTTTAAGTGTGTTGACTTACTTTTGAGCAGCAATAGGCCTGCAATTAAAATTTAAATATTTTGTGTCCACTACAAAAAAAAATTAAAATAATACATAAAGGGATTTCCTATAGTTACGCTTTTTCATTTATAGCAGTTTTTCAATCGCATTAGGCTGATATTAAGAATTTGCAAAGTATGTTTTCAAATATATCCACTATAATAATAAAAAAAAACTTAAGGGTGTTTCCATAGACCCCCAAAATTTTGACGAATATAGCCTTCATTTTTAAAGCATTATGGTCAATTTATTGCTAGATTTGCTATATTTATGAGTTTATAAAACAAAATACAGAATTAAAGGGTGGCCGATACATGAGTGAGGACAACAATTTTTAAGGCCCTATTTTTAGTACGAGCTTAAAAGATAGTATTACATACAAAATGTTTTAATTTTGGAAGTCTTCTGATGCCTGCTTTAAAAAGTAACTTCTTCGTTCCTCCTAAAAACAACTTATAAAATTTAATGGAAACTAATTGATTATAATTATTATTTCGCAAAAACGATGGCACATGTATAACAAATAGCGAATAGTATATTTCATAACAACGCAGATTTTGATATAAAAATTTTCTTATAGACAAATATGTCTTATAGGCACATTTCTGGCTACTTTTTCAAACGTTCTTGAAGACACACATCTGCATGAGTCACCGTTAGAGTTTTAGTATTTTTAGTATTTTTTTTATCAAAACTACTTCTTATGTCCTAATTTTTAAAAATTTTTTTTTATAAAATGCCGAAGTCGTAGTGAAAATAAATTTTTTGCGATTTCGCAATTTTATATTGAAAATTTAAAATTTTTTATCAGTTTTATCAGTTTATTGAAATAATTTTATGTTTTAAGTTAATTTTGAATTTCGATTTTTAGTGAAGTTTTTAATTATGTTCAGTCAATAGTAGGATCAGCGTCATTTTAAAGCGACAATAAACTGACAGAATTCGTTGTCGAAACCTAACACAAAAATGTTAAACGTTTTTATAATTTATTGTTTCTGGTGCAGTTTTCACCGCTTAAAAATCTTGATTTTGTCAGCGACGAATGCATAGAGACACATTTTTTCTTTAGAGTTTTAAATTCAATTAATTTCTTAATTTACTTAATTATATATTTAATTGACAAATATAAACAAAATTTTCTAATTAACTAATTAATGAAACCAATCATATATTTAAATAATAAAGAAGAAGGCAAAAAATAATAATTAAATAAATGCTTGTATCAATTAAAAATTTAATGAATTTATAAACTTAAATTTAATAACAATTTTAATATGTGAAATAATTTTTCTTTCAAATAAAATTTAAAAACTACAAATTACATTGCAGGATAGCAACAACATTTTTAATGGGATGTCTTTCGTAGTCATAAAAAATGCTAAAATGTGTTACAATTTGCTAACAATTTCGATTAACAGTTTACTGTCTGTCTAACTTGAAAACAAACGGACATCATATGATCTACATTATGCGGCAATTAGTATTGAAGAAATTTATTTAAATATACGCAATATTATAAAGAAATTTTTTAGCATAAAACTGAACGTGTTATCTTGATGTATTATACTATACAAGGTATGATCAAAAAATAACAGTTATTTTCAAATTTTATAAGTTACGTATGTTCGATTTTCGCATTTTTCTATTATGTAGGCACACATGCCTGTTATATACATATGTTGACAATATCAGTTATTTTGGATTGTCAGTTTGTTATTCGATTTTTTAGTATTCGAAAAAATGGATCAAAGAAACTGTATTAAGTTTTGTGTAAAAAATGCAATTGAATGTGCAAGGACATTTGAAATATTGACTGTGGTGTTTGGCGAGTTAACTATGAACAGAACACAAGTTCAATTGTGGTATAACAGGTTTAAAAAAGACCGAAATAATGACGATGCTCGTCCTTGTCGCCCGAGCACGTCAACAACCTATAAAAATATTGAAGCAGTGGAGAAAATGATTTTGGATATTCGTTAAATCACTATTAGAGAGGTTTCTGATGATGTTGTCATAACCCTCGGCTCATGCCAAGCATTTTTATTGATGTTTTAGAAATGAAACGTGCGGCAGCGAATAATATTCCAAAATTGCTAAATTTTGAGCAAAAACATCGTCGCATGGACATCACTCAGGAGCTGTTAAACGACATTGAAACCAAAGCCCAATCATCCCAACGGAAGCGTCCAGAAGAGCCAAGTCCGAAAAACACCAATGAAAGCAAAGCGTTTTGCTATGATTTTTTAGACTTTTATATATTCTTCTGAATGCCAATTCAGTTAAATTACACTAGATCAATATCAGATAACCTTTAAAAAGAAAATTTAGGTTTTAAAAGTACTTTTATTTGGTTACGGTTTTCCGTCGACCCTGGTCAAATTTGGTTTGCGAACAAACCGGTTTCGGCTGTTTGCCATCTTCAGTGTTCTTTTTCGTACTAGTTGCGTTCTATTGTCAGTTGTGTTTATATAGTTCGTGTCTCCCTTCGTGTTATTCCGTTCGTCACTTACGGTCTTTTTTTGCCTGCATCTCTCTTTCCTTTTTCGTTTGTCTCTTTTTACCTAATTTGTCGCTCCCTTTTTTCATTCGTCTTTTTATTTTTTCCTAAATCCTTTTACGATCATGCTTGTTGTCCGTTTTTGTTTATGTGTGAACCTATTGGGTTTTTTTTATGTGACATAATAATCTGTAATTGTACGTTTATGATGTTCTTTATTGCTTTGGTCTTGTGCACCTGCGTAACGTTTTTGTGTTGGTGTAATGTTTGTGTTTATTTGTTCATTTATTATTCATCCGTCAAATGTTTTTTGTTTGTATATTTCCATGTTTTCTAATACATTTAGTCTCCTTCCTTTGTGCTGTGTATGAAGCAGTTTAACCGTTATCCTTACATGTCCTGGTGTACATTTGTTGTTGAATATATGGTTCGTAAAGTTTGATTCTGGAATTGATTTTGGTTCTCGTAGTTTTTGTTATAGTCTCTAATGTGTTCCCTAAATCTGGTCTTAATTTTTCGTCCTGTTTGCCCGATGTAGCCATAATGGCATGTACAAGTTAATTTGTACACTCCTTGTTTGTCTAGTATATTTGCCTCGGTTGTTTTATTCCGTAGTATTCTGCCCAGGTTGTTTCTTGTTCTGGACGCGGTATTGATGTTGTGTTTTTCAAAGAATTTCGCCAGTTTGTACGTTGATTTTCCCATATATGTTAATGTCGCCCATTTTTTCCTTTCATTCGCCTGTTCTTTGTTCGTTCTAATTTGTTTCTTGATGTTATCTACGAGGCGCTTTTTGTATCCGTTGTTTTCCGCTATGGTGTATATTGTTTCCATTTCCTTCATATACATTTGCCGTGTTAGTGGTGATCTCTCGAGTCTTGGTATTAACTGCGTGATTGCTGCGTTTTTGTGTTGCTGGGGATGATTTGATGAGTTGTGTATTATTGTGTCCGTTACTGTTGGTTTCCTGTATATTTCATATTCGATTCTGTTCGAGATTATGTTCCAGTTGATCGTTAGGTCTAGATAATTTATTTTCCCCTCCTCTTCTTTTTCCATTGTAAATTTTATGTTCTTGTGTCTTCCATTCAAGTAATCTAGAATTTGCTCATCGTCATTTCCCTCTAGTAAACATATGATGTCGTCGACATATCTTGCGTAGAATATTACTCCGAAGTTGGTTTTTAATTCCTTTAAGTATTCCTATTCTAAGTTCTGCATAAATACTTCCATGAGGGTGGCAGAAGTTGGATTTCCCATCCCTAGTCCTGTTATTTGTCTATATACATATATTATTGGTTAATTTAAAGTAAATCTGTTCTAGTGTCGCTTTTAGTGTGCCTGTAAGTTGTATTGCCAGTTCCTTGTTTTCCGTTTTGTTTTTTACTGTCCTATGAACAATGTCCAATGTATCCATTACCGGAATTGATGGATACAAGTCCTTTACGTCAAAAGAGACCAGTTCTGTTCCCCCCGTCACCCCTTTAACTAAAAAAAGTCGTTAAATATTTTTAGCAACTTGTAGGTTCTTTTGTTTTTCATTTACAAAGTAACACTTAGTCGTGTTTAAAACAAAACAAATTTAATATTAAAAACAAAAAATTGTCTACTAATTTCAAAAATAAATTGTCCAATTAAAATATTTAAATCTATTGCACACTTTCTTTAATTAAAATTAAAATATTTTTGAAATTTTTCAATTACAAGCAGAATGTTTTTTTTGTATAAAAATATTCAAACATTAAGATTGTAGAAGGAAAATAAAGCTTCAAAAAATATAAAGTTAAATGTTTAATAATCCCCTAAAATAAAATAATTAAACATAAACAAACAAACACACATAAAACAATATTTATTCAAAAACGACATAAATGTTTTAGTCATTTAATTAAATACCTTTCGTTTGTATTTTGTTATTTCTAAGAGATTGTGGTTAAACTAAAAATTTTAAAAATATGCCATAAATATATCACATATTATTCGTTTAGATATTTTTAAATTGTGTCATATTTTAACTTAAAATTTGAATTTTTTTTTCTTATTTATATTTCTTGTGTATTGAAATACAATGATTTTCAATTATTTGTATACGAAAATGTAATTAAACAAAAATGCAAAGTAATAAAAATGTATTTTTATGCTGCTTTTATTATAAAATTCTTGTTCAAAACTTGGGCCGTTCCCTATTATAGACACACAATTTTTTTAAGAATATGCTAACAATTTAAGTAATACTACAGAAGTGTTCTCTTATGTTCTATAGCAACTTATAGGACAATTTTTAACTCAGACTAAAGCTTAGCAAGACTGTGCACATGGGCTTAAAGTATAAATAATTTGTACAAAAATAAGTAATAAGTGAAATAATACTCAGTTCACATAATTTTTATTATGACTAAGCAATCATATTTTTTTATTCGTTGACTAATGAATAGTGCGCTATAAACAATTTCTCCTTTTAAAATGATCTGAATTGCTTAAAACGTCATTTCTTCGATTTTAATTTATTCTTGAACTTTTGTTAGTTTGTGCGACATATTGTTGTCATTTTTTAAATTTGAATTTACGCAATATTTTTGCCACACTTTTTTAATTTAATTAAAAGTTGAAAATAGTATTTGCGATTTAAAAATAAATTTTCAAGTTCTTTGTTTAATTTTATTATCCATTAAGCGTTTCCTTGCTACATGTGCGAAGCGTTGTCAGTTATTAGAAATTACTATTTCAAATTAAAATATGCAATGTCACAATTGCCTTTTGTGAGAGAAAACTTCAGTATGAGAAAATGATTTTATTAATAAAGAAAAATGATTCAGAATTTTTTTAATTTTTAAAGAAAACAAGCAAAATTAAACACCAGAAGACTGTAATGCAGAATTATCTGGATCACTACATATGTCACAAACATTCGTCACGAATATTCCTAAAAAACGATCTTTTTTTATTTATCTTTAATAAATATCTTTTTTTTCCTTTTAACGATCTTTTTTACATATTTTGTTCTTTTCGATATTTCGCTTTCCTGAAAAAGCTTTCCAAAGGAAACCGAAATATCGAAAAGAAGAAAATATATAAAAAAGATCTTTAAAAAGAAAAAAATGTATTTATTAAATTCCTAAAAAATTAATATTAATATCATTAGAGATTAGAAACGTTTTGCAGTGAATCAGATGCTAAGTTTAGTGTCTTTTATACAACCCAATAATGGGTGGGCCAACCATTATGCATAATGTTAATTGTAGGTCACACTTTAATCTCGAGTTTTTTGCCCAACTTAATTTGGCATTTCTTTGTCTCAGTATTTAACAAATTCAAGTCATTCGATTGAGCAAAGCGTTAAGATTGATAAAGCATTTTACAAAAATGGGCGTTTAAAACGAAAAGCATTTCGTGAACTTAATGATTTTTTTTTTTGGTCAGCATAATCGACCGAATGTGTGCATTAATATCAAACCAAGTTTGTAGGAAATACTACTGTTATTTACGTTAGTGTGGCAGAAAATCCATCAACTTCGACTCATCGTCGCGGCTTACAATTGAGCATCTCATAAACATCACTTAAGAGCTAAAGCCCACAGACAATTTCAAGCGTCATCAACATGCCGATTAGTTGGATAAATTGTAATTGGTGACTTCACAAAGAAAATCATCTTCAATGACGAGGCACACTTTTACTTCAGTGAATTCATTAAAAAGCAGAATTAAAGCAGAATTAAGCATTTAAACAAATAACAAAAACAAAGGAGTGATTATTGTTAAGCTCATACATCTATAGTCCACAAAATAATTTTTTTTTACTTTGAATGCTATAAACAAAACTAGCTGTGTGGCACGTAGCGCCGTCCTGTTGAAACCAAATGTTGCCAATATCCTCCTCTTCAATTTTTGTGAACAAAAAATCGTTCTATATGGCGCGATAACGATCGCCATTGACTTTAACGGTCACTTCTGAAAAATGGCACAATTATGCCTCTGGACCAAAATCCGCACCAAACAGTGACTCGTTTTGGGTGCGTCGGCTTTTCAATGTATGCGTGTGGATTTTGTGTGGTCGAAATGCGAAAATTTTGCTTGTTTACATACCCGCCAAGATCAATGAGCTTCATCTGAAAAGATAATTTTTTTCTTCAAAATCGGCATTTTCTGTAAGTCGATCGCAGCTAAGTGCTTGGATTTTCCGACGGGGCTAAAAATACTTTTATTTGGGTACGGTTTTCCGTCGACTCTCGTCAAATTTGGTTTGTGAACAAACCGGTTTCGGCTGTTTGCCATCTTCAGTGTTCGTACGGAGTACGAAAAGAACTAGTGCTTATTTCGTGAATGGTAACACTTAGCTCAAACAGCCGAAACCGGTTTGTTCACAAACCAAATTTGACGAGGGTCGACGGAAAACCGTACCCAAATAAAAGTATGAGCTAAGTGTTACCATTCACGAAATAAGCACTAGTTGAAAAAAAAACGTTAAATTGCGGACTCTTTGGTACGACTTAGAGCTAGTTGTGTCATCGAATCGTACTATTTCTTAAATGGGATCGCCCATGCTGTGACCGTGAATGGTGTTTGGCATCGTGAGATGGTAACGGATTTCTTGCGGCCAGAAAATGAGCATATGAATCTGAACTATATGTAGTTAAAACAGGAATTGTGCCACTTGCCGCACAGGATACTTAATAATGACTCTTTTCTGCGAAAAATACAATAGCCGTGTTATCACACGTCTTGGCGATGTTAGTTGACTGCCACCAATATATAATTGTTCTATAAGCGAAGATCAATTTAAGAACTTAAGGATGAGATAATGTTGTTAATGTACCAACAGCACTTATATTCCAGAGTCATTGAAAATATGGTCCATCCGTAACGTGACGAGCATTTGGCCGACATTTTCTTGCACATAATCTCGATGGATTCTCCAATAATTAAAAAAAAAATATTAGGATGATCATTCTCTGCAAACTTTTTCTTTATTTACATTAACATCATGCATTTTGGTTGGACCATCCGTTGCCAGAGAAGGAAATCATGTATAGTATTGCAAACCCAACAACACGTATAAAAATTAAACTAACTAATGTCATTAAATATGATTATTGTTATCTGGATGCAATATTCTCAATTTATGTGTTAAAGTTAAGCTACCAGATTGGAAATAGTGGAACATTTCAGTTAAGAGGTCTTATTGGTACCTGGGAAATAATGCTTCAGACGAACACACGAACTCTTCTTCAAAGGCGACAGGTAAATGATGCAACCGAAACCCCGCTTTAATGCTTCAAATTTAAAACGGAATTTTTATCTTAATTAATTTTTAAGGAAAACACAACACTAGCAAAATATAACGCAGTTTCTATGCGATTTATAAGTGTCTTTTGTCTCCTTCCAGCAACTATTTGTAGCTGTGAAAATTTCTTATAATAAAAAAATTTGGAAGAGAAGTATTAAAAAATTTATTCCTTCGTAATTTCTTCATGATCGATTATCTTTTGCCTACAACGAACTTAACAGTGGCGATCATATACAACAAATAACAAAAACTTGTTATAAGTATGGAAAGACAGAAACCAGAGCTGGATCTCAGCTCTCAAAAAATAGCCGTAGTGTAAAGCCATGCTGAAAAATAGCCAAAATTCTTTCCAATCATGTCACTCGAACCAAAATACCATTTAAAACTTTTTGTCTTTATTAATTCCGCATATAGCCTGTTATGTGTTTTACAAACAATTTGAAATTTTTCATAATTTAAATTTTTAATAGTTTTAAATTCGCTGTTATTGACTAAACCAACCCCCTTTTGTTTCCTTCTTTAAATTTAAAATATAAAAAATTTGTTTAATTTATTGACATGTTGTCCATGTCCATGAAAAACAAACACAAAAATTAATAAAAAAGACACACACATAGGCACGCAGACACACACACACACACGCATACATATCCAAAAAAATATCAAGAAAAACAACTTAATTAAAGAACGATGGAAATAACAACAAATTATTAATGTTATCGCTCGAAATTTAATTTATGTTCTCATAATGAAACACTAAAAATATGAATTCAGAATAAGAAATATCTTGATAATATCACATATAATTAATGGAGGACTTATTAGCATGAATATAAAAATAACACTAAAGAAAAAATATTTCCTAAAATATTCGTTAATTTAATCAATAGAGTTTAATAAACTTTGCTTTTGGCCATTCAAATGCTAAAAAGCTATTTTAATTTTTATTTTAAATAAAACTAAAAAACAATATTTTTAACTGGCAATAATTGTAATATGAACAACAGCAACAAAAAGAATAAAGAAAAGGCAAAACTAACTTTAAAAAGTTATTATTGAAAAATTATTTTAATTTTAGCTAAAGAGTTTTTCAACAAGAAGTTAGTTTTCTAAAATAAAATAAAACAAAAAATGTAGATTATTTATTGTATTACGAAGAGAAAAGTTCGGCAATTATGACTGAAAAATGATATCTGACGAATATCTATCACGACCACGCTGACAGATGTCGATTCTTTTTTCATCAAAATTTTTAAATACTTTTTGTCAATATGGCAGTCTTATTTCGTTAATCACATCATGGATTTTGGGTTTTAAGGCTGAAATCGATTCGATTGGCTTCATATAAACTCTCTCCTTAACATAGCCCCACAAAAAATAAAACAATGGTGTTAAATTTCACAATCTGTCTGGCCACTTAAGTACTGATTGTCGCAAAATTATAAGATCGGAAAATTTGGTTTGCATTAAATTGATCGTTTCACTGGACGCGTGACATGTGGCCACATGTCAGTAATATCTACGTCGTCAATAATACGCTAAAATTGAGTTGTTGGCATTTCGCGATAGCGTGATACAATGGCCGTTACCACAATTCCAGCATCATCTTTGAAAAATACGGTCCAATCACTCATCCAGACCACTTAGCGCACCATACCATGACACGTTGAGCATGCAAAGGCTTCCCAATAATTGCTCTAGGATTTTCAGAAGCTTGAATGCAGCAATTTAGCTTGTTGCCATACTCTGACAAGTGAAAACAATGGTGTTAAATTTTACAATCTGTCTGGCCACTTAACTACTGATTGTCGTAAAATTATAAGATCGGAAAATTTGGTTTGCATTAAATTGATCGTTTCACTGGACGCGTGACATGTGGCCACATGTCAGTAATATCTACGTCGTCAACAATAATACGCTAAAATTGAGTTGTTAGCATCTCGCGATAGCGTGATCCAATGGCCTTTACCACATTTCCAGCATCATCTTCGAAAAATACGGTCCAATCACTCATCCAGACCACTTAGCGCACCATACCATGACACGTTGAGCATGCAAAGGCTTCCCAATAATTGCTCTACTATTTTCAGAAGCTTGAATGCGGCAATTTAGCTTGTTGCCATACTCTGACAAGTGAAAATGGGCTTCGTCTGAAAAAAAAGTTTTTTCTGAAAAACCAGCCCGTTGTTCCTGAATGAATTCCGTAAATCTACGGTGATATGAATGATCGGTCGGTTTCAATACCTACAATACCTACTTTATAAAGTTTCAAAGTCAAACCTTACGCAAAATTTGCTAAGTGTTGGTTTTGGATAAACCCAATTGTTGAGAATTTCGAGAAATTGACAAGTTTGGATCTACTTCAACACTGTGGCTCATGGCTGCCATTTTTTCAGTTGAGCCATTCGGTCGAACATGCTGCGCTATTCACACATTTTGTATAGAGCTTGTCGATTCAAATTTAACGACCAAATTTCTAATAGCGATCTCAGAAGGACGATTATGTTGTCCGAAAATATCACGAATTTTACGAAATGTAACTTTAACAGAACCACCATATTCATAATGGTGGTTCTGACCTTAAAACTAAAAACTAAAACTATCATGTTGTTGGTGTTGCCATAATTGAAAAACAAACTTCTTATTGAAAAACTAATCTTTATAGCACAAGGTCTTTATATAAAACTTTAAAAAATTTTATATTTTTATTTTCAGTATTTCGCCACATCATTGAGTGGTATATTCAGGAACAGCAAATACAAGTATATACACAATTTAAAGAAAATTAATTATAAAATAATAGAAAAGGTCGATAAACTATAATTATAATTAAAAAGTCGCCGATAGTCTTAGTTACTAGTGCTTTAGTTATTAAGGTTTATTATAATATCCAGGTATATAAATATTGCACTGCAATATTTGACAATGATGAATACACTTCCAAAGTGTGTACATTTGCGTGCTAATTTGTATTAAATACAAATTAAATAAATTTAAAGCCCTGAAGATGCCACTTAAAGTTTGTGGTGAAATATTGGCTAATAAAGAGTAAAATAAAAATAATTGACCTCGAGCTTGAATATTGATATACCTGGATATTAACAATTAATAGGTCGAAAATAAAATCAAAATAAATAATTTATTATAATTTTAATTATAATAGATGAAAAAATAAATAAATAATTAAAAATATTTTAAAGCGATAAGAATTAATAATTATAGTTAACACACTTTTTTATATTTATAAAAAAATATTATTTTCCATATAATATAAAAAAAAATTTAATTAAAAGATTTTATTTTCCATAAAAATTTTTCTAAAAAAATAAAAATTTTTCTAAAAAAATTTTTCTAAAAAATAAAACTAAATAAAATAAAAAAAAATTTAATTTTACTTTAAAGCTGAAAACTTTTGAAGCCATTTTAATTTAAACCCTCTATCGCGTTCACAGCAAATCGAAGTTAGTTAAGAATTACTCGATGTCCCTTAACAAGATCAGTGGTGCCCTGATGAAGTGCTACGAGTACAAAATTCAGCAGGAATTGTTTGAGACCATGCATACTAAAGAGTAGCATAGCTAGGCTAGAAGATCTGTCTGTCCGCAATTTTTTTAAAGTCTCCTTCTGTAATTTTAGTGTGTATACCCCGAAATCAACTTGAAACTCTGGTGGCTGTGACTGAAAAGAAACTGTGCCATTGGCAATGATTCTTATGGCACAACAAGTTCTATAAAAGTTGTCATAACTAGACTAAGTTACATCTTCTCTGCTACTGTCTGCCACTTTCTTAAAAATATCTAAGCTTTTTGACAGTCTGTGATTTCTGAACATTCGCACCGTCACGCGAACCCAGGGATTATTTTTACTTCAATTACTTTTCATATTACCTTTCTGTGGCATTTTAGTTATTCCTTATTTCTTCTATTTCTCGTTATGTTCCCTTTGTATTTGTTGTTTACTTACTAGCACTGTGTTACTTTAATGTTTGTAATGTCTCGTCAAGCAGGAGCCGTAAATCCGCCCAGCCATCTGGCGGGCTGTAATACACCATCTGGATGATCTTCTGTTTAAGTAAATAAACCACTTTAACTAATTCAGTTAAGGTTAACACATACTGTTATCTTGTGTTAACTCTTTCACTAACTAATGCTTCGTTAAGGGTTGGAACATAATTTCCTTTATTAGCTCCAATAAAGCCAGTGGTTTTTTAATCGAAACTCCAGGAAGTTTAAAAATCTGCTTTAAACTAATTCGCTTTTTCAATAACTTAATCATGGCAGGTGCTCTGTAACAAATTTGTAATTTTGTGGGATTTAAACTCATGACAACAAAGAGAAGTTGTTTCTTTTATTCTAAAAGTTGGGCAAATTTGCGATTAGAAAGTAAATTGGCTTAAAATATAACACCATTTTTAATAACTGCAGTATCATTGATACCGCTGTGAACTAGAAATATGGAATTAACAATGAAATACGATATTGGGCAAATGTTTGACAAAATTTTGTGGCATATTTAGCAACAGAGCTCTATTTACCTCGTCAATAAAACGCTAAATTACATTTTTCAGAGTGTCAGTGATTGGTGAGTTCTTTACATAAGCCCTGTTTTTAAAGTGAAAAAATAGTCCAGCATCTTTAAATAATAAGAACAGGGCAGATAATTAACATCGCCAAATCGAGAATTTACTCAGTCAAGAAATTTTTAATGCAATAACTTCATTGTTTCTAAGCCTGTGTGGGTTGTGGCTCCATCTTGCTGAAACGAAAAATCACTGATGCCAATTGTAGCCATTAAAGATTGATTATCATTGCTTGGTAACGCAGACAAGTCACCGTGAAGGCTTTTCTTTGCTCATTTTCGAAAAAAATACGGGCTGTTGGTGCCGTCTGGCTATAAACCCTACCACACGGCCTCTTACCTGGTATATAATGGTTTTTCAAGGACCGTTTATGGATTTGGTGAGTGCCATATAAGACAATTTTGTGTGATTACATAACTGCCTGATTACATAACCGCCTTATTCAAGATATCTGATTACAAGCAAAAGATTCTCGAACTTTACAAAGTGATACAGTGTAATTTTCACCATTTTAATAGTTAATCTTCACAATTAAAATTTTATGCTCAAGAGTGTAACGTTCCATGCTCAAAATTTCCCAACTTTTTACCAAGTAAATGTCAAATACTGACAGCTTAATTTTTAACATTAAATCATTTAACAGACAATTTACTTCCTAAATTCAAATATATATACACCCTTTATAAACATACACGGATAAATATGTATAGCGTTGCCATATCTTGTTTTGGTAAGAATATTCTAAGTTCCTTCCTTTTATATATCTTTCTGTCTACATTTTCATTTAAGCGCTTACCGAGTATAAGTCTTTAAATGAACCCGTTAATTCGAAAATTTATTTTGTATTTTTTCAAAAAATAAATTGAAACACACGCTTCGTTAACTTCTTTGAGTTGGTTTCTCATGTGCAAAACTTAATTAGGTTATCTGTTGACATCTACTGAATTATTATTTTTTCTAAATCTATTTCTTTGTTTCCTAGTGTTTTTTTTTTAATTTTTTTTTATAATATTTAAAATTCCTTTCATTTTTCTAGCATTTATTTTTAATTGCGAAAACAAAAAATTCACAAATTCCTTGCGCTATGCGAAATGCTGGCATGTTGAGTTTAAAAAGCTTTTTCAAGTTCAAGTATTTAATAGTTTTAATGGTATCTTTGGACACTAAACATTTTTAGCTTTTATTTTGAAAATATAATTTGTTAATAAAACAAAAATAACAAATTTGTTAGTCTCTAATTTGCTTGCAAGTTCATGTTAAAGTGCGGCCTCCATAATGATTTTCTTATGTGTGAAAATTTTGCTAAAATGATTAAAAAAGTATGTTAATTGTCAAATCTTCAAATTCATTTAAATCATTAGAGTGCTTTTTAGTATTTCAAGGCAATTAATGTTTAGATTTTTATTTTTTATTTTATTATTTTTAATGATAATTTTGATTTCTGTTTAATTTGTTATAACAGTTAACTTGATAGATTTGTTGTTGTTTCTTTTTTCCTTTGAACAAATGTTTAAATAAAAATGTCTGTTTTTGTTGTTTCTTTTCTTTTGTATTATTTTTTTTTATTACTTTGTTTTATTTAAAGATCCGCAATATACTTTTTATTATTTATTATTAAAGAAACACAAAGTATATAAATAAAATTTTAATGTGCAAATTAAAGTCATTTTTAGAATGACTAAAGATTTTATTCGATTTTAATTAATCAAAATGATAAAAAGCCTAAACCGTAACAAATTCTTTAGTTTCCACTAAAGAAAAAAATTATATTGAACCTTAACGATAAAAATAGTTAAATAATTTTTTTTTTATTTAAATCTACAGACGATTTTATTAAATGAAAATAAGTAATTTATTCATCGGAATCATTTTCAATCTAAGTAATTTTATTATTTGTGCTTGATTCCTTTCCTTGATATTCTCACGAAATATTTATTACAAAAATTTTTATTAAAAAATAAACATTTTATGATATTCTCATAAAACATTTATTTCAATTAAAATAAAAAATATTTGAAATGTATTACTGCGGGGAAGAGCATATCCATATTGCAATTTCACTTTCGCTCACAAAGCTCATCAGTGAATTTTACCCCAATATTGTATAGAAAAACCTAAAAGTCTTATATCTAAAGCCAAAAAAAAAAAAAAAATTCTCATGGAATCGGTTTGGCTTTAGATATAAGACTTTTAGGTTTTTCTATACAATATTGGGGTAAAATTCACTGATGAGCTTTGTGAGCGAAAGTGAAATTGCAATATGGATATGCTCTTCCCCGCAGTAATACATATCAAATATTTTTTATTTTTATTGAAATAAATGTTTTATGAGAATATCATAAAATGTTTATTTTTTAATAAAAATTTTTGTAATAAATATTTCGTGAGAATATCATGAAATATTTATTTAAAGAAATCAAGCACAAATAATAAAATTACTTAGATTAAATGAAAATATTTTATTTAAATCAAAAAAATTTTTTATAAATCGCAAATTAATGGCATAAAAAATAGTATGGAAATAAAGAAATAAATAGAGAAAAACTCCCTTAAATTACAATAATTTTAGATAAAGCGGTAATGGCACCTCTTAAGAAAAATAGCACATTTTATTTATTTTTTTTTTTATTTACAAATTATAATTATAAGTAAATTATTAGTATAATGGAGGAGAGCTATGTCAACGAAGGCCTTAAGCATAATATTTTAATTAGTTTTAAATGGAATTATAAAGGCTACAATTTTTAAAAAAATTTTAAGGGGTCTTAATATTCTCATTGGCCATATAGTACTGTAAATTATGTGAGAAAAGTCGTTATTACTGAAATTCAATGAGCACACATATTATTAGTTAAACTTAGAATGTTAAATAAAAATGAAGTTTAAATCAATTAAAGACAGAGTGGACTAGCGACTTCACACATTTCCAAAGTGGCATTAAATCGCATGATCTTGGAGATCAATTCATAGGATCGGAATGCCACACTGTGCATTTGTTCAGTAAAACAGTTCTGGCACCAGCTATGTGATATGTTATGCTGTTTGGTTGTAACCACAGCTGTTGCACATCATGTTTAATGAACGAAATTCATGGGTCTATGGCGGTCATGTAACATGTAACATTTTATATAATAGTTACAGTTTTTTGACCTTTTTAACATTTTTTAGTAGTTAATTATAAAGCACAAGGTCACTATTTAATAAAAATTTTTAAAAACTTTTATTTTTTATTATTTTACGATATTTCGCCACACCGTTGGTTGGCATCATCAGGAAAAACAAAAAAAATTAACAAACAAATTGAAAAAATTTTTTGTTTAACAAATTCAAAATAATCAAAAAATTTTTCAAAAAATACAAAACAAACAAAAACAATAAAAAAAACCAACAAATTAAAAAAAATTTTACATACATACAAACAAATTTTCAATATTAAAAAATTTTTAAATGAAAAACAATTTTGAAAATACATAGGGCTGTATGCATAAAAAACGCTTACTTGAGCTTTAAAGTGCGCGTTAGTTAACAAACACTTTAAGGCTAACAGACGTATGTTAAAAAATGGTATTCATAAACAGTGCTTTAGCTAATGTATGCTTTAGTAAAATTAGTATTTTGATTCTGTCACGTTGTAGTTAACGATGTATAAAAATTAATATTATTTATCCGGGTATTTAGATCCATAAAAAATGTTTTTATTGTTTTCAGCAAAATCAACATATTTTTTTTTGCTTTTTTATTAATCTTTTTAATAAAAAGCAAAGAACCCAAAAAAGGTCAATTTGCAAGGCTTACGAAGAACTTCCAAAGAATTTGTTCATATTAAAAAAATAATTATTCGGATAACGAGCTTTGTTTTGATTATATGTACATTAATAAAACTTTTGTTTAAAATAATTAATTATAATTATATTTTTGTAAAATATAAAATAAAGATGTAAAACTGTTTTATATTGAATGGCATGTTATGTTTTAGTTTGTATTACTAATTGTATACTAGAATTTGTTTAAATAAATATTTTTTAACATTTTTGGAATAACAAAGTATAATTGTCAATTGGGCCGTTTACATTAAAAGTGGCATAAGTCACAACTGAACAGTTTTCTTTTCATTTTTAATAAATTTGAAATTAAGAAGTATTGAAATTTGTTAAGAGTTAAGAAGTATTGAGATTTGCTTGAGAGGAGTGTTGATAATTAACCGTGCAACAAAAATGCTTATTTTGAAAGTGGCGTTAGTCGCTGTACTTAGGAAATTAATTACGGAGCTTAGTGTGAAAGAAATGGAAATATGTAATAAGTGTGTTTGAAGTATTGCTGTGATTATTTGACTTATTTTTATTAGTTCGAAAGAATAGTGCAGTTTACTGAACTATATTATAGTGATATCTAATATACTACACATAATTAGCATTATTTTTATTATTCTCAGGAAGTTGCTTCGTGTTATATAAAATATCTAAGAATGTCACAACTCAAAATCATATTATTGCACATAGTGACTTATGTAAAGGACAAAATAGTAATAGTAGTAATAGCCCCCTGTCGAAAAAATCCTTCACAGTACATAACATGGAGAAAAAAGATTTTATTTCAACACAATCATTAGAAAAATCCGTTTCAGAAAGAAAACTAAATGTAGACTAGTTGAAATGGCTAAAAATTAAAATGTTATATAAACTAATTTAAAATAAAAAAGATGACAATAACAAAATAACTTATGCCACTTTTAAAATAAACGGCTCAGTTTATTGTAAACACAATTTGTTTTCTTTTTGAAATTTCAATAATAAAATTGAACTGTCAATTTATTGTAGGTTTAACGTAGGTTTTTCCTACTTTAAAGTTAACAAAGGTATTTTAAGGTAAAAGCGTTTTTTGAATACAACTTTAGGAAATTGTGCTTAACAACGGCAGTTAAACCTACTTTAATTTTTTATGCATACCTTTATAATTAACTACTAAAAAATGTAACATTTTAAATAGTATCAGTTTTAAATTACGGACCAATGATAACACCAGCCCATAAAGTAAACCAAACTTTTCTGGATATAACAGTGTCTCAACCTACATTTGAGGATTATCATCACTCCAAAGATGGCAGTTTTGTTTATTGATGTAGCCATTCAAATAAAAGTGATCTTATAAAATCGGTATTTTTTTTTCTTAAAGAGAAGTAGTACTTCAGGCAGCAATGGCTATTTAGTCAAGTACCGTGCTACATTCTTAAGGAAAGGGATAGAGAAGAGATGAAACAGGTGGTGAAAGTAGAAGGATAGTCGGAAAAAAATATTAAAATCGTAATTGGCTATTTTGTATAGAACCAAGGTTTTCATAATAAATTTTCAATATTTGTTCAGGCGCCAGTCTATTCATCTTAAAATGCCAAACTAAACTAAACATACTTTTATCGCTAAATAAAAAAGTATGGCTAACTTAAAGTATTATAACTTTTTAAAAAATACAAGATAGAAATTAAAAAAAAGGAAAATTTAATACTTTGATCTTTCGTTGAGTATGGCGCTATCTACTTAGTAACGATTTGTATATTGTGTGCCATTGGGCCTTTGAAGAGCGTGCTTTTTTAATTGTTTTTATTTTATTACTTTTTTCTAGTTTTATTTTTCCTGACTTTGAAATAGTTTACAATTTTATTGACAAATAAAAACTTGAATTTTAAAATTATTACGCATTATGGTTACCAAAAAAATAAAAATTCAATGTCATTTTTATAATCATATATAAATATAATGGGGTTGTAAAAGTGACAATATGCAATTTTATTGCGGAATTTAATTTGTCAAACAAATGGTTTTTTTAAGAATAACCTAGAGGCGAATTTTAATATTTTGGATATTAAAAAGTTATTGCATATGTTCTCTTATGTCATTCTTAGAAAATATATGCAGTGCCCTGTAAAATAAATAATGCGCTTTTTTCCGCTTCTTTCTTTATAAAAAATTGTTAATTTAATTATGTATTTAATAGAAATAAGATATAAATAAATAAATCAATAATAATATTTAATCAAAACAGGAAAAAATATTTAACCTTTAAAAAATTTTTAAAAAATTTTGATCTGCTTCCAAATTTTAGCTGCAATTTTTTTTCCTGCTTTTATGCCCAAAATATCTCTTGTTTCATTAAGAAATTTATCTCTGTTTATATTTTCTTGAAGATAAAAAGGTGTTTAATTTTATCGTTTTTCTCCTTAATAAGACACATGTGCTTGTTTCGATTATTTTTAAGCTTTATAACGCTTACAGATCTCAAAAATACCTAACCCGATATTAATAAACTATAGATAGTGGTGCATGTGCAATTAAATATCTTCAAATTGTATGTCTTTTGGTAAAATCGAATGTGAACGTATGTGTATTACCTCTTATTATTATTCTTATTGTACATAGAAGTATGAAAATTTTTGGAGTCGGTCTTGTCACAGTTCATTTCATTTTTTGCCAGATAGAACCAGAGATTTATGATCAGGCGGTTGAAAGCCGGCTGAGTCAAGCCTTCTATAAATATGAATAGGCACCGTAGCTAAGAAAATATGATTGAAATCAGCTACCGATTATTTATATGTTTATTGCAATTAAAAACTATATATTTTAGATATTTTTGAATAATTTGACAACTCTTTGCTAAAATTAAAAAAAAAAAATTCCCATGTTCCGAAAATATGCAAAAAAAGGAAAGTAATTTTTATTATTGTAAATTATTTTTTAATATGCAAATCATTTTTTTTAATTTTTACTAGTTTTAAAATTAAATGAAAATATTTAAAAAAACAAATAAAAAATTGTTTAAAACTTTCATTAAAGTTTGAAACTCAAGCCGATCAATTTCATATAAAAATCTATAATAGACAAAATGAATTGAATTATTAATTTTGAATTTTTTTTTTATTCAAAGTATGTAAAATAAAACTTAATAATAAGTTCAGGAAATATGCATTACTCCACTTTCCGAAATATTTCCAAAGCGCACAAAGGCTTAATTATAAAAATATCTCGTTCAGTCTTCAAATTTATTTAAAATAATAATTTTTTTAGCTAATATCGATAAATACTAAAACGTCTGTTCAGATTTACATCCGCACCTGGCCATGAAGCCTTAATCAGATGGTGGATCTAACCACTGCATTATTTGGAACGTCATGCTCGTCCTGGAAGCCGAAGCTATAATTCTATGCAACAGAACTTTCTAGTTCGATGATTCCAGAGCAGGGCTGCAAATCATCACTCCGTGCTTAAGAGTTGGAGACTTTGCAACTGTTGTCCAGAACACATGTCTAGCATGCTCACTGGACTGGATCATTCACCTAGCGTGCCATTAACGGCGAAATGATCCTGGCCACCATATTAAACAAAAGACCTGATATGGGGCCACGAAACCACAACCATCACGATACTCCCATAAAGAGCCAACCTCAACAATCAGTCAGAGAACTATTAAATGTCTAAAGAGACAAATAATGAACTCTGTGGCTTACTGATTCCCGTGGAAATAAAGTGGAGTTTCCAGTTGTACCCCTGCTGACTTCAAGGGACTGTGCTCACTTTTTCCCCAGTTGCACTGTGTCTAGATAGTCGAAGCTCTATAAATACCATATTTATGTGCCCCCGGGGGGGGATAAATACTAAAAATAAAAAATAATAATAAAAGAGATTATACATGATTTCAATTTTCTTAAAAAGACCGTTGAGGGCTATATTATTTCACGAAGCGCCGCCGACGAAAAACTAGGCACTTTAGATTTAGAGCAGATTCTCGTAGAATAGCAACAGCAGGAATTTCGTGATAAGATTTACATCTGCACCTGGCCGTGGGCCACTATGAATGCAAAGCAACGTCATCCCTGTCGTAGGAAACCGAAGACTAATTCTAGCAACAGGTCTATCTTAGCTGCAATTTCAGCGAATCCAGAGCAGGGCTGCAAACCACTACTCCTTGCTGGAGAGCTGAGACTATCCAACTCCTGTCCAGACTAGCATGCTCACTGGATCTAGGATCATTCACCAGGTAGGTGTTATTAAGGGTGTGATGATCTTGGCCACCATAAAAAACAAACCTGTATGTGGCCGCGAAACCACAACCACCACGATATTCCCGAGGGGCCAACCTCAAAAATCAGTCAGAGAAACAGCTAAATGCCTAAAGAGGCAAATAGCGGAAACTCTGTGGGTTACTGATTCCAGTGGAAATAACGTGGAGCTTCCAGTTGACCCCTGCTGCCTTCAGGCGACTGGGCTCCCTTATACCCCCAGCAGCACAGGTCTAGATAGTCAAGTATTCTATAAAGACCGATAAATGTGTCCGCGGGGGGTAGCACCAGCAGGAATGCCTTTGATTAGTACTTCAGACACACAACGCAACATTTTACTATAGAATATTCCATAATCGCAGTTCCGTTTATTTGTGGAATAGCCATTAATTTTTTCATATAAAAACTCAAGGTAAACACTGATGTGTATAACAAATAATATAAATAAAGGACTAAGGGTCAAAGTCTTTAATTACTAAATTTTAATTTTGTTGCAAAAATGGGTTAATAACGGATAATGCTTTCTGGGTAATTAATTGCTGTTTGCTTATGTCTAATATTTTTTGATTAGATTAAGAAATATTCAAAAATTTTGTTTCTCAAGCAAGATTAATCAGGACCAAAATTTCTCCTTTCCTTTCATGAACTCTAGTGTAGGAAAAAATCTGAATCACCTATTTTTATTAGGCACAAAATATGCTTGATTGCTTGTTTGTTAGCCTCATATTCCCAAAAAAACAAAAAAAAACTTAAGATTCTTCCATTATTCCAAATATGACTTCCCAATCACAATTATTTAGAAATTTATTTAAACTTAAAATTAAATACTTACAGTTGGATCCGTGCATCTGGGACATTTGCAGGTGAAATTCTTTTTCATCTTCAGATATAAATGACGAGCAATATTACCGGTAAATAATTTTGTATAAGTAGTTGTAATCTCCGTTCCCGCTGGTATATCCACCGAAGCTTTAACAATCATATGATTAGTTTTCTCCTCAAAAGTATAATAGGAATTTGGGACACAATCATGATTTACCAAGGCAAACAAAGGGAACAAGGCGCGATACATAAATTCCTGATTATCATTGGTACGATCGGAGGTCTCATCAAAACCATTTGTTCTCAAAACGGCTACAGTACGATTCATTATTTCAATTAATTTTTTATCAGTGGGAAATTTATTAAAACCCTTAGCCGCATTACGTACTTCGGTACGATGATTATTATCCAAATTTGCCTGAAGACAATAAATTAGATCTCTTTGTTCTTTGGTACAATTAATAGCTCGTGCTACGCATAATAGTCTTAAAATAATTGAATTGGCCAGATCTGGTTCACAGGGTGACCATGATTTGAATAGAGCACAATCTTCTTTATGTTGCTTCTTTTTGCCACACAACGAACATACCGGAAGACCACAACCATTGCGACACATGAATTTTGTATCCGGTAGCATTTTAAAACATACTGAACAGGAATTTAAAGTATCCTCCTTGCGAGCTGCTGGCCCTATTAACAGGGGTATATCACGAAAAATTACATCGCCACGTTTTAAGTTACGGCTGGCAAATACACCACGACCGGCAATTTTTGATACAGTTACTTCCCAGGCGGGATTTTTATCTTTTAAAGGCTCCAAATGTATTTCCAACAATTCGGTGGTACGTTTGGGACAAATCATTTTAAAATGTTTTTTGGATCGCACAAACTTTTTTAATATTAATTTTTATAGTTTTTTGCTGCTGTTTTTGTTTTTTAATTTTCTATAAATATGAAAGTTTTTAATTTCTATAAAAAATTCATGCTTTAATTTTAAAGTAAACACATGATAAAAAAAAATAAACACGAATTCCTTACGACTTTGTGAAAGGCGTAAGAGTAAAAGTAATTAGTTGTTGTAAATTTATTTCGATGCAAAAATGAAAAAACAAAACAAAAGAAGAAAATATAATCTTTTGTACTACAAGGATATAAAAAGTATATATAAGAGTATAAAGAGAATACTGAGGATAACAAATAGCCGAAACCGGTTTGTTCATAAACCAAATTTGACGAGGGTCGACGTAAACTCATACCCAAAGATATAAAGAACGTTGATAATGGATACACCTCAATTGCGTTTTGCTTGCGTGTAATATTTTTTATTTTCTTTAAGAAATATATTTCAAAATTTGAAACAAATTTCAAAATAGTTTTTCTTTCTTAACAAAATTAGTCAGGCCTGATATTCCTCTTCTCATGATCTATCAAAAAATAAAAGTTAAGTTACTGGCCACAAAATTTTGTTTGTCAAAAACTTGTCATAGCGGTGGAACGATTGTGCTGAAACTTTTGCAGTTGCTAGAATAGGCTCTGTAATTTTTGTGATAATTTAAGTGGGCGTGGCACTTCCCATAAAAAGTAAATATGTTGCATGGTATAACTTTCAAACTATAGCAGTTGGATTTGTAGATTCTTTATTAAATTTTTAATATAAAATAAATATTGTTTCAATGAATCAATCAGTGAATAAATATTTTGTAATTGGCATAAAATCCATTATAAAACTTAAAACTTAAAAAACTTGCTATTTTAAAAATTCAAAATTATATATATTTTATTCCTAATATATAGTATATAGTATAAAGTATAAAGTAAAAAGCTGATCATGGCTACTGGCCATCAAAATTCAAAATTTAAATTCAAAAATATTACGACACGATTATTTTCTTCAAAATAATTATATCAAACCACTTTTGATGAACAAAATTTTCTTTAAAATAATTAAATCGAACCACTTAAACATTTCTTTCAACTTATTGAAGAGTCAAACTTTTTTGTTATGAATTTTTACATAGTGATCAAGCGCTTAATCACGGGCTACGTAGTTTATTTTATAAAATAAAAAAATTCTTTAATTGCAGTCAAGACTTTAGAAGTCCAGACTTCTTTAAAATAGCTATCTTATTAATAATTTAATTAATTGAAACAAGTAAATATTTTCTTCGTAAAAAAATTAATTTAAAGTCATTAAAGAGTTTTTCCTGTTTATTATATTTCAGCCTTCTTTTCCACCAGTTTTTATGCAGTGAGCAGAATCCATGACAACATAAATTATTTTATTTAATAAAAAAATTTCTTTAAAGATTTTAAAACTGTTATAGGCACTTTATTAATCATTTCATTAATTAAAATGATTAAATATATTCTTAAGAAAAACTTTCTATAGAACATCTAAAAAAAAATTTTTAAGTCTTCAATAAATCAATCAGTCCTATTAATTGAAATTTAGTTTTCTTTGTTATACATTTTTAGGCAGTGATTAAGCACTTAATCAAACGCAGCGTAATTTGTTTTATTTAATGAAAAAAATATCTTTAATTCAGTCCTGACCTTAAAATCCCAAAACTTTTTAAAACGATCTAAAAATTTTTACAGGTCATTTTATTAATTGAAATGACTAAATATTTTCTTTGGGAAAATTTATAGTGAACCACTTAATAGTTCTTTTAGTGTTATGAAAGAGTTAGTCTTGTTTATTGCAATTTCCATTAGTTCTTTCGCACAAACATCACTAACAATGTAACTTATTTTATTGAATAAAAAATATATTTAATTTCAGACAAGACCTTTGAAATAATTTTAAAACTGTTTATTAAAATGATTAAATATTTTCTTAAGAAAATATTTATTTTGAACCACTTAAATATTCCTTTGAAGGTATTAGAGCATCAATCCTGTTAATTGAAGTCCCACTTCTTTGCTCTCAAATTTTCATGCAGTAATAAACTACTTAATCAATCACAAGGTAGTTTGATTTATTTTATTTTGTAGCACAAAAGATTTCTGATTTTCTTCAGTATTTTTTCAATTTTTTTTTTTATAATTATTAATAATGTTAAATTTTTAAAACTTAATTTTATTGCCTAGAATTGTGATTTTTAAATTTTTTTATTTTCCACAGTAAAATATTTTCAATAAAAAATTTAAAAAAAAAATATTTTATTGATTGTTTAAATTCTTGTGTTTATTTCTTTTTTTTTAATAATATATTTTTTTAATTTTTAAGAATTTTATAATTATAAAATTTAACAATTTTTTATTTCTATTCTTCCATATCAAACTGACTTTTATTATTATTGTTTTTTTTTACTTCAATTCTGTTTGTATTTAATGTTAAAAACAAATCCTTAAATTTTAACTATTTAAATTTTTAAAATTTTTTCACAGCACATTTCAATCTCAAATATTTATTATAATTTTTTAATTATTGTTAAATTTATTATTTTTACTTTTTTTATAAATTTAAAATTATTTTACATCAGTTAAAAAAAGTTGTATTAATAGTTTTCAATAAATATTTGTATAATTTTCACTTTTATTTGCAAATATTTCTTTTGTTCTATTTTAGATTTAGATGTTCTTCTTAAGAACTACGCGATCGCTGACTAACTGTCGCCTTTTTCCAGCTTACAACACTTATATTAAAAAATTTTTCGTAAAGAATTTTTGTGCAAAAACAAAAATTTGTATTTGGCAAAAGTTTCTTTTTTATTTTTGATTTTATTTGGCGCTCTTTGGTGTGTTTGTGCTTAATAAAATTGAATGTGATTGCTGTGGTTTTTATACAACAGTGGTTTTGCATTTGATTATGTTAACGTAGATATATTTGTATTTAATTATACCCTACACTATCATATTTTACTTGTATAATAGTGATATAAAGCTGTAGGTAAACTGTAAGTCATGGTAAAAATCGATTTTAGTATCAGACTGTAACGCCACCACACTATCAACTTATCTAATGAAACACACAAAAGAAACTACAGTCCTAAAAGCACTTTCTTACATAACAAACCAAAATTCCGATTTTACAGCAAATCATTAAACTAAATAAAAATCAAAATATTTTCACGAAAACCATTTGACAATTTTTATAGTCAATACGTCCACCTGTTAAAAGATTTACACAATATTTCTTTACAAAAATCTTGTAATAGACACTAAACGCAAGAAAAAGGCAAATCAATTTCTAAAAAAAAAATCTTAAATTTCAACAGATAACTGGCTGTTTGGAAAATCCGCCTGTCAGTTTTTTTTAATCCAAACAATCAATTGTCATTTTTAAAAAATTAAATGAAATAAATTTCATGCTGTCATCAAATACTTTAGCTGGAAATACAGGGCAACTACAGCAATGAACGATAAAGCAGACACGCCAATCCACAGTGGGAGATTTCGCTAACAAAATTAAAAAAACAAATTTATTGTTTTTTAAATATTCATTCGTTTTAAATCGTGCATTATTTTATAATTTTATTTATTTCGAAAAACTGCCGAAAGTCTATTTAAAAAATTTCTTTAAATAAAAGCAAGTAGGAAATTAGGATACTGATGTTGTAAAGGCTGTATTTTATAGAGGTAAAGAAGTTTAAAATTGAATAAAACAAAAAAGAATTATCTAAATTGACATAAAATTGATCATATTCAAAAGATAATTTTCTAACCGCCACAGTTGAAATGGACGTAGTCTAGCTTGGGAGTCCAATTCGATGTTTTTTTCTAACATTCGCGACCACACATCGGCAATAACGTGATGAATGTTGTCTTTCAAATGTCGATCGTTACGGACTTTGAATAATGTTTCCACATACCTCTTGAAGATCAATTTACAAATCTGAAACGTGAAACTATTCGGTTACTTATTTTATAAATCAATTGTGGCACGAACTGCGTGATATATTGCATCATCTTGTGGAAACCACAGAGTACGAAGAGAAACATTGAAGATGGCAAACGGCCGAAACCGGTTTGTTCACAAACCAAATTTGACGAGGGTCGACGGAAAACCGTAACCAAATAAAAATGAAACCACAATTCCTGCACATCAGGGTTTTTCATTTGATTAATGAAAAAGTTAGTAATCATTAACCCATAGCGACCTCTATTGATTTTATTGTTTTGACCAGCATTGTTTTTAAGGACGTACGGGCCATGATTACAGCAACCCATAAAGCACACCAAACAATCAGTTTTTTAAGATATAAAAGTATATCAACATACACTTGAGAATTATCATCTCTTGAAATATGACGGTTTTTTTTATTGACATATCCATTTAAACGAAAGTGAGCATCATCGCTTAACAAAATTCACACATGGAAATCTTGTGTTGGATCCAATTTACATAATTTTAAAGTGTTGTTCAGGCGTCACCTTATTCATGTAGAAATACCACAGCAATATTGACAACTGACAAAATGACTACCTGTTAAAAAAAGTATTGCCAACTTAAAGTTTTATATCTTTATACAAAAAACATCTGCTACTTTGTGGTTTTTGTAATAGGTTACGAAATGTTTCTTGCAACACTGTTATCAAAAGCAAAATGTTTCTGGCAACATTTTTTCTCAACTGTAGAATAATATGAGCTGCACTTTATGGAGGCAGAATTGTAGCCAACAGTAAACAATGTCGCATACTTTAAGTAATTAAAAAGGAAAATTCACTAGATATGTCAAAGATTAAAACAAAATGAGAGGTGCCCCTGTAGGCTAGTAGGTAGTGTACTAGCTTGTAAATATGGGGGTTGTGGGTTCGATTCCCAACGAAGACCTTGGTTTTTATTCACTACAAAAATAAAAATTGACTGTCGGTGGGGCTGCTCAGCGACGAAAGCATAGTCACTGGTCGCTGTGCTGTTGTCTTATACGGCAGTTAATTTCCGACTATCCTTCTACTTTCACCACCTGTTTTATATATTCTCTATCCCTTTCCTAAAGAATGTAGCACGGCACTTGACTAAATAGGCATTGTTGCCTGAAGTGCTACTTCTCTTAAAAAAAAAATGAAAAAAGTTGCTAAGCAATTTCAGCAACTTTCGATCCTATTGTTCATGTAATATTTACCCCCCGGAGACACATTTATCGGTCTTTATAGAATAATCGACTATCTAGACCTGTGCAACTGGGGGAAAAAGGGAGCCCAGTCCCCTGAAGACAGGCAGGTGGTCAACTGGAAACTTCACTTTATTTCCACAGGGATCAGTGAGCTCGCAGAGTTTATTATTTGTCTCTTTAGACTTATAATAGTTCTCTGGCTGATCATTGAGGTTGGCCCCTATATGGGAGCATCGTGGTGGTTGTGGTTTTGCGGCCCCATAAGGGAAGAATGAATATTATGGTGGCCAGGATCATTTCACTGATAATGACTCGCAAAGTGAATGATCCAGTCCAGTGAGCATGCTTGACATGTGTTCTGGACAGGAGTTAGAAAGTCTCCAACTCTTTAGCAAGGTGTGATAGTTTGCAGACCTGCCCTGGAATCATTAAAGTTGCAACTAGGTGGTTCTGTTGCTTAGCATTATGCCTTCGGCTATCTAGGACGTATGTATAACGTTCCAAATTATACAAAGTGGTTTGTCCACCATCTGATTAAGACTACATAGTCAGGCGCGGATGTAAAACAAATCACACTCTGTTCATGTAATATTAAAGTCATCTAATAATAATAATAATATCTGCACAGATTCAACTGCTTTAATTTCTTTCATATATTGCAAAAAACATTGCGTATCTTAAGAATACATGTATTCGACAGTTTAATAATATTCACCCTTTTAAAACGTTTGTAATTTTTCCTTCGCTCTTTATGTTTTTAGATTTTTTTAATACATTAAAGTTTCTAGTATAAAATTTCACACAATCTCAAAAGGATTTTCAAAATTCCCGAAATTAGGATGTGTCATATTTTTCTGTAATTGTCAATATTTTTCATTTTCACGGAAAAAATAATTCAAAAGCCGGTGATTATAGAAATTAAATTTTTTGCAATATTTTAAAATATTTCATTATTACAACCAAATGAATTATTTAAATCAAGCTTAAGTTAACGTATATATTTTTTTTTCATTCTTATTTATTAAACCATCAGTTCCCATTTGATCTAACAATAAGTATTCAAATCTTAAATCTAAATAAAAAATGTTTATTTTATGTTTAACCAATGCTTCAAAAATTTATAGGTTCCGCGGGTGGTTAATCCTATAGTCTTATGTCTCTCATGTACTGCTGAGTGAAAGAGTGTCCCTCCTTCTCAGTCGAGTGTGTCATATATAATGCAGAATATTGCGTGCAAGAGGATTTGGGTGAAGTTCGATTTTTTCTATATATTTTATTACGTATATTAAGCACACAGTTTTTACCAAAGTTATATCTAGATCCCTTTGGGTTCGTTCATTTCTGACATACCTAAGGGCTACCGTGATGGAGCGGAGAATTTTATTTTTGTTGCCTTTGAATTTTTTCCACATTTGAAGCCGAGGCAATCCCCCATAATTGGATGCCATAGGACCCTATTGCTTTTAAAATTGAGTTGTATAACAAGAGTTTACAATCAAGACTTAGTGTAGAGTTGTAATTTCATTTGGATCAGCTTTTTCAGATGGTGCATATACTCTTATAAAATACGAAAAGCAGCTGATGGGTGTTCGTGGACGCTTAAAAAAGCTGCATTATTAGCGAATGTAGACATGTGAATGTTTCTGTTCAACGGAAGGTCAGATTCATACATTAAGTATAGTAAAGGACGAAAAATACCGCCCAAGGGAACTCCAGCTTCAATAAACTATGGAAGGCTAAGAAAATGTACCTCCCTTACTATAAAGTTTCGTTCATTTTGATAAATTTTTAGAAGCGTGACTATGTTTACGGGTAGTTTTTGAATAAGTTAGATGTTAATTTATGGATTAGACCTTCGTGCCATACTTTATCAAAAGTCTGTGAAACATCTATAAAGAGCGTAGAATAATATTTCTTCTTTTCGAATGGTTCCCTAAACATATTCGCAAATCTATGAGTTTCCTCGATAGTGCTGTGTTTCCTAATTGGAGCTAACTACTCTCTAATCATTATAAAAACTAAATTAATCGCACCCTTAAACTGTTTTATTTTTTTTTTTATTTTATAATTTTTTTCTATTTTTTTAATCGACCTTTTTATATTTTAAATAAATATCTGTTATTCTTTTCAACGGTCTTTTTTAATTACCAATATATATTTTTTCCGATATTTCGCTTTCCTGTGGAAAGCTTCTTCAGAAAATTATTTTTTATATTTTACAAAAACAAAATATTATAAAAATTTTTATTTATATAATTATAATTTTTGTAGTTTTTTTAATCGACTTTTTTATCTTTAATAAATATCTCTTATTCTTTTTTAAGGTCTTTTTAAATTAAATTAACAATTAATATATTTTTCTTTTCGATATTTCGCTTTTCTAGGGAAAAGAAAAAATATAAATTGTTAATTTAATTTAAAAAGACCTTAAAAAAGAACAAGAGATATTTATTAATTATAATTATAGTTATAATTTTTTTGTTTTTGTAAAATATAAAAAATAATTTCCTGAAGAAGCTTTCCACAGCAAAGCGAAATATCGGAAAAAATATATATTGTTAATTAAAAAAGACCGTTGAAAAAAATAACAGATATATATTTTTTTATTTTTTTTTTTTTAAGAGAAGTAGCACTGCCGGCAACAATGCCAATTTAGTCAAGTACCGTGCTACATTCTTTAAGAAAGGGATAGAGAAGAGATGAAACACAGGTGGTGAAAATAGAAAATAGTCGGAACTAAACTGCCTTATAAGACAGCACAGCGACCAGTGACGACCATGCCTTCATCACTGAGCAGCCCCACCGACAGTCAATTTTTATTTTTGTTATGAAAAAAAACTAAGGTCTTTGTTGGGAATCGAACCCACAACCCCCAAACTAACAAGCTAGTACACTACCTACTAGCCTACAGGGGCACTTGTGCGGTTTCAATGATATCACACAATACGCTTGGAAAAGAATAATCTATATTTTTTATTCTAGTCTCCCATTGTGCAGAATTGAGGAAAATTTGAAGTTGTTTGTATATATTTTAAGAAATCATAGATAAAATGCTTGCTTAGACGCTGATTTCGTGGCTTTAAATTTGGCGAAAAGCAAATGCTATATAAAGTTTAATTTTTTTGATCTGATTTGTGTGTGTCCTGCTGCCTGATTATCATAATAAAATTTCAATTGCAATTTCAATGATATCTAGACATTTTATTTATCCTATTTTTTATTCAATTCTCCCATTGTACAGCATATAATAATGTTTAACGTTTTGTGTGTGCATTTAAAGAAATCATCCAACAGATGTTTTATCGCTGTTCGCGTGCAGTAAACAACTGATTTCACGGTTTTAGATTTTACCAGGTGAAATTGCCACAAAAGCAACAGCAACAGTGGCGATGTTTTAGAATTTACAATAAATTATCTGTGTAGACTATGTGAAAGAAGAAATAAAAATTGGGAAGAGAATAAATTTTATCATTATTTTGCAAGTTTCGGAAATAAATGGCGAAAACAAACTGTTTCGTAAACAAAAATTTTGCATCTAAGTTGAAACTAAACTATGGAATTTATTCGCCGAATTTGCCTCTCACAAACTTTCTTATGAAATTGTTTGGATAAAACAGTGCGAATTGTAGCGGCAGGTCAGCTCTCGTATATTAACTTTGCAGAGCTCTTAAAGACGTTGAGAAGTTTCTGTCGAAGAAATATATCGAGCTTAAACGAGTAAAATAAAAAAAATAATGATAAAACATGTTCTTATATTAAAGCTACCCTTTGCAGTTTTAAATAACTGAAATTTCCATATAAAAATGTTTAATAATTTTAATGAAAATATAACAACAAAATTTATAAAGTTTACACCATTATTTCAGGTGGTAAACAATTAATGTTTTGCGACATTTTTCATACGTTCTTTATTACAATTATTATAGGATCGTATCAAACAAACTTCCATAAACATTTGAATGTATGACTTGATGCTGGTATAGCGAACAATACGTTTCTACTAGGCCGACTATACATTTTCATTTGTTTATTTTTTCTTTGAGATTAATAACATTTAAGTTTTTTATTTTTATTTTTAATTTTTTTTTTTTGTGTTTGTGTTTTCTTTTTTAATATTTTATTTTCTTAATATTTATGTTTAAATCTTAAAAGATTAAGTTTTAAACTATTTAATTTCGACTGCATTTTTTACACATTTTATTTAAATTATTCTAACGTCTGTCACTACGTGATTAAATTTGAAAAGTGCTATTTAAAACACTATTTCGTTGAAAACTAAGAGAAATTTATAGTTGAATTTTTTTTATGTAGATTTAAATACTTTGTGCTTCTTTCAAATTCGAAATTATATTAGAATTTTCGTAATTCAAAATTTGTTTTTTTTTTCGTTCTAAACGTATAGATTTTTCCTTTGCAATTAAGCTAGCAAAGGAATTGAATTTAAGCCGAGAGACGTTGAAAAGCAACGTTGCCTGTCGGAAATGATGCTTGAACGTTACAAAAGAAAGCCATTGCACCGTCATTTTACACCGTACAGGTTATAAAAAATGTACACATTGCGATTACCCCAAGCGCAAAAATCATTTATAGAACTCCGTCAACCATTCACACCAATGCCGAACCCGAATACACATGAAACCCAGCTAATACTCTGTATTCGTTGGAACCTAAAACTGTTTTATATTATAAGCTGTTCGAATCGGTAACGAAGACAACTGATTCGCTTGAAGAGAGCCAGCAAACAACGAAAAAAGACTAGTATGTGGAGTTTCTTGAAATCAGTTTATTGGGGAATTTTTTGCCACAATTCTGTCATTACAGGCGTGGCTATGTGACAAATTGCGCTCCATCTTATTGAAACCAAACAGAGTTTTTTTTTTTTTAAAGAGAAGTAGCACTTCAGGCAACAATGCCTATTTAGTCAAGTACCGTGCTACATTCTTTAGGAAAAGAGATAGAGAAGGGATGAAACAGGTGGTGAAAGTAGAAGGATAGTCGGAAGTTAACTGCCGTATAAGACACAGCACAGCGACCAGTGACTATGCCTTCATCGCTGAGCTGCCCCACCGACAGTCAATTTTTATTTTTGTAGTGAAAAAAACCAAGGTCTTCTTTGGGAATCGAACCCTCAACCTCCATACTGACAAACTAGTACACTACCTACTAGCCTACAGGGGCACCTGTAGGTAGTGTTGAAAGAGTTGAAAGAGATTCGGTGTAATTCGGGAAAGAAAAATTCTTTCAACATTTTTAAGTAACGGTCTCCATTGACCGTTACAGTAAGACCATCTTCTTTGAAAAAATAAGGCCCAACAATGAACCTTGAAGAAACTGCACATCACACTGTGACGCGAAGTGGATGTAGCTGCATCTAGTTTAAAATTACTCCACATTCGACAATTTTGTTTGTTAATATTGCCGTTTCAATCAAAATGTACTTCGTCAGACATAAAAATACAGTTCAAGACGTTTTCATTCTCTGACGGCATTTGAATGATCTTCTCACAAAATTCTAAGCGAATCGGAAAGTTTCTTCGATTCAGTTTGTTTGTTAATTGAATCTTATATAAAAATAAGTTTAAATCTTGGTGCAAAATTGTCTGCAGTGACTATCGGCTGACACCCATTTGAGCAGATAAGCTCCTTGTCGAAAGTCGACGATTTGATTGTATGGCAGCAGTTACAGCAGAAAAAGTTTTCTGCTTCCGAATTAGAGATCTCGATGATAAGGCCTTCTTGCGATTAAACCACCCTCGGCATATTTCTTCACCAGCCTAATTATAGTCTATCTGCTAGGAGGAGTGCCAACAAACGTGCGTCTATATTTTCTTTGGACGGAAACGGAAACTACGGACTCTAAAGCGTGAAAGGGTTGCACTCTCCAAATTCTTGTTTCATTGTCCCAATTCTGCATTTTAGTTAAATTTAAAGATCACTCTATAAAATAAAATAAAATTGGAATAGGTTGGTTACGTTTGGTTTGATAGCAGACACGACGCCATAATCTTCCATCAAAACAACGCTCGGCCACATGTTGCAAGACCGCCTATAAGCTATTTGGAAAACATTGACTACAAATTTTTAACTCCCCCGCCTTATAAGCTACACCTTATCCATGCTGACTACTATTTGTTTCGATCTATATAGAACCTCCTTACTGGAAGTGCCATTTATTATTTACCTTAAAGCCGGAGCAGTTCGTCAGGCGCATAATCCAAATGCTACCAGAACGATGGGAAAAAGTATTGGCTAGCTAAAAACAATATTTTGAATAATGTATTTTCTGGTAAGAAAACATATATTTTTTTAAGTTTTAAGCTTATATCTAGATCGAGAAGAAATAATATGTGAATTTTTTATTTAATTTTCGAAATTTAGCGTTAATAATTAATAGAAATTATTTAAAAATAATTTTGAAACTATGAAACAAAATCATTACAATGTATTTTAAGTAGACATGCAAATTGATTTAATGTGACAAAATTATTTCACAAATTTAAAATAAATATCACACCTAATAAAATACATTTCCCTCAAACGAAAATACTAAATTCAAAAATAATTTATATAAAAATATTAACATGACATGAATAAGTTTTTAATACTTTTCAACAAATTATTAAAGATAAATATTTATTTATTTGTCCATTACTTTGCTAGTAGTTACACATGATTTACGAGTAATTCAATTTTATGAATATCAAAAAAAAAAGGTAAAGGGTGTTTTTATAGAGGTATAGAACTTTAACAACACTTTTTTAATAAGCGATTATATTTTCAGCTTCAAGTGATTTATGTCTACTTTTATTTGGGTACGGTTTTCCGTCGACCCTCGTCAAATTTGGTTTGTAAACAAACCGGTTTCGGCTGTTTGCCATCTTCAGTGTTCTTTTCGTACTAGTTGCGTTCTATTGTCGGTTGTGTTTCTATAGTTCGTGTTTCCCTTCGTGTTATTGCGTTCGTCACTTTCTGTCTTTTTTGCCTGCATCTTTCTTTCCTTTTTCGTTTGTCTCTTTTAACCTAATTTGTCGCTCCCTTTTTCATTCGTCTTTTTTTTCTAACTTAATCCTTTTACGATCATGCTTGATGTTTGTTTTTGTTTATGTGTGAACCTATTGGGTTTTTTCCCCTTTCCCCCTCTATGCGACATAATAATCTGTAATTTTACGTTTATGATGTTCTTCATTCCTTTGGTCTTGTGCACCTGCGTAACGTTTTTGTGTTGGTGTAATGTTTGTTTTCCTGTAAAAATGTTTTAACGGTTCAAATATTGTGTCCGAAGGTGTGTTTATTTGTCCATTTATTATTCGTCCGTCAAATGTTCTTTGTCTGCATATTCCCATTCCCCCAACACATCTAGTCTCCCTCCCCTGTGCTGTGTATGAAGCAGTCTAACCGTCGTCCCCATATGTCCTGGTGTACATCTGTCGTCGAATATATGGTCCGCAAAGTCTGATTCTGGAGTTGATTCTGGTTCTCGTAGTTTTTCGTCATAGTCTCTAATGTGTTCCCTAAATCTGGTCTTAATTTTTCGTCCTGTTTGCCCGATGTAGCTATAATGGCATGTACAAGTTAATTTGTACACTCCTTGTTTGTCTAGTATATTTGCCTTGGTTATTCTATTCCGTAGTATTCTGCCTAGGTTGTTTCTTGTTCTGAATGCGGTATTGATGTTGTGTTTTCCAAAGAATTTCGCCAGTTTGTACGTTGATCTTCCCATATATGTTAATGTAGCCCATTTTTTCCTTTCATTCTTCTGTTCTTTGTTCTTCTAATTTGTTTCTTGATATTATCTACGAGGCGCTTTTTGTATCCGTTGTTTTCCGCTATGGTGTATATTGTTTCCATTTCCTTCATATACATTTGCCGTTTTAGTGGTGTTCTCTCGAGTCTTGTTATTAACTGCCTGATTGCTGCGTTTTTGTGTTGCTGGGGATGATTTGATGAGTTGTGTATTATTGTGTCCGTTGCTGTTGGTTTCCTGTATATTTCATATTCGATTCTGTTTGAGATTATGTTCCTCTTGATCGTTAGGTCTAGATAATTAATTCTCCCCTCCTTTTCTCTTTCCATTGTAAATTTTATGTTTTTGTGTCTTCCATTCAAGTAATCTGTGTCTACTCTATCTACTTTGGCTTGGCACTTCAACATGAATAGAATGTTCTGTTCAAAATGCCCGATCCCGATTTCATATGAGAATTTGGTTAAGCGATAAAGCCTACTTTTATGTGAATGTTCACGTCGACAAACAAAACTGCCGTATTTGAAGTGACGATAATCCTCAAGCGTATGTTGGACATGGTTACTAAAAAACTAACAGTTTGATGTGCTTTATGGACTTATCATTGGTCCGTGCTTCTTTTAAAATTAAGCTGCTCAAACGTTTCACTCAATGGTGACCGTTACAGAACCATGATTACTAACTTTTGGTTCATCAATTGAGCAACCATGCCTTGCAGAAGCTGTAGTTTCAATAAGACGACACAACATATCATACAGCTCGTATCACAATAGATTTATTGACGGAAACATTTGACACCCACATTGTTTAACGTTTCGGATCCTTGAATTGGCCTCCAAGATCGTACAATTTGACGTCGCTAGACTATTTTCTGAGGGATATGTAAAGTCGCTAATTTATAGCGATAAGACCAAAACAATTGATCACTTAGCGAACAGCATTCGTATATTCATATTAGCATACGTGCGATCCAGCCGTGGCGATCATATGCCGAAAGTCACTTTTAAATTATAATGCCCAAAGTTGTAGTCCCTTATACATACACTTTGTATTTGCTTGTGGTTGAAAATAATTTCTTGGTGAGTGTCCAATGACCAATAGGAAGAAAAATTATAAAATCCTGAAATAATTACAATTAATAACTTTTTTATTTCTGGCTTGAATTTGCCAATTATCGCTTTCGACACTGTGCCTAAAATTTAGTTTTTGCTTCGAAAAGCTAGCGTCCATGTGTATTTCGTTGGTGAATGAAGCCAAGGCCAAAAAATCTATTTTAATAATCATAAACTGTTCCACTTGTATTTAAGAGTCTGTTTTAATATTTTCATATACGAGCGATTTTTCTTATTAATTAGCGATGTTAAATACTCGTATTCACAACAAAAATATTCATTCGTATGCATTTTTATATTCGATTTTTATGTTTTCTTATTGGAGAGTAAATGAAAAGCCCATAAAAGTAAAATACTAAAAAAATTTTTTGTTAAAACAAAATTAAAAGAATTTCAACTAAATTGTTATTTGGTACAAATTTATCACCAACATCCACCTCCCACATCTTTTTTTTTGCGCTCTGCAAATAATTAGCCCAATGTTTGGAAGAAGAAGAAGAAGAAGAAGAAGAAAAAAATACATCAGACAGGTGCTTGTGTACGAGTAATAAGAAATAAATAAACACAAACGAATTAATAAAAATCGTATTGGAAAATAAACAAAATAATAAATTTGTAAAACAACAATCATTTACAAATAAACACACACACACACACACATACACATAGTATACCATACATATGCCATACTTTTACTCAATAGTTTGATTTTTCTTTTTTTTTACAAAATAGTCAATCATTATCAGCAATATTATTAATAATAAACTAAAGATAGAAAATTTGTTATAACAAATAATAAATTAAAAGAAATAATCAAACAATAAATATTGTTGCGCGTGGGTGTGTGAATCTATTAAGGGGTGCAAAAGTCATAATTAAATTATGTGTAGTGTATTGTATCAATTTCTCCAGAAAGAAGTTGACATAAATTTATTTAAGGTCACAAACGTTTGTGATCTTAAATTAGTGAGAAGCATAAATTCAATCGGAAAATTTTTATTTATTTTTATTATTATATTATATTAATATAATAATATCGATTTTCTTCTCGAAAAATGTATTTATTATAATAACAAAATGAAGTGATACATTATTTAAACTTGTCCATCGTAAGCCACTACTTTTTCCCATCTTTTTGGTAGAATATGGATTACAATAGACTATTCTGAAGTGAAACGTATTTTAGTATTTTTAAGTCGCTACATCCGTCATTAGCATTCGTGGCATTTATATGCACAACAACATTGTAAACATCATTTATATTCTTAATGTTATTTCCTATCTTATCTGACTGTTTTGAAGCCAGATGGGCGCTTTCGATGCGAATGCTCACCTTTGACTTCAAAACAGTCAAATAACACAGGAAATAACAACAATATTTCATTTACTGACGTAGGAAAAATAAACAACATATTATCATTTATATAATAGTTATAGTTTTTTGACCTCTTAAATATCGTTTAGTAGTTAATTATAAAGCACTATAGAAAAAAAACCCTTTTTTCTCCAAACATTTGGACCTGCAATTTTAGCTTTACTTTCCTGCAGTTGGAAATCACCTCTATCATATCTCTTTGCCTCATATCTCTTTTTACATTTTTAATCAATTTCAAGTGTCACCAGATGCCACCTATTAATTTGTTGCATTAAACAGTACAACATTTTTCAGCTGATTGATTCGCAACTTAATTCTGATAGGGCCCTTTAGTTTAACATAACTCAAGAACCACTACGCGGATTTTACTTAAACAAATTTAGAAAAATCAAGAATTATAAGTGCTTTCATCTGCTTATATAACGTTTTGCTACATAAGCAACAGTTTCGAAGTTATAAATAAATAAATGAAGAAAAAAAAAATATTTTTTGCGTAAAGAGTTAAGTTTTTTTTGTAATTCATAAAAAATCCAAAACCGTAAAAAAAGTGTCAAGTCCTATTACTTTTACGTAAAGTCGTATAACCTATAAACAAAATGAGACATATCTTATGAAAATCGATGAACGCGTTTCGCTTTTATGAACAATTAAGTAAAGGTATGAATTGAAAAAAATTTTCTCGAGATATGCACAAATTTCTGACTATCGTTTATATACGACATCAGTTGTACCACTTAAATTATCATTAAGTGATGACATAAATAAATTAGTATGGAACAACAATTAATCTTCTTCCATACAGTATTGTAGAATACTACAGTTTGCATACGTTAAAGAGACAGCTCAAGTTATACGAGAAGAAAAGAGAAGAGTCGATGAGATATCTCAACTAAAAGAGTTTGAGTTAAGAGTGAATAATCGCAACTTTAGAGTAAAATATGAATTATATTTTACAATGATTGACGGCAAGACAGCACAATCAGTAACAGAAACACTATCACCATCTTCTTGTTTTATTTGTGGAGCCACAACACCCAAGCTGAATTAAATCGAAGAAGTTCTAGCTATGCCCGTAAATGAACAAGCACTGCAATTTGGTATGTCACCACTTCATGCGCGCATTAAGCTGATGGAGTCTCTTTTGCATGTGGCTTATATTATTGAATTTAAACGTGGGAGATAAAGCGTGTTTGATAAAGCGTGAACTTAAAGAGAAAATAGGAATACAGGTTGATACTGTTAAGCAAGGCTCTGGTACGACAAATTCAGGAAATATGTCACGAAGATTCTTTGTTAATCCTACTTTGATTTCCAAAACCACGGGTCTAGATGAAAACATAATCAAGAGGTTTTCAATAATTCTCGAAGCTATAACAATCGCCGAGGTAGTAGATCCAAAAGAGTTTGTTGCACTGTACGAGTGGTACAATATGCCACCTACACTTCACAAAATTCTGATTCATAGAAAAAATATAATTGAAAAGTGTACTTTTCCTGCAGGCTTAATATTCGAAGAGGTTCAGGAAAGTCACAACACTCCAGACACTCCAGAAAATGCAGTCGAATTTGCCACAAACGAAGATACTATGCACCGAATGATGGTAACATCATATCCCATGATCTCACAATTGACGCCTTCATTTAGCCAAAAAAAAGCATTGCGTTATAAGCGACGAAGTTAAAGCTCTTTTAGAATAATAAATTAAAAATATATTTGAACTAAATAATATATTAAAAATTAAAAAAATAATTTGAAATTTTTTGTTGGTTTTGGCTTTTTACATTGCAGGTAACGATCTACATTTCTCTAATATTCTTTATTTTAATTACTTTTGTGTATTACGACATAAATAAAACTAAATTTGTGATGAAATCACTACATTTGTTGACAAATATGATTTCTTCCTCACCTCCACACAAAATTTCCAGTGTGCATCTTTGTTGTATTGAAGAAAATGTGACTATATTAGTAACTATCATGTAGATGCAGAAAATTCTTTCTATTTACTATACAGTGATCTCGCAGAAAGGTGAACTAATTTTTAACGAGGGTGTTCACGTTTTCGACTTTGTTCAAGTTTTAGATTGAATTTTTTCTATAACATATTTTTGTCTCTTTTATCTTTTATTTAAATTAAAATAAAGTACGTTATTTTCCACCTATGAAACTTGTTTTGATTCTACTTTTTGTAAGTTCCTGCCATATTTTAATATATGTACTATGCTACTATGGCTTGCAAAACGGTTTCTAAGATATTAATTTTTAATTTAATACAGAGATCTTTCCATTTTTGGAAGCTCCTAAGAATGCAGTTTCTTCGTTTTCAAGGACTTGAAAATGTATTATTACCACATTTCGAAATTGCATCTTTTTTTTTTCTTATTGAACAAATCGTCGTTTTGGCGACATTATACTTTTTCGACAAACCAGTTAGAGGTGAACCTTTCTCACTTTGCTTCAATATAAACCAAAATTGTTTGATGGATCGTTGTATTTACATAATCAATATGCACTATTGATGTTTAACTTGAAATAATCCAAGAAAAAGGAATCCAATGATTTTAAATTAGACATGCAATAATTTTCTAGCCTCTTGATCATCCATCTAATACACAAATAACTTTGCTACTGTTTACTCTTACAAATCCTATCCAATTATTGTTTGTAAAACCTATTTATAAAATTATATTTTTAAGATTGCCAGCACGTTAACTACACTTCACAAAATTCTGATTCATGGAAGAGATATAATTGAAAAGTGTATTTTTCCTGTAGGCCTACTATCCGAAGAGGCTCAGGAATGTCGTAACAAAGACTATAAAAAATATCCCCTCAGGCACTCCAGAAAATGCAGTCGTATTGCCACGAACGAAGATATTATGCACCGAATGATGGCAACATCAGATCCCATGATTTCACATTTGAAATAAAACTAAATTTGTGATGAAATCACTACATTTTTTGGCAAATATATTTTTTCCCCACCTCCATAGTTTATAAATATTCTAGTTTGTTTTAAATATTCTACTCTTAAGATTTAATAAAATTTGGTAAATTATTTCTAAACAAATTAAGAAATTAACATTGTAGCATATGAACTTAAGCCGAATTTATAATTGTTTAAATAATAATTCTTATTTTATAAGTTGCAGGTCTTTATAACTATAAAATATACCATAGATAAAGTATAATTTGTATAGTTAATTAAAGAATTCGATGGATAATTGAAAAACTGTTTAACAAAAATCAAACGTGATAAATTTGATTTTTATTGTCTGATTAGGGCTAACATAAGTCCTACCTACTCTCTACTGATTATAAAAGTTCAATTAATCGCATCCGTAAGCTGTTTTATTGTGTGGTTTCAATGACACTATACTTTTGGAAAAGAAAAATCGATATTTTCTATTCTAATCTCCCATTGTGCAGCATTTAAGAATAGATGAAATGCTTGCTTAGATGCTGATTTAGTGGCTTTAAATTTGGCAAAAAGCAAATGCTATATAAAGTTTAATTTTTTTGATCTGAATCGAGATAATATATATCCTGTTTCCTAATCATCATAATGAAATTCAAAATGTTCACACCCGTTGCAATTTCAATGATATCTAGACATTTTATTTATCCTTTTTTTTATTCAAGTCTCCCATTGTGCAGCGTTTAATAATGTTTTACATTGTGTTCTGAACTGTTCTGAAGTGAAACGTATTTCAGTAAGGACGTTCTTCATCGTTCAAAACAAATGGTAATCACAAGGAACAAGAAGGGTGAGCAAAACTTTCAGTTTACCATTTTCCGAATAATTTTTGACCGGTCTTGCAATAGATGTCCGCAAGTTGTCTTGATGGAAGCTTATGGCCTCGCGTCTGGTCGAACATTTATTCCTTTGTTTGTTGATTATTCTTTTCAAATGAACAAATTGTCTTCGGTATAGGTCCTATGTGACCGTCGACTCCAACAGCTCATAATAAAAAACACCCTTCTGGTCCCACTAAAAATAGGGCATTACCTTGGCATCATAGATTTTCGGCTTCGGCGTTAATTTGGTTGGTTGGCCGAGCTTTATATATTACTTTTTGCGCTTAATGTTATCGTAATGTACTAGTTTTTCATCACCAGTAGCAATGCAAAGCAAAAATGGCAAGTGTATTTTTGGTAGTGCTATCATTTTTTTACTAAATGTATTTTATTATCAGCTGTTTTAATATAGTTCATCTTGTTCGTGCCTCTCCTCATGTTGTTGTTACTCTTATTGCTTTCGTCTCTTTTTCTCTTTTTGTCTTTTTCTCTCTCCCTTTTCGATTGTTTCTTTCTACCTAATTTGATATTTGATAGCACTAACAAAAATAATTTCTCTTTGTTGCATTTAAGCATAATTTTCGCCATGCGAAGTCACCTTTCTACGTTTCTCGGCTTCAGTTTATATGGGATGGGACCCAATTTCCTTGCTTTTGAATGAATCCCAATGCTTTTAAACGTGTAATTCTCAATGATAATGCAACTTCTTTTTGCATTTGACAACAATCCTTGTCAAGTAATGCTTCACAATTATTTAAACTTTATCGGCTGACCAGACCTCTCCCTGACTTCTGTGCTAAAATCACCATATTTGATTGGTACAAACCAACGTTCACACATTTTTTGAGTTGATGCATATTGACTTTAAACTACCAACGATAAATAACTTTCAGCAGCCATTTTCTTGAAATGAAAGAAGGTTATTAGACTTCCGCGCACTACATCTTTTTTAACACATAATACGACATTATAATAGCAATTGAAAAATATGTGTGTTTACACTTTGGCGTCTATCGAATACTGAATTATAATGACAGATGTTTATCCTCCAAAATACCATATTTGTTATTATTGACACAAACCATATGCGGTAGTTGTTCAAAAAAAAATACTCGTTATCATAGTCACACCTTTTCCGTCTCAAAAAAAAATATTTTATTATTTGAAAGGACCCTCATAGCTGCAGAAGAAGTAAATGCGTAACCTTAAAAGTCACCTAGCATTAATGCATCAATGTAATGAATGATCAAATGAAGAAATGGGAGACGAGTACAGCTGCCACAAAATATTATTTCACTTGAGCATTTCTGCAGCTTGTTTTGTTATACGGCTTGTAATTGTCAGGCAGCAGATACGAGAGTAAGTCAAAAAGTTCACATAATGTTTTTGCGCCGTTTCTTAATGACGTGATAAGGCTTACATCTGCACCTGGCTGTGGGCCTTAATCAGATGGTGGCCATTACCACTGTGGATGGTATGTAGCGCTATCCTCGCCCTAGAAGGCCTTCAGATACGAATATCCTCCGGTCACTCCTAGTTGCAATTTCAAAAGCCCGGAGTAGGCCGCAGCCTTCACTCCTTGCTAAAGAGTTGGAGACTATCCAACTCCTGGTTCAGAACGCGTGAAGCTTAATATAATTAAGAACACGACGGCATTCATACTCACTGGACCTGGACCATTCATTGTGTTCATTGTGAATGATCCGACCCACAGAACTCATACGAGGGCCTTGAAACCACAACCACCACAAAGAACCAACCTCAATAATCTGTCAGAGAACAACTAAAAGGCTGATGTCCGTGGAAAAAAAGTGGAATTGTTCAGTAGGCTCCTTTTACACTCCATGACACATGTAGCGAGAGTAAGATTCCGTCAAAATATATCAATGCACCCCCCGGGGGGACGAAAGTTTAAAAACTAAATATAGAGCATCTTACATTGCTATTACAATTCTATACCACATAACTGACTGACTAACCAACCACTTTCCGCCATGTTAATAAAATAAATGGCTTCAATATGTAAACCTTCAGCAGTATTTTTTTAATGTGGCAACATTGAATATTTTTTTGTTATCATCTTAAAATCCCAAAATTAATTATTATCTATCTCAGCACTCTGTTTTATTAAATTGTATTGTATTAAAATTATAAATTACAAACATTGTGTAAAATAACAACAATAACAGCGGATGTATATCGTAGGTAACACTCAGCTTTGTTGGCCTTAAAAATATAACAACTATTTATTTTCTAGCCCAATTCATTCGTATTTTAATTCAGCAAATGCTTGATTGAACATAAAAAATTATTTTTAAGAAATAATTTTGTTGACGCAAAATTATTTTCTTCATATTGGCAATTTTAACTCAGAAATATATTTTATTTTTTATTTTGATTTTTGTTTTTTTTTTTTGTTTTTAATTTTAAATTAATATTCATTCGTAATTAATTTAATTTTTAATGCAAATTTGTTTGCTTAACAAAGTTGATTTATGCATTTCATTACAAAGAAAAAAAACTAAACTAAAATCTGAATTTTAATATTTTTTCATTATGAAATATTTGAAAATGGAAAAAGTGAAATTTAAAGGTAGAAATATTTGAGGTTTCTGTTAGATAGCTGTTGCATTATTTATTCTTTTTAAAATTATCTTAAAGGAAATTTGATATACTCCACTGCTCCAATTTATTACAGTTGAATCGATTGAAAGTATGTTTGTGATTCTCCACTGCAATTGATTGCATTAACCTTATAGGAGGTGCATTTAAAAAACACTTCAAATAAAGTATTTGCGAGATTTCGTATTAAAATCTATTCGATTTTTAATATATTTCCCATGTAAAACCAGATTAACCTTGCTTCCACATTTCAACAAAATATTGTAGGCGGGAAGAGTAAAATTAATGCGCTAAACGTAATCTGGCTGTCGAAAATTCTCAAAAGTACACGACAGAACATTAGATAAAGAAAACTAATAACAGATCACCCGTCTAGTGATTGCAAATCCTTTTTTATTTGTATACAGTAGGTTTTGTAAAACAAAAATGTGGAAGCTACTTCAACAATATTGGGTGGGCAAATTTGAGGTTAGGCAGTAAATTGTCTATCAAATGATTAAATGACAAGAATTATGCTGTTACACTTTAACATTTATTAACTAAGAAGTTGGGAAATTTTAAGCATGGAACTTTACACCCTTGACCAAAGAATATTAATTTTATCAAAATGGTGAAAAATTCATTGTATTACTTCGTAAAATTCAAGCAGCTTTTCCTTATAATCAGGCTCTTTGTGCGTAATTTAATCACATAATTCGAAGCTCAACGTATTTTTGCTGTCAATAGATCAAGCAATATGCTCATTGCGACCATTTAGATGGAAACATAACCTTGGTACAGTAAAGTGTTGAGAATGAGCCTAGAATCAACTCGTGGATGTTCTTAACAATTGGGCATACTTCTACATACTACGGGCACTTTGAGCATTTTTTACATTTTGTATATTTTCATCTTGTAACGACACGTTCTTGTGTTATGCTGGAGTAAAGCTCGCGGCGTCCAGGGTTCGTTACAAAAAAAAAATGTTGCTTCACTGATAACACAAGAGCCACTTTAGTTTTACTAATAAAATTTTTTATTATTATAATCCACTTCTTAAACTAAGTTAAAATTATACTACATCACTACTGAGCACGCCAACGGCGATCAACCGCCTCGTAGCCCTCAGGAGTTTTCGTCTCCACTTTCCGCCGGCTAGCCTACTGTTTCTCACACTAGAGCTAATAAAATTCTGGTCCAGTCTGAGCAGAACAGTTTGCCTGTCCACCAATTTTTGACTTGTCGCGGTTGTCACGAATAAGATGCTGAGACAACCTTTCCACTTCGAAATTGGTGTTAGCCTTTTGACGATCTTGTACGTCTTGTTCAGCTAGGGCGAATTAAATTCTGTCCTTGCTGAACAAAGCGCGGCCTTGCTCTGGCCTCCGTCACCTTGGCGAATAAAATACTGGCCAGGTGAAACAGCGACAGAACTTGCTTGGCCGGAATCCCTGGCTATTTTCAATTAATTCAAAGTTTAATAAAATTCTGGCTTTAATAAAGTGAGCTCAACCTATTCGCAAGACTATTTTAATGAAGTTGAATAAAATTCTAACTCACTTAAAGAAGTCTTGCCCGGTTGCTTGCCCGTGGCTAACTCTTCTCAAATACGTAATTATCTCGCTTTTATATATTTCTGCCAGGCACACATACACACCCATACCACTAAACGACAGCTGCTTGCGACTGTTCAGGGTTGTGTTTAATGGTATGTTTTCCTTACGGATGTATCTTCATGTTAATAGGTGGTGCTTCTTAACGGCTATTATAATTTCAAATATTTCATTAACAAATAATAAATGTACCTTTAAAATATAATTATAAATTATATAAAATGAAAAGTGTATAATAATAATGTTCGGTTTTTAAAAAAAATTATGAAATTCATTAAACAATAAATATTCAGAAATGTGAAAAATGTAAAAATTTATGAAATTCAGAAAAAAAAAATAAAAATTTTTAAAAACATATATATAGAGTCTAATTGCTTGTGATTTAATTGCTATGTGATCCAAAAACGAGCCTGCCGACTTTTGGTCGTCACAATCTTCACGCTTATAAAGTAAAACTCGTTCAAAATTAAAGCCGCGTGATGAAGCTCATTTTGAATGGGGCAGTTATCTAAAAGAACAAAATTATTGCATATATGGTGTTTACAAAATCCACAAACAGTCTTGAAAAAACCATTACATCCAAGGAAAGTAACCGAATGGTTCAGTTTGTTTGTAGTCACGCAGCATCATCGTCCCGTACTTTGTCGTAAATTCGCCAGAAAAAGGCGCCACCGTCAATTCTCTAAGCTACCCAAACATGATAACCAATTTTTTTTAGCAACAATCAGCTAATGTTGGCAGCAGTGGCCTTTGGTTTCAGCAAGATGGCGCCACACAACCACCCAATATGATAATGTCGATTGTCCGCCTCGTTCTTGTGATTAAACGGCGCTGGAGAAATACCCGGTTTACGTGAACAATCCACAAGTAACTGGCGCTCCGAAAGATAAAATGCGGCGTTGCATTAACGAAATAAACTAGTTTTGCTTTAGAATTTTGTGAAAAGAGTGCACGCCTGCCGACGCGTTAGAGGTGCAGATTTTCCCGTTATCATATTCCACTATTAATTTCCATATTTCTACTTTACTTTGGTGTTAATAAAACTGAAATTGTCAAAAGAAAGTGTGTATTTGAAGCCAATTTACTTCCTAACCTCAAATTTATTTATTTATGTATTAAATTGAAGGGTGCTCCATAGAAGACATGATTTTTTTTTTATATATAAGTATAAACGAAATAGGATTAAATGAAATGTGGAAAAGTGCTTTAGATCATTGATCTATATATTTCAGATACAGCAATACACCAAAAACAACAAATCGTCAACAAAATCTTATTTCTTTTCAAATCAACTTTCCAAATTTACCATTTTTAGAATCTAAATTCTTTTGAATTTTAAAATATTTTCTTAAATGGTGTTTTTGATAGAGGTATAAAACATTGAAATAGAATAGAATAAAAATTAGTTTTCAAATTGGCAAAAGATTCACTTTATTCGCAAGATAATATTTTGGCATTAAAATTTAAATATGACTTTCGGCTTATGAACGCCATGATTGGCTGCGACGTAGTTTAATCTGGAGGCCCAATATGCGGTAACTTTTATAAACTTTTTTGACCATATATTAGCAATAACGCTGGGAATGTTATACTCCAAGTGAACAGCCGTTTCGGGATTATTGGCGTATAATAGCGACTTCACATATCCCAACAGAAAATACTTTAGCGATCTTAGAAGCCAATTCACGCGAAAAATGCCATTACCAAACAATTCATTTAATAAATTAATTGTAGCACAAGCTGTGTGACATGTTCAACTGTCTTGTTAAAAGCACATGGTTGTTCAATTGATTAACGAAATGCTCTATTAAGTGTAAGGTTCTGATCAACATCGCTTTTAAAGAAGTTCGGGCGGTTTCTCAATATACATTTGAAGATTATCATCATTCTGAAAAAAAGTGAACTACATCGCTGAACACAATTTGCTTTCAAAAATCGGCATCAACGCACTGTGGGAGCATTTTACGAGAAGGCGGGCAAAAATATATAACTTTTTAACGGATCGTAATTTTGATACGCAGTTTTCTTTGTCTACTAGGTGAGATCATAGGCTTTCGTTTAAGGTATAAAAATTTTAAATCGACCGGTTAGAAAAATAGTTGTGTGTGGTTTAAAAGTACGTTCTAAGTTTTAGCTGATTTTTGGTACGAAAGTAAAGTACTACAACTTGTTCAAAGAGTTTGTTTTACATAAAGTCTTATATTTTGAGTCACGTTTAGAACTTATACTTATTAAAAACTTAAATGAAGTCAGGTAGGGCCAAGCTTTGGCCACTGTGAAATTTTTAGAACGAAGGCCAAAGGTTGGTTTTTTGAAACAATTTGAGTTAAAAATTAGCTGATTAAGTAGCAAAAACGTAAAAAATATATTCATTGGTTAAAATTTACTTTAGATAAGAAGGTATTTAAGTCCAAAATAAATACAAATACTACTCGTATATGTAAACTTTGTTGTAAATTGATTAATACTTTATTAATGTACAAAAAATTTTAAAAGGATGAAATACATATAATACATGTGTTTGGAAAAATTACTATTAATTAAACAGTTTTAGTAAATATTTCTTCTAAACAGCCTTGATTTTCACCTTCTAGAAGTAGTTTAGCTTCTACGTCTAGTTCAATAGAAGTAGTTTTCCATTTTTGCCGCATAATGGACATATAGGGATCTGATGTGCATAATAAAATAACAATCAAGTCTTCATTACTACAAAATCTAGAAATTTTTCTTATGTTGTGCTCGCGAAAGAATCTATAGTCCTTGTTTCGTTTTTCTTGCGCCTCGTCAGATAGATCTCCTATTGGTAGAATATTGTGTTGAATTATTTGTTCCCCATGGTACAAAATTTTATGAACTGTGGACGGCATATATCTCCAAGAATATTTTTCGTTGTAAAGTATAGCTGTTTTTTTGCCATACTCTCCAAATTTTTGTGCATTTATCTTTCTGCTGCATGCTAGAACTTATAAAATAATACTGAATCTCCTTATTACTTCCAAATCTACTCCTGTGATAGATGCTGCAGTTTGTGGATCTGAAAAAAATCTTCTCCTTGCGTTGGCTGATCGACAATTAGACCTTTTTCTAAATATTTTTCTTCTATTTGTTTTTTTTTTTTTTTTGGTTTCTCTTTTCATCTTGTTCCTTATTTTTTCTCACTGTTTCGCCTAACGGACCAAAATCCAAATTATAACCCAATTTAAGAATAGGCTCCATAAAACGCATTCTAGTATGAAGAGGGGACAATCCAAATATGCTGCCTTAAAAGTCTCATCTTCTGGAACTGGATGACTTAATTGACTTTATGTCTTTTTGCATATAGTGCAGCTTGATGATGCTTTTGTATCAGTTAAAGTAGACAAAATATTTTGTGACCAACTGTGCATGACTTTGAAATTGACTAAAAATTTTTGTTTTCTTTTTGAAAATACACATATCCATCTAAACAACGTCTCTCATAAGGGCATTTTGAAAAATAAATAAAATGCTTACAAAATAGCAAAACAGAAAAAAATTTTTTAATTCCATTTTGCAAAAAATTTTCGACCTTGTGTCAGAAAAATTGTTTTGGTGCTCACGGTCGGATCGTGCCGGGTATACAATGGGGTATAGGCGTATAGGGGACATTTAGGGCTATGACATAGTGCTAATGCTTTTACATTCCTTAACGAACTTTAAAAGTTATGGTCTATTTAGTAAGAGAATTTAGAAAAAAATTAGACCTATAAAAAAATTAATTTCTAAAAATCAAAACTGAATCAAAACCATTTCAATTTCCTTACACTAATAGCTAATAAATTACGCTATTATACAAAGTTTGTTTCGTTTAAAAACCTTGTACAACAAAAAAGTTATAAATGGTTAAAAATCAAAAATTTACCAAGAAATTTCTCATTTTAGCAAAATACTGAAAATGCTCATTTTGAACCACCCTGTTCAGTGTGATATAGTTAAAATAAAGTTTTAATTTTTTGGCTCCCGAGCTACAATAGTATCTTCTTTCGAACGAACTTTAAAATTTTACAATTGGGAACCATGAAAAAAAGGACTTTTGGCCGCCTTCTCGTAAAATGATCCACTGTGCAACGGCTATCTTTTCTAGGCCTATTCACCGAATCTATGCCTTGCTAAGCGAGTTGGATTTTGTAAATATGCAAATCAATAACTTTTTGCGACATCATCCATATAAGGTATTCCTCTACGCTACGCTACTCCGCAGCAATGACTTTCCAAACGATGTCTCTGTGGATAAGTATTATCAGTTGGAGTAAACATTGTTAGAAAACGTTCCATAGTTAATCAAATTAACTGCTCTGATGGACTATTATGTTGACCATAAAATGGAATTAGTGCGCGATACGTATTACGAACAGAACCCTGATTGTTAAAATAAATTTGCAAAATTATAAACACTGTTAAGGTGTCAGTCTATTTAGTCTATTTATACCAAACCAAACTAAGCATAGATAACTTAACAGCTGGCAAAATGGTTTATACCTAAATAAAAAACACCCTCTAATATCAGTACATGCAGAATGTTAATTTGTTATAATTACTAGACCATAAAATGTGTTGCACCTAAAAAGTGGACAGAAATAATAAAATTTCCTCCTCCAATACAGAGCCACTATATAAAAATGTCGTTTTACAAAAAAATCTACATTTACACATGATTTATGTTTCGAACCAGACACCTTTTATCATTGTAATCAATTAATTTTAATAAAAATATCTGTAGTTAACAAAATATGTTTTTTTTTCTGCACTTGATTGCTCAAAATAACAAGTTTAATTAGCTAAAATTTAATTTTAATTTATTTATTTTACGAGATCAAAGAATGTTTGCATTACAATCGTAAATAAAATGAAAATTATATCTACGCTTTATAAAATTTATTTGGAAAATGGTATTATTCTTAAATAAAAATATTTTAATGGGAACAGTTTTTTTTTCTGATCTCATTGTTCGAAAAAAAGTCAAAACAAGAAATTTTAAATATTTTAAAATCATTGACCCTAAAAATTGGATTGAATGCATTAAGTAGTGAAACAACTAAATTAAATTTATAATCAAATTTTGCAGTCATTTAAAAATATATTCTTATATTTACTTGCTGATTACATTATAAATAATTTTATTTGATAATTTTTAAAAAGCTGTTATAGTGTAACAAATATTACACCGTACAAAACATGATTTTGGATCTCAATTTTCACCTTTTTTTCAGTAGCAGGATTATATTAATATCCATCCTCGTTGAATTTGACGCTTGTTATTCTGATGATCTTTTTTTCTTCGTAGGTTCTTCATATTCATGTTCTCAGTCTACATCATCAGCCGAGTTAGACATAATATTCTAGAGCATGTTTTCTTCGGTATCATATTCATCTTTGGTGCTTTCCTGTTCAAACTGCATAATTTTAAAACTCTACCAAAAAAACTTTGAATCGTTTTTCCATTGGTATAATCACCTCTCGTGGTGGAACCGCTCTCCTTGTTCGTCTGATTCCTGAGGTAATTTTACCAAAATGGTATTTTAACGTCATAGATTTTTTTAATAATGCTTCTCCATCGTGTTTGTATGTCTCCTAACTGCACATGGTTCCTTTCTTTAACGCCTAAAATGACTTGTTTCAATGAGTCCCATACCCATAGATGGTTATAATGGTCCGAAAGCATATTTGTGAACAATTCACTTTTCATTTGATATTTGGTCCATTCAGTGTATCTGTTTCAAATAAAAAATGAAAAAATTATAAATTTTGTAGTTTTAAAGGCACTCGATGCACTTTTTTCGGATAGGTTTATTCCACTTTACTTCAAGGAAAAAAATTTCGCAAGGCATGCCAATAACTGTGTTAAACTATACACAAAATTCTAAAAATCCATCAAGAGCAAAAAAATTCATATGGCCATTAAATTATTAATGCAGTCAACAACACAACGAATGATGTCGAAGTTCTTATTTTTGGGGTTACTTTTACGTAGAATTTTCAGAATTGTGTCCCAAATCAAATAGCTGAAAAATATTGTGCTGCGTTATAAATATAACGAAAAAGGATTTTTGTCCTATTATAGAGTTCTGCTTTTTTTTAATTCAGTTTTTCCAGGTAACAAAACTATACAAATTTTAATGTTCACTTTTCAGAGCTGAAAAAAATGCCGCCAGTTAAAAAACAGATATGGGTTTTAAAGTTCTATACCTTTATAAAAACACCCTTTAGTTCTAATTCGCAACTTATGAACTTATCTTTAACTGTGTAAAGTCTTTGGAACACAAATTTTCTTGGGACTTTTAGAAGATTAAACAATAGAGATCATACCACGTCGCATTCACTAGCCAGAATTAAAAATTTATTATCCAATAATTTTGAGCAACAGTAGAAATATAAGGATTAACAGTGGAACATGATGTCGGGCACTTCAGCAGACATCTCCAATACAGAGCCGTCAGACCGTCAATTTGTAGTTAGTTTACATAAGCCCGGTTTTTGAAATGCATCCAGAAAAAATAATCCAACGCCTTAAATGACAAGAACGAGGCGGCCATTTGACAGCGTTAAATCGAGAAATTACGGAAACAGTAAATTTCTTATGCAATAACTGAATTGTTTGAGAGGCTGTGTGGGACTAATAGCACCCTCTTACTGAAATCTAAGGTCACGGATGCTTACATTAGCCAATGGTGCCCCTATAGGCTAGTAGGTAGTGTACTAGCTTGTGAGTATGGGTGTTGTGGGTTCGATTCCCAACGAAGACCTTGGTTTTTTTTACTACAAAAATAAAAAATTGACTGTCGGTGGGGCTGCTCAGCGATGAAGGCATAGTCACTGGTCGCTGTCCTGTCTTATTATATGGCAGTTAATTTCCGACTATCCTTCTACTTTCAGATTTTGTGGGCACCATATGCGATAATTTTGTTTGTTTACATACCCGCCTCATCACTACAAATGAGTTTGTTGAAAAATGCGTTGTTTTCGTTTAGTTTAATAAACAGGCAATTCGCAATCGTTCGACACAAACAATAGTCTTTAATAGCTTTAATTCTTGAACGAATTGAAGTTAAAAATGTTTATGCAAAATATTACGCAATGTCGGAAAGTTGTTGTCCCAGGCTCGTTCCAACACTGGTTTATTGTCAACAGCAAAAATAGTCTCGAATTTAGCGAATCAATTTTGCACAGTGGTCTCAGAAGGAGCAGGATTACCAGGAAAAGTAGCTCGAATTTTATGAAGTGTAACAGTGAAATTTTCACCATTTTAACAGGCAATTTTCACAACTAAAATTTTTTGCTTGAGAATATAACGTGCTTTAAAATTCCCAACTTCTTACTTAATAACATTTAATCCTTTGACACACAATTTACTTCCTAACCTTAAATTAACCCACCCGTAAGTTTAAATGTAATTGTTAAGTTTTCTACGAATTTAAAATTTTTTCTTTAATTTTTAATTTTTTAGAATTTTCAAACTTTAAATAAAATATATAATAGTTATAATTTTTTGACCTTTTTTAATATTTTTTAGTAATTAATTTTAAGCACTAGGTCATTATTTAATAAAAAATTTTTAAAAAACTTTATTTTTTATTATTTTTTTTTTTCGATATTTCGCCACACCGTTGGTTGGCATCATCAGGAAAAACAACGGTGTGGCGAAATATCGAAAAAATAATAAAAAATAAAGATTTTTAAAAATTTTTTATTAAATGATGACCTAGTGCTTAAATTTAAATAAAATATTTAATTTGTTTTTAAGTTTATTTTCTAGTGAAATTAATTTTGTTTTAGTGAATTCAACTTTCTTTAAAATTTTTATTACTAATTTCGATTTTTAATGAATTTGCTGATAATTTTGCTAAATAACAAAATTTAATGAAATTTCTATTTTGAATTAAAGTTAAAATAGTTTTGTTAATAATCATTTCAAGTTATATTTTCTGTTATTATGAATTGTTGAATTCTTGTGATTTTCTTTCTAATTTCAAGTTTTTATATTATAAATTAATAAATTAAAATGCTATCTTTTGTTCACTGCGTCCAATCCGTCCTTAAACAGCGATAAAATACTTTTCATATTATAGGGAAAATATCGATACTTAGAAAGCAATTATTTCAATGGAAACCATATGTTTTATGTATGAATGCTTCTTCTTCTTCTTTTTTTTTGTCTGCTTGAAAAAGTACTTGTTAATTGTTTGTTAACTCGAAATTTTTAGCAATATTTTTCACATACAAATAATTTATTTTCTCCTTCCAAATAATTTATTTATTCCATTCATAATTTTATTTATTTTCCAAATAAGCGAGCGCACTTATGCATGCGCCTAACAACATCAGCAAAAACAAACAATCAAATGTCAACAATCAAATTTGCAAAATAAACATTGCAGAAAAACAAAAAAAAAGAAAAATTGCTGAGTAAGTGCAGGTGGGTGTGTGTTTGCTTTTACTCACTGATCTCAACATACATACGTTTCCGTTTTTTTTTTTTTTGTAAGTGGAATGAGAGCACTTGTTATGAGAAAGACGGCGGTAAAAGCTCAACAATGTTTATTTTTGCTTGACATCAACATTGTCATAATTAAATTTGTTTTTTTATTTTTCTTTTCTATTTTGTCTCATTATATTGAAATTTATATTGACATGAGCCTGACAGGGTTTTCTAAATGCATGACAATTGCCAGGCATCTGCAAGTTGTTCTGACATCATTATGCCATTGTTGCGTAAAAAATATAAGCGAACATTTATTTTCTGTTTTTAAAGTTAATTATTCCGTTTGTAACACACCTTAAAGTCAAGATCGTTAATGTTTCGACTCATTTTTTTTTGAGATGCATTGTGCCAGAGCTAGGAAATTAGGTTATGGGGAAGAGGAAAGAGGGAGTAGTGTTTGTGTGATAGGAAAGACGTCTAGAGAGTTTATTCCACATATGAATTGTTCCACTAAAAAACTAATTTTTCCTGTAATGCATAGTGCGATTCACTGGCCAATCGACCAAAAAATGGATGCGCTCTCAACGAAAATCAAGTCAAACGCACAAATGTACGAGTTTCGGGAACAAGTTCCCTAATTTCATTAGAGCACTTACCATTGTAGTAACGATAAAACAGTGAAATGCATCCATATTGCATCGATGCTCTAGAGTTGGATACCCTATTGTCCCCCATGAGCTACTTGACCCTCTCTTATATGCGGACGAGTAATATCAAATTAGACTTAGGGGCGCCGGCCCATACATGGAAGTTGTATTATTCCATTTTTAGATAAATATAGGCAGTATAAATAGTACGAAGATCGCATAGAGTAAAGTATATTTTACAGCAATTCGGAAAACTGAGGCACTTGAAGGCTGGTTTAGAAACCTAAAAAATATGCTTAGTCCATCGATTTTTATGTCAAGAGCATAAAAAACTAACGATTCCTTAATACTGTTATTATGGACGATACTCATAGATGCTGCGTCATTTTCGAGCAGGTATTTGTCATTTTCTTTTGTGTGGCAGCGCTTTTTCTGAACATTTTTCGACACCGAAAAAAACTTCATTTGGCCTTTACGGAAAATTAAGGCGAAACGCAGAAAGTTTTACTGTTTAGTTTTTTTCGGCTAACCAAAATCTATTTCTAAATAAAAGCGTAACTCGATGCCGTATTGTTTAATTTGGCCCTCGTCAAAAGTTTTTTACTCTCGTCCCTTTTTGGAATAATTAAATACCCATTGGGAAGGAATGGGTTAATCAATCCTATAAAACAGGCCTGTCTCTCAGTTAAATCAAGGTTCATAATGTAAATCAGAAAATGAATTAAAAATGAATTATGCAGGTGCACAAGACTGAGGCAATAAGGAACTGCAAAAACGTACAATTACAGATTATTATGTCATAGGAAAAAAATCCCATAAACTCACAAATAAATACGTACGAATAACAAGCAAGAGCGTGAAACGATTAAGGTAGAAAGAGAGATGAATGAAAAAGAAGAGAGAGAGAGAGAAACACAGACAGAGAGGTATAGACAATTAAGGCCGTGTCAGATACGACTTTGTTGCTTTGCGTGACATTTGAAACTTTAAAGACAAAGCGTAAATCGAAAGGTGTATGACACAATGAAAACTTTGACAGCACTCATAAAAAGGTACACATTTGGAATTGCAAAAGTGTTTCTTTTAATTAAAACATTGAAGTGATTTGGAATTGTACAAGTGTTTCGTTTAAGTAAAACATTGAAGTGATTTGGAATTTTAGAAGTGTTTGTTTTGTGTAAAAAAATACAACTGATTTCGAATTGTAGCGCAAAGCACACAAAAAGTTGAATGTTGGTTAACTTTTCGCTTTGCTTTGCGTCAAAAGTTGTTTATGTGGCACCTTTCATATAACTACGTGCATTTTAACTAAAATGTCAAAGCGAAACTCTGAAGCAAATCAAAGCAAAAGTTGTATCTGACACGGCCTTTAAGGTAGAAAGGAACAAACGAAAAGGGAAAAAGAGATACAAACAAAAAGGGAGAAAGAGATGAATGGTAAGAATAACACAAACACGAAGAAAGAGACTAACAAGACAAACTATATAAAATACAACTAGTATACAGAAAAAAGAACACTGAAATGGCACATAGCCGAAACCAACTTTGACGCGGGATGACGTAAAATCATATCCAGTTATATCAAACTCCGTCGGACAATATACATACGTACATGTGAATTAAAAATCCATTTTTTGTATAATTATACTTCGCATCTTATAATGAAAATAAGTTTATTCAAAATGGTGGTGGGCATTCAATATTCGATGCAACCATTAACAAAAATCTCCACTTGTCTATGTGTCATTTTTAATTGACCATTTTTTGTGATTGTTATCTGTTAATTTTTTACGTAGAAAATATTTGTATTTTGTTTTTCTTTCAAATAAAATATTTAAAAAAGAACAAAAAAAATGGCGTTTTTAAAATTAGAATTATGCCTAAAATTCGAAGAAAAGCGATTAATATAATCATATATATATACATATACATATATATTTGCTGGTAGTTTGTAAATATTAATCTTATTATTATTTTTGATTAAATTAGTTTGTTTATTTGATTCAAAGTATTTTAAGAATTTTCCAATTTATTTATATAAATAAAAATAATTATAGAGCGTTTTTTACAAAACGAAATACACAAATAAAATATTCACAGATGAGAGTATTAAACCAGTAAATAAAAAATAAATAAAATAAATTTAAGAATTTTGTAAAAAAAAATTTTAAAGTAACAAATTAACAAAAAAAATATTTTTTTTATTTTCTTTTCTTTTTTATATTGCAATTGCAGTGCATAACCAACCATCAATTGGCATTGAGCATTTTTTTGCTTTTAAATTAAATAAATAACCCAACAACAATGAAGCCCATTATTTTTCTTTTTAATAATGCATTTCAATTAAGTTTTCTTTTTAGGTCCATTTATCCATTTGTAACTGTAATAAATTAAACTGAAACAAAAATGCGTGAAGAGAAAGAATGTCTCTTTAAGAACATTAAAAATAGAAAATTTTTTTAAGAGAATTAAATCATCAAAAATAAAGGCTGGACAAATTTGAGATTAGGAAATAAATAGTCTGTCAAATGATTAAATTTATAGAATTCGGCTGTCATCCTTTAACATTTATTTAGTAAAAAGTTAGGAAATTTTAAGCATGGAACGTTAAACTCTCGAGCAAAGATTTTTAATTGTAAAAATTCACTCGTAGCTAAGTTCTTTCTGAGATCGCTCTCCGTAATTTAATCGCTAAATTCAGGGCTTACTGTATTTTTGATGTCAATAGAAGTCGCCTGGAACATCAACTCGTCGACGTTTTGCGTAAAGATCTTTATCATCATGATTATAAATGTCAATCCATTTAAGAATTATAGCCGACCGAACATTGTTTACGTAGAATGTTTGTGAAAAGGCTGTTTGAAAAACTGAACTAAAACTACATCTTTAGTGATAAACCACATTTTCAATAAAACGTTTAGGTGAACAAACATAATTGTGGCATATGGTGATCACAAAATCCACAAATGATACTTGACAAAGTATTATACCCAAAGAAAGTAACTTTATGTTGCAGCTTGTAGCCAGACGGCATAATTGATCCATATTTTTTAACAAGGAAACACTGTCACCATGAATTTTCTGCGGCACTAAACCATGATAAACAATTTTTGAAGCCTACAACAGACTAATGTTGACGTCAGTGATTTTTGGTTTCCGCATAAGCTACACAACCCCAATAGTATTTCGTGATAAGATTTACATGTGCACCTGACCGTGGGCCTTAATCAGATGGTGGTCAAACCACTGTGAATGAAAAGCAACGTCATTCACGTCCTAGGAAGCCGAAGACTAATTCTACCAACAGGTCCTTCCTAGTTGCAATTTCAGCCGTTCCAGAGCAGGGCTGTAAACCACTACTCCTTGCTGAAGAGCTGGAGACTATCCAACTCCTGTCCAGAATACATGACTAGAATGCTAACTGGATTTGAATCATTCACCAGGTAGGTGTGATTAAAGGCGAGATGATCCTGGCCACCATAATCAGTTCATGCTTGGGGCCGCAAAACTACCACCACCACGATACTCCCTAAGGGCCAACCTCAATAATCAGTCAGAGAAACAGCTAAAAGTCTAAAGAGACAGAGTGTGATTTGTTTTACATCCGCGCCTGACTATATAGTCTTAATCAGATGGTGGACAAACCACTTTGTATAATTTGGAACGTTATACATACGTCCTAGATAGCCGAAGACATAATTCTAAGCAACAGATACCACCTAGTTGCAACTTGAATAATTCCAGGGCAGGTCTGCAAACTATCACACCTTGCTAAAGAGTTGGAAACTTTCTAACTCCTTGTCCATAACACATGTCAAGCATGCTCACTGGAATGGATCATTCACTTAGCGTGTCATTATCAGCGAGATGATCCTGGCCACCATAGAAAACCATAGGATATGGGGCCGCAAAACCACAACCACCACGATGCTCCCATATAGGGGCCAACACCAATGATCAGCCAGAGAACTATTACAAGTCTAAAGAGACAAATAATGAACTCTGCGAGCTCACTGATCCCCGTGGAAATAAAGTGGAGTTTCCAGTTGACCACCTGCCTGTCTTCAGGGGCCTGGGCTCCCTTTATACCCCAGTTGCACTGAGTCTAGATAGTGGAATATTCTATAAAGACCATATGTATATGCCCCTGGGGGAAGTCTAAAGAGACAATTAGCGGAAACTCTGGGGCTTACTGATTCCCGTGGAAATAACGTGGAGTTTCCAGTTGACACCCTGCTGCCTTCAGGGGACTAGGCTCCCTTATACCCCCAGCGGCACAGGTCTAGATAGGCAAGTATTCTATAAAGACCGATAAATGTGACCCCGGGGGGGGGGTCCCCAACAGTATTTCAGTATTGCATGAGAAATTTCCCGGGTGCGTAAATTTTACATTTGAATGTCCATTGACCACCTTGCTCTTGTGTTAAATCACCACCGCTGGATTATTTTCTCTGGGGCCGGCTGGGACAGAGCGGTTTTAAGTTAACTACCCTTAAAACAATTCATGCTCTAAAATATGACATTCAGCGCTGCATTGAGGAGGTAAGCGAATCTTTGTTGTAAAATGTTTTGTGGAAAGAAAGAGTGAATTTTTGGCGAACGCTACAGGTGGACATTGACCCGACATTATCTTGCATTAATAATTCCCATATTTCTGCTATACATTAGTATATAAAAAAACCTTTGTAACCTTAAATTTTCGCACCCTATATTAGCAGTTTTTAATCAATTTCTGAACCAATTTCCGTTTCAATGGATTAATTGCGTTTTTTACAATTTTTGGTGATTAAATTAGTTTAAATAGTAAAGCGGTTAAATAAAAAATGCAAAACAAAACAACAACAAAAATTATAAAAGTTTCGAGTCGAATGTTAAAAAAAAATCGAATGACAAGAAGCCAAGCAAAATGCGATTAATGAAAAAATATTACAGCTGCCTGTAATATTTCTGTGATTTGTGGGTGCAATTTTTTTTTAATATTAATTTATCACAAAAATATTTATTCACAGACAATTGAAATGGTTAGATACATGTAGCATGCATATAGATGTATGTACATTCATTTCATACATCATAATACATATTATTTCGATTAATCACAAAAATATTTTATAAAAACATTTAAAAATGAAAAATGTTTGATGAGAATATTTTGCTAAAATTTAATTTAATAATTTTTACAACTAAATATCCTAAAAACCAAAGCTTTAAATGGAAAATAAAAGAATTTCTTAAAATTTCTTCTTTAAATTTTTATTTATTTTCTAATCGATATTTTTAAGAAATATGCCGCAGTTATTTTTTTAGGTTAAAACTCTTAGCAGTGACACGTTTTTCATGCATTTGCCTTCGTCAACTACAAGTTTGTCGACTGAAAACAATATCAGGATAAAAACATTTCTTACCGATCTACAGTGGCGAACAAAAGTCATGCATAAAAAAAAACATACAAGCAAATCCGATAATTTTTTGTATTTTATTTTTATTATTTTATTCGTAACAAATAGAAGTGAGGCAATAATAATAAATGATATAATTTTCAAAGGGTGTGAAATAAAACATGATAATAACCCACATGAGCTCAATTTTGCACGTTACAAGAAAATTAGTAGCTAACCTAATTTCAGTATTTAGTCCATAGGCCCTGGACTAAAGATGATTTACTCGGTTTAGCATGCTTTATATCAAATTTTCAAATAAGTTCTTGTTAGTTCGATTCCATTCCGCAATTACATGATCCCGAAGATTGCCCTTGTACGTTAGGGCTGCTTTGTATTGACCGAACCGTCTTTTCACGATTGACCAAAGATTTTTAGCAGAATTGACTTTTCATCAATATAATATTTTTTTCCAATACATTCCTTTACAATTTTTATCGTATGCTTCGTGCTTGCATTCTGTGGAAAAATAGTTTCTTTTCCGAGACAATCACCTATATCCATAAAATTGAAGAAGGTAAGTTCGCAGAATCTGAAGTTAGTCCTCTTTTCGCATCATAACATCTACTAAATGCAGAGACCAATATGCCACCATGCAAACCATCACCAAATCATTATGGTTCCACCGCCATGTTTAAATTTGCTTCATATAGTGTCTTTGAACACGTTTCCCGACTCTACGCCAGCAGTATTGGTTTCCATCTAATTGAAAACGGTTAAAATTGAACTCATAAGACTAGCTAACATTTTTCTAATCATCAACGATCCAATTTCCGTGCTCTCTAGCAAATTTTAAATGCGCTTTAATATTCTTATCGGATAGTGCAGGTTCACTTTTTTTAACAGTCCTAAAGCGTTTTTTAGCAGTCAATTTGACTTATATTTTTGTTAATTGCCACAGAAGCTCCCTTAGACGGGCATCTGAGTGCGTTAATAAGTTGTTGCAACATTTAACACACATTTCATCACATTGCGTTTCTTTAAAGCTGCGATCACCGCCAACTTTACTAATACCAAGCTTCTCAGATAGCCCTTCTTGGTCAGGCCCACAACACTGTTTTCAATTTCTGCATATATTTACACATTTTTAACTAAAAAATCAATAACTTATTCTAAATATCTGCTCTAAAAATAAAAAGAATATAACAATAACAAGCATAAGCTATAAGAGAAGTGGGAGAGTGGAAATATCGTATTCGACCGGGTCGTTCAACTAAAAACATTGCAGTTGTGAGCTACAGTTTTGAAGCAGATCCAAATTTGTCAATTCCTCGACATTCTCAACAATTGGGGTTATCCAAAACCACCACATGGCGAATTTTGCGTAAGGATGTGACTTTGAAGCCTTAAAATATTCAACTGAGGCAGGAATTGAAGCCGACCGACCATTTACATCGCCGTAGATTCGCTTAGTTCATTCAGGAAAAATCGGCTGGTTATTCTGAAAAAATCATTTTTGCAGACGAAGCCCATTTTCATTTGTCAGGGTAAATTGTTACATTTGGGCATCTAAAAATCCTACAGCGATTATTGAGAATGCATGCTCAACGTATTACTGTATGCTGCGCTATGTGGTCTGCAGGTGGGATTGGACCGTTTTTATTTTTGGAAGTTAAGGCTGGAAATGCGGTAACGATCAATCACGCTATTGCGAGATGTTAGCAACTCAATTTTGGGCTATTATTGACTACGTGGATATAACTGACATTTGGTTTCAACAGAGCAGTGCCCCATATCACCCATGTCACCCGCTCAATGAAACGATCAATTTATTACAAATCAAATTTCCTGATTACATAACTCACGACAATCAGCAGTTAGGTGGCCAGCCAGATTATGTGATTTAACACCACTGGATTATTTTTTGTGTGGCTAAGGACAGAGTCTATACGAAGCCAATTGAGTCGATTTCAGCCTTAAAACTCAAAATCGGTGATGTAAATAAAGAAATAGGACCGACATTTGGCCAAAAAGTAATTAAAAACTTTGATGAAAGAATCGACATCTGTAAGCGTGCTTGTGGTAAACATTTGCCAGATATCATTTTTCATTCATAATTGCCGAACTTTTCTCTTCGCATTACGATATTTGAATCATCTTAATCTATTTTTTTTTATTTTGTTTTAGAAGATAAATTTCTTACTGAATAACCCTTAAACGCAATTATTAAAACGTGATAAATTGAGTTTAGGTGGATTATTTTCGTTCTTTCTTTCATTCACTTTAAATTCGTTTAATTTGTTATTGTTTCTTTACTTCTATTTGTTATAAATAAAATAATAAAAATAAATTTAAATAAATTTTTTGATTTTTGATCAGTGTCATGAACATGCAAACACTTCTGCTCCTCACTTTACATGATTTTCCTTAAATTTTCATTATTTTTTTAGCATTATTAACTAATAAAACTGTATTATTTATTTATCCAATAACTGAACATCTTCGAAATTTTAATTCGAATCAACTACAAATGCCTGTCAATTATGACAATTCAAGTAATATAAAAGTCCATGTTTAATAATATTGCAGAGACGACTAAGAAAGTTTAAGAAACGAAAGGAGACTACAGTAAAATAACTCTTGAACTTACCACTGACTAGGCCAGCTACAAAACTGAACGAGAATTTTGCGATTGTATTAAAGAAAAAAGTGAACGGCAGTGAAGAGTTTTAATCTCTTCACAATTTCCAGTAAAGTGAGAAACATGCAAATGATTTTTAATTAATGTTGAGGCGGGAGAACTTTTAAAGCTTTGAAACAGCAGAAGAAGGAAGGCAAATAAATATCGTGTGAAGAGTCGACGTGCTAGAGGTAGATATTTGTCTCACATCGTATGCGATTATTAATTCCAATATTTATTTCCTAACCTCAAATTTGTCTATTATATGTTAACTATATTTTTACACATGATTTAAGAACGTCTTTTTCCTCGGTTTTTTAAAACAGTGAAAGAGATACTTTACTCCATCCGGTCTTCGTACTATTTATACCACCAATATCCCTTCAAAAATGCAATACAACTCTCATGTATGGCCTGGCGCCCCAAAATCTGTTTTGGAGCTAAGCTCACTGGCGACAGTAGGGTATCCAACTCTATTGATTTTCTACAGCATCAACGCGATGTGGGTTGTATTTCACTATTTTATCGTTACTACAGTGGTAAATGTTCTAAAGAAATTAGGGAACTTGTTCCCATTACTCGTATATTTTTGCGTTTAACACGGTGTTTGTTGAGAGCTCTTCCATTTGTGGTTGACTGGCAGGTGAATCGCTCTATGCATTATACGGAGAATTAGTTTTCTAACAGAACAGTTCGCACGTGGAATAAACTTTTTCCAAAAGTCTTTCCTGTTACTTTCAATGTAAAAAAATTCAAATCGAGTGTCAACAAACACTACTCCTTCTTTCCTAATCTTTAAAACATAATTTCCTAGTTCTGGCACAATGCACTATATGAACATGAACAATTCGCACGTGGAATATAGTTTCCGCAAAGGTCTTTCCTGACGCTTTTAATGTACGAAAATTCGACGATGAGCAAACACTACTCCCCCTTGTCTCCTCCTTATAACAAAATATCCTACTTCTGGCACAATGCATTACATGAAGATGAATAGTTCGATCGTGGAATAAAATTTTTCCAGAAGTCTTTCCTGTCACTTTCAATGTAGGAAAAACCAAATCGAATTTCAACAAACACTACTCCTCATATAAAAATTTCCTAGTTCTGGCGTAATGCATTACATGAGTAGGGACCATCCCCTGAGTGCTGGTCCGAAAAAAAACTATATTTTTACACTTACTTTAAGTAAAATATGTGTAAGTAATATATGTATCTTTACAAATTACGAAACGTCAATTGAATATTGTTTAGATATTTTATTATTTAATAATGTTTTTTTTATTTAATTACAGAACTTGTTAACAATTTTTTAACAAACAAAAACAAAATGAACTTGTTATTTCAATAAAATGCAGCTCAAATTTATGAATTTATAAATATTTAAATTCATATTTATTTACAAACATAAAGACAAATTTATTATAAAAAATATAAAATATGAAACAAAATTTAATGCGCAAATTAGAAATTAAAAAATAAAAAAGAAAACTATGAAAATTTCAACACATGTCACATAATTTCTAATATAAAACCATAACAAATTTAATATTTATTGTAAATACAAAAATATTCAATAACACTGTTACAAATTTCTTATAAAAAAAATAATTTCTGTTTGCAGGGCAAAATGTTCAATGTAAAAAAATAAAATTTTAGGAGGAACTTTTGGAAAGATTTTTTATTTACCAATAACATGGATCCGAATATACTTTTTTACTTTGTTTCCACAAAAACATCAGTTTTTTTTACATTAGAAATTTAAATAATTTTTTAATTTTCCAACTGTGATATGACACAGTTTGAAAGCTTCTTTGTAAGAAAATATCAATAATTTTCCAAGATTTTAAAGAATTCTAAAAAAAAAATTTTAAATGAAATATAAATAATAAGTAGAAATTTACCTCTCCGTTCTCCCTTCATATCCATTTATTTAAAACCGAGATCATTTGGTACGTCTATCTCCCATAGTAATCACTCCTCCTTCGCATCTGCCATTTCTCTATGGTTTTCCTTTTTATGGCAGCTACTTCGGGTGCTGCTAGGAAGTTATTCTGTCTAGCGTAGTAGATTCTGCTTCGCTCTATCGCCAGCAAACCTATCAGCCACAAGAACAGCAGGTGCCGATACAGTGCGGTAAGCAGAAGCGACCCGCAATGCCGCTGTTCTATGCACCGATAGTAAAGCCTTTGCCCTGCGTTTGACGCTTAATGTTTGCGCCCATATCTCACTCCAATATAGTAGAATGCTATTTTAGGCCTCCATTAGTAGCCTTCGCCTACTTGAGCTGGATCCTCCTATAGTCGCCATAAGTCGGCCGAGTTTGGCTGGATTTGATTCCAGTATGTCAGCTTAGGGTCCAGTTTTACCCGTAGGTAATTCACCATACTCCGCAGCTATATCATCCATCGGGGCCCCCGGGGGCACATAAATATGGTCTTTATAGAATTCCACTATCTAGACACAGTGCAACTGGGGAAAAAGAGAGCCCAATCCTCTGAATACAGGCAGGGAGTCAACTGAAAGCTCCACTTTATTTCCACGGAGATCAGTGAGCCGCAGAGCAGAGTTCATTATTTGTCTCTTTAGACATTTAATAGTTCTCTGGCTGATCATTGAGTTTGGCCCCTATATGGGAGTAACGTGGTGGTTGTGGTTTCGCGGCCCCATAACAGTATAATGGTTATTATGGTGGCCAGGATCATCTCACTGATAATGACACGCAAAGTGAATGATCCAATCCAGTGAGCATGCTAGACATGTGTTCTGGACAGGAGTTGGAAAGTCTCCAACTCTTTAGCAAGGTGTGATGGTTTGCAGCCCTGCCCTGGAATCATTAAAGTTGCAACTAGGTGGTTCTGTTGCTTAGAATTATGTCTTCGGCTTCCTAGAACGCTGTATGCCGTTCCAAATTATACAATTGTCCACCATCTGATTAAGGCTACATAGCCAGGTGCGGATGTAAAACGAATCACAGTATTTATCATCCATCGGGGCATCAATCTCGACAGGAATTTGTCGCCTGGTGAGCAACAGAAACTCCGTCTTATGCGCAGCAAGTTGCAAGCCGTGTGAGTTAAGTTTTGGTCCATAATATGACTTGTCGCAGCTTACATTGAGCGCCCTCTATGATAGGCACAGCTGTTCATATAGCGATGCTGCAAAAGCAATTTTAATAATTAAAACGAATTAATTATAAATTCAGCTGAAACTTTGTGTTACAGTGTATTTTTGTTAATTTTTTTTTTTTTATTACATTATTGAAAAATAATTTTGTTAATTCTTTAAAATTCTTTGCAGAATCACGTAACAACTGCATGTGATGATTTATGCTAAATTTACAAGGATGTCAAAATGTTGTTCATTGTCGTTTGAAATTTTTATTGATCAACTGCGAACAAATCAAATATTGAAATTAATTTGTTTCAAAAGAAAAACATCATTTTAAACAGGTTGTGACAAAAAGTAAAGTTATTTAAAATTTTTTCGATTTAGTTTTTGTTTTTTTAAACGTTCGCCACTCACATACTTTTCGCGCTTTTAATGAAAACTCACCAATAAAAAAAAATATGTCACATATAAGCGACATGGATTTTTTTAAGCAATTTTCTTAAGGAAAACTGAGTGTCTCGTATTTATGACAGCCTGGATATGGACATAAGGCATTTACATCACCCTCTTCGGCTGTGCAGACCCCACATACAGATATAATTTGATGCAGATCTCCATCTTTTTCTTGAAGAACTAACGACTGCAAAATGACTAACACCAGTCGTACTGTCTGCTTCTTCATGGAAACCGTGTTGAATCCGTATCTCTCTAACCAAATAATTGTTATTGTTTTAAACGTATTGTCGTTTTATAAACGGACGTGCGACATACTTGGACTAGGAAGGTGTAGTATAATAACGTGTTGTGAAATTAATTGCGTCCTGGCTTTCAATAATGATTTGTATATCTTTTATTTGGATACGGTTTACCGTCGACCCTCGTCAAATTTGGTTTGTGAACAAACCGGTTTCGGCTGTTTGCCATCTTCAGTGTTGTTTTCATACTAGTTGCGTTCTATTGTCAGTTGTGTTTATATAGTTCGTGTCTCCCTTCGTGTTATTGCGTTCGTCACTTTCTGTCTTTTTTGCCTGCATCTCTTCTTCCTTTTCCGTTTGTCCCTTTTTACCTAATTTGTCGCTCCCTTTTCCACTCGTCTTTTCCTTCCAACTAAATCCCTTTACGATCATGCTTGTTGTCCGTTTTTGTCCATGTGTGAACCTATTGGGATTATTCCCCCTTCCCCCCTTCATGTGTCATAATAATCTGTAATTGTACGTTTATGATGTTCTCTACTGCCTTGGTCCTGTGCACCCGCGTAACGTTTCTGTGTTGGTGTAATGTTCGTCCTCCTGTAAAAATGTTCCAACGGTTCAAATATTGTGTCCGAAGCAGTGTTCATCCGTCTATCTATTATTCGTCCGTCAAATGGTTCCTGTTCGTATATTTCCATGTTCTCCAATACACTTAGTCTCCTTCCTTTGTGCTGTGTATGAAGCAGTTTAACCATTGTTCCCATATGTCCTGGTGTACATCTGTCGTCGAATATATGTTTGATCCTGGAGTTGATTTTGGTTCTCGTAGTTTTCCGTTATAGTCTCTAAATCTGGTCTTAATCTTTCGTCCTGTTTGCCCGTACAGCTATAATGGCATGTACAAGTTAATTTGTACACTCCTCGTCTGCCCAGTATATCCGCCCCGGTTGTCCCATTCCGCAGTATTCTGCCCAGGTTGTTCCCTGTCCTGAATGCGATATTGATGTTGTATCTTCCAAAGAATTTCGCCAGTTTGTACGCTGATTTTCTCATATATGTTAATGTAGCCCATTTTTTCCTTTAATTCTCCTGGTCGACGGAAAACCGTACCCAAATAAGAGAAATTTTAACCCCGTCGGAAAATCCAAACACATATTTGTATATCTCTTTAAACGTCGTTTGGAAAGTCGTTTTTCTGAAAGTGTTATCTGGAATAACATTTTCTATTGATGAACTTTTTCTGTATTGCGATTTATTGATAAACCGAGAAGGTTTTTTTCGATATGCTTATATTTATGTATGGATGTACATACATACAAATGAATATGTTTATTTTTTAATGCGAAAACGATTTTGATACATACATACATACGTGTTTACACACATTAACAAATTGTGAATTATTTAAATGTACCATAAGGAAAACACATGAAAGAACAAGTAACCTTCAGTTTTTATTCTACAAATATTTAAATCAAATTTAAATTGCAACTAAAATGAGCTGGAACTTTAAGAGCCTTTAAAAAAATGTAAACAAATTACGATGAAAATATGCTATTGTTTAATTCATTACTAAAATAGTTAATTTATTTTATTAATTAATTTATTTATTAATAACAAAATTTTTACATATTCATTTCTAAAACTGCCTTAGCACCCTATAGGCATTATTGCGGCAAGTTAGTATTACTTAACTTCATTAATGCACAATGTTTTAACTTATAGTTATAAAATATAATAAATAAAGTTATAAATTTTTTAGTAATTAATTTTAAGCACTAGGTCTTGTATAATAAAAAATTTTTTAAAAAACTTTATTTTTTATTATTTTTTCGATATTGCTTCAGGTAGAATTATTAATTATTATTCTAAACAAAATAAAAGAATTATTATTAACACGGCCAGTAATTTAATAGAAAGAATTTTAACAATTAGCGACAAAGAATTCCATAGAAAGGACAAAGAAAAGATTAGAAATATTTTAACTGAGAACAATTTTCCAATACGATTAACTAACAGGTTAATTAATCAATTTAATAATACGAGGAAAGGAGTTATAAGTAGTGGAACGGAACCCAAAATATATAAATCGATAACTTATATACCTGTCTTGTCTGAAAGAATAGAGAATTCAAAAATTTATGATACAAATAAATACAAAATGGCATATAAGAATACAAATACATTATAAAATCAATTTGGCTTTGGATATAAGACACTTAGGTTTTTCTATACAATATTGGGGTAAAATTCACTGATGAGCTTTGTGAGCGAAAGTGAAATTGCAATATGAATGTGCTCTCCCCCATTACAAAACATTTCAAATATTTTTGTTTGAAAGAATGTTTTATGAGAATATCATAAAATGTTCTTTTTTAATAAAAATTGTTTTGTAATAAATATTTTGTGGGAATATCACTTAATATTTATTTGAAAAGGAATCAAGCACGAATAAAATTGCTGCTTATAATTTATTCCTGGAAAGACTTTACGAAAAAAGCAGCAAACTTTCAAAATTAAAAAAAAACTAAAACAAACTCTTTTAGTTTTTAATCAATAACTCGAAAACCATTCCTCATGCACTTATACCACTTTATGCCTTTGATAGAAAATAAAAATATGAATTGATTGCAATACAATGTATTTTTTTTTCAAGGAATACGCAAAAAGTTATAGCTCGCAGTATCTAATACAAATACAGGACGTGATTTTTCAAACCATTAAATATTTGCCTTTATGACCAATAATATAATAGCTTACAAAAAGTGAAAGTTATTTAGTAGTTTATTTTATTCTAAAAACTATTAAATATTAAATAAATAACAATTTTCTTACACTGTAGAATTTTAATAACACTACTCGCCGCATGGAGAAACAAAATCAATAACAAAAACATATGACAGCTCGCCTAAAATATTTTTAATTGTGCGTCGCCATTTTTCGTGAAAAGTTGATGGAAAAAGTGAAAATATTATAGAAAAACTTAATTTACTAAACGAAAAATATTAAAAATAAATTAGCTGATTAATAAACCGCTAGAGGATGGATAAAAAATCAAAAGAAGCTTTGAGACGCTATAAGAAATCACGGCAAGCTCAATCGAGCAGTGAAAGCAGTAGTAGTTCCGATTCTGATTCAGGATCTTCTAGTTCCTATAGCAGTTCTGAAAGTGAGCGTAGACATCGTCGTAAAAAGTTGCGGCAATCAGGTTCTCTCAGAAGATCTACCAGTTCCAGTGATGAGAGACGCAAACGAGATAAACGCGATCATTGTCAAAAAAAATTGGAAGCAAAACGCAATCATTTGAAGCGCAAGCTTAAGGAAGCTAAATTGAAGAAAAAAGCCGCAGCTGCTGCAGCTGCCTTGAGTGGCCATTCACATAGGGCTTTATCGCCAGCCACTCAAGCCAAGTTAAAAAAGCTGGCCGAACGTAAACACTTACGTGCGGCTAGTAAGGAACGGCGAGAACGTGAAAAAGAAAAACATCGCGCCGCTTTAAGAGAACGAGAAAGGGAACACCATCGTGTGGGCAGCCGCTCACCTACGAAAATAACTAAAATACGCATACATCAGGATGTCAAAAGGCAAAAGTCTCCACCTCGTATGCATCACCAGTTAATGTCAAGAGAAAAAATTATAATACAAACAAGGACTCGCGACCGCACACCGTCTGCTGAGAGAGAAAGACAGCGCCATGACCATAAATTGCGGCATGATGATATAGCGAGAGATCGTGAACGTCGTGACAGAGAAGCAGCACGCGATAAAGAACGCGCCGAGGCGTTAGCTCGTTGTCAAGAACGTCAAAGGGAACGTGAGCGCTTAGCTCGCGAAAAATTAAGAAGGGAAGAAGAAGAAAAGTATGGTAAAGCTACTGGTTCCGAGCGTCTCATACAACGCGGATCAGAACGTGACGTACCAACTGTTAGGGTATATGAATCACGAGATCGATCAATGGAACGTGCTAAGCGTGAAATGGATCCCTACGATCATGGTTACATTAGAAAACATAGAGGAGAACCCGAGTTCGATGACGGTAAGACAGATATTTTTTTAATTTACTTTTATTTTTCTAAATAAGCCTTTCTATTAGAATCCGAACGTCGCGGTCACCTAGACCGTGAAGAGTTATTGAGAGAACGTGAATATATAAGTAGACGTCGCGAATTGAGTCCAAGTGAATACGTTGGCACGAGTGGTAGTCGTATTCGTGGCGATCTTCGTGATTTGTACCCTGAGGATGAACGTGAACGTCCCTATAAGCGGCCGTACTTAGATGAAACTGCTACTCGGGGACATTCTACGAATCGTGAAGCCTGGTTAGCAGAACGTGATCTAAGGGAACGTGAAATACATGACCATTCTAGAGATTATCGTGAAATTGAAGCTGATCGCTTATATACAGATGAGCATGAAAGATTACCACCCCGTGAGGTACGTGAAAGACCTGCTTTTGTAGGAAGGGCTGCACCTGAATGGAAACGCAATGAATGGGGATCTCCAAGAGAGCGTGCTGAATGGCAAGGTGACGAAGCAGGACAAACATCTGGACGTGGTATAGGTTTTGTTGGCGGTCCTAAACGTGGAGGTGCTGTAGGAATAGTTAGTAAAATTACGCCACTGATACAACAACGAGAACAGCGTGCGCCATCTGAGCCCGACTGGGATACCGAAGAAGGTCAAATCGATACACCCAAAAAATCGGACAGCACTCCAAAGCGCGATTGGATTGAACATGATCAAAGAGAGGTTCCTATTATTAGGGAAAAGTTAGTACCTGTAGGTCGCCCTTGGAATCCAAATGAATGGCGTGAAGGAGAAGATATTCCAGGACCAAGTGGCAGCTACCAGCGTATACCTGGCCCCATGATGCATCATCCTCGCAGCGACAGAGGCGGACGAGGAGGATATCGTGGCCGCGGTGGTCATATGGATCATGGTGAACGCATGGCAGGGCATGGTTTTAGGCCACATCATCCTCCTGCTCTTATGAACTTACCCGTTCAAACACCGGGTTACCATGGAGCAGGACCTATGCCCCGTTTTCCTATTAAAAGAAATATGACTTACACCAATCCTAATATACTTAAAAAGCAACAAGCAGCCTTAGCTGCAGCCAAAGCCGCTGCACAGGCAAGTGCTGTAGCGGCAGCAACTACAGCAGTTGCCGCTGCTAAAGCTGCTGCTCAAAGCGCTGCAAATGCAACTACTAACCCTAGCATTTTAGGACAAGTTAGTAGCAATAGACCACAAGTTAGTGATGAAAAGCCAGAGGCTGGTGAAATTGTAGGAGATAATGAACAAAATGAAGAAAACATATTAACTGAAGCAACAGGTGATTTAATTTCGGGACAAAAGGAAAAGAAGAACAGTGGTGAATTAAGTGAAATCAGCGATAGTGATGATGACATACTTAATAAGACAGAAAAGAAGGCAAAAACCGAAAATGACGATTTAAGCTCACAATTCAAGCAGGAAAACACGGAAGATAAGGAAGATGAAGAAGAAATTATGGATTTTGAGGAAATTTCTGATGGTGAACTGGAGGAAGAAAGAGCTGCCAAAGGTAGGCGTCAAAAGTAGAAAACTATCCTTATAGAACATTTCTTTTTTTATTTTTTGTTTTTAGGAGTAGGAGATGCCTTAGGTGTTGATTGGTCGTCTCTAGTAGCTGAAACTAAACGGATGCCATCAAATCAAACTACAACAGCTAAACAGAAATGGCAACCTCATCGTATTATATTGGATGTGGGCATCTCTATGCGTATGGCAAGTGAAGAGTATGCCAAACGTTTACTCAGCGAGTCTAAACAGCAATTAGATGAAGAAATTAAGGCTGAAGTGATAAAAACAGAAGCAAAAGTCGATATCAAAACTGAAATTAAAGATGAAATATCTTCGTTGTCCACTTTAGATGATGATTCTCAGACTAATGCGGTGGAAAATGATGACAACAAAAGCGATATTAAACAAAAATCCGAAATGGATTTTAAGAATGACATTAAACCTTTGACAGAAGAAATAGCCAATGAAAAATTTAATGTCGACCTTTTACCACCATTGGCTTGCTTGCAAGTTTCGCAACAAAAATTACAAATGGAAAGACGTCAATTGATAACAAATGTTTGTGGAATTAATAGCAGAGCTTTGAGTGCTCGCCAGGATTTAAAATTACGCAGACAATTATGTGGACTGCCTGCCCGTGAATGTGATCTTTCAAGTAATTTACCGCAAACAAGTGAAAAGCTTAAAGCGATGGCTATAGCTGCATTTCAAAGAACCTTGCAAGTAAAATAAAACTGCTATTCAGCTATTTGAAGTACTAAGAGTTATACAATTTCATATAAATATTTAATAGGTTTAGTAAATTTTGCTCATATATCGTATATATATATAAACGTTCGCTACTCTATATATAATTATTGAATATTGAAGAGGAGTTTAAATGAATTTTTGATGTTAAACATAAACAAATTTCTAAAAGCGGTAAATCTTATTTGAATTTAAATAAATCGTTGATTATTTTATTTTTACTTTGCAGGTATCAAGGCAGCCAAGCCAGCTTTATTTAAAATAATAATGAAATAAAAAGAAAAAAATCCAGCAATTAAACTCTAATTTAAAAAAAAAAATATCATTCTTGAACAGTTCACTTTTAAATCCGCGTACATGACGTAAGTCACTGCTTTGATATCATTTGATAGCTTTATCATCAGCCATCTTCTGAAAATCTCTTTTTGCTTATAATTTTTTGAATTTTTGTGATTTTAAACTGGCTGCCGATTGGTTATTTTTTCAATAACTTTATTTGAAACGTCACAATAAATTAATTAAATGGATATCTTAATCGATTCTTTCTTCATTTTTATAGTAAAACGAGCAATTTTCCACCAAATAATGAATAAATTGAAGACACTTTATATTGCAAGAATTATTATTTGATTATGTGATTTTGCATTTAAGTTTGTATGTTGAGCAAATACGGAGGAGGTAATTAAACAATTATGGATACACAGAATCACCTTCCGAATGCATCTCATCACTCATGTTCCAAATAAACGAATCATGCCAAAAATAAGGCCTGCAAGCATCTAACGCCACAATACGCATTTCATGATCACAAATCTATAATTAAATATTGCGTATAAGGGTACATATGTATATAAACCCACAAGATACTAACCATCATTGCATTTAGGCGAAGTATCCCTTTTCTGCTAAAATATGCAGTGTGGCTACACGATGGTTTCACTATGCAGATAAGAGTCCCATCAATACATCTAATTTCATTTGATAAATAAAATTTTTCATACAAAGAAGTTTTTGATGCGTTTTGTGTCGATTGACTTCCAGAAATTTGAGTCCAAACTGCACACAATCTTTCTTCTAATGCTTGTTGCATTATACTTTAATTTACATCGTTCGCTATAAAACACACCTTAAAACTATGCGGCAGCTAAACATCTCAGTACTGCTGCAGCTTGACTGCTTCTTGCCGGAATGAAATATTTTGGAAGGTGTGGTGCTAAATCATTAAATATCATCTAAAAGGCTGTTATTCATGTTATTTAACATGCAAAATGATGTGAAACTGAAAACAAAAGAGCTTTATATAACATCATTATTTACTTACAATGTTTCATTCATATCCAATTGATACAGTCTTATAAATACGTTCTCTTTAATCGTTGATTTCTTCATTGTTTTCTTTTCAAAGCCATTATTGACAACAACAAAGCTCCAGGCATTTCAATTTGTTTTTAATAGAGATTTATGTAGAAAAACAATCATTTTTGTTTACTTTTACTTGATATTTTGACCAAAACAATAATTAATTTTCAATACATAAATAATGTCATTAAATCTTAAAAAAAACATCAAGATAAAATCATAAAGAAAATTGAAAATTTTTGTAATTTCCAAAACGTCATCAAATTATAATTGTGATTTGAAATGTTGGGATTTTCAAAATAATCTGGATATTATTTCCTAGCAAAATATTAAAAAACAAAATTGTATATTTTATTATTTAATTTTTCTTTTTATTTAGTCTTTTACCTTTTATTAGGTTTTCATGTTATGTGCTAATGCATTTTAAACATTTTCATTAAAGAACTTGGTTCGTTTTTAACGGCATTTGATACAATTCTTTTACAAACAAAATGTATTTTTTACTTTGTTAGAAAATAATTTTCTAGTTTCTATTTTGTTTTTTTTTTTGTAATATCTAGCAACAAAAAAAAATTACAATTAGTTAATGGCGGTATTCTTATTTAAATATATTTTGGTTTTAATTAAATTCAAACAATTTTTCTTAACTTAATTGCATTTTGGAAGTGTAGTATTTTGCTAATTTTATTTTCAGTATTGTGGTTCAATATTTAAAAATCAAAATTAAGATATTTAGCGGCCCGTAATAATTATTTATTTTCTTTTACTATTTAATAATAGAGCTAGAGCATTAATAATATAAATTTATAGACAGACTACTGCTTCAGTTAGTGTTCTATACATGTATATCCGAATAAAATGAAAAAGAAAAATAAACCAAATTTAAAAATTATTTAACAAATAACGTTAACCTTAATCATGGAATAATAAATTGTTCGAATATTGAAAATGTATGAAAATCTCTTTACGGAAATAATTTTATATCTCAAAGTAGGGTTTCCATCATCTGTTGGTTAACTAATAAACTTGTAGATTTTTGTAGATTGGTTTTATTAGCGGTTCATTGATTTTTTTAAACGAATATTAAATAGACTTCCAACATTTTCTTTTGTCCTGTTGAACATATTTTTAGGTTAGTTTTTTTGAAAAGACAATCATTTGCATATCGATGATGTGACTTGTGCTTTAGTTCAAATAAATTCGGTATTAGTCTCCTTTAAAAGTTTAAAATATTTTAAATTGAGCTATTTTGATTGTAAAAAATAATAAAATAAATAATTTGTTTTTAGGCAGGCTTAAGTTCATTTATTTTATTTGAAATTTTTATGTTATTAGCAAAGATAAATTATTTTCAAATGATGTATCAACATTTACATGAATCAAAAAGAATTTAAATATAATGTAATGCCTTTTAGGGATCGCTACATCCGCTAATGTTTATTTAAATTAAAGTTTAAATTTTAAAACTTTTCTATAAATAAGAATCGCAAATACTTCTTAAAATATAATAAAAAGTTATAAATAATAATTATAATTTATTGACTTTAATGATATTTTATAAATAATTTTTTAAACACAAGGTATTTATATAAAAATTAAATAAATTTTATATATTTCTCTTTTCGTGAAGATGCCACCCAATTGCGTGACGGCATATTGAAAGTATAATTTTTATATAACATCCTTGTTCTTCAAAAAAATGATTTATTAAAAAGTAGAAAAATAGTTTTTTAAACATTTTCCTTTTCCTAAAGATGCCACTCCATGGTGTGGCGAAATATTAAAAATAAAAATTTAATTTATATAGTTTTTATATAAAACTATTTTATTAAAAAACCTATTTGTTTAATATTAAAAAGGTAAAAAAAAGTTGTTTATAAATATTTATTCTCCTGCAAATGCCACCCAATGGTGTGGCGAAATATAGAAAATATAAATTATTTAATTTTAATATAAAAACTTTAGGCCTAAAAAATGATTTATAAAATATTAAAAATTTAAAAAAAAATTGTTTTCTTAAGATGCGAAATATTGAAAATAAAATTTACTTTATATAAAGATCTTGTAGTAAAAGAATGTAATAATTATAGTTATTTGACCTTTTTAATATTTTATTAGTATAAATAAATATCTGTTATTCTTTTCAACGGTCTTTTTTAATTAACAATATATATTTTTTTTTTCGATATTTTGCTTCTTCAGAAAATTATTTTTTATATTTTACCAAAACAAAAAACTAATAATTTGAAAAGAAAAATTTTTTTTTATATTTTATTTTCTAAGCACTAGGACTTTTTTTTTAAATTTTAAATTTATTTTTTTGTTTATCATGAAGATGCCAACCAAAGTTTTGGGGAGATATTAAAAAATGATATTTAAAAAATAAAGATTTCAAATTTGCTATAAAAAATTTTAAAAATGTGTAAAGATTTAAATTTTATATTCCTAAAGACGCCACCCAATGGTGTGCCGAAATATTGAAGAATAAATTTTATTTAATTTTTATATAAAGACTTGTGCTTAAAAAATTTTTATAAAATATTAAGAAGGTGAAAAAATTATTTATACATTTTTCTTTTTCTAAAGATGCCAGGCGCAATAATGAAAATAAAATTTTAAGTTATTTTTTTTTACATATTAGACCTTGTGCTTAAAAAATTACTTATAAAATATTAAAACGGTAAAAAAAATTCTTCATACGTTTTTCTTTTCCTAAAAATGCCAATATTAAAATATTTTTTTTTTTTTGTTAAAAATATTTTTTTTGAAATTTTTATATAAAACATTATTTATAAAATATTAAAAGGGTCAATTAACTATAATTATAATTAATTAAATTATGATTCCATTTAATTATAAATAAAACTTTTCTTTTATTTAATGAAAAGTTAAGAAGTATTTGCGTTACTGCTAATAATTGCCAAAGATGTTACTACCGATCTAAATCGTTATTTTTTTATAACTTTGAAGTCAAGTGTTAAAAAATTGCCTTAATTAACACGCCACAAAAATCACTAATTATTCAAACTCAATTTTAATTTTTAAAATGAACGTAAGGTTATTTATTAGTTGAGGCAACGGAAACCTATTTTTTAAAATATCTGTTAATAAATAAAAATTGCAGTTTAATGGTTCTAAATAAAATGAATTTATATTTATGCTGAAAAGCAGTTAATTTTTCATTTAAAAATTAAAATCAAGTAAGAAAAGAAAGAAAACATACAATACAATACAATACAAAAAAATCTAATTAAAGCTATAAATTATAAAATGTACTTTAAGTTTAAAAATACTACAAGCACATTTAAATAAAACAGTTTTATTTTTGTTCTTTGAAATTTAGTTCGTCAGTTTTTTAAAATTATCTTATTAACTTATAAGATGAGTTTTGTTTTTTTTTTTGTTTTTCTTTAAATAAATATTTATAATTATTACTTTTGCTCTACAAGTTAAATATTGAGGCCTCAATAAATTGTGTAGTGTTAGTAAACATTTTTGTCATATATTCTTTAGTTATAATATTATTTTAGGTCATGTTTTTATTTTTTTATCTTATGTTATTCTTTTTCGTTTTTGTTTTGTTATTTTAAATTAAAGTTAAATATAAATGTGGTCAATTTAATGAAGGTATTCGCATATCATGCCAATTTATTTCAATATTTGGCCATTTCGTTTGTAAACATGTCATCATGGGATTGGATACACATATCGATTTTAAATCACTTTCTAATAATATGGCTGAGCCTTTACAATAACGTACCTGCAAAGATATAGAAATAATGTGAATAAAACTAATGGAAAGTATGTGTTTACAAATTGAGTTTTATAAAAACAATAAAAAAACTGCTTTGGTGTACATTTCCAATACCGAATCTGCATTAAAAAAGCTGGTTGTATATAATAGATTTAAAATTAGTGCCTAAAGAATTTAATGATCTTCCAAAGATCCTTCCCTGGTGGCACACCTTGACATGTAGCTTCTGGGGGTAAAAAGCGGCACCAGTCTCCTGGGAGACGAAACTGGCAGAAATGGTACCACGAGAACCGGTAACCCCAGGGTTACGGTCCTGTAACATGTTTTAACCCACGAAGCGACAGACGTTTAGATAGCCTCCGGCTCTCAAACAAGTTGTGGGGACACTGCCCTGCTTGCTGTGCTTCGGTGCTGATATGGACTTACCCAATAAATCGCATAAGTATTGACTTAGCATAGCCCCAAATTTATACATAAAGCACCTCGTTTATGGAGGTAAAGACCTTTAAGTTGACAACAATTTTTTAACTGGCGGCCATTTTGTCAGCTATTATTATGTTTAATTTATTTCAACATGAATAGACCTGCACAACGCTTCCAAATTGTGCAATCTTGCATTTGATCCCGATTTTCATAAAGAAATTTTCTCTAGCGATGAAGCTTACTTTTGTTTGAATCGATGCGTCAATAAATAAAACTGCCGTACCTGGAGTGGTGACAACTCTCAAATATGTGTTAAGGCACCGTTTTATCCAGAAAAACTGACAATGCCGGTGAACGTTATACAGTCTTACTGACTTTTTTGTTCATCAATTGAACAACAACGATGAGCAGGAGCAGTGTTTCACGATTCGTAACCATGAATAGGCCTCTAAGATCCCATGTATATATACATTGTGTTTTTCAACAAGAAGCATGTTTTTCAATTGTGGCAACACCAACAACATGATAGTTTTGATATTTAGTGTTTTGGCGTATTCGTAGTGATGCATTGATAATTGTTGCAATGAATTCAATTTCGCACTAAAATCACATTAAAATAATTAAATCGGCTATGGAAATGGTGGTTCCGTTCAAGTAACATTTCTTAAAATTCGTGACAACATAATCCTTCTTCTGAGACCGGTTGAAGTAGATCCAAATTTGTCAATTCCTTGATGTTGTCAACAATTGGGGTTGCGTGAGGTTTTGACTTTAAAGACTTACAAGTTTTAACTGGTGCAGGAATTGAAGCCGACCGACCATTAAAATGGCCGTAGATTCGCTCAATTCAAATCATTTTTTCAGACGAAGCCCAAGTTCACTTGTCAGGAAGCATTTGGGCTTCTGGAAATCCTAGAGCGATTATTGAGAAGCCTTTGCATGCTCAACGCGTCACTATTGTGCGCTATGTGGTCTGGAGACGTGATTGGGTCTTTTTTTCGAAGATGACGCTGAGAATGCGGTAACGGTCAATGGATCATGCTACCGAAAGATGCTAAAATTTCTATTTTAGCCTATTATTGACGACGTGGATACCACTGACATGTGGTTTCAACAGGATGGTGACACATGCCACACAGTCAATGTAACGTTCAATTTATTGCAAACCAAATTTCCCGATCGCATAATTTCACGACAATTAGCAGTTAAATGCCAGTCAGATCGTGTGATTTAACACCATTGGATTATTTCAGCCTTAAAACTTAAAGCCCATGATGGATTAACGAAATAACGCCATTTTGCCAAAAAATGATTAAATACTTTGATGAAAGAACCGTCATTTGTGAGCGTGATCGTGGTGGACATTTGCCAGATATCATTTTTCATTCATAATCGCCAAACTATTCTCTTCGTAATACAATAAAAATTTTAATCATCTTAACCTAATTTTTTTGTTTTAGAAAACAATATAATATAATTCATTCCTAGAAGAAATAATGAGGAAATCATCATTGCATAGTCATTAAAAGCCTCTATGAACCACTAAAAATCGTTAAAAATATTTGCGTTTTACCGTCCAATTGTATATTATGTGACTTATTAATCGATTTAAAGATCTTTTTAATTTTTATACACTTTTGTGTAGAACAATTATAAATATTGTTACGCAGATGCTTAGTTTAAGTTATTAAAGGATAGTTATCACTAAAAAAAAAGGTGAACACAAGAAAACAACATGCTACATTAAAATTCCATGAACTAAGTTTAATAATCAGAACATAAAATCAACTAGCATAGAACAAAAAGAGCACAGCTAAGCAGATGCCTACACTGAGTGATGATAACAAAATCATATATATTTAATGCGATGAATTAGAACCGCTCAAAACAGAATAAAAGGATAAAAATAAATAAATGGTGTTATTTAATTAAAACGCTAACAGTGTATATAATTATTTTGCAATAAAGAAACTCAATACATCAATTAACTGAACGTCTATTAAAGGACGTAATAATACTAAAAAGGAATAGAAACTTTCCGTAAATAGTTGACATGGTAATCAGAAATAGTAGCGTACAAATGTGTGAGCCCACCCCCAAAAATTATTTACCTTATTGCCGTCATTAGATCCTGGAATACCATTGTAATGCAGCAGATCAAATGTATCGGGTGTTGAACGTTTCTCTAAAGGGAAAAATTCATCCATAAATGCATTTAACAATATAATGCCTAAGCCTTCAGGATCTAAGCGTCTTTGCATAATATCCACACTACGAAATATGAGAATATAAAAAATAAATAAATCCTTAAAAAATATAACAAATACTTACTATTCTGCTTCACTAACTAAATCTAAGGCGGCTAAAACATCTTGTAGCACCGCAGTGGGTATAAAATTATTACCATCTGGATCGTAAGATTTAAAAACTCGGCGGGCAATTTCCGAAGGCGTTTCAGGAGAAACAAGTCTCTTTTCATTGCTAAATAACACTTTAGTTCACAATATATGAGGAAAATTTTTAAAATGTTAATAAAATTAACAAATATAAATTTTAAATTAACCCACCAGTTAAATGAGTTTCGGAACCCATAACCCAAACTGGATTTCTAGGATTCTTGTAAAAGGAACCCACGGTACAGTAACGCATTTGTTCCATTAAGGTTATAAAACCAATATCACTTTGTTCAATTATGCCTTTTAATTTTAAACCACCAATATCTTGATCATTATCCCATACATGGGCCACAGCTCTTCCCGTCAGCATAAGATTTATTAAAGCTTGTGACCCATAGCCATACGTATTATGTATTAGCGGCTCTGAGGTATCCGATAGCTCTGAATTAACATTCTCTATACCTTTTGTTAATAACACCGTATACATGAATAACAGCACACCATATTTGGCTGACAAAATTTCAAAATTCAGGGTATAATATTTTTCTACTTCCTCTATTGTTTGAAAATGCACAACATGCAAACGTTTATGATATTCGTCTGGGGATACTTCTTCAGCAGCTGTACAAGGTACAGAGCCAGCCATAACAGCAACTTCTGAAACGGCCGCCTCTGCTATTGACTCATCTTCCATTAGGCCAGAATCTGATATATTTAAGTTTTCCTTATCGTTGGCAGCGTCACCAGCAGATGTTGACGTTTCTTTGGCTTCCGAACAATGTTCAACAGGTAATGTAACTATACGAAGTCGCGAAGCTTTACATTTACTCAATATAGTACAAAGAGCTTGTATAAGCAAACTTTTACATTTGTCTGGTGTTAACTACAACGATAAAAATTATGTTAAAGGAGTAGAACAGTGGAAAACATAGCAATTATATTAACATCTTTTAAACAATGTCCAGGTGTGTCCATAATTAAAATTTTTAAAATATATGCTTGTACAGGAGCAATCACAGCACAGGGTCCACCTTGTTTTTGTACCAAAGCGGAAGGTTCATCATCGCTAAATTCAAAACCTACAAAAAAAATATGTATTTTGTGAAATATTGAACGTAAAAACATATGAATTAATTTTAATTTAAAATAGCAAATCGAGTTCAGATTTACAAGGTTTTGCTATTAGTTAGAAATTTATTTTTGATTATTTTGACGACTTCCGCACAAAGTAGAGTGTTCAGTATTGTGTTATAATTTTAAATACTTTGTTTTTGCTCTAAATAATTGATGGGAAATTTTGAGTTACAAAGTAAACTGTCCACCAAATTGATTTAATGTCATCCTTTGAAATTTATTTAGTAAAAAGTTGGGAAATTTGAAGCAAAATTAAAAAAATTTACTTCGCAAAATTCCAGCAGCGTTTCCTTGTAATCAGGCAAACATACTTTGCAACAATTGGCGGTCACTAGAAGCACTCTGTATAACGATCTTCATCTTCACGTTTATAATATTCAACTCGTTAAGAACTAAAGCGTTGTTTGCGTAGAACGTTTGTAAATTGGCTGTTTGAAAAACTGAGCGAAAACAAAATCCGGAAACAGCGTTCGGTTTGCGGTCAGGCGATATCATTGGCTTATATTCAAATATTAGCAGGAAACGGCGTCACCATAAATTCTCTCTGAGTTTCTATCAGCAAGACGACGCCACAAGCCACTCAAACAATTCAGATATTACATGAGAAATTTCCCGGTCGCATATTTTCTAGATTTGGCCGTCCCGTTCTGCTGATTTAATCCAGCTGGATTATTTTCTTTGGTATGATTTAAAAGAACAGGTTTACGTGAAACAACCCACAAACAGCACCTCTGCTAGAGGTGAACATATAAATTCCATTATTAATTCCCTTATTTATACTTTACATTGATATCAAACCGAAGCTGTCAAAAAAGCGTGTGTATTAAGCCAATTTAACTCCTAACGTCAATTTTGCCCATCTATTATTTTTAAATTTTATTTTAAACTCGGAAAATTTTATTACGAAAAATAAAAAAAAATAATATTTAATTTTTACTAACATAAATATTTATATATTTTTTAAATATTTTAAGAAAATCACTTCATTCAAAAGTTGTATTCTTCATTCAAGCAAGGAACACGTTCACTGAGATCAATAAACAAGTTAGTTTTTGAGGTGAAATTCCATGTGTTGAAAATGACTAATATTCTTAAGAATTTGAGGAGAGATTAATATATGTAAGAATGTCAAGAAGCCGATGTCATGATCATTTAGCACCCTGCAACAAATACATCTTGGAGCAATTAGTGATCATTGAATATAAACAAAAAATATAGCAGCATAAAAACCTATACCATCATTTTTCACCTTGTATTAAAATCACACGCACACTCACACACGCACATAAATAAAAAGTGTGCATATGTGAAGAGATTTGTTTATAAGTAAAATCATATACATATGTATATTAGAAACTTGCATACAACCACTAATATTTTATGTCCACCACCCACCTTGAGACCAACGACGAAAAACATCCAAACGTATCGTTTGTCCCCATAATAAATGTCGTATTTCTTGCAATTCGCGCGCATCCTTCGCTGTTGCCGTAGCTGAGGGAGTTAAGCTAGAACTTCCACTTGTACTAGCCTGTTGTAAATGTTGTTGCTGTTGTTGTAGATGATCCAATTGCCCTGCAGAGGCTACTGCTGCTGCTACTACCGATGCAGCAGCTGCCAATGTTGCGTCTTTAGTTTTGCTTGCGGCACTAGTGTGTTCGCCCATTTTTATTTTTTTTTCTTTTTTATAAATTTCTTTTCCTATTAGAAATTTTATATACTTTTTTACAATAAAAAAATATATTATTTTTATATTAATCACAATATTTTCGGTTTATTGTTGCCCACTTTTTATTTGTCATTCATACCATCCGCAAAAATTGGCTTTTTTCTTATTTCATTTCCTTGCGTTATTTCTTCATACACTACAAAGTTCTAGTTAATTTTTGCTAACTTGTGTTTCGTTAGCAATTTATATTATTAATTTTTAAAATTATGTGTATATATTTGCCAATTTTCTTGGCATTTAAATAATTATATTTTTTTATATTGAGTTAATTTATTTCTTTATTTCCAACACCCGTATAAGAAAATGCACACACATAAAATTGATAATGGGACGAAAATGTGGAAAAAATTCAATGAATGCAATTGTCAAATTGTTCTACTTCTGCTGCTTCTTATTAGCTTGTGTTATTCACAACTAAATGTTAGCTTTTATTGTAACAATCAATTGAATTTGAAAAACAATAAGTTACATACGTACATGTATCAAAAGTAATCCAAAATAAATTATTTTATTATTAAGCACATAGATAGCAAATTATTTAGTATACAATTGTTGTGTTAACTTAACTCCAATATTCTGGAAATTAATACTAAGAAGTATGTTTTTTTTAATATGTATTTTCTTGCCGCGTTCTAGTTTATAAAAATCGTTTTGGGCGAAATAATTTGTTGTGAACATTATATATAAGTACATATGCATCTGATTTTGGCTAAAGTATATTTTAAAGCCTTATTAGTATGTACATTGAATAAAATTTTAAAAATATATAAAATAGTGTCGTGGCCTTTCACAACAACGAAGAAACGTTCAGTTCTTTTGCCAGCACCAGCATTTTATTTTCTATTATAACCCTTGTATTGCCACATTTCGTTTTTTCCGCACGACTTTTTAATAATTAAATAATTATTAAATTTTAGCGGTTCCCACTTGCATTCCATTAAATTCTTACAAACAAATTGCTTACGAAAAATCGACACTGGTACGCAATCCCACTATAGTAAAAAAATTCTCCAACATTAATATTCGATAAATATTCGTATTAGTAAATCGTTCTTCTTTTTTATTAAGTTTACCTCATTCCTTTCTTATTCAATCTAGTAATTTATTTCAATAAGACAATGTTTAAAATTTCTAACACTATACATATGTTTATTTATGACTATATTGCTGCCACTAAGCAATTACTTTACTCTTCTATCACCTCACTAAGCGCAATTTAAGATTGCAAGAAGAAGCTAACACCAGCTACATTTTTAGCGTCCAATCAGTGCAATCTATTCTAATCTTATCCGGTTTGCTTTTGAATTTGGGGTGAGCGCATAAAGACTTGTGGATAGACTAAAAGCAAACATGCCATTCACAATTGCGCAAAGCTTTCGCATATGCTAATAATTCAGCGTCAGATATGTACATATCGCACCCTAAATACAAAAGAGTCACAACTCACTTCTACACAACTCTTTCGTTCATCGTGTAGAAGCAACACACTTAACATAAAAGAAGTTAAAGAAGATAGTGATGTGAAAGAAATTTTTGTAATAGTTAGATTGTGTACCTGAATTAATGTATGGAAAAAAAGTTTGTTTTTGAAAATTTTGAGTTGTGACCCTTTTATATTTAGGGTGCGATATGTATGTATTTTAGAAAAAAAGTTTCAGCCCTTCCAATCAGTTACGACATAGTGAATATTTACATGAAATAATAACTCTAAGCCGAGAAGTGTCGCAAAATTCGCTTAAACCGATTTTAAAATATTTAGAGACATTGAAATCCGTGGAGTGTGAGAGCAAAAAGAATTTAATCAGTTGTTTGACAATAATCTGCCAAATTAGGGTTTTCGGCTGCATTTATCATTCCGACAACATAATTAGGAATTAAATACACAAATTTCTTTTCTATATTTTTCCGTACAACAAAATAACAAATAAAGTCAATATTTAAACAAAAAATGGCAAACTATTAGAACAAATAGAAAAGTTTTTTACATTTACCAACTTTAAACCTTATTTAACAAAATGATTTTTTTTATAAAATAACAGTTATGAGGTACTGTGAGTACTGTTAATAAGAGAGTAAGAAATAGGTAAGTAAGCCAAATAAAAATTAAGAGAGCAATAAATAATTAAAAAGAGTTGTTTTTAACGGTTTTTAAAGTTTTTTGTATAAAGTTGTATCAAAATCTTGTTAAAGTAATTTTCTCTCTTTATGTTAACGATCTTGTTTAGGAAAACACAACAGTAATATGATGAAAAATACAAGCATATTGAGAGAGTACGTTTAAAAACTAGCTCCACTTGCATTAACTTTAAACAGTTGTGAATAAAACTTGCAATCGTTGTGTTGGAAATAACGAACAAAGAAAGCGAGCGGGTTAAATTAAAATTAAATCGTGGGGATCAAACGAAATATATAGTGTTAAAGAACGTGTAAATAAGTAAAAAAATTGTTTAAAATATAAAATAATGTAATATTTTGTGGTAATCCAGATAAAAATATATCTGAATTAATTAAAAATTGTTGTTGTCTGTTGATGTTGTGTCTTAAAATGTTTTATCTGTATTAAAAAATGTACGTGTTTTGTTGTGAATTTAAATGCAATAGTGACCTCCACCTTCACGTTAGCAAGAATAGTAACAACAAATAAATGTGGTGTCGATTTAAAGCGTGTTTTATACCTGTTTTTGTACGCATTTTAACGCTTTAATAATAGAACTTATTACAAAAAAAAAACTATTTCACAATACTTTTCGACAATAATTTTTGTTTTTTAAATGAAAATTTTCCACAAACGAACTAAAAACCTAAATCTTAAGTTCAGTTATAAATCAAAGACATATCTTATTCCTTTACAATTATGTTCTACAATATTCTTTAATCTCTGAATACTGTTGACAATAAGTGACAAAGTGTAGTGTGTATTGGCAGAGGCATAATTAAATGATTTTTGTGTTCAATTTTTTCAAGGACGTCAGATTTCTTGTGAAGCATGTTATTACGATTGCGTGCTAGTACTATGCACTCATCATAGTTACTTTCCATTATTGATTTGAATATTATTGAATATGGAAAAAAATGGAAAGTATCTCTGTGTTTGCTAAATTTTTTCCCTTGTTATTGTTGAAATCTGTTCATTAATGAAAATTGAAAAATGTTGAAAAAAGGAAAATTATCTAAACTTTACAGTTTAAAAAAAATATTCTCTATTTGGTCATGTATCGAATTTTTAGTTTAACTTCGATGTTTAGGAGAAAATTACAATTTTTCAGTTTTTTTCAATTATTTGGTGAACTTAAAACGTTATTTAAGTTATAAATATTATTATTATTATAATTTATTTTTAATTGAATAAAACCTGAAAAATTGCAATTATCTATGAAAAATCGAAATTTCACTAAAATTTCGATATATCACCGAAAATTTATTATTCCACTTACAAAAAGAAAAACTCCTAAGAAATGATGTTACACAAAGATAAAAATAAAAAAATCTAGATAAAATGGAATTTTACTAATAAAAAATTCAAAATTTCGAAGTGACCAGAAAATACTAAAAAATCTGCGAAAAAATTCATTTTCTTTAAATTAATATTTAAATCGAATCGTGTTTATTTAAAACCAGAATAAAAACAAGTGATAGTTGAGCTGAATTTAATTTTTTAATCATTCAACTTCGCTATTCCCTTTAAAAAAAAATTGTAAATTTTACTTTTTATTGTAATAATTGATTTGATAGAGTTTCTCAAAATTCATATTGATTTTCAAAAAATTCTAATTATACATTTCTGGTTTTTCCAGCTTATGCATTAAAGTTTTCTAAATCATGGGCATAGCAATTTTATTCTTTTATTTCTAATTATATTTGGAAAGAAAAAAAATTGTTGTTAAATGATTCATTTTTTAAATGTTCATTTCTAATCTCTACATTCGTTATCAGCAAATTACCTTGATTGTTGTACGCTAAAATTGACATAAAATTTACTTTATTCAAAAGATAACCCGCTAGCATTTTAACTTAAATATAACTTTTAGCTGCCATGACTAGTTTGAATGTATCTATAGATCCAAATTTCGATGACTTTTTTCAACATTTGTGACTATATATAGGTAATAACTTGGCTAACGTTGTCCTCCAAATAGCCAATCGCTTCGGGCTTACCGGCCTATACGTGCGACCTTACATATCCCCTTAGAAAATAGTCTAGTGGCATTAAATTGCACGATTTTGGAGGGCAATTCATGGGTTTGAAACATGAAACTATACGGTTACCATATGTTTCCTTCAAATAAATTAATTGTGATATGAGAAACCACAGTTCCTGCATATGATTGCCTAACTGAAAATGAGCCTCATCACTAAAAATGATTTTATCAAACAGCCAATTCACAAACGTGCCACGCAAACAGTGGTCATTTAGCATGAACTAGTTGAACTTTCTAAGCGTGAAGATCCTTGTGCAAAATTTTGCCTAAAGTACCTCCAGTAATGCCCAATTTTTGCGAACGTTGACAAGCTGATGTTGCAGCCTAATTTGCAACACTTTGTTTGCATCACTACGATCACTGCGGGCGTATTGTTTTGGTCTATTGTCAGTAACAATACCTAAAGCCTGGTTACAATAATTAATTTGATGGTAACACTGCAATATTTAAAATTTAAAGTTCTTCTATAATCACAGCCTTTGAATAACTTTTTTCTTTGAAAATAGTAAATGTTAACCATGTGCCTTGTGAATTAAAAATAAGAAAAGTATACTAATACATCCGATTTTCGAAAATGTTTTTAGCAATTAAATTGCGACAACGGTCTCAGAACGAGCCTGAGCACGAGGCAAAGCTGCTTGAAATGATGCAGTAAAATTTTTACCATTTTTACAGTAAACTTTCCCAATTATAGTTTCATGTTTAAAATTTCCCAGCTTTTACTAAATTAATGTCAAAAGATTACAGATCAATTCTTGACATTTAATCATTTGAAAGACTATTTAATTGCTAAACTCAAATTTGCCCACAAAATATATCAAGTTAAAAAAAATGTATTAAATTTATTACAACGACTTTATTTCGTTAACAAAAATAAACCAAACAGAACAGCACACTGAAACACCTGAACGCGTTTTGAAAACGAAATTTTAATTGTACAAACACACATACAAAAAAATTTACATTTAATTGAAAATATATATGTAATTATGTATGTATGTATATGTGTATACGGCCATATGCATTTAAATGTACGTGTATTTGAAAACTATTTATTATTTAAACTTAAAAAAAATTGATTTAAAACAAGTTATAAGAATTAAAACAACACCGGATGTTTTATCTATAAAACACTTATTTATATTCATCTGGTTTGATTGTTTCTTGGCGTATATAACAAATATTGTGTGACGGACGGTTTTTTAATCTGAGTAATTTTACGTGTATTCATTTACAAATTAACGCATACAAATTATGTTATTAAAAATAACAACAATTTATAATAAATTTACAATAAGCGAAGAACCCTTTATTGAAAGAAAAAATAAGAGATAAACAAGTGCAACTAAATACATGTTTTTATTCTTCTTCTTCTTTCTATTGTTCTGTGTATTTTTCAATGAAGAAAACCCGTTCTTAATCAAGTGACAACAATTTGCTCTCTACTGTAACGTTTTTTTGTTTTTTTTTTGTTTTTTAATATTGACGTTTTAAAATTATTTCCAAAGCATTTTTTTAAAGGCTTGGTTATTGATTCGTTACCTTAAGTATTGTTAATATTTAAAAGAGGATTTGGTTTGTATCGTTTGAATGTTTTATTTTATTGTTCAGAGCCTCCTTGCCATGTTTAAATTCTTTGGAATTTGACTTTTTAAATGCTCATACAGTTTATCTTAAGTGTTAATTTAAAAGTGTTTATTGTTTTTAATTTTTTACAAACGCAATTAGCAGTAATTTAAAAATAAATTATATTTATAAAGTGATTAACAAAAAACAAATGCAACTGCGGAATTTACAAAGTACCTCATTAATTAACAGTGAAACATTAACCGCGATTTGACCACAACTCTTAAATCAAATAATTATTTTCTTTAAAAAATATTATTTTTTGTAACTAAATATGAACTAATCTTTTAACGGTCTTTTAAATAATTTAACGATTTTATTTTTTTTCTTTCGATATTTCGCTTTCCTGTGGAAAGCTTATTCAGGAAATTATTTTTTATATTTTACAATTACAAAAAATTATATAAAAAATAATTTCCTGAAGAAGCTTTCCACAGGAAAGCGAAATATTGAAAGAAAAAAATAAAATCGTTAAATTATTTAAAAGACCGTTAAAAGATTAGTTCATATTTAATTAAATTAAAAAAGGTCGAATAAAAATAAAAGTAATTTTTTGTAACTTTAATCGTAACAAAGTGACGTCATGTAAGTTTTGTTTAAATAACTATCCCCTTGCACCGACTGGTGCAAATATCAGATGGACAAATTTGATATTAGGAAGTAAATTGGCTTTAAACATACACTTCTTTTGAAAAACTTTAGTTTTATTGATATTATATTTTTTTGCCAAAAGATTTAGTTTGCCCGCTAAACATGAAAAAAATACAATGACCCTTCTCAAGATCAGTTTAAATGCAATTCTGCTTAATGCTTGAAATGTAATAGAAATAACATTGCAGAACATTTGTAATATCAGGACCATTTTCTCCAGCGAGGCTGCAATCATTGCCGAAAAAAGATATAAACTGACTACAAAGCCCTAATTGAAGCTTATATTTTAAAGTTTCATATAAAATTTTAAATTGTGTTGGAAAAAATTTTTGATAAAGTCTATTATCTTCAACTCTTAAAAATAATATCGCGAGCGTGAAAATTTAAGGTTAGAGAGTAAATTGGCTTGAAGCACATACTATTTTTTGACAACTACAGTTTTGTTCATACTAATGTAAAGCAATGAAAAGTATTATTGGAATTAATAATGGAATATAAAGTCAGACAAATATCCACCTGTAATACGTCGATATACGTCAGCTCTTTTCACAAAATTTTGAAGCATATTTTTCAAGAGATCTTTACGTATCTCATCGATGCAGCGCCGAATTTCATCTTTCAGACTAACAGTTTTTTGTTCACTCAATGACTCCAAATAAAATACTATTTCAAGTGGCGGTCTCGTTTTTGTGATTTACGGCCGCTAGATTATTTTAATTGAGGCTTTGTGAAAGACGGTGTTTACATGTACAACCCACAAACAACTGACGATCTTCAAAATTTTGTGAAACGCTGACGTGCTAGAGGTGGAAATTTGCCCGTCATCATATTCCGCTATTAATTTCTATAGTTCTACCTTACATTGTTATTAATAAAGCTGAAGTTATCAGAAACATAAAAATAACAAAATACATATTTTGCTTAATGCTTTTATTTTAAAAATAACAATTAATTAATAAATTATACGATTAATTTAGTATTTGAAAACAAATATTATTCCATTAAGTAGAAAAGCTTTTAAAATCAATCTACATATCAGTTTCATGCCATTTTTTGCATCACCCTCATTTGAATTTTTTTTTTTTTATTTTTTTATTATATGGCGCCAACGTCAAATAATCGCATAACAATCCTATGCAAATTCAAAACAATGTTCCAATAACTCAAATTCATAATCTTGAAATGTCAGGTTTAATCAATGCAGTTATTTTATGAATTCTGTTAAAAGTTTCTGCCTGTTATACTTACTCTCCTCTCCCGGCTTTGCCAATATTTTTTTTTTTTTATTTAATGCAGATAACTTGTTTTCTTTTAGTTTTCAGTGTCTCATCAATTTTGTTATTGTTGTTGTTATTTTTTTCTTGAATTACAAATATTGCAGCATACGAATGTATTCGTATTAATGTTTTTTGACTCGACACTTCATTTTGTCTACTATTTTTTTTCTGCGTTTTTACTTTGACTTTTACCACATTAAACAATTAATTTATGAATGAATTTGTTGTTAGTGTTATCAGCAAAATAAAAAACAAAACCAACAACTAACATGGAGAGCCTTTAAATTAATAAGCAAAATGTAGTTAAAAAAAGATTGCTTAACAAATAGCTAATAAACCGCGCACTGACCTATAATAACAAATATTAATGCAAAGAAAAAGAAAAATATACACAATACAATGAAGATAATGAAAGTTAAAAATAATTTATAAACACTACAATATATAGAATGATTTGGTTTAATAATGTTCTCTTGGCATTTGCACACAAGTCATTGTTTAAGGTAGAGCTTGATTGAATGCATACAATGTACCCATTATTTGATCTAATTTCAATTGATACCGATTCAATCAAAATCAGAAGAGAAACTAGAGGAAACATTTTTATACAATCTAAAGAGGGGGCAAATTTGAGGATAAGAAGTAAATTGGGTTAAGAAGCACTTTTTGACAACTTCAGTTTTATTGATACCAATGTAAAGTTATGAAATATAAATACGGGCAAATGTCCACGTCTAGCACGTCACCAGACATCCGCTCTTTTAAGCTTCGCTTATCTCACTAATGCAGCACGGGATTTCACCTTTCAGAATGGCAGTTGTTTGTGGGTAAACCAATGCCCCTAGAGAAAATAATCCAGCGGCGTTAAATTACAAAAATAAAGTGGTCAAATCAAGAAATTACGCGATCGGAAAATTTCACATGCAATAAATGGGTGGCTTTGGTACCGATGTTCGGAATTCACGGTGATGACCTTGCCTTATTCATCTTCGAAAAAATACAGGCCGTAGAAAACGGTTGCTTCCTTTGGATGTAATGGTGTTTCGGGGATTGTTTGCGGTTTTTGTGAACCCTATATGTGACAATTTTGTTTACCTACATAACCGTTTAATTGAAAATGAGACTTATCGCTATAGATGTTTATGTTGAAAAATGCATTATTTTCGTTCAGTTTTTCAAAGATTCAATTCACAAATGGTCGGGTCGGTCAGCTTGAAGATGAAGATCTTTAGGCAAGATATTGCGCAAAGTGCCTCTAGTGATGCTAATTTGTACTGCGGCTGTACTTGCATCACTACGGACACTAGGAGCTTATTGTTTTGGTCTACTGTTAGCAATAATACTATGAGCGTCGAGTTTAACGAATAAATTAAGCGATCTCAGAACAAGCTTGATTACGAGAAAAAGCTGTTTGAAGTGATACAATTAAATTTTCATCAAATTTTTGCCAAAAGTTTTTAACGTTCTATTCTTAAAATTTCCCAGCTTTTTTCTAAATAAATGTCAAAGAAAGACAGTTTCATTCTTGAATTTTAATCATTTGACAGATAATTTACTCCCTAACCATAAATTTACAAAGAACCTATATTTTTGAAATTGTATTACAAAATTGCGTGAAGCTAAAATATAAATTGCAGTTAAAGTAACTATTTTTAAAGGGACAGTTATTTAAAGTATTAAATAGGACTATTAGGTACTTTGTACTCAAGAATATACTTAAGTACGCGTTAAAAAATTCATATAAATTATAGAGCATTCGTATTTGGTGCAAAAAGGTACTAAAAAAGACAATTTTTTACCAGAAAAGTAAAATCAAAATCTTTAATTTTTTTTTTTATTAAAAGAACTAGTAGGCTAGCGATTTTTCGAAAGCGTGGCACATCCAGAAAATATTTAAGTTATCGTGGAACTAAAAAATAATAAAAGTTTATCTAGAGAGCTGTAATTATGTACAATTTCTGTAAACAATAATTTGTGCGTGAGCGAAAATAAAAGCATTACGCAATTAAGAATTAATGACTAAGCAAATTGTTTTCACTGCATTCATAATTTTAATCTGACAACTGTGATTGCAAATAATAATATTGTCGCAAGTAATGGAAATTGTTTTTAATTCTTTATGCGAGATCAATTAAAAATTGAAAGTTCCTTAAACCATAAAAGGTTAATGTTGTCTTGTTGACTAAATTCTCTTATTTAAACTTATAGCTGATTTTTACAACAAACAATAAAAATATTTCTTTCATTTTCAAAAATTCACATTCGATATTCATATTTTTTTTACAAGTACACATATTTTTGCAGTTATTTGTTTTTGTTTGCAATATGTTTGTTTTTATTGAAAAAAAAAAAAAAACAAAAACAAAATAGCTTTAACAATGTGCAATGATAGAGAGCTGCTAATTAAAAGTAAGAGAAAGAGAAGAGAAACAAGGAAAGTATCAGTGAATGAGTGAGTGGGAACATGCACAAAATTTTCTTCATTGTTTGTAAACAATATATGCTCATGTTGATTTGTTGACATTATCGTTTTAATTTTTACAACAACTTCATTATTACATGGTATGTATATAAATAAGTATAATAGTATTTACATCCATATTTACAAGCATACACTTGCATCTATGTAAATGATTTTCCAATTGTGGTTTTTGTTGCACTGGCTATTCAATAGAAACAGTAAAAAAAATATAAAACATATTTCGCAATAATATTATCAGTTTTGAATTTTTTCTTCAGTTTATTTTTTTAAGGTTTCATTTGCGTGTTGTGCGTAGAAAAGGAGATGTAAATGTTTATAGAAAAAAAACATCTTTTATTTTGCCTGGAATTTAAAACGAGAGGCAGTTAGTCTTTAAAAAAAACTTGATTTTTATTGCAATCAACAACATCAATTATTAAATTCATAATACGGTAGTGCTTGATACATCATTGAATATAGCATTCGCTTACATGAAAGATTTCCAATCACAACTCTATTTTTAAAAATATAATTGATTGAAATAAAAATAGTCAGATGAGCCTGTTTAGAGTTTTTTAGTTCATTATTAAAACCGTTTTACGAGGATGTTTCTAAAATTATCCAGCCTTGAACTATGAATGTGAAAGTATTGAATTTTTGTGAAAAGTTGCAACTGTATATTTATGTTAATTAAATGTCAAAAACGAAAAATTTAATTTTTTTTCCGTTCCGCTTAGCGTGGTTGGCAAACGAAAAACCCAGACCTGTACATCTTAAAATGAACGAACTGAGTACGAGGGCTGCTATTTATATTTGTGGTCTAAGGATGAAAACACAAGCATTTAAAGACAAAATCTATTTTATTGTTTTTCAAAATATTCTCCATGAAGGTTTATTCACTTTTGCATGCGTTGGAACCAATTTTCAAAGCACTTTTTCCACTCCGATTTAGGTACTTCTAAAACATGGGTTTTGAATGCAGAAACTGCTTCTTCAGGTGTAGGAAACCGTGCTCCACGTAGTTTTTTCTTGATGTTCGGAAACAAAAAGAAGTCATTAGGTGCCAAGCCAGGGCTGTACGGCGGATGCCCCATCTATTCAATATTTTGCCCTGTCAAAAACTCCATTGTTTCAGCCGATCGGTGACAGCTCGCATTGTCGTGATGCAGAATGATGCGTCTTTTCTTTGACTTTTCCCGAAGTTTCTCAAAGACTTCTGGCAAACAAATAGTGGTGTACCATGCCGAATTAACCGTCTTACGTTGCTCTAATGGCATAGTCGCCACATGAGCGGTAATGCCGAAGAAACAGGCAACCATTTGCTTTGATGTGCTTCTTCCCCGAACAACTTTGGTGGAATTTCGCTCGTCTTGAAAGACCCATACGGTGGATTGCTGTTTTGTTTCAGGATCATATGAGTATATCAATGATTCGTCACCTGTGCAGATATTATAAACTGCTTTTGATGCATCTTGAGCGAGTTTCTGCAACATTTTGCTTGCACCAATCAACACGAGCATCCTTTCGTGCGTTTGTAAGGTTATGCGGTATACAACGTGAACAAACCTTTTTCACATGCAAATTTTCATGCAAGATCTTATTGATGCTTGTCATACTAATCCCTACAGATGCCTTAATCTCGCGATATGTTACATGACGATCATGCTTTATCAGCTAATGCACAGCTGCGATGTTTTATGGCACAACAGCCGTTGTTGGACGACCTGAAGGTCGTCGGGATTCGTCCCGGAGTGATTGTCGGCCATGATTGAATTCGTTATACCAGTTTTTAATGGTGCTGTAAAAAGGTGCTTCATTACCATTTAAGGAATAAAGTTTATCTGTGCACTGTTGTCGTGTCAGGCCACGTCGAAAGTTATGAAAAATTATTACACGAAAATGTCCACGAGTTAATTCCATTTTCTCCTAAGATCACTTTTTCAACCTGCAACAATAACAACAATAAAATGACAAAATGTTTTGGTTGAGGTTATGTTTAACAATGTGAAGGTTGCACAGGAAACATCAGCTGGTGCCTAGCAACAGTCAGTGTTGCCAGGGCAGAAATATAAATAGGAGCCATCGAAAACTGAAAACTGTAGGCAGTTTTTTAATTAATTAAAAGGGTTTCGGACAAGTTTAGTTTTACCAACATACTTTTTGACAACTTCAGTTTCATTAATACTAAGTTTCCCCACTTATTAAATATCTGAAAAATTTTATTTCAATACTAAGAAGTTGAGCTCCTTTAATAATCATTCGATGTACCCAAAATAAAAGACAAAATTTAACGTAGTTTTGATCTTTGACATTGTCGCTTTTAGCAAGTTTTATGACGCCATTTACGCTATGAACACTTTTGACATTTTAAGTTACAAAACAAAAAAGCCATATTGTTTTTGCAATAAAACCAAGGAAAAATGTATTTTCAAAAGGCAATACGTTGTAAAAAAATATATGTTTATACCACAACACAACAACAAATGGCGTTAGATGCAGTAGTGACCGTTTAACCAGAAACATAATTATAATAAAAACGACAGCAACAAGGTATACAGCTGTTTGTTGTGGAAGTGCATATTTCAGTAGTGACCATTATAGTTAGTATTTCAATTAAAAAATAAATAAAATAATTAAATCATATGTATATTATTATCAGGTAAATGTAAAAATAAATTTGTAAGAAAAAAATAAATATTTTTAAGCTCTCATTCAATTCCTATTCTATTTGCAACACTAAATGTGCCAATTTTCCTTTACAAATGAGATATTTGTCTCAACAAATGTTAATTTCAATTCCGGAAAATATGTATATATATATATATATATAATATATGTAGATGTCTGATTTAAATGTTATAATATTTATGATAAGAACACCATTAACACAATTTAATGAAATGAGCTGCCCAATAAACTTACACAATTACAAATAAACACCAATAAAAATTATATTCTACCAGCTGTATCCTGCGCGGGTTTCCACGTTATATAAATTTTCAATTCATTTTTAGTCATTTAATAGATCATTTCGCAAAATATTGTGACATTGCTGCGTTTCTTTTCATCCGGTGCGTAAATGAATAAATCAGAATATTTTTTGACGCGTAAGCAAGACACATAGAGCTACCAGCATAAGAAGCACGGATTCTTCAAATTTAATTCACACACTTGCAGCGATTGTTCTTATGATTTGTTGATAGTCAATGCGAAATTAATTCGCATCAGAAACTGCAAGCGTTTGAATGCGAATGGCATATCTGTCGGTATTATTGGGATACGTGGCAACAGCAAGGCTTCACCTTTAAATTTTCCAGTCAAAATTATTTCCTCAATAGCATTGTGCACCATTTCCTAAGAGTTTGGGGTCCGTTACTGCATTAATCAGATGGTGGATCGAACCACTGCATAATTTGGAACGTCATGCTCGTCCTAGGAAGCCGAAGCCATAATTTATGCAACAGAACTTTCTAGTTGCAACTTCGATTATTCCAGAGCAGGGCTGCAAATCATCACTCCTTGCTTAAGAGTTGGAGACTTTCCAACTCCTGCCCAGAACACATGTCTAGCATGCTCACTGGACTGGATCATTCACTTAGCGTGTCATTAACAGTGAGATGATCCTGACCACCATAATAACCACTATACTGTTATGGGGCCGCGAAACCACAACCACCACGATACTCCCATCCAGGGCCAACCTCAATAATCAGCCAGAGAAAAGTTAAGTGTATAAAGAGACAAACAACGGAACTCTGCGGGTCACTGATTCCCGTGGAAATAAAGTGGAGTTTCCAGTTGTACCCCTGCTGACTTCAGGGGACTGGGCTCCCTTTTTCCCCAGTTGCACTGTGTCTAGATAGTCGAAGTTCTATAAAGACCATATTTATGTGCCCCCGGGGGATCTGGGGTCCGTTACAAATTTTTGGTGGATTTATGTTTCGAAGAAGAATAATTCGTAGGCCAATTTCCAATGAAAGAATCTAGCGAATTTAAGAATTCAGCTATATAGTGACAACTTAATTCACCACGGTATCGATGAACTTATACATATTTTGTCGTTTCGCCGGGTATTTTATTCTGAACAGTGTAGTTGATGGTATTGACATTGATGTTTTGGTCGCTAATATAGTACCCGTACTGACTCACTGATAACTTTTGTAATTCTGTACCATGTTAAGCCCGACAAATGTAGCGAATTTAATTATTCAGCTGAATAGGGACAAGGTGATTCACCACGGTGTCGATGAACTTATATGTTGTTGTTTTGCCCGACATTCCATTTTCAATGTTGACGTTGATGGTATTGACATCGATCTTTTGGCCGCTGATATAATATGCGTGCCATCTTTGATAAAACTTTTTGCACCAATTCAGTTATGCTTTCTGTGATCTTACAAAAGTTTACTGGCTGTTCACACAGAAATAGAAATGTTAATGACGGTGACCACCAACAATTTTCGCAGTCCTTTTTAGTATAGGATTCCAAGCGGAAAGATGTCGATATGATAATGAAAACGCAGGTTGGTTGTGCTGCAGTTATAAATGGATGTAATTTAAGCCTAAAAATATTTGAAATTGAAGTACAGCGCCTTTTATGGACTGAGACATCAAAAGTTTCATAGCTGGGAAAATTTTGTATGGGAAAATTAAATTATAGCCCTTTTTTTGTTTTTTAAAAGAGAAGTCGCTCACTTTAGGCAACAATGCCTATTTAGTCAAGTACTGTGCTACATTCTTTAGGAAAGGGATAGAGAAGATATGAGGCAGGTGGTGAAAGCAGAAGGTTAGTAACGGAAATTAACTGTCATATAAGACAGCACAGCGACTAGTGACCACTGCCTTCATCACTGAGCAGCCCCACCGACAGTCAATTTTAATTTTGTAGTAAAAAAAAGCCAAGGTCTTTGTTAGGAATCGAACCCACAACCCCCGGACTGACAAACTAGTACACCACGTACTAGCCTACAGGGGCACCAAGGTCTTTGTTGGGAATCGAACCCACAACCCCCGGACTGACAAGCTAGTACACTAGCCTATAGGGGCACCTTGCTTAGGATCATTAATAATTTCAGTTCCGTTATGGTAGCAGCGTTTTTAGATATTGTGGTCGGTAGCCTAACGAAGTAAATTTGTAAATTACATAATTACTTTAAAATCATATCCATTCCTTAGTGCACATTATTTTCCACAACTTGTTCTCTAATTTTACTTCAATTTCATATTTTGTTTTTTTAAATTAATTGAATTTCCTAATACTCGTGTTTGTGTCTGTTAAGTTAAGCCGACCGCCATGGGAGTACTTGCCGTTACAAATTGAATTGAAATTGCCGACTAAGAATTAATTAAAGTGTGAAATAGGTAATGGCTGGACGAATTTGAGGTCAGGAAGTATGATGGCTTAAAACACTTTTTTGATAACTTCAGTTTTATTGAAACCAATATAAAGTAGGGAATTAGAAGGGAATATGATGTCGGGCAAATGACCACCTCTAGCTTGTCAGTAGACGTCTGGTGTTTTTACAAAATTTTGTAGCGCATTTTGCCACAAAGTTTCGCTTATCTCGTAAGCGTAGCGCTGAATTTCATCTTTCAGAGCGATTGTTTGCGTAAACCTAGTCTTTTAAATGACCCCGGCGTTAAATTACAAGAACGAGGCGGTCAATTGAGCATGCTTCTATATTGTAGCCTAAAGCCGGTTAAATCTATATATATAAAAATTAATGTCTGTCTGTTTGTTTGTTTGTTTGTTTGTGCTTTATAGGAGGCCAAACCCTTGGGCCGATTTTCCTGAAATTTTCACAGCATGTTGCTGTGACTCTGGAAGGAATAGTAGGCTATATGAAGCTTTGATTGGACAAAGCGGCGTGGCACCGCCCATATAACCCAAAAATTTAAATCGCCATATTTTGGGCATTTTTTGACCTACGTCGATGATGTTTGGTACATATGGTATCGGCATAATAAGGAATACGTACCAGGAGAAAAGTGGGTGGGACTACGCCCCTTTTTAAGACAATTAAAAATCGTAATATAGTCTTAACTACTGGACCGATCGTCATTAAATTTTTACAATAGAATATTCTTACGAATAATAAATTCTTTGACTCATGTGTATGCTCCTGATGAGCAAACTAAAAATATTATATATCCTAAAGCATTGCAATAATTAAATTAAAATTAAATAAATAAATTTTTGTTTTAATTAATTTTAATTTTATTTTATAACGTGGGGGGTAGCGAATTAAAATCGGATTGTGTAGGGAACCATTTTTATTTTTAAAGGCTCAGTCTAACCAAAATTAAAATCTAGGTAAATGTACTCTCATTTACAGTTAAATTTTACACATTTTCTTAATATTTGTTGTAAATCAAAAAAAAAAAATAAATTTTCAATGTTAAAGCAGATTTCATTCAATGAACTTTATTATTGCACATGCTGAAATTGACCAGTTTCTTTAAATATGTTTTTAAAGAATGCAATTAAAGCAATAAAAATACTCATTCCTTTGAAAATCATGTTTGCTTTAGGTTGGCATCAATTACCTATGAATTGTTAATGCAGTTGCTTAAGTACATATATCAAGTGTTTATTGTCTGAGGCATTTTTTAAATCGATAAATCAATCAATATGTTTTTAAGAATGCGTATAACAAACAAATGCGTGTAACAAATGTTTATTTAACCATAAGTTATAACGACATTGACACTATTTTTATATTTGTTTAAATTTTAGTCTTTTATCGTTATCTTTAAAGTTGTAAGCGATTATTGACAAAATATTCAAGTGTTCAAAAGAAGACCTTTTCGTGAAAAGAAATGAGAGCGAGTAAAAAAAAGGGAAATTAAAACTTATGCCCTATAAGTGGCTGAGCAAATTAGAGGTCAGAAAGTCAATTCAGCAAAATAGTAAACATTTCACTGTATCACTTGGTAAAAATTGAACAGATTTAACCAGACTCCTTTTAAGACCGCTGTACGTAATTTAATCGCTAAATTCAAAGCTCACTCGAATGCATTGATAAGTATTTTTCAATGCACAGTTCTACTGTCGTTGTAGGGTTGCCAGTGTACAGTGGTTATCTTTGAGTTTATCTTAAATAAAGAAAAAATTCTAATGTCAGAAGTTTAGAAATTTAAGTCTTATGCAAATAGAGTAACATTATTTCGGAAAGGTTATTTAAATTTGAATTAATTAAATTTATTACTGTTAAACGTCACCTGTTGTTATGCAAAGCCAGGGTTGGTATGCTCACATTGACTGTAACATATTATTTTTGTGTGTATTAGTTTTACTAGTTGTTCGAGATTATATAAGAGGCAACTTTTGTATTTTATTCTACTTAACCTGGAAAGCATTGTTGTAAAAAAGTCCGAAGAGATGATCTGAAAAGCTTTAGGTATTGTAACTGTCTCAACTAATCGATAAATTTGAGGTTAGGAAGTATACTACATGCTAAGTGATTAAATGTGAAGAATTGAGCTCTCTTCTTTTGACATTTATTTAGTAAAAGTTGAACTTTTGGAGTCATTTGACAGACTGCAATTACGCGAACAATCCCAAAACAACTGACGCTTCTGCCGTTTGCACGACATCATATTTTATTATTAATTGCGATATTTTTACTTTATTTTGGTATCAAAAAAACTAAAGTCGTCAAAAAATCGTGAGTGTTTTTTTTGTATATTTTTACCTAACCTCCAATTTACCCACTCTCTTCAATGCACAGTACTGCTGAGCTTGTACGGTTGCCATTAATAGTGTTTACCTTCGGGTTTATCGTTAATATAAAACTGTCACAAGCTTAAAAATTTAAGTTTTAGGCAAATACAACATTATTATTTGGATAAAATTATTTAAATTTGATTTAATTAAATGTATTACTCTTTAGCGCCAGGGTTGGTATGTTGACATTGACTGTAATACACTATTATTTTTGTATGTGTTATTTTTACTAGTTGTCGAATGTTAAGTAGCAGGCAATACTTTTTTATTTGCTTTACCTACTCTTTAGGTAAAATCTTCTTGTGGTAAAATAATCCGGAGAGGTGGCGTGAGCAGCCTAAATTATAAATCCCAAATAACGAAGTAGCAGCAATTCTTGTAAGTCTTCTTCAGCAAAAATTATATAATGGAATAAAATATAAAATTATATAATAGGATAACAATTGAGGAAATAAAACTTAATAAAAAAAAAACTAAAACAATATTTGATTTTAATGTGCAACTGGCAACATGTTGCCTTAAAGATGTTACTGCAACATGTTTCTATACCTGGAATCTAATAAACATGAACTTCTGTCGGGCGGGCAAAATGATAAAATGTCAAGAGTTGAGCTGTAATCCTTTAACATTTGTTTAGTAAAAAGCTGAGAATATTTTAATATGAGCAAAAAAATTTTATTGTGAAAACTTACTATAAAAGTGGTAAAAATTTCACTATATCACTTCGTATTGTAGCAAAAATAATCTTATTTAAAAATTATTTTTAAAATTACAATAAATCATCGAAGAGATTTTTATCTTTAAAATATCCGAACTTCACAGTTGTAACATTTTTAATCGTATAGTACCAGAATACATGGATAATTTTTAAATCGCATTATATTTTATCGGTAATACATAATATGTTATAAAAAAATTACAGTAGAATTAAGTTTGCCATCCCTGTATGGAAGTATTTGTATGCACTTTGCTCTCTTTTTAATCAGTTGATATAAACTAACACCTGGTGTCTAACAGTAATATGTTTATGTGTGTGTGTGTGTATGCATCCACACAACATACTGTTAAAGACATATTTTGTTGTTTATCCATAATCATAGATAGCATTTTACACCAACATCAACCATAGCAATGACAATTTTAAATTTCTTATGATAATCTACCGCTCTGAATGTCATGTTTTCATAAATAATAACAACTAAAATAACAATTAAGTCCACCTAAAACATGTTCATGTACATTTTTGTCACTTTAATGTTGATGATTTTAAACGAACGCTTATTTTTTTCTATTCCTGTTGAAATTTCTTTTTAGATTTTTTAATAGTTTTATTTACTTACGTCTTATAAATATAAACAAATTATTATTAAAAATAATAGCAAAACTGTGATAAATATACAGATGTACATATAAATAAATAAAATATACGGCATTAAATTTTTTTCTGTTTAATTTAATAAAACAAAACAAAAACTGGAAAAAAGAAAAATGTCTCAAATCTACACAACAGCAAGAAAATGCAGTAGTAAAACGTCGTGGTTCTGCCATTTAAAAATGTATTTTATACTGGGCGTTTTTACATGCAGCTTTCTGCATTGTGCTCATGTAGCCGTTGGGGTAAATGATGCACGTTTTGTATACAATAAATCAAAAATGGATTCAGCAGCAAGTGCAGAAAACACAGATACAAATGTTAAACTACTTGAAGAAAGTGAAACAGATACGGTGAGTATGAAAAGTTTTAAGCAAAAACAAAAATTATTGCAATATAATTTTCAATTACAATTAATTAAGAACGATTTTGAAGGCACCCTGCCTTTTATATTTTAATAACCTAAACTAAAAGTAACGGATGTTTTTACAGATGTATAGAACTTTAAGCTGGCAACACTTTCCTTTGAACTGGCGGGCAAGTGATTTATGGTTAGTTTGATTGACGCCTAAAGACGCTTCCATACAATTTCGTTGAAAACCCTGGGGCACATTGATATGTTTTGATGGAAATTCACCGTCAATACATGTGCCAACGGGGGTAAAAGGGAGCCCAGTGCTCTTCAAGGTTAGCAGTAGCCAACTGGAGAATTGCACTATATTTCCACGGGAATCAGTAAAGCCCCAGAGTTTAGCTATTTGTATTTTTAGCCTTTCAGCTATTTTCTGACTGATTATTGAGGTTGGTCCTTCGGGAGTATCGTGGTGGTTGTGGTTACGAGGCCCTCGTTTGAGTTGTGTGGGTCGGATCATTCACAATGAACACAATGAATGGTCCAGGCGCAGTAAGCATGATAGCCTTTGCGTTCTTAAATTATATTAAGCTTCATGCTTTCTGGACCAGGAGTTGGATAGTCTCCAACTCTTCAGCAAGGAGTGAAGGCTGCGCCCTGTTCCGGGCTTTTGAAGTTGCAACTAGGAGTGACCGGAGGATATATGTATTTGAAGGCTTTCTAAGGCAAGGATGATGCTACATTTCCTCCACGGTGGTATGAGCCACCATCTGGTTATGGCTTACACGGCTAGGTATGGATGTAAATCTTATCACCACCTCGGCATAAAGCTTCTGGGGGTAAAAGGCAGCACCAGTCGCCTAGAGTAGTAGGAGCCTGAAACTGGAAGAATTAGACCGTCGAAATCCAACCAGCGGTTTACCAATTGCTACCATAGAACAGGCAGATCCCCCCCGGGGGCACATTTATGGTCTTTATAGTACGCAACAGCTATCTAGATCTGTGCAAGTGGGGGTATAAAGGGAGCCCAGTCCCCTGAAGACGGCAGGGAGTCAACTGGAAGCTCCACTTTATTTCCACGGGGATCAGTGAGCCCCAGAGTTCATTATTTGTCTCTTTAGACATTTAATAGTTCTCTTACTGATCTTTGAGGTTGGCCCCTATATGGGAGTATCGTGGTGGTTGTGGTTTGCGGCCCCATAACAGTATAATGGTTATTATGGTGTCCAGGATCATCTCACTGATAATGACACGCAAAGTGAATGATCCAGTCCAGTGAGCATGCTAGACATGTGTTCTGGACAGGAGTTGAAAGTCTCTAGCTCTTTAGCAAGGTGTGATGGTTTGCAGCCCTGCCCTGGAATCATTATGTTGCAACTAGGTGGTTCTGTTGCTTAGAATTATGTCTACGGCTTCCTAGGACGCTGTATGACGTTCCAAATTATACAACAGTGGTTTTTCCACCATCTGATTATGGCTACATAGCCAGGTGCGGATGTAAAACGAATCACACTATAGAACAGGCAGCCAACACGGCTACGGACGTGTACCGGTTATTAGTGAGGTCCCTCGCGGAGTAACAGAATCACGTGAACAATTCACAAACATCTGACACTCTAATGACGCTGCAATGATGAAATAAGCAAAGCTTTGTTGCAAATTGTATTTTTACATTTTTGTGAAAAAAGCGGAAATCTCCTGTCGGGCTAGAGATGAACATTTGCCCGATGTCGTATTCCATTATTAATTTCCATATTTCTATTTTACTTTGGTATCAATAAAACTAAAGTTGTCGACAAAAAGGTTTAGGTTTTAGTCCAATTTACTTCCCAATCTCAAACTTGCCCATCCGTTTAGGTTAGGTTGAAGTGTTTTCAATGTAAGAGGAAGAGATTTCAGAAATTATAGCTACTTTCAAATAACATAGCATCATTCATGTGACTCTTATTGTAAATCTTACATTTAGGGTAATGCTTATCCACAACTCAATTAGATTTTATTCGGAAATGTGGAAATTCTGTTGTTTAAAAAAGATTTTTTAAAACTACCAAATTCTAGTTGCAACACTGGTTTGTCTTATTATAATTCGCATTATGCGGATATAACAAACAGTAAAGGGTATAAGCACACTAATAAGCGTGCTTTTCTTTAATTAAATATAAACGATTGTCTTGCCCTGAAATAATCTTCTAACATGTATTCGTTAGTTCGGAAGTAGTTATCTGATATTAAATATTAGAATGAAACTAAACTTAACGAGAATATTTTATTTAAAAATTATTTGCGATAAGAATATTTTTGAAAATATTTCAAACGAAGGCTATTTTACGGGTTTTTTCACAATAAAAATTAGATCATCTGCTTTTCCTCTTTTTTGTGGGGTATATTATTGGTGAACGAGTTCATTCAGCCTTATAAATAAAACTAAAACTAAAAGTTGATTTAAAATAGTTGAAAACCATTTACGCTTTAAAGTATAAAATCGAATTTTTAGTATATTTATCCTTATTAAACTTTAATTTATGGAAGCAAATTATAAAGTAAATATTTTAGTGTGTCACAAAAGAGCACTTAAAATATACTTTCTTTGAGCAGGGTATAAATGCAAATAATTTCTATATACTTATTTTGCCTTCTGTTTGCCTGCAAATATTGTGACCACTGGAGCAGCAAAGCAATTTAAAATCCTTGTATTAAATTATAAACTTTACATTAAATAATCACAAAAAACACCCACGCAATCTATGTGTCTTATCTAAATTTATCTTCTTCGTTTACTTTATAGATCAGGAGTGCTTAATTAAAACACTTATTTAAATAATGTCGAGCATTTTGCTGCTAAAGAATCTTATCTCGAAATAAACTGCAACTGAGAAAAATGCATTTATAATTTTAAATATTGTTTCAATTCTTTAAAGGCCATAGCGATTCTTTTTACCCATTTAGTTTACACGTTTCAAGATGAAAAAACAGTTTTTAAAGGTATCTAAACAGAAGAAATCACAAGATAAAGTATTTTGTTAAGAAAATCAACAATTGTTAGTTATGACTCTCTTACAGCACAGGTTCCACGTGTTTAAAAAAAATGCAATTATTATTTTTTTGCATGCATGTTTTTAAAAGATATTTAATTACTTTCTATCGCAAGTGTTTTTAGCTTTACAAAAATGTTTATCTTTAATTTTAGATAAATATTAATATAAAATATTATTTAAATAAATAAAACGCTAATTAAAAAAGCAATAACGTAAATTGTGTAAACAAAAACAAATATTTTTTATTTTAAAAATCAACAAAAAATGCAATTTTTGTGGCTACTGAATATCAGTCGTGAAACAAAACAAATTTTAAATGTAAAATAATTTATGTTGCTCAACATTTTTAATGCAAATGAGCAGAGTATGTACAGAATGGTGTCAATTCTCTAATACACATCGAGGAAATAAAACTTAATAAAAAAAAAACTAAAAAAATATTTCATTTTAATGTGCAACTGGCAACATGTTGCCTCTAAGATGTTACCGCAACATGTTTCTATACCTGGAATCAATTAAACATGACCTTCTGTCGGGCGGGCAAAAAATTGTCTGTCAATCGATAAAATGTCAAGAATGAGAATATTTTAATATGAGCAAAAAAATTTTATTACGAAAACTTCCTACCAAAGTAGTGAAAATTTCACTGTATCACTGCAATTCTGTAATACACATCGAGGAAATAAAACTTAATAAAAAAAAAACTAAAAAAATATTTCATTTTAATGTGCAACTGGCAACATGTTGCCTCTAAGATGTTACCGCAACATGTTTCTATACCTGGAATCAATTAAACATGACCTTCTGTCGGGCGCACAAAAAATTGTCTGTCAATCGATAAAATGTCAAGAATGAGAATATTTTAATATGAGCAAAAAAAAATTATTACAAAAACTTCCTACCAAGTAGTAAAAATTTCACTGTATCACTTCGTTAAACTCGAATAGCTTTTGCTCATTATCAGGCTCCTTTTAAAACCGTTGTGTGTAATTTAGTACCTTAATTGCTTACGTAGCTGACAATAGACTAAAAAAATATGCTCGTAATGGTTGTAGTGGTGCAAACATGACCACTGTACAGCAAAGTGTTTGAATGAGCCTGGAACATCTACTCGTTGACGTTCACAACAATTGGGCATCAATAGAGGCACTTCACTTAACATTTTGCATCTTCTTTACGTCCCTAAAGTTCAACTCGTGCCGACCAACCATTGTTTGCGTCGATTTGCCAGTTTGAAAAACTAGACGAAAACAGCTCATGTTTCAACTAAATCATCGTTAGCGATGATGTTCAATTTCAATTAAGCGATTATGTAACAAACAAAATTTATGCATATGGACCTCACAAAATTCACCAACAGTCCTCGAAAAATTATAACATACAAAAATAGTCATCATATGGTGCTATGTTTGGTCAGGCGGCAGCAACCAACCGTATTTTTTTAGGATATGAGCTAAAAAACGACGTGACCGTGAATTCTTTGTGCTACAAAAACCGTGATAACCAGACTTCTGGGGCCACAATTTGTTGCATTGGCTGATGTTGGCATTAGTGGCTTTTGGTTTCAACAAGACGGCGCCACAATCCACACAGTCACTCAATAAATTCAGTTTTCACATGACAACATTTCCAGTCGCGTAGTTTCTCGGTTTTTCGATGGCTCATTCTTGTGGTTTAACGGCACTGTATTATTTTCTCTAGGGCCATTTGAAATACTGTATTACTTTGTAAAACTCGTATTAATCTTTTAATTCGATATCGTCCGATGGGGTTTGATTTAATTGAATATGATTTTACGTCATCTCGCATCAAACCGGTTTCGGCTATGTGCCGTCTTCAGTGTTCTTTTTTCTCTGTATTCAAAGCTCAAGGCATTGTTGCTGGCAATAGACCAAAAAGATATGGTCGTAGTGGACATATATAGCGTAGCAACATATTTTGTGAAATTAGCAAACGTGTGCCGACGTGGTAGAGGTTGATATTTGCCCGGCAACATATTCCATTATCAATTCCTATATTTCTACTTTAAGTTAGTATAATTAGAGCTGAAGTTGTAAAAACAGTGTGTGTTTTTAGCCAATTTACTTGCTAACATAAACTTTGCCTCCTCATTAGAAACAAAAAATTGCAACAATTTTTATTCTAAAAACAAAAAATGTAAGTTTTGTGAAGCGGAAAAGTGATAAAATAAACTTTATATGTAAAATAATTAATGTCGCTCAAAATTGTCCACCCTATTTAACAGATTACTAGGCTTAGGACTGTTAATTTTGTAATACGCATCGAGAAAGCAACACTTAATCACCCATATCGTCAATAAATTTTACCTCGTAATTTTTGCCCTTTTCACATATTTGCGATCATGAAAATTCCCCATGAAAAAAATTTGCATATAATAACGTGAAAAAAATTGTTCTCGGCAAAAAAATGTCTCTTATCGTAACTAGTTTTTTCCTCGTAATGTTTTTTCTATTGATTTTATTTCGGGAATCATTAACGGACGGATAAATTATCCATTGATCACAAAGACTTTCCTCTAAAATGTCCAATATTTGTGAGAACATTTTGCAGAAAATTCATAATCTCTTGCTACTCGTTTTTGGTATTCACCTAAGAAATGTTGCCGGCAATATGTTTGTATACCTGAACACTAAATTATAAAAAAAAATATGGCCTTCCATATACACTTTTAACAAAAATTTAACAAATATGTTAACAATGCATAGACCTCAAATGAATCATTATTCTTAAACAACAACAAAATAACAATAAAGAAAGCATTAAGGAATTAAAGAACGTGATAATATGACAAATAACTTAAGAAAAAGTAAATAATAAATATTTTCTATAAATTTTATTTGTTGAAATGCTATTATTGACATTTAGGTAGCATTAGTTTTGTCATGATTAAAATTGAAGCGACAAGCGGAAAGAAATTAAAGATTTATTTTGTACTAACATTTTTATAACAACAATAGCAAATACCTATTAGCTAGTCAAAACTAAAATTTAAAAACTTACTTCATGAGTATTCTTAACCTGACTTCGAGATTTATTAAAATTGATTAAAAGTTTTACATGGTTTTAGGAATTAGCGCTTTATAGTTCATAAATCGCCAAAATTCCCGGGCTACAACAATATATAAAAGTTAGGCAAATTTGAGGTTCGGCAAAAAAATGGGTTAAAACACACTTTTTTAACTATTTAAGTTTAGTTGATATCCAATGTAAAGTAGAAATGTGGGAATAATTAATGGAAAACGCCAGACGTCAGCTCTTTTCACATTTGTGCATTTTGTAAGAAATATTTCCTTATCAATGCAGCGTCATATTTTAACTTTCAGAGTGTCAATTATTTGTGAGCTATTTATGTAAGTCCAGCCTTGCAAAGGGTTTTAGAGCAAATAATCCAGCAGTTATGTTATAAGAACAAGGTGACCAAGTTGAGAAATTATACGACCAGGTAATTTCTCATGTAGTAATTAAATTGTTTGGGTGGCTGTTGGCGTCGTCTTGCTGAAACCAAATGTCACCAATTGTGGCCACACAAAATTTGTTATCATTATTTGGCAGTAAAATCAATTCATGATGACGCCTTTTTTTCATTAATTTTCGAACAAATATGGGCCGATGATATCGTTTGACCACAAAACGTACCATACAATCAGTTTCAGGTTTTTCGAAGAGCCTTTGTAGATTTTGTGAGTCCCATATGACACAATTTTGTTTGTTTACATCACCGCTTAATTAAAAACGAACCTATCACTAAAGATGATTTTGCTGAAAATTCCATTGTTGTTGCTAAATTGTTTAAACAGTGAATTCGCAAACGTTTGACGTAAACAATGGTCTGTCGGCTTTAATTCTTAAACGATTTTAACTTTATAAGCGTGAAGTTGAAGATATTTTATTCAAAATGTTGCGCAATTGTTTCTAATGATGCCCAATTGTTGCGAGTTAATATTACAGGCTCATTGTCAACACTTTGCTGTACAGCGGCTAAATATGCATTGCTACGGCCACTACAAGCTATTGTTTCAGCGGTTTCAGTAAATTTTCACAATTAATATTCTTTGCTTAAGAGTGTAACTTTCCAAATTATTCAACTTTTTACTAAATAAATGCCAAGAGATAACAGCTCAATTCTTCACATTTAATTATATGACAAACAATTTACTTTCTAACCTTAAATTTGTCCACCCTTTAGTACCGGTTTGAAACTGCCGCTTTTTAGAGGCACCTTGAAAACGTAATCGCTTTTGTAAGAAATACAATTTAAATCAATTTCAAAAAGTTCGTAACTGAAGCCACATAGTAACAAATATTTGATATTAACTTCGTGTTGGTTTGTCTCCCGCTGTTTTTTTTTATAAAATAAAAAAAAATGTTGCTCATCGCCTGTAGTTTTAATTGTAATCTATGTTAATATTTAGATATGTAAATGAAGAGCTGTTGACTTTTCAACTTTAACAAATTGTCTTCAAGATTATGACGTTTAATGTTAAGGAAACAACAACATCAGTAGCAGCAAATATTAAGAAACTTAACCGGTTTTCTATTTGTTGTTGCATATGGCGCTAAAACCAAATTCATTCAACTGTAATTTTAATTTCAAAAACAAAATTCACCTGTCTCCTACCACAAACATGACGATGATTCACTTGAAATTCCATGACAATAATTATTATTAATTTATTTTATTTGTTTTAGCTCGTGTTTTATTTTTATTTAAATTATAAAATAATATTATGTGTCGTTTCTCAGTAACAGCAAAAAACAGTTTACTGTCAACAATTTTGCGTTACTTATTGTTGTTTTTGTTTTTTTTTTTCTAAAATAAAAAATGTTACGTTTCAGTTTAAATAGTTCTCGAAACAGATTTTCGTTGCCACAAAAATTTCTCAAGCATTAGTGTGTAAGGTATTAAGTTAATTATTTAAATTTTTGTATTTGTTTATAAAGCACCGAAATTATAACTTTAGACATTGAACAGCGTTAGCGGTGACAATTATGCACAAATTTAGGCGATATTGATTGCATTTTTTTTTTATTAAAAATTATTTTATTATTTAATTTAATTTAAAGTTTTATTATATTTTAAAGTTCGTAAAGAGTAGCTAAATTTGTGGTTAGAAAGTAAATTGTCTATCAAATTATTAAAAGTCAAGAATTGATTGTCCTCGCTTAACATGTGATTAATAAAAACTTGGGAAATTTTATACTCTTGAGCAAATAATTTAAATTGTGTAAATTTACTATCAAAATGGTGAACATTCGTACAATTCGGGCAGATTCCGAGACTGCTGTGCGTAATTTAATCGCCAAATTCGAGGCTCACGGTATTGCTGCTGACAATAAGCCAAAAAAATATGCTTGTGATGGCTGTATTGACGCATACATAGCAGAGTGTTGAGGATGAGCCTGGCACATTAACTAATCGACAATCACAACAATTAGGCATTACTTGAAGCACTTTGCTAAACATTTTGGATACAGATCCTTATCTTCAGGCTTTTAAAATTCAACATGTTCAAGAATTACAATTAACCGACCAATGTTTGCGTCGAACGTTTGTGAATTGGCTGTTTGAAAAACTTTTTCAACAAAATCAAAATCAATTAGTGATGAAGCTCAATTTGAATTAGGCGGTTATGCAGACAAACAAAATTTACTCATATGGAACCCACAAGATTCACAGTCTTTGAAAAACCATTACATCTAAATAAAGTGAACAGATGCACCTCTTTACTTCACAAGGTTTATTTTTCAACTAACTAACTATCCACTCAGACGCTGCCTTTTTATATTAGTCCACTAGAAGTCTAGAAAAACTAAGAATCTTCTACTCCCTTTGTATAACATTTTGTTGTTGTATATTGTCCATTCAATGTATAGGCGCCTGTATATCTGTGTGTATTTTATGCTGATAAAATTTCTTCCTGGCATTTATTTTAAGATATTTGTTGTTATCTTATGTAGATAAGTTTTCTTAGAAAACTACGCAGTTAGTAAACAGCATACCGATTTGTTGTTATCTTGCGCGTAACAAATTTCCACGCAGTTAGTAAACAGAAATTTGTTCTGCGTGTAAAAAATTTCTACGCAGTTTGTAACTAGAAATTTGTTGTTGTCTTGCGTGCATAAGTTTTTTTGCTAAGCCACACAGTTAGTAAACAATACACCCAGTAGTTCACTTTATTGCTTAATTTTTTTTAAACTTAAGCAAGACATATCCTTAACAATATGTAAAATATAGAGAGATCCTAGACCTGGGAGATGTAAATTGTATATTTAATCAATTACACATGCAATTACATGTAATCGTATGTTGCGAATGAAATTTGTTTTTTTCTCAATAATTATTTATTGTATCTTCAAGAAACTGAACAATAAGTTTTAAAATCTTAAATTTAAAAAAAAAAGTTACATTAGTCCCGACCATGTCAGAACTAACCTTTTGGGTAAAAAAAAATTGACATTAAAAAAAGCAGAACAAATATTTCTAAGATGTGTCATCTGTAGCATTGAGGATTAAAACTGCGGTATCCCTCTTTTTTAATCGGCTATGTCCACTATAATTCAAGATATTGCGAGCAAGGGGGTTAGGATGGTCTTTAAGCTTCATTAAGTATTTGCCTGCGTATTTGATGATTTCTGTAGTCACCAGCGGTATATCTAAATCACAATGTATGTTTGAATTTCTGATATACCATGGAGCGGAAGTTATCAACCGTAAAATTTCATTTTGCATATGTTTGATTCTATCCACATTTGAAGCTGACGCAGTGCCCCAAAGTTGGATTCCGTAAGACCATATTTGTTTTAAAATAGTCTTGTAAATTAGAAGCTTACAATCTAGGCTAAGTTTTGAGTTCCTGCCAATAAGCCAATGTAGTTGTGTTAGCTTAAGTTTTATTTGTGTTAGCTTTGAGTCAATATGATGTTTCCATGTAAGGCGACGGTCAAGATGTATACCAAGATATCTCACATAAGTATGGCGTGGAACAATCTGATTATTGATTCGAACGGGTGAACAATTATCTCTTCGCAGGGTGAAGGTCACATGAATGCACTTTTGAACGTTCACTTTGATTCTCCATAATTTTAACGACAACTCTAACTGAGTTATCTGTTGCTGAAGATTTATGGATGCTTGATAGGAGTTTTCATGCGAACTTAGACACGCTGTATCATCAGCAAACGTAGAAGTGTGGAAAGTTTCACTTACAGGCATATCGCAGGTATATATCAAGTATAAAACTGGTCCAAGAATGCTAGCTTGTGGTACGCCTGAGGAAATTGGATTGGATACACTAACGAAGTCTCCTTCAACAACAGAAAATTTTTCGTGCAATTATGTAGCTTTTAAAAAGGTTGCTTATATTACAAGGCAAGTGAGCGGTCAGTTTCAGAAATAGACCTTCATGCCAAACTTTGTCAAAAGCCTGAGAAACATCAATAAAAATGAAATGAATGGTGTTGAGAAAAATCATCATAAGGCACTGCATGAAATAAAACACACTTGTTGTTGTCTGCTTACAACACCTTAAGAGGAAAGATATTATAGGTGAAAATATCGTCGCTAAACACAATTTAATTTTTAGTTAATTTTATAATTTATTGTTGTAGCAGCCTTAATAATAAATTCTAAATTCCTAGTTATTTGGGTATGATTTTATGTCAACCCGCGGCAAATTTTGTTTGTGAATAAATCGGTTTCGCATATATGCTCTAGAGAGTGTAGAGAGAACACTGAAGATGGCGTATAGCCGAAACTGGTTTGTTCAAAAGCCAAATTTGACGCGGCACATAGAGGTATTTCAACGATCTGGGCGGCCAAAATTATTTTTGTGCTTAAATGTACATATCTTGTCAAGTACAACAAGACTGTGTCGTTGAAATTTGCGAAACCCTCTAAAATCTTGATCTACGGGTAAAAAACCGGGTTTTCTGCCCTTTTGCACATATAAGCTAGTAACTTTGTTGCATATCAACCGATTTAGAATTTCTCAGTGGATTTAGAAAGAAGAAACTAAGCCATTTCGAAGATATGAAAATGATACTTAAGTAATATTGAGACATCTGTGTGTATTCCTCCAGCAAACTAAGTTTTGCAAAAAAAATTGGGTATTTTTCAAGTTTGGAGATGTTTTTACACATTTTTACATTTAGGAACCGTATAATTTAAGACTGTAATATTAAAGTATGTTTATTTATGAGTAAAATACAACTTTGGTTTAAAACATCCGTTAAAAATTGACTGAGTTAATGAACTTTTAATAAAACCAAAATGCTGGAATAAATACGTACTCAAAAGTAATGAACAAAAAAAAAAGAAATGGTATGTAAATGATGAGAATATCTAATGAACATGTTTTATTGAAAACAAAATAACAAAAACAACATAAAAGATTAAGAAAACATTTAATTGAATATTGCATCGCTCTCTGAAGAATAATCATTTGTATATGGCTCGTCCGATATGAACATTGATATTGCTTTTGGCAAGAACGGGTTAGTATTTCTATTCTTTATTGCTCTCATACAGCTTAACAAAGGGTTCGAACTAAGTAGAAGGCGATTAAATATATCTTCATTGCAGTTTTGTCTAGAAAATTTTCTTGCAAAGTCTTGCCGATAACTTCTGAAATGCTTATTACGAATTTCTGCCGCCTCCTCCGAAAGTTGTCCTATAGGTAACAGAGATTTTCCAATTACAATTGCGCCATGAACCAAAATTTTGTGCAACGTTGGAGTCATAGGATGCCATGGGTACAGGTCAACATTTTAGCTTACCATCAATAGAAGGCACATCTGAACTGTTCATTTTGTCGAAAAGAGTTTTACGCTTCACCATCTTGTCTTCCGAAACAATGATAAATAATTTCTTTTTTATTTTAATGAAAACAATATGCACACGAACTCGACATAGACAACTACGATTTCTTTTTATTTTCAAAGTTAGTTTTATTATTTGCAAAAACTCAAGTGACAGAAAAAAAAAGCTTTTGAGATCCAAAATGTTTAAGGTGTCAAAAAAGTGCTTATCCGGGACTATCCGGGAAAAATTTTTTGCTACTTCAATAAAGGAAAGATTGAATAATGCTAAACAAAAAAAAATATTGCTTGATCTACCTTGATAACATATCAAAAAGCATCTTGAAAAAGAAATTCAACAAAAATTTACTACAAAAATAACCTTACTTTCAATCAATAAAAAATCAGCATTGATACGACTAATTATATGTTGTAAAATGATTTTTCATAAGTCCATTATCTGAAGTACTAGGATCCATAATTTTTTCCTTGTGCGATTAACTTGTTTTGCTAATATTTACGATGAAAACCGGTTGTTTTGTAAGGGAACCCAGTTCTATTATGAGAACTCTGTGAAACACTCAACTTTCGACTGCTCGTACGTGCGCGTGATGCGCGGAAAAAAATTTTGGTTGTTGTCTCATGTTCTTTGGAATGTCTTTGAACGCAGTGACTATTTTTTTTCAATATTATTCCTACTTTGACTTTTGGGGTTTTGGCCGCCCAGATCGTTGAAATACCTCTATGTGCGCGGGTTGACGTAAAGTCATACCCAAATAAATTATACCCCGTCGGACAATATACGCGTCGAGCTATTATGTTTCCAGAGATGACCATTTGCAGCCCACACATGATTAAGGTTAGGCCTATGTATAAGAAATCCTAAATGCTAAAAAAATAACAATATTTTCAGGGGAATATTTGGGAATAAACAGGCAGACTTCTGGGAATTTTTTGTGTATAAAAATGTTCAATTAAGGCATTCAACTTGAAAAAAGGAATTGGACTCTGTGTATTGTAATGTTTGTGTCTTTATCTAAAAAAATAATTCATAACCAAAGAATATTATTTGCAGCTGCCTGCAGCACAAATTGCATCTGCATTTTTTTAAATCGAACACAATATTTTTATTTTGAAATTTTTCTCCTTGGTAAAAAACATTTCTTTTAATAATAAAAAAATATATATAATTTTTATTTACAGATTCCTATGGATTTCTATAGACAATTGAATAATATAACAGACATATCGGAATTTATTGAAAAATTTATTGATCCTGAAAGCATAGATCAACAACTTGGTATACATGGTAGTAAAAATATTAGTTTTATTTTATAATTAATTTTTTAACACAAGAATCCAGAACATGCCAATCTACGGTGGGCCGAAATATTAAAAATTTAAAAAAAAATATTATTAAAAATTTAATTATAAAATAATAGAAAAAGGCCACAAGCTATAATTATTATTTCTAATTAAATTGCAGTACCAGATTTTTTATTTTATTTATTATCGTTTTTCTTTTTATTTTTTCCTATTCTTTGTTTTACTTTTATTTTATTATAGAAAATTTAAGAAGACCAGTTGAAAGAGGTGAGTTTGCAAAGAAAAAAAAAACAATTTTAAATGTAAAGAATTTTAAAATAATTATTAAACCTTTTTCACCTTACAGCTGCTGTTATTCGTGCAAGAGCAGCGAATTGTGAACCTGAAAATACAGTAGTTGATTTGAAACCTATTAATCCAAAAAGTAATTATTTTCCCCACTGTACACGTGTTAAACGTTGCGGAGGTTGCTGCAGTACACCCTGGATGTCATGTCAGCCAACAAAAACCGAAATTCTCAATTATCAAGTGTATCGCTATTGCTATGAAGATGTAAAAGCAAAATTTTGTGGTTTTGAGGTGATTCCCGTAGAACAGCATATAGAATGTAAATGTGATTGTCGCAAAAAACCAGAAGTGAGTAATAAAATTAAATGCACTGTTAACAAATACGAACACAAAGTTTTAGTTCTGTTTTGTAAACAAATAGGCAAAGAGATACATGATATCGCTAACTTAAGCATTCATATGTACATATGTATATATGCATGTTGTTCTAGCGCTGTTATATTTTTATTTGTAATTAGATTCATACCGGTAAATTTCAAGTACAGGACCAAGAAAAGTGAATTGTAAGCTTCAAAGTCATGCATTCCTTTCATACGTATGTACGTTTACTTTATTATAAAAAAGTAAAGGAAATTTATATAACGGACTGGTTTCTCTAAAGAGAGTCAACTTAAAATTTACGAATTTTCAGTGGAGGCAGTAACTTCGAAATTAAACAACTTTGAGTTGACTCTCTTTAGGTGAACCATTTGTATGTGAACACTTTATCGCAGATTAAAATAGATCTTCAGAAGGGCCCCATTAATTGTCATTTGCCTAAAGAACTATCACAGCTACAGTCATTAAACTTAAAATGCAATTAATATTAGAAAGTAACACATTTAAGCAGCTAAAAACAACAACAAAACATTCGCAGTATACAGACAAGACAAACAAAATATTAGTTATAAATTTTTTTTTAGAGAAGTTAAGAAAAACAAAAACGGAATTTTAACCATAATTCGAGTGCTTAGGAGGCAAAGTGAAAGAGTAAAGGAGTAAAATTAGGTTAGGAAGTAAATTGGCTTAAAACATACACTTTTTTTGGCAACTTCAGTTTTATTGATACCAATGTAAAATAGAAATGTGGGAATTATTAATGGAGTATGATATATAACAATGTCCACCTCTTGCACGTACCTAAGTACGTATGATGTGATTTGATTTACATCTGCACCGACTAGGTAGTCATAATCAGATGGTGATCAAACCACTTGAATGATTTGCAAACGTCATTCACGCCCTAGAAGGCCATCGAATACGTATATCCTCCGGTCACTCCTAGTAGCAATTTCGAAAGCCCGAAGTAGGCCGCAGCCTTCACTTCTTGCTAAAGAGTTGGAGACTTTCCAACTCGTGGTCCAGAATGCATGAAGCTTAATATAATTAAGAACACGACGGCATTCATACTCACTGGACCTGAACCATTCATTGTGTTCATTATGAATGATCCGACCCACAAACTATCACGAGGGTCTCGAAACCACAACCACCACGATACTCCCATATAGGGGCCAACCTCAATATTCAGTCAGAGAACATCTAATTGTCTAAAGAGACAAATAGTGAACTCTGCGAGCGTACTGATTCCCGTACGTAAGTACGTATATACCAAATGTTTCGTTTATCCCGCCAATGCAGCCGTGAATTTCATTTCGGTCTTTCAAATGGTCCCAGAGAAAATAATCCAGCGCCGTTAAATCATAAGAAGGGGGCGGCCAACTGACATCGCCAAATCGAGAAATTAGGTGACCAGGAAATTTATCATGCAATAACTGAATTGTTTACGCATCCGTGTGACTTGTGGCGTCATCTCGCTGAAACTTAAGGCCCCTCATGTCAACGGTAGCTATTTGTGGCCATAAGAAATTCTTTTTTGTTTTTTAAAGAGAAGTAGCACTTTAGGCAACAATGCGGGATAGAGAAAAGATGAGACAGGTGGTAACAGTAGGATAGTTACATAGCCTTCCAGCTCTTATTTTTTGTAGTGAAAACAATCGCCCCTAGATTGGTACACCACCTACTAGCCTACCGGGGCAGCTTTCATTTCTAGAAGGCCCATGTTATTGGAAATTAACTATCGTATAAGACAGGACAGCGACCAGTGACCATGCCTTCATCACTGAGCAACTCCACCGACAATCAATATATATTTTTTGTGGTGAAAACAGCCAAGGTCGTTGTTGGGAATCGAGCCTACAACTCCCAGACTGATAAGCTAGTACACTACCAGCCTACTGGAGCAGCTTTCATTTCTAGAAGGTCCATGTTATCGAAAATTAACTGTCGTATAAGACAGCACAGCGACCAGTAACCATGCCTTCATCACTGAGCAACCCCACCGACAATCAATTTTTATTTTTTGTAGTGAAAACAGCCAAGGTCTTTGTTGGGAATCGAGCCCACAATCCCCAGACGGATAAACTAGTACACTACCTACAGCAGCACCTTTGCAGTACTACGCGGACTTCAAACGTATTGTTTTGGTCTACTGTCAGCAACAAGATTTCGAAAGGAGTTTAAATACGAGGAAAATCTGTTCGAATTTTACGAAGTGATACACTGAAATTTTCGCAATTTTTATAGTAAATTTCCATAATTAAAGTTCTTTGCTCAAGAGTGTAGCGTTTCATGCTTTAAATATCACAATTTCTTACTAAGTAAATGCTAAAGGATGACAATTCAATTCTTGGCATTTAATCCCTTGGTAGACCATTTACTTCCTGATCTCAAATTTTGGCCACCGATTATGTTATCGGACAATAAAAATAGATATCAAGGATCTATATACTTCAATACCAACACATGAAACCTTAGATATTCTACGCAACACACTAGACAATTTGTACGAAAGCCAATACATCGCTGATATTATAGATATTGCAAAAACGATAATAAAACAGAACTACTTTAGATTCAATAACAACTTTTACAAATTACATGGCGGACTCGGTATGGGAAACCGAACTTCCGCAATCTTCATGGAAATTTTCATGCAACATCTCGAATCACTACAGGTAAAAACACTCATGGAAAAACACAAAATAACTCATTACTATAGATACGTAGATGACATTATATGCATCCTCGAGCAAGACAACGGCGAACAAATTCTAGAAAACTTAAACACAATTCATGATAAGATTACATACACAATGGGAAAAGAACAAGACAGAAATTTACATTATCTTGACATCACTATAACGCGAGGAACTGACTTTTTAACATTCGACATCTATAGAAAACCAACAACAACGGACACTACCATCCACAACACCTCAAACCACCCTACCCAACACAAACTAGCAGCGTTTAGACATATGATACACAGGCTTGGGATAATTCCACTTACTCCAGATAAGTACGGGAGGGAACTCGACACAATCTACGCCATAGCTATGAATAACGGCTACAAAACCACTACCATCGATAAACTACTTAGACAATACAACACTAAGAACAGAAATAGAGAAGACAAGGAGACAGTCGATACAACACGACGGCACACCTTTACTTACACAGGATCAGAAATATACAGACTAACTAACCTTTTTCACAAAGAAGGAATACTCACAGCATTAAAAAGTGGAAACACACTCAGACACTATCTCAGAGCAACGACAGAAACAACTGACAAATTTAATTCCAGCGGGGTATACAGACTTACCTGTACCTGCAAACGAACCTATATAGGGCAAACTGGACGAACACTAAAAACAAGGTTTACAGAACACATACGCTCATACAAACGGAAAAGAGAAGATTCAAACTTTGCATTACACCTTGACACTCACGAACACACACCAAGGGAAATAGATGAATGTATGACAATATTACATCCTAGCAAAAAAGGACGAAGACTAGACATTCTTGAAAATATGGAAATCTACAAGACAAAAACATTCAACAACGACATTATAAACGAACAGGTAAACACGACCTCAGAGACAATTTTCACACCATTAAAACTACTCATGCAAACGGGCAAACGAAAAACACCCTCAGACGGATACAGTTACATACATAATAGTAAAAGACGGTGGTATCGGTAAGTTCACTTTGCATATAAATGCCAGGTGGCCGGTATTCTGCTTACCTGAATATATACGGACCTAATAACAGAACTACCTGAACGCCAACACTGACTCACCAGTACAAACTAAACAGCGGCTTGAGAATGATGCATTCGCATCGAAAGCGCTCGCCATCGAATACAAATCAGCCAGTTAGGACGGAAAATGGCAATATTAAAGAAATTTAACGTCAAAATAGGTAAAATTTAAATACTAGCAGTTGAAACCTTTGACAATTTTGTTTTTTTTTTTGTTAAATGAACTAGAATAAGAAAACCTTGTTTGTTTAACCGACTCTCTCATATGAATTTTATAATTTATTTTTGTTTTTTATTTAGGACTGCAATTCTTTTCAACGCTATCAGGATTGCCGCTGCCATTGCATAAATGATGACGCTCGGAAAAAATGCCTTTTTCTAGATCACAAAATTTGGGACGATGAAAATTGTCGCTGTGTTTGTAAACAAAATGAAAACTGTACAACGGGCTCTTACTACGATGAGAATCAATGCAAATGCCTACTGGTGCGTATAAAACCGATTCTAATCGATTGGTGATTTCATCTAATTTATTTTGTTTCGTTTCGTTTTTTTTTTTGTGAGAGTCTTATGGGTTATTTGTTGTACAAAAACATTATTTTGTTGTTATTGTTGGTATTTTTTTTTAGTACTAATACTATTTAAAATTAGTTTGCTGAAAAGTGTAAGGTGGGTGATGAATTTTAATTTTTATTAAATTAATTTAAATGGTGTTTGAAACTGGGTGTTTGTTTTACAATTTAATTTGATTCTACTCTGAATGTGAATTTCATAACATACAGCAGGTGTTTGGGTAAAAGGCAAAGCGGTTAGTTTTCAAGTTTAAATTTATATATTCACAAAAATCAGGAGTAGATGGCGTGTAGTGCTGCTAAATAAAAAATAAACATTCAAGCTTGAATTTTAAATTAGTCAAGGTAATTATTTAAAAATTATTTAATAACAATAATTGCTTCTCCAATCTTCGGTTTTAGATAATCGAAAACAAATAAATTCTATAGCGTGTGCGAGGGCAAATTAATAAGTTTTTTCACAAATTGTATTTTTATTTATTTGTTAACAAAAAAAATGAATTTTTATCAAAGACAGAATTGCTAAAGTTTTTCAAAATAAATTTATAGCAGAGACAGGCTTATCCATCGGCACTATTATTTTTGTTCAAACCGGCCACAATTAAAATTTGTTTCGTTAAAGCTGAAATAGAGCACACACCAGCTGACTAGAAAATACTGGCTGATTTAATCGGTACAAATTTATTGAATTTCGAGGTAAATTTTTGAATGATAAACATTTTTTAGGATAAGTTGCATTAATTTCCACAGCAGTAATGTAAAGGCGGGGCAAATTTTAACTCAATTGCCTTAAAGCCCGCCCTTTTTTGACAACTGCCGTTTTACTGATAGCAATGTCGGGCAAATGTTCACCTCTTCGCTGTTTTCACAAAATTTTGAGGCACATTTTGCAACAAATTTTCGCTTATCTTATCATTTAAGCGCCGATTTTCATCTTTCAGAGCGTCAGTTGTTTGATTTGTTGATTTTGTTGAAAAGTGCCTGGTTTCGTTCGATTTTTCAAACAACTAATTCACAAATGTTCGATCGGTAGATTTGAACGAGTTAAACTTTATAAGCGTGAAAATGAAGATATTTATGCAAAATGTTGCGCAAAGTGCCTCTAGTGATACCCAATTGTTAAGAACTTTGACAATGTGATGTTCGAGGCTCATTTTCGACACTTTATTGTGCAGGTATGTTTGCATCACTAAGGCCACTATGAAAGTTTTGTTTTAGTCCATAGTCAGCAACAGTTTGGTGAGCCTCGAATTTAACAAGAATTTAGCGTTTAAATTACGGACATTTATCTCAGAAGGAGCCTGATTATAAGGAAAAGCTGCATGATTTTTACGAAGTGATATAGTCAAATTTTCACCCGTTTGATAGTAATGATTGTACAATTAAAATTCCTCTTTAAAAGAGTGTAACAATCTATGCTTAAAATTTCCCAACTTTTTACTAAATAAGTGTCAAAAGATGACAGCTCAGTTCTTAACATTTAATCATTTAACAGGCAATTTACTTCCTAACGTCTATTTATTTACCCACCCGTTATTAAAATTTTTGCCGTTTTTCTTTAAAGTGTAAAGTACGGCCTGATTGGCAATGCATCACTGTGTAATCCTGATTAATTTGCAATTATTAGAGAGCTAAAATATTCATTTGTTTACAGATTTTAGGGCGTTTACAAATTTGTTTTGTGATTCGTTTTAATGGGTCACATAAAAAATTTGAAGATGTAAAAATATATAAATAATAAAATTTCATTAATTGAAATCATTAGAAATTTTGGTCATCTGTGATACATAATTTTTCATGTAGTATTTCAAGCAGGATCCTTATCATAATTTAGGCAGGTTTACATCATACACTAAGTACACAGTACAGTACAAGTAAAAAATGTACACATTTTAAAACCATAAGCAATATTCTTTATTTATCACACTGTATTTATAACAGCGAAAACTAAATAAAAGCGGGAGCGATATTTATCTGTCGAAAAATTATCAGAACCATCATTATTTAACAAATCGAATAATTACATCATGCTGAGCTGGATCAAAAAAATATTCACCCCTATTCTGCGTTTTGATTAAGTCTCCGCATTCAATTCCGTTGCGATCGAAAATTGGTATTCTAAAGAAAAACGGAATCGAAAGAAAAAGAAGAAGACAACAATGTTTACAAAATTAATAGCATCACTGTGGAATGTGGAAATGAAATAGCAAAATAAGCAAGTTTGTTATCATTTTCATAAACAAATGTAAAATTTAATACAAAAAGTTGTGCATTGAGGACTCCTGCAACTTCCTCCCAGAACACTGCCACTTCTTCCTTTGATCGCTGGTGCTATCTACATGCAATGTCTGCTTTAGATGCCATTAAATTTGGCAATTTTTCATACTGGTGCGGTGTTGATGTTTTTGACCTGTAACACATCATCATTTTCGGGTGCAAAAATTAACAATTTAAAACCAATAAAAAAAAAATTTAATTCAATAAATTAATTTAAAATAATTTTAAGTGTTTTTTATCGTTTCTGAACATTTTATTTCATTTTCTACTTACATTTTTTTCAATTTTAAACTTTTTAACTAAAAAACACAGATAAAGAAAACCCCTCCGTTAACAAAAAAGCAACTGAGAAAAACGGAGCTCCGATCGTAATGCAGAATACATACAATCGAGAGAAACTGAGCTGAATCGAAACGCAGAATACCAAAGCTGCTAGACGGAGAAAATTTCGATTCGAATCGAAACGCAGAATAGCCCCAATTACTTATTTTTTTAATTGATCGTAGAATTTTATTACTGAAGCTCCTCTAGGACGGTCAGTTTACCAAAAAATTAAGTTTTAAGATTTGAATTTTTCAAGTGCTCACAAATTTTGTAGCCACTTTTGCTTAATTTTGGGTTTAGATCACACAAAGTCAAGGAAGACTCTAACATTGTTAAAGAAAGTAGACAGAAAGCATAGCGCTAAATGCTTTTGTTTAGGTTTTACTGTTTATTTTGTTGTTTATAATTTAAATGTTATGTGTTTCCTTACTTTTTGTTTTCTTTGTGTTTTCATTCTTTTTTTAGACGTCCTCCCTTGATTATGTTGATGAAAATCAACAAAATTAACTGTTCAATCTATCAACATACACACACACCCCACTCTCTAACAACATAGAAAGTAAACAACTTTAAACTCTCTTAAACACGCTATCTTACCCAGTAACGCTCAAAGCTAAAAAAACTGTTAAAATAATTAATAAAATAAAAAAAAAATATTAAAGAAAAATTATTAATATTTTAAAAAATTAAATTTTATTAAATATGAAATAATCTTTTAACGGTCTTATTAAATAATTTAACGATTTTATTTTTTTCAATATTTCGCTTTCCTTTGGAAAGCTTCTTCAGGAAAAAATTTTTTATATTTTTGAAAACAAAACAAAATTATTATCATTATTATTATTGGGACAACAAAAAATAAACTTAAAACGAGATTAGCTGGTCACAGGTGTGACCAAAAATATAGGAATATTTCAACACAGAAGACATCCTTATCTTCACATTGTAAGAAATATAATCATTATCCAAAGTTTGATGAAACATCAGTATTAGATATAGAAAAAAACTACAAGAGACGTTATATGTTGGAAATGTTAGAAATTGTTAATGTACCAAATGTAAGGAGAATAAATTTCAAGACAGACACAGACAATTTAGCTCAGAATTATAGGTACTTAATTCAAAAGACACATAATTTGTTATAATCATTTCATAGGAGAGAATTTGTTATTTGTTATTTGTTATTTCCGTTTCATTGTTATTGTATGTTTGAATATTTGAAAATTTAAAAATTTTTTGTATGTATGTATGAAAAAATATTTTATATGTTTTTGTCAAATGTTTTGAAACATTTTTTCAATTTGATAATAATTTTGTTTTGTTTTCAAAAATATAAAAAATTTTTTCCTGAAGAAGCTTTCCAAAGGAAAGCGAAATATTGAAAAAAATAAAATCGTTAAATTATTTAATAAGACCGTTAAAAGATTATTTCATATTTAATAAAATTTAAAAAAAAGGTCGAATAAAAATAAAAGTAATAAAAAAATTAAATTTTTAGTTAACAACAAAATTTTAAAAAAGAAGTTTTTGTTTGTCCTTTGTCATACGAGTTTAAAAATTTTTGTTTGTTTGTCAAATTTTAAGTCATCTTTATCATGAAATTTGTTTAATGTGATTTGCATTCAAAATGTGTAATTTAGAATTAATAACAATAACAAAGTTTTCAAAATTCAAAGTGTTTCTGTGTTAATAATTTATGCAATTTTCTAATGAGTAAGTAAAAAAAAAAGTTCACTTTATTGATATATTGAGTGGTCAAATTTGAGGTTAGGAAGTAAATTGGTTTAAAGCATACAATATTTTTTTGGAAACTTTAGTTTTATTAATACTAATATAAAGTAGTTATAAAGGAATTAGTATTGGAATATGGTGTCGGGCAAATGTCCACCTTTGGTACATCGGTCGATGTCCGCCCTTTTTAGAAAATTTTAAAGCACATTTTGTAACAATGCTTCGATTACCTCGTCAATGCAGCCAGCGCCGTGTTTAATTTTTCAGAGTGTCAGTTGTTTGTGGGATGTTTACGTAGACTTGGCTTTAGAGATGCGGCTTTAAATCACAAGAACAAGGTTACCACTTAACATCGCCATATCAAAAAATTACGCAACCGGAAAACTTCACATGCAATAACTGAAATTTTTTGGATGGCTGTGTGGCTTGTAGTGCCGTATTGCTAAAACTCAAGGTCACTGATGTCACCATTAACCAATTGTGGACATAAAACGTTAGTTATCATGGTTTGGTAACGCAGAGAATTGACTGTGATGGCGTTTCCTTGGTCATTTTCGTAAAAATACGTCCCGATGATGCCGCTTTATTCGGTAATAATGGTTTTTTGAAAACAGTTTGTAGATTTTGTGAGTCCTACATGCGATAACAATGTGTGTTTACACAAACGCCTAATTGAAAATGAGCCTCATCACTAAAGGTGATTTTGTTAAAAAAAATGCGTTGTTTTCATTCAATTTTTTAAACAGCCAATTCACAAACGTTTGACGCAAACAATGATCGGTCGGCTTAAACTCTTGAATGAATTGAACTTAATTACCCTGATGATGATTTTTATGCAAAATGTTACGCAAAGGGCCTTCAGTGATGTCCAATTGCTGCGAGGAGTTGATGCTACAGGCTCACTCTCAATACTGCTGTCCAGTGGCTATATTTGCCTCATTATTGTCAGTAATAATAGCATCAGCCTTGAATTTAGCGATTATATTAAATTAGACAATTTACTTCCTAACCTTAAATTTGCCCACTCGATATTTTTTGTATAAAATTTATTCTAAATTTTCTTAAATATAAGTATAAATAATTTTTGTTATTTGGTTTTGCATGGGCTTTTATCCTAAAAAAAAACTATACAAAATTTTATATATTTTTTTTTAAATTAATAGAAATATTAGAATATTATTAATTACAATTACATTAAAACTTTAAACAATATAGTTGGTTCTAAAAATCATTTGTTATCCTCTTGCAGCTTAATGGTAAACCTCATGAAAATAGTGAAGGTGTTGAGAAACCTTCCTTTAATCGTCGTCATCTTATTGTCAAACCTATAGAAGTGTATCCCGATAATAGCACAATTTATGAATTATAAGTTTTTTTTTTTTGTTTTAGTTCTTAGAATTTATTATCAGTATTTTATGTTGAAAAATGTATGTATGTATGTATGTAGCAGAAGCACGTTAATAATTTAAATTGTCAATAACGTAATTATTAAGTCATTTATAAACAGACGCCTGTATACTTTATTATTGTAATCGGTTAAAATCCAGACATTTTCGAAAATTTTTAAAGAACCTTATAATTAAGGTTATGTGATCATTTAAATTCTAAAGGCAGTTAATAATGTATGCAATTTAACTTTTAATTTAATTTGATTAAAACAGTAATTGGTATTTTTTCTATTTTTATTATTATTATTATTCTTGGTAAAAATGTCTGTCTTAAATATTTCCTGTACTTTTTTTATAATTAAGATAATCTTACATTTTAAGTAACATTTTTAACTCGTAATATAAGTCTAGTTCACCTGTCGCCTTCATTTTGTAATTCTGTCGCCACAAAAAAACCATCTAAGTCTGTTAATTAATTAAAATAAAAATGTCTAAAAAAAGGCAGTTACTTAAATTATATTTTAATAAACACTTTATACTTATTGTCGGGATTCTATTCTCTTATTATAATTTAAAATAAAACTACTTATGTATTTGCAAAATAAAAAAAAAAATTAAAAGAATCGAGCACAGCGTAAAAAAGCTTAAAAAATATTTTTAAATATTAAATTTAATACTAATTAATCGATTTATTGTTTAATTGTTTTAAAAAATATATAACTTTATTTAAATCACAAATTTATTCTAAAACTTTTACACAGGAACTGAACCTAATTTTGTTTTTAACTTAAAACGGAAGAGAGAATATTTTCAATATTCAAGAGAGAATAATTTCGATATACAATATTTTTAATATTCTCTCTTTTCAACAGTCTCTCTCTGTTTGCAACTTTTGCAGGTTGCCGGCCTAGTTTAATCGTCGGCACTAGTGTTATTAGCATGTTGAATTATTGCAACATAATAATAATATGAGGAATGAAGAACATGTGTTGTGCTAACACTTTCCCTCTTAACTCCGAGCCACCACATCCGGTATTGAATATTTGCGATTTTAGTTACACCATTCCGTTACAATTTTTTTCTTTTCTAATTCAATATACGAGTAACACATTGATGTATTGATGGATTTTTGTTCAATTTTGTTGTAGTAAATGTCGATTTGTTTTGTCTCTTTTACGGTTTCCTCTTGATCATTAGTGTAACTATAAAAAATAGAATGATTTTAAAGAATCCGCAGTTTATTCCTATTCCCTTTGTATGTTTAATATCGAGAAAATCGATTGCCTCCGTGTTATTCGTCCTCAGTTTGTTTATCATTTCCAAGGACAGGGTTTCTTCTATATATTGGAATTTTTTATTTAGGCTGTCGAAGGGCAGGTGAGGATTGTAGTTTTGTTGTTTCAAAGAATTTTTAGGTTTTATCAGTCACGAAAATTGATGCATTACAGAAGTCCCATTAAGATTCTGCTGTTCATTGTTAAAAGGAATTGTATTGTTAAATTGGTGTAAAAGGATCATTCAAGGTGATATTTCTTTAATGGACCCCCTCCACCACAATTGTCAACCATGCTGCATTTTGCCAGTTTATTTTTAATTAGGTTTGCTAGGCAAGTAACGGGTTCCAGGACCTTCAACATTATTGCTTTTGCATACAGGAATATTATTACAGTACTTTCAATCGTCTACCCAAAATGGCCACTGATGATTCCGGATCACCATACCATCGAACATGTGGGTCTGTAAGGCATACAAACGTAAAAAATGTATTTACCGCCCGCATAGACAAAAGGGTTGTATGGATAACATGCTATGGCTTTATTGCGTAAAAATATCGAAAGGTCAGTTGCTTTGTTGAACGGACAACCCCACTAAAATTATAATTAACATTACTTATGGTATACTGGGTCCAGTTTTATATCTGTTTTTTACTTGTGGTATGCCTGTGAGTAGTAGCATCCATATTTAAACATTTGCCGATGATACGGCCTGCCTTAGTTCTCACGAAGACCCCCGTATGGCATATCAGGTTCTTCAGGAACATATTACGCATCTGGAATTGTGGTTGAATTTATGGAGAATAAAAGTAAACGAGCAAAAGTGTGTCCACTTAACTTTCACTTTAAAAAAGAAAACTTGCTCCCCTATTCGTATGAACGGCCAGATTATTCCTCACCATTTGCACGCTAAATATCTTGGCATAATCCTTGATCGTAGGCTTACATGGAAACACCACATCGACACAAAGCTAATCCAAATGAAAATCAAGTTATCTCAAATATACTGGCTAATTGGCAGGAACTCAACTCGTAGTCTGGACTGTAAACTTCTATTGTATAAGTCGATTCTGAAACCAATATGGTGCTATGGAATTCAACTATGGGGCACTGCTTCAGCTTCAAATGTGGAAAAAATTCAACGCCGACAGAACAAAATACTACGATTAATTACATTAGCTCCATGGTACATGCGAAATTTAATTATACATCGTGATTTGGATATTCCACTCGTGACTGCTCAAATTGCTCAATACGCAGGCAAATATTTAACTAAGCTCGAGTGCCACCCGAATCCCCTTGCGCGGAATATTTTGAATTTTAGAGGTCATATCCGATTAAAAAGGAGAGACACAGGGGCATTGGTCAATAACCCTCCTAATGGAAATGGAATCTCTTGAAAATAGTTTTTATTTTTTTATATTTATTTTTGATTGTGAGAATTTGTTAAGATATTATTTTATTGCTGTCACTAGAATTATGTCTGACACTGGTCGAGCCTAATGATTATACATTTAGATTTAAGATTTAAAAAATTGTTGATAATTCATATATATGAAGATACAATAAATAATGTATGAAGGCAAAAAAAAAACAAAAAAAAATTACTTATGGTAACTCTTGCCAGTTGCTATAAAGTTATCGATAATAAGCAATTTTATTTCGTGCTTGATTTCTTTAAATAAATATTTCATGATATTCTCACAAAATAGTTATTACAACAAATTTTTATAAGATATTTATTTTTTAATAAAAATGTTTGTAATAAATATTTTGTGAGAATATCATGAAATGTTTGTTTGCATCATTTTTTATCACTTTTTCTATCTTAACACGTACCGTGTTTGAAGCAAAGTTGTAGATATTGAATAGGAGAAAAAAAGCGGCACAAGCCTACCCGAAAAAAGTGCATTCAGTATCTTAGAAATCCCAAAAATGCCCACTTTTTTCCATTTTTCCCCTATTTTACTCAATAAGCTTTTTTCTTTATAAACTTTTTTTGTAGAAAATAAAAATTCCAATTGATATTACAGTTATTCTTTCACACAAAATATGAGATTATTATTTGTTATCTATGTAATCGAACTTCAGTTAACAACATGAACTCACCGTAGAGCAGGATTTGAATTATCCCTCTAGTGCCGTCTACTTGAAGCCACATTTTGCACTTCATTCTCTTCATCACTGAACTAATCATAATTAATTTTTGTACACTTTGATTTTTAAAATTTTCAAATGCTTTATCTTATAGCTTTGTTTACTTTTTTTAGTTGCTTAGATGTCATTATCGATAACTTCTTGGCAACTGAAAAAAGTTGCCATACGTAATGTTAATTTTAACTTCAGTGGCGTTGCCAGTTCTCAAAGCAACTGAACTTTGGTTACCTTCCGTAATATAGCCATAAATATCCATTCCCGTGTAAAATTGACGCTTGTGGTTCTGATGATCTTGTTGTCTTCGTAGCTTGTTCATATTAATGTTCTGAGTCAGCATCGTCATCCGAGCTAAACATAATATGCAAACGCATATTTTCTTTACTATGTCCCCAAATTTCAGTTTCATCTTCATCTTCGATGATTTCATCTTCAAAATGTATAATTTTAGAACCCAGGAACGAACCTTCGCAAAAAATGCATCTATTTTTTGTTTTTAATCGCTTTTGCATTGCCATGGTTACCTGGTGAAATCTCTTTCCTTATTCGTCCCATTCCCGAGGTAATTATATTACAATGTATCTAGATGGAAACATGTACGTGAAATGTAATTTTAACGTCACGGATGCATTGATTATTTCAAAATAATACAATAACTTCTCCACTCGTGTCTGAATGTCATGTTGCTGTGCGTAGTTCTTTTCTAAAAAGCCTGTAATGACTTGTTTTAATGCGTCCCAGGCACATAGGTGGTTATACTAGTTCGAAAGTATATTTGTGAAAGATTTAATTTTTATAAATTTTCGTATGATCGATCCATTTAGAGTACCTGCTTAAAGAAACAAAAGCATTTGCGAAAAAATTATTGGTAATGCGAATGTGTATATCGAAGTGAACAAAATTAGATACGAAAATAATTATAGACAACGCTACCTTTTCTAGTTTTAGCTTCACTGTGTTTTGGACAGATGTATTTCAAATAGTCATAGGCGTCCTTAATATCTTTGTCTATCAACTTCAACTTCATCTGGAGCGATAGCAGCAAAATACCATCGACATCGTCATCCCAGTTAGACATAATATTCAAGATCACGTCTTCTTCAGTGTGTGGTGAAATCAGTGTCGGCTTGCAGGGATGCAGTATCCAGCACTAGGAGGTTTAGGTGGATCGGTAACATCACCCCGTAGTACTGGAAGTGTTGTAGTAAAATCGGGATGTTTACTTTTTTTCAATTTTTTTGTTTAATCCATAACCGGAATTTACGCATGCGTAGCACCTAGATAATTCATATCCAGGTTAGGTTTCGCAACCAAATTACTGGCTCCATACAAAAAAAACTGTACACCTTTTCCGTGTATCCACATTATACGGAAGGATATTATTAACAACTTTTACACACTGTGTTCCGCCTAAAATTTGCACCACCTCAATCTGCCTCACGTTGTTTAAAATTCCTCAGTAAACAAGTTTTTTCGATCCTGTTTGCCTATGATATGGAACACAAATGTAACAAAAATCATCCAATTTAGGTCACTTGTTATTTTCTCTTTATAAAATATTCAATGTTTGTCTGGTTTTAAAATGTAATTCACTTTGAAGAAAAGGGCTGTTTATTGCACAGCCATTAAATTATTGCAGTCAATTTGACAAAACGATTGATGTAATAGTTCTTATTTTTGGAGCTACTATCAGGTGGAATTCTCAGAATGGAGTCCCAGACCAATGGGCTGAAAAATATGGTACTGTGTAATTAATTATGCATCTTAGCTTTTTGGCACATTTTCCTCTTCCAAAAGAAGTTGTTGTTTATTAAGTGGAGGTATTAAAAAAATTATTCCAAACAAAGCAATACTACCACTTTTAAGTGTGTGGGTAGCTGTGAAATTTTGTCGGTGGTTTTGGACGAAGTGATCCATCTAATTGAGGAAAAAACTGTGTAAAATTTGGATTGTTTCCAAACTAACAGTAAAGCAAAAAACCCTTGTGCTGGATTCTTCCACTTTTAAAACGACACAGAAACCTGCAAAAAATGGATGCCGGTAAATCTCTTATTTTAAAACTGAAATTGCTGTCATTATAAAGTTACCATCCGTAATGTAATTTTGGCAAGTGGCAACTCCTCTAAATTTTGGTGGATTTTGATAACAGAGTTTTAAATGGGAATATTTGAGTTATCAGAGACCCTATAGACTTTATCAATATATAAATCAGCCAATGTATTACCCAAACATTTTTTTTTCAAAACATTTCAACTTTATTATCATTGTTTGATGTGTTCTGGCTGGTTAATTTAATAATACATTTTGTCATCATAAGCAAAAACAATACAAAACAAAATGCCGTAATTTCATCTTAATGTAACAAAGGAAAGCTAAGGGCAAGCGTTTCGTTTATTTGTGTGGCCTAATTAAAAATAAAAGCAAGAAATATTAAGAAAAGACTGTTAATGATTTTATTATTTTGCTATTATATATGATATTTACAAAACAACAAAGTAAACTTTTAATAAATTATTTCCCACTTGTAGAATTATCGCGTTGTCCTTCTTTTTTAAGTTAATTGTTAAAAATCATTAAAAAGCTTTTTAAATATTTTTCAAGTTCTTTATTTATTAAATAAACACAGTTTTTCTACAAAAGATTTATTTTGTTTAAATACTTTTTTCATACTAAAAAGAAAATATATTCGAAAAGATATAGCAGCAGCATTAATAAAATAACAATAGTTTAAATATGAAAACAAAAATAATAATAATTTGATTATAATCTATAATTAAAATTATTAATAACTTTTAAGAGAATAAATGCATATCTTTAAAAAATATTGGCTATAAATTAGATGAATACTAAAAGTATATATAAAACTAAAATTAAGTTTTGTATTAATGTCAGAAAAAATTAGATAAAAAAAAAATATTATGTAAAAACGAATAAAAAAATATTAAGAAAAATTTTAAAAGAATTTTAATTTTTTAATATTAAAAAAAATATATATATAAAGAAAATAAGATCAATTCATTGCAAATATTTTTTTAAAGAAAATTTTATATTCCTTAACTCACTTTTAAAAAAATTATGCATGCCATGACTTTCAATTTGAAGATGAAATCACAACCTTTTCGAATTTAAAAATAAGGATTTAGACTTAGTTAAGGTTAAAAAATATCTTTTTTCTTTTTTAAGATCTTTTTTTATATATTTTTTCTTTTCAATATTTCGCTTTCCTTTGGAAAGCTTCTTCAGAAAAAAATTTTTATATTTTTGAAAACAAAAAAATTATTATTATTATTTTTGTTTTCAAAAATATAAAAATTTTTTCCTGAACATGCTTTCCAAAGGAAAGCGAAATATTGAAAAGAAAAAATATATAAAAAAAGATCTTAAAAAAGAAAAAAGATATTTATTAAAGATAAAAAAGATCGTTTAAAAAACTATAAAAGTTATCAATAAATTATTTAAGGTTAAAAAAAAATTCTAAAAAGAAATATTTTAAAAATTAAAGGTCATTATATTCTTCAGCAGATCAATTAAAAAGTTAGGTTAGAAACTAATCAAATAGAAATCATTAAAAGCACTCAAAAATATACAGTTGGCGCAGTAAATATGAAATTAAAATGCAAATACCTCGAAATCGGAAAAGGAACAAGTCTTTTTGTAGCGAATTTGATTTTTGTGGAAGAGAATCAGAGAAATATGAAATATTTTCTCTTTAAAAAAATCAAACTTGCTAAAAAAAAACTTAGTGTGTGAACGCGTCGTAAGAGATAATGGCAACGAGCCGTGAATTGTTCATCAATTGCCAATCTACTGTTGACGGTGTGGTGATGCACAATTCATATAATGGTGGGCAAATTTGAGGTTAGAAAGTAAATTTCCTGTCAAGAATTAAGCTGACATTCTAAAAATAAAAAAGTTGGAAAATTTTAAGCATAAACACTTTTGAGCCAAGAATTTTAATTGTCAAAATATACTATCAATGTAGCACCGGTAAAGTTCGTACAGCTTTTCCTCATACTAAAGGCCAAAACAAAACATTTGCAGTGACCGTAGTGATGTTGGCTGTACAGCAAAGTGTTGAGAATGAGCCTGGAACATCAACTCGTCGACGTTCACAACAAGTGGGCATTACTAAAAGGCACTTTGCCTAACATTCTACAAAAAGATCTATATCCTCCAACTCGTTAAGTTTTAAATTATTACATGAGCAATTTCCCGATCGCATAATTTCCTGATTTGGCGATGTCTACTAAAAGCCTTAACCTTGTAGTTGAACGCCCGTAGATTATTTTCTCTGGAGCCATGCTAAAGGCCAGGTTTACGTGAACAACCTATTAACAACTGACACTCTGAAATTTGGAGCTGCATTCAAGAAAGAAGAAATTTTGTGCCAAGAACAGACGTCTGCCCATATCCTAGGGGAGGACTATTGCCCAAAATAATATTAGACATCTAATCCCCATATTTCTACTTTACATTAGTAACAATAAAACTAAAATTAAAAAAAAAAGTATACGTTTAAAGCAATTTACTTTCAAATTTTAATTATCTTGCGCTTTGTGGCGATTTGATATACGCAAGATGGTTTCCAGTTGACTACGGTTTCTGCAAATAGCACTTCGTTTTCCAGAATTAACTATACTGCGACTACACATTAACGGCTGTATGCATAAAAAACGCTTACTTGAGCTTTAAACTACACGTTAGTTAACAAACACTTTAAGGCTAACAGACGTTTGTTAAAAAATGGTATTCATAAACAGTACTTTAGCTAAAGTATGAGCCAGTTCACATTGGATTAGTTGTGCTGGTCTAACATAGCAGTTTGTAGGCATTTTCGGTGAGGGGGGTAGTTTTTGGTTGGCACAATTTTTCTACCAGCTTCTACCCCGCACAACGAGAACAAAACTAATACACATGCATTTATGAAAACACAGGTCTTGTGTGTTTTTTTTGCAGAGCGATTTTTAGTCTTCAGTTGGCTATTGTAGTGTAAATATGAATATGAATTCAAAAGTAGATAAATAGATTTTATGCTATTTATTTTTATCTTTTTTACCTAAATATGTTTTAATCTTTGAAACAGTCTTTTTAATTAAATTTTAACGATATATTTTTCAATATTTCGTTTTCCTATGGAAAGCTTCTTCAGGAAAAATTAATTTTTAATAACAAATTGGAAAAAAAAATTTTTATTTAATTAAAATAAAAAAGGTCAAATAAGAATAAAAATAATTTTACAGAAAATAAAATTAGAAAGAAACTTTTCATCATTACTTAATCCAGCCATTTTTATTTTGTAATGCGTATACTGTGGTGTATACCGAACGAAAAACAAACGTGAAATTAATAAAAAACACTAACACACAAAGCTGTGTATACGTATACAATTTTGTGCTAGAATAATTAGTCTAGTGTGTTTTGGAAAGAACTAAAGTTTTGCGGAACAAATATTAATCCAATGTGAACTGGCTCTATGCTTTAGTAAAATTAGTATTTTGATTCTGGCAATGCCACTGTTTTCAGTTGTCACTTTGTAGTTAACGGTATATAAAAATGAATATTATTTATTCGGGTAGTTGGATCCATAAAAATGTTTTTATTGTTTTCAGCAAAATCATCAATTTTTTTTGTTTTTTTAGTAATCTTTTTAATAAAAAGCAAAGCACCCAAAAAAGGTTAATTTCCAAGGCTTACAAAGAACTTACAAAGAATTTGTTCATATTAAAAAAATTATTATTCGGATAACGAGCTTTGTTTTGATTATATGTACATCAATAAAACTTTTGTTTAAAATAATTAATTATAATTATATTTTTGTAAAATATAAAATAAAGATGTAAAAATGTTTTATATTGAATGGCATGTCATGTTTTAGTTTTTATTATTATTTGTATACTACAATTTGTTTTAATAAATATTTTTAAAAATTTTTGGAATAACAAAGTATAATTGTCAATTGAGCCGTTTACATTGAAAGTGGCATAAGTCACAACTAAACAGTTTTTTTTCATTTTTAATAAATTTGAAATTAATAAGTTGGAAAGTATTGAGATTTGTTTGAGAGGAGTGTTGATAATTAATGGTATAACAAAAATGTTTATTTTGAAAGCGGCGTAAGTCGCTGTACTTAGGAAATTAATTACGGAGCTTCGTGGTAAAGAAATGGAAACATCTAATAAGGGTGTGTGAAGTATTGTTGTGATTATTGGACTTATTTTTATTGCATAGTTCGAAAGAATAGTGCAGTTTACTGAACTATATTATAGTGATATCTAATATACTACACATAATTAGCATTATTTTATTTTTTTTTTCTCAGGAGGTTGCTTCGTGTTGTATAAAATATCTAAGAATGTCACAACTCAAAAGCATATTATTGCTCATAGTGTCTTATGTAAAGGAGAAAATAGTAATAGCCCCCTGTCGAAAAAATCCTTCACAGTATATAACATGTAGAAAAAAGATTTTATTTCAACACAATCATAAGAAAAATCCGTTTCAGAAAGAAAACTAAATACAGACTAGCTGAAATGGCTAAAAATTAAAATGTTATATAAACTAATTTAAAATAAAAAAGATGACAATAACAAAGTAACTTATGCCACTTTTAAAATAAACGGCTCAATTTATTGTAAACACAATTTGTTTTGTTTTTGAACTTTCAATGATAAAAGTGAACTGTCAATTTATTGTAGGTTTCAAGTAGGTTTTTCCTATTTTAAAGTGAACAAAGGTATATTTTAAGGTAAAAGCGTTTTTTGAATACAACTTTAGGGAATTGTGCTTAACAACGGCAGTTAAACCTCTTAACAACGGCAGTTAAACCTGCTTTAAGTTTTTATGCATACAGCCGTAAGCCTTTGACCTCTATATGCCTCTTAGATGTACAAAGCTTTTCCTGTTTCTAAATCTTTTTCACTCTCTCTTGAATGATACCGCTGTAAAAATCTGTTTGGCTTATAATTAGCATTGGATGCTCCTTTTCCAGCCTTTTGCAGTTTTTCAGCACTGGATTTTTCAGGACTCTTGCTTTATTTCAAATCACTGCCGCAAATTTAAAACAAACAAGCTATCGGCAGTTCATTAAATTACACATCGGATTTAATTTAAATTTTACATAGGATTTTAAAGGTACCATAACGGGGACCCGTATATTGTTTATCAACACAGAGCTGCTTAACAATTTGAAAAACCCAAACATTTTTTTAATTTAAATGAAATTTTAATAACACTAGTTTACAGTAAAAATGTTTAGTTTGTATTGGTTTCATTTCGCATAATGTTGAGTTGGCATTTCTTTTAATAGAGTATACTCCTCTTTTAAGCATCATTCAGGTTCTACGTCTGGTTTAATTAAAATAACTTTAACCTCGTTTAAATGCTTTTGCTTCATTTATTTCATTAGATTCTTTTATATAAAATTTTATACGTTTTCGTTGCAAAATGTCTTAAAATTTAAATTAAAACCAAATGGGAAAGCTATCAATGAAAAATATAAAATATTAGATTTTGTTATTAATAATAATTAAAGTTAATTTTAATATTTTATAAAAAATTTTTAATCAAAAAGTTAAATAAATTTTATTTTTATTTTTCAATATTTTCCCACACAAACTATTTTTGATTGAAGATGTCAAATTTTGGAAAATGAAAATAAAAATAAATTTATTATTTTTTATATAAAGAACTTTTGCCCATATGCATAATAAATAAACAAATCATATTTGAAATGTATTTTAGAACAAATTTTGTATGAAAAAAAGTTCTAAAATAGATTTGAAATATATTTTATTTATTGTGCATGTGGGCACTTGTCTTTAAAAAAATTATTTATAAATTGTTTGTTAAAAAAATAGCTTCTGAAATGAAAACACTCGTTGAAGAAATTTAAAAATTTTATAAAAATTAAGTACTTTTTTCCTCCATCGTTTGACGCTCAATTTGGAATAGAGCTAAAATTTATTTTAATCGAATCAGCGGTTATCTCTAGATATCGCCTAAAACATAAATTTAACATCAATTGGACAATGACAAATTATTTATTTTTTCATGATCATCATTCGATAATTACTCTAGAAAAATTGTAACCAGACTTTAAACATTTAAAAAATTTTTTTTGTAAGCCAGTGTTATTTTATTTTTTTATAGTACAGGCATACCTCGCTTAACGCTACCTCGTTTAGCGCTGTTTCGTTGTAACGCTCTTCAAAAAACAATTTTTTTGTCGTTATTTTTTAAAATTTTTTGTCATTTTTCGAAACATTGTCGTCATAAAACGCAGCATAAAATATACATAATTTGAATTTTTTTCCATACGTTTCTTTTAAAATAAAAGTAGGCTAAAAAAATTCCCTAATTCTGGGAATTCCCCTATAAGGATAAATAATTTGTGAAATTTTGTCTCATATTAAATTAGTCATTGGAAATAGTGATATGGTCCGGTACAGACTTAGTAATTGCAATATTGTTATTTTGAATTATAATTTAATTTCTAATTTCAAAATGAAGTATACATTCAATAAAAGATATATTTTTAAATAAAATACCCATCTTATTTGTCATTTTTTTACTTCAAGGCAGCAAAAAAACGGAACCCCATATTTTAATGCAAATAGTGCCTTTTTAACGCTATTTCGGTTAACGCTCAATCTTCAGGAACGCAACCTGAGCGTTAAACGAGGTATGCCTGTATACACAATTATACGAATTGTTAGAAACAAACAAATTTTAAACTTTGTCAACTATTTCTTAGCCAATTTAAAAAATAATTAAGAGAGTTTATTACACAGTTTGTATTAAATATTCTTGATTTTTCTAAAAAAAAAATTTTGGAAAACTTTGTCGTGTATTTATTTCAAGAATTATGAAAAAAATATTCGTAAGTTTTTCATTACTATAAATGTGAAAAAATTTAGCTACATTTGCTGCAAAACGTCAGTTTTCAAATTATTATTAAAAAATAATTGTTTACTTGGTTCGTGTTTTAAAATCGATCAAAAGCACGCCTTGAAGGCGTTTTTTTAATCGATCGATTTTATTAAAAAAATAATTTCAAACTAGAGACCGAAATAATGGAACGAACAAAATAATATTTTATTTAATTTAAATTTTTGCTATTTTAAGAAGAAATTCGGGCAAAATGATGGCTTTCAATTTTGTTCGAAATTACAATGCCATTTCTATGAAATTTTCGATTAATATTCAATGATGGAATTTGCTGCCCAATTGCCCTATTTGTAAACAGATCACATGGAGGTATGCTGTGAAAAACACCTTTTTTAAAATGATTTGAGAAAGTTAAATTTTTGAAATTGTATGACTTTAACTGGCTACCGAATTTAAACTACAAAATAAGTGTAAAAGACTCTTACTTATATGAAACTAATTATTTCAAACGAGGCAGATGAGGAGACGATAGAACAAGTCCTCTGGAGGATTGTTTATATTTAAGGTTTTACGCATGGTTTTTTGACCCACTCGAACTCTGTCCTTTAAATTATTCTGCAGCCCGGCCAGAGGGCGTGTGAGGGAGTATATCTATCCCTTCCAAATTCTTCCCATTTTCCTTTCTCTCTTTATTTTGACCTTTTTATTTATTCATAACTATTCTCTATATCATGATTTGCTCTATTCTCTTATTCTACTTTGCTTTGCACTATGAGCTACGACAGTACAGCTGCCTTGCGAACCTAACCTTCTCGAATCTAATAAGCAAAAAAATATGTAAATTTATTCCTATTTTAAAATTTTTCCGTGCAACACCGAAACAGTACATTAATAAAAAATATTTGTAAAATCATAACAACTGTAGTGAAGAGTTGAATTGTTTTTTTTTGTAGCATGAACAATTTTTTCTCTCGAAAAATAATACAAATTTAAGGAAGCGATAAAAATCGACCCGTATAAAAGCAAGGCTTTAAAAGATGTATGTCGATTATTCTCAAAACAGAAATTAATGTAAAAATTTTTATATAAAAAAATAAGTAAATTATAATTATTCGGAATCATATTCATTATAAGCAGCAATATTTATTTTGTGCTTGATTCCTTTTTTTTAAATAAATATTTCATGATATTCTCACAAAATATTTATTTAAATAAAAATAAAAAATAAAAAATGAAATGTATTGTAATGGGGGAGAGCATATCCATATTGCAATTTCACTTTCGCTCACAAAGCTCATCAGTGAATTTTACCCCAATATTGTATAGAAAAACCTAAAAGTCTTATATCCAAAGCCAAACTGATTTTATGAGAATTTTACTATAAAATCAACATAGCATAAGACAGCAAGACTCAAAGACACTTTCATACAAACACTACAAAACATTTCAAAAAACAAAAAACAAAAAAAAACATTGTTTATTTTCAATCATTTCTACATAAGGGTTGCCATTGGAAACCATTCATATGCAATTTGAAAATTCCAGAAAATAAAAAATATTTGTAAATAGTTTTACAAAAAAGCAACGAGCACATGCAATGGAAATAAGTAAATTATAATTATTCGGAATCATATTCATTATAAGCAGCAATATTTATTTTGTGCTTGATTCCTTTTTTTAAATAAATATTTCATGATATTCTCACAAAATATTTATTTAAATAAAAATAAAAAATAAAAAATGAAATGTATTGTAATGGGGGAGAGCATATCCATATTGCAATTTCACTTTCGCTCACAAAGCTCATCAGTGAATTTTACCCCAATATTGTATAGAAAAACCCAAAAGTCTTATATCCAAAGCCAAACTGATTTTATGAGAATTTTACTATAAAATCAACATAGCATAAGACAGCAAGACTCAAAGACACTTTCATACAAACACTACAAAACATTTCAAAAAACAAAAAACAAAAAAAAAAAAAAAAAAAAAAAAAAAAAAACATTGTTTATTTTCAATCATTTCTACATAAGGGTTGCCATTGGAAACCATTCATATGCAATTTGAAAATTCCAGAAAATAAAAAATATTTGTAAATAGTTTTACAAAAAAGCAACGAGCACATGCAATGGAAATAAGTAAATTATAATTATTCGGAATCATATTCATTATAAGCAGCAATATTTATTTTGTGCTTGATTCCTTTTTTTAAATAAATATTTCATGATATTCTCACAAAATATTTATTTAAATAAAAATAAAAAATAAAAAATGAAATGTATTGTAATGGGGGAGAGCATATCCATATTGCAATTTCACTTTCGCTCACAAAGCTCATCAGTGAATTTTACCCCAATATTGTATAGAAAAACCTAAAAGTCTTATATCCAAAGCCAAACTGATTTTATGAGAATTTTACTATAAAATCAACATAGCATAAGACAGCAAGACTCAAAGACACTTTCATACAAACACTACAAAACATTTCAAAAAACAAAAAACAAAAAAAAAAAAAAAAAAAAAAAAAAAAGTGTCTTTGAGTCTTGCTGTCTTATGCTATGTTGATTTTATAGTAAAATTCTCATAAAATCAGTTTGGCTTTGGATATAAGACTTTTAGGTTTTTCTATACAATATTGGGGTAAAATTCACTGATGAGCTTTGTGAGCGAAAGTGAAATTGCAATATGGATATGCTCTCCCCCATTACAATACATTTCATTTTTTATTTTTTATTTTTATTTAAATAAATATTTTGTGAGAATATCATGAAATATTTATTTAAAAAAAGGAATCAAGCACAAAATAAATATTGCTGCTTATAATGAATATGATTCCGAATAATTATAATTTACTTATTTCCATTGCATGTGCTCGTTGCTTTTTTGTAAAACTATTTACAAATATTTTTTATTTTCTGGAATTTTCAAATTGCATATGAATGGTTTCCAATGGCAACCCTTATGTAGAAATGATTGAAAATAAACAATGTTTTTTTTTTTTTTTTTTTTTTTTTTTGAAATGTTTTGTAGTGTTTGTATGAAAGTGTCTTTGAGTCTTGCTGTCTTATGCTATGTTGATTTTATAGTAAAATTCTCATAAAATCAGTTTGGCTTTGGATATAAGACTTTTAGGTTTTTCTATACAATATTGGGGTAAAATTCACTGATGAGCTTTGTGAGCGAAAGTGAAATTGCAATATGGATATGCTCTCCCCCATTACAATACATTTCATTTTTTATTTTTTATTTTTATTTAAATAAATATTTTGTGAGAATATCATGAAATATTTATTTAAAAAAAGGAATCAAGCACAAAATAAATATTGCTGCTTATATAAAAAAATATTAAAACAGATCTTTTTATATAGAGAATTTAAAGAGCGACGCGAAAATTAATGAATTCGCCACTACAAATACCATGACAAATGTAAAAGATTTAATGTTTTGAAAAATTGGTAAGGATCGGTAAAAAAAATGCTTTTTATTATTATATTTTCTTTTTTTCTTTGTTTTCCAGTCGATATGCAGTCCAACAAAAGACAATGAATTAGCCCTGCATAAATCGTATAAATTAAAATTTTCGTAAAAATTTATTGTCCAATCAAATCAAAGCGACTTCATAACAGGTATAAGGAAAATCTTAAAAAAGAATTGCGAAAAAGTGCATTAAATTTTTTATTTCACAATTTTAATGAAAAACAATCTACTTTTTAACTCAGTCAGCAAGAAACAACGAATTCGCATGAATAGACCGATTTAATATAAGTAAATGGTATTAAATGAATGAAGAACTAGAAATTTATCTATCGTAGATTTTGTATGACTGTTAATATTCAAAGCTATTTATTTTTTTAACAATTTCAAGTTCAAAGCCTTTTCTTTTAAAAACAGGATATAAAAAAATATGCGTACACTGGCAAAATACAAAATATAAAGTTAAAAATACATGTGAAATAAGTATAAAAGCTGATAATAAAATAAATGTATAAATAAATTGTTAATAATCAAAGTCTTAAGCTGCGAGCTGCACTACGTTTGGGTGTAGGTGCAGAGGGAGAGGTATTCAAACGTTTTAAACCTGAAGCCAAATATCGTGATTTACGTTTGGGTGTTGTCGGTGGCGTATGTGTTAGTTTTGTAGGTGTGCGCATATGAGACGCCGCCAATGTTCCTAAAGTGACGTCATACTCATTAAAAGGATCTTCGGTACTACCTAACAAAGAGGCAGTAGTTGTTATCGTATGCGGTTCTATAAGTACCGGTTCATGTAAAACACTCTCAACTACCATTTCTTCTGTTGCTTCATGTTCATGTTCTTGAGTAGTATTGTTTTCTGTGGCATCAGTCATTGAAAAATGTGTCATAAGATTTCGTTTTACTGTTGATGGTGTGGCAATGCACGATTCATATATAATTAGGGCAAATTGTAATTGATTATCTTCCAGTTTGCGGCGATATGATATACGCAGGATAGTTTCTAATTGGCTACGGTCTCGCCAAATAGCACTTCTTCTCCCAGAATTAACTGCATTGCGATTGCACATTATGCCTTTAACTTCTATGTACCTCAAAGATGTATAAAGTGCTTCCATTGTTTCTAAATCATCTTCGTCACTGGATGAGTCGTAGAGTAAAGTGTGTTTATCGTTGCAATCCTTAATCAAACGTTTGCTAGTACTAGGAGCTGTTGGCAAACGTTTTAAGTAACTAAAACGTCCCGAATGAGATCGCTTTAAAGATCTGTATGGTTTTTCATTAGCATTGGTTTGTCCTACTAATTGTGTATCTTCTTCCAGCTCCTCTTTTTCAGTTTTTGTAGCACTGGCCGGAGGTGTTAATTCTTCTATTGCTGCCATATTGCCGGATTTCTCAGGACTCTTGCTTTGATTATTTCGAATCGCCGCCGCAAATTCAGAAGTTTCCGGCAGTTCATTATATTCTACATCACTATCGGCATATGATTTTAAAGGCACCATATCTGGGACCCGATTAATAGGATGTATTAGATCAATAGGTTTCGTGGAAATTATTTTGCTAGAATTTATTTTTTACATATAAAGTAATAAATTTTAAATATAAAAAAATTATTTTACAACTTACGTGCGCATATGACTTGTTTTAGTTTCAATAGCTCCACATTGTTTGGGTTCCAGAAACTCAGAGTGGATAAAATTATTGTAAATTTCATGCCTATAGAGAAATGAACAATAAATGGATTGTATTATTATTTACTTAAAGGTTAAGCAAATCTACAAGAAATTCATAAAATTTAAAAATTACGATCTATTACATCTTTTCAAGCTGTCATAGTGTATTATCACAAACTATTTGCGTGTTTGGTTAATAGTTAACATTAAAACTTATCGAAAAAGTCATGGAGCGCATAAACAGAACACTTCGAACAACTTAATGAACCAAAAACGCAATTAAAAATATTTTTTGCAACTTTTACACCAGTAAAATATGCAATATAGAGTCACATGTAAAAAACATTTAATTGCTACGATTCAGGACATATGTGGATTAAGAAACAATAGTTTCTATGAAATAAATAAATTTTCAGCGTGTCGTAAATAAATCTTGAGTGTTCAGTTCATTATGAGGAATGCTTTCTAACTTTGTGTTGTAATAAAAACTTTTTCAACCCTTTGTCCCCCAACGCCACTTACAAGTAAGTATCATTACTTTTTTTCAAGTGCTGCATACGAGTCTGGTATATTTCTGCCTGAATATCAAGGATAAAGAATTGTGTACTAAAAATATTAAAATTTTGCAATTAAAGTTCTTTATAGTGAAATATAATTTGCTCATAGAAACTCTTGCTTTTCTTTTATAATAAATTTTTTTACTATTTAAGTTAATTTTTTCAATGTGGTACCACTGAAGCAACTGATATTAGGAACTAAAAACATTTACATATATTTTTAGCAAAACATTTTGGGAACTCGTCGTAAATTTCTAAGTAAAAATAATATAATTGTCATTTTGGAAGATTGAAATGATACCTTGATTCCAGAAGTAGTACTGATTGATTTCTGAAAATTAGTTTAAACCAGCTTTCTGTTGTTAAATCTATGATATTAATCAATGGCAGAAGCACAATGCTTTCCTGAAGCCCATAAAAAGAGGGTGTTTGGCCGACGAAAAGGTTTACATAAAACGATTTTCAAAAGATGTTGGAAAAGTTCTATCATTAACAGAAAATGAATGTGGAAACAACAAAATGATTTACTTTGCTAAGTATTTCACTTCTATAAGGCTGCTCGAACAATTAAAAATTAATAAACTTTAGCAAGTGGTGCTATGCGCTGAAATAGAAAATTTACTCATAAAAAAAAAATTGAAGCCGGAATTAAATATCAGACCACGAAATGATTAAAATACTAATGAAGAAAGGTAGGAAAAAAACCGTAAGAGATGATAACTTTATAGATATTTTTTAATATAATAGAGAAAAATTTACTTTAAACTACATTTATAATAATAAATTTCAAAATTATAAAGTCTAAATGAAATTCTATCCCTTGTTCTTCACGAAATCTGCACATCGTCTCCTAAATATGTCATTTGTTAGTGTATTAAATAGTTTCATGGCTTTATAAAAGATAGATCTCTGTGCTATTGCTGCAGTAGGTTTCCTTCACCTGAAGTCGGTTGTATTTCACCTGGCATATTCTATCTGTTCACACATATATTTCGGAGCTTTACCGTGCCTTATCTTACGTATAAAACTGAGAGTGTTAAATTCGATATTTATCCATTTAAGTGTGTTAAGCATAGCTTGTATCGGTGTATATCTGAAGCATTTGAATATAGCCCTCTGTCTTGTTCTGTATCCTTTGTAGTCTTTCCAATTGTAAATCGTTGCAGCATGTATATATTATTGTCGATCCGTATTCAAAGTGAGGTCTTATCATCTACCGCTGTCATTATAGAAAATTTTCCTAAATATGTATTCCATGTGATCCTTAAACTTCATTTTTCGGTCTATTACGAATCCCAAATATTTTATACCTTCAACTTTTTCTATAATTTCATCTTTAATTTTAAACGTTATTGCGCTATTCATATTTATTTATAGCATTTTATTCTTTTTCTCATTTAACTTTAGTTTGTTCATCTTCTACCATGTGTTAACATTGTTCATGTGTCATATTGATCCGACACTCTTCTTCTGAACAATATTCTGTGTATATGAGTTTGTCGTCTGCATATAATACAACCTTACATTTATCCAGTGTTATCGATATATTATTTATGTGTGTGATAAACGGTAGCGCACCTAATATTGAACCGTGCGGAATTCCGAAATTTTTAATTATCGTATTAGATTGTATTCTGTTTACCTTAGTGATCTGTTTTCTATTTTTCAGGTATGGTTAAACCATTCGAGCTCTACTCCTTTAATACCATACATATTCAGTTTATCAGCCAATATTTTCCTGCCATGATCTTTCCATTTTTCTCAATGTTTTTGCAACGATTTGTAACAAAATTTACAGCCGTTTCACACGCAAATTTCCTTCTAAAACCCGATTGATATTCTAAGAAAAATTTATTATCTTCCATATATTTTTCTAGCTGCCCTTTTTCTATTTTTTCGCATGTCTAGGGTTACCATGGTTTCCTTCCAGTTTTCTGAAAACTGTCCCGTTACCAATGATCCATTCACAATCTCAACTAAAATCTTCCCCATTTTATATCAATTATCAAAAATAATTTTATTACTTATTTTACAGTAATCAGGTTTGTTCTTTCATTTTTTACTATATTCTTAACGTCTAAAATTGTCACCGAGGAAAATGCGAACTCTGCAGCATTGGACAAATTCACTCGCGATCACATTCAAATTTATGTAGTATTAATAATTCTCATTTACATTAATATTCACAACAAATTATTAAAAGCATTTTGATTATTATGTCTTACAAAATGCACACATTTTCTTTTAAATATAATATGTTTTTGTTCCGTTTCTATATCAGTTGTAAGCGTATTAAATAATTGAAGTTCTTTATAGAATAATGATCTCTGCATTGCTGCTGTAGTTGCTCTCCTTAGCCTGAAATTATCCGCATTTCGTAGTTGGTATGGTTGTACATCACCGACATATTCGATTTGCTCGCGTAAGTATTCTGGAGCATTACAATGTTTAGCTACATGTATAATACTTAGAGTATTGAATTCAAGTCGCTGTTGAATATTTAGCTATTTAGGTGTATCGATCATAGCTCTTATTGACTTTAGAATAAACCGCATTGCTTTATTTTGTAACCTTTGTAGCCTTTCCAATTGTGTTTCATTGCAGTATGTATATAACAATAGACACTTTACTTCTAATTCTCCTAAAAAAAAACAACCTTTTTACCAATTTTCTTGCATATGTACTCTATATGATCCTTAAATTTAATTTCTTGATCTATTATGAATCCGGGGTACTTTATATTTTTTACCTTCTCTATAACTACATCATTAATTTTGAATATTTCTTCGCTATTCATATTTATCTCTGGCAGTTTGGTCTTTTTTTCGTTTAATTTTAACCAGGTTTTAACATTATTTATGCCGTTCATCATCTTGTCTTGGCACTCTTCGTTCGTGGACCCTTCCGTGTATATGAGTGTATCGTCCGCATATAAAACAAATTCACATTCACCCATTATATTCGGCATATCATTAATATATATAATAAATAGTAAAGCACCTAATATTGAGCCCTGTGGGACACCGAAGTTTTTAATGATTATATTCGATTTTATTCCATTAACTTTAGTTATTTGTTTTCTATCCTTTATGTATGATTCAAACCATTTGAGTTATTTGTCCTGGATGCCATACATACTTATGTAATTTCCGAATTAATATTTTTATGTCGATAGTTTCAAGCGCTCTTTTGAGTATGAATGTATTCCTTTTTGGTTTACAGAACTTAAAATAAATTTCATAATTTTCGGAATAAAAACAAAAACCAAAATATGATTTTATTGGCCCAAAAAAAGTAATTGGTAAGTGAGTACCTACCAAGATTATTATAAATACTTCAAGATCCGTAAAAAAAATAAGTCGGAAACAAAGATTCTATATAAATTTTAACAGATTTTGAATAATAGGCTGTCTTGGTCAATAATTTTTACGTTTTCCCTTTTTGTAATTTGCCCACAACCTACCTCAAATAATCATGTATTTTATTTGCTCCACGTATGGTGCGACCATACCAGTCAATAACACTGTTTGGTGCCAGAAAATATTTAAACTCAATGCTATTTTGATGAAAAAGCTCTAAATATTTTCTTAAAACTTCACGAACTTCATCAGGAGCTTGTTGTGTAGCTACAAGACAAAATAAAAATGCTTTAATATACTTTAGCTAAATTAGATGAAATACTAACCTTCCATGTTGAGAAAATATTTTTTTCTTACGAAAGTATTGGCTGCGTAAGTTAAAACCAATATAATACACTTACAAAAAAATTTATTAAAAACTTCATTTGCTTCATTTCATTCTTCAGCAAGAGAACCACAAAAACAACAACAAAATTTATTAATGTCAAATTAAATGAATGAGTGTGATATGAAAATTCGACTAATTATCCAATTAATTTATGTTCGATTTACAATATAAATTTTATTGATTTAAATAACAATTTTTTTGTTTATAAATTAAAAGATTACATCAACAATCAATACTTTTAAATATTTACGTTTTATGGTACCATTAATAAAGCACATACACACACACGAATATTCGTCAAGAAATGCTAAAGTTTTTTAAGATATATTAAGTTTAATAAAACTGTTGAATTTTCTTATAAACGTTTACTTCATTTTTAATTTTCACAAATTTATTTCTTATTAAGAACTTGTCTGCTATATAACTTTTATTTTAAATTTTTTAAAGTTTGCTTGCTTTATACAATACTTGTTATGTTATGTCTATGCTCTTCATTATCTCTGTCATATTCTGTGGCATAGAAAATTAATTATCTATGTTCTGTGGTTTGAATATTGTGTAGACTGACAGCAAATACCAAAAAAATGGCGCCTTAACACTGTCAATTAAATTTATAAGGAACCCTAGCGACTGATAGCAGTGAAAGTGTATCTAAACAATCGTAAAACAAACATTTATATTAAAAGTACGAAAGAAAAGTTTTTCGAGGGAAAAATGTACCACAGATTATTTGTGGTTTGTACCATGAAAAATGTAAACAAATTATGGCAAATATATAGAATTTTTGAATTTGTTTTAAACAGTTAATTTAAATTGCATTTTAATTAAAAATATATGATATTATAGTTATTTGACTAGGTCGTTATTTTATAAAAAATTTTTAAACTTTATTTTTTATTTTATTTCAATATTTTGCCAAATCATTGGTTGGCATCTTCAGGATAAAAAAAAGACATAGTGCTTAATAAAAAAAACTAATAATTAATAAAATATGATATGAACATCTTGGTCATAAAATTTTTTTGTTGACACTTTTATTAGTTACTATTATCCATTATCTATGATAATGAAACTGCACATTAAACATTTTGGAGTCATTTTGAAAATTCATGTTTTTAGTTTTCCATTAATAACTCGAAAACTATTCTGCGCACAGAGGATAAAAATAAGAATTGATCGTGATATATGTAGTTTATTTTTAGAAAGAATCTACGAAAATTAATAAAATACTAAAAACAAGCTTTCACAATAACTCCAATATGTTTAATTTATAGCACCTTAATTTTTGAACTGACTAATTAACTAACTATTTAAAGCGAAATCAAAAATTGTATATTTATATGCAATTTATTTGAATTTTACAATAAAAGATGGAGCACGTTGTTGCATACCTTTAATAAAAAAAATATGTGCCCTTAATTCAACTCTGAAATTAGTTTGTCAAAACAAATATAAAATTTACAAAAAGTTTGTTGATTTCTCCTTCTATGTTTTAAACACTTACAATTATTATTTAACATTTATGAGGTTTTACAATTAAGTTCAAACGTTTTTAAATTCATATTAAAGAAATAATAAGCCCTCAGAGCAACTGAACTGATAAAAGTGACAAAGGAAAAATCTGATTTATGGATACAACAGTTTTAATTTTTAATTAATTGACTATTTAAAGCGAAATCAAAAATTGTATGTATCATAACTTATTAAAATTTTGCAATAATTTCACTCTGCAATTAGTTTGACGAAACATATATAAATTTACAAAAAGTTCGTTAACTTCTCTATGTTTTAAACATTTACAATTATTATATTATGTGGTTTTACATTTAAGATCAAACGTTCGTATAATCCACTTAAAGAACAACCGTTCTGTACAAAATTAACAACTGTGGTTTACACTTGCCACCTTTTTCTCTCACATGCTCAAAATACAACCATATTTTATTTCGAAGTTTTTCGCTTCAGCCAATTACCTCCATTTTTCATTTAAATTCAAAACGGTTAGTTGCGAACAATTTTTATTTTCGGGTTTTTACGCTTCGGGCAACTGCCACCATTTTTCATTTAAGTTCAAAACAGTTAATTGCGAGCAACAAGAGAAAAATTGTTTCCTATGTTTTTTATATTTTAATTTACCTGTTAATTATGGTGAAATGTGTTTAGATTTTGTTGTCATTTGTATCTTTCTGTGGTAATAACGTTTTTATATTTTTGGTACACACTTCAATCAGCCGCTTAAACAACAAAAAGAAAAAAGCGTCATACTACGAGGAACAATAGTTTAAGATAAAAATGTAAGTAATGAAATACAAAAATTATTGATTTGTAAAAAATACTGTATTCAATCAAACTACATTTTAGTGAAAATTTATAGTTTAATTAAAATACAATACAACAATGAGTGACGTAGAGAATGTTAAAGTTGCTTTGAGAGTCCGACCTTTGGTGCCTTTTGAACAGGCACGCGGCTGCCAAATGGCTGTGGAAAAGATTGATGGTGGAAACCAGGTGGTTGTTAATAATACGGATGTATTTTCCTTTAATTTCGTATTCGATTGGAAAGATACTCAGGAGCAGGTTTATAATCTGGCTGTATCTGATATGCTGGATAAGTTATTTTGTGGCTTCAATGCTACCATCTTGGCTTATGGCCAAACTGGATCTGGAAAAACTCATACAATGGGTACAGCATTTGATGGTTCCCTAGACAAAGATGTAGGTGTTATACCGAGGGCTATGCACGACATATTCGAACGGATTAAAGAACTCTCTAATGAGTTTGATTTTTCTATCAAATGTTCCTTTATGGAGCTGTATCAGGAACAGCTATACGATTTGTTATCGGAGAAGTCAAGAGGTAATAGTGTTATAGATATGCGAGAAGATCGCAACGGTATTGTCATGGTGGGGTTGACTGAACAAGAGGTTTTCAGTGCTAAAGAAACCACCGATTGTTTGCTTAGGGGTTCAGCGGGTAGAGCTGTCGCCTCGACTGCAATGAATGAACAATCTTCAAGATCTCATGCAATTTTCACGATTACCTTGGTAGCTACAAAAAAGGATGAGTCGTAAGTTTGCATATTGTTTGAGTTGTATGCTTATAGGTAATGTTTTCTTTTATTCTTTATTTTAGTAATACAGTTACCACTTCAAAGTTCCATTTAGTAGATTTGGCCGGTTCGGAACGATCCAAAAAGACTGGTGCAACCGGTGATCGTTTTAAAGAGGGTGTAAAAATAAATCAAGGACTCTTAGCTTTGGGAAATGTGATATCTGCTTTGGGAGGTAAGTTTGATTGTTTAAAGGTTCTTTAAGGTTAATTTTTATTCATGATATATTGTTATTGTATTATTGAAAACATTCTAAGTTGAGCTTTTACAATTCAATATTGTTTCATTTAACATAAATCAGATGGGAAAGGTACTGGGTTTGTTCGTTATCGTGATTCGAAATTAACACGTCTGCTGCAGGATTCGTTGGGTGGCAATTCTGTTACTCTTATGATTGCATGTGTTTCTCCAGCCGATTATAATGTCGCTGAGACGTTGAGCACCCTTCGCTACGCTGATCGAGCTCGTAAAATAAAAAATAAACCAATTGTCAATCAAGATCCACATGCAGCAGAAATCAATCGTCTGAAAGGCATTATACAGAAGTTACGCCTAGAACTGTTAAGCAAAGGTGGTACAATGACAGTTGAATCCATTGACCCCAATATAACTGCTACTATTCACACACTTGTACCATCTGAGGAACACAATCGAAAATACAAGGAACTTCAAGAAAAGTATAGAAATTTACAGCAACAATGGCAAATGACACTTCATGACGTAACGGAACATGAAATGATGGCTCATATAGCGGATGCAACCCATGAAAATATCAAACAAAAGGCCATAGAAATGAAAAGTTTTATTGATGAATTTGCTAAGATCAAAGACATGCCGTTAGATGAAGAAAAATTAACAGACACTGTGATGCAAATTAGTAAGCTCATCGAAGGTTTAGATACAGAGCTGTGCAAAGCCGAAAGAGAAATTCGAGACCAGAAACAACGTTCTTCCTTAAGTTCATCGTTTACTGCGACTGATAGTGAAAGCAGTATGAATATGGCAGAGATGGAAGAACGTACAGAAGCATTTACCTGCAAACAAATAGAAATTAATGAACAATTGCGTCGCATAAATCGGGAATTAAATCTTAAAGAACAATTGCAACTACGTATTGCTGGTAATTTTAATAAATTTTCTACTTTTGATGACGATATTGAAGAGAAGTTTAAGGAATGTGAACAAAAAATTCAGGAACTTGAAACTGAAAAATCAGACCTTCTTGATAAATTGCGTCATGTTAAAGAGAATACCTCGGCAAAATTGGCCGAAGAAAGACGCAAGCGATTGCAAATTCTAGAGCAAGAAATTTCAGAAATGAAACGTAAAAATGTTCAACAAGCCAAACTGCTTAAGATACGAGAAAAAGAAACGCAAAAAATTAATAATCTGAGCATTGAAATACAGGAAATGAAGGAGTCCAAGGTGAAGCTTATACGAGCAATGCGTTCTGAGGCAGAGAAGTTTAGACAATTTAAATTGTCGCGTGAAAAGGAGTTAATGCAATTGAAGAGTAAAGATCGTAAAATGCAAAATGAAATGGCACGCAAAGAGGCCTTACACAATAAACAGCGTAATGTACTAAAGCGGAAATGTGAAGAAGCTATGGCTATTAATAAACGGTAAGTTTTATTATGAACTTTTATTATTGAAGAACTTGTAAATAATGTACTTGTGATGTTATTTTAAACCACTTTTTTGCCTTCCTGATACTATTTTTTTATTAGACTGAAGGATGCCCTTGAGAGGCAAAAAGTAGCTCAAGCACAAAGACAAAAGGTGCAATCCGCTATTGGCGCTACGACTGCCTCAATGAAAATTGACCAAGTTATTGCCTGTGTCGAACGCGAGCTAGAGGTAATTATATCACTGACTGATGCTGAACGTACACTTGAACAATTATTAGATGATCGTGGAATAGTTACCAGTCGACTTTTGGAGTTGCAACAGCAACATCCCCTACCCAATCCACAATCTCCAATTGGTCTGGAAATTGCCAATTTGCAGGAAGAAATCGAAATGCGTAACGCTCAAATTTCCGACTTGCAGCAGAAAGTTTATGCTAACGAAATCGATACGCTAATTAAATCCTTTGCTGATAATGTTCACAGCTTACCTGAGGCTCGGGCTGTATTTAAGCATCTGTTAAAAGTGTTGGTCAACACAAGACGAGAATCATCACAAACCTGTGACGAGTTGCGTTCACAAATCCACAGCTATGAAGAAAAGTCTAATGAGACAGACAAGTTGATAAAAAAAATGAAGTTTGAATACGAACAGACCATAGCCGAGTACGAAGAAAAGATATCGGTGGCTTTGACGCCAGAGCAAGAACATAGTCTAAAGTTACAAGAGGAACAAGAAAGAAAAATTGAATCTCTTATGATTGAACTCGAAAACTGTAAAAGGTTAAACGAACATGTAGCCAATAAAAAGAAGAGCAAAACATCTACTAAGGTATGTTTATAGGGAAATGATATCCAAGTATATAATTTAAAATTTTGTATACATGGCTTTAACTATCGTGTAAAAGTTTCATATTTATTGTTATATATATGCTATTTCGTTTCTGTGATTTTTTTCATTGACATTGTTGTCTAGCTTTTATCGGCTTTAACAAAGTTTTCCGATATAATACGATGAATAGAAGTGAGTATTGAAAAAATAATTTTTTCTTGTAGTCGAATTCTCTTATATTTTTTTATTTTAAAAAATTCAAGCCATTTGCGCAATATTTTTTTTTTCAATTTGAATTGTGTATTATTTGATCATATCATTCCATTATTATCAGCATTTTAAAAATATATAAATACAACTGACAATAGAACGCAACTAGTACGGAAAGAATACTGAAGATGGCAAACGGCCAAAACCGGTTTGTTCACAAACCAAATTTGACGAGGGTCGACGGAAAACTATACCCAAACAAAAGTAATTTTAAAAATATTTATTCTATAGGGCCAGAGTAATCCTAGGATATTTTTTATCCGCTCTTGTATCAGTCTCGATCTAAAATTAAATGAAACGGCAACAGGACAAGTTTTCTTTTAAAAGTTGATTATAGTATTTATTTAAGATTTTTGCTTTTGCCAAGAATTATACTTTTTATTTAGTTGAGTTACGTTTTAATCACAAAAATACTTCAAAATATATAAAGTGGCCGTTAATAAATTACAACAAAAATCATCAAATGGGGGATTTTCAAGTAAATTGGGATAACAAATTCTATTTCAAGATTACAACTTGATTTAATTCTAATGCTTTATTTTTTTGTATATATTATTATATTATATTTGCAATTCAGCAAAAGTTTTGCTTGACACATACCTGCCTAATGGATATTTAAATATCAAAAAAAAAAAAACTTGTGAATAGAATACCGCGTATTTAGTTAGCCCAGAAAAAGAAAAATTTTTGCCTTTATTTTCCACAAATTTCAATTTTTCCTATGCCGAAAAATGCTCAGAAAAAAGAAAATGGAAAATGCCAAAAACCTCCCCTCTAGGTTATCTATGTTATCTATCTCCCCTATAATATAAAAAGTTAAAAATGGTTTGTAAATGGGTAATTAAATACCCAACAATCTTTAATGAGTGTTTTTGATTTATTTGGAACGATGAAGGGTGGATAGTTTTATGATTAAATGATCGATGCGACCATACCTAAGCCCCATTTTTGCCCTGGAAGTCCATTTTTCCAAGATTTTGATGATTTGATTTCATTATTACTTTCACTCGGAGAATTACGACATTTGGGGATTTTTTACCATATGCAACAAGTACAATATAGCTTCCATGCGTTTGCCATAACTACATCGAAAACATTTATTAATAATGGGAAATATTTTCTACTTCGCAAGTACATGCGATAATTGTTCATAGCGTTATTGATAAGATGCACACCTTCCATGTGAAGATTATATTGATTGACTAAATGGAGCTGTTCTATTGAAACCATTTTTGGTATCATTGGAAGTGTATGTCTCTGAAAATTCGATAATAATGTAGTAATCAAAAATATAAAATAAAAAATAAATTAAACGATTGATTACATAAAGTAATAGTACCGAATTATCATTCTAACGATCTACAGCAATAGGCTTTTTTATATCAAAACAAAAGTCTGACGTCCACGAGTCTGCTTACGCATTACCCAAAGCCAAAACCCTTTCATTTTTTTAAGCGCCTTATCAGTTTATGGTTACTTTGTGAAATGGGACCGTACGCTTGATATTAACACCCTTTCTTCTAACTGTAAATGTAAGTAATGATATAAATACAAACTTGCAAACAAAGCTTGATGGCTTTCCCTTCATAAATATTTTGTATGAATGCCGGCTATAGTACGCAATTATTTGCTCTTCAATGGAAGTAATGTGGGAAACTACTCCAAATTGAAGAATATTTTTGTTTATCAAATTATTCACTTTAGAAAATTTGAAAGTTTGAAAGAAATTTATCGATTTATTTGTGGCAAGGTAACGTTCTAATTTCAATATTTATTGTTACAAATGATGAGCAATTGTTTCGATTATGTAAGGAGCTACATGTTTTTTCACTCCAAAAAAACTAATATGGGTTACCACGTATATGTTTAAAAATTTTATCAAGTATAAAATAGTCCAATTTTTGGCGATTTATTGAGGCAAGAAATTCCATTTGGGATTAGACTTGAAAATTTTAAAAACCTTTAGTTAAAGGTTTAGTAGCGAGCAAACAAAGAAATTAGTCAGTGGTAATAACACTTACTTTAATCAGCAAAGCGAAAGTCACCACGATTGATATTTTTATGTCTTGAAACTTTTCATCCTTTTAACGTTTTTGTAATGTTTTTTTTATGTTTTTATAATATACGTGTGAAAACTATTGTCAACAAAACAAGCATTAAATAATTTGTTTAAATTTTTAATTTAAAAGGTTACTACAAATATTATATACCACGAACCAATCGAAGACGATTTTACCGAAATTACTGATACTGAAGGGGAGGAAGACAGTTATAACAACGATCCTGATTGGGAAAAAACACCACTAATACGCCCGTATCGAAATGTGAGTATTTATTAAAAAGAATTGCTAAAACTAATGTAAAATGCTTGTTGCCATTACGTATATTTATTAAATAAAAGATTCATCTCGATTTAAGCGAAAGCGGTCTCAAAGATCACAGCAATCTATCTCCGAGTTCGAAAACTGCGAAAATATTAATGAGCCCGGAATGCAATCGATCTCCCTTGACACCACTTATACTGGATCATCTAGACCAACTTCAAATTCATTTGAAAAGAGCAAGCACCATCGGAAGTCCAAGGGCTGCAAATGTCGTGGTGACTGCGGAAAAAAACGTTGCGGATGTAATTCGATCAATCAGAAATGTACGGTAAATTGTCAATGCACCGATCTGTGTAAAAATCGTCAAAAGTCAATGTATTCGTCCGTGACTTCGGATCAAGAAAAAGTAGAATATATTGAAAAAGAATCAGATGTCACCACTGAAAATCACTCTCAATCTCCTAAAAATCTAAAAATTAAAGAAAGCGTAAAAGAAAATATCTCAACAACAAGCTCCTCAATATATCTTACACCCAGAGCAGTGAGGTAAGTTTAAACGGTTTATGGCTTTATTAGGGAAAATAGCCAATGCAACCAAAGTTTATTTTTAGGAACATTTTTAAAATTAATAATGAAATTGTAATTTTGCTTTAAAATGAATCCACACCTCGACAAGCATCCGAAGTGCGTGTTGGTGGGTCATAAATATTTGAATTGCCTGCAATGCCATTCCACACTTCTGTAGTAGCTTTGGTTTTACCAAAAGCCGTACGCCACGAGCTACATTTGTGTTAGCTTCCAGTTGCTGAATCAAAATTTCAAATTGCTGCTTTGTGGTGATTTTATCCAACGTAAAGACTACAAAACTGCAAATACATACAGTGCGTTCACTTTTAAAGTCGGACAAATCATTGATAGATTTTTATCATTTATTTTTGAAAAATTTTGGAATAATTAAGTAATTAACCATTAACTTCACAAAACGGTACTTTAAAACTAATTTCAAACAACTGTAAAATTGTAGTCACACTGCCAGAACGTAATAGGATTTATATCAGTACCAAGCCATGTCGCCATAACCTGATGGTGGTCTTACCATTGGGTGCAGGAAAAACCGTCCACTCACGTACTAAGAGGCATACACACTAGCTACATGTACTCCTTAGTTGCAATTTTCGAGTGCACGGTAGCAGGGCCGAGCTCCACTCCTTGTATAAGTGTTGGAGACTGTCCAACTTCTAGTCCTATTGCAAGCGCAACTAGGACAGAATAGGATTCCCCTGGTACCAGTGTGTGTTTATAAGCACAAAATGACTCATTCATTTCTGGTCCAACTAAAACACACATGTGGAAACAATAAAAAGAGGTTTTATAAAAACTAACTGAATGACCAAAAGGCTCGAAAGAAATGATAAAATTAGAAAGGACCGCTTGCATTTGCACGATTATTCTTAAAGGCTGGAGTACCTCGTTTTTGTTTGGTTTCCTTTACTAATATGCAGAATAACTATTTTAGAAAATTATTTTCCAAAAGTTTTAGTATTGCTTATTTTTAAGCTGCTAAACATTTCTGTAATTAGTTGCCCGACGTTCGATGTGAGTCACTGTATATAATATATGAATAATTTATAAAAAAGTAAAATTATTCCATTTTAATGTCACTTATTTTCTCTTTTAAAACTTTGCACAGCAATCTGCAAATAACGGTTGCCGAAAAATTCCCTATTTTGCAACTAAAATTGATAACCATCATTAAGAAGTTGCCATTCGTAACGTAACGTAATTTTGGCAATTGACAGGCAACTCCTCTAAACTTTGATTGCTTTCCATAATAATGTTGATTATTTGTTTATATGTATTTTGTAACTTGTTAATATTGTTTTATTTTAGGTTATCCAACATAAATTTTGATACTACTGCAGCAAAAACGAAGTTTTTTGATAACTAATTTTAATCGCACATATCATGTCATCTGTGTGTGTATAGGTGTATAGTGGTCTCCTTATATATCTGTGACCCTTTGTTATATATTCATTTGTTAAAGCTATGTATGCCGTAATATTTTATTAGGTGAGTGCAGTTCGATTGATATCTAATCATTTTTTAAATATCAAATGTCTTTATGATCTCTGATGGCAAAATTCATTTAAAAAAAAATATGCATTTTAATGCAAAAAATAACTGTGCTCTCACCTGATGAACTATTTTGCAATTGTTAAAATATAATTTGTTTGTTTTTTTTATTTTTAAACGAATTTTAATTGTTATTACTTGTATATTTAATAATTAAATGTTACATTCAATTTTTTTTTATTTTTAACAAATTATTTTAAACAACACTTCTTTTTACATGAAAATAAAATAAGTCTCAAGAATGAATGGTAAATATTTGCTTAATTGCTTAATTTACCACTATTAAGAACCGCTGATTGTTGTGTCATCATTTATTTAATGTCATTCACATAAACACATATTTATATTACAATTATTTTTTATTTTAGTAAAATATATTTTTATGTGTTTTATTCGAAGTTAAGAAAAACTAATTATTTTGTTAACAAATGATTTGTAATTTAATACAAATTTTGTTTTAAAAAGTTGATTTAAATAAATTGTTTCTTTGTTGAATTTTCCAGTTCCGATATTCTCGCATATCTATAACACTATTACCTCTTGACTTCTCCGATAACAAATCGTATAGCTGTTCCTGATACAGCTTCATAAAGGAACATCAAACTCATTAGAGAGTTCTTTAATACGTTCGAATATGTCGTGCATAGCCCTCGGTATAACACCTACATCTTCGTCTAGTGAACCATCAAATGCTGTACCTATTGTATGAGTTTTTCCAGAGCCAGTTTGGCCATAAGCCAAGATGGTAGCATTGAAGACACAAAATAACTTATCCAGCATATCAGATACAGTCCGATTATTATAAACCTGCTCCTGAGTATCTTTCCAATCGAATACGAAATTAAAAGAAAATACATCCGTATTATTAACAACCACCTGGTTTCCACCATCAACCTTTTCCACAGCCATTTGGCAGCCGGACTCTCAAAGCAACTTTAACATTCTCTACGCCACTCATTGTTTTCTTGTTTTTGAATTAAACTTTATAAATTTTCACTTAAATGTAGTTGGATTGAATACATTATTTTTTACAAATCAATAATTTTTATATCTCATTACTTACATTTTTATCTTAAACTTCTTCGTAGTATGGCGCTTTTTTCTTTTTGTTGTTTAAGTGGCTGAATAAAGTCTGTACAAAAAATATAAAAGCGTTATAACCACAGAAAGATACAAATGACAACAAAATCTAAACACATATTCACTATAATTAACAGGTAAATTAAAGTAAAAAAAAAACATACGAAGCAATTTTTTTCTTGTTGCTCGCAATTAACTGTTGAATTTAAATGAAAAGTGGTGGTAGTTGCCCGAGGCGTAAAAACTACTATTTCTATAATTTGAACTTAAAAGTAAAACCACATATAAAATAATTATTGTAAATGTTTAAAACCAGTGGTTAAAAATGATTGACTATTTTCAATGCATATGCAATTGCATTGAGCAGAAAGAAACAAATAAAAAGAAAAAACTCTTGCTTCAGCTGGCTATGCTTTTTTCTGCAGCAAAGCAGTTATTTTGAAACCGTTTGCTGTTGCTTCAGCAATCAGTTGTTCTTGGTTTTTACTTTTGATTAACTCTTTACTATGAAGTTGCGGCTGACTGTGATTGCTGTTACTTGCTGTAACTCACTTTTTCCCTTTCATTACATTGTTTCATCCCTATTATATTGGAAATGTATTTATGTATCAAAGGACTTCACTTGTTGATTAAAAAACCATTCAACAACAACAAAGATACAAAAATCTTGTCTTTTATTAGCAATTGACCAAACTTGTCTACACACTCTCTTTTGTTGTTCATTTTAAAACAACTGAATAAATGTTGACTCATAAAAATGATCTTTTTTAAACTGGGATTGATTTAATTAATCAAACTTGTTCAAACTTTTATATACGTTGTTCATTTTAAGGCAATCGAACCACTTGCAGTTTAAACACTGCCTTATTTTTATCATAGGTAGAATCATACTTCTCAACTCGTGTACTTGCCTTTTCCACTTAACACACACAATTTTGAATAACATTGAAGTACAAAAAGCAAGAAATCATTGTGTATGAATTTGTTCATACCTTTTTTTTTGTTTAGAGTTGTTTTTGATGTACATCATCATACAAAAACAGAACAATAAATAAAAAACGGTACAATTATTTTAAGTAAGAACTCAATATTTTCCCTTTTTTTCAACTGTGAGAAGAGAAAAAAATTCGGCGGGGAAAAAAAGTAGGTATCACAAATGAAAAAAAAGGGAGAGAACATTGCTATTTTTCAAGTTTTTTTCACCTGCTATATAGAAGGGAGTTTGCACAAAAATGTAAGTAATGTTTGGTTTTTTAATTTTTTTTTTAGTTTTATAATTTTTGTATTTAGGTCAAAAAACACAAATAAACAGCAAATGCAGCATTTGCTTACCATAATGGAAGCAAACGCAGATATAGCATGCGGGTTTTTTAAAGGCAACAAAGAGGCACTTCAAAAATTTTTGGAAGAAAAGCATTTTTTTATATTTTTCTTTTTATAGTTTAATTTATTTAATTAAATTAAAAACAAAATTCTCTGATGAACGTTTGTAAATAAATAAAAAATCTAAGTTACAAACAAAAAAAGGAAAAATAAATGCAAATAAACAAAACAGTTGGTTATAAAACTCAATGATGCCACTTTTTAATGTTTTTTGTTCCCGCGGAATTTGTGATTGGAGGAATTTTTTCTCGAGAAAATTATTTTCCGTGAGAAAGAAATTCCTAGGGAATATTCGTGATTGGGCTGATAATTTAATTCAATGATTCTTTAAAATGAACAAAATATTTTGTGCTGAATAAAATCACGAAAAATCGTGATTTTGAAGTTCTCTGTTAAGCATTAATTGTTGTTGTTTTTATTACGCCATTAAATGGTGTTTTTTTATAAAAAGTAACAGCAAATGTTAAAAAATAATGATTTCCTGATTGCTTTGCTGCAAAAAGAAACATAGTCAGCTGAAGTAAATGCGTTTCTTTCTCTTTGTTTGCATTTGCTGTTGCTTCGTTTATAATGAAATGCTTTGTAAATAAGAAGAAAAATATGTAAGCATTTCAAAGATTTTAGTGCTTTTGCAATTTTTAAGCAATCAATTTTGTAGTGTAGTGAGCTATGTACATGTCAGTTAGTGCGGTTTTACACACATCAACTTTTGTTGCTCATTGCCACAAACCAACTTAGCCTGTGTCATTGCTTCTCTTAAAAAATTAATAGTTTATGTGGAACTTGTATGAAATAAAACCATAAATAAAATAAAACGTCAAAAAGTACGAATTTTGAGACAAAGCACAACACGAAAATTGTTTACACAAATTGCTGTGTGTAAACATTACGTCAACTTTATGAGAAGCAATGAGCAACAAAAGTTGATGCGTGTAAAACCGCACTTTCTTTCTAATGAAAAAACAACAGTTGAGCAACAAAAGTTGCAGTGTGTAAAACCGCACTTATATTACTGCTTTTGCCTTCACTTTTGTATGTAACGTTTTTGAGTTAGTCAACTCGAGTAGGCGGTTTATTAATATTCAATACTGAAAATATTAATCAAGCAACAGCAATTGTTATTTCATTGATTGAATAAACTTTTTATACAATATTGGTATTGTGGTTTTGGGGGAGGATATAACAAATTTAAACCCTGTTTAAAACATAGAGGAGAAATTAACAAACTTTTTGTAAATTTTATATTTCGGCGTTAAATTAAGGGCACTTTTTTTACATGTATGCATTTTTTTATCTTTAAACTAGCTGTACGACCCGGCTTCGCTCGGAAACTATTTGCTAATGATTAATATATCATATGGAGTTAGAAAAAAATTATCAGTACAAAGAAGAAACGACACAAATTTTTTTCAATTTATTGTTTAAATAGTTCTAAAGGTAATTCCTTAAAAAATAAACAAACAAAACAGGTAAGAATATAGTTTATTTTAAAGCTTGATAGTAAACAATATTTTTTGTTGTTCTGTTGGGAGAGAAAATAAACAGTGCTCACGGTGTCCCAGCTTTTGAGCATGCAACATACAATTGCTTGTGGGACACCCACACACTTTTAGCGACTGTCTTTGGGATTTATTAATCGTCATTGCGAATGCAAGGCGAACGGGAAACTGGAGACGTTTAAACTTAAATGGTAAATCACTTGGTATGATAGGTATTCGTGGAGTAAGCAGCTCTTCACCTACAATTATTGTTGCTTAGTTTTTGCCATCAGCGTTTTAATAACCAATCTAGTACCATCGCATAGTATTCGCAGATTCAGGTTACGTAACATGACTATTACCGCTCCAACGTTAAGCTGGAAGTTAAGGCGATGTCAGATAAAACTTTGTTGCTTTGCGTGACATTTGAAACTTTAAAGCAAAAGCGTAAATCAAGTGGTGTACTTATGTCACAATAAACTTTGACAACACTCATGAATTTTTTGTTTACGCCCACACACAAATACACAAACACAAATAATAAAAGCCAGGTGTTTGTCAAAGCGCGCAAAAAGTTGAATGTTGGTTAACTTTTCGCTTTGCGCTGCGTCAAAAGTGCTTTATGTGGCAACTTTCATACATTTACGTACATTTTAACTCAAATGTCAAAGCGAAACTCTGACGCAACGCAAAGCAAAAGTTTTATCTGACACGGCCTTTATGTGGTGGCATTCCCGGTAAGTTTAATGAACTCAGGAACTCTACGGGGTAGTTAACAATATTTTCGGGATCGGTAATGGAACCAATCGAATTATACGAATACCGTTCGCCATTAATTAAGCTTTGGATTTTTGAATTTATTCAATCAACCAGCCAAAATGGCTCTTTCACTTAAAAAAAGTTAATCGCTATAATTTTGAGCAATGTATGTGAACAGTTTTGCAATTAGTTCGTCTTTAGACGTTGTGAATTGGCAAGGGCCCATTGGAAAGGAAATCTGGCCTGTTGTAGATTCAGTCGGTTTTTTCCACTGCCAATATCTAACAACATATAAGAATAGAGAGGTAAACCTAGACGTAGACAATCATTAAAATTTTAAGAAATGTTGACTGCTAACAAAATCGTTCGAAGTTTAGCTTTTATTTTTTACTTTAGCAATAAAATTTTAGAACAAAAGAATTTTGATATTGGATTTTTCAACATATATGCGATATACATATGTATGTATCGTTAAAATTGCATCGAGTAGAAAATTATTTTTTAACTTCAAAGTGAAGTGTAATTGTCGGTGACAATATTTTTAAGCCCATACTATCCAATATATTAAGGTTTGTCTTCTTTTTTAAAAACTATTAATTTTAAAATTATGTGAATCAAATCGCACGAAAAATTTTAAAGCACGGATAATGTGCATACATACATATGTACATATGTATGTACAATATATATTCAAATTTTCACTTTTAGTATTACTTAACACGTCTAAATTAAATCACTGAGCACTGTTTAGGAACTTTATAAAGTTTAAACGTAGGCTAAGTAAAAAAATTGAGAAGTGAAGGCGATTTATTTATGTTTTCACTAACATGATTTAATACAAAGTATATTGAAAAGTGAAAATAAAAACATGTATAAAAAAATTAATACTTTTTCTTAAAACCTCATGTAATGTGGTTAAAACTTTAGTTCTTCGAGTTGCTCTATAAATTTTCTCATGCAAAGAAAAATTACTTTGAAATGATGTCTAGTTATTGAAAACGTATCATGTTCGTTGGGATCTCCTGGCAAATTCTGTAATGTAAACAAAGCTTGCTGATGCTTATTAAAACGTATGTATGTATATGTACATATGTATGTAAGTCAATTTTTTATATATGTAATTATATTTTTTTTTTGGTATAAATTTATACACTTTAAGAAAAAAAATTTTAAAAATGAAACTTAAAATGCATATTTTACTAAATTGAAAACAAATTCACCAAAGAATTTGAACTTTATTGAAAAACATGCAATCTATTTACATACATATGTATGTACATGTGATTTTATTGCGAATTTTAATTGAAGTAAGATTTTTTCTGGCAGCTATGTATAGTAATGAATTAAACAAATTTTCAAACAAAAAAATACATACTTAACTGTTGACATGTTAGAACAATGTTTGGTTTCGCCGAAGTTGAAGATGTTGCCTCTTTTTATTAAGTCTTTTATTTTGTTTTCTTTTAGTTTTGTGTTTTTTTTTATTTGATCTACGGGTTTTGTTAGCGTATGCTAAGAATGTATAGGTGTGTTTGCATGTATACAAACTCATTAGCATACAAACAACCATAAGCTTCATCAAACCAGTTCGAACGAACATGTCGAGTCGTGAATAACTTATTTGTGTTTACAACAACAACAGAAGAAAATTAATAAATGAATTTTTTGTTTTCCGGAAAATTTTATAATTTTTTTTGTCATGCAAACCATCTCCTGAAAATTTCGAATCGAAACAAAAATCAGCCAAATCGCTCCAGCCGTTCTCACGCCAACTCATTATATACGTGGACCATTTCATTTTTATATATATAAGATGTGTTTAACAACGTGCTCTACGTTTTATTGCAAATTTTAAATAAATTAATTTGTATCATACACACAATTTTTGATTTCGCTATAATAGTTAATTAATTAAAAAATAAAACGGTTGTATACCATAAATCAGATTATCACATAAAACATATTGGAGTTATCATGAAAGCTTGTTTTTAGTTTTATATTAATTTTCGTACAGTCTTTTCAAAAACAATCTATATCACGATCAATTCTACATTTTTCCTTTGTGCGCAGAATTGTTTTCGAGTTATTAGTGGAAAACTAAAAACATGATTTTTCAAAATAACTCCAAAATGTTTAATATATAGTAACTAATGAAAGTGACAACAAAAACATTCTATGACCTACAAGATATTCATATCTTATTTTTTTAATTAAAATGCAATTTAAATTATCTATTTAAAATCCAATTCAAAAATTGCATATATTTGCCATAATTTGTTTACATTTTTCATCGTGCAATCGTTGTTACTGTTCATTTTTCCTCGAAAAACTTTTCTTTCCTGAATTCAATATAATAGTTTACTGTTTGTTTTACGTTTGTATACTTTGACTGCTATCAGCCGCTAGGGTTCCATATAAATTTAATTGACGGTTTAAAGGCACCATTTTTTGGTATTTGCTGTCAGTCTCCACAATATTTAAACCACAGAATATGACAGAGATAATGAAGAGCACAAACGCGCTACGACGCGCTTTATATACTTTGTCTTTTTCGCATAAGTTTAAATCGCGAGTTTGGTTTTGATTATGTGTTTCTAGCGCAAAAAGGAATTAAACGTTTTTTACGCGAACAAAAATACCAATAAAACAATGAGTGACGTAGAGAATGTTAAAGTAACTAGGCTTGCAAGGCTTGTCATATTATGGCAAAAGTATAGAATTTTTGAATTGGATTTTAAATTGATAATTTAAATTTATTTTAATTAAAGAAATATGATATCTTGTAGGACACAGAATTTTTTCGTTGTTACTTTAATTAGTAACTATTTAAAGAAGCTACCCATTAAACCTTTAGGAGTTATTTTAAAAAATTCAAGTTTTTAATTTTCCATTAATAACTCGAAAACTATTCCGCCAATAGCAGAGAAAAATAAGAATTGTTCGCAATATAGTTTATTTTTGGAAAGACTCTACGAAAATGAATAGAAAACTTAGAATATGCTTTCACACTAATTTCAATATGTTTAATGCGTAGCACCTTTATATTGGAACTGATAAAAGTCACAAAGGAAAAATCTGATTTATGGTATACAACAGTTTTAATTTTTAATTAATTGACTATTTAAAGCGAAATCAAAAATTGTGTGTATGTATCATAACTTATTTAAATTTTGCAATAATTTCACTCTGAAATTAGTTTGTCAAAACAAATATAAAATTTACAAAAAGTTCGTTAACTGCTCTATGTTTGAAACATTTACAAATATTATTTTATGTGGTTTTACATTTAAGATTAAACGTTCGTTTATTCCAATTAAAGATCAACTGTTCTGTGAAAAATAAACAACTGTGGTTTGCACTTGCCACCTTTTTCTCTGATGTGCTCAAAATACAACCATTTTTTATTTCGAAGTTTTTCGCTTCAGCCAATTACCTCCATTTTTCATTTAAATTCAAAACGGTTAGTTGCGAACAATTTTTATTTTCGGGTTTTTACGCTTCGGACAACTGCCATTTTTCATTTAAGTTCAAAACAGTTAATTGCGAGCAACAAGAGAAAAATTGTTTCCTATGTTTTTTATATTTTAATTTACCTGTTAATTATAGTGAATATGTGTTTAGATTTTGTTGTCATTTGTATCTTTCTGTGGTAATAACGTTTTTCTATTTTTTGTACACACTTCATTCGGACGCTTAAACAACAAAAAGAAAAAAGCGCCATACTACGAAGAACAATAGTTTAAGATATAAATGTAAGTAATGAAATACAAAAATTATTGATTTGTAAAAAAATGTATTCAATCAAATTACATTTTAGTGAAAATTTATAAAGTTTAATTAAAATACAATAAAACAATGAGTGACGCAGAGAATGTTAAAGTTGCTTTGAGAGTCCGACCTTTGGTGCCTTTTGAACAGGCACGCGGCTGCCAAATGGCTGTGGAAAAGATTGAAGATGGAAACCAGGTGATTGTTAATAATACGGATGTATTTTCCTTTAATTTCGTATTCGATTGGAAAGATACTCAGGAGCAGGTTTATAATCTGGCTGTAGCTGATATGCTGGATAAGTTATTTTGTGGCTTCAATGCTACCATCTTGGCTTATGGCCAAACTGGATCCGGAAAAACTCATACAATGGGTACAGCATTTGATGGTTCACTAGACAAAGATGTAGGTGTTATACCGAGGGCTATGCACGACGTGTTCGAACGGATTAAAGAACTCTCTAATGAGTTTGATTTCTCTATCAAATGTTCCTTTATGGAGCTGTATCAGGAACAGCTATACGATTTGTTATCGGAGAAGTCAAGAGGTGATAGTGTTGTAGATATGCGAGAAGATCGCAACGGTATTGTCATGGTGGGGTTGACTGAACAAGAAGTTTTCAGTGCTAAAGAAACCACCGATTGTTTGCTTAGGGGTTCAGCTGGTAGAGCTGTCGCCTCGACTGCAATGAATGAACAATCTTCAAGATCTCATGCAATTTTCACGGTTACCTTGGTAGCTACAAAAAAGGATGAGTCGTAAGTTTGCATATTGTTTGAGTTGTATGCTTATAGATAATGTTTTCTTTTATGTTATATTTTAGTCATGCAGTTACCACTTCAAAGTTCCATTTAGTAGATTTGGCCGGTTCGGAACGATCCAAAAAGACTGGTGCAACCGGTGATCGTTTTAAAGAGGGTGTAAAAATAAATCAAGGACTCTTAGCTTTGGGAAATGTGATATCTGCTTTGGGAGGTAAGTTTGATTGTTTAAAGGTTCTTTAAGGTTAATTTTTATTCATGATGTATTGTTATTGTATTATTGAATACATTCTAAGTTGAGCTTTTACAATTCAATATTGTTTCATTTAATATAAATCAGATGGAAAAGGTACTGGGTTTGTTCGTTATCGTGATTCGAAATTAACACGTCTGCTGCAGGATTCGTTGGGTGGCAATTCTGTTACTCTTATGATTGCATGTGTTTCTCCAGCCGATTATAATGTCGCTGAGACGTTGAGCACCCTTCGCTACGCTGATCGAGCTCGTAAAATAAAAAATAAACCAATTGTCAATCAAGATCCACATGCAGCAGAAATCAATCGTCTGAAAGGCATTATACAGAAGTTACGCCTAGAACTGTTAAGCAAAGGTGGTACAATGACAGTTGAATCCATTGACCCCAATATAACTGCTACTATTCACACACTTGTACCATCTGAGGAACACAATCGAAAATACAAGGAACTTCAAGAAAAGTATAGAAATTTACAGCAACAATGGCAAATGACACTTCATGACGTAACGGAACATGAAATGATGGCTCATATAGCGGATGCAACCCATGAAAATATCAAACAAAAGGCCATAGAAATGAAAAGTTTTATTGATGAATTTGCTAAGATCAAAGACATGCCGTTAGATGAAGAAAAATTAACAGACACGGTGATGCAAATTAGTAAGCTCATCGAAGGTTTAGATACAGAGCTGTGCAAAGCCGAAAGAGAAATTCGAGACCAGAAACAACATTCTTCCTTAAGTTCATCGTTTACTGCGACTGATGGTGAAAGCAGTATGAATATGGCAGAGATGGAAGAACGCACAGAAGCATTTACCTGCAAACAAATAGAAATTAATGAACAATTGCGTCGCATAAATCGGGAATTAAATCTTAAAGAACAATTGCAACTACGTATTGCTGGTAATTTTAATAAATTTTCTACTTTTGATGACGATATTGAAGAGAAGTTTAAGGAATGTGAACAAAAAATTAAAGAACTTGAAACTGAAAAATCAGACCTTCTTGACAAATTGCGTCATGTTAAAGAGAATACCTCGGCAAAATTGGCCGAAGAAAGACGCAAGCGATTGCAAATTCTAGAGCAAGAAATTTTAGAAATGAAACGTAAAAATGTTCAACAAGCCAAACTGCTTAAGATACGAGAAAAAGAAACGCAAAAAATTAAAAATCTGAGCATTGAAATACAGGAAATGAAGGAGTCCAAGGTGAAGCTTATACGAGCAATGCGTTCTGAGGCAGAGAAGTTTAGACAATTTAAATTGTCGCGTGAAAAGGAGTTAATGCAATTGAAGAGTAAAGATCGTAAAATGCAAAATGAAATGGCACGCAAAGAGGCCTTACACAATAAACAGCGTAATGTACTAAAGCGGAAATGTGAAGAAGCTATGGCTATTAATAAACGGTAAGTTTTATTATGAACTTTTATTATTGAAGAACTTGTAAATAATGTACTTGTGATGTTATTTTAAACCACTTTTTTGCCTTCCTGATACTATTTTTTTATTAGACTGAAGGATGCCCTTGAGAGGCAAAAAGTAGCTCAAGCACAAAGACAAAAGGTGCAATCCGCTATTGGCGCTACGACTGCCTCAATGAAAATTGACCAAGTTATTGCCTGTGTCGAACGCGAGCTAGAGGTAATTATATCACTGACTGATGCTGAACGTACACTTGAACAATTATTAGATGATCGTGGAATAGTTACCAGTCGACTTTTGGAGTTGCAACAGCAACATCCCCTACCCAATCCACAATCTCCAATTGGTCTGGAAATTGCCAATTTGCAGGAAGAAATCGAAATGCGTAACGCTCAAATTTCCGACTTGCAGCAGAAAGTTTATGCTAACGAAATCGATACGCTAATTAAATCCCTTGCCGATAATGTTCACAGCTTACCTGAGGCTCGGGCTGTATTTAAGCATCTGTTAAAAGTGTTGGTCAACACAAGACGAGAATCATCACAAACCTGTGACGAGTTGCGTTCACAAATCCACAGCTATGAAGAAAAGTCTAATGAGACAGACAAGTTGATAAAAAAAATGAAGTTTGAATACGAACAGACCATAGCCGAGTACGAAGAAAAGATATCGGTGGCTTTGACGCCAGAGCAAGAACATCGTCTAAAGTTACAAGAGGAACAAGAAAGAAAAATTGAATCTCTTATGATTGAACTCGAAAACTGTAAAAGGTTAAACGAACATGTAGCCAATAAAAAGAAGAGCAAAACATCTACTAAGGTATGTTTATAGGGAAATGATATCCAAGTATATAATTTAAAATTTTGTATACATGGCTTTAACTATCGTGTAAAAGTTTCATATTGATTGTTATATATATATGCTATTTCGTTTCTGTGATTTTTTTCATTGACATTGTTGTCTAGCTTTTATCGGCTTTAACAAAGTTTTCCGATATAATACGATGAATAGAAGTGAGTATTGAAAAAATAATTTTTTCTTGTAGTCGAATTCTCTTATATTTTTTTATTTTAAAAAATTCAAGCCATTTGCGCAATATTTTTTTTTTTTCAATTTGAATTGTGTATTATTTGATCATATCATTCCATTATTATCAGCATTTTCAAAATATATAAATACAACTGACAATAGAACGCAACTAGTACGGAAAGAACACTGAAGATGGCAAACGGCCAAAACCGGTTTGTTCACAAACCAAATTTGACGAGGGTCGACGGAAAACTATACCCAAACAAAAGTAATTTTAAAAATATTTATTCTATAGGGCCAGAGAGAGTAATCCTAGGATATTTTTTATCCGCTCTTGTATCAGTCTCGATCTAAAATTAAATGAAACGGCAACAGGACAAGTTTTCTTTTAAAAGTTGATTATAGTATTTATTTAAGATTTTTGCTTTTGCCAAGAATTATACTTTTTATTTAGTTGAGTTACGTTTTAATCACAAAAATACTTCAAAATATATAAAGTGGCCGTTAATAAATTACAACAAAAATCATCAAATGAGGGATTTTCAAGTAAATTGGGATAACAAATTCTATTTCAAGATTGCAACTTGATTTAATTCTAATGCTTTATTTCTTTGTATATATTATTATATTATATTTGCAATTCAGCAAAAGTTTTGCTTGACACATACCTGCCTAATGGATATTTAAATATCAAAAAAAAAAAACTTGTGAATAGAATACCGCGTATTTAGTTAGCCCAGAAAAAGAAAAATTTTTGCCTTTATTTTCCACAAATTTCAATTTTTCCTATGCCGAAAAATGCTCAGAAAAAAGAAAATGGAAAATGCCAAAAACCTCCCCTCTAGGTTATCTATGTTATCTATCTCCCCTATAATATAAAAAGTTAAAAATGGTTTGTAAATGGGTAATTAAATACCCAACAATCTTTAATGAGTGCTGGCGTTGATAAAAAGTGAATTTATATTCATTTATTTATTAAAAAAAAAGCTATAAATCATTTAGCCTTTTGTGTTTTTGATTTATTTGGAACGATGAAGGGTGGATAGTTTTATGATTAAATGATCGATGCGACCATACCTAAGCCCCATTTTTGCCCTGGAAGTCCATTTTTCCAAGATTTTGATGATTTGATTTCATTATTACTTTCACTCGGAGATCGAATTACGACATTTGGGGATTTTTTACCATATGCAACAAGTACAATATAGCTTCCATGCGTTTGCCATAACTACATCGAAAACATTTATTAATAATGGGAAATATTTTCTACTTCGCAAGTACATGCGATAATTGTTCATAGCGTTATTGATAAGATGCACACCTTCCATGTGAAGATTATATTGATTGACTAAATGGAGCTGTTCTATTGAAACCATTTTTGGTATCATTGGAAGTGTATGTCTCTGAAAATTCGATAATAATGTAGTAATCAAAAATATAAAATAAAAAATAAATTAAACGATTGATTACATAAAGTAATAGTACCGAATTATCATTCTAACGATCTACAGCAATAGGCTTTTTTATATCAAAACAAAAGTCTGACGTCCACGAGTCTGCTTACGCATTACCCAAAGCCAAAACCCTTTCATTTTTTTAAGCGCCTTATCAGTTTATGGTTACTTTGTGAAATGGGACCGTACGCTTGATATTAACACCCTTTCTTCTAACTGTAAATGTAAGTAATGATATAAATACAAACTTGCAAACAAAGCTTGATGGCTTTCCCTTCATAAATATTTTGTATGAATGCCGGCTATAGTACGCAATTATTTGCTCTTCAATGGAAGTAATGTGGGAAACTACTCCAAATTGAAGAATATTTTTGTTTATCAAATTATTCACTTTAGAAAATTTGAAAGTTTGAAAGAAATTTATCGATTTATTTGTGGCAAGGTAACGTTCTAATTTCAATATTTATTGTTACAAATGATGAGCAATTGTTTCGATTATGTAAGGAGCTACATGTTTTTTCACTCCAAAAAAACTAATATGGGTTACCACGTATATGTTTAAAAATTTTATCAAGTATAAAATAGTCCAATTTTTGGCGATTTATTGAGGCAAGAAATTCCATTTGGGATTAGACTTGAAAATTTTAAAAACCTTCAGTTAAAGGTTTAGTAGCGAGCAAACAAAGAAATTAGTCAGTGGTAATAACACTTACTTTAATCAGCAAAGCGAAAGTCACCACGATTGATATTTTTATGTCTTGAAACTTTTCATCCTTTTAACGTTTTTGTAATGTTTTTTTTATGTTTTTATAATATACGTGTGAAAACTATTGTCAACAAAACAAGCATTAAATAATTTGTTTAAATTTTTAATTTAAAAGGTTACTACAAATATTATATACCACGAACCAATCGAAGACGATTTTACCGAAATTACTGATACTGAAGGGGAGGAAGACAGTTATAACAACGATCCTGATTGGGAAAAAACACCACTAATACGCCCGTATCGAAATGTGAGTATTTATTAAAAAGAATTGCTAAAACTAATGTAAAATGCTTGTTGCCATTACGTATATTTATTAAATAAAAGATTCATCTCGATTTAAGCGAAAGCGGTCTCAAAGATCACAGCAATCTATCTCCGAGTTCGAAAACTGCGAAAATATTAATGAGCCCGGAATGCAATCGATCTCCCTTGACACCACTTATACTGGATCATCTAGACCAACTTCAAATTCATTTGAAAAGAGCAAGCACCATCGGAAGTCCAAGGGCTGCAAATGTCGTGGTGACTGCGGAAAAAAACGTTGCGGATGTAATTCGATCAATCAGAAATGTACGGTAAATTGTCAATGCACCGATCTGTGTAAAAATCGTCAAAAGTCAATGTATTCGTCCGTGACTTCGGATCAAGAAAAAGTAGAATATATTGAAAAAGAATCAGATGTCACCACTGAAAATCACTCTCAATCTCCTAAAAATCTAAAAATTAAAGAAAGCGTAAAAGAAAATATCTCAACAACAAGCTCCTCAATATATCTTACACCCAGAGCAGTGAGGTAAGTTTAAACGGTTTATGGCTTTATTAGGGAAAATAGCCAATGCAACCAAAGTTTATTTTTAGGAACATTTTTCAAATTAATAATGAAATTGTAATTTTGCTTTAAAATGAATCCACACCTCGACAAGCATCCGAAGTGCGTGTTGGTGGGTCATAAATATTTGAATTGCCTGCAATGCCATTCCACACTTCTGTAGTAGCTTTGGTTTTACCAAAAGCCGTACGCCACGAGCTACATTTGTGTTAGCTTCCAGTTAATGAATCAAAATTTCAAATTGCTGCTTTGTGGTGATTTTATCCAACGTGAAGACTACAAAACTGCAAATACATACAGTGCGTTCACTTCTAAAGTCTGACAAATCATTGATAGATTTTCATGATTTATTTTTGAAAAATTTTGGAATAATTAAGTAATTAACCATTAACTTCACAAAACGGTACTTTAAAACTAATTTCAAACAACTGTAAAATTGTAGTCACACTGGCAGAACGTAATAGGATTTATATCAGTACCGAGCCATGTCGCCATAACCTGATGGTGGTCTTACCATTGGGTGCAGGAAAAACCGTCCACTCACGTACTAAGAGGCATACACACTAGCTGCATGTACTCCTTAGTTTCAATTTTCGAGTGCACGGTAGCAGGGCCGTGCTTCCACTCCTTGTATAAGTGTTGGAGACTGCCCAACTTCTAGTCCTATTGCAAGCGCAACTAGGACAGAACAGGTTTCCCCTGGTACCAATTTGTGTTTATAAGTCACTGATCGGACTTTGAAAGTCCTATGTCTCTTCCAGTATCAGGATCGTGCTAGCCCACGCGACTGGTGCCGCCTTTTACCCCCGAAGGCACATGTCAAGAGGACAAGGAAGAGATCGATCAAGACTGTTAGCCGGGAGGGGAGCAGTCAAGCAAAGTAAGAAATTCATTTCAATTATTGTTGGATATATGCTTTCGTAGGGCGATTATACTTTTAAATTTGTTTGTAATGCCGTGTGCTATCAAACAGTCTACGTCTACCCTGAAAGAGCAAAAAATTTGGAAGGTAAAACTCAACGAGAAATCGCAAGTGTTGTTAATAATATACGACATCTCTGTGCGATTAAAAAAGACAATTACAAATAAGTAACGCGCAACTATAAAATGAAAGTTTTAACCGAGAGATAAAAAGAGGTTTTATAAAAACAAACTGAATGACCAAAAGGCTCGAAAGAAACCATGTGTCAGTGATAAAATTAGAAAGAACCGCTTGCATTTTGCACGATTATTGTTAAAGGCTGGAGTACCTCGTTTTTGTTTGGTTTCCTTTACTAATATGCAGAATAACTATTTTAGAAAATTATTTTCCAAAAGTTTTAGTATTGCTTATTTTAAAGCTGCTAAACATTTCTGTAATTAGTTGCCCGACGTTCGATGTGAGTTACTGTATATAATATATGAATAATTTATAAAAAATAAAATTATTTCATTTAAAATTCACTTATCTTCTCTTTTAAAACTTTGCACAGCAACCTGCAAATAACGGTTGCCGAAAAATTCCCTATTTTGCAACTAAAATTGACGTAACGTAATTTTGGCAATTGACAGGCAACTCCTCTAAACTTTGATTGCTTTCCATAATAATGTTGATTATTTGTTTATATGTATTTTGTAATTTGTTAATATTGTTTTATTTTAGGTTATCCAACATAAATTTTGATACTACTGCAGCAAAAACGAAGTTTTTTGATAACTAATTTTAATCGCACATATCATATCATCTGTGTGTGTTTAGGTGTATAGTGGTCTCCTTATATATCTGTGTCCCTTTGTTATATATTCATTTGTTAAAGCTATGTATGCCGTAATATTTTATTAGGTGAGTGCAGTTCGATTGATATCTAATCATTTTTTAAATATCAAATGTCTTTATGATCTCTGATGGCAAAATTCATTTAAAAAAAATATGCATTTTAATGCAAAAAACAACTGTGCTCTCACCTGATGAACTATTTTGCAATTGTTAAAATATAATTTGTTTGTTTTTTTGATTTTTAAACGAATTTTAATTGTTATTACTTGTATATTTAATAATTAAATATTACATTAATTTTTTTTTATTTGTAACAAATTATTTTAAACCACTTCTTTTTACATGAAAATAAAATAAGTCTCAAGAATGAATGGTGTAAATATTTGCTTAATTTACCACTATTAAGAACCTTTGATGTTGTGTCATTTATTTATTTAATGTCATTCACATAAACACATATTTATATTACAATTATTTTTTTTTTATATTTTAGTAAATTATATTTTTATGTGTTTTATTCGAAGTTAAGAAAAACCAATGGTTTTGTTAACAAATGATTTGTAATTTAAGAAAATTTAATACGAATTTTGTTTTAAAAAGTTAATTTAAATAAATTGTTTCTTTGTTAAATTTTCCAGTTGAATTACTCCCGTACTGATACGTCCAAATGAAAAAAGTTGTATTTTTGATCAGAACTTAAGTTAGGATTTATTTTTTTAAGAAACTTAGCACATTTAAGAAAATACTAATTTGCTTACCGAGAAGAAAATTTTTAAAAAGAACAAATGGTAAAATCAAGGATCTTCATAATAATAACTGTATTTTTAAAATAAATTAAATAAAACTTATGGTAACAATAAATAAACATATATAACAGGAAGGTTACTCCCTATTGCGATGCGAAATTAATTTAATAAGATGGTAATTATACTCTCTATCACATTCGTAAAATTATTTAAAAAGAAGGCAATAAAAAGGAAATAAAAAACATTTAAAAAAAAGTAGTTTTACTATTTTTATTTGTTTTATTAAAAATAAAATATACCTTTTTTAGTAGTTAATTAGAAAGCACTAGGTCAATTTTAATAAAAAATCTTTAAAACACTTTTTTTTGAAAAAATAAAAAATAAAAGTGTTTTAAAGATTTTTTATTAAATTATTAATTAGAAATCACTAGGTCAATTTTAATAAAAAATCTCTAAAACACTTTTTTTTGAAAAAATAATAAAAAATAAAAGTGTTTTAAAGATTTTTTATTAAAATTGACCTAGTGATTTCTAATTAACTACTAAAAAATATTTAAAAGGTCAAAAAACTATAAGTAATAAATAAAATATACCTATGGATTTTTTATGGTTTATGGCTGTAAGACGAAAATGAGCATATGGACCGAAGTACTAGAAGAATATTAAGAGATAGGTCCGATGTACTCTGCTTAAATAAACGCACGTGCAAAAAAAAAAAACAAATCGTTTTGTTGTAAATGCTTTACAATATTGTTTGTATCGGCTTTGTACAAAATTTTCGTTTGATTGAGGAAGCGTTCATTTATGTTCTAAACGCAATGCAGGCTAAGCCAAAAACTGTAAAATATTCCGCAGGAATTAAAAGTGTAATAAAAATGGTGGCTGTATTAAAATTGCTTGGTCAAGGAGCATATCAACATCAAATTGGTCAAGATAGAAATATATCTTAGGGCTAGCCAACAATCAATGTCTATTTGTTAGAAAAAGGTCTGCGCTGATATTGAGGGAGTACTGTGTGCCAAGTATATAAATCATAATGTATCGGTGGATGGCGAACAAGACCAAAACAGCATTCCTGGTATGGTCAGAGCAGTGAACGGCACTCACATATAAATGGTTGGGCCGGCCAACATAGGTATTTATACTTTAATGTAATGGAAAATTAAAGCATAGTATACATGCTATGAATAATATATATAATTTTCTAGTTTTTAAACGATCTTTTTTTATCTTTAACAAATATCTTTTAAAAATTTTTTCCTGAAGAAGCTTTCCAAAGGAAAGCGAAATATTGAAAAGAAAAAATATATAATAAAAAAAAGATCTAAAAAAAGAAAAAAGATATTTATTAATATATAATTTTCCAAATACATACATCCTTTTCTTCAAGATATTTGTATTATTAAACAATTATGACATTCTTTTTCGCCATACCTGTGCCCCCTACTATGTGCGTACTTAAGCAGTTAATGAAATGATGTCTGAAATGTACATTTTTTATTTTTGAAGTTTTGCTATTACGCTTTTCACATTTGAAACGATAATGGAAAATGGAAAGTAGAAGGCAGAACACTAAAAGTCATATTGAAGTAATTTAAAAATACTTTCACTTTAGTTAAAATGATTTCTAGACTTATTATTTATAGTTATTTAAATGTTCTTACATAGCTACGTAATAAATATACATAACAAACAATATGTGGAATATCTTAATAAAAACATGTTTTATTTCTTTCGACAGTTGTAGGGTAAACCATTTTTACAGCAGTATTCTCTGCCAGTAGTTAGATTCGTGTTATGCCATTTTTTGTTGCAATTCCGTATAAATAAAAAGGCTTTTTCCTTGTGTATATCACGGTCCAAAGAGGCGCACAAAATCTTAGCTGAATTGGGTATGTGCTGAATAATCTAAAAAATAAAATTATTATTTTTGTTATTAAATATTTAGAAAATGACTTTTAAATACCTGTTCTAAGCATTTTGTTTGACATTGTTTCTGGCCAATGATATTGCATGCAAAAGAGCGTTCCAAAGTTGTTGATATAACCGGCTCCCCTATTGGTGGATCAGAAGAACCCTTAATGAATTGAGAACCTAAGAAAATTCCACAAGTACAGGGTATATCTCGTGGAGAAATTATGGTGGTTTTAATATTTGCCATTGAAGTGGTTGTTTCAGTAGAATCTGTGGTGTTAGAAATCGGAGATGTAACTTTGTGGTATAGAGCAGTCGCTTTTAAATTATCATTTTCCTTTGACATTCTAGTCACAGCATTCTGAGTAATTTCGTCCTTAGTACCAGATACATCCGTTTTGTTTTTATTGACAGACGTTTCTTTTAAGTTTATGGTTTTCTTGTACGCTATCTTTGTGATAACGGACTCTATGCAAAAACTCAGCATGAAGCTCGATATGGCGAAGATGTAAAAGAACATCATTTTAAAATCTAAAACAATATTAAAAATGCTTTAATTAAACATTAATTGTTTTTTCTGAAATTTGTTCTTACCCATCTTAAGTAAATTTCTCTACTGTCAAGTTCTCCATATTTTTCGAATGCTATATATACCTACATAAGTACATATGTACGTATGTATATTTATTAAATAAGCTTTCATTTTAACTGTTTGCTGATTTTTCAAGAATTCTTTTAATTTTTTTCTTCTTTTCTTTGGTGTAAAAATACTTGCTTTGCATTCATATTGCTGTTTGAACTTGAAACTGAGGTTCAAGTTTATTAAGCATTACTGAATATAGGTCAAATTTATTGAACGTACTTTTAACCTATTATGAGCATAAGAGGAATTTTGTTGAAACTGTCGATAAGCTTGGATCGCATAAGCGTGCAGCATGCGTGAATTTGAGACGTTTTACCCATGAATAAGGCCGTTATAGAAGTTAGCATCATTGTGGTTATAAGATCGAAACTATTCTCAACTTCTGTGTTTCATTAATTAAGAGAAAGATAAAAACAATTAAAATATCATATCAGGTGGTCAAATTGGAGGTTCAGAAGTAACTGGCTTAATATACAATGCAAAAAAGAAATGTGGCAATGGAATATGATGTCGGGCAAATGTCCATCTCTGCCATTGTGGCAGAGGTCCGCTCTTTTCCCAAAATTTTTAAGCACATTTTGCAACGAAGCTTCGTTTTGCAGCGCTTTCAAAGCGTCAGTTATTTGTGGGTTGTTCACGTAAAACCAGTCTTCTAAGTGGCCCGCCCAAGAGCAAATTACCCAGCGGATAAGAAAATTTCTCATGCAATAAATGCATTGTTTGGCGCCGTCTTGCTGAAGTCAAAGATTCTTGATGTCAACATTAGCTAATTGTGATAACATGGTTCGGCATATAATTCACTATGACGGCGTTTCTTTGCTCATTTAAAGAAAAAAATACGAGCCGATGATAGCCCCTCACTAGAACTGCATCACTTTCTTTGGATGTAATGGCTTTTCGAGGATCGTTTGCAGATTTTGTTAGTCCCATGTGCAACAATCTTGTTTTATATAACCGCTTAAATAAAAATAATTCTCATCACCAACGATGTTTTTGTTGAAAAAAGCGTTGTTTTCGACTAGTGTGACTATGTTTGCAGCACTACGGCCATTACGAGTTTATTGTATTGAACTATTGTCAATAACAATACCGTTAGTCTTGAATTTAGCGATTATATACATAAAAACAGCAGTTTCAGGAAGAACCTGATTATGAGGAAAAGTTTTTCGAATTTTATGAAGTGAAGCAGTGACATTTTCACCATTTTTATTGCAAATTTTCGCAATTTTCGCATACATTTTAATTCCTAACCTCAGTTAAAAATCACGTTTTATGGAAAAATACCAAATTGCCGCTCTACCGGTAAATTAGATACACGAGTAGTCGTAGCAACTTAGTTTAACGGCTAAGGTTAGGAAGACAGAAGAACAATTTACAGGCATGCAGTTAGTTAATCCGTATTTTAATTTTCCAGAAAAATCGTGCTGGTGAAAAGTCTTAAATTGGCTCCGCTAATTTTAAAATCCCTGGACTGTCTTTGGGTTAATACACCACCTCCATTTGGTGCGATGGCCCTGAACCCAATAAATTTTTTGCGTGGATCCACCCCAGCAAAGTTTTTTGGGTTCAGGGTTGCCATCGCAGATACGCGTATTTTTTCAACGTTAGGAATTCAATTTTTCTAAAAATTATTATGTAATTATAATGATCGATTATTCCGTCGAAAAAACAAGCAGAGTTGGACTCGCGGCTGACATACGGCCCCAAACGATCTTCGTTTTTAACGAAAAAGATTAAAAGTGCTGGTTTTTATATTCGGTAACAATTTTTAAACTATATAAACTATTCGGAAATGGTTTTTTAGGTGCAACTCTTCCTTGGAAATAGTTTCTGCGCAGTACATTTTGGTGGAGCACTTATTTTCGGATTTTTATTAATTTGACTTACGATTGGTTTGATTGATTGGCTTTGGTAGCTTGTTCATATTTCCTACGTATTTGCTATTTTAAAGCGTTTAATAATGTCATGGACTGTGAAATGACTGCTTTGAACGGCAGCACCCACCTCACGCACAGAGAAACCATCAGTTCTTTAACTTCTGCCTATGTTTGGGTACGCTGGCTTCTCATATCATAATTTATTAAATTGACGTTTTTTATTGCCATACTTAAAATTGTTGCGTACATACATAATTTTTTAGTTACCGTTAAAAAACGGCAATAAAAAATAAACCATTTTTGGTTTATGACTACAAAGTAGTTTCTACATTATAAAGAAATAAATTATCCAAGAATGACCGCCAATGAACATAATAATAAAAAATATATTTTAAAGGTCATAAAATTTTCAATTCAATGTGCAAATAAAATTTTAATTTCAAACAATTTTGGTTTATTTAAAAATTTAAAATTTTTTTTTTGCAACACTAGTCACTACACACATATAGTTGGCAAGGCAAATGATTTAAACAGCTGTTCGTTAAACTTAAACCAATTTAACATTTTAAAACATATTAAAGCTTATCAGCAATTAATCAAATAAAACAATTTATTTAAAAGATTACGAATGAGGCAAGGGAATTAAAGCAAAATTATGGTTCGCAAAGAGTACACTAAAGGCTTTGAAGGTTTTAAAAAATCAGTTGAAGAATTGTACAAAAATGAAAATACCCGGTTGTATATCCTTTTTGTTGGCGATAAGAATGATAAAGGCGAAAGCTGGTGTTCCGATTGCAATGTTGGTAAGTAATTATGTTCGGCCGTGCATTATCCATTGTATATACTGCATTTTATTTCATTTAGCCCAACCTTTTATTAATCAGGCTGTGGAAAAATTTGCCGATAAGGATGATGTCTTTCTTACTGTTGAAGTAGGTGATAAGCCATTGTAAGTTTTTTTGTCGATTATCTAATAAACAAACTAGCTAATTGGTTATGGTTTCTTAGCTGGAAAGACATAAAAAATCCATTCCGCGAAGATTCCAAGATACGTCTTATGTCCATACCTACTTTAATACGCTGGAAAAGTGCTGAGCGGTTAGAAGAAAATCAGTGCACTAATATGGATTTATTACAAATGGTTTTTGAAGAAAAGTAAATGGATTTATTATAATTTATTTTTAATTACAAGCTAAAAAGTTAATTTAAATTTTTAATAGATTGCACATTTCCTCATAAGTACATATGCATATGTGTACTCGTACATAAATCGAATGTTGGCGTGGTAAATTGAAGTAAATTTTTCTAAATGTAATTTAATAGCTTTTTGCAAGAAATTTTATAAATGTCAGAATATGTGAAAAACATCTAAGTGAGGAGTACAACACATCTTGTCAACTGATTTTAGCAAAATATTGCTATTTATGCAAACACACTATTGGAAATTAGCAAAAAAAGAAGGTACCGAGTAGATAGCAAAAACATTAATTATTAAATATGTTGCAAGCGATTTTCAATTATTAACAATTTACTTTGTTTGCTACTGGGATCCAAAAAAAAGGTATGGAGTATAGCATCTATTTTTAGTGTAGTAAATAATGAAAAAATTCTGATATTCTTCAGAAAGTAGAGACAATTATTGTTCTAGGATTCACTTTGCTATTTTTGTAGTTTGTTGTTATTGGAATTATTTTGTCAAACAAAGCCAAAGCAAAGATGCTAAAAGATTTATAGCAAAATTAGTGCCACATTTGTGTCTGTATTTAAGATAAGAAATATCGTGGTTAGCGTAGGCGTATTTAAAATTTGATCGCGTTGTGAAAGCTTTTCAGGAACGCCAGTTTTTGTAAGACACGTATTGTAACTGATTTTCTAATTTTATTTTTTTCTGAAGCAGCCTGTTATGAAAATTTCTCAAAATGTCAGCTGTGTACTAAAAAATTTGATATTTACGGGGTATAAAAAATGACTATTTTTTTATTATGTTGAGTGAGTCTTCCTTCAGCTTCTAAAATCGAAGAAGATTTAAGTGTTTTAGACAGATTAAAAAAAAAACATTTAAGAGAAAAATGTGATAAATTTTCTCTGTCTAACAAAAAGTTAGCACTCACATTGAAAGTCGGGGTAATCAATGGTAGATTTTTAAGAACTAGATGTCACAGTTTATAGCCACTATTATGGTTCACAATACATAAGTGTTGTGTTGTCTCGGCCACAAATTTATACTGTGGTCTCGGCTACAACACAACTTTATTTCTTTCCTCAATAATGATTCACATAGCGTAAATGTTGTGTATGTCGCAGAATTGTTGTTTATGGTAGTACATGTTTTCCATTAAAATTATCTAAAAACTACTGAAGGGAAAGAAAAACAACTAAAAAAGCCAAGCGAACTAAAATCTATTTTGTTTGAAAAAATTTATAATAATTATAATAAGCAAGATTATGGACGTTGATGTTGATTTAATTTATGACGATGATGAGCAAAAATCCACATATGGCCCGAGAAAGAATTCGTCACAATTCTAACCCATTGGAACTACCAAAGTAAGTTTTTTTTGAAATGAACAGTTTTTTTACATATGCCTGATAGATAGATAGATAATATTTTTTTACAGTTTCATTTTATTTGTTCCGAATGGTGGCCCTCCCCGACCAATATCTGGATTTAGTTTCATTATCTCTACAAGCTTTTCCATCTGCTTTTTATTTGTTACTTTTGTAATAAATATTTTTAATTATAAAATAATATAAAAAATATAGTCAAAAAATTTAAAACTTATAAATTCTTTCCATTTTAACTTTTGAACTGTTCGTGAAAACGAAACGACAGCTAAGGAGCAGCTGTAAGATTTTCATGTGAAATATAGCAACACATAGCAACACATGTTGTAAACCATAATCGCTGTAAATTATTATAGATAACTAAAATTGCGACACATGTGTTGTACAGCAATTTTAAATATTCAGCACTAAAATCGTTAATGTTGTGAACCATAATAGGGGCCTATTATTTTTAATACAGATAACCCCTGTATAATACGGCACTCTAACGCGGTTCGCGAACTGGAAAAACCCCCGTATAGTTGAAAGAAGAAATTGATGAAGCAGGTTTTGTAAGATGCTATCAGAGAATGATAGCATAGGTTAAGACGAAGAAGTTAAAAAAAGTTTACTCTACAAAACATTAAAAAAACGTCTAGGCTTAGTTGAAATTAAGAAATGAAAGGAAAACAGAGTTTAAAAGAGAACTTCATAAGTGCTCAGCACCATATATAGAATTTTACAAAGATGTTTTAACTAAAAGCAAGCAATCTATACAGAAAAACGTTCAGCGGATGAGGATGCCAAGAAGAAGACGCCCGCGGTTAATAGTGCTTAGTGATGACGAAGAAATCGTTTTTTAATTTATGTATTTTAATATGTATTCTTAAGAAAATTTTAATAAAGATATTTATTTTTATTATGAAATTATGGCAGTATGTTTTTTATTTTGTTGAAGCTAATCACTCTTTTCGTACTAGTCCTTTGTTTTGTATAACACAGCAATTCTTTGGAACGTAATTGTGATATTATACGGGGGTTACCTGTACTTTTAATAAAGTATTTACTACACAATAAAATTTTGTCGTAAAAGTATTGCCAAGAATTTCCCCAACACGGTACTTTAAAACTAATTTCAAAGAATTCTAAAATTATGGTCACCTTTAAAGACGGGCAAGGCGAAAGCTTAATTTCAATTATAGTTATATTTGTTCAAGCGTTCAGGGTTGGATATTTGCTTTCGTTGTGTGAAAATATTAAAATTATTTTAAAAATTATTTTAAAAAGGGATTTTCAACAAGACGTTTGTTTTCTAAAACAAAATAAAACAAAAAATTTAGAATAAAATAATCAAAATTTTTATTGTATTACGAAGAGAAGAGTTCGGCAATTCTGAATGAGAAATGATATCTGACAAATGTCCACCACGACCACACTGACAGATGTCGATGCTTTCATCAAAGTTTCAAATCACTTTTTGACAAAATGGCAGCGCTATTTCGTTAACCACATCACGGATTTTGAGTTCTAAGGCTCCGTATAGACTCTGTCCTTAACATAGTCCCACAAAAAACAATCCAGTGGTTTTAAATTACACGACATGGCTGGCCACTTAACTGCTGATTGTGGTGAAATTATGTGATCGGGAAATTTGGTGCGCATAAATTGATATGTGGCACCGTCCTGTTGAAACGCCAGTGATAGCCACGTCGTAAATAATAGGCCAAAATTGAGTTGTTAGCATCTCGCGATAGCGTGATCTATTGACCGCTACCGCATTTCCAGCCTCATCTTCGAATAAAAAACGGCCCAATCATGCCTCCAGACCAAATAGCGCACCATAAAGTGATACGTTGAGCATGCAAAGGCTTCTCAATAATCGTTCTAGCATTTTCAAAAGTCCAAATGCGGCAATTTTGCTTACTGACATATCCTAACGACTAAAAATGGGCTTTGTCTGAAAAACCAGCTGGTTGTTTTTGAATGAACTGAGCGAATCTACGGCGATGTGAATGGTCGGTCGGCATCAAATCCTGCAATAGTTGAACCTTGTAAGGTTTCAAAGTCAAATCCTTACGCAAAATTCGCCATGTGGTGATTTTGTTCTGGACAGGAGTAGGAAAGTCTTCAACTCTTAGCAAGGTGTGATGGTTTGTAGCCCTGCCCTGGAATCATTAAAGTTGCAACTAGGTGGTTCTGTTGCTTAGAATTATGTCTTCGGCTTCCTAGGACGCCTGTATGACGTTCCAAATTATACAATTGTTGTTTGTCCACCATCTGATTAAGGCAACATAGCCAGGTGCGGATGTAAAACGAATCACACTCTGTGGAGGTTTTATATAACTCCAATTGTTGAGAAGGTGGAGGAATTGACAAATTTAGATCTGTTTGAACACGCGTTGGTGTCCGCACATTTTGTATCGAGCCAGTCGACTCAAATTTAACGACCAAATTCTTAATAACGGCCTCATAAGGACGATTATGTTTTCCGAAAATATCACGAATTTTACGAAATGTAACTTTAACGGAACAACAATTTTCATTGGGGATTTTAATTATTTTAATGTGATTTTCGTGCGAAATTGAATTCATTGTAACAATTGCCAATGCATCTACTAAGAATACGTCAAAAAACTAAATGTCATGTTGTTGGTGTTGTCGCAATTGAAAAACAAACTTCTTGTTGAAAACCCCGATATTTCTTGATATTTTACATAATTTTGATTTGTCGGTTGCTTTTTGTTTTGTATTTTCAAGGAAACTAAGAATGAGGCTTTTCTTCTTTTTCATTGCCAATAAAATATTTTGTATTAGAAAAAGTTACCGTTCTAATTTTGCAATCTCTTAATACGAGAGAGAGAAAGAGAAATTAAAACAAAAGCACTCATTTTAAGAGAGAAGAACTCAGTTGAATGCTTTATTACAGCTAGTTTTATATTGAGAATGATTTTCAAAATAAAAGAAATAGATTTTTCCCAAGTTTTGTGCTACTTGATTAGTAAACAAATGTAATGAAAGCAAAACCACTAGACAGCGTACTTTCGAACGTCGGGGTAGAAAGACAAAAATGTTTTTAAATGTTAAACAGCGCGCGTAGAACGGTTTGTGCAGTGGCAAAGAAAAAATAAAACTGTTTTTGTTAAAACTATAATTGAAAATACTTAAATATAAAATATATAAAAAAGAAAAATAAAAATAAAAAAAATGTATTAATAATTAAAATTTTACCAAAAAAAAAAATATTTTATTTTTATATAAAATTTTGCAATTTTATAAAAAAAATTATTGTACATAACAACCAATTTAATATTAAAAAAGATATAAATAAAGTTTGCAGTATTTTTCAATTCGTGTATCTTATTGCGGTTAAAGCAAACGGTGGAATACAACTCAAATACATGTAAACCCCAAAAAAGCATGAATAAATGCCGGAGTCACAAACGGACAAAAATCAAATTTTTGTGGTAACTGTTGCTTCTTAAAATAAATGGAAAAGGCCAATCAACCTGTTACTGTATTCAACATTTTTTTGACGTATGTTTACATATTTTTTTTGTTCTTTTTTCGTTAATGCCAAATTAATCCTTCGTTACAAAAATATGTTTATCTGCTTCAATAAAAGTATTTGACACTTGATTTTTGATAGAAAATGTTTATCAAAAATAAAACTATTAAATTTTATTTGATAAAAACAGTTTTCCCTGCTGAACGAAAAGTGCTTATCACGTTTTCGATAATACCCAAACAACAGTAGCTGCAGTAGGAGTAGACAAGGTGTTCCTTTAAAATCTGGAATTGCTTAATGTTGAACATAATTCGAATTCCTTTAGATAAGTAATGAAACATTAATCGTAAACATAATGTTGCAACACTATATCAAAGTTATTCCATTAGAAATGAGATTTCAAGTATATTTCTTAATTTTCATTCAATTCTACTTTTGTATAAAAGTGTAGTGAAACCCAAATTCGTTTCGAAACAAATTCTTAAATTAAAAATTTTCATCCCCAAAAAATCCTCCAGAAAAAACATTATTTCAATTAAAATTCGTAAAAAATATGTGACAGAAAGCTTGACAGATGTGTTCTATTTGTTTAAAATTTTAATTTGCCTTTTTCGTTTAACAGGTGGGCAAATTTTAACTGTTGAAGAAAATTGGCTTAAAATACATTTGACAAAATTATTTTTATTGATACAAATGTAAAGTAGAAATGTGGAAATTATGAATAAGATGCGTGGAAAAGGTTCATCTCTAGCACGTTAGCAGACGTCCGCTATTTTCACAAAATCTTAAAGTACATTTTGTAAAAAAACTTTACTTATTTCACCAAAGTAGCGTCGAGTTTTATCTTTCAGAGGGTCAGTTGTTTTTGGGTTGTTCACGTTAGCTGGGTCATTCCAAACGGCCCACAGAAAATAATCTAGTGGTCATGTTAATACTCATGCAATAACTGAATTGTTTAGGCCGCTGCGAGATTTGTTGCGTCAAATTGCTGAAAAACGGTGACTAATGTCAACAGTAGCCAATTGTGGCCACAAAAAATTGGTTATCATGTTTTGGTAATATCAAGTATACAAGGTGACGGTGTTTTCTTGCTCATTTTCAAAAAAAAAATGCTACCTGACTACAAACCGTACCAAACTGTCACGTTCTTTGATTTGTTAAGGGCTGTTTGTGGATTTCGCGAGCCCCATATGAGACAATTGTTTACATCACTGCTGTATTAAAAATGAGCCTCTCACTAAAAAGGATTTTGTTAAAAAGGCGTTGTTTTTGTTTAGTTTTTTTTTTTGCAAACAGCCAATTCACAAACGTTCGACTCAAACAAATGATCAATTGGCTTTAATTTTTGAACGAGCTAAACTTTGTAAATGTGAAAAGCAAAATCTTTTTGCAAAATCTTGCTGTACAGCAACTATGTTTGTATCACTATGATCTGTGCGAGCAACAAACCGCGAACCTCTAATTTAGCGATTAAATTACATACAACGGTCTCAGTAGGAGCCTGATTATAAGAAAAAGCTGTTGGATATTTATGAAGTTATACAGTGAAATTTTCATTCTTTTGATAGTAAATTTTTACAATTAAAATTGTTTGCTCAAGAGCGCAGCGTTCCATGTCTAAAACTTCCCAACTTTTTACTAAATAAATGTGAAAGGATAATAAAGGATAATTCTTAACATTCAATCATTTGACAGAAAACTTATTTCCTAAAGGCATCATGTGGGCCCTCATAATATTTTTCTTTTTGTAGAGTTTATAACAAATGAGATAATTTAACTCTTATCTTAGGTGTTACAGCCCTATCGGGTAAAATTCCCTAGTTATACTAATGGAGATGATCACTGTCTAAAAAGTTTAATCAGTCTGATAAATGTATTATTTTTGTACCTACTCGATAATTTTGATAATTTCTATTCAGCTTAATTTCGAGTTTAGCCCATAAAATACCAAAATAGGGAAACCGTGACTAAAAATACTTTTCGTTATACTCTAACGGCTGTATGCATAAAAAACGCTTACTTGAGCTTTAAAGTACACGTTAGTTAACAAACACTTTAAGGCTAACAGACGTCTGTTAAAAAATCGTTTTCAAAAACAGTACTTTAGCTAATATATGCTTTAGTAAAATTAGTATTTTGACTCTGGCAATGCCACTGTTTTCAGTTGTCATGTTGTAGTTAACGATGTATAAAACTGAATATTATTTATCCGGGTAGTTAGGTCCATAAAAAATGTGTTTATTGTTTTCAGCAAAATCAACATATTTTTTTTTGTTTTTTTTTATTAATCTTCTTAATAAAAAGCAAAGCACCCAAAAAAGGTTAATTTGCAAGGCTTACGAAGAACTTACAAAGAATTTTTTCATATTAAAAAAATAATTATTCGGATAACGAGCTTTGTTTTGATTATATGTACATCAAAAAAACTTTTGTTTAAAATAATTAATTATAATTATATTTTTGTAAAATATAAATTGATGATGTAAAAATGTTTTATATTGAATTGCATGTTATATATTAGTTTTTGTTATTATTTATTTGATAATTTTTATATTTTTTTTATAAACGATCTTTTTTTATTTATCTTAATAAATATCTTTTTTTTCTTTTTAACGATCTTTTTTTATATATTTTTTCTTTTCGATATTTCGCTTTCCTTTGGAAAGCTTCTTCAGGAAAAAATTTTTATTTTTGAAAACAAAAAATTATTAACATATTGAAAAAATTTTTCAAAACATACGACAAAAACATATAAAATATTTTTTCATACATACAAACAAAAATTTTAAATTTTCAAATATTCAAACATACAAAAACAAGGAAACGGAAATAACAAATAAATAACAAATAACAAATTCTCTCTTATGAAATGATTATAACAAATTATGTGTCTTTTGAATTAAGTACCTATAATTCTGAGCTAAATTGTCTGTGTCTGTCTTGAAATTTATTCTCCTTACATTTGGTACATTAACAATTTCTAACATTTTCAACATATAACGTCTCTTGTAGTTTCTTTCTATTTCTAATACTGATGTTTCATCAAACTTTGGATAGTGATTATATTTCTTACAATGTGAAGATAAGGATGTCTTCTGTGTGGAAATATTCCTATATTTTTGGTCAAACCAGCTAATCTTGTTTTAAATTTATTTTTTGTTGTCCCAATATAAACTTTGTCACAGTTCACCTGGTCATTTCTTCCACATGGTATCCTGTATACTACATCAGATATTTCCATTTTTCCTATTTTATCCTTTATACTGCTAAATAATTTTTTTAATGTGTTATGTGTTTTGTCTGCAATTATATATTTATCGGTGTCATATATTTTACACTTTCTTAATCTTTCTGATATTCCAGGAACATAAGTTAATGATTTATAATTTCTTGGCTCTGCCGTAGAATTTCCTAAATTATGCCTATAACTACCATAATGTCTAATTAATCTGTTAGTTAATTCTACTGGAAAATCATTGTCATTAAGTATATCTCTTATTGTGTCCTTATTCTTCAAATGAAATTCTCTATCACTTATAGTCAATATTCTGTCTATCATATTTTTCGCTGTGTTTATTATCATTTTTCTCGGATGTTTTGAATAAAAATTAATAATTCTTCCATAAGATGTTGGTTTCTTATACCAGTCAAATACTAACTTATTTTTCTTCCTTATTATCAATATATCTAAATATGGAAGTCTAGATTCTAATTCTCTTTCAATCGTAAATTTAATATCCGGATGGAAACTATTCAATTCTGACAAAATATCATCCACTGCATCTTCTGAAGTTATAAAAATAAATCATCCACATATTTTGTGATTATCTTAGGTTTTATTATTATTTGCATACTACAATTTGTTTTAATAAACATTTTAAAAAATGTTTGGAATAACAAAGTATAATTGTCAATTGAGCCGTTTACATTGAAAGTGGCATAAGTCACAACTGAACAGTTTTTCTTCATTTTTAATAAATTTGATATTAATAAGTTAAGAAGTATTGAGATTTGTTTGAGAGGAGTGTTGATAATTAACGGTGTAACAAAAATGTTTATTTTGAAAATGGCGTTAGTCACTGTACTCAGGAAATTAATTACGGAGCTTCGTGTGAACGAAATGGAAACATGTAATAAGTGTGTGTGAAGTATTGTTGTGATTATTGGACTTATTTTTATTCGTTCGAAAGAATAGTGCAGTTTACTGAACTATATTATAGTGATATCTAATATACTACACATAATTAGCATTATTTTGTTATTTTTTTTATTCTCAGGAGGTTGCTTCGTGTTGTATAAAATATCTAATCTGTCACAACTCAAAAGCATATTATTGCACATAGTGACTTATGTAAAGGACAAAATAGTAATAGTAGTAATAGCCCCCTGTTGAAAAAATCCTTCACAGTGCACAACGCGGAAAAAAAATATTTTATTTCAACACAATCATTAGAAAAATCCATTTCAGAAAGAAAACTAACTACAGACTAGTTATTATCGCTAAAAATGAAAATTTTTTATAAACTTATTTAAAATAAAAAGATGACAATAACAAAGTAACTTATGCCACTTTTAAAATAAACGGCTCAGTTTATTGTAAACACAATTTGTTTTGTTTTTGAACTTTCAATAATAAAATTGAACTGTCAATTTATTGTAGGTTTAACGTAGGTTTTTCCTAATTTAAAGTTAACAAAGGTATGTTAAAGTAAAAACGTTTTTTGAATATAACTTTAGGAAATTGTGTTTAACAACGGCAGTTAAACCTACTTTAAGTTTTTATGCATACGGCTGTTATTCTCAGGAGGTTTTTTGTGTTGTATAAAATATCTAATCTGTCACAACTCAAAAGCATATTATTGCTCATAGAGTCTTATGTAAAGGAGAAAATAGTAATAGCCCCCTGTCGAAAAAATCCTTCACAGTACACAACATGGAAAAAAAGATTTTATTTCAACACAATTATTAGAAAATGGCTAAAAATTAAAATGTTTTATAAACTAATTTAATATAAAAAGATGACAATAACAAAAGTAACTTATGCCACTTTTAAAATAAACGGCTAGGTTCATTGTAAACACAATTTGTTTTGTTTTTGAACTTTCAATAATAAAATTGAACTGTCAATTTATTGTAGGTTTAAAGTAGGTTTTTCCTACTTTAAAGTTAACAAAGGTATTTTAAGGTAAAAGCGTTTTTTGAATACAACTTTAGGAAATTATGTTTAACAACGGCAGTTAAATCTACTTTAAGTTTTTATGCATACAGCCGTAAAAATCTTGAAGCCAATTAACGAAATCAATTATTATTTGGCCTAAAAATCAAAAGTTTACAATTTTCTATTATGGGATTTTTGATGATTGACTTGGGAGTTGAAGGATACAAATGATCTATATCGTAAATTTTTTCAGTTCTGTGCTTAAATTATTTAAAAAATTATTGAAATATTTTTACAAATATTTTCTGTTCTAAATATTTGCAGTGCCATTGAATAATAATAATATTTTAGGACAAATTTCAAAAGGGATTAAGTAGTCCATTTGGTAAAAGGAATATTACATTAGAGTAAATTTAATTTCAAGAACCTTTTCTTTTGTTTTTTCTAAGACAAGCTTAGCTGTTAATTAAATAAAAAAAACTTTTGGTTTAACTCCTCTGTCAACGGCATGTAAAATTTTGTTTTGCTGATTTTTTACAAAATACCTATTTCTGTCCCACTGTGTTCTACTGAAATTTCTATACTCTTGTTAAATACGTAAGCACTTTTAAAAGAAATTTGCAGTTTTATGAAATTTTGATATTTTTAAAGTCTAAGGCCTCTTCAAAAGTTTCATGCTTAATTTCTTCTTTCTTCTCGGAAAATTTATAAGGTATATTAAGTAATGAATAGTACTTTAAAGAACTACTGCTAGTATTTTGAGAAACAAGGCAAAGAAATATCTAAAGTTAAATTTTAGCTCTTGAAGCTTTAGTTGATTTAAATTTATTTGAAGAATTTTTTTTTGTCGTAAGCTTTTCATCATACAAAAATAAACTTTGTATATAAATACTAACAATTGCTCTAATTTAATTAACGCAGATTGACATAAATATATTTTTTATTAAAAAAAAAAGAAACAAAAACAAAAACGAATCAAAAACTTGAAAATTGTTTTGGTTTCGTTAATTGCCATTTTTTTTTTTTTTTGATTTTAGACTAAATGCTGTGCGTCACATTGAAATGTTCAGCTATAAATTAGACAATAACACCAATTTATAAATATGCAAATGAAAAATATTAATAATTTTCATAAATTCTCTACAACACATACAACAACAACAATAAAACAAAAATCATATTCGCATTAAAAAGTTAAATAGATTTTTAAATTATGACTAGAACATAAGAAAATGAAACAATTTAACTAAGAAATTTATTTCAGCCGAACGTTAGTTATCTACAAAAATGTATTCCATAAAAATAAATAATTTAAAAAACAAATATCATTTTTAAATTAAAAAAGAAAAGGAAAAATCACCACTAAAATAAAGGACAGATGCAATTTTTTTCTGCTCCATTCTTCTCAGATTTATTTAAGTGTATTTTAATAGTTTCTGCCGCGCAAGTTACGAAATAATCTAAAAAATACCAAAATAGAGATAAAAGGTGCCCCTGTAGGCAAGTAGGTAGTGTTCTAGTTTACAAGAATGGGGGTTGTGAGTTCGATTCCCAACAAAGACCTTGGTTTTTTTCACTACAAATATAAATTGACTGTCGGTGGGGCTGCTCAGTGATGAAGGCATGGTCACTGGTCACTGTTGCTGTCTTATACGACAGTTCATTTCCGTAACTATCCTTCTACTTTTACCACCTGTCTCATCTCTTCTCTATCCCTTTCCTCCCCCCCCCCCCCCCCCCGGGGGCACATTTATGGTCTTTAAAGTACGTAACCGCTATCTAGATCTGTGCAACTGGGGGTATAAAGGGAGCCCAGTCCCCTGAAGTCAGCAGGGAGTCAACTGGAAGCTCCACTTTATTTCCACGGGGATCAGTGAACCCGCAGAGTTCATTATTTGTCTCTTTAGACATTTAATAGTTTTCTGACTGATCATTGAGGTTGGCCCCTATATGGGAGTATCGTGGTGGTTGTGGTTTTGCGGCCCTATAACAGTATAATGGTTATTATGGTGGCCATAAGGTGTGATGGTTTGCAGCCCTGCCCTGGAATCATTAAAGTTGCAACTAGGTGGTTCTGTTGCTTAGAATTATGTCTTCGGCTTCCTAGGACGCCTGTGTGACCTTCCAAATTATACAATAGTCCACCATCTGATTAAGGCTACATAGCCAGGTGCGAATGTAAAACGAATCACACTCTCTATCCCTTTCCTAAAGACTGTAGCACGGTACTTCACTAAATAGGCGTTGTTTCCTGAAGTACTACTTCTCTTTAAAAAAAAAACACACACACACACACAAATATCAAGCTTATATAGTTAAGAATTCTGGTACTTTTTCGTTACCGTAAAAAGAAACCCACATTTATCGAAATTTATATTAACGAAAATAAGTTTTATAACCCTTCACAAATTTATAACAACAAAGTTTAAATCTTTTTTGTTGTTATGGTACAGCAAAAGATGTTGAATTTCGTCATAGGTATATTGTAATTTTTACCACTAAAAAGTGTGGCGGCGTGTGTATTGCAAAAGAAAATTAAGCTAACACATATTTAGCATCTATTTTTGCTGCCTTGCTTAACGTAAAATTTAAAATGGATGTTAAACTTGTTATCCCATGAGTTCAAATCCCAATGGAGTCCTGAGTATAAAGAGAAATTATTTTATTTATGTTTAAATGTACCTAAAGGCTCAAATTAGCTTAAAGGCTCAAATGAGTTTTACTTTCAAAGAAAAGAATGGATATAAGAATAGTGTGTTGCCATTATGCCTTAATTGGTTATGCGTGATGAGATTTACATCTGCACCTAGCTGTAAGCCATAATAAAATGGTGGCCATATCACTGTCGATGAAAAGCAGCTTCATTCTCCTTATAGGAAGCCGAAGACTAATTTGTAGAAATAGGTTATTCCTAGTTGCAATTTCAGCAGTGCCGAAGCAGGGTCGCAAACCATCACTACTTGCTTAAGAGTTGGAGACTATCCAACTTCTGGTCCAGAACACAGGACTAGCATGCTCACTGGATCCAGATTTACATCTGCACTTAGCTGTAAGCCATAATCAGATGGTGGTCATATCACTGTGGATGAAAAGCAGCGTCATTCACGCCCTAGGAAGCCAAGGACTAATTCCAGCAACAGGTTATTCCTAGTTGCAATTTGAGCAGTGCCGCAGACCACCACTACTTGCCAACTCCTGGTCCAAAACGCATGACTAGCATGCTCACTGGATCCGGATCATTCACCCGTTGTTCTCAGTAAAGGTGAGGTGATCCTGGCCCCCTTATCAAATTCATGATATTCGGCGAAATCACAACCACTACGATACTCCCGAAGGGTCAACCTCAATAATCAGTCAGAGAAACAGCTGAAAGGCTAAGGAGACAATTAGCGGTACTCTGGGGCTTACTGATTCCCGTAGATTAAGGTGGTGCATCGAGTTGACTCCCTGCTCGCCTTCAGGACACTGGGCTGCCTTATACCCCCGTTGACACAAGTCTAGATGGTTAAGTAATCCATAGAGACTGATAAATGTGCCCTTAATTGGTTATTTACATCTGCACCGACTAGGTAGTCATAATCAGATGGTGGTCAAACCACTTGAATGATTTGTCACGCCCTAGGAGGCTATCGAATACGTATATCCTCCGGTTATTCCTAGTAGCAATTTCGAAAGCCCGAAGTAGGCCGCAGCCTTCACTCCTTGCTAAAGAGTTGGAGACTTTCCAACTCCTGGTCCAGAACGCATGAAGCTGAATATAATTAAGAACACGACGGCATTCATACTCACTGGACCTGAACCATTCTTTGTGTTCATTTTGAACAATCCGACCCACAAACTCTCACGAGGGTCTCGAAACCACAACCACCACGATACTCCCATATAGGGGCCAACCTCAATAACCAGTCAGAGAACAGCTAATTGTCTCAAGAGACAAATAGTGAACTCTGGGGCGTACTGATTCCTGTGGAAATATGTGGATTGCCCAGGTGACTCCTACTAGCCTTTGAGGGGCCTGGGCTCCCTTTTACCCCGCAAGACACCAGTGTAAATGGAATAGTAGGTTCCAAAAAGACTATCATGTGCCCCCGGGGGAACCCTTAATTGGTTATGCAAAAGTTTGTTTTCAAGTCTGGGTGGCTGCGTGGGTTCAAAGTACAAGTACATGCTAATAAGAATTTCGAATAATTTGAGCCACGCCGTTGTCATAAAATGTGGATCGCTGCATAAGTTTATAAAAAAAAGGATGATCAGTATCTAGTATATATGTGCTTAGATTTTCCGACAGGGCTAAAATTACTTTCATTTGGGTACGGTTTTTCGTCGACCTTTTCTTTTCAATACGAAAAGAACACTGAAGATGGCAAACAGCCGAAACCGGTTCACAAACCAAATTTGACGAGGATCGACGGAAAACCGTACCCAAATAAAATGAATCTAGTAATATCTTGTGAACATAAATGTAGTCAAAGCCACAGAGTAAACGAGTGACAAAAAATAAAACACTAAATTATTTTATTTGCTGTTCTAATATGCAGTTGTCTTCCTTTTTTAAACGAAAATCGGGAATACTGATCCTGTTTCTTTTAAACATTTCCTCTATTGTCATTTTATTTAAGGCTCTGTTGGGCTGTGAACTTGCAAACTTTTCTGTAGGAATTATTTAAAAGTTGCTTATCTTTTATTAGATAACTTTCTTTTAATAAAAAAACACACTCCAATTTTTAGTGGTGGAAAGCAACAATTTATTCAGTGATGTTTAACACATACAAGGTTTAACAATTTTATTATTAGATTTACGTTTCGCTGTTATTTCCTTATAAACTCAGCTACCTAAATAGACAGAGACCACAAAGTAATCTCAGTTATATTGTCAAATTTATTATGGCTCTAAGCAAATAGCTCTTAAAATACATAAACTTATTTTATGTGACGTTCTTTCAACAGTAAAATAATATGATTATTTCATAATAAACATTACTTTAGTATTAAATATGCTTTTACGTCATTTTATAATTTTCCCTACGTTTCACATTGCGTTTAATTTTTTATTATATGCTGCGATGTTTATCAAAAATATACGCATAAATTATAATTTAAATGCCCGAATGAATTGTAAACACAATTAGCGAAAAACACATGTATGTACATATGTGCACGTGTGCAAGTCAATATATCGGGTTGCTTAACAAAAAGTTTGTTTTTCACCAAACAATATGATAATTTTGACATTTATTTTTTTGACATATTCGTAGTAAATGCATTGGCAATTGTTACAAAGAATTCAATTTCGCATGAAATTCGCATTAAAATAATTAAAATCCACTATGAAAATGGTGGTTCCGTTAAAGTTACATTTTGTAAAATTCGTAATATTTCGGACAACATAGTAGTCCTTCTGAGACCGCTATTAGGATTTTGGTCGTAAAATTTGAGTCGATAGGCTCAATATAAAATGGCGAAAATCTACAAATGGTCGAACGGGTCGCTCAACTGAAAACATTGCAGCCGTGAGCCTCAGTGTTGAAGCAGATCCAAATTTGTCTATTCCTCAACGTTCTCAACAACTGGGGTTATCCAAAACAACCACATGGCGAATTTTGCGTAAGGATTTGACTTTAAAGACTTACAACGTTCAACTGGTGCAGGAATTGAAGCCAACCATCTATTCACATCGCCGTAGAATCGCTTAATTCATTCAGGAAGAACCGGCTGGTTTTTCTGAAAAAATAATTTTTTCAGACGAAAAAAAATAAATAAAAAAATAATTTTTTCACTTGTCCAGGAATGTCAATAGGCAAAATTGCCGCATTTGGTGGGCTCCTGAAAATCTTAGAGCGATTGTTGAGAAGCCTTCAATGTATCACTGTATGGTACACTATGTGGTCTGGAGGCGTGATTTGGACTTTTTTTTTAAAGTGAGACTATCGCGAGAGGCTAACAACTCAATATTGGTCTATTATTAATGACGTGAATATCACTGACATGTAGTTCCCCCGGGGACACATTATTGTTTTGACGGAATCTTACCGTCGTTACATGTGTCAACGGGCTAAAGAGAACCCAGTCCCCTTCAAGGCTAGCAGGAGCCAACTAGACAATTCCACTATATTTCCACTGGAATCAGTAAAGCCCCAGAGTTCAGCGATTTGTCTTTTTAGCCTTTTAGCTGTTCTCTAACTGATTCTTGAGGTTGGCCTTCGATAGTATCGTGGTGGTTTTGGTTTCGGGGCTGTCGTTTGAGTTGTGTAGGTCGGATCATTCACAAAAAACACAATGAATGGTTCAAGTTAAGTGAGCATGATTGCCGTTGTGTTCTTACATTTTATTAAGCTTCATGCGTTCTGGACCATGAGTTGGATAGTCTCCAACTCTTCAGCAAAGAGTGGGGGCTGCGGTCTGCTCTGAGCTCTTGAAGTTTCAACTAAGAGTGACTGAATGGTGTACGTATCTGAAGGCTTCCTAGGGCGAAGATGACGCTACATTTCAGCCACGGTGGTATGATCCACCGTCTGGTTATGGCTTACACAGCTAGGTACAGATGTAAATCTTATCACGCATCACTGATATGTGGTTTCAACAGGACGGTGCCGCATATCACACAGCTAATGAAACGATCCATTTATTGCAAACCAAATTTCCCGATCGCATAATAACACGACAATCAGCAGTTAAGTTGCCAGTCGGATCGTGTGATTTAACACCACTGAATTAGTTTTTTTTTTGGGCTATGTTTAGGACGGAGTCTAAAGGGACCCAATCGAATCGATTTCAGCCTTAAAACTCAAAATCCCTGATGTAATTAACAAAATAGAATCGCCTTTTTGCCAAAAAGTGGTTAAATTCTTTGATGAAATAATTGGCAATTGTCAGTGTGGCCGTGGTGGATATTTGCCAGATATCATGTTTCATTCATAATTGCCGAACTTTTTTCTTCGTAATACAATAAAAATTTTTTGTTTTAGAAAACAAACTTCTTGTTGAAAAACCCTCTACAAGTACTTGTTTGAAAGGTTAATAACGGCATCTTATTTGTTTGTTTGCTTGTAAAATAATTCAAATCTAATTAATTTTATTTGGCAAAAACAAATAATGTAACGTTTACGACAAAAATATTTCAACGTAACAGATGTTTAATTCCCCATTGCGCCCTACGGCATATTAACTTTTGACGTTTTTGTAATTAAATTCAGTAGCAAGTACATAAAAAATCACTCTAATGTAGCAAAAATTAATAGTTTTTGGCATTATTCCTAAAAAATAAATAAAACAAGCCAAAGTTAATAAAAATCGAAGTAAAAGTTTTGATTCTATTTACAATTAAGCAACATGATAATGACTCTTCTATGAGTGCTTTTGATAGATTTATAGAACTTTAAGCTGGCAATGCTTTTTTAGCTCGCGGCGATTTGGACAGTTGTAAAGTGATTTGTGTTTGTGCATAGACTAACAACTGAAAAACGGGGACACGCAGTCAAGGTGGTCCTCCCCCCGAGGGCATGCAGTCTTCATGGTTCTCTTCCCTATCTTGAGATGTATCTTCAGGGGTAAAATGCGGTTCCAGTCGTCTGGGTACCGATACTGATACTGGAAGAAACATAGTTCGACCAGTGACTTAAAAACACACACTGGTACCACGGGAACCAGTACGGTAAGGCCTCTCGGGGAGCCACGTGATGGCTGTGGTTTAAATCGGGCTTTGAAGAAAGTTCCGATGAGGTGTTAACGAAAGGAAAAGGTTAACAACAAAATAATAATACTTGTTGTGCTTGCAACAGGACCAGGAGTTGGATAGTCTCCAACTTTTAAGCAAGGCTCTGCTACCGTGCATTCGAATATTGAAACTAAGGCGTATGCAACTAGGGTGTGGGTAAACGCTTTTTCCTACACTTAGTGGCAAGACCACCATTAGATTATCGCCACATGGCTTGTTCTTGATGTAAATCCTGTCAAGGTGGACCATTCCTTATTTTGACATGTGTTTCCGGGGGTTAAAGGCGGCACTAGTCGCTTTGGGTAACAGGAGACTAAAGCTGGAAGAATTGGACACTCGAGGTCCAAACTGGTACCATGGGAACCAGTGACCTTTCCAAACTGGTACCATGGAAACCAGTGGCCCGCAGGGATACGGTGCAGTGCAGCCCGTCGGGGAGTAACGTGGTGGTTATCTGATGTGCTCTTTCAGACTGCCAGTAAACCGGGGCGACATGGAGTTGATATAGTCTCCGGATCTCAAGCAAGGAGTGGGAGCACGTCCTGTGCTCTAGAAATTACCATCAGGTGTGTATTCATTGCATCAGGCGTTGGCAGATGCTTTGTATTTGCTCAGTGGTAAGATCAACGCCAGAGTTATGGCCTCCATGGCTGAGTACTGATGTTAATCTATATCACGATCTCTTCAAATTGGGTTTCTTGGGGGTATGCACACCTTTCCATCTTGACATGTAGCTTCTGGAGTTAAAACGCGGCACCACTCATGTAGTCTAGCAGGAGCCTGGAACTGGATGGATTGGACCCTCGAAGTTTAGCCAGTAACTTATCAACTGGAACTACGGGAACCGGTAGAACACAGGGCTACGACCCTGCACGTTATTAGTGAGGAGTAATATTTGGCTGTGGTGTAACTCAAAAGGAGTGCTATTGGATTGATTTGGTACCGCTGAGAATTCACAGTGATGGGGTTTCCTTGCTCATTATCGAAAAAAATACGAGCCGATAATGCCGCTTGACCATAAGCCACACCATACGGTCACTTTCTATGGAGATAATGGTTTTTCGAAGACTGCTTTTGTGCCTTTCTGTTTATATAAGTGTTTAATTGAAAATGAACCTTTTTATCAATAAAGATGATATAGAATGCATTAACGTTCGATGCAAGGAATGGTCAGTCAGCTTTAATAAAAATAGTTGAAGGTGAAGATCTTTATTCAAAATTTTACGAAAAATGCCTCTAGTAAGACCCAATTGTTATTAACGTCGACGAGTTGATGTTCCAGGCTCATTCTCAACTTTGCTGTACAGCGGATATGTTTGTATTGAGCCGCTGCCTATTGTCAGCAACAACGCCATGATCCTCGAATTACGCATAGCGATGTGAGAAGGAGCCCAATTATGAAGAAAAATACTGGAATTTTAAGAACGGAAATTTTTATAATTTTGTTAGTAAATTTTTACAATTAAACTTCTTTGCTGAAGACTGCAACGTTCCACACATAAAACTTCCCAACTTTCTAAATAAATGATAAAGGATGATAGCTTAGTGCTCAACATTTAATCATTTGACAAACATATTACTTCCTAACCTCAAATTTGTCCATCCATCATTTGGCAATAAAAAAAAATATGTCAGAGGATTTTATAAGAGTAAATTATATTTAGCATACTTTAAGGATAGAAGATTAAAATTAATTTACTATTATTTAAACCTGTTTGCCATAATATTAATTTAATATACTGGGTTATTGTAACTTAATCGGTAACTTTACATAATATTCTTAAATAATAGGATTAAAATGAAAAATGTGTTACACAATATTTATGCAATTTAACTTAAGTTCTTAAATATGTGTTAATGAATATATACTTATATAATTTTTATATTTATTGCCAGCTTTTAACTTGAAGTTAATATCATTTATAAAATTACCACATAACCAAAATTGATTAGAATCTAATAAACAAATTGTTTCCTTTTGTTTTCATTACAGGCCACCATCATCATTTTCATTTTGCAAAATGTGAACGCACGAAACTTAAACAACAAATTAAACAAAAATATTTCTCCCACCAAACAAAAGAAAACAAAAACAAAATTTTATGGTTCAAAAAATCCTTAAAAAAGAAATAAATTAGTATTAATTTTTTCATTTCCGGTTTAAATGCAAAAAGAGAAAAAGAGGAAATTAAGTGTGTGTGTGTGTATGTACGTGTGTGTGAATCGCTATAAAAAAAGTTTACAACACAAAAACAACAAAGAAGAAAATCCAACGTTTTATAAATAAAACTTTAATTGGTTGAAACACCGCCGCACAAACCCGATAATAAATTAAACGCACACACCCCCAAACACATATAATTACTTTTGTTTATCGAAAATGCCGTTAAACAAGAGGGTGGCATGAAATGTACCTTTCTAAAAAATAAAACCAAAAAAAAACGACTAAAAAAATCCAATAAGAAACACACTTCATACTAAACACATTAAACGTGTTGTAGTTGTTGTAAGGTGAGTAAGAGCAAATAGTAATTGAGTGCAATAAAAAACTAAAAGTGTACTAAAGAGTAAAAATAAAGAATAAGATATTTATGAGCAGGTTTTGTTGTTGCTGTTGTTGATTATTGTGCTCTTGAGAGTGCTGATAATTGTTGTTTGTTTATTTAAGAGATTTCCGTAGACAACTGTTTGTAGGCCTGAGTTAAAGTACATATTTTTCAAATTTTCAATCATGTTTACAGTTTAAAAGTTCATTTCTAAAATCCCAACCCTAAATGTTTAAATATCGTTGTCGTGTGTGAAATTAAGTGTGGCAAGATAAAATAAATTACAGAGCACATACAGTCTTCTACAACTTACTTCTTTTCTGTGCTCTCCTTTCTACTGGGTGGGCGAATTTGAGGTTAGGAAGTAAATTGGCTTAAACCACACACTGTTATTTGACAACTTCAGTTTTATTATTATCAGTGTGACGTATCGGGGTTTTCAATTGTGGCAACACCAACCGCATAATAGTTTTGACATATAGTTTTTTGACGTATTGGTAATAGATGCATTGGTACTTTTTACAATGAATTCAATTTCGCTCGAAAATCGTATTAAAATAATTAAAATCCACTATGAAAATGGTGGTTCCGTTAAAGTTACATATCGTAAAATTCGTAATATTTTGGACATCACAATCGTCCTTTTGATACCGCTATTAAGAATTTAGTCGTTAAATTTAAGTTGACAAGCTCGATACAACATGCGCAAACACCAACACGTGTTCGATCAGGTTTTTGATCTGAAAACATCGCAACCACGAATCAGAGTGTTGAAGCAGATCAAAACTTCTCAATTCCTCGACGTTTTCAACAGAGTTCATCTAGTGCAGGGTTCGAAGCCGACCGATCATTCACATCGCCGTAGATTCCTTCAATTCATTCAAGAACAACCGGCTGGTTTTTCTGAAAAAATCATCTTTTCAAACAAAGGCCGTTTTCACTTGTCAGGGTGTGCCAACAAGCATAATAGCCGCATTTGGGCTTCTGAAAAATCCTAGAGCGATTATTGAAAAGCCTTTGCATGCTCAGCACGTCATTGTATAATGCGCTATGTAGTCTGGAGGCGTGATTTGTACGTTTTTTTTTTTCAAGACGAGGCTGGAAATGAGGTAATGGTAAATGGATCACGCTATCACGAGATGCTAACAACTCAATTTTGGTTTATTATTGACAACGTGAATATCACTGACCTGTGATTTCAACAGGACGGTGCCACATGTTACACAGCCAACTGAAACGATCAATTTATTGCAAACAAAATTTCTTGATGGTATAATTTCACGACAATAAGTAGTGAAGTGGCCAGCTCGATCGTGTGATTTCACACATTTGGATTATTTTTTGCTGTGCTATGGGCAGCCAATCGAATTGTTTTCAGTTTTAAAACTCAAAATCCTTGATGTGTTTAATGAAATAGGGCCGCTATTTTGCCAAAAAGTGATTAAAAATTTTGATGAAAGAATTGACATTTGTTAGCATGGTCACGGTAAACATTTGCCAAATATCGTTTTTCATTCACAATTACCGAACTTTTCTCTTCGTAGTGCAATAAAAATTTGAATGATTTTAATAAAAATTTTTTGTTTTAGAAAATAAAAACTTCTTGTTGAAAAACCCTTTAGAAATATGGAAATTAATAATAGAATATAATATCGAGGAAATATTGGCCATGTTGGCAGACGTCGTCTTTTTTGACAAGATTTTTAAGCATATTTTTCAATAAAGCTTCGCGTGTCGCGCCAATGGAGTGCCTAATTTAATCTTTTAGAGCGTTAATTGCTTATGGGTTGTTCTCGTAAGCCCGGTGTTTCAAATGGCCGAAGAGAAAATAATTATACGGCTTTAAATCATAAAAACTAAGCGGCCAATTGATATCGCCAAGTCGAAAAATTACGTGACCATGAAATTTTTCATGCATTAACTTAATAGCTGGGGAGTTGTGTGGGGTGTGGCGGCGCCTTGCTGCAAACAAAGGCCATTGATGTCAACATTAGTCAATGGTGGCCCCAAAAAATTCATGATCATGTTTTGGTAGCACAAAGGATTCACGGTGACGATGTTTTTTTGCTCATTATCGCAAAAAATACGAGCCGATAATGCTGCCTAACCACAAACCGAATTATACGGTTACTTTCCTTGGATGGATTTTGTAACATCCATGTGCGAATCCAAAATGAACCTAATCGCTAATGATGATATTGTCCAAAAACGCGTTGTTTTCACAAAAGTTCAACGTAAACAATGGTCGGACGGCTTTAAATCTTGAACGAGTTAAACACTGTAAGCGTAAAAATGAAGATCTTTTGCTGTACAGCGGTCACTACGAGCGTATTGTTTTGCTTTATTATCAGTAGAATTACGGCGAGCCTCGAAAATCGTGGCTAAATTACGCACAGCGATTTCAGAAGAAGCCTGATTACAAGCTTTAACGTAAACAATGGTCGGACGGCTTTATTTATTGAACGAGTTAAACACTGTAAGCGTAAATATGAAGGAAGCTCTTTCGCTGTACAGCGGTCACTAAACTATTATTTGCTCTATTATTAGTAGCAATACGGCGAGCCTCGAATTTCATGGTCAAATTATGTACAGCGATTTCAAAAGGAGCCTGATTTCAAGGAAAAGCTGCTTGACTTTTACAAAGTGACAAAGTGAAATTTTCATTCTTTTGATATTAAATTTTCACAAAGAAAATTCCTTGCTCCAGAGTATAACGTTTTGTGCTCAAAATGTTTTAACCTTTTTTCTAAACAAATATCAAAGAATGTTGTTTTGCTTTAATATCAGTAGCAATACGGCGAGCCTCGAAGTCCGTGGTTAAATTACGCACAGCGATTTCAGAAGAAGCCTGATTACAAGCTACTCAAATTTTACAAAGTGACAAAGTGAAATTTTCATACTTTTGATATAAAATTTTCACAATGAAAATTCTTTGCTCCAGAGTATAACGTTTCAGGCTTAAAATGTTTCAACTTTTTACTAAACAAATATCAAAGAATGACGGTTAGGTTAATGTTTATTTATTTGACAGATAATAAACTTTCTAACCTCAAATTTGGCCATCCTTTATAAAGAAAAATTGGAAACTTTTCATCATAACAGTTATTGTTCTTTCGGGTTTTTTTAAAGATTCTTTCCTAAAACTTTTATTAAGCTTCATTGCATTTGCTTGTAATATTAACGTGCTTTAAGAAGCTGTTAAAAATGCCAAGTCAAGCTTTTTAAATATTTTTCGAGCCGGCTTATTGACCATGTATTTATGGTAGCATTCTTCGATTTCTTTAGGTTTAAGGATGCCACCTATTGTAGGATCGTTGCTCGTAATATGCAATGCTCCAATGTAACTCTAGTTTTGAGTTCTCAAAAACTCACAGCAGATCTCCTTGCTGCCCTTATTCATTTGCTACTTGATAATCACCAGTGCGTGTGTACTCTTTAGCGCACATAAAAATGTATTCATTTACATGTATTCAGTTTTAAAACAAGCACTTTAAGTGTACTCTCATTTACCTAATGTATTTTGTGTAGTGCAATAACAACCTTTCCCCTTTACACAACAGCCCATAACTAGTGATTTAACTATCAGTCTGTGATTTTTGTCTTATTAAGCGCGAAATGGAAATGCATATGATATAAGGTTTTATGGGAAATTTTTAATATAATTAAATTCACAGAACCTTAAAGAAAAAATCCCAGATGGCAACGCTGATCTAAAGGGCAAATCATTACTATTTGCAATTCCCAAACGTTTATGGCAAATTTTGGTACATCTCTTTATATAACTGCTCTCGCTCTCTCTCAGTTATGTAACCACTACTTCAGATTCGTTTTGTTTACATTTAAAACATTGGTTTACCGTTGTGCTCTTGTTTTTGCACGTTTTTTTTTTATTTATCCCACATTTATATAAAAGAGCAAAAATTATTGAACATAGAGGAATAAGACAAAAAACCATCTCCTAGTAACAAAACGTTGTAGAAAGGAAAGCAATCCTTACAGAGTCTGTCATAGATGAATTGGCTAAATAGGAAAGTAGAGAATAAGTAAAAAATTGTAAACGTAATAAGAAAAACAAAAATTAAAATAAAATCAGTGAGTAGGCAACCACAGTATAAGAAGAAAAGAATGACATAAAATACATTGGGAAAGTGTAACAAATGAAGAGTTTAAATGCACGAGGCTAAATTAATGGCAACTAGTTTATGTCGATAAACGTTAAAGAAACACATCATGTTTTAAATAAAAAATGCAAATATTATGGGAAATATTACTAAATAAAATATATAAAATTATTGTTAAAAAAAGGGAAAATTAAATTAAAATTGAATTAAATAAAAATATAATTAAAAGCATATTTTTATGTTTATATAAAACAAAGTGTTGAAATGCGTGTTAAAAAATAAATAATTCCAAATTTTTTTTAAATAATATCATATCATAGTTACAACAAAAAAAAAAACAAAGTGTGCGAATAAAAAGTCAACAGTTTAAATTTTTTTTATACAAAATAAACCAGTTTTCATTGCAGCAGTCAATTCCTTTTCAAGCAGCTTTTAAAATTCGATTCTACATTACTGACTAAGGTGAGTGTTTTTATTTTTAAAATAGCTTTTTTTTTTTTAAATTAAATACAAGTGTTATTTGCTATGTTTTTTAAAAGTGATAAAAAAAAGATTTTATTTTTATTTTCTTTTAAATAAATATTTTCTTCTTAGTTTTTTTTTATCCTTTCCCTTACACTCTAGTTACTATTTTAATCTAATGTGTTGTAACGGTTGGGCAAATTTATTGGCTGTCAAATGATTAAATGTCTAGAAACGAGCTGAGTAAGAAATTGGGAAATTTTAATTTTAATGCTATTTGCATGATAAATTTCCCGGTGTCGTAATTTCTCGATTTTCTCAGTTGGCTGCCGCGTTCTTAATGCCTCTAGATTATTTTCTTTGACCGGGTTTCGTTAACAATCCAAAAATACAAAAAGATGTGATACAAATGTGCAGTATATTTTAAGAGGCTGTGAACTTTTTTTTTTGTTTTTTTCTCTCTCTTATTTTATTTATTGTATCTTCGATGTAACCGAACTAACAATAATTATTCATATCTTAGTTCTAATAATAAAAATCAAGCCCAGCCAGTGCCAGAGAAAATTCAGTATGCTTCAGGCTGACTGCTATTATCAGCGGGTCATCCTTTTGATGTTTGAGTCTAATGCTTCAGTCTAATGTAACCACTGTCATTAAGTATGTTACGGGCCAGTGGATTTGGATGTATTTCGAGTCTCTTTAAATATTTTATTGCATGTTTCACTATTTCTGCCCTAACTGATGGCACGTTAAAATCCTTATGGATATTTGAGTTTTTTATGTACCAGGGAGCATTTGTGATCAGTCGTAGTATCTTATTTTGGCGTCTTTGAATTTTTTCTATATTGCTAGCTGAGGCATAACTGAATTCCATAAAACCAGATTGGCGTCAGGACCGACTTGTAAAGTAAAAGTTTGCCATCCAAGCTAAGAGTAGAGTTTCTGCCTATAAGCCAGTTTAATTAGACGGCTTTCAACTTCATTTGTACTAACTTGGATTCTATGTGGCCTTTCCATGTGAGGCGTCGATCAAGATGCATACCAAGGTATTTGATCTCTGTAATTTGTGGTATTATTTGGTTATTTATGCGAATGGGGGGGCATGAGTCCCTTCGCAGTGTGAACGTTATATGTGTACATTTTTGTTCATTCACCTTTATTTTCCATCTTTTCAACCTTTTTTTCCAAATTAACTATGTGGTCTTGTAAGTATCGTGATGCTGCTTGGGGATTTTCGTGTATGCTTAAGAAAGCCGTGTCGTCAGCAAATGTTCATGTATGTACTCGACTATCAGTTGGCATGTCTGAAGAATACAGTATATATAGGATAGGTCCCAAAATACTACCTTGGCGAACTCCGGCCTCAATCATCTGTGGAGAGCTTAAAAAGTCTCCTTCTCTCAAAGTAAACTTACGATCACTTAGATAACTCTCTAGCAATTTATAGTAACTTCCAGGCAAATTTAGCTTCAACTTATATTTCAAGCCTTTATGCCATACTTTATCGAATGCTTGAGACACGTCTATGAAAAGTGCCGAACAATATTTTCTTTCTTCAAACGTCTTTTTGACCAAATTCACTAACCTGTGTGTTTGTTCAACTGTACTGGTCTTTTTTCTAAATCCAAATTGATGGTTCGGTATACATCCTATCTCGCCTAGAATTGGGTTCATCTTAGAAATTAAAATCCTTTCGAATAGCTTTGACACGTTTGATAAAAGGCTTATGGTTATATATGATTCCACTTTTGTATGATCCTTTCCTGGTTTAGGAATCATAGTAATCAAAGAAATCTTCCAATTCGAAGGAAAATATTCAAGACGTAAAATTGCATTGAATATAAAAAGAATAATCCTCAGTGCTCTACTGGGCAGCTCAATCAACATCCTGTTACTAGTTTTATCAAGTCCAGGCGCTTTCGTAGAGTTCAAATCCGTTATTGCCCTTTTAATATCCCGAAGGTCAAACCTTAGGGGAACTGCCGGTTTAACATCTACAAGTGGCAGCTCAGTTATTTCGGTTGAGACATTTGGAGTGAAGACTTTTTTAAGTGTTCGACAAATAGATTAGCTTTTTCGATATCATTTCGTGCCCAACCCCCGCACGATGTTCGCAAGGGAGGCATACGTGAGACTGGTCTTTTTAACTTCCTGCATGCACGCCATAATGAATAGTTTGATTGTGGAGTAGTGTCAAGATCCTCTAGGTAACGTTTCAAGGATGCTATTTTCTGTGATTTCAGCAGTTCTTTAAGGCGTTTAGTACATTCTCTTAGTCTGCTTTTACGTTGGGGAGATCGGTGTACTTGCCACTCTCTTCGAATTCTTCTTTTTTCACTTAACAGCCGTTCAACATCCGTAGAATAAATATGGTTGTATCTAGTTGGTTGTCGAGTTAACGTAGCATGTTGAGCAGCTAGCTTTAATTTTTCATCCAAATCAGCAAGACACAGCTCTACATCTTTAGGTGTTCTTAGCGGTATATTTTCTGAGCAATGAGAACTAATATATTTTCTGTAGTTTAACCAATTTATGCGAGCCATTGTATTCCGTGAAATTAATTCCTGTTGATTGCATATGTAAACGATAGTGGGCGAGTGATCTGGAGATAATTCTAAAGATGCTTCAACTTTAATAATTTCTGTAATAACCTTAATCACGCCAAAGTCAATAACATCAGGTATATGTGCTTGGATTTTCCGACGGGGTTAAAATTACTTTTACGGTTTTCCGTCGACCCTCGTCAAATTTGGTTTGTGAACAAACCGGTTTCGGCTGTTTGCCATCTTCAGTGTTCTTTTCGTATTGAAAAGAAAGGGTCGACGGAAAACCGTACCCAAAAGAAAGTAATTTTAGCCCCGTCGGAAAATCTAAGCACATATATTACTAGATACTGATCGACGAAGGTCGACGGAAAACCGTACCCAAATAAAAAAAAAAAAAAAAAAAAAATCATCAGGTATCTTTTGCGGATCAGTAGACCAATAAGTAGGCCATCCACTCGAAATCACATTCAGACACATTTTCGAAATTGTGTCAAACAAAATACGACCCCTTGGGGTAATTAGTCTTGATTCCCAGAACGTGTGTTTCGCATTGTAGTCGCCTGATTTTATGAGACAAGGACCTTATGATCTGTAGAAGTCGCCGAATTGGCTCTCCGATATTTGTAATCTAGGTGGGGAATAAATTGAAGAAATAACCAGACCCCGGTGAAATTCTTCAAGGCAAATGTTTACTGCCTGAAGGCAATCCTCACAAAATTCAGGCAATAGATAATGTTTAAGGCTGTGAACTTGAGTAACTAAATGTGGTTTTAGATCTTGCTATTTGACTGGATGCTAAATTAGATTTTATACAGCATATTTCATTGGCCACTAACAAAGCACGGGCAGTTTTTGGATTTATAAAACGCTGGGCAAAGGAGTTTAGTGACCCATCATATGTTACAAAACATCTTTATACTTCTCTTGTCAGACCTATTATGGAATATGGCTCAATAATAATGCAATTTATAAAGTTTATAGTAATATCATGGAATCGGTTATTTTGTCTTTGCGGTTTACAATGGCATCCCTTAAATCTACCATCCTAAACTATCAAACTTGTTCTAATAAAGCTGCCAACTCTAAAACGACGAAGATTAATGTTAAATGTCAGGTTTCTTTTTAACTTAGTGAAAGGAAATGTCTGTTTAGATTTTTTGATTAGTAATATCTTATTTAATGTTCCATTTCTTCCTACGCGCTATTTTAATACACTTGCAATTAAAGCATTCAGATCGAATTATACTAACTCGTTAACCCTTGAATTCATAGACTAATTATAAAATAAAGGATTGACGTTGGGAAAGAAAAAATTCGGTGCTGCATTGATGACATAAGACAAGCGATTTGTTGCAAAATGTGTTTACAAATTTTGTGAAAAGAGCACAAAGGTGGACATTTATCCGACATCAAATTTCATTATTAATTTCCATGTTTTTATTTTACAATAATATCAATAAAACGAAAGTTGTCAAAAGAAGTGTGTGTATTTTAGGCCAATTTATTTCCTAACCTCAAATTTGTCCACCCAATATTTGTAGCAAGTATTTATGATGTTTGGGAGTCCCTTTAGCCATAACCTTGTGTAACCATATTTTTCATCACAATACTTATAATCAGCCAACCAACAATTTTTTGCATCTTTTCCAAAAATGTTTCCCCATACGCTTGTTTTTTGCTCTAAAGTCAAAATACACATAAATATATATATGAAAAATATATTGTGTCTGTTTATTTAAGCCTTTTTTATGGCTGCCTTTATAAGCCAATAGAAAATTTGGTAAAATATTTAAGAAAAGGAAATTATTTTTTCTCATTTTTGGCTGGGTGTGGATTTTTTTTTGTTATCTTTCAAAGCTTTATTTTATCCTTGGCTTATGTTGTGTATATAAATCGAAAAAGTCTTTTACAAAAATTTCATAACAAAAGCAAATGTCTATAGTCATTTGCAAATGTTCTATGCGAAATATTTTATGTAACCTTAGTTTTATAAAGGGTGTTTTTTTATAGAGGTAGAGAAATTTAAAATGGAATAAATCAAAAATATATTTTTTTAATTAACATTAAGTTTACTTTTTTCGAAACGTAAACTTTTGACATTTTAATTTAAATATAATTTCTGGCATATGACTGGCACGACTAACTCGGACTTAGTCCAATCTGGAGGTCCAATTTTCGATGACTTTTTCCAACATTTGTGGCTTTATATCGGCAGTAACTCAGCGAATGTGGTTCTTCAAGTGTTCGAATATTTTAGCCTTATTAGTTTAGACTAGAGATTTTACATATCGCCGTTTAAAATATCCTAGCGGCGTTAATTCGCATGAATTTCGGGGCAAATTCTTGGGTTCGAAACGTATAATGTTCTCTTCAATAAAACAATTGTGGCACGAGCTTTGTGTTTCTGCACATCATGATTGTTCAATAGGTGAACAAGAAAAGTCAATAATCACTTCTCTGTAGCAGTCACCAGTGACTGTAAAGCTCTGACCAGCATCTTTTTTAGAGAAGTGTGGACCAATGATTCCATTGGCCCCTAATGGGCCAATTAAGCACACTAACCAGTCAGTTTTTTTTGGATTTATCGGAGTTTCAACCTACACTTGAGGATTGTCATTACTCCAAATATGGTAGTTATGTTTATTGACTTATCCATTAAAAAAAAAATAAGAATCATTGCTAAACAAAATTCGGTTATTTAAATGGGTAAATCTTGCTTTGCATATGCTTTGCACAACTTGGAAGCGTTATTCAGACATCAGTGTATTAATGTTGAAACAGCGAACCCATCTAAAAATAAATCACTTAACAGCTAACAAAATGGCCGTCAGTTAAGAAGGTGTTATATACCTTTATAAAAATACCCTATACTTGTTTGGGATTTTTTTCATTTCGGACGTAAAATATTCTTCCAAAGTTATATTTAATATTGGTATATTACTAAAAAATTGCTTCAAATAAACAATATTACTGACAAATACATTCTGCTTAAAATTACTAAATAAACTTGCCAGATCATTTTCATATTGCAAGAATTTTGACGTGTTTAATAGCCTGACAAGTGTTGGCAGACTTAAGCTAAAGTGTTTAGGTGGCTAGATGAGAAATCAATAATGTTTCGATTTCGATATGAGAATAGGAGAAGAATTAAGAGCATGGTGTTATTGTTTCGACAACCCAAAATCAATGTTGTCAATTTAGCTATTCTTTGCTTAATATTTTTTAAATAAAATTTATGAAAAATTCAACTTAAATTACTCGATAAAATGAAGAATTTAATTGTAATAGCATGTCAATATTTCACAAAAATTTGAAATTTTAATATAAATAAAAATTTTACTAAAATACGGGAATCTTAACTTAAGAGTTGAGATTTTATCAAAGATTTAAGATTTTACAAAAGTTTTACAAATTTTAAAATTTTATTGAAAAATCAAAATTTTACTAAAAAAAAGTAAAAATTTTTTTTAATAATAAAATAAATTCTTTAAACCTACAAATCTTAAGATTTATGAAAAAAAAAAATAAATCAAATATTTATTAAATTGATAAATTGAAAATTAAACACAAACCAAAAATCGAGGTTGAAGAAAAATTATTAAAGGGTGTTTAATATTCGTTTCATGTTTGCTATATAATTTTATCCAAATTTTAATTTATCTCAAGTTTTATTTGTTACTTTTTGGGTTTGGTGGGTTCTCTTTATACGTTTTATTCTTGCAGATGATAATGACGATGACGACAATGAAAATGATAATGAAGTTGATGTTGATTTATTTTTGCCAAACCGATTTAAGTATATTTTTTTACACAACTTTTGTTGTTATTGTTTTTCTTTTAAGTGGCTTTATTTGTGAGATTATTCAATTCGACCGAAGTTTATTTTCGTTGGCCCAAATATTGCAAAATTCGGGCGGTTTTGATGCCACAGAAATTGCTCTAAAAATTATTTTTATATTAATTAAAAAAATTTGAATTTAAGAATTTCAATTTATATCATGACTTTCCTTAATATCGCATGTTATTTTAATGTTATTATATATTTTTAATCAGTTTGTTAATATTTTCTTTTCCTACTTTGAAGGTTTTATTCTGTTCTCTTTGTAATTTTTAACACGCAATATTAATAATATTTTTGTTTATTTTATTACTGCTTAACTCGAAAACAAAACAAAACAAAACAACAACAACAAATTTTCATGACTAGATAGTGATTTAATAAACCAAATTGTAGTAATTATTAGTTAGGCCTAAGTTCATTTTCTATTAGAATAATTGCTAAGAAAATATAAATGTCCTATACTATCACTTCACTACTATTGTACATATATTATGGATTCATTCAAAAGCAAGGAAATTCGATCCGATATCAATAAAAGCCGAGAGACGTTGAAAGGCGAATTTGCACTACGGAAATGAGGCTTGAACGTTACGTATCGTATTGTTATTGATGATATAAAAATGGATACATTACGATAACCACAAGCACAAAAAGTCATATGAAAAGCCCGGCCAGTTAACAATCTTAACGCCAACTATTCCGAAAAAATCGATTTTGAGAAATATTTGTATAAAAATTTTTAATGATTTTCACTTTTTCATATGTAGAAGGGACGATTTCTTAAATTTTTAGATTTACAATCGTGATCTCTAGTTGGCAAAACAAAAATTTTTTTTCAAAATAAAAGTAGTCATTCAACACACACGGCGAGATTTGAACTCCTGATCTGCTACACAATTAATCGAAACTCCGATTGGATTGAAGTGATATTTTTTATTTATTTGTCTTTTAAAAGCCTCATGCAACTTAATAGGATGAATTTTGCGATCACATTTAAAGCGCTGTTGGGATTTGAACTCATGACATAACTGGTCATAGTCTGTTTCAACTGTTTTCAGTGTACAACAAGCAATAGAACCCCGGTGCATATCTGAAGATTGTTAAATTTTTGTTACTTACTTATTTCAAGAATTTTCGAGTCGCAATTTCGTCCTTTTTTCCATAATTGTCGAGCTATACTTCTGTTTTAATGATCTTTTGAAATCATGTGATTGCCACATTAAACTGAAAGCCTTGTAGGTCTTAAAAGTGATAACTAACATTAATAAAGAAATTGTCAGTTTGGGGTTAGAAATTTTGGAAGGAATAATTTAAAAGGTCACACAAGGAGAACGAATGTTTTTTAATTTGGCAAGAAATATTTGGGAAAACTTGGGATTTGGAAGTTAAAGACACACTTTTCTTGACAACTTCTTTTTTATTGATAACGATGTCATTTACAAATTGGGAATTGATAAATGATAATGGAATATGACGTCAGGCAAATAGCACGTCGGTAAACGTCCGCTTTTTTCACAACATTTGTAAGTACATTTTGCAAGAATGCTTTGCTTATTTCGTCAGTTATTTGTGGGTTCTTCACGTAAGCCCGGTTTTTTAAACAGCTCAAGAGAATATAGTCCAGAGGCTGTAAAATAAAAGAACGAGGCCGCCAGTTGACATCGCCAAATCGGAAAATGAGGAGACCGGTAAATTTCTCATGCAATAACTAAATTGTTTGGATGGCTTGTGACGCCATCTTGCTGAAACCAAAGGTAAATGTTGTCAAACTAGCCAATTGTGGCAATAAAAAGTTAGTTATAATTATTTGGCAGTGGAGGGAATTCAAGGTGACGGCGGTTTCTTGCTCATTTTCAAAAAAAATATTGGCAAATGATGTCGCCTGATGGCAAACTAGAGCACTGGTTACTTTGTTTGAATGTAATGGTTTTTTGAGGACTATTTGTAGATTTTGTGAAACCCTTATGTGACAACTTTGTTTGTTTAAATAATCGACTAATTAAAAATAAGCATAAATTTTAACAATTAAAGTCAAAGAGGACAGCGTTCCATGTTTTAATTTTGCAACTTTTTACTAAATAAATGTCGAAAAACAGCAGCTTAATTCTTGACATTTAATCATTTGACAGACAATTTTCTTCCTAACTTCAAATTTGACCACCTCAAAAGAGAGTTATAGACAGAAATTTTGTAACATTACGTCGTTTGGTGCTTTATTTTCATGTTATAAAATATTTAACTAACTGGAGAGTTGCCAAATGTGTCGGTTACTCCAGTTTTAACGATTTAACATCTAAAAATTATTGCTTGAAATTAGATAATTTTAGCTATATATAAATATATATTAATCTGAGTTGAAAAACTTAGTATTTTTAATTATTATTAAGTTAATTATGCTAGATTCCCTTAAACATAAATATTTTGTGATATTCTCAATTTTTGAATAATAAATATTTTATGAGAATGTCAAAAAATATTTAGGGATAATCTAAATAATAATTAATAATGATTCAAATGATAAGTTTTTTTTATAAAAAGAATAATTAAATAAATATTATTGAAAACAAAAAATTATTAACATATTGAAAAAATTTTTATAGTTTTTTTAAACGATCTTTTTTATCTTTAATAAATATCTTTTTTCTTTTTTAAGATCTTTTTTATATATTTTTTCTTTTCAATATTTCGCTTGCCTTTGGAAAGCTTCTTCAGGAAGAAATTTTTATATTTTTGAAAACAAAAAAATTATTAACAAATTGAAAAAATGTTTCAAAACATTTGACAAAAACATATAAAATATTTTTTCATACATACATACAAAAATTTTAAATTTTCAAATATTCAAACATACAAAAACGAGGAAACGGAAATAACAAATAACAAATTCTCTCTTATGAAATGATTGTAACAAATTACGTCTCTTGTAGTTTTTTTCTATATATAATACTGATGTTTCATCAAACTTTAGATAATGATTATATTTCTTACAATGTAAAGATAAGGATGTCTTCTGTGTTGAAATATTCCTATATTTTTGGTCACACCTGTGACCAGCTAATCTGGTTTTAAGTTTATTTTTTGTTGTCCCAATATAAACGTTGTCATAGTTCACCTGGTCATTTCCTCCACATGGTATCCTGTATACTACATCAGATATTTCCATTTTTCCTATTTTATCCTTCATACTGCAAAATAATTTATTTAATGTGTTATGTGTTTTGTATGCAATCATATATTTATCGGTGTCATATATTTTACACTTTCTTAATCATTCTGATATTCCAGGAACATAAGTTAATGATTTATAATTTCTTGGCTCTGCCGTAGAATTTCCTAAATTATGCCTATAACTACTATATTGTCTAATTAATCTGTTAGTTAATTCTACGGGAAAATCATTGTCATTAAGTATATCTCTTATTGTATCCCTATTCTTCAAATGAAATTCTCTATCACTTATAGTCAATATTCTGTCTATCATATTTTTCGCTGTGTTTATTATCATTTTCCTTGGATGTCTTGAATAAAAATTAATAATTCTTCCAGAAGATGTTGGTTTCTTATACCAATCAAATACTAACTTATTTTTCTTCCTTATTATCAATATATCTAAATATGGAAGTCTAGATTCTAATTCTCTTTCAATCGTAAATTTAATATCCGGATGGAAACTATTCAATTCTGAAAAAATATCATCCACTGCATCTTCTGAAGTTATACAAAATAAATCATCCACATATTTTGTGATAATCTTCGGTTTAATATGCATTTTACTAATACATGCATTTAGTAATTCCTCCATCACAATATCAGCTATAATTGGAGATGCTGGAGAACCCATAGGAGGGCCTTCTGTTGATATATCCTATTATTAAATTGAAAATACCTATTGTCTTCAATGCAAAACTTAAGAATACGTAAAAATAATTTCTTCTCAATATTCGTATTTTGTTCTATTGTCTGCCATTTTTCCTCTATAATTCTCAAAGCTAAACCTACAGGAATACTTGGAAAAAGTGAAACTACATCAAATGAAAACAATCTATCATTATCTTGTATATTTATTCTCTTGGTTTTATGCTTAAATTCCAACGAATTTTTAATATTATATATTGATTGTCCTGTTATCACCTTAAGAATATTAGTTATATACTTGCACAGTCCGTAGGCCGGGGAATTAATGCATGAGCAAATAGGCCTTAAAAGAAAATTCTGTTTATGGATCTTAGGTACTCCATACAGCTTTGGAGAATTTGATACATTAGTCTTAAGTCTATTTCTCTCCATTACTGAAATGTTATCTTTTCTAAAAAGTTCATCAACTAAAAATTTTTTTGTTTTTTGCAGTTTAGTAGTCGGATCCTTATTCAATATTGAAATATCGAGGAGAAGAAAAATATATAAAAAAAATCGTTAAAAAGAAAAAAAGATTTTCAATATTTTTATAACCTTGCAAGAAATCTTTATTTGATGTTATTATGAAATGTGTGTGAATTATGATAGAAAACATGAGAAAATGAATAAAATTTTCGTTTAAAGTAATTAACATAAAACCAACACTATTATTTATTAAATTTATTAAAGTTTAATTATTTTATTCAGCTATAAATTATATTCCCATTAACTTTACAATAAATTTAGGCCACAAAAAAATTTATGGCACTAAGTCGTTTAAAAACACCATCAAAAACTCGTTATTAAATTTTATTATCAAAAATGATTTGTGTTTTATTTCTTAAAGCAGAGATTTATATAAAAGAAGGAGATCCCTTCAAAGTCAATGACTTTTCAACTTAATTTTAACACACTTTAAATCAAATTTTATTCCAACTTTCTACTTCCCCTTAATAGTCCTACAACTTACTTGCCTGTCATCTTGTTTATTTGTATGAATTTAGCTTTAGGGCTGTTGTTAAGGTATTAAAATATATCCGTGTAATTTTTGGTAAATAATAAAAATTGATTAAATTCCTAGAAAAACAAATATACTCACTCGTACACTGTAAATAAATTTCAAAAACAAAAAGGAATAAAATGGAAAAAAAAGTGTTTTGAGCGTTGCTCTGTGATTGTTTTTTGCCCGGCTGGTATAAGGGAGCAAATAATTTAACAGAGCAGAATATATATTGTGCTAGGAAAGAAAGCATTAAAAAGCGAGAGCCAGAGAGGCATAGAGAGAGAGGGAGATTAAAATTTAATTTTTTAAAAAGTAATTTTATTATTATGGTACTTAATTTAATTTGAATTATCCCAATTCTAAATTAGTTTAATATTTATCAATTTGTATATTAATTTCGAATATATGTCTGTGAATTAAATTGTGTTTTAAAAGCCTATTCAATCAACAATCAAAAGCATACGAGCCAACAAGAAAAGAATTTGAGAAGCCTGTGTTTCACTGCCATAAATAACGTTCTCTTTCATATTTTACTTCCTGCTCTCTTAGAGATGTGCTTTTTATTTTTCTTTGCTTGTTGGTGTGTTTGTTTGTTTGTTTTTGCTTTGAGTTGTAAATAAATTGTGCTTGAAATAATCGGTCATTGTTTTGTATTTTGGCCGTTTATTATCCTGTTTGTTTACTTTGTTCTTCTCTTTGTGTTGGCATTTGGTAAACTTGTTGTTTTTTGAAAGCATTTGCAGAGATAAACAAAAACTGTAAAAGTATGTAATATTTAAATGAGAGCATCATTATGTGAGTGTGTTTTTTCTGTTTGTGAGAGCAATTACAGCATGAGTTAGTGTGTTAGTGTTTACATTTCGGTTACATTTTAAAGATTAGAAGTGTAGTAGTATAATCATTGATTTTTTCTTGCTGACAATCGTTGCTTTTACAGTTTATTTCAAATATATATATTTACAAAAAATTGGATTTTTTCCTTACTGTGTGGTATGTCTATTTGACACTTTTACTCAGTAGCCTGATGCTATAAAAATTCTTTTAAATATGTAAATTACTTCGCTTATTTACAGCTGTAATAAAAAATGTTATTGTCTAAAAAAATATATGAAAGCGTAACACCATCCAAGTATTAAAGTAATTTAATACGAGTGTTACTTTAGATAAAAATTCTTTCCTTTCCATTATTGTTTGGAGAAAACTAAGTTCTGAGACCTCTTAGTTGATGTTTTATAAATGTTAGCTATATTTTTGCTATATTTTTTAATAAAGATATTTTATTTACATAATATAATTATCTTTAATAAATATCTTTTTTTTGAAAACAAAAAATTTATTAACAAATAATAATAATAATTAATAATTTTTTGTTTTCAAAAATATTAAATTTTTTCCTGAAGAAGCTTTTCAAAGGAAAGCGAAATATCGAGAAGAAAAAATATATAAAAAAGATCTTAAAAAAAAAAAAGATATTTATTAAAGATAAATAAAAAAAGATCGTTTAAAAAAACTATAAAAATTATCAAATAATATAATTATATAATTCTGAGTTTATATTGTTCGTTTTTTACTTTACATTTTTAAAGTTAAAAATTGCCATAAATTTGTGTGTAACTGTAATCGTAAAAATATTTATATACTTGAAAAATTGTAACTATATAAAACATAACACGTTTATTATCAGTCTATTTTTTTACTACCACTTTAATCAAATTATAATAAAAATAAACCAAACATAATATTAGTAATTTTGGTTTTTTCTCTCATACTTCGATTTTTTATTCAGCAATTTTTTAATTAATTTTTATTTATTTATTTTTATTAATTAGTTTTTAAAATTTTTGCTTTATTCAGTATTGATTACAAAATAATACTTTCATTTCCGTTAATAAGTAAACTTGAAAATATTTTAAGGTTATTTTAAAAGCTAAATTAATAATTTTTAAGAGGCCTAAGTTCACCTATTGTAATGCGTGGGCAAATTTGTGGTTAGAAAGTAAATTGTCAGTCTAATGATTAAATGTGAAGAATTAAGTTGCTATTCTTTGATATTTATTTATCAAAAAGTTGAGAAGTTTTAAGCATGTTACGTTATACTCTTGAGTAAAGAATTTTAATTGTTAAAATTAACTCTAAAATGGTGAAAATTTCACTGTATCACTTTGTAAAATTCGGGCAGCATTTCCTCGTAATCAGGCTACCTTTAAGACCGATTGGCATTAATTAATCGATAACTTTATGGCTCACAGTATTGCTGATGAGAACAGACCAAAGCAATACGCTCATAGTGATGTAAACATTGCTGCGTTATGGTACGGTATTGAAATTAAGGGTGCAACAACAACTTGTGGACGTGCGCAAAACTTGGGCATCACTAAAGGCACTTCGCGCCACATTTTGCATAAAGATTTCCATCTTAGCGCTTATAACGTTCAACTCATTCAAGTCCAATGTTTTAGAATTGGCTGTTTGAAAAACTCAACAAAAGAAATGCAAATTTCAACAAAATCATCTTTAGTGATGGGGCTTCTTTTAATTTAGGCGGTTATGTAAACAAACGCAATTATTGTATATGGAGCTCACAAAATCCGCAAAAAGGCCGACCATTACATTCGAAGTAAGTGACCGCATGCTGCGGTTTGTAGTTAGTTGTCATCATCTGCCTATATTTTTTCAGAAATTAGCAAGGAAACACCGTCACCGTAAACTAATTTTTCCTGGCGACAATTGGTTAATCTTGACATCAGTGAACTTTTATTTCAGTAAAACAGCACCGCAAGCCTCACAACCATCCAAACAATTCAGTTATTGCATGAGTAATTCCCCCCCGAGGGCATATTGATATGTTTTGACGGAATCTCATCTCAGTCATTAGATGTGTCTTCGGGGATAAAAGGGAGTCGTGTCCCCTTCAAGGCTTGCAGGAGCCAACTGTACAATTCCACTATATTTCCACGGGAATCAGTAAAGCCCCAGAGTTCAGCTATTTGTTTTTTAGCCTTTTAGCTCTTCTCTGACTGATTATTGAGGTTGGCCCTTCGGTAGTATCGTGGTGGTTGTGGTTTCAAGGGTCGGATCATTCACAATGAACACAATGAATGGTCTAAGTCCAGTGAGCATGATTGCCGTTGTGTTTTTAAATTTTGGGTACTAACTCTTCAGCAAGGAGTGAAGTCTGCGGCCTGTTTCGGACTATTGAAGTTGCAGTTAGGAGTGACTGTAGGATCTACGTATTTGAAGACCTTCTAGGGCGAGGATGACGCTACATTTCATATACAGTGGTACGATCCATCATCTGGTGATGTCTTACATAGCTTGGTACAAAGCGTGATTTGATTTACATCTGCACCGACTATATAGTCATAATCAGATGGTAGTCAAACCACTTGATTGATTGGACACCAACCACGCCCTAGAAGGCCATCGAATACGTATATCCTCCGGTCACTTCTAGCAGAAATTTAGAAAGCCCGAAGTAGGCCGCAGCCTTCACTTCTCAATATTCGTATTTTGTTCTAGTAGTATAATCATTGATTTTTTCTTGCTGACAATCGTTGCTTTTACAGTTTATTTCAAATATATATATTTACAAAAAATTGGATTTTTTCCTTACTGTGTGGTATGTCTATTTGACACTTTTACTCAGTAGCCTGATGCTATAAAAATTCTTTTAAATATGTAAATTACTTCGCTTATTTACAGCTGTAATAAAAAATGTTATTGTCTAAAAAAATATATGAAAGCGTAACACCATCCAAGTATTAAAGTAATTTAATACGAGTGTTACTTTAGATAAAAATTCTTTCCTTTCCATTATTGTTTGGAGAAAACTAAGTTCTGAGACCTCTTAGTTGATGTTTTATAAATGTTAGCTATATTTTTGCTATATTTTTTAATAAAGATATTTTATTTACATAATATAATTATCTTTAATAAATATCTTTTTTTTGAAAACAAAAAATTTATTAACAAATAATAATAATAATTAATAATTTTTTGTTTTCAAAAATATTAAATTTTTTCCTGAAGAAGCTTTTCAAAGGAAAGCGAAATATCGAGAAGAAAAAATATATAAAAAAGATCTTAAAAAAAAAAAAGATATTTATTAAAGATAAATAAAAAAAGATCGTTTAAAAAAACTATAAAAATTATCAAATAATATAATTATATAATTCTGAGTTTATATTGTTCGTTTTTTACTTTACATTTTTAAAGTTAAAAATTGCCATAAATTTGTGTGTAACTGTAATCGTAAAAATATTTATATACTTGAAAAATTGTAACTATATAAAACATAACACGTTTATTATCAGTCTATTTTTTTACTACCACTTTAATCAAATTATAATAAAAATAAACCAAACATAATATTAGTAATTTTGGTTTTTTCTCTCATACTTCGATTTTTTATTCAGCAATTTTTTAATTAATTTTTATTTATTTATTTTTATTAATTAGTTTTTAAAATTTTTGCTTTATTCAGTATTGATTACAAAATAATACTTTCATTTCCGTTAATAAGTAAACTTGAAAATATTTTAAGGTTATTTTAAAAGCTAAATTAATAATTTTTAAGAGGCCTAAGTTCACCTATTGTAATGCGTGGGCAAATTTGTGGTTAGAAAGTAAATTGTCAGTCTAATGATTAAATGTGAAGAATTAAGTTGCTATTCTTTGATATTTATTTATCAAAAAGTTGAGAAGTTTTAAGCATGTTACGTTATACTCTTGAGTAAAGAATTTTAATTGTTAAAATTAACTCTAAAATGGTGAAAATTTCACTGTATCACTTTGTAAAATTCGGGCAGCATTTCCTCGTAATCAGGCTACCTTTAAGACCGATTGGCATTAATTAATCGATAACTTTATGGCTCACAGTATTGCTGATGAGAACAGACCAAAGCAATACGCTCATAGTGATGTAAACATTGCTGCGTTATGGTACGGTATTGAAATTAAGGGTGCAACAACAACTTGTGGACGTGCGCAAAACTTGGGCATCACTAAAGGCACTTCGCGCCACATTTTGCATAAAGATTTCCATCTTAGCGCTTATAACGTTCAACTCATTCAAGTCCAATGTTTTAGAATTGGCTGTTTGAAAAACTCAACAAAAGAAATGCAAATTTCAACAAAATCATCTTTAGTGATGGGGCTTCTTTTAATTTAGGCGGTTATGTAAACAAACGCAATTATTGTATATGGAGCTCACAAAATCCGCAAAAAGGCCGACCATTACATTCGAAGTAAGTGACCGCATGCTGCGGTTTGTAGTTAGTTGTCATCATCTGCCTATATTTTTTCAGAAATTAGCAAGGAAACACCGTCACCGTAAACTAATTTTTCCTGGCGACAATTGGTTAATCTTGACATCAGTGAACTTTTATTTCAGTAAAACAGCACCGCAAGCCTCACAACCATCCAAACAATTCAGTTATTGCATGAGTAATTCCCCCCCGAGGGCATATTGATATGTTTTGACGGAATCTCATCTCAGTCATTAGATGTGTCTTCGGGGATAAAAGGGAGTCGTGTCCCCTTCAAGGCTTGCAGGAGCCAACTGTACAATTCCACTATATTTCCACGGGAATCAGTAAAGCCCCAGAGTTCAGCTATTTGTTTTTTAGCCTTTTAGCTCTTCTCTGACTGATTATTGAGGTTGGCCCTTCGGTAGTATCGTGGTGGTTGTGGTTTCAAGGGTCGGATCATTCACAATGAACACAATGAATGGTCTAAGTCCAGTGAGCATGATTGCCGTTGTGTTTTTAAATTTTGGGTACTAACTCTTCAGCAAGGAGTGAAGTCTGCGGCCTGTTTCGGACTATTGAAGTTGCAGTTAGGAGTGACTGTAGGATCTACGTATTTGAAGACCTTCTAGGGCGAGGATGACGCTACATTTCATATACAGTGGTACGATCCATCATCTGGTGATGTCTTACATAGCTTGGTACAAAGCGTGATTTGATTTACATCTGCACCGACTATATAGTCATAATCAGATGGTAGTCAAACCACTTGATTGATTGGACACCAACCACGCCCTAGAAGGCCATCGAATACGTATATCCTCCGGTCACTTCTAGCAGAAATTTAGAAAGCCCGAAGTAGGCCGCAGCCTTCACTTCTTGCTAAAGAGTTGGAGACTTTCCAACTCCTGGTCCAGAACGCATGAAGCTCTTTTTTATCAAGAACACGACATACTCACTGGACCTGAACAATTCATTGTGTTAATTTGAATAATCCGACCCACAAACTCTCACGAGGGTCCGAAACCACAACCACCACGATACTCTCATATAGAGGCCAACCTCAATAACCAGTCAGAGCACATCATTGTCTAAAGAGAACAAATAGTGTACTCTGGGGCAACTGATTCCCGTGGAAATATGTGGATTGTCCAGGTGACTCCTACTAGCCTTTGAGGGGCCTGGGCTCCCTTTTACCCCGCAAGACACCAGTCTAAATGGAATAGTAGGTTCCAAAAAGACTATCATGTGCTCCCGGGGGGAATAGCTTGGTACAGATCAAAATCTTATCACGCACGCATTGCATGAGTAATATCCCGGTCGCATAAATTCTCGATTTGGCGATGTCAATTGGTTGTCTCGCCTTTGTTATTTAACGCCGCTGGATTATTATCTCTGAGTCCACAAACAACTGACGCTATGAAAAATAGAATTCCACGATGCATTGTGCTTCAAAATTTTGCTTCAGGTAGACTTTATCCCAACATCAAATTCCGTTATAAATTTCCATAATTCGACTTTACATTGGTATCAATTAAACTGCAATTTTTAAAAGGAAGTGTATGTTTTAAGTCAGTTGCTTTCTAACCTCAAATTTTTCCACCCGTTATTATTGAATAAAATTGAAGGGCGTTGCATAGAAGATATAATTTTTTTCCTAAATGTCAGTATCCTTTAAAATGCAACAGGATACTTAAAATTCAACGAGTACCAATTTGCCAGCAAAAATAAATAGTATTTTAAATAAAGACGTAATTTTGACGTAAATGTCGATATCTCCAGAATCGTAATACGCAAATAAAGCATAAATATGCCTGATATAATTTTTATAACTTAAAATTTTTTAAATAATAAAATTTTAAAATTTAAATATACGCGATTTAAAGCCGGACTAAAATGTGTAAAATACTAAAACAGTTCTACTAATTTTTTTTTTAATTTTAAGTCTTTTAATTTAAGTCTATCTATTCGCATGAAAATAACTAAATTTCAATTAATCTATCGATTCTTAATTTATGAATGGTATAATGTATAATAATCATACAACGTTACTCATACGCCCTGTTTTATTTATTAAATCAAATTATTTCTGCACGACACGTTTTTTAAGATAAGACTTGACAATATTTCTTGCCATGTTCAACTTAAAAACTTTTTAGAAATTTTATTTTGTTTTTAAAAGATAATTTTTTCAATCCAATAATACCAGCACTTTTATCTAGAATCTCACTTTATTTATTGCCGTCGTTATAAATATACAACAACAACATAATATTCTGTCTTTGCGATACGACTTAAACTATCTCTCTGCTTTCTTAACCCAATATGTGTCGTTTAGGCACTTAGCCATACAGATAACAATACTCTGTTGCAACAGAAATACTTAATCTCCAGAACTACTAATTCCTTTTAACTAAGCCAAGCCATTACTACCACATGCTGTTGTTATGTTGTTACCTTTAATAGTTTTTACTTGCCAGATGCGTTAACCTTCTCATCTAATGTTCTAATGTAAAGGAACCTTAACACACCTAAATATAGTTGTCATACAATAATTGCTTTCCTTTTAATTAATTCAAAACCCCGAGTGGTTTCACCTCTTGCTTGTCATTCATTTGACTACTGTTTTGTCTATATTCAAGGCACTGATGGGAGTTGAACTTATTACTTTTGATATTCAAATGTATTACTTTTAAGATTAACTTTAGCGATGGAACCACTGCGGCTGCTTAACACGCCTTAGTTACTTTTTTCTTTATCCCATTGACATCCATGATCCGTTTAATCCTTTAATAAACGTCTAGTTTATGGAGTCCTTTTATTTTAAATAATTACATACCATTTTTACAGTTTTAATTTATACACAAAATTACAGATTGGCAATTTTACTGCTTTAATGGATATCAGTTGCTACTACTTCTACTACTACAACTATTGTGCCTTTATTCTTTATTCATTCTAATTATGAATGCTTTTAGCCCGCAATAGTGGGAGCCTTTATATACTATTGTAAGTGCTTCTAGATTTTACTAGATAACTCCAATTCATTGCATTTACTGTTTCTTCTTTTTTGTTTCTTTTTCTGATTGTTAGTCTTAGTTCATCGAATTTAAATGTAGCATGTTGTTGTTGTCTTGTGTTCTTAAGATTTCTTACAAATTTCTTGATTTGTTAACAGACACAATAGGTCAGTTCACTTTACTTTTTTAGAGTAATAATTATCTTTTTATAAAAATATTTAGCTACGATATAATTAAAATTTTTTTTAACTGACTGCTTAAGCTTTATTATTGTTAATGATATATACATGGTTTTTTAGATTTGCTTTATAGCGTAGAGAATTGCGTCGGAAAAATTAAGAATCACAGAAATTTTTACACTACGAAAATACAAGAATTGTCTTGGTGGGATTATGAATATCAAATAGCTTGAATGGCTAACAGAACTACACAATAATAGGTGGAATGACATCCTTAGACGTAAACTATGTTCCTCTCATATTTAGAGGGGCGATAATTTGGTTCGAGTCCCTAAAAGTAAACACCCAAAAGGTACAAAGGAAGGCGACTGTTTTGCGAAGGGCGAAGTGTTTTGAGTAGATTCAGAAGGAGCTCTAATATACAAACTAAGTTAAAGACAGAATACAGAGGCTACGTGGGATATGATAAAACTGAAAATAGTCTTTGATCTTATATGCTCAGTATTATTGGTTGATTCGAATATCTCGTGCAAAGAAACCAGAAAAATTTAATAGACCGTCAATTAAACCTCAGGAGCGTACTGCAACCTAAAAAAAATTTTTCAAGAAAGAATATCAAGCGAAAAAATTGGATATATAAGAAATATAGTGATAAATATTTTCATTTGCTTGAATTCTGATTATTCGATACTTCTATATTTGGTCTTTCGATGTCCGCTGAAGTATTTTGTTGGTTATATAATTTTGATTTAGGCATGACCATAAATTTTCAACTGTGATAATTTCGTGAGAATAAAATGCCGAAGGAAAGATTTCAATTTTCTTTTAAACTTGTACTTAAGTAGAGGTGTGGTGAATGAAAACTACAATGTATAAAAGAAAAATATCCTTAAAGAACTTTCTATCATTGACAGAGTCCTTTGTAGATTATACGCCAGCACCCTTTTAGATGTGTACGAGTATTAAAAATAATTTTATATTCTTTGTTGCTGTTTTGATGTCTTATTTTTGTCGGAATAGTTCTTAAATAAATTTTACAAGAATATAATTCCCTTATTTAGTGGTACTTTGAAATATACAGGGATGTAAAGGAAATACTGTCATACAAAGAAATCAGAGCTTTTTCACAAAAAAAATTAATTCAAAACAGTAACAGGTGTGTTCTTTTTATTAAGTATTAAATTAAAGCATAAAAATGTCTTAAAGAAGAAGAATGACAAATGTGATATAAGATAAAATAATAGCAGACGTTACAGAATACAGCCTACAATAAAAGTTGTTACACAGTGGAACAGAAATCAAATATTTGGAAATAGAACAATTATACGGATCGAATGATTTAAATAATTTTTTTTGTAACCACAGAGTAATTTCCGAACTTAAGTCTAGTGAAATTTGCTTAAATTTTTAGAATTGTTTTAAAAAGAAAAATTCCTATTGTTGAAGGAAGGATATATATTTAATAAAATGTTTGCGAGCAAAAATCAATATGGAAATTCCCAAATCATACATAAAAAATTCCAAAATTTAAATTCTTTAAGCTTTCATCTACAAAATCCGTATTTGCTGCCCCCCCCTAGGCTCTTGTAATACTTTTAAGAATAAGAAAAAATTAGTAAGAACTAGCAAACCCGGCTCCATAAGCCACACAGCCACGAAAACAATTAAGTTATTTTATCAGAAATTTCCCGGCCGTGAGTTTTTTCTCGTTTTGTTGATACCAAAAGGCCGCTTTGTTCTTGTGATTTAACGCCGCTAAATTATATTCTCTGGGATCATTTAAAAGACCGGAGTTACCTAAATAGCCCATAAGCAACTTACGCTCCGAAAAGGAAATATGCTGCAAAATTTTGTGAGAAGAGCAAACGTCCGCCGACATGCTCGAGATGAACATTTGCCGGACATCATATTCCGTTATTAATTTCTATATTTCTACTTTATCAATAAAACATAAATAGATGAATCCTTGAACCTCATAAAATCAATTACATTTAGAAAAACTCACAATTTTTGGCGGTTTACATGCTGATGGCATCATTTGGCTTTAAAGTTTATATCCTTTTTTGGTAATGATGGCAGTTTCTATGAAGATAGCTGTTCCGATACTACAGACGTTCGGCGATGTGACTTTTACTGAATCCCAACCATCAACCAGACTTTGCTTTAATACTAGAATGTATTTAAATTGATATTGAGAAGGTCATAATACTTTCTTCCACGTTTAGCGTTCAAACAAGTTCTTGTGGCGGTTAAAAATCACAAATAAGTAATTGCAGCCATTTTGTTTTTAATGTAGTTGATACGGTTAAGATATTTTAAAATTGGTTTTAAAAAGTAGGGGGTGGGGGGGGGGGTAGTAAAGTAAAGAAGATATTCCTGTAGTGGCATTTAATCTAGTTCAAAAGGTTTATTATTAAATATTTCATAATTTATTACTTTTTTTTGTTGTCCCCAAAGGGTCTCAGTAAACTTTGCATTACTAAAATAAAATTTTTAATTGACACGGAATACCTGTCACCATGTTTTTGGATAATGCTTTATGACAGCTTAAGAAGCATCTTACTACTTCAAATATCTACAAACAAAAGCAATAAATAAAACGATTTTAGCAGAATAAGAAAACAAAATTATTTTATGCTGAACTAATTATTTTGTGACTCATTAATTTATAAAGTGATTAAGCGAAAGAGAATTATCACTTCAGTTAATGCTTAAACGAAATTTTTTCTTAATGCTTTAGTTATGTCCAGTAAGAAATTGTTGGTCAAAATTAATAATTAATTAATTAATGCACAATTCTGCAGTGATTCATTTACAAAAATTGTATGTATATGAAACGACGTTGTCGTTGTGGTGCTTTTGGAATTGAAATGATTTTTATTAACACAGTAAATCTAACTTTTTTTTTTTCTTTTTTTTTTTTAAAGAGAAGTAGCACTTCAGGCAACAATGCCTATTTAGTCAAGTACCGTGCTACATTCTTTAGGAAAGGGATAGAGAATATATGAAACAGGTGGTGAAAGTAGAAGGATAGTCGGAAATTAACTGCCGTATAAAGGACAGCACAGCGACCAGTGACTATGCCTTCATCGCTGAGCAGCCCCACCGACAGTCAATTTTTAATTTTTGTAGTGAAAAAACCAAGGTCTTCGTTGGGAATCGAACCCACAACCCCCATATTTACAAGCTAGTACACTACCTACTAGCCTACAGGGGCACCTAACTTTGGCTCATATTTAAAGATATTGCTAGACAAAGGCTTAAATAGTGCAATTTGTATTGTCTTCTATTTTAAGAAATTTTGGTACCTTTAAAAAAAATCAGTGGCAACGCTGTTTGCTGAAGACACCATAGGTATAAGTTTGAGTATTTTTTTCTTTTCATTTTGCTTTTAAATATATGTAAACAATGTTCTCTTAGGGTTAAAAGGAGGGCATTGCGCCACTTAAGAACTGCCGGGTTGGTATGTATTTTTAATGTATGTAAAATATTTACAACGCAACGCCATTAATGTCATGTTCAACAATATTTAAGCATTAATATAAGTGTGTGGGAATATACATACATATGTATGCATGTACGTATATACGCTTTTGTATTCTTTATATTGTATAAAGAATATATTTTGTAAAGAATTTCATTACAACACAGGATATTTAGATACAAAAGAACTGATGAAGAGTAAGAAAAATGTAAAAAGAAGTAAAAAAAAATATGAAACGACAGACAATAATATATTTTTTATTTAGTATTCTTTTTTGTATTTTTAAATAAAAAGGACTCTCAGTATGAAGTTAGTAATATTTTTCATTTACTTTGATTTAAAAAAAAAATAAATATAAAATTATCAACTAAATTAAAATTTAATATTCTTAATTTTTATTAATTATAAGTCAAATTATAGCAGTTTTATTACTAAATAATAATATAAAGATATTTAGTTTGGCTTAAGTTCACATACATTTTAAGCTTTAATAATTTGATGAAGAAGAAACGAACCTTTTAAATTATTTATTAGAAATTACAGGGTCAACAATCCGCTGTATTTGCGGAAAAAGAATTTTTCTACAATTAATAATTATATTTAATAGACTTTTTTCATATTTTTTAAATAGTTTTATAAATAATTTTTTTTTTAAACAACAAGGCGTTTATATAAATATTCATTGATTGATTTAAAAAATTGTGTATACATTTATTCTGAGATACCACCCAATAGTGTGGTGAAATAGTGCACACAAAAGTACAATTTATTAAATTTTGATATAAAGACTGTATGCTTGTAAAAAGAGAACACTGAAGATGGCAAATAGCCACGAGGGTCGACGTAAAACCGTACCCAAATAAAAATTTTAAATTAATTTTTTATTACTTTTATTTTTATTCGACCTTTATTCGGTTTCTTGTGGAAAGCTTCTTCAGGAAATTATTTTTTTTTGTTATTGTAAAATATAAAAAAATAATTTCCTGAAGAAGCTTTCCACAGGAAAGCGAAATATCGAGAATAATAAAATCGTTAAATTATTTAAAAGACCGTTAAAAGATTAGTTCATATTTAATTAAATTAATTTGTTATTAAATTTTTGAAAGATCTGGTAACCATTATTATTAGTTGTAAATAAATTGTTTACAAGGTCTTTCTATAAAAATTTAATAATTTTGTTATTTTCAATATATTTTTTATAATACATTCATAACGTCTTTAGCTCGGCTTTTTTACCAAGAAGTTTATTTTACAATTCTGGCAACACCAACAACATACTCGTAGTAGATGCATTGGCAATTTTTACAATGAATTCAATTTCGCACGAAAAACGCATAAAAATAATTAAAATCCACTAGGAAAATTGTGGTTCTGTTAAATTTACACTTCGCAAAATTCGTGAAATTTTCGGACAACATAATCGTCGTTTTAAGACCGCTATTAAGAAATAGGTCGTTAAATTTGAGTCGGCAGGCTCGATATAAAATGTACGAATACCAACACGTGTTCGATCGGGTCAAAATTTGTCAATCCGACGACGTTCTTAACAAGTGGGGTTATCCAAAACCACCACCTGCCGAATTTTGCTTAAGAATTTAAAGCCTTACAAGATTCAACTGGCGCAGAAATTGATGCCGACTGACCATTTACATCGCCGTAGATTTGCTCAATTCATTTAGGAAAAACCGGCAGGTTTTTCTGAAAAAATTATATTTCATTTGTCAAGGCAAAATTTCTGCATTTGGGCTCCTGAAAATCTTCCAGCGATTATTGAGAGGCCTTTGCATGCTCAACGTATCACTGTATCGTGCGATATGTGGTCTGGAGGCGTGATTGAGCCGTTTTTTTTTTCGAAGATTAAGTTGGATTGAGCGTTACGCTCAATGGCTTACGATTTCGCGAAATGTTAACAACCTAATTTGGAGCTATTATTGATTGACTTGGATATCACTGACATGTTGTCCCAACAGAACGGTACCACTTGTCACACAGTCAATGTAACGATCAATTTATTGCAAACCAAATTTCCAGATCGCATAATTTCACCACAATCAACAGTTAAGTGGTCAGTCAAATCGTGTGCTTTAACACCACTGGGTTATTTTTTGTGGGGCTATGTTAAGGCAGGATCTATACGCTGCCGAATCGAATCGATTTCAGTCTTAAAACTCGAAATCCGTGATGTGATTAACGAAATAGGGCCGCTATTTGGCCAAAAAGTTATTAAAAACTGTGATGAAAAAATCGACTCGACTGTCAGCGTGGTCATGGTGGACATTTGACAGATATCATTTCCCATTCGTAAGTGCCGAACTTTTCTCTTCTTTCTTCCTTTTGGTTATTTTATTTTATAAAGCAAACATCTTGTTGAAAAACCCTTTACTTTATATTGGTATCAATAAAACTGAAGTTACCAAAAATGAAAAAATTGTGTTTGCCCACCCATTATCAACTGATAAATATTGTGCTTTGTAAACCTATCTTAATGTTTTAGTTGAAGTCGGTACAGAACACAATGGGGCATAGTTTTCTACAGCAACAAATAAAAAATAAACGTAAATTATGAAAAGCAACACATGTGTCAGCTATTGTGTAAAAAATGAGAATAAGAAATCTATAGAATTATTTTGATTTCCTTTCTTTGCATACTTTTTCGCATATGACAGTAGACAGTTAGGAAGGTTTTTATCTATAGAGTTATTATAATAATAATAAATGCTAAATTGTCAATGTAGTGAATATGTCCAGATTTCTTTATTTTAGTGTAAAATTGTGTGTGAAAGTTCACATTACTGTGTGATGGCTTTTCTTTCTTTTTTTATATTTATGTGGTTGATGGGTAAGGGGTAAGTGGAAGTACGATATAATAACAATAAACACAAGCCATTATTGCTGTTTTTCATACATTAACGAAGCATATGTAAAACCATAGAAAGGAATCCATTAAGTTCCACAATGAATTTAGTTGATTGCTGTAACAGAATTTTATTTTGAAAGCAAAAAGAAAATTTAATTTTCTTCTTGTCTTTAAATTCTTTCCCCCCTAAAAAAACTTATTTTTGTGCTCGTTATGCTCAATGAAATTTTAAATTTCTTTTACTTTGGGATGAAATTTTCTTAAAGTTAAATAAAACTTATATTTTTATTATTATTTCTTTTCAATTTTTGTTTTTTGTTCAGCAACTTTTGATTTTGTTGACCTTTTTGTTATTTAAGTTTTATAATTTAGTCGCTTGATTAGGTTACCTTTTTTTTCTTACAATTTGTTATTTTTTATTAACCTCTGATTATGATGTTATTATGTTATGTTAAAGAAAAATTTAAAGTTTCTCCGTTTTATTTCGCAAAACATAAACAATCAGTGTGAGTAAATATTTCTTTGTGAATTTTATAAAGAATTCCAAAGGTACAACGGATTTCTGTAGAATGTGCTAGGGCAATAGGGCTCATATGGCTAGAAGACAGTGCTCACAATTGAATAAGCGTCATCCTTCAGTGTGCTGTTAAGGATGTCGCCAGCATCATCACCATCATTCAGATGGCTAAGGGATGAGTGCTAGAGAACTAGTGACTTTCGGTTTAGAATACTGAAGTGAATTGCAATAGTCCTTTGGGGTTCTAAAGTATAACACGATCAAATATTTTTTAACGAAATCGAATTTGAATCGTAAAAATTTCTTTTTATTCTAAATATCAAGTTATGGCAATTAAATTTGAAAATGATTTCAGGAATATCGCCACCGTGACTTTTCTTGACGAATTTCATTCTGGACATTTCATTTTGTGCCACATGACTCTCCTAAGACATAATATGTTGAACTTCGGGCTTCAAGTGTTTTTAGTTTGCTAGCAGTGAGGTGATGTTACGTGGCCTCCATAGAGAAATGTCAAATCCTTAATCCATAGGTGCCATCTATTCGAACAATACCGCTAACGGATTTGTTGCAGTTATATTTTCAAACAAAAAAAAAAATCATTCACCCTTATTCTGTTTGGCGACGGCAAGATCGTCGTCCATTTTGAGGCAACATAACTTTAACACAACATCAATACTAATTTGGTATTCCATAACAGTCTTATGACGACGTTGCCAGTTTATCGATCATTTGAATAAAATATAAAACCCATAACTAATACTTGAGTGAGCTGATTCATTTGCTTACTATTTTTGATAAAATTTTTGTGAAAAAAATATAAACTGTGCCCCATTAGGCTAGTAAGTAGTGCACTAGCTTGTCAGTCTGGGGGTTGTGGGTTTGATTCCCAACAAAGACCTTCGCTGTTTTTTTCACTACAAAAATAAAAATTGACTGTTGGTTAGGCTGCTCAGTGAGGAAGGCATGGTCACTGGTCGCTGTGCTGTCTTATACGACGGTTAATTTCCGTAAATATCCTTCTACTTTCACCACCTGTCTCATCTCTTCTCTATCCCTTTCCTAAAGAATGTAGCACGATACTTGACTAAATAGGCATTGTTGCCTGAAGTGCTACTTCTCTTTTAAAAAAATAAAATTTAACCCAAAATAAATTTAAATCAAAAATCGCGCCTAATCTGTAAAAAAAATTTTGTCATACATGTGTTTGTAAATTACACCATTTGCCATCCATCACTCATTCTATTTGGTGGACCAAGGGTGTTTAGAGCAATCTCCACACTTTTTCTTTGTTTATTAAAATTGGTAGAAACACTGCCTCTTCGAAATCCCCTAACAAGTGATGGATTTTTTTCCAATTCTTCCACTAATTTTTTTCAAATTGGTTGGCGTTGGTACTTTTAATTTTTTCCATTTTCTATTTTATTTGTAATTTTTTTTAATTTAATAATTTATTTTGTATTTTTTGTTTTTTTTTAATCTTTTTAAAATTTTTCTTTATAACAGCACGACACCCAAATCACAGACGACAATATCAACAATAATTTAAGGCAACATCAACGTCAAATTTTTTTACAGAATACCAAACATGTGTTGCCAGTCATCGAAAATACGGATGTATAACAAACGATAAAAAACGACGTCGTCTTGTATTGCCGTCGCCAAACAGAATAACGGTGATTATTCATCGTCTGCAATTTCAGAACCGTCTTTATTTACAGAAAATAGGTTCCAGTGATACCACCAGTATGTAATGGCTTTGTCGAATGATTTCAATCTGCACGACGTCGCCTTGTATTGCCGTCGCCAAACAGAATATGGGTGATTATTCATCGACCGTAATTTCAGAACCGTCTTTATTTAAAGAAATTAGGTTCCAGTGATGCCATCAGCATGTAATGGCTTTGTCGAATGATTTTAATCTACACAACGTAGTCTTGTATTGCCGCCGCCAAACAGAATATGGGTGATTATTCATCGACCGTAATTTCCGAACCGTCTTTATTTAAAGAAAATAGGTTTCAGTGATGCCACCATTATATAAGACCCATATTATAAAAAATCGCGAACTCATTTATAAGTTGCGGGTATTTGTTCAAGCTTCCATCTATAGAATGGATGGGCAAATGGGAGGTTAGGAAATAAATTGGCATAAAACACCCAAATGCGAATTAATAATTGAATATGATGCAGAGACAATTTTGCAACAAAGCTTAGCTTAAATGATCAATAGAGAGTCGAGTTTCATTTTTGAGAACATCACTTATTTGTGGATTGTTCACGCAAACTCGGTCTTTCAAATAGTCCCCAAGAAAACAATCCAGCGGCTTTCAACTACAAAAAAGAGGCGTCCAATTAACATCGCCAAAATGAAAAATTTTGCTATCGGCAAATATCTCATGCAATAAGTGATTTGTTTCGATGCCTGTGTGGCTTGTAGTGCTGTCTTGCTGAAAGCAAAGGTCACTGATGTCAACATTGGTTAATTGTGGTTATCAGATAACTCAAGGCGACGGTGTTTCCTTCTTCTTTTTTGAAAAACAAAAAATAAAATAGGTGCCCCTGTAGGCTAGTAGGTAGTGTACTAGCTTGTAAATATGGGGGTTGTGTGTTCGATTCCTAACGAAGACCTTGGTTTTTTTCACTACAAAAATACAAATTGACTGTCGGTGGAGCTGATCAGCGATGAAGGCATAGTCACTGGTCGTTGTGCTGTCTTATATACGGCAGTTAATTTCCGACTATCCTTCTACTTTCATTATCTGTTTCATCTATTCTCTATCCCTTTCCTAAAAGAATGTGGCACGGTACTTGACTCAATAGGCATTGTTGCCTGAAGTACTACTTCTCTTAAAAAAAAAAATTAAGTCCGATGATGCCGCCTGATCACAAACCCCCCACCATACGATCACTTTCTTTGGATGTAATACATTTTCGAGGACTGTTTGTGTTTGTTGTTGTTGTTCAGTTTTTCAAACAGCCAATTCACAAACGTTCGAGTTGAACTTTATGGGTATGAAGATGAAAATATTGATTCAAAATGTTAGGCAAAGTGCTGCTAGGGACGTTGTCGAGTTGCTGTTGCTGGCTTGTTCTCAACACTTTGTACTGTGCAGTAACTACACTACAGCCACAACGAGAGTTTTGTTTTGGTCTAATGTCAATAGCAATACCGTGAACCTCGAATTAAGCGATTTTATTAAGCACAGCGGTCTTAGAAGAAGCCTGATTACGAGAAAAGGCTGGTGGAATTTTATTAAGTAATCGAGTGAAATTTTCTCATTTTTGATTGTAACTTTTCACAATAAAAATTCTTTGCTTTACCCTGAAGCGTTGTGTGCTTAAAATTTTATAACTTTTTACTAAATAAATATCTAAAGATGAGAGTTCATTTTTTGACACTTAATGATTTGAGAGACAATTTATTTCCTAACCTCAAATTTGGCCACCTATTAGTTTGTTAAGAATATGAAATGCGACTTTATTTCTCCTCATTGTGGTAGCCAGTTGCTAACTAAATTTTGTGGTAGTTAATTAAAATGTAAAGTAAAATAGCATAGCCTGAGTAACAGTTTTGTAATGAGAAAAAGAACTGTCATTTGACTTTGTTTTGGGCTTGAAGAACAATAAAGGAAACAATATCGAATACCTTAAAGGTAATTTTACTCTGTATGCTTTTTAAAAAAAATATATATGTGAATAGGAAAGGATATTTATTAAGCACGTTAAGTTCTTAACATTTAATCATTTAACAGAGAATTTAGCAGACAGACATGTAGCAGTTAAAAGCTTGAAAATTGTACTAAGTCCAAGTGCTGATATTTAATCATCCAAAGAAATGTGTTATTTTTGAATGTTATTCTTGAAAAAGTACTCTTAATTTTTATTTATTTATTATTTATATTTTGCATTAAATTTTTGAAATTTTCATTTACATATACACACACATACATATGTATGTGTTTATAATTTTACAATTTGTTAAACCAGCAGCTTCAATTTAATTTGTTAAATTTTAATGCTCACATTTTGCACCCAAGAGACTTTATAACTTTTTGCCTCTCAATTCTTAAAATCAATAAACAAACTTAAGAAGGATAGCACTGAAATATGCAAAATATATTTTTATTAAGAGAGAGAGAGAAATAAAGAAAAACACACTAACAAACAACAACAGCAAAAAACTTATCATTTTTAATCAACATGAGAACTAAGGAAAATTTCTAAACACTCCGCATACACACTCACATAAAATGATGTTTAGAGCGGAGGCGGTGTTGATTGAAATATTGTACAAATTGGGCGGTGGTGTTCGACAGTCTTGCACTGGATACTGGTTGTTTTTCTTTATTTTTTATTTTTTAACATGCTATTAAATTTGATTGTCTGTTTGGGTAAATTTACATTTTATGATATTTTTTATCGTTTTTTTTAACCACTTTAAAGATAGTGATACTTGAAGCAACGAAGAATAACCAATGAAAACTTAGAGAAGACGCAGTACTTGTGATCATTGTCAGTAAGAGAATGTGTGTGCGTGTGTGTGTGTGCTTGTATATGTTTGTTAATGTAAAATATTTGGTTGCATAATATTTCAGATATCTTAGCAAGACTATTTGTTATAACTACTCTTTTTAATACAGGGTGTTTTATATAAAGGTATAGAAGTTTGAAATGAAATAAAGGAAATTTTTTTAATTCACATGTAATTTACTTTATTCGAATGATAATTTTCTGGCATTATAATTTAAATATAACTTGACCGCCACTTTGCTGGCTTCGTCGGCCTTGGTTAAATCTGGAGGTTCAACTTAAGTTAAAGTTCTATATCTCTGTAAGAACACCCGATAAAATATATTATTTTATATATTTTTTTTATTTTATTTTAATATATTTCTACCAGAGCCAAAGTAGTTTTTCTGGTTAGCTTGGCTGTAATAATAATTGTGTAAAAATAAATTGTATTTTTATAGTGAAGAAAATGAAAGAGATAAGCTGGCATTAAGACGAACAGTACTCGTTTAGCAATGATGGTAGTAATAAGTAAAAGTAAAAAAATCAACAAATACTTTCAAATGCAAATTTTAAAACTATTCTTTATTATACTTAAAACAAGAATAAATAGAGATACATAAACCAAGTAAGGTTGTGTTATCGGCTGTGCTGTAATCATCCGTATACCCACCCTTTACTATTTACTAATAATAAATATTCTTAAATAATAAATATTCTTAAAATAAAGATTATTTTTGTATTTTAAAACTTTGTTTTTGGTAAACATTTTGCGGCAATATAATATTTAAATGAACTTTCGATCACTTAGTAATCTTTTTATTTGGTAATCTAAAGGGTTCTCCTCAATTTTCAGCATCTAAAAAAAATTTAATTCTCAGATTGCAACTGCAATTTCATATTTTTAGATTCTAAAATTGCGCTTTTTTCGTAGTAAAAATTTTTTGTGAAATTTTTATTGTTTTTTTAACCGATCTTTTTTTATTTATCTTTAATAAATATCTTTTTTCTTTTCTAAGATCTTTTTTATATATTTTTTTCTTCACGATATTTCGCTTTCCTTTGGAAAGCTTCTTCAGGAAAAAAAAATAAAAAAATAATATAAAATTTTTTTTCCTGAAGAAGCTTTCCAAAGGAAAGCGAAATATCGTGAAGAAAAAAATATATAAAAAAGATCTTAGAAAAGAAAAAATATATTTTTTGTGAAATTTAAATTTTTAGTGAAATTTCAAATTTTGTTCTTAAAACAAGCAGTGTTGCCAGATTAGGAGTTTGTAACCAAAAGTGGAATTTTTTTAACAAAATATATGTAAAAAATTATATTTGGGGATAGGAATTTCTCTAAGGAAATTTTCAAAATTTTGGGGATTTTTCTAGAAGTAATAATTTTTATTATATTCAATGTTATTAAAATTTGGCTATAATACAAATATTTGAATAACGTTATCTACAACTGTTTTAGAAAGGCAACAAAATCATGGCTTGACATAAATTTGTCGAAAAGAGAAGTCATGAAAATATACTTTAATCGTTAAGTATCAATTGTTTTTTTGTTGCCTTAAGATTCAATAGATTGAGACTATTATTTAACGGATAGAATAAATTTGCATTTTCGATTTTGTTACAACAAGTAAATAAGACACGATTTTAATATGTGCGTATATTGTCCGACGGGGTTTGATTTATTTATTTGGGTATGATTTTACGTCAACCCGCGTCTAATTTGGTTTATGAACAAACCGGTTTCGGCTATTTGCCATCTTCAGTGTTCTCTCTGTACTCTATAGTATAGATAGATATAGATATAGTATAGAGTGTGTTCAGACAACACTGGAGATAGCAAATAGCCGAAACGGGTTTGTTTATAAATCAAATTTGATGCGGGTTGACGTAAAATCATATCCAAATACGATTTTAAGGCTTAACAAGTTTACTGCAACAGAGTTGAAACGATTTCTATCAAATTGTATTTTTTTAAAGCATATAAATAATCTGCTATAAAAAACTGATTCGATTTAAATAACAATTAGTTTGGGCAATTTTTTGAAAAACTTTTTATTAGAAGACCAGGACGAGTGGTGTTTACTTTAATTTTTTTATAAGAACTGCTTCTAAAATGCCTTTTTTTCCCGCAATAACTGCAAATAAGCAATTAAAATAAAAATTGTAAGTGACACACAATTCCAAAACAATAATATTATTTTTAGCTGGATATTTGGGGATAAAACAATCTGGTCTTTGAGGAGTTTTAGGCGTAAAATTTCTCCTTTGGGGGAGCTGTATTGTGCTGATTCTCTATCAGCCGTATGCATAAAAACTTAAAGTAGGTTTAACTGCCGTTGTTAAGCACAATTTCCTAAAGTTGTTTTCAAAAAACGTTTTTACCTTAACATACCTTTGTTAACTTTAAAGTAGGAAAAACCTACTTTAAACCTACAATAAATTGACAGTTAAATTTTATTATTGAAAGTTCAAAAACAAAACAAATTGTATTTACAATAAACTGAGCCGTTTATTTTAAAAGTGGCATAAGTTACTTTGTTATTGTCAGCATTTTTATTTTAAATTAGTTTATATAACATTTTAATTTTTAGCCATTTCAACTAGTCTGTATTTAGTTTTCTTTCTGAAACGGATTTTTCTTATGATTGTGTTGAAATAAAATCTGTGAAGGATTTTTTCGAGAGAGGGCTATTCTACTATTACTATTTTGTCCTTTACATAAGTCACTATGTGCAATAATATGCTTTTGAGTTGTGACATTCCTAGATATTTTATACTACATGAAGCAACCTCCTGAGAATAAAAAAATAACAAAATAATGCTAATTATGTGTAGTATATTAGATATCACTATAATATAGCTCAGTAAACTGCACTATTCATTCGTACTAATAAAAATAAATCCAATAATCACAATAATACTTCACACACACTTATGACATGTTTCCATTTCTTTCACACTAAGCTCCGTAATTAATTTCCTGAGTACAGCGACTAATGCCACTTTCAAAATAAACATTTTTGTTATACCGTTAATTACCAACACTCCTTTCAAACAAATCTCAATACTTCTCAACTTATTAATATCAAATTTATTAAAAATGAAAAAAAAATGTTCAGTTGTGACTTATGCCACTTTCAATGTAAACGGCTCAATTGACAGTTTTACTTTGTTATTCCAAAAATTTTTAAAAATGCTTATTAAAAACAAATTGTAGTATACAAATAATAACAAAAAATTAAATTTTACCTTCCCTTTAATATAAAAAATTTTTACATTATTATTTTATAAAAATATAATAATAATTAATTATAAGTAATTTTATTATTTGTGCTTGATTCCTTTAAATAAATATTTCATGATATTCTCATAAAATATTTATTACAAAAATTTTTATTAAAAAATAAACATTTTATGATATTCTCATAAAACATTTATTTCAATAAAAATAAAAAAATATTTGAAATGTATTACTGCGGGGGAGAGCATATCCAAATTGCAATTTCACTTTCGCTCACAAAGCTCATCAGTGAATTTTACCCCAATATTGTATAGAAAAACCTAAAAGTCTTATATCTAAAGCCAAACTGATTCCATGAGAATTCTTCCATAAAATCAACATAGCATAGACAGCAAGACTCAGAAACACTTCTATACAAACACAGCAAAACATTTCAAAACAACAAAAAACATTGTTTATTTTCAAGCATTTCTACATAAGAGTTGCCATTGGACACCATTCATATGTAATTTGAAAATTCAGAAAATAAAAAATATTTGTAAATAATTTTACAAAATTTCTAAGAAAGCTCGTTATCCGAATAATTATTTTTTTAATATGAACAAATTCTTTGTAAATTCTTCGTAAGCCTTGCAAATTAACCTTTTTTGGGTTTTTTTTTTATTAAAAGGATTAATAAAAAAACCGAAAAAATTATATGTTGATTTTGCTGAAAACAATAAAAACATTTTTTATGGATCTAACTACCCGGATAAATAATATTCATTTTTATACATCGTTAACTACAACATGACAACTGAAAACAGTGGCATTGCCAGAGTCAAAATACTAAATTTAGCTAAAGTACTGTTTTTGAACACCATTTTTTAACAAACGTCTGTTAGCCTTAAAGTGTTTGTTAACTAACGTTTACTTTAAAGCTCAAGTAAGCGTTTTTTATGCATACAGCCGTATATCTTTTACTAAAGGCTTTTAATTTTTTTATATTCGTTAAATATAGAATTTCTTTTTTGGGGAAATAATTCCCTGAAATTTTAAAAATATTTTTGGTGAACTTGACTTGTTTTCGATCTTATATTTTTTGGTGCTTAATTTTTTTTTTAATGAAATTTGTGTTTTTTATGAAATTTTGATCGTCTAGTCGTATCATGATTTTTTTGGCTAACTTAAAGGGTATTTTTTTATTTGAAAGTTTGCTTTTTAAAGGAATTAATATTTTTTGATTAGAAATAAATGTTTTGAGAAAAAAATTTATAAAAATGTATTATTTTGATAATATTTTGATTTTTTAGTGAAATTACGAGTTTTTTGTACTTCAGATTTTTTCCTACTTTTTCTGTTCTTATATAGGCTCCGCCGAATAACTTTTTTTTGTATTTTAAATGCTATTAACAAAACTACACAGCTTCAGCTGTGTGGCATATAGTGCCATCCTGTTGGAACCAAATGTTGCCTTTTGTGAACAAAAATTCGTACAACATGGCCCGATAACGATCGCCATTGACTGTAACGGCCACTTCTGAAATATGGCCCAATTATGCCTTTGGACCAAAATCCGCACCAAACAGTGACTCGTTTTGGGTGCGTCGGATTTTCAATGTATGCGTGCGGGTTTCCTGTACCCCAAATGCGACAATTTTGCATGTTTACATATCCGCCAATATCACTGAGCTTCATCTGAAAAGATGATTTTTTTTTTTTGCAAAATCGGCATCTTCTGTAAGTCGATTGCAAGCCCACTTAGCGAAGCGTTGCTCAAGCGTATACACAACCATATTTGTACAGCAGAAGGATAAAACTAATTATCTGTCAAATCAAACATTACCTAAGTGTTACCATTCACGAAATAAGCACTACTTGAAAAAAAAACGTTAAATTGCGGACCCTTTACAAGAAAAATAATTAAAAAAACTTATCTCTCTCTCTCTCGATATCACTTTTATTTTTACCAAATTTCCATCATTTACTGACCGATATTGCTGATATCAAAAAGTTTGGTGAGTTTTCTGTAGCTATTCTGGGAATTCGACGAAACTAATTTCCACTCTAGGCTCCTGTAGAGGAGGGTGGGGAGGAGAGAAAGGATTTAGAATATGTATTATTTATGCGATCGGAAGTAAATATTACAGAAATTACAAATAGCACGATAAACTTGTATATATATATATATCCTTCCATCTTCCAGTTACGTTTATACCTTTTATAAATGTTTTTTTGCGAGTTCTTTATTGCAAAATAAATAACACCAGATTTTAGAGTTTTTAAATTAATTACAAGTTTATTTACTTTCACTACACACAAAGTTGACACTACAGAATTTTACAATTTACTTAAGATTCACGTCTTTACTTCACGAAGTTTATTTTTAAACTAACTAAATATCCACTTAGATGCTGCCTTTTATATTTGTCCACTAAAGGTCTAAAAAAAAATTAAGAATTTTCTACTCTTTTTGTATCACATTTTGTTTTTGTTATGTTCATTTAATGTAAAGGCGCCTGTAGGTCTGTGTGTACTTTTGTTTTTATGCTGATAAAGTTTCTTCCTGGAATATTAAGATAGTTGTTGTTGTCGTGTGTACATAAGTTTTCTTAGAAACTATGCAGTTAGTAAACAGCATATCTACTTGCTGTTGTTTTGCGTGTATAAAATCTTTATGTAGTTTGTAACTAGAAATTTGTTGTTGTCTTGCGTGCATAAATTTTCTTAGCAAGCCACACAGTTAGTAAATAGCATATCCAGTAGTTTACTTTATTACTAAGTTATTTTCTTTTAAAACTTAAGCAAGACGCATCCGCAACAATATGCTGGATTCTTGTAGTCTATTTCTATGCAGGAAAAAACAAGCATATGTTTGTTATTGAAATTACCTGTTTTTATGAAAAATTTCGTTGGCTTTTTAAAGGTTATTTTATCGAAAATTTTATTTAATTTACGAAATTTACAGTTTTGGTGAAATTAGACTTATTGATAATATTATAATATTTTTTTTTGGCAAATATCGACTTTTAAAGTTTCGTAGTTTTTTTTTCAGGAAAATTTTTAACTTTTGTTATTTTATAGTTGCAAATTTTTTTTAGGCTATAAAAATTTTTTATCACCCTTAACTTCTGTTTAAAATCACACCGACTAGCATTTGCTTGAACTGTTGGTGCCAAAGCTACTAAAGTGCCAACTTTTTCTTTTGTTTATTTTCTTTTCCAAATGAATATTTATTCATTTGCATATGGAGCTGTAAGAAAAGTTGAAAACAAACTTCAACAAGTCGTTGTCAGAAAACAAAGATGTAAAGAATGTAAATTTTATTTGAATTTATTTTACTATACACAAGCATATTGTTGTTGTACTAAGGTATATAAAGGGTGTTTTTATAAATGTATAGAACTTTAAAAATTGAAAAAATAAAAGATAAATTTGCGAAATTGATGTAAAATTTACTGTATGCGAAAAATAATCTTGTGGCATTATATTTTAAATATTAAATCTGGCAAATGACAACCATGGCTGGCTTGGCCGTAGTCTAAACTGCAGGTGCAATTTTCGTTCACTTTTACTATTTGTTGCAGTATATCGGCAATAACGAGGCAAATGTTGTCCTACAAATTGTAAAGCGTTTCAGGCTTACAGGCGTAGACTAGCGGCATCACATATCACTGCAGAAAACAGTCTAGCGGCGTGAAATTGCACGATATTGTGGGCCAAACAACGGGCCCAAAACGTTAAACTAAGTGGTTACAAAACGTTTCTTTCAATAAATCAATTGTGACACGAGCCTTGTTGAAACCACAACTCCTGCACATGAGGGTTGTTCAATTGATGAACAAAAAGTCAGTAATCCTGGCTCTACAGCGGTCACCATTTATTGTAACCCTCTGAACAGCATCGCTTTTTAAGGAAGAACGGACCAAATATCACACCAGCACATAAAGTACACCAAATAGTCAGTTTTCCTGCATGAAACGCTGTCTTCACATACACTTTAAGATTATGAATATTCATAATATAGAAGCTTTGTTTATTGACGTATGCGCTCAAACAAAATTGAGCTTCATCGCTGAATCTGAATCTGCTTATGAATCTGAATAAATGGAAGCATTGTTTAGACGTCTGTGTATTCATGGTATTCATAAATCAATTGATAGCTAACAAAATGACCACTAGTTAAAAAAAGTGCTGTCAGCTTAAATTTCTATACCTCTATAAAAACACTCGTTATATTAAGTTTAGTTTAAATTTTAACTTTTCATTTGTTCTATTGCTTCGTCCAGTCGATAGAATTTATATTGAATTATACTGTTGCTTTTGTTTTCTTAAGTTATTGAAAAGAAACAACGTTTATGTTTCAGAAAAAGTTAAATAAAATAATAAATTTTAATAAACAGTTTTTAAAATATTTAACTACAAGAACTTTTATGTCTGATCAAAATACTACTTTAACGATTTGTGACTTAAATATTTCGAAATTCTTTTTATTAAAAATCACTGAAATTTATTTATAAATAAGAAAACATAAATGAATTGTTTTCGTCCTTTATGTTTTCCGCAAATTTTATTTTTTTGCTTTATTTCGGTTTATTTATTAAGAAGGAATTAGAAACCATATATATTGCCTGTGTTAACACTCAACTATCCTATGAAATATAGTTTTAATGAAAAATAATATAATATTTTTGTAAAGTAATAGTTTAAGAAGATCAGAAAATTACTCAATAATATTTTTTCTTTACGTGTAAGACGCATCTTACAATTAGTGTTACAAACTAATTGTACACATCATATTGAAGATAATCACCCTTATTCTGTTTGGCAACGGCAATACAAGACGACGTCGTTTTTTATCGTTTGTTATAGATCCGTATTCTCGTTGGCAATAGTGCCATTTATCGGTGACAATGTATAAGAAAATTTGACGTTGATGTTGCCTTAAATTGCTGTTGATATTGTCGTCTGTGATTTTGGAGTCGTGCTGTTAGAAACAAAATTTTAAAAAGATTAAAAAAAAAACAAAAATGAAATGGAAAAATTAAAAGTACCAACGCCAACCAATTTGAAAAAATTAGTGGAAGAATTGGAAAAAAATCCAGCACTTGCCAGGTGATTTCGAAGAGGCAGTATTCCTACTAATTGGTCCACCTTGGTCCGCCAAATAGAATTAGTGATGGATGACAAAATTTTTTTTACAGATTAGGCAAGATTTTTGATTTAAATTTATTTTGGGTTAAATTTTATTTTTTTAAAAGAAAAGTAGCACTTCAGGCAACAATGCCTAGTTATTCAAGTACCGTGCTACATTCTTTAGGAAAGGGATAGAGAAGAAATGAGACAGGTGGTGAAAGTAGAAGGATATTTACGGAAATTAACCGTCGTATAAGACAGCACAGGACCAGTGACCATGCCTTCCTCACTGAGCAGCCTAACCAACAGTCAATTTTTATTTTTGTAGTGAAAAAAAAACAGCGAAGGTCTTTGTTGGGAATCAAACCCACAACCCCCAGACTGACAAGCTAGTACACTACTTACTAGCCTACAGGAGCACAGTTTATATTTTTTTCACAGCAATTTTATCAAAAATAGTAATCAAATGAATCAGCTCACTTAAGTATTAGTTATGGGTGTTATATTTTATTAAAATGATCGCTAAACTGGCAACGTCGTAATAAAAATGTTAGGGAATACCAAATTAGTATTGATGTTGTGTTAAAGTGATGTTGCGTCAAAATGGACGACGATGTTGCAGTCGCCAAACAGAATAAGGGTGAATGATTTTTTTTGTTTGAAAATATAAATGCAACAAATCCGTTCGCGGTATTGTTCGAATAGATGGCACCTATGGACTTACTGAATCCAAGATTTGCCGATGTTGATTTTAAGGATTTGACATTTCTCTATGGAGGCCACATAACATCACCTCACTGCTAGCAAACTAAAAACACCTGAAGCCCGAAGGCCAACATAGTATGTCTTAAGAGAGTCATGTGACACAAAATGGAATGTCCAGAATGAAAGTATAAAAAATTAAAATTATCAACTCTAACCAATTTTGAAAATTAGTGAAAGCATTGGGAAAATATCCATCACTTGCCAGGGAATTTCGAAGAGGCAGTGTTCTGCTCTAAACGCCCTAGATTAACAAATTAATCAGCTAACTAAAATATTAGACATGTGTGTTATATTTTATTAAAATGATCGATAAACTGGCAACGTCGTCATAAGACTGTTAGGGAATACCAAGTTAGTATTGATGTTGTATTAAAGTGATGTTGCCTCAAAACCGACGACGATGTTGCCGTCGCCAAACAGAATAAGGGTGAATGTTATATCGGGTATTTTTTTAACAGAGGTATATAACTTTAAATTGGCCAAACTATTTTAACTGGCGATCATTTTGCAGCTGCAGGTGATTTATGTTCGCTTCAAATTTTGCAAATTGGACTTAAACTTAGATTGCCTTTTATCCAAATTTTCACAAACGAATTTTGTTTAGTCCTTAAGCTTCCTTTTACCTGAATATGGATATGCCAATAAACAAAACTGACTTATTTGGAGTGATGAAAAATTTACTGTTTGCCGTGCTAAACGGGCTGACTTTCGAACAGTGAAATTGTTGTTGCTGGCCAGATATGTTGAGTTATTTGCTGTACACAACAGCCTTGTGCAATTAGTGAATCAACCAACACACATTCCTTGTGTTGAAGGGAACCAAAGTAACACGCTCGACCTTTTTCTAACTTCACATCCCCAAAAGTATGAAGTTTGTGTATGAAGTATGAAGAAGCTACTAAACGTTTAAAATATATTTATGACAATGTTCATTGGGATGAAATTAACGAAGTTTTTAGGCAATTTAATTAGAAATTATTATTATTTTTTTTTTAAGAAAAGTAGTACTTCAGGCAACAATGCCTATTTAGCCAAGTACTGTGCTACATTCTTTAGGAAAAGGGATAGAGAAGAGATGAGACAGGTGGTGAAAGTGGAAGGATAGTTACGGAAATTAACTCTCGTATAAGATAGTGTAGTGACCATGCCTTCATCACTGAGTAGCCCTACCGACAGTAGATTTTTATTTGTAGTGAAAAAACTAAGGTCCTTGTTGGGAATCGAACCCATAACCCCCAGTCTTATAAACTAGTGCCCCTGTAGGTTAGTGCCTACTAACCTACAGGGGCACTTATTGTTGGATAATAATATCGACGCCATAGCTGAAATGATTGCAAAGATCATTTTGTTAGGAATGAAAACTTTTATTCCACCCAAAAAAATTTCGATTAAAACCAAATCAAAGTCCTGATTTAATCAAACGTGCAAAAATGCAGTCAGGTAAAGAGTGAATGCATTTAATATCTGGCGTAGAAACAAAAACAAAGATACTGATTCCCTACTCCCCAAAAAGGGTGAGGCTAACAACCCTGAAAATTACCGCCCAATTGCAATTTGTTCTGCACTTTCTAAGATAATGGAAAGTGTGATTAGTTTTCATCTTGTGAGCTACCTGGAGTCCAACAGCTAACTTTGCGACCAACAGTACGGTTTCCGTTGGGGGCGCTCTACGGGTGACTTGCCGGCTTTCCTGTCGGATAAATGGTGCAACTCCATACATTAGAGAAAGAGTAAGGTGGTGACTCTAGATATTTCAAACGCGTTTGATAGTGTGTGGCATGATGTACTTTTGTCAAAATTTGTTGCATTTGGTGTCGGTGATAATTTTTCCAGATTTATATCGAGTTTTCTCAGGAATCGCACTATACAAGTTGTTCCCCCCGGGGGCACATGATAGTTTTTTTGGAGCCTACTATTCCATCTAGACTGGTGTCTTGGAGATAAAAGGGAGCCCAGGCCCCTTAAAGGCTAGTAGGAGCCATCTGGACAATCCACTATATTTCCACGGAAATCAGTGAGCCCCAGAGTTCCGCCGTTTGTCTCTTTAGACAATTAGCTGATTATTGAGGTTGGCCCCTATATAAGAGTATCGTGGTGGTTGTGGTTTCGAGGCCCTCGTGAGAGTTTGTGGGACGGATCATTCACAATGAACACAATGAATGGTTCAGGTCCAGTGAATATGAATGCCGTCGTGTTCTTAATTATATTAAGCTTCATGCGTTCTGGACCAGGAGTTGAAAAGTCTCCAACTCTTAAGCAAGGAGTAAAGGCTGCGACCAACTTCGAGCTTTTGAAATTGCAACTAGGAGTGACCGGAGAATGCACGGATTTGAAGGCCTTCTAGGGCGAGAATGTCGCTACATACCATTCACAGTGGTAATGGCCACCTTCTGATTATGGCTCACTGCCGGTGCAGATGTAAACCTTATCACACATATACGAGTTGTTATAGATGGCATTTCATCATACGAGTTCAAGATTAATTCAGGGGTACCGCAGGACTCCGTTCTTTCTCCTACCCCACTTCTGATTTTTCTAAAAGACCTTCTTTGTCAAACTTTTAATTTTGTATACTCTCTCCCAGATGACAGCACCATTTGTCATTCGTATTTATTTAATAATAGATCGGACCAATTGGAGGTGAGTTCCGAAACGCAGAATATGAATGTATACACAATCACGATCTCGTAACAATCTCGGAATGGAGTCGTGTGAATAGAGTAGATTTCAGTGCCCGTAAGACACAATGTTGCATGTTTCGCATAGATCTGTGTTCGAAAATGGTGCTGCATTTGTTATTAATATTAAGGAATTGAAAGCTCTTGATGTTCTTGGCATGAACAATCAGTGCGATGTTCGATGGCCTTAACATATTTTTCACGTTTCTAAAAAAGCTTCCAAGTGCCTCGGTTTTTTTTAAATGTGTAAGAGATGCTTCACTTCATCCGATCTCCGCTTATATCCGCCCAAAGATGGAATCCAACTATCGTATATGGGCCGGCGCGCCAAAGTCTTTTTTGGAGTTGCTCGACCGCGTACAGGAGAGGGCCAAGAGGCTCATTGGGGACGGTAGGGTATCCAACTCTATTGATTCTCTAGAGCATCGACGTAATGTTGGTTGTATTTCACTGTTTCATCGTTACTACCATGGTAAGAGTTCTAATAAAATTAGGGAACTTGTTCCCGAAACCTGTACATTTTTGCGTTTGTCTCGATTTTTGTTGAGAGTGCATCAATTTGTGGTCGATTAGCCAGCGAATCGCAATACGCATTAAAGGGAAAATTCGTTTTTTAGCAGAATAGTTCGTATGTGGAATAAACTCTTTCCAAAGGTCTTTCCTGTCACTTTCAATGTAGAAAAGTTCACATTGAATGGCCACAAAAACTACTACCGCTTACCTCCTCGCCATAACCTGATTTCTTAGTTGTGACACAATGCGTTGCATGTGTCTGTACTTTTTTAAAAACGATGCGAAAGTTACAGTCAATGGGGACCGCAATAGAGCCATGATTTGCGACTTTTTTTATTTATCAATTAAAAAATCAATGCAAGAGTTGCGGTTTCAAAAATACAGCACAACTTGTCGTACGGTCCGTACCACAATCATTTGGTAACCAGATAGTTTTATGTTTCGGACCCGTACGATTTTACGCGGGTAGTCCTTTTACTATTTGGAGTTGCTAGTCTATACCGTTAAGCCTGAAAAATTCGCCGCGTTATTGCCAATATACGGCCAAAAATCTTAAAAAAGTCATTGAAAATTGGACCTGCTCATTAGACATGCCACAAGTTATATTTAAGTTATAATTTCATTTTTAAAATTTCCTAAAAATATATGTTCGCTTGTGTGTCTGCCTATCGCAAACTTTTAGCCGCCTACAGTAACGAACTAATATTCTTTTAGAGTTTACTGCCAGTCATCGAGCATATTAAATTTAGTGTAAATTTTTTGGACTTTACAAGTGGGCGTGACATTTCCCAAAGAAAATAAACATTTATCATCGTGATAGGTATAATTTTAAAATTTTGAATAGAATATTTTGAGTAGAATATTAAAAAAATAGGCTGATTAAACAGTGGACGAGGTAATTGCCACACAAAGTAAATTTTACTTTCGTAATCCTAGAGAACTTTAAAAGGTAGTTTTCCAAATTTTTCACAAGTAATCTGGTTAGTGGAAAAAAGTTGTCTGAAATGAAGCAGTGGGCGTAGTAGCTCCCATAGAAAGTTAGAAATTATCGTTATGATATGCGAAGTCGCTGATTGACCACTTGGAGGACAATATTTGCCGCGTTATATCAGATATATGGCTACGAATGTTGGAAAAAGTCATCGAAAATTATAACTCCACATTAGACTACGTCAGAGTTACTCAAGTCGATCAGATGTTAGAAGTTTTATTTAAATTATAATGACAGCATATTTCGGATAAAGTAAATTGGATCTCAATCTAAAAAATTCATCTCTGTTTTATTCCAATTCAAAGTTATGGGTAACTCGTTAGTTTCTATGCTGCTGCTGTCATTTTCGCGAAATCTTAATTCGCATTAAATATTAAATAATTTTTATTAAATATTTTTTAACCAGTTTTGCTCTCCAGTGTAAAATTATTAAAAGCTTTATTTAATTGGCGTTTTTTTTCTCATATTTTTTAAGTTTTCTTCAAATACACAGAAAATACAATCTGTGGGCGAGTCAATGTAAATTGTAGCAAAAAATTCTGTTTTTGACTTTTTGATGTCACTTTAGTTGCCAACATGATTCTAAATTTATTTTATTTATTGTATGCATGCATGTGCGTGTTCTTCTTTACTAAATTCAACAAAATATTAGTGTGTTTACTTTCTTTCTTTTTTCTATTGCCATAAGCTTGAAATGAAAGGAAGGTTGACTGGTGGGTTGCCTGTTTGGTTATAAGACAAGCTGCTTTATTAACTCTATTATTTACTTTTGTAGCTGTTTTTTTACAAGAAAAGGTTACAAAAAATATTAAAAATGTTTTGACATATTGTATTTTTGTTCTTTGCTATTATTTCATTTCTAGAAAATTAAAGCAAACATAACAGGACTTTATAACATTTTAATTCGCTTGACTGTTCCTGAGACAGGTAAAATCTTGTATTTTAATTTTAAGCTGAAGAAGTTTGAAAAGGAACAATTTTATTTTTCAAAAATTTTGATTTTATTTTTTTGTTAAGCAAACATAAGCTTTTTGTTGCCATCATTTTCCCAACTTTTAAAGAACTTTTTGTTTTCAAAAATAATAAAAAAAATTAAAGACTGCCAAATATAAAATTTAGATGTAAAGGCGATAATTATCTCAGTTTGCAGGAAAATTTGTTGAGTGGGTTTTAAAAAGGCCGGTATGTTCTACCATAATAAAAGCAACTGCCATTATATTGGGTACAAGAATTGTCCAAGGTGGGCGGATAATAATTTTCCACAAAATGTGCTGTCAAATGAATAAAAGTAATTATATTTGGTGGTAGTGAATTTAGTTATTTTTCCCCTCAAGAAAATTTTATATATTTTTTTATAAGAAAAACATAAACAAAAAAACCAATAAAATGGAAAAAAATAAAACCTCAACTGCTCAGTGGGTGCAAGCGATTTGGGGCAATAAAAAAATTAGAAAAAAAAAACACAGGAAATTGCTAAACTTCTAAAGGGAATAAATAACAAGCAACTATTGCTACAATAGTAAAAATAAAATAATAAAAATGTCATGTAAAATGGATAAATACACAGAAAAAGAAAACAACTTCTTTGGAAATTACAGCAGCTGTTTTAAACAAACGCAGTAACAAACTAAAATAAAATAAGAAAATAACAGTAAACAAGGATACAAAGTACACTCCTGATATTTACTCTGTACATAGTACATAGTATAACCCAGCAAACATATACATAGTATTTTGTCTTAGATTTTGTCGTCGATCAAGAAAGTTTTCAAATGAAATGCAATGGCAAAATTTTAAGATATGAAAATAATTTATCACAAAAAAAAGAGAAAAGAGTACAAGAGACAAAGAGTAATTAATTTATTCAAAGATATTTATTTTCATTTTGTTTTTATTTATTCACAAGGATTGTTTAAATATAAATGTAAAAATAATTTTGACAATTTAGGTGTAGTTTGTTTGGGCAAAACGTAAACTTTAAATTTTTTTTTTCTTATCTTTATTTACAATCTATTTTTACAATATTAAGTAAATATTATAACAAAGTGAGTACTTAACCTATGTTATTAAATTTCAGTAAACCCAATAACCTATAACCTATATATATACACTATATACATTATTCACAAAACTACAATAACTATTTCATTTTCTGTAAGGTAGATCTAGAATATGTAATCTTTTCAGTCTTTTAATCTCCTCTGTTTCATCCAACAATGAAATGGCCAAAGGATATGGATGGCTACTAAGCCTTCCTAGATAGCGAGAACTAAACCTGTTAATTTCATCAGCCACATATGGAATATCTACATCCTTGTGAATTTGTTTGTTTGTTACATACCAAGGCGCTTTAACAATTTGTCTCAAAGCTTTCGACTGGTACCGTTGCAGGATCTCTATGTTCGAATTACTTGCAGTTCCCCATAACTGTATACCATATGTCCAAACTGGTTTTAATACAGTTTTATAAAGTATGATCTTATTCTCAATACTTAGTTCAGACTTTGGTCCTAACAGCCAATGTAGTTTTCTTGTCTTTATATTTAAATACTCCCTTTTCTTTTTAATGTGATCTTTCCACGTGAGTCTTCTATCAAAATACATTCCTAAGTATTTCACACTATTTGAGGTAGGTATTTGACATCCGTTAATATAAATCGAAGGACTATCATCTTTCCTTATCGTGAAAGTTATATGTACTGATTTGTCCGCATTGATACAAATTTTCCATTTCTTAAGCCAATTTTCTAACACGTTAAGTTGGCTCTGCACTTTGGTTGATGCAATTATAGGAGACACATCCGACGATATAATAGCTGTATCATCAGCGTACGTCGCTATGGTTACATCAGCCGTTACAGGCATATCTGATGTATATAACGTATATAGTATAGGGCCTAAAACACTGCCTTGAGGTACTCCTGAGTTCATTTGACAAATTTCAGACATTTCATCATCCACCTTGACATAAAATGTTCTTTCCTGTAAACAAGACTTAAGTATTAAGTATACTGGCGTTGATAGAAATGATTTGAGCTTAAACAAGAGACCTTCATGCCAAACCCTATCAAATGCCTGTTTAACATCTAAAAATGCAGCGCAGCAATTATATCAACAACTCTATGGCATTGTTCTGGAGTTTCGTGTTTATGGCGAAATCCAAATTGGTGGTCCGGAATTATGTTTTCCTTACCCAAGAGTGGTAGCAAACGATAAGACAATAATCTTTCAAATACTTTTGAAAACGTTGGCAGCAAACTTATTGGTCTGTATGAAGTTATCTGATTTTCTGGCTTATTGGGCTTGTGAACCATAATAATTTCCGCACACTTCCATTGTAAGGGAAAATAAGATAATCTCATTACGGAATTAAAAATAAGAGTCAAATACAATATAGATTTCCTAGACAAATGCTAAGCTACCAACGAGTCAATTTTATCATAACCTGGCGATTTGCAGTTGTTTAATTTAAGAATTTCGTTTTTTACTTCTGACGGAGAGTATGATTTAATCGGAAGATCCATTTGACATGGAGAATCTAAGAAGTTAAAAATTTTTCTTTCGTCATCTGAATTTGTAGTTGGGAATGATTGGAATGTTTTTTCTAAATGTTTTGAGAAAGCACAACTTTTACTTTTGGATGATTTACACCAAGAGCCATTTTCATCTCTTATTGGGACATTTCTCTTAGCTGGCCTTTTCAAAAATTTTGTTGCTTTCCATAGACTGTGTTCATTACTATTATTATTTTTTGTAATAAGTTTTTTTAAAAAGTTAGCAAGTTCCTCATTCTTATGCTGAGCTATACATTTTTTGAGACCATTAGCAGCACGATTATAGTTAGTTTTATCTAATGGATTTCTGCTTAATTGCCAGATTCTTCTTAGCCGTCTTTTGTTTCTTATTAGCTCTCTAATCTCCATTGATACTAATAATTGATTACCATTTGATTGATCCATTTGCGGCGTTGAAAGAAAAACAGCTTCGTGAATAAGGTTTGTAAAGTTGTCTACAGCAAAACCAATTTCTTCAACAGAATTCAGAGATATATTTAAATTTAAGTTTCTATCCATCCAATATTGAAACGAATCCATGTCGGTTTTCTTGGAGAGCAATTTCAAATTTCTGCACATAGTTTGCAGTGATGTATTGTAGTTATTGGCGTGCGATCTGAATTCATATCATCACTATAACTTTAAAATGAAAAATATTAAAAATAACATATAAAGTGTCTCACTCTCTCCGCCCCTCTGTATCTCTCTCTCTCTCTGTGCAAATTCTCGAGTCATTAATGACATTCAGTATCAATGGAATTTCCATTTGAATGCTATAAAAATTTGAATTTTTATTGATAAAAAATATATGAAAACTTATAGTACACCAATCTGCTATTCCTGTTATAATTATTGCAAAAAGGAGTTTCGAAGTATAACGTACATATTTATGTTTTATAAAAAAATGGCCAATAATAATTTTCACTAAAAACATTTTTATCAAACGTGATGAAAAAAATTAATTTTTATAAATTAAACAAAGATTTGATTTAAATTATCTATTTCCCAAAAATAATTGCAAATTTAAAAACCGTCGAAATTACACCTTTAAATCGAATCATTATTTAAATATCGAAATTTTATTAAAAAGAAAATAAAAAAGAAATGAATTTCATAAGGGCCAAAAATCCTTTAAACAAATAAAGGACACAAAAGTTTATTCTATTGGATGGACAAATTTGATGTTCGGAAGTAGATTGACTTAGAACATACACTTTTTTTGATAACTTAAATTTTAATGACACGAATGTACAGCAGAAATATGGAAATTAATACTTTACTACGATGTCCGGCAAATATTTGCCTCTAGCACGTCAGCAGACGTCTGCTCCTTACATAAAATTTTGAAGTACATTGTGCAACAAAACTTGACTGATTTTGTCAACGCAGCGCTGAATTTTATTTTTCGGAGCATCGTTTGTGGCTTATGCGTGAAAAAATTTACGTCTGCATCTAGCCGTGTAAGCCATAACCAGACGGTGGATCATACCATCATACCAAATATATAAAAAATAATTTCCTGAAGAAGCTTTCCACAGGAAAACGAAATATCGAGAAAAAAATATATATTGTTAATAAAAAAAGACCGTTGAAAAGAATATTTATTTATATTTATTAATTTTTAATAAATTTTCTGTGGATGACAATGAGTTATTTAATTAATAAATTTGGTCATTGCAGTGTTGACAATTTGTTTAAAATTATTTCGTTTAGTCAGTTTTTTGATGACAATGTGTTATTGATGATAATTTATAATTGAAAATGAAAACATTCTTCATAGAATTAATGAAATATATGATCAGTGTGATGACCGTTTTCTATTAGGACACCTAAATATTTGTTGTGTCAACGGAATTTTGTTATAAATTTTCAAAATTATTATGCAAAATTTGTGATAATAGTGGGATCATGAAGCCCAGTTATTCCAATGCATAACCTCTTCCGCCTGCTATATCATACAGTTCTCTTGTGAATTTTGGCTTAAAGTTATTTAACAACAAGATGGCATGGCAACATAAAAATTAGTTTTTATATCTGGTTTTCTCATTTAAGCCTGTTGTGGGTGTACAACAATTTTCACAATGATCTTTTTCGCTGCAAAGTTCATATTAACACGAATGTGTAAGAATTCTTCACTAAATAAAGTTTGCATTGTTAAATACACTAAATTAAGTTTCATCAAGCGAACTTAAATCGTGTTGTGAATTTTCTTCTTAAGTGTTTCAACACTTTTCAAAAAGTTCCATTAGAAATTTATGTCATTTGCCTTCAATCATGAAAAAGCTTTTAAATTCACGTGAATGTTAAACAAATTAAATAAAATAAGTTTGTAGGGAAAATTTTTTTTTTCTATTTCTATTGTCACCAATTTTACTTGACATCATTTATTTTTTAATTGCAGGTAAGCTTTTGTGACTTAAATAACTAAATTTTAGAAATTATGGAAATAAGGTAAGTTTTAACACTGTCTTTGATGCTTTTCATTAATTACGCTTTTGAGTTTTTATAGTTTTTGTAACAGGAAAATAAAAACTGTCCAACAATTGTTATTTGACAAATTTTAACAGGCCCAAAATGCCTTCGAAGGAAGGTTTTAATAGTTTCCTTTGAAATGTTTCTTTTTATTCCATTGACAAATTTCTCTTCACAAAGGTATTTCGTTTTTAAAAATTTCCTGCCTTTTTTGTTTCTTATTGTCCTGCAGCTACATAACAGTCAGTAAGCGCTTAGTTACTTCCTAAAATCGCTAGAAAACAAAATGAAAAAAATATCCTGAAATTATATACTCGCCCCAAATATTAAATTAACAAATTGAGTGCCAAATACGTTTTTGTATTCTCATCAGTATTTTACAACGAAAAATTATTTTTGTGTTTGAAAATGTAAAATTTATCTTTAAAATTGAGAGAGACAACTAACTAAGAGTAAATTGAGACATAAACAATTATTCTTTAAATAATTAAAATTACTAACAGCATAGATAAAACATCATCCCGGTTTTTAAATCATAACACAGCACGATTAAAAACTTTTCACAAATATTTACGCTTTTAAAGCTGTAACTTTAGCGTTTAATAATTGATAAGTTGACACTGCTATCAAAATCAATTTTATTTAACATGCTTCGCTATAAGAAAAACGTGAACTCTGCGATTAAAAGATATTTATTAAAAAAAGTAGCAGCGAAAAAAGGTCCCAAGAAAATGAACCTTTTCAGAAGTATCTTTTAGAAAAATACTTTTTGGCATTTACAAAAACATATTCATCAAAGTTCACTTTTAAAAAGTACTTTTGATATATCGTAGCTTTTGCTAAAGTACAATAAAAAACAATTTTTAAAAGTACTTGCTAAAAATATATTTTTTTTAATTCAAAGCCTCCAAAATAGTTTCACTGTAGAAAAATCTTTTAAATAGTACCTTTACCGTAAAAAAGTATTTGTAAAAAGCATTAGGTGCCCCTGTAGGCTAAAAGGTAGTGTACTAGCTTATAAATATGGTGGTTGTGGGTTCGATTCCCAACAAAGACCTTGGTTTTTTTCACTACAAAAATAATAATTGACTGTCGATGGGGCTGCGATGAACTGGTCGCTGTGCTGTCTTATATACGGCAGTTAATTTTCGACTATCCTTCTACTTTCACCACCTGTTTCATCTATTCTCTATCCCTTTCCTAGAGAATGTAGCAGGGTATTTGACTAAATAGGCATTGTTGCCTGAAGTGTTACTTCTCTTAAACAAAAAAAATATCATTTAAAGAAATAATCTTTTTTGAAGTAAATTAAAAATTAATTTTTAAAACTGGTAACTTTCAATAATAAGCTTAAAAAAGTTCTTTATAAGTTATATAATTAAAAACAAACAAAATCAACACGTTTTTTGTAACAAATTTAAAAGACCATTTTAAAAAAGTACCTTAGAACAATTTTCCTCTAAAAAGTATCTTTAAAAAACATATACTTTAAGGAAAAGATATTTTTTTAAGTAAATTTAAAAGTACTTTTTTTAAATAGTACCTTTGAATAATTTACCTCAAAATAGTTTCTTTAAAAAGCATATACTTGAAGAAAATAACATATGTTTTTAAAATAAATTAAAAAAGTACTTTTTAAGATAGTACCTTTGAATAATTCACCGCAAAAGAATATATTTATACTTTTACTTGGGTACGGTTTTCCGTCGACCCTCGTGTACGAAAAGAGCACTGAAGATGGCAAACAGCCGAAACCGGTTTGTACACAAACCAAATTTGACGAGGGTCGACGGAAAACCGTACCCAAATAAAAGTAATTTTAATCCCGTCGGAAAATCCAAGCACATATCGATTATATTTATAGATTTTTTTTTTTTTTTTTTTTTTTTTTTTTTTTTTATTTAAATTTTATTACAATTAATTCATTACAATTTTGTTGCCTCTGCGCCATAAAGGCATTATAGAGGCTAGTTGGCTATATAATATACAACCGTTCCTTTAAAAATAAAGTAAAATAAAAACAAAAGAAAAAAAAAAGTATAGTTACGTAGAAATATAACATATACTAATTCAAAAATTTTAATTATTACAATAATATTTCTTCTATATTTTGGATTAAATATTGTTTAACGTTATTTTTAAAAACTGAAATTCTATTTATGCTTTTCAAATCATGAGGCAAGTTGTTGTACTCACGACTACCCATGTATTCTATCCTTTGTTTAGTTATTTCCAGTCTACACCGGGCTATTGTTAAATTTGTATTATTCCTTGTATTAAACACAGACTGATTTCTTGAAAATCTTATGGTATGATGTCCAATATTGTGTACGCATTTAAAAATATAAATTAAAAGCTGCAATTTGTAGATTCCATGAATAGGTAGAACATTTTTAAAAATATTTTTGTATAATGATATCGTTGAGAATCCTATCGGCAAATTGGCTATAAGTTTTAGAGCTTTGTTTTGTACTCTCTGTAGTGCTTTAAGTTCATTAGTCTTTTTGTAGCCATACAATATGGCCAAGTAATTGAAATGGCTCTGGATCAATGCATTATAAAGTAGTAATTTCGTGTTTACGTCAAATTTATTTTTAAATTTATAAAGTAATCCCACAGCTTTAGTAGCTTTAGTCTTCAGATTGCGAATGTGTTGACTCCAAGAAAGATTGCTTTGCAATTCAACACCCAAATATTTAATGGAGCATACTTCCTGGACCTCATTACCATCCACATATATACTAAAGTGACTGCGATTACTGCTTAGCCTAAATCTTATCAATTGAGTTTTAGTTGGATTTAAGACTAATTTATTAATTCTTGCAAATTCTACTAATAACGATGCATCCCGTTCCATATAAACCCTAGCTACTGTTTCATGTTTGTAGGGATAGAATAAGCAAATATCATCCGCATATATAACCAGTTTCCCACAAAGCTGAAGATTCTTTATATCATTAAGGTAAATGATAAACAATAGTGGACCAAGTACACTGCCCTGTGGCACTCCATGTTCAACTACAACAAGTGAACTTTTATGACCATTTATTTGAACAAATTGTTTACGATTGCTCAAGTAACTTGTTAAAAGTAACCTTTCTCTGCCACAAATGCCATAAAATTTCAGTTTATCCAATAATATATCGTGATCTATAAGATCAAATGCTTTTGAAAAGTCATAAAATATACCGGCCACTCCGCTAAATCCATCGTCCAAACCCTTACAGATAAAGTTCACAACATTGACGACTGCTTCCTCTGTACCGCATCCTTCTCTAAAACCAAACTGGAAGTCATTCAACAGGTTTTGACTTATCATATACTTTGAAATTTGATTGTATATAATTTTTTCAAATACGTTATCAATAACAGATAAGACGGCGATAGGTCTGAACTTATCTGCTGTGCATGCGTTAGGTACCTTTGGTATCGGGACCACCCTATGTATTTTTAAAATATCTGGATAAGTACTATAGTTCAACATACTATTGAATATATTTACTAAATATGGTTTGAAATTAGCTATATTGCTTAAGAGTATTTTTGGGGTTATATTATCATGACCAGCACTTTTGTTTGGTTTCAAATTTAATATTGCTTTGTGAATATCATCGGGTGTCACATAGTCAAAATGGAATCTAATATTAAGTTGTGTTATCGTTCTTAAGGATGTAAAAGAGTCCACTGAAAGTTCCTCAATTTGTGTCCTCATAGATTTTATTGATTCTATGAAATATTTATTTAAAACTTCGGCTTTTTGTAAGTCATCAATGACTAGTTCACCATGCGAATCCAGAATATTGATACTTCTGTTCATAGATCTTCCGAGTGTTTTATTTAAAAATTTCCAACATTTTTTTGGGTCATTCTGGAAACATGTTAAATTATTTCTATAAAAATTATTCATTGAATCTTTTGTTGCTCTCTTGATTATTTTACTTATTCTTTTTAATCTGCTTTCTATATCAACTTTTCTAGGTTTTTTCTTGTGTTGCTTTAAAAGATTTTCTTTGAAAGATATTAGTTTTAGTAAATTAGTATTTATCCATGGTGCGATTTCCCTTCTTAATTTCTTTTTCCGCCTCTTTTCATATGTTGAACTTCTAATAGCATCATCCACACAGGATATTAATGCTGATGTATCGATTGATGGATCACCAGTTTGAATCAGTTTTGGTAAATTGTTACATATGTGATCAGTCACACAACTATAGTCACAGTGAGTGCGATTTCCTTCAATGAATTCTTGATTTAGGGTGTGAAATCTGACACCACATGAAATTAGGTTATGATCCGATAATTTACATATCACAGATGCAATGTACAGAAAATTGTGTACGTTACTATAAATATTGTCTATACATGTACCACTTTCAGGGCGAGTAACCATTGTGTGGCAATTTTGAAAATCATAACTTGCAAGTAAATTCAGCAAATCCTCAGACAAGTGCACATTTAATATATCAGTATTTGAATCTCCAATAAAAATGCAGGGATTGCAACCATAAGTAACAAGCAGATTTTCCAAATGCAATAAAAAACTATAAAAATCACACTTTTGCGATCTGTAAAACGTTACTAATTTCATAGGTTTACCATTTATTTTAAGATTTTTTAATGTTAAAACAATAACATCAAAATAATTTGCACTCTGACACACATCAACTTCATACTGCATTTGCTCCTGAATAAAAAACGACGTCCCTCCAAAACCATCTTGCCTACAACAGTGTACACTTTTATAACCAGGAATATTGTACAATTGAGTCAAATCTGTATTGAGCCACGTTTCCTGAACAGCAATAATATTGGGTAGCCGCGGTAACTTACAAACAAAGTTTTTGAATCTATTAAATTTATCTATTAAAGCGATACTTCTTATGTTTAGAGATATTATTGAGACATATGTATTTGTAAAACTGTTAACAAACTCACCAAATGATCTTAAATTTAAAAAATATTTGTTATCAATCATAAATTCTATATTAGTATATTTCCAAAGTAATAAGCGCCTAAAAGTTAGGGTGATACATAAACGTCGTCTTCTTCGGCTGTTCCACGTTGATTATTAGGTGCATGAATCGATCTACGGCTTCCTTCTCGAGTTGTGGTTGCCTCAAATAAAAGCTTATCAACTTCCTCCAAATTGGCTATAAACCTTGGTTTAGACAGCTCACTTCTTTTTACGAAAATTTTACCACCAACTGCATATGCTGCTCGATAACCCACTGTTTTCAACGTCTTGGCATGATTCAGCAAACTAAGCGTTTCTCTGCTCAGGTAATCATTAACAAAAACTTTAGATTCTTTTTCTTTTAGCGTTGGTTTAATTGACATAAATTTTTCTTTTGACTTCATGGAGTTAAATTTAACAATCACTGTTTGTTTTTCAGTATTCTTTCCGCTGTTATTATTCAGGGTAGTCCTCTTTTTTATAAAATATGCATCATTAATGCTTTCTAAATTTAACTCGACACCCGCATCGCTTGTTAATTTCATAATTGTGTCCACTGCTGACAATCCTTTTGGTACTTCTATACCATTAACTAAGCAGTCATATTTCACTCTTTGATCATTTAGGGCCTTAACTGAAATCTTAAGACTGCTTATTTCAGCTTTCAACATTTTATTTTCTTTTTGCACCATATCAATTTTCTTCTTATTTTCTGCAACACCTTTTAATATTTCATCAAACTGTTGTGACATAAAGTTCATACTTTCTTGCAAACCACCCAGCTGATCTAGTTTTTGCAGTTTTGTTTTGATTTCATGTAATTCTTCTTTAATATTATTCCCACTACAGAGATGGCATACAAATTCTTCGTCTTCATTTTGTAACAAATACTGATATTTGCGTTTGTCCAAATTATTACAGCAAAGTACATGGAATATTTTTTCACATTTGTCACAATTTATAAATTCTTCCTCTTTTTCATCTACCACTAATTTACATTGCCTACAATTTTCTTTTTTTTTTTGTTTTTACCAATCTACGACGGCTTGTCTTCGACATAATTCAATAGATTTCGGTTCTTTATGACTTTGTATGTAAATTCACTTGTTCGATTTAATTAAAAATTAAATTAAAAAAAATCCACGCAAGAGAGCTCGAAAATATTGATGTTGTCGGTTCAATGTTGCCAACTCAAATTTTATATAATTAAAAAATATAAAATTGTTTTGAAGTAAATTCACCTCAAAAAAGTGTCTTTAAATAGCAGAGAATTTAAAAAAATAAAATGTTTTTTTTTTTTTTTTAATAAATTTAAAAATATATTTTTCAAAATAATTCTCTTAAAATAATTTACCGCAAAAAATATCTTTAAATGGCTTAAAATTTAAGAAAATAACACGTTTTTTAAATAACTTCAAAAGTAATTTTTAAAATAGTACCTTTAAATAATTCACATCAAAAAAGTATGTTTAAAAGACAATTAATTAAAAAAAAATAATGTACTTTTTGAAGTAAATTTAAAAGTAATTTTTAAAATAATATTTTTAAAAAATGTACCTCAAAAAAGTATCTTTCTGAGCCATACAATTTAGAAAAATAACACGTTTTTTTAAGTAAATTTTAAAGTATACTTTTGAAATAGTACTTTTTAATAATTCACCACAATAAAGTATTTTTAAAATATATATAAACTAAGAAAATAACATGAATTTTTGAAGTAAATTTAAAAGTAGCTTTTGAATTAGTTCCATTAAATAATTAACCTAAAAAAGTATCTTTAGAAGACATATAATTTAGACATGTGGGGTTTTAAAGCACAAACGAAAGTAATTGTAGTATCTTTATTAAAGTACACTTTGATATATATTTTTTTATGCTTAAAAAGTACTTTTTTGAAAATGCATTAAAAAAGTGTGACTGAAAAATGTAGGTGCACCCCAATTAAAAAACTATAAAGTACCAACAAAAATTCGTATTTTTTGGTATGCGAATATGCAAAAAAATTGGTTTATTTTACTGTAGTAAAAATTGTATAATTTATGAACTCTTATTTTAGAGAGTCAATGCCTTAAAAAGGAGCATTAATTATTTTCCTAATCGGCTTATAGTTTATAAATTATTTTTACCTTAAGGACCTCACGTTAGTTTGACTTGTAAAGACCCCCAAAACTAAAGAAAATTATATTGATACAACTCCAAAAGCTTTTTTGTATAAAATATTAAGAAACTGCATTTTCCTTAAACTTTTACAAATTCTAGTTCTTTAAAAAATCTTTAATATTATGAATAGTAATTTGTGTTTATAAATAAAAAAAGAAATATTTGCAATTTAAGAAAATATTTCAATATCTTTTGTTATACTATTATTGCAATGAATAAATTTTAAAATCTATTAATATAATGTTGGCTTAACTTACTTTAACTTTATCCTGTTGCTACCTTAACAAAAGCAGCCGTAACAGATATTGACTGCATCCTTCATTTGCAAATAATAAAACAGGAAAGAATGTTTACGAATACAACGCAAATGACACATCGGTCGTTTCCATTTTAATATTGTGTGCATCAAATAAAACATTCTTCAGTTTGCAGAATTTATATTTTCCTTTTTTAATTTTTTTTATAAATATTTAAAATATTAGAGGGAGGTAAGGCGAGAGCCTAAGCAATATCTCTGTGTAATAGGTATTGATACCGTTGTATTCTCATATTTTTTTTCTTTATTTTTATGGTTTATAAATCCTTGACTGTGTTATATACGTTCACTTTAATGGCTGTACAAGTCTGTATAAATTTATATTAAAATATTTCAGGACATTTCAGGAAGCACATTAACAATAAAAAATTATGTTAAATATGTAAAGTTTATTTGAAATTCTTTGGATTTTATATCCTGCTACATTGTTTTTATGGAGGTATAGACTTGAAGTTGTCAAGATTATTTTAACTGTCAAGTGATGTAGGATTAGTTTTTGGCATATTAACATAAATAGACTGCTGGCTGAATAGCGCGTCCAAATTATGTAAATTTATTTTGAAAAAAAAAAAAAAAACAAAAATACTGATGTATGTGGAGTGTTAATAATCCTCAAGTGGATGCTGACATATTGCACATATGTGTTGATGAAATCTCACCATTTGATTTGTATCATCTGGGGGCAAAAGGGATTCCAGTCCCCTAAAGGCTAGCAGGACCCAACTGGGTAACTTCCACTTTATTTCCACGGGAATCAGTAAGCCCCAGAGTACAGATTTTGCTGTTCTCTGACTAATTATTGAGGTTGTCCCTTCGGGCAGTATCATGGTGGTTGTAATTTCGCAGCCCCTCATGAAATAATTAAGGATCCAGAATCATCTCACTTTTGACTAACAAGTGAGCATACTATGTCATGTGTTCTGGACAAGGAGTTAGAAAATCTCCAACTCTTCAGCAAGGAGTGGGGGTGGCGGCCCCCAGGAGTTATTAAGTCTTCAACTCTTTAGTAAGGAATGGTGGTGGCGGCCCTGTTCCGAACTTTCGAATGACCTCTTGGATAGAGATATGCTTCAGCTTCCTAGGGCGGTCAGTACTGATGTAAACCTTATCTCGAACTATTGCGACAACCAGAGAATGTGAGTGCTTTGTATGCTTTATTGGCTGGTGGAATCATTGGTCTGTTTTTTTTTAAAAACGCTAATGGTAAGAACGGTACAGTGAATGGTAATCGTTATAGAGTCATGATAACTCACTTTTTTGTTCATCAGTTGAACAATCATGATATACAGAAACTGTGGTTTCCACAAGACAACAACAAGGCAGTAGCTCACAGAGCTTGCAAGACATTTGATTTATTAAAGGAAACGTTTGGCAGTCGTATAGCTTCAACAAGACTAACAAATTTTAAAAAACTTATTTTAGAAGTCAATATTTGTTCTCTTCGAAGGTGCTTTTTTTTAAAAAAAAGCATGTTATCCTTAATTATTCATTTTTTCCCAAAATGAGTTTCATATATTTTTAATAAATATATATTTTTGATATTAGCGTTTTTCACAGCAAGTCGTTTTTATGTCGCATTTATATTAAAAAGTCATTTTTTTTAAATGGCACAATTCTTCGGACGTGCAGATTTATTACAAAAAACCAACTGTTTTTATTATTTATATGCTTTTTTATGAAAATTACTAAGAGACATTTTTTTACAGTTTCAGTTTTTTTTTTTAAATTGCTTGTTTACCTGGAGTCTCTATTCCCGTAATGGATTTTTTATTGTTTTTATCGCAAAATTTTTTTTGCTAACAGTCCCCCTTATAAAAACAAACGCTGTAAGCTCTCTACTTGTATGAAAATGTTTACCTTAAAGAATTTTTTGCCGCAAAAAAAAATAGAACGTTAAAATATCCATTTTTAAACAGGAAATCTTAGTTTTTTAAGTTTTTCGACCAAAGATCCATTTTTACCGAACTCTGTTACGGTTTTTTTTTCTTAAAAAGACACTTTTTGTACAGAAATGCACAGTTTTTATATAAAGTCACCGCTTTTCTTTAAAAATGAATTTTTAAAATAAGTTTCTTATACCAAAAATTTTCCTTTTTATGAAATTGCTACTTGCTACTTGTTTTTATAAAAAGGTACCTTTATATCAAAAAGGCACCTTTTTAAAATTTTTTTTAAAAAGGCACTTGTTTATAAAGATCCATATTTTGGAAGCGTGTAATTTTTTTAATACAATAAAAATTTAAGAAGAGAGGGAAGTTTTTTCTACAATCATACATTTTATGTCTATTTTTACAGCTTTTAGAGCAATATTTTTAGGAAAACAAAGTCAATTTTTATAAAAAGGACCATTTTATTTTTTAAAAAGGTATTTCTTTACAAAGAGCCACATTTTTTACAAAACACCCTTGTTTTTCGATGCAAATTTTTTTCCAAAAACTACGTTTTTTTTTCCAAAACGTACTTTTTTTCCACAAAAAAAAAAACACAAATTAAGGGAAAAGCACATTTGTAATAAAAAGTAAAATTTTTTCAAAAAGTTAAATTTTCACGAGATGTACAAAGTTTGCACAAAAAGTCCTTTTTTACAAAGATGCATTTATTTTACGAAAGAACTGCTCTTTCACGAAAACGTAACCTTCTTTTAAATGTTTCACCTACGCACAGTGGCTTGAAAACTTTTTGTTTTGGAAATAATTCGGTAGCGCATGAAACACATAAGTTAAATTAATGAAATTCCACAGGAGCTAAGCAGAGCTATATTTCAGTCAACTTACAGACGATAGGCCCTGTAGGGTAAAGCGTGGCTTCTGGGTATGCCCCCCAAATTGGGTACCCCGGGCAAACAATTTTTTGGAAATGTAATAAAAAGTTTATTTATAATTTTTATGTTACGAGTTTTTGAACTTATGTAGACTTTGAAAATATCTACAAAAAGAGTGTGTACATATCTAGGTTACCTCTTTTAGTTTAAGAGAAAATCGGGCTAGGATAATTTTTTTTTTGTAATTTTTGGCCGACCTTAACTTAGTATTTTTGACGTGGTTTACTGATTTATATTCGGATTATTATTGTAAATTATCAGCTGCTGCTGTTTGAAAAAATTTATAATAAAACAACAGTGTGTCGTTAAAAAGTTACCACCCTCTGAATTGGAAAAATTTAAAAACTGTCGTTTTTTTAGGATTTTTTCCAAAAAGTAGGTGTGGCTTTTTTGCTTATATAATTGGTGAACTTACAGAATGGGCCATGAAGCTAGAAATTCAGACTTTAGACACGTTCAGCTATTTAACACAAGAAAATGTTCGAGGATGTCTTAAAACGAGGATCTTATGAATTACCTTATCCTTTCTTCTGATGCCGTCATTTCATTATTATGTGGTTTACGAGCTATCGGATTATTTCGAAAGAAAAACGTTTCCGAACCACTGTGCTACATGGCATAACACCACATAGTTTTAACCAATCAGCATTTTCACAAAGAGTAATTTTTTTTTAAAAAGTAAATTTTTTTTAAAATAAATTTTTGTTTAACAGTAATTTGTTACAGAGTCGTTTTTGTGTAAATGTCAAATTTTTCTTTAAAAAAATTAATTGAAAAAAATTTTTACTCTCGTTTTTGTGTAAATGTCAGTTTTTTTCTTAAAAAAAAAATTATTTGAAAAAAAAATTTTTTACCTTTTTTAATCCTAAAAGCAAGTGATAATTAACTTAATGATAATTAATTTCTTCTAAACACAAAATATTTTTAATCGTTTTGTTTTTAAATAAGTTTTAATAAAAAGTCATTTTTTACAAAACGTAATTTTCTTACAAACAGTCAATTTTGTAAAAAACATAATTTTTTTTTCCTTTTAAAATTTAAAAGCTTTTGATAATTAACTTATTATCAGAAGATTAAATTTTTTTTTTACAAAAAAATTAAAAACAATTTTTCAAAATAATTAATGGAAAAAATATTTATTTTAACAAATTATAAGAATGGGAAAATTGTGATTTCTTGTCCAAAAATGTTTTAAAAATTTCATTAAACATTCTTTCAAAATAGGTGACTATATACATACATACATACATAAATATGTCTGTGTAAATATTTCATTAAAAATACATTTATCAGTGATGCTTTCTAGAGAATAAACTTGAAGAATTTACGTTTATTTTTTACATTATTTTTTACAACTGTTATAATTAATGCGGTGTTCTTTTAAAGACAATTTTTTTTGTCATAACTTTTTATTAGCTAATTTTTCTTAAATTACAACATTTCTCTTGCTTTCAATGTGGAAATTATTTTCAGAAAAAATTTTTTTAATTAGACAAAAAATGCAAAATTAATTAAAATTTCTAAAATAGATTTGACGCCCACCTACGCTTCATACCTAAGTAGCCAACAAAATACAGCGATATTTGAAAAATATCTTTATTTTTAATTTTTAAAAATTTCATATTTTTTTTGCTCTGCTCTGCTCTGCACACATTTTAAAACGACTAAATTCTTGAATTTAATTCGAATAAAAAAAATTATATTTTCATAATTTTAAATGGAGGTGTAGCGTCAATTCAAAATTGTATAATTTGGTGAAAACATACGATGCAAAGTTTTATTATAACGTTTGGCTGTTCAGTACAGGCAGAAAATGGAACTGTTCTTTAATTATTTGTTGTTGTTGTTCTACTCTGTAAAAGCATACTCATGCATGGGGTATGTGTTGAAGGCTCGCGAATAACGTAAACAAATAATTATTTGACATTTTTATTTATTTATTTCTTTAAAATATATTTTTGCTGATTTAGTTTTGTTTTGAATAGTCTTTTGATTTATGGATTTTACATACACACACACACATAAACACACACAAAATGTCTCCAATTAAATTCTCTTTGCAATGTATTTTTAACAACACAATGAAGGTGTTCGTTTTTTCTTTGTCTTAAAGACTAAGGTGTGCACTGAATGTGGCGATAGCTGATTTGTGGGTATTAAGTAATTTTGGCCTTCCCATACACAGGGAATAAAGATTTTATGCTTAACAAATTATAAGTGTTTTTGTTAAAATAAATTTACGGCGAGCAGAAAGTTTAAATTTAAATTTATAAATTTATAAAGACTAAAATACATACGAGGGTGGGTAATATAATTGTGAGGAATCAGGCATTTCTAATGGCTCTTAAATATGTCACAATTTTCATAATTTCTTTTTCTATGAATGGTCAGCTGATTATATGCGCCTGACAAATAAACGGCTTGACTTATTATGCTGATTCTTTGGAATTGAAGAGAAAGTATTTACATGTGTAACGACACGTTCTCGCGATACGCTAGGATAGAGCTCGCGACGTCCGGGATGCGTTACAAAAATATTTTGTTGCCAATAACACGAGTGACATTACGTGATAAGATTTACATCTGTGCCTGGCTATGGAACCTTAATCAGATGGTGGTCAAACCACTGAAAAGCAGCGCCACTCACGCCTTAGGAGGCCGAAGTCTAATTCTAGCAACAGGTCCTTCCTAGTAGTGCATTTAATGATTCCAGAGCAGGGCTGTAAACCACCATTCCTTGCTGAAGAGTTGGAGACTTTCCAACTCCTGTCCAGAACACATGTCTAGCATGCTCACTAGACTGGATCATTCAACTAGGGTGTTATTAATGGCGAGATGATCTTGGCCACCATATTAAACAACAAACCTGATATGGGGCCGCGAAACCACAACCACCACGATACTCCCATATAGGGGCCAATCTCAATAACCAGCCAGAGAAAAGCTAAAAGTCTAAAGAGACAAATAGAGGAACTCTGCGAGCTCACTGATTTCCGTGGAAATAACGTGGAGCTTCCAGTTGTACCCCTGCTGAATTCAGGAAACTGGGCTCCCTTTTTCCCCCAGTTGCACAGGTCTAAGTAGTCGAAGTTCTATAAAGACCATATAATGTGCCCCCGGGGGGGTAACACGAGTGACAACTGTGTGATTAGATTTACATCCGCGCCTGGCCATGAAGCCTTAATCAGATGGTGGATCAAACCACTGCATAATTTGGAACGTCATGCTCATCCTAGGAAGCCGAAGCTATAATTCTATGCAACAGAACTTTCTAGTTGCAACTTTTATGATTCAAGAGCAGGACTGCAAATCATCACTCCTTGCTGAAGAGTTGGAGACTATCCAACTCCTGTCCAAAACACATGTCTAGCATGCTCACTGGATCTGGGAACATTTCATCAGGTAGGTGTTTTTAAAGGTGAAATGAACCCGGCCACCATAGAACCATAGACTGATATGGGGCCGCGAAACAACAACCACCACGATACTCCCATATAGGGGTCAACCTCAATAATCAGTCAGAGAACAGTTAAATGTCTAAAGAGACAAATAACGGACTCTGCGGCTTACTGAAAACCGTAGAAATAAAGTGGAGTTTCCAGTTGTACCCCTGCTGACTTCAGGGGACTGGGCTCCCTTTTTCCCCCAGTTGCACAGGTCTACTTAGTAGCTCTCCATTAAGACTATATATGTGCCCCCGGGGGGGTTAACACGAGTGATAATTGTTTTTCTTTTTTTTACTAATAATTTTTATTACAGTCCACTCTTAAATTTAGCTTAAAATTATACTACTGCACTATTGAGCACGCCAACGACGATATACCGTTTCACGGCCTTCAAGAGTACTCGCAGGTCGACACCTACTCTCCGCCGGCTAGCCTACTGCTTCTCACACTGGAGCGAATAAGATCCTAAGCCAGTCTGGGCAGAACAGTTTGTTTGTCCTCCAATTTTCGACTAGTTGCGGTTGTCACGAATAATATTCTGAAACAACCTTTCTAGGTGAAGCAGCGACAGAACTTGCTTTGGCTTAAACCTTAGCTATACTCAATTAACTCGAAGTCGACTAAAATTCTGACTTTGATTATCTGAGCTGAACCTATTTGCAAGACTATTTAATTAAGTTGAATAAAATTCTAACTTACTTAAAAGAAGTCTTGCTCGATTGCTTGCCCGTGGCTAACTCTTCCAAAATACCAAATTATACCGCTTTTAAATGTCTCTGCCAGGCACATACACACCCATACCACTAAACGCCAGCTGCTTGTGACTGTTTAGGCTTGTGTTTAATGGTATGTTTTCTCACGGAAGCATTCTCTACATGTCAATAGGTGGCGCTTCTTAACGGCTATTCTTTGTCTTAAAAATAACATAATTATAATTTAAAGTATTTCGTTAAACAAATAATATGTGTAATTATAAAATATGAAAAGTGTATAATGGAATTCATTTAATAATTTTGTTTTTTTTTTTAATTATGAAATTCATTAATCAATAGAAATTAAGAAATGTGAAAAATGTATACAGTTTAATTGATTGTCTTATGTGGTCCAAAAACAAGCCTGCCGACTTTTGGTCGTCACACATTTTAACATGTTTTTTCTGCAGACTTGTTCTGGCATGTTCCCATCCGAGAGATTTGGAAAACATCAGCATGCGACATTTTTTTAGTTCGTTAAACTGAAGTAAAAGGCCTTTAAGTTTGAATCGAGCTTTTTACCGATACTTTGCCAAAAGAATTATAAGAGAATGTCAACATGTTGTTTGATGTTACATTGCGGTACATTCTGCAATAATGCTTTTAGTCCAGTCAGCTTTCGTGCTAAGATTCCTCGCTTATAACATGATTATAATTCTAATTAAGGTCTATTTAAACATCATTTCCAAAAACATCTCAATTCTAATTTGTTCGTATAGTGTACGTTCCTTTTGAATCCCTTTTTTGGTGCCCCTGTAGGCTAGTAGGTAGTGTGCTAGCTTACATGACTAGGCGTTGTGGGTTCGATTCCCAACAAAGACCTTGGTTTTTTTTTTACTACAAATAAAAAATGACTGTCGGTGGGGCTGCTCAGTGAAGAAGGCATAGTCACTGGTCACTGAGCTGTCTTATACGACAGTTAATTTCCGTAACTATCCTTCTACTTTCAGCACCTGTCGCATCTCTTATCTATCCGTTTTCTAAAGAATGTAGCACGGTACTTGACTAAATAGCCATTGTTGCCTGAAGTGCTACTTTTCTTTAAAAAAAAAAACTTAAAAACTCGTTTAATTCTATCACTTTTGCTATTGATATTCTCGATTTCTTAGGATGGAAGCTCTTTTCGTATTATTACTGTCAAGCTTAAGTTCAGCGAATTCGAATACAAGACTCGTAAATATTCTAAATAGGATTTTGATATGGAGAAATATAATCATTCCTTAGTCTGATGGTTAAAATCTAAAGATATATTTTTTTATAGAATCACTCACTATTTTTCTTTAACGCTGTGCAGTCAGTTTAACTTGTGACTTTGCGTAAAGAAGCCATTATGATTATTTTATTAAGGGATGTGGAAATTTTAGGTTAGGAAGTAAATTGTCTTAAAATACACACTTCTTTTGGCAACTCCAATTTTATTAATACCAAGTAGAAATATAATAATTAATAATACAATACGACGTTGGAGAAATGTCGGTAGACGTCCGCTTTTTTCACAAAATTTTTAACCACATTTTATAGGAAAACTTTGCCGGATTTCATCATTTCAGAGCATCAATTGTTTGTAAGCTGTTGAGGTAAATTCGGTCTTTCAAATGGCCTCGGAGAAAATAATCCAGCGGCGTTCAATTACAAAATCGAGACGGCCAATTGACATCGCCAAATCGAGAAATTAAACAACCAAGAAATTGCTCAGGCAATAACTGAATAATTTGGTTGTGGCTGTGTGGCTTGTGGCGCCGTCTTGCTGAAACGAAACGCCACTGATATCACATCAGCTAACTGTGGCCACAAAAAATTGGTTATCATTGTTAGCTAGCGTAGGAAATTCACGGTAACGGCGTTTGCTTGCTAACTTACGAAAAACCAAATGGCGATACCGCTTGACTACTTTCTTTAGATGGATTTCGGAGAGTGTTTGCGGAGCTCTATGTGCGACAATGTGGTTTGTTTACACAACCGGATTTAATTGATAATAAGCCTTATCAAACAAAAGATGATTTCGTTGAAAAATACATTGTTTTCGTTTAGTTTTGCAAAAAGTTAACTCACAAACGTTCGACGCAGATGATGGTTGGTTAGCTTTAGTTCTTGAATGAGTTGAATTTTATAAGAATGAAGATAAAGATATGTATGCAGAATTTTACGCAAAGTTTCCCTAATGATGCCCAACAGTAACGAACGTCGAGGAACTCATAGCCACAATGAGCGTATTGCTGTGGTCTATATTTATCAGCACTAACGTGAATTTACAAAGAATTTAGTGAGTAAATTACGCCCAGCGGTTTTTTTTTTAAAGAGAAGTATCACCTCAGGTAACAATGCCTATTTAGTCAAGTGCTATGCTACATTCTTTAGGAAAGGGATGGAGAAGAGATGAAACAGGTGGTGAAAGTAGAAAGATAGTCGGAAATTAACTGACAGCGCAGCGACCAGTGACTATGCCTTCATCGCTGAGTAGTGAAAAAAAACCAAGCTAGTGTACTAGCTTATCAATCTGGGGATTGTGGGTTCGATTCTCAACAAAGAACCTTGTTTGTTTTTTCACTACAAAAATAAAAATCGACTGTCGATGGGGTTACTCAGTGATGAAGGCATGGTCACTGTGGCGTCTTATACGACAGTTAATTTCCGTAACTATTCTTCCACTTTCACTACCTGTCTCATCTCTATCATTTTCCTATTGTTGCCTGAAATGCTACATCTCTTTAAAAAAAATGCATAAAATATCGTAACCTCAAATTAGTCCAGAAAATTCTACAAGCTGTTAGCTAACCTGTACTTAAGAGATTAGTTTGTATTTTGCTTTTACTTTTTATACCACATCCCTCGCAATTGACGAATTTAGGTTTTTAGTGTTTCTGTTTACTACATACGATGCTTTACCAGCATCATTATATTCAACACAAAATAGGTAACGCCTTTTAGAAACTATTTTTCATTTCAGTTTCAAATTTGAATAAATAAAGCAAATCAACGAAAAATTAACAAAACTGGCAAAAAAAATGGAGAAATTAATTTATGCTTCAAGTTAGAAGATTTTTTTATTTGCATTTTCACTAATGGAAAATGTTAAATAAATTAAAAGCAATGAAATTTTTCATTAACAAAAGACAGACAATGTAAAGAAGAAGAACTTATAAAAAATTTATATTTTAATGGAATTTTTAGGTTTAATGTAAAACAAAAAACATTTTTTGTTTGTTTGTTTTACAGAGCAAAAGCAATATTAAACAAATAAATTATACGAACAATTTCACTTACGACGGCAGCACTTAAATTACGACTTTTTTAAATGGTTGATATGCCTCCACTTAGCTTATTATTAAACGATGCTCGCACTCTTGGCTTACTGACATTTTTTTTGCCATACCGAGGTCGTGATTGCGATAATAACTGGGTTAATAAATGATCACTTAACGACCCTTTAAATTTTAATTTATAATTTTAATTTCATAAAAATTTTATTTTACAAAATTTTTTCGAAACATTTTTACTTTTATGTTTTGTGTTATCTGATTTAAATTATTGTTATAGTTAATTTTATTGCTTAATATTCGTGCAAAAATCAATTTCTAATTACAGTCATGCAAATAAATCACGTACTTCTATTGTTTTAATGTGTTTTAAACACAATAAATCACTCAGTTGACCTCTTTAATATAATGATTATGGGCAAATATATTTTATTTTATTTTTATTTTCTAAATTGTATACAATAAGGAACATAACACGACTAATATAATAGAGGCAAAAAAAGAAAAAAATAAACATTCACATTCACTTGCCTACAAATACGTCAGACATCAGAAAATGGAAAATTAAAAACCATTTTCAAGTTAATAAATGAGAGAAAAAAAAAGAAAAGTTTGCATTTGTTTTTAAAATAAAAAGATAAAACTCTGTTATTTAGTGTGATATAAACATTATATTTTAATAGACAAGTTCAAAGCATCCCAGTAAACATATTGACTTTTGAAATTATTTTTATTGAATTTTAAAAATAAGTGCAATACTTAACGTTTTATCAAAACTAAGCAGTAGTTTAAGTTCGATGTCAGTTTTATGCTGAATTGAAAGAGTTTAATTTCGATGTCAAGTTTATGTCGAATTGAAAGAGCTTAATTTCGATGTCAAGTTTATGCCGAATTGAAAGAGTTTAATTTCAATGTTAATTTAATGCTGAATTGAAAGAGTTTAATTTCGATGTCAATTTTATGCTGAATTGAGAGAGTTTAAGTTCGATGTCAGTTTTATGCCGAATTGAAAGAGTAAAGGCCGTGTCAGATAAATCTTTTGCTTTGCGTTGCGTCAGAGTTTCGCTTTGACATTTGAGTTAAAATGTACGTAAACATATGAAAGTTGCCACATAAAGCACTTTGGCGCAGCGCGAAACGAAAAGTTAACCAACATTCAACTTTTTGCGCGCTTTGACAAACACCTGGCTTTTAATATTTGTGTTTGTGTATTTGTGTGTGGGCGTAAACAACAAATTCATGAGTGTTGTCAAAGTTTATTGTGATTTACGCTTTTGCTTTTAAGTTTCAAATGTCACGCAAAGCAACAAAGATTTATCTGACACGGCCTTAAATGGTTTTCTCGAATTGATATCAAATTTGATTTTACTCAAACTCGCTATGAAAATTATATTTGCAACTTAAAAATGTTGCATAATTTCAAATTTTTTAATTATTTTAAATTTAATTTTTTTTTATTTTAGGAGTTTTTTAATTAACTGAATCCCCGAATTGGCCCATATAAATTTTTTTTATCGGAATGAAAGTAAGGTTTTGGTTAACAGAAAAAAAATATGTGAGTTCATATCCCAGTGGCACACAGAACATTAAATCAGTCTTTAAGCCAAATGTTACAGTTGAAATGTTCTCGATATCTTAATAAAAAACTGTGCTGGCTGCGTTGGTTAAGATGGCTCCTAAAAAATAAACAGAAATTCGCGAGTTTTACATCTTGCTGGGGTTTAGGAGAAGAAAGCACAATTTCTTGTAGCACCAGATTAGAATTAAAATGATTTAGAAACTTGCGGGATCCGTTAGATAAAATTAATTTTAAATAAAATAGACAAATCGTCATGTGGTGCTACAGCGTAATGTAGCCATGATCGCTGCATTTAATAAAGCGTATATTTTGGTAGACATTCAGAACACGAAATAAAAGGACTCCCACTGTTGAGAAAAAAAAAACGATGTAACAGCTCCAAAAATATGAATTTTGTATTCTTTAATAAAATTCATTTTTTTCTCGCTACTACGGTGTTAAAATTACACGGGAAACAATGGAGAAAATATTTTTTTTTAAGACAAGTAGCACTTTAGGCAACAAAGCCCATTTAGTCAAGTACCGTGCTACATTCTTTAGGAAAGGGGTAGAGAAGAGATGAGACAGGTGGTTAAAGTAGAAGAATAGTTCCGGAAATTAACCCTCGTATAAAACAGCACAGTGAACATGCCTTCATCACTGAACAGCCCCACCGACAGTCAATTATTATTTTTGTAGTGAAAAAACAGCCAAGGTCTTTGTTAGGAATCGAACATACAACACCTAGGCTGATAAGCTAGTACACTACCTACTAGTCTACAGGGGCACCTAAATGATAATATTGCACTTGATGTTCTCTCATGTGTAATAATGTTTCTTTTTGGATGCTATATAGCTTGAAATATTAGAAATTTTTAATATTTTGTATTTGTATTTGTTGTTTTGAAATGTTTTGTAGTGTTTGTGTGGAAGTGTCTTTGAGTCTTGCTGTCTATGCTATAATGATTTTATGAAAAAATTCTCATAGAATCAGTTTGGCTTTGGATATAAGACTCTTAGGTTTTGCTATACAATATTGGGGTAAAGTTCACTGATGAGCTACTTGAGCAATAGTGAAATTGCAATATGGATATGCTCTCCCCCATTACAATATATTTCAAATATTTTTATTTTTGTTTGAATAAATGTTTTATGAGAATATCATAAGATCTTTATTTTTTAATTAAAATTTTTGTAATAAATATTTTGTGAGAATATCATGAAATATTTATTTAAAGGAATCAAGCACGAAATAAAATTGCTTATATTGAAAATGATTCCGAATAATTATAAATTACTTATTTTGTATTTCTTAATACACTGTTTCCTCGTCTGTATCGGTGTTTAGAGATTTTTTTGGTTATTTCTTGAAAGCAATCGTGGTGCTTAGGTTTTATAATGACTCAAAGAATTAAAAAGCAAACTTTCTAAATGCTTTTTCATTTTGCCTTTCATTATTTTGATAGTCTTTCGGTCCATGTTCTTTAAATTCTCTTAATGTTCTTTCATTTAAAAATTCTTCCACCTATAGAAACCAATTTTTTTTCATTTTTTAAGTAAATAAGAATACTAACACGAACACATCTTTATGAGCGCTCATAATATTGCTTTATCCTCGCATGTACTAAACCCATAAAATGCACGCAGAACTATGTGTGCTATGTAGTTGCCTTGTCTGCATTTGATAAACCGTTGAGAATTATTTGAAAATAAACCTGTCATTTGGGATAAATTGAGAGATCAAAGTTACATGCTGAAGTGGACTGGTGCTTTGTGTGTTTGCTGGAATGTGTATTTGTATACTATTATATATGTATCTTGCATGCATATACATATGTAAGTAGATTGTAAAATACTTGTAACGTTCACTGTTTGTAAAAATAAACAATAAAAAGCTTTTTAAAGCCTTCACTTAACGCAATTACAAGAGGCTGTTAATTGGGATCAGCAAAACTTTTTAATTTAATTTTGAATTTGTATTGAATTAAATATAAAATTTAAAACATACAAAAAAAAATATTCGGAATATTTGCCAAATAAATAAAACAATATAAATAAAAACAAATTGGATTTATGTGTGTGTATGTGTGACATCTTCTTAATATGCACAAATAATTCATAGTTTTATTTACTTGATATTTCTGTCATGAAACGAAAGATACTATTAAATAGACCGCCTGTAGTCGCAGTAACTTTAACTTCATAGCTTATGCCTTTAATTTGTAAATTTGTTGTTTGATCTATTTTGTTTGTATGTGTATTTTAATAATTTTAAAGACTCCCATTAAGCTCTGCAGCTAAGAGAGAAATCTGTCATTAAATTCAAAATAATAAATGCTCTATTTCTCTATCGAAATACTATTGAATACTTCATCAAATATTTCTGCGGGATATTTAATTTAATTATTATTTATATCGGGTTTTTCTACAAGAAGTTTTCTTTTTAATTGGAACAACACCAACAACATGATAGTTTTCACATTTAGTTTTTTTGACGTATTCGTATTTCTTACAATGAATTCAATTTCGCATGAAAATCGCATCAAAATATTTAAAATCCACTATGAAAATAGTGGTTCTGTTAAAGTTGCATCTTGTAAACTTCGTGGTATTTTCGGACAACATAATCACTGTTATGAGATCGCTATTAAAAATTTGGTTATTAAATTTTAGTCGACAGTCTCGTTACAATATGTGTTGCCGTGAGCCACAGTGTTGAAGCAGTTACAAATTTGTCAATTTCTCGACGTTCTCAACAATTGGGATTGTTCAAAATCACTATGTGGCAAATTTTGCATAAGGATTTGACTCTAAAGACTTTCAAGGTATAACTGGTGCAGTAACTGAAGGCAACCGATCATTCACATCGCCCTAGATTCGCTGAATTTATTTAGGAACAACCTGGTTGTTGCCTGGTTTTTTTAAAAAATAATATTTTGTAGACGAAGCCCTTTTCAGTTGTTAGGGTATGCGTGATAAGATGAGATTTACATCTGTACCCAGATCTCTAAGCCATAACCAGATGGTGGATCATACCACTGTGATGAAATGTAGCGTCATCTTCACCCTAGAAGGCCTTCAGATACGTATATCCTCCGGTCCTTGCTGAAGAATTTGCGACTATCCAACTCCTGGTCCAGAACGCATTAGCCCTTAATTCTTTAAAAATAATTACAGTTAATGGTGACCGCTATAGCGACCTTATTACTTTTGTGCAGGGGCTGTGGTTTCAACAAGATGGCACAACATGTCACACAGCTCGTTCAATAATTGAATAATTAAAGGAAACGTTTGGTAACCGCATAATTTCAGGCGTGCGTGCTAACATTTACGTCTGTACCTAGTTGTGTAAGCCATAACTCGACGGTAGATCAAACCACTGTGGGTGATATGCGTGGTAAGGTTTACGTCGGTATCTAGCGTATGTATGCCATAACTCGGCAGTGGTCAAACCACTGAGGCGATATGACGCGTGCGCCCGGTCCCTACATAGCCGAAGACATAGTTCTTGCACAGGTCATTCCTAATTGCTGAAGAGTTGAACGCTTTCGCTCTAGGAAGCCGAAGCCTTCATTCTCAGTTGCAACTGCGAGAGCTTGGAGCAGACCACCACCTCTACTCCTTGCTTAAGACTAGGAGACTATCTAACTCCTAGTCTAGAACACATAACAAGCATGCTCACTGGGTCTGGATCATTCACCCTGTGTTAACGCCAAAAGTAAATAATCCGGTGAAACCACAACCACCACGAAGGGCCAACCTTAATAATCAGTCAGAGAACAGCAAAGAAACCAAAGAACCAAAGAGCTGAACACTGGGGCTTACTGAACTCCTCGTCCAGAACGCATGAAGCTTAATAAAATTTAAGAACACAACGGCAATAATGCTCACTGTACCTGGACCATTCATTGTGTTCATTGTAAATGATCCGACCCACACAATTCAAACGAGAGCCTCGAAACCGAAACCAGCACGATACTCCCAAAGGGCCAACCTCAATAATCAGTCAGAGAACAACTAAAAGGCTGAAAAGACAAAAAGCTGAACTCTGGAGCTTTACTGATTCCCGTGGAAATATAGTGGATTGTCCAGTTGGCTCCTGCTAGCTTTGAAGGGGACTGGGCTCCCTTTTACCCACGAAGACACATGTAGTACATTAAAACATATCAATTCGGTCCCGGGGGGAGGGGGGGACTTGTAAGGGTATGTGAACAAGCAAATTGCCGCATTTGGGTTTCTGAAAATCCTAGAGCGATTACTAAAAAGCCTTTGCATGCTCAGTGTCACTGAGGCTATAAATGCGGTAACGGCCAATGAATCGATTTTAGCCTATTATTAATGACGTGGATATCACTGGCATGTGGTTTCAACAGGACTGTGCCACATTTCATACAGCCAATGAAAAGATTAATTTATTGCAAAGCAAATTTCGCGGTCGCGTACTTTCAGCAGTAAAGTGACCAGTCAGATCGTATGATTTAACACCACTTTATTATTTTTTTGGGCCATGTTGAGGGTAGGGTTTATACGGAGCCATTCCAATCGATTTTAAATTTAAAACTTAAAATTTGTAATGTGATTAACGCACTATAATAAAATAATGACTATCTGCCAGATATCATTTTTCATTCATAATTGCTGAACTTTTCTCTTTATGATGCAATAAAAATTTGAATCATTTTAATCTAAATTTTTCGTTGTAGTTTGTTTTAGAAAGCAAACTTCTTGTTGGTAAACCCTTTATGTTCGCATAATTACCTTTCATATAAATAAAAGGGCAGCATGAACCCGCACGTGTAGTAACTAACATACAATAACATCATAACAAAATTAGTATATTAAGGTATTTTAAAAATTCCTGCAATTGAGATAACTTCGATGCTCTACTTGCAGCAAAAGTTGAGATCAATCAAGTTAAACCAATTTGTAGCTTTAGTAAAAAGATATCCTCTTTTAAACAGGCTCATGCTCAGTCGGTTCAACCTAAATATATTAATAAAATATTTAAGGTTAAAATGGAATTGATATTTTGTGAAAGCTTTCAAAACGCTTTCAGTGATGCCATCTAAACGAGTGATTGACAAACTCCTTAATAAAATAGTCACATCTCCTGCATGGAATACTCGAAGTAATTCATTTTAGTTTTAATGCCATCCACGAGGTTGACCCATGAGTATTATGTGTAATATGCAATATTACTTTGATAACTACTGTGATATATGAGCCAAGAAGAGGTCGGATCTTACAGTGCTGTAAAACTTTTAACGAACGAGTCAAAAATGTTTGAGTAAATATATGTAAAAAACCTGAACTCTATTCTGAGCGAGAAAAAATTGATTCCGCAAAATCAGCGACATCAATTCTCGTCAGAGCGTTTTTAAAAATTTCTTCCCAATTAAGTCTTGCAATTCAGTAAAATAATCTAAAAATAAAAATCACAAAAAAATAATTGAAATCGGTTTTACTCTAGCCAGAGGTTTGATACCCGAAAATCTTTGTTTGAATCTGGCTATTGATAATTATTAAATTTTTCTTTTTGAACTTTTGCATATCGATTGTGTTAAGTTTAAGTTTTATAAAATTTAGATTGTTATCAAAGTTCTAGCTTTTGGAATAAAATTAACTCTTTTCATAAAATTTTTAATTTTTGTTCCTATAATAAATGTTTAGTTAGATGCGCATTTAATATAGATGCGGCAGTTATCATTATTCAATTTAAGTGTTTGCTAGGTTGTATATTGCTTGTTTTTATTTTCCTATGGTTGATCTTAGTTCATGGCATTTCAATGTAGCATATTGTTATTGTTTTGTGTTAACTATAGCGTACGCCAAATAACTTTTTTTTTTGTTTTGAATGCTACAAACAAAACTACACAGCTTCGGCTGTGTGGCAGGTAGCGCCGTCCTGTTGAAACCAAATGTTGCCAATATCTTCCTCTTCAATTTTTGTGAACAACAATTCGTTCAACATGGCCCGATAACGATCGCCATTGACTGTAACGGCCACTCCTGAAAAATGGCCCAATTATGCCTCTGAATGCGTCGGCTTTTCATGTATGCATGCGGGTTTTCTATGCCCCAAATGCGCCAATTTTGCTTGTTTTTTTTTTGCAAAATCGGCATCTTCTGTAAGTCGATCGCAGGCCCACTTAGCGAAGCATTGTTCAAGCGTATACACAACCAAATTCCTTCAGTGGAAGGATACAACTAATTATCTGTCAAATCAAACATGAGCTAATTGTTACCAATCATGAAATAAGCACTAGTTAAAAAAACGTTAAATTGCGGACACTTTAGGTTTTTCTAGAAATTGCTTGATTTGTAAACAGACACAATAGGTCATTTCGCTTCACTTTTTTTATTTATTTTACTTTTAAAATAAGCATTCTTGTAACAGCAGGTTGATCAAATTCTGATTGCAATAGATTGATTATAATAGATTATTTTAGATTTGATTTTAACTTGAATACTATTTTTTGCCAAGTAATACTTTTTTATGTGAAATGATGTTGAAAATGGATGAGAAAAGATGTTTGATGTAATTTCGATAATTTAGTGAAATTCTGACACAAATCTTATCCTTCATATTGTTGGTATGAAGATTCAAAACTAAATGAGTTTCCTTAGAGCAGCACAATCACTCAAATTAAACATTTTAAATTTATAAAAGGAATAATATGGTTACGCCTACCCATAGGTAGAATAAAATTTTTTTCGATATGATAGTTACATTATTATTTTTTTCAAAAACAATAATAATGTAGAAGATAATATAAATTAATTTTTACATCGCACATTCCGATGGTGACTAAAACATACACAAAAAGTGTTCCTCAATTTATGGTCACAATTTTATTTGTTGGGTTTTACTTCCTCTTGATGTTCTTTTGAATTTCAGTATAAGAAACCGCAAAGAATTATTTGTTTTTTTGATAATTTTCTCAGCTTTGTTGTCAACACTGTAGTAAAACACACTGTTTATTAGCTACTACGCACACACAAGTTCTCACTTAAGTTGGCCGGCCAAGTATGAATTTTGCTTCCACATTCACACTAAATAAAAATTACTCTTGCAAAAATAAATTTATTATTTGCTTGTGATGTTGCGATTAATATAAACGTGAAACGTTTATCCGAATTTCCTTTAATTTTATTGTTCAATTGAACCATTGTGGTCACTAGTTATTTTAACTTAATTCTCTAATTACTTTAACTTACCTCTAATGCAATACACATGTCAGCCCCTGGCCATTTGGCCCTAATCTGATGATGGTCTTACTGTCCACCCGATCCCTACAGGTGCCCCTGCATACTAGTAGGTAGTGTACTAGCTTATCAGTCTGGGGATTGTGGGTTCGATTCCCAACAAAGACTTTGGCTGTTTTTACTGCCAAAAAAAGTAAAAATTGACGGTCTGTGGGGCTGCTCACTGATGAAGGCATAGTCACCGGTCGCTGTGTTGTCTTATACGACAGTTAATTTCCTATGACATTGGTCTTTTAAAAATGAAAGCTGCTCCGGTAGGCTAGTAGGTAGTGTACTTAGCCTACCAATCTAGGGTAGTTGTTTTTACTAGTAAGAGCTTCAAGACTATGCAACTATCCTTCTACCTTCACCACCTGTTTTATCTCTTCTCTATCCCTTTCCTAAAGAATGTAGCACGGTTGTGACTAAATAGGCATTGTTGCCTGAAGTGCTACTTCTCTTTTTATAAAACAAAAAAAAAGGTGCATACACGCCTTGGTAGCAAATTTCGAGTGCACGGTAGCAGCTAAAGAGTTGGAGACTATCCAACTCCTTGTCCTGTAAGATGTTAAGCCTACGTTAATATCTCTTTGGCAGCTTTTTAAGAGCTACCATATAAATCTACGAGGGGCCTCACCAATAACCGGAACAGGGCCGTAGTCACTGGTTGAACTCCGAGGGTGCTATGTCTTTTCTAGTTTGGGGATCCTGCTAATCCAGGGGACTGGTATTGCACTTTACCCTAGAAATTTTTTTGGATCACTACTACGCATTCTTCAACTGAATATCGTTCCATGACTAAGGAAGTCTGTACTACCAATTATCTGAAAAAAATATACAAAATCAAATGTAATTGCTATCACAGATCTGTATATAATATGGCCCACATTCTTCTTTTTTGCGGGAAGAGTTCCATTCCCAAGTTTTAAGCAAGTAGCCGTTGTAATATTGCTTTAGTATTCAGCTGTAATGGTCAGAAATTGGATTAATGTACAGAAGAGCGAAAGTAGGTTTAAAAGGTTTCTCTATAGAGACATTACTTATTTTCTAAAGTGTTATAGCTATACGCAGCACAGAATATGTATATTATATCCGCAATAAGGACGAGAAAAAAATTAAAGGATGTTTTATATTAAATGCAATTTTGAGAACTAATTGTAAAGAAGAAAACAAATTCTAATGTTTGTTATACGAAAGAGAATCAAAAGATTTAGCAATTAATACAATTTTATTGTTGTAACATATGACTAAGAGATGATATTGGGTTTGCAATCTGCAAAATGGTGAAATGTTGTTGATGCTGTTGCCCATCGGCATCGTTTATTTGTGATTAAGGTGTTTGTTAGTAACACCATACTGCTCGTTGCTGCGAATTCTTTTTGTAAGCGAGTAAACTCGTCTAGATTCTTTTGATATAGAGGAATATGGCAGGCTTATACTTGAGATTAAGTTTGTATGTAATTCGATTGTGCCTTTTACCTTTTTTACTTGATTTAAATAAATAAAAATAAAATTAAGTGCATCTAGGTGTTATCAGAGGGACATGTGTATACATATTTTACACACTCCTATTAAAAATTGTTCACTTGCACAAACCCTGCCAAATAAAAATTTTTTTGTTTTTTGTATAGTTTGATAAATTGTGAGAGTATTTGAGTGTATGTGTATTTGTTTTAAACATTATTGCAGCCGATATTTTTATTTAACACAAAAAATTTTTAAAAAATTAATGTAGAATAAAACATATTTAAAGATACTTGTTTATGACAATCATTTTTAAAAATTGTTGATGGATTTAATTAGGCATTTTATGTGTCTTAAAGTATTATTTCAAGTATTTAGCTATAGTGAATTATTATTTTTATTTTGTTAAGTATGTACTTAATCAATTTTGGCAACAGTTGTTGAGATGTTTATGGCACAGATATGAAAGATTTATGTCTGTTAAAGAATTTTAATAAATTTGAATGGGTTTAATTATGCAAACGTATGTACATATTGTATTTTACATAGCAACATGCATATACACAATATATTTTTTATTTGGCTTAAATCTTACATTAACAAAGATAACGAAAGCTTTTTCTATAGAGCTATAGAACTTTGAAATGGAATAAAACAAAGATGAATTTTTTGAAATTGTCATGATATTTATTTTATTAGAAAGATAATGTTCAGGCATTATAATGGTAGTATTACATCATATGACCGTAACGGCAGGCTCGGACGTGGTCTGAATTGGAGTTCCAAGTTTCAATTCCTTTTTCCTTTTTTTACCTTTTTTTCGTTTAGACCATTACTCAAGGTATGACACCTACTCATGCAATGCATTGTACCAGAACTAGGAAATTAGGTTATGGGGAGAAGGTAAGGGGGAGTAGTGTTTGTGGACATTCAATTTGAATTATCCTACATTGAAAGTTATAGGCCAGACCTCTGGAGGGAGTTTATTTCAAACACGAACTGCTTTGCTAAAAAAAAAACGAATCTTCGCTGTAATGCGTAGTGCGATCCACTAGCCAATTCATCACAATGCGCTCTCAACGAAAATCGAACGCAAAAATTTATGAGTTTCGGGAATAAGTTCCCTAAATTCGTTAGAGCACTTACCATTGTAGTAACGAAAAAAGAGTGAAATACAACCTACATTGCTTCAGTGCTCTAGGAAATCAATAGAGTTGGATACCATTCCGTCCTCAATGAGCCTCTTGGTCCTCTCCTGCACTCAGTCGAGCAACTCTAAAATAGACTTTGGAGCGCCGGCCCATACATGAAAGTTGCTTTCCATCTTTGGACGGGTATAGGTGGTATAAATAGTACGAAGATCGGATGGAGTGAAGCATCTCTTACACGGTTTTAGAAAACCAAGGCACTTAAAAGCTTCTTTAGAAACTTGAAAAATATGTTAAGTCCATCGAATAACAGACTGAATTTTCATGCCAAGAACATTAAGAGCTTCCGATTCCGTAATACCTATATCACCCATAGTAACAGGTGCAGCACGATTTGTAAACACAGATCTTTGCATAAGCATGCAGCATTGCGTCTTACGGCCATTAAAATCGACTCTATTCGTACGACCCTATTTGGAAACCGCCGGGAGATTGTGGTTGAGCTTATTAGTTATGTTCTGCCTTTTGGAACTCACCTCCAACTTGTTCGGTCTATTATCAAATGAATACGAATGACAAATGGTGCTGTCGTCTGCGAAAGAGCAAATAGGATTGAATGTTTGACAAAGAAGGTCATTTACAAAAATAAGAAATAGAGTAGGGAAAAGAACGGAGTCTTGCGGTACCCTTGAATTAACCTTGAACTCCTCTGATGAAATCTCATCTATAACAACTAGTATCATGTGACTCCTGAGAAAACTCGATATAAATCTGGAGAAATTATCACCGACAGTTGCGCCATTGTTCCGATAGGAAAGGCAAGTCGCCCGTACAGCGGTACCTACGGAAACCATACTGTCGGTCGCTAAGTAAGCTGTTAAACTCCAGGTATCTCACAAGATGAAAACTAATCATAAGTAGCCTATCGTTTGGGGCTTGTCGGCGTAGACTAGTGATATCCCATATCGCCACAGAAAATGGTGTAGCAGCGTTAAATTGCACGATTTTGAAGGCCAATTTACGGGCCCGAAACGAGCTGTGTGGCTTGTTGAAAGCACAGTTTCTGTGCTTCATGGTTGTTCCATACACCGCTAAATAAAACTCGCTTATGAGAATCTGGATCAACGGGAATCTTGGTTTGGGTCATATTTGCATAATTCTTCAGGAGTCTATCTATTCTATGTTCAAATGTTAAACCAAACTAAATATAAATCACTTGAAAGCTGGCGAAACAGCCTAAGTTTGCCAACATAAAGTGCTATACCTCTATAAAAACACCCGCTATGTGAAATCATTACGATACAATGAATATAACTACGTTCACCTTATGCGCATCCGATTTTTTAAAATAATTTTTAAAAATAAATTTAAGATGTTACAGTGTTCTTTAACGACGTTAATTAATCCTGGCATTGATAAGGATAAGAGTCCTTAAATAGTTATTTCAATACTTTTGCAGGAGTTTAAAATTTTGCGGTATTGACAATAATTATTTTTATCGCTTTACAAACTTGTGTAGTTTTTACATTGTGTAAACTAAAAGCGTAAATATCATAAAAAAAAATAATTTACTTAAACCATAAATAGACAAAAGAAACAATCGACATAAAAGGTGTTCTGAAGTCACTACTGTGTATAATAATTGTGTTATTTGAATTTTTTAAGCAGAAAGTTTAATAACGAATTTTAATTTGTCTACATTTGTAAACAAAGTAATTTTATTGTTAAGCGGGGTAAAAAATATGGTTAAAACTCCATGTAAAATACAAAGTACAAAATCAACAAAAAAATAATGTTTCTAACGTTAGTTGTACTTATTATGTTAAGCTTGTAAAAGGTTACTGAAATGTATCTGGTTACATGTTTATATAGATAAAAAGGTTTCGGCAACATTTATTTCAAACTTGCAAATAATATGAGCTGCATATAACTGCTGCGGAACTGTAACCCATGGCAAATAATGTTGCATATTTTAATTTAATAAAAATGACCAGTCGCTCTAAAGCGTGGTATTGCGAGGACTGGCTAATTATAAAAATTATAAGCGGAATAGGAACTGTTGCTAAACAATAATCGGAAATTTAAACAGAATACATGTTTTAAGGCTATTATTTTGTTCGGCTCTGTGAAAAATAAAGTGTAATATTTTTTAAGTTAGAAAATTTAACATCTAAACTGTAGTGCTCTTCTCCCGATTTTTAAAAGTTTCAGGTTTTTAGTGCTTTTTATTGTTTGTTACATTGTTACATTGTTTATTATTGTTAAAAGACCCTATTAATTTTAACTTTTCTTGTTTCATTATTTTAACATTGGACATTTCTTTATTACTTAGATAGTAACCTAAAGTAATTCGAAAATTGTCCTGGAGTAGAGAAGCGTCTCAGATGCACTAGCAACTTTTCCCTTTCTATTTTGATACTGATATTTGTAGCTCTAGATAAGTTTAACACTAAACGGAAAATTAACAGCTGTGGCTTGAAAAATTATGCCTGAAATGATACTTACATCCATTATTTCCTAGCTTTCATAAAATGTTGCTAGGCGTGTTTCTCCCTCATTTTTTCATTCATTGTTAATATATCGCACTAATTCTTTTCAAATAAAAAAATGTTAAATTTTTACTTTTGCAAGAAATTGATGTACAATGTTGCCAGGCATGTTTATCAACATTTTCTCATGCACTTTTAATATATCGCACTAATTTTTTTCAATATAAAATGTTCAATTTGGCACAGCTACCCAATGTTCTTTACTCTTGCATCAAAAAATAATGTTGTATCCCGCTTTTTTTATGTAAAAGTAGCTTTAAAAACAGGTTTTGTAAATTTTAAGTTGACTCTCTTTAGAGAAACCATAGCGATATGCAATTCTTATTAACGTAGTTTTACATTATTCTGCATTATTCTTTACATTATTCATGCAGAATATCAGGTTATTGTAAAAATGAATCACTACACGACAGATTAAGATATTTTTATTAAAACTTAAGATTTTAAGCAGATTGATATCTCTGTAATGAATAACACGAGGTAATAGTAAGATGTGAACTAACTTTATCGTAGATTTATATAAAGAATATAGAAAAGAGATAATCCAAAAGAACTATATGGGGTATTTCTTATAAAAAATTTAACGCACGTTTCACATATGATTATAGGAAAGTAATGTGGTCTGCGAACTTTGAATTTAAGGTAACAGCAGTCCAAACTTTTTTATATATAAAACGTGATAGACTGCAACAGGCAGGTACTTTAAAACGTGACATTAAAACAAGGTTCTTTCTGCCAAAAACTTAGCATTCTTTTCAAAATTTCAAGCAAAATATGAGCAGCCTTTATTACAGATAGAAAAAGGTGAAGCGATTTTTTATTATTTGCCTAATTGCAAAATGTCGCAATTACAATTTATAATATATGCAGTTGTGGTCAAACACATGTTGCCAGCGTTTTTTGGTTGACGTTTTTACTTGAATTTCTTATATACATTTTTTAGTTTTAATTTAGTTATTCGAAATAAAATATTTATTCGAAATAAAATACTTAACCTGTGGAATAACTAAACCAAAGTATATATATTTACAGCTTCCTTGAGATTGTTTAAAATAAAAGCGAGTACTATTTACCAATGCATATTTCATGAATATAAACCGATTGAGAAATTTTGTCTGTTTTAATTCAGTGGTATTTTCTTCTATTATTAAATGGAAAAATTCCAGGAAATTTTTCAATTTTTATTAAAATGAACATCGCATTATTTCAGGTCACTCTTCAACTGTAAAAATATGAACGATACAAAATTACGTTACGTAAGCTTTTCATTAATCAAATTTTATTACCACAAGCTTTAGGGGGGTACAAACACCTAAATAAAACAAAGCCAAAGTCTGTGGATACATTCAGAAAAGTACATTAATATAAATAACATATATCAGTAATTTCCGTAAATACACAAATACACGCACAAACACAAACAGAAACGCAAACGAGTCCTTACGTGTACCACAATAATGTATTAACAATTTTGAATCAGTTGCTACTGTTGTGTTTATATTTCATTTTACTTAATAAAATTTACACCACATTTATACACCGATACTTTATTCTGGGCGACGTCAGCAAACAATTGTACAGGCGGCAACAAAATTAGTGTAACCGAACTAAATAAAAATTCTCATCACTTGAAGTCTAAAAAACTAAATAGATTTAACGGGATTTGTTAAAAAGTTGGTGAAATTGTAATCACTGTTAAGGCTGAATAGGGAACAAGTCTTTAGGAAATGTTGGAGCAGATTTAAAATAAAAATTTTTAACGCATTCAGATTTTCGGAAAGATTTACAATAATCAAATTTTCAGAAGTTCTACTAAGAAAAACTGGCCAATTCTAAAGGGTTAAAAGAAAAGTTGTTTTTACTTTAAATTAAATTTAAAGAAAATGTTGAGCAACATTGAGTATTTATCATATCTATGTCGCGATAAAAAAGTACTCCTTTCACGAAAGTGGATTTTTAATTTGGATTAACTTTTTTTAATTTTTTAAAAATGTGTTATTAAAAAAATGTTAAAAATCGAAATTTGTTTTAATATTAAGAACATATCACAGACAGGTGATAGGCTGTTGTTTAAAATATTCAAAAATGCTCATGCAAATTATTACGCAGTTATAAGAAAATGTTGCCAGATACATTTTATATATTTTTTTTATGAAACATTTTCGTGCCAATATTTGTACGTTTGCAATTTGACAGCATTTAGCAGAAAAAACTTAACCAAATACCAGGCTATAAATAAGATACTGAATTCATCATTTGGTGCGAAATATCGTTTAATTTACGTTAAAAATTTGCAGCATGTTTTTCTTTATTTACGAAATGGTTTCAGCAACATTTTGTTGATCATATATGCCGCATCTATTTCTCTTTTTTGCTTTTAATTGTAAAGGGTGGGAAAGATTGATACCAGTGTATAGTAGAAATATGGAAATTAGTAACGAAATAAGATGTTTACGTTGTTCGCTTTTTTCACAAAATGTCCAGACGTACGCTTTTTTTCAAATAATTTTTAAGTTTATCTCGTCAATGCAGCGCCGCCGAATTAATTCTTTCAGAGCGTCAGATGTTTGTTGATGTTCACGTAAACCCGTTCTTTCAAATGTCCCCAGAGAAAATAAGCTGCCAATTCATTTCGTGAAATCGAGAAATTACGCAACCGAGAAATGTTTTATGCAATAACAATTATGCCGCCATCTTGCTAAAAATAAAGTTTACTTAAATCGACTTCAGTTAATTGTGGCCACAAGAAATTGTTTGTTAGAGCAGAGAATGCACGTGGACGGCGTTTTCTTGCTTATTTTCGAAAAATTACGGGCGGATGATGCCGCCTGGAGAACTGTTTATGGGTGTGGTAAGCACCATATGCGACAATTTTGTTTGCTTACATAACCGCCTTATCCCCCCGGGGGCACATTTATCAGTCTTTATGGACTACTCAACCATCTAGACTTGTGCTGCTGAAGGCAAGCAGGGTGCAAACTGGAAGCTCCACGTTATTTCCACGGGAATCAGTAAGCCCTAGAGTTTCGCTAATTGCCTCTTTAGCCTTTTAGCTGTTTCTCTGACTGATTATTGAGGTTGGCCCTTTGGGAGTATCACGGAAGTTGTGGTTTCGCGGCCCTCGCATGAATTTGATTTAGTGGGCTAAGATTATCTCGCCATTGGGTGAATGATCCGGATGCAGTGAGCATGCTAGTCATGTGCTCTGGATCAGGATTGTGGTTTGCAACCCTGCTTTGGAACCGCTGCAATTGCAACTAGGAATGACCTGTTGCTAGAATTAGTCCTCGGCTTCCTAGGGCGTGAATAAGGTTGCTTTTCATTCCCAGTGGTTTGATCACCATTTGATTAAGGCTTACGGCCAGGCACAGATGTAAATCCTATCACGAAATAACCGCCTTATTTCAAATGAGCCTCATCACTACCGATGATTTTGTTGCAAAATGCGTTATTGTCATCCAGTTTTTCAAACAACCAATTCACAGAAGTTCGATGCAAACAATTTTAGGTCGAATTTAATTCTTGATCGAGTTGAACTTTATATGTGTAAAGATGAAGATCTTTATATAAAATGTTGCGCAAATACCTTTAATAATTCGCTAATGTTGCGAAGGTCGACGAGTTGATGTTCCAGGCTTAAACTCAAGACTTTGATGTAGAGGGATAATTTTTGCATTGCTAAGACCACTACGAGAGAATTGTTTGAGTCTATTTTCATTTGACATTTAATAATAAACTATTGAAATTTTACGAAGTAACACAGTGACATTTTCATAATTTTGGTATTAAATCTTTACAATTAAAATTCTGTGTTCAAATGTCTAATGTTGCTAGCTTTAATTTTCCTAATTTTTTACTAAATAAATATTCGTGACATTTAATCATTTGACAGACAATTTACTACCTATTCTGAAATTAGCCCACCCTGTTTAATCAGCACCATTAGCTAATTAATTATCTTATCTTGCAATCGAATATTTAAGTTTATGTAAAAATTTCTCGGAAACATTTTTCAGTTGGGCAAATATCCTGCAACATTTCGTGAGTTCTCATAAAATGAACGGAGAACAACATTCATTTCAAACAAAATGGAGAATACAGTGCTTCGTATGGCAACTGAAATTAAACGTCTTAAAATTTTTGTCACAAAAACTATAAAGATGCCAAAAAAATGAATAAGACAAATGTTTCTTAAATTATTTCAGCAACATAATGCTGCCAATGTTGTCCGAAACATTGTTTTTCATAGTCATACCCAATTATATAAGTACAATGTTTATGACTCAATTGCACATAAAGTAGACGAATACTTTTGTATTCAAGTTACTTTGCCTTTGTGAAGTTTAAAAAAATGAATACGGCAAAGAACAATGTTACTTATTTCCGCATAAAATACTGATTTTTAGCTCTCGTGTGTGCAATATATGTATATATTTTTTAAATAAGATTTATTATTACTCCAATATTGTTAAAGCGCTATAGTAAGAATTTTTTCTAAAGGTTTTTGTTGTAAAAAAAACTATTTGGAGAACGTGCAGTATTCAAAAGCAATTAAAATGAGTAAAAAATGCAGCATGTGTGTGTACAAAGGGTTTGATGTTTTTAAATATGTAAGTGAGTGGTTTATGTGGGCAGTTAAAATATTTCAGTAGCCAAAGAGTATTTTTCAAGCTTATGGTAACTCAGTTATAAACAAAACATTGTATGAAATAAACTTGAATATCATTTTTATTTTATTTTTTCGTAAATTGTATTTTTGTGTTATTATCGGTTTGGTTTTATGATGTCAAGTTTTTGTATTTTATTTCCGCTTGCTCAAGCTGGATGATTGGGAATGTTTTATCAATATTTTTGGAAAAAAAAATATTTTAAGTAAAGAAAATTTTTAAAACTGAATGAGAATTATAATCTTTATAATTATCTTATTACTGTTAGAAAATATTTTTGCTTGAAGATTAAAATCTTCGAAAGCCTTTCATGAATTTGAATTAAATTTTGGAATTATATTAATTTCATTTAAAAATTGGGATTATTTTTAGCTGGTAGATGGCTCTGATGTCGTGATCAATTAGTAATTTATTTTTCTGATTTGTTTAGGAAAACTTAAAAATAGTGATAAATTTTTAATTTATTTTTTTTGCTTAATATTTTTTTTAAATTATAAAAAAGGTAATTTGTAAGGAAGGTGCGATAGTTTCTTAGGAATATTGTTGCTAAAATTTGGATAAGATATCAATATTATCTGGCAACCTTGAGATGATTAAAACATCTTTTTCGTTAAAAAACCCAACACAAGTATGTTTTCATATAATTTAGACATGTGAACTCGTGTGCGCTGTTATTTGGAAATCTGGAAACGATGGTGCTATGTTTGTTGTTCCTTGAGCATAGTACTCTGTTCTAATTTGCGAAAAGTGTTGAGCAACATTTGATATTTCGCTTGAAAATTTAGACAATATGTTGCCAGCTGATTCTATGTTTTTATATAATATTAATGTTGCATATTACGGCAGACAAGATGATTCAGATCGTGTTGTTCGCAATAAAATTATGACTTATTTTAATTCCGACATCTGTTACTTGGCAGCGAAAATTCGCTTTTTTGAAGGAGATTCCTAATTAAAAATAGTTTACGATTAAAAAATTTAAAATTTCACTAAAGAGGCTTTAAAAATAATTAAAATTATCAAAATGCTTTAATAAAAAGATCTGTTTAAAAAAAAAAATATTTTTTTATTAAATAACTTTTAATAATATAAACATATACTATACTATAAATACAGCTGTTGCTCACAATTCCGTGCGAAAAAGTGCTGCTCATATTGTTTCGTAGTTGAAAAAAAATGTTGCCTGAAACGTTTTTCATTTTGAAAAACATGCTGCCAGAAACATTTCGTGACTTTTTCAAAAATAAACAGAGTACTAGTTTAGCAACATTATTTCTTATTTATTTCTTACGAATGATTTTTATGTAGGCTTTGATAGCATTTCGCACGAAATTATGAACAGAGTATCAGGCTTTAAATAAAATTTTGAACTATTATTGCTTTTGTTATCGCTCTCGTTTATACCACGAGTTTGTGTATGCTTTTGTAAAAGCATTATCTTACAATAATCTACACCATCTATTAACATTACGCAGTATCATGTGTAAATTCCCTTATGGAATATACTGAGAAGTAGTTAATTATTATTAAATCTTGGTAAATTGGATATTTGCGAAACGCAGATAATTGTTGTTAAACTAATATTAAAAAGCTAGTTAGTACCAAGCCATATATGTGAAGAGCTGCTACAGACTTATTTAAAGTTGGTAGGCCATGTATTATTTATGATGGAAATAGAACTCTTGTCCTTATGGAACAGTATGGAAAATAATAATTGTAAAATATTTTTGTGACCCCTTTTCTGGGAATAGACTAACATATCACTGCTGTTACTGCTAAATAGTAATTGAAACTGCAGTTTTCAATATTATTTCTTCATATTTAAATTCAAAATGTTTAGCAATTACTTAGATTTTAGTAAAAAGAAGGTTTTTAATATTGCGAATATATCAGATGTTTTTAGAGAGGTATAAAATTTAAGGTTGGCAACACTTTATTTTTATTGTCTACCATTATATCAAGTCGTTTATGTTTAGTTTGGTTTGGCATTATAACATAACTGACGCCTGAACAACGTCTCCACATTGTGCCCAAAACAAGATTGCCATTGATTATAATTTCCATTATCCAATTTTGCTAAGGGATGAAGGTCACTTTTGTTTGAATGGATACATCAGTTAAAAAATTGCTATATTTGGAATGACGATACTCCTCATATGTATGTTGAGCCACCTTTACACAAAAAAAACCTGACAGTTTGGTATGTTTTGTGGGCTGGTGGAATCATTTGTCCATATTTCTTACAAAACGATGCTGATCAGAACATTATAGTTAATGGTGATGCCAGGTATATGTATATATATATATATATATATATATATATATATATATATATATATATATATATATATATATATATATGTTTCCTGCATATCCCTGTTTAGTCTCATGTAATCTCTGCATGTAGGTAAAGCGTAATTTGCGAACTTATTTTGGGTGGGCAAATTTGAAGATAGCAAGTAAATAGACTCAAAACACATATTTTTTTGTAACAACTTCAGTTTTATTGATACTGGTAAAAAGTATAATTATGGGAATTAAAGATATGATACCGGGCAAATGTCTACCTCTAGCACATCTGCAGGCATCCCCTCTTTTCAAAACACATTGAAACACATTTTGTAACAATGCTTCGCTTATCTAATTAATGCAGACGAATTTCATCGTTTAGAGTCAGTTCTTTATGAGTTATTCCTGTTAACCCGACCTTTCAAATAGTCCCACAGAAAATAATCTAGCAGCTTAAAACCACGAGAAACCTCGTTCTTTCCAATTGACATGGCCAAACCATGAAATTATCCAACAGGGAAATTTTGCATGTAAAAACTGAACTGGCACTGCTGCTTGTGGCGCGCTCTTTCTGCAACCAAAGCTAGCTGATATCAATATCAGTCAATTTTGGCCACAAAAAATAGGTTATTATGGTTTGATAGCGAAGAGAATTCACGGTGATGGCGTTTCCTAGCTTATTTGCGAAAAAATACGAGCCGATGATACCGTCTGACCATAAATCGCACGATGAGGTGACTTCCTTTAGATGTAATGGATTCTCGCGGGCTGCTTGTGGATTTTATGAGCTTCATGTGCGACATGTTCAGTTTTTCAAATGGAGAATTCATAAACGTCGACTTTAATTCTCAAATGGGTTAAACTTTATAAGCGTGAAGAAGATCTTTACGCAAAATGTTGCACAAAATGTCTACAGTAATGCCTAACTATTGCGAACGTTGACGAGTTGATGTTTCAGACTCATTCTTAATACTTTACTGCACAGCGGATATGTTTGCATCACTATTTACACTTCGCACAGCGGTCTCATTACTGCCAAGCTCGGATTACGACGAAAAGCTGTTCGAGTACTGCAGTAAAATTTTCACTACTTTGATACTAAATTTTCACAATTAAAACTCTCTGCTCAAGAGTGTTACGTTCCATCACTAAAATTCCTTAATTCCTCAATTCTTGACGTTTAATCATTTGACAGGCAATTTACTTTCTAATCTGAAATTTGTTCAGCTTAAGTAACAAGCGGCTAACAGGTATTCGAGGTCTTTTCAAGCATTTAAGTCTTTTAAGGTCTTTAAAACTACACAAAATTGATATGTGCTAAAGAATTTTGGATGTGCCCTAATTTCCAACCTTTTAACACCGTAAAAGCGAAATTGAAAACTTATGTGTTCAAGTCATTTTCTGACAAATAACTTCATCGTTCTAGTCTTAAAAATATTAACGATTTATTTAACCAATATTTGGTTTTTACCTCAATGTGCAGTATGGTATTCTTAAAATTAAACCTTTTAATTATGATTAATTATTTATTTTCCTCAAACATATTCATTTTAAAGTAAAAGTTTATCTTAATAAAAGTGTCTGCTTGCTTACAAAAATGTTTCTTCTTTTTTTTTGCATCAAGTTGAGACTTTGATTAAAAAATAAGTTCCGAAAAGCATGAAATTCTTTGATGTTTTTTAAAATTTTTAAGTAAAAAGTTCTGCTTCATTTAAATTATTTCTGTTCTTCAAATTGTATTTCATTTAAGCAAAGTTCCTTAAACAACTTTTTTTTTGTCTGCTTTCACTCGAATTGAAATGTAAAAAGGAAGTAAAAACCATAAAAATGAAATAATTTATTTAAAACTTTTCATGTATAAAAACAAAAAAGAAATAACAAAAACAAAAAAATAGAAATAATTTTTATTATTAAATAAAATAAGAAACTTTTGTTATAAAAAAAACTACATTTTTACATGTTGTTTGTTTTCATTTAAAATGATAAAATATGATGAGAAACGGAAGGAAGTAAAATATTTTTTTGTTAAACAAAATAATTTGAAAAATGTTTATTTGTTTATAGGCAACAATGTTGCAGAGTTTCTCGAAACATACACTTACATGCGGTAAATTTATTAATGTTTTAAAACTTTTTGAAAATATAGATTAATTGTACTTATTTGTCAAGAGCTTTTACTTAAGCTAATAAAAAATATATCAGTTATCTTGTCGCTAAAGAGTCCTTCCTTGAATTTTATGAAAGCAAAGTCTAAAAATTTCTAATTTTTCCAAAATTAAAAAAATCTTAAAATCTTAAAAAAAATGTTTGGATGAACGATTTTCCTTATGTTCCTTTGGAAATTGAAATATATCAATATATATATATATATATATATATATATATATATATATATATATATATATATATATGTTTTTCTTATTCCTCTTCGCTGCAACAAACTGGAACATCTTTTACCAGGGCTTATATAGTTTGCTTATTTTCTTCACCATGTCTTTTAAATTCAATATTAAAAAAATACAGTAACACAACTGTGTTTGACAGCAATATTTCTTTAAACTTTTATTTGGGTACGGTTTTCCGTCGACCCTCGTCAAATTTGGTTTGTGAACAAACCGGTTTCGGCTGTTTGCCATCTTCAGTGTTCTTTTCGTACTCACCTTTTTAAACCTTTTTTTGACGTCAGAATGTTGTCATATATAGGTGCCCCTGTAGGCTAGTAGGTAGTGTACTAGCTTATAAGACTGGAGGTTGTGGGTTCGATTCCGAACAAAGACCTCGGTTGTTTTCACTAAAAAAAATTGACTGTCGGTGGGGCTGCTCTGTTGCTGTCTTATACGACAGTTAATTTCCGTAGCTATCCTTCTATTTTCACCATCTGTCTCATCTTTTCTCTATCCCTTTCTTAAAGAATGTAGCACGTTACTTGACTAAATAGGTATTGTTGCCTGAAGTGCTACTGCTCTTTATAAAAAAAAAATATTGGATAAGAATATTTATGTATGTTGAATTAATGGAACTGCCCATACTGAAAAAAGAATTGAGTAAGCCATACTTTAAATATTCCGAAAACAGTGACATGTCAGCGTCTTCTGAAACCAAATAAAAAACTTGAAATTCAATAACAAACTCAGCAGCATTGAATTTAGCATTTTTTTGGCTACAATTAAAACTGATTACTAAATTGCAGATAGGTATTTTAATTGAATTGGATTGGAATTGAATCTCTTTTCTGGTTACTTAAAGAGCACTTGCGTGTAAAGAGCAATTATTTTATTTAAAATTTAAGGTTAGGAAGTAAATTGTCTTAAATTACAAATTTTTTTGACAATTTCGAATCTATTAATGCCAGTGTAAACTAAAAATAAGGAAATTAATAATGAAATAGGATACGGTCAAATGACACAGTCTAGCAAGTCAGTATACCTTCGTTAAGCAAAGGAACAAAGCTTTGCTTATCTCATCAATACAGCGCCGGATTTCATCTTTGAGATTGTTTATAGATTGTTTTACGTAAGCCCGGTCTTCAAATCTATCAGCCTTAAATCACACGAACGAGCCGGCCAATAAAAATCACTAAATTGAGAATACATGCAATAACTGCATTGTTTGAGTGGCTTGATAGCTTGTAGCGCCATCTTATGAAAGATCTATAATTTCAACATTAGCCAACTGTATATTAAAAAAATTAGCCATCATGGTTTGGTAGCGCAAAAAATTCAGGGTGACGGCGCACAGTGCACCATTTTAGGAGAAGGCAGCCAAAGGCCTTATTTTCATGGTCCCCAATTGCAAATTTGAGGTTAGAAAGTAAATTATCTGTCAAATAATCAAATATTAAGATTTGATCTATCGTCTTTAATATATATTTAATAAAAAGTTAGAAAATTTTAAGCATGAAACATTTCGCTCCTGGGCAGGGAATTTCAATTGCGAAAATGTTGCTATCAAATTGGTGAAAATTTCACTGTATAATTTCGTAAAGTGCGAGCAGCTTATCCTGGTAATCCTACTCCTTCTAAAACCCTGTGCATAATTTAATCGCTAATTTTGAGGCTCACACTATTGTTGCTAATAGTGAACTAAAAAAAAATACGCTCGTAGTGGCCGTAGTGATGCCAACATACCAGCTGTACAGCAAAGTACTGAGAATGAGCCAGACTCATCAACTCATCGAAGTTCTTAATAATTATGCTGCATTACAGGCCTTTACAGCCAATCGATCATTGGTTTCATCGTATGTTTGTGAATTGGCTTTTTAATAAAATCACTTTAGTTGTGAGGCTCATTTATAATTAGGCGATTATATAAACAAACAAAATTGTCGCAAATGGGGCTCACAAAACCACAAATAGTCCTCGAAATAGTCCTTGTTTAGTGTGGTTTGTGGTCAGGCGGCATCATCGGCCTGTATTTTTTCGCAAATTACCATAGAAAACCCCTCACCCTGAATACTCTGTGCTACTAAATCATGATATAACTAATTTTCTGACCGCACAGTTGGCTAATGTTGAAATTATGATCTTTGACAAGACGGCGCTACAAGGCATAAAGTCACTCAAACAATGAAAATGAAAAATTTCCCGGTCACGTAATATCTGGATCTGGCGATGTCTATTGGCCGCCTCATTCTTATGATTTAACACCGCTGGATTTTTTCTTTGAGGACATTTAAAGACCGGGCTTACCTAAAACAATTCATAAACAATCTTAAAGATAAAATTCGGCGCTGTATTGATGAGATAAGCAAAGCTTTATTCTTTTGCTTAACGAAGGTCTGCTGACTTGCTAGACCGTGCCATTTGACCGTGTCATATTTCATTATTTTTAGTTTACACTGGTATCAATAGGCTCGAAGTTGTCAAAAAAATGTGTGTTTTAAGACAATTTACTTCCTAACCTTAAATTTGCCTCACTCATTTTTTTAACATAAGATTTGGTTAAAAATTAAAAAGAATTAAATTTATAATTAAATATATAAAAAGTTTTTATTTAAATTTTTAATCTTTAATAAATATCTTTTATTCTTTTTAACGATCTTTTTTATAAATTTTTTTTCTTTTCGATATTTCGCTTTCCTTTGGAAAGCTTTTTAGGAAAAAATTTTTATTTTAAATAAAAATCATTGGTTTTATCATATTTTAAATAAAAATAAAAAATTTTTCCTGTAGAAGCTTTACGAAGGAAAGCGAAATATCGAAAAGAAAAAAATATATAAAAAAATCGTAAAAAGAAAGAAAGATATTTATTAAAGATAAATAAAAAAAGATAGTTAAAAAAAAAGATAATTAAAAAAAACTATTAAATTTTTAATTAAATTTTTCTTTAGTTTAATTTTTCTTGCTGTACAGAATTTAGTTATGATTCCAAAATTTACTGTAAATTTACTAACAATAACTTTTGGTTATTCCTGCATAAGTATTTAAAACGCTTTTAGATAAAATCTTTTTAACTTGGGTTATCTTTGTGTAGTTTATTCAGTATTTCATTGAGTGTACAAAATCAGTTGGGAAGGACATTTTTAGAATATGGCAATAATCGGGTATATATTGAAAATCGATTAATTTTAGATTATTCGTTTTCAAAGGCTGTGGTAAATGTCGTTCATATTTCACGCACAAGCCAAAAGGAACAAAATACTGAAAATGTATTTAAACAAAATTTTTAAAAACAAACACAACATCAACAATGACTATTTTTAAATCGATCGATATCCATCACATGCCTGAATAATTTTCAAGGTTTTGGAATAAAAAATTTTGGTGATTTTTAAGAGCCTTGAAAAATAATATAAATTTCTTGATTTAGTTTTTGATTTAATCAGAAAATGTTATTAGTGATACATTTAAGATAAAAGTTGATTGGTCTAAAATTCTCTCATCGACATGCTTGCGTTATTTTATATTTTTTTATTAAATTTGTTTTTGTTTCGGTAGTGCTTGTTTAGATAAAATCACTGAAAAGGAATTTGTAAGTTTTAGTTTAGTTCTCTAGTGAATAGAATGAATTGTAATAAATTTATTAGCTTTAAGTCAATTAGCAATTTGTTTTAATTCTGTTTATAATTGTGGATAAAACTAAATATTTTAATATTTCACTCTAAAAATATATTTAAATAATTTTCTTTTGTTTGTTTAATTTAAATCCGACTAACAGCACTAGCAAATTCAAATCTATTAATAATTGAAAAAAAAAAATTTCGCAATATAATTCTAAAATCGTTATTTTATTTTATAACAAAACCACAATTGTGTGGTTTTAATTTAAATTTTGAAATTAAAAAAAAATGATTAAAAATTAATACTGAAACCCCAAAAGCAAATTGTATTGAACAAAATCAAATTAAACATTTACATCATTATTAATTCATAAGATTAGATTTAAAATCTAATAATAACATAAATATTTTTTCAATACACTGAACAAAATAAGATTTACAATAACTTGAAAATTCTATCGATTGCCTAGTTTATTTCAATTGATAATTGTAAAATCTTGTTCCCTATAAACCCTGCAGCTCATCAAGTCATTTATTCATTCGTCCAAAACGTCATTAGCTGCAATTTGTTTGGGGTTTTTAGAACCTGCCATAATCTAAGAATTAATCTACGAATGAATGATTTGTTTTGTGTCGGTTTTGGCTGACTGTTTGTGGAGACTTCAAAACCACAATCATGTACCGATGGGCATAAGAACAAATGGCCAGCTGGTAAGATGATACTTGTTGGAAATAAAATATTTTATGTAATAATCGCAATATAAAAAAATAATAATATTTTATTATTGTTATTGTTAATAATACAGTTTGTTAGTGATGCAATGATAAACCGATTATTTAATTGTTGTTTTCTACAACTACAGCTCAAATCAATTTGTTGGCCTTTTTGCAGTTTTTTTACTTAAAAATTTTTGTTAATGAAATTTCAGCTTAAAGATTTTCATATTCAATAATTTGTAATTCTTAAAAGTTTTCTGCAGTTTTATATTTAATTTAATTTATTAATAATTAAGTAAAAATTGGCAGAGCTGCTTAGAAAACTGGGTGGTTTTTCTAGAGAGATACTAAAAAAGAAACACTTATGTTTCGCATTTTAATTTAAAAAAAATATCTTTAAAATTTCTTTCTTAAGAAAAGTGTCTTAATTAGTTCTCTATCCAATGGCAAAAATTTCTTAGCAACTTTGTTTATGCCGTCTAAAAAAATTTTAAGTTATTAGTAGTATTAACCTAACGATTTAGAAGGAAATTGTCATTGTTATCATCGTTAAGTATACAACACTGTTTTTTTTGTTTTTTGTATTACCATTCCCCACGCAATGAAAGCAGGTCACATTATGTTGCCAGACACATTTTAATGTTGATGTGATACAAATTAAGACCAGTAGCTGATCATGTTGGTCTTAACCCAACAGTTTCACTGGGTGAATCCATTGTGCCTACTAACGTACCTAAGGCAGAAGAACAGTAACCACTACCTTGCTTGAGAATCTCACCATTACCGACATTCTGTTGAGAATGCAACAGTACATTGGATAGGAAAAAATCCACAGTTTTCCGTGGTTTCGGTTTTAACTACACCCACCACGTTACTCCCCGAAGGGGCTCATCAATAACGGGGACAGGACTGTAGCCTTGTAGCCAGTAAGTCAGTGGTTGGACTTCGAAAGTCGTTGTCCCTCAGTTTCAGATTACCGCTACAAATACAGATGAAGATCAAAAGCTGATCGTATTGGCCTTAACCTGACGGTTTTCATTTTATTCACTGGGTGAAACCATTGCGCCTACTAACGTACCTAAGGCAGAAGAACAGTAACCAGGACCTGGCTTGAGAATCGCATCATTGGCGACATTCTGTTGAGAATGCAACAGTGCACAGATTTCTGTGGTTTGGCTTTTAATCACACCCACCACGTTACTCCCCCAAAGGGGCTCATCAATAACCGGGACAAGGCTGTAGCCTTGTAGCCATTAAGTCATTGGCTGGTCTTCGAACGTCTTTATCTTTCAGCTTCAGATTCCTGCTACAGATAAAGATTATGGTTAATAGCTAATCGTGTTGGCCTTAACTAGACGGTTTTCATTGTATTCACTGGAAGAATTCATTGCGCTTGTCAACGCACCTCAGGCAGAAGAACAGCAAGCAAGGCCTTGAATAAAAATCACCGCATTGACGACATTCTGTTGGGAATGCAACAGTGCATTTGATAGGAAAAATCCATACATTCCCGTGGTTTGCGTTTTAACCACAGCCATAACGTGACTTCCCGAAGAGGATAGTAAAAACCCACACATTTTCGTGGTTTGGGTTTTAACCACAACCACCAGGTTACTCCCCAAAAGGGCTCACCAATATAACCGGGACAGGACTGTAGCCCTGTAGCCAGCAAGTTACTGGTTGCACTTCGAAAGTCGTTATCTCTCAGTTTCAGGTTACTACTAGTCTAAGCAACTGGTACCGGCTTTTACCCCTAGAAACAACAATGTCGAGTTATGATGGTGATTACCAAGAGTGCGTGCCTTCATAAGGGAAATTTTGGTGTTAATAAATAGGAAGCTAGTAATATTTTATACTTTTTTTTACAAAATGAACAAAATACAACTTCCGCAACATTATTTCCTTTAATATTTTGCTGAACAAAATACCACTACTCTGTTGGAATTTTTAAAAGCTGTTGAGCAACATTTGTTATTTCACTTGAAAAATTTGATAAAATACTAGTAGTTGTGACAATGCAGCATCTTAGACAAACATATGTTACAATTTCATACATAAGATGTGGAAATAGAATGGAAAAATATGTGTTATAACAGATTTGGGAAAATAACAAGTTTGGAAAGGAAAACGTACCATTTGTTTGCCAACTTAAATAGCAAATTTACAAATGATGTACTGAGTTGTAGGTTACAATTCAGTGGGAAAAATTATCACTCATAGTGTTTAGCAGCTGAACATAAAATGTTGCCGAAAACATTTTCCAGTTGAAAAAAATGTTGCTGAAACATTTTAACAAAATGAGCAAAGTACTACTTTATTTCTTATTTATTTCGCAATAAATTTTCTTATATCATGAATAGAGTACTATACTTTAGCTGATTTAAATCCATATTAAAAAAATTTAATTAATCTTAGAAAATAAAAGTGGCTGGAGATTTTTGCATGCTGCTTTTTAGGAAGTTTCATGACAGTTTCGATAAATGCAAACAATTTAGCTCTTACTAGAGTTATTGTAAAAAATATGGATGATTACAGATTATGCCCTTTGTTTTGATTATAAGCGTTTTCTACGTGGTAAAGTCAATTTAAAGCAGATGTCAGGCTAATCGACATAGATATAGATTTTATTAATTCATGTTTCCATATTTCATTCCATTCCAAGTTCTATTAAAATAGATAATCAAATCAATAAATCGTTATGGTTGTCGTTATGGTTATGTCTGTAATTTGTCAGCCTTCTGCTATTGAGGTAAAAATATTTTGCTGTTATGAAATACGCTTAACCAGATGAGAATTATACGAGATTATTAAAATAAAAACAGCCAACATTTATATTGTTGTCCTTTCGCTCTTTCTTTACATTAGCAAGCTTTTTTCCAGTCTAATTGTACTTTTCGAACTACATTATTTCAAGTTTTGGTAGAAATTAATTTTCTACTTTAACTAAAATTTGGAGTTCTAGTCATTCATATCAGCCTACACTAAGCAAAAAGTTTTCATAGATCCAACTACTTTCGGATCGGTTTTAAATATTATAAAACTATTATAAAAAAAATGTGCAACTGACGTTCACTGACCGTATTTAGTCTAAAAAACTTAAAAATCAAAAATATCCTTATATATGCCATACCTGTGTCTAAGTTCTTTATGCATACTTTTGTAAAATTTTTGTTGACCCTATAAAGCAAACGTGGCTTTATATTTGTTATTTAGCCAATTAAACACATTTTTCACATTTTATCCCGTTTCAATTTGGAAATTTTATTATTTTCTTACACATTCACAATTTTTAATACCAATTAAAATGAGTTGAACGTTTTATAACACATCCCATAATCAGCTTTTAAAGTCACATAACCGTAACAATGTGATGTAAAAAATCAAGGAGTGGAAGAGAAGGATTTAGTAAGTAAAAACTACAATAACAATGGAAATATGTTATATTTGGATAAAGTTTTATAAACAGGGCTGCCAGATTGGTGGTTTTAGGCCTGATTTCGAATTTCGGAATTTGCAATTTGATTTGATAATTTTCGTTTGATACTTCGTATGTAAGGTAGATATGGGTAAATAGATCGGAAAATAAAACAAAAAAGAACTGAAAGTTTTAGTGCTTCAGACCAAACGAAGCTCGATTTGTAGAAGATAACTATTAAACTGGAATGCTTAGCAAAAAGAGTAATTCCAGTTGAGCTGGCGACAATTATTAGCGGACGATATAAGTTAGTTCATACCCATAACTGAAAACCACCTATTATTCAATGATCAATGAGTGATACGAGGGCTGCTATTTATATTTGTGGCCTAAGGATGAAGACACAAGCATTTAAAGACAAAATCTATTTTATTGTTTTTCAAAATATTCTCCATGAAGATTTATACACTTTTGCGCGCGTTGGAACCAATTTTCAAAGCACTTTTTCCACTCCGATTTAGGTACTTCTAAAACATGGGTTTTAAATGCAAAAACTGCTTCTTCAGGTGTAGGAAAACGTTGTCGACGTAGTTTTTTCTTGATGTTTGGAGGAAACAAAACGAAGTCATTAGGTGTCAAGTCAAGGCTGTACGGCGTATGACCCATTATTCAATGTTTTTTCCTGTCAAAAACTCCATTGTTTCAGCCGATCGGTGACAGTTCGCATTGTCGTGATGCAGAATGATGCGTCTTTTCTTTGACTTTTCCCGAAGTTTCTTAAAAAGTTCTGGCAAACAAATAGTGGTGTACCATGCCGAATTAACCGTCTTACGTTGCTCTAATGGCGCAGTCGCCACATGACCGGTAATGCCGCAGAAACAGGCAACCATTTGCTTTGATGTGCTTCTTCCACGAACAACTTTGGTGGGATTTCGCTCGTCTTCAAAGACCCATACGGCGGATTGCTGTTTTGTTTCAGGATCATATGAGTATATCCATGATTCGCCACCTGTGCAGATATTATAAACTGCTTTTGATGCACCTTGAGCGAATTTCTGCAACATTTTGCTTGCATCAATCAACACGATCATCCTTTTGTGCGCTTGTCAGGTTATGCGGTATCCAACGTGAGCAAACTTTTTTCACATGCAAATGTTCATGCAAGATCTTTTTGATGCTTGTCATACTAATCTCTACAGATGCCTCAATCTCGCGATATGTTACATGACGATCATGCTATATCAGCTCATGCACAGCTGCGATGTTCTCTGGCACAACAACCGTTGTTGGACGAACTTCACGGGATTCGTCCTGGAGCGATTGTCGGCCACGATTGAATTCGTTATACCAGTTTTTAATGGTGATGTTAGAAAGTGCTTCATTACCATATAAGGAATTAAGTTCATCTCTGCACTGTTGTCTTGTCAGGTCACGTCGAAAGTTATGAAAAATTATTGCATGAAAATGTTCACGAGTTAATTCCATTTTCTCCTAAGATCACTTTTTCAACCTGCTATCACTAACACTAACAATTTGAGGTTATGCTTAGCAATGTGAAGGTTGCACTGGAAACATCAGCTGGTGCCTAGCAACAGTGAGTGTTACCAGGCCAGAAATATAAATAGCAGCCCTCGTAAATTAGGTGGTACTTTAAAAGTAATTTAAGCAGGCGAAAAACAATTTATTTTCAAAAACAAAAAAGAGAGTTGATCTTTTGTGAGTTTTATAAACTTTAATCCAAAATTTCAATGGTTAGCGCGAATTTGGAAAAGTATTAGGGGACTCTGTTTAATCATTACCATTTATTTCATTATTTTACAATAAGACCGATCATTTTACATATGAGCCTCGCTAACTAACTGACCAAAAAACTATAAAAATCAATGGAAAAGGAATCTAACTTGTTTAAGAAAATGAAATCACGGTCCATAGAAAAAAGATGGCTCAAGAGGCAATAAAGTTTAACACCAGAGTAAGATTATTGGAAAATAAATACTTCGAACAGAATCGATCTGACGACGTTTTGTTTTATCAAGCATGACCTTCAACTCTATCGAGTATGGTTGCTTAGGCTATTGCGATATTACTTTTTACTCTAACTAAGGCTGGATTAAGATTTGAGCCAGATTTTTTTTATTTGATTGCTCTTGCACTATCCTTCGTGCTGTTCCAATATAACCGTAACTATCGCAATTGGTTGTTCTTATATAAATTGCTCTCGTGCATTTATTTCCGTTTTAATCAACTTGTTTATCGCGGCATTTTAACATACATTTTTTTTGTATACTTAAAGCTTTGTTGGGAGTTGCACTCATACTCGTGTATATAAACACCATATATAGCACCAAGGCTGAGTTATCTAACTTTCACGCTGTTCACTCACACATATTGTAAGCGGAAAATAATCTTTTCTAGCTCTGCTTATTTAAAATATTTTTAGCGGACTAAATATGTTTTGTATTATCATCTTGCTAATCCTTTTATTAACGTTAGAAAATATTTTAGTATTGCGTTTGTAATCTTTGGAGTCCTCCCATGAGTCCCCCCCGGGGGCACATTTATGGTCTTTATAGTACGTAACAGCTATCTAGATCTGTGCAACTGGTGGTATAAAGGGAGCCCAGTCCCCTGAAGACAGGCAGGGAGTCAACTGGAAGCTCCACCTTATTTCCACGGGGATCAGTGAGCCCCAGAGTTCATTATTTGTCTCTTTAGACATTTAATAGTTTTCTGGCTGATCATTGAGGTTGGCCCCTATATGGGAGTAACGTGGTGGTTGTGGTTTCGCGGCCCCATAACAGTATAATGGTTATTATGGTGGCCAGGATCATCTCACTGATAATGACACGCAAAGTGAATGATCAAGTTCAGTGAGCATGCTAGACATGTGTTCTAGACAGGAGTTGAAAGTCTCCAACTCTTTAGCAAGGTGTGATGGTTTGCAGCCCTGCCCTGGAATCATTAAAGTTGCAACTAGGTGGTTCTGTCGCTTATTCCTCACATGAGTTTGATTTTAATTTTAGTATTAAAAGGATTTTATTAAGCTAAAAGATGGCGCGGATTTCGAAACAAATTAACAATTTATTTTTTAGATTTGTTTGGCAAAACTTCAGAACACAGCTAAATATTCACGAAGCTTTCTTCACAATTTTCACTAGATATTTTTTACAGCATAAATTAGTAATGTCGTAAGCAAGATAAGCGAAAGGTGAGTTTCATGACTAGTTCCTTAACAAAACAGCTTCTTAGGAATATGGTTGGTTAAGTTTATACAATAGTATAATTCTATCTGGCAACCTAAAATACTATCTAGTAGCCTTGGGTTTAATCATCTTTTTTTGATTAAGAACTCAACATAAGTGTGTGTTGGTGCAATTTAAACGTAAACTCTTATGTTTGTTGTTTTTCAAATGAACTTTCTAACTTTAATTACTTCTGTAATTGCTCTCCTTTATAGCCGGATTTTATTCCACGAGCTCGCGTATACTTTTCAAAAAGTATTGTCTTACAATAACTCACACCATCTATTAACTATATATATGGTTATGTGTAAATTCTCTTATGGATTATGCTGAGAAACAGCTAATTGTTGTTGCTTAATTAGATATCAGCTAAACGCAAATAATTGTTAATAAAATATTAAAAAATTAATTAGTAACAAGCGGCATATGTGAAGAGCTGGTTAAGTCTGAAGACCAAGAATTAACGGTGATTGAAATGGAATTTGTGTTCTTAATGTAGGAAGAAAGAAAAATTAAAATATTTGACTGCCACTTTTTCTGGGACTGACATGACTGACATGTTAATGCTGTTGCTGTTTAATATTATTGCGTTTATATCTTTTATTAACGTTTTGTAGTGAGTTCCTTATTGCAAAATAAAAAACACCAGATTTGAGAGTTTTGAAATTAATTACAAGTTTATTTACTTTAATTGTATACAAAGTTGACACTACAGAACAATTTACTTAAGATGCACGTCTTTACTTAACGATGTTTATTTTTCAACTCACTATCCACTCAGATGCTGCCTTTTATATTTATCCATTAGAGGTCTAGAAAAATTAAGAATTTTCTACTCTCTTTGTATCACATTATATTGCTGTTATGTTATTCCTTCAATGTATGGGCGCCTGTTGGCCTGTGTGTATTTTTGTTTTTATGCTGATAAAGTTTCTTTCTGGAATTTATTTTAAGATAGTTGCTGTTGTCTTGTGTGCATAAGTTTTCTTAGAAAACTACGTAGTTGGTAAACAGCATACCTAATTGTTGTTGTTTTGCATTTATAAAATTTTTGTGCAGTTTGTAACTAAAAAGTTGTTGTAGTCTTGCGTGCATATATTTTCTTAACAAACTACGCAATTAGTAAAAAAGCATACCCAGTTGTTTACTTTATTACTTAATTATTTTCTTTTAAAACTTAAGCAAGACGCATCCATAAAAATATTATTTTCCTCCTATTTAAATTTAAACTGGTTAACTTTTATTTAAATTGTTGTAACATACAAACTAAAGAAGACTTTAAAATTTGCGATTATATCGGTTGCTTTTCTTAACTGGCGGATATTTTAACACCAATCAAGTTTTTTGCGCTTAGTTTGGTTTGGCATTTCAATATAAATAGTGGTGAAAATTGGTCCCAAAATAAGACTGCCGCTCATACCGATTTTCATAAGCGAATTGTGTTTAGCGATGAAGCTCACTTTTGCTTGAATATATAGGTCAATAAACAAAATTGGCATCTTTGGAGTGAGGATAATCCTCAAGTGTATGTTAAGACACCGTTATATCCAAAAAAACTGAATATTTAGTATGCTTAATGGACTATTGGAATCCTTGGTGCTTACTTCATTAAAAACGATTTTGGTGGGAACGTTACAGTAAATTGTAACTACTATAGAGCCATGATTACTGACTTTTTCGTTTATCAATTGAAATAGATTTTAAGAATAGCAGAATCTGATCTTACAGACGGGATAGTTGGAAACACAGAGAAACAAATATTTCTGCAGACTCGAATCCTTATAGGGAAAGATTGCATTCGGCAATTTTGTTTATTAAAAATATCTGTTAAGCTAAAAATTAGTCCCATTTCTACACAATTTTACGTCGATAAAAAGTACGAATTAGTTGATGATTGGGGAAATTTAATCTGAACAATTGGTTAACGTTGTTAAAGCATCCATCTATTCATGATGATTTGCTAGATTATATCGATTATAAAGGTAAAAAATTAAGCACCGTATGATAGTTAGTTTAATAGTTAACCCTTTTGATGTATCAAAAGTAAGAAGCAGCATGTGTAACTATTGAAGTTTAGGTCTTTAGGGCACTGTTACTTACGGATTAACTTTAATGGTGTTAAATTTTTTTTTGGATATGATATTAATATCGTGTGGGCAAATTTGAGGTAAGGAAGTAAAGTAGGCCTGTCAAAAATTTAAGTATTGTCATCCTTTGACATATATTTGGTGAAAATTTGGGAAATCTTAGGCATGGAACGGTCTGCTCCTAAGCAAAGATATTTAATTCTAAATATTTACTATCAAAATGAAAATTCCACTGTATCATTTCGTAAAATTCGAGCAGTTTTCAGGCTCCTGTAGGCTAGTAGGTACTGTGCTAGCTTACATGACTGGGGGTTGTGGGTTCGATTCCCAACAAAGACCTTGGGTCTTATTCACTACAAATAAAAATTTACTGTCGTTGGGGCTGCTCAGTGATAAAGGCATAGTCACTGGTCACTTAGCTGTCTTATACGACAGTTAATTTCCGTAACTATTTCTACTTTCACCACCTGTCGCATCTCTTCTCTATCCCCCCTCCTGAAATCCCGGGCATAATTTAAACGTTAAATTCGAGGCTCACGGTAGTTTTAGTGACAATAGACCAAAACAATATGCTCATGGTGGACGGAGTGATGCAAACATACTCGCTATACAGCCAAGTGCTGAGAATGAGGCTGGAACATCAGCTTTTAAAAGCCCGCAACAATTTGACACCGCTGCAGATATTTTGCTTAACATTTTGCATAAATATTTTGCGCTTAAAAATTTTAATTCTTCAAGAATTAAAGCCGACCAATCGTTGTTTTCGTCATGAGGAATTTGGCATAATTTCCGGATTTGTCGATGTAAAATCTGGGGCCATTTTTTTTTTGTTTTCATTGAATTCATTGAATCTTTCACATTATTACGAAATTTACAAGAATAAAAAGTCTTCGTTGCCACTGCAACTACAACATTAAGTTCCTACAGGTGTTGTCTTCATCTGATGAGTTTCCCCTCCTTTTAAGACGTTTAGGGCCCTCAAATATGAGCAAATCTCTTGCAAACTGATTTGGATGAGTTGTAACTTTTGATTTATAGTTTGTGATAACTTTCCTAGTTTCCTCACGAATAGTGGGAATACTGAGATCTCTGTGAATATTATTATTCCTGATGTACCACGGGGCACACGTTATTATTCGCAGGAGTTTTGACTGCCGTCTTTGTAGTTTTTCGATGTTTGATGACGAAGCAGTTCCCCATAGTTGTATACCGTATAACCATATGGGCTTTAAAATGGCCTTATATAGAAGGACCTTGAGGTCACATTTTCATGAGGATCTTGGTCCGATAAGTCAGTAAAGTTGGGCAGATTTCAGTTTTATTTGTGTTATTTTTGCCGCTATGTGGTAAGTCCATGTGAGACGTCTATCAAGATGAATTCCGAGATACCTCACATTATTTTGCTTAGGAATTCTTATGCCATCATTTGAAACTTTACAATTTTTGATAATAGACCATTGTGCCTTGTTTACTTTCGAAACCACTTCGCATGAGATTTGTTATCCTGTGTACCTGTTCTATAGTACCGTGCATCTTCCTGAATCCAAAGTGATGGTCTGGGATAATGAAATTTGTATCAATATGAGACTTTAGACTCTCAAGCAGCAATTTTTCAAAAAGCTTCGAAAAGATCGGCAACAAGCTTATTGGGCGGTACGACGTTACTTGTGAAATATCTTTACCAGGCTTTGGTATCATTACAATTTCAGAATGTTTCCATAGCTTCGGAAAAGCACCAACACGTAATATGGAGTTAAAAATAAATAGAATACTCCGTAAAGCACAAATAGGCAGATTAGTAATCATAGATACAGTGATTTTGTCTGCGCCTGGTGCTTTTCTAGCTTTCAGCGATTTAACAGCAGTTTGAATCTGAGAAAACCTGAAGTTCATTGGACTCTCTGCTATATCGTTAATAACGATAGGGTCAACATGGGAGTTAGTAATATTTGAAACAAATACCTTCTCTAAATGGTTGGCAAATGCTTCAACTTTTTCCTCAGCGGTCTTTGCCCATTCACCGTTGTGTAGTCGCACAGAAGACTCGTATGCAGTAGGATGTTTCATTTTTCTAACAGCCTTCCATAAACTATAGTCAGACTGCTCAGTGGAGTCTAAGCTTTGCAAGTACTTTTCCAGATTGCGTTCCTTATCCTCCTTCAGTGCATTAGGCAAATTTTTTTGGCACTCCCTCAGTTGTGCCTTTAGGTCAGGTGAACGACATTGCTGCCATTTCCGCCTTAATTTTCCTTTTTGTTTTACTATATGCTCGATACTGCGACTGAAGCTGTATTGATGCCTGGGTTTCATACTGACCGTGGTCGATGAAGCTATAGTAGCATCTGTTAAGATGTTGGTGACGAGCTCTACAGCATCCTCAATTTCTTCTTCAGATTTCAAAGGCCATTTGAAAGACTGGGTTTACCTGAAAATCCCTAAAAATCAATGACGCTCTGAAAGATGAGATTAGGCCTTGGATAAATGAGATAAGCGAAACTTTGCTGCAAAATGTGCTTCAAAATTGTATCAAAAGAACGAACGTCTACCGATGTCTGGAAAATCCAGACATCATGTTTAATTCTTAGTTCCCATATTTCTACTTTACATCGGTGTGAATAAAATTTAAGTTGTCAAAAAAATGTGTGTGTTTATAACCCCATAATCAAACCCGTTGTAATAAAACAGTTAGGAAAATCTACAAGGATATTTGTTTTTTGTATGTACCTACCTTTAAGGCACAAATAACAAAAAATGAGGAAATTAGGCAGAGTTCAATAATGATAAAGAGGATTTATTGACGAAAAGTGGTGAAAAATATTTAAAACAGTAGTGACCTAATATCACTTCTTTTGTATAACAAATTTTGTAGAAATTTGTTTAATTTTCTTTCGAATTCAATTGTGATAAAAGTTTAATTAATGTTTTACTTCAATTTAACTTGTTTAATAGTTACTAACTGTTTCTTAAAGAGATATAAATATTTGTTTGCAAACGTAGTGCCTAAACAAACAACTACAAAAAGGATTTTAATTTACAAAGATTCTATACAAATCCTTAACAGCAAGTTAAACTTCATTAAAAAATAAAATCACTCTATAACCGTTCCAATGGGGAACATGAAGAGTTTCACAATTAAAAAGTTTTAATCTAAAACTCCCGTATAAAATAAAAAATATAATTTATACAGTCTCTACTACAACTGCTTCCTTACAAAGTTGTTAAAATCTGTTCTTTTGTTTTATATTTGCGTGCTGTTGATTTTTGTTTTTGCATTTTCTATTCATATGCAATTGTGTGTAAAAGGTCATTCCCTTTACTCGTTCTAAAACTTTGTATGCATTTCGTTTTGTTTATTTAGTTAATTAAACAAAAAAAAATCCAGCCATTTCTAAAGGGAGTGTATTATAGGGTTGTATTTTTAATAAAAAATTATTCGATTAACCGCACGGTTTTTTTTTGGAAATAATTTCTCTAAAAAAACTACCACTCATACTGTTTCGCAGTTCAACATAAAATGTTGCCGGAAACATTTTCCAATTGAAAAAAAATGTTGCTGAAACATTTTGTCAAAATGAGCAGACCACTACTTTATTTCAGTTTTGATAAATGCAAAAATGCTCTTGCTAGAGTTATTGTAAAAAATATGGATGATTACAGATTGTGCCCTTTTTTGATAAGAAGGGTTTTCTACGAAGTAAAGTCTATTTAAAGCAGATGTCAGGCTAATTGACATAGATTTTAATATTTATTTAAAAAAAGATTTAATTAGTAGACTAAATATTATTAAGTATTTATCATCAGCTAAAAGCCAAGTGCACACAAAGAGTCTGCTAAGATTAGTGAAATCAGTAATATTGTCAAAAATCGACTATGGTCTAGTAATCTACAATGTGTGATTTGTTTTACATCTGCACCGACCGCGAGGTCATAATCAGATGGTAGTTAAACCACTTAGTAATCTACAATAAGACGTCCAAAATAACTTTTAAAATGATCGAGAGCATTCTAAATGCTGCCGTTAGAACCAGTTTAAGAGCTTTTCGCACGACGCCGATAGTGAACATGCAGGCAGAAGCTAGCTTTGAACCCCTCCGTGTTCGAGCACATAGACTACTGCACCGGCTATTGCCCATATTCAGCTGCTCCACCCAATCGCTGCTACATAAACATTTTTGTTTAATTTTAAGAGAAGTAGCACTTCAGGCAACAATGCCTATTTAGTCAAGTACCGTGCTACATTCTTTAGGAAAGGGATAGAGAAAGGGATGAAACAGTTGGTGAAAGTAGAAGGATAGTCGGAAATTAACTGCCGTATAAAGACAGCACAGCGACCAGTTACTATGCCTTCATCGCTGAGCAGCCCCACCGACGGTCAATTTTTATTTTTGTAGTGAAAAAAACTAAGGTCTTCGTTGGGAATCGAACCCATAACCCCCATACTGACAAGCTAGTACACTACCTACTAGCCTACAGGGGCACCTACATAAACATGTATAGCTATTAAAAAAGAGGAAAATAAAACTTAAATATCCATCAACACTATGGAATATTGTCAACACTGCAAAAATATACGTTATAGGATGCTTGGCCCCAACAACTTTTTAAAAAATTTGCAAAATTTTAGCAAAGATAATACAAATCCCATTGTTTTCAAATCCTTATTTAACGAGATGTACAGCGAATACAAGAAAAAAGGTTAGCAATTCATTTTCACAGATGGATTAAAGACCACAAAACACGTCGGATTTGCTATATCTGGCGAAACAGGAAGTACGCTTAAAATAGGCCTATTGCCCCAAAGTACAACTATATTTGAAGCTGAAGCCGTAGCAATAATTGAATCCCTACAGCTCTGCCAAAGCTCACATGGAAAGTATATAATCTGCACAGACATTCGTTCCGTATTTGATGCTGCATTAAATCAGAACAATGTGGCTGGATTCCCAGCCACATTGGCATCATAGGCAACGAGATAGCAGACCTAGCTGCCAAAACAGTAATTCAGCAACCAACATACGTTTTTATTCCAAAATCCAGGAAATTTCTGACAAGATGTGCTACCATAAAATACACTATATCCTTAGAACACAAATGGAGCAAATACAGCCACCCCTATAAGATCTTCAACCCCACAAAACAGCCGTTAATTTTGCCATCTTCAACCAACTGTTTACAAAACAAATGCATCACAAGGCTACGTCTAACACACACACGTCTCACTCATCAATATTTGTTGAACAAACCGGTACAACCAACATGCACTTTCTGTGCCTCTCGACCATTGACAGTTTTCCATATCTTGGCAGACTGTCCAGCTGTCGTAAACGCACGCATATCGGGTTTTAAATCAACTAGCATCCTTGACTTGCTAAAAACGCCAACTAGTAATAATATTAAAAAAATCTTTGAATCGGGAATCGTGTCTTTACTTTTTTTTAAGTTATTAAAATATTGAAGATATTCTTCAAATCGCCTAAGATAAAGTTTTTCTAAAAATCCGTCATATGTTCTCTGGTATAGCTAACGATTTTATTTACGACCCTCATTCAGTAGATTTGCTTTTCTTCTGCAAATACACAAACGCAAAAGCCATTACGTTACATTGTTACTGCAAACGAAAGTAATTGAGTCACTTAAATAAATTACAAATCTTTAATTCGATCAATAACAACACTACAAAAATTAGATTTAAGTTTTATAGTTTTTTGCTTTCAGAAACTTTATTATTCTTTCTAACAGCGCTAACGTAATAAATGAATAGAAAAGAAAAAAACAGGCAGGCAGGGGGTTGATATTTTGTTTGTCCCATAAAAACAATTTGTGCTCAGCATACGAAAACAAATAGCAAATTGTTCTGCAATTACAAAATAGACTTAAGCAAACAAACAAATAAACGAACCAAGCTAACAAAACTGATTTTTTTAAGTCTTTTATGTAGATTTGCGTGTTTTTGTTTTGTCTATTAAATCTACACTAAATAGAAAAATTTAAAAACCAGCAATTGCCTGACACTCTAAATGTATCAATAGAACCGCCATCACTTGGATGTTCCTGTTTTTTTTTGTTTTTGTTGTTTATTCTAATTGGAATTGCATGAGTATACATGTACACATATATATATATATATATATATATATATATATATATATATATATATGAAGGCAGTTCAAAAAGCTATTTTATATAGTTTTTATTGGCATATATTTTAAAATGAAGAGAGAAAATAATTTTTTTTTTAAATCCCAAAAATATGGCTACAAAATGCCTTAAATGGGTCACACCTTAGGAATAGTTCGTTTAAGTTGAACCCAGCTGCTCAAGTTGTTGAAGTTGAAAGATACTTAAATAAGAACTGTTTCTAAAGGGTCCACCAAATAGCTTTTTTTTTGTTTTAAATGCTACAAACGAAACTACTGAATATTTTCTCAAATTTCTTTTATTATTTGAAAGTACAATCCTTCCGGTTAATAATGGAAAATAATTTCATTCAAATGGCTGCCTCGGCTGGCCATGCAGTAGCCTACACGATCGGTCCAATTTTTAAGCACATTATCGATTGTGTGCAGCTGTGTTTCACCAATGGCTTCACGAATATTGTCCTTTAAAGCGTCAATTGTCTCTGGCTTGTCGGCGTAACACTTATCTTTGACGGCACTCCACAAATAATAATCCAATGGTGTCAAATCGCAGCTCCGAGGTGGCCAAACGACATCAGCTCTTCAAAAATAGGGCGCAAAACATCGAGTAGCTGAGGCTGACGGTGCTTCTCTTCTTCCAAAATCTGTACGCAATTTTCGCACACATTCTGCAACTTTACCATGATTTTCAAAGTAATGTCGCAAAATTTCCCAGCGTTGTTCAAGCGTATACACAACCACATTCGTTCAACGGAATGATAAAACTAATTATCTGTCAAATCAAACAAAAAAAAAACGTTAAATGGCGGATCCGATATTAAAGTAAAATATACAGTGTTTTTATAGAGGTATAGAACTTTAAGCGAGAGATTAGTGTTTCAACATGGGTAAGCTGATGCCTAAACATCATGGTTTTGTTCAAAATTGGTTTCTTGTTTTTTTTTAGCGATGAAGTTCCCTTTTGTTTCAATGGTTACGCCAATAAACAAAACCGCCGTATTTGGTTGGAGTCATAATCCTCAATTCATCCAGAAAAACTGTTTAGTGAACTTAATGGACTGGCGAAATCATTTCTCCGTACATCTTTACCGCTATAGAGATGTGATTATTGACTTTTTCGTTTATCACCTGAACAGGAATGATGTGCAGGAGCTGTGAAGAAGGTATAATATGTCACAAAGTTCATACCACATTTGATTTATTGAGGTAAACGTTTAATATTTTCACGTTTCAAACCTTTTCCTTCGAAATTGTGCTATATAACGCCGCTAGACTATTTGTTTTTTCTTCGTTCGGACTAGCACTCAGAGGATAACCCCCACTCATGCAATGCATTATAACAGAACTAGCAAATTAGGTTAAGGGGAGGAGAAAAGAGGGGATGTGTGAAATTTAAAATCTACGCCGATAAGCCCGATGTGGTTGATCACTTGAAGGACAAAATTCGATGCCTTATTGTCGATATTCAGCCTCAAACGTCATCTAAAATTGGGCTTTCAGATCACACTACATTCGAAGTCACATTTAAATTTTTTTTTTTTTTTTAAAGAGAAGTAGCACTTCAGGCAACAATGTCTATTCAGTCAAGTACCGTGCTACATTCTTTAGGAAAGGGATAGAGAATAGATGAAACAGGTGGTGAAAGTAGAAGGATAGTCGGAAATTAACTGCCGTATAAAAGACTGCACAGCGTCCAGTGACTATGCCTTCATCGCTGAGCAGCCCCACCAACAATCAATTTTTATTTTTGTAGTGAAAAAAACCAAGGCCTTCGTTGGGAATCGAACCCACAACCCCTATATTTACAAGCTAGTACACTACCTACTAGCCTACAGGGGTACCTAAACTTGCAAATTAAGATATGGGGAGGAGGAAAGAGGGTATGTGTGAGGTTGCAATTCTACGCCGATAATCCCTAGACTGTTGATCATTTGAAGGACAAAGTTCGATGCCTTATTGTCGATATTCAGCCTCCAACGCCATCGAAAATTGGCTTTTCAGATCACACTACATCCGACCTAGTGGTGGTCATATCATAGAAGTCACATTTAAATTATACTGCCACAAGATTATCTTTCGAATGAAGTAAATTTAATGTACTTTAAAAAACCTAATTTTTTTCTTCCATTTCAAAACTCTATACTTCTATAAAAACACCCTATACTAAAATTAATAAAATAAATAAGTGCGTTTGAAATTTGGAGCCAACATGTGTCAAATTAGGGACGCTCTAAAAATAACTTTTTTTTTAAAGAGAAGTAGCACTTCAGGCAACAATGCCTATTTAGTCGAGTACTGTGCTACTTTCGTTAGGAAAGGGATAGAGAAGAGATGCAACAGGTGGTGAAAGTAGAAGGATAGTCGAAAATATAACAGTTGTATCACAAATAGATGATTTTTCTAAATTCTGTATATAAAAAAATGACTTATACGAAATAGGGAAGGATAAACTCGTCAAATTCTTCAAAAATAAACAATTTCTCCAAAAAAGAAAAACTACAAAAACTGAAAATTAAAGCTAAAAAATAAAATATAAAAATCTCTTAACAAACGAAAATGATTAATGAATTAAATATTGTGTTGTAACGTCACAAAATGTTACAACACAAGCGGAGGATTTTTAATAAAAAAAAAAGAAGAAAATTGTAGAGATTTTCTTATAATCACTTGCAGTGGTGACACTCACTACAATATTCATTTCCTTATGAACAGAGGCGGGTTAAACTTACGCTTAAACTTAGGAGGATCTTCGACATGTGTCTTCCAAAACAATTTGGTCTTATGCTATACATGAGCCACACGAAAGAATATAGCACAATATGGAGCGGTACTGGTAGTTCCTGATATATATTGTCGCGTTTATAGCTTTTATAAACGTTTTGTTGTGAGTTCTTTATTGCAAAATTAATAACATCGGATTTAAAGTTTAAATTAAAATTACAAGTTTATTTACTTTAACTACACACAAAGTTGACACTACAGAACAATTTACTTAAGCTGCACGTCTTTATTTCACGAGGTTTATTTTTACACTGACTCACTATTCACTCAGATGCTACATTTGTCCATTAGAAGTCCATTAGAAGTCTAGAAAAATTCAGAATCTTCTACTCTCTTTGTATCACATTTTGTTGTTGTATGTTGTTTATACAATGTATAGGCGTTTGTATGTCTGTGTGTGTGTTAATTTTTATTTTTGTTTTTATACTGATAAAGTTTCTTCTTGGAATTTATTTTAAGATATTTGTTGTTGTCTTGTGTAGATAAGTTTTCTTAGAAAACTATGCAGATGGTAAACAGCATAGAGATTTGTTGTTGTGTTGCGCGTATAAAATTTCTACGTAGTCAGTAAACAGAAATTTGTTGTTGTTTTGCATGCCACGCAATTGGTAAACAGCATAACAAATTGTTGTTGTTGTCGTGTATAAAATTTCTACGGAGTTTGTAACTAGAAATTTTGTTGTTGTGCATAAGTTTTCTTAGCAAGCCACGCAGTTAGTAGACAATATACCCAGTTGTTTACTTTATTGGTTAATTATTTTCTTTTAAAACTTAAGCAAGACACATCCGTAGCAATATAATAGTAGTGTTCTTAAAGAAATAACGACATTAATATTAAAACGTTTGAAATTTCGTGCTTGTTTTCTTGTGCAAGACCTTGTGGCGTCAATCTTTGAACAGGTTTAGGTTGGTTTGTTTTTTTTTTGTTGTTGAAGAGATCAAAAAATTTCAATACTCGCATTCAGATATCCGCGTTCTAGCAAAAGTGCTATAATTAAGGTAATAATAAGAAAAGCTGGAAACAGTGAAAAATTACTTAAACAAAGAAAAAAAACAAAAAATGCTTAAAACACTTATAAACAACAAAATCGTAAAAAAATTAAGTCATGGGAATAAAATTAAAAAAAAAAAACAATTCTAAACAAAAAGAGGTTAAAAAGAATATAGAGAGAACACTGAAGATGGCATATAGCCGAAAGCGGTATTTTCACAAACCAAATTTGACGCGGGTTGACATAAAATCGTACCCAAATTAAAAGAAATAATTAAATTAGGAAAAAAGTATTGATTTTCAAAAAATTGTTTATTTTATTTTATTTAAAGAAATACTTTAAAACAATTAATTCAGGTGTTCAGCAACTATTTTTAGCTCATTGTTTTCTGATGAATGAGTTGTTGCTGCTTTTAATCTCTCAAATCTAAATAGTGAAGAAACTGCAGCAGCAGCATAATATTTATTTAGAATCCACTTTCCTTTAAACATCTGTAATCAAAACAGACCTCTAAAAACAAGCACTACATCTTAACTGCTTTTAGAATAGCCTTCGTATTTAAAATACTAAACTAATCTCACGTCACGTTAAACTCGTATAGTTGTCATTTTGAAATAATTTAAAATGTAAAATGTGTGATTTTCTGATTGAATTATGAGTTTTTTTGTTTTTGTGAAACTGTTGTATGTCAGCTTGTTCGACTGGTCATTTAGACTCTGTGATCTCTATATTTAATTTCGTATTTACTTAAATTTTTTCATCACTTATTTTTCTAGTTTCTGCTTTTCCTAATTGCAAGACAACTAAAGTTAAACTATAAAATACTTTTTTTTTGTCGACACTAATCCATTTTTATTTATTTATTTAACTGCACTTTTGCAGAAAACAGATGTTTTTTTAAAAGAATTTAAATGAATAAATAATTGTTGTGTTTGTTTGTCTGCTGTAAATATTAAAATTTTTATGCAATAATTTCCATTTATAAACGCTTGAACGATTAATTGTAAAATACGAGCGCATCCATAATTATTTAGTGAAATTTTTTCTGTTCTATATAAAAATATTGTTTACTTAACTAAAATGTAAACAAAATATGAGAAAAATTACACTGGAAGAAATTTAGTGTAAATGTTAAAATGAAAAAACTTCCAATAAATATATGGCGGCTTAGTTATTATTTAATCCGTTTTCATTTTGTACTTTCTTGTGAAGTAACTTTCGACCATTTGATAAAGGGTAGTTTTTACACAGGTACAAAAGTTTGAAAAGGAATAAAACAAGGTTTAACTTTTTTAAATTCACATAAAGTTTACTTTATTGGAAAGATAATATTCTGGCATCATTATTTAAAAATGTCCACAAACACTACTCTCTCCTTCCTTCTCCCCATAACCTAATTTCCTAGTTCCGGTACTATGCATTGCATAAGTAGGGGTCATCCTCTGAGTACTGGTACGAACGAAAACAAAAAAAAAAAATGACTCCTGGCATATGATCTCCATGGCTCGCTCGGGCGTAGTCTAATCTAGAGATGCGATTTTTGATACATTTTTTCAACATTTGTGGCCGTATATCACGAGTCCGAAACGCAATCATTTCCTTCAATAAATAATTTATGGTACGAGCTGTATGACATGCTGCATCGAATTGTCTCCTGCACATCAGGTTTGTTTATTTGATGAAAGAAAAAGTCAGTAATCATGGCTCTGTTATCATTTAACGTTCTGACCAGCAACGCTTTTGAAAAAGTACGGACCACCAGTGTATAAATCACACCAAACATTCAGTTTTTATGGCTGTAACCGTGGCTCAATATACACTTGAGGGTTATTATCATGTCAAATACCGCAATACGTGGCTTTATAATGATGTATTTAAATCGAAAGCGCTTCCCATTCACAAAGAAACAGCCAGGAAGGACGTTAAGAGGAGGAATAAAAAACATTGGTTCATTCAACGGCGGAACAAACCGAAACAATTTAGTACCGCAGTTTTTTTGATTAGTATCTGCTCAAACAAAATTCGCTTAAAAAATCGGGATTAGGTATTTCGGAGACACATCCCCCCGGGGGCACATTTATCGGTTTTTATAGAACTTCGACTATCTAGACCTGTACAATTGGGGGCATAAGGGAGCCCAGTCCCCTGAAGTCAGCAGGGGTACAACTGGAACCTCCACGTTATTTCCACGAGAATCAGTGAGCTCGCAGAGCTCCGCTAGTTGTCTCTTTAGAATTTAGCTGTTCTCTGGCTGATTATTGAGGTTGACCCTTTTGGGAGTATCGTGGTGATTGTGGTTTTATACAGTAGCCAGGATCATTTCACTTTTAATAACACTTACCTGGTGGAACGATCCTAGATCGAGTGAGCATGCTAGACATGTGTTCTGGACAGGAGTTGGATAGTCTCCAACTCTTCAGCAAGGAGTTGTGGTTTGCAGCCCTGCTCTGGAAAAATCATTGAATTTGCTACTAGGAAGGACCTGTTGCTAGAATTAGACTTCGGCCTCCTAGGGCGTGAGTGGCGCTGCTTTTCACTCCCAGTGGTATGACCACCATCTGATTAAGGCTCACTGCCAGGCGCAGATGTAAATCTTATCACGTAATTTCGAAGACACATCACCCCGGGGGCACATTTATTGGTCTTTATGGATTAATTAGCCATCTAGACCTGTGCTGCTGGGGGTAAGGCAGCCGGAATGGTTAGTTGGAAGCTCCACGTTATGTCCACGGGAATCAGAAAACCCCAGAGTTTCGCTAATGTCTCTTTAGACTTTTAGCCGTTTCTCTGACCGATTATTGAGATTGGCCCTTCGGGAGTATTGTGGTGGTTATGGTTTTGCGGCCCCCGCATGAATTTAATAATGGGGGTCAGGATCATCTCGCCTTTATTAACACCAACGGGTGAATGATCCGGATCCAGTGAGCATGCTAGTCATGTGTTCTGGACCAGGAGATGGATAGTCTCCAGTTCTTCAGCAAGGAGTAGTGGTTTGCAACCCTGCTTTGGAACCGCTGAAATTGCAACTAGGAAAGACGTGTTGCTAGAATTAGTCCTCGGCTTCCTAGGGCGTGAATGACGTTGCTTTTCATTCCCAGTGGTTTGACCACCATCTGATTAAGGCTTACGGCCAGGTGCAGATGTAAATTTAATCACGAAGTTTCTAAGACACATTGATATGTTTTGACCGAATCTCATGGTCATTACATGTGTCAACGGGGGTAAATAAGAGCTCAGTCCCTTTCAAAGCCAACTTGACAATTCCACTATATTTCCACGGAAATCAGTAAAGCCCCAGAGTTCATCTACTTTTCTTTTTAGCCTTTTAGCTGTTCTCCTACTGATTATTGAGGTTGGCCCTTCGGCAGCTCTCGTTTGAGTTCTGTGGATCGGATTATTCACAATGAACACAATGAATGGTCCAGGTCCAGTGAGCATGATTGCCGTTGTGCTCTTACATTTTATTAAGCTTCATGCGTTATCGACCAGGAGTTGGATAGTCTCTAACTATTCAGCAAGGAGTGAGTAGCTGCGGCCTGCTACTGCCTCTTGAAGTTGCAATTAGGAGTAACCGAAGGATGTATGTATCTAAAGCCTTCCTAGGGCGAGGATGACGTTACATTTCATCCACAGTGGTATGATCCACCGTCAGGTTATGGCTTACACAGCTAGGTACTGACGTAAATCTTATGACGCATTTCGAAGACAAGCATGATTTTCAAAATACAATCGCATAATTCGGAAGAGTTGTTTAGGCTTCAAACTAAACATATATTATTTGGCAGCTAACAATATTGCCGCCACTTAAAAAAGTTATGGCAAATTAAAGTTCTATACCTCTATAAAAACAAGCCAGACTTTATTTTGAAAGGAGCTTTATTTTTTAATTTAAACAATTAAAGCCGTCGAGTTAAAGGAAAAAATTTTCTCAGGTCATATTTTTGTGATTTCTAGGAATTTTCCATTTTTATATTTTTTTGAAATATCTCTTAAAAAACCAATTTTTAACCCAATTTGGACAATTCGGTAGAGTTGTTCAGGCGTTAGCATATTCATGTTAAAATGCCAAACTAAACTAAACTGAACATAAACCACTTGATAGATGACGACAACATGGCTCTCAGTTAAAAACGTGTTGCCCATTTTAAATTCAGTGCCTATATTTGATTCTGGCGATTTTTGTTCAATTTTAATGTTTTCCAATTATTATTATAGGCACTTTTCTACAATTCTAGTATAGAATTTTTAGGTTTTTTCTGCTTTCACAGTATAACCTTCAGAAGAATGTTTTTTATGCGTGTTATTTATTGTATATAATAACAAAAAATTGTTAAACATTAAAGTAAAAAAGAAACCTTAAACTCTAGGCGAAGGGGCATAGAATTCGTTGCAACTGTTTTAATAATCGCTATGCGTCACTTGATTAACATGAGTTTTAATTAATTTACTGTTTGTTTGAAACTCAAACGGTGGTAAACATTTTACTTTGTTCTTTTCACAATTATCAAGTAACACTCGCTATAGAATTTTTGCTTTTTGTTTACAATTAAATTAACAAATTTATTTGTTTATTAAAATACAAGTGAAATTAAACTTTTAAATATATAATTGTTGCAGTTGTTGTTATTTAATGTCGTGTGAAATTATTAATTATTTGATTGCTGAACTCTGAATGATAAACTTAATTGTTGTAGATAAATGCGTCTTGGGATTTTTAAATCAAGTTGAAAAATTAAAAGATTAAAACAACAAAAAATTAAAATAATAAATGAAAAATGCAAAAAGCTGTTTTATAAAATTAAGCTGATGATGTTGAGAAATGGAAAAAATGATAGTTGTGCTATAATAATTATAAAGAATTATTTTTTTAGGATTAAATTGCAAAACCCAAAATCTTTTGCACGAAATAATTTTTATTAATTTGCAAAAAGCATTTAATAGTTCAATTTAATTAATTTTTATTTGCCTGCAATTGAATTTTTCTAGCTTCAATCTTGACTCACTATTGTGAATGAAAATTTTAAGATTTTTAATTTTAAACGAAAAAAAGTTTATTGTTGTGCTAATTATAAATATTTTTACTATTACTTAAAATATTCCATTGTTAAAATCAAATCGAAATTAGCATTTCTTATTTCATGTATTATTTCAGTTTTCGGGTTTTTGAATTTTTTTCCAGTTGACTTAAGTGATAAATTAAAAATAAATGAATTTTATTCATTAAAATAAATTTTTGGCCTGTCATTAATTTAAATATCCTTTTACCAGTGAGTAAAACCGTAGTGATTGCTACTCGAAGTAATTTTCTTTTAGAATTGTCAGGTATGTGTGTCAATGAACACTATTGTGAATAATAGTATAAAATTTTATTTATACCAGTTGAGACTTATAAAAACTATGGAACACATTTCTTCGTTAATAAAACCAGCATTTCAGGAAATGTTGTTCCATTACTACAGCGTCGAAGCGAAAACTTGTTTTATTAAAAAATTCTAGTCAAGCGAAATTTTTTAATAAATATACTTTTTTAACTTATTTTAACTTAATATAAATACTTTTTAACTGTGCGCCATTTTGCCCCCTTAAAGCCCAGCAGGAGCCAACCGGACAATTCCACTTTATTTCCAAGGATATCAGTAAAGCCCCAGAGTTCACCTTTTTTGGCCTTTATGCCATTTAGCTGTGTTCTCTGACTGATTATTGAGGTTGGCCCTTCGGGAGTATCGTGGTGGTTGTGGACTCGAGGCCCTCATTTGAGTTGTGTGGGTCGGATTATTCACAACGAACACAACGAATGGTCCAGGTCCAGTGAGCATGATTGCGGTTGTGTTATTAAATTTTATTTAGCTTCATGCGTTCAAGACCAGGAGTTTGGATAGTCTCCAGCTCTTCAGCTAGGAGTGAGTGGCTGCGGCCTGCTCTGAGCTCTTGAAGCTGCAACTAGGATTGGCTGGAGGATATACGTATCCGAAAGCCTTCTAGAGCGATGATGACGCTACATTTCACCTACAGTGGTAATCATCCACCATCTGATATTGGCCCACACGGCTAAGTGCAGATGTAAATCTTATCACGCATGTGATTAACGAAATAGGACCACAATTTTGCCAAAACGTGATTAAAAACTTTAATGAAAGAATCGACATCTTTCAGCGTGGTCATGGTGGGCATTTGCCAGATATCATTTTTCATTCATAAATGAAAATTTTAGTCTTCTTAATCTAAATTTTTTGGTTTTTTTTCGTTTTAGAAAACAAACTTCTTGCTGAAAACCCCTTTACATAAGTTCATAAAAAATTTTGGTTGCACTTATTTTTATTTTTATGACTTTTATTATTTAATTAAAATTCGGTGTAATTTTGAAAACGGATTCATTATTTTATAAAACCGCAATCCCAATAGCCGATTTTAATTTTCTTTCAATTATATTAATTTTACAAAAGTTAGTTACACAGTGGCTTACACAGCTAGGTACTGACGTAAATCTTATCACGCATTTTGTCGATGCAGCGCCGAATTTTATCTTTCAGAGCGTCAGTTGTTTATGAGATGTTTACATAAATCCAGTCTTTCAAATGGCCCTAGCGGCTTTAGAACACAAGAACGAGATGGAGGTGAAATTATGCGACCGGGAAATTTCTTATGCAATTGATGAAATGTTTGAAGTTGCTTGTGACGATATCTTGCTGAAGCCAACGGTCAATTAACCAATTGTGGCCATAAGAAATTTGATTATTATGGTAACGTGGAGAATTCATAATGTCGGCGTTACCTTGCTCATTTTCGCCAAAATACTGGCCAATGATATCGTGATTACCACTTTCTTTGGATGTTATGGCTTTCCAGGATTTTTTGCGGATTTTATTAGCCCCATACGCGACATTTTTATTTATTTACTTAACTGCCTAATTGAAAATGAGCCTCATCACTGAAGTTGAAAAATGAGCTGGTTTCGTTTAGTTTTTCAAAAAGTTAACGCGTGACGCAAAATATATTCGGCCAGCCTTAATTTTTGAGCGGATTGAACTTAATAAGTGTAGAGATGAAGAGCTTTCTACAAAATGTTGTCCAAAGTGTCTCTAGTGATGCCTAATTTTTCCGAAAGTCAACGAATTGATGTTCCAGACTGATTCTAAGCAGTTTGCTGTGTAGTAGCTACGTTTGCATCACTACGGCCACTACTAGACTATTGTCAGAAATAATACCATAAGCTTTGCATTTAGCGGTTAAATTACGCATATGGGTCTAGGAAGGACTAGATTATAAGAAAAGCTGCTCGAATTTTACGAAGTGCTGCAGCGACATTTTTACAATTTTGATAGCAAATTTTCACTATTAAAATTTTTTGCTCAAGAATATAACATTCCATCATTAAAATTTTCCAACTGTTTTCTAAACACATGCTTATAATTTATACAATTCACAGACAATTTATTTCCTAACCTCAAACTTGGCGACCCTTTATAAAAATCAATAATTTTAGATTTTTATTTAACAGCTTGATAATCAGCCAAGAAGAAAAGTAACAAAAGCCTCTTCATATACCGCAGGTCAATGTCATGGAATATCATATTTAAATATTTTTTCAAAGAACTCAAGTGCGCTAAGTTTTATAGTTGTTAAATATTTATTATAACGTACATATTACACTTTCCTTTGCAAGTTCTGAAGTAGGACATAAGGAACTTACATAACAACAGCCGCTTTTAGCATTTTGCAAAAACTTAATGGAAACAAACACCAAACCAAAATTTGACACAATTTTATATGTTTTCTCTGCCGCATATCAATACACATACATATACAGGCCCTTACATATAAAAAGCACTTACCCACAGAAAACAAGTCATGTAAGGCAATGTCAATGCCTTTTGAAAATATTTCTTAGTGTATTCTTGGTATAAGTGTTCTATCGTACATAACATTTTATTAATTCACACATATAAAATCTCACATATTAGTTACATTATTACAAATTTATTCTTATTTGTGTGGTAGTGTATGTGCAACAAATATTTATAACATCGTTGAATTACTTGCTTAAATTTTGGCACTCTTACTGGCGGAAAGGGAAATGACTTAAAAGTCTCGTCTTTTTATCTGTTTTAAGAATGAGTATGTGTGTGTGTGCGAGTTTCCGATACAAAGAAAAGTTTCATATTATTTCCTAAATGCCAACAACACTCTCTCTTTCTCTCTCTCTTTCGCTCTCGCTTTAATTTCTCTAACAGAAATTCTCTAAATATCAAAGAGAGTATAGAGTCGCAAAGCGCATGTCCATATTTAAATGAAGAGATTTATTGAACTCTTATTTTAACTTTTAGCACTTTAGGCAATGAGTTTAAACTCATATCGAGAGCACGCGAGATTCTTTTTATTATTTTTTTTGGCCACGATTCGCGGCATACTGCGGGCTCTTTTTTAAATTTTATTTTTTCAGGGAGATTAACCAACAGCCACAGAATTTTTTATATATTTTTCTCTTTTTGTTTGCGCTCAGAAAATTGCTACTAAAATTTCTCTGGAGAATTATTGCGGCATGAATAAAATCTTAGTCTAAGGCCTTTTCGATTAAAGTAAAAAAAAAAACAAACACTTTAACAAAGATAAAATGGAAAAGAAATTAAGGTTGAGAGGTTTTCTTGAAGGCATCTTAATTATTAAATATTTTCGCAATTTTAAGCAGACTTTTTAAGAACAGACTTGTTAGTCTAAAGCAATTGAGACTGATTTATAAGATATTGTTTTAGGATTAAATTTTTTAAAATAATTAGGTGAGTAAATTTGAGGTTAGGAAGTAAATTGTCTGTCAAGTAATTAAATATCAAAAATTGGGCTGTCAACTGTTCGCACTTATTCAGTAAAAAGTTGGATACTTTAAGCGTAAAGTGTTACACTCTGAAGCAAAACAATTTAATTGTGAAACTTTACTATCAAAATGTTGAAAATATCGTTATAAGACATCGTTAAATCTTAGCATCTGTTCTTAGTAATTGGGGTTCCTCTAAGACCGCTGTGTGTAATTAAATTGCCAAATTTAGGGCTAACCACAGCACACTGAGCTATAAAAATCACCATCTTCACGCCAATAAAATTTGACTAGTTCAAGAATTAAAGCCGACCGACCATAGTTTGCGCCTAACGTTTGTAAAATGGCTATTTGAAAAAATGAACGAAAAAACGGATTTTTCAACAAAATCCTTTTTATGATGATGAAGCTTATTATTAATTCGGCAGTTATGCGTGATATGATTTACGTCAGTACCCAGCTGTGTAAGCCATAACCTGACGGTGGATCATACCACTGTGGATGACATGTAGAGCGTCATCCTCGCCCTAAGAAGCCTTCAGATACGTCTATCCTCCAGTCACTTCTAGCTGCAACTCCAAGAGATCGGATCTGGCCAACGCTCGCACTCCTTGCTGAAGAATTGGAGACTATCCAACTCCTAGTCCAGAAAGCATGATGGTTAATAAAATTAAAAAACACAACCGCAATTGTTCACTGGACCCGGACCATTCATTGTGTTTATTGTGAATGATCCGATCCACACAACTCAAACGAGGGCCGCGAAACCACAACGATACTCCCGAAGGGCCAACCTCAATAATCAGTCAGAGAACAGCTAAAAGGCTAAAAAGACAAAAAGCTTAACTCGGGGGCTTTACTGATTCCTGTGAAAATAAAGTGGAATTTCCCAGTTGGGATTGGGCTCCCTTTAGCCCCCCCCCCCCCCAATTGTAATGACGGTGAGAATCCATCAAAACATATCAATGTGGCTCTGGGGTAATTAGGCGGTTATATGAGCAAACAAAATTGTCGCATGTGGAGCTCCCAAAATCGACAAAAAGTCTTAGAAAATTTATTACGTTTCAAAAAAGTAACCGCGTTGTGCGGCTTGTGGTCAAGCGGCGTCAGCGATCCGTATTTTTTTTTTCGAAAATTAGTAAGGAAACGCCGTCACCGTGTTTTTTTGCGTTAACAAGCCGTGATAACCAATTTTTTTGGCCCAAACAATGGACGCTTTGGAAGATGCAATTTGGCGCTTCATTGACGAGACAATAGAAGTTGTGTAACAAAATGTTCTTCGAAATTTTGTGTAAAGTGCTAGAAGTAGACATTTGCCCTTCATTATATTTTTATTTTTTATTTTTTTTTTTTTTATTCATTTATTATTGAACAAATTTATCTTCTAATTTCTAAACCCGCAAAGCTTTTATGCTTGTCTGCAGGATATTAAAACTTAAAAAATAAATAAATTCGTTTATAACTAGTTATTCAAAATTTATATTTCACATTCTGTGTAGTGACAAGTTTTGATTTATTGTGAGCCTATTAGGTATTCCTTTATTAGCTTATTCCTTTTGTTTTCCTGCGTTATGCTGATTATTTCAGTCGGTATTTTGTTCAAAATTGTTGGAAGAACTTGAAGGTCTTTGGCAATTCTTATCAAGGCCCGGTTGTTAGGATTCGTAAGGCTTCTGTTTGATTCATTGTCGTCCGTTGCTTTCTGAAGGTTGTTGCCATAGTTGCTGATTGCGTAGTTGTCATTTTCCGTTGTGCTGCGTATGTTCATATTCATGTTATTGTTATAATCATGGTAATTATTGTTTCCAGTTTCAGATTGTTTTTTTTTATGTAAAATTTTTAGTATTCGGTCTTGCGTTTTTTGGAGAGTGCTGCTGTATTTTGCACTACCCCAAGCCGTGACTCCATGCCGGATATACGATTCCACTAATGCAAAGTATGCCTGACGCAGAACTTCATACGTGGAGCAGTTGGCTAAATGGTACAGCATATACGACGCTTTCCTAAGTTTCCTCTGTAATTTTTCAATGTGACTTTTCAATTTAAAATGACTGTCAATAATCACACCAAGGTATTTAAAAGTGTAAACTTGTTCAATGAAACTTGTACAATCATCAGCCTGATTGTTCATCATATTAATGTTGCTGTGAAGACATTTTGGGTCATGAAATTGCAGTGTAACAGTTTTGTCGACTAGGTGACGTGGCTTTATGTGCATAACTTTAGTCTTATTAGCGTTTATAATAAGACCATTGCCGTGACTCCACTTCGTAATAATATTAAACTAATCAGTTTTGCATTTTCTCAGTCGCAATGTTTATGTCCTTATTGGCCGTTATTATTGGTGTATCGTCCGCATAAGCAAAAGTTGTTCTTTCTTCTAAGCATCTCATCATATCGTTTGCGTATATAATATACAAAAGTGGTCCAAGCTTTGATCCTTGAGGTACTCCCCATTTGCATGGTATTCTTTGGCTATATTTATTGTTTATTTGTAAATAATACGATCTGTTTTCTAAATAATTTTTGAACCAAAGCAACATGTCCCCTCTTATACCATTTTTCTCAAGTTCCCATATCTCTACATAACATTGGCGCCAATAAAACTGATGTTATCGAAAACAATACCCCTTTAAGGTCAATTTACTTTCCAACCAAATTTACCCAACCGTTATGACTTAAATTTTGTTATTATAGTTTATTGACGTTTTTAATATAATTTTATAAATAATTCTAAATATAAGCATCAAGATCTTTATTTAAAAATTAAGTAATTTTTATATCGGGTTTTTTAACAAGAAGTTTGTTTTTTCACTAACAACATGATTGTTTTGACATTTAGTTGTTTAACGTATTCGTAGTAGACGCATTGGCATGTTACAATGAATTCTATTTACTACGAAAATCGCATTAAAATAATTAAAATTGGTGATTCTGTTAAAGTTACATTTCGTAAAATTCGTGATATTTTCGGACAACATAATTCTCCTTCTGAGACCGCTAATAAGAGTTTGTTCGATAATGTATGACCACCAATTCGTGTTCGACCGGGAAGTTCGACTGAAAGCATCGCAGCCGTGAGCCACAGTGTTGATGCAGATACAAATTTGTCAATTTCACGACGTTGGCAACAATTGGGGTTATCCAAACCACAACATGGCGAATTTTGCGTAAGGATTTGACTTTGAAGCCTTACAACTTTCAACTGGTGCAGGAATTGAAGACGAACGACCATTTACATCAGCGCAGATTCGCTCAATTCATTCAAGACCAACTGGCTGGTTTTTCTGAAAAAAATCATTTTTTCAGTCCAAGCCCATTCTTACTTGTCAAGGTATGTCAAAAGGCAAAATTGCAGCATTTGGGCTTCAGAAAATCCTAGAACGATTATTGAGGAACCCTTGCATGATCAATGTGTCACTGTATGGTGCACTAAGTGGTCGTTATTGGGCCGTTTTTTTATTCGAAGATGAGGCTGGAAATGCAATAACGGTCAATGGATCACACTATCACGAGATGTTAACAACCCAATTTTGGCCTATTATTGACGACGTGGATAATGACATGTGGTTTGAACAGCACATTGACGTCTAAAGTAAATTACTAATATAATGATTGATGATTTTTTCTCTTCATAATACAATAAAAATTTGAATCATCTTAATAAAATTTTTTCGAAAACAAACTTCTTGTTGAAAAAGCCTTTATGAAAACCTTGTGCTTAAAAAAAATTATTTATAAAAATTTTTATTTATGTAAAAGTGCCATAAATAAAAGCAATATTTTCTGTTAAACAAAGTTGCATTATCTAATAATAAAATAATATTTAGGAGGCATAAAAATGTTATTTACTTGGGCATCTATAATTAAAATATGAAATGTGTTTATTAAACGAATAATGACGACATAGTACAATAAAAAAAATAATAATAAACATATAAATAAATTAAAAATGTTTTTTCAAACATTTTTTCAAACACTCAAGCAACTGAGAAAGTTTTCAAAGTTAAAATTTAAAAAAAACTTATCTTTAAATTAGTTTGAAATGAATTTTTACAATGTAACAATAAAAATACATTTACGACTTCCTAAAACGAAAAAAAAGTGATTTGATTTTAATGAAAAACGTAAAAGAACATTTTTGCTTAACACGGCGAGACTTAAAAACGCATAAAAGTAAAAATTCATAAAACACAAAATCATTAAAAAGCTGCTAATGAGCCAATTTAAGGGAAATGAAAACAAAAGGAATTTGCCACATGTCACACAGCCAATGAAACGATCAATTTATTTTACAACAATCAGCAGTTAATTGGCGAGCCAGATTGTGTAATTTGTCACCACTGGATTGTTTTCTGTGGGGCTATGTTAAGAAAAGAGTCTATACGAAGCAAATCGATTCAATTTCAGCCTAAAAACTCAAAATCTATAGCATTATTGATGAAATAGGAGCACCATTTTGACAATTGGTGATTAAAATCTCTGATGAAATAAGCGAAATCTGTCAGCGTGGTCGTGGTGAATATCATTTTTTTTTGTATAATTGCCGAACTTTACGCTTCGTAATACAATAAAAATTTGAATCATCTTAATCAATATTTTTTATTTAACAAATTTCTTGTTGAAGAACCCTTTAGATAAATGATACGTCTAAAGTAAATTACTAATATAATGATTGATGATTTTTTCTCTTCATAATACAATAAAAATTTGAATCATCTTAATAAAATTTTTTCGAAAACAAACTTCTTGTTGAAAAAGCCTTTATGAAAACCTTGTGCTTAAAAAAAATTATTTATAAAAATTTTTATTTATGTAAAAGTGCCATAAATAAAAGCAATATTTTCTGTTAAACAAAGTTGCATTATCTAATAATAAAATAATATTTAGGAGGCATAAAAATGTTATTTACTTGGGCATCTATAATTAAAATATGAAATGTGTTTATTAAACGAATAATGACGACATAGTACAATAAAAAAAATAATAATAAACATATAAATAAATTAAAAATGTTTTTTCAAACATTTTTTCAAACACTCAAGCAACTGAGAAAGTTTTCAAAGTTAAAATTTAAAAAAAACTTATCTTTAAATTAGTTTGAAATGAATTTTTACAATGTAACAATAAAAATACATTTACGACTTCCTAAAACGAAAAAAAAGTGATTTGATTTTAATGAAAAACGTAAAAGAACATTTTTGCTTAACACGGCGAGACTTAAAAACGCATAAAAGTAAAAATTCATAAAACACAAAATCATTAAAAAGCTGCTAATGAGCCAATTTAAGGGAAATGAAAACAAAAGGAATTTGCCAAAAACTTGGGAAGAAGCTTGAAAAAAGAAAAAGTGAAAGCGAAGAGTTTAGAAAAATGAAAAAAATAAATTTTTAATTAAAATTTATAATTTATTTACTTTTAAAACTGATATTAAAATTATTCACCCCAGAGTCTGGTGAAATGTCTGGTCGGCATAAAAAAATAATGAAAAAACATGAGAGACAAATTGTTGTTGTTGTTGGCAATTAAACAAATTCTAGGAAAATAAAAGCTTGTGTCTGTTATTAATTAATGATATTTTATTTAATATTTTATCACACACAATATATTATACACGTATTTATCACTGTTCGAAAAAACTGAGGGTTATTGAATTGATTTTCATTTGAAATATTTCAAGTAGACGTTCTTGTATACGAGTGTCACAATAGGAACATTGAGGTTATGGTTCTTACCGTTCGATTTATTTTTAATTTCAATTTTGCGCAAATAATCGGTTGTAAAAATTTTTTTTGTTAAGAATATAAGCGTAACTATAGAATATTTCTGATGGTAGAAACAGCCCTTTAAGATATTTCTTAGGATTCGCTTAGCCTTTTTGCGTTGATAATTTAGGAGTCTGTAACTTTTCAATCACGCATCTGATATATTTCTCTCCTAATCAATATTAAACATGAGAGAGCAGTCTATGTATTAAATTTCAACAGGAAAGTGTAACACATAGAACAACTGAGATTAGTCTGACATTTTCCAGGTTGTGTTTAAGCCTGTAGCAAAGGGACAATCAGGATATGAAGAAAATCTTTTATCTTTACAGTAATTATATAAGTTAATAATCAAAATAAGCTGAATAATATATTCAAAATGTTGTCCATCGTTAACCTCTACTTGTTATCATATTTTTAGTTGTATATGGATTACAAGCCAAAAGGACTGCTGTGGTTTTGAGTTAAAGAATGAATCTAGTTAAGTTCTGATACTCTATTCAGAAATGGAGCCTATTCCAGTAATGATAGTAAGAAGGGGCAAGTTTTCCAAAGAGTTTTTGTCCTTACCTTTAACATGTGGGCGAATGTTGTCATGATGGAAGATTATGGTCTTGTACCTTGTCAAATATTATGGTGATTTGTTATTGATATCTCTCTCTCTCTCTTTTTAAACGAATCAATTTTCTTCGATACAGGTCCCCTATAATCGTCTAGTACGATTTCATTTTCTCATAATCCCACAAAATACAAAGTCTTACCTTGGCATCATGGATATTCAGCTTTGGCGTTAATTTGCCTAGTTGGCCGGGCTTTACTTAGAGTTATCGTAATATATCTATTTTTCATCACCAGCAACAAAACGATGCAAACGGTAATTTCTTTTTGTGGCATTCAAACCCGGTCGGTTTGATTACTTGTATCACCGGGGGTAAAAGGGAGCCAACTCCTCTAAAGGTTAGCAGGAGCCAATTAGACAGCTCCCCTTTATTTCCATGGGAATTAGCAAGCTCCAGAGTTTAGCTTTTAAGCTGTTCTCTGACTAATTATTGGGGTTGGCCCTTCAGGAGCATCGTGGTGGTTGTGTTTTCACGGCCCTCGTTTGAGTTGTATGAGTCGGATCATTTACACAATGAATGGTCAAGGTCCAGTCAGCGTTCTTGCGGTTGTGTTCTAAAATGTTGTTAAACTTGCATGTGTTCTGGACCAGCAATTGGATAGTCTGCAACTCTTCAGCGAAGAGTGGGAACGTTGGTCAAGGTCCAGTCAGCATTCTTGCGGTTGTGTTCTAAAATGTTGTTAAACTTGCATGTGTTCTGGACCAGCAATTGGATAGTCTGCAACTCTTCAGCAAAGAGTGGAAACGTTGGCATTTTTCGAGCTCTCGAAGTTGCGACTAGGAGTGACTGGAGGATAGAGATATCCAAAGGCTTCCGAGGGCGTGGATGATGCTACATATCATCCACAGTGGTCTTCCCCGGGGGCACATTGATATGCTTGGACGGAAATCCACCGTCATTACATGTGTCGTCGGGGGTAAAACGGAGCCCAGTCACCTTCAAGACTAGCAGGAGCCAACTGGACAATTCCAGTATATTTCCACGGGAATCAGTTAAGCTCCAGAGTTCAGCTATTAGTCTTTTGAGCCTCTTAGCTGCTTTCTGACTGATTATTGAGGTTGGCCCTTCGGGAGTATCGTGGTAGTTGTGGTTTCGAGGCCCTCGTTTGGGCTTGTGGGTCGGAATATTCACAATCAACATACTGAATGGTCCAAATTCCAGTGAGCATGAACGCCATCGTGTTTCTAAATTATATTAACCTTCATGCGTTCTGGACCAGCAATTGGATAGTTTGCAACTCTTCAGCAAGGAGTGGGGGCGTTGGTCTGCTCCGAGCTCTTGAACTTGCAACTAGAAGTGACCGGAGAATATACGTATCTGAAGGCCTTCTAGGGCGAGGATGACGCTACATTTAATCCACAGTGTTATGATCCACCATCGGGTTATGGCTTGCACAGCTAGGTACAGATGTAAATCTTATCACGAATCACCCACAGTGAATTGTTCTACCGTCAGGTTATGACTACGGCTAGGTACTGATGTAAATCTTATCACATCTGTTGCATTCCGACATGCAAAATCTCCTCTTAAGGTCTCTTGGTTTCAATTCATATGGGACCCAATTTCTTTGCTTTCAAATGAACCCACATGCTGTTAAACAAACCAGATTTGACCCTCGTCAAATTTGGTTTGTGAACAAACCGGTTTCAGTTGTTTGCCATCTTCAGTGTTCTTTTCGTACGAAAATAAAAGTAATTTTAACCCCGTCGAAAAATCCAACCACATATTGTAGAGAAATATCTTGTTGTGTGACTTCCAATTATAATGCAAGTTCTTTGTGAAGTTGACAACAATTTTAATCGAACAATGCATCCATCATCAACATTTTTCGGCTGACCAGGCCTTTCCTTGTCTTCTGTGTTGAAATCGCCATTTTGACCATTTTTGACAGTTAATGCATGTTAACTATAAGTTTCTACAATAATCGATTGCTTTCCGCAGCTGTTTTCTTTAAATGTAAGAAGGTTATTAGACTCCTACGCGACGTAAGTTTTTTAGGCACAATATTCGAAATGACGCCTATCGAATACGGAATTATAATGACCGATGTATACTCTTCAAAATATGGCATTTTTTTTAATAACACAAACCATATGTTGTCAAAATCGACATTATTAACTTGTATACCATACAATATTAAAATTTATCTTGTGCTCAGATAAAGTTCAGGTGGCGATTCCACAATATTCTCTTGAATTTCACCTGTTGCTAAATTTAATAAAATAAATCTAAGTTAAACCAGGGGACAATCTTTGCAATGAGACTTTTTGGTAGATCTCGCGAAATCCATCCTGCGGAGTTGAAGATTTGCTCTTTTTCTTACCAATAACAAAAAAACATTATATCAAGTCAGTAATCCATGAGCTTTATTACAATACACTTCCCGGCATATTTAGAATGCACAAGTAAGCATATCCTGAATATGTTGGTCTCAGAGTAAAAAGCTGAATAAAAAAAATTTGGTTTGCAATCTCGTCGCCATCTCCCTTATTAACAAACACATTGTCTCGAAATATAAGCAACAAATGTTTATTCAATATTTAGAAAAGGATACTTATTGAATGAGACTTTTAGTGGCCAATTGTTATTCAATTGTTTCAATGATCGAATTTAATTTTCGAAATCGTTTTATGTAAAATTAACTTTTCTCTTAACTCATATCGCACTTAACTGAACTAAGTACATTATAATTCGCCTAAGAAATGTGATAAAATATTTATGAATTTATTTTCGTTACTCCATCAGATTTCGTAACACACATTTTGCTCTTAACCAATTGATTTGTGCGTGTGTGTTATTAGTTTAACTTTAACTTTCAGTAGTTAAGGCAATTAAAATCAAGAACCATATGAATACCATGTTGTCTATGGACAATTTGGTTTTAACAAAGAAATTAAAGCAAACAAGTAAAGCAAAATAAATCAACTTGACATGCAACAGTTCATGTAGGAAAAACTAGCAACTATTCACACACACACATGCAAGGCAACAAGAAACAAAAAAAAAAAAAATAGAGAGAAAAACACAAAATTGCTGTGTCAGGACTTTATTGCTAATAAGAAGAGGACATGCAATAAGATAGAAGAAGCATGTAGTGTGGGTCTGTGTGTGTGCCAAAAACAAAGGCAATCAATCTAATTATGCAATGGTTTTGACGACAACAAACAAAAAAATATTAATCGTCTTGATGCTAAATTAGAAACGAATGTTTGTGATAAATTAGTATTCCTGTTCAAAGAAACATTTGAAAGAAATTTTCGAAAATACTAATGAAAGTTTGCCTGTAAAAGACAAAAAAGAAAAATGGTTTTGAAAATATACAACCACCTCTTTCGGGATTAACAACTCAAGGAAATTTTTCTTTAAAGTTGTAGCAAAAATTAAAAAAACGTCCCGTGGAAACACTGCATACTCTACAGAAAATATTTTAGGTCAGTCAGTCACGTACCTCTACGAGAATGGTACATTCCTCAAGAATCTCTCGAAATTATTCGACCCTTGCATTTTTCCATGGTTAGACTTACTCTTTCTCCTCCACCTTGACATTAAACATCTCTCATTATAATATAGGTCCAATGATATAAAATATTATAATAATGTGGGTTTGACTACAAGAGTTTCGGTAATTTTTCTATATTTTGTTTTTGAGAATGTGACAGAAATTTTATGCTTTAAAATTACAAGAACTTCCAAACTGGAAGGGATGTTTCGATAAAGTGACACTTATTTTTATCATTCATGACTGGTATAGCAATGACTTTTTTTTGGAGTTTGTAAAATGTATTAAATGCCCTTTGGCAAAAGAACACAACATCAAGAATTAGTTGCACTAGGAAATATTTAATAAGAACGTGTAAGGGTCCATAAATAATAAACGTCAGTCGTGTGTGCATAATTTAATTTGCTAAAAGCTACCAGATATTTCCAAGCTAGCACAATGTGGACGTTTTAACTCGCCTATAAATATAAATCACAATTGACAGCTGTGTGGCAAAGAAATTGTGTTTGCAGAGTAGTAGCTTCTATATTGTTCAAAGTTGCTGTCAACAAAAATAACGTGGCATCAAAGAAAATAATAATTTGAAATTTTTAATTTGCAACTAAAAGAACCCAAAGGGTACATAAACCATAACATTATGTAACTATTAAATCAGCGACAGATCGCTTAAGGCTTATTAACTTGGGCACGCAAAGATAAAAGCAAAACATCTCTATAATGGAGTGCGCTTTAACCCACCACTATGGCATATGGCTGTACGTGTTATGGTTGTGAGTCATGATTGCCATACTAGATTTATGTTTAAGGGGATCAATGCTAAGGACTACAGGATGTCTTCTACTTTGATCACATTTGATATTTGTTAAAACTTAAATTAGAACTTTGTGTAGATTTGGAATCCCATCGAATAACTATGGACTAATGGGATTAAGTATGATGGATGACACAAGGTTTACCTTGCGAATATTGGTCGGAACATCTAACCTATCAACAGTTTATCAAGGGGGCCCATTTACCTTTCTTCGTTAGTTAGAAAATTTTAAAGTATAATCCACGCCATTAAAGTAATCTTTGCTGAGAGTTATTTGTTGCTCTTTCGGTTGCAGTATGTCGTACACATATTATCTTGTCATATTCCTGCATATAGATTATCTGTTGTCATAAAACGCTTTAAAGGGCACTTTATTCTTTTCCTACCTATTTCCGGCAAAGTTGCTTATATATACAGAGCATAAAACTACATTTTGAAAAGTTTTCTGAAGTTAAATTATTTGCTGTTTTATTAGTCTTCATGCTACAACTTGTTGTAAGCGCTACAGGTCGTCCCAATTGGAAGCACTTTTTTGTTACAGATATATATAATTATGTATGTATTTATATATGTATATACATATGTATGTAAGCATGTATGTATATATGTGTGTATGTCTAATAGTGTATGGTGTATATATGAAATCACAAAACGTATAAAAATTTTATGCTAAACATTTTATTTAAAATCCTTCTGCGCTTTTCTTTCTTTTGATTATTTTGTGATTCTATGTGAAAGTCTTAATGTGAAATCAAGGCCATAAAAGGTTAAAACCGTATAAAGAAAAAAAGGGAATGGGTTCCTTTAGCCATATAAACCACACAAGTATTTTATCTTTAAAATTATATAGAAAATCAACGTTCAGTTGAAAGAGTGTTTTCAAAATCCTTAAAGTTAAGAAGTACATAGACTGTGTGTATGTTTGGTATTAAGTTGTTTGGATTTTCTTTGTTCTGCTGTATGTGTATTTGTAACAATGTTTCTTTTTTAATATCCTTTCTTACACACGTGCATGTTTTTTTTTTTTTCTTCAATATATATTTAATTTCTTTTGACCCTGCGGGCAATAATGTTTTGTGGTCTTAATGTTTCTTTAACTTTGAGCAGAGATTAAAGGAAAGTTTCGTCGTATTTAATGAAAAAGTATTTGTGTATGTGTGTGTAGTTTGATTTTATACAATGACACACATGTTTTCATTTTGGTGAATTGTAAAGAAAAATATCCTTTGGAGTTTTCTGAAGCACAAAAATGACATCAGGAAAATTTCTTTTTATGCTTTAATCTTTACAAAGATAAAATTTCTTTTCCAGATTTTTTTCACATGAGTTTTTTTTCAGGATTTTCTTGTTCTACACCTTCACTTGGTGTCCTGCATTTTATATCGTTTTTTATTCTCTTTTCTAGCAAGATGTTTATTTAAGTGCCCGGGAGGGCAAATTTAAGGTTGGAAAGTAAATTGTCTGTTAAATGATTAAATGTCAAATATTGCTCTGTTATTTTTTTAAAGTTGGGAATATTTTAAGCATGGAACGTTACACTCTTGAGCAAAGAATTTTATTTGGGAAAATTTACTATCAAAATAGTCAAAATTTTAGCTCCTCCTCATAATAAGGTTCGTTTTGAAACCGCTTTGCGAAATTTAGTCGCTAAATTCAAGGCTCATGGTATTGTTGCTGACAATAGATCCACACTACACCCTGACAGTGATCGCAGTGAAGACTTAATTTATGTTAACAACCCACTAAAAACAGACGCTCTGAAAGATCAAATTCGGCGCTACATTAACGAGATAAGTACAGCTTTGTTGCAAAATGTTTAGAGCAAAAGAAAGTTATGGCTAAAAGATAATAAATTTAGGCCAAACCAATCACCAAGGCCAAGATTGGAAAGTGTTGAAACAGTATAAAAAGTAATTCTAAAAATATAATCCTTCAAATTTAGTGATGCATGAGTTACAAAATATTGACATAGACACACTATCCAATTATGTAATGGAAAGAGAGAGGAAGAGATTTACTCCAGGAAGAAATATGTCACATATGTCCATAAAGCTTTAATGTGGTAAATGGGAAAGTGGAAGAAAAGAAACATGTATAACCCCTTTCGACTCCTTCTCATCTCGACACCACCCGCTTAAATCAATATGAGGTGTGCCAGTTATAGCAGCTGCTGTATGTAAGTAAAAGCCAAAGAGAACTCTGTTGGCCGCGCTGGTATACTGGCATAAGTACCGGCTCGGGTTCGGCGTCTTGGGGTGGTTCTTGCCAATGCGTTTAGTTAGTTCAGCAGCTACAAAAAACTCTTAGCAGCTGACTGAAAAAAAAGGTTTGAAAAGAAATAAATTTGGAGCCTAAAGCAAGTCTAGTCAGCTCGCTATCAGCAAACACACTCTAAAGCTCCATGGGTGATGTTATGTCATGTTTCTGCCCTCTCACAATAGGCAATTTGCAAAAGAATTTAACAAATTTATATTATTCACGTCTCGGATAGATTGATTGTGCAGTCTTTAAATCTTATTAAACAGACAGATCGCTTAAGGGTTATTAACCTCGGCATGCAAAGAGAAAAGTAAAACATCTCTATAAAGGAGTGCGCTTTAAACCAGCACTATGGAATATAGCTGTACGGATAATGATTGTGAGTCATGATTGCAATACGAGACTTATGCATAAGGGGATCAATGCTAAGGGCTCACTACAGGATGTCTTCTATTTTGCTCACATTTGATATTTGTTGATACTTTAATTAGAACTCTGTGTAGATTGGAATCCCATCGATTCACTATAGATTAAGAGACTTAAGTATGCCGGATGACACAAAGTTTACTTTGCAAAGGTTGGTGGCAAGGTCTATCCTATCAACAGTTTGCCAAGGAGGGGCTGTTTTTACATTACTTTCATGTTTACGGCGTAAAAAACTTTTTCTTTCAGTATATTTAAATAGAGAAAGTAAACTGCATTGTTATCTCGCGAGGCAAGTCATAAAATTAATTAAATATTTTGAAAGGGATTTGGACTACAAAACTTTTTTGCTCAAAGTCTAAAGCTAGAGTCTATAGTTCGCCAGTTAGCAATATAGCATTATGAAATATTTGTAGGCAACAACATTAACAAAAAAAACTAACAACAAAAAGTTAAAATACATGTGCTTACATGAATAATTTTCAGCCTTTTTTTCTAGCTGAAAAGGGCAGTTTCCTTCTATACAAAGACACAAACTACTGAAATATTTTTAAATTTGCGATGTTTATAAGAAACAACTGAAAATTTTCTCAAGCTCAAAATTGTTTTACATACACGAATTGTGTATGTAAATTATTTTAATTTAATTCAAACTTTTAACTTTCGCTTTACGAAGTTTTCCTCAGCAGAATAAATAAAAATGTTAAAAAAATAAAAAAATAAAAATCTGAAATATAAGGGCACACGAATAAATAAATAAATAATTTGATTTAAATTTGAATTGAATACAATTTAATTTCGAGGGGGGTTTTCTAGTTTTTTTTTTTTTAATTTAATTTATGTGTTTTAGGAAAATATTTTGTTTAAGAGGAGGAGGGGGATTAAATATTAAAAAGTTTTTATAAATTTGTTTTATTCCAAAACCCAAACAAGCCACATGTCAATCTTAAAATTATTCTCACAATTTGAAAAAAGTTGATTTTTACTGGATTTAAAATGTAAATGTGCGAAGCAGGTAAAAATTATCTTGCAAAATATGTAAATGTGACATGTTACTGATTGTAGACTTTTATAGCTTGTTACCTTTTTATTTTCTACAGGTGAAAAATTGTTTTATTAAAATTAAAAAAAATAAAATTTTATAAAAAAAATATCTAAATTTCAGCATAAGAGAAAAATTTCAGAAGAAAGTGGATATTTTACCAGAAAAAAGCAGGGTTCAGAATTTTTCATTTATGAACATTCAAAAATCAACATTCATGATATTTTTCATAAATGAGAAATCTAAAATTTTATATTTATTTTTCACGCGCATAAACGAACAAGAAAAAATGTTCTGCTTATGTTCATACATACATGAATGCGCACAACAAGAATTATTAGTCTTATTCATATGTGATAAATGATAAATCAGCTACTTCTCATTAATGTTCTTTTTCATAAATGTACATGTTCATTTATGAACGTTGAAATTTTGTAAAATTTCTCATAAATGAACGTGAAAAAATTTTCTACCTACGATCGCAGTTTATCGTAAAATGTAGTAAAAACACATGGGTACATATTAACACAAAACACAATATTGCAATATATTCTAAAAGAAATAAAAAAAAAACATTTTTTTTTCCTACATACGCCGACAATTGCGCATTATCAAATATGTGCGTTTATGTACGCGAATGCTTAACGCACATATTTTTACGCTCTTTTCATTTATAAAAAATTATCAAAATTGTACATATTCAAAAATGAACACTTGTGTGTTTCTCATTTTTTCACTTATGAATAGAAAGAAAAAAATAAATCGTCGCATTCATAAATGAGAAAACGCAAAATATTTTTCAGTCTCTCACACATGTATGAGAAGAAGCGGCTAAAAAATGAAATGTACATATTCATACATGTATGAACAGTGAGTGAACACTTCGCTACTCTGGAAAAAAGTGATGTCAGTATTTCTGTTCAAGAAGGAGACTTTTGAAAATATTGTTGGGCAGATAAAACAGTATTAGAAATATGCAATTTCACCTCTTTCGAGCTATTCGACTTAGGCAATTTCTCTTGCTGCTTTTTTACAAAAATATTGGAGGCGTTCCCTAGAACTTTTACATACCCTACACAAAATATTTCATGACTGTGTTTTTTATCTCTGCGAGAGTCTACATATTTAAATAATATCCAGTTCCTGAATTCTTGCTCAGTCCGGACGTCGCAAGAAAGATTTAACTGACTCCTTTCAGCATGATATAAGTCCAGAGATATAGAATATTGTAATAGTCAAGGACCAGGGCAATATAAAGGCCCCTATATGCGTTGCTTACATTTGTTTAGGTTCCAAACATACCTTGCACATTCATAGGCAATGCGTTTTAGGTATGCCCTTATTGCAGATTTTATGGTTTGCTACCTTTTGCTTCTACTTTCTGCAGTTAAAAAATTGTTATATTCCGATTATAAAAATAAAATTCTTAATTTTAGCATAAAAAGGATATTTCATAAGAAACTGAGTGTTTTGCCAAAGCATATATTTTGAAAGTTTAAAAAACAATTAATTTCACTGACAATATAAATAACTTCAAAAAAATAAATTAAAATTTCCAAAAATATTGTGAAAAAATTATAGCTTTATTAACAAAATATAATTGACATTTTATCACAAATTTAAGTTATAAAGCGATCACAAAAAATAATAAATTTTATGCAACAATAGAAAATTCTGGTCTTGTGGCAAATTGTATGAAAATTCTAAATTAAGAGTTTTCTAATCAATATTTGGTATAAAATCTACTGATGATCTGTATAAGCAGCAGTGCAATAGCCACATGGATATGCTTCCTCCCCAAGTAATACATAAATTATTTGCGTTTAAGGGAATCTATCATAATTAACGTAGATTTACTCCAAAATGATTTGAAATATAAAATTTTTTAAATTTTAAAATATTTAAAAAAATAATAAAAAATAAATTCCTAAATTGTTTGAAAATGACCACAAATTAGGAGATACTATTTTGAAAGTGAAATTTATTTTTTTGAAATTGGAAACAATGTCTGACATATATCGCACAAAAGAAAACTTTATGAGAACAAATTCTGCTTGGTTAGATGAATTTACAACTGTTATAGAAGTTGAATATCCTCAAACTTCTACCAAACGAGAGGGAGACCGAGAACATCTCTTGAAGACTGTGCACCATATAAACGAAAAGGGAAAAATCAGGATGCTACGGCCTCAATAACTACGTATCAGTTATCGGAAGCGTTATCTGCAAAACACGTTAAACGACCAGGAGAAGGCCAAATCAGACATCATAAGTCTGAAGAGGATAAAAGGCAGTATACCTACGGCACCAAATACTTTCCCCCCGGGGGCACATTATATGGTCTTTATAGAACTTCGACTATCTAGACCTGTGCAGCTGAGGGTACAAGAGAGCGCAGTCCCCTAAAGTCAGCAGGGGTACAACTGGAAACTCCACGTTATTTCCACGGGAATCAGTGAGCTCGCAGAGTTCCGCTGTTTGTCTCTTTAGACATTTAGCTGTTCTCTGGCTGATTTTTGAGGTTGGCCCCTATATGGGAGTATCGTGGTGGTTGTGGTTTCGCGGCCCCAGAACAGGTCAGTTTTTAATGGGGCCAGGTTTATTTCACCTTTAATAACACCTACCTGGTGAAATGTTCCTATATCCAGTAAGCGTGCTAGACATGTGTTCTGGACAGGAGTTGGATAGTCTCCAGATCTTCAGCAAGGAGTAGTGGTTTGCAGCCCTGCTCTGGAATCATAAAAGTTGTAACTAGGAAAGACCTGTTGCTTGAATTAGTCTGCGGCTTCCTATGGCGTGAATGACGTTGCTTTTCATTCAGCCATCATTCGTAAATCTTATCACGAAATGTCACCAAATACTTCCCCTACAAAGTATACTTTAGAAGAAGCTTTAGCATTATTTTTGGACTTGGGATTATCAAAGGAAAAATTTTCTATTTTACGAAAGTCTTGAAAGCATCATAAGGTTAATGTATTTCCTTGATACAGTCAAATTACTATTGCAGAAAAAGTAGCAATTCGGATTGGTTTACAGATAACTCAAATCTCAGCAGAGGTAAAACTTCAATCTTAAATGGATCATACTGCAAGACGTCTAATTTAAAGTTTACCTGAGGGACAAGCAGAACTACTTTCGGATAAACTCACATTACTCAATAAATAAATGGCGTTGTAATGGATCGTTCGGTCAAAGCGCCTACAGGCAATTAATAAATACAAATGACATGACAATTACAGATGCACATGTGTTTATGGCTTCTATAGTTCCTTTAAGACTTAGAAGTAAAACCTCAGAGTACTGGAAAAATCCTCGTCCATCATCAGTTCATTTTTGCCGTTCCAATATTCAAAGAAGTCTTCAGAAGTAATCAAGGCTACGCTGAGTAATATTAAAGATGAAATTAATAAACTTAACCCTTCAGTTTTTGAAATAAGGAATGGCAAAATTGCTACTAACAGTCATACATTTTTTCTTACAATGATTGATGGTAAAGTCTTGAATGAAGTTACAAATACCTCGTCAACTTTGAGATGTCCTATTTGTAAAACAACACAAAAAGACTTTCGAAATTTAAACAATTCAAACAGTGATGAGAACAACTACGAATATGGAATTTGCCCATTGCATGCTAGAATATGAAGTTCATTTTGAAGCTGGCATATACAATTTCACGGGTGGGAGAAACTTTAAATGAGAATGCACCACCAAAGGAAAAACAGATGATAAGAAAAAAAGGTATACAAGCAGAATTTTTTAAAAAACTTGGACTGAAAGTAGACTATCCAAAGTATGGATAGTATGGATAGATACAAATGATGGCAATACGGCGAGATCATTTTTTAATAATCATGATATGATTACCCAAATTACTGGTGTGATTATGAATTTTAAAAAAAATTAAAGAAAAGATCAGTGGATAAAAATTTTCAGAATACACATCAGAAACTGCCCAACTTTTAACGCAAATGTATCCCCAAAAAAAAATTTACTCTACGGTACACAAAATGTTGGCTCATGGGAAAAATTTAATTAAATATCAGTGCTTACCAATTGGAGAACTTTCAGAAGAAGCCCAGGAGTGCAGAAATAAGGACTATAAAAGATTTAGATACATGAAAACTTGCAAGATTTTACGCATTATAGAAAATTAAGATCTCTTCAACATATTGCTTTCTTCATCAGATCCACTCAGAGATATGTTAGATCGTGGAAGGATTTGGTAAAAAATGCTGAGTTTATTAGATTTTGCTCCCAAAGTAGATGAATAGTTTGTAAAGAACTAACCAGTAAAAAGTTCGTATAATAAAAATATTCTACCAAGATAAAAGTTCAAAAAAAAAAAACTACAAAACGCAATTATAACTAAATTCTTAATATTAAAAATATTTCACTAATATGAAACTTTGACGCCAATAACACATTTAATAAAAATTAAAAATATAAAATTTGCACCAAAAATATTTTTTTTAAAATTTAACAGCGATTTTTGCAGCACCCTGTATTTATTGAAACGCATATTATATATAGTTTTAAAGCGGAAGATTTTTTCTTTCATCACCTTCTTGAATTTTTAAAATATCTTCGTTACTTCAAAAGTTATGATTATTGCAATGGAAAAGTCAAAACAAGCCACTGTGCGACGGTAGGATAACCAACTCTAATGATTCTCTGGGACATCGACACAATGTGGGATGTATTTCACTGGTAAAAACTTTAACGAAATTAGGATACTTGTTCCTCCTTCCAGAGGTCTTAACTGTTATTTTCAATGAAGGAAACTTCAAATTAAATGTCCACAAACACTACTCCCTCTTTCCTCCCCTCAGTAAACGCATTTCCTAGTTCTAGCACAATGGATTGCATCTTCTAAGTGCTGGTCCAAAATGAAAAAAAAAACACGTGGCTCTTGTCCAACCATGTTGGCTTAAATTAATATATTTTATTCACAAACAAAGACTTATCACTATCCTAATTTATAACCATAATATAACTTAATAAAATAAATAAATTATTTAAAATATTTTGATTGTTGATTTCATAAGCTTTAGCTAATCAGGCCTAATATATTTTGTGTCAATAAAATAACATTTTTTATCTCACTTCTGCCCAACGTTTTGTCAATTTTTTGTTGACTTCCTCAAGGGCTTCGCAATATACTATAAAAAATATTTTTTTATTTACACAAAATATATTAGGCCTGATTAGCTAAAGCTTATGAAATCAACAACATAAAACTCTGAATTGGCCAATCAATACAAACAAAATATTTTGATTTCGCCTGACAGAATGGATATCGTTAATTACAAAATGGTGAGAGTAGAAATAATTATTAAAAGCTAATTTCGATTAGGCTTCTGCTCTCAACTAAGTTTATTAATTTTTTAATATTTTTAACATAATTATCATGGTATTTAATAACATTTATGTTACGATAGACAATGATATGATTACAGCAACAATAATATTTTTATATACAACAATAATATGATTTAATATAAATCATGTTATATATTGAAAGGGCTTGAAATAAGCTGTTTAACACAAGTTAAATGGCTTATTTTAAGTGAAATATTGTTAGTGGAATGTAAGCGTTATTTTGAATTTGTTGATGTTACATTTTGATTATTTAAAAACTTTTTAGTGGTCGATTTTATATGAAATTTTTTTCCACTGAAATAGTTTCATTATCTTCAGATAAAAATATTTATTTATTTATTTAATATATATCCTATAAATAAATTTATAAAATATAGAAAAGGCACCAGGTGATTAGACCATTTGCGCATGAATAGACAAGTGGTAAAAAAAAGACAAAAATGTTCTTATGAATCACAGATTAAATTAAATATCTTGAATGTTGTGCTTCCGAAAACTTCTCTTTATAGGTGGTAGATTTGCGAGTGTAGTGCCGTTAATGATCTCTCCTAGATTTTCCCCAATTTTTGATAAAGGACATTCGGTTAAAACATGTGGAACAGATAGGATGACATCACAGGAGGTGCATCTTGGCGGGTCTGTCCGGTTATAATAGTGTTGTGTATTAAATAGGGCCCTGCCAAACCTTAGACGACACAAGAAAACACAATCACTTCTCGTCATATTAGTATCATACTTAGGTCTTGGTTGTGTGGGGTAAAGTCTTTTCTGCGAAGCTCGAAATTGATTCAAAATAACTTGCGGAAAGATAAAAATATATTTATCATAAAAGTTTTAGGTATTGAGAGAAAATTTCGGATATCTCGTTTGATAAATTATATAATTTATTTTTAATATCAATTAAAGAAACCGGCATTAAAAAGAATTTTTCAGATAATTTTCTAAAAATTTGTTTTTACAAATTGCTTGGGAATAAAGGAAACACCCAAATAAGTTCACTTACACTTTGTAATGCTTTCCCAAAAAAAAGGCTGTCGGTTTATTTGTTTACGCAAAAACGACAGGAAAATATATTGTTTTGCTGTCTACAGCAAAACATAAAGCAAAGGCGATAAAACATAAATTTAAATAACGTCCATAAATATTTTGCAAATTTATTTTTCCAACAAATTATACTAGATATTGTTGGTTTATTAGCTGGTTTATTTGTTATCCAAACTTTATTATCCGCAAGTATTTTACAAAAGGAGATTTATGTAGCAAAACTTTTTTCTTTATTTTTTTCCTAAGCAACGTTTTAGTAATATTTTCATTAAAGTCTTTAACAATGAAATCTATTTGCGTATGTTAAATTGAAAATTATTTAACTTTTATTTTTTTGTTCATAAATCTTTGCTTCTCAACTATTTACATATTTCACAAAGTTTTGTGATTAATTTTTAAAATATTCTAAATACTTTAGCGTTCACCAGCAGCTCGTTTTTCAAATATTTATTAAACGAAATAAAGTTGTTTCGTTGTTTAATTACCAAAAAAAAATTAGTTTTCAAAGTTTTACAAGTTTTATAAGAAAAAGATGAGTTGTCTCCATTTTGAGGTATGACTTGATGAACATTGCCTAAGAGCACTACAATACGCATTAATAAAAATTAACTAAAAATTTAATATTTCATAATAAATACACAATTTTCTAAAAAAAAAAAAAATATAAAAACCATATGCATCGCTACATGCCATGCAGTAATTAATTGCTGCAGCACTCTAGCTTTAGGACACTCTTTATGTGAAACCTTTCTATACTAATGAGCTTTTGTCTTAGCAACGTCACTCATCCCCAAAGTTCGTAGTCTAGCGGTGTTAAATCCCATTATCTTGGAGGCCACTTCTGTAAAAAATGAAATAAAATAAGTCTATAAATAAGTGCCTATAAACTATGTGCGGGTTACCCTGTAATTTCAAATTTTAATGTTACGGTATAATCCGTTAAATAATTAAGGTCTCTGCACATTTCGAAATAATAAAAGAAATAAGACATGCCGAAAATTAGATTTCTATGAGGTCACACTTTGGATTTTCATTTAAAATTTTAAACTTGAAATTTCATCGAGCACACAGTCTATGCAAATGTGAGCTGTTTTCCTATTACATTTAAAAGATGAGCCCATGTATACATGAAATTTCTATTTCTATTGGGGCACCTTGTCCTTGTTATACTTGCGGTTATAGCGGACATAGTGATTCCATAGTTATTTAATTGAAATTCACTTCTTTGTGGGGACGCCCTTTAAATTTTTATACCTGCAGTTATAGCGAACATAGTACTTCACATTCTGTGTAATTCTTAACTATAACTATTGCAAAATTGAAGACATACATACATTTATGAAAAATCCACACCTCTGTGGGAACACCCTTTAATTTTTTGTACTTACTGATTAAGTGAGTAACGGGATTAAATATAAGGACACACATATATGCCAAAATTTTAAGTTACACTATGCGGTTATTAGACGTTTTCTTAAATAGAGCGGTTGTCGCACGAGCTGTGTGACGTGTTACTCCGCCTTGTAAAAACCACAACACCTGTCTCGTCACTAAACAAAATTCGCTTACGAAAGTAAGGATCGGGTAGTATTTCGAACCATGATTTTCAAAATACAACGTACATTGTGAAAGCTTAATAGCCGATAAAATTGCTGCCAGTTAAAAAAGAGTTGCTATCTTGAAGTTCTATACCTCCATAAATATATAGAATAAAAGGAGTTCTGAATAAAAGATGGTGTTTATTTTGTTTTTGAAATAAAATACTATTACGTTTATTCCTTTTAATAAACGTTTTTTATTTTTACTTTAGAGTTTTAAGTTAGTTACTTTTAATACACACAAAATTAACACGATGATTTTTACTCTTTGATGACTCAACTTGAATTGATTCATTTGCCCAGCAAGGTTGTCTTAAGCCGGTATCGTATATAGTGATGTTGTTCCATAACAGCTCCCTTAACTGTTAATGATGAAATAATCTTTATTTCAAAAACGTCTTATAATATACTGCAATGATGTGCAACTTAACACTATTGTATCGTGTGAATTTATCAGCTCAGCGAATTCACATGTTCAGAATAAAAATACACTTTTGTAATTTTAATCTAAATAAAAAGGGAATACAAACATGTCGTTTGAATCTGCTGGCTTAGCCAATTCACACAACATACATGTAGTGTGAACCCTCTTTGTGCTCTCAATATTTGAGTAAAATACAAGAATATTTTACTTTAACATCACCCCATATTGCCCATATTGTTGTTGTTATAATCATTCCGCTTAGGCGCCTGCTTGGCTGGGCATTTTATTTTGTTCTGTGTTTGTTTTTCCTTTCTGTTGTTGACTTATTTGGTAGAATTTCTTATAAGCATATTGTTGAGGACTTGCTTGTATAAGATTTCTTAGAAAACTATGCAGTTTTTTAGATGCTATTTTTTTTCTTTTAAAACTTAAGAAATCACATTTGTAATAATATTTTTAAATCGAATAACACTTGTAAAACATTATCTAGTTTGAAATTCACAAATATTTACAAATTCTTAAACGAAAGGTATTTTACTCGCCATCTTAATGAATAAAAATTCAAATTAAGTTAAATGATTTATTTACTTTTAATACACAAAAAATTAACACGATGGTAGCTTTGATGTCTTTACTCTTCGATGACTCAACTTAAATTGATTCACTTCCCAGCAAGTTTTACTTATATAGTTGTTTTAAGCATTTCTCGTATATACAAGAATAATTCAGTTTAACATCACCCCATATTGTTGTTATTATAATCATTCCGTTTTATTTTGTTCTGTGGTAGTTGCTTTTGTTTTCTATTGTTTACTTATTTGGTAGAATTTCTTACAAGCATGTTTTTGTGGACTTGTGTATGTAAAATTTCTTAAAAAAGTATGCAATTTGTAAAATTGGGCCTTTCTTACTGATAATTATTTGCTTTTAAAACTTAATAAATCATCTTCACAGCAATACTTTTAAATCGAATAACACTTTTAAAAAAATACTTATTTTGAAATTCACAAATATTTTCAAATTCTTAAACGAAGCGCATTTTTCCCACCATCTTAATGAATAAAAAATGTTTCACTTTTTCTTTCTCTGTACACTGCTTCATAACTTTCCAAGTTAATCTCTTACATTCCTCTTTTAGTTCTAAATAATAATTTTCTTAATTAACTGTCAATTTCACTTTTTTGTTTGTTTTTTTCTTTTTTTAGAAAAATAAAGGAAAAGAAAAATTAAATAAAATAAAACGTATTACTTCCTTTTCGCATGTCTGGTTAAAGGTTTGTGTGTTATTATTACAAAACTCTTAGTTGAAATGAAATATTTTACATTCCGCTTAGTTGAGCAAAAAAATTTTGCAATGTATTTTTCTTCCATTTCATTCCAGATTTAGTTGCTCTGTCTTTGCAAATAGAAGTTGTTCAAAAAAACTGCTAAAAAGTAAAAATAGCGAAACATATTTGCTTTAAAAAAAAGAGAAAAAAAAAATGAGGAAGGACATCTTTCAGTGTATTTGTAAGAAAATGTTTTATCTAAATCTTACTGGGGTAGATAAAGAGTTAAAGACTTGTGCAAAGTATTTATTTTGGTTATTTGATTTAATTGTGTGTTCAAATTTGATTATTTTGGTATTAAATTCCTCTTAAGAGCTTCAACTAAAAATTTCAAAATTTTCATTAGAGTCAACAAACTGTTTCTTTAAAGCTTCTTTTATAACAACAAGCAGTAGAAAGCAACTAATTTTTCTTTTTTTTTTTGGCGAAGAAATACAGAAAATTATGAAAGATCTTCATAAAGGGTGGATATGACCACTGTGCAATGATTTCTTGCAGAAAATGAAAATTGAAAAAATTTTGATTTGAATCTCTTTAGAGGGAACAATGCGTTTTGTGCAGATGTAAATGATTTAAACACTTTTTCCGTTTGCTTATTCTCTGTTTTGAAAGTCTTTGCACACAAATATGTGTCATGAAAATTGTCTGTCAAATATTAATCAAATGAGAACGCAAAGTGCGCTCACTCACCATTTTGAAATTTGTTACATAGTTGCTTCCTTTTCTTTTCCTTGCGCAAATAGTTGGTTTTACTGTTGCCTATAAAAACACAGCTGCGAGCTAAATTTGGTATGATGCTGCAACAGTTATTCGGGAGCTTGCTTGAGCCAAGAAAGTCTGCTTATAAATATATATACAGGGTGGCTAATGAAAACTGCTATAAAAAAAAGAAAAAAAAAAACGAAACGTAATAACAGGTGTAACCAACCTGTTCCACTTTTATTTTATTTTATAGATTGATCTTAAAATTTAACAATGAAACAAGAATTTGGATAGTGCAACGCTTTCACGCTTTCCGTAGTTTCCGTTCAAAGAGAATATAGGCGCACGTTTGGTGGCACTCCTCCTAGCAGATGGACTATAATGAGGATTGTGAAGAATTTTGGCGAGCGTGGCACAATCGCAAGAAGGCCTTATCATCCAGATCCCTCAGTTCGGCCGCAGGAAACTATCACTGCTGTAGCTGCTGCCATGCAATCTTATCCTCGAGTTTCGACAAGGAGCCTACCTGCTCAAATGGGTGTTAGCAGACAGTCATTGCAGACAATTTTGCACCAAGGTTTAAATTTTTTTCCATATAAGATTCAATTAATAAACAAACTGAACCCAAGAGACTTTCCGATTCGCTTAGAATTTTGTGAGAAAGTCATTCGAAAGGCGCCGGAGAACGAAAACGTCTTGAACAGCATTTTTATGTCTGACGAGGAACATTTTGATTTAAACGGCAATGCTAACAAACAAAATTGCCGAATATGGCGTAATTCTAATCCACAGATACTCCAGCAGATGCAATTACATCCACTTCGCGTCACAGTATGGTGTGCAGTTTCTTCAAGGTTCATTGTCGGGCTTTACTTTTTCAAAGAAGATGGTCTTACTGCAACGGTCAATGGAGATGTTGAAAGAATTTTTCTTCCCAGAATTACGCCGAAAAAGAATCGCTTTCAACTCTGTTTGGTTTCAACAATATGGAGCAGCTTGTCACATAGCCACGCCTGTTATTACAGAATTGCGGCAAAAATTCCCCAATAAACTGATTTCAAGAAACTCTACATTCCATCGGCCTTCCAGATCTCCTGACCTTACTGCACCTGATTTTTTTTTTTTTTTTGGTTTTTGTGAGGTTATTGCAAAGAAGAAGTTTACAAAAGAAACCCAACAAATTTGGATGACTTAAAGCAATCCATTCGAACGGTAATTGAGGTAATTCCCGTTGCAACACTAGAGTGCCTAGAGGCAGTAATGAATAACTTTTTGATAAGATGTCGCACATGTGTCAGCGAGGGTGGAGGCCATTTTAATTCAATTAAATTCATGGATTACTTTAAGAAAAATGTATTATTTTTCAAATGAATTACTGAAAAAAAATTACATAAATTTTACAAAAAGTTGTTTGAGTTTCTTAATGTAGCAAAATTCATCAGCCACCCGATATTTCATACATCACTTTGTTTTTGAGTCTTCCACACAATTAATTTTATTTAAAATTTTTAAAATAGATTTTCTTGCTGCAAGAATCTTATGCAATTTAAAATACATATCGATCATGCCATCATTTTTAATCCGAAAATTGGAAAATTTTGCTGAAAGCTAAATTAGGTGGAACCTGATTTATGTTTTTTTGCTGGCTTAACAACACTTTTGTGTTTAATACTGTAATTCTGTAATACCATTACGTAACGCAAAGAATTAAAAAGGTAACCCAATCACATGGCTTTATCGCTACAGCTACACACGTATTTAAAATGAACGGGTATCCGTTTAGTAAACCTGGTTATGATTCTTTGAATCATAATAAATAGTTTAGAGGCTGCTCCATATATTGTACGCAGCTTCTCGCTTGCAAATCAAACTCGGTGTATTTTTTTATATAAAAATTATCTTTATTAATAACGTGATTGATGCTTTCGTTCTTACAATTTTGTCCATAAAAAAAAATAAAAAAAAATAAAAAATTATCTATATCTGCTGTTTGGTTACTAGCTAAGAAAATATAGTCGAGCTAAAACCAGATTTTAAGTTGGGCATTGGGGTCTCATCATAGTTGTGAAATTTCTTAAATTTAAAACTATAAAATTAAAATTATCACTAAAAAAAGTAAAGTGAAATAACCTATTATATCTGTTAACAAAAAGTTTCTAAAAAACTTTATGAACACAAAACAACAGCCAAACAAACGTTAACACTAAATAATGATAACGACAGCATGTGTGGCAAAAGCTTTTCTAAAACTTTCCAAATGCGAAGAGTTAGAGCATTCTAGAACCGCTCAAAATAGTACCTAAAGACTCCCTCATTTAAAGGTCCGGCAGTCAAATGATGAACATAATAGTGTGAAAACACTACAGCCGAGACAGAAAGTAATAATGTTACCATCGTGTATTTTTTTCTGCATAAACGCGAATCGCCTAAATGAATTGTGACAATTAAAACTCTAAAAGCTGTGTGTAATTATTTAGCAATGCAAGAACGCAACAAAGTAAACATTTCTTCAAGGAATAAACGTAAAGAAGTGAACGATATTTGTATGTTCTAAAAATGTAAATGAAGACAGCGAAAAACTGACAGCAGAAATATGAAGTCACGTTTTTATTATTCTTAATTCCCTTGAACAGTCTTAATTCACTCTTTAACTAAATTAAAAACAAAATTGACTAAGAACTTAAAAGAGACAATGTGAAAATTAAATTATTTAATTTATTTAGCGCAGTACAATTTTCAATACTTAAATAAACTTTCTGTTTTGTCCCAGTGTGATGAAATAAATAAATTGAAAACAAAATAACAAACAGACTTGATCAAAATGCATGTCAAATAAATGAATATGTAAATAAAGGGTGTTTTCTTATGAAAGTATAGAAATTTAAGTTGGCAACACTTTTTTAACTGGCGGAAATTTTGTCAGCTGTCAAGTGATTTATATTTAGTTTGACATTTTAACACCATAAGATTAACGCCTGAACACGGTTTCTAAATTGCGGATATTAAGCTCAAAACGATATTGACAGTGATCTCGGTTTTCATAAGCCGACTTTTGTTTGAATGGATAGAGTGATGGTAATCCTTAAGTATATGTAGCGACTGCTTAATGCGCTTTATTTGCTGAGGGATTCATTGATATGTACTTCTTTAAAAACGATGCTGACCAGAATGTTACAGTCAATGGTGATTGCTGTACAGTCAATGATTATTGGTTCATCATTTGAACAACCATGATGCGCAGGAACTGTGGCTCCAACAAGACGGTGCAACATATAACACAGCTCGTGGTAGAATCGATTTATTAAAAGAAACGTTTGATAGCTGCATGGTTTCACTATTTTAATCCAAGATCGCGCTAGGTTTTTTTTCATGGGGATAAGCGAAGTCGCTGGTTTACATCGATGAACATGAAACGATTGACCACTTGGAAGACAACACTCGCTGCATTATTGCCAATATAAGGCTACAAATCTAAAAAAAACTCATCAAAAACTGGACCAGCACTCAGGGGATGAGCTCTACTCATGCAGTGCATTGTACCAGAACTAGGAAAATAGGTTATGGAGAGGAGGAAATAGGAACTAGTGTTCTCTTATATTGAAAGTGACAGGAAAGATCTCTGAAGGGAGTTTATTTCACATACGAACTGTTCTGCTAAAAAACGATTTTTCGCTATAATGCGTAGTGCCATTCACTGGTCAATCAACCACAAATGGATGTGCTCTCAAGGAAAATTGAGTTAAATGCAAAAATGTAGGAGTTTCGGGAACAAGTTCCCTAATTTCTTTAGAACACTTACCATTGTAGTAACGATAAAACAGTGAAATACAACACACATTGCATCGATGATCCAGAGATTCAATAGAGTTGGATACCCTACTGTTTCCAATGAGCCTCTTGGCTCTCTCCTGTACGCGGTTGAGCAACTCCAAAATAGACTTTAGAGCGCCGGCCCATACATGACAGTTGTATTCCATCTTTGGATGGATATAGGTGGTATAAATAGTACGGAGATTGGATGAAATATCTCTTACACCATTTTAGAAAACTTTTAGGCCCTTGAAACCTTCTTTTTGAAACCTGAAAAATGTGTTTGGGTTCATCAAACAGCACACTGAATTTTAATGCCAAGAACATCAAGAGCTTTCGATTCTGTAACTCTTATATCACCCATAGAAAGCATGCAACTTTGTGTATTGCGGGCATTGAAATCTACTCTATTGACACGACCCCATTTCGAGATTGTTGCGAGATCATGATTGAACGTATCATGCATGTTCCGCCTACTATTAAATGAATACGAATGACAAATGCTGCTGTCATCTACGAAAGAGTTTACAGGGATGAAAGTTTGACAAAGAAAGTCACTTAGAAGAATGAGAAATAGGAGAGGAGAAAGAACGGAGCCTTGCGGTACCCCTGAAGTAATCCTGAACTTGCCTGATGAAATACCATCTATAACAGCTCGTATAGTGAGATTCCTGAGAAAACTCGATATAAATCTGGAGAAATTATCACCAACACCAAAAGCAGGAAGTTTTGACAGAAGTGCATCATGCCACACTCTATCAAACGCCTTACTATCTCCGAAATGATGTATGGAGTTGCACTAGTGTTCCGCTAGGAAAGTCAGCAAGTCGCCCGTAGAGCGCTCCCTACGGAAACCATACTGTCGGTCGCTAAGTAAGCTGTTGTCATATTTAAATTTTGAATAAAGTAAATTTTTTGTCAAAAATCATCTAGGTTTTATTCGATTTCTAAGTTCTATACCTCTATAAAAAACACTCTTTAAAAATATTTTGTAGGTATGAGTAGAAGGTATTATATTGATTTATATTTTTATATTTGATATCAGAAGCTGTCGAACTCACATGGCAAAAACACAGCGGTATATTTTTTGTGCACAGTGGGTAATAAGAGCAAAGCATTCTGTGCAATTCAGAGATACAACATTATTTATCCAATTTATAATATTGTACTCATCACTTGTACTATTAAATCATGTAAATAATTTAATTTTATTTGTTCAAACCCATGTCAGAAACCGCAAAACAAACTGGCAGCATATAAAAAAAACAAAATTTTCTTTTTCCTTTTTGTGTGTATCTGGCCTTTTTTTCTCTTTCTCTCTCTCTCGTTCTGTTGAATTTTGCATAATTTATTTTCGCTGTTAAATTAATAAAAATTTAATCAAAGAGTATTCAATATCGTCATCAGTATAATTATTGTTCAATTAGTGTACATCTGATGCTTTTATATTTTCTTTATGTTTTTTATTTTCAAAATAAATACGCGATTGAGTAAAATATAACAGAATCATACAATTTTAAATTTATATTTCAATTAAACAGCGTAGTTTTATTCGAAAGTAAATAAATTGTAAAAAATCAATTGATTGTGATGTTGAAATAAAAACATTGATTGATAGAATTGCTTTGCACTAGATACTCGTAGTAACAGTTGTGATAGAAACAATAGTAACAATTTGTTTTAAATTTGTGTAAACGGATTTGGGTAAACGGTTTAAAATGTCCATTGGAGAATTTGCAAAATTATTTCAAAATCATTTCTGATTAAATTATAGAACATAAAAGTAGTGACTGCTAAAAAGGACGCTGACTTCCATTTTAGCAGCCAAAATGCCAGAACCATCTATGAAATTAGTGTCTCGTATATTCGCTAAGAAAAAATAATGCTGAATAGCTAATTGCTCCACTAAGAAGTGTGTTGGCTGGAGAAGTAATAAAATAGATAGTTAGTTAACAAGGTAAGCTACGCATTGTTTGTGATAGCAGAGATGAGTTCATGAGTTCAAATCCCAACAGAACCTTGAGTATATAGAAAATGAATGAATGAACTGTTTAAACGACATATAAATGGAAAGCATTTACCAAACCCACTGAACTCTCGATTAAATAAGAATTCATTTGTTATGCTGTTATGGTAGGTGGACCCTTTTAGGCAAACTGTTTTCATATCAGAAACGAAGGAGGAACAACATTATATCTTAATCGTGGCTGAGTTAGCTTAAGGATTTAGTTAGTAAAATAACTTCGAGTTTTGCCGGCGTTATAGAGAATTTAACGTCTATAGCCACGCTGTAATTAATAGCCCAAAGTAGCCTAAAATAAAACGAGTCTTATCGGTTTTTAAATGGCATTGTAGATGGCGTCGGTAGCTTCTAAGAAATGTACGTTTAAGAGTAAAAATTGAAAAATATATATAGAAACCCGTACGTTAAAAAAATAGGAAAAAACGTAACATTATGATAAGATGTTTTAAAAACAGGAAGAAACTGATTTTATAATACGTAACGTAATGCGTGATACGATTTACATCTGTACCTCGCTGTGTAAGCCATAAAGAGATTATGGATCATACTACTGTGGATGAAATGTAGCGTCATCCTCGCCCCAGAAGGCCTTCAGATACGTATATCCTTCGGTCACTCCTAGTTGCAACTTTAAAAGCCCGGAGCAGGTTGTATCCCTCACTCCCTGCTGAAGATTTGGAGACTATCCAACTCCTGGTCCAGAACGCATGAAGCTTAATAAAATTTAAGAACACAATCGCAACCATGCTCACTCGACCTGGACCATTCATTGTGTTCATTGTGAATGATCCGACCCACACAACTCAAACGAGGGCCTAGAAACCACAACCACTACGATACTCCCGAAAGGCCAACCTCAATAATCAGTTAGAGAACAGGTAAAAATGCTAAAAAGACGATTAACTGAAATCGGGGGCTTTACTGGTTCTCGTGAAAATATAATGGAATTGTCCAGTTGGCTTCTGCTAGCCTTAAAGGGGACTGGGCTCCCTTTTACCCCCAAAGACACAAGTAATCACGGTGAATTTCCGTTAATACATATCAATGTGCCCCCGGGGAGACTTGTTAGGATATGTCAACGGCCAGTGGATCACGCTATCGCAAGATGCTGATAACTCAATTTTGGTCTATTATTGATGACGGGGATATCACTGACATGTGGTTTCAACAGGACGGTGCCACATTTCATACAGCCAATGAAAAGATTAATTTTTTGCAAACCAAATTTCGCGAAGACACATGTAATGACGGAGTAATTCCGTCAAAACGTATTAATGGGCCGCCGGGGGTGGGGGGAAGGTGGAAATACGTACCGTAATGTAAAATGACGTGATATGAAATTAAAAGATATGAAATCACGTAATGTAAAATTACGTAATGTGAAATCGCGTAATGTGAAATTACGTAATGTAAAATTACGTAATGTGAAATTACGTAATGTGGAATCACGTAATGTGGAATCACGTAATGTGGAATCACGTAATGTGGAATCACGTAATGTGAGATCACGTAATGTGAGATCACGTAATATAAAATCATGCAATATGAAACAACGTAATATTAAACGGCGTTACGTAATATTATTATTACGTAATGAAATTTTCGTTGGCTAGTACTGGAAAAAAGAATAAATAAGAAATCGTAATTTTGCAAACTCTAATCCTCATGCAGCTGCTAGGCAGTATGTATTCTGCCTCCTTTTAAAAATTTTCTTTTACCAAAATTCTCCTTTTTGATAAGAAAACAAATGATATTTTTGAAAAGTAGTTTACTAAAATAAATGTAGGACATAATACATAAGCTTCCATTCCAGCTATGAATAATAAAAATAAATTTCTACAAATCTCTCAATTTATTTTTATTGATTTTAATGAATTATGGCATTTTAGAATTGTGTCACTTTTCATTAAATTTAAAAACTCTTTAAACATAAAATACAACACTTGCAAAGTTTTAGGCCCCTTCTCTCTATCCTCCTTCGTTTCTCACTCTTTTTCCCTGGGTCTTTTCTGCTACTGATGCTTAGCAGCATTAGTATGGTATAAATAGATATTAAGCCGTCTAAGTGTTAGAGAGAAAAAACGAAAAGTGATTGGATGAAGAGCGCACTTATTAATTCAAAACTGCATAAAGTTTTACGAAGCGGAAACATTTATTAGAGCGGAAATTGTTATTTTTGGTATTTGTCATATTTGTTCGTTCATTTATTGTTTTTCATCCGTTTTCCTATATTTAATGACGAAACTTAATTGCTGTATCATTGTGTATGGGCTTGGAAATCCTTCTTTTTTTTTTTGTCGTTTATGTTATTTTTTTTAGTTATTTTGTAAAACCATTTTTTCCTTTATAAATTTAAAGTTAATTAAATATTGATTTTAATTGGTTATTAAATTATTAAAGAAATTTAACACGAGATAAGTTTTTCTAGTTGCAACAGGTATCTGTTTAAATTTAAATTGAAATGCTTAAAAAACTCATGTGATTAAATATTTTTTGTTATGTGAAAGTAGAGTGTTTGAATTGAAATGAAGAAGAAAATAATCATTAAGAATGAAACGCTTGTCTGAAAGCATTTGTTTGAAATTTATTATTATTATTTGTTTGAAATTATTATTAATATTAATTAACAGGACCATTTTGAAATTTAGTTTTTAATCGAGTTTTCTGCTATTAAAGTTCTTTTTTGTTAAAATAGTGTTCTTAAATATTTAAAAATATGAACGATAAAGCTAAACATCAACATGAAAAGCCTTATTTTATTATCTTATTTAAACACTGATAATAATGGCTTCTGCAAGTTAGAATTATAATCTTATGCGTTTAAAATATTGAGCCGTGTCTGGGACAAAAGTTAAGTTTAATATATTGTTCTTTATAACCACTAAAAAGTGTGGCGCTTACTAATAATTCTTATATTTGTAGAGGCTTTTTTGTTTTTTGCTTGTTTATTGAATTCAAATCCCTAAAGATCAAGTAAAATTATAAATATTATTGAGTAGCCGCTGTAGATAAATTGTTTAAAGTATATTAATAATTTGAAAACAACAGTTTACAAAAAAACAGCTGTTGTGCAGCCACAATTAGTGAGGGTGCTTGTATATAATAAAGATCCAAGCAAAGCAGGCCAAGCGCAATCTCATGAAAAACGGAGCCTTATTTAATTCGCAAAATATTTTCCAAAAATTGTTTCAATTAAATCTAAGCACTAGAGGAAACACTTTAAAAAAGTGGGCAAAGTTTAGGTTAGGAAGTAAATTGGCGGTAAACATACACCTTTTTCGACAGCTTTAGTTCCATTGATACCAGCTTAAAGAAGAAATTTGGGAACTATTAATGGAATTGTTATTAGGCAAGTGTCTACCTCTGTACATCGGAAGACCTCCGCTCTTTATTAAAATTTTGAAGCACATTTTGCAACGCAGCTTCGATCATTTCGCAAGTCTAGCGCGGAATTTAATTTTTTTGAGCGTTACGTATTTGTCGGTCATTTCATGTTAACGCAGTCTTTCAAATGACGTTAGACAAAACAATTCAACGACGTGCGAGGACTGTTTATAGATTTTGTGAGCCCCATATGTGACAATTTTGTTTGCTTGCATAACCGCCTAACTGAAAATGAGTCTCATCATTAAAGATGATTTTGTTGGAAAATATCAATTTACAGACGGTCGATGCAAGTAATGTTCAGCGCTGTGTAATTCTTCAACGAGCTGAACCTTATGGGTGGGAAAATGAAGAACTTTATGGAAAATGTTGAGCAAGATTCCTCTAGTGTTATTTGATTATTGTGCACATCGACCTGTGGGTGTTACAGGTTCATTCTCAACACTTTGCTGTACAGGGTCCATGCTTGCATCACTACGGCCTGTATCAGTATATAGTCCAACTATTGTCAATAACAATACCATGTGCCTTGAATTTAGCGATTAAATTAAAAACAGTGGCCTCACAAGAAGGAAGTGATATAGTGAAGTTTTCATCATTTTCATAATATGTCACAATAATTATTTTTTGCTCTAGAGTGTAACGTTCAATTTGGGACATTTAATTATTTGATAAAAAATTAACTTGCTAACCTCAAATTTGCTCACCCGTTGCAAGCGTTCAGAAAGTGTAATATTGTCTCATGACGTAAATTTAGGGTGAAGTATTTTAATACAAAAATATATACTGGAAAATTGGTTTGCAGGCATCGATGTGTTTGAAAATAAATTTTTTCTTAAATATAATAATTAAATTAAATATGCACTAATCTTTTAAACGGTCTTTTAAATATTTTAACGATTTTATTTTTTCCGATATTTCGCTTTCCTGTGGAAAGCTTCTTCAGGAAATTATTTTTTTTTGTATATTTTACAAAAACAAAAAATTATAACAATTTGAAAGGAAAAATTTTTGAAAACATTTGACAAAACATATAAAATAATTTTCTTCATACATACAAACATACAAAGTTTAAAATTTCAAATATTTAAACATACAAAAACAAAGAAACGGAAATTAAATAACAAATTCTTTCTTATGAAATAATTATAACAAATTATGTGTCTTTTGTATTAAGTACCTATAATTCTGCGCTAAATTGTCTGTGTCTGTTTTGAAATTTATTCTCCTGACATTTGGTACATTAACAATTTCTAACATTTCTAACATATAACGTCTCCTTAAGTTTTTTTCTATATCTAATATTGATGCTTCGTCAAACTGAGGATAATGATTATATTTCTTACAATGTGAAGATAAGGATGTCTTCTGTGTAGAAATATTCCTATATTTTTGGTCACATTTATGACCAGCTAATCTTGTTTTAAGTTTATTCTTTGTTCTCCCAATATAAACTTTGTCACAGTTCACCTGGTCATTTTCTCCACATGGTATCCTGTATACTACATTAGATATTTCCAGTTTTCCTATTTTATCCTTCATATTGCTAAATAATTTATTTAATGTGTTATATGTTTTGTGTGCAATTTTATATCTATCAGTGTCATATATTTTAGACTTTCTTAATCTTTCTGATATTCCAGGAACATAAGTTAATGATTTCTAAATTCTTGGTTCCACCATAGTATTTCCTAAATTATGCCTATGATTATCATATTGTCTAATTAATCGGTTAGTTAATTCTACTGGAAAATCATTGTCTTTAAATATATCTCTTATTGTGTCCTTATTCTTCAACTGAAATTTTTTATCACTTATAGTCAATATTCTGTCTATCATATTTTTCGCCGTGTTTATTATCATTTTTCTCGGATGTTTGGAATAAAAATTAATAAGTCTTCCAGATGTTGGTTTCTTATACCAATCAAATACTAACTTATTTCTCTTTCTTATTATCAATATATCTAAATATGGAAGTTTAGATTCTAACTCTCTTTCAATCGTAAATTTAAAATTCGGATGAAAACTATTCAATTCTGACAAAATATCATCCACTGCATCTTCTGATGTTATACAAAATAAATCATCTACATATTTTGTGATAATCTTCGGTTTAATACGCATATTACTAATACATGAATTTAGTAATACCTCCGAATAAAACTAAAAGTAATAATCAAATAATATAATAATTAAAGTTACTTGCGCTTTTCTATATTTTATAAGTAATTTATTAATTAAGCACTAGGTTTTTATATAAAAAATTCAGTTAATCTTTATTTTATATTTTTGTTCTCGATATTTCGCCAATTCAACCAATTCAGCAAAGAAATTTTATTTTACAAAATACTAACTTTACATAACATACCTAATGGTAGAAAGGCCATGTAATAAAATAAATAAAAAAATTGGCGTGGGAAATAGCCACCCACCCCAACGACAAATATTCGGTAGTGTAATTTAATATAAAATTTATTTTATACAACACACACACACACTCATGTTTGAATTTTCAATAGAATGCTTTATAAATATGTTTTATTTAAACATGCAACAAATATTTAAATAACGAAACTGAACTAAAATAAATTAACATTGAAAAGTTTAGCATTGACGTAGGTGAATTGATGTAATTATAAAATGTATACAAAAGTATAGAAATTAAATATGTTAATTATTAATGCACATGCTGTTATCACAAGCTTAAAAATTCCTAAGAAATATACTTTTTTTACATTTATTTATTTATTTTTGTTGCACTAAAGTGATTTCACTCTGTACATTTAGGGAAACCTTGTTGGTGTTTAGCCAGCGATATGAAAATAAAATATTATTTACTCAGTCTTCGTCAATATTTACATACATTCTGCACGTTAAACCATGGCAGCTCAATAAATGCAAAAAACTCTTTTGATCAATAAATGAAAATAAACAAAATAAAACATTAAATATTTTTTAAATACATTTAGATGATTAAAGGCACACGTAAATAAATAAATAAAAATGTAAATAAAGTTAGAGAACAAAAAATGGGCCTTGAAAACATATTCTACTTGACAGGTCCATCCTCATATTTACTGTGTGCCAAAATTTTCACTGCGATTATTACATGTAAAAATTAGAGGATTATTTCTGTAATAAGAAAATTTCCTGGCAATAAACAAGAGTACTGCATGTTGTCTTTCTGTGTACCTTCCCAAATAAAGTTTATATCGCACGGGCAAATTTGAGGATAGGAAGTTAATTGTCTGTTAAATGATTAAATGTCAAAAATTTAGCAATTCCCCTTTATCATTTATTTAGTAAAAAGTTTGAAAATTTTAAGCATGGAACCTTACACTTTTAGGCAAGGAATTTTATTTGTGAAAATTTATTATCAAAATGTTGAAAATTTCACTTGAACATTTGGTAAAATTCGAGCAGACTTTGCTCATAATAAGTCTCCTGCTGGGAGTGCTGTGCATAATTTTGATCACTAAACCAAAACAATGCACGTATAGTGGCCTGAAACATCAACAAGTCGACGTTCGCAGCAATTAGGTATCACCAGAGGCTCGTTGTATAACATTTTGCATAAAGACCTTCACGTTTATAAAGTTTAATTCGCTTAAGAATTACAGCCGAATGAACATGGCTTACATCGAACATTTTTTAATTAGCTGTTTGAAAAAGGTGAACGAAAGCAACGCATTTGTCAACAAAATCGTCTGTAGCGGTGACGCTCATTTTCTATTTTTACAAAATTTACAAACAGTTTTTTGAAAAACCATTACGTTCAAAGAATACGGTCATATTCCTTGGATGTTAATGTACGGTTTGTGATCAAGGGATAGAGATCGGCCCGTACTTTTCCAAAAATGAGCAAGGAAATGCCGTCACCTTGAATTTTATGCCCTACCTAACTATGATAACCAACTTTTTGTGGTCTCAGTTGGCTAATGTTGATATCAGTGGGCTTTGTATTCAGTAAGACTGTGCCACACGCCACACAGTCTCCCAAATAATTCAGTTATTCCATGAGAAATATTCCGGTCGCGTAATTTCTCGATTTGGCGATGTCAATTGGCTGCCATTCTTGTAATTTAACGCCGCTAGATTATTTTCTCTGGGGCCATTTGAATGACGGGCTTTGCAACTGACACTCTAAAACCTGAAATTCTGCTTTGCATTAACGAGATAAGCGAAACTTTCTTGTAAAGTGTGCTGGTTCAAAATATTGTAAAAAAAGCTGATGTCGGCGAACGTGCGACATCATATTTCGTTAAAAACTCCCATATTTCTTACTTTACAGTGGTATTAATAAAACTAAATACCAAAAAGTATATGTTTAAAGACAGTTTACTTTTTAACTTCAAATTTCTTCACCCTTTATTTTCCCACTTCCTAATAATAATTTGTAGAAATACAAAGGTTAACAATATTGTTATATCCAGAAAACGGATTTCGTGATAAGATTTACATCTGCACCTGGCCGTGGGCCTTAATCAGATGGTGGTTAAACCACTGTGAATGAAAAGGAGCGCCATTCACGCCCTAGGAAGCCTTAGACTAATTCTAGCAACAGGTCATTCCGAGTTGCAATTTCAGCGGTTCCAGAGTAGGGCTGCAAACCACTACTCCTTACTGAACAGCTAAGAGACTATCCAAACTGAAGATGGCAAACAGCCGAAACCGGTTTATTCACAAACTATCCAACTCCTGTCCAGAACACATGACTAGCATGCTCACTGGAGCTAGATCACTCACCAGTAGGTGTGATTAAAGGCAAGAGGATCCTGCCCACCATAAATCAATTCATGCTGGGGCCGCAAAACCACAACCACCACAATACTCCCGAAGGGCCAACCTCAATAATCAGTCAGAGAAACAGCTAAAAGTCTAAAGAGACAATTAGCGGAAACTCTAGGGCTTACTGATTCCCGTGGAAATAACGTGGAGCTTCCAGTTGTCCCCTGCTGACTTCAGGGTTCCCTTATACCCCCAGTAGCACAGGTCTAGATAGTCAAGTATTCTATAAAGACCGATAAATGTGCCCCCAGGGGGGATCCAGAAAACGGATTGTTTATTGCGCTTTATAGGCTGGGGGAATCATTGATTTATATTTCTTCAAAAATGATGCTGTTTTTGGTAACAATTAAGTTAACTGCTATAGAGCCATGATTGTTGCCTTTTTTGGTTTATCAATTGAAAAACCATAACCTGCAGAACCTGCAGTTTCAATAAGACAACGCAATGCGTTACATGCCTAGTGCCACGTTTGATTTATAAATGAAAACGCTTAGTAACCGCATTGCTTAACGTTTCCAATGCGTGAAATGGTCTTAAAGATAGTGCGATTGAATGCTGTTAGTCTATTTTCTAGGAGGATATGTGTAGTCGTGAGTCTACGCCAATAAGCCCGAAATTATTGACCACTTGAAGAACAAAATTCGCCGCGTTATTGCTAATTTACCGGCTAGAAATATTGGAAAATGTTGTGGATATTAAATATCTAGATTAGACTACGTTTAAGCCAGCTGTGGTGGTCATATGCCAGAAGATATTTTAAATAATAATCCGATATTATTTTTCGAATAAAGTCATGCCAGTTTTATAAAATTCATTTTGGTTTTATTGAATTTCAAAGTTATATTTCTCTAATATATAAGTTTATCACAAATTCAGCATTTTTGGATACTTGCAGTGATGAAAAAAACATTTTGTTTTAATAATGATTTTGATAAAATGTGTAGTTATTGAAAAACCAAGCTGTTTTTCCTTAAATTTTATATATTTTAAAATTTAATATCTCGACTAAATTTTCATAAAAAAGCATATTTTTTTCTAATATATAGTTAATCACAAATCTAGTTTATTTCTTTTAAATGCCTTTAATTTACGAAATGTTAATCACAAATAAAGTTTCTTTTTCACAATTTTTATACTTAGGTAGACAAAAGCTTACATTTTAACAAAAATATTGATTTTTTATCGTATATATGGTTGACCATATATTAAGATTTTATACTTCTATTTTATACTTCTTCTATGGCCAAAAAATGAATAAATTTTTAAAAATTAAATTTTCTTAGAAATGTTGGTTTTTTATGTAAAAAGAATTATTCACCATTCAATTTAATTTAATTCTCTAACAGTTCCTAATAAAAACGGAAAAAGCATTGATTAAAATTTTTACCAAGAGATCAAAACCGATTTATTTTAAAATATTTTAATTGATCACAAATTATATAAAAAAAAGCTTTAGAAATAGACAATAACTTGAATGTTTTGACATATGGTTAAAAAAACTCATTATAGAATAAAGTTTAACTAATAAGAGCACAGCAACCCGCTTACTTCCTATCAAATTCATACTACTTATAAGTCAACCCAACCGACTACTAGGCAACAATTTTCAAAATGTCCTGTCTTTGTTTATGCTGTATGCAGAACAACAATTTAAATATAAAATTACAATGAATATATTTTTTTTTCCAGAAGTTAAATAAGCATTTCTCCATTTCCTGTCATATTTTATTTATTGATTTTAATGAATAAATTATTTTTTACACATCAGTCATTTTGCATTATATTTACCCTGATACCATCCATCAACAAATCAATTATAATATATTCAGTTAATTGATATCGGTTTCGCTCAATGTGGTATTTGACATCCTATATAACTGTTTCAGTTGCGTATATAAATTCATGCATTATGTAATAGCGAGTATACTTACGAATATTTTTAATCCATTTCATCATTTTTCTTTTTAAGTTAAGAGTGTCGTGAAAAAGAAGATGGTGTAAAGTCATTTTACACTTAAGCAGGAAACAGTCATCTTTAAACAAGTTAAAAAGAAATACTTATGAACGGTGCTGCTGCTGCACACATACAAATATTTATTTCTTAAAAAAAATAAATAATTGAAATTTCTTTTTTTTTATGCCTTTGGTTAACACATTTACATTAATGATTTTTTAGATTTTTATAGACTCCATAGAAATTAATTTGAAAGACAGAATCTTACGTAGAAATTTAAACAATGAATTTTGCTTCCAGTTGCTCGAATCGGTACTGAATTAAAGCATACTTTTAGACATAAAGAAAGAAAATTATTATTATTTTTTATGACAAATCTACTTTTGGTTTCAATATTTTTAAAATATTGTAGGAAAAATGTAAAGTGAAATGATCTATTGTGTCTGTTAACAAATCAAAAATTTTATAAAAAAAATTCCTTTTTTCATTTTATTCAAAATCATTTAAAAATCGCTTAAAATTTTTTTTATTTTTTTTATATTTTAAATAAATATCTGTTATTCCTTTCAACGGTCTTTTTTAATTAACAATATATATTTTTTCCTCGATATTTCGCTTTCCTGTGGAAAGCTTCTTCAGGAAATTATTTTTTATATTTTACAAAAACAAAAAATTATAACAATTTGAAAAGAAAAAATTTTTTGAAAACATTTGACAAAACATATAAAATAATTTTCTTCATACATACAAACATACAAAATTTAAAATTTCAAATATTTAAACATACAAAAACAAGGAAACGGAAATAACAAATAAATAACAAATAACAAATTCTCTCTTATGAAATGATTATAACAAATTATGTGTCTTTTTATTTAAGTACCTATAATTCTGCGCTAAATTGTCTGTGTCTGTTTTGTAATTTATTCTCCTGACATTTGGTACATAGAAATTGTTCTAACATTTCTAACATATAACGTCTCTTGTAGTTTTTTTCTATATCTAATATCTGTTTCATCAAACTTGTGATAATGATTATATTTCTTACAATGTGAAGATAAGGATGTCTTCTGTGTTGAAATATTTCTACATTCTTGGTCACATCTATGACTAGCTAATCTTGTTTTAAATTTATTCTTTGTTGTCCCAATATAAACTTTGTCACAGTTTACCTGGTCATTTCCTCCACATGGTGTCCTGTATACTACTACTACTAATGTGTTATATGTTTTGTGTGCAAATATATATGTATCTGTGTCATATATTTTAGACTTTCTCAATCTTTCTGATATACCAGGAACATAAGTTAATGATTTATAATTTCTTGGTTCTGCCGTAGTATTTCCTAAATTATGCCTATAACTACCAATTAATCGGTTAGCTAATTCTACTGGAAAATCATTTTTATGAAGTATGTCTCTTATTGTGTCCTTATTCTTCAAATGAAATTCTCTATCACTTATAGTCAATATTCTGTCTATCATATTTTTCGCTGTGTTTATTATCGTTTTTCTCGGATGTTGTGAATAAAAATTAATAACTCTTCCAGAAGATGTTGGTTTCTTATACCAATCAAATTCTAACTTATTTCTCTTTCTTATTATCAATATATCTAAATATGGAAGTCTAGATTCTAATTCTCTTTCAATCGTAAATTTAATATCCGGATGAAATCTATTTAATTCTGTCAAAATATTATCCACTGTATCTTCTGAAGTTATACAAAATAAATCATCTACATATTTTGTGATAATCTTCGGTTTAATATGCATTTTACTAATACATGAATTTAGTAATTCCTCCATCACAATATCAGCCAAAATTGGAGATGCTGGAGAGCCCATAGGGAGGCTCTCCTTCTGTTGATATATCCTATTATCAAATTGAAAATACCTGTTGTCTTCAATGCAAAACTTAAGAATACGTAAAAATAATTCCTTCTCAATATTAGTATTTGGCTCTATTATCTGCCATTTTTCCTCTATCATTCTCAAAGCTAAACCTACAGGAATACTTGGAAAAAGTGAAACTACATCAAATGAAAACAATCTATCATTATCTTGTATATTTATTCTCTTGGCTTTATCCTTAAATAAATCTGTTATTCTGTTATTTAAGATATAAAAAAGGTCGATTAAAAAAATAAAAAAATAATTGAAATTTCTTTTTTGTTATGCCTTTGGTTAACACATATTACATTTAAAATTTTTAGATTTCTATAGATTTCATGGAAATTGATTTCAAAGACAAAACCTTACGTATACGAATGTAAGGTAGTAATTTAAGCAAAGAGTTTTGCTTCCAGGTGCTCGTATCGGTAGAAAAAAAGTTGAGCCAGTGTAATTGTGTTAGCTTAAGTTTCATTTGTGTTAGCTTTGAGTCAATATGATGTTTCCATGTAAAATGAACCTAAAATAAATAAAAAGTCGAAATAAATTAAAATGTTCAGCACATTGTTTTTTACCATCTTCTTGTTTACTTTAAATTTTAAGTCACGACAAATCTGTAAAAAGAATTTTATAAAACATGTATTTATAAAGAACTATATACTATACCTTTTGCCATCCATCACTCGTTCTGTTTGGTGGGCTAAGGGCATTTAGAGCAGTCGCAATACTTTCCCATTGTTAGTTAAAATTACTAGGAACACTGCCTCTTCGAAATCCCCTGGCAAGTGATGGATTTTTACCCAATCCTGCCACTAATTTTTCAAATTGATTGGCGTTGGTAGTTTTAATTTTTTTAATTTTCTATTTTATTTGTAATTTGTATATTTTATTTTGTATTTTTTAGTTTTTTTAATCTTTTAAAATTTTTGTTTATAACAGCACGACACCAAAATCACAGACGACAATATCAAAGGCAATTTAAAGGCAACATCAACATCAAATTATCTTACAAAATACCAAACATGTATTGCCAGTCATCGATAAATGGCAATATTGACAACAAGAATACGGATTTACAACAAATTATAAAAAACGATGTCGTCTTGTATTGCCGTCGCCAAACAGAATAAGGGTGAATATTTTTAAAAATTTTACAGTTTAACAGGAAATGTTTAGTAATTTATAAATTCTTTTATATAGCGATTATATAAAGAAAATATCATAAATTGTCGGTAGAATTTAACTTAAACAAAATTGTTTATAATTTAGTGTCTGATACAACAGATGTTGTCGTGATATTTGAAAGGTGTTGGTATTTACCAACAAACAACAAAAAATACATATATTTGTTATGCTGGAAAAGTGGAAGTAAATGTGGAAATGGTCAATCAATCTTTTACATGTATATTTTCTGAACTTAAGACGTTATTCGTACTAAGTTTGAGTGGAATCTATAACAAAATACTAAAACATGTGAAATTCTATAGAAATACACAATTTTAGTTTATATTTTTTACGTTTTCAAAAATTTTCTTTCGGTCAATCGGTTCTAAGCGCTTAGCAATGGACACTATTTCATTTTTTTTTATATGGAAGAAAATTTTCCATAAAAAGATCACAATCATCATAAATTTTATTTTATTAACAAAAACAATGAAATAATGAATATGAAATGAGTTTTACATAAAAATAATTCATTTGAATTGGAAATTGATGTCAATATTTTTTTTTATTGACTACAAATTATGTTTATTTTCCAAAAGTGAGTTATTTTGTGTTTTTACTTCCCTTCGATGCTTGCAATGGAAATGTTATTCAACACGTATTTATAAAAACAACGTACACAAATTGTCAATATTTGTTTAAGCAGTTTAAGTTTGTCAGTCCTTTTTTGTTTTCTTTTATATGACACTCTTATGAAGAATGGCTCTCACGTATCGAAGGTTTGAATACAGCTTTTTCTTATTATTTTATTTTATTTTTTCCATTTCTGTAAAAGAAGCCAGAAATATATATATGTGTGTGTGTGAATTTTTGTAAGAACTTTAGCTTAGGTCTTGTCGCGATACATTGTTGTAGATATGTTAGCCCTTTTCAAGCTTGATAATGGGGTCATGAATTTATGTTGGTACATGTCTTCTTGATTTATTTTTTTTGTTTTATTCTCACTTTTCTATATCTTCCTTGAGTGCCTTACAACACATTAGCAGGAGTTTTAATACTTCCACTTCCTGTTAGATGAAAGCGTTTGCCATTTTTACTGTCTGTGCTAAAACTCAATGCCAATAGTATGCAGACTTTTAGAGCCGGAGTATGCTAATTAAGCAGTCGCAACCTGCAGTTCTTTTGTTTCGTTTGGTGTCACGCTCTGCTTAAGATAAAGAGAACACATGTGTTCCTAAGATAATCAAAGAAAATACGCAAAAGCGAGAGTTAGAGAATAACGAAGCTAAAAACTATAAATAAAAAATATGCTTCAGCATATAAATCGAAATGAATAAAGCCTTTCGATTATTTTAAAGGGTGTTTTTCTTTACAGAACTTTGTCATGAGAAAAAACAAAAATGATTTTTTTAAAGCGACATGAAATTGCTGGCATATGAAAGCATTGGCTGGCTCGGTTGTAGGCTGTTCTGAATATCCAATTTTCTAGGACATTTTTAAACATTTGTGGCCTTATATTGGTGATAACACAGCGAGTGAAACGATAGTTTCGGGCTTATCGCTGACATCACATATCATCACACAAAATAGTCTAGAAGGCCAATTAATTCATGGGCTCAAAATGTGAAACTATGTGCTTAACAAACGTTTTCTGTAATAAAACAATTGTGGCATTAGCTGTGCGACATATGACGCCGTTTTGTTGAAACTACAGCTGCTGCACAACATGATTGTTCAATTGCCGAACAAAAAAGTTATTAATTATGGCTCTATAGCGATCTCCATAAGCTGTAACATTCCGAGCAGTATCGTTTTGAAAGAATTTTTCCATCAGCCCATAAAGCACACAAACCAATCAGTTTTTGTGGATGTAACAGTGTCTCAACATACACTTAAGAATTATCATCACTCCAAATAAACAAGATTCGCTTATAAAAACATGAATCAACAGCAATTTGTTGAAAATTAGGTTGACCGTAAAATGTACGTAATACGCGATATATATCTTAAACCGAAGCATGAATTTCAATACAATTCGGAGGCGCTGTTTAGCCTTAAATCTATTCATGTTGAAATGCCAAACAAAACTAAACATAAATCATCTGACAGCTAACTAAGTAGCCATCAGTTAAGTGGCAACTTAAAGATCTATACCTCTATAAAAACACCCTTTATATAAATGTCTTAAATGTCTTAAAAAATGTCTTAAATAAATGTCTTAAATAAAAAAAAACATTTTAATAAAAATTTGTGTTTCTAAAATATCAGTTCTGTGTACCTAAACACAATGAGTTGGTGAATGAGTTGTTTACCTTTTTGCCTCGGTTTTCTAAAACGGTGTAAGAGATACTTCACTACATCCAATATTCGTACCATTTATACCACCTATATCCGTTCAAAGATGGAATACAATTCTCATGTATGTCCCGGCGTCCCAAAGTCTATTTTAAAGTTGCTTGACCGTGTACAGGAAAGGGCCAAGAGGCTCATTTGGGGACGTAAGGGTATCGAACTCTATTAATTTCCTTTCCTTCCTCCAGAGCTCTTTCCTGTCACTTTCAATGTGGGGAAAATTCAAATCGAATAAATACTACTTCCTCTTTCCTCCTCCCCATAACCTAATTTCTTACTTCTGGTACAATGCATTGCCTGAATAGGGGTTAACCCTGAGTACTGGTCCGAGCGAAAAAGAAAAATAATTAATATTTAATTTCTCTTTATAAGTTAAGACTTAAAAAGACTTTGATTGTTTTGAGTACGAGTTTTAACGATGGTGGTTTCTAAACAAGATAATTCAATTACTAAAACCACAGCTTAAGTCCGTTTGAAGTAAAAAAAATAAGTCCCTGTCTATAATTATTGTTGTCACTTCGCTAATAAAATTGTTTACGAAATTGTTACAATCTTTGAAAATATTTGAAATTATAAAATTTATACATTTTCAAATTTACTTGCGAGTATTAATATGATTGAAATTAGAAAGAAAAAGAAAATTCTGGGGAGGGGGGTTAAACTCATCAACTTTGGGTAAAAAATTAAATAGACACCAAAGAAAATATTTGTTAATGAAATTAAACCGAAAGAAAGAAAGAAAAAGGTTCCACAAAACAGAAAATGTAAACAAAAACAAATATTTTCTCAAAAGTCAAACTGGTTAAAAGGGCAGGTCGTCTATTTGATGCAGCACTCGAGTTTATTAAAAAGTCATTCTGCTACACATTAAGAGTAATTGAAATTAAAGAAAATATTTTAAATATTAATTAATGTTCATTGAAAAATAAGTAACCGGAATTCAGCATTTAATAAATTGTTAAATACCAAATAAAGAAAAAGGGTTTTGGGTAACAATTTTTTGTTTGAACTGAAAACAAACGTTGTTTAGAACAATTAAAATTTGTAAAACCAGCTGTATCGAATATAAGGCACGTTCAAAGAAGAAGCATATTTGTGGAAATTTTAATAAAAATTTTCTATTCCTTACAGAGTTATTTTTTAAAAAGGTTTAATTGTTTGAAGGAACTATTCTGTCACAAGTTTGAATTTTTAATTGAATCTTTTTAAAAAAGTTTTTTTAAGTTAAATTTGTGTAATTTTCTCGATTGTTATATCTTTATTCATCATTCGTTGTACCAATCCATGCTGCTAATAAAATTTAGTAAGTTTTTGTAAAAATAATTAAAAATAATAGAAGAAAGTGTCCTTTTTAATTAAATTATTTAAAAAAAAAAACTCTTGTGAGAAAAAAGCCATTTTTAATAAAAGAAATAATAATTTATTTTTGGAAAATATAATTTGTGAAAATATTATTCTGTTGTAAAAAATTTATTTTGCGATAAATAAATTTTTTTGTAGGTGACTTAATGTAAAAAAGTGTCTTTTTGGGAGAAGAAATTGAAAAATTAAAAATAAAAATTATTTAAAAGTTTACAAGTTTCATGCTTAAAGTGAAATTTTATAGAAACGAAAAGGTTTGTGAAGATCTTTACGTTTTTATGAAAACAGTCATAGTTTTATTGAAGCATTTTGTCATTAATTTTTATTTGTGATATAAAATTATTTATTAAAAATTAATTTTGCAAAACATTAGTTTTCGTGAGATTTCGTGACTAAGTGACTTTTTGGAAAACACTAAATTTTAGTGAATAAGTAATTATGGTAAAAATTTCTGGTTACAAAGCTATATTCTTGAGTAACTTCTTCTCAAAATAATTAAAAAGTGACATTTTGTTACAATTAGTGAGTTTTTATGAGAAAATGAAATATTAGCTCTTAGTGAAAAAGTGACTTTTAGTAAAAAATTTAGTTGTTAGTTTAGTCAAGTTTGGTAAAAAAAATAATTTATATTAGAAAAGTGACTTTCTCGTGATTATCTGACATTTTGTAAAAAACTAATTAAGTGAGAAAGTGACTATGTTAGAAAAGTGATATTTTTTCTCCAAATAATTAATAAGTGACAGTTTGTTTAATTAGTGAGATTTTAGGAAAAACAAAGTAACTGTTAGTGAAAAACTAACCAAGGTAACAAGAGGACATTTCTCGTTATAAACCTACTTTTTTGAGTGACTTGTTCTCAAAATAATTAAAACGTGACATTTTGTTCAAATTAGAGAGTTTTTAAGAATGAATGAAATATTGGTGAAAAATTGACTTTTAGTAAAAAAATTAGTGGTGACGAAGAAGTTAAATTTTGGTAAAAAAAATTAGTTTTTTAGGAAAATTACTTTCTCGTGATTAATTGGCATTTTGTAAAAAACTAATTTAGTGAAAAAGTGACCATGCTAGAAAAGGAATATTTTTGATTGTAAAAATAATTTTGAATAATTGAAATGTGACATTTTGTTAAATTTAGTCTTCGAATGAAATAAATGAAATATGACTTGTAGCAAAGACGAATTTCGGCGCTGCATTGACGAGATAAGCGAAGCTTTGTTACAAAATGTCTGCCGATGTGCTAGAGATGAACATTTAACCGACGTCATATTCCGTTTCTATTTCGCATATTGTTATTTGATATTGCTATCAATTAGTTTTGTCAAAAAAAGTGGGTGCTTTAAGCGTGTTTCCTTCCTAATTTCAAATTTGCCCGCCCGTTAGATGTGTAGTGTGGTTAGAAGTTTTTATATCCACTGATTTTAAAGGGTCCGCCAAATAACTTTTTTTTGTTGTTAATGCTACAAACAAAACTACTGAATATTTTCTCAAATTTTTATTATTTTTTTTTCGTTTCGGACCAGCACTCAGGAAATCAGGTTATGGGGGGCAGCAAAGTGGGAGTAATATTTGGGGACATTCAATTGAATTTTCCTAAATTGAAAGTGACAGGAAAGACCTCTGAAGGGAGTTTATTTCACATACGGAATGTTTACCTAAAAAACGAATTTTTCCTGTAAAAAAATCATTTAGTAGAAAATTGAGTTTCTGTAGCAATTGTGAGAAGTAATTATAAAGGGTCTGCCAAATATCTATTTTTTTGTTTTAAATGCTATAAACAAAACTACTGAATATTTTCTTAAATTTCTTTTTTTATTTGAAAGTACAATCCTTCCGGTTAATAATGGAAAATAATTTCATTCAAATGGCTGCCTCGGCTGGCCATGCAGTAGCCTACACGATAGGTCTAATTTTTAAGCACATTATTGATTGTGTACAGCTGTATTTCACCAATAGCTTCACGAATATTGTCCTTTAAAGCGTCAATTGTCTCCGACTTGTCGGCGTAACATTTATCTTTGACGGCACCCCACAAACAATAGTCCAACAGTGTCAAATCGCAGCTCCGAGGTGGCCAAACGACATCAGCTCTGCGGCTGATAATGCGATCTTCAACACTAGGGCGCAATACATCGAGTGTAGCTTCGGCTGTGTGGCACGTAGCGCCGCCCTGTTGAAACCAAATGTTGCCCATATCCTCCTCTTCAATTTTTATGAACAAAAATTCGTTCAACGTAGCCCGATAACGGTCGCTATTGACTGTAACGGCCACTCCTTGCTTATTTTCGAAGAAAAATGGCCCAAGTATGCCTCTGGACCAAAATCCGCACCAAACAGTGACTCGTTTTGGGTGCGTCGGCTTTTCAATGTATGCGTGCGGGTTTGCAAGATCTTTATGCAAATTAAGGATGTCTCTGAAATGTGCAATGATGTCTCTGAAATGTTCAATTGTTGAGAACGACGGTGAATTGATGGTGATGGCGCTTCACGCACACTTTCTGCCACAGCAGCAATATTCTCGGGTGTACGCACTGTTTTTGACTTTTCACGCTTTGGTTTATCGATGAGGATGCCAGTTTCCTTCAAAGTAATGTCGCAATATTTCCCAGCGTTGCTCAAGCGTATACACACCCATATTCGTTCAGCGGAAGGATAAAACTAATTATCTGTCAAATCAAACATGAGCTAAGTGTTACCATTCACGAAATAAGTACTGGTTGAAAAAAAAAAACGTTAGATGGCGGACCCTTTGTATTTTAGAGAAAATTTAAATTTTAGTACAAAAGCATTTCGCTGGGAAAAAAATAAATTTTTGTAGCAAAGAGGGTTTAACTTTTGGTTAAAAAGGCACTTTCGAGATAACCTGATATTCGTGATATTTATGGAAAATATGTCATCGTATATCTGTACATTGAAAATACTGTTTAAAAGAATATTAATAGTTACTTGAATAGACAGATAAAAATAGATAAAAATATGAAATATCATGCCCGGTAGAGTTGTGATTTATTTCCAAGCCCTAATAAGAGTAGAAAAATCTAGCAGTTTTTTCTACTCTTAAAAAACTGCTTAAAAAATCTAGCAGTTTTTTCTACTCTTATTAAAGTTAAATTACTTCAATAAATAAATAAAACTTGTATTGATTGTGTGCGTGTGGATATATAAAGCTCTGCCAATACTGCTGAAGACATTAAAAGCGCAGCCACAATATTTGATTTTATAGCGAAGCAACAAATGCTTTATCGATGTTCAATTTTAATTCATTAAAGCTTTCGAAACCTAAATATAACACAATTTTGAAAATTACCAGCGTGTTTAGTGTAAGGACTCAAGAATGAGAATTTAACAATTGATAACAATTCTTTTTAAAAATATCACGTAGAAAAAAAAAAATTCTTTTAAAATTATCTGTGCTCCCAAAAAGTTAATTTGACCGATAGAATTACTTTCGCGTTCACTGCTTTTTTATTTACAAAGTTTTATATATAAACAAAAAACGAAAATGATAAAATGATAAAATTAAAGTAACAGAACATTAAGTTCCCCCTAATAAATGACGTTTATAGAAGCTGTCCAACAATTAATACAACCAGCCATAAATCGTTGATAAAGTGAGTTTGGTCACGACATTGATTACTTTTTTTATCAAAAGCATTTATGCTGATTATACATACACAAATGCCCACATACACATACATACACACTCTCGAGAGTCCTAAAAGCAAAAAAGTACTTTTTGTTAAATACAAATAGCAAACGAAGCGCAAAATAGCAGCTCAACCGCTAAACCACAAACACGTAAATAATTGAAATTCCTTACGTCGGCATAGAATAAGAAAAAAACTAATTTTACCGATGCAAACACATACGCCCACACAAATACTTGGCAGCCATTTTATTTTGAACGGTTTCAAATTCCCTCGACAAGAGATAATTAAATGCAACAAAATGTTTATTTTCCTTTAAATGCATGTCCGAAAATGATGAGGACATTTTACGAGTGATATCAGCTGTTTAATACATAATGTTATATTGTTATTATTGTACAGCGATGTTTTAAAGAAATTAAAGTCTGCTATCGTAAACGCTTTAGATTGTGCAACAAATTTTGTAGAATTTTTTTGTCATAATTTTTCTATAACAAAAATTCGTCATAAAACTTCTATTAAAAAATTTAATCAGTCATTTGTTATTCTATAAAAAATTTATTCAATCTTAAATAATTTTACAATAGAAAAAATTTATTTAGCCATAATTTTATATATAAAAAAAATTCTATGCTATAATTTTTGTATAGAAAAACTTTCCAATTTTCATCAGCCATAATTTTTCGATAGGAAATTTTCATCAGCCATATTTTTTTTTTATGGGAAAATTGCAACAGCCATATTTTTTCTATAGAAAAATTTCATCAGTTATTATTTTACTATAGACACAATTCTGTGCTATAATTTTTTATAGATTTTTTAAAATTATATCAGCCTTTCATACAGAAAAATTTATGTAGTCATATTTGTTTCAAAAGAAAAATTCATATTTGTTTCAATAGAAAAATTCATAATTGTTTCAATAGAAAAATTCATAATTGTTTCTATAGAAAAAATTCATAACTGTTTCTATAGAAAAATTCATAATTGTTTCTATAGAAAAATTCATAATGGTTTCTATAGAAAAATGCATAATTGTTTCTATAAAAAAAATTCATAATTGTTTCTATGGAAAATTCATAATTGTTTCTATAGAAAAATTCATAATTGTTTCTATAGAAAAATTCATAATTGTTTCTATAGAAAAAATCATAATTCTTTCTATAGAAAAATTCATAATTGTTTCTAAAGAAAAATTCATAATTTTTTATATTGAAAAATTCATAATTGTTTCTATAGAAAAATTCATAATTGTTTCTATAAAAAATTCATAATTGTTTCTATAGAAAAAATCATAATTCTTTCTATAGAAAAATTCATAATTCTTTCTATAGAAAAATTCATAATTGTTTCTATAGAAAAATTCATAATTGTTTCTATAGAAAAATTCATAATTGTTTCTATAGAAAAATTCATAATTGTTTCTATTGAAAAATTCGTAATTGTTTCTATAGAAAAACTCATAGTTGTTTTCATAGAAGAATTTATAATTGTTTCTATAAAAAAATTTTAGCAATCATAATTTTTCCATAAAAAATTAAATTTTTCTATAGAAATTGTAATGTAATTTTGTATATAGAATCAAACAAAATTTTCTATAGAAAATTTCAGTAGTAAATTCTGTAGAAATATTTCATTAGTCATAATTTTGTTACAGAAAAAGTTCCTCATAGTTTTCATTCAACATAATTTTTTTATAGAAATTTTGTCAATCATAAGTTTCTTTCATAAAAAATTTCAAGAATGACCAATACATTTGGAAAATAGGAAGCCACCGCATTCGTTGCTTTGATGAGAGATTCCACTTAAGATTAGAGTATATTTGAAAGGATTCTGTGAGTCCTCCAGTGATTGTGCATAAGCCACAGGTTTATAAATTTAAAACGAGGCCATTTGCCAATATAAACCCATGAAAAGCTGCGTGTATGATTGATATTTCAGTTCTGTCGCTTCGATTTCGGCTTCTGTAAATTTTAATGTAGACTATTAAATAAACCACGTAAAAGAGGTGCATTGTTTATATCTTTGCCGCTAAAGTTTGGTAATTGTGTTCATTTTACGATTCTCTTTTTAACCAGCTTTTTGAGTTAGTTTTGGTAAACTAAGAGTAGAATAGCTGTTTTAACTCACTCTAACAAAATGCATCCTCACCAACTTTAGAAGCATTCGTATTATCCTGAAATCATTAGCAAAAATGAACTAAATGAGAATTATAATATATAATACAGTTTCTATAATTTTTATGAATTATTAAAATGTACATGTACCTATCGAAGAACCCTCTTTTAAGGAAAAAAAAATGAGACAAAATTAAATATCCTTTATACGTGCAACGAAAAATTTATAATTTATGAGAAAAACGGGAGGTAGAGGGAGAGAGAAAAATTAACGTTATTTATGGGAAATTGTTGTGGATTAGGTTATTCGATATGGAATTTAATTATATTTGAAAATACTTTTTTCTACAATTTTTAAAAAATGTTTTTTTTATGGATGACCTCTTTGTAAGGCATTTATTATTTAAAGGCGTTTTTAATGGCTGTTGCGTGCAGCAGTAAATTGTGTTTTAATTTGAAATTTAAGATAAAAAAGGTTGGATTTTCTTCTATGTTTCGATTTTTTTATTAAGTAAAAAAAAAAACTCAACGCTATAACTTTTTAAATAGCTGGTCGATTTTCTCTTTTCAATAAGATAAGATAACATAAGACATAATGAATTAAATGTATTTGCAAACAAAAAGAAAGTATAACAATTAATTAGTCAGAAACTAAAGTTCTTGTTATACAAAATAGGAAAAGTTATTCTACTTACGGCAGTACTTTTGGAAAGCCGGCAGAAACCTTAAAACGCTTTATCTTATTATTCTTACTAGTGCCTCATTTCTGTAAATAAAGTGAAAATTTTCACACTTTACAGTAATTCGGTTTTGCTTAAAGTGCTTTACAGTTTATCATGAACTTCAATAACAAAAATTAATAAAAACGAGACACAGATGGTGCAAACTATCGGGTGTTTTTTTTTATAGAGGTATAGAACTTTATATTGGAAATAATTTTTTTAATGGGGGCCATTTTGTTTAGTTTGGTTTAACATTTCCAATGAATAGACTGGCATCTAAACAACGGTTCCCGATTTATCCACATTGAGCCTAAAATAATATGCCGTTAATCCCGATTTTCATAAGTGATGATTTTTTTTAGCGATGAAAATCATTTTGGGTTCAATGGATGTAATAAAAAAAAACTGCCATACTGTTACATCTACAAAAACTGACTGGTGTACTTTATAGGCTGGTCCGTGATTCCTTAAAAAAGAGTCTGGTCAGTTAATGATGACCGCTGTAGCCATTAATTTATTTAATGTGTTATATGTTTTGTGTGCAATTTTATATCTATCAGTGTCATATATTTTAGACTTTCTTAATCTTTCAGATATTCCAGGAACATAAGTTAATGATTTATAAATTCTTGGTTCTGCCATAGTATTTCCTAAGTTATGCCTATGATTATCATATTGTCTAATTAATCGGTTAATTAATTCTACTGGAAATCACTTTCATGAAGTATATCTCTTATTGTGTCCTTATTCTTCAACTGAAATTCTCTAACACTTATAGTCAATATTCTGTCTATCATATTTTTCGCCGTGTTTATTATCATTTTTTTCGGATGTTTAGAATAAAAATTAATAAGTCTTCCAGAAGAAGAAAATAAATGTAATAATCAAATAAAAATATAATAAAAAAAATCAAAATTTAAAAAAAGAACAATTATAAATCTTACCAAAAGATGAATTTCCAAAGCTAATTAATTAATCATGCGCAGAATATTATGGCAATGTTTTCTTCCTCATATTTATGTAAACAGGCCTTTTCAGTAATGAAATGCAGAAAAAATTCAATAAGAAACCGATTGTCAGACGAGAGTCTATTTAATTTATTAAAAGTCGCATCCTCCCAGCTGGAACCAGATTTTGCGGAAATTATGTCAAGTCAGAAACAGATCCATGCTTCCCTTACATCTGGAAAATCTTAAAATCATAATAATCCGTATCTTATAAAATTTTTATGTTGTTTTAAAATATTACGTAATATAACTAATAAATATTTTTTTATTTTTTTAATCGACCTTTTTATATTTTAAATAAATATCTGTTATTCTTTTCAACGGTCTTTTTTAATTAACAATATATATTTCGCGAAATATCGAAAAAATATATATTGTTTATTAAAAAAGACCGTTGAAAAGAATAACAGATATTTATTTATAACTAATAAATATATAGCTTAAACCCAACTTTTAATTGAACAGCAACCCCATAATTTTTTAATGTTTTTTTTTTTTTTTTTAATTTAATAGCCCGCCGCAAGATTTTTTTTAATTTATTGGCCCGCCACCCAAAAAGTTCGCCCATCACTGACCTAGTGCTTAATAATATACTACCAAACAATTTTTATAGTTATAATACTTACATGTTTTTAAAATCATTTTTCAAACAAAGCTTGATTGATGTGTAGAAGGCAACGCTTGGTGGCCGCATAGATTCACGTTTCGGATATCTGATGTGGGTTTTAGCATAATGCGATTTAACCACTAGGCTATTTTCCGTGGGTATATGTGAAATCTCTAGTCTCGAAATGATAGACCAATTGGCGATTGGACAACATTCGCCGCGTTATTAACGATATACGCCCATAAATGTTGAAATAAGCCATTGAAAATTCCACCAGTGCCAGAATGTTAATTTAAAAATGTAATCTTTGGTATATTCCATTTCAAAGTTCTATACCTATATGAAAAATACCTTCTAAATCTAAAAATGTTGGTCTCTTTATAATTGGGTAGATATTTTGTTATTTTTTTGGAAAAAATTTATTTTAAGGCGTAAAGATCTGAGATAGCACACAAATTTTAATACTATCTGATTATTACTTTCATTACAAATTGAAAGTATTTGTCTGCTACAGTTTTAAATGTAAGAAATCCGTTTTAAAATCAGTTCTATTATTGGAATAACTTTTTAGTTTTACTTTGTGCACATGCGGCTTTAAGATGTTTCAGGTGTCTGTTTATAAAAAGGTGTAGAATATATTCGTTAAAATTACATTAAATGACCCCTAAGACTTCAGACATGATTTTTGTCCATGAAGTCATGTAAATTGTATAGCGACAATTCGGCTGACTTTCGACGTCCAGCACGGTTATAAATCTTGGCCAATTTTATTGCAATTTTATCTTCTTCTGTTACGAAAATTTGTCCTGGATCAGATATCCTTAGTGCTTAAATTGATAACTCACAAAAGTACAGATAAAATAAATATTTTGGGGCAAATAAAATTTTATAAAAAAAGTCTCTTTTTTCTAAAGAATTTTTAAGTTGGGAAAGTTCCATTATTCTTGTTATAAAAATTTTGTCATAACGAATTATTTAAATGCAGCTACTTTCTGTTAATGATTGCAGTCTAAGAATATTTTTTTTTCACAAAAATTATAAAAATATTTATTTTTAAATTCATTAAAATATCAGATAGTCCCTAATAATAAAAAAATAATCATAAAAAAATATTAAAAATATTAAATATTAAATTTTTCCTTTTTATTTGTTCTTTTCTTTACAGGTAACTAACCTCATTAAATTAAATTTATGCTCTAACGTCTAACTGTCAAGTGTTTGTTATGTAAGTCTATTTTTTAAGTTTTCTAAGAATGACCCTTGTTATCTTCTCTTAAAGTTTTTGTTACTTTCTATATTTCTTTCTTTATATAATTCTTTGTATTTTTTTCTTTTAATTCATTACAACATTTTGATGATGATGATGATAATGTAACAGTGAGGGCAGGTAGAAATTTCAATGTTCACAAACTTTATTGTAAAAAGTAGCATGAGAAGTTGTTAAACACTAAAGACTATTTTTATAGCCCCATATTCTTAGAAAACAATTTTTTTAATATTTATTTTATTCTCATAAATTATAAGCAAAAAAAAAAAAAAAACAAAAAAAAAAATAATACTCCTGGAAAAGGAGAATTAAATATAATTTTAGCCTCTTGACGATTTATGTATTTTTATACTTTGGCTAAATTAAATAAGGCCACTTTGTATTTTTGAGCTTATTTTGTGAGTGTAAAATGCAGTTATTTCATCTATAACTGATATCTAAAGAAGCTCCGTTTTTGCGGGTCATGGAAGCTTGGCTTCTTTGTCTGTTGCAGCGTTTTAAAACTATTTATTTGACAAATGCTGCTTTTTGTACTAAACAGCTGTTTTGCTGTTTACTAAAATGCGGCATCGTGTTTTATCCACACTACAGAATTCTGTGACTCTAACTTAACAGTAATTACTCGATATTATATATCAACAACCCACGGGGACACATTGATTTGTTTTGACGGAATCTAACCATCATTACACGTGTCAACGGGGGTAAAAGGAAGCCCAGTCCCCTAAAAGGCCAGCAGGAACCAACTGGTCAATTTCACTATATATCCACGAGAATCAGAGTTCAGCTTTTAGCTGTTCTCTGATTGATTACTGAGGTTCTCCCTTTGGGAGTATCGTGGTGGTTGCGGTTTCGAGGCCCTCGTTTGAGCTGTGTGGGTCGGATCACTTATAATGAATGGTCCAGGTCCAGTGAGCATAATTGCGGTTGTGTTCCTAAATTTTGTTAAGCTTCGTTTATTCTGGTACAACTCTTCAGCAAGGAGTGAGTGACTGCGGCCTGCTCTCAGCTCTTGAAGTTGCAACTAGGAATGAATGGGAGATACACGTATCTGAAGGCTTCCTAGGGCGAGGATGACGTTACATTTCATCCACAGTGATATGATCCACCGTCAGGTTATGGCTTACACAGCTAGGTACTGACGCAAATCTCATCACGTATCACATATAAACGATGCATAGTTTATGAATTAAATGAGTTGCAAATAAATTACCCAAGTGTAAGTTGAAATAACACGCATAGACTTCTGTCCAATTTATGAGACCTCGCTTAATTTAAAATTTTATATTTTTGCTTTTTAGTGGCTGAAAATTTAAGACACTGGAGGGTGTTGACAGCTTAATACATAAGATGATGATAAGCATGCCAAAATAAAGTCTTGTATATGAGCACTCATTTTTTAAAATTTTATTTATTATCATTTTTATACTAAAGCCACACACGCTATGCAAATTGCAATAGTTTGCTTTATAACATTTTAAATAAAAATCATAATATGACACCCTTAATTTTTATTGCATTTTTTACACTTATACAATATTCGTCGAAATCATAGACTCTATGGCAATGCCCGTTTATTTTTCAATCTATTTTTATAGTACCTATTTGGTGGGAAGTAAATTGTCTGTTAAATGTCAAAAAATGAACTGTCATTTTTTGACATTTATTTAGTAAAAAATTGGACGATTCCATGAAATGAAATATTAAACTCTTGAGCAAAGAATTTGAATTGTAAAAAATTTAGTAACAAAATATTAAAAATTACACTGTATCACTCGAGCAACTTTTCCTCCTTTTCAAACCACTGATGGTAATTTTTGAGGCTCACAGTATTGTTGCTGGTAGTGGCCATAGTGGTTTTCCACACTTGCGTATCATAAAGGGCACTTTGGGCAATATTTTAGATATTTTAGATAAACATCCCGCTTATAAAGTTCAGCTCATTTAACCGACCATTATTTACGTTTGTGAGTTGGCGGTTTGAAAACTTGAACAAATACAACGAATTTTTTAGTAAAATCGTCATTAGTGGTGAGACTTATTTTTAATTAGGCAATTCTGTAAATAAACAAAGTTGTCACAAAATCCATAAACAGTTCTCGAAAAACCATTACATCAACAGAATAAGACCCTAGGATGCTGTTTGTAATCAGGCAGCATCTGAGCATAGAAACATCACCACCTCGAATTTGTGACCACAATTGGCTAATGTTGATATAACTAACCTTCGGTTTTAGCAAGATCCCACCGCAGCCACCCAAAAACAATTCAGTTATTGCATGAAAAATTTACCGGGTGTGTAATTTTTCGATTTGGCGATATAAGTTGCTCGCCTCGTTCTTTTGATATTACGGCGCTGGGGATTTTTGTATGGAGGTGAGGAAAAATATATATTTGTCAAAAAATGTGGTGATTTCATCACAAATTTAGTTTTATTTATATACTAATACACAAAAACAATCAAAATAAAGAAAGTTAGAGAAATGTCGATCGCTACCTGCAATGTAAAAAGCCATAACTAACAAAAAATTTAAATGATTTTTTTTTATTTTTAATTTATTATTTATTTTAAATCTATTTTAATTAATAATTAATTTAATTAATTATTCTAAAAAAGCCTTAACTTCGTCGCTTAAAACACTATGCTTTCTCCGGCTAAATGAAGGTGTCAAATGTGAAATCATCGGATCTGATGTTACCATCATTCGGTGCATAGTAACTTCGGTCGTGGCAATTCAACTTGAGGCATTTTCTGGAGTGTCTAAGGCGATATTTCTTATAGTCTTTGTTACGACTTTCCTAAGCCTCTTCGGATGGTAGATTTACAGGAAAAATACACTTTTCAATTATATCCTTGCCTTGAGTCAGAATTTTGTGAAGTGTAGGTGGGGGATATTGTACCACTCGTACAGTGCAACAAAGTCTTTTGCCGTCTCCAAACAAAAATCATCAAATTGTTTTACATCTACTACCTCGACGATTGTTATAGTTTCGAGAATTATTGAAAACCTCTTGATTATGTTTTCATCTAGACCCGTGATTTCTGAAATCAATGCAAGATTCGTAAAGAATCTTCATGACGTATTTCCTGAATTTGTCGCACCAGAGCCTTACTTAACAGGTTGATAACCTGTTTTTCTCTCTAAGTTTACGCTTTTTTAAACATTTTTGGGCTTCTTTTGAGTGGACTGTCCCACGTTTAAATTAAACCATAATCAAAAGACACTCCATCAGCTTAATACGCCCACGAAGTGGTGACATACCAAGTTGCTGTGCTTGTTCATTTGCGGGAATAGCTTGAACTATTTCGATTTTATTCATCTTGCATGTTGTGGCTCCACAAATGAGACAAGAAGATGCAGCTGGTGTTTCTGTTTCGGCAAGACAGCACCGTCAATCATTGTAAAATATAACACAGTGTTACAAAATTGAATGAAATAGAAAAACCTGGGACCGGATAATATTTTTCTTGTAGGGCTTGTCGAGTAAAACAACCCCTACGGATTTACGGGTAAAAAACCGGTTTTTGTACCTTTGCGCACTTATAAGCCTGGAGCTTTGTTGATAATGATCCAATTTCTTACTACAGTTAAAAAGAAGCAGCTAAGATCTTTCGAATGATGTATAAATTTATCTACGAAAACTTGAGAAATTTGTGTGTTATTGTCCAGCAAACACAATTTTTGTAGATTTTTCAAAAAGTTTTTAATTTTGATCACGTTTTTATACAATATTTTATTAAGAAATTATAATACTAATCAAGTTTTCATAGATAATTATATAATTATATAATTTAAGTGGTACAACTGATGTCGTATATAAACGAGAGTCAGAAATTTGTGCATATATCGGGCAAATTTTTTAAATTCATACTTTTACTTAATTGTTCATAAAAACGAAACGTTCATCGATTTTCATGAGATATGTCTCATTTTGTTATAGGTTATACGACTTTACGTGAAAGTAATAGGACTTGACACTTTTTTATGAATTAAAAAATCCAAAATCTCTTTACGCTAAAAATACTTTTTTTTCTTCATACATTTATTTATAACTTCGAAACTGTTGCTTGTGTAGCAAAACGTTATATAAACAGATGAAAGTACATATAATTCCTGATTTTTCTAATCAGGAATTATATGTAGTGGTTTTTGAGTTATGTTAAACAAAAGGGCCTCATCAGAATTGAGTTGCGAATCAATTAGCTGAAAAATGTTGTACTGTGTAATGCAACAAATTAATTGGTGGCACCTGGTGGCACTTGAAATTGATTAAAAATGTAAAGAGATATGAGGCAATATATTAGCGGTGATTTCTAACTGCAGGAAAGTAAAGCTAAAATTGCAGGTCCAAATGTTTAAGAAAAAAGGGATTTTTTTTATATGTTCATAAAAATAAGCAAACAAAAAAAAAACTTAAGTCTCTGCAGAGTTTATTTTTTCAATTTTATTATACTGAAATATCCTACTTTAAACAGAAAATAGAAAGAAAAACGTTAGCTCACATAATAAAATAATATTCGTTTTGAAATTCTTAGGTTTTAATTAAGTTGGTTCAGTAAAACATACAAGTACTGAGCTTGAGACGGCTATAAAAAAAACTAGCAGTCAGATCGGAGTAATTCTTTTTGATTTGAGTGTACCATTTAGTCTAAAATTTCAAAATGTCACTGCATAGTGCATGAATAGTATGTTGACAATTTGACTTTTTTCTGCGAAATCCCCAGTGTGCGGCGCAGGATTATTTTCTCTGGGGACATTTGAAAGACCAGGTTTATGTAAAAAACCCAGAAATAACTAATGCTATAAGGGATTATAATTGGCGCTGTACTGATGAGATAAGCTTTGTTCCAAATTTTGTGAAAAGAGCGAACATCCTTCGATGTCTATCAAGACATCCTAACCTTAAATTTTCTCACCTCATGTGTAGTCGCTGTAAATAAATAAATCTAGTCACTGAAGCAATACTTTTTATATTTTAGTTTAATTTTAAAATTTTTTGTGGAATTTTTATATACTTTTTTAAACGATTTTTTTATTTATCTTTAATAAATAACTTTTTTCTTTTTAACGATCTTTTTTATATATTTTTTCTTCTCGATATTTCGCTTTCCTTTGGAAAGCTTCTTCAGGAAAAAATTTTATATTTTTGAAAACAAAAAATTATTAATTAACTAATTTAATTTTTGTTTTCAAAAATATAAAATTTTTTCCTGAAGAAGCTTTCCAAAGGAAAGCGAAATATCGAGAAGAAAAAATATATAAAAAAGATCGTTAAAAAGAAAAAAGTTATTTATTAAAGATTTTTTGTGGAACAAAAAGATACTCCACTTAATGTGTGTGCCCTTGTTTTAGTTTTAAAACAAGTTAAAGCACGCGAAAATCGCATGGCTTTAATTAAAAATTTAATTTTTTGGGCGTGTTACTCTAGCCGATATAAATTTATTTACACTTAGTAAATATGGCATGTTAGAACAAAAATATTTTTATGAATTAAATGGCATTTTTGGAGTACCCTTTACAATTTCAAAATATCATCAGTAATCACAAATTTTCTTTACATAAAGTCTTTAGCCAAGACTATGGATACTTAAATTTTTTTTAAATTTAAAATTATTTTTGGGCTTAAAAATCCTTTACGATTACAACAATTGCGTCTACTGTAGGTTTGGATTGTTACTATTTATTTCTTGGCCTTTTAAACTTTACTAATTCATCAAAAATGATCCAAAAAATTATTTTTTCTTACATTTTAGATTCAGTTTGAAATTGAACTCATGGTCTTTCTTTCCAACAAAAAACGGTTTAGGTTGGTTGCAAGAGTTGTCAAAATGTTTTCGAATCTTAAAATCGCAAAAGTATTTTTCTAAAATAATTTAAAATTTGTGATATAAATAACCAATCTAATTGGCTTACCCTTTTAGCACACCTAGCTCCTTTAACCGTTAAACACATGGCTCGTGTAATTTACTCTATCATCTATGCACCACAGTTATTTTTAACAACATTATGCCCAGGAGGTTAGTGGTCCATCTATAAAGAGACACTAAAAAATTACTCTATCATTTTCAACTATCGTGTGTCATTTCTAAAACCATTCAGTCATCATTATACACAAAATGTCATTTGTTGCTTTTGTGTTAAATTATATTTATACGAGTATCACGGGCTTTTTAGATACGGCACTCTGGTATATTCTCATTAATTCATTGTCGTCACAATACGATAATCCCAATGACAACGATAATGTTTCGTTAGATGGTCATCAGATGTGGGCATAATTTATCTTAACGATAACATCACAACCAACTGTGGTATTTCAAATTGTCGTTACATATTTTTCATTAGAAAAATTCTTAATGTGTTTGTCCTGAAAGAATATTATTTTTATTTTATGTAATTGTGAGTGGATGTGTGTATGTATGTGTGTGTGGGTTTACGGAAACAGGAAACAATTGAAGCTGTTAGCTTTATGGATTTTCATAAGGAAATTTAGTTACTTTTGTTAACATTTAAATAATTACAAAATAAAAACAAAATATTTATGAAATGATACAGGATTTATTTTATTAAAGATTTACTATCCTGTTTACCAAATTGCTCCTCTTTACAGGGCTTTTACATATATTTGAACACAAAGGAGCATAAATAAATTAAGTTGCCAACAATATTCAGTTAAGAAGGAAGGTAACTGTGTTTTTCGATATGAAAGAAATTTCTTTCGAATGATTTTTTTTTTTCGAATCGAAATATAGAATAACACCCCCGGACTTTAAGTTGACTTCTGGTATTACAGACTCATGATTTCAGTATCGATTTTTTTCTGTATTTTAGAAAGTGAAATCAGGAGTGATTCTTTCGAATGATTTTCTTTCTGAATGGAAATGTAGAATTCTGAAATACAGAATGAAGTCCCCCCCGGAGGTACATTTATCGGTTTTTATAGAATTCTTGCCCATCTAGACCTGTGCTGCTGGGGGTATAAGGAAGACCAGTCCCCTGAAGGCAAGCAGGGAGTCAAGCGGAAGCTCCACGTTATTTCCACGGGAATCAGTAAGCCCCAAAGTTCCCCTAAGTGTCTCTTTAAACTTTTAGCTGTTCTCTGACTGATTATTGAGGTTGGCCCTTCGGGAGTATCGTGGTGGTTGTGCGGCCCCAGCATTAACTGATTTAAGTGGGCCAGGATCATCCCGCCTTTAATAACACCAACGGGTGAATGATCCGGATTCAGTGAGCATGCTAGTCATGTGTTTTGGACTAGGAGTTGGATAGTCTTCAGTTGTTCAGCAAGAAGTAGTGGTTTGAAACCCTGCTTTGGAACCGCTGAAATTGCAACTAGGAAAGACCTGTTGCTAGAATTAGTCCTCGGCTTCCTACCTTGGACCAGGAGTTGGATAGTGTCCAGCTCTTCAGCAAGGAATAGTGGTTTGAAACCCTGCTTTGGAATCGCTGAAATTGCAACTTGGAAAGACATGTTGCTAGAATTAGTCCTCGGTTTCCTACCTTGGACCAGGAGTTGGATAGTCTCCAGCTCTTCAGCAAGAAGAAGTGGTTTGAAACCCTGCTTTGGAATCGCTGAAATTGCAACTAGGAAAGACCTGTTGCTAGAATTAGTCTTCGGCTTCCTAGGGCGTGAATGACGTTGCTTTTTATTCCCAATGGCTTGACCACCATCTAATTAAGGCCTACTGGCCGTAGGTGTAGATGTAAATTTTATCACGAAATACAGAATGAAGCCTGAAGATGTCCTGGCATGTTAATTTATATTTCGATTCGGAAAAAAAATAATTCGAAGGAAATTTCTTTCGAATCGAAATACAAAGAGCAGAAAGAAAGAAAGAAAATTTCCAGGAAATTTCCAAACGATTTTCATTGCGAATCGTTGCTAGGACTTCTGGCTCATGAATTCTATATCGGCTATAATTAGAATGAGAAATTTTATTGGCAACGATCATCGGTAATATACAGCTGGACGAAAGTGTAATGACAAAATTATAGAAATTTTTACTCCGTATTAAATACGCATCGTTCATCCGATTTTGAAGTCAGTCATCATAATGGCAGGCAACTCGTTGCACTGCAGAAAATTTTAAACGCTTCTAATCTCTACGAATTCAATTGCATGTTATTACATGTACAAAAAAGGTATATATAGGGTCCGCCATATAACGCTTTTTTTCAACTAGAGCTTATTTCGTGAATGGTAACTCTTAGCTCATGTTTGATTTGACAGATAATTGTTTTTATCCTTCCGCTGAACGAATATGGTTGTGTATACGCTTGAACAATGCTTCGCTAAGTGGGCCTGCGATCGACTTACAGAAGATGCTCATTCAGATGAAGCTCATTGATCTTGGCGGGTATGTAAACAAGCAAAATTGTCACATTTGGCGTACAGAAAACCCGCACGCATACATTGAATAGCCGACGCACCCAAAACGAGTTACTGTTTGGTGCGGATTTTGGTTTTTTGTTTTTAGGAGTGGTCGTTATAGTTAATGGCGATCATTATCGGGCCATGTTGAACGAATTTTTCTTCACAAAAATTGAAGAGGAGGATATTGGCAACATTTGGTTGCAACAGGACGGCGCTACGTGGCACACAGCCGATGCTGCGTAGTTTTGTTTATAGCATTTAAAAAAAAAAAGTTATTTAGCGGACCCTATAGTATGGTGCCATTAATGATGCAGTTACAGAATAGCGCCCGATTGCTTTCAAAAAGCGAGAGGTTAATACAAGTGCCTTGACTTAAATGAACACTCGTACCTAGATAATAATAAAAGATGGAGGTATTGAAAGATTTACTGTACATAAAGTGCCAGATGGCTGGCATTCTGCCTACATGGATAGATACGACTTTAACAAGAGAACTACCTAAACGCGAACACTGACTCACTATTACGAATTGTATGTATCACGGCTTGACAATGACGTTTTCGCATCGAAAGCACTCGCCATTTACACCAAAAGAACAATAGCCAGAAAGGACGGAGGGAAATAAGAACAGTATTGAGAAAAAGATTTGACGTCTAAGTCATTTCATGGCTTGTGTTTGTAAATTAGTTGGTGCGATTGTAAAAATCGACAAACTTAAGTTACTTTTCTTAAAGGGGTACTCCAAGACCTTTGTAAAATTTTAAATAATAACGCAAATATTAATCAAATTCATACTGAATGAGATGCCAGTTGTATGAGGATTAGCTATTTCACAGAAATTTTTACTGATGTCCGAGGAGAACATTAAGCAAAAACGTGAATTTATATAATTTCTTAAAAGATGTAAGGATGAAAGTGAAGAAATTAAAATTTTAAGCAACCTTTTAAACGGTCTTTTAAATTATAACGATTTATTTCGATATTTCGCTTTCCTGTGGAAAGCTTCTTCAGAAAATTATTTTTTATATTTTTCAAAAACAAAAAATTAAAACAATTTTTTTTCAAAATAAATCGTTATAATTTAAAAGACCGTTAAAAGATTAAGATTAAGATTTAATAAAAATAAAAAAAGGTCGAATAAAACTGAAAATAATAAATTTAAAGCAACATTAATCGGCTAGGGCTTCATTCGAAAATTATTTTAGCATTATCATCATTCGCATTTTTTATATTAAATACTTATATTAAATAATTTTAGAACCAAATGAGAATTGTAGAACAAGGAGGAATTATATTAGACTGCTGTTTTAATGTGTGTGTGTGTGTTAAAGTCGGTGTTCATCACATTTTATTAATATTATTTCTAATCAACTTTAAGTTAGAATAATAGCGATAATTTTCATACAGGTTATTTTGTTATTTTACTATTTTTGTATTTTTGTTTTTACTCCACCTTCGCCAAATGAATTCCTGAATGCTGTGTTAAATAAAAAAAAATAAAAATGTTCATTTTTCATTGTTTTCAATTTGATTTATATAGTTTCCTTTTTTTTATCCCTTTGTTAAATATTTGTTATAGAAATTTAAGCGACTTTGTTCTTCTTTAACAGAAATTGAATTTATAGAAATCAAGTAAAGTGTTTTAATTCAAACTAAAACTTCCTGTTGCCTTTGTTTGTGTTCGAAAGTGTTAAATAAACATTGAAGAATACGTAAAATTTACAGCAAATAAAACCATAAATAAATAACATTGTTGCCTTGAATGTAAAAATAATAGTAAAAGACCAGTTATTGTTGAAAACAATGAACGTTCTCGTTATCGTTTTCTTCCTTTTGAAGAAAACATGTAAATGAAATTGAATTATTTGCTTTTTAAGGCTGCACGCACAAACTTAAAGATAAAGACAATGCTTTTCATGCGAAAGTTTTTAATTGCCTTAACAATTTAAAGAAAGAAAGAATAAAACAGTTCTAGCCTTTTTTGTGCTGCTACTTTATATTTAAAAACTTAAAAGATTTAATTATGAGTTTTTTTCTTTTTGTTTCGTTGCATTTGTGGCGTCCAAAGTCATGAAATTTTAAGACGTTTTTAATAGAAATTTTATTGTAAACAGCACTTTTAAAGCATAATTCTTTAGGAAATAGGATTTAGTGTTTGGGGAATTCCAAAATTTTTTGATTATATTTTTTTTACATTAATTTTCTTTTGCATGATGGCTACTTCAGGACATGATTAAAATATTCCTTCTTATTTTCTAAGAAGATTTTTAATTTAAAATGTTTTTGCTATATGGCGCAAAAGGGGCATAATTCACGAAATGTAACAGATGCTTAAGTGATTAAGGCTGTTTTAAATTTTTGTTCATATTATTAAACCTGTCAAAATTATTAGATGGGGAAAATAAAATTGTGCAAGAGCAAATTATACTGTGTGGAAGTAAACAAAACTTTTTATTTGTTCTTATAGTGCTCTTAGCTACCATGTTTATCGATAGGCGGCTTAAAACGACTAAATTTTTGTTGACATGAAGAGATCTGGCAAGTTTTTGTTTTGTTAATTATTCATAAAGCGTGGTTCTGCCTTAAAAGTTTTAAGTGCTCGCTAGAGAAATTCTTACTTTCATCCTACCCTTTTTATCAGTTGTTTCATTAAATGCGTACCAAATACGAACGCTGTTCGCTATTGTCATTACCACATGTTTCTCTGCACAACCAGCTCAGTTATGGAACAAATGCAAAGACGAAATATATGAAGATATCTTGCATTGCTTGCGCATTCGAACGAATACTCCCGACATGCAAATAACCGATGAAATATATAATGAAGGATTGATTCTGATTGAGGATCAATGCTTGACTATTGCAAAAAAGCTACTGATTGAAGTAGGAATGATTGCGCCAAATCGATCGATGCTCCATGCACTCAACCAAGAATTAAATTGAGAGCTGCAATACAATGTTGTTACATTGCAGGAATTCGTTTGAAATAATGTGCCATTGCTGAATGAACAGCAAAAACAAATATACGAAACATTTATGCAAGCGGTGGACAATAATACTGGTTTTCTATTCTTCCTGGACGCACCTGGAGGAACCGGGAAAACATTTAATCATTTCATTGGTTTTGGCCACTATTCGATCAAGATGTGACATAGCTTTGGCGTTAGCATCATCTGGAATTGCGGCGACTCTTCTAGATGGCGATCGTACTACACATTCTGCGCTTAAGTTGCCACTCAATTTAAACACAATTGATACTCCAACATGCAATATTTTCCGATCCAGTACAATGGGAAAATTGTTGATGCAATGCAAGCTCATTGTTTGGGTGGGATAAGTGCACAATGGCACATAAGAAATCACTTGAAGCATTTAACTTCATACTGAAGGATGTTTGGCGAAATTACAACAACTTTGGCGGCTTGAAGATATTGTTGGCAGGCGATTTTAGGCAGACGTTGCCAGTAATTCCCCGTGCAACGCCTGCAGATGAATTGAATACTTGCCTGAAGGCATCACCTTTGTGGAATAACGTAAAATCATTATCGCTAACCACTAATATGAGAGTTCAACTTCAAAATGATCAAAGTGCTGCACAATTTTTTAAACAATTGTTAGCTGTTGAAAATGGAAAAGTCCCAGTTGATGCGCCAGCTGGATTAATTACTCTTACCAACGACTTTTGCCGATTTGTAGACTCTCAATTAGCTCTTATTGAAAATGTTTTCCCAAACATTAGTGAGAATTATCAGAATTATGCTTGGTTAAGTAAACGAGCAATTCTCGCCGCAAAGAATAATGATTTTGTACATGCACTGAATTTCATCATTCAATCAAAAATCGATGGCGATTTGGTGACATACAAATCCGTTGATTCCATAATAAATCCCGATGATGCAGTAAATTATCCAACGTAGTTTTTGAAGTCTCTGAAGTTACCAGGATTTCTACCACATAACTTGCCACTCGAAGTTGGTTCAGTTATTATGATGTTGCATAATTTGAATCCAACGCAACTTTGCAACGGTACTCGACTTGCGGTGAAAAGACTTATGCCGAACTTGATTGAGGCAACCATTATTAACGAAAAGTACGTAGGTGAACGATTGCAATTTCCGGTTCGCCTTGCGTTCGCAATGACAACTAACAAGTCGCAAGGCCAATCGCTTAGTGTTTGCGGGATAAATTTAGAAAATCATTGTTTTTCACATGGGCTGGGAAACAATCCGCTTTATTTGTGTTAAAGTCAGACCAAATCCAAAAAACGTGGTTTACTAAAGAGCACTTCAATGAAACGGTTAATTTGCGGACACGTATAACGCTTCGATTCAGTATTTACTTTAGATTCACTTTCATTTTTTACTTAGAGAAGTTCAACTAAATTCCACTTTGTAATCGAAATGAATTCATTACTGTTGTGTAATGATATACATTTTTTCCTTTTCAAATATAAAACAAAAAAAATAATTTTTCTTTATCTTGTAATTCCGAAACGAAATGTCACAAAAAACGATGCCATCTGCTGGCAAACGTGGCGAACGGGTTTGCTAGTTTGTTAATAAAACACCACTCAAATTGCTGCAAAATCCAATTTTAACTTCTCATCCTGATTAACCTCATTAAGTCTCAAAATCATGTGCCTGTTTTCAAGCATACTTTTCTAATGTTGTTCTCTATATTGCTTATTAAATTATATTTTACATTTTGTACTTTTAAATGTTTAAAAAGAAAAATTCATAAGTTAAAAAAAAATTAAGTCAAATCATCAACCGAAAAATACGATAATAAATCAATTAGTCTTTCAAAACATAAAACGCTGCCGCAAAAAATCACAAATTTATTTAAATAATTACGCTGTCATGACTAGATATAACCTTAGATTATGTTTCAATTTATGGACTCAAAGATAACAAAGTTGATTTATGGCGAAATATTTCGTTGGGGTTTCTTTATTAAAAATATTTAGAAAAAGTAATTTTGAGGCTGACATTTGAAGTGGGTTTGATGGGTTTATTTAGATAAAGTCAAAATAAAAAAAATAACATGCTTCTTATATCTTTTTTAAATATTTATTTTGTATAAAAGTATTTTTGAGTTTTGCTGTCTTTTTGCTGTGTTGGTTCAATGAAAAGTCTCATTTAGTCAATTTGGATTCTTGAGTTTTCTATCCAAAACTTGGGGTAAAATCTACTGATGAGAGCTATGTGAGAAATAACGATCTACTTTCCCCCACAATAATAAATTAAAAAAATTTTGGAATAATAGATATTTTAGGACAATGTTATTAAATATTAATTTATTATTAAATAAAGTGTTTTTCAACAAGAAGTTTGGTTTTGAAACAAAATTTTAATTTTATTACGAAGGAAAAGTTCGGCAATTATGAATGAAAAATGATATCTGGCAAATGTCCACCACGACTACGCTGACAGATGTCGATTCTTTCATCACAGTTTTTAATTACTTTTAAGCAAAATGGCGGTGTTATTTCGTTAATCACATCACGGATTTTTAGTTTTAAGGCTGAAATCGGTTCGGTTGGCTTCGTTTAGACTTTATTCTTAACATAGCTCCACAAAAAAAAAAAATAATCCATCAGTGTTTAACCACACGATCTGGCTGGCCACTTAGCTACCGATTTTCGTGAAATTATGCGATCGAGAAATTTGGTTTGCAATAAATTGAACGTTTCATTGGCTGTGTGACATACGGCATCATCGTGTTGAAATCACATGAGTTGGTAGGATCTCGCGATAGCGTGATCCATTAACCGTTATCATATTTCCAGTCAAAAATGACCCAATCATGCCTCCACACTACATAGCGCATCATAGTGATACGTTGACCAGGCAAAAGTGTCTCAATAATCTCTCTAGGATTTTCAGAAGCTTAAATGCGGCAATCTTGCCTAAAAATTGACTTCGTCTGGAAAACTAATTTTTTCCCTAAAACCAGCCAGTTGTTGCTGAATAAATTTAACGAATCTACGGCAATGTGAATAGTCAATCGCCTTCAATTCAGCAAAATTCCCCTGGGAGCACATTTATGGTCTTTACAGAGGGAGCTCAGTCCCCTGAAGCCAGCGGGGAAACTCCACGTTATTTCCACGGGAATCAGTGAGCTCGCAGAGTTCCGCTATTTGTCTCTTTAGACAGTTAGCTGTTCTCTGGCTGATTATTGAGGTTGGCCTCTATATGGGAGTATCGTGATGGTTGTGGTTTCGCGGCCCCAGAACAGATCAGTTTTTAATGGGGGTTAATGAGGTTCATTTCACCTTTAATAACACCTACCTGTTGGAATGTTCCTAGATCCAGTGAGCTTGCTAGACATGTGTTCTGGACAGGAGTTGGATAGTCTCCAGCTCTTCAGCAAGGAGTGGTGGTTTGCAGCCCTGCTCTGGAATCATCAAAGTTGCAACTAGGAAAGACCTGCTGTTAGAATTAGTCTTCGGCTTCCTAGGGCGTGAATGACGTTGCTTTTCATTCCCAGTGGTATGACCACCATCTGTTTAAGGCTCAGTGCCAGGCGCAGATGTAAATCTTATCACGTAATTCCCGGCCGAATACGCATTTGTATCGAAGCTATCGACTCAAATTTAAGGACCAAATCCTAAATAGCAATCTCAGAAGGACGATAATGTTGTCTGAAAATATCACGAATTTTACGAAATGTAACTTTTACAGAACCACCGTTTTCATTGTGAGCTTTAAATATTAAATTCATTGCCAACAATTGCCAATGTTGTTGACGTTGCCAAAATTGAAAAACAAATCTGTTTTTGAAATTAGAAATGATTATGTACAGTCATACAGTTTTAATGTTTTTACCTAAAATTAAAAAAAAATTTATTCATGGTTTAGATGGGAAATAAACTTAAGACGCGTGATCATTTAATTTAACGCAGACTAGATAGCATTTATTGTTATTAATTAAGATATATCACACATATTAGTGGTGGTAGTAAGACTGTATTCATCTTGCTTAAGTGAAAATATTGAATTTAATTTAAATTTAAAATTCAATTATAAAAAGGCTGCTATAAAATCATTCAAAATGAAAATTGACATTTTATTTTTAATTAACATTTTATTTTCATTAAATATTAATGAGAAAGCCTGCTTGTTACACAAAGTAAATAAAATTTGTTTTTTATTATATAAATTAATTTAAATTAAAAAAATAAATTATTTCTATGACTTGAAATTCTTTATAAACTTGCAATACTTATAAAAAATACGAATATATTTGCGGGCTAAATGAATCTAAAATGAATCTAAATCTGAAATTAATAAAAACGATTAAATCGACTTACGAAAAATTTTAAAAAGTGAAATAATTGATGTACAAATTTCACTCACAAACATTTTTTTTGCCATTGTGCTAAATAATAAGAATTAATTACTTCAATAATGTAGATGTAAAATACATCAAGTTAATTTTTATTGAAATATAAATAAAACGATTTTTATTTTTATCGTTTAATAAAATAAGATTAAAGTCGATTGCAAAAATACACCCACTATAAACCACTCACTTAATTTTAATCCACCTAAGTAACCAACAGCAAAAACTTTTACAATTAAAAATCTACTTGCAACAGACTCATAAATCTTCAATACATTTTTAAATTAAATAAAAAAAGAAGAAAGCCATCCATGTAGATGTTTATTTTTACAATAAATGAACAGCAACTAAAGAATGAAAAACAAACACTCTGGGATAATAACTTTACAATTAATTTTCTTGTTCGAAAACTAATAAAACGTTGAAGTAGAGAAAATAGCGAATTACAACAGATGGATTTTTAAACTACAAAAAAGAAACAGATGGACAAGAAAAAAAAAGTACTTGAAAGAAAAAAACCTTGCTAACGAGTGTGGATTCTTATAGCTAAAATATGAAATGATTAAATACTTAAATGCGTACAGAGAAACGTTATAAAATCGAGAAAGTGTTAATGAAGTTATGTCTTCGATAACTTAAAGGAATTTCTTTTGTGAGTAATGAGTTTTCTTTTGTTGGTTAAGATTATCGATTTTCTTTTCTTTCTAACTGAGTTTTTGGTGGCCAACTGATATAATCTAATGCCCACCTGCTGTCATCCTCAATCTAATTCGAATCAGCGTTAGAGGCCTTACGTCTAAAAACTATATCGTTATAAGGATTCTTAAGTCAAGAGTTATTTTGAGTTCCCTGATCTGTGACGAAATCTTGGAGTACTCTAATTATATTTAAGTATATTTTTCAGTTCGTCTATTTTCAATATCATGCTACCTAATGGGTGGATAAATTTCAAATGAGGAAGTAAATTTTCTTAAAAAAACACACTTTTCTTGACAACTGCAAGTTTTATTAATATAAATTTAAAGTGAAAATATTGAAATTAATATTTGGATATGATGTTGGGCTAATATCCGGCAAGTATGCCGGCGTTCCCTATTTTGCCATAAGTTTTAAGCCTTATTTTGACATAATTTTCAAAGCGTCAGCTATTTTTCATGTTAAATCGATCTTCGAATCAGCCCAAGAGAATATAATCCAGCGGCGCATACTGGGGATTTTTGTATGTAGGTGAGCAAAAAATATATATTTGTCAAAAAATGTAGTGATTTCATCACAAATTTAGTTTTATTTATATAGTAATACACAAAAGTAATCAAAATAACGAAAGTTAGAGAAATGTCAATCGTTACCTGCAATGTAAAAAGCCATAACTAACAAAAAAATTTAAATGGCTTTTTTTAATTTTTAATTTATTATTTATTTTAAATCTCTTTTTAATTAGTAATTAATTTAACTAATTATTCTAAAAGAGCCTTAACTTCTTCGCTTAAAATACTATGCTTTTTCTGGCTAAATGAAGGTGTCAAATGTGAAATCATGGGATCTGATGTTACCATCATTCGGTGCATAGTAACTTCGTTCGTGGCAATTCGACTTGAGGCATTTTCTGGAGTGTCTAAGGCGATATTTCTTATAGTCTTTGTTACGACTTTCCTAAGCCTCTTCGGATAGTAGGTTTACAGGAAAAATACACTTTTCAATTACATCTTTTCCATGAATCAGAATATTGTGAAGTTTAGGTGGCATATTGTACCACTCGTACAGTGCAACAAACTCTTTTGCCGTCTCCAAACAAAAATCACCAAATTGCTTTGGATCTACTACCTCGGTGAATGTTATAGTTTCCAGAATTATTGAAAATCTTTTGATTATGTTTTCATCTAGACCCGTGATTTCGGAAACCAATGCAAGATTCGTAAAGAATCTTCATGACGAGGTTGATAACCTGTATTTCAATTTTCTCTCTAAGTTTACGCTTTTTCAAATATTTTTGGGCTTCTTTTGAGTTGACTCTCCCACGTTTTAATTCAATATTATAAGCCACATGCAAAAGACACTCCATCAGCTTAATACGCCCACGAAGTGGTGACATACCAAATTGTAGTGATTGTTCATTTACTGGAATAGCTTGAACTATTTCGATTTTATTCATCTTGGATGTTGTGGCTCCACAAATGAGACAAGAAGAGGCAGCTGGTGTTTCTGTTTCGGCAAGACAGTACCGTCAATTGTTAAATATAATTCATGTTTTACCCTAAAGTTGCGATTATTCACTGTTAACTCAAATTCTTTTAGTTGAGATATCTCATCGACTTTTCTCTTTTCTTCTCGTATAACTTGAGGTGTCTCTTTAACGTATGCAAACTCTAGTGTTCTACAATACTGTATGAAAGAAGGTTAATTGTTGTTCCATACTAATTTATTTATGTCATCACTTAATGATAATTTAAGTGGTACAACTGATGTCGTATATAAACGAGACTCAGGAATTTGTGCATATTTCGAGCAAATTTTTTAAAGTCATACCTTTACTTAATCGTGCATAAAAGCGAAACGCGTTCATCGATTTTCATGAGCTATGTCTCATTTTGTTCTTAGGTTATACGACTTTACGTGAAAGTAATAGGACTTGACACTTTTTTTACGGTTTTGGATTTTTTATGAATTAAAAAAAAAACTTAACTCTTTACGCAAAATATATTTTTTTCTTCATACATTTATTTTTAATTTCTAAACTGTTGCTTATATAGCAAAACGTTATATAAACAGATGAAAGTACTTGTAGTTCTTGATTTTTCTAAATTTGTTTAAGTAAAATTCGACTAGTGGTTCTTGAGTTATGTTTAACAAAAGGCTCTTATCAGAATTCAGCTGCGAATCAGTCAGCTGAAAAATGTTGTACTGTGTAATGCAACAAATTATTTGGTGGCACCTGGTGGCACTTGAAATTGATTAAAAATGTAAAAAGAGTTATGAGGCAATATATTAGCGGTGATTTCCAACTGCAGGAAAGTAAAGCTAAAATTGCAGGTCCAAATCTTTGGAGAAAAAAGGGATTTTTTTTATATGTTCATAAAAATAAACAAACAAAAAAAAACTTAAGTCTCTGCAGAATTTATTTTTTCAGTTTTATTTTACTGAAATATCCTACTTTAAATAGAAAATAAAAAGAAAAACGTTGGCTCACATAATAAAATAATAATCGTTTTGAAATTCTTAGGTCTAAATTAAGTTGGTTGAGTAAAACATGCAAGTACTGAGCTTGAGACGGCTATAAAAAAAACTAGCAGTCAGATCGGAGTAATTCTTTTTGATTTGATTGTACGATTTAGAATAAAATTTCAAAATATCATTGCATATTGCACGAAGAGTATGTTGACAATTTGACTTTTTTCCGCAAAATCCCCAGTGTGCGGCGCTAAATCACAAGAACCTGGTGGCCAGTCGACATTGCTAAATCGCGACATTATACAATCAGAAATTTCTCATGCAATAACGTTATTGTTTAGGTGACTGTGTGGCTACAAGATGAAGGTCTTTATTCAAAATATTGCTCTAAGTGCCTCTAGTGACGCACAACGTCGACGGGTCGATGTTCCAGTCTCAATCTGAATACTTTGCTATATTTGCATCACTACAACTATTAAGAGCGCATTGTTTTGTTGTCACCAATAATATCGCGAGTCTACCATTTAGCGATTAAATTACACTCAACGGTCTTAGAAGGAGCTCAATTAGTAGTAAAAGCTATTCGAATTTTGCGAAGTGATACAGTGAAATATTTATCATTTTGATAGTAAATTTTCAGCATTAAAACATTTTTCCCCAAGAGTGTACTGCTTAAAATTTCCCAACTTTTTGCTAAAAAGATTGTCAGAGGATGACAGCTTGACTTTTTATATTTAACATTTGACAGATAACTTACTAACTTCAAATTTTTCCACCCGATATTTGTTGCAAAATTTTCAAAATTTTATAATAACTAGCAAACCCGGCGAACCGTTCGCCACGTTTGCCACCAGATGGCTTCGTTTTTTGTAACATTTGTAGCATTTCGTTTGCGGATTAAAAGATAAAGAAAAATTATTTTTTTTGTTTTATATTTGAAAAGAAAAAATTTTATTTCATTGCACAACAGTAATGAATTCATTTCGATTACAAAAATGAAGTGGAATTTAGTTGAACTTCTCTAAGTAAAAAATTAAAGTGAATCCAAAGTAAATACTGAATTGAAGCGTTACACGTGTCCGCAAATTAACCGTTTCATTGAAGTGCTTTTTGGTAAACCACATTTTTTGTTTTTTGGTCTGACATTAACACGAACAAAGCGGATTGTTTCCCAGCCCATGTGAAAAACAATGATTTTCTAAATTTATCCCGCAAACACTAAGCGATTGGCCTTGCGACCTGTTTTTTGTCATTGCGAACGCAAGGCGAACCGGAAATTGCAATCGTTCACCTGCGTACTTTCCGTTAATAATGGTTGCCTCAATCAAATTCGGCATAAGTCTTTTCACCGCAAGTCGAATACCGTTGCAAAGTCGCGGTGGATTCAAATTATGGAATATTATAACAACTGAACCAACTTTGAGTTGCAAGTTATGTGGTAGAAATCCTAGTAACTCCAGAGAGTTCAAAAACCCAGTTAGATAATTTACTGCATCATCGGCATTTGTTATGGAATCAACGGATTTGTATGTCACCAAATCGCCATCGATTTTTGATTGAATGGTGAAATTCAGTGCATGTACAACATCACTATTCTTTGCGGCGAGAATTGCTCGTTTACTTAACCAAGCATAATTCTGATAATTCTCACTAATGTTTGGGAAAACATTTTCAATAAGAGCTAATTGAGAGTCTACAAATCGGCAAAAGTCGTTGGTAAGAGTAATTAATCCAGCTGTCGCATCAAGTGGAACTTTTCCATTTCCAACTGCTAACAATTGTTTGGAAAATTGTGCAGCGCTTTGATCATTTTGAAGTTGAACTGTCATTTTGGTGGTTAGCGATAATGTTTTTACGTTATTCCATAAAGGTGATGCCTTTAGGCAAGCATTCAATTCATCTGCAGGCGTTGCACGGGGAATTACTGGCAACGTCTGCCTGAAATCGCCTGCTAACAATATCTCCAAGCCGCCAAAGTTGTTGTAATTTCGCCGAAGATCCTTCAGTATGAAGTTAAATGCTTCAACTGATTTCTTATGTGCCAATGTGCACTCATCCCAAACAATTAGCTTGCATTGCATTAAAAATTTTCCCATTGTACTGGATCGGGAAATATTGCATGTAGGAGTATCAATTGTATTTAAATTGAGTGGTAACTTAGGCACAGAATGTGCAGTACGACCGCCATCTAGAAGAGTCGCCGCAATTCCAGATGCTAATGCCAAAGCTATGTCACATCTTGATCGAATAGTGGCCAAAATCAATGAAATGACAAATGTTTTCCCGGTTCCTCCAGGTGCGTCCGGAAAGAATAGACCACCAGTATTATTGTCCACCGCTTGTATAAATGTTTCGTATATTTGTTTTTGCTGTTCATTCAGCAACTGCACATTATTTCAAACGAATTCCTGCAATGTGTCAACATTGTATTGCACCTCTCGATTCAATTCTTGGTTGAGTGCATGGTGCTTCGATCGATTTGGCGCAATCATTCATACTTCAATCAGTACCTTGTTTGCAATAGTCAAGCATTGATTCTCAATCAGAACCAATCCTTCATTGTATATTTCATCGGTTATTTGCATGTCGAACGTACTTATTTTCGTGAGGGATACTCACACAAAACGTACTGGTGTCGTTGTAGTACATGCTATGTATCAGAGATGGCGCTGTATGTGAAAACGGATTTTCCCTGTTTTCCTGCTTTTCTCTTCAAATTTTTCCCGAATTTTCTTTGCCCGAGACCTTTCCAACGAATGCAAAACCGCGGAAATCGGTTCGTGCGTTCTGAAGTTATAGCGTTAGGAAGGAAAACCCGACTTTTTTTTATATAATAGATTATTCAGATTTATATATTAATTGTATTATATTCGTTAGGCAAAGGGGCAGAAATAAAACTCACATATCACCTTTCAATTTTATCTTCTCTGCCTGTTGTATCTGTTTGCTCCTTAATCAGTGCCTATGCATTGGTCGAATCTTTGCGAAAACTTTATTTAAAATTTAAAAATCTAAGTCTGGTTACTAGTTGACGCACCTTTAAACGTGTTATTTAACTAAAAACTCATCCTCTTCTATTTCTATCTTATAAGCTTTTGTAAAAATACAGATGACACCTTTTAAACACTTACGACATTTTGTGTAGTCCTTGATTCTAACCTCTCTATACATGGCATACAGTATTCTTTCGTGACCATCTTAGTTTCCAAAGTGACATTAAGTGTCATCTTTTACACCCTGTTGCTGGCCATTTTCTTTCGTTTTAAAAGCGGAAATAGTCTTCACCACACAACTGCAGCTGACAAAATAATTAGAAGTTTCATTGTCACTTTGTAATTCAACTAGTTTTTGCTGTAAAGCAAATCCTATCCAAGCACTTAATATATGTCTGCTGTCGACGATGTGGAACAAACAGGGGAAAGAAAAAATAATCTAAAAGTTTTAAACTCAAAATTAGGTTTCAGCTAATCGATGTTATTTTGAAGTATTAAATGTCGCCTATAAATTTCCTACCAGTTTGATTAGAAAATCTGTTTAGAAAATCTATCAACTTGATGAAATTTATATCTATACCATTTTTCAGTTTTAAACAAACATCTTGTGAGGAATTTACAAAAAGAAAAGCAGACAAAAGCAACAATAATAAGAAGAAAATAACAAAAAAAGATTTTAAATTAAAAACTAAACTGAAGCAAAGTAAATTGAACTGAACTGAAGAAAACTAAATTGAACCAAATTAAACTTGGAAAAAGTAAAGCAATAAAAGATAAATTTTTCTCTTTGAAGTGCTACACAGAAAAGAACGATAAATCAAATGTAAACATGCAGGGCTGTCACAGAATACCATGTTGTGGAAATTGGTTTTTAAAACGGCAAAGAAAACAAATACTTTCGTGTCATGGAATTCAATGTTAATGGATTTATGGTCGGTGTGGAATTATTTGTCGGTTTTATCGGTCTCTTATTGAAAATAAAACAAACAGTTATCAGTTTTTATTCGTTTTTAAATGATTATTTTGCAACAAAATAAGAACGGGTGGGTAAATTTCAGGTTAGGAAATAAATTTTTCTTCAAATTAAATGGCAAATGTTATCTTTTGACTTTTATTAAAAAAAAAAAAATTGGCAAATCTTAGGGATGAAACGTTGCACTCTGGAGTAAGGATTTTGTGAAAATTTATTATCAAAATGGTGAAAATTTCACTGTATGACTTCGTAAAAGTCAAGCGGTTTTTTCGTTTTTTTGTTTTTAAGAGATATAGCACTTCAGGCAACAATGTCTATTTACTGTAGTACCGTGCTACATTCTTTAGGAAAGGGATAGAAAAAATATGAGATAGGTAGTGAAAGTAGAAGGATAGTTACGAAAATTAACTGTCGCATAAAAGACAGCACAGCGACCAGTGACTATGACTTCATCACTGAAGAGCCCCACCGACAGTCAATTATTATTTTTGTAGTGAAAAAACAGCCAAGGTCTTTGTTGGGAATCGAGCCCACAACCCGCAGACTTATAAAGTAGTACACTACCTACTAGCCTACAGGGGCTTTTTCTGGCAATCAGGCTCTTTTTGAGAGCATTGTGCTGTAAATCACTAAATTCGTGGCTTAAGATGGTGTTGCTAACAAAAAACCAAAACAAAATGTTTGTAGTCGCTGTACAGCAAGGTGGTTAGAATGAGCCAGGAATATTTGGGCGCTACTAAATGCCGTTTGCGCAACGTTTTGCATAAAGATCATCATATTCACGCTTATAAAGGTCAACTCATTCCAGAATTAAGACCGACTGACCATTGTAGGTATCGAGGTATTGCGAATTAGCTGCTCGAAAAACTGAACGAAAAAAAAACATTTTTCCAGAAAATCATCTTTAGTGATGAGGATCACTTTTGGCAGCTATGTAAACAAATAAAGTAGCCGCATATGAGATTTTCATCGAAAAACCATTGCGTCGGAAGAAAGTGACCGTATGGTGTGGTTTGTGGTCAGGCGGCATCATCGGCCTACATTTTTTTTTTCGAAAATAAACAAGGTGAATTGTTTGTGGTATTAAATTTTAATAAACACTTTTTTGTAGCCACAATTGGTTAGTGTTGACATCAGTGATGTTTGGTTTCAGTTAAATGGTGCCATAAGCCTTAGAGTCACCCAAACAATTCAGTTATTGAATTGAGAAATTCACTGGTCGCCTAATTTCTCGATTTTTTGGTGTCAATTGGAAGACTTGTTTTTGTGATTTCACGACACTGGATTATTTTGTCTGGGGCTATTTAAATAAAAGGGATTTCCATGAACAAACCACAAACAATTGACGCCATAAAAAATGAAAGTCGGCGAAATTGGCGAGATAACCACAAGACCAAAGCAATAAAGAACATCATAAACGTGCAATTACAGATTATTACATCATGGAAAAAAACCCAATAGGTTCACACATAAACACCAACGGATAACAAGCATGATCATAAAAGGATTAAGTTATGAAGAGAGACGAATGAAAAGGTAGAGACAAATTAGGTAAAAACAGACAAACGAAAAGGGGAAAAAAAAATACTGACAAAAAGGAGAGAAAGTGACGAATGCAATAACACGAAGGGAAACACGAACAAGACGAACTATATAAACACAGCTGACAATAGAACACAACTAGTGCGAAGAGAACACTGAAGATGGCGAACGGCCAAAACCGGTTTGTTTACAAACCAAATTTGATGAGGGTCGACGGAGAACCGTACCTTATTAAAAATAAATATCAATTATGTCTTTGCCATAGAAATAAATAGGAAATATGCACATTGCCATTGCTACTATGAGTAACTCATGTCGGTAACAATTCAGTTTAAATTGAGCATGCTGCAAAACCATATTGTACTCGTACAGATACAAAATTTAACCTGCTGTTGCTTTACGAGTCAAAGACAAAATTTAAAATTGCAAAAAATTCTAAAGTTCCAAGCAAAAATACAGGGTGTCCGCCCTGAGAACTGATTTTATATTCATAAATATTTTGTTTTATGGAACAAAATATCAGATAAATTTCCGCTTCTGTTAGCCTCACAAATGCGAGCCCTTTTGAAAACATTTTTTTTTACATTCTCATACATTGCACGAGGTATTTCATTAATTTCATCATGAATATTTAGTTTGAGTTGCTTAAACGTTTCTTCTTTGTTTGCATGAAACTTGCTTTTTACATATTCTCACAAAAAGAAGTCCGGACCAGTCAAATCAGGTGCCCGTGAAGCCCAATCAACATCACCATTTCTTGAAATAATTTATTGTGGAAAGAAGTCTCGCATTAATTCTATTGTAATCCTGGCTGTATGCTACGTGGCACCGTCTTGTTGATACCACATTTTAATCAAGCCCAAGGTATGCAGTGATGGCATTAAAAGCTTTTCAATCATACCGCGATATCGCGCCCCATTCACAGTTACCGTTACTAAGGCTCAATGATTTCTTCTAAACAAATTGCACACCAGACTGTCACTTTTAATGGATACAAAGGTTTCTGTTGAATAATTTTAGAATTTCCCATTCCATAGAACCAACTATTGTGTTTGTTCCCATATCCATTCAAATGAAGATGTGCCTCGTCACTTATTATGATTTTTTTCATGGAAATCGGGGTTGACGTGGGCGGGCTGTAACATCCTATTGGTATTGTGTCAACTGTATGAAAACAAATGCAAATCCTTGTGCAAAATTGTGGCCATAGTTGTTCCTTGAAGATCAAGCTCCTGAGCACGCCATCGAATTGAGGTTAATGGATTCTTCTGAACACTTTCTTAAGCAGCAGTAATGTTTTAAGCCGATCTTGCTTTGTGTCACCGTCCATGTTTGGGCTTTTCACTTACTGACCCTCTTTCTTCGAAATCGTTCACTACACGATAAATGGTACCAAACGTTGGTTCTTCCAAAAATTTTACATAACTTTCTTATCGTCAGAGTAATCGATGATTGATTTTGATAAAATGTTTTAACGAATAAAGCATGTTGGTTTATTAAATATTTTTCAATAATAAATTTGTTAAGTTTCATGACTGCCAAATATGAACTCTCAAAACTAATGTTTACCAAAACTGCGGCAAAATAAAGTAGTATGCCTTCCCGGTGGACACCCTGTAGAAATGTTTTTTTTTTCAATACTTTCATTTACTGACAACAAAGTGCGTATTGTTTGTAATAGTTAGAAAATAGTTTTGTTATTTGAAGTGTCGATTAGCATTAGAATTGAAAAATTTACATAAAAGTGAATTTCATTTAAACCTTTTGAATCAGTCAACAATGGGAGTTCTTTTTTATAGTCACTCTTGTGGTTCTCTTATTGTAATATAATGATTTTGGATATGTATGCGGGACACTATAGAAGAACTGTAAGGAAATTTACTGATAAACTAAGAATTCTGCTTGCACAGTGGTTAAATTACTTGACACCAATAAAACTCTTTAATTCATTCAAGTGTTGTTTTCATGCTGCCTTTTAATCAGCAGGAGATTTGGATTTGATCTTCAAGCTCGCAAAATTTCTTTGCAAGGAGTCGTCTGTAGCACCAGCAGTAGTTCCCTGGGAACTAAAATCTATGTTTTGATTACAGATGCTTCCCTTTGTTATAAATGTGATTATGCTTAGAAGAAGTCTTTAAAAATGTAGTGAAGTAAAAGAGTTGTAACTCACCATGCGCATTCATCACAACCACAAGTAAGAACACTGCTGCAGTAGACAACATGAAACCAATAGCTGATGAATATTGTTTTCCAATTGTACAAAAATCTCTATTAAAATAAAAATTTTATAAAAATTTTCTTTTCTAACCAGCTTAAAATCATAAGAAGGTGATCACCTAGTGAGCATTTATCTTCTATGTTACCTCGGATTATACTTGTTTTTGAACTAATCTTTTTTTCTAAATTGAATAGCTAATGCAGAAAAAATTCTTAAATTTAAAGGGTGTACCCATTATTGTATTTACGATTGTATTTAAATTTTAAAGAACAATCGACAGAAAATTCAAATTTTTAACATAAAAATTAAAGGGTGTTTCCATAAAAGTAGTGCTTTGAATATATGTTTTGAATTGTAAGAGAAGAGACATGTTAATTTTTAATAGAATGCTGGATTTTTTTAAAGGGTTTTTCAAGAAGAAGTTTGTTTTCTAAAACAAAATATAACAAAAAATTTAGATTAAGATGATTCAAATTTTTATTGCATTACGAAGAAAAATCATATCTGGCAAATGTTCACCATGACCACGCTGATTATATTACGAATATTGAGTTTTAAGGATGAAATCGATTCGATTGCGTCCGTATAGACTCTGTCCTTATTATAGCCCCACAAAAAATAATCTAGTGGTGTGGAATTAGACGATCTGAATGAACTCTTAACTGCTGATTGTCGTGAAATAATGCGATTGGGAAATTTGGGTTGCAATAAATTGATCGTTTGACATGTGCCACCGTGCTAATGAAACCACATGTCAGTGATAACTACCTCATAAATAATAGGCCCAAACTGAGTTGTTGGCATCTCGCGATCCATTGACTTTTACTGCATTTCCAGCTTCATCTTCGAAAAAAGAAAAAACGAATCAATCATGCCTCCAGACCACATACCACACCATACATTGATACGTTGAGCATGCAAAGGCTTCTCAATAATCGCTCTATGATTATCAGAAGCCCAAATGCGGCAATTTTACTTGTTGACATACCCTGGCAAGTGAAAATGGGCTTCATGTGAAAAATTGATTTTTTCTGGATTTTAGGTTGTTCCTAAAGGAATTGAGTGTGTCTAAGGAGATGTGAATGATCGGTCGGCTTCAATTCCTGCGCCAGTTGAATCTTGCAAGGCTTCAAATTAAAATCCTTATGCAAAATTCGCCATGTGGTTTTGGATAACCCCAATTGTTGCGAACGTCTAGGAATTGACAATTTTGGATCTGCTTCAGCATTGTGGCTCACGGCCGCAATTCTTCCAGTTGAACGACCCGGTCGATCACGCGTTGGTGTTCGGACATTTTGTATCGAGCCTGTTGACTCAAATTTAACAACCAAATTCTTAATAGCGATCTCAGAAGAACGGTTGTGTTGTCCGAAAATATCACTAATTTTACGCAATGAATAACCATAATTTTCATTGCGGATTTTAATTATTTTAATGCGATTTTCGTGCGAATTCATTGTAACAATTGCCAATAGATACGAATACGTCATAAAGCTAAATGTCAAAACTATAATGTTGTTGGTGTTGCCATAGTTGAAAAACCCGATAAATTTGTTAAAACACCAGCAGAGTCTTTTTTTTATTTAAAATTATGGAGTGAGAAAAAAGAACACTGAAGATGGCACAAAGCCGAAACCGGTATGTTTACAAACGAAAATTTGACACGGAATGACGTAAAATCATACTCAATTAGAAAAGTTCTTCTTTGTTATATTCTATTTCAAAGTTCTGTATAAAAAAAAATACCCTATACATGTTCTAAGTTCGTGTGTTCCAAAATAGTGTTAGAAATATTGAGAATAATTTTGATAATAAATATTTCGTAACCTATCTTTTTCGAGTTTAATTTTTTTTAATAAAATTAAAAAAAAATTGTTTTTAATATTTCTCCACACAATTGTGTGGCACCTTTAGAAAAAGATGAATGTATACAAATTTTGTTTAGGTAAATTACAAGAAAAAAAAATAAAATTTAGTTAATTTTTTGTTTTTAATTTATTCACTGTTGTTTTTCCTGAAGATGCCACCCAATGAAGTGGCGAAATATTAAAAATAATTTTTTTTAGTTTTTTCTAACATTTTTCTTTTTCTAAAAATACATTATTTACTTAATTTTGTATAAAGACTTAAAGAAATTATATAAAAAATATTAAAAAAAAGTCAATTAATTATAATTTAATTTTATTTATCTGTTGTATTCTTTTTTTTAATGTAAGTCGCAAAGTGTTTTTTTTCACAATTATAATTGTTTTTTTTTTTAGTCCGCTAAAATAAGAAAAGTGTTAACTGTAAAAAGACTTGCTTTTTGACAACTATGAGCGGCCATTAACAACCATTAAAATGATCGAAATCAAAATTATCCTAATTTCAGAAGAAATGTTTATTTTGCACCGCAAACCTGATACAAATAATAATAATAATAATTCCGCTAATAAGAATTTGTTTCGCATTCGTCGAGTGCTGAGCAATGTATGGTCCATCTTTCAACTCTTCATTTTATTCTTTTTTTATTTCTTTTTGAACATTTTTAGATGTCTAGAGATATCTAAAAGTTTGAAATTTTTGAGTAAAATCAGCCTCCATGGAAAGACCCTTCAATTTTCAGTTGTATTATTCGCGCTTATTTTTAAAGTAGACACGGTATAAACTCTAATTTCCTATGGGTTTAAATATAAACACTATAGGCGAGCCCTTTATATATTTTTTATATTTATTTTTAATTTTTTATACTTATTCTCACAACCGCAGTATGGCATCATGTAGTTTTGGAACACCCTATAATTTTTCAGATTTGTTGTTATAGTGGCTATAGTAACAGCTGTGGGCGTACTGGCAGACATTATAATGAAAACACAAATTAATATCTTCAAAAATTATGATGATGTGAATACACGATTCTTCTTAGTTTAATTGCCCAATCTCGCTTGTTTTTCTTGTTGTTATTGTTGTTGTCGTTTTTAGTATATGTATATGTGTGTTGACTTTGGGTGTAATTTTTGCGGCGTTGTTGGTTAAACCAAATGGTATGTACGGATAAACACCCACTCCTTAGTTAGTTAATTTATGCAATTTTGTGATGATTTAATAGCGGTTAAGCAAGAAGTTGAGAGAATAACAACTAAAACAACAGAATCAATTGAGCAAACCAAAATTGATGTTAAGCCATATAAGGAGGTATGCATGCAGCAGTTTTAAAAATAAAAATCATTTTTCCCCAAAACATAGTGCGCAAAGAAAACATGACAATTTTGTTTTTAACCAAACTAATTAAGTAGATAACATATTTTTTGTTTTCTTTTTGGTAATTATGAACTTTTTGCGATTCAGTATTTATATTTTCATGCAACTAAAACTAAAACTTTGTGATGTTTCAAAAAAAAACTTTTTATACTAAATCGTATAAAAGGCAGCATAAGTTTCAAATAGTCATATCTCTTACGTACAACAATAGCAACAGCAAACCTTTTTGAAACAGCAAGAATAACAACCGAGAACAGAAAGCATTGAAATTTTAGTACTCCAGGAATAATTGCAAACAAAATTTTTGTTTAAGCTGTAGGGCAAAAGTTTGGTTCTTGTGCGAGTCACAAAATATAAGAAAAGTTTTCCCATCGATGCCGACTCTTAAACACTCTGCAGAATGTGTGAAACCAGGGTACCAAAATAATATTTAAAAAATTTTTTAAGGTAAATTACTCCCACAGGTACAATTTTATCTTTAGTTTTTTTTGAAAAAGAATTCATAAATTTAAATAAAAAAAGGGTAAATACAAGTGAAAATTAACAATGCGACAAACTTAAAACTTTTTGACATGTTTCTTTTACGTTTTCTTGTCGGTGTTGCAAGAAACGGCAACCGGAAATACAGCCATAAAAAAATTGTCTAATAAGTTAGTAAATTGTAAAATAGTTTTTGAAGTACGTTAAACTACATAAAGAGAAATGAAATATTTAGCTGAAGTTTATGTGCGGCAGCAAAATACAAAAACAAATAAAGAAAAAAGAAAAAGTTGTACAACAAAAATGTAACATAAAATAAAACTCTTATCCATTCGCCCCCATTAAGTAGCAGGAAAATTATGATTAATGAAAGCGAAGCAAAGAAAATGCATAAGTAAATAATTAAAGCAAATAACATACAAGAACATTCAAGTTGAGCCATTACTAATAATGATTTTTCTTAAATCTATATGATCAATGGCTGCAATAATAATAATTCTTGGAAAACACATTGACTTGAAAGCAGATAGACAAGTTTTCAAATCTAAAATAAAATTTTAATGGAACTTCTATACACTGGCAGCAGTATGGCCTTAAACATATATTTTCTATCATTTTCGAAATTAATATTTTTAACTAAGCGTTTATTTATGCTTCTAAATTAATTGAGACAAAAATATTTTCTAATTGTTTGCATTAATTTTAAGAGTGAAATAGAAAGTTAACTTTTTCATGTTTTATCTTCACATCACAATAGCTGGTGTTCTCGAGTCCTATTGATTTTTTCAAGCAGTATAAAGTAAATTTTGAGTGCTATTCTTAGTATAACTGATATAGTTGTAAATATTCAAGCTTCAAATGAAGTATCTATTAATTTCCGTACAAAAATTAAAATTTCATATATCAAATTCCTTATTCTATGGAGCCACCCTTTCATATTTTAGTTTTTTCATGAAATAAATTTAGTAGCATAAACTTTAAAATTCTGCTTGTTACGGTTGACAGGAAGAGCTCATATACTTTTAAACTTCTATTGAATAGGGCACCCTTTTTATTTCAATTTTATATTTTTAGTAGTTAATGCTATAGCAGCTATAGTAGTGCGTAATCGGTTTACATTTTAAGAGCCAATTTAGTACGTTAAAATCTATATAAGAGAGCATCTCTTTACTTCTATATACTTTTTGTTTTATCCTACACGGTATTATTCGATTTAAAATGTCTGTCTATTTCAGTTTGAAACATAAAACAATATTCAGTAAAACAACATCTTCTATGGGAACACCTATAATTTTTCTATACTAAAATTTACGTTTCTACTTTTTACGTTTGAAAAGATAAACTTATAAAACTTATAATCTTTTAGTGCCTGGGGCCGCCTTTAAATTTAAATTTTATATTTTTAATGCATAATACTATAACGGCTATAATAATATAAGAGATTATCTCTTTAAATTACGCCACCCTGTTTTGTACATTAAAATTTATAACTAGAATAAACCTTTACTTTTATATTCTTTTAATTTTCTCCGACCTGAAGATAAAGATAAAGTCGCATATGTCAAAATCACATATTCTATAGAAACACCTACTAATTTTAATTGTATAGTTAAAGAAATATACCTTATGTGCTAGTTTTAGCAGTCTAAGAATATAGCTATTACGTTTGTACAAAAAATCTCATACACTACAAAATCATCAATCAAAATACATTCTATGTCAAAATCACATATCATATACATATCTATACTAGTATTTTATTGTCAGCCTCGTTTATATAGTTCGTCTTTTTCGTGTCTCTCTTCGTGTTTGTGTTATTCTTATTGCCTTCGCCTCTTTCTCTTTTTTTGTCTGTATATCTCTCTCTCTCTCTTTTCGTTTGTTTCTTTTTATCTGATTTGTCTCTCCCTTTCGTCGCTCTTTCTACCTAAATCGTTTCGTCATGCTTGTTATACATTTGTGTTTATTGGGTTCTTTCCCATCTGTAATTGTACATTTTTGCGGTTGCTTATTGCCTTGATCTTGTGCACCTGTGTAATGTGCTTATGTTAGGGTAATGTTGGTTTTCTTGTAACAACTGTTCAAATATTGTGTATGAAGCAGTTTAAAAAAAATTTTTCTGAAGAAGCTTTCCAAAGCGAAATATCGAGAAGAAAAAAATATATAAATAAAATCGTTAAAAAGAAAAAAAATATTTATTAAAGATAAATAAAAAAAGATCGTTTAATAAAAAAAAACTATAAAAATTACTAAATGATAAAATGTGAAGAATTAAACTGTTATCCTCTGATATTCATTTATTATTTTTTTTATTTTTTTTATTTTTTTGCTTTGGACCAGCATTCAGGGGATGCCCCTACATATGCAATGTATTGTGCCAGAATTAGGAAATCAGGTTATGGGGAGGAAGAAATAGGGAGTACTGTTTGTGGATATTAATTTTGAACTTTCCTACATTGAAAGTGACAGGAAAGACCTCTGGAGGGAGTTTGTTTCAAAAACGGGCTGTTCTGCTAAAAAACGAATTTTTCCTGTAATTGGTAGTGCGTTTCACTGGCAAATCAAGTTATTTGCAAAAGCGTGTGAGTTTCGGGAACAAGTTCCCTAATTTCGTTAGAGCACTTACCAATGTAGTAACCATAAAATAGTGAAATACAACCCACATTACGTCGATGCTCCCAGGAATCAAAAGAGTTGGATTTAGTAATTAGTTGGGGAATTTTACGCTCGTAAAGTTACGCTCTTGAGCAAAGAATTTAATTTTTAAAATTTACTATGAAATTCGTGATAATTTAACTGCGTCACGTCATTTTCTTCTCAGACCAGTAATTTAATCACTTGCTTCGAGCCTCACGATACTGTTGCTGACAATACGCCTGAAGTGGCCATAGTGGTGCAAACATTACCTAAGAACAACAAAGTATTGAGAATGAGCCTGGAATATCAGCTCGTTGGCGTAGCTAGAGGCAGTTTCCGCTGACTAACTCTCAACTCTTTCAGGATTTAAAGCCAACCTAGCTTTGTTTGCGTCAAACCTATGAAAATTGGCGAAAACTGAATGAAAACAACTCATTTTTCTACAAAATTATCTTTAGTCAGATGAGACTCATTGTAAATTAGGCTGTTATGGAAACATGGGGCACATAAAATTCACAAACAGTTCTAAAAAAATCCGTTACATATAAAGAAAGTAACCGTATGGTTACTTCATTCACCGTAAATTCTCTGCGCTACCAAATCGTGATAATCAAGTTTTTGTAGCCACACTTAGCTTAGGTGGCTTTTGGTTTCAGTTATTGTATGAGAAGTTTCTTGATTTGGCTAGTTCAGTTGGCCGCCTCGTTTTTGGGATTCAACGGCACTGAATTATATTCTCTGGGCTCATTTGAAAGATGGGGCTTAAGTCTACAATCCACAAACACCTGACACTCTGAAAGATGAAAATTTTGTGATAAGAGCCGACGCCACACACTGGTGATTTCGCGGAAAAAAGTCAAATTGTCAACATACTCTTCATGCAATAAACAATGATTTTTTGAAATTTTAGACTAAATGGTACAACCAAATCAAAAAGAATTACTCCGATCTGACTGCTAGTTTTTTTTATAGCCGTCTCAAGCTCAGTACTTGTGTGTTTTACTGAACCAACTTAATTAAAACCTAAGAATTTCAAAACGAATATTATTTTATTATGTGAGCTAACGTTTTTCTTTTTATTTTTTATTTAAAGTAGGATATTTCAGTATAATAAAACTGAAAAAATAAACTCTGCAGAGACTTAAGTTTTTTTTTGCTTGCTTATTTTTATGAACATATAAAAAAAATCCCTTTTTTCCCCAAATATTTGGACCTGCAATTTTACCTTTACTCTCCTGCACTTGGAAATCCCCGCTAATATATTGCCTCATATCTCTTTTTACATTTTTAATCAATTTCAAGTGCCACCAGGTGCCACCAACTAATGTGTTGCATTACACAGTACAACATTTTTTAGCTGATTGATTCGCAACACAATTCTGATAAGGCCTTTTTGTTTAACATAACTCAAGAACCACTAGACGGATTTTACTCAAACAAATTTAGAAAAATCAAGAATGAAGTACTTTCATCTGTTTATATAACGTTTCGCTACATAAGCAACAGTTTCGAAGTTATAAATAAATGTATGAAGAAAAAAAAATATTTTTTGCGTAAAGAGTTAAGTTTTTTTTTTTAATTCATAAAAAATCTTAAACGGTGAAAAAAGTGTCAAGTCCTATTACTTTCATGTAAAGTAGTATAACCTATAACAAAGTGAGACATAACTCATGAAAATCGATGGACGTTTCGCTTTTATAAACAATTAAGTAAAGGTATGAATTTAAAAAATTTGCCCGAGATATGAACAAATTTCTGACTCTCGTTTATATACGACATCAGTTGTACCACTTAAATTATATAATTATATAATTATCTACGAAAACTTGATTAGTATTATAATTTCTTAATAAAATAATGTATAAAAACATCACCAAAGTTGAAAAATTTTTTAAAAATCTACAAAATTTGTGTTTGCTGGACAATGACACCCAAATTTCTCAAGTTTTCGTAGAAAATTATATACATCATTCGAAGAAAATCGGATCATTATCAACAAAGTTACAGGCTTCTAAGTTCGCAAAGGTACAAAAACCGGTTCTTTAACCGTAAATCCGGATTTTGGAGATGTCCGGCAAATTTCACTATTGGAATCTTGTTTTACTCGACAAGCCCTACAAGAAAAATATTATCTGGTCCCAGGTTTTTCTATTTCATTCAATTTTGTAACACTGTGTTATATTTTACAATGATTGACGGTGCTGCCTTGCCGAAACAGAAACACCAGCTGCATCTTCTTGTCTCATTTGTGGAGCCACAACATCCAAGATGAATAAAATCGAAATAGTTCAAGCTATTCCCGTAAATGAACAAGCACTACAATTTGGTATGTCACCACTTGGTGCGCGTATTAAGCTGATGGAGTGTCTTTTGCATGTGGCTTATAATATTAAATTTAAACGTGGGACAGTCTACTCAAAAGAAGCCCAAAAAGCTTAAACTTAGAGAGAAAATTAAAATACAGGTTATCATCCTCTTAAGTAAGGCTCTGGTGCGACAAATTCAGGAAATACGTCATGAAGATTCTTTACGAATCTTGCATTGATTTCCGAAATCACGGGTCTATATGAAAACATAATCAAGAGGTTTTCAATAGTTCTCAAGAGGTTTTCATCGCCGAGGTAGTAGATCCAAAACAATTTGGTGATTTTTGTCTGGGGATGGCAGAAGAGTTTGCTGCACTGTACGAGTGGTACAATATCCCCCACCCACACTTCATAAAATTCTGACTCATGGCAAGGATATAATTGCAAAGTGTATTTTTCCTGTAGGCCTACTATCCGAAGAGGCTCAGGAATGTCGTAACAAAGACTATAAGAAATATCACCTTAGACACTCAAGAAAATGCCTCAAGTCGAATTGCCACGAACGAAGTTACTATGCACCGAATGATGGTAACATCAGATCCCATGATTTCACATTTGACAACTTCATTTAGCCAGAAAAAGCATAGTGTTTTAAGCGACGAAGTTAAGGCTCTTTTAGAATAATGAATTAAAAATATATTTGAACTAAATAATAAATTAAAAATTAAAAATATTAATTTGAATTTTTTTGTTAGTTATGGCTTTTTACATTGCAGGTAGCGATCGACATTTCTCTAACTTTCTTTTTTTTTGATTACTTTTGTGTTTTACTATATAAATAAAACTAAATTTATGATGAAATCACTACATTTTTTGACAAATATATTTTTTTGCTCACCTCCATAGAAAAATTCCCAGTGTGCGCCGCCATATTTCATAATTAATTTCCATATTTCTATTTTACAGTGTGTTTTCGACAATCTACTTTCTAACCTGAAGTTGTAGCTCATCTTCAACTGTGATTTGATACATTTTTCAATTACCCTCGTATATGTGCAATATTTCATATGTATTTATGGTGTTAATACACTTTCATGCTCATTTAAAGCCATTTTACACCTGTATTTATCATAATCAGTTTTGACTTTACAATTTTCTTTTAATTCACATCGCATTGTTTTTCTTTTCAATTCAATCTTACATTCATTACTTGAGGATGATTTGGATAGCTTGGATAGTTGTTTTGGTATTCTTATGCTATTGAAATGTTTCTCCATTTATTATTTCAGTTTTATTTATTCAGTTTTCAGAACCTGAACTCTGATTAAAGTGATGTTAAACATTGTGTATTTAGCTTTTGTTTCTGTGTTGTTGTCTTTGACATTAAAGGACATTTGAGGAAGAAAATCAATAAGTGCTTTTAATAATAGACAAACAAAAAAAAAATCTGCATTAAAGAAACATAAAAGTTGAACTGGAATTGTAAAAAGTACTCATTTATATAAAAATTGTTTTTGTTGTCTTACAATGAACTTTTATAACTTAAGTTTGATAATTGATATTAATGGGATATAGTAGAACCTTTGTTATAAGAGAAGAACAAGAATCCAGAACACGAAACTAGAAAAATGTGTTTAAAACTTAAAATATTATTTGAACTCTTCAGAGGCCAGAGCAACATGTTATCGTTAGAGGAAACACGCTATATATAGAATCATTATTTTTGTTTATACAAAGTAGAGGTAAGTTACAGCAAAGTGTTTTTGCTTGCTCAAATAGAAGTTAAATATTTGAAGTTATGGCTTTTTTATAGCATGGATAAATCAATCTATTACTGTTCTTAAAAATTTGATAATTTCAAAGTTGATATAATATATTTATTCGATTAATCGAATAATTTTATTCGAATAATAACTTTTAATTTTAATTCATTTTCTAACTCTTCTTCAACTTTCAAATGCTTAAAATAACAAATGAATTTCTTTTTAAAATTGATTTTCAAACATTAAGAACTGCTATAAATCAATTTTTAGTATAACTCAAGCATCACGCAGCGTTTTACATTAAAAATATAACTGGTTACTTCATTCTTTCCCAATTATATGAAAGTTATATATATTATATAAACTACACCAAGAGCTTTATGGTTAACAGGAGTTTGAATTGTGTGTTGTAGTTTTTAAATAAGATGTGAATGTGTATATTTAAGTTTTCAAATATGTTTACATATGCTTAATTAATTTGTAGTCTGTGCTAAAAATTGTTTTCCTCCTTACTGCCACCACTTTAGATTGATATAAGTAATGTTTGGTCATAAAATATAACACTTTTTCTTCCCCTATGAAACAAATTTCCTTGCAGATATATTTCTATTAAGTAAACAGGATTCAAAATTATTCTATTTTATTTACTCGTTAGCTATTTTTCAATGCAAAATAATATACAGAAACAATAATTCCTATTATAATATTTCGTTATAAATCACACATATATACTTTAATATTATCGGCACACATCTTATTTTAATGGGATTAAAAGCGTCAAGATTCATGAAACATGGAAAAATCTGGTAGCTTTATTTAAAAATTTTCGACAGAATTAATTTTTATACCTGCGTATGTTTGTTTCTTCATTTATGATTTAAAATATTTACTAAAAAGCTAAATTTAATGGCTTTATAATTTAGATTCGTAAATATTTTATGTCAGAAATATAAAAAAGGAACATAAACAGGTATACGTTTTTCTTATAGAGGTATAGAATATAGACGAAGACTGGACATTCCTGGGGGCACACGGACCTAAATAATAATAGAAAACGGAGGTATTGATGAATTCATTTTGCATACAAATGCCAGGTGGCTGGCATTCTGCTTACCTGAATAGATACGAACCTAACGACGGAACTGCCTGAACGCCAACACTGACTCACCAATACAATACATAATCGTCCATTAGAGCAATACGCATTCATAAATACTACAGGAGACTATTGGTGCGGAAGAGTATAACGTAGAGGAAGAACCGAATAATTCTATTCGCCATCGTGCCTAGCAATTGGATAAGTGTCCATACAGTTTGTTGAAGATTTTACGGAAAGATATTAAAACCACGCAAACCATAGATTCCGTGAATGGGCTTAAAACAAGTAGGCCGTTGATTCTGATTTTCATTCACGCTGAATGTTCTTTAGCGATGAAGTTCACTTTTGTTTGAATGGATACATTAATAAATTAAACTACCGTATTGGAATGATGCAAATCCTCAAGTGTATGTTAAGACATTGTTACATCTGAAAAACAGTCTGTTTGGTGTATTTTATGGACTGATGGACTCATTGGACCGTACGTTTTTAGAAACTGTGCTGGTCAGGCTGTTAAAATCAATACGAACCGCTGTAAAGTCGTAATAACTGACTATTACGTTTATTAATTGAGCAACCATGAAGTGCAGGAGTTTTGTTTCAATAAGATAGCACATTATGCCATACAGCTCGTGCGACTATTGATTTATTAAAGGAAATATTTTTAACGGCATAGTTTCTTTTTAAGATCGTGCCCCTGTAGGCGAGTAGGTAGTGTACTAGCTTATCAGTTTGGGAGTTATGGGTTCGATTCCCAGCAAAGATCTGGGTTGTTTTCACTACAAAAAAATAAAAATCAACTGTGGGTGGGGGTGATCAGTGCTGAAGGCATGGTCACTGGTCACTGAGCTGTCGCATACGACAGTTAATGGGCCTTATAGAAATGAAAACTGCCCGGCTAGGCTAGCAGGTAGTGTACTTAGCCTGTCAATCTGGGGGGGGGGGGGGGAAGGGGTGGTTCACTACCAAAAATAAGAGCTTGAAGGCTATGTAACTATCCTTCTACTTTCACCACCTGTCGCATCTCTTCTCTAAACCTTTCCTAAAGAATGTAGCATAGTTGTGACTAAATAGGTATTTTTGTAGTTTTTTAATCGACCTTTTTTTATTGTTAATTAATATCTCTTATTCTTTTTTACGGTCTTTTTAAATTAAAATAACAATATATATTTTTTTTCCTTTCCTTCTTCAGGAAATTATTTTTTATATTTTACAAAAACAAAAAATTATAACAATTTGAAAAGAACAAATTTTTTGAAAACATTTGACAAAACATATAAAATAATTTTCTTCATACATACAAACATACAAAGATTAAAATTTCAAATATTTAAACATACAAAAACAAGCAAACGGAAATTAAATAACAAATTCTTTCTTATTAAATAATTATAATAAATTATGTGTCTTTTGTATTAAGTACCTATAATCTAAACTGTCTGTCGTGAAATTTTTCTTCTTACATTTGGTACATTAACAATTTCTAGCATTTCCAACATATAACGTCTCTTGTAGCTTTTTTCAATATCTAATAATGATGTTTCATCAAACTTTGGATAGTGATTATATTTCTTACAATGTAAAGATAAGGATGTCTTATGTGTTGAAATATTCCTATATTTTTGGTCACATCTATGACCAGCTAATCTTGTTTTAGGTTTGCTCTTTGTTGTCCCAATATAAACTTTGTCACAGTTCACCTGGTCATTTTCTCCACATGGTATCCTGTATACTACATCAGATATTTCCATTTTTCCTATTTTATCCTTCATACTGCTAAATAATTTATTTAATGTGTTATATGTTTTGTGTGCAATTTTATATCTATCAGTGTCATATATTTTAGACTTTCTTAATCTTTCTGATATTCCAGGAACATAAGTTAATGATTTATAAATTCTTGGTTTCGCCATAGTATTTCCTAAATTATGCCTATGAGTATCATATTGTCTAATTAATCGGTTAGTTAATTCTACTGGAAAATCATTTTCATGAATTATATCTCTTATTGTATCCTTATTCTTCAAATGAAATTCTCTATCACTTATAATTAATATTCTGTCTATCATATTTTTCGTTGTTTATTATCATTTTTCTCGGATGTTTTGAATAAAAATTAATAAGTCTTCCAGAAGATGTTGGTTTCTTATACCAATCAAACACTAACTTATTTTCCTTTCTTATTATCAATTTATCTAAATATGGAAGTCTAGATTCTAACTCTCTTTCAATCGTAAATTTAATATCCGGATGAAAACTATTCAATTCTGTCAAAATATCATCCACTGCATCTTCTGAAGTTATACAAAATAAATCATCCACATATTTTGTGATAATCTTAGGTTTAATATGCATTTTTCTAATACATGAATTTAGTAATTCCTCCATCACAATATCAGCTATAATTGGAGATGCTGGAGAGCCCATAGGGAGGCCCTCCTTCTGTTGATATATCCTATTGTCAAATTGAAAATACCTCTTGTCTTCAATGCAAAACTTAAGAATACGTAAAAACAATTCCTTCCTATTTTGTTCTATTATCTGCCATTTTTCCTCTATAATACTTAAAGCTAAACCTACAGGAATACTTGGAAAAAGTGAAACTACATCAAATGAAAACAATCTATCATTATCTTGTATATTTATTCTCTTGGTTAAATTCCAACGAATTTCTAATATTATATATTGATTGTCCTGTTATTACCTCAAGAATATTCGTTATATACTTGCGCAGTCCGTAGGCCGGGGAATTAATGCAAGAGCAAATAGGCCTTAAAGGAAAATTCTGTTTTAGGTACTGCATATAGCTTTGGAGAATTTGATACATTAGTCTGAAGTCTATTTCTCTCCATTACTGAAATGATTTCTTTTTTAAAAAGTTTATCAACTAAAAAATTGTTTGTTTTTTGCAGTTTAGTAGTCGGATCCTTATTCAATATTGAGTATTTAGCAGAATCGTTAAGAATGTCATTTGTTCTTGTATTATTCAGGTATTGTTGCCTGAACTGCTACTTCTCTTTTAAAAACGCAGCCTAACTATTTCCCATAGAGATATGGACCAGTGGTGTGGCGCTCATATCCCAGAAATCATATTTAAATTATAATACTAGGAAGTTATCTTCCAAATTATGTTAATTTCATATCTAAAAAATTTATTTTATTTTTATTATATTTCAAAGTTCTATACCTCTATAGAAACATCCTTTATAAATTTACCAACAAAGTTGTTCCTAAAAGCTAAATACTTTGAATTTAGCTTCTGATTAACTAAGAAAGGGAAAAGATATAGAAAAGGAATACTAATAAATATGACAATAAGCCGGTGTGCTATTTAACAATATGTTTTTTTTTTTAATTTATATCTTGATCTATTTTTCAGTGGAAATTTAAAACAAAGTATTGTTTATTTTCATTCTAAATAATACTTTATTACTTAAGCTAAATTACTATCCATCAAATGAAATTAATTTTTAATTTAGTTTTATACAAAAATAACAAAATCTCTTAAGGTATTCAAATAATTGAATAAAACGCCTGTTGCATGTAATGACCACTTAAATGTTCTATTAACTAAATTCCACAAAAATTAAATCAACCACCCACCCTCAATTAGAGTAACAAATAGACCAACAAGCATTAACTGGTATCTAGTAATTAAATTATCTAAGTTACTGAAATCTACTGACAGAGAAGTAGAGATTTGAGGTAAAAAAATACGAATTCTATTTAAAATATCGCAATTTAATTAGAGAGGAAAAAGTATGTGTTTTACTCCAGCTTTTTTCGAGCCTTCTATTAGTGCTATTTAAATATAATTATTATTTTTCATCCACAGTATAAAGGAAAAGAAAAGTAAACAAAAATATTTATTTAATAAACCTAAAGGATGGGCTAATTTGAGGTTAGCAAGTAAATTGTCTATCAAATAATTAAATGTCAAGATTTTAGCTGTCACACTTTTATATTTATTTAGTAAAAAGCTGCAAAACTTTAGGCAAGGAACATGGAACTAAATGAGAGAAAAAAAGAAAATAAGAGTTATTCATTAAGAACAAAATATTACGTGTTATCAGATTTTCATTTAAGGAATAATTAACACAAAAATATAATTTATTAAAGTCTTTAAAACATCTAATGAAAGTTATCAGAGTTTGCATAGTTCGTTCTAAAATATTGAATATCCAATGACGAAAACTATCGGTTAGGTCACTGCGGAACACTAAAAATATATTCTCAATTAAAAAGTTAGAGCAGGTTTTATCATTAATTGTAATATTTCTGCCATTTTACAGAAATGGTAACTTGATATGAACAAGTCTAGATTTATACGATAACAAACATAGCGGGTTCTAATGTAGTTTCCGTTAACAAAATATTAGAAACAGTTTTTGCACTGATTCAATAGCGTTGCTATAAGTATTGTACTAAGGATCCCATATTATTGACCCATCTTCCATAACTGGACGAACCAGTGACATAAATAGATTTTTCCTGATGTAAGGATCTTCAAATTCCTTTGCCCAACGTTTGATGAAACCAAGCTGGCATCCTGCTTTGCTTAAAATTAGAGAAATATTATTACGGATGCGTCTAGCTTAAATTTTAAAGGAAAATAATTAAGTAATAAAGTAAACAACTGGGTATGCTCTTTACTAACTGCTTGGCTTGCTAAGAAAATTTATGCATGCAAGACAACAACAACTTTCTAGTTACAAACTGTGTAGAAATTTTATACACGCAAAACAACAGCAATTAAGTATGCTATTTACTAAGTGCGTATTTTTCTAACATAACTTACGGACACAAGACAACAACAACTATCTGAAAATAAATTCTGAAACTGCAAACATTTTCATACAGTTACATTTATCGAAGTTGAATTTTATTAAGTTCGATTCACATCTCAGGAACATAAAGAATTTAAATCTGCCTGTAAAAAATATTTTAACATCATCCGCGATAAATTAGTATAAAAGAATTTATGATGACACCAGGTAACTCTTTGATAAGTAATGAAAAAAGATGGAATCAGAGATGGCTCTTTTAAGGAACACTAGATGAAACGGAGTTTGGCTTAGATATCGCATTTTTGTATATAAGATTCTGTTTCCTGTTGATGAGGTATGAATTTATCTAATTTAAACAATTTTGTGTGAATCTCATATAATGTAGTTTCCTGATAACAAGTCCATGGTTAACCTAATCAGATATCTTGATAAAATCTGTATAAACAATGTCAGTTTGCATTTTATTGACAAAACCACGATTAATCAAAATTGTGAGTTGTAAGAGATTATTTACAGTAGAACAGCCTTTACGAAACTAGACGATTATTTTGAAGACACTTGCTGGCACAAATGATCTGTAATTAGTTTTTCAAACAGTTTAGGAATTACACTCAGTTTAGCGATTCTTCTGTAATTTCTAATGCCATTTTTTTCATCAGACTTAAACAACAGGATGATGATAGAATTCTTCCATACTACTGAGCAAAGTATCTAAATTGTGAAAATTTACTATTAAAATGATAAAAATTTTACTTCGAGTAGATTTTTCTCGTAATCAGGCTCCTTCCTAGAGAGCTTTGCATAATATAACTGTTTTTAAAGTCATCCCTTGCGGTATTGTTGCTGAAAGCAGTTCCTTTTTTTTGCGTACCAGCATTCAAGGGATGACCCTTACACATGCAATGTATTGTGCCAGAACTTAGATTACGGGAAGGAGGAAAGAGAGAGTAGTGTCTGTGGACATTCAATTTGAACTTTCGCAGGTTGAAAGTGACAGGAAAGTCCTCCGGAGGGAGTTTATTCCACATACGGACTGTTCTACTAAAAAACGAATTTCTGTAATGCGTAGTGCGATTCACTGGCCAATCAACCACAAATGAATGTGCTCTCAACGAAAATCGAATTAAACGCTTAAACGTGGGAGTTTCGGGAACAAGTAGCAAAGTATCGACAATGAGCTTGGAACATCAACTCCTTACCTTTCGTAACAGTTGGGCATCACTAGAATCACTTTGCCCAAAAATTTTGTATAAAGATCTTTATCTTCAAGTTCAACTCGTTCAATAAATAAAGCCAACCGATTATTGGTTGCGTAGAATGTTTCTAGTTGTCTGTTTAAAAAACTGAACGAAACCAACGCATGTTTCAAGACAATTATCTGTAGTGATGAGGCCCAGTTTCAATTAGGCGATTTTGCAAAGACAGAGAGAAAGCAAAATTGTCACATGTGAGGCTCACGCAATCCCGAAATCCATTATATCCAAAGAAAGTGATCCTATTATGCGGTTTGCAGTTAAGTAGCATTATCAGTCCGTATTTATTCGAAAATGAGAAAGGAAACGCCATTACTGTGAATTTTCTGCGCTACCAAGTCATAATAATTAATATTCTGCGGCCGCAATTGGCTGATGTTGACATAAATGACGTTTGGTTTCAGCAAGAGAAATTGCCTTAGAAATTTTCCGATCGCCTAATTTCTTGATTTGACGATTTCAATTGGCCGCCTCGTTCTTGTTGTTTAACGCCGCTAGATTACTTTCTCTGGGGTCATTTGAAATATTGAGTTTACGGGAACAACCCACAAACAATTGACACTCAAAGACGAAATTCGACGCTGCTTTGCCGAGATAAGCGTAGCTTTGTTGCAAAGTGCACTTCAAAATTTTGTGATAAGACTGGATGCCTAGCTATGCGGTAGTGTTAGAAATATACCCGACTTCATATTTAATTTTTAATTCCCATATGTCCACTTTACCTTATGTCTACTTCACCTTCATATTAATAAAGCTGAAGTTGTCAACAAAAAACACGGTTTGTAACCTCAAATTTTCCCACACTTTACAATGATTTTATCTGAATTTGATATTAAAAATTTATAGACTAAATTGATGCCGAGAAAGTATCTGAACTTTAAACTATTCTAATAACGTTTACAACTATAAAAGTGCTAAACGTTTAAAATTTTTTCTCCCAGTGTTGCATGTGACAAGATTTAATAAGATGTAAATTTGTAAAAGCGTCTTTATAAATGAACGTACAGGAATAGACCTTTGCAAGTGTAAATTTGAACGTGTAGCATTCATTCAACAGCCCAAAATTTGTAAACTCAAAATGGGTAGAAAAACGAACAAAGAAAATATTTGTGAAAACATTATGGCATGACAGATTTCTAGTTATTGTTGTCGATGTCAGTATTACTAATTTTTATAAATCGACAAAAAACTCGTCATGTCGCCAAATAAATTTAAAAATCGTTACAACTGGCATCACTCCTTAAATCCAGTAATACGCTATGTATGTGATACAAATCCTTTTATTATTCCTTTCACTTCAAAACTTTTCTACAGAGATTGTTTAAATATTGTTTTGGGGTTGGGTGAAGCAAAAGTTCATAATAAGAGTTGTAAACAATTTTACATAAATCTCTCAAAGGATAATGAAAAATATATTTTAAAATTTTTTACTTGAAGCTAAGAAATATTTTATTTCACTTCTACTACTTGCTTGCTATATTTAGAAAACAATTTACTGCTGTCAAGTTATTTCTGTACAGTTATTTTTAAATATACCGTTATTTTCAGAATACCCTTTAAATTTGTTTAATATACTTAATGAATATTTGTCTGCTGTTTAAATATTAAATAATTATTTTGTTTTGTTTAATTATAATGAAGCTGAAGTTTAGAACTTATTCGATTAATCGAATAATTTTTATTCGAATAAAAGCTTTTAATTTGAAATAATTTATTTTTTAATTTCTACTCCAAGTTGAAAATAAAAATTTAATAATTTCAAAGTTTATGTTAGCCCTAATCGAATTAATTCGATTAATCGAATAATTTTTATTCGCATAATAATACTTAATTTGAATTAATTTTTTTTAAATTTTTTTCCAACTAGCAGATGAAATTTTTAAATCAAAATGCGTTTTTTTTAAATTGGCTTGCAAATGTTACGAACTATTGCGTTTTACAGTAAAAATTTGATCAGTTGTTACATTTAAAAAATAAAAGGTGTGTTTATAGAGGTGTAGAACTTTTAATTAACTGGCGATGATTTGTTTTTAGCTGCCAAGGGATGCCTTTGAAGTTGTACAAATTTATTTTGAAAATCATGACGCTGTTCGATATATCACAGACGTTCCCCCCGGGGGCACATGATAGTCTTTATGGATCCTACTACTTCCGTCTAGACATTTATCAGTTTTTATAGATTACTTGACTATATAGACCTGTGCTGCTGGGGGTATAAGGGAGCCCAGACCCCTGAAGGGAAGCAGGGAGTCAACTGGAAGCTCCACGTTATTTCCACGGGAATCAGTAAATCCCAGAGTTTCTGCTAATTGTCTCTTTAGACTTTTAGCTATTGCTCTGACTGATTATTGAGGTTGGCCCTTCGGAAGTATCGTGGTAATAGTGGTTTTGCGGCCCCAAGTATGAACTGATTTATGGTGGCCAGGATCATGTCGCTTTTAATCACACCAACGGGTGAATGATCCGGATGCAATGAGCATGCTAGTCATAAGTTCTGGACCAGGAATTGGATAGTCTCCAGCTCTTCAGCAAGGAGTAGTAGTTTGCTTCGGAACCGTTGAAATTGCAACTAGGAATGACCTATTGCTAGAATTAGTATTCGGCTTCTTAGGGCGAGAGTGACGTTGCTTTTTATTCCACAGTGATTTGACCCCCATCTGATTAGGGCTTACGGCCAGGTGCAGATGTAAATCTTATCACGCATGTCATGTACTATGATCAGAACAATTAAATTTGTTAACTGGGGAACGTTTTCGCACCACGTTACAGAAAAAGTCATTGCTGCTGTAGTCCGTAGCATGCACAAGAATTGGATATGTGTCCATTTCTGTCCATTTACGGTATGGAATATTTTACAGAAAGATCTTGTTTTGCTTACTTACAAAATCTAATTTATAAAAAAATTTAAGTCATACGATTAATTACCAAGGCCTAGATTCATTGATTCGGAATCAACGCATTCAAAAACGAATTTTGTTTAGCGACATAGCTTATTTTGGTTTTTGAATGGAAACGTCAATAAACAAAACTTCCGTTGTTAGAGTGATAATAATTCTCATGTTTATGCTGAGACACTGTTACATCTACAAAAACTTACTGTTTGATATGCTTTGTGGGCTGGTAGAATCATTGTTTCGTTCTGCTTTAAATGTGATGTTAGTCAGAATCTAACAGTCAGTGGTGACCGCTATGGATGCATAATGACTAACTTTCTCGTTTATCAATTAAACAATCATGATGTGCAGGAGCTGTTGTTTCATCACGATGGCGCAACATATCACGCAGCTCATGTCAGAAGGAAACGTTTGGAAACCGCATAATTTCAGGTTTCATACCCGTGAATTGGCATCACCTCCAGCCGTGACTGTCATCTGCCGGAACTCATATTTAAATGCCAGAAGATTATCTTTCGAAAAAGTAAATTTTTTGTTAATTTAAAAAAAATCATATTTATATACCTCTATAAAACACCCATTACATGAAATGAATGAAATACTAATACTAAATTAAACGCTCCTAGGTAAACAGGAGCTTGAATACTTTAGTTCTTAAACAAAATGTGAATGTGTGTAACGGGACGTATGATTGATATTAAATTTTAAAATATTTGTGCAATACTCATACGCTACAATTACTGCGACTAAATTAAATTAGTTGGCAAAACCATAAAATTGCCAATAATTTGTAAAACTGTTATTTCTTTTTATTTATTTTTTATAAGAAAATTAACTTTTTTTTGGGTTTTTTTTTGTAGCAGCCATTTTATTTTTTCTCTACCCAAATATAAACAATTATAAAGTGAGTATTTTTTTATGTTTTAGTTTATCACTTATTCTTGTGTTTTGTTGTTTTTGTTTTTAAGAAAAATATTTACATAATTTTGTTGGCTTTAATAAAACAAATCCCTGTTAATGTTTAACGCAAGATAACAAATTCTGTTCATTTGTTTTAAATTTATGTAAATTCAAACACATCATCAGTATGCAAGAAACTCTGCAAAACACTGGTTAAATATTTATGTACATTTTATATTGTTAAATGAAATGAAAAAAGTGATGAAAGTGATAAAGTAACCAAACATCTGACAGCCGTCCTTAAAGTGCTGTATTTATAAATTGTGACACGCATGCAAAAATAGTACAAATCCTTCAGTATAAGTGTATTTATAATTCCTTTTCATATGCGAACACTTTTGTATGAGTGTGTACAAACATATGAGTTTAAAATATTTTAGACATTTTTATTTAATACTAAAAATATTTGTGTAATAGAAAAACCAGTGTCTAAAACTTAAATTATCGAATTTATTCTTTAACAATAATTTTTAGGGAAATAAAGTTAAAGAAAGCAATTTTGAGCCATTTAAAATTAGTTGTGGTTATTGATTTAATTTAATACATAAAAATTATTATAACTGTTAAAGCCTATTTCGATATTAAAAATATTGTTTGTATATAAGGTGTTTTTTTATAGAGGTATAGCATATGATATAAAATAAAAAAGAAATATTTATGAATTCGCCTCAAATTTACATTATTTAAAAATTAATTTTCTGGGATTATAATTTAGATATGAAAGCCCAGTTTTCGATATATTTTTTCTCCACATTTTTTGGCCATTAATTGGCAATAACGCAGCGAATGTTGTGTTCTAATCATCAATAAAACTAGTCAATTGTTTCAGTCTTATCGGAGTAGACAAATAATTTAAATATTCTCATAGAAAATAATCTAGCGACGTTATATCGCCCTATTTAGAAGATCCATTCAGGGTTTTGATACCCCACCGAGGTCCCCCCGGGGGCACATGATAATCTTTTTGGAACCTACAATTCTATTTAGACTGGTGTCTTGCGGGGTAAAAGGGAGCCCAGGCCCCTCAAAGGCTAGTAGGAGTCACCTGGACAATCCACATATTTCCACGGGAATCAGTATGCTCACAGAGTTCACTAATTGTCTCTTTAGACAATTAGATGTTCTCTGACTGATTATTGAGGTTGGCCCCTATATGGAAGTATCGTGGTGGTTGGGGTTTCGAGACCCTCGTGAGAGTTTGTGGGTCGGATCATTCAAAATGAACACAATGAATGGTTCAAGTCCAGTGAGTATGAATGCCGTCGTTGTTAATTTTATTAAGCTTCATGCGTTCTGGACCAGGAGTTGGAAAGTCTCCAACTCTTTAGCAGGGAGTGAAGGCTGCGGCCTACTTCGGGCTTTCGAAATTGCTACTAGGAGTGACCGGAGAATATACGTATTCGATGGCCTCCTAGGGCGTCAATGACGTTTGCAAATCATTCAAATGGTTTGACCACCATCTGATTATGACTACCTAGTCGGTGCAGATGTAAATCAAATCACATCATACCCCGCCGAGGACACATCTTTGTCCTGACAAAATCTCACCGTCATTACATGTGTCACCGGGGGTAAAAGGGAGCCCAGTAACCTAAAGGTAAAGTAAAGCTCAAGAGTTCAGCTATTTATTCTTTTAGCCTTTCAGCTGTTCTTTGAGTTGGCCCTTCGGGGGTATCGTGGTGGTTGTGGTTTCGCTGCCCTCGTTTGAGTTGTGTGGATCGGATCATTCACAATGAACGCAATGAATAGTCCAAGCCTAGTGAGCATGATTGCGGTTGTGATTTTAAATTTTATTAAGCTTCATGCGTTCTGGACCAGGAGTTCTTGAAGTTGCCACTAGGAGTGACTAAAGGATATACGTATCTGAAGGCCTTCTAGGACGAGGATAACGCTACATTTCATCTACAGTGGTATGATCCCCCGTCTGGTTATTGCTTACACAGCTAGGTACTGACGTAAATCTTATCACGCATGCCTTGAACTCTATCCCTGGAAGCACATCTATATGCTTCGACGGAATCTCATCGTCATTACATGTGTTACCGGGGGTAAAAGGGAGCCCCGTCCCATAAAGGCTAGCATGAGCTAACTGGACAACATCACGTTATTTCCTTGGGAATCAGTAAGCCCCAGTGTTCAGCTCTTTGGCTCTTTAGTTTCTTGGCTGTTCTCTGACTGATTATTAAGGTTGGCCCTTCGGAAGCATCGTGGTGGTTGTGGTTTCACCGGATCATTTACTTTTGCCGTTAATACAGGGTGAATGATCCAGACCCAGTGAGCATACTTGTTATGGGTTCTGGACAAGGAGTTGGATAGTCTCCGAGTCTTAAACAAGGAGTAGAGGTGGTTGTCTGCTCCAAGCTCTCGCAGTTGCAACTGAGAATGAAGGCTTCAACTTCCTAGAGCGAGAGCGTTCAGCTCTTCAGCAAAGTGTGGGGGTTGACGGCTCTGTCCCGAAACCTCCGAGATTGCAATTAGGAATGACCTGTGCAAGAATTATGTCTTCGGCTATGTAGGGACCGGGTGCACGCGTCATATTGCCCCAGTGGTTTGACCACTGCCGAGTTATGGCATACATGCGCTAGATACCGATGTAAACCTTACCACGCATATCACCCACAGTGGTTTGATCTACCGTCGATATAGCAATTTTGCTTCTTTGTTTGTTGCTAAACAAAATTACACTTATGAAAATTGGACACAACGACAGTCTTGCTTTGAGGCCATTCACCGAATCTAAGCCTTGCTAAGTTATCGAGTGACTCCAGTGACGCAAACAAAAATTTTTCCATAAACTTTTTCATAAAGTAGATGAACACATATGCGGATTCGGGTCTTTTTCTATACTACACTCTACAGCAGTACTACAGTATGTACAGGTTTCTGTAGATGCGAGTTATTATTTAGAGTAAAGGTGGCGCGAAACATTTCATAGTTAATCGATTTAATTTGCTCTGATGTACGATTATGTTGAACGTGAAATGGATGAAGTGCGCGATACGTATTTTGATTTGGAATCGGTGTTCAGGTATTAGTCTATTCACGGGAGCTCATAAAATGAATGCCAGTTAAAAAAGTATTGCCAACTTAAAGAATTATAAATACAAAAATATAAATAACATAAGTCGTGGTATTTTTTTGCCTACAATTTTATTATTTTATTTATTAAATTAAAAAAATTATTATTAGATTTTTTTATAGACTTCTATAAAAAAGTAATTTTCTATAAATGACTTGATTGATTAAGTAGAATTGAATGGCTTTGGGCTGCATATTTTTTTCTGCAAACCATACATCATTTATCTTAACAGCTGTAAAAATCGATAGCAATTTAAGCGAAACTTTTATAAACATAAGAAAGAAAGAAATACCTACAAACATGCATATACATACATGCATAGGCATGCGTGTGTCTACATAAATAAAAATAAATCACAAATACTTTAACAAATTGTATCCTTCTTACAACAATAACAATAATGTCTCTTCCTTTTAATAGGTAATCTGTCAAATGCTGGAATGTATTAATTTTGTAGCCAAAGTAGCTGGATAAAGAAATATATTTTTTTTTTGGCTTTTGGATCCAATTATAATATCGTCCGACTAATAAATCCCAAGATAAAAAAATTTGATTTAAAATCCTTTGTCTGTAAAACATTTGTACATTTTTGAACACACACATAGATAGGAAAGTAACTCCAGTATAAAAAATTACACTGACGTGTAGACCTTTTTTATTTTTATTTTTATCATGGTTTTACTGTCAATCAGTACGCTCATGAATAAATTTTTATTTTAGATAAATTTTATTTGGAACAAGTATTAAGTCATGTTGTGACTATTTTTAAAAATGATGTTGCTTTTCTTTTTTTTTTTTTTTGTTGACGATTTGATTGATATTCAACGCCAAATTACTTGAATGTAAAAACTGACAGTTGAGGGCTGGTAAATATTAAGATTTACATGAAAAAAAAATATCACATTCTTATTGCTGGAAGAATTTTTAAATAAAATGAAAATTGCACGCACAAATATGTAAAAAATATATTTTTTCGGATTTAAAGCCATACAGCAGAAATATTGAATAAATTTTTCATTAGAAACACTTTCCAAAATAATCTTTTTAATGTCATTATTGAAGCTGGGTTGTTTCTTTGTTGTATTTATTATTTATAACTAAATCAAAAACACTGTATCTACCCGAAGTTCTAGCTAACGTTTGAAGCTCTTTCCTTCAAACGTTATCTTTCTTTAGAAAAATTATTGAAAAAAAATTTTTTTTTTTAACTCTCAATAATTATTTATTGTATCTTCACGAAAAGAACTAACAATAAGTATTAAAATTTTAAATTCTAAAAAAAGTTACATTAGTCCTGACCATGTCAGGCCAAACCTTTTGGGTAAAAAAGAAAATTGAAATAAAAAAAAACAAAGCAAATATTTCTAAGATGTATCGTCTGTAGCATTGAGGATTAAAGCTGCGGTATCCCTCTTTTTTTCGGCTATGTCCACTATAATCCAAGATATTGCGAGCAAGGGGGTTAGGATGGTCTTCAAGCTTCATCAAGTATTTGCCTGCGTATTTTATGATTTCTGTAGTCACCAGCGGTATGTCTAAATCACAGTGTGTGTTTGAATTTCTGATGTACCATGGGGCGGAAGTTATCAACCGTAAAATTTTATTCTGCATACGTTGGATTCTATCCACGTTTGAAGCTGAGGCAGTGCCCCAAACTTGGATTCCGTAAGACCATATCGGTTTTAAAATAGTTTTGTAAATTAGAAGCTTACAATCTAGGCTAAGTTTTGAGTTCCTGCCAATGAGCCAATGTAGTTGTGTTAGCTTAAGCTTCATTTGTGTTAGCTTTGAGTCAATATGATGTTTCCATGTAAGGCGACGGTCAAGATGTATACCAAGATATCTCACATAAGTATGGTGAGGAACAATGTGATTATTGATTCGAACGGGTGAACAATTATCTCTTCGCAGGGTGAAGGTCACATGGAATCGATTTTGAACGTTCACTTTAATTCTCCATAATTTTAACCACAACTCTAACTGAGTTAAATTTTGCTGAAGATTTATGGATGCTTGATGGAAGTTTTCATGCGAACTTAGACACGCTGTATCATCAGCAAACGTAGAAGTGTGGACAGTTTCACTTACAGGCATATCGCAGGTATATATCAAATATAAAACTGCTCCAAGAATGCTACCTTGTGGTACGCCTGAGCAAATTGTTTTGGATACACTAACGAAGTCTCCTTCAACTACAGAAAATTTCCGTCCAATTATGTAGCTTTTTAATAGGCTGCTTATATTACAAGGCAAGTGAGCGGTCAGTTTTAGAAATAGACCTTCATGCCAAACTTTGTCAGAAGCCTGAGAAACATCAATAAAAATAGCTGAACAATATTTCTTTTCTTCAAAAGTCCTTCTTATGACCTGAACCAAACTATGGGTTTGTTTAATTGTGCTATGTCTACTTCTAAAACCAAATTGATGGTTTGGGATACACCCACTATCCCTTAGCATTGGAGACAATTTATTCATAAGCAACGTTTCGAAGACCTTTGAAATAGTCGGTAATAGACCTATGGGCCTATATGACCCGGTTTCGGTTAGGTCTTTACCCGGTTTTGGAATCATTTTAACTTTAGAAATCTTCCGTATCAAGCCGTAAAATGGCGTTAAAAATTAATAGCATGATTCTGACTGCAATACTGGGGAGCTCCTTCAACATTTTGTTACTTATGCCGTCGATACCAGGAGCTATTTTCGGATTTACTTCAGATATTAACTTTTGTACCTCACGCAACCTAAACTTTAAGGGTCGAGAGGGTAATCCAACTACGCTCGGCAAATTAACATCATCAGTACATATGTGTTGGGTGAATACATCTTTCAAGTAATCGGCAAATAAGTCGCCTTTTTCATTGAACATGAAGGAAGGGATTACTAGAAATTTATGAACTAGTTGGTTGTGCTATATAGAAAACAAAGTCTTTTTTGTTATTTTTATAATTTTTTCCTAAATCAGAAAGTACAGAAATAGAACACCATGCAAATAGTTATTACATTTTTATGAGAACATGTGCGATCTATTGCACAAGACTCAAGTTTGAGCATGTTGAATCATACCTGCCTACCTAGAGAACTTATGTGATACTGAAAACGAAATTGTATCAATGAATATTTTCTTCTTAGGCCACCGTTCGAAAAATATACATGCTTAATATTTGAAGGTTGAAAGAATTTATGCACAAGATTTATTTTCCAAATATAAACAGAGTCTGGTAGCAATCTCGTATAGTGATTGGCTATAAAAACTACCAGTATACCTTTTGGGTTTTTTATTAATTCTTAAAAAATTGTTAATTCCTGGAATGTGGCTGGTTTTGTTGGCACATCAGATTGTTGGTTGATCGCCATATAATTGGTTTTATTGTTTTTTTTTGTGTCATTTCCTCCGAGAGCCAAAAGAGTTCCAAATAGAAACAACTCATAATGTCCTTCAAATTCATCCTGTATTTCCAACCGAATCTTTCTAAAGAATTTTTTCCTGACAAACATCGGTTGATATTAATATAAATGTATAGTATAAATAATTAATTGAGCTAACCATTTGTCTGTACAGTGACAGTTTGTATCTAAGCTATTTTACATCTTTACTCCTATGATAAACAGGTTTTTTTTAACTTTTGTTATTACTTTCTTATGCTAAAGTAATATATAACATATTACTTTTTTGAACCATTTTATAACTTGGACTCCATTTTTTACTAATCTCTTTCTTCAATATGTAGACAACCCTATTATTGTTTATAGACGATGGCAACATTGTTCTGTAGACAACCCTATTATTGTTTATAGACGATGGCAATATTATTAAAATAAAATATATAATACAGTTAGTTGAGTTTGAGTATACAGAACACAAGTACAATAAACTAAATACATAAAAGAATTAAAAAGGGAGTTTTTATTTAATATTTTTACAATCAAGAGTTTATAAATGTAACACATTTGTTCTTATCTTTTATATTCTATGTTTCAATATTGTCTTTCACGATCAATGCTGCCAGATTTTTTCATCCGAATTTGCCAAAAAGCAAAGTTTTGTTGAACTACCAAGATATTTTTTGTAGTTTTCTAAAATAGAAAAATAATTGTTAAAATCGTTCAAATAAAAAATGCCACGGTATATGTATATACATAATACAAATATATATAAACCCATACATACATAAATATAAATATACGTGCATACATCCATACACATATACTCACATATATATTGTTACGTTTATACCTTTTATAAACGGTTTATTGTGAGTTCTTTATTGCAAAAATAAATAACACCTGATTTTAGAGTTTTTAAATTAATTACAAGTTTATTTACTTTAACTACACACAAAGTTGATACTACAGAACAATTTACTTAAGATGCACGTCTTTACTTAATGACTTTTATTTTTTAACTAACTAACTATCTATTCAGATGCTGCCTTTTATATTTGACCACTAGAAGTCTAGAAAAATTAAGAATTTTCTACTCCCTTTGTATTACATTTTGTTGTTGTTGTTATGTTATTCATTCAATGTATTGGCGTCTGTAGGTCTGTGTGTATTTTTGTTTTTGCTTTTATGCTGATAAAGTTTTTTCCTGAAGTTTATTTAAAGATAGTTGCTGTTGTCTTGTGTTCTTAAGTTTTCTTAGTAAACAATACAATAATACAAATCGAAATTTGCTAATGTTTATAGCAAGTGGATGTGCAAACAAATAAAGAATTTTGTTTCCACATTCTGTTGCATTTTGTATGTGTGTGTGTGTGTAATTTGCGTGTTCAATTCTAAAATGATCCATAAGCCAAACGTTTTTCAAAGCAATTGTTAGATATTGGAAATGGAGCAATTCCAATTGACCCCACCACAAAAATGATTACGCTTCCAGATAATTTTTGCCACTTTGCACAATCAAAAGAAGAATTGGTCACAAACTTATTTCCCGGTATTGCACAAAATTTTAAAAACCATGATTGGTTGGGGGAAAGAGCTATCTTAGCTGCAAAAAACGCAGATGTTTCGGATATCAATGTTACAATTGCAAATGACATTCTCGGGGAAATTTTTACCTAAAAATCGGTTTACTCTGTTGCCAATCAAGAAGATGTTGTAAATTATCCAGTCGAATAATAAAATTCGCTTGAGTTACCTGGACTACCACCCCACGGCCTACAAGTGAAAGTTGGTGTTCTAATTACATTGCTTAGAAATATCTGCCAGCCACGACTTTGCAATGGGACACGTTTAGTCAGGAAAATGTGATTGAAGCAAAAATTTTAAGAGGAAAATATAAGGGCGAGGATGTGCTGTTACCATGCATTCCTATGATTCCTCCAGTTTTGCCGTTTGATTTTAAATGGCTTCAGTTCCCCATACGTGTTGCTTTTGCAATAATCCCTGTTTTTCGCAAGGTCAATAATATGTATCATGTTCACGTGCTAATAAACCAACTGCTTTGTTTGTCTATACGGCGAACCAAAATCAATCGAAGAATGTCGTATATGTAAAAGCGGTGCAATAGAATAAGACATTGTTCACTAATGTGTTTTTCAAAATTATTGAGGAAGAAAAAAATAAAATAATACATAATATGCCAATGGTTAACTTATCTTACCGTAATTCCTTTGAAACGAATCTGTTTACCACAAATTTCTCACTTCTCGATTGCATGTAAACTTATAATGTCGGGTTTTCAACAAGAAGTTCATTTTTCAGTGGCAGCAACACCAACAAGATGATAGTTTTCACATTTAGTTTTTTGACGTTTTCGTATTAGATGCATTAGCAGCTGTTACTATGAATTTAATTTCGCATAATTCAAATCTAGTATGAAAATTCGTGATATGTTCGGACTACCTAACTGTCCTTCTAAGAATTTGGTCGCTAAATTGGAATCGATACAAAATATGCGAAGCCCAACGCGTGTTCAACTGAGTCGTTCAACTGAAAACAGCACATCGAAATTTTCCAATTTTTCGACGTCCTCAATAATTGGGGTTATCCAAAACCATCTTATGGCGAATTTTGCGTAACTTTGAAGCCTAACAAAGTTTTACTGGTGCGGAAGTTAAAGCCGACCGATCATTCACATCCGGCTGGGTTTTCTAAAAAAAATCTTTTTTTCAGACGAAGCCTGTTTTCACTTGTCAGGGTATGTCAACAAGCATAATTGCTTCTGAAAATCCTAGAGTGATTATTGTATGGTGCGCTATGTGATTGCAGCCGTGATTGAACCGTTTTTTTTTTTAGAAGATGAGGCAGTAATGCGGCAACTGTCAATTATTAACGATGTGGGTATCACTGACGTGTTATTTTAGCAGGACCGTGCGTTTTTAATTTTTTGAACTTTTCCATACTCGTCCTCGCAGTATCTGGTATCAAGAATTCGAAAGTAAATATATAGTTTTCTTTTCTTAATTAAATGCACCACCATTATGTTTGGGATGATCTTTGTCAAAATCAATTATCCTAAAATTTCTAATGCAATGAAATTAAAATATTATTTTGTTACACCCTAAAGCACTAAACCTATAAATGTCTACTTTTAAAGTATTTGCTTTTTAAGAGAGTGTAGACAGGACTTAAGGCAAAGTAAATAATCACATTCTCGTATTTGCCTGTCTGTTAAAAAAATTTTAAATTTTCTTTTATTTATTATTTTATGCTTCCGGCACTTTTGCCCAATAAATGAAATTAGATTTGAATGGTATTTTTAAATGCTCAAATTTTTTACACATTTGCCAAAGGTATAAAATTGTGAGTCATCAGTAAATAAGGAAAAATCTAACGTATTAACCAAAAAACAAACAAACAAAAAAAACATTCCTTTTAAAAAAGGTTAAGTAATAGATTTTTCACATCAAATAAAAGCTGTTAGTGAGGCACATTAAATGCCATAAAATTTTATTATAATCTGGAGAATTGGAAACTTTCAAATGAATACTAACAGTGGCAAAACCTCATTTCATGATTTTTTGTTAATTTTATTTGAGTTTCTTAGTGGGTTTTAGGTTTTCTTAAATCGATTTTAAATTAAAGACAGACAGCTAATGTAATAGCAGCCAAGGTTTTCAAATGTTAAATATAGGATAGGGAATATAGGATGTGTTTTAGAGAGGTATAAAATTTTAAGTTCGCCTGTCTAGAAATTTATATTTACTTTGGTTTGGCATTTCAACATGCGTCCAAATTATGCAATTTGGCTCTTGGGGGTATGCAGTCTGTGGTGATCACCCCTCCAGGGGCATATAAATATAGTCTTTATAGAATATTCCACTATCTAGACTCAGTGCAACTGGGGAAAAAGGGAGCCCAGTCCCCTGAAGTCAGACAGGGAGACAACTGGAAGCTCCACTTTATTTCCACTTGGATCAGTGAACCCGCAGAGTTCATTATTTGTCTCTTTAGACTTATAATAGTTCTCTGACTGATCATTGAGGATGGCCCGTATATAGGAGTATCGTGGTGGTTGTGGTTTCGCGGCCCCAAAACAGTATAATGGTTATTATGGTGACCAGGATCATCTCACTGATAATGACACGCAAAGTGAATGATCCAGTCCAGTGAGCATGCTTGACATGTGTTCTGGATAGAAGTTAGAAAGTCTCCAACTCTTTAGCAAGGTGTGATGGTTTGCAGACCTGTCCTGGAATCATTAAAGTTGCAACTAGGTGGTTCTGTTGCTTAGAATTATGTCTTCGGGTATCTAGGACGAGCATGACGTTCCAAATTATGTATAGTGGTTTGTCCACCATCTGATTAAGGCTACATAGCCAGGCGCGGATGTAAAACAAATCACACTCTGTGGTGATCTCCTTCATACTGTGAGGTGTAGCTTCTTTGGGTACAAGACGCCAGCACATCTTGGCTAGCTGGAGGTTGAAATTGAAAATAAAAGATCTCCGGAATTCACTAGTGGAATTAACTGTTACCACGGGAATTATTACCCTGTGGACTATGGTCCTGCGGATAAGGCTTCTTTTAATCCGATGCGCTGTTGAATTCTGAACAAAATGTTGCTATTGTGGGCGACAGGAGTTAAGATAGTCTCTGACTCTCCAGCAGGTAGTAGCGGGACGGGCCTGCTTGCTGTACTCCTGAAATTGGCACTCGGGGCGTTGGATGCATTATATTCATCCAGTGGCAAGACCACGGTCAGCTTAGGACTACATAGCAAGGTACTGATATTAAGCTGTATTACGATCTCTACAAACTGGACCCAAAACAAGATTACCGTTAATGCCGGTTTTCATAAGCGAATTTTATTTAGCGCAGAAGCACAATTTTGTTTGAATGGATACAAACCTATCATATTTGAAACGATGATAATCCTCAATACCATAATCCTTCAGGAGTCCCCTCCGGAGGCACATTTATCGATCTTTATAGAACTTAGGCTATCTAGACCTGTGCTAATGGGGGTATAAGGGAGTCTAGTCCCCTGAATTCAGCAGGGGTACAACTGGAAGCTCCACGTTATTTCCACGGAAATCTGTAGCACACAGAGTTTCCGCTATTTGTCTCTTTAGGCATTTAGCTGTTTCTCTGACTGATTATTGAGGTTGGCCCTTCGGGTGTATCGTGGTAGTTGTGGTTTGGAGGCCCCAGGATCATTTCACTTTTAATAACACCTACCTGGTGGAATGATCCTAGATCCAGTGAGCATCCTAGACATGTGTTCAGGACAGGAGTTGGATAGTCTCCAGTTCTTCAGCAAGGAAGGACTTTTGCTAGAATTAGATTTCGGCCTCCTAGGGCGTGGGTGGCGCTGCTTTTTACTCACAGTGGTATAACCACCATCTGATTAAGGCTCACTGCCAGGTGCAGATGTAAATCTTATCACGTAAATCTTTCAAGAATATATGTTTGGTGTGCTTCATGACTTCGTGAAATCCTTGGTCTGCACTTCTTTCAAACGATGCTAGTCAGAATGTTACAGTCAATGGTAACCGCTGTAGGTCCATGATTACTCACTTGTACGTTCATTAGTCATAATCCGCTAAGGAGTGTATAACAACTCAACTGCCGAAACAAGTAGCCCTTAAAATGGATGGCGCTTAAGTTTTGTACCTATACATTACCACTAAAATAAATGGTTTATGTTCAATCTCGGTTGAATTAATGAACTTTGAAACTTTAGTGAGTAAAAGGGTACAATGGTGAGCATAGAAGTGTTTGGTGTAAGCCTGCCTGGAGCTGCCATTGGTACAGATCTTGGTTTTAGCAGCAAATAATCGAATGAGACCTTGAAAGACTAAAGTGGAGAAGGGTTTTGTGTAAAGAGTAGCTAAACACGAGTAAGGCGAAAGCCGAAAACTTTCAAGTAATAATGAACAGTCATGATGTGGAGGAATAAGCTATGGTTTCAATAAGACGGTGCACAATGTTTGTCAGCTCATGAAGGAAACGTTTCAAAACTGCATGAATGGCCTCCAAAATCGTGCGATTTAATCCGGTTAGACAATTTTCTGTGGGGATATGTGAAGTTGCTAGTCTGCGCCAATAAACCCGAAACGATTGATCATTTGAAGTACTATGCTCACCGCGTTGTTGCTGATGTATAGACACAAATGTTTAAAAAAGTTCTCGAAAATTGGGTCTCCAGATTAGACTACGTCCGAGCTGACTATGGCGGCCATATGCGAGGGGTCATATTTAAATTATAATTCCAGAATATAGTAAATTTCCTGCAAATTCGTTTGTTTTCTTTCGTTTTTAAATTCTATACCTCTATAAAGACACCCTTTACATAAAATAAAAAATAAATAAAATATTTAAGATTTAAAAGGTTTGGATTATGCTAAACGGTAAACGAAAGAGTGATATTTTTTCGCCCAGTTGAAGAAACAATTTTATGCATTCAAAAGTAGACTAAACAAGGCGAGTTCTACAATTTTGGATTAAAAAAAAATGTTTGCTCTTTCGAGGCAGCCCAAATAGATATCACACATATGTGATATCTAAGTGACATATTGGTGGCACTTGGCTACTTAAATGGCCTTGGTAAAAAATAAAAACAAAAACATTATATAATTTTGGTAAATGCTTACTTAATTAAAAGTTTCAGCGTCATTTATACATTCACTGATATAGTATACAATCATACATCAATTACATGAAAGGTGTATAAAGTAGCAGGAAAGATGAGCAACTAACTCTTTTGCTTTTCTAACAAAAGGGTAATTCTCTTTTTCTCTTTCTCTTTTTTTTTTATATTGACAAGCATACAAAGCCCACATTAATAGGATTCTGTTTTTTTATACAGGAATTTGAAAAATGTGTAGTGGGTCGGCATAATTATAAGATGACCGTTAACGGCATTAGAAAGAAAATATTTTGACAGCTAATTTATTTTTTCGTGTGCATTTTTTCTACATAATTCTAATTTTGCATACATGTTGGGTTACCCTATACGTATATTTTCTTAATTTTGTTAACATTTTAGTATTCCTTTTTCTGCTCTTTCACAGGCTTGTAATTTGTTACGTTAATGTTTTTAATGTCCCATTTGTACATTCAGGCATGAAAATATCCAAAGACTCTAATAACAATAACAGCAGAAAATCTAAGCAATATCTAGGCAAAAGAAGCATCGTTTTCATCTGCGCTTTAAACACTTTTTCATGAATTCTTAAAATAAAACTTCTTTCGAACGAGTAGAGATGTATAGTTGCTGTTATATAGAAATATATCAACACATATATCCTTGTTATATTTTCAAGTAAACAACATCAACAAGTTGTTTATTTTTATTATTTTTTATTAGCTTGACAATAACGACATAGCAGCACTTTACTTAAATAGAGTTTCATGAAGAATGAAAAGCAATTAATTTTATTTTAGAATATTTAAATATCTAAAATAATCTATTAAAAAATTTCACCACCCATTATATTTTCATATAAAAAAATATCATTAGTCATCATTTTTCTATAATAAAATTTTATCAATCATACAATTTCTATAAAAAAATTTCATCAGTCATAATTTTTCTGTAACAAAAAAAAAAAAAAAAAATCATCAGTGGTAATTTAACTGGAAAAATTTTAATCATTCATAATTTTTCTGTACACAATTTTCATCAGTCACAATTTTCGTATAAAATATTTTACCAGTCATAATTTTTCTAAAAAAAAATTTTATTCGTCATATTTTATCCAAAAAAATTTTAAGTACAAAAATTACATCAGCCATAATTTTTCAATAAAAAAAAATTTCATCAAATTCTAAACAAATTTTATTCTTTATATTTTGCTGAAAAACAAATTTTAAGTACAAATATTTCATCCTCCATATTTTTCAATACAAAAACAATTTTTTCAGTCATATTATTTATATAAAAAAATTTTATCAGTGATAAAATGTTTCATCAGTCATAATTTTTCTATAAGAAAAAAATTTCATCACTCGTAATTCAACTCGAAAAACTTTTATCAGTCATAGTTTTTCTGTACAAAATTTTCATCAGTCACAATTTTCGTATAAAATATTTTACCAGTCATAATTTATCTAAAAAAAATTTTATTCATCATATTTTTTTCGAAAAAAAAAAACAATTTTAAGTACAAATATTTCATCCGCCATATTTTTCAATACAAAAAAAATTTCATCAGTCAAATTTTTTTGTATGAAAAACTTTTATCGGTAATAAAATGTTAGTCATAATTTTTCTATAAGAAAAAAAATTTATCAGTCGTAATTTAACTCGAAAAATTTTCATCAGTCATAGTTTTTCTGTACAAAATTTTCATCAGTCACAATTTTCGTATAAAAAAGTTTACCAGTTATAATTTTTCTAAAAAAAATTTTATTCATCATATTTTTTTCTCGAAAAAAAATTTTAAGTATAAATATTTCATCCGCCATTTTTTCAATACAAAAAAAATTTCATCAGTCATATTTTTTATAATAAAAAAATTTTATCAGTGATAAAATGTTTCATCAGTCATAATTTTTCTATAAGAAAAAAATTTCATCAGTCGTATTTTAACTCGAGAAATTTTCATCAGTCATAGTTTTTCTGTACAAAATTTTCATCAGTCACAATTTTCGTATAAAATATTTTACCAGTCATAATTTTCCTAAAAAAAAAATTTATTTGCCATATTTTTTCGAAAAAAAATTTTCAGTACAAAAGTTTCATCAACCATAATTTTTCAATAAAAAAAATCATCGCTCAAAATTTTTTCTGTAAAAAACTTTAGCAGTATTTATTTTGCAGTTAAAATTTTCAATTGTCTTTAGCTGCTTTTACAGACAAAAAATTGCAAAGAAAAGTTCGCTGAGAAAAATGGTCACTTACCGAAAGAACGCAAAAGTGTAGTGTAGAAAACTTGTTTAGATAATAAATTTAGTGTGTTAACAATATAAGACCTCAATTAGTGAGCTTTACATCAGTTATGTAGTACTAAAGACGTTGTTTTTATAGTCTCGAAAAACTGTTGATTTCGGATTTTTTATTTGTAAATCGTTAAAAATGATACAAGCGTTGTGAGTTTAACTGTTAGAAGGAAATATTTATCATGAATTGAAATGACCTATTGTGTCTTTTTACAAATTACGTAGTTTCTAAGTAATCTTAAGAACGCAAGACAAATAAAAACAACTAACACAGAACAAACAAAAAACACACAGTCAAGCAGGCGCCTACATTGAATACTGGCAAAAACAAGTATATGTGATGATGTTGAAGTAAAGGGTCCGCCATCTAACGCTTTTTTTTCAACTAGTACTTATTTCGTGAATGGTAACACTTAGCTCATGTTTGATTTGACAGATAATTAGTTTAATCCTTATCCATTACTTTGAAAATCATGGTAAAGTTGCAGAATGTGTGGAAAAATTGCGTACGGATTTTGGAAGAAGTGAAGCACCGCCAGCTCCGTATGTTTGTTATCTTGTGAAAAAAGTGAAAGAAAGTGGTATCCTCATCGATAAACCAAAGCGTGAAAAGCCAAAAACAGTGCGTACACCCGAAAATATTGTTGCTGTGGCAGAAAGTGTGCATGAAGCGCCATCAACATCAATTCACCGTCTTTCTCAACAATTGAACTTTTCAGAGACATCATTGAGACGAATTTTGTATAAAGGCCTCGGTATGATGCCACACAAAGTCCAATTGGTTCAGGATTTGAAGCCAAGTGACAATCCAATGCCTTTTCGCTTCGCTAAGTGGACCTGCGATCGACTTACAGAAGATGCCGATTTTGCAAAAAAAAAAAAATCATCTTTTCAGATGAAGCTCATTTTGATCTTGGCGGGTATGTAAACAAGCAATCCGCACAGAAATCCCGAACGCATATATTAAAAAGCCGACACACCCAAAACGAGTCACTTTTTGGTGCGGAGATTTTGGTCCAGAGACATAATTGGGCCATTTTTCTTCGAAAATAAGCAAGGAGTGGCCGTTACAGTCAATGACGATCGTTATCGGGCCATGTTGAACAAATTTTTGTTCAAAAGAATTGAAGAGGAGGATATGGGCAGCATTTGGTTTCAACAGGACGGCGCTACGTGCCTCACCGCCGAAGCTACACTTTTTTTTTTTAAGAGTAGTAGCACTTCAGGCAACAATGCCTATTTCGTCAAGTACCGTGCTACATTCTTTAGGAAGAGGGATAGAGAAGAAATGAAACAGGTGGTGAAAGTAGAAGGATAGTCGGAAATTAACTGCCGTATGTAAGAAAGCACGGCAACCAGTGACTATGCCTTCATCGCTGAGCAGCCCCACCGACAGTCAATATTTATTTTTTTAGTGAAAAAACCAAGGTCTTCGTTGGTAATCGAACCCACAAGCTCCATATTTACAAGCTAGTACACTACCTACTAGCCTACAGGGGCACCTAAAGCTACACTCGTTGATAGGGCGGAAGCCCTATTTTTGAAGATCGCATTATCAGCCGCAGAGCTGATGTCGTTTGGCCACCTCAGAGCTGCGATTTGACACCGATGGACTATTATTTGTGGGGTGCCGTCAAAGATAAGTGTTACGCCGAGAAGCCGGAGACAATTGACTTTTTAAAGGACAATATTCGTGAAGTCATTGGTGAAATACAGCTGCACACAATCGATAATGTGCCTAAAAAATGGACCGATCGTGTAGGCTACTGCATGGCCAGCCGAGGCAGCCATTTGAATGGAATTTTTTACCATTATTAACCGGAAGGATTGTAGTTTCAAATAAAAAATAGAATTTTGAGAAAATATTTAGTAGTTTTGTTTAAAGCATATAAAGCAAAAAAAAGTTATTAGGCGGACCCTGTAGAATTTTCCCGCATGTGCGAAAATCGCTCAAAAAATATAATATATAACACCATCTGCTGGACGATAGTTAGTTGGAGTGAAAACATCGTCAATTTAAAACACAGAGATATTAAAGCTGTTTCTAGGTGTTAAAGTGGTCGTGAAATTGATTATTAACTGTGAATTATTGTGTATAATTAATTTTTTTTTTTTTTGAAGAGCAGTAGCACTTCAGGCAACAATGCCTATTTAGTCAAGTACCGTGCTACCTTCTTTAGGAAAGGGATAGAGAAGAGACAGGTGGTGAAAGTAGAAGGATAGTCGGAAATTAACTGCCGTATAAAGACAGCACAGCGACCAGTGACCATGCCTTCATCGCTGAGCAGTCCAACCGACAGCCAATTTTTAATTTTCTAGTGAAAAAAACCAAGGTCTTCGTTGGGAATCGAACCCACAACCCCCATACTGACAAGCTGGTACACTACCTACTAGCCTACAGGGGCACCTAAATTTGCAAATTTGCAATGAAACAAGTCAGTACAACAAAACCGTTATTAAAGGGGTCAATCTAACAATAAAATTAAAATCAATCGCAATGAATGGTAACTTTCATTGTTATTTATTTATAATGTAGAGCATATTTCACGGCGCAAACAGTATATACAGTCTGTGCTGCCATTTGTTTAAGCTTTCTCGGCAAATACTATGCGGAATGTCGCCAAAATATCAAAAAAACAACAAAAAAAAAACTTTATAATAAAAAATAAATAAATAAATAAAATTAAATTGAATTGATTGCATTTTATAACTGTGCCTCATACACACCGAACAAGGCAAAGCAATTTTAATTAATTAGACTATTCACACACAAATTATCACAAAATATTTTAAATACCGTAAAATATTGCGCTATTCGAAATGTTAAAATTGCTATTCTCTAAAAGACTTTTTCATCGCTGTGTTCTTTGTTGTTTTTAGAAAGTTTATTTTTACAAAAATATTTTCTGACTTTATTTATGGTTTATACATAATTTGACTGTCATGGGTAGGGGATATTTTGAAGATGACTCTTGCCAGCGTTGCCACCTAGGCCATAATCCGCTATGGCCTCATAATAACTTTGAATCAACTCGATCAGTTTTGCCACATACGTTTATTCGCCTGCTTCTTTTCCCTGCACTGAGGTGTAACCGCAATTTTTCCTTTACTTCTCCGCAACCGAGATTCCGGGAGCCTTGAACTGTTATTTTCAGTTTATTTTGCCTTCGCAGAATTAGAATTAATTTTCTCAACAATTACTCAAGCTTATGCTGGGATTTAAACTAAAGTTTATTATTTTCTTTCTAACTAAAGTGATAGTATTTAATTCTTGTTTACCTTCTTGCGATAACCAGTATATAGAAACGAACTTGTACTTAAGTTAACATTATTAATTCAGGCCGTGGCCGTCATTTTCATAACTGTCGATGTGCGTGCAAAAGAAGCAAAAAAAAAAAATATATGATATTTTTGTTCCTAACACAAATCTACTCCCTTCTTGCTACTTGCTATTTGTCTTCGTCATACTAATAAGTGAAATTTACCTAAACTTCAACATTTGTTAGGGTGGCGAATCAGGTGTGTAAGACAGCAAAACCACACAAATATAAAACCAAAGAAGCCACGAACCGACCAAAAATTAATGAAACCTCCAGAAGGCATTTAAAATCATGGAAACTACAGCTTGTCATTTGTCTTCTTTGCAACAGAAACAAACGCGAATATACGCACACAAAACCTAAGCTATAAATGCAAAAGGTAAACAGACATACAGTCACACATACATGCATACACTACATAAATATTTTATAAAAATAAAGAAAACAACGGCAAGTAGTAAATGAATATTTAACTAAATAACTGACTGCTAAGATACCTTCATTTAACATCATCTTGTGTATGCCATCACAACTGACACATGAACTCAGCTGGCATTTTATCCTGATTTTCCTTAAGGAAGCATTAAAGTGTGGGTGTGTGTTACGTCAAATGAGTAATAAAATTTAGATTCAGGTAAGCAGAAACAATTTCACAGGAATGGGTATTATAAGACGAACAAAGATGTTTTAGGTAAAATTAGTTTTCTACTTTATTCTGCGGTTTTTATGCCAGAGGTATAGAACTTTAATCTGGCGACTATTTTATCAACTGTCAAGTGATTTATGTTTAGTTTGCTTTGGTATTTTAAGATGATTACATTAGCGAGTGAACAACGCTTCTAAATTGGGCCCAAGCCAAGATTGTCGTTGATCCCGATTTTCATAAGCGAAGTTCAGTTTTGTTTGAATGGATACGTCAGTCAACAAACGTCAGTTGCAAACTGGACGAACACTAAAAACAAGGCTTACAGAACACATACGCTTATGCAAACGGAAATGAGAAGATTCCAACTTTGCATTACACCTTGACACTCATAGACACACACCAAGGCTATATCCTAGCAAAAAAGGACGAAGGCTAGACATTCTTGAAAACATGGAAATCTACAAAATGAAAACTTTCAACAATGACATTATAAACGAATAGGTAAACACGACCTCAGACACAATTTTCACACCACTAAAAGTACTCATACACACGAACAAACGAAAAAAATCCTCAGACGGACACACCCATCTGGATAATAATAAAAGACGGAGGTATTGAGAGATTGGCTTGGCATAAATTGCCAGGTGGCTGGCATTCTGCCTACTTGGATAGATGCGAACTTAACAGAACTACCTAAACGTGAACACTGACTCACCAGTACGAATTGTATCACGGCTTGATAATGATGTTTTTACATTGAAGGCGCTCGTGATTTACACCAAGAGGACAACAGCCAGCAAAGACGGAGGGAAATAACAATAGTATTTTACTTACTGGCGGGAAAGGTATGGACAACATGATGCCAAAACTATTGTACTTGGAGTGATGATAGTCCTCAAGTGCACATTGAAACAACGTTATATCCACATAAACTGACACCAACTTTATGGGCTGATGGAATCATTAGTCCGTATATCTTTAAAATCGATGCTGGTTAAAATACTACAATCAATGGTAATCACTATAGTGCCATAATCACTGACAATATGGTTAATCATGTCACATAGCTCGTGTCAGAATTGTTTAATTGGAGGAAACGTTTGGTAACCGCATTGTATCATGTTTCGGACCAAATAAATTTTCCTCGAAGATCGTGCGATTTAATGCTGCCAGACTATTTGCTGAAGAGAGATATGTGAAGTCGCTAGTCTACACTGATAAGATCAAAACAATTGACCACTTGGAGGAAAACATTCACCGCGTTATTGCCAATATGCAGCTACAAAAGTTGGAAAAAGTTGGAAACACAAATTAGAACTTCAGATTGGACTCCGCTTTAGCCAGAATATACACGTCAGAAGTCATATCATATCTGGCTTTGCTTTAAAAAGGGTGGGCAAATTTAACGCAAGTTGGCTTAAAACACACGCCCTTTTTTTGGCAACTTCAGTTTTATTGACACCAAGGGATTGATAATGTTATGCAAACCAAAGGTCTTTGATGACAATATTAGGCAACTGTGGCCACGAAAAATTAGATATCATGGTTTGGTAGGGCAGCGAATTCTCAATGACGTTTTTCTCTTGCTCGATTAAAAAAAACCAAATACGTGATGATGATGCCACCCGACCACAAAGCGCACGAATTTTGTGTTTTACATAACATTTTAATAATTAGCCTCATCACAAAAGAATTGGATCACGGCTTGAGAATTATGTCTACACATAGAAAGCAGTTGCCGCAAGAACAGCAGACAGAAAGGATAGAGAAAAATAGCAACAATAATTATTAATTATTTTCACATACGTTCGACGGAAATAATGATCGATCGGCCTTAATTCTTGAACAAGTTAAACTTATAAGCGTGTTGCCCAAAGTGACTATTGTGGCTATTGATAGCAACAATACCGTGAATCTCAAACTTAGTAATTAAATTATGCTCAGCGATGTCAAAGGAGCCTAGATATGAAGAAAAGCTGCTGGAATCTAACGAAGTGATGCAATGAAATTTTCACCATTTTGACAGTAAATTTTAGAAATTAAAATTCTTTACTCGATAGTAAAATTTACCAACTTTTTACCAAAAAAAATTTTGACATTTAATCATTTGACACTGAATTTTATTACTAATCTCACATTAGTCAACCCTTTAATTTATTTTAGTTTAATTGTTTTTAGCGACTTTCTAACGTTGTCTGTTATTTCGCTTCATTCTTAACTTTTAAATTTTAATAGTAATAGTACCATTTAGTCTAAAATTTAAAAATATCATTGCATATTGCATGAAGAGTATGTTGACAATTTGACTTTTTTCCGCGAAATCCCCAGTGCGCGACGTAAAACCATACCCAAATAAAAATAAACATAAATAACTTAAAAAGTGACAAAATTATCCTGATTTAAAAAAGTTATGTCAACTTAAAAGTTATATACCTCTATAAAAAGCATCCTATATAGGAATAAGTCCATATGAAAAAAATAATATTATTACATGTTATTGCAATCACCCTGTTGAATATTAAATAGAATACCGACGCTATCATGAAACAAATATGTTTTCCATGCCATTTCTGTAGAGAATTGTTCATAATTTGTTCAATAAAATTCTTTCTCTATTTCATTCATTTATATTTTTTGTTTTTCTTTTTCCATTAGGAAATACAACGATTTCAGGCGTCGTCATTTAATTTTTTGTTTTAATTAAAACGATTTTTTCCATATTACAAGTTACGTGCTTCAACTGCCTAACTTACAAAATAAATTAAAATTCACACTCATTCATGTGAGGCCAGCAAATAATTTTGTTTGTGTAATTTCCCTAGAACTACGGAAAAGGTAATTATTTTTTTTTGTTTTAAATGTAATTAAACTGAATTGAAAGTTTAGTTTTTATTCAAATTTTTAAATGTTTTTGTTTTTCTTGAAAATAATAAATTTTAATTTGCAAGAAAAAAAAAATTTAATTAAACAAAGAAATTTTTTAGCCGAATGCTGTTTAAATGAAAAAATTTATAATATATTATGTCGCTTTGTGTTATTGATTTAGGATAATTCTCATTTGATCAATTAAGGTATGGAAATAAGTATCTGACATTTATAATCAAATTGCGGTTATAATTATATTTCTTAGGGACATCACAGGCACATAGAAAAAATATAATTTAGCTTTCTTAAGCTTCTCAAGAAAGGGACAAATATAGTGCATTTTGTTTAGCAAAATAGGAAAGTAAATAAAAGAAAAACATGAAGAACAACAAGAACTCACATGGGTTAATAATTTGTTTTTAACAAAACGTAATTTTATTTCTTCAAATGATATTGTAGTTATAGTTTTTTGACCTTTTTAATATTTTTTTGTAGTTAATTATAAAGCACTAGGTCACTATTTAATAAAAAATTTTTAAAAACTTTTATATTATATTATTTTTTCGTTATTTCGCCACACCGTTGGTTGGCATTATCATTCATTATTTTTGTTTTCCTGATGATGCCAACCAACGGTGGGGCGAAATATCGAAAAAATAATAAAAAATAAAAATTTTTAAAAATTTTTTATTAAATAGTGTCCTAGTGCTTTATAATTAACTACTAAAAAAATTTCTTCAAACGATTAAATTGTGTGAAAATATGATTTGAATTTGTTTCACGAGTGAAGTATAACAGTTAAAAGTAAAGGTATCATGAAACATGCAGTAATTTATGAACCCAGAAAAATTGCACTGTGGTGGAAATACATATATTTTGTGTTTATCAACAACATAAAAGAAAAATTAGAAAAATTAGAAAAAAAAATTTATGTGGTGAAATTATTCCCCAGTACAAAAAATTTTTGCGAATTTGTTCGCTCTTATCGCTATCAGATTGGCTGCTAAAAGTTGGCTGATCTTACTTACGGAAGCTAGTAATGATGTGTTTAAAATGGAACTCACAAATGAAGACTGCTAGTAAATTTAGAAAAACAGGATGTAGTTTGCAGCCACAACTACCCTCAATCATAAGCAGCCGCATCAATTACAAACAGTTAGAGCTGCAAGTTCTCTTCCCGCATGTACAATGCCAAATTAACCAACAATCGCCATTTATGGAAATGTTCAATATTAAATCTTTCACTGTCAAACCAACCTTATACCAGGAGATCGATCCACTGGTCTTTATGAATTAGTAAATAACATAAACACTATCAAGGTAAAAGACTAATTTTTCTTTATAAATATCGCTGTTAATATTTAATTATTTTTCTTGTAATAATTTTGTAATGTTTACAAAAAAACTTCACATAAAAAAAAATGTTTAATTCTTTGTAGCGCTAGAAACACAACACGAAATTCGCCACTTGTCAAGAAAGAGAAGGGTAATATGAAGTATATAAGCAGGTGGTGTCGCGTCTCTGTTGTCGGTGGTAATATGTCCAATTTAGAGCGCCAAGCCTAAGCATCTCATCCTAAATAAGAGCCTCAGTATTGTGTCTTATTTTATTTAACTAAATAATATAAATAAAAATAAAATTTAAAAAATAATTATAAAATCGCTAAATATCATAAAATTGTTTAGGCCAACTGAAAACCATAAAACTTAAAAATACATATTTACCCAGCTGTTATAATTTACTATAACAGTCAGCACACTAATAATAATAATCTATAAAAAATTCACTATTAGATTAGAATTGTGTATCTATAAATAAGCTAAATTTAACACACAAACGAATTATCAAAATTATTTGATTCAATTTATTAGAACTAAAAAAATTATTTAAAATTAAAATTTCATATAATAATTAATGCAAACAAATACACAATTTTTAATAATTATGCTTTAAAATATACAATTTATATACATTAACAGCCGCCGTTTGGTAAGCTAAATTAAATAAATATAATATACCTCAGCCAAAGCTAAATTTTATTTAACAAATATCTTGAGAGTTATTTAGTTTATAGACTGAATAAAACAATGATGGATGCATTAAGTGGGCATTTTAATAAATAGATCAAATGCCGTAAAGATGCCATTAAATGAACCTTTCTCGTTTTGCTTTGCTCATTTGCTTCTACTAACTAAAGTAATAATTGGTATAAAAAAATTACTTGTGTAAACTGTACTGTTCTCGTTTGTATTTTTTTTTTCTTTTCGGACCAACACTCAGGGTATGACCCCTACACATTCAATGCATTGCAGCAGAACTAGAAAATTAGGTTACGGAAAGGAGGTAAGAGTAGGAAGGGATAGTGTGTGGCGTTTTGAACATTCCCAGATTGAAAGTGACAGGAAAGACCTCCGGAGAGATTTTTTTTTACATACGGACTGTTCTGCTGAAAACCGAATTTTCCCAGTAATGCGTAATGCGATTTGCTGGCCAATTAACCACAAATGGATGCGCTCTCAACGCTCTCAAAATCGAGTTAAACGCGAAAACGTGCGAGTATCGGGAACAAGTTTCCTAATTTCATTGGAGCACTTACCATTGTAGTAACGATAGAACAATGAAATGCATCCCACATTGCTTCGATGCTCTATTAAATCAATAGAGTTGGATACCCTACTGTCTCTAATGAGCCTCTTGGCCCTCTTCTGTACGCGGTCGAGTAACCCCAAAATAGACTTTGGAGCGCCGGCCCATACATGGGAGTTGTATTCCATTTTTGGATGGATGTAGGTGGTATAGATAGTACGGAGATCGGATGGAGTGAAGTATCTCTTATACCGCTTTAGAAAACCGAGGCACTTGAAAGGTTCTTTAGAAACCTGAAAAATGTTGTTAGTACATCGAACATCATACTGAATTTTCGTGCCAAGAACATGAAGAGCTTCCATTTCCGTAATACCTATATCACCCATAGTAACATAGTTGCAGCACCATTACCGAATGTGGATATATGCGTAAGCATACAATATTGTGTCTTACGGGCATTAAGATCGACTCTATTCACACAACCCCATTCCAAGATCGTAGCGAGATCGTGCTTAAGCGTATCATTCATGTTTTGCCTTTTGGAGCTAACCTCCAATTGGCCTGGTTTATTACCATTATATTACGTTTGGTATTTATATCTTATTAATATTTACATTCACTCGTTTTCGGTTTCAAAAGCTTTATAGTTACGTTTTTTGTGCAGTGTATGCTAGCTTAGATTTATCTTTATATTCAATGTAAATATGTAATGGGTGGGGAAATTTGAGGTTAGGAAGTAAATATGCTTAAAACTCACACCTTTTTTTTGGAAAACTTAAGTCTTTTGGATAACAATGTAAAGTGGAAGCATGGGAATTAATATTGAAATATGATATCGGGCAAATGTCCACCTTAAGCATTTCGGTTGATGTCCGCCCTTTTCACAAGATTTTGAAGCACATTTTGCAATAAAGCTTCGCTTTTCTCGCCAATGCAGTGCCGAAATTCATCTTTCAAAGCTTTAGTTGTTTGTGGGCTGTTTTACGTAAGGCCGTTTTTTCGAAATTAAGTGGCGTTGAATCACAAGAACGAGGTTGCCAATGTCAATTGTCAAATCCAGAAATTAAGCGATCGGAAAATATTTCATGCAATAATTAGATGGTTTGTGGCTTGGTTTGTGACATTAACTTGCTGAAACTGATGTCAACATTAACCTATTGTGGCCACAAACAATTTGTTATCATGGATTGGTAGCGCAAAAATTCAAGCTGATAGGGTGTTCTTGCTCACCGCACCAAATGGTCACTTTCTTTGGATGTACGTAATGATATGTCGGAAATCATTTTGTGGATTTTGTGAGTTTCATATGCGACGATTTTGTTTGTTTACAAGCAATAACGATGGATGGTAATTAAAATGTTTAAGGAAGATTTTTTGTGCACTAACTAACAACTAGCTGAATGTGACGTCAAATAAATAATTGTAAGGTTTTTTTTAATAAAAAAAATTGAAAGCAAGAAAGGCTCCAGGAATAGATGGAATTATTAACAAATATTTTAAACAACTACCACAAAAAAAATCAATTGAATTCCTATGATATGTTAAAATTACTTTTATTTGGGTACGGTTTTCCGTCGACCCTCGAAAAAATTTGGTTTGTGAACAAACCGGATTCCGCTGTTTGCCATCTTCAGTATTCCTTTCGTATCCTTCCATCCTATCCATCATTTTCAATTCATATCTAAAACAGAGCTACTGCCCTCAAGAATTTAAGAAGGCAAAAGTTATTCAAATAAAAAAGCCAAATAAACCTGCAGATAGCTCGTTTTCCTACGGACCAATTAGCTTATTATTATCTATAGGAAACATTTTTGAGAAAATTACAAACGGTAAATTGTTATCCTTCATTGAAGCTAGAGAAATTTTTCCTAATCATCAATTCGGCTTCCAAAAGGAACATAATATATTACAATCCTTAGTACGAATTAGTAGTTGGGTAACTAAAAATTATAAACCTTAAAAAATCAACGGCAATGGTATTACTTGCCGTCAAAGCTGCTTTTGATGCTGTATGGGAGGATGGTCTTATCTATAAAATGATTAAATTCGAAGTCGCCGATTTTTTGCTTTAAATAACTGAAAACTTCCTGTCGAGTTGGTCTTTTCAAGTTTTTATTCGGATCAGCGTGCTCTGAAAGTTTTAGAGTCTTTCACCTATTTTGTATAATTTATACACCTCTGACCTAACCCAACTTGAAAGCTGTACGATGTTAGTATTTGCAGATGATACAGCAGTTTTATATTCCGACATATACTCTGAAAACATAATTACCAACTTACAAAGAGATTTCGATCTAAACGAGCAAACTATTTCAACAAATGGAAAATAACATTAAATGCAGCCAAAAAATCATACTTCACAAGGAAAGGAAAACCTTGTTGTATTCCTAAACGAAATATTAGCTTTTTAAATACGGAAGTTATATGGGAACAAAATGTCAAATATTTAGAGATAATCCTAGATCAAAAAATGAAATTCAAACAGCATGTACAATATATAATCAATAAAGTGAATATTTTGACGCGCACACTCTATCCTTTCATAAACCGAAACTCGTCTTTAGGTATTGAGAAAAAAATGCTTAAGTTAAATAACTTATTTTTCAGACAGTACTATTTTATGCTGCCCTATGTGGACTAAAAGTGCAACTTGTCATATAAAGAGGCTGCAAATCACAGCCTTGTATATAATCTGCCTTGGTTCTTTTCTACACTCAGGCTTGATACTATTTTGCATACAGACCTTGTTGTTTCTAGGCTAAACCAACTAATTACAAATTTTTTTAGAATTTTTAAATTTATAACAATTTTATTTACTTTAACTACACAAAGTTGACACTTTAGAACAATTTACCTAAAATAACCGTCTTTACTTTATGAGGTTTAATTTTACACTCAGACTCTGCCCTATTTATATTTGTCCTTTTGCAGTCTAGAAGATTTAAGAATCTTCTACTCCCTTTGTATCACATTTTGTTGTTGTATGTTATTTATTCGATGTATAGGCGCCTTGTATGCCTGCGTGTATTTTATGTTTTTGTTTTTATGCTGATAAGGTTTCTGCTTGGGATTTACTTCAAAATATTTGTTGTTGTCTCGTGTAGATAAGTTTTCTTAGAAAACTACGCAGATGGTAAACAGCATACATGTTTGTTGTTATCTTGTGCGTTTAGTTAGTAAACAGAAATTTGTTTTTTTTGTCTTGCATGCCAGGCAGTTAGTAAACAGCATAACAAATTGTTGTTGTTTGCGTTTATAAAATTGCTACGCAGTTTTTAACTAAAAACTTTGTTGTTGTACCATAAGTTTTCTTAGCAAGCCACGCAGTTCGTAAGCAACATACCCACTAGTTTGCTTTATTGCTTAATTATTTTATTTTAAAACTTAATCAAGACACAGCTGTAACAATATTAATGATTTGACATCAGTTTATTCAGCTTGTAAGGTTTCGTTAAGTTGTTTTTATTAAATCTTAGAAAATCTTCAGAAAGGTCTTTTTAAAATTTTACCTCCAATAAAACTATAATGTAAACATGTAGATATAATTTTGGGAATTACTGTAAATTATAGAGTAGAAAAAGTATGTAAACATTATTTGATGGACAGGAAATTCGATTGAATTGAATAAATAAATTGAATCAGCAATTTTACTTCGTGCTTGATTCCTTTAAATAAATATTTCATGATATATTCATAAAACATTTATTTTAATAAAAAAAAAAAATATTTGAAATGTATTATTACTGCTGGGGAGAGCATATCCATATTGAAATTTCACTATTGCTCAAGTAGCTCATCAGTGAATTTTACCCCAATATTGTATAGAAAAACCTAAGAGTCTTATATCTAAAACCAAACTGATTCTATGAGAATTTTCATAAAATCAACATAGCATAGACAGCAAGACTTAAAAACACTTCTACACAAACACAGAAAAACATTTCAAAACAACAAAAAACATTGTTTATTTTGTTTATTATTTATTTTAAAGTCAGCAGGGGTACAAATGGAAGCTCTACGTTATTTCCACGGGAATCAGTAAGCCCTAGAGTTTTCGCTAGTTGTCTATTTAGACTTTTAGCTGTTTCTCTGTCTGATTATTGAAGTTTGCCCTTCGGGAGTATCGTGTTGGTTGTGGGAATCAGTAAGCCCTAGAGTTTCCGGTAATTGTCTCTTTAGACTTTTAGCTGTTTCTCTGTCTGATTATTGAATTTTGCCGTTCGGGAGTATCGTGTTGGTTGTGGTTTCGCGGCCCCATACAGGAATTGTTTTATGGTGGCCAGGACCATCTCACCTTTAATCACATCTACTTGGTGAATGAAATTGCAACTAGGAAAAACCTGTTGCTAGAATTAGTCTTCGGCTTCTTAGCATGTGAATGATGCTGCTTTTCATTCACGTGGTTTGACCACCATCTGATTAAGGCCCACGGCCTGGTGCAGATGTAAATCTATAATATAAAAATAAGTCGGGCCTTCCTTCCTGACGCTATAACTTCAGAACGCACGAACCGATTTCCACGGTTTTGCATTCGTTGGAAAGGTCTCGGGCTCCGTGAGGTTTATATCAAAGAAAATTCAGGAAAAATTTCAAGATAAAAGCAGGAAACCTGGGAAAATCATTTTTCATTTACAGCGCCATCTCTGATACATAGCATGCAATACAACGGCACCAGTACGTGGTGTGTGAGTATCCCTCACGAAAATAAGTACGTTTCATTTTAAGCAGATGACACCGTGCACTAGGCCGCATGTAAACTGTTCATCCTAGAAATGATGAAAGTTTTTATTTGCGAATGCTGTTGGTAAATGTACGTGGACAAAAATCATTTGCGCATTTGAAAACTATGAATGGCCACCAATGCCAAACATATCGAGAAGCATGTCAACTATTGGGTTTGCTGGACAATGATTCTCATTGGGATTTAACACTTGCGGGTTCAGTTGTTTCATCAAATGCGTACAAATACGAACGCTCTTCGCTATTATCAATACCACATGTTTCCCTTCACAACCAAATTAGTTATGGAACAAAAGCAAAGACGACATAAGTGAAGATATCTTGCATCGCTTGCGCATTCGAACGAATAATCCCGTCAGGCAAATAACCGATGAAATATACAATGAAGGATTGGTTTTGATTGAGAATCAATGCTTGACTATTGCAAACAAGCTACTAATTGAAGTAGGAATGATTGCGCCAAATCGATCGATGCACGATGCACTCAACCAAGAACTAAATCGAGAGCTGCAATACAATGTTGATACATTGCAGGAATTCGTTTGAAATAATATGCCGTTGCTGAATGAACAGCAAAAACAAATATACGAAACATTTACGCAAGCGGTGGACAATAATACTGGTGGTCTATTCTTCCTGGACGCACCTGGAGGAACCGGGAAAACATTTAACCATTTCATTGGTTTTGGCCACTATTCGATCAAGATGTGACATAGCTTTGGCGTTAGCATCATCTGAAATTGCGGCGACTCTTCTAGATGGCGGTCGTACTGCACATTCTGCGCTTAAGTTACCACTCAATTTAAACACAATTGATACTCCAACATGCAATATTTCCCGATTCAGTACAATGGGGAAATTGCTAATGCAATGCAAGCGCATTGTTTGGGATGAGTGCACAATGGCACATAAGAAATCACTTGAAGCATTTAACTTCATACTGAAGGATCTTCGGCGAAATTACAACAACTTTGGCGGCTTGAAGATATTGTTGGCAGGCGATTTCAGGCAGACGTTGCCAGTAGTTCCCCGTGCAACGCCTGCAGATGAATTGAATGCTTGCCTGAAGGCATCACTTTTGTGGACATTATCGCTAACCACCAATATGACAGTTCAACTTCAAAATGATCAAAGTGCTGCAGAATTTTTCAAACAATTGTTAGCTGTTGGAAATGGAAAAGTCCCAGTTGATGCGACAGCTGGATTAATTACTCTTATCAACGAGTTTTGCCGATTTTTAGACTCTCAATTAGCTCTTATTGAAAATGTTTTCCCAAACATTAGTGAGAATTATCAGAATTATGCTTGGTTAAGTAAGGTCAAAAATAATAATGATGTTATACATGCACTGAATTTCACCATTTAATCGAAAATCGATGGCGATTTGGTAACATACAAATCCGTTGATTCCATAACAAATCCCGATGATGCAGTAAATTATTCAATGGAGTTTTTGAACTCTCTGGAGTTACTAGGATTTCCACCACATAACTTGCAACTAAAAGTTAGTTCTGTTATTATGATATTGCGTAATTTGAATCCACCGCGACTTTGCAACGGTACTCGACTTGCGGTGAAAAGACTTATGCCGAATTTGATTAAGGCAACCATTATTAACGGAAAGTACGCAACGACAATTAACAAGTCGCAAGGCCAATCGCTTAGTGTTTGAGGGTTAAATTTAGAAAATCATTGTTTTTCACATGGGCAGCTATACGTTGCGTGTTCACGAGTTGGGAAACCATCCACTTTGTTTGTGTTAACGTCAGACAAAAAAAATGTGGTTTATGAAAGAGCACTTCAATGAAACGGTTAATTTGCGGACACGTGTAACGCATCAATTCAGTATTTACTTTGTTTTCACTTTAATTTTTACTTAGAGAAGTTCAACTAAATTCTACTTCATTTTTGTAATCGAAATGAATTCATTACTGTTGTGCAATGAAATAAAATTTTTCGTTTTCAAATATAAAACAAAAAAAATATTTTTCTTTATCTTTTAATTCCCAAACGAAATGTTACAAAAAACGAAGCATCTGGTGGCAAATGTGGCGAACAGATTTGCTAGTCTTATTACAAAATACTATATCAGATATTTCCATTGTCCTTATTTTATCCTTCATACTGCTAAGTTTTTTATTTAATGTGTTATATGTTTTGTGTGCAATTATATATCTATCTGTGTTATATATTTTAGACTTTGTTAATCTTTCTGATATGCCAGGAACATAAGTTAATGATTTATAAATTCTTGGTTCGGCCGTAGTATTTCCTTTTTTTTGTATGTTTAAATATTTGAAATTTTATTTTGTATGAAGAAAATTATTTTATATGTTTTTATCAATTTTTTTTCAAAAATTTTTTTCAAATTGTTAATAATTTTTGTTTTCATAAATATTGATTTTTGAAGAAACTTTCCAAGGGAAAGCGAAATATTGAAAATATACGTGCTAAACATATTTAAAAAGACCATAAAAAAGACGAATAAAAATAATAATCATATATTATTCATATAGAAATAAATGTAACCTTGAACAAGTTGTGTATAGTTCAAATCTATAAATACTATATAAATATTTATCAATATTGCAATAAGAATTAAAAATTTCGTTTGTTCTAAAACACATTTAATATTTTATTCTTAAAAAATTTTAGTTAAACATTTCTTTTTTGCATTTACCAACTCCGTTAAACATTTGCCGTATGAATGTACTGTGGCATACAAATGAAAGAAGTTCTTTTCACATTAATTTTTTATTTGTTACTCAATTTTGAATCTTTCTTCATCTTCTTTTGATATATTTACTCTCTTTAATATAACAACTTTTTACTATTCATATTCAGTTGTTAAGTGATGTTCTTTTAAAGAAGTTTAAAAGTTGTTTTGTTTTTTTTTTATAAATTTATTAAGATGGATACGTATGAAGAGCAAAAATGTGTCATAAAATTGTCAACGAGATGTCAGCACGTTGACACGCAAGCAGATTCAGAACTAGAAATAGCTAAATTTCATGGCTTTAGAATTTTGAAATGTGTGGTATTGCAAATAAACAGAAAATTTTTTGGATGACCTGCTTGGCTGATATACTGGCAATCGTATATTTTATAGCAATCAAATTGTTGCAAAATTTGGAGTGAAAAATGGATCCATAATTAAAATAAAAATATATATTTGCCATGATGGCTTGTAGGGTTAAGTGTATTCAAAACTTGCTATAAATAAAATGTCCAACATCGGACTTGATGGACTTTTAATACAAATATGACAATTATTGCATCATAATTTCCCTTGCCAATAATATGGCTTTTGGATCCAGCGAGCCTATAGTTTGGACAGCAAAGTGTTATTCAAAGAAAATAAAACCAAGGAATCATTAAATGTAAGTGTATTATAATCTATTTAAAATCGGCGAACAATTGGTGGTTATTGTAATGAAAGTTTAGTCAAAATTTAAGAAGGGAAAATGTTATGTACAGGCAGATGCAAAAGATGATTTATTATATTTTTAAATATTTATTATATAAAATTGACGAATCATTCCCTTTATAGTAATAACATAGTATGAAGCTAACGCGAAGAGAAAGGGCAAATTTGAGGTTAGCAATTAAATTGTCTTCAAACATACTTTTGTTTGCAACACCACTTTTATATTCTTTAATAATAATCATGGAATATGACGTCCTGAAAATATCCACCTCCAGCAGGCCAATTTTACAACAGAGCTTCACTTATCACCGCATCTCATCCTTTCAGAGCGTCAGTTTCTTGCAGGTTGCTTCATGTAAGCTCGGTTGGATCCAGAAAAAAAAAATAATTCAGCGGCCTTAAATCACAAGAACGAGGCGGTTAATTCACTTCGTCAAATCGAGAAATTTCTCATGCCATAACTTAATTATAATTGATGTTAACATTAGTAGTAGTATAGTAGCACGGGTGTAGTAGGGCAGAATATTCACGATGACGGCGTATGGGGATAAACTGCACCATGCGATCACTATCTTTGGCTGTAATGTTTTTAAAGACTGTCTGTGGTTTTTTTTGATACACGTATGTGACAATTTTGTCACATTTTGAAAATTAACCTCTAAACAGCCAATTCACAAACCTTCAACGCAAACAATAGTCAGTCGGCTTTAAATCTTAAACAAGCTTAACCTTATAAGCGTGAAGATATTTATGCAAAATGTTTCCCAACGCGCGAACGCTGACAAATTGATTTTCCAGGTTCATTGCTATACCGCAGCTATACTTTTAGTATATTGTCAGCAACAATTCCACAGATGCGAAAAAGACAGATACAAACTCTAAAAATTCTGTTATCCAAAGCCAAAATAAAAAAGTTTTCAAATTTAGCATCTTACTTCTGTAACTAAAATGAGAAATTTATCACATAAAAATATAATCAGCTACTATTGATTGAAATAAATAATGCAGTAAATAAGTAACTGGCGGCCATTTTGTCAGCTGTCAAGTAATTTATGTTTAGTTGTGATTCACATTTCAATATGAATGCAATGGCGCCTGAACAACGTTTCCAAATTGATGCTCACTTTTATTTGAATGGATAAATAAAACTATCGTATTGGGAGTGATGATAATCCTCAGATGTATGTTGAGTCGAGAAAATTTGCCTGTTTGTGTTTTTCCGTTCGGACCAGTACTCAGGGCATGACCCCTACTCATCCAATACATTGTATCAGAACTAAGAAATTAGGTTACCGGGGGGGAGGAAAGAGGCAGTAGTGTTTGTGTACACATTGAAGTTAACAGGAAAGACCTTTTGGAAGGAGTTTATTCCACATACAAACTGTTTTGCTAAAAAATAAATTTTTTCTGTAATGCGCAGTGCGATCCGCTGGCCAATCGACGACAACGAAAATCGAGTGCAAAAGTGCAAAAATTTACGAGTTTCGGGAACAAGTTGCCTAATTTCGTTAGAGCACTTACCATTGTAGTAACGATAAAATAGTGAAATACAACCTGCATTGCGTCGATGCTCTAGCGAATCAATAGAGTTGGAAATCCTACCGTCTACAATGAGCCTCTTAGCCCTCTCCTTTACGCGGTTGAGCAGCTCCAAAATTGACATGGAATACCATCTTTGCTTGGTATTCCATGCTTGGTATACTTTATGCGCTGATAGATTCATTTGTCCGTAGTTCTAAGTAAATGAAGCTGGTCAGAATGTTGCATTGTCGTTGATCAGTTGAACAACGATGATGAGAAGGAGCAGTATATCACGTAGCTCGTGTCACATTTGATTTATAGAACGAAATGTTTGGTAATCGCAGAGTTTTATGTTTCGGATCCGTGTATTAGCTTCCCGGCTAGTGCGACATTTCTGTGCGGATATTTGAAGTCGCTAGCCCGCGCCGATAAGCCCGAAACAACTGATATCTTGAAGGACAACATTTGCTTCCTTATCATCGATATACAGCCACAAATGTTGAAAAAAATGAGCACAGATTGCACCTCCAGATTATATTATAATGACAGATGATTGTTTTACTCTATTTCAAAGTTTAATACCTCTATAAAAACCCCTTGATACCCTTTTTTTGGATAACTTTAATTTCTTTTCACTCTTTCGTATTATTTTATCGTTTTGAAAAGTGATCGGCATTACTTTTCGTTTCTTGATAATTGTAATGTAATTAATGAGCGATCCTGCAAGACGGCAAATAATCGGTTTTAAAACTTTTTTCTTTACATTTTACATGGCATCACTGAAACTTATATTTATTTGGCAACCAAGTTCATGGGCTAACGGCGACGATTGTGTGTAGGTATGTATTCGCAGTCGTGTATAGCTTCAAAAAAATTCTTAAAAATTGATATGTTTGTTTCTTATTTGATCTGAAAACACAGGTGTTTTTGGTTATATTTTTTCCCCCTAAATTAAAAGTAAAACATATCGCTTAATTTTTTGTCGTTGTTCAAGTTGCTTACTCAAATGATTATTATTAAAAATATATTTTCATTTGTCCTTGAATTATTATTTATACAGCAGCAGCTAGATAAGACAAATATTTATGTATAGAATAGGTATAGAAGAATATTAATTGTAATTTAATAATTATAATTATTTGATTTTTTTTAATATTTTATTAGTAGTTTATTATTTAAGCACAAGGTCTTTTTTATAAAAAGATTTTTTACATTATTTTTCAATATTTCGCCAAACCTTTGGTTAGCATCTGCAGGATACACAAAATTATGTTCTATAAAATTAAAAGCCTAATTTAAATGAAGCAGAAAATATTAATTGCGATCATAGATCAAAGCATTTATTGGTTGGAAAACCTATTCCGTAGAAAGCTTTTTTAATGCCTACACAATCGTTCTTGAACCCAAGATGTTATAGGCCCACAATTCCTTATGTCCACTATATGTTTTTATTTAAATTCTTGCTAGATTTAAAAAAATAAGTTGATAAGACCATGACTTTTTCAACAAGCTGTGCCATTTATTTTATGTTTGGCTACCGTTAAAGGTAGACTACCGTGTATTGCATACTAGACTACTGCAGTAAGGGGACTTTTGTCGGCTCATTAAGGATTATTTTTTGCGGAAAAAAAACTATCACTCAAAACAAGTTTGAGCTTTGTAAATATTATGGAGGATACCTAGTTGAGGTTTGTACATCTGACACATCTACATCAAAAAATCTTATTGAAGGTAAAAGTTATGGTAGAAGCTACAGACATTTTACACGTTTCAGTGGTTTCAATTTTGAGAGAACAAATGGGTAGGAGAAAGCTATGTATTCTCTTATACCACCCTTACTCTCAAGCCACGAACCCAGCAGTGTGATAATTTCAATGGAGTCTCTTTATAGTCGCCAAAGCGGGCATAGAGGGGTTTATCATCCAATAAAGTCATTGTTAGCATTTTTTGGGATGCACACGGTATAATCCACATTCACTACCTTCAAAAGGGGCAAAACAATTAATGAGAAATATTATATTAAGTTATTGCATCAATTCTCTAGATTTAACCCCAAAGCGACTATTTCTTATTCTCAAACTTGGCGGAAAAAAAATTTAATTCCAACGACGAAATCACAGAAGTCTATTTTGATGACATCGACAAATCACATTTTTCGGAAGGAACAAAATATTAGGAAAACATTGAACTAAATGTATAAAACTGAAAATCTCCTTAAATAAATTAAAATATAATTTTATAATTTCATTCAAAAAGTTCTCGGACTTATGAATTCGCCCAGCTGTTTTGGTAATGCAAGTTTTGCTTGCGCTAATATTTAGTTCTTAAGTTTTACTAAAGTTGTTTTAGTTGCTACGATAACGTAGCAAAAATTGTTTCTATTTAATTTCTTAAAGAATTTCAAAAAATGTAAGGATATCATCAATTTGTCTGTATTTATTATGACCGTTGGGTAAATTTGAGGTTAGGAAGTAAATTGCCTTTAAACACAGACTTCTTTTTGACAAAATCATTTCTTTAGATAGCATTATCGGAATTAATAATGCAATATGATGTCGGTCAAATTTTGATCTCTAGAAAGGCGGCAAACGTCCGCTCTTTCCACAAAATGCCCCCAGAGAAAATAAAGCAGAGGGTATTAAATCTCAAGAACAAGGCTTCCAATTGGCATCCCCAAGTCAAGTATTACACGACCGGGATATTTATCATGCAATAATTGAAATGTTTTTGGTGTGGCCGTCTTGCTGAAACCAAAGTTCACTGATCTCAATATTAGCCATTTATGGCCACAAAAAATTGCTTATCATGGTTTAGCTGCGAAGAGAATTCACGTTGCTGTTTCGCAAAAAATTTTTTTACTATCATAAGGCACTATGCGGCAACTTTCTTTGAATGTAGCGAGTTTTCGAAGACTGCTTGTCGATTTTATGAGCCGTATATGCGAGAAATTTGTTTCTTCACCCAACCGCCTAATTAAAAATGAGCCACATTACTAAAAATAACCTACTCGTGTTATTTATCATTTGATAGACAATTTACTTCCCAAACTCAAATTTGTCCACTCGTTATAAATGAAATATGACTGATGAATTTTTTTCCTTTAGAAAAATCATGAATTATTTAAATTTTTTATTAATAAATTAAGACTAATGAATAATTTTTACACATCAAATATGACTGATGAGATTTAGTTATAGAAAAATTTATCTCTCATTATATAATTTATAGAAAAATTGTAAACGATGGTAGATTTTTTTAAGAAAATTGTGACTGATGAAAACTTTCTATAGGCAAAAAAAAAAAGGTTTTGTTTAACAGTAATGATAATTTTCTAACTAATGAGATTTATGAGATTTGTTTAAGCTGATTATTTTTTGATAAAAATTTTCTACAGAAAAATTACGATTAATAAAGTTTGTTTTGTAGAAAAAATAATTATTATTGATAAATTTTTTTTCGGATACATTATGACTATATGTTTTTGCAACTGTGGTGCAAGTTATGTTGCAAGCAATTCAGCTCCTATTATTATTTGTTTTTTTTTTTTTTTTATTCAAGCTGAATGTGCATATTTGACTTTGTCTGCGGTTATAACTTTATTTTACCTTTGAAATTCAATAGAAAAGGATTCAACTGCCTTCAGCAATGATACATACGTCAATAGCTCGAGTTAACAAATATCGCTTTAAATTTTTTTTCCTTTAGTTTAGCAGTGGAAAAATTTCCAACTACCACATTTGCTTTCCTTATAGCAAAGAAGATTGTTGCCACTGTAAGTGTTTCTAAAGTGGCATCAGATAAAGTTCGTAGTTTTAACTATATTTTTTGGTGAAGCAATAAAAAATTTATTTAACATATAAATATAAAGAAAATTTTTAATTAATTAAAAAAACTAATTCAAACATTTCTGTATGTATATTTAAAACTTTAAAAATTTAGATTAAATTTTGATTTGCTCAGTCTTTAAAAAGGGGAAAAAGAGGATTTAAGTACCACAAACAAACTGATGTGCATAACTTAGTTATAACCCCTTTGGATATTCCACCCGACAACAACTTTTTTATTATTTTATTATATAAAGTCCGGGCGTTGTCGAGTTTTACACATATTTTATCGCATATTTATGTTAACTTTCCATCTCGTATAAAATTCACATTTTTCATCTGAAACTTGAACTTTCTGTAAAAATACAATTCGAGTTTTAATTTAGTTTTTATGTTTGTTTTTGCCGTTTTAACCATTTTTCGTATTGGAATTTTAACTTTAATCTATAAGTTATCATGGTCAGATTGATAAATTGGCTCGCTTTTGTTCAGTATGCCCATATAGCTAGATGGTAAATAGAGAATTTGATAGTAATGAAGGTTTTAATTGAATTTTGATATCTTTTTGATTTTAAAAGAATTTTGGATTTCATAAGTTCAAAGGGCTGCAATTTTATCTTTTGAAATTTAAATTATATTTACAACGCATAACAACTCATTTTTAAAGACTTCAAATAAAAAGCATAAAATATTTGCCAAATAAAAATATTTATTCGTTTTTTTGGAATTTGCATTTGTAGGACCTTCAACTTACAGAAAAGTTCATTAATGACATTCTAAATAAATGTTTAATGGAAAACAACATTCAATTATTTAAACAAATGGGAAATGGCCAAAATAATTGTTGGTGTCAAAAAACCTTTCCATCTCAAACAGCATGACTTTATTTACACATATTTATTTGTTTTTATATCTTTTTATATTTCTTGATATCTTCGGTTACTTGTGACAAAAGAGTTACAACAAAATTCCAAGTGCAGTTTGATATAAATATCGAAAATGTTTGAAAAGAAATTAGTCGTTTAGTCGTTTTATAGAGCATCAATAAATTTTAAAATGAAATTATATTTAGTTGCATTTGTCGGCCTTGTTTTGGCGATTTCAATACAAGAATCTAATCAATTACCCAGCGCTCATTCCTCGCATTTGCCTCATTCTGCAACTGCGCTCTCTCCTCCTACTGCTACCGCTCATTTCACTCCTACCGATTGTGCCGATTGTGCCGATGATACCGCTTCTTCCACTTCTTGCTGCAATGATGAGTATGATGCGAATGAGGATTGTCAAGATTCAGATTCTCATTCTGCTTCTATAGAATGTAATAAGTGTGATGAGGACTGTGATGGCGATTGTGATGACGATTGTGATGACGATTGTGATGACGATTGCGATGACGATTGTGATGACGATTGTGATGAGGATTGCGATGACGATTGCGATGGCGATTGTGATGATGATTGTGATGACGATTGTGATGACGATTGCGATGACGATTGTGATGACGATTGTGATGACGATTGTGATGACGATTGCGATGACGATTGTGATGACGATTGTGATGACGATTGTTATGACGATTGTGATGGCGATTGCGATGACGACTGCGATGTCGATTGTGATGACGATTGTGATGACGATTGTGATGACGATTGCGATGACGATTGTGATGACGATTGTGATGACGATTGTGATTACGATTGTGATGACGATTGCGATGTCGATTGTGATGACGATTGTGATGACGATTGTGATTACGATTGTGAAGACGATTGCGATGACGATTGTGATGACGATTGCGATGACGATTGTTATGACGATTGTGATGACGATTGTGATTACGATTGTGATGACGATTGTAAAGTTAAAGATTGTGAAGATGCATATCATATAACTGAAGACCATTTGATCGGCAAGGATCATTCAGATATGAAGCCACATAGAGGCTTATCCGGAAGAAGTGACAAGAAATTGCATAAAGGTGAAATTACGGATGCAGACCATTATAATATTACTAATAAAGGCACAGGTGACCAAAATATCTATATTGGTGTGAAAGATGCTGATCAAAATAAAACAACTGATAAAGAAGGTGATCAAAATAAAACAACCGTTAAAGTTGCTGATCAAAATGCTAAAGACAAAAAGGACGAACCTAAAAAAGTTCCATTACAGGATTCGGCCAGTAATGCTACTCAATCTGATCCAAAGCAAGCTGAGAAAGATAAAAAAAGTAACAGTGGGGGCAAGGGTATTTTGGGTATGGTCGCTGACATGCTAATGGGTTGAAAAAACATTGCAAAGGAAAAACAACCAATTTCAAGCCAGCCAGTTGCTCATCAGCTATCTTCTCCTTTTATATTATAGAAAACAAAAATGTAATATCATTCATAAAACAATATTTGTCTTCATTTCCACCATTGGATACAACGATATTTGTCAAATAAATTTTTTCTTAAATTCTTTTATATTTTAATGGTTTTTTTTTTAACAAACAATGTTTCCATCAAAGGTCTTGAAAGGGTTTTCTTTGGATTATGGGAAAAAGTTTCCCATAACTGCAGTTTCATTTGTAGACAATCTATGTACAATAGAGATTTAAAAAGGACTAATGAGAAATTAAATGGGTAATTTAAAACTTCCTTAAAAATGAAGTTCATTTTTAAAGATTTTTTCCATATCCTTGAAGACAAGGATAAAAATTAATGAGGGCCAGTTTAAATAAATCCAAATAACAATAATAGCTACTGAAACTGTTGGTGTTAGAGAATTAACCATTCCTAAGGCATATTGCTATACTTCGAAAAGTTAACAAAACTAGAGATTTTTTACATCTTCTATTATAGAATGAAAACCTGTCAATTGGCCACCTACAACTGAAGCACATAATTTTCTTTTTGGGATTGTAGAGTTTTGTTTTCTAAATACGAGTAGTCATAAGCGTGTATTTGTTCATATGGTCGTTTTAACAATAATAATTTCAAAAAATAATATTCTACTCCCAGAGTTTGCAGAGCCACGAAGTGCCCAGCTATGTCTTGGAGGCAAGTAAGAAATTATATGGAAATGCAGGAAAGATGATTGAGAGAATTTTTGTTTTGTCACTAGTTTAAACATTCGTCTCATTATTATTGAAAATGTTAAGAAATGCTGAGTTGAAATAAGGAGAAGAAGATAAATCATTTTAAGTTAGAAACCTAATTAATAATCTTCTAATTAATAATAATAATAGATCAAAGTACTAATTTTCAACATCAATTGCTTGTAGGGAAGAAGAAATCACAATGAAAGAGTTTTATTGAAAATAGCGTCAATAAAATTCTTTCTTGCGGACGTGTAGGTTAAATGTGAAATCAAAAATCGGTTTAGAGGTTTTGTGCGAAGAAAACTTTTATTTAAAATAGAAAGATTTAAAAAATTTTGTTAAACAACAAGGATTAAAAGTTATTACCAAAATTGGGATTATAACCCTGTCCGAATCGATTGTTACCTCCACCGCGAGATGGTTGAGGAAGATTAAGAGATGGAACTCTATTGCCAGGTAGTTGCCATGAAGTCCTGTCATTATTTAAAGGAATTTTATTTCTAGTAGGGGCTACAATTCCAGGATTTGTGAATCTGTTAGTAGGACAATCTCTAGGATCAGTTGAAGTACAAATTTTAATTGCAGGAGTTGTCCGTGAGGTTGTGCGAGTTGGTAATACGTTATTGATACACTCCTTAGGATCAGCTGATGTACAAGTTTTTGATACTGGAGTCGAATTTACACGTTTTCGGCGTGGGCTTGTGGTACAGCCTGCACGATTAGTTAAAGTACAAATTTTGTTTTTAAGATTTGGCCGTATTTGCTGGATACAATCCTTAATATTAGATGAGGAACATTTTTTTTTATTTGGCACATCACAGTTTCTGTCAAATGCAGCCAACAACTTGTTATACACATCTCCGAACCTTTTTCTAAGGTTAGAGGTTTCTTGATTTAATTCATTCTCATTTATATTAAAAGCCCTATTTACTAAATTAGTTAATTCTACTCTTCGTTGTTTTAATTTAGACATATCTTGTTCCAAGACATTAACGGTTGAGTTCAAAAGAGATTGAGCTTGAGGGGATAGTCTGTTGGCCTTTTCTTTTAAGAAATCAGAGATTTCCTTTAAAGAAGGTATTGTGCAAGAAGAGTTTTTACATAAATTGATTCTATTTTTTAATTGCTCTCTGGCATTGTTTAAAGCATCTCGCACTTTGGAAATAGCATCTTGTATGCTATTTCGGTTCCAACTATTTCCCGATTCGAGTAAATTTTGTAAATAGGCTCTTACATTACTTAAACCGTTCATAAGCTCCTTATAAATGCTCTGCACTCGTTCAGTGGATGACTGACTTCTGTCTATTATATTGACAATACGATTTCGTAATTCGGCAATCCTTGCTCTCACATCTGTTTCGAATTCCGTAGGATCCCTTTTTTGGATCATTTCAGTAATTGACCTTCTTAGTTCTGCAACATTTTGATTTAATTCATTATCGGCTTTCTCAATAACTAGTCTACTGTTTGCTAACATTTTTATAAATGATTCCGAACGTTTCTGTAGAACAGAGCGAATTTTAGGTACAAAGTCAGACCTGTCTGCAAACCCAGATAGCGTGCATGAGATAGATCTTTTGACCTTTTTAGGGTCTATTGCTTTTAACTCCTTATTTTTACCAACAGCATTATCTTTTATTGCGAATGCCAGCGAAATTATAACGCCCAAAAATAAAAATAGTGGAAATAGTTTCATAGTTGTTCTATCTTTAACAGGTAATTCACTGCTACTACTGTCGACTTGTTGGAAATTTTATAAGTATTTATACTAAATGTATGTAAATATTCATTTATTATGTCTTATTTTTTATTTTGACTAACTTTAGTTGTCTAAGATATGTTTGACCTTAACATTGAATGTCATTTGTGTTTGTACAATATTTAAAGGCCACGAATTTTATATTGATTTATTTAGTTAAACAAAAAATATTTTGATCTGTGGCTGCTGTTTTCATATTTAATTGTAGTTATTAAAATATGTTTTTAACAACAATTTGAGTTCCATGTTAATTTTAGAATTAAAAAAAAAATATTATTTAACATTTATTATTTAAAATTACACGTATGCTATTGCGTTATTATTTTCTCGTTGCCCGGAACAAAACAAATAAAATCCATTTTTCCTAAACTTTTCATAATTTACATAATGCAATTCCTAAATCCAACGTTAAGTGAATTTTTCTTTTTCGTTAATATAATTATAGATTTTATGAAAATTTTATAACTAAATTTGTTGGCCTTTTTTTTAATTTTCAAATTTTTAATGATTTTTTTGATTTTTTATTGGTTTTTTATAAAGTTTTTTGCTGCAGATGTTGGATCTTAACTCTTACGGCTTGCAGTTGAACGTTGATCAGTTTATTTATTGTGTTTTTTAGAAAACTGTTCTTTTAAGAATTTAAAATTTTTACTAATTATTTTGAAATTAGAGCATTCTTTGTTTTTTTTTTTTTTTGTGTTTCATTTCCTAATTTGTTCTCTTTTGAAAGAAGCTGTATCGGATAGATCAGTGTAACAGAAAACAAGGAGATAACAGAACAAACAATAAAAAATTATTCCAAAATTTTTAAATTATTTATTTCCATTCGATGTGCTCGTTGCGTCCTTGTAAAATTCTTTACAAATATTTTTATGTTTTTCAAATTGTATACGAATGGCTTCCAAAGGAAACACTAATGTATGAAGATCGAAATGTTTGCCGTGATTTTCTGTAGACGTGTTTTTGAGTTTTGTTGTTTGCTGTGTTGTTTAAATGAGAACTCTGATTTAATCAGTTTGGCTTATTAAATAAGACTCTTGAATTTTCTATACAAAATTTGGGGTAAAATCCACTGATGAGCTGCATGACCAGTAGTGAAATGGCCATTTGGATAAACTTTTTGCCGCAGTAATACATTCCAAATATATATATATATATTTTTTTTGTTTTGAATAATAAATAGTTTATGAGAATATCATTGAAGGAATCTAACACATATTAACGTTGAATATATTTTTATTTATTTTTTTATTTCTTTATTGTTTAATATATTTTATTTGATTTTTTTTTATTAATTGCTTTTTTGTTTATAATATTTATTTATATTTAAAAATAAAAAAATAATATTTTTATTTATTTATTTCTTATTTGATTTATTTATTGTTATTTATTATTATTATTTAAATATATTTAAATTCTTAATTATTTATTTATTTTTCATTTATATATTTATTTGTTTTATTTTGTTATTTATTTTTATTTATTAACTTTTTAATAATCTTATTTCTTTGATTTTTTATTAATTATTTTGGTTATTTACAAAACTTATTCAAATTTATTATTTTTATATATTATTTTCTTATTTATTTTGAATTATTTATTTTTATTTATTTATTTTTATATTTGGTTATTTAATTTTATATTTATTTAATTTATATATTTTATATTTATTTATTTTTAGTTTTTTTTTAATTTTTTTATAATTTTTTGATTTATTTAATTTTTTGATTATTTAAAATATTTATTTATAAATTTTTTGTTTGTTTATTTTTTTATTTAATTTATTTATTTAGTTTTATTATTTATGATTATTTTAATCTTTGCATAAATTGGCCCTTGAAACAAAAGTTAAAAAAAAGTTTCATCAATAAATTAGTTGAACAGTATTTATTTTAAATATAACATCTCAATTATTAAAAAAAGTAGTAGATAATATCATCGATTTAAATGGGTTATAACGCCCGGAAATGGACACCTCCAGCACTTCAGCAGATGTCCGCTCGTTGCACAAAATTTTGAGGAAAGTTTGCCACAAAATTTCGTTAATCTCGTCAATGCAGCGCCAAATTTCATCTTTTAGAGCGTTAGTAATTTGTTGGTCGTTCACGCAAATCCGATCTGCAGCAGCGTTGAATCAGAAGAACGAGGAAATCAATTACATCGCTAAATAAAGAAAAAACGCGAGAGGGAAATTTCTTATGCAATAATTGTTTGGGTTGATGTATGGTTCGTTGCGTCGTCTTGCTGAAATCAAAGCTTATGGATGTCAATATTAGCCAATTGTGGTCACAAAAAATTGTTTTTCATGGTCTAGTAGCACAGAGAATTTACGGTGACGGCGTTTTCTTGCTCATTTTCGAAAAAATACGAGCCGGTGATGGCGCCTAACCACATACTATCACTTTGTAGTGAATGTTTCGACGAGTAATGGTTTTCGACGAGCTTATGTTCTAGACTACTACGAACTACTATGGACAACAATGCTATGAGCGTTTTATTTGGTTATTAAATTACGTGCGTGCAGCGGTCTCAGAACAAGCCTGATAACGAAGAAAAACTGCTCAAAACTTACAAAGTGATAGAGTGAATTAAAATTTTCCCATCCCAACCTGGAGCTATTAATGCCGAGCCCATCTTCTAGCAAAACTAAGCTGAATAAACGAATGAAACACTTTCGCCCTCTATCGCCCTTGAAAAAAAAACTGTTCTGTTATCTCCTTGTTTTCTGTTACACTGATCTATCCGATACAGCTTCTTTCAAAAGAGAACAAATTGGGAAATGAAACACAAAAAAAAAAAACAAAGAATGCTCTAATTTCAAAATAATTAGTAAAAATTTTAAATTCTTAAAAGAACAGTTTTCTAAAAAACACAATAAATAAACTGATCAACGTTCAACTGCAAGCCGTAAGAGTTAAGATCCAACATCTGCAGCAAAAAACTTTATAAAAAACCAATAAAAAATCAAAAAAATCATTAAAAATTTGAAAATTAAAAAAAAGGCCAACAAATTTAGTTATAAAATTTTCATAAAATCTATAATTATATTAGCGAAAAAGAAAAATTCACTTAACGTTGGATTTAGGAATTGCATTATGTAAATTATGAAAAGTTTAGGAAAAATGGATTTTATTTGTTTTGTTCCGGGCAACGAGAAAATAATAACGCAATAGCATACGTGTAATTTTAAATAATAAATGTTAAATAATATTTTTTTTTAATTCTAAAATTAACATGGAACTCAAATTGTTGTTAAAAACATATTTTAATAACTACAATTAAATATGAAAACAGCAGCCACAGATCAAAATATTTTTTGTTTAACTAAATAAATCAATATAAAATTCGTGGCCTTTAAATATTGTACAAACACAAATGACATTCAATGTTAAGGTCAAACATATCTTAGACAACTAAAGTTAGTCAAAATAAAAAATAAGACATAATAAATGAATATTTACATACATTTAGTATAAATACTTATAAAATTTCCAACAAGTCGACAGTAGTAGCAGTGAATTACCTGTTAAAGATAGAACAACTATGAAACTATTTCCACTATTTTTATTTTTGGGCGTTATAATTTCGCTGGCATTCGCAATAAAAGATAATGCTGTTGGTAAAAATAAGGAGTTAAAAGCAATAGACCCTAAAAAGGTCAAAAGATCTATCTCATGCACGCTATCTGGGTTTGCAGACAGGTCTGACTTTGTACCTAAAATTCGCTCTGTTCTACAGAAACGTTCGGAATCATTTATAAAAATGTTAGCAAACAGTAGACTAGTTATTGAGAAAGCCGATAATGAATTAAATCAAAATGTTGCAGAACTAAGAAGGTCAATTACTGAAATGATCCAAAAAAGGGATCCTACGGAATTCGAAACAGATGTGAGAGCAAGGATTGCCGAATTACGAAATCGTATTGTCAATATAATAGACAGAAGTCAGTCATCCACTGAACGAGTGCAGAGCATTTATAAGGAGCTTATGAACGGTTTAAGTAATGTAAGAGCCTATTTACAAAATTTACTCGAATCGGGCAATAGTTGGAACCGAAATAGCATACAAGATGCTATTTCCGAAGTGCGAGATGCTTTAAACAATGCCAGAGAGCAATTAAAAAATAGAATCAATTTATGTAAAAACTCTTCTTGCACAATACCTTCTTTAAAGGAAATCTCTGATTTCTTAAAAGAAAACGCCAACAGACTATCCCCTCAAGCTCAATCTCTTTTGAAGTCAACCGTTAATGTCTTGGAACAAGATATGTCTAAATTAAAACAACGAAGAGTAGAATTAACTAATTTAGTAAATAGGGCTTTTAATATAAATGAGAATGAATTAAATCAAGAAACCTCTAACCTTAGAAAAAGGTTCGGAGATGTGTATAACAAGTTGTTGGCTGCATTTGACAGAAACTGTGATGTGCCAAATAAAAAAAAATGTTCCTCATCTAATATTAAGGATTGTATCCAGCAAATACGGCCAAATCTTAAAAACAAAATTTGTACTTTAACTAATCGTGCAGGCTGTACCACAAGCCCACGCCGAAAACGTGTAAATTCGACTCCAGTGTCAAAAACTTGTACATCAGCTGATCCTAAGGAGTGTATCAATAACGTATTACCAACTCGCACAACCTCACGGACAACTCCTGCAATTAAAATTTGTACTTCAACTGATCCTAGAGATTGTCCTACTAACAGATTCACAAATCCTGGAATTGTAGCCCCTACTAGAAATAAAATTCCTTTAAATAATGACAGGACTTCATGGCAACTACCTGGCAATAGAGTTCCATCTCTTAATCTTCCTCAACCATCTCGCGGTGGAGGTAACAATCGATTCGGACAGGGTTATAATCCCAATTTTGGTAATAACTTTTAATCCTTGTTGTTTAACAAAATTTTTTAAATCTTTCTATTTTAAATAAAAGTTTTCTTCGCACAAAACCTCTAAACCGATTTTTGATTTCACATTTAACCTACACGTCCGCAAGAAAGAATTTTATTGACGCTATTTTCAATAAAACTCTTTCATTGTGATTTCTTCTTCCCTACAAGCAATTGATGTTGAAAATTAGTACTTTGATCTATTATTATTATTAATTAGAAGATTATTAATTAGGTTTCTAACTTAAAATGATTTATCTTCTTCTCCTTATTTCAACTCAGCATTTCTTAACATTTTCAATAATAATGAGACGAATGTTTAAACTAGTGACAAAACAAAAATTCTCTCAATCATCTTTCCTGCATTTCCATATAATTTCTTACTTGCCTCCAAGACATAGCTGGGCACTTCGTGGCTCTGCAAACTCTGGGAGTAGAATATTATTTTTTGAAATTATTATTGTTAAAACGACCATATGAACAAATACACGCTTATGACTACTCGTATTTAGAAAACAAAACTCTACAATCCCAAAAAAAAAATTATGTGCTTCAGTTGTAGGTGGCCAATTGACAGGTTTTCATTCTATAATAGAAGATATAAAAAATCTCTAGTTTTGTTAACTTTTCGAAGTATAGCAATATGCCTTAGGAATGGTTAATTCTCTAACACCAACAGTTTCAGTAGTTATTATTGTTATTTGGATTTATTTAAACTGGCCCTCATTAATTTTTATCCTTGTCTTCAAGGATATGGAAAAAATCTTTAAAAATGAACTTCATTTTTAAGGAAGTTTTAAATTACCCATTTAATTTCTCATTAGTCCTTTTTAAATCTCTATTGTACATAGATTGTCTACAAATGAAACTGCAGTTATGGGAAACTTTTTCCCATAATCCAAAGAAAACCCTTTCAAGACCTTTGATGGAAACATTGTTTGTTAAAAAAAAAACCATTAAAATATAAAAGAATTTAAGAAAAAATTTATTTGACAAATATCGTTGTATCCAATGGTGGAAATGAAGACAAATATTGTTTTATGAATGATATTACATTTTTGTTTTCTATAATATAAAAGGAGAAGATAGCTGATGAGCAACTGGCTGGCTTGAAATTGGTTGTTTTTCCTTTGCAATGTTTTTTCAACCCATTAGCATGTCAGCGACCATACCCAAAATACCCTTGCCCCCACTGTTACTTTTTTTATCTTTCTCAGCTTGCTTTGGATCAGATTGAGTAGCATTACTGGCCGAATCCTGTAATGGAACTTTTTTAGGTTCGTCCTTTTTGTCTTTAGCATTTTGATCAGCAACTTTAACGGTTGTTTTATTTTGATCACCTTCTTTATCAGTTGTTTTATTTTGATCAGCATCTTTCACACCAATATAGATATTTTGGTCACCTGTGCCTTTATTAGTAATATTATAATGGTCTGCATCCGTAATTTCACCTTTATGCAATTTCTTGTCACTTCTTCCGGATAAGCCTCTATGTGGCTTCATATCTGAATGATCCTTGCCGATCAAATGGTCTTCAGTTATATGATATGCATCTTCACAATCTTTAACTTTACAATCGTCATCACAATCGTAATCACAATCGTCATCACAATCGTCATAACAATCGTCATCGCAATCGTCATCACAATCGTCATCGCAATCGTCATCACAATCGTAATCACAATCGTCATCACAATCGTCATCACAATCGACATCGCAATCGTCATCACAATCGTAATCACAATCGTCATCACAATCGTCATCACAATCGTCATCGCAATCGTCATCACAATCGTCATCACAATCGTCATCACAATCGACATCGCAGTCGTCATCGCAATCGCCATCACAATCGTCATAACAATCGTCATCACAATCGTCATCACAATCGTCATCGCAATCGTCATCACAATCGTCATCACAATCGTCATCACAATCGTCATCGCAATCGTCATCACAATCGTCATCACAATCATCATCACAATCGCCATCGCAATCGTCATCGCAATCCTCATCACAATCGTCATCACAATCGTCATCGCAATCGTCATCACAATCGTCATCACAATCGTCATCACAATCGCCATCACAGTCCTCATCACACTTATTACATTCTATAGAAGCAGAATGAGAATCTGAATCTTGACAATCCTCATTCGCATCATACTCATCATTGCAGCAAGAAGTGGAAGAAGCGGTATCATCGGCACAATCGGCACAATCGGTAGGAGTGAAATGAGCGGTAGCAGTAGGAGGAGAGAGCGCAGTTGCAGAATGAGGCAAATGCGAGGAATGAGCGCTGGGTAATTGATTAGATTCTTGTATTGAAATCGCCAAAACAAGGCCGACAAATGCAACTAAATATAATTTCATTTTAAAATTTATTGATGCTCTATAAAACGACTAAACGACTAATTTCTTTTCAAACATTTTCGATATTTATATCAAACTGCACTTGGAATTTTGTTGTAACTCTTTTGTCACAAGTAACCGAAGATATCAAGAAATATAAAAAGATATAAAAACAAATAAATATGTGTAAATAAAGTCATGCTGTTTGAGATGGAAAGGTTTTTTGACACCAACAATTATTTTGGCCATTTCCCATTTGTTTAAATAATTGAATGTTGTTTTCCATTAAACATTTATTTAGAATGTCATTAATGAACTTTTCTGTAAGTTGAAGGTCCTACAAATGCAAATTCCAAAAAAAACGAATAAATATTTTTATTTGGCAAATATTTTATGCTTTTTATTTGAAGTCTTTAAAAATGAGTTGTTATGCGTTGTAAATATAATTTAAATTTCAAAAGATAAAATTGCAGCCCTTTGAACTTATGAAATCCAAAATTCTTTTAAAATCAAAAAGATATCAAAATTCAATTAAAACCTTCATTACTATCAAATTCTCTATTTACCATCTAGCTATATGGGCATACTGAACAAAAGCGAGCCAATTTATCAATCTGACCATGATAACTTATAGATTAAAGTTAAAATTCCAATACGAAAAATGGTTAAAACGGCAAAAACAAACATAAAAACTAAATTAAAACTCGAATTGTATTTTTACAGAAAGTTCAAGTTTCAGGTGAAAAATGTGAATTTTATACGAGATGGAAAGTTAACATAAATATGCGATAAAATATGTGTAAAACTCGACAACGCCCGGACTTTATATAATAAAATAATAAAAAAGTTGTTGTCGGGTGGAATATCCAAAGGGGTTATAACTAAGTTATGCACATCAGTTTGTTTGTGGTACTTAAATCCTCTTTTTCCCCTTTTTAAAGACTGAGCAAATCAAAATTTAATCTAAATTTTTAAAGTTTTAAATATACATACAGAAATGTTTGAATTAGTTTTTTTAATTAATTAAAAATTTTCTTTATATTTATATGTTAAATAAATTTTTTATTGCTTCACCAAAAAATATAGTTAAAACTACGAACTTTATCTGATGCCACTTTAGAAACACTTACAGTGGCAACAATCTTCTTTGCTATAAGGAAAGCAAATGTGGTAGTTGGAAATTTTTCCACTGCTAAACTAAAGGAAAAAAAATTTAAAGCGATATTTGTTAACTCGAGCTATTGACGTATGTATCATTGCTGAGGGCAGTTGAATCCTTTTCTATTGAATTTCAAAGGTAAAATAAAGTTATAACCACAGACAAAGTCAAATATGCACATTCAGCTTGAGTAAAAAAAAAAAACAAATAATAATAGGAGCTGAATTGCTTGCAACATAACTTGCACCACAGTTGCAAAAACATATAGTCATAATGTATCCGAAAAAAATTTTATCAATAATAATTATTTTTTCTACAAAACAAACTTTATTAATCGTAATTTTTCTGTAGAAAATTTTTATCAAAAAATAATCAGCTTAAACAAATCTCATAAATCTCATTAGTTAGAAAATTATCATTACTGTTAAACAAAACCTTTTTTTTTTGCCTATAGAAAGTTTTCATCAGTCACAATTTTCTTAAAAAAATCTACCATCGTTTACAATTTTTCTATAAATTATATAATGAGAGATAAATTTTTCTATAACTAAATCTCATCAGTCATATTTGATGTGTAAAAATTATTCATTAGTCTTAATTTATTAATAAAAAATTTAAATAATTCATGATTTTTCTAAAGGAAAAAAATTCATCAGTCATATTTCATTTATAACGAGTGGACAAATTTGAGTTTGGGAAGTAAATTGTCTATCAAATGATAAATAACACGAGTAGGTTATTTTTAGTAATGTGGCTCATTTTTAATTAGGCGGTTGGGTGAAGAAACAAATTTCTCGCATATACGGCTCATAAAATCGACAAGCAGTCTTCGAAAACTCGCTACATTCAAAGAAAGTTGCCGCATAGTGCCTTATGATAGTAAAAAAATTTTTTGCGAAACAGCAACGTGAATTCTCTTCGCAGCTAAACCATGATAAGCAATTTTTTGTGGCCATAAATGGCTAATATTGAGATCAGTGAACTTTGGTTTCAGCAAGACGGCCACACCAAAAACATTTCAATTATTGCATGATAAATATCCCGGTCGTGTAATACTTGACTTGGGGATGCCAATTGGAAGCCTTGTTCTTGAGATTTAATACCCTCTGCTTTATTTTCTCTGGGGGCATTTTGTGGAAAGAGCGGACGTTTGGCGCCTTTCTAGAGATGAAAATTTGACCGACATCATATTGCATTATTAATTCCGATATTTCTATCTAAAGAAATGAATTTGTCAAAAAGAAGTCTGTGTTTAAAGGCAATTAACTTCCTAACCTCAAATTTACCCAGCGGTCATAATAAATACAGACAAATTGATGATATCCTTACATTTTTTTAAATTCTTTAAGAAATTAAATGGAAACAATTTTTGCTACGTTATCGTAGCAACTAAAACAACTTTAGTAAAACTTAAGAACTAAATATTAGTGCAAGCAAAACTTGCATTACCAAAACAGCTGGGCGAATTCATAAGTCCGAGAACTTTTTAAATGAAATTATAAAATTATATTTTAATTTATTTAAGGAGATTTTCAGTTTTATACATTTAGTTCAATGTTTTCCTAATATTTTATTCCTTTCGAAAAATGTGATTTGTCGATGTCATCAAAATAGACTTTTGTGATTTCGTCGTTGGAATTAAATTTTTTTTCCGCCAAGTTTGAGAATAAGAAATAGTCGCTTTGGGGTTAAATCTAGAGAATTGATGCAATAACTTAATATAATATTTCTCATTAATTGTTTTGCCCCTTTTGAAGGTAGTGAATGTGGATTATACCGTGTGCATCCCAAAAAATGCTAACAATGACTTTATTGGATGATAAACCCCTCTATGCCCGCTTTGGCGACTATAAAGACACTCCATTGAAATTATCACACTGCTGGGTTCGTGGTTTGAGAGTAAGGGTGGTATAAGAGAATACATAGCTTTCTCCTACCCATTTGTTCTCTCAAAATTGAAACCACTGAAACGTGTAAAATGTCTGTAGCATCACTTTTACCTTCAATAAGCTTTTGATGTAGATGTGTCAGATGTACAAACCTCAACTGGGTATCCCCCATAATATTTACAAAGCTCAGTCTTGTTTTGAGTGATAGTTTTTTTCCGCAAAAAATAATCCTTATTGAGCTAAAGAAAAGCTTTTGATCAAAACCTAATTTAGGAGCTTTGTAGTGGAGGGTTTATTTAAAGATATTTTGAAAACGATCCCAATTGAGCAGATATCTTGTCTCTACAGAATTTAAAAAGGCTTCAATTACATCTTACACATTTCCAACAGCTGCGCAAATTTGAGGTTAGGAAGGAAAGTAACATAAAACGTACACATTTTTTTTGACATCTTCAGTTTTATTGATACTAGTGTGAAAAATACATATGGGAATTACGAAGAGAACATGTTGTCAGGAAAATTTACACCTATAGCACGACCGGAGAGTTCTGTTTTTTTGCAAAAAACTTTTAAGCTCTTTTTGCAACAAAGCTTCCTTATGCCTTTGTCAACTGGCCCCAAAGAAAGTACTCAAGCTATAAGAACGAGACTAGTAATTGACGTCGCCAGTTCGAGAAATTATGCGACGCTAATGCACTAACTGGGTGGCTTGTGGCGCCGTGTTTTCGAAACCAAACGTCACTAATGGTTACATTAGGCAATTGTGCCCACAAAAAATTGGTTGTTATGGTGTGCTAGCGCAGCGACTTCACAGTAACAGCGTTTCTTTGCTCCATTTCGATAAATTACGGGCCGATTATGCTGCCTGACAACAAACGGTCACTTTTTTTCGATATAATGGTTTTCCCAAGTTTTTTTTGCACCCCATATTGAACAATTTTGTTTGTTTACATAACAGCGTAAAAATAAAGATTTATTGCAAAATGTTGCTCAAAGTGCCTCTAGTGATGTCCAATTGTTGCGAACGTGAAAGAGTTCATATTCCAGGTGCATTCTCAACACGTTGCAGTACACCGGCTATGTTCGCATCACTTAGTATTGCTTTGGTCTGTTGCCAGCAAGAATAACGGGAGCCCAGAATTTATGGGAGCCTTATTACGAGAAAAGGGTACAGTTTAAAATAACTGTCTGGCAACTCTCGCCCACACATTTAAGATTACACGCGGTCAAATAATAATAATTGCATAAAACTACTTGAAATATATTAAATAAATGCTAAACCATCGTTATATTAGTTAATCGTACTAAATTTTTGTAATGATGATTGTAAATTTTCAAGTATACTAAGAAATCTTCGTAAAAAATTAAATAAATCAATCATTGCGTGTGGGCAATGAAAATTACAAGTTGCGTGTGTGGGCGAGAGTTGCCAGAAAGTGTTAACTTGAAAGCAGAGGAATTTGATGATGCTTTTTTTATTTTGAAAAAGAAAAGTTCGAAACGTTGTAGCTAAATTTAAGTCCAAAGCTCCGACGAAGCAAAAATTTAAAATGTCAGCAAGGCAAACTCTTAAGCAAAACAACGAAAACATTTCCTTGGCAAGGAAACCCTCATTTTGTTGAATCATATCAAATGCTTAAAAATCTGTCGGATATCAAAGAGTTTATGCTGTAAATGGAAAAGTGTATGCAAAAATGAGTGAATCGTTAAACCTTATAAAAAGTGCTGATAATGTAGATCAACATCTGTTAACTTAAAATAAATCAATAATCTATTCGCTTTAGAAGAGAATTTGATGAGGACTGCAATGAAGACACTTTTATATTTAATTAACAATTGAAATTATTTAAAATAACAATGTTTCTATTATGAATGTGTACCACACCTACACTTCGTTTGACATTTATCAATATCAGACTAACTTAATTTGGCAAGATACACAATCGAGCAACGCGTTAAATTTATTCAGGCTTATTATGAAAATGGGCGTTCAAACCAAAATGCATATCGTGCACTTTGACATATTTTTGCTTAATTTAAGCATCCAATTGTGCGTACAATCGGGAAAATCATCCAATAGTTTTAGCAAACCGGGTCTGTAGGAGATGTGAAAATACCAACGCTAGCTCGTACAGCTCGTACTGCAGCAAATATTGCTGCTGTTGGCGAAAGTGCGGCTGAACAACCGTCAACCTCAACTAGTCGCCGTGCGCGAAAATTGCACCTCTCACACTCATCGTTAATCAACATTATGCATAAAGACTTGCATTAACATGCTTACAAGAACTGAAACCTCTTGACCGTTTCAAATGTCGTCAAAGGTCAGAGTGGAGGTGCCCCTATAGGCTAGTAGGTAGTGTACTAGCTTGTCAGTATGGGGGTTGTGGGTTCGATTTCCAACGAAGACCTTGGTTTTTTTCACTACAAAAATAAAAGTTGACTGTCGGTGTCACTGGTCGCTGTTGCTGTCTTTATACGGCAGTTAATTTGCGACTATCCTTCTACTTTCACCACCTGTTTCATCTCTTCTCTATCCCTTTCCTAAAGAAGGTAGCACGGTACTTGACTAAATAGGCATTGTTGCCTGAAGTGCTACTTCTCTTTATAAAAAAAAAAAATATTGGCCAAATATTTTCCATCCGATGGTCCACAATTTCGATAACGCTGAGGCATAATTGAGGTTCTATGCCGTTAATGTAGCGATTTATCTCATCCTTGAATTTTTGCTGGATTATCAGCGTACACCTTTTCTTTTAAATAACCCCATAGAAAAAAGTCCAACGGTGTCAACGGTGGTGACCAATTGACATCGCCGCCACGTGAGGTAACACGGCCATTAAATTTGTCGCGCAAAAGAGCCATTATTTTGTTACCTGCATCGTCCTGTTGAACACCATTCACAGTAACTGCCTGACCGGCCTGATAACGCCGACAGCCCATAAACCGCACTCAACAGTCACTACTTGTGGATGCATTGGTATTTCGACAATCCCTCTAGGATTATCATTCACCCAAATGCGGCAATTCTGCTTATTGACGAATCCATTGAAGTAAAAATGTTCCTCATCACTGAAGATGATTTTCTTTTAAAACTGATCATCCATTGTTGCCATTTCTTCCCATCTTTAGTTCTTGACTCAACTGCACCTTGTAAGCATGTAAATGCAAGTCTTTATGCATAATGTTCATCAACGACGCGTGTGAGAGGCGCAATTGTTGTTGATGTTTACGGCTCTTCAGCCACATTTGCACGAACAGCAGCAATATTTGCTGCAGTATGAGCTGTACGAGCATCCGCTGGTATATTCACATCTCCTACAGATCCGGTTTGCTCAAAGTTTTGGACGATCTTTCCGATTGTACGATTAAATGACAAAAAATATCACGAAGTGCAGGATATTCACTTTGATTTGAACGCCCATTTTCATAATAAGCCTGAATAACTTTAACGCGCTGCTTGATTGGGTATCTTTCCATGGTTCAAATTGAGTTAGTTTGAAATTGAGAAATGTCAATTGAAATGCAGAAAGAAAAACTTGGCGTTTAGATGTGGTTCACATTCAACAACGGCCCTTAAAATTTAACCACCCGATATATACATATGTAAAAGTAGAGACCATAAAATTGAAATTTCTATTTCGCTGGGGATACTCTATAACCTAAAATACTTTTAGTTTCGGGTATAGCAAACATAGTGCTCCAAACTCTTTACAAACGTTAAATTTTTTTTAAGGGCATAAATGCAAAAGTAATTTTTGTAATACGGATACCCTTTAAGTTTTTTTTGTTATTTTTGTTTTTGTTTTATCTTTATTTTGCCATAACCGTTTAGCATATAAATTAAGTATCTTCCGGAACCCCCTTCAGTTTGAGCTTCATTTTGTTGTGTGAGAGAGATAGCATACTTTGACAGACGTATAGACATTGTAAGGGTATTAGCTTTGAATATTAATTTTAGTTTATTTAAGCTTTTTTGGTTTGGATCTTGTTTTTTTTTTTTATTGTTTGTGTGTTAAAATTAGTTTAACAAAAATTTTTCATTTATTGATTATTTATAAAAAAAAAACAAAAAAACGTTTATACACTTTTCTCTTTCTGAAGATTCCAAGCAACGGTGTGGCAAAATATTTAAAACCAAAAAAAAAAGATTTATTCAACTTCTATATAGAGACCATTTGCTTAAAGAAATTATTTATAAGATAATAAGTTTCGTTACGTTTATACGTTAAAAGTCCTTAAAGTCTCCATAAATCTATTGTCACTTAAACAAAGCAAAAGCGATTAAAAAAATCAATAAAGGAAAACTAAATGTTAAGAAAAATCAATGCAATTTTCTTAAATAAAAACCAGTCGATTTATTTGAATATCGTTTTATTATTTATTGACTCTATATCGAACTAAAAATTTCGTTTTTTAATTATAATTATAATATTAAGAATTTGTAAAGAATAGTTAAAAAAAACCAACACAAAATATTAATTAAATAAAAATACATTCGACAAAAATAAGTTACATAAATCTAAATATAATGAACAAAAAAAAAAAAAAAATAAATAAAATTTATTATTAAAAAAATAATTCAGCTGAGAGAAATATTGTTTTTTGAATTTTTGTCCGCTCTCTTTTGAGATGGAAACTAATTTATTATATTTATTTCTCCGCTAGCAGTTTTCTATTAATTATGATTTTTATTTCGTTTTCCTTTTACGTGACTTCTTTTCATTTTTTACCGCCATCTAGAATAATTTCACCTTTGTCATCCGGGTTATTTGGTCTATGAGGTTTTGCTTTCTTTATGTGTATTTTTCGTTTCGTGATACGGCCATTTTTAGGTTTTCCTATTACGATATAGTTATTATCCTCTCCATAACCTAAATTACGAACATAAGGATTATAACCGCCATTTGAGTCTTTTATTGTATGAGGTTTCTTTCGCATTAAAAAAAAAATATCTGAATTATGTCCATTCCGGGTTATATTTCCAATAGAGCCAATTTGTATAATTTTACCCTTATCACCGGCGTCAGTTGGGCTATGAAGTTTTACTGTGTAATATAAATAAGTACGACCACCTCTTTGTTTCTTGATAAGACCATATTTAGGTTTTCCTTTTCTGGTAGACCTGATAATATGCCCTCTATAATATAAACCACCATCGCTTTTATCTCCTTTGGGTATCTTGATGCGGCGCAGGCTAGGTTGTCCATTTTCGCCAACATCAGCCTTATTTCTGTCCTTTCCCTGTTTTCCATTTTTATGGTGCTTGGGAGTTTTCTTTACATCAGGATGCTTTCTCTTAATGCCGGTAATAAATTGTTCCCATTCATCTGAATTCTCTATAGGATTCCCAGCATCATCGTATACAATTATTTCACCTTTATCACCATTTTTAAATTTCTTTTTATCAATATTAGGATCATGATCTTTGTCTGCTTTTTGTTTATTGTTATTGTCATGTTTAGATTGGGGTTTTTTGCCAACATCAGCCTTATTTCTGTCCTTTCCCTGTTTTCCATTTTTATGGTGCTTGGGACTTTCCTTTACATCAGGATGCTTTCTCTTAATGCCGGTAATAAATTGTTCCCATTCATCTGAACTCTCGATAGGATTTCCAGCATCATCGTATACAATTATTTCACCTTTATCACCAATTTTAAAATTCTTTTTATCAGTATTAGGATCACGATCTTTGTCTGCTTTTTGTTTATTGTTATTGTCATGTTTAGATTGGGGTCTTTTGCCAACATCAGCCTTATTTCTGTCCTTTACCTGTTTTCCATTTTTATGGTGCTTGGGACTTTTCTTTACATCAGGATGCTTTCTCTTAATGCCGGTAATAAATTGTTCCCATTCATCTGAACTCTCGATAGGATTTCCAGCATCATCGAATACAATTATTTCACCTTTATCACCAATTTTAAAATTTTTTTTATCAGTATTAGGATCATGATCTTTGTCTGCTTTTTGTTTATTGTTTTTGTCATGTTTAGATTGGGGTGTTTTGCCAACATCAGCCTTATTTCTGTCCTTTCCCTGTTTTCCATATTTATGGTGCTTGGGACTTTCCTTTACATCAGGATGCTTTCTCTTAATGCCGGTAATAAATTGTTCCCATTCATCTGAACTCTCGATAGGATTTCCAGCATCATCGAATACAATTATTTCACCTTTATCACCAATTTTAAAATTTTTTTTATCAGTATTAGGATCACGATCTTTGTCTGCTTTTTGTTTATTGTTATTGTCATGTTTAGATTGGGGTCTTTTGCCAACATCAGCCTTATTTCTGTCCTTTACCTGTTTTCCATTTTTATGGTGCTTGGGACTTTTCTTTACATCAGGATGCTTTCTCTTAATGCCGGTAATAAATTGTTCCCATTCATCTGAACTCTCGATAGGATTTCCAGCATCATCGAATACAATTATTTCACCTTTATCACCAATTTTAAAATTTTTTTTATCAGTATTAGGATCATGATCTTTGTCTGCTTTTTGTTTATTGTTTTTGTCATGTTTAGATTGGGGTGTTTTGCCAACATCAGCCTTATTTCTGTCCTTTCCCTGTTTTCCATATTTATGGTGCTTGGGACTTTCCTTTACATCAGGATGCTTTCTCTTAATGCCGGTAATAAATTGTTCCCATTCATCTGAACTCTCGATAGGATTTCCAGCATCATCGAATACAATTATTTCACCTTTATCACCAATTTTAAAATTCTTTTTATCAGTATTAGGATCATGATCTTTGTCTGCTTTTTGGTTATTGTTATTGTCATGTTTAGATTGGGGTCTTTTGCCAACATCAGCCTTATTTCTGTCCTTTACCTGTTTTCCATATTTATGGTGCTTGGGACTTTTCTTTACATCAGGATGCTTTCTGTTAATGCCGGTAATAAATTGTCCCCATTCATCTGAACTCTCGATAGGATTTCCAGCATCATCGAATACAATTATTTCACCTTTATCACCAATTTTAAAATTTTTTTTATCAGTATTAGGATCATGATCTTTGTCTGCTTTTTGTTTATTGTTTTTGTCATGTTTAGATTGGGGTCTTTTGCCAACATCAGCCTTATTTCTGTCCTTTCCCTGTTTTCCATTTTTATGGTGCTTGGGACTTTTCTTTACATCAGGATGCTTTCTCTTAATGCCGGTAATAAATTGTTCCCATTCATCTGAACTCTCGATAGGATTTCCAGCATCATCGAATACAATTATTTCACCTTTATCACCAATTTTAAAATTTTTTTTATCAGTATTAGGATCATGATCTTTGTCTGCTTTTTGTTTATTGTTTTTGTCATGTTTAGATTGGGGTGTTTTGCCAACATCAGCCTTATTTCTGTCCTTTCCCTGTTTTCCATATTTATGGTGCTTGGGACTTTCCTTTACATCAGGATGCTTTCTCTTAATGCCGGTAATAAATTGTTCCCATTCATCTGAACTCTCGATAGGATTTCCAGCATCATCGAATACAATTATTTCACCTTTATCACCAATTTTAAAATTCTTTTTATCAGTATTAGGATCATGATCTTTGTCTGCTTTTTGGTTATTGTTATTGTCATGTTTAGATTGGGGTCTTTTGCCAACATCAGCCTTATTTCTGTCCTTTACCTGTTTTCCATATTTATGGTGCTTGGGACTTTTCTTTACATCAGGATGCTTTCTGTTAATGCCGGTAATAAATTGTCCCCATTCATCTGAACTCTCGATAGGATTTCCAGCATCATCGAATACAATTATTTCACCTTTATCACCAATTTTAAAATTTTTTTTATCAGTATTAGGATCATGATCTTTGTCTGCTTTTTGTTTATTGTTTTTGTCATGTTTAGATTGGGGTCTTTTGCCAACATCAGCCTTATTTCTGTCCTTTCCCTGTTTTCCATTTTTATGGTGCTTGGGACTTTCCTTTACATCAGGATGCTTTCTCTTAATGCCGGTAATAAATTGTTCCCATTCATCTGAACTCTCGATAGGATTTCCAGCATCATCGTATACAATTATTTCACCTTTATCACCAATTTTAAAATTCTTTTTATCAGTATTAGGATCACGATCTTTGTCTGCTTTTTGTTTATTGTTATTGTCATGTTTAGATTGGGGTCTTTTGCCAACATCAGCCTTATTTCTGTCCTTTACCTGTTTTCCATTTTTATGGTGCTTGGGACTTTTCTTTACATCAGGATGCTTTCTCTTAATGCCGGTAATAAATTGTCCCCATTCATCTGAACTCTCGATAGGATTTCCAGCATCATCGAATACAATTATTTCACCTTTATCACCAATTTTAAAATTTTTTTTATCAGTATTAGGATCATGATCTTTGTCTGCTTTTTGTTTATTGTTTTTGTCATGTTTAGATTGGGGTCTTTTGCCAACATCAGCCTTATTTCTGTCCTTTCCCTGTTTTCCATTTTTATGGTGCTTGGGACTTTCCTTTACATCAGGATGCTTTCTCTTAATGCCGGTAATAAATTGTTCCCATTCATCTGAACTCTCGATAGGATTTCCAGCATCATCGTATACAATTATTTCACCTTTATCACCAATTTTAAAATTCTTTTTATCAGTATTAGGATCACGATCTTTGTCTGCTTTTTGTTTATTGTTATTGTCATGTTTAGATTGGGGTCTTTTGCCAACATCAGCCTTATTTCTGTCCTTTACCTGTTTTCCATTTTTATGGTGCTTGGGACTTTTCTTTACATCAGGATGCTTTCTCTTAATGCCGGTAATAAATTGTTCCCATTCATCTGAACTCTCGATAGGATTTCCAGCATCATCGAATACAATTATTTCACCTTTATCACCAATTTTAAAATTTTTTTTATCAGTATTAGGATCATGATCTTTGTCTGCTTTTTGTTTATTGTTTTTATCATGTTTAGATTGGGGTTTTTTGCCAACATCAGCCTTATTTCTGTCCTTTCCCTGTTTTCCATTTTTGTGGTGCTTGGGACTTTCCTTTACATCAGGATGCTTTCTCTTAACGCCGGTAATAAATTGTTCCCATTCATCTGAACTCTCGATAGGATTTCCAGCATCATCGTATACAATTATTTCACCTTTATCACCAATTTTAAAATTCTTTTTATCAGTATTAGGATCACGATCTTTGTCTGCTTTTTGTTTATTGTTATTGTCATGTTTAGATTGGGGTCTTTTGCCAACATCAGCCTTATTTCTGTCCTTTACCTGTTTTCCATTTTTATGGTGCTTGGGACTTTTCTTTACATCAGGATGCTTTCTCTTAATGCCGGTAATAAATTGTTTCCATTCATCTGAACTCTCGATAGGATTTCCAGCATCATCGAATACAATTATTTCACCTTTATCACCAATTTTAAAATTTTTTTTATCAGTATTAGGATCACGATCTTTGTCTGCTTTTTGTTTATTGTTATTGTCATGTTTAGATTGGGGTCTTTTGCCAACATCAGCCTTATTTCTGTCCTTTCCCTGTTTTCCATTTTTATGGTGCTTGGGACTTTCCTTTACATCAGGATGCTTTCTCTTAATGCCGGTAATAAATTGTTCCCATTCATCTGAACTCTCGATAGGATTTCCAGCATCATCGTATACAATTATTTCACCTTTATCACCAATTTTAAAATTCTTTTTATCAGTATTAGGATCACGATCTTTGTCTGCTTTTTGTTTATTGTTTTTATCATGTTTAGATTGGGGTTTTTTGCCAACATCAGCCTTATTTCTGTCCTTTCCCTGTTTTCCATTTTTGTGGTGCTTGGGACTTTCCTTTACATCAGGATGCTTTCTCTTAACGCCGGTAATAAATTGTTCCCATTCATCTGAACTCTCGATAGGATTTCCAGCATCATCGTATACAATTATTTCACCTTTATCACCAATTTTAAAATTCTTTTTATCAGTATTAGGATCACGATCTTTGTCTGCTTTTTGTTTATTGTTATTGTCATGTTTAGATTGGGGTCTTTTGCCAACATCAGCCTTATTTCTGTCCTTTACCTGTTTTCCATTTTTATGGTGCTTGGGACTTTTCTTTACATCAGGATGCTTTCTCTTAATGCCGGTAATAAATTGTTTCCATTCATCTGAACTCTCGATAGGATTTCCAGCATCATCGAATACAATTATTTCACCTTTATCACCAATTTTAAAATTTTTTTTATCAGTATTAGGATCATGATCTTTGTCTGCTTTTTGTTTATTGTTTTTGTCATGTTTAGATTGGGGTTTTTTACCAACATCAGCCTTATTTCTGTCCTTTCCCTGTTTTCCATTTTTATGGTGCTTGGGACTTTCCTTTACATCAGGATGCTTTCTCTTAATGCCGGTAATAAATTGTTCCCATTCATCTGAACTCTCGATAGGATTTCCAGCATCATCGTATACAATTATTTCACCTTTATCACCATTTTTAAATTTCTTTTTATCAATATTAGGATCATGATCTTTGTCTGCTTTTTGTTTATTGTTATTGTCATGTTTAGATTGGGGTTTTTTGCCAACATCAGCCTTATTTCTGTCCTTTCCCTGTTTTCCATTTTTATGGTGCTTGGGACTTTCCTTTACATCAGGATGCTTTCTCTTAATGCCGGTAATAAATTGTTCCCATTCATCTGAACTCTCGATAGGATTTCCAGCATCATCGTGTACAATTATTTCACCTTTATCACCAATTTCAAATTTCTTTTTATCAGTATTAGGATCATGATCTTTGTCTACTTTTTGTTTATTGTTATTGTCATGTTTAGATTGGGGTTTTTTGCCAACATCAGCCTTATTTCTGTCCTTTGTAATATGATTGTGACTGTCGTCTATTTCAGAGATTGCAGGATAATTTTTATCGGCATATTCAGTTTCATAATTAGGAACTCGGTAGTCAGGTCCTTGGAACCATATGTTGTAGTATTGCTTTCGACTATCAGTACCATTCGGCTTACTTGGCTTACCTTGTACAGCAGCACTATTCGGTTTAGTTTTATTTGTATCAACATGCTCTTGGGTGGTATACTCGTTGCCTATTTTTCTTGGGTCAACGGGATATTTGCTTAACTCAAGAATTTTATAATTAGGATTTTGGTGGTTACCATTCGTTAAATGTGTCTGGAATCTTTCATTTCCAGCACTGCGATCTGCATAGCCAGGCCTTGGGAACACTGTGTGATGGTATTGATTTAGACCGTCGACACCGTTCGGCCCACTTTTGCTTGGATTACGCTGTACGCCAGCAGCTTTCGGTTCATTTTTGTTTGGAACACCAGGCGCTTGTATGGTATACTCGTTGCCTTTTTCTCTTGATGGGAGCAAGGGGTTGTAGTATTGCTCTCGACCATCATTATTTGGATTACCTCGTACACCAGCACCATTCGATTTACTTTTATTTATATCATCATGCGCTGGGGTGCTATACTCGTTGCCTTTTTCTCTCGGGTCAACGCCATTTATTAAATATGTGTGGAATCTTTCATTTCCGTCACTTGGTTCTGGGTAGCCAGGCCTTGGGAAAAGTGTGTAATAGTATTGCTTTGGACCGGCGGCATCGTTCGACCCACTTTTGCTTGGATCACGTTGTACACCAGCACCTTTCGGTGTATTTTTGTTTGGATAAGCAGGCGCTGGGATGCTATACTCCTTGCCTTTTTCTCTTGGGTCAGCGGCATATTTCTGGAATCTTTTATCGCCATCACCAGCATCGTTCGGATCACTTTTGCTTGGATTGCCTTGCATTTGTACAAAATTAGTATAAAGATTAATATATTTGTGCTTAATATATTTGTGTTGATGTGGATCACCTATTTCGTCATCATATTTTAAATTACCTGAGAATCGGTTGTTATAATATTGATATGTAAACACTTCTGCTGTATCTCGGTCATCATCACCACTTTTATCGTTGTCACCATTTTCACTACCCTTATAATCTTTACGCTGAGTTTTAATATGACTATTTGGATCAACATGGTTAACATTATATAGAATATTGCCGTTTGTAAAGTTAAGATCATTAATGGGATTATTATTTTTATTGTCATTATTTGGATAATCGCTATCGAATATGTAGACGATGAAGTTCATATTTGGGTGATCATGTTTAAATTTTTTTTTTAACAAATCTTCAATAACACTATTTTTTAGTTCTTTATAATTAAAAGGAGTTGTTTCTGGTGAAGGTAACGTGCCATCAGCATTTGGATAACTAAAACTATAGCTAATTGATCGTGGATCAATTTGAGTGTGTGGTTTATTAGCTTTAATATAATTCTTGTAATCCTTTGCGTTGCTCTCAGAAGCAGGACTGTCATCGATATGATAGTCTTCAATAAATTGTCTTTTGCCGCCATCAATATTCATACCATTTACGATTTTTTTATCATTATCGTCATCATCAGTAAAACGATTTTTAAAACGTGTTTTATCCTCGCCACGATATCGCTTTTCATCATTTTTAACAACTTCAGCATCTGCTACATTTCGACCTTTGCTGTCGGAGAAGTATTTTATCAAGTAGGAAACATTTGTTGGAGAAGTGCTCCACTTAGGATTCACAGCATCCGATTGGTAAGAGTTTTTTATAGTAAGTGCCAATAGAATGCAAAAAACTGCTAGCACGGAAAATTTCATTTTTATTTTCTTAATGGAGAATTCGGTTAACCTAAGTAAACCTTATAAATCGATTAATGGCTTTTCTCCAAATGCTCTCAATATTTATATCAATTTTATTTGGAATTTTGTTTTTGTGTGGACAGGCAGGTAAATATTGGTTAACAAAGAAATTAAATACAATTTTTATTAATCAAATATCTGTTTTTCATGGAAACTGGCAATGAAATTTTTGTTCGAAATGTTACCAATGAACTTTTTGTTAAAAAGTTGAAGGTCGCTGGTTGGAATTTGAAAAACAAAGAATTCAAGTTTTTTTTTTTAAGAAGACTGGAAATATTTAGCTTGTGTTTGACATATTTATACTGACGAATGTTTTCGCTTATCTATTGCTTGACTTCAGTTTGAAATCAAATATGTTTGAAAAATTTTAAATTTATTATTTACTGTACATTTTATTTATTTATTTAACATTAAACTATAAACATTGGAATCCCTTTGGACTAATTCGTAAGAAGAATTCACCATTACAGTTTTCCAAAAAGTAAAATTAGGAAAGAATTTCCTTTTGTATCTTTTATGACTCTTCATTTCATTCGAAATCATACATTTTTCAATTGATGTACAAGGTGGGCAATTTTGAGGTTAGAAAGTAAATTATCTGTCAAATAATTAAACGCCATAAACTAAAACTGTCATCCGATGAAATCTATATAGTAAAAGTTGGGAAAATTCAAAAAAAGAAACACTACACTATTGAGCGAAATCAAAATAGTGAAAATTTCACTGTTGGTTAAACTCGAGGAATGCTATTATTCCACGTGGCAGTTTTTTTTGCACACTGTTCGCCTTTGGAATGATCTTCCAGCAACTGAACTGCAATGCAACATTTTGTAAGAAAATTCCTTTTAGTTATTTTTAATATAATCGCACACAGTTTTGTCAATCTCCATACTAATGATGAATTTTGCGCCTAAAAAATTGTTTTGCGGGAAAGTATGATAACCTTCTTTCATTTAAAGAAGGCTACTGTTGACTGTTATCGAATGTTGGTAAAAGCTTATGGTTAACATGCGCCAACTCAAAAAACTTGTGATTTCGAAACAGACGACAAGAACAGGCCTGTTGCGCTATCATTGGGAGTCATGGATACAATGCGATAACTCCTTAACTTTAACTTGGAACACCTGCATAAACACTACAAAAAGCAGTCATTTTTTCATGTTATTGCTGATGATAAAAGGATACCCCACCATAATTCCAAGTGCAAAAAGTCATATATAAAACTCGTTGAAACAGTCAAATCAACGCCCCAAAGCTGAGTATACATGGCGCCAAGGTAATGCTCGTTATTTGGAGGGATCACTAGGGTTGTTTATATTATCATCTATTAAAATTGGTTCAGATGATTGTAGTGAACCTGCACCAAGGACAATTGATTCGTTTGGAGAGAGCAATCAAAGAAAAGCAACTAGAACTAGACATGAGGCAATAAGCTTTCATTATAGCAAAATTATTTTGATAATAACTGCACTTCCCTGCCAAAGAATGTATCCTCAGTCTTGGTAGTATTAGAAGAAATAGAATACCTTATTGTTAGCTGTCGTCGAAAAAAGAAATTAAAAAAAAAAGAATGAGGGTATTTAAAAAAATATGCAGCTGACGTCAACGGAATCAATGTCTCAAATGTTGCAAGGAAGGACAACAGAATCATCAATCTAGCTCGCACCTGTGCTGGACAAAAACCTGAAGCTGATGTAAGAAGATGGAATAAACAACACTTAAGTACAGTACAATCGTCATATGGGTGGCATTGATCTGATCTTGACAGTATCATGGGTTTTTATATATATAAGATATGTTTGCGAAGCAACATATGGCCGCTGCGAGTTTTTGATCACTACTTGGATATCACGATGACCATCGCACGGATATTTTATAAAGAAGTTACTAAATACCAAGTTATTTCACCAAACCGCTTATCATCAAAAAATTTTCGTCAGCTGGTTGCTGTGACTCTTTGCAAAATGGTTATAAAAGCTACTTTTTCTCATCGGCGGTCGTTACCGAGGGATATTGATGCAAAACAGACACAATGGACTGTCTCAGCATGCACTCCGATGCACTCCAGATTGAACACTGGCCGCACATTGATATGTTTTGATGGAAATCCACCATCACTATATGGGCCAACGGGGAAAAAAAGGTGGCCGTCACCTGAAGGCTGGCAGGGAGTCAACTGGAAGCTCCACGTTATTTCCACGGGAATCGGTAAGCCCCAGAGTTCAGATAATTAGGTCTTTAGCTGTTTAGCTGTTCTCTATCTGATTATTGAGGCAGGCCCTTCGGGTGTAATGCATTTTGATTAAGGGGCCAGGATCATTTCACCTTTACTGAGAGCAATGGGTGAATGATCCGGTGATGCAGTGAGCATGCTTGTTATGTGTTCTGGACCAGGAGTTGGATAGTCTCCAGCTCTTCAGCAAGCAGTGGTGGTTGGCGACCCTGCTACGAAACCTCCAAAATTGCAACTAGCAAAAACCTGTTGCTAGAAATCAGTCTTCGGCTTCCTAAGGCACAGCGCACGCATCATATCGTCCAAGTGATTTGACCACCGTCGAGCTATGCCATATACACGCTAGCTACCCACGTAAATCATCATGCATGGACACTGACCGCAATGGTGTGATAAGAAAATCAGATGCAAGCTTCCGAAGTATGTCGGATTTATCTATACTGAGTGTGAAAAGTGCGAGGTACCGTTATGCTTTACTAAAATCAAAAATTGTTTCAGAGACTTTCACCTTTCTTAAGAATATAAGTTATGACTACTAAGCTCAGTGTTGGCTAAAATTTTTGTATCGTTTTTCCCTTAAATAATAAAAAATAAATAATTTTTAATTTATTTTTAATTTTTAAAAAATAAATAATTTACATTTTGCTACCGTTCCTATACAAAAAATCAGGTAAATCAAAGTCCTTTAGTGATAAAGGTTTAACTTGTATACTTGCATATTTTTAAAATAGTATTATAAATTAATTTAACATGGTTTTTTCTTTTGGCTAACTATTTTGTGCGTAGAGAAAGACTGACACTATAATTTTAAAACTAAGTCTTGTTATGTATAGGAATTAAATTAATAAATTAAGGAAAAAAATAAATTTTTAACAGCAGTACTTCATCTATTTAGAATTCAAAATAAGGCCTTCTGCTCATCGGGAGACGGCATTCCAAATGACGTCGAAGAAATTTTTAAAATCGATTGATTACTTTTCTTTTTATTTTTTTTTAATGGGTCACACAAAGGAATTTACAAAAATTTTTTTCTTGATTACAAAGGTGTTCTATAATTTTTTTTCTTTCACGAATTAATTTAATATACAATAGAAATGAGACTCAAACAACACAACAATAGAATATATTTTTGCTGCAAACAAAACAAAAAATTAATATTTATACGCAAATAAAATACATTATTTATTTGGCTTAAAAATAAATATTTATTTTAAAAAATTAATCGTGGTCACGGTCACAATGGCCTTAACAGGAGTATGAAACCTTTGTAAAAAATTCTAAAAACAAAAAAAAAAAAAAAATAAAGTAAAAACCTTGAACATTTTTTTAAACAGCCGTCAATATTTCTTTTATATATTCACAACAAATTCTGTGACATTTCTTTTTTTAAGAATTTTTAAAAAATATTAAATAGCAACTCGCTGGGGTTTCTCTGATTGCTGTCAAAATAGCATTCGAATTATCCGGCCATTGTGATATTTTGTTTTGTGCTAAGGTATGTAAGTCTGTAGCCTCTAAATATCTTTGATCATCGCCAGGACCTCTTTTAGAAATCCCGGAAATCTATGCCTCATGACAGATTGAGCAAAGCCTTTAAATGTAAGTGCCCCTGTAGGCTCGTAGGTAGTGTACTAGCTTGTCAGTATGGGGGTTGTGGGTTCGATTCCCAACGAAGACCTTGGTTTTTTTTCACTACAAAAATAAAAATTGACTGACGGTGGTGCTGGTCAGCATAGTCACTGGTCGCAGTGCTGTCTTCTACGACAGTTAATTTCCAAATATCCTTCTACTTCACCACCTGTTTCACCTCTTATATATCCCTTTTCTAAAGAATGTAGCACGGTACTTGACTAAATAGGCATTGAGGTGCTACTTCTCTTAAAAAAAAAAAGTAAAGTTCCTTACTTTTCCTGCCCTGACAGAGTAAGAATTAATAGCAACCCATCTTTGAAAGCTTTTGCATATACAGTACAAGAATAGAAGAATAGACTGGTTAAAGTGTCGTTTAATTGCTAAAATTTCTCTTGAATAGCTAATATATCTAGCTAAAAAAATGCTCTATTGATGTGCTTTGGGCATGATTAGACACCAAATCTTTCCTTAAAGCTATCGATTTACGATCGGAGCTAGAATACCCATCGTCCTCTCCTTATTATAATCTGCAAAAATTGTCAATTTTTGAAAGGATCATGGACAAAATGATGTTGCATTGCATTCAGATTATCATATAAATCAACATCTGCACCTATTAATACACCTCAAGCAGAAGCATGCCCGCACGCCTTACTTCAACTCCTGTCGCCCCATAACAATAAGCGACATTCTCTTGCGAGGCTACAGCACATCGGATAAGCAAATGCTACAGCTTTCTGCGGTTTGATTTTAAATTCTCTAAAGTATTTTACCCATAAAAAGTACAGAATCGTAGCCTTGTAGGCTGTTGGTTGCCATGCTACTAGTTGGTAAGTCACTAGTCTAATTCTTCCAGTTTCAGGCTCCTACTATCCTAGGCGATTTGTGCCGCCTTTTACCCCAAAGCACAAGCTAAGTCGAAAGGTATCCACCAAGACTTCGTGGCACCGCAGAGGAACGACAAATTACATTGTATTCACCTCCTTTGAACTACTAGTTTACAGTATGCCAGTAATCCCAATGCATGCATATTACTGAATTCTGCGATATATTTATTTATGTTTTTATCAACGTAATGAAATCAGGAATATTAATAATAAGATTCTTGATTTGGTATTTGTGAGCGAACCGTTAGACTTCACCTCACACAGGACCCCTGAGGACCCAAACTATCCAGCAATCGAACTAAGCTTCTCCATATTGTCCTATAAAGGTCGTAACATAAATAAAGACACTAATAATACATAATTTTTTAAGCGTAGAGATTACGCTGCATTAAACCAGTTCCTGTATAGTACGAACTGGTTGGAATTGTTATCAATATCCGATGGTTCCTCTAATTCTATAGATGCAATGGTAGATTTATTTTATAAAACTTTATACGAATACATTAATGATTGTGTGCTTGATGAATATGAAACGCAATTTTCTAATGGACCCGAAATCCTTCTATTATTTTGTTAACTCCAAAGGGAAAATATATGGCTACCCAACTATTATGAAATATCTAGATCAAGATTCTCGTGAAAACTCTGTTATATGCAATATGTTTGCCAATTTTTTTTGCACCACTTATTCTGACGATCAGTACACATCTGATAAATATATTTTTCCTATAACGCAAACTCAAGCAATATTTTTCCAATTGTATTTTTGCTTTTTATTAATGATCTACAATATTCTATTAAATTCTCAAATATTCCGATGTATGCTGATGATGTAAAAAGTTTTCTAAACTGTAACAACAATGACAATATTCATCTTCTACAGCTTGATCTTTTTTTGAGTGGTGCGATGTAAATCTAATGAAGTTAAATTTCAAAAAATGCAAAATGGTGGATTATAATCCGTTATACTTAAATGGTCATACGTTAGAACCAGTTGACAAAATTTTGGATTTAGGTGTTCTACTGGACTCGAAATTGAGCTTTTCTTAACACATAAATATGGCAACTAATAAAGCCCGTGGATTACTTGCCTTCATAAAACGATGGGCCAAGGAATTCAGCGACCCACATATCACTATTCGGCTGAATACGTCCTGTTCACTGACCTATACTGTCTAATAGCTTGGAACTTTAAACGTTCGCATAAGCATAATATTCTTTAATTGCAAATAGTTTTAGTTCAATAAGAGAGGTAGCTTACAAATATTCTATGAGGTAAATACGGCAAAAGTTAATAACTATTTTTTTAAAATAAAAACCTTATAAAAAAAAACTGAAAAAATGTCAATAGAGCGTTTATTACAAATAATGGCTTTATTATAGAAAGTAATCAAAGTTTAGTTTCTTTGTTAATGGGCAACGTCACCGATGTTAGAATAATCATTCGGCATGGCAACTGCTGCCAGTTGTTAATTAGTTATGGATAATCTTTATTTTGATATTTTAGCAACTTAATTTAAAATAGTAAATTTTAATAGGAAGAGATTTTATTTCGAACGACGATTTATTTTTTTAAGAAGAAGATGTTTAAGAGATGGAAAGAAAGACATGTAGAAAGAATCAAAGAGATAACTCAAATCCCAAGAATTGTAGATGTTTATATTTAAGATAATTTTGAATAATTTAATGATGACGGTAGAATACACAGTTTTAAAGCATAATTTCGATTTCCGGAAAAACTCATTAATATTTGATGAAAAGTTATCAGTCGACAGAAATACCACCACTTTTAAAAGAGGATGCAACTTTGAAGTTTTTTGCAGATTTTTTGCTTTTTAAAGATCTCATAGCAATGATTTCTACCTCGGTATGACTCAACCCATATTGTTGGTGGTTTTAATCGATGTCGTCCATTTAACATTAAAAAAAGCTGTGTAAAATTTGGATAGAAGAAAAAAAACAAAATAAAAAATATTTTTATTTAAAAATAAAAGTTCCCTTGTGCGAGATTCTTCTTATTTATGATACCAGTTACTAATATTTAAGGACACCTGAAGCTAGATCAGAGGATACCCAGATGATCAGTAGAATGTAGTAATCTGAAAATGCTTCTTCTGCTATTTGCAGAATTCTGTGTAGATAATGATACGATGTCACATTCTGAGTAAAGTTGTTTAAGGTTGACGATTAACAGCCATACCTAAACAAGAGCGGAAAGAGGAACGTTACATACAAAATGTACGCGCATGAAAACTTTTTACAGTAAAAAAACGCTTTCCGCTCTTGTTTAGGTATGGCTGTAAGACGATTATCTTATCTGACACCTTCAAACACAACATATGGACATAAAACTGTTAAGTATCTGTAATAAATAAATGATTAGAAATTATATAAAAAAAGCCACATCGAACTATTGCGGACTTAAAAATTAATTTACAATTCTTATATCTTGAAGTCAGAAATTGTTTAAAAAATTGCTAAATATTCACATGCAAAATCGCCTCTCAATTTCTGTCGGCTTTAGTTCATATGGCATCCAATTTTTAATGAATTCCAAAGTTTTTAAAACGCAGCGCGAGGGCTTGTTGTGTGATTCCGAATGATTAATGTCAATCCTCTGATGCCCTTAAAAATAAGCTTTTTGCGGCTGAATCCATTCTTTAAAGTTATTTAACACATTATTTTATTGTGGCAAAAGCAAATTACTCTTATATTTCTTATGACTTGTTTCTATGTCCTTTTTATTATATAATTGAGTTGTGTTATAAAATTAGCCAGCCACCAGGCCTTCATTAAATTAATCTTATTTAAATTAAATTCCCTGTAATCAACAGCACAATTAGATTCCCCTTAAATATGATTAAAAAGGTATAAGTGGAAAGTAAAAATATAATTATTAAAACTAAATTATAAAAGTACTAAATTTTAAATCGCTATTAGTAGCACATGCCACATCTAACAATCAACGTCAAGAAAAATGAAAAAAAAAAAAAAATAAAAACAAATTTGAAGTGAATGTTACTGAAAAAGAATTAAAAAATAAGCCAGGAAATCATCAGGTAACATTAAACTATATTTTAGAAATCTAAAGCTGCTTGTTACAATTAAAAACTTTTCAGACCAACTGAGAAGTGGACAAAGACATCAGTGAACACAAGCGTCGAAGCTTAAACAAATTACCAATAATAGACAAGTGTAAAAACCCAAGTGTTTGTGCGCAGAAGCTATGGCAACTCACTATATTTTAGAGTTGTTGTATACATAAATGCATAGTTGTTGGTAATTGTTTTTAATTTTTTCTTACACCTCTAAGTGAACTTAGAGTGGGTGTTTTGTTTAAGCTTTGATGATTGTGTTTGTTTTTTGTCCACTTCTCAGTTGGTAAAAGGTTCACTGACGATATGTGCTAAGCCATCAATTAAGTGGCCATAGGAACCCGGTTTATCACCAATAATCAATTTAGTGATATTATTTAAAACAAATTTGGGTTAGTAGCGCACTGAAAAGATAACTAATAAAAAAAATTACTCCCAAAAACATATTAGAAAAGTAATAAATTTCAGACGCTTTAAATAGAAGAGATATAAAATTAAAAAATGTTATTTTTTTCTTATCCCTAAAGAAAAATAAATTATTTTAAAAGCTACAAGAAAAAAAAAATAAAAAAAATAAATATTTTTAGAATTACTTTTTTGAATTAATCAAAAAGGGGGGTTTTTAAACTGCCAATAATGTCCTTCAACTCAAAGAGATCAATTCTTCATTCATTGGCATCCAAATATTTATTGCAAATATTTAATTTTAAAATTCCTTCTTATTTCAACACATGTCTATTTAATCAAGTATAATTTTAAATATGTTTATCCGAAACAAATGCCTTTTTTTATTTAATGTTAAGCTATTAAGCCAAGGTTTAGCTGACTTTGTTAAGCTGCATGTTACCACTGGTATAGTTGGTATGGAAGTTCGCGAATAAATGCTCACTCAGTAAAGTGGACCAAAATAATGATGTTGTTACTTGATTGCATATCAGTTATGGGCAGTCCATCCTCTTTGTACTGATTTAAAAACCCCTCGGGGGCACATTTATGGTCTTTATAGTACGTAACAGCTATCAAGATCTGTGCAACAGGGGAAAAAAGGGAGCCCAGTCCCCTGAAGACAGGCAGGGAGTCAACTGGAAGCTCCACTTTATTGCCACGGGGATCAGTGAGCCGCAGAGTTCATTATTTGTCTCTTTAGACATTTAATAGTTCTCTGGCTGATCATTGAGGTTGGCCCCTATATGGGAGTAACGTGGTGGTTGTGGGGTCGCGGCCCCATAACAGTATAATGGTTATTATGGTGGCCAGGATCATCTCACTGATAATGACACGCAAAGTGAATGATCCAGTCCAGTGAGCATGCTAGACATGTGTTCTGGACAGGAGTAAGAAAGTCTCCAACTCTTTAGCAAGGTGTGATGGTTTTCAGCCCTGCCCTGGAATCATTAAAGTTACAACTAGGTAGTTCTGTTGCTTAGAATTATGTCTTCGGCTTCCTAGGATGCATGTATGACGTTCCAAATTATACAATTGTGGTTTGTCCACCATCTGATTAAGGCTACATAGCCAGGTGCGGATGTAAAACGAATCACACTATCTGTACTGATTTAAATATAAATGAATATATTTAACTCGTTTTCTTTTTGTTCGTGGTTTAATTTTTTTTTTTTTTAAAGCGGAAAGTAAAATTTAAATCAATTTTTATTTTTTCACTGTTTCAGCAAATTGTTGAAGAACTTTTGACCACTATTTTTTAAGCTGTACTCAGAGACCTTTTGTTGTACTTTAGTTTTCTTCAAATGATCTTTTAAGCACTTTTATTATTCCATTTTGTTGTTAAGTAGTTCATGGTTTTTTGCTTTAATTAAAACGGTCAATTCCCGTTTCATCGGTTCTTCTTTAGTATTGGACTTTAAATTATCGACTTTTGCAAATAGCTCTTTACATGGCACACATTGTGCGTTATTGTCTTATGATTTCCCAGAGTAAGTAGGTAAGCTTAAAGGAATTGTAGTGGAAATTTAAGTCTTATTATTTCTGATGACCTCTGTTCTATCGCCCAATTAAACTGTAATGACGTTCAAAAAATTAATAACAAATTCATTATAATTATTCTGTGACAAAACTTGTAGTCATTTCTGTTATTATGTTATACGCTATTAGCAAAATATCAAACTACAAACGGATTTGTCTAAATTTCTTTTCACACTTTCTAGTTTTAATATTAAATTTGAAGAAAAAACGTGAAAAATAGTATGCAACGGTGCCATTAAATCCCCTATATCATTGGTCATAATTTGAGGTGCCAACAGTGGAGAATCAACTTAAATTTTTATCCAATGCTAGATTGGATAAAATACCAATTTGGGGAAAAATTAAAAAAAAAAATTAAATATACATATTGTTAAAATATCGTTCTTAATAATTTAATGTAATTTTCTTTAATGAAACAAAATGAAATAGAACACATTGTACAGATGTTGTTTATAACCTCTGCATACTTCTAACGGGAATGTAATGAAAGTAAATAGAGTAAAATTTAGTTTTTTATTCTTTAAAGATTTATTACTGCTAAAAACAAAGTACTAGAAACCATTAAATAACTATAAAACCGTAAGCTCTTGCTTTCCGTAAGTAATGCAAAATTTTTTATTAAATAATAAAAATATCAACGCATTAGTACTTCCATCACTTGCAAGGGCGAGTGACTCTGGAAAGGATTAAAGGGAAATTAGCTAACGTATTCTAATCATTGAGATAGATAACACCGGCATATGCATAATGCCTAACAGAACATAAGGAGTTGTAAATGCACCCCTCAACAGTGTTCTGAATAAAGGGTACAAAATTATTGTTGTAAAGCAGCGAAAACTACGGGAAAAGTATAAGTATAAGTTCTAACAAGCAATATACCGTTTAATTCGAGTATCGCCGGAGCCATATTGGTTTTTTGCGTAGGTGGATACGTAAGCCTGTCGAAGCTTATGTCTGGTAAAGAAAAGAGGGCGAGGCAAATAGAAGGCATAGTGTACCTGATCTTGTATGCCATTATGGCCATTTATTTTACACCAGTAAAATGATGTACGAGTGATAAATAACTAATACACACAAATATACTACAACCTAAATTGTTATTGTTTTTGTTTTCATATAAAATTTACTTTTATTTTTGTTTAAATAATTAAATAAACAAAATAGCAATGTGTCATAAGAACAAAGACAAATTTAACACTCGTTTTATTTATAAAAAAAATATTTATATTATTTAATTCGGAGAATGTCGAGCAGACCATTGAATAGATCTGAACAAAAATTATATAAAAACCTTAGGCCAGTTGCAGCAAAGTCATAAACACTTTTACAACCTCGCTGAAAACAAGTCGTTTATTAAAATCATCAACCAAAAAAAAAATAAACAATAATTTCAAAATGAAATTAATCCTATTTACAGCTTTTGCTAGTTTCTTTTTGATCGCTAATGCAACAATGGAATGTTTAAGAGATGAAATTTCTAAAGATCCATTTTACTGCCTAAGAGAAACTGCAAAATATATAGCTGTAATGGGTTACAATAATGTAAATGGTATGTGTACAAATTCAGCTGCTGACATTCTTCCACCAATAGCACCGGGACAGGGTGAAATCGCTTTCGATGAAGCGGTAAGGCAATTTGCTTGCCAATTTGCAAGAGGAGATGAAATAGTGCCCTCATTTTGCGATGCTTCACTTAAAGTTAGAAATATATTGGTTCCAGGAACTGGAGAAGATTGTTGCTTACTGGATACAGCAGCAGCACGATTAGCTTGCGAAACAATATTGCAAAATTAATTATTAAGTTGTATCTCCGTGCATAACACATGCATGTGTTATGTTATATTTAAATTATTTATTTTTCCAGCTCAATTATTACATACAAAAAAAAATATATAAATAAAAACTGCATATGTAAAGGAAAATTATTTTTTATTGTATTTTAAAGTATAACTAGGTAGATATGCATATAAAAGTAATTAATAATTACATTGTTGTTGCTTAGATTTCCTTTTAAAGTGTTACATACGGCGAAAATAGCTAGAAAATTTTAAAAATAAATGTGTGACAATGCTCAGAAACAAATTCCAGCAAAGCAAAACAATTCTCGTATGAAATCTGCAAATTTTATTTTATTTACGTTAAAATTTCGATACTCTACCTGCGAGGGTCTCAGAGCTAGAGATCTGTCTGGGGAGGAAGAATTACAAAAGCAATAGGGTTTGCTTTTTAATACCAAAAGTTTTATTTTATTTTACAAAAAAAATTTCTGAAGATTAAAAAAAGTTTTTTTTTTTTATATTTATTTTATATATTTCGCCACTAATTTCAAAATTTGAATTTACTTGAAATGTTTTTAGTTTTTATAATTAAAACAGTTTTCAATTTCTTGGTTTTTATTGTTTTTGTTTTTTGAAGAGACTTTTTTTTTAAAATAGACAAATATTTTTCATTTATCGATTGCTGTAAAAATATTTCTTTAGATTGTACATTTGACTTTTTCTCAAGATGCCACCAAATGATGTGGTGAAATATTTAAATAAATAAATAAAAATAAAAATTTATTTGATTTTTATGTAAAAACCATGTGCCCAAAAATTAATTTCCTTTTAAAGGAAAAACTAGATTTTTAGCCAAACGGCTAACTTGTCACCATTATAGACATTGATTTTCTTTCGCCACAGCAGTTGACTTTACTAAGCAACTGTTTACTTCTGCTTTTATAAATTGTTGAGAAACTACTGCAATTCATTGAAGGTTGCATTACAAATGCCTAGTTGTGCCGCTATTAATACACTAAAATAATAAATGGTTTTGTGAGTCATTTTCACATTTGTAATATTTGAAGTTCTTGTTGCTGTTAGATTTTTTGCCATTTGATGCTTAGTTTATGGAAACATTTTCTTCTTTCTGAAATGCTTTCCTATACCATTAAATACACAGAATATTCCTGACATCATGGATATTCTGTCATTCGTCTTCGGTGTTGTTTTGTTGGTCAAGCTTTAAATATGACTTTTTATCAAACAACAAAAAAAAATCTTGTAGAGTTCAAGCATCATTTCCGGCATGCAAAATCGCCTCTCAATATCTGTCGGCTTTAGTTCATATGGCATCCAATTTTTAATGAATCCCAAAGTTTTTAAAACGCAGCGCGAGGGCTTGTTGTGTGATTCCGAATGATAATGCCAATCATCTGATGCCCTTAAAAATAAGCTTTGTGCGGCTGAATCCATTCTTTAAAGTTATTTAACACATTGTTTTATTGTGGCAAAAGCAAATTACTCTTATATTTCTTATGACTTGTTTCTATGTCCTTTTTATTATATAATTGAGTTGTGTTATAAAATTAGCCAGCCACCAGGCCTTCATTAAATTAATCTTATTTATATTAAATTCCCTGTAATCAACAGCACAATTAGATTCCTCTTAAATATGATTAAAAAGGTATAAGTGGAAAGTAAAAATATAATTATTAAAACTAAATTATAAAAGTAGTAAATTTTTAATTGCTACTAGTAGCACATGCCACATCTAACAATCAACTTAAAAAAAAATGAAAAAAAAAATAAAAACAAATTTGAAGTGAATGTTCCTGAAAAAGAATTAAAAAATAAGCCAGGAAATCATCAGGTAACATTAAACTATATTTTAGAAATCTAAAGCTGCTTATTACAATTAAAAACTTTTCAGACCAACTGAGAAGTGGACAAAGACATTAGTGAACACAAGCATCAAAATTCAAACAAAGTACCAATAATAGACAAATGTAAAAGTCCAAGTGTTTGTGCGAAAAAGCTATGGCAACTCACTATATTTTAGAGTTGTTGTAGACATAAATGCATAGTTGTTGGTAATTGTTTTTAAGTTTTTCTTACACCTCTAAGTGAACTTAGAGTAGGTGTTTTGTTTAAGCTTTGATGATTGTGTTTTTTTTTTGTCCACTTCTCAGTTGGTAAAAGGTTCACTGACGATATGTGCTAAGCCATCAATTCAGTGGCCATAGGAACTCGGTTTATCAACAATAATCAATTTAGTGATATTATTTGAAGCAAATTTAGGTTAGTGGCGCACTGAAAAGATAACTAATAAAAAAAATGACTCCCAAAAACCTATTAGAAAAGTAATAAATTTCAGACGCTCTCAATAGAAGAGATATAAAATTAGAAAAAGTTATTATTTTCTTATCCCTAAAGAAAAATAAATTATTTTAAAAGCTACAAGAAAAAAAAATAAAAAAATAAATATTTATTGAAGTACTTTTTTGAATTTATGAAAAAGAAGGTTTTTAAACTGCCAATAATGTCCTTCAACTCAAAGAGATCAATTCTTCATTCATTGGCATCCAAATATTTATTGCAAATATTTAATTTTAAAATTCCTTCTTATTTCAACACATGTCTATTTAATCAAGTATAATTTTAAATATGTTTATCCGAAACAAATGCCTTTTTTATTTAATGTTAAGCTATTAAGCCAAGGTTTAGCTGACTTTGTTAAGCTGCATGTTACCACTGGTATAGTTGGTATGGAAGTTCGCGAATAAATGCTCACTCAGTAAAGTGGACCAAAATAATGATGTTGTTACTTGATTGCATATCAGTTATGGGCAGTCCATCCTTTTTGTACTGATTTAAAAACCCCTCGGGGGCACATTTATGGTCTTTATAGTACGTAACAGCTATCAAGATCTGTGCAGCAGGGGAAAAAAGGGAGCCCAGTCCCCTGAAGACAGGCAGGGAGTCAACTGGAAGCTCCACTTTATTGCCACGGAGATCAGTGAGCCGCAGAGTTCATTATTTGTCTCTTTAGACATTTAATAGTTCTCTGGCTGATCATTGAGGTTGGCCCCTATATGGGAGTAACGTGGTGGTTGTGGTTTCGCGGCCCCATAACAGTATAATGGTTATTATGGTGGCCAGGATCATCTCACTGATAATGACACGCAAAGTGAATGATCCAGTCCAGTAAGCATGCTAGACATTGGTTCTGGACAGGAGTAAGGAAGTCTCGAACTCTTTAGCAAGGTGTGATGGTTTGCAGCCCTGCCCTGGAATCATTAAAGTTACAACTAGGTGGTTCTGTTGCTTAGAATTATGTCTTCGGCTTCCTAGGATGCATGTATGACGTTCCAAATTATACAATTGTGGTTTGTCCACCATCTGATTAAGGCTACATAGCCAGGTGCGGATGTAAAACGAATCACACTATCTGTACTGATTTAAATATAAATGAGAATTTAACTCGTTTTCTTTTTGTTCGTGGCTTAATCTTTTTTTTTTTTTTAAGGGGAAAGTAAAATTTAAATCAATTTTTATTTTTCACTGTTTCAGCAAATTGTTGAAGAACTTTTGACCACTATTTTTTAAGCTGTACACAGAGACCTTTTGTTGTACTTTATTTTTCTTCAAATAATCTTTTAATCACTTTTATTATTCCATTTTGTTGTTAAGTAGTTCATGGTTTTTTGCTTTAATTAAAACGGTCAATTCCCGTTTCATCGGTTCTTCTTTAGTATTGGACTTTAAATTATCGACTTTTGCAAATAGCTCTTTACATGGCACACATTGTGCGTTATTGTCTTATGATTTCCCAGAGTAAGTAGGTAAGCTAAAAGGAATTGTAGTGGAAATTTAAGTCTTATTATTTCTGATGACCTCTGTTCTATCGCCCAATTAAACTGTAATGACGTTCAAAAAATTAATAACAAATTCATTATAATTATTCTGTGACAAAACTTGTAATCATTTCTGTTATTATGTTATACGCTATTAGCAAAATATCAAACTACAAACGGATTTGCCTAAATTTCTTTTCACACTTTCTAGTTTTAATAGTAAATTTGAAGAAAAAACGTGAAAAATAGTATGCAACGGTGCCCTTAAATCCCCTATATCATTGGTCATAATTTGAGGTGCCAACAGTGGAGAATCAACTTGGATAAAATACCAATTTGGGGAAAAATTAAAAAAAAAAAAAATATACATATTGTTAAAATATCGTTCTTAATAATTTAATGTAATTTTCTTTAATGAAACAAAATGAAATAGAACACATTGTACAGATGTTGTTTATAACCTCTGCATACTTCTAACGGGAATGTAATGAAAGTAAATAGAGTAAAATTTAGTTTTTTATTCTTTAAAGATTTATTACTGCTAAAAACAAAGTACTAGAAACCATTAAATAACTATAAAACCGTAAGCTCTTGCTTTCCGTAAGTAATGCAAAATTTTTTATTAAATAATAAAAATATCAACGCATTAGTACTTCCATCACTTGCAAGGGCGAGTGACTCTGGAAAGGATTAAAGGGAAATTAGCTAACGTATTCTAATCATTGAGATAGATAACACCGGCATATGCATAATGCCTAACAGAACATAAGGAGTTGTAAATGCACCCCTCAACAGTGTTCTGAATAAAGGGTACAAAATTATTGTTGTAAAGCAGCGAAAACTACGGGAAAAGTATAAGTATAAATTCTAACAAGCAAGATACCGTTTAATTCGAGTATCGCCGGAGCCATATTGGTTTTTTGCGTAGGTGGATACGTAAGCCTGTCGAAGCTTATGTCTGGTAAAGAAAAGAGGGCGAGGCAAATAGAAGGCATAGTGTACCTGATCTTGTATGCCATTATGGCCATTTATTTTACACCAGTAAAATGATGTATGAGTGATAAATAACTAATACACACAAATATACTACAACCTAAATTGTTATTGTTTTTGTTTTCATATAAAATTTACTTTTATTTTTGTTTAAATAATTAAATAAACAAAATAGCAATGTGTCATAAGAACAAAGACAAATTTAACACTCGTTTTATTTATAAAAAAAATATTTATATTATTTAATTCGGAGAATGTCGAGCAGACCATTGAATAGATCTGAACAAAAATTATATAAAAACCTTAGGCCAGTTGCAGCAAAGTCATAAACACTTTTACAACCTCGCTGAAAACAAGTCGTTTATTAAAATCATCAACCAAAAAAAAATAAACAATAATTTCAAAATGAAATTAATCCTATTTACAGCTTTTGCTAGTTTCTTTTTGATCGCTAATGCAACAATGGAATGTTTAAGAGATGAAATTTCTAAAGATCCATTTTACTGCCTAAGAGAAACTGCAAAATATATAGCTGTAATGGGTTACAATAATGTAAATGGTATGTGTACAAATTCAGCTGCTGACATTCTTCCACCAATAGCACCGGGACAGGGTGAAATCGCTTTCGATGAAGCGGTAAGGCAATTTGCTTGCCAATTTGCAAGAGGAGATGAAATAGTGCCCTCATTTTGCGATGCTTCACTTAAAGTTAGAAATATATTGGTTCCAGGAACTGGAGAAGATTGTTGCTTACTGGATACAGCAGCAGCACGATTAGCTTGCGAAACAATATTGCAAAATTAATTATTAAGTTGTATCTCCGTGCATAACACATGCATGTGTTATGTTATATTTAAATTATTTATTTTTCCAGCTCAATTATTACATACAAAAAAAAAATATATAAATAAAAACTGCATATGTAAAGGAAAATTATTTTTTATTGTATTTTAAAGTATAACTAGGTAGATATGCATATAAAAGTAATTAATAATTACATTGTTGTTGCTTAGATTTCCTTTTAAAGTGTTACATACGGCGAAAATAGCTAGAAAATTTTAAAAATAAATGTGTGACAATGCTCAGAAACAAATTCCAGCAAAGCAAAACAATTCTCGTATTAAATCTGCAAATTTTATTTTATTTACGTTAAAATTTCGATACTCTACCTGCGAGGGTCTCAGAGCTAGAGATCTGTCTGGGGAGGAAGAATTACAAAAGCAATAGGGTTTGCTTTTTAATACCAAAAGTTTTATTTTATTTTACAAAAAAAATTTCTGAAGATTAAAAAAAGTTTTTTTTTTTTATATTTATTTTATATATTTCGCCACTAATTTCAAAATTTGAATTTACTTGAAATGTTTTTAGTTTTTATAATTAAAACAGTTTTCAATTTCTTGGTTTTTATTGTTTTTGTTTTTTGAAGAGACTTTTTTTTTTAAATAGACAAATATTTTTCATTTATCGATTGCTGTAAAAATATTTCTTTAGATTGTACATTTGACTTTTTCTCAAGATGCCACCAAATGATGTGGTGAAATATTTAAATAAATAAATAAAAATAAAAATTTATTTGATTTTTATGTAAAAACCATGTGCCCAAAAATTAATTTCCTTTTAAAGGAAAAACTAGATTTTTAGCCAAACGGCTAACTTGTCACCATTATAGACATTGATTTTCTTTCGCCACAGCAGTTGACTTTACTAAGCAACTGTTTACTTCTGCTTTTATAAATTGTTGAGAAACTACTGCAATTCATTGAAGGTTGCATTACAAATGCCTAGTTGTGCCGCTATTAATACACTAAAATAATAAATGGTTTTGTGAGTCATTTTCACATTTGTAATATTTGAAGTTCTTGTTGCTGTTAGATTTTTTGCCATTTGATGCTTAGTTTATGGAAACATTTTCTTCTTTCTGAAATGCTTTCCTATACCATTAAATACACAGAATATTCCTGACATCATGGATATTCTGTCATTCGTCTTCGGTGTTGTTTTGTTGGTCAAGCTTTAAATATGACTTTTTATCAAACAACAAAAAAAAATCTTGTAGAGTTCAAGCATCATTTCCGGCATGCAAAATCGCCTCTCAATATCTGTCGGCTTTAGTTCATATGGCATCCAATTTTTAATGAATCCCAAAGTTTTTAAAACGCAGCGCGAGGGCTTGTTGTGTGATTCCGAATGATAATGCCAATCATCTGATGCCCTTAAAAATAAGCTTTGTGCGGCTGAATCCATTCTTTAAAGTTATTTAACACATTGTTTTATTGTGGCAAAAGCAAATTACTCTTATATTTCTTATGACTTGTTTCTATGTCCTTTTTATTATATAATTGAGTTGTGTTATAAAATTAGCCAGCCACCAGGCCTTCATTAAATTAATCTTATTTATATTAAATTCCCTGTAATCAACAGCACAATTAGATTCCTCTTAAATATGATTAAAAAGGTATAAGTGGAAAGTAAAAATATAATTATTAAAACTAAATTATAAAAGTAGTAAATTTTTAATTGCTACTAGTAGCACATGCCACATCTAACAATCAACTTAAAAAAAAATGAAAAAAAAAAATAAAAACAAATTTGAAGTGAATGTTCCTGAAAAAGAATTAAAAAATAAGCCAGGAAATCATCAGGTAACATTAAACTATATTTTAGAAATCTAAAGCTGCTTATTACAATTAAAAACTTTTCAGACCAACTGAGAAGTGGACAAAGACATTAGTGAACACAAGCATCAAAATTCAAACAAAGTACCAATAATAGACAAATGTAAAAGTCCAAGTGTTTGTGCGAAAAAGCTATGGCAACTCACTATATTTTAGAGTTGTTGTAGACATAAATGCATAGTTGTTGGTAATTGTTTTTAAGTTTTTCTTACACCTCTAAGTGAACTTAGAGTGGGTGTTTTGTTTAAGCTTTGATGATTGTGTTTTTTTTTTGTCCACTTCTCAGTTGGTAAAAGGTTCACTGACGATATGTGCTAAGCCATCAATTCAGTGGCCATAGGAACTCGGTTTATCAACAATAATCAATTTAGTGATATTATTTGAAGCAAATTTAGGTTAGTGGCGCACTGAAAAGATAACTAATAAAAAAAATGACTCCCAAAAACCTATTAGAAAAGTAATAAATTTCAGACGCTCTCAATAGAAGAGATATAAAATTAGAAAAAGTTATTATTTTCTTATCCCTAAAGAAAAATAAATTATTTTAAAAGCTACAAGAAAAAAAAATAAAAAAATAAATATTTATTGAAGTACTTTTTTGAATTTATGAAAAAGAAGGTTTTTAAACTGCCAATAATGTCCTTCAACTCAAAGAGATCAATTCTTCATTCATTGGCATCCAAATATTTATTGCAAATATTTAATTTTAAAATTCCTTCTTATTTCAACACATGTCTATTTAATCAAGTATAATTTTAAATATGTTTATCCGAAACAAATGCCTTTTTTATTTAATGTTAAGCTATTAAGCCAAGGTTTAGCTGACTTTGTTAAGCTGCATGTTACCACTGGTATAGTTGGTATGGAAGTTCGCGAATAAATGCTCACTCAGTAAAGTGGACCAAAATAATGATGTTGTTACTTGATTGCATATCAGTTATGGGCAGTCCATCCTTTTTGTACTGATTTAAAAACCCCTCGGGGGCACATTTATGGTCTTTATAGTACGTAACAGCTATCAAGATCTGTGCAGCAGGGGAAAAAAGGGAGCCCAGTCCCCTGAAGACAGGCAGGGAGTCAACTGGAAGCTCCACTTTATTGCCACGGAGATCAGTGAGCCGCAGAGTTCATTATTTGTCTCTTTAGACATTTAATAGTTCTCTGGCTGATCATTGAGGTTGGCCCCTATATGGGAGTAACGTGGTGGTTGTGGTTTCGCGGCCCCATAACAGTATAATGGTTATTATGGTGGCCAGGATCATCTCACTGATAATGACACGCAAAGTGAATGATCCAGTCCAGTAAGCATGCTAGACATTGGTTCTGGACAGGAGTAAGGAAGTCTCGAACTCTTTAGCAAGGTGTGATGGTTTGCAGCCCTGCCCTGGAATCATTAAAGTTACAACTAGGTGGTTCTGTTGCTTAGAATTATGTCTTCGGCTTCCTAGGATGCATGTATGACGTTCCAAATTATACAATTGTGGTTTGTCCACCATCTGATTAAGGCTACATAGCCAGGTGCGGATGTAAAACGAATCACACTATCTGTACTGATTTAAATATAAATGAGAATTTAACTCGTTTTCTTTTTGTTCGTGGCTTAATCTTTTTTTTTTTTTAAGGGGAAAGTAAAATTTAAATCAATTTTTATTTTTCACTGTTTCAGCAAATTGTTGAAGAACTTTTGACCACTATTTTTTAAGCTGTACACAGAGACCTTTTGTTGTACTTTATTTTTCTTCAAATAATCTTTTAATCACTTTTATTATTCCATTTTGTTGTTAAGTAGTTCATGGTTTTTTGCTTTAATTAAAACGGTCAATTCCCGTTTCATCGGTTCTTCTTTAGTATTGGACTTTAAATTATCGACTTTTGCAAATAGCTCTTTACATGGCACACATTGTGCGTTATTGTCTTATGATTTCCCAGAGTAAGTAGGTAAGCTTAAAGGAATTGTAGTGGAAATTTAAGTCTTATTATTTCTGATGACCTCTGTTCTATCGCCCAATTAAACTGTAATGACGTTCAAAAAATTAATAACAAATTCATTATAATTATTCTGTGACAAAACTTGTAGTCATTTCTGTTATTATGTTATACGCTATTAGCAAAATATCAAACTACAAACGGATTTGCCTAAATTTCTTTTCACACTTTCTAGTTTTAATATTAAATTTGAAGAAAAAACGTGAAAAATAGTATGCAACGGTGCCATTAAATCCCCTATATCATTGGTCATAATTTGAGGTGCCAACAGTGGAGAATCAACTTAAATTTTTATCCAATGCTAGATTGGATAAAATACCAATTTGGGGAAAAATTAAAAAAAAAAATTAAATATACATATTGTTAAAATATCGTTCTTAATAATTTAATGTAATTTTCTTTAATGAAACAAAATGAAATAGAACACATTGTACAGATGTTGTTTATAACCTCTGCATACTTCTAACGGGAATGTAATGAAAGTAAATAGAATAAAATTTAGTTTTTTATTCTTTAAAGATTTATTACTGCTAAAAACAAAGTACTAGAAACCATTAAATAACTATAAAACCGTAAGCTCTTGCTTTCCGTAAGTAATGCAAAATTTTTTATTAAATAATAAAAATATCAACGCATTAGTACTTCCATCACTTGCAAGGGCGAGTGACTCTGGAAAGGATTAAAGGGAAATTAGCTAACGTATTCTAATCATTGAGATAGATAACACCGGCATATGCATAATGCCTAACAGAACATAAGGAGTTGTAAATGCACCCCTCAACAGTGTTCTGAATAAAGGGTACAAAATTATTGTTGTAAAGCAGCGAAAACTACGGGAAAAGTATAAGTATAAGTTCTAACAAGCAATATACCGTTTAATTCGAGTATCGCCGGAGCCATATTGGTTTTTTGCGTAGGTGGATACGTAAGCCTGTCGAAGCTTATGTCTGGTAAAGAAAAGAGGGCGAGGCAAATAGAAGGCATAGTGTACCTGATCTTGTATGCCATTATGGCCATTTATTTTACACCAGTAAAATGATGTACGAGTGATAAATAACTAATACACACAAATATACTACAACCTAAATTGTTATTGTTCTTGTTTTCATATAAAATTTACTTTTATTTTTGTTTAAATAATTAAATAAACAAAATAGCAATGTGTCATAAGAACAAAGACAAATTTAACACTCGTTTTATTTATAAAAAAAAATATTTATATTATTTAATTCGGAGAATGTCGAGCAGACCATTGAATAAATCTGAACAAAAATTATATAAAAACCTTAGGCCAGTTGCAGCAAAGTCATAAACACTTTTACAACCTCGCTGAAAACAAGTCGTTTATTAAAATCATCAACCAAAAAAAAAATAAACAATAATTTCAAAATGAAATTAATCCTATTTACAGCTTTTGCTAGTTTCTTTTTGATCGCTAATGCAACAATGGAATGTTTAAGAGATGAAATTTCTAAAGATCCATTTTACTGCCTAAGAGAAACTGCAAAATATATAGCTGTAATGGGTTACAATAATGTAAATGGTATGTGTACAAATTCAGCTGCTGACATTCTTCCACCAATAGCACCGGGACAGGGTGAAATCGCTTTCGATGAAGCGGTAAGGCAATTTGCTTGCCAATTTGCAAGAGGAGATGAAATAGTGCCCTCATTTTGCGATGCTTCACTTAAAGTTAGAAATATATTGGTACCAGGAACTGGAGAAGATTGTTGCTTACTGGATACAGCAGCAGCACGATTAGCTTGCGAAACAATATTGCAAAATTAATTATTAAGTTGTATCTCCGTGCATAACACATGCATGTGTTATGTTATATTTAAATTATTTATTTTTCCAGCTCAATTATTACATACAAAAAAAAATATATAAATAAAAACTGCATATGTAAAGGAAAATTATTTTTTATTGTATTTTAAAGTATAACTAGGTAGATATGCATATAAAAGTAATTAATAATTACATTGTTGTTGCTTAGATTTCCTTTTAAAGTGTTACATACGGCGAAAATAGCTAGAAAATTTTAAAAATAAATGTGTGACAATGCTCAGAAACAAATTCCAGCAAAGCAAAACAATTCTCGTATTAAATCTGCAAATTTTATTTTATTTACGTTAAAATTTCGATACTCTACCTGCGAGGGTCTCAGAGCTAGAGATCTGTCAGAGAAGCATATATGGGGAGGAAGAATTACAAAAGCAATAGGGTTTGCTTTTTAATACCAAAAGTTTTATTTTATTTTACAAAAAAAATTTCTGAAGATTAAAAAAAGTTTTTTTTTATATTTATTTTATATATTTCGCCACTAATTTCAAAATTTGAATTTACTTGAAAAGTTTTTAGTTTTTATAATTAAAACAGTTTTCAATTTCTTGGTTTTTATTGTTTTTGTTTTTTGAAGAGACTTTTTTTTTAAAATAGACAAATATTTTTCATTTATCGATTGCTGTAAAAATATTTCTTTAGATTGTACCTTTGACTTTTTCTCAAGATGCCACCAAATGATGTGGTGAAATATTTAAATAAATAAATAAAAATAAAAATTTTTTTTGATTTTTATGTAAAAACCATGTGCCCAAAAATTAATTTCCTTTTAAAGGAAAAACTAGATTTTTAGCCAAACGGCTAACTTGTCACCATTATAGACATTGATTTTCTTTCGCCACAGCAGTTGACTTTACTAAGCAACTGTTTACTTCTGCTTTAATAAATTGTTGAGAAACTACTGCAATTCATTGAAGGTTGCATTACAAATGCCTAGTTGTGCCGCTATTAATACACTAAAATAATAAATGGTTTTGTGAGTCATTTTCACATTTGTAATATTTGAAGTTCTTGTTGCTGTTAGATTTTTTGCCATTTGATGCTTAGTTTATGGAAACATTTTCTTCTTTCTGAAATGCTTTCCTATACCATTAAATACACAGAATATTCCTGACATCATGGATATTCTATCATTCGTCTTCGGTGTTGTTTTGTTGGTCAAGCTTTAAATATGACTTTTTATCAAACAACAAAAAAAAATCTTGTAGAGTTCAAGCATCATTTCCGGCATGCAAAATCGCCTCTCAATATCTGTCGGCTTTAGTTCATATGGCATCCAATTTTTAATGAATCCCAAAGTTTTTAAAACGCAGCGCGAGGGCTTGTTGTGTGATTCCGAATGATAATGCCAATCATCTGATGCCCTTAAAAATAAGCTTTGTGCGGCTGAATCCATTCTTTAAAGTTATTTAACACATTGTTTTATTGTGGCAAAAGCAAATTACTCTTATATTTCTTATAACTTGTTTCTATGCCGCTTTTATTATATAATTGAGTTTTGTTATAAAATTAGCCAGCCACCAGGCCTTCATTAAATTAATCTTATTTAAATTAAATTCCCTGTAATCAACAGCACAATTAGATTCCCCTTAAATATGATTAAAAAGGTATAAGTGGAAAGTAAAAATATTATTATTAAAACTAAATTATAAAAGTACTAAATTTTTAATTGCTACTAGTAGCACATGCCACGTCTAACAATCAAAGTCAGGAAAAATGAAACAAAAAAAAAAAAAAAACAAATTTGAAGTGAATGTTCCTGAAAACGAATTAAAAAAATAAGCCAGGATGTTTTGTTTTCGTTCGACATACGAAGTGTGTTAGTAACGCAAATTATTTTAAATAAAATCACTAAATTGATTTGATTGGTGGTAAAGCTAGTTTCTTTGACCACTCAAATCATCAGGTAACATTAAACAATATTTTAGAAATCTAAAGCTGCTTGTTACAATTAAAAACTTTTCAGACCAACTGAGAAGTGGACAAAGACATCAGTGAACACAAGCGTCGAAGCTTAAACAAAGTACCAATAATAGACAAATGTAAAAGCCCAAGTGTTTGTGCGAAAAAGCTATGGCAACTCACTGTATTTTAGAGTTGTTGTAAACATAAATGCATAGTTGTTGGTAATTGTTTTTAATTTTTTTTTTACACCTCTAAGTGAACTTAGTGTGGGTGTTTTGTTTAAGCTTTGATGATTGTGTTTTTTTTGTCCACTTCTCAGTTGGTAAAAGGTTCACTGACGATATGTGCTAAGCCATCAATTCAGTGGCCATAGGAACTCGGTTTATCAACAATAAGCAATTTAGTGATATTATTTAAAGCAAATTTAGGTTAGTAGCGCACTGAAAAGATAACTAATAAAAAAATGACTCCCAAAAACCTATTAGAAAAGTAATAAATTTCAGACGTTTTAAATAGAAGAGATATAAAATTAGAAAATGTTATTTTTTTCTTATCCCTAAAGAAAAATAAATTATTTTAAAAGCTACAAAAAAAAAAATAAAAAAAGTAAATATTTTTAGAATTACCTTTTTTAATTAATCAAAAAGGGGGGTTTTTAAACTGCCAATAATGTCCTTCAACTCAAAGAGATCAGTCATTCATTCATTGGCATCCAAATATTTATTGCAAATATTTAATTTTAAAATTCCTTCTTATTTCAACAAATGTCTATTTAATCAAGTATAATTTTAAACATGTTAATCAGAAACAAATGCCTTTTTTTATTTAACGTTAAGCTATTAAGCCCAAGCTTAACTGACTTTGTTAAGCTTGTAAATTTAAAGCATAAATATTCTAGAATAATAATGGAATATAATGTCGGACAAATGTTTCCCTCTAGTATGTCAGTGATATCCCTGCTTTTCTGAAATTTTTAAAGCAAATTTTACAACAAAGCTTCCTTTACCTCGTTAATGCAGCGTCGAATTTCATTTTTCAGATTGTCTATCATTTGTGGGTTTCTCATGTAAATTCGCTCTTTCAGCTGGCCTCAGGAAAAATAATCCAGCAGCGTTAAATCACAAAATTGAGAAATCGAGAAATATACGGCAAGGAAATTTGTCATGCAATAACTAAGTGCCTGTGTGGCTGTGGCACCATCTTGCTTCAACCAAAGGTCACCGATGAACACATTTCACAACTGTGGACATAAAAAATTCGTTATCATTTTAGTAGCGCAGAAAATTCACGGTAACGGTGTTCCCTCATTTTTTAAAACTCTACGGGCCGATAATTAAGCCTGAGCAGTAATTGCATAATACAGTTACTTTCTTTGGATGTAATGGTGTTTGGAGGGCTGTTTGTGAATTTTGTGAACCCCACTCGTGACAATATTGTTTGTTTTCATAGTCGTCTAATTCAAAATACATTGTTTTTGTTTAGGTTTTCAAACAGCCAATGCATAAACGTTCGACACAAACAATGGTCGATTGGATTTAATATTTAAACAAGTTGAACTTTTTAAGCGTGAAGATTAAGATCTTTATGCGAAATGTTGTACCTGTAGTGATAACCAATTATTGCAAACGCCGACGGGTTGATATTCCAAGCTCATTTTAAGACTTTGCTGTACATCGGCTATGTTTGCTATTACCACGGCTTCTAAAAGCATATTGTTTTGGTCTATTGCCAGCAATAATACCGTGAGCGTAGAATTTAGCAATTAAATTTCTAAAAAATAAATTACTTACTAAAAACATAAACTTCTTTACTCAAAAGTGTATAATTCCATGCTTAAAATTTCGCCATTCTTTACCAAATAAATGTCAAAGAATGACAGCTAACTTCTATACATTTAATCATTTTACACACAATTTACTTTCTCACCTCAAATTTTCCCATCCGTTTATTAAATTTTCTACAAAACTAATTGTTTTTTTTTTCTATTTGTTCTCTTTGCAGATTTTTTTTGTAAAGTTGCTATTAATTTATTAAAGAAATAAATTATAACAAATCCAAAGTTGCCGAGATTAATTTAAAAGAAAGCAGACCATGCGTCTGGCAAAGTTGGCCTCACAGAAAAATAAAAAAAATAATCAACTTCAATATGAACTGCAACAACAAGAACAGCCAAATAATGAATGGGGCGCTACAAAGGGCCAAACGGGAGGAGGATTTGGCAAGGTTAAAATACATATAGTGAAATAAAACTAACGGAACAGTAAAATTTGGCAATAGCAACAACAAAAATATTATTTAGGATTTTTTATTAATTTAAAAAAAAATATTTTTGTTGTTGAAATAATTTATTTAATTTTAATCTTTTAGCGTTTCAGCGGTACGCTCAGCATACTTAGCAGCAGCAATAACAGTGGGAGTGTGCGCAGTATTGTGGCGGGAGTTAAATGCGCTCAGCGCAATAGTTTTGGCAACGGCAGCTGTATTTCCCTATCCGCCTCTACAAATAATACGCGTTCAAATAAAAAACGTAAATCGAAAACATCAAAGTGTTTTAGTAGCACAGTGTTTCGTTGCTGCCTTCCTTGTCGCGGGGGCAGCGGATCGGCGGCCCCCGCCACAAGTCCCCCCCTTACACCCATACCACCGATTAAGTCCAGCTGTATAAAAAACGATAGTGCGACAGCAAAACGCAAATATTCGGGCAAATCGGCAATTGAATTGACTACGGATGGTAACGAATCATTAATAGCAGCAGTGAAAAAACATTCATTGGCCGAAACGATTGTCACTTCGGCCACCACACCCATTTCGCTTAAAACTCTTATTAACGACGAGGAAGAGGACTTGCAAGAACACATTAGTGCTGCTGATATAGCGGCTGCTAAATTAGCTACGGGTATTTTACCACGCAAGGCGGAACCAGAAACACTTAGTGACACAAGTATTTCACCTACAACAGCTGTACTGCAATTGGCCACTAATTCAGCTTCAGCTAGTTCTTTGCTTTCGACTACAACTTCGCTACTGTCTACAACAGCAGCAAATACTCAAGTAACTTTTATAGCCAACAAAACTACTGTAACTCAAATATCACCTATAACACCACCGAATACAAACGGCAACTTTTTTAGTCAATCACCTATTCAGGAGCAAAATAGCATTGTGCCAAAAGCTGCAAATACAACTATATTAACTGCATTAGGTACATCAACACAGTCAGCACTGGTGCCGTCGCCAACCTCAGCAAACATAGCTTCAGCTAATGCAACATCAGCAGTAGCAGCAACAACAACAACTACCTCGCCTTCAGCGGCATCGTCGACACCTTCGCGCTGTTGTTGTCCACCACCACAAACATCACCGTTGCCACACATCAAAGAAGAAGAAGAGTCTGAACAGTTACTACAACGCCAATATAGCACTAATCAAGAGGACGATACCTTAACTGAACCCACCTCGGAAAGGCAAATTACTCATCAACATCAACAACAACAACAGCAACAGATACAACAATCACAACACGATCAACTCTCTCCATTTACAGCCAATCCAAGCGGCAGCAGTGATAGCTGTACTTCCTTATCAGCCACAGCTGTTACAACAGCAACAACATCTTCCATAACCGGTGGTGGTTGTACACCACAGGAATTTACTAACACATCAACACCTTCGCCACGTATTAAACACAAGTTTCGTAAACAACACAAGTCCGCTTGGTCACGTATAATACTCGCTCCTAATAGTAGTATTGTTCCCGTTGGCGGCGCTAGTAGCGGTGTTGCCAATTCTAGTGAAACTTTAGCTTCTTCATCAAATAATAGCAGTAGTGCTGCTACGGTTAGTGCTGCTCTAGCATCTGCTCAAATACGTTTAGCATCGTCATCGGCGACAGCCTTAGCCACTCAACAGTCGTCTAGCTCCCAGTTATTACCAGCCACCAAAATGCAAGCTGAACAAGGTTCGATTGGTGATTTGCAAAAATATCACAGTCGTTATTTAAAGAATCGAAGGCACACATTGGCAAATGTTCGGTAAGTGAAAAGAATCATTTTTTTGTTTGTCGTTGTTATTTTGTATCTTTCAATTTGAAAATTCCTTCAGTAAGAAAACGATTAAATTTCTCTTACACAAATGCCAGACACTTTACTTCAGTTGATTTTAGAAATAATGGGTGGGCAAATTTGAGATTGGGAAGTAAATTGGTTTAAATTGGTTTTTCTGGCAACTTCTGTTTTATTAATACTAATGTAAAGTCGAAAAATGAATGTCGAGTAAATCTCTGCCTCTAGGAAGTCATCAGACGTTCACATTTTGCACAAAATTTTAAAGCATATTGTGCAAGAGAGCTTGGTTTATTTCGTCAATATAGCGTCGAAACTCCTCCTTCAGAGCGTCAGTTATTTGTGGACTGTTTCTGTAAACCCGGTTTTTCAAATAGGGTTAGAGAAAATAATTCCGCGATATTAAATCACAAGAACGAGTGCCAATTGAAATTCCCAAATCGAGAAACAACGTGACGGGAAATTGTTCATGCGACAATGGAATTGTTTGGCTATATGGCTTATGACGTCGTCTTACTGAAAGCAAAAACCCCGATAATAACAAAAAATGAAAAATGCGTTGTTTTATGCCTATGACATGCCTGATATGATAATAATATTTTCACAGCGAATGTGTTTCCCAAACGTACACAACAAATATTTAGTGATTCCTGCAGCGAAATGTATGACAAGAATACAATGTTACGTTTAAGTAAATGAAATCCAGAATCCAGGAGTGTAACTGCGAAAAGCGGTTAAGTTCTGGGCTAGTGGTCATATTGTACCTTTTAAGATGAATATATGAGCAGTTTTTAAACGATAAGTTTTATCAGGTACATCTCTTTGGGGAAAATACGATTTCTTTATGACGACAAATGTTACATTTTGCAACAACATACAAAACTTTACATCTGTTACTTCACACCGTTCAAATACACCATTTTCATTTTATAATTTCTTTTAACATTTTCAAAGGTATAAAATCTTAATTCAAATATAATTTATAAATTCATATAGACTATTTTAATTAAATACTTGGCATTCTATCTTGAAATCCATGTGAAAAATGATTGAAGGTCGCGCAAATGAAGGTCGACATTTTTTTTGAGGAAATTCTTGCAAAGGTAATTATTTGAATCAACTTCACCAAATCCACATAAACACATGTCCTAAAAATATCTTGCCTCACTGCTTATAGGTATGCAAATTTTAAGAAGTCCATTTCCTGGTAGTGAAATTTCTATTGCGCGAACAATGTAAAAGAAAAGGGTGAAAATTACAATCAGAAATAAAAGCATCTCGAAATTATTGTTGATAATTGCCATAATTGAAGCTGTGCAAGTGACGAATGATAGTGATAAAAAGTTTAACAGCTTTTATAGGCATTTCGGCTGTGGGCTCTGTTTAAAAACTGCTGTTCAAAATTTCATCAATTTGTTTAAGGTACATAAGACTAAAGAGTGGAACAGTGGGGCGACTACTAAAATGGTGTTTTTGTATAAGTTTGTTTGCTCTTCGAATTTCTGTATTTTTTTATGAAAAATATTTACTTTGCATATTTAAAAAAAATAAATTAAACAAAGAGGAAAATTGTTTGCAAATGAATAAAGAATTTTTTTTTTTTTTTAAGAGAAGTAGCACTTCAGGCAACAATGCCTATTTAGTCAAGTACCGTGCTACCTTCTTTAGGAAAGGGATAGAGAAGAGATGAAACAGGTGGTGAAAGTAGAAGCATAGTCGGAAATTAACTGCCGTATAAAGACAGCAACAGCGACCAGTGACTATGCCTTCATCGCTGAGCAGCCCCACCGACAGTCAACTTTTATTTTTGTAGTAAAAAAAACCAAGGTCTTCGTTGGGAATCGAACCCACAACCCCCATACTGACAAGCTAGTACACTACCTACTAGCCTACAGGGGCACCTAAACCATCTAACGAAATAAGAATTCTAAAATTATTCTGCTGTTAAAAAAAAATATTTTTTTTGTTTTGAAATTCGTTAAATATAAAAAATAAGAAGATTTTTTGCACAAAAAAATATGAGTTAGAGACGCTAAATGTGTTTAAATTTTTGTGCGAATTAGTTGCCTGGTTGTTGTACTTTAACGCCGCTGAATTATACGCTCTGGAGTTATTCTAAAGACAAACAACTGATGCTCTGAAAGCCTAAATTCGGCGCTGCATTGACGAGCTGTACTGCAAAATGTGTTTTTAAATTTTGTGAGAAGAACGGATGTCTGCCGGCATGATAGAGGAGGACTTTTCCTCGATATCATATTTACTGGCAGGATCCAGGAAAGTAACTGCGAAAAAAGGTTGAGTTCTCGGCATATCCTCGTATTTATATAAATATAAACTGCGTCAGGTACATCTCTGTGGGGAAAAGACGATTTTTTTATGATGACAAGTGTTACATTTGCGACAACAAACTTTACGTCTTATTTTACACTTTTCAAATACATCGTTTTTATTTTATAATTTATTTTTACATTCATATATAATTTATAAATTTATGTAGACCAACCATTTTAATTAAATTCTTAGTATTACATCTTGTAATTCAATTAAAACATCATCAAAATAAACATTTTTTGCGAGGAAAAGGCAATTTTTTAAAAGCTTATCAGCATATTGATATATATACAAGTCCTTAATAGTTTTTAATCCACGGTTTAAAGGTGGTGGAATTCTAAGTAGTCCATTTCCTGGTAGTGAAGTTTCTGTTGCGCGTACAATGAAAAAGAAAATGGTGGAAATTACAATCCGAAATAAACGCACTTGAAATTATTGCTGATAATTGGCACAATTGAAGCTGTACAAGTGACGAATGATGATAATAAAAAAGGGGAACAGCTTTTATAGGTATTTCGGTGCTGGGCTCTGTTTAAAAACTGCTGTTCAAAAATTCATCAATTTGTTTAATGTACATAAGACTGAAGAGTGGGGTGACTACAAAAATGTGTCATTTTTGTCTTAATTTGTTTGCTCTTCGAATTTCTGTTTTTTTTGTTTTTTGTTTTTTTTTTTTTTTTTTTTTTTTAAGTATTTACTTTGAATATTTTAATAAATAAATTAAACAAAGAGGAAAATTTTTTGCAATTGATTAAATAAAAACACGACCTTGGCAAGAGAAGTTTGTTATATTTTTTAAAACCATCTAACTAAATAAGAATTCCAAAATTATTCTGTTGTTAAAAGAATGTTTTTTTTGTTTGTTATGCTTTCTTTTCATTGCTACTTAGTGGCCTAAAAGACAGCAATTTTTTCATTAAATGGAAATTCTTTAAAAATAAAAATTAAGAAAAATGTCTGCAAAAAAAAAAAGGAGTGGAGCCCCTCTATAAGCTTAAGTGTGTTTAAATCTTTTGTATGCTACGTAATGTTAATTAGTTGCATGGTTCTTGTAATTCAATGCCGCTGGAGCTATTTAAATGACCGGATTAGCGCGAACAACCCACAAACAACTGATGCTCTGAAAGATGAAATTCTGCACTGTATTTACGAGCTTTGTTGCAAAATGTGTTTTAAAAACTTTGTGAATAGAACGGATGTCTGCCAGCATGCTAGAGGAGGAATTTTGCTTGACATCATATTCGGTTACTAATTCCCATAATTCTACCTTTCCTTGACATCAATAAAACTGGAGTTGGGAGTTGTAGCCAAAAACCCAATTTGCTATCTAACCTCAAATTTGCCAAAAAGGAAATAAAAAAAGATTTAAGATATTTGAGCATGCACGATCAAGACAATAACTTATCAACATCAGTAAATATGCCAGAGTAGATTTTATGTATTCGGAACGATAAAATTATAAAATAATTATACATTCAGAAGTTTTTTCAACAACTGGTGCTTGATAAAAAGCATCAAACAGTAATTTTTAACTCAAATCAAATATTTAATCTCTTCGTACCAAATGCAGGCCATATCGTTTTGTCTTAATAATTATAATGGGAACAATGGCTCGTATTTTATTGTAGTCCAATAAAATTAGTGCTTGAATTCTGTGTGTATCGTGAAAGTTGTTCTTCCATCATTTGAGAAATAGCAGCAAGTAAATCTCTTAATGATTTTTTTTTGTCATCTTACATTTTAGTAGAGTCTTAGGTCTAATGGCACTCTAAAAATACTCGTATTACAATAGTTTAAGTAAAGTTATGCAGTGTTTGCTTCAGTGGTGAAGTCTAAATCCCACCGGCAAGGGCTTTATGGACATTCAAAATTATTTAAGCAAAACAAAAGTAAAATATGTTTAAGGTTTAAGGCTTTTGAACAGCATTTTCTGCTATCAAGAAATAAAATGATACTTTCTTAATTGTCAGAGATGACTAACATCACAGCATGTTCCTTTGGATGAGGTTGCCTAAAACTTTCGTTTAAAAAAAAGCACAGGGAATGTGCTTGCCAACCGTACACAAGAAATAACTAATGACAACTTTTTTTACCAAAATATATGACAGCAATACAATGTTACGTTTACGTAAAAAAATTGTGAGCAAAGGAAATGAAACATGAATTTCTTTCCAAAATGTTTAAATCTCCAAAAAGAGGAATTTACTGGCAGAATCTGGGAAAGTAACTGCTGAAAAAAGTTTGAGGTCTGGGCATGTGTCCTTATCTCGATAAGTATAGACTAACTTTTATTATAGTATTTTATATTATCCATTTCTTACATCCGTATAATAGAAATAGCTTCATATACATCCTTGCAACAAAAATACGATTTCTTTATAACAAGAAGTGCTTTCGATAATATACAAAATTTCAATTTAATTTATTTTTACATTTTCATATGAGTAAAATTTTAAGTATAACTGAAATATAATTTAAAAATTCGTTTAGACGATTTTATTAAAATCTTGTAACCGCATCTAATTATTATTGAAAACCATAATATGCAGCTCTGTAAATTATGATTCCTTGCACGGAAACTTCGTTATTGTCTGTAGTTCTATTACCAAAAGCAGATTCACACAACTCTGTACAATATTTAGCTTTATTTCCTGGTTCTGGAATTTCTGCTGCTCGAACAACGAAAAAGAAAATGGCAGAAATTGCAATCCAAAATAAATGCATCTTCAAATACTTGTTTAATTATAATTTGTTGCCAAAATTGAAGCCATGTGCAGCTTTTATAGGTATTTCGGCTCTGCTTAAAAACTGCGGTTTAAAAATTCATCAATTTGTTTAACATACAACAATGTGTTATTTGTGTGTGTATTTAAACCCTTTATTTTCTGCAAACATATTTGCTCTTTGAATTTCTGTATTTTTTCATGAAAAATATTTACTTTGAATATTTTAATAATTAAAAAAAGATGAAATTAATTGGCAAATAAGTAGATGTTACGACGCTGTTAAGAAACGCTAATTATGTTTTTGAAAATCACCTAACCAAATAAGAATTTTACAGTTATTGTTTTGTTAAAAATAATATTTGTTTTATTTTAGCTTGCAGATGTTGGGCAAATATGTTCCCTTCTAGTACGTCAGTGACATCCGATCTTTACTCAAAATATTGAATAAATATTTAGCTTCGCTTATCTCCTGAATGCAGCTACGAATTTCATTTTTCAGAATGCCAGTGATTTGTGGAATGATCACATAAATTCGGTATTTCATCTAGGGGCGTTAAGTCGCAAAATCGCGAAATCGAAAAATTATGCGACCAGCAAATTTCTCATACAATAACTAAATGCCTATGTGGCATGTGGCTCCGCCTTGCTTCATCCACCGATCACCGATACATACATTTCACAAATACGGCCACACAAATGTTTGTTATCATTTTTCTAGCGCATAAAATTTACAGTAACGGCGTTTCCTTGTTTATCATCTAAAAAACTACAGGCCGATAATGCCGCCTGAGCAAAAACCTCATCATACGGTTAATTTTTTTTTGGAAGTAATGGTTTTTCGAGGACTGTTTATGGATTTAGTGAACCCCACCTGTGACAATATTGTTGGTTTTTATAGTCGTCTAATGCAAAATACATTGTGTTCCGCTAGCGTTTCAAACATAACAATGGTCGTTCGGCTTTAGTACTTCAATAGATTGAACTTTGTAAGCGCGAAGATGAATGTCTTTGCAAATGTTACGCAAAATACCTCTAATGATAACCACATCGAGGAGTTGAAACTTTGCTCTACAGTGGATGACCCCTACTCATGCAATGCATTGGCATTGCACCAGAACTAGGAAATTTGGTTATTAGGAGAAAGAAAGAGGGAGTAGTGTTTGTGGACATTCGATTCGAATTTTCCTACATTGAAAGTGACAGAAAAGACCTCCGGAGGGAGTTTATTGCACATACGTACTGTTCTGCTAAAAAGCAGAATGCGTAGTGTGATTCACTGGCCAATCGATCGCAAATGAATGCATACTCAATGAAAATCGAGTCAAACGCAAAAATGTACGAGTTTCAGGAACAAGTTCCCTAATTTCGTTAGAGCACTTAACATTGTAGTAACGATAAAACAGTGGAATACAACCCACATTGCGTCGATGCTCCAGAGAATCAACAGATTTGGACTCCCTTCTGTCGCCAGTGAGCCTCTTGGCCCTCTTCTGAACGCGGTTGAGCAACTGCAAAATAGGCTTTGGGGCGCCGGCCCAACATGAGAGTTTTATTCATCAAGAGCTTCTGATTCCATAATACCTATATCATCTATAGTAACAGATGCCGCACCATTTCCGAACATAGGCATTAAAATCTACTCTATACCTTATTCCAAGATTGTTGCAAGCTCACCTCCAACTGGTGCGGTCTATTACTAAATAAATACGAATGCCAAAAGGAGCTGGCATCTGCGAAAGAGTATATAGGGTTAAAAGTTTGACTGAGACCATTTAGAAAAATAAGAAATAGCGTAGGCGAGAGAACGGAGCCTTGCGGTACCCCTGAATTAATCTAAAACTCGTCTAATGAATTTCCATCTATAACAATTCGTGTAGCGCGATTCCTGAGAAAACTTGATATAAATCTGGAGAAATTATTATCGACGCCAAATGCAGCAAGTTTTGACAGAAGTGCATCATGTCACGCTCTATCAAACGCCTTGGAAATATTTAGAGTCACCACCTTACTCTCTCCGAAATCATGTAAGGAGTTGCATCACTGTTCCGACAGAAAGGCCAGCAAGTTACCCGTGAACGCCCCCTATGGAAACTATACTATCGGTCGCTAAGTAAGCTGTTGGACACCAGGTGAAAATTAATCATACTGTCCATTACTTTAAAAAGTGCAGAACAAATTGTAATTGGCCGGTAATTTTCAGGGCTATTAGCCCCACCCTTTTTGCCGATCGGCGATTAAGGTAAAAAAATATTCTTTCGAATTATAACATCAGCAACTTAGTTGTTTAAATTAATTTTAAGTAAAAAAGTGCTTAAAATTGGATTTTACAGTGATAAAACAGTGAAATACAACCTACATTGCGTCGATGCTCTAGGAGTTGGATACTCTACCGTCACCCAATGAGCCTATTGGTCCTCTTCTATACCCGGCAACTCCAAAACGGACTTTGGAGAGTCGGCACATACATGAGAGTTGTATTCCATCTTTGGACGGATATAGGTGGTATAAATAGTACGAAGATCGGATGGAGTGAAGTATCTTTTGCACCGTCTTGGAAAACCGAGGTACTCGAAAGCTTTTTTAAAAACCTGAAAAATGTGTTTAGTACATCGAACATCGAACTCAATTTTCATGCCAAGAACATCAAGAGCTTTCGAATCCATAATACAAGGTGCAGCAGCACTTCCGAACACAGATATATGCGTAAGCATGCAATATTTCGTGTTAGGGGCATTAAAATCGACTCTTTTCGTACGACCCCATTAGAAATTGCCGCGAGATCACACTAGAACACACACATAAGAATAAAGAGAACATTAAACTCTTGAATAAAGAATTTTATTGCGAAAATTTTCTACTAAAATGGTGAAAATTCACTATACTGCTTTAAATAATTTGAGCGACTTTTCCTCAGGCTCGATCGCTTGGCATAATTTAATCGCTAAATGCAAGAATCATGTTATTGTTGCTGTCAAAAGACCAAACGCAATGATCTTTAATGATGAGTCTGATTTTCAATTTGGTGTGATGTAAACATACCAAATTGCGGCATATGACAAAAAGTCCTCGAAAAACCATTAAAGCCACAGAAAGCGGCCGTGTGGTGCATTTTGTGGTCAGGTAGCATCATCGGCTCGTATATGTTAAATAATGAGCAAGGAAACGCCACTATGAATTCTTTGCGCTAATGCTAATGCTGAAATCAGTGACCTTGTGTCTCAGCAATACGGCGTCATATGCCACCTATTTCAGGTATAAATAATTTCCCAGTCACGTAATGTATCGATTTGGTCATGTCAATTGGCTGCAGCATTCTTAAAATTTAAGGCGCTGGATTATTTATTCTGGGCTCAGACCGGCTTTGCGTGACTAGCCCACAAAAAAGCGGTCTTTTAGAGTTTTGTCAAAAGTGCGGACGTCTGGCAGTTGCCTGACGTCATATTCTGTTGTTAATTCCTATATTTCGACTTTACTTTGCTGTCAAGAAAACTAGCGTTCAAAAGTTTTTTAAGCCAAGGTAATGCCTAACCTTAAATTTGACCACTCATTATAAAACTTAGAATTACGATGGTTCTCTAAAGTATCTCAGTATCTTATCAAATTAAGATTAAAACTCGACTTTTGAAATGCTTCTGAAATGCTTATTCTGATAAAATCTTGGTTATATTTTACCAGTCCAGTATTTTTGTTATTTTTTCCTAATGGAAAAGCTTTTACAGTTTGTTTGTAAAATATACAAATGTTCTGACATCTGTGAGCTTTTTTTTAAACTAAAAGCTTTTTTGCAAGCTAATTTTTAACAACCCTGTTAGGTAGGTGTATTCGCTCATCGAAGTTCATCGAAGCTTTTGTTAAGCTTTTGTACTTTCTGAGTGCCGAGAACTGAAACAAATGTTAATGCTTATATAAGGAAATATAAATACTTTTAAAAATAAAACAGGGATGGGAAGGTGTTTCTTTTGTAAAAGTTTGTGTTACAGGAAATTAGGATTATATGATGAACTCTTGGTAGGACTGTTTACAATAACAGATAATTAGCTCAATAATTATTTCAACAATGCAATTTTCACCCGACTTTAATTATTGTAAATTTAGGGACACTTAAATATTGTTAATGTGAAATTTCGAATATTGATTCTTAATGTGCAAGTTTAGTGGCATTATGAAAGAAACAAACTTAAAAACTAAAGGGTGGCCCGTAATAAGTATAATTTTCAAATCTTCAAAAAATGTGTATCACAATGACCACTAAAAATAAGAACACCAAAAACAAATTAAATATTGTATCTTTTTTTTTTTTTTTTTTTTTTTTTTTAAGAGAAGTAGCACTTCAGGCAAAGGGATAGAGAAGAGATGAAACAGGTGGTGAAAGCAGAAGGATAGTCGGAAATTAACTGCCGTATAAAGACAGCAACAGCGACCAGTGACTATGCTTTCATCGCTGAGCAGCTCCACCGACAGTCAATTTTTATCTTTTGTAGTGAAAAAAACCAAGGTCTTCGTTGGGAATCGAACCCACAACCCCCATATTTACAAGCTAGTACACTACCTCCTAGCCTACAGGGGCACCTAAATATAAATTAAATAGTGTATCTTCCGAAATCAGATTGTCTTTCTTTCTTTGAAAGGAAGTAGAAAGGCCTTTTTACCTTTATAACTCTAATCGTTATAATTTTGTTCTGATTGTTTGGCCCAATATACAGTGCTGGCCGAAACTAAAACACGAATCGCTACTTTTCAATAAATTGTTAGGCTAAAAGGCTAAATTGTAGTAGATAATAAGTTTGTGTTCCCTAAAAAAAATGTTTTTAAACAAAATTATGAATTAGAGAAAAATAACATTGATTCTTCGTTTAAATTATTCAAAGTCAAAGAAAATCAGTAGAAGGCATTGTTTTAAGGCGACGAAACTAAAGCTCATAGTCAATACTGGGTAAATGAATGATTAAAAACTCAATATTTAACAGCTTAAATATTATTATTTTTATTTTTAATGCATCTAATCTATTAAATTGCATAATACCTCTTAGGAAATTGCACTACTGGTAACTTCTACGTTACTTTTACAGTTATCGCTGTATATTTTTCGATCTACAACGGCTTTGCGATCCGGAGATTATGTCAGCGATTTTAAATCATGTGTGAATCTCTCTTTCAAACATGTGGATGTGTGAGAGGCATTTCTTATCTGCAAGTAAAAGCAAGACACGGTCAAGTCTTTATAAATGAAACGCTTCATTATTTCACTTAATCTATGAATCGACCCTATGCCAAAGACCAAAATACTATCGCCGCCATTGCTCACAGTGTTTTTTGTATAACGTAGGTTAATATGATGTTCTTTAAGTTTGCTAAATAATCTTAATCCATCGGAACCTTTCAAATTAAACTGTGACTCTGTGCCGAAAACTATGGTTTTCCATTGCGTGGTGATCTAATTAATGTATTGCGAACTCAATTCTGCTGAATATGTTCTTACGTGAAAGGGCTTGTTTGCATTCATTTGTCTTCATTGAGCAACGTCTAGTGATAATTGTATAGCAAGGGACATTTAATTCGTTTGTTTGTTTTGTCTGGGCGTTCTTTCTGCACTTAGCCAACAACCCGGAGGAACGAAAACGCCTTATAATTCTGAATATATATATATATATATATATATATATATATATATATTCATATATATATATATATATATATATATATATATATATATTTATATATATATATATATATATATATATATATATATATATATATATTGTGCGTTTAATATCGAGGTTTGTTGATACGGATGTTGCTGTAATATTTTTTTTTTGTAAATGCGCTGAATATTAATTTCTTGCCATTTTATTAACAAACACCAAAAAAGCTTCAAAGCGACTGTAAAAGCACAGAAGGAATTTTTTCCTAAAAAAATAACGGAAATTGTTGTTATATCTTTGTATTTGGAACGAAAGAAGCAAAGTTTTAAATTTGCGTGCTGGAGTTTGCTCTCGCTGCTGTTCTGGAATATTTGCACAAAACCTTTTTTTTAATTATAACCACAAAAATTTTTTGATTTTGATTTTAAATATGTGCGAAGCTAGTTCTTTAAAAGAAAATAATATTTTTCGTTAAATAAGCATTGCTTCTTTAGAAGCAGAAGTTCGTGCTTATGTTATGTCCGACTTTGTTGGTTTTCTTCCATTTTAAATAAAATGCCCGTCTTCTCGTCGCATTTTTGTTTGGAAAGTGGATCTTTTTGCAAGATTTGATTTTATGTTTAAATTAGTACGTTTGTTCAAAAAAGGGTATTATGCATACGTAACAATTATTTTAAAAACCAATTAATTATAACACAGTATTCTTAAATATACTCTTGCTGCGCCAAAAAGGTTACAAGATTAATTGTTAAAATTTATTTTAAAAAAATATAAAATAAAAAACCAAAAAATATAAGTGAAAAGTAAAATTAATTGTTTAACTTTTCCATTCCATTTTTATGTTTTAAAACGCGAATGCATAAAATGGGACTAAAATTTGTCTGCAAAGTACCATATTAAATACTTGTTGGTAAAACTTGCAACCTACTGCTTACTATCCATCCCTGAAATTCAAACTTTGAAAGCTATAAAGCTTTCGTTTTGCATATTAAGCAACATAATGGGAAATATTTGGTTCACATAAAAAAAGTTTTCTTTTACACAATGAGGCCGGTCGTAATTCCAAAATTATGTTTAAAAAATACTGGGAATACTGTGAATATTTTTAAAAATTTAAAAAGTTAAGAATAATCTTCTTGTACGAAATTCTAAAATATTTTTTAATTTTGTCAAACTAGATAAAATATTTCACTTTAAGAATTAGGGCAAAGGAGAAACTAAATATGTATGAGTATGTATATGTTTAACATAATCTGCCTGGTTGGCAGTCCATCTAGTTGGAATAAGTTATTGCTCATATCGATCTAATCCTATTTTCATTTTACCGAGTTTTTCTACGCGACTTGATTTGAATGCTTTTGGTTCCACTATACACTCACACACTGTCAAGTAATTATTCACCGGAAAACTTTGTTTCAACTGGTAATTGTTGAATCGGTAATCATTTTTGCAAGTTCTGATTGCAACAACTCTACTGCCAGTTACAATAGGCTGCCTCTACCTTGCTGGAAAAATGCAATTTTTTTTTAAATGCTGAAATTAAACAGCACATCCTTATCTTTTCTTCTTCACTGCAAGGCTGGTTGTGGGTTATTGAGATAAACATATAAAAAGTGTTTTACAGAGGTGTTGGACATTAAGTTCGCAATAATTCGTCGTTTTTTTTAGCTCGGACCAGTACTCAGGGGATGACCCCTACTCATGCAATGCATTGTACCAGAACTAGGAAAATAGGTTATGAGGAGGATGAAAGATATTCGATTTGAATTTTCCCACATTGAAAGTGACAGGAAAGACCTCTGTAGGAAGTTTATTTCACTTACGAACTTTTGCTGTAATTTACTGCCCAATCGACCACAAATGGATGTGCTCTCAACGAAAATCGATTTAAACTTAAAATTCTATGGGTTTCGGGAACAAGTTCCCTAATTTCGTTAGAGCACTTACCATTGTAGTAACGATAAAATAGGGAATTAATAGAGTTGGATACCCTACCGTCCCCACTGAGCCTCTTGGCCCTCTCCTATACGTAGTCGACCAACTCTAAAATAGAATATGGGGCGCCGGCCTATACATGAGTGTTGTAATCCATCTTCGGACGGATATAGGTCATATAAATAGTACGAAGATCGGATAAAGTGAAGTACCTCTTAAAGCTTCTTTAGAAACCTGAAAAATGTGTTTATGAATTTTGATACCAAGAACATCAAGATCTTCTGTTTCTGTAATACCTATATCAGCGATAGTAACAGGTGCAGCACCATTTCCGAACACAGATTTATGCGTAAGCATGCAACATTGCGTCTCACTTGCATTAAAATCGATTCTATTCGCACGTCCTCATTCGGAGATCGCCGCGGGATCTTGATTGAACGTATCATTCATTTTCCGCCTTTTGCAATTCACCTCCAACATGGAGATGCCTTACAATTTTTGTGGAAAAACAATTCATAGATTTTGCATCAGGTAAATACACCTGCTTGCTTGTCATTGCTTGTTTATAATTTTGTGTGTGAAAAGAATTTCATAATCATGCATCAGCCAGGCGCATTTACCAGAGTTAACTCCGGCGAGTTTACCCTTTGCTCAAAATTGAAAAGACCCCTTAAAGAGCCGCGTTTTAAATGAATGAGGAAATAAAATTCAAAACACTGAGATCTATAGACCATACAAAATAGTATTACAACCGTTTCGAGGATTAAGGGTAGCGCTGGGGTAGTTTGAAGGGGATTAAATAAAAATTGTGGAATAAATAAATATTTTTTGAGAAATATGAAAATTCACCTTTTCTATTAGATCTTGTTTGTTTTCTCTTCCGTCTTTAGTTTCATGCGAGCAATTGTAGTTTTTGCCATCACAAATAATTCACATTGTAGAAGACATGTTATTATTGATTACTTAACTTTGAAATGTTCAAAAAAGTTGGAGAGATTATTGATTATTACCATTATTTTGTCAGATACCACACGGCACAATGCATTAATTTTTGTGACTTTGAAAGTTTATCAGATTTAGTACAGCATAGTCTCTTCTTATATCTTCACCCTAATTTATATCGAGATTTAAATTTTTCAATTTCGCAATCGACAAAATGATTTTTTATAACTGTTTAACGTCATGTCGTTTTATTTAAAAGATTGATCAATTTCAATTGATGTATATTTTTTGAAGTGCACAACGAAAGTGTGCGTCTAAAAATGTGTTCGATTTGAACTTTAAACTTTACATAGCCATCTGAGTTGTTATTATATCTACAAATGTTTTTTATTCATTTGTATTCAGTAGATGTGTGTGTGTGTGTTACTGGAAGAAGGTAATAGTATTATGGGTGTTTTTTCTTCTAGTCCACAAGGACTTAAGTAATAGTTAACTGCCTGTTTGACAGTGATCATATATACTGATCATATGTCATTAGCATATTCTAGCAAATTATCATGACAAGATTGATATTTAAACATTTGTTTTTTTTTTCAATAATTATTTATTGTATCTTCAAGAAGCTAAACTAACAATAAGTTTTAAAATCTTAAATTCTAAAAACAAAAGTTACATTAGTCCCGACCATGTCAGAACTAACCTTTTGGGTAAAAAAATTGATATTAAAAAAAAAACAAAACATGTGTCATCTGTAGCATTGAGGATTAAAGCTGCGGCATTCCTCTTTTTTAATCGGCTATGTCCACTATAATCCAAGATATTGCGAGCAAGGGGATTAGGATGGTCTTCAAGCTTCATTAAGTATTTGCCTGCGTATTTGATGATTTCTGTAGTCACCAGCGGTATGTCTAAATCACAATGTATGTTTGAATTTCTGATGTACCATGGAGCGGAAGTTATTAACCGTAAAATTTTATTCTGTCCACGTTGAATTCTATCAACATTTGAAGCTGAGGCAGTGCCCCAAAGTTGGATTCCGTAAGACCATATTGGTTTCAAAATACTCTTGTAAATTAGAAGTTTGCAATCTAGGCTAAGTTTCGAGTTCCTGCCAATGAGCCAATGTAATTGTGTTAGCTTAAGTTTCATTTGTGTTAGCTTTGAGTCAATATGATGTTTCCATGTAAGGCGACGATCAAGATGTATACCAAGATATCTCACATAACTATGGTGAGGAACAATTTGATTATTGATTCGAACGGGTGAACAATTATCTCTTCGCAGGGTGAAGGTCACATGAATGCACCTTTAAACGTTCACTTTAATTCTCCATAATTTTAACCACAACTCCAACTGAGTTATATGTTGCTGAAGATTTATGGAGGCTTGATAGGAGTTTTCGTGCGAACTTAGACACGCTATATCGTCAGCAAACGTAGAAGTATGGATAGTTTCACTTACAGGCATATCGCAGGTATATATCAAGTATAAAACTGGTCCAAGAATGCTACCTTGTGGTACGCCTGAGGAAATTGGTTTGGATAAACTAACGAAGTCTCCTTCAACTACAGAAAATTTTCGTCCAATTATGTAGCTTTTCAGTAGGTTGCTTATATTACAAGGCAAGTGAGCGGTCAGTTTCAGAAATAGACCTTCATGCCAAACTTTGTCAAAAGTCTGAGAAACATCAATAAATATATCTGAACAATACTTCTTCTCTTCAAAAGTCCTTCTTATCACCTGAACCAATCTATGGGTTTGCTCAATTGTGTTACGTCTACTTCTAAAACCAAATTGATGGTCTGGAATACACCCACTATCCCTTAGCATTGGAGACAATTTATTCATAAGCAACTTTTCAAAAACCTTTGAAATAGTCGGTAATAGGCTTATGGACCTATATGACTCGGTTTTGGTTAGGTCCTTACCCGGTTTTGGAATCATTTTAACTTTGGAAATCTTCCAGTGGTCAGGATAGTATTCAAGGCGCAAAATGGCGTATGACATTTAGTCATACGCGAAAAATTGTTGTCCAGCGATGAAACTCATTTTTAGCTTAATCGAAACTACAGACTCCATTGCATCCAGAAAAATGCATTGGTATCATTGGTAGTAAACTCATTGGCAATTGTTACAGTGAATTCAATTTTCTACGAAGATCGTATTAAAATAATGAAAATAGTGTTTCTGTTAATGTTACATTTCGTAAAATTCGTAATATTTTCGGACAACGTAATCGTCGTTCTGAGACCGCTATTAATAATTTGGTTGCTAAATTTGGGTCAACGGCATCGATACAAATGTGTGAACACCAACGCATGTTCAACTGAAAACATAACAACTGTGAGCCACAGTGTTGAAGCAGATCCAATTTTTTTAATTTTTTGACGTTCTCAACAGTTGGGTGTTATACAAAACCACCACATGCAAATTTTCCTTAAGGATTTGACTTTGAATACTTACAAGATACAACTGGTGTAGAAATTGAAGCTCAATTCATACAGGAACAACCGGCTGGTTTTTGTGAAAAAATCAATTTTCAGACAAAGCCCATTTTCACTTGCCAGGGTATGTCAGCAAGCAAAATTGGCGCATTTGGGCTTCTGAAAATCCTTTGCATGCTCAACTTGTCACAGTATGCTGTTGTGCTATTGGGGCGTGATTGGGAGGTTTTTTTTCGAAGATGATAGATCACACTATCGCGAGATGCTCACAACTCAATTTTGGCCTATTATTGATGACGCGGATATCACTGACATTTGGTTTTAACAGGATGGTGCCATATATCATACAGCCAATCAACGATCAATTTATTGGAAACCAAACTTCCCGACCGTATAATTTTACGACAATCAACAGTTAAATGGCCAGCCAGATCGTGTGATTTAACCCCACTGGATTATTTTTTGTAGGGCTATGTTAAGGACAGAGTCTTTACGGAGCCAATTGAATCGATTTCAGCCTTAAAACTAAAAATCCGTGATTAATGAAATAGGACCGCCAAAAAGTGATTCAAAACGGTGATGAAAGAATAGACAGCTGTCAGCGTGGTCGTGGTGGACATTTAATATCATTTTTCACTCGTAATATAATAAAAATGTGAATCATCTTATTCAACATTATTATTATCATTATTATTAGTGTTAAAACACCCTGTACATGATTTTTCGTGGCTTCTGCGGTGCTGCATCTTGCCCTACGAAGGTGCATTTTGCCCTACATTTGATAGATGTCTTTAGCACATAACTGTCAATCACTTTTTGAATGAAAACATGGACGATGCTAATTTGGATGAGATGTGTTTCAACAGGTTGTAACGTTACATGCCATATAGCGGCCACAACAGTTTTAAATAAAAATTGATTTCTAGAAACGGACCAGCCTATTGGGACTTAACACATCTTTTTCTTTGTGCCACGCCATGGAGACCAACATTAATTGTGTTATAAAGTGCATACGGCCAGCAATGTTTTTAGAAGTGATGCAAATTTGAATGTCCAAAATGCGTCCGAAATAATTTTCAATTGTCATTCCCATGTATTTTTCATACGAATAAAATTTAATATTTTGTGCTATTTTTTTCATACTTCATACTTCGGTCTTACTTAAAAAAACACCCTTTACAAAGGGCTTATGAAATATATTTAACATAAATATTATTTTTTCCATCCAGTTTGGATATTTTAAAATAGTAAAATGATATATGAACATCATTCAATTAACATGCAGAACCATATTGTTATTTCTTCTAATCAAAGAAATATTTAAATATTTTTTTCGTTCGTTGTTACGCAACAGAATAACACCCACAACATTCTTGAGAATTTACAGCAGGATAAAGAAAAATTTTATATTTTCCAATTAAGTATTTCGAAAGCAGTTAATGGAAGGAAACATGTTATTTAATAGAGAGAAGTTATATTAAATAATTTGTTGTTTTTGTTGCTTCTCTACTTTTGCATAAACTACAATAAATGAAGTTATCTGCTTGAAAACAAAAGCATGGCTGAGGTAAAAATTACACTGTTCTGCAGACAAATGTTCTTTGAAACAAAAACAAGGTTCGTTTTAACGGGCGTGGCATACTCGTATAATAAAGCATAATTTCAAAATATTATAGCTGATTTGGATAAATTAAATATTTAAATTAATTCGATTTAGATTTATGTTTAATGGAATTTCTAAATTTTTTTTAAGGAAGAAAAATTATTTAAAAACTTTTAAGTTCGAATTTTAATCGAAACAGAAAACTTATTATACCAGCAGTATAATAAGTATGTAATATAGTATGTAATGCACCATTCTTAACATTTAACTGCTTTAGTGACAAAAATAAGAGAAATTTTCATATTCCATAGACGAAATCCACATACAGTGTTTTTCTTCACATTTTGAAATCAACTACTGCCTCGACTTTTAGACTTGTGACATTATAATTATAGTGCGTTTTCGTTTGGAGAATTTAAGCTTTTCTTCTTGTTTTTACACTAAAAATAAACTTTAAAAATTGTCTCATAAATTGTCTCATATATCCGCTTGTCATATTTTGTACAAAAATTTTACCAATTTTTCCGATTTCTTTGTCTTTTCTTTGCAGGTGAGTCTGAAATTTCCAATTATTTTACCTTCTGAATCTGTAAGTAAATAATTTTTATACTTTGTAAATTTTATTGTTTTAAAGTCTAAGTTTTATTATAAAATTATTATTTGGGAATTGCTATAAAAAATATTATTTTTGTAAAAAAATTGTGATATAAAATTTTGTATAGAAAAATTGTGACTGAAGAGAGTTTTATATAAAAAATAGCGAGTAAAGAAAGTTTTCTTAAAAAAAACATAATGACTAAGGAAATTTTTCTATAAAAAAATTTTGTGACTAAAGAAATTTTTCTATAAAATAATTTGTGACTGAAAATAATTTGTGACAAAAAATTTTTCTATAAAAAATTTGTGACAAAAATTTTTGGATAAAAAGTTTTTGACTGAAGAAATTTTTCTATAAAAAATTTTTGACTGTAGAAATTTTTCTATAAAAAATTTTTGCTGAGAAAATCTTTCTATAAAAAATTTTTGACTAAAGAAATTTTTCTACAGAAAAATTGTGACCAAAAAGTATTTTTTTTTTTCAGAAAAATTTTTCTATAGAAACATTGTGACCGAAAAATTTTTTTATACAAAAGTTGTGACTGAAAAATTGTAAAAATTGTAATGCAAATTTTCTACGAAAAAATTATGTGTGTACAATTTTGCTTTCTTTGTATGCTCTTTAGGGTTGTTTTAGTATATCGCACCTTAAATACAAAATATCACAACTCAAAAATTTCCAAAACTGAATTTTTTTTGATAAATTAATTGAGCACATCTCTAACTACTGCATAAATTTTTTTTACATCACTATCTTCTTTAACTAGAAAAATGCAGTTATATCTATTTCTGCACGATGAACCAAAGAGAATTATTTTAAGTTGCGAAAATTTTAGTATTTTGAGTTGTGACGCTTTTGCATTTAGGGTGCGATATGTCTGCATGTACTAGCTATGAACAAGATTGGGTTGCAATTATAATTACTCAATCTAATAATTATAATTAGGAGTCAATGCATGCAAAATTAAATTAATTAATCCAAGCTAGGTTGCATTTAGGTATACGAGGGTTAGGCAGAATTATATGTCCATAAGAGTGGACATTATGACTAATAAAATTTTTTAATAGAAAAATTGTGGCTAATAAATTTCCTTTGTTTATTGAATAATCAATAATAATATATTACTTTTCTGCAAAAGTTATGCTGAAGAAATTTTTCTACAGAAAAATCATGATTGATGAAATTTTTCTGTAGAAAAATCATGATTGATGAAATTTTTGTGTAGAAAAATCATGATTGATGAAATTTTTCTATAGGAAAATTATGATTAAAGAAAATTTTCTATAGACAAATTATGTTTAAAGAAATTTTTGTATAGAAAAAATATAATTAAAGAAATTTTTCTATAGAAAAATTATGATTGAAGAAATATGTGTATAGAAAAATTATGATTTAAGAAATTTTTGTATAGAAAAATTATGGTTGAAGAAATTTTTGTATAGAAAATTTATGATTAAAGAAATTTTTCTATAGAAAAATTATGATTGAAGAAAAATTTTTATAGAAAAATTATGTTTAAAGAAATTTTTCTATAGAAAAATTATGATTAACGAAATTTTTGTATAAAAAAATTATGATTGAAGAAATTTTTGTATAGAAAAATTATGATTTAAGAAATTTTTGTATAGAAAAATTATGATTGAAGAAATTTTTGTATAGAAAAATTATGAATGAAGATATTTTTGTATAGAAAATTTATGATTGAAGAAATTTTTGTATAGAAAAATTATGATTGAAGAAATTTTTGTATAGCAAAATTATGATTGAAGAATTTTTTGTATAGAAAAATTATGATTGAAGACATTTTTGTATAGAAAAATTATGATTGAAGAAATTTTTGTATAGAAAAATTATGATTGAAGAATGTTTTCTACAGAAAATTTATAATTGAAGAAAGTTTTCTACGGAAAAATTATGATCGAAGAAATTTTTCTACAGAATAATCATGATTAAAGAAATTTTTCTACTGAAAAATTATTATTAAAGAAGCTTTTCACAGAAGAATTATGATTAAAGACATTTTTCTACAGAAAAATTATGGCTGAAGAAATTTTTCTGATGAATATTTCCTACGAAAAAATTATGACTAATGAAATTTTCAAATAAAAAAATTGTTACTAATCAATTAATTTTTCCTTTTTAAAGGGTACCTAAATTTTTGCCACCTAAAAATTTGTGGTTACCTAAAATTAAAACTTAATTTTAGTTTTTTTGTGCTTCATTCTTGGATATATTTTTAATTATTTTAATGATAAATAAATAAGTTTGCAAAATAAATAATAAAAATCTAAATTTTTAAATAATTTTTTTAGTATTTTTTTCCAAAATAGAGTTCATAAACTTCAGTACCTTGAGTTTTGCTTCCCACTGTATATTAATGTTTCAATTGCAATAAAGAAATGCCGAAATGTAATTTAATTTTTGAATAATAAATAAAATTTTTACGTAATAAAATTTTTACATTTATACAGTTAAATAAATATAAAAATAAGTAAATATTCTGATTTAATACAAATTAAAGATATTATTCATGAATTGCATTTGATTATTAAAAGATGTCATATTTATTTGATTTTTTGCATTAGGATGCCCGAATTAAAGATTTCAGATTAAATGCATTATCGAAAAAAATGAGTTTTTGCTGAGTTATTTTGTTGGTAAATAATTATTTTTGTGTTCAGCCTTGTTCAAGGCTATAAAACATATACGCATTTTGCTTCACTTTCAATCTGACATTCATTTATGTTTATAAGAAAATTCTAGCAACAAATGCAGCAATCTCGCTTATGGCGCACAATCTGACATCAGTTTGGATTTCATGTTGTACATTATAATTTTGCTTGTGTATAATAAACTGTTATAGATTTCTATTCAGTGTAGTTGCGTCCATTGTTTTGTCTCATCTAATCCTTAACATCCCTTTCAGCAAAGTTCTTTGATGCCAAAGTTGGTTAGAGTCGATGATATCAAAAACAAAAATGCTTAAAAATTTTAAAGTATCTGCCAGATAATACTTTTCAGAACAAGGCAAAAGCTTGCTGTATTCTATGGCTTTAGAGATATTATTTTTTAAAATTATTTTTGCAAAAAACTTTGTATCGATTATTTATTTAGGAATTTCGTTTTAAAGTTTAGTACAATAGCGTCTAATGCCCTTCTCAGCATTTCCAATTAGAATTAGGCAACTTAATGGCTTCGTGTCTGCAAAATAATAAACTGCTTAAATTTTTAATGCATACTGAATGAGTTAAAAATTTTAATGTATGTAATAAATCACACAGAATTGATAACACAATATTAAAACCAACACTTTACTGCAAAGGCACACAATTATTTTATAACGAGTGTTGTTAATTCTGTAATATTTTACAATTATTCGCAGCTACAAGAAAACTACAATTCTTTCAAGTAGGCACCGTGGCGTTAAGTTACCTGTCCTACAATACCTTAAAAGCAGTAAAGCTTAAAGTTTCTGTTGTTAAAACCACCACCAAGTTTTAAAACAACACATTTTAATTAGGTAAAATAGCTAAATTATGTTTTAAATAGGTTGCTTTATTCGAATAGCTTTATTTGAATATTTTATTCAAAAATTTTATACGAAAATTGTTATTGAAGTATTAAAAATGAAGGTTTTTGTGTAATTATTAAAGAGTGTTTACATTTTACATATTTAAGTCACATAGAATTGGTAACACAATTAAAAGACCAACACTTTACTGTAGGTGCACGCAATTATTTTATAAGGAGTTTTTCTAATCTTTAAATTTTAAAATTATAGCTGCGGAAGCCGTACTACAAATCTGTCAAGCAGGCACGTAACCTTAAATTACGTATTATACGAAAGCTTAAAAGAATTAAAGCTTATACTTTATATTGTTAAAACCACCACCAAAGCAAAGCTTAAGTCAAGTATTATCTACAACGCGGCTTGATAATGATGTCGTTGTGTCGAAAGCGCGCAGTGATAGTACCAAATAAACAGCCAATAACGATGGTTTTAATCGAAAGAATTGACAACAGTTAGTTGAATAACTTTGGTCGAGTATTTTATTCGAATAACTTTATTCGAATTTTTTACTTAAACAATTTTTTTTTTGTGTTAAAGTATTGAAAAAAGCTTGCAATAAATTTTAGAGAATAATAATATTATATAATAATAAAATTAAATGATATAAGCTCGAATATCTGACTTATAATCGACATTTTATAATCGATTTTTTTATATTCAAAAATTTTTATATTGAAGTATTGAAACAAGCCTTGAATAAATTTTAGAGAATATTAATATTATATAATAATAAAATTAATCATATAAGCTCGAATATCTGACTTGTTGTTATTTATTACATTTAGGATCGTATGTATAACAAAAACTAAGCATAAGCCTTGCATGCGTGATTGAATTGGGGATAGTATTCTGAAGTGATTTAGTCGAGTATTGTCTACAACGCGGCTTGATAATGATGTCGTCGTGTCGAAAACGCGCACTGATCGTACCAAATAAACAGCCAGTAACGACGGTTTTCATCGAAAGAATTAACAACAGTTAGTTGAATAACTTTGTTCGAGTATTTTATTCGAATAACTTTATTCGAATATTTTACTTAAACAATTTTTTTTGTGTTAAAGTATTGAAAAAAGCTTCCAATAAATTTTAGAGAATATTAATATTATAAAATAATAATGATATAAGCTCGAATATCTGACTTATAATCTACATTTTATAATCGAATTTTTTATATTCGAATATTTTTATATTGAAGTATTGAAACAAGCCTTGAATAAATTTTAGAGAATATTAATATTATATAATAATAAAATTAATCATATAAGCTCGAATATCTGACTTGTTGTTATTTATTACATTTAGGATCGTATGTATAACAAAAATTAAGCATAAGCCTTGCATGCGTGATTGAATTGGGGATAGTATTCTGAAGTGATTTAGTCGAGTATTGTCTACAACGCGGCTTGATAATGATGTCGTCGTGTCGAAAACGCGCACTGATCGTACCAAATAAACAGCCAGTAACGATGGTTTTCATCGAAAGAATTGACAACACTTAGTTGAATAACTTTGTTGGAATATTTTATTCGAATAACTTTATTCGAATATTTTATTCGAGCATTTTTTATGTATTGAAATATTGAAAAAAATTCTTGAATAAATTTTATAATAATATCTGACTTATTGTTAAGTATTACATTTAGAATCATATGTATAACAAAAACTAAGCATAAGCATGGCATGCGTGACTGAATTTGGGGTAGAATCTTAGTGTGATTTTCCACACGATTTGATAATAATCACTTTGTTAAAAGAATTTATGGCCCATATTAATATACTTTTTCTTAATTTTAAATTATTTGTATGCATTCCCTGAGCTACTAGCCAATACCTTTGCTTTTATGCAAACATCACGCTGAGTTTTTGTTAGACACATAATTTTTAAAATATAATCAAATTTTAGCTAGACAAAGCTGAAATTTAGGTCATATTTGTAAGTTTATGCTTTAAAAGATAGGAATCTTAATATCGTTTGCTGTTGAAAAATTATGTTGTATAACTCTTAACTCCAGTTACTTAACTTTAAATGAGATGTTAATAGCAAATTCTCTGGCAATATGGTTACTTAGAAAAGTTTTGTTTATTAAAATAAATGAATCCTTATATGTTTTAAATTGAATCGATTTCTTTTAATATTCGATGTGTATGTATGTTAGCAAGTTACATTTATTTAATTTGCGTTCATCTGCTAATTAAATGTAATTAATAATGTGAATTCATAGAAATGTTCACTTAATTAAACAATTAATAAAAAAAGTATTTCAATTTGTCCTTTGATATCTGAATTGAATTTGTTTGGATTTAAACTAAATATTTTGTTAGGAAATCTTTAACACAGTTTTGTTGTTGTTGCTGTCTACTTATTTTAAGCTTTAACTAAAAAAAAATAATTAGCACAAAAAATTATTTTTTGGATTGCTCTGTCACTTGAAATTAAAATAAGCACTTGCTTACCTACGTTTGAATTACATGTATTTAAATTGAATTAATTCTTAGTAATTCGTTCCCTAGACTCTCAATTATTGTGTTGCTTCAAATTAAACTATCAATCTTTCAAATCACAGATTTCTTACAGAATAAAAATAAACATTTCCTTAATTTGAACAACATTGAACTTCATGTTTAATTATTGAAAAATGTTCTCTTTGAACGCAAGTCAAGACAAGTCTATATTGTTCTATTCAACAGTTTTGTTGAACATGTGTAACTTATTAAAATGAAATGACAATTTCACTTTATTGTTTTCACAATAAATATTTAAATAGAAAACGAAAAGCTTTACATATTTTTGGCAGCTGAATGTCTCTAATAAAACCCGAAAAATAAAATATTAGAGAACTAAAACAAAACGTTGACACAACGCAACCCACTTTACAATTATGCAAAGCCATTTTGTAAAAGATATTTTTTTTGTACAAAAATTTGAAGAGAAATTTTTATAAAATAATTTTTTCAAAAACCATTTTGTGATGACAACCTTAAAAACGCTCTGCTGTTAATGGCATCTTTTTCAAAGGCTCTATTTTAAAAGTTCTTAGTAATTTTATTCCTGACTTTTGAAAACTTGTTGGGTGTTTTTTATAAAGGTATAGAGGAGGTCAACCTTTATACCTGATATTTGGTAACACTGTATTAATTGGCGGTTACCCTATCGGCTCTCAAGTGGTATATTGCTACGTGTTTTCGTTTTATTAAGCTCTTTTGTTGCAAAAGTCTTTTAAAGTTTTAAATTAAATTACACGATTTAATTAGACGATTATTTACTATTCGCATTTTTACAGAAAAATACGCGATGGCGACATTAACACTTCAACGAAAGTAAGCTGCTGTATCAACTGTTGTCTCTTCACTTGATCACGTTCACAATTAGACTTCTTTATGTCCACAAGAGAGCAGTTATAGAGTTTAGTAGAAATATTTAATTGATTGCATCTGCTACAGACGCCATCGTTATCACTAGTTATCATCAGCTTTATTTATTTTATTTCTTCTAATTGTTTATCTTATTTCATATAATTTGAATGTAGCATCTTGTTGTTATTGTTGTTTTATATTCATAAGATTTCTTAGAACATTATTGATTTGTTAGCACATACATTTTACTTTACTTCGTAACAACATGTTAAATTGCGCAATGCTTTCAACTTGCGCAAAATGGGCGCAAAACAAGATTGCCATGAATACAGATTTTCATAAGCAAATTTTGTTTAGTAGTGAAGCTCATTTAAGCTTAAATTGATTTATAAATTAGCAAAACTGCCGTATTTGGAGTGATTATGATCTTAGAGCGTATCTCGGGACAGCCTTACATTCAGAAAAAATTACTGTTTGGTGTACTTTATAGGCTGGTGCAATCATTTGTTCGTACTTCTTCAAAAGCGATGCTGGTAAGTTAATGGTTGTTGATGATGCTCTAGTAGTCACTACTTGAGAGTTTTGATTACTAACTTTTTCGTTCATAAACTAAACAACCATGATATGCAGGAGCTGTGGTTTTGACGAGGTGCAATAAAGCTCCTGCAATAAATGATTTATTAAAGAAAAGGTACAGTTTCATATTTTGGACCCATAAATTGGCCCCTAGACTATTTTCTGTGGGGATACATGGTCGCTAGTCTATGCCTATTAGCTCGAAATGATTAAGCTTTTGTAGGATTTCATGCGCCGCCTTATTAACCAAAAACTCTTACAAGGTATTTATTTCAAAGTCCTTAGTACTTTTTTTTTGTTATAAATTTTAAATAGTACCTTTAAAAATAAAATGGTTTTAAGCGTAAGTTCCCCACACTCCTTATAGCGTACTGTTAAAAATTGTATTATTAAGCCTTTTTTTAAAGTAACTCTTGAAGAGGTGCAATTTTAACGTATGTTAATAACGAATGAGCAAATTTTTGGTACATTGTCTGTCAAATCATTAAATGTGAAGAAATGAGTTGCCGTCCTTTGACAAATTTGGGAAATTTTAAGCATGCAACGTTACACTCTTGAGCAGAGAATTTCAATTGAGTGAAACCAAATTATGACAATTTCAATTTATCGGTTCGAATAATCAAGGCAGCTTTTCCTTAAAAACATGCTGTTTCTGAGACAGCTGTGCGTAGTTTTATCGCTTAAATCTATTACTGGCCCTATTATTGATATACCAAAACAATACATTTGTAGTGGTCATAATGACGCAAACATAACCGCTGTCCACTAAAGTGTTGCGAATGAGCAACAGTTGGGCATCACTAGGGGTACTTTGCGCAACATTTTGGTTACAGATTTTTATCTTCACGCTTATAAACTTCAACACGTTCAAGAATTAAAGCAGGCCGATCATTGTGTGCGCCCAACGTTTCTGAATTGGCTATTTGAAAAACTAAATGAAAATAATGCATTTTTCAACAAAATCGTTTTTAGTGAAGAGAATCATTTTAAATTAGGCGGTTATGAAATAAAATTGTCGCTTATGGGGCTCCCATATGGCTGATGTAGACATCAGTGACCTTTTATTTCGATAAGACGGCGCCACAAGCCACCCACTTATTGTATGAGAAAGATCCCGGTGGCGTAATTTCCCGACTTAGATTATTTTTTTCGGAGTCACTGGCAAGACCGGGTTTAAAAGGAACAGCTCACAAGCAACTGATGGTCTGATAAATGGAATTCGGTGGTGCATTGACGAGATAAGTGAAATTTTGTTGCAAAATGCGTTTAACATTTTTGTGAAAAGAGCAGACGTCTGCCGAAGTTCTAGAGGTGGACATTTGCCCGACATCATGTTGCAATATTATTCTTGTGGTTTAAATATTGTTTTCATTTTAGTTTTTCAAACAGCAAATTCACAAACGTTCAACACTTTGCTACGCAGCGGCTATGTGTTAATCACTTAATAAATGTCAAAGGATGACAGCTACGTTTTCGACATTAAATAATTTCACTGACAATTTATTTCGTAACCTCAAATTTGCCAATCCAATATAACTGCGAGTACTATTTATTTCAACTCTGTTATTTTAGCGTTTTTATGTGTTCACATTTTTGGATATAAAAAAAATGTTTGTTTACAAAAACAAAGTAGAACAATGCAAATAACCAGCACAACAGAGTCTGCGCAATTTAACAGCTGAAGTTGTAGGTGAAATATTGTTTTCACAAAAAAAAAGAAGCAAATAAACTGAATTATGGAAGTTCAAAAGCTCTTTATATTTCAGTTGTTGGTTCTCTGTTTGAGATAATGGAAGAACATTAAATAAAATTGAAAGAAAATGAAAGAAAAATAAAATCGTTGGACTGTTGCATTTAAAAAAAAAGCTTGTAGCTTTCATTTAAATTTCTTTCCTTAATTGAAGCCATGTGCTGGCTAAAAAAGTTCACAATTATTCTGAACACAAACGCAAACATAACAAAATCATAAACTTTGTTTTTTTACATTGGTCTTCCTCTTTGATGTCAATTGACTGGCTTGTTGAGTCCTGTTGACCCGGTACTACTCAAACCATCATACGAATCTATGCAGCCAGCGTACATGTTGAATAGAAAAAGCTTTTTGTTTTGTTTCATACAGGTTGAAAGTAAAACTTTTTTTATACCTTCATCTTCAAAATGAGTTACACACTGTAAATTTGAGGTTAAAAGCAATTTATCACTGATTTATATTTTATACTTGAAATATAAAAAAAACATAAATGGGATTTTTTTAAAGCAAAAAGGACATGTTTCCCATGTTATGGATATGACTTAATATAGGAGTATTTTTAAGGTATTCGAATATATGGTGAGGCTTTTTAAAGCTCGCATTATTCTATTTCTTATTTAGGGTTCATATCACAAGACTTTAGAGATAGTTCAGGTATACTTCAAAATTTAAGTTCTTTTAGCTTTCTTAATGAAATTCTACAGTGATCGCTCATTTTTTTCAATGTGGAAAAGCATAAATTATTCGATGCGAAAGTTCTTTTAGTTCCGAAACCAGTACAACCAGTTGTGTTTAGAAAATAACACATTTAAAGCAAGATAACTTTTTAAATCAAAATTAAAAAGCAAACCGGAGTCTAACCAGGACCTTGATTATTTTAATATATGACATGATTTGGAAAAATTTAACTCAAATCTTTGAAAAAGTTGTTCAAAACAAACATGACCAAATACGATCGAAATGGCTGGGAAGGAAATAAATTGACTTAAAATACACAGGTATTTTTAATAACTTCATACCAGACATAGAGAAATTCAATTATATTTCAATTACAACTACACGTAATCAGTAATTATTAATTATAAGTAATTGTAATTGAAATTAGGGACTAAAATCAATTAAAATTATTTCTAATTGAAAAATTTCAATTACAGTTACTTGTAATTAGTAATTGAAAAGTTTCAATTACTAATTATATGTAATTATAATTGGAAAAGATCAATTAAAAACTACAAGTAATTGTAATTGAAATTTTATAATTACAATTGCTACAATAAGGCATTCATTACTAACAATTTTCAATTACATGTAATTGTAATTGATTTTTTTCAATTAAAAGTAATTTTAATTGGAATATTCTAATTACAAATTACAAGTAATTGTAATTGTATTTTTTTTTTCATACAAATTACATGAAAAAACTCAATTACAATTCCAAATTGAACTGTAATTGTAAATTTCCAATTACAATTACATGTAATTCGGTAATTGAATGTGTAATTAATTACAAACTGTAATTGATATCCCCCAAGTCTGCTTTATACTTTATTAATACCAGTGTAAAGTAGAAATATGTAAATTAATAATGAAATGTGACACCGGGTAAATGCCCATCCCTTGCACATCAACAGACGTCTGCTTTTTCCATAAAATTTTTAATCACATTTTGCAACAAAGCTTAGTTTATCTCGCCAATACGGTGGAGAATTTCATCTCTCAGAGCGTCCGTTGTTTGTGAGTTATTCACGTAAGGCTGGTCTTTCAAATGGCCCCAAAGAAAAAAATAGCAACGGCATTAAATAACAAGAACGAGGCGGCCAATTAACAACACCAAAGCGAGAAATTACGTGGCGCGGCCATGCTGAAACGACAAGTCCCTGATGTTAGCATTAGTCAATTGTAGTCAATTGGCAGTGCAGCGACTTTACGGTGATGACGTTTCCATGCTCATTTTCGAAAAAGATATGGGCCAATGCTGTCGCTTAATCATAAACCGTCTCATGCGATCACTTTTTTTAATGTAATGGCTTTTCTAAGACCGTTAGTGAATTTTGTGAAGCGTCTAACCGTCTAATTGAAAATGAGCCTCATCACTGAAGATGATTTCGTTGAAAAATGCATTCGTTTCGTTTAGTCACAATCAATAGTCGATCTTAACGAGTTAAATTTATAAGCGTGAAGAAGATCTTTATGCAAAATGATTAACAGGAGATGATGTCCAATTGTTCAAACATCGACGACTTGATGTTCCAGGTTTATTCCAAACTCTTTCCAGTATAGCAGCTGTGTTTGTATTACTACGGCCACTACGAGCATATCGTTTTAGTCTATTGTCAGCACAGTGGTCTCAGAAGCAGCCTAATTACGAGAACAGGCTGTTCGAATTTTACGATTTCATGGTGATGTTTTCACTATTCTGATAGTAGATTTTTATAATTGCATTTCTTTGCTCACCAGTGTAACCTTCCATGCTTTAATTTTCGCAACTTTTTACTGATAGAAATACAATTCAATAATGTCGATTTGGACAACACATGACATAACTCTCATATATGAGTTGTGTTAATAATAACAAATATGGTATTTTGGAGGCTAAACATCTGTTATCACACATCAGTTTTCGACAGACGTCAAAGTGTAAACACACATTTTTGTTTCAAACATCGTAACGTAATGACGAATATTGTCCCTAAAAAAATGTTTTGCGGTGAAGTCCGATAACCTTCTTTCATTTGAAGATAAAAGGTGCTGCTGAAAGTTATCGATTGTTGCTAGAAACTTACGATGAGCACTAACTTAAAAAACTTAAGAATGAAGACTGGCACACTTCAAAATGGATGATTTCGGCATAGAAGATAAGGAGAGGCCTAGTCAAACGAAAAAGTTTGAAGAGTCAAAAGCAAGGAAATTAGGCACTAAATGAAATGAAGGCGAGAGACGTTTAAAGGCGATTTTGCTTACCGGAAATGATGCTTTAACGCTATAAAAATACGTATTGTTACGGGAGGTGAAAAATGGATACATTGCAATAACCCCTAACATGAAAAGTCTTATATAATGCCCGGTAAACCAGCCAAATCAACACCGAAGCTGAATAATTATGAGGATGACGTCTTTACCTTTGTATTTGTTGGGATCAGAGGGATGTTTTGTACTCGTATATAAACTGTTGATATCCATTTTAATGAAGATAGGATAACTGTACCGAAAATAATTGATTCGTTTGAACACAGCAGTCGACCAGACACGAAGCCTTCTTAATCTTCTATCAGAACAACCTACGCTCACATGTTGCAAGACCGGTCAAAAACTATTTCGAAAATATTAGGTGCGAACTTACCGATGGAATGGGAAGATGGCAAAATGTTGTGACTTACGATGGACCATATTTTGAATAATGTTGTTATTAAAATAAATACATTTTTCAAGCAGAAAAAACTATATTGTATAGTAAAGGTTGACAGCTCAATTCTTTATATTTAAGTATTTGATAAACCATTTACGGCCTAACCTCAAATTTGCCCTTAAAAATTTCTTATATTTATTAATAAATATGGGAATATATCGTAAGAAAATACGGCTTTGATATTTGATGTTAATGTTAATTTTCCCTTACTGCACCTATTCACAATGACGACAATGTTATCCTTCACTTAAAATTGCATTTTATGTTTCCTGCACTTTTCCTTAGGGAATAATTCAAACCTCAAATGGCAATTTCACTTTTTTACTTATAAAGTTTAATTTTTATATAGAGAATTTGCAAAACTTTCAATTTCCTTTTATCAACACATCAAAGAGATAACATGCTTTCTGTTGTAAACGAACATCAAACGTGTATTAGATAGAACACTTGGTAACAAGTTCGATGAATAATGTTGTGGTTTGTTGTTAAGTTCTGGCAGGTGAATAACTTGCAGAAATTTAGTTTCAAACTAAACGTCGTCTAGGCAAAAGCACCTTTTACCAGAAAAATAATTTAATTAATAGAAGCATTACGACCAACCGTGTATTTTGTGTTTTTGTTTTCGTTTTTTTGGCCATAAATATTCTACTCGCATATGAAACGTGCTAATTGTAGATGTATGCAATGGGTATAGAAAGTAAAATATGTTTGGATGTGTGTGTGTGTGTGTCCGCAAAAAATGTTATTTGTTTTCTTTTTAATCGTAAAGAGCAAAAAAAAAATATTACAAATTAGCAGCTTAACAAAATCTTTTAAGGTTTAATAAATTTAAAACATGATGGCTAACAAACAAAGAAAAATTTAATAAATAATTATGAAAACAACACAAATGTAAAAATTGTTATTTAAAAGATGTTAAGAGAAATAACCCAATAGTAATATTGCTGTTAATTTAAAAAAAAAGAAAAGATATAAATAAATTCTCTATAGAAACAAACTTCAAATGAAAAACAGTTTTGAAAATTGCTTTCGAGTGGTTATTAAATTTGGGTTATTAAAGCTCACAATAACCTTTGTTGGGCAAATAATTTGCTATTAATTGTTTATTTGGTTGGATTAAATTTTAATAATTTTTTTTGCAGATTTTAAAATCATTTTGCGGTTTTACAAATAATAAAAGTTTAAAATAAATCAAGCGGAAGTATGTGTTAAAAAAGAAACAGTGATTGTGTAACACGAGCTGCATGTAAAATTATATCCGAATTGTAAAACTCTTCGATATATTTATTTATTTAAAAAAATATATTATAAGTATAAAAAATATATTTTAACTACAAAAAAGTATATTTTAAAAATATATTTAATATTTTAAATGCACATTTTTAATTCAAAATAAAAGAATTTAAATAAACTTAAGACACTATAATTGGCAAAAAAATAATATATAAAATATATAAAAAAATATTTTGCTAACGAATTATCATTTTCAACGCACAGAAAAAGGAATAACAAATTAATAAGGCATTGATTTATTTAAGGGAAAATAATAAAAAAAATTTAATAAAGAAAAAAAATGTGCATATAATAAATTTTCCTGTATTCACTATAAGTGGTAGCTCAAAGAATCTTGCAAAATGCAGTAATTACCTGTGTGAAGTGATATATTTTCTGAAAGAAGTTAAAATTTTCATGGCCCAGTAGGCTAGTAGGCAGTGTACTAGCTCATTAGACTAGGGGTTGTGGGTTTCGTTCCCAACAAACACCTTGGCTGTTTTTTTACTACAAAATAAAAATTGACTGTCGGTGGGGCTGCTCAGTGTTGAAGGCATGGTCGTCAATGATCACTGTGCTGTCTTATACGACAGTTATTTTTCGACTATCCTTCCTTCTACTTTCACCACCTGTTTTCATCTTTCTTAAAGATGACTAAATAGGCATTGTTGCCTGAAGTGCTACTTGTAATTCTTGGCTCAATGCCAAGAATCCTTCCAAGTCTTTTAAAATCATGATTACGGGTGGGGTTAGCATGTAAATTGTCTGTCAAATGCTTAAACGTTATAAACTCAGCTGTAGTAGTTTAACATTTATTTTGTAAAAATTTGAGTAATTTTTAAGCCTGGAATACAACACTCTTGACTAAAAAATTGTAGCTGTAATAATTTTCGTAGTTTTTTTGATCGACCTTTTTTTTATCTTTAATAAATATCTTTTATTCTTTTTTACGGTCTTTTTAAATTAAATTAACAATATAATAATTTTCTATAAAAATGGTAAAAATTTCTCTATATCATTTTATAAATTCGAGCAGGTTTTCCTGGTAATCAGGCTACTGAGGTTCACAATATTGTTAATGACAATAGATCGAAACAATATGCTTATACTGGCCGTAGTTATGCAAACATTGCCACCATATACCAAAATTTTTTAAAATGCGACTAAATCATCAACTCGTCGACTTTTGTGGCATTAAGGAATCACTTAGGACGATTTGTGAAACATTTTCCATAAAGATTTTCAACTTCACGCCTAAAAAGTTTAACTCGTTCAAGAATGAAACTCAACCAGCCATTGCATTGAATGTTTGTAAATTGGCCGTTTGAAAAACTAAATGAAAACAACGCATTTTTTACAAAATTATTTTATCACTTAACCTTAACGGGTTATCTTCAAGTAGGCGGCTATCTAAAAAAACAAAATTGTCACATATGGAGCTTAAAAAATTCAAAAATAATTCTCGAAAAACCATTACATTAAAAGAAGAAAGTGACTGCTTGGATCAGGCGGCACCATCGGCCGCTATTGAGCACACAAACACTGCCACAATGGAATTCACTATGCTACCGAATTATGATAAACAATTTTTGGTGGCCATAATTGACTAATGTTGACATCAACTGTGTGATTAGATTTACATCTGCGCCTGACTATGTAGTCTTAATCAGATGGTAATCAAACCACTGCATAATTTGGGACGTCAAGTTCGTCCTAAGAAGCCGAAGCTATAATTCTATGCAACAGGTCTTTCCTAGTTGCAACTTTAATGATTCCAGAGCAGGGCTGCAAATCATCACTCCTTGCTTAAGAGTTGGAGACTTTCCAACTCCTGTCCAGAACACATGTCTAGCATGCTCACTGGATCTGGCAACATTTCACCAGGTAGGTGTTATTAAAGGTGAAATGAACCCGGCCACCATAGAACCATAGACTAATATGGGGCCGCGAAACCACAACCACCACGATACTCCCATATAGGGCCAACCTCAATAATCAGTCGGAGAACAGTTAGTTAGACAAATAACAGAACTCTGCGGGTCACTGATTCCCGTGGAAATAAAGTGGAGTTCCCAGTTGTACTCCTGCTGACTTCAGGGGACTGGGCTCCCTTTTTCCCCCAGTTGCACAGGTCTACATAGTAGCTCTCCATAAAGACCATATTTGTGCCCCCGGGGGGAGGGGGGGGGGGTAATGTTGACATCAGTAAATTTTGGTTTAAGCAAGACGGCGCCATAAGCCACCCAAGTAATTAGGTTAGTGCATGAGAAATTTCCTGGTCGGTAATTTCGCGGTTTGCATTGTCAGTTGGCTGCGTCGTTTATACGCTGCTGGATTATTTGCTTTGGGGACATTTAAAACATCGTGTTTACGTTAACAACCCTGATGCTCTGAAAGATGAAATTCGGTGCTGCAGTGACAAGATAAGCGAAGTTTTGTGGTAAAGTGTACTTTAAAACTTTGTGAAAAGAGTCGACGCGTGCCATTATGCTAAAGTTGAACATTCTTTCCACATCATATTATATTATTAATTTTCATATTTCTTCTTTACATTGGCATCAATAAAACTGTTGTCAAAAACAAAAAAAGGATATTTCTTAATCCCACATTTTCTTTAATATTTTTTATCTTAAAACCAATAAACAGTGGAGGTGTTGGAAAGTGAAAGAAAATAAATTTTTAGATTCTACACGACTAAAGCCAATTTTGTTAACATTAAAATGAACATGATTACACGAGGGATGTGTGCGAGTAATAGTTTCCAATTGAAATGCTGTTTTCATAAAGAAATTTAAAAATAAACTTAAAATTATCACATTTAGGCAACTTAAGAACTTAAACCTCTTTTCTTTTGTCATCTATAAATGATACTTTTTTTCAGTAGGATCTTGAAGAAGGCTAGTGAAGTGCTTAGGCTAACTCCTTAAGTTTGGGACGTATTTAGCTGTTATATTTCACATTTTACATCCTTGTCCTATTTTATAAATAATATCTTCTCTATAAAAATTAAATAAATTTTAGTTTTATATTCAATATACCGCCACTCCATTGAGTGGCAGTTTCAAAAAATTAAAAGAAAAAATGTCAAAAATTTTTCATTTATTGATTATTTAAAAAACAGTTGTTTATATATTTTCTTTTTCATTTCTTGAAGATGCCATCCGATAGTGTGACGAAATATTGAAAAAATAATTTATTTAATTTTTATACAAAGACCTTGTGCTTAATAATTTTATTTGTAAAATATTAAAAATGTCAATAAACTAACGGGTCCGCAATCTAACGTTTTATTTTTTCAACTAGTGCTTATTTCGTGAATGGTAACACTTAGCTCATGTTTGATTTGACAGATAATTAGTTTTATCCTTCCGTAGAACGAATATGGTTGTGTAGTTAGCTTATCCCATGCTTCTACTTGAACAACGCTTCGCTAAGTGGGCCTGCGATCGACTTACCGAAGATGCCGATTTTGCCAAAAAAATGATCTTTTCAGATGAAGCTCTTGATCTTGGCGGGTGTGTAAACAAGCAAAATTGTCGCATTTGGGGCACAGAAAACCCGCACGCATACATTGTAAAGCCGACGCACCCAAAACGAGTTACTGTTTGGTGCGGATTTTGGTCTAGAGGCATAATTGAGCCATTTTTCAAGAGTGGCCGTTACAGTCAATGGCGATCGTTATCGGGCCATGTTGAACGAATTTTTGTTCACAACATTTGGTTTCTATAGGACGGCGCTACATGCCGCACAGTCGAAGCTGTGTAGTTTTGTTTATAGCAATTAAAAGAAAAAGTTATTTGGCGGACCCATATAATTAGTATGCTTGACCTACCTTAAACCTTTTTTTATAGTATAAAATTCAATTTTTGTACGTTAACAAAGAATTTTTTGTTTGAAATTTTATAAATTTTCTTAGATTCTATTTATTTTAGGTCCAGGGCATAGTTTACAAATAAAATAAGTATACAAATTTTATATTATCAGAAATATTTTCATCACTTTCAGTATAAACTAGGCTTAAATTTGATGCTAAAAATAAATAAAAACAAAACTCAACTCTCTTAAATTCCTTTTAAAATCGTCCACGATTATTACAGTGCCAACCTATGCAAACTCTATAAGACGCGTATACTATAAACTCTTTTGTAAAAAATTGTTATGTGCACGAATATTGTTTTCTTTTAACTTGATTGACTATAATCGCTAGAATCAAGAAGTAACTACTTGCACTTCTGTGCAAATATTAAAAAAAGGCGTGGCCAAAAAAATCATCAAAGTTTTATTGGTTACAAAAATTCATTTTATCAATTTTATTTTTAGATCCATTTTATTTTCAGCAGTAAAAGTTCTAAACAGTAACATTTTCTGTTTTTTTTTTTTTTTTGTAATTTTTGTTTATCGAAACAGAAATAAAAAAGTCTGTAATAAATTAAATTTTTTCATAAAATCGGGAAGTTTGTTTACATTTTTGTGTTTGTTTAAATATAAATTTTTATTAATTAAATGTTGTAGTTTATGGTTTTTATAGTTTGGTTTTATTTATTATTTATTTGTTTAACAGTTAAAGTCATGTACGCTTACAGAAGAACAAAACAGAACAAGTTTGTGCTGGTGTTTGTGTTTTTAAAGTCATACAGTGGCGTGAAATAAAAAAAAAAAAATGATAAAAAATTTAGTAACTGTCCAATACAAAGTTGATTGACAAGAAGTAGACCTAGCAGGTCGTATGCTAAATTTGTTTTTTTATATCCTACAACTTCTGTAAATGTCACCGGCTTCAAAATCTATCTGAAAAATCAGAATAGATAGATTTTTTTTCAAATTAATTTTACCTTAAAGGTAAATACGTATCGTGTATTTATATTTTTATTACCTTTATTACCTTCTCCATTCAATACTGTTATTTGGCATGAAATGAAATACATACCACTGTCCATCGTTAATTACTTCACTTCGCCCTACTGGCTTATTGTTTTAGCCTCATTTAGTTAACACAGTCCGGCTAAAAATGGTTATTATTTGACTCGGCATGTCTATAAATATTTCAACGTATTCGCTCTTCTGATATATGTATTAATTTAAATTTAAAAATATTACTCTTCATGTGGCAACGTAAATAAATAAATTAGGTTTTCGATTTTTTCAAAAATAAAAAGCTCAATTGATTGCAGACCGATGTGGCCAACCGATTTCTATGAATTTCGCTTCAGAGATAGATCTTTCTATTGCGTTATACACAAGGTATATAGCCTTCTTTAAGGCTTTTTCGAAATAACATTAGTTGTAATATGGGCAAATTTAAGGTTAGGAAGTAATCCGTCAAATGTTTGTTTGGTAAAAAGTTGGGAAATTTTAAGTATGAAACGTTAAACTCTTTGGCAAAGAATTTTAATTGTGGATATTTGGCGAAAATTTCAGTGTATCACTTTGAAAATTTGGAGTAGATATTCCTCGTAATAAGGTTCCTTCTTAATTTAATTGCTTAATTTGAAGCTCACCGTATTGTTGCCGACACTAGGCCTAAACAATATGCTGGTAGTGGTCGTAGTTATGCCAACATACATAGCTGCTGTACAGAAAAGTGTTGAGAATGAGTCTGGAACATCAATTCGTCGATGTAAGCGACCATTGGAAATCACTAGAGGCACTTTGCTAATAAAAAACTAAACAATAACGAGTATTTTTCTGGAAAATTATCTTCAGTGATGAAGCAAAAATTACGCGGACTCATAATTTTTCGATTTGGCTTTATCGCGATTTAACGCCCCTGGATTATTTTCTCTGGGACCACTTGAAAGACCAGTTTTACGTGCACAACCCACAAATAACTATCGGTCTTGAATATGAAATTCGCTGCCTCATTGATGAGATAAGAGAAGACTTTCGTACTGTTTTCAATATGATGGACAACCACGGCGTTAAATCAAGTTAAATGTAATTGTCAAAAATAATAGTTCACACAGAAAAATATTCAATTGATAGAAATCTTGTAGATACGACAAGAAGACTATAAAAAATATTAAATAACTTTGAATTACAAAATTTTTAGAAATTATTCTTTATCCAATAATTATTTTTTGTTAGTAGTTCATCAACCAAACATTAAACGGTTAACCGATTAATTATAAGTTAAACTTAATCGATTTATAAATAAGTTAAATTTTCGAAAAAAAAATAAAAAAATTTTATTACCTTACAAGCAGCACAATATGTGTAGGGTGCACCTGAACTTGGCGCTTAGCAGTTTTGTATTTACTTAAATTGGCAGTTTACAGTGTTCATAACAAATCTCTTCATAGTGGGCGTTTTAAGTACGAACATTTTTAAGTCTTTACTGATAGCATTAGCATAACGTTTATACGTTGTAATATTCTACTTTGCTTGACTTTAATTTAATTAATTAATATCTTTTTATAGAGATTTTATTTACTATTAAATCTGCTTGCTGATTTCATCATCGATATACTTGTAGCTGCTTCTTATTATTTCTTTAATAAAAAGGTAAAATTAAAAAAAAAAATTTTAATATTTGTATTGAAATAAAATAGAATTTACGTTAAATAGTAACCAATTGAAAATGATTCATTTGCTCAGTAAATATGCAAAAAAAAAAAATAAAACAAATATAAAAGTTTACATTCCTTTAAATAAATTTTCAATGCAAAAAACAATAAAGGAAAACTTTGGATTAAGAAAACAATTAGAAATGAGAAATGACGTGTCCGCGAAATTTCTGTTGAAATATCTGACTCGTTTGGGGGTGGTTTGCAACGCCGCACACTGGGGACTTTTGTATGGGGGTGAGGAAAAAAATATATTTGTCAAAAAATGTAGTGATTTCATCACAAATTTAGTTTTATTTATATAGTAATATACAAAAGTAACCAAAATAAAGAAAGTTAGAGAAATGTCGATCGCTACCTGCAATGTAAAAAGCCATAACTAACAAAAAAATTTAAAGGATTTTTGTTTTAATTTTTAATTTATTATTTTTACTTTATTATTCTAAAAGAAATTATTATTATTCTAAAACTTCGTCGCTTTCTCTGGCTAAATGAAGCTGTCAACTGTGAAATCATGGGATCTGATATTACCATCTTTTGGTGCATAATTTCTTCGATCGTGGCAATTCAACGGCATTTTCTGGGGTGTATAAAGCGATATTTTTTATAGTCCTTGTTTCAACTTTCCTGACCCCCTTCGGATAGTAGGCCTACAGGAAAAATACACTTTTCAATTATATCTTTTCCATGAATTAGAATTTTGTGAAGTGTAGGTGGCATATTGTACCACTCGTACAGTGCAACAAACTATTTTGCCGTCTCCAAACAAAAATTACCAAATTTTTTTGGATCTATTACCTCGATGATTGTTATAGCTTCGAGAATTATTGAAAACCTCTTGATTATGTTTTCATCTTGACCCGTTATTTCGGAAATCAAAACAGGATTAGCAAAGAATATTCGTGACGCATTTCCTCAATTTGTCGTACCAGAACCTTGCCTAACAGTATCAACCTGTGTTCCTATTTTCTCTTTAAGTTGACGCTTTATCAAACATTTTCGGGCTTCTTTTATCGGACGAGTATTTGAGTCGACTCTCCCACGTTTAAATTCAATATTATAAGCTACATGCAATAGATACTCCATCAGCTTAATAGTGGTGACATACCAAATTGCAGTGCTTGTTCAGTTACGAGCTTAGCTAGAACTTCTTCGATTTTATTCATCTTTGATGTTGTGGCTCCACAAATAAAACAAGAAGATGTTGCTGGTGTTTCTGTTACTGGTTGTGCTGTCTTGCCGTCAATCATTGTAAAATATAATTCATGTTTTACTTTAAAGTTACGAAAGATTATTTACTGTTAACTCAAATTCTTTTAGTTGAGATATCTCATCGACTCTTCTCTTTTCTTTTCGTATAACTTGAGGTGTCCCTTTAACGTATGCAAACTGTAGTGTTCTACAATACTGCGTGGAAAAAGGTTTATTGTTGTTCGATACTAATTTATTTATGTCATCAATTATTGATAATTTAAGTGGTACAACTGATGTCATATATAAAAGAGAGTCAGAAATTTGATCATCTGAAAACCTCTGTTGGTATTCGCTTTGACTACATGCCCCATCACATCCCCATCTATAGTAGATTGTTAGACTTCCTTTGCTGACTTCGTCTCTAGAATTTTTTTTAGCAGTATGATCCAACAGATTTTGCAGAGGTACACTACCTAAACTTTCAGTAATAGAAATTCCTTGCGGATAACTGTTAGTTTTTTCTTTCGTGAGTTCTTTGTATGGTACGAGAATCATAAAAAAATTATCAATGTTTTTTTTTTGTGCATATCTCGAGCAATTTTTTTAAATTCATACCTTTACTTAATTGTGCATAAAAGTGAAACGCATTCATCGATATTCATGAGTTATGTCTCATTTTGTTCATAGGTTATACGACTTTACGTAAAAGTAATAGGACTTGACACTTTTTTTACCGTTTTGGATTTTTTATGAATTAAAAAAAAATTAACTTTTAGGCAAAAAATATTTGTTTTTTTCTTCATACATTTATTTATAACTTCGAAACTGTTGCTTTTGTAGCGAAACATTATATAAATAGATGAAAGTACTTGTAATTCTTGATTTTTCTAAATTTGTTTAAGTAAAATCCGACTAGTGGTTCTTGAGTTATGTGAAACAAAAGGGCCTTATCAGAATTGAGTCGCTAAGCAATCATCTGAAAAATGTTGTACTGTGTAATGCAACAAATTGAGAGGTGGCACCTGGTGGCACTTGAAATTGATTAAAAATGTTAAAACAGATATCGGACAATGTATTAGTAGAGATTTCAAACTGTGGGAACGTATGTCTAAAATTGCAGGTCAAAATCTTTGGAGAAAAAAGGGATTTTTTTTATGTGTTAATAAAAATAAACAAACGAAAAAACTTAAGTCTCTGCAGATTATTTTTACAATTTTAGTATACTGAAATATCCTATTTTAAATAGAAAATAAAAAGAAAAAATGTGAGCTAAATACGGTCATGTTCTCACAATCGCAAGGTTTTCAAATCGCCAGGCGACTTAAAAACGCCAATTTCAATTTTAGATGTTCTGTAAATCGTACGTTTTGCTGGCGATTTGTTTTTCTTTTACTTTTTGATCTTTTGATCAGCTGTTTGTTCAAATCGCCATTTTAAAGTAAACAATTGACACAGGAACTAAACAAAAAAAAGAACAATTTTAAAATTGGTATTTTTTTATTTAAATTGTGTAAAGTTGTTTTAAATTTTTGTTAAAATAAAAAGAAAACATATTAAAATTTAATTGTGAACCATTTTATTTTGTCTTAAATGTTTTGTATAAGCAAAATCAATCAGTTCACTTCAGTAAATGCTTGCAAGTTGAAATCGCAAATATTAAGCGTTTAGCGTTTGTCAGAAAAACTGAGAACATATCCGATAATAAAATAATACTCGTTTTGAAATTCTTAGGTTTAAATTAAGTTGGTTCAGTAAAACATACATACTACTGAGCTTGAGACGGCAATAAAAAAACTAGCAGTCAGATCGGAGTAATTCTTTTTGATTTGACTACCATTTGTCTAAAATTAAAAAATATCATTGCATATTGCATGAATAATATTTTGACTTTTTTCCGCGAAATCCCCAGTGTGCGCCGAAATCAAAACTCACTGATGCCAAGTTTAGCTAATCGTGGCGACATAAATTACTTTGGTAGCTTATAGAAATCAGGGTGATTGACATTTCCTGGCTACTTTTCGATAAATTACTTGTCGATGATGCGGCTGAGCACAAACCGTGGCAAATGATCATTTTCTTTGGATATAATGAATTTACGAGAATCACTTCTAAAAGCGCCTAATTGCAAACGAACTCATCGCTGAAGGTGGTTTTGTTGAAAAATTCGTTGTTCTAGTTCAGTTTCTTAAACAGCCGATCCACAAACGTTCAACGCAAACAATATTCGATCGGCTTAAATTCCTGAATAAATTGAGCTTTATGAACATGAAAATGAAAATCTTTATGTGAAGTGTTTGCCAAGGTGTCTCTAGTGATGCGCGATTGATGCTTATGTTGACAAGTTCAGGTCCCAGGCTAAGTTCTAACACTTTTTGCTTTACAACGGCTATGTTCGCCACACTATGGCCATCATGAGCACTTGTGTTGGCTTATTATCACCAACAGTACCGTGAGTCCCAAATTGAGGCTTTAAAATTAAGTGGAGGAAAATCAGCTGGAGTTATACGATTTTATACATTTTTTATCATTTTGATAGTTAAAGTTCTTAATTAAAATTCTTTGCTGAATATTGTATAACATTGCATGCTTAAAATTTTCCAACCTTTTGCTAAATAAATTTCAAAGGATGACTGTTTAGTTCTTGGAATTTTATCATTTGGCAAATAATTTATCCACCTACCCAAGCATTTCACAACATTTTTGTATTAAAAATGCCATTTTAAAATGCTAATGCTTTGAAACCACTAATCGTAGCTTAATAATAATGATATCGTTTTTAAACTTGTTATCGGTTAAATATTTTCATTAAAAAATATTCGCATTATTAAGAATTATTGTAGTGCTAAAGCATTATTAATTATTCAATGGTAATGAAATTAACAAGTAATTACAATTGCTCTAAATATGGTGTAATTTCAATTGAAAACATTTAATGCTTTTCTACTTTTTTGTAAACTATTGAGAATCCCATTTATACTACTGTTATGCTTTGTATTGGCAAAAGACTGCTTGCTGTCAGCTAAATTATATCAGCTATTTGCCGATTAAATTTTTCATCACAAAAATGTTAACAAAAAATATATCTTCCTGTTTTATTACACATAAACTGCTGGCATCTAAATAACTAAATTCAATATTTTTATACCCTGCAAAAATATTAACACATGTATAATATACATAACAACCTGTGTACATAGATATATATGTACAAAGAAATTTATGTTTGTTTTTTTTTTTTGTTTTTTGATTGACATATGATGATTTCAAAGAAATTTTTATATGTTAAAAACCATTTGTTTCTAACTACAAACAAGTTGCTATTTGTTCAAAAACGAAATACATATATTATATATATTTAATATCTGTATTTGGTTTTTCTTATGACAATAAAAAGTATTTTCACCGAATTTTATTTTTTGTGTTATTTAAAATTATAAAACAAAATGTGCCAAAATTTGTGGTGTCGATATTTTTTTTATTTAAACAGCCGTTTCTAGATCTCTTGAAAATAGTTGAAGTGACAATATAAAAACAAAACGAATTAATGTTAAAAAAAAAAATGAAATTTCTATACGGTGCAAAACCCATACCATTAACGGCATAGCCGAAATTAAAAAATTATATCGTGTCACGCCTCTAGATGGAAAGAACAAACATGATTGAGATAACCATAATTCTGATTATATAGTTATAGTTAAATTATTTTATTTTTGCATATGATTAGACGTTTGCTTTTCGAACCAAATTGTGATCTAACAGTCTAAGTTTATATAAAATTTTTATTAAATAAAAAGTTTCAAAAAACGGCTTAAAAAATTATTAATCTTAAAAATCAAAATTTTAATAAAAATTTTAAATGTAAATTGACGATATATAATTTATATCTTTCTAAATAGAAATATATTATTTTAGGATAGCTGCAAAACTTTAGATATACTTAGAGAGTCAACAACAACATGCTGCTTGTTAATCATTAAATAGTAAAATTTTATTAAAGATATATTCTTGTTTTTATTGGGGTACGGTTTTACGTCGACCCTCGTCAAATTTGGTTTGTGACCAAACCGGTTTCGGCTATTTGCCATCTTCAGTATTCTCTTTATACCTTATACGGGTATAATAAATAAATTATACCCCGTCCGAAAATATACGCACATATATATTCTCGTGCAAAAATCAATTTATTTATTTTTTTATTAAACATAATTATTGTGAACATAACATGGTTTTTGTGACCATACAATAATTATATATTTTCTCTAAGTATATTTGGCAATTGAATTAAATTTTTATGATTTTGTGGGGCAAATGTTAGGGTCGTTTCATACAAAATTAATTAAAGATTTTTTTTACTGCTAAAAAATGAAACATCAATATATGATTTTTTTATAGAGGTATAGAACTTTGAAATAGAATAAAGCAGATATGAATATTTTAAATCGCCAAGAAATTTACTTTATTCGAAAAATCTTTTGGCATTAAAATTAAAATATGATTTTTGGCATATGACCGATATGGCTAGCTTGAACGTAATTTAATCTGGAGATTCAATTTTCAATGATTTTATCAAACGTTTGTGCGCGTATTTCGGCAATAACGCGGTGAATGTTATCCTCCAAGGGCCCAAGCATTGCGGTCTTTTTGATGTAGACTTGTGAAATTAGATATGGCGGCGTTAATAGCACGTGCTGGCAGTCTAATTTGCGTATCTGAAACATAAAACTACCAGGTTACCAAACGTTAATTGTGGCACGAGCTGTGTGTGTTGCGCTCCCCCCGGGGGCACATTTATGGTCTTTATAGTATGTAACAGCTATCTAGATCTGTGCAACTGGGGGTATAAAGGGAGCCCAGTACCCTGAAGACAGGCAGGGAGTCAACTGGAAGCTCCACTTTATTTCCACGGGGATCAGTGAACCCGCAGAGTTCATTATTTGTCTCTTTAGACATTTAACAGTTCTCTGACTGATCATTGAGGTTGGCTTCTATATGGGAGTAACGTGGTGGTTGTGGTTTCGCGGTCCCATAACAGTATAATGGTTATTATGGTGGCCAGGATCATCTCACTGATAATGACACGCAAAGTGAATGATCCAGTCTAGTGAGCATGCTAGACATGTGTTCTGGACAGGAGTTGAAAGTTTCCAACTCTTTAGCAAGGTGTGATGGTTTGCAGTCCTGCCCTGGAATCATTACAGTTGCAACTAGAAAGTTCTGTTGCATAGAATTATGTCTTCGGCTTCCTAGGACGTCTGTATGACGTTCCAAATTATACAATAGTGGTTTGTCCACCATCTGATTAAGGCTACATAGTCAGGTGCGGATATAAAACGAATCACACTCTGTGTGTGTTGCGCCATGTTGTTGAATCCACAGCTTTCACATATCATGGCTGTTCAACTGATGAAGTAAAAAGTTAGTAATAACCGCTATAAAGTGTTCATCATTGACTGTGACGTTCTGACCACTATATTTTATAAAGAATGACTTGGCACGTTCTTCATAATGTATGAAATGGACCAATGAATCAACCAGGCCCATAAAGTACATCAAACAGCCAATTTTTCTGGATGTAACGGCGTGTCTGTATAGACTTAAGGATTATCAACACTCCAAACATGGCAGTTTTCTTTATTACCATCTCCACTCAAACAAAAGTGCGCTACATCGCTAAGAAAATCGGGTCAACGACAATTTTGCTTTGTACCCAATTTGAGCAATTTGAAAGCTTTGTGCAGGCGTCAGTCTGTTCATGTTGAAATGCCAAACTAAAAAAGTGTTGGCAATTAAAAGTTATATACCTTTATAAAAATGTTCTTTATAATGCCACAAGAATCGTGCTATGTTGTCTGTATTTATATATGGTTGCGAAAAACATATTTCAGTTATTTTAAACAATAAAATAATTATTTAAAATGATATATTATTTTTGTTAAAACTTGATTATTCCAGAAACAGAAAGCGAATTAGATGCTTAAATTACGCCAAAAAAATGTAATCATAAACTATAAAGGGTGAGCCAAAATATCTCAAACTTATCTTTTATCATTTTTATGTTATAGTTTATAATCATAAATTATTAACATCAAATTTTAAATATTATTATTATGCTAGATAACAACATGGCTGCACAATGATTTTATATAACGTTTAACAATATAATTTGACTATATTCGTATAACTTTAGCATATGATTACCTTAACTACCAATTTTTTTCTAAGTGTAGTAATATCGTTTATTTATTAAAGCAACTTGTGTTTTATTAAGTGCATTTGTATTTTTCTTTATTTTGAAGTATAATCTGTTTTTCTTCTTTTTTTAATATCATGCTTAAGCTAAAAGCTTCTGCCGTAGTTGCAATAGTAAGCTGGGTTACAAATTGTCCTTTTTGTAAGTGTTAAAGGCCAAAAAAGCCATAGCAATTTATAGTTTTTAGAGAAAATTTCTTAAATAAATTTCATTATTAAAGAAAAGGCTCTTAATTCGATTTATTTATATTTTATATATTTTTCTTTTATATATTTTTATTCAACTAAAATTATATTTTTATGTTATTTTTATATTTTTGTTTGTGTCGTTAGCAACAAATGTGATGCTTTTGTTATAAAAATATGTAAAATTGCATTTTAATTTTTTATTATATCATGTGTTCTAAAAGAGAAAATTTTCTGCATTTTCTATATTTTTTTATAAGTATAATAAAAAATAAATGGCCTAAAGTATTTTATTTAATAGAATGTTAAGAGTTAGAAATTAAATATAATTCTTAATGATAGTGAAAAATAAGTATGCGAAGACTGTTTAAAGATTTTAAATTAAAAACGACTTATGATATGTATACTAAGTTGTCGGATTCTATAATAATGAGTAGGTGTTTAGATGCTGTTATTACATTTTATATGTAAACATTTAGTATAATATCTACATACAAATTGTTAACACATTTATTGAATGTCGTTAGAGAGATATTAATATATTCATATGTAAAAATATATTTTCATCCTTCTGTACATGAATATTTTCGTAAGTTTTGTTTGAATTTAAATTTTGAATTTTATATATACAGTCCATAAAAACCTATATCTGTATTTCTTTAAAGGAACCATGAAAATGACCAATAATTGTAGCATTCCTTTTTTGTGTTGTTCTGCATATTTATTATTACATTCAATAGCATGAAATATTAAAAAAAAAAATAACTTAATAACATACACACAGGTCCTTAATGGAAGACTCTGGCTTACTTGTGATTACTATCATAATGAATCCAAATTATTATTATCACAATATAATCCAATACATGTGTATGGGATAATGTTTATGTGTATATATGTATAATATATTGTATATGTTAAATGGAATGAAAAATATTTTAAAAAAACTTAGTTTTTATATTTAATTTCGTACAACAATAGTTATAAACAGTGCTTAAAAAAATAAAACAGTGCTCGAAAAAAACAGTGTGTTATCATATTATTGTGCAAAGAACAGAAACGTTTACCTTGTTTTTAGTGTTTGTGTATGTATACGCAGCCAAAATGTCATACACAACGATTGTTGGCTGAAGAACACAAGAAGACCGCTAGAAATTCTCTAAAAGGTAGCTAAAATAACGCTAGGTATCGTTAAAAAAACATAAAAGTTTACTAAAAATGTACACTAAAGATCATCAACAAATACGTTAAAGAAACAACCCAAATACTAAAAAGTACGCTAAAGGGAACTACGCCAATAACAAAAATACTCCGAAGAACACAACGCAACCACTAAAAGTTGTCTACGTCAACCGTTAAAGATTAGTACACATATCAGATCAGTACGTAACTTAAGTGTTTGTGTTCATTACCCAAGAATCGCTTTGTACGGTATTTTGTTTGCGTATATATACGCAAACACTGAAAAAAAATTTTTGTGAATTTGGTTTTTTTTTTTGGAAAAATGTGTGTTGTGCACAGAACAGAATACTAAAGTATAAATTATAAATTATAATTATAAATTTCTTGCCAGGAACAGTATTTATATTAAATAATTTATCATAAGCTCTTCTATATATGTGATAGAAAAAAGGAATTCTAAAACAATTTTGTAGGTATTTATATTTATCTAACTAAATGAATATTTCAGGAGAAGCGTAATCTGTATGGTATAACGTTAAAATAAAGTTATTCACTAAATTTGAATAAGTTTAATCATAAAGTTGTCAATTCCATTTATTGTTGCTGCATTATACAATGTTTTGTTACATATATAAATTTGAAGTCATGTCCTTAAAAAGTTTCCAAGTTTTCTAATTATTTCCATATAGAAAGGAGAGACATTGAACAAATAAAAGTCTTTTCTCATTTTCTAATCTGATTTATTTCAGGAGTAGAGTGAAGCGTAGAAATATATCGTTAAAGTCCTTATGGGCCAATTTTTTTTCTAATTATAAGGGACAATTTTAAAGTCTATTTTTAATTTTCCTGGATTAACAAGTGGGTGCTGATTAAGAAAAAATTGTATTTTTTTTACATTTCGTCCTATTCTGCCAATGGCTGGTTGTCATATAATTATATGTCGTTCCACTCGTGTTAAGCAATCCATTTAAAATTTCTAAAATATAATAAAATATAAAATAATTTCTTAAAAACTTGACAGCTGGTGGTTGAGACTTCATATTTCCTTTCAAACTTTTAAAGCTCTATTTACAAATTTATAACTTACCCTCGTATCAGTATCAACATTTTTTTTGTCTACATGTTGTTTCATTTATGAAATATGCTTGTGGAAAATAATTGTTAGCCTTAATAACTTATTTAGTATATTAACTTTTCTCTATGGGCTTAATTTTCTAATTAAGCTTCTTTTATGGAAAAGTCATAAAATTGTAGTATTTAATTTATTGACATTTATAAACAGTTGACCCTTAAGCAACTTAAGCAAGGAAAAAGATGTCAAAGGGTGTTTTTATACAGGTATATAACTTTAAGTTTGTAACACTTTTTTATTAATTGGCGACCATTTTTTCAGCTCTCAAGTGATTTATGTTTTGTTTGGTTTGATATTTCAACCAAAATAGACTGATGCTTGAACAACGCTTCCAAATTGTGCAATTTTTATGGATACTCCAATAAACAAAACTGTTATATTTGAAGTTATACTAATCGTAGGATTAGTAGTTTTATCCAAAAAAATAAAAAAAACAAACTCTTTGATATGTTTTATGGAATTGTGGAATCATTCATCCGTACTTCTTGCGGTCAATGGGGACCGGTATTGAGCAATGATTACTGACTTTTTTGTTCATCAATTGAACAAACACACAGCTCGAACTAAAATAATTTTCTTAGACCTGTGAATTAGTCACCAAGATCAGGCGTTATAACATCGCTAAACTACTTTCTGTAAAAATGCGTGATAAGATTTACATCTGTAACTAGCTGTGTAAGCCATAACCAGACGGTTGATGAAATGTAGCGTCATCCTCGCCGTAGAAGGCCTTCAAATATGTATATCTTCCAGTCACTCCTAGTTGTAACTTCAAAAGCCTGTAACAGGCCGCAGCCTTCACTCCTTGCTGAAGAGTTGGAGACTATGCTCACTGAATCTGGACCATTCATTGTGTTCATTGTGAATGATCCAACCCATACAACTCAAACGAGGGCCTTGAAACCACAACCACCACGATATTTCCGAAGGACCAACCTCAATAATCAGTCAGAGAACAGCTAAAAGGCTAAAAACTAAAAAGCTGAAATCTTGGGCTTTACTATGATTCCCATGGAAATAAAGTGTAATTGTCCAGTTGGCTCTTGCTAGCTTGTTAGGGGACTGGGCTCCCTTTTACTCCCGTTGACACATGTAATGACGGCGGGATTCTGTCAAAACATATCAATGTGCTTTCAGGCAGGGGTTTTCTGTAAGGATATGGTCTATATGGAGTAGTGGAAAAAATCAGCGATAACTGGAACTCCAGATTAGATTATGTTCGAGCCAGCAGTGATAGTTATGTGCCAGAAATCATAATTAAAAATGCTTTAAGATTACCTTTCGATTAAAGTAAATTTCTTGTTAATTTCAAAAATTCATCTTTGTTTTATTCCACTTCAAAATGCTATACTTATGTAAACAACACCCTATATCAAAAAAAAAATTATTTTTGGTCCATAACTACAACAAACATTTTCTGACATTTCTATTTCAGTTTTTCTACCAGCAACAAAGAAAAGAAATTTATTGGTATTGGAGATCCTTAAATAACATGACATGTGTTTGCTGTTTTTGCTTTATCTTCCTTTTTTTTTTGACTTAAGGCAAAATTTTTACAATTTTGCTGTTTTTATTGAACATATACGAAAATTTGATTCCTTCCCCCCGTTTTTTTAACAACCAACAAACCTGTTTTATGTTTTCTCTTTCCTGAGATATTGGTTTAGCTGCTATTATGGAATAGACATATATTAGATGCAGGTTAAAGTGATAAGGTTGCTCTATTTTTAGGCAAAAGCGAAAACTTATTTTCATGAAAAGTTTTACTATGATTTTTTATGTGGTGAATAGCATAACGTGCACGTGGAGTTTAAAGTTTAGCGGACACCTATGAAAGCTGTGACTTGAGACAATGAGTTTGATTTTTTAATAGAATGTGTATAGATAATAAAAGCGGGTTAAGCTTAAAGAACTTGCAATTTCAATGATCATATGCGTTGCGTGTCTGTTCAGAGCAGAGATGGTAAACCGAATTTTTAATTTGCATGAGTTACAGTCTTTGAAATCAAACCTATTCTTTGCATTTGGTAACTTTACTTTGGTAATGTTTTGGCTATTTGGTTCCCCTTTTTGTCTTTGTATTAATTTATATTAGACAACAAGCTATTTATGCAAGTTATGTTAGATAACAAAATTTAAATTGGGTACAAGATACAAATTTAGTTAGGCAAAGAAAAAAATACTACCACACCTGTCATTATTTTGAGTTAATTTCTTTAAATAATTCATTAACCATCTCGTTTTTCCTCTCAATAATTTTGGTTTTCCATTTCAATGGTCTAATATTAATTTTCTTTCCTATTTGTTCCTTTTAGTCATATTTTTTTGCTTAATCAAACATTATAATTTATTTATTGATAACACAAAAAACATAAGGAAACATAGCAGCCCAGAGTGACTATAGTAATAAAAAGCAACAACATACCGAATTAGTGAAGTGTATAAAAGAACAAAAGGAACACATATTTCAAACAAAAATAGTATAACAAATATTTAGTTAACACAAGAAAAAAGTGAAATGGGATAAAAATGTGTAAGAGAGAGAGAGTTAGAAAATAATAATAAATTAAAATTTCAAAATTTCAAGTGCGGAAGTTTAAAAATAAATTAAGTAAAAAAAGAAATTAAATCTTAATAAAAAAAAGAAAATATAATGCAATAGAGCAAAAGAAAAATATTACAGGTGCTTTTCTCCATTTTTTTAAGTATAATTTGTAATTTCTAAACAAAAAGAGCTTAAAAAAGTAAACATTTCGAAAAGAAGTGGAGTGAAAATCTTTAATATAAAATTTCAAAGCAACATAAATATTTTTTTTTTCATTTTTTGTTAATAAACAGGTATAATTAGCAAAAGTATGAAAATGTGAAAAATGCCCCAGAGACCTAACCATCAGGCTCAATAAATATAAAAATAGAAGTAAAAATATTATGAAAATCTAAATTCATGGAAAAATATTAAAAAGGTCTTTGTAAAGCTGGTACTTTAAGAAAATTTAAATAAAATATAAAACAAAAAAAAAATTGTTATGTTATTCTTAAGAGAAGCCTATAAAATAATAAAAAAAAAACAAATTAAAAAAGTTACTTAAATAAATTTATTTGTTCCGCTATTAAACGTACATCTGTCTATTCTGAGTTCCTGATCGATTAAGGTGAGTTGAAAGATTCTTTGGTTTTTCTTATATAAATTGAAAATGTGTCTCTTTGTTGTTATGCTGTATGGTTAAAATAATAAATACAATTTTGCTAAGAGCGTAAATAATTGTAAATGAATAAAATTTTCATAAATGTGTGTATGTATGTAAGTAGCGGGGATTTTTTTAATTATTTAATATTTTTTTAAATACATTAAATATGCGATTAGAAAAATTTTGGGCGTTATGGTAAATTATTTTTGGTATTAAGTTATTTTAAATTAAATTAAATTTTAAATTAATTTTTTTTAATACATAAAATATGTGTAATAACCATTTTATTATTAGCAGCAATTTTGTGGAAAGGAAAAAAAAAAATTAATTATATTTGGCAATACTTCCTAACTGCTTCAATTCAAAGAAATTTTTAAAGCATTAATTTTAACACCGCAAGCATTTGGATAAATAAGTTACTTTCTTTGAGGATAGCTTACACACCCACTATAATTATTATCTTCTTAAGGAATTTTAAATTATAACATAAATTTGCATTTGCTTTAAGGGGCTACAGCTTTTAAAAAATTATCTATAATTACACAACTGATTTCTTATCGTTTCTTATTAACAACGAAGCATAATTTTTATTTTCGTTAACAAGTTTAAATATTAAAGTAATTAACTTAAATATAAAAGGTGTTTTTGTACAGGTGTAATGTTTAGTTTGGTTTTAAATTTCAGCATGAATACCCTGACGTTTGAATAGGTTTTCATCATTCTGTTCGTAATACCCGATCTCGATTTTATATGCGACCATAAAACCATAAAGCTCACTTTTATTTAAATGGACAAGTCAATAAACAAAACTGTCGTTTTTGTAGTAATAATTATCTTCAAGTGTATCTTGGAACATCGTCACATCTATTGAAACTATTCGTTTGGTTTGATTTATGAGCTGCTTAGAACATTACAGTCAATGGTGACCACTTTAGAGCCATGTTACCAATAATTTTCAATAACATGGGCCTTCTAGAAATGAACGCTGCCCTTGTAGGCTATTATGTTGTTTTCACTACAAAAAAAAGAACTTGAAGGTTATGTAACAATCCTTTTACTTTTACCACCTGTCTCATCTCTTCTCTATACCTTTCCTAAAGAATGTAGCACGGCTGTGACTAAATTATCATTGTTGCCTGAAAAAAAATGTTTACTGACTTTTGTTCATCAAATGGACAATAAAGCAAAAACTGGAAATTTACTTTATTTACACTTTGAAGTTAGACGCAGTAATTCACTTTACGTTACTTAAGCCTCTCTGTTATAAAGCTTAAATTCTTTTCAAAAGACTTATTGTTTTTTGCTTGTTATTATGAGATTTTAGAAATAATTTTTTATATACTATGCGACATTAAAAAAGCCATAGACTGTAGTCGATCATGGTCCTTCATTTTTCCACTTTTATTGTATCACCTAATTACCTAGTTGTTATCTGAATATGGAGACGATATAAAAACGCTATCCCATAATACAGGGTGGCTGGTGAAAGCTGCTACCAAAAAAAAAACGTAGTAACTTATTTTCTGTGTAACCAACCTGTTCCACTTTTTTTTATTTTATAGATTGATCTTTAAATTAAACTAAAATGGAGAATTGGCACAACGAAACAAGAATTTGGATAGTGCAACGCTTTCGCGCTTTAGTGTCTATAGTTTCCATCCAAAGAGAATATAGGCGCAAGTTTGGTGGCACTCCTCCTACCAGATGGACTATAATGAGGCTCGTGAAGAATTTTACCGAGCGTGGCACAATCGCAAAAAGGCCTTATCATCGAGATCCCTCAGTTTCGACGCAGGAAACTATCGCTGCTGTAGCTGCTGCCATACAATATAATCCTTGAGTTTCGACAAGGAGCTTATCAGCTCAAATGGATGTCAGCCGAGAGAGAGAGTGAGAAGATCATTCAAATGGTGTCAGAGAATGAAAACGTCTTGAACTGCATTTTTATGTCTGACGAGGTACATTTTAATTTAAACGGCAATGTTAACAAACAAAATTGTCGAAAATGGAGTAATTCCAACCCACAGATACTTCATCAGATGCAATTACATCCACTTTATGTCACAGTGTGGTGTGCAGTTTCTTCAAGGTTCATTCTCGGGCCTTACTTTTTCAAAGAAAACGGTCTTACGGTTACGGTCAATGGAAACCGTTACTTAAAGACGTTGAAAGAATTTTTCTTTCCAAAATTATGCCGAAAGAGAATCCCTTTCAACTGTGTTTAGTTTCATTAAAATGGAGCAACTTGTCACATAGCCACGCCTATTATGACAGAATTAAGGTAAAATTCCCCAATAAACTGATTTCAAGAAACTCCACATTCTGTTGGCCTCCCAGGTCTCCTGACCTCACTGCACCTGATTTTTTTTCTTGTAGGGTTATTGCAAGGAAGAAGTTTACAAATTTGGATGATTTAGATGATTCGAACCGTAATTGAGGCAATTCCTGTTGCAACACTCCAGACTGTAATGAATAACATTTTGATAAGATATCGCACATGTGTCCCCGAGGGTGGAGGCCATTAGAATTTAATTATTTTTAAAACTTCATGAATTACTTTAATAAAAATGCATTATTTTTCAAATGAACTGCTAAAAAATAACTTTACAAAAAGTTATTTGAGTTTCTTAATGTAGCAAAATCGATAAGCCATCCGATATTATAATTTTTTAAGAAATAAGTTTATTTTTCGAATATTTTCCTTAGTCTTCCTTTTTATTTCATTTTCAACTAAGACTATCAGTCCAAAAAACTTGTGTGTCACCGATGATTTTATTCTAGTAAAACATCTAAGATGCTTCAGTAATGACTGTCCAAAAATCTTTTTCAATTTCTTGATAGAGCAATGCATATATAAAGAATGTGTGTCAGTTTAATTTTCAAATGCAACTCATTTGAGTTCCTCTTCGACCTGAAAGCAATTCATTTAGATTCCTACTGAAAAATTATAGTTAAGTGATTTTTGGACGTCGTCTTTTACTCGCATCGATTTTATGTCCCAGATCTGTACATTTGAGGTTGCTTGTTAAGAGGTACGTAATTCAGCTAACAGAAAATAACTGAGACATGATCATCTTATTTTTAGTTAGTGATCCCTTTATCACTGAGTAAAATTACTTTTTAGTTGGGTGCCTCTCCTGAGCTGTCCTTTAAGTTTATCTTCTCAAACTGCTTTTTTCCAGAATTGAATTGTATTTTATTTTTTGTGTAAATTTTATCAATTGCGTTTTATAAGATAAGGACTCCATTTCCTCCATATTATCTGTAATGCAAAAGCTGTAGCATTTTAGTTGTTCTGAACCTATTAGTACCTCCCGTGAAAGGAAATTTCACTGGCTTTATGAAACCGTATTTCGTTTAACTGCAGTAATCAATTTTGATATTAGCTTGCCGCTAGCTCAACTAGAAAATCGTTTTTCACTTTGTGATCAATTAAAATAACTTACGTATGGAAAACATTAACAGCCGTATGCATAAAAACTTAAAGCAGGGTTAACTGCCGTTGTTAAGCACAATTTCCTAAAGTTGTATTCAAAAAACGTTTTTACCTTAACATACCTTTGTTATCTTTAAACCTACAATAAATTTACAGTTCAATTTTATTATTGAAAGTTCAAACACAAAACAAATTGTGTTTACAATAAACTTAGCCGTTTATTTTAAAAGTGGCATAAGTTACTTTGTTATTGTCATCTATTTTATTTTAAATTAGTTTATATAACATTTTAATTTTTAGCCATTACAACTAGTGTTTATTAAGTTTTCTTTCTGAAACGGATTTTGCTAATGATTTTGTTGAAATAAAATCTTGTTTCTCCATTCTGTGTACTGTGAAGGATTTTTTCGACAGGGGCCTATTGCTACTATTACAATTTTGTCCTTTACATAAGTCACTATGTGCAATAATATGCTTTTGAGTTGTGATATTCTTAGATATTTTATACAACACGAAGCAACCTCCTGAGAATAAAAAAAAAATAATGCTTATTATGTGTAGTATATTAGATATCACTATAATATAGTTAAGTAAACTGCACTATTCTTTCGTACTAATAAAAATAAGTCCAATAATCACAACAATACTTCATACACACTTATTACATGTTTCCATTTCTTTCACACGAAGCTCCGTAATTAATTTCCTGAGAACAGCGACTAACGCCACTTTTAAAATAAACATTTTTGTTATACCGGTAACTATCAACACTCCTCTCAAACAAATTTCAACAATTCTTAACCTATTAATTTCAAATTTATTAAAAATGAAAAAAAAAACTGTTCAGTTGTGACTTATGCCACTTTCAATGTAAACGGCTCAATTGACAGTTTTACTTTGTTATTCCGAAATAACAAAAAATTAAATTTTGCCTTCCCTTCAATATAAAACATTTTTACATCATTATTTTATATTTTACAAAAATATAATTATAATTATAGCTGATGCCCATGTAGCTAGTGCTCGTCAAATTAATTTAGCCTCAGAATTTATTCACGCAGGTTAAATAAATAAATAAATAAATAATAAATAATTATAATTAATTATTTTAAACAAAAGTTTTATTGATGTACATATAATCAAAACAAAGCTCGTTATCCGAATAATTATTTTTTTAATATGAACAATTTCTTTGTAAGTTCTTTGTAAGCCTTGCAAATTAACCTTTTTTGGGTGCTTTGCTTTTTATTAAGAAGATTAATAAAAAAAAAACAAAAAAAAATATGTTGATTTTGCTGAAAACAATAAAAACATTTTTTATGGATCCAACTACCCGGATAAATAATATTCATTTTTATACATCGTTAACTACAACGTGACAACTAAAAATAGTGGCATTGCCAGAATCAAAATACTAATTTTACTAAAGCATACATTAGCTAAAGTACTGTTTATGAATACCATTTTTTAACAAACGTCTGTTAGCTTTAAAGTGTAATTAACGTTTACTTTAAAGCTCAAGTAAGCGTTTTTTATGCGTACAGCCAAAAATGTTTTATAAACTAATTTAAAATAAAAAAGATGACAATAACAAAGTAACTTATGCCACTTTTAAAATAAACGGCTCAGTTTATTGTAAACACAATTTGTTTTGTGTTTAAACTTTTAATTATAAAATTGAACTGTCAATTTATTGTAGGTTTAAAGTAGGTTTTTCCTACTTTAAAGTTAACAAAGGTATTTTAAGGTAAAAGCGTTTTTTGAATACAGCTTTAGGAAATTGTGCTTAACAACGGCAGTTAAACCTACTTTACGTTTTTATGCATACGGCTGTAAAACTTTAATCATTTTAAAATTTTAAAATTTAGTTTTTTTTATATCAAATCACAATTAATTTAAGTAATTGCTCTCTATTTTATTCTTGGATTCTTTTGTGGTATTCGTAAAAACTTTCTAACTAAATAATATTATTTTTAAGTACTCACATTTATTTTGTGTGAATGTGTTTCATTGTATCATGTAACAGATATGGATACTTTCAATTTAGCAAAGTATGTTATGTCAAAGATAAACTTCAATTTTTAATTTCATCAGTATGTGTTGCCATTGAAATAAAATTATTTGTTCAGACTATTTTTTATTTTTCGTTTTTGGTAGAGACTATTATGTTTGCTTTTAACTGCTGACTTAAGCAGCTAAGCAATTTTAATCATGCCAGTATACATTAATTTAAAGTTCTGGAGTTCTATAGAAGGGTTTAGTTGTATATAATTTAATGGCATATAATCTCAAAAGACTTAAATTTACCTTTTTAATTTCCAAAGCTTAAAAAAAATTATCGAATTTTTCAACAAGAAGCTTGTTTTTCAATTGCGGCGTAAATGCATTGAGAATTGTTACAATGAATTCAATTTCGCACGAAAATTGCTTTAAATTAATTAAAATCCACTATGAAAATTGTGGTTCTGTTAAAGCTACAATTCGTAAAAATTCGTGACGTTTACGGACATCATAATCGGCCTTCTGAGATCGATATTAAGAATTTGGTTGTTAAATTTGAGTCGACAGGCTCTGTAAAAAATATGTGAACACCAATGCGTGTTCGAAAGTGTAGTTCATCTGAAAACATTGCAGCCATGAGTCATAGTGTTGAAGCAGATCCAAATTTTTAAATTCCTTGATGTTCTCAAAAAATGGGGTTATATAAAACCACCATGTGACAAATTTTGCGTAAGGATTTAACATTAACACCTTACAAGATTCAACTGGTGCAAGAATTGAAGCCGACCAACGATTCACATCGCCATAGATTCGCCCAATTCATTCGGCACAACCAGCTGGTTCTTCTGAAAAAGTTATTTTTTTCAGACGAAGTCCAACAAGCAAAATTACCGCATTTAGGCTTCTGAAAATCCTAGAGCGATTATTTAGAAACCTTTGCTTGCTCAACGTATCGCGGTATGGGGCGATATGTAGTTTGGAGGCATGATTGGACCATTTTATCGAAGATGAGACTGGAAATAATATAACGGTCAATTTGTCACGCTGTCGCGAGATGCCAACAAGTCAATTTTTGCCTATTATTGACGACATGGATATCACGACCAATTGTTTTCAACAGAACGGTGACAAATGTCACACAGCCAATGAAACCATCAATTTATTGCAAACCGAATTTCCCAATCGCAAAATCTCATGACATTCAAGAGCTAAGTTGTGAGCCAGATTGTGTGATTTTTTGTGGGCCTATGTTAAGGGCAGAGTCTATAGGAAGCCAATTGGATCGACTTCAGCCTCAAAACTCAATATCCGTGATGTAATTAAATAGCACCGGCATTTTGCCAAAAAGTAATTAAATGAAAACGAAGGAATCGACATCTGTCAGCGTGGTCATGGTGGGCATTTGTCAGATATCATTTTTAATTCATAATTGCCGAACTTTTAACTTCGTAATTCAAAAAAATTTGAATCATCTTAATCAAAATTTTTTGTTTTGTTTTATTTTAGACAATAAAATACTTGTCGAAAAACCCTTTATTAAGTCAAACAAATAGTATATAAGAATCCAGTATAAGAATCTAAATATCTTTATATTTGTTAAAAAAATTTTATTTTGAAAAACAAAATTATAACTTTAAATTGTGTGAAAAATTAAAATATTTATTCAACTTATTACCATCGATATCAATAACATGTTGTGTGCTATTTGTCTTGTTTAACTAATAAAAATTAATGCCAGCAGCTGGGATAAAGGTCGAGCGAGATATCTCTTATTGTGCTGTCCAGCACGGATATCATTAATCAAAAGGTTGCTGCTGGCTTAAGAACTTAAGGATTTAGATTTAGTATAAATTATGTAACAATTTATAAAGATTTTGCAAATGATTCTTGTTTACAGATTTTTGTTTATTTATTTATATTTCTTTTTTTCTCTTTATTTTTTGTTATTTATGAAGGCTATTTTATTAGTGAATCCCTACTGAGTATAACAAAGAATATCAAGTTGAACTGCGCTGTTGGTGTTTTTGCTTTTATCTGCCCGTCTTTCATTCTCTTTATCTATCTCTGTGTATAAATACAACATGTTAGTGAACTTTATAACAGACACAATTCTTAACGATTTTATTACTTTAACGTGTATATTTCTAAGCTTGTGTGTGTGTGTGTGTCTGTGTGTGCGTTATGTGTTTGTTAGTTGAAGTGTAAGTTAGTGGCTTTAATGTGACTGTTATTTACTTAACACATGTATTAAATTTTTTTACAACTTTATTGTCATGTCTAACGTCTCTTGTGTGCCTTTGAAAGTGCAAATATTTATTTTTATTAATTCTTAAATGCTGTTCTGCTTCCTCTTTTATACTTTCGTTATTAACGAGTATATTAGATTTGTCATTAATTTTGATTATATTCTTATATTCTTTAACAAATAGCAGATACTTTAGATATTACAAAATCTATAACAGCAGAAAGGGCGGCAATATGCAAAGAATATTTATTTTTAATAGTTGCACAATGGGCTTTATATTAGCAGCTTTTTTCCCTCTAACTGATGGGTAGTGAGAAAGAAGCACACCGCGCTAAAGAATTATTTAGTTTTATATCATGTGTCGGTGTAGAACTTAAAGTTAGTGGAACTTTTCCGACAGTTGGTAATCTTGTCAGCTGTTAAGTGATTTACATTTAAGTTGGCATTTCATCACAAATAGACTAATGTCTAAATAACGCTTCCTTATTGTGGAAATTAGGACCAAATCAATACTGCCGTTTTTCTCGATTTTCATAACAGAAGTTTGTTTAAATTGATATGTCAATAAGCAAAACTGCCGCATCAGAATTAATGATAATCCTAAAGTGTATATTAAGACACTGTTACATCGCAAAATATTACCGTTTTATGTGTCATGGGCTGATGGAAACATTGGTCTACACATCTCAAAAAATTATGCCAAAGAGTCATCAAAGATGATAAAGATTTTTTAGTTCATCAATTAAACCAGCATGATGTGCAGGAGCTGTAGTTTCAACATGTGCCACCATTGATTTATTTAATAAAAGTTTTGGTAACCGCATAGTTTAACGTTTCCCCACGAATTGGCCTTCAAGATCTGGCGATTTATTGCCGCTAGATTATATTTTGTAAAAATATGTTTAATCGACAAACCTGATTTGGAGGATAATATTTCCCGATTGTTATATTAGCGGAGCTATTCCTTCAGTGCTAGTCTAAAATTAGTATTCTGAATTATTTTTTTGTTAACTTAAAAACTCGACACTTCAAAAAATAGTAATTTATAATTTAAAATCGGGTCAGAGTTCAGATAGGGCCAACCCATTGGCGGCCACAGTTTCGTAGCCAAAAACCGATTTTCACTTTTGAATTAGTACGGACACTATGAAGTCGAGATCAGTTTTATTAAACTCAACAAGCCCATAAATCACGCCAAACACTCAGGTTTTCTGGATGTAACAGTGTCGCAACATAAACTAGAGATTTATCATCACTCCAAACATGGCACTTTTATTTATTGACATATCCATTTGAAAAAAAGAGCTTCAGTGGTAAAGAAAAATTACTTATGAAAATCGTAAACAACGGCAAGCTTGTTTTAACTAAACTAAATTATTAATAATGGTTTATATAAGAAGTTGTTAAACTTTGCAACCGATATTCTTTAGCCCTAAGCTTTCCATGGAGCGAAAAACATTTCTTATCGGTGTGTTGTTGGTATTTAATTATTTTACAAATTACAAGGCTAAATTTAGAGTTTTTAGGATTTGCAAAAATTACGGCCATTTTTGATAGTATTATAACTTTTACGCCATTTGTAGCACTCAAACTCAATCTGCCAAACTTCAGGGCCGCTTGCAAACTAGCCTTTAAAGGCCATGATTTGTAAAGAATGATCTGTTATCAAATGCCACTTATGTACTTCTGAGGAAATATGTAAATGTATTGTTATTAATGTTACAGTAGTCGGTTACAATTATATATTTAATTTCACCTTTCAAATATTTTCATTTTTTAATATTTTACTCTTTAACATACTGCTGACATCGTAGATTAAGTTTAGTTAACTAATTCTTTCTCAAAAAACTTAACAATGTTTTTCTGCAAATTTTAGTCACTCTTAAACGTAAGCAATCATATTTAACGTACTTATCTTTAATTAAATTTATTTGAATCTTAATCATTAATAACATGTAAAAAGTTAATTTTTTATTAAATAGAGTAAATTTTATTATTAAAAAAAATCATTATTTTCAGTTTTATTCGACTTAAGAATACGTAAAAATAATTCATTCTCAATATTAGTATTTTGTTCTATTATCTGCCATTTTTTCTCTATAATTCTCAAAGCTAAACCTACAGGAATACTTGGAAAAAGTGGAACTACATCAAATGAAAACAATCTATCATTATCCTGTATATTTATTCCTTTGGCTTTGCATTGAAGACAACAGGTATTTTCAATTTGATAATAGGATATATCAACAGAAAGAGGGCCTCCCTATGGGCATCTCCGGCATCTCCGGCATCTCCAATTATAGCTGATATTGTGATGGAGGAATTACTAAATTCATGTATTAGTAAAATGCATATTAAACTGAAGATTATCACAAAATATGTAGATGATTTATTTTGTATAACATCAGAAGTTGCAGTGGATGATATTTTGTCAGAATTGAATAGTTTTCATCCGGATATTAAATTTACGATTGAAAGAGAGTTAGAATCTAAACTTCCATATTTAGATATATTGATAATAAGAAAGGAAAATAAGTTAGTGTTTGATTGGTATAAGAAACCAACATCTTCTGGAAGACTTATTAATTTTTACTCCAAATATCAGAGAAAAATGATAATAAACACGGCGAAAAATGTGATAGACAGAATAAGAATAAGGACACAATATGAAATAACTTCATGACAATGATTTTCCAGTAGAATTAACTAACAGATTAATTAGACAATATGGCAATCATAGGCATAATTTAGGAAATATATGGCAGAACCAAGAATTTATAAATCATTAACTTATGTTCCTGGAATATCAGATAGATTAAGAAAGTCTAAAATATATGACACTGATAGATATAAAATTGCACACAAAACATGAAACACATTAAATAGATTATTTAGCAATATGAAGGATAAAATAGGAAAAATGGAAATACCTGATGTAGTTTACAGGATACCATGTGGAGGGAATGACCAGGTGAACTGTGACAAAGTTTATATTGGGACAACAAAGAATAAACTTAAAACAAGATTAGCTGGTCATAAATGTGACAAAAAATATAGGAATATTTCAACACGGAAGACATCCTTATCTTCACGTTGTAAGAAATATAATCATTATCCAAAGTTTGATGAAACATCAGTAATAGATATTGAAAAAAACTATAAGAGACGTTATATGTTAGAAATGTTAGAAATTGTTAATGTACCAAATGTAAGGAGAATAAATTTCAAGACAGACACAGACAATTCAGCGCAGAATTAAAGATACTTAATACAAAAAACACATAATTTGTTATAATTATTTCATAAGAAAGAATTTGTTATTAAGTTTCCGTTTCCTTGTTTTTGTATGTTTAAATATTTAAAATTTTAATTTTTGTATGTTTGTATGTATGAAGAAATTTATTTTATATGTTTTGTCAAATGCTTTTCAAAAAATTTTTCCTTTCAAATTGTTATAATTTTTGTTTTTGAAAATATCATATCTTTTATGATAATTTCCTGAAGAAGCTTTCCACAGGAAAGCGAAATATCGAGAAAAAAATAAATTGTTATAATTTAAAGGACCGTTTAAAAGATTAAGATTAAGATTTAATTAAAAAAAATTAATATTATTCGATATTCGAATCTGATTAACAGGTGTGAACGAACACATTTTTAGTTGTCATTATGATTAACGCTATTGTGACTTTCTATTATTTTGAATATTCACAATAGCATAATTTTAATCAGCTCTTATAAATTATTATTGTTTGCTTCTTCTTTGATTTAAAAAAGACTAAAGTGGTATAAAATCAGAAACCAATACAAACATGGCTTTAAGTCGCAATAGGCAAATTTAATCCAAATTATGCAAAACTACTAAAAAATGTTCTAGTTTTTCTGCACAGGATTCTTATCAAAAAAACATGGCCAATGATCTTACGCTACCTGGCAGTATTTTCTCCGAAATTGCTTTAACACGAAGAGAACAATTATTCATTAGGAAATGGAATTTTCTTTTTATTAACAATAGTCGTTAACAACTTGTGTATGATAATCGACAGCGATCGAAAATTCAACGCTAAAAGCAAGTTGCCTTAACACATCGTTGAAATTTTGATTTAATATACTCAATATTTTTTGATTTTAAATAAATCAAAAGTCTTTAAGAATTATTAATTATAGTCAACTTAATACCTTTTTGTGCAAACATTTAAAAAGAAATTAAATTAAAAAACTTAAAAATCAAAATTTTTTCAACTTTTTATTTTGTTTAACTCAGTGTTACCTTGAATGCTCTTATTTATCCACTCACTTTTCTATTTTCCTAAGCTTTCAGTGTTTCAAAACAGATTTTATCATTAACACAGATAAAAATAACACATGGTAAAGAATAAAATTATTCAACTAATTTCACTTGATGATGTTCCACTCACACACACACACACACGCACACATACATAGAGTAAAGAAAAAAGCAACAATAAAATAAGCAGCAATAGCCACAACCATTTTTTTTTTCAGTAAAACAAAAACCCAACAAGTGTTTAAGGACCAGCCGTATTGATCGTTTTGTTCCAAACACTTTTAAAACACTGACACGTTGCAAGTACACACACACACAGCAAACTATACACACACGTCAAAGGATGTTTAAAAATTACTTTAAAATATTTTTACTTGTATTTTTAAAGACTTTTATTGTAAATCCCATTTTTTTTGTTGAGAATACGTGATAAGATAAGATAAGTAAGCCATAATCAGATAGTGGTCATACCACTGTGGATGAAAATCAGCTTTATTCTCGCCCTAGGACTAATTTCTAGCAACAAGTTATTCCTAGTTACAATTTCGGAGGTTTCGAAGTAGGAGCACAAACCACCACTCCTTGCTGAAGAGTTGCAGACTATCCAACTCCTCGTCCAGAACACATGACAAGCATGCTCACGGGATCCGGATCATTCATCCAATGTTATCAGTAAAGGTGAGATGATCCTGGCCCATTATTTAAATTCATAAGGGCCGCGAAAACACAGCCACCACGATACTCCCGAAGGGCCAACCTCAAATAATGAGTCAGAGAAAGAGGCAATTAACTGAACTCTGGGGCTTATTGATTCCCGTGGAAATAAAGTGGAGTTTTCAGTTAACTCCCTGCCAGTTTTTAGGGGACTGGGCTCCCTTATACCCGGGGGGAATTTTTTTGTTTGGAGTGATGATAAATCTCTAGTTTATGTTGCGACACTGTTACATCCAGAAAACCGAACTGTTTGGCGTGCTTTCTAAGCTTGTTCTTACTCCATTCTTCTTTCAAATTGATGCTGGTCAAAAAGTTACAGTCATTGCTGATCGCTATAAAGCCATGATTACTGATTTTTTTCGTTCATCAACTAAACAACAACAAGACGGCGCAAAATGCCAATATTGATTTATTGAAGGAAACGTTTAATAACCGTATAGTTTCACGTTTCGGATCCGTGATTTGACCTGCAAGACCGTAAGATTTGACCCTGCTAGACTATTTTTTGTGAGGATAACTGAAGTATACTTCGATAAGTACGAAATAATTGACTACTTAGAGAACCACATTCGGCGTGTTATTTGCGATATATATCTACAAATGTTACAAAAAGACATCGAAATTTGGATCCCAAACGTGACGGTAAGATTATATTTAATTATAGCCCCCGCCCCCCCTCCGTTCCAAGGGCACATTGAAGTGTTTTGAAGAAATATCACCCTCATTACATGTGTCAACGGGTGTAAAAAGGAGCCCAGTCTCCTTTAAGACTAACAGGAGCCAACTGGACAATTCCACTATATTTCCACGTGAATCAGTAAAGCCCATGAGTTCAGCTATTTGTCTTTTTAGCCTTTTATCTGATTTTGATTTAACTGATTATTGAGGTTAAACCTTCGGGAGTATCGTGGTGGTTGTAGTTTCGAGGGCCTGACTATATGTGTCACCGGGGGTAAAAAGGAGCCTAAGAGGCTATCGGGAGCCAACTGGACAATTCCACTTTATTTCCACGTGAATCAGTAAAGCCCATGAGTTCAGCTATTTGTCTTTTTAGCCTTTTAGCTGTTCTCTAACTGATTATTGAGGTTGGCCCTTCGAGAGTATCCTGGTGGTTGTAGTTTCGAGGTCCTCGTTTGAGTTATGTGGGTTGGATTATTCACAATGAACACAATGAATGGTCCAGGTCTAGTGAGCATGATTGCGGTTGTGTTCTTAAATTTTATTAAGCTTCAAGCGTTCTAGACCAGGAGTTAGATAGTCTTCAGCTCTTCAGTAAGGAGTGAGGGCTGCTGCGTGCTCTGAGCTCTTGAAGTTTCAACTAGAAGTGATTGGAGGATATACGTATCTGAAGGCTTCCTAGGGCGAGATGACACTACATTTCATCCACAGTGGTATGATCCACCGTCTGGTTATGGCTTATACGGCTATGTACAGACGTAAATCTTATCACGCATATTTAATTATAGTGCCTGAAGATTATTCTTCGACTAAAGTTAAATTCGTATCAATTTAAAAAAAAAACATCTTTGCCTAATTCCATTTCAAAATCATATACCTTTAAAAAAATACCCTCTATAAACCTTACTCACCTTCCAAGAGAGCATGCTTTTTTGTATACTCATTTAAACTCTAATTGAAAAGTAATTTTAAAATATGTCTTTTCTAAGCCTGTGCCTCTTGCCTCTGTTAATGCAGTTTAACAGTTAAAAAAAAAAACATTTTTATTTCTTAGATTTTACTGTTTAACTATTTACTAGATATTTTTTCATTATATTGGTTTATTCCAAGCGCTTAGTATTAATAAACGTGTGTTTCTATAGAAACTGTCCGTTATTTTTAAAGAAAACTTCGTTTACACAATTGTTTCCTCTAACTATGTCAATTTATTGTTTTTTTTATATCTATTGAATATTTACTTATTTATTTATTTACTTAAAAGTACAAATAATATTTTGCCCTCATTTTTCTTCAATTCAAATGCCTTGTGTTTCTATAATGTATATTTTGCAAACACTTGAACAAATTTAATTTTTCTATTTACCCCCAAGTGAAAGGAAACAAGCGAAGAAAGAAATCTTCATTTGTTTCCTTTTTTTAAGTAAAAAATATTTATTTTCTTTTTTTTTATATATACAGAACTTGAAGTATTTACTTTTCATTTAAACCCCACTGTTGTCCCTATAAATCTTTAATAATTTAAATTACAGTCTTCTACAACTTGCTGTGTGTTTTTTCAACAAGAAGTTTAATTTTTTGGCGTTCAGTTTTTTGACGTATTCGTAGTAGATGCATTGCCAATTGTTATAATGATTTCTATTTCTATTTAAAATTCACACTGAAAATGGTGGTTCTGTTAAAGTTACATTTCGAAAAATTCGTTATATTTTCGCTTAACATAATCGTCCTCCTAAGACCGTTAAATTTGAGTCGACAGGTTTAATATAAAATGTGCGAATACCCGATGCGTATTGTATTTCAACTGCAAATATCGCAGCCGTGAGGCACAGTGTTGACCAGATTGACGTTCTCAACAATTGGGGTTATACAAAATCTCCACATGGCGAATTTTGCTTAAGAATTTTGAAGTTTGAAGCCTTACAAGTTTGAATTGGTGCAAGAATTGAAGACAACCGACCATTCACATCGCCGTAGATTCGTTTAATTTATTCCAAAACAACATTTGTCAGACGAAGTACATTTTAACTTGTCAAGGTATGTCAACAAGCAAAATTGCTGCATTTGGGCTTCTGAAAATCCTAGAGTATTTATTGAGAAAATTTTACATGATCAACGTTTTACTGTATGAAGCGCTATGTGGTCTGGAGACGTGAGACGTTTTTTTTCAAAGATGAGGCTGGAAATGAGGTAACTCCGACTATCCTTCTACTTTCACCACCTGTTTCATCTATTCTCTATCCCAAAGAATGTAGCACGGTACTTGACTAAATAGGCATTGTTGCCTGCAGTGCTACTTCTCTTAAAAAAAAAAACTGTCAATGGATCACACTATCGCGAGCTGCTAATAATCCAATTTTGTCCTATTATTGGCGACGTGGATAGCACCGACATGTGGTTTCAACAGGACAGTGCCATATGTCACACAACCAATGAAACGATCAATTTATTGCAAACTAAATTTCCCGATCGCATAATTTCACTATAATTAGCATTTAAGTGGCCAGTCAGATCGTGTCATTCCTGGATTATTTCTTGTGGGGTTATTTCAGCCTTAAAATTTCAGCCTTAAAATTCAAAATCCGCGATGTGATTAATGAAATGGGATTTTCATTTTTTCAAAAATTTATTAAAAACAATCGACTACTATCAGAATACGACCATTCTGAGCAATTACAATATTATTAACTGATCGAAATTTAAATACTTCATTTTTTGACCCTGCAGCAGGAGGTGACCCAATTTTATATCAACACTTATTTTGATTTGTTGGGCATCCTGAAGTTTATATTTTGATTTTACCTGGATTTGGGATAATTTCTCATATTATTAGACAAGAATCAGTTGCGGGGTACTATTTTTCGTTGATAATTGCCGAACTTTTCGCTTCGTATTACAATAAAAATTTGAGTCATCTTAAACTAAATTTGTTGCTTTATTTTGTTTAAGAAAAAAAAACAACTTCTTGTCGAAAAATCCTTTAGTACAAACAAATATTTAGTTAATTTATTAATAACTGAAAATAAAGCCAGCAAAAAGTCAACAAGTCAATGGAAGCTCTCTTCGTTTTATGTAAAGAAAATAAAGCAAAGATGTGAATAAGAAAATTGTTTTAGCATTACAAAATAAAATTTAAATTGAAATGGCAATGGCACTTTGCTTAGGCTTTCACCAATTTACACTTTATTGTTGTGCAATAATTACGTTGGTTCGTTTACAATAATAAGCTGTTGCAAACATGTTACAAATTATTTAAAATTTAATTGTCTCTTCTCATAATGAACTAAATAAATAGTTAATCACTTGTGTTTACTTTTTATTGCATTAAAATTGACTTTAAGCAGTTATTCTTACAGCCACTACGAGGGTGAGACTGCTTGATGTGTTGTATAGATAATGGCAAGTTTTTTTAATTGCGTATACTTTGGAGCTCTTAAGTATACAAATATCTTAAGTAAAATTTTTAACATGCGATATTAATTAATAGTCGTTAGAGAACCCTGAGCTCAACCTAATAAGGTGTGCTTTAAAATGCCGCAGCTAAGTAGGCCTCTTGCCAAAGTATTAAATATTAAGTATAATTTAAACTTTATCGAAATTTTGCACAGGCCTTTTTGTTTTCACACAAATAACATTTTTAATTTATTTAATTATTTTTTATAATTTTTTCTATTTCTTTTTATTTAATTTCAATTTTATTTAACTGAAATTGGGGAATGAAAGTATTGATAAAAATGGTAAATTTTTTCTTTACTTTTAAATAAATTAATTAAGTTAGTTAGTACAAACGATATCTTTTAACCCAACAGTTTCCAGGGAAAAGATTCCCTAAAATCTATTTTTTAAATTCAATTTTTGATGATCAGATTGACCAAACTACTTCTCACTAGTAGATCTTCAAAAGAAGCTTAATATTGTTACAAATGTGTCATGTTTAAGTTTTAAAAGAAAATAATTCAGTAACAAAATAAACTACTGGGTATGCTGTTTACTAACTGCGTGGCTTGCACGCAAGACAAGAAAAAATTTCTAGTTACAAACTGCGTAGAAATTTAATATTCGCAAGACAACAACAAATCGGTATGCTGTTTACTAACAGCGTAGTTTTTTTTTAAAACTTAACTACACAAGACAACAACAACTATCTTAAAATAAATTCCAGGAAGAAACTTTATCAGCATAAAAACAAAAACAAAAATACACAAATAACAACAGGCGCCTATACATTGAATGAATAACATAACAACAACAAAATGTGGTACAAAGGGAGTACAAGATTCTTAATTTTTCTGGACCTCTAGCGGACAAATATAAAATGCAGCGTCTGAGTTGATAGTAAGTTTGTGTAAAAATAAATCTTGTGAAGTAAAAACGTGCATCTTAAGTAAATTGTTCTGTAGTGGTTAAAGTAAATAAACTTCTAATTAATTTAAAAACTCTAAAACCTGGTATTATTTATTTTGCAATTAAGAACTCACAACAAAAATTAAATTGCAATTATATAAGTCCAACATCATTTACTTTACTTTTATTCTATTCTATTTTAAATATCTTACTAACCATTTCTTAAGCATCGATAAAAACTAACCTTTGAACTTTTTAACATCTGTAAAGTAATTATCGGATGTTGTTTATAGAGATATAGAACTTTAAATTTGTAACACTTTTTTAACTAGTGGTTATTTTGTTAGCTGCCAAGTAATTTTTGTTTGTATTGGTTTGGTATTTTAACATAATTGTTGAAAGTGAAATGTGCAAATTGGGTAATAATTAAAACTGTCACATTTGGAGTGATGATAATTCTCAAGTGTATGTGGAGATATCGTTACATTCAGAAAAGGTAACTGTAAGATTTCTTTAATGGGCAGAAACTTACAGTTAATGGTGGCCGCTATAGAGCCACGATTACTCACATTTTCTTTTATCAATTGAGCAAAAACTAAGTGCAGGAATTGTGGTTGCCATAAAATGGCTTAGCATGTCACTCAGCTCGTGTCACAATTGGTTTATTTACGGAAATGTCAGATAACTGCATAGTTTTTTGTTTCAGCCCTGTACATTGGCCGTGAGATTTAATGCCTATTTTTAATGCCAATATGTGGTCACTAGTCAACGCAGATAAGCCTCAAACGATTGACCATTTGGCATTATTTGCGCCGTTTATACCGTTATATGACCACCAATGTTGGCGAAAGTCATCAAAAATTGGAACTCCAGACTAGACTACCTTCGACCGAGCCAAAACGATTATATACCAGAAGTGATATAGAAATTATTATGCCAAAAGATTATATTTCTAATAAAGGAAATGTCATGTCAATTTAAAAAGTTTAGAATAAAACATTCATGTTTAAATATCGACAGATTTCTTTTTGTTTTGAATCTCCCTCGTACATTTATCAACTGTGGATGTTACTATTGGCTTTCTTCTGCAAAGCTTTATTAAATTAATTAATTCGCAATTTGTGGACTCAAGCAAAAAATATTAATAAGCAAATATTGTTTAAACAGTAACCACATATACTGTACTTATAAGTACAAGGAAATATAGAGCATATGTCCTTGAGATAATTTTTTCATTTGGAATATGGTGATAAACTAATTTACTATTTGCATATATGAAACATAGAAATGTAGAAAGTTATAAAAGAAATAATTCTGACCACAGGCATTACAAATGGAAGACAGTTTATAATGCTCAGCGATAAAGGCATAATCACTGGTCGCTGTGCTGTTTTATAAGACAGTTAATTTCCGACTATCCTTCTACTTTCATCATCTGTTTCATCCCTTCTCTATCCTTTTCCTAAAGAATGTAGCACAGTACTTGACTAAATAGGCATTGCCTGAAGTGATACTTCTCTTTATAAAAAAAAAAAAATTAAATCCTTTCCCAAATATAAACAAATAGACGAACTTTATATTTTCGATAATAATGCCGCACTCTCCTAGAATAATGAAGTCACGTCAACATTTTAAATCGAATTTTCTGGAAAGTCCATATATAACGAGCGCACTTCAATAAGTCCATGACTTGTTGAATTTCTCGCCTCTAAATTGAAATTGCAATACTACTCCTATCAACTGCCAGGTGACTCCTCTCTAAATTTGAACAAGCTGTGTGATTTAGTTTTTGTTTGGCAGCATACTGCCGTGCGTTTTGAGAAGAAAATAAAAACAAGGGAATTTTATGTGCTCATTGGGCACGATTTCCTGCGAAAAAAAACTATCACTCAAAACAAGACTAAAATTCAGAAATATTACAAAGACTCTGCACTATCTATTTCCATGGCAAAGAAGTGATTTGCTGAATTTAATTTGGTCGCAAAAGTATGGAAGATGCCGAATGTTTTCGCCAGTTGAAATCTGCACATCGAAAATAATTTAAAAATTCGTTATGTGGGTTTAGCCGATAAGTGCCTGCAAGTGCTAAAGATTTTGAAAGCATTAGATTTTCACATGGCTTAATTGTTTCGATTTTGAAAGATAACTCTGGATGGATATGGGCTTTGCTCACAATCGACCACAAACGCAACCGCTTGACAATTGTACAGGAATGCTTTGCGTTGTTGAAATGCAATATATAGGAGTTTTTGCGCCGTTTGGAAATTTATAAGTTTTTATAGTTTTTTCTTTTCAAGCGTAAGTATTAATTTGATTGTAAACACTGCTTCTCGTGACATTTTTTTTTTACTTTATTTATTCTTCATTTCTTATTGTGTGGTTTTAGATTTATTTGTTTCAGCTCAACAAAATTTTTTTTAATTTTTCTCTATATTTGTGGCTATGGGAGTTGAACACATTGATACATTACTTTCAACAAGTAGACACATACCCAGCCACCATGACGGCACAACATGTGTTAACTAACTTTTCTATTTGTTTTATTCACACACACACACACACTATATTTTGTTTAGTGGTTGAAGTACTCTTCAATTTACCACAAACAAGGACAACAGTGACATTTAGATTTTAATGTTGCAGATATGTAACGAACTTCTAAAACATTTTATTATTATAACTTCCTTTTAATTATCATGAATTTATATTTTATATTCTTTTACCTTTTTATTCAATGTTATAATTGTTAACTAGTTTCATCATAATATAGATTTCAACTTTTAAAATTTATGTTGAAATTTCATGAGGAAATATAGAATTAAACTCTATTGACTCATTGAAAAGTACGATAACATTTGCTGCAATTATGATTTCAAAAATTTTTTTTATAATTATGTCAGTTATAAATATTTACAATTTCACCTATTCTCTTTAAGCTGATAATGACTGGTTATACTTTATTGATAATAGCTGTTGATGATTTAATATTTGTTTAAAACTACATTTTTTTGGTGACTATTTTAGTTTTATTAAACGTTTTTTACACACTATCACCGAATCTTTTTTATTGGTTTTTGTGTCTACAAGAATTTTCCTAAGATTCGATTTGGCCATTTTTTGAGTACTCAAAGAATTTAACTGTTATGTCCGATATTTGTGACTAAGTTAAATAAGAGCTGCTGGCTTGATAAGAATACGAGATAAGGGTGGACAAATTTGAGGTTAGAAAATAAATTGTCTGCCAAATGGTTAAATGTTAAAAACTGAGTTGTTATTCTTTGACATTTATTTTGCAAAAAAGTTAGGAAATTTTAAGTATGGAATATTACACTCTTGAACAATACATTTTAATTGTGAAAATTTGCTATCAAAGTTTTAAAAATTTCACTTTATTCCTAGAAAAATGCAGTTATAACTGCTGTGCAGTAAAATACTGAGAAAGAGCCTAGAGAATCACCTTTCGAGTTTCACAACATTTGGACATCACTAGATATACTTTTTGCATACAAATCTTTACCTTCCTCTTTGTAAAGTTCAAGTCTTTGAAGATTTAAAGCAAACCGACCATTTGTGTCGAACGTAGCTAAATTGGCTGTTTGAAAACTGAATACGATTAACAATTTTTGAATAAAATCATTTTTAGAAATGAGGCCGAATTGGACGGTTATATAAATGAAAAAGATTTTTTATTATGGTGCTCACAAAATCTATAAACAGCCCTCAAAAAACTATTAAAGCTTATATTTTTGTGTAAATGGCCAAAGAAACTCTATCACCGTTAATCCTCTGCTCCTCTATATTGAAACCATGATCACCAATGGGTAATGTTGATATAAGGGGTCTTTTCTTTTAGGAATGCCACGTAGCAACTCAGCTCAGCCACCTAAAAAGTTCAGTTGTTGCAAGAGTTATTTTCTAGTTGCGTAATTTCTCGATTTAGCAATGTAACTTAGCTGCCTCGTTTTTGTGATTTAACGTTGCTGAACTATTTTCTCTGGAGCCAATGGAAACATGCGATTTACGTAAACTATTCGCAAACAAATGATGCTCTGAAAGATAAAGTTCTGCGCTGCATTGACGATAAATGCCAAGGCTTTTCAAAGTTTTTTGAAAAGAATCCACTTCTGCTAACGTGCTATAGGTGGACGTTTGCAGAACATTCAATTTCGTTATTAATTCACATATTTGTAATTCGCGTTGGTATCAAAAACAGTTTATGTTTTAAGACAATTTACTTTCTCACCTCAAATTTCCATAATCGTTATAGAATGTGAGTTGTAGTCTCTGCAGATGCCACAGTGTATGCAGTCTGAATGGTTGTAAGAGTTAAAAGCCTGTTCATATCTAGTCAAAATAACGCTGTTAGTATAGTTTCTCCTGATTCATATATTTTTTTTAGTAATAGAATACTTTTAAGTATTATAAATCAGTAATAATCTTTATTTTCGTTTTGCTAGTTTATTTATTTTTATTTTATTATTTTCTGGTTTTTCTGACAATAAAGTGAAATCAGTGGATTTTTGGCAAGACACGTCAAGTCAAGATAAGATAATTTTCAATTATTATATCTTTAACATAAGAAACCTGAGAAAGTTACAAAAAATACAATAACACACCGTTTTCTTATAGAATTAAAATTTAGGATTAAAGTAGTTTTTATCAATTATTTACAAAATTTTAATGCTTCTTTTTACAGTGGCAACACTTGAATATTATTTATTTTTTAAACCATTTTTAAAATTTAGTTTCTCAACATGATTTTGGTAATTTTTTTGCTTTTCTTTCTTAATTTTTATCAGATTTTGCAAATTTTATTTGTTATCTTCAAAAATGATTTGACATAAAGCGACTAATGTGTTTCGCATATGCAATATACATGACTAATTAATAAAATTTCCTAATTTTTAATTAATTAATCATGTATATGTGTCCAAAATGCAATATTCAATTGCTTGTACATTTTATTATAGTCATATTCAATTAAATTGGCATCTATTGATTTTTGTTTTGAGCTTTGTTTTTTACCTGTAAAACTTAATAACATTTTCGTTATTTTTATGTTGTGTAGTTTTAAAACAGCTAAACGCCAAAGAAAATTGTATAGAAACAAATAGCACATACAAAACAAAAACAAAAAGATAAGATAAAAAGTTATAAAGTGGAATGAGGGAAATTATATTTTTAGAGGTTTGACAAATGTGATTACTGTTATTGAAAACAAGTAGCATGTGTTATATTAGCAAATAACATGAAAGTCTTAAAATTAAAAATTCTTGGAAGAACCATAGAACTATAAAACCCTAGAATTGATAAAAAAAGGCAAGGCAAAAGCAATTGTAAGGTATTTAGTTTCTTATATATTGGAAATAACTAATAATTTTAAAAATCCAACAAAAACAAAATAAAAATTAATTTTAAATGCCCTTTAATGCTTCAATTTTCAGCAAACGCATATATGTACTTAGAAAATAGTTTAAAGGGCCTTTTAAAAAATAAATTTCCAGTTCTAATTAAATTTAGAATTTTTTTTCATAAAAATTTATAACGCAATGGTTAATATACTCATTTTATAATACGACAATTATAGACTTATAAACGTCATGCGTTCCACGAGGTATGCAATTGTTATATGTTATCAACTTGTCGTCGACATCAATTGATGAACAAAATATTATGTTATCGCTTAACAATAGCCGTCACTAGTAGTAGTCACTGTCATAGACTCACATTTGTCTCCACCGGCCGGATATTTAAGCCTTATGACGTGATAAGGTTTACATCTGCACCAGCAGTGAGCCATAATCAGATGGTGGCCATTACCACTGTGAATGAAAAGCAGCGCCATTCACGCCCTAGAAGGCCATCGGATAAGTATATCCTCCGGTCACTCCTAGTAGTAATTTCAAAAGCTCGAAGTAGGTCGCAGCCTTCACTCCTTGCTAAAGAGTTGGAGACTATCCAACTCCTGGTCCAGAACGCATGAAGCTTAATATAATTAAGAACACAACGGCATTCATACTCACTGGACTTCAACCATTCATTGTGTTCATTGTGAATGATCCAACCCATAAACTCAAACGAGGGTCTCGAAACACACAGCCACCACGATACTCTCAAAAGAGCCATAACCTTAATAATCAGCCAGAGAACAGCTAAATGCCTAAAGAGACAAATACCGAAACTCTGCGGGCAACTGATTTCCGTGGAAAGATAGTGGATTGTCAAGATGACTCCTACTAGTCTTGAAGAGGCCTGGGCTCCCTTTTGTGTTTATAAGATTTCTTAGAAACTTCTTAATATTGTTACGTTTAAACCTTTTATAAACGTTTTGTTGTGAGTTCTTTGTTGCAAAATAAATAACCAGTTTTAGAATTTTTAAATTTATAACAATTTTATTTACTTAAACTACACAAAGTTGACACTTCAGAAAAATTGACTTAAAATGCACGTCTTTACTTGATGAGGTTTTATTTCACACTGAATAAATCCACTCAGATATTTGTCCATTTAAAGTCTAAAAGATTTAAGAATCTTCTACTCCCTTTGTGTCACATTTTGTTGTTGTATGTTGTTTTTTCAATGTATAGGCGACCGGATGTCTGTGTGTATAGTTGTTTTTGTTTCTGCTTGGGATTTATTTCAACAGATTTGTTGTTGTCTTTTGTAGAAAAGGGTTTCTTAGAAAACTACGCAGATGGTAAACAACATGTATGTTTGTTGTTGTAAAATTAGTTTTTGTCTTGCGAGTTTAGATGGTAAGCAGAATATATGTATTTTTTTTTTCTTGAATGCCAGGCAGTTAGTAAACAGCATATCAAATTGTAGTTGTGTGTGTGTAAACTTCTACGCAGTTTGTAACCAGTAGTTTGCTTTAGTGGTTGATTTTTTATTCTAAATTAGTTTTACTTTCCTGTCTTAAGATTTCTTTGTTAAAAGTAGAGAAAAAGAACACAATTTATAAAAACTCTTCCAAAAGCTGTGCGTCATTTATTTGTTTTTTATTTATCTCATTTAAGTAAATATGTAGATAATATATTTCCAAACAGTTATTTTGAAGTTAAGGTTATTTAAAATAACAAGTTAGCAAAGTAAAAATCACGCCGATAGCATTAAAACAAATTACACGAGATAAGATAAGAAAATAAAAAACATGTTATTTAATTTAGCATTCGTTTTTGTTTCTAATAATTTTCATAATCACAACATCAAAACCAGAAATTTACATCTTAAATTGTTTCCCAATAGAATTTTAGATTTGATTTAATTACATTATTTCCACCAACCAAATAAAATTTCAAATATAATATGAGCAGCATACATTTAGGGGCTTTATTTTAATTATAAATTTTTACCTAGTGAAGGGAAAATAATTTGTAATTTGTCATGTACATTGTTAATGTAGATAATTATAAAGCATTTAATCTATTAATTTTACCTTACGGAGACAGAACAATTTCATAATTTGTAAATACCTAATTCAAGGCTAATAGCTAATTAATGCTTATAAATCATTTAAGTTTATTATTTTACTTGCAACAATTTATGATTTTGTTGTGAACTATTTAAGTGGTGTTTTTTTTTTCTAATTTATGCGAATTTTGTTTATATAACATTGAAACTTTTACAGGGTGCTTAATTTAGTTTTGTGGGATTTTTTTTTATGTAATTAAACATTTCTTTAATTTGAACCAGTACTATTGGGATGACCCTTACTTATGCAATGCATTGTACCGCAACTAGGAAATTAGGTTATGGGAAGGAGGAAAGAGGGAGTAGTTTTTGTAGACATTCGATTTGAATTTTCCTATATTGAAAGCGACAGGAAAGACCTTTGGAGGGGGTTTTTTCCACATACGACCTGTTCTGCTAAAAAACTTTTTTTCCCTGTAATGCGTGGATGTGCTCTCAACAACAATCGAGTCAAACGCAAACACGTGCGAGTTTCGGGAACAAGTTCTCTGATTTACCATCATAGTAAAGATAAAATAATGAAATACATCTCACATTGGGAATGAATACATGAAAGTTGTATTCCATCTTTGCACGGAAATAAGTGGTATTAGTAGCACGAAGATCGGACAAAGTGAAGTATCTCTTACAAAAAATCGAGGCTTTTAAGAAGCTTCTTTATAAACCTGACAAATGTGTTTAGTCCATCGACGTCATACTGAATTTTCATGACAAGAACATCAAAAACTTCCGATTCCTTAATACCTGTATCGCCCATAGTAATAGGTGCAGCACCATTTCTAACACAGATCTATGCGTAAACATGTAACATCGCATCTTACTTCACACGAACCATTCGTGATTGAGCGTATCAATCATATTTCGCCTTTTGGAACTTACCTCCCAATGGGTCTGTCTATTATTAATTGAATACGAATGACAAATGGTACTATCATCTGCGAAAGAGTATAGAGGGTTGAAAGTATGACAAAAAAGGTCGTTTAGAAATACAAAAATAGGGTAGGGAAAAGAACGGAGCCTTACGATACCCCTGAATTAATCTTGAAATTGTCCGATGAAATGCCATCTATAAAAAGTCGTATAATGCGATTCCTGAGAAACCTCGATATAAATCTGGAGAAATTATCACCGACACCAAATGCAACAAGTTTTGATAGATGTATATCATGCCACACTCCATCAAACGCCTTGGAAATATCTAGAGCAGTGATGGGCGAACTACGGCCCGCGGGCCACATCCGGCCCGCCGAGCGTTTTTCCAAAAAAAAATTAATCACCTATTAAAAAATTATGTCCAAAAAATAAATTTACATTATAAAGATATAAATTGACAATTTTAGCAAAAAAATGCGATGTTTTCATATTATATTGTGTCCAAACTGCGTAGTTTTCTAGGAAAGATTGTACACACAAAAGAGCAACAACTTTCTGCTGCAATATTCCAAGAAGAAACATAAACATCATAAAACACTAACAACTAATATAGAAAACTGAACGTATAACATAACAACAACTATTATATGTGAGATCTAGGAGATTCTTGAATATTCGAGACAACATGCGCAACAAATATAAAAGGGCCAGCGATGGATTAATTAGCAATCAGTTAAAGTGTAAATCTCGTGACGTAAAGAATAAATTGTGAAGTAAAATTATAAAGTTGCCAACGTACAGTTTTATTTGTGTAATTAAAATAATAAAGTGTATTGTAAATACCCCCATAAATGTCAATCGAAAATAGAAAGAGAGAAAAATTGATTCGGAATGTCGAGTATTTCAAGAACAGTGGACATGGAAGTACTTCTTTATGGAATATAACCAAAAATCTATTTGTCTTATATGCCAAGAACTGGTAGCTGTACTAAAAGATTATAATCTCGCTACGCACTTTAATTCAAAATACCTTGGGTCGAAGTACTATAAAATGACAGATGAAGAGAAGAAAGTTCATTCAGAGGAATTGAAAAGAAAAATATCTAGTCAGCAAATGTTGTTTTAAAAATCAAGGAAGTGTCCAGCGATCCTCCACGTTATCTGGTCACATTGTTGCCTATAAAATAGCAAAAAGTAACAAACCGTTTTCTGAAGGAGAATTTATTAAGGATGTGTTAATTAGCATTGGAAAATTATTATGCTCAGAAAAGGTAAAAGATTTCGAATCAAAATGGCTGTCACGTAGAACGATCACAAAAAGAATTGAAGCGATTTCCTCTAATTTAGCCAATCAACTCGATGGACGTCTTAAAAAGTTTAAGTATTTTTCAGTCACTATGGACGAGAGTGTTGACAGGAGTGATACAGCCCAACTTCTAATTTTTATCAGAGGAGTCGATGAAAACTTTGTAATAACCGAAGACCTTGCTTGTTTGAGATCTTTGAAAGGAAAGACGACAGGAAAAATAGTTTATGATGAATTTAGAGAGGGGATGGAATAATTTAATGCCCCAATTTCCAAATTAATTAATTTAACAACTGATGGAGCACCTAACATGGTGGGAAAAAATATGGGGTTTGCAGGAGTTTATAAAAGTCAGAATCCTGAAAGCGAAACAATTTTTTTACATTGTATAATCCACTAAGATGTTCTTTGCAAGGTTGCCTTGGATATTAACCACGTACTTAATATTATTTTAAAATTAATTAATACCATTCGAGCCCGTAGTTTGTTACATCAACAATTTCAAGAGTTTTTATCGGAAGTTGATGTAGAATTTTCAGATGTACATACTTTATTACACAAAGATCAGGTGGCTGAGTTGTGGGCATGCCTTCTCGAGAGTTTGGAGTCTTCTCGAAGAAATTAAAGTTTTTCTAAAAACCAAAACTGAAACTTGGGATGAGTTAGAAATATTGGAGGATAAGAATTGGTGCATCGAGTTTGCTTTTTTCACGGATTTACTCGAGCACTATAATAAACTGAACAAGAAGTTACAGCGAAGAAATCAATTTATAGATGAAAAGTGGGGCAGTTTGAGGTCTTTTAAAACTCAATTGTTTATATTTTCTAAATGTTTTGGAAAAAATGATTTGAATCATTTTCCAAGACTTAATTCTTTGAGGCCTGTGAGTGAAGAGAAGTTAGAAGTCTTTTCACAATCTGTATTAAGACTGCTTTCAGAATTTGAGGGCGGATTTGCTGTGTTTAAAAAATTCCAACCATTATATTTTGTCAATGCCTTCTAATGTTAATCCTGAGAATGTTAAATCTGATCTACAATTGGAAATTATAGAATTGCAATGCAATATTAATTTAAAACAGCTATTTTTAAATACAGATAAGCTTAATTTGTATTAATTCTTACCAAAAGATGAATTTCCAAAGCTAATTAATCATGCGCAGAAAATTATGGCAATGTTTGCTTCCTCATATTTATGTGAACAGGCCTTTTCAGTAATGAAATGCAGAAAAAATTCAATAAGAAACCGATTGTCAGACGAGAGTCTATTCTATTTATTAAAAGTCCTATCCTCCCAGCTGGAACCAGATTTTGAGGAAATTATGTCAAGTCAGAAACAGATCCATGCTTTCCATACATCTGGAAAATCTTAAAATCATAATAATCCGTATCTTATAAAGTTTTTATGTTGTTTTAAAATATTACGTAATATAACTAATAAATATATGGCTTAAACCGAACTTTTAATTGAACAGTTACCCCATAATTTTTTAATGAATGACCCTCTATGTTTTTTTTTTTAAATTTAATGGCCCGCCGCAAGATTTTTTTAATTTATTGGCCCGCCACCCAAAAAGTTCGCCCATCATTGATCTAGAGCCTTCACCTTGCTCCGAAATTTTTATAGTATAAGCGGGGACGTATGATTAATTTTATTAATAAAAATGATACTACTAACAAAAAATAAAAACAATTTTAGAATTTGTGATTGGTTGAAGATAAATCTATTCATTTTTATGCTACATATTTAACGGATATGAAGTTACCTATAAAATATGCTTTAAATATGACGATAACGATGATGTTGCAACATTGATTTTCAAAACAAATCGTTTCACAAAATTATGCTGCTATGAGATAATGCTCCTTGTGATTTATGCTGTTAGGGTACTATTAATAACTGCGGAGTTAATTGAATTATTTTATTGCACAATAATAATATACAACTTTAAGAATTTTAATTCAATTCCACGATTTATTAATAAATGAGCTATTTACTTTATGCCAAAAAATACACGATGGTAACTTTAACGCTTAATTTCCTAAAATCTATTGTACCCACTGATATGCCTCTACTCGATTACGTTCACGATTGAGCTGCTCTTACACTTAGATTACACTTTAGAGGAAACTTTTATATTATGTTTTGAGCGGTCTGGCATTGAGTCGAATACATTAAACACATATGACGTTTATTCAGTGTATGAGTTGCTTGGTTTTGTGTCTTGTTGTTTTGGGTTAGTTGTTTTTTTTTTATTTTCTAATTGTCGACCGTAATTTATGGACTTTAAGCGTAACATGTTGTTGTTTTGGTATTAATAAGATTTTTAAGACACTCCCAGAATAATAAACAGACACAGTAGGTCATTTCACTGTACTTATTTTGGTGATAATGACCTATTTATAGCTTAAACTAACCATCTACGTAACAATATAACTTAAAACAAATTAAGATTTAAATCTATCTTCTATATAATCAATAGGCAAGACGATTTTTTGTTATCTCTTGTGTGACAGGTGTAGGCGGCTTATTTTTATAAAAATTATATCCGTGCACAGATGTGTACAGTGTATATATTATTAAATCTGGTTTATAACGTTGGAAAGCATTTTAACACTATATAAGAGCAAAAATCACGTATACGTCATGTACACATGCATTTAAGCTTTGCTTATGGAAACAAATGTGAGCAAACAGAGCCCAAGGAAGAATAATTTTGCAGTTATGAGGAGAATGTAATTTTGAAGAATTGAAGAAGAATTTAATTGGAGTATCTCGGAACAGCGGAATTAGCTGGTTGTATTAAAATGATTCATAGATAATCAAATAAACCCAGCAACGCTCTGTAGTCATGTGTCCTTCTTTTCTCGGCTGTTTTTAACAGAATAATAAAATTGAAAATGTTGTGATTTTTTCTTTTGACGAATAATTTGTTGATCATCTGTAATTGTGAGTGACTGAAACAAGCTCAATTGCGCTTTGCGAATGAATTAATTCTTTAAAGATTTATGAACGCAAAGCCTATTATAACCATGAAGAAAAAAATGATACGAACTATTTTTGAGAGCCCATAGGGATCAATATCCTAATGCTGTAATAGATAATTTTAATTTCATTTCTTCGTTTTTAAGTCTTAATCCGAAGACGACTTGCTTACAAAAACGAAAGGTATATTCGACCAGCCACAAGGCCATAATCTTTCATCATGATAACGTTCGGCCACGTGTTGCAGGACCGGTCAAAAACTATTTGAAAAACAGTGTTTTTTTTATTTAAAAGAGAAGTAGCACTTCAGGCAACAATGCCTTTTTAGTCAAGTATCATGCTATATTCTTTAGGAAAGGAATAGAGAAGAGATGAAACAGGTGGTGAAAGTGGAAGGAAGGATAGTCGGAAATTAACTGTCGTATAAGACAGTATAGCGACCAGTGACCATGCCTTCATCACTGAGCAGCCCCACCGAATATCAGTCAATTTTTATTTTTGTAGTGAAAAAAAACCAAGGTCTTCGGTGGAAATCGAACCCCCAACCCCCAGACTGACAAGCTAGTACACAACCTACCAGCCTACAAGGGCACCTACAGGCTCACATGCTTTATAACTTAGTTCTTACTTCTTCTGACTATCATTTGCATTTATTGATGCAGAATGCTCCATACAGAGTATCAGAAATTTGTGTGATTCATTCCGGAGCAGTTCTTTTGGCACGGAATTCGTATGGTATGAGAGATAGATATAGTTAGTGACTTAGAATGGTGTAACGTGCATACATAGTCACTTGTACCGGTACAGTTTAGGGTGAATTATTCAGAGTGACATATGACGCCTCATCAACAATATGGTTAATGCTTGCACAGAAAATCACAGCAAATAACTCACACTACACTATACCGGTACTAGTGACTATGTATGCACGTTACAAGAGACAATATTTTGAATAATATATCAACTTTTTATCTTACTATTGCTATAACAATTGCATTTTTTGAGGCAAAAAATATCACTAAATTTACAAAAAAAAAAACATATGATTTTTTTCAAGATAAAATTCACTCATATTAGAACACCCTTTAAAATTTATATTTTAATTAATGCCAGGCAGCCTAGACAAGGTTAAAAAGCATCCAAATTTTATTAAAATCTTAGCATACTTTAGCTGACAGCCTTGCATAAATCGCACGGCTTCTTGCATAATCATTATTATCATCATCATTATAATCATCATTATCATCATCATTAACACTTGAGTCTTAACAAAAATCATTTTATGGGCATTTTTCGAAATTGTTATTTTAATGTTGATCTCTTAAAATGACAAATGATGTGAATATTGTTATTAATGTTTTGTGAGTTTTATTTTTGCTTTTTCATTTCATCTTAAGTTTTTAGTGTTTTTTATTTATTATTTTTTTATTTTTCTTTCCTTTTTGGAACTGAGCCAAAATTAAGTATTTTTTGAATCTTAAATATAAATTGTTTTTGAGTGACTGTCTCAATGCAAAAATTTTTATTTCAGTTTATTTTTTTTTTGTGCTATTTGCTTTTACAGTGATGGCATCTTTGCACTTTTAGTTTTGAGAATAACAACAATGAAATACACTATATTATGATTTATAAACAAAATTATGTGCTTAAGTGAAATGGTTTTATTTTCAATTATTTTGTTTTTTTTAGGGCTTCAAATTCAATTGAAATTATCTGTTTTTATGTGCTTCAGTTTGAGTGATGCAAATAAAACAGTTTTTAATTTTAGAACTATGACTTTTTTTTCTATAACCTTTATTTTAAATAAGCTGTGTGATACGTAGCATTGCACATTATATTATCGCAAAATATTTTATTAATTTAGTTAAATGCAAAAATTTTAATTAGGAACCGTATTAATTCAGGATGTTTTTGTGTAAAATTAGAAAAACCAAAAGCAGATGTTTGGTCAATAATAAGCTGTTTTTGGTTTTTATTTTTAGTAAAAACAAAATTAAGCAAATATTTTAGTCCAAAATTACTTTAAGATCTTAAATCGCTTTTAAGATTTTATTTTTGTTTTGTTTGCAAATTTTTTCTAAGAAAAATTTTGCATATGAATTTAACAAAAGAGGATTTTCTTAACAATGACACTTGTGGCCTCATTTTTGAATGTTAACGGCAGATAATTTTTATTATATATAATTTTTTTTTTAAATTAATATACGTTTTTATTTGCACATGTCTCTTTTTTAATAGTTTCTTTCAAAAATATTTAAAATTTTTTTATTTATCTTTTTTTTTTATAATTTACAACATTCTGACATGTTGTTGATGTATATAATTTAAATGAAATGAACATAAATAAAAGTTTTTGTTTTTTTTCATTTTGTTAATTATTTTAATGAGATTTTTTAGTGTCATTGTTGTACAGAAAACTTCTTCGGTCTCATTAAAGCAAAATCTGTTTATTTTATTTGTGTTGAAGCAATAAAGAACATAATTTTAAAAGCAACTAAAATGATGCTTTTAGGCATTTAGCACTACAACGTTTTACAACAACAACAGCAACAAAAATTAGTTTTTTCTACTGAGGCCAGCATATTTTAGTTAAGCAAATTGTGTTGGATATGACAAATTTTATTTTATAAACTTTTTATTTGCTTTAAAAACTCTTGATAGTTATTTAAGACATAAAGTGTTTGTTGTAGCAAATGGCATTTGAGAGCATTTAGGGTTCAATAACCAAGTGCGAGTTGTTCTTGTACATGGAAATAGCTGCCTACTAGATGTGCACCATAACTTAGCTTATGAGTTTTGTTTTCATTATTCAAATTCATTTATTTACCCATAATATTCACATTTAAGTTTAAATATATAAAATACTAGCAATACCCAGTAGGCTTTGCTACCTTTTATAGGAGATAGCACACCCACTGTCCACTTATAGGTATTGTTCCTCTGATCACTGCACATTAATATGGAGGCTACTTTTACAAAAATTCAAATCCTAAGATCTAATGGTCAGTTTTATTCAGTTTTATTGATACTTATGATAAGTAGAAATATGGGAATTAACCATAATATGATGTCAGGCAGACACTAGCACATTGGCAAACGTTCGCTCTTTAAACAAAATTTTGAAGCATTATTTGCAGAAAACTTTACTTCAAAAGAACGAGGCAGCCAAATGACATCGAACCAATGATGACGCCTGACCACATACGCACAGTACGGTCATTTTCTATGGACGTAATGGCTTTTCAAGGACTCTTTGTAGATTTTGTTAACCTTAACGTTATTTTTTTTAAATAACCGTCATATTGTTAAAGATGATTTTGCTGAAAACGCGTTTTTTTTTTTTCAATTTTTCATATACTCAAAACAATCGGGTCAGTTGTCTTCAATTCTTGAATAAGCTGAACTTTATAAGCGAGAAGATGAAGATTTTTATATAAAATTTTGTGCCAACTGCCTCTACTGATGCCCAGTTATTGCGAATTTTAAAGCATTGATGTTTCAATCTCATTCTCAACACTATGCTGCAGTGGTCATATTAACATCACTACGACCACTACAAGGGTATTATTTTGATCTATTATCAGCAACAACACCGTGAGTTTCAAATTAAAAGACTAAATTACGTACAACAGTCTTACGAGGAGCCTAACTACGAAAAAAAGCTGCTGAAATATTAGGAATTAAACGGCGAAATTATCATTATTTTGATAGTAAATTTTTATAATTAAAATTCTTTACTGAAGAGTATAACTTGAGTATAATTATAACTAAAACTCTTTACTCAAGAGCATGAAATTTTTTTCTTTACTAATTAAAGAATGGCAGCTCAACTCTTAATATTTTATTATTTGACAGTCAATTTAGTTTCTAACCTCACATTTGCTCACGCAATACTTATTATAGCAGATCCATACTTTGTGTAAACTTCAGTTACAAATAATGTGGAAATATCCTCTCTCCGTGTATACCGTTTAATATTTAATTTTATTATTTACTGTTGTAGTTGCCATAACAGATAAACTTATGTGCAAATTTGAAGTATCTAGAAATAACGGTGTAGTTGATAGAGGATGAAAGACTTGGTGGTGTTACCAACTGGGTTACAATTTACTCTGCCGGTGCGGTACCCTGAAAGTGTTAAGTTAATGCCCCGACTAGGTTTTGAGAATATAAGGAGGATATATTTTAAGCAGACGTGACAACACTCAGACATAACTTAATTTTTTCTTTTTTAAAAGATTTTATCAGGCCGGTATGCCCATCTCCTTAAACGCAAGCAAGTTTATCTTTATCTTGAGAAGCGGAAAAGCAGTTGTAGAATCTCTTTTTATGAAGGGTTTTTCAACAAGAAATTTATTCTCTAAATGAAAATAAAGCACCAAATTTAGATTAAGATGATTCAAATTCTTATTGTAGTACGAAGGGATAAGTTAGGTAATTATGAATAAAAAATGAAATCTGGCAAATATCCACCACGACCAGGCTGACACAAGTCCTTTCTGTCATCAAAGTTTTTGATCACTTTTGGAAAAAGTGGCATTGCTATTTCGTTAATCACACCATGGATCTTGATTTTAAATCAGTTCGATTGGCTCCGTATAGACTCTGTCCTTAACATAGCCCTACAAAAAAAAATCCAGTGGTGTTATGTCACACGTAATAGCTGGTCACTTAACTGCTGATTGTCGTTAAATTACGCGATTGGAAAATTTGCTTTGCAATAAATTGATCGTTTCAGTGGCTATTGAAACCACATGTCAGTGATATTCACGTCGTCAAATACAGGCCAAAATTGAGTTGTTAGCATCTCGCGATACCGTAATCCATTGACCCTTGCCGCATTTCTAGCCTCATCTTCGAAAAAAAACGGCCCAATCGCGCATCCAGGCCACATAACGCACGTTACAGTGACACGTTGAGCATGCAAACAATTCTCAACAACCGCTCTAGTATTTTTGAATCCCAATGCGGCAATTTTCCTCGTTGACAAATCGTGAGAAATGGAAATGGGCTTCGCCTAAAAAATTAAATTTTTCAGAAAATTCAGCCGGTTTTTCTTGAATGAGTTAAACGGATCTACGGCGATGTGAACGGTCGGTCGTCTATAATTCATGCAACAGTTGAACTTTGTAAGTCTTCAAAGTCACATCCTCGCGCAAAATTCGCCAGATAATGGTTTGGATAACCCCAGAAAGTCGAGGTATTGATGAATTTAGATCTGCTTCACCACTGTGGCTCACGGCTGCGATGTTTTTAGTTGAACAACCCGGTCGAACACGCATTGATGTTCGCACATTTTGTACCGAGTCTGTCGACACAAATTTAACGACCGAATTGTTAATAGCGGTCTTAGAAGGACGATTATGTTGTCCGAAAATATCACGTATTTTACGAAATTCATAGTGGATTTTAATTATTTTAATGCGATTTCTATGCGAAAATGTACAACAATTGCCAATGCATCAAAAAACTTAATGCTAAAACTATCATGTTGTTGGTGCTGTCACAATTGAAAAAAAAAAACTTCTTGTTGAAAAACTCGATATTACGTACACTGTTATATAAGTTGTAAAACACTTTAAAACGTATAAAAATAGAAAAAAGTTGACAACTGTTAACCTTTATTCAAACAAAAGAAGTATTTTACAATTTTTTAACCTGAAAAAAATAAACTCGTTAATCTGCGAGAACAAAACTCTTAAAAAAGTTCAATATCATTTTGTTGATGTTTGATAAAGCGAAATAACCTTTTTTAAATAATAATAACAAATTGTTACTGTCTTTGTTTGTATAACGTTTAATCATTTTACTCAAATATTTTTTATTTAATGTTTAATAAGATTTATAATCATTAATAAAATATTTCTTTTGTAACCACAAACCACTTTCGGTATTTTTTTCTTTGATGTTTGTTTTTGCTGTTCTACAATGATTGGATACCATACGGCAAAACACGTTTTTCATTACGTTATCTGTTAGACAAATTATTGTCTGCTAGCAACCCCAGCAAAAGTATGATTTTGAAAATCCAACCGCAGGTGGAAATTTATTTCCTTGTTGTGGCAGACACCCACACTCCACACTAAATTTAACTTCATGATAAATCTTATTGTTTCATTGTTCGAGGCTGAGATTTTTTGAATTGCCATTTTCCAACGGCAATAAATTTCAAAAACATAATATTAGGCATTTTTATTAATAATATATTACGAAGGGTTGCTCTATCTATCAAAAGATTTGCCATGTGCTTCTCAAACAAAAAGAAATCTGAAGGCTTAACGTAGCACAGTGGGGCCAATTAGTTATAAATAAGATCTTCCTAAACACGGACTCGACTGATAAAAGCTGCGTTAAGATTCTGTAGAGAATGATTTATGATTTAAAGACAGTTGATTAAAGTCATTTTAAGGTGATTTCTTGGCTTAAACTGAATTATTTTCATAAATAAAACACAAACGCAATGTGTCAGTTTTAGAGATATTTATAGTTTTTAAATTCCAGACAATTTTAAATTAATACGCGAAAAACCTTATTGTGACTGCAAGTGAAAAATAATAAATAAATTAAAAACAAACGACAAATATTGATTTAGCAAAACTAGGAACTAGTACGTATGTGTGCGAGTATGAGTGAAAATAGAGCCAAATAAGAGTTTAATGGGTAGGCAAATTTGAGGTTTGTAAGTTAATTGTTCGTCAAATGATTATGTTAGGAATAGAACTGCCATCCTTTAATATTTATTTAGTAAAAAGTTAGAAAATTTTAAGAGTGGAAGGCTACAATTTTGAACAACGAACAAAATATAGTGAAAATTTCACTGTGCCACTTCGTTAAATTAGAGCAGCTCTTCCTAATAGTCAAGCTTCTTCTGAGACCGCTGTGCGTATTTTAATTGCTAAATTTAAAGCTCACGGTATTGCTGCTGACAATATACTAGCCGTAATGTTGCAAACATAGCCACTGTGCAGAATCAGCTCGCTAGAAGCACTTTGCGTAGCATTTATAATGTTCAACTCGTGCAGGAATCAAAGCCAATCGAACAATGTGGAACGTTTGTGTTTTAGCTATTTAAAAAACTGGCGAAAACAACGAATTAAAAAAAAATCTACTTTCAGTTCGGCGGTTCTTAAACAAAATTCTCACATTAGATGCTTGCAAAATGCGAAAACAGCCATTAAATCCAAAGAATGAGACCGTATTTTTAGAAAATGAGCAAGGAAACGCCGTCACCGCGAACTGTTTGTCTATTCTTGGATTTTAAAATCGCTGGATTATTTTCTTCAGGGATATTTGAAACATCGCTTCACCCACAAACAACTAACTAGCACTCTGACAGATAAAATTCTGTGCTTCAGATAAACAAAGCTTTGTTGCAAAATATGCTTAAAAATTTTGTGAAAAGTGTGGATATCTGCCGATGTGCTAGAGGTGGACATTTGTATATTTCTACTTCACATTGGTTGATACCACTGAACTGAACTGAAATTTTCAAAAAAAAGATGTGCGTTTTAAGCCAATTTCTAACCTCAAATCTTTTCATCCATCATTTCTTCTTCTTACTATTGTTAAGCATTTTAAAGTGTCTGCATGCTTATGCACCTGCGATAGAATGAATATAGAAGAAACCAAACTTTTGGTAAAAGATATACATTTTGTGTTAAAAGAAAAATTAGAAAAAAAACCATACCAAGAGGCTAAAGTCTCTATAATAAAATAAAGTCATGAGTTCGAATCCCATCGGCAGCATAAATATAGAAGAAAACAAAATTTGATTGAAAAATTGTTTAGAAAAGAGCAAATACATAGAATAATCAGGTACAAAGGCAGGCGTTGGTGTAGCTAAGGTAGATAAGTTAGCAAAGATGTTAATAGCGTCCATATGATCAAACAAAAAAGGGTCCTTAGTAAACGACGGAAATAAAAACATGACAACACTATGTGACAATGTAGGGTCAATTGATTGAAAAGGTCTAGTGAATTGGAGTCTACAAAAAAGCCGCAAAGTGTAATGAGGTTTGGCTGTTTGGGTTCAGGACTCAGATTTGCTTCACAAGACATTCCAAGTTTATAAAAGCATAGTTTAGTAAGCAAAATAACAAGGACAGTATTATAGGCAAAATTACAAGGTGAGAAAAAAAAGGAAATACGAAACTAAGAAAAACTAATATAAGAAAATTATTAATGACAAACTGATTAAGTAATTTTAAAGCTTTATCAGATTTGAACAGAAAATGGAAAGCTTTAATATGGTGAAAGCCCTTTATTTCCATCAACAGATAAGTTTAGCAATTTTCTTATATTTATATGAATCGTTGCTTGTGCGGCTGCTATTTTGATTATTATATTTTTCAGATTATCGACTTTGATTTAGTTGGATGTGAGCATTAAAGTTAAGTATCTTAACAATACTTTTATAATTTGCATAAATTGAAGAGGATATTTTCATAGGATGACAAAGAATTATTATTCTCCATTTTATTGTTGTTTGGCTTTTATGGCTGGCTGCATTGTATTTGTAAATTGTAAATGATGATGGAACTTAAGTTTTATCAGTCAACTAAAATAACATCTTGTTATAGCTTGGGAAATGCAAAATAAAATATAAAAACTCCTGTAAACTTCCTGTTGAACTTCTTTATATTATCTCATCCTGTGTCCTAGAATATAAAAATCGTTTATTTTTTTATATATTTTTTATTGCCAAAACTAATAAAAACTAATTTTTAGGTTGCTAAAACAGTCTTTTATATAAAAACACATATAAAATAAATAAATAAATAAATATTCTGTTGAGGTTTAACGCTCAAAAACAGTTAAATAGAAAATCTTTTCTTTTTCTGTTGAATTTTTGCCAAAAAAAAAATTTATATTGAATGTTTTTATTAAAACAAATATGACAACAAGTTATAAAAGCCAACTATTAGCAACTTATGAACAATTCTTGGTCATGGTTTGTGAATAAAAATTTTAACAAAAAGTTCAAAAAAATATATTTAATATGTTTTTAGAGTCAATAGAACGTTGGAAAGTAAAAAAAAATGCTCATTTTAAATCGGGCTAATAAAAGCTGCTACCAACAAAAAACTTAATAACTTATTTTCTGTGTAACCAACCTGTTCCATTTTTATTTTATTTTAAAGATTGATCTTTAAATTTAACTAAAATAAAGAATTGGAACAATGAAACAAGAATTTGCACAGTGCAACGCTTTCACGCTTTAGTGTTCGTAGTTTCCATCCAAAGAAAATATAGGCGCACGTTTGGGCGCACTCCTCCTACCAGATGGACTATAATGAGGCTCGTGAAGAATTTTACAGAGCGTGGCACAATCGCAAGAAGGCCTTATCATCGAGATCCCTCAGTTCCGATGCAGGAAACTATCGCTGCTGTAGCTGCTGCCATACAATCCAATTCTCGAGTTTCGACAAGGAGCTTATCTGCTCAAATGGGTGTCAGCCGACAGTCACTGCAGCCAATTTTGCACCAAGATTTAAACTTATTTTCCTATAAGATTCTTTTAACAAACAAACTGAACCCAAGAGACTTTCCGATTCGCTTGGAATTTTGTGAGAAGATCATTTAAATAGCGTATCAGAGAATGAAAACGTCTTGAACTGCATTTTTATGTCTGATGAGGCACATTTTGATTTTGATTTAAGCGGCAATGTGAACAAGCAAAATGATCGAATATGGAGTAATTCTAACTCACAGATACTCCATCAGGTGCAATTACATCTACTTCGCTTCCATACAATTCATCCTCGAGTTTCGACAAGGAGCTGATTTGCTGAAATGGGTGTCAGCAGACAGTCACTGCAGCCAATTTTGCACCAAAATTTAAAATTATTTCCATAAAAGATTCTTCTCACAAACAAACTGAACCCAAGCGACTTTCCGATTCATTCAAATGACGTCAGAGAATGAAAACGTCTTGAACTGCATTTTTTTTTTATAAAGAGAAGTAGCACTTCAGGGATAGAGAAGTGATGCGACAGGTGGTGAAAGTAGAAGGATAGTTACAAAAATTAACTGTCGTATAATACAGCTCAGTGACCAGTGACTATGCCTTCATCACTGAGCAGCCCCATCGCAGTCAATTTTTATTTGTAGTGAAAAGAAACCAAGTTCTTTGTTGGGAATCGAACCCACAACCTCCAGTCATGTAGGCTAGCACACTACCTACTCGCCTACAGGGGCAATTTTATGTCTGGCGAGGCACATTTTGATTTAAACGGCAATGTTTACAAACAAAATTGTCGAATATGGAGTAATTCTAACCTACAGATACTCCAGCAGATGCAATTATATCCACTTTGCGTCACAGTGTGGTGTACAGTTTATTCAAGGTTCATTGTCGGGCCTTAATTTTTCAAAGAAAACGGTCTTACTGTTACGGTCAATGAAGAACGTTACTTTAAGATGTTGAAAGAAGTTTTCTTTCCAGGACTACGCCGAAAGAAAACGAATCGTTTTTAACTTAGTTTGTTTACATTAAGATGGAGCAACTTGTCACATAGCCACGCCTGTTATGACAGAATTGCGGCAAAAATTCCCCAATTAACTGATTTCAAGAAACTGCACATTACCAGGTCTCCTGGCCTTACTGCACCTAATTTTTTTGTAGGGTTATTTCTAAGAAGAAGTTTACAAAAGAAACCCAACCAATTTGGATGATTTAAAGCAATCCATTCGAACGGTAATTGAGGCAATTCCCGCTGCATTACTCCAGGCAGTAATGAAGAACTTTTTGATAAGATGTCGCACCACCGTTCGTGGAGGAAATTTGAATTCAATTATTTTTAAAACTTCATGAATTAATACATTTTTATTAAAAAATGTATTATTTTTCAAATGAATTACTAAAAAATAAATTACCTAAATTTTACAAAAAGTTATTTGAGCTTTTTAATGTAGCAAACTTGATCAATCGCCCGATATTTAGCCACTTTGTATTGAATAATATAAAAAAAGCGACTTTTTGCAATAAAGAATTCTTTTTTATTTATATATTGGGATTAACTTTTTGGAGGTTCAGAAAGACCCATTTTAAACACTGTTTCTAACACTGTTTCTACAAATGAAATGAGTAAAAGGCCCAAGCATGGACCATAACGTACTGCAAGATTGGTTGAAAACATTACTGCTGCTCGAGGTTGTTCGATTCATCCTGAAGTTGTTTTTAAAGAAAGCACTAACAGCTTTTGCCAATAATTTTCCTAGAACAATTGAGTACTGTCCTAAGTCTATAAAAAATTTCCAATCCATGTCATGTTAAGAGATATGTTAAGATAATGCAGCTGGTTCAGGAGATTAAAATGTTGCTATTTAAAATTATTCAGCACCTTGAAGCTCATCTTTGATTCCTCAAAAAATACAAATGTATAGATGTGCACCAAAAACATACAATTCGGGCATGCATGTTTGTGAACAAATCTGTGCATCGGAAATAATGCTGTGCTTGGCATGAAAATTCGGTTTGATGTTCGTTTGACTAAACACAAGTTTCTTAAGAGGCTTTCAAGTGCCTTGGTTTTCTAAAACGGTGTAAGAGATACTTCATTCCATCCGAATACCATCTATCTTATAGTTGCTCGACCGCGTACTGGAGAGAACCAACAGGCTCATTGGGGACGATAGAGCATCCAGCACTATTGATTCTCTAGAGATTCTCGTTACTACAATGGTAAGGGCTCTAACGAAATTAGCGAACTTGTTCCGATTTTCGTTGAGAGCGCATCCATTTGCTGTCGATTGGTCAGTGAATCGCACTATGCATTACAGGGAAAATTGTTTTTTTAGCAGAACAGTTCGTATGTGGAATAAACTTCCTCCAGAGGTTTTTCCTGTCAGTTTCAATGTACAAAAATTCAAATCGAATATACACAAACACTACTCCCTCTTTCCTCCTCCCCATAACATAATTTTCTAGTTCTAGTAAAATGCATTCCATGAGTAGAAGTCATCCCCTGAGGAAAAAATTGAAAAAAAAAATAGTGAAAATTACACAAAACTTGAGAAACTTCACTGCGAAAATTTAATTCATTAAATTAAAATTAAACTTGTGTCTGCATCTAATGATTAATTGACGTCATGTATCATCATGGTTTTTTATTAAGAATATTTAGGCATTATTATTTTATAACCATACAAATTTTTAATACAAAAAAAAAAAAAAAAATAGTGGTCACACATGCGACCAATTTGACCCAGTCTTTAGATATTTATTAGAAAATTGACTAAAACAATTCTCTCCATTCTAATTTAAATTTTTAGAAAATTCATTAAAAACTCTTTTTTAATTTGATTACAAAATTTAGTTAATACAACAGAAAACCAAATAAAGTAGTTAAGAGGCTTTTATCAATTTTTGGAAAATTGTGCATCTTTTTGCTTTATGCAAACAAGGCTGTAAAGATATGTAGATTATGGACCTTTCCCTCTATGCTTGCTATCCACAACACTACAATTTGATGCTTCAGTTCAACAAAAAGCTGATTTTTTTTATAGGAGAAAATTTTTTATACACTTCTTAAACCCACATTGATTTTCTACTCCAGAACTTTCTACAGACATAGAAAGGCTCCAAGTACTTTATTAATTTCTGCAGTGTTGAAGACATTTTGTGGCATGTAATTGTTTGTGGTTGAAAGTATTAAAACAAAATTATTATATTTTGCAAGTGCATTTATGTTTGCTTAAACAACATTCAGGTTAGTGTTACTATGAAAGTGTTGTTAAGCAAGGCGACGTGACAGTTGACCAACTGACTGTTTTCTGTTGTGGTTATCAGGTGTCAATTATTTTCTTTTTTTGCTATGCAAAGTGAAAAACTCTTCCTAATGACTTGAGTACGCATTGAAGCTTTGAGCCTGTAAATCATCACCTTTGAACTGGTAAAGATACTGCGGAACGTAATTGTTAGCCCCTACCACATATTTAAGCAAATGCTCATACCTAGCGCATCACGAATCTTATAAAAATAAGTCATAGTAATCATTTGATTTTTAGCAGCCCTAATTCTCACTCCAATTTCGTTTAATAATAAAACTAGTTCTCATGACATGTGACAGCAAATGTTACCATTTGTAGAAGTGATAGCTTGTTGTTCGGTTTTTTATGATTTTCTGTTCGTTTAAACTTGATGCGCAAATGGTATGTTTCTAATATTATGTCGTGTGAGAAAATGGAGGCTTTTCTAAATTTTCTAAATTGACATAAATTTTACTTTACTCGGAAGGTAATCTTTTCGAATTTTAAATCAATTGTGGCATAAAGGTGTCACGGAATACTCTTCGCGTTTAGCTAAAGATCTCCATTTTATTATTAGAAAAAAAAGTGTTTTGTATAGAGGTACAGTACTTTGAAATGGAATTAAATAAAGTTCAATTATTTAAATCGACATGAATTTTATTTTACTCGGAAGGTAATATTTTCGAATTGTTTATGACTTGTGGCATATGACTGGCACGGCTGGCTGGGACCTGTCTAATCTGGAGATATGAATGTCTTTTTCCGACATTTGTAGCCATAAATCGAAGCGTATGTTGTCCTCCATTTGGGCTTATCAGCGTAAATTAGCGACTTCAAATATTACCACAGATATAAGTCTGGCGACTTTAAATCACACGATTTTGGGGGCCAAACGTTTGCTTTAATGAACTAATTGTTGCACGTACTGTGTAATATGTTTCGACATGTGATATGTTGTCTTGTTGAAGCTTCAACTCAATTAAATAATTGTTCAATTAATGAACGTAAATGCTTGTAATCGTGGCTCCATAGAGATCACCATTGGCTGTAATGTTCTGAGCAGCATCATTTTAAAGAACCACCAATGATTTCACCCTCCCATATAGCACACCAAACCGTCATTTTTTCTAGATATAACTTTGTATCAATATACCCTTGAGGATACTTTCCCCCCGGGGGCACATTGATAAGTTTTGACGGAATCTCACCGTCATTACATATGTCAATGAGGGTAAAAGGAAGTCGAGTCCCCTTCAAGGTTTGCAGGAGCCAACTGGACAATTCCACTATATTTTCACGGGAATCAGTAAAGCCCCAGAGTTCAGCTATTTGTCTTGTTAGCATTTTAGCTATTCTCTGACTGATTATTGAGGTTGGCCCTTCGGAAGTATCGTGGTGCTTGTGGTTTCGAGGCCCTCGTTTGAGTTTGTGGGTCGGGTCATTCACAATAAATGGCCCAGGGCCCGTGAGCATGATTGCGCTTGTGTTCTTAAATTTTATTAAGCTTCATGCGTTCTCCAGTAGGAAGTAAAGGCTGGGGCCTGCTCCGGGCTTTTAAAGTTGCAAGTAGGAGTGGCTGGAGGATATACGTATCTGAAGGCCTTCTTATAAGGTGAGGATGACCCTACATTTTACCAACAGTGGTATAATCCACCGTCTGGTTATGGCTTACACAGCTAGGTACTGATGTTAATCTTATCAAGGGTACACTTGATGATAATCATCACTTCAAATAATAAAAACAAAAATCACTTCAACAATTATGGTTATTGACGTATGCATTCCAACAAGAGTAAGCTTCATCGCTAAAGAAAATGATGAAATCAAGATCAGGTATTTTGAACAGAACTTGGATTCTAAAAAAAAACACGTCAGTCTGTTCATGTTGAAGCGACACAACAAACTAAACATAAATCACTGGACAGTTCACAATGTGGCCTAAAGTTAAAAAGTGCTGCTAGCTTCTAAACCTCTATAAAAACAGGTGATATAAAAACAAATAATGGCTGCATTAAATTAACTCGTCAACTCTTTCAATAAATTTTAAAATAACGACGAATACAGCAAATGGGGCGAAATATAAAAACAGCAGCAATTTATGTCCTTAAATTATGCATCGCAACTGTTTAATTGTATCAAACAACAGGCCAAATGGTAAAATGCAAAAAAAACAAGCATTAAACTTTTTTTGCTTTTCTCTCTTCCATCAAACACATTTAATGCCCAGCTGTAATTTAAATATAAAACTCTTTAAAAGAAAAGTACAAATTTGCAAATAACAATTCGTAGGTGTGAAGATAACAAATATCCGTTTTTTATTTCTTTTAATTTGGTATTTCCATTTGCCATATCGGTGGAAAGCAATAAAACTAATGAGGCTTTACCGGCCAATAAATTGCAGCAGTGTCATCCAGCAATAAATTTTAATTGAAATACATATAGAAAATATAAAGTAGTTAATTTTAACTAGTTAAAAAGTAGCAAAACGTAAAAAAACAAAATAATGTTTTATCTTGTTCATATCGTAATGAAATTGCATTGATGAAAAATTCGTCCTAATATTATGATGACTAAAAAAAGTTTTTAGAAAAGAAAGTAAAAGTTTCTTTGCATAAACTTCAAATACCAAAACGAACGCAAACGAATAAATAACTTGCAGCTGAAAGGGATTAGCCTTTAAGGATCTTAACATATTGAATCTTTTAAGGGAAGTGAACAAGAAGTTTAAGGGAAGACAAAAAAGTTTTAGTAAATAGCAATAAATTAAGGAGAAAAATCTAAAATATAGAAATTCTTGTTTCTCTTCATTTACTTTTGATGTTTTTTTTCTTAAACATTCTAAAAGCAAATTTAATTTTTTTTGTTTTCACTTTTTTTAAAGTTCATACTTTAAAAAATGGAAATACGTTCGTCACTATTTAAAATATATTGTACCTTTTCTTGCCGTTACTTTAGTAAAAGTACTTTTATATTATTATATTATTTATTGAAAATACTATTTAAAAAACAGTTCTAAAAATGTGCTTCTTCGAAAGATACTATTAGAAAAGCAAACATTAACATTGAAATATTTTTGACAACGTTATTATAAAAATTCATTTAAATATATTTCACATTCTTAAAATGTTGCCTTTCAAGCTATGCAAGTCACTTTTTTTTTAAAAAGGTTGCTGTAAGTTACTATTTTAAAAAATATCTTAAATTTTTGCGAACGAACTTTTCAAGTTATGTATTAAAAGAAAATGTTTAAGGTACTTTTTGGTACTTTTTTTTTTTTTTGTTCTAAGTACTTTTTTATGCAAACATATATTATAGTTTTAAAGATACATAATGAGAATTAAGTTTTTGAGAAAAAAATTTTCAAAGATTTTATTCGAGTTGCAGGTTCGCGAGGTACAATTTGAATTAAAATTGCTGAAAAGTACTTTTTTATAAATTTATTTTTTTAACTTGCCAAAAAAACCTGCGTGAAAGGTTTTATAAAAATACATTTTTTTAATAACTTTTTAAAGCCACTTTTTGTTTTTGTTAAAAAAAAACTAGTTATAGTTTTTTGCCTTTTTTAATATTTTTTAGTAGTTAATTATAAAACACTAGGTCAATTTAATAAAAAATTTTTAAAAAACTTTTATTTTTTATTATTTTTTTGATATTTCGCCACACCGTTGGTTGGCATCATTAGGAGAACAAAAAAAAATTAAAAAAAAAAGTTTTTTAAAAATTTTATATTAAATTGACCTAGTGCTTTATAATTTATAATTAACTACTAAAAAAAATGTTTTAAAAAGTTTTCCTCTGTAGTTGGAAAGTTTCTTTATAATAAATGGTAAAAAATTTAAATTTAAAATTTTATTCCACAAAGAGATCCTTTAAAAGATATTTGGCCGAAATTTGGAATATGGATTTTTAAAAGTTAAATTATAACAAGGTACATTTTTGAAACTACGTTTGCCAAAACTAAATTTTTTGAAAATATTTTTTTTTAATGGTACTTTAAAATTACGACCTCGTTATTTTCATGATATTTGTATTAAACAAATGCCTGTGCTTCTCATTTTACTGAAATTTAAGACACATTTTTTAACTATACTTCGAAACAGAGATTATTACAAGGTGCCTTTTTTAAAGGTAATTATAGCAAAAATTTTGAATTCAACATTTTTAAGACATTATCTTCTTAAAAGGTACGTTTTATACATAGATTTTTTTTAAAGATACAGGGTCGCAAATATAATTTTAAAAATGTCCTTTTTTAAATGCTTGTGTATTTTTTTATATATTTTTCTTGCTACATTTTTATTTTCGTCCCTTTCTACCTCTTTTTTTTTATACACTGTGAAAGTGTGAAAAAATTTATTGCAAATTACATTCACATCAAACGAACAAAATCAATTTGCATAAATTTATTTCTGTGCTATAAAAAAAAATGATAAAATTTTTCACTTAATCAAAACAAACAATTTAAAAGTTGCACAAAACTCATGAATAAAATATTATTTTTTTTTTATATAAAACTCAAATTATAATTTCTTTCATTATTAAAAAAGCTAAAAGAATTATTTATTGTATTACATCACGAAATCACAAATATTATTAAAAGTTGTTGAAACAAATTATAAACTTTTCACTCAAATTTCAATTAGTAAATTCATATCTTATTTCCCTACATCTCATCCTTCAATAAGGTTTTACATTTTACCAACAAAAAACAACAGCACACTAAAATAAAAAACATAATTACCATATTCGAATATTTATCCATACTTCGCTATGTGCTTTTAATATTTGGTTTATTTGTGTATAAATTTATTTTCTGCCTTAGTTATATTATTGCTGAAATCTTTCAAGGATTTATTAAGTAAATATTGGTTGGACTTTACCTTTTACTTTTTTGTAACTCCCTGAGCTGAGGTTAAGAATCTGCTTGCGTCTGTATTATTAATGGTGTTCTTAATAAAATTAGAATGAGAGAAGAACTCGAAACTGTTGGACCGGCAAAATAAATATCTAGATTTACTGCTTGTACTCATTCTTATTTTTGAATTTTTAAAATATTCTTAAAATATCCTTAAAATATTTCAAGGTCCTCTCAAAATGCCATTAACCATTCAAATACAGTATATATGGTTTAACGAAACTGCGGTTAAAGAGATCGAAAAAAGAGAAAAGAATCGAAGACAATAAAATAGAAACAAAAAATGGAACAACAAGAAAGGAAAATGGAGAAATGAGAAAAAGAAACATTAGGTGAAAGAAACAAATACAATGCAAAAAGAGAGAAGATATGAGAAGAAAAGTATCGAGTGGGTAAATTTGAGGTTAGGAAGTATATGACTAAATGTCAAGAATTCAACCGTCATCATCTGACATTTATTTAGTAAAATGTAGAGAAAATTTTAAGCATAGTGAAAAATAACTATCAAAACGGCGAATATTTCACTGTGTCGCTCTACACTGTGAATAGGCTTCTTCTGAGACCCCTGTGCGTAATTGAATTTCGAGGTACAAAAAGGTGTAGGAAATGAGCCTGGAAGATCAAGTCGTCAACTTTCACCACAACTAGGCTTCATTAGAAACACTTTAATACATAATACATAATTTTCTTCACCCTTGCAAAAGTCCAGAATTAAAGCCAACCGGCCATTGTTTGCATTGAACGCTAGTAACTTGGCTGTTTGAAAAACTTAACGAAAACAACGTATTTTTCAACAAAATCATATTAAGTGATTTTGTAGATTTTCAATTATGCAGTTAAGTCAACTAACAAAATTGTCAAATGTGAGGGTAGAAAATCCATTTGTGGATTGTGTTCGAAAAAAGTGAAAGAAAGCGGCGGTATGGTGGGGTTTGATTTAGGCGGCATCATCGGCTCGTGTTTATTTGAAAACGAGCAAGAAAATACCATCACCGTGAATGCTCTGCGCAATCAAACTATGATAATCCGTTTTGTATAGCTACAATTGGCTATTGTTGACAGCAGTGGCCTTTGGCTTTACTTACACGCAACTACAAGCCATACAATTTAGTTATTGTTTGAGAAATGCCCGATAAGATTTACATCTGTACCTAGCTGTGTAAGCCATAACCAAATGATGGATCATACCACTGTGGATGAAATGTAGGGTCATCCTCGCCCTAGAAGGCCTTCAGATACGTATATCCTCCCGTCACTCCTAGTTGCTACTTCGGAGCAGGCCAACGCCCCTACTTCTTTGCCGAAGAGTTGCAGACTATCCAACTCCTGGTCCAGAACGCATGAAAAATGAGAAACGTCTGAGAAATTTCGCGTTTTCGCAATTTCTCGATTTGGCGATGTCAATTGTTCTTATTATTTAACGCCGCTAGATTATTTTCTCTGCGGCCGTTTAAAATATCGGGTTTTTGTGATCAACCCACATACAGGGTGTGATTTGATTTACATCTGCCACCGACTATATAGTCATAATCAGATGGTAGTCAAACCACTTGGTTGATTGGACACCAACCACGCCCTAGAAGGCCATCGAATACGTATATCCTCCGGTCACTTCTAGTAGCAATTTCGAAAGCCCGAAGTAGGCCGCAGCCTTCACTCCTTGCTGAAGAGTTGGAGACTTTCCAACTCCTGGTCCAGAACGCATGAACACGACAGCATTCATACTCACTGAACCTGAACCATTCATTGTGTTAATTTGAATGATCCGACCCACAAACTCTCACGAGGGTCCGAAACCACAACCACCACGACACTCCCATATAGGGGCCAACCTCAATAACCAGTCAGAGCACATCATTGTCTAAAGAGAACAAATAGTGTACTCTGGGGCAACTGATTCCCGTGGAAATATGTGGATTGCCAGCCAGGATTACTAGCCTTTGAGGGGCCTGGACTCCATTTTACCCCGCAAGACACCACTCTAAATGGACAAGTTGACGTACCCCCCGGGGGCACATTTATGGTCTTTATAGTACGTAGCAGCTATCTAGATCTGTGCAACTGGGGGAAAAAGGGAGCCCAGTCCCCTGAAGACCGGCAGGAAGTCAACTGGAAGCTCTACTTTATTTCCGCGGGGATCAGTGACCCGCAGAGTTCATTATTTGTCTCTTTAGACATTTAATAGTTCTCTGACTGATCATTGAGGTTGGCCCCTATATGGGAGTATCGTGGTGGTTGTGGTTTTGCGGCCCCATAACAGTATAATGGTTATTATGGTGGCCAGGATCATCTCACTGATAATGACACAGATAGTGAATGATCCAGTCCAGTGAGCATGCTAGACATGTGTTCTGGACAGGAGTAGGAAAGTCTTCAACTCTTTAGCAAGGTGTGATGGTTTGCAGCCCTGCCCTGGAATCATAAAAGTTGCAACTAGGTGGTTCTGTTGCTTAGAATTATGTCTTCGGCTTCCTAGGACGCCTGTATGACGTTCCAAATTATACAATAGTTGTTTGTCCACCATCTGATTAAGGCTACATAGCCAGGTGCGGATGTAAAACGAATCACACTATCTATACAAGTTGACGTTCTAAAAATAAAATTATATTCACTAGATTAGCGAAGCTTTGTTCCAAATTCTGCTATGTAAGAGTGGTAAATAATTACTGAATCGGAAGTTCTTGATGTTCTTGGCATTAAAATTTAGTGTGATAATCGATGGACTAGGGTCTAGGTTTCTAAAGAAGCTTTCAAGTGCCTCGGTTTTTTAAAATGATGTAAGAGATACTTCACTCCATCCAATCCTCGTACTATTTATACCACCTATATCCGTCTAAAGATGGAATACAGCACCCATGTATGTGCCGGCGCCCCAAAGTCTATTTTAGAGCTACTCGACTGTATACACGAGAGCGTCAAGAGGCTCATGGAAGACGGCATCGACGGAATGTAGATTGTTTTTTAATGTTTTATCGTTACTACTTATACCCGAAACTCGTACATTTTTGCTTTCGACTCAATTTTCATTGAGAACGCATCCATTTGCTATCGATTTGGCCAGTAAATAGCATTAGGCATTACAGGAAAAATTTGGTTTTTAGCAGAACAGTTCGTATGAGGAATAAACTTCCTCCAGAGGTGTTTCCCGTCACTTTAATGTGGGAAAATTCAAATCGAATGTCCACAAACACTACTCCCTTTTTCATCCTCCCCATAACCTAATTTCCCAGTTTTGGTACAATGCATTGCAGGATTAGGAGTCATCCGAACGAAAAAAAAAATAGTAAAAATTACACAAAACATGAGAAACTTCACTTCGAAAATTTAATCAATTACCAAAAAAGCGAAGTAAACTTGTGTCTGCATCTAATGATTAAACCACGTAATGTGTCATCATGGTGTGCTTTATTGAGAATATTTAAGCAAATTGTAGCATAAGTTTGTTGAAATGTGATACATTTTTATAATTTTATAACCATAAAAATTTTGAATACTTAGTGAAAAAATAGTGGTCACACATGCGACCAATTTGACCCCTCCTTTAGACATTTAAGATGTCAGGTTTCCCACACAAAATAATAGATTTCTCTAGAGTAGATCACATTACAGTAGATTGACATATTTGGGAATGATTTTAAGAAGAATACAGAAAGCAAAACGTAAAAATATAATGAAGGCAACGTAAAGCGATGGAGATAAGTGCAATCTAGAGAAAATAAATGTCAACTGGAGTATGGTAGAAAAGGATAATGCATTTTAAAGTCACTGGTATATGAAACATAAAGTGCAATAGAGAAGAATAGAAAGGAGAAGTCAAGAATAGCGTCTGCTAAGAAGAAGCAAAGTAGGTAAGTAAAAAAAAGTGTAGAAAAGTAAAGTGAAGTTGTGAAGTTAAATAGGATTTAGCATTTGCTCAAGTAGCTAATGTAAAATTACTAAGCTTAAAAAAAGTTCAGCAGAGTAGGAAGAGTTTTTGTATAAAAAAGCGGTTTACAAGTGTAGAGTAGAAACTTTCGAAATTGCTTACTGGTTAAAGGATCCACAAATAAAAATTCAATAAAAAAACAACAATTTTAAATAATGTTAAGGAATGTAATTACTAGAACTTTAATTATTTTTTTCCATAAAATTTGCTACTCACTTTATTTTTAGCACATACCAAAAGAAAACCTTTATTGCGAATATTATTAAAAGTTCTAAAATGAAAGGAACTTCTTTCGCTTATCATGACAACAAAAACAAAAATGAACTGAAATAAAAGAACAATTTTTCGAAGAACTTTTTTTTAAATTTAAGCTTCATCTTTTACTTAAACAAGACCAGCAAATAATAAGGAAATATTCGTTAAATGTTATGAGAATATACATATGTATACAGTAGTGGACATTAAATCAGCACATATCATGTGGGTTGCATTCCAATCCGTTTATTTTGTTTAAAGTGTGAAACTTGAGTAAACATTTTACCCATAACTGTTGTGTATGGCGTAATCGCTATTTAATGTTATATTTTTTTATTCCCTTTTGTCCTTTTAGGTTAATTTTTTGTAACAAGTGTTTTATCTAAGCTGGACAGTTATTTAGCACATTTTTCTAAATTCGATATTATTTTGTTTGACATAAATATCTATGACTAAGAATATTTCTTTGTTTTAAAAATTAAATCGGTAAACTTTCCAATTTTTTTAAACAAACTTAAGACGAAAAATAGATATGGGTAAAGGTACATGGTGCACAGAGGACAGCATAAGATCAAATGAAATCGGGAGGATGCAGCGTTTGTGATAGTGCTTCAATATTAAAATGCTCCAGAAAGATGGTGTACAATACACTAAGTTATATTCTAACCAAAAAAGTTCTTCAATGTACAAGGCGTAGAAAGACTTCACGTAAAGAGGATTCCCTTATTTATAGAGTTTCAGTTGGGCACCCCTTATTGAATGAAATTTAAAGGGAAGTTACAACAAAATTTTAGTATTGACGTCTTCTTACGAACAATTAGAAGACGACTAAATGAAAAAACAAAAATAAAAAAAACTGTGTGGATGTATTGTACAACAGCATAACGTTTCGAATTTGAACTTCCGAACTGCATTCCTCCGTGTACACATGGACAAGTCTCTATTTTTTTGGAGTGTTGAATTCAGATTTTATCGATTTGGATCTGATGGAAAAAGTTATGTATGGTATCCTTCAAACATGCAACATAACCCCAGATACACATCAAAGACTGTAAAGCATGGTGGTGGAAACGTAATGGTTTGAGTTGCGTTTTCTTGGCACGGTGTCGGTCCTATAATTAAAATTGTTGGGCAAATGTACCAAGATGTTTACAAAAATATAATTGCGAGTGCAATGAGGAAAACATATGACGAGGAAAACATGCCACTTTAGATGGAGTTTCATGCACGACAACGATCAAAAATACTCTCCACGTGTAGTGAAGAGTTGCTTAGAACAAAGTAGGTTTTTTCCTTTAAAATGGCGAGCTCAATCGCCGGATCTCAATACGATTGAGAACCGATATATAGCAACACATAGCCGCTGCTAAACCCAAAAATTTTAACGAATTATGGTTCGAAATACATAAGGCTTGGAATGCTATACCAAAGCAACGCTGCATGGGTCTAGTGGACAGTATGCCCACAGATGATGTGCGACTCGGTTAAAAAATAAGAGCCCTTATTAATCATTTCTTAAAATTAATATTGTAGTGCATTGCAGTAGTCACACCGGATGTATAATGTGTGCAAGCCGACACAACTCGTGTAGAGTGTTTACAGCAATTCTGTTGTAAATATGCTGAGCACATCATAAGGTGTCATATTTGACAATACAATGTGTTTGGCATGTGCCATTGACAATTTGCTTATTGTTGACACAAGCTATTTTTATTTTTGTAATTAATATAGTAAAAATAAGAATTGAGTGACTTTGGAAAGCACTCAATTCTAGATTGTAAAATAAGTATTCATAAGTATTATATAAGCAGCATGAAAATGATAATAAATCAGATAACACAATTCAGCAATACCTGCCCAGATTTTATTTGAGAGTTTCAAACATTTTAGCAGTTCTTTTGAATGCCTGGTTATAAGCTGAAACCCTGTACAGCTGTATAAATATAGAAAGGGCGTTAGGGAATAAAAATCATAAAACTTGTATAAACATTACATGGCATTCCTGCCCAACACGTTGTTAATTTGAGCAAAATTATTGGCCAGTTCATTCGTTAGGGGTCATTCTAAAAAAATTATATAAATAAAGTTTAGTAAAACAATAACGTATACTTTTGATAAGAAATAACAATTATTAAAATCATTAGTATGTAAAAAAATATTTACAATTTTAGAAGTGTAAGAAGTTATGTGCTAAAATCATGGCCACCACTATATACATACTTATATATATATATTCATATGCCATCTTTCATATTTGTATTTGCATTTAGATGAAAACTATTTCATTTGAAAACCACATAAAAGAAATAAAAATAAAAACTGTGGTAAAGAAAAAACGAGAGGATATTTAATATTTTGCAAATATTCATCATCTCATGTTGTGAGACACTCTACTGTGTATGTGTATAAAATCATTTTCTTCCTGTCATATAGATGTCATTTTTAAAACGACTTTTTTTCAGCAATTTATTTATTTTTCAGTATTTAATATTTTCCGTTGAGATGTTAAAAACTTTTGCCAATTTTTATTAGTACGATTGCCACAACATATGACCTTTTGAGATGTGTGGTCTTCTTAGATATTTCATTCCTTTGTACGAATTATTTGCAAATATTTTTCTTTTTGAATTCATTATTCTCAGTAGAAAACTATATATATATACATATTATCTTTAATCCAATTTCTTTATAATGAATTAGTTTTCAAACTTAAAGTTCATAAAATTGCTTGCTGGTTTATTTTATTTATTTTTATATGCTTCCCCTTTTCTGTATAATTTTTTTAAAGTTTTTTTGCTGCCATCTTTCTGCCATACGAGAACTTAAACTGATATCAAAGCATAGATTTCTAACAACAAAAAGTTTATAAATAAATATTTTAATAACATACTTTGATATACTTATGCAAATAAAAACTAAAGCATACTTTAGGGAGTATAAAAATAATAAAATATAATAAAACAATTAGCACAATATTTCTTATTAACGTTATTTATTATATAAATGATATAATTTTCATTTTATATATATAAATTGTATAAATTAAGTTTACTGCAAATGCAATAAAAATTACATAATTTAAAAACACACACTTAAGCCTAACCGAAATTATCTTATATAATTTTAAAAATATTTTCTAAAAATTATAGGGTAAGCAAATTTGAGGTTAGGAAATAAATTGTTTCTCAAGTGATTAAGTTTCAAGAATTAGGTATCAAGCTTTGACACTTATTTATTAAAAAGCTTGGAAATTCTAAGCATGTAACTTTACACTCTTTAACAAAGAATTTAACTTGTGAAAATTTACTACCAAAATGCTGTATATTTCTCCGTATTTCTTCATGAAATTCAAGCAGTTTTTCCTTATATTCAGGCTTCTTCTAATACCGCTATTGCTGACAGTAGGTCACTAGAGGCATTTTGTGCAACATTTTGCCTTAAAATTTATATTTTCACGATATGTGCTTAGATTTTCCGACAGGGCTAAAATTACTTTTATTTGGGTACGGTTTTCCCACGATTCTCGTCAAATTTGGTTATATATATAAAAGTTATATTTTCACGTTTATAAAGTTCAACTCATTTAAGAATTACGTCCGATATATGCGTTTGATTTAATAGTGTATGATTTTACGTCATCCCGCTTCAAATTTGGTTTGTAAACATAAAATAGAATAGAGAAAACAAAAAGAACACTGAAGATGGCACATAGCCGAAACCGTTATGTTTACAAACCAAATTTGATGTGGGATGACGTAAAGTCATACCCTATTAATTACACCCGACCTACCATGGTTTGCGTTAAATATTTTTTAATTGTCTGTCTGAAAAACTGAACGATAATAGTGCAACGTATGATTAGATTTACATCCTCGCCTGGCCATGAAGCTCTAAGCAGATGGTGGATCAAACCACTGCATAATTTGTAACGTCATGCTCGTCCTAGGAAGCCGAAGCTATAATTCTATGCAACAGAACTTTCTAGTTGCAACTTCGATGATTCCAGAGCAGGGCTGCAAATCATCACTCCTTGTTTAAGAGTTGGAGACTTTCCAACTCCTGTCCAGAGCACATGTCTAGCATGCTCACTGGATCTGGGAACATTTCACCAGGTAGGTGTTATTAAAGGTGAAATGAACCCGGCCACCATAGAAACATAGACTGATATGCGAAACCACAACCACCACGTTACTCCCATATAGGGGCCAACCTCAATAATCAGTCAGAGAACAGTTAAATGTCTAAAGTGACATAAAACGAATTCTGCGGCTTACTGATTCCCGTGGAAATAAAGTGGAGTTTCCAGTTGTACCCTTGCTGACTTCAGGGGACTGGGCTCCCTTTTTCCCCCAGTTGCACAGGTCTACATAGTAGCTCTCCATTAAGACCATATATGTGCCCCCGGGGGGTCGATAATAGTGCATTTTGAACAAAGTTATTTCTAGTAATGAGGCTCAATAAAGCGGTTATATAAGTAAACAAAGTGGTCGCATATGTGGTTCACAATCGCCACAAAAATTCAAAGAAAGTATCTTTACGGTACAGTTTGTGGTCTGGCGGCATCATTGGCTTGTATTTTTTCGAAAATGAGCAAGAAAATGCCATCACCCTAAATTTTCTGCGCTGCCAAACAATGAAAACTAATTTTTGTTTGCCACGATTGGCTAATACTGACTTCAGTGACGGTGCCACAAGCTATATAGCCACCCAACTAATCCATGTATTGCATGAGCAATTAGGCAGTTAGCTGTCGATTTGGCGATGCCAACTGGCTGCCTCATCCTTGTGATTCAACACCATCGGGATTATTTCCGCTGCGGCCTTTTGCTCTGAAGGTGAAATTCGGCGCTGCATTGATGAGATAAGCGTAGCTTTGTTGTAAAATTTAGTAAAAAAAGCGAACTTCAGCCGACGTGGACATTTGCCAGACTTTGTATTCGATGAATTAATTTCCATATTTCTACTTGATGTAATGTTTGTTCTAAACCAATTTACTTCCTAATGGAAAATTTTAAAAATTTCTTTTTAATTATATTCTCAAAATAACTTTTAAAACGTGTAACCCTAATTCGAAATTAACTTTAAATACTAATTGCAGCGTATATCAAAAACAGAAAATAAATTAATAAAAGTTTTGTGTAGAAAACTTTATTTTATCGTAATCTAAAAATAGCATGTCAAATAAAAGAAAATTGTATCCGTTAGTTCAAAAACATTAAAGAATATTAAAAATGGTGTTTAACAAATTTTTGTTATCTCGCAAACTAATTCAACAAAGCAAAATATTTGTTTTGTTATCATGTATTTTTGGTCGTTCAAGTAAAATTATAACAAAACAATTAAGCACTTAACAACAGATTAGACACACAATGCTGCCAGCAAGTGCCGACAGTACAAACAAATATTAAATATTGTTTACCTAATTTAACATGTGTTAAGTATGATCAATTGTTATTCAATTATTTATTATAAAATGAGTGTCAAAACCAAGTAAACAAATATACTATAAAAATAAGATAAATAATATTTAAGTAATTGAGACGTTATTTGTCACAACTTTCAAAGTTTATATCTTCTACGTTTTACTATTACGTTTTTGTAATGAAAGTTTAGATTAAAACATTTAGTACTTTGAGTATAGTAACATAAATTTTAAAAGTCAAATTCAAATGGTACTTTACTTCTTTAAAAATCAATTTTAAATGGTACTTTACTTAAAGAAAAAGTACCTCAAAATTTAGTGCTTTTAGTGAAGTAACATAAATTTTAAAAGTCAATTTCAAATGGTACTTTACTTCTTTAAAAGTCAGTTTTAAATGTTACTTTACTTAAAGAAAAAGTACCTCAAAATTTAGTACTTTTTGTGAAGTAACATAAATTTTAAAAGTCAATTTCAAATGGTTCTTTAATTCTTTAAAAATCAATTTCAAATGGTACTTTACTTAAAGAAAAAGTACCTCAAAATTTAGTACTTTTTGGTGAAGTAACATAAATTATATAATTCAACTTTTTAAAGCTTGTTTCTATTTTAAAAAGTGTTAGGGAAATAATTAACACTCTTTGATATCTTGAGGCAGGCAGTTAAGAAGTGGTACTTTTTAAAAAGACAGTCGTTTTTAATATTTAAATATTTTTCCGAGCCTACCTTTTAAAAATAATATTTTGTTATAAAGCAACTTTCACAGCCTTTTTAAAAATAATGCCAAATTACTTTTGGAAATAGTACAACTTAAATTTAAGCAAATTACCTCAATTTCGAAAATTAAACTTACAAATAAAATAATTTTTGTTTATTTTAATTTTAAAACTTAAAAAAAAAACATTTATGTTATAGATTATACCTTTTAATAGCACTTTACCAAAAAGCTGACATGTGAAAACAGATCTTGAAAAAACCAGCTTTTGAAGACAATAACTTCAAAAATGAACGTTTTATGAAAGTACCATTGGAAAAGAGTAAAATTTAGGAAAAAATATTAGGAAAATTAATGTTAATGGACTTATATTTGTAAATGCAACTTTTTAAATGGAAGTACCTTTTTTGAAAAGTATTTTTCTAAAAAGTACTTTTTTAAAGTACTTTTCTAAAAAGTACTTTTTTAAAAAGTTTGTTTTTTGTAAACTAGTTTTTTATAATGTGCCTTTTTTAAACAACTTAATTTGAGACTTTTTTCATATACAATTTTTAAGGTAATTTTATACGTTAGTTGTAAGTTTCAAATAAATATAATCATAAATTATGATATTGTCTAAAAAGCATTTCATAATAAATAAATAAAATCCCCCACAAAATCTCGCTACCCAAATTGGCTTATCATTTTGTTTTAACGTTATCTTCTGTATTTCAAAAATTTTATTGTCAAGATTCAAGATTAATAGCAATGAAAATGCTACGATTATAACAAGTTTTTACTGTTAAAGCCAAACAAAAACTTACCCACTTGAGCTCTGAATAACAATAACAAGCGAAAGTATGAAAAATGTGAAGGGAACATTTGTGTAAACAAAATGTGAAAAAGTTAATAAAAATGTCGCATGTAAAATGCAGAAGAAGCATTAACACAAACTTGTTGTACAATAACTATCAGTTTTTGACTCGTACAGCACGTAATATCGAGTTTTTGGGTATGTGTGTATGCATGGCATATGTACAGTAGTTAATTTAAGTATTCACATCATTTACAAAAATAAAAATCTCATGTTACACACTTGCAACTAAGTCAACAATTGTTATTACAGTTTAATGTTGTTTCTTGTTTCAGTTTAATATGTTAAAGACAAAAAAAAAAATCCCAACAGTAAACAACAAAAAAGTACTCAGCATAAATGTATCTTTTTTTTAAGTACCTGTTGTATGTCCGGTTATTGGGTGAATCCAATTAATAGTTACAAGCAAATTTTTAGAATGTTTTTATTTGTACCACCAGTAAATGATATAATGTTGCGATTGCGATTATTATCAAACCGTGTTTTCAGATAGTACTGGAGAGTTAGTATTAAGTTTGTTAGTCGCCTCCAGGGGCACACTGATGTGTTTGGACGGAATCTCACCGTCATTACATGTGTCATCTGGGGGTAAAAAGGGACCCCAGTCCCCTAAAAAGCTAGCAGGAGCCAACTTGACAATTCCACTTTATTTGAGCAAAGTTCAACTTTTTGGTTTTTTAGCGTTTTAGCTGTTCTCTGACTGATTATTGAGGTTGGCCCTTCGGCAGTATCATGGTGGCTGTGGTTTCGAGGCCCTCGTTTGAGTTGTGTGGGTCAAGGAACACAATGAATGGTCCAGGTCCATGTGTTTCGAGGCCTTCGTTTCAGTTGTGTCCAGGTCCATTGAGCAAGATTGCGGTTGTGTTCATTAACATATTTGATTAAGATTTATGCGTTCTGGACCAGAAGTTGAATAGTCTCCAATCCTTCAACAAGGAGTGGGGGCGTTGGCCTAGGAGCGACTAAAGGATAAATATATCCGAAGATTTCCTAGGGCGAGGATGACGCTCTATTTCATCCACAGTGGTATGATCTACCGCAGGTTATGTACTGTTAGGTACTGACATAAATCTTATCACGCTTTAGTTCTGTTGGTATAAATGGTGTAAGGTATTGATAGGTTCGAGTAAAGTACGTACCGAGACTGGCAATGTTACGTTCGATGTGGCTACACTGTGGTTGTAGGTGCGCCTGATGAACATGTGATTTGCCTTTAGTGCGGGTTTGACATCGCTCGAGTCATTTGGTCGTCAGTAGTGATTTTTGTTTGTGAAACAGTTTTCTAAAAAATGATTGAAATCAATTGCGAACAACAGTGTTCTACTAGTTTTTGCTTCGGGCTTAATCATAGTGCAGTGGAAGCTCTTGCTTAACTTCAACGGGTCTACGGAGACAGTGTTTTGTTAAAGGACTATGTTTTTTTTTTGGTAGTTTAAGGCATTTTTAGCCGGAAGAGATTTAATTAAAGATGAACAACGAAGCAGAAGGCCTTCATCTTCAAGAACCCATAAAAATGTCGACAGAATTCAGGATCTATGTTCAGATCATTGGCTGACAGTCAAAGTGATTGAGGAAGAGTTAAATTTGACTCATACTGTTCATTAGATTTTGACCAAAGACTTGAGGATGAGAAAACTCTGCGTAGAAATACCTTTCGCAACACCAAAAGAACATCAGAAAGGAAAAGTGCCTTGATTTTTTCCATTCGATTGAAAATAACCCCCATTTTCTGGAACGTGTCGTTATGGCTCACGAGTCTTGGGTGTTTGAATACGACCCAGAAACCAAACGCCAGAGTATCAAGTAACACACTTCAACCTCTCCAAAGCCCAATAAAGCAGGGATGGCAACGACAAAGATCAAATGCATACTGATTTTTTTTTCTCAATATCCACGGAATGGTTCACACATAGTATGCACCTCAAGGCCAAACAGTCAAAACACAAAAAAAATTATTTAACAGGTAAAAACATTCCTGTGACTCCCAAGCCTCGATATTCGCCCGACCTAAGGCCGTGTGATTTTTTCCTCTTCTCGAAATTGAAAAATCATCTCAAGGAAATTCATTTTGGGGCAATCGAAAACATTCAAATGGCTGTAACAGACCAGCTGAAGGCTATTCCTATATCGGAGTTCTAGCATTGCTGCCAGGAGTGAAAGAACTATTTCCAGCGGTGGATGACAATATAAAATAGTAATTTTGTTTGAATAAAAAGAATTTAAATAATCAGTGTCATTACTTAAGGATTTGCAGGATATTCTGCATAAGTATTTTAGGACTGCCACTACATCTCTAATTTAGCCGTGAGATTATTGAGCATCTAACGTAACTTAATTACAAAATTATATCAAATATTTGAAAATTTATAAAAAGCACTAAGTGACTACTGTCATGCGACCTTGAGGTTTTACAAAACGTCTTTCTTAGCTGTATGTTGGACACTACTGGCTGCGCAGATAATAGCGGTGATAATAACATGAATGTATTTTTTTTCTCACTAAACTTGGTCCCCCGTAGAGAAACACATGATAAACATTTTTTTTTATTTCATAAAAGAGGGTAAAGATTATAATGATGTAGAAACATATCACTGCCATTGTAACATGATTTGTACATGATTTACGAAAAGAACAAAGATAATTTTCATAAAGTAATCCAAAAGTGTAAATGAACTTTAAATGACTTTCTTGGAGAAATAAAAGATGTGCTGTTTGTGTTCGAGGGTAAGAATTTTAAAAGCGTTATGAAAACTAAGACGTAATTAAGATTTAACGTAATTACGTTGAACACGAATCATAAATTTTTAATAATAAGCAGCCATTTGAGTATAAAAAGAAGAGTAAAAACAGTTTCATTTACAAATATCTTTGGGAAGCCATTCTAATATAAAATATCATTATTTTAATATATAATATATCTAGCAGCAGTTTTTAAGTTATCAAACCCATTAGCTCTATAAAATCCTTTTTTTTGTACAACAAAGGACTCTGATAGCCACAAGGATTGTAAATTTTTTTATATTTTTTTACTCTATATTGATATATTTGTCTAATTAGTATAAATAAAACATGTTTGCACATGCAGCACATGAATTGTTTTGTTGTTATACTGGCAAATTTTTTTTCCACAAAATGTGTTGTTGGCTATACGATACAAACTCCCGTATTTGGAAAAATATTTGCAAAATATTGAACGTAATTTTGTGCAATATTATTATATGTGTAATACCAGATGATTTGCTCTTATGAATATCCTTTTGTTTTTCTACCAGTTTATCAAATCAAAAAAAAAATTTGTTTGCAATCATTTCACATTTTCGACGAGTTTGTGAACTCCAGAATTTGTCTTTTCCAGTCTTTTGAGAAAATTTGATTAATTTTGGTTATATTTCTTTTTTGGATTTTTCATGTCCTTAAGAATTTGGTTTAGTTTCAATTAATTTGTTGATTTTTTGCAAGTTCTAATTTTTTCTAAAACTTCTTGTTTTTGTAGGATTTGGTTTTCAATTACAATATTTTCAAATTTTTGACAAAACCTCAACACATATTTTGTTTTTATAAAGTATTAATATTTCGGACTTTTTTAATAAATTTCTTTTAAGAAAAAGAAACTTCAAATTTATGTTGCACAGTGCTACATGGAAAATATTCCTGTGTTCTCATGCAGCAATTTTATTTTGTTAGAATATATAAAGCACGACGACACAGAGCTTTTCTCGGTCACTTCATTGCTCAGCTAATGTAGAGCAATAATGGTATTTTTTAAGAAATATTTAGAAAATATCTAGGTTTTTTGTTCGATAACCGATTTTTAAATTTGCTCTCCAACTGCTACTATACTCCAAAACGTGCTCCGATTTATATAAAAAAACAAAGAATGCGGAGGCCCTTTTAGAAAACTTACAAACAAGTTCCTAAAATTTATCCTAAATCTTTCATTTTTAACAGACTTTTCTGTGTGCCTTGGGAAGCTACGTTACTATTGTTTTTACAAAAATAAAAAAGAGCTCAATCTTTGAATAACGAAATACGTATAGCGTTCGGAAAATATATATTTTTTCGATAAAGTCTGTTCTTGCTTAATAAAACGGTAACTTAGCCATTTTCTAATCGATTTCTAAATTCAAACTCCCTCTTTCCTCCTTCCCATAACCTAATTTCCAAGTTCTGGCACAATGCATTGCATATGTAACGGTCGTCCCCTGAGTGCTGGTCCGAAAAAAAATACCTTTCCCACACAAAAACAAAAAAGTACCGTTATTTCACTACGTTTGCACATAAAAGAAGTGATCTAGAAAAACTTAAAGTATCGTCGTGCCCTATGAATTTTAACTGATTTAAAATGCTGAATGAGAACCGCGGTATTTTTCTTTTTTACTTTTGCACCACTGTGTATTCTATAAAAAATTTCATGTTATAACTTTTTTATATAAAATTTTCATGATGATTTTCTATAGAAAATTATCATCAGCCATGATTTTTCTGTAAAACATTTTCATGTTATAATTTTTCTATAAAAAATTATTTTTATTCCTATTTTTCTATAGAAAAATGTCATTAGTGATAATTTTCTATAAGAAATTCATGTCATAATTTTGCTATAGAAAATTGTCATCAGTGATTATTATTTCGATAAAATATCGTCAGTAACAATGTTTTGTGATATCTGAATTTAGTAAAAAACTAGCAGACCCGACAAACTTCGTATCGCCTAGCAGTCGATGCTCTGTTTTTTTTAATACTTATTCGGGACACCGGGGCAGCTAGTAATATTAAAAATTAATAAAGAAATTTGACACGTCAATAATTACATTATGTCAAAAATTAAAAATTGTAAATCACTTTAACTACTTTTAATACTCATTAAAAATCACAAAGAAAATTACAATTTCCGATATCTTATTATAATACCCACTTATTATGTTTTATTTAATTTTTACTTATTCTAAATTAAGGTCCATTTTGATTGTAGTACTTTATGGTACACGATATTTTTTATATTACTATGATTACCTGGCGCGTAAACACACAGATCAGATAGTTTTCCAATGCGGGAACAGGCAACATACAATTGACAATGCGAGATACATGGGTTTTCTAGATGAATAACACAAATACTTAATGACTGTCCTGGGATTTATTTATAGTCATTGCGAAAGCAAGCCGTACTGAAAACTGTAGTCTTTTAAACTCGAAGGGTATGTCAGTCGGAATCATTGGGATGCGGAGTATCAAAACGTCTTCTTAATACTTTCCTTTCAATATGATTGCTTCTATAATGTTATTCATTAATTGTTTATAGCTAATCGTGTGCCGTTACAAATTTGCGGTTGGTTAATATTTCGCAGTATTAAAACTACAAATCCAACCTCTAATGAAGATTGCGAGGCGGCAATCCTGGCAAATCAAGTGAGTTTAAAATTTCCGGTGGACATTAGTTGCCATATCAACTGATTTATACAGTATAGAGAGAACACTGAAGATGGCAAATAGCTGAAATCGATTTGTTCACAAACCAAATTTGACGAGGGTCGACGTAAAACCGTACCCAAATAAAAAAAAGATTTATATATCCTCATTTTGCCAGGAGTGTCATCTTAAGTTTTAAAATTTAATTCATTTACATCAGTGTTTTTTGGCAGCCATCATATAGCTCTTTCGCTCAACCAATCATGGAATATGTAATTTTCAGCAACATTCGGAAATACTTTATGAATGAATTCATCTTTTGATTGCGTTAACTGACAAAAACTATCAGGAAAGTTGATGCAACCAGTCAGCACACCTATAGGAAATTTGCCATTACCAATATCAATGAGTTGTTCAGAAAATATATCGTCAGATTGATAATTTTATAAAATAGCACGCATATTCTTGCTTAAATGTAATACCTTGACGTGTTTCCACCATTTTGAGGTGTTTAAACATGAATTCAGGTTATTAGCTTGCGTTGAACGTAGAACCACTGGTAATAAATATTTGGTGAAAATCTCCTGATAACTGTGTGATTCGATTTACATCCGCAACTGGCCATGAAGCCTTAATCAGATGGTGGATCTAACCACTGCATAATTTGGAACGTCATGCTTGTCCTAGGAAGCCGAAGTCATAATTCTATGCAACAGAACTTTCTAGTTGCAACTTCGATGATTTCAGAGCAGGGCTGCAAATCATCACTCCTTGCTTAAGAGTTGGACACTTTCCAACTCCTGTCCAGAACACATGTCTAGCATGCTCACTGTACTGGATCATTCACTTAGCGTGTCATTAACAGTGAGATGATCCTGGCCACCATATTAAACAAAAGACCTGATATGGGGCCGCAAAACCACAACCACCACGCTACTCCCATATAGGGTGCAATCTCAATGATCAGCCAGAGAACTATTAAATGTCTAAAGAGACAAATAATGAACTCTGGGGCACACTGATCCCCGTGGAAATAAAGTGGAGTTTCCAGTTGAACCACTGCTACCTTCAGGGGACTGGGCTCCCTTTTTCCCCAGTTGCACTGTGTCTAGATAGTGGAATTCTATAAAGACCATATTTATGTGCCCCCGGAGGGATCGCCTGATAATAAAATTAATGCGCCACCAAATTGGTTTTAGTTGTTCCTTAGATTTTTTAAAATTCTATGTAAAGCTTCAAAAGATTTTTTATCCGCCATTGCGCATTCATCCCACACTATTAGTTAACATTGCTGCAAAACCTTTGCCATAACTGAATCTTGGAAATTTTGCAGGTTGGAGTTTTATTGCCTTGCATATGGCAATTTTAGGGCTGAATAAGCTGTTCGATTTTTTTAAAATTAATTTTTGAACATACAGATCTATAAGTAAACCATAAAAAACACAAAAATGCTTGTCAAGGCTTGCAATGGCATGCATAAAATAGCAAGTTTATGGAAATATTTTTTATTCAATAAATCATTTTGAGAAAAAAAGAAAATAAACAGCAACAAAAACAATATTCTTTCTTTCAGGAACAGATATATATGTTGTCATTGCTGATATTTCAGGATAATCATTTCTTTTGTTTATTGTTAATCTTTTTAATTATTTATAGTGTTTTTTATATTTCGAAAAAGAAATGAAACATATAGTTTCTATTGCTTTTTATTTAATTTTTTTAAGAATAAAATAAAAAGTAACAACAACATATTAAAAAAAAAGTAATAATAAAAACAAGCATAAAATAGAAAAAACATTTTTAGAATTAAATTATTTGCTGCCTGTTAAGCACTTTGATATACATTTTATGCTTTAAAAGTCCTTAACGCCATTTATTAGTCTGTGAGAATTTTTTCCAATTGTAGAGAATACTAAATAAATTGAAAATGTTTTTTGCTTAACAACAATCACAGTTCAGTCAATGATGATGATGATGATTATGATGATGTTGTGACCATTCGCAGTCTTTTGTTTAAAGTATTTGAACTCTTCAATACAATTCTATGGATTTTCATGATTTTTTCCATTAGACTAAACGTTTTGTTTTCTTTCTTTTTTATGTTTTTATACAGGAAAAAATAAACTGAAAAAAATGCTGGTTATAATTGGAATTTCTTTCGTAAGGCAGCTGAGTATGAAATTGGAATGTATATCCGTTCTGAGTTTTTATGTTCATATAGCTGTAATCATATAGCAGGTCAAAAAAATTTAGCATATCAATAAACTTAAACGATGTTTTGGGCAAAATCAAAAATAAAATATTTTGAGATTAAATCGAAACTTTAAAAATTTATAATCTTTTGAAACAAATTGTGATTAATTTACTTTCAAATTAAAACTTATATATGGCACGATTTGGGAATTTCTTTTCGACTCCTTTAACGCAAAGGATCTTTTGCAATTTTTGTTTCAATTTTTATGGTCCTTGTCACACTTTAGTGTAACTATTTTTTGAAAGTCGTGGTCCAAAAGTAAGCCTATAAATGAAAACAATAAATCGTTTATACCACAACTTTTAATTTTTAAATTTTTATTTTGCTAACATGTTCATTTAGCGAACATAATATCAGATCTCTTGTGTAAACCGTACTGCGATAGCCATGATAGCCTTTTGACTTTTTGGAGAGTGTTTTTAGTGTTAAACTTTATTTTATTATTTAATGTTATAGCGGATATAAAATCAGATATCGTTGTTTGTATTTGATTATCTCCCAAAAACATACTATTCATATGTTGTAAAAATATCAACTAAAAGTATGCAATAATATTTTTCTTATTTAAATGTGGCCTTAACGACTAAGAAGTACAAATAAACATTTTAGTGTATGGAAGACTTTTTAAAAGAACAATAAAAAATTTTTTGTCCTTCATTAAAGTACAAGAATTTTACAGAATAGATATTTCGTTTCCATCAGTAAGATTTGAGCAAGAAGAATATTTTGCAATAAATCAAGTGTAAATGTTTCCCAGGATAATAATCAACAACAATAGTTTATCATAAACTTTAACATTAACACACCAATCGCGAAGACATAAAAAAACAATAATTTTTTTAAATATTTTAAAGACATAATCAGATGACATGTTATGTGTCAACATATGTCAACAACAAATACAAACGCTTAAGCTAATATTAAAAATACGCACAGTGACAAAGCAAAAGTTGTATAAACGCCAAAATGTACGTTATGAATTTTTACTACAAACCGCAAAAGGATTTTTGTTATACAGATGTCTAACTAACGAGACTCTTAATAGGGTTGACGAACAAAAGATACTCATGTAAAATTTTACACCAAAAAACAATTTGTCAACAATTTTAATCTTAACTAACAAGTTAAACAAAGAAAAACGATAGAACAAATGCGCTAAAATGGTTAGAAGGATTTTCAATTTGTTTTATTTGTTTAAAGTTTGTTTTTGTCTTTTCATCTGAAAGAAATAAATGAATCAACATTCAAGAATATAAAATTAATTTCTGCCAAACATTTAAATTTAAAAACAATAAGTTGATAAATTTCTAGAAAGCCCAAAATGTACGGTTTTATTGTCTATATTTTAAATATTTTATAATTATGTTAAAGCATTAAGTAAGAAATACTTTTTATAATCGCCATAAATTATATAAATTTTTGTGCAACAATTTTTAACTATTTTGTAACACCGACGACTATTTTCAACCGAATATAAAAACAAGTTGAATATATCCTGAAAGGCTTTGATTTGATATTTAAAAAAAACAAAAATAAAACTAAAATTTCTTTCAAGAAAAAATAACTGAAATGTTAAGCAGCTGCTAATTGGTACCTAAACCTGTAATTAATTATTTTTACTTTTTGGGTTAATCACTTTTTTCATAAAAAAAATCATTTTTTTTTTATTTTATTTAACAAAAAGCCACTTTATTCATAAAAAATTTATTTTGTTCATAAAGGGTCAATTGTTTCCCAATAAGTCTCATTTTATGACAATCACCTTGGTGTAGACATACTCACTGTCTCAAAAAAGGAGCGCAAAAGAAAAATTTCAATCATGTTCTTTTTTATGAGATCTTAGCTGTAACAATAAAAACGTATAAAAGACTAAAATCACATATAAATTTTGTTTAGTTAAGAATAAAAAATCTAAACAATTTTATTTCGCGCTTGATTCCTTTAAATAAATATTTTATAATATTCTCACAAAATATTTATTACAAAAATATTTATTAAAAAATAAACATTTTATGATATTCTCATAAAACATTTATTCAAATAACAATAAAAATATTTGAAATGTATTGTAATGGGGGAGAGCACATTGCAATTTCACTATTGCTCAAGTAGCTCATCAATGAATTTACCCCAATATTGTATAGAAAAACCTAAGAGTGTTATATCCAAAGCCAAACTGATTCTATGAGAATTTTAATAAAATCAACATAGCATAGACTGCAAGACTGAAAAACACTTCTACACGAACACAGCAAAACATTTCAAAACAACAAAAAACAAGCACGAAATAAAATTACTTAGATTGAAAATGATTCCGATGAATTATAAATTACTTATTAAAAATAAAAAATAAAATTGGCGGGTAAGTTACATAAAATCAATAAAATTTATCCAACGTTTTGGTTTTTTATAAATATCTTGTAGTTATTAATTTGCTTGAATGGAGCACCTTTCTGTTCAATACTTTCTTGGTTATACAAAATGTAATACTTCTTAAAATGTCACGCAAGGTGACCTGGTAAAACAACTAGTCACTTTTATTACCCAAACAGCGCACATTATTTTAATAAAAGTGAATTTATTAATTATTCAGAAACAGCAGCTTTCTGCTTGAAAAAGTGATTTTATGGCAAAAGATGACTTTTATCGTGCTTGTAAACCACTCTACGTTTATTCACAAGTTCATAAAAAAATAAATATCACCACTTTTTCACTTAAATAAATATACCATTATAGTTATCAATGACTTTAATAAATGAATAATTATTTAGCCTACTTTTAAACACGTCTTTCTCACTACATTTTGTAGATTGGGAGGTGCTGTAAGATTCACCATATAGAAGGTTGTTGTTTTCTTTATTTCTTCACTGTGGGAATAGTGGAAATATTGAGATCCTTATGAATGTTATTATTTCTGATGTACCATTAAGCGTACGTTATTGTTCTTAGCAGTTTTGATTGCCTGCTCTGCAAGTTTTCAATATCGGATGGCTTAGCTGTACCCCATAACTGGATGACATATGTCCATATTGGCTTCCTTAAGGTCCAACTCAAGAGAAGATCGTGTCGTCCAATAAGCCAGTAAAGTTGCGCAGCTTTAAATTTTAGAAGGGTTATTTTTAATGCGATGTGATGGGCCCATGAAAGACGTCGATTAAGGTGAATGTCGAGGTACCTTACATGATTATGTTCAGAAATTATTCTTACGCTCTTTATGGTTAAAGGAAGACAATTCTCCCTCCTCAGAGTGAAAGTTAGGTGAACACATTTGGTGACTTTAACTTGTATCTTCTTTAACTTGTATATCATTTGTATAGTCATTTTTCCAGATCACTGATGAGCCGTCTGGATGCAACTATTGGTTTCTCGTGAATTCCCCTAAAACTGTACCATCTGCAAAAGTTAATGTATGTTTGTAATAATTTACGGGCATATCTGCAGTAAACAAAATATATAGGAATGATCCTAGGATGCTTCCCTTGGGCACTCCAGTAGAAATCATTTTTTGGGAAGAGATGATGGTCTTAGATCTTATTACAAAAGATCTATTTACCAACTAACTTCTAAATAGCTTGTGAACGTTAGCAGGTAAAACCCTTATAATTTTATATAGCAAGCCAGCATGTCAGAGCTTATGAAATGTTTGAAAAATATCAATAAAGAGAGCGCTACAATACTGCTTTTTCGCATAAGCTTCTCGAAGCAGATTTATTAACTTGTTGCGTGGTGTTGTATTGCTTTCTAAAACTTACTAAGTTCCAAATTCTGTGATAGCTGATTAAAGAACATTCCTTCAAAGAGTTTTGATAAAGTAGACAGCAAACTTATTGGGCGGTGCGATGTAACCTGCGTTATATCTTTATCTAATTTAGCAATCATTATTATTTCGATAGTTTCCATGAAGCAACACAAGGACTATAGTTATATATAAATAATATATTTCGTATAACCGAATGTGGTAAAGCTTAAATTATAGTTTTTGCATTTACATTTTTAATAATCATTTTCAGGAACGATAGTCGGAATTTTAGTGGTCGTTGTACTTTGTCTTCAATTTTTACGAGATTTATGCACAAGCTAGTATTATTGACAGAAAATATACATTGTAAATGACTTGCGAAGGCTTCAAAATCTTGCTTTGCGTTTCTTGCCCAATGTTGAAGTAAATTTATCAAAAATAAAATAAAATTAAAATTGTAAATTGATGTCGGCTGCATTGGTAGCAGCAATTAAAGCTTATGATATTTTCGTGATGATTTTAGTTTATATAACTTATTGTCTTTAATTAAAATAAAAACCAGGCAAAGCAAAATAACCCTTCTGATAAGTTTTAGTTGCTCGGTGATGCGTTTTATCACCAAAAACTGAAAATGGCTTTACGTTTGAAACGTTTGTCTCTATTATTACTTATCGGATACTGTGTGATTCGATTTACATCCGCGCCTGGCCATGAAGCCTTAATCAGATGGTGGACCAAACCACTGCATAATTTGGAACGTCATGCTCGTCCTAGGAAGCCGAAGCTATAATTCTATGCAACAGAACTTTCTAGTTGCAACTTCGATGATTTCAGAGCACACACGTTACTCCCATATAAGGGCCAACCTCAATAATCAGTCAGAGAGCAGTTAAATGCCTAAAGAGACAAATAACGCACTCTGCGGCTTACTGATTCCCGTGAAAATAAAGTGGAGTTTCCAGTTGTACCCCTGCTAACTTCAGGGGACTGGGCTCCCTTTTTTCCCCAGTTGCACTGTGTCTAGATAGTCGAAGTTCTATAAAGACCATATATATATGCCCCCGGGGGGTACTTATCGGATACTATACATGCAATTGTTTTCACAAATAATCATTATGTTTTATTTAAATTCAGTGTTCTACAAACAATTACCTGATGGCACAATACTCACCTTGTTTTCATATGTAAGACTCTGTTTTCATAACTCAATCTCTTCCACAAATTTTTTCCTTAAATAATAAAACTTTACTTGGGTGACTCAATGCCTTGAAAAAAAATAACATTCTTACAAATTGTCAATCTGGTTTTCGAAAAGAACACAGCTGTATAACAACGCTATTGGATGTTTCGAAAGATATTGGACACCTAGATGATTGCGGCAATGTACTTTTGGGTCATTCGAAAGCTTTCGACACTGCTGATCTTTACATTTTATGTCACAAATTAAAATCTTTTCATAAGTTTTCATCAACTTCTGCCGATCTATCTGACAGACATCAGTTTGTTGAAACGGGTACCTCAAAATCAACTACTTTGCCTTTGAGTCGAGGTGTTCCACAGGGCTGAATTTTGAGTCTCCTACTGTTTTCCCGATATGTTAATGATCTATCAACAATACTTAAACATTGTAAACTTAGATAATATACTGACGACTTGCAGCTTTATATAAGTTGAGGCTTGTGTTAGAATTTTAAATCATCGTATCCTTAAATGGGCTGCTACTGCTAATGGCCTGGAGATAAATCCAACTAAATTCAAATCTTTGATTATTAAGAAGAATTTAATGAAACTTGATTATATTCCTATTTTAATCTTAAATAGCCAATCCATCGAAATTGTAAACGTTGCTAAAAATCTGGGAATTTACTTTAACAGCACCCTCACTTGGTCTAGCCTTTATTAACTTTGCTTGTGGTCATATATCTTCTATGTTAAAAAATCTTTGGCAATGTCATCGTTGCCACTTCCTTAAATAATTGTATACTTCTCGCTAAAACATACTTGATGGCACTTTTACTGGATGTGAACTTTTTTGGAGTTGCGATAGTGTTAGCGAAATCAAACTAAATGTGACTTTCAACAATAGTATTCGTTATGTATATGGTTTGAGAAGATATGATCATGTTTCTTTAACAAACGTTATTGCATGTGTCTTGATGACTTATTGCATGTAAGGATTTCAATCCTAATGCATAAAATTATATACCCACGTCAACCCGAGCATTTATATAAGCGATTAAACTTTTCAACTCTTAATAGAGGTAAAAGACTACTTTGTTTTAAATACAGCTCTCTGAAATCTCAATTCCAATTCTATATTTAGGCAATACGGTTCTGGACTGAGCTATGGGGAATAGCTCTCAAATCAACGCACATCATTTCAAAAGAAATATATTTTGTAAATTTTTAAGTTAGTGTTAAGAAATTTTTTAAATAAATATTTTTATTTTGATAATTGTGATTTTATTCGTTTTCTAAGTCATTTTATTTGACAACAGTAATTTCTTTACAAAAATTCACTTTGTTGTTTTCTACCAAAAAAAAAAAAAACTGTTTCTTTTTACATTTCCTAGCCAATCACAATTATAAATCTATTTTTAATAATAACAAATTTTACAAAAATTTCGTATATTTTTTTTCTTCACTAAAAGAATTTTTTTGCTGCTTTAAAAAGAAAACGAAAGGATCTATTTTCGACTTGTAATTAAACAAAAACCATTTGTGTACGAAAATATTTATTTTTCTTGCCAAATACACACACAGCAATACAAAAATAAAACACACAGACATTAGAATTTTCAAAAGGTTTTTGTTTGAACTGACCCAAAATTAAAACAAAAACATCTGCTGAAGAACAAATAAAATTGGCAACAAAGGAAGTGTATAAAACTTTCTTTAAATCCTCTTAAATTATTTAAATGTCTTTTCAATAGCTTAAAATATTTAACTTTTCCATTTTTCTTTGGATAAAGGTAACAAGTTATACTTCTATATTAGTTGGTTATGGAAAAAGAGTTGAACTTCATTCTTTGTGGCATAACAAAGTGACTTGCAAAAGCCTTAAAGTTAAACTCTTAAATCTTTATGGAATGCAGATTGCTTTTGAAAAATATGAAAACAAAAACCAGTTTAAGACTTTTTTCATGAACAATATGTCGGTCAAATTTTAATGTGTGAAAATTAGCAAAAATCTATTAAATTGTTATTTTGTAAAAGACAAAGAAAAATCTCTCTTCATTACCAGGAAATTAACACAAAAAAACTTATAATTAGAACAACGCAACGATTCTGAAAAAACGAATAGTTTAACCAAAATGCGCCCACTTCCAATTGATAAATTTAAATGAAGAAAAAATGTAAAAAAAAATTTTCTTAGACTTTGATATAAATATCTATGACAATAACAATGTTCTACACAAAAAGCTTTAGGGTGTTTCCATACAGTTATTGTTAATACTGAATCGTATTAGCACAACTTTGAGCCGCCGGCACTTAAACCGTGACTCTTGTAAAGCTTGATTTCTTAACGATGAGTTGAGCCGCCGGTACTTGAACCGTGACTCCTTGTAATAAAATCAAATTGAACGTGAATTTTGGTTGATAGCCAATTTTATTCTGACAATTTCAATACAATTTTCTTTCCTTAAATACCTTAAAATATTATACCAATAAAGCAACAAAAAATATAATAATATAAATTATGATTAATAAGCAATAATGGACAAAATAAGTGTGGGAAAAATGACATGAATTAATATTAACAATAATTGTGGAAAATGATCATACCTTAATACCTACTTATGCTTAGTAAACAAATTAAGAAGTGTGAGAAAAGAATTAAACTTTAATAAACAAATATCAAATTAATAAGGTGAGAAAGGAATTAAACTTTAATAAACAAATATCAAATTAATAAGGTGAGAAAGGAATTAAACTTTAATAAACAATTATGTTTAGTAAGCAAATTAATAAGTGTGAGAAAAGAATTAAACTAAAATTAACAATTATGTTTAGTAAGCAAATTAATAACTATGAGAAAAGAATTTAATAAACAATTATGTGTAATAGGCAAAGTATAACAAAATTTAAAGTGTGGGAAATTAATGAGTCTTAATAATTATGTTGACGGAAGTGTCAACATGCTCCCCCATGTTGACCGAAGGTCGATGACCAACCTTTGTTACATGATCCTCAGGTGTGTTGCATGTCCGTTGTGACTTGTTGAGTTGCAGAATATGTAGAAACACAGCTTCTTAACACTCGGTAACTTGGAACTGAGAGGTTGGTATTGGGTTGGAACCCCTTTTACTGGCTCTGTACCTGTTGATGATAACAACAACTGTTACTAGCAGCAATGCAAACGCGATGTATCCGATAACTATTCCATGGGTATGAAGACTGTCTTCTTGATTCGGGAGTGTAGAGTTGAATATTTGTGTTAACTGTTTCTGCATTACTTCAAGCTCGTGTATTGTGGGTTTGAAGAGATGTGCGCTCAAATTCATGTTGGCGTATTGCCTTGTCCAACCAATTGCAGGAGTGCCCTGAGTAGGCGTGGTTCGTAGTGATGTGACAATTTGTTGATGACCTTGTATTGTAATAAGATCATTTTTTATAACACATTCCGAACGCAAGGTTAGTAGGCCGCTGGCTTCTAATGTAATGTGTAGCATGTCATTGCCGCATACTGCATTTAATTTTATTTTATCTGTTGTTGCATACATATATTGGTTTGAATGATACAGTTGCTGCCATATGGTGGTGCCTTCAAGTTGTTCAAAATTACATCTTGGGTTGGGTTCGTCATTCAATAAATCAAGTTCACATTTATGGATCATTGGATGACGTGTTGCTTGATACGTTGCTGGTATGTTCGGGCACATTAGTTCGTTAGCGCTCAAAACCCAGCAAGCGTCAACTTCATGTTGTGTCATTGGAAAGAATTCGTCCTTATGCAAGCTGATGGCAAGAAATTGAGTTGATGTTTTAACGGCTGTAAGTGTATTATTTATTGTTGCTACAATTGGAGTAATGCGCATTAGCTGGAATTCTTGTGGATGAGTTAGGGGTAGATCGACGTTGAAGATCACATGGGTTTGAGCAATAATTCCGTTGACCTTGACGAGTTTGTATACTTCAAGTACATTATTTTGATGAATTGGCAACTGCAGATGCGTTGGCAAGTGGCTTCTTATTTTCTTACATTCTTCATTGAGCTGTTGAGGAGTGAGCAAGAGAGGGTTAATTTTGTCATGGTGGCTATCGATAAGAACATCCATAATTGCGGAGTGTATTCGCTGCACATTATTTGTAATTATAAGCAATTGCATGGAAAGCATAAGGATCCGTTGTTCTACGTCAACATTGTATATCATATTGTTAATTTCTTCAAATTTAGCTTGCACACCTAGCTGAGCTGTCTTGATGATGTTAATAGTAGAATCAACTAATGACGTTTGATTTTTTAAAAGCCCTTCTAAGTATTCGTCATTTTTTTCTAGCTTCTTAATTGTTGACGACATTTGTGTTTCATAGTTTGAGTCTAAAACGCCAAATAATGAGCGAGCAATATTTCCGACTAAGTCGATTGCCCCTCTTTTCTTCCTGTTGACCGTGAAGAGATTAAAACCTGCCTGTAATTCATCCCTGGCATGTTCAAAATAGTCTAGAAACATTTTACATGTTGGTTGGTCTATTGTACTTTCACATAGATCCCGAAGCACGTTTGTTCCATTATTTAAGGTATCTAACTGATGATGATATGGTTCGAGATCAAAGTATACTATCATCCTCCAGTTACCAGACATGAGTTTCACTGGGGTTATATGCTCAAAATACATACCAGGTTTGTTTTCAAATTTAGTTATGTTCATTTTGTTACAAAGAACCATTGGCAGAAAGAATAAGGTCAAGACGGTCAATAGTAATGTTGAGTTTAAGCGGGAGCGTTTAGTTGGGATCTCTTCGGCGATGACTGGCCTAGGTTCTTTACTTCTGGTTGTTTGAGTTACCGATGGGGATTGGGTTGTTTCGTCTGGTTGATCCCCTTTCTCTTGACTATTTTCAGGAAATAGTGGAGCCAGTCTGTGGATGGGGCGTTTGAAGATTCCTTTGTGTGTCATTACATCACATACTCTTACTAAACCATCATTACCTCTGTAAACCTTGATTATGCGTCCTAGGGGCCATTGTAGCACTGGAACATTGTCCTCCTTAATTATCACCATGGTGTTTGGTTGAATGTCACTGATTGGGCCCTTCCACTTACACCGCTGTTGTAGCTCGTTAAGGTATTCCTTGCTCCAACGTTCCCAAAAGCTATGTTTAACTTGTGACACAAGTTGCCATCTACCTTGTAAGCCACATTTAGTAGTTCTTGCTTGTACGTCAACGCTTGATGTTAAGGGCTCACCAATTAGGAAGTGGCCCGGAGTTATAGCATTAAGATCATTGGCATCAGATGAATTCGGAGTAAGAGGACGCGAGTTTAGAATTGCTTCAATTTCGACTATTACAGTTTCAAGCTCTTCATATGTGAGTGATGCCGTTGTAACATTTTTCAGTAGCATATGTTTGGCAGATTTCACTGCTGCCTCCCATAAACCTCCAAAATGCGGTGATCTTGGTGGAATAAATTGAAAATCAATCCCCTTTTTGCTGCATGTCTCAATTATTAGTTCTTGTGCTGGTTTTGAATGAATGGCATCAGTCAGCTCGTTCAGTTTATTCCGGGCTCCAACAAAATTGGTTGCGTTATCACAGTATAAGGTTTTGCAATAGCCTCGCCTTGCTATAAACCTTTTCAAAGCTCCGATAAAGGCTTCGGTTGTTAATTCTGTGACCAGTTCTAAGTGTACTGCTTTAGTGGCAAAACAGCAAAAAACTGCAAGATATGCCCTTTGAGGCCGCTTTCCTCTGGTCTTAAAATGCACAAAGAATGGGCCGCAATAATCTACTCCCGAATTCAGGAATGGTCGAGCTGGTTGTACTCGATGTTCTGGAAGGTTTCCCATTACTTGAGTATACAGGTTTGGCCTTGCCTTTGTGCATCGGACGCATCGTTGAACGGTTGCTCTTACAAGGCTTTTTCCCTTAACGGGCCAAAATCGCTGTCTAATCTGTGCAAGTAATGCTTGAGGGCCGCAGTGGTAATGTTCCTTGTGTATTTTCTCTGCAAGAAGTTTGACGAGCGGATCATTACTCGGTAGCATCATTTGATGAATGGCATCGAACTGCTGTGTTGAGGAATTCAAACGTCCGCCTACTCTTATGATTCCCTCTTCATCTATAAACGGAGTTAATGAGCTGTACGGATTTGTCTTGGGTACAAATTTGTCTCTTATAAGTGCCCTTTTGATGTCATCAAAATCGGATGCTTGTATTTGACGCACAATTACCTTAAGTGCTGCGTCGAGTTCCAGGGGCGAAAGCTGTGTATGTGCTGTACGAGATTTTCTTGGTCGTTTACAGTTCCTCAAAAATCGAAGCACATACCCAATTACCCTTTGAACATGCAAAAATGAATTTTTTGACTGTATGGTGTAGACGAGCATGTCTTCTTCGACTTGCCTTTGGGTTGATAACACAGTCGCTGTGTCATGATTATCAATCATTGACTCGTCTTTAGGGGTAGTTGTCCACGATGCCTTCGGTTGATAGAGGAACAATGGCCCATACCGCCACATGGTGCAATTGGATAACTCGCGCGGTTTTATGCCTCTTGATAGAATGTCCGCTGGGTTTTGTTTTGATGGGACATGTTGCCATTGTTCTGGAATTGTTACCCGAAGAATTTTGACAACGCGATGAGCCACATAAACTGGTAACCTCCCTGGTTGATTTTTCAGCCATGAAAGCACGATCTGGGAATCAGTCCAACAAAATGATTTGGTATTGTTTAAGCCCAGATCATCCCTGACTCTTGCCATTAGCTCCGCCGCTAACAGTGCTGCGCACAATTCTAGGCGTGGTATTGTTTGCAATTTTATGGGAGCTACGCGCGATTTAGAACATATAATATTTACCATTACCGTGTTGTCTCCTTTTACTGTTCGAATGTATACTGCAGCACCATAAGCCCTTTCTGATGCATCAGCAAAAGCATGGATTTCGGTCCTAGTGTCCTGATTGCAGAATATATATCTTTGGAACGTAGTGTTGTCCAAGGTCGATAGATCTTCCTTATACGACTTCCATTCTTTTTCTATCTCCGATGGTAAGTTTTCATCCCATTCAAGTTTTGTTTGCCATGTCTTCTGAAGTTGAATTTTCCCAGTTACCAATACTGGGCCAATGAGACCCAAAGGATCATATATGTGTGCCAAATCGGAGCTCATAGTACGTTTTGTGGTATGTTTGTGTTCTTGAATATTGACCTTTATGCTAAATACGTCAGATTTTGGAAGCCATAGAAGTCCTAATGTTTTGGTGGATTGTAGTTCCTTTGAACCCAAGTTGAGATTAACTTCCTGATCTTCTGCTGCGATCCCGTTTAATAAAGACTTGTGATTCGAAGACCATTTTTTGAGTTTCATTCCAGCCTCGCCTAGGATGGTTATTAACTGTTGTTGAATCATTAGGGCTTCAGGAATTGAATCGGCTCCTACTAGGCCGTCATCAACATAAAAGTCTCGTCGAAGAGATGTGGCTCCGTATGCGTATTGACTCTGATAGTCATCTGCAAGTTTTACTAAACAGCGTGTTGCTAGGTAAGGTGCGGCTCTAGTACCGTATGTGACCGTGTTTAGTTGATAAACGTTTATTGGTTGTTCCTCATTCTCTCGCCACAAAATTAGTTGTAGATTTCGATCTTCCTCACTGACCCATATCTGGCGATACATTTTTTCAATATCAGTTTTAAATGCATACTTGTGCATTCTAAACCGCAGCAGTATTGAAAAAAGTTCACTTTGGACAGATGGACCAGTAGGCATTATGTCATTTAAAGACAGTCCTGATGAGTTATGCGCTGATGCATCAAAGACGACCCTTAATCTTGTTGATGAGCTTTCTGGACGGAGAACGCAATGGTGTGGAATAAAATAGTAGGGAGGAACAATTTTCTTTACATCAATCTTTGTCATGTGACCTAGGGATTCATACTCTCTCATGAATGAAACATACTGATCCTTAAGCGTTGGATTGCCGTTTAATCGCCTTTCAAGCGAATTGAACCTTTTAAACGCCACACCCTTTGATTCTGCCAGCACTGATGGATGATTGTTCAATGGGAGTTTTATGATGAATCTGCCATCTTTCGATCTTGTTGTTGACTGCAAAAAGTGTGACTCGCAGTGTAGATCATCTTCTGTAAGCGTTGTTTGATTGTCGGCTGTTTCCTCAGCTTCCCAAAATTGAGAAACTGCTGCTTCCAATTCTTTTGTGGTACATATTCCACAGAATGAATTTCTTGAAGTTGTTGTGTCAACCCTGCCTGCTGCAACCCACCCAAGGACGGTGTTTTGTAATATTGGAAGGTTGTCTGCTAATTTAATTTTGCCATTGGTGAGTAGTTCAAAAATTATTTCTGCCCCCAATAGGCAATCAATTCGTCCTGGTTTATTAAATTCCGGATCAGCCAAGTGAATATTTTGTGGAATTCCCCATTCTTCAATGTTAAGGATGTGGACTGGTTGATCGGACACAATTTTTGGTAGAATGTGAACATCTACTTCTGCTATATATTCGTTCAATGTGGATTGAAACTGAATGCTGGTTTGATGGTGCATCCTTGTTTTATTAAACCCAATGCCCTGCACATTTAGGCACATTTGTCTGGACCTACCGCCCAGCCTTTTCCACAGACGATCCGTTATTAGATTCACTTGAGACCCAGAATCCAAGATAGCTCGGCATACGAATTTTTGGCCAGTTTCAGATATTAGTTGTATACAGGCAGTTCCTAGTAGAACATAATGAGGATCCTTGTTTGTGCGATTCGTTAATAAGCTTATTCTGGTGGATCCTTGATGGTGAGATAATTTCATCTCTGAAGGAATTGACTGCGGAACTGTTGAATGTTCCAAGGAAGTGTCCTTATTGCTTGGTGTATCAGATTTGGTATTGTGTAACAAAGTATTATGTGTCCTCATGCATTTGCTGCAATGCCGTGATTTGCACTCATTTGCCCGATGCCCTGGTTTCAGACAATTGACGCACAGCTGTAAGTCCCTTACCCATTTCCACCTTTGGTTCAGTTCAGCATTTGTGAATTTTCTACATGCGAAGAGTCTGTGTGACTCTCCTTTGCATATTTTACATTTTTCACGTGCTTCGGGTGCTGTTACCGAAGCGCAGGTTCGTGTTGTCGCTCTATCAGCCTTTCCTCGGGCTTCCAGCGATTGGAATCGTCGCTCCAAAAATCTTAGTGCCTCCTCAATTTTGATCAGACACTTATTGTCCGGTAAGCCCTGTTCGAAAGCAGTTCGTGTCTCTTCATCCATTTTATGTAGCAAAAGGTGGACCAGAATGGCATCCCAATGTTGTACTGGTATTTCTTGTGCCTTAAGACCTTGAATGCACTCCTTTGTCACATCGTGGAGTGATTTCAATGATGATGAAGACTCCCTTTTGATTGATGGTTGAGAAAGTAACTTGTTCAGTAAAGTGGATACGAGAAGCCTTGTGTTATCGTATCTACTGCTGATAAGTGACCAAGCGGTAGCATAACTGGTTCCTACTGCAGGTAGGTGTTTGATGAGATTCTTGGGTTCTGCTTGTAATGATGTTGTGAGGTAATGCATTTTCTTAGTGTCGCTTATGGGTGTGTTGTGGACTAGCTCAGAAAAGATGTCCTTGAATTCCATCCATCGTTGATAGTTTCCATCAAAACTTGGTAATTTTATTTTTGGAAGAATTATCTCGACATCCCCTGTTGATGTAGCCCGTTGTGAAGAGACAGGTGGATCAGACTGCATGTGCTTCTGAAGCTCAATCATGGCTGCTTCAACTCTATTCTCCACTTGATAAAATGTTTCGATGTTGTAGTCTTCTAACTCATCACTGTCCGTTGATTCCCATAAGGCTGCGTTGTTGTTTGTCAACTCCACCATGTGCCTTTCGATGATACTCGCCTTAATATTGTAATAAGAAGGATGGTGTTCCAGGTGACGTTCTGCCATTATCTCATCGACATTTCGTGTTATTGCTCTTATCAAGGCCCGCTGGTTCCGCAGGATTTTCCTTAATTCAGGTGACATCTGGGGTTGATTGCTCATCGGCCGTTGTTGTTCTTTAGATGTTTGTGCTTCGTCACCTAGTTTTAGTGGCTGCATTGCTCCTTGCTCGAACAACTTGGTATGTTTGACTATTATTTGCGTAATTCTGTTGTAATAGTCTGCTTCAAAATATTCTACATCGAGGGGCTTGTCCACTATTGCTGCAATCATCTCATCATTTTTATGAAAGTTCTCCGCTAACTCCGCTAATTTTTCCAGCCGTTTAGAAAAATACTCAGGAGTTTTGCGCTCCTTGGAATCCTTTGCGAAATTCCTTGCAATCGTTTCAATTTGATTGCCCAATTGGAGCTGTTTGCGCATCAACTCGTCAAACTCCATTTTCTGTGTAGTAATGGGTCGTAAAATTGACAACCAAAAATCACGTCGGGGTCACCAAATGTTAATACTGAATCGTATTAGCACAACTTTGAGCCGCCGGCACTTAAACCGTGACTCTTGTAAAGCTTGATTTCTTAACGATGAGTTGAGCCGCCGGTACTTGAACCGTGACTCCTTGTAATAAAATCAAATTGAACGTGAATTTTGGTTGATAGCCAATTTTATTCTGACAATTTCAATACAATTTTCTTTCCTTAAATACCTTAAAATATTATACCAATAAAGCAACAAAAAATATAATAATATAAATTATGATTAATAAGCAATAATGGACAAAATAAGTGTGGGAAAAATGACATGAATTAATATTAACAATAATTGTGGAAAATGATCATACCTTAATACCTACTTATGCTTAGTAAACAAATTAAGAAGTGTGAGAAAAGAATTAAACTTTAATAAACAAATATCAAATTAATAAGGTGAGAAAGGAATTAAACTTTAATAAACAAATATCAAATTAATAAGGTGAGAAAGGAATTAAACTTTAATAAACAATTATGTTTAGTAAGCAAATTAATAAGTGTGAGAAAAGAATTAAACTAAAATTAACAATTATGTTTAGTAAGCAAATTAATAACTATGAGAAAAGAATTTAATAAACAATTATGTGTAATAGGCAAAGTATAACAAAATTTAAAGTGTGGGAAATTAATGAGTCTTAATAATTATGTTGACGGAAGTGTCAACAGTTATAATTTTGGCAAAAAAAAATAACTAGTAAATTTTATACTACAAACAATTGAAATGTTCAAAAAGTTTGTGGTAATAAGACCGTTATAGCCACAAGTAATAAAACATTGAAATTGAAATTTAAAGAGTGCCTCAAATAGATTATGTTTTTGACATATAACAGCTTATTTTTTTGATTAAATAAAGACATGAACGTTATACTTACACAAAGGCTGTATTACTATGGCTGCTAGAACTATGTATTTTATTTTTAACTTAAACTTTATTTATTTTAAATTACATGACTGCCAAGCTGGTTTGTGTGTTTTAAAGTCATTTTTTGCTAGAAGTTTAACATTTTGTCACGTTCGAAACGTACATTTTCCTCACTGCGACTGCTTGACAAAAAATACATATATCGGGTGTTTTTTTAGAGAGGTATATAACTTTAAGTTGGAAACACAATTTTAACTAGCAGCCATTTTATCATGGATTGGAATTTGAACACGAAAAGACAACAAACGCTTCCATATTAGGTCCAAAACAAGACTGCTGTTTATTCCGATTTTCATAAACGAATTTTGTTCAATAAACAAAACTATCGTAGTTGGAGTGATGATAATTCACAATGAATGTTGGGACACCGTTAGATTTAGCAGGCATTGTGCTTTCACAGCCCACTTAGCTCACTTTCTGCTCCATTTGTTGGTCTCTTTGTGTTCATTTAATACCGTTACATCTAAAAAGCTGACTAGTGTACTTTACGGGCTGGTGGAATCATTGCCCAGTACTATTTTAAAAACGATACTGGGCAGAACGTTGCAGTCAAGGATGACCGCTATAGAGCCAACCATGATGTGCAGGAGCGGCGATTATGCAAAATGCCATGCAGCTCGTGCCACAATTGATAGTACGATTTAACGTCGCTAGACTATTTTGTTTGGGACTATGTGAAGTCGTTAATTCAAGGCGTTAAGGTCGAAGCGATTTGCAGGACAACATTAACCGCGTTATTACCGATATATGACCACAAGTGTTAGAAAAAGTAATCGAAAATGGAATCTTAAGGCTAGACTTTGTCTAGTCGTGGCGGTCATATGCCACTAGTCATATTTGAATTATTATCCCAGAAGATTTTATTTCAAAAAAATTTCATGTTAATTTCAAAAACATATTTTTGTTTGCTCCATTTGCAAATTATATACCTTTATAATAAACAGCCTATATATTACACATAATTATAAATCGCATTATTGACATCATTACGGTTGTCTTGTAGATCCATTGTTTCGTAATTTTTTCCTTACATTTCACCACTTTTATTGCTTCCACATCTTCAATCTTAAATATGTCATTCTACTCTTTTAAAAATTTTAAAATATAAAAACACCACACTCTCTTCTGTTGTGCACAAATTCAGGAGAGTCACGCCATATTTGGATTTAAAAGAGAACGCTTTCGAAACACAATATTTTAGTCATACATACTTCGGATCGAAGTACTGTGTGATTACCTCTGACTATATATTTGTTTTGGGGCAATTTTTTTTATTTAATTAAACAACGCATGTTTGTAATATTTATTCGATAGCATACATTTTGGCTGCCGTTTCTATTGAATTTCTTTAGTCTTTTTTAGGCTACGGATATACATATGTATTACTTCTTTGGCATCTTATTTTGTTTCGCTACAAAAAATACTTTAATGCCGGATAATCGGAAATAAACTTTTAGAAAAGTGTCTTATTATATTCTAATTTATTTATTCTATAAGAAAAATGTCCCCCAAAGATGTATTAAATAACATGTTATTTCGTTTACAGCGCAGGCATTTTAGTGAATTTATTAATAATATTTTATAATTTTTTTATTTAAAAGCCACATATACACTTTTAAGCCAGTTTATAATTACTCAAGTTTTTCAATTTATTTTACTTTATGCGAATGGATTTTACAATTTACAACTAAAAAGAAAAATGTATTTCTTTTTTCTCTTACATCGATGTTTCAGCAATTTTTTTACTTTCAATTGTTTAAACCCAGTTAATGAAAATATTTGCTTGGACAGAGTGATTTGTAAAGGATTTCTTTTTAATAAGATTATTAAATATTTAATTGCTATCTGAGGTTAGGAAATTGTAAATTAGTGAAGATTATTTGTTTTAATCTATAGAAGTATACTTTTAGGAAAAAATATTTAAGACTTTTGCTAACTATGAAACTTTAAAAATAGATATTGTATTTAGCTTTTTTACGCGAAATTGGCATTGACAGTATGATAATGAAGAAATGCAATAATAAAAAACCGTATCACTAAAAAGTAATAAAATATTTTATAATTTTTCAAATGAATTATGCAACCATTTTTCAGTTATTTGAATTCACACAGAAGCTTGATAGAATAAATAAAATAATTAAATATGTTAATTATAATAATTATAGCTATTTAACCTTTTTAATATTTTGGTAATAATATGTGCTTAGATTTTTTTGTATTCAGTTTTTTTTTTTTTAATAGTTTATTATTTAAAAAAAATTTTTTTATTAAAAAAATAAAAAATTTAAATCTTTATTTTTTATTATTTTTTTATTTTTTTTTTTTAAAGAATAAAAATTAAAGTTTAAATACTTTTTTTATAAAAAACGACCTGGTGCTTAATAATAAACTACTAATAAAATATAACAAATATTAAAAAAACACGACCATCAATATATAATATTAGAAATTCATTGGAATTTAAGGGTAAAACCAAGAGAATAAATATACAAGATAATGATAGATTGTTTTCATTTGATAAAGTTTCACTTTTTCCAAGTATTCCTGTAGGTTTAGCTTTGAGAATTATAGAGGAAAAATGGCAGATAATAGAACAAAATACGAATATTGAGAAGGAATTAGTTTTACGTATTCTTAAGTTTTGCGTTGAAGACAACAGGTATTTTCAATTTGATAATAGGTTATATGAACAGAAGGAGAGCCTCGCTATGGGCTCTTCAGCATCTCCAATTATAGCTGATATTGTGATGGAGGAATTACTAAATTCATGTATTAGTAAAATGCATATTAAACCGAAGATTATCACAAAATATGTAGATGATTTATTTTGTATAACTTCGGAAGATGCGGTGGATGATATTTTGTCAGAATTGAATAGTTTCCATCCGGATATTAAATTTACGATTGAAAGACAGTTAGAATCTAGACTTCCATATTTAGATATATTGATAATATGGAAGAAAAATAAGTTAGTATTTGATTGGTATAAGAAACCAACATCTTCTGGAAGAATTATTAATTTTTATTCAAAACATCCAAGGAAAATGATAATAAACACAGCGAAAAATATGATAGACAGAATATTGACTATAAGTTATAGAGAATTTCATTTGAAGAATAGAGATACAATAAGAGATATACTTAATGACAATGATTTTCCAGTAGAATTAACTAACAGATTAATTATAGGCATAATTTAAGAAATTCTACGGCAGAGCCAAAAAATTATAAATCATTAACTTATGTTCCTGGAATATCAGAAAGATTAAGAAAGTCTAAAATATATGACACAGATAGATATATAATTGCACACAAAGCATATAACACATTAAATAAATTATTTAACAGTATGAAGGATAAATTAGGAAAAATGGAAATATCTGATGTAGTATACAGGATACCATGTGGAAGAAATGACCAGGTGAACTGTGACAAAGTTTATATTGGGATAACAAAAAATAAACTTAAAACAAGATTAGCTGGTCACAGTTGTGACCAAAAATATAGGAATATTTCAACACAGAAGACATTCTTATTTTCACATTGTAAGAAATATAATCATTATCCAAAGTTTGATGAAACATCAGTATTAGATATAGAAAAAAAACTACAAAAGACGTTATATTTTAGAAATGTTAGAAATTGTTAATGTACCAAATGTAAGGAGAATAAATTTCAAAACAGACACGGACAGTTTAGCGCAGAATTATAGGTACTTAATTAAAAAGACACATAATATGTTATTTGTTATTTGTTATTTCCGTTTCCTTGTTTTTGTATGTTTAAATATTTAAAATTTTAATTTTTGTATGTTTGTATGTATGAAGAAAATTATTTTATATGTTTTGTCAAATGTTTTTCAAAAAATTTTTCTTTTCAAATTGTTAAAATTTTTTGTTTTTGTAAAATATAAAAAAATAATTTCCTGAAGAAGCTTTACACAGGAAAGCGAAATATCGAAAAAATATATATTGTTAATTCAAAAAGACCGTTGAAAAAGAACAACAGATATATATTTATAAAAAAAAAATAAATAAAATAGTACAAGCAATTAAAAAGCAAAAATATTTCCACAGTTTGTCGTCGCTTTAATTCCTCTTACCTTGAGCGCTAACGGTTTTCATTTATTTAAGAAAACTATGGAAATTGCTTTGAAAGCAAAACTCTAGACAAGTGAAGGCCATTACTGACATTCAATTTAAGCAGAAAATCTAATAGAATTACTACTTAGAAAAGACACGCGAAAATCTCTGTTCAAATACCACACTGTCAGAGAGATCTGTCAAAAATTTTCTCACACATGTTTTCAGTAATACTTTTCTACTTTTTTTACTTTTAACAAAAAATGCAATTTTTAAAAGAATTAAAAATTAATTTCCAGAGTGTGCTAGCAAGTTAATTAATTTCAAAAAAAAATAATTCATCAATTAAGTCATCATATTAAAGAAATAAGCTGAATAATTGAACAAGGTTTCTGCATACTTCCATAGAGATTTTGTCTTATTTTCTTTATCCATCATTTCGAAAAATTTATTTTAACCGGCTTCAAGCTGTGTTGAGCTTTTAAACCATAACATCCCACTGCAAAGATATAAATTGATTGATGTTGTAAAAAATCTCTTCAGCATACGCTGACACGTATGGCATCAAATTATAATTATAAATTCTTTTCCAGTTTTCTTTAATCCTTCATACATTAATTACACTTAAGGTTGAGTGGCAAACGAGTTTATCAATATTTTATTTTCAATTAATTAAATGATACAACGTTTAACAACGATAAAGGCATTTTTGTAAAAACAAAAATTACAAGAAAATCTGAAAATCCTAATTAAAATAAAATTGCTCCAGTTGTTTGTTAAAGTACATTGAAATTTCAGTAAATTCATAAAATAAAAACAAATTAAAGTGCGGCAATTTAACAAAAAGTTTTATAAATATTTAAAAAAACAGAAATTGTGATTTTTTCGAAAGGGGTTTTTTCAACAAGAAGTTTGTTTTCCAAAACAAAATAAAACAAAAAAATTTAATTAAGCTAATCCATATTTTATTGTATTACGAAGAGGAAAGTTCGGCAATTATGAATGAAAAATTATATCTGACAAATGTGCACCATGACCACGCTGACAGATGTCGAATTCTTCATCAAAGTCTTTAATCACTTTTGGCAAATTAGCGGTCCTATTTCGTTAATCACATTACGGATTTTGAATTTTAACGCTGATCTCACTTCTATTTGCTCCATATAAACTCTGTCCTTAACATAGCCCCACAAAAAATATTCCAGTGGTGCTAAATTAAACGGTCTGGCTGGTCACTTAATTGCTAATTGCCGTGAAATTATGCGTTCGAGAAATTTGGTTTGCAATAAATTGATCATTCCATTGGATGTGTGACATTAGGCATCGTCCTGTTGAAACCACATGTCAGTGATATCCAGGAGTTGTCAGCATCTGTTGCAAGCGTGATTTATTCACCGTTATCGCATTTCCTCAACTTAAAAAAGGCACAATCACGACTCTAGATCACTTAGCGCACCATATAACGACACGCTGAGCATGCAAAGGCTTCTCAGTAATAGCTCTAAGATTTTTAAGCAATTTTGCTTGTTATGGTATGTAACCCTGATAAGTGAAAATGGGATTCATCTGAATAAATGATTTTTTCAGAAAAACCATTCGGTTGTTTTCTGACTGAATTCAGCAAATCTACGGCGATGTGAATTGTTGGTCGTCTTCAATACCTGCACCAGTTGAACTTTGTAAGGCCTCAAAGTCAAATCGCCATGTGGTGGTTTTGGATAACAATAAATGTGGAGAACGTCAAGGAATTAACAAATTTAAATCCGCTTCAACACTTGGGTTTACTGCTGCAATTTTTTCAGTTGAACGACCCGGTTGAACACGCTTTGGTGTTTGCACATTTTGTATCGAGCCTCTCGACTCAAATTTAAGACCGAAATTCTTAATAGTAGCCTCAGAAGGAGGATTATGCTGTCCGAAAATATTACGAATTTTACAAAATGTAACTTTAAGAGAACCACCATTTTCATAGTGGATTTTATTTATTTCAATGCGATTTTCGCGCGAAATTGTATTTACTGTAACAATTGACAATAGATGTTTTACGAATACATAAAAAAAGTAAATTTCAAAATTATCACGTTGTTGGTGTTGTCACAATTTAAAAACAAACTTCTCATTGAAAAACTGTAATGAAACTGTATTCGCTTGGAATAAATCTACCTTTAAGGGTGAAGAAAAGAGCGACTCGTTCATTATGCTTCTCAGGCTTATTCCAATAAAATACGATAAAACTAAGATTGTGTTTTAATTGTTTTGTGATATATTTCTAACCTCAAATTAGGGGAACGTGTGTATATTAGTTTCAAATTATCATAGCTTCGTTAGATAAAAATTACTTCTTTAATTTTATAAGATTAAATTTGCCTCCACATTTAAGACAGAAATTCAGTTTTGAAAGATTATCAAGAACCAACACTATTATGTATCCAAATCACTCAGGTCGTTACATGACAATGATATAGAGGTTCAAGATTATGGTTGTTCAACTTCTTCCAAATGCAGAACAATAGCTTATTAAATCCATTTGGGAATTTAAATCAATTCTGAAACAATACATCTGAAGTATATTTCAAGGCTCAACATAGCTAATAGAAAGTAAAGCATAAGTTCAATGTCATATTAAAATAAACTGCAAAGCAAATTATTTTAACAGCATTAAATTGTTATGCCTACTATTATTACCATTTAATGTGTATATTTCAACAGCTGCTAGATAATTTAGATGGAAACTAGACTTAGACCCTAAAAAGTAATATCTTCTACATAAAGAAAGCATTTGGAAATATGAAAATGAAAAATGTTTAATTCTAAAGATTTTTTTAAGCTAATAAGTGGAATTGACAGCAGCTAAAGTATTTTACCTTCAATGTAACAAAATCGATATGCTGCTACTTTTCAGTAAACTAAAAATGAATATTTTACATGTTCAAAAGTAAATTGTTAATAATGCTTGCCAGCAGCGAGGTATGCTGTAAAATTAGTAAAACCAAAGTGGATGGATAATTTTGGTTTTGTTGTTGGCATAAAAATATTTGAAGTTTTATAAAATTCTTAAAATATACAGAAGTTCATTAGTCATATTTGAAAATATATAAAACAAAATCTTATTTGCGATATTGGTTTTTAAGCCCCTACATTCGGCACTTAAATATGCATTCTAAGAGCGATTTTTCTTTCCACTACACTGCTAAGAGGGTTTACATAAATGTTTCCTTTTACTTACATTAATCATAAAATACATTTTCGACAAAAATTCATTTTAGCAACATAAATTTTGTGGTTTTCTTACAAAATTATGCAAAAAAAATAATAAAACATCAAAATGATCTAGTGTAGGGGAAACATATCAATTTTTTATATTTATTAATATAAATATTAATATATTTATTAATATAAAACGCTGTACAGAGGGATATTTGAGTAAACCAATATTAAAAAAAAAAAAAACTTTTTAGTTGCTAAGCTGGTATTTTATTGGTATTGTTCTTCAAAACGATTACAATTAAAGTTAAAGTCTAGTTTAAATATTAAACGTGGACACTGTATTATTTGGGGTAGCAATAAATGACGATGCTTTAAGGTAGGTAGATCACTTGAAGTGTATGAAAAATTTACTTTCTGCTATCTTCTATTAATTTAATATAACGAATAATAATAATAATAAAATTGTATATTTTTAAATGTTATTTTCACAATTCCCAAAAAATTTCTAAAATTTTCCAATAATGGAAGTTTTCAATTAATTTAGTGTATTTGCCATTAAACGAGTTGGGGTATACAAATACAATTGCACAGCAAACATCATTTTGAAGCATTCAAACTAGGCTTATTTATGTCTTTTGAGTTCATTTAATCTATGAGTGAGAGTTTGCCTTAAAATTGATTTTTCTTAAATATTGGTAAATTTTGCAAAGCTATCATTAAAATTGTAAATTTTATTAAGTTTAAATAATCTTGAAAAAGCCAACGTATTTAGTAAAAAATTTTGTTAAAATTAGTTAAATAACCGAAAAGAATAAACTGAGCTATGCATTTATTCACTAACAGACATTTTAAATAAAAATTAATACAAGTTTTCTTTGTTTCTCTTTAAATCAGCTTGTTCCGCAATAAAATTTTTTCACAAAAAAACCTTTTTGTTTCATTTAAAGTCAGTGTTCTATAAACAATTAGTCGGTTTTACATACGACTCTTTTCTTAAAAATGCCTTGTTTCATTTTTTCTTATTTACAAAACTTCACTGGGAAGGATATTTTTCTAGGAAAGAAAAAAAAACAGTTGTACTTTCTGTACTAAAATTTAAAAAGTTTTCGCGTCTCATTGAACATTTCTGTTTTCCACTAAGAGAGAGACTTTTTCTCAAAACGTAAACTAGAAACCACGAAATCTTTCCATCTTTCCAAAAAATATTTTTCAAAAGTAAATTTTTTTTTTATATTTTTTAGCAAATCACAATAAAATCTTTCAGTATCCCATTTTTATAGAAATTTGCATAATTATTTTTTGGCTTAACCGAAAAAATTGTTTTACTGTTTTAACAAAAAAATCTCTTGTTGAATTTTTATTAAACGAACGCCCGAGAAGAAGCTCAACTTTTTCATCAAAAATAATTTCAAAAAATTAACTCTTTTTCAATATTTAAATTTATTTCCATATGTTTTTAGACAAAGGAAACTTTTTTAACCACATTATTCTCCTAAGAATCCTTAGTTAACAGCATAAATCTGAATATAATTGCGACCATAAAATTTTCTTTAATATATTTGTATTTTTTATTCCACTGTATACTTTTCTCCAGAGCTACCGCCAGAATTTAAAATGTATGAATTTAAAAGGCAAACAAGAAATTAGGCCACTGCCATTGATCATATAACTGAGGTTAGTTATTTTTAAGCATTATGGCTCCGGTTTAATTTCTCTACTACTTTGCTACATGCCAGCTTTATATGTTCGTAAAGAGAACATTCTCGTAGCGATAAAAATTTGTAAAAACCTCAAACAATCCTCGCATGCAATGCTATAAAATATATGCCAAACAGGTTTAAAAAACAAAAAAAGGAGAAAACGTTTTACATCGTCATGTTGTAGGAGGGTAAATGCCAATATTTTGACAAGGTTTCTGTAGCAAAAAAAAAAAAATCACGATAAATTTTCTGTTTTCACTCTGCGGCATTATAATCAAGAATTTAACAATACAATTTAAGCCAGTAACATTGGCAACAACAAACACTTTTTATGTATGCAAGGCTTAACTTATTTATGCACATTAAAAATAACGCACAATCACACATTGTCACACAATACACATTTCTAACAAGTGTGAAAGGAAAATGAAAACAAAGTTGTACTGGTTGTACTGATTTTACTTTCGTTTTTTTTGTGCGGAAATTTTCTATTTGCATATCTACAGATGTATCTGCTTGAGACTTTAAATATTTCAACAGAAAATAAGTATGTTTGTGCAATATTGGTAAAACGACTTAAGTTTAATTTTTAATTTTTTTTGTTTTTATTTTTTTGAGATAAACAAAATAATTCTAAAGCAAATAATTTAAATATTTAATACTTTTACACAAAACAAGAATAAGTTTTTTAAATCCACATGAAATTTTATTTATTCGAAAAGTCATTTTCAGGCAGTATAATTTACATATGGCTTCTCACATATGACCGCCATTGCTGGCTCGGAAGTTATCTAGTCTGGAGGTTCAATTTTTGATGATCTTTTACAACATTTGTAGCCGTATATTGGCAATAATGCGGCGATTCTTCTACTCTAAGTGGTCAATCCTATCGGGTTTATCGGTGTAAAGTAGCGACTTCATATATTCACACCGAAAATAGTCTAGCGGCGTTAAGTCGCACGATCTTGGAGACCAACTACGCGTAAGAAACGTGAAACTATCCGGTTACCAAACTGTTTCTTTAATAAATCAATTGAAGCACAAGACTGTTGCGTAGACTTGTCGTAAACAAGAGCTTCTGCACATCATGGCTGCTTAATTGATGAACGTAAAAGTCAGAACACCATTGACTATAACGTTCTGACCAGCATCATTTTTAAAGAAGTAGGAAACAATGATTACACCAGGCACATTACAGGGGCACATTTATCTATCTTTATGGATTACATCTAGACATGTGTTAAAGGGGGTGTAAGGGAGCCTAGTCCCCCGAAAGCTGGCAGGGAGTTAACTAGAAATTTCACGTTATTTCCACGGGAATCAGTAAACCCCAGAGTCCAGCTAATTGTCTCTTTAGACTTTTAGAAGTTTTCTGACTGATTATTGAGGTTGGCCTTTCGGGAATATCGCGGCCCTCATGAATTTGGTTAAAGGGTTAGGATCTTCTCACCTTTACTGAGAACAATGGGTGAATAATACGGATCCACTGAGCATGCTTGTCATGTTTTCTGGACCAGGAGTTGGATAGTCTCCAACTCCTTAGCAAGGAGTGGTAGTTTGCGACCCTACTTCGAATCCTCAGAAATTGCAACTAGGAATAACCTGCTGCAAGAAATTAGTCTTCCGCTTCCTAGGGCGAGAATGACGCTGCTTTTCGTGCAGAGTGCTATGACCACCATTTGATTATGGCTTACACAGCAAGGTGCAGATGAAAATCTTATCACGTATTACACCAAGCTATTGGACATTGCAAATAGCTAGCTTTATGCTATGCACCTAAAAATTAAAGGTTTTTTTAAAGAACTTCTTGTAGGTTTAATTAATTTGACTTAAGCAGTTTTACCTATAGCCCACAGATGTTATCAAATGATTGTTAAGTTTTTTTTTTTTTGATTAATGGATTTTTCGATTATTTTACAATTGCTTCCAAATGCAAAAACGTACGGAACTTAAGAAGCATTTGTTTACGATTATTGAAGAATTTTTTCTAAACATGTCAAAATAATGTGCCTCCAGCAGAAGTAAAATATGTAATTTTTTTGTGCACAAAACATAATAATACATGTTTTGCTAGACGAGGAACTAAAGTATACGTGTAACTATAACACTTTATATAAGCAGAAAAATATTTGCAAAGATTTCTTTTTATTATCAATTGTTTAAAAAATTGTGGCAGAAAAAATTCAAATATATAAAAAATTTTAAATTCAATTTTAATGAATTGATTTTAATACTTGACATGTCTTTTATGCTTATATTCAACTTAACATTCTTTTTAAAGTTGGAAACCAAATTCCGGACTCTATTAGTATAGAAATTTAATAGAAGATTTTTCACCCTCCTTAAAGTAGGCAAAATATTTTCATTTTTATCAATATATCAATGGTATACTACAATTTTTTGTTATATTTGTTATTTTTAAATATTCCCTAGTATTTTCTTTTTATTAAAGAAAAAAAAAATAATAATAATAACAACATAAAATATGTTATCAAAATGTATTTATGCTTGTTATATTTTATTTTTGCTTGAGATATTTTCCATTTGATTTTTTATTGTAAAAACTGTCATAACCACAAGAATGATATAAAAAAAAATTACTTTTACAAAAATTGAAATCAATTCAATTGCACAAAAATTAAATTTCAATAGATGGGAATTATAGCCTAAAGAATATGTTTCATTGAAAATTATAATTTGAATTATTAATTTGCTGTTTTGGGAAATGTTCTTATAACTGTGAAGAGTAATAGGAATTTCTCTTATTTCAATAACTTAGCGCTCTTATTATAGGCTCAATAATTTAAAGTTATTTTATTTCTATTTTTGTTATAAAATAACTAAAAGCAATCCGCTATAAAAGTGGTTTAAAATTTCTTAAATTAACAGAAGAAAAGAACAAAATTAAAGGGAATTTTCAATATTCAATTTTAACTTATTTGGCATGAAAACTAAACTTTTATTTTTTGAATAAAAAAAGTATCTAAACAAGTAGTGAAATATAAAAGAAATATTTTGTTTCATAAACATGTACTATTTCAAGGCAAATCCATGATTGAAATGTTAAAAAAAAACATTCTTCAATTCCTGTACATTTGTTTTTTAAGCCGTAAAATATGCCATAGATTTTTTTATTTTCGTTTCCTTTTCGGCAGTTGTTTCTTTTTGACTTCATTTTAACCTTAATATTCATAGTAACAAAAAAAAGAAAAAGAAAAATGATACGAAAACATACAAGTTCCTGTTTCAGGCTCAAGTATCGTATTTAAAAAAGATTTTGCCTTCAGGTCCTTAAACACAAAGCCAACTAGTGGAACACTTTAAATGACACAACAAAACACAAATATTTTTTGGCCTAAAGAGAAGCATTATGTTTCAGCGAAATATTGTGTGCCCCTGGCTGTGAGTGTGCTTTATGAACTTTGTAATAAATCACATAATAAATAAATCATTGCAAGTCATGGAATGATTTAGGTACTTGCAAAAGGCAAAAGACCTGGTAATTTTATGATAATACCGCCTTTAACACTGAAAACTGGATTAAATAAGGATATGCTTTATATAATACAATTAGTCTGACAGTCGCTTTAGAATTCTTTTAATTCTATATTAAACTTAAAAAACTTTGAATTTGTTTTTTGAAAGCTAAAGAAATCTTCATCAGTGGACTAATTATCCTTCGGAAATTTTCACAGACAAGCAGGCAATATATTTCTGCACCAGTTTAACTAGTCGAGCAGAAAAACTATTAAAATGTTATGTTATAAACTTCTTGATTATACAGACACCATCGCTGCAAAAATTTTTAGAATCTGAATAATGGATGTCATATTTCTTAACGGAAAAGGACAATTCTTTATAGAAAAAGTAACCATCTAGTGAAAGCAGTGATTTTTTTAAGAAAGACGTGACTTCTTTAAAGAAGTAAGAAATACAGGCATCTCTCTAACGGTGTTTGCTTAATGGAAAAAAAATTTAAATTCTTTGTGGAAAAATTTTTGTTATAAAAAATGACTGTGAAGGACAGGTGGCTTGATGAAAAAGAGCCTTTTAAATGGAAAAGTGAAAATTTAGTAAAAAAAATAACTTTTTGATGAAAAGTTGACTTTGTGATGAAAAACTGACTTATTTATGAGAAAGGAACTTTTTTCATGAAAATGTGACTTTTTTATGGAAGATTTTTTTTAGAACAGTGGCAATGATTGAAAAAAATTTTTTGGAAACATTTTTGTTATAAAACTGGCAACGTAGTGAAGGACAAGTGGCTTTTTGAAACTGGGTTTTGATTATTTTATGGAAAAATTATTTTCGTTGGTGACTTTTTTTATGATAACGTTTAGGTAGAACATTGATTTTAATGGAAAAGTGACTTTCTGATGTAAAATTGAGTTTTTAATAGAAAAGTTAATTTTGATGGAAAAGTGACTTTTTGGTGAGAAATGGACTTTTAGTTAAAAATGTGACTTTTTTATGGAAGATTCTTTTTAAAACAGTGACAATGATTGAAAAAAATTTGTTTGGAAACATTTTTGTTATAAAACTGATAACGTTGTGAAGGACAAGTGGCTTTTTAAAACCGGTTTTACAGTGAAAAAATTACTTTTCGATTAAAAAGAGACTTTTAAGTGGAAAATTAAATTTTAGTGAAAAAAATATCTTTTTGGTGAAAAATTGACTTTCTAATGAAAAAGTGACTTTCCGATGAAAAATTTACTTTTGTTAGAAAAGTAATTTTTAATGGAAAAGTGACTTTTAGATAAGAAAAGGACTTTTTCATGAAAATGTGACTTTTTTATCGAAGACTTTTGTTTTGGAAAAGAGACTTATTGATAAAAAAGTAAATTTTTTGGGCACATTTTTGCTATAAAACTGACAATGTTGTGAAGGACAAGTGGCTTTTTGAAACCGGTTTTACATTGAAAAAATTACTTTTCGATTAAAAAGAGACTTTGAAGTGGAAATGTGAAAATTTAGTGAAAAAAATAACTTTTTAATGGAAAATTGACTTTCTGATGAAAAATTGGCTTTTTGTTAGAAAAGTAACTTTTAATAGAAAAGTGTCTTTTAGATAAGAAAAGGACTTTTTCATGAAAATGTGACTTCTTTGTGGAAGACTTTTGTTTTGGAAAAGTGACTTATTGATGGAAAAGTAAATTTTTTGTAAAAATTTTTCTTATAAAAATGAAAATGTTGTGAAGGACAAGTTGCTTTTTGAAACTGGGTTTTCAGAAAAAAAATTTCGATTAAAAGGAGACTTTTAAATGGAAAAGTGAATTTCTAATAAAAAATTGACTGTTTTATGGAAAAGTTATTTTCGTTGGTGACTTTTTGATGATGACGTGCAACATTGGCTTTAATGGAAAAGTGAATTTCTAATGAAAAATTGAGTTTTTGATAGAAAAGTTATTTTTGATGGAAAAGTGACTTTTTGATGAGAAAGGATCTTTTTGATGGGGGACTTATTTATTGAAAAGTAAATTTTTAATGGAATAGAGTTTGAACATTAGCGCACCCTTTGATTTGGGAGTACCTTAACCGTATGTTAACGATGTTGTAATTAATGTACAACATTTAGCCTACCTTAAGGCGTACAACATAAAATATCATATAACAAAATTATAAGAAATACTACTTTTTAATATTATGTCTTTTCGTAGTGAACTTTTACTTTCACTATATCCAAAATTACCTAAACGAGTAAAATACATTGTTAATATTGTGTAACAAATATGGCATAAGTAAAAGGACCATATCTGAAGTTAAATATTTACACAAAACACAAGGGTCTGTAAAACAAAAAAGCATTAAAAGAATTAAATTTTATTAAGTCTACCCTAAAAAAGTTAGAAATGTAACATTAAAGGTCGACATACATACACACATATTGCCAAATAAAAAAGAGACACATTTTTTAAATCCATAAACTTTTAAAGAAACCAAAAAGTCTGATTTAAATTTCTCTCCACAACAACAAAATAATTATTTTAGAAACTTCTTTATTAAGTCTTCAAAGAGTTTTTGTATAACATCGCACGAGTACCTTGTTTGTAAATGAATCTACAATACAGCCAAAAATTACTAGACCCTAAGCAGCAAAAAACCACCGAAGCAACCTAAAATATTAATTTGCATACAGCGAACAGTAGAAATTAAAAGCTGAAATATCAAATCGATAAAATAAATCAACATCAATATGTCCAACGAAAGCAATAACCAACCACCTCAGTATATTGTGACAACACCCAGCGAAGCTGATGCTGAAGAAATACGCTCTTTGAGTGAGGCTGAAAGTATTCAGGATAATACTGGCTCAGTAGTTATGCAGTGTGAAATGTCTACCCAACAACAGCAACGTCGTGTTTTTAGTCAAATGTCTAGACAAATTGCAAGTCGTTCGTTTTCAATAGCCTCTGCCTCAAATTCCATATTGGAGGAGGGCTCTTCTGTAGATGCAGACTTACAAAAACAACTGCAGCAAATGCAATCCCAACAGCAGCAACTATTTGCAACACAAAAAACTATTTCTACCAGTACCAGATCGAAAAGTTTGCAATCATCTTCGGTTACCGGTGCAACAGGAGAATTAGCTTTACAAATATCTTCGAGTGGCAGCGGCAGTACTTTAAGCACTATGCAATTAGGCCAACAGCTAAAAGCTCAATCCAGCACTTCAATAACAAGTGGTGACCAGCGTATAGGTACGAGTATAACACAAAAAACCTCTTCAGCATCCTCCACTTCAACAAAAACAAAGTTTCAGAGTTTCTTACAACAGCCGGAAGCTGCAGGCCATTACACCGCCAGTTCAGGATCTTACTTGACATCCCACCAAAAACACGTTCGACAATTTGTACGCTCCACATCAGCTCATTCTGAGGCAGCCGTGACTTTGGGATCATCGAATACTGGATCCAGGCCTGATAAATGTATACGCAGTGCTTCAACACAACATGATGATCAATCGTCAGCCTCTATGGACGGTGGCAATGGCGATCATTTGACTGTGTCCGCAAACAAGTTAGGATTACATCAATCCTCCTCCATACTAATATCGAAATCGGCTGAAACTATAGAAGTAAAATCCTCTGCACAAACTTCTACAGCTGGCATGCGTACACAGTTGACTTTGTCGGGTGGTCTGTTGGCACCACCAAATCGTAAAATCACCATATTAAGTCCCATACATGCCCCACCTGGTTTGCACGATATGCTGAAAAGAGTTGGACGTTCACCTCTATCGCCTCGTATTAGTTTTCCAGGCAGCGAAGCTGATTTATTTGGGTGAGTATGAAAAAGTGTTTTTTTTTTGTTGCTCTTGTAGGCTAAAAAAGTTTCAGTGAACTAAATTCGGCTCATTTATCTAAAAATAAAAAAAAAAACTCAAAAAATCTAATTGAAAAAAGCTTCGTTTCAAAAGTGCAATATATAGTATGTTTTTTATAGAGGTATTGAACTTTGAAATGAAAATGAAAACAATTATGATTTTTTTTTATTTGACATGAACTTTATTCCTTCGAATAATAATATTTTGGCATTATAAATTAAATATGACCGCTGGCATATGTCCGCTACAGCCGTCTCTGAAGGACCAATTTTCGATGTATCTTTTCAACATTTGTGGCCGTATGTCATCTATAACGTGGCCATTGTATTCGATTCGGATTAACGTCGTAGACTAGCGACTTCACATACTCCCACAGCGGTGTTAAATCGCTTGATCTTGAAACCCATTTCGCAGGTCTGAAAAGTAAAACTGTATTGGTACTAAACATTTCGTTCAATCAATTGTGACACGAGCTATGTGACATGTTTTGCCGTCTTGTTTAAACCACAGTGCCTGCACGTCACGGTTGTTCAGTTGAATATCGAAAAAGTCAGTAATCATGCTGATACGATTTACTGCAATGTTCTGTATAGAAAAATTTTGAGTCACAATTTGTTTATCGAAAAATTTTATGTCGCACTTTCTTATCAAATAATTTTGTCTCAATTTTTTTGTCGAAAAATTTTATGCCACAATTTATTTTAGAAAAATTTTATTTCACAATTTTTCTTGGAAAAATTTTATATCACATTTTTTTTTTGGAAAAATATTATGTCACAATTTTTTTTAGAAAAATTTTTTGTCACAATTTTTTTTAGAAAATTTTATATCACCAATTTTTTATCGGAAAAATTTTATGTAACAATTTTTTTATCGAAATATTTTTGTAACAATTTTTTTATCAAAAATTTTATGTAACAATTTTTTTATCGAAAAATTTTTGTAACAATTTTTTTACCGAAAAATTTCATGCCGCAATACTTTTGTCGAAAACTTTTATATCGCAATTTTTTTATAGAAAAATTTTTTGATAGAAAAATTTTATATCGCAATTTTTTTATAGAAAAACTTTACGTTACAATTTTTTATAGAAAAATTTTATATCGCAATTTTTTCATAGAAAAACTTTACGTCACAATTTTTTATAGGAAAACTTTACGTCACAATTTCTTATAGAAAAACTTTACGTCACAATTTTTTATAGAAAAACTTGTACGTCACAATTTTTTTATAGACAAATTTTATGTAGCAATTTTTTTATAGAAAAATTTTATATCGCAATTTTTTCATATAAACAATTTTTTTATAGAAAAATTTTATAACACAATTTTTTATTGAAAAATTTTATGTCACAATTTTTTTATTGAAAAATTTTATGTCACAATTTTTAATAGAAATACTTTATGTTACAATTTTTTTATAGAAAAATTTTATGTCACAATTTTTTTATAGAAAAATTTTATGTCACAATTTTTTTATAAAAAAATTTTATATCGCAATTTTTTTATAGAAACATTATATGTCGCAATTTTTTTAAAGCAAATTTTACGTCACAATTTTTTTATAGAAAAATTTTGTGCCACAATTTTTTATAGAAAAATTTTATGTGACAATTTTTTATAGAAACATTTTATGCCGCAATTTTTCTATAGAAAAACTTTACGTCACAATTTTTTATAGAAAATTATTTTATAGAATAATATTTTGGAACAAATTTTTTATAAAAAAATATTTTGGCACAAATTTTTTTAGAAAAATTTTATGTCACAATTTTGTATAGAACAATTTTTTTTTTAAATTTTTTATAAAAAAAATTGTATAGAAAAATTTTTATGGAAATATATTTTGGCACAAATTTTTTTAGAAAAATTTTATAAAATAATTTTACGTCAAAATATTAATTGGATTAGTTTCTATTTGAAAAAGTATCTAAAAGTATCTTTTTTTAAACACTAACTATTTTAAGAATAGCCCTGTAATAGATCTAGTATTTCTATTAAAACTATTCTAAAAAAAAGCTTTTTGGAAATATACATTCTAAAAGGTACATTTTTTAAATTATTTTCAAAGGCTGGTTTTTAAATTAAAAACGATTTTTAAAAAAGTGTTTTGCTGTCAAATACAACAATTTTTTTCGAGATAAGTTGTTTAAAAGGTACTTTTTGGGTATCAACAAAATTTGGAGATCTTGTTCTGTACTTTCTTAATGCCTTCTGGTGGTAAACCTATTTAATTATATTCTAAATTAAATTAAATCCTCTTGTTGTTTGTGACAAACAATACATTGCTCGTTTAACTTCAGCAACTGCTTTCATAAATGCATCAATATTGATTAGTTACGGCATTTATGTTTAAACATTTTGCTATCACTAGATGTCATCTTGTTAATGACAATTGAAATGAGTATCTGTTTATCAATATTAGCTAGACCATTTACACAAACCTTCACACACATACAGACTCCAAAAAATTATGATAAAGTGGAATTAGGAAAAATCTCTAATTGCAGAAAGCTTTTTGTCAATTATTCAATGAAAAATTATTTGTTTGCTTATTCAAATAAATCGATTAATAGATTTATGAAAAATGGAAAAATAACTTTTATTTCGCATTAGGCACTTGAGGGAAATTACAAAAAAAAATACTTTGAATTAATAAAGTGAAGTTTATGGAATATAGTTATTGCTCTAAAGTGCTGCATACTATTTACGGACAAATTAAGCATGGACGAATATATACTTAATTATTCATATAGTTAACTTTATTCGGGCGTTCATTTGCCTGTAAAATCTCGTCAAATTAAAATTTAATTGATAAAATGTGCGACTAAGTACTGAGCAATTGAATTGTGTATGAGCTAACTTAAGGCACAAAAATATCATATGGATAAACAAACGCTGTTATGTAGGCTAAATAAAATCATGTTTGGCATTAAGTTGTTTGGATTTGTTCTGCCAGTAAATGAAATAATATTGTCATTATTTTTTTCCTTTGCTGTACAGTTAACAACGCGAATTGAGAATGATGTCATCACATCGAAAACGCTCACAGTTCATACAAAACCAACAGCCAGCAAAGACTTAAAAAATGACAACAGTAAGAACATGTTTACTTACAACCACAAAAAAAATATAATTTTGTTATTGATTAAGCGGTACATAGGAATCTTTCGATACGATGCCGATATTCAATTCACACCTGTTTGCTTCACGAATCATTTGAAATGAAACAAGAAGCAGTAAAACCAAAAAAACTGGTATTAATCCGCATCTACATTCGCTACTCTGAAACATTAATTACATAAAATTCGTTATTACTGAGACGGTTGATAACAGAAAAATCAAGAAGCAGCATAATTTACAAATGCGCTTCTTGCTGTTTCCATGTTGTTGAAGGAAAAATACTCCGTTCAAAAAAAAAAGATTTTACGTAGAGAAGCTTCCAAAGAAGCTAAAAAATCGTTGAAAAAATTGTTTAATAAAAAATATTCTTATAAATAACAAATAATCAATTAAAAATATTATATTTCAAGGTTTACTGAAATATTTTTTAAAGTATTTTTTTAATGATATAATTTATACTTCAAATAAATTAAGCTAAAAATAATTTCTATTAATAACCTAACCACGCCTAAACGGACAAAGTGATGCAACTTAGCTTTAGATCAAACACTGTACTTTACATTAACTAATGTTTGGAATACATTTTTGCAATACTGTAAACCGGAAGAAGACTTAGGCATTACTAATAAATATGTCAACACGACATGTTATTTTAAAACTTTTATTAACATTTAGCATATAATAAATAATTATATTATATAATTTTAGTATACAAATATTTGCCAAGAGAACATTTTCTTCAAATTAAACAGCTAGAAAATTTTAATCTTAAAAAGTTTCTTAAATACAAAATTAAATTAACATTTGTTCACAAAACTAATTTCCATCCTTTTTAAAATTTTCTCTTATCCATATTTAATCATTTTTTTCCTTAAAAACTTTGGCAGGAAGTATAAACTATGTAGGTTTTTATGAAATTGAAATAAATGCTTTTTTTCAGTTACCAGGTTTTTGTTTCTGTTTATCTTTATTATACTTTAATTTCTCTTTTTTTATTACCTCTCATTCACTGAATTATCATAAAGTTTATTAGTTTCTCAATGAGCCAAGAAGAGAAAATGAAAAACTGAATTTAAAATTGACGCAAATAATTTCTATTCAAAAACAACTATTCAAGCAGAGCAACTTTTTTAAACAAAACAAAATCTAAAACTGTAAAAGTTATAAAAAATATTATAACAATTTATATAAAAATATTTATTTTTAAAAAGTCAACAAGGCATACAAAATTCCACTTTAAATTCTACAAATATTAGTTAGTTGTAAATCTATTTTAATTGTTTTATATGCAGACTTTTTAAACTATAAAAATTATTAAAACATATAATTTCCTGAAGAAGCTTTCCAAAGGAAAGCGAAATATTGAGAGAAAAAAAGAAAAATAAATCGTTATAATTTAAAGGACCGAGTAAAAAGATTAAAATTTAATAGAAATTAAAAAAAAGGTCGAATAAAACTGAAAATAATAATAAAACATATAAGTTTTTTATTTGAAAAAGAAATTTTAAACGTAATTTATGTATTAAAAAGTAAGCTTCAATATACGATGGTTATTTAGTTATTTGATGAAGTTGCACTACAACAAACAAGATTAAAGAAGATTTGTAATATAAAAAAGTAAATAAGAATATCAGAACATCTGCAAGGGATCAGATTTACTATTGGTGTCTGTCATGTCTTGAGTTTAAGGCACAACGACTATTCTCTATCAGTTACTTGCTTTAATAACCAAGTCAAACCGTCTTTATTCTCTATACAATATTTTCATTAGTCATAGAAAATAGTCTATAGAAAATATCTGCCAGTCACAACTTTTGCATAGAATAATTTTATGTCAATTTTTTTATAGAAAAGTTTTATGTCACAATCTTTTTTCGAAAAATTGTATCAGACACAATTCTTCTTTTTGTTTTGAAAAATTTTAACAGTCACATTTTTTTATATCAATTTTTTTATCGAAAAATTTTATTTCAAATTTTTTATAGAAAAATTTTATGTCACGATTTTATTACAGCACAATTTTAAGCCAAAATTTTTTTGCAACCGTATTATGTCTCAACTTTTTATAGAACAATTTTAGATCACAAAATTTTTATATAAAATATTAATGCAATAAATTTTTCAGAAAAATTGTATGTCACATTTTTTTATAGAAAAATTTTGTGTCACAATTTTTTTATAGAAAAATTTTCTGACACAATTTTTTTATAGAAAGATTTTATGCAACAATTTTTTTTAGAAACAATTTATGTCACAATTTTTTTTACGACAATAATATGTCACAATTTTTTTATAGAACAATTTTCAGTCACAAAGTTTTTATTAAAAAAAAATGTTAATGCCACTATGTTAAAAAAATTTAACGCAAAATTTTTTATAGAAAAATTTTATGTCACACTCTTTTTATAGAAAAATTTTATGTCACAATTTTTTTATAGAAAAATTTTATGGCACAATTTTTTGTATAGGAATATTTTGTGTTACAATTTTTTTATTGAAAAATTGTATGTCACAATTTTTATAGACAAATTTTATATCACGATTTTATTACAGAACAATTTTAAGCCAAAGTTATTTTTATAACAATATTATGTTTCTTTAAACTTTTTTATAGAACAATTTTAAACCACAAAAATTTTTAGAAAATTTTTATGCAATAAATTTTATAGAAAAGTTAAACGCAAAATTTAGCAAAGAAAAATTTTGTCACAATTTTTTTTCGAAAAATTATTTGAGACACAATTCTTCTTTTTGTTTCGAAAAATTTTAACAGTCACATTTTTTTATATCAATTTTTTTATAGAAAAATTTTGTCACAATTTTTTTATCGCAAAATTTTATCTCACAATTTTTTTATAGATAAATTTTATGCCAGAATTTTTTTACAGAAAAATTTTATATCACAATTTTTTGTATACAAATAATTGTGTCACAATTTTTTTATTGAAAAATTTTATGTCACAATTTTTTATAGAAATTTTATATCACGATTTTATTACAGAACAATTTTACGCCAACATTTTTTTACAACCATATTATCTCTCAACTTTTTTATAAAACAATTTTAAGTCACAAAATTATTATAGAAAATTTTAATGCAATATTTTTATGAAAAAGTTAACGCAACATTTTTTATAGTACAATTGTATGTCACAAAATTTTTTCGAAAAATTGTGCAGACACAATTCTTTTTTTGTTTCAAAAAAAAAAAAAAACAAAAAGAAGAAATTTCTTCACTCACAATTTTTCCATAGAAAAGTTTCATTAGTCATAATTTTTGAATAGAAAACTTTCGTTAGTCACAATTTTATCAGTTATGTTTTTCTACAGAAAAATTTTATTAATCATAATTTTTCTCCAAAAAAGTTTTAGCACAATTTTATATAAAAAATTTTTATAAATTTCTATAGAAAACTTGTATTAATCACAATATTTATATGAAGAAGTTTAGCTAGTCACGACTTTTGCATAGAAAAATTTCATTAGCCAAATTTTTTAATAAAGAAAATTTTATGTCAATATATATCTGCAGAATAACTGTTATTAGTCTTGTTAAAATTTTTCTATAGAAATAATTGTATCAGTCAAATTTTTTTTGTTTATAGTCTAATGAGTCAGAATATTTCCATGCACTCATTTTGTCTATAGGAAAAATGTTATTAGTCATGTTATAATTTTTCTTTAGAAAGAATTCCATATTACAATTTTTCTGTAGAAAAAATTCTATGTTACAAATATTCTTTAAAAAAAATTTCATGTTACAATATTTCTTTAAAAAAAATTCCATATTACAATTTTTCTTTAGAAGAATTCTTCTTTAGACAAAATCCCATATTAAAATTTTTCTAAAGAAAAAATTCTATGTCGTAATTTTTTACAGAAAATATTTTATCAGTCACCATTTTTCTATAAAATAATATTTCCGAAATACAAATTTTCCATAATTTTTCTATAAATTTTATGTCACAATTTTTTTATAAGAAAAACTTTTTTTATAGAATAAGTGCAATTTTACAATTTTGTTTTTATATTCTTATTGCAGTGTTTGGAATTTAAAGTGCTTGGCTGTTAAGTCCAAACACTATTTGTTTTGAACACCCTTCATATTTCATTTTACGTTTTTAGTACTCCTTGCAATGATGATGTAAACAACGCAGCCACATGCTCTGGTTGAATTTTTGTGTCTCTTAATTACGGTTCAAAGGATAATACGTTATATATGTCAAAATTATTCCCTTGGATTTGTTGTTAATATCTTTATTGCTCTCTGATATGAGACACCGTTGAAATGCTTCTAAAGCAACTTGAAAGTTATGAATTTTATATTTATATACGCTTAATTTTTTAAAATGTACAAAATCCGTTTAAAAATTACAAAATTCTGAAGTAACAAGCACACGGCATCTCTCATTGTTTTAATCGCTCAAATCAGCCTGATTACACCACAGATAATATTTTACGATATAACAAACTTGTGTGAAAAAGTTTAAGTGCAGCAATGATGAAACATAAACTGCCCCAAACCAAAACTAACTTTAGTTTTTTACATACCAAATATCCTTGATATAACGATTTACGTTATCAGAAAAGGGTTCAATAACTTACGTAAAAACTTTTTGCTTATTTTTCAATAAATTTACATTCAAATAAACTTTTAATTGCATTAAATATTTTATGGATTTTAATTAATTTAATTTTTTTCAATTTATATAAAAATTCTGTTTTTTTTATACAAATCGTAATTTAATTTAAGAGCATTTAATATAATTTAAAATTTTATTAATTTTCATAACGAAAATTCCACCAAAAAACTCTTTTAGCATCAATTTGTATCCATTTTAACATGCATAATGAATAACTTTTTGGCATTAAAGCAACGGCAAAATATGAATAAAATTGATGTGCATAGTAAACGCAGCATGAAATTATATGCCAGAGATGGAAAACGTAGATTTTGAAAACAAAATTACTGGAGGCATATACACACATCGCTTTCAGCAAATTTCTGAAACTTGTTATTTCGTTTGTAATTTTAAAATTTTCATAATAACAGTTTTTCATTTTAACAAGAAAAAGAAAAAAAGGACTAAATAAAAGCCTTTATATTTCAAAATATTTTAATTTCAATGAAAAACAATTGTCTGGGTGTATTCGATATTGAGGCAATTTTTTCAAAGAAATAAAAAATTCTTGAAAACTCTGGAAATATCAAAAAAAAACCTTTAAAATCCCCATATAAATTATATATTTCACAAACACTATTTTTAGTTAAAAAACAAAATCTTTTTTAAATAATTTTTGTTTAAGCACAAGGTCTTTTGAAAAAGTTAAAAAATTTTTATTGTATTTATTAAATGATTTGTTAAATTGTTTATACACTTTTTCTTTTCCTAAAGATACCACCCAAGGGTGTGGTGAAATATCGAAAGCAAAAATTTTGTTTTTTTTAATTTTTCTTATACCTAAAGAAAAATTATTAATAAAATATGAAAAAGTTCAATAGACTATAATTAAAAAAAAATCCAAAAAGTATTAAAAAAAATTTTGCAATAAATACTCAAATTTAGTATTGAAACACTAAAAAAAACTTAAAAAATTGCAGAAAATTAAAGGAATGAGTTCATATAATTTTATAATTTTTTTGTCTTTATGCCTCATATTTCGATAAATTTATCTAAAAACAATAAATTAAATAATTATTTACTTTAATTGGCAACATTGTTTTACAAGCTATTTATTATTTTATTTATTTATTTAAGTCTTTGAGTTTTTAATTCTAAATGAATGAAAGAAAAAAGAAAATAAGAATTTTTTAATGAGAACAAAATATGTTTTATCGGATTATCATTTAAGGAATAATCGACACATACAGTCCTTATAACATCTAATGAAAGGATCAAAATTTGCATAGTTCGTTCTAAAATATCGAATATCCAAGGGAGAAAAATATCGGTGAGATCACTGCGGAACACAAAAATATATATTTTCACTTAATAAGTTAGAGCAGATTTTATCATTAATTATATTTAAAATGGACATGGCATTGAGCAGAGTTTTGTGACTTTCCAAAGATGGCAAGTTGATAACAGCAAGTCTAGATTTATACGATGGCAAACATAGCAGGTTCCAATGTACTCTACGTAAACCAAATATTAGAAATTGTTTTTGCACTGATTCAATTGCGTTGCTGTAAGCTTTGTACTGTGGATTCCATACAATTGACCCATATTCTAGCACTGGATGAACCAATGACGTAAATAGATGTTTCGTGATGGAAGTATCTTCAAATTCCTTTGCCCAAAGTTTGATGAAACCAAGTTTTGGCATCTCGCCTTGCTTACAATTAGAGAAATACGTTGAATGAAGTTTAGTTTAAGGTCGAGTATAATTCCAAGATCTTTGAAACTGCAAACATATTCCAACTCATAGCCACCCAAAAAATATTTAACATTTAAATGATTCATTCGAGAGAAACACATATATTTACATTTATTGAAGTTTAATATCATAAAGTTCAATTCACACCTCAGGAGTGTAAAGAATTTAAATCTGCCTGTAGCAGCATATGATCGTCATATGTATTATATCTAAAAACTATTTTAACATCATCCGCAATAGGTAGACTAGTATGTAGTGTACTAGCTTATAAGACTGAAGGTTGTGGGTTCGATTCCCAACAAAAATCTTGGTTTTTTTCACTACAGAAATAAAAATTGATTGCTGGTGAGGAATGCTCAGTGATGAAAGGCATGGTCGGTCACTGGTCACTGTGCTGTCTTATACGACAGTTAATTTCTTTCTACTTTCCTAAAGAATGTAGCACGCTACATGACTAAATAGGCATTGTTGCCTGAAGTGCTACTTCTGTAAAAAAAAACAAAGTATAAAATAATTATTGATGACACCAAATAAATCATTGATAAATAATAAAAAAGAAGGCATCCGAGATGGCTCTCTTAAGGAACACCAGATGAAACGGAGATTGGCTACGATATCACATTTTTGTATATAACATTCTACTTCCTATTGTTAAGATATGAATTTATCCAATTTAAACAATTTTGTGTGAATCTCATATTATGTAGTTTCTCGATAAATAGTCCGTGATTAACTTTATCAAATGCTTTGCCAAAATCTGTAAAAACAACGTCAGTTTGCATTTTATTGGCAAAAACCACTATTAACCAAAGTTGTAAGTTATAAAAGGTTATTAACAGTAGAATAGCCTTTACGAAAGCCATGTTGACTAGATGATAATATCGAAGTCACTTAATGGCACAAATGATTCGTAATTAGTTTTTCAAACAGTTTAGCAATTCCTCTGTAATTTTCAATGTAATTTTTTCTATTAGACATAAACAACGGAATGATGAGAGAATTCTTGCGTAGTACTGGAATTATACCAAATTTAATTGAGTAGTTGAATAGTATTGTAAGAGTAATTACTTAGCCCTCTGTGCAGCTTATAACAACACAACAATTATGCAAGCAAATAATTTTTTTTTTAGATTGTTTAAACAGTTCAAGTTGGCGGCATGTGTTTTAGACAACGCAACATTATTTTTGAAAGTCCTAGCTTTAGTCTTAGTTTTTTTGTATCAAAATGTTTGGATTTGTTCCGCCAGTAAATGAATTCTAAAACAAGTATTGATAATGGTGTTGTCACATCAAATTAGCTCGCCGATTATTTATTATTAAATATATGATATTCTTCTGAACAATGTAATCGACTTATGGAAGTTCTTTCTACTGCTGTTGAGCAAAGTTCCAAAATTACAATGGAAAAAATTAACAAACGCCAAGAGATGTGTCCTTGGATGTCAGAGGAATTAATTTTGCTGATTAATTTTAAAAATAAATTGCTAAAATCGCGCAGGAAAAACGCATATAATATAAGGCGAATTAGCAAAATTATAAAGTATTGTAGCAATGGTCTAAGGTCTAATTACTATATATATCATTTGGATAAATGTAATGGTGACAGTAAGAAAACATGGAAATTCATAAAGAAAACGTTAGGAATTAACAGCAACCAGTTGGGTGAAATTATTGACACCAACAACGATGTTCTTATTTCCAATGTTGAAAAAGCTCAGGCATTTAATAATTTTTTCTACAGTTCAGTTTGTGCTATCAGAAATACCATTTATGTGGAACAAAATGACAATATAAACTTCTTTCGTACCTTAGTTCATGCTTCAAATAACTTCAATTTTCATGCCATTTATAACTCAAAAATAGAATCTGTACTGAAAACTTTGGATATTAACAAAACATCTAGTTACGACAATATTACACCTAAAATGCTATTAATCCGAAAGTCAAATATTTCCGGAATATTGACACGATTTTGAAAAATTGAAGTATTACGGGTGTTCTGGTAAATCCCTGAAAATTATCGAAGATTACCTACGGGATAGAAGGCTACGGCGAAGCTAGAAGTTCTGAAATTGGTGTGCCTTGTGGTGTCCCTCAAGGCAGTGTTCTTGGTCCATTACTATTCAAGGTTTTCATTAAAAATATCACATTTAATGGAAAACTTTTTATATATGCTGACGACATCTGTCTGCTGTACAATTATAATTATGAGACAGTACTTAGAAATCAAGTCGAGTATGATGCTTCAATTTTGTCTGAATATTTGAGACTTAATAAGTTAATCTTGAATGCTAGGAAAACTAAGCTAGTACGTTTTAGGCCATACCTTACAGGAAATGATCAGTTAATGAGTGTTCATATTGATGGCGAGGTAATTACGGAATCTGAAAGTATTAAATATCTTGGAATGCTATTTACTCGTAATATTTCATGGGATAATCACATTAATTACATAAAATCAAAAGTGTCCTCTGGAATTGGTGTTTTATGAAAATTTAGAAATAAATTGGACACAAAAGCGAAAATGTTGATCTATCGATCTATTATTCACTCGTACTTAACCTACCTTCCGGCAGTATATGCCTACAAATCGTATTCGTCTATGCGTTCATTACAATAAGCCCAAAACAGAGCGTTAAAAATAGTTTTCAATCTTCCTTTGCATTATAATACAATGGAATTTTTTCAAAGATATGCTAAGGGTATACTGCCAATAAAAGGTCTTCGAAAGTAACAGCTATTGCTATATGTGTACAAAGTCTTAAATAGAATTGGATTTAGCTCAACTGAATTTTCTTTTGTTGGTACAAATACGGGAAGAGCTACTAGATAATCGATGAACTTGAAGATTGTCAGATGTCGACTGAAAGTAAAGTAACAAAGCAACGGATTTGATTTGCTGGTCCAAATGAGTACAACCACCTAACTAATCGTATAAAAACTATCTCAGTACTTTCGACCTTCAAAGTAGCAATAAAAGAATATTTATTAGATAATATCGAAATCCTTCTTGCATAATTGAGTTATATAAATGGTAAATTGATATATTTGTATTATTATGATTTTATTTTTTTATTAGTTAGTTTTTAGTTATTTTATTAATTGTTATTAGTATTTAGTTGCCAGTTTCGCCTTTATAAAGTCTTCTCTTGGCGCTGAGGCATATATAATTCATGAAATAAAATAAAATACTTATGTAACAAAAAAAAAATCATTATGTATTGAATTAAGGCCTCAGGGCCCACTTTGGCTTTCTAGAGGCTTACAAAAAGTTGACTACAATTTTATAATTTATAATAAACTTAAAATATACAATATTAGTACATTTTTAATTTATCCATATGTAACTTCAAAGTTGTTAAGAAGATGTTGCTTTATATTAGTTTTAAGTGTGGACAAAACAAAAATATTCTTTAGGTAGTTTGGTAATTGATTGAACTCCTTCGCATCAGCAAACATAATTTTGTGTTTAGTTAATTCAAGACATGCCGTCTTACAACATTCAAATCCATTGCATGCCTTGTTACTCTGTTAGTGAAACTTATATTCTGATGAAATCCTATTGCATGACTTCCATATCCTTTTGGGCATTTAAATACATCCATTAATAACTGTTGTTTGTACAATCCCTTGACTGGAAGTATAATTTTTGCATAATTTTTATACAAATTTATAGTGCTAAACCTTAAGGGAAGATTAAATACAATCTTGAGGGCTTTATTCTGTGCTGGTTGCAGTGATTTTAATGCAGAACTATTTTTATAACCGTAAATCGTTGGTAAATATGTGAGGTGTGAATGAGTTAGTGATTTATATAACAACATTTTAGTTGCAGTATTAAGCGTAATTTTAAACTTGTATAAAATTCGTATTAAAGCTTAGTACTCTGTTCGAAAAGTGTTGAGCAACATTTGATATTTCGCTTGAAAATTTTGACAATATGTTGCCAGCTGATTCTCTCTTTTTATCTAATATTAATGTTGCGCATTACGGCAGACAAGATGAATCAGACCGTATTGTTTGCAATAAAATTATGACTTATTTTAATTCCGACATCTTTGGAAGAGATTCCTAATTAAAAATAGTTTACGAAATAAAAAATTTATAATTTCACTAAAATTATCAAAATTATCAAAATGCTGTAATAAAAAAATTTGTCTTTAAACAAAAAAAAATCTTTTTTTATTAAATAACTTTTAATAAGATGGATAAGGTGGATTTTATTGCAAAGAATAATATAAACATATACTACTATTAAAAGAAAAACTTTGGCTATTATTAAAAAATTCATATACTCATTTCAGCCTTTCGTTTTGTGTGGCCAGTCTTTAAAATATTTGAAAACTCTTATTTTAATATGTAAAAATTACTATTATGCATTAATATTAAAAATAAGTAAAGCATAACAATAATTTTTCATCGTACATTTTCGCCAATCTCATTAGGCAATTTTAACTACAAGGAATTAATATAATTGAGGAAAGGCGCGTTGACATTATTTTGCTTTTGTTGTTTTGCCATATCCACCAAAGTTGTCATCACATCTGCCACCTTTGAGACACCTGCTCATATTTCATTTCGATATACTTTTTTCGATGAAACTGCTGTGTTTTTCTAAAACAAAATAAAAATCTGTAAAACCCTAATTAAAGTTACGTTTTAAATTAGAATAATAAAGACTTGGTGTCTACTTGTTTTTTCTCCAGTGGCGTAAGAGAATCAGAATCAGATAAAATATCTTGCTTGGGCTGCCGATCTGGCGTGCTTAAAAGCTGTAAGCAACTGGTTCTACAATCAAAATTTTCATCACTTACGAAAGTTACAATAAGCAACAATAAGTTAGAATAATAACACTTATGTTCTCAATTTCGACGTCTCAGTGAAGTCCTCAGAAAACTCCCACGGATCCTAAGATTCGTCTGAACAGAACTGCAAGTCGCATCCACTACCAGATTTTTTTTATGCTTTTCGTTTTTGACTGTAATACCGTTTGCTATTCAAAATACTCCTCCAGTTTTGCTTACATGCTTCATCTAATAATAATCAAAAAAGATCATACATATGTATATACATAAATATGCACATATATTTCAATCCTTACCAGGTTTTCCAATCTCTTTAGTAATATCTATCTACTATGATTTCGTGACACTGCGGAAATAAGGATGCGCTTTTCTGCGTCACTAAATTTTATTTCTTCTTTTTCACTTTTTAATAAATTTACGCTTTTCTCCATACTTTTACTTTTTGGCACAATAAATTTAAAATTAAAAATACAACTTACTTAAGTGCTGCTCATAGTGTTTCGTAGTTGAAAAAAAATGTCGCCTGAAAAACTTGTGGCCAGAAACATTTCGCGACTTTTTCAAAAATAAACAGAGTACTAGTTCAGCAACATTATTTGTTATTTATTTCGTACGAATTATTTTTATGTGGGCCTTGACAGCATTTCGCACGAAATTATGAACAGAGTATCGGGCTTAACTCGTTTATGTGATTCTCCCACGAGAGATTGGTATTTAGACTTATTCCTAGATATTTGCTAGAGTAATATTTTTGTATTAAATTTCCAGCAATAACCTGATCGTCTCTGATATTGTATGGTCTAAAACTTATAAATATTTTGATAGTATCACAGTCATATTCGATTTTAGTTTGTAATACCTTTTCATATTTATAGTAATATAATAGACATACATATGTCGTCGGCATACATACATCAATAAATTGCCAAAAAATTTCATATTTTTTAAATCAAGCACACGACCTTGAGGGACTCCACACACAACATACAGCATACTACCTTGTGATTCAACGACTTGAACGAATTGAAATCTATTTATTAAGTAATCCAAAAATAGTCCAATTGCATTACAAGAAAAGCCAAGGAAAATCCAATTTCTTAATTAGATTATCATGATCTACCAAATCAAATGCTTTTTATAAATCATAGAACACTCCAGCAACTCCTTTCTGACCAGCATCAATTCCAATTCTATAATGTTTTCTACAGCCTCTTTATTGCATTGTTGAGTAAACAAAATATGATTGCTTTTAATATATTTCGATAGCTGCTTATATATAATTTTTTCGAAAATTTTATCAATAACTGGCAAGATTGAAATCGGACGATAGTTTTTTACATTATTGGCCTTTCGGTATAGGAACAATTTTATGGGTCTTTAGTATATCTGGGCATATACCTTCCACAATCATTTTGTTAAATATAGTTTTTAACAGAAATATACACAATGCACAGTTTTTATTATGCACAGCAAAAATGCTTTTAACGGTTTAATTTTTTAAGTTAACTAAAAGTTTCAACAAAACATTTCGAACTTGTTCTAGTGGAGTAAAAACTTGTTGATGCAATTTTCATGCTAAAAATTTAACGTAATCTTTCATTAAATAGAAAATTTCTGAAAGAGAATTTATTTATTTGTGGAACTTAAAGTTTTTTATATTTTATTTAACTATATTTAAGATTTAATTTTAATATTCCTGCTGCAGGAACAACCATCAGCTTTAAGCCACAAAACACAAAAATATTTTTAGTAAAAGGGAATTAACATCGATGAGCATGACTTCACTTAAAATATAATTTTGGCTGAATATATTATAAACAAAGCATACAAAATATTAAGTTGAAAATAAATAATGAAAGAGATGTTCAAAGTGGGGGCAAAAAATGAATTAAAAAGGATGAAAAAAAGGATAAATTTGGAAAACACGTAAACCATATTGAGATAATAATTCACAAGGAAATGTAGCTTTATAATTTTAAACAAAAAATATTGACTCTATCAGGTTTCCTTAAAATTCTAGTACATGTGGCGTTTATATTTATGTTTAAAGGACTCTACACAGATTAAAGAAAAATGGCTGGAAGCATTTAATAATCTCCAACGTTTTTTTAACATAATGAAACAAAAACCTCAAATGACACAAAAATAAAATTTATAGTCATAAAAGGTAATTACTTCAGTATGTTTTAGATTCTAAGCATACATTACTGCTATTTATATATTTAAATACCTAAACATGCTCTATTTAATACGCTAAGCATTATTTTGTAAAAACAAAAAAAAATTATTTTATTTAGTCTCCCAAAAAAATGCTATGAATTAATTTTGCCTCCCAGTTATTAAAGTAAAAATGCTCATCAAGATTTTCAGCAAACTCTTAACGTTCAAATGGCTTTAATACAAATGTATTGTGCAGCCTTTTTTAGCTGTCAGTTTTGTTAGCTTTTATTATTAAAATAATTATGAGCAAAACGAAACTGCAAAATGTTTGCTTTATGAAAAGTTTTTTTTTTTGTATTTATGAATAAATTATAAAATTTATGGTTTCGCTGTCATAATACTTAAAAGGATTTCTCAGGCTTTAGAAATTATTTTGCATGAGAAAAAGCTAAACAATTGCAACGTTAAATTAGGTTTAGGATTAATTATGTTATTACTAAAATGTTATTACTAAAATTTTTATTTGAATTTTAATGCATAATTTATTTCAGGAATCGAAATAAGTCCAAATGTTTTGTAATTTATTGTTTTTATTTTATCATACAAGAAAAATCTAAATGGTATGTACAAATAGAAAGACCCATCGACCGACCATTCAATCGCCGTAGATTTGCTCAACTCATTCAGGAATAACCGGCTGGTTTTTTCCGAAAAAATAATTTTTTTTTAGACAAATCCCGTCTCTACTTGTCAGCGTATGTCAACAAGCAAAATTGCTGCATTTGGGCTTCTTAAGGTTTAACCCCCCCCCCCCCCTCCCCACTCCCTCGTGCACATTGATATGTTTTGATGGTATCCCACCGTCATTACATGTGTCAACGGGGAAAAATGCGTGCCCGGTACCCTGAGAACTAGCAGATGTCAATTGGAAGCTCCACGTTATTTCCACGGGAATCAGTAAGCCCCAGAGTTCAGCTATTTGGTTTTTTTACCCTTTTAGCTATTCTTTGTCTGATTATTGAAGTAGGCCCTACGGGAGTATTTGATTAAGGGGCCCGGATAATCTCACCTTTACTGAGAACAATGGGTAAATGATCCGGATCCAGTGAGCATGCTTGCCATATGTTCTGGACCAGGAGTTGATAGTCTCCAACTCTTCAGCAAGGAGTAAGGGTTGGTGGCCGTGCTTCGAAATCTGCGAAATTGCAAGTAGGAATAACCTGTAGCTAAAAATAAGTCTTCGGCTTCCTAGGGCGTCGAGTTATGGCATGCACATGCTTGGTACCAATGTAAATCTTAACACGCTCTTGAAAGTCCTAGAGTGATTAATAAGAAGCCTTTGCGTGCTCAACGTGTTAGTATATGGTGCGCTATGTGGTCTGGAGGCGTGATTGAGTCGTTTGATTCGAAAATGAGGCTGAAAATGCGGTAACGGTAAATGGATCACGCTATCGCGAGATGCTTTTAACTCAATTTTGGCATATTATTGACGACGTGGATATTACTGTCAAGTGGTTTCAATAGGATGGGGCCACATGTCGCACAGCCAAGAAACACCCAATTTACTGCAAAGCAAATTTCCCGACTGCATAAGTCAACAATAATCAGCAGTTAAGTGGCCAGCCAAATCGTGTGATTTAATACCACTGGATTATTTTTTAAGGGGCTACTTTAAGAACAAAGTATATACGGAGCCAATCGAATCGATTTCAGCATTAAAAATCTTTAAAGTGAGTAATGAAATAGGACCGCCATTTTGACAAAAAGTTATTAAAACATTTGATGAAATAATCGACATGAAAAGCACTGAAGCAGGTTTAGTTAGGAGGAATATGAAAAAAATACAAGTATTTAACATAGCTAAGAACTCCACCGGTAATACGCTTACAAATATCAGGTACAACGTGTGATTAGATTTACATCCGCGCCTGACCATGAAGCCTTAATCAGATGGTGGATCAAACCACTGCATAATTTGGAACGTCATGCTCGTCCTAGGAAGCCGAAGCTATAATTCTTTGCAACGGAACTTTTTAGTTGCAACTTCGATAATTCCAGAGCAGGGCTGCAAATCATCACTCCTTGCTTAAGAGTTGGAGACTTTCCAACTCCTGTCCAGAACACATGTCTAGCATGCTCACTGGATCTGGGAACATTTCACCAGGTAGCTGTTATTAAAGGTGAAATGAACCCGGCCAACATAGAATCATAGACTGATATGGGGCCGCGAGAACAGTTCAATGTCTAAAGAGACAAATAACGAACTCTGCGGCTTACTGATTCCCGTGGAAATAAAGTGGAGTTTCCAGTTGTACCCCTGCTGACTTCAGGGGACTGGGCTCCCTTTTCCCCCAGTTGCACAGGTCTACATAGTAGCTCTCCATTAAGACCATATATGTGCCCCCGGGGGGTATATATCAGGTACAGTACAACCTGCAATTATAGTTGTACGACCCGCATGAAACACAATTTAAACTACGAACATTTTAACCGCAACAACTTTAATATACGCTATTGGAGCTGAAGATACCGCGACTGCTGGCAACAGACTTGCTCTTCCATAGATCCTAGTTAAAGGATTTACAGTTTACTCATGCGATTTACAGGGCCGCTAATATTATTTTTGTGTTGTTATTTTTCGTCACTAGCTCCCTGGTGTGGGAGTGGGTAATTTACGCGCCTGCTGTCATTTAAAAAAAAAAAATTTTCTTTTAGTCTATATGCATGTAAAATGTAAAATGGCGTTTTTAAAATACCTTGAAAATTACTTCCAAGCAGTGCTGTGTAATTTGAGAGTTTAGCTATTCTGCATTATTCCACTTTTTTGTAATCATCATGTTAAATAATTGCAGTTTCTTCAAAAGTCTAAAGTTTTTAAATAAAATTTGAGGTGAGTCTTAGAGACGTGTAAAAAATTTATAGGTTCCCCATTATATTCGTCCATTTAATGGAAAATGCTATATACAATATTTCTCTCCATATTTGATTATTTTTGTATGGTTTTTGAGTGTGAATTTTTTTTCCAATTGATTTAGCCCTGAAGAAATTCTAATTCTTTTAAAAATATTTTATTTGTGTTTCGAACCTTGAAGCCCAACCTCAACATCAGCTGAATTAGGAAGTTGTATCTGTTTTAAAATATATCTCAAATCGTTTACCTCAATCGACCACAAATAGATGCGTTTGTCTCAACGAAGATCGAGTCAAACGTAAAATCGTGCGAGTTTCGGAAACAAGTTCTCTAATTTCATTGGAGCACTTACCATTGTAGTAACGATAACACAGTGAAATACAACCTATATTGCGTCGATGCTCTTTGTCCTCTCCTGGAAACGGTCGAGCAACTCCAAAAAAACACTCTGGCGCACTGGCCTCCAAAATCACATTATTCATTATTATTATTTAGATGTTTCTACGAAGTCTGCCTCCACCAGTTTATTTTCGTTTTACGGAATTTATAATACATAACGTAACTTTCCGCTATAGACAATCCTCTCCATCCAAACTTAATACGTACCCTTTCGTTAATATAAAATTATGTAATTGGCTTCAGCTTTCGCATTTTATCTTGAAATTCCTAACGAATTTAGTGATGAAAAATATGTCACAACATTTTTTCTTAAAATGCTGTCCTTGAATCTCTCTTTCTCAATTTCTGCATGCATAATTTAACCTTAAAATATTGACAAATTGCCGTCTTTTTCTGCAGTTCATAAAACAAGTACTAAAGATCAAAAAAAAAAAAAAAATGAAGGATTAAAATAACATTTTTTTTATTATCATCATTAGCACTGCGTAGTACTGGCCATTGAAGATAAAATATAAATGTGAAAATATTTTATGTCAGTTCATTTGTCAAAAGAATCTTTGAATTGATTTTGTTCCACTTATAAGGTTGAATGATTTTTCTTACTTGAAATCTTAAAGGATACATAAATACTAACGTACGTTTAATGAGACAGAAGTAAAAATAAATAAAATGCTTCTTCAAATTCGATTTGTATGTCATTCTTTTTTTATGTTTTTTTATTATTCGGGTGGCATAATTTGATATGTTTGAAAATATTTGACATTTACTTATTTTACGTTAAACAAAAAAGGTCCAATTACTCTGTTGATTAAGGAACTCGTATAACAACAATGTATCTCGTAGTTAAGTGACAACTATTTGTAACAATAGCCAGCTAACAAAATTACATACAGACACTCTCATACATCACTATTATTATAGAGCACGACAAGCCTAGTAAAGTAAATGTTTAATTATACAAAATAATTTTTTTGTGATGCTGAAATTCTCCCAACTCGATAATCACCTTTTATAATGAAATACAACAATTAAAATAATGTCAATCAAAGCTTGTATATTTAATTGGTTTTTTGTTTTTTCGTGGTTAATGAATAATGTTTTAATAACGTGACATGTCCTGTGCTTTTGTATTGCTCTTCAGGCGTTTTATTGCTTCGCTATGCTCTTATGTCGTATAGACATAATATTAATATTGAATATGGAGTAAATTAACTGTAAAATGTTGTCAAAATGTCTTTTACATACGAAAAAGATTAAATAGGATATTTAACCTGGATTCTAGCAATAAAAAAATTTTTTACAACAAATCTATAATAATGAAAAAAATAACAACTGCCAGAAAATAATAATTTTCCAAAATAAAACTTAATACTACCAGTATTGGTGAAAAATTATATGAAAAAATGGAAACTGAAAAACGTAAACAATTAATCAAAAAAAAAAACATTTCAAGAAAAAAATTAATTTTTTATAAAAATTGTAAAAAAATTTGTAAATCTGATTTTCAAAAATGTCGTAGACGCCAGAGCAATAAATACTTTAAATAAATGTCACACAAGTGTAATTTTAAAAAAGTCTGCATATTTCAATTAAAAGGATATGCAGGATGTACGTCAAAATATTTAATTTTAAGTAGTACTATTTTTACCGTTAGCTATAGTAGCCGCGTTATAAATCAAATTCATCGGTTAGTCACAGTTTTCCTATAGAAAAATGTCATAAGGCACAATTTTTCTATAGAAAAATGCTATTAGGCATAATTTTTCTATAGAAAAATGTCATTAGTCATAATTTTTCTATAGAAAATGGTCATTTGTCACAATTTTTCAACAGAAAAAGTCGTTAGTCACAATTTTCCTATAGAAAAGTTTTTTTTTATAGATAAAAGTCATTAGTCACAAGTTGCCTATAGAAAAAAGTTATTAGTCATAATTTTTCCATAGAAAAAGTCATTCGTCACAATTTTTCTTAAGAAAAAAGTTATTAGTCACTATTTTTCTATAGAAAAATGTAATTACTCACAATTTTTCTATAGAAAAATGTTATTAGACACAACTTGTCTACAGAAAAATGTCATTAGGCACAATTTTTCTATAGAAAAATGGGATTAGTCATAATTTTTCTATAGAAAAATCTCACTTGTCATAATTTTTCCAAATAAAATTGTCATTAGCCATAATTTTTCCAAATAAAAATGTTATTAGTCATAATTTTTCTAGAGAAAAATGCCATTAGCCATAATTTACTATAGAAACAATGTCATTAGTCATAATTTTCCTATAGAAAAAAGTTATTAATCACAATTTTTTTATAGATAAAAGTCATTAGTCACAAGTTTTCTATAGAAAAAAGTTATTAGACAAAATTTTTTTATAGAAAAAGTCATTGATCACAATTTTCCTATAGAAAAAAGTTATTAGTCACAATTTTTCTATAGAAAAATGTAATTACTCACAATTTTTCTATAGAAAAATGTCATTAGTCTAAATTTTTATATAGCAAAATGTCATTAGTCTAAATTTTTCTATAGAAAAATGTCATTAGTCTAAATTTTTCTATAGAAAAATGTCATTAGTCTAAATTTTTCTATAGAAAAATGTCATTAGTCTAAATTTTTCTATAGAAAAATGTCATAAGGCACAATTTTTCTATAGAAAAAAGTCATTAGTCATAATTTTTCTATAGAAAAATGTCACTTGTCATAATTTTTCCAAATGAAATTGTAATTAGCCATAATTTTTCCAATTAAAAATGTTATTAGTCATAATTTTTCTAGAGAAAAATACCATTAGTCATAATTTACTATAGAAAAAATGTCATGACATAAGTCATAATTTTTCTATAGAAAAATGTCATAAATCATAATTTTTCTATAGAATAATGTCATTAGTCATAATTTTTCCAAATAAAATTGTCATTAGCCATAATTTTTCCAAATAAAAATGTTATTAGTCATAATTTTTCAAGAGAAAAATGCCATTAGCCATAATTTACTATAGAATAAATGTCATTAGTCACAAATTTTTCCTATAGAAAAAATGCCATTAGTCACAAATTTTTCCTATAGAAATAATGTCATTACTCAAAAATTTATCCTATAGAAAAAATGTCAATAGTCACAAATATTTCCTATAAAAAAATGTCATTAGTCACAATTTTTTTACAGAAAAAAGTCATTAGTCACAACAGAAAAAGTTATTAGTCACAATTTTCCTAAAGAAAAACTTCATTAGTCAAAATTTTTCTGCAGAATGAAGTCACTACTCACAAATTTTCTACAGAAAAAAGTCTTTACTCACAATTTTTCCACAGAAAAAAGTAATTAGTCACAAATTTTTTACAGAAAAAAGTTATTACTCACAATTTTTCTATAGAAAAAATTCATTACTCACAATTTTTCCACAGAAAAAAGTAATTAGTCACAAGTTTTGTATAGAAAATTCATTGGTCATTAAAAAGAGGTTGAGAAATTTTGTAAATTTTATTTCAAGAGGAATTTTTAACGATTAAAGAAATTATCAATGCACCACAACAAAACACAGTTTTATGGCACGACTGCCAGAGAATTATGAAATACACTCATAAGAATATTATGAGTGTGTAATCCCCTGCTTTGAGATTAAAAATCATTTCAAGAAATCAGTTTAGTTATTCTCTTACATATCGCTTCAATGGTAATCCTCTACTTAAAACTTGTATTATGTTGGGAAACGCGGTTAACCGATGGGCTACAGAGCAGATCCCACACGCGGATTCGCCTGACCACTAAGTATAGTATCATTCCATATGGATTAATATTCTTATTTTTTCTGAATGAGAGGAAAAAGGCAACGAATCAAAAATATTATTTGAAATTTAGATTTCTAAAATTCTCTTATTTTTGCAATTATAAGCTGTCAATTTTTCTCAATAAAATTGTTGTCTCAATTTTAATAACAATTTCCATATTCAATTAATTTTATTGCTTTATGCATTTTTGACTAGAATTATTTTATTTTGCCTGAATAACAATTCATGAGAATGAAATGAATTTAAAACCTTAAATTTAATAGGAATTGAACATCATCAGCATCATCATCATTATTTTAATGCTTTAAAATGATAAACAATTCATTGCTATTGATTGCAAGTTAATGTTTGCACACTAACAATGCTTTTGTTTAACTTTATGTATCATAAATAATGTTTATTGTCATAAAAATTAAACCATAAAATTAATTTCTTATCTGATATTAATATATTTTATATTTTTATGTCATTAATTTGACGTTTAAAATGACTTTTATATTAAATTTTATAAAAATAAAAAGTAATTATAAAAAAATTAAAATCATCACCAGTCAATAATTTATTTTATATACAATTTTGTTATATTTTAAAGCATAAACGATTTATGTTTACTAGGTATACAAATTTATATATATTTGTCACTCCAGTTAATGGTTTTATATCGCTGGCATTGTTCCTTTTAAATGATCAAAAGCTCGAAAATGTTTCGCTATTTTTATATAAAATACTTTAATTCATTCATTTTATATATTTGCTTAAGTATTTTTCTACTTTTTCTTCTTTCAGTAAGTGATCAAATTTTACAATAGTTATACACTTATTATTCTTTTCTTATTTGAAGTTCCTTTGAATATTCCAAGACTTTGCCTCCAGATACAATACTCATTACAATCTTTGTATTGAATTTTCAATTTGAAATTCATTGTTCAGTTTGTTTATTATGCACTTCATGTATTGCTCTTATCAATACTTGATCTATCCTTTTGGTTCAAGTGTTTATATAACTGAGTCATATTTTGTGCAAAGTCCTTAAACAGCCAGCATTGGGTTAGAAGCAATTTCATAAAATGTGTGTGAAAATCTGTATGCACACTAATGAATTTTTATCTAACGATTTTATCACTTCAGTGGATTGACTACTGCTACACTCATATCAACAGCTCACACGTTTTCATTTTTATTATAATTAAAAAAATAAAAAACATGAAATTATTTAAATTAAAATCATAGGCATCGCATTTTTAGAAATTTTTCTTAAAATAAATTCTACTGTGTGCTCATTTTGCCATATTTTATTCCGACTATTTTTTAAAACAAAATATGAATTCAAAAGTTTTAATTTTTTATTTCTTATTGTCAATCAGAAAAGGTTTGGTGGAACTATTAAGGATCGAAATATATTGTTATGAAAATGCTTGAAGTCCTACCAAACAGTAGTATAACTGCTACTATCACATTCGAAGTAATGAGGTAAAATTCACCCAGCGCTTTGAGCCTTCTGTTATCATAAATCGAAATCTTGTTTTTCGTTTAGAGAAATAAATCACAGGAGTAAGAAATGATGGCAAAATAAGCACCGATAAGATATACCCTACCCTATGAAGTTAAGTAGCTTAAAAATAGATTTCAAAGCCCCGCAACATACATGACTGATGTGTTTTGTTATCGGTTTGATATAGATATAACAAATAGGACCGATTTGAGATCAGATAAAAAAATTAATTTTTGCACTGTTCTAGAAAACCAAGGCACTTATAAGCTTCTCTAGAAAGCTGAAGAGTGTTTTTTGTTCAATTAATATCACATTTTTTTTTTCTTGGTAAAAAGAAATTCGGCAATATTTTAATCACCCATAGCCGCAATATTTTCTTTAAAAAAAACCTCATTTTAACGATCCCAATCGTGAACCCTTGCATTGCCATATTTAATAGTAAAAATCGGATTTTGTCTCATGAAGTCAATCCTTTACAGGCTTTGTTTTTTATTGGACAAGTAAAAATAACGAATGTTACTAATAATTTAAATGAAAGTAAAAAAGGGGTCTTGCGGTAGCTCTAAATTGATTTTGAAATCTTCTAATGGCATAACGTTTATAATAACTTGCATAAGAAAAGTGTTCGGCAGGCCATCCTCGACACCTTTATACAATCAGTTTGACTAAAGTCGCAAATCATATTAAACGCCTCAATGTAACAAGCCACATTTTTTCTTTGAATGATCAACTTGGTCTGAGACATGACTTCATTTTTTCGAGGTGCATGGGAGAAGGTATTATATCCACGAAATTCATCCTGGCTGTAGTTAAAATAATTATTAATCGTAAAGTGCTTCATAAATAGAAATTAAAAGAAAAATTCTCTCGTTTTAAAATATGCGTAAGATAATGCAATCGGATGATCTTTTCAAGATTTTTACAGTATATGGCTTTCCATCCATGTTGAAAAGCACTAACACAAACGTAAAATTATTTATATTGCTTTATTCCAGGAGGTCGTTCGTTGAATTCTCCGCAACTCTTTTACAGAATGACCAAAAGAGGCCTCAGTAATTTTCTACAAAAAGCGTTCGCATTTTAGCAATTGCTTGGATTAAAGTAATTACTGAACATTTTTGGATATGCCTGCATGACATCGTTGTAAATTTTTCGATATTTACTTTGGAAATTATTCAATGCAAGCAAAATTACGTTTCCAATCATTTTTTTAATATCTATGGAGCTACAGCTTCTAGTAAAAGTGCTGATAAATTTTGCTTTTTCGTTTTGCTGCGACTACGGTTCCTCAATTATTAAGCCAATGCCTAATCTAATAGTTAAGGGATGAGTAACTTCATAACCTTTATAACATGTTCAATAAAAATAATCTCCCGCAGGATATCACAGCTTTTAATTCTCAGGAGATGACACAACAGGCAAATATAAAGTTATTATATTTATATGCAAATCCATCTATTTGTTTCCTTTACTACAATGAAGGTAACATTTTATGAACGGATTCCTGGCGTGTGTTTAAGCATTTAAAATATTCCAAGAGTGTTGTATTGAATTTTGATTTTGAAATCAGTCGAATGAATAGCATAACTCGATAACCTTATTTTTTGAAAAAGTATGAAAAATATTTAATAAATTTATTTAAATCTATTTTGGTTTGCAAATATTTTCTACTATCCTCGACAACATTTCCCTTTAAATATTTATTAGCAACACTTTAAATGTCTTAAGAGAATACCTTTCATCAAATCCTTCAGTTTACTTTCACTTAATATTAATTTCAACCTTTTTAGAATTATAGTGTTGTATGTCTAAAAAAAGCGCATGAAAGTTTATGAAGGACAAACAAAAAATAAGAAAATTTATTTGATTTGCACGTGTTGTAAAATTTTAATATATTTATGAATTATAGTCTCAGGAAAATCAACACTATTTTTTGTAAATAAAATCCTATGGAATTAACGTTAAAATCAAAATTAATAAAAAATATCAAATTGATATTGGGGAATAAAAAATAATATTGGCAACAAATTTGATTTAACACCAGCAGCCAACAATAAAAAAAAATATATTTTAGGGAATAGCCGTTATTCAGGAGCCCTACAATTAGCTTGTGTGATTAACGATGTCACTGAAAAACATTACTTTTCTGAAAGGAAAGGAAATATTATATTGCCAGTTATAGAATACAAAGACAATGATCGTTGGTTTACAAACAGTAGCAAAATATTACTCTTACTCATTATGCTTTAAAAAGGAATCTAATTTATAAAAATAATAAACTGTCATCGCCCGCTATTCATATTTAAAAATAACTTGAAATAATTTTTTTTCTATTCACTTTAAAGCCCCCAAAATAAATAAACCTCTATCTACATGTCAACTAAATTGGTTTTCATGAACATGTACTGTGGCGTATAATAATTTTAATTTAAAACAATATAATTAATGTTACTCATACGCTTCAATAAATTGCTTTTCTTTTTTTAACCCTTTAGTAAAGCAAAAGCAAAATTCTAGGAAATAAAAGTTTAATTAAAAACAAAACATGTTAAATGGCATATTAATTACTTAATGTTCATTTGATGTAACGAAGATTCAAAGGAGTATAATTCCATTGCAAAAGGTTGAATTCATTCAAATAAGTTGTTTGTTTTTGGTTTTGTTTTTTTTTAAGAGGGAATTTAAAATAAACACGACTAAAATAAAAGCGTGTGAATTGAACTCATACCGCAAATACTCCGCAGCATTTCAGGCCCGTCCTTACCTTTTGTTTATTTATTTATAGTTAAATTATCACAGCTCTGATTGTTTCGGTACCAAAATAAGTTAATATACTACCCCTAGAAGTAGCAAGAAGCTTAATACGAAGACGCTCTTCGTATAGATCTTTTTCACGCCTTAGTACTTTGGCACACGAAGATCTATCCCTTTTGCGTAGCGAGTTAGTATCTGCGTTTTTGTTTCTACGCCAGATATTGAATGCTTCCTCTCTTGATCTGACTGCATTTTTGCACGTCTGATTAAACCACGATTTGGATCCGGTTTTAATCGAGATTGTTTTGGATGGAATAAAGGTTTTCATTCCAAACAAAATTATGTTTACAACCATTTCCGCCATGGCATTGACATTATTATCTAAGAAAGATAGTTTCCAATTAAATTGCCTAAAAAATTCGTTAAGCTCAGCCCAACGAGCCTTCTCATAAATATATTTTAGACGTTTGGTAGCTGATTTCGTAACGTCGTGAAGCTTCGAATATAAAAATGAGGCGGAGATGGTACAATGATCGGAGTTGCCGAGAGGTGCACAAACATTGACTTCATTTTTGGGGGTGCGAAGTTAGAAAAATGTCGAGTGTATTACTATGGTGCCCATCAACACAAGGAATTTGTGTTGTTTCATTCACTAATTGCGCAAGGTGATTGTGCGCGGCAAATAGCTCAACATACAGGCCCTCTGTAGTTGTATGGTCTGAATGGCGAAGCCAAGAACAGTTGTGAACATTAAAATCACCAGCAACAACAATTTCACTGTTCGGGCAACTGTCGAGAATCTTCGATATGGAGTCGGAAAAAAAATCGAAGCTGTTTTATCCTTTTCGGTATTTGGACTTCTGTAGAAAAACCCGAAATGCAAGGGGTATGACCTGATCCTGAATTTAACCCAGAGACAGCTAAATTCAGGATCATTTGTGCCCAATGATTGCTGGCACTGGTACACAATTTCATTGCGAATATAAATTGCAAGACCCCGGTGAAAACTAAATAGCGACAGGAGGTGATACCCAGGTAGCTGAAAACCCTGTGGATCAGCATCCTCAGACATCTGAGTCTCACATAAGGCTAAAATTTCCGGACGATGGAGACAAATGTGAGCATATACAGAGAAAAAATTCGCCCTCAGCCCGCGTATTTTACAGAAGTCAATTCTGAATTTTGCTGTCATGACAATGAAGGAAATTCAACATACTATACTGTGACCAATGCACTAACTTTAGCTTTTTGAACGTCTTTGTGACCATTGCTAGGCCTTCATCACAAGTAGTTCAACAAAAGTCAATGCAATGCTCACAGTGCAGCAAAATTATTTTTAAGTAGAATAGGGACGGAAAAAGGCACAATAGCCATAAAAGCCTGATCTGGTCCTTTTGGCCCCAAATCGGCCCGTTGTGCCATCACTTGTTGATCTTTTTTATCTCTTTTATTTAATTCCACTTTTCCCTTTTCACGCTCTTGTTATGGTACTGCTCTTTTAATATTGTTTTGTTGTTGTTCTGTTGATGTTTTGGTTTTATTTTCAAGACATATTCACGTTTTATTGAAATACTAAATTGTTTGGGGTTCTTCCGCCGGTAAATCAATTACTGTTTTCAATTCCTCGTCTTAACGTCCTTTCCGGCTGTTGGTTCGTAAATGACGACTACTTTCGATGTGACCACAGAATTATCAAACTACATTCTATTACGTACTGGCTTGTCAGTATCTCTAGTTCAGGTATTTATACTATAATCGTCGTAGTTAGAATGTCAGCCATCTGGCGTTTTTATGTGGGGATTAATATAAATATTTTTAGTTTTTTTTTATTGTACACCTATGTGTGTCTGTCTGAGGGTGTTTTCCGTTTGTTTAAGCTTATGATTTGTTTTAGTGGTGTGAAAATTGCGTCTGAGGTAGAGTTTACCTGTGCGTTAATATTGTCCCTGTCAAAAGTTTTTGTTTTATAGACTTCCATGTTTTCAAGTATGTCTAGTCTTCGTCCTTTTTTATTAGGATGCAATAAAGTCATACACTCATCTATTTCCCTCGGGTAAGGGTTCGTGATTTTCAAAGAGTGTTCTCCAAATCTTGTTTCTCAGAGTGTTGTTGGTTTTTAGTGCCGTGTGTAAACCTTTTTTGTAAAAAAGGTTCGTTAATCTGTAAATTTCTGGTCCTGTGTAGGTAAAAGTACGGCTTTGTGTTGTATCGGTTGATTCTTTGTCTTCTTTATTCCTGTTTTTAGTGTTATATTGTCTAAGGATATAGAAATTTTCTTCAGTATTACTTTTCTATAGGGAAATTTTTCTATCATTATTTTTGTATAGACAAGTTGTTATCAGTCATAATTTTTCTATAGAAAACTTTTCATCAGCTATAATTTTTCCATAAACAATTTCTATCCATCATAAATTATCTGCAGAGAAAATTGTATCAGTTACCAGTTTTCTATAGCGAAATCATCATTAGTTATAGTTTTTCTGTAGAGAAATTTTTACCAGGCATAACGTATTAAAGAAAAATTTTTCTCGGTTATAATTTCTCAATCGCATTTTCACCAATCGTATTTTTTTTTTAAAGAAAGTTTTATCAATCATGATATTTCTATAAGTAAACAATAATGCATTGGAACTGATACTAGCGCTCGACTCTGCGGTGTACTATCGCAATTCTGACGCTTCAACGCCAAACTCTAATAGACATATTTCTGTAGAGGAAATTTATGACTCGGTAGACAAATTCATTAGTCATAAATTTTTAGGGAGAAATTTTCTTCAGTTATAAGTTTTCTTTTCATCAGTTAAAATTTTTCTGTAGAGAAATTTTCATGTTGTAATGTTTCGGTAGAGACGACGGTTCAACTTCAGACTCTAGTAGACAAATTTTCATCGTCCATAAATTTTCGTTAGAGAGATTTTTATAACTTAATATTTCTGTAAAGAAATTTTCATGTCATAATTTTTTAAAGAGAAAATTTCAAGTTATAAGTTTTCTGTAGAGATATTTATAACTTAATTTTTCTGTAAAGAAATCATAATATTTTAAAGAGAAATTTTCCAGTTATAATTTTTCTGTCGTAAACTTTTCATCAGTTATAGTGTGTCTACAGAAAATCTTCTTTAAGTAAGGAATAATGCATTGGAACTGATAGTGCTTGACACTGTAGTGTGTCACCGCAATTCTGACACTTCAATTTCAGATCTGAATAGACATATTTCAATCTTCTTAAATTTTCTGTACAGATAATCGGTAAATTTTCATCAGTCATAACTATTTAAAGTGAAATTTTTATCTGTTATAATTTTGCTATAGAAAAATTCTCATTTTATAATTTTTGGGTAGAGAAATTTTCATCAGTTGTAATTTTTCTATAGAGAAATTTTCATCAGCTATAGTTGTCTATAGAAAATTTTCGCCAATTGTAATTTTTCTATAGAAAGTTGGATCAATCCCAAATTTTCTATAAGTTAAAAATAATGCTTTGGAACTTATTCTAACGCTTCAATTGCACACTCTAATAGACAAATTTTCATCCACCATAAATTTTCTTAAGAGAGATTTTTATAAATTAATTTTTTTGCAAAGCAATTTTCATGTTTTAAATTTTCTGTAAAGAAATTTTCATGTTATAATTTTTCTGTAGAGAAATTTATATTGTAATTTTTCTGTAAAGACATTTTCATTACTTATATTTTTCTATAGAAAAATGTTTATCAGTTGTAGGTTTTCTACAAAAAATTTTTACCTTTCGTAATTTTTCTTTAGAAAATTTCGTTAGTCATACTTTTTCTATAAGTAAGGAATAAGGCATTTAACTGATATCAGTGCTTGACACTGCAGTGTACTGCCAGTAGTTGTGATGCTTCCACTACAGTCTCTAATGTCAGGTTTACAAGAAAACAAAAAAAAAACTGAAAATCATAAGATTGATTAGATCTCAGAGAAAGAAATACACACAAATTTACAGAAATTTCCTTAATAGCATGAGTCAGTCAATAGCTTAACTATCAGTTCTATTTGCTTTTCAAATCTAAAGCTGTTTTAAATTTTGTTTGTATAATTCTAATTAAATTTTGTTTAAGCATTTCTACAGTTTTTATTTTTATATTTCTAGCTAAAATCTTTTCATTCTCAACTTAGTTATTCTAATGAACGTATTAGACGTACAAATCCTTGTCCTTATGCATCAGTATATATGAGCACTTATGTGTGTTTATAAATGTATTACATTTATATCTCTTCTATTATGCTTTTCTTAATTTTGTGTTAAATATTCATTTTCCTAAAACATTTTTTTTTTAATATTTAAAGTTTAATTTTTGTTTGGTTTTCATTATTTTAAAATTTGCTAATTAAAAGTGAAGTATTTTTCTGTTTTTTATATTAAAGAATATAAAAGAGCAGTAACAGTAACAGAACTTGAGTCTTGCAGTGTAAAAAATGGCTTAAAATTTAACACTTCTATAAGACAAAAAAAGTCTCTTTTACATCTGTAGAATACAAAACTTGCAACAACTTGGGGTTCTAATAAGTGATCAGGGAGGGGATCTTTTGGAAAGATATAAAATTTTGGATTGAAAGGGCAGAGAGGGTTTATTTAAATATAAATATTTTCTGACCAGTCTTGATAAAATTATAGAAACAAAATCAAGATTGACTAAATGCTAAATATGGTCCGGCATTGTAGACAGTGAAAATAGATGATCAAAAGGGAACAGAAGTCTTTGAAATTTCGATCTACTAACGAATATAGAAAAATTGACATAAAATTTATCCATGATGACTTCATTAGACAGACTGCTGATGTTCAGTATTTTCTTTAAGAAGCAGAGAACATAAAACTAAAACTACTGAAAACAAATTAATGGCAAATACAATTTCGTCTTCATTATATTTGTGCACGTGACATCAGTTTAAACTCAAAGTTTCAAACCCTGTGTTGCAGTAAAGCAGGCGGAATTTCAGTGTTTTTGGTTTAATATTGGGTTCTTATGAATATTATGAAAATGGGAGGGGGCTTCACAATGTTTTATTAAATACAAAATACAAAATTCGGCAAACAACATTTAAAGAGAAACGTGGCAGAGGCAGAAAAAAGATGTCTTATTTAAAACAGAAGTAAAAATACCAAAATTTTTATAATGAAAAGAATCAAAATTAGTGGCCTGTAATTCCTAATTTTCGAAATGTAATTTACACACCGTAGAGTTGCTGATATTCAAATATTGAGTAGGCAAAAGAAAGAAGAATAAGAAAAAGCACGAAGTTTATAAACTTCGCAAATCAGCAGTCTCCTTTTGTTTGTTATTAAATAAAATTTTTATTGTATATAATAGTTATAATTTTTTGACCTTTTTTAATATTTTTTAGTAATTAATTTTAAGCACTAAATCATTATTTAATAAAAAATTTTTAAAAAACTTTATTTTTTATTATTTTTTCGATATTTCGCCACACCGTTGGTTGGCATCATTAGGAAAAACATAAAAAAATGTTCATTATTTTTGTTTTTCCTGATGATGCCAACCAACGGTGTGGCGAAATATCGAAAAAATAATAAAACATAAAGTTTTTTAAATATTTTTTATTAAAAAATGACCTAGTGCTTAAAATTAATTACTATAAAATTTTTATTATTTTTTGTTTTTTTTTGTGTTGTCACTTTTATACAATTCGCATGTAAACAGTGTTTTAGTTGTAAAAGATTTGTTAAAGTTTTTGCAAAAGTTTTATTTATCTTATCGCTTTTGAATTTTTTAAATAGAAATTCATGAAAATTGTTCAGAAAACTTTACTTTTATTTAATATCTCTCTTTAATATTAAAGAAAAATTACATTAAAAATTAAATTAAAAATAAATTAATTAATTTATAAAAATGTAAACACGATAGAGAATAGAAGAAATCCAGTAGTTTCATGTCCTCGTATACATACAAGTGCATACGTATTTACACAAAATTCGTGACATTTTGAGCTAACTAACCAACATTACCTGTGTTCCATAACTGTTGGTAACTGTTGGTAAAGTAAAAATAAATTAATTTTGTTTTCCCAATTTTAAAAACAAAGAAAATTTTATTTTCTTTAAAAGCACACACACACATTAACAACATTTCATACGTGCTGCTTTTTCCAAAAAGCATCTATGGGGTATTTGAACTTCATTGGAAATACAAAAACCACAAAAAAAACCAAAAGACAATATTGACAATATTGAAATAAACAGTTCGTTCCACACTATTGAACTGAATTAAAGTGACATTTTTGCTCCAATTTCTCCTTGCTAGCAATTGTGGCCATAAAGGTTCGACAGTCAATTGACAAGCATAAGCATTTTTGTGATTGAGTGACAATAAGGGTCCACATTGTTAATACACTGTTGGCTTGCATAAAAAAAATAAAAGAGAATATCAACCTGACAATCAATTTATAGCATAACAATTGAATACGAGGACAACAATTTGAAAGGAAAATGTTATTTTAAAGAATCGATTATCTGTTTTGAAATGCTTTGGTGTTCTCTAGGAAATGTTTTCTTAATATATAACTCCCTGATAATGCCATAACCGTTGTATTGTCAGTTTGTCGCATTTAAATAAAAAATTTAAGCTTATTGTGTTGAACTTTTTTCACATCTCAACAAGTAAATTTTATTTTATCGCACAGAAAAAGTTTTCATTCTTAACGAAGGTTTTATTTGTGATTTAATTAACTCTTTTTTTAACCGAAAATTTTTTTATTCTTTCTTTAAAGAAACAATTAAATTTTGAAAACCTTTATCAGTGGCTAAAGCATATTTGTGGCGTTAATAATAACCACTTTTTGAATTATGTGGCAACTTTTGAAAAATATTATCATGAGAGCTTTCACAAAATCTCTTAACATATTTACATTTGTATGGAAATTAACATTCCGCTAATATTAAAACTCATTTTCGAATGCCCCTTATTCCAGCTGACAAAACATATTAAATTCAATAAAATGATTTTTTTAGGCATCGAAGTCCTTTCAATTAATTTTATTAAAGTTCGATTAAGATTCTGACAAATAATTTTTTTTTTTTAATTTAATAACTTGTAGGGAATATAATCTGAAAATAGCAAGAGTAACAAGCTTTAAATGTGGATAATATTTTATTTTTGCTGCTAAACTTAGCCAAACATGATTAAACGTGTGTAATTAGATTTACATCCGCACCTGGCCATGAAGCCTTAATCAGATGGTGGATCAAACCACTGCATAATTTGGAACGTCATGCTCGTCCAAGGAAGCCGGAAGTTTCTAGTTGCAACTTCGTTAATTCCAGAGCAGGGCTGCAAATCATCACTCCTTGCTTAAGAGTTGGAGACTTTCCAACTCCTGTCCAGAACACATGTCTAGCATGCTCACTGGATCTGGGAACATTTCACCAGGTAGGTGTTATTAAAGGTGAAATGAACCCGGCCACCATAAAACCATAGACTGATATGGGGCCGTGAAACCACAACCACCACGATACTCCCATAAAGGGCCAACTTCAATAATGAGCCAGAGAATAGTTAAGTGTCTAAAAAGACAAATAACGGAACTCTGCGGGTCATTGATTCCCGTGGAAATAAAGTGGAGTTTCCAGTTGTACCCCTGCTGGCTTCAGGGGACTGGGCTCTCTTTTTCCCCCAGTTGCATAGATCTAAGTTGTTACTACCTCCATAGACCATATATATGTGCACCCAGGGGGTTCAATCATGAGTAAAATAAGAAAAATAAAAATTATCGCAAAAGTTGTTGCTTTCACAAATGTTAAATCAATAATAATAAATTTTTTTATTAAACAAGCAGGCAAATTTGAAACTAGGGAGCGATGCACATACTTCTTCGTGACAACTACAGATTTATTGATACCAATCTAACGTAAAAATAGAGGAAGTCACGTTATTAAGCACCTTCTGCTCCAAAGCTTTGCGTGCTGCTTCAATGCAGCGCTGAACTTCATCTTTTAGAGTGTCATTTGCTTATGGGTGCAAATGGCCCCCGCAAAAATCATTCAGCGGCATTAAATCACAAGACCCCACGGCCGATTCATATAGCCCAATCGAGACATTCGAAACCGGAAAATTTGTCATTTTATGACTGAGTTGTTTGGATGATGTAGTATGTGGCGCCATTTTCCTCAAACCAAAGGTCACTGATATCAACAATATTGCCACAAAAATTTGTTATCATGGTTTGGTATCACTTAGAATTCATTGTGACGGCATTTCCTTACAAATTTGCGAAAAAAAATACGTACCAACTATGCCGCCTGACCACAAACCTTAACATACGGAAACTTTCTTTGGGTACAAGTGGTCTTCCAAAGACTGTTTGTAGATTTAGTAAGATCCATATGCGACAATTTTCTTTGCTTACATAACCGCCTCATTGGAAATGAGCATCAAAACTAAAGATGATATTGTTGAAAAACGCCTTGTTTTGGTTTAGTATTTCCAACAGCCAATCCAAAAACGTCTGACGCAAACAAGGGTCAGTCGACTTTAATTCTTGAACTTTTTAGGCGTAAAGATGAAGATCTTTATAAATCATTGCGCAATGTGCCTTAATTATTTGCGAACGTCAAGGTGTTGATTTAACAGACGCAGTCTTAACACTTTGCAGTTCAAAGTACCTCTGCTATCAGCAACAGTACCATGAGCCGCAATCCAAGCCATTAATTTACGCACAGCGGTTTCAGGAGGAACCAGACTATTTTTTTTTTTTAAAGAGAAGTAGCAGGCAACAATGCCTATTTAGTCAATTACCGTGCTACCTTCTTTAGGAAAGCGATAGAGAAGAGATGAAACAGGTGGTGAAAGCAGAAGGATAGTCGGAAATTATATAAGAAAATACTGCTCGAATTTTTCAGAGCGAAATTTTCACTTTTTTAAAAGTACATTTTCACGATTAAAATTCTTTGTTCAAGAATGTAATGTTCCATATTTGAAATTTCGCTAAATTTTTAGTAAATAGATGTCTAAGGATGGCATTTAACTATTTCACAAACAATTTACTTCCTAACCTCAAATTTATCCTCCCGTTAGCACTAGGGGTAACACTTATGAGTTAGTTGTCTGCTATCAAAATTAGAGCATTTAATTGCTGTTTGACAACCAATGATAACCGAGTGATTTAAAACGAAAAGAGAGAGAATTTCACTTAATCGATAATCGATAACTGACATAGCATTGGCTGTTGGTTTCATTAAAAGTGCGACGTACTGTAGAAGTAATGTGGGTTAGATGGCTAATTTAATTTTTGTATGATGTGATTAAAAAACATGTTAAACGGGCTTTTGTAATGCTTCAGCAGCTTTAAGAAAAAAACTTTGGCTTCAGGTTTAAAATGATCATGCTGTGATAAACTTTTATAAAAGGGCAGCTATTGTTTTAAACATTGAGTTCATTAAATATTTTTACTTTTCATTTTGCAACACATTGGAGATTCTTTGGTGGTAAGTTGTTATTATTCTAGTTACATGTGTGATGTTTATGTGAAAAATCCATTTCCTCAGTTGTTGTAAATTTGTGGTCATTATTTTTTAATTTTTTTTTTTTTTTTGTAAAAAATATAATTTCCATTTGACGATACACTTCAGTTCATTTAAATAACAACAGCAAAAAATTTGTATGTTACTGCGGATTTTTAATCAACCAAGCAAAAGAAAGATATAACATTTTTTTTTAGATATTTTGTTTTATTTTTTATTATTACTATTGACAATTTTTTTAAATTTTTGTAAATTAAAGTAATTAATTAATGTTGAAAAAAAAACTTGCTAAAAAATTAAAAAAAAGTAGTTCATTTGAATTACAACGCAAAAAAGTTTGGAAAACATAAAAAAATATTCACAAAATTAAGTCTTATTGGTAAGAACTATTAAGTTTCACATGTTCTCTAACAATTAGTAAGAAGTGTTGCCACCATGGTGCTTTATAACCTCAAATATGCGACTTGGAATGGAATCGTAGAGAGTTTTAAGGTAATCTAGGGAAATCTCGTCCCAAGCGGTCTCGATGGCATTGACCAATGATGAAACGTCTTCAAATTGCTTACCTCCTTCATAAACCTTCCGCGAAATCCATCCCCAAACGTTTTCCACTATGTTTAAGTCTGGTAAGTAAGGTGGCCATTCCATCAGCGTCACATTTTGGTCACTTATCCAGGCTTTTGTCGCTCTAGCATTGTGTATCGGAGCGTTATCCTGTTGGAAAATCCAACGCAAAGGTCCAAAAATGTTGCTGCATTCCTCAAAAGCTTTTTCTAGAATGTTTTTATATTATTCTGTGTTCAGTTTTTTATTTTAAATTGCAGTTTAATACTGCCATAGTATGATATGGTACCCCATACCATAATTCCACCAATGCGACTGTGTCGACGGCTTAATATTATTTCTTCTTTTCTCAGGTCATGGTAATAAAAATTATACCCGTCAGGACGATCAGGTTAAATTTTTTTTCGTCTGAAAAGACAACCATGTGCCATTCTCTTTTCCACGTCATGTGAACTTCAGCAAAATTCAATCGTGTCTCTTTGTGAATGGCTTTTACTGCAGGTTTTTTCTTAAGTTTCATTCTCTGAATATGAGGAGAATTTACTATCAAGCGCCGAACAGTCGAAATACTTGCTGAAACTCTGGCTTTCGCCTTAATTTTTGGTACGGAATCACAGGAATTAGACGCAATTCTTAAAACTACACGCTTGTCTGTTGGCGATAAAACACTTGCTGGTCTTCCTTTCATGTTTTTCCCATAAGAATCCCGACTTTTTATGTAATTGAAGACAACACGAGCACTTCTTCCGGTTTACTCTCCAATTTTTTCTAAAGGACAACTTTTGTTCAAAATAGGCTTCAATTTTTCCTCTTTCTTCTAATGATAATGACTTTCCTCGTCCCATTTTAAATTTTTTTTATTTTATGAAGTGCAATTTGTCAAACTAAATAAGACTGAAAAATCTGCGCAGCCTATTCGCTTTAGAATATTAAAAATTATCAACTGTTGTTATTCATATGAACTATTTTAAAGTAAATTTTTTTGCCATTCCAGTAGGCTTTGACCACCACATTCGTAACGGGACTTTTTTCATTCTTTCTTTACCCATTTTCTTAAACCAGTGTGGTCACTTAATATAATATGAAAGCACATACAAAGCGATTTGTAGTACATTTATCTAAATATCAATTTTTCGTAATGACTATCACTGTTGTTATTTAAATGAACTGCAGTGTATCCGTTTGTCTGGCAGAGTTGCGAATTGTATGCTTTAGTAAGGATTTCCATAAAACGAAATTGCACAGCGACATTTTTCGTTGACTACTTATTAGATGCAATTGATGGAACTAAAATCGCCAAATAATTAGCAAAAAAGCAACTAAATATTTTCAATAATTTAGTTACACGTCTGTTTAACACTCCATTTTACTAAGTAAAGAATCAATAAACTGCATTAAGTGTAATAAAGAATTCTATTAAATAACTAAAATATTCATGAGGGAGCCAAGCAAAAACTACCTATGACCTTTGCTTTTTAAATTTTAACCTTTTTCACTATTTTGAGTGTAGAATTTTTTAACCTAAAAAATTACAACGGAATAGAATAGTAGAAGTCACTATTCTATATACTAATGTGGTAATTTCTTTGTGAATACCATGTCAAATTTTATTTGAATTAAATATTTATAGGAAATTTTTAAAGATGACGACAGTGACTCCTAATACTCCTACTACTACTCCTACTACTACTGTATTCCTTAGCCTTATGTAAGTGCAGTTAGGTAAACTTAAATCGTCTTCTCCATAAAAACAATTACCTACTGAAAATAATGCATAACTAAAGCCTTTAATAATTAATTATTAAATGAAATACTTGTAGATGATTAAAATCTTCAACTGCAGTAAAACTAAAAACAATAAGAAATATTTGAAAAGACTTTGAGAGTTAACTAGAATAAATGAATAGAAATCGAATGCATTATTTAAATACCCTTAATGCCATCACAAATTGTTGACTTTGGTTAAATGTGTTTGCGACTAGATGGTTTTTAAAACTAACCCCCAAGCCTAATGCAATCAATTGGAATTTTGCAATTTAAATGGAATTTTGATTTAATAATTGATAAAGTCAGATTAGCTTATTTGTAGGACAGGTGAATAGAAAATGAAAATATGAAATAAAAAACTTTTGCTAATAAAAGTTTTGCTTAACAAAACTTTTTAGAAAGTTTTATATAAACCACAATGAGATCCCAACTTATAGTTAAGAAATTTAATTGTAAAATTTAGTTATAACTTTAGTTATAGATATTTAGTTGTAAATATTATTTTATACTTAATTAATTAATTGTTAAGCAAATATTGTAAAAGGTATGTAAGGCTACAATAGAACATTTATTAAAGCTTAATTCCAGCTTGTCATCAGTTTCATTTTCAGTTGCAAATTCTAAATTATAATTAAATCAATTGTTACTAAAACAAATATAAATATATTTGTAGTCAAAACATATTGTTGTTATACATAATAAAATTTTTGTTGTAGTGACTGACTAATAATAATTTAGCATAATATTATGATTGATTACTATTGAACAATAACATGAAAATAAGTCATAATATTTAAAAATTTTAAAATTTTTCAAAAACAAAAAAAAATAAAAAATAATTTCTTGAAGAAGCTTTCCACAGAAAAACGAAATATCGAGGAAAAAAATAAATCGTTTTAATTTAAAGGACCGTTTAATAAATTAAGATTAAGATTTAATACGAATTAAGATGATTCAAATTTTTATTTTATTCTGAAGAGAAAAGATCGGCAATTATGAATTTAAAATGATATCTGGCAAATGTCCACCACGACCACGCTGACAGATGTCAATTCTTTCATCATCATTTAATTAGTTTTTGACAAAGTCGCGGTCCTATTTCATTAATCATATTACGGATATTGAGTTTTATGGCTGAAATTGATCCGCCTGGCACCGTAAGCTCTGTCCTTAACATAGCCCCACAAAAAATAATCCAGTGGTGTTAAATCACAAAACCTGAATAGCCACTTAACTGCTGATTGTCGCGAAATTATATGATCGTGAAATTTGGTTTAAAAGAAAGATCAGTTCATTGGCTGTGTGCAAGGTGGCACCATCCTGTTGAAACCACATGTCAGTGATATCCACATCGACAATAATAGGTTAAAATTGAGCTGTTAGCATCTAGTAATAGCGTGACCCATTGACCGTTACATTTCCCCTTCAAAAAAGAAAAAAACGGCCCAGACCACATAGAGCACAACACAGTGACAAGTTGAGCATGCAAAGGATTCACAGTAATCGCTCTAGGATTTTTAGAAGCTCAAATGCGGCAATTTTACTTGTTGACATACCCTGACAACTGAAAATGGACTTCGTCTGAAAAAAATTGTCTTTCAGAAAAACAAGGCGGTTGTTCCTGAATGAGTTGAGCTGATCTACAGTGGTGTAAATTTGCGGTCGGCTTCAATTTCTGCACCAGTTGGACCTTGTAAGGCTTCAAAATCAAATCCTTATGTGAAATTCCTCATGTTGCTACATACCTTTCTGCGTTAGTTTGGCAGCATGTCGACCATAGTGTTTAATTTTAATGTCATAAGAGAAAAGAACTATAAAAACGTGACAAACAGTTTGCACAAGCAATTCTGCAAGGAAAATTCAAAACATTGTTTTTATTCAATCATTATTTTGACAGATAAGAAAATTTTTCTTTTTTGTATACAAAAGATGGATTTCTTTAAATTCTTTCCTTTTGTTTTACGTTTTGTAACTTTTAAGTGTAGATAATGTCAAGCATTTTCCAAGAGGTTGTGACATTATTTTCCCAACAAATTTGTTCTGAAGTTATTTAATTTTTATCCGCTGCGTTTGATCACCAAAGCTTAATCAGTAACAGTTGTGTAGAGGGATCGCCTTAGAAAGCTCTAAATGTCCGACATGCCTTTTTGCTGCCCGATAGCTGTTCCCTACTTTTTTATTGGAATAAAATGAAATTTATTTATGTGACATTTTATCTCCTCGGCCACTTATAGCTAGCTATACCGATAATAATCGTTCTAATTTTCTCAACTATGCTGTGCCCTTAGCTGCTTACATTTGTTAACAAATTCCTCTAACATATTTTATTCTTTTTAATGTTGCATTTATTTCTTAGTCTTTAAGAAATTAAAATTAAATGTTTGTATGACCACTATTGTCAAAAGCAAAGTATTTTCGCTTATCATGTTTGACAAGCAACTCATCATCATCATTATCATATTCTAGGCACCACTTCTGCAAATTTTCAAAGTTTTTTATACTGACAGACATCAACTTTGAGATTTAATGTCAGGATTAGCAAGTAACACAACTACAATTTCCGCTCTTGTTATAAACATCACCAACACTCTTTGACTCACTCTTTGTGGAATAAAACCTTGCGATTGTAATTTAGTTTTTATGGCTCATTAATATGGAATTAAAATGTACTTACAACCAAATCGTCCAAACATTTGTTGGTTTATTGTTTTGAGTGACCATTAACAAGAAAGGGGAGGGATGCATTTAAAGAAAAAGATTTACAACATGAAAGACAACACGAACTTGTAAAATATTCTAATGATTTCTTTTTTTTTGTTTAGTTGCAGTTTTTCTCTGTGTTTGTTTAGGTTTTTATGTTATATTTTCAAGTAGATGAATTTAATTACCTTTTAGTGAGTGCGTACATGTGTAGAATGTAGAATACTAGTGAAACCAACAAGTATTTAAACTTTCATTACTTGTTGTCTCTTCAAAGCCCTTAGAAGCCAGCTAATGATAGGGAAGTATAATCACAAGCGCTTTTCATACACACATAAGAGTTACAACAAAGCTTTTAAAAGTTTCATTTTCTAAAAACGTTAACTAAAAATCCTGTCCTTAATAATTAATTTTAATCAAGCTTTTCATTGACTAGCAAAATTCTGAACCACCAAAAGCTTTATCAGCAAATATTCTAATACACATATCAATGGTGAGTTAATAAGCAGAGAACTTTTAAAATTAAATGTTATATTTTTTGCAACAAAAAGAGCTTTTGTTATTTTTAATAACATAATAACTCCATATTCTGCAATACGGCCACTGTAATGCTGTTAAGGAAAAGCATTAGAAATCCTTTATCTGGCAATATTCTTACCTTAAAGCTTTTAAATTTCGAAATTTATATAGAGTGGATGGTCTGCCATCGTAAAATCCCTTAAGTCTACAATCACATAAAAAATATCTTTTAATTAAACAAAAAATAATACATTAAACGATTAAGTGTTTTTTTGTTAAAAAACACTTCTTATTAGTTAAGCCAAATCATACCGCCTCTTAGTAACAAAAACCAACCTGATAGTGTGACAAATAGTTAACCGGTGATGCCATCTTTTGGCAATAATGCCTACTTCCACCCTCTCACGGCAGCGTATTATATTATTTTTATTACTCCTTATGTCCACATGGTTGTCGCATAATAAGCATAATTAAAATAATGATAATGATATATAATCCTTGGAATATAATTCTCATAGAGTGTGTAGGTACACTTAATGTATATCCTTCTCTTTTAATTTAAGTTTGTTAATTTGTTTTTTTATTTAACTGAATTAGCTTTTGAAATGTTGTTTTGGTTTTTATATATTTGATTGTTTTATAATTCAATTCAAGTTCTGACTTCAAACAATTAACATTAACTTTAATTTTCTGTATTAAATAATTATATAAATATATGTCGTTAAATTAAATTTTGAATTAAATTTTTAAATTAAATTCTTTATGAAGAGGTGTTAGTGGGAAGTACATAGTCAACAAATAATTTAGCATTTAAAAAATAATTATATAAAATATAACAAATATAATAAAAAAAAGAATCATCAAGCATAATTATTTTATCAAGAGAATATAATCAGTCATAAATGTTCTATTAAAAAAATATCGTCAGTCCTACTAATTTTTTATAAAAAGAATTTCATGTTATAATTTGTCTGTAGGAAACTTTTGTCTTTATATTTTTTATATAAAAAAATTCATCATGAATACAAAAAAATTATCATCAGTAGAAACTTTTCTATAGAAAATTACAATCTTTTGGGATATTTCTATGGAAAATTATCAGTTCGTTATTTTTCTACAGAAAACTTTTTAACAGTCCTAAAATTTTTATAGAAAATTTTCATCAGTTATAACTTTTTTATACAAAATTATCATCAATCGTAATTGTTCTATAGAAAATTGTCATCAGTCGTAATTTTTCTATAGAAAATTTTAATCTGTTGTAAGTTTTCTATAGAAAATTTTCATCTGTTGTAAGTTCTCTACAGAAAATTTACATCTTTCGTTAGTTTTCTATAGAAAATTTTCATCTGTCGTAAGTTTTCTATAGAAAATTTTCATCTGTCATAAGTTTTCTATAGAAAATTTTCATCTGTCGTAAGTTTTCTATAGAAAATTTTCATCTGTCGTAAGTTTTCTATAGAAAATTTTCATCTGTCGTAAATTTTTTTGTTTTAATTTTTCTATTGTAAATGTACATCAGTTCTAATTTTTCTATGGAAGATTTACAGTAGTTGTAATTTTTTTATGGAAAATTTACATCAGTCGTAATTTTTCTATAGAGAATTTAAATCAGTAGTAGTTTTTCTGTAGAACATTTTCGTAAGGCGTACTCTTTCTACAGAAAATTGTCATCAGATAAAATTTTTTTATATAAAATTTTCATCAGTTAAAATTTTTCTATAAAAAATATTAATCAGTTAAAATTTTTCTATAAAAAATTTTCATCAGTTAACATTTTTCTATAAGAAATATTCATTAGTTAAATTTTTTTCAATAAAAAATTCTCATCAGTTAAAATTTTTCTAAAAAAAATTTTCATCAGTTAAAATTTTTCTATAAAAAATTTTCATCAGTTAACATTTTTCTATAAGAAATTTTCATCAGTTAAATTTTTTTCTATGAAAAATTCTCATCAGTTAATATTTTTCTAAAAAAAAATTTTATCAGTTAAAATTTTTCTATAAAAAATTTTCATCAGTTAACATTTGTCTATAAAAAATATTAATCAGTTAAAATTTTTCTATAAAAAATTTTCATCAGTTAACATTTTTCTATAAGAAATTTTCATCAGTTAAATTTTTTTCTATAAAAAATTCTTATCAGTTAATATTTTTCTAAAAAAAATTTTCATCAGTTAAAATTTTTCTATAAAAAATATTAATCAGTTAAAATTTTTCTATAAAAAATTTTCATCAGTTAACATTTTTCTATAAGAAATTTTTATCAGTTAAATTTTTTTTATAAAAAATTCTCATCAGTTAAAATTTTTCTAAAAAAAATTTTCATCAGTTAAAATTTCTCTATAAAAAATTTTTATCAGTTAACATTTTTCTATAAGAAATTTTCATCAGTTAAATTTTTTTCTATAAAAAATTCTCATCAGTTAATATTTTTCTAAAAAAAATTTTCATCAGTTAAAATTTTTCTATAAAAAATTTTCATCAGTTAACATTTTTCTATAAGAAATTTTCATCAGTTAAATTTTTTTCTATAAAAAATTCTCATCAGTTAATATTTTTCTAAAAAAAATTTTTATCAGTTAAAATTTTTCTATAAAAAATTTTCATCAGTTAACATTTTTTTATAAGAAATTTTCATCAGTTAAATTTTTTTCTATAAAAAATTCTCATCAGTTAATGTTTTTCTAAAAAAAATTTTTATCAGTTAAAAGTTTTCTATAAAAAATATTAATCAGTTAAAATTTTTCTATAAAAAATTTTCATCAGTTAACATTTTTCTATAAGAAATTTTTATCAGTTAAATTTTTTTTTATAAAAAATTCTCATCAGTTAAAATTTTTCTAAAAAAATTTTCATCAGTTAAAATTTCTCTATAAAAAATTTTAATCGGTAAAAATTTTTCTATAAGAAATTTTCATCAGTTAAAATTTTTTTATAAGAAATTATCATCAGATAATTTTTTCGGTAAAAAATTTTCATCAGTTAAAATTTAACTATTAAAAATTTTCATCAGTTAAAATTTTTCTATAAGAAATTTTCATCAGTTAAAATTTTTCCATAAGAAATTTTCATCATTTAAAATTTTTTCTATAAGCAACTTTCATCAGTTAAAATTTTTCTATAAGAAATTTTCATCAGTTGAAATATTTTGGTAAAAAATTTTCATCAGTTAAAATTTTTCTATAAAAAATTCTTATCAGTTAAAATTTTTCGATAAAAAACTTTCATCAGTTAAAATTTTTCTATAGAAAATTTTCATGAGCTAAAATTTCTCTATAAAAAATATTCATCAGTTAAAATTTTTCTATAAGAACTTTTCATCAGTTAAAATTTTTCTATAAGAAATTTTCATCAGTTAAAATTTTTCTATAAGAAATTTTCATCAGTTAAAATGTTTCTATAAGAAATTTTCATCAGTTAAAATTTTCTATAAAAAATTTTCATCAGTTAAAATTTTTCTATAAGAACTTTTGATCAGTTAAAATTTTTCTATAACAAATGTTCATCAGTTAAAATTTTTCTATAAGAAATTTTTATCTGTTAAAATTTTTCTATAAGAAATTTTCATCATTTAAAATTTTTCGGTAAAAAATTTTCATTAGTTAAACTTTTTTTTATAAAAAATTTACATCAGTTAAAATTTTTCGATAAAAAATTTAAAAAAATTACCATCATTCGTAATTTTTCTATAGAAAACTACCTACGTTCGTATTTTTTCTATAGAAAATACCTTCATTTGTAATTTTTCTATAGAAATTTATCATCATTAGTAATTTTTCTATAGAAAATTATCATCATTTGTAATTTTTCTATAAAAAGTTATCAGCATTTGTATTTTTTCTATAGAAAATTATCATTATTTGTAATTTTTCTATAGAAAATTATCATCATATGTAAGTTTTCTACAGAAAATTATCATCAGTCATTATTCTATAGAAAATTTTTATCATAAATTCTCTATAAAAATGTTTTACAGCAATATTTCTATAAAAATTTTTATCGTAATTTTTTTTTTATAAAACTTTCTCTATAGAAATTTTCATCAGTCATTACTTTTTATAGAATACTTTTTTCCGTGATAATTTTTTATAATAAAATGTTATCGGTAAAATAATTTTTCAGCAGTCATAATTTATTTATTAAAAAAAAATCATTGATCATAATTTTCTTTAGAGAACTTTCATATAAATAGTTTCTATAAAAAAATAGCAGCAGTCACAATTTTTTACAATAAAATTTCATCTCATAATTTTTCTATAAAAGAAAATTTATCAGTAAAAATGATATATTTCTTCATTTTTAACTTTTTAATAATTTGAATTGAATTGTTTAAAGTAGGTACGCAAATATTCAGTATACTATATTAGCATGTGCTCTTACTGATATATTAATTCGATATTTTAAACAGTCATTGTAATGCTCATAAATTTAGATTTAGCAAATTATTCTTACCAATAAAATAAAAAACTAAATAATAAAATAATATGAATTTTCTTTTTTCTTGCCGACTTTTTATTGGACACAGTAGGAAATAATATTTTAGGGGAGACTTGATAAAAAAGAAAAAAGAAAAAGGCAAAAGAAAAGAAAGATAAGCTAATTTATGTAGTCCTTGTACGTTCAAAAGTATTTTTGTCTATAATAAATTTATACATTTGAAATCATTAGTTTGATAAGCGTATGCGATTGTAGTTATCTAATCTAATCAATACATCAAATTATCTTATTGTTTGTAATAATTTTTTGATAAAAACTTTTTCTACAACTTTTTTTCTTTTTCAATGAATTTTAGTTTAATTCAGCTATTTTCTCATCGGCATCGTTTTTAGTCTTTAGAGGGGAGAAAATAACAGCAAATAAAAAAATAAAATTTTTTTTGCTCTTAAGTGTCTGGTATTGGCAGCAGTTTTAAAGGAACAGACAGAAATAATTAAGCAACTTTTGCAATGTGATACATATTTTCTTTAAACTTGCTTTAATCTTCAGTTTCGTTATTAGTAACTCAATCGTTCACTAAATTTATTAGAGGCATATATTCTATATCAGGTAACATTTCACTAAACAGGTGCATTATTTCCGTTGAATCACTAAGTTTGAGCGTGAAGTTTTGTCATATGTGTTCAATTCTTCATCATTGTCCTAGGTGCCCCTGTAAGCTAGTAGGTATTATACTAGCTTACAAGACTGATGGTTGTGAGTGCGATTCCTAACAAAGACCTTGGTATTTTTCACTAGAAACAAACATTGCCTGTCTGTGGGGCTGCTCAGTGATGAGGGCATGATCACTGCTCGCTGTACTGTCTTATACGACAGTTAATTTTCGACTATCCTTCTACTTTCACCATTTGTTTCATCTCTTCTCTATCCCTTTCCTAAAGAATGTAGCACGGTGCTTAACTAAATAGGCATCATTGCCAGAAGTGCTACTTCTCTTTAAAAAAAAAAAAACTGCATTAAAACACTTTCTGATAACGCCTTTATTCATATTAACCCAAGTAAGTACATGTTTTCTTTTAGTACATCCACTATACTAAACTGAATAATATATGTTCAAGAAAAGCTTTGTTTGTGGTAATTTGCTTTCAATGTACGTATAGTATTTGGGATTTTGGTCGATTAAATTGAGGTGGAAAATGGTCAACATGAAAATTTATCTAAATTTATTAATCATTTCGGATAACAAACTGTGTTACGTAGAACTAAAAATAATTTATTAAACAAATTATTTTCTTTTTATCTGCTTAATACTTCAGATTTTAAACCAGTGTCCCGTTTCAGTAATTTAGTGAGAAATCATAGTCATCTTTTTTTTATACTGAATGAGCTGGAATAATTCATCAATGTTTTTATTTTCTCTTATAAAAATAACCTAAGTAATTTAAGCTCAGCGTATAAAATAAGATGACGACAATATGATAATATAATAATATGAAAAATATTCTTGCTTTAGTTACAGAAACGAGATTTAAAAATCACACTAATTCACAATTGTTTGATTCACAAACTATTGTAAATTGTATAACTGCATTCGATACAACCAGAGTAGTTTTAAAAACAACAACATTTTTTATAAAAAATCATTTAAATTAAAATAAAAATAAAAATTAAAAATTTCCAATTTTTTATTATTTTTAAGACAAATAAATTCTATTAAAATATAAATTCTCGTAAAATATACAAGATGCATAAAAAGATCAAACCAGCGAATCTTATTTGTACGTTACGGTGAAATAATTCCCAAATGAAATAACTCACAATACATTAACTCCCAAAAGAAATAATTCCCAACAAAAATAAAATACCTCCCAAATTAAAAAAACGAAATACCTCCCAATGCCAAAATGAAATAATACCCAAAAATTTAACCGTTAATTCAAAATAAAAATATTTTTCCAAAAAAAAAAAAAAATTAAATAACTCCCAAATGAAATAAGTCCCAACAAAAATGAAATAATTCCCAATACAAATTATATTTGCACCCGGGCACTGTTTAACTGTTTTAACCTCTATGGTATAACTCCCATGAACGAGGTCCTTAACTTTGTATCATACCATAAATCATAGATATACGATCAAAGGCCGGCTATACAGACAATATTTTGTTAGTGAAGCCGGCGTTCTATATACCATAGAGAGATCATTGAGCCATCCAGTTTTTATAGCCAGCCTTAGGCCGGATAGAAGAGTTTACCCTATATAGTATAACAAACTCCGGCTCCGCTCACCAAAAGTTTCCTGCATAGCATATTCTCTATGGTATAACAAACACCGGCTTCGCTGACTAAAAGTTTTCTCTATAGCCAGAATAATAGAAAACGTCCTAATTAAATAGCTTCCATTAAGTGACTTCTAATATAGCTCTAAGTGACTCTAAATAGCTCTTTAATTAATTAAAAGAAAATAACTTCAATACCCTACCTGAAGGTTGAAGGAGGAAAATATTTTGTTAGCGAAGCCGGTGTTCAAAATACCATAGAGGAGAAAATCTTTCAGGCGGCTATACAGAAAACGTTTGAGGGCGAAACCGATGCTCAATATACCATGGAGGAGAAATTAAAAAAAAAAAATTGCACTCTACTTTACTCCATGGAAATTTATCATTGTAAAATTACTTATTACTTGTTATTGTATTATGTTTTTTTAAAGTTAAAGTTAAAATAGTTAAAGCAGCCCTTTTAATAATTGCTGAATGAACTGAAATGGAATTTAAGTCAAATGAAATAACTCCCAATTATCAAAATAAAAGAAATAACTGCGAACAGAATTTAGTTAGGAGTCATTATGAAATAACTCTCAATTTGTATGGGATTTTTGAATTTGTTGTTGGGAGTTATTTCATTTGGTAGGCATTTCACGGTACCTACTTGTACAAGTGTTGTGCAACCTAACGATCTAGCACACTTACAATAAATTATGAACTGACCAAATTTATTTGTATCGACTTAACTAGCATTTTAGCAAAATTACATTGAACTCTTTTGTACAAATTAATTGTTTCCTTATGTCAATTATGTACTTTTTGTATTACACTTTTCAATTTATTTTATTTAAATATTTTAAATCACACAAATTTGCCTCTAAATCGAGACAATAAAAATATTCCAAAAGAATAATGTATTCTTTAGGTTCAGCAAAAACAACTTAACAAAATTCAAATTGACCCCCTGTTAAGTTAATAATACTTACTGATACTTTATAAAAACATTTATATTCATCATCATCATAATCATTATTATACACTTGAGAATATAATAAATAAAAAGAAAATTTATTTAAAAAAAAAAAAATATTTTTTTATACAAAATTATTAATAAATTATTAGAAATTAAGCTGGGCTTGGCTGACTTGTATAAAATGTAAAAGATTTATTATTTATTTACTTTCTTCGAAATTTATAAAAAAATAATTTTATTTTATTTATTTATTTATTCGTTTGTTTACGACATATTCGAAAATTTTAATCTGAATCCTTCATGTGCTATTGCATCTAATAATTGTTTTATATGACTTATGTGTACTTCAAATGATTTAGAAAAAATTAGTATGTCATCAATATAATTCACTGCGATACCATCCAAGTTATATTTCCTAATGATATTGCTTAAAATTCTTTGAAATATAGCAGGCGATGTCTTTAAACCAAATGGCAGGCAAGTCCATTGGTAATGTCCTTCTTGTGTCACAAACATATGTATTACTATAAGGGAAGAGAGCTATGGCAACGATGGCCTTAAGCTTAAAATTTTAATTAGTTTAAAACGGAATTGTAAAGGTTAAAATATATTAAAAAAACTAGCAAACCCGGCGAAATCCGTTGGAGTATCAATTGTGTTTAAATTGAGTGGCAACTTAATCGCAGAATGTGCAGTACGACCGCTATCTAGAAGAGTCGCCGCAATTCCAGATGATGCTAACGCCAAAGCTATGTCACATATTGATCGAATAGTGGCCAAAATCAATGAAATGACAAATGTTTTGCCTGTTCCTCCAGGTGCGTCCAGGAAGAATAGACCACCAGTATTATTGTCCACCGCTTTCATTAATGTTTCGTATCTTTGATTTTGCTGTTCTTTCAGCAACGGCACATTATTTCGAACGAATTCCTGCAATCTATCAACATTGTATTGCAGCTCTCGATTTGATTCTTGGTTGAGTGCATGGTGTATCGATCGATTTGGCGCAATCATTTCTACCTCAATCAGTTGCTTGTTTGATCCTCAATTAGAATCAATCCTTCATTATATATCATCGGTTCATCGGTTATTTGCATGTTGAGATTATTCCTTCGAATGCGCAAGCGATGCAAGATATCTTCATATATATCGTCTTGGCATTTATTCCATAACTGAATTGGTTGTGAAGGGAAACATGTGGTGATGATAATAGCGAACAGCGTTCGTATTTGGTACGCATTTGATGAAACAACTGAACCCGCAAGTGTTAAATCCCAATGAGAATCGTTCTCCAGCAAACCCAATAGTTGACATGCTTCTCGATATGTTTGGCGTATGGCGCCATCTATTTTAAATGAAACGTACTTATTTTCGTGAGGGATACTCACACACCACGTACTGGTGCCATTGTAGTACATGCTATGTATCAGAGATGGCGCTGTATGTGAAAAATTAATTTTCCTGTTTTCCTGCTTTTCTCTTGAAATTATTCCCGAATTTTCTTTGCTATAAACCTCACGGAGCCCGAGACCTTTCCAACGAATGCAAAACCGTGGAAAACGGTTCGTGTGTTCTGAAGTCATAGCGTCAGGAAGGAAAACCCGACTTATTTTTATATTATAGATTAAAAGGGTCTTAATATTCTCATTGGTCATAGTACAGTTAATTAGTTAAGAAAAAGTCGTTGTTACTGAGATTAAATGAGATTTAAAAATGAATTAATGTGGGGATAGTAAAAAAAGAGATGATCAATGGTTATCGGGATGAAACTACAGAAAGGACATAGCTTTAGTATTTTCTTATCAATTATATAAACATTTGAGATTCTAGTTTGACCTAAGACTAAGACGGCTTATTCTTGGTAGCAGGTTGTGAGTTATATTTTTGAATTTGTCCGTACCAGCCAGTGGTTAAGCTCCAATTGTCGTTGACTTTTGTGTTGTATTTTATAAATGTTTTAATATCATCAGAAAATAGGTTAGGTGTAGTTATAAGAGGGCATTTAAAGCTACGTTTCATCCCGGAATGACCTGGGACCCAGATGAGTTTAATATCAGGTTGTCTTTCAATAATAAACTGTGTTATGATTTTTGGGTAAAACTTATCATTTTAGTGCAGATAGAGAAAGAGAGAGAGAGAGAGAGAGAGAATCAGTGCAGATAGCAAATTTCCCCATGCGTCCATATTTGACAGACTCGTAAATTCTTATTAATTCAGCTGAGAAATTAGTGCTGTATTCTGGCAAAATGGAATTAGTTAATGGAATTAATTTAGTGTTTGTCTACAATGCTGAATGCCTTTAGAGCCATCTGTATAGATGAATTCGTAGTCGTTTAACTGGTATTAGATTTCATGAAATCTTTGTTGATATATTTCTGTATTTGTTGAAGAATTTATTAGTTCTTTGAGGGATGTGTTAGTTGTGATTGGTTTAATGTTTCAGTTAGAAAGATTGTTCGGATATTGTTGCTTAATGTTGTATGGTATATTAAATTTGCCGCATAATTGTACTACTCCTGTAACCGTTGATGGCATTTTGTGAAAGTATTTTATATTGATTGCTTTCGTTAGAACGTCACTGAACATTATAGATTTAAAGAGCTTAAAAATAATTTTCAAATTATATTTTAAACACAATTTATTAATCAATTTGCTTTTTTCTTTTCTTTACAGGTAAGTTCTTATACAATTTGAAAGTTACTTCTGTTTAACGATACAAATTACTGCAGTTGTCATCATTGAAAACTGAAAATGAAAGCAACAGTAAAAGATTGTATTTGAGAAATATCCTGGTTGCAACCTGTAAGTGAAATATTATTAATTACACTAAGTTGGTTAAGGTTTCATTCCACACTTGCACTTACATGAAGCCTATAAATCTGTGTGTAGAAAAAATATAAAAAAAAGGAATTTCACATTAAAATTATCAGCGGATGAAAACCTAAATTGAAATATAACGAGTAGCCAAAGCAAAACGCACAAAACAAATATTTATTAGAAATCGCAGTTTTTCTTAAAATTACACACAAAAGAATTTTAGAAAATTGAGTCCTCCACAGCATTTTTAAAATTCATAGAAAATTAAAGGTCGTCAAGCAAATTTTTTTTTAGTTTTGTTCAATGAATTTTATTTTTAAACGTCTATAAACTAGTTTTCCCGTAATATGTATTTAATCTCTTTTTTTCGTTCTCAGGGGATGACCCCTACTTATGTAATGCATTGTATCAGAACTACCAAATTAGGTTATGGAAAGGAGGAAAGAGAGAGAGATAGTATTTGTGGGCATTCGATTTGAATTTTCCTACATTGAAAGTGGCAGGAAAGACCTCTGAACTGAATTTATTCTACATACGAACTGTTCTGGTAAAAAAATGAATTTTCCCTGTAATTAGTAGTGCGATTCACTGGCCAGTGCGATTCGACCACAAATGGATGCGCTCTTAACGAAAATTGCGTCAATCGCAAAAACATGCGAGTTAGCGAACAAGTTCCTTAATTTCGTTAGAGCACATACTATTGTAGTAACGATAAAACAGTGAAATACAACCTACATTGCTCTAGGAAGTCAAAAGAGTCGGAGATCCTACTGTCCCTACAGGCCCTCTCCTGTATTTAGTCGAACAACTCCAAAATAGACTTTGGAGCGCCGGCCCATACATGAGAGTTGTATTCCATTTTTGGATGGATATAGGTGGTACAAATAGTACGAAGATCGCATGGAGAGAAGTATCTCTTACACCGTTTTAGAAAACCGAGGAACTTGAAGGCTTCTTTAGAAACCTAAACATTTTTCAATGGTTTAGTACATTGAAGTTTACACTGAATTAGATCTATGCGTAAGCACGCAACATTGCATCTTACGAGCATTCAAATCAATTCTATTCGCACGACTCCATTCGGAGATCGCCGCGAGATCCTGATTGAGTGTATCATTCATGTTATTCATTTTGGAACTCGCCACCAACTGTTTCGGTTTATGACTAAATGAATACGAATGACAAATGGTGCTGTCATGAGCGAAAAATTAAATAGGCTTGAAAGCTTGACATAGAAGATCATTTAGAAAAAAAGAAATAGCACAGGAGAAATAACGGAGCCTTGCGGTACCCCTGAATTAATCTTTAATTCGTTTGATGAAATCCCATTTATAACAATCATATAGTGCAAAAACTTGATATAAATCTAGAGAAATAATCACCGACGCCAAAAGCAGCAAGTTTTGACAGAAGTACATCATGCCCCACTCCATCAAATGCCTTGAAAAAATCTACCTTTCTCTTTCCGAAATGAAGTATGAAGTTACACCATTGTTCAGATAGAAAAGCCAGCAAGTAGCCCGTAGAGCGCCCCCTATGGAAACTATAATGTCGATCGCTAAGTTGACTCCAGGTACCTCTTAAGTTGAAAATTAATAGAAAAGCCATCAAGTCGCCCATAGAGCGCCCCCTACGGAAACTATACTGTCGATCGCTAAGTTGACTCTAGGTACCTCTTAAATTAAAAATTAATCATACTTTCCATCTCTTTGAAAAGGGCAGAACAAATTGCAATTGGGCGGTAATTTTCAGAATTGTTAGCCTCATCCTTTTTGGTGATCGGCGTTGCATTAGCAAACTTTCAACACTTTGGAAATTTGCCGGCATGATTTATTGTGCTGGAAAAAGCTGCCAACGAACGCGCTATCTTCGAAGAGCCCTGTTTCAAAACCAGTGCTGGAATCCCATCCGGCTCAGGAGACTTGTTGATGTTGAGATTTGCTAAAACCTTTTTAGCTGCCCGAACTCTAAAGAATATCTTCGGCATAAAAATGAATATTCTGTCGAGTTTGGGCGGTGGTTAAATGCTCTCCGGCAAATCAGAATTATTTGCAAATATACCAGCCAAAAAGTCAGCTTTATTAACCGGGTCAGTGAATATTTGGTCATTCTTTAAACGAGTCGGAATGGACGAACTAGAATTATTCCATACTCTTTTAACAAATCACCAAAAGCTATTAATACTCCTTTAGCACGAATGCGCTCATCGTACAGATTTTTCTCATGCTTTAGAACATTAGCACATGAAGATCTTGCCCTTTTGCGTAGCGAATCATTATTGCGTTTTTGTTTTTAAACTAGAAACTGAATCCTTCCTCTCTTGATCCGACTGCATTTTTGCACGTCTGTTTAAATCAAGACTTCAATCTGGTTTTAATCGAAATTTATTTTGGATGGAATAAAAGTTTTCATTCCAAACAAAATTATGACTGCAGCCATTTCCGCTATGGCATCGACATTATGGTCCAAGAAATTGCCTAAAAAATTCGTTTAGCTCGTTCCAACGAGCCTTCTCATAAATAGATTTTAAACGTTTAGTAGCTGATTTGGAAACGTTGTGAAGTTTTGAGTATTAAAAGGAGGCGGAAATGGTGCAGTGACCGGAATTGCCGAGAGGTGCATAAACACTAATTTGATACTTTTGAGGGTATGACTATAGTGCCCTTTAACGCAAGGAATGTGTGTTGGCTCATTCACTAATCGCACAAGTTGGTTGTGCGCGGCAAATAACTCAACATGCTGGCCTTTTCTCTTGGGTTCGAAGTGGGGCGCTTGTTTATGCAGGAAGGAACGCCAATCGGGATTTGTCATGATACCGAAATCTTAAAAAGTTGTTAAATGTTTTGATGGGCAATAGTTTTGGCTCTAAGAATAACCTCTCTCAATTAATAATTGATGTTTGTTGCGCAGACACTCACTCAATGAAAAACACTTTTACTTATTTGAAAGGATGATTTTAAGAAAGCAAAAACTCTAAAATTTCAAACAAACCATACGTAACCATGGTTCGCGGCAGTTTCTTCTTTACTATCTAGTTTCTTAACTTAAGTGAGAAATTTCTCACATGAACTATGAAAACATAAAGGTCATTTTATTTTTTCAGTGGCTAAGCTAAAATTTACTCATAAATTTTTTCATTATTTTTTATAAAAAAATACATGATAAGCCTTATTTCAGTCAATGTAAAACATGACGACCCTAAAAATTATTTTGTGAAATGCTAAAATATGATTAAAGTAGAATATCTCTAACATAGCTTTCGATACTGATATTTCTATTTATAGGCAAGTAAAATCGTCTACATTTGTTTAATCTAGAAAGATCCGGTTGCTTGCAAATGCATTCAAATGAAAAATGTCTTCAATAAAAACTACGTTTGTATGAAACATTTTTATATCATAAGGACTTTAAGCAGATTTTATTAAGGTAAATAAATTTTCAGTATTGTTGTTATAGTTGCGTAAACTTATTAAAAGTCTTTAAAATCATTATAACTTGTCATGCTTCAATACATTGTTATAAGGATTATAATATTGTTTACGTGCCCACAATACAATTAAGACCTTTATGTACGCACACATTTACACAAATTTTGATTTTACTATTTACTTATTAGTATAACACACGTCAGAATCCTGCATTGCAGCGCATAGAATAATTTAAATCGTAAAATGTATCCCGCTTTTAATTGACTTGAACCAAACTGAATTCTTTTTAAAATTTATATTCCTGCGAAAACTCGTGTGGTTTCTTTCAAAACCTTTAATGAAACTATTTAATAATTACTTTTGAAGTCGTAATGGATATTTCATTTAATCCTTGTTAATGTTTTGATTATTAATTCCATTTTCTTAATAATTTCTATTAAAAATTCCATTCATAGTTTGAAGTATTTGAGGATAATGAACACTGCCGTACCCATATGAAATTAAAAAGACAATAAAAGGACAATATTATATTCATCAGTCAAGAATGCAGTCAGTTTGGAGTGTGAGGGAATTATTTAAGGATTTTGTATAAAAATAAATATTTTGCATTTAAATATTGTACATACGTTTTCATACAACTAAATTTTTTATAAAGAAAATATAAAGGAAATTAGAAGCTCAACTTGATAATCATGTTCTCTCTTTTAAAGAATTTATGGAGTTTTTCGACAAGAAGTTTTTTTTTAATTGTGGCAACACCAACAATATGATAGATTTGACATTTAGATTTTTGACATATTCGTAGTAGATGCATTGGCAATTTATACAACGAATTCAGTTTCGCACGAAAATCGCATTAAAATAATTAAAATCCATTAACAAAAAGATGGTTCTGTTAAAGCTACTTTCGTAAAATTCGTGATATTTTCGGACAACATAATCGTCATTCTGAGACCGCTATTAAGAATTTGGTCGTTAAATTGGAGTCGACAGGCTCGATACAAAATGTGCAAACACCAGCGCGTTTGAGCGGGTCGTTCAACTGAAAACGTTGCAGCCGTCAGCCACAGTATTGAAGCAGATCCAAATTTGTCGATTCCTCGACGTCCTCAACCACCACATGGCGAATTTTGCATAAGGATTTGCCTTTTAAACCTTACAAGCTTCAACTGGTGCAGGAATTGAAGCCGACCAAGTTGGCCGTATATTCCCTTAGCTCATTCAGGTTGGTTTCTCTGGAAAAGTCATTTTTTCAGACGAAGCCCATTTTCACTTGTCATGCTATGTTAACAAGGAAAATTGCCACATTTGGGCTTATGAAAATCCTAGATCGATTATTAGGAAGCATTTTCATGCTCACTATATGGTGCGCTCTGTGGTCTGGGGGCGTGACAGAACCGTTTTTTTCCAAAGGTGAGGCTGGAAATGAGGTAACGGTCATTGGGTCACGCTATCGCCAGATGCTTACAACTCAATTTTAACCAATTGTTGACAATGTGGATATTACTGACAACTGGTTTCAACAGGACGGTGCCACATGTTATACAGCCAATGAAAGAATCAATTTATTGCAAACCAAATTTCCCGATGGCATAATTTCAAGACAATCAGCAGTTAAGTGGCCAGCTAGATCGTGTGATTTAACGCCACTGGATTATTTTTTGTGAGACTATGCTAAGGACAGAGTCTATACGAAGCCAATCGAACCTTAAAACTGAAAATTCGTGATGCGATTAACGAAATAGAACCGGCAAAAAGTGATGAACAACTTTGATGAAATAATCGACATCTCTCAGCGAGGTCGTGGGGGATATTTGCAAGATATAATTTTTTTTTTTCAAAATTGTCAAAATTTTTTCTTCGTAATACAATACAAATTTGAATTATCATAATCTAAATTTTTTGTTTTATTTTGTTTTAGAAAACAAACTTCTTATTGAACTAACTAAAGGGTTTAAGTTGAAAACTTTTAAAAATCAGCTTTCAATAGCTAACTAACTGAACGGAAGTACTTCGAAATGTATTAACGTATTAAAAATAATGACTTGTGATAAAGTCTTCATTTTTGCAGGCACCAGCTCCAAGTTTTGTAAAAAACAGCTAAAAGAAATTAACCTAAAAAGTTTTTTTTTTACTTTTACAAAAAACTTCCTAGAAAACCAATTACAAAGTTGTCCTTTACGCAAATGTTTGTTTCCGCTGCAAAGAATTTATTTTCTGAGAATTTTAATAAAACTGCACATTTGCAATTTTTACAGTGTTTAGAATTTTGCCAACAGGTTTATGAATCGTCGGTGAACACTTGAATGATGACTGGAAAATAATTGCAGCATGTTTGTGTTGCAAAAGACAGAAAAGCCAAAATAGAGAAAAAATGCGTAAAATTCTTATTTGCGCTTGTGTAAGTGTGGAAAAAAACAAAGTGTGTCCACATTATTAAAATAGAATTTAATTTTACCTTGGTAAATTCATTAAAAATACGAAACAAAAAACTTGTATAAGTATAGAAAGCATAAAACTCCCACAAATGTACATATACATAAACACACACACACCCATACGTATATACACACATACATATACATAACTTTAAGCCAACCTGCTACCAATAAATTTTAAAAACACAAACTTCAGCTGTCTGCATAAAAATGATGCTTTAAACAGCACTGAAAGAAGCCGATCGTTTTTAGTTTGGCGCCTATTTGCAGCGTTATTATCTCAACGTGTGCCGCCGCCCGCTTTAAGCCGGCTTATAGAAAATTGTCTGTAAACATGTTTGCTGTAAAACAATTTTTATTTTATTATTACTTTTATTTTTATTCGACCTTTTTTTTAAATTTAATTAAATATGAACTAATCTTTTAACGGTCTTTTAAATAATTTAACGATTTTATTTTTCTCGATATTTCGCTTTCCTGTGGAAAGCTTCTTCAGGAAATTATTTTTTATATTTTCAAAAACAAAAATTATAACAATTTGAAAAGAAAATTTTTTTATATGTTCTGTCAAATGTTTTTCAAAAAAAAAATTTCTCTTCAAATTGTTATAATTTTTGTTCACAAATAAGTTAATTTTAAACTAAAGATTTTGTTGTTATTTCATTAAAAAAAAAAAAAAATACATATTAAAAAAGCTTTAAGGATTAAAGAAAAACTTCAGCAAAATGATATTTAAAGTGAAAATGCCCTAAATGCTTTAAGCTCAAAGGAATTTTGTAATAATAATAAAAATTGGAAAGCTGTTTCTAATAATAAATTTCTTCATGTACAAGCAGAAAGCTTTTTAAGAGTCTTAGAAAGACTTTTGTGGAACTGCTAATCTCCTTAAAACTCTAATTGGAAATTTAAAAAATTTAAAATAAAAAAGACTGCCAAAAACTAATATTTAACTGGAGCACATTCTTTAATCTACACTGAATACAATTGAGACTGACTTTTAGAATGTATAGACACAAAGTTCGTATATAGTTCTACTGCGGTATTTAAATTTTGTTTCTACAAAGTGACGAAACAATGCAACTGTGTACTTTGTTTAGGCATTAAACACAGCTGGAGTGCAATCTGTCAAAAGTAAAATGCACACGTTCTTATGGAAACTATTATTTTGGCGACAGCATAGCCACACAGTTACACGAACACCGTTGTAGCTGTCTCCAGCTTTATTTTTATTCATTTTTCTGTTGGCTACAAAAAATATATTAGTGACGTCAACATATCAAGGACTGTCAAATAAATGAGTGCTTTGAAAAAAAAAATCGCAAAATGTTTAATAAACGATTTATATACAAAATTATTTATAATTACTTAAGGATGAATTTGTAAACTCATTATAGGTCACAGCTGGAACGAAAGTGGAAAGGTTATTCCTTAAGCTCTGAGAATTATTTAAAGCATTTCTTTTTTCAAACTTGAGCTTAACAACTTTCAAATGAAATTAATAAATTTTTACAAAAAATATTTAAAATGAAGTTATATAGGCTCTCTGACGGGAAAGTATACTACTTTATTTCACCACTATTTTGGTAAACATTAGTCTTGAGAGTTCATATTTGGGAGTCGTGATTATTGATTATGGAAAAATATCCGTTAAACCAACGTGTTTTAATCGTTAAAACATTTTATCAAAATCCATCATCGATTTCTATGACGCTGAGAAAGTTAACTGAAATTTTTGGCAGAAACAACATGCCAAAGAAACGCACTATTTATCACGAGAATAGTCGGTTGTGGGGAATGGCAAACCCTCAAATTATTCAACTGTCACCTTTGCATCCATTAAAAGCGACAGTCTGGTGTGCAATTTCGTAAGGTGGGGTCAGTGTAGCTTACTTCTTTGAAAATGAAAATGACGTTACGGTAAGTGTGAATGGGGAGAGATATCGTGATATGATTAAAAACTTTTTAACGCCACAACTGCATGCTTTAGGCTTGATTAGCATGTGTTATTAACAAGACGATGCCACTTTGCATACAGCAAGTATTACAATGGAACTACAGCGAGACTTCTTTCCAGAAAAATTTATATCTAGAAATGGTAATAATGATTGGCCTCCACGGGGCCCTGATATGACTCCTCCGGGGATATCTGAAAAGCAAAGTTTATGCTAACAAACCAGAAACGCTTGAATAACTCAAACAAAATATTGCTAATGAAATTAATGAAATATCGCGTGAAATGTGTGACAATATAAGGAAAAAGGTGCTCAAAAGCACTAGCATTTGTGAGGCTAACAGAGACGGACATTTATCTGATATTATCTTCCATACATAATTGCTGCTGGCATTAAATAAAACATTTATCAATATAAGATCCATTCCCTTTCATTTAACCAAAAATTATAAATAAAAAAAGTAATATACTTTCAACGAGGACACCCTGTAGTTGCCTGTTAAAAATTATTACTTAAGTATGTATTAGCCGCTTAGGCCTGACATTGTCTATGTCCAGTTTTTGTTATTTTTTTTTTTGAAAACGCCTTAAATCAATTCTTTACGTTTTCTCTTCTATGGTCCTCTCGAAACATATCACAAAGATATTTTAAATTCGAATCAGTAATCTCGGATAAAAAACATTTAGCAAGTGAAAAACTGCCTAACATATTAAGTCTAATCGTAAAATCCGTGAGCAGCGGTACAGACTGATACACATATAATTAAAATGGATTAGATGCCTGTATAGTACAAGTTGGTTATACATAAATTGCAACTTTTGAAATCGACCATAATATACAGCACCCTCTGTTGTTATTGAGTCTATTTGGTTTTCGTTGGAATCCATTTAGACATTTTCTATACAGAATTTGTTGTGTTTTCTTTGTGCAAGGCCCTATTTTTGATGAGACAGCCTTTTCACTCTCTCGATGGATATTTAACTGTATTCTAAGGTTTACTAAAATTTAAAATACAAACAAAAAATCATTAAATATTAATTAAATTAGTTCAAACCGCTGCGGCCATCTTTTTTTAAGCACACTGCCGCCGCCAGCAAAATGCTGCGGCTTGGATAACTGTTAGAACCTTTTAATTATCATGAGGTTTTCATGTAATGCGCTTCGCTTATAAAACCTAGATTCTTAAAAGCATTTCCAACGCCACAAAAAAGGCAACAACAGCTTAGCATTAATATATTCTTGCACAGCGTACAAATTAAAATATAAAATAAAATAAAATTATTATTTTTATATTCCAAAACAAACCATAAAGCACTAGGTGTCAGCATCAAAGAGAAAAATATAGAGAGAGAAAGAGTAACAAAATACAAGGTGCAGAATGTTTGAGAGTTTATAAAAATTATTTATTATTGTAGCATACTTTGTGGCTACGTGCACAATTTTTATGAACAATTTTTTCTTTAAATAATTGCATTTTTGGTCGGTCTATATATTTTGCAAAGTGGGTTTTTGCGGCTTTAATGGTTTTATAAAATTAACTGCGTTCATTTTAAACTGTGATAGCAAATTGTCAAAAAGATTTAAGGCAACATTATTGGTAGGTAGGTATGTGTGTATATTTATATGAGTGGAAAGCGATAATTTACACAAAAGGAAAAATCAAAATTGATAATTATAAAATATTACCCTGATTAGAAAGGCGTAATATAAGTGGGCCTTAGTAAAATTATTTAAGAATTTAAAACAAAAAATGCTTTTTTTGTTGAAAAATATGTAAATTTAAATAAACTTAAATCTGGCAACTTCTTCGCTAATATTGTAATTATAACGTAAATCATCAGTAAAACAAATTGTTTAATCAAATAAGTTCAAAATCAATTTAGAAGTATCACAGAGCTAGATATTATTTTCTAGTCCTATTTATCGTTTAGTAAATAAAACGGCCAAACCTGCTACAAATTAAGGCCGCGAAAAATGAATTATTAAGTAATTTAATTACAATCTCGCTAAAATTTGAAAAATTATGAATTTGAAGGCAGCGAAGGGGGTTTTAATGCTGGAAAATACCCAAGTTGTATGTTTATCAACAGACATGCGACAGAAATATCTGCATAATCAAAGATAATAAATATAAAGAAATTCAAATCTCATGATTTTAAGCGTAGTATTTCACACAATCTGCATTCTAGAATAGACGCTTTTTGCTAGCACCCAAATGACTCGAATTGGTAGACAGTTTAAAAATACTTCACCCTATTTTATGCAAAATTTAAATTACCCGAGAGAAAAATAACGGGTAGGCAAATTTTAGGTTAGAAAGTACCGCGTGGGGCAACTTGGACTGATATTGGCATATTGTAGCCGTTGTGGTGCATCCCTCGGCAATAATTCTTGGGTCATTTCGTGATAAGATTTACATCTTTACCTGGCCGTAAGCCTTAATCAGATAGTGGTCAGACCACTGGGAATGAGAAGCAACGTCATTCACGCCCTAGGAAGCCGAGGACTAATTCTAGCAACAGGTGTTTCCTAGTTGCAATTTTAGCGGTTCCAAAGCAGGGTTGCAAACCACTACTCCTTGCTAAAGAACTGGAGACTATCCAACTCCTGGTCCAGAACACATGAAAAGCATGCCCACTGAATCCGGATCATTCACTCGTTGGTGAGATTAAAGGCGAGATGATTCTGGTCACCATAAATCAGTTCATGCTTGGGGCCGCAAAACCACAACCACCACGATATTCCCGAAGGGCCAACCTCAATAATTAGTCAAAGAAACAGCTAAAAGTCTAAAGAGACAATTAACGGAAACTCTAGGGCTTATTGATTCCCGTGGAAATAACGTGGAGCTTCAAGTTGACTCCCTGCTTTCATTCAGGGGACTGGGCTCCTTTTTACCTCCAGCAGCACAGGTCTATTCAAGTATTCTAAAAAGACCGATAAATGTGCTCCGGGGTGGTAATTCTTGGGTCAATTGAATTTTATATGGGAACGTCTCCAGATCAACTTTTAGAATACATCGTAGCGATGTATTGGAGATGTTCAGTGGAGTAGCTCGTCGACGAGTAGACACAGTTGGATCTGTGAGAACACTTTCTCCTACAGCTTCTATAGCCTGTTCAGTGCGAACAGGACGAACAACAGTTCTCTGTAGTTCATTAACCACCGAACTCAAATTCTCAAAACGGGTCATTAAGCTTCTTATCATGTATGCACTGGGGGGAGCTTCTGCAGTATTAAAATGCTGACGGTATTTTCTTTGCGTTGTAACAATTAATCGTCCGGCAACGTCATAAAATTCAGCAATTTTTACACGTTCTTTCACTGAAGTTATAAAATTTTATAAAATTCTGTGTTATCTGCAAAAAAAAATAACAAAAATAAAAAATACAAAAATTATAAGCATTTCAAATCAATCAGTCCAAGTTGGTCCACCCTGTATATGATTAAATGTCCTAAATTGACAATTTTAACAAAGTCAAGGCCATTTTCAATTACGTCGTTCTGTAAACAAACAAAATTCTCGCAAGTTGCCCACATTTTTTTTTTTTAATTAGCGAGGAAGCGTAGTCACCGTGAATTCTTTGCACTACCAAACCACTAGAATTCGTCACAGCTGTCATCAGTAATATTTGGTCTCAGCAAGACAGTCCAAAAAGCCTTACAGCCACTTAAAGGATTCAGTTGCTGCATGACTTGGCGATGTCAGTTGGCTTCTCTTTCTTATGATCGAAAGCCGCTGGATTATTTTCTTTTAGGCCATTTAAAAACAGGGTTTACGTGAACAGTCCACAAACAACTGACGCTCAAAAAGATGAAATTCGACATTCCAATGACTGCATCAAGCTTCGCTTATCTCTTGTTGCAAAAAGAGTGAACGTACTTCGGATTTCGGCAATTTTTGAGTTTTTACTTTTCATAAAATTCTGAAACTTCTATTTTTAGTGAAATTTCAACTTAAGGGTTTTGGTGAAACCCGAATTTTTTCACGATATTTTGGAATTCATTGTAGCTCGTTTTTAAATATTTCTGTGAACGTCTAAGTTAATAAATAAATTAGTATAAAATTAGATATTAATTTGGCTTCGGTTGTCCTCGTTATTTTTTTCCAGTCAAACTTTGCCGAGTTTAAATTATTACGATTCGCTGCTAAAATTTAGATATTCAGCATTTTGCTAAATTTTTCACTTTTTTGTGAATTTTGGAATTTCAAATGAACATCTGATTTCATATGATTGCTGGGCTTAAAAAATGCTTTATTTTTTGAATAGATTTTAGCGATTAATGATTTTTATCGGATTAGAATTGATAATTAATAGATTAGGCCAACAAATATTTAGAAAATTTTCAGAAGTGTTTAAAGTGGCCTTAGAAAATCAAAAATAATCAAAAAATAATTTAATATATTTTCAAGATTTTTCTTGATACGTTAAAATAATAAAACAAATTCCAAAATTAAATTAACCTGAAAATATTGAAATTATTAGTGATTAAAATTAAATTCAAAATAGAGAATACATTTCTTTTAATAATCGTTTAATATTAATTTTATAATTCCTTAAATAAAAAGTACTATTTAAAAGAAATAACTTTCCATGCCTGATTTGCTTGTACTCATGATTGTATTTACTTTCAAAAAGATATTACAAAATTCTGGCAGCTCTTAGTGGACTGTTAAGTATGTAAACGCAATGAAATAAATAGCAAACAAATATAAAGCTCCACATACATATAAAAATGACTGCTTAATAAAATGCATTTTATAAGAGATAAGAGAGAAAAAACGGATTTTTTTTTTAATAAGTAAATAAATAAATTTATGTATTTGCTGAGAGAAAAAGCAAAACAAATATAAAGGCAAACAGTTCAAAAAAAGTAAAATGGGGAGCATTACAATATAAAGAGTAACCAAATAATACAAGAGAAGTATAAAAATCAAGAGAGAGAGAGAGAGAGAGTAGAAATAAATGCACTACCGTTAATAGAAATTTAAAGCAACGTTGCATTTTTAGCTTTACTATTTGTTGTTGTTATTTGTTGATGGGTGCTAACATGTTTCTGAGAAATGCGTGTATTGGAGCCTTTACTTTTGTTGGCATTGTTACTTTGATAAAAATTTCGTAAATGCTGGATGTTGTTGTTTTATTTATTATTAAGTAATAATTCAGCGCGCGCATATTGTATATTTTGGAGAACATTATTAATATTTGGTTGCTCATTTATATATTTGATTGGTATAGTTGTTGCTGTTGTAATTTGTCTCATTTGCTGCTCCATGTTGATGTGTTTTTTTTTTGTTTTTTGTTTTTAAGTAACAACAATAACAAAAGTATTTGCTTCAAAATAAAAGTCATGAGGGTGTTTAAGAGTGTGTTTGCTTTTGAAATATTTGTTGTTTCGTGCTTGTTCTTCTCCTGTTCAGTACTTTTTCGCCTATTTGATAGACAATTTTATTGTTTTTGTTTTTACTTGCGTTTAGTTTAGTATTTAACAAAGCAGAAGCTGCTACTATACACGTCGTCTACTACTACTATTGCTGCTGCTGCTACTACCACGACATACTACTCTACTAACTAGTAAGTAGTAACCGTGTAAAAAGTTTATTGTTCGTTAAATATTTTTAATAAAATAAAGCCTTTACCAGTAAAGACTAGATTTCTTTTTTTTCTTAGCAAGTTTTGTTATAAAAAAAATATTTAGTCATAAAAAGTTCTTAAAATCAAAAAAAAAAAGAATGTGTAACTAAGTGTTATTGAAAAATTAAAAAAATAATATTTATTAATAAACAATATCTAAAAAGCTTATCGCGTAAAATCGTTTTGGTTGAAGTGTTAAAATAACAAAATAAAAATTAAGAAAAAAAATAAATAATAAGTTTTTGCACGTCAATTCTGTGGAGTTTGTTTGTCATTCATTTCGAAACCCTTTTAAAAATAAATTATCTTAAAGTTTACTGAACCTTTGCTAAATACGACACAAAATACAATACAAAATACTAATTTAAAATAATTTATATCATTTAGTTCGCATTTTAACAAAATAAAAATTCTATTGTTTCATTTTTAATGGTCGGTCAACTTAGTAGACAATTTGTCCGAAACTAATTACAATTTAAGAGAATAGAATAGGTATTTGTGTGCAAGTGTGATTTCTCTTCCCTGTAAAACGGATGGATGGATGATTATCTATTTCAGTGATGGTTGTAATTTTTCATATGATTTTGCTTTAAATTTCATTAAGTTCGCCCTTTGAGCAAAACAAAAACAAAAACAAAAGCAATACAAAAACTGCTAACAAATACACAGTGTGACGCGTGTGCCTGCATGTTGTAAGAGCAAAGACAATATTGTCACTAAAATTTAATGGTTAAAGTTTTTAGGAAAAAATGGTGGGGTGGCAGTGAAAAAAATATGAAATTTGTAATAAAACGACGAAAGATTTATGCAGAGAAAACCGAAAAAAATGTTGGTTTCAATACATAAATAAATCAACAAAAATTAGTTTCTGGAGTTAGTAAAACAATATTAAAATATTTAAGTTAAAACGCACCGCTGGTCGGTGGAAATTCAAAAGAAAAAGAAAGAAAAAAGAGCAATTTAAATAAGAAAAAGATCAAAATGCAATAATAAAGAAAAAGGTTAAAAAGAAAATTACAAAAAATCACAGAACGCGGCTTTCAAAAGGCAGAAGAATTATGTAAAAATTTATCTAAGAAAAATTTAAATAAAAATAGTTAACAAAATAAATTTCTAGCAAAAGAAAAAAAAGCCTAAAAAAGTATTAAAGTGTTTAGAAATCTGCTTAAAAATAAAACGTGCAAATAAAAAGCAAAAAAGCAAAAAAAAAGAAAATGTGAATTTACGACACATTAAAACAAAATGTAACCTAACCTTAAATATATATTATTTTAAGAAAAATAATTTAAAATTTAAATAAATAGCGCAACATCTAGTTTAAAGTGTTGAAAAAGAAAGAAATATCTAATATCAAATTAATTAATTTCGAAAGGAAAACTATTATAAAAAAATAGGAAAAACGCCACCAGTTAAGGTGGCGTCCTCCAAAATAAAATCTTTGGAGGCAAAGGCTTTGCAGGCCACTACAACAACATCAGCTACAGAAAATGCCGGACAAACTGCAACAGCTACAATTACTCCAAACATTAAGCCCAGAACATCTTTAATATCTAATACAACCACATCTTCCAGCAATTCTTCCATAATATCACAACCAAAAACTACACTAAAACTTAAATCTTCTAGCCAACAGCCAGCACAGCCAACTTCCATAATAAAATTATCACAACTACAGCAATCACATAAACTCCATTGTACATCAAATACTGCCAACAAGTCATTAAATTCATCTAGTGCAACGCAAAAATTCAAATCGAAACAACTACTTAAAGCCACCACAAAAGTCAAAAAGAAAACAAAACATTTGACTTTTGACAATACGGCGCGTTGTGTATTACAACCGCATACTACTACCCCACCACCTATTTCAACAACTGCCTATCCCAAGTCGGCCTTTAATCTACGCAAATATTCTCTACCCACTAATCTAACACAGCGGTTAGAAAACTCACCTCTGGCCGCCACAACCGCCACAACCACCACCACTACTACCACTACCAATATTAAAACCACAACACAAACGCTTAAAACAGGATCTTCACTACACACACTACCCTATCCACCCTCGTATGTTTTAACACAAGCCTCCAAAATAAAAAAGCCAAAAGCGACCAAAAAATTAACTAAATTCTTAAAGGCGGCTTCATCGTCTAACTCACCGCATACGAAAGGTAGACGTAAATCCTCGGCCGCCTCTATTGTTGAAACAGCATTAGCTGCCGCCGGTGTCACTGTTAATTTAACTAACGCCTCGGCTTCATCAGCCTCGGCTACTGAACTTTTAGCCCAGGATTTATACACCAAAACACCAACACCGGCTTCAAATTGTGATTTTAGTGGTGCCCTTAATTGTGGCGCATCGGAAGCTGTTGCCGGTGATACTGAGTCTGGAGCAGAAGGCGACGAATCAACGTGGTGTGGTGGCGGTAGTGGCAGTGGTAGTGGGGGTGTTAACTTTCTAGTGTATATGGTTTGTTCATTTTGCTGCTGTTGTTATAATTTTCGCAATTCACCCTCAAGGTATGTCAATATTTAAACATATGAATTTCTTTTATTATTTAACTCTACCTAAACAATTTCAACAATTCACTTCAATTTAAAAACAAAAAAAAACAACAAAAAAAAAATTAAATGCAAAGTAATTTTCAATATTTGTTCACATTATCTAATAATATTTTAGCAGCAGTTCATTCTTTTCTATGTGTACTCTAAATATAACACTGTTAGAATGTTGGTGTGCGTATGTATGTATGTACATATGTACATATATAAAACAACAAGAAAAAAAAACATCAACACAGTTTAATTAAGCAGAATAACGCGTCACAAAATATAAAAAGTTATAATTATATTAATTTTGACGACAATGATATACACTCAGTTACAAAATTAAGCATACGCTAGTAATATCAAAATCAAATTCATAAAATAAAAAAAATAAGTTTTAATATTATAAAACAACATACTATTTTAAGTAATTTGCCTTTTATATTACCTCAAAATATCATTAATTTTGTTAAGCTTAAAGTATTTATTTAAAAAATGTTTATAAATTTTATCTATTTTTATATTTATAAAAATGGTGTAAAAAATATATAGCAATTCCTAAACTGAGAACGGCTGGGCCGAATTCTTTAAAATTTTGTTCGTATTTTTTTGCGGAAGAAAATTTTGGAAAATCCCCGCGGAAAAGTCGAAAAATTGGAGAAATCGCAAATCGAGTTTCTGTATGAAATTTTGTGTGAAATTGTTCCTTAATGGCTTTCCAAATCAAAAAATAGAAAGTTTTTAGTGTAAATCATGGAAAATTGCGGAAAATGCGAAATTCCGAAAATTGGAAAACCTCTCCGCAAAAGTTGGAAAATTGTAAAAATCGAAAATTGAATTTTTTTATGAAATTTTGTGTACAATTATTCCTTAATTATACATTGATTTAGACTTTGCGCAATCTGACAGGTGTCATTTTGGCACTGTAACTTTCTACAATTTTTTTTTTGCTGCAATTTATACAAGTTTTGTGTATTGTAAAACTGATTCCGCATTGTCGCACATCACACATTTACGTAAAATCGTTTAACAATTAATTGAAATTCAGTGCAATATTTATGAAATATTTATCAAAAAAATCGTTAATTATTTTTTTATATGGAGTTATTCCTTAATGGCTCTACAAATGAAAATTTCGGAAAAATTTTTTGTTTCCCTAAGCTTTTTATTTATCGGGCCTATTTTTTATCACACGTTTTGAGCTCAATTATACGGATGTTTTTCGGTTCGTTTCGTTATTCGTACCGTGTTTAATTATTTCTTAATGGGTTTCCAAATGAAAAAATAGAAAGTTAATTGGAAAATTTCTCCGCAAAAGTTCGAAAATTGTAAAAATCGAAAGTTGATTTTTTGTATGGAATTTTGAGTGGAATTATTACTTAATGGCTTTTCAAATGAAAATTGCGGAAAAATCTGAAAAAACTAAATTTTTTATTTCCCTAAGTTTTTAATTTTTCGGGCCTCTTTTTTATCACACGTTTTTTAAGGCCGTCTTCGTTATTTGCTTTTGCGCCGGAAAAGAAATCGAAAAACATAGTTCATCAAATCGCTCTCTAATGATTCCATTCAAATAAATCACATTGAAAATTTAAATATTTATGTTGTATTATTATTTTTATTTGGGTACGGTTTTCCGTAAACCCTCGTCAAATTTGGTTTGTGATCAAACCGGTTTCGGCTATTTGCCATCTTCAGTGTTCTCTTTGTTGTATTATTATTCTAAAGTTTGTCTGAGGGCTGAAATTGGGGCAAGACGAAGTTCGCCGGGTCCGTTAGTTTTTATTATAATTAAGAAGACTTCTTTTCTAAGTTTGAGGCCAATAACTGTAGTATAAAATTAATTTTTTATTACCAATACTTCGCTACCAAATCGAATAGTATCATCAGGGTTATAGAATTCAGTATTTAAAACAAACCAAACGCAAAAACAAAGAACACATTTTCCTCTAGCTTCGTTGACCTTCGACGCTAGAGGAAAATGTCTTCTTGATTATAATTTAGGTTGGGCAAATTTTATGTAAGGAAGTAAATTCTAACATCAAATCATAAAATTTCAAGCATTGAACTGTCTTCCTTCAATATTTATTTAGTAAAAAGTTGGAAAAATTTTCAATTATGAAAATTTATTATCTCCATCATTTCTTAAATTTCACACAGTTTTTCTCGCAATCAGCCTCCTACTTACACAGTTCTGGCTAATGTCATGGCTAATCTTGAGGTCATGGTATGTTGCAAATAGACCAGAACAATATGCTTGTGGTGGCCGGAATGATGCAAGCATAGCCGTTATACCGCAAAGTGTTGAGAATAAGCCTCAAATACCAATTCGTGATATTTTCGGACAAAATAAACGTCCTTCTTAGACCGCTATTAAGAATTTGGTCGTTAAATTTGAGTCGACAGGCGCGATACAAAATCTGCGAACACCAACGCATGTTCTAACGAGTCGTTCAACGCTAAACATCACAGCCTTGAGCCACAGTATTGAAACAAATTCAAATTTGTCAACACCTCGAGGTTCTCAACAATTGGTGTTATCCAAAACCACCACATGGCGAATTTAACATAACTGGTGCAGAAATTAAAGCCAACCGATAATTCACATCGCCAGAATTCACATTCAGAAACAAACGGCTGTTGTTTCTGAAAAAATCATTTTTTCAGACGAAACCCATTGTCACTTGTTAGGGTATGTCAACAAACATAACTGCTGCATTTGGGCTTCTGAAAATTCTAGAGCGATTATTGAGAAGCCCTTGCATGCTCAACTTGTCACCGTATGGTGCGCTAAGTGGTCTGGAGGCGTGATTAAGCCGTTTTATTTTTTCGTATATGAGTAACGGTTAATCGATCACGCTGTCGCAAGATGCTAACAACTCAATTTTGGCCTGTTATTAACGACGTGGATATTACTGACATGTGGCTTCAACAAGAAGGGGCGACATGTCACACAGCCAACGAAACGATCAATTTATTGCAAATCAAATTTCCCGATCGCATTATTTCACGACAATCAGCAGTTAGATGGTAAGCCAGATCGTGTAATTTAACACCACTGGACTAATTTTTCTGGGGCTATGTTAAGAACATAGTCTATACGTAGCCAATCGAATCGATTTTAGCCTTAAAACTCAAAATCTGATAGGATTAACGAAATAGGACCAATATTTTGCCAAAAACTTTGTTGAAATAATCGCCATCTGTGAGCGGGGTTGTAGTGGATATTTGCCAGATATTATTTTTCATTAATAATAGACGAACTTTCCTCTTCGTAATACAATAAAAATTTTAGTCATCTAAATGTAAATTTTTTGTTTTTTTTTATTTTATTTTAGAAAAAAAACTTCTTGTTGAAAAACACTGTTGTACTTCCTTTTTTTTATTATTTTGTATCGTATGTTTACTTTGGTCACAGAGTGTAGATACTCCTACAATCTTATAATTAAAAGAGAGCTAAATTATTACTTATGTATATTTTTATTCTTTTTTTATACTTTATCTCTTTTTTGTGTGTTTATATAAACAAAGGAAAAAAAAGTGTCACCAATTCTCTTTCAGTATCGTATTTCCACCTCCCCTAAACAAATTTTTTTCCTTTGAATATTGACTGTGTTATTGTTGTTGTAACTACGAGTACTTTCAACAATAGAATAAACGTCAACAAAATGTTTGAAAGTACATTAACTTTTTTTCATTTGTTTGTTAATTATAACAGTAAATCCTTTATTCGCTTATGTTTATTTCCCTCCTCGCAATCCCCCTGTCATTTCTTTTTTGTAAATAAAACAAAAAATGCATTTTTTAATTTATTTTATTTTTCGTTGTCAATTCATTGAAATTATTTTAAGGCAGGTCCAGTTTTTTTTATTATTCACGTTTACATATGTATGTATGTAGATACACACACATGTGCATAAAAAATATACTGTATTTCAAAGTTTTTTATTAAAAAGCTATTGCATCCAAAAGTTCTTCGTTTAAGTCATTAAGGCAAGGAATGTGTGGATATAAAAAACACAACTCACTTATTGTACCCGTCGTTGTTTGGGTTTAATTTTAGTGTTATTTTATGCAGTATATAATCCATTATAGACATGAGGAATGCTTAGCGTTGTACTGTGAGTTGGATATAAGCTTGTTCGTTCGTTTCAATGGTCCTTATTATTGGCTGTTACTATTCAATTTGTTATTTAATTGATTTTGACTGAGCTACTTTATATCAAGGATTTAAAATTTGTTTACAGATTTGATATTGTTGAAAATTTTTGAAGTTTTTTAAACTTTCAAACATATTTCATTTACCCTGTGGAACCTTGTCGACCTTCTATATTTCAAAAATGTTTAAAATCCAAATTTATTAAGATAAATTCAGCTGCATTAAATACAGCATTTATGTTCTTCCCATACGTATTCCTTTTTTGCAAACTAAACACTAAATTATGGACCTTCTGCAGAACTATAAAGTTTTATATCTCTTATTAAGTCGGCATGGCTTATTAGACCTTACACATGAGGGCCAATGGAGCATCATTCTTATTTCATTACAATCTGTTATGATTTTTTTTAAATCGGTTTGAATGCATAAAAATTGTGACTTTTCTCTTTTCTTCCTACCTAGTCCGCTATTCTGAAATGAAAGTATCTTATTGCATCTTCCACCAGTCAAACAAACAAACTTACAAAGAGATTTATAAAATGTGTTAGTTTTCAGGGATTTTTGTACTTCCTTTTGTTTAAGAATTTTTAATTTTTATTTAAAAACCATTTTTATAAGAATTGTCTTTATTAAAGCCACAACAAAGTAAATTGTTGTTTTTAAGATAGAGCATAGTCTGGATTCAGTTTATCCAGCATTGGAGAAGTTACGATACATTTTAAATAGTTTTATATTCTACTTATGTTACAGTTTTAATCATATCACGACTATCACTGATATAATTATGTGGCTCTATATACATTCGTATACACGATTTCGTTTGCTCAGCAAGCGCCTCTTTAATCAGTGTTCTCACTGCTTTTGACGTTGCCTTGTATTCTCTTTAGGTTTACTGTGTCAGTTATGACTTGCTTTTATTAAACAGTCACAGTAATCAAAATTATTAACAGCGATACTGTTGTTATTTCCCGTCTTATCTGGCTATTGTTCTTTTTGTGTTAATAGCGAGCGCTTTCGATGTGAAAACATTATTCTCAAGCCGTGATACAATTCGTACTGGCGAGTCAGTGTTTGCGTTTAGGTAGTTATGCAAAGTAAATCTCTCAATATCTCCGTCTTTTATTAGTAGCTAGGTATGTGTGTTCGTCTGAGAATGTTTTTTGTTTGTTCGTGTGCATGAATAGTTTTAGTGGTGTGAAAATTGTGTCTCAGGTCCTGTTTAAAGTTTTTGCTTTAAAGATTTCCATGTTTTCAAGAATGTCTAGACTTCGTCCTTTTTTGCTATGATGTCTTACATTCATGTTTTTCCCTTGGTGTGTGTCCATAATACAAAGTTGGAATCTTCTCTTTTCCATTTGTATGAGCGTATGTGTTCTGTAAACCTTGTTTTTAGTGTTCGTCCAGTTTGCCCTTTATAAGTTTGTTTGCAGGTACAAGTAAGTCTTAAGTATATACTGGAACTAAATTTGTTAGTTGTGCCTGTCGTTGTTCTGAGATTATGTCTCAGAGTGTGGCCCGTCTTTAATGCTTCCTTCCTTCTTTGTGCAATAGATTAGTTAGTCTGTATATTTCTGGTCCTGTGTAAGTAAAGGCGTTTCGTCATGCTGTATCGGTTGTCTTTTTGTTTTCTTTATTCCTGTTTTAAGTGTTGTATTGTCTAAGAAGTTTATCGACGGTAGTGGGCTTGTAGCCATTATTTTTAGCTACGGTGTAATTTGTGTCGAGCTCTTTGTTATACTTATCTAGAGTAAGTTGGATTATCTAAAGTCTGGATACAATTCAACTTTTAAATGGGCAACTTTGGCTTCTCTTTTTTTTTTGTTACTAATATGTAAAAATTTTAAATTTTGTTTTCGTTAAGTTACTGAATCTACGGATACCCAACAAAACCTTCTGTATCAACTTTTGTGATTCACCATTGGACTACCTTTTACCATAAGGGAGTGAGCCTTCATATACTGTTTTGAGCAGTTCTAGGCTTTATTAAAAACTTATAACTCACCATATTTTGAAAGTTCTACTGCAAGACTTTGTGGTCAAAAATTTGATACAAAAAGCGCAGGTAAATGCTCTTTTTGAGATTTAACACGTTCCCCTTTTTAATTTTGAAGGACTTTGGCAACTTTTTGCTTATCAGATACATGTTAATTGCCTTTGTTGCGGTTTTAATCCGCCGTAATTTTAGCAATATCATCAAGTTAAAAGTAATTAAAATAAAATATTTCTTTATTTTGATAAACTTAAATTAATCACTTTCACTTCCACTTGCGGTCATTATCAAGAGGTTTTTGGTTAAATGATTTTTGTTTGGATAATATTTATGTTTTGTTGTAGAAAACACAAAAAATCATCGCAAAAATATTTAAATTATTGTGTAAAATTGTGAAATTTTTTAGCTATTATAAGTGTCTTAAAATTAATTTGAAGTAAAGTGTGAGGTTAGGGATAAAATTAGCTTAAAACACAAACTTGTTTGACGACTGTAGTTTTATTGATACTAGTGTAAAGTAGTAGTAATATTGTAATGTCGGCAGACAAGGCTTCGCTTGTTGTAATTTACTAAGGCGTCCATACTCAACACAACTTTTACATAGAAATTATTAAAAAATATTAAAGAAATGTCAGTGGCAAGGTGTAAAACAAGTCAAAGAAATAAATAGAAATAGATCTTCAAACCATAATAAAGCTTTAGGTATGAAGTGGATGTAACAGTAGGAGTGGGATATTTCTTAAAAAACTATAAAGCTTTTTCTTAACTTGTCCTTTTTAATAAAGAAACGAGTCTCCATTAACTAAAAAAATGTGATATATGTTGCAATTCTTTCTGTCAGTAAATTCTCAAGAATGTAAAGAAATTTAATTTTTTATACTACGGTTGTAAGGATGATAAAATAATTCAAACGATAATTAAACAAAAAATATTATGTGTAAAAATATTATATGTATGTATGTGTGTATGTGTGTGTGTGTATTGCATGTCTACACTGAACCAAATTATATACATAATTTTAATCAAAGCGCTTAATAAAAAATTTTGGTTTTTTAAATATTGCGTTATAAAATCTGTTAATTTAACTAAAGAATAATTAAAAAATTAACAACAATTCTATTATATTAACAAAACTTTGTTTACAATAGTAACAACTTATTGTAAGAAAAATATCACAAGAAATTAACAAAACTAATACACATCCATGAAGGAAGTTAATGTGATTTGACGAAATATTCCTTTATTTTAAAATAGTTTTACATAGATCAAGGTAAAGTCCTACAAAATTAAAGAAATTTCATAAGATGCTAACTATATAATGGGTGGTTTGAGGTTAGAAGGTAAATTGTCTATCATATGATTAAATGCTACGAAATAAAATGTCATTCTTTAAGATTTATTAAATATTATTGTGATTTATAAAATTAGAAAATTTTAAGAATGAAACGTTACACTCTTAAGAATTATAATTGCGAACATTTACTATAAAAATGGTGACAATTTTACTGTAACTCTTCGTAATATTCAAGCAGCTTTTTCTCATAATCAGGCTCCTTCTGAAATCGCTGCACATAATTTAATCACTAAATTTGAAGCTCGCGGTATTGTTGCTGGTAATACACCAATACAATAAACTCGTAGTAGCCACAGTGATGCAAACATAGTTGCTGTTCAGCAAAGTGAGAGCCTGAAACATCAGCTCGTTGACGTTCGTAACAATTGGATACCACCCAAGGCACTTTGCGCAACATTCATGCTTATAAAATTCAACTTGTCCAAGTATTAAAAACAATCGGCTATATGGCTTGCGTCAAAAGCTTGTGGTTTGGATATTTAAAAAAATGAATAAAAACAACCCATTTTTCAACAAAATTATCTTTAAAAACTTGTTACACACGGCGCTCATAAAATCCACAAATAGTCTTTGAAAAACAATTACATCCGAGGATATTTTTGTCACTTTCTTTGGATAGTGCGGTTTGTAGTCTGGCGGTATCATCGGAGATAAGTGAAGTTTTGTGCAAAATGTGCTTAGAAAATTTTGTTAAAGGAGCGAAAGCCTGCCGATGTCCTAAAGGCCATTCCATTACATTACTATTTTCATATTTTTACTTTACACTGGTATCACAAAATATGTGTGTTTGAAGCCTCAAATCTGTCCACATGTTGAATATAATGTCTAAATATTAATTTTTTATCCAGGACAATTTCCAGATATTTAATTTAATTCAGAATAAGAAGTTCTTTACCATTAACAACAATCCTACTAGATGGAATTCTTTTGGTTCATTTATTATATGGGCTGGAATTTCGCTTGGTTTACTTTTATGTAAAATTTGTTGTGAAATTAAAGCGCGTGTGAAAAGCCAAATTTCATTTTTCTTTGCCTTTCAAACTCTTCCAGTTGCAATTCCACAAACAATGCTGCAGAATGATTCATTGATAGGAATAGTTAATATTTGGTCATCTTATGAATTCATGAAGTCTATATAAATATATAAAAATTGTGTAAATAGTATATAGTAATTCATAAAATCAGAACGACTGGGCCGATTTCTTGTCAGTTGTTCGTATTTTTGACGAGAAGGTTTTTACGGCAGAAGATTTTGAAAAATTCCAAAAGTTGGAAAATTGATTTTTCCTTAATTAGCAGCGAAGAATAAGGACGTCGATAGCTTAAACTTAATTACTCAAAGTCAAATCGCAGGACAACTGCATACGTACATGACGTGATAAGATTTACATCTGCACCTGGCCGTGGGTCTTAATCAGATAGTGGATTATTGCCACTGTGGATGAAATGCAGCGTAATCCCTCCTAGTTGCAGCTACAAAAACCCGGAGTAGGCCGCAGCCTTCACTCCTTGCTGAATAGTTGGAGACTATCCAACTCCTGGTCCAGAACACATGAAGCTTAATATAATTAAGAACACAACGGCATCATTCTCACTGGACCTGGACCATTCATTCATTGTGAATGATCCGACCCACAAACTCAAACGAGGGCCTCAAAACACCCAGCCACCACAATACTCCCGAGGGCAGACCTCAATAATCAGTCAGAGAACAGCTAAATGCCTAAAGAGACAAATAGCGGAACTCTGGGGCTTTACGATTCCCGTTGTAATATAGTGGATTTTCCAGTTGGCTCCTACTAGCCTAAGGGAACTGGGTTCCCTTTTACCCCGCAAGACACAAGTCTAGATGGTTGTGCGATCCATAAAGACTTATAATGTGCCCCCGGGGCGAAATGCAAACGTACATTACGTGATAAGATTAACATCTGCGCCTGGCTATTGAACCTTAATCAAATGGTGGTCAAACCACTGTGAGTGAAAAGCAGCGCCACTCACGCCCTAGGAGGCCGAAGTCTAATTCTAGCAACAGGTCCTTCTTAGCAGCAATTTTAATGATTCCAGAGCAGGGCTGCAAACCACGACTCCTTGCTGAAGAGCTGGAGACTTTCCAACTTATGTCCAGAACACATGTCTAGCATGCTCACTGGACTGGATCATTCACCTAGCGTATAATTAACGGCGAGATTATCCTGGCCACCATAATCATTCATGCTTGGGGCCGCGAAACCACAACCACCACGATACTCCCATATAGGGGCCAACCTCAATAATCAGCTAGAGAACAGTTAAATGTCTAAAGAGACAAATAACGGAACTCTGGGAGCTTACTGATTCCCGTAGAAATAACGTGGAGCTTCCAGTTGTACCCCTGCTGACTTCAGGGGACTGGGCTCCCTTTTTCCCCCAGTTGCACAGGTCTAGATAGTCGAAGTTCTATAAAGACCATATAATGTGCCCCCCGGGGGGGGGGGGGGGAATGTAAACGTACAAATCTGTTGACTGCGTGACCGACAAAAACGAAGCGACTAACTACCCAAAGAAATTTTTGATCTCGATTGATATACCAGGAACTTCGCCGCATAATTTACAGCTGAAGGTGAGATCGACGATAATCATGTTGCGGAATCTCAATTCTCCAAAAAGTGTGCAATAGTACGCGGTTGTTCGTCAAAAAGATAACAAGCAATGTGATTCAAGCGAGAGAGTAAGTCCTTATCCCACGAATTCCCATTATTCCTGTTGAAATATATACTTTATAAATTAGTATATGTAAGTAATTTAGTATGCTTTTTCTTTTGCAACATGAATGCTGTTACTTAAATATCAAAGAACATTTTAATATTATTTCAGTCTCTGTTAAAACTTCTTATTCCACATATATTTAATAAATAAATTTATTTTTAATAAATAAATTTTATCAATTCCAACTGACCTTCTGTTCCAATTCATGCGGATTCAGTTCCCCGTTCGATTGACATTTGCGATGACAATCAATCAATCACTAGAAGTCTGTGGGATTAATAATGTTTTTTGCACGATCAGCAGTACGTTGCATGTCCACGTGTTGGAAAACCGTCTTCGTCATTTGTTTTTGCACCGGAAAACAAATTGAAAAACATTGTTCAACAAATCGCTCTCTACTGATTTCATTCAAATAAATCACATTGAAAATTTAAATATTTGTATTGTATTATCACTGTTAAGTTTGTCTGAAGGCTAAAATTGGGGCGAGGCGAAGTTCGCCTCAAACAAAAACTGAACAAAGAAATCTCTACAAACTTAGGTTTTTTGTTTTTAGTTATCTGATTCGACTTATTAACCGCGAATTATCAAACATTATTGTAGATACATGCATACACATATGTAAGTATATACATACTTATACACACAAATGCATTTTAATAATATTTTTGAACAACATAATTTTACTTTAATTCTACAATAACAAAAACATCCCAAAATCTTATTAAAAGTGCTACTGTATTTTATTAATGTATGCCTAGTACGAATTCAGCATGCTATCTTCCTTCCATACACGAGCCCACATGTATGTACACACATAAAAAATGTCAAAATTTTGACAACTACTAGTAAAATATAAATTTGACAGATTGAAAGCTTGACGAAGTATAAATTTATTTTGTATATTATTTTTTACCCATTAAAATTTGTATGTATGTGCATTAAAAAAAATGCATACATACATACACATATACAAATATACATTTGTAAATAGGGTTAATTTATTTTTTGTTTTGTTTTATATTCGAATTTTGTGTGGAAATTAGAGAAAACGTCAAAATCTGTTTTTGCATAATGTTGACATTTATCCTAAGATTTTTGTGTATCTATTTAACAGATGAAGAATGTAACATAAAAAAGAAATCGCTACAAAATAATAACAAAACAATAATAATCTTTTCATTATTTTGTTTTCATTTTGAATTTTTTTTTCTTTTTTATTCGTTTTGAAGCATTGTGCAGTGTATTTGTTGTTTGTACTTGATTATGCGCAAATAAGTGTAATTCAAACTCTCTATAATCTCCTAAATAACTCAATCTCTCACTCTTTTTATTTGATGAAACTCATGCCATACTTCTCTACATACAATATACAATGTGGCCGTACTCAAGAAGAAAAAAAATTAAAAATGCTAAAAATATTATTTAAATAAAAATTTAACAGCCTATTCTGTATTATCGAATGCCAAATTAATCAAATGAAATCTTATCATTCACGTTTAATTAAGAAAGTGTCCACTATATTTGGTCTTGTCGTTCGCTCGACTTTTTGTATGTAAATTGTTAATCAATTGTCAATTTGCGATCCGTACTGAAAACGTAATTTTATAATGCTCCTACGGATCAGCTGACTATGTTAAACTTGGAAGAAACTATCCCAAACACTAAATTTGTTTGTAGCGCCTTTTGTCCAATCAAGTTATTGTAATAACAGGTGGGTAAATTCAAGACTCGGATTTAAATTATCTGTCAAATGATTACATTTTAAAAATTAAACGGTCATCCTTTTATATTTTCGAAAATTTGAAACATGGATTAGCGTTTCAGCTTTCTTAAGTAAAGAATTTAAATTATGAAAATTTACTTCTTAAAATTCGAGCACCTTTTTCAAGTAATCAGGCCACTTCTGACATCGCTGTGCGTAATTTAATGGCTAAATTCGAGGTTCACAGTATAGTTGTGCCCACAGTAATGTAAAAATGGAGGCTGTACAGCAAAATGTTGAGAATGAGCCAGGAACATAACTCATCAAAGGTCGCCTTAATTGGACATCAGAACATTTGCATAACATTTTGCATAAAGTTCATAATCTCTATAACTCTCTCAAGAATTAAGGCCGACCGATCACTATTTACCTCGAATGTTTTGTAACTTGGCTATCTGAAAAGCTGAACAAGATACAAGGCATTTAAAACAAAAAATCATCCTTAGTGACGAGGCTCATCTGCAATTAGACGGTTATGTAAACAACCAAATATGGTTTGTGATCATGCGGAGTCATCGACCCGTGTTTTTGGGAAAATGAGCAACGCAAATCCATAACTATGAATTCTCTGCGCTACCAAACCATAATAACCAAATTTTTCATGGGCACAAGCCACACAAAAATACACACGCGACTCAGTTAATGCATGAGAAACCTCCCGATCGCCCAATTTCTCAATTTGGCGATGTCGATTAGCCGCTTTTTTCTGGTGATTTTATATTAGAATAAATTCTCTAGGGACTTTTGAAATAGCGGACTTACGTGAACAAACTAAAAACAATGAACGATCTGAAAGATGAAATTCGGCGCTTTATTAACGAAATGAGTGCAGCTTTGTTGCAAAATGTGCTTCACAATTTTTTAAAACGAGCGTACGTCTGCCGATGTGCCATAGGTGGAAATATTTTACCACACCATATTCCTATTAGTGTTCCCCCCGGGGGCACATGATAGTCTTTTTTGGACCTACTATTCCATTTAGACTGGTGTCTTGCGGGGTAAAAGGGAGCCCAGGACCCTCAAAGGCTAGTAGGAGTCACCTGGAGAATCCACATATTTCCACGGGAATCAGTACGCTCGCAGAGTTCACTATTTGTCTCTTGAGACAATTAGCTGTTCTCTGACTGGTTATTGAGGTTGGCCCCTATATAGGAGTATCGTGGTGGTTGTGGTTTCGAGGCCCTCGTGAGAGTTTGTGGGTCGGATCATTCACAATGAACACAATAAATGGTTCAGGTCCAGTGAGTATGAATGCCGTTGTGTTCTTAATTATATTAAGCTTCATCCGTTCTGGACCAGGAGTTGAAAAGTCTCCAACTCTTTAGCAAGGAGTGAAGGCTGCGGCCTACTTCGAGCTTTCGAAATTGCTACTAGGAGTGACCGGAGGATATACGTATTCGATGTGCTCCTAGGGCGTGAATGACGTTTGCAAATCATTCAAGTGGTTTGACCACCATCCGATTATGACTACCTAGTCGGTGCAGATGTAAATCAAATCACATCATTCCTATTAGTGTCAATGAAACTACAGTTATCGAAAAACAGTACGTGTGCTCATCCATTAAATCAGGCTTTAAAAATGTATAGTTTAGCAAAGTAGGAAAGAGTTCGATTTGATTTTTTTTGCCGATTATAGTACGTGATAAGATTTACATCTGTACTTAACTGTGTAATCCATAACCAGATGGTGGATAATTCTTGCCCTAGAAGGCCTTCAGATACGTATATTCTCCGGTCACTCCTAGTTGCAATTTCAAAATTTCGAAGCAGGCCGCAGCCTTCACTACTTGCTGAAGAGTTGAAGAATATTCTACTCCTGGTCCAGAACGCATGAAGCTTAATATAATTTAAGAACATTCATTGTGTTCATTGTGAATGAGCCGACCCACAAACCTAAACGAGGGCCTCGAAACACACAACCACCACGATACTGCCAAAGGGCCGACCTCAATAATCAGTCAGAGAACAGATAAAAGGCTAAAACGACAAATAGCTGAACTCTGGGGCTTTACTGATTCATGTGGAAATATAGTGGATTGTCCAGTTGGCTCCTGCTTGTTTTCGTCAAAACATAGGTATCAATGTTTTTATTATTAATAAATTATTATTTGCACTGTTATAGGAAAACTACCTTTGTAATATAAATCGAAAAACGCTTTTTTTTATTTTGTTTCTGAACAAGGGAAGCCTATTAAGATTTCTTTTTATTTAATATAATTTTTCCAAAGTTTTATTTCTTAAGATTATATCCTGCGTGCACTTGAAATTTTCCGTTCGCGCCATTGCTTTTAATTTAAAAGTAATTCCAATTTTAAATAAAGTTAATATCTGAAAATTAAATAAAATTAAAAATTAAATAAAAAAAATCTGTTAATATTTGTTACAGTACTTTTTATAATTAAATTCTCAAGAATGTAAATATAAATAATTTTATTATACTTTGATTGTAGAGATGATAAAACGAATAAAATAAATAAAAAAAAGGTATTTTTATTGCATATTTATATTGTATAAACTACGTTGCACCGAAATTTGTAAATGGCAACCCCGACACACTTATGGCAATCGGTTAAATCTGTAATTATTTTACAGCTACAATGTTTTGCCTGTCCCCCACTCAGTGGACGATTATTTTTTTTTTTTTTTGCTCTACTGTTATTGTTTAATAAAGGTACTCTCAATGGTTGTTTCTTGCTGGGACTAAACATGAGAGATAATAACTGATACTCTTTTATTTACATATAAAAAAAATATTTGTACGCTACCCATGTTTTTGCTCATGCCTTGCTTTTGTTATTTGAAAACAGTGAGTGCCAGAGATAGAAGGAGCAATCAGCAATTTAAATTCACACTCTCTCTCGCTCTCTTAAATGGTTGTGTTTATTTATTTTGCCTTTGATTTGGAGCTCTGATGCTCATCTTTAACAAATTTTTGCGTGTAAAAAGCAATTACAATAAAAATGTGTTTTATTTTGCTGCTTGGCTGCATATATTTTGTTGTTTTTCTTTAATAATTCAACTTTCCCCTGCTCTTGTCATAGACGTCGATGTATTAACGTATTTGCTATACACTTATTTATATATGTACCTAAAAACTTAAATATGTATGTGTATGTATATACATATACAATACCTACATATATTATCATCGGTTTCATTTATTTTCTTTGCTTTTTTTTTTTTTGCCTGCCCGTGGTTGTTTGTTTCGTCTTCATCGTGTTGTATGTTTTCATAACTTCGTGCGGTTCGTGATTTTTCGACGTTTTTATACTTAGCTGCACGTCTAAAATAAAACTATCTATAAATTTAAGTGATTAAATAATAATTTCTACAAAATTCAATAATTTCTAATAACAGCTATAGTAAAATGAAAAAAATTTCAGAAATTATAATCGAGAAGGGGGAAAATTCGTAACAGCTAAAATCAAAGTCTTGGGAAAAGAAAAAATTAATAAAAAAAAAAATAATCAACAGTGTTGTATACAATATATACAATGTATTTATGTACGAAATAGTGTTTGCTGTGCTCGAAAAAAAAATGTGTGAGAAAAATATTAAAAAACTAAATAAAAAAGCGACACTTGAACAAAAAAAAACAAAACCAAAAAAAGGTACAATCAAAACAACCAGACATTTGTGTAATTCTTAAAGCTTATAACACGCTAAAATTATTAAAACTTATAATAATCTAATAATCATTTTTCAATATAAAACTTAGTTTCACTTCAAATTTCTTTTTCTAAATCAAATCATCTTTTTAAATAAATTTTTTTCACATCAAGTGTCAAAATCGAAAAATCGAAAATTTTAATACAAAAGTCACTAACATGTTAACTTGTTGTTTGTTTGTTTGTTGTAAAAATTTACACATTTCTTAATTCTGGGTACTTTATATGAATCCCTTTTTAAACTCTCTTAAAATATAAAATACTCTGCAAATGCTGGCTTTTAGCATTAAAAATTCACAGTGGGCTTGTTGGCTACAAAATTTTGTAAATCATATTCTTGAAATGCTTTATGTTTAGCTCTTTTTTTAATGGAAAGGTTTTGTATACAATGCAACACTATGGGACTGTATTTTGTCAGCCCAAATTTCTTTTAAGAAAGATTCTGCTTATAAAATGTTTTGATCATTTAGTATCGCATTTTCGTGACCAGTGTATGAAATTTCCAATGATATATAATCAGTGTCCAACAAGTTCATTTAAGATAGATAATAACTTCCCTCGAATAATGATTAAATAATTCTAAAGAATTAATATTAATATATATGCTTCTTTTCAAAAACAGAGAAAAGAGAAAGCCGCATGAACGGTAAACCGGTAAAAATGATCATCCGGGTATATTCTGGAAAAGGGCACAAATAACTGTTTTAAAAAATATTCACTGAAAAGATAATAAACTAACAAAACCACTCTACAAACTTAATCATAGGCACTATATACAAATTAAATAAATTATATTATCAGTCTTATTTTCAAGATTTCGACACACTATTGGGTGGCATCTTCAGGAAAAAAAACGTATAAACAATTTAGGGCATAATTTACAAATAATAAACTAAAGAAGCCATTGGATAAGTTTGAACGATGAAAATTGAAAATAAAATAATATAAAAATATAAAGGAATAACAATCAATGTCATTTTTATTAAAGAACAAATAAAATAGAACCTGTTCTAAGAGCTCGAAAACCTGTGCAGTTCTCTAAAAGGAATACCGGCAATTGCATTATTTAAGGCTTCGAAATATTTTCGAATATGGGATTCTACATAAATAATAAGCCGCGATACCCAACAAAATTTTTTATCGCATATGCACAGTGGTTGCACTAAAAGAAAATTAGCGAACTATATTTAATTACTAATTTTCACCATTAATATTTTTGATGAAATAAACGAAATAATGAACGAGGTCCCTTTGTTGCCGCACAAAAAAAAAACTATAAAAAAATAGATGAAATAAAGAAAAGAGGGAAATATTAAATTAGTCGACCTAAACCCAATACTATTTATACTAATAGAAGTAATACCAACTCTCCAGTACTATCTAAAACGTGGCTTGATAATATCATAGCATCGAAAGCGCCCGCCGCTCATACCAAATAAACAGCCAGTAACGACGCTTTTCATCGAAAGGAATGAAAACAAAAAGAAAAAAATTAAAAAAATGAAGTTAATCCATTTGGCTATTACTATACTCATTATAGATGAATAATTAAAAGAACCAGTAAACCTGAAGCGTTTTAAAAATGTTTACAAAATATATACAATAGTTTAAATTTCTGGCTATTGAATAAGCAATATATTTCATTAGCAATGCAATTTAAAAATTTACTAATTACTGTTGATTATTTTTAATTTTAAATGATTTACTTGCACATGTTGATTGTATATAAAAAAATTGTCTTAAATAACCAGCAGATATATTTGGCTTTAAAGGACAAATTTTTTTACATTTTTACTGGTTTCTGTAAAATTTACTTGCTACTGGTAATTTCGTAATTATAAGTAAACAAAAACTTAAACTGCAGTATTATTGAAAATTAATTGATTTAATTTAATTTTTGCAGTAGTCAGTAAAAATTTAATGTCAATGCAAACTAAATTTCATTATCAGTAAAAATTGACTGGTTACTGAAATTGTTAGTGCAAATAAAAATGCCTAGTACACCCATATATTCCTTAAATAAATAGCAGAAATCTTACAGTCGCATCATAATATTGATTTACATTTTGTGTTCAACATTCAAAGCCCCAGTGTGCAAAAGTTTAACAAAAAAAAAACAAAAAAATAAAATATAAAATCTAACATCTAATATTCTAACACACTTGACAGCATCTGTAAAAACGTAGGGCAACCAAACAGCACCTAACAACCAAACAGACATCTCTATTCATCTCTTGGGTAACCTCTGTTTCTATGCATATTTTTCTTTCTTTTTTGCACAAAGAAGTACATTTTTCATTAACCAGAACTCATTTTCATTTCATTCTGAGTTTTCATCATTTTTATGTAAAACATCACCTTCACAATGTAGCAGGGCATCCAAACACACAAATCCATAGTGAAAAACATAATACAACAATAACAAAAAAAAAAAAATAAATTAAAAAAAAATATCTTCTTTTACATTTTTTAATATGCTCTTTACACGAAACATAAGAAACAAAGTACAAGCAGCAACAAACTTAGTTAAATCCCTCAAAAAAGCTTTTCTCCCATCTATACCCACCTAGATTTTAATGTACTTTTATCATAAACCCAACCACTCCACTCATTTCTCAGCAACACATACCAGCAACAAACAAACAGGCAAAAAGGAACGAACAAACTAACGAACCCACCATAATTTGTGCAGTCGTATGTAAAACGTTAACGCAACTCAAATCAAATCAAATTAAATAACATCGAATCGAATTTTCTTTTAATATTTAAGTTTAGAGAATTATATGCAAATAATAATAAAAAAATATAAATAAAAAAATATTTCAAAAAATATTGTATAAAAAGATGGTTCCATCTCATTTTAATAATTCATTTAAATAATAAAGAAATTAAATTTTTTTCAACAATGAACAAGTTAAGGCGTTTAAACTAGAAAGCCGGGTAATGGGAACTTTTATAATTTCCTGGCGTTTACAGTGCCATCAGTAAATATCTTTTTAATTTAAATACTTAAATTGAAAGCCATAAATTGACAATAAACTTGTAAATTTTAAACATTTTAAATATCAAAAATTATGTGCAGAAGACAGAAATGAAATTAATTCAAATGGTTTTGAATTGTGGCAAATAATAGCTCAACAGTGTGGTATGTTAAATTGTTTTTTACTCTTATTTATTTCTATATTATAATTATTATTATGATTATTTTTAGATTTTACTGAAATTTTGAAAGAAAATGCAGTTGGAGGATTTTTTTTTTGTTAATTATTATGCGCTACATATTTTCATCTCATTGAAAAAGCTTATTACATTTTATTAAATCGCAAGGGTAGTTTCAAAGATAAAATATTTTTTTTTATATTTAAACTTCAACGGCATCTTGTACTGCTTATCTATTAAACATTAGGTCTTGGCCTCTACACAAAAGCAAAATTTTATTTAAATAATTTGAGCGGTTCCGGAAAATAACACTTTTTTTCGGACCAGCACTAAGGGGATGACCCCCACACATGCAATGCATTGTGCCAGAACTAGGAAATTAGGTTACGAGAAGGAGGAAAGAGAGAGTAGTATCTCCTCCGGAGGGATTTTATTCCTTATACGGACTGTTCTGCTGAAAAACCAATTTTCCCTATAATACGTAGTGCGATTCACTGACCAATCAACCACAAATGGATGCGCTTTCATCGAAAATCGAGTTAAACGCAAAAACGTGCGAGTATCGCGAACAAGTTCCCTAATTTCATTAGAGCACTTACCATTGTAGTAACGATAGGACAGTGAAATGCATTCCACATTGCGTCGATGCTCTAGAAAATCAATAGAGTTGGATATCCTACTGTCTCCTCTTGGCGCTTTCCTGTACGCAGTCGACTAACCCCAAAATAGACTTTGGAGCGCCGGCCCATACATGATAGTTGTTTAAACGCTACTGTTATACTTAACAATGACACTTTTCCTCATTTTGTCCCCTTAATTGCTAGTTTTGAACATTTTCATGACTTTGTGATTCTTCTGGATAAGATTGTCTATGCTTATTTTTTATAGAAATGCGCTAAAAAGAAGAAACTACGGAACTTTTTGAAAATTTCAAATGCAAATAACTTGTTCATTACAAATCACCCGCAAAAATGGTCAGCTTCTTAATGACCCAAATGGTCTACGGTGTAAGCTTTTGCGGCGCATCTAAAGAGTTTGAAAATTTAAGTTCAAAAATTAAGTTTAAAATGCTGGCTCCAGCGGTTTTAAAATTGCTCATTAATTTTCAAAATATTTAATTTTTGCTCCACAGCATGGTGTTATTCCATTCGAAAATTTATGAAATAAAGATGAACATTTTATTAAATGACCACAAATTTATTTATGTTTGCAGGATGTAGTGCAATAAGAAAAAAAAAATAATTCCTGAAAAAAATCATCCAATCACTTTTGATCCAACAGCAAGAATTACATCTGTTAATTATACTTTGTCAATCTTTTGATTAATGGTTCTTCAAACATTATCGGCTTATGTTCTCTGTAATAAAAAATTCAATATACTGATAATGACACGTAATTTGTGGCATAAAGCATTCTTTTTCTAGAATTACAACTCTTTTTTTGGTTGAAATACTAATAGTGGGTGAGAAAATTTAAGATTAGGAAGTAAATTTTCTGTCAATTGATTACGTTTCACGAACTGAGCTGTCATCCTTTCACATTTATTTAGTAAAATGTTGGGAACTTTTGAGCAGATAAGGCTACAAAAATTTAATTGTAAAAATTAACTGTCAAAATGGTGAAAACTTCACGTAAAAATTTTTTTTAAAGAAAAGTAGCATTTTAGGCAACAATGCCGATTTAGTCATAACCGTGCTACAGTCTTTAGGAAAGGGATAGAGAAGAGATAAAACAGGTGGTGAAAGTAGAAGGATAGTCACATAGCCTTCAATTTCTTATTTTTTATAGTAAAAACAATCACTCCTAGATTGGTAGGCTAAGTACCCTACCTACTAACCTATTGGAGCAGCTTTCATTTCTAGAAGGCCCATGTTATTGGAAACTGTCTCATAAGACTGTCGTATAAGACAGCACAGCGACCTGTGACCATGCCTTCATCACTGAGCAGCCCCATTTTATTTTTTGTAGTGAAAAGAGCCAATGTCTTTGTTGGAAAGCGAACCCACAACCCCCAGACTGGTAAGCTACCCAGTAACCTACAGGGGCACCTACCTACCTACAGTAAAATTTGAGCAGTTTTCCTCTTAATCAGACTTTTTCTAAGAGCGCTGCACAGACAGTAATTCGTCACTGACAGTAATAAAAATCAGCAAAGTTGAGAATGAGCCAACTCGTTGACGTTTACAATAATTGGGCATCAATAGAAAAGCTCTGCGCAACATTTTGTAGAAATATCTTCATCTTGTAAAGTTCAACTCGTTCAAGAACTAAAGCCGATTGACCACTGTTTGCATCAAATTTTTAAAAATTGGGTGATGAAAGATGATATTACTCGTTGCATTGACGAGATAAGCGAAGCTTTGTTGCAGTAGTCTACCTGTCGTCATATTCTATTCTTAATTCCCATATTAATACTTTATACTGGTATCAACGGAACTGAAGTTGTCAAAAAGAGTGTGTGTTTTAAGCTAATTTACTTCCTAACCTACAATTTGCGTACCTTATAATTTCACAAGCCATTTGTATTATGCCACATGAAACCTACTTTCAGATAACCGATTTCAGGTTACGTGATAACGTGATACGACTTGATCTCAATAGACGTTTTGTGAAAGTCATCAATGCTCGAAAGAAATTAAACCTATTGTATATAACAAAGTCCACTGTGAGAGTGGTAAATGCACTCAAAATACAGAGGTTTTCATAATAAAAAAAAAAAGAATTTTGTTTACATCTGCCATCCAATTTAAAAAAATATGCCACTACAACATCGACCCTTCATTTTCAGAAAACCTTTTACAACACTTTTGATTATATCTCTCATATCCCACTCAAAAGAGTTGTAAGAGACTAAGCTTATAATTTTTTTTTATCCTTTCGACACACATTTAAGAGAAATATTTTTTCCAAAACCATATTTTTTACTTCGATGTTGCAATAAATGCGATTGCAAAGAATCGATTTTCGCTACCGAGATTAATGAAGTATTTATAGCTTTGCTCTCATACTTTACAGAAATAATTACATTTTTATTTTTTTTTTTCATTTATGTTAACAAATTTTATTAAGTATAACCAGCCCACAAGCAAAATATCAAAATATCGTTAATTAACATTGCAAAAAAAAAAGAAAAATAAAGTACCACTCGCAAATCATGATAAATCAGCAGTTGGTGTAAAATAAATTTTTAGTCGTTCGTTTTATTTTTTTTTTTTTGATCGTTAAAAGCAACAAAACTTTGTATTTATTTGAACATAATTTTTTATAAATGGGAAAACTTGTTTTTCATCTTAGTTTTGTTGATCTTGTTGCTTTAAAGCTAAACATACATAAACTGACATAAATTTATTAATTGCCCACGAAAAACAAATAGAAATCAACAACAGCAAAATAGTTCGTTTTTAATACTTTATGTGTGTGTTTATATGTATAAATGAGTGGCAAGTTAGGAGGAAAAGACTTGCGACGACAAGTTACCTCAAAAAAAAAAAACAACAATTACAAAACTAAAATAAAGTTGCGAGGAAACTTAGAAACAGCTAAAGCAAAGTTAAAGTATTTCGGCAGCTGTTTAAGCAACTTTTGAAGTAATAAATGCTGGTAATAAATGACTAAAGTTGCTTGTAAACATTTACAATTAATCATGCTGGTTTGGAGGGTGAGGAGCTGAAGCCATAACTGTTCATTTAAAAATACTTAAGTTTAAAAATAATTCCCCGCGATTATTAAATCATTATTTTAAATTTGTTGTGCGGTTTATAAATGACAACGTTTTACATAAAGAAATCGCGAATTTAACAGTTTTCTTAAAGAAAAACAAATAGTACACATTTAGCATAAGCATTATTGTTTTGAAAAGGTGCCAAATATATTTTTAAGAAAGTAGGATTTATGCTTAAGGAATTGTTTTATAACAGACTCTTGAAGCCCGAATTTCCAAAAACTGTTTCTTTTGTAAAACAGTAACAAATGCTGATTTACAAAAGAAAAGTACTATTTGTGTAAAAGAAACTGTTTCATAAGATTAAAAAAAAAAACAAAAACAAAAAGCATTTATTTAGAAAAAGTACTAAATGTGTTTAAAAAAAATGGTGCTATTTAAGCAAACGGGACTTTTTCTTTAAAAACTTTCTTTATCATTATCATCTTTCATTATTATCTAACTACGTATGTCAGGGTGTTTTACGTTTGTTCGTGTGTATGAGTAAGTTTAGTGGTGTGAAAATTGTTTCTGAGGTCGTGTTTACCTGTTCGTTTATAATTCGTTTATAAGATTTCCATGTTTTCAAGAATGTCTAGTCTAGAATGTCTAGTCTTCGTCCTTTTTTGCTAGGATGTTTTAATGTCATACATTCATCTATTTCCCTTGATGTCTGGGTCCGTGTGTGTCAAGGTGTAATGCAATGTTGGAATCTTCTCATTTCCGTTTGTATGTTGTATGTTCGTCCAAATCGCCCTATACAAGTAAGTCTGTATACCCCGCGTGAACTAAATTTGTCAGTTGTTTCTGTCGTTGTTCTGAGATTATGTCTCAGGGTGTTTCCACTTTTCACTGCTGTGAATATTCCTTCTCTGTGAAAATGTTAATTAGTCTGTATATTTCTGGTCCTGTGTAAGTAAAGGTGTGCCCTCGTGCTATATCGACTGTCTCTTTGTCTTCTTTATTCCTATTTTTAGTGTTGTATTGTCTAAGGAGTTTATCGATGCTAGTGGGCTGGTAGCCATTATTTTTAGCTATGGTGTAAATTGTGTCGAGTTCTTTGTTATACTTATCTGGAGTAAGTGGGATTATCTTAAGTCTGTGTATCATATGTCTAAATATGATGAAGATGGTAAATAGCCGAAACCGGTTTGTTCACAAACCAAATTGGACGAGGGTCGACGTAAAATCATACCCACATATACCTCTAAATACTGCTAGTTTATGTTGGGTAGGGTGGTTCGAGGTGTTGTGGATGGTAGTATCTATCGTAGTTGGTTTTCCATAGATGTCAAATGTTAAACAGTCAGTTCCTCATGTTATAGTGATCTCAAGATAATGCAATTTTCTGTTTTGTTCTTTTTCCATTGTGTAGGTAATCTTATTATGGATTGTGTTTAAGTTTGCTAGAATTTGTTCGTCGTTGTCTTGTTCGAAGTTGCATATAATGTCATCTACGTATGTACAGTAATGAGTTATTTTGTGTTTTTCCATTAGTGTTTTTACGTGTAGTAATTTGAGATGTTGCATGAAAATTTCCATGAAAATTGCGGAAGTTGGGTTTCTCATATCGAGTCCGTCAGGTAATTTGTAAAAGTGGTTATTAAATCTAAAGTATGTAGTTCTGTTTTATTATCATATTTGCAGTATCCATAATATCAGTGATATCTTGGCTTTCGTATAAATTGTCTAGTGTGTTGCGTAGGATGTCTAAGGTTTCATGTGTTGGTATTTTAAAAGAGAACTTTTTCAAAAGTTACTTTTTGAAAAGATTATTATTTACCTTTTTTTAAATACATTTAATACACAATACAACTGAAGCCATAACCTTACTTTGCACCTTTTTTCTAGTTTAATTTCATATAAAATTTTTTAAATTAATACTTTTTATGATATTTTTCAAAAGGGGATTCCCATGGCTTTACTAAATAGTTGTTTGATTAGCAAGCAATCAGCACTAAAACTATGCAATTGTGTAGGTGCATGCTCGCTTCCATGATTATTGTGAAACATATTAATTAACTTTATAAGTAATTTAATTTAACAAAATTTGTTGCCTTTTGTTTGAATGGCTTCAATTAGTAAATAATTTGTTAAATACCAAAAAAATACTTTCATTCATTTTTAATACAAATTAAACGAGCTAAATTGGATGCCATTATTTTCAAAGAAAAAGCACTTTAGAATTGTACAATCCAGAGCTGATTATTAACGTTTCCTTTTTTTTCACAATTAACATGAATGCAAATGACAGCTTGTTGAAATTATAATAAATATGACACATAAAACTAATAATTGCAAATATGAGTTTCTATGAATATAACAGCAGTAATAAAAATTAACTAATAAAACTGCCTGTAATCAAAAGTTCGCCACAAAACTTGTTTTATAAGTATGTACTTGTAAATATTTGAAATGTTTATTCCAATTAACGCATGACGTTTAATCAGTTGAATAAAAAATACAGAACTTTAAGATGGCCATACTTTTTTAAGTAGCAGCCAGCAATCAAGTGATTACCATGGTTATCCTTTCAATAACCATAATGTGCAGGATCTAAAGTTTAAACAAGATGGAGCAACACTTTACATAGTTCGTGTCATAATTGATTGTTTGAAGTAAACGTTTGGTAAATGCATAGTTTCATGTTTTGGACGGTGAATTGGCCCCCAAGATCATCGATTTAAAGCCGCTAAACTATTTTTTGTGGGGACATGTGAAATCAAAAAACATATTTAAATTATAATACCAGAAGATTATAATTCAAATAATATAAATTTCATGTCAATTTAAAAAATTTGTCTTTAATTAAATCCATTTTAAAGTTATATACCTCTAAAAAAAATACCCTTTATATGACTATCCCTTCTAGGTAAGAATTTAAAAACAGTTGACAACGAAATATTTTTGGAAAAAATTACTTTTTTTTATAATAGCATAATAGTGGGATAGAAATGATGTAAATTTGGAAAGAAATTAGCTAATTTTTAAAATATAATTTATCGTACTGCAAACAGAGGAGCTTTGTAGATTTCTGGGTAACAGTAGAATAATTTCCTCATAACACTAATATTTTTTTTAATAATTTAGAAATCATTTTAATATTACTTTTAAAGCAAGTATTAAGTGTTTAAGTTATCATCGTAAGTTAACGACTTATTCGCATATACAAATTTTAAATTTGTCTTTTGACAAAAATTTTCGTATTTTTATTCTCGCTTAATTTTTCCAGTAAAATCATAAAACTTATAAACAAATTTCTCTCTTTAGTATCTTTAAAATATGCCTTATTTAAAATCCAATTTTTAAAGGTGCCACATAATTAAACAGATGTACCATTAAACCTTGCTTCATAAAAAGCAACTAGTCAACCCAAAATTCTTTGTAACCTTTTAAAAGACGCCTCTATGGAAGCGATTGCTGTATAAAATTATATTGCGGCTTAACAATGATGTTTTCACATCGACAGCGCTCGCCAAGGGAACAACAGCCAGACAAGATGGGAAATAACAACATCTGTATATAAATAGTTTTCAATTTTTAATTTGCTAACTTTGTTGTTTCGTGAAATCTATTGATTTAATTATGAAATATTTAATTTAGTCTAAAGGTGGGATAATAATGGAAATTGATTTTAAAAAATTTTGTAAGCCTTAAGTAACTCTCAAAACTATTTGGACAACGACAATAGCTCTAAACTTAAAGATGATGGGCAATCCTGGGATTATTCAAAAATACACACAAGCAATTACATTTTTCTTTAAGCAAAATAATTAATAAAATATAATTTAATTTGTCAATCCCCATTTCTCTATGAAAATGTTGTTAAAATTTCAACCTCAATATACTTGTTTAAAATTCATTTTCAACTACAAACACAAATTAGTACAACACACTCTAACAGGAGAACAAAAACTAAGAGAAAAAAAAATTTTACTTGCCATTTGCGGTAACAGCATTATAGATTAAAATCGTTCTTTAGCCGTACAGTTCCAATTTTAATGAACGAAAGTTTAAATCAATGTTAAGCGAAAATATATATTAAATTGATGTAGCCATGCAGGCCAAATGGTGATACCAGATCACACGAAGAACCCAAGTAACTGTAATGCTATTACTCATATCACTGAAATCGACGCATAACCTAAATAACTATTTAGACATATTTTTTAAATAAAATCACTGCCCCTGTAAAATATTTTCGCTTTACAAATCAAATTATAATTTATATTTTATCGTCGTCAACAACATCATTATTCGTTTTAAATTTATTTGATTTTATTAGAATAAAAAACATAAATTTATATTCTTGTCTGCTTAAAATGTCTTTATTCTCATTTGATTAAATTTTGCTCAAAATGTCGAAAACATGTTTTTAAGCATTGTTTTGCTTTTTAAAATGCAATACGAGGGCGAATACACGATAATGCCAATTTTGAGATTCTTGCTAACAACTAAAAAATTCGTTTAGCTCACGCATGCATCAGCTAGGCACTTTAAAGATATAAGAGATAAGATATTTTGAAAATTTTATATTATAAATAAATGTTTTTAACATCAAAAGTGACACTGCATAATGCGTTATTGTCATGTGCAAAGTCGTTTCCTAAAATTTCAAATAAAAAGTGTTCCAACACATCTGTCATCAGCTGTTTCAATAATGATTTAAAGTGTTGCCAGAATTATTTAAATATGACTACCTCGGCTTGCTTGGACATAGTCTAATCTAGAGGTCCAATTTTCCATAACTTTTTTTCATAATTTGTAAACGTAAAACGGCAATAACGCGGGATATGTTGTCCTCTTGGTGGGCAATCGGACCAGGGTTATCAGTGTAGACTAGTGACTTATCTTCACAAAAAATATTTAAGCGGTGTTAAATTGCATAATCTAGGAGCCACCTTACAGGTTCGAAACCTGCAAACATGCGGTTACCAAACGTTTCCTTCAATAAATCAATTATGGTACGAGCTGTACAACATGTCAACACCACAGCTTCCGCATATAATGGTTTTTTAATTCATGAACGAAAAGTTAATATTCATGCATTTGTAGCGTGCTGATTCCGATCAGCATCATTTTCAAAAAAAGTATGGAACAATGATTGCGCCAGCTCATAAAGTATACCAAACCGTCAGTTTTGCTAGATGTAGCCTTCTCCAAAATACACTTGAGGATTATCATCACGATATTGATAGAGGATTATCAATACGATAGTTGATGTATCCATTCTATTAAAATGAGCTTAATCGCTAAACAAAATTCCCTTATTAAAATCGGTATCAATGGTGATCTTGTTTCTGGGCTAAATTGTACAACATTGAAACCTTGTTCTGGAGTCAGTGTATTCATGTTAAAAAGCCAAAACAAAAAAAAACATAAATCACTTGACAGCTAGCAAAATGGCCGCCAGCTAAAAAAGGTTTGTTTATCTAAAGTTCTATACCTCTAGTCTACAACGACTAACTTACTTTTATTAAGCCGTAATATTGTATCTGCTATGGAGCGTAAGCGCCAATGCGATGTTATATATAGTGATTCTGCCAAGGCATTTGATACAGTTAGCCATTATCTGTTACTTCTCAAGCTTTGTAAATTTGGATTTTCGAAAAATATTTTGGCACTTTTTCATAAATTCTTGACCAATAGAGAACTTAAAGTTAAATTTGGTAATTCATTCTCTTCTAATATAACTGAAGCCTATTCAGGTATTCCTCAAATAACGCATATTGGTTCATTAGTTTTTATATTTTTCATAATGGATTTACCATTGAATTTTAAGTTTTCTAATTGTCTTTTATTTGTTGATGATTTAAAATTTTGTTCTACAATTGACAATATTGGTGACTGCTAAAAGGTACAGATTGATCTTAATAAACTGTCTGACTCGTGTTTAGAAAATTACATACAGCTTTATGTTGTCACGTATGCTTATATTTATTACGAGCCCAGTTAATTTTAATTATACTCTTGGTGGTTGCCTGCTTAAACGTGTCGTTGAAGTTAAGAACTTGGGCGTCATTTTTGACACTAAATTAACGTTCTCTAATCATATCGATTATATTATTTCTAGAGTATGCTTGGTTTCATTAGAAGAAATTCTAGAGATTTTAAATATGCACACACACTCAAGTGGTGGTTCAAAGTATCTTGGAATATTGTTCCATTATTTGGAATCCAAGACATTTGGTTCCATCACGTCGTATTGAACGAATTTAGAAGATATTTACTAAGACTGCTTTAAAATCGATTTGGCCACATGAACTGCCTTCTTATGATATCAGAAGGAAAATGTTAGGCTTACAGTCCTTGGAGGATCGTAGATCTCTCTCCTCATTATTATTTGTCTAAAGTATACTATTTGACAATGTTGATAGCCCGGAAATTAAAAATTATTTTACGTTGTATAGTTCTCCTAGGGACTTGAGAAACAATCGCATACTTGAAGAATGTCTTTTTAGAACGAATCATGCAATTAATTCTTATTTTATTATTATTTTTTAAAGAGAAGTAGCACTTCAAGCAACTATGCCTATTTAGTCAAGTACCGTGCTACCTTCTTTAGGAAAGGGATAGAGAAGAGATGAAACAGGTGGTGAAAGTAGAAGGATAGTTGCAAATTAACTGCCATATAAAGACAGCAACAGCGACCAGTGACTATGCCTTCATCGTTGAGCAGCCCCACCGACAGTCAACTTTTATTTTTGTAGTGAAAAAAACCAAGGTCTTCGTTGGGAATCGAACCCACAACCCCCATACTGACAAGCTAGTACACTACCTACTAGCCTACAGGGGCACCTAAAGTAGCAAGGTGCTTACATTTATGTAATAGTTTTAATCCACACATAAATTTTAATGTCAGTTATACTATGTTCAATGTTTCGTTTTTTCAAACATTATAGTTAAAATTGTAAAGTAATCTGTAAGAATTTAATTCTATAGATGAAAAAAATAAATAAAAAACATTCGGCAGAAAAACCTATCGTCTACACATTAAGAGTAAAAACAATGTAATCAGTACGTTTGGGGCGCACACAAAATTATTCTAGGACTTACCTCTCAAATCAGCAAATAAGAACATTTTACATGTGTGTTTGTAACCCAATATTGCTAACCTCCTGTAAAATAACAACGTCATACATGCGTCCTAGGAAGCCGAAGACATAATTCTAAGCAACAGAACCACCTAGTTGCAACTTTAACGATTCCAGGGCAGGGCTGCAAACCATCACACCTTGCTAAAGAGTTGGAAACTTTCCTACTCCTGTCCAGAATACGTGTCTAGCATGCTCACTGGACTGGATCATTCACTTTGCGTGTCATTATCAGTGATGATCTTGGCCACCATAATAACCATTATACTGTTATGGGGCCGCGAAACCACAACCACCACGATACTCCCAACCTCAATGATCAGTCAGAGAATTATTAAATGTCTAAAGAGACAAATAATGAACTCTGGGGCTCACTGATTTCCGTGGAAATAAAGCAGAGCTTCCCGTTGACTCCCTGCCTGTCTTCAGGGAACTGGGCTCCCTTTTTCCCCCAGTTGCACAGATCTAGATAGCTGTTACGTACTATAAAGACCATAAATGTGCCCCCGGGGGGATGTGTACCTCATATATGGCAACTGAAACCCTTTAAATTTGTTAAACTTTTTAATATAGAGACCCATTTTTTTAATTTTAATTTAATATTTTAATTTTTCGCCAAACACCAGTGTGGATACTTTGGAGCGAACAGTTAATAGTTTTGGATAGGCAATTTTGATTGTACATAGAATAACCTGGAAAAGGGTTTTGTTCTGAAATTTAATCATTAAGTGATAAAAATCCCTAAAAAAATTTTGCCAGCTGCCCACAAAAATTATGTCTTTAAAATCAGGCCAAATGTTATCAGGAAAATACTTTGCATTTTTATGTTTTTGCTGAAAAACTATGTTATTGAGGTTAAGTAAGATAACATATTCTTTTAATAAAATATTTACGTTTGGTGATCATTTTTTTCAAATTTTGTTAATAATCTTGAATAAACGGCTGATGGTGATGCGAAAATAAATTTTTGCCAAAACGAAAATTAAAATCGTAAAAATGCCTACAATCGATTTAAATTAAACAAAGTACTTGCACTTAACTTGCATAAGGTCTTTTTCATAAATTTTGAATTAATATTTTGCCTTCTATAGTTAAACCGATTCATTTATCATAGCTGGGCTAGATAAGCCTACAACCTCCCTCGTAGAAATATGTTGTTGGTTTTTTTTTTCGCCATCTAACTACCAGCGAACAACATTGTGCCCCATGCAAATTGAACATATTTTTTTATATTGCGTAAGTGGCGCCAATTATGAAATTGATTGATGTATTTTTTCATATTTTTTTTTTTTTTGACTTTAATACCTGATTGGACTATGTTTGCTGTTCCCCCTACAGTGATTTAGTAATAGAAATCATTGTGTATTTGCACAATAATTGCCATAACACAATTGATAAATTGATAATTATTTAGTTATTTATTTTCAACGTTACTTGTCATTACTTGTGTACGTATGTATGTACGTATGGTATAGTTGTACGTTACGACTTGTAGAAATTTTATTATATTGCTTCGTAATTAATTTCTTTTTGTTAGCAGAACAATAAGCAAAACTCAAAATTAGAAATAAATAAATAAAACTTTGTTTACTTTGTTTGTTGTTGTTGTTTTTTTATATGACTAAGTTTTCTGTATTGTTAATAAGGAATTGTTTTTGTAGGTCAAGAAATCGTGTTGGGTATTTAATTGTTTATTAATTTTAAAAAAGGAGCGTTTAATTTCATGTTAAAATATGTGAGTTGTTGTTTTTAATGCCAAATTTACAAAAAACAAAAGTACACTTTATTGGCTTTAGATATCGAAATAAGCTTTTGCCAAGTATTAATTTCATATCACATGCAAATAAGTTTGATGGGTCTGAACTCTATTGATCTCTATTTATTTCTATCTTCTGTAAAATATTCAACGTACAAAATATAGAAAAAATGCTTGACTTCTTTAGTATGCGAAAATCTTACTTTGGCCTGGAAAACATTCCTGAATTTAGTCAACTATAAATAAAACCGTGACAAATATTTCAGTCACAATGAAACGTATCACTTTAAGGTGTAATTTTTTATGCTCTCAAACATAATAACGGCATTTAATTCTTTTGATCAGCTAAATGCTGCATAAGAGTTAGTGTTTATACTTATTTCTCTTATTATCAACTGATCTCTCACTAATAGTGCTCTCAAAGAAATTTCTAGCTTTAAAAGACTACAAAGTTTCTTTTTTGTAAAATCTATCTGCTACAGCCTGAGAGATACTTAAATGCGTCCTTATTTTCTTCCAAGTGCTGGCCCTTCATTGGTTGGTTCGTTATAAACTTAACATGTGATTGTGCTGATGTCATGGGTTTATGTCTCAGTCGCCGAAAACCGAAATATTAGGGTTTCCTTTCTTTCTCTCTTTTCATATATTACAGCAGGTTCGCTGTATTACTATTCCAAAAATTAACCTAATGAGCGATAGCAGCAATGTTAAAAATGAAGTTTCCCATAGCCCTAATTCACCGCCTATTTACTCTACCCGTAACCTTTTCTAAAACGTTTAGCATCATATTCATAGCAACTGTATTTACAACTACTATAACCAAATTTCAAGATATACTGCTTAAAACCCCCTTCTTAGTTTTTCCTAGTAGAGAAGTAAGTATAAATACCTCACCAGATTAAATGATTTGTTGGCAAGTGATTAGTTTAATGGACTGGGTTCAAATGAAAACCGCTGCCAGTTAAAACACAAATTTACCTTAATCGGAAACATTTCACTAATTATATCGAGGTTATATCAAATTTAAAGGGTATTTTTGTAGAGGTAAGTTGGTAACACTATTTTAACTGGCGGCCATCTTGTCAGCCGACAACGTTGCCAAATTGTGCAAATTTTTTTGGTTCTGTTCGAAATGCGTTATAAGATTTACGTCGGTACCTAGCGTGTAAATGCCACTGGTGCGATATTTGCCTACGCCTTCGCCCTAGAAAGCCGAAGACATAATTCTAGCAACAGGCCATTTCTAGATGCAATTTCGAAGGTTTCGGAGCAGGTCCGAGAACCCCCACTCCTTGCTGAAGGTTTTGAGACTATCCAACTCCTGGTCCAGAACACATGACAAGCATGCCCACTGGACCTGGATCATTCACCTAATGTTCTGAGTAGAGGTGAGATGATCCTGGCCCCTTAATCAAATTCAAGAAGGCCACGAAACCACAACCACTACCATGCTCCCGAAGGCCCAGCCCTAATAATCCAACAGAAAACAGGTAAAAAGCTAAACAGCCAAAAAGATGAACTCTAGGGCTTTACTGAATTCCGTTGCTTTAACGTGGAATTTCCAGTTGACTCCCTGCTAGCCTTCAGAAGACTGGGATCCCGTGTCTTCCCCAGTGACATATTTAATCACAGTGAGATTCCGTCAAAACATATAAATGTGCTTCCGTGGGGTATTTTGTACGAAATGATGTGATTTGATTTACATCTGCACCGACTAGGTAGTCGTTATCAGATGGTGGTCAAACCACTTGAATGATTTGCAAACGTCATTCACGCCCTAGGAGGCCATCGAATACGTATATCCTCCGGTCACTCCTAGTAGCAATTTCGAAAGTCCGAAGTAGGCCGCAGCCTTCACTCCTTGCTAAAGAGTTGGAGACTTTCCAACTCCTGGTCCAAAAAGACTATCATGTGCCCCCGGGGGGAATTTTGTTCGAAATAACCGATCCTCTCTATTTTATAAGCGATTTTTTTTCTAGCGATGCAATTTACTCTTATTTGAATGGATATGTCAGTAAATGAAACCGCCGTTTTTAGGATGTTGATAATGAAGTGTATTTTGAAGCACTGTTACATTCAAGAAAACTGACTGTTTGATGTGCTTTACGAGCTGGTAGAATCATTGGTTGGTATTTCTTTAAAAACGATTCTGGTCCGACAGTTACAGTTATGGATACTGAATTTTGCACGTGTCAGTTGAACAGCCATGATGTGTGATTAGATTTACATCTGCGCCTGGCCATGAAGCCTTAATCAGTTGGTGGATCAAACCACTGCATATTTTGGAACGAAAAGCCGAAGCCATAATTCTATGCAACAGAACTTTCCAGTTGCAACTTCGATGATTCCAGAGCACGGCTGCAAATCATCACTCCGCTCTTAAGAGTTGGAGACTTTCCAACTCCTGTCTAGAACACATGTCTCGCATGCTCACTGGACTGGATCATTCACTTAGCGTGTCATTAACAGTGAGATGATCCTGGCCACCATAATAACCATTATACTGTTATGGGTCCGCGAAACCATAACCACCACGATACTCCCATAGGGGCCAGTAATCAGCCAGAGAACTATTAAATGTCTAAAGAGACAAATAATGAACTCTGCGGGTCACTGATTCCCGTGGAAATAACGCGGATTTTCCAGTTGTACCCCTGCTGACTTCAGGGGACTTGGCTCCCTTTTTCCCCCAGTTGCACTGTGTCTAGATAGTCGAAGTTCTATAAAGGCCATATATATGTGCCCCCGGGGGGTAACAGCCATGATGTACAGGAGCTGTGGTTTCAACAAGAAGGCACAACATGCCACACAGCTCGTGACACATCTGATTTATTGAAGGAAATTTTTAGTTAGCCGGCCACAAATAGACACACTCATCGGAATTTAAGCCTAAGGATTAGACTCCGTACGAACAAGCTGTGCCGGACATCTATCAGAAATCGTATTTTAATTGTACTGCTAATTTAAAAAATATAATTTGAAATATTCATCTTTGTTTTCTTCAAATTTAATTTAATCGAAATTTTGGTATTAAAACAAATTTATCTATACCATCAAAAACAAATAAAAAGTGAAGTTATTGTATAAAACATGTTATTTAGTTCGTTTTTGCTTCACAACCTTAAAGGCAACCAATTTGCATAATATTCGATAAACATTTTTGTATTTTAATTCCATTTCAATATCAATATTTCTTTCTTGAAATTTTAATTGCAAAATCAATTACAATCACAATTGGTTGTCTTGCTCATTAAGAGGGAATATTTTTTAATACACACCTTTGAGTTTAATATCTAGTTATTGTACCTCATAAACTTTCAAGCAATATGGCAGCTAGAAAGCAACTCGATTCAGGTTCTAAATTAAAGCAATTTTTTCACTTATATTCTAAACTTTCTTTCAAGGTAGTTGTTATACGTTCATACAAATACTTATTTACTCGTACTTATTTGATTGTCTGTCTATGTGACTTTGCTTAGAGATAACTTTCCAAGTATCTAACGAATATTTTAAAATCTCTAAGGTATGTTGACAATTTTTATAGTATTTTCTAACTAGAGAAATGTTTGAGTCGAAATAGGATTAAATGCAGTTATCTGTGTGTTGGTTGCTACGTGTTATTATTACTGCATAGTATGAAAGCACAATAAAATAAATATAAAATCAAATGGGAAAATAATCATCAGTGCCATCATTACCTTGTCACTTGTAGATCCAGAAAAATAGCACAAAACAATACGCAGTGTTAAGTGCAAAGAATCGATTATAATATTTCAATGAATGAAATGGGAAAAATATGATTTTTTTCTCTTACAAAAAGAGGATTAAACGTGGAAGTAAAAAGGATATTAAAATATATATTTTAGTATTTAATTATATGTTCTTGCTGGTTTCATTATAACGTGCAGGATAAAGTTCGAAATGAAATATATTTAATTGATTCAACTCACACCAATTACAAGAAATCGTTATGCAATAATTATGTTATTTTCAATATTAAAAAAAACTCATTATGGCGAACTACTTTGCATTTTTCAAAGCTTCAGTTGTTGGTAGGTTATGGGTGATAAGATTTACGCCTGTAGTTAGCTGTACAGATGGTGGATTATACCACTGTGGATGAAATGTAGCGTCATCCTCGCGCTAGAAGGCCTTCAGATACGTATATTCTCCAGTCACTCCTAGTTGCAATTTTAAAATCCCGTAGCAGGCCGCAGCCTTCACTCCTTGTTGAAGAGTTGTAGAATATCCAACTCCTGGTCCAGACCGCATGAAGCTTAATAAAATTTAAAAACACAACCGCAATCATGCTCACTAGAGCTGGACCATTCATTGTTTTCATTATGAATGATCCGACCCATACAACTCAAACGAGGGCCTCGAAACCACAACCACCACGATACTTCCGAAAGGCCAACCTCAATAATCAGTCAGAGGACAGCTAAAAGGCCAAAAAGACAAATAGCTGAACTTTAAGGCTTAATTGATTCCTGTGGAAATATAGTGGAATTGTCCAGTTGGCTCCTGCTAGCCTTGATGGGCCTGGGCTCCCTTTTACCCCTGTTGTCACATGTAATGACGGTCAAAACATATCAGTATTCCCCGCGGGCGTTTTGATAGGTTATTCGAGTAAACCAGTTATTTCAAATGACTGCTGCGAAAATAATCCAGCGGCTTTCAATAAAAAAAAAAACAAAGCAGCCAATAGCCATGCCAAATCGAGAACTAAGCAACCGGAAAATGTCACTGACGTCAACACTAGCAAGTAGTGCCCGCAAAAAATTGATTGTCAATGTTTGGTAGCGCAGAGAAAAACTACAGGCCGACGATGTCGTCTGACGAAAACCGCACTATACGGTCAGTTTCTTTAAATGTAATAAATTTTCGAGAACTATTTAAAGATTTCGTGAGTCCCACATGCGACAATTAAAAATGAGTTTCATCACCTAAAGATGATTTTGTTGAAAAAGGCGTTGTTTTCGCGAACGTTTGACGTAAGCAATGGTCGGTTGACTTTAATTCTTGAATGAGTTGAACATTCATGATTAAGCTAAAGATCTTTATGCAAAATTTTATGCAAAGTACCTGTTGTTGTTGTTAGGAATGTCGATATTGCAGACTCATTGAAGACACTTTGCTATACAGCATCATTACAGCCACCACGAGCATATTGTTTTAGTTTAGTATTAGCAACAATACCGTGAGCCTCAAGTTTAGCGATTAGATTACGCACAGCGGTCACAGAATAAGTCTGATTACGAAGAAAGGCTGCTCAAGTTATACAAAGTGGTACAATAAAATTTTCACCATTTTGATGGCAACTTTTCACACTAAAAGTTTTTGGCTCAAGAGCGAAATGTACCTTTATCCGTCTGTCATAGGTCTTTTACTCTGCGCCCAGTGTGAGGGGACACATAACAAGAAGTATATATAAAAATAAAAAGGTGACTCTATAGAAGCTTTGATTTTGACAAATATTGCAGACTTTTGATTCGTAGTAGAAGGACACTACAATTGTTAACAACAACAATAATAAGTACATAAATTAAACAGTGGGCCATGAATATATGTATGAAAATAAAGCTCATATTTGTTCGATTTTGGTTTTAAAACTTATATTTGCAGATTGCCCCTAATTAAGTCTTTATTTTAGATTCAATAAACGTCTGCTGGGCTGTCTGGTTTTCGATCGGGTTTTTTGCAGAATTATCATTTTGATAATTTTTTAAATTTATAAATTTAAATTTATGTGTTTTTCGTTGTCACAGAGCAAATTGTGTTGTTTTCTAATCTACTTCTTAGTTGGTACAGCATTCGAAGGCTTAAAAGTTCTTTGAAAAGAGAAAGTGTTGTTTTTCTTCAATAGTAATAAAACTTTATAAAATGTGCCGAAAATATTGCAACCGTCCTGTATTATTTACCAGCAGCCAAAGTTTTTTTTATAATAAAAATTTCCTTAAAATTAATTTTTAGTTAATTTCTAGATTTATTTCATTTTTTATAGATGACAACAACATAAATACCCTGGAAGTGACACTTTTTTGTATTTAGTTAAACTAACTTCGTTTAAAATATTTCAATTCAAAGCCTTCAGGGCTGTTAAACCGACTTTTATTTTTCTACTTACAACCAAACACAAACAGACACTGAATACAACTTACCTTAACCTAGTTTTTCAGTTATTCGCTTTATTATTTGTGCTTAATATTTTTTGTTGCTTACCTAGCTTTGGGCTATCCATGAAATTCTTAACACGGGTAGAAATTATTCACTGTACTTTAGCGATAAAATCATTTGTGGTGAAACCTTAAGAAGTAGAAAAGGTTGAGAGAGAAGTAAGTAAAAAAGATAGCTGTAGAAAACTGTAGTTGTTTCTATATAGTCGAACGGGGATAAAATAAAATCATTAAAAATTGTATCACAGAGCAACTTCAACTGTTGCCATTCAACATGTTTTTAATTTAAAATTTTTTTAAATGCAAAATCATTTCAACACAACATTTATTGAACACTGTTTCCTTGTGGCTAATTAAAAGTACTGCTTATAGAATTAAAGTTTTGCGATATAATTTTTAAAGTGTTTTTTTTTTTCTTTTACAATTAAATACCACGTTCAAAAAAAAATTGTGCAAATCTTCTCTAAAACTGCAATTAAAAGTTATGCAAATCACAAAGAAAAGGGTATCTTGTTAATCCCATCAACACAAAGGACAAAAGCTAAAGGTAAAGAAAACTGCAAAAACTGCAATTTATTTCACCATTTGAAAGTGCTGTTTTTTGTCAAATACGCGCCATTTTAAAGAGTAAAAGTGTTTTTAATTAATTTTATTTTTTGTATGCAACGAATACTCTTAATAACAAAAATGTCTGTCTTTACAGTAAATTTTCCACCCTGTATCAGAATACTCTTGGCCTCTATTTATTTATTTATTTTTTTTTTACTGTGTTAAACAAACTAAAATTTTATTGAATAATTCAATTGCTTAATGCTGATTCAATTCAAGATTGGCATGTGATAGTCTTAGGCTTAAATTGTACATATTTAACATATTTATGCATATTCTATCGCTTTCAGCATAATCATCTATTTGAGCTGTTCTAGTTAACAATGAAAACATTTTTAACATAAATAAAATATTCGCTATTTCATTGCACAAACAATAAAATTTTATTTTATTTAAATTTACTAATTTGGTATTATCTTCTTAAGAGGTGAGGAGAGGAAGAGTAAGGAAGGTAGATGGTAAAGAGCATAATAAGAAAGTTTTATATTTCAAAACAATGCAGTTTCAGATTTGCGTTAACCAAGCGTCTCATATGTTAAGCAGACGTATTATAGTGTTGAATTCTGGTACAGATTGTAATACAAATTAACGTCAATATCTAGCCAAGTGGTTCCAACCACTTTAACACTAAGTGAATAGGTTATGTTTGCCAACGCCTCTAAGATGCATAGCACACGCCAAGTGGCAAATTCAGAAGCACAGCAAGCAGGGCCGAGCCCCTACTCCTTGCTTGAGAACCAGAGACCATATAAACTCCTGTCGCCCCGAAAGAAAACATGCGGCAAACTATTGCAATCGTATGGGAAAATGCCACATCTCACAACTACCACATTACTTCGAGAAGGACCGCTCCAATAACTGGTACAAAGACGTAGTCCTGTTGAATTGTGGTTTCCGTGGTAGCAGCTATTAAATCACCGGTCGAAATCGAGGACCCAATTCTTCTAGTTTCAGACTCCAGCTAACCTAGGCGACTGGAGTCGCCAAAAGCTACATGTCAAGATATTCACCAAGACTATGTACCTCCGAGGGGTAAAGCTAGCATAGTAGTTCTCTTTGCTTTCACTTTAGATACGTCTTAGTTCTATAGATAAATATCGTTAAAAAGAGCTGCTTAGTATATAAGTTACACTACTGCCGGACGAAATTAAAGACACTAAATTTCTCTATAATTCAGAAAATTAAAACTTTTTTAACCTCTACCTCTCAAAGCATGCCCTCTTAAAACTTAGGCTACTCTAATTTTCTCTTTCTCTCTCTCTCTCTCCTTTTCTTGCTTTCGTTTTCTTAAATGAGATTCGAAAATTTGACACTTTTAACATTAACAGAATATTGTGCAAATCCTTGGTAGATGCTGAAATTCAGCCTTAAATACATGGAAAGAAAATAAATAAGTCTTATTTCAATTTAATAGAATTATTGACAACAATGTTTTTCAGAGTTCTGTTTCTGCAAAGCTGTGCTTCAGTGTAACACGAATAACAAAATCAATGACGAAACGAATTATATTTCGTATTCTAGAAAAGTGATTTTTCTATCATCAGCCCAAATGAATAAAACATTTCCACCTGTTTGTAAGAGAATCCCTGTTGTATTTTAGCATGTCTTATGAGTTTTTTTCTTCTTCTTTGATATTAAATATACAGTGTCATATTCATATAAGTACAAGTAGATGTACAAACACAAGTTTCCTTAAAATGCAATTGCACATAGAGATTTTCATTAAAAATAAATTAAAAGAAAAACTAAAATTTCAAAGCAACACAAAATATATTTGTTAAGCTTTAATATCTACAGGCTTAAGTCGTAAATAAATATCCTATAGTTATATTTAGTTAACCTAACAGTAAATTAAATCAGGTTACCATGAAATGTTCTAAAAATTCTCATTTAGTTTGAGAAATTTTTATTATGAAACTTTTTTCTGTTCCCAATTTTTGTTATTTTTCACCAAATATAATTAATTTTTCTAATATATCATTAAAGTACTTGTATATTGAAAAGAATCTCAACACAGTTTTTAAAAAACATCTATAATTTTTCGATCCTATAATAAATATTTTTTTGTATAAACTACACGCAAAGTGACAGAATGAAAAATGTTATAAAATGGTATGTTTAGTTTTTCTTCTTTGCATGTAGCAATTTTATTTTAATTTTATATTCATTTACACTTTTGTTTTAATGCCGTTCAATTTAATACACTTTACTTTTTTCTTCGGTTTTTTCCTAATGTAGTAATTTTTACTACAATATGTTTTGTTTTAGCACCCCCTAAGGAAGTAATTTGTTAAGATACATGGGCGGCAAACAGGAAACAAAAAAGAAAAATAATATTTGCACCTGCTTTATTAATAACTAACAAAACGCTAAGGAGTATTTATGACCTTTTTACGCATACTCTTATATTTATCGGTATTCGTTGAATAGTATATTTATAGCAACTAAGAAAATATTTAAGCAGGATATTTTATGAAAAAAATTGTTGTAGTCGAAGAAAATTGTAAATAAACAATAATGGCTGAAAATTAAGTAAAGTTTTTTAAAGCAAACTAATGCTTTATAACTTAAGACGCGTTTTCTGAGATAAGTTTTAAACTTATTCTTAAATAAGAGTCAAACTCTAGGACTCTGGTAAGATTGGTTTACAAGTTCTCTTGTTTAAACATGCACTTTTAAGAACTTGTACGTTGCAACGCTATATGAGTCAAGCGAATCTCAATCATAATCAGTTACAGAGAAATCATTTAATTTTGATCAACTCTACGACTCCACAGTCTTTTGTTAGCTTGTTCTTTAACTAAGGCATAGGTTTGGAACATGATTCCATTCTTTTTGTGAGTATATTTTTCATTATTTTAACTGTTGTTCTAAAATAGTGGCTCTTTAACCCGCTCATTTCCTTTCCTCATACACACTTCTACTTTATTTACCGCATTTGTTTTTTTTTTTGTTAGAGAGGGAAGTAGCACTTCAGGCAACAATGCCTATTTAGTCAAGTATCCTGCTACATTCTTTAGGAAAGGGAGAAGGATAGTAACGGAAGTAGAAGGATAGTAACGGAAATTAACAGTTATATAAGACAGCACAGCAACCAGTGGCCATGCCTTCAGCACTGAGCAGCCTCGTTAATTCTTATTTTGCAGTGAAAAGCAGCCAGGGTCTTTGTTGGGAATCGATCCCACAACTCCCGAACTAACAAGCTAGTACACTACCTACTAGCCTACAGGGGCACCTATAAGCTATAAAACAGTAAATTTTTTGAATCATAAAAACATTATTAACTGCATTTATACAGTATTGGTTTCTATTTTCTAATGGCAATCCTTGCAGGTTCAAACGGTTGTTAATTTGTCGTTTAAACAAACCTCATTCTTGGATTCTCATCACATCTTGATTTTTTTTGCTACTGAAAAATTTGCTGGAATTCGAACTCACGGTCTTCTATTTAACAAAACTGCCGACACTTCAACTAGCAGTGTGACTGCTTAACATGTGTTAGCTTACTATTATTTATACTCTATTCACATACGACTTATTTGTTTAGGGGTGGAAGTAAAAACTTATTCAACTCTAACTACCACAGTTGCGCAAGCCAGTGCCTCAGATATATAAAGGATTGCCTTATATTAATTTCGTTACAATATTTTTATAAATGCTATCAGAACATAACCCAGAATTGATAAAAACAATAATAAAAGAAAAATTTATCAGAATTTTTTTTACGAACACCAATTTAGTTCAAGATCGGGAAATATTGTTTAAAGCAGGATGACGAAGGCGCCAATGGCTGTTTATACTTGATAACACTGAAGCCATCTGCAGGTAGTGTGTTTTATAAAATATAGTCCTTTTTGGGAAAACTAGCGCCTTTACAACGAGTTAAACATCCATCGTACTGCCACCGCTGAGATGCCATGTTGATATCCAATCTATTTTTAAATCTCAAATATTCTTATGCTATTTGAATGAAAATAGAGAGGCCTTCCTGACTCATACGAATCAAACTAATCTCATAGTTATATGATGATCATTCAACGTAAAATAGCAAAAAGTTTCAGTAGTCATAATTATTCCTTCAGAAATATATTACTGTAAAAAATCTCAACAGCCATGATTTTTATATAGAAAATTGTTATATTATATATTTTCTATAATAAAATCATCGTCAACCATAATTCTTTCTTTAATAAAAATTTTATAACTCATAGATTTTCTAGAGAAAAATTTTATTTATAAATTTTATAAGAATTATATCAGAACAATTTTTCTATAGAAAAAATTTATCACGACATAATTTATCCATAAAAAAATTTCTCACGACATAATTTTTCCATAAAAAAAAATTTATCACGTTATAATTTTTGCATGGAAAAAATTTATCACGTCATAATATTTCCATAGAAAAAAATTTATCACGACATAATTTTTCCACAGCAAAATTTTATCACGACATAATTTTTCCATAGAAAAAAATTTATTACGACATAATTTTTCCCTACAAAAAATTTCTCACGACATAATTTTTCCACAGAAAAATTTTATCACAGAATAAAATTACGTCATAATTTTTGCACAAAAAATTTCATCACGCGTAATTTTTCCTTTAAGAAATTACCATTAGTTTTCCATATAAAAACTGCCAACAGTCATAATTTTTGCATAGAAAAATTACATTCATTCATAATTTTGCTGTAGAAAAATTGCATTCACATTAGTTTTGCTAGCGAAAAAAACACGCCTTAATTTTTCAATAGTAAAATTTACCAGTAAACTTTTCGATAGAAAATTTCATGTTACAATTTTTCTATCCAATAACAAAAACTTGAAGAGGAAAAAAAAGTTTCTTTTTAATCGAATGAAATGAAATGTTTTCAAGATAAATTATAAAAATTTTACTCTTCAGTCTTTGTTCTATGACACTGCAACTTAAGCATCTATAAAATTTCTCTTATTTAAAATATTTTTTCTTGCTTGCACAATATAAAAATGCAGCGAATTAAATATTTTTAAACAAATATTCTTTTATGTCGTTTGAATAGCAAAGACCACCCACCTCGTTAACCGTAACGCAAAGAACAAACTGTTACACGCACACACACACACATACACTCAGTTTAATAGCATTAATTGTTCGCTCATTGAAACTGTTACCTGGTTGTTGTGTCGTTATTGTTTTTATTTAAAAATGATTTAAGAAGAGGAAGGAGAATTGCATAATTTATTTATATACGACGTTGCCTTCTATGAGAGTACAGTGTGAGCGCCAGTGTTTGCATTAGTTTTTATTAATTTAATTATTTTGTTTTTATTGTTTTACAAACAGGTGTTGAAAATTGTTGTGGTTGCATTTTTTCATTTTAACTTAAAGCTTTAATGCCAGAAATTTTACAGTGGGCCTCAACTAATTTGTATGGTTAAACTAATTGAAACTTTTTGGTTAGAAATTTAAAACCATCAATTGTTAAACATAGATTGTGGTTATAAAAAAAAAATTATTTTTCATTATATACACAAACGAAATTTACACAAAATGACAACTACTTTTGTACTCTGAATTTTCAGTTCTTTGGCTAACTAATACATATATCATGGAAATACAAATTTCGTTTTAAAATGTTATATGCTGGAAAACAATTTAAAATAATTTCTTTGCACAAACTTGGCAAACTGATAATTAAAGTGCAAAATGCTTAATAGTTTTCTAATATCATTGATATCAAAAATTCAGTTTTTGTTGCACCTAACACCACTGTGAGTATACATGAATATGTAAATAGTTGTGTTTGTTTTGCGTAAGCTTAAAAGAAGATAAACTCTTTAGGTGGATTGTAATTAAATACAACTTATTTTAATGATTCTAGATTTACTATGTACGCATAGTATAGAGAAAAGTATTGTTTATAACGGGTGTTTTTTTTTAGAGCTTTTAGTTGGAATCCATTTTGCATTGCAGTATGACAACTTTTAAATTGTGCAAATTGACCCAGCGACAAGATTGCCGGTGCTCCCGATTTTCGTAAACGAATTTTGTTTAGCGATAAAGCTAACATTTGGTTGAAGAGAATTATCAATAAACAAACTTCCATATTTGGAGTGATGATAATGCTCAAATGTATACTGAAACTCCGTTAAATGGGCTGGTAGAGTCATTGGTCTGCACTTCTTTCAAAATGATGCAGGCCAGAATGTTAGAGGCAAGGTGACCGTTGAAAAGCCATTATTGCTGAATTTTTCATTCATCGATTGAAAAACCATAATGTGCAGGAGCTGCAGTTTCCACAAGGCAACGCAATATGTTACACACTTCGTGCTACAAATTATTTATTTAAGGAGATATTTACTAACCGCATAGTTTCACGTTTTAGACCCCAAGATCGTGTGATTTAACACCGCTAGACTATTATCTATCCAGATGAATGTATTCGCTAGTCTACATATGACTATAAACCCGAAACGATTGACCAATTGACGAACAACATTCACAGCGCAATTGCCGATGTCATCGAAAATTTAACCTCTATATTAAGATAAGTTCTAGCCGGCCAAGGCGGTAATATGCCAGAAGTCATATTTAAATTATAATGCCAAATGATAAATTTCATATCAATTTAAAACACATCTTTGTTTTATTTCATTGCAAAGTTGTATACCTGTAAAAAAGCACACTTTCCCTTTCTCCCTTTTGTTTTATAACACAGTGTTTATTGTCAATTGCACCAACAAAATGCCCAGTAGTATTAAATGTAACTCTTGAAAAACTGCTGCTATTGTAACAGAGACTTTTGCAATACAAATTTAGCTTCAAAGTAATGGACCCATCGCTGCATCATCCTTAATTAACAATAGAGTTTTGATTTTTTTTTTCATTAGGAAAACAGCTTTCTTCTGGTTTAATTAGAGAAAGATATTCAATAAGTGAGTAGCAGGTACGAGAAAACACAACAGTTGATTATGCGATATCAGTTATTTAAAGTTGCAAGCAACAGCTCCTCTCGCTATACTGAACAAATTAATGTAAATGTATACGCTACTTAGTAAAACAGTCATAGTATGTATGTATATGTGTATGTGTCTGTGTGGTTATGAGAAAAGCTTATTTAAAATGCATGTGTATTAAGGTTTGTTTACGCTTGACGTATAAATGTCATTTCAACAACACAATAAACTTTAAATATTAAACAGCTTTTAATAAAATTTAACCGTCCTTAACCACATTTACTTCCACTCAACGACAGGCATTTAAATCCCTCTATTTAGCATACAACACAAAGGGATGTTTAAGTATTTAAAAAAGAATCACAGTGTAATTGTCATCAGTAGCGCCAGCAGCAACATATTTAAAAGTATAAAATTTAATATGTAAATAAGCTCACACGTTCATATATTTTCTTTTTTAACATAATTAATTTATAGCTTTACATACATATGCTGTTTGTAATTTTCATTTTACATAAGTGTGGTAACACACATTCTAACAAACAATAATTATTGTCCTTCTGAGGTTGTTTTCATGTACGAGTACTTAATGAAATGTTTTCAAGTAGCAATCGTTATGTTACTGATGTGATTAATCGTAAAGTGTATTATTTACTGTTGAATTAATTGATCAGTTTTGGCTGCGAGCTTTTACTTTTTTCTGTAAATTACAGTGGATGTATGAAATTTTTAAAGTCGTTTAAAATTTTGAAATCAGATTTTTTATGAAATTTTTTTTCTGTTGTGAATAGAAAAAAATCGCCCAAAAATGTGTAGAAGACAAGTGAGAAGAATCCGAAATCTTACAATCTTTATGACTATTAAAATTGCTCATCTATACTTTTAAGAATATGACCATTAAGTTATTAAACTGGGAAAAATAGGCATAGCCCTTGGAAACGATGGTTAGTAAATTTAACTTTATTGCCCCTGTAGGCTAGTAAGTAGTGTACTAGCTTGTCAGTATGGGGGTTGTGGGTTCGATTGCCAACGAAGACCTTGGTTATTTTCACTACAAAAATAAAAATTGACTGTCGGTGGGGCTGCTCAGCGATGAAGGCATAGTCACTGGTCGCTGTGCTGTCTTATTACGGCAGTTAATTTTCGACTATTCTTCTACTTTAACCACCTGTTTCATCTCTTCTCTATCTCTTTCCTAAAGAATGTAGCACTGTACTTGACTACATAGGCATTGTTGCCTGAAGTTCTACTTTTCTTTAAAAAAACAAAATTATAAAAAAATAGTTTTGTATTTTTATATTTTTGTTTAAAGAAAAGAAATAAATAAATATGAAAATACAGAAAATCTTAACAATAAACACAAAACTCTTACAAATATTATAATAACATAGTTGATTAATAACTAAAAGCTTTTTATTTTAGTTTAACTTTTGCTCTATGAATGTGTCTATATTTTTGCGAACATCTCTCTGTGGCAGGCAGTAATATAATTTAGTCTCCTGGCGATTGGTACATCATTTTTATGTAATATCACAATATCTTTTTGTAATTGCCTTCTCTTATTGTAATGTTTGTAAAGTCCAGCTTATGCCCAGTTGAAGTACAGTAGGCTACAAGTACAGCTTTTTTTACAGTTTTCTGTGATGCCATCCTTATCTTTGGTTTTGTTTTATGATATTAAAATATACTTTCAGGAAGATATCAAACCCGTCTCCATTGCATCTAATTTTATATACTAATTCCTCACGTTTTGCTTTGATCTTACTAAATAAAATATTTGGAGTGTTAACAGCTTTAAAAGCATTTTGTGTTATTTCTTTATTATAAATGTCTGATTGTTAAATCTTTCTGAGGAACTGGCAACGTACACCTTGGATTTTTGTATACTCTTGGATGGTTTATCAATTTCTACATTTTTAACGTGTCTTCTTTCTTTTGTGTGCTTTAGCAAATCGTTAATAATTATAGTAAGGAAATCATTTTTCAACGTTTTCAGAGTGAAAAGACCGGTCACTGATGTTTAAAACTCTGCAGTGTTAATAATAATATTTTTAAGATATTTTAAATGAAAATTAATTAATCGCATTGGTATCAATGCGCTTTTAATCTGTTATATTGTCTGCTTGTTATGGAATACAGATACCGCAGCATGTTGTTATTTTCCATCTTCAATGCGAATGTGAATTGTATTTGGCTGTTAAAAGAATTAATGTTTCTAAAGTTACTAAATTGTTTGAGTTTGTTTCCCCCGTGAATGAATGCCTTAGACAATATGACACTAAAAACAGGAATAAAGTAGACAAAGATTCAATCGATACAACATGATGGCACACTTTTACCTATACAGGACCAAAAGTATATAGATTAACGAACCTTTTTCACAAAGATGCTTTACTCACGGCACTTAAAACCAGTAACACTCTGAGACACGATAGTAAGACATAGACAGAAACAACTGATAAATTTAATTCCAACGGAGTATACAGGATTACTTGTACCTGTAAATAAACTTATGTAGGATAAACTGGACGAAAACTAAAAACAAGATTTGCAGAACACATACGGTCACATGCACGGAAAAGAGATGCCTCCAACTTTTTATTACTTCTCACAAATCACGGACACTTATCAAGGGAAATAGAAGAGTGTATGACTTTAGTGCATCCTACTAAAATAGGACGAAGACTAGACTTACTTGAAAACATGGAAATCCATAAAACAAAAACGTTCGATAGCGACATTATAAACGAACAGGGAAACACAACCTCTGACGCAATTTTCACACCACTTAAACTAATCATAAACTCAAACCAACGGAAAATATCCTCAGACAATGCCTGGACAATAACAAAAGACGAAAATATTAAAATTAGTCCCCACATGAAATGTCAGATGGCGGTCATTTTGACTACGTAGGTAGATACGATGATTACAGGATAAATACCTGAACTACAAATACTGACTCGCCAATACGTGATATAACATTGCCGGAAGAACAAACAGCCAGGCAAGACGTTAAGAGGAGGAATTGAAAACAATAGTTTCGTATTTCGTTATTATCCGTGGCTTATTTTTCATTTTATTTAGAGAGGCGTCTAAGAATTCCGCTATCATAATGTCTACTATTATTGGCGAAGCAGGCAAATCTATTTATCGTTCTGTTTCTAGAACTAAAATATCTACTATATTTTATATAAAAGGATAATAACTCTGCAACAACATCAAAGAAATGAGCATTGACTGAAATGTTCGGAAAAAGGAAAATTAGCAATTCGTTTATTCTATCTTTAAAATTTTTGCCATGTGTAATATTATATTCCGAATCCTTTGTAAAGTTTTGTAAAATGTTGACCCAGAATTGGCTTATATACATATAATGGGGAAGTAATGTTTCTCAAGTTGTTTACTTTTTGTCATAAAAGCGGTTAACTCTTTTTTGCTGTTCCTTAATTGCAATAAAAAAAATATATTATATATATTTGCAAGATTTATTATCTGAAAGGTAAAGTCTATTATTTTACCACCACAATTCTCTACCACTTCACCTTACCCATATTTCCATAATGACAGCTAGCACTCATAAATCTTTCCTATTTGTATTTCAAATTATACTTTAGGATCGTTGTTAAGAGGCATTAATCAATTTCAATTATAAAATTATATACAAACATAAAAATAAAACAATTTTATTATTTATTTAAACGATTTAAATTTATTACTTATTCATATAAACATAAATTTTAAATGCACCGGAGAAATCTCTTACATTTGATGAGTTTTTAAAAACCTTGTAAACGGTTTTTTCTTTTGCTGTTGTTTTTGTTATTTTAACTAAATCCTATTAGCATTTTGTTTTTTGGTTTTAATGAAACATAAAATCGCAGACATGTTTTTGAGCGAGCATGTTATATTTTCAATTAATTTGATTTTTTTATGTTTCAGAAGATTAACATTTTCAACAAGTTATTGTTTTCTTTCTTTGTGTGCTAAACAAAATTGTTTTTATTAAATCTTTAGAGGTCGTATTTTAATAGAGTTTTTTCAAGTGTTTGTAAAATAGATAAATAGTACCTGCAAACAAGAAGAGTAAATAACGAAAAGAATAATTATACTTATAACATTTGATTAGAGAAGAATATTAAAAATGCGTTACTTTATAAAAAGTGTTTTTTTAGTTCACTTATTTTTTATTTATTCTGTAAGATCTGAAAAAAATGAGTAAAGTTTTAATTTTCTTTTTTAAATAGGATAATCTATATTATTACAAAGATGTTTTTTTAACATATAAAAATTATAAAAAAGACTTATTGTATCTATTAACAAATTAAAAGTTTCTAAGAAATCTCATGAACAACATACTATATTAAAATTCCTTGAACGAAGATTAACAATCAGAAACAAATACCTAAACTAAATAATGATAACTGCAGCATTTAGAACCGCTTAAAACATATATAAAGGTCGAATGAAGACACGATAGTTGGTAGTCATTCTAATTTTGAACGTGATAGTGAAGAAATTGATAAAACTAATATCGTGTATTTTGATATATAAAGTAAATAGATCGTCTAAATAAATCGTGTAATTTAATTTTAATCTCTAACAGTTGTGTGGAATTATTTTGTAATAAAATAACACAATAAACTAAACTTTTATTAAAGTTGTCAACGTAACAATATAAATAAAAATGAAGTGGTGTCTGTTGCTAAGCGCTTGAAAACGGTTGAACCGATTTTGCCGAAGGGTGTTTATTTTTCAAAATGTTTTATAATCTGAAAAGGGTTTTTAGGGAAACAAAAAAATTCAGAAAAAACAGTTTATTTATTTTTTTCATCTATTATAATTAAAATTATAGTAAATCTTAAGAAATAAAGCACTAGTAACTATAACGATCGGCTATAATCTAAATGTTAAATGATTTTAAATAGAATGTACATTTTTATTAAAAATAAAAAACTAAAAATTTTACAATTTATTTTGAAAAGAGATGAGATGTAGGGAATTATATATTTATATTTAAATGAATGTGTTGCTGGGAAGGGCAGTGCTCCAAAAGATGATTAACTGTTAATGAAGAATTTCTACAGTAGAATTTCTGGAAATCAAATATTGATGTAGTTTTGTATGTGATAAACGGTTAAACTAGTAAAACACTTATTTTTAAGCCAGTTTGTAGAAGTCGGAAGATTTAATGGCTTTTTATCAGGATTTTTATTTTATAGAGATGATTATATCTAAATCAATTAGATATAATTAGATTAGAAATTAGATCTCTGGCTATGTAACATTTGTTGTTAGGCATAAAGATATAAATAGGATACAAATAAGCTGCTTTTGCAATCTTATCAGCAGCTTTATTTCCCATATTTTATGGATACCAAAATTTTACTCTTTTTTACTTCAATTAAAATTTGCTGAATTGAAACAATCGATTGGTTCTTATTTCTGGGAATCGAATACGGATCGACTGTCAGTGAAAATTACAGAAACCAAATTTTACATTTTTATTGTTTTTATAAACTTTTTGTTTTTGCTTTGTTACTTACGCGTTGTCTTACCATCGTAAGTGTAAATAAACATATTCAAAAACTTATAGAAATAAATATTCTTAAAATAATCACAAAAAAATGTACCCAATTTTAGACAGGACTACGGATCAGCTATTACAATAGTAGAAGACAAATTGAAATTTTTTATAAATAATTTTTTGGGCACTTATTAATTTTAATTTTCAATACTTCGCCACATCATTGGGTGGCTTCTTCTGAAAAAGAAAACTGTATAAGCAATTTTGTTTTGACTTATAAAATCGTCGTCTTTAAATATGGTTTATTTAACAAAAAAAAAAAAAATAAATAAATAAAAAATGTTTAAATTTATTTTCCTATTACAGCGTAACTTTTACCTCTAAATTATCGGTTTGTTTTTTGTTGTATATGCTTACCTTTTAGGTAAACAGTCAGGCAGAGTGTTTAATAATTTTTTAAAATTTTTTTTCATGTTTTTATTTAATTATCAAACTAATTTTGAAAGTAACATTTTTATTTATAAGACAAAGTGCTCCCTATTAATTACCTAACGCAGTTATAACAACTTTTTTTATCAAAAAAAAAAAAACTATTATAATGTTATAATACACATTAAAACTATAAATAATATTTTATGAACCCTTTTTTAACCAATAAATCACATAAATATTTAAATATTTAGCAAATATTCACGCATAACAAGAATAATAATAGCAAACAACATGTGTCGAATTTATATACTATGACACAAAAGTTTTTTTTTTTATATTCAATGTATCTATTATTTTTATTGTTGTTTTAATGGCCTGTTTTAATTAACCCATAAATATTAGACTATTTATTGATTTTTAACACGTTTTTATAAAAAAAAAACAAAACATGATGTCTAATTTTTTTGCTATTAAGTAAAGCGTTCAAATGATAAAGTTTCCAAAAAAAGTACGAATAATGTTATTTTATTTATAGAGCTATAGAACCTTGAAATGGTGTAGCGTGCATACATATTCACTTTTACCGGTAGAGTGTAGCATAAGTTGTTTGTTGTGATTGTCTATGCAATCATTAATTAAAATCCTCTATGAGAATTTTCATATTGCCCCTCGGGAGCACATTTATATTTTTTGATGGAATCTCGCCGTCATTACATATGTCACCGGAGGAGAAACAGGTGCCCAGTCCTTTGAAGGCTAACAGCTGGAAGCTCCACGTTATTTCCACGGAAATCAATAAATCCCAGAGTTCGCCTTTTTAGTGTTTTATCTTTTTAGTTGTTGTTATCTGTATGATTATTGAGATTGGCCTTTCGGGAGTATCGTGGTGGTTGCGGTTTCGCGGCCCTCCAGAAGTTTATTAAGGGGCCAGGATCATCTCATTTTATTCATCTTGGATGTTGTGGCTCCTCAAATGAGACAAGAAGATGCAGCTGGTGTTTCTGTTAGTGATTGTGCTGTCTTGCCGTCAACCATTGTAAAATATGATTCATGTTTTACTTTAAAGTTGCGATTATTCACTGTTAACTCAAATTTTTTTAGTTTAGATATCTCATCGACTCTTCTCTTTTCTTCTCGTATAACTTGAGGTGTCTCTTTAACGTATGCAAACTGTAGTGTTCTACAATACGGTATGGAAGAAGGTTAATTGGTGTTCCATACTAATTTATTTATGTCATCACTTAATGATAATTTAAGTGGTCGTATATAAACGAGAGTCAGAAATTTGTGCATATCTCGAGCAAATTTTTTCAATTCATACCTTTACTTAATTGTTCATAAAAGCGAAATGCGTTCATCGATTTTCATGAGATATGTCTCATTTTGTTCATAGGTTATACGACTTTACGTGAAAATAATAGGACTTGACACTTTTTTGGATTTTTTATGAATTAAAAAAAAAAAAAAACTTAACTCTTTACGCAAAAAATATTTTTTTTCTTCATACATTTATTTATAACTTCGAAACTGTTGCTTATGTAGCAAAACGTTATATAAACAGATAAAATTACTTATAATTCTTGATTTTTCTAAGTAAAAGTAAAATCTGACCAGTGGTTCTTGAGTTATGTTAAACAAAAGGCCTTATCAATCAGCTGAAAAATGTTGTACTGTGTAATGCAACATATTAATAGGTGGCACCTGCTGGCACTTGAAATTGATTAAAAATGTAAAAAGAGATATGAGGCAATATATTAAAAGTGATTTCCAACTGCAGGAAAGTAAAGCTAAAATTGCAGATCCAAATGTGTGGAGAAAAAAGGGATTTTTTTTTATATGTTCATAAAAATAAGCAAACAAAATAAACTTAAGTCTCTGCAGAGTTTATTTTTTAAATTTTAGTATACTGAAATATCCTACTTTAAATAGAAAATAAAAAGAAAAACGTTAGCTCACATAATAAAATAATATTCGTGTTGAAATTCTTAGGTTTAAATTAAGTTGGTTCAGTAAAACATACAAGTACTAAGCTTGAGACGGCTATAAAACAAAAAAAAAACTAGCAGTCAGATCGGAGTAATTCTTTTTGATTTGATTATACCATTTAGTCTAAAATTTCAAAAAATCATTGCTTATTGCATGAATAGTATGTTGACTATTTGACTTTTTTCCGCGAAATCCCCAGTGTGCGACGTTAAATCGCACCTTTTTCGAGACCAATTTATGTGTCCGAAATGAGAAACTATGCAACACCCAAATGTTCCCTTCAACAAATTGATTGTGGCACGAGCTGTGTGACATGTTGTGCTGTCTTGCTGAAACATAGTTCCTGCACATCATGATTGTTCAATTTATGAACGAAAAAGTCAGCAATCATGGCTCTATAATGGTCATCATTGACTGTAACATTCTTCGTTTTTAAAGAAGTATGAAGCCGCTAGTTAAAAAAGTTTGCCAACTTACAGTTCTACATCTCGTAAAAAAACACCCGGTATCATTAAATAATACATTTTTTAGCTAAGTCTTTTCATTCAAAAATTCATTGCTTTCATTGGAAAATTTATCAAACTAAAAATTCTAACAAACTTCTTCTGTTAGTAGATTTAGTGAACGCTTTCATAATAAACCCATTTATGATCAAATACCAATCACAAAATGTAGTTATTTGCTTAGTAAAAGCTCTTCTTTGCTACAATTTGGATTGAAAGGTTATTGCCGTAAAACGTAAAATGTGAAAAAAGAAGCTCACCAAAAAAAATACAACAAAAAACCTATGAGCAATTTTGAAAAACCTGTCTTATTTTATTATGTTTTATTTATTTTGTTTATTTTATAAATTATTTTTTAATGCGTTGATGTGGAAGCATATCATCTGATACAAAAGGATATTTTGTACGTTTCGAAGCAGAATTTAATTTAAGCAACTTTTGTATTTAATTAAACAATTTATTTTATTTATTTTTTATAATTATTTTTATGCCCTTGAAGTTAGTTCTAAATTTTTCTTATAAAAGATAGATAACCATTATTTTACAATAGCTTTTATTTTTAAAACTAATCATATGCAGCTGTGTGTTATCTTTATTAATAAATTTTTTTAATAGAAAAATTATTATTTCCAAAAAGAATGTGAATAAATAAAAATCTACTGAGTTATTGCTGCCCTACGGCTTAAAAAATGGTTCAGCTTATCTTTTACAGCTTGCTGAAAATTGTAGAAAAAACTAAAAAAAACTTTATTACATAAAAAATTTAAGCAATTTCCTCAGAATTATTTTTAAGATTCTTTTAATGGAAATTGTTCAACAAATAATTTATTCTTCTGTTTAAAAATATTCTGACAATCAAAATACAGACAACTGAGCTGGATTTTAATTTTCTAAACTTTTATAAATAAAATTTTTATCTCGGCCAGTAATAGTCCTAATGTCACATATATCATTTCTTTTGATGGTTATTTAAATATCATTGAAAATATTTTAAAATTCTAAACAACAAGTTTTATAATCGAAACATCTTTTTTAATCAAAATAAATGACTCATTTATATATAACAATTAAAAAAACTGAATCATATGTTAAAATTAAAAATTCTTAAAATTTTCTAAAAATTTTAAAAATAAAATTTTTCTACTTTATTAAAAATTGTTGATTTGATTATGGCAAAAAAAACAAAATAAATAACATTGAAATTTAATTTCTATCCCACGATGTAAACAAATTAAGCGAATGGCATTTTAACCTCTTAATTTATGTCACAATTATTTAATATTCTTTTTAAGACATCAGAAAAAATCAAAACATATTCGGTTGGTTAGTTGGAATATTATTAAATGGCCTTAACAAAAAAATACAAAAAACACAAAAAGACAACCAACACATAAAAATAACGTCAAAAGATGTTGTGTTTTTGGTTATTGTCATCTTTTTCATCATGGCTGTTGTGGTTCATTTAATGTCTCTAAATGTTTCTTTTTTGCTGCTCTACACATACATACATCTATACATAAATTGTAAATTCATATCGTTGTTTCATTATATTTAAGTGTATGAGTTAACCTTGTCAATATGTGACTGTGTTTTGTCTCTTCATCTTTAACAGCATTTAAGCAAATTTAAATCATCTCATATACTCGAATGTACATATGTTTAATTATGTATATATATATATATATATATATATATATATATATATATATATATATATATATATATATATATATATATATATATATATATATATATATATATATATATATATATATATATATATATATATATATATATATATATATATATATATATATATATTAGAAACGCACATTTTTTAAATTAAATTTCGTTTTTTTTTTTTCGTTCGAGTGTGGACTTGAATACTCTCACCTCCTTTAACCTCATTTCTTTTTCCTCAATATTTAGCCTCTATTGATGCTTAACCATTTCGGTTGCAATCGTTATGACAATCTCTTCTTTTTTTGTTTTCAAACACTTGTAGGCCTGACAAGGTCATTTGTCAAACTGGCAAACTAACATTCAGCCACATCTGACTTTCTGCTGAACGTTGAACGTTTTTGAAATATGTAGCAAATACAAAAAAAAAAAAATACGTGGAGCAAGAGAAAAATTTCATAAATATGAGAACATAATTTTTTAATTAAAAATTGTTTTCTTACATTTTAAGAATAACAAATATAAAAAAAGAAACACTGGCAGCTGCTGTCAACCACCTTCTTTTGTACTCGCATGCAATGTTGCAACTTTAGAAGTACCCTACAAATGTTTGTTGATTAAATTTTTTGTTATAGAGTCAACATATTTCAGTGATTTCAAACAAATTCTATATATTCATTATAATATCATCTTTTGTAGTTTTAATTTATGCTGAAAGATATGTTACAGTGTTATATTTAAACGGCATTAGTGCCGCTAGCTAAAGCTTTTTAAGCTGAATATAAACCTTAGTGCCTTAGCCTGCTCCTATCAGCATCATAAATAAATTTGAATTTTGACAGAAAACTGCACACTTTCAGTCAATATGAAATGTAAGGAAATTATTATTTAAAAATCTAGGCCTTCTTCTTAGTTATAGTGCATATTTGCAAATATAGTGTTTTTATAGAGGTATAAAATATTGAAATGGAATAATGCAATGATGAAATGTTTTTTAATTGACATAAAATTTACATTATTCGAAAGATAATCTTCTGGCATTCTATTTTAAATTAAATATTACTTCTGGCATATGACCACCTTAATCTGACGTAGTCTAATTTGGTTTAATTTTCGATAGCGGTTGTATATCGGCAAGTATATTATTTCACACTTATCAGCGTAGACTAGTGACTTCACATACCCCGGCAGAAATAAGTTTAGCGGCATTAAGTCGAAGGAGGTCAATTCAGGGTTCCGAAACGTAAAACGATGCGGTTACCAAATGTTTTATTCAAAAAATATGGGTCTTCCAAATAACTTTTTTTTTGTTTTGAATGCTATAAACAAAACTACACAGCTTCGGCTGTGTGATGCGTAGCGCCGTTCTGTTGAAGCCAATATCCTCCTATACAATTTTTGTGAACAAAAATTCGTTCAACATGGCCCGATAGCGATCGCCATTGACTGAAACGGCCACTTCTGTAAAATAGCCCAATTATGTCTCTGCACCAAAATCCGCACCAAATAGTGACCCGTTTTGGGTGCGTTGGCTTTTCAATGTATGCGTGCGGGTTTTCTGTGCCCCAAATACGACAATTTTGCTTGCTTACATACCCGCCAAGATCAATGAGCTTCATCTGAAAAGATGATTTTTTTTTGCAAAACCGCTATCTTCTAGAAGTTGATCGCAGGCCCACTTAGCGAAGCGTTGTTCAAGCGTATACACAACCATATTCGTTCAGCGGAAGGATAAAACTAATTATCTGTCTAAGTGTTACCATTCACGAAATAAGCACTAGTTAAAAAAAAAAACGTTAAATGGCGGACCCTTTTGCCATCCATCACTCATTCTATTTGGTGGGCCAATGGCCTTTAAACCATTCGCAACACTTTCCCATTGTTCCTTAAAATTAGTAGGAACACTGCCTCTTCGAAATCCACTGGCAATTTTTCAAATTGGCGTTGGTAACTTTAATTTTTCCCATTTTCTAATTTATTTGTACTTTTTTATACTTTATCTTGTATTTTTAATTTTTCAATATTCTTAAATTTATGTTTATAACGACAATATCAAAGGCAATTTAAGGCGACATCAACGTCAAATTGTCTTACAGAATACGAAATATGTGTTGCCAGTCATCGATAAATGGCATTATTGCCAACGAGAATACGGATTTACAACAAACGATAAAAAACCACGTCGTCTTGTATTGCCGTCGCCAAACAGAATAACGGTGAATACTTGAACTTATTAAAACTTTAATAAAAATTTAATCTAAAAATGATTATAATTTTTAGTAGATTTAGATTATTTTATAAGAATTTTTAAAAATAAAAAAATACATTTGGTTTTCAACAATTTAATATGTGAGGATAGGTTAAAAATTCCCGAAAAATTCACGAAATAAGTACTAGTTGAAAAAAAACGTTAGATTGCGGACCCATTAAATTGTGGCATTTTTCACTATCGTGCCGAAACTACAGCTCTTGCACATTAGGGTTGTTTAATTGAAAAAAAAATTCACTTATAATCGCTTTATAATAGTAACCAGTGACTGAACTATTTTGGCCAGCATTGTCTTTAATGAAGTACGTACTTATGATTCCATGAGCCCGTAAAACACATCACCCAGTCAGTTTTTCTAGACGTAAAGGTGCCCTTAGGACTTGAGTATTATCAGCATTCCAAATGCGGCAGTTTTTTTGTAAAATATTATGGTTACAAAGACCATGATGGTATACTTAAATACTAATGAATATTTAGTTGTGGCTAGAGTTTCAGAGTGTTCCTATGGGAAATAACCATTTTACGATCAAATGTTGAAGGAAACTTTTTTGCCACGACGTTTTTTTCTCCACCCGTACTTTTTATATAATAATCAAGAACTGATATTTAACAGTGATTAAACCTGCTGCAATAGGAAAATGTAGAGCTAAACATGTTTTGTCGCAAGAGAAAGAGGCAAGATTTTCTTATGGAACTTTGCGATACAAATACGAAAGGAGCATTTTTCTTGAGAATTGTACACTATATTTTTTTTCAAAAATGATCTATTACACTAATTTATTACTTAAAAAAAGAATAAAGGCTGCTCACTATAATTTTAATATTGCTAGCAAATATCAGATTAAAAATGAAAATTCAGAGTTTTCTGCAAAATTGAAAAAAAAGCGAAAAGGCGAACAAATTAAATAAAAACTAGCCGATCTTGGATTTGAAAATCTAATTAAAATATAAAAAAAATTAACTAAGTAATTTAATTTACGTAATAATTAAATTAAAATGTTTTTACATTTTGTAATAACGATGTGAACGTATGAGTAACATTTGTATACGTTTTTTTTCGACCATAGAAAAATTTGCTATTTTCAAAAACTTTTGTTTTGCCTCCCAACATTTTTAGCAAATACTGCTGTTTTTAAAAAGTTAAACAACAGATCTAAAAAATATATCTGTGTTACTTTTTACTAAACAAGAAAAATTTATAGTTTCATACCCAAGGGGTAAAAATGTAAACCTACTGCTGTCACTCAATGTCTGTGCGTCTACCACAACTATCTCTCACTCTATCTCTAGAGCCGCTAAGCTGCAGATATAAAAAAATGGGAAAGACCTACACACAGTTATATACAGAGTATGCAACGCAATAGCTGATATGTCAGGAAAGGAAAAACACACAGTTTCAATTAAAAGCCGTCCCTACAATAACGTGGCTTTCATTCTGGTCGCCTGGTTTTAGAACCATGTCCGCTGCAAGAACAAAAATAAAACCATTAAAAAACGAAAATATAAAGTGTGTTCCTTTAGTGAAGGCAAATATATAGAACTTACACATTTACAAATTTTTAGGTTGCTTCCATAAAGACCACAACTTTGGCGAATTCGGTATTAACGTTTAAACCTATTTTAGGCAGATAATTGAAATTTGCATGTATTTGGATAAACCTTTATGTCTACACGTCGCCTATAAGGGCAAGCCAAAAATTAAATGGGGTTTTGATAGTAACATCAAATTTACAATATGAATTTATTTTTTTTTTACTTTTAAATAATAGAGGAATGCTATAGAAAAGATAAATAAAAATAAAAACAGTTTCAAAGCCTGCTTAGTTATGGTACGAAACTCGCACTTAGCAGATTAACCAATTATTCTTAGAACTATTTTGGTGTTTTTAGTTTAAAAGTTATGATTGCTACAAAAGCTTAAAATAATTTCTAATTTTTAACCATTCAATTTCGGAAAACAGCTGAGTGCAGGGCTTAACTTTTGGCGAAAGCGATTTAAAATGCAGGGCATTGTTATTATTAGTATTCTCATTACTGTTTTTCATCCATTTATGACAATGAACATTGTCAGGATTTTTCTTGTTTTACGTCGTTGAAGCATCCTAATGGGGAAACCCTTTAGATTTACTCAATCAGTGCTCGGATTCTTCCTTTTATAATTTTTTCTATATTTTTAACAAGTAAATATATTTTCATATTTATTATCGCTTAGCATATGTGTATGACCTTTTCTTATGTTTTCTTTTTAACTTAAGTTTTTCTTGTGAAATTACATTTTTTGTTAAGCTATCAAAAAAAAAACTTCAGTTACGTGTCAGGTTCTATAATTCTTTTAACTAATTTTTCAGGAAAATCATAATTATAAAAAATAAAAATGTTCATTAATTAACAGTGAAATTCTCAATTGCATTGCAAGCGTAATGTTATTAAGAATATTTGTGGCATAGAACATGAAATTGCTATTTTAGTTTTTAACTAAAAGCTGCTTTTGTTTTAGTTCACAATGACACTTGTTATGTTACAATAACAACTAATGAACTTAAACCTAAGAACTAATCGCATTAATAAATTCAGCAAAACTAACAATAATCATAAACATAAAAATGAAAGGATAATATTTTCTAGTTTACAGTCGGTTAAAATGTGTTTTACGTTAAGGAATACTTTAAGAAATATCAGTGATAAGCATTTTAGTTAAGTACTTTAAATGAAGCACTTTACATTGCAATAAAGGAAAGTAATAGTATTCTGTGTTTCTTTATTTAATAAAGGCCAAGAAAAATATATTTTTACTAATGATAATCCGTCCCTTTTTAATGAGTTTTTAAAAATTCTGAGGGCAATGCATACAGTTGGCACAACGAATAAAAATAATTCTAATCAATAAATAATATTACAAAAAATTGCATTAAAGCTCTCTGGCAAATTTAGTCTTCAACAACTCTTCCTGAAAGCGTTAAGAATAATAAAAAATGTTACTAGATATCACAAACTAATGTCACATATTATATACAGTATCGTAGATGAGCTTTTAAGGCCGCTGGTGTACGAAGACTACTCATAAAATTCATTAGTGTATTCCATTATAATCAATAACGCTCATTACCATTCTAGAAACCAGAAAAAAACTTAGCGGAGCTTTTGTTAAAGTGAAAGGAGTTTGAATTCTTTTACAATTAAATTTGAATAGAATTTTTCAGAATGTGTTTTTCAGAAACAACAATTATTTAATTGTCACCCCTTGTTGTATAACTTTTACAGGCAAATTCATTTTTTATATTTTCTTGAAAATATTTTTTGAAATACTGAATTGTGTCTTTCTTTGAAAAATTTGGATAAAAACGAAAATAGTTTCCCAGAAAGCGGGTTTTTAAAAAGTTGCTCCCCTACAGTAAGCTAGAAACCAAATATTAAAAAAAACAGCTGGACAAAAAGCTTTTACCTAAAGTTTTGTGTGTTACAGCTTTTAGATTTCGGGTACCTATGAAAAGTGAGAAAGTTTTTAAATTTTGTTGAAAATCCTAAAAAATTCCTACAGTCCTTTTCATATGAAAATTAAAAAATATTGCAATTTTAAATAATTTGCTGATACTTATTTTTATACTTATACAGCCTTTTAATACTTATAATTATAAATATTTATTTAATAATTATTTTTTTTATTATTTTTTATTCGACCTTATTTTTTCTTTAATAAAAAAGGATTTATCTTTTTTATAGGTCCTTGTAATTAAATTTATCACTTATAAACTCAATATTTCGCTTCAAGGAAAAGTGTTAAATTTAATTAAAAAGACCTATAAAAAAGATAAATACTTATTTTTTTAATAATTAATATACAAATTAAATAACTTTTAATTTACTTATTATATTTCGCACCATTATTAGGTGGCATATTAGAGAAAAGAAAAAAAATTGTGTAAGCAATTTTTAAACATCAATGAACATAACAATTAAACCAAATGAATATTTTTTATTAAACAAATTAAAAATAATGAAAATTGTTTTTCTTCAAAATAATCAAAAAATTTTTTTTAAAAAGTTTTTATTTATTGACTATTTAAAAAAAAAAGTTATAAATTTTTCCCTTACCTAAAAATGCCACCCAATGGTGTGGTGTAATATTGAAAAAGAAAGTAGAATGTATTAAATTTTTTTATATAAAAACCTTGTGCTTATAAAATTAATTATAAAATAAAAGAATTTAATTTATTCAATTTGATTACCGATTTTGAACTTGAGAATTCATATATAAAATACCACATCAACTTGCCCTTTAACCAAAGACTAAGTGCAAAAACACTAAAAATGAAACATTTCGGAATATATCTACAAATATGTATGCTTCAAATATTTTGATTGGATCGTGAAAAAATTTGCAAATAATATTTTTAATTATCAGTATTTAAATTTTTTCTGTTTTATTTCCAATGATAACCTTTGATAATTTATTTGTATGAGAAATTATTTTGTTGGTTATGGTGCCGGTAAGTCATTTAATGAATATCAATCACGTACATTATCACATCAAAATGTGTGCTTGGACTCCTATAGACCCGTGAAGTTATAATCATTTTTTAACAATTAAATTGTCTGTAAAATATCATCTAAAAAAGATTCAATTTCATATTGCCACTTACTAAGCATCCGCACTGTTAAAAATGTGTGTGTGTGTGTATTTTTTATCTTGTTAGTGCAAATACGTATTTCTATCCCATTATGTCTTTGCATACGTGTGATGAATGTTTTTGTTTAAAAGCTGAGTGTGACGTACACTCAGCTTTTGTATGAAACTGGTCTGAAGAAATTCTGAGCACGCTTAACAAATACTGCTACACCCGCAATTTAACATAATGATACATGTTAAAAACAAAAAAAAATAGTAAGACAGACTTTTAAAAGACTTCATTCTTAATTTTTGGTCTCGTTTTAAACTAAATAAAATTGTAAAGCAAAATAAAAAATTTTTAATATGTGCGTATATTTTCCGACGAGGTTTAATTTATTTTTATTTGGGTATGGTTCTAGTTTCGGCTATTTGCCACATAAAGTAGTATAAAGAGAACACTGAAGACGGCAAATAGCCGAAACCGGTTTGTTCACAAACCAAATTTGACGAGGGTCGAGGTAAAAATAAAAATTTTTGGTTGCATGGCAAAACCACAAATCTTTAAATATTTAATTAGTATTAATTTTATTAGAGTTAACATCTCTTGAGCTTTAATAACATTATTGAATAACAATTTTAATTGGCAAGATATTAAGTTTCGTAATGCTAACGTTAATATAAACTGCACGTTATTTTTAGGTTCATAAATACAAAACTAAAAAAAAAATGCTAAAAAAGAATTTCGCAAGATTAAAAAATTCTAAAACAAAATGCAATAATATTCTGCCCTGAATAGATTGAAAAATTCTTGAAATGCTATGAAATATATCTGCCTTTTATTTTAACAAAAGCAAACGATCGCAGTTATAAATATTTAATTAAATTTCGTACTAGAGATTTCATTAACTGTGAGTTTTTTACATTACGTTCGCACTCATCCACTTCTAAAGATATATTTTACTTGACACATATTTATTTTATTATTATTCATTCAAATGAAAAATATCAAGTAGACAAAAAAAATGTTTTTTGCTGTCGTTAAGGGTGTTTTGATAGCAAATCAAATCTTTATGTAGCTGACATCTGTCTTAAGGAAAAAAGTAAAAAAGAGAATCATTGAAATACGCTTAAATAATTTTACCATGTGCGTAATTTTAATATAAAAACATACAGACACACACACACAGACATTGGGGTGACAGGTTTCCAATTAAAACTACAAAACTCTATTCACAAATTCATTCATTGTTTTGTTTTTCGTCATATTATTTTATGATGCTTCCTGTGCGCTCATGAAATTCCTCAAGCCATTCATACTTATATTGCCTTGATGTTAATTGTTAAGACATTTATGTCGAATGCTATTCTATAGATGCATTAGAGTACAAAAACCAAGTAAATACGTAAACAATTTAACTTATAAAAGTTTATTACACGAGCAGTAGTTTTAATGTTATTCGTCTTCATTATTTGACGATATTATTTTGAGAACGTTTTTACTCTTCTTCTTTTTATGACATTTGAATTGTATGACAAAAATAGTTTAAGATTATGATGTTGATTTTTTTTTTATTCAAAGCACTGCTTTGGTGTATGCTTTGGAAAGTTGGAAAGGAATGAGGAGACTAAAGTGTTTGATATACGCCTTAATTATTTTAAATAGCAAAGTACTTTATGCAGGTGTTTTTTTACATACATTAAAAAAAATTATGGTTTATCAAAAGCATAAATGAATTATATTTGTGGCATTAAGACTTACGTCACACTAATTTTGTTATAATTTTAAAAGCTCTTGGACTCTTAGGCAAGATTCTATTTTGTTGACGCACATATTCTGTTATTAAAAAAGTGAAGTTGAGGTGTTGAATAGTTTACGGTTTATAAAACTTTGGCATATTAATTAAAACATCTTTAGTATGTGACGTAATGGCTTGCACTTGAAAGCTTATTAATAGAATCATAATGTAACTGCGTCAGCATTTTTCCACATTACGAATGTCAAGAAAATTCGGCACAAAAAAACTCCTTTGTAATTTCTCCTCTGAAATTTGATTCAAATTCTATTTACTGCTTTCAGTTTAAGATTGGATAAGAGAGAAAAATACATAAAAAAACAACAACAAACAACAATTTTGTTTTCATTATGGAACAATATTTTACACACAGCAAAAATTACAAATTCCTTTAAATTTAATATCGAAATATTTTTAAATTTTTAGCTATTAAACAAATAATAGATTTTTTAGGTTGAAGCTGAAGTCGTAAAAAGCTTTTAAAAGCTCAATTCAGTGATATAGATTTGACTTCATGAGCAATAATCGCAAATCCTAAGAATACTTAGAGTTTAATTTCTCAAAATTTTATTTTTCAATATAATAAATAATAAATTTGAGGTTAGGCAGAAAATGGAAGAAGGTGAATTTCGCGTTATATGCTTGGATTTTCCGACGGGGCTAAAATTACTTTTATTTGGGTACGGTTTTCCGTCGACCCTCGTCAAATTTGGTTTGTGAACAAACCGGTTTCGGCTGTTTGCCATCTTCAGTGTTCTTTTCGTACAGTACGAAAAGAACACTGAACACAGTACATTCGTACAGTACGAATAGAACACTGAAGATGGCAAACAGCCGAAACCGGTTTGTTCACAAACTATTGTACGTTCGTACAGTACGAAAAGAACACTGAAGATGGCAAACAGCCGAAACCGGTTTGTTCACAAACCAAATTTGACGAGGGTCTACGGACAACCATACCCAAATAAAAGGAATTTCGCGTTGTTTAATCTACGCTGTGTTATGGTGGATTCATGTTTCGACCACGGTTACGAAACGACGCAACTCGTCCATTCTGTGTGGGCGGAATTTTTAACCTATCCTCACATATTAAATTGTTGAAAACCAAATGTATTTTTTATTTTTAAAAATTCTTATGAAAATAATCTGAATCTACTAAAAATTATAATCATTTTTAGATTAAATTTTTATTAAAGTTTTAATAAGTTCATTATTCTGTTTGGCGACGGCAATACAATACGACGTTGTTTTTTATCATTTGTTGTAAATCCGCATTCTCGTTGGCAATATTGCCATTTATCGATGACTGGCAACACATATTTCGTATTCTGTAAGACAATTTGACGTTGATGTCGCCTTAAATTGCCTTAAACATAAATTTAAGAAGATTGAAAAACTAAAAATACAAAATAAAATATTCAAAAGTACAAATAAAATAGAAAATGGGAAGAATTAAAATTACCACCCCCAATTTGAAAAATTGGTGGAAGCATTGGGAAAAAAAATCCATCACTTGCCAGTGGATTTCGAAGAGGCATTGTTCCTACTAATTTTAAGGAACAATGGGAAAGTGTTGCGAATGGTCTAAAGGCCATTGGCCCACCAAATAGAATGAGTGATGGATGGCAAAACGGTCCGCCATTTAACGTTTTTTTTTCAACTAGTGCTTATTTCGTGAATGGTAACACTTAGCCCATGTTTTATTTGACAAATAATTACTTTTATCCTTCCGCTAAACGAATATGGTTATAAATACGCTTGAATAACGCTTCGCTACGTGGGCCTGCGATCGACTTAGACAAGATTTTACAAAACAAATCATCTTTTCAGATGAAGCTCATTGACCTTGGCGGGTATGTAAACAACCAAAATTGTCGCATTTGGGGCACAGAAAACCCGCACGCATACATTGAAAAGCCGACGCATCCAAAACGAGTCACTGTTTGGTGCAGATTTTAGTCCAGATATAATTGGGGCATTTTTCAGGAGTGGCCGTTACAGTCAATGGCAATCGTTATCGGACCGTGTTGAACGAATTTTTGTTCACAAAAATTTAAGAATTTCTCTAGATTTATATCTAGTTTCCTCAGAAATCGCTCTATACGAGTTGTTATAGATGGGATTTCATCAGACGAGTTCATGATTAATTCAGGGGTACCGCAAGGCTCCGTTCTTTCTCCTACTCTATTTCTTATTTTTCTAAACGACCTTCTTTGTCGAACTTTCAACCCTATATATTCTTTTGCCGATGACAGCGCCATTTGTCACTCATATTCATTTCGTAAGAGACCAGGCCATTTGGAGGTTAATTCCAAAAGGCAGAACATGAATGATACCCTTAATCGCGATCTCGCGACAATCTTGGAATGGGGTCGTTTGAATAGAGTAGATTTTAATGCTCGTAAGACGCAATGTTGCATGCTAACGCATAGATCTGAGTTCGGTAGTGGTGCTGCATCTGTTACTATGGGTGATATAGATATTACGGAGTCGGAAGCTCTTGATGTTCTTGGCATGAAAATTCAGTGCGATGTTCGATGGACTAAGCACATTTTCCAGGTTTCTAAAGAAGCTTTCAAGTGCCTTGGTTTTCTAAAACGGTGTAAAAGATACTTCACTCCATCCGATTTCCGTACTATCTATACCACCTATATCCGTCCGAAAATGGAATACAACTCTCATGTATGGGCCGGCGCTCCAAAGTCTATTTTGGAGTTACTCGACCGCGTACAGGAGAGGGCCAAGAGGCTCATTGGGGACGGTAGGGTATCCAACTCTATTGATTCTCTAGAGCATCGACGCAATGTGGGGTGTATTTCACTGTTCTATCGTTATTACAATGGAAAGTGCTCTAATGAAATTAGGGAACTTGTTCCCGATACTCACACGTTTTCGCGTTTAACACGATTTTCGTTGAGAGCACATCCATTTGTGGTTGATTGGCCAGTGAATCGCACTACGCATTACAGGGAAAATTCGTTTTTTAGCAGAACAGTCCGTATGTGGAATAAAATCCCTCCGGAAATCTTTCCTGTCACTTTCAATCTGGGAAAATTCAAACTGAATGTTCACAGACACTACTCCCTCTTTCCTCCTTCCCGTAACCTAATTTCCTAGTTCTGGCACAATGCTTTGCATATGTAGGGGTCATCCCCTGAGTGCTGGTCCGAAAAAAAAAAAAAAAAAACAAAAAGAAGCAACATTTGGTTGGCAACATTTTTGTTTCAACAGGACGGCGCTACGATACAGTTGAAGCTGTGTAGTTTTGTTTATAGCATTAAAAAAAAGTTATTTGCGGGCCCTATACATGTTTGACAAAATTCTTCTTACAGATTTGGCGCGACTTAAAACTTAAACTAAAAAAAAAATGGTAAAAAACAATGTGCTGAACATTTTTAATTTATTTTAGGTTCAATGTAATAAACATTTTTTCCAACACACAGTTTATATTTTTTTCACCAATTTGTGTTACATTTTATTAAAATGAACGATAAACTGGCAACGTCGTCATAAGACGGTTAGGGAATACCAAATTAGTATTGATGTTGTGTTAAAGTGATGTTGCCTCAACATCGACGACGATGTTGCCGTCGCCAAACAGCATAAGGGTGATTTATTTAATTAAACAACACTTTCTTGTTTTTCATTAAATACATAAGTAATTATTAAATTTGAAATATTTTTTTTTTTGCATTAATAATAATAAAAAATTAAAAATATTCCTTACAAGTATCCTTTACAACAATAGCTTTAGGAATCTTTAACGTATTTAAAAAAATATATATTTTAATATCAACTAACTTTTTTGAAGAAGAAGGTTTTATTGAATTTTAAATACAACTTCCATTTCATTTTTATGTCTTTACGAGTTCTTTGTATTTTATTTATTTAATAAAGATTTCTTATATATATTTTTTTTATTTGTTTCCTTATTTTTTCATCATATATTAAATTCTTAGGGTAATTTACATTTCAATCAACCGCTTCTTTACAAATGCAAAAGTGCTTCCTTAAACTTCTTGCTGTGAATTTTGATATTTTAACAACGAGCATAAATCTCTTATTTAAATGGATGTATTTGTACTTGAAACACACACCTACACCTACATACACATGTAAAGACAGCAAAACGTTTTTAATTCGTTTGGCTGCTTGGCGTATGCATTGAACTTACAAAAGTAACTTGAAACGAACGTGTTTAGAATGAATGTTGGTTGAGTATTCTATTTTAATTTTTTTTTTTTGTGGTATGAATCTTTGGTTCTTAATTTAAGAGTTATAGTCTATTTAGCTACTTTAAAATAGCAATAAGTTGAAATGGATGAAAAAAGTTTCAATTTATTTTATTATTTTATATTTTCCTTTTTTCATCATTTATTCATATTTACTCTTTACATAGGAAAATTAACTTCTTAAAATATATTTATGTTTTCATATTGACGCAAATTATGATTGTGTGTATACGTCATCATATCATGTCTGTATGTTAAATGGTATTAAAGTAAAACAAAAAATAAAACAAGAAGAAAGAAATCTCGTAGGTTTTTTGTTACGAATATATTTTAAGAACAGCATACGTATTTGTTCATTAGAATACCCTGAAGAGTTTTATGTATTTCAAAATTATATTGTTTTTGGGTGTTTTTAACACAAAATAAGTTTTAAATATGAAATAGAAGATACGAAGAATATGTACATATGTAAAACAAATGTTTGCCCTTTAAAACCCCTAAAGTATACTTGATTTATTTTGAAGCTATTTTTATTTTCTACAACCCAAAAATGTATGCTAGATTTATTTTGCAGTGTTTGAAGTTTTACACACAGGCGTTTTTAAATAATAATAAATTTATTATTGTTTCACAAAAAATATCACGCGCTTAGAAACTAATTGAGTATCTTCAGAAATTTACATCACTTCTAAGTACCCCCCGGGGGCACATTGATATGTTTTGACGGAATCTCACCGTCATTACATACGTCAAAGGGAGCCCAGTCCCCTTCAAGACTAGAAGGAGCCAACTGGATAATCCCCTATATTTCCACGGAAATCAGTATATCCCCAGAGTTCAGCTATTTGTTTTTTTAACCTTTTAGCCGTTCTCTGACTGATTATTGAGGTCGGCCCTTCGGAAGTATTGTGGTGGTTGTGTGTTTCCAGGCCCTCGTTTGAGTTTGTGGGTCGGATCATTCACAATGAACACAATGAATGGTCCAGATCCAGTAAGTATGATTGCCGTTGTGTTCTTAAATTATATTAAGCTTCATGCGTTCTGGACCAGGAGTTGGATAGTCTCCAACTCTCTTCAGCAAGGAGTGAAGGCTGCGGTCGCTTCAGGCTTTTGAAATTGCAACTAAGAGTGGCCGGATAATATACGTATCTGAAGACCTTCTAGGGCAAGAATGATCCACCATCTGGTTATGGCTTACACTGCTAGGTACAGACGTAAATCTTATCACGCATCACTTCTAAGTACGAAAATTAGAAATGTAAAAAATTTATGCTCATAAAAACAAATTTTTATTAATTATAGAAGTCCTCACATTCTTAAAAAGTCCTCACAAGTAAAAAAGTTCTGCGGTTCTTACATTTTTATATATTTTTTGCAGCATATTTAAATCGATCTTGGAGTCACAGTGGGCATGACAGCACTAGTTTTTAATTTTTGCATAGTTTTTATTTTATTTTTGTATGTATTTGTGACTAGTCACAACAGCCGCAATTTTATATTATTTACAATAATTTATGGTGGTAGTAAACAAATTATAGTTGTTCTCAATAAAGTAATAGTCACCATAAACAAATTTTAAAATTTATTTTTATCTAAAATTTCTATTTAGTTCTCAGGTGTTGCTAAGTCAAGTAATTTTAAAAACAATATAACACTTAAATCTTACCAAACTCACATGTTTTAACTGCTATTATAAGTTAAATTAAACAAACTGTGTTTATACTTTCTGCAAAAACAAAAAAATATTCAATTGTTTGGCCAACAAAAAGTCATTCTATTTTATTTATTTTATTATATCTTTTTAGCAAGAGAAAAAGAGGTCATTTACAAATGCATTTTTAAAGACACTTGACCAACACTTATTATAGTTTAAAAAAACTGTTACCGACACAATTATGAAATTAAATTTTTTATGAAAATTTTATGATAATTTTTATAGTTTTTTAAACGATATTTTATATCTTTAATAAATATTTTTTTTCTTTTTTAAGATCTTTTTTAATATATTTTTTCTTTTCAATATTTCGCTTTCCTTTGGAAAGCTTCTTCAGGAAAAAAATTTTTTTTTTTGTTTTCAAAAATATAAAAAATTTTTTCCTGAAGAAGGTTTCCAAAGGAAAGCGAAATATTGAAAAGAAAAAATATATAAAAAAAGATCTTAAAAAACTGGCTGGTTTGTAGTCAAAGGCGAGCGCTTTCGATGCGAATGCATCATGCTCAAGCCGTGTTGTAATTTGTACTGGTGAGTCAGTGTTGGCGTTCAGGCAGTTCGGTTGTTAGGTTCGTATCTATTCAGTTAAGCAGAATGCCAGCCACTTGGCATTTGCATGCGAAGTGAATTTATCGATACCTCCGTCTTTTCTTATTATATAAGTACGTGTGTCCGTCTGAGGGTGTTCTTCGTTTCCCCGTTTGCATGAGTAGTTTTAATTAGGTGAAAATTGTGTCAGAGGTGGTGTTTACCTGTTCGTTTATAATGCCATTGTTGAAAGTTTTTGTTTTGTAGATTTTCACGTTTTCAAGAATATCTAGCCTTCGTCCTTTTTTGCTAGGATGTAGTAATGTCATACATTCATCTATTTGCCTTGATGTGTGTCCGTGAGTGTCAAGGTGTAATGCAAAGTTGGAATCTGCTCTTTTCCATTTGTATGAGCGTATATGTTCTGTAAACCTTGTTTTTAGTGTTCGTCCAGTTTGCCCTATACAAGTTTGTTTGCAGGTACAGTTAACTCTGTATACCCCGCTGGAACTAAATTTGTCAGTTGTTTCTAGCGTTGTTCTGAGATTATGTCCCAGGATGTTTCCACTTCGCAATGCTGTGAGTATTCCTTCTTTGTGAAAAAGGTTAGTTAGTCTGTATATTTCTGGTCCCGTGTAAGTAAAGGTGTGCCGTCGTGTTGTATCGGCTGTCTCTTTGTATTCTTTATTTCTGTTCTTAGTGTTGTATTGTCTAAGAAGTTTATCGATGGTAGTGGTTTTGCAGCCGTTATTTATAGCTATGGCGTAGACTGTGTCGAGTTCTTTGTTGTACTTATCTGGAGTAAGTGGAATTATCCTAATTCTGTCTATCATATGTCTAAACGCTGCTAATTTATGTTGGGTAGGGTGATTTGAGGTGATGTGGAAGGTAGTGTCCGTCGTAGTTGGTTTTCTATAGATGTCAAATGTTAAATAATCAGTTCCTCGTGTTATAGTGATGTCAAGATAATGCAAACTTCTGTCTTGTTCTTTTTCTATTGTGTATGTAATCTTGTTTGTGTTTAAGTTTTCTAGAATTAGAATTTAGGTGCCCCTGTAGGCTAGTAGGTAGTGTACTAGCTTGCAAATATGGGGGTTGTGGGTTCGATTCCCAACGAAGGCCTTGGTTTTTTTCACTACAAAAATTAAAATTGACTGTCGGTGGGGCTGCTCAGCGATGAAGGCATAGTCACCGGTCGCTGTCTTATATACGGTCGTTAATTTCCGACTATCCTTCTACTTTCACCACCTGTTTCATCTATTCTCTATCCCTTTCCTAAGGAATGTAGCACGGTACGTGACTAAAAAGGCATTGTCGCCTGAAGTGCTACTTCTTTTTCCAAAAAAAAATTTGTTCGCCGTTGTCTTGTTCGAGGCTGCATATAATGTCATCTTCGTATCTATAGTAATGAGTTATTTTGTGTTTTTCCATTAGTGTTTTTACGTGTAGTGATACGAGATGTTTCCATGAAGATTGGTTGGGTTTCCCATACCGAGTCCGTCAGGTAATTTGCAAAAGTGGTTATTGAATCTAAAGTAGTTCTGTTTTATTATCGTTTTTGCAATATCTATAATATCAGTGATGTATTGGCCTTCGTATAAATTCAAGTCTAGTGGGTTAAAGTGATGTTGCCTCAAAATCGACGACGATGTTGCCGTCGCCAAACAGAATAAGGGTGATTGTTATTTGATGTTTTTATTTAACTAAAATTTGATACCTTTGCTAAACATTAGTTCGTTTTGTTATGCATTACCCTAATGAAATTACTTCTCTATCCATAAGTTTGTAGAATGTAATCAATTTATTGGGAAACATTATGTCAATAAACATTATTCAAATAAAAATTTATTTTAATTAAAACTGTCGAATACAGGTTAAAACCCATCAACATTAAACAGATTTTTGTTCATCTCTTTATAATCTACATTTTATTTGTATATTAAAATTAAATTAAGTTAACAAAAAAAACACGTTTTTGGGTTTCCGACTTTATATTATTATTTTTGTTGTTGTAACATAAAACGTATATACACTTGCAGTTATGTTATAAATTTTATATTTTTAGCAGTCCTAAAACTAGGCAACAAACACATTTAACTAGGATAGCACTTGAGCTGTTTTTTGTTTTTGTATCTAATAGTCAGTAGTAGAAAAAAAGGCTCAAGGATAATAATACAGCAAACCTGTGCTGTTGCTGGTGTTGGTCTGCTACTTGTTTGCTAAAAAGTGAACTTGTTATTGGTTGCTATTTTTTGTATTAAAAAACATGCAACAGTGACGTTTACTGTTTGTATACGTACGTTGATATTTTCTGAAAAAAAAACCATGAATTGCATTTATATCATTTTATTTCTCAAGGGTTGTGTTTATTTCAAATCCTTGTGCTAGTAACCATTTCCGTTTCTACTTGTTGTTGTTCTAAAATATAAGCTCGCGTCTAAGACAAATTGGGCATTGCTTAACGTACTCTACAGCTTAAAAATTTAAGAAGAGTAAAGTTACTATGAGTTAAGTTTAATCCTGCAAACTAAAAATCTATTTAAAATAAAAGAATTACTGATGCATGTTTACAGGCAGTAATTTAATAATATTTTTTTTTTTTTGTTTAAATAAAATTTTTTATTTTATTATAAAAATGAAAAGAGAGAAGGGTCACAAAACATATTAAATTTATTTTGTTACTCCTGCTTATTTTAAATAAATCGGAAAATTTTAATTTATACCTAAAAATATGTTTATAATTTGTATGTCTGTAATTATGCTTCTAAACAATTTTTTATACTTAGTTTATATAATATTAGAATAATACCTATTTTCGTAAAATGTATATTAAATATGTATATATTTACATGTTACATTGCCCTATTCTTAATACGTGTCTTACACACTATATTTTTTAAACTCCAATAATTTAACATGTGGTTTGCCCCCAAGAAAAAAAAAACTAAAACAACATTTTGTTAAGCATTTAATGGCTCTCAGTTTATAAAAAAAATGCGGTAATATTTTGAAAAAGTATGAAAAGTATTTTTAGTCTTAATAAATGCTTTAAATATTTGAGTTTATTTTACCACTTTTAATTTTGTGCTTAGAGTTTTCTTGGTCATGTGTTTGTTTTTACAGAATTGTCAGGTTTTAAACAACCATGTGTTAAAAGTTTTATCAACCTCGACTATGCAGTTCTAATGATTAAGTTTTCCGCCTTTAAGTAGGCCACAAAATGTTACTCGGTTTAACAAGTTTTTATCGTGAAAGTTTTTAAGTGAAAGTTTTTGGTGTTTTGTTTATAATGGCGTCTTTACTTTGAAAAAGTGTCTTCTTTTTTTTGGCTTTGTTTAATGGCTGGTAAGTCCCTAAACGATATATTTATGTTCAAAAATCTCTTCTAGCAAATATATGCTTGTGTGGATAGCATACATATGCTATAAAGTCATTGTCAGAATACTTAACAATTGTTAACATTTTAATAGCTTTTTTGTTGTTGCCCCATAATGGTTGTATATAAATATAAAACGCCCAGGAAAAGCAAGAACAAACTTTTTAAATTGTTAACATATACATGCATACATACATACATACATCATCCATATATTATATAAAAGATATTTAAAATAGACACCTTAATACTCACCAACATCAAAACCATTTTTGTGTGGATGTATCACAAAAAAGATAATGTTTATTTATTTTATCATAAGATTCCCTTTTTGCAATTTATGAACGATAAACTTGATTGTGGGCCTCTCACATTTTATGTGCAGTTGAGAACAATTTAAATATTTCTGGTAAAACTGTAGAAATCTTACATTGAAACCCACAAAATTAATTATGCGAGTAAACAAACCAACGCACAATTTTTATTTCTTATTCGAAGGGTCGTTTTAATAAGAACAAAAAGCACACAGGCATTTTTTTAAAAAGAATGAATTTCTTTAAAAATAATTAATGACCCAAAAATATGTTGAAATTATGAAACCTTTATATCCTATTGACATTTTTTCTAAGATAACTTATAATAAAACTAGTTTTCTCTTATTTCACTCTTAACAAAATTATTGCAAGGTACAGCTGAGTTAAAATAAACTTTTTGGTATCAGTACCTTTGAAAAAGTAATTAATTGCAAATTGAATATTCAACAAAAAGTATTGAGATGTCATATTTTATAACTAATCCTTACCTTAACGATGAAATATCATAAGTACTGCCGAAGAACATCAGTCTTGTGTCTTGAACAGATAAGTAAAAGTTAGGTTATTTTGTTTTATATATCCAACGGAATGAACATTAAAAATCCCCAAATTCACCTCGTAATACGATAACAAAATTGCCATAACTTTGCAAAAATAACATAAAATAAATATAGATAAAAAAATTACCAATCCGACAGTCAGTTTCAAAGTCCTATGCTTCATCAAAATCTAACTTTCTAATATCAAAGCAGAGTATAGCACCTTTCTGCTTGATCGCATGTTATCCAAGTACATGAGATTTACTCCATTTGAAAACCATCACGGCTGCCTATGACATGGTCTAATCTAGAGGTCCAATTTTCAATGTCTTTTTCCATCACTTATGGCCCTAGAATGTGGTCAATTGTTTTATGCTTATCGGCTTAGAGGAGCAAGTTTATAACTTCACTAGCGTCTTGCCAATAGATCTCTTCAATAACCCTCTAGGGGGCACACAGTCTTGGTGATCACCTTCAAACCTTGATATTGTAGCTTACAGGAGCCTGATAATGGATGAAAAGCCTCTTCAAATTCACATCAATGACTTACCAACTGGTACACGAAAACCAATAGCAAGCAGGGCTACGTCTTTCTTCTGGGTATTTATTCTCACCCTTCCGGAATCAGGGTGACTGTGGTTTTAACACAAGACGCGAGACGCGGCTATGTGCTATTTTATTCTTAACAGAATTGCGTTATAGCAGGGCAACAGCTGTTTAGATAAACTCCGGCTCCCAAGCAAGGAGTGGAACCAGCTTGCTGTGCTTCTGAAATTGCTACTCGGTGTGTGTTATGCGCCTTATATTTATCCAATAATATTCTAGTATCTATCACTTTCTTGCTTTAACAAGTTTCAATTTGCCTTGTTAATCCTATCATTCGTTGAAAGGATATTTTCGATGTTCTTATAATTTTTTTAGGATAATTTTTTGTTCGAAATACTTTCAGTAACAAGTAGTTACTATCATTATACAGCTATTTCTACTGCGCCTTCTACCTGAACGTACAAATTGTTTATTTAGTTTTACATCAGACACCAGATACACTTATGTATCGATACATTCAATTGAAAAATACAACCTACTGCAAGGCGTTTTAGTAAATATTTAAAGTTTATAAACCTTTTTTTTTAATATTTACATTGATGTACATAATCCTTAAAGTAATGTAAAAGGAAAACAAACAAAAGAATAATTAAAAATTTTTCAGCTTAACAGAACATATTTGAATTCAATATTTATTTTTGTATTAAAAATCCTGAGGGTACTTACAGGCCAATGCTTTATGCTTTAATTTTATTAATTTAATTAATTCTATTTTAATTTTAAAATATATTTTGTATGCTAAATATTTGTAAAATATAAAACTGTTTCATTTGAGTTCACAAGTTTTATTTATTTTTTCCAATTGATGCTTCATATTTTAAGTCAATTATGTGTACGTTGTCCTTATTTAAGCTGAAGCAATTTATAATACCATGGGACATTTTTATTTTCATTTGTATTTTTTAATAGCATATTTCAAGGGCAAACATTTAAATGTTTTTATTTTAAACTGTAATGAAAACCTAAGGCTATTTGTCTACACTTTTATATTAATTTCACTTTAATTATAAATATTTGCATTGTGAAATATTTGCATTTCATAATATTAAATTAAGCCTACTTTTTGAATGTGTTAAATGTATTATTTTATTTAATGAAAGACGCTTTATTAATGAAATATAAAATTAAAATTTGAAAATTAAGCATAGTCATAAAGTTTAGCAATATTTACTGGTTCAAATATTAAAGAAATATTATTAAGGTGAGAAACTTCTTTAGCATAATTATCAGGTATAAAAAAACGTTGCATACCTAAGGGATACAAGCTTTATAATTTTAATTTTTATCTTAAAACTGAAGAACAAAAATGTTAAGCTAATTTTTAATAAGCATTCTACGCTGCTAAAGAAAATGTTAGCATATTTTCAGGCAAAGTATTATCAACTAATGCAACTTATAAAATGAGTTTTAGTTAAACAAAAACCTTGTAGTAATTTTCGTTTCGCATTTTGTTGAAACTTCAGTTTAGTTTATAATTAATTTTGGTAAATTTGATTATGTGATCCAATGTGAATTAACGTTGCAAAGTTTTATAATTTTCCACCTGACAAGCAAAAATTAGAAAAACAATTTTATCATTAAAGCATTCAGATAATTGAAAAAAGGTAAGACCATTCGAAAAGTAAAATTTAAAAAAAATTATTTGAAACTTAAAAATCGATAGTGTATTTCACTTCGACGTTTAACTTAATTTATTTTGTCAGAGGCCTGCTCTGCGTGTAAAATTTTTTTTGTAATGTTTCTGAATGATTTGGCTACTCTCAGTCAATTGTTTTATTTAAAAACTGCATATTAAGCATATTAATTGACAACGCTTAAGGACATTGATAAAAAAATTCTATTCAAAATTTTCTAAATAACTTATTTTTAACTGACTTCAAAATAGAATTCTTTTTTTCTATTTGTGGCTTTCGAAATTTATTATTTCTGAACCGATTGTGATTTTTATTTATTCAAATGTGGTGCTTAAAAACTAGCCCCACAAAAAAAACACACATTTATTACTTTTAAAATTATAGGGTGTCGCACACATTTTACATGATTTTTACTGCAGCTGTTACCTTAAAAATTTTTACAATATCGATAATAATACATATATAATTTTTACATAATCACAAAAACAGAAAGTAAAAAGTTTTCAATTAAAGGGTGCCCCATAGGTGACTCAATATTATATATATATATATATATATATTTTTTTTTTTTTTTTAAGGAAAGTAGCACTTCAGGCAACCATGCCTATTTGGTCAAGTAACGTGCTACATTCTTTAGGTAAGGGCCAGTGACCATGCCTTCATCACTAAGCAGCCCCATCGGCAGTTAATTTTTATTTGTAGTGAAAAAAACCAAGGTCTTTGTTGGGAATCGAACCCATAACCCCCACGCTGATAAGCTACTACCTACTAGCCTACAGGGGCACCTCAATTTTATATATATGGTTTCTTGAAACGCTAGAGTCAGACATCCTCTATAGCAGCAGTTATAAATATTAAAAATTACATATTAAAGGGAGTCCCATAACTGATGTAATTCGATGCAATTTGAGATTAGAAAGTTGACTCCCTGCCAGCATTCAGGGGACTGGGCTCCCGTTTTCCCTACGTTGACACATGTAATAATGGTGGATTTAAATCAAACCACATAAATATGCCCCGGGCAGGCTTGTATGTTATTCACGTAAAGCTGGTCTTTCAAGTGGCTGCAAACAAAATAATCCAGCGGTGTTAAATAATAAGACCAGGGTGACCAATTGACATCGCCAAATCGAGAAATTAGGCGACCGGGTAATTTCTCATGCAGAAACTAAATTGTTTCAGGGGCCTATGGCGCCGTGTTTCTGAAGCCAAAATGGGTTGATCGGCTTCAATTCTTGACCAAGTTGAAATTTTCAAGCGTGAAGATGAAGATTTTTATTCAAAACTTTGCGCAAAGTTCCATAAGTGATAACTTATTATTGCAAACGTCGAGTAGTTCGCGTTCCAGGTTCACTCCCAACACTTAGCTATACAGCGGCTAGTTTTGCATCACTGCGTGTTATTTTGGCCTGTTTTTAACAGCAATACTGTGAGCCTCGAATTTAGCGATTAAATTGCACACAGCGGTCTCAGAGCCTAATTTCGAGGAAAATCTCTTCGAATGTTACGAAGTGATATAGTGAAATTTTCAGCATTTTGATAGTGAATTTTCGCAATTAAAATCCCTTGCTCAAGATTGCGAAGATCCATACATAAAATTTCCAACTTTTAGTAAATAAATTTCAAAGGATGTCTTCTCGATTCTAGGCATTTAATCATTTGAAAGACAATTTACTTCCGAACCTCAAAATTGACCACCCATTATATGGGCCTGTGTTTTGAAATATTATAGTGAAACTTTATGTAATGAATGTATTTAGTCTATATCCGCTGTAGCAGCAATTATAAATATTTAAAATTATAAATTAAAGGGAGTTCCCATAGCTGATGCATTTTAATGTATATGAACTTATCTGTTATAATTTTTATTTCATATCAGATATAACTGTATACATCTGTCTATTTTGAAGTTGGTTACTTTTTTTTTTAAATAATCAATTATACCGGCTAACAATTTTCTGAGTTGTAGTTAATGCCATGTTGCACTTTTTTCACTGTTTCTATTTCAGTTTCACCACCATTTTATATTTAAAATGGCATTTTCCACTTACTTTTCATTTTGACTTTAGCAATGACGCATGAAAACTGTCGTTGCTTTAAATCAAAGCTATTCTCCTTGATATTTTAATTTTTACTTTATCTCTTTGTTCTTTCGTGACACGCAAAGAAAATGAGAGTCACATGCGTCAATATTTGTTTTTGTTTTGAAATTGAACTTTTAAACTTTCAACTTGCGTCCAGTTTCTTAATTTTTTTTATTACGCAATTATATTTTCGTAGCTTAAAAAAAAAAAAAAGAAAGGATTCTCCGTTAATTGTGTGAGCTGTAGTGAAGCACAGCGGGTAGTAAACTTTAACATATTTTACGGGTTTTGTCTCTAGAGTAATTTTAAGCTAAACTAAATTTAAAAATACTTAAAATATAAAAAATTAAAATTGTGTTCACTGCAATCCATTTGCATGAAAACTAGAAAAGACAAAAATATTTGGTTTTCCACCAAAAAATTTTATATCCATATCAGTGTCAAATTTTTAACAAAATAATCGAGTCTTAAAAGGACAAATATTTTTAAGAGTTTTGTTGTGTTTAGGTTGTGTTTGGAAAGCTGCCAACAAAGTTGACAGAATATTAAGATTTTACGAGTACATTTTTTTTCAACAATTCACGGATTTTTTTTAAGAAATGTATTTTTTTTGCTACATTTTAGGGTCTGTCTTCGTTTTATTAAATTGACATAGTGAATAATTTCTATGTTTAATTTTATATTGGTGTTGTGGTGGCTTTAATTTTTATATTTTAATGTAAACATTTTATCACCCTAAAGGTATGCAATACAATACAAAGAAAATAGAGAACTATTAATATGCAACATATATTTTTTCTTGTTACTTATTTAAAAACTATATAGACTTTTTGTAAATACAATTGAATATTTAATTTATAATTCGTAAGATAATTTTTTTAGTTATTAATGTTAACCACTAGGTCATTATATAATAAAAAATTTTTAAAAAACTTTATTTTTTATTATTATTTTTTCGATATTTCGCCACACCGTTGGTTGTTTTTCCTGATGAAAAAATAATAAAAAATAAAGTTTTTTAAAAATTGTTTATTATATAACGACCTAGTGCTTAAAATTAATTACTAAAAAATATTAAAAAAGGTCAAAAAATTATAACTATTATATATTCGTAAGATAATAAAATATCTTTTCGTGAAAGCCTAAAAATGCATGCAAAAGGTCTTTTCTGTTTAATTTGACCCTTAAAAAATTTTAAAAAAATCCTTGTATAAAGTACTCTCTGTAAAGTTCTTACTTATAAGTGATATGGAGTAAAATACATTTAAAAAAATTGCATAAAAAATAGCTTTGTTGGAAAAAAAATATTTAAACTAAAATATTTGCCGGCTTTCACTCTATATATACAGTGAAACCTCTCCAAACGGACACCCCCATAACCAGATACCTGCCATAGCCGGACAAACTTTGTAGAACCGAGATTTTCTTGAGTTTTTTGCATATAAATTGTATTTCTATAGCCGGACACTTTAATAACCGGACGCGGACACAAAATTTTTAAAAATTATGCTCAAACAACCTCTCATAAGCGGATAGCAGCGTTGAAACCAATGCGAATTAATTTTAAACTTAACTCACCCTGATTGAAACTTACCAACAAGAGTAATTTTAAGTTTTAAGATTCAAAACACAGACCGCAGAAATCAATACAAATAAAGAAGCTATTCGTTCCAAATTGGAGTCTGGAATGTTCATCAAACGAGAATATTTGTTAGAGAGGGTAGCGCTGAAATAGGTAAAATGTGTTTAGATTATTTCGCTAACGCTAGATGTCAAAATATTCCAATTTCTGGTCCTATCGTAAAAGCTAAGGCAAGTGAAATAGCAATGCCACTGGGCGTATCTGATTTTTTTTCATCAAATGGATGGTTACAAAGATGGCGCAAAAGGCATAACGTTGCTTTTGAAATGTAGAAGCTATAGATATAAATTAGGTAGATGTGCAGCAGTTCAAGGCCAAGATACCATCCATGTTGCGTGGGTACAAGCCGGAGGATATTTACAACGCAGATAAAAGTGGGCTTTTCTTTCGAGCTTTACCTGATTGAGCTCTTGCTCTGAGATCCGAAAAGTGCGTTGGTGGAAAATTTTTTAAGGAAAGACTCACAGTTTTATTTTGCCAAAACTTTGCTGGAGAGAAAGAGCTGCTGTTAGCCATAGCTAAGGGAATAGGATAAGGGAATTAAATTTATCAAATATAAACATCATGGTTTTGCCTCCAAATACAACGGCAGTTTGCCAACCCCTTAATCAAAGTATAATCCAAAATTTTGAGATTCACTACAAATTCTTAATATTAAAGCACTTACTACCAAAGTTCGATACAGCAAGTTCAGCATCAGATCTTGCTAAATCTATTGATGTTCTTGAAGCTTTATACTACATTAAATCCTCTTGGAATAAAGTTGAAGTAGTAACAATACAAAACTGCTTTCGGAAAGCTAGATTCTTAGCATCTTGTCACAATATTCTGCATTTTGATGCCTAAAATGATATCTCACTCGCAACGTATGCAAATTTAATAGAATTGTTCGGTTTGACGAATTTTCAAAAGTAGATGAAAGCGTCTACACTGAAGATGACTGTATTAAAATTTTAAATTCAAGCGCTTTTGTGGAGATAAGTCAGTCGGAAGACTCTGAAGACGAGATACATATAGACATGCCTGATTCCATAAATGCCTATAATGAAGCATTTAAATAAATTTCCCATTTGAAGCATTTTGCTAGAGACGACTTTATCGCACTCCAACACATCAAAAGCATTGAAAGTCACTTTGAATCTCAACAGCTGAAAAGAACCGATCTAATCTGTCTAATCTGCGTAAATTTTTTCAACCACCATAGACTAACCTAGCATTGCTTTAATAAAATGAAGTATTATAAAATAAAATATTTGTACCTCTTATAAGCGGACACCTCTCACAACCAGACAGAAATAGAGCGACGGTGAATGTCCGGTTATGAGAGTTTTCACTATATATATATATATATATATATATATATATATATATATATGTGTGTGTGTGTGTGTGTGTGTGTGTATGTCCCCAGTTAAAAGTTTACAACAGGCAAAAATTGTTTTAATACTTAATTTTTTGTTTTTAATAAGTACTTTTTAATGTAAAAAGTACATTTTTGTTGTTCAAAAATGTACTTATTAAACGAAATTGTATTACAACGAATTTTTTTGGAAAAAAGGTCTTACATTTTTGCCACCAAAAATATAAAAAAATATGATTAAACTCTAAATTTAAAAAATGCAAAAAACTGATTAAAGGCTCTTTTTTATTTATTATTTTTTATAAAGTACCTTCTTAATATCGTTACCAAATGTCCCTTACAAGCGGAAATCTCAATTTTTAAATTAAAATTATTAAAATGTAGTCAGTCTAAGCAAAAGCGGACCTAAAATTATAAAAAAGTTATATTTAATATTTATAATTTTTTGGCAGACGAAATAAAGTGCATAAATAATTTTTGCTATTTTTTGCACGAAAGAATAAATCAACAATATTATAATCTGTATAACAGTAAACGAAAATTTCTAGGATTTTACATTAAATTTGATTAACTTCACTCCAGTAACTTTGTTGCCTTTTTTCAAGTCTCCCCTCCCTTTTACATATTATTGACTTTAACAGACTTCAAAAGATGAAAAAGCTTGTTGACATATTGCTTAAACAGCATTAAGACGAGTCGTTATCTTCTTTATTATTGTTGTTGGTGATTTTGATGATGCCTCTACTTAGTTCTTAATGGTTTTTACTTAATATTGTTGTAAAGACAAATTGAATTTTTTTTTCTTTTTTGTTACTGTTTGCGTTAAAGCAAAAAATACAATTTTGGCGAAAATGTTTTTCGGTGGCATCAACATCAGCCGGAATAAGGAGTAGCAAAAGAGATAGCAATACACAGCTTCTTGTCTTGTTTCTTCAGCTTCAAAAAATAGAAGCCAAGGCAAAGTTAACAATTTCTAACAAATTGAAAAATTTAAGTACAAATGTTGCTGGCTGCACGCTGAACCTAAAAACTGTGTTTTTTTTTACAGAAGCTGCTAAAATGCTTTAGTGTTTAAAATAAAAGTTTTGCTTAAACTGTGACGTAATTTGCTTAACATTTTGTTTTACACAAGTTTGTTATTTTTTTAGTCGGAATTTAATTAAAATCTTAATTATTTTTGTGTTTTGTCTTTTTGGGTTCTTTTGTCTATTAGTTGGTTGCTACGCTCTTAAGAACCATTAAGCTAGAAACTACTTTAAATGAAAGAAAAAAATAAAATGCCTTTTATCTTGAATGAATTAACTTTTATCGGGTGCTTTTTACAGAGGTAGAGAATTTTATATTAGCAACACTTAACTAATTGGCGACCATATTGACAGCTGTCAAGTTTGGCTTGGCTGAAGCCTGAACAACGCTTCCAATTAATATAAATTAGACCCAAACCAATACTGCCGTTGCGCCCGATTTTAAAATTCGAAGTTTTTTTTAACGCTGAAGCTCCTTTTTGCTTGTATGCATTATCAACAAACAAAACTGGCAAACAAAGAAATTTATTTTATAGCAGTTCTTAATGTTTCCAAAACAATTTAACAAAAAAAACATTTTTTTATTTACAAATATTTAGAAATGGCGAATTAAAAAAAATATATTTAAAACTAAAAGTTATTATTCGAATAAAAATTATTCGATTAATCGAATATGTGCTTAACCTCAACTTTGAAATTATAAAATTTCTAGCAACAAAATAATTAATCAATATTTAAAAAAGAGACAAAATTGTTAGTAAATATATTAAAATAAAAGGATAACGAGAAATTTATGGTACCATTTATATTAAGACATGGTTACATCCAGAAAAGCTGCCTGTTTGCGGTGCTTTGGACTGGCGGAATTACTAGTGTGTACTGGCCTCCCGCCTGGCCTCTCTGTGAGGATATGTGAAGCCGTTAGTCTACGCCGATTGAAGGACTATATCCGCCACTAATGTTGGAAAAATTCTTCGATTGGATAAGAATACATGCAAGCAGCTTTATAGCGGTTATAAACCGAAATTTATACTTAAGTTATAATGCTAAAAGATTATGTTTCGATTACTGTAATCTTTATGTCAGTTTCAAAATTATCCTTGATTTATTCCATTTCAAAGTTCTATGCCTCTATAAAAACACTCTTTACATTCACATATATTTGTTTAGAGTTAAAGAATTTTGTTATACCAGAATAAAATCGCTTTCAATTTAAAAAAAAGTAAATATAATTTAAGAACTTCTAATGCTACAAACAGTTCAATGAATTGGTTTAGAAAATGGCGCAATACAAAAAAAATTAAAATATTATTATTCTCTAACGAATAATTTTTTAGATTTTTTATGTTTAAAATCATCGTTTTTGTTGAATTATTTAAAAAAGACACCAATTAAAAAATTGACTGGGTAATGCTGGATTCCGTATAATATGTGAGCTACCTGTAAATATTTTACTAATTTTTTAATTTGTTGTTGCAAATTGTGATTCAAAAAATAAAATCAAATTAATCAAAGGCACAGCCTTTATAGAAGCAATAATTTGTTGAAAGGGTTGGTAAGCATCAGTATTTTACATTCTATTTTCTCTTTTTTTTCTATTAAGGTATTTTTTAAATATTTCCACAAAAGAAAAACATTTATACTTAAAGCATATATTTTTCTATTTTAATACACAATTCGAGCTTGCTTTTGCTTCATGTGTTTGCGGTTTTCGTTTATTACTTTTAGAAATTTCATTGTCTTCTTTCTTTTTTTGTGTGTGTGTGAGTAAAAGGATGCTTTCATTTGTTAGATAATATTATTAAACTTTCGTGTTTGTTATTGATTTTCTTAAGGAACATTTCAAGTTTTTCTGTGTGTTTTAATTTTTTTTTTTCATTTTTCAGAACATTTTCGAAGTTTCAACAAATTAAAAATATTTTTGTGATGACCACAATAGATATAATTCAATTAGCCCTTTAAAAGATACAAGATAAAAAAATATTACAGAAATCTTTCATATATTGGCCAATAGTGACACACAATGGGTGATTTGGTACAAAAAACTGCAAATAATTCCCCAGTTTTCAGCCGATTATCTTAATTATATTGAAATTTTATACGACTACAGTTAAGCAACAAAAATTCTGTATCTCTAAGATATGGAATCCTTTAATTACAATTATTTAATTGAAATAATAATATAAATAAATTTATAACTGCTGCAAAATAAGAATTCTTTAAAGAGTTTAGTGTTTTATACACCCAAGGTGTGTCAGTTTTAAGTATCTCATAGCCTTCTAAAAAACTCCAATGTTTACATTAACCTCGAATACAACTCTGCTAAAGCTTACCTTACCTCTTAGGAGCCTAAATCCTAATCCTCCATGTGCGATGTGTTATAAGGGCCGTTATAACTTTTTCTCCTATGAACCCTTCCAATCTGCTGAAGTGTAGATTACTATGATTCATAATGTTACTTACATAAGGTTTTAAAGTAGTAAGTCTTCAGTTTTTATCCACCGATTTTTTTAGGGTCTTGTTTTCTTGCGTGTCTTTCATTTCTAATTCAGAATCATATGTTTTCTTATTCCATAATTCCTTATTGAATTATTTTATTGCAAAATCATTACACACACTTTTTAGAGTTTTAAATTTAGAGAATTATTTACTATTCGCCTTTACACTACACTTCAACGGAAGTACACATATCCTATCAACTGTTGACTATTTTTTTCCATATTCGAGACATAGCCTTTATATACTGTTTTGAGCCATCTCAAAATTTACTAAAAAAGAAAACTAAGTCACCACATTTACGAAGTTCTACAATCGCATTTACTACAGATGCCTTCGTTATTATTAATCAGTGTTATTATTCTGTTGTTTGTTTGGTTGTGTGTCATTTTGTTCTTATTATTAATATTAGTTCATGGAATTTAGATAAAGCATGTTGTTGTTGTTTTGTGTTTATAAACTTTCTTAAAAACTTCTGATTTGTTATAGCACACACAATAGGTCATTTCACTTTACCGTGTTTTAGTGATAATTATTTTTTAGACCTTAAACTAAACATTTTGGCAACAGTATTTCTGCTGAATACTGTTGGTGGAGAGGTTAGAAACTGAAGTTTATAAATTTCATCCATAGTTTCTAGGTTAATGTTATTCTTTAATCATATAACTTCCTTGTTTGTCAGAATCAAAATGCGATAACAAAACAGGTAAAAGTACAAGGCCTATGTGGGGAATCGAACGCACAACCCTTAGTCTTATAAGCTAATACACTACCTACTAGCCTACAGGGGCATATTTTTAATGCTGAAATAATAATCAGAGTAGCGAAGTGTTCACTCACTGTTCATCCATGTGTGAATATGTACATTTCATTTTTTAGCCGCTTCTTCTTATACATGTGTGAGAGACTACAAAATATTTTGTGTTTTCTCATTTGTGAATGCGACGATTTATTTTTTCTTTCTATTCATAAGTGAAAAAATAAGAAACTCACAAGTGTTCTTTTTTGAGTATTTACAATTTTGATAATTCTTCAGAAATGAAAAGAACGTAAAAATATGTGCGTTAAGCATTCGCGTACATAAACGCACATATTTGGTAATGTGCAATTGTCGGCGTATGTAGAAAAAAAATGTTTATTTTTTATTTCTTTTAGAATATATTGCAAAATTGTATTTTGAGTTAATATGTACCCATGTGTTTTTACTACATTTTACGGTAAACTACGATCGTAGGTAGAAAATTTTTTCACATTCATTTATGACAAATTTTATAAAATTTCAACGTTCATAAATGAACATATACATTTATGAAAAAGAACATTAATGAGAAGAAGCTAATTTATCATTCATCACATATGAATAAGACTAATAATTCTTGTTGTTCGCATTCATGGATAAATATAAGCAGAACATTTTTTTTGTTCGTTTATGAGCGTGAAAAATAAAAATAAAATTTTAGATTTCTCATTTATGAAAAATATCATGAATGTTGATTTTTGAATGTTCATAAATGAAAAATTCTGAACCCTGATAATAATGAACACCAGCAACAACTTTAGTTTTGTTGTTGAGAATATATAAAGCACACAAAAAACTAAATTTTAGTAAGAGAAAAACAAAAATATTAACGTGTATAATTAATTAATTTATTTAATTTATTAATTTAAAATTGCAAATTCCACCATGTTTCATCTCTAACTGTATGTGTTACTTGAAATCGCACTCAAATAGCAAAAATTCTACCATAAATTTTTCTCACTGTATTCACGAATGCAATAGAAATAACATGAAGAGAAACACGAACAAGACGAACTATATTAACACCGCTGACAATAAAACGCAACTAGTATAAGGAGAACACTGAAGATGGTAGATAACCGAAACCGGCTTGTTCAGAAACCAAATTTGTGAAGGGTCGACGTAAAACCGTACCCAAATAAAAGTAAAAGTACAATTATATTTTCTGCTATTTAATTTGAAATTGAAAATTTGTTTTATTTTCGATTAATTCTTGATAAAATCAAGAAAATTCTTTTAAAAAAAATTTTTTGTTAATTAAAGAAAATAATTAAAGCTTATTGCATTATTTTCTAGATCGATATATGATACCTTAGGTTGTATATTGTAAACATGGAATATTTGAAATCAATCAATATTAATTTAGTTAGAAAAAATCTACATACAACGTAAAGTCTTATTCGCTAATTGCCATATAAGTTTGTTCATGCTAAACCTCATTACTATTCTAGATCCTGTGTGAATGTGCGATACGTTATTTAAAAAGTATTTGTAAATTAGTTTTTAATAAGTTTAGAAACTTTTTGCTAAATGAATGTCAACGGATGGCATCTGAATGTCAAGACTTTTATAGACATAGGCAATTTACTTCCTAACCTCAAATTTGCTAACCCTTTATATGTATGCGAAGTTAGCCACGTTAGTTATATAACTAAAACAATTCGAATTAATAACTGAAATGTATTACTCTGGGGAAACTACTGCTCATAGAAGTTATTTTCGTTATATTTTAATTTACATTTGAATGGCTTCCACTGGAAACTCTTGTGTAGACAGGTGAAAATGAAAAATATGTTTATTAGTGGTTGGTGTGTTTTTGTTTAAAGGTTTTTTTAGTTTTGTTGCCTTTTTACTCTGTTGGTTAAATATATATTTCCTGTTTAATCAATTTGGCTTGATATATAAGACTCTTAAGTTTTCTATACATAATTAGGGTAAACTCCTATGATGAGCTTTATGAGCAGTAGTGAAATGGCCATATATATATATATATATATATATATATGCTTTCTCTATAGACGTATATTTAAGTTTTTAAATAATAAATATTTTATTAAAAATTAATTAAATAACAATTAACGTAGATTAACGTAAACATGATTTCATATAATAAATTATCCATTCCAGTTCAAAGATAGAAGGAAGGATTAAGATTTTTACATTCGTAACAGATGTAAGTCAATATTATATTTGAACAGAGAAATATAATTAGTTTAGAAAAGGTTATTTCTCCCTTCTTTCCAATTAATACTTGAAATCTTGTTTTAAAAGTATTTTGTTAGTCTTAACTTTCAATTTCCATTGCATTAGTGTTAACCAGCAATCATTTATCTATGTGTGCGTGCATTAGGAATATACAAAAAAGTTTTTACATAATTTTCTTAATTATTGTTATTTTAGTTTAATTGTAAAATGCAAACAAGTGAACTATGACGTTTGCGTGTATAAAATGAACATAGCGTGCTAATAAGTAAAACAATGCAATAAACATTTTCATATCTTTAAAATTGTAATTAAATTGTTCTTGTTGTTGTTGTTATTTTTGTAAATTATACACAACAATATGCATTAAAAGAAAACTATTAATTAAAAAAAATTAAAAAAACTTTTTTAAAACTCTCTCTGCTAGAAGAGTGTAGGTAATATATGAGCTTCTTATTACCTACACTCTTATACTCGTATGCTAGAGAAAAATCTTTTTTCCTCCCTCTACCTAATTAACAGAAAATTAAGTGATTTAAATATATTTGTGTTTCATTGAATGTTAAATCGAATTCTGAAATATTTTATTAATTATTTTTTATAGTTTTTTTAATCGACCTTTTTTTATCTTTAATAAATGTCTCTAATTCTTTTTTACGGACTTTTTAAATTAAATTAACAGCTTCTTCAGGAAATTATTTTTTATATTTTAAAAAAAAATATCTTTTTTTTTTCTTTTTTAAGATCTTTTTTATATATTTTTTCTTTTCAATATTTCGCTTTCGTTTGGAAAGCTTCTTCAGGAAAAAAAAATTTTTTATATTTTTGAAAACAAAAAAAAAATTATTAACAAATTGAAAAAATGTTTTAAAACATTTGACAAAAACATATAAAATATTTTTTCATATATACATACAAAAATTTTAAATTTTCAAATATTCAAACATACAAAAACAAGGAAACGGAAATAACAAATAAATAACAAATAACAAATTCTCTCTTATGAAATGATTATAACAAATTATGTGTCTTTTGAATTAAGTACCTATAATTCTGAGCTAAATTGTCTGTGTCTGTCTTAAAATTTATTCTCCTTACATTTGGTACATTAACAATTTCTAACATTTCCAACATATAACGTCTCTAATACTGATGTTTCATCAAACTTTGGATAATGATTATATTTCTTACAATGTGAAGATAAGGATGTCTTCTGTGTTGAAATATTCCTATATTTTTGGTCACACCTGTGACCAGCTAATCTCGTTTTAAGTTTATTTTTTGTTGTCCCAAAAAAAAAATTAAAATAAATAAAAAATAAACTTAAAACGAGATTAGCTGGTCACAGGTGTGACCAAAAATATAGGGATATTTCAACACAGAAGACATCCTTATCTTCACATTGTTAGAAATATAATCATTATCCAAAGTTTGATGAAACATCAGTATTAGTTATAGAAAAAAACTACAAGAGACGTTATATGTTGGAAATGTTAGAAATTGTTAATGTACTTTAGCTCAGAATTATAGGTACTTAATTAAAAAGACACATAATTTGTTATAATCATTTCATAAGAGAGAATTTGTTATTTGTTATTTATTTGTTATTTCCGTTTCCTTGTTTTTGTATGTTTGAATATTTGAAAATTTAAAATTTTTGTATGTATGTATGAAAAAATATTTTATATGTTTTTGTCAAATGTTTTGAAACATTTTTTCAATTTGTTAATAATTTTTTTTTTTTGTTTTCAAAAATATAAAAAATTTTGTCCTGAAGAAGCTTTCCAAAGGAAAGCGAAATATTAAAAAGAAAAAAGATATTTATTAAAGATAAAAAAGATCGTTAAAAAAACTATAAAAATTTTTCAAAAACAAAAAATTTAAAAATTATAACAATTTGAAAAGAAAATTTTTTTGAGAAACATTTGTCAAATGTTTTTCTTTTCAAATCGTCATAATTTTTAAGTTTTTTGTTTTTGAAAAATATAAAAAATAATTTACTGAAGAAGCTTTCCAGAGAAATGCTAAATATCGAAAAGAAAAAAATATATATTGTTAATTTAATTTAAAAAGACCGTAAAAAAGAATAAGAGATATTTATTAATTATTTTTTATTTTATTTGGACTTGTTGTATATTAAACTTTTTATTATTTTATTTCAAAGTTTGAAACAAAAAACTTCAAAATCACTTTTAAAATTTAAAACATTTTTCTATTTGCTCTTCAATTACATTCTTAAATAATTGCTAATATTTTTGTCTAAAATTTATAAAATCAATTTCTTTAACTTTATTATTAAACATTTTTACTAACTTGTATTTTTTTAATGCATTTTGAGGTTTTTTTTTGATAAACGTATTTATAAGCAAACCAGACAATTTGCAAAGACGAAATTTATTAATTAATGCAAAATAGCCCAAACACGTTTAACAATGCAACGTCATACATTTATGTTCTAAATAAAATATCAAATGTGACTCCTGATACAATTTATAAAAACAAACATTGAAATTAAAACAGTTTGTTCTTAAAGAATTTAAAGAAACTTTTTGCAAATTTAAAAAAATATAAATAATAATTTCTATGAAGGCTCGCTTAATTTTAATTTTTGTAATGAGCTAGACAAACAGATCGATCATTAGATATATATATTTTTCAACGGCTCAAAAATCCTAATTTTTATCTTAATTTTTCTAAAAGCATCCTTATGGAATTAATTGTTATTTAGATAACTAATACAGGACATATTTTCGTATAGGATCGTGGCCTAAAGACTTCCCACACAAAACTGTTATTAAATGACAAACTTTTAATTTAATATAAATAAAAATATAATTATGGGAATATCAAAAACTATTCATCTTTAAAGGACTCCAGCACAAATTAACGTAGATTATAATTATGTATATAATATTATTTTTAACTGTGAAAATAGGGTGGTATATTCATCTTCTTTACATTCACAAATAATTTAAAATTTGGAAAAAATCTTAAAAAATTTATTAAAAAAAAATATTTTTTCCTTGAACTTAAAAGTTCTTGAGTTCTCTTAGTTGCCTGTCGTTTTTAAATACTTTTATAATCAATTAAATCATTTTTCATTTCGTTTTTAATATATATAATAAAGATAACGTATTTACTACATACTTGTCACAGCACAAGTTTATATGGGCTAATGTGTGAATACAATTTTATACACAAAACACCGCAGTTTTACAAAGCAATTGATTTAAAAAAGATTTTACAATTTAACATAGATATATAAAAGTAATTGTTTGATATTATTTTCAAACTGTATTCCACTTGATATTTAAAAATTTTAATATTGCAAATATTTTATAAGCACACACACACATATATATATATATCAAATATAAGACTTAAACCAGAAATTTAGTCTCCGAAAAATATTTCTGAGAATAGCGTGTTACGTTCACAATGGCTGAAATAAAAATAAAAAAATACCATGACCCTGCATTGTATCGAATGACGTAAATTTAACCTGATTAAAAGAAAATTGTTCATTACAAAAAAGAAAAATATTAATAACATTTCCTAAAAGCTTTAAAAGCTTTATTTTATCTAATCTAAAAATATGTGATAAAAAATGTCTAATAATTCGGGTAGATGGCGACAAAGAAAAACTGAACCCCATTGAAAATGTTGCTAAATTTTCTTGAACAATAAAAATGCAAATTAATCTAGTCTCTTAAAATCTCGAACTTTTCTATAATCATGCAAAGAGAAAAGAAGAAAAACTTAATGTTCTGTTGAGAGAAGATTAGTCTTATCAAATATTCTGCTGTTGAGACAACATTACGACATATAAAATAAACCCAGTTTACGTTAACGAACAATGATTTAAGAATCAATCGGATAATTTTAATTTATAAAACTGCATTTTTTCCTTCGAACCAGATTATCAATAAATATATAAAATATGAATATAATTTGCTTAATAACAAAAACTTCGCCTTTATTTTTCGCCACTTTATTTTTTTATATATTTAAATTTTCTGTATGAATTTCGCCAACTATAATGAAATTACTAAAGAGAAGCATAAGAAAATCCCCCCCAAATGTTAAAAAATATGTGATTTTATTTATTATTTTCTTTTTATTGAGGCCATATCTTCAAGGCTCACATTTTTTAATTTTTTTCACACACTCAAATAGTTGTACTTTTAAACATTTTTTCTTAATGACGTCGATGACGACCATGATGGTTTGTTGCTGATGTTTTTAATTTGTGCTGTTACTTTTATACAATTACAACAAAAAAACAAAATTTACAGTCATGACATGACACTACAATATTTATTGCGTACATACTTGCACACATTTGTACATAATACACACAATCGCATTAAATATTTATACACTATATAAACACATATAAATACACATATCCGTTTGTGACCACGGATAGACAAAAATTTCAAGTTGTTGGTGTAGACAATGGTAAAATGGTATTAAGGTAACAACTACTACAGAAATATCGTTTTAAAAATTAAGAGAAAAGTTTAAGCTGTAGTAATTATTACGGTTTTGGAGTGGGTCAACTAAAAGTTATTTACGCTAAATACAAGGATTTTCGAAAAAAAAAATAAGCGAAAACAGTATCAAGAGAATAAATTCCGAAAAAGATAAACATAAGAAAATGGCAGCATAGTCGGTCCACCCTAATGAACATATATACTGATGTCTTATAGCTGTATGCCAGGATATTTTATTATGCGTCAATCATTTAATGCAAGACAATATGACTGTAAAAGGAAAACTTAGCAAACCCTTTCATGTCATGAGTATTTGTTCTATACATTTTTATGTTTGCAGTTAAACTTCTTTTTTTTTATTAAACCAAAACAATAAAAATTTAAATGACAGGAGGCACTTACTTCAGTACAAAAATGCGCAATCATGTCCACAAAAGGAAAAAAAAACAGTAATAGTTAACAGGAATAATAGCACTAATTTATTATAATTATAATTTTATTATAATTAATTTCATCAGTCATAATTTTCCTAAAGAGTTTTCATCAGTCATAAGTTTTTTATTAAAAATATCGTTATACATTTTTTATAAAAAATTATCATCAGTCAGAATTTTACAAAAATAAATTTCAACATCATAATTTTCTACAAATAATTTTACCATATATTTAAAAAAAAAATATCAGAAGTCAAAATTTTTATAATTTTTCTATAGAATATTTCTATCAGTCATTCTTTTTCTGGAAAAAAATATATAAACATTTTATCATTTATAATTTTTTTATATAGAATTTTCGTGGGTTATATTTTTTCTGGAAAAAATTTCATCAGTCCCAGTTTGTTTTTAAAAAACTTTTATCAATCATAATGAATAATTTCTTAAGTCATTAATTATCCATAAAAGTCAACATTTTTGAATTAATATATATAATCAGACATAATCATGAAGGATAACTTTTGTATAAAAAAAATTTCCTCTATCATTGTTTTAAAAAATAAAATCTAGTTATCCGAATTTTTCATTTCAGTCGTCACAATTTTTATATCGATAAGTTTTCGTGCTATAGTTTTTCTAAAAAAAATCATCTTTTATGATTTTACTTTTATTTATTTTTCTATAGAAAATTCAGAAATTCATTCAAAATTTTTCTCTAGAAAACTTGAATCCATCACAATTTTCCCGTGATAAATTTTAATAAGTTACAATTTTTCTACCAAATTATTTCATTAGCCGTAATATTTCTATAAATAAAATTATGTCAATATTTTTATTTGGGAAACTTGTCAGTCAAAATTTTTCAATGCAAAACTGGCGTTAATCATAATTTTTCTATAAAAAAAATTCAACAATTATAATTTTCGCCAGTCATAATTTTTCTATAGAATATTTCTATCAGGCATACTTTTTCTGGAAAAAAATTTCATCAGTCATAAATTTTCTATATAAAAATTTTGCATTTATAATTTTTCTATATAAAATTTTCGTGGATTATATTCTTTCTACAAAAAACTTTCATAAGTTCTGATTTGTTTTTGAAAAACTTTCATCATAATTTGTCCATAAAAATTACTTGTCATAATTTACCTGTAAAAGTCAATATTTTTAAATAAATATATGTAATGAGACATAATCATGAAGCAAAATTTTTCTATAAAAAAATTTCATCAGTCATATTAAAAAAAAAATTAGGTGTCCCAGTTTTTCAGTCGTCACAACTTTTGTATAGAAAAGATTTCGTGTCATAAAAAATTTTCATCTAATATAATTATTTGATTTTTATTTATTTTTCTATAGAAAATTCAGACATCAGTCAAAATTCTTCTCTAGAAAACTTTAATCCGTCACAGTTTTCCCGTAAAAAAATTTTAATCAGTTACAATTTTTCTATCAAAAAATTTCATTATCTGTAATATTTCTATACATAAATTTATGTCAATATTTTTTTTGCGAAACTTTTGTTAGTCATAATAATTTTGCAATGCAAAAATTTCATCAATCATAATTTTTTATAGAAAATATTCAACAATTATAATTTTCGCCAGACATAATTTTTCTATAAAATCTATTGTGTCATAATTTTTCTTTGCTAAATTTCATTAGTCATAATTTTTTTGTTACAGTTTTTTATAAAAAATATCATATCATGACTTTTCTATGGAAGATATTCATTAGTTTTAAATTTCTTTAGAATATTTTCTTCAGTTATAATTTTTTTATAAAAAATTTCATCGTCTATATTTTTTGTATAAAGTATTTGATCAGTCAGCATTTTCTATAAAGGATTTTTCTCGGTCATAATTTTTCTATAAAAAAATATAAATTTTTTAACATATAACACTTTATTATAAATTAAATTACAACAATAATAACATAATTATAATTGTCTAATATAAGTATAATTATAAATATATTTATTTATTTATACTAATTTTTCTTATTAAACTCCCCTTAACTATTATACTTTTATTGTAATTTTAATTAATTTTTAATATTTTTCTGTTTAATAGCAATATATTTTTTGTTTGTTTGCTAGTTACCCTGTAACTAAAGGCCCAACTATAATACACATAAGCTGAATTAAGCTTATGCAACTCATTAAAGGCTTTTAGGTGGCTATAACGGACTTACATATAGAAATTATTATGCACCTTTGCACATTTGTTTTATTCGTTCTTTTGCAAAAAAAACAATTTCTTTCTAAATAAATAAAATTTATTAACAAAAAGGTGTTTAATAATCAAATTTTGTCCACTGCCTGATGGAGCTTCCAACCTCTTCATTTCCTTGCAGAAACAGTCCCGTAGTAACTTCCAACTTTGTTTGCGCTGCCCGACTTTATATAATTCCTACCAGTATGAAAATAAAACACGCAGACAAAATTCTTCAAGGTATTACTTACCACTTTTATTGCATTTTATCTGCTACTTCTTTCCATGCTCATTCCTTTGAATTGCGGTTCTAATAAAACGCCTCTCTTTTGTTATATAAGCAACACCTTCTTTGTATGTTTTCTATTAAATTCAGGTAAACTATTTTTTCGTTTTTGTCCTCCATTGCAATTTGTTTACTAATGTCTCTATGCACAATGCAAAATCAGCTGTTTACTTTGCTTAAGCAATTGACATTTGATAAAACTTAACCTGGCTTAAGTCAGGTTATTCATATTATTGTTTGGGCCTTAAGCAGTATCAAATAAATATATGCGAATTTTATAAAATAACTACGTATCATTTTGCATAGTGTCTTTTATTAGTTAATACATTATGTAAGCATAAGGATCAATGCGTCATTAGAAAATGATAAAAGTGGCATTCAGAAAGTAAAGCAGGTTTCTGGAAGACTTCAAGATTTACTGTTTTGTTTTAGTATAGTTTTTGTTTGAGAAATGTTTGACTGTTGTTAGAAAAATCAAATTATATTTTATCTATAGTGTCATCAAATAATATATATAGAATAGTTTTCAGCTTCTTTGTATATACCATTTGTTCTGTCTTCTTACGTTCGTTTATTCTGTTTCTTTTCTCTCTTTAAAATGTTTTTTTTTTTTCATTTACAGCTACAATAGTAGAAAGTAGGATCTAGCAATCGTTGCGATTACAAGTTTGAGTATAAATGTTCAAATTAATGTCAGTAATATTGACATGCTAGTGAGTAATGATGACACATTAATACATATACACTTTTTAACAAACATAAACGTACGTGTGCCTGACGCGTATGCATGTAACTTAATAATTTCTACATTGTCAAAGAATAGAAGAAAGATGACAGTTTAAGTATTGTCTTTGTGCCCGTTGTAGTAGCTAAAATGTCTTAAGTATACTCGATTTTATGTTGCCGTAAGCTATAAAAAAGTTAAAACACATTGCAAATTTAGTGCTTGAGATTTTTTATTATAAATTTATTAAAGCATTTGTATGTATGTATGTGTGTGTATTTCTTTAAAGAAGAAATTTTTTTCTTAAATTTTAACAAGAATCGAATGAGAAGGTTTAGAGGGCTTTATTATTTTTATTTTTTCTATAAAATTTAATGGTTTTGGTTCAATTTTAAATGTCGCCAATTTGATTAAACTTTTTATTCACAAAAAAAAAACAATTAAATTTTTTATCACATAAAGTTTTGTGTCAACCTCTTCAATGCCGGACTTTTATGATGACAAAATTGTAAATTGAAAATTTGTATAATATATAATTTTGCATTAAAATCAATTTAGTAAGCAAACAAAAAAAACAGTCAGGATAAACGAGATAGCTAGAAAGCACAATCGTGTCACCTGAGTGTAAACATTTTCTTATTTCTTACACATAAAATCAGTCATCGAAAATTGTTATTTTTTCATTCTTCGATTAAGACGCCTTTTTTGGTCAAGCCCGAATTAGAAGTCTAATTAAGCTTGCTACAGATTTTAAAGTTATATCAAACTTTCAACGTTTCTTTTGCTGCTTTTGTTTAAGTATATGTGTACTATTGTCTTTAAAATTTTATTATCATGCATTAAGCCCTGCCAAAAGTAATAAAAAAATTATATTTGTATATGCCTTGGGCTTATCATCTTACTTAGACCACCTACTAGTCCTTTTAAAAAAAATTCCAATATTTTTCTACAGCACATCCAACATTTTTATTAAGCATTAATAAAATATTTATTTAAATACATAAAAACCTATAATATTGATATTTTTTGTAAAAAGAAAGAAAGCTGTGTATTTTTTATGCATCGATAATAACAGATAAATTTATTTTGTGCATCCTTTTATAGATAAATTGAATGTGTTGAAATACCATTAAAAAAAAAAAACATAAAATAAAGGAATTAAAGATTTTTATATTTTGATGAATAATTTTAAACGTTATGAAAGAGAATATTAATACGAACATCATTTCAAATATACATATAATAAAAAATATTGCGTTATATAAATTAATAAAATATTTTAATGGAAACAATTTTCTTGAAATGTTGTTAATGTAGGCAGCAATAATCAGTTATATCTACTTGAATTCAGACTTAATATTTACTTATCAGAAATATATTTTCCACACGAGTGGGTGAATTTTTTAGTTTGTAGTTATATTTTTTTTAAATTATTTAAAGAATTCTTAATGTATGTGGGTGATCATTTGAGTTAATGATTTTAACAAACCCTTAAACTCCATATGCATGAGTTTTTCTGCACTTTGTAAATTTTTTTCCTGAGAGTTAGAGATAGAGCTCGAATGATTTAGTTCTTGTTCTTCTTTCTTGCATTAAAATACATTTTTAAATGGATCAGTTATAATAAATTTATACATCAGATGATATTTAAAAAATTTGGCCAGTTAAAGTCAGCAAAATCAGTGAATGAATATTTCCTAAGTGACACACTTGATCATCGGCAGTGCTTTTTCATATTAAAAAAAACCGCAAATTTTTTAAATTTCATCCTAAAAACAAAAAAACACTACCCAATAAGCATTTGATCAAAAATCAAGAGAGAACGAAATTTAATAGAAAAGTAATGAAAATGTCATAAAACTAAAAAGATCGCTAAACAACCGAAAGTTGTCAACGAAATATAAAATTTCTAAATTTTACCAAATAAATTTGAATACTACAACAAAGTGATATTTCGCTTATAATTATAAAACCAATGATATATTTAATATTTGCTTAATAATAGATTTAATAATTGTCTTATATCGACGAACAAACACAAAGGAGGTTCTGTAAGTATGTAAAGGTTTTTTATAGAGATATCGAATTTTAAAACGGAAAAAAGTTAAAATTTTTCAATTGACATGACATTTTTTTTAATCGAAAGCTTATCTTCTGGCGTTATAACTTAAATATGATTTCCGGCATAGAACTAAAGCGGCTGGCATGAACGTATTCTAATTTGGAGATTCAATTTTCGATGACTTTGTTAACATTTGTCAATCGTCAATCGTTTCGAGCGTATCGGCGTATACTAGCGACTTCACATATCTCCATAGAAAATAGATTAGTGTCGTCAAAATCTTGGAGGCCTATTCAAAGGCACCAATGTTTCCTTCAATAAATGAGCTGTGTGAAATGCTGCGTCGGCTTATTGAAACCGCAGCTCCTGCACAGCCTAGTGGTGAATGAAAACGTCAGTAATGATAACTTTAAAGCGTTCACCCTTAGGTGCTACATTCTAGCCAGCATTGTTTTTAAAAAATTACGGACTAATGAATCCACTAGCTCCCCTAAACTAAATTTTATTAAGAAAATTCAGATCAACGGCAATCTAGTTTTGGACCCCATTTGCTTGCCGTACACTTTGAAAGGGTTTTTTGAGCGTCTGTTTAATTATATTGAAATATGAAACCAATCTAAACGTAAATTACTTAACAGCTAACAAAATAGCCACCAATAAAAAAACTGTTGCCAACTTAAATTCATATACTTCTATAAAAACACCCGATATTTATGCATATATGCATCTTTATCCTATATTTTCAACAGGAAACCTATTAATATACTAGAAATACATTTCATACATTTGATACATTTGTTGAAGTCAATAATGTCGTTCACAATTCTTAGACTTTTTATAACTAACTCGAAGTCTAGCATTAGCTTCGTTTAGATAGAAGCATATTGCATTACATTTTACCTGCATTGAAGACTGCAGTAATCAGTAAATTTCTACTACTTGAAAAATTAAGTTTGTATTAACAAAAAATTTTTAATAATTACGGAAAAATTTAATTGCAGTATGAGGAAAATTTATCTTCACAGAAATTTTACTAGTGCAGTAAAGTGTCAATATATCGTGTTTATTATAGTCTAGTGACAGTTAGGCACTAGTCTTTCATAGTCTTCTCATAATTGTAATCTTATCTCAGCATGTGAAAATTTTAAATAAAAAATATTTTTAAATATACTTTAACTCCCTTTGGTTCTCCTCATAGCTTTCTTCTAGTCGTAAATACAACATTTATTCTATGGTAATGATCGTCGTAAACCTTAAAATGATAGGTGATTTAGTAGTTTATTATACTATTTGACTAAAATATGGTCAGGGCTAAACTAAAACACCATATAAAATGAGCACATCTTGTGGTTTTTAAAAACACCATAATTTAACTTTGGTTTTTGCGTTATGATCTGAAAATTGAAAAAACAAAATTTAATACAAAACTTGACTTTAAAAACATTAAACTTTAAGTTTTATTATCTCATATTTTCATAAAAAGTTTTCTTCATATTTTCTTTTTTACTTTTATGAAATTTATAGGAAGCTTGCTTAAAAACTAAATAAATTTTCAAACATATGCAATTTATTTAAAATATTATTTTATGAACTTTTTACTTTATGCATTAAGTTTTCATTAATTTTGTAGATTTATATTTTGTACTCCCTGGTGTGCGTTTAACGTGAAGTAGTAATAAAATTTATAAAATGTTGCAAGAAACTGCATCCTTGCAGGCATGAAAATATGCCAGAGAATATATTTTATGTTGCGGGATAATAATTCTTTTATATTCGCATATTTATTTTGCTGTTAGAAATGCAATATAAAATGTTCACATTAAACTTTAAAAACAAAATTATTTGTAAAGGTTTTGTTAAAAATATTTAAGATAATTTGAACGCTCTAGATGGTTGTCTTTAAAATTATTTTATACTAATTTTTTGTAAAGAATAAATATAAAATATTAAAAAAATAATAATAAACATCTGAGCCGCTTCCAACACAAGCACATAAAAATAATTTTAATCACTTCATTTCATTCTGTTTTGCTTTATGTACGCTCCATTACATATTACAGAACTTTAAACTACATACAGCAGTCATAGCCGTCATTGATAATGTCGTTATACAGTTAATGTCGTTAACTGTAAAATGATAAACGTTACAATAATTCAATTTTTTTCCTTTAAATTGAAAAGTGATTATGCTTTTATATGAAGCAAGAAAATTAGTTTTAAGGTTATTTTCTGGTTATTGCATCTATTTTTAATTTACTAACATGCAATTATAAAAAAGTGTACAGCAATTTTAATAAAAAAAAAGTAAATTAAAATTGGTTTTCCAAAAAAAAAAAAAAAAATCTTTATAAACATATCACCTGTCGTATTGGTATCGCATGTTTTTATAGAGGTATAGAACGTGATGTTGGCAACAGTTCTTTTTAACTAGTGAAGATTTTATCAGCTATCAAGTGATTTATGTTTAGCATTTCATTATGAATGGACTGACGTCTAAACAATGCTTTCAAATTGTGAAAATCAGGTCCAAAAAAGTAGCTGTTGATCCCAATTTTCATTAACTAATATTGTTAAAAGATAAAGTTCACTTTTATTTGAATAGAAATGTCACTAAAACAAAAAACAGCCGTTTCAGAAGTAACGATAGCTGAGATAGCGTTGCATCTAAACAAACTTACTGTTTGTTGTGCTTTATGGGCTGGTGAAATCATTAGTCTCTACCTACTTCTTTAAAAACGATGCTGGGCAGAACTTAACAGTCAAGGGTGAGCCATCCTGATGTGCAGGAGCTTTAGTTTCAACAAGATGAGGCAACAAATCACACATCTCATGCCACAAGTGATTCATGAAAGGAAACATGTGCAAGTCTAATAGTTTCACGTTTCATTCCCATAAATTGGCCTTCAAGATTATGCGACTTAAAGCCGCTAGACTATTTTCTATGGATATATGTGAATTCGCTAGTCTACGCTGAAACGATCGAAAACTTGCAAAACAACATCCGCCTCGTTATTGCCGATATACAGCCAAAAATATTGGAAAATATTTGGACCTTCAGATTAGACTAAGTCCAAGCTAGGCATATTTAAATTATGCCAGAAAACTATCTTTCGAATATAGTAAATTTTATAAATTTATCTTTAATTTATTCCATTTCAAAGTTCCATTACTCTATATTATATAAAATATTCCTTTTAACACTGAAATTAAATAACAATTATTTAAAATTTTTATTGCTCCATACATAATGAATATGTATTTGGAGAAAAAAATTGCATATAAACCATTTTTATTTTTTCTGTTTGGTTTTCTGCCATCACCAAATTTAAATTTTATAAGGGCATTACAATTTATTTATTTTAAAAATAAAAAATTTTACACCCAGAAAAAATTATTTAAGCCACAAAAAATACATAAAAGTATTTTTATATCAAACAGCAGTTATATGCTTTTAATCATGCTTTTATTACATAAACTATTTATAAATATATATGCTTGTGAAAAATATATTATGATTACAAACACCATATTATTGAGGAAAAGTTGTAAAAAAGAATAGCAATTCTCTCAACCACTTTCTGTGCGCTTACGAAAATTTTTATAAAACAATCGTATTCATCGTGACTAAGATGTTGTTTTAAATAACTAGAATTTATCGACTACAATTATTTATTATTACGGAGAACAATCATATTTTTTCTCTACGTAATTTAGCTTAAAACGATGCTTGAGATATTAAAGCATTTTTCGATTCGCTAGTCAAATGATATACGTATATGTCATAAGAGTTTTAAAATTATTTACTGGAAAAAAATATTTTATAAAAATTTTTACAATATAATTTTACCGTTATTAAGCAAGATCTTTTATTATTATTTATAATATTGAAGAAGCTAGTAGCAAAAAAAAACATTAAGTGGACTAGGAATAATTTCAATTTATTATATATAACAATTTATGCTTTGCAAGAATCTAGTATGATGAAATTTAACACAGAAAGAAATTATAGAAACCAAAAAGCATTTAAGCTTAAGCAAGAGTAAAACTACTATTAACAATCGATATACGCGATAATAAGAGGTATATGCTTAAAAAAGTTATTTATTATAATAACAAAATGACTTGTACATTATTCAAAATATTGTGTAACGTTAGCCCCTACATTTTTCCATCTTTCTGGTGGCATATGAATTCCGCCCCCAAAAGAACTGATTCGGTTTTGAGGTAAACAATCAATTAAGCCGATTTCTGATACTCTGTTTTAAAGTGTAGTATTTTCCGGTAAGTGCTTTCCGTTTCTATCGTAGCAAATGGTAGGAAAAAGCAGTAAGGTTTGGGCTATAGGACGGGTAGGCCAAAACTTCTCAAGCCCTGTTTTCTAAATATTTTTTCAGTGGTCTTTCAACTTGTGGATGAGCGTTTTCATGCTGGAAGATTATGGCCTCGTGTCTGGTCAAATATTTTGGTCGTGTTTCATTGATTACTCTCTTTCAAATCAACCAAACGTCTTCGTTACAAGTCTTCTCTGATTATTTGACCCGATTTTAACAGCCCATAATACAAAAATTCCTTTCTTATCCCACCACATACAAAGAATTACCTTGGCGTCATGAATATTTGGCTTCGACGTTGATTTGGCTGGTTGGCCTAGCTTTACATATGACTTGCTGTGCTTGGAGTTATTGTAATGTACCCATTTTAACTTCTTTTTGCAGCGTTCAAGTATTATTTCCGATAGGCAAAGTCGCATTTCAAGGCTGTCGGCTTCAATTCATATGGAACCCAATTTCATTGCCTCAGAATGAATCCCAATTTTTTTTAAACTTTTTGTGTAACGTCGCATAATAATCCAAGTTCTTCTTGTGTTTGACAACAATCTTATTCGAGTATTTCTTGCATTTCCTCATTTCAAATCTTTTCGGCTGACCAGGCTTCTTCTCGTGTTCAAATTGCACTAGCCATGGGCGCACCTTTTAATTTTTAATTTTAAATACTCATGCTTGTTCATTTCAATTATTTGATTATGATGGTTCAAAAAATAGAGCAATTTAGGTCAAATAATGTCACCTAAGGGGATACCCTGTAATATTTGTACCTTAGTTTTGAAGAATATGCAAGTAAATATGTATGTATGTAGATATGTATGTATGTATGTATGTTTGTATGTATGTATGTATTTGAAGAACAAAACCATTTCTGTTATAACTGCAATATTTTCTATTTTTCTAGTTTTTTTCCCCATAAGAAAAACAAATAACAAAACAATTGCGTAAATATTTGCATGCGTATGTTGTGTTTAAAAACTCTATTTTATGATAACATTTCACCTGATACAACATTTGTTTTTCATTTCACTTTAAGTTTATCTTTTATATATATTTTCCTTGATGTATACACATACATATGTATGTGCCACCCGTCAGCAAAGAAACTATTTCGTCCAGGCTTTTTATTTAACATGTGTTTAGGCATACGAATACGCACACCAACACGCACACATTTACCCATCACAGCGGCAATAATAACAAACAACAAATTGATATTGCAATTTTATTTTCAACAATTTTTATACCTTGATTTTCAATGCTAAAATGATAAAATATCAAGGTTTTATCAAACATTGTTGAATATTAAAAAACAACAAAAAGAAAAAAAAATATTTTGCAAACGAACCAGAGATACAACATAATTTGAGAATAAAAGAAAGTTAAAAATTGTTTTTGTTATTGTGAAGAACAAGATTAAAAGCGATTAAAAGGAGAATATTTTTTAACAAATATTTTTCAAATAAGTGAATTTGTAAAGTATAGGTTTTGAAGGGAATTATTTAATAGAAATATTTCTTGAAAAATAAGACCTTTCCCAAACGAACCTTTTTGAAAATATATTTAAAAAAATACTCTTTTTAGCTTCTGTTATATATAAAAACATCTTTAAAAAAGTTTTTTGTTTTAAATTTAAAAGTGAATGGAATTCCAACAAAACCCGTTTAAAAAAGTACCATTACAATGGCATCAAAAATAAGTACTTAAAAAATATTTATTTTTAGGTATGTGCGTATATTTTCCGACGGGGTTTAATTTAATTATTTAATTTATATAAAGAGAACACTAAAGAAGGCAAATAGCCGAAACCGGTTTGTTCACAAACCAAATTTGACGAGGGTCGACGTAAAACCGTACCCAAATAAAAATTTTATTTTTAGTTAGTTTTTGCAGTTTTTCAGATAAGGCTCCATATGTTTGCAAATAAGCAAACATACTTCTTCAACTAAAGTTATTATGCTAATTAACTATTAAAAACAAGTACACTTTTCCACAAAAAAAAACATTTTTTTAAAGTACTTTTCAAATAAACCAATTTTGATTCAAATTCAACTTCATAGGACTTGTTATTATTGTTAGGGATGCGTGTTGCATAACTTTTAAAAGAAATTAATTAAGTAATAAAGTAAACAACTGGGTATGCTGTTTACTAACTGCGTGGGTTTCTAAGAAAACTTATGTACACAAGACAACAACAACTATCCAGGAAGAAACTTTATCGTCATAAAAATACACACAGGCCTACAGGCACTTATACATTGAATAAATAACATAACGACAACAATAAAATGTGATACAAAGGGAGTAGAAGATTTCTAATTTTTCTGGACTTCAAGTGGACAAACATAAAAGGCAGCGTCTGAATGGATAGTTAGTTAGTTGAAAAATAAATCTCGTGAAGTAAAGACGTGCATCTTAAGTAAATTGTTCTGTAGTGTAAAGTTTGTGTGTAGTTGAAGTAAATAAACTTATAATTTATTTAAAACTCTAATATTTAATTTTGCAATAAAGAACTCACACCAAAACGTTTATAAGAGATATAAACGTAACAATATGTTACACAAGGCCAATAAAAACAGAATCACACATTCATGTAAATTAAGGTTTTTAGCTCCATTTGCACAGATGAAAAATTATTTTGTTAAAAAACAAATGTGCAGTTTACGAAACCTCTATTCTTCGCTTAAATTCAAATGTCAAGCAATTAATTTTGATATTTTATTACAAATATATGCATAATTAATCACGTGACAATTTTATTGTCTCCAACTTCAAAGCACATTTTATAAATAAACAAAGCATCAAATAACAACAACAATGTTTAAATAAAGAAAACAAAAAAAAAATTCAATGATAATAAAATATTAATAATTTGAGCTACAATCATTGATAACATTAAACAGATAATTTATAAAACTAATAACAATAACAAAAATAAGAACAACTAAAATATTATGAACCATTTATCGATAAGACAGAACGCACTCATAAAGAAATACATACATACATACACATTCAAATTAAAACACAAAACATTTGGTGTAAAAGCAAAATTGTCTTTGAATTTATATGGCCAGTTTAGAAAACTAATCCCCAAAATGGGTATTTTTCTGTAAAAATCGGAATAAAAAAATATTTGTTTCGGGATTGGGAATTTTTTGGGTAAAGTTTTGAATTTTTAAGAAAATTTTTAGTAATTTGTCTTTCATATTATTTCTAATTTTATTTTAATTTAATCCTAAATCCCATTTTTTATGTGAGCTGTTTAAAAGCCCTTAAGTTTGGCAACAAAAACAATGGTTTTAATAAAAATGTCTAAATAAAAACACTTTCATTTATGATATGTGCTTGGAATTTCCGACGGGGTTAAAATTACCTTTATATGGGTATGGTTTTCCGTCGACCCTCGTCAAATTTGGGTTGTGAACAAACCGGTTTCGGCTGTTTGCCATCTTCAGTGTTCTTTTTCGTACTGTACGAAAATAAAGGTACTTTCATTTATGTTATAAAATAAAATTTAATTCATTGAACTTGAATAGTCCAATAAAGGGTGTTTTTATAGAGGCATAGAACTTTGAAATATAGCAAAGCAGAGATGAATTAAATTGACATGAAAATAACTTTCTTTGAAAGATAATCTTCTGGCAATATAATTTCAATATGACTGCCACTGCTGGCTCAGACGTAGTCTTATCTGGAGGTTCAATTTTCAGCGTTTATCGGCAATCACACGGTGAATTTTGTCCTCTAAGTGATCGGCTTAAACTAATAACTTTACATATTCCCACAGAAAATAGGCTAGCGGCATTAAATCGTACGATCTGAAAGACAAATTCACAGGACCAAAACGTGAAGTTATGCGCTTACCGAACAGTTCTTTCAAATAATCAATTGTAGCATGTGCTGAAATCGTAGGTCCTGCATGTCATGTTTATTCAATTCATAAATGAAAACATGTGTAATCATGCCCTGTTGCGTTCACCATTGACTGTAATGTTCTGACCAACTGCGTATCAACGCTGCAAAAATTTTTATCAGCAACAAACATAAATTAATAAACGAAATGAGAATTACGAGAAGGAATATTAGGAGGCAACATCTAATTTCTGTGAATCAAGTTACAAGTAATTAAAAATATATTAAAATATCGTTATTTCTACGAATGTAATTAAGGAGAAAAAAAGCAAAGATAGAGATAATTATTTATTAAAATAAATTTCACTTATTTAAAAGATTCCTGGGAACCCTATTTTAAACAACCATGAGAGTGTATGTTAGAATATTTTTTTTTATTTTTACATGCGTACTTGTCTAGAAAAAATGAAAATTAATGATTTCTTAGCAGCATGCCAATGTGATAAGGTCATAGCGAAAAACTACAAAAAATATTAAACTATGATTTGTTGAACCATTATTTTCTTAAATAATGGAACTTGTGTTTCTCGAAATGAGATTAATTATTATCTCGAATATGTTTTAGTTTCATAAAATTTTAATTGTTTTCTTAAGTTTATGTTAATATTGAATAGTGCAATCTTGATTTAAATTTTGCTCTTTTCCATTTGCTCTTGTTTTTCATTTGTTGTGTATCGACTACCTGTGAAAATTATTTAAATATCAAAGAAATCTTAAATTGATTTATTATATATAGTCTTTCTTTCGATAAAAGTTTATTGAAAAATCTGTAAACTGTTTAAAATTTTTAATAACACTGTGCATTTGGTTGATAACGATAAGATGATGTTGTTGTCGTTGTTGTTGTTTACAAACATGATTTGAAAAAAAATGTAAGCCGAGTACCACATGTTTGTCAACAAACCAAATGTGACGCGAGATGGCAGGAAATCATACCCAATAAAATAAGTGTGCTTACTCTGGCTTCGTTCAGATAAATTTTAATTACTAAATTTCTTTCGATAATTAGGAAAAAATGTAGCGCAGCATTTTCTGGATCGCAACATCCGTCATTAGCATTTCAAGCTATCTATCTATCAATTTAAGAGATCAGAATGCGAATAATAATTCGTAGGAAGAATTTCTTATAATTTAATTTATTGGTCTTCCTTTCTTAATTTATCTACGTTAATTTTTAATGTAAAAAATATTACCAAAAAATAAAATTGTTTATTTCCATTACAAGTGCACATTCGTTGCGTTTTTAAAAAATTCTTTTCAAATATTTTTGTTTTCTTTATTCAAATTACATATGAATGGCTTCCAAAGGAAACCTTTATGTAGAAAGATTGAAAATAAAGTTTTTTTTTCTTTGTTTTCGAAAACTTTTCTGTATAGAAATTTTTTTTTTTTTTTTATAGAAATGTTTTTGAATTGTGTTGCTGTTTGCTGTGTTGTTTAAATGGGAATCCTCATATAATCAATTTTGCTTAAGACTCTTAAATTTTCTATACAACATTTGGGGTAAAATCCACTGATGGTCTTTTATGAGTAGTAGTGAAAAGGGCATATAGATATGTTTTCCCCCACAGTAATACATTACTAATATATTTTTTTGAATGATATTCTCATAAAATATTTATTAAAGGAATCTAGCACAATACAACGTAGATTAAAATAATTTCTTATGAATTATTATTATTTCGTAACTTAAAATAGTAAAAATTTAAAAAAAAAAACTAATATTTAGATGACGAACCAGATATTTCGAAGCAGCAACTACTTTAACCTGTGTCCTCCACAGTTAATAACGAAAAAAGCCTCGTATCGATCCCCCCGTCCTGCGTTACCGTACCTTTAGAAACAGCTTTTTGATCCACTAGTTGTTTTGACCAAAATCACTTCCATCTATAAGCATCGTCTAAGAACTTCGTGTAGCTTTTGGGTAAACTTGAGGTTAGGAAATAAATTGGCTTTTTTTCACAATTTCTGTTTTGTCGATATCCGTATAAAGTCTGTCTACCTCTAGTATGTGTAAAAACATCGGACTCCTGATGTTTTTACACAAATATTAAACCACATTTTGCAACAAAGCTTCGCTTTCCCCGACTTCATCATTCAGAACATCGCAGTTGTCTGTGGGTTGTTCACGAAAACGCAATCCATCCCCTAGCTCTCCAAAGAAAATAATCCATGTGAACTGGCGAATTAACATCGCGAAATCGAGAAATTACGGGAGCGAGAAATTTCTCAAGCAATAAATGAATTGTTTGGATAGCTGTGTGGCTTTGGGTGTCCCATTACTGAAACCAACGGTCACTGATGGCAACATTAGCCAATTGTGACCACAAAAAATTGGTTACCATATTTCGGTAGTGTAGAGAATTCACTGACGGCGTTTCCTTGCTCATTTTCGAAAAAATGCGGGCCACCATATCACAAACCGCATCATGTGGTCTTTTTCTTTGGATGTAATGGTTTTTCAAGGACAGTTTGTGCATCTTTGGAAGCCTATATGAGAACATTTTGTTTGTTTTTTATAACTGTATTTTGAAAATTAGCATCGTCACTAAAAACGATTTTGTTGAAAAATACATTACTTTAATTTAGTTTCGCAAACAGCCAATTTACAAACGTTCGGCACAAACAAAGGCGTTAATTCTTTAATGATTTGACCATTATAAACGTGAGCATAAAGATCTTTATGTAAAATTTTGCGAAAAGTGCCTCTAGTGATATTCATTTGTTGCGCACGTCGATAATTTGATGTTTCAGGCCCATTCTCAACAATAGTTACACGGAATTCAATTTCGCATGAAAATCGCATTAAAATATTTAAAATCCACTATGAAAATGATAGTTCTTTTAAAGTAACATTTCGTAAAATTCGTAATATTTTCAGACATCATAATGATCCTTCTGAAACCGCTATTAAGAATTTGGTCATTCAATTTGAGTCGACAGCTTCGATACAGCATGTGCGAACAGCAATGCGGATTCGACCGGCTCGTTCAACCGTTAATATCGCAACTGTGAGCCACAGTGTTGAACCAGATCCAAATTTGTTAACTCCTCGACGTTCTCAACAAGTGGATTTATCCAAAACCACCACGAGTTTTACGTAACGAATTGACTTTGAAACATGACAAGGTTTAACTGAAGGAAGGAGTTGAAGCCAACCGACCATCCACATCACCGTAGATTTACTCAATTCATTCAGAAACAACCGACTGGTTTTTCTGAAAAAATCATTTTGTCAGACGAAGCCTAGTTTCGCTTGTCAAGATATGTCAACATGCGTGATTTGATTAACATCTGCACCGACTAGGTAGTCATAATCAGATGGTGGTCAAACCACTTTGAATGATTTTCAAACGTCATTCACGCCCTAGGAGGCCATCGAATACGTATATCCTCCGGTCACTCCTAGTAGCAATTTCAAAAGCCCGAAGTATACCGCAGCCTTCACTCCTTGCTAAAGAATTGGAGACTTTCCAACTCCTTGTCCAGAACGCATGAAGCTTAATATAATTAAGAACACGACGGCATTCATACTCACTGGACCTGAACCATTCATTGTGTTCATTGTGAATGATCCGACCCACAAACTCTCACGAGGGCCTCGAAACCACAACCACCACGATACTCCCATATAGGGGCCAACCTCAATAATCAGCCAGAGAACAGTTAAATGTCTAAAAGACAAATAAAGGAACTCTGCGGGTCACTGATTCCCGTGGAAATATAGTGGATTGTCCAGGTGACGCCTACTAGTCTTTGAGGGGCCTGGGCTCCCTTTTATCCCGCAAGACATCAGTCTAAATGGAATAGTAGGTTCCAAAAAGACTATCATGTGCCCCCGGGGGGAAGGATATGTCAACAAGAAAATTTTGAGAATCCTAGAGCTCATATTAAGAAGCCTTTGCACTGTATGGTGCGCTATGTGGTCTGGAGGCGTGATTGGGCCGTTTTTTTTTAAAGATGAGGCTGGAAATACGGTAACGGTCAATAGATCAGGCTATCGTGACATGCTAACACTGAATTTTGGCCTATTATTAACGACGTGGATATCACTGACATGTGGTTTGAACAGCACGGTGCCACACACATATTATGAAACGATCAATTTATAGCAAACTAAATTTCCGAATCGCATAATTTTACGACAATCAGCGGTTAAGTGGCCAGCCAAATCGTATGATTTAACACCACTCGATTATTTTTTGTGTGGCTACATTAAGAACAGTGTCTCTACGTAGCCATTCGAATCGATTTTAGTCTTAAAATTCAAAATCCGTGATGTGACTAACGAAATAGCACCGCCATTTTTCCAAAAAGACATTAAAAACTTTGATGAACGAATCGACATCTGTCAGCATGGTCGTGATGAACATTTTCCAGAAATCATTTTTCATTCATAATTGCCGAACTTTTCTTTTGGTAATAAAATAAAAATTTGAACCATCTTAATCCAAATTTTGTGTTTTATTTTGTTTTAGAAAACAAACTTCTTCTTGAAAAAGCCTTCCAAAAATTATATTTTCATCTTTAAATATCTTGTGCATTTTTATTAGGAAAAAAATTGTGTGGTCCTCCGAGCCAAGTATGACTCAGTAATCAATTACAAACAACTAGATTATCGATCAAGTATAAGGATTGTATGATCGTACAGCTGACAAGAAGTTACAAATTAATTTGTAAAGCTGCATATTTTAAGCATCTAAAACGATCATTTTCGGCAATCCTTTTTTGTATAGTTATTTGACCTCTGCAAAGCCAAAACTAACTGCCTTTCTTCAGTGAAATATCAGTAAAATCTAATTGTTCAAAATATTTTCTTTTAATTTTATGTAAAATTAAATATAAATAATTTTCTTTACAGAATAATGTTATTAAAGCGAAAAATGTTAGCTTGGAATAGACGAAAATAAAAAACTTTATTTTAAATATCGAAACGCTAAAGAAAATGTTACAACGGCTATGATTGCAACGCTGTTTATAATTTTTGCATTTATACGGGCGTTTCCCTGGAGCAGACGGCGAATTTATAGCGATCTGCCTCAGCTTCAGCAGCCAACAAAAACCGAAGCTGTTGCCAACAGCAACCCACCTTCCATTACTCAAACAAATCAAGACGAACCAGAGATTGTGCCAAAAATTCTTGAACAAGCATCACATTCAATACCAACTACTAGTTCTACTCCTACTACTACCACCTCAACAACTATTTCTACCTCCCCTATTAGCTCTTATGATAATGTGCCCTGCAAGATCTCAACAGCTCGTAGAAAATCATCGAAATCCATTAAAGCACATGAAGTAACTTTTAGTGGCAGTGTGGGCGGTGGTGATAGTGATTCAGAGCATACACCCACCTCCACCAGAGCTAGTAGATTAGTAAGACAACCAAGATCTTTTACTGGTACAGCCACTAGTCCGTCCAGAGCCACCTCTCCTGAAAGTAACAGTTCATCGAATTATTATCGTTCTGTGTTAAGTTCTAGAAATCAACTAACGCGTGCTTCCTCCGATTACGAAACAGCGGCTAGTGATTTCTACACTGCTAGATCAAAATCATCAACTAATCATGATCATGAACACGAGCACGAAGCCAATAGTATTAAACGTAGCTCTTCAAATGGTTATCTAAAGCGTGTCGATACTTTAGTTAATTCGGATGAAGAGGAGGTTGAAGAGGAGCGCTTAAGACGGCCACATGTAGATGCTGACAACGAAACTGAAGCTGACGATTCTTATGATCGTGATACTGAGGAGTTCTATAGTAATATACAAGACGCCGCCGGCACTTCTGGCACTCGTAGTAAACGTTCTTCTTTGTTTTCGCGTTCGGATTCTTCAGCCACCACCACCTCGTCGAGTGGTGGTACTTTTACGGGTGGAAAGCGTCGTTCAACCGCTTCTATAATATCAACTTCTATGTGTTCTGATATTATACCCATCGATCGTAGACGTAGTTCTACCACCACAGAGTACAGTGTACGTTCATTGTCAAGTCAACCGCGTAGATTGAGTGGTCGTATACGACGTCATATATCGCGCATGACAATTGCGGGAGCTAGAAGGCGTACAACGGGCAGGTATATCAACAATTTTAAGAGAATTCATTAAATTTATTCAAGTAAAAAGAAGTTTAAAAGTTTAAAATTTTCGTTATAATTTTTGCAAGTTGTAAATGAAGAATACTCTGTTACGAGAAGTTTCTTTTTCGTTTGTAACAGTTTTATCAAAAATTTTGGCTTGTACTTTGGTTATAATTTTTTATATGATATAAAGCTGTTTTACTTGGTTAAAACTATTTAGTAAAAGGTGTTTTTGTAGAGGTTTATAATTTTAAAATAGAATAAATTAAAAATGAATTTTTTAAATCGACATAAAATATGCTTTTTTTGAAAAATAATTTTCTCCCACGGCTGGCTTCGAACGTAGTCGAAGGTCCAACACTCGTTGACTTTTTCCAACATTTATGCCCATTAATCGGCAATTACGCGGCGAATATTTTCCTCCAAGAGGTCAATCGCTTTAGGTTTATCGGCGCAGACTAGCAACATCACAGAAATTAGCCTACCGGTGTTAACGAAGACCGTGGCCAATTGCCAAAAATTTTGTTCCATTAAGCAATTACGGCTTTAGCTATGTGACATGTTGTTGTTGAAATCATAGCTTCTTTACTTTATGGTTGTTCATTTAATGAACCAAAATATCAGTAGTCATACCTCTATAGTGGTCACCCTTCACTAAAACGTGTTGAACAACATCGCTTTTAAAGAATTTCGCATCAATGATTACACCCAATCAGTTTTTCTAGATGTAATGGTGTTTTAGCATACACTTGAGGATTATCATCACTCCAAATGTGGCTGGTTTGATTGATTATTGACGTATCGATCGATGCAAAGCCTCAGTAAGCTTCGTCGTTAAACAAAATTCACTTATGAAAATCGACATCAACGACAATCTTATTTTGGGACCAGCTGACAAAAATTGCCGCCAGTTATAAAAATTTTGCTAACTTCAAGTTATATACCTCTATAAGAAGCACCCGAGATATGGTGCACATCGATATATACGTAAAAGATCAATTTTACAAGTTGTGACAACACAAAAAAAAATTAAAGCACGAATAAAAAGAAACAAAGGAAAACAATTTCAAATATACTTGTATACAATAAGGATTGTGAGTTGCACAAATGTATTTGAAACTAGACTTAAACTTTTAAAAAATTACACAAAAAATTTTAATAAAAAATAGTTCAATACTCGTTATTTGAAAACGCCTTTAAATGTGGCTAGCATTACCGAAGCGTATTTTGCACTTTAAGTTTACAACGACTAATTCGAGCACTACTGCATATATGTCACGTATAACGTAAATAATACTGGCCTCTAACGTTAATTATTACCAGTGTGCCGACATAATTCAGTTACCCCACGGCCCCCACAGAAAAAAATTGCGATTTAGCAAATCACAGGGCCTTGGAGGTCAACTGAAACGTCCATTATCCTCTGGAAATCAACTAATTATCAAATATGTCGATGGTATAGTATATAGTCCTTCCTTTGACACCGTTCGTGATTTCTAAAATACGCCCTCTGTAATAAATTTACCAGAGCACTCGATTACTTTTAGATTTACTTATTGAAAAAAGAAAATTCTAAATAATTTGAGAGAAAATATATTTATTTTTTAAAGAAAATATCTTTCTTGGGAGATAGAAACAATTTTTTAAATAATAGAGTTTAAGAAATAAATAGCGCCACAAAGGTTTGGCCAAAAATAATTGTTTTAATTCTCTTTTTGATGAGCTTTTGGCAATTTTCTCATTGCAACTTTGATTCGTTAAAATTAAGAGCCATTTTCCGCTTGCCACTTTAAGTGTTTCTCCATTACATTCAAACTTAAAGGCTTCACCTGTTTAAAAGCACCTTCCACAGCTTCATCATCTAAAACAATGTCACCCTTTAGCTTTACTTGAGATATTTTTCGTACTGTTTGCATAGCCAACTCCTTACAAGCTAAACGTATTTCGTCGCCCGTAAAACCTTCTGAAAGTTTTACCAATGAGGACATTTGCTGCCCATTTAGTTTGACATTTAAAGGCAAAAGTTTGCCAATCAATACAGCTCGTTCCACTTCGTTTGGAAGCTCTGCTAAAACCTTTTTTTCGAATCTTCTCAAAAAGGCTTTGTCGATTTCCCACGGTAAATTTGTGCTGGCTAATATAAATAAGCCCATAGTGGATTGTTCCAAACCATCCATTAATTGCAACAATTCATTTTTAAAACGTTTTGAGGACTCATGATCAGCACCGCGATCTCTTTGGGAGGTCAAACCATCAATTTCGTCTAAAAATATTATCGAAGGTGCATGTTTAATAGCAAAATGAAAGAGAACTTTTAGTAACTTTTCGGACTCTCCACGCCATTTGGATACCACTATGCTGGAGGTTATATTGAAAAAGGTAACCTTATGCTTCGTCTCTGAATATAAAACCTTGGCCAGCAAAGTTTTACCGCTGCCAGGAGGACCGTGTAGTAAAACTGAACGCCAAGGTTTCAAACCGTCACTGAACAAATGAGGATGATTGAGAGGCATTAGCACAGCCTCTTTAATAGTCTCCACAGCCTTACTATTGCCACAAATATCCGTCCACTTTAATTTGAAATCATCTTTAATTATAGTTGATTTAACGAGTTCTGCTAGATTTTGCCATTCTTGGCAACTTAAAAGCAAATCAGTGTTTTTTGAAGAACAGTCATGTTGTATTTCCTGCAAACGGGTCAAAGATTGCTTGTCAATTGTTGTATCCCCTTCAATATGATTTTCTTTCTCCTTCGATTCTTGTTGCTGCTGTTCAGTGAGTGACTTTGTCGCCACTTTTGTTACTGTTACTTGCAGGTCATTAACATCAACTTTCGCTACTGCTGCTGCCTTTGCTTTTAATGACTCTTCATTCTCTGCTGGCATTATTTGTTTGGATTTTTTCCTTTTGGCTGCCGTTTCAAGCTTAATGTTCGGCTGCTGCTGTTGTTTTCGCAATACTCTTGGATATTTGCCAAATTTCAATTGATAATAGCTGGCATATTCTAAAAAAATGCTTTCCAAGTCTATATTATCGCACAACTCATATTCATCGCATAATTTGGCCTCATTTTTTAAGGCGGCCGACGTAGCATAAAAACCATTGTCATTTAAAAAATTTTGTATGATATACAATAAGTTCTTACGTCTCGCTTTGACATTCCGTATTTCTTCATCTTTGGACATTGTTGATGAGACTTCCTGGTTTTTACAAAGAAAATTGAAGGAAAGAATTCAAATTGTGTAACAAAATATTTTGTTTTATTTGTATTTTTTGTTTATTATAAAAATAAATTTTATATTTCCTTTTACAATTTATATTCTTCTTGTCGTTTGCTATTGCTAACTGTACAGAGAACAGTGTTTCAACAATTTGTTTTTTTTTTGTCTTGTATTTTTTCAAAGTATTCAGTCGCTGTTTTATTACAAACTTAATTTAGTTGATTATGTTTTGGTTTCTTGGCAACCAACTTCTGTTTATTGTCTACATCTCTACATTTAGAAACGGCTAAGAAGTTAAAAAAAGTATACATTTTGCCTGTTTTGTGTGCTGAAACATTGTTCGATTGTTGAAGAAAATCACTAAAATATCTTTACATCATAAAATGATAAACACTTGAATTTTTATAGCAATACTCTGCCTGCCCATAGTGCCGAAATGTGTAAAATAAATTAGTGTGAAATAAATTTAAAAAAATGTTGCGCATATTTTAATTTATTTTTTTCTTTTTTGAAAAAGTCTACAAAAATATTTCTGGCTTCATATTTATCAGCAACAAAATGCTTTTGGCAACAATGTTTCCAGCTGTCAAATAATATGAGCTGTACGCACAAGCAAATCATGTTGATTATTTAAAAGCTTAAGGCCGTGTCAGATAAAACTTTTACTTTGCGTTGCGTCAGAGTTTCGCTTTGACATTTGAGATAAAATGTACGTAAATGTATGAAAGTTGCCACATAAAGCACTTTTGACGCAGCGCAAAGCGAAAAGTTAACCAACATTCAACTTTTTACGCGCTTTGACAAACACCTGGCTTTTATTATTTGTGTTTGTGTATTTGTGTGTGGACGTAAACAAAAAATTCATGAGTGTTGTCAAAGTTTATTGTGACTTGATTTACGCTTTTGCTTTAAAGTTTCAAATGTCACGCAAAGCAACAAAGTTTTATCTGACATCGCCTTTAGTACTCTGTTCTAATTTGCGAAAAGTGTTGAGCAACATTTGATATTTTGCTTGAAAATTTTGACAATATGTTGCCAGCTGATTCTCTCTTTTTATCTAATATTAATGTTGCGCATTATGGCAGACAAGATGAATCAGACCGTGTTGTTCTCAATGAAATTATTATTTTAATTCCGACATCTGTTACTGGGCAGCGAAAATTCGCTTTTTAGGAGGAGATTCCTAATTAGAAATAGTTTACGAAATAAAAATTTATAATTTCACTAAAGAGGCTTTAAAAACAATTAAAATTATCAAAATGCTTTAATAGAAAGATCTGTTTTTAAACAAAAAAAAAAAACTTTTTTTATTAAATAACTTTTACTAAGGTGGATTTTATTTTATTATATTGTGTGGCAAATATTATTAAAAAAGAAAAACTTTGGCTATTATAAAAAAATTCATATACTTATTTCAGCCTTTTGTTTTGTGTGGCCAGTCTTTAAAATATTTGAAAACTCTTATTTTAATATGTAAAAATTACTATTATGCATTAATATTAAACATAAGTTGCTTAGTTGCTAATTAGTCTTTGGGCAGAGATCTCATCGTAAAGTATAACAATAATTTTTCATCGTACATTTTCGCCAATCTCATTAGGCAAATTTAACTACAAGGAATTAATATAATTGAGGAAAGGCGCGTTGACATATTCACCAACGTTGTCATCACATCTGCCACCTTTTAAAACGCCAGCTCACATTTCATTTCGATATACGTTTTTCAATGAAACTGCTGTGTTTTTCTAAAACAAAATAAAAATCTGTAAAACTATAATTGAAGTTACGCTTTAAATTAGAATAATAAAGACTTGGTGTCTACTTACATATAAATAAGTTGTTTTTTCTCCGGTGGCGTAATAGACAGCATCTCAGAATCAGATAAAATATCTTGCGTGGGCTGCCGATCTGGCGTGCTTAAAAGCTGTGAGCAACTGGTTCTACAATCAAAATTTTCATCACTTACGAAAGTTACAATAAACAACAATAAGTTAGAATAATAACACTTACGTTCTCAATTTCGACGTCTCAGGGAAGTCCTCAGAAAACTGCCACGGATCCTGAGATTCGTCTGAAGAGAACTGCAAGTCGCATCCACTACCAGATTTTTTTGATGCTTTTAATTTTTGGTTGTAATACCGTTTGCTGCTCAAAATACTCCTCCAGTTTTGCTTACAAGCTTCATCTAATAATAATCAAAACAGATCATACAAACCTTACCAGGATTTCCAATCTCTTTAGCAATATCTATCGATGATTTCGCGGCACTGTGGTTAGAATATATCATTTGGGACTTATCCCAAATAAGTTTCCTTTTTTTCACTGCAGAAATAAGGATACGCTTTTCTGCGTCACAAAATTTTTTTTTCATTTTTACTTTTTAATAAATTTACGCTTTTCTCCCTACTTGTACATTTTGGCACAACAAATTTAAAATTAAAAATACAAATACTTAACTGATCAGCTTTTGCTCACAATTCCGTGCGAAAAAAGTGCTGCTCATATTGTTTCGTAGTTGAAAAAAAAATGTTGCCTGAAACGTTTTTCATTTAGAAAACATGCGGCCAAAAACATTTCGTGACTTTTTCAAAAATAAACAGAGTACTAGTTTAGCAACATTATTTCTTATTTATTTCGTACCAATTATTTTTATAAGGGCTTTGACGGCATTTCGCACGAAATTATGAACAGAGTATCAGGCTAAAGACAAAAAAACTTTGTATTGGTATAACAACAAGTTGTTAAGTAATTTTCGTACATCTGTTGATGATTTTGTACTAAATACTGTCTAAAATTTTGTTTTAACTATAAAATAACACAAGATGCACTCTTTTCCTAAAGCAAACAATGTTGCATAGCTAAAGGCAAAAAAATTTGGCATTGGCACTACGAGGTTTGTCAAACTTTTCAAGAGAAATACATGGTACTCTCTTCATGATGTCGTGCAAAATACTGTCAAAAGACAATAGATAAAACTTGTATAAAATAGATAAAAAATAATGTTGCTCTAGTGGTACTCTCTTCATTTTGTTAAATGTTGCGAAATATTTTAGGCAACTTTCTTTTCAACTAAAAAAAGTTTCTGGCAACAATATTTGCCAGCTGTAAAGCAACATTTATTATTTCGCTTAAAAATTTTAACAATATGTTAGTGGTGACATAACTGCAGTTTGGAAAGAAAAAACCACATATAAATAAGTTGTTTTTTTTCCGGCAGCATTTCAGAATCAGATAAAATATCTTGCGTTGGCTGCAGATCTGGCGTGCTTAAAAGCTGTGGGCAACTGGTTCTACAATCAAAATTTTTATTACTTACGAAAGTTACAATAAGCAACAATAGGTTAGGATAATAACACTTACGTTCTGAATTCCGATGCCAAAGTAAGGAAACCCTATTCCTCAAAAAACTCCTACGGATCCTGAGATTCGTTTAACGAGAACTACAAGTCGCATCCACTACCAGATTTTTTTGATGCTTTTCGTTTTTGGTTGTAATACCGTTTGCTATGCAAAATACTCCTTCAGTTTTGCTTACATGCTTCATCTAATAATAATCAAAAAGTTAGATCATACATACATACATATGCACATATATTTCATTCCTTACCAGGTTTTCCAATCTCTTTAGCAATATCCATCCACGACAATTTATTCATGGCATTGCGGTTACAATGTAGCTTATGGGATTTATCCCAAATATGTTTTCTTTTTTTACTTCAGAAATAAGGATACGCTTTTCTGCATCACATTTCCGTCTGAAAAAATTGTTGCTCATATTGTTTCGTAGTTGAACAAAATGTTGCCAGAAAAATTTTATGACTTTTTCGAAAATAAACGGAGTACTAGTTCAGCAACATTACTTCTTATTTATTTCGCACGAATTAGTTTTATGTGGGCTTTGATAGCATTTCGCAGGAAATTATGAACAGGCTTAAAGTGCAAAAATTATAATTTCACTTCTTCGAGATATTGGTGTAACGAGCAGACTGAGTATCGAAATACATAAAGTTGGTAAGCAATTTTTGCACATTAAAGGCCGTGTCAGATAAAACTTTTGCTTTGCGTTGCGTCAGAGTTTCGCTTTGACATTTGAGTTAAAATGTACGTAAATGTATGAAAATTGCTATATAAAGCACTTTTGACGCAGCGCAAAGCGAAAAGTTAACCAACATTCAACTTTTTGCGCGCTTTGACAAACACCTGGCTTTTATTATTTGTGTTTGTGTATTTGTGTGTGGGCGTAAACAAAAAATTCATGAGTGTTGTCAAAGTTTATTGTGACATACACCACTTGATTTACGCTTTTGCTTTAAAGTTTCAAATGTCACGCGAAGCAACAAAGTTTTATCTGGCATCGCCTTTAAGCATGCTACTACTCTCTTCATAATTTTGTGCGAAGTAATGTCGAAACCCAATTTAAGATGTTAGGCAACATTTTTTCTCAACTGAGAAATGTTTCGGGCAACATTTTTTTCAAGTTTGAACCAATATGAGTGGCACTTTTTTCATACGGCATTGTAACCGTATTTTAAGTTAGTTATGAAGTTACGAAAAATTTAAAATAATTTTTAATTTCCCGAATTTTCTAAAGTTTTTTCCATATTTGTATGTATGTATCAAATCTTTGTTACACAATTGACCTTAATGGTGCAGACTTAAAAGTAATAAACATCGACAGCTTTCTTTTGAATCAATATATTTTCACCACTAGCAAATTTTGTGACAAATAAAAACAAAGTACCAGAATTTAAGTCTGGAAGCTGGAAGCTAATAAAGCGAAAAAAATAGTATCAGTATCCCTATTCGTATCTAACTTTCCGCAACCTATCCTTGGATAGACTGAGAGTAAGTAGTTGCTTCTTTACCTAACATAACATGTTCTCTGTTCTAAAATAAGAACAAAAAATATTTTTCTTCGCTGGAAACGCTTTATACTTTTGGCCGTTAAAACAGGCCTTGTGCAATTGTAACTAAGAAAAGCAGCATATGAATAACTAAGGGATGTGTTGTTATAGTTACTTAAAATTTATTACTGGTATTATATTGTGTGGCAAATATTTTTTTTTTTACAATTTAATACACTTTTTATTTTTATTTTTATTTGCAGCCCAGTTTTTTTTTCTTCTATATTGAAAAAGACTCTTCATTTTATATGAGTAAATAATACAAAAATAAATGAAAAGGTCATTTCAAATGAAGGCAGTTTGTCGGTTTTGTGCTTCTTTTATTATTATTTCTCTCTAGATTTAAAAGGATGACAAGGATTTTTTATGATTTTTATTTTTTGTATGTCTTGTTTTATACGATTTCCTTCTTAAATCCAAATATTTTATGACAGAACATTGCAAGATTGCCAAATCAACTAGAACTTTTATTAAAGTGGGTTGGTTGTATATAAGACTATCATTCTAATATAAAAATTCATGATGCTGTTTTATTGTTAAATTCTTTTTTCTGTAGTTTTTTTATGGACTATTTATTTTATTATGAGTTATTGACTTGTGGTGAAAATGATTCATTAAACTTCTTGTACGAAATTTATATATCTTTTTCCTTTTCTTCTTCCAAAAAAAATGCCCAGAAATATTGTTAATGGAAAATATTTTTTAATGTAGGCAGTTATCAAGAAAATAGCAAATAAAATTAATATCATTAAAACATTAGGAAAAGAAATGTTGTAAAAAAAAATAAGGTACATTTTTTGAACATAAAAGAACAACAAATAACTTGATATGACAATGATTTAAAAAATAATTGATGTTCAAATAATATTTATTTATTTTTTATTTCACTTTTACAAATTACTGCGAAACACTAGAGGATGTTGTTGTAACCCTTAGCAACAAGACGAATAGCTTGTAGGTGAAACAAATTATCTGTATGTAAAATTGTAATTAATAGCTTTTAATATTTATTTATTTAGAAAAAAAAATGCCTGGTAGCAAAATATAAAACAAAAAATTATTTTTACATTATATCTCTGCATAGTAAACAAAAATTAATGAAAATATCTGCAACACCAAAAAATGCACAGGATATGAAAAGTCTTATAACTCGTATAGGTCAATCTTTAATATCGGCTGGCCGCCGGCACGGTATACTACGCTGTTTGTTTATAATTTTTAATTAAATGAAAGAGAATGGATCCGCCTCTGCGAGCATTTTTGAGCACATTTTACATTACATTCTCACATATTTCATGCGATATTTCATTCATTCATCACGAAAATTTGTTTGAGTTGCTCACGCTTTCCCGGTTTGTTAGCATAAATCTTGCTTTTCAGACATCCCCACAAAAAGAAGTCCGGAGCAGTCAAATCAGGCGACCGTGGAGGCCAATAAAGATCATAATTTCTAAAAACAACTTGTTGCGGAAAGAGGTCTTGTAGTAATTCTATTGTAATCCTGGCTTCATGTGATGTGACATCGTCTTGCTGATACCTCATGTTAATTAAGCCCAAAGCATGCAGTTGAGACGTTAAAAAGCTTTTCAATCATATCACGATATCGCTCCCTATTCACTGTTACTGTTATCTCGTTTTCACTTTCAAAGAAGTAAGGTCCAATGATTTCTCTTCACCAAATTGCTTACCAAAGTGTAACTTTTAATGGATGCAAAGGTGGCTGTTGAATAATTTGAGGGTTTGCCATTCCCTAGAATCGACTATTCTGTCTATTCACATATCCATTCAAATAAAAATGTGCCACGTCACTCATTATGATTTGTTCATGACTTTTTTCCGATTAAGATGTCATGAGCTAGCTGTACCATCCTATTGGCATATGTATGTCGACGTTAATGGTCTTATGGAAGAAGCTCTTGTATCAACTGAATCTTATCTGGAAACAAATCCAAATCCTTGTATAAAATTGTGACTAAATTTGTTGTTTGAAGACCAAGTTCCTCAGCACAGCGTAGAATTGAGGTTCATGGATTGTTGAGAACACTTTCTGGAATAGCACTAATGTTTCCAGTTTTTAGCCATACTTCGAAATCATTCATTACACGATAAATAAGGCGTTTTGTTGTCACATTGTTGCTCCCAAAAATTTCACGTAACTTTCTCATCATCACAGTAATCGATGATTGATTTTGATAAAATGTTTTAGCGATTAAAACATGTTGTTTTATCGAATATTTTTCCGTGATAAATTCACAACTGCTAAGTATGAACTGTCAAGACTAATTTTTACCAAAATGGCAGCAAAACAAAGTAGTATATCTTCCCGACGGACACCCGTTATTTAATTTTAAATTGAAAATCTCACTAGAAACCAAATGTATTGAATACAAAATCATTTTACAAAGTCTTTCCTTTGTGTGCTTAAGAAAACTAATTTTGCATTCTTTAATGAGTTTCAAGTGTAATAATTCTTTCCAAAACAAAAGAAAAATCTTTCGTGTGAATAAAAATTTGTATTTTGTTAGTAATTTTATAAAATTTAAAAATTATTTAGCCCTCGCGATTTTTGATTTATTTGGAGCTGCTCCATTGTGATAGACATGGAATCGTGGAACTGGGTGTAAATTCAAAAGGCACTTCACACATCCGTATTCGAGTTTGCCGCCGTACTGCAGACAACGATGACGAGTGGATAGCTGTCCAATTGCACTATCGTACCTAAGTCATATTTGTGCCCCAGAAGTCAAAATTTTCTAAGGACTTTGTTGATCTGATTGCACCATTATTGAATCGCTTACACCTAGTCAGAAATCGAATCGAGAAATTTAGATTTTTTTTCCTATTATTTGCTGCACTGAAAGTACTTGCTAACAACAGCCAATATCACTTATTACCCAGAAACTTAATGCGGTATTAATTCATGGTATTGTTGGCAAACATTGCTTTACACCTCCCATGTGATGACTATATTCAATTGAATATATTAATTGCTTTCGATCATGTCTTTTCGCCGAATAATTGGCGTATGGCTAAGATTATTTGATAATAATGCAACGACTTAAAAATAAAAGAAACAAAGAATAAAAAATAAATTAACCGACTGATTACAGAAAATATTTTAGTATATAAGTACCGAATTATTCTCGTCAACGATCAGCAGCAATAGAATTCATATTAAAATTCATATTAAAATAAAGGCCTGACGTCTCTTGTGGTTGCTTGTGTATTTTTAGCATGAGTAGAACTTAAATACTGGGTATTTATATACCCACTCCTGTAACGAATTTGTAAATAGATACATTTTTTTTCACTCCAAATAACTGCTATGGACCACCAGATACATGTTTACATAAACCATAATTATTATGTTAAACAGTGAAAAGTACTTAATTTCAATCATATTATGATTAATGTTATTGTTATATTGTACAACAAAAAAAAAATATTAACATTTTATTGATTACAATTTAACAAGATACCCAAAAAACATATTGTTCTTTGTTTATTGTTATATAAATCATGTTTTGCGCTTTTCCTTGCATATTCAAATATGATTGATGTACAAGTACAAGTACCAGTATTAAATCGTTTTTTTTTTAATTTCTGAATTTTATAAATTTATAGAGAATTTATCGAAAAATTTTTAGAATATTATTTACTAATTAATTTACATCTGATTTAATGGCATTTATGTGTTATTTTTAATCGCATTATGAATTCTATAGAGTAAAATCAATAGCAAATAATGAAAATGAGATATTTTCTCGAAAACATGAATTTATAAAGTAAAATCATACAAAATATAAAAATTTTCAAATACGTCTGCAAACTATTGTATGTATTAATTTATATTGATAACAAAAATAGTAACAACATAACAAGTAATAACATTTAATTACAATTTATCAATTTTCTCTAATAAAAAATATTTTTTGTGAAATATTTAAATAGAATTTTTACTATTCTTTTAAATAAAATTGGAAGCGTGTGTTCGTTAGTAGTATTCTTTGTTTTAAGAGTTTAAGTTTTCTTAAAGACTAAGTATTTTTATACTTTCCGAAAAGGGGAAATTAAAAAAAGGTAAAAGGTGAAAAACTCTTTAATATTATCTTACATTTAAATGCAATTCCCCAAAATAGATAGTTATTGCAAAAATATGAAATACTTCTCCCTTTTCACTCACTAGTAAGCTTGCGCTACAAATATATTTCCACACATGTTTGCCACAAAATATCGATAATTAGCTTGGGGAATTATACACAATGCATACACACACACTATTTGAATTGAATTGAAGTTGAAGGATTAGAAATAAAAATGAAATATGAATTTATTCCTGCTGTAGTATTGTTTGCATTATAATTAATTGCATTCCTTTTTGGCATCTACAACGTTTGTAGCCTCATTCTCCACAATTTTATATTTCTTCCAAAAAAAACAAAAAAAACGTATTAAAATTTTAACAATTTGTTATGCTCAACTAATGTTAAATAATACTTGTTACGTCAACAATTGCAATGCAATAAAAATATAAATTTTGATAATAAAATTTTTTTATTGCAAATTATTTCTTTTAACAAACGTTTGTTGTTTTCAAGAGTATAAAAACTAAATTATTATTATCCACAAATTAAGTTTATTTAACAAAATATTGCAAATAGAAAACTAAAATCTGTGTTCAAGAAATATTTAAAGAATAGATACAAAATTAAAATACGTAATTCGACCGAGTAAAAATTCCTGAATTCTCTTGCTATTTCTTAAATGAAATGCTAAAAAATGTATGTTTAATGCAAAAATTTAGTGCAAGCTATTAGAATTAACACTACAGCGAAACAAAACTTCTTTAATAAGGCTTTTTTTTACAAAATTTGTCAATGCAGCGTCGAATTGCATCTTACAGAGCGACTGTTGGTTTGATCTTTCAACTGGCCCCAGAAAAAAATATATGGTACGGCTAGTCACAATTACGCGACCGAAAAATTTCTCATGCAAAAACTGGGTTTTTGAATGCCTGTGTGACTTGTGGCGCCGTCTTGTTTGTGTGGCCTCTAACAGCTGGCTGTCAAAGTTGTTAGTGCAGAGAATATACTACGACGGCGTTTTACTACTTATTTCGCAAAAATGCAGACCGATGATGCCACCTGGCCTCAAACCGCACCAAATTGTTACTTTTTAGGAATGCAACGGTTTTTTTGAAGATTGTTTGTGGATTTTGCGTAACCGTCTAATTGAAAATGAGCCTCATCAAATAATGTAATTTTTATGAAAACTGCGTTCAGTTTTTTCAAACATTCAATTTATAAACGTCAAACACAAACAGTGGTCGGTCTTGAATAAGCGTTAAAATGAAGTTCTTAATGAAAAATTTTGCTCAAAATGCCTATAGTAATGTCCAATTGTTGCGAACGAGTTGATGTTTCAGGCTCATTCTCAACACTCTTTGAATAACGCCTTTAATTAGAGCACTATGGTCACTACAACAATACAGCGAACCTCGAATTTAGCGACTAAATTAAGCACAGTCGCCACAGATTACTAGGAAAAGCTGCTCGAATTTTATGAAGTGATAAGGTGAAGTTTTACTCATTGTGATAGTAAATTTTTACATTTAAATTTCTTTGCTTTTACTAAATAAATGTCAAAGGATGACAACTTAGTTCTTGACACATAATCATTTGACGAACAATTTACTTTCTAACCTCAAATTTGCCCATCCATAAATATCTTCCCTCTCTTTTAAAAATGATTTAATAGTGAAAAAAAACAAGCGTTTTATGGCAGCTTCACATTAAGTGAAATTTGAAACTGACTTAAAGCTTGATATTCTTTATCAAGGATTTAACTTCCAAGATCGTTAGCTAAAGAATAAAAACCGTAAATATGTCGATGATGTATAATAAGATTTACGTCAGTACCTAGCTGTATAAGCCATAACCTTACGGTGGATCATACCACTATGGATGAAATATAGCGTCATCCCCGCCCTGGGAAGCCTTGACTTACGTATATCCTCCAGTCACTCGTATTTACAACTACAAAAGCTCACAGCAAGCCGCAGCCCCCACACCTTGCTGAAGAGTTGAAGAGTATCCAGCTCCTGATGTTCCTTATCAACTCCATAATCAATTATCCATGATATATTTGGTGGGATCAGAACGTTGTTTTTTTTAATTTAATATGAGCTGTTGAAATTGGGTCAGAGAATTATGCTTGATAAGATTTATATCTGTACCTAGTTGTGTAAGCCATGTGGATGAAATGTAGCGTCATCCTCGCTCTAGAAGGCCTTCAGATACGTATATCCTTCAGTAACTCCTAGTTGCAACTTCAAAAGCTCGGAGCAGGCCGCAGCATTCAACTCCTGGTCCAGAACGCATGAAGCTTAATAAAATTTAAGAACACAACCGCAATCATGCTCACTGGACCTGGACCAATCATTGTGTTCATTGTGAATGATCCGACCCACACAACTCAAAGGAGGGCGTCGAAACCACAAGCACCACGATACTTCCGAAGGTCCAACCTTAATAATCAGCTAAAAGGCTAAAAAGACAAAAAGGTGAACTCTGGGTCTTAACTGATTCCCGTGGAAATATAGTGGAATTGCCCAGTTGGCTCCTGCTAGCCTTGGAGGGGACGGGGTTCCCTTTTACCCGTGAAGACACATGCAATGACCGTGAGATTCTGTTAAAACATATCAATGTGCCCTCGGGGGGGAGGGGGGGGGGATATGTCGGTGATACAAGCTTTTAAAGTTATTGTACAAAATTCAAAGTTTGGATTCTAGTTTCTTTAAGAAAAATTCCATTACACTGAGTTCTTGGAGCTGTGATTTTTGAGTTTTATAACAACAATATATTTTATAATTAATTTGTTTGATTCAAAATATGTGACGGCAATTAGTTATATATCTAGTCTTATCGGCCTCTTTAGGTCTATTGAGAATTTAAAAGCTATTTTTGCATGGGCTTTAGTAAACAATTGTAATCTCAATGCAAAATGAGTTTTTCTAAATTTTTAATTAAAATTTTCAAATTATAATCTTTCTGATAATTCTTTTTTACAAATTGTAAAATTCATATTTAATGAATATAGGAAGTTCATTATGCAAAATCATTTATTATTATATTTTTGTCCTGATAATAAAATATGTAATTAAATAAATGAATAATTCTATTATCTTAAGTCTTCTATTCAAAAGGAATCTATCTATATGGTGACTTTCCTTCTTAATTCATGTTTTTAATTTATGCAGTAAATTTTGCAAAAATAAATTAATCTTTTATACGTACATACGTTCGCATTGCTATGGCATTTCTTATTGTGAGAATTAAATGCAAAGACCGGTCTATAAAATATTCCTTCTGTTCTGCTATTTAAGTCAATATATTTGCACAGATTTTTCATTGTTAATTTATAAGGCTTATGATTATACAAGTAAATAATAGAAATACACAATCAAAACTACTAATCAAATGAGTTTACTTTACATTTCTAGTTATGTACACAAAATAATGCCTTATTCATTCCTTCCTGTCTGTATTACAACACGCAAATTCATTAAGAAATATTAGTGTACCAGGAGTGGAGTAGATAGACTTTTGACAACATGAAAGCTAAAGCTTAAATATTCAAATAAAATTTATCTTTTTTATGTTTTTTTTGTTTTTAAATAAAACACATAAAACCATGCAATTATTTTGTATTATACTTTATAAAATATTAAAACGAAAATGCAAAACCCAAGTGCAAAAGCCAAAACCTTTTGCTCCTTTAATAAGCTTTTGAATATAAAATATTTCCTTCATCTGACTTAATGGAAAATAATAATAAACTTTAAGTACAAAAGTATTAGTTTGTGCGTATGTATAGTATATATACATGTATGATTGCATGTGGTTGTATACTTCAAAAACGATAGGAAGTAAAAACAGATAATAATCTCTTACAATTTGTGCATATAAACCTATTTGTAATACTTGTCCTTTTACTTTAGATCTTTCTTAATACGAAAAGTTTCCCTTTGATAATATTTAAAGGAATGTGATATTAAAAATAATGTAAAAAGTAAAAAGCAATTTTATTTTTGTGAAAACAAGTATTCTGCTTTAATTTTACACATTTTCTTAAGTTTATATGCTTTCCCAATAATCGAACACACAATTAACTGACATTTAAAGTTTTCTAGGATTTCTTTTGGTGGCTTATTTTTAAATCGTTAAAAACATGGGGCTTTGTATGTCCACGAAATACTTTTCGTAACAAGTCAAAAAACCATAATTTTTTATAAAAAAAATCTCACTTATCTAAAACAAAGACATTTTTATGCTTAAAATAATTTGGAAAAATGATTTTTCTGGGCTTAAAGTAACTTTTTTGTGATGAAGTAGGCCTTTAATGTTAGGGTTTTTTTTTTTTTTGAAAAAAAAAATTTTTGTGATAAAGTGCCTTTTTTTGTGATAAAGTAACTCTTAATATAATATAGACATTTTGTGTTAAAGTGTTTATTTTTAATAAAGTGAAAGTAACTTTTTGTGATAAACAGCATTTTTGTGATAAAGTAACCTTTAATGTAAAAGTAACTTATTTTGACTAAGCGCCCCTTTAATGTAAACGCGACTTTTTTGTAACAGAATATTGCTTATGATAAAAAAATTACTTTTTATGTTTGTTATAAAGTAACCGCAATGCATGAGTGACTTTTTGTGATAAAATATTTGTTTATCTCAAAATAAAATATATTATCAGTGGCTTCTTTTTATAAAGTAACGCTTTGTTTAAGAGTTTCTTTTTGTGATAATGTGATTTTTTTAATAAATAGCATTTTTTGTAAGTAAATTTTTTGTGATAAAGTTACGCTTTAAATGAAAACCACGTTTTTTTGATAGATAGAGTGACTTTGTTTGATGAAATGAGTTTTTTGTGATTTGGTTTGGAGTGGGAAATTCCTACTTTAAATTTCAGCAATTTTAAATCGTGCCTGATTCCTTCAAATTAATATTTATTTGAATAAAAAAAAATATTTAAAATAAAATAAATATTCATTTGAAGAAATCAAGCACGAATTAAAATTGCTTAAATTGAAAATGATTTCAATAAATTATAAATTGTTTATTCCTATTGCATATATCAATTTTGGAGATTTTCATAAAATTTGAAACTATTTCATATTTAAAGTTGAATATTGAATATTAAAAATTAATTTAAAAAGTGCCATCTAGTATTAATATTCACGTGCATATGAAAAGTGTAAAATATACATATATCCATTTTTTATTCGTGTGTTCCACATCTTCTGCTTAGCAGGAGTTTTCTTATCAAGATTGAAATAAAACTACAAGTACCTCACTCAACATGTGTACTTGCAAAAAGCGAATTATTTATTGTTTGTTTGAGTGGCATGAATGTTGGTTGTTAGTGTTAGTACTCCTTATAATGCTATTTGTACAAGTACATATGAGTATTGTCTTATTGCTAAATGCAGTTAAAAATGCTTAAGCTTATTTTCTTCTACAAAAGAACAATGCAAACTGTCGGAGCAAAAAATAAGTTTTCTAAAAAAAAATTTTGCAAAAGCAGGCTACAAATCATCACAAAAGTATTATTAATTATGATTTTTTTTTTCTATGAGAGAAGGAATTTAATGTGAATTATTTTTTCATGTTAAACTGCGTTAAAAAAAATTTTTTTTTTCTATTTTTTATGCTTAACATTTCTAAAACTTGCTCGATATTGCTTGTTACTTGTTAATACTTTGTTGGAGTTTGTTCTACAATACCACAGGTGTGCGATATAAAATCATGTAAACATTTTACAAAATATAATACTCTGACATTTAAAGTCTTTAGCATAATCTTGTTATTCTTATATGGAATCTATATTTTGATATTGTATTTTTTAATGTTTGAAAAGAAATGTTTTCAATTTCTGCTCAAACAATTTTGTTTGAAAAGAAAATTACAAAATAGTTTTATTAAAATATACTTTTCTTAATAGTTAAAAAAAAAAATTCAATAGCTTTTGTAGTTTTCTATTGTTTTCTTGTCATAGCTGAGCATAAACCCAGTATGCATCGAGTTCACACAGAGACAATTCGACCTATTTAGATGGCGACATGTGCGTAAATTTTCCGACGGGGTTTAATTTATTTTTATTTGGGTAAGGTTTTCCGTCGATCCTCGTCAAATTTGATTTGTCAACAAACCGGTTTCGGCTATTTGCCATCTTCAGTGTTCTCTTTGTACCCATATAAAAATATTTAGATGGTCGCAGGAGCAATTGTCCCATAGTTCCCTCTAGAACTCCAAGTTTTCATCTTAAAACCTAGAGATTCTGGTCAATTAATGTCGCATAAGAATTTAGGGTTTCAAACAAACTTTGGCCCAAATATTTTAAATTGGGTTCTTGGAGAGATGGAAAGTGAGATATATTGAATTCCACTTCTTTTTATTTTAAACTCGTTTTTATGTTTATTTTGATTTATTTAACTAATATTATAATCATTAGTTTTTAGTTTCTATTTTAGTTTTGTTTTAAAAAAAGACCGTTTATCGTACCTCGTACTTTTTTGCAAAGGTTCCCTTTAGTCATATTTGTTATTAAAAAGGATCAGCTTTTTGCACATTTTTTTTAGCTGCCTGCGTTCAACGGAAAAACTCTTTTGTATTTTTTACTTGCATAAAATGGTTTTTTTACTTAAAGTGTTTTCTCCCTTTAGAAAAGTACTTTTTTTTGTAAAAGTAGCTTAAAAATTACCTTTGTTACATTTTTGTAAATATGCATTCTTTTCAAGCAGACTTTTTAAAAAAAAACTTTGCTACAAAAGTCATTTCTATAATATTTTTTTTTTTTCACAAAAAAAAACTTTTTAAGAAAGTACTTTTTTTACAGAAATTATTTTTGAAAAGTAGTTTTTTCACAAAATTTATTTTTAAAAAGTACTTTTTTTCGTTAAGAGTCACTGTTACTGCCAGTCTAATATCTGTAAATCAAATATAACTTCCACTAAAATATCATAGAAAAGATCATAGAACTATAAAAATTACTCACTACAAATCGAAAAGATATAAAAAAAAAATTTATTTTGAAACTGTTTATTAAATATGATAGAGTTTAGCTAAAGAAGGATAGGATACACCGATCTAGAAAACAAATAAAAATTTGGTGTAATTTGAATAAAATTGTCTTGTTCTTTTAAAGAATTAGTCTTATATTTTTATTTCTATCTCTTCACACAAAAAAGTAACTTATTTACAATTAGTAAAATTTTAAAGTAATTTTGACTCTCAGTTATAAAACTTTTTCTTAAAAAAAGCTTTTCCGTATTAAAAAAATATATTTTTTTAAGAATGCTTTAAACAAACGTGTTTCCACTCATACGAAAAATATCTATTTCCCTTTTTTGCCAAGTAACAGCAATTTTAATACTTTTCTTTTTGTTGCATATTTCCTGGAATGTATTGATTTTATTTAATTTTATATTTTTACACATTTAATACTTGCGCAAACGACACCTGTTAGTAAAGGAACCCTTTATTTTGTATGGATTAAAAATAATTATAACCTATAACAATAGGGGAATTTATCAATTAAAAAACTGAAGTATAAATTTAGGCGTAATTACATTTTTTAAAATTAGTATTTTAAAAATGAAAATTTAATTTTGTTTTTATAAAACATGCAAGCAACTTTTAAAAAATTAGTTAAGTGTATGTGTATATATGTTTTTAATTGCTATTACGTGAGTTTATCTAAGCTTTTTTGTAGAAAATAAATTTAAAATTATATAAACTTGCAGTTGAGTGTGTGTATAAATATTAATTTTTTCTTTGTGTGTGCGTTAAGGAGAAAATAAACTAAATTATGTTAAATTTTAAAACATAAAATATTGTTGCATTAACATAAGAGTTTTTTAAAACAGCGTTATTAAAAAAATTAAAAAAAAACCTGTGATAACATATTTTTCATTGAAAAACTTAAATTCATTATTGTAGAAATTATATTTAAAATTAATAATATTTTCACAACCGTAATATGAAAATTTCGTATTAAATAAGGACGACAACTGTGAAGCAATTAATTACAAAAAAGGTGTCCAAAAATAAAACTTAATAATTTCAGGTTTTACTAGTTCTCGATACAACAATTTCATAATCTGGATGATATATAGCTTCAACTAGAAAACTCCAAATAGTATACAGCCTCAGAAACGGCTAATTGTGTTATTTTAAATTTAATTATTTCCTAGATTAGATGTGGAGACCTAGATCATAGTGCAAGAACAAGACTTTTCTATTCTATTGCTATTGGACTCTACAAAAAATTAATTAATGCAAGCAGATTGGCCGCATTCACTGTTTTTTTTTCGTTTTGCGAAAATATTTTTTTATAAACAAACCTTTTTAAAATTTGTTATATAAATAACAGAGCGTGGTAAAAAAATTTGAAGAGCATAAAAGTTAATGAGAAGATAAAATCGATTTTCTAACCAATGAAATTTTATTGTCTTATAGAACAAGTAACGCAACTAATCATTGCATTATAACAGGTAAGGTTAGGAAGAAAATTGACTACTACACGATTAAATGCCAAGAATTTAGCAGTCAACCTTTGGCATTTATTTAGGAAAAAGCATGGGATGGTACAACCTTAAGCATGGAATTTTAAATGGAAAAATTTACTATCAAAAGTGTGAAGTGTATCACTTCGAAAAATCGAGCAGCTTTTTCTTATAATCCGGCGCCTTCTGATATCGCTGAGAGTACTTTAATGGCTCAATTCAATGGCTCACGGCAATTTTGCTGACAATATTCCAAAATACTCATAGTGTCCGTACTGAGAAAATATAGCCGCTGTGCACAAAGTGTTGAAAATGATCCTCGAACATCAATAAGGTGACGTTCGCACCAATTAAGCATCACTAAAGGCACTTTGCGCAACATTTTGCATATATATCTTTATCTCACGCTTGTAAAGCTCAACTTATTCATGAATTAAAACTGACCGACCGTAGTTTGTGTGAAACGTTTGTGAATTGGCTGCTTGAAAACTGAAAGAAAACAATGAATTCAATTCAATAAAATCGTCTTAAATGAGAGACTCATTTTCAATTAGGCGATTATGTAAACAAACAAAAATATCACATATGGGGCTTCCGGTTGCGTAATTTCTTGATATGGCAATGTCAATGGGCTATTTTTTCTGTGACCATTCGAAAGATTAGATTTATGTGAACAGCCTACAAATAATTGACGCTCTAAAAGATGAAATTCGGCGCAGCATTAACGAATTAAGCTGAAGCTTTGTTGCAAAATGCGCTTGAAAACTTTGCGAAAAGAGCGTACGACTGAAGTAGTGTTACAGGTGAACCTTTGCCCGGCATCATATGGCATTACTTATACCCACATTTCTACTTTACATTGATGCCAAACAAAAGTTGTCTAAAAAGTATATATTTTAAGGCATTTTACTTCCTAACCTCAAATTTACTCACCCTTACAAATTGAGTAATTATGGAGCAGCCACATAATATAGTGACTAGTCTTCCTCATGCTGTTTGCTTTCTTTTACAAATTTTTTCTTTATTTATTAACTTTTTTTTTATATTTTGCAGAGACATACTTCAATAAAGAATTTTAAAACAGACTCTTTGTTTTTTAAAATAAAAAAAAACCAAATTAAATGAAATAAAAATGCTTCATTCATTAACAAAACAGCAGGAATTTCAATAAGTTTGTATTTTGTTGTTGTTGTTGTTCTTGTTGTTTTTTGTTTGCAGTCATAAAGACTAAAAGTTCCTTAAGGAAAATTAAACAATGTGTGAGAAAGTGTAGGAGAAATAAAGAAAGAAACAAGTGTTGAAAATGTTTTCTGTTAAATCGTATTCCGCTATTGTTTCTTACACAAAGCAAATAAAATTTTTAAAAGATATTTTGCAAAATTCTTACTTGTTAACAAATATTTAGTCTTGTAAAAATAAAACTTAAACACTAATTTTATCAATACAAGAAAGCAGTAGCGGAAAAAAGAAATTTAAAAATTAAAGTGAAAGTGAAAGACTTTAAAAAAATGGATGAAATAAAAATTTCTTAACTTTAAATGTTTAAAAACTAAAAAATAAAATTAATTTAACAAAAACAAAAGGGTCAAAAGCCCTGTTTGCCATTTTTTATTTTTAAATTTATTCGCTTTGCATTTAAGAAAGGTATAAAATTTAATAGTAGTGAAAAATGAATTTGTTATAACCACAAACTGAGTTCAAAAAATATTGTACATGCGTAGCCAGTGCTCTTTCCACTCCCTCAAATAGCATATGTATTCCTCGCCAAAATTATTATTTAATCGATTTGATTTGAACAAGCCAATTTCTGATAGCCCGTTCTGAAGTGAATCGTACTCCAATGAGGTAGGGAAAAGGGGCAAGGTCTGGGCTATAAAGCGAGTGAGACCAAATTTCCCATTCAGTGTTTTTACGGCCTGGCAACATGTGCCTGAGCATCGTCATGTCATGATGGAAAGACATATCCCCTGTGATCCTTTGACCCACCCTCCGGGGACACATTGATATGTTTTGACGAAATCGTCATTACATGTGTCTGCGGGGGTAAAAGGGAACCCAGTCCCCTTCAAGGCTAGCAGGAGTAAACTTGACAATCTACTATATTTCCACGGGAATCAGTTCTGCCCCAGATTTCAGCTATTTGTCTCTTTAGCTGTTCTCTGACTGATTATTGAGGTTGGCCCTTCTGGACCAGGAGTTGGATAGTCTCTAACTCTTCACCAAGGAGTGAAGGCTGCGGCCTGCTCCGGATTTTTGAAGTTGCAACTAGGTGTGACTGGAGGATATACGTATCTAAAGGCCTTCTTGGGCGAGGATTACGCTGCATTTCATCCACAGTGGTATGATCTACCATCTGGTTATGGCTTACACAGCTAGGTACAGATGTAAATCTTATCATGCTTGATCCTCTGACTCAATTTCAGCAGCTCAAAATAAAATAAAAAAAACAACGTTCTGAACTCACCAAATACATCATGGATATTCGGATTTGGAGTTGATATGACTGGTTGGCCAGGATTTATATATCATCATCATCACCAGTAACAATATGATGCAAAAATAACTTCAACATTTCTCGGCTTCAAGTCATATAGGACCCGTTTCCTTGCTTTTAAATGGACCCCAATGCTTACACAGCTAGGTACAGATGTAAATCTTATCATGCTTGATCCTCTGACCCAATTTCAACAGCTCAAAATAAAATAAAAAAAAAACAACGTTCTGAACTCACCAAATACATCATGGATATTCGGTTTTGGAGTTGATATGACTGGTTGGCCAGGCTTAATATATCATCATCACCAGTAACAATATGATGCAAAAATAACTTCAAAATTTCTCGGCTTTAAGTCATATAGGAACCGTTTCCTTGCTTTTAAATGGACCCCAATGCATATAAAAGTAGCGAAATGACTTTTTTGTTAACTCTTAATGATAATGCAAGTTCTTCTTGCATTTGACAAGTAATGTTTCAATTCCTTATCTTTAAACTTTTTAAACTGACTAGACTTCTCCTTGTCTTATGTGTCGAAATCACTACTTTGAAATCGTTGGTTGGTGAATATTGACCGTAAACTTCTACCAATAATCAATAACTTTAAGTAGATGTTTCTTCGTATGAAACAAGGTTTTCAGACTTCCTTGGAAAACAAAATTTTTAGGCACAAAATTCGACGCTATTATAGCGATTGAAAAAAAATTGTGTTTACACTTTTGCATCTATCGAATGCTGAAAATTATTCTCCAGAATAGCGTATTTGTTATTATTGTGATAACTATATTATATAAGTACAACATTGCTATTTATTTACATCTTTTTTATTTCTTTATTTCTAGCTTCGATGTAGAAAATGGCCAAAGTGCACGATCACCACTTGAAGGCGGCTCTCCCAGCGCCGGTTTGGTTTTACAGAATCTACCGCAGCGTCGGGAATCGTTTTTATATCGTTCCGATTCTGATTTTGAAATGTCGCCTAAATCAATGTCCCGCAATTCAAGCATCGCTAGTGAAAGGTAAGATTTTTCTAAATAATTTTAATTCTGTGAATATTTTTTATTTTTATTTATTTATTTATTTTTGTTTGTAGTAAACAATAGAAGTTTAATGGCGAACATGCTTTTGCAATTTTTAATTTTTTTTTTAATATTAATAATCTTTTTCTTTTTTGTTTAAAGTTTTTTATATCGATTTTTTTTCCTTTTAAAATTTTTTTATTTATTTTTAAAAAGTATTTTTCTTACTTCTTAACTTTTCTTAATTCAATTTCATTAGTTCTTTTTTTCATAACTTTAAAACTTACTCCAAACCACTCCACTTCATTTCGCTCACTTTTCTCTAAGCACTTTATCTTTCATCTTTTGTCTATTTTAATTGTTGCAAGAATTTTCATTAATAACTTGAGGCTATGTCATGAATTTTTTTTTGCCTTACAAATTAGTTAATAATAATTAACAAAATTTTAAAAATTTTAACGAAAAGAATTAAAATTAAAGATATTTAATTGGCGCTTAAACAAATTTGTGATCCTTCGGTCTTGCGAATTTATTATAAATTCATACAACACACTATACACTACAGGCGTATTACAATACTATTTTGTAAAAAATTATTAAAACCTGGAAAGTATCTTAAAATCATTTCTCGCAAATTGGGCTTTGGAGCCCACTGCTGGTATTATGTAAACGAAATTTAATATATTTCTATGAAAAAATTATAGCACAGCAGGTTGCGCACTAAAGAACACTTGTCTTTTTTTTCTAACGTCTCCTAAGTCATTTTTGGTTTGGCAGCATAAAGTATTTACGATAGCGGGCGATGATACTGCCTGACAGCAAACCGCATCATACAGCTATTTTTTTCTTCGATGTGGTGTTTTTTCGAAAACTATGTGTCGATTTTGTGCGCACCAAATACGACAATTGTGTTTGTTAAAAACGAATTCTCTCTGTAATGCATAGTATGATAACAAGCCAATCGACCACAAATGGATGCGCTTTAAACAAAAAATCAAGTCAAACGCAAAAACATGCGAGTTTCGGGAACAAGTTTCCTAATTTCGTTAGAACACTTACCATTACAGTAATGATATAACAGGGAAAATTACAACCTATATTGCGTCGATGCGCTAAAGAATCAATAGTGTTGGCTACCCTGCCGTCTCCAATAAGCCTCTTGGCTCTCTCCTACATACATGGGAGTTGTATTCCATCTGTAGACGGATATAGGTGGTACACATAGTACAAAGATCGAATGGAGTGATCGTTTTAGAAAACCGAGGTACTTGAAAGCCTCTTTGGAAACCTGAAAAATGTGTTTAGTCTATCGAACATATCACTGAATTTTCATCTCAAGAACATCAAGAGCTTCCGATTCCATAATACCCATATCATCCATTGTAACAGGTGCAGCACCATTTTCGAACACAGATCTATGCGTAAGCATACAACACTGCATCTTACGGGCATTAAAATCAACTCTATTCCTACGACTCCATTGCGAGATCATGATTGAGCATATCATTCATGTTCCGCTTTATGAAACTCACATTCAGCTGGTTTGGTCTATTACCAAATGAATACGAATGACAAATGGTGCTGTCATCTGCGAACGAGTAAATAGGGTTGAAACTTTGACAAAGAAGGTCATTTAAAAAAATAAGAAATAGCGTAGAAGAAAGAACGGAGCCTTACGGTTTGTTATTCCAGTGTCATTATCAACAAGTCGCTATACAGCGATTAAAAATGCATCACTATGGTAACTACGAGCGTATTATTTTGGCATACTGTTAGCAACAATATCGTGGACCAAGCTTTTAATGTGTCACATGAGGAATTTCCCAGTCACTTGATTTCTCCATTTGGTAATGTCAATTGTGTACCTTGTTCCTGTGATTTAAGTCCGCTCAATTATCTTCTTTGCGGCCATTTAAAAGACCGTGTATATTGGAAAATTGTGATACAGACCAATGTAAGCACCTAGTCATATGGCTCTTTGACTAAGACCACTGTCAGAGAGCCATATGGCTAGGTGAAATACTAGGCGTCTACCAATACCCCCAAGGTGCACAGCATACGTCAGATGGCAATTTCAATAGCATCCACTCCTTGCTTGAGAGCCAAAGACTATCTACACCACGGTCGCCACCAGCGTAGAGATATTTTGTTGCTTTAAAGCACAGCCCACTCATTACCCTCCGAAGGGTCTCACCTATCACTATTACAAGTACGAAGCCCTGCAGGATATTAGTTCCTGTGATACTAGTTGGTCACTGATCGGACTTCGAGTGTCCAGTTCTGCCAGTTTCAGGCTCCTGCTAGCCTAGGCGGCTGGTGGCGCCTTTTAACCCCAGAAGCACAGATCGAGATAGGAAGGAGTCAACCAAGACTGCATGCCCCCGGTAAGAAAAGATGTTTTGGTAGACAAAACTCGAGGCTGCAATGACAAGATAAGCAAAGCTTTGTTAAAAAATATGCCTTAAAATTTTGTAAAAACAAGATAAAAAGTTTAAGCCAATTTACTTCCTAACCTCAAATTGTGCTGCTCTTTAACTATATATGTCAAAATGACATATTTTATTGGGCACCCTATATTTTTAATGCTTGTTGTTGCATTAACCAACCTTCTATGTTAATTTATTTAATGTTTTTTAAATTTTCATATGCAATTTAAGCTCTTGCTTTGCGCTTTACTAACTGATTGTGTTCTAAATATTATTTTTGTAAACTTTAATATTTGGATGAAAATAACAAACAAAACTAAGGGTTCTTATACACTTCAACTGTTCACCAACAAAAGCAAAGTAAAAAAATCCAAAGAGAAAAGGCAATGAAATTGAAGAGAAAAAATCATTCACGTCAAGTGGAATTTTTGTTGAAATGAAAAAAATGTTCACGTTGAATTGTTTACAATTGCAATGTAGGGAAAAGGGAAAACTTTTGAAAAGAAATTATATTCTTAATAGTGGTGATTACTTTTTTAAAGGTTATGTGACCAATTTTTAGGCCAAGCGGGGGACAAAATTCAAAGGCGGCCTAAAATTAGTAGAGTTATAAACTAGCGAACATTTAAAAGAAACACTAACTGAATATCTTCTTGCTCCTGAAGTTTGCTTAAAAGATTAAAAACTAGATCTATAATTAATCAGTTATCGTTTTAACAACAAAAAATATGGTTCTACGATTTAAAAGGTTTCGTTAAAATTATTAAATTTTAAGTTTTTTTTTTATACTAATAATTATTATAACTCTTGAAATGTAAGACAAGACGTTAATGCCTAGAATATTTTTTAGTGTTAAATCATATAATCAAATTTCTTTTTGATATCTTGCAGTAGTAAAATTTCTAAAATAAAAACTGAGCATTCTTAATAAAATAGTTTTCCGAAAACAAAAATATTAAAAAAGATAATAAAAGTATTGTGAATTTACACAAAAACATAAAAATTCTCATATATTTTGCTACAGCTCATTAAAATATTTTAATTTTTATGACCGCAAAAAATTGTTTTTAATATTTAATGTTTTTTTTCGTATTAAATATAAACGAAAATACGAGAAGCAAATATTTGAAACTATAATTGTAAAATATTTGAATGTTAAATGTATGTGGGGTTGTAACCAATCTACTTGTCGTTATTAGTGTATTAAACCGAAGACTATGCAGTAAAAATTGTTTTTTTGTTTTTTTTTTTGGTTTTTGTATTTAAGGCCGTCATCACAGTCAGCAACCTCCAACACATACCACAAATAACATTATGAAGACTAATGAAAATTTCTCGGTTGAAAATAGTTTGTTTAATTGGCTCATGAAAATTTCATGAAATATTTTCTTGACTATAATAAATAGATGTGGAGCTCCTATGTTTGTTTGAAAATTTGTAAAACAAATATACGAATAATAAAAAATAATTTAAAAAAAATAATTTTAAAGTACAAACAAAAAATTTTGGAGGTGAACATATTTCTTAAAAAATTAAATAGAAACAGTTATAATTAAAAAGATCTCGTTTATGTCTAAAATTAATGTCATATTTTATTTACAAAATATGGCCCTTCGAATGAAATTGTTTAATATAAAAGTACACCAAAAATTCATTCAAAACATTTTTTTTTTTAATTATTCATGAAAACTAAAAATTTTCGGTAGTAATAAAAAATTTTAATGCTGCTATCTCCATGACAGGGACATTGTTTTGATTTTTTGTACTTCAATTAACGTTACCTTAACTCAATGCAGAGATTATTTTTAAATTTAGTTTTATCTTAACTACTTCCAAGAATTGACTTCATCTATTTTTATTATTCACAGATTTAAATCTGAACCCATTTCCTGTTAAAAAGCAAAATTTCATGTTATTCATTCTAAAAAAAAAGTCAGTTAATTGTGTATCTTATTTCTGCCAGTTCATTTTTTTACTTGGTTTTAATAGGAAAACAGAGAAAGCAAAATATTGGCAATTATATTTTGACCAAATAAGCAAAACTTATCACAAAAAAATATATATCGAGTAGAAGTATGAAAAAATATTTCCTTCAAACGAACTTTCTAATTTTATTAAAAGTTTTTTCCAATGACTCTTAAACTTTCGGGTGCTTTATTAACTGTAGCAAATTTAAGATATAAGAAAACCTTTATTATTTACACACACATACAAACATTTTATATGAACATTATATATGAATCTTTGAACATCTTTAATAGTCCCAATAAAATTTAGTAAATTTGGCACAAGTTCATAAAATTAATAATAGCGGGGGGTCTTATTTGTGTTATTTGAGGTTTTCACAACTAATAAGTTGAAAATACTAAACCATTTCAATTTGAGGCTTTTGGTTTTCGGTTTTGGTTATTATATGTAAATTTGTTGTATTTTTTAAATTAAAACATCTTAAATGATGTTTAAAGATTTTTAATTATTATGGATAAAAAGGATAAAAGTATAGAGAAAATAAAAAATAAAGAAGAAATAAATTTCAGCAGTCATAAATTTCTTATGAAAAAGTTTCATCAGTCATAATATTTCTATAAAAGCAATTTTATCATTCAGTCCTTTTATAAAGGACAGTCATAAATGTTCTATTAAGAATTTCATCAGTCAAAATTTTTCTATTAAAACAATGTCATCAGTCATAATTAATCTATAAAAATATTTCATTGCTCATAAGTTTTCTATAAAAAATTTCATCGCTCATAATTTTTCTATCAAGAATGTTCTTTAGTCATTATATTTTTAAAAAAATTTTTTATAAAAAAATTCCATCAGTCATAATTTTTCTACAAAAAAAAAATCATTAGTCATTATATTTTTATAAAAAAATCACATCAAACAAAATTTTTATAATAGACTTAGTAATATTTTTTCTATAAAAGGACTTCATGAGAAATAATTTTTCTATTAAAAATTTCATGTCAATATTGTTCTATTAAAACAATTTCAGCAGTCAAAATTATTCTATAAAAAAATTTCATTGCTCATAAGTTTTCTATACAAAATTTCATCGCTCATAATTTTTCTATAAAAAATGTTCATTAGTCATTATCAGTCACAATTTTTCTACAAAAAAATTTCATTAATCATTATATTTTTATAAAACAATCACATCAGTCAAAATTTTTATAATAGACTTAGTAATATTTTTTCTATAAAAGGACTTCAGTCATAATTTTTCTCTTAAAACAATGTCATCAGTCATAATTAATCTATAAAAATATTTCATTGCTCATAAGTTTTCTATAAAAAATTTCATCGCGCATAAGTTTTCTATAAAAAATTTCATCGCTCATAATTTTTCTATAAAAAATGTTCATTAGTCATTATATTTTTATGAAAAATTTTCTATAAAAAAATTCCGTCAATCATAATTTTTCTACTAAAAAATTTCATTAGTCATTATATTTTTATAAAAAAATCACATCAGTCAAAATTTTTCCACAGCAAAAATTTAATCATTCATAAGTCTTTTATACAAAAACAAAAAAAACTTTATTAGGGTCATCATTTTTCTATAAAACATTTCATCAGTCAGAAGCTCCCTACAACAAAAATTTTAGTAATAAAAAATTTGCGATAAAAAAATTATTCTATGATAAAATAATTTTATCATTCATTTATTCATTCATTTATAAAAGAAAAAAAACTTCCTTAGTAATATTTTTTCTATAATAGAACTTCATGAGTAATAATTTTTCTATTAAAAATTTCATCAGTCATAATTTTTCTAATAAAACAATTTCAGCAATCACAATTAATCTATTAAAAAAATTTCATCGCGTATAAGTTTTCTATAAAAAATTTCATCACTCATAATTTTTCTATAAACAATTTTCATTAGTTAGTATTTTTATAAAAAAATTTTCAATTAAAAAATTTCATCAGTCATAATTTTTCTACAAAAAAATTTCATTAGTCATTACATTTTTATACAAAAAATTAATTTCAGTTAAAATTTTTCTGCAGATAAATTTCATTATTCATAAGTTATTTAAAAAAAAATTTCATCAGGGTCATAATTTTTTTTATAAAAAATTTCATCAGTCATTTCATAAGCTTCCTATAAAAAATTTTATTAATAAAAAATTTTCAATAAAAAAATTTCAGCATTCAGAATTTTTCTATAATAAAATAATCATCAGTCATGATTTCTACTATAAAAAAAATTTGATCAGTCATCATCTTTCTGTGAAAAATTTCATGTCACAATTTTCCCTAAAAAATTTATCGGTTATAATTTTTGTATAAAAATATATTTTTTCTATTAAAAAACTTCCTAATCAATATTTTTCTATAAAAATTGTCATCAGCCATAATCTTTCTATAAAAACACTTTATCAGCCAAAATTTTTGTATAAAAAAAGGCTTCATCAGTAATAATTTTTTTATAAAAATAATTTCGTGTCATGTTTTCTATAAAAAAAAATATATTAATAATAATAATAAAAAATTTTTATTAGTCATAATGTTTCGAATAAAAAAAATATCATGTCAAAATTTTTCTATAGAAAATTTTAATAAAGTTTTTTTTGAAATTAAATCTTATCAGCTCCTATTTTAAATTGAACTTAAACAAAATGTAACATTTGGATCTCTAATTAGATTCTAATCAATTAGATTAGATTCTTCTATAAAAGGCAATTGCCTTAAATCATATTTTAGAATATAGAATTTGCGGGAGCATTCTACTTCTTATAGTTATTTCTTGCAGACACCTAAAACTGACAGACAGTAAATACTTTAGAAGCCTAGAAGTAGTTAAAAAAACTTTCATTTCTCCAGAGCGTATGTACCGATTAATCATAATGCACTTTGGGAAGTTACGTAGTAGCTAAAGTCTTTCTGCTGTTCTATTTTAACATAATACTGCCAAAAGTATTACATATAGTGAAGTTTAGACAATCTTCAACTCTCAAGCAATGGAAAACGTACGCCGTGTAAACTGTATGATCCCAGTTGCTTCTTGACTCACTTCACTGCACGAGGGCGATAGTAGGCGCATTTGGTTCATCATCGGTTTACCGCCACATGACGAGGCATTGACAATTATCCATATCACACTTAAGCATGTGCAATATTGCTATTGGCAATGATTTCGCCAAAAATCGATTTCTTTACGTCAATCTTTCTTTTACTGAAATGTGAACGAACCCTACAATTTAATACGCGTTTGGTAGGAATATTTATTTTAGGTGCTTAGGCTGTTCTGTATTCAAAAGATTCATTTATTTCAATGGGATTTTAATTTCTAGTAACAAATCTAACTCAAAGTAACAAAAAATTATTGTATTTCACAGTAACTCTTATCAATTTCACATTCAAGGAAATGTATATCCTTCCAAAACCGTATCTTTTGTATGCTTTATTTTTTCGAGGAAAATCGAAAAACTGAAGCAAAAACCAATTAGGCTTAGAATTTAAATAGTCTTTAGTTTTTGTTATTTATTTGCTCAAAAAGAAATGTTTTTTTGTTTTTGTTTCTTTGAATAAAATTCTGTTGGAATTTGCGGCAACTAAATAAATATCCTTAAACATTTTCACAAACTTGCAAATGCGTACATGAATTTTAGAAAATAAATAAAATCTTTTGATCACATCAAATATTAATTATAATGGAAATTTATTGGGCTTGTGCTTAACAATTTTACAAATTTTTAATCAAATTTATAATCATTTCACAATAATTTCCTATTTACGAAAATAGCTACAACTACAACTGCTTATTAAACAGAAACAAATATGTACCAATAAAACAATAAACCAATAGCACAATACGTAAAATAAACAGAATCTATGGCTTTTGGCTTATTACGAAAACAAAAAGTAGTAACAATGAGAAACAAATATACAATTTTATTTTGTTCAGCAGGTCATTCATTCGTTTGTTTAAAGTTGGCTTTTGTTAGAGTCTTTAAATATTTTTTTGGAATTCTACTAAAGGCAAAAAATACCACAACACATACCACCTTTCTTTATTTATGAAGATAGTCACACGTCATCGTCATTATATGCTTCGTCTTCTTTTTCTTCTTCTTTAGATTCTCAAGGCACCACTCAAGCGTTCAAAGGCTTTTTTATTTTACCATTTGACACCATTTTGTTAACATAAAATCTCATTACATATACATATGTACTTATTTATATCCTTCTAGTCACACACAAGCCACAAAAGCCTGCAATTTCACTTTTGTATTTAAATACGAGTACATACATCAGGGGGCTTTTATATTTTGTATGGATATAAATTTATACACACACATCCACACACATACACACACACATTTCGTATGCTTAGTTAATCCGATAAACATTTTTATTATTATCAAAGAAAAGTGTTTTCAAATATGAGTAAATAAAGCAGAACAAAAATTTTGATTTTCAAATGTCACATGTAAATGAAATAAAAATTATTGTGGAATTTTTTTTTCAGCACGATTTCTTTTAAATTACAAAATTAATATTTTTAATGCTTCTTATTTTGCACGATCTCTTGTTGTCTTTCACTTTAACTAATTTATACAGCCACGGACACAAAATTTGAGAACTTGAGCTCACTTTGTCTAGCTTTGTAACAAACGTTCGTCTCCAACCAGCGCAGCCACATAGACTATAATACTATATGGTTCGGGAGCTGTTTTAACTCATTACGAACTACAACTACCACACCCTGCTATATTTTTGCATTTCGCTTGGCTTGGGCCACAATTTCACATCTAATTAAATTTACACCCACCTGAATCATTTCAGCTGCTGTTTAAGGTGCCCTCGTTGCTTCATCTACTGTGGCTACACAACTATTGTTTTTCAATTTTACATTTAAGGCTCTAGTGAGGTTCGAACTCTTGGCCACCACAGCTACCGCCAATAATTTTTCTATATTGAGGTTGCACTTTTACCACAGCCATCACAAGATTTAAAAATCGGAATTAACAAAACTTTGATAATGACGATTTTTGTTTTCGGAGTCGTCTTGCGATTGTCCGCTCAAATAATTTTTTATCAAAATATACAAATTCACTTGTTGATTTAGGTAAAGCTTTCAAGAAAATAAAAAGAATATATATAATTTTTTTTTTATTTTTTTAATCGACCTTTTTATATTTTAAATAAATATAAATAAATATTCTTTTCAACGATCTTTTTTAATTAACAATATATATTTTTTTCTCGATATTTCACTTTCCTGTGGAAAGCTTCTTCAGGAAATTATTTATTATTTATTTTACTGAAGAAGCTTAACAAAATTAAAAAAGACCGTTGAAAAGAATATTTATTTATAGTTATTTAGAATATATATAATTTTATAATTTAAGTGCCCATTGCTATAGTATAAACCTCAGTGGTGTCTTGGCATTGTAATTGGGATTGCGTTTTGAAAATCCCCAGACTGAAAAATTTCTGAAATTTAATGATTATTCAAGATATTTCGAAAACTGTATGACATTTTCCTGCAGAAAGCGCTAAAGTTAAGAAGGCTTTTGCTATTCTTACTGATACTTTTACGAACTGAGTACTTTACGTTTTAAAAATAATAATTTCTTTTGTCACTTTTAATTATAAAAAATCTTCCGAAAAAGGTTAAGAAGCCTCAAAACCAGACTTGGGGGATATTAATTACAGTTTTTAATTTATTACACATTCAATTACTGAATTTTACATGTAATTATAATTGGAAATTTTCAATTACAATTACATTCAAATTTTGCAATTGTAACTGAGTTTGTTCAATTACACATTACATTTAATTTGTAATTCAAAAAAGACAATTACAATTACTTGTAATTTTTAATTAAAATTACTTGCAATTGTAATTGAAAAAAATCAATTACAATTACATGTACTTGAAAATTTTTAGTAATGAATGCCTTAATGCAATTACAATTACTTGTAATTTGTAATTGAACTTTTTCAATTACAATTACGTGTTATTAGTAATTGAAATTTTCCAATTACAAATAATTGTAATTGATTTTAGTCCCTAATTTCAATTGCAATTACTTGTAATTACTAATTGGAAATTTTTAATTACTAATTACGTATAATTGTAATTGTAACTGAAATGTAATTGAATTGGGGATATTAAAAAAAAAACTTAGAAACCCAGCTGTAAAAGTATACATTACATAAGCGATTACATAAGTTATACTAAGTGGTAGTCAGTGGTGATGCGTTCGCTTATTTCGCCACCTACATTTAACATAGAAGTGTCATAGGCTGTTTAATCGGTGCGCTCTCGCTTACAAAGTAAGTGACGACGTCATCAAGTGCCACTACAATTCAGTTTACATCGTAAGTGGAGTAGTAAGCAACGTTGATTACAAATTTACTTGCGCATGTAAGGTATGGTTAACCTGTGGTGCCACTATTGCAATGATTTTGTAATTAAAAGAATAATGCATGGTTCGCTTTGAAGTTTATATGTATAAATGTAGAATGTATGTGACCTAATAACATTTGTAATTTATTTTACTGTTAATGCATTTTATCATTAGGGTGCATTTAATTTCTTAAAGTGCAATAGTACTTTCCCACATTACAAACCGAAATGCAGCGCAAACTTTTACACGAACATCCAAGAAAAGGAAATATTATATAATAATATATTGAAAAATATTTTTTGTATACTAATTTTATACATCGATTACAGCTGCATTACATAGTAAGGACTTAGACGCTTCGCTTACGAAGTCATATGTGCGTCATCGGTTATTGTCTAAGTACTCCGTTTCATTTACGGCTGGGAAGCTCTTTAATTTTAGATAGCTCAAGCTGAGTTGGCTAAATTGCTCCCAAATTTTCTTATTGTTATACTCAACACAAAAGTTTAGCCCATTTGTTTATTTATATGTTAGATGCACGTTTTATTATCCCGAGATCCAAAATTGCCTGCTGTCTTATCTTACTGAGACAAAGTATATCTCCTCATGGTTAAATATGGATATTGCCCAAAATATTTTATGCTAAAGAAAGTTCACTTCGTGAAGCTTAAAAGGATGTAATTTAACGCTCTTAGTATAAAGACAAAAATAATATTACATGCCAAAATACCTTTCGAATCTCGCAGAGCACGTCCAAAACATAACACCCTATTAAAATTCTTGTTCTTCTTTAAATAGTTATATGAAAAATTATGAACGTTTCGGTTATTTTTGATACAAATATTAATTTTGTTGTTGTTGCTGCTGAATCCTATGACGTCTATTTAATACATTTATTCTCCCCATTGACACACTGATTATGTAATTTTAGGTGTTTTTTCTCAGATTTTGCTAAACCTAACCACCGGTTTAAGAAGATTCATTCATATTCGATTCCTCTTATATTTGCATTAGAATATTTATATGGAATTAAGAATATTTTTTTTAATATCTTTCTCTTTGTATGCGGTTAAAAAATCTTATTTTTTGCCTAAAACAAAATAAAAGTGAAAAATTAACACCTCGTTAATTTTTATAGCAATTATGAAATTGACTTGAATAAAGATTCAAGGCTTATTAAGATAAAGTATCATTTCTTAAAAAGAGGATGATTGTTATTATATAAATTTGTGTGCGTGTGGGTTGTGTTACAAATATTAGCAAGTTATTAAAAAATGTTAAAAGATCAAATCAATCAGAAAGTAATTAAATAAGGTGATATGATGAGAAGAAATTTGGAGCTTTCTTTATATTTAAGACAATAGATATAAAAATTTAATGCAAAAGAAAATTAACTCCATGAAGCCAAATAAATTTAAATTAAATAAATGGCTTTCTTCTTTTCAAGACAAGACACAAATTTTGCACATTAACACAAATTTTTTTAAAGATTATTGAAAATTTTTAAACAATATTACATGTTACATGTCTATAATGGTGCGCTTCGATTCGACCGGATAATAAAAAATGGATATAATTTTTTAGTTTCGAGACAGTAAGTCTAAGTGTATTGAAATTGTACACATTTGTGAAAGAGTTGTAGTCCAGTTAAGCATTTAATGCTTAGAACCATTTTCGTGATATTTTAAAGTAGCACATTTTAGGTGTATGAAAAATTTAAGCCTTAAAAATTTGAAATTTAGTTTTCCTCGCATTATGGACATTTTTAACTCTAGGACTGGTTCTTACAAAGTTTTAAAAATTATTTGCATTAGACAATCTTGATATTTTTTTAGTGTAATTATTTTTTGTAAAATTTTCTATAAAATTCAGTCAAAAGGTCGCTTCTATAGAGGTATAGAACTTTGAAGTGGAACAAAGCAAAATAATTTTTGTTAAATTCACATGAATTTTACTTTATTCGAAATATAATCAATCCTCTTTCATTATAGTTGAAATATGAGTTCTGGCATAAGGGCCAATTTTCCATGATTTTTTAAGTATTTGTGGCCATATATCGGTAATAACACGGCGAGTGTTGTCTTCCTAGTGGTCAATTCTTTTGGTTTTATTAGCGTAGAGTATCGGCTTCACATATCCTTACAGAAACTGGCTGGCTTTCATACTTTTTTAGAGACCAACTCACAGATATGAAATGTGAAACTACCAAACGTTTCCCTCAATAAATCAATTGTAGCACGAACTGTTTACCATATTTTACCGTTTTGCTAAAGCCATAATATCTGCCCATCAGTAATCATGTCTCTGTATTGTGCAGGTACCAATAACCGTAACGTTCTGACCAATACGTAATAAGATTTACATCTGCACCTAGCCGTGTGAGCCACTATCAGATGGTGGATCATTACCACTGTGGATAAAATGTAACGTAATCCTCGCCGTAGAAGGCCTTCGGATACGTATATCCTCCTGTCACTCCTAGTTGCAACTTCAAAAGCCCGGAGCAGGCCGCAGCCTTCAGTTTTTGCTGAAGAGATGGAGACTATCCAACTCCTGGTCCAGAATCCATTAAGCTTAATATAATTAAGAACACGACGGCATTCATACTCACTGGACCTGCACCATTCATTGTGTTCATTGTGAATGATCCGACCCACATATTCAAACGAGGGTCTCGAAACACACAGACACCACGATACTCCCGAAGGGGTAACCTCAATAATCAGTCAGAGAAAAGCTAAAAGACAAAAAAGACAATTAGCGGAACTCTGGGGCTTTACTGATTCCCGTGAAAATATAGTGGATTGTCCAGTTGGCTCCTGCTAGCCTGTTAGGGGACTGGGCTCCCTTTTACCCCCGCAAGACAAAAGTCTAGGAGGTTGTGTAATCCATAAAGACTTATGGACGTTCTGACCAATATCGTATTTAAAGAATTACTGTCAATGATTCCATTAACCCATACGGCACAACATACTTTTAAGGATTAGCATCACTCCAAATATGGCAATCTTGTTTATTTACTTGTCTAATCACACAAAAGTGAGCCTCATCGCTAAACAAAAATCGCTTATGAAAGCGTCAATTTTTGCAAAACCACCAAAATAAGCATAAACCACTTAACAGCTTACAAAATGGACATCAGTTGAAAAAGTGTTGACTACTTTAAGTTTTGTACCTTTATAAAAAAAACATCCGTTACAAGATTTATAGCCAAAATATTGGCTATTTTTGCAAATCTTTTACAATATGTTAAGCCAGTAAAAAATGTACATCTTTTTCAAAATACTGTCCTCTTTTCCTACAACTTGTTGAGATATCAGACGTTTCATACTTTTCTACTTAATAAGTTGAAAAATAAATTGTGTAAATAATAAATTGTGTAACACTGTTAAGGAAAAGTATAGAAGACATAAATATGAAAAACCGTTAACACTTACATTTTCATTTTACATGAATTTTTTTTTCAATTTCATTATATACACACATAACAAAACTCATCTTAAGTTTAGTATCAGTGAAGAAACTAAGCTTGATCTCACATCTACATAATTTTTTAGTTAGAATAAATATAGAAAATATTGATGGGTCGCATAATTTAATTATTTTAAGCTCCACACCATAACGGATACAAGCTGTTATCTGTAATTAAACTATTAATACTGCGTATCTTTAATAAAATGTTAACTAAACTAAAGTGACATTTAAAGGCTTAAGTAGTAAAAATTTTTTAAAAATAAAATGATTTTCACAAAATAAAAATTAACAAACTTTTATAAAAAATTTATAAAAATTAAATATAATTAATTTTATATAAATCAATCAGTAAATGATCGATTTATTAAATTGTTAATACTCTTTTCTTTTCCTAAAGATACCACCAAATGGTCTGGCGAAATATTAAAAATAAAAATTAAACTTATTTAATTTTTATATAAAGATCTTGTGCTTAAAAAAATTATTTATACAAATTATTTTTGGCCATCACAATATTTTTATGCGAAGAAAATTGCGAATTTATTATCGATATTATAATTTGTATGAACTTCGTTCAATATTAAATATTACAATTTTAGGCCGTTTGTCAAAAACCTAAGTTGTAAAAAATATTATTATATAGATAAAAATATATATTTTTTATCGCTTATTCGCACGTGTTAAGTTTAATAAAAAGCTTAAGTCTTGTGAGTGTTAATATCTTAAAATTGTGTCTATATTTATTACAGGTGAGAATAAAGGCTATAGAAAATAAAGGCAGTTACATTTTTCTGTAGTGATTTAATCAATTTATCAATAGATAATAATAAAAACAACAACAAAAAACTCACAAAAAATGAACACATTTCTTTGCGATATAATTCGTTTTAAAATAAAACACTTTAAATGTTTCATTCAGTGAGTTCGTTGAAATTGAAATGATAATGAAATTTTGTAAAAATAACTTCTTATCTATATTTGTTTTTATTTCATTATCGATATCGATTAATTGATAACCATTGTTATAATGGCAAATTAAAAAATAAGTACTATACTTTTTATTTATTGGTTTTTTATTGTTTCTTATTTTTTTGATACCAAACGATAAGAAATAAACAAAATTTTATTTCCGGTTGCAACAGGAATATGTCTGACACACATGTTAAGCGACTCAGTTTTATTTCAAGCTTCTTCTTAGAAGAGTGTGTTTTGTTTTAGAATTTCTAAACAAATTATTTTTGTGTAAAAGTTCATAGTATTATTTCTAATATTATTCAAAAATTGAGTGACTATGTATTTGCTGTCGACCACAGGTGTGTGAATTTTTATCTTTTGCTACTTGAATAGTGATTTATAAATAGTGATTTATAAGAAATAGCTTGTTGTGCTATTTGTTATTGCCAATTGCACGCATTCTACATCAGTAATGTGTGTTTTAAATGATTTTAGTAATTTAATCAATTCTCGGTAAGAAAATAGTTTAAAATGTTTACGCTTTATACAATAGTGTCTTAGTGTAGTTCCACGCAATTTTTGTTGTAAACTAAAAGCACATAGTGTCATTTGAACTGTAGTTCATTTAGTCCAAAATAAAATAGCATTGAAACCACACAACCACACATGTATGTAATAAATGAGCGTGAAAAAAGTACATCTGATGTAAATTATTATTCTTTAAAAAACTTTATACTATATTTAATGAAAAATCGATGCAGAAAAATTTTGAGGTATTTTAAAATTGTTTGAAAAGGCTTGGGAAGCGGTGTGTTTTCTATTAAAAAAAAAAAAACAAATATAAAGTAATATAAAGCATTAAAAAAAACTTTAAATCAAATGTCAAAGCTAGTAAGAAACAAGCAGCAAAAGAAAACATGTTTTTTCAATTGTATTGGATTTCGGAATTTTTATTAAATATAACGGGTGGGCAGAAAGTAAGTTGCCTATCAAATGATTAAATGTCACGAATTGAGGTGTCATCGTTCGAAATTAAATTCACTTTGTAAAAAGTTTAAGAATTTTAAGCATGGAACGTGACACTCTTGAGCAAAGAATTTTAATTGTGAAAATTAGCTATAAAAATGGTAAAAATTTCATTGTATCACTTTGTAAAATTCAAATCTGCTTCAACTACCAAAAAAATTTTGTTTTATATTTAGAGCTGACAACAGGTTTTAGGAATCACAAGAAAGCTTAGAAAAGTATTGTGTAAATAATTATATTAAAAACTAGCGTGCCCGTGACTGCTTTGCAAGTCATTTCTTCGACATTTTTTGATCGATTTTGGTTCGCGGTATTGAAAAACAAAGCACGTGAACGTGATACATATAACTGAAAGTGCAAAAAACAGGGATCATTGAAAAGCAACAGGTATGGGGAACTGAAGCCATTTAAAATCAAACGGCAAATCTGGAGGAATCATACGAATGCGTGGTTTCAACACATCGCCCTTATATTTTTCTTTTAAAATTTTTGCTTCAATCACATTTTTCATGACTTTTTTGACTACTAACATATGTCATTGCATCTGCCAAGTGTGCATACAACGCCATCTACTGGCAATATAGCATTTACAATCATGTTTTTTTATGGGTTCTTGAGTTAAGATAGCGTTGTAAAAAAAATGTATGTGAAAATGAATTTTCTTCATAATTTTTTTTTTTTGGGAAATTTTCCAAAATTTTCTTATGTATTCTTCTTATTTGGCCGGAGACCTGTCCGAATTGGTGCTAATCACCGAAATCGGTCCAGGCATTCTCGAGTTATAAGCGTAGTAACTAACATCACTTTCTTTTATATATATAGATGTACTAATCTTTTAAATGGTCTTTTTAAATTAAATTTTAACGATTTATTTTTTCAATATTTCGCTTTCCTATGGAAAGCTTCTTCAGGAAATTATTTTTTATATTTTACAAAAACAAAAAATTATAACAATTTGAAAAGAAAAATTTTTTGAAAACATTTGACAAAACATATAAAATAATTTTCTTCATACATACATACATACAAAAATTAAAATTTCAAATATTTAAATATACAAAAACAAGGAAACGGAAATTAAATAACAAATTCTTTCTTATGAAATAATTATAACAAATTATGTGTCTTTTGTATTAAGTACCTATAATTCTGTGCTAAGTTGTCTGTGTCTGTTTTGAAATTTATTCTCCTTACATTTGGTACATTAACAATTTCTAACATTTCTAGTTTCTTTTGTAGTTTTTTTTTTCGAATAAAACTGAAAATAGTAAATAATTATATAAATAATACAAATTTATTCCGAGTGCAAAATATCAAATGTTATTTTTTAATATGTGCGATTAAATTTATTCATAAAATATTGATAGAGACATTCAAGGCGTATCACATTTTCAGAAGTCGGTCGTAGCAACTTTAAAATCAAAAATTTTCTTGTTATAGATTTCTAATTTCAACGCAAGTGATTTATGAAATTATCACATCATTCTATTTAAATATATGCAAAGTAATTATCGAATATTCCGCTATCTTATTCAATTTTCAATTTTGGTGATTGCAATAAAAATATTGCTAACTTGATAAATTTATATTGGTTTATGTGATTTTCATTTAAAAATAACCATAAATGAGCTAGAAATGATTGGAAATATCACAAAATGTTTTAAGGGAAGCAATAGCGATCGACGCCATTAAAGTAATTAAAAACAAATGAATGGTGTTTCTATATAAGTATAGAATTTTGCAATACTTTTTTTTACTGACAGCTGTTTTGTCAGCTGTGTAAACGCCTCCAAACTGTGCATAAAAATTAAGCCCAAAACATTGCCATTGACCTCGATTTTTGTAAAACAATTTTGTTTCGTCGTACAACTCACTTTTGTTTAAATGGTTACGTAAATAAGCACCGTTACATCCAGAAAAACTACCTGTTTGGTATGCTTTATGGCTAGTGGAATCACTGGTTTTTTAAAGAGAAGTAGCACTTCAGGCAACAATGCCTATGTAGTCAAGTACCGTGCTACATTCTTTTAGGAAAGGGATAGAAAAGAGATGAAACACAGGTGGTGGAAGTGGAAGGATATTCGGATGTCATATAAGACAGCATAGCGACCATACCTTCAGCACTGAGCAGCCCCACCGACAGTCAATTTTTATTTTTGTAGTGAAAAAAACAGTCAAGGTCTTTGTTGCGAATGGAACCCAGAACCCCCAGACTGACAAGCAAGTATACTACCTACTAGCCTACAGGGGCACCTAAGGGTCCGTACTTCTTAACAAATCATGCTAATCAGAATGTTATAGTTAATGGGGGATACCATAAAACCATGAATTGAATAGCCAATGTGCAGTTGCTGTGATTCAATAAGACGACATAACATTTCACACAACTCATTTCACAATTAATTTATTAGGGGAAACGTTTGGTAATCGCAATAGTCTTACGTCGCGCAGCCTTAAATTCTATATTGTGCGATTTAACGCCGTTAAACTATTTTCTATAAGAATATGTGAAGTTGCTAGTCTACGCCGATTAGCCCGAAACGATTTACCACTTGGCATAAACAATATACAGCCTCAAATGTAATAGGTCATCGAAAATTTAAACTCCTGATCCAAGAACTACGTGTTTCGAATAAATAAATTTTTGTGTTATGTACTTTTAAAAATTCATGTTTGTTTTTTACCCTTTCAAAGTTCTATGCCTCCATAAAAAATACCCCATACACATTTTCAAGATCTTTGCAACATGTTGCTATTTATCTAAGAAAATTTAATAAAAAAAATTGAAGCCAAATAACGTCACGATCTAGAGCTTTAATTTCATGTAATTAAGTTTAATTAGCTTAAAGGAAAATATACATTTTATTAAAATTTTTGGAATATTTTTTTATTGCTTTACAGCCTTCCCTAGTTAAACAAATTTAATATTTTTTGTTTTTGTAAATTAAACGCAAGTGTTTCTAAGAACCTATTTTAGCATAAAACGTTTGTCAACATATAAATAAAATTGATAAGAAAAAAACTAAGAAAAAACATAACACGTAGTCATAAAAATGAAAATGAAATGAATGTTGTGAATAATGGCGGAAAAATAAATTGAAACAAAAATGCTAAGAAACAATAAAAATTTCAAATTTAATGGGAAGAGTTTTAGTTATTATATGACAATTAGGGAATTTTATAATTTTATGTCTATTAGGTTTAAGCGAACACACACGACCTAAGCCTGCTGGAAAAAATATATTCACGTTTAATAAATAAAAGTTCGAAGGGATGTTAACTCCGGCAAATGGCTTGAAAATTATAATAATTTTATATTTGACAATTGAAGGTTTTATGTGAATAAAAAAAAATATATTTTAATAACTTTTATTGTTATCCCCTTAAAATACTACTTTTCTTAAGATGTTTCGCAAGTTTAGTTAGCTTTAGGAATTTATAGCAACAACACAAAAGAAACTAACACATCAAATTAGAAAACTAGCAGATGAGCATGTTCACAACAATCAGAAGTGAGATTAGATTCGCTTAAAAAGCTTAAAAACAAAAGCCAAAAATTAGAACATAAAAAATAATATAAAAATTAAAATCAATATTAAATATGAAATAATCTTTTAACGGTCTTATTAAATAATTTAACGATTTTATTTTTTTCAATATTTCGCTTTCCTTTGGAAAGCTTCTTCCAAAGGAAAGCGAAATATTGAAAAAAATAAAATCGTTAAATTATTTAATAAGACCGTTAAAAGATTATTTCATATTTAATAAAATTTAAAAAAAAGGTCGAATAAAAATAAAAGTAATAAATTAAAATCAATTTTTTTTTATTATTTTTACACGCACACACATGTAAATGAATTTTTTAACAAGACATAAAATGTGCACAGATGCCCAGCAGTAATAAATAAAATTCTAAATGCCACACAACACTAAAACATTTTTTTGCGTTTTTATATTGGTTGGCAAATTTCAAGTTAGAAAGTAAATTGATACCAATATAAAGTAAAAATATGGAAGTTGATAATAAAATATGACGCACATTTTGCAATAAAGCTTCGCCTATAATCTTTCAGAGCATCTGTGGTTGTTGGCGTAAGACCGGTCTTTCAAATAACCCCAGAGCAAATAATTCAGCGGCGTTAATTAGAAGAACGAGGCAACCAATTGATTTTGACAACCGAGATCTTAGGCGAGCGAAAAATTTTTTATACAATAACTGAATTGTTTGGGTGATTGTGTGGCTTGTGGCGCCACCTTACTGAAACCAAAGGTCACTGATGTAAATATTAGCCAATTGTGACCACAAAAAATTGATTATCATGCTTTGACAAATCAGGCAATTCACGGCGACGGCATTTCCTTGCTTATTTTCAATAATGTTGCCTGACCGCAAATCTTAAGATGTAATGGTTTTTCGAGGACTGTTTGTGGATTTTTTAAGCCCAATATGCGCCAATTTTGTTTCGTTACATAAACCTCACTAAAGATGATTTGGTGAGAAATGCCTTGTTTTATTTCAGTTTTTCAAATCACCAATTCACAAACTTTCGATACAAAGATTGGTTGGCCAACTTTAATTATTGAACGAATTAAATTTTGTAAGCGTAAATATGACGATTTTTAAGCAAATTGTTGCGAAAAGTACCTGTACATGATGGCCCATTATTGCGAACTTCCACCAGATGATGTTCCAGCTTAATTTTCAACACTATGCTTTACTGCGGCTGTGCTTGCATATAGACCTACTATGAGCATATTATTTTTGTCTGTCGCCAGCAATAATGGCGTGAGCCCAGTCTCAAACGGAGTCTCATAACGAGGAACAGCTGGTAGGATTTTATGAAGTGATACATTTGATAGTAAATTTTCACAATTAAAATTTATTGCTCAGGAGTGTTACGGTCCATGTTTAAAGGCTTCTAAGTTTTTAATAAATAAGTGTGAAACGATGACAGCTCAATTGTTGACATTTAATCATTTGACAGACAATTTCACTCCTAACCTCAAATTTGTCCACCCATTATAAACTAAATGTTTTGCTTCTAAATACACATACAATACACACACACACACACAATAAAATTTGTGCCAATTTTTCCATTCTGCTTATACTTTTTTCTCTTTTCAATGGAATAGAAAACAATACAATTTTATTGATTACAGGGAAGCGGTTTGCACAAATGGTCGCTTCAAAATTCATTAGATGAAGTTGCAATTGTACACGTGCTATGAAATGTACACCTTTAATCATAGATAATAATAAAAACGCTAGCTGCTATCATAGATCAGTATATATATTTACATTTACATGAAAATGTTTGGGTTTAAAAGATTTTCCAGAACGGGCCGTGCTTAATTATAATGCGCCTCTGCTCTAACCCAGACTTGATTTGCTTTGCAATGCAAATGATAGGCTTCAACACAAAATTTTATAGACATCAGTGGTAGCAGAATATTTTATAAAATTTTAAATCCCGAAAAATCCCAGAACTTCGAGACGAATCTTGATTTAAAGTTTGGCATCCCTAATTAATGATTAATTCAGCCAAATAGTTGCATTTTTTTAGTGGGGTTGTAGAGGTTGGAAGTTGGGAAACTATTTATGGGAAAATTATATGAATGAGCAAAGTTTGATGGGGACAACCATTTTAACCCGTTTTCTCAAAAAAATTAAAGGCAATATCATACATACACATGCGTAATAAGAAGATTCCGTTATTTACTCACTTTTCATCCACCATTCCACAAAGCCCATTTCGAACTTGTAATCAGTAATCAAAAAAAAACTTTAGTTCTTGTTTATATTTATTTTGTAGTTGTTTTGTTAGATTTTTTACTTTCTGTTTTTTTTTGTTTTTTCCCCAGTTTTTCATTTTTAGTTTTTCTATTTGTATTTAAACAAATTTAATGCTTCAAGCAGCTTAAAAAAAATGCAAGAAAAATATATTCAATGCGTTACTAGTGGAAATGATTAAATAGAAATTTTGTTTTATTTTAATTTACAAGAAAAATGGAACTTTCAGCAATAAATTATAATAGAAAAACAAAAACTACAATATTGTTGTTATTGTTATAACCCTTACAGGTTTAAAGAACAGGACGCCTCCATCCTGATTGACAGATCGTACGTATCTATTTATCTATTTCATGTTTTTAAGCTTAAAAATTTTGTTTAAATTTAAAACATTGAAAACAAAAACCGCTTTAATTATTATTTAAAAATAGCCAAACAACAACAAAAAAACAAAATTAATAACAAACAAGCACTTTAAATATATTTAGCAAAAACAAAAAAAAATTTTAATTATTTTTGAAATGATATTTATTCGCTTTGTTTAATTAAAAATTTAAATCAAAAAATACGCAAATACAAGTTTTGCGTTGTATTTACAAATATTTGTTTTATAATTTTGAATTATTTATATATTGTTAACCATTCGCACTTAAATTTAATCTATTTTTATTTGTTATTAATATTTTTAGCTGTAAAACTATAAAACAATAAAAAAACTTTATCAATATTTCATTTGTTTATTTTCGCTGTTTACATGGTCTCTATATTTACCAAAATTTTACTATTTATGATTAGAATAAGCAGTTTAAAATATTCTGCGAGAATAATAAGGACAATTTTAATTTTTTTAAAAATTTTAATAATTAAAACCGAAGAGTTTTACTTTTATAAGCATAAAAAAGTCACTAAAAGAGCCTCTAGTGTGCAAAAGGAAAAAACTTAATAATGTGCTATAATTCATCCCTGTTCAATCGTTATCTGACAAATACTTCAAACAAATTGCTTTTCGTTAAAAAAAAATATAAGCGACAAAAGAAAGATTTTTTTTTAAATTTGGCATAATTTTTTTAAGAGAAGATAAGTTTTAGTAAAAGTTGACTAAAACTAATAATAATAAAATCAAATATATTTCCTTTGCAAAAAATATACTGACAATTAAAATTAAATTGCTTGCAGTATGAGTAAAAAGTTAGTGCTTACTTTAAACATTTTTAGTAAGTAGTAAAAGCTATAGATGATGCATACTGAATTTCAGTAGCAGTAAAAATATACTGGTAATGCATACTAAAGGTATTTAACAGTAAAAATTTACTGGTAATTCATACTTAATTTCATTAGCAGTAAAAATTTACTGATTAGCGGTCAAAATTTACTGGCAATGCACAACAAATTAGCAGTAAAAATTTTCTAGTAATGAAATACTTAATTTGATTACCAGTCATTAAAACTTGCTGGTAATGCATTCTGAATTTCATTAGTATTAACAGTACAAGTTTACTGGCAGTTAATATTAAATTACAGTAGCAATAAAAGTTTATTGGTACTGCATACTCAATACATTAGCAGTAAAAATTTACCGGTAATTAGGTTCTACCTATTTAATTTCGTTAGCAGTCAACATTTACCCGTAATGTATAATAAATTTCATTACAAGTAAAAATTTACTGGTAACTTCAATTCCAAGTGTAGTTAAAATATGATACAATGGGTCCATGTGTGATTTTTGGAAACAATCTCTTTTCTACTTACTTTGTAAGCACTTAAGACTGCAGTCGATTGTTATTGAATCGCGCTAATATTTTTAAGGGGATTCTGGCAAAAAGTAAAATAATGTTATACTTTCTGTGTTAATAACATCAAATCTTCTTTAACAATTTTTTTTATTTGGCCGTTTATTGTATAAAAATTTTAATAACCAACGCTTCAATCAATTTTAGCAAGACTATCAGTAATATTACCGGAAACTTTAGGCAGCTCGCTTGTTTTCGCTGCAGTTTATCAATATGATTTTGCAAAAGAACTTAAAGTGGCAATCAATATAGGTGGAATATATGAAAAAAAAATCTTAGCGTTAGCTTGACAAGAGTGAGCACTCCTCGTGATATTCCATTCACACTCCTATTCTGCATTTCGATTATGTTTTCGCATTAGGTTACGCATGAATCGAGAAATGATATTCCAAGAAAAAACTTAATCGGAAGGTCTGAAAAAAGAAAAAGTACTAACAAAGCAGCTGTATTGCTGCGAAACATGTAAAGAAGGAACAGATAAAATAAATAATTTTTTAAACAATTTATTTAAAGTTTAAATGAAATAAATAAAATTAAATATTAGACAAACTATATTTAAATAACTTAAACTCGGAGACAAACCAATTCATAACTTCTCCCAGAATGCCTGTACATCATCTTTGTTGTTTCTATGTTGCTGTTGTATTTTTAACCTGCCTAAAAATTCATTTTACTTTTTGGTACAATAAGGAAACACATTTAAAAATTGATTCAGGAAACCTCCCAATGCAAATTTTTTTTGAATAAAGTAATATTTCAAACTGAAGACACAAAAATTGAAAAGCTCTCCGTTACTAAATTGCAAACTTGCAAAAACGTAGCCACAATCGATACACATATTGGTAAAATAATTGAAATTAAAGGAAATGCAGAACAGCAATTTTGCCAAATATTCGAAATGAATCGAAATGCAGAATATGGGGAACAGTTTGAAAAAACAATTCCTTCCTTGACTATACATGATCCAAACGAATATTCTTTGGCTATATTTAGTATTAAAAAATATAGGGAAACTTGCTGAGACCCAGTTCAACTTAGTTACTCATGGTAAAATTTAATGTTAAAATGTTGAAACGTGTTTTCATCATCTTATAATTTTGAAGCTTGCTGTTATCTTGGTTTAAAAAAAACTATAAGGAACAACTGACTTCAAAACTGTTTTGTTAAAAAAGATGTCAGATGATGGTATAATGAAATACACTTTGCACATCTGCAAAACATGCAGTTGAAATAAATGGACTCTTTCTTTAGTCCACAGCTTAATAAACTACCTTTACGGCTAAAAAAGCACCACTTAATATCGAACTTTTATCAACTACTTCGAATTTTTAGTTAATGTTTTTTTTTTTCCAAAGTATAAATAAAAAATAGAAAATATTTAATTTTCTTTTATTTTAATTTTTGATTTAAATATTTTTCTAATAAATTAAAACAGACAAAAATACAACAAACAATTTAAAGCAAAGATTTGGAAAAAAAATCTTGTACATAAAACCGCGCACTTTACGAAATCTTGTATATTGATTGTATATTTCATTCTTTATAATTAAAAGCTTTTAAATTTGTTTGCAAACAAAAACTTATTGTATTTTCCCAAAGGTATAATTGTGTTTATATTATAATTTTTTTTAAATATTAAAATATTACATCACATTTTCTTATTTTACTCAAACCTAAGTTTTTGTTTACGTCAATTTTTGTTAAATCTGCTTAAATAATTTTATATTAAAAAAAAAATATTTTATTTTCATTTTAATTCTTGCACTATTTAGAAATATAAATTTTCAAATATTTAATAATCTTTTTAGCATGTTTATTGTTAACATTTGCACTTCATTTACGTATAATTTGGTTAAAAATATTTGAATGCTCAATTTAATAAAATTTATCATGGATTTATGATGCTTCAAATGTTAGAAAAGTTTTTGGCCATTAATTTTCTCAACTACTTTGATGGTTTTAATTGCCTTAACAAAATTTTAGTAAAAATTATTTTGTTTTTTTCTTTGTTTATTTTATACTTATAAACAGTGAAATAAAAATAAAAACTTAAATCGTCAAAATCACATAAATTTGATTAAGAATATTTTTTGCTAAAGATTGCCCCTTATTTATTATAATATCTTATGTAAAATATTTTATATATATTTATTTATTTATCACGACTTTTGCTATTTATAGTCTCCTTAATTTTTATTGGAGGTAAATTATTTAAGTGTATAAAAATACAAATTTCAGCTGCCTCGTTAGTTTTTTATTTTTAATTTTTTAAATAAATTTATTTATTAATCGAAAAGAATAATTTTTGTATTTCCTAAAGTAAACATTTCTTTATTAACAATAATGTTTTTAGAGAAGTACTTTTTATTTGCCTTTCTTTTTGGTACCTTTCTGATAAGCCTTTTGGTTTTTCGTTAAACAACGTAAGTTACTGCCTCAAACACTACAACTTAAAACTGTCTACTCCTTAGAAAGGCTTTAAAAGGTTAAAACTTCAACGCAATTGTTTAACAATGTACTTGAATGTATTATTTTAAAGCGTACTTTTACAACAGGTGGTTTTTTCTATATAAATTTGTTATAACATTTTATTAAAATCCATATTAACATTATTTTGTAAAATAACTGAAATGAACTTTTAAAGTAACAGAGACTAAAATAAAAGGTACTTTTGTAAAAAAACGGTATTTTTTTATTACACTGCTCTACAAAGGTTAAACTAGGAAAAAAAAGAAAATGAATAATGGGAAAAAAACACGAAAATAAAATCTAGATAAATTTGAGGTTAGGAAATAAATTGGCAATTTCATTTTTATTGATAGCAATGATAACACAAATATGGGAGCTTATAACAGAATATAAGTGGGGTTAATGGGTACTGCTAGCACGTCGGCAGAGGCCGGTTCTTTTTTTACAAAATTATGCAACAAAGCCCCACTTATTTTGTCAGCATCGAAATTTAACTTTTAGAGCGTTAGTTTTTCGTGGTTTGTTCCACATAAGTCCAGTCTTTTAGATGACCCCAGGGAAAATAATCAAGCGGTATTAAATCACCAGAACGTGTTGGCTAATTGATACGCCATATCGAGAAATTACGCGACTGTTTAAGTGGCCTGTGGTGCCGTCTAGTTGAAATCAAAAGTCGCTGATATCAACATTGGCCACTGTAACTAGAGAAATCACATTAGCGCGATTTCCTTCTAGTGATACGTCGACAAGTTTATGTTCCAGACTCGTGTAGCGGAACCAACCTAATACTAATTATAAATATTCACACATGCGGTCTCAACAAAAGATTTTACATAACTCAAATTTCTCAAGTGCAATGCACTAGCAGTGCATACATGTTTACTATTGTTAGGCATACGGCAATTAAACGTCCTTCAACTAATATACCACAGATAGACTTTGCTTGTGTTGTTGTTGTACTGATCGGTGCGTTTCAGGTGACACATTTATTTTGTGGGAAAACAATCCCAAAATAAATGCAGTAACAGTTAGATCACATTACACTTTTCGCCTAAATTATAATACTACTTCAGATTATTAGTATTAATGGTATTTTTACACAATTATTTTAATATATTGGAGAACCACGCAATCACTAATTTTGGGATACTATCTAAATTTATGATTGCCTGGTTAAACCAATACTAATTATATAGTAAATATAACTCCTTCTCATCGCCGGTATATAACCGACTGATATGTAAAACAATAAATAATTCTTATTTGCTCCAAGTTCGCAGCTGAGCTTTTTAACATTTAACTACTCTAAGCTAAGCAAAGAAAATAAACAAATAAAAAAAGAATTAAAAATAAAGGAGATCAATTTTTTTTTAAATAAATTGAATTTAAATAATACTACACTCGTTCTCAACATTTCACTACTGCCACTACAAGCGTATTATTTATCAGCAACAATACCGTGAACCTCGAATTTAGTGATTAAATTATGTACAGCAAACGCAGAAGAAGTCTGACTACGAGGAACAGCTGCTCTAATTTTATGAAATGATACAGTGAAATGTTCACCATTTTTAAAATAAATTTTCACAATTATAAATTTTTTTTCAAGAGTTTGACCTTGTATGCATAAAAGTTTCCAAATTTCTACGAAGTAATTTTTTGACAAACAATTAACTAAGGGTTAGTTATTCACTTTTTAAACGAAACGTTTTTTTTTTCTATTACAAAAACAAACACGCCAATTTTTCGCATTCAATTCATATCCTGAATTCTTTTGTTTTGTAGCTTGAGCCTTAACTTACCTAAGCAGTCATTAAGTTCCTATACTCTGTAACTGTTAGCATATTTAAACCAAAGATTATCTGCTTACTATTTAAATATCTTAGTTTCGACTACTATTCACTCTTATGTTGTTAATTCCTTTTCAAACTAAGGCAATGTCAAGCTGTGCATCCAGATTTCCTAGCTTAGTCTTAGCCACTTTATCTGTGATTCTAGTGTCACAATGAGTCATAAACTCATTTATTGCGGCAGCATAATAATTATTTTGCTCCTCTGCTCGATATTGCAGTGCGATTTATAAAGTTTTTACTTTCTAAACAACTCATCCTTGAAATTTCCTGGCCTCAATTCGACGATGTCGGTTAGCCTCGTTGTTGTAAGGTAACGTCACTGCATTATTTTCTCTCGGTCATTTGAAAAACCGGGCTTACCTGAACAGTCCATAAATAACTGACGCTCCTAAAAAATAATTTCGGCCCTGCATTAATGAGATAATTTAAGTTTTATGGCAAAATGAATTCCAAAATTTTGTGAAAAGAGCGGACTTCTGGCGACGTACTGGAAATGGAAATTTACCCGAAAGAAGTGTGTTTAAAGCAAATTCGCTTTCTAACCTCAAATTTGTCCTCCTATTATTTTATTTCTTACAATTCCGAATAGTTTCTATAAATAACATTTCATTATATTTTTACTTAGAAAAAAAGAACAAGTTTCAAAAAAATTACGACTTTAGTCTGTCTTCTGTAAACAAGCGAAATGGCACAACAATTATCTAATCAGTTGTTTGTCAACAAATCATTTAAAATTTTTCGCCGAAACAAAAAAAAAGAAACGTCTCAAAGCTACGAGTACCTACAAACTATGTTCTGCAAGGCCTTAATTTCAATTAAGTTATTTTCAAAAGCAAACATAAAAATTGCATTGAAAATTTTAACGACCTTTTTATGCACCGCAATTTATTTGTTTTTTTTTAATTTTTTTTGTCTTTTCTTTTTAACAACAAAAAATGACAAACGTAAACAAAAACATTAAGAAATTAAAAATTACTTAATGAAACTATTTTAACAATAGAAACTAAACAAAAGAAAAAACAAGAATAATCACGACAAAATGCATCATAAATGTTGTGTTTAAAATTTGTTTCTCTTGAATCATTACAAAAAAAAAAAAACAAATAATTTATGAATGAATTTTTAAAATTATTTCACTAAACATACACATATTAAACATTTCCGGTTTAATAAATTAAATGCAGCAACATCATATGGCTTAGTTCGAGACAGAGAGACAGACAAACATCATATGATATACGGTCACATCTACGTGACGCATTATCATATCAAAAAATCAAATGATTAACTTAAAATTACATCTTTTTCTTTTATTTTGTCTTAAATGTCAGACTATAATTAGTCACTTTTTAATCGAATTAAAATAAAAGAGAAAATCCCTTTGATTCACGAAATTTTATTTTAAATTTTTTAAATTATTTTCTTTTTTTTTATTTGTTTTAGTATTGCGAGGGGTTTTTCGGGGGAACTGTAATTTTAAAAACACATTTTTCAAATAATTGTTTTTCAGCTTAAAGTAAATACCTTTTAGCCTGCCATACTGCAGCCGCGATTCTAAAATTTTGTTTGAACCTTGGAAAATGGTCCGTTGTGGCAGAAGTGATCATTTAGTTTCTTAAGATTTTTTGGCTCCAAATTTTAAAAGTGAGAAAATACGGTAAACATTTGAATCCCAAATTGTATTCTGCCATCGAAATTAGGCCCACAATCAAAATGCATAATTTTGTATGTAAATTAAAGATAAACAGCTTTTTTCCTTTTTATTTCCAATAATTGACGCAGTAAAAATAATTTATATTTTGTTTCTCCACTCCTTAAACTTAAAATTGTTTGTTTCTTTTGCTTGAAAAATGGAGTTATTATAATAACAAAATGAGTTGATACATTATTCAAAATATTGTCTAACTTTAGCCACTCATCTTTCTGGTGGTAATCCATATACCTGTCCAAAAAAACTGCTCCAGTTTTGTTAACTTCTAAAACCATATTCTGAAGTGAAGCATATTAATGGTAGTGAGAAGGGGCAAGATCAGGGCTATAAGGCAGGTGGCTCAAAACTTTCCATCCACTGTTTTGCAAATAGTTTTTAACCGGTTTTACAACATGTGACCGAGCGTTGCCGTGATCAAAGGTAATGACCCCTTGTCTCGTCGAATGTACGTCAGACCCGATTTCAGCAGCTCTTAATATAAAACACCCTTCGGATCCCACCAAATATCTTGACCGATGATGCTCCTGACCACCAACCGCTACCATGCCGTAGAGGGCTGTTTGTGGATTTTGTGAGTCCTAAAAGCGCCTGTTTTATTTGCTACATAAACGCTTAACTAAAAATCAGCCGCATCACTAAAGATGATTTTGTTGAAAAATGCGTTGTTTTTCATTTAGTTTTTCAAACAGTCAATTCACAAACGCTCCATGCAAACAACGGTTGAACTTTACAAGCATGAAGATCAAGATCTTTATGGAAAATATTTCTCAATATGCCTGCAGTGATGCCCAATTTTTGCGAAAGTCGACGTGTTGATATTTCAGACTTATTCTCAACGCTTGGTTGTACAGCGCCTACATTTGTATCACTATGGCCACTATTTTGCCAACAACAAAAATACATAAACCTCGAATTTAGCTATTAATCTACGCACAGCGGCCAAGTAACGAGCCTGATTCTAAAGTTTTGCTGCTCGAATTTTACAAAGTGATACATATTGATAAAAAAAAATTTCACAAAATCCTTTGCTCAAAAATGTAACGTTCCATGCTTAAAATATCCCAACTTTTTATTTAATAAATATCAGAGGATGGCAGCTCAATTCTTGTCATTTAATCAGTTGGCAAACAATTTACTTCTTAACCTCTAATTTGCCCACATACGTTATAAATTTTAGTGTTTTATATTTGTTAACTGCGGTTCAAAAATAAGGCCGCTCACATGAAAATTACATCACTGTAAGGGCACCTCTGATTTTAAAATTTTATTATTTTTCTTATTCCTTTAGCTCTCAGAGTTTTACTTAAAATTTTACTACACTCATCCACCTTCTGTGAAAAATTTAAGATTATTATTATTACACTTTCATTATAGAACCCAACAAAAAAATATTTCTATTTACACAGGTCCAAAGCACATTCAATTTTAAAATTATATTAAGTGTGCTCTTTAAACAACCAGCAATATTTTCTAATAATATTGCATATATTTTCCCAGCTAGTTATCACAGTTAATTTAATGAGTAGATAAATCTTTACAAATTTGTTTCTGCTGCTAAAGACTTACAAATGCCTTAAAATTTTATAATTTTTCATTATGAGAAGCTGCCTTGGAACAAAATTCGGCACAAACAAAAATGTAGAAAAAAAGTCTGTGTATCATCAATCATTATTGTTCTTTATCGAAAAAAAATTAACAAAAAAAAACAAAATAAAAAACCAAATTAAATAAAAAGAAACAGCATTTGTCATATTTAGCGATATATAAAATTATAGTTTTATTGCCAAAATAAATAATCTTTTTAGAGCATGACAACAAACAACAACAACAACAACAACAACATAAATATAAACATTTTTTGAAAAATGACTAAGAATGTTTTAAAAAGTCTAATTGTAGAAAAATATGTTATTTATTTATTTTTTACTATGTGTATAGACATACTCGTAGTATCAATATATCGCACTCGTTAGCACCAAAGGGGAACAACTGAAAATTATTCTTGATCGCTTACTTTGCCTCTGAGAAATATAAAATAGTCGTCCACGGATTCATGGATTGTGTTTTAGATAAAAACAAAGCTGCATAAGTGAACACTTCCGCCATCAACAAGAGTGGTGTGAGGCTATAAACAGCTGGAAAATAATATTAGCTAACACATAAAGGCGTAAACTAAAAAGGTGCCTTGTGAAATAAAAAAAATAATTATCTGTAAAGTACAAGATAGTCTGTAAAGTCTGCAAAGTTCATTAGTAGTGGTGGATTAAGAACATATACGTTCAAATCCCAAGAAAGTCATGGTTTCATGGAAAGAAAAAAGTGGCTCATTAACCGTGTTAGGTGTGTTATTTTGTAATAAATAAACAAGCCTTTCAGCTTTCCGATGTCTCTATTAAAAGCGGAAAATAATTGTTTGTAAAGTAGATGATCATAAGTGTAACTTTAACTTCAAAGAAAGTCATGATTTCATAGGAAAAAATTTTGGATCATTAGTAGTATGAGAATGAGAAATAATTGTTTGTAAAGTATAATATCATGATTATAAGTTCAAATCCCAAGAAAGTCATGATTTTAAAAAAAAGAAAAGATTATAGTTTATTAGCCGCGCTAGATGTGCTGCGTAAATATAAATAAAAAGCTCTTTTAATTTTCCGTTGTCTCCATAAAAACCGAAAAATAATTGTCTGTAATGTAGAAGATAATGAGAATGAGTTCAAATCCAAACAAAAATTATGATTTTAATAAAAAGAAAACATTGTGGTTCATTAGCCGTGGTAAATGTGTTATTTAATAATAAGTAAACAGCACTTTTAACCTTCCGGGGTGTCGATATAAAAGAAAAATTATTGTTTGTAAAGTAGAAGGTTATAAGTATAAGTTCAATTCCCAAGAAAGGAAAAAAATTATAATTCAGTAGCCACAGTAGATGTGTTGCTTAAAAATAAATAAACAGCCCTTTTAACCTTCCGGTGTCCCAAAAAAAAAAAAAAAACGGTAACAGTTATTGTGTTGCCGCGATAGATGATTTGATGAAGGCAACTGTACATAAGATAGCAGTTTAGCATTAAGTAAATAACGTCAACAATGGTAGATAAAGAGTAAAGTATGGAGTGTTTTTATAGAGGTATAGAACTTTAAAATGGAACCAAAAAAATGAATTTTTTAAGTTGAAACGATATTTACTATATTCGAAAAATAATCCTCTGGCACAATAATTTAAATATGACTGCTGGCATATGACCGCCAGGGCTGGCCCGTGTGAAACCGAATTTGCAGGTCCAATTTTCGATTACTTTTAACAACATTTGTGACAGTAATGCAGTGAATTTTGTCCTCACAGTGACCAATAATGCAGTAAATGTTTTCCTCCTTCTTTTCGGGCTTATCGGCGTAAACGAGAGAGTTCACATATCCCTACATAAAACAGTCTAGCCCAGTCCCCTGAAGACAGGCAGGGAGTCAACTGGAAGCTCTACTTTATTTCCACGGGGATCAGTGAGCCGCAGAGTTCATTATTTGTCTCTTTAGACATTTAATAGTTCTCTGAGTGATCATTGAGGTTGGCCCCTATATGGGAGTATCGTGGTGGTTGTGGTTTTGCGGCCCCATAAGAGATTTATGAAAATTATGGTGGCCAGGATCATTTCACTGATAATGACATGCAAAGTGAATGATCCAGTCCAGTGAGCATGTTTGACATGTGTTCTGGACATGAGTTAGAAAGTCTTTAACTCTTTAGCAAGGTGTGATGGTTTGCAGCCCTGTCCTGGAATCATTAAAGTTGCAACTAGGTGGTTCTGTTGCTTAGAATTTTGCCTTCGGCTATCTAGGACGCATGTATGACGTTCCAAATTATACTATAGTGGTTTGTCCACCATCTGATTAAGGCTACATATGGTGTTTGGAGATAGCAACAACTTAGGCCTGTGTAACTGGGGGAAAAAGGGAGCCCAGTCCTCTGAAGTCAGCAGGGGTACAACTGGAAACTCCACTTTATTTCCACGGGAATCAGTGACCCGCAGAGTTCCGTTATTTGTCTCTTTAGACACTTAACTGTTCTCTGGCTGATTATTGAGGTTGGCCCTTTATGGGAGTATCGTGGTGGTTGTGGTTTCGCGGCCCCATATCAGTCTATGGTTCCATGGCGGCCGGGTTCATTTCACCTTTAATAACACCTACCTGGTGAAATGTTACCAGATCCAGTGAGCATGCTAGACATGTGTTCTGGACAGGAGTTGGAAAGTCTCCAACTCTTAAACAAGGAGTGATGATTTGCAGCCCTGCTCTGGAATCATTGAAGTTGCAACTAGAAAGTTCTGTTGCATAGAATTATAGCTTCGGCTTCCTAGGACGAACATGACGTTCCAAATTATGCAGTGGTTTGATCCACAATCTGATTAAGGCTTTATGGCCAGGCGTGGATATAAATCTAATCACACAATTGTCCAAGTGTCAACCTATTCATGTTGAAATGCGAAACCAAACTAAATGTTGATCACTTGACAACTCACAATATTGTCGCGAAGTAAATAAGTGCTACCAACTTAAAGTTTTATATCTTAATAAAACACACCCGATTATAGTATTATAATAGAATGTGACAGTGGGGGTATTTTTTTTTAAGAGAAGTAGCACTTTAGGCAACAATGCCTATTTAGTCAAGTACCGTGCTACATTCTTGAGGAAAGGGATAGAGAATAGATAAAACAGGTGGTGAAAGTTGAAGGATAGTCGGAAATTAACCGCCGTATATAAGACAGCACAGCGACCAGTGACTATGCCTTCATCGGTGACTACGCCTTCATCGGTGAGCAGCCGATCTTTGTTGGGAATCAAACCCACAACCCCCATACTTACAAGGTAGTACACTACCTACTAGTCTACAGGGGCACCTAATCCTGGGGTCCTGCCATTCTTGTGACCTAGTTGCTTACAACCCATAATTGTGGAAGTCTCTTACAAAACCATAAAGCTTTTTTTGTTGAAGAAACAGCGTATTAAGGTTTACTGGTTTGGATCGCTGCATGTCATGGACATAGAGTGAGAAATACAGAAATACAATAAATAAAACGAGGAAAACAGTAAGAAAAAAAGAAAAATAATTGTGTGTATTTATAATTAAAAGCACAGCTTAATTCGAAAAAGTTTAAAAACGTTGCAATACGATTTAAATTCCAACAAAATTTTCAAAACGTTGCGGCACACTGTTGAGAAATTTCTGTTTTTAAGATCGGTTTAGGCTATATTGTGCGAGGTAGTTTACAATATTATAAATTATGCTACCCCTTTCTTCGTTATTTGTGGAAATATTTTGTAGACCAACTAGATAACAAGGAGAAAATTCGAGCAAAGAATTTTTCCATTCAAAAATTTAGCTTTTCCTAATGTGCAAATCCTGAAAATTATTTTTACCTGTGTATGTTGTTTTAGATGGCAAATAATTGTTATCTAAGAAAACTAAAATAATTTCGATTACAAATCGAATCAATATCCATTTCCAGCCTATAAAATGAGCTCATGGAGATGATAAAATATAACATTAATAACAATAAACCAAAAATATTTAGCGTAATTGAGGCTATTGTAGGTTTTACACGTGACAACTTACATCTATTGGCTTCAAATCTCAGCCGCAGTTATGGTAATAATTTACTGTAGTATAACATGGGCCCAGTTTCTCTATTAAAAATGTTATAACTGTTTTAAGTTAAAACCCACAGTTATACTTGTATAATTACCATTATATCAGCATGTCAGTCTGCAGCTTATTCTCCTACTCGTAAGTTAAAGTAATTCCAACATGAATAAGAATTAAGTTAAAATCTTATTTCGCGGAAATAATAATTACAAAATATAAATTCTAAAAAATATAAATTTAAAGAAATTTTTGATAATCAAATATTTTAACGAAAATCCTTTTCTAAACAAAACAAATACAATTCTAATTAAAAGAAATTTGCAAGATTTCTCTTTGAAAAAGCATCACGAAATAAATTTTCAATTAATTTTATAAATCATCCATAATTCTTTGAAACATTTTGTTTTATGTCAGAGTACTGTCAAAACTATACAAACATGTATGCATGTATGTAAATAACTAACTAAAAATAAATAATAAAGTGTAGATTATTATGGTAGGTAAGTGAAATAGAAAACTAATTTCAAAACAAAACAATTTTTAGTGATTGTAATAAACAATAGAAATTTATAACAAATAATTTTTAACTTGGCGCTCTTTAGAATGAATTTTGCCCAGTTGTTTGTTATTTTAATTGGAATTAAAATGCTACAGACTGCAAAAAAAAATATGTTTATTTGTAGGCCAATCTTATAAATATTCATACGTAACAAATTTGAAACATCATTATTATTTTGTTTTATTATCATCATCTTTAAATAAAATGCGCTTTAAATTAAATTCTTTTAGATTTGTAAATTAAAAAAATTCTCTGCAATAAAAGGAAGGAACCCCTAGAGTGAGAAATCGATATTTGAATATTATTTCGAGTTTTCTGTTTTATAGCTTATCATCAAGTTACAGTTTCTTTAAATGATTTTAGTTACTGTCAAATGTTCAAAAAATATTAATGATTTTTTAAGTCTTAACGTTGAATGAATTAACTTTTTATATTAAAAGATTTTTCTTTCAAAATTAAGTTAATCAAACTAATTATTACACGCCAAACTATTTTAGAGATAAAATATAAAGGTAGGAAATTTTAAGTTTAAGTTTAGTAAATTTTAAGTTTAGTTTGATTTAGCATTCAATATGAATAGACTGAAGCCTAAGCAAGGCTGTGCAAATTTATTATCAAAATCATGGTTCTGTTCGAAGCTCCCCATTTTGTGCAGCAATCATGCTCACTTTTGTTGGAATGGATCGTCAATAAACAAAGTGTATGTTTAGACATCGGTACATGCAGAAAATCTGACTATTTCGTGTGCTTTACGGGGCTGGTGGAATCAGTTGTCTCCACTTCCTTAAAAACTTCCGTAGATTTATTTAGTTACAATTAAAAAACCTAACAAACTTTCTACAATACCGACTATTTCAAAAGTTTTTGAAAAGTTGCTTATGAATAAATTTTCTCCATGCTAAGCGATAGTGGGTGTATCCCAGACCATCAATTTGGTTTTAAAAGTAGACATAGCACAATTGAGCAAACCCATAGATTGGTATAGGTGATAAGAAGGACTTTTGAAGAGAAGAAGTATTGTTCAGCTATTTTTATTGATGTTTCTCAGGCTTTTGACAAAGTTTGGCATGAAGGTCTATTTCTGAAACTGACCGCTCATTTGCCTTTTAATATAAGCAACCTACTCAAAAGCTACATAATTGGACGAAAATTTTCTGTGGTTGAAGGAGACTTCGTTAGTTTATCCAAACCAATTTCCTCAGGCGTACCACAAGGTAGGATTCTTGGACCAGTTTTATATTTGATATATACCTGCGATATGCCTGTAAGTGAAACTGTCCACACTTCTACGTTTGCTGATGATACAGCGTGTCTAAGTTCGCACGAAAACTCCTATCAAGCCTCCATAAATCTTCAGCAACATATAACTCAGTTGGAGTTGTGGTTAAAATTATGGAGAATTAAAGTGAACGTTCAAAAGTGCATTCATATGACCTTCACCCTGCGAAGAGATAATTGTTCACTCGTTCGAATCAATAATCACATTGTTCCTCACCATAGTTATGTGAAATATCTTGGTATACATCTTGACCGTCGCCTTACATGGCAACATCATATTGACTCAAAGCTAACACAAATGAAACTAAAGCTAACACAACTACATTGGCTCATTGTCAGGAACTCGAAACTTAGCCTATATTGTAAACTTCTAATTTACAAGAGTATTTTGAAACCAATATGGTCTTACGGAATCCAACTTTGGGGCACTGCCTCAGCTTTAAATGTGGATAGAATTCAACGTGGTTAATAACTTCCGCTCCATAGTCCATCAGAAATTCAAACATACATTGTGATTTAGACATACCGCTGGTGACTACAGAAATCATCAAATACGCGGGCAAATACTTAATGAAGCTTGAAGACCATCCTAATCCCTTTGCTCCCAATATCTTGGATTATAGTGCACATAGCCGATTAAAAAAGAGGGATATCGCAGCTTTAATCCTCAATGCTACAGATGACACATCTTAGAAATATTTGTTTTGTTTTTTTTTTAATGTCAATTTTTTTTTTACCCAAAAGGTTAGTTCTGACATGGTCGGGACTAATGTAACTTTTTTTTTAGAATTTAAGATTTTAAAACTTATTGTTAGTTCAGTTTATTGAAGATACAATAAATAATTATTGAAAAAAAAAAATTTTATAATTTCAAGTCTTAAGCAGGAAGACAATTCTTTCTGAGCTGAAAGTAGACTTGATATAAAATAACGACTTTATGTATAAAGGGGCTTAGAACTGGTGTTTTTATAGAGAACCTTGAAATTCAACAAAACAAATATAAATTTTTTAAATTGACATGATATTTACTTTGCTCAAAGGATAATTTTCTGGCATTAAATATGACTTTTGGCATTTAAAGGCCAGGTTCAATTTTCGATAACCTTGTAGCTATGTATCTGCTGTAACGCAGTGAATGTTGTCCACCAAGTGGTTAATCTTTTCGGGCTTCTTGGTGTAGACTAACGATTTCAGATATTTCCACTAGACTATTTAGCGGCATTAAACTGCACGATCGTGGAGTCCAACTCATGGCACTGAATTCGACGAGTCATGTCACGTGTTGTATTATCTTATTGAAATCACAGCTCCTTTTTACTTCACTTAATGAATGAAAAATTCAGTAATCATGGATCTATAGCAGTGTATAATAGAAGTAAGCACCAATGATTTAAGCAGCTCATAAATCAAACCAAAGGGTCAGCTTTTCTGGATGTAACAGTGCCTCGACATATACTTGAGGATTCTCATCACTCCAAATACGAGAGTTCTGTTTTATTGACGTAACCATTCAATCAACAGTGACTTTCATCTGTAAGCAAAATTCGCTTATGAAAATCAGCTTCAGCAATCTTGTTTCGCATAATTTGGAAACATTGTTCAGCAATCATACGTGATAAGATTTACATCTCTATCTAGCCGTGTAAGCCACAGCCAGACGGTGGATCATAATACCAATTTGAATGAAATGCAGCATCATCCTCGCCCTAGAAGGCCTTCAGATACGTATATCTTCCAGTCACTCCTAGTTGCAAAACCAAAAGCCCGAAGCAGGCCGCAGCTACCCACTCCTGGATGAAGAGTTGGAGACTATCCAACTCCTGGATAAGAGTTGGAGACTATCCAACTCCTGGTCCAGAAGCTTAATAAAATTTAAGAACACAACCGCAATCATGCTCACTGGACCTGGACCATTCATTGTGTTCTTTGTGAATGATCCGACCCACACAACTCTCAGTCAGAGAACAGCTAAAAGGCTAAAAAAAACAAAAAGCTGAACTCTGGGGCTTTTCTGATCCCCGTGGAAATATAGTGGAATTTTTCAGATGGCTCCTGCTAGCCTTATTAGGGGACTACTGGGGGTCTCTTTCACCCCCATTGACACATATAATGACCGTGACACATATGTTTATGTTGAAATACATAACCACAAAAAGCACAAGTCAGTTCACAGCTGTCAAAATGGTTGCCAGTTAAAAAATTTTTGTCAACTTAAAATTCTATACCTCTAAACAAAACACCCGATTTTAAATCAGCCACAAATATACTAGGTTAGGTTTTCTTCCCCTTAAGATTATCCGTAAAATAGAAGGCAGTTAGCATAGCCATCATTAGCATAAGTTAATTGAATATCATTTAAGAAGAATAATTTTTTAGGTCATTATTAAGTTTATTAAGAAAATAAAGTTTACGATTAGAAAAATTAACCCATAAAAAATTTCACAGCTGTAAAAAAAATGTTAAAAAAAAGCACGAATTACAAAATCTTAAAAATTAATCATAAAGAAAGCATGAACTCTAAATCAAGAATTACACTACACCGAAAAAATTTTTATGTCAACTTTTAACAAAATTTTAAAAAATTTTTTAAATTTAATTATTATAAATATTTTTCAAATATTTTAGTAATTCTTGGATAATTTCAAAATACGAGTATATTTCTAGTAAAGTATATATATAGTATAACAACTAAATACATTTTATTTTAATTTTCACTATTTTACTGGTGTATTGGGTGGCATCTTCAGGAAAACAACAAAATATAAAATATTTTTTTTTTTTTGTTATTATAAAATATAAATTAACTATAATTATTATTTATAGTAAAGATTAAAATTTAAAATAAGTTTAAGAAAATCTTAATTACTGCTATAATCACAAACAAAATTTTGTAATTTTTCTTTATATTAAGTTTACATTGAGCCTTAAAGGGTTAAGTTTTGCAAAAAATTATTAATAAAAATTTTTTATAAGTGTGCATAAAGAAGGGAAAAACAAAAGCACAAAATAAGTATTTTGATTTTTGTTTTCTTGCGCCAGGAGATTGAAATGAAAATGATTTTTCATATTTTAGTATAATTTGAAAAAACGCGCACTACACACCACCACGCCACTTAAAAATCTTCTGCACAAAAAAAAAATCTTTTTATTTATTTATGACTTAAAGTTAAAACAAAAAAAAAATAGTAACTAAATAATAATGTAAATCATATGATGAAATGTATAAAAAATGGAAAATCCGTATTTTAAATAATTACATTTTGTAGGCCCTTCTACATCAAAGTTGTAGTCTAAAAACACAACTCTTTAAATAAAGACGTGAAAAGTGAAAAGCCTTTTTCTTTTTATTAGATGTCATTTAAATAAAATCTATAAATAAATTGATATTCAAAAGGTCATTAAACGTTCACAATAACAAAAATAAATATTAATAAAGGAAATAAATTCTTATTTAAAATAGTGAAAGACAGCCAAGAAACATCGAAATGTGACTTAAAAAAACAAATTTATAAAAATAAAATTAAAAAATTAAAAACAAAATATATAAAAATATTAATTGCAAAATATAATTTAAAAATTAATTACTTTTAATACAATTTAAAACGGTGATTTAAACGTGTTTTAGAAGTTTGAACAAAAGGTGAAAATTTGAACTGCAGAAAAAAAGGAAATCTTATGGTGCTGCATCTTTTAAAAGTGTAATAGGAAAATTTTAAGCAACAAATTTTTTTCATATTTAAAGCGGTTAAACTTTTCTTATGCTGTTTATTTGTCTTCCGCCATCTCCTTGCGTATCAGCCATGTGTCTAGCAATTTGATTGTTTTTCTTTTGAATAGCACAATGATGCCAGTAATGACGATCTTAAGTTGCAAATATTAGACGACTGCCGTAGGACCCTGCTTTGAATATTCTTATTAATCTTTTCCATTTTCAGGGTTTAAATCTGTATGCCATTCCATCCTAACTTGAATCATTTGACTGCAGCCATTATTCTCTTTTCTGTGGTTTCACAGAATTTTTTACATCAACATCATAATCATAATCGTTGGCTAAAATAACCTCATTTCTAATGTAGAGAGAAGAAAATTTATACAAACCTAATCACGTGAATAATTTTTAACGATTTTTGTACTTGTGACACATAATGAATCTAAAATTTTGTAAATTTATAATTTATTATGTAGGATAAGAAAAAATTTTGTCAATTTCAGTCAAAGGTCTTTTCGCTTCCTAGAATTTCCACGAGCTGTTATTAAAAGTTTCTAATTTTAGTTAAATACTTAATACTTTTATTTTTATTCGACCTTTTTTTTAAATTTTATTAAATATGAAATAATCTTTTAACGGTCTTATTAAATAATTTAACGATTTTATTTTTTTTTTTTTTTTTTTTATTTTTTTCAATATTTCGCTTTCCTTTGGAAAGCTTCTTCAGGAAAAAATTTTTTATATTTTAAAAAAATATAAAATTTTTTCCTGAAGAAGCTTTCCAAAGGAAAGCGAAATATTGAAAAAAATAAAAAAAAAAAAAAAAAAAAATAAAATCGTTAAATTATTTAATAAGACCGTTAAAAGATTATTTCATATTTAATTAAATACTTAATAAAATTTGTATTTTTAAAGGAATTGTATGCGCATTGTTTACTGCTTAATCAGAGTAAACAAAAAAATTCAGGTTTCCCAGCCACCCAAATAATTCACATTTATTCTGATTTCACGCCTCCGAATTATTATCTTGGGGCCATTTGAAAGATTGGATTTACGTAAACAGCCCATAAGCAAATGCTTACTAGATGCGAACATTTGACCGATATCATATTCCATTAATAATTCCCATATATTTGCTTTACACTGGTATCAATAAAACTGAAGTTGTGAAAAAGGGTTTGTGTTTTTTAAACCAATTTACTTCCCAACCTCAAATTTGCCCTTTAGATTTAGAAAAAATGTTAGCTTTGAAAAGTTTTCTATTTCTCAAATCAAATCAAAAGTTAACATATTAGAGACGCTTTACTTCTAAGCTAAGATGTTTCTAAAAGTTCTGAAAAACTTAAACTTCACTTATGCCTTGAGAAAAGTTAGATTACAATTAAAACCACTTACTCTCCTTCACAATATTTTAATAAAATATGTAATGGCGTGAAATTCTAGTTAATTTATTTCTATTTAACCTATTTGGTCTGTATATTTAGTACTTTTAGTGCTTTTTAGTACAAACAAACATCTCTAAATTCTTAAAATGATTTTGAAATATCTTAAACAATTATGAAATTTAAAAAAAAATCAAATATTTACCTTAAAAAAATTATTATAAAAAAAGAATAAATGAAAAAAAGAGAAAGAAATAAACAAACAACTAAACAGCATGAGATATTAGTTTAAATAACAAGAATGACCTCAAAACTAAATAAAAAAAATGCGAATAAAAATAGCAATAATAAAAAATAAAAAAAAACTTTATTGTCTTATTAGAAAGCACAAGTCTCCAACTGTGATACTCTAATCAACCGCCACTTTACACCACCTTCTTTCTACTATCGAATACGAATATGAGAAATCTCAACTTATATGATGCTATGAAAGACCGCAAGCAATGTAATTTATATAAATAAAAACTAAAAATACATTAATTTAAAATTACAAAAAACAAGCTAAATCCCAAAAAAAAACAAAAAGTGGAGAAACTACTCTTTTTGAAACTGCAACAAAATGATGCTCAGTAAAAATTCTTCCGGCTCCCAGTCAATGCCTCGTTTACATTCATTTTTTAATATGATACCAACCATATTGGAAACAGAATTGGCCATGACTGTCATGGAAGATCGCGATAGTATGTTTTCCATAAAGTCTAAAAGGTATAAAATAAAAACTTTATTAAAAAAAAATACAAAATTTCTCAAGGCAAAATATGCTTCCATACAACCAAAAGTCATTAATAAAAATTTTATTATTTGTAAGCAATTCAATGGCAAAAGGTCTTAAATTTCATCATTTAAATATAATGAAAATGTTTTCGTTTAATGACAATCAGTATAGAAAATTAATAGAAAATTACTAAACTACAGAGATAAAGTTTGGTGGAAACTCTGCTCCAAAGTTTAATCATGGCGAAGCAGATTTAACGATCGCAATACTCATTGAACCAACTGCGCCGAAAGAAAGTTTAGCAGTCCAGCGGATACTTTCCACCTCTAAGCTACGCGATAATGAAACAAAATTAATGTAACCAGAGGTTCGAATTTTTATATAAAGGGTGTTTTTAAAGAGGTTTAGAATTTCGAAATCAAATAAAGCAAAGATGATTTGTGTAAATTGTTTTGAAATTTACTTTAATCTAAAAATATTCTTCTATCATTATAATTTAAATACAACTTGTAGCATATGACTGCCACGGCTGGCTCTGACGTAATCAAATCTAGAGGTTCAATTTTCGATAACTTTCTAACATTTGTGGCCGTATATCAGCAGTAATACGGCGAATATTGTACTCCAAGTGGAAAATCGTTTCGGGCTTCTCGGTGTAGACTAGCGACTTCACATATCCCTTACAAAAATTAGTCCAGCGGTATTAAATGGTGAATTCACGGGTCCGAAACTAGAAACTTAACTTAACCTTATTGAGGGAAACCTTAAGTAACGGTTACTTAAGGTTTCCCTCAATAAATTGTGACATAATACACCATATCATTGGACATTTATCGGTCTTTATAAAATAATTGACTATCTAGACCTGTGCTGCTGGGGGTATAAGGAAGCCCACATCCCTGAAGGCAAGCAGGGGGTCAACTGGAAGCTCCACGGTATTTTGACGGGAATCAGTAAGCCCCAGAGTTCCACTAATTGTCTCTTTAGACTTTTAGCTGTTCTCTGACTAATTATTTTTAAAGATTCCACCAGCCATATAGCACAGCAAGCCGTTAGTTTATTTGGACGTAACGAAAGATTATCATCATTCCAAATACGACAGTTTTGTTCACTAACGTACAAATCGTTATCAATGGCAATTTTGTTTTGTACTCAATTTAGAAGCATTGTTCAGGCGTTAGTCTATTCGTGTTGAAGTGCGAAACTAGTCTAAATATAAATCACTGGATAGCTAACAAAATGAGCGCCAGCTAACAAGTGTTGTCAACTTAAAGTTCTATATCTCCACAAAAATACGCGATATAATATAAACTTTATTTGGCTTCTTCTTCTTCTCATTTTAGTAATTAACTTAGAGCATAAGAATCTGAAGTTTCTTTCCATAACTTGGGGAAAAATTTAGTACCATGTGGATATGCTTTGCCCGCAGTAATACATTTTACTATGCCATTTCTCTTAATAATTCAAGCACAAATAAAACACAAATTTACCGTAGATAAAACGCACTAACGATTTTAGTTGATGAAGACAAAAAATATGAACCGAGTATGAGTTTTATGAGTAATTAAACAGAAAATTTATTATCTGCAAAAAAATAATCGATTAAATAAAGAAAGACTAATTTTTATCTCCATAAATAACATAAAATATTCAAAGTGATATAAGAAATTTATTTAATTAATTTCACAACTTGTTTCGATAACACAAAGTTTAAGCAAGAAAATCCTGATATTATTTCTAAATCAGCATACATTACCTTTCTGTTGTGATTTGAGCTACTTTGAGAAGAAGCGTTATCATGATACAAGCGTTCCAATTCAAAAACAATATTTTTGCTAAAGCAGATAAAATTAAGGCTGTTCTGTTTTTTATTTCAACCGCTTTTTGCTTTATAAAGACACAACTGGAGCGTTCAGAGAGTGGAAAATAATTCAGTGCTTTCATTTGAATAAATGTCAATAATATCTAGAACAGCTGCTACCTTGAGTCTAGTAAAAATAAATGTTCTATATTTCTTAAGCGACAATTTATTTTGCACTTCGAAGTGCTTCCGAGCGTCGTTAGAACTAAGTTTTTTTTTTTTAATTTTTATTTCTGTCCAAAAATTTATTTAGACCAGCAGTCTTTGAAATGTATTTAATTAATCCTTTAAGAAAATAATATGTATAAATAATCCTTGTCTATGAATTAGGATTTATAAGCAATCACAATCACTGAGTAATGCAGTGAGGCAGGTATTCTATTCTTACATGGAATCAATAAAAAATAATAATTTTGAATAAATTTTCATTCTTTAATAAATATTAGAAAAGAAATTAAACCTAATTAAATATTATTTATTGATCATATAAGTTAAAGTGAAATTAAGTAACAACTGTCAAAAAATTTTAATTAGTTTTGTACTGATTTAGTTGTCACATTGAAAGGGCCTCCAATTATGTAGGTTTTTAAAAATAATTTTTTAAAAATATAATTAATATACACAAGAACTTTTCATTAAAGTAGAGTACCAGACAAGTCGTTTTAAACTATTCTATAAACATAATACAACTGCGACGTGATTTTAAGCACGTTGTTGACAATTTAAAAAAATTTTTAATATTTATTATTATTTATTTCTTCATAAATTTCTGACTGTCTCTCTAGAGTGTTGTAGATACAAGCGTTTGTATGTATAAATATATCGGGTACATTGTGCTGTTGTACGACATTATTCGAAATATGTTTGCTTTAACTATACATTTAGACTTATATAGTTGGAGTGAAATTTTTGCCAAGCTCTGGCAAATAAACATATTTTTGGAAATAAAAGCAGAAAAACGAAATGAGATTTATGGCAATGAACATGAAATAATGTTATTATTTTAATATATTTTTTTTTGTTTTTTTTTTTTTTGTGTAGTTTGAGATAAAAGAATATTGTATATATTTACCGCAAATTTCCGTATTAGCAACAACATAAATTATATACGTTTGATTTAAGTAAATAATTATAACTCATCATTGACGGGAATACTTCCCATGGGAAAACTATTAAAAAAAAGGCAAACTCATTTTTAGATAATTCACCACGACAAGCAGAGTCGCAAGCCTTCCACATGAAAATATTTTGATCACAGATTTACACAGAAAGTTAAGCCCTTAGAAGCAGATTTCTTCTACCTTCATGTGCTAATTTTTTATATTTATGATCATGTTATTCGTGCTTGAAACAGTGGCCGTAAATTTTGATGTATATAATGTGTTTCCTCAGAAATCATTTTCAAATGACACATTACTCGTATCTCGTATTGTACATGCTTACAAACCGTAAATTAAAAATTATTAAATTTTTCTTTTAACTAAAAATAAAATCAATTATCGCTGAAATTAATGATGAAAATATTAAATATTCTTGTTGTGTTTTTGTGGGATATTTGAATGATTTAAAAATTTCTATTCCTAATTATTATAGCAAATTTCTACATTCTAATCTATAAATAAAAATAATATTTATTTTTTAAACTAATTGGTGGCTTGTAAAAGTATTCCGCAAATATGCCGTTCTACACACATAATTGTTATTTGTTTTTTGTTATTAGACATAGCCCTGTTTTCCTAAACGGCATACATACATAAATATAGAGCAACGTTTGGTTGTTGCTTTTCTTAAATTGTAGATAGCAATTGTTTCTTGCACAAGTTTTTGATAAGTGTCAAAATTTTATTTTAATAATTAAATTTTGAAAACATACACGAATGTTTATATGAATTTTTATAAAAATAATTTCTTATTGTAACAAAAACAACTTAACAGCATTTTTAGTTTTAAAAAGCCATACAAATTAAAAGCTGGCTGAAACATCATTCGTCTTCATTTACTGTTATTTTATCAAAGTTTGTTCTATTTTAAAATATTTTAACACGCCTTTCTAAATCAGTTATATCTTCTACTACTTTGATACGCCATAATATGCAAGTTTCAACACTCATTTGCTGGACGATTCTTAATATAAAAGTCTATACCGCCTTTTAGTACCTCATACGATAAAACTGAATCTTTGTGGCTTATCAATATAAACTTTACATTATCGCCAACTACATCTAATGCACCGTACTAGTTTGTTACAGCGGTATCATAATTATTTTTAGATTTGCACAATATAATTGTAATCTATTCGATTAACACAACCCCCTTTTCAGCATGGTACTCTGTTCATGATTCCGTGCAAAATGCTGTCAAAATAAAGAATAATGTTGCTGTAATGGGTGGTATTCTGTCATTTTTTGTTTGTTAAAAGGTACGAAGTGTTTCAGGCAATTTTTTTTTTCCATTGAAAATAAAACGTTTAACTGCGAAATAATTAATGGCACCTTTTTTATACGGAATTGTAAGCCACAACTGATCAATACATTATTGAGCCAAAAAATTAAAAATTATTGTGTCAGATATCAAATCAATAAGTTTGTAAGAAATCTTATGAACACAAAATAACAACGACAAGTTACATTTAAATTCCATGAACTAAGATTAATACTCAAAAAATAAAAGAAGACACACAATCAACCAAATACCTACGCTTAAGACGATTAACAACGTCATCTGTAGTATATGTGGTGAATTAGAGTTTTGTTTTTAGTAAATAAAGGCTCCCTTTATTGTGGACAAAATAGTCTAATGCTAAAAGTGATCCTGTGAGGACGCAACAATTGATACAACAGCTTTCACCCATTAAAGTGATAAAGTTAACTTCGAGTATTTTTGTATATAAACGCAAATAATCGTTTAATTAAGCCGTGTAATTTAATTAATGCAACTCTAATAGTTGCATGTAATTATTTTGCATTAAAAGAACTCAATAAACTAAAGTCTTATTAAAGAAATAAACATAGCATGTTTTTTGCTTACACTATTGAAACTCAGTTGTATCTTAAAAACAGTTTTTTCTAGACCGCTGATAAGTCAACACTTATAAATTGTCAAATTTTTCAAGCGAAATAATAAATGTTGCTTAACAGAAAATTCGGGGCAACAAAAAATTTGCAATGGAAAATAACATAACCATTTTTGGCACAATCAGCTTAAAACACACAGTTACAAATAATATATTGATCCGCTGTAAGTAACAATTCCGTAAAAGAAAAGTGCCACCCATACTGTTTTGCAGTAGAATAACAATGTCGCCAGAAACATTTTGCGTAAAACATTTTGTAATTTTTAACAAAATGAACAGAGCAACACCATTTCCTAATTATTTCGCACTGTTTTTTTAATATGGGATTTGGACAGTATTGCGCATGAAATCATGAATAGCAGTGTATCGTGCTATATATAGCAAACACAAATTTGAGCCTTTGCCGCAAGACCTTTATAACTCCAGATATCGAATTTCTGAGTTGGGTGAACAAAACATACTTCATTGTTAAATGTGTTAATAATGTAAATGAAAAAAATTCTGATGCCATGTTCAACTTTTTAAATTTTAAAAATAAGAATCTCTATGATATCATTAAGATAAGACATTTCAAACAATATTAAAAGCTTTAAAACGATTTTTTTTCCAATATTGAGGTTGCTTGTCTTCCAAAATATTGCAGTATAGCTTATGATCGATAGTTTTAACAACTGAGCAGTTTTTCATGGAAATACTCCCAAAGAACTTTTAACTGATCTGTTTTTTTTTTTCAAAATTTATATACAAGCATATGCTTGCTTTTAAACGATTTCTTTTTTTAATAGAGTTTCTGCTGTTATTGTTTAATTTTTAATTTTTTAATTTAATTTCAAATTACAAATGACAAACTTATTTCAAATGCAGACAAGCTACTTTTTTGTTTTTCTTTATTACCAAATCTCTCTGTGGCCAGACAAGCTTCCAATAAAAAAAACAAGATTTTATCAAATAAATAAAAAGATATTTTTTTATTTACATCTGGATTACATATGTATGTGCATATAGTATAAACTAGTACTTATTTGTATTAAGGTAAAAATGCTGTATAACAAAATCTGAAATAAATCAAAAATTTGTGGACATATAAAACAAAAACTAAAATTGTTATAAAAAAGGCCATATTCATTTGACGTAGCACAATATACAATATTCGAAATAAAATTAGAAAATAAAAAAAAAAGCTTAATATAAAAATATTTTTAAAGTCTAGCAAAACATATGACACATTTTATTATAAAATTTGTGTGGAAATAATAAAATAATTATTTATCTTAACTTGCCACCAGCAACGAAAAATTTCTAGGCAATTGTTAGTTACAAACATGTTTAGGGTATACATACATATTCAATTTAAAAATATTTATTCAAAAAATATTTATTCAAACATGTGTATAATTTTTTTGTGAAATTTCTTTTGTTTTTCGTTTTAAATTAATTTTTTAGTTTTAGTTTTAAGTATTAGTCTACACTTCTAATCGATAATTAACCGGTAATGTGCCAGCACAAGTATTATACTTTATTAAATTTAATCTTAAAATTTTGAGGCATTATTTGATTCTACCAAAGAATTTTTGATTTGATCAAATGAAATGCTCGTTTTTTATTGACAGCTAGAATTTTACAAATTAAAAAAAAATAGAACACCATTAGAAAGAAACGTTAAAATTTTGTAGATAAGTAAGAAGCACCGTATAAAAGAAACAATAGCCCAAAAAAAAATATTTAAAAATTAAAGAGAAAAATCAGCCAAAAGAAGATCATAGCTATTCGAAAAAAAACTCACTTATAACTATGCCCAAGAGTTAAGAAAACTAAATGCAATAGATTTCTTCGAGATACACCTCCTTCATCATTATTTTATAGAAGTCTAATTCTAATTTTGTCTTGCGAATTTCTTGTGGAAAAAAATGAAAATAAGAAACTTTATATTCACCAAGAAACTATAACAAAAATAAAATTTTCTCTGAAAATAGAAAGCAGTAAAACTCAAAATAAACTACAATTTTAGAAAGAAAAATATATGTTTTATTGAAATTGAAAATTTGGCAAAAAAAAGTTATTAAAAAAAAAAAAAATAAAAAGTTAGTGCAAGAATTAGTTTCCAGTAAAAAATGAAAATTTCACCAATATATTAATATCAACAATGTTCTAACATAATTATGAAAAAACTTGAATTGAGTTTGAAAATAACGCAAAAATTTAGGAAAAAAATATGTTTCACTAAAAATGGAAAAAGTTATTTGGGTATGATTTTACGTCGACCCTCGTCAAATTTGGTTTGTAAACCGGTTTCTGCTATTTGCCATCTTCAGTGTTCTCTTTATACTAGTTGCATTTTTTTGTCAGCTGTGTTAATATAGTTCGTCTTGCTTAAAAAAAATTAGTTATTTTAGCAAATAAATTATAAAAATTTTGTCCAAAATTTCAGTTTCCAGCAAAAAATTAAAATTTCACCAGAAAACAAATTCTCATAAAATTGTCGAAAAATTTTAATTCAATTAAAAACATAGTGAACATAGGAAGCAGTAAAGCACAAAATAAACGACAATTTTGGAAAGAAAAAATATTTTACTGAAAATTAAAAATTATAAATCCAAAATTTTAGTTTCGGGAAAAAAATCACAAAAAAAAAATTATCAAAAAATTTTAATTGTATTAAGAACACAAAATAAATCTAAATTAAATCTCAAAAGCAATTTTAGGAAGAAAATATCCTGTTTCACTGAACATTTTACAAAGAAAAAAAAAAGAAATTCAAAAAAATATAAAAAATTGTATCAAGAATTCAGAGAAACCAATAAAATCTTCATCAAAAATATAATTTTCACAAAGAAAATAAATAGGAAATTTCATGAACAAGTTTTTGATCTTTCTAAAAACGAAACCAAAACTCATATATAAAAAATTGAAAATAAATCAAAATGAATATTTTCCCCGCCTAATATAATTTCCATCAAATCCCATCATTATTCTCAGTGATCTAAAAAAAATATTTCACTGGTTTTTTTTAGAATTATTTGTATTAAAAAAAATGTGTATTTATTATGCTGTAAAGCCCTTTAAATTGTATCCCGGAAAATCGAAAATCGCGAAATTTGTAAAAATTAGCAAATCACATTTAATAGTTTATATTTCAAACATTTCTAGCTTTATAATAATTTGTAAAAATATTTTTTTTTTGTAGTTTTTTTAATCGACCTTTTTTTATCTTTAATAAATATCTATATATATGGTTAATTTAATTTAAAAAGACCGTAAAAAAGAATAAGAGATATTTTGTAAAAATATTTTTATTTTCTGCAATGTAAAATACTTTAAAGCACTTACTCTTGTGTACATCATATGTGTTGTCAACAATCCCGCATAATTTCTAATGCAAAGCCAAATAAAATAAAAATGATTTAAATTATGTGTCTGTTTCCTCAAGTAAAAGGGTTTTATATGTTTGATTAAATCAAAGCAAAACTTCTTTATTTTAGTTTTCGATTCTTGAAAAAACTCCCTTAAATCCGTTAATACTTAATCTTATACATTATATATAAAAACTGTCCATAATTTGTAAAAATTATTTGATGCCTTCAGTTATGTTTTATGAAAACTCGTTTTTTTTAAACAATTTTTAATTTTTGCAATAATTGTATTTTAAAGTATTTCATTTAATTATTTTTAAATTTAATAAAATTTCCTTTCCAATAAATATATTTAATTATTTCATTCTTGTATTTTTGTCTCTTCTACACTTTGCAGCCATGGCGAAGATCTTATTGTGACACCATTTGCCCAAATTCTAGCCAGTTTACGTTCTGTGCGCAATAATTTATTAAGTCTGACAAATGTTCCAGCAACCAACAAGTAAGTTTTTGTTTTTATTTTAATAATTTTCGATTATATTTCTCAATTTTTTTTCATGTTTTTCATTGTACTTTTTTTTGAAAAGAAAAAAACAAATTTTACTTGAATCTTTTTGTTAGTAACTAAACGCACTTAATTTTTTAATATTTATTAAATTATGATAAAATTTTGTTGTTAAACAAACAAAAAAACCGACTTCAAAATAGACTGGCCATCTGTCTATCTGAGTGTGTGTAAGTTTAAATTTTAAGCGTATGTTTATAAAGCAATTCTAAAAATAAGGCAAATAACATTATCTATAGGACCACCGTTCAATTTCTAGTCATAAACTATATGAACCTCCAATGAGCCTTAAATCAAAGATGATTTTGTTAAGAAATGCATTGTTTTCGTTAAATTTTTCAAACAGCCAATTTACAACCGTTAGACTCAAGCAACAGTCGCGCGTCTTGAATTCCTGAACTAGTTAAAACTTATAAGCGTGAAGATGAAGATCTTTATGCAAAATATTATATAAAATGTATCTAGTAGCACTCAATTATTGCCAATGTCGACGAATAACAGGTTTATTCTCAACACTTTGCTGTACAGCGCCATGTTTTTATTATTACAACCACTACGATGGCATTGTTTGCTCTATTGGCAGCAACAATACCGTGAGACTGGAATATAGTAATTATATTACACATAGCGGTTTTCAGAAGAAACCTGATTACAAGGAAAAGTTGCTCAAATTTAACGAAGTGATACAATGAAATTTCCACCATTTTCGATAGTCAAATTCTTTGCTGAAAAGTACTAGGTTCCATGTTTAAAATTTCCTAGCTTGTTACTAAATAAATGATGATAGGTCAATTTTTGACATTTAACCATTTGACAGACAATTTACTTCCTAATCTCAAATTTGCCCACCGGCTATGGAAAGATGCCACAAATTTTTGGTTTATTTTTTTTTTTATAAATTTGTGTATGGCGAGCTATAGTGATAAAAATTTTGTTAAAATTTTATAAGGATCCAAGCGACATGTAAAAATATAATTTTTCTAAATTATGATTTTTTCTTTTTGGAAGACATACAGTTTGGTACCGTTTTCCAAATTCAGCATCACCTTTTGATTACAATTTTTAAAATTAGCTCACAATTTGCTAAATTCTGCCGTTACAAACATAAAAAAATACAGACGAATTGATAGCCCTCTCCTTTTTTGAAGTCGGTAAAAGCAAACAAAATAAAAAAATATAGAAAATAGTTATAATTGGTGTTCATTTTCAAATATTATTATACTTCAAACAATATTATTATTAAGATAAGAGAAAAAGTTTTTATTTTCCTTTTTTTAATCAAAAAATATTTCTCATTCACATTAAAAATAAATGAACATTTCTAATACAGAAGTATAAGAATTTAAATGTGCAAACAAGGATATAAGAAAACAAGAGAATTTTATTTCATCTTAAACTTCTTTTAAAATTTTTCGATATTTATTTTTACGAAAAACTTGTTGGCACATTAAGTTGATTTGAATTTATTTATAATTTACCACTAATAAAAATGTTTTCATAAAAAAATTTTAATGTTTGACTCCCTATTTTTATTCAGATAACAAATTTTATAGCATATTTAATTTTACCTTTATTTCTTTTTATCTTTCTCCTTTTCTTCCTCCTTAACAAAATAACGATAACAATTATTTATTTAACAAAATACCTTTTTTTTGTTAAAATATTAAATCAAAATCAAATTTCTTTTATTCAAAAATTATATCTTTCTTTTTTTCTTTTTTATCTGTAAATTTGCTGTCCTTAACTAAACAAAAATTTATGATTTTTTAATACCATTTCAATTAAAAAAAAAATTATATCTTATTTCCTCTGTTTGCTTTTTGTTTTTTTTTTCTAACAACTTTTGTTATGCCCGCCTCAACTTTGCTCGCTGATCCTTTGTGCTTTTCAATTTGACATCCGTTTTGTTTGTGTTCCTTGATTTCCTTTACGTTCGTTGTTTGTTAAATTTTAAATTTCATGTTAATGATATCATTGTAAATGTGTGTCTGTGTCCTTATGTTTGTATGTATGTGTGTGTATATACATATATACATCTAAACACTTTGTCTGCCTGTCTGTCTGTCTGTATGTTTATTGTGTGTTTGGAACACTGTATTAATCATCTAAGATCTAGGCGACAAACACAAACTTCAATGGGACGTTCTTCAACGGCGGGCATACAGTTGAATCAGGGCGATGAGGCGTACACACGTTTGGCTACCGATACAATAGAAGAATTAGACTGGTGCTTAGATCAACTAGAAACAATACAAACACATCGCAGTGTATCGGACATGGCTTCACTTAAGGTGTGTTATCGAACTCAACATAATTTAAATTTCATACAAATTTTAATATGTTTTCAAATTTAATTATTTCGTTTTGTTTCTTTTTTTTTATTTGTTGCAGTTCAAACGTATGCTAAATAAAGAACTGTCTCACTTCAGTGAATCCAGTAGATCAGGAAATCAAATTTCAGAATACATTTGCTCAACATTTTTGGGTAAGTTAACATTTAATTTGCAACATAATGAATTATTTGCTATTTAAGTACAATTTAACAGAAAAACATAGCATGAAAAAGGGGCATTTGTGCAATAAATAACAGGGCGTTATTTTAAGCAGAGTTGGAAAATTTAGTGTGAAAATATAAATAAATAATACCAAATATTTTCTAATATTTACTGTGTAAACATTTTTGAAATATTTTTTAAGGCTTCCAAACGTTAAACTTGAAATAGAATTGACATCTAGGCAATGCTTGATAAAATATTAATAAAATAAATAAATAATAAAATTAATAAATAATAAAATATTTTTTATTTCTAAAAATAAACATTTCAATCTCGTTCGTTTTTTGGGAAATAACTTTTTCATAAGCTATTTACACAATAATAGCTTGTTTCCACGGCACCTACTTCGCTCTCTATACTTGCTTCACACCCCAATCATAAGCGAATCAACCTGCTTCGCCATACAAAATTTTGAGAACGAAGCTGGTAGATTCATATTGAATCTAGCTGCGAATCAAGGAAAAATGCTCTCTTCTCTAATTTTTATCGTAAGTTTATCTGCACTAGCTATCAAAATTAAACGTTTTTGTAAACAAAGAAAAAAAAATTCCAAACAAAACAAAGTTAAAAGTGAAAATTAAAAAAATATAATTGTTTTGTGGGTGTGTTAATTAATTTTAATTTTATAAAATTAAAAAAAATGGATAGGAAAAAAATTATACTTAATGCTATCGCGGCAAGAAGGATATCTTCTGTTGTTTTTCAACTGTTGTTGTTGTTTTTCAACTTATGTTTTTCTGTTTAATAACAACTGCCAAATCGAAGCAGATAAATGAGTCGTGTAAACAGCATGATTCACAAACTTGCTTCAGAGAGCGAAGCACGAGATTCAAATTGTCGTGGAAACAGGCTATAAGTATTCCCGCTAACATAGATATCAAATAATTGATAATCATAATTCGATATCATTCACTTCACTCTTATCGGAAATGTTCTTTATGCCAGATACATTTTTTAAAAAATTACAGATTAATAATTCGTACGGCCCATAAGGCTCATTAAACTACGTTTTATTAAAATTATAGTCAGTCTGGACAGTAACGTACACCAAAGAAGTTTGGCACGTTGCCCTAGTGTTCAGGCTCATTTATTCTGAATCGTTGTATACTGTATTCACTTTGCGTGCACGATAAACGCAATTTTGTACAATTTTTAATATCTGTAGGAAATTTTATTATGGTGTTAATGGAAAACTGCATTGTATAACTATTAGTTTTGTATTGTTCTTTCTAATGATGACACTATATAAATTTCACGTTAATTAAACGAAAAAAATTAGAATAAAATTGAAACGTTTTTTCAAAAAGAAATGTGTTCCAAACGTTTACTAACTAAATTGCTTGTTGCAGTAGAAAATGCATAAGCGTTTAGAAGGAATCACGTTTTTCTTAACGTACTACAAAATATAATTTTACGATTGTATTAACGCAAAAGGATGAAAGAAAATCCAATATTTTTCTTTGCATATGTGTGTCAGTTTTGCTTATATTCTAAGAGGTGTCTTTGCATCTTTACATAAAACCATCATCACCAAAAAGTTTTTTTTGTTTTCATAATGTCAATTTTTCGTACTTTACTTTGTTATTTAAATAGAGAAATTGCAATTGAAAACGATCTTTCAGATTGATAAGGCAAGTGCCTTACACATGGATTGATTCGTTCATACATACACACATCCATATAGATGCATACATACAAACATATATACAAGCCATTCATTCTACTATACATACATCAATACACATAGGCATACATACATTCATACATACTTGCATACATACATATATTCATTCATACATATAATGTCGAATATACACATTCAATGCAAGCATGCATATTTACATACATATATAAATACATACATAGATTAATATATACATATATAGCGTGTTTTTTATAGATGTATAGAACGTTGAAATTGAATAATACAAAGGTGAATTTTTTTAATTGACATGAAATCTTTTTAATTATAATTTCTGGCATATGTTTGCCACGACTGGCCCGGACGTAGTCTAATCTGGAGTTCCAATTTTTTATGACATTTTCCAATGGTCAATCGTTTCAGGCTTATAGGTGTAGACTAGTGATCCCCACAGAGAAAAGTCTAGCGGCGATAAGTCACACGATCTTAGAGTTCAATTCACGGGTCCGTGCGCTTGCCGAATATATCCTTCAATAAATCAATTGTGATTTTAGCTGTGTGTGACTTGTTGCAAAGTCTTGTTGAAACCATAGCCCATGTACATCATTGTTATGCAATTGATGAATTAAAAAGTCAAACTTTATGGTGCTATAGCGACCACCATTGACTGTAATATTCTGATCAGTATAAATTTTAAAGAATGGGGTCTTAGAATAGGGTCGTGTAAATAGAGTCCATTTTAATGCCCGTAAGACGCAATGTTGCATGCTTACGCTTAGATTTATGTTCGGGAATGGTGCTACATCTGTTACTATGGGTGTTATAGGTAATCGTACGCTCTTGATGTTCTTGGCATGAAACTTCAGTGCGATGTTCGATGGACTAAACACATTTTTCTAGTTTCTAAAGAAGCTTTCAAGTGCCTCGGTTTTCTAAAACGGTGTAAGAGATACTTCACTCCGTCCGATCTTCCTACTATTTAAACCACCTATATCCGTTCGAAACGGGAATACAACTTTCATGTATGGGCCGGCGCCCCAAAGTCTATTTTGGAGTTGCTCGACCACGTACAGGAGAGGACCAAAAAGCTCATTTAGGATAGTAGGGTATCCAACTCTATTGATTCTCTTGTGCATCGACGCAATGTAGGTCTTATTTCACTGTTTTATCGTTACTACAATGGTAAGTGCTTTAACGAAATTAGGGAACTTGTTCCCGTTACTGGTACGTTTTTGCATTTGATTCGATTTTCCTTGAGAACGCATTAATTTACGCTCGATTGGCCAATTATATCGCACTACTCATTACGAGGAGAATTCGTTTTTTAGCAGAACAGTTCGTATGTGGAATAAATTTCTCCAGAGGTCTTTCTTGTCACTTTCAATATAAGAAAATTCAAATCGAATGTTTACAAACACTACTCCCTCTCTCTTCCTCATCATAACCTAATTTTCTAGTTCTGGTACAATGCATTGTAATGGTCATACCCTGAGTGCTGGTCCGAACGAAAAAAGAAAAGTAAAAACCAATAAATCCACTAGCCCATTAAGCACACCAAACAGTCAGTTTTCCTGAATGTGTCTTCAACAAATACCTGAAGATTATTATCACTTCAAATACGGCACTATTGTTTATTGCCCTATCCATTCAAATAAAAGTGTGCTTTAACGCTAAACAAATGATAATTGGGATCAACGGTAATCTTGTTTTGGACCCCATTTGGAGGCGTTGTTTAGATGCCAGCCTATTCATGTTAAAATGCCAAACATAAATAAATATAAATACTTTAAGACTGACAAAATGGCCGCCAATTAAAATAAGTGCTGCCAACTTAAAGGGTTATATCTCTATAAAAAAAACACCCTATACTTACATATATAATCATATGTTTGCACAAGCATTTTTTGAAAAGCAAATGAAATGTATTTTTTTTTTCTTTCTAATCAAAAAAAATATAAATATTTTTTTTACTTTCTGTTTGTAGACAAACAACAAGAATTTGACTTGCCGTCGATGCGTTTTGAAGAGAATACAGAACAAAATGTACCGGTACCACAAATAGCACAACAACAACAACAACGCAGCCGTTCACCCAGAGGCCCACCCATGTCCCAAATATCTGGTGTCAAACGTCCACTATCTCATACAAACTCATTTACAGGCGAACGTTTACCCACATATGGTGTGGAAACGACACACGAAGTAGCGTTGGGCCAAAACTTGGCTGAACTGGATACCTGGGGCATTGATATATTTAAAATAGGCGATTTAAGCAACAATCGTCCACTCACCTGTGTAGCATACACAATATTTCAGGTAACTTTTATTTTATTACATTATTTTATTGAATATACAATATTTATATATTTATATTTTCTTCTTTTGGTGGTAAATTACAGAGTAGAGAATTATTGACCAGTCTTATGATACCACCGAAAAACTTTCTTAACTTTATGACTACACTGGAGGACCATTATGTTAAAGACAATCCGTTTCACAATTCACTGCATGCGGCCGATGTTACACAAAGTACTAATGTTTTATTGAATACTCCAGCACTTGAGGGTGTGTTTACGCCATTAGAAGTTGGCGGTGCTCTATTTGCAGCTTGTATTCACGATGTTGATCATCCTGGTCTTACTAATCAGTTTTTAGTTAATTCAAGTATGTTATATTTACTTTGATATTAAAAAAGCATTACGAAATTGAATTGCCAATTTGTTTTTTTTTTTTTTTTGTAGGCTCCGAATTAGCCTTAATGTACAATGACGAATCTGTTTTGGAAAATCATCACTTAGCCGTTGCCTTTAAATTATTACAAAATCAAGGATGTGATATATTCTGTAATATGCAAAAGTAAGCTATCAAATCATTTTATCATTCTTAATTGTAACACATTTTTTAATTTTAAAAATGTTTAATTAAAAAATATTAATTGAAAGTTATTTTATAAAAAAAATATTGAAAATTATCAAAAAAAAAATATTTTTATAATTTTTTTAGAAAAAAATTTTCAAAGTTAAAACTATAATATTATTTCAGAATAAACACAAATAATACTTTATTGCATGCTCAGGTTCAATACCGACTAACGCTTGATTGTCTTTATTTCTTAAAGGCAACTGACACAATCTCTCGTTTGTTTAAATTTTCTCCATTTACCACATGTAAATACTTTTCAACGCAAATGACTTCAGACGAGTATTGTTCTGTTTTTAACCAATTTCTCAGAAAAAAGGTAGAGGATAAATTATGATAAATTCTAACCTCAAATTTTCTCACCCGATATTTATTTGTGATTGAAACACTACTGAAATCACTGTAGCTTTTAAAAGGTATCGAGTTATATCTAACCGCTCCTATAGATATGGGATATAAATGACATGGCCTGTTGTATCTATAATCTGTTTAATCATTTAAATTTGTCAGTTTTACCCATTATCATTCCTCGAAGAGTAAGCTTTTATATTGACTGGCATGTGGGGCAACTAAGTAGTAACTGAAGTCTCAATGCTCGACCTTAATTTTTGTTCAGAATCTGAAGCAGAGCTAAACATGTTTTAAAATTTTTTATTTACTTTAAGTACAGAGAAGGGCGGATAATGAACCACAGAGATTAGAAAAGGCCTGCAATAATTGTATAAGATTAAACCATTTTATATATTAAAATTAAATAACGAAAACCAAATAATTTTCTAAATTATTTCTAAACGTTTTTTTTAACAAATTATTTGCTTAGATATTAATTTAAAAAGAGAAAACGAGTATAATTAGTTTTAGAGTTAAATTAATTAGTAAAATATAAATAAAATTAATATAATTTTTCATCTTTTTTTTGTAGTTAATTAGAAAGCACTAGGTCAATTTTAATAAAAAATAAAAGTTTTTTAAACATTTTTTATTAAAATTGACCTAGTGCTTTCTAATTAACTACTAAAAAATATTAAAAAGGTCAAAAAACTATAACTAATGTTTCATCGCACTTTTTATCAAATAACAGGAAACAACGCCAAACTTTAAGAAAAATGGTTATTGATATTGTGCTATCAACCGACATGTCAAAACATATGAGCCTTTTGGCTGACTTGAAAACTATGGTAGAAACAAAAAAGGTAGCAGGATCTGGTGTATTACTGCTGGACAATTACACAGATCGTATACAGGTACTTAATTAAAATAACCATAAAATATTTTCTTTGCTCGCTAAAATGATTTCATTTGAAAATATTACAGGTGCTTGAAAATCTTGTCCATTGTGCAGATTTAAGTAATCCAACTAAACCCTTACCCTTGTATAAACGCTGGGTGAGCTTACTAATGGAAGAGTTCTTTTTGCAAGGCGATAAAGAACGGGAATCGGGCATGGATATCAGTCCAATGTGTGATCGTCATAATGCTACGATTGAAAAGTCGCAGGTCGGCTTTATTGATTATATTGTACACCCACTCTGGGAGACTTGGGCAGATTTGGTACATCCAGATGCTCAAGATATATTAGATACGCTTGAAGAGAATAGAGACTATTATCAGAGTATGATACCACCATCACCACCACCATCACAGGCCGATGAACAGCCAGCTAACGAGGATAAAATAAGGTTTCAGGTTAGTCCTTGCAAAAATTAATTTTATTATAGAATTATTTCGCTATTCTTTGTTATTTTTACTTAGGTAACCCTTGAAGAATCCGATCAAGAGAATTTAGCAGAATTAGAAGAAGCTGATGAATTAGCGGCCGAACATTGTGATGCTGATATCGCCAATAACTCTATGACCACAACGGGTGAAAATAAACCGTCTGGGAGTCAAAATCAATCTCATCACGCTGGAATGTGACGGAGAGTCGCTGGAATATGCCGAAAAATAAGTGAAAAGGCGCAAAATTTTTTGCTAATACGTTAGTGACTTTAAAAAAAAAACAACCACAAAAAACCAAAAAAAAAATATTTAAAAGCTTGAAAATAGCAAATTTACTAAAAAAAAATACAAAAAATCCTTCAAAAAAATAGAATACAAAAACAACCTTAAACTAAACTAAAATAAACTACTTTACTCAACAGACACACACACATACACAACATAAGTTCTCAAAGAATTTTTAAGACAATGCTAAAATAGCAACAAACAAACAAAACATCAAAAAAGCTAATATTTCTTATTTTATTTCTTTACAATAAAAAAATAATAGCAAATAGTTTTTTCATTTAAGTTTAAAATGGAAAACTAAAAAAAAAAGTAATACATTTTAATGTCACCGACAAAACAAATTAATAATTGTTTAGGGAACTAATTGAACAAAAACTTTTTACAGAAAGTTTAAAAAGTGCAACTTTCGCCAAACACACAATAATCTTTTTTTTTAATTTCAATATTCTTTAATAACTCCAGGATGATTTTATAGAATTCCTTTCTAAAACGCTATTTATAAATGCCATTAGACTTTTTCATTGTTTAAAATACACAAACCACAATCAAGTGAAGATCATTAAGAGCACTTCGACTATACACTCAATTGCAAAAGGATGATGTAATAAATGCCTCAAACCTTAAAAATATAATTTTCTATTTATTGTATAAAACAGTTTTTAAACACTGTATTTTTTATATAAAAATAAAATAAATTTTAATGTTATTTTCCATATTACACCACATTATTGGATGGCATCTGTAAAACATTTCAAGCAAATTTGTTAACACATTTTTCTTTTTCTAAAAATGTAATCCAATGGTGTGGCGAAATATGGAAAATAAAAATAAAATATTTATTTAATTTTCACCACCTTTTGCTTTAAAAATTATTTATAAAATATTAAAATTGTTATTTTAGTTTTTCTGCTTTCTTTTCTAATCAAATCTTACTTCGGAATCTTAATGTCTTTATATAAAAATTATATAAACTTTATTTTTATTTTCCATATTGCGCCACACTATTGGGTGGCATCTGCAGGAATGCTAAAATTTGTTTATACGTTATTTCTGAAGTTATTTAATTTTCTTATTTTTAATATTTCACAATTCCATTAAATAGCATAGCAGCAGGAAACTAAAATTAAATATTTGAAAATTTACTTTTAACACTTCCTGATATTGCCAGCTATCTCATGAAGAAGCGAAATAATGAGAATAAAAATACTAAATATTTTCTTAAAATTTTTATACAAATTTAATGTAATAATCAAACTGTTTGCTTAAGTGTGTGGTGAACTATTGAATATTAAAAAAAAAATTTGTTTAATTTTTATATATGATCTTTTATTAAAAAATTATAAATTATAAAATTGTTTATAAAATATTAAAAAGATCAATTAACTATGATTATTTTTTTAATAGATTACAATTCGTAAAAACCTATGATCGCTATGGTTATGACTAATACTGTACTGTCTGTACTGTACTGTCACTAAGTACTGTAGTGACTTAGTCGTGGTTGATTTCTTAAAAATTTTTATTTTTTAATAACAAACAATTTCGTAATATTCTCACAAATAAAGCGTCATCAGAAAATAAACACCATAATGTATAAGAATTTTATGAAATCCACTATGAAAGTGATATTGCAATAGCCAGAGGACAATGCTTTCCCTAAATTTCTCTACTTTGACTGTTATTTTCTGGTGACGTACGATTTATAGTAATATGGCGAAATTAATTGTTGTTGGAAAATAAACATGTTAAAGAAATTGAAAACAATAACGATTTGGGGTTTGATTAGATTACAAAAAAAGTAAAAAAATTATGAAAAATTTAAATATTAAATTAAAAAAAAAACAAATATTTAAAAAGTATCCGTTAAGTATACTGGAAGTGAAACAGATGTTTCATTCTTTTTCTTCAGAAATCGTCGTAGTTGATTTTAGTTACCATTTTTTTATGTTTATACAATAGCTAAGATTTATAAAAACAAACCCAGCTCTAATGCTTAACATATAAAATATATTTGTTGCAATCATCTTAAATCAAAGCTATTGATATATATATATATAATAAATGCAGCACTCGCGCTATTTTCTGAAGAGAAAATCAATTTTCAAACGCATTTTATAAATACTAGTCAAACCATTTATTTTTACTTTCTGTATATTAAGCTAAACCAGAGTTGACCAAATCAATCAAAAAAGAATTAAAATTATAACAGAAATTCAATTAAATTTATATTTTTTTAGAACAAATCCGAAATAAACATCCAGAAACTAAAATAAAATAAATGTATCCACGCTTATATTGAGTTATGCATTGTACATCATCCAAGAAGTAATGTTTGTGACTCTTAGTGGCTTAAATTTGCTCTTTAGAACTTTAGTAACTTTAGAAAGAATTTTATCTTCCTGGCGTCTTATTTTTTTTTTTTTTTCGTTTTACTAAAACAACACAACAAATTAACGCATCTAAAAATTTTTAAATAATATTTAACCAAACTGTTTCTTTAAGCACAAGGCTTTATTTTTTTTTATTTTCCATATTTTGGGTGGCGCGTTCAAAAAAAATGTATATACAATTTTTTATTTTATTTTATTGATTAATTAAAAAAAATTGTTTATGCATTTTTTTGTTTGCTAAAGATAATTTTATCGTTAAAAAAATTAATTATATAACATTTAAAAATTCTTTGACAAATAACATTTGTGAATTAAATAAATATAATAAAATAAAGCCTGAGTTCTATTTGTGTTTTTTTTTTAATAAAACAACTTAACACATTTAAAAATTCTTTGAAAAATATTAAAAATTAAAATAAAGTTAAAGAAAAATATTTTTGAGAAGATCGAACTAAAGTTAAAAACAGTTCATTTTAAACAATTATTTTTGTTAACACACTGACCTTACCTACAAAATTAAAAGCAAACCTTAAAAAGCAAATTTGGACGACTATCGACTTATTAGCTCTATTGACAGTTAACTGTTATACTAACGGGACGTTGAAAACAAAATGTTTTTTTTTTTTTGTGCAAACACAAAACAAAAAATGCAAACCACAGATTTTATTAAACGATTTTCTCTTTATCAATGATTTTATTGTTCATTTTAGCTACTTTTCTTGATTTAATTGTAAGTTTTCTTTACAATGTAATTATTTAATTTATAATTATTATTAATTATTTTATTACATAAAGATTTTTTGCATGCTGTTCTTATTATTTTAGAAATACAATAACAAAAAAAAAACAAAACGAATGAACATTATAATAGGAAAAATTGAAAAAAAAAAATAATAATTATTCTTTGTTATTACTGTTTAAATAATTAACTTAATTATTATTAGTTTATTTTAATGCTTTTACAAAAAAAAGAATTAAAGTGTAAAATCACGCCCGAAATAATTATTTAGAAAATACTAAACAAAAAATCAAAATAGTAAATAAAATATCAAAAAAGAAAACTCGGGAAAAACTTTAAAGAAAATCATAAAAATGAAAATTATTGAAATATTTAAACATTAAAGTCAAGCAATACATATGAAATTTTTTAACTAAAAAAAAGCAAAACGATTATACATTTAATTAGTGGGAAATTAAAATTTTAGTTTAAAGTATTAAAACTGTTATAAGCTGAAATTCTACATATGATATTGTCAAATTACATTATTGTTCCTTAAACTCTAATGCAACCATTAATTTAACATTTTCGCGACTTTTAACAATTTTTTATTGAATTTAATAATTCACAGCGGAAATCAAATTAAACCAAAGGCGATCGGCCTTTTTTAATTGCATTAAAAAGTTGAAAATATTTAAGCCAACAAACGACAAAGAACTTAAGTGAGATTAGTTGTCATTACTGCAAATCAGACATATTTGGAAATAAAAAAAAAACTATAAGAAAGAAGAAGAAAAAGAGAAACAGAAGAAGCAGCAAAGAAAAGAAAACATGCAATATTAAAACCTACTATTTACAAAATCTGTGTAGAGAAAAACCATTAATTCGCTTCGCATTTCTTTTCAAAAATATAAAATTATAAAACCTTTAACTTTTTTATATTGAATTGCTAAACGTCCTTTATAGTGACGTGATATATACCAAAAAATATATTTGTGTGTGAAAAAACCATTTTACGCTTCGCACTCATTTTTGAAAATTTCAAAACTGTTTTTTAAATTCATATAAAACCTTTTAACTTTTTTATATTTAATTGCCAAATGTCATTAGCAAAGAAAGAAATATATGCAATTTATAACATTTATAAAATTGCATGTCACCTCAAACCTTAAGCACAATAAACGTGTTACAACAGTTAACTATTTAATAAGTGTAATATAAATGTAAAATAATTTCATATAAAATATTATGTCGCTACACAAAGCATAAAAGTAAATTTAAGATATTTTCTTCTTTTAAATAAATCTCTGCTCTACTGTTATACGGTCTTATAAAAAGTTATCTGCAAATTAAACAGCAACACAAATGTTTTTGGGTATGCGTTTTAGTTTATTATAAGATTTTTATAAGCATTACACTGCATAATATAGTTAAAAAATGTATAATTATATTATACGCTATATTTAAAGGACTGTAGATAAATATAAAACCAAAATTGTTATTAAATAATTAAAGACTCTGGAAATTTTTTTTACCAAATAAATTCTGTAAATATAACAGCAGCAAAATTTTGGTTTAGAAGCAAAATTATTATAAATCTTTTCAATTTAATTTTGCTTACAAAACTTATCGTTAACTAAAATTGTTGATATAATTTTAATAATTAATATATAAAATAACCGGTTTTCTTATTCAAGAGTATATAACAGATATTTTTTAAGCACAAATAATTTTTATATGAAATAATTAAGCATCTTCTTATTCAAAAGTGTATAATGGTTTTTTTTTACCAAAACAATAATACTTATTCAAGTGTTAATTACACCTTTTTAACAAAACAAATAATCTTTATAGAAAATAATGACGCGTTTTCTTAATCAATGGTGTATAATACTTTTCTTTCACCAAAAAAAAAATCTAACAATAGTGCGTTTTTTATTAAAGGGTTTAAAAAGTTTAACGAAACAATAAGGGATTTATAACTCAAGGGTTTATAACAGTTTTTCTTAAAAGAACAAATAATCTCTGTTTCCTTTCTCAAGGAAGTATAACGTTTTTTTAACAAAACAAATTAATGGTGACATACTTATCATTTGTTTAATAAAATGTCATACATTTACATTCTAATACATTATTTTCATTCAATGCCAATTATATTGATACATTTTGATATATAAAAATGTAAAACAAATTTTTACCATTTTTAACATTTGTATAACAATTTTCATAAGAAAAAAGGTTGTCAAATTTTCTTCCTTTTAATGTGTAAAAAATTTCATATGTATAACAGTTTTAATTAAAAAAACATTATGGCAGTAAAATAAATATACACATTTATTAAAACGTTGGACTCGAATTTAGTAAACATTTTTAATTATTTATAATAAAAAATTTTATTTTTAAGTTGTACACTTTTATTTCGGAATAAAAAACGTTGAAACATAACGATTACTATTTAATTATATGCTTCCTTAAAACCTTAAACCATAAACAAAAACCAAAACAAACAAACAAAAAAAAACAAAACAAAACAAAAACATCACTAAGTCTTCTTTATTATTAGCAATAACAAAAATTTCTATGAACTTTATTAAAAAAAAAAAGAAAGCACAATTTTTTGGAAATTATAAAAAAATAATCTTTAAGTTAATGTTTTTATTGATGATAAAATACCCCTTTTCTAACAATTTTATTTATACGATAGACAAGCATACAACACAGCTCCAGAATTATTTTAAAATTTGTAACAATTTGATAAAATAATAATTATTTTTTTTAACTAAAATGACAAAATATGGCCAAATAATATTATATTTGATAATATTTTTTTTTTTTTTTTTGTTTTGTAATTATATATTGTTTTTAGCTTAATTTATTCTTTTTATCTTTATAAACAGACATAATTTTTATTTATTAATTCTTTTATTTTATTATTTTTTTTTTTTTAATTTGTTGACAGGGCAGGATCCCGCTCTTTTTTTTATATATTTAAAAAAAGATTAAAAAATTATTTTGCTACTGCAAAATATTTAATATTTATTATATACAAACAAATTAGTAGATATAAAACAGAATAAGAAATAATGCAAATTTTATGCAAAACAAAACCTTGACGGTTAAAAAATATCATTTAAATAATTAAAAGAAAAAAAACAAATAAAAATTACTATAGAAAAATATAAGAAAAACAACAAAGAACACTTTAGCATTACAAAACAAAATATGTAATTAATAATTAAAACAGCAACAACATGTTAAACTAGTAGGTATTCAAATAAAAACAAACACTACTATATACGTTATGTTAAGCCTCAAAGTGATATGAACACTTTTTTCTAATTTTGTTTAAGCGATTTTGAAAAGTATATTGAATGTTAACACTTCTTAAAATGACTTTGACTCAAATGTCGTTCATAGTCAATATAATTAACTGCTGTGATTTCGTTCACATTTTTAAAAATGAAAATTCACTACTCCCTTCGCTGTGATGGCTATGAAACTTGAGTTTTTCTTGAGTATTTCGCTGTACAGCAAAATAGTGAGAATGAGCCTGCACTCATCAACTCTCCGACGATCGCAACGATTCGACATCAACATTTTGCATAAAGATCTTCATCTGCACGACTTTTAAAGTTCTACTCGTTCAAGAGCATTGTTGTCATCGAACGTTTGTGATTTGGCTGTTTTAACGAAAATAATTGATTTTTCCACAAAATGGCTAATTTTCAATTAGGGGGTTATGTGATCAAGCAAAATTGTCGAATATGGTTTTCACAAAATCCACAAATAATCCTCAAGGAAAAGTGTGGTTTGTGATAACGCCGTGAATTCTATGCGCTAATAAGCCATGATAACTAATTTTTTGTAGCCGCCACTGGCTAATGTTGTTATCAGTGTCCATTGGTTTCAGCAAGACGACGCCACAAGCCCCACAGCCACCCAAACAATTCATTTATTGCATGAGAAATTCGCCGGTGGTGTAATTTCACGAATTGATAATTTTAATTAGCCTCGTTTTTGTAATTTAACGCAGCTGGATTATTTTCTTTTAAGCCTTTCAATAAATCAAACTCATCGCTGCATTAAGGAGATAAGCAAAACTTTTTGCAAAATGTGCTTCAAAATTTTTTTTAAAAGAGCAGACGTCTGACCACGTGCTTGTGTGGACATTTCCCCAACATCATATTAATTCACATATTTCTACTTTACATTGACTTCAATAGATTTGAAGTTATCAAAATAACGTATGTGTTTTTAAGTCAATCTACTTTCTTACCTAAAATTTGCCCGCCCTTTAAAAATAAAATGTGAAAAACATAAAATATTCTAGCAAGAAAACTGGAATTTTTAGAAATATTCTAAAGTATTTCAAATATGTTTTGAGTCTAGCACTCATTACATACCCAACATGCATTCATGATTGTCACCATATTGGCCAAGTTGTTGCTGATGGCATTCTTTACAATAATGGCTAGAAGACTGATAGTGGTTTAGTTTGATTAGTATGTGATGATGGTGGCGACGACCGCAATAATTGTTGGCCATTTAAGCAATTCCATCTTTCTACTTGCGTTTAATTATACCTTAATAAGCATTGAGAAAAATCCATGTATCAAAGACTTCAATTATTTTTATTAGACATTTAAAGATTTTAAGCCTGCAAAGCTGTTAGGTCCATAAATAAGTGCTTGCAATAAATTTATGGAGTGGAGCAACATACATTTTAACCTCTGAAGCATTAGGTGGTGTAGTGTAGTGTACATTTTTGTACTTGATGCCAATAAAATAACTGATTTCTGTTTTAATACTAACAGCATTTGAATATTCGATTATTTGTTAACATTCAAATGGCATATGGGCCCTAACAAATTTTTGGCAGCATCATTGTATTGTAGCGATATAAAATCAATTATCTCTTCAATATTAATTAAACTAATGAGCGGTTTTTTTTACTGGCCTCTGCGTTTTGCTGTATTTCAATGTTGAATATTTTGTTAACATCCGAATGACATTTAAGCCACTTTTAACTTTTGACAATAGCATCATTCAATATCACTTTTATATTTAAAAAAAGAAAGAAAGATTAAAAAGTTATCCTATCTCTTTGACGCTTAATATTAATGATAGTTATAATAATAATAATAATAATAAAAAATATTATTAATTATTTTAAGCTTAACCAAAATGAAAAAAAAATACAACATTAAAAATGTTTGCTAGAAATACTTTAGGTTCTTAAATAAAATAAGAACAAAACAAATGAAATTTTATTAAATAAAAAAATATATAAAAATACCCTTAAAAAAACTTTGAGTGAAAAATTATTAAAATGGAAAAATAAAATTTTTAAAGTAAAACAGAAGCAAAAAACAAAAAACAAAAAACCCAAATAGTATGTCTTTTTCTTCTACTTGTAATTAAAATAAATTAATTGAAAAAAAAACACTAAAATAAAAAATGAATTTATAAATTTATTAACGATAATAAATAGAAATATTATATACATACGTACGTATTTAATTATATTTAAAATTTAATAATAAAACAGAAAACAAAATTGCAGCTATTTAATTTTAACCACTTTTTACTACAAATGACAAACATTGAGATGAAATATAATAAAATTTAATTAATCATTTTTTAAATTCGTTAGGCTTTCCACCTGCAACTGGTTTAAATTATATTTAAATTTAAATTAGAAACAATATGACCCAAGAATTTATATATTATAAAATTCCAATTTTTATTTTCTAATTTGATTACTGGTAAACTGTTCTGAAAATATTTCAAAGTTTTTGTTTTTTTAATAATTGAAATGGAATAGAATGCAGTGTCACTGACATAATATATCAATAGAAATATTAAAATAAGCAGCTAAAATCATATCAGATCTGGCAGTAATATAAAAGAAAATAATAGAAATAAACAAAGCAAACGTTTTTACAGATGTCTCGTCTTTCTGTTAAGTAGTCGACGTTGACATTCTCAATAGGGATTATTCACCCAAGTTTAATCGGCTGCAGAGCAACAAGTAAACAGCGTATAACTTCTTACAAACTCAATACGAATATTATAAAATCTCTTTCGCTTTCTTTATTTTACTTAATTTTGTATAATATTCATTTATCTTAACACATATTTTTCAAGTGGATTCAAAGTTAATAGATTAACCATTAAGGGCAAAACTTGCAATAAAATAGCCTTGGAAGCGAATGTTTTAGAGAAAAAAAAAGGAAATTTGTATTTTTTTGGAGCTGTGGCTTTGGAAGCTTCAATCAAACTATCAGGGGTGAGAACTTTTTGTTCTACAAAGTTTGTTTTTAACACACTTGTATTATCTGTAAATTTGCAGCACTGTCCTCTGTCCTTTCACATCAGCTTGGCTATTAAGAATACTAGTTATTGATAACACTTTTAAGTGGTATAGATTTTCGCTTGGCTCGCAACATTTTATTTTCGGTTTTTCTAATTACGCGCCAGATCTCTCCATTTAATGATGGGCATCTCTGAAAAGATGCTGTTTTAAAGTTTGCTTCCATTTATTCCACGGAATAGTGGCAGCATATGAATTCTATGAAAATAATATTTTAACCCTTTTAAAAATTTCCATCAATAACGAATGCCTTAATGTACCTCCAAATATTTTATAGAAGTGCGTTCTTAAAATCTCATATACAAAAAAGTACTTTTTAGTTGGATTTGGATAAAAATAATTTTTCTAAGCTGTTTTGTAAATTCTAGTTTTTAAAATTTTGCCTTTTAAATTGTAATATTTTGTTAACTTGGTTCTGCTTTTTAAAAAAAGTGTACTTTTAAAATTGAAGTTAAGAATAATAGTTATTGATAACACTTTTCAGTGGCATAGATTTTCGCTTGCCTCGTAGTTTTTTATTTTCGATTTTTCTACTTTCGCGCCAAATCTCTCCATTATATGATGGGCTCCTCTGAAAAAATGATGTTTTAAAGTTTGCTTCCATTATATTTTATTCCACAGCATATGACTTCTAACAAAATAAATATTTTAATTCCTTTTTAAAATTTCAATGCCGAATGCCTTAATTTACCTCCAAATATTCTTAAAATCTTTTATACAAAAAGGTACTTTTTAATAGGGTTTCAATAAAAATAACAAAAGTATTTTTCTAAGCTGTTTTTCAAATTCTATTTTTTAAATTTTGCCTTTTAAATAATAATTTGCTGCTTTCGAGTAAAAAGGTATTTTAAAAATTGGTATTCCTTTCAATTTGACATTTGAAATATCAACTGAACCCAACTTCCCACTGAAGTGTTGAACTACGGATTCAGAGCCTGTTTAGCAGCGAATTATTTCATTTTAGATTCAGCATTGTATTCATTTGTCTTTTAAGCCTGGAAAATATAAACCAAAATTTAACTTGCCACACCTTCTCAGCACAGACGTATCCCAAGCTAATATTCCCATTTTTTTTTTTTTTGTCACAAAATTTTTTTTCTAAATCCATATTTAAATAATTTTTTAACACTGTTGTCATAAGCAGCTTGTAATATTGAAAGAAAAACAAACTTAGCTTCCAAAAAATTATTATTTGATATTTATAAAAATAATTTATTTTTAAACATTTTTTTTTAATTTAATCTACTTTAATTTGTGCTTGATTCCTTTAATAAATATGTTATAATATTCTCTTAAAATATTTATTATTAAAAAATATATATATATAGTTGAAATCGATGGTTTAATATAGAAAAGGCGTATCTACACTTTTCGTTACTTTTCAGGAGAAGGAAAAAACGGAATAAAACCTTAAAAACTTAAGTTATAAAAAACATTTATTTTGCAATTTTTTTTCAAAACAAGCAACAAATTCAATTCTGGTTAAATTTTTTTATTATTTCTAATTTCTTAGAAGTTATTTTAGATAGGGCTTTTTGATATTAATTTTTTTTTAAAAAATAAGTGTAAGCTAGGGCTTTTTGTCACTACTTAAAATTAGGAGAAACTAATATAATAATTCATGTTTGAAGTAAAAAAATAAACAATTAAAACTAAAATACGTAATTCAGGCAGATGTTAGTATACTAAAATTAGGTTTTATAAGGTAAATTATCATAAAAATGGTGGCAATCTGCTGGTATGAATTTTTTTAGACCTTGTAAATCGTCCCACTTTTTTTCTCTTTATAAAGACATTTGGGCGACACATTTTCAATCGTAGACTTCGATCTCTGTGGGAGTAACTGATATTCATCTGTTATATTTGTTTTAAGCATGTTTACTGTATGATCTCCAATGCTTCTGCCTGAAATTTTAGAAAAGTTTGATTATACATATCTAAAGAGTTTTTTCAGTGTGCAATATTTTACCTGGTCGTATTGATGTGTAAACGTTTGAAATATTTTCGAAATTTAAAAAATAATCATAACGCAAATGGTGCGCTTGCAGAGGTGCTGGAACTTTTCTAGCTTCCTTAATTAGTTGAACAAATTGAGACGGCAAGTTTATTTGTTTTTTATTTATTTTTCTCTCTATAAGGGAATGGGTTGCATCACATTCCATTTGCATATGGCCACTTATTAAATACTTCTGTTCAATTGTTATTTCGGTTTCTTTTGAAAAAGTCAACAAGGCGTTAGACAAAACAGTATAACGATTTTTGCCCTTAATATTGTACACAGTGGGTTGTTTATATAAAAAGTCTGTAATAAATTTTAAAAACGATTTGAATGAAATTTAACATTAAATAGTGGAATTGTTTAATGTTAAATGATAATTATTTCATATCCTTACGTTTATTCTTATAATAAAAGTTTAGTTTATTGAGTTCTTTAATTGCAAAATAATTACACACAAGTTGTAGAGTGTTAACTAAATTACATGATTTATTTAAATGATTACTCGCTATTTACGTTCATACTCAAAAATACAAGATGGTAGGTAACTTTACCGCTTTAACGCCTAAAAGCTGCTGCATCAACTTGTACGTCTTCACACACTTGTACTGATTCATTATCCAAGAGAGGTAGCCTTTTTATGCTGTTTTGAGCGGTTTTATCATTTATTCCAAAATAATTCATCGCATTAAATATAGATGACGTTGTTATGATTTTTCAGCGTAGGCATTTGTTTCGTTGTGTTTCTTCTTGTTTTCTGTTAGATATTTTTATTTTCTGACTGTTGATCTTAGTTCATGGAATTTGAATGTAACATATTGTTGTGGTTTTGCGTTAATAAGATTTCTTAGAAACTTTTTGATTTATTAGCAGACACAATAGTTCATTTTACTTGACTTTTTTTTTAATGATAATTATTTTCTCTCTATAACTTAAACTAAGCATCTTCATAACCATATTTTCTATATCTTGTACACAGACAGTAAAGTTTGGTTTAAGTCAATTAAAATAATTGCTTATGATTGTAATATATGCTCTATATTTAATTTAATATACGTAACAATAATAATGATATAGAAATAATAATAATAAAAATAATAATCATTATCATTAATAACAAAGGAGGACGAGAGAAATAATTTAATTGGAAAAACAGTATTCCAAAAAATTTGAAATTTGGCACTATTGATCATAATTACAAAATCGCCAAAATTTATCGTAATAGAACGCAATGGATATAATTATGCCAACAATTATTTTCTTTAATATTTGGTAAATAATTAATTGTAAAGACGATCTTTCAATTATTTTTACAGCAAATTTATGGGTATTTGTTTATTTAAACAATTTTCATTGAAGTTTTCCGTTCAACCTTTTTGTGAAAGCTTGGTTAAATAGACCATAATGTAAGAATAAACCTACTAAAAACTGACGCTCTGAAAGGTGAAATTTGGCGCTGCATTAACAAGATAATCGAAGCTTTGTTGCAAAATGTGCTTCTAAATATTTTAAAAAGAGTGGTCATCTGCCAACGTGCTAGAGGTGAATATTTGCCCGACGTCATATTCCATTATTATTTCTACCGTACATTAGTATTAATAAAACTAAAGTTGTCAAAAGATGCTTGAGGTTAAAGCCAATTTACTTCCACTCGTTACTTCGTTCGACTGCCAAGACAGGCATTTAGGTTTTGTTGAGATATTTCTAAGTAAGATTGGGCAGAGGATACTTCCAAATTTCTTGAGAAACATATAGATAGGAGCCTCAAAGAAATCCTGCATCGCATATGGGCTTTTGTAAATATAGGAATACCTGGTACCAGTAAACGGAAGTGCTTTTGAGATACAACTAAAAATATGCTTTAAGGCGATTTCCATTTAATTTTTCGGTTCAGCCTGTTTATTTCTTTCTTTCTTTGTTGTTTTTGTAGAATATTTTATATTTAAGTTAATAAATTATTCTATAAAAAAAACTGTGTAAATATTTTATTTTATTTACTTTATCATCTTTACAATTAAATTATAATGAAATTACTTATAATAATAAAATTACTTGTAATTATATTCTTGAGAATTTAATTATAAAAAATTTTGGAAACAATTTATCGCATGTTTTAGTAAATAAAGACTCGCTTACCTTTAACAATTAAATACATTTAAAAGGAAATAATTGGAAAAGCCTTTTTAGTTTTGAAGAAACATTCATTCTTAAATCGATTGCATTTCTGACGCTGGTAAAGACTGTAAAGGTTACAATTGTCTTAGCATAATATGGCTTGAAGATCTTTTTCACGCTAAAAATCCTTAACTTATTTTAGCCATTACCGTTGAGTGAGTAACGCCTTGGTAAATTACAAATAATTTTTAGCTTTTCATTTTAAAAAACTTATAGTTTTTTGAGATGTGTTTTAGCTGCTTTTATTGATCATATTTTACCTATAGGTTATTATTCTGTATAATAGTATCTTATTTTTATGGTTAAGGGTCTACTTGCCTTTAAGCTGTGCGGCAATAAACCTCTACCAAAATTTTATAGCTTTATCACATGTATTTATAATATGTCATTTTCATCAACAACAGACGGCTAGATGAAATTCTTTTGAGTGATTTATTGCATGGAAATATTTTCGCTTGGGTTTTTACTTGGTTTGCTTTTGGTTTCGGTTTGGTGTAGAATTTAAGCACGTTTAAAAGGCCAGATTTTATTCATTTAATGGTGGCAATTGAAACTGTTCCTCTTGTAATTATGGCTAAATACTTAGTTTCTCTTCTCTGTCTATTTATTATGGTAAAAAAGCATAGGTTACGTATCCTAGAAAAGTATTTAGCTAGAGTTTTGTATAATTTAATTATTAATAATTCGCCATTTACTAAAATATTTTTGTATCTTAGCTAAAATTCTTTCAAGATTTGATGTGACATTTGCAGCCAACATATCTGAACTACGTATCATAGTGTCATCAGCAAAAATAGACAATGTGCAAAACAGCTGTATACAAATTATATATAGGTTTGTTCCCGTACTCTACTTTGGGAGCCCGCGGGTTCCCAAATTTACCCAAAAGCGTTCCCGTACACAAAGTTTGGGCAAGTGAGAAAGAATTTAAGAGAATAATATTCTTCTTCTTGCTGCCTAAAACAGCCCGCACTGTTTCTTTGGGCTGATTTGGTAAGATTGTAAATCAATCAGCTGTTGCATAAAATAAACAATAAAAATTTGTCAGCAAAGAAGTTTTCTTTAGAGTTGAAATTAAACTTTTTATTGAAGAATGTTGTTAATTATCGCATACAACGCCGCAGAATGGTCCCTGACCTGTCTCAGCAGAAACATTTTGTAAGCTGGCAAATTGATCATCAATATTGTAAAAAATTTTGAATGATATTCTGTAGATGGATAGAATGGCAATAGTCTTTGAGGTTATGAATATGACCATTGTAAGTCAATAGCATTTTCTATATCTAGACATAAATTCCAGTGCTCTTCCTTTCGTTGAAATTGGCAATTTACAAAATATCAATAAGCCAAAGACATTTTTTTGGAAACAAGCATTTTTAGAAAGTAATAATTTACTTAAATTAAGAATAGGATTTTTCTTTCCATGTAACATATATGTTATTTTTAATTAATTTTTAAGCCTATAAATAAAATCTGAAAAGAAAAATGTAATTTTATTAAGATTTTAAATATAACGTTAAATTAAAAAATAAATATCTGTTATTCTTTTTAACGGTCTTTTTTAATTAATTTAACAATATATATTTTTTCAATATTTCGCTTTCCTATGGAAAGCTTCTTCAGGAAAATTAATTTTAATAACAACAATTATTAACAAATTGAAAAATTTTTTTTTGAAAACATTTGACAAAAAACATACAAAATTAAAATTTCAAAATTTAAACATAGAAAAACAAGGAAACGAAAAATAAATAACAAATTCTCTCTAATGAAATACATAATTATAACAAATTATGTGTCTTTTGAATTAAGAACCTATAACTCTGCGCTAAATTGTCTGTGTCTGTTTTCAAATTTATTCTCCTGACATTTGGTACCTTAACAATTTCTAACATTTCTAACATATAACGTCTCTTAAAGTTTTTTTCTATATCTAATACTGATGCTTTCTCAAACTTTGGATAATGATTATATTTCTTACAATATGAAGATAAGGATGTTTTCTGTGTTGAAATATTTCTATATTTTTGGTCACATCTATGACCAGCTAATCTTGTTTTAAGTTTATTCTTTGTTGTCCCAATATAAACTTTGTCACAGTTTACCTGGTCATTTCCTCCACATGGTATCCTGTATACTACATCAGATGTTTCCATTTTTCCTATTTTATCTTTCATACTGCTAAATAATTTATTTAATGTGTTATATGTTTTCTGTGTCATATATTTTAGACTTTCTTAATCTTTCTGATATTCCAGGAACATAAGTTAATGATTTATAATTTCTTGGTTCTGTCGTAGTATTTCCTAAATTATGCCTATGATTGCCATATTGTCTAATTAATCGGTTAGTTAATTCTACTGGAAAATTATTGTCATTAAGAATGTCTCTTATTGTGTCCTTATTCTTCAAATGAAATTCTCTATCACTTATAGTCAATATTCTGTCTATCATATTTTTCGCCGTGTTTATTATCATTTTTCTCGGATGTTTGGAATAAAAATTAATAATTCTTCCAGAAGATGTTGGTTAAATTAAAAATGTAAGCAAGCTCCCAGCATGGCATGGAACCAAACACAGTTTTATTACTTTTATAAAGCAATTTTTATTTTCTTTTAACAATTTTTAGGTTGCTTTTAGTTGCTGATTTTAAACGCGGTTTTGTATTGTTTTGCTTTATGCTGTTTTTTCAGTTTATTTTCATGAACTTAAAAATCATTTTGCAAAGACGTCTTAAAGATTTTTCAAAGTAACAAAAAGAAAGAATAAAGTGAAATGTGGATTAAATTATGAATTTTTCGGTTTATTTGTTCTTAAAAACATTTGTTTAAATAATATAAATGAACTAAATGAAGCTGTGCTTATATTTTATTAGAGCATAATTAAGTTTCGGTCTTAAGTCTTTTGTTTATTTAAAACAAAAGTGATCAAACTGAAACCAGTTTTATAAAAAAAATTGTTTGTTTTTTGAATAGGTTTTTAAACTTTTGTTACATAAATATTTTTTTTATACTTTTAGTTTATTTTAAAATAATATTTGTACAAAAGCTGAAATACAAAACAGCTGGATATGAAAATTATATTTTTTTTCACAGGAAAGTTAGCATTTATTAAAGGAACACTGATGGCAAACAGCCGAAACCGGTTTATTGACAAACCAAATTTGACGAGGGTCGATGGAAAACCGTACCCAACTAAAAGTAATTTATTAAATCATTCAACAATAGAGATTTTTATTTAGCTGACTATTTATCATTTTATGGTAATCTAATCTTAATCTTAACTATCATCTTCTTGAAAACAAAGCTAATTTAAAGGTAATTATTTCTGTAGGATAATTTTCGGTGTTCGATTGTATTGGTTTAGAATTTTTCAAAGTTTCTTGTAGCAATTTTCTGCAGGTTTTAATACCTGCATTGTTTAATTATAATTGCGACTTCATCAAAAAATTAATACGAGTCAAAGTTAAATATGTTCAATTAGAAAGGTTGTTTCTATAAGAAAAATATTTATCCCATTCAAGCATTTCAAGCATGGCAAAATTTCATTCTGTTACTGATTGCATTTGACATTTTATGAATATATTTTTTATCAAATTAATTATTTATATACAATTTTTATTAAAAAATTTAAATTCTTAGTTGAATTAAAACACCAAAAATTAGTTATAAAAACAATTATTTCTTTTTTTTTTACTAAGAACGATTTGTTTACCAGTTACATATTCTTGGACTTTTGTTGCTATTTTTTGTCATATATTCAATTGGACTTCTTTATACAGTGTATAGTTTAGTATGTCAAAAAATATTAATTATTTTTGGAAATAAATTCATTACACGAACTAGTATAGTAAAATTAAATAAAAAATTTAAAATTTTTATTAAAATATCATTTAATTGTTTTAAAAATATATAAAATATTTTTTTCCAAAATTAAAAAATATTTTTTAAGAATTTAATATTTAAAATCGTTTTGAAAAATTTAGGCAATAATAAATTTGAAAAAGTCTGTTGAAAATTGCAAAAACCACTTCCCTACTCATTTAAAACGCTAATGAAAAAAATTTTAATTTTTTAAATAATATCAAGGCAGAATATATTATTTTGTTTATACTTAAGAGGCAACTAATAAGCAATTATTTGAAGATAACTAAAGTAGATGTCTGTCATAATAAATGTATAGATTGGTGTACTGATTAGTTAAATCAAGGATAATAAAAATTATTTTGGTTTTTTTTTTGCAATTCATAAAATCATCAAAAAACTAAAACTATGTAAATATTTATCTTATTACACCAAAATGCAAAAACAAAAACAAAATCAGCTAAAATGCCAAAAATTATTAAAAAAAAATAAATAAAAATTTATTTAGCAATTAAAATATTACTTCAATACATTTAACTTCAATAATCTCATGCATAAAACAAACATACTTTGAAATTTCAAAAATAAAGGTTGATGAAAAAAATATTTATTAATAAATTATGAAATTATTTTAGAAATAATAAGAATTTTAAAATAAATATTGAAATACATAGAAATGCAAACTAGAAGTATTAAAGTACACTGTACAAAAACAGTGCATAAATGTAATAAATACTAAAACTAAAAACAAATTATTTAATATTCTTTAACGAAAACAAACAGCGTGTAAATAAATTAGAAGCCAAAATATTTAATAATAATAATAATAATGATAATAATAAAATAAAACAAAATAAATATAAATGTTGTCATAAATAAATAAATAAATAATTATTTTTAACTAATTTAATAAAAACAAAATTAAAATGTCTACAAAATTATAAGGAAAGTGGGCAGTTGAAGAGCGCGTCATAATGTTAAGAAATCTCTTTAACTTTTTGTTCTGTTTATGGCAAAATACAACAAGAATTCATTCGAAAACAAGTTCTGTGTCTCTCAATGGTTTATAACATAATATTTTATAAAATATTAAAAATTGTAGTTTCGATATGCAACAATGTGATTTTTTTTTTTTTTTTTTTGGGGAAAAACAATATTGTAGTCAAAAACTTCACTCAGCCTCTGTTGACAAAGTTGACACTTTCAGCGAATTATAAAAAAGCTTGCTGAAGAGCCCTCTCTAAGTACTCTTTGAAGCCATCACTATTTACACTGTCTAGCCAAATTAAATCTACATCATTATTTGCAAATGTTTATGCGACTTCTTACAATTAGCTACTATCCAACCTCAAATTCATGAGAGCTCTCACTGATATTGATATTTGAACAGCTTATTTATCAACAAAGCTTAATTGCATCAAATTTAGAGCGCTCATTATAACTTAAATAAATTGATGGGTGGTACATTAAAGGCAGGTATGGCTAAATAACGAATCGTTATTATAAACCATATTTCGTTTGACTGTTAAATAGACAAAAATTTGAGGTTAGCAAATAAATTGGCTTAAAGCACATATCTTTTTTGACAACTTAAGTTTTATTTATACCCATATAAAGTATAAATATAGGAATTAATAATGGAGACGTGATTTGATTTACATCCGCACCTGGCCATGAAGCCTTTATCAGATGGTGGTCAAGCCACTATGCATAATTTGGAACGTCATGCTCGTCCTAGGAAGCCAAAGCTATAATTCTATGCAACAGAACTTTCTAGTTGCAATTTCGATGATTCCAGAGCAGTTGAGCTTAAGAGTTGGAGACTTTCCAACTCCTGTCCAGAACACATGTCTAGCATGCCCACTGGACTGGATCATTCACCTAGCGTGTCATTAACGACGAAATGATCCTGGCATTTTGGCCACCATATTAAACAAAAGACCTGATATGGGGCCGCGAAACCACAACCACCACGATACTCCCATAAAAGGCCAACCTCAATAATCAGTCAGAGAACTATTAAATGTCTAAGGAGACAAATATTGAACTCTGCGGCTTACTGATTCCCGTGGAAATAAAGTGGAGTTTCCAGTTGTACCCCTGCTGACTTCAGGGGACTGGGCTCCCTTTTTCCCCAGTTTCACTGTGTCTAGATAGTCGAAGTTCTATAAAGACCATATTTATGTGCCCCCGGGGGGAAGAATTAATAATGGAATATGCAACCGGCAAATGTCTGATTATAACACAAAATTTTGAAGCAGATTTTGCAACCCAACTTTACTTATTTCATCAAAGCGGCGCCGAGTTGTTTGTGAATTCATGTACAGCCGGTTTTTTTACCAGCTGTAGGGACAATAATCTAACTACGTTAAATCACAAGAACGAGGCGGCCAGTTGACATTGCCAAATCGAGATATCACGCAACCAAAAAATTTCTTATCCAATAGATGACTTGTTAGCATGACTGTATGGCATGCGGCGCCATCAGGCACTTATGGCTACAAAAAATTAATTATCACGGTTTGGTAGCGCAAAGAGGTCACAATTACGACGTTTCCTTGCTAACTTTCGAAAAAAAAATACTAACCGATGAAACCGCCTGACCACAAACCGCACCATATGGTCACTTTCTTTAGATGTAATAGGTTTTCAAGGACTGTTTGTGGTTTTTTGACGATTTTGTCAAAAAATTAATGAATTTTTAGTAGTTTATGGGTTAGATTTAAATAAAACCCAAACACTAATTTTTAAAAATTTTTTACTTTAATAAATATCTTTTTTCTTTTTTAAGATCTTTTTTTATATATTTTTTTCTTCACGATATTTCGCTTTCCTTTGGAAAGCTTCTTCTTCTTTTTGTTTTCAAAAATATAAAAATTTTTTCCTGAAGAAGCTTTCCAAAGGAAAGCGAAATATCGTGAAGAAAAAAATATATAAAAAAGATCTTAAAAAAGAAAAAAGATATTTATTAAAGATAAATAAAAAAGATCGGTTAAAAAAAACAATAAAAATTTTTTACAAAAAAGATTTGCTAAAATAGTACAAGACAACCACGTCACAAATTCTTTCCACAAACGTATGATGCAAACAAGCAATATGATAAGAATCTTTATACAAAATGTTACGCAAAGTGCCTCTTGTGATAACCAATCAATGCGAACGTGGATGACTTGATGTTCGAGGCTCATTTTCAACATAATGCTGCACAGCGACTATGTTCGCGTCACTACGGCCACTTTGGGCGTAGTTTAGTCTATTGTCAGCAAGAATACTATTAGTCTCGAATCCGATCTCAGAAGTAGTTTAATTACAAGGAAAAGGTGCTTAAATTTTCCAAAGTTACACAATGAAATTTTTACCATTTTGATAGTAAATTTTTACCATTAAAATTCTTTGTTCAAGAGTGTAACGTTCCATGCTTAAAATTTACCAATTTTTTGTAAACAAATTTTACACAATGAAATTTTCACCATTTTGATAGTAAATTTTGACCATTAAAAGTCTTTGCTCAAGAGTGTAACGTTCCATGCTTAAAATTTACCAATTTTTTCGAAATAAATGTTAAAAGATGGCAGCTCATTCCTGATATTTAATCGTTTGATAAATTAACAAATTGATTTCAAAAAACGGAAGAAGTTTTCTAATTTCTTCAGAAACATCGATAGAAAAGTAAAACGAATCCAGCGTTGCATATGGCCATTTCCATGGCACCACACATAACCTTTTTTACATCTATAGAGTAAAGCACCATTTTTAACTATAGAAATACTCGGCATTAAACGGAAGTGATTTTGAGATACAACTTAAGATGTTTGACATTCTGAGAATTTAGGGAAGTATAATTCGTTTTCTATTGGTGTCTGCAAATATTTTTTACAAGACATCATATTTACTTATCCATTGTGCAAAATATTATTGATACTTTGAATTGTGCCAAATATACTGCAATCTTGCAGCTTAGATGCTGCTACAGCTACAGAGTTGCCACTACGTGCTGTGAATCAGATGCCGTGTAATGATGCTTTTACGAACAATCGCTTAAAATTTAATAATTGTTGACTTATTAGATCAAACTTAAATATCCTTAATATAGATTATTTAACATTATGTTATGTTACTAAAACAAAGCGGTGCGGGATTATAAAAACGAGTTACACAGAAAGTATTCTGCGGAATGCAGTCATTTCAAATTATTTGTATTTTTTCATAAACCCTACAAGAACTTCTAATTTTTCAAGCGCAACAACAAGAACAACAACTAAAATATAAAAAATATATATATATAAAAATGTGACGCTGGCGTTACACATATACATATACACACACACAGTTATTTGAATTTTTATTATCATTTTTTTTATTAATTAATTACTTCATTTGTGTCATACTTTTCTTTTATTGCTTTAAACTAATTTTTTTTAAATATATTTTAATTATAATTAAAACACATAAGTACTCACACACATAAATGCACACAAAGTAACAGTTACACATACATATATACATTTGTATTTAGTTAAATAATTAAGTTTAACATTAAATTAGTAATTAAAAACAGAAAAACTAAATACATTTAAAAACTGACAAACAATATTTAACAAATTTAGAACAAAAAAAAAACAACAACAAATAATTTAATTATATATAAAAGTATATTAAAGTATAAGTGGTAAAAATTAAACGATATGAAAAAATATATATATTTGGCATAAGAAGTCTAAATAAAAATAACTCAATAATAAAGAGGAAAAATTATAAAAGAAAAATTAACTAAAAATTTATTTATTTCATATATCACAATTTACTTCAAATATAATATCGGGTGTATTATATAGAGGTATCTAACTTTAAGTTGGTAAGACTTTTTAACACGCTGACTACCAAGGCCATTTTCAAAAAACTGGCCAAAAATGACATTTTGATTTTTTCACATTCTGCGTTTCGATTCCCTTCAGTTTCTTCCGACATGTATTCTGCATTACGATCTCTCAGTTACGTTTTTCTCAGTTGCTTTTTTGTTATCTGTGTTTTTTAGTTAAAAAGTTTAAAATTGCAAAAATGTAAGTAGAAAATGAGAAAAAATGTTCAGAAACGATAAAAAAACCATTAAAATTATTATTAATTAATTTATTTAAGTAAATTATTTTTTTTTTTTTTTTTGTTTTAAATTGTTAATTTTTGTACCCGAATTTGATGTGTTTTTTATGTGTTACAGGTCAAAAACACCAACACGGCAGCAGTGTGATAATTGGCAAATTTAATGGCATCTAAAGCAGACATTGCAAGTGGATACCACCAGCGCTCAAAGGAAGAAGTGACAGTGTTCTGGGAGGAAGTTGCAGGAGTCCTCAATGCACTAGGTCTTCCAACAAAAAATGCTTATTTTTAATTATGTATACATACAACTTTTTGTACAAAATTTTACATTCGTTAATGAAAATCATAACAAACCTGGTTATTTTGCTATTTCATTTCCACATTCCACAGTGATGCTATTAATTTTGTAAACATTGTTGTCTTCTTTTTCTTTCGATTCCGTTTTTCTTCAGAATACCAATTTTCGATCGCAACGGAACTGAATGCTGAGACTTAATCGAAACGCAAAATAGGGGTGATTATATTACTAAAAACTCTATTTCTAGATGATAGGTGTCATGAGAAAGCAAATAAGATGTTTATTTTAGGAGAAAAAGAAACTACGAATTATCTCGTAATTGCCTTCTGTGACAGAAATCGCTACGCAGAAGCCAAATACGTGTTAATTCGTAGTTCCTTTTTCTCCTAAATAACATAATTTATGCTTCCTATAACATTTTGTTTTATAGTTTTTAAAATATATTATAATTTTATTATTATTTTCTTTCTTTTTAGATTTATAAACATTCTCTAAATTTATTGTTATAATTATCAAGAACCCAAACTGGATAAAATTTCTTTTTAATAAATGTTCCGCTCACGCAAGCCAAAACTAACTTTTTTTCTTTTCCCAGAAGCCATTTATCGATACTAGCACTGACATAATACGGTTTTACTCGTACCTACACAAAAAGTGGCAGTTTTAGTACGAGATAACTCGTAGTTGGCCTCCTGGAAGGGAAATCGTAGTTGGCAGTCAACGTATTAATTGATCTCCAGTTTTTTTTAACCCAGAAAAACTGACTGTTTGGTATGTGTTATGGGCTAGTCGAATCATTAGTCCGTACTCTTTTTAGAAGCGATGCTGGTTAAAACGCTACAGTCAATATGGTGACCAATACAGAGCCATGAGTACTACATTTTTGGTTCATCAAATGAACAACCGTGAAGTGCAGTAACTGTGGTTCAATAAGATGACTCAACATGTCACACAGTTCGTTCCACAATTGTTGAAGGAAGCCTTTGGTAGCCGCATGATTCACGTTTCAGACCCGTAAATGGTTTCCAAAATCATGCGATTTAACGCCGCTAGGTTTTTTACTGTGCGGGTATGTGAAGTTGCTAGTTTACGTCAATAAGCTCGAAACGATAGATCACTTGGAGGACAACATTAGTCGCATTATTGTCGAATGTTGGAAATAGTCTTAGAAAATTAAGCCTCCAGATTAGATTGCAGTTGAGCCAGCCGCTGTGGTCATATGCCAAAAGTCATATTAAAATGAAAATAAAATAAACTTCAGCTCAAATTAAAAACTTCTATAAAACCACCCAGCCGTAAATTAAACGAAGTACTTAGACAATAACCGATGACACACATATGACTTCGTAAGCGAAGCATCTAAGTACTTACTATGTAATGCAGCTGTAATCGATGTATAAAATTAGTATACAAAAAATATTTTTCAATATACTATTATATAATATTTCCTTTTCTTGGATGTTCGTGTAAAAGTTTGCGCTGCATTTCGGTTTGTAATATGGGCAATTTTGTGGTAAGTATTATTGCACTTTAAGAAATTAAATTCACCCTAATGATAAAATGCATTAACAGTAAAATAAATAAAAAATATTATTAGGTCACATACATTCTTCATTTATACATATAGACTTCAAAGCGAACCATGCATTATTCTTTTAATTACAAAATCATTGCAATAGTCTCACCACACGTTAACCATACCTTACATGCGCAAGTAAATTTATAATCAACGTTGCTTGTTACTCCACTTACGATGTAAACTGAATTGTAGTGGCACTTGATGACGTCGTCGCTTACTTTGTAAGCGAGAGCGCACCGATTAAACAGCCTATGACACTTCTATGTTAAATGTAAGTGGCGAAATAAGCGAACGCATCACCACTGACTACCACTTAGTATAGCTTATGTAATCACTTATGTAATGTATACTTTTACAGCTGGGCACCCTTTTAATTTTTATTCTTGTCTCTCAATAATTCACTCGAAATCGTTGTATTTGCAGTTTTTTTAATTGATGTCGCATTACTGTTCACAAATTTAGGTCTGGTAATGGAGACATGACATTTTTGATAAGCGAACATTTTGTGAGACCTCTCCAATATGCTTAGTACAGCAAATTCACAATCTCTGCAATCAAAAGGAATATCCATAAAATTATGACTCAAAAACTAAAGCAAGCGGATATAAGCAATAACTTTAAGTGTTCTTGTGCTGATTCATCAACTTTGGGCTAACAGGATAAGTTACAAATTACTAACCCCTAACGTCAATTAAGTCCAAGCTTAACTTAAGTTGCTTTTACATTTGATTTTTTTGCTCTTCGCAATAAATATCTTACTCCAAAAAAGCCGTTTCTTGACTCATCATGCCTAGATATTTATAAAATAAAATCAGAAACTATAGTCGATAGTCGATAGTTATGAATTGTTTAAGTTTCTTTACATAAAAAAAAATACACCAAATTCAAATTTAATTCAAAAGGATAGATTTCAAGCTGTCATAAAATATGTTTTATGACTCTAATATAATAATTGCGATATTCCACGATTTTATCAATCATAAAGATATACATTTTTTAAATGTCATTTAAAAAATTTTATTGAAAATTTTAAAGCAACAAATAAACAATTAATTAATTCAGTTTAAAAATTCTCATTATTGCATAACCTGCCAAGTTAACGTTGAACGGCTGTATGCATAAAAAACGCTTACTTGAGCTTTAAAGTACACGTTAGTTAACAAACATTTTAAGGCTAACAGACGTTTGTTAAAAAATGGTATTCATATACAGCACTTTAGCTAATGTATGCTTTAGTAAAATTAGTATTTTGATTCTGGCAATGCCACTATTTTCAGTTGTCATGTTGTAGTTAACGATGTACAAAAATGAATATTATTTATCCAGGTATTTAGATCCATAAAAAATGTTTTTATGGTTTTCAGCAAAATCAACATATTTCTTTTTTGTTTTTAATTAATCTTTGTAATAAAAAGCAAAGCACCCAAAAAAGACTCTAATATAATAATTGCGATATTCCACGATTTTATCAATCATAAAGATATACATTTTTTAAATGTCATTTAAAAAATTTTATTGAAAATTTTAAAGCAACAAATAAACAATTAATTAATTCAGTTTAAAAATTCTCATTATTGCATAACCTGCCAAGTTAACGTTGAACGGCTGTATGCATAAAAAACGCTTACTTGAGCTTTAAAGTACACGTTAGTTAACAAACATTTTAAGGCTAACAGACGTTTGTTAAAAAATGGTATTCATATACAGCACTTTAGCTAATGTATGCTTTAGTAAAATTAGTATTTTGATTCTGGCAATGCCACTATTTTCAGTTGTCATGTTGTAGTTAACGATGTACAAAAATGAATATTATTTATCCAGGTATTTAGATCCATAAAAAATGTTTTTATGGTTTTCAGCAAAATCAACATATTTCTTTTTTGTTTTTAATTAATCTTTGTAATAAAAAGCAAAGCACCCAAAAAAGATTAATTTGCAAGGCTTACGAAGAACTTACATATTAAAAAAATATTTGTTCATATTAAAAAAAATAATTATTTGGATAACGAGCTTTGTTTTAATTATATGTACATCAATAAAACTTTTGTTTAAAATAATTTATTATAATTATAGTTTTGTAAAATATAAAGTAAAGATGTTAAGATTTTTTATATTGAATGGCATGTTATATTTTAGTTTTTATTATTATTTGTATACTAAAATTTGTTTTAATAAACATTTTAAAAAATTTTTGGAATAACAAAGTATAACTGTCAATTGAGCCGTTTACATTGAAAGTGGCATAAGTCACAATTGAACAGTTTCTTTTTTTCATTTTTAATAAATTTGAAATTAATAAGTTGAGAAGTATTGTGATTTGTTTGAGAGGAGTGTTGATAATTAAAGGTGTAACAAAAATGCTTATTTTGAAAATGGCGTTAGTCGCTGTACTTAGGAAATTAATTACGGAGAATAGTGCAGTTTACTGAACTATATTATAGTGATATCTAATATACTACATATAATTAGCATTATTTTGTTATTTTTTATTCTCAGGAAGTTGCTTCGTGTTGTATAAAATATCGAAAAATGTCACAACTCAAAAGCATATTATTGCAAATAGTGACTTAGGTAAAGGACAAAATAGTAATAGTTGCCCCCTGTCGAAAAATCCTTCACAGTGCACATCATGGAGAAAAAAGATTTTATTTCAACTCAATCATTAGAAAAATCCGTTTCAGAAAGAAAACTAAATACAGACTAGTTGAAATGGCTAAAAATTAAAATGTTTTATAAACTAATTTAAAATAAAAAAGATGACAATAACAAAGTAACTTATGCCACTTTTAAAATAATCGGCTCTGTTTATTGTAAACACAATTTGTTTTGTTTTTGAACTTGCAATAATAAAATTGAACTGTCAATTTATTGTAGGTTTAACGAAGGTTTTTCCTACTTTAAAGTTAACAAAGATATTTTAAGGTAAAAGCGTTTTTTGAATACAACTTTGGGAAATTGTGCTTAACAACGGCAGTTAAACCTACTTTAAGTTTTTATGCATGCAGCCGGAAATATATAATCTGACAATCCTAAATAATTTACAGATCCATAATATTAACTTTTCTGTTGCATTTAATTTTTAGAATTTTTTTATTAAAAATCATCAAAGTCGTTCAACAAGTGGTGGAGATCTCCCCAAAAATGGACGAGCGTCTTTACTTTGTAAAATATTAGCAATCTTAAATAAAAATGTTACGCTGTATTTCGCCTCGAAAGAAAGCAAGAAATAAACTCATTGAAAAGGTTTGTTGATTTATTTGTTTTTCAACAAGAAGTTTGTTTTCTAAAGCAAAATAGAACAACAATTAAGATTGATTAAGAAGATTTAAATTTTTATTGTATTACGAAGAGAAAAGTTCGACAATTATGAATGAAAAATGATATCTGGCAAATGTCCGCCATGACCACACTGACAGAATTCGATTCTTTTATCAAAGTTTTTAATCACTTTTTGGCAAAATGGCGGTCGTATTTCATCAATCACATCACGGATTTTGAGTTTTAAGGCTGAAATCAATTCGATTGGATCCGTATAGGCCCTGTCCTTAACAAAACGCCACAAAAAATAGTCCATTGGTGTTAAATCACACGATCTAGCTGGCCACTTAACTGCTGATTACAATAAATTTATCGTTTCATTGGCTGTGTGACATGTGGCACCGTCCTATTGAAACCATATGTCAGTAATATCAACGTCATCAATAATAAGCCAAAATAGATAGAATGATTCATTGAACGTTACAGGATTTCCAGCCTCATCTTCGAAAAAAAAAACAGACCAATAACGCCTCCAGACCAAATGGCGTACCATACAGTGATACGTTGAATACGCTCCAGACCAAATGGCGTACCATACAGTGATACGTTGAATCGCTCCAGGATTTTGAGAAGCCCAATGCGGCTATTTTGTTTGTTGACATACCCTGACAAGTAAAAATAGACTTCGTCTGAAAAAATTATTTTTCCAGAAAAACCAACCGGTTGTTCCTGAATGAACTGAGATAATATACCGCGATGCAAATGGTCGGTCATCCACAACTTCTACAGTTGAACCTTGTGAGGCTTCAAAGACAAAGTCCTACGCAAAATTCTTCATTGGATAACCCCAATTGTTGAGAATGTCAAGGAATTAAAAAATTTAGATATGCTTCAACACTGTGGCGCACGGCTGCGCTGTTTTCAGTTAAACGACCCGGTCGAATACGCGTTGGTGTTCACACATTTTGTATCGAGCCTGTCGACTCAAATTTAACCACCAAATTCTTAATAGCGGTCTCAGAAGGACGATTATGTTGTGCGAAAATATCATGAATTTTACGAAATGTAACTTTAACAGAACCACCATTTTGTTAATGGATTTTAATTATTTTAATGCGATTTTCGTGCGAATTTGAATTCATTGTAACAATTGCCAATGAATCTACTGCAAATACGTCAAAAAACTAAATGTCAAAATTATCATGGTGTTGGTGTTGCCACAATTGAAAAACAAACTTCTCTTTGAAAAATCTCATATTTTACTATTTATTTTTATTTAAATTTTTTTTTTGTAGTTTTCGAGAATCGTATTTTTGAATATTCTGGAAAATTTATAAAATTATTATAGGGGACGACGGGCGAAAGTTGAGAGAGTGAGAGAGAAAGAAGGCTTGTTCATGTTTACATAAAAATGTATTTTATTATTAAACTAAATAATGTTTTATTTTTAGCATTTACAAAATTTTATTAGAAGAATAGTTTCTTAAAATATGGAAAAGCATAAAATATGTACAAGAAATCCTCTTTAATAAATACTTAATAACTCTAAATAATTTCAAACTTATTTTCAATAAATACACTGAAAAAAAAAACTATTTTGAAAAATATTTTAAACGTTGAACTCCGATTTAAAATATTTCACAATTAATTTACTGGATATAAAATTAAATTTAAACAACGCCAACAAATTTCTTAAATATCACATATCATTACACTCAGCTAAGCAGTACTTAATGGAAAGCTTAAACAAAAACTTTTTTGTTTTTCTTTTTTAATTTATTTTAGTTTGTAAATTTTAACTAAGAAAAGTTTTTGAAACAAAATACTATGGATGTCTTAATACAGCTAAAGCCGAACGCACAGATCTTGCTTTGGGTGGCTTAAATGTAGGTAAATCTATAAAAACTGGTTCATATTCTGGATGTTCCGGTTTAAGAGATCGTGATGCCGTTAGTAAGACGTTTGTGTAGTAAGAAATTTCATTTTTTGATTCTTGAGCTTCTTGATCCTTATTTTCCAGTCGTGGAATATCTAAAGTGCTTGGACGCAAAAGTTGAAATATATTTCTTTCTTCTCTAGTTGCAGCTTCTTCTGAGACCGACATTTTCTTTTTAAGAGTAACAATCGTTTTATTCTGATCTTTTGTTTTGTTTAGACGTAAAGTGTCCTCAAATCTGGGTATATAACGTGGTTTTCTAATTTCACTTTTCAGACTTTCTTCGCTCGGAGTAAAATTGAAACCAAAAAATTTTGGCGCTTGCACAGATATCAGTGGCAGTATTGTTTCTCTGGCATAACGCTCGGCTCTTTGCAAAAGTTCTCCAAGACGGAAGGGAAACAGTTGTACTGTAACTTTTTGCTCCTCTGTTTGAGATGTTGGTTTGTCAGCCTTCTTTGCAGAATTTAGTTTTATTTTTACCGTTTCAGATTTTTCCGACTTTTCAGTGACCAAGCTATCGGTGAGCATAATTTCTTTACCTTTTTTGGCACGTGGTGTTGTAGCTTTTAATACCGGTTCAACAATTTCTTCGTTTAAATTTCGTCCACGATCGACCTTCAAACGTTTGTCATTTAAAACAGGTTCAAATATTTCTTCTGCTTGAGAGGAAAAACTGCGACTAGTTTCTCTGACATCTTTATCCAAGGAGTTTCCCTCTAGTATTGGTTGCCAAGGTAATTCGTCCGCTTCATCTAACGAATACGATTCATTTTCTCCCAGCTTAAATCTTGTTCCTAAATTGAGAAAATTTTTACGTTTTTTGATAGTTTCAACAGCATCCGACTCCGGCAAGTTGGCACTTTCTTGTCCCGTGGAATCAGGTACTTCAGTAGTTGGTTTATTTGTAAATGCTCCATACTCCTCTTGATTGTCCAGCTGGCAATTTCCTGGCTGTAGTTTTATACGAACTATTGCTCCGGTTGATAATTTGGTATTTGTTTTGCATGACGAATAGCTTTGGCCGTAGCTGTCAGTGAGCACAACTTTATCGATATCCCAGTGGGGCAACCCCTTAGAAAGCCAACCACTATACGATTTGTAGTTAAGACTTATGGTCGTTGGAAATCCCAAGGCCGGATGAGGCACTATTATTTTTGAGACAATATCACCAGCAAAAAACTCAGAGTCATCTTTTCTGTGAAAACAAAAAAAATCTTAAATGAAAAATTTTTAAAAATGTTAAGACCTAAACAAAAACTTCGCTCTATCACTCTCAAAAACGTACTCGGATATTTTAAAAGTTTCATTAAGACCGCCTTCACCTTCCAAAATAGCCTCCAGACGTCCTATTGTTCGTAATGGCAAATCGTTAAATGAGTTAAAAATCTCTAGTTGAAATTGATGAGCACAAAATGGTTCCTCTTCACGAGTCACCAAATACAATTGTCCTCTTCCTGAAGAACGATCAGCATAATAGCCCATATTGCCACAACGGGTCTTGCCATCGGCTAAAACTTCATCATCTTTAATGCATGAAAAACATTTTCCTTTTAAAAAATCATCATAGTTGGCACATGGGAATGCAGGAAACAAGCAGCGAGGGGCAACAGAATCTATAAAGAATTTATAGGCACGACGATGGTTACATAATGATCGACCTTCCTCCTCTTCAGCAGTTTGAGCCGCTACAAATAAAATAAATTACAACAATAACAAAAAACTTTCTACTTTAAATTATAGAAACTTACACCATATAAAATCTGTTACCGCGCCAACAAATAAATTGGAACAGCCATGTTGAACTCTACCGCCATTGGGATAATAATCAACATCTCCCATGGGCTGCCAAGAACCTAAGCCGCCCAATATTAAATTTTCGCCATTTGAATGTATAACATCAACGAATGCTGCATCAGTATTATCCAAACGAACTTTAGGATGTTGAGACTCAAAGAGAGGACCAGCCGGATCTAAGCCAGTTATTCGCGCTAAGCCAGGCAATTCAGCACCAGCAAAGCCCGATGCATGAGCTCCCAAACTAAAACCAATAATATGGGTACGTGTCAAGTTAAGTCCCTTATAATCTTGCAAATTCTTGATTAACATGGCCAGCTGTTTGCCAACTAAACGTGTGTTGGTAGCTGCTCGCACATAATTGGGAAAAGTAGCGCCATTTTCCCAATCCACACAAATGACTATGCAGTCTTCCTAAAGTTGTAAAAAGTAAAAATGATATTTATCAACAATGACAATCTACAATTCCTCTGTTTCCACTTACCACTGCCATTAAGGCCGTTTTCATTTCATAGATCCAGACATGAGGACAGGCAGAACCAAAGCCATGAACTATAATTCTAACAGACATTTCATCAAAACCCTGCAGGTCATCTAGAGTTATAGGAGTTTTGCGAAAGCTTGCTTTTCTTGTCGGCAATGCAGCAGTTTGTGGATTTTCAGTAGTCACATCTTGAATTTCAGAACTATTGGCACTACGTTTATTATAGGCTTTCGACCTTTTAAAGGCTTCTGTCATATTGAGAAAAGGCAATTCCATTAATGGCCTGTCAGATCTATTTTTTGTCGAGTAGAAAAAGAATTTCGTATTGATTTCCTCTGGAGGAGAGGGTAACATTTCTAAATAAGCAAACGGTCCCGAATCCTCAAAACAACCCAATTCGCCATAGCATACACGTTTGACGGCACGTTTAACTCTAGAAAAAGATAATTAATGAAAAAGTTTATTAATAATAATGGTGAATCGATATGCTATGAGTATATTCCATACCTTGAAGGCTTAACTCTGTTGCGATACAGTTCGTATTCCTTAATAGATTCTCTAACAGCTCTCACAAATTCTGTTTGATTTGCGGAACTGTTAGCAAATTTTCGACTTAACGATTCTTCGGGTGTTAAATAATTTAAATTATTTCCAGATGTGTCTATGCCTGCAAGAAAACGAGAACAATGCTTTGTGAGAATACTGGAAGTGAAATTCGAAAGGAGAAATATTATTTTAAAAATTTTGATTAGGCAAATTTGAGGTTAGGAAGTAAATTATCTGTCAAATGATTAAATGCCAAAAATTTGACTTTGATATTTTCACATTTAATTACTCAAAAATTGGGAAATTTTAAACATGGCGCATTACACTCTACATAAAGAATTTTTATTGTGAAAATTGACTATCAAAATGGTGAAAATCATTGTTTTAAAATCATATTTTGCACAAGTCCTCATCTTCATGCTTATAAAGTTTAACTCATTTTAGAATTAATATCGAGTGACCATTGTTTGCGTCGAACATTTGTTAATTGGCTGTTTGAAACACTTAACGAAAGCAACACATCCACCCTAGTGACGATAGGGTTATATGATAATAATTGGCCACCTTATTCTTATAATTTAAGGCCGTTCAGCCATTCTGGAGCCATGTGTAAGACTGGATTTCTGAGAATAGCTCGCAAACAGCAGATAAGCGAAGCTTTGTTTTAAAATATACTTAAAAAATTTTGCGAAAAGGACGGACCTCTGCCGACATGTTAGAAATGGACATTTATTCCATTCTTGATTACCATATTTCTACTTTACCTTGCTATCAAGAACACTGAAATCGACGAAAAAAGTGTGTGTTTTAAGACAATTTACTTGTTAACCCCAAATTGACCACCCTCCATAAGAAGTTAACTCAATATGTCTCTACAAATTTAAAATTATTTCTTGTAGAAAATTCCTTCTTTGTTTTTTCAATAGTCGATTGATTGCAGGGCACATAAGTAAATTTCGTTCTATCTGGCTTTTAAATTTGAGTTTCTTTCGGCTAGAAATGTTTATTGAATAAGCCAGGCTTTAACTTACCGAAAAGCCCCAAATTTACCACGACGACGCTGCAATCAATACCGCTGAAATAGAACAGAGTATCCGCAGGGAAACTACACTACTTTATTTTGCCGCCATTTTGATAAACATTAGTCTTGACAGTCAGTTTATATTTGGCAGTTGTGAAGTAGACACGTGGCAAATTTATTTTGGAAAAATATTCGATAAACGAACGTGTTTTAGTCGTTACAACATTTTATCAAAATCAATCATCGATTACTGTGATGATGTCAAATTAGGTAAAATTTTTAAGAGAAACAACGTGCCAACAAAACGCACTATTTATCGTGTAGTGAATGATTTCGAAGAAAGAGCGTCTGTATGTGATAGGCCCAAGCAAGATCGACTGAAAACATTACTGCTGCTCAAAAAAGAGTTCAAAATAATCCCTCAACTTTAATTCGACGCCGTACTCAGGAGCTTGGTCGTAAAAGAACAACTTTGGCCACAATTTTATACAAGGACTTGCATTTGTTTCCATATAAAATTCAGCTCGCCCATGACAACCCCGATTTTCATGAAAAAATCATAATGAGTGACAAAGCATATTTTCATTTGAATAGATATGTGAATAAACATAACAGTCGGTTCTGGGGAATGGAAAACCCTCAAACCCTTTGCATCCATTAAAATTGACAATCTAGTGTGCAATTTGGTCAGAAGGAATCATAAGATATTAATTGTTTGAAGATGAGAACGGCGTAACGGTAACTGTGAATGGGAAACGATATCGTAATATAAATGAAAACTTTTTAATGTCACAACTGCACGCTTTGGGCTTGACTAACATGTGGTATCAACAAGACGGTGCCATATCGCATACAGCCAGGATTACAATGAAATTACTGTGAGACCTTTTTCCACAACAAGTTATTTCAAGAAATGGTGATTTTAATTGGCCTCCACAGTCGCCTGATTTAACTGCTGCGGACGTCTTTTTGTGGGGATATCTGTCAAGCAAGGTTTATGCAAATAAACCACAAACGCTTGAGCAACTTAAACAATATATTGGTGATGAAATTAATAAAATACCTTGTAAAATGTATGAGAATGTAATGAAATATGTATTCAAAAGGGCTTGCATTTGTGAGGCTAACAAAGATGGACATTTATCTGATATTGTATTCTATACATAATTACCGACATTAAATAAAACATTTCTCAATATAAGATCCATTCTCTTTCATTCAACCAAAAATTATAAACAAACAGAGAAGTGTATCATCCCGGCAGACACCCTTTTTAGAATATAAACTATACACCCCTGACTTTCCTCCTGTCCTCGTTTTCTCCCTATTTAGGGCAAACAAATTTCATTAGCAGCCAGAAGCAGCCCCAAACCTTCTATCAAACAAATAAGGCAGCCAAAAGAATAAAAACTAAAAATTGCAAAAACCACCTCGAAATATCAGCTCTTAACAATAAATAAAAAAACGCAGCAACAGCTACAACAATATCGCAACACTGTTTTTACTGCTTTTTGGGCATTGAATTAAAATATTAAATACACAGAATAATTTTAAAAAATTTCATTTTTCAAAGTCAGTTAAAGAAAAAGACAAATATTTTCTCTGAATTTTTTCCAAAAATAAAAATGAGATATTTTTGTACTATACGAAGTACAATTTATCTAGAAAAGCTTAAAAAACAATTTAACGTTTCTATTGTGTCCATTAATCCCCACTTTTCTTTAAAGTTATAAAAAAAAATCAAATTTTTCCTTTAAATAAAGAAGGTCGTTTAAATGCTAAACAACAATTTTTTGTTGCCAAAAATGGGCAGCATTAAACTGTCAATAAGTCATAAAAGCTAAAATTTATTTTTATAAAAATTTAAATTGTTTATTTTTATTGCATAAAAACTAATTAGCAATTTATAAATTATTATATAGCATTTTGTTAACTGATTTTACAAGCAAACGTTAGTGATGTTATCAGTTACTTCAAATAATCACTAAAAAAGTAAAACAAAGTGACCTATTGTATCTGCTTAAAAATCAAGAAGTTTCTAAGAAATCTTATCAACACCAAAAAACAACAACATGCTACATTCAAATTCCATGCACTTAGATTAACAATCAGAAAATTAGAAGACACACAACCAAACAAACTCAATTAACGATTGCTGCGGCATCTAATATAATACGAATAATTAGAGTTTTCTAGTAAATTCTAGTTCATATAGCAGCTTTTAAGCGTTAAAGTGGCAAAGTTACCATCGTTTAGTGTTTGTTGTGTAAAGATGAGAATAAGTAAATAGCTCGTTTAAGTAATTTAATTAATTTAAAACTTTAAAAGTTTTGTGCAATAAAGAGTGATTATGTTCAAACTAAGCAAGTTTCGCTGGGAAAAGGGTATTTTTTATAAAGGCTGTTTCTGTAGAGGCATAGAACTTTGAAAAAAACAAAAATGAAGTTTTTAACATCACATGAAATTTACTTTATTCTGCGGAATATCTTCTGGCATTATATTTTAAATATGACTTTCTGGTATATGACCGCTACGGCTCGAACATAGTTTTATCTGCAGGTTTAATTTTTGATGACTTTTTCCAGCATTAATGGCCATTATAGACTAGCGACTTAACACATCCCCATAGAAAATAGTCTAGTGCCGCTAAACCGTATGATCTTGTAGCCAATTTACAGTTCCGAAAAGTAAACGGTCTTTCAATAAATCAACACATTTGATTGCCCCTGTAGGCTAGTAGGTAGTGTATTACCTTATCAGTCTGGAGGTTGTGGGTTCGATTCCCTACCAAAACCTTGGCTCTTTATTCACTACAGTAATAAAAATTTACTATCGCTGGAGCTGCTCAGTGATGAAGGCATGATTACTAGTCGCTGTGCTGTCTTATACGACAGTTACTTTCCGTAACTATCCTTCTACTTTCACTAGCTGTCTCATCTCTTCTCTATCTCTTCTCATTCCTAAAGAATATAGCACAGTACTTGACTAAATAGGCACTGTTACCTGAAGTGCTACTTCTCTTTAAAAAAAAAATTGTGGCAAGGGCTGTGTTACATATTGCGCCGTCATGTTGAAACCACAGCTCCTGCTCACCATAGTTGTTCAATTCATAAACGAAAAAGTCAGTACTCATTATTCAATAGAGGTCTCCATTGACTGTAATGTTCTGATCAGAAGTACGGACTAGTAATTCCATCAGCCCATAAAACACTCCAAGCAGTGTTTCTGGGTGTAACGGCATCTCAACAAACACTCGAGAACTTCCATCATTCCAATCACGGCATTTTTATTTATTGATGTATTTATTCAAACAAAAGTGAGCTAAATAAAATTCGGGATCAACGAATCAAGATGACGTGATAAGATTTACATCTGCACCTGGCCGTGGGCCTTAATCAATTGGTGGATCATTATCACTGTGGATGGTATGTAGCGCCATCCTCGCCCTAGAAGGCCTTTGGATACGTATATCCTCCGGTCACTCCTAGTTGCAACTTCAAAGGCCCGGAGTAGGCCGCAGCCTTCACTCCTTGCTGAAGAGTTGGAGACTATCCAGCTGCTGGTCCAGAACGCATGAAGCTTAATATAATTAAGAACACGACGGCATTCATACTCACTGGACCTGGATCCGACCCACAAACTCAAACGAGGGCCTCTAAACACACAGCCACAACGATACTCCCGAAGGGCCATGTCGAGAATTAAATCAAATTTATGTCTTTTACTTATTTTATTATCATTTGTTTGCATGTGGCAACACTCTGCGCTCAATAATTGGTATTGACTTATTCACTTGGTACAAAGGTATCAATTTTAAGTAACCGCTTGAACTCTTTAGCCGAGTGGGACAGAGTAAAGTAAGTTTTTTCTTTATTTTTCATTTTAATAATTTTTGAATTCCTTTATTTTAATGTGACGACATTTTATGTAATTTTTAGATAATAAAACCAGATCAGAAAAAATAACTAATAATTAAAAGCGTTTTATTATTACACTGTCGCAACAGGCCAACCTAAATAATCATTCAGAGAACACCTAAATGCCTAAAAGAGACAAATAGCGGAACTCTGGGGCTTTACTGATTCCCGTGGGAATATAGTGAATTTTCCAGTTGACTCCTACTAGCCTAAGGGGACTGGGCTCCCTTTTAGCCCGCAAGACACAAGTCTAGATGGTTGTGTGATCCACTAAGAGTTATAATGTGCCGCCTGGCGGGCAATAAATCGAGATCAATGCTTAATGCTCAATCTATGCAAAGTGAAATCCCAAACCAAACTAAACATAAATCGCTGCCTGTTAAAAAAGTGTTGCCAGCTCAAATTTATATGCTATAAATATTTCAAATTAACTTTTTTATGAAAAACTTCAAACTTTAAGAAAATTAATAACAATAACATTAAAATTGATAATAATAAAACTAAAATCGAACACACTCTTCCATATTTTAATTTTTAGTCATCAAATCCTTTAAAACACCGAATGTTAAACAATTTAGCAACAGCATGTATGTAAGTGATTAAGTTTGCTTGAATGTTATCCACCTTCAACTAGTTTCCTAAAATGTTCTATATTTTTAACTGAATAAACAATAGCAAACATTTATGTAAACAATCGTTTCTTTATTAAACTAAATCGAAAAGAAATGAATTTTAACAGATTTCTCTGAATGGTTTGCGGACGCATATATTGACAAAACGTTTAATGATGTAACATTTGATTTAATACTTTTATACTTTCATTTTTGCTTTAGATTATGAAATACCTAAAAACACACACTTTAGTTAAACATTTGTTTATTTATCAAATTTTTTTATTATTAGATTTCTATGTTAAAGCAGTTTATTAAGGTTTTTACTATTATGACATAAATCATGGCTAAATAATGTGTTAATTAGTTTGGCTGACTTGTGGCGATCAGTACGTGATAAATGCTAATAATATTGTTATTTATACTTAAGAAATAAAGTAAAGTAGATATTTAATACATTTTTTGACATTAGCAAAAATAATTTTTATATCGAAAATATTATTAACGATTATCATGTTTAATCACCTCGAAAAAAATATTTTCAAGCTTCCAATATTTTGTGATTCGTTCACAAATTATCCTTAATCAGTAAATAACTAACGCATACATAAAATATCATACATAAAATATATAAAATATCCTTACATACATAAAAGGTGTTTTTCTAGAGGTATAGAACTTTAAATCGGACTAAAATAAAGATAAATTTTTTAATATACAGGAAATTTACTTTATTCGAAAGAACTGCTTCATTATAATTTAAATATGACCACCATGAGCGGCATTTGTGGCCGTATATCGTCAATAACGCGGCGAATAATATCCTCCAAGTGGTTAATCATTGCGGACTTATCGACATATACTAGCGACATCACATATTCCCACAGGGCATATGATAGTCTTTTTGGAACCTACTATTCCATTTAGACTGGTGTCTTGCGGGGTAAAAGGGAGCACAGGCCCCTCAAAGGCTAGTAGGAGTCACCTGGACAATCCACATATCTCCACGGGAATCAGTACGCTCGCAGAGTTCACTATTTGTCTCTTTAGACAATTAGATGATCTCTGACTGATTATTGAGGTTGGCCCCTATATGGGAGTATCGTGGTGGTTTCGAGACCCTCGTGAGAGTTTGTGGGTCGGATCATTCAAAATAAACACAATGAATGGTTCAGGTCCAGTGAGTATGAATGCTGTCGTGTTCTTTTTATATTAAGCTTCATGCGTTCTGGACCAGGAGTTGGAAAGTCTCCAACTCTTTAGCAAGGAGTGAAGGCTGCAGCCTACTTCGGGCTTTCGAAATTGCTACTAGGAGTAACCGTTGGATATACGTATTCGATGGCCTCCCAGGGCGTGAATGACGTTTGCAAATCATTCAAGTGGTTTGACCACCATCTGATTATGACTACCTAGTCGGTGCAGATGTAAATCAAATCACATCATCATCCCCACATGGGGTAAAACTAAACGGCTACCAAACATTTTTTTTTTCACTAAAATAATTGTGACACTAACTTGCGTGGTCAAAGCTCCTGCAAATGATGTTTGTTCAATTGATGAAAGAAAAAATCGGTAATCATTAGTTATTCAAATAGGCCGACAGAAGTGATATAAACAGATGTCTCCAAATCAATTAGAGTTACGTAAGATTTTTTTACGTGACGGGCACTTAAGAAAATGAGGATGTAGCCAACTAAATTTTAATACCCCAGAGCAAGTGGTGTTTAAATTCCCTGCTTAGCACTCTTGTGAAATAAAACATCCAAAAGGTTATTATCTCAAATTAGGTGTCGATTTTACAGCTTTTGTTTTGCACAGTATCGTCAATAGTTCTACACATCTCTATAAAAAAACATCCAATATATAGAGTGAAAGACACTTCACCTTAATTTGGTTATAAGCTGCAACAAAATTGATTGAATAAGAATTATAATTAATCAATCAATAAAGTAAAAAGTCCATAGAATCTAAATAATAATAATTTAAATTGCAGGTGAAATGTTCTTTTATGTTAAATTCTTAAGTCTATACCTAACAGTCATGATTTGAGGCCTTAAAGCTGTTTAAAAATCTCATGTTATTAAGCTTGTCAATGAAAATATTTAATATTAAGGTATAGCCACCTTATAGCCACAGATGCAAAAATATTTTTGATTTTACGTATTCAAAACGCATCGAGCATTATATATTCAGTAGCTTTTTTGCATCCAGTGTTACACAGTGGGGTTTTTAGTTTCTTAACAAAATTTTTGAATCGGATTATGAACACAGATAAAGCGCTTAACAAAAAATTGTATACAAAATATACATTTATGTTAAATTTGTTAGTGGTTTTGTACACAAACAAAACCAAAATAAACATATTTTGAATGGCAAGCAGTGTTGCCAGGTTAAGGGATTTTTTACCAAAGTGAGTTTACCAATTTCTTGATTGTTTACTTTTAATCAAACAAATATCAATCGTTTTTCTATATTTCCTATTTTTTACTCAAAACAATCTGCTCTTCGTGCTAATCACAGTTGTGTCACTGCTTTTGCGGCCACAGCTAAAGAGCTAAGGAATTATTAGCTTTATTCGATCCTTCCAAGGCATTCGACAATGACAACTGCAAGATCCTAATTCATAAATTAAGAAGAATATGAGGTATTTTTGAAAAACATCTTACAAATTGATGCAATCCTATCCCACTTGCAGAGAAGAGTGCGTAAAGGTTAACTCAGTTTAAATTCCTCCCCATTACCAAAGGCCTACTTCTTATTTTTTCTATATACGCGAACGTCTTGCACAGTTAGCTAACGCACTGTCGTATTAGTTATCGACGTGGAATTATAACGATGTACAATATAAGTTAGTAATTTTGATTAGGGCAACATATGACAGCATAACTATCACATATGGTTTTGGCCAATGATAACAAATATGGTATTTTGGGAGAAAATACCCATCATTGTAATTCATACGCCAAAGTTTAAGCACATGTTTTTCAATCGCTATAATAACGTCCAATTTCGTGCTTGAAAAATATATTTTGCGGGGAATTCTAATAACATTTTCTTATTTAAAATAAAAATGGCTGGTGAAAGTTATGGTAGAAGCTGACGGTCAACATGCACCAACCTGATTCAAAAGTGGTGCTCGGTAGAGAAGACAACGAGAGACCTTTATTTTTTGCTTGAAAAATGCATTTCTTATAATAACAAAGTGAGTTGGTACATTACGTGATAAGATTTACATCTGCACCTGGCAGTGAGCCTTAATCAGATGGTGGTCATACCACTGGGATTGAAAACCAACGTCATTCACGCCCTTGGAAGCCGAAGACTAATTCTAGCAACAGGCCTTTCCTAGTTGCAACTTTGGTGATTCCAAAGCAGGGCTGCAAACCACCACTCCTTGCTGAAGGAGCTGGAGACTATCCAACTCCTGTCCAGAACACATGTCTAGCATGCTCACTGGATCTAGGATCATTCCACCAGGTAGGTGTGATTAAAGGTGAAATGATCCTGGCCACCATATAAAACTGACCTGTCTGTTGTGGGGCCGCGAAACCACAACCACCACGATACTCCCGAAGGGCCAACCTCAATAATCAGTCAGAGAAACAGCTAAATGTCTAAAGAGACAAATAGCGGAAACTCTGCGGACTACTGATTCCGGTGGAAATAACGTGGAGTTTCCAGTTGACCCCTGCTGCCTTCAGGGGAATGGGCTCTCTATACAGCCACCGTAAGTTTCTACCAACAATCGATAACTTTCAACCATTTTCTTTAAATGAAAGGTTACTAGACTATCCCGCAAAACATCTTTTTTAGGCACAAAATTCGACATTATTATAATGACTGATGTTAACCCTCCAAAACACCATATTGACACAAACCCTATTCGACAATCATGCAACATGATGCCAAATCGACATTAACATTCATATTATTGTACTGCTATTTATTATTTTTTAACAGATGGTAGTTATAGTTAATTGACTTTTTTTTTATATAAAAAACAAATAAATTTTATTTTTATTTTCAATATTCCGCCACACTATTGGGTGACAAAGAAGATGAATAAATAAACAAAAAAAAATTATTTATATACTTTTATATTTTATTTTAGTTTAAAATATAAGAAAAATAAAGCAATAAACAATAAAAGAAAAACTATGAAAAATTGTAGTCACAACAGTTGTTGATATATTTTATGTTTTCCTTAAAAAGCGGAAACCACACGCTGTCAATACAAATTGGTAACTTTTTTAAACATATAGATTTTTTTTAAATATTTTTAACTCTTACGGACTCTTGTTATTTTTGAATTAAGAGTATTTTAGCCAGAGAGCATTATAAATATTATTAAGAGTATGTTTGAATTTAAACCATCATTTTTTAGCGTACAAAATTCTATATGCAATTAATTAAAATGAAGATATTTTATACTTACCAGTTACTTGCCATATTGTTGACGATAACGTTGATGATAATGATGACGATAATGACAGCAAACAAAATATTGACAGCGATAAATTTGTAGACTGTGGCATTTTGTTTATTTAATTGCGTTGATTAAGGCCAGTAAATAAAAGGAGAGAGTATATTTTTACCTTTTTAATGAGTATAAAAGTCTTCTTACATGACACAAACAGTGGTTGGTTAAAAGAGAAATAATTTAAAAAGAAATCTTTTTTAAACAGCATTCGAATATATAAATAATGGAATGCACTAAACATGAAAAATTATGGAAAAATAAAAATAATTTTCATCACTCATAAAAGAAATAATGAATATCTTTCTTCTTTCTTTATGCTTTTTCTTTTTGTTTTCTGTATGTTGTTACAAACACTTTCACTGGTTATTTCATTTCGGTTTTTTTTTTTTTTTTGCCTTAAAGATAAAAAATATATATTTTGTGAACTAATATTGCTGAGGTAGTTAATATAATCAAATTTACGAACTTGTATTCCAGTTGCAAAGCTAACTCACTTAAATTATTAAAACAACAGTATTTCAAGGAACTACGTTCCAAAAGAGTGGCAACATTTTAAATATCCTGCCTAAAAAATTGAATTAATTTTATTTTTGATGTGAATGAAAAGTTTTTGTAAATTTTATAAGGCCAAAAAGAAAATATAGATTTTTAAATGTAAAGAGTTTTATTTTTGTGGTAAAACAAAAACTAAACATTGTTTACCTCAATAAAGATAAAAAAGTTAACAAAAAACAGTTTGTTATAAAGCAATAGAATTACAATAATTAATAATTATTTATACGTGAATTTTCCAAAACAAATTTAAAAAAAAAATTAAGGCCAACTGCTCAATTAAAATCAATTTGTCAAATAGTTAATCAAATAGTCCAAGTGTGTTAACCCATATTTTATTCATTAACCTAGAAGTCAGCTATAGCTTTAAGCAAGAAATAAAAGGTGGCAGCGCCAAAGAAATAAATAATATGTAGAACAATTTTAAATTTTTGCTTAAAAGACGTGTTCTTTTGACGACTTCAGTTCTATTAATACCAATTTAAGTTAGAAATATGAAGATTAGCAGTAGAGGGTAACATGACGCACGTCGTTTTCAACTTTTTTCCACAAAATTTTAAAGCACATTTTGTAAAAAAAGCTTTGGTTATCTCATGAATGCAGCCCCGAATTTTCTGTTTCAGAGAGTCAGTTGTTTGTGGTTAATTCAGATAAACCCGATCTTTCAAATGTTCCTAAATAAAATAATCCAGCGGCCTTAAAACACACGAACGAGACGGTCGAATGACATCGCCAAAGCATGATGTGGCATGATCAGTGTCTTGAGATGTTGTGGCAACCTTGTAGTGTACATATATATAGTTTTCTAATGTAGAGAAAAAAAGCATCAACACTTCCGTGAAATAGTGTTCATTTTTATAATTAAATAAGTTATAAAACCAATAAGTAATGGTGTACCTTCATTAAATTGCAGAGTATTACACATGATATAATGTGACCGTGAAATTTCTTATGCCTTACGGTCACAAAAAATTAGTCATTATAGTTTGGTGCCACACAGAATTTACGATGACGGCGTTTTCTGACACATTTTCACAAAAAAAAAATACGTGCCGATAATGCCGCCTGACCAGAAACTTTACTTACGATGTACTGGTTTCTCGATAGCTGTTTGTAAATTTTGTGAGCCCCATATGCGACAATACTGTTTGTTTACAGTCACCGCCTAATTGAAAATGGGCCACATCACTAAAGGTGATATTATTGAAAAATGCGTTATTTTCGTTCAGTATTTCAGACAGCCATTTGATAAACATTCAACCTGCAGATTGTTATGCAAAAGGAATTGATGTTACAGGCTCATTCCTAACACTTTACTGTACAGCGAGTATATTTTTATCACTACAACTACTATGAGCGTATTATTTTGGTCAATTGTCAGCAACACAGCGGTCGCAGAAGGAGCCTGATTATGTGGAAAAGTTGCTTATCAGTTCCACGCTTGAAATTTATCAACTTTTTACTAAATAAATGTCAAAGGATGACAGGTCAGTTCTGGATATTTAAACATTTGACAGACAATTTACTTCTTAACCTCAATTTTATCCATCCATTTATTAATGCAGCTAGACGAAAAACCCATAAACTGTAATACACAACAAAATTTCGTAAAAGTTCAATAGAAAAATTGTCTGAAATTTAAAGATTTTCAAAAAAATATTTTTAAAAACTAAAATGTCTTCACAAACATAAACAAGTTTTTGACACTCTTTGGCGCAAACATGAATAACGAAAAAATAATCAGCTGCCATAGCGATGCCACCTGAATAAATTCACTTTGACTGGCAAATTGTTTTTTAATAGTTAACGTTTGTTATAATTAAGTAACGCCGTTTTGAGGTCCTTCTCGTACATTTAATTAGGCTCTTAATCAATATAATTAAAGTTTTTTTTTTAGAATATTTAAAAACAACTCCAATTATGCGGTAATAAATCGTTTAAGATAATTAAAAATATTTCAAACGTCACAACAAATCTTCTTTTATCATGATTTAACTAACGTCTTTATTGTTACAACTTTAAATATCTACTGTCTTTAGAAAATCTATACAAATTACATGAATGCGATTTGAACATAAAATATACACTATCGCAATTACTCAAAATGCTTTAAATGTTATTGTTTGTGGTGCTCTTTTTCTTGTTGTTGTTAAGAGAAAAGAAATAATAAAACTATGGCTTTATTATTTCACCGTAAATAAATACTGTATGCGGCGGCGTCATATATTAACTAGAGGGACAGATATCTATCTAAATATCTTGCTTAAAACAAACTTATCAAATGAGTAAATTAGCTTAATATGCTATTGCTGTTATTTCAACTTGTAGCCTTTTTTTGATTAATGATAAACACACACTGGCTTTCACTCATTTATCTTAAGTTTTTGCAAGCATTTCAAATCTTACAACTGAAACCTAAAAGTTTTTAATATTTCGGCCATGATTTTTAACGGCATTTCCTTTATGTCATAAATTTTTAGTTTGACTCTTTATTTACATTTTCTTAAACTTTAAACAAGATACTTTAATATAAGTGACGAAACACTTGGCAAAAGTCATTCATCCATAACTTTTCTCTTGTCTCTTATCTTCCAATCAACGACATTAAATTAAATTAAAGCAACAACAATTCTGCAGACAATTGAAAATAGCAATTGATGTTTGTTCAAATATAAATGTTGACTGGTTTGTTGTCTTGGCATTTATTTGGGAATTCGGCCAAAATGTTTTTTTTTTTGGTTTGTCTAGTTTCAGTTAACTGTTTAAAAAACGTGCTCAAGATTTTAATTTTCCGCCTTTATCTGTAAAACAAAAATAACAACTTTATAAAAAGATTTTTTTTTCTTTATTTTCTTAAACATTAAATAAGTAACAAAAACTAGTCTGTTATAAAAGTAATCAGAGTAATGTCGGGTTTACATTTTTCGCTACATGTTGACAATCCAAACAAAAACAGAAGATGGGCAAATTTGAGGTTAAAAAATAAATTGGGTTAAAACATACACTTTATTTGAAAACTTCAGTTTTATTGATGCCACTATAAAGTAAAAATATGGGAAATATTAATGGAATATACTGTCAGGCAAATGTCCACCTCTAGCTCGTCGGCCCGCCCGCTCTTTTCACAAATTTTGTAAACAGATTTTACAAAAAAGCTTTATTTATCTCGTCAGCGTCAAATTTCAGCTTTCACGTAAATTCGGTCTTTCAAAGGAAGCTTCCAGAAAAATAATTAATTAATTTGTGGACAATTTACATCGCCTAATCGAGAAATATTACGGCAGGGATTTTCTTCGTTCAATAACTGAACTGAGTGGCTTCTTTCATCATGGCTGTATGGCCTCTAGTTAACATGGTTTGGTAGCGTAGAAAAATTTATCTTGACATAATTTCCTTATTTATTTTCGAAAAAAATACCACACAGCACACTTTCTTTATATGCAATGGTTTTTCAAGGACTGTTTGTGAGCCCTATATACAAGAATTTCATTTGTTTACATAGTCTACGCGATTGTAAATAAGTCTCATCAAGTTGTTTTCGTTGAGTTTTTCAAACAGCCAATTAATAAACGTTTCAGGCAAACAATAAACGGTCGACTTTAATTCTTAAACGATTTGAACTTTATAAGCGTGAGGATTAAGATCTTAACGCAAAATGTTGTGATGCCCAATTGTTGTAAACGTCGACTCGTTGATGTTCCAGGCTTATTCTCACAGATTGCTGTACAGCGGCTTTGTTTGAAACAATACGGCCTCTACAAGCATATTGTTTTGATCAGTTGTCAGCAATAGTACCGTGAGCCTCAAAACTAGCGATAAAACTGCACACACCGGTGTCAGAAGGTTTATGAGGAAAAGTGTTCGAATTTTGCCAGATGATAGAGTGAAATTTTCATCTTTTTTATTGTATTTTTACAATTAAAATTTTTTACTTAAGAGTGCAACTTGGCATGATTAAAATTTCGAAGGATGATAGCTCAGTTCTTGACATTTAATTATTAGACAGACAGTTCACTTCCTAACCTAAAAATAGCCCATTCATTAAAACAACACTGAAATTTTAATTCTTACATTGTGTAAATTTTACATAAAGCATGGTTGGATTGTGATTTTCATTTTAGAAATATTGAAAGAAGAAAAGTCTGGCAAATCTTAAATTTAAAAAAATTTACTTAGCACTTTATTTTTAAGTGCTGTTTTATAGTTAAAAATTCGGAAACATTAATTTAGCCTCACATACTGTTTTTACTTTCCTCTATACCTAACACAGAATTAGGGTTCGGATAACGATATCCTTGTTCAACTTTGAAGACATCTGCGCCAACTCATCTACCGCGGCTACTAAGCAATTGTTTTCTTTTATCTTACAGACTTTTCGGGAGACTTGAGTTATTATTTAAGCAACTTATTCATATCGGCTTCTAACAGACAATTATTTTTACTTCTACTCAAGTCGTTATTTGGGATTTGAGCTCATTACTCGTATGCTTAACAAACATACAGATGCCCCTATCAGCATTACAGCTCAACATTTTAGCAACTTTATTATGCTCTGATTACTATATAAACGAACATCAACATTATCTTTTTATTGTACTGATTATTGTATACAAGTGGCCCATCCTGTGTCCAAACGTTTTCTTTAATAAATCAAATGTGGCACGAGGTGTATGATATACTACACGATCTTGGTAAAACCACAGCACCTGCAATTGTTTAATTGATGAACGAAAAGGTTATAGTCGTCACCAGTATCGTTCGGACCAGTATCGTTTCTAAAGAATTACGGACCAACGATTCCACCAGCCGATAAATCCCACCAAACATTCAGTTTTTGCCTCAACATACACTTAAAGATTAAAACCACTCCAAATTCCACAATTTTGTTGAATTTGCACAAACTGAACCTAAATCACTGACTAAATTACTGCCAGTTAAAAAGTGTTGCCAACTTTAAGTTATATATCTCTTTAAAAAATACCCGATATAAGGATCGTACGAGAAATTAGTTACTTAATGAATAGAAACTAGGTAATGATTTTTCGAATAATTTTGGTTTGACCTTGATCACTTTTTTCTAATTTTCAACATTCTAGTCAGTAAGCGAAATAAAATGTGTATATCGAAAAATAAATCCATCAAAAACCATGTAACAATTTGATACAGATTTGAGGATGGAGCTGGCTATTGGTCTATATTTATCTAAAACAGGATTGGTCAGATAATGATATTTGCTTCATCTGAATGATATTGATGTGAACTAAAGCTTATTTATTTATTTTAGGCCTACTTGACCTAAATGAACAGTCTAATTTTACATAAGTTTCATAATTTTAGTTGTCTCAATGCAAAAACTTTAAACAACTCATTCACAACAACTATGTCTTGCTTTTAATACAGTTTTAAATTTACGGTAATTTGCTAATTTGTTTACAGTTAGTTGTGCTAAATAAAACTAAAAAGATTTTTTATGTAAAATTTTATTTTTCACTTCTTAACATCTAATTATATGATTTCAATCGATTAAGCAATATCCGAATTAAAAGTCATCACGTTGGCATACCAACTATAAACACTATTTCTAATCACTGTCACTATTTAAACACGCAACATCTTTTAATTTTTTTGCATGTTAAATAATTAATTAACTCAGCACTCAGCACTCAAATAAAATAACAAATTTCACATAATAAAATATTAAAAAAAATCTTGAACAAATTATTGTCGGAATTTGTGCAACATTTTCATATAGATATTTAATTTAAAAGTAAACCAGTGTTTATATTTTTAATTTTCTTTACTACAAAAATAACATAAAAAAACGTATGTATGTCTAATTTTTCATGTTATTATATATTTTATATTTTATTTAATCAGTGTTCCCTTATTCTTGCCAAAGGCTTTTAAAAGTCTTTTCTCAACTGCAACAAAAAGTTCAGCAAACTATAGAAAAATATGTAACAACATGAGTGATAGTTACACATGTTCGAACATAATTAGACACGCAACCGTCCTATAAAATATCACATACTTATAACGGTTCATTTCATGATAACAATTGATTTTATTATGCATTCTTCTTCCAGTGCATAGAAGAAATTAATTTATGAAGACAATAATAAATGATTAAATAAGAAAATTTTGAACACGTGTGTATGTTCGTGTGAATGTGTGTGTATGTCATAATAACAAATGCAATAATGGCAACAAACTAACTTTGTAACAAATTAAATTTTATGATAGAGGTAGAAAAAAAATCTGTTAATTAGGCATACACACAAACACACACTTGCATGCTTTATTAATAATAAAGGGTGTTTTTTATAGAGATATAAAACTCTTCTTTTTAATTTTATTTGGTTGTATACTTATAGTAATTTATTGTTATGTTATGTTATGGATTAGTATCGTATTCTAAGACAAATATTCAAGGCTGTATTTGGTGTATAATGAGTTTTCATAAACATAAAAATGCTTGGATACATTTAACACAATCAATCGTTCGAAAAATATGCAGAAATAAAAAACTTATCGTCTAACATTCCATGACATAACTTTTTTTATTACCACTTAGTATAGTTCTTGCTTGAAAAGACGAATTTTTTTCATATGGGCAATCTGCATGGCACTAGAAATTATGAGAAACGCTGTGTGCAATATTTTTTTAACAGAGTCATATATTTCAATTCAACCTAGCATTAAAAGCGTGCCATATTTCCCCCTTTCCCCCCTTTTATATACATACTGTTACAAAGATGCTTAGTTTAAGCTATAAAAAGATAATTATTACTACAAAAAGTGAAATGAAATGGCCTATTGTATCTATTTACAAATTAAGAAGTTTCTAAGAAATATTATGAGCACCAAACAACAAAAACATGCTACATTTAAATTCCATGAACTAATATTAACAATCAGAAAAAAAAAACAGAAAAAGGGTATACAATCAATAATGTTGGTTAAGGCACCTGTAGCAAATTCAATAAATTAAATTTTTCAAGTAAATTCTAGAAAAACAGTATACAAAGACACCCTCTTTTGTGATAAAAAGCAGTCTAATTGTAAACGTAATAAAGTGAAGACGCAAAAGTTGAAATAGCAGCTAATATACACCGGACTCCATTAGCTGCTGAATAATTAAAATCAATTTAAACTGATAATAAAATGTTTAAAAGAAGAGCCAAGAAAACAAAACATGGTGAGGTCGACATAATCCAAAAGCAACACATTATGGTTCAGGCGAACCATGCTGCAGCTTTTGTAAAATCTAGAGTATAGACCGAACGCTGCTATATTCTATATTATTGAACCCTAGCTGATACACCGGACTCCATTAGCTGCTGAATAATTAAAATCAATTTAAACTGATAATAAAATGTTTAAAAAAAGAGCCATGAAAACAAAACATGGTGTGGTCGACATAATCCAAAAGCAACACATTATGATTCAAACCAATCATGTTGCAGCTTTTGTAAAATCTAGAGTACAGACCGAACGCTGCTATATTCCATATTATTGAACCCTAGCTGATACACCGAACTCCATTAGCTGCTGAATAATTAAAATTAATTTAAACTGATAATAAAATGTTTAAGAAAGAGCCAAGAAAACAAAACATGGTGAGGTCGACATAATCCAAAAACAACACATTATGATTCAAACCAATCATGTTGCAGTTTTTGTACAAAATAGCTTTTGTACGAAAAATATACTGTTTAAAATAACTATATTTTGTTCACTGTAGGTACATATTGTTACAGAGAACATAATATGATTATTGTCACATCACCATTACGATATACTTAGCTCAATGTGTACTAAAAACTACGGCAACCATATTCATATTGTAAAAATAAAAAGCATACTTTTATAATTTTATGTTTTTTCAATAGTGAGGAAGCATACAAAAAGCAACATAAAACTGAACATTTTTATTTAGTCTTTTTTTTTTATTTCTTATAAAAAATTATGTAACCTAAATATACATAAAATTGTTTTCATTAAAACTTTATTCGTATGTGTGCAAGCTTATTATTTTTTGTTTTTTTTTTTTTTTATTTACAATTTCTAAGCAAATTTTTATTAAACACAAAATCGTGGAAGTATAAAAACTATGAAACTTCCTTAATTTAGATTGTGCTACTTTTGTTTATTTTTTTGATTTTGTATTCGACTTGCAGTCGTTCAACAAAAACAAAATATTGCCCCAAAATGAAGCAAACGTAGTCAAGCGTATTGAAATCTAAAATACCAAGAGCAAAATTATAAACACTTGAGTAATTTTTAATAGGAATTAATTAATTACATTTTGTGTCTACAGCCAATAGCACCATTTTAAACGTAAGCATGTATGTATGTGTGTATTGTGCATATATGTGTGTATTTTGTAAAAAGAGACAACATTGAATTCTTTTGTTTTATACACTATTATTTCATGACATTTAAAATTGCAACAGTCCAAAAATCAAATTGAATAAATTTTAAAAATAATGAAAAAAAATCATAAATTCGTTTAAGGCTTTTTTAAGAAAAGAAAACCAAAAATAAACCAAATAAAATGAAAGCAACGTAAACAACAAAACAAATTTTGAACGTGATTTCCCCGCAGTAGTGTTGCCAATGGTTTTGTTCGCCGTTGTTGTAGTTGTTATTATGTGCCAAGCATTAATAATTGATCACGTTTGTTTCTTAAGTCTTTTGTTGTTATAAATATTAAATTTTTTTTTTTTATTTTTTGCTCTATTTTATTTTATTCGATTTTGTTTATCTTTTATAAAAAATATTGCTTTTTAGCTTGCAAACATTTTTAAAAACCTTTAATGTTGGTATAAATTAATTTAAAAAATTTAATATATATTTTTAAATAAATTTAAACAAATATAAAAAAATTTAAAAATAATTTTTAAAAAATTATATAAATAATATATTTAGTGTATGTCATTTATATTATTTTTTCAGAATTTTAGCTTTTACCACTATTCTAAATAATGTTTAACGAATCAATGAAAATCTGCTGTTTTTACCCTTTTTAGTCATCAGCATTTATGTTTGGTATGAATTTTATACTGAACTAGCAAAAAATTTTTTGAAGTATAATTTAATGTTAATGTGTTTAAAGTTGTGTTATACGGCGTTAAAAGCATTGTCTTCAAATTATATTTTTAAAGACCTTTTTTTGATTTAAACTTAAACAACAAGAAAAGGCCAAGTTAAGCTAAAAAAATTCATACTCGTATATATATTTATATAAAGTGAAATAAATTTCACTTTAAATAATCAAGACCTACAAAATTACTTTAGGTAATTTTAAAGTAAAAGTATTTTTTATTTAGTTTTGTGTAGGTCAATTTAGAAAAATGGAGCAAAAAAACATTTTTTTTTTGTTTTCTATCTTTTAAAATAACTACTTGAAAATAAAGTACAAAGCGAAACAAAAGTTAACTAGCAAAACAAAAATAGGTAGTTCTATTAAGAGGTGTTATTTTTATAAAAATAATTTTTTTTTATTTATTTTACAAATTTTTTCATTTCCTGTTGCTGAAGGTGATGAAATATTGCAAATAAATATAAAATTTATAAGAACTTCTACATGGGGTATTTTTTATTAAGGTATAGAGCATCGAAATAAAATATTTTCAATTAACATAAAATGTATATTATTCGAAAAATGTTTTAGCATATTAACTAAAAAATGAGTTAGAGCATATGATCAACATGGTTGGCTCAGATTTAGTATAATCTGAGGGTTTAATTTTCGATGACTTTTTCCACTATTTATAGTCGTATATTGGCAATAATGCGACGAATGTTGTTCCCCAAGTCGTCAATCGTTTTGGTCTTATTGACATAGACTAGCGACTTCACATATCTCCACAGAAAATAGTCTAGCGGTATCAAATCGCAAATCGCAATTCATAAGTCGAAAAAGTGAAACAATGCGGTTACCAAAGATTTTCTTCAAAATCATAAGAAGGTCAATTAATTGCAGCATGAGCTGTATGACATGTTGTGCCGTCTTATTAAAACTGCAGCTCCTGCACTTCATGGTTGCTGAACTGATGAACGAAAAAACTATTAACTGTAACGTTCTGATCACAATTCTTTTTTAAGAAGAAAAGCCTATAAACCACACCAAACAATTAGTGTTTCTAGATGTAATTGTCTCTCAACATACACTGGAACACACACAATATGGCATTTTTTTATCAGCACATCCATTCAAACAGAAGTATGCTCTATTGCTAAACAACATTGGCTTATGAAATCAAGATCGAGTATTTGGAACAGAACCATGATATTTAAAAAAAATTTTCGCAATTTGGAAGCGTCTATTCATGTTGAACTGCGAAACCAACTAAACATAAACCACTTCATAGCTGATAAAAAGTGTTGCCAACTCAAAATTCTATACTTCTATAAAAAACATCCTTCACAAAAAACTATAAAATATAATATTTTTAAGAAGTAAATTAATTTTAAAATGCATTTATTTAAAGAGAAAAAAATAACAGTCATTTTCAAAATATCTTTTCAGAATCTTAACCCACATAATTAATATTATAACATTTCAGTTTATTGAGTTCTTTTCTTACAACAAATTTACACACAACTATTTGAGTTTTAATTCTAATACACGATGTATTCAAACGATTCACGTTTAAAGACAAAAAATACACAATGACAACTTTACAACTTTAATGAATGTATCAAATGTTGTGTCTTCACTTGATCACGTTCACCATTAGACTGCTTAACATAGAAACGAGGCAGTCTTCATATATTTGTTTGTGTGTCTTTTATTTCTGATTTATAATCTTATTTTGTTATATTTAAATGAAGCATGTTGCTTTTGTTCATAAAATTTCTTAGAAACTGCTTGATTTGTTAACAGACACAATAGGTCATTTCACTTTACTTCTTTTTGGTGATAATTATCTTTTCAAATTTAAACATCTTCATATATTTAAATGAACTATGTTGCTTTTGTTTTGTGTTCATAAAACTTTTTAGAAACTGCTTGATTTGTTAACAGACACAATAGATCATTTCACTTTACTTTTTTTTTGTGATAATTATCTTTTCAAATTTAAATATCTAAACATATGAACTTGCAAATTTAGTTTGAAAGTCTCGAAAACGTCGAAAATTTTAATTTTTCTTAAAAGATTAAAAAGCTGAGGAGACACTTCCCTACGCAATTTTACAGGCATAATCGGCCCTATTCTCATCAGCATTATCGTTTTAGGGATCGTTTCAATATCGTTGTTGTTTTTTTCGTCCTTTGACATTTTAGTATGCTTGAAATACATTGTAACAAAGATGGCTGCCCTTTACAATATTTGACGTTATTATTTTGTCTCAGAAAAAAAATCCAAAAAGATTGGCGAGCACTGAATTTTATTTTTCCAATTCAATTTGTAATAATTGGATAAGATTTGAAATGTCGGAAAATTAAGCAATAGAGCGCAAACGTTTTAATACATTCTAAATGGCTGCATTGCTCTGGTTGCTTCTACATAACCTTATTAATTCCTTTACGTCGGACTTATTTATTTATTTTTAATGGATCCCTTGTAGTTATATCGGCACCCATGTTAATTTTGAAAGTAAACGTCGCTGCTTCTACATTTTTTTTTTTACTTTCAAATAAACTTCCCCGAATCATCCCACTTTTTTCTTGGATTTGTTTGATCTTCAATTGTATTTCATTTGCCCTAGATATCTCCAATGGTAGCAAAGGAATCTGTTTATAAGCTCTTCTTCCAGCTGCTCTGGCTTCTGCCTTTTTGTATACCCTCACCTCGAATTTCAAGTCCTTCCACATCTTTATTTTATATATTTGTTATAAAATTTTTTTAAACCTAAAAAGGTTTTTTCTTTAAACGATCTTTTTTTATTTATCTATAATAAATATGTTTTTTTTTTTCTTTTTAACGATCTTTTTTATATATTTTTTTCTTTTCGATATTTCGCTTTCCTTTGGAAAAAACAAAAAATTATTTTTCAAAAATAAAAATTTTTTCCTGAAGAAGTGAAATATCGAAAAGAAAAAAATATATAAAAAAGATCGTTAAAAAGAAAAAAAAAATATTTATTAAAGATTTTTTTAAACCTTAATTTTGATTCGTGTGTTTACCATCGCCATCCTGAACTAGCGGTCCCAACGTATTTACCTTTTGTTCAATTTCCTTACAAAAATAACCATAATTTGCGAGTTTTATTTCCTTCCGAAACCCTTATTTTTTCTATTTCAGAAACTAATTTTGAAATTCTTTTGCAATTGTTATTTTTGTTTTGACGACAGAAAAATAATATTTGTTTGTCATTACTATTTTCATTTCAAAAGGCAGACTGCTAATGGATTTTTGATAAATATTGATAACGCCAACAGTCATACCAAACTGTGGCTTTTATTTCGTTTTCAAGCGACGACACCAAATGGAATATTTTTTAATGTTCTTCAAACCTTTTTTTTCAATGTCATACAATTTTCAGTATAATATTAAAACTTAATTTGATATCAGTTTCAAATTTATTTAATTTTATTAAAAAAAAATATTGCATATCCAACGTACCTAATCGTTGTGATCAAAGCAAAAAGTTTATTACTTTGTAGCAAATGGTGGACAAAGATACTTTTTTGACATAAAAAACACCACTTGTATTCATTAACAGATGCAAGCTAAAACTTTTAAAAAGTTCAACATAAACTTATTTGCCTTGAATTTATTAAATCAATTAAAATGATCTTGGAATTTTTCTTCACTTTCGTTGTTTAACTTTACTGGTGTGGTAAGACGTTCATTAAAAATCTGGAGAGCCAATCATAGTTACCAGATAAATTGCAAATAAAATCATTATATTTAAAATAAAATAATACTATTATTTATTATTTTCAGTTTTATTCGACCTTTTTTATTTTTATTAAATATATATTAATCTTTTAAATGGTCTCTTTTTAAATTAAATTTTAACCATTTATTTTTTCGATATTTCGCTTTTATATAAAAAATAATTTCCTAAGGAAGCTTTCCACAGAAAAGCGAGATATTGGAAAAATAAATCGTTAAAATTTAATTTAAAAAGAGACCATTTAAAAGATTAATACATATTTAATACTATTATTTATTATTATTTTTGCTTTTATTATTTATTATGTTTTTGTAGTGCTACGATGTCTTTTTGGATTACTCTGTCTTCAATATATTTTATATCAGCTAAACTTTCGTAAAGCTTTTTTGTATATTCCCCTTTGAACAAAGGCTTTTAGTATTTTAGTATTAATAAACCTAGGCCGAATAAATATTTTCATAATTATTAAGTTTAGTTTTTGAAGTTTGAATAAATCAGGTTTTCAAGTGAAAAAACTAACATCGTCTCCTCGATGTTGGCTTTTAATTACCTTGCAGAGTTCACTAAAACTTTGTGTTCATAAGATCAGTATATATACAGTAAAATACTACTAACCATACATGTTAAATAATGATTAGATAATGCTAATGATTACTAATTAACCTTCTTTTATAAAATACTCTAATTCATTAAACATTTAGTTCAACTAATTCCCATTAGATAATTGAAATTTTTATTCCAGTGGTAAAACTAATTGCAATTAGTTGACATTACCAAAAAAAAAAAATTGGTTTACCTTTACAATTAGAAATCTAATTGAATTCTGCTAATGCAATTAGATGTTGAATTAGCATGAATTAGAATCAATTATTTTGATATTAAAAAAAAAATAAAACTAAAATATTCATAATATGAATTTCACACATATATGTATTACTTATGACATAATATGTACTACATATATATTACATATATTTAAAGTACGTACTAAATGTTTAATAACTACAATGACCGGGTATATTCGCTTTCAGCAATACGAGTTTTTCAAAAGAAAATTCCGTCAAGCGACCTCGCCTTGAACTATTAATAATGCCCGCAAAGGAAAATAGTCGCTCCACAGGGCCTAAAGACGTAAGCGGTGTGTTGCAAAACAGTGCTATTTCCTTTAATGTAGGATATTTGGACCATATATTAGAAGTTTTATCAGCATCATTCAAATATTGATGCACCATATTCGAAAAAAAAGGAAGGCTTTCAGCCTCCTTTGTCAATTTTGACTATGAAGCAGTATTTTCTTCTGCAAAAATGTAATGTGATTTACTAAAATTAACATATATGTATATGTGTCACTTATACAGAACTTACCACCATCACTGGAATCATAAAAGGTCGATTCAGTATACGAACCCTCCCATTTATGAGTTTCCTTTGTTGCAGAAAGGTTCTGCTTTATCGCGTAATCAGTGATGACACGAATAAGCCTTTCCGCTATTCGCGTATATGTAAATTGTAGATGTTTTTGTAACATTTTCAGCCAGCTCAACTTTACGTTTGGAATCAGTGCAGCTGCAGCTAGCGCCAGATCTGCCTCCTCATTTAATTCAAAGAAAGCTCGGAATCGCTTTCTTAATTGGTTTTCCAGCTCTAATGCTGGATTTTTATAAATTTATTGCTCAGAGTGATAATTGCAGGCAAAAGGCAACCATATCCAACACTCTGTTCGTCTTGCATAAAGTCCAGACTCTGAGCAATAGGCGCCACAATCAGCTTGTATGTATCCAAATATATAGTTCACAGGATGTAAAACGCGGCGGGCTCAATTTATCGCACAACTCATCCAGTTTCGGTTTGTGTTGGAGAAGTCGAACAACGTCATCGTATAGCGAATTCCACCTCGTCACAACCGGCACAACAAGGCATCCACCTAAAGTTTCCTGTATCACTTCCGAACTTTTTGGAAATTTGCATTTTTTCCACAAATTTGAACACCTAAATAAATTGTGTTCTAGTATAAAATATATTAACTAAAACATTTCTTACCATATTGTGCCGGTGGAATAGGGATTAATCAAAATAATTGATTCTAATTCGAGCTAATTCCATATTTAACTGCATTAATAGAATTCAATTAGATTTCTAATTTTAAAGGTGATCCAATTTTTTATTGCTAATGGCAACTAATTGCAATTAGTTTTACCATTGGAATTAAAATTTCAATTATCTAATGGGAATTACTTGAACTAATTCTAATTATTTGATGAATTAGAGAATATAAACCAATTGCATCAATTGCTAATTCTAATTGAAATTTAACATGTATGCTACCAACGTACAATAAAAAATAACGCTACGATATCACAGTGTTTCTGCTCAACAGTTTGCAATTGTTGTGTTTGTTTTTTTTTTGCTTTCATCTACACAAACGATAAAGTAAATTCAGAATTTGCGTTCTTTAAAATCTTCTTTTGCTTTAAACTTTTCGTTTCATTCATCAGAAATTTTTTGCTTTTTTTTAAAAAAGTTTTCACAATTCACTATTTCTTTTCTTCTGCCGAATATTTATCTTTTTAAATCAAAAACAAATTTTCCGAAAACCATATTTTTAAAGAACATTTCTTTAATCGTAGAATAATTAAATGACTTTAAAAAAATAACTTCTAGATGACATTGACATCAATTTACAGATGTTATGTTTGTTTTTAATTTTTTAAAATTTTTTTTTTAATTTTTTCTAGAATATAATAGCATTTAAACAAACATATTTCAATGCCAAATCAGTAAAAGCAAACACAAAGTGTTAATCACGAAGTTAAAATGGGCATTAAATTTAAACTAATAAATACTTTTTACACTGGACTTGGAACCAAACACTTGCACTGATACAATTGAAGTATTTGCATTTTCAAATTATGTATTTAAAAGCATTTAAAAAAAATATCAATATTATCATAGTATCTGTTGTCTTAGCATAATATTAAATTTTTCTTTTCTTAAAAAAGAAATTTTTTAAATGGTAAAAGTAAGTAGTTGGCGAGTATGTAAATTGTCTTTTTCTAACATTTACCAAATGACTATATGAATGTAAACATAACTTTCTCATTTAAGATGCAAGAAAAGTGAATGGAACTTAAGAAATCTACTCTCTGAGATAAATTAATAAATAAATAAATAAATCTGTTTATACATCAATAGCCAACACATTAACATACTTGACTAATAGAGCTTTTAACATAAAAATAAATAAATCTTGTTAAAATCGAAGAGATAAAGAGGCAGACAGACAGACAGAGAGTTAGGCTGGCTAAGCAAAATAACCGGTTATGGTTTATGTAAAGACGTTGTAATGAAAACTACACAACAGTTAAACGTTTAGCCTACACCTTCGGCCATTGTGTCAGTGATAATAGATATTATGTAACGCAGCTGACATTTTTCACTTTTAAAACGTATGCTACTTTGCAAGAAATAACACTTTCAAGTAAAAGAAAAAAAGTGATTTTTTTGTTCAAATCTTATTATTTATTATACTTCCGTAAATGTAAACATACAGCATCTTATAACAAAATGTGTTAGTATTAATAAATATTTATAGAAATTGTACAAATAAAAGTATGTAAAATATTTTAATTAATGTTTATTTTCCAGCTATTCGAACTTACACCCAACTAAAGTAATAACAAAATTTCATTTTAATTTTAAAAATAATAAAAACAATTTCCTAATAAATATTTTGTGAGAATATCATGAAATATTTATTTAAAGGAATCAAGCACGCAATAAAATTGCTTATCGGGCATGTTCTTAAAAACGCAAAACGCTTAAAATTGGCGTTTTCGTTTTAAAAACGCCGAATTGGTGTTCTGAAAAACGCTAAACGCTTAATATTTGCGATTTCAACTCGCAAGCATTTACTGAAGTGAACTGATTAAGTTTGCAAAACATTCAAGACAAAATAAAATGGTTCACAATTAAATTTTAATATTTTTTCTTTTTATTTCAACAAAAATTTAAAACAATCTTACACTATTTAAATTAAAAATACCAATTTTAAAATTGCTCCTTTTTTTGTTAAGCTCCTGTGTCAATTGTTTACTTTAAAATGGCGATTTGATCAAACAGCCGATCAAAAGATCAAAAAGAAAAAGAAAAACAAATTGCGAGCAAAACGTACGATTTACAGAACATCTAAAATTGAAATTGGCGTTTTTAAGTCGCCTGGAGATTTGAAAATCTTGCGATTGTGAGAACATGCCCGTATAAAAAACAATTTCCTTAAAGTTGAATTTTATAAAAAGTAAAGCAGAGAAATTTCTGCATGCGCTCGATCACTATTCAAAAAGTTCAGTGCAATGAAGAAATATTTTCATTGCATTCGTTTCGATGAGCAGTCAGTTATGAAATGCTAAAGAAAAATGAAGCTCAAGACACATGCTTCAATAAACGAAGTTTCGATTCTGTAAAAAAAATCAGTGGGCAGGCTGGAGAAAAACGTTTCGGCTGTGAATTTTTGTGGACCAGAATCTAAAGCAGTACTTGTAAATATTATTATGCGAGCAGAGCTCTTACCATTGGTGCATTGCTAAAATCTAAAGATATGAAAACAATGTTCTAATGAAGCTTATAGGGTATCTCGACACAATTAGAAAAATACTTAAATAGAATCAAGTTCCCAGGTCATGGTAACTTTAAAAATCAATTGGAAAACATTGCCTGAAACAGGCAGAGACAGTAGACAACATTGTGTGGGAATAGTAAGCTGTTAAGAATTAGACTTAAGATGGCAGGCAGACATATATTAAAATTGGATGATAAGAGGGTGAAAACGTCACTTTAGTTGTATTAATAATTACCCCGCGCTCTAGAGTAGGCATAGTTGGGAACTTCACTTCCAGCTGGGGCCAATCTGTAAGGGAGATTTCTCGGTTAGAGCAATTATAATTGGGGAAGTTGGAATAATATTTGTGATTAATTTCTTTTCTTTGTTGTGGAATATGTGGAAACCTTAATTCTCACCTTTTTCCTCAATGATTTTAAATAAATGACCAGCAGGCTTAGATATAAATTTTTTTTTTTTTTCGGTTGATCAATGGATTTATAATTCAATTGGGTAAGTATGCGTTTACATTTAATATTCCTTTACGTAAAGTGTTCAGGTTGATTTAAAAGTTTTAAGGTAAGTAATTCAGGTAAGTTATTTTAAGCGTTTAATTTAGGTTAATTTTTTGTAAGTAATTTTTTTTTTTTTTGGTAAATTTAAGTTACGTATGTTTCTTATTCTTTAAACCACGTTACTCTAAAAGATTCGGCAACCAATTGAATAAAAAATGGAAACTTATTCTGCCATTTTTCTTTTTTACGGAATAAATTTCCCTTTTCTTTTTCTTGCCAGTACTAAATTTTGGTGCTGCCAGATGGTATAAATGTGTGTCCAAAGCTCGTTTGGACAGAGGGTCTAAAGCCTAGAAAAAATGTTCAGATTTTCGAGAGCAGCTGTGATAAGAAAGAAGATTGGCAGTCATTAGCTTATAATTTGAGGTCGCGGTATTTGGTAGTCGAGGTTGCTAACAGTATAATAAGTGCAGGGATTCGAAAAAATTTAACAAAAAATTAAAAGTGTTAAAATAAAATGAATCGACTGACAGGAGAGACTTAAGTCCAAGTCAATTGTTTTTACAATTTAAAACGCCTAGGGTAGAATTATTTGAAAAAAAAAAAACTATTTGTAGTTCTGCAGTGTAGATTTGAATATTTGAGGGGTCAACTCTAAAAGAGCAAAACACCAAAGTGAACGACCAAGGAGTGCTCAAGCAGCAATATAATCGTTTCATATGATGTATGTTATTCAGATTAACATCACCCAAATTAAATAGTCACTACTACTTGTCTAACCTCTTTTACGAAGAGCTCTAAGCCACTTTTAATCTTGTCAAGCTTAACAAGCTAGCGCCTCAAAGCCGACTTTTTACTAGAACAGATCAAGGCATTTCTAATTAATCGTTCAAATGTTAAAAACATTTAATCATATTTTAGTTAAATATAAAAATGAATAAAAGAATTTTACAAAAATTATTAAATTTCCTGCCCGTCTATACCTTTCTCTCTTAAAAAATCGTTGTGAAAATTGTTTTAAACAAAACAGGATACAGGCACTGGTCATCGATTAAACATGCACCAGAATTTATAAAAAAAATTATGTGCTGTCTGGTGATATTCTACGATAATTTCTGATCTTATTCAACTGAGCTAAAATGCGAGTCGATGATATGGCATATTATAGCCTTAAAACTATACTGCTCGCAAGCAATGTTGTATCCAATAAATATTTTTATGGTCCACGATTCAGCAATTAATAAAAATATCTATAGTTTGTAACGACACGTTTACGCTGGTTGCTGGGATAGCGACAGCGGAGGCCAGGGTCGTTGCAAATTTTAATTGTTTATTACCGTAGAAGGAATGACACTCAAGGTTTTATAAACTTTATAATTCTTATCTCCATGTTTATTTATTAGCTAATTTTACAAGGTGGCTGGTTGATAGTGGACGGTCGGGAATCGTAGCCGAAGAACCAGGAGTCAACTCGCTGAGGCGATGGGCAGCGGTAGTACAGACGGCAGCGGTAAAGACGGCTCCGGCAGTAGTGGCAGAGGCGGCAGCGGTAAGGCGGCGGTACCTGGTAGCGGTACAAGCGGCAGAGGTATAGGCGGCAGTGGTACAGGCGGCAGAGGTAGAGGCGGCAACGGCACTGGCGGCAGGACCTGGTAGTGGTACTAGCGGCAGTGGTACAGAGTGTGATTTGTTTTACATCCGCGCCTGACCATGTAGTCTTAATCAGATGGTGGACAAACCACTATACATAATTTGGAACGTCATGCTCGTCCTAGATAGCCGAAGACATAATTCTAAGCAACAGAACCACCTAGTTGCAACTTTAATGATTTCAGGACAGGTCTGCAAACCATCAAACCTTGCTAAAAAGTTGGAGACTTTCTAACTCCTGTCCAGAACACATGTCAAGCATTCTCACTGGACTGGATCATTCACTTTGCGTGTCATTATCAGTGAGATGATCCTGGCCACCATAATAACCATTATACTGTTATGGGGCCGCAAAACCACAACCACCACTATGCTCCCATATAGGGGCCAACATCAATGATCAGCCAGAGAACTATTATAAGTCTAAAGAGACAAATAATGAACTCTGCGGGTCACTGATCCCCGTGGAAATAAAGTGGAGTTTCCAGTTGTCTCCCTGTCTGACTTCAGGGGACTGGGCTCCCTTTTTCCCCCAGTTGCACAGGTCTAGATAGTAGAGTGTTCTATAAAGACCGATAAATGTGCCCCCGGGGGGGAGCGGCAGTGGTACAAGCGGCATCGGCAGAAGCGGCAACGGCATTGGCGGCAGGACCTGGTAGTGGTGCTGGCGACAGCGGTAAATGCGGCGGCGGTACAGGCGGCAGGACCTGGTAGTGGTGCTGGCGGCAGTGGTACAGGCGGCAGTGGTAGAGGCGGCAGGATCTGGTAGGGGTACTGGCGGTAGTGGTGCAGGCGGCAACGGTAGAGGCGGCAGCGGCACTGGCAGCAGGACCTAGTTTGGTACTGGCGGCAGCGGTACAGGCGGCAGCGGTATAGGCGAGTTCTTGGCCGTGTGGAATGATACTTCGGGAATATTAAACTCCGCAACAGTATCAGTCATACGATCAAGCCAATCCCCAGTAGAAGATAAACTTCCACTACTTGTAGTCGTACTGTCCATAAGAGATTATTGCGGAATATTAAATTCCTCTAACAGATCTCTTACCGGCAGGCGGGCTAGAAATTATTTGGGAATATTAAATTCCTCCAAATGCTTCTTACCTACAGGCAACAGCGGTATCTATAGGCGACAGCGGTAGTGGCAGATGGCTGCGGCACAGATGGCCACGGTGGTAAACTAAGCACTATCTTCGCAGCCGCGATCGCGGGGAGTTCTTGGCCGTGTGGAATGATACTGCGGGAATATTAAACTCCGCAACAGTATCAGTCATACGATCAAGGCCATCCCCAGTAGAAGATAAACTTCCACTACTTGTAGCCGTACTGTCGATAAGAGATAATTGTGGAATATAAAATTCCTCCAACAGATCTCTTACCGGCAGGCGGGCTAGAAATTATTTCGGAATATTAAATTCCTCCAAATTATTCTTACCTACAGGCGATCTACTTGCTATCTGCTGATAAGAAGTTATTGGGAGTATTAAACTCCTCCAAAGGACTTCTTATCTGCAGACGATCTTCTTGCCAATTGCCCTGTTTAATAAAATGTTCCGCCTTATATACCTGTGCGTGGGTACACACATTCATTCACACACACACACACATTATTACCCGTCATATTTGAATGATAACTATCAGCGTTAAGTTTTATTCTGCATAACAGCTGACTGCATTAATGATCCTCTGGTTTCTGACTCACAGGTGGCGCTCTGACGTTCCCGACCATTAATTTAAATCTTATAATGTAATATAGTAATCCTAATATAATATAATTCATAAATCTTAAATTAAAGAATGAATTCAACAATGTGTAATAATACTAATAATAAAAGTAATAATAATATTAATATATTTTAAAATTAAGAAAAGTGTGAACAAAGTGCAGATCTCGTGTAGGTGAAAACGAGGTCCGACTTTCACCGTTACAGTTTAATGTCGCTAGATTTAATTCTTTAATATAGTTTAAACTAAAGTTTTAGGAAAATAACTTCTATCACACGAATGATGGTTGCAATAGTTTTGGTTTATATTTTAGTTTTGTTTATATCAATAAAATTAACATTTCGACAGCAGTTAATTTATTTTTTGAAACACTTAACCCTTTTTAAAAACTCAATTTTCTATATAATCTATATTCAACCCACAAATTAAAAAAGTTATTCAAAATAAACCTCGGCACAAAATGAATAGAAGCAGAGCATACAAACTGCAAACTATATATTACGATGTATTTAGGTCAAAATTTCAGCTTCAACTTTTAAAAACAAAAGAAACAAGACAAGGAGAAGATTCCATGCTTTTTAAATGATACGAGTCAAACTAAAGTATTTTTGAAAGTTCAAACAATTGTTGCTGATAGCAGCATGTAGGAAGTGTATTTGTAGATACGAGATGTAATTTATTTTTTTCAGGCAAAATTGTAGGGCATTGTTTTAAACACAAAACGAACGTGAGAGAGATGTTAAAGAAAAATTATTTTTTCTAAAGTAGTTTTGTTTCAAACGCTGCTTTAAGGTTAAATCAAATGGCAATGTATACAAATAGGGTGATTTTTTTAGCTTTAATATTTTCTAATTTAAAAAGCGAGAAAGATTCCAAAAAATTGTTTCGTAAACATGGGAGGAATGTCTTTAACTTTTTTTAAAAAAAATATTGAAATTTGAAGATTATCAAAGTGTGTTCAAGACTATTATCACTTTAGGAAAACAGTTCAAATATCAGTTCTCAATCTTTTACAGCGACGGTAAGCTGTCTATTTTTCGAAGTTCAGAGTTAAAATACTCCATCCGTATATTAATTACCTTCAAAGAACTATATAAAATATTATTAAAGGCAAAATGATTTTCTCATAGCCTATTTGTATGGCTTTAGTTGTTGATATTTTACCATTTATTAATATTTAGGTAAATTATGATATTTTAGTCATGGCCATTTCTAAATAAATCACCTTCTTTTATTAAAGGCAAACTGATTTTTTTCGTAGTCTCATTGCACGGTTTTAGTTCTTGAACGTGCTACGTTTTAAATGCTTTAAAAGCTTGGAATAAACTTTTTAATTATGGAAACAACCTTTCAAATTGTACACATCTAACCTTAGCTGGTATTAATTTGTTTTTATACAAAATGGCATTTATAGTTTAAGAATTCATACTTTAATGCCTGTGGCAAATCGCATCTCAAAGAAACTTTAAGAAATTACAAATACAAAAATATTCAAGATTTAGTTTACCAGAAAATTATACACAGTCGGCTAAAAAAAAATTTCTAATGTTGAAAGTATTTAAAAAAAATCATTTCCTTGAAAAAATTTTATATTAATTTTTAGCCGTTTTGAATTTAAACCTTTTTGCAAATATAGTTAAAAGAATGAAAAAATTAATAATTGTATAACAAAATTCCTGAAACCAATAAAACTGGCTTAAGTGTTGGCTTAAAAAAAAACAAAAGACTTAAGACCGAAATTTCATGCAGAAACTTTATCATTCGTTTCATTCACTCGATTCATTTTTTTTATTTAAATCAAAAAATATTTTCAAGTGCAAATAAACTAATAACTTTAAAACTTAACCCACATTTTGCTTTCTATTTTTTTATTTTTTTTTTTTTTGTTTTTTTTGTTGCTTTGAAAAATTTTTAAAACCTTTTTTGCAAAAATATTTTTAGAGGCATGAAGAGAGACTGAAAAAAAGCAGTATAAAACAAAACAAAACAAGACCGCTAACTAAAAGTAATATATAAAATGAAAAAAAAAACTAAAACAAGTAGAGAATTGACCATATTGCTTGTGAATAAAAACATAAAATAAAAAAACCTATGTTTGGCTCCATGTCATGCTGGAAGTTTGTTTACATTTTTAATTTAACTTTATCAACACAATCTTAATAAAATTACATAAATTTTATTTTTATATTCTATTCACTCAAATAAACTTTTTTTTATTTACTTTCAAATCCGCCACATATAAAAAATTTAAATAAATTGTATGTTTCTAAAAATATATCGTTAAGATTAAAGGTTAACTGAAAGCTGATCATATGATCTACCAAATCTTAACTTTAACTATTGGAAATTCATAATAACGGACCTTATACCAACAATAAAGAAGTGTAATTTAAATAGAAGACAAACAAGTAAATTCGTCAGCACTCTACCGTCATGAGCAATATCTCATCAATACCATTTTGATTTACTGAATTGACCAGTTTTTATTCAAACGTTGTTTATTATGATTGAGAAAAACAAACATGGTCTCCTTATGAGTGCGGAGATGTTCATGTGTACTAATGAAAAATTAAAAAAAAAAAAGCTTTCTGAAATGTAAACTTGGAGAAATTTTTTTTTCATACACAAATACATTCATAAGCAAAATTTGAAATGTTTTTTGATCGTCTCCAGACCACTTAACATAGATCATATATCATGCATATTATTTAAGCCTGTGAAAATTTTTTGAAGAAAAAGTATGCTCCACTATTATGCCTGATAAGCGTTACATCTACGCCTGGCTGTAAGCCTTAATCAGATGGTGGTCAAACCACTGTGGAATGAAAAGCAACGCCATTCTCACCCTAGGAAGCCGAAGACTAATTCTAGCAACAAGTCGTTCCTAGTTGCCATTTCAGCGGTTCCACTACTCCTTGCTGAAGAGTTGGAGACTATTCAACTTATGGTCCAGAATACATGACTAGCATGCTTGCTGGATCCGGATCATTCACCCGTTGTTCTCAGTAAAGGTAAGATGATCCTGTCCCCCTAATCAAGTTCAAAAGGGGCCGCAAAACACACAGCCAACACGATACTCCCGAAGGGCCAACCTCAATAATCAGTCAGAGAAACAGCCAAAAGGCTAAAGCGACAATTAGCGAAACTCTGGGGCTAACTGATTTCCGTGGAAATAACGAGGAGCTTCCAGTTGACTTCCTGCTTGCCTTCAGGGGACTGGGCTCCCTTATACGCCCGAACATCACAAGTCTAGATGGTTCAGTAATCCATAAAGACTGATAAGTGTGCCCCCGGATGGAGGGGGGGCGGGGTTTACTGTTATAATTGTTTTTAAACTTCTTGATTGAATTTTGTTGGTATAAAAAAGATGCGATTTTATATGAACAAGTCCGTTACTTTGAATATTGGCTGGACCCTAACAAGTAATGTGTAGATTAGTTACTAAAAATTACCTCAAAAGGACTCGAAAGTCCTGTGAGATATATTAAGCATGCTTATGTGAAAGTTGTGTTTTTTACAAATTAATTTTTATTAAATAAAAACCGCAAAATAAAAAATCTTGTTTATTAAGAAAGTTAACACTGCGAAAAATTTCAATGCTTTAAGAGCTAAAGATCAGATATAAAACTGAATATTCATTAATAAAAAAAAATTCGAATATTTTAGACAAAAGTTAACATTGACTACTGTTCCAATGAAATTCAAAAAGTTGTCATCTCTTAATTTGCCATATACAGCAATGTAAGCAATTCATTAAAAAAAAATTATATGAAGTTTTGACAACTGATATCATGAAACGATTAACTATTTTATACATAATTTTAAAAGCACATTTATATAAAAATGATCTTTAATTTTTAGATAACTTTCTTAGAAAAATCAATGCATTTTTTTTTTATAATAATTATTTTTTGTTTTCTTTTTAGAAGAAATACTGCAAATAATAAAATGTTGCTGAATTTTTCATCCCTGATGAACGTACTCACTCACTTAAAAATGTATGCGAGTTTGTGAGTTTTTACAAGTTTAACTAACCCCTGCTTAAAATGGTTTCATTCATTTTATATTATAACAAAAAATACAAGTTTATTTTGCAAAGACTATGACAGTTTCATTTATATTTATTGAAGATACGCAACAATTTACCTTCAAAACAACTTAAAATAGAAAGAAATACCAATGAATAAATAATGAAATAAGAGATAAAATGTGTAATGGAAAAGATAGTCATATGTAGTCATAGTCATGTATAGATGTACATATAACGAAAAGGTGCAAGCATTAACTCCACACACAAAATCACTCATAATAATAAGAGTATAAGCCCAGCAAACACAAAGTCAGATATTGGAGGTTATTTGAACTTTGAATTGATATTAAATACATATAAATTCTAAAATCCTCTCCCTTTACTAGGACAGATATTTATTTAGTATTTTAACTCACATTGATGCTTATTGAAGAAGCAGCAATCGACTAAAATATATTTCACGTTTCTATATCAAATATTTTTCTCAAGTTCTTCCAGCATATTCAATTTAATTTGAAAATGATTTGAATTTGGCATTTTGTAACAAAATTAATCCTTTTAAAATTAAGCAATTTTTAATTATCACAATTTCTTGATGATTTTGTAATAATTACAGGGAAAGCTCCTATTGAATTTAATATATAAAAGCAAATCCAAATCCAAGTTGTCAGTTATTGTCTTTGACATGAACATTAACTCAAGTTAAGCAATTTTTTAATTATTACAATTTTTTTGTGGTTTCGCAATAAAATAAAGGTAAAACTCTAATTGAAGTAGATATACAATCCAATCCAATTTCAATTTGTGAGGTATTGTCTTTGACATGAAGTTTCTAAGAAATGACAAGCCCCTTTCAGTGTTTACAAATTTGTGATCATTTGTGATAAGAATTATTTTAACGTAAATGAACTGTAAACTTATGTATGTCTGAACTCCTATTGCAGCATTAGTTTTTAAGTGCCTTAGAATAAATATGAATAGAGAATATAAAATCCGGCATAGTAAAGCTTTTTCAAAAGAATTAGCCATTTGCGCAATATCACAATATTCCTATACATAACGTTAGAAATGTTAAGAAGTTTATTTCTAAGCCAATATATTGGTCTCCTAAGTTAGCCTTCTTATAACCAAAACGTACATTAAGAAAAAATTTTGATAGCAATGAGGTGATAAAAGAGGGAACTTTACAACTCGATGAAAAAACGTATAGTTAAAGTGATTCTAAATATTGTTACGAATATGTTTAGCTTAAGTTATAAAAAGATATACATCACTAAAAAAAATTAAGTGAAATGAGCTATTGTGTCTACTTACAAATTTAATAATCAAGTAAATTTAAGGTTAAAAAGCCTTTCAAATAATTAAATATCAAGAACTGAGCTGTCAACTTTTAATTTTTATTTAGTGAAAAATTAGAAAATTTTAAGCATTGAACGTTACGCTGCTGAACAAATAACATTTATTGTGAAAATTTACTATCACTGTATCACTTCGTAAACCTACTTCGAGCAGTTTTTCCTAGCAATCAGGCGTCTTCTAGGACCACTTAACGTAATTTAATTACTAAATACGAGGTCCACAGTATTGTTGCTGGCAATAGACCAACGTGTGCTTAGATTTACATCCGCGCCTGGCCATGAAGCCTTGATCAGATGGTGGATCGAACCACTACATAATTTGGAACGTCATGCTCGTCCTAGGAAGCTGAAGGCATAATTCTAAGCAACAGAACCACCTAGTTGCAACTTTAATGATTCCAGGACAGGTCTGCAAACCATCACACCTTGCTAAAGAGTTGGAGACTTTCTAACTCCTGTCCAGAACACATGTCAAGCATGCTCACTCGACTGGATCATTCACTTTGCGTGTCATTATCAGTAAGATGATCCTGGCCGCCATAATTTTTATTATTCCTTTATGGGGCCGCAAAACCACAACCACCACGTTGCTCCCATATAGGGCCAACCTCAATAATTAGCCAGAGAACAGTTAAGTGTCTAAAGAGGCAAATAACGGAACTCTGCGGGTCACTGATTTCCGTGGAAATAAAGTGGAGTTTCCAGTTGTACCCCTGCTGACTTCAGGGGACTGGGCTCCCTTTTTCCCCCAGTTGCACTGTGTCTAGATAGTCGAAGTTCTATAAAGGCCATATATATGTGCCCCCGGGGGGTAACAGCCATGATGTACAAGAGCTGAGCAGCTCGTGACACATCTGATTTATTGAAGGAAATGTGCCCCCGGGGGTTGCAATAGACCAAAACAATAAGCACGTACTGGCTGTAGGAATGCAAACATAAACGCGCCACAGCAAACTGTTGAAAATGAACCTGGAACAGCATCTCGCCATCACTAAGGCACTCTGCGCAACATTTTGCTTTAAGATAAGAAGCTTCACGCTTATAGAGTTCATCTCGTTCAAGAATTAAAGCCGACCGATTATTGTTTGCGTCGAACATTTGTGAATTTGCTGTTAAATAAACTGAACAAAAATAACACGTTTTTCAACAAAATCATCTTTAGTTATGAGGAGGTTCATTTTTAATTAGGCGGGTATGCAAACAAACAAAATTGTGGCATATCCGGCTCAAAAAATCCACAAGCAGTTCTCGAAAAATCGTTATATCCAACGAAAGTAACCGTACGGTGCTGTTGGTGGTCAGCCGGTAACAGTATTTGTTCGAAAATGAGCAAGAAAACACCATTACCATCACTTACCAAATGGCCAATTTTGATATCAGTGATCTTTGGTTTCAGCAAGACGGCGTCAAGCGGTATCATTGGTCAGTATTTTTTGGGGAAGTTAACAAGGAAACACCGTTAATTAATCTGCCATTAATTTAAACCATGATCATAAATTTTTTATGACCACAAATGGCAAAAAATATATTCAGTGACCTTTGGTTGCCGCAAGATGGAGCCACAAGCCATACAGCCACCCAAGCAATTCAATTATTCCATGAGAAATTTACTGGTTGCGTAATTTCATGGCGATTTAAAGTGGCCGCCTCGTTCTTGTATTTCAACTCCGCTGAATTATTTTCTCTGAAGCTATTTAAAGGACCGGGCTTACCTGAACCAACCATAAACAACTGACTGTTCGAAAGTTGATATTCAGCGCTGCATTGAGGAGATAAGTGAAGCTTTGTTTTAAAAATTTTATGAAAAGAGCGGGCATCTGTGAAGGTGGACATTTACCCGACATTATGTTCATTAGTTGTCGAAAAAAAATTGTGTATATTAAGTCAATTACTTTCTGACCTCAAATTTGCTTACCCTTTAGTAACGATATTAAACAAATTATGCCCAACGTTTTAATAATTTCCTTTATTCTGTTTACTATAGACTTCTAAGGAAAAAATATTTGATCGATTAAAAAGGACTAAAATTAAAAAACAAAAATATTAATATAATTTTTTAATCTTTTTTTTAATTCAAATTGAAAGAATTATTACGAATAGTTTCTAAATTAGTTTATTTTTTAATTTTAACTTGAAATTAAATTTTCATCACATTGTTAACTGGGACAGCACAAATTTAAAACGGCTGATTAAATAAAAAAAATATTAAGAGTGGTCGGGGTTTTTGTAAATTTTAAATTTAAAAGTTGATACCCTTAATGATTAAATAAATCTTGTTTTGTTCTGGTAACTTACGAAGACAAAAAATCTTTAAAAAAGATTCAAGGTTGACGGGCTTTCATATTTAACTTAATAAAACATTTCTATTTGAAGTTGTATTTCAAACCCTTAAAACAATATTTTCATTTAAAATATCCGTTTTCTCTTTAAAGCTTTTGTTTTATTTTATTTTCACTTGATTTTATACTCATTTCTTTATTTTGTACTTTTTTGGCATTTTTTATTTAACTTTCCAAAAACTAATATTTTACCAGCTTTTTTTAGCTGTTTTCTTTAGTCCCATATATCTTTTCTTTTCGGTTATTAGCGTTCCGCACAAGACCAAGTTTAAGTTGCAACTGTTTGCGTTTTAAACAAACTTCTCACAAATAAGCTGCAAGTTAAAATATAAAATGTGTATGAGTATTGCAAATAGCATCATACATAACCCATGTTATTTGTACAAATTACGTTCGTTACAAATGGAAAATGTTCGTGTATTTCGTTACTGACTATTTCTCCTTAACTAATATGGAAAATAATAATTTTGAAATGGTACTTTTTGCACATCAAAAAATCGAAAGTGATATTTTTTTTTTGTTAAAATCAAGTTTAACCACAAGAATTTATAGTTTCCATTAAAATTAAAGTAAAAATTGCTAGCGAAATTATAGTTATGATAATTAATGCGCCTATATACACTCAAGAGACTCAAGTCCGGAAATAAAGATTTCTTTGCATTAATACCAGGTAGGAAGGAAGTAAAAAATGCGACAGATAACATAGAGAAATGCAACTTAAATTGCGATAGCAAGAATAGTACTTAGGTGAAAATATTGTAAAGATCGAGTATTAGAAATCTCAGGCACTTCAATTAAAGAATTTTTTTTTCTACTAAACTCTAATGCCGCAATCCTTGTTTAAACCCTAAAATCGTGCGCTATTTATTGATGGTAAGACAAAGTTTATAGTCGTTACATGAGGATGCCTTGTTCTTGTCTTGAATTCCAAAATTTTTTTTTTCGGACCAGCACTCAGGGGATGACCCCTACATATACAAAGCATTGTGCCAGAACTAGGAAATTAGGTTACGGAAAGGAGGAAAGATTGAAAGTGACAGGAAAGATCTCCGGAGGGATTTTATTCCACATACGGACTGTTCTGCTAAAAAACAAATTTTCCCTGTAATGCGTCGTGCGATTCACTGGCCAATCAACCACAAATGGATGTGCTCTCAACGAAAATCGTGTTAAACGCGAAAACGTGTGGGTATCGGCAACAAGTTCCCTAATTTCATTAGAGCACTTTCCATTGTAGTAACGATAGACTAGTGAAATACATCCCACATTGCGTCGATGCTCTAGAGAATCAATAGAGTTGTATACCCTACCGTCCCCAATGAGCGTCTTGGCTCTCTCCTGTACGCGGTCGAGTAACTCCAAAATAGACTTTTTTTTTTAAAGAGACTAGTATAAAATTGCGTTTGCGTCCTCTATTTTTTATTATTTAATAACGAACCTTTTTTATCCTTAGGGGTATACTTTAGTCTAAGAAACTGGAAAATATACAAATTTTATTTAGAAACAGTATGATAGGGGTATAACGAAAACCTACTAAGTAGAACGGCAATATCCGCAATTTGCAAAATACATAGATTCATTGAGAGTTATTTTATTTGCTAAGCTTTCTCTACTCCATGACATATATTTGAAATTTTATAAAAATGTTAATAACAAATTTTCTATAAAAAAAATATTCCTTGAGTCATAATTTTTCCATAAAAAATATTATCAGCTATAATTTTTTATAAAAGATTTCATTAATTCTAATCTAAATCTAAAAAAAAAATTATCAAACATAATTTTTCTATCAAAAGTTTTCTACAAAAAAATTTCATCAGTCATAATTTTTTAATAAAAAAAAATTTTATCGGTAAAAAAAATTTATTTAAAATTTTTTTGATAAAAAAAAATGAGATGTCATAATTTTCCTATAAAAAAATTTCATCAGTTACAATTGTCCTATAAAAAAAATTGGTTATCATTTTTCTATAAATATAATACATGTCATTACGTTTCTATAAAAAATAGTTTTTACATAAACAAATTCTATCGGTCATAATTTTTTATAAAAAATATGATGTGATAATCTAAAATATGATTTTATCTGTCATAATTTTTCAATATAAATTTTTTTTTAAATCATGTTATAATTTTTCCCAAAAAAAAAATTCAGCAGTCATAATTTTCCTAAAAAAATTCATCGTTCATAATTTCTTTATAAAAATTATGATGTCATAATTTTTCTAAAAAAAAATTAGTATCATAATTTTTCCATAAAAAATTTCATTATCCATATTTTTTCTATAAAAAAAATTCGTGAGTCCAATTTTGCTATAAAAAGTTTGTAGTGAAAATTTATCTATAAAAAAATGTCGTTGATCAAAATTTTTGTTATAAAAAAATTTATCAGTCATAATTTCTCAATAGACAGTTTTGAGCAGTCAGAATTTCTCCATAAAAAATATTCAGCTGTCATAAATTCATCTATAAAAAAATTTCATATTATAAACTTGCCATAAAAAAATTTCATCACACATAATTTTTCCATAAAAAAATTTTTGTCATAATTATTCTATAAAAAAAGGACGCAGTTATAATCTTTATATTAAAACATTTCATGTCATAATTTATCTATAAAAAAATGTCATTGGTTCAAATTATTCTATAAAAAAATTTAAGCTTCTTAATTTGTTATAAAAATTTAACTAGCTGCCAGATTTTCTCAACATTGAATATCACATATTAAGAGTCTGGCAGCACATTTGTAATATAACCAAAGAGAATTAAGGCGCTTAAATTTTGTTTACTAATTTCTATTTATTTTTGTTGAAATAAAATAATTTTTAGGATAAAATGAATAATTGCACCCAGTATGGAGATAGAAAGCAGCGCTACAAATTATTATTGGATGAAACAAACCAGCTGCGTAAGTAGGCCGCATATATAACAAACTATAGTTAAAAAATTTTAAACCCTGAATTTAGATCAAGGGATTGGCCACCAGTTACCAAGTGACACATGTCGGGCAGTTCAGAATATTGTACAACATTGCGACCAAATACATAAAGAGACACCAATAACGGAAAAAGTTGAAAATACCAGTGAAATAGTAATGGATGCACAGTTAATGAAAAGCGTTCATGAGTCGGTATCAAAGTTATTATTGGCAAATGCAGAATTCAACGATGGAACATACAGCAATGCGATAGTAAGTATGTAACTAGAAGTTATGGGTCATTTTATGAAATCAGTTTATTTTATTTAAAAGAGTGCATTAATATCTCAAAATGAAGTAGACAACTGGCAGATTATAACCGAAATTGCCTTAACTGTTGCTAGCCCTGCCTGTACTAAGTCCAGTATGTTGGGCGCCATTGATGTGGAGCCAAAAGAGCGTATAGTCAAAGAAAGACAGCAACGCAATCGTACTGTATTATCACAAGAAAAACGACCCGAAACTATAAAGCAGTTAAAACGTGATGATCGTGGCGCAGAAAAGGTGAATATTATTCTTAAACAAGTTAATGACTTGTTTCGAGCAAATAATCGTCAACCCATACCTTACTATCGTCTGATAATTGATCCAAATAATTTTATGAATACGGTAGAGAATGCATTTCAAATGGCTTTTTTGGCTCGTGATGGTAACATCGCTATAGACCAGGGCGACGATGGTTATCCTCAAGTACGTTTAGTACCTAAAGATGAAATTGAAAAGCATCCTGATACATCACAAGCTATATGTTCATTAAATATGCAGTTATGTAAGGTAAGTTTTAAGATTTTACGTTCATATAATAAAGTCAAAAGGCAAATCACCGCATTCGATATCGACTACCTTGTCGTCGGACTGTTGATAATGAGGTTCACGGCAACCGTTATCAATATGTATTCACTCAAAGATGCGCTCGATTGATAATGTACTATCGAAATCAAATTGAAAGTAGCTATGAAACAAAAAAAGAAGAACAAAACCAATTGAAATCCTTTTCTATTAAAGAACATATTGTTACGAAGATGTTTTGTTTAAGTGTTAAAAGAAAATAATTATCAGTAAAAAAAATAAACGAAAAGACCTATTGTGTCTTTTACAAACTGCGTAGTTTTCTAATAAATCTTATACGCACAAAACAGCAACAAGATTCTTATAAATTTCAGGAAAAAAGCTTAACAACAGAATACAAAAAACACAAAAAAACATAGAACAAAAACAAGCAATACGTTCGATTTCTCTTGGTACAGGCATACCTCGCTTAACGCTACCTCGTTTAGCGCTGTTTCGTTATAACGCTCTTCAAAAAACAATTTTTTTGTCGTTATTTTTTAAAATTTTTTGTCATTTTTCGAAACATAGTCGTCATAAAAAGCAGCAGAAAATATACATAATTTGAATTTTTTCCATACGTTTTTTTAAAATAAAAATTCCCTAATTCTGGGAATTCCCCTATAAGGATAAATAATTTGTGAAATTTTGTCTCAGATTAAATTAGTCATTGGAAATAGTGATATGGTCCGGTACAGACTTAGTAATTTTGATTAAATTAATAAAATTCATTAAATAAAAAAATTATTTGCATATCATAAAAGATGGCTGAGAAAAGAATGGGTGCTAAACAATCTAGAAAAAGCGTGTCGTTGGAGTTGAAAATGAATGTTATTAGGCGTATTGAAAACGGTGAACGGCAGTCTCAAGTTTCCTCCAGCCTTGGGTTGGCTGGATCAACCATAAGAACTATCCTTAAAAATTCTGATAACATTAACAAATCTTTTTTTTTACTTCAAGGCAGCAAAAAAAACGGAATCCCATATTTTAATGCAAATAGTGCCTTTTTTAATGCTATTTCGGTTAACGCTCAATCTTCAGGAACGCAACCTGAGCGTTAAACGAGGTATGCCTGTACTTGGAAACCATTGAAAGTATTTTTAATATATTAAAAAGTTTCAATTTATTGTATTGTCCAGGAATTTTAAATAAAATGTTGCATGCAGTCCTCTAATCGATTAGGGAAACACTGAATAGTTTTGCAACGCAATCGCCCCTATCTTGAACAGTTTTTCCCTCGAAATATTTTCCATTTTCTCTAAATGGCAACGCGAATTTTCCTTGAAATGTGTTTCTTTATTGTTCAATGAGGAATAACATGCATAGAATTATTCCCAATACAAATTTCGCTATATCGTGAAGGATTTTTAAAAGTTGTTTTTCTCCTTTTTTGTGTTAGTTTTTTACTTTGTTTTTCCAGATGTGTTTATTTAAACAAAATTCTTGTTTTTAAAAAAAACTATAAATAAATAAAAGTTTTGTATAACTATGATCGATCTATTGTCCCCCTGAGGGCCTTCAATCATAATAGATAAAAATATTTTAATTATATATTATAATAGTTATTATATATTATACAATTATTAATAATAATAATTGCTATTTATTATAATCGTTTTATATACTGATACTGATAGTTGTAAAAGAAAAAAAAAACACAAAGGGAGGAGCGGTTGAGGGAGTTATTAAAGTCTAGTCTTTAAAGCAGAAAAAAGCTCTGCTGTTTTGCGAGCCACCAGAATTTTTTAATTTCAATGTAAAGTTTTAGTACTGAAGCTTGTACCAATCCTGACATTTTTATTTATAATTCTGTCACTATACACACAGCTTTGCTGCTTGCTCTTCTAAAAATTGGGCAAAATATAGGAAAGCCGGTTTCATTTTGCTGTCGAGTTAAACAAATGGCTTAGGTTATACAGATCGGCTCATTGGCGTTTTTTAAGAAATTCTTCTTCGTTTACATATATATTACGGCGCCATACTTCTTTCTATTATATTACAACGATATAAACGATATAAAAAAATAATATACAGGCATGTTCCGCATTTCACTTTGAAGTAAAAGTGGTTTGATATCACTTTAATATAAATTATGATCGAATATCATGATCCAAAAAAAGTTCTGCCATCGAAAATTTTCTTAACACGAACGTGTCTCGATATCGATACAGCGATTTGCCACCAGATAGTTTTAATTATCTCTAAAACTAATCACCTTAATTTTTTTTCCTTTGTTAAGAATATGGTAGAATTCTATAATATTGAAGAACCATTACTTTATGTACCTGATGATATTGAAGAGCAAGAAAGTTCTCCAAGTAATGTGATTTGAGATGAAAGCGAAGTTCTCGCATACCATTTTTTTGTTAAGTGTTTACTAATTTAAAATTTGAATTTTTAAATATTTGAAATTTTTTGAGTTTTAATGTTGAATTAATTATTTTCATTTATTAAAATAGTTTATAACAATAATTTTAATCACTTACTTAGCTCTTAATAACCAATAAAAATAAACATTATGAATTTTTATCTTACTTTAATATTGATCGTTAAATGAAAATACATTACACACATTTTTTGAAATTTTGGTTTTTTTCAATTTTAAGCAAAATACTCAACAGCTAAAACTAAGCTTAGTTACAAATTTAAAAAAAGGAAGAATTAACATAAATACGATGTGTTGCAAGTATAAAAATATACATATATTTTTTTATTATAATTCCGAGTTTAAATTGTTTTATTAAATTATTAAAAAAATGCTTCTTTCTATTTTTCGTTTTAAAACAAAAACAAAAAGATAAGAAATTTTTTAGTTTTCAAAAATCTACACATACACGAAACATAAAAACAGTTTATATTTGAAAATAAAAAATATCTAATTTAAATATTGATTTAAATAGTATCTCTTAAAAGTGTAATATTATATATTTTTTAACCTTCCTGACCAAAGTCTTCTGTAAACTTACGCAGTTTAATTAAGTCGTCTTCATTTACTGTTGGTTTAGTTCGTGACAACGACTTTAACATATCACGCTGAAAAATATTGGGAAAACAGACAATTAGTATTTATAATTTATAAAATGATTTAATATTTTACCATTGTAACAGGTGGTTCGAATAGTTTGTCCCCTGGAACTTCCATCCAAGACATTTCGAAAGCCCCATTGTCGCCAGGAGAGCATGGTACTAATAAATCGTCAACAATTTCATCCTTATTAACGGGTGAAGGACCAGTAACACGCTGTAAATTTTAATTTCAACGTATTATTTAGTTTAAGCAGAAAAATAGAAAATTTTACTCACTTTAAAATGTGTAGCAGATTGTACCTTACGTACAGGCTCCATTAAGGCATCACGCACCACAATCGAAATATCGGCGCCGGAATACCTGGAAAAGATGTTTTTTCTTTTAAAACTGTATTTCATTTTTCTATAGTCTGTAGATTGCAAAAACAGCAACCATTTTGTTGATAATGTAAATAGACAGAGTGGGTGAATTTGAGGTTAGGAAGTAAATGGGCTTAAAACACACTCTTTTAACAATTTGTTTTCTTGACACCAATGTAAAGTAAAAATACGGGAATTAATGATGGAATATAATGTCGGGCAAATGTCCACCTATACGATGTCGCAGACGTTCGCTCTTTTCCCAAAATTTCGAAGCACATTTTGCGACAAAGCTTCACTTATCTCGTCAAAGCCGCACCGAATTTCAACTTTTAGAGCGTCAGTTGTTTGTAGGTAAGTCCGGCCTTCAAATGGCCCAGGGAATATAATCCAGCGATGTTTTATCATAAGAACGAAATGACCAATTAACATCGCCAAATTTAGAAATTACATGACCGAGAAATAACTCATGTAATAACTGAATTGCTTGGGTGGCGCCGTCTTGCTGAAACCAACGATCAAAATTGGCCATTTGGTAAGTAATGTTTTCTTGCTCATTTTCGAACAAATACTGATACCGGCTGTCCACCAACAGCACCGTACGATTAATTTCTTTGGATATAACGATTTTTCGAGAACTGTTTGTGGATTTTGTGAGCCCGATATGCCACAATTTTCTTTGTTTGCATACCCGCCTAATTAAAAATGAGCCTCCTCATAACTAAAGATGATTTTGTTGAAAAACGTGTTATTTTTGTTCAGTTTATTTATCAGCAAAATCACAAACGTTCGACGCAAACAATGACCGGTCGGTCGGCTTTAATTCTTAAACGAATCGAACTTTCTAAGCGTGAAGATCATTATACAAAATGTTCCGAAAAATGCCTAAATATTGCAAATTTCGGTGAGTTGATGTTCCAAGCTTATTCTCAGCACTTTGCTGTACAACTGCTATGTTTGCATCACTACGGCCTCTACGAAGGTGTTTTTTTGATTTGTTGTCACAATACTGTGAGCCTTGAATTCAGCGATTCGAATTTTATAAGGTGATACAGTGATATTTTCACCATTTTGATTTTAACTTCACAATTAAAATTTGTTGTTCGAGAGTGTAACGTTTCATGCTTAAAATTTCCCAACTTTTTACTAAGTAAACGTCCATGAATGGCAGCACAATTCTTGATTTTTAATGATTTGACAAACTTTTTAACCTCAAATTTGCCCAGATGATGTAATGATAATATAATCTAATTAATAATATAAATTAATCTAAACGTCAAAACAAAGCCACTAAAAAAATACTAATTTCATATTTTTATTTTTTTTTTTAAATTAGGATTTTAACCGACATTTTTTTTTTAAGTGTAGAAAGTTGTGTAGCTATATTTTCTTTAGCTTACCCTTCAGTTTTGCAAGATAACTCCTTAAGATCAGCTTCCGTTAAAACATGTGTTGTGTTACCTAAGTGAATCTTAAACATAACCAATCGGGCATGTTGTTCGGGCAATGGTATATAGATACGTTTTTCAAAACGACGACGAATAGCCGAGTCCAAAACCCAAGGTATATTAGTAGCTCCCAATACTAAAATACCATCGGTGTCATTACCGACACCTTGCATTTGTACCAGAAATTCAGTTTTAATACGGCGTACACTATCATTTTCGTTGTCCGATCGAGCCGAGCACATTGAATCGATTTCATCGATGAAAATAATAGATGGCTTATGTTGGCGGGCCAACTCAAAGAGATTCTTGACAAGTTTCTCAGATTCGCCCAGCCATTTTGACATAAGATCCGAACTGGAAACCGAGAAGAAAGTTGAGTTGTTTGCTTCGGTGGCCACAGCCTTGGCTAAGTATGATTTACCCGTGCCAGGAGGACCAAATAATAATATTCCCTTCCAAGGAATGCGTTTGCCAGTGAATAGATGAGGAAATTTAATAGGTAATATAACTGCTTCTTTAAGAGCTTCCTTGGCAGCATCCAGACCCGCGACATCGGACCATTTCACTTTGGGTTTTTCGATAACAATAGCTCCCTCAAGTTTATTTTGTAATTTTTTTTTCTCAGGATCTTCACCATCTGAATCACTATCACTTTTCTTATCCTTATCATCTCTGTAAAAAATCCAACAATTGATTAAATCAACAAATCAACAAAATCCAAATATATCGACTAACTTACTTTGAATTTGATTCACCTTCTTTGACTGGCTTTTTCTTGCCCTTTTTTAAATATTCCTTGAGCTTTTCAGCACGATCTAAGTACTGCAAGCATTTGGATCTTATAGAATCCTTTGCTTTTTCACCCTGAGCCTCATCTGTTATAAATTATGACAAATATTTAGTAAAAAGTTATTTTATATATTCTGGATTTTTTAAATTCATACATTTAATCGCATGAAGAAAATACTCTACTCCATGCTCATACAAACGCAATGCCTCTGCATAATTTTTATTGCGGTCCTCTTCAGTTGCTTTAGTCACTAAATCGATAGCCTTTTGTAAGGTCGTCCCCGATGCCATTGTCCACTGTTTACTACATGTAAATATATAAAAATAAACAAAAATCGATTAATCTAGTATATGTAAGCATAACACATGCATCTACGAAGAAACTTAATTTCAAATAAAACTCCTTTATTATGGCTTTTAAAGTTCTATAAATATATATTTTGTTTGTGTCATTTCTTTGCAAAAAGTAAATGTAAAAGTAAAAACAATTGCATGACTAATACAATCAATGATATATTTGCCTTGTAGGACTATATTTTAAAGTTATTTTCATCACTTTTATCTTTTAATGCTTTGACTACTAACCTTTTGTCTTCAAGCCTACTTGTTGAAAATATTTATTAAAATTTATAACTATTGACCTGTTAAGTGATTTTTTTATTGCAAATGAAGACGTAAATTTTTATCCTCATTCAACAACAAAAAAATATGAGATGATGCGTTCATCAATTGACGTTTTCCTTTAAAATGTCTTCTTGCCGTTGTGAAAGAAACATAGTTGTGTTTACACTAGGTAAGAAAACAATCAAATTTAACAAGGCGAATTGGATTATTGGTAAAATTAATGCCAAGAACTGTATTTAGTTGTTTTCACATTTTGTGGACAAGCAATTTTAATAAAAAAATAAATAATAAATTTAATATTAAAATATTAGATAAAGTGAAGAAAAATATACATTTTTAACAAATTTTGAATTTGAATAAGCTTGTGTTTAGGAATAAATTGTATAGTAGATTGACCTGGTGGTCAATTCGCTTGGATCTTTACCACTAATCAATATTTTTAAAAATATAAAAATTTCTCTACTGCTATTTATCTTTGAATCTAAAATAAAATAAACTGATTGTAAACACTCAAAGGAATTACAAAATATATATTTACTATGATACTGAAGAAAGCATTAATGAATCTATTAATGTACTGTTCTGGTTAAAATTGAAGATTAAGAGTTTTCCAAGGCTATTTCAAGTACATGACAAAGAAGAGTTTTTTATAAGAACATAAAACCATGAGAAGATCCTTTTCTTGTAATTACAGCAAGTAAAACAACAATATCAAAAAAGATAAGATCAGTTAAATATAAACTGAACAATAAATGTGCTAAAGTTTTATAATCTTCATTCGCCCAATGGAGTTTTCTGGTAAACTGTAAAAAGTGAAAATTCACTTAAGATAATTCATTTTTTTTTCTTATGCATATTGCGTTTAACACATTGGACGCAGCATTTACACAACTAAACGACAATAAATTCCGCCAGCTGCATGTGCCGCCGTGTAGCCAGCTAATTAATTATTTTGAGAATGGCAGCAGGATTATGAACATCTCATATGTTTGTTTTCTATTTTATTATAAATATTAAAAATCCATATTCCATATATAATAATAAAAATTATTACAAAGCACAATAGGAATTTTATATTTAAAATAATAACTGGAAAAATATGAACAGCAGCTTTCTGTATTTCAGTAGTGCCACTTTTAAAATTTTCCAGCGTTTTTTAAAACAATCAACTGATTTATGAAAAGTTGACCATTACCAACATCCAGGAACCAAATTATTTGAAGAGTAAAGAAATTTGTTGAATGGCCAGGTGTCTTTGGTTGACAGACAATTTGTCCGTCCGACAAATAGCTCCGGCATTTATGAATCAATATACGGCAGTTAAAAATTACATGAAAAAGTATATTCTTAGGCACAGCTGTTTTACAGAAAAGTTCTGACAAATTTGGACAATAATATTTCCGTCCTGCATTAAATGCAAAATTTAAATATTTTTTTGTGTATTTGAATTATTTCACAACAACATTAAAAGTTAAGTTTACAAATATAACAGCCAAATTTAAACGATTTCTGCTTTAAATTATTCTCAGAACTCAAACACTCACACACTTGTTGTTGTTTTAACTGTGTCTTAGTGGACGAAAATTTACATAAGGAAATTACAAGTTCAGCCTTTAATAATCATAATTATTTTTTAAACATATATACATATATATATATATATAATTTTGGCGGCAGAACGGTACACGAACACCGTTTTAGCTGCCGTCACCTTAGATTTATTGGGCAGCTACAACGATGTTCGTATAGACGATTATGTAACTGTTCTGTCGTCAAAATAATTGTTTTCGTAACAACGTGTGTATTATATTCATAATAGATTGTCGCTAGCCTGCTGTGACGCTTAATCAATTACTAAATTTACGAAAACATTTAAAACTACTACTGGCAACCCAACGCAACATCTGATATTGACATTTTAGTATTCACGAGATTAAATATGCACTAGTGTGCTTGTAGTAGTTTTGGAAAAAAACAAGAGAACTTTAATTAACGGTTTTTTGTGGAAATAAGTAAATAAGCTCCGAGCCGGAAATAAAAAATTAAAGAAATTATTTGTTTTTGAAACTTAATTCATGTACACATATGTACATTAATATTTCTTAAGTCAAAAACCTTTCATTACATAATTAAAAATTAAGCATTTATTGCTGCAGTTTTAGTGTAGTTTCATAGTAACTCAATTACTTTGTGACTGCATACAATGGAAAAAGAAACGGATTTATATCGGGATACTTCGGTGCGTTACTTAGGTAAGTGTCTTATATAATCATGTATTTCGTATATTATATAGCTTTTTATTTTTTCGACAGGTTACGCAAATGAAGTGGGTGAATCCTTTCGTTATTTAGTTTCCAAAAACATTGTTAGGGCCAGTTATGCTGTGGCAACTGGTTATGTGGTAGCTGATACAATTGATAAAACTTATAAAGATTTGAGGCAAAATTCTTCGTTAAAAAGTGCAAGTATAACAGCAACTGATGTCTTCGTCTGGCAAATGTTAGCTTCTGTTGCGATACCGGGTTTTACTATTAATAGGTTTGTTCAAAATGTTACTGATGTATTAAAACATAATTTTGCACCAACAATGGTATTCTACCATTGATTAAAAGGGCGTTTGCCAAATGGGCTCGTTTTTTATGCAAGCTAGAAAAATGTAATGTTTTGCAAGCGGAATCCCATTAAATTCTTAGCTCCAAAAAATTTTTACAAAAAAAAAAACACTAGTAGCGGACAATAATTCACATAAAAAAATTTCGGAAAAAAATAAATACAAAATTACTTCTGATTTCTTTTCCTATAATGAAATATGATCACCAGTTTTGCCTTATTTTCAAACACTGGTCTTAATCGCCATCTGGGATCTTAAGTTTTGCGAACTTTGATTAAATTATGTTCTGCTAACGTGTCTCGAATTTCGTCTAGAAGTTTTTGGCAACAGTATTTTTTTCAATTTTGTTTTTTTGCAAAAGTGACGAGTAAAAAAAGTAAACAGAAAAATATATTTTTTTTATCATTCGAAAAGAAATTAGAAATATAACTGAGGTTAGGAAGTAAAACGATTAAATGTTAAGAATGTTGTTGTCAGCCTTAGCCATTAATTTAGTAAAAAATTTAGAAATTTTAAGCATGGAACGTTACAACAACTTTTAATTGTGAAAATTTACTGTCAAAATGGTGAAAATTTCGCTGTATTACTTCAGGCTCTTCTGTGACCGCTAAGCGTAACCGTAATTTAAACTTAAATTCAAGACTCACGGTATTGTTGCTGACAATAGACTAAAACAATCAGCTCATAATTGCCGTAGTGGTGCAAGGATAGCCACTAAACAGCAAAGTTTTGAGAATGAGTCTGGAACATAAACTCGTCGAAGATCGCAACAATTGGGATCACTAGAGGCAATTGACCCAACATTTTGCATAAAGATGAAAATCTAAACGCTAATAAACTTAAATAAAAGGCGACCGACCATTGTTTACGTCAAATGTTTCATAATTGGCTGAACGAAAACAACTCAATTTTTCTTTGTTGAAAAATTGAGTTGGTTTCATCTTTAGTGATAAGGCTTATTTTCGGTTAGCCTGTTATGTAAACAAACAAAATTATCGCATATCAGCGACGTTTCAAGAAAGTGGTGCGGTTTGTGGTCAGAGGCCATCATCGGCCCACCTTTTTTTCGAAAATGGGCAGCCTCAAGCCACCCAAAATTTTTCAGTTATTTCAGGAGAAATTTCCCGGTCGGATAATTTTTTGATTTGGCAATATGAGGTGGCCGCCTCGTTCTTATGATTTGCTGCTGCTACACTATTTTCTCTGGGACTATTTGAAAGATCGAGTATACGTGAACACCAACTACTGATGCTCTGAAAGATGCAACTCGGCGGTGCATTGACACAATAAGCTAAGCTTTGTTGCAAAAATTTGCTTTAAAAGATGATAATAATATAAATAGATAATAATAATAATATAAATTTCCACATTTCTACTTTATATTGGTATCAATGTAATTGGACATATCAAAAACAGTGTATGATTTAAGCAAAGTTTTCTTCTTAACCTCAAATTTACCCACCCATTATTAATATGTATGAAATGTTTAACGTTTTGTTTTTATTGTTTTTTTATTTTCTTCTACAGAATCGCGTATTACAGCAGAATGTTTCTACAAAAAAATAATGCCAAAAAATTTTTAGTAAATTTTTTACCCGTTGTTATTGGTTTAGCTTCAATACCAATTATAGTGCATCCAATAGATCACTTTACCGATTTCTTAATGGATAAAACTTATCGCCAGTACATAAAAGCAGATTGAATATTAATTGAATTGAATTCAATATTAATTTCTTTTTTTTTTACCAAATTCATTAACGTACAAATAATAATTATAAACTGTTATATAAACACTTAGTACACTTTAGTTAGTTTATTAGAAAATTATAATATTTAGTACAAAGCTATGTAGTTTCTAAGTAATGAATAATAAATAAATAATAAAAAATACAAATGACCAAAAATTGATGGAGCATGTACGTTTTATCATTTTTAGGAAAAATAGGTTAATATAAAAACATATGCTTTATTCTCCACAGAGTAATAAGAACTGCAATAGTTATAAGAACTGAATAGAACTCAGACATCAAGTTTTACACTTATCACACTAAAAATTGTGATATAAATACATCTACAAGGGGCTGAAGATTTATTTATTTAATGCCTTGTAGAATTGTTTTTCATAATAACTATTAATTTGTATCGAATTGAATTATAATTTTATTACTATTAGTAAAAGCAATTGTATTTAAAAGAGTTCCGTTGCATTAAATGTTATTTAAATAGTTTTTCGATGAATTTATTTTAAATAAAGTTATGCAAATTTCAATGTTGATGCAAATAATTTCAAGTATTGTTTGTGGTTTTTATAAAGCTGAAATGTAAGAATGATCGTATTACATTTTGCTACCGTCTTATTTTAAAAACTACAAAAGTTTACATGTATGATCAACAAATGGTAAGGGAGGAAGAGACAAAATTCGACCGTAAGTTAGTTTAAAAATAACAAAATATTCAAAAGAAATCCTTGCAGAATCGAAGAGGGGAGAATGAAAAATTTATTATATATTTTGTAATATCTGGTAAACTACAATAGTGAGATGCTTTACTTACCTTAAAAACACGCTCTTTTTTTGTTTCATTTGGGTGAGTTTCAAATTAGTCAATAGTTATGAAAAACCCTGATAAGATAGAAGTGAGAAGGGTATACATTAGGTATTCAGCAGAGAAAATCATTTATTAATCATATATATGCATGTCTAAAAAAAAATCGCTCAAGTACGAATTAGACTCACACACGAGGGCTTATGAGCAAGTAGAAGTAGTAATATATACTTTTTCCAATTTAAAATAATGATCTGAAAAGTAAGCAGGCACCCTTTTATTATCATTTTGTACACTGGCTTGTACAGCGTACTAGCAATACAAACGCTTGGTAAATTATTAGCTTTAGCTTATAGGGCCCATACACGACACAATCATAATGTCGCAATCAGCTGATTGATCAATCACGTTTTAACCAAACACCACACCAGCAAGATTGCTCAATATTCATTTGATTTCAAGTATTGTGTGGATAAGGTCATTATAAATAAATGAATGATTGAACAAATTTCACGAAACACGACACAAGCACGCTGTCACAATCATGAAAATATCAAACTCATTTTGATTTTACACAATCAGCTTGATCAATCATCAATCAACCCCACACACGGTCAATCGGCTTGTACAATCAGCTGATTGCGACATTATGATTGTGTCGTGTATGGGCCCTATTATTACATATGTATGTGGCAATCACGTTACTATCGCATTCTTTTTATAGTGAATTTATTTCTATATACTGTGTAAATTTAAAATGTTTGCCTACTAAGGTTAATCAAATCACTATAGGAATACCCTTTATTCCTATTTTTTAGTTTAATTTTAAATTTTGAAGTCATATTAAAAAAAAAGATCGATATAATAGCAAATTAGCTGAACTTCTTTTTTATGAAAAGATTTATACATTTTTTGCTATCGATAAATTTTTCTATAATAAATTGTTATCGATAATTGTTTTTGCTATCGAAGAGTTTTTGTTATCGATTATTATTAACTATTATATTGCTAATTTTTTCTAAACTTCGCCAAATTATTAAAAATTTCTGATTTCACAATAATTTTCTAAAACTGAAGAATATTTGAAGCTAAAAAAAATGTTTTCTACAAAAATTCCAATTTTAATTTAATCTAGGTTAATATGTGCTAGATTCATTATTAAAGAATATCATATTATTCAAAACAAAAAAATTATTAAGCACTAGGACTTTATTTAAAAATAATAACAAACTACTAATAAAATATTAAAAAAGGCCAAATAACTATAATTATTATACAAAACAAAAAAATATATATTTGAAATGTATCACTGCGGGGGAGAGCATTTCCATATAGCCATTTCACTACTGCTCATATAGCGCATCAAAGGATTTTACCCCAAATTTTGTATAATTCATTCAATTCATTTATTTTCCAAAACATTCTTATAAAAAAAACAGTAACTTTAACAATATTGTTAGGAATATGTCTTGCTTAAGTTTAAAATAAAACAATTAAGCAATAAGGAAAACTACTGGTTACAAACTGCGTAGAAGTTTATACACACACACACAACTACAATTGATAGGCTGTTTACTAACTGCCTGGCATGCTGCATTTAAACGCGCAAGACAAAAACTAATTTTACAACAACAAAATACACACAAAGAGAGTAGAAAATTCTTACAACTTCTAGATTCTAATTGGACAAGTATAAATAGGGGAAGCGTCTGAGTGGACAGTCAATCAGTAAATTAAACCTCTACAGTGAAGACGTGCATTTTTAAGTAAATTGTTCTGTGTCAACTTTGTGTAGTTAAAGTAAATAATAAAATTGTTATTATTTAACGGAACTAAGATCCGTCTCTCCCATCTCCTAAACCTCTCCATCTGGGCAGAAGAAAAACCAAACCAAGCCGGAAAAGCATAGGAGATAAGAGGACGTACGATCTGACGGTACACTAAAAGGCGTACTTTTTTTTCGAGTCCCCCTCTGCGTCTTAACACGCCTTGATACGCGCAATAGGCTCTCTTGGTGCTCTCAAGCACATTGTCGATGTGCCCATACGACTCAAAGTTTTTATGAAAAGTGACGCCAAGGTACTTTAGCCTGTTCGATGTCCTAATAGTGTCTGCTCCAATGCTCAAGTACGGTCTTAAAGATCTGCAATTCGGGTATAAATATTTCCTTTAAACATCATAGCGACAGTCTTATGAATATTTAGGATGAGGCCCCACCTTTTAAAGTGGTCCGTTAGTGTTGTCATGTATTGATTGACTCGGTCGTTAACAGTTCTTGCACTAGCTCCTGAAGAAGCAATAAGGATGTCATCAGCATAGATCAACAAGAGATCTCCCTGTGGGGGCGAAGGTATATCTGACATGAAAATATTATATAAAACCGGTCCCAGCAATGATCCCTGTGGCACTCCTGCAAAAATCGAACCCTCGTGTGAGAGGATATCTGCAATACGAACCCTAAAAGAGCGGTCCCTTAGAAAGCTATCAATCATACGGCAGATGCCCGTACCAAATCCCATACTCAACAGCTTATAAATGAGGCCATCGTGCCCCAAATTTTGTATAAAAAACTTAAGTGTCTTATATCGTAAGCCAAATTAAATAAATGGGAATTCTTATTTAAACAACACAGTAAACAACAAAACTCAAAAACACTTCTATACAAAAGCACAGCAAACATTTTGAAAACAAAAACACTTTTTAGTTTTAATTCCAATTTTATTTAAAATATTAAAATTTTAATCGGAAAAAATTCTCAAATTTGTCAAAACACTAAAAATTTCTGCGTAAATATGCTCAGCACCACACAATTGGGTGGCGTCAACAGGAAACAGGAAATAAAAATATTTATATTAAGATTTTCATTTTTTATTTTAAAAGCTTATATATGTATATATAAATATTTTTATTTCCTATTTTCTGATGATGCCACCCAATGGTGTGGTGAAATATTGGAGATAAAATTAAAAATGAATAATTGTTTTACAGAAGAATTATTAAATAATAAACAAGTGTCAATAAACCATAAAAAAATATCAGTAATAATGGTTTAATTATTACTGATATGCACGTACGTATACATACATACATACATGTATGTACGTACGCATGTATGTTTATATATAAACATATTGAAGTAACTAAATTGTTTAGGTTTGTTCCACCAGTGAATGAAATACTGTTATTAATTCCTCATTTATATAACGTCGTTCTGTCTTACCTCCTGCCAGATGGCTGAAATTCTAAGTAGGTACATACGACGATAATGGGATAAATACCTGGACCAGAAATACTAACTCACCAGTACGTGATAGAACGTGATTTAAAAATGATATATTCATTTTCAAATCACTTAATTAATGGCGCTCACCATTAGCAAACAAGCAGCTAGGAAAGATGTTATATAAAGGAGGAATTAACAACATTGAAGTAACATCTAATAAAACATAATTTTACCACCTTTGACATTGCTTATAAGAGACACAGCTACTACTGTTGTAAAGACTATGTATTAATTATAATTACAAAAGTTCGATTATAAAAAATGAGATATTTTTTATTGAAAGAAATTTTGAAATATTTGAAAAAGAATAGTATTAGATAATCCACTGGAAATAAATTGATTGAAATATTTTTATTTCAATAGGCTTTGCACAAAATATTGGAGCAGTCAAAATTTTATTTCAATTTTACTACTACAATTTTTTTAACGTAAAATAATATTTTTTTTAACCAAAAAATTTACACAAATATATTTAAATCATAGAAAAACAATGTTCTCTTTGCGATTAACGAAATCGTTAGCAAGATCCCTTAAAAAAATAGGAAATGTTACAAAATTTGGTAGCAAACGAGACTATGGAACAGATGATCCACGAGTTACGGTATGATGAAAAATTAAATCTCAATAATCTTTGTTTTTGTTAACTGTTCTATACTATTTCAATTATAGAAAGGACTTGTTATTGGTATTTATGAAAAAGAAGGCGATAAAGATCCCAAATTAACTACAAGTGGTGAAAAATTTGATGATCGTGTACAAGGCAGGCTGACAGAGTTAGTCAAAGAGTAAGCAGCCATGGTCGAAGATTAAAGTGAAAGTTTTTTAAGATAAATAATTTATTTTTTTTTGTCGTTGTTTTTGTTGTACAAATAGATGCAATATTAGCGGAGTGTTGGGCAAGGGGAAGGCCTTTAATAATATAGATCAAGAATATCGATCAGTAGCTGTAGTTGGTTTGGGACGTGAAGGAGCCGGTTTCAACGAGTTGGAAATGATTGACGAAGGAATGGTATGTTAGTCATTATGGTGCCGAGATAATTATATAATATTTGAATATATTTCGAAACATAAGTATGTATTTATATATTCAAAAACAATATCAAGCAAATGTCTGGCAATGTCAAGTGTATTTTAAAAATTTTTCCAAACATGTCATATCAATTTGCAGTTTCCGATAATTATTTCGAATGTGCTTTATGAAATATTTTTCCAGATCTGCGTATTTGGTGCTTGTTTGTTAAATTTTACAAAGCAGGTTCCGCCCTTACCATTTTATAACAATTTTAATTCAAATTATTTTTAAGCTTTTAAATTTTGTGTTGCTTGAAGAGACCTGTCTTCATATTTCTTTCTTCCAAATAAATAGGAAAACACACGTGTGGCTGCTGGTGTTGGAGCACGAACATTACAGATGCAGGGTTGCTCAGAGGTTTTTGTAGATTCCATGGAATATCCAGAGCAGGCTGCTGAGGGTAGTGCCTTGGCCGTATGGCGCTATAATGATAATAAAATGAAAAAGAATCGTACGGCTGTACCAAAATTAGAATTATTCGATTCTTCAGATGTTGATGCCTGGACCAGGGGTCTTTTTAAAGCTGAGGCTCAAAATTTGGCGAGGCGTCTTTGTGATGCTCCTGCAAATCAAATGACTCCAACAACCTTTGCCCAAGCTACAGTAGATGCCTTATGTCCATGCGGTGTTACCGTTGAAATACGTACAATGGAATGGATAGAACAGCAACATTTGAATTCATTCTTGACAATAGCTAAAGGATCATGCGAACCACCAGTATTGCTGGAAATAAGCTATTGTGGTACAGCGCCAGAAGATAAACCCATTTTACTGCTAGGAAAGGGAATGACTTTTAATAGGTTTGCCAACAAATTTTAGTTTTAAGTTTGTAAAGGAAAAAGAAACAAAACAAAAACTAAAAGTAAAAGTAAAAACAAATGAACTATTTCATTTTCAGTGGTGGTGTTTGCTTGCGTCCCAGTAAAAATATGGATTCATATCGTGGTTGTATGGCCGGAGCCGCAGTATGTGTAGCTGCTATACGTGCGGCCGCTGCGCTTTCTCTGCCTATTAATATTTCTGCTGTCATTCCGTTATGTGAAAATATGCCCTCGGGAATGGCTTGCAAGCCTGGTGATGTCGTTACTTTACTTAATGGACGCACACTTGCTATACGAGTAAAGTTTTCTTTATTGAAAATAGAAATTAAAAAAGAAAACAAATATTGAGAAACTTTTTCAATTTAGGACACAGACAAGGCCGGTGTTGTGGTTATGGCTGATCCTTTACTATACGCTCAGACAGCTTATAAGCCTCGTTTAGTTGTGGATATTGCTACTCTGGGAAATGGTGTTATTAGGGGTTTGGGAGGCGGTGCTACCGGTATATTTTCTAATTCGCATTATATTTGGAAACAATTTCAAAAGGCTGGATCTCTTACGGGCGACCGTATGTGGCGTTTTCCATTATGGCACTACTACAAGAAACTTGTTACAAGTAAATTAAAATGTTTTGTGCCATTTATAAATTAAAAATTAATTAATATTTATAGTTAATTAATTTTTTTTATAATTTATAAATAATTTTTTAAGCACATCTTTATATAAAAATTAAATAAGTTTTATTTTCAATATTTCGCCACACTATGCAGATGGCACCCATCTGCAGTTAAAGAAAAGTGTGCAAATAACTTTTTTTTTTTTATTTGAAAATTTTTTTGAAGTGGTATCTTCAATGGTGTGACGAAATATGTAAAATAATTTCAAAATTGATTTAATTTTTTATACAGAGGCCTTGTGCCTAAAAGAATTATTTATAAAATTTGAACTTAATTTTCATTTTATATTTTTAAACTAGACAATATAAGTTATGATATAAGTAACAACGGTTCTGGCCCAGCTTCAAGTTGTTTGGGAGCTGCTATCTTACACGTAAATTATAAAATATAAATTATAAATATTTCCTAATTTTCTTATAATTGTATCTGTGTGCGCATGTATATATTTTTAGGAATTTGTACCTTGCGTTGATTGGGCTCACTTGGATATACGCGGCGTTGGTATGCTGACAAACTTTGGTACGATACCATATCTATTAAAGGGTCGCATGACTGGCAGGCCCACAAGAACTTTAATACAATTTCTATATCAAATGGCTTGTCCTGATGCCCAGGCCAAATAATTAAATGCATTAATATGTTTGTATATTTATAAAACAAAAAAAAATGTCAATGCAAAGAGAGGGGACTCAAGTTTAGGGAATTTACTTAATTGTGTGATTTTTCGTTGTGATATATTGTTTGGTGGAAATGTTTTGCAATCTTATCTAAATTGTTAGTACATTTAATGATTTTATTTGTGAGTTCTATTTTGTTTTTCAAGGTATTCAAATCATTTTCTTTAATGTGCATTTTTTAAATATAAATTTGCAAAATGATTAATATATCTGTGTGTGTGTGTTTTGTTTTTTAGCATAAATTTGAACGCGACTACGCCATTGTAGTCTTCGAATATAATGATAAAAAATATAATAATAAAAAATTAGTAACTTTAAGTTAAAAAGATTACTACAACTAAACCAAAAAAGTAAAACCAAACTCATTTTCGCCCATTAATAACAAGTAACCTATTTCAGAAACCATTTTGATTAACTCTACATGTTAACAGGTCCTGCTTATTTCTCAGCCAATCCTGACTTTATATATTTATAATTTCGGATGTTATAAATTTATTAAAAAATTAAATCACACCTATGTTTGCTCTAAATCTATCTTCATTATGACATACACACATAACTAATGGAAGTAAGAGCTGAGGTAAAAATTTTAATATAAATTTTTTTTAAACAATTTCCATTCCATTCTTTATTTGCAATCTGTTTTACACAATTTAAAATAATAAGCAAATTATATAATATTTATGAGAAGAAAACATAACTAAAATAACTTAGTGTCGAGCTTAATAGCTCAGTAAAAATAACAATGCTTGTATTATTTACATATTAACATTATCGGGCATGTTCTCAACAACGCAAAACGCTTAAAATTTGTGTTCTTAAAAACGCAAATAATATCGTGCGTTTTGAAGACACAAAAAAAGTGTTCTGACAAACGCTAAACGCTTAATATTTGCGATTTCAACTCGCACGCATTTACTGAAATGAACTGATTGAGTTTGCTTATACAAAACATTCAAGACAAAATAAAATGGGTCACAAATAAATTTTAATATTGTTACGTTTATACCTTTTATAAACGTTTTGTTGTGAGTTCTTTATTGCAAAATAATTAACACCAGTTTTTAGAGTTTTTAACTAATAACAATTTTATTTACTTTAACTACACAAAGTTGACCGGAACAGTTTACTTAAAAAAGCCTATCAAATTGTAGTTATGTGTGTGTGTGTGTATAAACTTCTACGTAGTTTGTAACCAGTAGTTTTCTTTATTGCTTAATTGTTTTATTTTAAATCTTAAGCAAGACATATTCGTAACAATATGTTTTCTTTTTTTTCAACAAAAATTTTAAACAATTTTACACTATTTAAATTAAAAATACCAATTTTAAAATTGCTCTTCTTTTTGTTAAAATCCTGTGTCAATTGTTTACTTTAAAATGGCGATTTGAACAAACAGCTGATCAAAAGATCAAAAAGAAAAACAAATCGCCAGCAAAACGTACGATTTACAGAACATCTAAAATTGAAATTGACGTTTTTAAGTCGCCTGGCGATTTGAAAACCTTGCGATTGTGAGAACATGCCCGTATATATTACTCTATTTTCTAAAGGGCAGGCCAAGTACATGTACCCTTTTTAACCTGCGTACTTTATTGCTATCGTCTAACAAGTTGATGGCTAGCACGTTGGAATATTAGCTAAAACGGTTAAGATATCTGTCGCCGAAATGGTTAATTTCTTCCTTAAAAACTTAAAAATTTTAAAAACTAAAATTATTTATAAAAATTTAGAGCTTTTAATGACTCTATATATAATTCACTATAAATAACCACAAAAGTTTAAGAAGAGCACATCAAATTATAAGTTTAACAAATTTACTACACAATCATAATCAAAAATTGGCAATAATAATCTTGATGAGACGAAATGAGTTTTGTGAGAGTAAGAATACTCTGTCAAAAAGAAAACGGTTTGGTTTTGGAAAAAAAAAAACATTCTACAGTCCATCAAGTAAAAAGAATTGTTAATTTCATATCTGGTAATAGAAACGATAGAAAGAGCATTGGAATCATATGTATGTCTGAACATAGAAAAGGCTTTTGACTCGATCTGGCACCATAGTTTTCTTTATAAACTCAAAGAGTTCTGCTATCCTCTCCGCCTAGAAAAAATTACAGTTTTTTGCCCTTTTTAAAGGGCAATCATCCAGTTCACGAAACGTTATTGCTGGGGTACAACAAGCGTCACTATTATCACCCACATTATATTCATATATATTTCAGATTTTAATATTCTTAAAGAACATTCTGCAGCATTGTATGCTAATGATACTGCAATAATTACCAGAGAAAAAGTTTCAATTGCCATCATTATGAGAATAAAATTTGGCCTTTTACATGCGCTTAAATTCTAAACAAAATGAAAAATAAAACTTAGTCAAGCAAAACTGAATCATAATTGGGTCCATTGCAATTCAAAATAAAATTAAACATCGGGAAATTGTTTTCGATAAAAAAATGTGCATTTAGACATCATATTCTACAAACATGTGATAAAGCTATAAAATGTGGTAGAAGTTTATTTCCACTGCTTTACTATAAGTCGGCCCTCAACCGTAAAAATAAGATTCTATTCTACAGAATGTGTATACAACCAATAGTAGCCTACGGGTGTCAAATATGTTCAACAAAGGTAACTAAAACACGTTTCAAATAGCTACAAGTTATTCAAAATAAAAACCTAAAAATTCTAGCAATTATTTGTAATTTACCAAAGCGTTACTGAACGAAGTTTTTCCATAGAAATGTTTAAAACAAGATTTGCTCTCTCTCTCTCTCTCTCAACGGTAAGGAGTAAAATAAGTCAAGGATTTGAAGTTCGAAATGGATCTTTAAACCATATTATATTATTGCATTTAATAAACGTTTTATTATTTCGTGTTCTTTTATTGCAAAATAATAACACACTACTTTAGAGTTTTAAATTAAGTTAAGCGATTTATTTACTTTCAATATACACAAAATAAACACGATGGCAACTTTGTTGTCTTTACTCACTGATGACTCTTCTTTAATTCATTAATTTGCCTAGCAAGTAATGCTTATATACATAGTTGTTTTAAGCAGTTCTAGTACATAGAAAAATATTCTTCTATTTAAAAATATTCAACATCACCCCATATTGTTGTTCTTATTATCATTTCGTTTAGGCACCAGCTTGGCAGAGTGTTTTGTTCTGTATTAGCTTTTTTTTTTGTTTATTGTTGTTTATCTTATTTGGTGGAATTTTTTTAAAGCGTGTTATTGCTGTCTTCTGTATATAAGATTTCTTGGAAATCTAAGCAGTTTGTAAAATGCACAGTTGGTCATTTCGTTTACTTTTTTACTAATAATTATTTTCTCTTAAATCTTAATAAATCATCTTCGTAAAAATATTAGGAATTTTGTAATCTTATAGTATTTATCGCTTCAGAAATTAATTCGATTTAAGTGAGAGTTGAATGTTTCTTCAAAAACTAAAATGTAACTTTCCTATCTTTTCCTTTTAATAAGTAAGCGAGTCTCTAGTGTGTGATATATGTAAATTCTCAAGAATTTTATTATACTTCAATCGAAAGACTATAGAATAAATAAATTAATAATAAAAAACAATAATTATCCTTGTTTTCTATTGATAAAACCTCAAATCTTAAGTAACTAAAAATACATAGGAATTGTTCCTTACACATTGTCAATCTAAAAATATGTTTGCCAGTTCCATTAGTTGCAAAAGTAAGTCTTGTGTAGTCGTGAAAATAGAATGACATAATTGGCTGTTTCATAATATAAATCATATCCTTTAACAATGAAAGGAATAAAAAAAGAATATTTAAAAAAAAAATTTAGTAATTATTAAAATCAGTGTGATTGTAAAAATCTGATTGGAAATAAATTAAAAATAAACCTTTTAAACTAGTTTTAAAATCCGTGAAATGCATATTCATATGCATAAGCATGACAATTTGTCTGCTTTGATCATTTCGGCTTAAAACACACAGTTTTCCTAACAATTTCAGTTTTACTGATACCAATGTAAAGTAAAAGTTACTAACGGAATGTGATGTGGGGCACGTCGGCAGACGTTCGCCTTTTTCACAAAATATTGAAACACATTTTGCAACAAAGCTTCGTTTATTTCGTTTTTACACAGCCGAATTTCGTCCTTCAGAGGGTCAGTTGCTTATGGTTTGTTCATGTAAACTCGGTCTCTCAAAATGCTTATCGCTTTCTTGAAGGCAAAAATCTGCATAAACAATTTCTTTATCACGTTCGAACAATCTGGCAATCGCTAAATCATTTAATTTGCATAGTCTATAAAAATAAACTGTAGACGAAGTCAAAATGTTTCACTAAAAAGCTAACGCTTAACCTAAGAAGTAATATTTTATTTCACATTAAAAACTGAAAAAATTTCCAATAAAAAATACATAAGCCCGAACGAACTGTAATTTTTGCGCTAGCACATATAAATGTTGCTTATACGCAACCCACGACTGCCAAGAGTATGAAATCGACAGCGCCCAACTGAAGAGAGTAAGATAAAAGATAAAATTGACCACCACCTCAGTAGTAAAAGAAGTACTGACTATACTTCTCGAAATTAAATGCCAACACCATTTCCTACATTCTTTCGATTTATAAAGGAAAAAGCCTCAGCCAATTCGGAATTTATGTATTTTTAATTTCGAGTAAAATGAACGTTTGATCTACATCTTTGGCATGTCTTACACAAATAACTTGTGGAAATAAGAGCTAAACTGAAATTTCTGATAAGAACGTAAACACAGGAGACAAGGAGAGACCTGGTTAATCGTAAAAGTTTGAGAATGAAGAATTAGAAGCATTGCTCGACAAAGATTTGTTGTTTAATGCACAACATTGGGAGCCACACACATTAAAAGCATTGGAATTCATTCGAAAGCAAGTAGATTGGGTCCCATATGAATTAAAGCCGAGAGACGTTGAAAGGATATTCTGCATGTCGGAAATGATAACTAAACGGTACAAAAATAAGTCATTTTTTCAACGTATTGCTAATGGTGATGCAAAATGGATACATTACGATAACCTCAAGCGAAGCCGAATATTCAGGATGCCGAAGTAATGCTCTATATTTGGTGGGATTAGAAGTGTATTGTGTAATATGAGCTATTCAAATCGAATCAGCTATTCAAATCACAGCAAACCCATAGCGAAGATCGTTGATTTGTTTGAAGAGATCAATCAACGAAAAATGACAGAATATTCGCCCAGACACGAGGCCATAATCTTTTGTTATGACAACGCTGGACCATATGTTGCAAGATAGATCAAAAACTATTTGGAAAACAGTGGATGGCAAGTTTTAACTCATCCGTCTTATAGTTCAAACCTTGACCCTTCTGCCTACCATTTGTTTTAATCGATACAAAACACCCTTTCTTTTTTTGAAAGAAGTTTTGACAAGGGTCTTACTTGGCCATTTTGTCAGTAGCGTCTAAGTTTGTGTTATCAGACAAATTAAGGAAACGTTTTATTTCTCGAAATCTATTTTGCGACATATTTTGGGAAACAATCGGAGTGTGTGTGTCTTCGCAAAGCTGCCAATACATATCCTCTCTAGGCATTGAGTGATAACCACTGTACAGCAAAATACCGATGAATATCATCTTCGCTATCACTGCCGAAATATACTTCGACTTCACCTGGTATATCATTTGGCATGCGATCAAAAAGAATATCCTCAGCAATCCCTTCCTCTTCATCTGTGTTATAGTCCGGATCTGGTGGAATAATCGCTATATCAAAATGTTCGTGATCATCTTTTTCCACAAAATCAAGAGCGCTGTTTAAATTTTTAAAAGCTTTACCATAAAAACTTGACGGTTTGATGGCTTGAAATTCCATTTTTGTCCAAGGAAAATTCTAAAAAAATTTATACATATCAAGCCGTTGTACTCAATTGGGTAGAGCGATTTTGCTACTTACATAACTTTGTGCAAAAAAAATTTTTCTTGTAACTATTTATTAAATGCACACACAATCACTTTTCTTCAGAAAATTATAGAAAACTATCGTTTGAACAAAACAGTACTCACTCTACACAGCTCAATTGTTACTGACCTAGCTAAAAATCACAAAAATCATAAAGTGTTACAAAATCAGAACAAAAAACACAATAACGGTATATTTTTCTTTACATTTTTTATGTGTCTTTAAACTACAACGTGTTGAATGCAAACGCACAAGACACGTTGCATAATTTCGTGCCTTAAAAAATTTATGCGTACTTAAGTATTGCCTTTTTTCTGTACTAAAGCGAGTACAATGGCTGGGAATGTGTTAAACTTATATATTAAAAGCTTTTTTTGCATTGCGCAAGCTGTTTTCATCATTTAAGGTAAATAGAAGTCTATAGGAAATTTCTACAGCGGAAAGGTATTCAATAATGTTTTCCTATAATATTAGTTATCATCAGCTATAAGAATTTTTGTACCGTTATGTATTTGTGTTTATGTGTGCTTCAACAAGTCTTAAATAAACCCAACATAATATAAAAAAATTCACTGTAAATATGTATGGATTTATGTTTATCAATATAATTTTTATTTCAATAGGCTCTGCAAACGTTGTGAAATTTTAATTGTAACAGAAACATTTTCCTCAACTTTTTTATTTTCAAATAAAATTTTTTCACAAAGCGAAAAAATGTTAACATTACATTTAACAAATTCAATAACAAAATCTTTGGGAAAGTTAAAAAAAATTTCGAAAATTTTTAACACGCGTTGCTATTCAGCGGATAATACTCGAGTAACGGTAAGATTGTTTCTAACTTAAATATATTAGCATCATCTATATACACATACACACATACATATTATATATATATGCATATTTATCAAATTGTAGAAGGGTCTTGTTCTTGGTGTTTTCCAAAAAGAAGGGGAAAAAGATCCAAAATTATCTTCAAGTGGTGAAAAATTTGACGATCGCGCACAAGGAAAAATTGCAGAATTAGTCAAAGAGTAAGTGCCAATTGTCGAGCATACATACATATGCAAAGTTGTAAATTACATTAAATTCATTCAAAATTCTTCACAAAAAAAAAACCAGATGCAATATTTCTGGGAAATTAGGTAAAGGAAAAATTTTCAACAATGTAGATCAGGAATTTCGTTCAATAGCTGTTATCGGCTTAGGGCCAGAGAATATAGGTTATAATGAGTTGGAAGATATTGATGAAGGAATGGTAAGTACACATTAATTTATGTATTAAAGCTTTAACTTAGTAACTTAGAAAATAATTTAAAAGAGAAAATATGTTATTCTTCATTATTGTATGTTCTTTTCGAATATTAGATTTCGTTTCGAAAAAAATAACTTAAAATAGATTCGTAAAGTTTTGTTTAAAAACAAAATAAGCGTTATCGTAAATTTTTAATAAAAATATTTACTAATTGCATGATTTTGAAATAAAAATTTGAATAAAGGAAAATGCTCGTGTGGCTGCTGGAGTGGGTGCACGATTGTTGCAAATGCAAGGTTGCTCAGAGGTTTACATTGATTCTATGGAATATCCGGAACAAGCCGCTGAGGGTGCAGCCTTAGCTATATGGCGTTATAATGACAATAAAATGAAGCATAATCGAACTGCAATACCAAAATTAGAATTATACGATTCGCCAGATCTGGATGCCTGGACTAGAGGTCTTTTCAAGGCAGAAGCACAAAATTTAGCACGTCGTCTAAGTGATGCTCCCGCCAATCAAATGACTCCAACAACCTTTGCCCAAGCTACAGTAGACGCCTTATGTCCTTGCGGTGTTACCGTTGAAATACGTACAATGGAATGGATAGAGCAGCAACATTTGAATTCATTCTTGACAATAGCTAAAGGATCCTGTGAACCTCCGGTATTTTTAGAAATAAGCTATTGTGGTACATCGCCAGAGGATAAACCTATTTTACTGTTAGGAAAAGGAATGACTTTTAACAGGTTAGTTCTGAATGCTATCAATCAATCAAATAACAATCTAAAAATTTTCTTTTTTTCTCTTAAGCGGTGGTGTTTGCTTGCGCCCTTGCGACCATATGGAAGAGTATCGTGGTAGTATGGCCGGAGCAGCCGTATGTGTAGCCGCCATACGTGCAGCTGCAGCTCTATCACTTCCTGTTAATATTTCTGCTGTAATTCCTTTATGTGAAAATATGCCTTCGGGAATGGCTTGTAAGCCCGGGGATGTGGTAACCCTTCTCAATGGACGAACACTTGCTATACGAGTAATTTAGGGTTTATTTTTAAATAGACATTTTATTTCAATATTTTTATTTTACGTTTTTTTTTTTTTTTTTTTTTTAACAGGATACTGACAAGGTTGGTGTTGTAGTTATGGCAGATCCTTTACTTTATGCTCAAACTACTTACAAGCCACGTTTAGTTGTTGATGTTGCTACTATAGGTAATGGTGTAGTAAAAGGTTTAGGTGGTAGTGCTACAGGCGTATTTTCCAATTCTGAATACATTTGGAAACAATTGCGAAAGGCTGGTTCTATATCAGGTGATAGAATGTGGCGTTTACCATTGTGGAGATACTATAAAAACCTTGTGACCGGTATGGTTTAATGATTCCCTTTAGATATTGTACAAAAAAATTTAAAACAATAACTTTTTATTATTATGATGATAACAGATAATATTAGTTTCGACATTAGCAATAACGGTGTTGGTCCAGCTTCAAGTTGCTTAGCAGCTGCGGTTTTACATGTAGGCACTTTTGAAATTAATAGTTAAAGGCAATAAATAACACTTATTATTTTCCCAGGAATTTTTACCTTGCGTTGATTGGGCTCACTTAGATATAAGAGGCGTTGGTATATTAACTCGCCACGGAACGTTACCATATCTATTGAAACATCGAATGACTGGCCGGCCTACCAGAACTTTAATACAGTTTCTATATCAAATGGCTTGTCCTGATGCTCAAAAGCAATAGTTTGCAACTTTTGGACTACATGAACAAAAATATTTTAAAATGAAAACCAGTGTTGTGCGGTAGTAAAGAGTCGTCGTCTATCTGATTTGGTGTAGTGTATTGTTTGGTGAAAGTGTTGAGATTTAAACAAAATTGTCGACAGTGTTATTAAACTTTTATATATTTTTTCTAATTTTTGTACGTCATATGTCCCTTTAGAGAATATACATTTGCTCATACATTTTGATAAAAAACCAAAAAGTTTTTTTTAATGATTTTTTGAGAGTTAGTGTGCTAATAAAACAAAATTTATTTTAAACAAAATCACCAAATTGATTGGTAGTAAGGCTACATCCTACAGCCATTTCATTTATAGCTCAACTTATCTTCAGGGAACCTTTAACCACATTTTAGAAACGATAAAATGCCGCTTATATTTAACATTCTTTTGACCATTTGGGAGGTGGATGATAAAATCAATAAACATAAGCTTTAAAAGCCTTAGTTTTGCTCACATTTCTTCATACAGTTTTTGTTTTAGAAATAAATCTTAGAAATTATAGTAATAGTATTTAGATGGTAACGTTTAATATTGACAATGATATATCGCACCTGTTCAGCTAAAGGGCGGCAACTCAAAATTTTCAATTTTTCACTTTTTGTTAAAAAGAGCTATATAATGATCAACTCTAACTACTGTAAATTTTTCCCATTCCTGTGTCTACTCTTTCTTTAAAAAAAACCATTATGTCGCTCACCATGTCTTCCAAGTACTTACTTTTGTATCAACAAAACAGATATATTTTTAGTTGTACTTAAATCGCACTCGTTCAACAATACTGTATTAACTCAAAAAACTCAAAGTTTTCAGGAGAGACAAAAAACTTTTTTCTCAATGCTTAAAAAAATTTTCGTAAGCAAAATTTGGCAATATTTAGAAAAACCATCAATTATTGTATTGCGCGGCATTAACTTTTTATTTGTTCATTGTCTGCAGATAAAAAAGGGATTTTTTAGTTACTATCATTTTCTTGAATTAATTTTGAGATTTATTTCTGAATTTAATAAATTTTTAATAAAACAGATAAACATGAAAGGAAATATTTTTAATAAATTGTCTTATGCTATTTTTAACTTCAGGGTTCACGGTTAAATGGTTCCCGTGCTTTCCACGATGGTCTATTTCTACAAAACCATGTTCATCTTTCTTTTTAACAACCGTTGCTATGACTGTATCATTTATGTCAAGTGTTGCTTTAAAAAATAACTTACACACTCTTACTTGTTGCGAGTTAATTTCGAAGAAAAATGCATTGCGTAAATCTTGAGTGCAGGAGTATCTGTACTTTGGCTTAATTGGTTTCATATTATTGGCTATAAATTCTCTTTGTCTCTTCAAGCTAGTCATATCCCAATATTTATGAAATATTTCATAGCGCGATGATTCTGTTATTTTTTTACTACACTGAAGGCGACACTTCTCACCACAACCTTCTCGCAAACGCTTGTCTTTTATCGTCTTTGAAGAATTATAAATCGATGAATAAGAATACCCTGAGTTTCGCAATTGTTTTTGTCGTTTGTTATTATGTTCACTTTTCTCGCACTTTGTTTTTTTTTTAACACTTCTTCATCATGAGAACCAAATTCTGAAGAACTGTTACAACTCACTGTACGTGGATCAAAATTATTTTCCAAATTATCACTCAATAGATCTGCAGAGCTGCTGCCAGAAGAATGACAACTTTCACTACTTATATTTGTTGTACTGTATAATAATGAATAGTGCTCTATATTTGGGCAACTCATTTTTTTTAATTGAACTAATTAGACCTTTTGATTTCAAATATTCACTATTATGTTTAATAAATTTAATAATAAAATTTCTTGCTGATCAAAAATGAAATGCTACATTGCTCAAATACAAAATTATAAAGTGAGATATTAGAAAGCGTCATTAAAATTATTTTATTACAACAGTAATAACTCAATAAAGAAAGAGTTGTTTCATGAAAACAGTAACAACTCAAAGGAAAACTTAAGCATTATTTCATGAAAACAGTCATATTTCGTATTTAAACAAAAAATTTACTTAACCTGAAACAATTGAGCAGTTGCATTTCAAAATACTGCCTGACCAAAAGAAATTTTTATTATAAGAATAACATCTTTACTCAAAATACTACTCTTTATACGAAAAAATAATTATTTGCTAAGACCAATACTTCAAACAACTCAAAATAATTTTGTTTTCTTGATTCACAGAAATAACCGATTTTTGCAAGAAAAAGGTCACAACATGTAATTTAATTAAAAAAGATTAGTCAGAACTATGGGAATTTTTAACCATAGGTAGACATAAGTGTTATGTATTGTTTTTTGCAAAAAAGATAAAATAAAAAAATTTTGAGTTAATACAGTATTGTTGAACGAGTGCGACATGTTTCAACAATTTTGATCTAAGTTTTTTCAACTAAAGGGAATTATTTCGAACTGTGGCCTTATTCATTCAAAAGTATTTTGAGTTGTCGTAGTGAAATGAACCAAGGTAAAATTATGCTGAAATTGTAAAATATTTTATTATCTAGCAACCTTGTTTTGATTACTTATCACTGTACTTATAGACTTTAATTTTTTCTAACTATATCACATAGTCTTTTACATTAAAATTAGTTAATTCACATTTTTAACAACGAAATCACGCGTTTTTTGTTTAAATCCTATAATTGTGTTATATAATTAAATAATTAATATACAATAATTGTGTTTGTTTTACGGCAAAAAATTGAAATTGCATCCTTATTCTTTTGCACATCGTCGAAGGCGTCGCAATTAGAAAGTTAAAATATTTCGGTTACAATTGTTTGGTAACATGTCGTGTCCCAGCCTAGAACATTATGCGGATTTTCTTCGTGGAGAGAAAAAAAGCAATACACTGAGCTATTCAAATGCCGATAGCGATGGTAGTAGTTCAGGTCTGTTCAGCGATGATTCTGAAGACGATTTTCATCCATCAGCAGTTACTGCGAGCAGTTCATCGGATACAGAAAAAGACACAGTCAGAATAAATAGAAAACGTTCCATATGTAATTCTCAAAATGAAAATCAAAAAACAACAGAAAAAATAAAGGAACTCTGGACGTGCTTATGTTTCATTAGGGGCTTTGAAAAATATATAAAAGAAAAGTCTTTGCAACCCCCTTGTGGAATAAAGTGTCGTCTTCAATGTAGCAACAAAATTCTGAAATCCTCACGTCATCAAATTTTTAATAAATCTACAAAGACACGAGAGAGTTTATCGCAAGCCATACAAACCATATTAAGCCTAAATACAGGTATTCCAATACTCAAGACCTTCGAGGATTAAATATCGCATATTTCTTCAATATAAATTCAAAATGTATAAGAGTATGCAAGAAATTTTTTAAAGCAACGCTTAACATAAGGTGACAAAGCCACCTAAGCCGATATTTTCAGTTAAACTGGCACAAGTCGAAATAATGCCACTACTTTTTTTCAAGAAGACGGAAGTATTATCATATTATCATAAACAGTTTTTTGCCTCTACTGAAAAATTGAAAATTTTGAGTTGCCGCCCTTCAGCTGAACAAGTGCGATATGTTATCCAAGTTTTAATGGAAAACAAGATTTTAAGGACTTCTTGTTCGAGACAACCAAAACAAAAAATGGCTGTGTTTTTTGGTTCAATTTGTACAGAATCACGATATTCATAAGCGTTGTCGATAGGTCCATAATTTTTAATGCCCAAAAAAAGCTTATTTACTTAGTTCATATCCTTATCTGAACTAGTCATAGATTTTACTTTCTTACGAATCACGAATAGTATTCAATTTTTTTTGCGTTCATGCGCTTACACGTTTTAATGGTTCTCACATCTGTTCTGGCAAGCATAAAATTGACATATAGGTTCAGGGGCCTTGTATAAGCTAAATTACTAATGTCATGGCTGTTTTAAATCTATAGTTCTAGTTCTCTCAGGCACAAAATCGTAATATAAATTATTCAAATTTCTTTCAAGAAACTCGACTTGGCAGTCAATATTTATCAGGTTGTAAATTTTGACGCCAGTTAATACAATCCAGATGCTTATTAAATAAATTATAATCTATGTAATTTAAAATCTCACCACCTGTAGCAGTTGTCATTCCAACTTAAGCTTTTCTAGAGTTCCCTAACGATGTGAATTGAGCATCAATAAAATGACCATAAGCTTAACCAATAATCAATTTAATGATTTTGTTTACAATAAAAATTTAAAAGAAATCTGTTTTTGTATGTTATTATTAAATCTTTGATTTGCTTCTTATGCAAATATATTACATATAAATACACATGATATACGAAAATAAAAAGTTTATAAAAATTACAATCGGTAGTTCTCGATAAATTAAAAAACAAAGCCTAATCAACTAAATAAGGACTGTCTAATGCACCTAAACCAGCTGCAACGCCACCTTCATTTGCCGTAGATATTTTAGTTCGCAGCATATGACCAGCTTGGTAATTACAAATAATGTTATCAACATCTCCGATAACAACACCAAAAATGCCCAATTCAGACACAACATCAACAATAGGGGGTGGCATAGTACCGCCTGCACGTATCATATAACCTTTCGTTATGGGTGGGTGTATAAGATCCATTAATATCCAGGCTGAACGTTCTACTCTTGACATTTTCTGTATAAAATTTTATATTATTAACAAAATTACAGACATACAAATAAAAATTGTTTCGCAATCACAAATAAAACCCACCCGTAAAACATCGGGAATGTCTAATCCATAAACATTATTACCGCCACCTTCACGTTGAGGTTTTAAAACGAAACGTTCAGCTTCTTTTAAAGCCATCTCATATGTGGCATTGCCAATATCATTATCTTCCAAGGAGTAAAGGCCCGTAAATATTTTTCCAACAGCTTTAATCTCTTCGGGATCATTAATAAATCTTTCCAACATTTCTGGTTCTGCTAAAGCCTGTTGTACTTTCTTGGTACCGGCTAAATGATAATGTATAGAGGGGCACTTAATGGCGGTAGAGCATTCCATCATATACCGTGCGTCCCATTCATTTTGTGAGTGATAATGACCAGGTTCATAGCCAGCACGAAAATATATCACAGCAACCTTATGACATTCTCTGAAGTCAGACATAATGTGCAAAGATTAAATTGAATTTAAATAAATTAAATATAAATGGTTTTTTTATAGAGGTATACAAATTTTAAATGGATAAAACTTTAAGATGTTTTTGTTTTTAATTAAAATGAAATTTACTTTAATCGAAAAATATTCATCTGCCGTTGTAATTTAAATATGACAGCCACAGCTGGCTCGTACATAGTCTAGTCTGGTGGCACATCGGTAAAAGGCAGGAAATGTTGTCAACGATTGCCGGCTTATTCGCGTACACTAGCGACTTCACATATCCCCACAGAAAATTGTCTAGCGGCCATTGTGTTGGAGGCCAATTTACGGGTCCGAAACGTAAAACTACGCAATTACCAAATGTTTTCTTAAAAAAATCAATTATGGCAGGAGCTGTGTGACATGTTGCGCTGTATTGTTGAAAACGCAGCTCCTGCCCATCATGGCTCTTTAACAGTTACAATTAACTGTAACATTCTAATCATCATCGTTTTTAAAGAATTGTGGACCAATGATTACACCATCCTATGATAATACCAAACAGTCAGTTTTTCTGGATATAATGGTCTCTCAGCATACACTTAAAGATTATCATCACTCCAAGTAGGGCAGTTCAGTGGCAATCTTGTTTTGAGCACAATTTGGACAATTTGCATAATTTGGAAACTAAACAGAAATCACTGGATAGCTGGCAAAATAGCCGCCACTTTAAAAAAATATTGCCAACTTAAAGTAATATACCTCTGTAAAAAAGCACCCGATTAAGACATACACAATTAGCTCTTTCTTTAAGCTTAATTTTCCAGTATTATGAACTTGGGTCAAAGTACGTCTCAACACTTTAATGTGAGGGCATTTTTCTCGTATATAAAATTCGTGGAATCTCTGAAAATCCAAAGGTAACAGACATAACGTTTAAATATTTTATAATAAAAGGCATGTGCCTGTTCGTAAGTGCATCACTGTACGGCATCTGTTGCCGAACAATCAAGCAATTTTATGGTATATTTGGTGGATATGATCATAATAAAAATTATCAAAATATGTGATGCAAGGGACAAGCTAACAATTAACAAGTTAATAACAATTTATAATTTATGTTGCGAACCTAATGTTTTTAAGATCTATCTCCCATAGTACGGTACGCTGTACAGCGGCTATGGTTGCTCCACTACGGCCACTACGAGTGTATTGTTCTAACAGCAACAATACCGCGACTCTTGAATTTAGTGATTAAATTACGCACAGCGGTTTTGACAAGAGCCTGATTACCAGGAAAAGCTACGCGAATTTTACGAAGTGATGAAATTTTCACTTTTTTAATAGTTAATTTTCAGAACTAATCTTTGCTGAAGACTGTAACATATCACAAAATGACAGCTTATTTCTTGACATTTAATCATTTGAAATACAATTTTCTTCCTACCTCAAATTTCCCCACCAAGTATATGTAACAAGGAATTTGAACATTTTCGTCTTAAAAACAAATATTTTTTATCTTCGAAAATAAAATAAACACTGGATTCTGAATAAAAAAAAAAATATGTATTCTTGAACTAACTAACTAACTCCACTATAGTGAAAACCTTTTAATAAAAAAATTTAGCATAAAAAGAATGGTTCATGCGAAAAAATTTATTTTATTTGTTTTGCGTTATAAAGTTTTTGTACTTTTATTATTTTGGGTTTTAAATGCAAGCATTCAAATAATTGAATGCAATGCAAAATAATAATACAGAGAGGGCAGGGTGATGCATTTACGAACAGACTAATTTTGTACAACTTATTAATACGATATCGAATTCGATGTCTGTATTTTTCTCTAGTTTTTATGAGAGTTAGTAAAATTGTTTATTATAATATATAATGAGAACATATAACAATTATAGTTATTTGATCTTTTTAATATTTTTTAGTAGTTTATTATTAAGCACTAAGTCATTATTTAATAAAAAATTTTTAAAAACTTTATTTTTTATTGTTTTTCAATATTTCGCCATACCATTGGTTGGTATCATCAGGATAAACAAAAAGAATGCATAAATAATTAATCAAAATTGAAAAAATGTTTGATTAACAAACGCAAAATAATCAAAAACTTTTTCAAAAAATAAAAAAAAAACAATAAAAATTACAAATTTAAAAAATTGTTTATAACTATGTATGTATGTATGTAAATACAAACAAATTTTCAATATTCAAAAATTTTTTTCAAATGAAAAACAATTTTAAAAATAACAAATTTACAAAACAAAATTTAATGACCAAACATTACAAAAATTAAGTTAATTCTATAGAAAGAACAAAGAAAAGATTAGAAAATTATTAACTAAGAACAATTTTCCAATACGATTGACTAATAGGTTAATTAACCAATTTTATAATAGGAGGAAAAGAGTTATAAGTAGTGGCACGGAACCCAAAATATATAAAAATGGATAACTTATATGCCTGTCTTGTCTGAAAGAATATAGAATGCAAAAATTTTTGATACAAATAAATAAAAAATGGCATATAAGAATAGTAACACATTAAATAGGTTGTTTAGTAAAACTAAGGATAAAATTCAAAAATTAAATATGTCCAATGTAGTGTACAAAATTCCTTGTAACGGTAATGATAAGGATGATTGTAATAAGGTTTATGTAGGCACAACAACAAATAAATTGAAAACTAGAATCGCAGGACATAGGTCAGACCAAAAATACAGGAATAATACTAATACTACAAAAAACAGCATTATCTTCGCATTGTTCTAAAGTTAACCACTATCCTAACTTTGAAAATGTTTCAATTTTAAATTTAGAAAATAATTATGAACGTCGGTATATGTTAGAAATGTTACAAATAATTAAAGTGCCATTAACCAAAACAATAAATTTTAAAGCAGATACGGAGAATGTTGCACAAAATTATAGGCATTTGGTGCATAAAACTATAAAACAAAACTCTGTACCTGCAAATATTAAAAATTAATACTTTAATTTTTTGTAATGTTTGGTCATTAAATTTATATTTTTGAGTATATGTGTAAAATAATATTGTTTTGTAAAATTGTTATTTTCAAAATTGTTTTTCATTAAAAAAATTTTTTAATATTAAAAATTTGTTTGTATGTATAGTTATTAAAAATTTTTTCAATTTGTAGTTTCTATTGTTTTTTGTTTGTTTTGTTTTTTGAAAAAGTTTTTGATTATTTTTGAATTTGTTAATCAAAAAATTTTTTCAATTTTCATTAATTATTTATATATTCTTCTTTTTTTTGTTTATCCTGATGATGCCAACCAATAGTTTGGCAAAATATTGAGAAAAAATAATAAAAAATAAAGTTTTTAAAAATTTTTTATTAAATAATGACCTAGTGCTTAATAATTAACTACTAAAAAATATTAAAAAAATAATTATTTAAAAGAGTAAAGCAAGATAAACGCTAATAATGTTAAATGACGCAAAATGAATTTTATATTAATAAGTTAATAACATTATTTTATATAAATAGTATATTAGCCGAAGATTTTAAACATTTATATTAATAGATTATTAATTTATTAAAACAAATAAATCTACATCAATAATAAAAATCAAATTATATTTTATAAATAATACACACCTGATCACAAATATTGTAGGATACATCTTCAATGATGAATAAGATAACAGCATTTTCATTGTTAAATATCTCCCAAGCACGTATTATGCCATCGCAAATACCAGATAAGGCCTTATTTTCTGGCATCTATACAAGAAATTAATCAGCTTAAAACTTTTAAAATCTTTCATATAACAGTCTTACATTATTCACTTTATGTGAGTAGCCCAACTCACGCAAAACGTAGCTATCAAATTAAAAAAAAAAAAAACTGAATTAGTTTTAAGTTTAAGTTATGAGATGAGAGAACATGAAAAGTATATACATAGTAGCCATAAAGGGTATCACAAAATTTACACAAAATTTAAATTTGTCGCCACTTGTGCACTTTAGTTTAGTTTAACAAAATCTAAAAATACAAATAATAAATTTAGGGCATAACAAATAAAATTTACACGCTACTGTTATATCATACATCCTTTTTGTTTTCTTTTTCTTGTCCTCTTCTTCTTCCCTTTCTTTCTTTTCTTACTGCTACTTGCAGATAAGTGGGCTGTGGAAACACAGCTGCCGTCTCGACCTAACCTAACCAAGATTATTGAACATCAACAAAAATTCCAAATTTAATTGCTATAAAATTGACTCTAGATTTGTCATTAAACAAAAGCTGAAATTTAAAGTTGGGTTCATCACTAGACCATACTTCCTCCCAAGTGCGACTGTTTGCGTAAACAACTAGATACTTTCTGCCGTATGTAAGCTACATATAAAACAAAATTCTTTAGACATTTGAAGTCACACTATTATTTTAATCAGTTATCAGAATTGTTTCCTCGATCATGTAATGTGACATCATTGGATTTCTTTTTTGTGGAATTTTATTTAAAGTTAAAGCTCTATGGCAACAAGTTCACAATGACCGGTGACTTAAAATTGGATATTTAGGACTGTCATATGAAGTTCAGACACATTTATTTAAAACAGTCATGGAAATGAAAAAAAGTGAGTGTTTCGGAAAAAATAATTAAGGCCATTTACCTGGCACGCCTGTTTATTTATTAAATAATGAATAAACTGAAGAAAATTTTCTTGCGTAAATTTTGCGATACCCTTAAGAAAACACAAAATCATTACACAAAATCATTAGTCTAAATATATACAAAACTTAAAGAAACCCATGCATATTTAAAGGAAAAAAATTAATTCTAATAGAGAAAATAGGAATAATAGCAAATAAACCAATTCTTTTTCGCACAATATCAATGGTGTCCAACATAAACTTTTTTTTAAAATAGACCGTGAACTAGAATGTAAAGAATAAAAATTTGAAAGTACCTCTGTAGAGGCAACATGTGTGTGGATATGCCACCAAAACTAGAGGCAATGGTGTTGATTTCAACTTGTTTAATAGCATTGTCTTCAGACATGTGAGCCAAATAGTCAGAACGTAAGATACCAAGGGATAAGGCCTGTAATTGTACATATAACAAAAAAAAAAAAAAATAAACAAAAAGAAACAGAAACAGAAAACAACGGCATGAAAAGAAAGTTTTATTATTAAATTAAAATATTTTATTTTATTAAGTAAATAAGTTATAACTGTCGTATTTAACTAAATGATAGATGAATTGCAGTTGGAGAAGTAACTTGATTTATTGATTTTTTTTCTTTATTCCTTTTAAATCTCTTTAAAGATCACACAAAAACGGCTCACTTTAGTTGAAAAGTTAATTGTACGTTATTTTGCGAAAAAGAATCCCTGGCCAAACTGTATGCCATCATAAAGGACGCATTTAACAAATTATAAAAATTAGGTTAATTAGTTTTTAATTTATTATGACATGCATGGATGGATCTAATGTTTTAAGCACTAAATATGTATTTGCAACAAAAATTATTAAAAAAAAAACACTATATTAATTTTAAAATCGTAAAGCATTAAAAAAAATAACTAAGCACAGACTTGTTCACTAAAAATAAATGACTTTGTTAAAATAACATTCTTTTATAACACCCTGCAACCATTAAATAAAAAAGCTATATGAATCACACAAGCTAATCAATATCAATATAAAAAAATTACTGCTTACTAAGTTTTTTATAACAATCTAAAAAGCATCTTTTTAAGTTTATCTTAGGTCAGAAGGCGGAAAAATTTAACTTACTCGTGTATTAAATAAAAAGGCTAAAATTTATTATTTTTTATTAAACTACAAAAATCAAATTTACTTCATTAAAAACGTCGACTATGCAGTGAATATAATTAATTAAATTGAAAATAAAACATTTCTTATTTTTAATAATTTTTAAGTTAACTAACGTTAATTGTGTTAGATTCTTTTAAACATATTTGAGGCTGGGAAGTAAATTGGCTTAAAACACATACTTTTTTTGACACACTCAGTTTTATAGATATCAATGTAAAGTAGAAATATGGGTTCAATAATGCAATATAATATCGGGCAAACGTCAATGCAGCGCCGAATTTCATCTATCAGAGCGAGTGTCAGCTAATAGACAATGCGAAAACGAGAAATTACCCGACTAAGAAATTTTTCAAGCAATAACTGAACTGTTTGGTTACTGTGTGGCTTGTGCCGCTGTCTTACCGAAACCAAAGGTCACTGATGTCCACATTACCCAACTGTGGCCACAAGAAAATGGTTATCATGGTTTTGCGATGACGGCATTTCCTTGGTAATTTTCGAAAAAACTATGGACCTATGATGCCGCCTCACCACAAAATGCCCCATACGGTCACTTTCTGTGGATGCAATGGTTTTTCGAGGATTGTTTGTGGATTTTGTGAGCCCCATATGCGACAATCTTGTTTATTTACATAACTGCCTGAATGAAAATGAGCCACATCACTAAATATGATATTGTTGAAAATGCGTTGTTTTCGTTCAAGTTTCCAACCAGACAACTCAAAAAGTTTCGACGCAAACAATGGTCAGTCAGCTTTAATTATTGAACGAGTTGAATTGTATAAGCATGAAGATAAAAATCTTTATGCGAAATGTTGTCGAAAATGACTCTAGGGTGCCCAATTGTTGCTAACGTCGACACATTCATTTTGGTTTATTATCAACAGCAATACCTCGAATGTAGCGATCAAATTATGCACAACGATCTCAGAAGAAGCCTGATTAGACACAAAATTTATTCGAATTTTAGAAAATGATATAGAAAAATTGTTTTCACAATTAAAATTCTTTGCTTATAAGTAATTTACCCATCGGAATCATTTTCAATTTAAGTAATTTCATCATCTGTGCTTGATTCCTTTAAATAAATATTTCATAATATTCTCACGAAATATTTATTACAAAAATTTTTATTAAAAAATAAACATTTTATGATATTCTCATAATCCATATTCTCATATCCATATTGCAATTTGTGAGCGAAAGTGAAATTGCAATATGGATATGCTCTCCCCCGCAGTAGTGCATTTCGAATATTTTTTATTTTTATTGAAATAAATGTTTTATGAGAATATCATAAAATGTTTATTTTTTAATAAAAATTTTTGTAATAAATATTTCGTGAGAATATCATGAAATATTTCGTGAGAATATCATGAAATATTTATTTAAAGGAATCAAGCACAGATGATGAAATTACTTATTCTTTGCTTATATTTTTTTTTAAATAAATATCGAAGGATGACAACTCAATTCTTGACATTTAATTATGTGATAATTTACTTTCTAACCTTAAATTCTCCCACCTAATATTACTGTGGGAAAAGAATATCCATATCGGAATTGATGGACTTACCCCAAGTTTTGTGAAGAAAACTCAAAATAAATTAATAAATAAATAAGAATTATATTCAATCAACAAGGCAAAAAAATTGTATTTTCTTTTTATGAGAATATCGTAAAATATTTATGCTTAAAAGAATCTGGCACAATTAACTTTAATTAAATTGACTTAAAAAAATTACTATAAATTCAGCAACAAAATATAAAAATTAACGTGATTTCTTAGCTGAAGTGTAAAAACTTATTTTTTTCCGAATTTTTTTTGGTTGTTTTTTTATGGCCCGTGTTGCATTTCATTATTTATGTTCGTATTGGTCTAAAATTGTTTACCGAGGTTCTAAAGAATATTTTTTTTAACTTTAAAAATAAACGATTTTATTTTACTTCCGCTCTATTAAAATAAATTGAAATTCTTTTCAAAGGAGCTCAATTAGAAATATTAAAAAAAACTTAGTATGTGTAGTATAAAGATTAAAGTTTCATAAACATACAACATTTTGAGTTTAATACGTTGAAACAAAAGGCTGTAGTTGCACGGTGTACATAATATATAAAAATAAATACAATTATATTACTACTTTCAATATAGCGACTACAACTGGCAACCAACCATATTATTTATTTACAAGATGAAAAAAAAAACATAAGTTATATTAGCACCTTTGTATGGCTTTACTGACCGGTCCTAAATGGCCAAAACCAGACGCTATTGTATTAATTTCAACTTGTTTCCAGCAACAGAAGGCACAGGGTTTTTCACTTTTTATTTCTAAGTCTTTACATCTTGATTCCAACATCAAATCACTTCGAAAAATGCCCAACGATATGCGCTTTATTTTTAAGTGAACAAAAAAAAATTATAAATAAAAAATTATGAACATTAATTAGAAATAAGTTAATAAAGCTGAGATTAAAGCAATTTAACCGAAATTTTTCATTTATATAGTGTCGGACAAAACAAGAGAAGATTTATTTGACGAAAAATATTTTTATCTTTTAAAGAATTTACATCATACATTAAAAAAAAATAAAATAACAAAATTTTTGTTTGTAGTTCTAATTAAAAAAAATATGGTAATAGCAAACAGAAATAATCAAAATCAAACAAAACACCATAGTTGATTTTAATAATCGCGAATCCGTGGTGTCCATTACAACAAAACTTGATATTAATCATTGTCTTGCATGCTGAATTATAAGCCGTCGCTGGCTATAGTACATAAAGCTTGACGCCCATGCGAAACAAGCAAAACAGATGACCAGAGAATAATACGTATGTATTATTATGTTTTCATGTCGTCAAAGTTCATTGCTACACAATTGCCACTGTAAAAAATGACTTAAATCTTATAAAACTACAAACAAGTCCTTTATTTCACGTAAAAATAGACTTGCCAGAATTGAATTCGCAAAGGAACACATTAATTGGGCCATCCACATAATAAAATACCGTACTTTTCTCCTACAAATTGTTAGTTATGTTTGCTTCCACAAGCAGAGAAGGAAGTGCCTTTTAAGTGGAGGAACCAGCATGATAACGACTTTAAACACATATCAAATGCGTGAGAGTGGTTCATTGACAACAATTTTAATGTTTTAAAGTAGCCGGCACTATCGCCGGATCTCAATCCCAGAGAAAATTTATGGAGAATTCTAGATTGTAAAATAGACGCTATAAGTGTTAAAGTGATAGATAAGCTCTTCAAAAACTTATAAAATGGAAATTCTTCAAAGGTATTAACCAATTTAGTTGATTCAATACAACAAATGCTGCGGTTTTAAAAAATAATCGATTCGTCTGAGTCTTTTCACCACTTACTAAACCAATATTAACTATTTGCTTTAATTTTGAACCTGAAAACTTACACTTTTGACTTCGTGGAGAAGCGAATTAAACTTCAACTGTTTGTTTTATAAATTAAAAAAATTTGCGAAATTCATATTAATTAATTTAAAATTAAATCAAAGAAGTATTTCCGAAAATTTTTTTGCAAAAATGTCCCTATAATGGATATATATTTATATATGATTATGAGTTCATAAATGCGAATATATACGTTTATTTACATGTGACATGTGCGATGCGTTGCAAAAAATAAAGTGAAGTTTAATTTTGTTCTACGGAATGCAGGAAGACTTTGACTGCGTGTGTTAATAATTAATGCCGCTGTTTAATAATTAAAAAAATTTAATTTCCATGCGAAAAAAATTGTTTTTTTTATATTCATAAATAAATTTCGAATAGAATAAACTTGTGTTTGCTAACAGATTTTTGCTACCCTGGATATGTTTTATGTAAAGCATATTTTATTTCAAAATATATATTAAAATTGCTTACCATTAATTACTGTAAATTTTAACTCTGTATTTTAATTTCACAAATTATCTGATAGATGTAAAAATAATAGATGTTATTAATTAAACATTTACCTGAGTAAAGCCATTGGATAATACTTTCTTATATATATTAAATAAATTTCGAGTAAATTCATCAACTTTTATGGTTTCTGCCAAAGTGGTTGTTAAAAATTCTTCGTCGTGTGCCACATTATGCATTAGCCGGTTAATGATGGTTTGCAAATCTACAGCCTTTTCAAATTCTTTGCGTGGAAATGAAGAGGGCGTTAATAAAAATGGAGCAAACTACAAAAACAAAAATAAAAAACATAAATTATAATTATATAGTAATTTGACGTTTTAAATAATTTATAAGTAATTTATTGATTAAGCACTAGGTCTTTATCTTTATGTTTTATTTTAGTTTTCTAAATAAAAAGTAAAGATTAATTTAACTTAAATAACAAATAATTATAAACTTAATTTTGTATATAAAGACCTAGTGCTTAATCAATAAATTACTTATAAATTATTTTATTCAAGTAATAAAAATGCATAATTCATACGTTCAAAGAATCTGGACTGAAATTAGTTTTTGATCGTATCCCAGCACCATGCATTATGGCCCAATCCTTTGCTTTTTCCGTAACTTCTATCAATTCTGCCTCCGGTATAGGAAAAGATATACATTGTTCCAAAGTAGTTTTTTCAGACATTATGAATATACCAATGATTTTGTATGTATGTATGTGTGTATGTACTTTTCTACTTTATCTTAAGTACTGTTACTGTGTCCGCACTCTATAAAAAATGTTTACACCATGATTTAGCAAGTTTTAGATTGAAATTGTTATACAATTTTTAAATAAATTCCAAAGATTTGTTCACTTACGTGTTGTATATAAACGTACATATGCATACATATATCGTAAGCCAAAATTGCGTGTTTTGTTGCAATTGAACTTTACATCAAATTTTCATTTAAACAAAAAAAAAAATAGGTTTTATTAATACAAATAAAAACTATTGAGGAATGTATTACTTTAAATTTAAAAAAAAATGGTAAAAATAAAAAATATAAAATTACTAGAAATTAAAGATTTCTAAATTTTAATTTTTGTTTTAATGTTGTCTATGGTTTAATCTTATCAGATGATTTCGAAAGGTTGCCAGATGTTTTAAACGGTAATTTTAGAACAAAATAAGTCCACACGGGTAGTTAACAATTAAGAATACAGAAAATAGTAGTTGACAGCAGCAGCTTTAAATGCAATTCGCTCTTCTAAAATTCGGTTTTTCAAATTTAAATAGGCAGCCATTCGCGGGCTGCCTGAGGTAACTGTTATACATTTAGCGGTGAGGGGGTGAGAAGAATAACGGAAAGAGTTGCGTGCAAGGATGATATACTGTCAAAATAATCATTTGCTTCAACACAGTGTTCAATTAAATATATTTTTTTAAGAACAAATAAAATATTGGTACTAAGATTAATTTCGGTTTTGGAAATTATCTGTAAACTATAAACCACACGATTATACATACAATTTTTAACTACGGTAGTGCATGTTTTCGTTCAAAGCACATTTAAATAATAAAAAGTAAACACTATTCTCAGAATCTGGTAAAATAATATTTATATACTTGTATATAAGAATCACATTATTTTTTTTTAAACATGCCTAAAGAACACATCTAGCATCATTTTATAATGTCATTAACATTATTATTGCAATCTGTTACGCTTATAATAATGATAAATGCGACTTCATAAGCTGGTTTGAAATATCCTTTCATTAAAATTTAATGTTTTTTATTACACATAGGCTTGCGTTGTGTATTTGGAACTTTTTAAATATAGTCAGTTTTTGTCTTAGCCGACAGCTGTAGTAGAATTTAGCCGCCGCCAGCCGTAATTTCCATCAGCTTTGCATTTTAATACGCATCAACAAAATATGTAACACGACGTCCACTTCTAATTCAACGTAGCGTAATAGACCGGCAATGATGTGAGTAAAAAGCCAAATAGTTTTGTAACGAGAAACGGTCTTTCGAAAAGTCGAAGCTAGCATTAAGAAATCAAATACTTACATATTAATACATTATATATAATTAATATTTTTAATGAATTATCAATTTACCTGCTTTGTAAAATGAAACTAAATAACTTTTTTTGATTTATTTGTTGGGGTGATAGCTGGAATCCGTTTATCTCTGTTAACCGCATTGTTAATATATCTTCCTTTAAGTACGGAACAATTTTAAAAATTGTTCGATTGATTCTTTTAGAATTTATTAGTATATATCACGTTATTTGGTTGCGCTTCCGTATAATATAAATTAACTGTATAAAACTAAACTTATTATTTTATTGCTTTCTAGAAGTTTGGCTAAAAGTCTGAAAATCTACCTATACCATTCATGAGAAAAACTTAATTTCAAGGAAAAGACTAAGATGCAATTCATTACATTACAATAAGAACAAATTTAACCCTTTTATAATTTCAGCTTATTTAACATGGGTAGAAGAAGAAACATTGTTTTATTTTTAGTAATTTTCAGTTTTTATTTTACTTCATCAAATTTCGTATATAGTTACAGAAATTTTTTTTCTGATTTTGTTTCTAAATGTTTATTTTTTTCTTATCAAATCATGATTCGGCTATTTCCTTTGTTTTTGTTTGTTTTAACATTTTGCATTAAGTAAAATAAGATGTATGTATGGCTGGGCAAGTTTTAAACTCAAAAATATTAAAATATGTTTGCAATTTCGTTTTGTTTTATTGATTTTAGCATTTGAATGATTTTAGATTAAAATAACAAAGATGTTTTTTTTTTTATTATATTTGTTTGTTTATGTTTAGTTTGTTTTCAAGAATTATTGATCAATAAACTTCAAATGGAAATTACACATTAAATATAGTTGTTAATTATTTTATACTTAAATAATTTCTTTTTTAAGCTTTTAAAAATATATTGTTTTCGTTTTTAATTTTTTTTAATTGAATAAAATTACTTCAATGAAGGTAATATGGGAAAATTTATAACTGTACACAAACGCTTGAAGGCTAACGTCAATGTCATTGGTAGACTTTGTTGTTAATGTTAAGTGTTTTCTTTAACCTTTATATGGGAAATTAAAAATGTCTATTTTTTTATTAATATCCAACATCATTTTTATAAAAAAAAACTAAAATTTTAATATTATGAAATCCAATACAATTAAATTAAAATAAGACTTTAAAAAAACTATTAAATAAAACAAACCCTAGTAATTAAAAAAAAAGAAAATAAACTTAATAACTAAACAAAATAAAAAATCAATAAAAACAAGCAACTCTTCTAAGCAATCTATACTTTTGATACTGATATTGTTATTTTTTAATTAATCAGGGAATATTAAATTAATTGCAACTAAAGATTTTACTGTCAAATATGTAAGCTCTACTGATGATCAGTTTTTCTTTTTTATTTAATTTAATGATTTTCTGTAACTATTAAATGCGAACTAAAGACGAAAATAAAATTGTTTGCGATAAAGAAATTGAAGAGAGCTGAGATAAAAAGAAATTGAAAGCATTAATTAAAGCATTTTCTTCTAAATTAATAATGAATGTTCTGCATCAAATATGAAAAACGAAACAATATTAATTTATAATTTAAAAAGAAAGAAACTGATTAACTGTTTTCTTTACACTTAATAGTGAAATTGATTTTGTTTGTTTCAAGATTTTTTTTATTTTTTGCGTTTTTCTGTTTTTGTCTTGAAATATGTATATGCTGCTCTTCTCTCGAGGATTGAAGTTTTTTTTTTGTTTGTTTTAATTTTTTTGTTTTAATTTTAAATTTACTGATTTTTATTTCTTGCAAATTAATTTTTGTTTTATATTTTATATTTCTGTAACATGTAGATGTTTATTTTTTTAACTGCTAGCAAAACACAAAAAACATAACACTTATTTTTGTTTCTGCATCTTTTAATTAGATGTTCAGAGTAATAATTTGCCAAATATAATACCAAAAATTACAGCAGCAATAGCAATAGCTATATAAAATATTGGGTATTGATTCTCAGCCACAATAGGAGTATAGGGTTCACCCATGGGGGGTTTAGAAGGTGAAGATCGATTTCGGATTAACTCCTCCTGTAGAAAAGGAAATTAAAAAATATTAATAATAATTTTTTTATTATTTTATTTTTTCTATCGTCTTTATAATAATAGTATAAAAAAATACTTATATTTACATTTTGAAGAGTTTGCTAATAAAAAGTATTGCAACAAATATCACATTTTTAAGTTAATAACGTGTGCCTTACCTATAAAAATACATACATTTTATAGCTTTGTCACATGTTTGTAGGATACAATGTCAAAATGTTTATGTCTAATTCCCAAATATTTAATTTCTTTTCCCGATTTCTGTACGGAAAAAAATGGCTTCGATTTTTGCTTGGTTTAGTTTTATTTCCCATTTTGTGTAGAACTTAAGCGCGTGTAAAAGGTCAGATATCATTCTTCTAATGATGGCCTTTGAAAGTCTCGTTTGTTTAATTATTGCAGTATCATTCGCATACAAAGCTGCAAAATGGTCCCTAAGAATTTTAAAATCTAAAGCATATCTTGAATATGTTCACACATATAATCCCAGATTTCTTTCTATCGTTTCTCATACAGATATGAAATTGACAATTCTTTTTACCTGATGATCGCAGTATTGCAGCAAAGTAACAACTGGTCAAATAATATAATTATGTGTCTTGTGACAACTTACAGCTATATGCTTAACCTATCCTATATTACGGGACAATTTAAAGTGATCCTTAATTTTAAAATAAGATGTTTTTCTACTTAAATTTAGTTTGTGTTTTCAGACGTTGCTTAACAACAACATTTGCAATTAATATAGAAAGAAGTACGAAATCAAACACTTTAACTCATATGCAATTAACCTAATCTATATGTAATTTGACCTAAAAATAAGTAGAAAGCGTAGTTCATGATAAAATTAGCTTTTTGCAATTTTATCAAGAAATTAAAAAGAAGAATTATTTAAACTACTCGAATTTAATAGCATTAAAAAAATAAGATATACTTAACTACCTTTATTTTCAGTAATTCCTTTCTCAAGATGCTGTTCTCTTCCCGCAATTGTCTTATTTCAGTTGTCTGCCATTCAGATTGTTCTGAATTTTCTAAATTAGGGACCTTAGCGCAGCAGTATTAAAATAAAAACATTTTAAAAATTTACTTTAAAAAAAAAACACAAACATGTTTACCTTTTCTTCATTCTTAGCTTTAAGAGGTGCTAAAACCTCAGTTTTAATAGCCTGGGCAATATTTCCTGGCTCCTCAGAATGACCTTCTGGCATTTCAAAAACACATTTCAATTTTGCATCCATAAAATTTTCTGGAGGCAACTCCTTCCACTAAAAAAAATAAATTAGCCATTGATAAAAATGTTAAATTTCAATATAAAATAAATTTAAAAAAAAACAATAAACACCATAAAAATAAAATCTGTAATTAGGAAATATTTACAATATTAAATTTTTCAGGATCATGGGGTTCATTTGAGCGACACACAATACTTTGAACCATGAACTTATGCTTATTCTTTTCAAAAGGATCAAAATGAAATGGCTGCAAACAAACTGTAAATGAAAAAAAATAACAAATAATTAATTTAAGTATAGTAAGCAGATTTATTAAAATATGATTTTTGTTTATACTCACTTTCAACAGTGACAGTTTTATTTGGATAAACGCTACCAAAATTTGGACGTACACAGTAACGTTTTGGAGCGGTAGTTTTAATTTTAAACAAAATCGTTTCATCTGATGGATTTGTAAGCTTAAGTTTTGTAATGACTGGTGTCGTAAAAGGACCTTTAAAAAAGATTGAAACGTTTAATAGTTTTATTATATATATGTAATGTTTATATAAAGTTCTGATTTTTTAGATACGACATTTTCAGTGACATTTCAAGAGAAACTATTGCGAATTAATTACGAGAAATTATTGCGAATTAATTGTGATTTTTTAAATACGGTGTTTTTTCTTTTTATCACAGATCATTAAATTTTCGTCATCCATTATTTATTTGGAATTTTTTGTTTGGAAAGGAAAATGAGTATAAAATTTGATAAACTGCACATTGTCCTGTGAGCTTTTTGTCTATAATCATCAAAAAATCATCACAATTTACATTATTTCGTCAATATAATTTTGAAAACGGTAAAGTCCAAATCCACCACCTCATATCGTCATGCTAAGTCCTTCACATATAGAACAATTCAACGATATGATGGACAGACCTGTTGCTATTTTTTTAACATACCTTCTTGCAATCAAAAAGTATCAAAAAGCTGTACATTATTTCCCTGACTTTGATAACTTATATTTCCTATGGTCCACTATCTCACTTTCAAATAAACCAGGCTGTCTGCCAGCCTTCCTTGTTAAAACCATAGGATGCGCTTATTGCGGCTGTGCAGATAACCATTTACTTGCTCGTATTAAAAAATGTTAGTAAAACCAAAATGACTAATAAATTATTGTCTACAAGAAATGTATATTTTTTTATAGTGAACAAAACCAAAATAGTATTGAAATTATGCACCAAAATAAAATACAATTTAACCATAAATATTATATAAAAAAGTTTGTGTGTTTAAAATTCAATCTTTGAACCGCATAACAAAAATATATTAAAAGTGGCACTTGGAATAACACCTAACAAGTTTTTGAAATACTTTCAATAGAATAGAAGAGAATTGTATACTGAAAGTGGGGCGACTTTAAAATATCAATGAATGAAAAAAAGACTACAAACAAACAAAAAGTATTGTTTTACACTGTTATTGTACTACCAGACAAAAGTTCCGAAATAGAATTGCAAAAAGAACAAAAAAATTTTTCATATGAATTGTGATATATGCACGTTTGCTAAATGCTTCAGTAAGTTTTTTTTTTTTTTTTGTTGCTAAAGACGTCATTTTGCGTCGCCATGTAAAAATTAAAACGAATCATTCACATGTAAGCCTCATTACACGACGGTTTAAAATGCTAAGATTCAAAAATTTATATTTTTAGAATTTACAAATCAAAATTTATTGAATGAAAGTTAATATCTCTCTCTCTCTCTCTTGTTGTTCATTACCCAGCTGTAAATAAAACGAAGTACGTAGACAATAACCGATGATGCACATATGACTTTGTAAGCGAAGCATCTATGTAGGTACTTACTATGTAATGCAGCTGTAATCGAAGTTGTCATAGGCAACTACACCTACCTTACATGCGCAAGTAAATTTATAATCAACGTTGCTTACTACTCCACTTGCGATGTAAACTGAATTGTAGTGGCACTTAATGACGTCGTCGCTTACTTTGTAAAGGAGAGCGCATCGATTAAACACCCTATGACACTTCTATGTTAAGTAAGTGGCGAAATAGGCGAACGCATCACCACTGACTACCACTTAGTATAGCTTATGTAATGTATACTTTTACAGCTGAGTATTTAACTAGAAAATATTGTGACTTTTTAAACTATTTTAAAATTTTAATTTTTGTTTACGTTTTTTAACATTCAATATAATAAATTTTAGATATAAATAATGAATCTAAAATCTTTTTTGAAAAAAATTACATTTTTTTCAAGAAAACTTTTGTTTTTGGCTTCAAATATTGTTCAATTTTAAAAGGTTATTTGGTAAGTTAACGATTTTTCTGTTAACTTTAGAATATTTTGGCGAAATTTAGAATAACGTTAAACTTGTATAGGAAATAAACAATGCAAAAAAATATTCTATAAAAAAAAATTATCGATAACAAAAATATTATACATATAAATGTATCGATAGAAAATTTTGTTATAAAAATATTAGCAATATATAGAAGGTACAGATAGGTTCTTATAGAAAAAAGCTATCGGCAAAAAAAAATTTAGTTCGCCTTGTTAGTAAATTTTTTTTGTTTGCTTTCTTTGCATATTTTATGGTTAATGAACTTGTAAACTTGTTAATAACTTTAATAAATATTAAGGTTTAAAGATTTAAACTATACTTTTGTGCAAGAATATCCAGTGCTACAGAAAAACTTCCCGCTAACACGATAATGAAGTTACAGGTGTAAGCATAAACACGTAACGTAGAAAAAATAAGAACGAGTTATTCTTTTAATATATGTCGACCTTAAAAAACCAAATAATAAAATAAAAAATACAATTGAGTGGTAGCTTTATGTTTCAATTGTGGTATATATTCTTATATATGTATGTCCAATAATGCTGAGAGTTTGTAAATTAACTATGTGTACGCACGCAGTACTATATTCATTAAGTTTTTTGTATGAATTTCTCTCTTTCCACCACAAAAAACAACCCAAAAACCACAAAAAAGCCAAAAGACAATGATTTTAACAATTAAAAAATAATAATAAAATATACATATGTATGTAAGTATGTATATGTATTTATACATACATTTTAAACATAAAAATTATAAATTTCTTATGTATGTTCTGTAGTGAAGAAGAATTGAGTGAGCGAGGGCTGTTGGGTTATTAATAATATTAAGGAGATGAGTTTAAACCCATAAAAAATTATTAATAAGAAAACAAGCAAAGTAAAAAATTATACACATCTTTATTAAGAATATGGTACGAGTATAGTATAAATTAAAAACAAAAGTAAAAATCCCAAACCATATAAAAACGGAACAAGACGTGTTGCATAAACGATGACAACATTATTTGTTTGCTACAAAAAGCAAAAGAATTAAATACAAATTTTAGCAGGAAAGAAAAAAAAACAAATAGACTCAAAAGTAAATGACCTAAGATCTAACAGACAATATTATATATGTATGTACGTAGATATGAATGTACACATACTGTCTACAATAAAAACGCGTGCAGTCAATTTAGTATTTTTATATTCTAAATCAAATATCGGAAATTTACATACATATGTACATACATTTATGCAATTTTCATTGTATTATGCTCAAATAAAAATTGTATTTAATTAAACAAAAAAAAACAAGGTTTAAAAAGAAATTATAAGTAGTAATGTTTATATTTTATAAAACATCACAAACATTATTTTATAAGGTTTCTTCGTTTAAATTGCCAGGGAAAACAAAAAAAATTAAATAAAAGTCGTACTGCAGATTAAAAGTATGCTTATTGATTTTTTTTCATTGTGTTGGCTATACGCTTTATCCTGAAAGACTTTTTTACAAATTTTAAAACATAAAAATTAATTCTTTTAAGATGAACATAAAAATAAAATTATAATGTCTATTATGTTTTAGCCTATTAATTTATTAATATAGTACTATGAAATTTAGTTTCAAATCTCATCAATCATGCGAAAGGGTGTGAGAGAAGAGTAGTTAAAAACTATTTAAGGCACACGTCACACATCGATAGCATTTGTATACAGTTATCACTATATTAACGTGCAATACATCGTATACAATTAATACGTATTAACAATAATTTATTTCGTCAACTTTAGTATGAGCAACTATTTAAATTTATAGCAGCAAAGAAAAAAAGATATAAAAATACAATTAAAATATTTATTTTAAATTTTAGTTTCAGTTTCTTTTCTTTTTCTTAAAAACTTTACCACACGTCCCCCTCCCTCCCTATGTTAGTATGTACCAACATATTAAATTATTTCCATTTCCTCGAAAACTAAACGACTTTAGTCTCTGATTCAGCAATCATTTCATTTTTTGTTTTGTCGGTACACTTTTCAGCCCCTCGCAAACACGAAGAGCATATTTTATATTGGTTCATGAAAATATCTCTTAGTATTTATTATTTTTAAAAAGAAAATGTTTATTAAAAACAAACAAAACTTTAAATATTATTTGAAATTTTTTGAGTTTTTTAAACTGTGGTATTAAGGCAGGCAAAGTGAACAGCTAAATGAAATCTACAAATTTGCAATATTCTCTCCTAAATTCAAGCAGAAATAAATTCAAATCTCTTAAGATAAAGCTTAATTTGAAGCATCGTAAACTTAGAGCAGATCATTTGATTTTGGAGATAGATAACTTAATGCTGCAATATGTGCAGGCAATATTTACATTTTAACAACTGCTAGAATTCTTAAATCACGGAACACGCAAAAACTTTTGATATAACATTCTGATCTTTTTGAGTTTAGAAACTAAATTGCCTGTCAAATGATTAAATGCCAAGTATTAAGCTTTATTCATCCTTTGACATTTATTTAGTAGCGTTGGGAAATTTTAGGCAACGAACGCTGAACAAACAATTTTAATTTTGAAAATTTAGTATAAAAATGGAGAAAATTTCAGTATATCACTTTATAAAATTCTAATAGCTTTTACTAGTAATCAGGCTCCTTTTGAGACCACTATGAGTAATTTAATCACTAAATTAGTAGTGGCCATAGTAATGCAAAGAATGAGCATCAAATCGTCGACAATTGAGCATGACTTTGCAGGTATTTTGCGCAACATTTTCAGAAGAATCTTCATGCTTATAAACTTCAACTCCTTCAAGAATTAAAGCCGAAAAATACGGGCAATGTATTTTTTCGAAAATGAGTTGGGGCAACAAAGGCTGATAACCAAGTTTTTGTGGTCACAATTGGCTAATGTTGACATCAGCGACCTTTGATTTTTGAAAAGATATTGCATGAGAAAGTTCTCTGTTTGACAATGTCAATTTGAAAGACCGGTTTTAGGTGAACAACACAAATGACTGACGCTCTAAAAGATGTAATTCGACGCTTTGTTGCAAAATGTGCTTTAAAAAGTTGTGATAAGAGAGGACGTTTGCCGAGGAGGATATTTGCCTGACATCATATTTGATAATTTATTGCAATATTTTTATTTTACACTAATATGAATAAAAAAAGTTATTAATTAAAGTGTGTTTCAAGCCAATTTACTTATTTACGTCAAATTTGCCAACCTATTATTTGTAAGCAGACACAAATTATTAATAAATTAAGATGGTTTTTTTGTACAATAAAAATTTAATTTTTTATTGCTTAGCGTACCAGCTGCGAAATCCTAGTATATTACGAACTTATAATATTGAACCACACTTTGTCGATACTTATGCTTATGCTCAGTCTCGACAAAAGCATTTTGTACCTACAATTCTAAGATACTCCCACACAGAAACCATGGTTTCAAGAGTAAAAATAAATTTTCCCAGGCAAACATCAACCGAAAAAAATGTAAGGATCGAGATGACTTTTATGATTAAAAATTTTCAAGCAGAAAGCATGAAATAAGAATGGCTTTCTATCAAATCTTACATAAATAAATAATCAGCTTTTTTTTCTAGTCAATATATCTTATGCGGCTTAATTTTGTAGACTAACTGGCCAGATGTTTATGGATACAATTTTGTGAATTACTTTGTTACACTAAAATATTTATATATTACTATGATGATACTTATCACAGTGGTTCTTTTCGAAAAATAGAGATAGGTATCTAACAATTATAATTTTTGTAACTAGGGAAGATATTAAAAAAAATACTAATAACTTTGCTTATATTGATAAAACGTTTTTTCGTATATTTAAAAAATTTATTTTGTAAAATATTATGTAAATAAGTCGAAAAACATTTTTAGAAAACTTTACAAGAATAATTTTAAAAGGGTTACCAATATCAAATAATGATGGTTACCTACCACTCTAAATTGAACAAATAAACTTCTTAATTAACCTTCTGGTATTCGTCTTCAAATAAAATACTTGTCATGCTTACATTAAAAATTAAGGGAATATTAGTCTTCATTCTATTAAATGAATAAATAAATAGGAAATGAACATAGTAATAATCAAATGAAATAAAAAGCAGTTCCCAGTTAATAATCCTAAAAACAAGTGATAAAAATGAAACCAAGCATATGCCAAAGATTTGCTATCGTTTTCTAAAAGTATTTAAACTTTAACATTTTACTGAATTTTGATTTATTTCCAATGAAAGCGTTTGCCATCCCTTGTAACTCTATGTATGCAGTTGTAACTTTCTCCAAGAGTCTTCTTTCCTTTACATAAAAGTTTGCTTTTTTTACTTACCTACAAAGCGCAACTCGCTTGGTGGGTCGATGATTAACTTTGCTTTTAGTTGGGCCTCAGTTAGAAGGGCCATATTGTTTGCTCAAGTAAAAATTCCTCCTACAAAAAAAAATTAATCTTTGCAAAAATTCAATTAAGTAGTCTTTGCTCTTTTTTAGTTTCTTCCTTTTGGCTTCTTTCGTTTTGATTCGCTGCGTATGATGACTGCACGGGAATTTTTTGTGCTTCAAATTAACAAAAAAATTTGAACTCGACGACTTTTTACACGCCGGGTGTTTGTCACTATATTTTTTTTATCGCATTTAAACAGTACAACTCCTACTTTACAAAATTTTTAACGCGAATTTTATTAAGGAAAAATTGCTCAGTAAAATTTTTATTTTTATAAACCCACAATATAAATTCTTTTCCAGTTTGCTGTAATCCGTTTTGCGTTTTCACACAAATTTTTTCAGTTTCCTTTTTTGCTTTATTTTGGCAAATTCGCATGCGTCACTTAAACGTTACCAGATTATCTACAAACCAAATTTCTTAACAATTATTAAAACAAAAAATGTCGTTAATAGTTCGTAATGAACGATTTTGATTGAAAATTTAGTATTTATTACTATAATGTTACTAAGCTAACGTGATATAAGCCAATTATATTTCTAGTATCTTTTACACATTTACAATTTTGTGAAATTTGTCTCTAGTTAATATGGCATCTTAAAAAAAAACGATTCGCTGTAAATAGTGTGAATTTGCCGTCTTAGGAAGTGTCTGGAAATAATTTTAATAAAAATACAGAGATGCATTCTATAATATTATTTAAAAATTCATATTAGGCGAAATTCACTTTTACACATTTTCTTATATTAGACACACAAGTTTTTTGTAAAAAAAAGCTTTAAGGTTTTATGTAGCTTTGCATGTATTTATGAACTTACGAACGAACGAACAAACATTTTTTAAACTAGCTTGATTGAAATAAGAAGACACATATCCCCATCTAAAAGAATGTAGCATGTTTAAAGATAACTAAATAGGCAATTAGTAGTTTGAAAAAAATATTTTTCTCCGAAAAATTTTGTTTCTGAACGTAGGCTCCTTTAAGATCAATCAATATATTTAGTTTAGTCTGTTTTTAATTTTATATAGCTTATTTAGATTTCCCAAGGCTGTCAAATCCCGCCTTAATATTTAAATCTGGAGGTTATTTATTTTAGATACTTGAATTTAAGTAAAACATATGTATACCGGTAAGATTCTTAAATCGATAAATTTCCACCACATACATATTTTTTTCCAAAAAAGGTATTTCTTACCAAATTTAAATAGATCAAGCACAATTTCTTTACTATATTGTCAAAGATGCCAATTACGTTTTTAGAGCGATTTTTCAAAAAGATATATTCTTAAAATAAAAATAAAATCTGGTAACTTTTATAACAAAAGATTTACTTCAGTACTTTTTAATGAAATATTAAATCAATATTTGTTATTAAAAGTAAACATTAGCATTAGTAAGAATTCACTTGCGATCTAGGCAATGTAAATGTCATTTTTAAGACATTTCAGTTATAAGCCCTTGGAATTTTCCCAAAAATATTTTCTTGGCACTGCAATCCTTCATATTCTCAACAAATTTACGAATACTTTTTGTTGTGTTCTCAAGTGGATGATCAAATTTTCTTAATATTTCCAGCAGTAACGATTCAAAATTCATAAAAGTTTCTTCATAGATTTGTTCTGGCGCCGATGAAATTATTTTTAATACTTTAATTTGTAACTTTTCTATTTTCTTATTGTCATCTTCAATCTGTGGCAAGAGAAATTTCTTTACGATATTTGCATAGTTCGATAAACAATGACGGTAATTGTTAACGGAATTAGGATTCTCGGTCTCATTTACGACGCCACTTAAAATTATCATAACGTCAGATATATGAGGAAGAAGTCGTTCACTCCGAGCCAACCATTCCGTTTCCTTCATTGTGCAACGAACATAATTCTAAAATAATTTGTTTAAATACACATTTTTTAATTACTAAATTATCAACAACTTACTATTATTAGAAACATTTCTGCTTCAGATTTGTCTTCTATATCGAGCCGTATTAAAAATCTGTCGAATTCTATAGGTATTTGATCGGCATTCAAGGAGTATTTTTGAAAGTAATACTGAGTTAGAGGTTTGTAGGAGTCTTTAATAACCTTAGTAATCCACTTGCGATCTAAATAAACAATATAAAAAACAATAATAAACATTTCTGTAAAAATTTTGCTCTAATAAAAAGCTCACCTTTCTCTGTTGCATTTGGTAAAAATTTCTTTGACGTTTTCTGAATAAATTGTATACATTCCCTAACTAATTCATCACGAACATCTGTGTACGTTATTAAATCCCATCTGGCTTTATCCATAATCTGTGCAGCCATCAACAGAACGGGAGCAGTTATTTCACCAAAATTCAACGGCTTATTTGATTGAGATTCACCATAGGATCCAATTAAATTTAAACATTTTACCAAAGGCAACAAATGAATAAATTGTTGTTGATCCAAATACTGATTCACTTGTTTATGAATGATTTTCTTAAGAAATTCTGTTTTATAATCGGGATAATAGAGCGAAAAGTATATTTGACACAACAGTGCCGGAAAGTAACGTTTCTCCAAACAAGAGAAATTATTCAATGCTGCTAAAAGATGAGGCATAAAGTAATTGTTAGACAAAGGTCTACAGTTTTGAACTGTCTTGCAATAGTTATTGACATGAGAAAGATTATGACAGGCCAAATCAAAAAACTTCTGCCAAGCTATTTCGCCATTTTCAAAAGATAATATTAGAAATTGTTGTAGATCAAAAGTGGTGTCATCGCCATTATACTTATTAAGGAACTCTGTCAGTCTAGAAGTAATTTCTGGCCGTGAAAACAGCGATGATTTGAAGCCATACAATTTACATTTATAATTAAGTACGACTAGTAATTGCTCCACATTATAGTTTTCTAACGTTTTTAAAATCAATTCGCTTAGCTCTTCATATTCCTCGGGATCTACATTCATGTTTTCTAAGATAAGTTTTTCGTCCTCATAGGATTCATTTTTGCGCAAAATTTCTAGTTTGATAAAATCCAAGATTTGTAAACAATGTTCTACGGACATTAATTTAATATTTTGTTTAATTGACAGTAAGCACTCCTCATTACCAAGAGCTACAGTGCGGTTAAGCAGTTCCTCAAACCATGCTTTCTTAATATTATATTCCAATTGGTCATTGTCAAGTTCATTTAAAATCTGTCCAATTGTAGCATCACGTATTATTTCTTGCAAGGTTTTAGGCCTTATTTCGATAACTTTTAATTGATTCCGAATATCATGCCCAAATATTTTGTTATTTAGCATCCTCTCACCTACCTTAAAAGCCATTGTTCCTATTACTTCTTGTAGATTTTCCTTATCATTTAAATCAATTTCTACCCAGTATATAAATATGTCGATTTTGACTAGCATTACCTGGGTTTGTAAAGCATTCAGCAATGCTGTTATAATTTTTAATTGTTGTTCTTTTAAATGTTTTGTCTCCCTACCAATTTCGTTTTTCTTTATTAATTGGTTGCACACATTATATTCACCCCAGTCTGCTTCGGGATTAGCCTTTTCGGAATTTTCATACGCATCAAACGTAAATAGCACTAATTCCAACAAATGTTTCAAAGCAAAACCGGCATATTTATATGATTTCTTTTTGGTAAAATTTTTAAATTTCTCAGAATCCGGCGTATAGAATAAACGTAATAAATTCATGGCATAATCGTAAAGTTTGTTATGTATTATGCGCGTATCTACCTTGTCCATATGTCTTAGTTCAGATCGTGTTATTGATATAAAAATTGATTTTAGTAGTATTACAGTTTTATGTAAAACTTCAAAGGCATCATCAACGAATTTTAAAGAATCGGTGGCTGGCTCAAAATACTGAACGGTAAACCAACAAGGTGCATAAGAGAGCATTTCATTGAAAAATTGATCCAAATGAAGTTCCCATACCAGTGTGGCTAATAGGAATTTTGGCATTAAAGGGCAAATCTCCAATATATGTACTAATTCTAGATCATCTCTTAGGTTGTATTTATATGTGGCATCTGTGTTTAGCATAAGAAACATGAAAATTTTTCTTAATTTTTTTATTTTTGTCATATCCGGCAGTGGATGTTTACTTTCATTCTCCACTAATTCTCGTTCTATTAAAAATTCCTGTAAACGTCTTACCAATTCATTAATGAACGATTCATTACCTACCATTAGAATATGGAATAAGTATGTTTTTTATATATTGTATATTTTAAACTTGCCTCCACGAAAATGCAATTTATTAAAGGGCTTTAAATGTTTGTTGCAGTATTCCATAATAGATTTGATGCCATCAAATTCTTCACAGTACTCCATGACTGTTTCGGAATTTAACTTGTCTAAAGTTTTAAATAAATCACGCATCTATATATATACTCCGCAAAAATTTTAATTGCTTCAAAATAATTTTGCTCCAACGCAATTTTAAAATGCTTTCAATTTTTCACCGTTTTTTTGCACATGTAAACAACAACTGTTAATCCGTTGAAAAATGTAAACAAAGTAAAAACTACATTGCAAAAGTAGAGGTGCCAGATCTTTCATGGAGGTGAATTGGCATGTATTCATTTAAGTTCCTACTTTACCGCATCAATTGTGTATAAGTTTAATTTTTGCAAAAATACTTTTAAATACTTTAATTTAAAAAGAGCCTCCATGTACTGCTATAACAATTCTGTTAATGAATTTTAGGCAAACCGCTTACTGGCAGTTTTACGACCCTTTAGAATCTATGTGTATATCAGGTTCAAAGAAAAACTGTTAGATTGGTTAAAAGGCTCTATTTAATAGACAAATACAAATTTGCTTTCAGAATGATCTTATAATTTCACTTTCCTTAACTAAAAAACAAATTATGAGACAAGTTTTCGATATTCGACAAACATTTTTTCTGTGCAGTTTGATCTTAAGTCAAACACAGGGTGGGCCAAACTAAATTATGAAGTTTTTCTTTACCTTTTTAATATAAGCACAAAGTGTTTATATACAAATTATAACGTTTCCTTTTTTATTTTCAATATTTTAGATGGCATTTCTAAGAAAAAAATTTTTGGCAAACAATTTCAAAATAATCAAAACTTTTTTGTTAAAAAAACAAATATTTTTATTTATTATTTTCTAAGTAATTTTATTATTTGTGCTTGATTCCTTTAAATAAATATTTCATGATATTCTCATGAAATATTTATTACAAAAAATTTTTATTAAAAAATAAACATTTTATGATATTCTCATAAAACATTCATTTCAATAAAAATAAAAAAAATATTTGAAATGTATTACTGCGGGGGAGAGCATATCCAAATTGCAATTTCACTTTCGCTCACAAAGCTCATCAGTGAATTTTACCCCAATATTGTATAGAAAAACCTAAAAATCTTATATCTAAAGCCAAACTGATTCCATGAGAATTCTTCCATAAAATCAACATAGCATAGACAGCAAGACTTAGAAACACTTCTATACAAACACAGCAAAAATCAAGCACAAATAATAAAATTACTTAGATTGAAAATGATTCCGATGAATAAATTACTTATTTATTATTTTCATGAAATTTCTAGAAAAAAATTAAAATATATTGTTGTGCATATTTCAAAACACTGGTAAAGTAATTTATTTGTTGCAGACCGAATGCTGCTTCCAACAAGTTTAATAGCATAGTTTACTGTAGCCTCCGATTATGTAAACGTTTCCTTCAAAAATGTTAAACTTTTATATATTTTTATAGAATAATTTCAATTGCATTGTGGCCTAAAACTGCAGCACAATATTAGTACCAAGATTTTGCAGCCATGTTTCGTACGTTCTCTAAACACCGGTTTTTATTGCGTTTTTGTTTTGATTATAAATAATGTGAAAAACTAAAAGGATGTGTAAACAAATGGAGAAAAAGTTACATTCTCTTCGAAGTGAAAAAACACAATAAAATTGTGCTGTAAAAATTATGCATTAATGAAATGCAAAAATATGATGAAATATTAAACAAAAGCATTTAAAATATAATAGAGATGAGTGAAGAGTTTGAATTGAATGCATTACAAAATGATGCAGATGAAATAGCTACAAAAAACAACAGCAATTCGAAAGCAGAATATTTAATCCAGCAATTAAACGCCAGTAATTTTAAGAAATTAGCATTATTTATTGTCATCGGTTTCATTGTATATCATGGCATACTTAATTGGCAATATGGTAAATACAGGAATTAAATTGTTCTGAAATTATTTTTTGTTTTTAAAGTCTGTGTGTAATTTTTATAGGTAGTGATTCATGTCAATGGCTTTTGTCCAAGGGACGTTTCAAAGGTGACAATGAATGGCAACCTTATGGTTGTATGATGCATAAGTATACCCAAACGTGAGTTATTTAAGTAATTAAGAGAATATTCACTTTAACATCACTTATAAAGTGGGTTATTTTGTTATCAAGTGCTGAGAAAATTTGTTCTAGTTAAGCCTTTACCGCCGAACGGTGCTTACAAGTACCATTACTTTTATAATTTCCTGCATGCAAGTCTGATAAATTTTTGGATTGTATGACCTAGTAATATGAGCGGTGTTTTTTTATCTCTAACACGATCAGATTCTCACCAGTATGTGGTTATAAAATCTATCCGAATATTGCGTATCATTTATTGATAATATTGTGAAACACATTATTTTTCAATCCAATTTGTACGCACTCAACAGAAACGAACACTAAGGGTGGCGAAAAACGAATTTTTTGCATTTGTTTGAATTAATTTCTCTATTGTATATAATAGACATCCAGACTGGAAGGACTATTGGAGCACTAAACAAGAATAGCAATTTTCTATTGACACATGATTCGAAATAGGTTTGAACCTTAGATATTTGCATGGCAATGATTTAATCCTTGATTCAAAAAAATAATACAGATTGTTTACTGAAAATTGGGCCAGTTACAAATGGTTTGAACAAGAAATTGTAAGAAGTATATATAAGGTACTAGGCAGCTTTTTGTTCATGAGTCTATGATATTAAAAGGCAGCAACACAATGAAACAATAATTTCCCATTAAACGAGGGGATAAAATGTGGTACTTGGCCGATCAAAAGACTACATAAAACGATTTTCGATATACCAACAGAAAGATGTTGCCCTAGAAGATAAGTAAAAGACGGATTTGCGATCGGGGGAAGAGTAGTATTGTCATTAACAGAGAATGAATGACTATTTCGATTCTATAAGACTACTCGCAAAATTGAAAACTGCATAATTTTAGCCTATGGCAGTATGCGTTCGAATAGAAAATTTATTACTAAAAATCTGAAGAAGCCTGATAAGAAAATGGTATAAGTTACTACAAATTGATAGACAGAAAGGCACAATTGTATGGAAAGCAGACAATAAGAAAGAGAAAAGTGAAGTAGTTTGCCCAGTAGTTACTAAAGATTATAATAACTTCATGGGTGGTGTGTATTAAACAGCAACTCAAATGAGTTCCTTTTATGCCATCGATCGAAAATTAAAGAAATAGCGACATAGAATTTTCCGGGCTCTCATTAAGACTGCGCTTATAAATTCTTATGTTGTATTTTGTCGACTTAATTAAAAACTGTCCTTGTATCAGTATAAATAGAAAAATTGAGTCGAGACCACATTCCAAATGTGTGCTTTTGTGTTGCAATGATAAAAAATAAATTTTTTCACTGAGTACCATGGTATAAACCAAATGTAACACCTATATACTTCTCATCTTTCATATGATCTCTTAACATACTTTCTTTGTTACGCATGTTCAATATGTTTGATTAATATTAATGCATTCATTTTTGGTTTATGAAACTTTAAATAAATTTTATCATTTATTTTTATATTTTACATTCGCAAAAATTTTAAATTTTATTTTTGATCTTAAATTAAGTCAGAAACAAGGATTCTATAAAAACTATAAACAACAGATTTTCAATGAAAAAGGGCAATAAAGGGTTAAACGTGAACTAATGAAGTCTTATGTTTTTACTATGTCTTGTTTAATTTGTTCTCATGTATTTGGTTGTTTGTGTTGTTGTGTAAAAAATTTTCAGTGTATTCCACTAACCATCAATTTCGGCATAGAAACTGAACCATATTAGAGTTAAAGACAAGCTTTAGATGTTATATTTATTCATCAACTGTCTAAAGGTCGTTATAGTACGTGAATCTTGCTCACACAAGACACGTACGGTATCTCCTAAAATAAAAACATTAAATCATTTGCAGCAGCTTCTTTCAAGCAAGAAGCCATTGTAAGCTTCGTATTGCCTATGTGAGTAAATCGGTTGCAAGTTGCTAATACCTGGGATACATATAAAAAATGTCATCAAAGATGTTAAAAGTTCTGTGGGAACACCAGCAGTAAAGCATTGCCATTATTTTTCAAGAGCGGTTTCTCTGTCCCTTAAATTTTGTTATTTATTTTCATCCTTTAAAATATTTGAATTTGTAATAATAAGCATTTTTATCTTGAGCACTTTAAATAAATTAATAAAGTTACTTTCTTTTTTGCTCTTCTTAACAGCGACACCCGACGTTGTTTGCGTTACCTAGCATTTTGGAGCTATAAAAATCACTTTGTATTTATTGGCGACTATTCCATACATCAATTGTACAAACAATTTATTAATCACTTACATCCCAGTGATGATGATAACGGTTCGATGTTACTGCAACCTCCAATCGATACTGAATTCGAAGATCGTAAATTAAATATGAGAGCAACATATATATTTGCCAATGAAGTTAGCGATTTCCTTATAGAATCTCTTACGCAATTCGAAGATACTAAAGAAGTGCGCGCTGTTTTCGTTATAGGCTTTACGCATCGCAACTTTTTAAACGGCAATGTAACCGAAGAGCTTTTAAAACAATTTACAACAAATTTAACACGCCTCGTGGTACCTTTTGATCATTTAGTGACACAAAAATCAAAAGTTTTATGGAAATTGCAAGATCGTGTGAATGAAGAAAAATTAACGGATTTATGGAGACTAGTGAAAAATGAAGATATTGATCATTTAAATCGTGTAGCACGAACAGTTTTTCGTTATACAGATGCTACAATATGGGAATCAGCCTGGCATATATCGAACGGTTTAGTCGACAGTGCTGTCGATGGTTATAAGTTATGCTCATTGGGTCTAAGGCACTATGTACAATTGATGTTGAATATGTATTGTAATGATTATATGAATTACAATGATGGTAGTTGTTGCAGCAGTGCTGAACCCTATACATTACTGCAGATTGTTACTTACGCTGTATTTGGAGTGTGGTGAGTATTGTACAATTCCGTTTTGTATTGACGGGTACGCACAGAGTGTTAGAATATGTTACATGTCAGTAGCTTTTTGCCTTTTTTTTAGCAGCTAGGAAAATTATAAAATAAGGGATCCTCCACCTAACGTTTTTTTTCCAACTAGTGCTTATTTTGTGAATGTTTTATTATTATAATTAGTTTTATCCTTCCGCTGAACGAATATGGTTGTGTATACGCTTGAACAATGCTGGGAAATATTGCGACACTACTTTGAAAATCATGGTAATATGGCGGAATGTGTGGAAAAATTGCATACGGATTTGGGAAGAAGAGCAGCACCGTCCGCTCCGTATGTTTCTTATCTTGTGAAAAAAGTGAAAGAAACTGGCATCCTTAGCGATAAACCAAAGCGTGAAAAGCCAAAAACAGTGCGTAGACCCGAGAATATTGCTGCTGTGGCAATTCAGCGTCGTTCTCAACAATTGTACATTTCAGAGACATCATTGAGACGAATTTTGCATAAAGACCTTGATATGACGCCATACAAAGTCCAATTGGTTCTGGAGTTGAAGCCAAGTGATCATCCAATGCGTTTTCGCTTCGCTAAGTGGGCCTGCGATCGACTTACAGAAGATGCCGATTTTGCAAAAAAATAATGTTTTCGGATGAAGCTCATTTTGATCTTGGCGGGTATGTAAACAAGCAAAATTGTCCCATTTGGAGCACAGAAAACCCGCATGCATACATTGAAAAGCCGACGCACCTAAAACGAGTCTCTGTTTGGTGCGGATTTTTGGTCCAGAAGAATAATTGGGCCATTTTTCTTCGAAAATGAGCACGGAGTGGCCGTTACAGTCAATGGCGATCATTATCGGGCCATGTTGAACGAATTATTGTTCACAAAAATTGAAGAGGAGGATATTGACATTTTTTTTTTTTTTTTTTTTTTTTTATAAGAGAAGTAGCACTTCAGGCAACAATGCCTATTTAGTCAAGTACCGTGCTACCTTCTTTAGGAAAGGGATAGAGAAGAGTTGAAATAGGTGGTGAAAGTAGAAGGATAGTCGGAAATTATTTTGGTTTTGGAATTTGGAATTTGAAAGGACGGCGCTACGTGCCACACAGCCGAAGCTACACTCGATGTTTTGGGCTCTATTTTTGAAGATCGGATTATCAGCCGCAGAGCTGATGTCGTTTGGCCAGCTCGGAGCTGCGATTTGACACGGTTGGACTATTATTTGTGGGGTGCCGTCAAAGATAAGTGTTATGCCGACAAGCCAGACACAATTGACGCTTTAAAGGACAATATTCGTGAAGCCATTGGTGAAATACAGCTGCACACAATCGATAATGTGCTTAAAAATTGGACAAATCGTGTAGGCTACTGCATGGCCAGCTGAGGTAGCCATTTGAATGAAATTGTTTTCCATTATTAACCGGAAGGATTGTACTTTCAAATAAAAAAAGAAATTTGAGAAAATATTCAGTAGTTTTGTTTATAGCATTTAAAACAAAAAAAAAAGTTATTTGGCGGACCCTTTATATACGGACAGATATCAACATAGTCATATACCTAAGGATTTAGCTAATAAGCTGAAAATTCCATTATTTAAAGTTGAGAGTCCATTCATGAACGTAATTTATGTTGTTAGAAAATAAACATGTTGAAGGAACCAAGCACTATTAAATAACACTTAAACACTTAATGTTTGCATAGACATTACCAACTTAGCTCATACAGGACAGGATAGGAATTGAATAAATAATTTAATTTTGAATATAATTCATATTATTATTGTAAATGTATTAAATTGTTTTAAAATAATTTTAAGAAACTTACACTTTCTTTAAATATTTTATTTAAAATTTATCCTTGTAGCTTAACTTTAACCTGTGGAATATTTCTAAGACGCTGCCTACTACACTTACATGGACATACCTTTTATACACCGTTGCAACCAACACGACATGGACATGATGTGCACACAACGCCTATAACATCACCTACGAAAACTTTTACATCATCTTTAAGTTTAGCCAGTTTCGATTTTACCACACCCATAGTGGCCATGGCTATGTTGGGTGTTATAATGGCTTATTTCTATTTGTGTGATCGCACAAACTTCTTTATGAAAGAGAATAAATATTATTCCGAATTTAGCTTTTGGATACCAGTGGGTTATGTGTTTGCTCTTGGTCTTTTCTTTACCGAAGATTCTAAATTTACCAAAGTTCTTAATCGTGATCAATCAGATGAGCTGAAGGGTTGGATTTTGTTAGTAGTTTTAATTTATTATATGACAGGCGCTCATAGAGTCTTGCCCATTCATATGCATATAAAATTACTATTAAGTGGTTACCTTTTCCATACTGGTTATACCCATTTCTCTTATATGTGGCAAACGGGTAATTCCGGTTTTGTACGATTTTTTCAAGTTATGTTTCGTCTAAATTTTATGACTGTTATTTTGTGCTTTTGCATGAACCGTCCATATCAGTTTTATTATTTTGTACCCCTGCTATCGTTTTGGGTTTGTGTGGTATATTTCTTACTTTCACTGCCGCCACGTATCATCGCCCAATCAGTAGAACAAAATCCTTTACATTATTTATATTTGGTGGGTAAATTTGTTGGCTGCTTTAGTGTTATTACGATTCTCTTTATGTCGGAGGTGTTTTTTGAAAGAATTTTTGTTACCCGACCATGGAAGGCTTTGTTTGTCACCACCGATGATGATATACATGAGTGGTGGTATCAGTGGAAATTAGATCGTTATACAGTCATGTTTGGCATGATAGCTGCTGCCTGTTTTCATATAGCTCAAAAACATAATATATTCGATGACAATAATCATGGCAACTTATTTTCTCGTAAAACTTCAATAACTGTTACTCTATTGGCCCTTTTGGGTGTGGGCTTTTATACGGCCTTTTCATTTTTGTGTCGCAACGAACAAAACTGTGAAGAAATACACTCTTATATAGTTTTTATACCCATAGTGGGTTATATTATTTTACGTAATATTTCAGGGATCTTACGTACTCGTTATTCAACATTCTTTGCTTGGTTTGGTCGCATATCATTAGAGCTGTTCATTTGCCAATATCATATTTGGTTGGCAGCAGATCGTCATGGTGTTTTAGTTTTATTGCCCGGCTTTCCTACACTCAATATGTTTATAACATCGTTTATATTTGTGTGTGCCTCGCATGAAGTGCACCGCATCACACAAATTTTACTGCCTTTTGCAGTGCCCAACGATTGGAAATTAGTTACACGAAACTTTATAATATTTCTTATCATCCTTATACCCATAGCTCATTCTGATGGAATGTTTTAAGAACAGTTAGTGCAAAGGTGATTTCATAATTCGCCTTAAGAAAGTGATTATTTTTAAATTTTGCATTGATTATTTTAAAATTTAGTTTTAAAAATATTTTTTTTATTTTTTTAATCGACCTTTTTATATTTTAAATAAATATCTGTTATTCTTTTCAACGGTCTTTTTTAATTAACAATATATATTTTTTTTCGATATTTCGCCTTCCTGTGGAAAGATATATTGTTAATTAAAAAAGATGCTTGAAAAGAATAACAGATATTTAGTTTTAAAAATATTTAAAGTTATGTGTTTACCCATATATTACAATGTTGGGGCTATTTCTAGTTCCTTCAAGTCCACATACCATATAAATCATTAGATAGCTAATTTTATTATATTTTTAAGACAAATAAAATGTGTGAAACAAAAGCTAGTAGAATGAATAATTCGAGTAAAAAGTTAATATCGTGGGCCACAGGTTATGTCTGGGAGATTATGAACTTTTGCAGTCAAGAGTCCTTCTTTTCAGAACTTTTATACAGGGTGGATACATTTGAAGTTAGGAAGTAAATAGTCTGTTAAATGATTTAATAGCAAGAATTAAGCTGCCATCCTTTTGACATTTTTTTAGTAAAAAGTTGAGAAATGTTAAGTAGGGAACGTTACACTCCTGAGCAAAGAATTTTAATTATGAAAATTTACTATCAAAATGGTGAAAATTTCACTATATCAATTTGTAAAATTCCAGCAGGTTTTCCTCGTAATCAGGCTCCTTTTGAGACCGCTATACGCAATTTAATGAACAAATTCTATGCTCACGGCATTACTGCTGACAAAAGACCAAAATAATATGCTCATAGTGGCCGTAGTAATGCAAACATCGCCGTTGTACAGCAAAGTGTTGAGAATGCACCTGGAACACCAACTCGTCAACCTTCGCAAATATATAGCGTATCACTACAGACTCTTTGCCCAACATTTTGCTTGAAGTTATTGAACTTCACACTTATAAAGCTCAACTCTTTTAAGAATTATAAACGGTCGACTGACCGTTTAAAAAATGAATTAAACGTACAATAATTTTCAACAACGAAGGCTTTATTTGCCAAAATTATCTTTAGTGATGGATCTCATTTTCAATTAGTTGTTTATGACGTAAACAAACAAAATTAGGGATTACAAAATTCGGAAACACACCGTATAGTGTGGTTTGTGGTCAGGCGATATCATCGGCCGGTTTTTTCGAAAATGTATTCTTCGTGAATTCACTGCGCTACCAAACTATGATAACCAATTGTTTGTGGCCACAATTGGCTGATGTTGTCACCAGTGATCTTTGGTTTCAGCGCCACAACCCATTCAGCTACTCACACAATTAAGTTATTGAATAAGAAACTTTCTGCTCGCGTAATTTTTCGTCTTAGCGATGTCAATTGACCGCCTCGTGATTTAACGCCGCTAGATTATTTTCTCTGAGGCCATTAGAAAGACCGGATTTAAGTAAATAACCACAAACAATTGATTCTCTGAAATATGATATTCGGCGCTTAATTAACGACATAAGTGAAGCTTTATTGCAAAATGTGCTACAAAATTTTGTAATAAGAACGGGCGTCTGGAGAAGTACTAGAGGTGGACATTTGCCCGATTTTATATACCATTATTAATTCCTTTTGTTTGGGTACGGTTTTCCGTCGACCCTCGTCAAATTATTAATTCCCATATTAAAACTGAAATTAACAAAAAAGTGTATGTTTTAAGCCAATCTACTTCCTAACCTCAAATTTGCACACCCACAGCAAAATGTCTTTTTAAACTCAATTCAATATTTTTATTTAAGGCTTAAATAAAAGTTGGTTTTGCTTAAAATAAATCCATTTTAACAGTTATTAAAAGCCCCTCTACACAAAATGCTGTTTTCTGTTTGGCGTATAACAGTTAAAAAATATCTGGTTAAAGTTTTAACTTTGAAGGCTTTTTTTTATAAAACGTTAAATAGTTATAAATTATATATTTTTTTTTATTATTAACAGATTATTGAATAAAATGAATAACAGCCTTAAAGTAATTTATTAATAAAAGTCAAAATGTTAAAAATAATGCAGCCTTAAAATTGTAAACAAAAAATTTCTTTACACAAGTGCAACAATGATTTCATGTAATTAATTATGATTTTTGTACTATTGCTTTATTATAAGGCCTTACAAATTTTGAAAATCAATTTGTTATAAAATAGTAATTTTATATAACAGTTAATTTATCATTGAAATTATGCTAAAGGAAAAATTAAATTTGAAAACTTTTCTTATAAAGGGTTAAACTGTTAGAAGAATGAAGTATTTTCCAATTGCGTGTAAAACAGTTTAAAATTTATTTAAGGCAAAATGATAAATATTAAAAAAATTAAAAAAAATAAATAAATAAAAAAAGAAATTCTTTAAAAGAAGAAAAATTAATGGTTTTTGGTAAAAAAAATGTAATAAAATTGCAAATCAGCTTAATTATAAATATTTTATTGGAACAAATGTTTTGTTTTTCCCAATCTTTAAAAACTTATATAACAGTTTAAAAGTGTATCGTTGATATCATAAAAATAATAAGCCCCATAACGACAGCAATAAAAGTTGTGATTTTTACAGCGTTTTGCTGTTGAAAATGTATTGAAAAAAAAAATAAATACATAAAAACATAAATAAACATACTTTTTAAATATTCTTATTAGTACATACATTACATACATACATTTATATTTTTCGTTATTATTTTTCTTTTCTAGAAAATACACTTTATTTAGATTTAATAGATTTTAAGCAAAAACTAGTTAAAATAATTAACTTTCTTAATAAGCCTACAAAGAATAATATGCAACTGAAATAATAATACTATTTAAAATAAACTTCTCTTAAAATCTATTAATTAATAATTAAATTTATCGAAAACCTCACATAAGAAGATTTTAAATTTCTTCTTTAACACTTAATTATTTTGTAGTTATTGAAATAATTTGTACTTATGAATTTCGCTAAGTTTTGTTTATTTTTTTTCTTTTTAATCTAGCTTGACTCAAGCACAAAACAAGGTTTTTATAAAAAATATTATAATAGAAAACTCAACGATCAATTTGAATAAACAAAGTTAAAAAGCAACAGGAAATGACTTCTTATTTCAAGATTTTATTCAAGAAACCTTTTAAATCATTTTATTGTTCAAACAAGACGTCTGTTTCATTTACATTTCATCTTAATAATAAAAAGTTAATTTGAAGGTAAGTAATTATATTTTTTTATTTAATTTTATGTTTTTCAATATATAGTTCTGAACAGAGTGCTACGTTTATTCCTGTTGTTTATTTACTCCTTTTTATTCTAAAATAATTACACACAACTTTTCGAGTTTCAAATTATATTACACAGTTTAATTAGACGATTATTTATTTTGTGATTAGTATGATTATGTACTAATTACACCGCGGCTTGACAATGATGTTTTCACATCGAAATCGCTCGCCTTTAACTTGAAGAGAACAACAGCCAGATTAGACGGAAAATAACAATAGAAATAGAATTATTTACTACGTTCTTTTGCCGTCATTTTGTTAAATATTAATTTTGACAGTTAATATTTGGCAGTCGTGACCAATGTTTTTTAATCGTAAAAACATTTTATCCAAATCAATTATCGATTACTGTGACGATGAGAAAGTTATGTGAAATTTTTGGGAGAAACAACATGCCAACAAAACGCACTTTTTATCGTATAGTAAATGATTTCGAAGAAAGAATGTGATAAGATCAAGTATGGCCCAAGATCGTCTGAAATTATTACTGCTGCTCAAGAAAGTGTTCAAAGAAATCCATTAACCTCAATTCAAGGCCGTCCTCAGGAGCTTGGTCTTCAAAGAACAACTTTGGTTACAATTTTGCACAAGGACTTGTATTTGCTTCCATATAATATTCAGTTGACACAAGACCTTTCACAAGACAATTTATGCCGCTGTACATATGCCAATAGGCAACTCCGATGTTCATGAAAAAATGAAATTGAGTGACGAGGCACATTTTCATTTCAATGGATATGTGAATAAACAGAATAGTCGGTGCTGGAGAATGGGAAATCCTCAAATTATTCAACAGGTGCCCCTGTAGGCTAGTAGGTAGTGTACTAGCTTGTAAGTATGGGGGTTGTGGGTTCGATTCCCAACGAAGACCTTGGTTTTTTTTTACTACAAAAATAAAAATTGACTGTCGGTTGGGCTGCTCAGCGATGAAGGCATAGTCACTGGTCGCTGTGCTGTCTTATATACGGCAGTTAATTTCCGACTATCCTTCTACTTTCACCACCTGTTTCATCTATTCTCTATCCCTTTCCTAAAGAATGTAACACGGTACTTTACTAAATAGGCATTGTTGCCTCAAGTGCTACTTCTCCTTTAAAAAAAAAAAAAACAATCACCTTTGCATCCATTAAAAGTGACAGTCTGGTATGTAATTTGGTCAAGAGGTATCACTGCATGTTACGTCTTTGAAAATAAAAACGGCGTAACGGTAACTAAGAATGGGAGGCGATATCGTGATATGATTGAAAACTTTTTAACGCCACAACTGCATGCTTTGGCCTTGATTAACATGTGGTATCAACAAGCCGATGCCACATCGCATACAGCCAGGATTACAATGGAATTACTGCCAGACTTCTTTCCACAAAAGTTATTTCAAGAAATGGTGATGTTGATTGGCATCTACGGTCGCCTGATTTGACTATTCTGTACTTCCTTTTGGGGAGATATCTGAAAGGCAAGGTTTATGCAAACAAACCAGAAACGCTTGAGCAGCTCAAACAAAATATTAGTGATGAAATTAATAATTTCCACACATTTCACGCGATAAAAATGTGTGAGAATGTAATGAAAAATGTGCTCAAAATGGCTCGCATTTGTGAGGCAGACATCAATCATAAGCTGAAAAAATGGCCGCCAGTTAAAAAAGTGTTGCGGCTTAAGTTTTTTATAATTTTACAAAAAAAACTGATATTTTCGATTTTGGGTACTTTAAGAACTTTCTACTTTCTTTCAGAATTTAAATATAAAATATTTTTATCAGCATATTTTTCTCGCCTTGAACGTGTGAATAATTTTTTTCTTTATTATTTCAATTAGTTTTGCTAATTTTTTTATTTATCTCTGTTAACATACTTTACCGTTGTTGCCTGCATCACCACAATTAGCATTTTAATTGAATTTAAATGTGCCACTTTGTTTCCCCCCCTTATTTTCGCTTTACATCGCATTTATCATGGTTAAAGCATGTGTAGATAACAGTAAAAATATATTGCATAACCCAGCTGGCATCTGGAAGCTTGTCTGATAGGTGTGAACATTTTGCGACTCTGTTTCAATCGTCTACATAATTGTTAAGGTGAAATCATCTTATAGGCATTTTGGTGAGCATTGGAACAATGTTGTTAGTCAACGATCGTGCCTGACTCTTTAAAATAATCATCCCTATTACGAAATTTCATGTCAACAGTCTCGTTACTTTTATGTCAATATCACGACAACGGCGTTGACGTCGACCTATAAATTTTGTGTTAATTGAATAAATAATTAAATATAAACACGATAATAAAAAAGCCTTGGTGTAAAAAATATTTCTGATTCCAGGGAAATTTCTAGCAATGAATAGAAAATTAATGAATTCGGTTTGAAAGAAAAGTTTGGATACAATGGTCAGACATTTTCAATATGCCGGTAAGTAAATGAATTTAATGGACTGGGAGTTATTAAAAAAAGAAAAGCGATCAACCATTCTTTATTACAGATTTCTTGATTATTTTTTCATCTAAAATTATACTGGCAAAAGTAGAAGCCTTCAATTTAGTTAAAGCTTGCAACAACATTAAGGTTCTTGGTACAAGGCTCCTAGAGGAATGATTTAAAATTTCTGTAACTATTATTTCGAAAAGACACAGTTTTGCAAAGAGTTCATCTTTCATTAAATTTAAAATATCGGAAGGAGAAAGCAGTGATCAAAGTTAAAATTCTTTTAAAGATTAAATTTCTTGGATGCCATCTTTAGGGCAGTGCCCAATATATATTGAACGCGATCCAATATCGTGATATTTATTGAACGTGTAGCATGCAATATTGATGGATCGCGATCCATATCGCAGAATGACCTAAATTATGAAATCTAGATCGCGAATCGCGTGATAAATATTGAACGTGTAGCATTTTCATGATATTAGATCACGACACGTTAATAAGAAGTGAAATAAAACATAAAATAAAAGAGGCAGTGCAAAAAATGTAACAAATAAAAAGTAAAAAATTTTATTACATTTGTGTAAAGCTTGTTTTAATAAATTGTAATGACAGATGTTAGTGAAAGCGTGGGGGTTCTGCCGGTAGAATCGGAATTAACAACCGAAAAAATTATTTTGAAAATCTTTATTTTTAATTTGGAGGTATTGCCGGAGATGTTGGACTCCTCGGCTAAAGCTTATTTCGACAAAAAAAAAAGAGCGGCTGTACAGCAAAAATTATTAAAGATTTAAAAAAATCAAGCCCACTGATACCGTCGACGGTCGAATTAAAGAAAGGAGCTGAAACGAAATATTGACTCAAAACGTTCCAGTGCTGGTGCAGATGATGGACATTTAAAGCTTTGCAATTTCTAGAAAAATATCGAAAAGCCCGGTAATGTGGTAAACACTTTTTCTTTTACAAGAATAAATATCAACTTTTTTTTTTCAAATCAGTCATATCTAATAACCGATCTACAATGCACAAAAATAACGTAAACACTGACGCGGTAAATATTTAACATGTAGCATACGCTCGTGATCCATCAATCTATTAAAATGGATCGCGATCCAAATATCACAATATATATTGAACGTGTAGCAGTGCCCTTAGGATTCATATATTTTAGAAACTGCATTTTATATTCGCAGCAGTTTCTTCTAGCGATGAAACTGGTAATTGGTTATATAAGTCTTCTACTGTTACATTCACTTCTGGCTTGTTTTTGAATAAACTTCTGTTTTATTTTACACTTAAAAACTAAAATTAATTGATTTGCATTAAATTTGAAATATACTCGTGTGCCCGTATTGTAAGACTTTTTTATCGCGTATGTTTTGCCAACCCTCGCCATGTGTTATTAGTGATCCGATGGAATTCAGTTTTATCAGCTTTATCAGAACATATGCATGTCTGAAATTCTTTTGCTAGATTCAGGTTAATTTTCATCCCTGAACTTAATATTTGAAACTGTTAAACACTTGTTATTTTAATTTTTTCCCCTTATATTCAATACTTTATTATTTCGTTTTTAATTTTATTAATTGTAGAAAATAGTGTTGAGTCGTTATCAAAGAATGTGTTGATGATCATATTAATAATATTTCTTTATTTGTTACTTTATCACATTCGCCATTTCAAGCTTAGCAAACTAGTTGAAGTGCAGCTTTTTAGGAAGCAGCGTTGCTTTAAAATATAAATGATAAAACTCCTTTCGTTAATCTATTGATGCTGAGAACATCATGTTGACTTTAGATACCTGTAGTATTCTGTTTGGCGACGACAACATCGTCGTCGATTTTGAGACAACATAACTTTAATACAACATCAATGCTAATTTGGTATTCCCTAACAGTCTTATGACGACGTTGCCAGTTTATCGATCATTTGAATAAAATATAACAAACATATCTAATATTTGAGTCAGCTGATTCATTTGACAAAAATTATTCTAAAGAAAATATAAACTGTGTGAAAAAATAAATAAAATCTGTAATTCTTTATTATTTATATTTGACCGTTTTTTTTCTTCTTTATTAAATACATATTTATTAAATAAAATCTGTATTAAATTGAACCTAAAATAAATTAAAAATCAAAATAAATTAAAATCAAAATGTTCAGCAGATTTGCCACAGCTTCTTCCAAGGGGCTCAGTGTAAGTAGATTAAATATGCCGCCTCCAGTAGTTTTCCATTCCATCTTTAAATTTTAAGTCGCGCCAAATCTCAAAACAGAATTTTGTCAAACATGTATTGAACTACATACTATACCTTTTGCCATCCATCACTTGATCTATTTGGTGGGCCAAGGGCGTTTAGAGCAGTCGCAACATTTTCTCATTGTTCCTTAAAGCAACCGATAGATTTTTTCCTAATTCTTCCACTAATTTTTCAAATTGGATGGCGTTTGTAATTTTAATTTTTTATTTGTACTTTTTTATATTTTATTTTGTATTTTTAGTTATTTTTCCATCTTTTTAAATTTTTGTTTATAATAGCACGACATCAAAATCACAGGCGACAATATCAACGGCAATTTATATCAACATCAACGTCAAATTGTCATACAGAATACCAAGCATGTATTGCCACTCATCGATAAATGGCAATATTGCCAACGAGAATACGGATTTTAGCTTGTTTCCACGGCACCTGCTTCGCTCTCTATTCTTGCTTTACACCCCAATCATAAGCGAATCAACCTGCTTCGCCATACAAAATTTTGAGAACGAAGCTGGTAGATTCATATTGAATCTAGCTGCGAAACAAGGAAAAATCCTCTCTTCTCTAATTTTTATCGTAAGTTTATCTGCACTAGTTGTCAAAATTAAACATTTTTGTAAACAAAGAAAAATTACAAACAAAACAAAATTAAAAGTGAAAACTTAAAAAATATAATTGTTTTGTGGGTGTGTTAATTTATTTTAATTTTATAAAATAAAAAAAATGGATAGGAAAAAAATTATACTTAGTGCTATCGCGGCAAGAAGGATATCTTCTGTTGTTTTTCAACTAATGTTTTTCTGTTTAACAACAACTGTCAAATCGAAGCAGATAAATGAGTCGTGTAAACAGCATGATTCATATACTTGCTTCAGAGAGCGAAACACGAGATTCAAATTGTCGTGGAAACAGGCTATAACAACAAACGATAAAAAACGATGCCGTCTTGTAGTGCCGTCGCCAAACATAATTTGTCAGCAAATATCAACTGTTGATTTTAACAGTTGTGCAACTGTTTGAACATGTTCATTGTGAAAGTAATATTTTCTCTTTTTCAAACAAGCCAATTAAAAATTTCCGATACCTACTTTTAGGCGTATAATTAATTATAAAACAATTTAATTAAAAATTATTATAATTATTGCACGTTTTTCTGTTCTATTCTCTTCTAACAGTCATAAATTATAAACAAAGTAAAAAGAAACAGATTTGCCGATATTTGTATTCTTCTTCACTGTGTTACAATTACTCCCCTTTTAAACTTTTCCCCTTCTCATACTCTAAGGCTTGTTTTGTTTAACATCGTTTTCTTTATCTGTTTATACAACTGAAAATTCAATTATTTGTAGATTTCAAACACAACAAGATTTTTAATTAAAATGCAATATTTAAAGTGAAGGGGATATAACTTTGTTGGCTTTTATTTATTTTTTGTTAATTTTTTTTTTTTTTTGTTGTTTTATAATTTAAGCCAACAGTATAAAAACAATTACAATGGATAAAATAAATATTTGTAGATAATAGAATTAAAAAAACTAACAAATATAAAAAGTAAAAAAAAATATGTATATATAATAATTAAACAGATAACAGAATAATTTACGAGAGTTAAATAAAAGGTTTATTAAAATAGTTGTAATTGCTGTTTGTTTTCACGACCCAGTGATTTCATCGGGTTTAAGTTTTACATAACAGCCAAAATAATTTAATAAATAATAAAAATAGTTAATTATTAGTATAAATCATAGTAATTAGATTCTAGTAACACTCGAAAAGAAACTAAGGAGCTGTTGGGAGGTGAATAAATTGCTTACTACCATTACTACTTTTTGCCAGTTCAAATAGCATTCAGCGAGAAAATAAGAAAATAAGGTAAAGCTTGGCATCAAGCGGATGAGATTCTTTCAAACCAAGCTATACAAATCATAAATTTCATATTGAAGGCATTTATGAATCCATTAAATATTTAACATATTGCGCATACAAATTTTGACACACTTCGAAAATATTCCAAAATATACTTATAATTTTTTTTTTTTTTTTTTTTTAAAGAGAAGTAGCACTTCAGGCAACAATGCCTATTTAGTCAAGTACCGTGCTACATTCTTTAGGAAAGGGATTGAGAATAGATGAAACAGGTGGTGAAAGTAGAAGGAAAGTCGGAAATTAACTGCCGTATATAAGACAGCACAGCGACCAGTGACTATGCCTTCATCGCTAAGCAGCCCCACCGACAGTCAATTTTTATTTTTGTAGTGAAAAAAACCAAGATCTTCGTTGGGAATCGAACCCACAACCCCCATATTTACAAGCTAGTACACTATCTACTAGCCTACAGGGGCACCTAAAAGCAAATTAAATTATACTTATAATAATTTGTTTGATTATAAACTTCTGAATTGTTTTTTCAAGCTAATCCAATGGGCTCTTAAAGTCTTTTTTAATTAACAAAAAAATAAAATTTTACGCATCACTCGATCCGATTATGAATGTTAACGTCGAAGCAAAGTCATGTTAGTATACAATAATGACATTGTGGTAGTTAATATTGATATCAATCGATTACTGTTGTGTGACGTTTAGTATTTTAAAAAATGCTTTGAAGGCGACATCTTCTTGGGCTGAGTCTGTTTTTATCACACAATAAAATTTAAAACAAAATAAAGTATTGCATATGAAAAAAAATAACAACTGCTTAACAGTTTCAAGCATTATTTGCGGGGCTGGTAATTAAGCCAAATCCAGTAAAATAATTTTAGAGTCGCATATGTCCTAACGATTAGAAACAAGGCTGGGGGGGAAATAAACGTTGGAATTGAATTCCATCGGACCACATTCCAGAGATAGCGATAGTTGAGAAAAGATAAACGATGAAAAACATTTAAGAATAGGGGCATTAATTTTAAATTGAATGCAAATCAATTATAGTTCATAAGAAACAAGATAGAAGTGGATGTACAGTAGGAGGAGGCATATAAATGCAATTACCAGTTCCGCTACTAAAAGAAACTGCTACAAATATTAAGCAGTTTTAAAAACGAATGAATCCTGGAAAAGTTATTTAAGGAAATAAATCTCTAAGCCATCCAGTAATAGCAGGAAAACTGCCTTCTCAAAGAATTTCTATTATAACTCGCTCATTTCTTCTTCGTTATTTCAAATTTAATAAAGAGTAGACAGACATATTACGCTTTGCAAAGCTTTGACTGTCTTTTTTAAAATAATAGATATCATGGGTTGTAATAATCGAAGGTTAAAGTCATTCTCAACACTTAGCTGTAAGAGCCTCCTGCAAAAAACTAACAACCATTGTTGTTGCTAGTTTTAACTAATTTAAACATTGCATTGGAGGCTTTTTTCTAGAATGAATTTAAACTTCATTTTGTTTAAACGAAAGTAATAAAAAAATCTATAATAAAGAATGATTTATAATTTTAATTTATTGAAGTACTCACAGATTATTTTAATAATTTACTAGCTCACCCATTGCGAACGAATTTGTGAGATCGCAAAGAAGAAACACAAACAAATAAGCTCGATGCCCACCGCGACTGTTTTAATGGCGGCAGTAATCTAGTCCATGTTATTTTGGGCCTTTCACAGTCATCCGCCAAGGCACATTGGATGCAGTTGGCAGCTGGCGATGAATATAGCGTGTGTATATTTTTGAAGTAAACAACGCTTAACATTTACTTAAATGCGATACCATATAATATCAAAACACAGCGCACAAAAATATTAAATGCATTGAATGAATGAATACACAAAAATTCATTCAAGTCGATTCAGTCGTGTAGTTGCAGTGTGGTTAAACAACCTGGATACCGACTGCAGCGCCATCTGCCGGGCTGGTTTGTGAATGTAAACCATCCAAAAATTTATTCACTGACATACACACCTACAGTAGAATTATATACATAAAGAAGATTTGTGTGGCAGGTACCTCGTGTCTTTATCAAATCCCGCCTATATTTGCAGCAGAACTTATATGTTCACTTAACCGAAATACCAAAAATCTCTTAAAATACTGTTAGCAGGAGCAGAAATATTGGATTCCTAATTTGTGGTTTGTATGGGATGTACCACGCCCCTTTATACAATCCCGCCCATATTTGCAGCAGCACTTGAAAAATGCACACCAAACCGGCATACCAAATGCCATTATCAGGAGCAGAAATAATAGAGTTTTAATTTGTGGTTTGTATGGAAGGTACCACGACATCGCCCTTTGTGCGAATTGTAAATCTAAACCACCCGGGGCGCCACCCAAATGCATACAAACAAATTTATGCAAATCGGTCCAGCCGTTTAGGAGAAGTTCAGTCACAACACATGTACAGTAGAATTATATATATAAAGATATGCTATCCAGCATATTGATTTGCTGTTGATATGATGTCGACGTGGACTTATTGTGATATTGACAACGAAGTGATGAGACTGTCAATGTTGACTTAAATAATAGGGATGAATTTTAGCTTAACTAAATAAACATTATTCTGATATTTAGTTTAATTATACTATTTAGTGCATTGTAACGTTCAGTCAGTTTCTGAATACGGTGACACCACCTTAATGGCACAAGTGGCCGTCGTCACATAAGTTTTAAAAGATCAGCATAACTAGTATTAGTATTTGTATAAACAAGTCTATATGAACTTGAAAAATATCTGTGAATTTAAGCAGATTTCCACAATAAGTGGGATTATGGAATTAAAATGATGTCATTTTAAAGTCGGGATTAAAAAAAATTTTTAATTCTGGGATTTATTAGAAATAAGTCCGATTGTCGCGTCTAACGGCAAAGCTTTCAAAGAACTAAGGGTCATACTCAATTGTAAAAGTGTGATTTTGTATTTTTGTGCTTTATATCAGATGACTTGTTGGATTTCCATATATTAAAAAGTGTTCTTGTTCCTAAATACAGATAAAACAAGATTAAAGAAACCTACGAATACTTTTGTTGAAAATATTTTAAATATCTGCTGTGTATGAGTGTATGTGTTGTCATATCATTATAAATAATAAAACCGGATTGTAAACATATGCATTAACTCTCTACCCAATTTCCAAAAACAAAAAAAAAAAAAACGAGCAAACATTCACACACATACATATGTAAGAATATATGCCAGATAACTGAAAGCATTGATTATTCTTGTGATTACTTATGCCTTTTAGCTGATATTCTCTCTGCACTCTCACTCTTCCTTAAGACTTTAGAACAATGAACACACATCAGCACACATTTCAAAAATGTTCTACAGTTGAACACGGTCGTAACGAACTCAAAGGCACCGTATTTTTTTTATATACGTAATTCGCTATATCTTTAGCGCGAAGATGGGTATGAAAAAGGGTTTTATGTAAAAAATTCTTTTATTTTACAACAGAGTTTGCTTTAAGTTCTATACACTTAGTCCAACGTTTCTCTAATTTTTATAGTCCTTCCAAAAAATAAATGATTTAGTCGTCGCCGAGCTATTTTTTTCAGGCTAGAACACAAGAAATCGTCACTTGGGATAAATCTGGATGCCCTAATGGGCTTTTCCCATGGAAACTGCAGTGGAACACAGTCGTAACGAACTCAAAAGCAATCATAATTTGTTTTCGTTATAAACGTAGTTCGCTATAACAAATGTAAAAAACGTAGGTGAGCATATAAAATATTCCATCGAAGGTAAAAAGGTTCTGCTTGGCGCATATTTAAATAATGTCGGGAACACTATTAATTTGCCGTTCATTCTGCCATAATACACGTAACTGATTGTGTTTCCCCTCAAATTTTAACACATTTTTATTCAAATGCCTTCAGTCATGCGGTGTTTAAATTTAACACTTTTGACAAAATCATTTGCCATTAAGAAAAATTAAAATATTTTGCGATTTATTCTCTTCTTAAACCGCAACAGCATTTTAAAATTGCATTTTTAATAAAATTTTAACGAATTTTGTTGCTATTATTAGATGTTTTTTTTGTTTTTGAGTTGTCAATATAAAGGGTATTTCTTATAGAGATATGAAAAATTCTAGTTGGCAACACTTTATTAACTGCAAGCCATTTTTCAGCTGTTACATGATTACTGTTGTGACGATCAAAAGTCGGCAGGCTTGTTTTTGGATCACATAGCAATTAGATCACAAGCAATTAAACTCTATATATATTTTTCATATTTATTAGTATTTTTACTGTTTTTTTTTTTATTATTATATGAATTCTATTATATACTTGTCATATTTTCAGATTATATTTATTATTTGTTTATTGGAATATTTTAAATCATAGTGTATTAATTTTAAAGACAAATAATAGCCGTTAAAAAGCGCCATCTATTATCCGTGAGAAGAACTTACCATTAAACACAACCCTAAACAGCAGCAATTAGCTGTAGTTTAGTGGTATGGGTGTGTATGTGTGCCTGGCAGAAACATATAAAAGCGAGATAATTACGTATTTGAGGAGAGTTGGCCACGGGCAAGCAACCGGGCAAGACTTCTTTTAAGTGAGTTAGAATTTTATTCAACTTAATTAAAATAGTCTTGCGAATAGGTTCAGCTCAGTTAATCAGAGTCAGAATTTTATTCGACTTTGAATTAATTGAGTATAGCTCAAGTTTACGGCCAAGCAAGAGCTGTCGCTACTTTACCTGGCCAGAATTTTATTCGCCCAGGTGACGGAGCCCAGAGCCAGGCCACGCTTTGTTCAGCAAGGCCAGAATTTTATTCGCCCTAGCTGCACAAGACGGACAAGATCGTCAAAAGGCTAACACCAATTTCGACGTGGAGAGGTTGTCTCAGAATCTTATTCGTGACAACCGCAACAAGTCAGAAACTGGTGGACAGGCAAACTGTTCTGCTCAGACTGGACCAGAATTTTATTCGCTCCAGTGTGAGAAGCAGTAGGCTAGCTGGCGGAGAGTGGAGACGAAAACTCTTGAGGACCACGAAGCGGTTGATCGTCATTGGCGTGCTCAGTAGTGCTGTAGTATAATTTTTAACTTAGTTTAAGAAGTGGATTATAATAAAAAACAAATTTTTTACTAGTAAAACAAAAGTGTCTCTTGTGTTATTAGTGAAGCAACATTTTTTTTGTAACGAACCCTGGATGCCGCGAGCTTTACCCCAGCATAACGCGAGAACGTGTCGTTAAACTGTTAAGTTTGGTTTGGCATTTCAACAAGAGTAGACTGAACGCTTGAATAAATTTATTTTTGAAAATCTTCTGCTCGAAATTTCTGATCCCGATTTCATAGTCGAATTTTGTTTAGCGATGAATCACATTTTATTTAAATGGATACGTTAACAAGCTAAACTACCGTATGTGGAGTGGTGATAATCTTAAAGTGTAGGTGAAAATACAGTTACATCCAGAAAAACTGACTGTTTGTTGTGCTCTGTGGGCTTTTGGAATCATTGGTCCTGTTTTTAAATGAATCTTTTTTAAAAGCAATGCTGCTTAGACTGCTACATTCGATGATTACTGACTTTTTCATTTATCAGTTGAACAATTATGATGTGCAGCACCTGTAGTTTCAACAAGCCGGCTCAACATGCCATATAACTTGTGCCACAATTGATTTATTGAAGGAATCTTTTGGTAACCGCATAGTATTACGTTTTGGATCCCTGAATTAATCTCCAAAATCGTACGTTTAACGCTGCTAGGCAGTTTTCTGTGGGGATATGACGCCCGTCTCTGCCGATGAGCCTGAAAAGATTGTCTACTTGGCGGAGAGCATTCGCCAAGTTATTGCATATATACGGCCACAAATGTTTGAAAGAGTAATCGAAAATTTAACCTTTAGATTAGAATATATCCGAGCTAGCCTCTCCCCCGGTGGCACATTGATATGTTTTAACGGAATCTCAGCGTCATTACATGTGTCAACGGGGTAAAAGGGAGCCCAGTCCCCTACGAGGCTAGCAGTAGCCAACTGAACAATTCCACTTTATTTCCACGGAAATCCGTAAAGCCCCAGAGTTCAGCTTTTAGCTGTTCTCTGACTGATTATTGAGGTTGACCCTTCGGGAGTATCGTGGTGGTTGTGGTTTCGAGACTCTCGTTTGAGTTGTGTTGGTCGTATCATTCACAGAGAACTCAATGAATGGTCCAGGTCCAGTGAGCATGATTGCGGTTGTGTTCTTAAATTTTATTAAACTTCATGCGTTCTGGATCAGGAGTTGTATAGTCGCCAACTCTTCAGCAAGGAGTGGGGGCGTTAGCCTGCCACGAGCTTTTGAAGTTGCAACTTGGAGTGACTGGAGGATTTACGTATCTGAAGGCTTCCTAGGGCGAGGATGACGCTACATTTTATCGACAGTGGTATGATTCACCGTCAGGTTATGGCTTACACAGGGGTAGGTACTGACGTAAATCTTATCACGCATCCGAGCTAGCCAAGGCGGTTAGACATATTTAAATTATAGTGCCAGAGGATTATATTTCGAATAAAGTAAATTTCATGTTAATTTAAAAAATTCATCTTTGTTTAATTTAGTTTTAAAGTTCTATACCTCTATAAAAACACGCTATATAACACAAAATAAAAATCTTAAAAAAATTTTTTTTGTAATCGTTTTCCTTCCTCAAAATTTGCGTTTTAATTAGTGGTAAATAAACTTCAGTGTTCGTTGTACCTAGGTTCGACTGTATCTGCTTATTCAGAATTTTTATTGAAATGTTTGTTTTTCAAAAATGTAATGCCTGTATTTGTTTTTTGTTTGTTCGTTTTGTTTTTCTTTGTTGAAGTAAAAGAATGTGTTAAGAAAATTAACTTAATTTAAACGTCTTATCCGAATTACCACATAACCTTGTATTTATTTAGTTAAAATTTCTTTTTGTTTTCTTTAAGGTTTTTTGTTGTATTTACAGCATAAATAAATATGAATAAATAAAAAAAACGTTGTGTAAAAATCCAGCTTATTTTGAATACATTATTTACAAAAACGTAAATAAACAAGAATTTTAATAAAAAAAGTTTTTTGTTTTTTTATTTTGTCTACTTTTTCTTTTAAATAAAGGGTGTTTCAAAGTTTTGTTTCTTAAATAGAAAACGATATAATAATAAAGTATTCAATAGAAAACTCTGTCTCACCGGCTTTGGTTGGGTCTTATACCATAATCCCTTGAGATAACATAACCAAAAACAAAAGCAATAAGATGTTTAATGAGGTTTTTTTAAATTTTTGACGGCCCCTCAAATCACCTTGTTGAAACCAAATGTTATCTACATGAATTTTATTTAATTATCGCAATAAAAATTCTTCATTTCTTAAAGGTTTAATTTGTCTTCAGATTCAGTTTTTGTTTCCATAACAAAGTGTTTTTATTGTTTTAATTGTTTTATTGTTTAAATAATGGGTGGGGAAATTTGAGCTTGGGAAGTGAATTGGCTTGAAACATTGACAAACACGTACCGTTTTTGACAACTTCCGTTGTATTGATACCAATGTAAAGAAGAGACATGTGAATAATGGAATATGATGTCGGGCAAATGCTCACCTTTCTGGTTTTTTTTTTGCTCGGACCAGTACTCAGGGGATGATTCCAACTAATGCAGCGCACTGTACCAGAACTAGGAAAATATTTTATGGGGAGGAGGAAAGAGAGAGTAGTGTTCGTGGACATTCGATTTGAATTTTCCCACATTGAAAGTGACAGGAACGACCTCTGGAGGAAGTTTATTACACATGCGAACTGTTTCTGCAATGCGTAGTGTGATTCACTGGCTAATCGACCACAAATGGATGCGCTCTCAACAAAAATCGAGTTAAACACAAAAATGTATGAATTTCGGGAACAAGTTCCCTAATTTCGTTAGAACACTTACCATTGTAGTAATGATAAAACAGTCCCAAATGAGTCTTTTGGCTCATTGGACCGCTGTACGCGGTCGAGAAATACGAAAATAGACTTTGTGGCGCCGGCCCATACATGAGAGTTGTATTCCATATTTGTATGGATATAAGTGGTATAAATAGTACGAAGATCGGATGGAGTGAAGTATCTCTTACACCGTTTTAGAAAACCGAGGCACTTGAAAGATTATTTAGAAACAATGTTTTTTAAATGTTTTTAGTCCATCGAACATCTCACTGAATTTTCATTCTAAGAATATTGAATAGCTTCCGATTCCGTAATAACTATATCACCCATAGTAACCGGTGCAGCATCATTTCCGAACACAGATCTGTGTGATTAGATTTACATCTGCGCCTGGCCATGAAGCCTTAATCAGATGGTGGACCAAACCACTGCATAATTTGGAATGTCATGCTCGTCCTAGGAAGCCGAAGCTATAATTCTATGCAACAGAACTTTCTAATTGCAACTTCGATGATTCCAGAGCAGGGCTGCAAATCATCACTCCTTTCTTAAGAGTTGGAGACTTTCCAACTCCTGTCCAGAACACATGTTTAGCATGCTCACTGGATCTGGGAACATTTCACCAGGTAGGTGTTATTAAAGGTGAAATGAACCCGGCCACCGTAGAACCATAGACCGATATGGGGCCGCGAAACCACAACCACCACGATACTCCCATAAAGCGCCAACCTCAACAATCAGCCAGAGAACAGTTAACTGTCTAAAGAGACAAATAACGGAACTCTGCGGGTCACTGATCCTCGTGGAAATAAAGTGGAGTTTCCAGTTGTACCCCTGCTGACTTCAGGGAACTGGGCTCCCTTTTTCCCCCAGTTGCACAGGTCTACATAGTAGCTCTCCATTAAGACCATATATGTGCCCCCGGGGGGTAGCGAACACAGATCTATACGTACGAATGCAACATTGCATCTTACGGGCATTAAAATCGACTCTATTCGGAGATCGTGATTGAGCGTATCATTTATGTTCCGCCTTTTGGAACTCACCTTCAACTGGTTCGATCTATTACCGAATGAATACGAATGACAAATGGTGCTGTCATCATCTTTAATTCTTTTCACAAAATTTTGTAGGACATTTTGCAACAAAGCTTTGCTCTTATCGTCAACGTTCTTTCAGAGCGTCACAAATCAGCCAATTCACAAACGTTCAATGTCGGTCGGCTTTCATTCTTGAACGAGTTGAACTTTTTAAGCGTAAAAATATTTCGTTATGGAAAATATTGCACAAAGCGCCTCTAGTGATGCCCAATTGTTACGGACGTCGACAGGTTGATGTTCCAGGCTTAATCTAAGCACTTTGCCGTGGTACGGTGAAATTTTTAATATTTTAATATATCATTTTCATAATTCAAATTCTTTGCCTAAAAGTGCATACGCAAAATTTTCCAACATTCAGCGAAATAAATGTCAAAGGAAGACAACAAAATTCTTTATATTTAATCATTTAACCGGCAATTCACTTTATAACCTAAAATTTGGCCACCCATTATGTGTTGCTTTTATAATTAGAAAACTTTGTGCTTATTTTTCAATTAAATATGTAATCAAACATTTAAGGGTGTCTTAGGTATTTTTTTTCTGTGAATGGTAAAATAATTTGAGATATCCTTTATCAAAAATTTTATTTGTTCTAATTTCTTTATAAAAACTTTGCGGGGAAAATATTCGTTTTTATTTGAGTAAAGAAAATAAAATTTTTCTTTTAAATTTAAAGAAGGTGGATTGATGTACCTGCTTTTTATAATTTGAATTATTTTTTTTAGTAAAATATTTGCATAAACCTAAATTCTAATGTCTGCATAAACCCCTAAGTAGTTCTTCTTGACTTTTACGTTGGTTGTTTTCTTTCCCCACCTGCTAATTTGCATAAAATATTTATCAAAATATAAACATCACATAAATATTTGCAGACATAAATATATCAGACTAAACTATGATACGTATGTATGAATGTAAAATCTAAATCAGTCATGAATACTTACACCAACAAGAGACGGGTATACACGTTCATGTAGGAAATTTATAATTTGAAATTTACATGGAGGTAAATTTAAAATTTAAAAAAAAATTTAGAGTAAATTCGAGTAAAGCATTTATTTTTATTTTTATATATTTTTTTATTTTCAAGTCTATAAAATTAAAACAATTTTTTTAGTAGAACTACGTAATTGTGCAAATCATTTGAGTTGTGTGCATTTCTTATTTAAGCACTGTAGTCTAAGTATGTAATTTTACTTCCTTGTCCTTTTTTAATATTCATTTTGGAGCTTAGGCTGCTTTATTGCAGAATTTATCACCGTCCGCACCGAATGAGACCAAAGTTCGAATATTATTCATACTCCTGTCTTAATTTTTGGGAATAAATTATTATATTTGTAAATAATTTTAAGAACAAGAAATTATATTTCTCCACACCATTGGGTGGCATCCTCAATCAATTAAAATATCTTTGGTTAAGTAACGAAAAAAATTTTTAAATTACTCAATAAAGGTTTTAATTTTATTTTCTACATTTCGCCACACCATTGTGTGGTGTCTGCATCTAATAAAAATTTTTTTAAAGTAAAAAAAAAAACATTTTTTAAATAAATCAATAAAAACAATTTTTTATTTTCCTGAAGATGGTGTGCCGAAAAAAAAATAAAATTTATTTAATTTTTATATATTAATTAACTATAATTATTATTTTTAATATTTTAATTTTTTTGAAAAGCTTTTTAGCATCAGAAAAATGTATTTTATTTTCAAATTTGCTCAAATTTGAGGTTAGAATGTAAATTATCTGTCTGATTAAATGTCAAGAATTGAGCTGTCATTTTTTGCCATTTAATTGGTAAAAAGTTGGGAAATTGCGAGCATAGAACGTTACATTCTTGAGCAAAGAATTGTAATTGCGAAAATTTACTATCAAAATGGTGAAAATTTCACTGCATCATATTCTTACGGATGCGTACCCCCCGGGGGCACATTTATCGGTTCTTATAGAATACTCAACTATCTGGACCTGTGCAACTGGGGTAAAAAGGGAGCCCAGTCCCCTGAAGGCAGACAGGGAGTCAACTGGAAACTCCACTTTATTTCCACGGGGATCAGTGAGCTCGCAGAGTTCATTATTTGTCTCTTTAGACTTATAATAGTTCTCTGGCTGATCATTGAGGTTGGCCCCTATATGGGAGAATCGTGGTGGTTGTGGTTTCGCGGCCCCATAACAGGTTTGTTTACTATGGTGGCCAGGATCAATTCACTGATAATGACACGCATGGTGAATGATCCAGTCCAGTGAGCATGCTTGACATGTGTTCTGGACAAGGAGTTGGAAAGTCTCCGACTCTCTAGCAAGGTGTAATGATTTGCAGACCTGTACTGGAATCATTAAAGTTGCAACTAGGTGGTATCTGTTGCTTAGAATTATGTCTTCGGCTATCTAGGACGCATGTATGACGTTCCAAATTATACAAAGTGGTTTGTCCACCATCCGATTAAGACTTACAGTCAGGCGCTGATGTAAAACAAATCACACTCTTACGGATGCGTCTTGCTTAAGTTTTAAAAGAAAATAGTAAAGCAATAAAGTTATGTGATTTACTAACTGTTGTTAACTAACTGTGTGGCCTGCTAAGAAAACTTCTGCACACAAGACAACAACAACAATCTTAAAATAAATTCCAGGAAGAAATTTTATCAGTATAAAAACAAAAAATACACACGGACAACAGGATATAAAGAGAGTAGAAGATTCTTCATTTTTCTAGACTTCTAGTGGACAAATATAAAAAGGCAGCGTCTGAGTGGATAGTAAGTTAGTTGAAAAATAAACCTAGTTAAGTAAAGACGCGTATCTTAAGTAAATTGTTCTATAGTGTTAAGTTTGTTTGTAGTTAAAGTAAATAAATTTTACTTTAACGTTTACAAAAGTTATAAACGTAACAATATTTTCGTAGTGGCCGCAGTGATGCAGCAAAATGTTGAGAATTGGCCTGGAACATCAACTCGTCGACGTTTGCATCAGTAGAGGAGCTTTGTGCCAAATTTTGCATAAAGATCACCTTTATCTTTATAAAGCCCAACTCATTAAAGTAATAAAGCCGGCTCAGAACGTTTGTGAGTTGGCTGTTTAAAAACTGAACAAAAATAACGCATTTTTCAACAAAACCATCTTCTCATTTTCAATTTGGCGGTTATGTTAACAAACATAATTGTGACAAATTGTGTCCACAATATCCAGAAACACTTCTCAAAAAACATTACATTAAAAAAAAAGTTACCCTTTAGTGCGGTTAATGGTGAGGCGGCAACATCGGCCCATATTTTTTTCGAAAATGAGTAAGGATACGCCCTCGCCGTGAATTCTTTACACTACCAAACCATGATAATCAATTTTTTGGGGCCACAATTGGCTAATAATGACATTAGTGACTTTTGGTTTCAACAAGACGTCATCACAAACCACACAGTCAACCAAATAATTCAGTTATCGCATGAGAAATTCAATTGTAGCGTAATTTCTCTACTTGGCAATGACAATCGTTCGCTTTCATTTAATGTCGCTGGATTATTTTCTCTGAAAGAACGGCTTCTGAGAGATTAAACTCAGTGATGCATTGATGCGCTAAGCGAAGCTTTTTTTAAAATAGGTACATTTGCCGACATATTAGAGATCGAAATTTGCTTAACATCACATGTGCCCTCCCCGGGGGCACATTTATATGTCGTGACAGAATTCCACCGTCATTACATGTGTCACCGGGGGTAAAAGGGAGCCCAGTGTCCTAATAGGCTAGCAGGAGCTAACTCCACTTTTTTTCTACGGGAATCAGTAAGCCCCAGCTCAGTAAGTTCAGCTTTTTGCCTTTTTAGCTTTTTAGCTGTTCTCTGACTGATTATTAAGGCTGGCCCTTCGGGAGTATCGTGGTGGTTGTGGTTTCGAGACCCTCGTTTGAGTTGTGTGTTTCGGATCATTTACAATGAACACAATGAATGGTCCAGGTCCAGTGAGCATGATTGCGGTTGTGTTCTTAAATTTTATTACGCTTCATGTGTTCTGGACCAGGAGTTGGATAGTCCCCAACTCTTCAGCAAGGAGTGAAGGCTGCGGCCTGCTCCGGGCTTTTGAAGTTGCAACTAAGAATGACTGGAGGATATACGTATCTGAAGGACTTCTAGGGCGAGGATGACGCTATACTTCATCCAGACGTAAATCTTATTACACATCTCTACTTTGCATTGGTATCAGTAAAACTGAAAATGTCAATTTACTTCCTAACCTAAAATTTGCCTATAATTTCTTGTGCGTTTGCAATGAAGAAAAAATTTTTTGATAATTTTGAATTTGTTTGACAAAAATGTTTCATTTGATGATTATTAAAAAAAATTTGTTTATACATTTTCTTGTTTGCCTGAAGATGCCACCCAATTGGTGTGGCGAAATATTGAAAATAAAAATAAAATCTATTTCATTTTTATATAAAGACCTTGTGCATAAAGAAATTATTTATAAAATATTTTGATTAAGTTTTGTTATGTGTTCCAGTATATTGAACTCTCCTTAATATATCTATTTGCTCCTTTTTATATCCAATTGCTTTTAAGTGCCCTCAATGCATTACTTAGGTCAATTAGTTTGTTTGCCGTTTAAAGTGAAAATTTTCAAAATGAGAACTTTCAAATTTAATATGCCCTACTATAACCATTATTCATAAGTTCGTCGTATAAATTTTTTTTTTTTGAACTCTCAATAATTATTTATTGTATCTTCACGAAAAGAACTAACAATAGGTATTATAATCTTAAATTCTAAAAAAAGTTACATTAGTCCTGACAATGTCAGGCCTAACCTTTTTGGGTAAAAAAAAAAATTGTCATAAAAAAAAACAAAGCAAATATTTCTAAGATGTATCGTCTGTAGCATTGAGGATTAAAGCTGCGGTATCCCTCTTTTTTAATCGGCTATGTCCACTATAATCCAAGATATTGCGAGCAAGGGGGTTAGGATGGTCTTCAAGCTTCATCAAGTATTTGCCTGCGTATTTGATAATTTCTGTAGTCACCAGCGGTATGTCTAAATCACAATGTATGTTTGAATTTCTGATGTACCATGGAGCGGAAGTTATCAACCGTAAAATATTATTCTGCAGACGTTGGATTCTATCCACGTTTGAAGCTGAGGCAGTGCCCCAAAGTTGGATTCCGTAAGACCATATCGGTTTTAAAATAGTCTTGTAAATGAGAAGCTTACAATCTAGGCTAAGTTTTGAGTTCCGGCCAATGAGCCAATGTAGTTGTGTTAGCTTAAGTTTCATTTGTGTTAGCTTTGAGTCAATATGATGTTTCCATGTAAGGCGACGGTCAAGATGTATACCAAGATATCTCACATAAGTATGGTGAGGAACAATGTGATTATTGATTCGAACGGGTGAACAATTATCTCTTCGCAGGGTGAAGGTCACATGAATGCACTTTTGAACGTTCACTTTAATTCTCTATAATTTTAACCACAACTCTAACTGAGTTATATGTTGCTGAAGATTTATGGATGCTTGATGAGAGCTTTCATGCGAACTTAGACACGCTGTATCATCAGCAGTATAAAAATAAGTGGCAAAATGTTTATAGATTTTAATTAGGTAATTGAAAAATGCTTGCAAGTAATGTTTTCTATTTATATTTTTCATTTTATATCTTAAAGCCATCACTTTTTAATTTCCAGTACATTAAATTAAAGTTGAGAACACACGCCAGTTTTTAATATATTTTACCCTTTTGTTGAGTTGTGTTTATAAAATGTTTTCCTTGTACAAATATATTTATTTTTTTCGTCCCTTTTTCTACTCCTTTTTTATTACTCGTAAGTTTTTTTCTGTTTGTTTTGCTGTAAAACCTGATAAGATAATTTTAAATGCGTCTTAAATTTCACAACTAAAAGATATTTCAGCGACAGCAAGGAGGAAAGTAAAGATTTTTATTATTGACTAGCCTTCTTTAATTTTGTTAATTATCCTTTCAACCTTAAAGTTGAGTGTTTATGATTTAAATACTTATTTTTTTATTTTAAACAAGTTAAATCATTCTATTTGGTATTTTGAAAAAGTAATTTAATTCTATTTTGTAAGATACGCATTATAAATAGATTCATAAATACAAAATTAAAAAATAAACTGAATTATAATTACAGTTTGTTGAATTTTTTTATTATTTAATAAATATTTTTTTTATAGAATTTTTTTATTATTTAATAAATATTTTTTTAGGCACAAGGTCTTTATATACAAATTTTATAAATTTTATTTTCAATATTCCTTCACAGCCTTAGGAAATGAAAATGTATAAACTATTTTTTATTTATTATATATTTTCATTTCCTGTTCCTAAAGAAGTCACCCAATGGTGTGGCGAAATTGTTAAAATAAAAATAAAATTTAATAAATTTTTATAGGAAGGAAAACCTTGTACTTATTTATTTATCGTATATATTTTTTATAGCAAATGTAGGAAGGGCCTAAACAGAATTTTATTAACACATTATAAAGTTAATAACATCTAATTAAAATTTTTTTTATTTAAAAAACTCCCTATACGAGTTATATTTTATTTTATTATTAAATTGTGGTATTCATCATAAGATAATAAAGAAAACTTATACTTTTAAGTACTTGTAAGTTAAGATCATATGATACTTTCAAAAAATTAATTAAATATGGCTGGGGAATATTTCTGTAACTAAAGTAAATTAATATTATTAGTAAAAATGTAACGTTATAAAGTATTTTTAGGATACCTTTTTTAATATATACCATTTTAAGACACTTTAAATGTTATAATTTAAAAAGGTTTTTTTTTTTTGCTTAAAGTACTTTTTTAGTACAACTGCTTTTAAATTTTAAAGCCGGTTCACTTACGGATACTTTTTGAAAATAATTTTTTAATGCCTAAATTGGTATCTAGAATTGATTTTGCATATTTTTTATAAAAGCTCTGTTTTAAATATACTTTAAATTTCAAAAATGTATAACAAAGTAATTTTTAAAAAGGAATATTTTCTTTCGTTCAAACAATATTTCTTATATTTTGATATTTAATGCTTAAATAATTAATCACCCTTATTCTGTCTGGCAACGGCAACATCGTTGTCGATTTTGAGGCAACATCACTTTAACACAGCATCAATACTAATTTGTTATTTCCTAACAGTCTTATGACGACGCACACTGGGGATTTCGCGGAAAAAAGTCAAATTGTCAACATACTATTCATGCAATATGCAATGATTTTTTGAAATTTTAGACTAAATAGTACAATCAAATCAAAAAGAATTACTCCGATCTGACTGCTAGTTTTTTTTATAGCCGTCTCAAGCTAAGTAATTGTATGTTTTACTGAACCAACTTAATTTAAACCTAAGAATTTCAAAACGAATATTATTTTATTATGTTGTAATAGTATGACAAGATCGCCATGTAATAGTATTACAGGATTGTCATACAATGATGTGGGGGCAGGAACGCTATGTAATGGGTTCCGATGGTCCTATAATGTTGAGTTCCCTATAGCCATTTCTATATTTTGGTAGCTGTAAGGGTTTCAGCTAGTAATTAGGTGTTCAAAGGAACTGCCAGAAGATTGAAACTATGATTGAAACAAGGCATATGCTGCCTGCTTAAGTTATCAAATAATAGTCTATCTTTTGTTAATTTTCTATGGTTTATTAACTACTTATGAAAATCTAACTTATAATCTAGAATTGAGTGTTTAAAAAGTCACTCAATTTTATCATTAACATATTACAACTATTGAAATTGTGTCAAGTGATCAAGTATCCGACACATGCCAAACACAAGGTGTTGATGTAAATTGACACCCAAAAATGTGTTGGCATATTTACAATAGAACTAACTGCATGTAGATATTCTAGATGAGTTGTGTCGGCCCGCATACACTATGTATGCTGCATGAATACTGTAGTACACTACAATGTGAGCTAACATTTTTCTTTTTATTTTCTATTTACAGTAGGATATTTCAGTATACAAAAATTAAAAAAAAATAAACTCTGCAAAGACTTAAGTTTGTTTTGTTTGCTTATTTTTATGAACATATAAAAAAAATCCCTTTTTTCTCCAAACATTTGGACCTGCAATTTTAGCTTTACTTTCCTGCAGTTGGAAATCACCGCTAATATATTGCCTCATATCTCTTTTTACATTTTTAATAAATTTCAAGTTCCACCAGGTGCCACCTATTAATTTGTTGCATTACACAGTACAACATTTTTCAGCTGATTGATTCGCAACTCAATTCTGATAAGGCCCTTTTCTTTAACATAACTCAAGAACCACTAGTCGGATTTTACTTAAACAAATTTTGAAAAATCAAGAATTACAAGTACTTTCATCTGTTTATATAATGTTTCGCTACATAAGCAACAGTTTCGAAGTTATAAATAAATGTATGAAGAAAAAAAATATTTTTTGCGTAAAGAGTTAAGTTTTTTTTTTAATTCATAAAAAGTGTCAAGTCCTATTACTTTCACGTAAAGTCGTATAACCTATGAACAAAATGAGACATATCTCAAGAAAATCGATGAACGCGTTTCGCTTTTATGAACAATTAAGTAAAGGTATGAATTAAAAAAATTTGCTTGAGATATGCACAAATTTCTGACGCTCGTTTATATACATCAGTTGTACCACTTAAATTATCATTAAGTGATGACATAAATAAATTAGTATGGAACAACAATTAATCTTCTTCCATACAGTATTGTAGAACACTTCAGTTTGCATACGTTAAAGAGACACCTCAAGTTATTCGAGTAGAAAAGAGAAGAGTCGATGAGATATCTCAACTAAAAAAATTTGAGTTAACAGTGAATAATCGCAACTTTAGAGTAAAACATGAATTACATTTTAAAATGACGGCAAGACAGCACAATCACTAACAGAAACACCAGCTGCATCTTCTTGTCTCATTTGTGGAGCCACAACATTCAAGATGAATAAAATCGAAATAGTTCAAGCTATTCCCGTAAATGAACAAGCAATTTGGTATGTTACCACTTCGTGCGCGTATTAAGCTGATGGAGTGTCTTTTGCATGTGGCTTATAATATTGAATTTAAACGTGGGTTAGGTCACTCAAAAGAAGACCAAAAATGTTTGAAAAAGCGTAAAATTAGAGAGAAAATTGAAATACAGGTTATCAACCTGTTAAGTAAGGCTCTGGTACGACAAATTCAGAAAATACGTCATGAAGTTTCTTTACGAATCTTGCATTGTTTTCCGAAATCATGGGTCTAGATGAAAACATAATTAAGAGGTTTTTAAAAGGTCTCGAAACTATAACAATCGCCGAGTTAGTAGATCCAAAATAATTTGGTGATTTTTGTTTGGAGACGGCAAAAGAGTTGGTTGCACTGTACGAGTGGTGCAATATCCTCCACCTACACTTCACAAAATTCTGGCCCATGGCAAGGATATAATTGAAAAGTATATTTTTCCTGTAGGCCCACTATCCGAAGAGGCTCAGGAATGTCGTAACAAGGACTATAAAAAATATCGTCTTAGGCACTGCAGAAAATGCAGTCAAATTGCCACGAACAAAGAAGATATTACGCACCGAATGATGGCAACATCAGATCCCATGATTTATCGATCATTTTAATAAAATATAACTCACATATCTAATATTTGAGTTAGGTGATTCATTTGTGTTTTATTTTTGATAAATTTGTTGTGAGAAAAATATAAATGTGTGAAAAAAAAAATAAAATTTGTATTTAATTGAACCTAAAATATATTAGAAATCAAAATAAATTAAAATTTTTAATAGTAAAAAGCTCAAATAATTATAATTATTATATATAATAAATTAAAATAAAAATTTTCAGCACAATGTTTTTTATTATCATTTTTTTTTACTTTAAATTTTAAGTCGCGCCAAATTTGTAAAAAGAATTTTGTCAAACATGTATTTGTGAAGAACTACATGTTATACCTTTTGCTATCCATCACTCATTCTATTTGTTGGGCCAAGGGCGTTTAGAGCAGTCGCAACACTTTCCCATTGTTTCTTAAAATTAGTAGCCTCTTCAAAATCCACTGGCAAGTAATGGATTTTTTTCCCCAATGCTTCCACTAATTTTTCAAATTGGCGTTGGCGTTGGTAATTTTATTTTTTTCCTTTTTTTAATAATTATTTGTACTTTTTTATGTGTTATTTTGTATTTTTAGTTTTTTAATCTTTTTAAAATTTTGTTTATAACAGCACGACGCCAAAACAACAGACGACGTCAAATAATTTTACAGAATACCAAACATGTATTGCCAGTCATCGAATAATTGGCAATATTGTCAACGAGAATACGGATTTTCAACAAACGATAAAAAACGACGTCGCCTTGTATTGTCGTCGCCATACAAAATAAGGGTGAATAGGAAATTGGGTGAAATTTACATTTTTCAATTTAAGTTGAACTTATTTTTCAATAATATGAAGTAAATTGAGAAAAATTCTCAATTTCTAATCAGTTCTTAGCCTTTGGGAACATTAATATTATATTGCTCTTCTTCAGAATTGTTTTCAAATTTTTTACACAGGTTTTAGTAATAAAATTCTTAGAAATGAGAAACGTTTTTGTTATTTTTGGCTAAAATGCGTATGACTAGTTTTGTGACATAATAAATAATAATCATACGACATGGTGCCCATAATAAACTTTAATGGCCTTTTAGATAAAATTGTAAAATTGTTTTAAAGATCTGGTGTTGTGAATTACTTCCTTCGTTTTCCTTCCCATTTCACTATAACGGTTAAAGATCTTTTAAAATTAAAGTTTAATTAAACGAATATTATGTATAGATTTTTAACAAAAGATACTTTTCTTTACAATTCATATTTTCATATCTACAAATTCTTTATTAAATTAATATTTACCTGTTGCATTAGAGGTTTTTTTCCCAAAGATAAAAATCATTTTCTTTGTTTTCTTTTTATTCATTTATTTGCTTTACTCCACCTGACCTTTAACTCTGAATAAACTTATCCATTTGAATATAGGTAGGCGCAATATTTTTTTCTTTTTATAAAAATAAAAAAAAAAAAAATACTTTCTCATCATTTTCCTTTTTTTTCATCATTCAACAGAATAATGCTTTCTCGGTATATATTTTTTAATAACATTTTAATGGTCACGTAAAGTTCTCAATACACGTACAGAGTGTTAAAGGAATAATTTGTCACAGAACAGGTTTCATTTAGATTGGTTAAATTTACACTATAAAAGCTTCTATCAATTATGTGGCTCCATATAAAAAATGGAAGCAAAAATTTTAGATAACTAGTGCGGATAAGATAAAATTTTATTAGGATTTGTTACACCTATGTACAGAATAGCACATACGTGAATACACAAAGTTTGACAAGTTCTTTGTCTTCCCTGAAGGTGCGAATTAAAAAAAGTCATCTATAGTGTATACCACCTTCTAGACAGAGGTCTACATATGATTTTAATTTTATAAAATTTTTTTTCAGCTGTATTTTCGGTTTTCCACCTTATCTCCTCTCGGGAGACGGAATGGAAAACGCAAAGCTATGGATCTCTCTTTTTTCAAATTTTATTAAATCTGAATGAGTGTTATAAAAATGCTCATCATCATCATTTTATTAATCATAATTTACCAAAACAAATTTTCTCTGTCAGTCAGCCATAATTTTTATATAAAAAATTTTAATGAGTCAGACATTTTTTTTGAAAGATCATTCATTTGCAGTGGTTTTTATAAAAAAAACCTCATAAAAATTTTCATCAGTCATAGTTTTTGTATAAAAAAATTTAGTTAGTTCTTATTATTCTAAAAAAAAAATTCTTCTAATCACAAATTTTCTGTACAAAAAATTCATTAGCATATATTTTTTTATTAAAAAATTTCAGTCCTAATTTTTTTATAAAAAAATTTCATCAGTCATAGTTTTTTTTATAAAAAAATTTCATCAGTCATAATTTTTTTTATAAAAAAATTTCATCAGTCATAACATTTTTTATAAAAAGTTTCATCGGTCATAAAAAAAAAATCAGCCGTTATAATAATTGTTTTATAAAAAAACTTCATCAGTCTTAATTTTTTTATTAAAAAATTCTCAGTCATAATTTTTTTTATAAAACAATTTCATCGGTCATAAATTTTTTTATAACAAATTTCAATTTTTCATAAAAAATTCTGTCGTCATTATTTTTTTTTTTCATAAAAAAATTTATCAGTCATTATTTTGTTCATAAAAAATTAAAACAGCTATAGTTTTTTTTTAAATATTTTTCATCAGTCTTAATTTTTTTATCAAAAACTTACATGAGTAATAATTTTTTTATAAAAAAAAATTCGTCAGTCATAATTTTCAAAAAAAGAATTTATAAACTATAGGTTTGATATAAAGAAATTTGCTGTCAAAAATGTTTTTTATAAATAATTTCATCAGTCATAATTTCTTATAAAAAAAAAATTCATGACTCAAAATTTTTTTATATAAAAACTTATATTAGGCTTAATTTAAAGAAAATTTATTAGTCATAAACTTTTTATAAAAAAATCCGTCATATTTTTTTTATAAAAATTCAGTTACAATTTTTTTTAATAAAAAATCAGATATAAATTTTTTTAAAAATCAGTCACAAAATTTTGTGTATAAGTCACTTTTTCTATAAGATAATTTCATTGGTCATAATTGGTCTGAAAAATTTCTCATCAGCCAGAGATTTTTTTAATATAAAAATTTCATCAGTCTGACATTTTTTTTATAAAAAGATTTCATTGGTCATAATTTTTTCATAAAAAATTTTATCAGTCCTTGTTTTTTTTTTCATAAAAAATTTCATCATTCATAATTTTGTTTATTAAAAATTTCACCTGCTATAGTTTTTCTTTATAAAATAAATTTTATAAGTCCTAATTTTTTTATTAAAAACTTACATGAGTAATAGTTTTCCAAAAAATCATTTATAAACTATAGTTTTGCTATAAAGAAACTTGCCATCAAAAATACCTTGATTAGAGTTTTTTATTTCATTTTTCATAGTTTTTTATAAAAGAATAATTTCATGAGTCAAAATTTTTTTACGTAAAAACTTTCATCAGACCTAATAAAAAAAGTAAATTAGTCATAAACTTTTTATAATAAAATCAGTCATATTTTTTTTGTAAAAATTCAGTTATAATTTATTTTTTGATAAAAAATCAGATATAATTTTTTTTTTTTTTAAATCAGTTACAAAATTTTGTGTATAAGTCATATTTTTGTATAAAAAAAACTTCAATCAGTCACAACTTTTTTATAAAACAATTTCATTAGTCATATTTTCATGAAAAATTTCATATCAGTCATAATTTCTCAGATACAAATTACTTTAGATCCCAAAGTTTGTTTTGGCCTCAGAAATTATTGAAATTTTCAACTGGTGGACTTATTAGCTGTTGATTTCAAATCACCTATCATCTTGGCGAAAATTTCGCTTTTAAATTTTATGTTAAATTAAATATTTTTTTGAATTTTTTTCAGTAAAATTTAGTATTTTTTTAAAATTGTTTTTTAATTTTTGATTTTATATTTACTTTTCGAAATTAAATGACAGAATCTTTTTATTGTTTCTGTTTTGTATTTTGCTTTACTCATTACAAAGAACAAAATGAAAGCAAATGTTTCTTTACACAGCAATTCCTAAGCCTATAATTTTATTAAAATTTCATTCTTTAATTGCTCTGCATCTGTTCAAGTTTTAAATATTTTCATTCATTTTATGAGACTTTATTAAATAAATCCGCATAATAAATGTGGTAAAAAGTTTGGTGTAGGGTTTCTATTCTGTTTTTTTTTTAATTAAGAGTCATATAAAAATAAAAAAAAATTAAAAAAGAAAAGAGAAAAAGTTAAAGCAGAAGCTAAATGCGGCATTAAATATTTTATTATGCTCCATGAAAAAAGTAGGACAAAGTGTTGCCTTAATTACAACCTGTTACCTGTTCAAGTGCACACATACTTAAAAATTAGGGTAAATAAAGTGAGAGTTTTATTTCATAAATCACAATGGAATATTATGTTTGTGGAATTTCAGAAAGTGGAACAGTTTACTTTCAGATTCATTTGATTCATAAAATTTAAAAGCGGGTTTATTAAATAAAAGGTGTCTTTAGAAAATGACAATTTTCACTCTTACTTTGCATACATACATATGTAATTTTACTGCAAAATAAAACAAAAGTCATTTATTTAAGTAATTTAATATAAAATAAACAAAGAAAGCTCTCGTAAAAGTATCATATGATTTAGTCATATTTACATATTTTACCATAAGGGCTTCCATTTACGACGAAAGTTATTCAGCCAAATTAAAGTTTGTTCTAAAAAATTCAATTGACATCATTTTTATTACAAAGGCCTTTTGACAAACGATGTTGCCTTTTGACAAATAATTCAGTAAAAATATAAAGAAATTAGTTTTTAAAGTAGCCAGACATTAAAGCAAAGTAAGTACTCGAAAAGGGGGAGGTAGGCAATTTGCCATCTTCAAAACTGTTGGGTTAAGCAAAAGTCTTCTCTTAAATCATTAGAGCAAACAACCTTAGAAATTTTTTGTTAAACAAAATAAGTGATCTACTTGAAGTCAATAACAATAACAACAACAACAATAACAAAAAAAAAAAACAATGAAGACATTAAAAACAACAACAAAATATGAAAAGAATAAAGCAAAATACAAAACACTTGACACGATTTAACCAGACTCTTGATAAGAGCAAGAACAATATCATCAATTACAACAACATACTAAACAAAATCATGCACAATAGGGTATGCATGATGAGAACATGGACTTTTGAAATTTTTAAAGCAAAATACTAATTTAAATAAAAAATTCAAATGGCTGTAGCAAAAGTGTAGTTGATAGTTAAGTTTGGAATTTGAGCTTACATTCTTAGAGGGAGCCGTTATAGAACACCAGTTTTTTTATTAAGAATATTTTGAGTAGGATTTATAAACATTCTAGCTTCACTAGCCCAGCTTTGATATTTTACAACAGTTAAGGGCAGTTAGTTGCTGTTTGCTCGTTTCCCGCTTTTTATTTTGTCAAATTGTTACTTTTTTAATTGTAAAGTAAATTTATATAGTTTTAAATGGTTTCAAAAATGCAGAGAGGCAGCATTAAGTATCTGGAGTAGATGCCAGGTCCTTCCTGGGACTGCTTCGTTAGGAATTTTGCATCGATTGCGAGGCCTTTCACTGATATACTGAAGGGTGAAATTGGCAAGGTTAGTGCCAGTCAATCTTAAAAAATAGTTGTGAATTTTTAAGAGAGACAGCTTCAGGCTTTTAATAAACTTAAAGAGGTCTTAGCATCTGAAGATGTTATGTTACATTACCCAGATTACGAAAAATCGTTGACCTAACGACTAATGCTTTGGCTTATGGACTTGTTGCAGTTTTGTCTCAAATTGGCAAACCAATAACCATGATTTCGGGAATTAAATTTTGTTACCAATGAACGTGAGTTACTTTAAAAAGCCTTAGAAATTATTTATTTGGCGTTAGGAATCTGAATATCTTTACAGATCGCTAAACGCTTACTTTTGCGGTTTCGGATCGGAACTCTAACTCGAAATTTAATAGCTAGGCAAAAGGGCGAGATCTTCGTGTGTCAATGTATTACGGCGCGAAAAATCCCTGTAAGAGCAGCGCCTTCGTGCTAAGTTTTTTGCTACTCCTAGGTGTAGCAACAACTTTTGGTCATTTGTTAAAAATGCAAAGGATAATGCTTTTAAGAAATGATCAAATATTCACTTATTCGGTTGATCACGCTAACCTTTTGGCTGGTATATTTGCAGATAATACTTATTTGCCAGAAAGTAGTCAACCACCGCCCGAGCTCTACAGAGTATCCTTTACTATGCCTAAGATTTTCTTTTGCGCTGAAGCGGCTTAAAAGGTTTTAGCAGAGCTCAACGTCAACAAGTTTCCTGGGCCGGATGGGATACCGGCACTGTTCCTGAAGTAGTTCTCTTCGACACTCACGTATCCGTTAACAACCCTTTTCAGCAAGTTGTATCATGTCGGTGAATTCCCTAACTGTTGGAAGGTTGGTAATGTAGCGTCAAAAAGGATGAAAATTACCGCCCAATAACAATTTGTTCTGCACTTTCTAAAGTGAGGTACCTGGAGTCCAACGGCTTACTTAGCGACTGACGCTAGAGGGCGCTCTACGGGTGACTTTCTCGCTTTCCTGTCGGAAAAGTGGTGCAAACATCATTTCGGAGAAAGTAAGGTGGTGGCTTCAGATATTTCCAAGACGTTTGATAAAGTGTACACTTTTGTTAAAACTAGTTGCTTTTATCGTCGGTGATAATTTCTACAAATTTATATCGAATTTTCTACTCGTATAGTGTGATTCCCGAGAATCGCAGAATCAGATTTCATCCAATGCAAAGCTCCGTTAATTCTCCTACTCTAATTATTAATTTTCTAAATGACCTTCTTTGTCAAACTTTCAACCCTATTTATTCTTTCGCAGATGACGGCACCATTTGTCATTCGTATTCATTTAGTAATAGAGCGAACCACTTGGAGGTGAGTTTGAAAAGGCGGAACATGAATGATGTGCTCAATCACACTCACGCGAATGCGAATATAGTCGATTTTAATGCCCGTAAGACGCAATGTTGCATGCTTACGCATACTATGTTATGTTATGGTGTTATGGAATTGGAAGCTCTTGATGTTCTTGGCATAAAAATTCAATGTAATGTTCGATGGACTAAACCATTTTTCAGGTTTCTAAATACGCTTTCAAGTGCCTGGGTTTTCTAAAACGGTGTAAGAGATACTTAACTCCATCCGATCCTCATACTTTATACCACCTATATCCATTCAACTCTCATGTATGGGCCGTCTACCCAAAGTGTATGTTGAAGTTACCCGACCGCATACAGGAGAGGACCAAGCGGTTCATTGGAGATGGTAGGGTATTTAACTCTAGTGATTCTTTAGAGCATCGACGCAATGTGGGGTGTATTTCACTGTTTTGCCGTTACTACAATGGTAAGTGGCCTGTTTCTGAAAGTGGAAAATTTTTGCGTTTGACTCGATTTTTGTTGTGATCTATTGGCCACTACACATTACCTGGAGAATTCGTTTTTTAGCAGAACAGTCCTTATGTGGAATAAACTTCCTCCAGAGGTCTTTTCTGTCAGTTTCAACGTAGGGAAGTTCAAATCGAATGTCCACAAACACTACTCCCTCTTTCCTCCTCCCCATAACAGAATTTCCTAGTGTTGGTACAATGCATTGCATGAATAAGGGTCACGCCTTGAGTGCTGGTCCGGGTGAAAAAAAAAATTAAGTCTACGTTAATTTGTGCTAGATTCCTTTAATAAATCTTTTATGATATTTTCATAAAATATTTTTTTTATGATATTCTCTTAATGTTCTTATACATATACATATTTAATTGTAATGTATTACTGCGGGAAAAAACATATCCATATGGCCATTTCGTTACTGCCCATATAGATCATCGATAGATTTTACCCCAAATTGAGCCAAATTGATTAAATGAGAATTCAAATTTAAACAACACAGCAAACAGCAAAACTCAAAAACACAGTAAACATTTCGAAAATAAAAACACTTTTTATTTTCAATTTTTCTACACAAGGGTTTCCTTTGGAAGCCATTCATATGTAATTTAAAAAATAAAGAAAACAAAAAATATTTGTAAAGAATTTTATAAAAACGCAACGTGCACATGCAATGAAAATAAACAATTATAATTTTTTAATTAAAATTAATGTAGATTTAGTTAAAAAATTAATCCAAAAAATAAAATTGTTTACCAATCGAGGAAGCTAAACTAACCAAAAATGAATTGAATGCTGTTTTCAATGCTTTTATACAAAATACTTAATAAATTTCACTAATAGTTCTAGTGTCATATAGTTTATGAAGAAATTATGAATGCGCAGCCTTGCATTCTGTTAATATTTGAAATTAATTAGTTATTTGTCGAACTTGAACTTAAGCCACATTTAAATTCATTTAGACATACGACTAAAAATAGTCCGACTTAGTATTACTTTTCGAAAATTAAACGAAAAAAAAACTATTTTGAATTATTTAAAATCTTTTATTTTTGAGATTTTCCCCTTTTTTGTACAATAAAATATATTATTTTTTGTTTTTATGAATTTCGATATTTTGGTGAAATTTTGGTTTTTGTTGTCTTGAATTTTAGACGAGTTTCGCTTACTTGTTATATATAATTTTTGAACTCATCGTTTTTAAGGCATCATAAATTCATGTTAATGTTAACAACAGAGTAGCGAAGTATTCACTCACTGTTCATACATGTATGAATATGTACATTTCATTTTTTAGCCGCTTCTTCTAATACATGTGTGAGAGACTAGAAATTATTTTGTGTTTTCTCATTTGTGAATGCGACGATTTATTTTTTTTTCTTTCTATCCATAAGCGAAAAAACGAGAAACACACAAGTGTTCATTTTTGAATATTTACAATTTTGATAATTTTTCATAAGCATTCGCGTACATAAACGCACATATTTGGTAATGCACAATTGTCGGCGTATGCAGGAAAAAAAATTTTTTTTTTTATTTTTTTAGAATATATTGCAATATTGTATTTTGAGTTAATATGTACCCATGTGTTTTTACTACATTTTGCGGTAAACTGCGATCGTAGGTAAAAAATTATTTCACGTTCATTTATGAGAAATTTTATAAAACTTCAACGAACATGTACATTTTTTGAAAAAGAACATTAATGAGAAGTAGCTAATTTATCATTTATCACATATGAATAAGACTAATAATTCTTGTTGTTCGCATTCATGTATGAAAATAACCAGAACATTTTTGTTGTTCGTTTATGAGTGTGAAAAATAAATATAAAATTTTAGATTTCTCCTTTATGAAAAATATCATGAATGTTGATTTTTGAATGTTCATAAATGAAAAATTCTGAACCGTGGGTAACACACACACACACATATCAACATGCATTAAAATTAACATTGTAAAATTTTCTAGATTTTTAATTTCAATATTAAAATTTCTTGTTTTGGTATCTCGTTCCCCATTTATACACTTTTCTAAAAATACTTCAGGCTATAGGAAAAAAATCCATTCGAACGTGCGTTTGTAAATCATATAGCAAAATTCCCCCCACTGTGCTTTGTTGAGATGACTTAACATAACATGAAACAAAAAAATTAATTAACCGAAATAGCGAGAGGGAAAGCTTGAACTATAATCCTAAAATATTTATTTATCGACAGCAATAAAAGAAAGAGGCATCAATTCCATCATGCCTCGCTACGGCATTAGTTTGTTTTAGGTTTGGCTTTGTTGTTTGAAACATAATTTCTACTTAACTTGACATGAAATTACTTGAAGAGTTTTGATGGAGTAAGAAAAATAAGAAAAACTATTAATATTTGAAAAAACAATTAATTCTATTGAAATCGTTCTTTTTGTTTTAACAACGAGTTTCAATATATTTGTTTTATTTTTAATCGAATTGATTTTACTTACGCAGGAATATATGTTATTCAGTTAATAAGCTTGAATTACCATGCTCCTTATAAGCTTTATATCCGATATATCAATTAATGTTCTAAGGAAACAAATATTTTATCACAAAAAATCACATGAAAAAAAAAATACTTTTTTTGACTTAAAGAAGGGAAAGTTACGAATGTTAAGAGCGGAAATAAGAGGGCCTGGATTCACTTTTTGCTTTTTAGGAGATTAAAAATGCATTTGATATGATTTAATTATATTTTCATTGTAACGGTTCAGGCTACAACTGGATTAGTTCATCTAGTTCATACAAAAAATTCACATCACACACAATATGAGAGAATTAAAGATTAGCCTTGAAGGCGGTTTAATATGCCAATTTTCTTGGTCTTTAATCGTAGATGAATTATTTTACTTACCAAACCGTCACCTGTTAAATTATCAACATCAATTTAACGAATACTACACTAAAATGAATAATAAATTAAAGTGATGGCCAATAATTTTACACTCCACCGCATAAGGCTGTCACTCAGAATGTTATTTCTACAATTTTTTTCAATTTTGTCCCTGGAGGTTCAATTTCCCATAACTTTTATAACATTTGTGACCGTATATCGGTAATAATGCGAGCGATGTTGTCCTCCAAGTTCTAAATAATTTCAGGCTTATCGACATAGACTTACGATTTCACATATGCCCACAGAAAATAACTTTGTGGCGTTAAATCGCATGATCTTGCAGGCCAATTCACGGGTCCGAAACGTCTACCAACAGTTTCCTTTAATAAATCAATTATGTCACAAATTGTGTGACATGCCGTGCTGTTTTGTCGAAATCACAGCTCCTGTACATCATGGTGAACACAAAAAAGTCAGTAATTATAGCTGTATAGTGGTAACCATTGACTGTAGCGTTTTAATATTCAAAGAAGTATGGAGCAATGATTTCACCAGCCCATAAAGCACACATCATCATTCCAAATATGGCAGTTTTGTTTTTTGAGATGCCCATTTAACAGTGAGTTTCATAGCTAAACAAAATTCGTTTATGAAGATAAGGAATAACATTAATTTTATTTTGGGCCCAATTTCCACAATTTTGAAATGTTGTGCAGGATGCACGTCTTTAGTTTATTAGGTTTATTTTTACACTGATTGACTATCCACTCAGATGCTGCCCTATTTATATTTGTCCATTTAAAGTCTAGAAAATTTAAGAATCTTCTACTCCCTTTGTATTTTGTTGTTGTATGTTGTTTATAGGCGCCTGTATGTCTGTGTCTATTTTTGTTTTTGTTTTTATGCTGATAAGGTTTCTGCTTAGGATTTGTTTCAAAATATTTGTTGTTGTCTCGTGTAGATAAGTTTTCTACGCAGATGGTAAACAGTTGTCGTCTTGCGCGTATAAAATTTCTACGCAGTTTGTAACTAGAAATTTTGTTGTTGTACCATAAGTTTTCTTAGCCAGCCACGCAGTTCATAAACAATATACCCAGTAGTTCGCTTTATTGCTTAATTATTTTATTTTAAAATTTAAGCAAGACACATCCGTAACAATATGTTACATAAGCTAGAATGAGTACGATATCGTTTGACAACAGGCTTCATGTGTACGTATGTTACAACTCAGGCTATGGGTGCAATAATTTGACTAGGATATTTATACTGAAATAAAACAAAGTTCTTGCTTAAACTAAAAAAGACCGAAGTAAGCAGAACGTGAAGGCACCCTCGCACTGTAAATAGACAAGACGTGACAAGATTTATATTGGTACCGAGCAATGTGGCCATAATCCGATGGTGGTCTTACCACTGGGTGCAGGAAAAAGAGTTCACCCACGCCCTAAGATGCACACGCACTAGGTGCATATACGCCTTAGGAATTGGAAACTATACAACTCCTGATCGTGTTACAAGCGCAACTAGGACATTTACTTGGATGTTAACCCTCTCTTTTCGTTAACACCTCTTCGGAATTTTCTTCAAAGCCCGATTTAAACTACAGCCATCTCGTTGCTCCCCAAGGGGCCTCATCAACAACCTGCGGGCAATTGGTTACCGTACTACCAGCGTGTGCTTTCAAGTCACTGACCGGATTTCGAGAGTCCTATGTTGTTTTGAATAAAATTAAATTTTTTGAAAATGTAATATTTTGCGTTTCTGGTTTTATTGAAATTCACAAGTACTTATTCAAATATAATTTTTTTTGTAAAATTCAAGGGAAAATAAAAGTTTTTTGGTGAAATTTAAATTTTTAACGAAGTTCTTGGAAATCTAGAGTTTTTTTTATGAAATTTTGGTTTTTAATACAACAACCTTAAAAAAATAAAAATATCTGAAAAACGTAAGGCTAATAGAGGGGGACATCTTTTTTCTACCATAACTCCAGCATTTATGACCCGTTGTTGCTGGATTGTACCTCTTTCGAAACAATGTTTTATAGCTTAATAGGCTTAAACTTTTTATAATTCTTTCAGGTTCATGACAAAAAAGACTTAAATCTCATTAACATCATCGCTAAATCGAATAAGCTTTGTATATGGATCAAGAAATTTTTTAAGTTTTTGCCTTATTGTTCTTCTGAGTTGTTGTAGCGTTTGAGGCCATTTTTTATTTATCAAAGATTTTCGTATTCACCATTTTTTCAAATATTTCACGTACATCTGTTAACAAGTTGCAGATTTTCTAGAGTCAATATTAAAAAAAAAATTAAAATTTTTATTACGTGTAATCATTTTTTTTGTTTAATTAGAAAAACGTGTACAATCGTTCTGACTTACTTTTTTTAAATTAAAAATTACAATATCATCTGCATTTTGCTTTCCGTCTCAACCTTCTGAAAATACAAAAAAAAAAAAAAAAATAACAGAAAATAAAAGAAAATAAATAATCACAACAAGGCCGAGCGCCTTTTAAACGTAGCATTGAGACATTTTTGTTTTAATATTGTTTTATCCACTCAAGTGACAACTGAAGTGTTATAAAAATGATAAATGATATGAATGGAACAAGTCATTCAGGCCCACATACACAAACCCAATAGCACTGAAGTACCTTTTAGAAAACAAAGTGCTTGAAACAAAAACATTGAGAAATGCCAGTGTTTTTGTTATTCATTGCAAACAGTAGAAAAATATAGAGAAATATATTTGAAAGCCTAATTTAAATTATTTATTTAGTCAAAGAAATCGTCTAATACTTTTATTCTTAAGGTAAATAAGAAATCCTCATTTTAAATGAGCTTTCGAGACTATTTAATGAACAAATGATTCTCCCATATTTTGAAAACACTTAAAGATGGGTAGAAAAAGCGAAGCTCTTAACAACCCTTAAAATTACCACCCAAATGCAATTTGTTATGCACTTTCTAAAGCGATGGAAAGTATGGTTAATTTTCATCTTGTGAGGTACCTGGAGTCCAGCAGCTTATTTAGCGACCGACAGTATAGCTTCCGTAGGGGGCGCTCTACGGGCGATTTCCTGGCTTTCCGAGTAAAAGGGATTTTCTTAAGTTGGGTTGGGTGATTCGAGGTGTTGTGGATGGTAGTGTCCGTCGTAGTTGGTTTTCTATAGATGTCAAATGTTTAACAGTCAGTTTTGTGTTATAGTCATATCAAGATAATGCAAATGTCTGTCTTTTTCTTTTTCCATTGTGTACGTAATCTAATTATGAATTGTGTTTAAGTTTGCTAAAATTTGTTCGCCATATTTGGAGCAATGATAATCCTCAATTGTATGTTGATACACTGTTACATTTAGAAGAACTGATGCTTGGTGTGCTTTATGATGATGGCTGATAGTATTACTGGTCTGTAATTCTTTAAAACATATGCTGGTCAGAATGTTACAACGTGACCATTATAAAGCCATGATTACCTACGTTTTTATTCATAAATTGAATAACCATGATGTGCAAGAGCTGTGGTTTCATACAAACGGCTCAACGTGTCATAAAGCTCGTATGATAGCAGATTAATTGAAGGAAATGTTTAGTAACCACATAGTTTTACATTTCGGACCCGCAAAATTGGTCTAGACTATTTTCTGTGGGAGATATGTGAAGTCGCAAGTCTGCACCAATAAGTTCAAAACGCTTGATCACAGGATAATAAAGTTCATTGCATTGTTGCCGATATACGGCCAAAAATATTTGAAAACAGCCGTGACGGTCATATGTCAGAAGTCATATATAAATTATAAGCCAGAAGAATAAAGTAAATTTCATATCAATTTAAATAATGCAACTTTGTTTTATTCCATTTCATATTTATATACCTCTATAAAAACACCCTTTAGAAAACACTCTAAACCAGAAGTCATATTTAAATTATAAGAAAGAAGTTTGAAGTAAATTTCATGGCAATTTACAAAATGCGTCTTTGTTTTATTCCATTGCAAATTTAAATACCTCTATAAAAACACCCTTTAGAAAGCACTCTAAACCAAAAGTCATATTTAAATTATAAGAAAGAAGTTTGAAGTAAATTTCATGGCAATTTACAAAATGCATCTTTGTTTTATTCCATTTCATATATATATACCTCTATAAAAACACCCTTTAGAAAACATTCCAAACCAAAAGTCATATTTACATTAAAAACCAGAAGAATAACGTAAATTTCATGGCAATTTAAAAAATGCATCTCTGTTTTAGTCCATTTCAAATTGATATACCTCTATAAAAACACCCTTTAGAAGCCATATTCATGCCTATTCTATTTTTTGCTTAAACACTTGTATTTTTTCATCCCATGCAATAAATGATGAATTTAAGTTTTAGAAATTATTTATTTAGCAGAATAATGAACAGCGGGAACTTTTAATTCATTTGAAAATATTTTCATGTTTTGTTTTAGTTAAATTAGAAAACTTTAGTCGTTAAAGTACAAATCATTTACAAAAATCATTTAAGAACAAAAATCATATACAAAAATATTTTTCCAAAAACTTTTTACATCACAAAATTTCTGAAAAAAATGTCAGCAACAAAACCCCACACAAATTTTTTTTTGCTTTGAAATTGTCTTTAATTATAAATTGTTTTGAAATAACTTTAATTGGTTAAGAAAATATTTAAAAATAGTCTTTATATAGAAAATGTTGGTTGATGTCATAAATTTATCTCTCTCTCTCTCTATATATATTTTTTTTAAATGCAGTGACAAAAAGGTAAAAGAAAAATATAGAGAAAAACTAAAAGCGTTGAGTTGCATAAAATGCATTTTTCATGAAGATTTTGTAAAATTTATAGTTTTCTTTACATTTCCACACCAATACGCAAATATACGAATGCATATGAGAATAAAAACTCATTTATTTATTTTGCTTTTAACATACACAGATAGCAGATCTGCTATGAATCAGACAATTTCAATTCATGTGAATCTAAATATGAGCTCGTGTGTGTAAAATCTCAAAAGTTTTTAAGAGATGAACATTTTTAATTGGTATTTTTTTACTCAAAAACTTATTTCATTACTTTTTAATTTGTTTTAGCAAACAAAAATAAATAAATAAATAAAATAAGTAAATAATATACATATAAAGGGTTTTCCAATAAGAAATGCATTTTCTAAAACAAAATAAAACCAAAAAGTTTAGATTAAAATGATTCAAATTTTTATTGTATTACGAAGAGGAAAGTGCGGCAATTATGAATGCAAAATGATATCTGGCAATATGGCCACCACGACCACACTGACACATGTCGATTCTTTCATCAAAGTTTTCAATCACTTTTTGGCAAAATGGCGGTCCTATTTCGTTAATCACATCACGGATTTTTAGTTTTAAGGCTCTGTCCTTAACATCTCTGTCCCCACAAAAAATAATCCAGTGGTGCTAAATCACACAATCTGGCTGGCCACTCAACTGCTGTTTGTCGTCAAATTATGCGATCAGGTAATTTGGTTTGCAATAAATTGATCGTTTCATTGGCTGTGTGACATGTGGTACCATCCTGTTGAAATCACATGCCAGTAATATTCATGTCGTTAATAATAGGCCAAAATTGAATTGTTAACATCTCGCGATAGCGTGATCCATTGACCGTTACCTCATTTCCAGCTTCGTCTTCGAAAAAACGGTCCAATCACGTTTCCAAACCACATAGCGCACTATGCAGTGATATGTTGAGCATACAAAGGCTTCTAAATATCGCTCTAGAATTTTCAGAAGCACAAATGCGGCAGTTTCGCTTGTTGACCAGTGACAGTGGGCTTCGTCTGAAAAAATGAATTTTTCACAAAAACCAGCCAGTTGTTCGTGAATGAATTGAGCGCATCTACGGCGATGTGAATGGTTAGTCGGCTTCAATTCCTGCACCAGTTGAATCTTGTAAGGCTTCAAAGTCAAATCTTTACACGAAATTCACCATGTGTTGGTTTTTTATAACTGCAATTATTAAGAACGTCAAGCTGCTTCAACACTTTGGCTCACGGCTGCGATGTTTTCAGTTGAACGACCCGGTCGAACACATGTTTCGAGCCTGTCCACTCAAATTTAATGACCAAACAACTTAAAAGCGTTATCAGAAGGACGATTATGTTGTCCGAAAATATTACGAATTTTACGAAATGTAATTATTTTAATGCGATTTTCGTGCGAAATTGAATTCATTGTAACAATTGCCAATGCATCCACTAAGACTACGTCAAAAAATTAAATGCCAAAGCTATCATGTTGCAGGTGTTGCCACAAATGGAAAACAAACTTCTATATAATACAGGGTGACTGCCGCGAAGATATACTATGGATCTTATATTGATAAATGTTTTATTAAATGCCGGCAGTTATTTATAGAATACAATATCAGATAAATGTCTGCCTCTGTTAGCCTCACAAATGAGATTCCTTTTGAGCACATTTTTCATTACACAAATATTTTGTTTAAGCTGCTCAAGCGTTTCTAGTTTGTTTGCATAAACCTTGCTTTTCACATATCCCCAAAAAAGAAGTCGGGAGCAGCCAAGTCAGTTGACCGTGGAGGCCAGTCAATATAATCATTTCTTGAAATAACTTGTTGTGGAAAGAGGTCTCGCAGTAATTGCATTATAATCCTGGCTGTATGCGATGTGGCACCGTCTTATTTGGCATATTGTTGTTGACAATATACCAAAATAATATGCTCGTAGTGTCCGTAGTGACGCATAAATCGCCACTGTACAGTAAAGTTTTGAGAATGAGCCAGAAACATCAATTTGCCGACGTTTGCAACACTTGGCTATCACTAGAGGCATTTTGTGCAACATTGCGTATAAAGATCTTTATCTTCACGCTTATAAAATTCAACTCGTTCAAGCATTAAAGCCTACCGACTATCATTGTTTACGTTGAACATTTGTGATTTGGCTGTTTGAAAAACTAAATGAAAACAACGTATTTTTAAACAATATCATCTTTAGTTATTGTCGCAATGGGCTTACAAAATCCACAAACAGTCCTCGCAAATCTATTATAATCAAAGAAAGTGACCGTATAATCCCGCTTGTAGTAATGCGTTATCATCGGCCTGTATTTATTCGAAAATGAGCAAGGCAATGCCGCGACCGTCAATTCTCTGCTCTAACAAAGCATGATAACCCATTATTTTTGGTCACAAATGGCTTTTGTTAACATCAGTAATCTTTCATTTCAGCAAGACTGTGTGAAAAGCCACACAGTCATCCATACAATTCAGTTATTACATGGCACATTTCTCCGTCGCGTAATTTTTCGAATTAGCGATGCCAATTGTTAGCCGCCTCGTCGTTGTGATTTTTCTTTGAGGCCATTTGAAAGATCAGGCTTACGTGAACAACCCACAAACAACTGATAATCTGAAGGATTAAATTCGATGCTGCATTGGTAAGATAAGCGAATCTCTGTTGCAAAATGTGCCTAAAAATTTTGGGAAAAGAGCGAACGTATGCCGTGTTAGAGGAGTATGTTTTGCCCAACATAATTTTCCATTATTAATTCCCATATTTCTACTTAACTTTGATTTTAACGGAACTGAAATTGTCAAACAAAATTGTGTGTTTTAAGGCAAATTATTTCCTAACCTCATATTTGCCAATCCTTCACTTATGGCAGAATTGGCAATGTTAGTGGCATCTTAATGCGTTCTACTTTCTGAAACTGGGAAATAAAGTAGTAAATGGTTTATTTGGTGCAATTTAATAAATTTTTCAGTTTTAATACTGACATAAATTATAATTCTACACGGAACAATAACCGCGTAAAATAGTATAAAAAAATTTATAAATAAAACTTTATAATAAAATTAAAAAAAGATGAATAAAGAAAAATGGAAAATTTATATTATAAAAAATATTTTATGATTTTAAAAAATAAAAATATTTTCGGCAAAAATACAGAAAAACAATTTTTGGTACTTTTGCCAATTTTAAAGAAGATTTTAGTGAATATGTTAAAAAAAGGTGTGACAACACTATTTGTAGCCTTAAAATTTTTCCCAGAATCCTTAGTATAATAGAGAAAAAATCTCCTTGATTTAAGTAAAAATCGCCCAATCTGACAACACTGTTTCTAATGTTGACAATAAGTTTGAAATCGTGTTATCGTTTAATTACAAAGAGATCGTTAGTTAGTGATCGTAATTCAATGAGTTAAGTGAGTTCACTTGAAAAGCAAAGAAAACATTCTTCCTGTTTCACTAAACATTTCCTTAATGTTTTCATTATTTTACTTAACGTTCAAATGGCAACTCTTTTACTGGAAAAGCTCATTTGGCTGATAATTAACTTCATTCTTTATTTATTCCACTTTTTATGAATGTATTTGAAAAGAGTCTATGAGAATAAAGAAAATACATCCATCTGTTATCGATACATACACAAATTTAAATACACATACAGATTAACATAAATATCGCACTGGTTCTTTTAAAGAGAGTCGGAGTTAACTCAGAATTTTAATTTGTACTTTTTGCAAGAAATCAAAGTACTTTTTTTGCAAAAAAAGAAAAAAAATACAGTTTCTTGCATCTACCGAAAATTTTGAGTTGACCCTCCTTAGAGGAACTACTACGTTATTTGTGGTTGCGTGCATTTAGATTTGAATTTCAAATTTAAACGAAAAACTTCCATTTGCTTGTTTAAGAAATAAATTTAATTTTTTAGATTTTGTATTGTATTTGTTGCTAAGGGAAAAACTGCCAAAAAATCCACCCACCCATTTGTAGCAATTCTAATCCTCAAAGACGTAAAAATTTTCTTAAGAATTTTCAATGAGATTTTAATAATAGAATATTTCATAATTTTTTTTTACATTTTTTAACTTTAATGTAGCTGACAGTTGGCCAAAAGCAAAAGGGAGTATTTAGATTTTATCTCTTTTATGTTTTTATAAATTTTAATGCTAAGATTTTTACAAAAAAATGGAATTTAATGAAATTAAGTTATTGAGCTAATATACTCTCAGGTGCATAGCGACCCAAATCAAATAATTTTAATGACATTGGACATATGTATGTATGTACAAGTTGGGTTTTCTTGGGAAAGAAATAAAATTTGCATGGTTTTAATATTTGAGTAGAAATTTGATGCTTAATATTATTTAAGGCTGAGTATACTTTAATTTTTGTAATTTCAATAACAGCGAAAGTTACTGTAATAAATGTACTCTGCCTAAATTTTAAACGTCTTCATACCATCCATCCATAAATGGCTCTTCACAACCCTGCTGGGTCTTGGGCCGAGATTAGTATAGAATTCCAAGCGCTTCGATCTTCTGCGCTTCTTCGCCAGTTTTGAATTTTCAGATCGGCGATATTTTCCTGGACCTGATCTTTCCAGCGGAGCTTTGGTCGCCCCCTTCTGCGCACACCTTCAGGGCCGTATTCAAAAACTTTCCTTGCTGGAGCGTTTTCATCCATTCGAACTGTATGTCCCAGCCAGCGCAGTCTTTGTACCTTAATGCGCTTCACAATATCAATATCGGCATACAGTTCATACAGCTCATGATTCATGCGACGCCGAAAGTCTCCGCCAACGCAAACAGGTCCATATATTTTTCGAAGAATTTTTCTCTCAAATACTCCAAGCACGGATTCATCTGCTTGCGCGAGCACCCATGATTCTGCACCATACAGAAGCACAGGTAGTATGAGCGTCTTGTAGAGTATTATTTTCGTCTTTGGAGAGAGGGCTTTACTTTTGAATTGCCTGATTAGCCCAAAGTAGCATCTGTTTGCAAGCACTACTCTTCTTCGTATTTCCAGGCCGATGGTGTTCGTTGTATTGATGGATGTACCGAGATATACAAATTCCCTAACAACCTCAAAGTTATAGTTGCCAACGCTCACAGTTTCACCTAATCTTGTAGATTTTCTGTTCGTTGAAACCATAACCTTGGTTTTGCCTTCATTAACCGCCAAACCCATTTTCCGTGACTGCTTCTCAATACACGCAAAGGCAGCAGTTGCATCTCGCAATGTTCGGCCTATGATGTCAATGTCATCTGCATATGCGAGAAGCATATGGCTCTTGTCGAAGATAGTGCCATTCCTATTAACCGCTGCGTCTCGTATAACCTTATCCAAGAGGATGTTAAAAAGGTCACACGATAAACAGTCACCCTGTCTGAATCCTCGCGTGGTGGTAAACGGGTCCGAAAGATCGTCTCCTATTTTCACCGAAGACTTCGTGCCCTGCAAGGTCATTTGGCAAAGTCTTATCAACTTCGCCGGTATCCCAAATTCAGACATGGCCTGATAAACATTTGCGCGGATCGGACTGTCAAAAGCGGCTTTATAATCAACAAACAGGTGGTAGGTGTCGATTTGCTTTTCATGGGTCTTTTCCAGGATTTGGCGTAGCGTGAATATCTGGTCAGATGTGGATTTACCAGGTCTGAAACCACATTGGTAAGGGCCAATTATTTCATTGACCTTTGGTTTCAGTCGTTCACACAAAATTGTCGCCAGGATCTTATATGCAATGGGCAGGAGACTTATGCCTCTATAGTTAGAACAAACTAATTTATCTCCTTTTTTGTGGACAGGGCATAGCACACTGAGGCTCCAATCATCGGGCATGCGTTCCTCCAACCAAATGGCTTTAATGAGTCGATGCATGCTCCTAACCAACTCATTGCCTCCGGCCTTAAATAGCTCTGCCGGCAAGCTGTCGGCACCAGCTGCCTTGTTGTCCTTCTGGCGCGATATAGCTATTTGAACCTCGTTTTGGCTGGGTGGTAGACATTCAACGTTGTCGTCAGGTATTGGGTAGTTGGTATCTTGATTGCCGCTCTCATCACATACCAACAAGTGGGAGAAATGTTCCCTCCATATCCTCAGGACACTTTGTGAATCAGACACCAAATTTCCTTGCTGGTCTTTGCAGGACGTAATTCCAGTACTGAAGCTCTCAGTTTGATTTCTGACCTTCTGATAAAACTTACGCGCTTCATTATGCGTCCTATACATCTCAATTTCCTCGCACTCGCGCCTTTCCATTTCTCTCTTCTTCCGTCGGAACAGGCGTTTTTCCTCTCTCCTCTTCTCCCGATATTTCTCATGTACAGCTCGCGTTGCTACTGTACGGAGAGTTGCCAAGTACGCTGCATTTTTCTGTTCAGTAGCTTGGCGACATTCATCATCGTACCATGGGTTCTTCGGTACTGGTCGTTGGTACCCAAGTACGTTACGTGCAGCGTTCTCCATTGAATGAGCGATGTGATGCCACTGATCATGAACACTATCGGGACGAGGAGTGCTCACTTGGAGCAACTGGCTGACTCGAGTGGAATAAGCGATCTCATGCTGTTGTATGCGCAGCTTTCCGACGTCTAATTTTCTCATTCGGGACGATGTCCGTACGTTTCTAGCCGAACATAATCGGGTACGTACCTTGGCTGCGACGAGGTAATGATCCGAGTCGATGTTGGCACCTCTGATCGAACGTACGTCCAAGACACTGGAGGCGTGTCTACCATCGATCACAACATGATCGATCTGATTTTTTGTAACCCGATCAGGTGACGTCCATGTCGCTTTGTGGATATCGAGATGCTGGAATCTGGTGCTGCTAACTACCATGTTACGTGCCGCTGCAAAGGATATCAGTCTCATGCCGTTATCGGACGTTTCCTCGTGGAGACTGAATTTTCCGACCGTTGGGCTAAAGACACTTTCCCTGCCTATTTTGCCGTTAAAATCACCCAGAACTATTTTAACGTCATGGCGGGGACAGCGATCATACACTTCTTCCAGGCGCTCGTAGAATGTGTCTTTAGTCTGCTCGTCCTTATCCTCTGTTGGGGCATGCGCACATATCAGGCTGATGTTAAAAAATTTTGCCCGTATGCGGATTGTAGCTAGTCGTTCATCAATAGGCTTGAATCCCGAAACTAGGTGACTAATTTTTTTACTAACTACAAAGCCGCATCCAAATTCGTGCCTTGTCTCATGGCAGCTATAGTATATGTCACCTTTGGGTGTTCTGGTGACGCCGTGTCCAATCCATCGTATTTCCTGGATGGCAGTTACATGGGATTTGCATCCCTCAAGTACATCAATCAATTGGGTCTGCGCGCCTGGTCTGTACAAGGATCGTACATTCCAGGTGCAGATCCTCAAATCATGGTCCTTTTTACGTTTGCGGGGTCCGTCAACAGTAGGGGTCCGTTTCTCTATTTTCTGTTTCTTTTTCATTGCAATGTATATTCCATCGGTGGTGGGTTGCAAGCCCAACGCACCGACGCCTATTTTTTAAAGTTCTTAGGTGAACTTTTGCGCAGCACATGTTAGTTCACTCTCCAGACGGTTGACTGGGAGAGCTATCCAGATGGCACCACGAGGAGGTATGTGTCCACGACTTGAGATAAGTAACAACAGGATAGGATCTGGGTCTTACCAAGTTAAAACCGATCAGAGTCCGTTGCCTGCTGCATTTATCGCCAGCCATCCAACGTCTTCATACACTGTTTGAAAAACTAAAACCTTTACATTAAAAAACGTCATTACCGTAACATCCTTTATATTGTTACGTTTATACCTTTTATAAACGTTTTTTTTGTAAGTTCTTTATTGCAAAATAAATAACACCAGATTTAGAGTTTAAATTAATTACAAGTTTATTTACTATAACTACACACAAATTTGACACTACATAACAATCTACTTAAAATGCCTTACTTCACTAGGTTTACTTTTTAACTCACTAACTATCCATTCAGACGCTAACTTTTTATATTTGTCCACTAGAAGTCTAGAAAAATTAAGAAACTTCTACTCCCTTTGTATCACATTTTGTTGTTGTATGTTGTCCATTCAATGTATAGGCGCCTGTATGTATTTTTATTTTTATGCTTATAAAGTTTCTTCCTGGAATTTATCTTAAGATAGTTGTTGTTGTCTTGCGTGCGTAAGTTTTCTTAGCAAACCACGCAGCTAGTAAACTGCATATCTAATTGTTATTGTTTTGCGTGTATAAAAAAGTTCTACGCAGTTTGTAACTAGAAATTTGTTGTCTTGCGTGCATAAGTTTTCTTAGCAAGGTACGCAGTTAGTAAACAGCATACCAGCTGTAGTTTACTTTATTGCTTAATTATTTTTCTTTTAAACCTTTAGCAAGACACATCCGTAACAATATTTTTATTTTTTTACTTGTTCTTTTTAGCGGATATACGAAAAATGCAAATTTGATTTCCTGACTACTGCGGTTCAAAAATAATGCCCTATATGTGAAAATCATATTACTATTCAGGCACCCTTTAATATAATTTTTTTTTTGTTACTTGTTGCTAAAACGGATGCAGCTTGACATGTCTACTTATCACAAATGAAAAAAAATATTTTATGAATATCACGCTGGTGTTTCACTTTTTGTGCAAATTGCAAAAGTCAACCTATTATGGTTTTTAGACATAAACAACGGCGACACTAGAGTAGACAGACAGTTGTACAGGCTTTGCAACAAACAAAAATTGGTTACATTTTTACTCTTTGTGTTCGAAGCTCTCTGAATAAAATCGTTATGAAAATAAGCTGTACAATAAAAGCCAAAGAAAATTGTTTGAAATTATTCGAATAATATTCTTACGGATGTGTCTTGCTTAAGTTTTAAAAGAAAATAATTAAGCAATAAAGTAAACTACTGGGTATGCTGTTTACTAACTGCGTGGCTTGCTAAGACAACAACAAATTTCTGTTTACTAACTGCGTAAAAATATTATACACGCAAGACAATAACAAATCGGTATGCTGTTAACTAAATGCGTAGTTTTCTAAGAAAACTTATCTACACAAGACAACAACAACTATCTTAATATAAACTCCAAGCAGAAACTTTATTAGTATAAAAACAAAAACAAAAATACACACAGGCATACATGCGGCTATACATTTTATGGACAACACACAACAACAAAATGTGATACAAAGGGAGTAGAAGATTCTTAATTTTTCCAGACCTCTAGTGGACAAATATAAAAAGTCAGTGTCTGAGTGGATGGTTAGTTAGTTGAAAAATAATCCTCGTGAAGTAAAGACGTGCATCTTAGGTAAATTGTTTCGTAGTGTCAACTTTGTGTGTAGTTAAGGTAAATAAACTTGTAATTAATTTAAAAGCTTTAAAATCTGGTGTTATTTATTTTGCAATAAAGAACTCACAACAAAACTTTTATAAAAGGTATAAACATAAAAATATTTTTTTTTGTTTTTTTGTGCATCGAATAGAATAAAATTTTATATAAGAACGAATTTTAAAATTAAAAAAAATTAAGAAATTTATTTGTTAATTATAATTTGTATTGTTCTACCGGTGCTTAGGGCGGTTGTAAGCAAGACCGCCTCACTTGGATTCTAATAGACACCATTGTGATAAATATTGTGGATACTTACGCTCGTATATTTTTTTTTACTTAAATAAAATATGATTATACTCTACTTCTCACTTTTTAAATATAATAAGCAGCTTTAATTTTTTTAAAATGTGGCTAAAAGTTTCCTGACAATTTTGGTTGATCAATCAATGAAATGGCCATAGGAACTAGCTTCAGCATCAATAATCAATTTAATGATTTTTTTTTTTAATAAATTTATGTTATTAGCACGCAAAAAATTAACTAATTATACTCGCAGCTGCTAATATTTTTTCTAGCTTAGTGCTATAATTATTGCACACATAATATTTATTGTAAATAAAAACACACCATATGGCGCCTATTATCACTTAATCAACGTTTATTATTTTAAAATATTTACACATGTTTTACGGTTTTATGTCACATTAATTAGTTAAGCAATATTTAAATTATACAAATTTTAGCAGAACATTTCCGCTTTACCTTTATCCTAGTTTATTTGTAATTAAAAACCATGAATAAATAATTGCGAAAAAAAGTTATTTGTGTCAAAGACAAATGCTAATTTTGTTTGGCAGAATGCAGTTGTGGTTCAATTGTGATATGAAATTCTAAAATAAAGAAATTAAATTAATTGAAATTTATAACAATTACTGTTGCTTATGCAGCAAAATAAATCAATTAAAGGCGATAACAATGACGAATTCATTAATTTTCGCCGTACTCCAAGAGTAAAAATACATAAATAAAAAAATTTGTGTAGTTTTTTTTTGTTTAAAGTTACGTCTTTCCAGCTGTCCGTCTATTATTCTGTCACAGTACTCTATATCTGAAAACGTAATAAATAAATTTTTGAACCCTGACAATGTAGGACAGTAGTCGGTATAATAAAAAGTTAAAGGCTCTTACGAGATATTAAAAAATATTTTTTTGTATGTAGACATATTCAGTTTGTACACATTAGACCTTTGTTCGCTATAGAAAAAAATGTTCAAAAATTTGTAATAACAGGGTGTCCCAATAGGCACGTAAATTTCAACCATGCGGCCTTATTTTCGAACCGCAATAGGTAGGCATTTACAATGTAAGCTATAAAAACAATTACTTAAAAATAAAATTAAATTTTACAGGGTGTTCCATAGTGTCATCATTTTGATATATACAGCTTTAGATTTTCAATCGTAGTGTAGAAAAGCGTTTAGAGATATCACAAAGTATAAATATTTTCGCTATAGAAATAAGCCCGGACCATATGAATAAAAATTTAAGGGTGATTCTGTAGACGCGGTGATTTTGACGAATATGACCTTGTATTTTTAAGCTGTTATAAGTGCCTAATAATTTTTATTTTAAAAATAATTTGTTAACTTCAAAAGTCAAAAGAATACTTTAATGATGTACGACACACACAGAGAGAGGGACAGAGAGTAAGAGATAGAGATAGAGGGCGTGAGAGAAAGATAGGGAGTAAAGTACATGACAATGACTTTCTGATTAGAAAACCTCAAGAAGTATTTCGCTTCGCAAGAAATTTTATTTGCTGGGTTGTAGCTGGTATTTGAACACAAAAATTCAAATTGTGATAAGATCCTACTTCTCGTTAACATCACTTATGAACTAGTTACGAAAGATATTGGATTTGTATTGTCGTAAGATTCCTTAAAAATCGATATGCAGATATTGCACAATGGCCAGCTAATTCGTAGTTCCCGAATCTTTGTCTCTTGGGGGTCGGTATTTGCAAAGAAGATTAAAGAAGGTCTTTTTTTTAATTGCGTTAAAAAATTTTCAGTATAAAGCTCTTAATCGCTTGGCCAATTTTGTTGGATATTAACAAAAATTCCTTTCTTAATTTATTTGCGATAAACTTTAGAGTAGAACGAAAGAAAAATTCAAAGAAGTTATTTCACTGCTTAAAAATCAGATGTTCCATATTTTGCAGGAAAACTGCACAGGGACAAGTGAAAGAATAAATAAAATTTATCTTCAAGGCAGACATGGGACCTTTAATTTTAAATAGCTCGAGCAGTTTTTGAACGATATCTGTTTAATGTGAGAAATATGTTATATAGGAATTTCATATGCTTTATTTTCATTTTCAACAAAAGTGTTTAAGGGTGTAGTATTCATTCCTTGATGGCTCTTCTATGGCTTAACCTACACTCATTAAAATATGACTGAATAAACATGTTTTTGGAACATAATTTTTACCATTTCATAAAATCACTAATTTTTCTCCCTCCCAAACTCCTCTCTCTGACGCTTTTTTAAATCTACATGGGCTCAAAACTTGGTTGCCATATCGATATTGTAAATAATTTAACTGCTGCATTAAAATATCTTTTAACCATTATTAGTTATCGAATTCTTTTTAAAATATGCATAGTGCAGCTGGAAAAATAAATTTAATTTTAAATATTTTTCGAAACACTGCCTAAGTTCCATGATCAACTAATATCATGCCGGTAAAAGAAAGGCATTAAGTCATATTAAAAGCCAAAATGGCTAACTTTTGCTATCACACTATGCTTGGCTTGTAGATTTTACTAAATAAAATATTCACTATCAAATGCTGGCTGGCTTAATGCATGTATTTTGCCATGTAATCATTTCCACTTCAATTAATAAATTTTTTTTCGGATTGCAGAAAACAAAGTAATTGCGCTGTACTTTTCCGTAAATAAAAACGTTGAAAACGAAAGAAAATCAGAAAGAAATAAAATTCACTTGCAATTGCGTGCATTTGAAACGAAAAAACAAGCGTAAAAATTCAAACTTGCAAGCGTGTAATGCAAAAAACCTTTAACAACAACTACAACAAATTTTTATAGAATATAAAAATGTAAGTACTAATGGTCGATTGGTTTATAAAAGTGAAATTAAAAAGGCTTTAAAGTAACATAGTATTGTTGCATTGTGCGCTTGCTTTTGTGGAAAGCAATTTCATGCAACAAATAAATTCTTAAGCATGACTTTTGGAGAACCAAAACTATTTTAAATGTTCTTCAATGTTTACGAAAAAATATTATTTTTGAAATACATTTTTTGAAAATTTTTTTATTTTACCATTTTAGAAAAGTACCACATTAAAAGGTACCTTTGAAAAAAGTACCGTTGAAAAAAAGTACCTTCAAAAAATGCCTTTTTAAAATGTACTTTTAAAAAACACAATTTTAAAATGTCTTAAAAAAAGTGCCTTTAAAATAAATACTGTTTAAAAAATATATTTTTTTTAAGCGATCTTTTTTATATTTAATAAATATCTTTTTTATATATTTTCTCTTCTCAATATTTCGCTTTCCTTTGGAAAACTTCTTCAGGAAAAAATTTTTATATTTTTGAAAACAAAAAAATTATTAACAAATTGAAAAAAATGTTTCAAAACATTTGACAAAAACATAAAATATTTTTTCATACATACACACAAAAATTTTAAATTTTCAAATATTCAAACATACAAAAACAAGGAAACGGAAATAACAAATAAATAACAAATTCTCTCTTATGAAATAATTATAACAAATTATGTGTCTTTTGAATTAAGTACCTATAATTCTGAGCTAAATTGTCTGTGTCTGTTTTGAAATTTATTCTCCTTACATTTGGTACATTAACAATTTCTAACATTTCTAACATATAACGTCTCTTATAGTTTTTTTCTATATCTAATATTGATGCTTCGACAAACTGAGGATAATGATTATATTTCTTACAATGTGAAGATAAGGATGTCTTCTGTGTTGAAATATTCCTATATTTTTGGTCACACCTGTGACCAGCTAATCTTGTTTTAAGTTTATTTTTTGTTGTCCCAATATAAACTTTTTCACAGTTCACCTGGTCATTTCCTCCACATGGTATCCTGTATACTACATCAGATATTTCCATTTTTCCTATTTTATCCTCCATACTGCTAAATAATTTATTTAATGTGTTATGTGTTTTGTGTGCAATTATATATTTATCTGTGTCATATATTTTACACTTTCTTAATCTTTCTGATATTCCAGGAACATAAGTTAATGATTTATAATTTCTTGGCTCTGCCGTAGAATTTCCTAAATTATGCCTATAACTACCATATTGTCTAATTAATCTGTTAGTTAATTCTACTGGAAAATCATTGTCATTAAGTATATCTCTTATTGTATCCCTATTCTTCAAATGAAATTCTCTATCACTAATAGTCAATATTCTGTCTATCATATTTTTCGCTGTGTTAATTATCATTTTTCTCGGATGCTTTGAATAAAAATTAATAATTCTTCCTGAAGATGTTGGTTTCTTATACCAATCAAATACTAACTTATTTCTCTTTCTTATTATCAATATATCTAAATATGGAAGTCTAGATTCTAATTCTCTTTCAATCGTAAATTTAATATCCGGATGGAAACTATTCAATTCTGACAAAATATCATCCACTGCATCTTCTGAAGTTATACAAAATAAATCATCCGCATATTTTGTAATTATCTTAGGTTTAATATGCATTTTACTAATACATGAATTTAGTAATTCCTCCATCACAATATCAGCTATAATTGGAGATGCTGGAGAGCCCATAGGGAGGCCCTCCTTCTGTTGATATATCCTATTATCAAATTGAAAATACCTATTGTCTTCAATGCAAAACTTAAGAATACGTAAAAATAATTCCTTCTCAATATTCGTATTTTGTTCTATTATCTGCCATTTTTCCTCTATAATACTTAAAGCTAAACCTACAGGAATACTTGGAAATAGTGAAACTACATCAAATGAAAACAATCTATCATTATCTTGTATATTTATTCTCTTGGTTTTATCCTTAAATTCCAACGAATTTCTAATATTATATATTGATTGTCCTGTTATCACCTTCAGAATATTCGTTATATACTTGCACAGTCCATAGGCCGGGGAATTAATGCAAGAGCAAATAGGCCTTAAAGGAAAATTCTGTTTATGGATCTTAGGTACTCCATACAGCTTTGGAGAATTTGATACATTAGTCTTAAGTCTATTTCTCTCCATTACTTAAATGATTTCTTTTTTAAAAAGTTCATCAACTAAAAAATTGTTTGTTTTTTGCAGTTTAGTAGTCGGATCCTTATTCAATATTGAGTATTTAGCAGAATCGTTAAGAATGTCATTTATTCTCGAATTATAATTTGTTATTTACAATGAAAATTTAAAAGTTATGAAATGCGTTTCATAAAAACAGTATTTATTAAAATGAAAAATCTTTGTAAATAGGAACTTTTTCTTCAATTTAAATAGGTACTATTTAAACAACTTTTTCTTGAGTATATCGCGCCCTAAATACAAAAGGGTCACAATTCAAAGTACTAAAATTTTCGCAACTCAAAATAATTCTCTTTAGTTCATCGTGCAGAAGCAACACACTTAACACAAAAATCGATATAACTATATTTTTCCAGTTAAAGAAGATAGTGATGTGAAAGAAATTATTGCAGTAGTTAATTAATTTATGGAAAAAAATCAATTTTGGAAAAATTTGAGTTGTAACCCTTTTGTATTTAGGGTGCGATATGATTTCATAAAGTTTCATTGAAAATGTTTTGATTTTATAGCACAATTGAAATTTTTTCTTTTAATACCAACTAATCACTTTAATTCATATGAATGGGATATTTTCCCACCAAATTCCAATAAGTAAGAAATTAGGATTTAATAAAATATTCTAAAATAATTGTTTTTATATATTCTTTTCTGAAAGAAAAAGATTTTTAACAAAGAATTTTAAAAAATACACTTGAAAAATGTAATTATTAAAAAAAAACTTTATAAAATAGAAATTATTCTTTTCGACTTAATGCATGGACGTCCTTCCTAAAAACGATTTTTAATATTTTGCATATTTAAAGCGTTAAAATAACAGAATACAACAAATGAACAAATCCTTTAGGAAAAGGTGTCAAATTCAACGACATGTTTTGTGTCTGGTTCAATGCCTCGTAGATATTTGTTTAGACAGTCAGCTGCTTGTTTTGTCTGGCTATCAACATGAGTTTATTATTGTTTGTTTCGCAAATCGTAAAAAACTTGAAATTCAGATTTTATACAAAGACAATGAAATTTTAAACAAAAGTTACAAAGAAATGCATTAAAGAGAATTTAAATTAGAAAAAAATAATAGATTAAAGATGTCAACACCACCTGCTGCTTTTGGGACTTTGTATCAAAAACAAAGAAATGGAGACTATCAAGATTTGCCTAAGATTAAAATGTTTTTTAATTTAATATGAAGAGCATAAATATACGAGGGTATGTCGCTTATCATCACCAATAATTATTATTAATATTGTTCTTCTTCTTAATACTTTGTAACTGTGATCTTTTGATTGCAAATACAAGCACGCAAAATTTTCATGTTTTCTTCTATTTCTTACCTTGTGTTTCTTTTAATGCTGTTGCTGAATTTGCTCCTTCCGTCTTTTTTTTTAAGTAGCAAACTTACGCAGCCATCCACACTGTAATGATCTTTACCTTAAGTGACACTCAAACTACTCGATTCTGCTTATGCTCCTGTAGGCTAGTAGGTAGTGTACTAGCTTATCAGTCTCGGGGTTGTGGGTTCGATTCCCAACAAAGACCTTGGTTATTTTCACTAAAAAAAATAAAAATTGAGTGGCGGTGGGGCTGCTCAGTGATGAAGGCATAGTCACTGGTCGCTGTGCTGTCTTATACGACAGTTAATTTCCGATTACATGGTTGGTTAGTAGGTAGTGTACTTAGCCTACCAAACTATAAAAAATAACTATCCTTCTACTTTTACCACCTGTTTTATCTCTTCTCTATCCCTTTCCTAAAAAATATAGCACGGTTGTGACTAAATAGGCATTGTTGTCTGAAGTACTACTTCTCTTAAAAAAAAAAGGACATATAAATAAATATTTGCCTGTATGTCCTTTATGCACGGCTAAACAGCTTATCAACAGTGCACCTCCGGGAAGTTTATAGCGCATTAATTTTTATAAAACTAATATCAGGATAGCGATATGGGATATATTTCTGCCCCTCTGAAACGTTCAAATTTAGAACACAAATAGATCTGCGTCTAAAAATTGAAAATAACTACGATCATTCTCTAGAGTAGTACCTGGAGAGATATAAGAGGAAAATTTCTGCCTTTCCGAAACGTTCAAACCGATTTTAATGAAATTTAGAACACAAATAGATCTCCATCGAAAAATTTACAATAACTGCTTACATTCTCTAAAGTTGGACCTGGAGGGAAATATGGGGGAAATTTCTCTCCGAACAATCAAACCGATTTTAATAAAATTTAGAACATAAATAAATCTGCGTCTAAAAGTCACTTAAGCCATCAGATAAATTGTCACCAAAGGTTGGAGTGATAATTATTTTTTGCGAAACATTAATCCGCCGCGGCTGTTAATGTCATGCAGCGAACAAACTATTGCCAAATGTTATCGAAGCAACTTTACTTAATGGCTAATCGCAAGGAAAAGATGCCATTTAACTTGGGCCAAGTGCAGTTATCGATTTTCCCCGCTTTTCTAAATACAAGCGGACAGAACTTAGAAAATTCACGTTTTTTCGCATGGCGAATTGTAGAGTGAAACAACTGAAGATTTCTTGCTGAAGGCAGTTAAACAAAAAATAGTGTCTATCCCGAAGTGCTTAAATAAAACCTTTCACGATTTCTGAGTTTTTCTTATGTTGAGTAGGGTGTTATAATAGCCAACCTCTTTTATGAACTCATCTACCGGGACTATATGAAATTAGAATTAGAGACTGCGGAAGGTTAAAATTTTTGTTTTCCCTTTATACGTCTTTGAAACAGCTTACCTATCGCGGATCCTCAATGAAGGTTATTTTTCTATACATTCAATATCTTGTTGGGATTTGAACTAATAATCAAAACAGTGTTGATCAAAATCTTACTTGGCCAGAGAAACAATTGCATTAAAACAAGTTATTTTCAAAAAGAAGAAAAATTCTTTCGAGATCGGTAGAGCTGTTGGAACAACAACAATCAAAGCAGCTGTCGCAGCTATTCAATACATTTCATTTCATTAATGTAAATAATTCTATGAGCATTCTAAAAGCAATAGGTATAATCTTCTCTTTTCTTGACTGTAGTTTTATTGGTGATAAATTCGTCTATTAGCTCGGAAAAGCTTTAAACGAGGTACGGAGTATGTCTTACAATTTTTGTCATCATAGTTATCTATAGCTTTTTTCTGCTGGTGAGTCAACACTCGTGCTCTTTTAGTTGCTTAAGGATTTAATTGAGAGCTGAAATAACTTCGTTAACTCAAAGTCCAGAGAAAGGCTTTTTTTTTTTTATAAAGAGAAGTAGCACTCAGGCAGCAACAGTGCCTATTTAGTCAGTACCGTGCTACATTCGTTAGGAAAGCGATAGAGAATAGAAGGATAGTCGGAAATTAACTGCCGTATATAAGACAGCACATCGACCAGTGACTATGCCTTCATCGCTGAGCAGCCCTACCGACAGTCAATTTTTATTTTTGTAGTGAAAATATTAACCAAGGTCTTCGTTGGGAATCGAACCCACAACACCCATATTTACTAGCTAGTGCACTACCACCTATTCTTATGTTTTAATAACAATGCAGGCCAATACCTTTTGAATTCTTTTCTGATTCCCCTGATTATTTAAGATTCCTACTTAATAACCAGGATTTAAATTAAGTAAACATAACTTTCCGACAGTAAGTGCCATGTCTTGTACAGCCTAAGGCTATTTTGTCTTCAATACTTTCTGGCAACAGTTTTCATAATTTTATTTTATTAGCAAAAGTTGTCGCAGTCGACTGACAGCATTGTTGCAATATTTTCAAATTATCCATTCATGTATATTATCTCAACAGTTTTAGCAGTGCTATATTGAAAACTTTATTTCGAGTGATTGAATGGTAACTGCTGTAACTAAGTATCACTAGGTTGTGTATAATTATCACCATTAACCATTCTTTAAAATCACTTTGATACTCATGTTTGCTATTGACTTAAGTCATTGACAACACATGATAGCAATAAACTGCCACTCTACTATAACTTGTTGCAGAATTTAATACTTGGGACATAAGAAAACTTAGAATGAGAATAGAGAAGAATGGAAAAAACCAACATCATTTTGCGTAGAAGTTCAATGACTTTTTCTTTGCTATTTCTCTCTCTTTTTTTTATAAACCCGGAAGGCATGCTGCTAAAAATATTGTTAAGATACCAAAGTATATATACCTGCAGTTGTTGTTGTTGTTGCAACTTGTCAATAACAATTGAAAAATAGTGAAATTAAAAGCCGATAAAAAAACCTAATAAATACTCCTCCGACATAAATATTCATGGCAACAGTTTTACAAGAAGGAATTAAAAAGGAAAAAAAAATATCACTTAAAAACGAGACAAGAGACAACACTAACACAGTTACAAAGTATTAAAAATATTTCTGTGCAAGCAAATGTCAATGATTTTATAGCACCTGGATTATGGAAATATTAAAAATTGATGATGATCAACTTTAATAAGAAAAGCACTTTTTTGTAATTAAACTGTACGAGAGAAGAAATGAACGACACTTAAGGACTTAAGGACAAATGCTTCTAAATACTTTTGGATATTTAACAAATTATACAACGTACTTTTTATGTTATTCTTGTAAACTTCGTTAACTTATTCAGAAAGTATCTATAAATTGTGTTAAAATTTTTCCCATCCCATTGTGTTATTGTGTTTTCTTTTGACTTCGTGGGATAGGCAAAAAGTTTTAGTCTTCTAAATAAAATTTTGTAATAGGATATTAAGAATTTATTAAGTTTTTAAGCAAAAAGCTTAATATATATAGTGTAGTAGTACAGAAACTTTTAACTGAAACTTTTTTAAAAGCAAATTTTTTAACCTGCTATGTTTTAAGAGGCGGCAATTATGTTAAAACTGTTGATCGCTCGGAAAATGTGAAGATGTGCATCCTTCAAATAATTTGTCCTTTGAAAAGCTTAATTTAAAAAAAGGTACTTTTCTCACAAAAATTTTATTTAATAACAGCAAAATTGTCTTAAATGCATATTTATACTAATGGTATATTTAGAAAGGTACTTTTTTCAAAATTAATTTTAAAAAGTACTTTTTCAAAAAGTACTTTTTCAAACGGTACTTTTAAAATGGTACTTTTTAAAAAATACTTTTGTTTTCCAAAAAAAATTTATGCAAAATATATAAATCACGAAATAAGCTTATTTTTCTCACAAAAATTTTATTTAATAACAGCAAAATTGTCTTAAATGCATATTTTTACTAATGGTATATTTAGCAAGGTACTTTTTTCAAAATTAATTTTAAAAAATACTTTTTCAAAAAGTACTTTTTCAAAAGGTACTTTTAAAATGGTACTTTTTAAAAAATACTTTTGTTTTCCAAAAAAAAAAATTTATGCAAAATATATAAAGACTAATGTTCGCGATGTTACTTATATAAAATAATGCTAGCAATAACGCTGCTATTTTAGAAAATAAAATATCACATTTTTTCAAAAAGTACTTTTTCAATGGGTACTTTTAAAATGGTACTTTTTAAAAAATACTTTTTTTTCCAAAAAAAAATTTATGCAAAATATATAAAAACTAATGTTCGCGATGTTACTTATATAAAATAATGCTAGCAATAACGCTGCTATTTTAGAAAATAAATATCACATTTTTCCGAAAGGTTTCTTTTAATTTAATATGGGTTTATTATTTACGGAGATATAGCCATTTTAAAATTTTTAGAAAATTTTAATATAAAAATTAATTTTTGATGAAACAAGTAGGTGATCACGGAATAAGCTTATCTCTCGAAATTCCTATTACTTAGGGAGATATAGCCATTTTAAAATATAAAATTGGATTTTTGATGAAAAAAATAGGTGATCGCGAAATAACCTTATTTTCTCAAAATTCGCATTATTTACGGAGATATAGTAATTTTAACATTTTTATGAAATTTTCATATAAAAATCGATTTTTAAAGAAATAAATAGGTGATCACGAAATAAGCTTATTTTTCTCACAAAAATTTTATGTAATAACAGCAAAATTGTCTTAAATGCATATTTTTACTAATGGTATATTTAAAAAGGTACTTTTTTTAAAATTAATTTTAAAAAGTACTTTTTCAAAAAGTACTTTTTCAATGGGTACTTTTTAAAAAATACTTTAAAAAAAAATTATGCGAAATATATAAAGGCTAATGTTCGCGATGTTACTTATATAAAATAATGCTAGCAATAACGCTGCTATTTTCGAAAATAAAATATCACATTTTTTCAAAAAGTACTTTTTCAAAAGGTACTTTTACTCTTTAAAAAATGTACTCTTTAAAAAATACTTTTGTTTTCCAAAAAAAAAAAATTTTTTTGCAAAATATATATAGACTAATGTTCGCGATGTTACTTATATAAAATAATGCTAGCAATAACTCTGCTATTTTAGAAAATAAAATATCACTATTTTTCCGAAAGGTTTCTTTTAATTTAATATAGGTTTATTATTTACGGAGATATAGCAATTTTAAAATTTTTATGAAATTTTCATATAAAAATCGATTTTTGATAAAATAAATAGGTGATCACGAAATAAGCTTATTTTTTCGGAATTCTTATTATTTACGGAGATATAGCCAGTTTAAAATATAAAAATTGTTTTTTGATGAAATAAATAGGTGATCGCGAAATAAGCTTATTTTCTCGAAATTCCTATTATGGATACTTCAGACCGAAGTACCATTTAAAAACTGTTACACATTAGTTATATTTTCATAGAATATATTCTTGTTTAGATTTAAATACAATTTTATCATTTGCGGAAATGTGACTATAAACTAACACAAGCCACTTCCTGCACTTAACTTTAATACAAGAGAAAAGAAAAAAAAAAACCTGTTAAAGATACAAGAAAAGTCAATTGAACTCTAAAGTAATTGAGAACTAGAAAACACAATTTTAAAACTGAAATATATTCTACAGCTCAAGGGATTATCAATAGATTTTTCTCCTTTAAAAAAAAGAAAACAAAAATCAAATAAATCCGTATTGAGTATTTGCTATCGGCCTTTTTATTTTATTTCATTTTATACTTACTTAACTGTTGTTGTAATAAAATTGTTGTAAAAGCTAAGTAAAAACAGTTAAGTGATTTTCATACCGTTTATTTGTTGTTTTTGCAATAGATTTTTTTGTTGTCATTATTTTTTGTATGATTTATCTCTTAATCGCATTAAAATGTTGAATTCATTCAAAATTAAATAAACAAAAAGAAAGTTTTATTAACACGATTTGTTAGTGGGTATGTGTCGCATATAATTTTTATGATTGAGAAGTTTTTGATTTGGGCGTTCCATGAATCTTTTTCAAGAGACCATAGCAGACCCTAAAGCTTCACTCCTTATATAGTGGAGTGAAAGTGGAACAACAAACTTGAGTTTAGGAAAAAAATTATTTGTCAAATTATGTGAATCTCAAGAATTAAATTGTCATTCTTTGGCATTTATTTGGCAAAATGTTGCAGAATCTTAAGCTCGGAAAGTTGTACTCTTGAGCAAAGCATATTAATTGTAAAATTTGCAAAAATGGTATAATTTAAGCTGTACTACTTCGTAAAACTCGAGCAGCTTTTGCTCGTAATCAGGACTAAATGCGAGAATCTCGGTATTGTTACTGACGATAGACCAAAAAACTACATAATGATGCAAACATAGGTACTATACAACAAAGTGTTAAGACTCAGCCTGGAACATCAACTCATCGACGTTCGCAACAATTGGGTATCATTGGAAGCACTTTGCGCAACATTTCTCATAAAGATGTTTATCTTCATGTTTATAAAGTTCAACTTGTTCAAAAATTAAAGCCGACTGGCCATTGTTTGTGTCAAACGTTTGTGAATTGACTGTTGGCAAATCTAAAGTGTGAGGCTAATTTTCAATTAGGCGATTATGTAAAAAAACAATATTGTCGCATAAGGGGCTCATAAAATTCAGAAACATTCTTGGAAAAACATGACATCTAAATAAAATAATGGTACTGTTTGTTGTCAGGCGGTATCATCGGCCCGTATTTTATCAAATATGCCACCGTGATTCTCTGCGCTACCAAAACAGCATAATCGTTTTTTTGTAACGACATTTGACAGCAAAACGGTGCCACAAGTCACGCAGCCACCCAAACTATCCAAACAATTCAGCTATTAGATGAAAAATTTCCCGGTAAAGTAATATTTTTGGATAATAATTAGCCGCCTCGTTCTTCTAATTTAATGGCTCTGGATTGTTTTTCTGGGGCCATTTGAAAGACCGGGCTTACGTGAAACAGTCCACAAACAAGTGGCGCTCTGAAAGCTAAAATTATGGGCTGCATTTACTAGATAAGCGAAGTCTTGTTGTAAAATGTGCTTCAAAATTTTGCGAAAAGAATGGATGTCTGATAATATGCTAGAGGCCAGACATCATATTCCATTATTAATCTCCATATTTATACTTTATGTCGCACCCTAAATACAAAAGTGTCACAAGTCGAAATATTAAAATTTTTAGGAGAGACAAAAAACTTTTTAGCTCATCGTGCAGAAGCAAAAATAGACATAACTGTATTTTTCCAGTTGAAGAAGATATCACTATCTTGAAAGAAATTTTTCCAGTAGTGAGAAATGTGTACTCTGAATTAATTAATGAAAAAAAAAGTCAGTTTTGGAAAATTTTGAGTTGTAGCCTTTTTGTATTTAGGGTGAGATATGTGTATCAATAAAACTGCAGTTGTCGGAGCTTTCGGAGTTTTTTGTTGATCAATTTGCTCCTACGAATGCATTTGTATACTATTAGAACTTATAGATGGACGAGTCAATTATTTCTCTAGTGATCATTGGCATTGGAAAATTATTTCTTAACGATAAAGAATTTTCTAAAAGTTCCTGCTTTTACGTTAAACGTTTGTGAAACGTTTTGTTTACTTTCATACCCTGGCTGAAATTACGCAATCGTAAAGTGTAAAATTATTAAACTTTGTATGAGAGGTAACGCATTGTTTGGTTCTGTCCCATCCATTTTTAATTAGAATTGTGTAAACTTATTACAACAAATTCAGGAACCTCCTCCCACATTGATATCTTTTGACGGAATCTTGCCGTCCCTAGATGTGTCTTCGGGGGTAAAAGGGAGCCCAGTCCCCTTTAAGGCTAGCAGGAGCCAACTGGACAATCCACTATATTCCCATGGGAATCAGTAAAGCCCCAGAGTTCAGCTGTTAATGTTTTTAGCCTTTTAGCTATTCTCTGACTGATTATTGAGGTTGAGTATCGTGGTGGTTATGGTTTCGAGGCCCTCGTTTAAGTTTTTGGGTCGGATCATTCACAATGAACACAATGAATGGCCCCGGTCCAGTGAGCATGATTGCGGTTGTGTTCTTAAATTTTATTAAGCTTCTTACGTTCTGGGCCAGGAGTTGGATAGTCTCCAACTCTTTAGCAAGAGGTGGAGGCGTTGGCCTGCTCCGAACTCTTGAAGTTCCAACTAGGAGTGACTGGAGAATATACGTATCTGAAGGCGTTCTAGGGCGAAGATGACTCTAAATTTCATCGACAACGGTATGATCCACCGTCTGGTTAGGGCTTACATAGCTAGGTACAGACGTAAATCTTATCACGGATAAGAAATTCAGGCAATATTTTAAGATAGCAGCTCTCATATTATAAAAATATGTTGTATATTATCATATCTGGGTGCTGCTAAGTTAAAAGAAATATAATTTAACCTTTAACTAAAACCTGGGGTCGTAGGTAATTTTTGACAGAAAGACTTAGCTAAATAAGTTTAGCTGCTCTCAGGATGCTTTTTTTATAGAGGCATAGAGCGTTGATAGATTAAAAAATAAAGATGAATTTTTTAAAGTGACAAGAATTTTACTTTGTGTGAAAGATAATCTTCTGACGTTAAAATTTAAAAATGACTGGCATTTGACCGCCACTACTAGCTCGGACATAGTTTACTCTTAAGGTACCCACACTTAACAATACTTTTTTAACTGAAAGCCATTTTGTCAGCTGTCAAGTGATTAATGTTTAGTTTGATTTGGCATTTCAACAAGAAGAACTCGTCTAAACTGTGCAAAAACGTATTGGCGTTGATTGTTTTATTTAGCGGTGAAGCTCACTTTTGTTTGAGTGGATACATCAATTGCTCCTTTGTCTGTGACGATTTTTTTAGTAATTTTAAGTTAAGTTAAGTAGGAGAATGCGACGAATGCTTTTAAAAGATATAGCAACTTAGAAATGCTGCTTTAAATTCAGCTAAGATCAAATTTTTCCTGATTTCTTTAAGTTTGGGAAATTAATGTTGCACAAACATTACAACTGTGGAATTTTTGTGCAAATAAGGAATTCCCTTGTAGAATACTTGTGTATGTAAAGAATGTTTTTACTTGAATTTTTCATGATTTTTTTTTAATAAATAATGAATTGTTGGATTAAAAAAAATTAATTTTAGAATTTTCATTAAAATATACGGAACCTAAGCCGGATTAAAATTATTCATTTTGTTTATTATTATTTATTTTATATTATTATATTATATATATATTAAATTTTTATTTAAAATATTGATTTTAAACTAAATTGCACAATAGAAATTTATTAGAATAATTTATAATTATCGGTTGATGATTCCTTTAAAATAATTATTTTCGATAAAAAAAATTATTTCATAATATTTTCACAAAATATATGTCAATGAAATATTGTCAGAGAATAAATTGTACAATTGATTACGGTGTGGAAAACATATCCAAATGAATATTTTGCTATATCGTTGACAATGATTTGTACCCAAACTGTAGATATGTAAATATGCAAAAAAATTGACTAAATGAAATTATAATCAATGTGAAGCATCCAAGCTTTATTAAACATTTATACAGGGTGTTTCTATAAACATTTCACAGTAAACATAATCGTCCATCAGAGAATTTAATTTGATTAAAGGCCCAACTATAATATGCATAAGCTGGCTTAAGCTAGTATAAAAAGTTGAACGGAAAGTCTTTCAAATGCTTAAGCAAATTATTGAAAACTTTTAGGTGGCTATATTGTACTTACATGAATATAGAAATTATTATGCACAGTTGCACATTTGCTCTATTCGCAATTTTGCAAAAAAATATTTTTTTCTAAATGAATGAAATTTATTAACAAAACGGCGTTTAATAGTCATATTTTGTATACTTAATACTATCCTTATACATATTTATAATTGTTTTTAATAGTTTTAAGAAAATTACGAAAAAAAAATTACACACGTTTGGCTGTTTGTGTTATTTGGCCCAAAAGTACTAAAAAAAATGCAACTGTGTGCATTACTGAATTTATAAACAATAGAAAATTAAATTTTGTTGCAAATTGTGTGTTAAAAAATGGAAAAGAAATTAAAATGTTTAAAGGCCCTTAAGTTATTTAACTCCAAGGTTGAGTTTAGTTCTTCAAACGTTATCACGAGTACTACAAAGTAAAGATTCACATTGTAAAACAGTCTGAAATATTCAATATAAATGCTTATATCGGTGGGGTGCGGGAGAGCTTTTCAAAAACGTCATAGGATGCAGTAGTGCCCATTCCTCAATATAGCCTCATTCTACTGTCTGATACAGCTTCCATCCTCTTCATTTCCTTGCAGAAACATTCCCGTAGTAACTTCCATGTGTGTTTGTACTCTGCGATTTTATATAATTCATAGCAGTATGAAAATGAGAAACGCAAACGCAAACAAAATTCTTCAAGGTATTACTTACCACTTTTACTGCAATTTTCTGTTACTTCTTTCCATGCTCGTTGCTTTGTTATATAAGCAATTTTTTCTTTGTACGTTTTCTATTAAATTCAGATACAATTTTTTTTCACTTTCGTTCTCCATTGGAATTTGTTTACTCATGTATCTATAACACAATGCACAATGCAAAATCAGCTGTTTTCGTACGGAATGGAATGTGCAATCAGTTTCGTACTTTGCTTAAGCAAATGATATTTGACGAAACTTGACGAAAAGTTTTGTTTAGTACATTATAGTTTGCCACATATTATTATTAGGTATTTGCGCAGTTGCTTAAGTTGCCTTAAGCCAGCATATGGAAAATATAGTTCGGTTTTGATTATGTAACGTTTTCGCAGCAAGTTTACTCTAAATAATAAACGGATCAGCAAAGACGTCGTACAGTGCGTGCAGAAAAAGTCATTGTTGCTGTAGATCGTAATGTATATGAAGACCCGAATCAGTTCTTACATCATCGTGCACAGAAATTGTTCCAACCACTTTGTGGAAGATTTTGTTTGCTTCTAAAATCTAACTAGTGGAAGAATTGAAGCCACGCGATCATCTACCAAGTCGCAGATTCGATGAATGGACTCCAAACCAAGATTGCCCGATCCCAATTTTCATAAGTGAATTTCGCTTAGCTATGAAGCTCACTTTTGTTGAATGGATATGTGAGTAAACAAAACTGCCATATTTGGCTTAAAAAATGATGCTGCCTAGTAAGTTAAAGCCAATGGTGACCGGTATAGAGCCATGATTACAGACAGTTTGTTGTGCTTTTTGAGCTGGTGGAATCATTGGTCCGTATAACTTTAAAAATGATACTGCCTAGAACGTTACAGCCAATGGAGACCTTTATAGAGTCATGAGTAAAGACTCTTTTCGTCATCAACTGAACAACCATGATATGAAGAAGCTGCGGTTTTACTAAGGTGGCGCAACATGTCAAAGGACTCGTGCCAAAATTGATATATTGAAAACGTTTGGTAACCGCATAGTTTCACGTTTTGTATCCGTGAATTCGTTTCAAGATCGTACGATTTTAACGCCGCTAGACTACTATATGTGAGAACTATAATGTCGCTAACATAGGCGAATAAACCGGAAAAGATTGGCCACTTTAAGGATAATATTCGCCACCTTATTATGCCCACAAATGTTGGAAAAGTTCAGATTAGACTATGTCCGAGCCCAGTAGTGGCGGTCATATGCCAAAAGCCAATATTAAGATTATAATGCCACAAGGCTATCTTTCGAAAAAAGCATATTTCATGACAAAATTCATTTTTTCAAAGTTCTAAACCTCTGTAACAAATACCTTATATATACTGCTATTAAATATGGGCAATTAAAAATAAAAGCAACTATTAAAATCATTAAAACATTTTCAACAAATTATCTACTCATCCGGAATGTCTGTCATAAAAGCAGAAATCCTTTTAAATATTTTGTAAAATTTATTTCACGATTTGTATTTAATTACATAATTAATAACTAAATCTAAATTATTCAAGACTCAATTAAGTATTAATTCAAACCATTAATTAATGGTTTCTACACTAATTTTGTTTAATTTTTTATTCACAACAAACACGATTGTTTTATTTATTTTGTAAATGAAACTAAATAAATATGTTAAATAGACCATTAATTGCTGCTAATACACTGAGACAAATTAAATAAGGCTGGACGAGGATTTACGAGCGAAAGATTAAAAGCATTTTTTGTTTGTATTTTAATTCAATACAAAAATTGACTGTCTGACCATAATTTAAAATTGAATTTTGTTAATTCAGCTTAATTGTCTGTTTTGGAAACTTTATTATTGTCTGTGTGCTAATTACTATGCCTGTAAGTATGTGTGTTTGTATGTGCTAGTTCTTGTGTATATTTAACAATGAACTTTAACACAATTATTTAATATAAATGGATGGTTATTTGTTAAATAACTCGTAACTACGCAATTATTTTTATAGTGGAAGGCAGTTTGAAAATTATATACTGAAGTATTAAATTTAACTTTAAACTACCAAATCTGATTCTTTAACACTAAATTTGACGACGAAAAGAACAACGTTGAAGCCACGTAGTTTGCGGCAATCTGGAATTCAAATACAATCCGAGCAAATAAGTGAAAAATTCTCCAAACCAACAGTAATTCCTCCTCGGGGGCACATTTATGGTCTTTATAGTACGTAACAGCTATCTAGATCTGTCCAACTGGGGGAAAAAGGGAGCCCAGTCCCCTGAAGACAGGCAGGGAGTCAACTGGAAGCTCCAATTTATTTCCACGGGGATCAGTGAGCCCCAGAGTTCATTATTTGTCTCTTTAGACATTAATTAGTTCTCTGGCTGATCATTGAGGTTGGCCCCTATATGGGAGTAACGTGGTGGTGGTGGTTTCGCGGCCCCATAACAGTATAATGGTTATTATGGTGGCCAGGATCATCTCACTGATAATGACACGCAAAGTGAATGATCCAGTCCAGTGAGCATGCTAGACATGTGTTCTGGACAGGAGTTGAAAGTCTCCAACTCTTTAGCAAGGTGTGATGGTTTGCAGCGCTGCCCTGGAATCATTAAAGTTGCAACTAGGTGGTTCTGTTGCTTAGAATTATGTCTTCGGCTTCCTAGGACGCATGTTTGACGTTCCAAATTATAAAATTGTGGTTTGTCCACCATCTGATTAAGGCTACATAGCCAGGTGCGGATGTAAAACGAATCACACTAAATCAACAGTAATTAGTAGTAAAGTGGTCAAACCTGAAAAGTTTTCTCCTAAAAGGAATGCTCATAGCATAAAAATGTGACCAAGGGCGTGGCCAATTTTGAGGCTTGAAAGTAGATTGGCTTTTGGTAATTGGCAATTTTTTGAAAACTTCAGATGAAATGTAGCATCATCCCAGCCCTAGGAAGCCTTCAGATATGTATATCCTCCAGATACTCCTAGTTTCAACTTCAAAAGCTCGGAGCAGGCCGTAGCCCTTACTCCGTGCTGAAAAGTTGGAGACTATCCAACTCCTGGTCCAGAACACATGAAGCTTAATAAAATTTAAGAACACAATCGCGATAATGCTCACTGGACCTGGACCATTCATTATGTTCATTGTGAATGATCCGACACACACAACTCATACGAGGTCATCGAAACCACAACCACCACTATACTCCCGAAGGGCCAACCTCAATAATCAGTCAGAGAACAGCTAAAACGCTAAAAAGATAAAAAGCTGAACTCTGGGGCTTTACTGATTCCCGTGGAAAAAAAGTGGAATTGTCCAGTTGGCTGCTGCTAGTTTTGAAGGGGACTGGGCTCCCTTTTACCCTCGTTGACACATGTAATGACGATGAGATTTCGTCAAAACATACCAATGTGCCACCGGGGGGCATTTCTTAGGCAATAACTGGATTTTTTTGGGTGGCTGTGTGATATGTGGCGCCGTCTTGGTAAAACCAATAGTCGCTGATATCAACATTAGCCAATAATGGCCACCTTGGTTATCACGGTTTGGTAGCGCAGAAAATTCATGGTGGCGACGTTCTCTTGACCATTTTCGAAAATATACCTACCGAAGGTACCGTCTGACGAGAAATCGCACTATACAGTTGCTTTCTTAACAGATTTTTCGAGGACTGCTTGTGAACTTTATGAGAAAAAGCTGCTTGAATTTTACAAAGTGATACGGTGAAGTTTTTAATATTTTAATAGTAAATTTTTACAATTGAAATTCTTTACTTAGACTATAATGTTCCATAGTTAAAATTTTCCAACTGTTTACAAAATAAATATCAAAGGATAACAGCTTCATCCTTGATTTTTTTTAAAGAGAAGTAGCATTTCAGGCAACAATGTCTATTTAGTCAAGTACCGTGCTACATTCTTTAGGAAAGGGATAGAGAAGAGATGAAACAGGTGGTGAAAGTAGAAGGATAGCCGGAAATTAACTGCTGTATATAAGACAGCACAGCGACCAAAGACTATGCCCTCATCGCTGAGCAGCCCCACCGACAGTCAATTTTAAATATTGTAGTGAAAAAAACCAAGGTCTTCGTTGGGAATCGAACCCACAACCCCTATACTGACAAGCTAGTATACTACTTACTAGCTTACAGGGGCACCTTCAGCTTCATCCTTGATCCTTTGTAATCATTTGCCAGATTATTTACTTTCTAGCCTAAAATTTGGCCACCCGACAAGGAAAGATGCAGTCTGCGCTGTAAAAGGACTTAACCCAATGACTGGGATACTACTAGACTCTACGTAGAGATTTATAAAGAATATGGATGCCATGAAAACCCACATCCTAAAGACAGCAGACTACATGGACATTAATGAAAAGAAATGAGTTCTACAATCGGAAATTCTAAACGCCACAGCAAAGTATACACACGACAACGTTTACCCTGGAACAATCGATTGTTATTGAAAATCAAAGCAGTGAGGATAAAACAAAGTATTAATCTCTATAAGCAACTCCAAGCTTCTCCATAAACTGAAGGAGTACAGTAAGAGTTGCAAATAAGCACTTTAAGTGGAAGCCCTCGTATACGTAAATATTACAAAGTAAATAATAAAGCACTTTGTAATACTTTTATACTTTATATTTTATACTTTACATTTTATTTTGTTTTTGTTTTTTAATCACTACCGATTTGAACTAAAATCCCTATTTTGTTTGATTTCCAGGCACTGTCATATTGTATGGTTAAAAGCTATAACAATAAACAAACAAACCAACAAACAAATAATGTCGTTGTCATTTTGAAGTTTAATATCTAACAAAAATAAACTTATGTACATTCATTAATTTTGTTTACACACATACACACACAGATACATATACGCATTAGCAGACATACAAATAGAATCATAAAAGTTTCACTTTTATAGCGAACTTGTTAAGTGTCTTTTCGCTTTCTTTAAAAGCAAAATAACTGTTTGTCATTTTATATTAAAACCATGTTTTTTCTTGATCTTTGTCATGGTATGTTTATTTTATGTTAAGACAAATGTGAGGACATTTAAGAAAGTGAAGAAAAAGAAAATAAAATGAGAAAAACAGAAACTACTTTGTATCAGACATTTTTAATCAACACAATTCTTGGAAAAATACGTGTTTTACGCTTTAAAGTCCAAATTCATATTCCATGAGTTTGATTCGTAAAGGAATATGTGACATTTAATATCCAGCATCAGTTGGTGGCAGTTTATGCGTACATTTTCCAACATAATAAGTATCAGAATTTGGTCCAATTTTTCATAGATTTTATCATCTTTTGCTTGTTTGTTTGTTTTGATTCTTTCTATAAAATAGTCGATCCTAATAAAATCATAGAAGAAGCACGTAGAAATCAAAGCAATTTAGATTTTTTTAAATCTTTATGACGCTTAATGTAAAAATGTGAATTGTTACTTTTTGAAGAAATAAAAATAGAGACAAGTGATTAAAATTATAAACAAATTAAACTAAAAAATAAAAATAAAAAAATACAGTGAGAAGCAAGCAAAAAAAAATTTTCATTATAATAAGTGGGCTACTTTGAGGTTAATAAGTAAAGAATTAAGCTATTATCCTTTTAATTGTGAAAATTTTAATATCAAAATGTTGAAAATGTTTCCGTATCGCTTTCTAAAATTCGAGCAGCTTTCTCTCTCTCCTTCTGAGACCACTGTGCGTATTTTTTTAACAAAATCATCGTTAGTGAAGAGGCTCATTTTTAATTAGGCGGTTATGTAGACAAATAAAATTGTAGCATACCGGGCTCACAAAATCCACAAAGAATCCCAAAAATTCCATAACATCAGGTGGCGTCATAGGCGCGTATGAAGATAAGCAAGAAAACGCCATCACCCTGAATTCTCTGCGCTACTAAGCCATGATAACCAATTTGATCTGGCCTTTGGTTTCAAACAGATGTCGCCACAAGCCTGTGTGGCTTGTCGCCCCAAATAATTCAGTTATTGCATGAGAAATTTCCCAATCGCGTTATTTCTCAACTTGGCGGTGCTAATTGACCGTCTCATTCTTGTGATTTTCTGCGACTATCGCGGTCTATTTCAAACACAGGGTTTACGTGAATAACCTAGACGCTTCCCCCCGGGGGCACATAATAGTCTTTTTGGAACCTACTATTCCATTTACTCTGGTGTCTTGCGGGGTTAAAGGGAGCCCAGGCCTCTCAAAGGCTAGTAGGAGTCACCTGGACAATCCACATATTTCCACGGGAATTAGTACGCTCGCGGAGTTCACTATTTGTCTCTTGAGACAATTAGCTGTTCTCTGACTGGTTATTGAGGTTGGCCCCTATATGGGAGTATCGCGGTGGTTGTGGTTTCGAGACCCTCGTGAGAGTTTGTGGGTCGCATCATTCAAAATGAACACAATGAATGGTTCAGGTCCAGTGAGTATGAATGCCGTCGTGTTCTTAATTGTATTAAGCTTCATGCGTTCTGGACCAGGAGTTGGAAAGTCTCCAACTCTTTAGCAAGGAGTGAAGGCTGCGGCCTACTTCGGGCTTTCGAAATTGCTACTAGGAGTGACCGAAGGATATACGTATTCGATGGCCTCCTAGGGCGTGAATGACGTTTGCAAATCATTCAAGTGATTTGACCACCATCTGATTATAACTACCTAGTCGGTGCAGATGTTAATCAAATCACATCATAATCTAGACGCTCCCCCCGGGGGCACATAAATATGGTCTTTATAGAATTGCACTATCTGGACACAGTGCAACTGGGGAAAAAGGGAGCCCAGTCCCCTGAAGCTAGCAGGGGTTCAACTGGAAACTCCACTTTATATCCACGGGGATCAGTGTGCTGCAGAGTTCATTATTTGTCTCTTTAGACATTTAATAGTTCTCTGGCTGATCATTGAGGTTGGCCCCTATATGGGAGTAACGTGGTGGTTGTGGTTTCGCGGCCCCATAACAGACAGGTCAGTTTTTAATGGTGGCCGGATTCATTTCACCTTTAATAACACCTACCTGGCGAAATGTTCCCAGATCCAGTGAGCATGCTAGACATGTGTTCTGGACAGGAGTTGGAAAGTCTCCAACTCTTAAGCAAGGAGTGATGATTTGCAGCCCTGCTCTGGAATCATCGAAGTTGCAACTAGAAAGTTCTGTTGCATAGAATTATAGCTTCAGCTTCCTAGGACGAGCATGACGTTCCAAATTATGCAGTGGTTTGGTCCATCATCTGATTAAGGCTTCATGGCCAGGTGCGGATGTAAATCAAATCACATCAATAACCTAGACGCTCTCCCTCGGGGGCACATTATAAGTTTTTATGGATCACACAACCATCTAGACTTGTGTCTTAAGGAGGTAAAATGGAGCCCAGTCGTCTCAGGTTAGTAGGAGCCAACTGGAAACTCCACTATATTTCCACGGGAATCAGTAAAGCCGCAGAGTTCCGCTATTTGTCTCTTAGCTATTCTCTGACTGATTATTGAGGTTGGCCCTTCGGGAGTAACGTAGTGGCTGTGTGTTTCGAAGCCCTCGTTTGAGTTTGTGGGTCGGATCATTCACAATGAACACAATGAATGGTCCATGTCCAGTGAGTATTAATGCCGTCGTATTCTTAATTATAATAAGCTTCATGCGTTCTGGCCCAGGAGTTGGATAGTCTCCAACTCTTCAGCAAGGAGTGAAGGCTGTGGACTACTCCGGGCTTTTGAAGTTGCAAGTAGGAATGAGCGGAGGATATGCGTATCCGAAGGCCTTCTAAGAGGAGGATGGCGCTACATACCATCTACAGTGGTAATAATCCACCATCTGATTAGGGCTTACGGCCAGGTGCAGATGTAAATCTTATCATGTCATAGCCCACTAGACGCTTTGAAAGATGAAATTCGCGCTGTAGTAACAAAATCAGCGAGTCTTGTTGGAAAATATGCTTTTGTGAAGAGCCGATGTCTACTGACGTGCTAGAGGTTGAAAATTGCCCGACATTATATTCCGTTATTTATTCCCAAGTTTTTACTTTACATTGGTATGAAAAAAATTGAAATTGCTCACTATATATTATACTATAACATGTTTATACTTTAAATATAGTTGTGGGTCAATAAAATCCTTACAATAACAACAATAATTCTATTTGACTATCACCATACAATTCAGCTATAATATGTTGATCTTAGACTATGTTTTTTCTCTGGGTGTTGATTATCTCTTCTTTACTTTCAAATAAAATTATTTTCTTTACAATTGTAATCAGCGAGAGAATTCTTTTATAAAAATTTGTTATAAATTTATAACTTAAATATTGTGCCAGTGAGCTTTAATAGCTTAATTAAATCTTTTGAAATCATGAACTTTAAAGATTTTAGCTTCTGAAAACGAACAAAAGTAACAAATGAATGTAATATTTAACGAAGCTGGCAAAAAAAATAAGTGAGAGAGAGACAGAGAGAGAGAGAGAGAGATATTTGTCCGCAAAAAGATGGAGGGAGAAATGATAGTGAATTAAGGGCATCAATAATTGCCAGTGACTAAAGAAAATACAACAAATTTTATTAAAGAAACAACCCAAAAGAGGAGAAATTGAGAAACTAAAAATAAAAACAAGAGGGTTGGATATTTAATAATTAAATTAATTTGTTTATGTAAATAACAAAATTTATAGCAGCCAAATGGAAATTGTAAAGAAGATATTCAATTACAAAGGCGCTTTTAATAATGAAGAGTGAACTCCATTTAATTATAAAAATAATAAGTTAATGAGCTGAGCAAAGGCATAACAGAACTTGTTAAAAGTCAAATGGACATATGAAGGACTTGTTATAAATTTGGGATTTCTTTTGATTTTTCAAACTATATACTCAACTGTGGTTAAAAATATTTTATTCTTCAAATATTTGGATACTTCTTGAACCACTGCAGATAACTTGATGGCATTTCAGACAGTCAGGGCTTAAATGGTTTTGATTTTGGTGCAAATCCTAAAATTTGTGTACGTGAACAATACTTTTTTTAAATGTCGCTAAAAACGAATTATTTCTAAAATAAAAATTTAACTTTTAATTTATGAAATGACGTTTAGTCAAACGTCAAATATTAAAAGGTTAACAAAGAAAATGCTTGCGCTAGCTAGTACCAGCGGCGTCAAATCACAATAACGAGGCGGACAACTGACAATGTATCATGGAATAACTGAATTAGTTAGGTGGCTGTGTGGCTTGTGGCGCCGTCTTGCTTAAACCAAAGCTTAACACTAGCCAATTGTGCCCTTAAAAAACAGATTATCATGGCTTGGTAGCGCAAAGAATTCGCGGTAACGGTATTTCCTTTGTCATTTTCGAAAAAAATACGAATCGATGATACCGCCTGACCACGTTCGACGCAAACAGCGGTCGGATGGGCTGGTTTTAATTTTTGAACGAATTGAACTTGAAGAAGATGAAAATGTTTATGCTAAATGTTGTTTAAAGTGCCTTTAGTGAACACAAATTTTTGCGAACGTCGAATAGTTGATGTTCCAAGTCTCATTCTCAACACTTTGCTATTCAGCGGCTATTTGTGCATTCCTCCGACCACTACGAGCGTATTGTTTTGATCTATTGTCAGCTACAATACCGTAAGCCTCGAATTATCACTTAAATTATGCCTGAGTACAAGGGAAAGCTGCTTGAATTTTACAAAGTGATACAGATAAATTCCACCATTTTGAATGTAAATTTGCACAATCAATATTCTTTGCTCAAGACTGTACCGTTCCATGTTTAAAATTACCTTACTAAAAGGATGACTGCTTAATTCTTGATGTACAATCGTTTGACAGACATGACGTGATAAGATTTACATCTGCACCAGATGATGGTGGATCATTACCACTGTGGATAAAATGTAGCGTCGTCCTCGCCCTTCGGTTACGTATATCCTCCGGTCACTCCTAGTTGCAACTTCAAAAGCCCGGAGTAGGCCACAACCTTAACTCCTTGCTGAAGAGTTGTAGACTATCCAATTCCTAGTCCAAAACGCATGAAGCGTGAATTAAGAACACGACTCACTGGACCTGGACCATTGTTCATTGTGAATGATCCGACCCACAAACTCAAACGAGGGCCTCGAAACACACAGCCACCACGATACTCCCGAAGGGCCAACCTCAATAATCAGTCAGAGAACAGCTAAATGCCTAAAGATACAAATAGCGGAACCTGGAGCTTTACTGATTCCCGTGGAATTATAGTGGATTTTACAGTTGGCTCCTTCTAGCCTAAGGGGACTGGGCTCCCTTTTATCCCCGCAAGACAAAAGTCTAGAAAGCTGTGTAATCCATAAAGACTAATAATGTACCCCCGGGGGGGAGGCAAGTGACTTTGTAACGTTAAATTTATTCACCCATTATTACAACCTGGCTCAAACTAAACGATCTAATAATTGAATTGTTGGCCTCTACCTATAGTTAGTCTATTTTCGGCTAGAAATTTCGGTGTGACAAAGTAGCCAATATCAGTGAACTCTCTAGTCTGGCAGCAATTGCCATTATTAATGGGAAGAGTAAACGATTATTTAAGTCTTTTGCCTTTGTCCGTACTAGAACATCTTCATTGTTATTATTTGCGGCAAAGAATTTTCAGTTACGTGTATAATATATCTGAGAGAGGGAGTAGCGAAGCAAGTAGGGTCCACAATTGTGGATGATGAGATTGTTTGCACTTGTAGTCTTGCACCTTGGATTTTTTACTTTGGTGGCTTATCCTTTAACAGCTCTGGTGATGTCTCTTAATTTCATACCCTTTTTTATCCATCGGATTTTCTTCGGATGTACGGGTGTCCATCGGGAAGGTATACTAATTTATTTGTTTATAATTTTTGGTTAAATAAAATGGAATGGATCTTATATTGATAAATGTTTTATTTAATGTCGCCAATTATGTATGGAATACAATATCAGATAAATGTCCGCCTCTGTTAGCCTCACAAATAGGAGTCCTTTTGAGCACATTTTTCATTACATTCTTACACATTTCACGGAGCATTGCATTAATTTCATCAGGAATCTTTTGTTTGAGCTGCTCAAGCGTTTCTGGTTTGTTTGCATAAACCTTGCTTTTCAGATATCTCCACAAAAAGAAGTCCGGAGGGGTTAAATCAGGCGACCGTGGAGGCCAATTACTACATCACTATTTCTTGAAATAACTTCTTGTGTAAAGAGGTCTCACAGTAATTCCATTGTAATCCTGGCTGTATGCGATGTGGTAGCATCTTATTGATACCACATGTTAATCAAGCCCAAAGCATGCAATTGTGGCGTTAAAAAGTTTTCAATCATATCACAATATCGCTCCCTATTCTTAGTGCCCGTTATGGCATTTTCATTTTCAAAGAATTAAGGTCCAATGATTCTTCCTGATCAAATTACACCCCAGACTGTCACTTTTAATGGATACAAAGGTCACTGTTGAATAATTTGAGGGTTTCCCATTCTTCAGAACCGAATATTCTGTTTATTCACATACTCGTATTCAATGAAATGAAAATGTGCCTTGTCACTCATTATGATTTTTTCACGAAAATCGGGGTTTTCATGGGCGAGCTGTAACATGCTATTGACATATTTATGGCGACGTAAATGGTTTTGTGGAAGAAGCTCTTGTGTCAACTGAATCTTATATGGAAACAAATGCCAATCCTTGTGCAAAATTGTGGCCAAAGTTGTTTTTTGGAGACCAAACTCCTGAGCACTGAGTCTAATTCAGGTTGATGGATTGTTTTGAACACTTTCTTAAGCAGCAGTAATGTTTTAAGTCGATCGTGCAGTACATTGTAGTCCATGCTTGGGCCTACCACCTATAGACCATCTTTCTTCGAAATCATTTACTACGCGATAAATAGTGCGTTTTGTTGGCATGTTGTTTCTCCCAAAAATTTCACATAACTTTTTCATTGTCACAGTAATCGATGATTGATTTTGATAAAATATTTTAACGATCAAAACACGTTGGTTTATCGAACGAATATTTTTCCATAATAAATTTTCTACGTCTCTACTTCACTACTGTCAAACATGAACTGTCAAGACTAATGTTTACCAAAATGGCCGCAAAACAAAGTAGTATACCTTCCCGGCACACACCCTGTGCAATGAAGTTTATTTCGTTTATTGCTAATACGGTGTTTTGATTTTTTGACTTTGTGTTACAAAAAATTCCCACATGGTGGTCAGAAAGAGTTGGAAAGTCTCCAACTCTTTAGCAAGGAGTGAAGGCTGCGGCCTACTTCGGGCTTTCGAAATTGCTACTAGGAGTGACCGGAGGATATACGTATTCGATTGCCTCCTAGGGCGTGAATGACGTTTGCAAATCATTCAAGTGGTTTGACCACCATCTGATTATGACTACCTAGTCGGTGCAGATGTAAATCAAATCACATCATGGTGGTCAGAATTGTATCAAAAGCGTCAAAACTTAAGAATGGAGAAGTTATTTAAGATTTATGAAAAAATTAACAAACGTTTAGATTATAGAGTTTTATAGAGTTTTAAATTACAGGATTTATTTAGACGATTATTCTCATTTATGCCCAAAAATACAATAATGAATGCGGATTTTTGTTACTAAAATATTTTGTTTGGTACTAAATACTGCTTTTTAAAATCATATTGACTGGCCCTCGTATACTTTTCCACCTGACGAATTATTTTGCTAAGTGTTTCATAATTTAAACAAATATTTTGTTTTTTAATGCTGTTTAAATAATTTCTTTGTTTGTGGGTTTTAACACGCTTCGCATTATATTTTTGTTTTTATTTACTCAACCGATTTTAAATAAAATGTGAAAACAATTTGTGTTATAATTTTTATATTAAATAAAACACATTTTTATTTTTATTCATAATTTTTCTATTTCATATGTGTGTAGCAACTTTGTACGAAAGTTTATTGAACTTTTTCCATTTTTAAATAATAAAATAAATTTTAAAGTAAAACGTACAGAAAAATATAAAATTAAATGTTTTGTCAACTAAACGAGTATTTCTGTTCATTATTTTATTTATATTTTTTTCTGTACTATGCTTTTCAGCTTTAGTTGACTGAAAGCAAACAAATATATTACTGACACATTATACAATACATGTATACATTAGGGTGGTAACAATTTTCAGAGATTAACCAAAAAATAATTTTTGAACATAAATGACTTTAAGGGTTATATACCATAATAAACGTTTGTAATTATACTGTTGCTATTACTGTTCTAAAATCCAAGAAACAAAAATTTTTTTATAGCGCAGCCTCCTGGAGGTTTGAACTGTTTTTATTTTTTTCTTTAAAACCATAAAACAAAAATAATATTTCTTTATACTAAGGTGCTAATGGGATGCGAACTCATACTCATTTGCTAAGTAGATCAAGCATGCGCCTAGCTAACATGTCTTAACTAACGTTTTCATTTATTCTGTTTCCATTTACCATTCCTTGGAACTAATAATTTTTCATCTCTCAGTACCAAACACACTATTTAACATTTTTCTGGAAAATAATAACGGATTAAATAAAGTTCGTGCTCTAACATTACAACTAACGAAGTTCGTCGTCAGAAATTGTAGTAGGTTGTGGTCTCAAACTTCAGATACTGTAGATGAACATATTTTCCTATGTAGAAGAAATTTATAGTAAATCGTAAATTGCTTCCAACCTTCCTACTTCCGACGTATTCATCATCTAATAAATATTTATTTTTAATTTCAAACTGAAATTTCTTTAAGTTTTTAAACTATTGTTTTATATATTTAATTAAAAAAAAGAGAAATTATGAAATTAATAAATAATTTAATAATTGAATCAATGAAACATTTAATTAAATTCAATAAAGCTTTTAATAGGATCAATAACATCATGCGACTGTTATTTTATTATTTAAATTATTTTTGCTTAATAATTTCACTTACTTGTGGCACCCATGTGTTCCATTGAATTTAATGAAAAATATAACAAAATAACTCCTTCCGTTCTCTGTTACAATTGTATTCTTTTTGATATGTTTTTTTTTCCTCTATCCTTTGCTGCAACTATTTCGGGGAGTTACTTTTTGCTGTTATTGCTTTTGTTAAACAACTAAAAGCCTGTTTTCTTATGTCACACAAAATAAAAAGGATAAACTTAACATTCATTAATGTTGTCACATCATTTGCAAAAGGGTATGCCACAACTAACTAAAATTTTCAATTTTCTATCATTTTAGCGAAAAAGAAAAATAACAGCATAACATTTTAATAGAATATATAATCGGAACATAATGGGTAAATTTCAGGTTAGGCAGTCAATTGTTTGCTAAATTAATAAATTTTCAGAATTGAGCTGTTATCCTTTGATATATATTTAGTAAAGAGTTGGAAAATTTTCAACATGCAACGTTGCACTCTTTAGCAAAGAATTTTAATTGTAAAAATTTACATCAAAATAGTGAAAATTTTAATGTATACTTTCGTAAAATTCGAGCAGCTACTCCTCTTAATCGGGCTCCTTTTTAATCGCTTAGTTCAAGGCTCATGCTTTTGTTGCTGACAATAGACCAAAAATACACTCGTAGTGGAGGTAGTGATGCAAACATCACTAATAGATGTTCGAAAAATTTTGCATCACTAGAGATACTTTGCATAAAGAAGTATCAAGCGCTGAACGTTTTTAAATCGACTGCTTGTAAAACTGAACGAAAAAAACGCATTTTTTAACAAAGTCATTAGAGTTGAGGCTCTGTTTCAATTAAGCAGTTATGTAACCAATTGTCGCCTATATGACTAACAAAATCCACAAACAGTTCTCGAAAAAACATTAAAACCAAAGGAATTAAGGGTTTGGTTCAGTTTGTTGTCAGTCGCTATCTTCGGCCCGAATGTTTTGGAAAATGGGCAAACAACGCTGTCACCTTCGAAACCATGATTGCCAATTTTTTGCGGCCATAATTGGCTAATGGTGACATCAATAACTTTTGTTTTCAGCAAGACCGCGCTACAAGCTACACAGTTACCCAAAAAATTTAGTTATTGCCTGTGACTTTTTCCGTTCGCGTAGTTTGTCGATTTGGCGATGTCAATTGGTCACCTCATTGTTCAATTTAACGCTGATGGATTATTTGCTTTGGGGGCATTTCAAACACCGGATTTTACATGTATAACCTATAAACTCCCCCCGGGGGCACATGATAGTCTTTTTGGAACCTACTATTCCATTTAGACTGGTGTCTTGCGGGGTAAAAGGGAGCCCAGGCCCCTCAAAGGCTAGTAGGAGTCAGCTGGACAATCCACATATTTTCACAGGAATCAGTACGCTCGCAGAGTTCACTACTTGTCTCTTGAGACAATTAGCTGTTCTCTGACTGGTTATTGAGGTTGGCCCCTATATGGGAGTATCGTGGTGGTTGTGGTTTCGAGACCCTCGTGAGAGTTTGTGGGTCGGATCATTCAAAATGAACATAATGAATGGTTCAGGTCCAGTGAGTATGAATGCCGTCGTGTTCTTAATTATTTTAAGCTTCATGCTTTCTGGACCAGGAGTTGGAAAGTCTCCAACTCTTTAGCAAGGAGTGAAGGTTGCGGCCTACTTCGGGCTTTCGAAATTGCTACTAGGAGTGACCGGAGGATATACGTATTCAATGGCCTCCTAGGGCGTGAATGACGTTTGCAAATCATTCAAGTGGTTTGACCACCATCCGATTGCGACTACCTAGTCGGTGCAGATGTAAATCAAATCACATCATAACCTATAAACAACTGACGGTCTGAAAGATGAAATTCATTGCTGGATTGACGAGATAAGTAAAGATTTTTTGCGAAATGTTTTTCAAAATTTTGTGAAACGAGCGAATGTCTGTCGACCTGCTGGATAGAGGTTTCCCCGATATCGCATTACTAATTGCCATATTTCCACTACATTTATTTTAATAAAACTGAAGTTGTAAAAAAAACATTGTCTTTTAAGTCCGTTTACTTCCTAACCTCAAATTTATCCATGCATTAGTTTAAGGTTTTCCAAGAAATCAAGAAAAAATGATTTGCTAAGCTTTTTTAAAGCTCAAACAGAAATACAAAACAAAATTAATATTTTTTTTAATTGGTAAAAAATTTCTTAAGCAAATTTTGCTAAAAAAAACTAAATTGTCGAAATCGATTTAGTGTCGGAAAATCGTAAAAAAATTGTTAAAATTAAAAATTGAAAAGCTGTTAAGTTATTTTAACATTTGTGAAATGGGAAACATTATTAAAATGAAATAAAAAAATGTTCATATTGTTACGTTTGTACCTTTTATAAACGTTTTATTGTGAGTTCTTTATTGTAAAATAAAAAACACCAGATTTTAAAGTTTTTAAATTAATTGCAAGTTTATTTACTTTAACTACACACAAAGTTGACACTACGGAACAATTTACTTAAGATGCACGTCTTAATTCACAAGGTTTATTTTTCAACTAACTAACTATCCACTCAGACGCTAACTTTTTATATTTGTCCACTAGAGGTCTGGAAAAATTAAGAATCTTCTACTCTCTTTGCATCACATTTTGGTGTTGTATGTTGTCCATTCAATGTATGTCTGTGTGTATTTTTGTGTAAAATTTCTACGCAGTTTGTAACTAAAAATTTGTTGTTGTCTTGCGTGCATAAGTTTTCTTAGCAAGCCACACAGTTAGTAAACAGCATACCTAGTTGTTTATTTTATTACTTAATTATTTTCTTCTAAGACGCTTCCGTAATAATATTATATATTTTTATTTGGGTACGGTTTTCCGTCAACCCTCGTCAAATTTGGTTTGTGAACAAACCGGTTTCGGCCGTTTGCCATCTTCAGTGTTCTTTTCGTACTAGTTGCGTTCTATTGTCAGTTGTGTTTATATAGTTTGTGTCTCCCTTCGTGTTATTGCGTTCGTCACTTTCTGTCTTTTTCTGCCCGCATCTGTCTCTCCTTTTCCGTTTGTCTCTCTTTACCTAATTTGTCGCTCCCTTTTTCATTCGTCTTTTTTTCTAACTAAATCCTTTTACGATCATGCTTGTTATTGTCCGTTTTTGTTGATGTGTGAACCCATTGGGTTTTTTTCTTTCTCATTTTCTTTTTTTCCTCTTCTCTCTCCTTTCTTATGTGACATAATATTCTGTAATTGTACCTGCGTAACGTTTTTGTGTTGGTGTAATGTTTGTTTTCCTGTAAAAATGTTTCAACGGTTCAAATATTGTGTCCGAAGCAGTGTTTATTTGTTCATTTATTATTCGTCCGTTAAATGTTTTCTGTTTGTATATTTCCATGTTTTCTAATACATTTAGTCTCCTTCCTTTGTGCTGTGTTTGAAGCAGTTTAGCCGTTGTCTTTATATGTCCTGATGTACATTTGTTGTTGAATATATGGTTCGCAAAGTTTGATTCTGGAGTTGATTTTGGTTCTCGTAGTTTTTTGTTATAGTCTCTAATGTGTTCCCTAAATCTGGTCTTAATTTTTCATCCTGTTTGCCCGATAGCTACATCATGGCATGTATAACTTAATTTGTACACTCCTTGTTTGTCCAGTATATTTGCCTCGGTTGTTTTATTCCGTAGTATTCTGCCTAGGTTGTTTCTTGTTCTGAATGCAGTATTGATGTTGTGTTTTCCAAAGTATTTCGCCAGTTTGTACGTTGGTTTTCCCATATATGTGAATGTAGCCCATTTTTTCCTTTCATTCTCCTGTTCTTTGTTCGTTCTAATTTGTTTCTTGATGTTATCTACGAGGCGCTTTTTGTATCCGTTGTTTTCCGCTATGGTGTATATTGCTTCCATTTCCTTCATATACATTTGCCGTGTTAGTGGTGTTCTCTCGAGTCTTGTTATTAACTGCCTGATTGCTGAGTTTTTGTGTTGCTGGGGATGATTTGATGAGTTGTGTATTATTGTGTCCGTTGCTGTTGGTTTCCTGTATATTTCATAATCGGTTCTGTTCGAGATTATGTTCCTCTTGATCGTTAGGTCTAGATAATTAATTCTCCCCTCCTCTTCTTTTTCCATTGTAAATATTATGTTCTTGTGTCTTCCATTCAAGTAATCTAGAATTTGCTCATCGTTATTTCCTTCTAGTATACATATGATGTCGTCGACATATCTTGCGTAGAATATTACTCCGAAGTTGGTTTTTAATTCCTTTACGTATTCCTCTTCTAAGTTCTGCATAAATACTTCCATGAGGGTGGCATATGTTGGATTTCCCATCCCTAGTCCTGTTATTTGTCTATAAATATTATTGTCAAATTTAAAGTAATTCTGTTCTAGTGTCGCTTTTAGTGTGCCTGTAAGTTGTATTGCCAGTTCCTTGTTTTTCGTTTTGTTTTTTACTCTCCTATAAACAATGTTCAATGTATCCATTACCGGAATTGATGGATACAAGTCCTTTACGTCAAAAGAGGCCAGTTTTGTTTTCTCCGTCTTTTTCACATTCTCCAGTTCATCAATCAGTTCTGTAGTGTTGGCTATTGTATACCCATATTCCAGGTCTAAGGTGTCTTTTAATATTGTTTCCATATAATATTATATGTCAAATATTTAACTTTTAAAACCGTGTTGTCTTTTTATATAAATTATATTTTTAAATAGCTTTTTTTGGGTATGATTTTACATCATCCCGCTTGAAATTTCGTTTGTAAATAGACCGGCTTCGGCTCTGTGCCATCTTCTCTCTATACTCTTTTTTTATTTCAAATAAAATACAATAAAATATAGGTTTTTAATATTTATGTTTATTTTTTAAACTAATTCAAAATGAGTAATTTATTCATCGGAATCATTTTCAATCTAAGTAATTTTATTATTTGTGCTTGATTCCTTTAAATAAATATTTCATGATATTCTCACGAAATATTTATTACAAAAATTATTATTAAAAAATAAACATTTTATGATATTCTCATAAAACATTTATTTCAATAAAAATAAAAAATATTTGAAATGTATTACTGCGGGGGAGAGCATATCAAATGGCAACCCTTATGTAGAAATGATTGAAAATAAACAATGTTTTTTGTTGTTTTGAAATGTTTTGCTGTGTTTGTATAGAAGTGTTTTTGAGTCTTGCTGTCTATGCTATGTTGATTTTATGGAAAAATTCTCATGGAATCAGTTTGGCTTTAGATATAAGACTTTTAGGTTTTTCTATACAATATTGGGGTAAAATTCACTGATGAGCTTTGTGAGCGAAAGTGAAATTGCAATATGGATATGCTCTCCCCCACAGTAATACATTTCAAATATTTTTTATTTTTATTGAAATAAATGTTTTATGAGAATATCATAAAATGTTTATTTTTTAATAAAAATTTTTGTAATAAATATTTCGTGAGAATATCATGAAATATTTATTTAAAGGAATCAAGCACAAATAATAAAATTACTAATTCAAAATGAATATCTAACACCCATTGTGTACACAGTTAAACACATATGATTGTGAACTTAAGCATAACTGAAAATAGGAATTCTTAATTTGACTTATTTTAATTTAATTGATTCATTCAAAGATAAATATGTTATGAGAATATCATATTATCATATATTTATTATTAAAAAATTTAAATTTGTTACTATGGAGAAATTATGTCCAGATGTTCCACTCCTTTGGAATTTTACTCCAAATTCCATTTAGAAAACTTAAGAAAAATAACAAAGTAATTACTTAATGGTTATTGTGTTTTTGTATAAAAGTTTTTGGAGTTTTGTTATCTTTTTAAGTATAATTCTTATTTAATAAATTAAGCTTGAGATATAAGATTCTTGAGTGTCTTCTTTGGGTAAAATCCACTGATGAGCTGTTAAGATTTTAGAAAATCTTTGTATAATGTGTTCTTTCAAATATCTACTTTTCTTAGTGATTCCTTTTTTGATATTTACATTGTTAAGAATATTTGCTTTCAACTTTTGCTAAATCGGATTTTTGACTAAAAATCGGTTCAAAAATAAATATTTCTGGAATAACTTTGATCAAATTATACGTTAAACCGCTATTATGTTTCCGCAGGTGATTTATATATAAGTGATTCGCATTTCAAGGTGAAGCCATATGCCCAGTTCTTCTTGTAATATCCAGAAGAAAATATAGACAAAATTATGTAATCATTGAAAATATTAACAAATGTGTCCTTATATATCAGCAAAGCCTCAGATGGCGAGGGTTCAAATACCAATCATAAGATATACGATAAAGATAATTTTTATGTAAATTTTGGAATACACTTTTCAATCCTTTTACTGTAATATTATACACAAGCATATTGTTTCTATTTTTCTTTATATATTTTAGTATTTTTCTTTTTGTATGTTATTTTAAGCCAACTTTCTTGTTTCCTTTCTTTGCCGATGATTTTATTGTTTAAACTGAAAACTTTCGTATGTTAAACATTAAAGTAAAAATGAAAATGAAAATTTTTCACAATTCAATTCACTTTCTATGTGTCTGTGTATGCTAGTGTGTGTGTGTGTATTCTTTCGAGTTACATTCATTTTAGGTTTATCTGTTTAGTTTCTCACATTAAGTCCTTTAATACGTATAACTTTAGTATTTTGCTTTTATTTCTTTTTTATGTTTTGTTTGAATGCAAAGTATGAGCGATATCTCTCTAAATGTTTGAGTGGGTGTGTGAGTACCTTCTCTACAATTCTTTACATTTGTCATTTCTATTACGTTTCTCTTTAGACAGTTAATTGCCATTACAGTTATATAGACATGGCCAGCTTTTTTTTCACTTGTACATATTTGCATTAAGAGCATAAATGTTACGTTTTATGTATGAGTGAATGTATGAGTGTATGACGATTGTATATATTTGTTTAAACTGCATGTTTGAGTGTGTATGTGTGTGTGTGTGTGTATGTGTTTTGCTTGTGCAATCTACAGTGTTGGATTTCATATGAGTGTTGATTGTTGTCAGTCATATTAATGTTTGTCGGTGTAGAAATTAATTTTGTTGGCTTAACAAATTTAGGTCAAACATACCTGTTTGTAAAAGAGCTGACGGAAGAAGTGCAACAAATGTGGAAAATTAACTTGATGGCTTTAATACATGAAAAACTAAATAGTTAAAGTTCAAAAAAAAATGTGGAAAAAAGTAAACTAAAAAGTAAATGTGTTAAAGGTTTTAAATCTATTTTCTTTTATGCAACCAAAAATTAAAGGACATTCATTGGCAACGTAGCAAAACAAAAATGATGACAGGTTTAGTGAAAAATATGGGAATAGATTACATCGCTGGCAATATATTCATCGACGAGTTTCGAGTTTGAAGACTATGATATTTCTCAAAACAAAAAGAAAAAAAAAACACAGCATACTTGTGGATTTCTAATCCATTAATTGAGCAAAAAGGAAGAAAAATGGGGAAAAACTGGACAATTATTCCTATTCAATATCTACAACTTTGCTTTAGACACAAAAGAGTTATTCCATACTGCATACCATGGTATAACCGTAATAAAATATAGAAAAAGTGATAAAAACCCAACTTGAGCAAAAAAATTTCTATGGCCATTAAATGATCATGCAGAAATTCTCATTTTTGGGACTTTTTTCTTATAATTCCGTCCTAAAATATTGTATTATACCGTTATTTTTATTTGGTTTTGGACCAGCACTCAAGGGATGACTCCTACACATGCAATGCATTTCGCAAGAACTAGGGATTTAGGTTATGAGGAGGAGTAGTGTTTGTGGATTTGAATTTTCCTACATTGAAAGTGGCAGGAACGACCTCTGGAGGGTGTTTATTCCACATACGAACTGTTCTACTAAGAAACGAATTTTCCTTGCAGTGCGTAGTGCGATTCACTGGCCACTCGAACACAAAAATGGATGTGCGAGTTTCGGGAACAAGTTCCCTAATTTCGTTAGAGCACTTACCATTGTAGTAACAGTAACACAGTGAAATACAACCCACATTGCGTCGATGCTCGAGAGAATCAATAGAGTTGGATGCCCTTCTGTCCACAATGAGGTGAAATCGATTCACATTGCGTCGATGCTCCAGAGAATCAATAGAGTTGGATACTCTACTATCGCCAATGAGGCTCTTGGCCCTCTTCTGTACGCTGTTGAGCAACTCCAAAATAGACTTTGCGGCTTCGGTCCATACAGGGGAGTTTTATCCCATTTTCGGACGGGTATAGGTGGTATAAATAGTAAGAAGATCGGATGGAGTGAAGTATCTATTACACCGTTTTAGAAAACCGACCCTTTTGAGAGGTTCTTTAGAAATCTGAAAAATGTGTTTGGTCCATCTAACATCACACTGAATTTTCATGCTTCCAATTCCGTAATACTTATATCATCCGTAGTAACAGATGCAGCACCATTACCGAATAAAAATCTATGTGTAAGCATGCGACATTGCGTCTTACGGGCATTAAAATCTACTCAGACAGGCATCACATAGGGACTCTAAAATATCAGATAACGGTACTTTGTCAGGGGTGCAGACAATTAATGAATTTTGCCTGACTGGGTGCCAGCATCTTTTCCTTATTCTCGCCAAATATTTTTGCCTCGACGAAGCAGTGTTTTGTGCAGTGACCAATAACTACAATGAAAGGACAGGGTGTGTGATTTGTTTTACATCCACGCCTGGCTATATAGCCTTAATCAGATGGTGGACAAACGAACGTCATACATGCGTCCTAGATAGCCGAAGACATAATTCTAAGCTACAGAACCACCTAGTTGCAACTTTAATGATTCCAGGACAGGTTTGCAAACCATCGCACCTTGCTAAAGAGTTGGAGACTTTCTAACTCCTGTCCAGAACACATGTCAAGCATGCTCACTGGACTGGATCATTCACTTTGCGTGTCATTATCAGTGAGATGATCCTGGCCACCATAATAACCATTATACTGTTATGGGGCCGCAAAACCACAACCACCACGATACTCCCATATAGGGGCCATCCTCAATGATCAGTCAGAGAACTATTATAAGTCTAAAGAGACAAATAATGAACTCTGCGGGTTCACTGATCCCCGTGGAAATAAAGTGGAGCTTAAAGTTGACTCCCTGCCTGTCTTCAGGGGACTGGGCTCCCTTTATACCCCCAGTTGAACAGATCTAGAAAGCTATTACGTACTATAAAGACCATAAATGTGCCCCCGGGGGGACAATGAAAGGCCATTGGACACTTTTATAACAGGTCATATCGAAAACCTACCTCGTTTGTTAAATGTTCGCAAGCCAAGATCTCTACGAATGACATTCCGCAGAAATTACGCCCACGGACAGACTTCAAGAGTAAATATTCAAATAGATAGATTAAGTCCTGTAATCTCTTTTAACTGGGCACAGATTCTATCTCAAGCTTGCTCACACCATTGTTGCTACTATCTTCCTACAAAGCCCTCACGAATTTTAGGCCAAACTTCAACAACCATAACCAAAATATAATACAACCTAACTTCCAAAACAAGAATCCAAAAACTTATTTCAATTTAGGAATTCATAATAGATTTTCCGGCTAACTGTGCAGACCTCAACACTCTTACTATCAGAAGTCCACTGCAGTATAGCCAATAGACGTGGATCATTCAGTTCAGAGTAAACACTAGGTGAAATACTATGCGCCTACGAATGCCCTAAAGGTGCATAACGTACTTCAGGTGGCAATTGCAGAAACGCAGAAAACTCACTCTATGCTTGAGAGCCGGAGACTATCCAAACTCCCGTCGTCCCTAGCAAAGGGACATTCTACGGAAATGCAACAGTACATAAAATAAGAAAGTCCCACACCCCGCCACCGCGTTACTTCTGAGAAGCCTCACCAAAAACCGAAGCCGTCATTGGTCGGACCTCTAGTGTTCAATTCTTCCAGTTTCAATTTTCTGCTAGCCTAGGCAACTGGTGCCGCTGTTTACACATCATATATTAAGAAGGAAATATGTTCAGACTGCACAATTTGAAAATGTTGTTTAGATAGTGTGATTCGCATCCGCACCTGGCTATGTAGCCTTAATCAGATGGTGGACAAACCACAATTGTATAATTTGGAACGTCATACATGTGTTCTAGGAAGCCGAAGGCATAATTCTAAGCAACAAAACCACCTAGTTGCAACTTTAATGATTCCAGGGCAGGGCTGCAAACCATCACACCTTGCTAAAAAGTTGGAGACTTTCCAACTCCTGTCCAGAACACATGTGTAGCATGCTCACTGGACTGGACATTCACTTTGCGTGTCATTATCAGTGAGATGATCCTGGCCACCATAATAACCATTATACTGTTATGGGGCCGCGAAACCACAACCACCACGATACTCCCATATAGGGGCCAACCTCAATGATCAGCCAGAGAACTATTAAATGTCTAAAGAGACAAATAATGAACTCTGGTGCTCACTGATCCCCGTGGAAATAAAGTGGAGTTTCCAGTTGAATCCCTGCCTGTCTTCAGGGGACTGGGCTCCCCTTTTCCCCAGTTGCACTGTGTTTAGATAGTGGAATTCTATAAAGATCATATTCATGTGCCCCTGGGGGAGTGAAAACGTTGTTCAATCGACAGTCTATGCATGTAGAAATGACAAACCAAACTGCATCACTCGACAACTGACAAAATGACCATTAGTTAAAAAAAGTGTTGCCAACTTAAAGTTCTATACCTCTATAAAAATACCCGATATTTTTTTAGATCTGCCTTGACCACCAAATTAACTTTCTTTATATGCTACTTTCTAAGAGTTATATTTTCCTATTAAAAAACGAACTTAAGCCTAAATAACAATGAACCATTTAATTATTCTAAATTCTTTTAATAGTTTAGTTTTCACAATAACACAATATTTTATGGTATAAAAAGTAAAAAGCCTTTGTGTTTTTTGTTGTTTATTCATATTAAATTAAATTGCTTTAAGACGTAAATGCATCTTTCTCTCTCTCTCTCTCTCTCTCACTCTCTCCCTCTCTCTTCTTAATAACGTTCACAGAAATATTTTTAATATATTCCCTGCGGAATAAACAACTTATTTAACCATCCTTCAGCGATTATAAAACCACAGAAAATGCAAATACAAACATGTACATTTTGAAAATAAACAATTTTTATTTTGATTCTCCTAAAAAAAAAACTGAAACCAACCAAAAACAAATGATTTTTGTCTCTGTTGGTTTAGGGCATTTGTTACTACAGCACTAAACAGCACGCAGTCCGCATAAACAAATACTTTTGCTAACTGAAGTTGAAAAAAATTTTCAAATAGACATTTTCCTGAAATGAAAGGAAAACGTTTAAATTCGTAGAGAAATTTAAAATCATTTTAGGTTTTATAGCCGCGGGACATCACTTCATGAAAACTTTTGTGTCTGACATAGTAATTATTTAATAATTATAATAAAGATTTTGCATATAATGTTGTAATATACTTTTTATCTGTATTTTGGAAAGAAGAATTTAAAAAAATATTTCAGTTTTTCCGATTATTCGATTAATTCTTATTCGAATAAAACTTATTCGAATAAGTAATTTTATTGAATTTTAAATATTTAAGTAATTATTTTCAGAAATTTTTAAAGCTCAATTTGTAAATTAAAAATTGTATTCGAATAATTATTTAAAAAAAATAATCGAAAAACTTTTGATTAATTAATCCACACAAAAATTAATAATAATTATACATTCTTATTTCAAAACAATCAGCATGTTACTGCAACCGTATCTACTGCAATGTTAAGAAAAAAGTAATCAGAATTAAATTGCATTTCTTCATGCGACCCGTATTAAGAGTAATAGTGTAAATGTCTTAATAGAAATTATGCATTGCGCTATCAGAGATGTTTTTCATCTTAGTTGAAGTTTCAATGTGTAGAGCCCAAATTTTTAAAATTTTTTGACCAATACGACAATTCTTATTTTTTTTTGATGTGCAAATTACTCCAATGCTAAGCAGGAAGCAAGATTAAATATATGTGACGATTAATACAGAGAACAAGGTAAAAAGCTTTGGGTTGTACGAGGAATTGTGTAATGAAATTAATTTTGATTGATTACGAAGATTCTTTATATTCTTATTTAGCAGTTTAGTGGGTTAAACAGATAATGCTTACAAAATACACTACCTAACCAAGACAAGAAAGCTGATGCCGAATGTAGCGATCCAGAAAATTTTGCCTTACACTCTGTTGGTGTCTAATTTTAACAAAAAAATTTGTAAATAATTCTTCTTTTACAATAAATTTAAGAATTAAAAATATACATGAATTAAGGTCGGATTAAAAATTATTCGATTGGTTATTATACTAAAATACAATAATTTTTTGACTTGTCTTAACACAACTCTTTTATTACGTATTTCTGCTGGAAAGTTTTTTGATTGCCGCCACCAATTGAAAGACTTATTTGTAAAAGAAGCAGTTGGGTGCTAGAGATGCGCCATAAAGTTATCAACAAAAAATTAACTTCGCTTCTTTCTTTTCAGAAACAAATTTCTTGTCAAGCTTTAAAAGCTCTTTTCGTAAAAATTTCACTTGCCATCTAAGCTTTTTTGTTGAACTCATATTTCACATCAGTGAATCGCTAGATGAAATCAATAAGTTGTGTCAGTGTTTGCGACTGCAGTCGTAGATGTATCTGTGAATTTGTTAATTTGATAAGTCATGAGTTCAAATCCCTATATCGATTTGGAAAAAACAAGTTTTACTAAGATAACCGCTGTAGAACTGCTAGTAACGGTCTGTATATAGAATAGCGGATAAGAGTACTAAGACATCCTCGGCGAAACTTTAAGGGAACTGTTGGAAGAGGGGCAAGGAGGAGATTGTGATATTGTCAGCATCTAACCGTATCTCCCTTGTCTGGTGGTGATCTTACTACTCCCCCCTCGGCGGCTCATTTATCTGTCTTTATAGATTACTCAACCTTTTAGACATGTTTCAACGGAGGTATAAGGGAGCCCAGCTGGCGGGGGTTAACTGGAAGCTCCACGCGGGAATCAGTAAACCCCAGAGTTCAGCTATTTGCCTCTTTAGCCTTTTAGCTGTTTTCTATCTGATTATTGGGGTAGGCCCTTCGGTGGTTTCGCGGCCCTCATGAATTTGATTAAGGAGCCAGGATCATCTCACCTTTACCGAGAACATTGGGTGAATGATCCGGATCCAGTGAGCATGCTTGGCATGTGTTTTGGACCAGGAGTTGGATAGTCTCCAGCTCTTCAGCAAGGAGTGGTGGTTCGCAACCCTGCTTCGAAACCTCCGAAATCACAACTAGGAATAACCTGCTGCTAGAAATTAGTCTTCGGCTTCCTAGGGCGCGGCCCACGCATCATATCGCCCAAGTGGTATGACCTCACGCTAGGTACCCACGTAAATCATATCACGCACGCATTGATCTTACTACTAAGTGAAATAACATACTTCTATCAACACCCCAAGGTGTGTAACACACCTCTGGCAGCAATTTCAGAAGAACAGCAGTTGGGGCCGCGATCCCACTCTATGCTTGAGAGCCAAAGACTATCCAAACACTCGTCGCCACTAGCGTAATGACTTTCTGTTGCAATGCAACAGCACACATTTCCGCAGTTTGGGTTTAAATTATGGCCATCATAGCCTCACCAATTCCATGTATAGGGCCGCAACATTGTTCCCTACTGGTTCCTGTGGTACCAGTTAGTAAGTCACAGGTCGGTCCTCAAGTGTCCAGTTCTCCCAAATTCAGGCTATTGCTAGCCTAAGCGACTGGTGCCGCCTTTTACCCACAGTATCACTTCTGAAGATGGGAAGGTTCCCACCAAGATTGCGAGCTGCCGGGGGGGGGGGGGGGGGCATAAGCAACGTAATATAACAACAGTATGCTGCAGTCGCAGCTAATGATTTTCATGTTTCAGAAGTCATGATAAATACAGTGTATTTACTGGTCTGGATGTCGGTTGATTAAAGGCGCCAAATAGAACATTGAGTAAGTTGAGTCATCACCGTAAGTTCTGATGTAATTCTCATGTAATATAGAAAAAATTTTCTTTTCAAGTTCTTAAAGCCATTTGTCATTTACGTTTTTTTTATTTAATTCATAATCCACGTCGAGATATCGTGGATTCTAACGTATTTAGGATTTTAGGCTTTTCCTATAACAAACAGTTTTAGCTGCTCTGAGCTAATTGCTATTATTTCATTCTGCTCACATAGCGTTGTTAATAACCGTAATAGAAATTTTTCTGAAATAATTCTTTATTTCGAGACAAAAGCCTCGATTACAAAGAAGAATTTACGTTATGAAATTTCACTATAAGAAGTTTAAACTAGTACGAAAAGAACACTGAAGATGGCAAACAGCCGAAACCGGTTTGTTCACAAACCAAATTTGACGAGGGTCGACGGAAAACCGTACCCAAACAAAAGAAGTTTAAAATACACTAACGAACATTGGAAGGTAAAAGCAGTGTTTTTGAAATAAATTCATAATAGAGAAAGCTTTATTGTTTGGAAGTTTACTATAGAGAATCTTTGACTGTATATATTGTTCTGTTGAAAAAATTCTTATTAGAGCAACAGCTTTTATTGTTTTGAAATTTTTACATTTTACCTGACACAATTATTTATTCTTCATGTTACCATCTGTTATTAACATCATTGCTGTAAAAATTCTTAAATCAAGACATCATAATTTTGTAGTTTATTTAGTTATCCGTTTTTTTATAATCCTTCCTTTTATATCCAGACAATCCATTACATTCCCATTAGTAACACATTCGCTTATGGAGTGTATTAAACGAACAATATTAATGTATATTTCTGTTGTTGCTATTGTTGTTATTGCAGTTTTTGTTGTTGTTAGTAAAATACTGTTTCATTTAGATATTTAATTATGTAATAGATTTCCATATCAATTTGTAAATTGTAAACTGACTGGCTGGTTGGTTGAGTGGTTGTATCGTTGGCTATTTACTCTTCTGTATCTTATTACAATTTTAATTATTTCCTTTTGTAAGTCTGTCTGTTAGATGATGTATGAGTATTGTAGTTGTTGGTGTTTTAGTTGCAGGACTAAAATGTAGGAATATTTTTTTTTTTAAATTAAAAGCTACAACTTTGTTTGCATGATACAATAGTCATAATGAATTATTTATATTAACTGCATACAAGAACTATTCAGCGAAGCACAATGGGGTGATAAAAACTTGTTTTGAAAAATAATATGATTTATTTTATGAAACTTAAAATATTTTATAAAGTTATCATAATGAATTTGCTACTGTTATTATGAGAAATATTTAATCAAATGCAGCTCTATTGCTTAGAAAGCCTGCTAAATATCAACGTTAAAGTATTATCCGATTAGAAGAATGAGTTAAATAACTTGAATACTATTTAGTTGTGGGATTTCAACTTTAAAAATTGGATGTAAAAATATTGTTATACCATGAAACTGTAATTTGAATGTCGCATTGTGTTACAATGGCATAACAAATTCAGTTCAGTCGCTATTCTGATAAAGTCCTTTGCATATACTGGATAGTTATTAATACAACCACATGTAAATATCAAAAATGAAATAATTGAATTCAAGGGAATGTACTCAGTAAATTATGTAAAAAAAAAAATTTATAAAATCGGTTGGTAAAGTATCGGTTAGGCTATTTTACAACTATTCTACACTAAATTGCCTGCAGGTTAAAGGTTCCGCAACGAAATGGCCAAAGAAACTTACTTTCCACCACTAATTACTTTAATGGTTTTATTTGAAAACAAAATTTTGGTTGTTGGCACTTTGCTTTGGACTATAACAGGGAGCAACAGATACCTGGAAATCTGTAATTTCTTAAAATTTTATATTCAATCTATTAACAGATTTATTTTTGAGCGACTTTATCCTGTTTCTGTAAAAGTGTTGGAAAACTGAGAGAAACTTTATTAAGGGAATAATTTTTCAAACTTTTAGAAATATTTAACAAGTTAATTATGTCGATTTTGACCACATATAGCATAACTATCACACATGATTTGTGTTAATAATGACAAATATAGTATTTTGAGTTAAACATCTGTCATTATAATTTAATTTTTAACTTTTTCAAAAGTCAAGCTTCGTGTTCTAAAAAAGATGTTTTGCGGAGAAGTGTGATAACCTTCTTTTGTTTGAGGAAAACGGGTGATAAAATTATCGATTGTTGGTAGAAACTTACCGTCATGCGTGATAAGATTTACGTCTGTGCCTATGCCATAACATGACGGTGGTAAAACCGCTGGAGCGATATGATGCGTGCGCCCGCGCCTTAGGAAGCCGAAGACTAATTTCTAGCAACAGCTTATTCCTACTTGCAATATGTGAGGTTTCGGAGCAGGGCCGCCAACCTCCACTACTTGCTGAAGAGTTGGAAACTATCCAACTCCTAGTCTAAAACACATAACAGACATGCTCACTGTATGCCGATCATTCACCCATTGTTCTCAGTAAAGAAGAGATGATCCTGGCCCCCCTTAATGAAATTCATGATACTCCCGAAGAACCATCCTCAATAATCAGACAGAGAACAGCTTAAAGGCTTAAAAACCAAATAGCTGAACTCTGGGGCTTACTCAGTCCCGTGGAAATAATGTGGAGCTTCCAGGTGCCTCTCTGCTAGCCTTCAGGGGACTGAGTTCCCGTTTTTCCCTCGTTGACACATGTAATGATGGTGGATTTCCATCAAAACATATCAATTTGCTCCCGGGAGGGGAGGGGGGGTTTGCTTACGGTCATCATGCACGAACACAAAAGATTTGTGAAGAATGATTTTCGCGACTGAAATGTGGTGATTTCAACAGAGAACGGAAGGAGAGGCTTGGTCAGCCAAAAATGGTTTGAAAGAAAGGAATTCAAAGGAATATTTTTGTCAAATGGAAGACGAAATTGTATTATCATTGGGTGTCACACAACAAGCCATCTTCGTACGTTTAAAAGCATTAAGATTCATTTAAAAGCAAGGAAATTGGATTTGACATAAATTGAAGCCGAGAGAGGTTGAAGGGCGGTTACGCATGTCGGAAATGATGCTTGAATGCTACAAAAAGAAATCATTTTTGTATCGTATTTTAATAGCTGATGAAGTATGGATGCAGCCAAATCAACGCCTAAGTCGAATGTTCATAATGCAATGCGGTAATACTTTGTATTTGGTGATATCAGAAGGGTATTTTATATTATTGTTACGGATGTGTCTTGCTTAAGTTTTAAAAGAAAATAATTAAGCAAAAAAGTGAACTACTGGGTATGTTGTTCACTAACTGCGTGGCTTGCTAAGAAAACTTATGGTACAACAACAAAATTTCTAGTTACAAACTGCCTAGAAATTTTATACGCGCAAGACGACAACTGTTTACCATCTGCGTAGTTTTCTAAGCAAACTTATCTACACAAGACAACAACAAAGATCTTAAAATAAATTTCAAGAAGAAACTTTATCAGTATAAAAACAAAAACAAAAATACACACAGACATACAGGCGCCTATACATTGAATAAACAACATACAACAACAAAATGTGATAAAGGGAGTAGAAGATTATTAATTTTTCTAGACTTTTAATGGACATATATAAAAGGCCATCGTCAGTCAGTGTAAAAATAAACCTCGTGAAGTAAAGATGTGCATCTTCAGTAAATTGTTCTGTAGGATCAACTTTGTGTGTAGTTAAAAGAAAATAAACTTGTAATTAATTAAAACTCTAAAATCTGGCGTTATTTGTTTTGCAATAAAGAACTCATAACCAAATGTTAATAAAAGGTATAAATGTAACAATATATTTTAAAATCGGGTCAGACGATTACCGAAGGTAATTGATCCGTTTGAAAAGATTTACGAAAAATGAGCAAAATATTCGTCCAGACACGAGGCTATAAACTTGCATCATGACAACGCTTGGCCACATATTGCAAGACTGGCCAAAAACTATTTGGAAAACCTTATAGCTCAGATCTTGCTCCTTCTGACTACCATTTGTTTCGATCGATGTCGAACGCACTTACTGGAAAACGCTTCATTTCTGAACAGAATATCAGAAATTGGCCTCATTCCTTGTTTACCTCAAAACCGAAGCAGCATGGCGCGGAATCCATATGCTACCATAAGGATGGAAAACTGTAGTGGGTAACGATGGACATAAATTCGAATAATGTATCAACTCGTTTTGTTATCAAAACAAATATATTTTTAGAGCAAAAAAATCGACCTTATTAACTTGTTTACTTGCTTGCAGCTAGGGATCCATCCTAGCTAGTGTGTGTTCAATTATTTTTGTGTGTTCAGTTATAAAAATTGCATTAGCAGTTGTAAAAAATCAGTAGCATTAAATAGTAGTAGAGTTTTTTAACATAATTAGTTAATGCCAATTAATTTTCAATGGTAATGAAAAAATCCCAAGCCTGAGCTTGGGATTTTTTTGCCCCTGGGGGGAATTCTACAACAATTTAACAACGCGAACACTGACTCGCCAGTATGAATTGTATCACAACTTGACAATTATGTTTTCACATCGAATGCGCTCGCCATTAACGCGAAAAGAACAACAGCCAGATAATACGGGAAATAAAAACAGTACATATAATTTAGTTTGGCATTTCGACATGAAAAGACTGAACAATGCTGCCATATTGCATATTTGGCTCCATACATGACTGCCGGTAATTCCGATTTCATAAGTTAATTTTATTTGGCGATGAAACTCACAAACAAAACTGCCATATTCGGTATCATGATAATTCGCGTGTCACGTCAAATGTCTGCTTGGCAAGATTTTTAGCTGGTGCAATTATTGGTCCAGTGCTTTAAAAACGGTGCTAGTCACATCGTTACAGTCAGTCAGACTTTTTCAATTATCAATTGAACAACCATGATGTGTAGGAGCTATGTTTTCAACAAGACGGCGCAACATGTCACACAGCGCGTATCACAATTATTGTGTTGAAGGTAATGTTTAGTAGTTTCACGTTTCGGATTCGTAAATTTCCAGATCGTGCGACTTCACGCCGCTAGACTATTTTCTGGAGGCTATTTGAAGTCGCTAGTTTACGTTGATAAGCCTGGAACGATCGGCCACATGGAAGTTAACATTTGCAGCTTTATTGCGAAAGGTCATCAACAATTTTACCTCCAGTTTAGATTCCGCATGAGAAAGCCATAGGGGTTACATGTATGAAGTCATAAATAAATTATAAAGCCAGATATCTTTTGAATGCATGTTAATTTAAAATTTTTATCCTTGTTTTATTCCATTTCAAAGTCTTATGCCTCTATAAAAATATTATTTAACGTACATTTTACATATATATGCCACATGTTTGATTAAGCTTCTATATGGTGAAAAATTTTTATTAAGAGACAAAAGTTCCGTCACTGTAGAATTAAATTTTTTAGGTTTTTTGTTCGTTTTTCAGCCAGAGTTATACGGACTATCAATTTATCCATATTTATAGAGCGTTTTCACGAAATTTATTTAATCATGGGCCAGAGGGTAAGCTTCATTTCAAAATCATTTTCGTATGGTTCTTTAATCAGAAGCTGGCAACTCGAGAAAATATATAGTTCTCTCATATGGACTATCATTTTAACATCAGAGCCATACATTTTATCTGTGATCAGTGGCCTATAATTTGTCGAACGGACAAATTAGTGGCTTAATAAAATAAAATTTAAATCGAATAAAACTCAAATATAAAATAAATCAGCAAAGAGTAAGATGGCTTAATATACGAAGGGTACCTTACTATGTATTAGCCACCCTTAAGTTTAAAATTTTAAGTTGTTGAAACTTTAACACGTCTGCCTGTGTCAAAATCAGGCCTTATATGGAGACACCTTTTTTTATTGCAGCAGATACCTTCTTGCTATTACAAATATACATGATCACATCCCGTGGGGACAGTCCTTAATTTTAAATTAATTTTGTAAAGACAGTGGACAAAGCACTTCATACACTGAGTAAAATAATATTTTTAAAAATTTCAAGTGTCTAGATATAATAGTTTCAGACGTGGAACCCTGTGAGTGATAGATAGACTTTGTAGTGATCCCACTTTAAATTTTCCCTGTGCTTTGTTCATACCCATGCAAAGAAATTCAAGTTTTGGAAGGCACCATGCACTCATGCTACTGTATCTACTTTGATGCGAAGTAAAGAAAAATTAAAAACTAAGTTGGAATCATTGCTAAACCAAGAGCGAAGGGTAAGAAGAAATGTTTGCAAGGATTTATAAAGAGAACAACGAAAACAGTTTTGGGTTGTTTGGACACTTTGTCAAAGGAAACTTATATTTTTTGATTACGAATATTTCTCATATTCTAATTTTTTATTTTTTATTTGTTGGTTAAATAGATGATTTTTCCAATTAACACAACCCAATCGAAGGCATTTCTAAATTATTTAAATTATTTAAAAAATTATGACTATGATTATAACAATAATTTTTTTTATCTTAATAAATTAAGGTGCCCCTGTAGGTTAGTAGGTAGTGTAGTAGCTTATAAGAGTGGGGGTTGTAGGTTCGACTCCCAACAAAGACCTTGGTTTTTTTTCACCACAAAAATAAAATTTGACTGTCGGTGGGGCTGCTCAGTGATGAAGGCATGTTCATTGGTCATTATGCTGTCTTATACGACAGTTAATTTCCGTAACTATCCTTCTACTTTCACCACCTGTCTCATCTCTTCTCTATCCCTTTCCTAAAGAATGTAGCACCGTACTTGACTAAATAGCCATTGATTCCTGAAGAATTACTCTACTCCTCTTTATATATATATAAAAAAAAATCAAAATATATGTGAACTTAAGCCGAACTCAAATTTCATTTGTTATAATTTAATGATATTTTTGTTTGGAAATTTCTTAAGTTTTTCATTTCCCCAAAAGCAATCTTCTGATACCAAAGAAAGTCTCAGAATGTGCCACTAATTAAAGATCTTTAACTGCATTTCTCGGATGTGGCCTCTAAAAAAACAACTGAATGTTACAACTTGAATACCTTCCCTTTCCTTTTTCAATCCAATGAGCCATGCAATCTTTCATTTTAATATTAGTTTTTAAGTTATAAACTCTAATTAGAATCTGGTAAAATGTTAAAATAGTTTAATGTTTAACAGCAAAAAACACACGGAAGAGTTTAGGAAAAACACATTTTAATAAATTCATAAAAAAGGAGTAAAATTATAATAATGATGATAATGATGATTAAGATAATTACGAAGATATTAAAGTAAAATTGGAATTTTCTTAGCAAAAATAGTAAAACTGAAAAAATTTAAAATCTTTTTTTTATTCTTAAAGCTTAAAGCTTAATTATCTGATAACATATATTATGTTTTCTCTCAGACACACATACACACACTAATCCACAGAAATTTTCCATTTTTTGGTTTCCACAACAGCACTCAGAAAAAAGTGCATCTATAATTTATTTTATGTTTTTCTTATTCTTACGTTTTTTTTTATTATCCAGAGAGATAATAAGGTATTTTCCAAGAACAAGATAAAAAATAAATATGTTACGGCAAAAAATGCAACAACAACAACAACAAAACACACAAACAATTTAACGTCAAGAAATTGGGTAAACCTACAAATAAAATGTAACTTAAAATTAAAAGAAAAATATATGTTTTCTGTCACACCCTTTTCATTATTCATTATATTTTTTTTAGGCTTTCGTACTCTCGGCCTGAAAACGTTGTGCTATCGCAAGCGTACCACTCTCTAGGATTGTAATAATTAGATACATAGCAGATATAATTTTTGTGTGACTTCTGCAATTACACATAATAAATTGAAGTAATAGGAAATCAAAATTTTACCGTATTAAGTCGTATCGGGTGTTTTTAATGGAGGTATAGAATTGGCAACACTTTGTTAACTGGTGGCCATTTTGTCAGCCTCTAAGTGATGTATGTTCAACGCTTCCAAATTGTACAAATTGAACACAAAATAGATTATCGTCGATCCCTATTTTCATAAACGAAATTTGTTTTGAAGCTCACTTTTATTTGAATGGATACGTCAATAAACAAAAGTGGCAATTTTGAAGGATGATAACTCGCAAGCGTATGTTAAGATACAACTACATCCACTTCTCTTTAAACGGCTAATTTCAGCCTGAAGTTTTTGTTAGAAAATGAAAATTATTAAAGCGTGGCCGCGGCAAATGATTTGATGAAGGCGAAGATGATTTGATGAAAAAAGAAATGGGTACTTCAAACCGTTCGTTAACTTTCTTTTTTCATTTAATTCGCAATGCAAGTAGCTTTTCCCCTCTCGACGATACTTCGATTAATTACCCACTTTAAATTTTGCGTGATAAGATTTACATCTGCACCTGGCTATAAGCGTTAATCAGATAGTGGTCAAACCACTGGAAATGAAAAGCAACGTCATTCACGCCCTAGGAAGCCGAGGACTAATTTTAGCAACAGGTCTTTCCTAGTTGCAATTTCAGCGGTTCCAAAGCAGGGTTGCAAACCACTACTTCTTTCTGAAGAGCTGGAGACTATCCAACTCCTGGTACACAACACATGACTAGCATGCTCACTGGATCCGGACCATTCACCCGTTGGTGTTATTAGAGGCGAGATAATCCTGGCCCACTTAATCTGTTCATGCGGGAGCCGCAAAACCACAACCACCACTATACTCCCGAAGGGCCAACCTCAATAATCAGTTAGGTAACAACTGAAAGTCTAAAGAGACAATTAGCGGAACTCTGGGGCTTACTGATTCCCGTGGAAATAACGTGGAGCTTCCATTTGACACTCTGCTTGCCTTCAGGGGACTCTTATACCCCCAGCAGCATAGGTCTAAATGGTCAAGTATTCCATAAAGACCGATAAATGTGCCCCTGGGAGAGACTCACTTTAAATGGCGGTTTATGTTAAAGTTCTCTAGAAACACGATTATAATATTTAATTTTATGTGGAAGGCAACTTTTCCACACCTGACAGTTTTTTTTTGTTAGATTATGGAAATTGAGAGGGGGTGCCTTATGTAAAATTTCGAGACTCTATCTTTTATATTGCAAAGCTACATGATAATTAGTTTTTACTTGACATAGCAGATAGCATGGCAAATGTTACAAAAATTTATTTTCGCAGATTTCACATAAGTAAGGCTATTTTTGATATCAAGCCTTAAACCTCCCTCCACCTATTATAGTTCTTAAATAAGATAAATATTTACTTTGGATGGAAACTGCCATACCCTCTTAAAATTTCCCAAAAATATATAAAATGAGGTTAGGAAAAAAATTGTCTTTCAAATAATTAAGTGTCAATAATTGAGCTGGGAAATCTTAAGAATGGAACGTTACACTCTTGAGCAAATAAATTTAATTGTGAAAATTTACTATGAAAATAGTGAATTTTTCGAGCAGCTTTCTCTCGTAATGAGACCGCTCTCAGTATTATTATTTTTTTTTAAAGAGAATTAGCACTTCAGACAACAATGCCTATTTAGTCAAGTATCGTGCTTCATTCTTTAGGAAGGGGATAGAGAAAAGATGAGACAGGTGGTGAAAGTAGAAGGATAGTTACAGAATTTAACTGTCGTATAAGATAGCACAGTGACCAGTGACCATGTCTTCACCACTGAGCAGTCCCACCGACAGACAATTTATATTTTTGTAGTGAACAAACCAAAGTCTTTGTTGGGAATCGAACCCACAACCCTGGCTTTTAAGATAGTACACTACCTACTAGCCTACCGGGGCACATAAGGTGATCTTTGTTATCGAAAACCTTAAAGCTCCATCTATTATAGTTCTTAAATAAGATAAATATTTACTTTGGATGGTAACCTTCTTAAAAATTCCAAAAAATAAATTGTCTCTGAAATGATTAAGTGTCAATAATTGAATTGGGAAATCTTAAGCATAGAGCGTTACATTATCGTTAAGTCACTATCAAAATAGTGAATATTTCACTGTATCACTTCGAGCAGCTTTCCCTAATAATCAGGCTTCTTCTGAGACCACTCTCCATATTTTTGCTGAATATAGACCAAAACAATATAGGCTCATATAGGCCTTAGTGATGCGAACGTAGTCGCTGTACAACAAGGTATTGAGAATGCGCCTGGAACAAAATCATATTAAGTGATGAGTCTCATTTTCAGGTCGACGGTTATGTATACAAACAAAATTTTCGCAAAAGGAGCTAAGAAGATCCAAACAAACAAAAAAAAAAACCATTACAAACAAAGAAAGTGAGGGTATGGTGCGGTTTGTGGTCAGGGGTAAAAAGAAATGAATTTACCGTGAAGGTAGCGTAGCTACGGTACCAAACCATGATAACAATTTTTTTGTAGCGCCAAAATCTTCACAGCCATTCAAAAAGTGCAGTGATTGCATGAGAAATTTCCCGGTCGCGTAATTTTTAGATTTGGTGATGTCAATTAGGCGCCTCGTTTTGGTGAGTTAAAGCTGTTGAACTCTTTTCTCTGAGTTCATTTTAAAAACCGGTTTCACGTTTATAGCCTGCAAAGAACTGATGCTGTGAAAGATGAAATACGGCGCTGCAGTGACGAAATAAGCGAATGTTTGTAGCAAAACATGTTTATAAAATTTTGTGAAAAGTGTGGAAGTCCGTCAACGTTGTTAAGGTGAATATTTGCCTAACATGATATTCCATTCTTAATTCCCGTATTTCTACTGTACCTTGCTATCAATGAAATTCAAGGTGCTAAAAACAAGTGTAGTTTTTAAGCCAACTTGCTACCTAACCTTAAATTTGGGTAAATTTCCCCACCCTATATTACAACTGCACTAAATATCAATAGATTATTTGTAAGCAATTTAGCAGAACAAAGTGGGGCTGAGTTATATTTATAGTAAAACTATGATAACTTAACTAAATACTTTTTTGGACATGACGATAATATGGTTAACCTTATTAGATATACATATACTACAGCTTGATTCAGGCTACTCTCTTATCTGACTATCATCAGATTATGATCTGTGATTAATTAGATTAAATTTACTAAAATATTTTTGGACTATAACTGTACTATGATTAGATTATAATAGGTTTATGAATAGACTGAAAACATAATATGATTAGATTGTTAGACTAAAAATATTACTAGAAAATAATGATGGGAAATATTCACATTATTTTTCTTTTTCTTATTCAACTGGATATTGAACGACTCTCCTTATTTTTAGTAACAAATATTCTGTTCTTCTCTTTGTTTTTTGTTTTAATAATCGCCACGAACCAAATATTCAGTTCAATAACTAAAACCAAAACTAAGAGGCAAATAATACCTTACTTTTGTCTTCAGATTGAAAGTAGCAGACTTTAAAGTTTGAGCATGTACTTTGTGCTTCAAAAATTTCAGATAGAGAGATGGAAAAGGCGAGAGAATGCTAACCACAAACTGTAGAAAAACACCCATCCATTTCGGCTAAAAATTGTTAAACGTTTAACTTACCATATGTAGCAGTTTATCTCTCTACTTTTTGCAAGGGATCCAACATAACTGTTCTCTCTTTCTAAGAGCGCAACAAATTAAAACCGAGGCGACAAAAAGAAAATAATAATAAACATATTTAACGGCCTTCACATCAATTTTAGCACTATACTAGCTCCGTTTAAAAAGTTACACATGTTTCCTGTAAAATTGTAACTTCCCCTCCAGAATCTGTGAAATAAATGAAAATATTGTTTGCAAGCTGTTGAAAAATTAAATTCAACATAAATATTATTTTTGCAGTCGCCCATTTTCCCTTACAAAAAAATGCTGCAAAAAAAGTTGCTTTTCTGCACCGTAATTTTCTTTACACTGTGCACAAGTCTATGTAAATGAGTTTGCAGGAGAATAAACTAATGCAAACGTGCGAGTTCTAGTGTAGAATATAGAGTGCTCAAATATAAAACAGAATAATTATGTTAAGTAGTTTATAAAAATGATGTCAGTTAGATGAAAAGGCAGTCAGAGAAACATAGAAAACTGCTCAAAGACAGATGTGTTTTTGTTACAATGAATTAATGAAATAATATTATAATGTTTGTATAACTTGTATAACAAACTACCCCGATAATAATGATGATAACAACTAAATGGTATAGAAAAAGTTTTTTTTGCATAAAATATGTCTTAACGTAACTTATAGCATCACGGCTGACTGCCTCTTAGTTTTGCTTTTAGTTATTGAACTAAATGTTTGGTTCGTGGCGATTATTAAAATTAATGAATCAACTAACAAAAAAAAAAAAAAAAAGAACACAGAAAAACTTTTAGTAGAAATAACGAGAGTCGTTATAAATTCAATTGAATAAGATAAAGAAAAATAATTTTTAAGTTATTAATTTCGAGTGATATTTTTAGTTTTACAATAATGTAATCATATTATTGTTATAGTCTATTCGTAGTGTAATCATATTATAGTTATAATTCATTAATAGTTTAGTAAATTTAATTTAATTAATCACAAGCAATAGTTTAATATTAGTTGGATCATAAAGTACAAAGAATCAATATGCATTACAGCATTATGTAGGTTTTATTTTAACCATATTATAGTCATATCTATTAAGATTTTAGTTAAAGTATCATAGTATTTTCATAGATATAGCTCAGCCATATTTTCATCTGTGGTAAGGGGTTCAGAAATATTTTTGTTGCCATCAGTTTAAAGTATATCCAAAGTTTTTTAATATTTAGTATGGTTATTATACGTAAAAAAATTTGGACAAATTTGAGGTTAGAAAGTAAATTTGCTTTAAACATAAACTCGTTTTTGACAAATTCAAATTTATTGCTACCAATGTAGAGATGTGGAAATTAATAATGAAATATAATGTCGGACAAATGTCTCCTGTAGCACATCGCCAGACGTCCGTTCTTTTCACAAAATGTTAAGGCACACCTTGCAACAAAGCTCCGTTTATTTCGTAAATGTAGTGCCGAATTTCAGTTTTTTGTGGACTGTTCACGTAAAGCCAGTTTTTTAAATGGTCCCAGAGAAAATAATCCAGCGGCATTAAATCACAAGAACGAGGTGACTATTTGACATCGCTAATTCCAGAAACTAAGAAATGTCTTATGGAATAAACGGATCCTTTGGGTGACTGTGTGACTTGTGACGCGGTCTTGCTGAAACGAAACGGCACTTTCGTGGCATGGAACGTTGAGCAAGGAATTTTAATTGTGAAAATTTACTATCAAATTGGTAAATATTTCACTGTATCATTTCGTAAAATTTGAACAGCTTTTCCTCGTTATCAGACACCTTCTTAGATTGTTGTGCGTAATTTAATCGCTAAATTCTAGACTCGCGGTATTGTTCCACACAAATGTAAACATCTCCGTTGTACAGCAAAGTGTTGAGAACAAGCCTGGTACATCAACATGCGCATCACTAGAGGCAATTTGCACAAACAACATTTTGAGTAAAGTTCAACTCGTCCCCGAATTAAAGCCGAAGTCTGTGAAGTGGCTGTTTGAAAACCTGATTGAAAACAAAAAAATCATCTTTAGTGTTGAGGCTGATTTTTAATTAGGCGGTTATGTAAATAAACAAAATTGTGGTATATGAGGCACACAAAATCCACAAACAGCCCTCGAAAAACAATTACAATCAAAAAAAGTCAAAGGTCAGGAATTTTTTTGAAATTGTGCAAGAAGACGTTGTCGGTGTGAGTTCACTGCACTACCAAACCAATTTTTAATGGCCATAATTTGTCAATGTTGACAACAATGACCATTGGTTTCAGCAAGTCGGCACCATAAGCCACACAGCCATCCATAAAATTCAGTTATTGCATAAGACATCCCCCCCGGAGCACATTATAGGTCTTTATGGATCACACAGCCATCTAGTCTTGTGTCTTGCGGGGGTAAAAGAGAGTCCAGTCCCCTTCAAGGCTAGCAGGATCCAACTGGAAAATCCACTATATTTCCACGGGAATCAGTAAAGCCCCAGAGTTCCGCTATTTGTCTCTTTAGCCTTTTAGCTGTTCTCTGACTGATTATTGAGGTAGGCCCTTCGGGAGTATCGTGGTGGCTGTATGTTTCGAGGCCCTCATTTGAGTTTGTGGGTCGGATCATTCACAATGAATACAATGAATGGCCCAGGTCCAGTGAATGTTAAGCTTCATGCGTTCTGGACCAGGAGGTGGATAGTCTCCAACTCTTCAGCAAGGAGTGAAGGCTGCGGCCTACTCCGGGCTTTTGAAGTTGCAACTAGAAGTGACCGGAGGATATACGTATCCGAAGGCCTTCTAGGGCGAAGATGACGCTACATTTCATCTACAGTGGTAATGATCCACCATCTGATTAAGGCTTACGGCCAGGTGCAGATGTAAATCTTATCACGACATTGCATGAGACATTTCCCGTTCGCATAAGCTTTCGATATGGCAATAATATTTGACCACCTTGTTCATGTGACTTATACCCTCGGATTATTTACTCTAGGGCCATTTGAAAAATCGGGAATAACCCATAAACAACAACCGTGAACATCCCCTAACAGCAAGCCCTGAAAATAAAATTCGGCGTTGCATTGAGAAGATAAGGGAAGCTTTGTTGCAAAGTTTAATCCACAAACGTCTGTCGGCATGCTGGAGGTGGGCATTTGGCCGACGTTATACTCCATTATTAATTCCCATAATTCTACTTTACATTGGCATTAATATAACTTAAGTTGTCAAAAAAAGGGATGTGTTTTAAGGCAAGTTACTTTCTAAATTTTCCCACGCCTACAACTTTGTGAAGGCTATTTTATACTTTATGACGTTTGATTTTTTTTAATAACTTGATTACTTTTCTCTATTTAAAAATATAATTTAACCTAAAAATCAATACGTATTTAATTTTTAACAGCAACAATTCCATTCCCTGTATCATTTCCCCAGCAAACAAAATGCTTTCGCAAATTTCTATCGCTCTAGTTCATTGACTCGAAATATTATAGAAAATAAAAGTACAAAATACAACTGAAAATTATACAAAATCAAGTAAAAGTTTACTAAATTTCCGAGAATCCGTAACAATGCTTTAGATAAATAAATGAAAGAAAAGCAAAAAAAAAAAAATAAAACTAACAATATTCAGACAGACGATTGGGCAGACAACTAAGCATCTCAACAAATCCCTTAACAAATCAAGTAGCACACAACAGCCTGCAACAACAACAAGTCCTATGAGCTTTTATTCTTCGGTTCATTTTGTCTTTATTTTTGCTGTTTTTTAAATAGAGGGTTCTTCAACAAGAAGTTTGTTTTCGAAAACAAAATAAAATAAAAAATTTAGATTAAGATAATTCAAATTTGTAATGTATTACGAAGAGAAAAGTTCATCGATTATTAATGAAGAATAATATCTAGCAAATATCCAACCCGACCACGGTGACAGATGTTGATTCCCTCATCAGCGCTTTCAAGTACTTTTAGGCAAAAATGAAAATCCACATCACGGATTATGAGCTTTAAGGCTAAAATCGATTCGATTGGCACCCTATAGAAGACTCTGTGGTTAACATTGTCCCACAAAAATAATCCAGTGGTGTTAAATCACTCGATCTGGCTGATTTCCCCCCCCCCCCCCCGGGGGCACATTTATGGTCTTTATAGTACGTAACAGCTACCTAGATCTGTGCAACTGGGGGAAAAAAGGGAGCCCAGTCCCCTGAAGTCAGACAGGGAGACAACTGGAAGCTCCACTTTATTTCCACGGGGATCAGTGAACCCGCAGAGTTCATTATTTGTCTCTTTAGACATTTAATAGTTCTCTGACTGATTATTGAGGTTGGCCCCTATATGGGAGTATCGTGGTGGTTGTGGTTTTGCGGCCCCATAAGGGATTTATGATAATTATGGTGGCCAGGATCATTTCACTGATAAAGACACGCAAAGTGAATGATCCAGTCCAGTGAGCATGCTTGACATGTGTTCTGGACAGGAGTTAGAAAGTCTCCAACTCTTTAGCAAGGTGTGATGGTTTGCAGCCCTGTCCTGGAATCATTAAAGTTGCAACTAGGTGGTTCTGTTGCTTAGAATTTTGCCTTCGGCTATCTAGGACGCATGTATAACGTTCCAAATTATACAATAGTGGTTTGTCCAACATCTGATTAAGGCTACATAGCCAGGTGCGGATGTAAAACAAATCACACTCTTTCTGGCTGATTATCGTAAAATTATACGATCGGGAAATTTAATTGGCAATAAATTAATTGTTTCATTGACTGTGTGATATGTGACACCGTCCTGTTAAAACCACATGTCAGTGATATCCACGTCCTCAATAATAGGCCAAAATTGTGTTGTTAGCATCTCGCGATAACGTCCCCCCCTGAGGGCACATTGATATGTTTTGACGGAATCTTACCGTCCTTAAATGTGTCAACGGGGGTAAAAGGGAGCCTAGTCCCCTTCAAGGCTAGCAGGAGCCAACTGGACAATTCCGCTATATTTCCACGGAAATCAGTAAAACCCCAGAGTTCAGCTATTTGTCTTTTTAGCATTTTAGCTGTTCTCTGACTGATTATTGAGGTTGACCCTTCGGGAGCATTGTGGTGGTTGTGGTATCGAGGCCCTCGTTAGAGTTGTGTAGGTCAGATCATTCACAATGAACACAATGAATGGTCCAGGTTCAGTGGCCATGATAGCGATTGTGTTCTTAAATTTTATTAAGCTTCATGCGTTCTGCACCAGGAGTTGGATTGTCCCAACTCTTTAGCAATGAGTGCAAGCTGCGGCCTGATTCGGGCTTTTGAAGTTGCTACTAGGAGTGACCGGAGGATATAAGTATCTGAAGGCCTTCTAGGGCGAGGATGATGCTACATTTCATCGTCAGTGGTATGATCCACCATCTGGTTAGGCCATACACAGCTAGGTACAGATGTAAATCTTATCACACATCTCGCGATAACGTGATCCATTGTCCATTACCGCATTTCCAGCTTCATCTTCGAGAAAAAAACAGCCCAATAATAATGCCTCCGTTACCGCATTTCCATCCTCTTCTTCGAAAATAAACAGCCCAATCACGCCACCAGACAATCTAGAGCACCATGCAGTGACACATTGAGCATGCAAGGACTTCTCAATAATCGCTCTAGGATTTTCAGATGCCCAAATGCGGTATTTTTGCTTGGTGACCTACCGTGACAAGTGAAAATGGCTTGTGTCTGGAAAAGTATTTTTTTTCAGAAGAACCAGCCGATTGTTCTTTAACGAATTGAGCGAATCTACGAGGATGTGAATGGTCGATCGGCTTCAATTTCTGCACCAGTTGAATCTTGTAAGGCTTCAATTTCAAATCCTTACGGAAAATTTGTCATGGATAATTCCAATTGCTGAATGTCACGACTGCGATGTCTTCAGTTAAATGACCTGGTCGAACACGTGTTGTTATTTGCACATTTTGTTTCAAGCCTGTCGAATCAAATTTAACGACCAAATTCTTAATAGCGGTACGGAAGAACGATTATGTTATATCACAAAGTTTAAGAAATGTAACTTAAACAGGACTACCATTCTCATAATGGATTTTAATTATTTTAATGCGAAATCAAATTCACTATAACAATTGCATCTACTACGAGTACGTCAAAAAACTAAATGTCAAAACTATCATGTTGTTGGTGTTGCCACAATTACAAAATAAAACTTCTTGCTGAAAAACCCGATACTAGAAATGAATGTTTTATTGAAACATACCGAATAAAATGTTAACAGTACAAAATTTAAGCTGAATAGAGAGAGAAAGAGAAGGAAGAGAAAAAGAAAAAAATAACGTTGAGCAAAAAAGTGAAATCTTTTCAACCACATGAAAATATTTGAATACAACAAACAAAAAATGTGAAATGAATTGAATGAATAACTACTATTTGACTATTTGAAAATATAAAGATGTAGATGATGTTGCTGCTTGCCTGCCTTACAATTAAATACGTTGCATGCATGAGTGTGTGCCTAAGTTTGTATGAGTATAATGTAAAATATTCTATTCTAACTGCACAACGTAAAGGATGATGTAAAAATATGAAGTGTTTTTTCTTGTTTCTTTTGAAATATTTTCTTTGGCTTTTCAAAATGAACTTTTCTCATTTTTTTCATCTTATTTTTTACGTTGCAGATTTACATGTTTAAGAAAATGTGTTTCGTGTTGATAATATAATTTTCGGTATTATTTGAAAGTAGTTTTTGTGTAATAATACTCGTATATTTTAAGTTTATTTGCATAAAAGCGGATATTTTTATGATTTCTTTTTTGTTGTTGCTGTTAATAATCATGTTAAAGTTTTGCCACTTTACAGCGTTGTTTGTCGGTGGGGTATTTTTTATTTATTTATTTTTTTTATAGAAGAATATAAAACATTATTAAAACATATGGCTTGGAAGTTTAAAGAAAATCATAATGTTCTTTTTTATTTTTTCTCCTTAAATCATGTATTGGGTGGGCAAATTTGAGGTTAATAAGTAAATTGTCTGCTAAATGTTTTAATGTCTTGAATTGAGCTATCATCCTTCCACATTTATTAAGTCAAAATTTGGGAAATTTTAAAGAAAAATTTGAATGGTGTAATTTTTTTTATCAAAATGATGAGAATTTCACTGTATCACTTACTTAAATTCGAGCAGATTTTTTCGTAGTCAGGCTCCTTCTGAGACTGCGTAATTTAATTGCTAAAATCAAAGCTAACGATATTGTTGCCGATATAACCGGTGTGGTGTGGTTTATGATAAGCCGACATCATCTTGCTATATTTTTTTTCGAAAACGAGCAAGGAAACGACGTCACTATGACTTCTCTATATTAACAAACCATGATAACAAATTGGCTAATGTTGACATCAGTGACTTTTGGTTTCAGCAAAACGGCGCCACAAGTCACACAGCCACCCAAGCAGTTCAGTAATTGCATGAAAAACTTTCCCCTACACACAAATTCTCAAATTGGCCATATATATTGCTGGCTTTCTTCTTGTGATTTAACGCTGCTGGATTATTTTCTTTGCTGCCATTTGAAAAACCTAGCCTACGTGAGCAACCGAAAAATAACCAAGGGTCTTAAAGATGAAATCCAGCGTGGCATTTACGAGATAAGTAGGTGCTTTGTTGTAAAGGGTTTTTCAAAATTTTGTAAAAAGAGCGGAAGTCTGCTCACGTGATATTGGTAGAACGGACATTGGCAGTCTGTTATTAACTCCAATATTTCTACTTTATGAATAAAACTGAAACGACACGTTTTCGCTGGTTGCTGGGATAGCGACAGCGGAGGCCAGGGTCGTTACAATTTTAAGTAATTTATTCTTACCTACTTTATTCCCAGGAAAACACTGACTTTTTGTTCCAAAAATATTCTAGAGTTTTCAATTTCGACAACTTGAGGCCACACTGATTTCCAACATGCATGGAGCGTCGATTTTTTAATCTTACGGTATGACATTCCTATATGCTTAACGCTATCTAAAATGGTAAATTTTTTCCATGCATTGATAATTGATATAGAATCATTATTTTCAAATTGAACCAACATATAACTAAACGTCCTTTTGATGTATAATGCTTTGAATGTTGCAATAATCCCTTAATCTAAGGGTTGCAGTAACGACGTTGTGTTTTTCGGTAAAAATTCAACTGCAATGTTTTCGTAGCATAAGCCCTGAGGGTGGCCTGGAGCATTATCCAATAACAATAGCACTTTAAAAGGCAATCCTTTGTTTAAATAAATATTTTCTTACATCTGGGATAAAATGGTTCTTAAACCAGTCACTAAACAAAGAGGCGGTAACCCAGGCTCTTTTGTTAGCCATCCAATACACTGGCAGATTATTTATATTTATTCTTTTAAAAGATCGTGGATTTTTCGCTTTGTTAATCACCAATGGCTTCATTATGTAATCACCAGAGGCGTTGCTACAAAACAAAATCGTTACTCGATCCTTTGCCGCCTTATGACCGCTGGCTGATTTACAATGCTTAGCTAAAAAGGTTCTTTCAGACATTTTCTTCCAAAACAATCCACATTCATTCGCATTAAACACCTGATCTGGGCAATATGATGTTCCAGAAATTATTATAGTAAATTTTTCTGGATATATTTTTGCTGCATCTGAATCAACAGAAGCCTGTTCTCCTTTTAATTTCAAGGAATGTAAGGAATACCTTTGTTTAAATCTCTCGAACCAGCCATGACTTGCATTAAAAGGCGCCTTAATCGAAGAAGTACTAGTGGATGGCATTTTATTTTGAATTTTTTCATAAATTTTTAAAGCTTTATTTGTTATGGCGTTAGTGTCGATCGGAACTCGTTGATTTTGATCTTCAAGCCAAATAACTAAAGCCTTTTCCATGCAAAATTTCTCACGTGTGACGTTTTACTCATGCTTGATACTATTCCAGCCGCTACACTTTTTCTGATTGACTTAATTTTTTCTTATTGTTCGTATTGTTGCTTCACTCAATGAATAAGATCTAGCAACATCTACTACTCTCTCGTTATTCCGCAGTTTGTCCAAAATTTCAATTTTTTTTCTAATGAAATAACTTTTCTTTTCATTTCTTTATTTTTATCCTTCGGCATCATTAGGAACTAAAATTTTTAAATATTTAATAATAAAAATGTTAAACTATTAATTTTAAACCACGCGGAACCTACCAACTGAATTGCACAGATAATCAAAGAGAACTAAATCAAATATTTTTACTGATTTGTATAAACAGATATATACAAAAAAGGTAAATTCCCTATTTTTAAAAATGAACGTACACGAGTATAAAAACGAAAAAAGTATACACACGAATTTTTAAGTACATACAAAGCTTGTTACATCAAAATATGTGTGTTAAAAATTTTTTTTTTATTTTTAAAACCGTGTAAAAGCGAAAAGGTGTAAAACGAGTACAGTGCAAAACGGGCGATAAGTGTATTTGTAGTTGAGTAAATGTTTTATGAGAATATCAGAAAATGTTTATTTTTTAATAAATACCCAGCTGTAAAAATATACATTACATAAGCGACTACATAAGCTATACTAAGTGGTAGTCGGTGGTGACGCGTTCGCTTATTTCCCCACTTACATTTAACATAGAAGTGTCATAGGCTGTTTAATCGGTGCGCTCTCGCTTACAATGTAAGCGAGGACGTCACCAAGTGCTACTACTATTCAGCTTACATCGTAAGTGGAGTAGTAAGCAACGTTGATTACAAATTTACTTGCGCATGTAAGGTAGGGTTAACGTTTGGTGCCACTATTGCAATGACTTTGTAATTAAAAGAATAATGCATGGTTCGCTTTGAAGTTTATATGTATACATATAAAATGTATGCGGCGCAATAACATTTGTTATTTCTTTTACGTTAATTTATTTTAACATTAGGGTTTATTTCATTTCTTAAAGTGTAATAATACTTACCACAAAATTGCCCACATAACAAACCGAAATGCAGCGCAAACTTTTGCACGAACATCCAAGAAAGGGAAATATTATTTTTTGTGTACATATTTTATACATTTTGAACAACAGACATATTTGCAAAATTCACTTTTAAATATATCTGCAAATAAGGTCCACACTACTACAAAACGCATACGTAGAAACAAATAAAACGGCACTTTTCATTTTCGTAGCAAATAACAATAATAACAGCAGTCAATTATAATTGAAATAAAAAACAAATAAAAATAAATAAATAAAAATAATAAATCTATATATATAAAAGAGGATGTGTGTATGTATGTAAGAAATGGACTCGAAAACGGCTGGGCCGATTTTGATGAAATTTTCAGAGAATCTTCAGAATATTCAGGCGGGTGACACTGTGAAGTCCGATTTTTTATTTTCGGTCTGTGGGCGGAGGGGCGTGGCAAAACCCACCAATGACATATACATATACATACTTATTATTTTTTTTTCTTCTTTTTTATTTTATTTTTTAAAGCCATTGTTATGCTTTTCAAAACGAGATATCAATCTCTTAAATCGGTTATGTAGTTCCGAAGATATTTACAAAAAAAAAAAACTCACTAATATATAATAAAATATCAAAATTTTAAAACTTCCGAAATGTTGCATTCAAAAATCCGAGTTTTCGGTTTATTTAGGTCAATAATATGTATCATGTTCACGTGTTAACCAACTGTTTTGTTTGTCTATACCGCGAACCAAAATCGATCGAAGAATGTCGTATATGTATATGACGTATATAAGCACACAAAAATATTGAATTGTGAAAAAGATAAAATTATTAAAAAAAAAACATAAAAAACCAAAAAAACAAGAAATTGTTTTCTTTCTGATTAATTTTCTTGAATGTTTGAATATTTTCGCGCACACAAAAAGAACGCTGCATAATGAAAACAAACCAGAAATGACTTGCAAAGCAGTCACGGGCACGCTAGTAAAATATAATTTTCCCTTACATTACAAATTGATTTGTGTAGTTGCCTATGACATCTTCGATTACAGCTCCATTACATAGTCAGTACTTAGCTGCTTCGCTTACGAAGTCATATGTACGTCATCGGTTATTGTCTAAGTACTTCGTTTCATTTCCAGCTGGGTATTTTGTGAGAATGTCATGAAATATTTTTTTGAAGGAATCAAGCACGGATGAAAATTGCTTAAATTGAAAATGATTCCACTAAATTGTAAATTACTTATTATATAAAAATATTTATACAACTAGTTAAGTATTTATTAAGCTTCCAAAATTTTAGGACAAAAATGTTTATTAAGCTTGAGAAAAAACCACTTTAATCTTTTTCGAAAACAGAAGATTTGCACAGAATTGCTGCAATTATTTCTGATTATTTCAAACTTTGTCGGAAGATGGTAAAAGTATCTATTTTTATGTATGTAGATATGTATGCATGCATGCATGTCTGTACATATGTGTGTATGTATGTATGCATATTTTTTGCAAAAACATAAACAACCGGCTATGAGCCATTTAAAAGCACAATATATCAACCTGCAGCATTTGAATGAAACAAATGAGAATAAAACAATATCCACTACTTTGTTCTAAACAAAAGAGATAAAATACTAAAAACATAAAAGAGAGACCAAATTGACACATGAACGAGATGGCAGTAAGAAGGAGTAAATGGGTTTTTTACATTGTTTTTGTTTTGTTTTTTGTTTTTTTTTTTTTTTAAGTAACGGAATGTCATTTATTTTGAAATATTTCTTCTCAAACAAAGTAATTTGACTGGTTTGCTTTCCGTTTGCCAGCAGGATTTAAAACACATACTAACCCACACACACATACATTTATAGATACAGTGCAAAACAATTGTAAGCAAATCATGTCTCATCTGCAATAAGAATTTGAATTTACATAAATCATTAGCACACTCCAGTATCCACTTTATTATTTGTGCAAGTATTTATGTACATTTATATTTGATTGTTTTTGCTTTGTTATTTTTGTTGTTGTTTACTTTAAATTCATTTACAATGAAAAATGGTTTGATGGAATAAATGAGTCGAATAATTGAATATATGAATGAAAGATAAATAAGTGAATTTAAATCAAATAAAGAAGTGAAACAAATCATGAGTAAATGAAATAATTTTATTTTCTTTTAGTAGATAATGCAAAAAAGTTATTATTAGTCATTATTATGATTATTGTTTAACTTTGCATATATGATCGAATATTGTTATTTATACAAGGCAAAAGGACAAAAATTTTGCAAACAATTATTTTTCTTTCGTTCGGACTCAGTACTCAGGGGATGACCCCTAGTCATGTAATGCATTGTAGCAGAACTAGGAAATGAGGAGGAGGAAAGAGGTAGTAGTGTTTGTGGACATTCGATTTGAATTTTCCTACATTGGAAGCAACAGAAAAGTCCTCTGGAGGGAGAACTGTTCTGCCAAGAAACGAATTTTCTCTGTAATGTCTAGAGCGATTCACCGGCCAATCGAATACAAATGGATGCGCTCTTAAAAAAAATCGAGTCAAATGCAAAAATGTACAAGTTAAGGGAACAAATTCCTTAATTTTGTTAGAGTTCTTACCATTGTAGTAACGATAAAACAGTGACATACAACCTATATTTTGTCTTGCTCTAGTAAATCATTTTTACCGTTAGAAGAGTAATAAATGCAGCAGAACACTTAAAATAAATAAAATTGCAGAAAAAACCAACATTAAACCTGCAAAGTATGAAACTACGGTTGGTTTTTTGCAAAGAACACATGACATGGAAGAGTGAGTGGAATAAAGTAGTTTTCTCAGATGAGAAAAAGTTCAATTTTAAAGGACCCGTTGGTTTGAACTACTATTTCCATGATTTGAGGAAGGAAGGACGTTTTTTAGCCTGTCGCCATAGTCGAGTAGATGGTATTATGGTCTGGGGTGCGTTATTGTACTATGGAGTCATAGACTTTGAATTTCAAACCACGAAAATGACAACGAATTCATATAAATCTATTCTACAAATGGCATTTTTAAAATTTCAAGCGTTGTTTGAACCAATCCCATGGACTTTCCAATAGGATAATACTCTTATCCACACAGCAAAGATTATTAAGACGTGGATTCGCGAGATAAATATTGAATTGCTGGCATGGCCACCATACTCCCCGGACTTAAACATAATGGAAAACGTGTGGGGATGGTTATCTCGGAAAGTGTACGAGTCTGGACGGCAATTTGATAACCCACAATCTTTAATTGCTACAATAAAATCGGTGTGGTCGCAAATTTCCTTACAATATTTATCGCAACGGTATAACTCCCTTCCAAATAGAATTTGTGAAGCAAGGGGGAGTACAGGTTATTAAAAATTTATAAAAAATAAAATTTTTATAGTTTTTTTAAACGATCTTTTTTTATTTATCTTTAATAAATATCTTTTTTTCTTTTTAACGATCTTTTCTATATATTTTTTTCTTTCTTTTCGATATTTCGCTTTCCTTTGGAAAGCTTCTTCAGGAAAAAAAAAATTATTTTTGAAAACAAAAAATTATTAACATATTGAAAAATTTTTCAAAACATTTGACAAAAACATATAGAAACCAATGAAATATTCCTATATTTTTGGTCACACCTGTGACCAGCTAATCTATAACGAATATTCTTAAGGTGATAACAGGATAATCAATATATAATATTAGAAATTCGTTGGAATTTAAGGATAAAACCAAGAGAACAAATATACAAGATAATGATAGATTGTTTTTATTTGACGTAGTTTCACTTTTTCCAAGTATTCCTGTAGGTTTAGCTTTGAGAATTATAGAGGAAAAATGGCAGATAATAGAACAAAATACGAATATTGAGAAGGAATTATTTTTACGTATTCTTAAGTTTTGCATAAAAGACAATAGGTATTTTCAAGTTGATAATAGGATATATCAACAGAAGGAGGGCCTCCCTATGGGCTCTCCAGCATCTCCAATTATAGCTGATATTGTGATGGAGGAATTACTAAATTTATGTATTAGTAAAATGCATATTAAACCTAAGATAATCACAAAATATTTATTTTGTATAACTTCAGAAGATGCAGTGGATGATATTTTGTCAGAATTGAATAGCTTCCATCCGGATATTAAATTTACGATTGAAAGAGAATTAGAATCTAGACTTCCATATTTAGATATATTGATAATAAGGAAGAAAAATAAGTTAGTATTTGATTGGTATAAGAAACCAACATCTTCTGAAAGAATTATTAATTTTTATTCAAAACATCCGAGGAAAATGATAATAAATACAGCGAAAAATATGATAGACAGAATATTGACTATAAGTGATAGAGAATTTCATTTGAAGAATAAGGACACAATAAGAAATATACTTCATGACAATGATTTTCCAGTAGAATTAACTAACCGATTAATAAGACAATATGATAATCATAGCCATAATTTAGGAAATTCTACGGCAGAGCCAAGAATTTATAAATCATTAACTTATGTTCCTGGAATATCAGATAGATTAAGAAAGTCTAAAATATATGACACAGATAAATATATAATTGCACACAAAACACATAACACATTAAATAAATTATTTAGCAGTATGAAGGATAAAATAGGAAAAATGGAAATATCTGATGTAGTATACAGGATACCATGTGGAGGAAATGACCAGGTGAACTGTGACAAAGTTTATATTGGGACAACAAAAAATAAACTTAAAACGAGATTAGCTGGTCACAGGTGTGACCAAAAATATAGGAATATTTCAACACAGAAGACATCCTTATCTTCACATTGTAAGAAATATAATCATTATCCAAAGTTTGATGAAACTTCAGTATTAGATATAGAAAAAAACTACAAGAGACGTTATATGTTGGAAATGTTAGAAATTGTTAATGTACCAAATGTAAGGAGAATAAATTTCAAAACAGACACAGACAATTTAGCGCAGAATTATAGGTACTTAATACAAAAGACACATAATTTGTTATACTTTTTCATAAGAAAAAATTTGTTATTTAATTTCCGTTTCCTTGTTTTTGTATGTGTAAATATTTTAAATTTTAATTTTTGTATGTTTGTATGTATGAAGAAAATTATTTTATATGTTTTGTCAAATGTTTTTCAAAAAATTTTTCTTTTCAAATTGTTATAATTTTTGTTTTTGAAAAATATAAAAAATAATTTCCTGAAGAAGCTTTCCACAGGAAAGCGAAATATCGAGAAAAAAATAAATCGTTATAATTTAAAGAACCGTTTAAAAGATTAAGATTTAATAGAAATAAAAAATAAAATTAATAAACAAAAGTTTATTGTTTTCGTGTTTTTTATATTTATTCAACTGACGCAAAAATAATTCAAATTTTTCTTGACAAATTATAAAAAGAAGCACAGATTAAATTTAACGGAACTTTTTCGACTTTTCTTTGTTTACATTCTTTTTCGTAATCGGTATACCTTTAATAAAAAGTACAACATAATCCTCTCGATGAATTATCTGTAGAGCAGCAAGCTTAAATTAATTGCTAAAACACTGCACTGCATCATGTGAAGTGAAATGTATCTGCGATATATATTAGGTTTAAAATTGGCCACAGAATACTGTGCCTTGTGAAACGCCCGATTGAATTAAATATGGTGCGTGCTTGGATTTTCCGACGGGGCTAAAATTACTTTTATTTGGGTACGGTTTTCCGCCGACCCTCGTCACATTTGGTTTGTGAACAAACCGGTTTCGGCTGTTTGCCATCTTCAGTGTTCTTTTCGTAATATATATGGAATATACGGGGAACCAACGGCAATGGACACAATAATACACAACTCATCAAATCATCCCCAGCAACACAAAAACACAGCAATCAAGCAGTTAATAACAAGACTCGAGAGAACACCACTAACACGGCAATTGTCTATGAAGGAAATGGAAACAATATACACCATAGCGGAAAACAACGGATACAAAAAGCGCCTCGTAGATAACATCAAGAAACAAATTAGAACGAACAGAGAACAGGAGAATTAAAGGAAAAAATGGGCTACATTAACGTATATGGGAAAATCAACATACAAGCTGGCGAAATTCGTTGGAAAACACAACATCAATACCGCATTCAGAACAAGAAAAAACCTAGGTAGAATACTACGGAATAAAACAACCGAGGCGAATATACTGGACAGACAAGGAGTGTACAAATTAACTTGTACATGCCATTATAGCTACAGATTTAGGGAACAAATTAGAGACTAAAACAAAAAACTACGAGAACCAAAATCAACTCCAGAATCAAACTTTGCGAACCATATATTCAACAACAAATGTACAGCAGGACATATAAAAACAACGGTTAAACTGCTTCATACACAGCACAAAGGAAGGAGACTAAATGTATTAGAAAACATGGAAACATACAAACGAAAAACATTTGACGGACGAATAATAAATGAACAAATAAACACTGCTTCGGACACAATATTTGAACCATTGATACATTTTTACAGGAAAACAAACATTACACCAACACAACAACGTTACGCAGGTGCACCAGACCAAAGAAATAAAGAACATCATAAACGTACAATTACAGATTATTATGTCACATAAAAAAAAACACGGAGTACGAAAAGAACACTGAAACTGGTTTGTTCACAAACCAAATTTGACAAGGGTCGACGGAAAACCATACGCAAATAAAAGTAAATATGGTGCGCTTAAGAAGTCTTCCCTTCTTTATGATGAATTTTCGGTCAGTTATATAGCTTGCCAATAACTTGGGAATATTATCAAATGCTTGGAAAACGTCGATAAATAGAGCATAACAATATTTTTTTTCTTCGAATGTTTGTCCGATTGTGTTGACGATCTTATGTGATTGTTCAATCGTGTTGTGTTGCCTTTTAAAGCCAAATTGATGATTTGGAATACATCTAATGTCACTTAGTATTGCCATTAGTAGCTTTTCGAACGGTTTCGACATCGTTGGCAGTAAGCTTATAGGTCTAAAAATTTTTTACTTTTGTGGGGTCTGTACCTGGTTTTGGAATTATCACCAAAAAAAAGTGTTGCCAAATTAAATTGTTATAACTTTATAAAAACATTCTTTATATGCAAACAAGCGATATTTGAAAACGGTATGACAGAAATTTTTTCCGGCTGGCAGCTATAATCAAGCCGCCGGCAGAGATATTTTCTAGTCGCCTTATGTAAATTAAAATTTGAAAAACTTGAATGAGTATTTTGAAGAATCAACAGGTGATTTTTTTTAAATTTATTAATGTATGACAGTCAATAAATTATTTTTTCGCGTTATTTATTTATTTTTATAAACAATAATTTTTTTTTATTATAATTGTTTTTATTTTTTTGATAACAACTAACTTATTTTTTTGCATTAATATTTTAAATTTTATGTTTTTATGTGATACCGGCTGAATACACCAAAAGCGTATTTTAAGTGAATACCTGAATTGACATCCCTGTTATTTGGAATTTACTTTATATTTTTCTCTTTAGAAATTTTATTTTTTCTTAAATTTAAGAAAATTTTATTATTTTTCATGCTACAGTGTCTTTTAATAGAAAACAAACAAAGAAAGAGATAAATTAAATTTGTACCGGCATTCTTCATTTTATTTACTAAGAGCATTTTAAGTTTTCCTTTATTCTACAAAATGTATTGATTTCATTGCTTTTGGAAATAAATCTAAGCATTGTTTAACATTTCTAAACACGTAAAGGTCTAGAAAAGAAAAAATTAAAACACACAATAGACAAAGGATATCAATTGTGTTGAGAATTAGTGAATTGAATTCCCAAAATCTTGTTGTGGGTCTTGTCATGATATTAAATAAATTAATTTTAAACAATATAAAAGGATTCTGCAACAGAGGCAAGTCAATTTTAGAATACTTGTAATGGTTTTGCTCTGCAAAATACATGTGAGGTTATAAAAATTCCAAACTGATGTTATCTTCATTATTTTTTTTTCGTTTGACTTATTAGTATTCAAATTGAAGTTAGTTTCCAACAGGGCAGTTTTATATGTAATACAATGGACATTTTTATGACCTATATAAGTCATAAAAAATTCTAGTTAAAATATTTTTTTTTTATTTTTAAAAGTTTTAAATTACATTATAAAAAAAAAATTCTAAAAACTCATTTTAGGTAAAAAAAACTTCTCGTTTTAGAGAAATAGAATTAACTTGTATTTCTAAACCAGTTATTATTTTTTTTTAAACACAGATAAACTTTTAAACATCTTTTTAACTGAACTATTTTAAAAAAGTTTTGGAGTATCTTCTTAGTTTTTAAAACGATCTTTTTTACGTTGTTTTTTTAAATTTTTAAATAGTTTTTTAAAATATTTCTTCGTTTTTAAAAACAGAAATATTTTCATTTTTATTTTAATCCAAAAATATTTTCTCTCAAAAAAAGATACTTTTTCAAAAAGTACTTTTACAAAGTATCTTTTCCACTGTTTTAAAAATAAGATGTTTTTAGCAGGACTATTTCAAGAAGTCTTAAGAATACCTTTGCAAATTTTCTAAAACTCTACATTTTTAAATTAAAGTTTTAAATCGAGTATTTTAAAGAATCGACTCTTTTAAGTATAAAAATATATAAATCGATTTTAAAAATAGTAATTTTTAATTTATCCCTAAAGAGGTACTTTTTACAAAGCACCAATAATCAACTTTTTACAAAGTACTTTTTTAAAAAGTCTTTTTTTTTCCAAAAGTACTTTTTGTCTTTGATTTATGTAAATAATAATAAAAACAAATTTTTTAATATTCTATCATAAATATTTGTACTTTTCAACCATTTTTCTTAGTTGTATGATATTTTGGTAATTTTAACACTTTAAAGCGTTAACCTTTTTATTAAAACAAACGAACGAAATAATTTTCAATGAAATCTGTTTATTTAGAGTACTCGACTTATTTAAATTTCTCTAGTTTCTGTTTGTTCGCAAACGTAGAAAATGCTTACTTGGGTATTCCTTAATTATGCTATCAAAAGTGTGGACTATGCGACTCTTATCATAAGAATTGATTAATCTTATTCTGTTTAGAAGCAGCTAAACTTGATATACATAAGTCGAATGTTTTACTGGTTGTTTGTTTTCTGAACTGTGAAACTGTATTTCACCAGTTACTGTCTCATGCTGACGAAACAGTAACAGCAAGAGGCGCCTGCATAGAAATAACTTGCAGCGGGATGTTAAGTGCCAGTAACAGTCATAGCTTCGCCAGTCTCTTATTCTAAGAAAATTAGTACCCAAAAACGTTGTGGGCAAATTTGAGGTTAAGAAGTAAAAACTTTCGTTTGCAACAAAGCTTCACTTATCTCAGCAATGCAGCAGCGAATTTTATCTTCCAGAGATATTTTTGGGTGAAACGAGCTTTCAAATGACCCCACAGAAAAAAATACAGCGGTATTAAATCACAAGAAGTAGGCATTCAATTCACATCAGGAAATCGAGATAGGGCTGTATGGCGCCGTCTTTCCAAAACCAAACGCTAACATTAGTCAATTATCATCACAAAAATCATGGTTTGGCAACACAGAGAATTCACTATGGCGACGTTTCTTGCTTACTTTCGAAAAACATTTGGAAACACACAAATGTTTGAGACAAACAATAGTCGGTCGACTGTTTTTAATTCTTCCTTTGTGTAACGTCTTTCCTGGCTATTTTTTCACAAATGGCGGGCGCTTTCGATGTGAATACATCATTTTCAAGCCATTGTCTATTACGTACTGGTGAGTAAGTACTTCTGGTCCCGGTATTTATCCAATTATCGTCGTATCTACCTACGTGATTAGAACGTCAGCCATCTGGCAGTATTCTTGAATGTGTTGAACTTTATAAGCGGGAAGATCTTTATGGAAAATGTTGCCCAAACACTTTGCTATACACCGGCTATGTTTGTATTATTACGGTCACTATGAGTGTATTGTTTTGATTTAGCATCTGCAGTAATACGGTGATCTTCGTATTAAGCGATAAAATTGCGTATAGAGGTCTCAGAAGAAAATTGCTTGAATTTTACGAAGTGGTACAGTGAAGTTCTTAACATTTTAATAGTAAATTTTCACAATTAATTATATTTAGTAGCGTTCTGTGCTTAAAAATTTTCAAGTTTTTACTAAATAACTCTTAAATGATAACCAGTTAAATTCTTGACATTTAATCACTTGATAGACAAATTAATTTCTAACCGGGTATTTGGCCATCCATTATGAAAGAACTTAAGGAAGTCGATGTTGTTATCGTGGTGAAAATTCATTTCTATGTTTAATGGACCCAACATAAGTTTCACTTTTCTCTAAATTGAAAAAATTGTGTCACTTTCGAAACAATTATTTAATTTCATTCATCTAAAATTTTAATTCCTAATGACTCACTGGAGCATCAGCACAAAATATCACTTTAATTGTAGTTCAGTGTTTTATTGTTTCCCTGTTGTTTTTGTTTACATGTCCTATTCTTTTCGCTTCATTGTTGTAATGCGTTTATAATAGATCAATTAAATAAGAAGGTTTTTTTCGTATACGAAGGACTTAGATATGATTCTTTTATGTCTAAAAAATGTTTTTGGGAGTTGTGGACTTTAACAAAATAAAAAAATAATAAAAATATTTTAATTAATTAAACACTAAAATAAAATTGAAGAAAAGAATTTGCTTCTACCTCTGCTATTGTCACAACAATTCCTTAAGAAAAACTCACTTCACAAAAAAGCAATAAAAATAAGCAATAATAAACAAAAACCACTTAATAAACTGAGAATTTTATGTATTAAACATTTAATAAAACATAAGAACAGCGGAAGTAAATAAAAAAAAAGAATCTTTTTATCGAAAATCACAATCAGCAAATTGTTTTAAAGCCATTCAGATTTCTAGTGCACTTTTAATGCCTTCGTAAGTATCACTGATTTCGTTACAATGAAATCCAAACATTTTTACCACAACTTCTTCACATTTATGACGTTTTCAGCACATTTTCTTTTCTTTAAAGCTGTAAATTTTCTTTATTTGTCGTTAATATACTTTTACTTTCTCCCTCCTTGCACATCACTACAACGTTACCTACGGTGTCCTTTTGTAAGTTAATTTTATTTGCAATTTTCTTCATATTTATTTATGATTGCTACAACAAAAAGGAGTTTCTGCCATAAAATATGCTTATTTATGGCTTTTCATTTTATTCGATAATATTTTGAAGGCAAAAGTCAAATGTCGATATTGATAACAATGTTGCCACGAATAACATGCTGTTGTTTGCTGAAAAGTAAATCACACTTGAAAATTTATGTTTTTGTCCCATGTCTTGTTCACAGTAGAGAATAATATAAAAAAAGGAATAAATAAACAGAAATACACAGAAATACACAGAAATACACAGAAATACACGTCCTTGCAAAGGCTAAAAGTCAAAGAAATATAGACAGACTGGCAATTTACGCACTATTAAGTATTTGCTTAAATGTGCGTTGTAAACCACACACAAATGCAAGTGCTTCAGAAAATTAATAAAGAAACATTTTGTGCAAAAAAAAAAAATAAATAAAAAAATAAAACATTTAAGCACTTCACAATCTCTTTGTATATTGTATTGATTGTAGTTTTGTACAATGGTGTAAAATAAAGGGTTTGTTTTGTAAAACAAAATAAAACCAAAAATTTACTTCAAGATGCTTCAAATTTTTATTGCATTATGAAGAGAAAAGTTTGGCAATTATGAATAAAAAATGATAACTGGCAAACGTCCACCACGACCACGCTAACAGATGTCGTTTCTTTAATCAAAGTTGTTTAACAGTTTTTGGCAAAATTGCAGTGCTATTTCGTTAATCACATCACGGATTTTGAATTTCAAGGCAGGAAACAATTCAACTGGCTCCGTAGAGACTCTCTCCTTAACATAGCCCCACAAAAAATAATCCAGTAGTGTTGAGTCATACGACCTGGCTGGCCACTTAACTGCTGATTGTTGTGAAATTATACGATCGAGAATTTTGGTTGGCAATAAATTGATCATTTCATTCGCTGTGTGACCTACGTCGTCAATAATGGGCCAAAATTATTAGTACTCGCGATAGCGCGATCCCTTCACCGCTACCGCATTTCCAGCCTCATCTTCGAAACAAAACAACGGCCCAATCACGTCTCTACATGGACACATTGAGCATGCAAAGGCTTTTCAATAATCGCTCTAGGATTTTCAGAACCCCAAATACGGCAATTTTGCTTGTTGACGTACCCTGACAAGTGAAAATGGGCTTCGTCAGAAAAAATGATTTTTTCAGAAAAACTAGCCAGTTGTCCCTGAATGAATTGAGCGAATCTACAGCGATGTGAATGGCCGGTCGGCTTAAATTTCTGCACCAGTTTAACCTTGTAAGCCTTCAATGTCAAATCCTTACATAAAATTCACCATGTGATGCCTTTGGATAAACGCAATTGTCGAAAACGTTGAGGACTTGACACATTTGGATCTGCTTTAACACTGTGGCTCACGGTTGCAATATTTTCAGTTGAACGAACCGTTCAAACGCGTGTTGTATCGAGCCTGTCGACTCAAATTTAAAAACCAAATTGTTAATAGTGGTTTCAGAAGGACGACTATGCTGTCCGAAAATATCACGAATTTTACGAAATGCGGCTTTAACAAAATCACCAATTCCATAGTGGATTTAAGTTATTTTAATGCGGTTTTTGTGCGAATTGAATTCCTTGTAACAATTGCCAATGTATCTACTACGAATACGTCAGAAAAATAAATGTCAAAACTATCATGTTGTTGGTGTTGTCGCAATTGATTGGCAAACTTCTTGTTGAAAAACACGTTATAAGCAGAAAATTTATAAAGAAAAATTTTCTGCAAAAAAAAACATTCAAGCACTTCACAACCTCTTTGTATTATTGTATTAATGGTAATTTTTTACAATAGTGTAAAATATTACAAGTATTGTTTTTAATAGTTTAACAAATGAAGAATTCTTTTAAATTGATTTTAACAATTTTATCTTGCCCATCTGGTGTAAGCATTCACTTTCCAAAAGAAAAGAATTTTTTCAAAGGGAAGAGCATTTAAAGGGCTCCATTATTGTTAGATTAAGAGAGATGTCTTAAGACAATTCAAAATTACAAGACAAGAGATGAAAATCGACATAAAATGAAAGTAATGGAATATTCTTATTTTATAACAGGCGGTCCAATAGTAATAAACCATGTTAATTGTAAGTCTCACCCTAACGCCCACTATATTTCCCCAACTTAATATGACATTTCTTTGTTTCTCTACTTGACAATTTCAACCGTGATTGTTAAAGTCTTTTATGAAAACGGACGTTAAAATCCAAATGCATTCGCTGCACTTTGTGATTTTTTGGTCAACATAATAGAGCAATGTAAGTATGCAGTTTCAATGTCAGTTATTCAATGACTTTTAAACGAATAAACCGACTCTGCACGAACTAGCATTTTGATTTGGAATGGGAGTAAAGGGTGGGCATATTTGAGGTTTAAAGTCGCCAAGTTAAAAAATTACCCAAACGGGGATTTTTCCTGTAAGAACTGAATTGGCTTGTATGTGGCTTGTACTGCAGTCTTACTGAAACCAAAACTCACTAGTGTCAATATTAACTAATTGTGGCCCCAAAAACTCATTGTCATGGTTTGGTAGCGCTGAGAATTTATGGTGACAGCGTTTACTTGGTAATTTTCGAAAAAATATAGACCGATGATATCGCCTGAGCACAAACCGCACCATACGGTCAGCTTCTCTGAATGCACTGGTATTGCAGGGAATGTTTGTGGATCTTGTTAGCTCCATATGCGACAATTCTATTTGTTTACATAACCAGCTAATTGAAAATAAATTTCAAGACTAAAAGTGGTCCGTTGGTTTTAATTTTTGAACCAATTGGACTTTGTAAGCGTACAAAATGTTGTGCAAAGTACCTCTGGTAATGCCCAATTGTTGCGAACGTCGACGAGTTAATGTTCCTGCTTCATTTTCAACACCTGAAAACTTCTGTATCAACTTTGTTTCTTTACACGACAACGTTCACATATAAACTGACTCTATTGCCCCGCCCCGCAGGGCTCACAGTCTTGATGGATCTCATTCCCTTCTTGACATATGCCTTCGGGGGTAAAAAGCGCCACCAGTCCCCTCGACTAGCAGGAGCTAGATACTGGAAGAGACATAAGACTCTCGGAGTCCTACCAGTGAATTATAAACATAACTGGTACCACGGGAACCAGTTGCCCACAGGGCTATGACCTCGTTCTGGTTATTGGTCCCTCGGAGAGCAACGTAGTGGCTGTGGTTTAAATCGGGCTTTGAAAAAAGCTCCAAAGAGGTGTTAACGAGAAGAAAAGGTTAAAATCCAAGTAAATGCCCTAGTTGCGCTTGTAACATGGATAGTCTCCAACTCTTAAGCAAGGAGTGCAGGCAAGGTCCTGTTACCGTACACTCGACAATTGCAACTAAGATGTATATGCACCTAGCGTGGATGCGTGGAGGACTCTTTTTCCTATACCCAGTAGTAAGACCATATGGCCACATGTCTCGGAACCGATGTAAATCTTGTCATCTCCTGACTTCTATTGTCCAACAAAGGAAGTTTTTCCATTGTGTTTGCAGCGGTTCTAGCATTTACTCGAAAACTCTATTTCAATGCATCAAATATAGATAACGTTGTTGTCATCAATCAGTGTAGGCGCCTATTTGCTTATGCGTCTTCCTAATCTACGTTAGTTGCTTTTATTTCTGATTGTTAAACTTAGTTCATGGAATTTTACTGTGTCATGTTATTGTTGTTTTAGGTTAGTTGCTTTTATTTCTGATTGTTAAACTTAGTTCATGGAATTTTACTGTGGCATGTTATTGTTGTTTTGTATTTATAAGATCTCTTCGATATTTTTTATTAGGTCATTTCACGTTACTTTTTTAGTGATAATATTATTAGGAAATGATATGGCTTAAAATACACACTTCGTGACATTGTTATTGATACCAATGTAAAGTAAAAATAAGGGAGTTAATAATGAAATGTTCACCTCTAAACTGTAGGGCGCTTATGTTTACATTAATACGGCCATTAAGAGCATATTGTTTTGGTCTGTTGTCAGCAACAATGCCGTGAGAGTTGAATTTAGCGATTAAATTATGCACAGCGGTTTAAGAAGGAGCCTGATTACGAGAAAAAGCTGTTCGAATTTTACAAAGTGATAGAGCGATAATTTTCAATATTAAAATTTTTTGCTTAAGTGTGCAGCGTTCAATACTTAAAATTTCTGATGTTTTCACGAAACAAAGTCGATGATCAATTTTTGACATTTAATCATTTGACAGGCAAATTATTGCCTAATCTTAAACTTGCTCAATTGAAAAATGTGAATGTAAATGTAAATTGTAAAACATAAGTTTCTCTAGCCAATTAATTATATTGTTACGGATGCGTCTTGCTTAAGTTTTAAAAGAAAATAATTAAGTAATAAAGTAAACTACTGGGTATGTTGTTTACTAACTGCGTGACCTGCTAAGAAACCTTATGCACGTAAGATAACAACAAATTTCTAGTTACAAACTGCGTAGAAATTTTATACACGCAAACAAAAACAATTTGATATGCTGTTTACTGAGAAATCTTATGTACGCAAGACTATCCTAAAATAAATTCCAGGAAGAAACTTTATCAGCAGAAAAACATAAACAGAAATATATACAGAGATACAGGCGCCTATACATTGAATAAACAACATGCAACAACAAAATGTGATACAAAGGAAGTAGAAGATTCTTAATTTTTCTAGACTTTTAGTGGACAAATATAAAAAGGCAGCATCTGAGTGGAAGTTAATTAGTGTAAAAAGAAACCTCGTGAAGTAAAGACGTGCATCTTAAGTAAACGTTTATAAAAGGTGTAAGCGTAAAAATATGAATACATTCACCCAAACTCTTGAAAATAAAACTAATTTTATTTTAAATTATTTTATTATTTAATATCAATTTTTATTTATTTTCTTAATGTTTCACATTTGAAATGTCCGTTGAAATATTAAAGTTTAAATTCTCCTTTTAATAACTATTTTAGTTAAAAAGTTTGTGGTTTTTTGCTTCAATTATCATTATTAAATAACTATGTTATTTATTATTTAGCTTTAATATTTATGCTTAATTTAAATTTATGTCTTTAAATATATATAATTCTACTTTATGAAGTCATGTTTTTGTTTTTCGTTTTTAGTTTTGTTTTTATTAAATATTAATAATAGTAGTGAGAGTTTAGTTCTTTTGCTGATAATAAAGATTTTGGTTTTTAATTGTATAAATATTAAGAATATTAATGTAAAGGTGTAGATATTGTATACAATATGTATGTATATGTATTGGTGCTTTTGAAATAGAGTTATTTTTGTTAAGTCTATAATACAGTAGCAATCAAAACATTTGCAATATGCCTTCTTAATTATTAAATTAAAGTGATCTTAGGTTACCCCGCATTATAAAATGTTTTTGTTTTCTCTTCTCAATTTCATTCTTTCATTGCTAATTAATTATTAATTATTTAAATCTTAAAGAGGCAATTTAAAATTAAATTATTTAAATTTTATTATTAAAAATAATGGAATCTTTTAAATTTATGCACATTTTTAAGAAAATCATTTTTTCGCAATATAACAAAAACGAAATATTTTATTTGTTTAAAAAAATATGATCGAATTTTCACATTTGACTGTCTAAAATTGAATCTGTATGTGTTGTGTCGCCTGTTCTAATTCATTTTCAAATCGTTTGTTCGTTATCGTTCGTTGTCTACAGCCTGTAAGCAACAGAGTTGCATTATTTAGTATGTGTCGCCGCATCTAACAGTGCATCTGTTTATTCCGAAACCGATATTTCAGATTAAATTCTCGTTATTGCTTCATAGAGTTTTAAATTTTTAAGGGGATTTTGGTAAAGAAAAATTTTCAATATCAAATTTTCGTTTAATTCAATCATTTTTGAGACTTTTAAGTTTTCCATTTTTAACAGGTGTTGCCACTTCTAGTTGTGCGTTTTTTGTTCCCAAACTTATAGTGATTTAAGGGTAAATTCTGCTTGTTTTATTGCTTTTACAGGTTTTAGTTAAAAAAAAAACTATAATTTAAAATTAAATAATTGACGTTTAATTGTTTCACCTTTAAAGTCATAGTTCGTTTTATTTAAGAATGCCACAGCCTAAAGAAATAAATAATTATTTTAAATAAATCTCATAAATAAATAAAATAGCAGTAAAATAGCGCGGTTTAAGTTCGCATATTACTAAATTTTTAAATTTATAAAACAAAATGTTAATTAAAGTTAATTGACATTTTAATATTTTATAATTTATATTTTTAAACACAAGATCTTTATATAAAAGAAAAAATAAATAAATATTAATTTTATTTTTTATATTTTGCCACACTATTGGGTGGCTTCTGCTGAAAAAGAAAATATTTTGTCACACTAATGGATGACATCTTTTGAAAAAGAAAAATGTATAAACAATGTGCTTATTGATTGATTGGTTGCTTAAAAAAATTATTTTTAGATTCTGGAAGATGCCACCCATTTGTGTGGCGCAATATTGAAAATAAAAATAAAACTTATTAATTTTCACATAAACGGCTGTATGCATAAAAAACGCTTATTTGAGCTTTGAAGTACACGTTAGTTAACAAACACTTTAAGGCTATCAGACGTTTGTTAAAAAATGGTATTCATAAACAGTACTTTAGCTAATGTATGCTTTAGTAATATTAGTATTTTGATTCTGGCAATGCCACTATTTTCAGTTGTTACGTTGTAGTTAACGATGTATAAAAATGAATATTATTTATCCGGGTAGTCAGATCCATAAAAAATGTTTTTTATTGTTTTTCATTTTTTTCAGCAAAATCAACATATTTTTGTTTTTTTTTATATTAATATTTTTAATAAAAAGCAAAGCACCCAAAAAAGGTTAATTTGCAAGGCTTACGAAGAACTTACAAAGAATTTGTTCATATTAAAAAAATAATTATTCGGATAACGAGCTTTGTTTTGATTATATGTACATCAATAAAACTTTTGTTTAATATAATAAATTATAATTATATTTTTGTAAAATATAAAATAAAGATGTAAAAATGTTTTATATTGAATGGCGTGTTATGTTTTAGTTTTTATTATTATTTGTATACTATAATTTGTTTAAATAAATATTTTTTAACATTTTTGGAATAACAAAGTAGAATTGTCAATTGAGCCGTTTACATTAAAAGTGGCATAAGTCACAACTGAACAGTTTTTTTTTTCATTTTGAATAAATTTGAAATTAAGAAGTATTGAGATTTGTTAAGAGTTAAGAAGTATTAAGATTTGCTTGAGAGGAGTGTTGATAATTAACGGTGCAACAAAAATGCTTATTTTGAAAGTGGCGTTAGTCGTTGTACTTAGGAAATTAATTACGGAGCTTAGTGTGAAAGAAATGGAAACATGTAATAAGTGTGTGTGAAGTATTGTTGTGATTATTTGACTTATTTTTATTAGTTCGAAAGAATAGTGCAGTTTACGGAACAATTTTATACTGATATCTAATATACTACACATAATTACCATTATTTTATTTTTTTATTCTCAGGAGGTTGTTTCGTGTTGTATAAAATATCTAAGAATGTTACAACTCAAAAGCATATTACTGCACATAGTGACTTAAGTAAAGGACAAAATAGTAATAGTAGTAATAGCCCCCTGTCGAAAATATCCTTCATAGTACACAACATGGAGAAAAAAGATTTTATTTCAACACAATCATTAGAAAAATCCGTTTCAGAAAGAAAACTAAATACAGACTAGTTGAAATGGCTAAAAATTAAAATGTTTTATAAACTAATTTAATTAAAAAGATGACTATAACAAAGTAACTTATGCCACTTTAAAAAAAAACGGCTCAGTTTATTGTAAACACAATTTGTTTGGTTTTCGAACTTTCAATAATAAAATTGAACTGTCAATTTATTGTAGGTTTAACGTAGGTTTTTCCTACTTTAAAGTTAACAAAGGTATTTTAAGGTAAAAGTGTTTTATGAATACAACTTTAGGAAATTGTGCTAACAACGGCAGTTAAACCTACTTTAAGTTTTTATGCATACAGCCGAAAGACTTTTAGCTGTATGCATAAAAGCTTAAAGTAGGTTTAACTGCCGATGTTAAGCACAATTTCCTAAAGTTGTATTCAAAAAACGATTTACCTTAAAATACCTTTGTTAACTTTAAAGTAGGAAAAACCTACGTTAAACCTACAATAAATTGACAGTTCAATTTTATTATTGAAAGTTCAAAAACAAAACAAATTGTGTTTACAATAAACCTAGCCATTTATTTTAAAAGTGGCATAAGTTACTTTGTTATTGTCATCTTTTTTTATATTAAGCTTTCCAAAGGAAAGCGAAATATTGAGAAGAAAAAATATATAAAAAAGGATCTTAAAAAAGAAAAAAAAATATTTATTTATAAAACATTTTAATTTTTAGCCATTTTAAGTAGTCTGTATTTAGTTTTCTTTCTGAAACGGATTTTTCTAATGATTGTGTTGAAATAAAATGTTTTTCTCCATGTTGTGTACTGTGAAGGATTTTATCGACAGGGGGCTATTACTACTATTACTATTTTGTCCTTTACATAAGTCACTATGTGCAGTAATATGCTTCTGTGTTGTGACATTCTTAGATATTTTATACAACACGAAGCAACCTCCTGAGAATAAAAAAATAACAAAATAATGCTAATTATGTGTAGTATATTATATATGACTATAATATAGTTCAGTAAACTGCACTATTCTTTCGTACTAATAAAAATAAGTCCAATAATCACAACAATACTTCACACACACTTATTATATGTTTCCATTTCTTTCACACTAAGCTCCGTAATTAATTTACTAAGTACAGCGACTAACGCCATTTTCAAAATAAGCATTTTTGTTACACCGTTAATTATCAACACTCTTCTCAAAAAAATCTCAATACTTCTTAACTTATTAATTTCAAATTTATTAAAAATGAAAAAAAGAAACTGTTCAGTTGTGACTTATGCCACTTTAAATGTAAACGGCTCAATTGACACTTTTACTTTGTTATTCCAAAAATGTTTAAAAATGTTTATTAAAAACAAATTGTAGTATACAAATAATATTAAAAACTAAAATATAACACGCCATTCAATATAAAACATTTTTACATCATTATTTTATATTTTACAAAAATATAATTATAATTAATTATTTTAAACAAAAGTTTTATTGATGTACATATAATCAAAACAAAGCTCGTTATCCGAATAATTATTTTTTTAATATGAACAATTTCTTTGCAAGTTCTTCGTAAGCCTTGCAAATTAACCTTTTGTGGGTGCTTTGCTTTTTATTAAAAAGATTAATAAAAAATCAAAAAAAAATGTTGATTTTGCTGAAAACAATAAAAACATTTTTTATTGATCTAACTATCCGGATAAATAATATTCATTTTTATACATCGTTAACTACAACGTGACAACTGAAAATAGTGGCATTGCCAGAATCAAAATAATAATTTTACTAAAGCATACATTTGTTTTGTATCACTGTTACTGTTGTTATTTCCTGCCTTATCTGGCTGCTGTTCTCTTAAAGTTAAAGGCGACAACTTTCGATGTGAAAACATCATTGTCAAGCCGTGATGTGATTCGTACTGGTGAGTCCGTATTTGCTTTTAGGTAGTTCTGTTGTGAAGTTAGTTTCTATGCATGTAGGCAGAATGCGAGCCGCCTGGCCATTTATGCAAAATAAATCTCTCAATATCTCCGTCTTTTATTATTATCTAGGTACATGTGTCCGTCTGAGGGTGTTTTTCGTTTGTTCATGTGCATGAGTAGTTTTAGTGGTGTGAAAATTTTGTCTGATGTCAAGTATACCTGTTCGTTTATAATGTGACTGTTGAAAGCTTTTGTTTTTGTAGATTTTCATGTTTTCAAGAATGTCTAGTCTTCGTCCTTTTTTGCTAGGATGAAGTAATGTCATACATTCATCTATTTTCCTTGGTGTGTGTCAAGGTGTAATGCAAAGTTGAAATCTTTCCTTTTCCGTTTGAAGGAGCATATGTGTTTTGTAAACCTTGTTTTTAGTGTTCATGCAGTTTGCCCTTTATAAGTTTGTTTGCAGGTACAAGTAATTCTGTATACTCCGCTGGAACTAAATTTGTCAGTTGTTTCTCTCGTTGGTCTGAGATTATATCTCAGAGTGTTGCCTGTTTTTAATGCTGTGAGTATTCCTTCTTTGTGAAAAGGTGAGTTAGTCTGTATATTTCTGGTCCTGTGTAAGTAAAGGTGTGCCGTCGTGCTGTATCGGTTGTCTCTTTGTCATCTTTATTTCTGTTTTTAGTGTTGTATTGTCTAAGAAGTTTATCGATGGTAGTGGGCTTGTAGTCGTTTTGTATCGATTTAAAAATAATAGGCAAAATTAGACACAAACAAATCATATTGCAGCATTTTTTGAATAGCTGCTTCATAATCGAGCAAAATTTATCTTCAAATGTTTTAAATAAATTCGACCAAAGAGCTAAAAAATAAAAATTTAAAATGAAACTGTTGATTGATCTAAAAATAATTTTAGATTTTCGTTATTTGCATTTTTATACTATTTAGAAAGGCAACAACAAAGTTTTTGCAACCTGTAAATTGTTGGCAATTTAAAATTTGTATGTTTATAAGTATAATTTAAGTTTCATATGTTTTGATCACCACTGTAAATATTCGCATATATTCTAAGTATATAAAATGTTGTATCAATAGAAATAGAAATATAAATTTATTTGTTTTTTCTTTCGGTAAAATAGATGCAAAAATTTTCGTTCATGACCACAAAGTTATCGATTATTAATTTAAATTGGAATTTTTTTACCTGTATTTTTGTTTACTCCTTAACTATGAAACAATAAATTTTTATAATTATCGTTAGTTATTTAAGTATATTAATTCTATCTTATGTTTAGATTTTAAAAACATTCAATAAAAGTTGAAATTGGGAAAAACACTTAAATTTAATAAAAAAAATTCCTAAACATATTTAATAACATTTTAATTATTCAAATAGGAAATAAATTTACAAAATGCTTAATATTAAAACTATCTACCAATTTATTATTCAGTAATGTAATGAAATATATTGCAGTTATTATTATTTTACAGAGTTTATGAACAAAAAATATTAAGGAAAATATTTTCAAATGGCCCACAATAATTATCATTATTGAAATTAAATATTTTTAAATTTATTTTACAATTTTCCACAAAAACCAAAAAAACCAATTTGGCAATATCACTTTGAAAATTAAATGCACTTCAGTTAAAAATCAAAAGCATGATGAAATTAAATATTTAAGGAAAATAACGAGGAGTTGAAAATACACTTAGCAAACGTAGAAAATAAATTTAATTTTCCAGAATTCTATTTAGGTATAATTAATTGTATACATAAATTATTAGAAAAAACTCCTCAAAAAACTTTAAAAGAATCGGTCATAAGAAAAATACCTCTATAAACAAGCACGCCATAAGTAACTTAAATTTTATCTTAAGGAAACCCTTAAGAAAAATATTTTCTCAAAAATTACTTCCCATGTGAAGTACCTATTTATAAAAGTATATATCTTACATAAACAAAATTCACCTCAAAGGAAAAAAAAAACTTCTTGAGAAAAGCATTTAAAAAAAGGTACTTAGTGTAAAAAGTACCTTTATATAAAAGTACCTCTTACAAAATTTACATTTTACCGCATAGAAAAAAACTGTTTTAAAAAAATATTTTTTACAAAAGTACTTCATACGAAAGGTACCCCTATATAATAGTTGTTTTTAAATTAATTAAAATTTCCCTTAAAGAAATAAGAACTGTGTAGAAAATATTTGTTAAAAAGTGCTTCTACATAAAAGTTCCTCTTAAATAAATTAAATATAATTGAAGATAAAAACACTTGAGAAAAAAATTTTTTCAAAAAAGGCCTTTCTACGAAAAGTACCTTTACATAAAAGTACCTCTTAAATAAATTAAATTTAATTAAGAGAAAAAACCCTTGAGAAAAATATTATTTGAAAAAAGGTCTTCTTATGAAAAGTACCTTTTAAATAAATTAAATTTAATCGAAAGAAAAGATCCTTTAGAAAAATATTTTTATTTAAAAGGCCTTCTTATGAAAAGTACCGCTGTAAAAAGTATTTTTTAAATTAATTAAATTTAACTTGAGATAAAAAATATCTTTTGAATAATGCAAAGTTTACCTGAAAGAAAAATATTTTTATAAAAACTACTTCTTATAAACAGCACCTCTTTATAAAAGTATCTTTTTAAATAAATAAAATTTAACCTTAGATAAATGCATTTTTAAAAAAGGTACTTAAAATGAAAAATACGTTGGTATAAATTAAATTTTACTTTAAAGAAAAAAATCTATTGAAAAGAAAAAAAAATACTTTGTAATAAAAGTATCTCATATAAAAGTATCTCCTAAATAAATTAGTACTTTAATACTTTAAATTACTTTAAAAACAAACTTATTCAGATTAATATTTTTCGAAAAGAAATGCTTTAAAGAACTTAAATTTTCCCTAAAGGAAAAAAACCTCATGAGAAAAATATTTTTGCGAAAAATACTTTATATGAAAAGTACCTAACGCCGCTCAAATAAATTAAATTTTAGCTTAAATTAAAAATATATTTTTAAATTAATATTAAAAAAAATTTCCTGTAAAAAAGTACTTTATGTGAAAATTAACTCTATGTAAAAGTACCTATTAAATAAACAAAATTGGTCTTAAAACTTCTGGAAAAAAGTATTTTTAAAAAAGTTACTTAGTATGAAAAGTATCTTATATAAAAGTAAACCTTAAATAAAAATAACTTAAAGATAAAAAAATAAGTACCACTATATAAAGGCACCTTTTAAATAAATTAAGTTTTCCCTTTGTGAAACGTAATTAAAAAAATCTGAAAAGAACCTTTATGTAAATTAAATTTTCCGTTAAAGAAAAAAACCTCATGAACAAAATATTTTTGCAAAAAATACTTCATATGAAAAGTACCTATATAAAAATGCCTCTCCAATAAATGTAAAGTTCTATGTAAAAGTACCTACTAAATAAACAAAATTTGACCTTAAAATTTTTGGAAAAATAGTATTTTTAAGGAAGTTACTTAGTATAAAAAGTACTTCTTAAATAAATAAAACTTGACCTTAAAGAAAAAATAACCTGTTGAGGAAAATATTTTTAAAAAAAGTACTTTGTATGAAAATAAATGTAAATAAATAAATTGTATGAAAATAAATAAATTTTTACTTTATAGAAAAAACCCCTTGAGAAGAAACTAATTATAAAAAACTTCTTTGCATGAAAAGTACCTGCATGCAAAAGTACCTGTTAAATAAGTTACAAATTTTCTTAAAGAAAAGATCCTCAAAAATATATTTTTAATAAAAAAACTTTTTAATAAAAAAAACTTGATATGAAATGTAGCTCTTAAATAATTTAAATTTTACTCTAAAGGGGTAAAAATATTTAAAAAAGTACTTTGCATAAAAAGTACCTGTTTATAAAAGTACCTCTTAAATAAAAAAATTTTATCTTAAATAAACAAATAACTGTTAAATAAAAGAACTGTTTATTTGAGAAAATTATTGAAAATATATTATTTGGTACCAAAACAACTTCCTACAAAATAATTTAGGACTTGTAATGAAAAAACCTAGTTTTTTTTATAAATTTGCTTCGTTTCTTAGTGACACATGAAACCTTTAAGAATAAATAAATATAATTTTAGTTATAATTTGTCCTTAATGATAAATTTTAAATTCCGTTTTGCATGCATAATTATTGAAATGAATAAAATAAACGACCACCATGTTGTGATAGCAAAGTGGATTACATTTTGATTGTAAATTAAATTTATTGTTTATTTTTCTTAATTTTATTTTTTAATTTTTATTTGGTCTGTTTTTATGATTATTTTTATTGCCTAAAAACTTTTAAGTTTTGATTTTAATGTTAAAATGTTTTTTTTTTGGGGTGTGTTTTCTAAATAACAAATAAATCACTGCAAGAAGAAGAATTTCTGCGTTTGGCCACATTAATGGCTTTTTTAAAACGTAAAACTGAAGAAAGAAATACTTTAGTGCGACTGGTTAATTTTGAAACCGTTTTTCTATTACAGTCATTGAGCAATGAATCCTCCACTTGAGTTTCGTGATAAGTTTGATAGTCATGAGCATTTGAACTGCTGCCCAAGCCAGAGCTGCTTTCATAGGATTTACGAGATTTTGGCGAAGAATTAACACTGCCAAAAGGAGTTCTGCCACTACATGTTTTCATATTGCTGGTCAACATTTCAAATTTACTTAAGGGTCTATTAATATTGTATGCATGCTGACGATTAGTGGCTGTAGCTCTTTGAGTTTCCTCTTCATCCTCCAACTCGCTTTCACCCATCTTTAGTATACTTTCTAAATTTAAAGTACGTTTTGTTGTTTTTCTTATGGGTCCCTTGGATGTATTTGATGAGGCATATGATTTGGCAGCATTTGATGATGATAAACTTGTGCTTGCTGTACGTTCACTGCCCGTGCCAATGCCCTCATCTCCTGTTAACATAATATTATTCGATTGATTTTCATCATGTCCTATTTCGGCTTCATTATCATTTCCCTCATCATCATCATCATCATCTGCATCATTTTCATTATCCTCTTCATTATCTTCGGCATCTGCCTGACACATAGACATTTGACGCACCATACGGCGCGGTGGTGCATACAGACGTCGATGTTTTTGTATTGTACTTTGTAAATTTAAACGTTGCCTATCTTTCTCACTTAGATTGCGTAAACGTTGGGGATTTAGTTTGACCTGTGCCACAATGCCAACTAAAAGTTCATCAACATTGTGATCCAGGCCGGAAGATGTTTCTATGAATTTGCAAGCAATTTCCTTTGCCAATTTGCGAGCCACTGCAAATTAAAATAAAGAAAAAGAAAACACAAATAATGTAATTAACGTTATAATGTTTTCTTGTGTATGTAATGTGTATCCGTGTGCATCAAAAATTGTTAAGTATACGCGCTCTTATTTATATTAAAATTAAAAAAATTAAAAGAGAATATTTTAATGTTTGAATTTTAGAAATAGTTGGGAGTGTAGAAATTTAAAACTCTTTAAAATAACAAGGTAATGAAATCTTCTGATTCCAGAAATACAGATAACGTGGCTTTTTCGGTCATACGTGTAAAACATATGCCCTTTAATTAGCACCAAAATCAACTCCACGAAAAAAAAAATTGAAAAATAGCGAAATTTTCTCTCTCTCTCTCTCTCTCTCTCTCTCTCTTTCACGCTCTTTTTCATATTTCTAAGTCATACTTCTATATGTAAATTTGGTGAAATTAAATGGCGTATTTATTGAAACCCGATAGAGCTTTGTATTTAAAAAAAATAATACTGCAACTGCTCTTGAAGTAGCGTGAAATGTTGATCCAGTTTTGCACATTGGTGGCCGCATCTTACCAATAACACGAACAATATTAGCTTCCGAAGTTTCAGTTGTATTTTGCTTATCAGCTTAAGCAAGTTACTTCCCGTGAATCTTCATCAAATAATCAAAAGGCTATAAATTGCGCGATCGGTACTTTTCATGAAATTAATTTATTTCTAAATATTAATGCTTACGGCTATCGTATGACACATAGCATCGGTCATATTTCGTTCGGATCAAAGCCAAAAATTACTGATCATGTTGCGGTTAAAATTTCCGTCAAACATAATACGAGCTTCTTTATGTTGTGGAAAAAGGAGAGCCAATAAGGCCCGAACATGTAAAACGTCTCCAACATTGAATTTTTCTGGATGCAATAGAGGGTCCGTTAATTTTATTTATTATTCGTTAAGCCTAAAATAATTCTCACCGCTGACTTGATGGCCAGTTTTCAAAGCAAATTTCCATAAATTTGGTAGATTTAAGTGTCAATCTCTTCATGATGATTTGCCAGACTATACTGAGCATAGATGTTAAAAAGTTAACGCAGTATAGATGTATGCAGTTGGATTCACTATTTACTCTTTCGTAAGTTTTATCGGGCTTAAATAACCCGATAGCCAATAAATAGGATGTGTTAGTTATAGAACTCTAAGGTGAAAACAATTTTTTAACTGGTGGCCATTTTGTCAAATGTCAAAAGATTAATGTTTAATTTTATTTGGCATTTCAACATGAATAGACTGATGCCTGAGCAATGCTCCCAAATTGTGCAAGTTGGGCCCAAAAACAGACTGCCATCGATACCGATTTTCTTAAACGAATTTATTTGTAGAAAGCTTCCTCACTTTTGAATAGATGGTTTATGAATGGTTACGACAATAAATAAAACTGCCCCTTATGGTGTGATGATATTCCTCAAATATACGTTAAGATACCGATACATTCAGAAAAACTGACTGCTTTTGTATATTTTATCGTTGTTCTTACTTCTTGACAAAACGAAGCTGGTCAGAGCGTTACAGTCAATTCTGAACGCTATAGAGCCGTGATTACTGACTTTTTTTCGTTCATCAAATCATCATCATTAAAAAACAGCCAACAAGATGACGCAGTAGGTCTTACAGCTCGTGCCACATATTTCTTTATTGAAGAAAACGTTTGGTAACTGCACAGTTTCACGTTTCCGATCCGTGAATTGGCCTCCAAGATCGTGCAATTAAACGCCCCTTAAATATTTTCTGTGGAGACATGTGAAGTTCCTAAACTATGCCAATAAGCCCGATACGATTGAACACTTTGGGAAGAACACCCATTGCATTATTGCCAAATATACGGCCACAAAAGCTGCAGTCACCAAAATTTGGACCTCCAGATTAGACTACGTCTGAGTCAACTGTGGCGGTCATATATTAAATCATATACAAATTATATATGATCCGCCACAAGTTAATCTTTCGAAGAGAGAAAATTTCATGTCAATTTAAAAATATATATGTATCTTTATATATCTATATATTTTATTCTATTTCAAGGTCCTATACCTCTCTAAAAACACCCCCTAAAAGGTTAAAATATACATTATAGCGACTTTAATTCATATCGAGCATTTTTCTAAACCACAAGATGTAGGGTTTTTGAAATTTGTCTTGCAATAAAACTGAATTGTTTGAGTGGTTGTGTGGATGGTGTTGCCGTCTTGCTGAAACTAAATATCGTATTAGGTAGTTGTGACTAAACCAACATGGTTATTTTTGTTTGGTAGTGCAGAGAATTCATGGTGTAGGTGGTTTCTTGCTTACTTTTTGAAAAATACGGGTCGATGATGCCGCCTGACCACAAACCGCACCATACGGTCACTTTGTTTGGATGTAATCCTACTTTGAGAGCTGTTTGTGGATTTTGTGAACCCCATGTGCGACAGTTTTGTTTGTTTACTTAATCGCTTAACTAAAAAGGAGCCGACCTCATCACTTAAGCTAATTTTAATGAGAAATATGTTACTTTCATTCACCAACGTTTGACGCAAACAATGGTCGGACGGCCTTGATTCTTTAACGAGTTGGACTTTATATTCATGAAAGCGAATATCTAATATGCAAAATGTTGCGCAAAGTGCCTCGAGTGATGTTCAATTGCGGCGAACATCGACGAGTTGATGTTCCAGGGTCATTCTCAACACTTTGCTACTACGCCCGTATTGTTTTTGTCTATTATTAGTAACAATATCATGAGCCTTGTTCGCCCCGGGGGCACATGATAGTTTTTTTGGAACCAACTATTCCATTTAGACTGGTGTCTTGTGGGGTAAAAGAGAGCCCAGGCCCCTCAAAGGCTAGTAGGAGTCACCTGAACAATCCACATATTTCCACGGGAATCAGTTGCTCCAGAGTTCACTATTTGTCTCTTGAGACAATTAGCTGTTCTCTGACTGGTTATTGAGGTTGGCCCCTATATGGGAGTATCGTGGTGGTTGCGGTTTCGAGAGTTTGTGGGTCGGATCATACAAAATGAACACAATGAATGGTTCAGGTAAAGTGAGTATAAATGCCGTCGTGTTCTTAATTATATTAAGCTTCATGTGTTCTGGACCAGGAGTTGGAAAGTCTCCAACTCTTTAGCAAGGAGAGAAGGCTGCGGCCTACTTCGGGCTTTCGAAATTGCTACTAGAAATGACCGGAGGATATACGTATTCGATGGCCTCCTAGGGCGTGGATGACGTTTGCAAATCATCCAAGTGGTTTGACCACCATCTGTTTATGACTACCTAGTCAGTGCAGATGTAAATCAAATCACATCATCATGAGCCTTGTATTTAACAACTAAATTACGCACAGCAGTCTCAGAAAGAGCCTCATTATGAGGAAAAGCTGGTGTACAGCAATTTCACAATTCGTATAGTAAATTACCACAATTAAAATTCTTTGCTCAAAGTTGTAGTGTTCCATGTTAAAAATGTTTCCTTAATTCTTGACATTTAATCATTTGACAGACAATTTACTTCCTAACCTCAAATTTTCCCACCCATTATTATGTACAATTTTTCCTTTGTTTTAAATTTTTAGCAAATTAAACTTAAAACTCAAAAAAAAAATATATTGATCAGCTGTAGGCTAACGGTTTCGCCATTGCGAAGCAATGTTACCAGCAACATTTTTCAGTTGACTTTTAACAAAATGATCAGAATACTACTACGGCAACATTATTTGTTCTTTATTTCGCACTAAGTTTTTTTATATGGGCTTTTGACAACAAATCGTATGACATTATGGACACATTACCAAACATAAGCCTCATTTGTACTTGACTGATATATCTGTTTATATAAAATTTACATAGAAAGTGTAATACTATGTTTAGTAAAATAGCAAAAACAAAATAATAAATTATTTTTAAAACTATTTCTTATGGAAGAATATTTGGTTTCGACAAAGAATATTCCTTTTGATGTTAAACATGTTTAGGCAAACTTTGCTAATTTACTTAAATTAGGTAGCAAAAAGTTTGTTTTATTTGTTGTTACAGAACTTTTTTGACAGTATTGTTATGTCATCATGTATATAAATGCATATATAAAAAAAAAAATACAAAATGCCAGACCTTTTCATATCGAAAGCATTTAGACGTTTAAAATCGCCTTTAAATTAAAATCGTAGTTTTGAGTAGTATGGCAGTGCTAAAAAAACTTAAGTTGTGTATTCATAGAAATTTATTTTTTTGAAATGTTGTGCGCGATCACAGCAAATAATTAACAAGTAACGCTTAATTATTTTGAATCATATCCTGGCTTCATATGGCACTTAAAAAATAAGCTAATGTAAAACAATCCTTATCATTTGCCTTATCTTGTTTATACCCTTTAATACTCTATTTATGGGTCCGTTAAATAACTTTTTTTTAAATGCTATAAACAAATCTACACAGCTTCGGATGCGCCGTTCAACATGGCCCGATAACGATCGCCATTGACTGTAACGGCCACTCCTGAAAAATGGCCCAATTATTCCTTTGGACCAAAATCCGCACTAAACAGTGACCCGTTTTGGGCGCGTCGGCCTTTCAATTTATGCGTGCGGGTTTTCTGTGCCCCAAATGCGACAATTTTGGTTGTTTACATACCCGCCAAGATCAAAATGAGCTTTATCTGAAAAGAGGATTTTTTTTTTGCAAAATCGTTGAACGCATGCCCACTTAGCGGAGCGTTATTCAAGTGTATACACAACCATATTTGTTCAGCGAAAGTCCCCCCCCCCCGGGGGCACATAAATATGGTCTTTATAGAATTCCACTATCTAGACACAGTGCAACTGGGAAAAAAGGGAGCCCAGTCCCCTGAAGACAGGCAGGGAGTCATCTGGAAGCTCCACTTATTTCCATGGGGATCAGTGAGCCGCAGAGTTCATTATTTGTCTCTTTAGACATTTAATAGTTCTCTGGCTGATCATTGAGGTTGACCCCTATATGGGAGTATCGTGAGGGTTGTGGTTTCGCGGCCCCATATCAGTCTATGGTTCTATGGTGGCCGGGTTGATTTCACCTTTAATAACACCTACTTGATGAAATGTTCCCAGATCCAGTGAGCATGCTAGACATGTGTTCTGGACAGGAATTGGAAAGTCTGCAACTCTTAAGCAAGGAGTGATGATTTGCAGCCCTGCTCTGGAATCATCGAAGTTGTAACTAGAAAGTTCTGTTGCATAGAATTATAGCTTCGGCTTCCTAGGACGAGCATGACGTTCTAAATTATGCAGTGGTTTGGTCTACCATCTGATTAAGGCTTCATGGCCAGGCGCGGATGTAAATCTAATCACACAGTTGTTACCATTCACGAAAGAAGCACCAGTTGGAAAAAAACGTTAGATGGCGGACCCTATATAAAACCTGATTGGCAGGAAATAAAATAAATTCTGTGTCTGGTATGTTGTTGCGGCTTGACAATGATGTTTTTACACCGAGAGCGCTCGCCATTAACTTCAAGAGAACAACAGCCAGATAAGACGGGAAATAACAACAGTAAATTCTGTGTGTTTTGACACAGCGATTAAAATCACTTTTTTAATTTTTTTAATTTAAAATACATGAATTTTATTTTAAAAATCTTTTTTACTTTACTAATGAATAGTAAGTGAGAGGAGGGTATTCATTTAAAGAACTTGGGACGTGGCTTTTTTATGCCTTTTTTATTGCACTGCTATTTACTGATTCTAGTATAAAAGCGTCAAAGCCTATTTGACAAAATCGATTTAATAAAATGTAACTGCAGTCTGAAAATTATGCATCCGAGTGCATTATACAAAAATCTGGTGGACAATAAGTAAAATGTTAAAATTATTTTTAATATTTTAATTTTAAAAATTATATTTTGTTTGATTTAGTGTGTTACTTTTTTGTCACCTACTTTGTCTGTTCACCTCCCGATGTCGCTCCAAATCTGTCTTGTTGCCCACCAAAATTGCACCTCTCGTCAACAGCATTTCATTTTCCTTTAAATATTGTAAAATCTTTTCGGCCTGTTTAAATGAGGCACGGTCCACCACTGAATAGACGACCACAAATAAATCAATATTGTATGTAGAACAAAATGCTTCGGCCTGTAAAAACACAATTGAAAAATACCACAAATTATAAATGGGAAATATAATTCGTAATTAAAAATTTATTGTCAGTTTGAAAAGTCTATTACCGTCATGGGAATTTTCTTAATAAGGATTGAAGAAAATAAAATCAATTTAATTATTTTGATTAATATTTAAATTTTTTATTTTATTGCCACAACTTTAATTCTCCATATTAAAAATTTATTTCTATAATTTAAATCCCAAAATAAAAATATTTTTCTCATGAACTTTCCAGTTGCGCAAAAACAAAAAATTTAAAAATTATAAATTAAGGAAAAACAGCATTTGGCTGGGAAAGAACACATAAGTAAAAATAGAAATTGAATGTAGAAGAGTCCTTCAAAAACGTGTTTGAAATTTTTCTTTAATGGCAAAACAATTCACAAACTTTTAAATCAATAAAATTATCCCACACACCCAGCACGTGCGTTTGAAATGCTAAGTGTGTAAGTAGATGTGTGCGTAATCTGTTACATATCTGTTTGATTACTTATATTGGTGGTTGTAAGTGTGTTTCTGTTACACTATAAATAACAAACTTAAATCACACTAAAGGTCCTCACTTGAATCATTTTAAAAGTGATGACATACACACACTCGAGTAAATATTCGCATGTTTTTTTTTTTTTTAAGATAGTCAATATGCCACTTCGAGGTAATAAAACAATCATATTTAATGAAGTTAAAATTTCAAAAATTAATTTTAATTAATTTAAAATTAAAAAAAAATAAAGCTTAAAAAAATTAAGCTTTTTTGTTAAGGTTAATTATGAATATTCCAAAAGATATAAAAGTAAGGCTGGTATTTCTCAAGGTAGTGTACTGGGTTCGATTTATTTATTTATTTATTTTATTTATTCATACGTATCATCCCACACACAAGACCTTTAGTCTTATTTTTCAGTGTGGAACTGAATTAATTACAAAATTACTAATGTTAAAATTATTAAAATTAAAATAAAATGTGTTAAAATGGATTATAATGGAAGATAATTTGAGTAAATATAATAATTCAATACGAACAACATCAAACAATTCTACATAAACAAAACAATAAATATTATTTAAGCCGAGAAAAAAAATTCAAAATATCATTTTAAAATTTTTGTGAGTTACCTAATATTTGTAACCTATGAGGAATCGAATTCCAGAGAGATATTGCAAATATATAGAAATGCCATTTTGACACTAAGCTCCTGTACCCAAGTATCCTTATTCTCCTACCTCTACAACCTTTTGCAAAAGTTAATCTTCTATAAAGATAATCCGGCTGGTGTGTGTACATTATTTTATGCAAAAAAAAACTAATACCCTAACATTAAGCAAATTGCAAAAGGAGCCGGCATACAATTCTCTTGAAAACATTGAAACTCTAGAACGTCTATCCAAGCAATACACATATCGAACAACGTTGTTAAAGGTGACCATTAGCTTCCTTTTACTGACTGAGTCGCAGCTGGCGAAGAGTTCCGTATAACAATACAGGGATCAAATACGTTTTCGCAATTAGTATTCTAATTCTCAACGGGGTATAATCTCGTGTTGACCATATTGTCCTAAGCATGGACGTTGAACGACCACATACGTAAATAATATGATCAGACTAAGTGAGAGTACTATTAAAGAAAACACCCAGATTCTTAGCGTATGGAACTATCTCAATTCTCTGATTGCCTATATAAATGTCAGGTCTAATTATGAATCGTGAAAGTCTCTTCTGCATAACGACGCATCTAGACTTGAAAGGATATATATTCAAGCCGTTTGCAGAAGCCCATGTATTAATACCATGTAATTGTCGATTCAGCGAAGTTATGCATTGCTCTACCATATCAATATCACAGCATGTACATATATAGTTGGACATCATCAGCGTACATCCTGATTTTACAATCCGTCAATATGCCGGGAAGATCATTATAATATATAGAGAACAGTAACGGTCCAACAATTGACCCCTGCGGAACGCCTCTGGACAAAGGCTTAGGGCTTGATTTTTTATCAATTATTTGCGTATATAATCTGTTGGATAGGTAAGTTGATATTAACCTAATAGCGGAGGATGAGAAAAGGATATCCTCGGAGATATCTAGTAATGCAGAAATACACCCGTAATTCCTTCTAAATCCAGACTGCCTGTCCGTTATCAAATTATTCCTATCGAGAAACCGAGTAATTTGGTTATGTATAATTCTCTCAAAGACCTTAGAAAGATATGGCAATATGGCAATTGGTCTATATTCAGAACCTAACTTTGGTATCTATACGATATTTACAAATGGAGTATCACTATAGAAAATGTGTTAGTTGCAACTTATGCTGATGACACTGCAACTTTTACGTCGAAATCATGTCCGAACAAAGCTTCAATTAAAACGCAGTGGCAGCTTAATGTAATCGAAAAGTGGCTAAATAAATGGAGCATAAAGGTTAACGCTGAAAAATCTTTACATGTTACCATTCTCTTTACGACGCACAGTGGTTTGAAAACGTTGTTTTTTGGAAATAATTCTGTAACTCGAGCAGATAGACGACGATAGGCCCGGTAGAATAAAGGGGCGCTTCTGGGTATGCCTTTAAATTTCGGTACCTCAACGTAAAATGTTTTGAAAATGTCATAAAAAGTTTATTTATTAAGATCTTAGAATATCTACCAAAAAATGTGCTTATAAGTCTAGGTTAGTTTGGGAAAAAATCGGGCTAGACTTAGTATTTTTGATGTGGTTTACTTATATATATTCGGATTATAATCAAAAATGTTAGCTGCATTTTTGATAAAATTTATAATAAAACAGTAGTAAGTTTCGTTTTAATAGCAGCCTTCGTTAAAAAGTTACAACCCTCGGAATTGGGAAAATTTAAAAACTGCCATTTTTTTAGGATTTTTCCGAAAACGGAGATATGGATTTTTTGTTTGTATAATGGAAACTTACTTACTAGTAAATTTTTTTCGACTATTTTAAAGACAACCTATAGCAAATAAGAAAAAAGAAAAATTGTGTCAAAAATTATAAAGGTTCACCCTTCAGCCCTATTCAAACAATTTTTGACCCACAAAGTTCCTCGGAGTGCAAAGCGCCGATTGAAAAATTTTAAATAGATTTTTAAAGCTCCGTTTAAGGAATTTATATGTTAGAAGAAAAAAAATTTTAATTTCATTTCACCGTTTAATTTCTGACAGTTAACAAAGTCAGGGTAACCAATTTTATTAACTAAAACAATTTTTTGGATCTTTTTTCCCCGTTTAAGGAATTTATATGTTAGAATAAAAACATTTTAATTTTATTTCACCGTTTCATTTCTGAAAGTTAACAAAGTTAGGATAACCAATTTTATTAAATAAAACAATTTTATGGAACATTTTTCCCCGTTTAAGGAATTTATATGTTAGAATAAAAACATTTTAATTTTATTTCACCGTTTCATTTCTGAAAGTTAACAAAGTTAGGATAACCAATTTTATTAAATAAAACAATTTTATGGAACATTTTTCCCCGTTTAAGGAATTTATATGTTAGAATAAAAACATTTTAATTTTATTTCACCGTTTCATTTCTGAAAGTTAACAAAGTCAGGGTAACCAATTTTATTTAATGAAACAATTTTATGGAACATTTTTCCTTGTTTAAGGAATTTGTATGTTAGAATCAAACAAACTTTTAATTTTATTTCCCGTTTTATTAAATCTCTTTTATATATAATACTTTAAAATTTTGTCAGAATATCTCTTGGTAATCTAGATGTCATAAGTTTTCCTTTGATACTAATCTTTTGTATGAAGAGTATATACTTAAGTTGTAGGAGCCTGGCAAACCTCGCTTCTAATGAAGTTTTTCTCTATTTAGATGTAAAAATGAAAAAAGGAACATTATATTTTTTTATCTATGCACCCTAAAAAACTTTTTTTTTTGCCCTTTTTACCTATGCTTATTAGGTCCGTAAGTTGACTCAGATATACCTTAACTTGGCCTCTGTGAAATTTCATTAAAATAGCTTATGTATTTTTAAGCAACTCTAATTTCACTTAAGAATCGAGACTTTTTAGTTTTTAATAGGGGCTATTTTATATAATTTATTTAAGATAACACAGAAGGAGGTGATTTATTGTTGAAACTGAAATAATAGATTTTTTAAAAATTATCAGAATATAGTTTTTAACTTTTATACTTGTTTTCTGTAAATTAAAAGGACCCAAGAACCCGTGAATGGAAAAGATATGGACTGTGATTTCATTATTGCTAAAATAGTAGATTAAAGTGGCAGAGCTTTTGACTGATTGACAGTTAAAGGCAGAATGATTTTTATTTAAATATCATCATTGGATTTTTCTGGAACAAAACTACTTTTTGTTTCATTTATAATTTAAAGTAAAGTGATTCTATGACAGCTAAAAAATTTATGATGATGATAGCGATAGAAGTAACCATTTGTTTTTTAAACAGCAAATTGGCCTTGGCCAAAGCAAACAAGACAAAATAAACGCATTGCGAAATGTGAATCAGCTGCTACCTTTTGGGAATAAGATTCTAGATTATAATTAAATATTTTATGCTGCGGGCTAAAGGCTCTAGGCAGGCTCCAAGTGCACTGAGTTTAAAAAAAGAATTTAGCTAAAATGAAAACTAAGCAAACTGCACCTTAGAGACCATGACTGATCTCAGATTTAACCAAACGCCATCACTTAAGTGTTGAACAGAGAAGCTGAGTAAATAGTTTCCAAGTAATTGCTTAAATAATACCAAAACCACAAAATATATACTTTTACAACCCGACACAAAGCACACTTTGCTGAATTTAATACAAAAAACAGCAGCTTGAAATATACTGAACCATAAGTCTCTATCTAAGAGAAGATTATGTCTTATAAATCAAATGATTCTGGCAGCATAATCGACTTAACCTGCCCACAATTGGGAGAATTGATTGCGATGTTCAGCAAACCGTTGAGTCTGTAGGAACTGTGAAAGCACTTGTATATTTTACGCCCAATTCCTTCTGCGGAAAACGTTGCTGCTGCTCGGTATAGTGTGGCAGAAAAGCGGTAATCTCGGCACGTCGTCATACTCAACAATGGAACATCTCACGAACATCGATAAGACGAATTATGAATAAAGATTTAAATTCATAAGTTTACAAATTTCAATTGAATCAAAACTTGAAGCCTACTAACCATTTCAAGTCCCATCAATAGGCCGGATGGTTGTTTGAAAAGACAGAAATGAGTGGTGACTTTAAAAGGAAAATCATATTCAGCGATGAGGCACACTTTCACATCAATGAATTCGTTAACAAGCAGAATGCTGCATTTGGGCATACGAAATAGATAGTGACTGTTTGCTAAAGCTTATGAGCTGGCGGCGTGATCAGATCGTACTTCACTATCGTGAATGCTGTTCGCTATCCCGAAAAGATGATGGACTTCTTACAGCCAGAAATAGAGGATATGGATCTGGACTGTGTATACACAGTATGAGCACAATTTTAATATTTGTACTTTCATATAGAAACACAATTTTAATATTTGTACTTTCATTTTTAAGACTCACTGTATAAATAAAAATATAAATATAAATAAATATTTCTACTTTTATTTTAAGACACACTGTAAATAAATATTTATTTCTTTACGTCAGCATAATTTCATTTGACCATTCACCACATGGCGATCCTGCCAACTCTTACGTATTGACACTGCAAAGATTTTAAGATCCTGCAAATTTTATTAAATATGATCCTGCCAAATTTTCATTGAGAAGCAATAAAAAATTATCATTGCCAATTTTATTCCTGTGGAAATTTTAAAATCCTGCCAATTTTATTAAATAAGATCCTGCAAAAAAATATAACAAAATTTAATATTTGTACTTTCATTTTTAAGACTCACTGTATAAACACAATTTAAATATTTGTACTTTTATTTTAAGACACACTGTAAATAAATATTTTTGCTTTACGTCAGCATAATTTCATTTGCCCATGAAAAAAAGTACAAATATTTAAATTGTGTTTATACAGTGAGTGTTAAAAATGAAAGAACAAATATTAAAATTGTGCTCTTACAGTGTGTACACACTACAACTGTATGTGGTTCTAACAGAATGGTGTCAATTTCCATACAGTCAACAAAACAATGGCTCTTTTGTGCGAAAAATTCAATGGCTGTGTTGTCTCATGCTGCCACGATCATGTGATACGACATCGTTGGATTTCTTTCTTTGTGGCTATTTAAAAGAGAAAGTGTAAGTCAATAAGCCAAGAATAAATTAAAAGCTAAAGAATGAGATAATTTGGCACATTAACGGCATGGGATCGCAATTATCTCTCAGAGTTATTAAAAATATGAAACATTGGAATAGTTAGGTCACCAAAATCTTAGCGAGCATTTGAAAATATTTCATTTCATACATAATTATCATCTAACAGAAATATTAAGATAATTTTCTGAAAATATTTTGCTTTATTTACAATTTACACAGTGCGTTTTAGTTGGACCACCCTTTAATTTAAGATGTTATTAGTAAGTAATTAAATAAAAATTAAATTAAAGAGTGATCTCTACACGATATATATAGATATATAGATGATTTATGATATCTGATATTCTATAATAATTACCGGAAATTTGGTAAACTGCTTATTTTACGCGTCAAATTAATCCTTTTTACTTTACCCATTTAATTAGTACAAAAAAATTAAGGGCATTTACCATTCTTCAAAAATAATCAAAAATTTTTAACAAAAATAAATCAACAAAAAAAACAAAAACAAAATTCCCATAGTTTTTGTGCTGAAAAAGTTCTACAAAATAAAAAGAGAACAATGTCAGCAAAATGCAGCACAATTAAAAAACAAGCGTCATCTGCACTTAGCGGATGACTGTTTTCTGATGCAAAAACAAAAATATTCTGCCAAAAAACGTCCTTTTTTTTGTTTTACAGTTCTTTAATTTAAATATCGCACACAGTTTTTCAAGTGTGAACTTGACCTACACGTAAGCGTTAGCACGCTTTCAGTTTTTTCAATACTGCATGTCTTTTTTTTTCAAAAGGTACTTTATGTCAGAAAAATGGACAAGGAAAGGTAAGATAAATGGAATTTTTTTTCGCTCACATACTCACCGACATTTCACAGGCTGGATGGTCAATTATTTCCAAATCTGTTTCTATGCCATCAACCAGTACAGATACAGTTTTTTGTCCATAGTCATCATCTGGAATTAAGGAAATTAATAAAAAAAAAATTCTATTAATAGAAATTAAAAAGAGAAAATAAAAAATACTTTAAAAATTTTTCTATTTGCGGCAGCATAAAGACTTCATAATCAAATTTAGCTTAAATTTGATAATTTTAATCAATTTAAAGTCTTTTAATTAGCAAAGACAATATTTATTAAAAGTAATTTAATTTAGCAGAACTTTTTATTAAAGCAAAAGGGTGCGCCAAATAACTTTTTTTTTTGCTTTAAATGCTATAAACAAAACTGCTAAATATTTTCCCAAAATTCTTTTTTTATTCGAAAGTACAATCCTTCCGGTTAATAATGGATAACAACTTCATTCAAATGGCTGCCTCGACTGGCCATGCACTAGTCTACACGATCGATCCAATTTTTAAGCACATTATCGATTTGTGCAGCTGTATTTCACCAATGGCTTCAGGAATATTGTCCTTTAAAGCGTCAATTGTCCTGGCTTGTCGGCATAACACTTATCTTTGACGGCACCCCACAAATAATAGGCCAACGGTGTCAAATCCCAGCTTTGAGGTGGCCAAACGATATCAGCTCTGCGGCTGATAATGCGATCTTTAAAAATAGGGCGCAAAACATCGAGTGTAGCTTCGGCTTGTGGCACGTAGCGCCGTCATGTTGAAACCAAATGTTGCCAATATCCTCCTCTTTAACATGGCCCAATAACGATCGCCATTGACTGTAATGGCCACTCCTTGCTCATTTTGGAAGAAAAATGGCCCAATTATTCTTCTGGACCAAAAGTCCGCACCAAACAGTGACTCGTTTTAGGTGCGTCGGCTTTTCAATGTATGCGTGCGGGTTTTCTGTGCCCCAAATGTGACAATTTTGTTTGTTTACATACCTGCCATGATCAAAATGAGATTAATTTTTTTTTGCAACATTGGCATCTTCTGTAAGTCGATCGCAGGCCCACTTAGCGAAGCGAAAACACATTGGATGGTCACTTGGCTTAACCTCCTGGACCAATTGAACATTATATGGCATCATACCAAGGTCTTTATGCAAAATTCATCTCAACGAACGACGGTGGATTGATGTTGATGGCGCTTCACGCACACTTTCTGCCACAGCAGTACTATCACCCAAGAATATTGCTGCTGTGTACGCACTATTTTTGGCTTTTTGCGCTTTAGTTTATCGATGAGGATGCCAGTTTCTTTTACTTTTTTCACAAGATAACGCACATACGAAGCTGACGGTGCTTCTCTTCTACCAGAATCCGTATGCAATTTTCGCACACATTCTGCAACATTACCATGATTTTCAAAGTAATGTCGCAATATTTCCGAGCGTTGTTCAAGCGTATACACAACCATATTCGTTCAGTGGAAGGATAAAACTAATTATCTGTCAAATCAAACATGAGCTAAGTGTACTAAATGAAAAAATGGCGGACCCTTTACTTGTTCCTGTAGAACCTTTTCACACAATTTAAATTTTAAAGAGGGTGGTATTTTTATGCAATAATTTCAAAACGAAAAAATACTTTTTATAACAGAGAATACTACTAAAAATATGGATATTACTAAAATTACTTCTATAAAATGCACTTTTTATAAAGGTATTTTTACTGTATGTTTTTTACTTTTGTTTGTTTAAAAAAAAAAGTACTTTTTAAGCGAGTCACATTTTATAAAAGACATTTTTAGTAAAAGGATAATTTTATATGATTTTTATAGTAGTTTTTTAAAAGGTAATCAAAAGAGAGGTAAAAGAATATTGTAGCGAAAGGTACTTTTTACAAAAAGAAAATATTTAAAAAAATAATTTTTTACAGGAGGTACTCTTAATAAATTCTTCACTTCAAAGAGGGTGGTTTTTGTAAATGATATTTAATGAAAAGAGTACTTTTCAAAACCGGAACTTTTTAAAAAGAACTTTTTATAGCAGGTACTTCTTAGGTCATAGAAAATACTTTTTTATACCAGGTATATTGTAAGATTTAAATTAAACAACAGTTTTTATATCGCCAGTATTCTGGCTGCAAAACTTTATTGCTTAGCGAGCTAGCAGTCCAGCTCGCTTCTTTGTATAATTGTGATTATTGCTTAGGGAAATATAACTCCTTATACTCCAATTTTTACTTCTAATTAATTTACAAAAAATGCTTAAAATTATTCTTAGCAAATATTCTTATGCTAAAATGTGAGAAAATAATTTAACAATATTTTGCTAAATTATTTTCCCAAACACAATTTTGAAGCGTGGCAAACATAGCGAGTATTAGTAGGGTTGTGTGTACTCACATTAGCGATGTAATACATTTGTAAGCTTACTTGTACGCACAACTAAATCGTTGTGTATTGTCCAGGTTTGAATGCTTGTGAGAATTCCTAGCTTTATTTACACATGTATGTTTAGCTGTGCCAATCCACGCTTGAAATATAGCACCCTGTACGTTGGGTTGGCTTGCAGCAAGTACACTGTTAGCAATCGCTGCTACTATGAATTATTTAAAGTGCCATAGGAGGCCTCATAAACAATTTAATTAATAATAGGCATTCCCAAAATTCAACTCACACTACACTGTGTCGCTATAAGCGACTATGTATACACGCTATAATATTTTATAAAAAGTACTTTTTGAAAAACTTTGATTTAATAAAAGGCATTTATTTTCGAACGAATTGTTTAAGGATATTATATAAAGATATGTGTTATGAAAAATTTTGTGTGCTAAAAATAAGGTAAAGGGTCCGCTATTTCTTTTAAATAGTGCTTATTTCGTAAATGGTAATACTTAGCTCATGTTTGATTTGACAGATAATTAGTTTTATCCTTCCGCTAAACGAATGTGATTGTGTATACGCTTAAATAACGTTGGGAAATATTACGACATTACTTTGAAATTGAAAATTGCGTACGGATTCTGGAAGAAGAGAAGCACCGTCAACTTCGTATGTGCGTTATCTTGTGAAAAAAGTGAAACTGGCATTCTTATCGATAAACAAAAGCGTGAAAAGCTAAAAACAGTGCGTACACCCGAGAATATTGCTGCTGTGGCAGAAAGTGTGCGTGAAGCCCAATCAACATTAATTAACCGTCATTCTCAGTAATTGAACATTTCAGAGACATCATTGAGACGGATTTTGCATAAAGACCTTGGTATGACGCCATACAAAGTCCAATTGGTTCAGAAGTTCAAGCCGAGCGTTTTCGCTTCGCTATGTGGGCCTGCGATCGACTTACAGAAGATGCCGGTTTTGCAAAAAAAATCATCTTTTCAGATGAAGCTCATTTTGATCTTAGCGGGTATGTAAACAAACATTTGGGGCATAGAAAACCCTCGCGCATACATTGAAAAGCCGACGCACCCAAAACGAGTCACTGTTTGGTGCAAATTTTGGTCCAGAGGCATAATTGGGCCATTTTTCAGGAGTGGCCGTTACAGTCAATGGCGATCGTTATCGAGCCATGTTGAACGAATTTTTGTTCACAAAAATTGAAGAGGAGAATATTGGCAACAGTTGGTTTCAACTTATTAAAAGTGCATTTTTAAAAAACTTTGATTTAATAAAAGGCATTTATTTTCGAACGAATTGTTTAAAGAAGTTATATAAAGAAATGTGTTATGAAAATTTTGTGTGCTAAAAATAAGGTAAAGGGTCTGCCATCTAACGTTTTTTTTAAAATAGTGCTTATTTCGTAAATGGTAACACTTAGCTCATGTTTGATTTGACAGATAGTTAGTTTTATCCTTCCGCTGAACGAATGTGATTGTGTGTACGCTTAAATAACGTTGGGAAATATTACGACATTACTTTGAAAATCATGGTAATGTTGCAGAATGCATGCGAAAATTGCGTACGGATTCTGGAAGAAGAGAAGCATCGTCAGCACCGTATGTTCGTCATCTTGTGAAAAAAGTGAAAGAAACTGGCATCCTCAGCGATAAACCAAAGCGTGAAAAGCCAAAAACAGTGCGTACACCCGAGAATATTGCTGGTGTGGCAGAAAGTGTGCGTGAAGCGCAATCAACATCAATTAACCGTCATTCTCAACAATTGAACATTTCAGAGACATCATTGAGACGAATTTTTGCACAAAGACCTTGGTATGACGCCATACAAAGTCCAATTGGTTCAGAAGTTCAAGCCGAGTGACCATTTAATGCGTTTTCGCTTCGCTAAGTGGGACTGCGATCGACTTACAGAAGATGCCGATTTCGCAAAAAAAAAAAATCATCTTTTCAGATGAAGCTCATTTTGATCCTGGCGGGTATGTAAACAAGCAAAATCGTCGTATTTGGCGCACAGAAAACCCTAGCATACATTGAAAAGCCGACGCACCCAAAACGAGTCACTGTTTGGTGCAGATTTTGGTCCAGAGGCATAATTGGGCCATTATTCAGGAGTGGCCATTACAGTCAATGGCGATCGTTATCGGGCCATGTTGAACGTATTTTTGTTCACAAAAATTTAAGTGGAGAATATTGGCAACATTTTATTTCAACAGGACGGCGCTAAGTGCCACACAGCCGAAGTTATACTCGAAGTTTTGCGCTCTGGTTTTGAAGATCGCATTATCAGCCGCAGAGCTGATGTCGTTTGGCCACCTCGGAGCTGCGATTTGACACTGCTGGACTATTATTTGTGGGATGCCGTCAAAGATAAGTATTACACCGACAAGCCAGAGACAATTGATGCTTTAAAGGACAATATTCGTGAAGCCATTGGTGAAATGCAACTGCACACAATCGATAATGTGCTTAAAAATTGCACCGATCGTGTAGGCTACTGCATGGCCAGCCGAGGCAGCCATTTGAATGAAATTATTTCCTATTATTAACCGAAAGGATTGTACTTTCAAATAAAAAAAGAATTTTGAGAAAATATTCAGCAGTTTTGTTTATAGCATTTAAAACTTTAAAAAAATGTACTTTTTAAAAAGTATTTGTTTTAAATCCATATTTGTCAATGGTCGCGCAGTTTAGTTTAAAGAAATTTACTGCAGCCGTCATATTTGCTTTAGGGGCACGAAAGGTTTTGAATTTTAAAAGGAATTTAATGGAACTAATTTTAATGGAACATTGAAAAATTGTGACTCCTATTGAGTGCTCCACTCGAAGTGCTTATTAAAATATTAATCAATTTAGTTTTAAGTGTCTCAAGAGAGTTCAAATTGATAAAATTAAGGATACTTTTCTTTGGGAAGTGTTTTAAATTTGCTTGTTTGACTATTGTCGAAAAACAAAATGTTGATTTCGAGTACCTGGCCAAAGTTTACTTAACGTTGGGCTTAACAAGGTTCAAAAAGCAATGAATATAGTTTTATTATTTTGTTTTTAAACAGAAGATATTTTATTTTTTTCTGATATTAAGAACTTAAAATTTTTCCATCACTTTTGTCCATATGCACTCACCTCTTCACCACTTACCTATAAAAATATATAAAATTATTGAAATTGGAGTTAAAATAAAAAGATCGTTCAATTTGATTGCTTACGGCAATATTGTGGCAATTTAAGTGCACTTTTAATCAAATTAAACGTTTTAACATAAAATCAGCTAACTAAAGCCATGACATGATACAAAATTGAATTTCTTGGTATTTATTTCATAAATAATTAATTATTTGTGTAACAAAGGCAACGTAATATATTATGAAAATTTATTAACCAAATTTACGTTGATAATGTGTTTACGTAGCGCATTAAATAAATTGGAAATTTTGTGTTTAAAGTTTAAATTGAACGAATCATAAAGAGATTTGCTATACGAGGCCAATCAATGTAAAATTTCCAAATGAAAAATGTCTTTTAGGTTGCCATGATTTCAAATTTTTTCATAAAGAAAAATTAAAATTTTTTTCGTACGTATTATTTGTATAGATTGTTTGTAAAGGGTGGTCCGATCATAATGTACGATATCAATTGTTAATCACAATTTAACATTAAATTTATTGCCCAACTTTATTTTAAATTTAATTGTTTTAGTATTTGTATTAGTATTAAACCATGGAGAGGTACACAACTGAGCAGCACGTTTTATTGCTCAAGCCTTTTACGAAAATAGCTATTCAAATCAAAATGTATTTCGTGCACTTTGTGATTTTTTTAGTAAGCACAATCGACGAAATTAGTTTGCAATCGGGAGAGTTTCGAATAAGTAGAAACATGTGCATGTTTTCTAAATTTGTTCTGCTGCAAATATTGCTGTTATTTTCGATAGTGTGGCAGAAGGACAGTCAATTTCTCCTCGTGCCTAATAATAAAATATCTCACAAACATCACTGATATGTGTTCCGAAAAAATTTCAATTTAAACGTTTAAAGATTTAATTCATACGAGGAGGAGCCTAATGCCCCTTAAAAGACTCGTTAATACGCCGAATGGTTGGTTGAACAAATAAAAGTGAATGACAACAATGAAAATCATTCTTAGCGGCGAGACACCCTTTTACTCTGTGGAGTATTTCATATATATTTCATATATATTTGGTGCATTTGGGCACATCAAATTCTAAGAGATAATTGAAAAGCCCATGCATCGATAGAGTGATTTTTTGATATGGCTTATGGGCTGGCGGTGTCATCGGACTATACTTCTTTGCAAATGGGCCGACCAAGCAATTACCGTGAATGATGGTCGCTATCACATTATGACAACGGACTTCTTGTAAAATTAAGGACATGGACCAGGAGCCTATGTGGTTCTAAAAGAATAATGCCATTTGCCACAAAGCCGACGAAATAATGGCTGTTATGTGAGAAATTCAATGGTCATGTGATTTGACACCATTGCAGTCAAAAACAATGCAAGAGCTAAAGAATGAGATAATTCGGCACATTAACGACATGAAACTAAATTATATCTCAGAGTCATTGGAAATATAGAACAAAGAACACGTAATTTTCATATCATCTCGCGATAGAAAATGTTAAGATAAATTCTCTGCAAACCTTTTGGTTATGGTTGGATCACCCTTTGTTAAAACATTCTTATAACATTTTACAAATAAATACACAACACAAGCACTTTTTACTTTCTTTTTTTTTTGTTTTGGTGTTTCTTTTTTAACTTAAAATTAAAATTAAAATGCCATTTACAATTACAAAAAATTGTAGAAGATTTGGGAATTATTTAAGCACTTTTTAGCTGCGGGAGTGTAAAAAATTGTAAAAAAAATGTCATTTGCATAAATTTCTTTTTATCAACTTAACCTTAAATGTTAATTGGAAAATATTAATTATAAAAAACGAATTATGTTGGTTTTAAATAATTTTTATTTATTTATTTTTTTTTTGCTATTTTTATTCACAAATTATATAAACCAAATGAGATTAAAGTGAATAGCACTGGTATAAATATGAAAGTTTACTATTAAAAAAAATATATATTCCAAAATTAATTAAGCTTTAAATTTGCTTCGAAAAAACAGCCTAAGAGATTTTACCGGCGAATTCCCACTCATTTGTTGAAATTTTCCATAGTATTTTCACTAAGTTAAGCTTAATTTCGCTGACGCAGTTCCTTATTGACATCGATTTTTGACTGCAGTTGGTACCTCATCAATCGGCTTTTGAAGCCAATGTTTTTCGCCGATAGGGAAGGCGAGAGAGAAAGTGAGAAGGAGCGAGTGAGAGAGAAAAATGAAGAGAGAATGAACATAGCCAGGAAATAGCTCGTGATAAATTTGGAATATTTAAAGCACGGAACGTTATACTTTTGAGGAAAGAATTTTAAATTTAAAAAAATAAAGAAATTTAATTTTTAAAGAATGTTAAAATTTATTATCAAAATTTTTCACGGCATCATATCGCAAAACTTGACCAGCTTTTCCTCGTAATCAGGCTTCTTCTGCGACCAGAGTGTGATTCGTTTTACATCCGCGCCTGACTATGTAGTCTGAATCAGATGGTGGACAAACCACTTTGTTTAATTTGGAACGTCATACATGCGTCCTAGGAAGCCGAAGACATAATTCTAAGCAACAGAACCACCTAGTTGCAACTTGAATGATTCCAGGGCAGGTCTGCAAACCATCACACCTTGCTAAAGAGTTGGAGACTTTCTAACTCCTGTCCAGAACACATGTCAAGCATGCTGACTGGACTGGATCATTCACTTTGCGTGTCATTATCAGTGAAATGATCCTGGCCACCATAATTTTTATACTTCCCTTATGGGGCCGCAAAACCATAACCACCACGATGCTCCCATATAGGGGCCAACCTCAATGATCAGCCAGAGAACTATTAAATGTCTAAAGAGACAAATAATGAACTCTGCGGCTCACTGATCCCCGTGGAAATAAAGTGGAGTTTCCAGTTGACCATCTGCCTGTCTTCAGGGGACTGGGCTCCCTTTTTCCCCAGTTGCACTGAGTCTAGATAGTGGAATATTCTATAAAGACCATATTTATATGCCCCTGGGGGGGTCTTCTGAGACCACTGTGCTAAATTCAAAGCTCACAATATTGTTGCTAACAATAGACGACAGCAATATGCTAGTAGTGCCAGTAGTAGTGCAAACATCGCCGCGGAACAGCTAAATGTTGAGACTGAGTATCAATTCAGTGGAGCATCAAATCTTCGATGTTCGCAATAGTTGGGTATCGCTAGATGCATCTTGCACAAGAATTAAAGTCGACTGAATAATGTGCGTATGGAACGTTTATGAATTGGCTGTTTATAAAACTAAACGAAAACAATGCATTTTTCACCAAATTTATCGGTAGTGATAAGGCTCATTTTCAATCAGACAATTATGTAAACAAAGTTGTCTCATATGGGACTCACAAAATCCGTAAACAGTCATCGAAAAACAATTACATCTAAAGAAAGTCACCGTATGGTGCAGTTTGTGGTCTGGCGCCATCATCAACACATATTTTTTTCGACAATCGAGCAAGGAATCGTCATCCCTGCGCTAGCAAATCGTTATGACCAATATTAGGTAACCGCAGCTCCTTAATATTGATATCAGTGACCTTGGGGCTGCAGCAAGAAGGCGCCACAAGCCACACAGCTACCTAAACAAATCAGAGCAACGAGCGGACGTCTGAAGATATATTAGAGCTGGGCATTTGTTCCAAGTCATATTCTATTATTAATTCCCATATTTCTACTTTGCATTAGTCTCAATGGAACATATGTTTTTGGAAAAAAAGTATGTATTTTGAGCCAAATTACTGCCTAACCTTAAATTTGCCCTACAGACTACAGAGTACACAGTAACGAAGCGAGAATAGTTAAACTATAAAAAATTTTATTCTATATCACTGCTATCGGAGTTTTCTGATTTACGAAAAAAATCTATAGAATTAGTTGGCTCGTTAGCTAATTTTCTTTAATTCTTAATCCAATGTTTGCGCATTTTGATACAGATTAAAATGTAATCAATATTTAACCGCAAACCATTTGATTTTGTATAAAAATAAAAGAAGTGACAGTGAAATGACATGCTTTATGAAAAGTTAAATTTAAATTAAGCGTCGACATCAAACGACATCAAACCACATAAAATCATGTAATAAGTCTAAAGCGAACATGTTTCTCCACTAAGCAAACTCACATCACAGAAATTGATAAAGAATAGCCCTTAATGGCTACAAATAAATTAAGTAGCTGTCGGTTTGCTGCTGTGTTTAAATACTTTTTCAAATGCTAAAGAAGACTCATTAAATTATTTTGAGGACAATGAATAATGAATGCATCACAGTGAGGTGCCATTTGTCACATTTTTGTATATAAATAATCTAGAATACTCGTTTAAGCAGTTTATGTTTAATTTGAAATTACGTTATTTCGTTATCATTGAAAAATCAATAAAATGTATTTTTTCATTAATTAGTTAAGAACAAGAAGCGGTTGGGAGCAATTGTCAGACTGCAGGAATAAATAACCCAGTTTCGTTAACATACACACCAACAATTTATTTTAACAGCAAATTTAAATACAAAAAGAATTATTGAACTCCTACATTCTATTGTTTAACAAAACCCTGGTTAATCCTCCCCCCTCCCCTTCCATTTGTGCCAAATTGATTAATTTGGCTAACATTATAATAAATAAATCTTTCAAGAAATTTATTTTCTTTATTTTCTTAAAATTATTTCGTTTAAGAGTCATTAACCAGCGTCATCATTATCATAGCCGTTAGTGGCAAAGTATGTTTTATTCAGCTATTATTTCAAAGAACATTTAAATGTTTAACCTCCCCTTGGCAATGAACATAAATTAAATATTTTGTACAAAAGAAATCACTTAAAAATACCTTTTTCTCAATAAAAAAAAATCCACACACAGTCATTAATTTAACATGTCAGTCTGGTATCAGTCATTAAGTTAAAAGTTTACACCCCACTGCGGTAACATTTTAAGCTTTTTAAATCCAAATCTACAAGTAACACTTTATTTAATGATTTCATTTTGAAATAACATTTTTTAATTCTTAATAAAACCACAAATAAATATTTGAAAGAAAAAAAAAACATTAAACAAATAAAATAAAAGTTGTGAAATCATCATCATTATGAAGAATCCTCTTCACAACTTTTTACACACATGAATTGTAGACATGATTAATAGTGTAGTACATTACGACAATGGAAAATTACAAATAAAGAGTAAAAAGAAATGTGTAACGTCAAAGCAGAGTTATTCAATAGGAGCAATGACATTTTCAATTATGCGCATATTTTAAATTTGTTCAATCAAGATAAAAGTAAAATAAAATTTATTCGGAACTTTCCTCTTAACTAAATGAGAAAAACAACAAAAAAACAATTGGTTACAAATTTCCCAAACAAATTACACAACATGCTTCTCTTAAATATAGATTTAATACCTTTACATAAATAAAACAAAAATGCCAAACATAGCGCTATTAAACAACACAATAAATAAAATTTCTCTTAGCTCCATTCTCTCCATTATTTTAATGGATCCACACCCAAAAAAAAAAAAAATAAAAACATACAAAAAAACACAATTACAAAAGCCGCCATATTCTTCCACAATAGAAAAATCCAGACTTTTTAACTCGCCTCGAAATAGGAATCGCAGTTGCAAGCGATGTGGCATTAATAAAAAAACATCGAAAAGAAAAGTTGTTAAAAGAGCTTACTAAAAAGCTGCAAGATCTCCTACATCCTATAACAAAAAAAAAAGTCTAAAAGTTGTTACCCATCTCAAAATAACAGTCGCAGTTGCCAGCTGTATAACATTAATAAGCATTTTTTTTCAATAATTATTTATTGTTTCTTCAAGAAACTGAACTAACAATAAGTTTTAAAATCTTAAATTCTAAAAAAAAGTTACATTAGTTCCGACCACGTCAGAACTAACCTTTTGGGTAAAAAAAATTGACATTAAAAAAAAAACAAAGCAAATATTTCTAAGATATGTCATCTGTAGCATTGAGGATTAAAGATTAAAGCTTTTTTAATCGGCTATGTCCACTATAATCCAAAATATTGCGAGCAAGGGGATTAGGATGGTCTTCAAGCTTCATTAAGTATTTGTCTGCGTATTTGATGATTTCTGTAGTCACCAGCGGTATGTCTAAATCACAATGTATGTTTGAATTTCTGATGTACCATGGAGCGAAAGTTATTAACCGTAAAATTGTATTTTGTCCACGTTGAATTCTATCCACATTTGAAGCTGAGGCAGTGCCCCAAAGTTGGATTCCGTAAGACCATATTGGTTTTAAAATAGTCTTGTAAATTAGAAGTTTACAATCTAGGCTAAGTTTCGAGTTCCTGCCTATGAGCCAATGTAGTTGCGTTAGCTTAAGTTTCATTTGTGTTAGCTTTGAGTCAATATGATGTTTCCATGTAAGGCGACGATCAAGATGTATACCAAGATATCTCACATAACTATGGTGAGGAACAATGTGATTATTGATTCGAACGGGTGAACAATTATCTCTACGCAGGGTGAAGGTCACATGAATGCAGTTTTGAACGTTCACTTTAATTCTCCATAATTTTAACCACAACTCCAACTGATTTACATGTTGCTGAAGATTTATGGAGGCTTGATAGGAGTTTTCGTGCGAACTTAGACACGCTGTATCATCAGCAAACGTAGAAGTGTGGACAGTTTCACTTACAGGCATATCGCAGGTATATATCAAATATAAAACTAGTCCAAGGATGCTACCTTGTGGTACGCCTGAGGAAATTGGTTTGGATAAACTAACGAAGTCTCCTTCAACAGAAATTTTTCGTCCAATTATGTAGCTTTTCAGTAGCTTGCTTATATTACAAGGCAAGTGAGCGGTCAGTTTCAGAAATAGACCTAGACATAACATCATAAATAAAACTTGTTTAAAGAGCTGACTAAAACAAAGAAGTTAGAAAAGACTGCCAGATTTTTCAATACAAAAAACGCTCTAAACGTTTTAACTTGTCTCATAATAAGAATCACCGTTGCTAGCGGTATGACATTAATAAGCAAAACATCAAACAGTAAAGCTGTTAAAAGAACTGACTAAAATAAACGATTCGAACAAGCTGACAGGTGTTGTCACAATAGAGAACAATCTATTTTAACTCGCCTCACAATAGGAATCGCACTTGCGAGAGATATGATAACAATAAGAAAGAAATTAAAAAGGAAAGTCTTTTAAGGAATTGGGTAAAAGAAACAACTAGAAAAACCTGACAGATTTTACCACCCACACCGGATGCTCCCAACATGGCAATTTTATAAACATAATAGAAAACTCTAGACGTTTTAACTCGCCTCAAAATAATAATGGTTGTTGCAGTCGGTACGATATTAACAAGCACAATTAGAAACGGCTGCCGAAACCTTTCATAATGTAAACTCACCTCTAAATAGGAATTACAGGTATGTATCGCATGACATTAATAAGTAAAACATCGAAAAGAAAAGTTGTTTAAAGAGCTGACTAAAAGTAATGATTGGAACAAGCTTACGTTTTAACTCGCCTAGAAGTGGTAATTATAATTGTGACATTTATTAATAACAAACATCGAAAAGAAAACTTTTTTAAAGCTCTGTTTAGTCAGAAACAATTAGCAAAAATTGCCAGATCATTCCGTAATAGCAAAATCTAGTCGTTTTTATTCGCCTCAAAATAAAGTCAAAAAATCATTACAATACGCTACCCGATCTTTTCGCAGTAGAAATATCTAGATGTTTTAACTCGTTTGAAAATAGAAAAATACCGTTGCCGACGTTATGGCAGCTAACCGATCTTTTCGCAACAAAAATATCTAGACGTTTTAACTCATTTGAAAATAAAAAAAAATACCGTTGCCGACATTATGGCAGCTAACCGATCATTTTGCAACAAAAATATCTAGACGTTTTAACTCGTTTGAAAATAAAAAAATACCGATGCCGACATTATGGCAGCTACCCGATCTTTTCGCAACAAAAATATCTAGACGTTTTAACTCGTTTGAAAATAAAAAAATGCCGTTGCCGACATTATGGCAGCTACCCGATCTTTTCGCAACAAAAATATCTAGACGTTTTAACTCGTTTGAAAATAGAAAAATACCGTTGCCGACATTATGGCAGCTACCCGATCTTTTCGCAACAAAAATATCTAGATGTTTTAACTCGTTTGAAAATAGAAAAATACCGTTGCCGACATTATGGCAGCTACCCGATCTTTTCGCAACAAAAATATCTAGACGTTTTAACTCGTTTGAAAATAAAAAAATGCCGTTGCCGACATTATGGCAGCTACCCGATCTTTTCGCAACAAAAATATCTAGACGTTTTAACTCGTTTGAAAATAAAAAAATACCGATGCCGACATTATGGCAGCTACCCGATCTTCTTGCAACAAAAATATCTAGACGTTTTAACTCGTTTGATAATAGAAATACCGTTGCCGACATTATGGCAGCTACCCGATCTTTTCGCAACAAAAATATCTAGACGTTTTAACTCGTTTGAAAATAAAAAAAAATACCGTTGCCGACATTATGGCAGTTACCCGATCTTTTAGCAACAGAAATATCTGGACGTTTTAACTCGCCTGTGAATAGACAATGCAGAAATTTTATGTGCATAAAAATGGAATATGTGTTTCACAGTGTTGTTAATTGAAGTAAGCAAACCTAAATAAATAAAGTAATATCAAACAATTTAACAATTGGCGTCTTTTTTTTTTAATTAAAGGAAAACTTAAGGAACAAATGTTATAAGGAATTTAATTTCCTTTTTTTGCTTCATTCTTAAGAAAATGTTTAAAAACAGTTTTGTGAAAATAACTGGACATGATTTTTAATTTAGATTAAAATCTTATTATTTTCTTGGATATCTTAATGCAGTTTAAAATTCTAATTAAACCCGTTTTCTATTCATCTGTTATTCTCATTAAAAGCAGGAAAACCGAAAATAACAAAATTAATTTATAAATACAAAGTTCTATTGTTTTCAATAAAGCAGTGATATAACAAAAGCAACATCTTTTCAAAATATAAACACAAGCTATAAAAATTGCTTGGAGGCCTGAGCTACACAAATTGCCAGCTTCGAAAATGCGTTTTTTAAAGAAAAAAGCAAATTTCATTTCTGTTATTTTTTACTTTAGTTTACTGCTGCTACTCACCTAAACTCAAATCGTAGGCGCAAATATAATCGGATGTTGTAAATTGATACGTTAATGTTGTTTTTCCCACACCGGATGCTCCCAGCATGGCAATTTTATAAACGGGTATTTCGGCTTTAACACCCACACCACCACAACCACTCACACCTCCTGCGTTCATTTTATCACTTTCTAATAAAATATCACCAGATGTACGCGAAGCGTTACTGTAAAATATATAAAAGAAAAAAATATTAAAAGGACGCAAGCAATTTTCTTAGGAATTTTTAAGTAAAAAGAGAATTAATAACAATCATACGCCTGATATTCACAGGAAGTCAATTTTAGTTTAATAACACTTTGTTGTGCTTTTGAAATAACAAGAAAATATGAATCTTCATATAAAACCGACATGGAAATCATGAAAGTTATAAACATAAAGTAGAATAATAATATGATATAAATCGTTTAAAATTTTAATATAATGGTTGTTTGTGTTTTAATATTTCAATATTTGAAAGAATACTTTTTCCAAGAAAAATTAAATGTGCGAGAAAACAAAGACAAACAAATTTTAATGGAAACGCACAGCTGTATAACAAAATATATATTTCAAGAAAATCTATAGGGAAAATTTTATGTTCATAAGGGGGTTTTCTTTTTGCTTATTTTTTTTTTTTTGTGCTTTTTGGTAACTCATGAACACTTATTTTCTTAAAGCAAAGTTTATAAGCCAACGTCTTACAGCGTTCTAAAATGGTTAAATAAATAAAAAAAACTTCTAAGGAACTAAGCTAATTTGAATGAAATATCCTGCAGTTAAGGATGTATGTAGAGTAACTATGTTTCCCTTAGATTGATTTGAAAGTACATCAGATTGGAAAAGCTGGTGTGTGAAAAGTCTGCTGTAATTCGTTCATATGTTATTAGCTGTTACTCCTTCCTTTAGAAGAAAAAAAAAGCAATTCATATTTATTTTTTTATTTTATAATTAATTTTTAACACAAGGTCTTTATATAAAAATTTAATAAATTAAAATTTTTTTATTTTTTTAATCGACCTTTTTATATTTTAAATAAATATCTGTTATTCAACGGTGTTTTTTAATTAACAATATATATTTTTTTCCGATATTTTGCTTTCCTGAGGAGAGCTTCTTCAGGAGATTATTTTTTATATTTTACAAAAACCAAAAATTATAACAATTTGAAAAGAAAAAATTTTTTGAAAACATTTGACAAAACATATAAAATAATTTTCTTCATACATACAAAAATACAAAAATTAAGATTTCAAATATTTAAACATACAAAAACAAGGAAATGGAAATTAAATAACAATTTTTTTCTTATGAAATAATTATAAGAAATTATGTGTCTTTTGTATTAAGTACCTATAATTTTGCGCTAAATTGTCTGTGTCTGTCTTGAAATTTATTCTCCTTACATTTGGTACATTAACAATTTCTAACATTTCTAACATATAACGTCTCTTATAGTTTTTTTCTATATCTAATATTGATGTTTCGTCAAATTGAGGATAATGATTATATTTCTTACAATGTGAAGATAAGGATGTCTTCTGTATTTAAATATTCCTATATTTTTGGTCACATCTATGACCAGCTAATCTTGTTTTAAGTTTATTCTTTGTTGTCCCAATATAAACTTTGTCACAGTTCTCCTGGTCATTTCCTCCACATGGTATCCTGTATACTACATCAGATATTTCCATTTTTCCTATTTTATCCTTCATACTGCTAAATAATTTATTTAATGTGTTATATGTTTTGTCTGGAATTATATATTTATCTGTGTCATATATTTTACACTTTCTTAATCTTTCTGATATTCCAGGAACATAAGTTAATGATATATAATTTCTTGGCTCTGCCGAAGAATTTCCTAAATTATGCCTATAACTACCATATTGTCTAATTAATCTGTTAGTTAATTCTACTGGAAAATCATTGTCATTAAGTATATCCCTTATTGTATCCTTATTCTTCAAATGAAATTCTCTATCATTTATAGTCAATATTCTGTCTATCATACTTTTCGCTGTGTTAATTATCATTTTTCTCGGATGTTTTGAATAAAAATTAATAATTTGTCCTGAAGATGTTGGTTTCTTATACCAATCAAATACTAACTTATTTCTCTTTCTTATTATCAATATATCTAAATATGGAAGTCCAGATTCTAACTCTCTTTCAATCGTAAATTTAATATCCGGATGAAAACTATTCAATTCTGACAAAATATCATCCACTTCATCTTCTGATGTTATACAAAATAAATCATCTACATATTTTGTGATAATCTTCGGTTTAATACGCATTTTCTAATACATGAATTTAGTAATTCCTCCATTAAAATATCAGCTATAATTGGAGATGCTGGAGAGCCCATAGGGAGGCCCTCCTTCTGTTGAAATATCCTATTATCAAGTTGAAAATAACTGTTGTCTTCAATGCAAAACTTAAGAATACGTAAAAATAATTCCTTCTCAATATTCGTATTTTGTTCTATTATCTGCCATTTTTCCTCTATAATTCTCAAAGCTAAACCTACAGGAATACAATCTATCATTATCTTGTATATTTATTCCCTTGGCTTTATCTTGAAATTCCAATGAATTTCTAATATTATATATTGATTGTCCTGTTATTACCTTAAGAATATTCGTTATATACTTGCACAGTCCGTAGGCTGGGGAGTTAATGCAAGAGCAAATAGGCCTTAAAGGAAAATTCTGTTTTTGGAAAAAGTTTTTGATTATTTTGAATTTGTTAATCAAAAAATTTTTTCTGTTATCTGCAATATAAAAATTTTAAAAAATTTAAGGGAGACAATTGTGCGTGCTACTTCTACTAAAAAATTGCTTTAAAGATTGCTTCGTGTGTAGTTAGCTTGAAAATGCCGCATTTATTTTAAATTCGTAAGTCACCGACTTGCGAATCTGAAATTCGTTCTCTTAATTATATTATGGTTCCGTACATATAAGATATGTAAAGGTAGCCCTATTAAGAGCGATATATTGTTTGACCGATTGTCGAAGATATAGTATCTGAACCATTATAACTAGAAACCTTTTGTAGAAGGTATGTAAAAGTAATAAAATTAACTTAAACACTAAAGAGTGTAGCTAGAGCAAAGCAAATTCTTATAAATGGAACTTTATCTTTACAGCGTTAATGGCAGATGGTTTCAGTTCCTACAGCGTGTTGAGTAATATCTCTGCCATAAGCATGTAATAAAAATTAAAGGATGAGCCATACATGATATCATTTCTATTTATATCTTTTAAACTGTAAAAGAACGGTCTTTAAAATTTATACTAAGTATGGGAGCGCTTAATAACAAGTCTTAAAATAAATTTAAAACTTTAAGAGTGTCTCATTACTTATGTTATCTTTACATTTTTAATTTTTAATAATAAATAATAAAAACTTAAAATTCAATGGTGGCCCATTTGGGAAACCAACCTGCACTTCTCAGATTAATTTCAAGATCTATATATATAAAAATTAAGCCCAAAATAGGTGTCCTTTGGTTGCCAGTGTTTGACGAGATGCGCCGTGGGATTTCATACGTTTACGCACAATAGTGCGTCCACAGTGCGTGTTTGAAACAAGACAAATTTTTCAAAAAATTAAATTTTTTTTTTCCATTGAATAATTCGACTCAATGTTTTGTATCAAATGAAATGTGTGTTTTCGTTTGCACGTTGCTGTGTGTGTGTGCTTGCAAACACATAGAGAATTTTATTTTCCATATTCTGTTGCATTTTTTGTGCCGAACGTTTTTCAAAGGAATTGTTAGATATTGGGAATGGCGCAATTCTAATTGACCCCACCACAAAAATGATAACGCTTGCAGATAATTTTTGCCACTTGGACAATCAAAACAAAAATTGATCACAAACATGTTTCCCGGTATTACGCAAAATTTTTTGAAGCCATGATTGGTTGGAGCAAAGAGCTATCTTAGCTGTGAAAAATGCAGATGTTTCGGATATCAATGTGAAAATTTTGAATGACATTCCCCAGGAAATTTTTACCTACAAATCGGTTGACTCTGTTACCAATCAAGACGATGTTGTAAATTATCCAGTCGAATTTTAAAATTTGCTTAAGTTATCTGGACTACCGCCCCACCGCCTACAAGTAAAAATTGGTGTACCAATTATTTTGCTTCGTTATATCTGTCAGCCACGACTTTGCATGGGACACGTTTAGTAGTCAAAAAAGTCAAGAAAATTGTGATTGAAGCAGAAATTTTAAAAGGAAAATAAAAGGGCGAGGATGTGTTGGTAAAACGCATTCCTATGATCTCTCCATATTTGCCGTTTGATTTTAAACGGCTTCAGTTCCCCATACGTGTTGCTTTGCAATGATCCCTGTTTTTTCGCACGGTCAATTATATGTATCATGTTGACGTGTTAATAAACCAACTGCTTTGTTTGGCTATACCGCGTACCAAAATCGATCGAAGAATGTCGTATATGTAAAAGCATTGCAAGACGTATTATATTTATAAGCACACAAAAATATTGAATTGTGGACAAGATAAAATTATTTAAAAAAACGTAACGAAAAAAAGAAATTGTGTTCTTTCTGATTAATTTTCTTGAATGATTGAATTTATTGGCGAACACAAAAAAGAATGTTGCAGAATAAAAACAAACCGCAAAGCAGTCACGGGCACGCTAGTACTTTATAATAAAATACAATACTGAAAAATAAACACACAAGCACCACACGTAAATTATCTTTTTACTTACCTATTGTGTCTGTCTTTGCCACTATTTGAGGTACCCGTTGATGTAACAGAATTTATAGATCTCGATCTGCGACTTCTTTAAATATAATTAAGGAAATTAAAAAAAAAATTAGGAAATGTTTTCTTCTAAAATCACTTTTAATTACTGAGTCTATTGTCTCGTTTCTGTAACTAAAGTGTGAAATTTCACTTAAGAAAACTTAGAAGCGTTATAATAATATTATAGCACTTTATAATAATTTTATTATTAGATATTTTAAAGAATATTATTAATTTTATTATTATTTTCAGTTTTATTCGACCTTTTTTTTATTTCTATTAAATCTTAATCTTTTAAACGGTCCTTTAAATTATAACCATTTATTTTTTTCTCTCGATATTTCGCTTTCCTGTGGAAAGCTTCTTCAGGATATTATTTTTTATATTTTTCAAAAACAAAAATTATAACAATTTGAAAAAAAAAAATAAAAAAAATAATTTCCTGAAGAAGTTTTCCACAGGAAAGCGAAATATCGAGAAAAAAAAAATAAATGGTTATAATTTAAAGGACCTTTTAAAAGATTAAGATTAAGATTTAATATTATTAATTTTAGTTCACCTTATGCAAAAAAATTTTAATGTGAGAAAATTCTCACATTGATTACGGAAACGAGATATAGGCTGCAAGCGAAATGAATATATTATTTATAACGAATTAAAGCGTAGACTTATATTATCGCTTGAAGCCAGGACTCTAATATTATCCTCTAATATTATCCTTTTATCCTTTATTTTACAAGTTTAGAATATAAAATTTATTTGATTGTAATTTCATCATACCTTAAAGAATCTCCTAAATTGCATACACCATGTGAGGTTATACTAAAACTACGCAATCGATAGTATTCTAAATCCAAGTCAGCACAATGTATGGCCTGGCGGCGGGTATCGGCTAAGCGGGGCTGTAACATAAAAAGACAAATGAAATTTTTTTAATAACAACACAATCTTACATCCATACACATACACCTGCACATATGCACATAACATATATTTTAAGCAATAGCAACCAGTAAAAAAAAAACTTTCTCTTTTTATTAGTTAAAGTTCTTCTGGTACTCTCTTTCTGTCCCTCTCTCTTTCTTTCTGTTGTTAATATTTAAATTTCTTTTTATATTCCTTGTAGATACCATCTAATAATAGACTAAGCTGATACAAGAACTAAAGTTAGCAAATATTTACTATATGTTCAGTGTTGAAAGGGGTCAGTATACTTCTACGAGACTTTTCTAAACCCACACTAAAATAAATTAACTCTTAACTTTAGATTTAAGCAACAAAAAAAAAATGTTTAAATTTGTTAGTGGCCGTAGGGACTAAAAGTATATAAACTTCATGAAGAGTTAAAGCTTACATTCCACTTGCATCAAAGCACACAAGACTGACACAGATTGCGAAGAACAAAAGTGTTCATCAACTGCTTGGAATATTTATATAAAATTAAAATTTTTTTTTCTTATTAAATAGTAATAATAAATTTCGCCGAAAACTTATTCAAATGTTTGCTTTGAGCTTTTCCATAAATTTGTAAAGTTTAAATATCGTTGAGATTTATTTTGAACTTTTGCTTTGTAGCTTCCAGCCTACGTTTTTCAACGAAATTTGTTTCTCCCATGTGAAGATTTAATTAAAACTCATATTGTGTTTTTTTTTCTGAGAAAACGTACGCTGCAAAAATTTTATTGCCAACAATAGATACTTGGAAATGTTGCAAGGACTACTTAAAACAGACTTTTAGAGGTTAAATATTTTTTGCGTTTAATTTATTTTTTAAGTTTTGGTTATTTAATTTTTTTTTTTGACCATCACTGCACCTGTTATATATAAATTTTTAATAAAAAATTTAATAAAACAGAAACTTTCGAAAATATTTTCATTTTAATGTACTTTTTTTTAATAAAAGTTTTTTTTTATGAAAAGTGGTTAAAAGTACTTTTTTTAAAGTACTTTTAATGGCTTTTATAAAAATATCTTTTAAAATAAATATATTAGTAATGCAAACCATTTCACAAAAGAAACGTTTAAATAATATATTGCAAAGAAAATATCTTTAAAAAATTGCAATTTTAATAAAGTACCCCTTAAAATCTCTTTTAACAAATTTTGTAAATGAAACTTAAAAAAAGTGAACCTAATTAATTTAAAGTAAGCCTAGCAAAAGATTTTAATATATTGCCGTTCAAAAGAAAAGAAAACTTCAATTCAAATATTTCTTTACCGAAAAAAGTACTTTTCTACACAAAGAAATCTTTTAAGAATTATGCTCTATGTTCAAAATAAATATTTGCTAAATGATTTCTTATAAATCACCTAAAGTTATACAAAAAAAATTAAAAAAGATTAGTTTAGAATAAAACTCTATGTTTAAAAAGTACCAGTGAAGAAACTATTCAGCATAGAGTTTTCATTTTTGGAAAGAAAATTAAAAAGGTTTCTTAAGAAACACTGTTTTTAAAGTACTAATAAATGGTTTTAAAAAATTATCTAAAATTATGGAAAATAGAAAATGTTTTATTTAAAAAGAATTCTATTTTTAAAAAAAGTACCAGTGAAAAAAAGTATTTAACAAACAGTTTTTGTTTTTTTTTGTTTTTTTTTGGAAAGAAAGGTTCCTTAAAATAGATCTTTTTTTTCTTACGATATTATCATTTTAAAATTAAAATCTTAAACTACCTTTTCAAAAGCCAATTATTGAAAACGAGATTTTAGAATGTTTTTTTTTATTTAATTTGTTTTATTAAAAACTACAAAAGTTTTTTTGGAAAAAAATAAAACAGCTTCCTAAGTGTGTTTTGCAAAAAAAATTACTATTTAACTCATTTAAAGCAAATATTTTAAAAAGGTACCTTTTTATTAAAATAAGTACCTTTTTGAAAAAGTACCTGGTACCTTTTGAAAAAGTACTTTTTCAAAAAGTGTTTTCTTTGAAAAATTAACTTCTTTAAATAGTTGTTTGTAAAAAGTTTGTTTGTTTATTTCCTATACAACAAGACTAAATCCTATATTTATAGTACAGAAACGCATTGCGTTACACTCAAAATTAACATAAAAAATAAAATATTTTTAAATAAATTTAATAAATTAATAAATAAAAATTATCTAAAAAAGGAAATAAAAATGTATTAAAGCTATAAGCGTTGCTGTTGTGTTGTTGATATGATGGAAGACTATTCCAAATGCAAGCAGCATACAAATAAAATTGCCACTCAGACACTTGATGTTGATATCGAGGTATTATAATGTTTCGGTTTCTAGGCGATTGGGAAAAACATAATTTTTCAAAGAAACATCAAGGTGTTTGTGTGTAACTAGAGTACGGTTCTTTTAAAGAATTTTAAAACTAACCCCGTAAAGATTATTTGAAACAGATGAAACGTGGTCAAATCTATGCAAAGCATAGATATATCTAATAATATTATTATATAGAACATACGCTACCGGCGTTGCAGTTACAAAATAGTTCACATCCATATGCATCTAAGTTAGAATCTAGTATGGCTTGGAGAACAAAATTCTTATCCGTAATGGAGTAAAAAAATTGCGTGCTCCAGAGAGCCCGTAACTTCAAATATACTTGTTCGACAAAAGCGTTTACGTGGTCCGACCAGTTGTTAAAAATTATGTCTAGATTTTTTGCCTTATTAACAATTTCGATATTCTCGTCATTGAAAACAAAGTTGTTGCTAAACTTTTTCTACCTATTAAAATACTCTTAGATTTACAAGGGTTTAAACAAAGTCCGCTTGCCCAAGCCCAGTGGTAAACTTTCCTTAACTCACTGTTTAAATGGAATAGAGCAGTGGCAGCATTTTCAACTATGGTACCTAGCGTAAGTTGCACATAGTCTGCGTATAGGTGGATATTGCATTTTAAAAGCACTTTTGGCAAATCATTCACATATATTGAAAATAATAGTGGTCCTAGAATAGACCCCCGTGGCACGCCTCTTATAAATGATCAATTTGTCCGATCATACTCCATTTACAAAAAATCGACTGTGTGAGATTCGATATATATAAATTAATAAGCTTGGCCGATGTGTCTGAAAATCTGAAAAAGAATTTTAATTTCTTTAGTAATATGTCATGATCCACGGTGTCAAATGCTTTAGAGTGGTCTAGAAGCACTAAAAATCATATGTTTCCACATTTCAGTTCCTGTCGTATGTTCTCTATTACTTCTGCAAGAGCAGTAATTGAGCTATGGTTCTGACGAAAACCAGATTGCATACTGGAATGTAAATTATGGCCGTTAATGTAAGACAACATTTGCTGGTATAGAATTTTCTCAGAAGCTTTGGATAAAAAACAAAGAATGGCAATTGGCCTGTATTCGCCATTCTGCCTACGGTACACTATGGTCCCAATGACAAGGTTTTGAGGCAATAAATCACAGGAACCAGCTAGATCTTTGAAATTTCGTACAGATGATTATAACGTGTTTTTAAGTTTTCAGTAAAAAATTCAAGTCAATCGAGCAGTGCCACGCCCATTTCCAGTAGGTTGATTATAGTGACACTGCGGTTGAAAATCACGGGGAATTTATTATTGTCTAATTTTCAATTAACGCACTATAATTCTCACCAATAATTTTTGTAAACATTTCAAGTCAATCCGCCTACTGCCACGCCCACCTCCAGTGAGAGCTCTCTTTGAAATTTAGCGAAAATTGTATCATTCTGTTTGATATAACATATATTTAGCAACTAACTTAAAATCACAAAATAATTCGTTAAAACATTTCAGAAATTTATTTAAAAAAGAATGGTGTTTGGATTGTAAAGGTATCATGAATCAATCTAAAAAGAGAAAATTTAATTAATACGTACAAAAAACTGGCTTTTGTCATAAATTCTTACTTGACACTTTTCTGATTCATCAACTTCTAATTCGAAATTAAAATAAAATGATTCCTCTTCGTCCTCTTCAGAATATGAAATATCTTTATTTATAGCTGCATTTGACGTACTTGGCAGTTGATACTCATGGATTTCAGGAATCTTAAGAAGAGAAATAACTTCTCTTGGCAACTGCAAACTTCTCTTTTTTGAAAGACGATTTTTCAGATATATACTTGATAATAATGGGTCAGAAGAATCCAGGGCCCTGTTAAAAACATCCATTATATTATGCTTCCTAGAATCCTTTCGTGCGTGCTCCATGCGGTCTTTTTTATAAAATTTGTTTCTCGCCTCAGAAGCATGTTCACCAGCACATCCGAGAGGTACGATTGACGCTTGCAATATTTGATAAGAATGTGCTAAAATTTTATGTAATGTCGCTGACATTGGGTACCATTCATAATTTTTAAAATAAATATCTGCAGTCTCACCGCAAAATTTTTTTAAGTGGTCGCCACTTATTTCAAATTCAGAGTTAATGGTGATAAGAATTATATGTAAATGTTTTAAAAAGTCGATATTAATGTTGGTTATAGAAGAAAATAATTCCGGATTAGAAAATGCTTTTCGTGCCGTATTGCCGTCGTTTGTGGAGCCACTCCCATTAGTTTTTGGCTTATGGACATGAAGGCCCATGTTTTGCCAAAATTGTTCTTGAATTTCACTCTTTCTCTTTAGCATAAGAAGTTTATCCTCAGCACTCCGAATTTGCCATTTTTTAATATTAAGTCTATATGAAAGATTAAGGACAAATTCGAAGCATCGAATCCAGGCGTGTAATGGGCTTATACCATATTTTAATGTATTCGATTTTGGCTGAAACACCGATGAGCTTAAATCTTTTATCGACAAAAACTGTTTCGGATTTCCACCGCATATTGGACACGACTGAGTACTCTTTGTTCCCGTTAGTACGTTCAACACTTTTCCATCAATTAAACTCATAATAAGCTCGCAGTTTACAGTGATCTTTCTACTGTTTACCATATAATATTCCATAGGCTTAATATTTGATATTTCCACATCAAGATTTGCTTTTTCTTTCAATATATGCTCTTTAGTTTCCTTTATAAATTCAATTTTAAGTGGTCGGCAAAAACGGACTGATTGAGGAGTACGGTTATTCCAAACGACTGCATTACTTGATGTGACTATTTTTAATGGTATAACTGACGTTACAAAGAGCGAGTTATCTAAACTTTCCGGGAAATTGCTGGTAAATATTTGTTTGAATGCACTCTGTCCTGTGGAACCGTCAAAACCGTAACTTAAAACAAAATTTATTTCATTGACTTCATCCATTTGCAGCAGAACTTCTTCCTGGCATGACAAAATTCTTTTTGCTGTATGATCAACTAAACTTTGGAGAGGAATATATGCTGATGAATCCGTTACCGTTAATCCATCGGGTCTGCATGCCAACTTGCTCTCTAGAATACTATTGTAACTGGGAAAAATATCACAGTTTCTTGACTTGCACATCTGTCTTATGTTAGTATATTGCTGTTTTGTTAAACTATTCTCTAGCAAAAAGGTTAATGCTTCTTCAGGGGAGAGCGGTAATGGCATTTTCTCGTTAGAAGTTATTTTTTTTCTCATTCTAGTTGCTTCTAATGGAGACGAGACAGCTTTCTTTAAAATAAAATTTAAATCATTTTCTTTTGCTAAATTAGCAGAAATAGAAGCAGCATGAATCAAAAGCATGGCATCATTTCCCTGTTCGGACGACACTTCTGAAGCCATTTTTCTTTTTTGTCGCTCACTTCCCTCACCATAACTCACATAAGGACGGCCTTTTTTCTTTGCACCATCCCTTTCTAATAGTTTGAACACAGTCTCACGAGATAACCACACTCTTTCATTTTCCAGAAAACGCTTCGTGGTCCTCCGGTTTTTAACCCACTTTTGTTTAGCATGTGCGCAGAAATTATTAATTTGATTTTTCACTGTCGTCATACAGTTGTCATTGACACTTCTATTAAATTTCGCAGAAATCCAGTTGATAACATTATTGGGTTTTCTATCATTTTCCAACCAAAAGTTAAAAATATCCAAATTTTTAAGTTTTACATTATCTGGAAATAGATTTTTTTAAAAAACGGCAGATTGGGGCAGATCGTTTTTCTAAAAACTTTTAGTACATATTATTACCTTTCCCCACACATAAATTTTTTCACGGATACTCTCCGATAAACATAGTTCTACTCCAAAGAACCTATGGACGACAACACAAACTGCACAAAAAATACAACACATGTTGATACAAACTATTATTTACCACATATTTTTTTGTTTCAATTTTTAATAACATTTTAATTTGCATACCTTTACAAGTGTTTTCCATTTTACAAAATTATTATAATCTTCACAGTGCTTGTTTGGTGAGCCAAATTCCTTTGTTGTTTGTTTATGATTGAATGTCAAAAAATGTAACAAAGAAAACATGACAACTTTGACAGCTCGGCATGTCGTCAAGGGTTGCCACCTGACTCTAATATTTAACAGTTGAGTGTTTCAAAGTGTTAAATATAAAATTCCGTTATTATTTTTTTCAAATGATTGACTTTGAAAATTGACTTTTTGCGTCAAAAACCTGTCATTGGGACCATTGTGCGGTAGTGGTAAATTTTCGCATGTTTCCATGTCAGAGGTAAAATTTTCGCAAGTTTCTCATTTAAAGCAAATATTTTAAAAAGGTACCTTTTTCAAAAAGTACCTTGTACCGTTTGAAAAAGTACTTTTTCAAAAAATATTTTCTTTTTTCTTTTTTTCGGCTTAAGTTCTTGTTCAATAAATTAAAAAATTAAAAAAAAAACTTTTGTTTAAGTTTAAAAGAATTTTTAAAAAATATTTAAAAATATTTTCTTTGAAAAAGTAACTTCTTTAAAGAGTTACATTTAAAAAGCACCCTTAAGAAAAAGTTTAACTCTCAAAAGTACCTTATATACCGAATTTTAAATTTTCAAGCACTATACATTTAACAATTTTTTACGTTATGAGAGCACATCGGCATATAAAGTAGCCCGTTAAGAAATTACCCTAATTTTAATGTCCCATAAAAAATACAAACTTAAAACGCAAAGTACCTGTTAGAAAAAGTACTTAAATTATTTTATTTTTATTTATTTTATTTAAATTTTTAACAACAAACGTTTTTGCAAACTTAATTAATTTATTAACATTTTTTTCCAACAACAATATACCGGCAGTTAAATAAAACTAATTGCCATCATACGTTATTTAAAAACTATTTCAATACATTTTTATGGTCACTTGATGACTTTAAAGTTAGTTTCTGTTTCTGTTTTTCTACTTTGTTTCTCTTCACTATTCATTATGTTGGGAAAGAAAGAGCAACAAAAAAAAAGAAAAAGAAAACGACAAGTCAAAATACAAACAACAAAATAACATTTTTTGTTTTTAAGGATAAATTAAACAACAGAAACACAAAAAAGAAGCAAAAAAGAATAAAATACAAACAAACCACACTTTTGCACACACTTATTGGCAAGAAAAAGAAATAAATAGAAATTATTTACCTTTCTGCTCTCTGCTGGCATGCTAGAGGTACGCATACGTTGTCTTTGTCTGCTGCCCAGTTGAGCAATCGTTGCTGAACTGCCACCGTGTATAAGACTCGAACCCACACCTGCAATACGTTCACGTGGTACGGCTGTAGGTGAATCCAAATCACCATCAGTATGAGGAAATTGTTGATGGTCATTTCTAGTTCTTGCACCAGCACCAGCACTAGTCACACCACCAACTCCTCCACAATCTGCAGTTGGTGTATCGGCTACGTATGGACCATTTAGTGGTCTACCATTACCACAGCACACTGTTGATGTTGGTGATGTTGTTGATGTTGTGTCCTCTAAAAGCATATCGAGTTCTGTTGAATTTGTGGCAATACCACATCCACCACTAGCATTTGCACCAGCCATTGATGCTGCCGTTGAGGAAGACATGTGACTATTTTTACTAGCAGCCATTGTATTTGGTGCATAGAGAGGTGAGGTGGCAGCAGAATATTGTGGTGAAACAGCACCTGACATGGCCTGTTGAAATGTCAAAACACCACCTGTGTCAACTGGTATTAAATTCATGCGTGAAGGTTTTGTGTGTGTCCCCGGTGATTTAACTAAAGATATGCGATCCCTAAAAGACACAAAGGACAATTTTCAAAACAGTTTAAATTAATTATTTATACTATAGTTTTTAACATATAAATAAGTTATTTAGCAGTTGTGTTTGAAATATCAAAATAAAAGCTTTAAAAATTTAATTTTCAATACAATTTAAAATTCATATTAAATATGTCACCCATATTTTAAAGTCGTAAATTCTGCAGTGCGCCAGATGACTCGTGACAATGTTTTTATTTATAAACAAAATAGTTGTTATTTTTTAAAGCGATTAGTTGTTGTTGTTGTTGTTAAGTCATAGCAGTGTTTTCCGTTTCCCTTTCTTTTTTTTTCAAATTAAAACTCCCAACATCAAAAGAGCAATAGCACAGTTTAACTTTTATAAGCTGCTTAAGCTTTTATACATTTCAGTTGTTTGTTCTATAGTTTTCCTATTTCCATTTTCATTATTTCAACATTTTACTGAGTTGTTAATCTAAGACTTCATTCGCTTAAAATATACTTTTAATGGATTTAACTAACGCACGCTCTCTAACGTTCATTTATGTATGTTAGACATAAGTCACCAATGACTAACGATCGCAAGTTAATGTTGTGCAACATGCAAATTAATTTTTTTAAAAAAAAGGACAATAACAATGTGAATAATGCTTTTAAAAAACAACAACAACGACAGCAACGACAATATTAAAAAAAAAAAACTAAAACACTTTTCCAGCATAAAGTTTAATTTCAGTTTTCCTTTGTATTACTCTTACCACAATATTAGAGTTAAATAATACTACAAAAACTTAGGAAAAACTGTTAAATCAAGTGCTGAATAAATTTTCCGTTTTTTTCCAAAAAGGAAGCCACTCAATGAAAGGATATAGTAAAATTTTTAATTATTGTTGTGCTTGATTTCGAGTAATCAGAACAAGAATATTTCATTTAAACAATTAATTGTAAAATCAAAAGGTGGCCAAATTTGTGGTTAGGAATTAAATTGGTTTAAAACACACGCACCTCGGTTTCTGACATTTTTAGTCTGCAGTTTCACTGAAAGCAGAACTATGGTAATTAACAATATAATATGATGTCATGTAAAAGTCCCCCTTAGCATGTCGGTAGATGTCTACTCTTTTCACATAATTTTGAAGCATATTTTCCAACAAAGCTTGGCTTATCTCATCAATGCAGCGTCAAATTTCATCTTTCAAACAGTCAGTTGTTTGTGGGTTGCTCACATATGGCCCCAGAGAAAATATTTCAGCAGTACTAAATTTTAAATTATATCGACAAATCGAAATATTACGCGATCGGGAAATTTTCCATGCAATTACTAAATTGCTTGGGTGGTTGTATGGATTGTACTACAACTGTGTGATTAGATTTACATCTGCGCCTGACTATGTAGTCTTAATCAGATGGCGGGACGTCATGCTCGTCATAGAAAGCCGAAGCTATAATTCTATGCAACAGGTCTTTCCTAGTTGCAACTTTAATGATTCCAGAGCAGGGCTGCAAATCATCACTCCTTGCTTAAGAGTTGCAGACTTTCCAACTCCTGTCCAAAACACATGTCTAGCATGCTCAATGGATCTGGGAACATTTCACCAGGTAGGTGTTATTAAAGGTGAAATGAACCCGGCCACCATAGAACCATAGACTGATATGGGGCCGCGAAACTACAACCACCACGATACTCCCATATGGGGCCAACCTCAATAATCAGTCAGAGAACAGTTAAGTGTCTAAAGAGACAAATAACGAAACTCTGCGGGTCACTGATTCCCGTGGAAATAAAGTGGAGTTTCCAGTTGTACCCCTGCTGACTTCAGGGAACTGGGCTCCCTTTTTCCCCCAGTTGCACAGGTCTAAGTTGTTGCTTTCTCCAAAGACCATATATATTTGCCCCCGGGGGGTGGATTGTACTACAATAAAATCGGTTATTATGGTTTGGCAACGCATAAAATAGACGCCATTTCTTTGCTTATTTTCGAAAAATCTGGGTCGATGATGCCGCCTGACCATAACCACATTATAACGTAATTTTCTTTGAATGTCATGGTTTTCAAGGACTGTTTGTGAAGATCGTAAATTCCATACGCAGCAATTATGTTTGTTTGCATAACTGCCTAGTGGAAAATAAGCCCCACGCTAGAAATTATGTTCCAGGCTTATTCGCGTTATTTTGGCATATAGCGGCAATATTAGAATCACTACGGTCACTAGGAACATATTGCGTTGATCTGTTGTCAGCAACAATACCATAAGCCTCGATTAAATTATGCACAGCGCTCTCAAAAGGAGCTCGATTACGAATATAAGCTGCTCGAGTTTTACAATACAGTGATGGTGGTGAAATATACATCATTTTGATAATAAATTTTCACAATTAAAATTCTTCGCTTAATAATGTAGCGCTCCATATTTGAATTTTTACATCCTCTTAAGTATCAAAGGATAATAGCTCAATTCTTGATTTAATTCCTTGAGGGACAACTGTGTGATTAGATTTACATCCGCGCCTGGCCATGAAGCCTTAATCAGATGGTGGACCAAACCACTGCATAATTTGGAACGTCATGCTCGTCCTAGGAAGCCGAAGCTATAATTCTATGCAACAAGTCTTTCCTAGTTGCAGCTTTAATGATTCCAGAGCAGGGCTGCAAATCATCACTCCTTGCTTAAGAGTTGGAGACTTTCCAACTCCTGTCCAGAACATATGTCTACCATGCTCACTGGATCTGGCAACATTTCACCAGGTAGGTGTTATTAAAGGTGAAATGAACCCGGCCACCATAGAACCATAGACTGATATGGGGCCGCGAAACCACAACCACCACGATACTCCCATATAGGGGCCAACCTCAATAATCAGTCAGAGAACAGTTAAATGTCTAAAGAGACAAATAACGAACTCTGCGGCTTACTGATTCCCCTGGAAATAAAGTGGAGTTTCCAGTTGTACCCCTGCTGACTTCAGGGGACTGGGCTCCCTTTTTCCCCCAGTTTCACAGGTCTACATAGTAGCTCTCCATTAAGACCATATATGTGCCCCCGGGGGTTCCCTTGAGGGACAATTTACTTTCTAACCACAAAGTTGCCCATCCATTATTAATTTTCAGCTTAATAATTAATTTAATAAATATTCCTTCTGAAAATCCAGCAGGACGACGTTGATACTGGTATATTAGATGAATGACAGATATTAAGATCCTAAATCCACTCTATCAAGCACTTTAATCTCGTTATTTTTGGTCGTCCAGCGAAAGTTTATATTTCTTTTTCACCACATCCTCACAAATAATTTAGCTGCCCTTGATCCTTTTAGTAATGCTACCTAATCCTAATCACTATATATTTTCTGCTATCTTAGCATAATTTACAGACATTTTCTCTGAAAATTACTTCATCTTATTTTGCAACTAAATTCTCTTTATGTTCTTTTCTTTGTGTCTACAGGTTTGCTGAGCAAAATTTTTAGGTTAATGGCATTCAATCAAGCACGACAATACTGTTCCTTTCTTGACTGGGTCGCCTTTAAAGTGCTAAGGTAAAGTACCCTTCTTTTTTCTTTTTCATCTTCGTTCTTACACCTCTCTTCCGCATGTTTATGGGCCAGTGCGCTCACTTTAGTTTTGTGTTCTTGTGTTAATCTTATTTATAAACCAATTCTCTTGGAAAATTATGTGACAGCAAAACCTTATAAAAACAATACATACTTTCAATTTTAAAACTTTTTACGTACTTTTAAAAAAAATTATAATTAATTTTTCACCTTTTTTTTAAATTGATTTTTCATGCCTATTAAAAATTTGTATTTAATATTCTAATTAATTTTTTATTAAATTTAATTATCCAAAATTTTGTAAAACACATACTTTTTAAAAACAAATTAATTATGTATACAAATTTTTTTATAAATCATTATAATTTTAATTTGTTTGTAAATAGTACTTTTGAAAAACGTACTTTTTTTAAAAAATACTTTTTTGAAAAGTACTTTTAACAAAAAGTTCCTATTAAAAAGGTATATTTAAAAAAAAATGTTGTTTTAGAAGATAATTTTTACAGAATAGTACTGGGTACCTTTTATTAGCGGTACTTTTGTAAAAGATACTTTTATTAAAAAAGTCTGAAAAGTAAATTATTTAAAATTCTGTATGAAAAACATACTTTATAAAACAAGTAACTTCTATACAAAGTCTGTTTTTATAAAAAATAACTTTTTGTAAACGTACTTTCTATATATTATGATTATTGTAAAGAGTACTTTTGAAAATCTTACTTTTTAGAAAAAAAAAACTTTTGTTTTAGAAGATAATTTTTGCAGAATAATACTAGACACTTTTTCTAAATGGTTTTTTTGTTAAAGTTTCTGAAATTTTTTTTAGAAAACATATTTTTAGTACAATTCGCTTTTATATAAATTTTTTTTTTATTAAAAATACAATTTTTACAAACGGACTTTTTGTATATGATGATTTTTGAAAAAGACACTTTTGAAATTTCCACGTTTTAGAAAGTACTTTGCAAAAAAAGTTCTGTTAAATACTGTACGGGTACCTTTTGTTAAAAATACTTTTGTAAACGGTTTTTTTTATTAGAGGTGTTTGAACATTCATCTATTAAAACTTTTAATGAAAACATACTTTTAGTGCAAAAAAAGCTAATATAATATATTCTGTACTTTTGAAAATTGTACATTTTTAAAAAGTACTTTTAAAAACGGTTTCGCAAAAAATGTTTTTAGAAGATAATTTTAACAGAAAGTACGAGGTACTTTTGATTAATATCACTTTTTATTACTTTGGACAAAAAGTTCTTGATAAAAAGATATTTTCTGAAAAAAAAATGCTTTATTAAAATGTAATTTTTACAAAGCAAATCAACGTCCTTTTAATTTAAGCCCCTTTTTTTAAGGCAGTTTTTGTTAATGATACTTTTTGCACTGTTTAAAAAAAGTACTTCTATCAAAACGTTCCCGCTAAAAAGGTTTTTTTTGTAAAAAATTGTTTTCTAGGTTGTTATTTTTACAGCAGTACGAGATACTTTTTGCTAAAGACATTTTTGCAAATGGTACTTTTATTGAAGGTATTTTTTTAATTAGATCCAAAAAGTAATATTTGTAGAAAAGCTTTTATATAAAGCATAACTTTAAAATATTTTATGTAAAATGTTGTCTTTTAAGAAATTCCCTTTATTAAGGTGTCTAGTAAAAATGGTACTCCCTAAATTTGTTTTATAAAAAGTACTTTTTCATTTCATTTTTTCTGAGAGGTGCCTTTTTAAATATCTATATAAAAATAATGCTGTTTTTCGTTCTCCAATAAAAATTAGTTTATATGTCAACATTTCCAATAATGTTTTATGACGACAATGACATGCTGGTATTGACATGAACTTAAACCCTCGAATTTATGATTAATTTTATTAAACAAATTTTTATGTACAATTTTTTTCTTGTTGGGAATAGGAGGAGTAGCAGGACCTTTTATTTTCTTTCATTTCATAGTACTTGTGTAGATTGAGTTATTGATTTCCTTTCAACTGCGATTTATTTCTGTTCAAATACTTATAAAATTATAATTTAAGTATATTTTTGTTGTAACTTTAATCGAGGTCTATACGATTCGACATTAAAGTATAATGTTTTTTTTTATTAATTTTTTTATGGAATCCTAAAAAGAAAAATCAAGAATTTTTCTTAAAACTGAAAAAATAAAATTAGAAAAATTAAATCATAGCTGGGAATAATAAATTAAAAAGAATTGCTTTGAATGATAAATAACGCTTATGCTTTAGCTATTCATATTTATTAGTTTCGATAAGGACAGTTATTTAACATGAAAGGATTTGATTGAGAACAAGTTAGAAATCATTTATTATCAATCAGAAATCCTGAAGTGGTTTCAAAGAAGTCCTGATTATTATGAAAATCAATGTCGACAGTCTCCTCAATTTGTTGTTAATATCACACTAATTTAATGGCCACTTCACCTCGATATTAAATCCGCATTAGCTCAATGTGTTACGTTGACGTCGACATGGTATCGATAGTTTTAAAAAATTTTTTTTTTCATACCTATACATTATATGGCAGAACGTGACAAGATTTACATCGGTACCGAGCCATGTGGCCATAATCCGATGGTGGTCTTACCATTGGGTGTGCGAAAAAGCGTCCACCCACGCCCCAAGACGTATACACACTAGGTGCTTATACGCCTTAGTTGCATTCTTCGAGTGCACGGTAGCAGGGCCGTGCCCCCACAACTTGTTTTCGAGTTGGAGATTATCCAACTCCTGGTCCTGTTGCTAGCGCAACTAGAAAATTTGCTTGGATGTTAACCTTTTTTTTCATTAACATCTCTTGGGAACTTTTTTCAAAGCCCAATCTAAACCACAGCCGCCACGTTGCTTCCTGAGGGTCCACACCAACAACCAGAAAAGGATCGTAGCCTTGCAAAGAGTAATATTTTCAATCTTCATCAAATTTGAAATGACGGCAGAAGAAAACAGTTTATTAAAGTAGAAATTGTTTAAGTGGACAGGGTTTCCTTGTGTTATTTGTTGGATGAATGGCGCGAGGATTAAATTTCTTTTTCAAACTAAAGATAGTCGATTCTAATGCCCGTAAGACACAATGTTCCATGCTTACGCATAGATCTGTGTTCGGAAATGGTGCTGCATCTTATACTATGGGTGATATAGAATCCGACATTCTTGATGTTCTTGGCATAAAAATTTAGTGTGATGGACTAAACACATTTTTCAAGTGTCTCGGTTTTCTAAAACCTTCGAACTATTTATACTACCCATATCCGACCAACTCTCATGTATGGGCCGGCGCCCCAAAGTCTATTTTGGAGTTGTTCGATCGCATTCAGGATAGGGCCAAGAGGTTCATTGGGGTCAGTAGGGTATCCAACTCTATTGATTCTCTAAAGCATCGACGCAATGTGGAATATATTTCACTGTTTTATCGTTACTACAATGGTAAGTGCTCTAATTCGATTAGAGAACCTGTTTGATAGCGCAGGGAATTTAATGTGATGACGATTCGTTGCTCATTTTCAAAAATAATACGAGTCAATGATGCTGCCTGATGACAAACCGGACTATACGGTCACTTTATTTAAGGTTTTTGTGAGCTCCATATGCGACAATTTTGTCTGTTTACAATAACCGCATAATTGAAAATGAGGCTCCTCATCAGTAATTATGATTTTTTTGGAAAATGCGTTGTTTTCGTACAACCAATTTTAAAGTTGCCAAGTGTGAACATGCTAAAACGGTTATGAACAAACGCTAAGCAGGCATTTTTGTTTGTGAGAGTGCTTGACTAAAAACTCTTTTTTTTTGTTTACAATGAGGATAATGAAACGTTTCTCTATTTTATTAGTCTTAAGGCTTATATGTTCGTTCCGATTTTCAAGATATATATCACTGCATTTACTGTTTTGTTTTTCAATTGAGGCAAAATCACTACATAATTAAGAATGAAAACTTTAGCTTCTTTACTACTCCGCAATTAAATATATTTTTTTCTAAACTTAAATATAATTTTTCCAGATTAAATTAAATTAATTGTTAAGGAAATTATAAAAATATTTGTGTTTCGATTAGCTCATTGGTGTCACTTATAATTTCGCTCATTTAAACTCGTTTCTATATTTCCAATCTTTTAATTGAATGAATGAATGAATGAGTAAGAGAATGAAAGGTTTTATTTTTCTTAAAATCGTTCTCAAAGGTTACTTTGGTTAACGTTGATTAATTAATATCCTGTTCCACCAGTTTCTAATTTCCTAAGAGAATTTTTGTATCTCCGAACAAATCTGTCCTCTTGTATATTTGCCGCAATAAAATGCTACAAAAGACAAAAAAAGGACAAAAACACAAAAACATAAAAGCAAAAAATTAATCCTTAATAATGATTCAAATGTTGTTCACACATTTGCGCTGTGGCCGCATGAATGAAAAAGGCTTAAAGCGAAATAAAAAACAAGAAAAAATTTAACAAGAGTAAACAAATTTTATGAAAATGATGATACACAAATAACAAATAAAAAACAGGAATATTTTAATAAAATAAAAACAACAAAAAATGAGCAAATCCCGCTACTTACCGTGTATTACTGTGAGATAAAGTGCCAACGTGAGTGGCCTCATTTATTACTGTTGTTGAAGGCGTTGTTGTAGAATTTTGATTGTAGTTAAAATCAGCTGCAAGCAGATTTGCTACTATTGACGATGAACGTCTTCTATTCAAGATGGGTGACTTTTGTGTTCTTATTGATTGTAAGTTATTTCTGGTCGAGGACGTACTCAAACTGTTTGCGTGCGTATTAATTAAAGTTTCATTTAGTTTATTAAAACCTGTTGCTGGTGTTACAGCTCCTCCTAAACCACCTCCTCCACTGTCACCATGTGAGGGTGAATGTAATTCCATAAATCCCGTACCAGTAGCAAAAGTGCCATTAGCATTTGTATTCCCCACACCATTTCCAATACCAATTGTGGTCATACTAAAAGTACTGCAACTACGACTGGCCATACCACCGCCCATTCCAACTGCCTCAGTAGGATTTCCATATGCTGTGGCTAATGCTGTCTGTGACATTGATGACGTTGAATAATGATTATTTGTACATGATGTTGTTACTGGTCCTAAAGGATTTGCTCCACATAAATTTGATAGATTAGTACGACTTCCATGTAGTAGACCGCTTTGTTGTTGGATTCTTTGTAAAGCCGTCTCTTTTGTATGGAATGCACCCATGCCAGCATTTTTGGGTGGCTGTGGTAGTGTTCGATGTATTTGTTGCTGTTGCAATTGTTGCTGTTGCTGTTGATGCTGGCTATTGTCTTTTAATATTGATTTTGGTTGTATGGTTGTTAAGGGAGTCTGTTGCACTACATGTATTTGATGGACATTTTGTTGTTGTTGTTGTGGTTGTTTTAAAATTGGTTTTAGAATGTTGTATGGCACATTTGTTGCTGTTGGTGTTGATGATGTAGTACTGATGGTATCACTTTCATCACAACTGGCATCTAAAAATTGAAATAGTTAAATGTGTCAGCACAACGAAATAAAGCAATCATAAATTAAATCTGTTTTAGCCGTTTTTTTTTATTTTTTGCTTTTTTAACTGCTTATTTGCTATAAAATTTAATGATATTTAAACGACAAATTTTTATAGTAAAATCTTAAAATTACACAACTTTCGTTTTCCCAAGTTTAGAGCTTCGTCCCTTAGACTTAAAATTGTCATATAGAACGCATTTATTTAATGCTATTATAATGACTATAATAGTTTATTTTCGAAACTGAAGTATGAAAACAATTGTGTCAATACCTTAAAATGAGTCAGTCTTTAGGCCATTTTGCATCTTGTGCTTTTCATTTAAGGCTCTTGGAAAAATTCTTTATAATCAAATGTTGCTTTATTTTAAAAAGTAACAAAGGTTTTCGTAAAAATTACGATTATGTTTTTGATTAATTGGATGTAACTGAAAACATACGCATGACGTAAACTGAAAGGAAATAATAAGATTCCTGACACTCCTTGATCACTCTAAAGCCTTTGGCATGACTGATCACAGCACAGTTTACATTCAACTTCGAGACTTTTTTTTACTTTTTAAAATTTTCCTTAACTTCCACACGACTGTTATCCTCATACCTCTAAAGTCGTTGACATTTTATGTAGACAAACAATCTTCATTCTGCGGTGTTGCATTTGTCTAGATGAGCATTTCCAGGACCAATTGCTGTTTTTCTTTTTCTGTAAATAATCTATCAAAATCGCTTTTGCATTGGAAAATCCATTAGTACGTAAACAATGTACATCTTGTATTTAGGCAGTCATCGAGCGATTTCCGTTGTCGAAAATATTTTAAAACTAAAAGAGGATCTGTATAAAAAAATTATTGCTGGGCAACTGCAAATGGTTTTTGTTTAAGTCCTCCTAAGTCAAACAGTATTAAATTTCAGTAGAAAACTATTCAGCATTTTGTCGATGCTGATGTTTTAATAAATGGTGACAAAACAGTCACTATTGTAAATGCTGCAAAAATATTTAGCTCAGTTTTACATAAAGCTGAGGCGTCCTTTATCGTCACATAACTATACATCTTTCAATGTAAGACAATTTCTTACAAAATTGTATCTTTTTCCTGGGTTAATCTAGGCTTGAAAAAATTTTGCAGGATGTGATTCTATTAGAAAAAGAAAGGTAAATGTTGTATGCAACAATATCATTAGATATGTACAAAGAATGCAAAGATATAATCATGATTACCAATTTTTCTCCAAACTATAGGGTGTTTTTGCAGAGGTATAGAACTTTGAAATGTAATAAAACAAAACAAACTGAGTTTTTAAAATTGGCATGGAATCTACCTTATTCAAAAAATAATCATCTGACTTCTGGGGCATGTGGCCATTGCATGGCTGGTTTAGACCAAGTTTCACCATATATCGTCAATAATGCGGCAAATTTTGTCTTCCAAGTAGTCTAGTGATTTCACAAATCCCCACAAACAAATTCTAGCAGTGTTAAACAACACGATCTTGGAGGCTAATACACGCTCCCAAAACGTGGCATTATGCCGTTACCAAAGGTTTCCTCAAGAAATCAATGTTGAATCTTGTTGAAAGCACAGATCAACATCATGGATGTTTATTTATTAAACAACAAAGTCAGTCGTTTTGTTGGCGTAATCCTGACTCTATAGCGGTCACCATTAACTCTAACATTCCACCAACTGATACAGCACACCAAACAGTCAGCTTTTCTTGATATACCGGTTATTCCAAATATGGCAGTTTTCTTTATTGGCAGTCTTCTTTATTGAGGAAGCAAACATTGCCATAATTTTCTGCGCATGATTAATTAGCTTTGGAAATTCATCTTTTGGTAAGGATTTATAGAAATTAAGCTTATCTGTATTTAAAAATAGCTGTTTTAAATTATTATTACATTGCAATTCTATAATTTCCAATTGTAGATCAGATGGAACATTCTCAGGATTAACATTAAAAGGCATTGAAAAAATATCTAAACATGGTTGGATTTTTTTAAACTCAGCAAATCTGAAAAGACTTTTAACTTCTCTTCACTCACAGGCCCAAAAAAATTAAGTCTTGGAAAATGAGTCAAATCATTTTTTCCCAAACATTTAGAAAATATAAACAATTGAGTTTTAAAAAACCTCAAACTGCCCCAAGTTTCATCTATAAATTGATTTTTTCCCTGTAACTTCTTGTTCAGTTTATTATAGTGCTCGAGTAAATCCGTGAAAAAAAAGCAAACTCGATGCACTAATTCTTATCCTCCAATATTTCCCACTCATCCCAAATTTCAGTTTTGGTTTTTAGAAAAACTTTAATTTCTTCGAGAAGACTCCAAACTCTCGAGAAGGCATGTCCACAACTCAGCCACCTGATCTTGGTGTAATAAAGTATATCTGAAATTTCTGCATCAACTTCCGATAAAAACTCTTGAAATTGTCGATGTAACAAACCACGGGCTCGAATGGTATTAATTAATTTTAAAATAATATTAAGTACGTGGTTAATATCCAAGGCAGCCTTGCAAAGAACATCTTGGTGGATTATACACTATAAAAAAATTGTTTCGCTTTCAGGATTCTGACTGTTATAAACTCCTGCAAACCCCGTATTTTTCCCCACCATGTTAGGTGCTCCATCAGTTGTTAAATTAATTAATTTGGAAATTAGGGCATTAAGAGATTCCATCCTCTCTCTAAATTCATCATAAATTATTTTTCCTGTCGTCTTTCCTTTCAAAGATCTTAATCAAGTAAGTTCTTCGGTTATAACAAAGTTTTCATCGACTCCTCTGATAAAAATTAGAAGTTTGGCTGTATCACTCCTGTCAACACTCTCGTCCATAGTGACTGAAAAATATTTAAACTTTTTAAGACGTCCATCGAGTTGATTGGTTAAATTAGAAGAAATCGCTTCAATTCTTTTTGTAACCGTTCTATGTGAAGATTGCTGGTAAACACAAGAAGAACTTGCATTATCATTCCCAACGTTGTAAACCATACCATAGGAATTGACACCGAGAGACTTTGAAAGCCAATTTTGCATGTCGGTAATGATGTGAACCCTACAAAAAATTAAATTTTACATCGTATTGTTACTGGCGATGAACGCCAATCGCTAAATATCATAACCCTCACGAATAAGAGAAATCAACGCCGAAGCTGTTAAAGGCAAGTTAATGATCTGTATTTAGTAGGATCATAAGGGTATTTTGTATTATGAGCTGTTAAAATCGAGTTAGACGATCACAGGGAAGCTGTACCAAAGACAATTGAGATTGATTGTATCTTAAGAACAATCAAGGAAAAAGGAGCAAAATATTCGACCAGACACGAGGCCATAATGTTCCATCATGGCAACGCTCGGCTACATGCTGCAAGACTGGTCAAAATCTATTTGGGAAACAGTGAATGGAAAGTTTTTGCTCACAGGCGTTATAGCCTAGACCTTGCTTCTTCGGACTATCATTTGTTTCGATCGAGGCAGAACGCCCTTACTGAAATGCTCTGCACTTCAGAACAGAGTATCAGAAATTGATTTGATTCATTCGCATCGTCAAAACTGGAGTATCTTTTGGCGCAAAATTCATACGTTGCCGGAAAGATGAGAAAAGCAGTGGTTAGCGATTGATAATATTTCTAATAATGCTTTAACTCGTTTTGTAGTTGTAATTAATGCATTTTGCAAGCAAACAATAGGCATTATTACAGTGTTAACTTGTATATTTCTAAGCTTCTTTTTTAATTTACACTTAAAAACTTTACACCTCAAAATAATTGAAATATATTCGTATGCTTATTATACTTTTAATAGTGGTGCAATGGAATTAAATTCCAATCTTATTGCACCCCAGCCTTATTTTTAATTGTTAGTACATATGGGTTTCTGATTTTTTTTTTTTTGTTAAATTCGGGTTGATTTCCAGCGCCGCAATTAGTATTTAAACAGATTAGCAGAGTAGCGAACTATTCACTAAATGTTCATACATGTATGAATATGTACATTTCATTTTTTAGCCGCTTCTTCTCATACATGTGTGAGAGACTACAAATTATTTTGTGTTTTCCCATTTGTGAATGCGACGATTTATTTTTTTTTCTTTCCATCCATAAGTGAAAAAATGAGAAACACACAAGTGTTCATTTTTGAATATTTACAGTTTTGATAATTTTTCAGAAATGAAAAGGTCGTAAAAATATGTGCGTTAAGCATTCGCGTACATAAACGCAGAAATTTGATAATGCGCAATTGTCGGCGTATGCAGGAAAAAAAATGTTTTTTTTTATTTCTTTTAGAATATATTGCAATATTGTATTTTGAGTTAATATGTACCCATGTGGTTTTACTACATTTTACGGTAAACTGCGATTGTAGGTAGAAAATTTTTTCACGTTCATTTATGAGAAATTTTATAAAATTTCAACGTTCATAAATGAACATGTACATTTATGAAAAAGAACATTAATGAGAAGAAGCTAATTTATCATTCATCACATATGAATAAGACTAATAATTCTTGTTGTTCGCATGCATGTATGAACATAAGCAGAACTTTTTTGTTGTTCGTTTATGAGCGTGAAAAATAAATATAAAATTTTAGATATCTCATTTATGAAAAATATCTAGAATGTTGATTTTTGAATGTTCATAAAAATTCTGAACCCTGCAGATTAGCATTCGTTATTACAATTTTTTTTTTATATTCAAATGAATATTTTTTAAATAAAAATTGTGTCGAGTCAGAATCTGTTGACTAAAACAAAGTCACTTAAACTCGATGTAATTTTCAAAGCGTCTTTAAAAATACCCAACATCACACATTTAGTAATCGATTGTTGCCAATGTTGAGTATTAATTTTGTATCATTGATATGACTGAACATCGACGTTGTCCTAATTAATTGGTGTGATTATTCTCGATTTTTGAAAACTTTAAGCTGAGTTGAAAATTAATTTATTATTGAAATTTGTAATTTTTAGTCATGTTTCTTTTGTTTTTTTATATAATTTATATAATTTATATTTAATTTATATATAATTTATATAATTTCTTATAGTTTGACTAAAATTATTCATTTCGATAATGCACCTGAATATTTCTGTTGTTTAATGTAACTTCATAAATGTTATTGAAGATTGTCTTGCAAAAATTAAACGAAGCTTTTATTGACTCTGCTCAGCAAACAATTTATTTTTATTTTATTTTATTAAATTTATTTTTATAATTTGTCTGTAAAATTTAAAATAAAATCTAATTTCAAATCTGCTTTCATTACAATTTTTGGCTTAAAGTGTATTATTTAGGTTGTTGAATGGTTTAGATTGTTTATATTTTACCCACATACACCAACTACAAGTTGTTTTGAGTGTTGTACAACATGTTGGAAATTTTTAAATTGTACTCGTTGTTATTGTTGTTTTCTGTAGTCAAATATTTCTTTCATCTAATATTTGTTTCCCTTTTGTTTTATTACAATTTATATTTATTCATAGAAGTGCCTGCTTAAACATGTAAAATTTTTGGAAAATGTTAACAAAAATTCTACGCTAAATGTCTGTTAAAAATTTTTTTTTAACATTAAATTTATATTTAAGTATTTAAAGCACTGAGAGAAAAAATATTTTCTAATATTTTTTCAATAATGTTTGCCGTAAACATTAACGGTCGTATGAATAAAAAAAGTGTTACTTGAGCCTTAAAGTACACATTAGTAAATAAACACCCTAAGCCTAACAAAACTGTGTTAGAAAATAGTATGCAAAAACAGTACGTTTTTGTGCTTTAGTAAAATTAGTATTTTGATTCTGGCAATACCACTATTTTCAATTGTCACTTTGTAGGTAATAATGTATAAAAATTATTATTATTTTTCCGGGTATTTAGATCCATAAAAACTGTTTTTATTGTTTTCATTAAAATCAACATTTTTTTGTTAATCTTTTTAATAAAAAAATAAAAAAAAAACAAAAACAAAAAAGTAAATTTGCAAGGTTTACGAAGAACTTACAAAAAATTGTTTGCTATTAAAAACTAAGTATTCAGATAACGAGCTTTTTTTTGATTATATTTACATCAATAAAACTTTTGTTTTGAATAAATAATTAAAAGGATATAAAAAACTTTTATATTGAATGGCATGTTATGTTTTAGTTTTTATTATTATTTGTATACTGCAATTTGTTTTCATTAAAAATTGTTTAAAATATTTTGGAATAGCAAAATGCAATTGTCAATTGAGCGCCGTTTATTTTGAAAGTGGCATAAGTTACAATTTAGCAATATATTTTCATTTTTAAAAAAATAAGCTGAGAACCTTTGCGATTTGTTCGAAAAAAGTGCTGGTAATTAACGGTATAACAAAAATGTTTATTTTGAAATTAGCGTAAGTCGTCACTCTACTCAAGAAATTAATTACGTAGCTTCGTGTGAAAGAAATGGAAACATATAATATGTGTGTGTGAAGTATTATTGTGATTATTGGACTTACTTTTATAAGTGCAAAAGAATAGTGCAGTTTTCTGAATTATATTATAGGGATATCTAATATAGTACACATAATTACCATTATTTTGATTAAATTACTTTTATTATCTGGATGTCACAACTCAAAAGCATGTTATTGCATATAGTGACATATATACAGGACAAAAGGCCCAGCTATATTATGCATATGCTGGTTTAAGGCAACTTAAGCCAGCATATGTTGGCTTATCCTATGTAGCAAACTATAATGTACTTAACAAAACTTTACGTCAAGTTTCATTAAATATCATTTGCTTAAGCAAAGTACGAAACTGATTGCTCATTCCGTACGGAAACATCTGATTTCGCACTGCATAAGTAAACAAATTTAATGAGGACGAAAGCGAAAAAATATTTTACCTGAATTTAAGAGAAAACGTACAAAGAAAAAATTGCGTATATGACAAAAGAGACGCCTTTAATTATAACGGTAATTCAAAGGAACAAGCATGGAAAGAAGTAACAGAAAAATACAGTAAAAGTGGTAATAATACCTTAAAGAATTTTGTTTGCGTTTTTCATTTTCATACTGGTATGAATTATATAAAGTCGCAGAGTACAACCACATATGATGTGATTTGATTTACATCTGCACCGACTAGGTAGTCATAATCAGATGGTGGTCAAACCACTTTGAATGATTTGCAAACGTCTTTCACGCCCTAGGAGGCCATCGAATACGTATATCTTCCGGTCACTCCTAGTAGCAATTTCGAAAGCCCGAAGTAGGCCGCAGCCTTCACTCCTTGCTAAAGAGTTGGAGACTTTCCAACTCCTGGTCCAGAACGCATGAAGCATAATATAATGAAGAACACGACGGCATTCATACTCACTGGACCTGAACCATTCATTGTGTTCATTGTGAATGATCCTACCCACAAACTCTCACGAGGGCCTCGAAACCACAACCACCACGATACTCCCATATATGGGCCAACCTCAATAACCAGTCAGAGAACAGCTAATTGTCTGAAGAGGCAAATAGTGAACTCTGCGAGCGTACTGATTCCCGTGGAAATATGTGGATTGTCCAGGTGACTTCTACTAGCATTTGGGGGGCCTGGGCTCCCTTTTACACCGCAAGACACCAGTCTAAATGAAATAGTAGGTTCCAAAAAGACTATCATGTGCCCCCGGAGGGAATAAAGTCGCAGATGGAAGTTACTACGGGATCGTTTCTAAAAAAAAATGAAGAGGATGGAAGCTCCATCAGGCAGTGGAATGGATTCTCTCGCTCCCCGCCGGTATAAGCATTTATATTAAATATTTTTTACTTTTTTACAATGTAAATCTTTATTTTGTAGTACTCGTGATAACGTTAAAGAACTAGACTCAATCTTGGAGCTTAATAAGTTAAGGGTCTTTTAACATTTTAATTTCTTTTCCATTTTTTAACACACAATTTGCAACAAAATTTAATTTTTTATTGTTTATAAATACAATTATGCACACAGTTGCACTTTTTTTAGTACTTTTGGGCCAAGTAATGCAAACAGCGAAATATGTGTAATTTGTCTTTCGTAATTTTCCTAAAACTGTTAAGAAAACAAAATAAATTTGTATGAGGATAGTATTAAGTATACAAAATATGATTATTAAACACCATAACAACCATTATACTGTTATGGGGCTGCGAAACCACAACCACCACGATACTCCCATATAGGGGCCAACCTCAATAATCAGTCAGAGAACTATTAAATGTCTAGAGAGACAAATAATGAACTCTGCGAGCTTACTGATTCCAGTGGAAATAAAGTGGAGTTTCCAGTTGTACCCCTGCTGACTTCAGGGGGCTGGGCTTCCCCAGTTGCACTGTGTCTAGATAGTCGAAGTTCTATAAAGACCATATATTTGCCTCCGGGGGGTATATTCATGGAAGTACAATATAGTCACCTAAACGTCTTAAATAATTTGCTTCAGCATTTGACAGACTTTTTGTTCAATTTTGGACATTATCTTAAGCCAGCTTATGGGCCTAAAATAGTAACATAAAACTGACATTGAATTCGATGAAAATTATTCACCTCTTCAGATAATGATATCGAAATTCTGGATTACAAATTTTCAATTGCGGGCCATTCATTCTTATCAAATGATCGTGATTTCGGTGTAATAGAAACGGCCTTAAAAAAATAAATGTTTTATAAATTTGAAATGATTTCTTTAGGGTAATAGCCGCCTGTCGAAAAAATTCCTTCACAGTACACAACAGCATAGATTTCATTTCAGCACAATCACTGGAAAAATCTATTTCAAAAGGAAAAGTAAATATAGAGGAAAATAAAGTGAATTGGCTAAAAATTCAATGGATACGATTTTACCATGATATTCTCTACAAAATGTTTTATAACCTAACTTTAGATAAAAAAAGTGACTTATTTCACTTTTAAAATAAGCGGCTTAATTTATTGTAGGTTAAAAGTGGACTTTTCCTACTCTAAAGTTAACAAAGGTATTTTAAGGTAAAACCGTTTTTTGAATACAACTTTAACAAAATTTGCTTAACAATGACAGTTAAACTTGCTTCAGGTTTTTAAGCATGCTGCTGTAAATGTTTACATAATTACCATCCTGTTTTCCATTTTGCCATTCCATTTTTGAATGTAATAGAAACATTTTTCTGTACAATGGCTGGTATTTTGTTTAATAAGGTGGTCCAACCAGAGAAAGAATTTTCGTCGTAATATTTATTACGACAGCGGAATCTATAATCTATATAATCTATGGTTTATATTTGGAATAACCCTTAAACATAATTAAGGTTTCATGTCGTTAATGTGCCAAATTATCTAATCCTTTAGCTTCTGGTATATTAGCGTACACATTTTTTTTTAAATATCCACATTTGGAAGTGCAACGATATTAAATCACTAGATCTTGGTGGCTGGCAATTAATATTGCCATGATGTAGAATGACATGGCCATTGAATTTCTAATGTAAAAGACCCATTGTTTCAGTTCGCTATATGACAAGCAGTGCCATCGTATTGAAACCACATGCCGTTCAGGTCTATATCCTCAACTTTTGGCCTCAAGATACGCGGTATCATTTTACGATTACAACTCTAACAACACAGTAACTGCTTAACCTCGAAGACGTGCAGCCCAAAGACGCCGCCCACCTATAAACCGCACCAAACAGTCACTTTATGTGGATGCGTATTTTCAATAATCACTCGTGGTTTAATATTTACCCAAATGTGTTAAAGAGTTAAAAGTGAGGCCCGTTGCTGAAGATAAAATTTTGTCTAAAGTCTTTATTACCTCTAATCTTTTCAACCAATCATCCGGCATATTAATAACGTTTAAAATGGTTAGTAGACTTGAGCTCTTAAGTAAATTGAACCTTTTAAGGATTTAAATTCAAATAACTAATCAAAATTCACATTATTAATGTTCTTGAGATGTAAAATTGTTAAGTACGATGACGAGCCTAAGTTGAAAGCTCTGTCGGGGACAATAATAATGTTGTAGAGATGACTAACTGATCGAGTATCCACAGGTGTTTTCGCATTTACTACAGATCCATTTTGCTGAGATTAGCACATAATCCTCCTGATTTAGGATACACTAGGTCGATTAGTCTGACCAAAAAATCACAAAGTGCCCGAAATACATTTTGATTTTAACGCAAATTCTCGTAAAAGACTTCTATCTTAATGCGCTGCCCAATTGTGTACCTCTCCATGATTGAAGTTGTCAAACAGTGCAACAAAGAAGTGTCAAATTAAGTTGAGCCAACAATTTTCAATAAAAAATTTTATTTTAATAATTTTTGTTTTATTTCCTTACAGCAAACTATTTTCCGTGTAACCACATACTTTTTATCTAACTCTAGTCTATTGCTTGCAGCAAAAAAAAAACAAATAAAACAAAACTACTATTTGCAGTAACCTTTTGTAATTTTAGTAAATAAACACGTTTAAACATGTTTGCATAAATAACACACAAGTTGCAAAATATTGACACGATCCACATATGAGTGCGAAATTAGTGCACGTAGTAAAAATTTACTATTAGTTATGCATATGAGAACGCCTCAGCAAAATAACTTTCAAACGTTTTATCGTATGCAATTTGTATCGTTATAACTTTATCGCATCATACACATTTAGTTATTTCTATAAAAGATGCATATTTAATAATAAATTTATTACTTTTTAAACAATAAAGGATGTTGTAGAGAAGTATAGGTGTCTTTTATAAGAAAAGATATTCAAGTTGACAACACTTTTTTTTAACTAGCAGAAATTTTGTCAGCTATTAAGTGTTTTATGTTTAGTTTAGATTGGTTTAGCATTTTAAAATGCATAGACTGAAGTCTGAATAACGCTTCTAAATTGAGAAAATTTATTTGGAATATCATGTTAATTCTCTTTGAAATACCTGATTCCGATTATGATAGCGATGAAGGTCACTTTTTTTGAATGGAAAGATCAGTAAATAAACCTGCCATATTTGGAGAGATGATAATCCTCAAGTGCAGATAGAGTACCGTTACACCCAGAAGACGGTTTGGTGTGTTTTATGGGTTGGTCTGCACTTCTTTAAAAACGTTGCTGATCAGAACGTTACATTCAATGGAGACCGCTATACAGTAGTGGTTACTGACTTTTTCGTTCATCATTTGATACGCTGGAGCTGTGGTTCTAACAAGACGGTTATTTAAATTATAATGTTAGAATATTACCTTTCGAATAAAGGAAATTTCATATCAATTAAAAAATCCATCTTAATTTTTTTTCAATTTTAAAGTTATATACCTTTACAAACACATCCTTTACTTTTTGATTCAAACTTTAACAAATTCTTTTATATTTCTTAAATACTTCATAAATTATTAGAAAATTATTAGAAAAAACATGAAATTCCAACTTACTAATAAGACTATTAAGATCTACCAAATGGAATCGTTTTGACGAAGCCAACTGCTAACCATGGCTCTTGGATGCGCTCAAGAGGCTTTCTATGTTTATGATTTTCAATAAATTTTCTAATAAGTTAAGTTCAGGATAATGGTATTTAATGGCGATGACCTTTTGTTGCTGCAACTAATTTATAATAACCTCAAAGATGTGTGGTCTTCTTGTAATATTCAACAAGTCCCGGTGTGTATTTTGTTACATTTTCTTGACCGGTATAACATTCTACGCTTTCAAAATCATTTTTCACATACAGCGCCATTTCTAATACATAGCATATACTACAACGATATCAGTACGTGGTGTGTGTATATCTCACGAAAATAAGTACGTTTCATTTTAAGTAAATGGCGCCGGTACGTGACAGCTACTCATACGCACTGAAATTGACATTAAAGTTATTCGTTTCCTAATAGTTCAATTGGAAACCATCAAATCAATCACGCGTATTGTGCGAATTTTTATTCAATTTCAACAGCAGGCATTTATCCGTAAGGTGGTTAGTTGAACTGTGTAAATTATGTGGATCGTGCATTTGAGGTTAAATTCACCAGTCTGTCCATAGTCCAAGCCAACAACAAGTGTATTCACATAACTTAAGCAAAGAAAAACAAAATATAATAAGAGAAAATACACAATTGAGACAACGCGTGAGCACACGAAGATCATTGGCATCATACAATCGCTTGGCATTTCAATATGATCCCACTGCGAACTACAGTGATGATGACAATTTAGGTATTGCACCAATGATGACTGTACGCCGATATTGCAATGCGTGGAAAAATCAAACTGGATCCATTACTTACACCACCACAGCCACTGAAATACAATAACTGCTTCGAGAAGGCGGCTTCATGCCGACTTGCAAGGTAAAAGATTTTATTCAGCCAATCACTCACACCAATCAATCACACCAACGCAATCAATTGCAACACATAACAACTACACATACACCACACACTACACCATCACACGATCACCGTATTCTTCAAAAATTAATAAATTAATTATTCTTAATTCTTAATCCTAATTGTTTGCCAACGTTAGATCAAAAATATGGTTTACCAAAGAGCACTTCAATGAAACGGTTAATTTGCGGACACGTATAACGCTTCGATTCAGTTTTTACTTTGGATTCACTTTCATTTTCTACTTAGAGAAGTACAACTAAATTCCACTTCATTTTTGTAATCGAAATGAATTCATTACTGTTGTGCACTGAAATAAAATTTTTCCTTTTGAAATATAAAACAAACATCTTCTTCATCTTTTAATCCCCAAACGAAATGCTACAAAAACGAAGCCAACTGGTGGCGAAAAGCCGTTCGTCGGGTTCGCTAGTCACTTATAAATTTTACCATAAAAAATTTCCTCAGTCCTAATTTTTGCTACAGAAAAATTTTCTTAGTCCTCATTTTTGCTATAGAAACCTTCATTAGTCATAAATTTTTCTATGGAAACATTCATAATAAATTTATAGAAAATCTGTAGAAATATTTCATCAATCAAAAAGTTTTATCAGTCACAAATTTTGATCTATTAAAATTTCATCAGCCATAACTTTTGATATAGATCACAAATAAATTTTGTTAAAGAAAAAATTCATCAGTCATAAATTTTGCTATAGAAAAATTTCATCAATAGTAAATTTTGTTATAGAAAAAATTTACATGTCGTATATTTTGTTATAGAAAAATTTTGCGTCATAAATTTTGTTGTAGAAAAATTTCATCAGTCATACATTTTGCTATAGAAAAATTTCGCCAGCCATAAATTTTGCTATAGAAAATTTTCATCAGTCATAAATTTTGCCATAGAAAAATTTCATCAGTCATAAATTTTGCTATACAAAAATTTCATCAGTCATACATTTTGCTATGGAAAAATTTCGTCAGTCATAAATTTTGCTATAGAAAATTCTCTCAATCATCATATTTGCTATAGACATCCACATTAGTCATAAATTTTCTATAGAAAAATTTCATCAGTCATAAATTTTGCTATAGAAAAATTTCATCAGTCATAAATATTCTATAGAAAAATTTCATCAGTCATAAATTTTGCTATAGAAAAATTTCACCAGTCATAAATTTTGCTATAGAAAAATTTCATCAGTCATTAATTATGCTATAGAAAAATTTCATCAGTCATAAATATTGCTATAGAAAAATTTCATCAGTCATAAATATTGCTATAGAAAAATTTCATCAGTCATAAATTTTGCTATAGAAAATTTTCATCAGTCATAAATTTTGCTATAGAAAAATTTCATCAGTCATAAATTTTGCTAAAGAAAAATTTCATCAGTCATAAATTTTGCTATAGAAAAATTTCATCAGTCATAAATTTTGCTACAGAAAAATTTCATCAGTCACAAATTTTGCTATGAGAAATCCTTCAATCATAAACTTATAGAAAATCTTTACAATACACAGCAAACATTTTAAAAACAATACTTCTACAAATTGATTTCCTTTGGAAGCCATTCAAATGTGATTTGAAAAATAAAAGAAGACAGAAAGTATTTGTAAAGAATTTTTTGTCTTCGTTGCGTTTTTTACAAGTATTTTTTGTTCAATTATGGCTTTCAAAGGATATCTTTATGTAGAAAGATTGAAAAGATTTTTTTCAAAATGTTTGCTGTGTCTTTGTGTAGAAGTTATTTTGTGTTTTGTTACCTTTGTTTCAATGAAAACTCTCATTTAATCAACTTGGCTTGAGATATAAAACTCTTGAATTTTCTATACAAAATTTGGGGTATAAAATCCACCGATGAGTTATATGAGCAGTAGTAAAATGGCCATATGCATTAATCTGCAGCAGTATATTTTAAATATATTTTTTAAATAATCAATAATTTATAAGATTATGATAAAATATTTTCAGAGGAATCTAGCACAAATTAACGTTAATTAAATTCAAAAATGATTCCAAAAAATAAAATTGTCTATAGATATTCTATAGAAAAATTTTATTAATCATGAATTTTGCTTTAAAAAATTTTTTCTCAGTCATAAATTTAGGTATAGAAAAATTTTTTTGTATTTTTGTTGCAACATTTACAGAAGACATAAATTACTGTGGTGTGTTATTTGAACCCTAAAATGACATTTTAACAAATAAAGTTTCATAAATTATAGATTTACACGCATCGACGAACATTTTCTTTCTATTGCAGCTGTGTTCAATTAAAACTATTTTCCTGACATGCTCAGGCATGCTTCAAATGTAGTTTTGCTGTTGTTATCTTTTTCCTTTATACGAAATCAATTCAAGTTTCTCAAAAACTGTATACAATGAAACTTTTTTATAATTTTCTTTGCTCCTTTTTTTCGTTCTTTCCTTTTCATTGTAATATTCTTAGTTTCTCAGTGTAAAACAGTTTAGATTCGTAGAAATAAATTATAGTTTGTTTTATTTCCAACAAATTTGGTAAAGGTTTGTTAAACGCTTTTCATGAAACAGAAAATGCGAGTATTATAACTGAAGGATTTTGTTAAGGGAAACATCTGTCATTGAACATATTTACCACATTTTTTAAGGCAAAATGAAAAATAAAAAAAAACTTATGCAAACTTTTGCTTTCATATGATGTGTGTATGGTAAACAACGTTCTCACTTAATTTTATTTAGGAAAACTATTAACCATTAAGTTCTCTCAACAATTCTAACACAAATTTAGTCTGATCTTTGGCACAGAATTAACTGGAACAAGTTACATAAATTGCATTTGCAACATTAGATTTACCCTAAAAAATGTTGATTCGAATTTAGTACCAAAAGACCTGTAACGTTAACAAGATTGTATTTCATAAAAACGGTCTGTTTAGACATAGAAATTTGTTATAGAATACAACAGAGATAAAGTTTTTAAATCGACATGAAATTTGCCACATTCGAAAAATAAACTTCTAGCATTATAATTTAAATATGTCTTCTACTATATGACTACCATGGCTAGCTTGGTAGTTGGTCTTATCTGAAAATCTAATTTTCAATAACTTTTTCCAACATTTTATAGTATTACGTTTATATGTTTATTGTCGTGAGTTCTTTATTGCAAAATAAAGTTTTAATTTTAGAGTCTTTAAATTAATTACAAATTTATTTACTTTAACTACACACAAAGTTGACACTACAGAAGAATTTACCTAAGATGCAGGTCTATACTTTACGAGATTTAACTAACTATCCACTCAGATGCTGCCTTTTTATTTTTTTATTTATTTATTTATTTACAAATTTATTATAATTAAAATTACAGCAAATCAAAAGCTAAGAGCACTAGCTACGATGGCTATGGGCTTCTTATTTCATGTGTGTACACACATGTATATTTAGAAATTTGATGGTTAAATTTTCAAAATTTAAATTTTGTCGTGCAAAGAAGTTTTTTTTAAGAATTCCAAGATTTTTTTAATATTATTACTAGTTGGCGTTTTTAGCAAGTCAAGGATGCTAGTCGATTTAAAAACCGATACGCGTGCGTTTACGAGAGCTGGACAGTCTGCCAAGATATGGTTGAGAGGCACAGAAAGTGCATGTTGGTTGTACCGTTTTGTCCAACAAATATTGATGAGTGAGACGTGTGTGTGTTAGACGTAGCCTTGTGATGCATTTATTTTGTAAACAGTTGGTTGAAGATGGCAGAATTAACGGCTGTTTTGTGGGGTTGAAGATCTTATAGGGGTGGCTGTATTTGTTCCATTTGTGTTCTAAGGATATATTGTATTTTATGGTAGCACATCTTGTCAGAAATTTCCTGGATTTTGGAATAAAAAGGTATGTTGGTTGCTGAATTACTGTTTTGGCAGCTAGGTCTGCTGCCTCGTTGCCTATGATGCCAATGTGGCTGGGAATCAATAGCAGTCTAATATTGTTACCCATTTTTATTATTAGTTGTTGTATGGAGATAATTAATTCGTTCTTATTGTTCTGATTTAATGCAGCATCAAATACGGAACGACTTTCTGTGCAGATTATATACTTTCCATGTGAGATTTGGCAGAGCTGTAGGGATTCAATTATTGCTACGGCTTCAGCTTCAAATATAGTTGTACTTTGGGGCAATAGGCCTATTTTCAGCGTACTTCCTGTTTCATCAGATATAGCAAATCCGACGTGTATTGTGGTCTTTGATCCATCTGTGAAAACGAATTGCCAACCTTTTTTCTTATATTCGCTGTACATCTCGTTAAATAAGGATTTGAAAACAATGGGATTTGTATTATTTTTGCTAAAATTTTGCAAATTTTTTAAAAAGTTGTTGGGTTCAAGCATCCAGGGGGGGTGGGTTTCCAACCTAGGAGAGTATTTTCCTATAACGTATTTTTTTGCAGTGTTGACAATATTCCATAGTGTTGATGGGTATTTAAGTTTTGTTTTCCTCTTTTTTAATAGTTTTACATGTTTATGTAGCAGCGATGGGGTGGAGCAGTTGAATATGGGCAATAGCCGATGCAGTAGTCTATGTGCTCGAACACGGAGAGGTTTAAAGCCAGCTTCTGCCTGCATGTTCACGATCGGAGTCGTGCGAAAAGCTCTTAGACTGGTTCTAACGGCAGCATTTAGAATGCTCTCGATCATTTTAAAAGTTGTTTTGGACGTCTTATTGTAAATTACTAGATAGTCGATTTTTGACAATATTACTGATTTCACTAATCTTAGCAGACTGTTTGTGTGCATTTGGCTTTTAGCTGATGATAAATACTTAATAAGATATAGTCTACAGTGATTCTTAAAGATATATTTACTGTCAAAGTTAAGACCTAAAATTTTACAGTGGTTTACATTTTGAATAGTAAAGTTATTAAAATTTATATTAATTTCATTACAATTATGTAATTTGCCTTTTTATATTTGTCCAATATAAGTCTGTTTGTTGTTGTATATTGTCCATTCAATTTTTAGGCGCCTGTATGTATGTGTGTATTTTTGCTTTTGTTTTTATGCTGATAAAGTTTCTTCCTGTGTACGTAAGTTTTCTTAGAAAACTTCGCAGTTAGTAAATAGCATATTTAATTGTTGTTGTTTTGCGTGTATAAAATTTCTACGCAGTTTGCAACTAGATTTTTGTTGTTGTCTTGGGTGCATAATTTTTCTTAGCAAGCCACGCAGTTAGTAAACAGCATAGCCAGTAGTTTACTTTATTACTTAATTATTTTCTTTTAAAACTTAAGCAAGAAGCATCAATAGTACAGAACCATGATTTTTAAAATAAATTTGCTTAATTTAAAAAATTTGTTCAGAGCTCAAAATTTTCATTTTGAAATTTTAAATGCTAAACCAAGCTAAACTAAGCTTGAATCTCTTGATAGCCTACAAAATTGCCGCCAGTTTAAAAATTGTTGCCAACTTAAAGTCCAATACCTCTATTAAAAATGCTTTATTAGTTTAAAATGCTTATTTCTTGTTGCCTTAGTAATTGACTAATAATCACTGCGATTATTTGCACATGAACGTATTTCTGTAAGGAAAATTTCATCATCATCATGTTACCAATATCATTTGTCTTCTTTCTGTTATACTGTGCTGCTTTAATTTAGTTTTATTTTTATACCGACAAAATTGTGCCAAGTTTTCAAATGCACTACTTGATTTCGGTTATCTCTAGATACGGAAAAAATATATTTAATTGTTAATTGTGATAATCAGTGATTTTCGTAATCTTAAATATATTTCTAAATCACAATATTTTGAATAGTTTCAAGTATACTGAGTGAGTGAGTTTAAAACTAAAATATATTTGTCACACATAATCTATGATGACCGTCTTTAATTTTATATTTTTGTTATATTGGAAAACTTTTTGTTGCATGTGTTTGTTATTTTATTTATTTTTTTTTTGTTGTTAATTTGCTAAGAGTATTATTGAGGCTAGTGTGTTTGTTTAGCTAAAAGAAACTCTTTCTTAAGTCCACTTACCAAAGTCAAAAGCACGTTCCAATATAATTGAATGACGTTTTTGTGGTTGTTGTTTGTTCTGATGGGAATTGGCCGATGATGCTTGATGATGATTATATTGTTGTTGCTGGTGCTGGTAATGGTGTTGGTGATGATGATGTTGCTGATGTTGATGTTGATGAAGTTGACCATTGGCTACACAATTCGCCAGTCCATTATTTAAAATCCCATTACCCGCATTATCCTCGCCATCTGGTCCAAGACGAGTTGTAGCTGTTGTTTCGTTAGCATTGGCTGTTATTGGATTATTACACATGTTAGCACTACAACAGTTGTTGCCGCTGCTATTTGGGCCAGAGATATTAGAAATTTGTGTAGAATGATGATTATTAGAATATTCTGGATGGTAAGTTTTCTGTGCAAAATGTATTGAAGGCTGTTGGTGTGAGGAGGGTTGTTGTTGAAACAATTGCTGCTGCGGATGCTGATGCTGGTGCTGATGCAGATGATTATGTGGCTGCTGATTGCAAGGTGGCAGAGTTTGTGTTAAATTCTTTTTCTGCTGCTGCTGTTGTTGTTGATGTAGACAACAATATTTAATATGTTTACACAACAAACTACTGCTGCTACCACTCAATTTATTATTGCCCAGAGTGCCACTGGCACCACGTTCACCCGCAATACCACCTGTAGAACCTGCACCTATTGTTAAACTACTTAAGCCTGTGCTGGTTGATGAACTAAATGCATTACGTGGTCTATTGAATCTAAAGGAATTTGAGCGTCCTACATTGTGCGTTCCACCTGCCGTGCCAGATGATAAACTGCCATCACGGTCGTTTTCTAGACCTTGTCGACTATGAGGATTGTTTGTACAACGTAAACTACCACCATAACGTCGTTGTGGAAATTTATTTGCTCTTGGTATTACCTGCAAATAAAAATCCAAAAGGTTTTTTTTTTAAAAGAAAAATATTTATTTAAGTTTCTGCAACACAAGAGGCAAGAAAAATATTTATTTAATTTTACTTGAAAAATACAAAAATTAGTTTGAACGTGCACAAAGTAATGAGAAAGGAAATTATAATTATTTTCTTTCTTCAAAGTTAAAATAGTTGAAATATTTTATTCTAGTTTATTGAAAATTTATTAAAAGTAGTTATAATCATGTGGTTACTTCTTGCTATTTGTACAACATATTTTTCTTTATTAAATTTATAAAAGTGTACTCAATTGGTCTCTATAAACCATGTTCGTCCTTTAACTTCATTTATTCAATTCGTGTTGATTTTAACGTAGATGTATCACTAACTTTCTATAAGTCATCCTTTGCTCTTAACGTAAGAGCGCTTGATGACAGCCAACTGAGTGAAATAGTTTTCTAACAATTCTAAATAGTGATATATTTTCAAGGGCAGATACTTTAAATTGAAATAGTGTGATTCGTTTTACATCCGCACCTGGCTATGTAGCCTTAATCAGATGGTGGACAAACCACTATTGTATAGTTTGGAACGCCATACAACGTCCTAGGAAGCCGAAGACATAATTCTAAGCAACAGAACCACCTAGTTGCAACTTTAATGATTCCAGGGCAGGGCTGCAAGCCATCACACCTTGCTAAAGAGTTGGAGACTTTCCTACTCCTGTCCAGAACACATGTCTAGCATGCTCACTGGACTGGATCATTCACTTTGCGTGTCATTATTAGTGAGATGATTCTGGCCACCATAATAACCATTATACTGTTATGGGGCCGCGAAACCACAACCACCACGTTACTCCCATATAGGGGCCAACCTCAATGATCAGTCAGAGAACTATTAAATGTCTAAAGAGACAAATAATGAACTCTGCGGGTCACTGATCCCCGTGGAAATAAGTGGAGCTTCCAGTTGACTCTCTGCCTATCTTCAGGGGACTGGGCTCCCTTTTTCCCCCAGTTGCACAGATCTAGATAGCTGTTACGTACTATAAAGACCATAAATGTGCCCCCGGGGGGGACTTTAAATTGAAATAAAAGAAAAATTATCTTACTTTTCAGGAACTATTAGACAGGTAATTTTGTGCCCTTAATAGTGTAATATAGTTTAAGAAGTTGCGGCTGGTGCATAAATGTTACATTTTCAGTTTTTGCAGAGGTAATTATTTCCTACAATATAAAGAGTATTTTTAATACAGGTAAAGAACTGTAAAGTGAAATAAAACAAGCATGAATGTTTTAAATTGACATAAAATTTACTTTATTCAAAAGATGGCCATCTCACTATGACTCGAACGTAGTCTAAGGTCCAATTTTCGATAACTTTTTTCAAAACATTCCTGGCCATTTATCGGCATTAATGCCAAGTGATCAATTGTTTCGACACAGATTAGCAACTTCCCATATCCCCACAGAAAATACACCAGCGACGTTAAGTCATACGATCTTAGAGGCCAATTTATGGAAACTAAACGTAAAATTATGCGGTTATGAAACGTTTCTTTGAATGAATCATTGGTGTCACGAGCTGTATGACATATTACTCCGTCTTGTTGAAACCACGTTCCGACTAGCATCCTTGTGAAAAAATAACCAATAATTACGCCAGCCCCTAAAGCACACCAAACAGTAAGTATTTCTAGATGTGATCACTCCAAATCAGGGTTCAGAATTTTTCATTTATGAACATTCAAAAATCAACATTCATGATATTTTTCATAAATGAGAAATCTAAACTTTTATATTTATTTTTCACGCTCATAAACGAACAACAAAAAATGTTCTGCTTATGTTCATACATGAATGCGAACAACAAGGTGATGAATGATAAATTAGCTTCTTCTCATTAATGTTCTTTTTCATAAATGTATATGTTCATATATGAACGTTGGAATTTTATAAAATTTCTCATAAATGAACGTGAAAAAATTTTCTACCTACGATCGCAGTTTACCGTAAAAACACATGGGTACATATTAACTCAAAATAAAATTTTGCAATATATTCTAAAAGAAATAAAAAAAAAACATTTTTTTTCTACATACGCCGCCAATTGCACATTACCAAATATGTGCGTTTATGTACGCGAATGCTAAACGCACATATTTTTACGATCTTTTCATTTCTGAAAAATTATCAAAATTGTAAATATTCAAAAATGAACACTTATGTGTTTCTCATTTTTTCACTTATGGATAGAAAGAAAAAAAATAAATCTTCGCATTCACAAATGAGAAAACACAAAATATTTTGTAGTCTCTCACACATGTATGAGAAGAAGCGGCTAAAAAATGAAATGTACATATTCACGCATGTATGAACAGTGAGTGAACACTTCGCTTCTCTGCTCCAAATACAACAGTTTTATTTATTGACGTTTCTATTCAAACAAAGGTTAGATTCATCGCTAAACAAAATTCGCTTATGAAATCCGGGATCAATGCAAATCTTGTTTTGGGCCCAATTTGCACAATTCGGGTGCGTCGTTCCGCCGTCAATCTATTCATGTTAAAATGTCAAATCATTTTAAACCAAAAAAATCTGACAGCTAAAAAAAAAGTGCGCCAGATATAAAAGTGTTGCCAACTTAAAATCTTATTCCTCCATAAAAACACCCGATATAAATGTTGCCTAAATTATTTTCTATTGTTGTAATTATTTGGTTCGAAACTAAAAAATATATAAGAAGCGTTGAATTTTAAATTAAAGTTCTCTATGGGAAAACCCTTTAATTTTAATTTATTTTATTAGCGCATATAGAACACACACATTTTGCATAAATTTCAAGTTTCTTTCCATAACGTAGGGATAAACTCATATTGGATTGATAACGCAAATTATAACAGACACCCTTCGGTTTTTGAGCTAAGTCTTTTGTAACGCTTTTGGAAGTTATAGCGTTAGGCACATCGTAAAAATTTTAAAAGCCTTTCTCTTGCCACTATTCTAAAGTTACGTTGAATTACGTCTGTTATTATGTGATAAGATCTGCACCTGACCGTAAGCCGTAATCAGATGGTGGTCAAACCACTGGGAATGAAAAGCAACGTCATTCACGCCCTAGGATGCCAAGGACTAATTCTAGCAACAGATCACCTAGTTGCAATTTCAGCGGTTCAAAAGCAGGGTTGCAAACCACTACTCCTTGCTGAAGAGCTAGAGACTGTCCAACTTGACCAGGTCCAGAACGCACGAAGCTTAATATAATTAAGAACATGACGGTATTCATACTTACTGGACCTGTACCATATATTGTGAATGATCAGACCCACAAACTAAAACGTGGGCCTCGAAACACACAGCTACCACGATACTTCCAAAGGGCCTACCTCAATAGTCAGTCAGAGACCAGCTAAAAGCCTAAAGAGACAAATAGCGGAACTCTGGGGCTTTGCTGATTCCCGGTGAAATATAGTGAATTTTCCAGTTGGCTCCTTGCTAGCCTAAGAGAACTGGGCTCCCTTTTACCCCCGCAAGACACAAGTCTAGATGGTTGTGTGTTCCATAAAGACTTGTAAATGTGCCCCCGGGGTGGATTACGTCTGTTATTGTGTGATTCGTTTTACATCCGCACCTGGCTAATAGCCTTAATCAAATGGTGGACAAACCACAATTGTATAATTTGGAACGTCATACATGCGTCCTAGGAAGCCGAAGACATAATTCTAAGCAACAGAACCACCTAGTTGCAACTTTAATGATTCCAGGGCAGGGCTGCAAACCATCACACCTTGCTAAAGAGTTGGAGACTTTCAACTCCTGTCCAGAACACATGTTTAGCATGCTCACTAGACTGGATCATTCACTTTGCATTTCATTATCAGTGAGATGATCCTTGCCACCATAATTACCATTATACTGTTATGGGGCCGCGAAACCACAACCACCATATAGGTGCCAACCATATGGGGCCGCGAAACCACAACCACCATATAGGAGCCAACCTCAATGATCAGTCAGAGAACTATTAAATGTCTAAAAAGACAAATAATGAACTCTGCGGCTCACTGATCCCCGTGGAAATAAAGTAGAGCTTCCAGTTGGCTCCCTGCCTGTCTTCAGGGGACTGGGCTCCTTTTTTCCCAGTTGCACTGTGTCTAGATAGTGGAATTCTATAAAGACCATATTGATATGCCCCTGGGAGGAAGAGCCAAAAAAAAATAAATAATAATAATAAGATTAAAAATAATTGATAACATCTATAGGGGTACCCTTACTTTTTTGAATTCAGTTTAGAGAACATTTTGTTATTGGAAACTTCCTGAAAATTTTATATTCCTGCGCACTTACTGCCCAAAAGACACGTTAAAATCACCTAAGTAATATGGAGCACCCTGTGGCTTTAAAATTTATAAAAATATTTTCCAACTAGGAAAAACACTGTGAGAAAAGCCTTTAACTAAACAAACAATTTTCATAAACTTCTTTAAAAGATAAGAAAATATAACAGTAATTTGGGGGACCTCTGTAATTTCTTAGCGGATAAAAGTTATTTTCTATATAAATTTTAAGCGTCTGTCAAAAACGGCTTAGGAAATAAGGTCATTTGGGTTACACAATGGTACTTTTGGAGCACGCTTTAAAATTTGAGTTTAGTTTTTAGAACGTTTTGTTAATTATGGTGCTTTGTAAAATTTAAATTTCCAATTTTTTGGTACTTAAAAAAATATGTTAAAATTGGGTATGTAATATGGTGATACCCTGTATTTTTACATTTTATAAAAATCCTTAGAATCAATTAAGTTTAAAAATCACTTTTTTTAAATCAGTTAAAAAAGGCTTTAGTTGTTAGCTCATTCTAGTAGATAAATATTTAAGTTTTAACAACAAGGCTTCGGCAGGCAAAAAGTTCCTTATATCCTAGTGGATTGTAAAGAATAATCTTTTAGTCTGTATAAGAACTTTAAGGTAGTCAGCCATCTGCCCTTGAATTTTACGTTTTTAAAATAAATCTGCTATAGTTGTAGCCGAAAGAAGATTTTACGATTTAAATTTCAAATCTCCCACATAAGACGGATATTAAATATTAAGGACTCTAAACTATTTCCTATTCCTTTTTACAAAAAACGAACATAAAGAAAAGCAACATGAATTATTTACATTTAATAACATCGTCTTATGCTGAAAATAAAACTGTGACTTCTCACTTTTATTTTACTGACAAAATAGTTAAACAAGTTTGTTGAAAATAAATGAAATGGAAAAAAAACAACAGATATCCTTGATACCCATCTGTCTGCATGACAATACTTTCGTAGTTTTGAAAAATTCAACTGTAAACTTTAATTATGTTCAGTCAGTTTCACCGTGAACAGGTATTTTTTACATTCAGTCCTTTATATTCTTAAAAAAAGAAAAAAAATATTGTTGTTTTTTCATTTAATTGTTGAGGAGGCATGTAATAATATTTTACATTGTTAAAACTAAAATGGCAGATGACTACAATATTTTTTTTTCTCTGTGCTTCATATGCTCACGTTCTTACAATCTATGGCATACAACAAAAAAACATTATGGCTTTAAAATAATGTCTCGAAATAAGGACATGATTAATATACACTAACACGCACACAAGTTGTTTGGCGGAACAGTGTATGGAATTATATATGGAATTGTAAAAACAAATTTTTTTTCTCTTCTGAATTCTGAAATTAATATTTACAAAACTTTATAAAAGGATTCCATGTTTGAGATAACAATAATTTTTAATTAATTTTGCATCTGGAAATTCAAGTGAAAGAACAAATAATCTTTGCTTTCACACACAATTGAAACAAAAGAGAAAGAAGATATTTAAAGCTGCTCTCTTTTATTGCTCTCTCTCTCTCGCTCTCCCTTTCTTTCATCAACAACGCAAAGAAATATTTCTTTGTTTTAAATTCTTCCTCTTAACGTCCTTCCCGGCAGTTTTTTTATGAATGGCGAGCGCTTTCGATATGAATACATCATTATCATGCCACTGGAAGGACGTTAAGAGGAGGAATTAAAAGCATTGGTTCATTCACCGGCGGAACAAACCTAAACAATTTATTACCAAATATTTCTTTATTTATTTATTTCTTCAGCTTATAACATTATTCTCCATCGAAAGCGATGTGTTGTTGCCCCCCCGGGGCACATTTTAAGTCTTTATGGATCACACAACCATCTATACTTGTATCTTGCGGGGGTAAAAGGGTGCCCAGTCCCCTTCAAGGCTAGCAGAAGCTAACTGGACAATCCACTATATTTCCACGGGAATCAGTAAAGCCCCAGAGTTCCGCTATTTGTCTCTTTAGGCATTTAGCTGTTCTCTGACTGATTATTGAGGTAGGCCCTTCAGGAGTATCCTGGTGGCTGTGTGTTTCGTGGCCCTCGTTTGAGTTGGTGGATCGGATCATACACAATGACCACAATAAATGGTCCAGGTCCAGTGAGTATGAATGCCGTCGTGTTCTTAATTATATTAAGCTTCATGCGTTCTGGACCAGGAGTTCGATAGTCTCCAACTTTTCACCAAGGAGTGAAGGCTGCGGCCTGCTTCGGGCTTTGAAGTTGCAAGTAAGAGTGACCGGAGGATATACGTATCCGAAGGCCTTCTAGGGCGAGGATGGCGCTCCATATCATTCACAGTGGTTACGATCCACCATCTGATAATGGCCCACACAGCTAAGTGCAGATGTAAATCTTATCACGCATGTGTTGTTTTAAATTGTATCGTATATAGTAAAAAGTATATATTTTTTACTATTTTTAGCAAACTGGTTACGACATTCAAATTAAATGCTGTTGTATAGACAATTGTATTACCCATAAAAAATGCAAAGCTCCCAGACACATTCTTTTGAGATAAGTGATTATCGTATAGGGTGTTTTTATAGAGGTATAAACTTTAAAATGGATAACATAAAGATGAATTTTTTTAATTTGCAAGAAATTTACTTTTTTCGAAGGATCATCTTCTGGCACTATAATTTAAATACGACGGATGGCATATGACTGCCACGGATGAAGGACAGTCCTCGCTGAAATTGTTTAACTTTTGTGGCCGTATATAAGACGATATTCAAATTTAATATCAGAGATACAATTGTTCAGGTAATAGGATGGCCCAAAGCAAAATGCGAATTCCTAAGTCACATTCTTTCAGATAAGGGTTTGTTATATAGGGTGTTTTTATATAGGTACAAACATTGAAATGGATAAAATAAAGATGCATTTTTTAAATTCAAATTTACTTTATTTGAAGGCTCATCTTCTGGCAGATAGACTAAGGACATAATCTACTCAAGGGGTCCAATTAGAGACGAATGTTGTCCTCCAAGTGGGCAATCCTTTCGAGTTTATTGTAGACTCTCGCCTTCAACAGTCTAACGACGTTAAACCACACCATCTTGAAGTTTAATTCATGAGTCCGAAACATACAACTGTGAGGTTGCCAAACTTTTTTTGCGATAAATCACTTATAGCACCAATTGTGTAACATGCTGCGCCGTCTTATTGCAACATAACTTTTGCATATCATCTTTGTTCAATTGATGAACGAAAAAGTCAGTAATCATGACTCTTAAGCAGCCACCACTGACTATAACGTTCGGACGAGCATCGTTTTTAAAAAGGTACGGACTAAGGATGTTACTAGTCTAAAACATAACCAACAATCATCTGGGTGTAACGGTGTATCAACATACACTTGAGGGTTTTCATTACTTCAAATACGACCTTGCAGAGCCGTGGTATGCAATACGCATTGGTGTGCCATTAACGACAAAAACTAATGGAATGTTTGCTTTAACCAGCTTTGTTTTGATCATAGAATTTAAATTTTAGAAAACTCCTTTATAAAAAAGAAATCAATATAATAAACCTTCCAAGTGCAAGTAGGATTCTCACACGAAGGGCTTTCATTCATGCTATATTTTAATTTTATCTTTTTCGTTAATTGACGCATGCAATAAGTTGAAATGCCAAACCAAATTAAATAGAAATTACTGAGCAGTTAACAAAATAGCCCCCAGTTTAAAAGTGTGGCCAACTTAAAGTTAAATACATCTATAAAAACCACCCGGTCGAAATTATAGGGCAAACATTTATGAATATTTTTTATTGCAACATAATTACACAAACTTAAAGAGTTTTAATTAAATAACCGAAATTACAAGATGATTATTCGCTATTATACATAAAAATATACGATGGCAACTTTATCATGTTAGCTACTGTTTCACGCATTTTGTCTGCATTTAATCACTTTCGCAATTATATTTATATACTTTTTTGAGTGGTTCCAGAATTTACTAGAAAAGTCTAATTCATCGCATTTTCTACATACAGATGCCGTAATGAACATTATTTAGTGTAAATTATCGTTTAGTTGTGCGTCTTAGTTTTGTAATTTTTTTCTAATTGTTAATCTTAGTTCATGAAACTTAAATATAACATGGTGTTAGTGTTTTACGTTTATAAGATTTCTGAGAAACTTCTTGATTTTTTAACAGACACAATAGGTCATTTCACTTTAATTATTTAAGTGATAATTATATTTTTGTAGTATAATCACAATATATCGTAACAATATCAACAGGAAAATTTCTGTTTTGTTCTTTATTGTTAAATATCTTTACAATACTGTTGCATTAAACTTTCATGTTGTTATTTTTTTTTTATAATCTTCAGAAAATGTCCTTTCGCATGATGGTATATTTTAACTGTGGCAGATGTGGCAGAAATTAAAGTTGTTTAATTTACAGTGCATTCGAATTTTCTTTATTTCAATTGCATGTGAGCTCAAAAAATTATTGTTTCCCTTTTCGTTTGAATTTTCAGATGCAACATTAATTGAAAAGTATTAATATCTTCAACACGAGACTCTTTTTATAACGTTTTGCAATTATTAATTTCATGAAAGAAATTAATATAAAAAAACTCCTTTTTGTACAATTCAATATAAGCTTCCAGGCACTATTTCCTCAAACAGCCTGTATGTGTGTATATCCATCATGTCCATATTTCCAGATATTATTTTAAAGCCATAACATTTTTTGTTGTATTTCATAGTTTGTAGGTACGTGAGCATATGCAGTACAAAAGAAATATTGAATTCATATGTGATTTTGGTTTCAACAGTGTAAAATATTTGTACATGTCTCCTTAGCAATTAAATAAGAAAAAAAATAATAATAATATTTTCCTTTTTTACATAGCGACAAATTCCAGATGATTATACTCTAATCGGCCTTTGGAATTTTAATTTTATTTGGTAAAAAAAACTTACAGGAAATATGTATTTCTTATATGACTTTAGTTTTAAGCCCTTAAGATATGCTACATTCATTTATCTTTGGCCGATGGCAAAATTATGCTTTTATTTATAGCACAACAAAAAACGTCCATTTTTTATTTTTTAACTTAACTATTCTAAACCGTTAAAAACCCATTTAATTCGCCAATTCACTTAATTACCTTATCCTCCAGCAGATTGGAAAATAAATCCAAATGATCTTCATCTTCATTCATCATAGCAAAAAAGTTCTTAAACGTATCCGGAAATGAGGCCGGAAATTGTCCCTGTCGTGAATCTAATTTGGTTTCCATTTCTGAAAAGAAAAAAAAAATTTACAACTTTAATAGCCGCCCATAAATTCAAAGAACACAAAAATAATGAAACAATTAATCACAAATAATTTACAACATGATACAATAAAAACACAATTAAGTGCCAGAAAGCAAACAATAAACAGGCTGATGTTAAAGTGAAAAAAAGGAAAAATGGTAATAAAAATAATTGCTTGTTAAAATTTAAATAAAATGCCAAAGAGAACAAGTAACATTTATCATCATCCTCTAGAATTTTTATATGAAATTTTTATTTTTTAATTTATATTTTTCTTTGAGCATGAATGTTGTGTTGTTTGTGCTGAACAAAAAAAATATCACAATGATTTTGTGACATCTTGGCTGGCATACTTTGAGGCGAAATATTTAAGCTATTGTTTATCTGCTGTTTGTTTAATGCTATGCTATCGTGGTCATCATATATACATTAAAAAGCTCTCAAGGTCTTTTAAATTTAATACCCTTCACCAGAGATGAAATTTTTATATATCAGTTAGCCAGTCTGTTTGTAATTTCTATAATATTTATTTCCGACCCCATAAACAGAATTTACTAGAAAAATCTTATTCATCGCATTTACTACATACAGATGCCGTATTTAGTGTAAATTATCGTTTAGTTGCGCGTCTTAGTTTTGTAATTTTTTTCTAATTGTTAATCTTAGTTCATGAAACCTTAATATAACATGGTGTTAGTGTTTTACGTTTATAAGATTTCTGAGAAACTGCTTGATTTTTTAACAGACACAATAGGCCATTTCACTTTAATTATTTTAGTGATAATTATATTTTTGTAGTATAAGCACAATATATCGTAACAATATCGATTAAGAGATGACTGCTTGTTCGTTTCTGTGTATTTCCATCTATTCATGTTCGTGTTGAAATAAATTTTCACAAGGTATAAGAAAAATACCCTATATAATCCAAAAAAATTGAAATTTCACCAAAATTTAGAAAAAAAAAACAACAAGTAACTTTAAAACTTTTAAATTTAATTTTCTTTAAAAAAATTTCTCTCTTGCCTCGAAACGTAAGGGGTGGGTAACTTTGAGGTTAGGAAGTAAATTGGCTTAAAACACACAGTTTTTAAAACTCAGTTGTATTGGCAATATAAAGTAGAAATATAGGAATTATATGGGAATAGAATATGATGTCGGGTAAACTTTAAAAAGATTTAAGCGTATTTTGCAACATAGCTCGTTTATCTCATCAACGCAGTGCCGAATTTCCCCTTACAGTTCTTTATGGGTCGTTCACGCAAGCCCAGACTTTGAAATGCCGCCAAAGAAAATAGTCCAGTGACTTTAAATCACAAAAAAGGGACTAAATTATCGTCAAATCGGCCCGGAAATTTCTCATTGGCCAATTGTGGCTATAAAACATTAATTTTCAATGGCTTGGCAGCGCAGAAAATTTACGGGATGACGTTTACTTACTCATTTTCTAAAAACATACGAGCCGATAATGCCGTCCGACAGGATGTGATAAGGTAAACATCAGCAGCTAGCCGTTTGGCCCTAATCTGACGGCGGTCTTACCACTTGGGTGATTAGAAAATGTACAGCCTCGCCCTAAGGCGCATACACATCTACGTGCAATACATGCCTTAGTAACAATTTTGTAAGAGCGCGGCAGCTGGCCCATGTCTTCACTCCTTGTTCAGGAGTTGGAGACTATCCAACTTCATGTACTGCTACAAGCGTAACATCGAACTTTGGATGTTAAACATCCTATTCGTTAACATCTTTCCCGGAGGCTTTAAAAGGTAACTGGTTTAAACTATAGCCACCACGTAGAGCCGTCGCCCTGCGAGCAAGTGGTTCCCGTGGTACCAGTGTGTGTTAAGTCAACTGGTTGGACTTCGTAAGTCGTTAATTATTTCTCTTCTAGTTTTGGGCTCCTGCCATCCTGTCTGGATGGGGTAGATATCCATCTTGACTGCATGTACCCGGGGGAGACGTGCCGCCTGTTAGCAAACCGCACTATACGTTCACATTAAAAATAAATCTTCTCATCATTAAAGATGATTTTGGTGAAAAATGTGTTGTTTTCGTTCCGCTAATTCACAAACGTTCGATCAAACAATGGACGGTTGACTTATAATTCTTGAACGACTTGATCTTTATAAGCGTAATGGCCACTATGATAAAATATCAGCAACAATAGCTTGAGCCTCGAATTTACCGATTAATAAAGGCACAGTGGTCTTAGAAGTTGTCTGATTACCAGGAAAAGACGCTCGAAATTTACGAAGTGATACGGTGAAATTTTCACCATTTTGATAGTAAATTTCCACAATTAAGATTTTTTGCTTAAGAGTGTAACGTTCCATGCTTCAAATTTCCCTTTTAGTTACAAAAAGTTGGGAAATGTTAGCTGAGTTCCTGACATTTAATTATTTAACAGACGATTACTTCCCTACCTCAATATTAAAGAACAGCAGTGGAGGTAACGGACCTTATTAGACATACAATTTAAATTGGTTTTTGCCATTTCTATTTAAAAAAAAAAGATTATGGATGATGTAATGATGGCCATGTAGGAGAATGTAGTTGTGGGGTACTGAGTCTAAGAGTAAAGTTCAATGGAATGGAAGGTAATGATCAAAGAACTTGCAATAAATTTAGAAGGCTAAGAAGAACATTTAAATTTTTATTATTTTTTTTTTTAACAAGACATGAGAAGACAGGAGGTTTCTAGAGCAAACCTTGAAGTCGACTACTTTAAGAAAATTCAAATACAATTCTCTTACTACAGGGTACATAAGATTCGGCATAGCTGAATATAACACTCTTACATTTCTTTATCTCTTTTAATATTTGATGTTGCTGTTGTAAAAGGACACACACAAAAAATTAAATTTGCGGTCATTTGTCCCAAAAATTTGTCAAAATCATTTCCATCATGAAAGAAAAAAACCAACACCACATAATTTAAATTGAATTTATAGTTAAAAGTTATTTGCATACTTTTAGGCAAAATATTTTGCTGGAAAATTTTAAATTACTTTTCATTTTGTTCTAAGGGGTTTCCTTTATTTTTACTACAAGTAAGAGTAACCGTTTCTTGTGTTAAAAATAAGGGAAACTCCTTACAACGAAATGAAAAATAATTTTAAACTTTTCCAGCAAAATATTTTGCCTAAAAGTATGGCGTATTATTTCAATTTATGTCATTTTTAAATTATAAGTTATTAATGTCAATAAACAATATTTTTTTAAAGTTTTTCTATTAAAACTTCTTTTTTTGTATTTGATGTGAGCTGTCTAGAAAAGTAGGATAACTGCTTGCTCTACAGAGGGACAACTTAAAATTTACAAATTTTCTGTAGGTGAAAAATACTATTTTCTTTAAAGTTACTTTTGCATAAAGAAGAGGGTTAAAACTGTATTTTTTTTGGTGAAAGAGTAGAGAAAATTATATAATATTTGTACAGTGGGTAGATATGACTGATTAAGTGATACTGACATCACTTTCTTGCAAAAAGTAAAAAATTATAAATTTTATCTTTCTTTAGTGAAACCAATGCCTGATATGTTTAACAGTAAATTATTATTAAATGAGTTTTTCTATACAACAAGTTGTAAAATTTCATTACTTAATAACTTATGAATATGATTAAAGTACCATTAAATTATGACTATACTATGATATCACTATGACTAGAATAAACAAGCACTAACATACTTTGTGTAGACTACACTGAGACAAAAATTGAAATACGGCCAGATTAAGAAGAAAACATCATTTTGAGCATTCATTGTCAAGTGATACGTTAAAAAAATTATAACTTACAATTTGGCTTAAATTCTTAAATTATTGTGATGTGATGAGAGCAGCAAAATTTAAATACCAGCAGAATGAAATACACTTTCTGGTTCTCCTAAACTCCTTGCCAGAATTCCTCAATTTATACAACTATTTAGAAGAAATGGAATACAAACCTGCTTTTTCTAAAGCCTTAAAGCTTTTAGTCGTCTTAATAAGCAGCCAATAAAATTATACTGAAGCAAAATTATTTCAAATAAATGGGATCTAAAATAAATTTTTACTGTCAAGCACTGATTACATAAAAACTTTTCGTTATAAAGAAGATAATTGTCTTCAAATATTTTTTATACAGAATCATTATGGACAAGAAAATTGTTTCAATAATAATAAAAGTACAAAACTAACGGGTGATCCAACCAAAACGCAAAAATTAATACAAAATAACATAAAATCTTTTTAGAAAAATATGTCAATATTTTTTTTAGTATAATAAAAAGATCTACGGCAATTTATGTGTGAAAACAACGGCTAAAAACTCACCACAGCTTATCTGGCATGCCTCTATCAAATGATTTTAATATTCAATTATTCTGAGACATATTGTAGTTAAAATTCAAAGTCGTTAATGGGGCGAATTATTTCAGTTTTTTAACCCTTGACTTATTCTCGGCTAATTTCCATACACTTTTTCTTTAAAATATCCGCAAGGTATCGATTAACATGATCGCGGCGACCCACTAAAATCGCCAGTTTACACAACCATTAAATTTCACAGGCAAAAGAAAAATAGAAGCATAGTTTCCTTGACTGTGTGACAAGTGGCAGCACATATCGTCCTGGTCCATAATCGCAATTTCAAGGCGCAAAAGTTAATTATCGCTATCACCTATAGCGAACACCAGTCACAGTAACCGCTTGGGTGACCTCATTATCGATGCCGCCAGCCCGTAAGCCTTACCATGCGAACGTATCTTTACTTTTCAACAATCACTCGTCGAGTCTCATTGTCCAAATGCGAATTTTTCCCTCCTGGGGCACATTGATATGTTTTGACGGAATCTCTCCCTCATTACATATGCCAAGTGGGGGTAAAACAGAGCCCAGTCTCCTTCAAGGCTAGCAGGAACCAACTGGACAATTCCGCTATATTTTCACGGGAATCAGGTAAGCCCCAGAGTTCAGCTATTTGTCTTTTAAGCCTTTTAGCTGTTCTCTGACTGATTATTAAGGTTGGCCCTGCGGGAGTATCATGGTGGTTGTGGTTTCGAGGCCCTCGTTGGAGTTAGGTGGGTCGAATCATTCACAATGAATAGTTCAGATCCAGTGAGCATGATTGCGGTTATGTTCTTCAATTTTATTAAGCTTCATGCGTTGTGGACCAGGTGTTGGATAGTTTCCAACTCTTCTGCAAGTAGTGAGTGGCTGCGCCCTTCGGGAGTATCGTGGTGGTTGTGGTTTCGAGTCCCTCGTTTGAGTTGTGTGTGTCGGATCATTCATAATGAGCACAATGAATGGTCCATATCCAGTGAGCATGATTGCGGTTGTGTTCTTAAATTTTTTTAAACTTCATGCGTTATGGACCAGAAAATGGATAGTCTCCAACTCTTCAGCAAGGAGTGAGTGACTGCGACCTGCTCCAAGGTGCCCCTGTAGGCTAGTAGGTAGTGTACTAGCTTGTAAATATGGGGGTTGTGGGTTCGATTCCCAACGAAGACCTTGGTTTTTTCACTACAAAAATAAAAATTGAATGTCGGTGGGGCTGCTCAGCGATGAAGGCATAGTCACTGGTCGCTGTACTGTCTTATATACTGCAGTTAATTTCCGACTATCCTTCTACTTTCACCACATGTTTCATCTATTCTCTATTCCTTTCCTAAAGAATGTAGCACGGTACTTGACTAAATAGGCATTGTTGCTGCCTGAGTGCTACTTCTCTTTATAAAAAAAAAAAAAAAAGGTTTAGAAGTTGAACGTAGAAGTGAGTGGAGGATATACGTATCTGAAGGCTTCATAGGGCGAGGATGACGCTACATTTCATCCACAGTGGTATTATCCACCGTCAAGTTATGGTTTATACAGCTAGGTACTGACGTAAATCTTATCACGCATGTCCAAATGCGATAATTCTGCTTAATAACGCAGATGCTGAAGAGAAAGTGTAGCTTGACACTAAAGATGATTTTCTTTGTAAAACTACCATTCACTTCTGTCTATTCCACCAACCTTTCGGGATATTAACAACACTAAAAATGCTTAGTAGACACTAGATATTAAGTCAATTAAACCTTGTAAACGTATAAAAATTTAAATCGTTAACAAAAATTTGCATCAGTGATATTCGTCATGTGTTGAACTGTTGAACCCTTAGGGTTATCGGCCACTCTATCGTAAACAAAAGTAGTGTTTTCGGTAGAACAAACTGAGAGAGCATGCATATGTGTGCTCATATTAACTGCAGACCCGGTTTGCTGAAATTTGCGCACAATTCTCCCAATTGTAAATACATTTGGCCGATCATGCTGACCAAAAAAAAATCAGCTAATGGACGCTATGCATTTTGAATTTAACGCCTATTTTCTTAAAAGGCTTCAACACCGTTAACGTGCTACTCAGTTGTTTGCCTCTCCATAGTTGAATTTGTCAAATACTGCAATAAGGAACAATCAAATTAAGTTGGGCAAATATCTTGACATTAAGGTGTGACTTACAATTAACATCGTGCATTATAGTTGAACCACCCGTTATATATTAATATATGTTTATTTTTGTGCACATGTATTTGTTTGCGTGCATGAATGCATGGTCATGTTTATTCATTTATTTTCAAAAACAAAAGAAAAGTATAAAACAAACATAACACCACAATATAAATATTTATGTGTGTGTGTGTGTGTGTGTGTGTATGTGTGTTTGTGTGTTTAGGAAACATATGAATTCATACTCCTAAATATGTTTATTTAAGGCTTTAATGTTTTTGATTGATAAGGGATTTTTACTAAGAGTCCTTATAATATCATGTACACACATTATATTGGCTGGCTGTTCGTTATAATAACTCTCTAGGGAAATTTAAATACAAAAACTAACAAATTCTCCCACATTTGAGCAGAACATGAAATAGCATTTGTCTGATAGTCAGTTTATTTATTTTGCCAATATGTTGCTTGTAAGTATAAGCTTTTAGCTGCAGTTATGTTAAGGGTTTTTTTGGTATATTTTCTTGTTCAAAAAAAAAACAAAAAGGATTAAAGCCGAACTATCCAAAAAATATTTAAGATTTTGTATAAAAAGTTTTTGTCAGCCCATTAATCAAAAAGCAACAAATCTTTTTTCGACAACAATGTTACGAAAGTGTTGAAAGAGTAACAGCTTAAAAATGTGTTTTCATCTTTGACTTTTTGTCAGCAGACTTTTTAATATCTTTTTGAGTCCTTAATGCCAGCAATGTGCCAAATAAAAAAATTAAATGAAACTTTAAAATAGTTGTATGATTATTTTTGTTTTTTATTTACTTTGGAATAATACTGAGCAAGGCCTAATTATGACGCCCAAAATGTTAAGTAAACTTTGGAACTAATTATTTTCGTCATTAGTGGAAACTTTGTAAAATGCAAGCTCATGTCAAACACACAAATTGCAGATGAGCCTTAAGAAAATAAAATTCAGACAAGAAAAGTTAATAAAGACGCCTGTATGTTCGAGTAATAAATGATATGGTAAGAACCCAACACAATATGAACAGCAGTTGAGATGATTCAGCAGCCTGAATTTGCTATACAGGAAATCTAAACAGGAAATCTAAATCAGAGCCGTAGTGAGAGATGAAAGTAAAATTATGATAACGGTAAAAGAGTTGGCTTAAAGAGTGTGGTTTGTAAAAGAAAATAATGTGAGTTCGAATCTCACCTGGATTACTGCACTAGTGAAAAGTGAATGCTTAATAAAAAAATCAGCAGGTATTTTCAGACAATCGGTGTAAAATTCGAACAGTTTTTCCTCACATTCAGGCTCCTTTTGAGACCGCTGTGCGCAATTTAAATGCTAATTTTGAGGCTCACGGTATTGTTACTGACAATAGACCAAGACAACAAGCTACTAGTGGCCGTAGCGATACAAATGTAGCCTTTGTACAGCAAAATGTTGAGAATGAGCTCGGAAAATCAACTCTTCGGCGTTCGCAAGAATTCGGCATCACTTTGCGCAAAATTTTGAATAAAAATTTCACTTTCACGCTTATAAAGCCAACCGACCAGTGCTTGTTTTGAAATTTATCAATTGGTTGTTTTGAAAAACTGAACGAAAAGAACGCCTTTCTCAACAAATTCATGTTTAATGATGAGGCTCTTTATCAATTATCGGGTTATGTGACCGTATTTTGCGTAAATTCTCTAAGCTATCAAACTATGTAAACTAGTTTTTTGTGGCTGGTAGTAACATTAATGAGCTTTGATTTCAGTAAGACCGTGCAACACATATATTTGTTGAGAAATTTCCCGGTCGCTTAGTTACTCGACTTGGCGATGTCAATTGGCCGCCTCATTCTTGTTATTTAAGCCCCTTATTATTTCTGTAGCCAATTAACGTTCCGAAAGATTACGTTCGGCCCTGCATTGGCGTGATAAGTGAAGCTTTGTAGGCAAATGTGCTTAAAAATTTTATGTTTCAACTTTACATTGGTATTAAAAAAACTGAAGTCGTAAAAAAAGTATGAGTTTCAAGCCAATTTACTTCATAACCTCAAAATTGCCCACCAATTACAACAGAAATAGTAAAATGAAAATTTTTTTATTCTTAAGCCAAATTAAATAATTTTTCATTTTGAAAATCTATTAGCGTTATCTTTAACACTCCTCCGGTTACAGTTAACAAACAGGCAAAATCATAAATTTAATAATATTGCTATTTTCTGTCCTAACTGGCTGGTTTGTAGTCGAAGGCGAGCGCTTTCGATGCGAATACATCATTCTCAAGCTGCGTTGTAGTTTGGCCTTCGACTACAAACCAGCCAGTTAGGACAGAAAATTTGCTTTTTTCTATTTTATTATTACTGGCGGAGGAGAAATAAACATCATAAATTTAATTTAATGTTTTTATAGCCTTAAAATGTGTGCAAACACTAAAAAACTGTTATAAATTATATTAATATTATTGATGTTGATAACCTAATTATAATGACAATTATGAATCGTTTCCAAAATCGTCTCTTAAAGAAATTATAATTTTTTTTTTTAACAATTGTGTTTCCTTCACTCAATAAGCCAAATATTTATTTACTGTTAAGTTTTAGGCAATGAACCATCGATTAATATTGGGCTCTTTCTTCTATATAGTTTTTTTTGTTAGATTTTTTGCTACATACTGTAGCAACGCTCGCAACTACGCTTTAAATTATAGGCGATTTAATACGTCTAGATTATTTTCATATGGAAAGATCTGGTAGCTTGTCTCTTTGTTTCCTTTGTAATTGTATTTTAATACGTGTAACTATGAGTCTATCATTTGAATACTGAAACAGCACCTTAAAGATTTTTACTACTTTGTTTTTTAAATATATATTTAGGTGTACTGTTAGCATTGAGAATTTTATTAGAACTCTTGTGTTGTTACCAATATTGTCGCTGCCACATCGAGACTCTTCTCTTGGATATGTTACACTGTTAGCATGTTACGTTGGCTATTTAACAGGTAACTGATTCAATGGAATTGACATTCTGCTGTTTTGGTTGGCATCCACGTTAATTTTGCAACAAACTTGTCGCTAATAGTTTCACTTTCCAAGGATAATATCATAAACATTCGTCTGTCTGGACAACAATACTAAATGTCTATCTAAACATTTGATTTACTGATTCTTTTACAAGTCCCTAGAATTTTATTTTAAAATAAATTTCTCTTGAAAATTCTTTTCTCTAAATCATTATCATGTAATTCTTTTTTAAACCCTTTTTATATATTTACACACATGTAAAGCAAAACCACAATAACTTTAGGAAATATCATTTCATTTTGTGGCATAACTGTTAAATATGAAGAACATTTTCCAACAATTGAAGGAAATTGAAAATAATAAAATAGAGTGTAAGAAATAACTTTTTATATTCAAGGTTTTATTTTGCTTTCAAATGATTTTCGAAAAATTTCAAAAAGATTTTCAGGAAATTGTCAACCAAATAAAATAAATATTAAAATAGATTTTACTAAATAAATGAAATGCCAATTGAGCAAGTATAAATTTATTTTATTTTAAAATAAGAAATATTTCTATAAAACAACCTCATCAGTTACAACTTTTCTTTAAAAAATAATATCAGTCATAATTTTTTCAGTCAACAATTTGTAAACATATTTTGCTATAAAAAATTTTCATCAGTAATAATTTTTCTGTAGAAATATTTATCAATTGTGGTAAGTTTTCTGCAAAATATTTTTATCATATACTGTTTAAAAATAAATTAAATCGGTCATAATTTTATTTATAAAAAAAATTTAATCAAGAAAAATTTTTCTATAAAAAAATTTCATTAGCCATATGTTTATGTAAACAATTTTCAATAACTATCAGTCATACTTTTTTTCATAATTTTTCTAAAAAATTTTCATCAATCATGTAAAAAAAACATTTATCAGTCATAATTTTACTATTAAAATATTTCAAAAGCCAAAATTTTGTGTAAAAAATATCAGTAATTATAATTTTTCTATTGAAAAAGTTTATCAGTCATAATTTTTCTATAACAAAATTTCATTCGTCATAATTGTATAAAAAAAAAATCATCAATCAGTAATAATTTTTCTATAAAAAAGTATCATGAGTAATGTTTATCAGTCATACTTTTTTTATAAAATTTTCTCGACATAATTATTCTATAAAAAAATTTATTGTTAACAAAAATTCATTCAGTCATATTTTGTTTATAAAAAATTCATTCAGTCATAATTTTGTTTATAAAAAATTTAATCAGTCATAATTTTTCTGCCAAAAAGTTCATCAATCATAATATTTCTAAACAAAAAATTTTAGCAATCATAATTTTTCTATAAAAAAATTTCATCAATCATGTAAAAAAAATATTTATCAGTCATAATTTTTCTATTAAAATATTTTATAAACCACAATTTTATGTGAACAATTTTCAATAACTATCAGTCATGTTTTTTTTATACAATTTTCTTGACATAATTATTCTATAAAAAAATTTATTGTTAACAAAAATACAATCAGTCATAATTTTGTTTATAAAAAATTCAATCAGTCATAATCTTGTTTATAAAAAATTCAATCAGTCATATTTTTTTTTTATAACAAACTTAATCAGTCATAATTTTTCTGCCAAAAAGTTCATCAATCATAATTTTTCTAAACAAAAAATTATAGCAATCATAAATTTTTCCATTAAAAAATTTTTTATCAATCATGTAAAAAAAAATATCACAGTCATAATTTTTCTATTAAAATATTTCATAAGCCATAATTTGATGTAAAAAATGTTCAGTAATTATAATTTTTCTATTGAAAAAGTTTATCAGTCATAATTTTTCTATAACAAAATTTCATTTTTCATAATTGTATAAAAAAAATTCATCAATCAGTCATAATTTTTCTATAAAAAAGTATCATGAATAATGTTTATCAGTCATACTTTTTTTATAAAATTTTCATGGCATAATTATTCTATTCATCAGTCATAATTTTTCTATAAAGAAATTTCATCAATCATGTTTCTTCTATAAAAAGATTTCATCGGCAAAATTTTTCAATAAAAAAGTGTCGTTACTGATATTCATTAGTCATAACTTTTGTATAAAAAAATTCCATCAGTCAATATTTTTCTATAAAAGATTTTATTGTAAGCAAAAATTAAATCCGGCATAAGTCATAATTTTTCTTAAAAAAAAAATGTTCATCAGTCATAATTTTTCCATAAAAAACTTCATTAGGCATTAATTTATTTTAAAAATTTTTATTTATAATAATCTTTCTATTAAAAAGTTTCATCAGTTAGAATTTTTCCATAAACAGGTGTCATCCGCCATAATTCTAATATTAATAAAATTTTATCAGTCATAATTTTTCTTTAAAAAAATTTAATCAGTCACAATTATGCTTTAAAAAAATTTCGTTCCTTTTAATTGCAATAAAAAAAATTCATCAATCATTCATCAGTAATATTTATCAGTCATATTTTTATAAAATCTTCTTGACATAATAATTCTACAAAAAAAAAAAAAATTAAATCAGTCATAATTTTTTCTGTAATAAATTTCATCAATCATAATTTTTCTTTTTTTGATATAATTCTTTTGGTGCGAGGACAGCAAGCAGCTCAGACGAGATTGACTATATGATAAAAGTTTCCAGAATTTCCTTGCCAAACGGAATTTTAATAAACTAATATTTCATAATAATCAAGTTTTTTTGTTTTTATTATTAATTTAAAATCCAGAGGAAATTGTTGGCCTAGTCGACTGCCTTTTCAACACATAGCTTTTTTTATAAAATTTTCTTGATATAATTATTTTACCAAAAATTTCATTGTTAACAAAAATCCAATCAGTCGTAATTTTGTTTACAAAAAATTTAATCAGTCATAATTTTTCTATAAAAAATTTTCATCAATCATAATTTTTATATAAAAACATTTCAGCGATCATGTTTTTTTCTATAAAAAAAATTTCATCAGTCATAATTTTTCTATAAAAAATGTCATCACTGATATTTATCAGCCATAATTTTTCTGTGAAAAAATTCCATCAGTGAATATTTTTGTATAAAAAATTTTATTAGAAACAAAAATTAAATCCTCCATCAGTCACAATTTTCCAAAAAAAATTTCCATAAAAAAATTTCATTAGCCATAAATTTATTTAAAAATTTTTTAATAATTATAATTTTTCTATTAGAAAATTTCATCAGTCATAATTTTTTTATAAAAAAGTTACATCCGACATAATTCTAATATAAAAAAATTTTCTATAAAAAAGTCTCATTAACGATATTCATCAACCATAATTTTTCTTTAATAAAAGTCCATCAGTGGATATTTTTCTATAAAAAAATTTTATTGTAAACAGAAATTAAATCCATCATCAGTCATAATTTTCCGAAAAAAATGGTTCATCAGTCATAATTTTTCCATAAAAAAATTTCATTAGCCATAATTTTATTTAAAAATTTTTTAATAATTATAATTTTTCTATTAGAAAATTTCATGTGTCATAATTTTTTTATAAAAAAGTCAAATCCGTCATAATTCTAATATAAAAAAATTTTCTATAAAAAAGTCTCATCAACGATATTCATCAACCATAATTTTTCTATAATAAAAGTCCATCAGTGGATATTTTTCTATAAAAAAATTTATTGTAAATAAAAATTAAATCCGTTATCAGTCATAATTTTCCGAAAAAAATGGTTCATCAGTCATAATTTTTCCATAAAAAAATTTCATTAGCCATAAATTTATTTAAAAATTTTTTAATAATTATAATTTTTCTATTAGAAAATTTCATCAGTCATAATTCTTTTATAAAAAAGTTACAAACATCCTAATTCTAATATAAAAAATTTTCTCTAAAAAAGTCTCATCAACGATATTCAGCAGTCATAATTTTTCTATAAAAAATTTCTATCAGTCAATATTTTTCTATAAAAAATTTTATTGTAAACAAAAATTAAATCCGTCAGTAATAATTTTTTCATAAAAAAATTTCATTAGCCATAAATTTATTTTAAAAAATTGTAATAATTATAATTTTTCTATTAAAATATTTCATGTCAAAATTTTTTCATAAAAAAATTTTATTGGTTATACTTTTTTAAGCTAAAAGTATATTAAAAGAGTTAATTACGGTCTTTTAACATTCGAGCTTTAGTTTACTTTAGCTTAGTCTAGCCGCAGTCTAGTAAAAGTTATATTCATTAATCATTCATTAACATAATTATCATACTTTCTTCCAAAATTGACATGCAAAGATATAAGGAAATGATATGAAGACAGGCAATAACTTTTTTATTGTTTGTGTTTCTCACACCAATATTATTTACGTTGTGTATAACAACGCCAACAGCGTATACTACAATATATATAAAAACAATTTTTATAACTATTATTACTTCTGCTGCTTTTACAACTACTTTTTTAATTTATTCGACTTTTCTGCTACTGCCATTTCTTCTATTAGGAGAAAATTCATGCCATGATTTTTAAAACGCTATGGTTGTATATTATACTGGCACATCAAATTTTAAGTATGAATTGACTATTTTTGTTTTGTTGACCACAGCAACACATGAAATTTATTCAATCAAACTAAATTTCAAAGCTGCTTGGCAGCATAATATTTTTTTCTCTTTGGTTTGTTGAAAATAATTTCTTTTTTAATTTTATTTTTGTTATAATTAAAGTAGATTAAAGTTATATAGTCATTGCACTAGTGTACACTACAAAATGGTTTCATCCATTTCTTAACACCGTGTCACCATAAAAAACTAAAATGAAAATGAACCTCAAAGACTTGAGATAACAGATCAATCGAGTTAAACGCGAAAACGTTCGCATAACGGAAACAAATTCCCTAATTTCATTAGAGCACTTACCACAATGTAGTAACAATAACACAGTGAAATACGTACCACATTGCGTTGATGCTCTAGAGAATCAATAGGGTTGGATACCCTACTGTCCCCAATGAGCTTCTTGGCCCTCTCCTGTACATGGTCGAGCAACTCCGAGTTGTATTCCATTTTTTGACGGATATAGATTGTATAAATAGTACGGAGATCGAATGGAGTGAAGTATCTTTTACACCGCTTTAGAAAACCGAGGCACTTGAAATCTTCTTTAGAAAATTGAAAAATATGTTTAGTCTATCGAACATCACACTGAATTTTTAATGCCAAGAACACTAAGAGCGCCCGATTCAATAATATCAATATCAAATATAGTAACAAATGCAGCACCATTTCCGAACACAGATCTATGCGTAAGCATGCAGCATTGCGTCTTTCGGGCATTAAAATCGCCTCTATTCACACGACCCCATTACGAGATTGTTGCAAGATTGAGCGTACCATTCATGTTCTACCTTTTGGAACTCACCTCCAACTGATTCGGACTATTACCAAATGAATGCGAATGACAAATGGTGCTGCTATCTGCGAAAGCGTATATAGGGTTTAAAGTTTGACAAAGAAGGTCAACTAGAAAGATAAGGAATAGGATAGGAGAAAGAACGGAACCTTGTGGTACACCTAAATTTATCTTGAGCTCGTCTGATGAAATACCTGCGGTCAAAAAAGTTAAATTTTCGTCAAACTCTCTTTAATCCAAACGTAGGTATGTATGAGTTTTTCTAACTTACAGAATCCAAAAAAAAAACTTTTTTATTTTGTAGACTCTTCCCGGAAATGATGAGCAAAAATGACATGATTAACGCAGATAATTAAAGGACTGCATTAATTAAAAGGCAGTTAAAAAATTGTCATAAAATCAGTTCGTTCAAAACAAAACTATTTTTTATTTTAAGCAGAGCTACAAATGAATCATTCATTTTTAATTAATTCGCGAATCAATCATTCATTCACTGAATTACCAAATTTTAAATACATTCTTTTCGTACAAAAATGTGAATTGAATGAAACTTGAGTCGATTCAAATTAATTTGATATAAAATGAATCGCAATTCGCTTCCAATTCAAATGAATTGGTTAAAGTAAATTGTATTTTATTTCTAATTTATTTGGATTGAATTGATTTTGAATTAATTAGAATGAATTAGAAAAAATAATTAGCTATTCATTAACAAGTCATTTGAATTGAATTTATTGAAATTTGAATTGATTTTGTAAGTAGATCTGCAGTAAGCATCACTGTCGTTCTATTATTCAATTAGTTTATTAATGAAAAAATACAGAAAACATTATTCTCGTTTTGCGCATCACCTATTAAAGTCCAGAGATAAAAAATTCTTTGATTCGAAATTTCTGTGATATACTGAAATAGTGAGGTAGCACCAGTCTAGAATTGAATTATTAGGTATCGGCGAAAATCCTATTAAAATGGGCAAATTTTATTTGTTTGCTAAAATAAAATATTATTAAAGGTGTTAATAATAAAAATTTGTTATTTGAATAATCTCAATCGATTGTTCAATCGATTTTCAAAGACGAAGAACTTGAATCTTAACACAACATTTTGGTAAAAGAAATTTCCAATTTATATCTGCTCTTGAAATTGATTTGATTTTTATTTCATTCATTTGAATTACAATTCATTGTTCTAATTCATTTCAATGAATTCAAAATTAATTGGAAATGAATTGTTATTCACTTTACCAAATTCATTTAAATTGAGTACAAATTGCAACTAAGACTCATTTGAATTGAAAACGAATACCAACTCATTCTACCCATTCATTTGAATTAAAAATGAATTGAAATTCTTTTCTGCCTTAATTGATTTAAATATCATTATTTTAAATTTCATTAAATACCATTAAATTCTATTTATCATTAACTCTATTTTGTTATAAAAATAATTAATTCCATATTTAGCAGATTCTGAACGAATTAAAATCTAAAAAAAAAAGATAATTCCTTCACAGCTCTGATTTTAGGTTCATTGTTTTTACTTTCGTCTCTCTACAATAACAATTTCCTTAACTATTATTCTAATAAAAATTCATAACGTTTTTATTCTTCTTCTTCTTCTTCTTGTTGAATATCATAATTCGTAATTTATAATAAAATAATTAAGATTGTTACTTTGACTTGACCACAGTTCGGAATGTGTGACATTTATATAAAATAATAATTTTATTCATAAAATTTCTAAAATTCTTCTGCCACAAACTAAATTTCATTAATATTTGTTAAAGGAATATCGTTAAGCCCTGGTGATTTTTAATACACAATTTTATTATCTCACATTTATTTATTATGTTTCATATGTGATAGAATATGAAACAGAATATATTAAGGATTTGTTATTTGTTATAATTAATCAAGTTTCTTATCTACTTTGGCAAGTGTAAATATTTGTGACAATAGTCGATAATAGACTTCGAAAATATCGAAAATGTGTTTGTGATTTATGGCGAAAGTATAAAATGCGAGTACTAACTTGTCCAGCTAATAGTAAATGAAATGAAATCGGTAGTGTTGTATATATTTGTATTTAAGAAAAATGTTTTTTTTCATTTATTTAGTCGCTTCTGACATTTCATTTGCTTTATTATACACCACTTCAAATCAAAGCTAATGAAGAAGAAGATAATTTCCTAATTCTCTTTTTTTGTTTTTTTTTCATTATGTGTGTAGGTAGCTATATAATGGGTGTTCCAAACATACTGCATGGTATTATATGTGTCACCCCTTAACATCAATTATTTTGCCCAACACAATTTAATATAAAATAATTTGTTTCAATATTTCACCAATTTAAAGTACAGAGTGGTCCACAATGAATTAAGATTGTGGAAATCTTTTACAAAAATAGGCATTGAAATTAGAATGCATTTCTTGCCCTTTTTTTGGTCAGCATAATCGATTAAATGCCTATTCAATTGGAAGAGTTAAGAGCAACTTTCAGCAAGTCTGCAATCGCCTCCATAACGAAAGTGTGGCTAATATCATTCAGTTAACAGCAGTCACTTTTGGCGTTATTTATTTGCCTTTTTCAGCAATCCGAACGCTTCTCAGGTTAAGCCAAGTCTGTAAAACTATTTACACTAGAGCATCGCAGATCCTAGTGGGTATAAGTTGGAGAAAGCTACGAATAAATAAAGTCAAACTGTAAAAGCTTTAGTATCTGCAGGGTTTCCCCTAAGGAAAATTACGGCACACAATAAATTTTTACTTCTTTATTTTCCCCCGTAAGACCTGCTCGATTAGGAGTTTTTAAAACTTTTTACTTCAAGCACAATAAAAACCTTAGGAATTTACTAGAATGTTTGGCAAAATGCGTTTTACTATACAAGTTTATATCACAAGAACAAAAGGAGTTGATACACTATTAAAAATGTTGTCCATCGTTAGTCACTACTTTTTAAAGATGGGAAAAGTAAAAAAAAATATATAAATCGAGCCAATGTTTGTTACCCTATTCTAAAGTGAAGCGTATTCCAATAAGGGCGCTCCCCATCGATCGTAACAAATGGTAGTTAAAAGCAGCAAGGAGTGCGCCAAAATTTCTCATCCACTGTTTTCTAAATAGTTATTGAGCGATCTGGCAATATATAGCCGAGTATTAAAGGATTATGGCCTCGTATAAAAAGGTAAAAATATTGGTTGGTTAGGTCATGCCTCAGCAGGTATAAAGTGATTTGGTTTAGTAATCCTCTTAAATTTAAAAGATTTCTTCAAAATCTTAAAATATCATCCCTGCAGATTCCCAGTTAGTTAAGCTTTTCGCCTACGCATCCCACATAGATATACGGAAGGTATACTATGGTGCGGTATATATACGGACTGTGGCATCAAAATCAAAACCAACTAATTTGTAGCGAAAACTAGGTTAGACCCAATAAAGAAAATTACCATCCCCAAGCTGAAATTATTACGTGATAAGATTTACATTTGCACCTAGCTGTGTAAGCCATAATCAGGTGGTGGATCATACCACTGTGAAAGAAATGTAGCGTCATCCTCGCCCTAAAAGGCCTTCATATACTTATATTCTCCGGTCACTTCTAGTTGCAACTTCAAAAGCCCGAAGCAGGCCGCAGCCTCCACTCCTTGCTGGAGAGTTGGAGACTGTCCAACTCCTGGTGCAGAACGCATGAATCTTAAAATAATGAAGAACGCGACGACATTCATGCTCACTGGATCTGGACCATTCATTGTATTCATTGTGAATGATCCGACCGACAAACTCAGATGAGGGCCTCGAAACACACAACCACCACGATACTCCCAAAGGGCCAACCTCCATAATCAGTCAGAGAAAAGCTAAAAGGCTAAAAAGACAAATTTCGAAACTCTGGGGCTTTACTGATTCCCGTGAAAATATTGTGGATTGTCCAGTTGGCTCCTGATAGCCTTTTAGGGGACTGGGTTCCCTTTAACCCAGAAGACACAAGTAATGACTGTGGATTTCCGTCAAAGCATTTAAATGTGCCCCCGGGTGGGGCGGTTATGTGGTATAGTGTTACTTACAAAGCTAATAGAAAAGGTAAATGCTAGCTCCAAGTATGTTTACCAGTTGTAGATGAGGATTACTGCAACATAAATCGCCAGATTCGTTTAAAGCATTTGTTGCATTTTACATAAAACTTCCGCAGCTATGCCTTAAATTAAGGATACAGTTAAAAATGTGTTTCCTTTTTTTTAATCCCTGCTGGCATTTGCTTGTATATTAAAAAAAAGGTTTATTTCGATTCGTCTCTTTTAACAGTGTGAAGAAAATTGAATTTTATTCCAATTTATTGCCAAAATATTTGTTTTCGATCACAAGCAGTCGAAAAATGAATAAAAATAAATAGTAAAAATTCATAAAAAAATTCTGTCTCTGTGAAAAAGACTAAAGGCGAGAGTTAAAAGGAAAATGACAAAAAAAATGAATTTAAAATTAGCATTTGCGCAGGAATAAACATTATAAGAAAAATAAATGTTTTTCTTAAATTTTTTTAAGGAACAAAAGGATTTGTTTTTACATTAAAAAACAACAAACAAAAAATACTTTTGTATATTATTTTTTACTTTTCAATTTACATTTTTCAAGCAATTGTTTGAGTCGAAATCGGTCTTGAAAAAAAAATTATGGTAAATATACACTAAACATATATTATTTATACCTAGCACAATGGGACTTTGTTACACTCTATAACATTTCTTAATTCGTGTTCTTAATAAAAAGTTATACTCTATATAATGAAATTTATTACTTTATATAAAAGCGAGCATATGAATATTATCAAGCAGAATACACCCTGAACTCTGCGAATTGCGAAGATTTTAATGATTTTAAAATCTGAATATCCTTCCCAAAGCCATAAGTTAAATTGTTTACAAAATTTTATATAATCCTTCAAAAAAAGACTTAATATTAGGGAACACGTTTTAAGTAAGAAACTTTTCTTTTTATCTATATGATATGGTCACAAAGATTATATTATGTTTCCTGTAACAATATATATTATTGCGGCAAGCAAATAACAATTGTATCAAACAATAATTTAGTCACGATTTACAAATTTGCATCAATATTTTTCATTCAATGCAAACTAAGCACAAAAGAGAATTTAATGAATTTAAATATAACTATACTTTTCTTTGCTGCTTCTTCTTCTTCTTTCTTTTTCTTAAAAGAGAAGTAGCACTTCAGGCTACAATGCCTATTTAGTCAAGTACCGTGCAACATTCTTTAGGAAAGAGTTAGAGAAGAGATGAAACAGGTGGTAAAAGTAAAAGGATAGTCGAAAATTAACTGTTGTATAAGACAGCACAGCGACCAGTGACCATACCTTCATCACTGAGCAGCCCCACCGACAGTCAATTTTTATTTTTTTAGTGAAAAAAAGCCAAGGTCTTTGTTGGGAATCGAACTTACAACTCCCAGACTGACAAGCTAGTTTACTACCTACTAGCCTACAGCGGCTTGCGATTAATTTAAGTACTATTTTTTTGTTGAAGCAATCACGTTTATTTTAATTGTTTGTTGATTCCCTTAAATACTTAAAATTATATAGGACATTTAAATACCTTAAAATATTGCCTTGAGAATTACATATAGAGGTCTAGAACTTTAACTTCGCAACACTTTTTAACTGGCAACTTTTTTGCCAGCTTTCAAGTGATATTTATGTTTAATTAGGTTTGACAGTTTAAGATGGATAGACGGATGCCTGAACAACGCTTCCAAAATGTGCAAAGCAGACTCAAAACACGATTTGATTTTCGAAAGTGAATTTTATTTAGCGATAAAGTCCAGTGATGACAATTCTTAAGTGAATGTTGAGCAGTTTGATATTCTTTATTGGTTGGTGGAATCATTGGTCGCCCATACATTCAAAAACAAGGCTGGTCAGAAAATGTGACAGCTATAGATTCCTGATTACTGACTTTTTCATTCTTCAACTGAACAAAAATGATGTGCTGGAGCTCTGGTTTCAACAAAACAGTGCAACATATCATACAGCTCATACCACAAATTGATTTACTGAAGAAAACGTTCGCAAATTGCATAGTTTCACGTTTCCGACCAGTATACCGCTATTTAGTCGCTAGTCCACGCCGATACGCTTGAAACTATGGACCACTTAGAGGACACCATTTGCCGCATTACTATCGTTCTACAGACAAATTTGTTGAAAAAACTGATCGAAAATTGAACCTCCAGATTAGACTACATCCGAGACAGCAGTGGCTGTCATATGCCAGAAGTCATACTTAAATTATAATGCTAGAATTTTATCTATCGAATAAAGTAAATTTCATGTCAATTAAAAAAAAAATTAATTTAAAAAAATATAATGACCCTTTATATTTTCAGTGACACTTAAACTTTTGAATATTGTCTAATGTGGTGTATGAGTAATAAAAAATTATTTCTAATATTCGTGCTTAACTGTGCGTATAAGCAATAATAATTAAATCTCAACCAAAAGCCTAATAAATTTTAGATTTATTTATTTTTGTATTTATTTCATTGCTTGCGTTTTAAGCCATTAATAATTTAACAGAAATAACGTTTATTTATTCAAGCTTGGTTAAGTTTAATTGGTACAAGTAGCAGGGCAATAATGAAAAATCTTAAAAACAAACACACAAAATGTAAATAATTACAACTTTCAGGTGATTACCCTCTGAATGTAACACATGAGCTCATTGACATTCAACCAATGAAAAATATGGTCTTAAGCACGGGTAAGAGGAAAATTAAGAAACTTCTACAAGGTCATGGTAAGAAACAAAGAAAAATTAAAAGGTTTCTTAACAAATCGTGTTTCTTTAGGTAGAAAATATTAAAAAAAAGAAAAAACTTAAAATGATTAATGAGACGAGTTAGTTTTGAGTTTGAGTTATAGGAGTTATTGATAAATTGTCATTGGAGTGGTAAGGGATCAGTTTAAGTTCCACGATGTTACCTCACATGCACGATCTATAAAGTTCAAGCGGGTGGATCGTTTAGTTAAAGATTGTTGCTGGTTATTTATTCGGTTCAAGCGGACAAATCGAATGATTTTGGATCGTTTGAAATTATCTATAATATCTGTTTTATAAATATTTTTTTTAATATTTATCATCGCCTTGCTCCAACTAAATGCCATTCACATTTATATAATTAAATTTTAATGCCGAAATGTGTTGAACTGCACCTACTTGAAAGATTTTAGTGCGGGAATAATGGCTGCTGATTAGTTTTTCTGATTAAAAAAAAAAGTACTTTTAAAAAAAGTACTTTTAAAAAAGTACTTTAAAAAAGTACTTTTTCACCTTAAATAATGTCCCAACAATTTCATTAAAAATACACCATTTTAAAGTTCATTTCTAAAAACGAAAATTCTTAAGTATGGTTTTAAAAGTAATTTAACAATTTGCCTTTTAAAAAAAGTACTTTACATACTCTAAAGCATTTTTGTAAAGTAACTTTTCAGTGCCTTTCGAAAATAAAAATTAATTTCATAGAAAAGTTACATTTACTTTTCTAGTCTTTGTAGGTACCGGGTGGCGATGAAAAAAAAACAGCTTTTAAGACCGTTTTCTGATAAAAGAGCCTTTTGTAGAAGATACATTTGGAAAACATAGTAAAAAGTACGTGTAAAAAATTATATAACAAACTACCTTGTAAAAGGTACCTTTATAAAAAATACCTTTGTAATATGTACCTTTAAGAAAAAGTACCATTGTAAAAGTACCTTTGTAAAAAGTTCTTTAAAAAAAAAACAAAAAGTAGCTTTGTAAAAATTGGCTTTGAAAAAAATAACGTTTTTTAAAAAGCTCTTTTGGAAAAAGTACTTTTAAAAAAGTTACATTGTTATAAGAGCCCTTTAATATTTACAATTTCAAATTGATCCTTAAGAAAAAATTATTTTCAAAAAATTTTTAATGAAACCTTTCAAAAAAATAATAAAGGAATTAAATTTATTTTACTAGTAAAGCTTAGTGAAAAAACAATTTTTCAGACAGCCTCCTGATAAGGGAGCGTATGTAGAAGGTATGTTTCGAAAACACTATAAAAAGTACGTTAAAAAAATATAGAATAAAATAGCTTGCAAAAGCTACTTTGCAAAAAATACTTTTTAGTTGCCGTTTCATAAAGTCCCTTAGTAAAAAGTTCTTTAAAAAAAAATAAGAAAAATAAAAAGTGATTTTTTAAAATGTGTTTATGTTTTTTAATAAAAACATCTTTGTAAAAAGTACCCTTGTAAAAAGTACTTTTTAGAAAGTTGCCTTGTTAAAAAAAAGCTATTTAAAATTAACAATTTCAAATTTATCGTTCAGAAAAAATTACGTTTACAAATTTTCCCGAAAGTTCAACTTGAAAAGAAAGTAATTTTTCAGAAGACGAATTATTCCAACGAATTATTTAAAACCGATCACTGTAAAGATATTGATTTTCATAAGCCTTTCACGTTTATATTTTTATCTTTAATTATTAAGTTCCCCCAACTAAAAATATAAAAAAAATTAAAAATGTGTTCTTTAAAAAAAAGTACCTCTGCAAGAAGTAACTTTGTAAAAAGTTCTTTAAAAAAAACAGAAAAATAAAAAATTAACTTTTCAAAAAGTTCTTTTAAAAAAAGTACCTTTGTGGAAAGTATCTGTGTAAAAAGTACTCTTGTAAAAAGTACTTTCAAGAAAGTTGCCTTGTTAAAAACGGCTTTTTAAAATTAACAATTTTAAATTTGTCAAGAAAACTTTATTTTCAAAAAAATTCAACTCTAAAAGAAAGTGATTTTTCAGAAGTAGGAGTCTGTAAATATGTTGATTTCCATAAACCTTTATTATCAAGTTCCCCCAACTAAAAAATAATGAAAATAAAAAGTGGCTTTACAAAATGTTCTTAAAAAAGTACCTTTGTAAAAAGTTCTTAAAAAAAAAAAACAAGAAAAATAAAAAGTGACTTTTTAAAAAGTTTTTTTAAAAAAAAGTACCTTTGTGAAAAGTACCTGTGTAAAAAGTACTCTTGTAAAAAGTACTTTTAAGAAAATTGCCTTTTTAAAAAAAAGCTCTTTAAAATTAACAATTTCAAATTTATCATTAAGAAAAAATTACTTTTAAAAAATCTCTCTGAAAGTTCAACTGCAAAAGAAAATGATTTTTCAGAAGAATTGTATAGATGTTGATTTCCATAAACCATTCATGTTTATATTTTTTTCTTTAATTATTAACTTCCCCCACTAATGCAAATCGTGCCACAACTGTTTAACAGAGGATTAAGTTAGATATAGTTCTAGCAAATAAACATTTGTGCAAAATAAATATTTTTATTTAAGGTATTAAAAAAAATTAAAAAATATTTATTTATTTACTAAGTGAACTTTAAAATGTGCTGCTTCTAGTTTCAATATATTTAAATGTTGAATTTTAATATCTATTTAAATATTTATTATTAAAATACCATTTACATGCTAGTTACAACACTAAGCTGTATGTGCTTAGCGAGGGATTGCGCGCTTTTATTATTATTTTTCATTTGTATTAAAGGTTGTTTTTCTATTTTTATAAAAATTTCTGTAGAACTCCTGACGGACAATGGAGATTTTAATAAATGTGGTGAGTTTTGAAATGATTCCGAGTAATAAATTTTAAATTGATTTTTGTAGATTTTTTTTATTTTTCCAAGGATTTTTTTTTTGTGTTAAATTGTAAAAATTTATTAATTCATCGTGACAAGTGTATTTTCCGGGCCAATAAGATTTAATAAAACAAATATACTATCAGACTTTAATTACGATCATAAATCAGCTTAATAAGATTCTTAACACACACACACACATACGCCTTTAGTCATGACCTCTCTAATGAACAGCAAATAACCAACCAACCAACACATATAGACTCAGACAAAAAAAAAGAAAAATTCAAGGGAAAGAGGATTAAAGCCTTAGAAGGAGTATAAAAGGAAATGAAGAAAACGGCGAAAAACTCATAAAGAAAATTTATTTTAATCAAATGGGGAAAATTGTTATTTATTTTTACAACAACAAAAAAGCGTCTACTTTTACTGACACATTTATCCATTTTACGCATTAACAAAAAACTGACATCAATTTAAATTTATTTTTAATCAGTAATTCTAATGTTTCAGACAAGTCTTATGGCTCATCAATTGATACATTTTTACTTCATTTGCAGTTTAAATTCTCGATAAACATTTTAAATAAAGTCACGAGTGAAAAACGTATGATTGTTTTAAAGCATTTGATTGATGGATGAAAATTCTATTATCCTTGTCTCTGGCTTTGAAACAAATTTTATTTAGATGTTCAGTTTAATTCTAAATAAATATAAAAATACAAGAGCCTCGTTTATTTAGCAATAAACTAAAGTTGTCTTGTGGGTGTATGTGTGAGTGTATGTGTGTATGTGATGTGAAAATGGTATTTTCAGTTTCATATTTTTAGCTGAACTTTACACATGCCTGCGTATCCATAATGTAGAAAACATGTGTTATTTTACTCACTTTGTAACTAAAACCAGTCAGTCAGTTTTGTGGTTTTATCTTTTTCCAAATTTTTCTGTTTGTCGTTTCATAAGCAAAAGAAATCAAGGCCCTACCCGAAATGTCTAATTTTCACATAAATGTAACTGAAAAGTGGCTACAACTTTTATTTAAAAAAAAAGGCATCATGAAAAATATGACGTTTTAGACAAATTTTCTACAAAACAAAGTTTAACGTTAAAATAACCTGTGAAAAATCCCCACTGTTTTTAGAAGTTTTGAGCGAAAAATAAAAAAACAGAGAAGTACCTTTTAAAAAGCACCCTGTTCTTTAAAAAAAGCGTTTTAATTTCTAAGCCCAGGCAGCTATTCAAATAGTAAATAGCTTGGAAAGCAGCTAGAGGTAACCATCAAGAAAATTATTTTCGTCTTTGAAAGTAAAGCTTTGCAAAATGAAAGCTTTTAAAGACAGACTCTTGTAGAAGGTACGTTTCGAAAAATTTACTACAAAAAAATTAATTTTTCATGAAAACATAAAAACTACGTTAAAAAATAGTTATATAATAAATTAGCTTGCAAAAAAACACTTTGCAAAAAATACTTTTGAAAAACAAAGCAAAAAGTACCTTTTATTTTCACAAAGAAAAAGTACCATTTTATAAAAATTACCTTTACAATAAATACCTTTGAATAAAAAAAAACTATGTAAAAAGTACCTTTCGAAAAAGTACCTTCGTAAAAAGTACCTTTGTAAAAAGTACCTTTGTGAAAACAATTTCAAAAAATTACTTTACTATTTATAATTTCAAACTTATCTTTAAAATTTTTAGAAAAGTTAATCGACTGTGAAATTAAGCATTCAAACAAAGAAAGTTCCCAAATTTCATCAGGACATTCGGTTGAAATGCTTGCCATCTTTATTCAATGCAGCTAGAGATCCTAATCCTACCGGTGAGTTAATTCGCTCTCTTCTGAATGCGGTCGAGTAACTCTAAATGTGAAGTACCGGCCCATTAATAAAAGTTTAATTTTGTATTCGTTTTGACAAAGATGGCACAAGGTCTATAGTAAAGAGTTGGTTTGAAGTATCTTCTTCTTCTTCTTCCTTGAAGTTAAAATTATTTACAAACATTTGACATTCTTTACTGATACTTTACGAAATTTTGTTGCAAGAAGCCAATGCTATAATGAGACGCAAGCGACTGAATGTTTAAATATTTAAACTAAAAGTTTATTAAATTGAGATACATTTAAAATCTGTTACGAATTGATTCATAATTTTTCAAATTATGCCAACTTTCACAGAAAAATTCTTTCGATTTTATTTGTTATTAGACTTGAATTTAATTAAAATTTAACAAGAAAAATACAATATGTTCAATCAAATAATAAATTAATATTAATTAAATATTTAATTAAAATAAAAACTTATTAAATAAATGATTGAATCGATTATAAATTTAATAACATTTTTATTTGAAAACAAACAAGTAAAAGGAAATTTGTTCTATACTCAAAGTAGAGCCTCTAAGTCCATAGAGTGAATTCATATATATTTCCCTATAATAAAAAAATGTTATTATTCAGAATTTATGTGAAACTATTTCTGATTTTATTAAGGATTATTTAAGAATTATAATCAATTTGCAAGCAAAAATTTGTTTTCTTAATTGTTAATTCTTGGCTTTCTAATTTAAACAAGGCAAGAGACTTTTATAATCAACCAGCGGACCCGGCGAACTTCGCCGCGCCCCAAGGGAAACAGAGTAGCGAAACCACGTATGCAAAATGTTAAACTTTTTCTTAATAAACTTTGACGTTTGCAAAAAGGAGTGAAGAGAACAAAGGAAAGACACAAAAATAAGACATTTCAATGAAGCGAAGTGCGACTCCACTAATCAGTTCTTTTACAATTCAAATAATAAAGACAAACAAAAGATACTGACGAAGACTGAAGACACGTACGTAAACAATAAATCCTGTTGTCACTACGGTACGAATAACGAAACGAACCGAAAAAAATCCGTATCATCGAGCTTAAAAGATGTGATAAAAAACTTAGGAAAATAAAAAATTAAGTTTTTCACATTTTTCCGCAATTTTCATTTGAAAAGCCATTAAGTAATAAATCCACATAAAATTTCATACAAAAAATCTATTTTCGATTTTTATTTTGAGAAATATTGCACTGAATTTCAATTGATTGTAATACTTTTACGTGAATGCGTGATGTACGACTATCCGGAATCAGTTTTATAATACACAAAACTCGTATCAATTGCAGCAAGAAAAATAGCACATTTACTGCAGAAAATTACAATGCCAAAATGAAACCTGTCAAATTGCGCAAAGTCTAAGTCAACGTATAATTAAGGAATAATTGCACACAAAATTTCATACAAAAATCAATTTTCGATTTTTTATATTTTCCAACTTTTGCGGATAGATTTTCCACTTTTCCGCATTTCGCATTTTGAGCGATTTTCCATGATTTACACGAAAAATTTTCTATTTTTTAATTTGGAGAGCCATTAAGGTTTAATTTCACACAAAATTTCATACAGAAACTCGATTTTTCAAATTTTACTGAAATCAGCCCAGCCGTTCTCATTTTATGAATTACTATACATTTTTTACACCATTTATATATACATATATATATATATATATATATATATATATATATACATATATATATATATATATATATATATATATATATATATATATATATATATATATATATATATATATATATATATAAATATAAGTACTAATGGTCGATTGGTTCATAAACATGAAATTCAAAAGGCTTTGAAGTAATATAGCATTGTTGAACATGTGCGATATAAGCCTTTTGTGGAAAGCAATTTCATGCAACAGACAAGTTCTTAAGCATGACTTTTGGAGAGCCTAAAAAATATTTTTTTTGAAATACCTTTTTTGAAACTTTTTTTAGATTTCATTTGAGAAAAGTACCATATTAAAAAGTACGTTTGAGAAAAGTACCTTCAAAAAAGTGCCTTCCAAAAAGTACCTTTCAAAAATATACTGTTGAAAAATGCCATTTTCAAGTATCTTTAAATTAAGTATCTTTTAAAAATGTACCTTTTGAAATGGACCATCTTAAAAACATGCCTTTATAATAAGTACCTTTTAAAAAAATATTTCCGCATGAAATTGTTTTTTACACAATAATTTCATGCAACAGATAAGTTCTTAGCATAAATTTTGGAGAGCCTAAAAAGTATTATTTTTTAAATACCTTTTTAGAAACTTTTTTTAGATTTTATTTTAGAAAAGTACTATATTCAAAAGTACGTTTGAGAAAAGTACTTTCAAAAATATGCTTTTGAAAAATACCAAATTCAAGTATCTTTAAATTAAGTATCTTTTAAAAAGGACCTACTTAAAAAAGTGCCTTTATAAAAAGTACCTTTTAACAAAATATTTCTGCATGAAATTGTTTTTTACACAATAATTTTATGCAGCAGATAAGTTCTTAGCATAAATTTTAGAGAGACTAAAAAGTATTATTTTTTAAATACCTTTTTTGAAACTTTTTTTAGATTTCGTTTTGGCAAAGTAACATACTAAAAAGTACGTTTGAGAAAAGTACCTTAAAAAGGGCCTTCAAAAAGTACCTTTCAAAAATATACTTTTCAAAAATACCATTTTCAAGTATCTTTAAATTAAGTATCTTTTAAAAATGTTCCTTTTGATAAGGACCTACTTAAAAAAGTGCCTTTATATTGAGTACCTTTTAAAAAAGTATTTCTTTAAATTTGTTTTTTATAATGAAAATTGAAAAGTTATAAAATGCCTTTAATGAAAACAGTAGAGGATTAATGAAAGTATAATAAAGAAAATTATTTAATTTTTTTACTCTGCCAATATTAATAAGAATACAGGGCTCCGAATATAAAATTATTCGATTAAAGTCAAAGGCTTTGCTAAGTAAAATAATCAAATATGTTTAATAAATTTATATGCTAAAATGATAATTCTAGCTTATAATAATTATAATAATAACTTAGAAAGTAATTTTTTTAAATGATGATTTTTAGTACTTTTTTAATTTAAAGAACTGGTTCAATTATCGTTTCTCAGGTAATGTGTTTTGTAAGCAAATAATGAAATTTGGCAATTACAAAAGTTAGTCATTATAAGGCAAGTACTTTTTACGGCATTGTCATATGTTTTGTGCGAAGCTTTTGAAAAAATTTATTATTTATTTATTAACAGTAAATAAATTTACAAATTAGTAATTATAATTATAGTAACTGGCTACAGTGGCCTTTTGAAAAAATTATTTTCAACAACTTTCTCTAAGAACGCCTTTTAAAGTTAAACTTTAAAATAAAACGATTCTTTTCTTTAAAAGCGTACAAATGTTTGTTCCCATAGACACCTCACGTTTAAATTTTTTAAGTTCAAGTATTAAGTACCTCAACTAAGGCAAATTGGGCCTAATCGGCGCTTTAATCACAATTTAGTCGAATATAATTCTAACAAATAAAAATATTAATAAACAAATTTTTTTGCACATTTGTACCCTGAGAAAATAATAGCCGTGTTAGGAAAGACTAAAAAATTTTAAATAAAAAAATCTTGTACACAAGTGTATAATTAATTATAATTAATTTTTCACAATAATTTTTTCTAAGTGTATCAAGCACATGTTTGTAACGTATTATTACAATTTAGTTTCTCATTACCTACATAATTATAGTAATAATGTGTATAAAAACCACAATGTGGCTAATGTTATAAAATAACAAGCGGTTATTATTACACATCATTAACAATGTGTATTGTGGTCTCGACAGCATATTAACGGTTAACGGCAATTAAAAAATTATAAAAATGCTCATAAACATAATTAGAATGACCTATAAAAATAATTTATTTCATTTACCTAATCACACTTTAATCATATCGAAATTATAAATAAATAACTTATTATCATATTATTAGAAATTTTGAGAATAAATAAACCTTCTCTCTCTCTCTTCTTTTACTTTTTCTTTTACGTAAAGTTTAACGTAAGTTTAACCCACATACACAACTACTTATTGACGTTTATTTGTGAATAATGGATAATGTATTTATTATTATTCATATTTGTTTTTCATATTTTTAGTTTGGACATACAAAATAACACTTGTTATTTATGGCCCAGAGTTAAATAAATTTCCTAAAAAGAAATAAAATTTGATTGAAAAATAGTCATCAAATTGCTTATAAATAATAGCATTGAGGAATATTTATTATCAAGTAGAAAATTATCAAAACTGATTTATGGTCAGCTAAAGTAGAGTCAAGCTTTTACAAAAAGTTTTTTGGAATTTCTGAATTGTATGGATAAAATGCTTTAATCAATATGAAATTTTAATCCAAGCAAACATTATTAAAAATTTGTTAAGAAAACTGTAATGCACAGTGTTAAATAAAAGTCACATTGTAGTGTGCGCGGGCTCCTTGAAAGTTTTCACTCTACTAGCTGTAATTGTCTGTGAAATGTTTGCTTGCATCCGTCAAACCTCGTTTTAAAACATTGAATGCTATGGTGTCGTTTGATCTAATTATAGCTAATTTTTCCGCTTCTGACTCGAGTGATTGTATTTGAATGGTATTAAGTTGTGCTATGAGACTTTCTATATTCTCTACAAATTTGGAAATCGGCCTTCTGCCCTATGCGAAGCTTGATATTTCATTTAGAATTATATTTACGGTCTTTTGCGGTCTAAATATGTCTTTTCAATTATTTATGAGGCTTGTAACATCAGTTGTTGTACGTAATTCAAGTTTAACTTTAATATTATCTGGTATCTTTGTGTTGTATACCAGCGCAAAGAAATTTTGCTTTTTATTATCAGGAATTTCGTTGTTAAGCAGTTCTACTAGATTAATAAATTTTTGAGCATCTTCTGGTCTTCCAGAGAATTCTGCTATTGCTTTTGTGTATTATAAAAGATTCAAAGTTGGCTCAGTCATTTTTAGGTTTCTTTTATTTCATTTAAAAAGTCCTAAAAATATTGTAATACACCTTGCTATGATTTTAAATGATATTGGATTTTTATGATGTTCTAGCTTGTCGTTTAAAATTGAAATAATATTGGAGTAAATATTTTTTGCTTGTTTTACTACATCTTTCTGGAAAGTCTCGTCCTCATCCTTAATAGTACCAATTAATGTTTGGTAAAGGCTTGCGTTTTCTTCCTTCTTTCTCAATATAGTTCTCTGTAAGTAATTTCGATTAGGTGTTTTCCTGATGTTGGTGAGGTTTTGTTTGAGACGTGTAAGTATGTCCAGCGCTTATTCACTCATTTGTTGCATTTAAACAATTCTTATGTCATTAAGGCGTACTACTGATCTAGCAGCTTTGAGCATTTCTTGTCGTTGGTTTTTCTTGTGAATTCTGTATAATTTTAGGCCTAAGTCAGATATTGTAATGGCTAAGATTACCCATAAGATTGTTTCATGATATCCTAGGCTCTCTGAATGGTAATCTTGATTATTTATAATCTGGACTTCAGCGTCACCGGACTATGCCGTTGATTTTGTCTGTCTTGTCCCCATTAGAATAAAATATTATTTGTTTTTCCTTTTTTTTTTGTTTAGTTTTTATTTACTATTATTAATTATTTACGATGATTTTCTTTTGTTATCTCCTTTATTTTAAGACTTGCGGTGCGTCTTTCTTCTGCGCAATTTGATAAATTTCTCAGTTTGTAGAGGTTATGTAACTCCAGACGCAGCTTAAAGCTCTTTCCTCCACGCCTGTTAGTCCTTATCTTCTCCTCACGTATTTCGGGTAGTATTGGCCGGCTAGCGTGTCTTCTGATCACTTCTTCGATCAGTACTGGCTTAGGGCCAACCGTCCTTGAGTCCAATTGTGACTTTATCTAAGTTGGAACATACAACTGACTTGGTTGGGGCCCTTCAGAAACATATTCCTCCGTCGGTTTGCTGATATCTTCTTTCCTTTCTTCTAGGTATTTCTCCCAGAAGCTGATGATGTTACTCACTTCGTCTGCTGTTGGAACCTCTTCGTTCATCTGTGGTAATAAGCATTAGGTGTTTTCTTACTTAATAAAATTTTTATTAATTAGAATTGTAACAATGAAAAAAAATTTTCCTTTTCGGATAAGAGGGATAAGAGGATCGCAAGTACATATTTGGCAGGATCGCCATGTAATGCTATTGGTATTTTAATTGAGTTAAATCCAAGTGGACACATGTATATATGAGCAACAAAAAAAAAGTATATCCTTTTATTTTGGAGCGAAAGGACACGCTAATCAATTTGGCGTCTAGCGCCCAATATCTCTATATTTATACGGCGGAGATACGCCAATCTACCTTGTTATTATTCAGCGAAAGGTGCGCAAGTTGGAGATTTTATCGAAGCAAGTTCTTTGCCTGTCAATTAAAATCTGTCCCTTCGTTGGCACAGAATTCTTTATTTATACTTAAAATTATTCTTATTTACTAATATTGTTTTGCATCTAATTACAACTGAATTGTGTGGGTTGCTGAATAAGCATTTTCCCAGGATTTGAAATAACTTAAATTACTTATAATATACTTTTCTGCATTTAATGCAACTTAAAAATAATTGTGTAATTCTAAACCTTATTATTTCTATGTGTGATGGGTACGTGACAAGGCGTGAGCCCGCGCCCACTACAATATCTTAACGCCAACTCGTAATTTAACATTTCTTTGTTTTAGTGTTAGACAAATGCATCCATGGAGAGGTACGCAATTCATCATCAGTGATGATTGAGAAGCCAAAAGGCGTTCAAATCAAAATGTTTTTTTTTTCAATATTTCATGCACTTTGTTACTTTTCTGGTGAGCATAATCGACCAAATATGCCCACAATCGATAGAATTGTAAGCAAAATTTTAGCAATCCAGGTCAGCAAGAAAATACCTGTGAATACTTTCCCATTCATTCTGCGGAAAAGATTGTTTTTTTTCTCTATATTTTGGCAATAGAGTCACTAACCTCGACTCGTCATCGTCACGAATAATGTAACATCTCACACGTAACCCCCCCCCCCCCTAGGGTACACTTTATAAGTCTTTATGGATCACACAACCATCAAAACTTCTATCTTGCGGGGGTAAAAGGGAGCCCAGTCCTCTTCAAGGCTAGCAGGAGCCAACTGGACAATCCACTATATTTCCACGGGAATGAGTAAAGCCCCAGAGTTCCGCTATTTGTCTCTTTAGGCGTTTAGCTGTTCTCTGACTGATTATTGAGGAAGGCCCACGTTTGAGTTTGTGGGTCGGATCATTCACAATGAACACAATGAATGGTCCAGATCCAGTGAGTATGAATGCCGTCGTGTTCTTAATTATAGCAAGCTTCATGCGTTCTGGACCATGAGTTGGATAGTCTCCAACTCTTCAGCAAGGAGTGCAGGCTGCGGTCTGCTTCGGGCTTTTGAAGTTGCAACTGGGAGTGCCCGGAGGATATACGTATTCGAAGGCCTTCTAGGGCGAGGATATCGCTACATATCATCCAACAGTGGTAATGATCCACCATCTGATTAGGGCCCACGACCAGGTGCAGATGTAAATCTTATCACATCATCTCACACATATTCCAGATGCAAATTTAAATCTTGAGCTTGAACACCCGCAAGATTTAATTGACTCCAGAGCTGCAGCCTGCTGACTAATTTCAAACGTCATTAATATATCGAAAAGTTAGAGGTGAATGGCACACAGTCGTGAGAATTTTTCAAAAATTTCCGCATATCGTTACTGCAAGAAAGGTGAAAACACTTGTGCATGCTCGCCTAGTTTGTTCTGCGGAAAACATTGCTGGCGTTCGTCGTAATACCCAATAAATATCTCAAGAGCATCACTGACGCGAATTTTTAATAAACATTTGAATTTACATACCTGCAAGGTTCAATTGACTCATGAACTGAAGCCTACCGACCATTTCAATATTATTTAATACGCCGATTGAAACGTCAGAAGTTAATGAAATAATATGATCTTGAACAATGAGGCACACTTTCATCTCAGTGAATTCATAACAAGCAGAATTGCCGTATTTGGGTAAATAAGAATCCATGAGTGATTATTGCAAAGCCGTAGAGCACCCATAAAGAGTGACTGCTTGGTGCGGTCTATGGGCCGTACATCTTGGAAAATAAGGTCGGCCAAACAGTTACAATGAATGGTGTTTATTAGTGCGAGATGATAACGGACTTCTTGTAGCCACAAAATGGAAGAGATGGACCTGGACGATATATGCATTCAACAGGATTGTGCCAGTAGGCAAACAACCAATAAAACAATGGCTTTTTTGCGCGAGAAAATAAATGGCTGTTTTATTTCACATTGCGGTAGTATTAATTGACCGTCACGATCACTGGATTTGATACCTTTGGACTTCTTTCTTTAAGGATATTTAAAAAAAATGTACGTAAATAAAGCAAGAACAATTCAACAACTAAAGGATAAAATAATTCCGTGCACAAACAACATTGAACATCAATTATATCTCAGTCATTGAAAATATGTATTATCGAATAGGGTTATGTCGACGAAGCCCAGGCGAGCATTTGGTCGATTTACTTTTTCCACGCATAATTTTCAGAGATCCTTCTATCATAATAAAGGGTTATTCAATAAGATGTTTGTTTTCTAAACCAAAATAAAACAAACAATTTTGGTAAAGATGATTCAAATTTTTATTGTATTACGAAGAGAAAGAAAGATGATATCTGACAAATGTCCGCCACGACCACGCTAACAGATGGCGATTCGTCCATCAAAGTTTTTAACTACTTTTTGGCAAAATGACGGTGCTATTTCGTTAATCACATTACCGATTTTGAGTTTTAAGGCTGAAATCTATTCGATTGGCTCCGTAAAGAATCTGCCCTTAATATAACCCCACAAAAAATAATCCAGTGGTGATAACTCACACGATCTGGCTGGCCACTTACCGCTGATTGTCGTGAAATTATACGATCGAGAATTTGTGTGATGTGAGACAGTGAAATCCACGTCGTCAATAATAAGCCGAAATTGATTTGTTAGCATGTGACAATAGCGTGATCCATTGGCCGTATTTCCAGCCTTATCTTCGAAAAAAAAGGGTCCAATCTCGCCTCCAGAGCTCATAACATACCATACAGCGACATGTTGTGCATGCAGAGGCTTCCAAATAGTCGCTTTAAGATTTCTAAAAGTTCAAATGTGGCAATTTTGCTTGCTGCCAATGGGCTTCGTCTATTCGTCTGAAAAAATGATTTTTTTTAAAAAAAAACAGCCGGTTTTTCTGAATGAAATGAGCGGTCGGCTTCAATAGCTGTAAGACTTTAAAACCAAATCCTTGCGGAAAATTTGCCTTGTCGTGATTTTGGATAACCTCAATTGTTGAGATCATCGAAGAATTAGCAAATTTGGATCTTCATCAACACTGTGGCTCTCGACTGCGATGTTTCCAGTTGAACGACGCGGTCGGTTGGTGTGTTGGTGTTCGCACATTTTGTATCGAGCCATTTTATATAGAGCCTATCGACTCATAATTAAAAACTAAATTCTTAACAGCGGTCTCAGAAAGACGATTATGTTGCCCGAAAATATCACGAAGTTTACGAAATGTAACTTTAACAGAACCAACATTTTCATAGTGGATTTTAATTATTTTAATGCGATTTTCGTCCGAAATTGAATTCATTGTAACAATTGCCAATGCATCTAATACGAATACGTCAAAAAAATTAATATCAAAACTATCATGTTGTTGGTGTTGCCACAATTGAACAACAAACTTTTTGTTGAAGAACCCGATACAAAATATTTGAGGGGATAATTTGAGGTTAGGAACTAAATTGGTTAAAAGCACACATGCATTTTGACAACTACAGCTTTACTGATACCAATTGAAGTATACATGCGGAAATTAATAGTAGAATATGATGTCGCACAAATTTTCACCTCTAGCACGTCGGCAGATGTCCGCTCTTTTCACAAAATTTTTAACAACTATTTGCAACAAATCCTGTCAATATAGCGTCGAATTTCATCTTTCAAAGCATCCTCTGTTTATTCACGAAAACCTAGTATTTTAAATTACGCAATAGAAAATAATCCATCGGCATTAAATCACAAGAGCAAGGTGTCCAATTAATATCGCCAAATCGAGAAATTACGGCAAATTTCTCATGCAATTTTTGAATTATTTTTTTCTGTGTGGCCATTGCTTATTTAAGTCTTCAAAAAAAAATTTTTGTTTATGTCATGTGACAGCATTCTAAAAATAGTTTTACTAGGATTTCGCTATAACGTTACGAGGCTTTTTATTTTATTAACAAAGCCGCATAACCAAATAAAAATATTAAATGCAAAACCAAAATAAGTGAAACCCTGAATGTTAAAACAAACCGAGTTTCATTGGACGACCATAAAATCTCATTTAGAAATATGTTTTCTCGCCTCCAGGAACTTGCTGCAAGTCCTTACTATCAGTTTTGTTTGTGTACAAGTTTCTTCTCCGCTGTCTAATACAAAGATGTTGGGTTTTTTTTTTTATTTTTATTGCTCAGGTTTTTGTTGATGTTCTTGTTGTATTTTTGCTTATTCGTTTGGTGTATTTTGAAATGTGGTAACGACACAACAACTTTTAATTTGGAAATATTGCTAAAAGTTTTTACACATTTACAGGCAGAGACAATTTTTCATTCACTTATTTGTCTATAAACAAGGGAATACAATATGACCGCAAACACATTAAAGTGACATTATAAATCTTTTAAAAATTCCAAATAACCCAGTTAACGTGAGTATTGAAAATTGTATTTTTGTTTTTTATAGCATTTTCAGTTGGCAGCACTTTTTAAAGTGGCGAGCATTTTGTCAGATAGATGTCAAATGGTTTATGTTTACTGCAGTCAATTCTTCCCCTTAACGTCTTTCCGGGCTGCTTATTCCCAACTGGTGAGCGCTTTCGATGTGAATACATCATCTTCTATCACGTACAGGTGAGTGAGTATTTCCGGTCCATGTTTTTATACCATAATCGTCGTATCTACCTACGTAGTTAGAATGTCAGCCATCTGGCGTTTTTGTTCGAGATTAATTTTAATATTGTCGTCTTTTGTTATTGTACAGGTACGTGTGTCCGTCTAAGGGTATTTTTCTTTCATTTGAGTTTATGATAAGTTTAAGTGGTGTGAAATGGATTATGAGGTTGTGTTTACCTGTTCGCTTTTAATGTCGCTGATTTCCATGCTTTCAAATATGTCAAGTCTTCGTTCTTTTTTTCCAGGCTGCAGTAAAGTCATACACTCATCTATTTCCCTTGGTAAGTGTCCGTGATTCTCAAGGTGTAGTGCAAAGTTGGAGTCCTTTCTTTTCCGTTTGTATGGCCGCATGTGCTCTGCAAATCGTGTTTTTAGTGTTCGTCTAGTTTGTCGTATATAAGTATGTTTACAAATACAAGTAAGTCTGTATACTCCGTTGTTAGTTGTTTTTGTCGATATCCTAAACAATTTAGTACCAGATTTATGTTTAGTCTGGTTTGGCAATTCAACATAAACAACCTGACGCCTTAATGATGCTTTTAAATTGTGAAAGTTGGATTCAAAACAATGTCTCCCATGATTCCAATTTTTATGTAATTTTTGTTTAGCAATAAAGCTCACTCTTGTTTGAAGGGATACTTCAAGAAACACAACTGCAGTATTTGAAGTGTTGATAATGCTCAAGTGTATGTTGGGGCTTCGTTGCATCCAGGAAAACTGACTGTTTGGCATGCTTTATGCGCTGGTGGAAACATTAGTCCATACTTCCTTAAAACGATGCTGCTCAGAACCTTACAGTCAATGATGACCGCTATAGAACCATGAAATCTGTGGTTTTCGTTCATCAATTGAACAACCATGATATTCAGGAGCTGTAGTTTCCGCGAAACGGGACAGCATGTAACGCAGCTCATGTCACAACTGATTTATTGAAGGTGGCGTTTCGGATCCCTGAAGTTGTCTCCAGGATATTGCCAATTACAGTCGCTAGACTCTTTTTTGTGGGGATGCCTGATAAGATTTACATCTGTACCCAGCTGTGTAAGCCATAACCAGACGGTGGATCATATCACTGTGGATGAAATGTAGCGTCACCCTCGCCCTAGAAGGCCTTCAGATACGTACATCCTCCAGTCACTCCTAGTTGCAACTTGAAGGGCTCGGAGCAGGCCGCAGCCACTCACTCCTTGCTGAAGAGTTGGAGACTATCCAACTCCAGGTCCAGAACGCATGAAGCTTAATAAAATTTAAGAACTCAGCGGCAATTATGCTCACTGGACCTGTACCATTCATTGTGCTCATTGTGAATGATCCGACCTACACAACTCAAACGAGGCCTCGAAACCACGATACTCCCGAAGGGCCAACCTCAATAATCAGTCAGAGAACAGCTAAAAGGATAAAAAGACAAATAGCTAAACTCTGGGGCTTTACTGATTCCCGTGGAAATATAGTGGAATTGTCCATTTGGTTCCTGTTAGCCTTGAAGAAAACTGGACTCCCTTTTACCCCCGTTGACACATGTAATGACAGTAAGATTCCGTTAAAACATATCTATGAGTCCCCCAGGGGGATGTTTTTATGTAGAAAGAAGTGAAGTCGATAGACCACGGTGAAAAGCTCGAAATAATTAACTACTTCGAGAATAACATTCGCCGTGTTATTCTCGATATATGGCCGTAAATGTTGGAAAAAGTCATAGGAAAATCGATCTTTAGATTATACTACTCCCGGGCTAGCCGCAGTGGTCAGATGCTAAAATTTAATTATTTAAGAATTATCTTTCGAAAAAAGTAAATTTCAAATCATCGTTTTTCATTACATTTTAAAGTTCTATACCTCTATAAAAAATATCCTTTATATATTACTTAAATTTTATTTCAATTTATATTTTATTTTAATTTTTAAAATTGTAAGAGTTTAAAAAATGTGTTCTGCTGACAACTTTTGTAACACTATGTGAATATATAATTTACAGCAGGACAACTATTGCTTGCTATATAGTTGAACCCACTGGATGTTATAAATTTTAGCTTTAAATTATTTCACTTTTTTTAAGGTTTTATAAGCTCTTTGTTCCTGGTTCCACTGCATAACTAAGAATACATGGCTTTTAGAGTCTACTCTACTTTAAATTCAATATTTCTATAATTTATCTTGGGCCAGAATTTTTTTTTGGTTTCACAGATAACTTCGGTTGTGTTGTAAAATACCATGAAATTGATTTTCCTGAAAGATAAAATTACTTTTACTTGAAAATTGTCAATTATGTGTAAACAAGGGTTACACTTCCTAAGAGATTAATATATATGATTTTGAGGTAAATCGATTTGTTTCGCCGATGACTGGGGTTGTGTTGATTTTTTGTTTTCGGATAAAATCTGCTGATGAGTTATATGAGCACTAGTGAAATGGCCATATACATAGATATGCTTTCTCCACAGTAATACATTTAAATTTTTAAATTATAAATATCTTCGGAGAATATCATAAAATATTTATTTCTAAAGGAATCTAGTATTATTAACGTAGATTAACTTTAAAATGTTTCTAAATAATAAATTTTTTATTCTAATTAATTTAGAGATTTTTTAGTTGTCATTCTTGCAACAAATTTTATAAAGGCGTTGAGAAACTATCAGTTATCTTTTATTTAAGAAATAGATTGTATTCACATTTTACTCAAAATTTAATGAGAGTCTAGAAAACTGCTTTTCCTAGTAGTTATATTACTCACAATAGTTTATTTAATACTTTATTTTCAACCATATTTTAATTTTTTTTTCCACACAGAATACTAAAAAATCAAATTGGCGGGTAATTTTTTAAGAAACAACTACTAATACAAAATGAAAGTAAATAGTTTACCCGCAAATTTTGTTTTTTATTCACGTTTAATACAACTTCCTCAAAAAACATTTTTGAATTTAAAGTATAACCCAAATAATATTTATGAAAAAATAATAAAGACAGTATTTTTGCTTTTACTTTAATATACTGTCACAAGAAAAAAATATAATATTGGTATTATGTGCTGGGTTGTGTTTCAAAAAGATAACTTTTATTACAAATATTTTGGAGAATTCTTCTGATATAGTTGTGATATATATATACTTTTATGTGGTTGTGGTGTGTGATTGTGGTTATATACATAAGTATGTAATATATATTCACTTTGAAAATGTCTTCAATTGTAGCAATGATAAAATTAATTTGAAAAAATTTTGAAAAGTATTTGCTTTTAATTTTCTTTTATAGCCAATTAAAAGTGTTAGTTTGTTGTTTAAAATACCTGAAAATATTTTATTGAAAGGTACATATTTGATTGCAAATAAAGAGTGATAACAAGGGTAAATTCATTCGATACTAACTTTAATTCAGTTATGAAACTTCTTCTAAAAGCCGCTAGTTGTTGTTTTAAAAGTGCTGCTTATATTGGTGGTTCTTCCCATGGCAAAACAACTTGTGGTTGTTACAGCTGTTGTTAGCTTAGCAATCTACTTCTTCCGCAGCAGTTAGCCGTTGTCGTGGGAGTTATAATTGGTGGTAAATGTTTCCAAAGCATTCGATAGAGTGATGCACTTCTGTCAAAACTTGGTGCTTTTGGTGCTGGTGATAATTTGTCAAGTTTGTATCGTGTTTTCTCAGAAATCGCAGTATACGAGTTGTTATAGTTGTTATGGGATTTCAACAGACCAGTTCATGATGAATTCAGAGGTATCGCCAGGCTCCATTCTTTCTCCTACCCTATTTCTAAATGACCTTCTTTGTCGAACTTTCAACAACATATAAATTTTTTACAGATGACAGCGCCATTTGTCATTTGGTAATAGACTAGGCCAGTTGGAGGTAAGTTCCAGCAGGCAAAACATGAATTATACGCTTAATCACGATCTCGCGACAATCTTGAAATGGGGTCGTGTGAATAGAGTCGATTTGAATGCCCGTAAGATGCAATGTTGCATGCTTACGTATAGATCTACATTCGGTAATGGTGCTGCATCTGTTACTATGGGTGATATGAGTATTACGGAATCGGAAGCTCTTGATGTTCTTGGCATGAAAATTCAGTGTGATGTTCGATAAACTAAACACATTTTTTAGGTTTCTTAAGATGCTAACGCGATGAAAAAGATACTTCACTCCATCCGATCTCCGTACTCTCTACACCACCTATATCCGTCTAAAAATTGAATACAACTCTTATGTATGGGCCGGTGCCACAAAATCCATTTTGGGGTTACTAATAGACAAACAATGTGCATTAAATTTGCAATTGTACCGGCGATAAGTGAGGTTTCGTGCCGTTTGTTTTTCGTAAAAAATATTGTTTACAATGGCCGTTTGGCCAGGGTTTACATATGATTATCACAATGTAATTATTTTTCATGACTAGTAACAATACGTTAACCTTTTTGCAGTGTTTAAACATTATTTACTATATGTAAAATCGGCTTTCAACGTCTCTCGACTTCAATTTATATGGGAGCCAATTTTGTTTTAAATGAATCCCAATTCTGTTAAACGTTGAGAAATGTTGTATGACTTCCAATGATAATGTAAGTACTTCTTGCGTTTGACAACAATCTTTGTCGAGTAATGTTTCCAATTCCTCATCTTCAAACTTTTGGCTGACCAAGCCTCTCCTTGTCTTCTGTGTCGAAATTACCAATTTTTACTTACTTGCGCAAACTATCGTTCACAAGTTTCTTCAGTTGATGCCTGTTGGCCAATAATCGATAACTTTCAGTGTTAAAAAGAAAGAATTTATCAGACTTCCCCATCTTTTTTAGAAACGAAATTCGATATTATTATAGCGATTAAAAAATATGTATTTACTATTTGACGTCTGTCGGATATTAAATTATAATAACAGATGTTTACCGCCAAAAAATACCATTTTTGTTATTATTGACATAAATTATATGTGACAGTTATGCCAAAATGACATTTGTTACTTGTATACCCAATAGCACTTCGTTATAGGAAGTTATAAGGTGCAGGTTTTGTGTAAAATTTAAAACTCGTGCTCTTTACCACCAAAAATATGCTTATATAGAGGCAGCTTTTATTTTTTAAATTTATAAAAGATATTGTCCATGGCCAAATTCTGTGTAAATTCTGAGGAAAATTCTTAAGAAATTCTAAATGAATAGAAACGTGTTTAAATAAAAATAACTGCTGACCAAGTTCTTTTAGAAAAATGTCTCTAAAAATTCATTCATTTACAGCTGCTTGCAGACAACAGATGCAATTTAATGCTGTTTATCAACATGAAACTTTAATTAAGATAAAAACTTCTGTTCCTTTTAATTGTTACAAACAAACGGAAAGCAAAGTAAAATAGATAATAAAAAATTCTTCTTTCGTGTTTTGTATAATTTTGTTTTATTTATTTTTTTTCTTTGTAATTGTTTATTTGTTGCTTTAATACAAAATGAACGTGGGTAAGCGTTGCTGAAGAATAAGTTATAATTTGTTACTTCATGCTTATTAAAAGTTTATTACTTCCACTTGTTTTTGAACGCATGCAAAAAATTCACACAATTCTTAGGCGACAGTTTAATGTGATAGAAACACGAATGGTAAAAAGCAACAAAAAACGTACGACATAAAGTGGAAATTTATGTTAAGAACTTGAAGATGTGTTAGGTGAAATAAAATGATTTTAAAACTTTTAAAGGCATTTTTTTAATTAAAAGTTTACTTACTTACACTATACAATTTTTATAATTAAAAAATGTATAAAATTTTTTTAATATTTTAAAAATTATTTTTAATTAAATCGCTTATTTATCACCATACAAAATCAAAATTTCGTAGGACTTCGTTGAAATTTAAAATTAAATTTGAAAATTTAATGCGAAAAGCTTAGGGATCGAAAAATGTAAGTCTACTCCGACATGCCAAAATTGGAAAACACAAAATGTATCAAGGTCCACCACATTCGCTGAATTCGAAAATAGTAACCAGAATATTCCGAACATTGTTGCCCATAGTTATAGTGGTAAGTCAATACAAAGCGTTTCATTGTTTTCTTTGTACACAAACTCCAATGTTATTTTTCTACAGGTCGTATGCAATATTTTACTTAAAATAAGCGAAGACTAACTTGTAGAATCTTTTCAAGTCGCGTTCATACGACTGTGCATTTAAATATTCGTGCACTTTAATTACGAATAATGTACTTAACTTGGCAAAATGTCCTGAGCAATTTTTTCCGGCAACCATGGATGATATAGGGTGCCTGTATAGAGATATACGACTTTGAAATATTATAATAGAAGAATAAAGATGGCATGAAATTTACTTTATCCGCAAGATAATCTTCTGACATTATAATTAAAACACGACTTCTAGCAGATGATTAGCACGGCTAGCTCGGGCGTAGTCTAATCGGGAGATACAATTTTCAATAAATTTGTCCCACTTTTGTGGCCGTATATCAGCAATAAGGTGCAAATGTTGTCCTCTAAAGAGCCAATCGTTTCGGACTTATCGGCGTAGACTACAGATAGCGGCGTTAAATCGCAGAATCTTTAAGGCCATTTAACGAGTCCGAAACATCAAACTATGCGGTTAACAAACATTTACTTTAATATTCTCCCCCGAGGGCACATTTATCGGTCTTTATAGAATACTTAACTATCTAGACCTGTGCAACTGGGGGAAAAAGGGAGCCCAGTCCCCTAAAGTCAGACAGGGAGACAACTGGAAACTCCACTTTATTTCCACGGGGATCAGTGAGCTCGCAGAGATCATTATTTTTCTCCTTAGACATTTAATAGTTCTCTGGCTGATCATTGGGATTGGGCCCTATATGCGAGCATCGTGGTGGTTGTGGTTTTGCGGCCCCATAACAGTATAATGGTTATTATGGTGGCCAGGATCATCTCACTGATAATGACACGCAAAGTGAATGATCCAGTCCAGTGAGCATGCTTGACATGTGTTCTGGATAGGAGTTAGAAAGTCTCCAACTCTTTAGCAAGGTGTGATGGTTTGCAGACCTGTCCTGGAATCATTAAAGTTGCAACTAGGTGGTTCTGTTGCTTAGAATTATGCCTTCGGCTATCTAGGACGAGCTAGACGTTCCAAATTATGTATAGTGGTTTGTCCACCATCTGATTAAGGCTACATAGCCAGGCGTGGATGTAAAACAAATCATACTCCCCCGGGGGCACATTTATCGGTCTTTATAGAACTTCGACTATCTAGACCTATGCAACTGGGGGTATAAGGGAACCCAGTCCCCTGAAGTCAGCAGGGGAACAACTGGAAGCTCCACATTATTTCCACGGAAATCATTGGATAGTCTCCAGCACTTCAGCAAAGAGTGGTGGTTTGCATCCCTGCTCTGGAATGTTTTGATGAAAACACAGCTCCTGCACACCATGGTTGTTCAGTTTGTGAACGAAAAACTCGGTAGTCGCAAGTAGCTCTCACCGCTGACTTTAACATTCTGATCAGCATCGTCTTTAAATAAGTTGAGAATAATGATGGGCTGATGGCCCATAAATTGCACCAAACAGTCAACGTTTCTGAATATAGCGGTGCCCCAATATACACTCGAAAATTATCATCACCCCAAATACGACAGCTTTGTTTATTAACGCATCTATTCAAACAAAGTTAAGCTTCATCGCTAAGCAAACTTCGCTTATGAAAACCGGTATAAGCGACAATCTTATTTCCCGCTCAATTTACACAATTTGGAAGCGTTACTCAGGCTTCAATTTATCCTTGTTGAAATGCCAAACTAAACTAAACAAAAATCATTTGGTAGCTAGCAAAACTTCCTTCTGTTAAAAAAGTGTTGCCAACTTAAAGTTCTAAACGTCCACAAAAGACACCAATTTGTAGAACCAGGTTGCATATATGCCAAGGATAACCAACAAATCTATTTCTTCTTTGACTGTTTCACTTCTGCTCCACCTTATTATTATTCTTAGTTTGTGATTCTGACTAAAGTTGTCCATATCAACTTTTGCTTACCCACAAAAATACTTTGTGACTGTGGTGAGATACTACGTTTATTAATAAACAGGTCCATCAAACAACTCTGCCACCACTGCAACTTGCTGCTATTTGGTTACTTTTCTCTCTAAAACACCATCAATTCATGTACTGCAGTGACTAAATAACAATTATTTTCTATATGCTCTAGGTGCTGATGGAAATCGAACTCATGACTTTTAATTTCTATATATCAAATAAGCAGACACTTGTTAGTGTTAAAAGCAACAATTTATGCCACTGCCCTTTTTAGACATAATCACACAATTTAATGCAGGACTTTAGTTTCTGCATTTATTATTACGGGTATGCGTGACAAGATTTACATCTGTACCTAGCTGTGTTAGCCATAACCAGATGGTGGATGATACCACTGTAAATGAAATGTAGCGTCATCCTCGCTCTAGAAGGCCTTCAGATATGTCTATCCTAAAGTCCTCCTAGTTGCAACTTCAAAAGCCCGGAACAGGCCGCAGCCTTCACTCCTTGCTGAAGAGTTGGAGACTATCCTACTCCTGATCCAGAACGCATTAAGCTTACTAAAATTTAAAAACACAACCGCTGCAAACCACCACTCCTTGCTGAAGAGCTGGAGACTTTCCAACTCCTGTCCAGAACACATGTTTAGCATGCTCACTGGACTGGATCATTCACCTGTAAGTGTTATTATTGGCGAGGTGATCTTGGCCACCATAATCATTCATGCTTGGGGCCGCGAAACCACAACCACCACGATACTTCCATATAGGGGCCAACCTCAATAACCAGCCAGAGAAATGTCTAAAGAGACAAATAAAGGAACTCTGCGAGCCTATTGATTTCCGTGGAAATAACGTGGAGTTTCCAGTTGTACCCCTGCTGTCTTCAGGGGACTGGGCTCCCTTTTTCCCCCAGTTGCACAGGTCTAGATAGTCGAGCGTTCTATAAAGACCATAAATATGCCCCCGGGGGGGTGTGTTACGGATATAGTGTGATTCGTTTTAAATCCGCAGCTGGCTATGTAGCCTTAATCAGATGGTGGACAAACCACTATTGTATAATTTGGAACGTCATACAGCGTCCTAGGAAGCCGAAGACGTAATTCTAAGCAACAGAACCACCTAGTTGCAACTTTAATGATTCCAGGGCAGGGCTGCAAACCATCACACCTTGCTAAAGAGTTGGAGACTTTCCAACTCCTGTCCAGAACACATGTTTAGCATGCTCACTGGACTGGATCATTCACTTTGCATGTCATTATCAGTGAGATGATCCTGGCCACCATAATAACCATTATACTGTTATGGGGCCGCGAAACCACAACCACCACGATACTCCCATATAGGGGACAACCTCAATGATCAGCCAGAGAACTATTAAATGTCTAAAGAGACAAATAATGAACTGTGGGGCACACTGGTCCCCGTGGAAATAAAGTGGAGTTTCCAGTTAACTCCCTGCCTGTCTTCAGGGGACTGGGCTCCCTTTTTCCCCAGTTGCACAGATCTAGATAGCTGTTACGTACTATAAAGACCATAAATGTGCCCCCGGGGGGGATGTGTTACGGATATAAAAAGATTTCAACTCTTATTTTCTGAAACGTGATTTAAGGTTTCCTGACAACTTGAGTGGAGCAGCCATAGAAACTAGCTATACCGCCAACAATCAATTTAGTAATTTTATTTCAAAATAAATTTGGATTACCAGCACACAGAGAAGTGAACTAATATTGTTATTTTTATTCCTTTAATAAGTATTTAGTTTATTGAGTTCTTTTATTTAGATAAGTTATTTACTTAATCGCTTTTATACACACAAATATAGCCGATGTTAACTTTGCCACTTTAATGCCTAAGAACTGTTATATTAACCTTATATCTTCAGTCAACGACATTCGAACTATCACTGTTGTGTCTTTACCTTTAAATGTTGATACTTCAGTGCGTTAACATATCCCAGGAGAAAGCTTAGTAAATATACTATTTGCAGTGGTTCTTGCATTCACTCGAAAACTCATATAGTTGTTGTTATCATTATTCAGTGCAGGGATTTATTTGGTTGTGTCTTTTCTTTTTCTGTGTTACTTATTTTTATTATCTGATTGATAAATTTAATTCGTGGAATTTTAATGAAGCGTATTGTTGTTGCCTTGTGTTTATAAGTTTCCTTAGAAACTTCTTGTAGACAAACACAGCATCTTCATAAAAATATAAATTTTATTTTCATTAGACTATTTTGCTTCAAATTTCTAGTTGTTAACCTCGTTCCCTCATAAAAAAACGCCATAAATTTAAAAAGGAACCTAATATTTTGTTGTCGTTGTAATGAAGTTAATACAAAAATAAACTTTAAATAATCAGCTGCCATACAAAAAGGTTATAAAACAAAAGAAAAAGACACTCACAACTTAATATACAAAATAAATAAATAAATAAAAAGAAGAGGAAAAAAAGAAAGACATGAATAATAAAAATTACAATAATGGAACAAAATAACTGTCTCCTCATTTAAATGATTGTGAGTTTATTTTACCTTCTGTTCTCTCAGGTAGTAAATTCTTTTCTTTCTTTTTTTATAATTGTCAGGTGAATTTGTGTTATTGTTTGGTTTATTTTCATTACTTTGTTAAAAATGTCATATCTACGTGTTGGTATTATGTTGTCTATCCCATTACGCACACACACTGTCATAATGTTGCTGGGATCCATTTTAAATTTATATGTTTATATCTTAATTCACTTAACGGCCCGATGGGGGGATAGCGGAGTTGTAAATTGGTGGAATGGTTATACTTTAAATACGTGAAATATTGTTTTTTTTAATTTTATTGTTGTAAAGCTTAACATATTATACTTTCGTAACAGGATTTTTATGTCATTTATTTGCTGTTTTTGTTTTATTTCTTTTTAAAACACAAACTTTTCTGAAATGATTTAAAGTAAAATTAATTTTATTATTGTTATTGTTTTAATATAAAATGTGACAACAAAATGTAAATTTCTAACAGCCTGTTTCTGGTAATACGAACGAGTATTTCTGACGCATATTTTTTTATGTTAAAAACGAGTAAATATTTATATTTTTATAATTGCAGTGCAATTACGCGAAATAAATGTTTCTTCGCATTTTGTGGAAACTGATAGGAAGCATTTTTCTCATTCATTAGTTAATAACTCATTTATCGTTTTAACAATTTGTTTCTTCTATTTTACTCTTTTAGTCTGTTTTATGCCTCAAGAAAACTTTGTTAAAGTTTGTAACAGGTGGTCCAATCAAAACGTACGATGTTAATTTTAAATTAAATAAAACAGCTTTAAGAAAATTATATTATTAATTTTTATTATTATAAAAGGATCTATGAAAATTATGTGTGAAACAAAATATCGGCCAAAATCCTCGTCACGTTTCTTGTGATTTAAATTATCAATGGCTGTGAGAGATAATAGAGGTTCCATTTCGTTAATGTCATTTTTAAACATTCATAAAGAAAAAATCGTAAGATATTAACTCATATAATTGCCAATTGTGTCCCGCGACTTCACCTTGACATGACGTTACATGGCAGAACATCAGCCATGAAGATTGTGTGTTTTTCGATGGCGAGCTGGCTAAACTTGCTCCGTGGTTCAGTTTTTAATTATATTTTTTTGCTAAAGCCTTTTATTTACTTCTAGTCAGCTAATATGATTTTTTTTTTTTTTTTTTTGGAGCTGCTGAAACATCCAGAGGAGCTGGTAAGAACGAACCCAATAAGATGAGCACTAACCGGTGCTAAACGCCAGCATACCGGCCCATCTAACAATGGAAACACGAGTTTTCCTGCCCCTTTTTTACTATTACATAGCAGCAGGTACAAATAAATGGCTTAAAATAATGCTTAAAAGGTTTATATTTAAAAGGTTTTTTAAAAGGTACTTTTGGGTCAGTATGCTCAAAATGTTATTTTGTAAAGGCACTTTTTTAAAAGTACTTTCCTTTAAGTAAAGGCTTTGTTTTATACAGAATTATTTTACATTAAACTGGAAAAAAACAAGTTTTTAATGTGAAACTTTTTAAATAGTACTTTCTGGTGACGAATTTTTCAAAAAAGTACTTTTAAAAGTTTAATCTTAGTCCTTTTGGCTTAAGAATATTTTTTAAAAGGTGCTTTCTACAAATGTACATTTTAGAAAAGGTATTTTTTAAATGAGTGATATTTGAGAAAGGTGATTTTTAAAAGGGCTATATTTCGATTTACTTTTGCAAAAAGGTTCTTATCTAAAGTAAATTGTAAAAAAATTGTTTATATTTTTTTCGCCAGTAAATTAAATACTCTTGTTATTTCCCTTCATCCTTTCTGGCTTTTGTTCACAACAATTTGGCATCACTAGAGGCACTTTGCGGACCTTTTCGCATATAAATCTTGATCTTCATTCATAAAGTTCTTTTGGTTCTAGAAATAATTAATTATAGAAAACGCATTTTTCATCGAAATCATCTTTGGTAATGAAACTCATTTTCAATTAGGCAGTTATGTAAGCAAATAGAGTTGTCGCAAAACCACTGCATCTAAAGAAAGTATGATGCGCCGTGTGATTAGGCGTTATAATCGCTCTATGGAAACGCCATCACCATGAATTCGATTATTTTTGCAAAAAGGTTCTTATCTAAAGTAAATTTAAAAAAAAAATTGTAAATATTTTTTCCGCCAGTAAATGAAATACTGTTATTATTTCCCTCCGTGTTGTTCCCCCAGGGGGCACATGATAGTCTTTTTAGAACCTACTATTCCATTTAGACTGGTGTCTTGCGGGGTAAACGGGAGCCCAGGCCCCTTCAAGGCTAGTAGGAGTCACCTGGACAATCCACTATATTTCCACGGGAATCAGTGGCCCGCAGAGTTCCGCTATTTGTCTCTTTAGACATTTAGCTGTTCTCTGGCTAATTATTGAAGTTGGCCCCAATATGGGAGTATCGTGTTAACTGTGTGTTTCGAGGCCCTCGTGATAGTTTTGGGTTTGGTCATTCATAATGAACACAATGAATGATTCAGGTTCAGTGAGTATGAATGGCGTCGTGTTCTTAATTATATTAAGCTTCATACGTTCTGGACCAGGAGTTGGAAAGTCTCCAACTCTTTAGCAAGGAGTGAAGGCTGCGACCTACTTCGGACTTTCGAAATTGCTACTAAGAGTGAACGAAGGATAAACGTATCCGAAGGCCTTCTAGGGCGATGATGGCGCTACATACCATACATAGTGGTTTGACGACCATCTGATTATGGCTCACTGCCGGTACAGATGTAAATCAAATCACGCTCTGTTGTTAAGTTCGTATCTATTCATGTAGGTAGAATGCCAGCCACCTGGCACTTTATGCAAAGTAAATTTCTCAATGCCTCCATCTTTTATATTATCTAGGTACGTGTGTCCGTCTGAGGGTGTTTTTCGTTTGTTCGTGTGTATGAGTAGTTTTAGTGGTGCGAAAATTATTTCTGAGGTCATGTTTACCTATTCATTTGTAATGTCACTGTTGAAAGTTTTTGTTTTGTAGATTTCCATGTTTTCAAGAATGTATAGTCTTCGTACTTTTTTGCTAGAACGTGGTAATGTCATGCATTCATCTATTTCTCTTGGTGTGTGTCCGGGAGTGTCAAGGTGTACTGCAAAGTTGAAATGATCGTATGTGTTCTGTAAATCTTGTTTTTAGTGTTCGTCCAGTTTGCCCTATATAAGTTTCTTTGCAGGTACAAGTAAGTCTGTATACCCCGCTGGAACTAAATTTGTCAGTTGTTTCTGTCGTTGTTCTGAGATTATGTCTCAGAGATTTGCCAGTTTTTAATGCTGTGAGTATTTCTTCTTTGTGAAAAAGGTTAGTTAGTCTGTATATTTCTGGACCTGTGTAAGTAAAGGTGTGCCGTCGTTCTGTATCGGTTGTCTCTTTGTCTTCTTTATTCCTGTTTTTAGAGTTGTATTGCCTAAAAAGTTTATCGATGGTAGTGGGCCTGTAGCCGTTATTTATAGCTATGGTGTAAATTGTGTCGAGTTCTTTGTATGTTGCTAATGACAAAATTTTTTATTAGATATAATTTTTATTTTAAATTCAATAAAAAAAACTTCTTTTAAATTATGCTGAAAGGTACCTGTTAAAAAAGATGATAAATAAGTACTTTTTTAAAAGGTATTTTTACAATATTTTTTTTTTCGTTCAGATAAAAATTTTAGAAATAAGTTTCAATTTGAAAATTCGTTTTCGTTATTTTTAAGTCATTAAATTTTTAAAATTTTTATTATAATATTAATGATTATTAAATTAGTTTAAATTAATTGTTGTGTTATTAATTTTAATATTTTAATTTTATTATTTTTTGTTATTTTCTTTTATTAAATTTTAAAATGTTTTTAAATTTTTATTACGAATGCTACTAAAAGTTACGACGACTAGAAATTTTAAGCAAAATAAATAAATAAATAGAATTTTATTTTAATCTCTAAAGAAAAAATAAAAATAAAAAAATAAAAACAACTTTTAGATAAGAAAGCAAAACTTTGTAAAGCAGAGTTAGTACTCGTATTAGTTAATAATTTATTATGAATTTTTGTTCTTCAACAAATATCAAGGCTACAAGAAAACATTTCAAAAGTTTAAAAATTCTGAAGCTGCTTGTGAGAGAACCCAGTATTTAATATCTTAATATTCCTGTTTGGACAAGTTCTAGATTTCTAAACCTAATATCTACAACTTAACTGACATAAAAAAATAGCTGTTGAGCTCATTCAACGTTCTTATCTTAATCATTTCTTAAACCGTGTGATATACAATGAAGGACATTTTTCGCTTGAGGGTGACTATTTTTAAAAAGACGTTTTTCATGTTCAACAACGTTACATTTTGCCAGTCAACAGCACAAAGTGAAAAAACCAAATGCAGCACGAGAAAAACTTAGAAGAAGGTTTCTGCCTAAAAAAAAAATTAAAAGAACAAAAATAGAAAGGATGAACACAAAAAATTATTACCTGAAAACAGCATCAAGACTAAGAAAGAAATGTCTTAACTTAAACAAAAAAAAACCAAAAAGAAAAAGAAAAAAGTTTAATACTCATATTACCAGGTACCAGGCTTAAGTACCTCAACCACTAGTGGCAAGCAAGTGCAGCAATTAAACGTGTTAAACTGATGTAACAAATATGAGCACAGTTGGACAATATTAATTCGTTAATAAAAAATAAACAATATCAAATCTGGATATCGACTATCTTCTAAAGGTGTTAAAATAAAATAAAAAATAAATAAAATCTAACTACTATTAAAAACCTGTGATGTTTACGACAATATCATTGCTTATTTCGGTAGCTTGTACGAGTCAGGTACGAGTATGACAGACGCCTTTAGTGCTTGTTTGGCCAAGTTGAATTACAGTCAGCAGAAACTAAATAATGTCAATTTCGTTAATATTTATGTTCTGATAAGCACTTGGTTACCTTCAATAAAAACTGTATTTGCCGGTATCATGGGCTTAATCAATATAAGGCATAAGAAGGAATTGTATTAAAATATTGTTAATAATTCAAAACTCATTTCATGTGACTTGCAGGACTTAAAACATTTTAAATAAAGCATGGGCAAATTTGAGGTGAGAAAATAAATTGGCTTAAAACGCACACTTTTTTTGACAATCTCAGTTTTGTTGATACCAATGTAAAGTAAAAATATGGGAATTAATACTATTGGGAAAATACTTGCCTCTAACACGTGAGTAGACGCAATAAATACTTGCTTATACCGTCAGTGCAGGGTCCAATTATATCTTTCAGAGCGTCAATTATGGTTGCTTGTAAGTTGTTCAAATAAACCCAATCTTTCAAATAGCCTCAGAGAAAATAGGTGTCCCTGTAGGCTAGTAGTTAGTATACTAGCTTATAAGACTAAGGGTTGTGGGTTCGATTCCCAACAAAGATTTTGGTTTTTTTTCACTACAAAAAATAAAAATTGACTGTCGTTGGGGCTGCTAAGTTATGAAGGCATGGTCACTGGTCACTGTGCTGTCCTATACGACAGTTAATTTCCGTAACTATCCTTCCACTTTCTAAGTGTGCATTCCTATCTCATCTCTTCTCTATCCCTTTCCTAAAGAATGTAGCACTGTACTTGACTAAATAGGCATTATTGCCTGAAGTGCTACTTCTCTTTCAAAAAGAAATTAATCCTGCGGCATTAAATCACAAAACCAAAGCGTCCAATTGATATCGTCAAACCGAGATATTCCGCAAGCGGGAAAATTCTCATACAATAACTGAATGAATTGTTTGAGTGTCTGTGTGTGGCTTGTGGGGCCGTCTTGCTAAAGGTCACTGATGTCAATATTAGTCAATTGTGGCCACAAAAAATTGGTTATCATTGTTTGTTAGCGCAGAGAATTCACAGTGATGGCATTTCCACGGAGCGATTATAACGCCTGACTACATGCCGCATTATACTATCTTTTGATGTAATGGTTTTGCGACAATTCTATTTGCTTACATAACTGCCTAATTGAAAATGAGTCTCATTACCAAAGATGATTTCGATGAAAATTGTTCTCTATAATTAATTGTTTCTAGAACCAAAAGAACTTTATGAATGAAGATCACGATTTGTATGGAAAAAGTTCCGCAGAGTGCCTCTAGTGATGCCCAGGCTAATTCGCAACTCTATGCTGTACGGCCACTGAGATCATATTGTTTGATCAATATTGTTTGTCAGTAACAAGACTGACAATACCTCTAATACCTCTAATTTAACTATTTAATTATGGACAGTGGTCTCAGAAGAAGCATCATTACCGGGAAAATTGCTCGAATTTTACGCAGAGATACGGTAAAATTTTCGCAGTGATATAGTTAAATTTTGATAGTCCATTTTCACAACTAAAATTCTTTACTACAGAGTGTAATGTTCCTTGCTTACAATTTGCCAACTTTTTACTAAATAAATTTTAATGGATGACGGCTCAATTCTTTAGATTTAATTACTTGACAGACTATTTACTTTCTAACCTTAAATTTGCCCACCCATTATAAATTAATTTTTTTGGTTGTTGTTGTAACAAATTAATTTTAGTACGAATACTTTTTGTGTGCTCATTTTAATTTTCTTTGGTTTTCAAATGTCTTAATTAAAAAGCTTCGGAATTGCAATAAAAAAATATTTTAATTAATTCTAATGTTGCTACAAACTGTAACGCTGCTACTTTTTTTCCAAATCGTACTTGAATTCCTAACAGCCGTTGTAGCAGTGATAGCACAGGTATTTGCTTTAGTGTCAGCAATTGTTGTAGTTGCAGTGCAATGCAATGAAATGTGAAACCATGTCAAGTATTGTTGTTGTTCTTGCTGCTGATGTTGCCATTGCTATTCTTGCTGCTAAAATAAGAGTGTGTATTCTAGCTAAAATATGAGTGTGTTTTTGTGTAAGTGTGCATTCCAGCTTTAGTGGTAGTAAAGTAGGTGCTATATACGATTATTTATATGTTTTATTAAATGAAATTAAATTTTATTTCTACTCTTTTTATTTTTACTCTCTTTGCCTCTTCTTACTTTTGCCAGGTACTTCAGTGCACTCATTAGGGAAAATATCTAAATAGTGAAAGAGTATGTTTTTTTTTTTTTTAAATTTTAATGTTAAACATGAAAATAAGGTCAACACTTTTAACAAGATAGTTTTATTTAATTATTTTCTTTTATTTTTATTATTTTTTTTCTTTTGTATTTCAAAGATATTTAGGCTCAGAAACTCCATTTAGTGTTTAATTATGAAACATGAAATTAATGCCAACATCAGCCCTTAACAGTATGTAATAATTTTAAATAACATTAACACAAATTCTGTTAGCCTACATTTAGCAGAGTGTGCGTGTATATAAAAGCTAAGGCATGAGTGAGCTGTTGTGTGGCTGTTTAAGCTTGGAAGAAATATATTTTTTTCGGGCTGATATAAAATTTCTTTCTAGATATTTTATTTCAATTTTAAGCATTTTTTCAGACATATTTGCATACACTCATAACACTCTTTGTTAATTTTTTTTATTTCATCCTATTTTACAATTCATAAAAGAATCAAAAACTGTATACCAACTTCAAAAAAATCAAAGTGGCTTAAAGCGTGCCGAAATAAAAATAATCGTACAAAATGAAACAAACAGAAAAATCTTAGTTAAATTTTAATAATTTTATTCAAGTTATTAAATTGATTCTAGCGATTTTAGATATCATTAGTTCTAAAATAAAATAATTTTTTATAAAAGAAAATCTTAAATAATGGGTGGGCAAATTTGAGGTTAAAAAGTAAATTGTCTATCAAATGATTAAATGCCAAAAAATTACGCTATCATCCTTTAACAAATGTTTAGTAAAAAGTCGGGAAATTTTAAGCATGGAATGTAACACTTTGAGCCAAGAATTTTAACTGCAAAACAAACTATCAAAATGGTAAAAATTTTATTTCATCACCGTAAAATTCGAGCAGATTGTGCTCTTAAACAGACTCCTTTTAAAACCGCCGTGCTTAATTTAATTGCTAAATTCGAGGCTCACGGTATTGTTGCTGCAATATACCAAAACAATACGATCGTAATGGCCACAGTGACGCAAATATAGCCACTGTACAGTAAAGTATTGAGAATAAGCTTGGGGCATCAACTTCTCGAGGTTGGAAACAATTGGCGATTATACGAGGCTCTTTGTGCAACATTTTGCAAAAAGATCTACATCTTCCAGCTTGCAAACTTCAAATGTTGAAGATTTAAAGCCGACCGACCATGATTGGCTGTTTGAAAAACTCAACGAAAAGAACGCATTTTTCAACAAACTTATCTTTAATGCTGAGGAGGCTCATTCTCAATTAAGCGTGTATGTAAGCAAAGGAAATTGTTAACGTATGGTGCGGTTTATGGTTAGGCAGTATCGTCGGTCCATATTTGGTCCGTGAATTTCTGTTACCAATTCGGTTATTGCATGAGAAATTTGGAGGCCGCCTAATTTCTTGATTTGGTGATGTCACTTGGTCACCTCGTTCTTGCAATTTAACACCACTGGATTTTCTTCCCTAGAGCCATTTATGTAAACAACAACAACTTACGTTTTGCATAGATAAAGTTAGCGCAGCTTTTTTTGCAAAATGTGCTTCAATATTTTGTGAAACGAAAGGTCATCGCCCGATATATTGCTGAACATCTGCACGACATTATATTTTGTTATTAAATCCCATATTTCTACTTTAGATTTATGTAATTAAAATTTAAATTGTCTCAAAAAAGTGTTTGCTTTAAGCCAACTTACTTCCTAACCTCAAATTTTGCCACAATATATAATAACACTGCTGCAGCTATTGGAAAAGTGGGGAAAAAAGTAAAACTACTTTTGAATGCCAAAATTAAGAAATTAAGGAATTTGCTAAATATTTTATTGTATTTTGAATTTTCAAATATCACACACTGTATTGATGGACTTTTAATAAGGACTACAACGTCCAATAACTATTCTAAGAGTTCTAACAATTAAACTTGCAAAACTTTTACTTAATATTATTCTCTCCTATAAAAAATAACTATTAAATTAAATTGTTGTTTTTCAATATGAACTAATCTTTTAACGGTCTTTTAAATAACTTAACGATTTTATTTTTCTCGATATTTCGCTTTCCTGTGGAAAGCTTCTTCAGGAAATTATTTTTTCCACAGGAAAGCGAAATATTGAGAAAAATAAAATCGTTAAATTATTTAAAAGACCGTTAAAAGATTAGTTCATATTTAATTAAATTTAAAAAAAAGGTCGAATAAAAATAAAAGTAATTGTTGTTTTTTTATAATTTTTTAAAATCTATCCCAATGTGCTTTATTATTTAGTTTAAGATATTAAAGCTGAACATCTTCTTTCAAAGTAAATAAAATCTGTCATCTTTAACTGAATTAAAAATTCTCTTTTCTTTCTATTTGCTGCCATCCCCATTGCAATAACTATTTAAAAAATAAAAACAACAACATATAAATATAACTTTTATCTAAATAATTAGTTACGACTTAAAATAGTTGCAATTAGTTATTCATAAAACGTTTTCAACTTTTGTTGTTTGTTATGAATGAATAACAGCCTTTAGCTTCAAAGTTGCAAAAATACAACATTTTTATTGAAACGACAAGGAGTAGGACGAGAAGGAGAAATTAGAGAGTGAATTTCTATTTTCGGTATCAACTGACATTAATTTTAAAATACAAACACTTGTTGTATTTTATGACAAGTACAGCAGGCAACACTAAAACAGACATACATACATAAATACATACAAACACACACAATTAAGTATGCATGATGGTCAAGTGCCTAAAAGAAAATAAAAGATGTTTATATAAAAACACAAAAAACTAAACTTGTACAGGCTTTAAGAAGTAGTGCGACTAAAACAAAAATATTTTTTTTATTTCTTAAGCATTAAATATTCTGTTCACCATTTCATGCATTTCCCACTATCAAAAGTCTATAAAAATAAACATAAATATTTTATATGAAAAATGAAATGAAGTTGCCAAAGATTTTCTCTCTATCAACTGCAAAATGTTTCTGGCAACATTTTACCCCAACTGCAATATAATACGAGCGGCAATAATTTTATATGAGATTATAGCTAACGTCAGCCCATATTAATGCTAAAGACCAATTAAAATGATAATTTTTTTCTCGCAACATAGTTTTGGCATCACTAGCTAATTATCAAATATATCTTCAAACTAAATATATAAAGCTGGTAAACAGTTGCTGTGTGGTGCTCTAATAGAGTACTCAGCTGTATTAGTTAGTTGTAATTGTATGTCTGCAATAATCAGTGTTTTCTTTCTAATCATTTAGATATTGTTATAGCACACAAATAATATTTTATTACAACAATATTTTGTACACTGTAATAATAAGTAGATTGGCAAATGAAAACACATCACGTGATATTAAAGTTAATATTTTTTAAGTAATTTTTATACGTTAATTCTTAAATAATATGTAGTCAAATTTGAAGTTAGGAAGCAAATTGAAAATACACACCTATTTTGAGAACTTCAGTTCTATCGATATATCAATGTAAAGTAGCGTACAGTAATAGTGGCAATCATAATGAAATATAATGTCGGACTAATGTTAACCTCTAGCACTTTGGCACACGTAGCACTTCAGGCAATAATGCCTATTTAGTCATGTACCGTGCTACATTCTTTAGGAAAGGGATAGAGAATAGATGAAACAGGTGGTAAAAGTAGAAGGATAGTCGGAAATTAACTGCCGTATATAAGACAGCACAGCGGCCAGTGACTATGCCTCCATCGCTGAGCAGCCTCACCGACAGTCAATTTTTATTTTTGTAGTGAAAAAAAACCAAGGTCTTCGTTGGGAATCGAACCCACAACCCCCATATTTACAAGCTAGTACACTACCTACTAGCCTACAGGGGCACCTTTTTTACAACAAACCAAATTTAATCTTTCAGAGCGTCAGTTATTTGTGAGTTGTTCGTGTTCGCAACGATCTCCGAATGGGGTCTTGCTAATAGAGTCGTATTTAATGCCCGTAAGACATAATGTTGCATGCTTACGCATAGATGGTGCTGCCTCTGTTACTATGGATGATATAGGTATTACGGATTCGAAAGCTCTTGATGTTCTTGGCATAAAAATTCAGTGTGATGTTCGATGCACTGAACATATTTTTCAGGTTTCTAAAGAAGCTTTCAACTGCCTCGGTTTTCTAAAACAGTGTAAGAGATACTTTACTCCATCCGATCTTCATACTATTTATACCATCTATACCCAAAGATGGATTAAACTCTCATGTATATGCCAGCGCCAGTCTATTTTGGAGTTGCTTGACCGCGTACAGGAGAGCAGGGTCAAGAGTGTCATTGGGTATGGTAGGGTATCCAACTCTATTGATTCTCTTAACCATTAACGCAATGTAAGTGTTATTTCACTGTTCTATCGTTACTACAATGTTAAGTGCTCTAATTTCGTTAGAGAACTTGTTCCCGAAACTTGTGCATTTTTGTGTTTGACTCGAGTCTCGTTGAGAGCACACCCATTTATGTTCGATTGGCCAGTGAATCGCACTATGCATTACATCGAAAATTCCTTTTCTAGCAGAACAGGAATAAACTTCCTCCAGAGGTCTTTCCTGTCACTTTAAATATGGAAAAATTCATATCGAATGTTCACAAACACTACCCCCCGGGGGCACATTTATGGTCTTTATAGTACGTAACAGCTATCTAGACACAGTGCAACTGGGGAAAAAGGGAGCCCAGTCCCCTGAAGACAGGCAGGGGGTCAACTGGAAACTCCACTTTATTTCCACGGGAATCAGTAATCTCGCAGAGTTAATTATTTGTCTCTTTAGACATTTAATAGTTCTCTGGCTGATTATTGAGGTTGGCCCCTATATGGGAGTATTGTGGTGATTGTGGTTTCGCGGCCCCATAACAGTTATAATGGTTCTTATGGTGGCCAAGATCATCTCACTGATAATGACACGCTAAGTGAATGTTCCAGTCCAGTGAGCATGCTAGACATGTGTTCTGGACAGGAGTTGGAAAGTCTCCAACTCTTTAGCAAGGTGTGATGATTTGCAGCCCTGCTCTGGAATCATTAAAGTTGCAACTAAAAGGTTTCTGTTGCATAGAATTATAGCTTCGGCTTTCTAGGACGAGCATGACGTTCCAAATTATGCAGTGGTTTAGTCCACCATCTGATTAAGGCTTCATGGCCAGGCGCGGATGTAAATCGAATCACACAGTTATCCACAAACACTACTCCCTCTTTCCTCCTCCCCATAATCTATTTTTATAGTTCTGGTACAATGCAATGCATGAGTAGAGGTCATCCCATGAGTACTGGTCCGAGCAAAAAACAAAAATCTGGGCTTTCAAATAACACCAGAGAAACAACAAGCTGCTCATAAATAACTTCTTTAAATCCAACACCAACTACATTAATATGCCTTCTATTGTAAAATTTGAAAGGCTACGGCTGGCACATACCAAGGTATCTTGGGACAATTTACAACTTCGCCCCCATATTGCAACACGCGAAACTATTTAGCAAATTTTTAACAGTTGTTTAAAACTTCGTAAAGATCGAAAAATTTTTAAGAATAATCCTGTCTCTTTTAACCACCCCTTCTACCGCAAACATATCTCTCTTAAAAGAAACCAAGTTAAAAAAATATCATGTCCAGCTACCATGGCCTTGAATACTTTAGTTTATAATTTAAAATTACACACTAATGCCGTAAATAACTAAATAACTGGACCCAGAGAAAATAATAAATAATGCTTTATATTACAAGAACGAGGCGGTCAATATCACCAAATCGAGAAATTACGTGACCGGGAAATGCCTAATGCCATAACTGAATTACTAAGGAAGCTGTGAAGCCTGCTACAGCTTGCATCACAGATATCAACATTAGCCGATTGCGACCACTTAAAATAGTTATCATTGTTTGGTAGCGTTGGTAATTTACGGAGACGGAGTTTGCTGGCTCATTTTCAGACAAATACGGAGCAGTGATGCCGGTCACTTTCTTTGGATGTGATAATTTTTCGAGAACTGCTTGTGGATTTCTTGAGCCCCATATGCAACGACTTCGTTTATTTACACAATTGCAAAATTGAAAATGATCGTCACGACGAAAGATGATTTTATTAAAAATATGTCGTTCTCGTTAAGTTTTTCAAACAACCAATTCACAAATGTTCGACATAAACAATGGTCGTACGACTTTAATTCTTAAACAAGTTTAACTTTATAAGCATGAAGGTGGAGATCTTGATGCAAAATATTGCCCAAAGTGTCTCAAGTGACGTCTAATAGTTGCGAATGTCGACAAAGTGATGTCACGCTCATTCCCAGCACCTTGCTGTATAGCGGCTATGTTTGCATTGCTAGGGCCACCACAAGCATATTATTTTAGTATATTGAAGGTAACCGTGAGTCTTGGCTTATCAATTAAATTACATTGAGTGATTTTTGAAGGAGATTTTTTGCTCAGAAAAAATGTAGTGTTTCATTTCGATTATTATTTTAGTTCAGAAATGTAAAAAAATTTCTGAAATTCAAATATGTTGGCTATCAGTATTGTTAATTTTTATTATCCGCGACACTATTACTATCAACATCTAAATGCTATTATAACAGCTTCTTAGCCTCTTAGGTTAAGTCCAAGCTCTAGTTTTTCGTCTTCATTTTGAAGATAATTTTTGGGTTCTTGACAAGTTATAGACACTTATGTAAACAATATGGCGTCCGAAAAGACAAACGAATAAGTCAATAATCTAAAAAGTCAGTAGTCGTGGCTGTGGTCACCACTGACTTTAACGTGCTAACCAGCAACGTTTTTAAATAAGTACAGGTCAATGAGTCCACCAGCCTATAAAGCACAACAAACAGTCAGTTTTTTTGGATGTAATGTTATCTCAACATACACTTGATGATTATTATCCCTCGAATATGACAGTTTTGTTTATTGGCGTATCCATTTAAATAAAATTGAATTTTATTAATAAACAAAAACGCTAAATGACAATCCTTTTTAGACCCAATTTGGAAGCACTGTTCAGGGTTAGTAAATTCATGTTGAAATGCAATACGAAGCTAAATGTAATTCAATTGACAGCTGACAAAGTGGCCGCCTGTAAAAAAAGTGTTGCCAACTTTAATTTCTGTATATCTATAAAAACAGACTTTATTTCACTTCGTTTAATTCTTAGTATAGTTGCTAAAAAAATAATCACATAGTCTTGGTTATTCTATGTTTCAGTATGATAGGAGCTTATCACCAGACCCTGTAGGCTAGTAGTTATTGTACTAGCTTGTCAGTCTCTGGGTAGTGGGATCGATTCCCAACAAAGACCTTGGCTGTTTTTTCACTACAAAAATAATGAAGGCATGGTCACTGGTCGCTGTGCTGTCTTATATATGACAGTTAATTTCCGTAACTATCCTTGTACTTTCACCACCTGTTTCATCTCTTCTCTACCTATCCCAAAGAATGTAGCACGGTTCTTGACTAAATAGGCATTGTTACCTGAAGTGCTACTTCTCTTAAAAAAAAAAAAAATAAAAACCAAAAAAAAATAATTTTAATAAAATGTTAATAGTTATCAGCATAACGTTGTCAATAATTTTTGTACATGACAAGATAATCTACAAAAAACCTTCAATAATCTTTAAAAATTTTTTTTACTGAAAAAACTTACCCATTTTGATCGATTTGTTTCAAATAGCTGCACTTATCCATGAGTTTAGAAGCGAAAAGAAATACTGTGCTTTAGTTGAATCCAGAATTTTTTTATAGAGTTCTCTTTTGTCAAGTAATTTTAATTATAATTTTTTACGGCTCATTGAAAATCATTTATTTCATTCAGAATTAAATTCTTGTAAACGAAATTTTATGTAAAATTTTCTCTTAATTAATTTTAATTTTCTTAATCTGTGATTACAATTTTTAGGCAATTTTATTTACAGCATTTTACACATTTTTTTTTTATTATAAAATGACACAATATTTTTTTTTTAATAATTTTTTCAAGTTGCTTTAATTTTGTGTTCCCTTTTAATTTAGGCTTGTTTTATTTATTTTTTTTTTTTTTTTGATGATAGGATTTTTTGTACGTTGATTTTATTCCTTTTCTTGCTGTTTAACATTGAACAAAACGAAAAAATACACAAAAAAAACGAATTAATAGATTTTTTCATATTTTCTTTTTAATGAGAGTAAGAGGGTTGTTTGAACAAAAAATAGAAGAAATTGAAAATTTTGTAGTCAATAGATGCCAGCTTTATTAGAAATGTTTAAAAAAAAAACAAAAAAATACATGAATTTTAATTATTCCTAAAAATAAATTCCAATTAGTTCATCGTAGCGTATGAGTATTTTAAATTACAGTATAAACTATAAGAGAGAGAGAGAGTGAGAACGAAATATTTTTATAATGATTTTTACACAAAAGTATGAACAGTATTTTTTACCATAGCTGAAAATATTCTAAATAAGTTTATCATTCCCTTTCTGATTTCTTCAACATTAATTTCCGAGCTCTGATCCTTATGCATACAGAAGTCGATTTAACGATGTCCGCCTATTCATTATCAGATTGTAGCTGGTTGTTCTTGTGCATAAAAAAAAATTTAGAAAATTTAAAATAGAGATAGTTTCCAAAGAGTTCATATTTAAATTCATCCATATCGGTCCATAAATGGTAGAGACGGAAAGTAAAGAAAAGCGAGCGTATTTATGTTCCTTACGTTTTTCAAATGTGGCTGCGACTTTTTTGTAGGTCACTGTAGTTATTTGCATTATTGTATTAAAAATACAAGTTAAAAAAAAATAACTGTTGGCTACAAAAAAATCAGTGTTTCACAAAAGGACCTGAGTTTCTTTAAAGAAATTTAAAGTTTAATTTTAAAAAGACAAGCTATAAATTATCATGAAATCGAATTTTCCAAAAAAAAAACAAATTTCACATAAATAAATTTTTTCGCCTAAATTTCACCAAAAAAATTTTAGGTTTGCCAAAAATGATACCTGCTATCAAAAAATCTTAAAAACTATTAAAAACTAAAAATGCAAAAACAAAATTAAAAATAAATGTTAAAAAATTTTACAGATGGCAATTCCAAATTTATAAAAATTTTTTAAATTAATTTCTTTGACCTTTAAGGCAAAGTTCTTTAAAAATAAGAAAAAGATAATCACCATCATTTATTAATCATTATAGACGTACAATTGTTATATATAATTAATGTTAAACATGTTATTGTTTCTATTTAAATTAGGGTTTTCCTGTAATAGTTTTCATTATTCAATTATCGGATTTCTTTTATGATATTGGGTATTTTGGGTGTTTTGTGTTTAAATAGTGGCAAGCAACAGAAACTTGTTATAATTCAAATTTTCACATGCTGCTAAAAAAAATGTGTTGGAGAGTGAAAAATTTTAATATTTTCTAGTAATTGCACAGTGTGTGGTATTCAGCTAAAATTTTCAGCGAAGCTTGTAATAATTTTTTTGTTTGAAGCATATGCCATTCTGGAAGATAGTCACAACAGTTATTGCTTTTATTATTTAAATGAAAAATAAATGATTAAATAATGGTTTTGTGAAATATTATAAAAGATTTGTTTTATAAATTCTAAAATTCTCATTTAGTTCATTTAATAAATAAATAATAGTTATAAAAACATCTCAAATTTAATAATTTGACTGCAGATAATAAAGCTGCTAAAATAGATAAAATAGCTAGTACAGTTTGATATGGTAAAGAGAAAACACTGAAGATGACATATAGCCGAAACCGGTATGTCCACAAACCAAATTTGACGCGGGTTGACGTCAAATCATAAAATAAAATAAAGAATAAAATGCCTCCATGCCATCTTTTCAGAAAACGTTTGTAATATTTTGAAAGAGTGAAATGTACGAATATTTTTCCCGAGTTTAGGTTAAGCAGGGGAAAATTTTAAATATATAAATTTGCTTCTTTGTTGTGATGCACTTAATGTTGTAGGTTTGAAAATGGTTCAAGCTGCTGTTAACAGAAAAATTAATTAATTTAGTTTAATTTAAAATTTTATTTTATTTTTTTGTCCCTGTTGATATAATTTAAAATACACTGTATATATTTATTTTATGTTCGTTAAGGTTCAAAAGAAAAAAAAAACAAATACTTCCAAAGAAGTTTTAGTTCTATAGAAACACCCTTAATTTTTTAAGTTCATTTTCTATGCTTGTTGTTTTAGCATAAATGTAGCAACTTAATACTTTGCATAAATATTAATTGACTAATTATTATTGTTCAAGAGATTAAGCTGTATCAAATCTGGGGTCTATTGGCACACTCTTTAATTTCTAGATGTATTTATTAATTTCCCTGTAGGAAAAATATACTTTAAAATTATTTGTTAAGTATGGCAGTGGACATCCTTATCTTAATTTATTAATATTATTATTTTTATTATAACAATTTTTATTATTGGGACCACTCTGTAAGCGTAGCCTTTTTATACCGCAGAAATTTTCAAAATGAGTTTAAACATTATGAAGTGTTAAGAAAGCAAGTGGGATAAAAACAAAAAAAATAATGTAGTTAATCGAAAAAACAAAATAAAAACTGCTCCAATTATATTAATATTTTATTCAAATCCATTTTCATCTGGTACCAAACTGATATTTAAACTTTTTAAGTAAAAGTTAAAAAAGAGTTAAGGCCAGCCGGATTTCAAATGCACCATCTCCATTATATAAATTAAAATAAGAAACACTTAAATTACTCTTTTTCTTATCGTAATTCAATAAATCAAATAACTACCATTTAATTGTGATGACCCTTATTCGAAACGGATGGTAAATTTATCACAACAAAAATAAATATAACAACTGAAATAATCCTCAAATTATTATCAATTGGCTGTTGGCCATTTAATTTGTATTTACTATTATTTTGTGATACGAAGACCTACATATTCGACAAACATAATTATGTATGTACAAAATACAAAATACACACAAACAAACACGCAGCTTTAGCTACACGCGCGTAAAAACATTAGAAACCGTTATACCGAAAATTAAGAATCTTTTAAATGACACGCACAACAAAAGATTTATATTTCCGAAACAACTTATTTTATACACTTGCATATTTCCAAAATATTTTATTTAATCAAACTTTTAGCTCAATATTCGTTTTTTGTCGTTTTTTTTTTAATATATTTTAGAAAAGAAATATTTTTATTTAAATGAAATTAATATTTTTTTAAAAAAATTTTTTTTTTTAATTTTGTTTATAATTTTTTTTTTGTTTTTTGTGTTGATTTCAATTCAAAATTTCGTTTCAATGATTCTATTTTTTTCAAATCCATACGTGTCGTTGTAAAGTTAAAAGATAACTGAAATAAATTTATAACTAAATATTCCAAGTGAATAGTTGTTGGATAAATTTCATAAAAAAACAAATTTCATTTAGAAAGCAAAAGCTCTTTTTACTCTTTGTTTCTTAGAAAGCTTGCTTGAAATCTCTATTTACCTACAAAAGCTTTTCAGTTGCGCTCACCACAAAACAACTTTCTTCGATCAGGGATGGAGATACTTCGTGTATAATTTACACTATTTCACCCAAATGAGTACAGATTACAGTTATAATTTGTTTTCATTTTAACGTACCGTACACGGTCTATAGAAAATACAAGGGTGCCAAGTTTGTTTTGTTCTGAAAACATTGCTGCTGTTCGCCTTGTCGATCTCGATTTGTCGTCGTGCCCATAATATAAAATTTACTGGCAATGTATGACTTAAATGACTTATGATTGCCACGGTTTCTAACCAGCGTCGTTTTTAAAAAGTAGGGGATAATAATTCTATCAGCACAACTGTGTGATTAGATTTACATCCGCGCCTGGCCATGAAGCCTTAATCAGATGGTGGATCGAACCACTGCATAATTTGGAACGTCATGCTCGTCCTAGGAAACCGAAGCTATAATTCTATGCAACATAACTTTCTAGTTGCAACTTCGATGATTCCGGAGCAGGGCTGCAAATCATCACTCCTTGGTTAAGAGTTGGAGACTTTCCAACTCCTGTCCAGAACACATGTCTAGCATGCTCACTGGACTGGATCATTCACCTAGCGTGTCATTAACGGCGAAATTATCCTGGTCACCATTATTAAACAATAGACCTGATATGGCTCCGCGAAGCCACAACCACCACGATACTCCCATAAAGGGCCAACCTCAATAATCAGCCAGAGAACAGTTAAGTGTCTAAAGAGACAAATAACGAAACTCTGCGGGTCACTGATTCCCGCGGAAATAAAGTGGAGTTTCCAGTTGTATCCCTGCTGACTTCAGGGGACTGGGCTCCCTTTTTCCCCCAGTTGCACTGTGTCTAGATAGTCGAAGTTCTATTAAGACCATATATATGTGCCCCCGGGGGGTATGATTCCTGTAGTCATAATATGCTCCATTTTTTTATGGGAATGTTTATATTCCATCCTCTGTCGCTGTTTGAACAAATGTGGACTTTTTAAGGAATCCGCCATAAATTATTACTGTTTTGAAGTGAAAGTGCATCATATATAGCTTTAAGAACTTATTTCGCATATCAAGGGCAATATGTACGGTCTATAATAACTTATAATAATAATGAGTGAACAAAGCACACACTTTTTTTAACAACTTCGGTTTTATTGACACCAATGTAAAGTAAAAGTATGGAAGCTAAATAAGGGGACATGATTTTGGGCAATTGCCAACCTCCAGCCCTTTGGCAGATGTTCGCTTTTTCACAAAATTTTAAAGCACACTTATTTTATCAATGCAACGCCAAAACTCATCTTTAAGAGCGTCAATTGTTTGTCGGTTATTCAACCCCCCCGGGGACACATTTATGGTCTTTATAGTACGTAACAGCTATCTAGATCTGTGCAACTGTGAGAAAAAGGGAGCCCAGTCCCCTGAAGACAGGCAGGGAGTCAACTGGAAACTCCACTTTATTTCCACAGGGATCAGTGAGCCGCAGAGTTCATTATTTGTCTTTTTAGACATTTAATAGTTCTCCGGCTGATCATTGAGTTTGGCCCCTATATGGGAGTAACGTGGTGGTTTTGGTTTTGCGGCCCCATAACAGTATAACGGTTATTATGGTGGCCAGGATCATCTCACTGATAATGACACGCAAAGTAAATGATCCAGTCCAGTGAGCATGCTAGACATGTGTTCTGGACAGGAGTTGGAAAGGTGTGATGGTTTGCAGCCCTGCCCTGGAATCATTAAAGTTGCAACTAGGTGGTTCTCTTGCTTAGAATTATGTCTTCGGCTTCCTAGGACGCATGTATGACGTTCCAAATAATACAATTGTGGTTTTTCCACCATCTGATTAAGGCTACGTAGCCAGGTGCGGATGTGAAACGAATCACACTATCTGTCGGTTATTCAAATAAACCCGGTTTTAAATTGGCCTCAAAGAAAACAATTACAAAAACGAGGCCAACAATTGACATCGCTGAATCGAGAATTACGCGATGAGAAAATTTCTCCTGCAATAACTGAATTGTGTAACTTGCGGCATCAGGTTGAACTTTATAAGCATGAAAACGAAGATTTTTATACAAAATGTTGCGCAAAGTGTCGCTAGCGGTACCCAATTGTTGCGCACGTAGACGAATTGATGTTCCAGGTTCATTCTTAACACTTTTCTCTGCAGCGGCTGGTCACTCTGAGTGACCACTACGAACATTTTTGTCAGCAGCAATATCATGGGACATGAATTAAGCGATTAAATTTTACACAGCTTTCTCAGAAGGAGTCTGATAAGAAGGAAAAGCTGTTCGAATTCTACGAAGTGTAACAGTTGAATTTTCACCATTTTCATAATATTGCTTAAGAGTGTAACGTTTCATTTCCCAAGCAAATTTTAATAGATGCCAGCTTAATTTGTAACACTTAATTATTGACAGGCGATTTACTTCTAAACCCTAAATTTTCCAGCCAAATCTAAAAAACATTTAAATTTGCAAATTTAAAAATATATCGAGTTTTTAAAATTCCAAATTAAGACTTCAGTACAAATTTAGAAATCACCGGAGCCTGAGAATTCTACCAGAATATCTGTCAAAAAAATCAAAAACAAAATGTCTAAATTATTTTCAAGAAAAATAATTAAACTGCAACACGAAGCCACTGAAAATGAGCAAAAATTCAACATTTTACCAAAAACCCAATTTTCATGAAAATATCGCACAAAAAAATCACCAAAAACTCTCACTTCGACGAAAAGATGTTACGAAAAAAGTAGTAAAATTTCACTGAAAAGTAAAATTCTACAAATGTCAAATTTAAAACTGTAGTATTTGGAGTGATAATAATCCCCAAATGTCTGTGGTGACATCATTGCATACACAAAAGCTGTCTGCTTGGTGCACTTTATGGACTGATGAATCACTTACTTCTTTGAAAAAGTTGGTAGTAAGAACGTTGGTAGTAAGAACGTTATAATCAATTGTTGCTAAAGAGCCATAATTACAGACCTTTTTCGTTTATCAATTGAACAACCATGATGTGATAAAATTAACGTATGCACCTGCCCGCGAAGCCTTAATCGTGTTAGTGTTCTTACCACTGGATGTGGGAAAACGCGTCCACCCGCGCCCTACACTCTTTGCTGAAGATTTGTAGACTATCCCAACCTGCATTAATATCTCTCAGGAACTTTTTTCAGAGCCCGATTAAACTAGCAGCCGCCATGTTGCTTCTTTACCAATAACCAGAACAGGGCCGTAGACCTGCGGGCAAGTGGTTTCCCTGGTATTAATATATGTCTAAGATCACTGGTCGAACTTGGAGAATCCTCTGTTTCTTCTAATTAGGAGCTCCTGCTAGCCGAGACGACTAGTGCCGCCTTTTTTCTCTGAAAGTACATGTCAAGATTGGAAGGAGATCCATCTAGACTGCGTGCCCCCGGGGGGAAGGAGGGGGAACTGGAGCTTAGGTTTCAACAATGCGGCGCAATATATTAAACAGCTCCTGCCTCAGGAAACAACCGGTAACGCCGCTAGACCCCATAATCCCGAAACGATTAACATACTCCGACGTACGGGCATAAATGTTGGAGAAAGTCTTCGCATATTGGACTTCCAGATTCGACTACGTCCGAACCGGTTGTCGGAAGACATATTTAAATTGTCGGATCATCTTTCGAATTAGGAAAATTTCAATTTAAAATCAATTTAAAAATTTTAGCATTATTTCTTTTTTTCATTTCGAAATTCTGTACCCCTATAAAAAAAACACCCTATACTTTTTTTTAAGTTAATACTTAAAAAATTTTAATAACATATTACGGAGCTTTTAATACATTTCTTATTCATAATTTTTCCATCTACACTTCCTTCTCTGCATTTTCGCTTAAATGCGATACTCATGTAGTAGTAAGTTAAAAAAGAAAAAGCTTTTCATAGTGAAAAATATAGACTTCATCCAGGCCTCTTTTTTTTTGTTCAGTGTTTTTTGTGTGGAGGAGCTTCAACACTATAAAAAACTTAAATCCTACACGTGTTTTTCTTGATTGTGTTGGTTGGTTGGATGTTTTGTTTTTAATTCTCTTTTGTGTTCATTTTGTTTACTTTCTTTAAAAAAAGCTCTCAAGGAGTTTTTAAACTTTTGTTACTATCAAGTTTAAAATACAAACAAAAGAATTTCCTTTTTTTCTTTTTTTGTTGCTGTTGTTGCAAGAGAATATTGTATTTATTATCTCTTTGTTTTGATAGCATTTGCATATTTGCAAGTGAAGAGTATTGTGGTGCCTTGTTTGTTTGTTTGTTACTTTTAGAAAGTTTAATGAGCTTAATTTGTGCCTTTTTTAATTGGAAAAGACACTTGTTTGATTTTAGTTTTTAAGAGACAAAAAAAAATAAGAAATGATGTGGTTTTAACGTCCTCTGTGTGTCGGTTGATTAAAAAGAACGAGACATTAAAATTTTTACTATATGAAATAAACATTTTGTTGTAATGGCATTGAAAACATTGTAAAAAATACATTTAATTAAACTTAAAACATTTTTAACAGCTGATGATTGGAACGAGGTCGTGGCTGACTATTCGAAAAGTGCTGAAGACGACACAGTTTTATTCATTCGCACGACAAAATAAATTAACCAGGACTTTGTTTCGAGCAATGCTTTCTCAAACACTTCTCGAAACGAATTATTTATAAACGAAACAAGAGATCAACACAAAGTTAAATTCCTCATTTTAAGTCATAATTTCATTACAAAATCAAAATTTTGTTTAGAATAAAAAAAATTGTTTTTCCACCAAATACAATTTAACTGAAATATAAAATCAATAGCTTAGTTTAGTCTGGGATTTTTAATTATAGTCCTATTTAGAGAGACGAAAAGTGATTTTTATGCGTCAAGGTGTAAAGACGTGAAAAATTTTGCGTGGATGAACAGCTTTTACGCATTTAAGTTCGCCCTGTTTTCGGAAAATTAAAATCTTTTGACCATGAAAATTCTGATGCCTCTATTATGGGTATTAGGTCTTGGAAAATCTTTATATCCCGTCCAATCATGTAAGATATATTATAGTCCATCCAATCCCTTCCTTTAACTGCTTAACCAGCCCATTCACATAAAAGATTCAGGGATTTTTTTACTGCTGATGATGTTTTTAAGATCGTTAGCTAAAGAAAAAACAACTCAGACCGGAGTACCAGTAAGTCCGAAACAGTAAGTGAAAAAAAGGGTTGGGCAACGCCTAAAAAACTTCAGAACTCTGATATGGCATCACTCATATTATTGGAATCTATATTGGATACTACGGCTGTCAAAGTAGTAAAATATTCAGGGATTTTTTACTGCTGATGATTTTTTAAGATCGTCAGCTAAAGAAAATGCAAGCAGCTCAGACGGGAATACCAGTAAGTCTCGTAAAGTGAGAAAAAATGTTGGGTAACTCCTTAAAAAACTTCGGGACTCTGATATGGCATCACTCATATTATTGGAATTACTCAGTCCTAAAAGTATAGCGCTAGAAGATACTACGGCTGTCAAAGTAGTAAAATATTCAGGGATTTTTTACTGCTGATAACTTTTTAAGATCGTCAGCTAAAGAAAGTGCAGCTCAGACGAGAATACCAGTAAGTCTCGTAAAGTGAGTAAAAATGTTGGGTAACTCCTTAAAAAACTTCGGGACTCTGATAATGGCATCACTGATTTTATTGAAATTAATACTCAGCTCTAAAAATGTAACGCTAGAAGGTAGTAGGGCCGTAAGCCTATTGCTAAAAGTTTAGAAACCCTTCAAGCATCATCGCTCCTAATGGGTGGGCAATTTTGAGGTGACAAAGTAAATTGTCTGTCAAATGATTAAAAGCCAAGAATTGAATTGTCATCCTTTGATATTTATTTAGTAAAAGTTGGGAAATTTTAAGCCTGCTCCTAAATGTTTTAAAATCCTTCAATCATCATCTCTGGTCAAAAATATAATGAAAAGCTTTTCCTGATACTATTTAGAAGATTTAGGAAGTGAATTCGCCATAAGACATTATTTTGTGATTTTTCAAAGAACTAAACAGCCCGTGAAGAGAATTTTACTTAATTTTTCCTAGTTATGGCAGCAGCCAAGAATGGTTGAATATTGTGCTTAGTGAACAGAAGATGATGAATTGACTTATTAGTTTGAAGTCTGACAGAGTGGAATGGCAACTTGTAATTGCCTTTAGAACAAAACAAATCTGACATTACTCTACTCTACTGTAACGAAGTTTGCCAATTAAATAAAGCACAGGTTCCAGGAATAGTATCGCAATTTGTGTGACTATTAATCATCAAAAATTTCACATAAATTCTTTTACTTCAACCAAAATGAATAAGTCACTTTTGAATTTCAGAAAGTCTATAAAATTTCATCACTAACTCCTCAAACAAACTTGAGTTTCCTCAACTACCTTTTGTCATTCTCAAATAAGCCATTTTACACTTCAAATGACTAAAAAAATTATTTGAAATACCAAATAATACTTGTGTATGATGAAGTATCTACTTCATGATTGAGTTGTTGGCCTTAAATCAATACTGTTTGAACTCAATTAAAATGAAAGAAAAAAATATTTACCTGATCACCTACTTTTGTTTAAAATGCAAAAAACTAGCTGTGGAAACAAACGAAATTAAAATTCTATGAAGGAAAAACTTTTACCTGCTCCTGTTATACTTTGATTAGCAAAACTGTATTTGTTTACTGTTTTTCAGGCCGCCTCCTCTTTTCTGTGTGTTGTTGAAATCAAAAACCAGTAAGAAAATTTGCACATTAAAAATTGGGAAATATGCTAAGGAAAGTAAAAGTAGACGGCTAAAAAATACTTTAAAAATATTTTTATTTTTTGTCTCAACAATACTGAAAAATAGCGCATTTCTATAATTAAGGTGAGAAATTTCTCACATTAAAATTTTTGCAATCATGTTGCTTTACACAAGGTGAATTATACTTGAAATATACATCATAATACAAATAATTCAAAATATTAATAACTTACTCTACTTTATCCTATACTAAACAATATAAATGCAATATTTTTATGTAAGAAATGTCTCACTTAAATTACAGAAACAAGGCACAGCATTCGCAAATATAAAAAACGCTTTAAAACATTTTCATTATCGTCAGATTTAAAAAAAAAGAGTGCTAACAAAATAAATATAGAACCTTAACAGATGTACCTCGGTTAACAGGGCATTACATTACATGTGGGCTTAAGAACTCATAAACACAGCTAGGAATGAAACAGCAGACTAACTAGTCGAAGGCGGATCCCCTGTAATTTTCTGTGAAATTGAACCCACAGTAGCGCTAGAAATAACATAGCGCGAGCGAGAGTCCTACAATGGATAAAATTTTTAAATCTTAAAAGATGTAAAGGAAAGAAGTAGGTTGCTCAGATGCAGTAGAAGTACTTTTACCGTAAATTACAAATCAGTTTCCCTACAATAATTGGAAACGAAATTGACCTCTTAAGAATCGCTATACTTCGAATTCTCGCTTCATTAATAATAAAACTTTAATTTGGATTGAAACTCTTCTTAAAACCATGACCCTTTGAGACTTTCAATACGTTGAAATGAACAGTCTTAGACAAGGGCCGACATTTATCGATTTCGACATCCCTGAAGCATGGCGAACAGTGAGCACTCATGTTTCTGTGACGTTTTTCAAATTGGCTATATTTGCATACAAAACGTAAATAATCACGACGAATAACAATAGTACGTTGCATTTTTTTTAGTTTTGCGGATGGCACCGGTTAACATGCGTCCACGTATTCTTACATTGCCGGTGAAAGGACATTTTTTCTCAATGTAATTGCCATCAAGAGCTTCACGAGAAGTTTTAAAGCCCAAACCAATATCGCGATGACGTCGTAGTACCTTCTTTTTGGTTACACCGGGCTTAACTTTTCTGTTTAGGTTAAAGGCAAATTGTTTATAGAAAGCTCTCTCGCTTTGCGGATCGACCATATTGATGTCGAAAATGTAGTGTACTAGCTTATAAGACCGGGGGGCTGTGGGTTCGATTCCCAACAAAGACCTTGGTTTTTTTCACTACAAAAATAAAAATTGACTGTCGGTAGGGCATTGACTGCTTGACTGCTTTATACGACAGGTTATTTCCGTAACCACCCTTCTACTTTCACCACCTGTCTCATCTCTTCTCTATACCTTTCCTAAAGAATGTAGCACGGTACTTAGTCAAGTAAGCATTGTTGCCTGAAGTGAGAAAAAAATTTGGATTGATCTCATTTTTTGTATAGGGACCAGTGGCAATAACTGAGCTATAATTGTTTAACATTTATTTAGTAAGAAAAAGTAGAGAAATTTTAGACATGGACCGCTACTCTCTTGAGTAAAAAATTTGATTGTGATAATTTATTATCAAAATTGCGAAAATTTCACTGAAAAATTAAAACAGCTTTTCCTTGTAATCACGCACCTTCTGAGATGGTGGTGGGTAATTTAACCTATAGACTTGAGGATCACGATATTTTTACTGACGTAGAACAAAATAAACTCGTAGTAGCGCACAGTGGGATTTGTTCATACAATGTTTGGCAAAAAATATAAGGATTGCTCGTAGAGTATTGAAATTTTTCTCGGAGCCTTTGGTTAGCTCAATTAAATAAAAAAATATAAAGTTTTACCACTCATCTTTGTATGCTTCCACAAAGTTGAAATTCTTTCTTCTAAGCAAGCCCACCACTACATGCGCTAATTTTTCGGCACATACACTGTTTCCCTAAGAACGTTTTGCAAAGACCTGTTTAAATCCGTTTTGGTATAATGTTCAAATTTGGCAGTTAACATATTATCAAGAGGTCTATCCATTTTGGTTATTTGCATGGGTAAATGTTTAAAACATTCTTCTTGGGCTAAAATCTCTTGCGCTGTACCATTGAAATCTACAGCAGCCACATAATCTTGAGTCCCTAATAAAATTTGCAACATTGATTGAGTTTTATGAACTGTTTTACGAACTGTTTTTTTAAAGCTTTTTTCAACTTTAGCCGCCGCTGTACAGAACGAAATACCAAAGTTACATTTAAAATCTGTAGAGATAATCTCTTCCCTGTGGGGTCTATTAATGTAATTTATATACCAAGAATGCATTCTTTGATCTACGGCCATGGGTTCTGGGCGAGTTTGAGGCTTAGGTGGTCTCTGTAGATTGTTTCGTTGAAAAAAATGGTGTCTATGTTACCAAGTAGGTTGGTTATTATGGTTATTATAAATTTCTTTTCTTCTCTTCCCCGAAAATTTTGTCATGGGGGTAATTGCGGTGGTGCAATTCTCCCCGTGATATTAACATGGTTCGCTCAAAAATTCTGGTTTTGAAGCTTAAGGCAAAGGTGGAGGGCCTGTGGCAAATCCACTGGTTCCTCATTCCTAGGAGACGTTTAGGTGTCTAAGGCTTTATATCTGTAAGATTTTGTCATTATATTGAGTGAGTCGTTACCTATTTCTAAACATCCTGTTATATTTAATATTACCGAGAAGTGGGTGTACACCCTTTGGAGAAAATCTTGGATGCTTTGCTTGCCCTGCACCAAAGTTTTCATCGGGTATTCTAGAGTGGACAAATCTCGCTTGTTGCCGTAATGGAACGTCTTCTATTTCAGATCTGATGACGTCTTGAGAGGTCATGGCATTAACGAAAGCCGCCGACTTTTACGGTAGCTGTTGGGCTATTTTTACCTCTACGATATCAAGGTAGTGGGAGAATTTTTTAGAGGATGTTCCTCTACAAATGATTTAGACCATAGGAAAAGTGACTACTAAAAAAAGTAAAAGGTGCAACTGAACCTTATGCCTTTCTCTAAAGCTAAAATTCAGTTGAAAATCAAAACACAACTCTGATATGTTTTCACTAAAGAACCTTCTACAATTTTCCACACATTTCTTATATCTAAAGATTCCGCAATACTTAACGAATATTAAACTCATGCAATCAGAGGTATTTTGTAGGGGCAGTAAATCTTTAAGTAAACTCCCAGCGTTGCCGTTGCAGCGCTTTTGATACTTAATTATTGTTGTTACTTTCCACCACTTATAAGTGTGTGGTAAAGGAAATTAAGCAAAAGATGGCTTACAATTGCTGAGCAACGGCAATGAACGGCCTTGCCTTTTCTTAGAAGGAAGGAAATGTTTGTGTCGTTGAGTAGTTGAGCCTCTTGCCAACTTTTGTAGAAACGAAAGCAAATGTTATATAGCCACGCGATAGTTGAGTTGGTTGGAGAGCCTAATTAGTAAATGAATTAAATTTTATATGTCGAAAAAATTACTTATTGCACAAAAAATCCCACTGTGTGGCGTAAGCATAACCACTATCTTAAGCCAATTTACTTTCCATTTTCAAAGAAAAAACGATTGTTAAGTCAGACGTTTCAAATTTCATCCAGATTAAGAGCGGAAGCAAATAATGTAAATTAAGTTCCCAATCATAACATCTAATCTGTTAGCGGTAGCATACTACCAACTAAATGTAGTGAATATTTCATAATAAAGTCTTTGCATTGCAAACATATGGGTCAGCTGTGATAAGAGGGTGTTTTAAATTAGTGTACAAGCATGTTCATGGGAAGTTGATTGTTATTTTATGTCATAGTTATTCTGTCTTTATTCTTGTTCTCCCACTATTAATTGGTTACATATTTTTACACAGTTTTAAAAGTAACAAAAATGGAAAAAAACTAACTTTTTACAATATTCATTTCGATCCTGGCAAATGGGTGGTCTAAATAAACATAATAATCGTTCGATGATAGTGCATGTTGCTTACACCTCCATTTTCAATTTTCATTTATCATTTCTTAATTTTATTTTAACAATTTTATTGTTTTTATCGTTGTACATTGGGACTGTTAAAATTATTTCCATTGCAAAAATTAAGACTTTGAAGGAAACGAAAACGTGGTTAAAAATACAAAAAAAAAATTCTAGGGAGAATTTTTAGAGCCGACTTCATTTTTACAGATAGAGAAAAAAATTATAACTGTAAATGTGCCCCTCCTTGATCGTTAGCTGGCAGCCATTAGAGTTGTATCTAAGTATACCGTCAGAAGTTCGACTTTTACCATTCTCTCTGTCATGACAGATAGCAAGCAGCCTGTGAACTTGAGACATTTCTATTAGGAGGTTTTATCAATAAAGACGAGCGTATTCTGTATATATGTCAACCTACAGTTTTTTCATAAATTAACATTCCCATATCGAACTCTATGTAGGTGGATTGCATTTTTTTTATTACCAGGAACTTTACTAATCCCACTTTTGACGAAGTCTAAGAATTCCCTATCAATTAAAGAGGAACAAGGAAACCTTGACCTTTATAGGCGATTTTAGGAATCCTAACGTAATGGATGATAATACCTCGCAACACATGTACGAGTTAAGATAGTGTCGAGAGCATGTGGTGGCCCACAGAATGCAGTCCACAAAGCTGCTTGAATGTAATAGGGTTACCATATGCTGAATAATTACACTAGCAAATGGTCATCGAAGAAGATAGCATTTCATAAACTATGCCTGCAGTAGACTGACACTGTATGGCATATTGTGTATAAGTGTCCAACATAAGTGTCTAGACATTAACATTTTGACTTAGGTTCCCAAACCTTCAAATATTGAACATTGTGGAGGAGTCAATGATGCCAAAGAAAGTGTTGATTTTTTAGTCGACATCCTGAAATCGCTTAAGTTGAGAGAAAAGATGTTCATTAAAATTCACTAAATCGCATTAAAAAGCAATATCATAATATTATCACCGGCTTACAGTGAACCATTTTACGAGAAGACGGCCAAAAGTCATTTTTTTCATGGTCCCCAACTGTAAAATTTTAAAGTTCGTTCAAAAGTAGATACTAGTGTACCTCGGGAGCCAAAATATTAAAACTTTATTTTAGCTATATCACACTAAACAGGGTGATTCAAAATGAGCGGCTTCGTTATCTCCCCCTTCTTGAGCTTTGAGTACATTGTAAATAAATTCATTTTCATGATGCCGCTCAGCATCATCTCTTACCAAAGTAATGTGTGAATTTTCTGGTAAGAGAAATATATGGAAAACTATGCCGAAGTTGCCATGTATTGAAATGGATCAAAAATCGACACACTAAGGACGGTCTCTAGTTTTACCAATAAAGAAAAGAGTGCTCAAAATGTTCTTCTATATATTTAAATAGTTTTGCAGCGCCTATTATAACAAGTAGAGGTAGGTAGTAGGTGCCCCTGTAGGCTAGTAGGTAGTGTACTAGCTTGTCAGTATGGGGGTTGTGGGTTCGATTCCCAATGAAGACCTTGGTTTTTTCACTACAAAAATAAAAATTGACTGTCGGTGGAGCTGCTCAGCGATGAAGGCATAGTCACTGGTCTTTATACGGCAGTTTATTTCCAACTATCCTTCTCCTTGCACCACCTGTTTCATCTCTTCTCTAACCATTTCCTAAAGAATGTAGCACGCTACTTTACTAAATAGGCATCGTTGCCTGAAGTGCTACTTCTCTTTAAAAAAAAAAAAAAAGATGAATTTATTTTTATTAAAAATTACTCGTTTATACAGAATGTTTTTTATAGAGGTATAGAACTTTGAAAGGGAAAAAAACAAAAATATTTTTTTTTATTGTCATGAAATTTTCTTTATTCGAAAAATAAAGCTCTGGAATTATAATTCAACTGCTGACTTATGACTGTCATGGCTGGCTCGGACATAGTTTGATCTAGTGGTTCCATTATTGTTTTTTCCAATATTTGTGGCTGTATATCGGCAACAATGTGGCGAAAGTTATCTTCCAAGTGTTTAATCTTGGCTTGGCGTAGACTAGCAACTTCACATATTGCCACAGAAAAAAGTCCAGATAGTGTGATTCGTTTTACATCTACACCTGGCTATGTAGCCTTAATCAGATGGTGGACAAACCACAATTGTATAATTTGGAACGTCATACATGCGTTCTAGGAAGCCGAAGACATAATTCTAAGCAACAGAACCACCTAGTTGCAACTTTAATGATTCCAGGGCAGGGCTGCAAACCATCACACCTTGTTAAAGAGTTGGAGACTTTCCTACTCCTGTCCAGAACACATGTCTAGCATACTCACTGGACTGGATCATGCACTTTGCGTGTAATTATCAGTGAGATGATCCTGGCCACCACAATAATCGTTATACTGTTATGGGGCCGCAAAACCACAACCACCACGTTACTCCCATATAGGGGCCAACCTCAATGATCAGCCGGAGAACTATTAAATGTCTAAAGAGACAAATAATGAACTCTGCGGCTCACTGATCCCCGTGGAAATAAAGTGGAGCTTCCAGTTGACTACCTGCCTGTCTTCAGGGGACTGGGCTCCTTTTTCCCCCAGTTCAACAGATCTAGATAGCTGTTACGTACTATAAAGACCATAAATGTGCCCCCGGGGGGGAAGAAAATCGTACTGTCTTGGAGGCCAATTTACGAGTACGAAACGTAAAAATATTTAGTTGCCAAACATGTTCTTTGTTGTGCCGTCTTGTTGAAACCACAGTTCCTGCGCATCATGGTTATTTAATTGAGGAATGAAAAAGACATGGTTCTATAGTGATTGCCATTGACTGTAACGTTGTGATCAGCATCGTTTTTAAATTGGCAATAACGGCAATCTTGTTTTATAACCCATTTGCACATTTTGACAGCGTTATTTAGGGGCCTGTCTATTCGTGTTGAAATGCCAAACCCAACTACGCATAAATCACTCAACAGCTAAGGAAATAACCGCCAGTTAAGTTAAGTTGCCAACTTACATTGCTATACCTCTATAAGTAATATCCTTTACTCATCCAAAGTTTTATTATTAATTTATATTTTAAATACATTTTGCTTTATTTATCGGTAGTTTATTTGACCAAACCTTTTTTGTAATTATTTTTCACAGCATGTTTTCACCTTAATGCGCCACAGTGCATTTGTTAGACTCTTTTAACAGCAAAAGTTTACGTATTTATAAATATATAGAGACTACTGTTATCTAAAGTGAAATCAGTTTAGTGGTGTTTGTATTTATGTATGTGTGAGGGTGTGTTTTTATTGTACTGATAGTTAAATTATTATTGGAGTATCTATTTTAGTGTAACGTGTTCATAAAGCAACATTGTTCGCCTGCACGTTATACACAACAAAAATACAATAACAAAAACTTTATTTAGGAAGTCATTTGAAATTGTTGATTTGAGGTTAGTGTTTTCCAAGGTTCTTTTCCTCTTTAATTATTATTGTTTGTTTATCATTGGAATTAGTGTTTGAAATGAGTTGTTAGTCATTAAAAGCAACTGCTCGTTATTTGGTAAAATATAATCAAATAAAATGTGTTCTTGCTTATGTATGTATGTAAGTCATATTGACACTGTTGCGAAAGGTGTATGTAAATTAGGTTCTAGTTTTGGTTTGAGTTTATAGATTTGATTGGATTAAAGAATTTCTTTACAAACTGAAATGTAACAATAAAAATTAATGAATTTTTAGTCAGGCTAGAATTTATTTTTTTTTTTCATTCTAAACGCTTCTAAAAAAATTTAAGTACATTTTTAGTTAAACAAAAAAAACTAAATAGAATACTAGAAATGTTATTTTATTTAGACATAAAATTCAGGTAGAATGTAAGTCCAGTGGGGCTTAAACAAAACCATTTAAATTACACACAAAATATTGCAAAATTTAATGCTCGAGTAATACATGCGTAATAAGATTTACGTCTACACCTAGTTGTGTAAACCGTAACCAGACGGTGGATCATACCACTGTGAATGAAATGTAGCATCATCCTCGCCCTAGAAAGCCTTCAGATACGTTTATCCTCCATTCACTCCTAGTTGCAACTTCAAAAGCCCGGAGCAGGTCGCAGCCTTCACTCCTCGCTGAAGAGCGTATGAAGCTTAATAAAATTTAAGAACACAACTGCAATCATGCTTACTGGACCTGGACCATTCATTATGTTGATTGTGAATGATCCGACCCACACAACTCAAACGAGGGTCTCGAAACCACAACCACCACGATACTCCCGAAGGGCCAACCTCAATAAACAATCAGAGAACAGCTAAAAGGCCAAAAAGACAAATGGCTGAAATCTGTGGCTTAACTGATTCCCGTGGAAATATAGTGGAATTGTCCAGTTGGCTCCTGCTAGCCTTGATGGGGACTGGGCTTCCTTTTATTCCCGTTGCCACATGTAATGACGTTAAGATTTCATCAAAACATATTAATGTGCCCCCGGGGGGGGGGGAGCTCGAGTAACACATATAAGGAGATTATTTCTTCACATTTTCTAGTAAGACTGATAACAATTAAAATGTCTCAAGTCGAATAACATTTGAAAAGTTACAAGCCTAATAAATTTACCGCAACTGCTTAAAAAGTTATAGATTTATTATCATTAATTTTATAAAATTTCCCACTGTGCACTACTTAAAAAAATGTTTTTGCTGTAAAGCATATTTTTTTTGGTTGACATAAACGTTTTTCATACGTTGTACGAGACCCAGCTGTGTAGAAACTTTGTATTGGTGAAAAAACACTTCATTGAATTTTTTATGCCACACTGTCACAAAGTTATCTGCCATTTATTAATACAGAAAAAAAAGATAATTATAATTAAAACTTATTTTTATTATTACTCACCTTAAAGGCACAATAATAGTAACAATCGACTCTGACTCTGTTTTTGGCAACTCATTCTCATTCAACAATTTTTCATTTATGGATTTTCCTGAAGATGCCAGCCAATGGTTTGATGAAATATTGAGAACTAAAATAAAAAATAAAGATTAACTTCATTTTTTATATAAAGACCTAGGCGCTTAATTAATAAGTTACTTATAAAAAATCAATAAAATTAAAAAAATAACAAAATATTGAATATGCAAACAAAAATAAAGTGACAAAAACAAATGTCCTAACAATTACGGTACCGTGAAATAGCTCCCAAATAAAAAAACTCCCAGTGCAATAACTTCCAATGAAATAAGTCCCAATGAAATAACTCCCAAATTAAAAAAAAAATAAATAACTCCCAACGCCAAAATGAAATAAGACTCAAAAACTTAACCGTTAATTTATAATAAAAATATTTTTACAAAAAAATTAAATAACTCATAAATGAAATAAGTACCAACAAAAATGAAATAACTCCCAATACAAAAAATTATATTGGCACTTTTGAACTGTTTTAACCTCTATGTTATAACAGGCAACTCCCGACGAAAGAGGTCCTTAACTTTGATATCATACCTTATATCATAAATATATGACCAAAGGCCGGCTATACAGACAATATTTTGTAAGCGAAGCCGGTGGTCATATACCATAGAGAGATCATTGAGCCATCCCGGTCTGCGTAGGCAGCCTACGGTCGGATGGAAGGGATTAACCTGCGGCTCCGCTCACCAAAAGTTTCCTGCATAGCCGGGCTTCGGTCGTGCGAAAGGATTTTATTCTCTATGGTATAACAAACACCGGCTTTCTGTAGCCAGAATAATGAAATAAGTCCTACTTAAATAGCTTCCATTAGCTAACTCTTAATAATAGCTCTTTAATTAATTAAAATGAAATAACTTCTACACATATAAAGTGTGACTTAACCAATTCGCTTAACAAGAAGTCTTGTTTAAGTTTCAGTGCTATTCGTCAGCTTGTATTTAAGTGTGTTAAAAGTATGCTTTACTGCTTTATATGATAATAAAGATAAAAATAAAAATCAACTTAAATTTGCATTTGCCTACATTTTTACAGCGAAAAGGTTCCGCTTGATTTCGATTTAGAAAAAAATTTCCGTTCACTTTGCTTATCTTCAACATTTTAACATCTCACAAATCATTTTATAAAGGGTATGCAAATTTAAGGTTAGGAAGTAAATTGGCTTAAAATACACACACGTTTTTCGATAACTTAAGTTTTATTAATGCCAATGTAAAATAGAAATATGGGGTTTAATAATGGAATATACTGTCGCGCAAATGTCTACCTCAACCACGTTGGCAGACGTCGGCTCTTTTCACAAAGTTGTGAAACATATTTTGCCACAAAGCTTTTTTTAAATTACAAGAGCAACGCGGTTTTTTATATCATCTAATCAAGAAATTATATGACTGGGAAATTTCTCATGCAATAACTGAATTGTTTAGGCGGGTGGCATCATCTTACTAAACCAAAGGTCACTAATTTCAAAATTAACCAATTATGGCAACAAAAAAATTGTTGTCACGGTTTGCTAACGGAAAAAATGTATGGTGACGGTGTTTCCTTGCGCATTTTTGACAAAACTCATACGGATGATACCACGTGATAGATTTCATGAGCCTCATAGCAACAAGTTTGTTTGCATAACCACCCAATATAAAATGAGTGTCATTACTAAAAATGATTTTGTTGAAAATGCGTTGTGTGAACTCAATTTTTCAAACAGCCAATTTAAAAAAGTTCGATGCAAACAATGGTCGATCGGCTTTAATTCTTGAACGATTTGAACTTTTTAAGAGTGAAGATGAAAAGTGAGACCCAATTGTTGTGAATACCGACGAGTTGATTTTCAAGCTGATTAAAAGTAAGCCTTTGAGTATAGCGGCTATGATTGCATCACTACGGCCGCTACATATTTTTTTAGTTTATTGTTAGCAATCATACCGTCAGCCTTAAATTTAGCGATTAGATTACGCACAGCCGTCTTAGATACATTGAAATTTTAATCATTTTGATAATAAGTGTAAATAATAGCCCAGTTTTTGACATTTTACCATTTGACAGACAATTTAATTCCTAACCTAAAATTTTCCCGCCTAGAACATTTTGCTTTTAAAGAAAAAAATAAATAGAAAGTACTACAACTTTATCAACTTTTTTTTAATATAATTTCAATTAGTTTCGAAGATCGTAAGATTTAATGCCGCTAGATGTTGGAAGAAGTCATGAAAATTTCAAATTTCTATACCTCTATAAAAACACCCTATAAATTAACTGCCATGTTAATGTAAAATAGTCATGCAAAAAATTTCCTCTCAAAATTGTGTATAAACAGCAAAGCCTTATTACAGTATGTCCTGTGTACTTAATGTTTCAATAAAAATAACAACAACAAACTAAGAAAATAAAAATTAAAATGCTACTTTCGTTTAAATATTGCATAATTTACGAGGCACACTTTAGGAAAAATTTTACAATTTACAATCCATTTTGTTTGCTTAGTTGCATGTCATTTTTGTTCTTTATTTATTTTGTTTTTTGTTATTTTTTATAATTTTTGTCATTTGCATGTTTTTATTATCTTACGTTTTAGCATGTTAATTCGTGTATGGTGGCAAATAACGCCTTTAAACTTACATACATATTTACACAGTCCATTAACAAACTTTTACGCCTCCCTTACATCGATTGCATGTGTTTGCATAAATAAAACTAAAAATCCACATTTAAGGCAGCTGGAACATTAATATTAATAATTTTTTCCCTTTTGTCTTGTACGTTATGTTTCATTTTTGTTTTTATTTGTTCTTTTTTATTCGAAGTTAATATTCTACTAAAATCATTGGGATGCTAGAAATTCTATTTTGCACTTTTTTACACATCATTTACACGAATAAATTTAAAATAAAATAAACTCAACTGAAAGCTTAAAAAAAATAATAGAGATGCTGAAATTAAACAAAAATTAATAATAAAAAATTTCGCATTTTGTAATTAAATACGAGGATGGTTTTTAAAGACATTGGAATTAATTGCAATAATATTGTTAAGCGTTGAAAATGTTTATTTTTGCTTTTTAGTTGTATACAATTCTCATCTAATCAATTTGGCTTCAGATAACGGTTGGTAAAATTTGAGGTTAGGAATGTAAATCGTCGGTTAAAAGATTAAATGTCAAAAATTGAGTAGTCATCCTTCGACATTTATTTACTAAAAAATTGGGAAATTATAAACATATAACATTACGCTCTTCGGCAAAGTATTTTATTTGTAAAAATTTACCATCAACATGGTAAAAATTTCTCTGTATCACTTCGTAAGATTCGAACAGTTTTTCTTCCTAATCAAGCTGCTTGCTCCTAGTGGACGTAGTGATAAAAATATAGCCGTTGTATAGCAAGGTATTGAGAACGAGCGTGGAACATTAACTCGTTGACATTCGCAGAAATTGAGCATCACTAAAAGCGCTGTCTACATAATGATCTTCATGTTCATGCTTATGACGTTTAAAATCGTTTAATAATTAAAACCATGCGACCTTGTTTGCGCTGTATGTTTGTGAATTGGTTGTTTGCAAAACTTAACGATGAAAATGCATTTTTCAACAAAATCGTCTCTTTTTTTAAAGAGAAGTAACACCGTGCTACATTCTTTAAGAAGGGATGGAGAAAAGATAAGACAGGTTGTGAAAGCAGAAGAATAGTTACATAGCCTTCAAGGTCTCATTTTTTTAGTGAAAACAACCAGCCCCTAAATTAGTGGCTTTCATTTCTAGAAGGCCCATGTTATCGGAAATTAACTGTCGTATAAGACAGCACAGCGACCAGTGACTGTATCTTCATCACTGAGCAGCCCCACCGACAGTCAATTTTTATTTTTTGTAGTAAAAACTGCCAAGATCTTTGTTGGGAATCGAACCCACAACCTACAGACTGATAAACTAGTATACTACCTACTAGCCTACAAAGGCATCCTAAGTGATGAGGCCATTTTCAGGCGGTTATGTACAGGAATAAAATTTGCATATATGGGGTTATAAAATCCACAAACAGTCTTTGAAAAACCATTATATCCATATGAGGCGATTTGGGGTCTGGCTGCGTAATCGGCTGCTATTTTTTGTTTTTTTTTTTCGAAAATAAGCAAATAAACGCCGCCACCATAAATTCTCTGGGCTAGAACACATGACAACCAATTTATTTGCGGCTACAGTTGGCTAATGTTAACGTCACTGACCTTTAGTATCAGCAAAACAGCGCCATACAGCCATACAGCTAACCAAAAAATTCATTTATTGCTTCTTGATTTGGCGATGGCAGTTGGCCCTCTCTAGTTTTAGTGATTTAACGCCGCTACATTATTTTCCCTGGAGCCATTTGAAAGATCAGGCTTGCGTGAACAACCACAAATAACTGACGTTCTAGAAGATAAAATTGCAAAATGTACTTCATATTTCTATAAAACTGAAGTTGCAGAAAGAAAAGTTTCTTTTTTTAAGCCAATTCATTTCCTAACCTCAAATTTGAATAAATTTACAAAATTTGTATAACATCCGCTGATAAGCTACATATGTAGTAGCGGAATTAGCTTATGAATAGACTTTTTCCGCAGTAATACATATTCAAAATATATCGAGCTAACATTTCTAACACAGACATTTTTAACATATCAAATTCTGTCAGTATATCAGCTCTTGTTAGTGCTTCCTAGTGGAAAGTATAAACTTTCGCTGCAATGTCTATACTTCTGTCACAGGTCTCTTTTCCTGGTACTGTAATAAAAAGGTTATTACAATTTTAGCAGAAGATTGATTACTATACTGTAACGACACGTTCTCGCGTTATGCTTGGATAGAGCTCGCGGCATTCAGGGTTCGTTACAAAAAAAAGTTTGCTTCACTAATAACACAAGAGACACTTTTGTTTTACTAATAAAATTTTTTCTTATAATCCACTCTTAAACTAAGTTAAAATTATACTACAGCACTACTGACCATGCCAACGACGATCCACCGCTTCGTGGCCCTCAAGAGTCCTCTCCGCCGGCTAGCCTACTGCTTCTCACACTGGAGCGAATAAGATTCTGGTCCAGTCTGAGCAGAACAGTTTGCCTGTCCACCAATTTTTGACTTGTTGCGGTTGTCACGAATAAGATTCTGAGACAACCTTTTCACGTCAAAATTGGTGTTAGCCTTTTTACGATCTTGTTCAGCTAGGGCGACTAATAAATAAATTGCTGAACAAAGCGCGGCCTTGCTCTGGCCTCAGTCACCTGGGCGAATAAAATTCTGTCCAGGTGAAGCAGCGACAGAACTTGCTTGGCCGTAGACCTGAGCTTTACTCAATTAATTCAAAGTCGAATAAAATTCTGACTCTGATTAACTGAGCTGAACCTATTCGCAAGACTATTTTAATTAAGTTGAATAAAATTCTAACTCACTTAAAAGAAGTCTTACCCGGTTGCTTGCCCGTGGTCAACTCTCCTCAAAAACGTAATTATCTCGCTTTTATATGTTTCTGCCAGGCACACATACACACCCATACCACTAAACGACAACTGCTTGCGACTGTTCAGGGTTGTGTTTAATGGTATGTTTTCCTTACGGATGTATCTTCATGCTAATAGGTGGCGCTTCTTAACGACTATTATAATTTCAAATATTTCATTAACAAATAATAAATGTAATTATAAAATATAATTATGAATTATATAAAATGAAAAGTATATAATAATAATGTCTCTTTAAAAAAAATTATGAAATTCATTAAACAATAAATATTCAGAAATGTAAAAATGTAAAGATTTATGAAATTCAGTAAAAAAAATTAAAAAAATTAAAAAAAAAATATATATATAGTCTAATTGCTTGTGATTTAATTGCTATGTGATCCAAAAACAAGCCTTTTGGTCGTCACAATACTCACAAAACATAAACTAAAGGTTGCTACGAAAGTGGCGTGATATTCATTACAATATTATTATTTTTTAGCCGTCAGATAGTGCCACATGCTACACTGAGACGATTTTAAGCTTCTTTTTGAATTGCGATAGACAGAGTAAGCATAAAGTTAAAAATAAAACTAAAATATAAAGGATATTTATATATTTGTAGCTTTCCTATATTATTTCTTGAGTCGTGCCTATTTATAGGCACTTGAAAATTACACAGATCATGTATTATTATGTCGTCTTCAAAAAATAAGTGTAAACAATCAATTCAGTAATTAAAAAACACCTTTAAAATCGTTGCCTTAAATTTTTAACTGAAAAGAAATGTAAAGTATTAATTAAAAGGCGTATGAGTCAAGATTTGAACTTTCTTGCTGTAGCGATGTTAAAGTAATCTAGACTTTAATTCTCCATTCACAGATCTTTACAGCCTTAGTAAATTAACAAAGACAACAAAATAAACAACGAATCAGTAAAAAGAACAAAAATACTACTACGTACTCATTTTACTTCAAATAGCAAAGCATTTTCTTTTGATTTTAATAAAAACTGTTTTTAAAAACTTGTACAGGTGCTTTATCTTACTCGGTGAAGCTGATACTGTCATTATCGCTAATAACTGTAATTTTTCTTTATAGATGATTAAAATCATCAAAATTCTCTTTATATGAAAATATCTGGCAGGCTTATTCTCCTTCTTTCTTGTATTTTTGTATAGATAACTACGAGAATTTTATATTAACTACTAAAATCCAGCTTGACTGTGCTGTTTATTTAATAGTTTTCTCTGGTTGAATGTATAGAGAATATTTTGGTTTTTTCAGTGCTATAAAGGTATTAAAACTATGTTCTTAGTTTATTTTTACTACTTACATAATTTTTTTTTCTTTAATATTTGCGAATTTTTTGTAATACGGCCTTGTTTGGTATTCTCAGGATTTTCATATAAGTGTGCAAACTCATATTGACTTGCTCATGTACGTAGTCCCTGTTATGCTGCTATTTTTTTCTATTTGGCAATTAAAAACGGGGATGGAAAAGAATTCAAATCAGAATGTTATTATCGTAAGTGTAACAAAACACCAATGATTATCAATGAATAACTTTAAATTATGAAAAATTTTAGTTTGATGATTGAAAAGAAAGTTTCACAGAGAAAAGAAAATTTGAAGAAAATAATTTTCGTTTTAGAAAATTTTCATTACATTAAAATAGAAAATTTTATTTTATTTGCAAAAATTTTTTATGAAATAAATTAATTTGGATTTTTGTTTTTTTTTATTTTAAATTAATAAAGAAATAAATTAACATTTTCATCTCTTCAACTTTAAATAAATAATTTACGATTAAAATTTTTTACTTAAAACTAAAACTTGCTTCGTTAAACAATACATTTTGTTTATTTCTTTGTTTTTTTTTTCACTTTAATATCAAGTATTTACACTTTAATCGAATAAACTTTGTAATTCCCTTACAAACTCAGTTGAAGAGATCTAACAGTCCATTTAAAAATTCATAGGCAAAGTCTCCCTCGTTATCAACAGCTTTCTTTTTCTTGTTCTTATTAGATTTTTTCGATTTTTTCGTTTTCGCAGTTGCATCGGGCTTAATTTCGTTAGCGGGAGTAACATGATCTGTTACAGCATTAACTGCTGTAATGGTCGCAGCAGCTGGAACAACTGTTTCTGTTATTATTTCTATAGCTGGAGGCGTTGCAATGGCTGTGCCTTTGTCATCTTTACTTTGCACTGCATCCACAGCAGTACGAGTGGCAGTATTAGAGGTGGTTAAAGGAGAGATAGAACTCGGCTTAGTAGACTCTTCATCATCATCGTCGTCTAACTCATCGAGAAGGCCGGCTAAACTAAAACCACCATAATCGGCATCAGCGGGACTTTCGTCTTCCGGTTCATCATCAGCATAGTCGGTATCAGCATCAGCATCGGCGTCAGCATCAGCATCGGTATCATCATCAGCTTCTTCCTCTTCCTCATCATCCTCCTCGTAATCATCTTCACCTTCTTCATCATCAGCACTCCCTGGAATCATAAAAAGCAAAAAAAAATCAGTTTAAGAAAAATTAAAATTAAGAAAAAAACTCATTTCCCTAAAACGCTAACTTACCACCAAAGCCAAAGATATCATCGTCATCATCATCTTCTTCCTTGTTGACCTCTACTGGAAAAGGTTCAGCCTCTGCTACTTTTAAGCCTTCAGAACCAAATTTAAAGCATGACACTCTTAAGGCAGCCTCAACTTCATCATCAGCCCTTAATTCAAAACCCAAACAGGCCTTGAAATCTTCTTTAGCTTTCGACAAACCATAAACACGGCCACAGAATTGTGAGTAACCACCAGGAAGACCCACACATATGGGACGAGCTCTTTTGCTAGATACGGTTCTTGAAGCCAAAGTCAAATCACCATATTTCAAACTAATAGACATTTTTTGATTGCCTAAATAAGACATTCTAGCGCAACCCGGTCCTTTGACGGGTATAAAGGGTAAATTAAAGTCACGACAACAATCACAGTGATTTTCTTTACATTTGCAATATTTAGCCAAACCAGTAGGTTCTGCTTCAGCCTTGACCGGGGTAGTAACTTCAACTGGAGCAGCCACTGTAACAGGAGCCAAAGTAGTAACAGCTGCTGCTGCTGCTGCTACAGGCTGAGAAATTTCATTAACAGTTTCATCAACAATTTCATTATCAGATTCATCGAGTATTTCATTTTCATTGTTGACATTAAAATTTTCATCAGTTGTTTCATAAACACTTTCAAACTGATTCGGTCTTAAAGGAGCTACATCGGGATCGATTTCTTCTGGTGCCAAATTAAGCTGTTTAAAGTGTTCAGAAATTTTATCTCCGCGATGAAAGACGGCAGCTTGCGTGCTCGAGAGACAAGTTAACGCAAGACACAAATATGCCACCACAGTGTAACGCATTTTACCTAAACTGCAACTAAATGGAAAATAAACAAAATTGCTTATGTGAGAAGAACTAAAACAAGAAATGGAGAGATAATATTTTTCTATAAACATTATTATTCATAGAGTGAGTAAATTTGAGGTTAGGAAGTAAATCGAATCGAGGCATCATTCGTTATATTTATTTTGTAAGGAAAATAACACTTTTGAGCAAAGAATTTTAATTGTAAAAATTTACTACCATAATCAGGCTCCCTCTGAGATCGCTGTCCCTAATTTAATTACCTAATTCGAGGCTCATGGTATTGTTGCTGATAAAATACTACGTTTGTAGTGGCCTAAACTGCAACTAAATGGAAAATAAACAAAATTGATTATGTGAGAAGAACATAAACAAGAAATTGAAAGATAATATTTTTCTATAAACATTATTATTGATCGAGTGGGTAAATTTGAGGTTAGGAAGTAAATCTCATCGAGGCATCATTCGTTGATATTTATTTTCTAAGTTGAGAAATTTGAAGCATGGAAAGTAACACTTTTGAGCAAAGAATTTTAATTGTAAAAATTTACTATCATAATCAGGCTCCCTCTGAGATCGCTGTCCGTAATTTAATCACCTAATTCGAGGCTCATGGTATTGTTGCTGATAAAATACTACATTTGTAGTGGCCTAGGTGCCCCTGTAGGGTAGTAGGTAGTGTACTAGCTTGAAAGTATGGGGGTTGTGGGTTCGATTCCCAACGAAGACCTTATTTCTTTTTTTCACTACAAAAATAAAAATTGACTGTCGACGGGGCTGCACAGCGATGAAGGCATAGTCACTGGTCGCTGTGCTGTCTTATATACGGCAGTTAATTTCCTTCTACTTTTACCACCTGTTTCATTTATTCTCTATCCCTTTCCTAAAGAATGTAGCACTGTACTTGACTAAATAGGCATTGTTGCCTGAAGTGCTACTTCTATTAAAAAAAAAAACAACCGGCTGCACATTAAAGCCGACCAAACATTTAGTGTATGAAAAACTTAACGAAAACAAAACATGCATTCAAAGAAAATAAACGTATAGTGCGGTTTGTGCTCAGGCAGCGTCATCGGCCCCTATTTTTCCAAAATAAGCAAGGAAACTAAACCATGATAACCATTTTTTTGGCCATTGGCTTCAGGCAGAAAGCCTAAAAGAAGCCACACATCCACCCAAAGAATTCAGTTATTGCATTAAAACTTTTCCTGTATTGTAGATTCTTGATTTGGCGATGTCAATTAGCCGCCTTTTTTCTTGTGATTTAGTGTTGCTGAGTTATTTTTGCTGGGGCCATTTGAAAGACCAGGCTTATACGAATAACCGGCAACCAATTGACGCTCTCGAAGATGAAATGCAGCGCTGCATTGATGAGATAAACGAAGCTTTATTGCAAAATGTACTTACAAATTTTGTGTTAAAGAACCGACGTCAGTCGATGTGCTAAAGCTGACATTTGCCCGACATCATAATTTATTACTAATTCTCATATTTCTCCTTTTCATTGATTCAATACAACTGAAATTGTCAAAAAAAAGCATGTGTTTTAAGTCAACTTACTTCCTAACCTTAAATTTACCAAATTTAAGCAACATGCGTTATTTAGCAACATATTCTGTATGTATTAAGCTTGTATTAAGTCTGATACTGTGCGTGATAAGATTTACATCGATACCTAGCTGTGTAAGCTATAGCCCGACGGTGGATCAAACCACTTGGGTGATATGTAGCGTACACCCACGCGCCAGGTAGCCGAAGCATATTTCTATACAACAGCTCAATCGTAGTTGCAATTTAGGAAGCCTCGGAGCAGGGCCACCAACTCCCACTCCTTGCTGAAGTCGGAAACCATCCAACTCATGGTCCAGAATACATGACAAGCATACTCACTGGATCCAAATCACTCACCCTTTGTTCGCAGTAGGGGTGAGATGATCCTTGTCGCTTACTTAAAATTCATGAGGGCCTGCGAAACCACAACCACCACGTTGCTCCCAAAGGGCCAACCTCAATAATCAGTCCGAGAACAGCTAAAAAGCTAAACTCTGAGGCTTACTGATTCCTGTGGAAATAACGCGGAGTTGTCCAGTTAGCTCCCTTTTACCCTCGGTGACACATGAGATTCCCTCCCCTCCTCCGGGGGGAAGGCTGATTCTGTATTCTAATTTGTGGAAAATGTAAAGCAACATTGATTATGTACTCTGTTCAAACTGGTGAAAATTCTTTAGCAACTTTACTTATTTCGCCAACACCAGGTATGATATGAAAATAGTCTTTTTTGTTGCCTTTAAGTATGCAACATTGCTTGCTGTACAGAGCGCGACATCAACAAAATCATTTTTTATTTATTTTGCACTAATTTTTTATAGGGAATTTTCACATATGAAGCATAGAAAAAAAATTGGAATTAATGCTAATGATTCCGTAATAGAATTTAATATTTTAATCAAATAACACTGGCAACATTTTCATAGATATTATTAAGAAGACGATTTATTAATGTTTTAAAAGAAATCTTATACACACAAGACAACAACAACAACATGTTTCTAAGAAATTCTACCAAATAAGTAAACAAACTAACACAGAACAAAACAAAGCACACAGCTAAGCAGGCGCCGAAACTAAATGATAATAATAACAACAATATGGGATGATGTTAGAGTAGACTATTCTTGTATGTCCGAGAACCGCTTAAAACAACTATATAAGCAATATCACTTTCTGGGCACAAGAATGAATTCGAATTGAGTCATCAGTGAATGAAGAGAACAAAGTTACCATCGTGTTTATAGTATGTGTTTTTAAAGTAAATAAATCATTTAACTTAATTTAAAACTCTAAAGTACTGTGTTACTATTTTGCACTAAAAGAACTGAAAATAACAAAATGTTTATTAAAAGGAAAAAGCGTAAAAATAATTACAAATGAAACAAATAATTATCTGTGCAACATCACTTGTAATTACTCTGTTTAAATTCGTTACATATTTTGGAAAACTTTATTTAGCTGAATATATTAGATAATAGTTTAGTGGTGCCAATATCATGATTTAGACAAAATTTGCATTTTTATTACCTCTAATTATACTATTTCGTTAAGAGCAGCTTAAGTTATTTCAAAGAAAAAGTGTTTTCAGAAATATTTTTCAGATGAAAAACCTGCTCCTGTCTATATTTTTACAAAATTATTTTTTATTAATATTGCATTACTTTTTTCAAGCTTTTTGACAGCCTGAAATGTTGAATGGAATATAATGGTTTAATTATAAAAATAAAGCCAACATATATTTAACAGTACAATTTCAAATGTTTGTCAGCATGTTGTTCGCAACATGTGTTCATTCACATATTTTTAATTGCAAGAGACACCAATGGAACTCTTTAAGAGAATTAATTATTTTCATTTTAGTTTTGTTTCTACTAATAAATAACAGGAAAAAAAATTGTTAACCCAGTTTATTGGCTATTGCAATATTGGCAACAATAAAATTTACAACAGAATTTCTTTTGTAATTTCTTTCAATAAATTGATTAATAAAATAAAATAAAATCTTTTATGGCCTAAAAACTTGCTACAAAAGTGTTCTCTTTTTCCATTTTTGTATTTACACTCTGTTTTTATTCTACACTTTAGCTGGTTATTTCTAAAAAAAGACAATTAAATTTATATATAATTTTTTTTTTAATATTTTAAACATGTATTGGTTGTTGTAAATGGTGTTTGGTCACACACTTTCTAACAAATTGTTTTTTTATACATTTTGGTCTGGACAATAAAATTTCACCATCAAACACAGAAATTCTTTTAAAACTTTTTAACAAGTTTAATGTTGTCAGTTGTTAGAGTTGGAACAACACAGCAGCTACGACAACCACAATAGTTCTACAAGTTTGGAATGAACCATCTTCTTGCTTGATTTTGAGGAACATGCATTGTTTGAGCCACATAAATTGTCATTTGTTAACAATTAGATAACATACAAACACACACACACGCACACATACACATGCACTAAAACTTGTTATCTAAAAACTAAACAATTTATTTTGTTATGAAAACCATTTGTAGACCAAACCAAACAAAACAGATATTTTTTTCTTCAAAAAAAAAAAAACATTTTTCGTCAAAAATAATTTTTTTTAACAAACAAACGGAAATATTAAAATTTTGAATTAATAATTTCACTCTCATTTTGTAGTTTAAGCCATATTCAAATAACTGTACGTCGTGATGTCTTTAAAAAAAATATATGCGTGTAAATATTCATTTAATAATTTGTCAACAATTTCGAATTGAAAAAAACTTTTTACTTTAAGTATGTTGTGTTTGTTTACAACAACAACAACAACTACTACAACAATTATAAAATAAAATATAGAGGAGAAATTTATTCAAAACCTTCTATTACCATTTAGGTTTATAATAAAAAAATAAGTTTTTTGCGGAAGTGTGATAAAAGTGAAATTGTGTCCCCATACAATGACCCAAGCATAAAAAAGATTTTTTTTATTATTTATTGATTGCCAATAAAATATTTTATATATTTATAAATCCAAATTTTTTTTTTAAATAAAAAATAATTGTAAATAAGTTAACAAAATGATGGTAAATTTAAATATTTTACTTTTAAATTAATTTTAAATATTTTTAAATATTTAACAAAATTGCAAATCCTAAAGTAGCGCAATATAAATGTCAGTTTTTTAACGATTTTTACTCCAATATCTTTAGTCCCCTGTTACTCTTTTCGAATTTGGGAAACATTTTGAGCAGCATTAATTATTCAACTTACAAAACTCGGCGTCTAAAATGTGTTGCCCATCTTGCGTTTAAAAGAAATAGTATTTTATAAATATTTCAAAATTTTAACAATGATTTTTGATTGAAAAATTTGATTTACATCCATAAAATTAAATAAAACCTTGCCAAATATGTTAAATATATTTTCTGTAATATCTTACATATTTGGCTTGAAAAATTGGACTATAACCTAGTAGCGCCTTTGAGAAGAATTTTTGCCGCTTTTATGGTCTTTAAGTAAGCAACATTTTTGGTTACAATTTCCCACAAAAAATAAGAGCAGCTCATATTATATCAAAGTTTAAAAACCTTGTTGCCAGAAACATGCTGCCAGAAACATTTCGTAACTTTTTACTAAGCAAACAGAGAAGAACTTCGGCAAAATATTTATTTGTTATTTATTTCGCATAAATTTTGTTAAGTGACTTTTTGACAGCATGGCGACATTGAGCATGAAATAAACAAGAGAATGCCTGGTTTTCGTAACTTTTCACAAAGCGGGCAGAAAACAGCTTTGGCAAGATTATTTTTTGTTACTTATTTCATATAAGTTTTTATATGAGTTTTTGATAGCGTTGCGGCGAAAGTGCTGGTTAGCATATTGGATTAAATAGTCAAGAGAATATTAGGCTTAAACTTTGACCAGTTCCGCAACCAAAAATTTTATTGTGCTTGCAATCCCCCCCCAGGGGCATATAAATATGGTCTTTATAGAATATTCCACTATCTAGACTTAGTGCAACTGGGGAAAAAGGGAGTCCAGTCCCCTGAAGTCAGACAGGGAGACAACTGGAAGCTCCACTTTATCTCCACAGGGATCAGTGAGCCCCAGAGTTCATTATTTGTCTCTTTAGACATTTAATAGTTCTCTAACTGATTATTGAGGACAGGAGTAGGAAAGTCTCCAACTCTTTAGCAAGGTGTGATGGTTTGCAGCCCTGTCCTGGAATCATTAAAGTTGCAACTAGGTGGTTCTGTTGCTTAGAATTATGCCTTCGGCTATCTAGGACGAGCATGACGTTCCAAATTATGTATAGTGGTTTGTCCACCATCTGATTAAGCGCGGATGTAAAACAAATCACACTCTGTGCTTGCAATCGCCCCCGGGGACACATAGGCTTGATGGATCTCTTTCTTGTCATGTGCTTTGGGGGTAAAAGGCGAAACCAGTCACCTGGGCAAGCAGGAGCCCGATACTGGAAGAGACATAGGATTCTTAAAGACTTACTAGTGACTTATTATACACCCACTGCTACCAAGGGATCCATGTGCAGGCAGAGCTACACCCCAGTTCTGCTTGTTAGGGAGGCCCCTCGGGAAGCAATGTGATGGCTGTGGTTAAATCGGGCTTTGAAAAAAGTTCCGAAGAGGTGTTGACGAAAAGAAAAGGTTAACATCCATATAAATGTCCTAGTTGCGCTTGTAACAGGACCAGGAGTTGGATATTCTCTTACTCTAACTCTAACTCAAGGAGTCGGGGAACGGCCCTGCTACCGTGAACTCGAACATTGCAACTAAGGCGTATATGCAGCTGGTATGTATGCGTTTTAGGGCTTGAATGGACGCTTTTTCCTACAGCCAGTGGTAAGACCACCATCAGGTTATAGCCACATGGCTCGATTCTGACGTAAATCTTATCAAGTTCTGTGCTTTTACATAGCGTTTTCAGAAGGAGCCTAATTACTAAAAATCTGCTCGAATTTTATGAAGTAATATAGTAAAATTGTCAACAATTCACTAGTAAATTTTCAAATTAAAGTTCTTTGCTGAAGAGTTCACTGTTCCATGATTAATATTTTCCAACCTTTAACTTAATAAATGTCAAAGGACGGCAGCTCAATTCTTGATATTTGATCATTTGACGGACAGAGTGTTATTTGTTTTACATCCGCACCTGGCTATGTAGCCTTAATCAGATTGGGGATAAACCACTATTGTATAATTTGGAACGTTATACAGGCGTCCTAGGAAGCCGAAGACATAATTCTAAGCAACAGAACCACCTAGTAGCAACTTTAATGATTCCAGGGCAGGGCTGCAAACCATCACATCTTGCTAAAGAGTTGGAGACTTTTCTACTCCTGTCCAGAACACATGTCTAGCATGCTCACTGGACTGGATCATTCACTTTGCGTGTCATTTTGCAGTGAGATGATCCTGGCCACCATAATAACCATTATACTGTTATGGGGACGCAAAACCACAACCACCACGTTACTCCCATATAGGGGCCAACCTCAATGATCAGTCAGAGAACTATTAAATGTCTAAAGAGACAAATAATGAACTCTGCGGGTTCACTGATCCCCGTGGAAATAAAGTGGAGCTTCCAGTTGACTCCCTGCCTGTCTTCAGGGAACTGGGCTCCCCTTATACCCCCAGTTGCACAGATCTAGATAGCTGTTACGTACTATAAAGACCATAAATGTGCCCCCGGGGGGTCATTTGACGGATAATTTACTGCATTACCTCAAATTTGCCCACTCTATTTTATAAAAGTGCAAATAAGTCCTTTCTTTCTTTTACGCAGAAATAGACTCACCAGGATTGAATTCGTAAAGGAACACATTAATTGGATAACCACACAACAGAAAACCGTACTTTTCTCCAATGAGCGCAAAATTAATTTGAAAGATTCCGTTGGATTAAGATTCTTAAAAGTTAGTGTGTAGCATGGCGGAGGTAGTGTTTTGGTCATAGCCCGAAGGCTTTGGCATAGAACAGATTTATAGAATAAACTAGCGTGCCCGTGACAGCTTTGCAAGTCATTAGTGGTTGTTTTTTATTCTGCAGCGTTCTTTTTTGTGTGCGCCAAAAAATGCAATTATTCAAGAAAATTAATCAGAAAGAGCACAATTTTTTTTATTTTTCGTTTTTATGTTTTTTTTAATAATTTTATCTTTTCCTTAATTTAATATTTTTGTGTGCTTATATAATACGTCTTATTGTATTGCTATGCTTTTATAAATACGACATTCTTCGATTGATTTTGATTCGCGCTATAGACAAACAAAGCAGTTGGTTTATTAACACTTGAACATGTTGCATATAATTGACCGTGCGAAAAACAGGGATCATTGCAAAATCAACACGTATGGGGAACTGAAGCCATTTAAAATCAAACGGTAAATCTGGAGGAATGCGTGGTATCAGCACATCCTCGTCCTTATATTTTTGCTACAATCATATTTTCATGACTTTTTTGACTACTAAACGTGCCCCGTTGCGAAGTCGTGGCTGATATTTCTAAGCCAAATAACTGGTACACCAACTTTCACTTGTACGCGGTGGGGCGGCAGTCTAGATAACTCAAGCGAATTTTAAAATTCGACTGGATAATTTACAACATTACCTTGATTGGTAATAGAGTCAACGGATTTGTAAGTAAAAATTTCCCCGGGAATGCCATTCAAAATTGTCACATTTATAACATCTGCGTTTTTCGTAGCTAAAATAGGTCTTTCTCCCAGCCAATCATGGTTTCTAAAATTTTGTGCAACACCGGGAAATACGTTTGTGATCAATTCTTGTTTTGATTGCGCAAAGTGGTAAAAATTATCTGGAGCGTAATCATTTTTGTGGTGGGTCAATTGGAATTGCGACATTCCCAATATCAAACAATTGCTTTGAAAAACGGTCGTCTAATAGATCATTTTGCAAATAAAGACGCAAATTACACTTACACAAACACACAAAAAATGCAACAGAATATGAAAAATAAAATTAGGTGCCCCTGTAGGCTAGTAGGTAGTGTACTAGCTTATCAGTATAGGGGTTGTGGATTCGATTCCCAACGAAGATTTTGGTATTTTTCACTACAAAATTAAAAATTGACTGTCGGTGTGGCTGCTCAGCGATGAAGGCATAGTCACTGTGCTGTCTTTATATGGCAGTTAATTTCCGACTATCCATCTACTTTCACCACCTGTTTCATCTCTTCGCTATCCCTTTCCTAAAAAACGAATGTAGCACGGTACTTGACTAAATATTCATTGTTGCCTGAAGTACTACTTCTCTTTATTAATAAAAAAAAAACAGAATATGGAAAATAAAATTCTCTATATGTTTGCACATCTCCTTGCCATGAGCATGGGCATATTTCGATTTGTATTGCCGTCGCATACTGTGCAACCACACACACACACACAGCAACATACAAACGAAAACACACATTTCATTTGATATAAAACATTGAGTCGAAGTATTCAATGGGAAAAAAATTGTATTTTTTGGACAAATTTGTCTAGTTTCAACACGCACTGTGGACGCACTATTGCGCGTAAACGCATGAAACAAAGATACAAACCAGCGAACGAAATTTGAGCTTAATTTTTATATAGAATAAATGAAACAATGCATCGTTTCGTTTATAAAGACATTCTCTATATATATTCTATGAGAAATATTCTTTAAATACTCAGACTAAGTGATTAGTTTAAGTGACAGCTAAGTTTAGTAACACTAACATGCTTATTTACTTTTCTATTAGACATAAAAGTTTCTCACTTCTGATGTCTTAAACACTTAAGGATTAAAAATTTCCATTTAAATTCACCATTTCGCGCGATATACTTTCAAAAAAAGTCTATATAAAAATATAAATGCAAAATGAAACAAACAATGTGGCTGAAGTTGTACTTTGTACATTTAGTGAAATGTTCCCAGCAGCATATGTATCGATTGGAAAATAATTCTAGCAACAATTGCAAAATAATGTGAACTACACTTATTTCGTGCTAAATTATTAGAAAAAGCACATAAGACTGTCAGCTAAAATCAATAAAAGTGTTCACTTTCTCCTTTATCTTGGTATTGAATAGTTTTGAAAATTACTTGCTCACCAAGCTTATCAAATTTAAAGGGGGGACTTAACATGTGACTAGAATTCGCCAAGTAAACTAAATATTTTTTTTATTTTTTAGTAATTAATTTTAAGCACTAGGTCTTATTTAATAAATATTTTTTTTTTAAAAAACTTTATTTTTTTATTATTTTTTCGATATTTCGACACACCGTTTTTTTATTTTTGTTTTTCCGGATGATGCCAACCAACGGTGTGGCGAAATATCGAAAAAATAATAAAAAAATAAAGTTTTTTAAAGAAAAAAAATTTTTTATTAAATAAGACCTAGTGCTTAAAATTAATTACTAAAAAATATTAAAAAAGGGTCAAAAAATTATAACTATTATATATTTTTTATTATTAATAAATAATTGTATTATAATTTATTGCATGATTTTTTTTTTATTGACAATACTGCCTATTCAGTTGTATAACTAATATGAAATTAATTTTATCCTTTTTTTTTGCTTTGCTTCCTAAATCATAAATAATATTTTTTTACCAAGAAAATAAGAGAACCAGAGAAATAGGAAACAGAAATAAAATTTCATTTCAAAATAAACCAAAATCATTTAGCAATTTGATTATCTTAACTATTTTTGCCTTTATAGAAGATTCACAGCCATGGTATTTTCTATGCAAACGAAATATATTCGATTTATTTTACGAACCAATAAACAAATAATTTAGTGCTTAAATTCGCTGAAGCGGAAAAAGACAATCATTTGGATTTTAGGGAAAAAAAGATATAATTACATGGATTCTATTGAAAGAGCACTTAAGGCTATAAAACAATCTAATATTCATTAATAAATACGAAATTCTTTCTAAAAACAATCAATAATAATTTAATAGAATTAGTAAAAATAGTTAGAAAACATTCTTAAGAAACTTTTGTTTAGCAACATATTTTAACTTTAATTCAACATGTTTCCTTAGACTTATTTATTTTGTTTAAAAGTCATTTCGAATGAAGTGCCGGACAAAACTGTTTCTTAGACCAACAATATAAAGGCCAATTAAAATTGTTTCAGAATTGCTGCAAAAGCAAAATATAAAATGGAGTTTGAATTAAAAACACATTAAGACAGTTGTGAAATATTCACATCTATTATCCTATTCGCTATAATGACAAGTTCAAATTTGAAGGCACGAGGTTTTTTAAGTACATTTTCTTTAAATTGTTAAAAGTATAAAATTTCAATTTTATAATTTGCTTGAATAACAAGTATAGGACTACCCTATAAAATATCCGATTTTGATTTAAATTGTCTTATTTTTTCATCCACGCAGACACTTTCAGCTTTGAAGTACTATTAATAAAAAGATAAAGCTGAAATTAAATAGTGGCTCATACTATATTGCCCTTTGCACTTTTTGTTATTAAAATTACAAAACTTAAGGAATTGTAACAGACATCCTCTTTAAAAAATATTTTTCAATGAAACTACAGGCAGGCAGAAAGCTTCAATCGACTTTTGTAGATATAAACTGAACAAAGAAATCGAGAATTTTGTGCTGTACTGGCTACGTTCGGTAAATACAGCACAAAATTCTCGATTTCTTTTAATTTCGCTAGAAACACTTTGCAAAAGTATAAAAAAAAATATAAAAAATATATATATTTTTCATCAAAGCTAAGTACTCTAAGTACGATATGCTAATTGGCGGAAATTTTATTAGCAACTTAACTTATTGCGTTATTAGTGGTGTCAACACCACGATATAGAAGAAAATTTACCTTTTTTTACCTTTTAAGTATGTTACAGTAAGTATTATAAGTATTTTCTTAGAAATCTAAACCGTTCGAAGTAAATACAGCTCGTAAAATTTGGCAATTAAGAGAAAGATTGTTGCCAGAAACATTTTGCTGATAACAAACTTGAAGCTGGAAACATTTGATGACTTCTCATAAAACCAAAGGAGTACAACTTCATGAGCGTTTTTTAAGAGTATTTCGCAGGAAATTTTGAATATAACTTTGTGCTTAAAATTTTACTAAAAAAATAATTTTGTGAAATTACGTTTTAGAATAATGATCTTTTTTACTAAGTCAAATAATTTAATTCAAGACTTACTTTAAATTAGAAAAAATATTAGCAAAATTATATTTAAATAATGACGCATATCATAACCAACTTGTTACTTTTTTAATGTTGCATTAAAGTGTTGCTAGCAACATATTAGAAAAACCGGAAAACTTAAGAAAATGGATCATACATATCGGTAGATAAACTGCCGTCTTGATAAAATATTTTTCAATAAAACCGCAGGCAGCTGAAAAGCGGTTTAACTGACTTGTAAAAATGGGTGTTTAATAAAATTAACAAAAAATTAAGTTAAGTCTATCGAACGTGTAGTCATTAGTTTAATGAACACTTAAACTTTTCTTCTTTCAAAATTTCAGTAGAAGTGACTTTTATACGAAACGTCAAGGAAGGCCAGTTGATTAATGTCATAAAGAAGTCTTCAACACATTTATTTTTGTCTACAAAATAAAAATTTCCAACTATATAAAAGGCTATGAGTGTTCAAGCAGATCCACTTACTTAAAAGAAAGTAATAATAAAACAATAGTATAAATCTGGAAAAATGTGGAAAGCCTAATTAGATCGCTAATGTACTGAGCCTAACGGCGAAACCCGGTTTGATCCATGTAGCCTCAAAATTTAATACCCATCCACAGAAAGAGCATTCCGTATAAAGAGCAATCCGGTAGCAAAGATCACAAATTCTAATAGCCGCAATAAATTCGAAGTATATACAGATATAAACTGGACATGCGTTTCCGACAGAAACCACTACTCAGGCTTTGTGGTGTTCATGGTAGGTGAAAGCCGAATATATAGCTTCTTTTTTACTAAAGGAAATGGGATCGTAGATAACATCGATTGTCCCACTCTAGTTAAATGCGATAAACAAAACGCAATATTTATGGTAAAATAAAAATAAATATTATGAATGCATCTTGCTTAAATTTAAAAAAAAAAATAATTAAGCAATAAAGTAAATAACTGGATATGATGTTTACTAGCTGCGTAGCTTGCTAAGAAAACTTATGCTCCCAAAACAACAACAACTTTCTAGTTACAAACTGCGTAGAAATTTTATACACGCAAAACAACAACAACTAGATAAGCTGTTGACTAACTGCATAGTTTGCTAAGAAAACTTATGCACGCAAGAAAACAACAACTATCTTAAAATAAATTCTAGGAAGAAAATTTATCAGTATAAAAACAAAAACAAAAACAAAAATACACACAGACATGGAGGCGCCTATACATTGAATGAATAATATAAGAACAACAAAATGTGATACAAAAAGAGTAGAAGATTCTTAATTTTTCTAGACCTCTAGTGGACAAATATAAAAAGGCAGCGTGTGAGTGGATAGTTAGTTAGTTAGTTAGTTGAAAATTAAAGAACGTGAAGTAAAGACGTGCATCTTAAGTAAATTTTTCTGTAGTGTCAACTTTGTATGTAATAAAGAACTCACAGCAACACGTTTATAAAAGGTATAAACGTAACAATATAAATAAATATAATAAAGAACAGAACACATACGCTCATACAAACCGAAAAGGGAAGATTCAAACTTTGCATTACACCTTGACACTCACGGACACACACCAAGGGAAATAGATGAATGTATGACATTATTACATCCTGGCAAAAAAGGACGAAGACTAGACATTCTTGAAAATATGGAAATCTACAAAACAAAAACATTTAACAACGACATTATAAACGAACAGGTAAACACGACCTCAGACACAATTTTCACCCCATTGAAACTACTCATGCAAACGGGCAAACGAAAAACACCCTCAGACGGACACACGTACCTACATAATAGTAAAAGACGGAGGTATCGTTAGGTTCACTTTGCATACAAATGCCAGGTGGCTGGTATTCTGCTTACCTGAATATATACGAACCTAATAACAGAACTGCCTGAACCCCAACAGTGACTCACCAGTACAAACTAAACCACGGCTTGAAAATGATGTATTCGCATCGAAAGCGCTCGCCATCAGATAAAAACCAGCCAGTTAAGACGAGAAATGGCAATATTATTTAAATATAATAAAGATGGAATACAACTCTCATGCATGGGCCGGCCCTCTAAAATCTATTTTGAAGTTGCTCGATCGCGTACAGGAGAGGAGCATCGACGCAATGTGGATTGTATTTTACTGTTTTATCATTACTACAATGGTAAGCGCTCTAACGAATTAAGGGAACTTGTTCTCGAATTGAATTGAATTAAATTAAATTTTAACCAAAAATAGTTTTTTTTTTTAAATTTGAATTACTTGTGAATGGGACCACTTAATCTTCAACTATATAAGTAATTGGACAAAAAGGTATGCAACAAATTCCGACAGTTTCTGTAACCCACACATTTTTGTTAAATTGAAAATAAATTTTATAATTTTACTCTTTAAATTCGTATATTTAAATGAATGGACAAAACACTAACTGCTGCATATCTCTTTACAAATCAACGAAAATTTTTTAATATATTTTTCTTGTTTTCTTTTTAATTACTTCTTCATTCTTGTTTACTAATGGCGATTTCATAAAAATTAGCATTCGTTAATATTTAAACATTAAAGTAAAAAGAAAGTGTTTTTTTCGTTGACTTGTTGTGTGTTGAATATCATGTAAATTTTTAAAATTTTTAAAAAGTATTGTTATATAAATGTTAAAAATAAACAACAAAACTGGAATTGTTTATATTTCGTAAAATTATAATGTAATAAAAAATGTTTCTTATAAAAGTATTTGTGAGATGTTAAAATGTTGAGGATGTGCAAAGCAAATAGGCGACTAATTAATGGTTGCAACAAAATCACATAAATTTATATTGAAAATAACGTGTTGTTTTTAAAATTCATAGTAGGGTATCCTAAACTGAAAGAATTACTTAATAAATTAATGCTCAAAAGTTTCCAATTGGAAATTGTTTTCTTTTTTTTTTGTAAAATTTCTACGGAATCCAGGCGATGAAAAACTATGATTTTTATCTCTAGAATTATTCAAAAATGTTTACTATGTTTAATAAAGTTAAATAAGGCGAAGTAGTACACAGTGCCAGACAATTTTTATTTTTTCAAAACTCTCCGATATGATATGATTTTAAAAACTTTCATGAGATAGTAATGGGGCAAATTTGAGGTTAGGAAATAAATTGTGTGGCAAATAATTAAAAATAAAGAATTGAGCTGTCACCTTTTGATATTTATTTAGTAAAAAGTTGGAACATTTTCAGCGTGGAGCATTTCACTCTTGACCAAAGAACTGTAATTGTGAAAATTTATTATCTAAATTTCACAGCTTTCCTTTGTAATCAGACTTTTTCTGAGAGAGTTGTACGTAAATTAATAGCTAAATTCGAGGCTCAAGGTATGGTTGTTGACAATAAATTAAAAATAGTAGCTGCCGTATTGATGCAAACATAACCGTCTGGAACCTCAATTCGTCAACGTTCACAACGTAGAGACATATAGCGCAACATTTTACATAAATCTTCATTTTCACTCTTTAAAAATTCAACTCGTTCAATAATTAAAGCCTTGCGCAACCGTTGTTTGCGGCTGTTTGAATAACTAAACGAAAACAAACCATTTTTTTAATAATATCATGTTTAGTGAAGAGGCTCATTTTCAAATAGGCGATTGCGTAAACAAACAAAATTGTGTGGTTTGTGGTCAGATGGCATCATCGGCCCATATGCTTTCGAAAATTAACAAGGAAACGCCGTCACCGTAAATTCTCTGCGCTATCAAACCATGATATTCAATTTTTATATCTAATATTGACACTAGTGACTTTTGATAAAGGCATCATAAGCCACATAACTACCCATTTATTGCATGTGAAATTTTCCGGTCGCGTCTTGGCGATGTCAATTAGCCGTCTGGTTCCTTGAATATAACGCGGCTGGAATATTTTCTCCGGGATCATTTAACAGACAAAAATTTACGTGAACAACCCACAAAAGACTTCTGATCTGAAAAATGAAATTCGGCGCTTCATTGCAACGAGATAAGCAAAGCTTTGTTGCAAAATATGCTTGAAAATTTTGTCAAAAGACTGGACATCGGCTGACATGAGATTATATTCTATTGTTAATTCCGATATTTCTAGTTCATACTGGTATCAATAAAACTCAAGTTGTCGAATCAAAGTCTATGTTTTAAGGCAATTTCCTTTCTAACCTCAAATTTGGTCATCCATTATTTAAATAATAAAGTAAATTTCATGTGAATTGAAAAAAATTATCTTTGTTCTATACCTCTAACAAAAACACCCTATATATTTAAGATATAAATAAAGACATATGTTATTGACTATAAAGCAGAAGCATTTGAGAATTTAGAAAGCTTAAATAAAGTGCATGAATTAAGCCGCAATATAGCCTGCTTAACTGAAAGATTTATGTCGGTTTTATATCACTTTGAAGATCAAGATATATTTTGCTTTGCAAAAAACAAATTTAATTCTTTTGGGCTTTTTTTTTTAATTTAATTGCTGCAGGATTGCAACTGATTTTTCTTCAAAATGTCAAAAATGTTTTATTTAGCTGGAGAGATTTAGATTTAGATTTCACCTTGCAAACGACAGTCGTATTAGTCAATATTGAGAATTATGTTGAAACATTGATGTGTCAAAACTGTCATTAAAACAAATAAATAATTTATTTATTTATTTTCCTTATAAAATTAATTATAATTAAAGTGTAGCAGAGCTGAAGAAGATTTGAAGAGCAATTAATGTATTCTAATCCTTAGCAAACTAGATGATATTAATATCACAAAAATTAAAATTTCTATTACTTTCACAATTTAGCAAATTATTTAAATTATTTCAATTCAATTTATGTAACAAAAATAAAAAAATAACGACAACAACAACAGCAACTGGTTTAGCCACAAATCATGTAAACATTTTGCAAAAGTGAACCGGAACTTGGTTTTCTATTAGACACAACCAAGAAATGTTAATATTTAATGAATTGTTTTTTTATATTTGTGTCTTAAAGAAAGTCATTCACTATAAATCGGACATAATTTTCAGTTATGTAAGTTGTATGCATATTTTCTTTTATTTTTTACCTAAACAACACTCGTAATACAATGTTTTTAAACACGCAAAAAAAGACCGTCAAAATAAATTTCACTTGATTTTATTTTTTTTCTTTCTTGTGTCAAAGTGCCAGTGTCAAATTAAGGCTGATTTATGATCAAGATCTGTTTTTTTTGGGAATTTAAGCGCACGAACGTTTAAACGTTTCACGTTGAGAACTAAAACTAAATTGAATTGTAGCGATCAAACCCAGATACTGATAGTAAAAGAAAGACATTGTTTAAGCCAACAATTTAATCGACAACAGAAACAGCAAATTTACAATAAAAGAAATTCCATTTAAAGCTTAAGGAAAAATCTGGCTTAATAAAAAATTATATGTACGTGAGTTTCTGGCATAACTTACAACCAAATAACCAGTCGTCTTCAATTTAGTTTAGTTTCATTTCTTTGTTTGATGACAATTATCTTGATATAATGTTAAGCCAGTTCTGCAGCCTGGGCATAATGTCTTTCAAGCTTGTTCGAACACAACATGTTCATTATTGTTTTGATATTGAATTCTATTTCTTTTAACGGTCTTCCTTATAGACACGTACCATCAGGTGGTTATCCCAACTTTACATAGCAACTTGGCCAGCTGAAAGTAAGGCATACAGAAATGTACTGTTTGTTGCGCTTAAAGCAAATAATTACATTAAAAACTCTATTAAAGTTATATCGAATTAACAAACGGAACATGTGTACGTTAAGTAGTGCTTAGGGAGTTGCCAGATTTATTAACTTCTATTTTTATGACGCATGATGTTATTCATGCGAGTTTTTACTTCACTTTTTACACCAATTCAGTTATTGCATGAGAAATTTCCCGGTCGAGTAATTTCTCAAATTGGCCTCTTCATTCTTGTGATTTAACACCGCTAGATTATTACCTCTGGGGCCATTTGAAAGGCAGTTGAACGACTTCGTATTCCATTGTTAAACCCATATTTTTACTTTACATTGGTGTCCACAAAACTAAAGTTGTCAAAAAAGAGTGTGTTTTAAATCAATTACTTGCTAACCATGGGCGGATCATAACATGTGCACATTGTATCGGATATAATTAAAGCGCCAAGTGCTACTTTTCAATAAATTCTTAAAAAGCTAAATTAAATTATATTATATATAATATTTTTTTATTTACTAAAAAAATTTTTTTAAACTAATTTCTCAATTAAAACAAAAAGTGCCGGCCACTTTAAATCATTAATTTTTTTGCCAACGAACCACCCTTTCACACATTTGGATGTGGATTTATGATCGTTATCGTGCTCTTACCTCCACTTATGAGGCATCTCCTTCCCTTCACGTGAAAATATGACATAATGAAGAATGTCTTTATAAACGAAACGATCCATTATTCCATTAATTCTATAAATCTATCCTATGCCATAGCCTTCAGGCTATGACCAAAACTCTACCTCCGCCATGCTTTACAGTAACTTTTGTATAACGTGTTTTAAAACATTGTCGTTTGGGTCTTTTAAGAACCTTAATCCATCGAAGCGTTTCTAATTAATTTTCCACTCATCGGAGAAAAGTGCGGTTTTCTGTTGTGTGCTGATCCAATTGATATTGTTACGTTTATCTATATATATATAAAAATGACTGTCTGTCTGTCTGTTTGTTTGTTTGTTTGTGCTTTATAGGAGGCCAAACCCTTGGGCCGATTTTCCTGAAATTTTCACAGCATGTTACTGTGACTCTGGAAGGAATAGTAGGCTGTATGAAGTTTTGATTGGACAAAGGGGCGTGGCACCGCCCATATAACCCAAAAATTTAAATCGCCATATTTTGGGCATTTTTTGACCTACGTCGATGATGTTTGGTACATATGGTATTGGCATAATAAGGAATACGTACCAGGAGAAAAGTGGGTGGGACCACGCCCCTTTTTGGGACAATTAAAAATCGTAATATAGTCTTAACTACTGGCCCGATCGTCATTAAATTTTCACAATAGGATATTCTTACGAAATAATAAATTCTTTGACTCAGGCATACTTATTACATGATAATATTTTTCGACCATGCACACTTTTGCATCTACTGTTACTACGTTTATTAACGGCTTTACCTCAAATTTGAAATACATATTAATTAAAATAGTTAGGTAGCCCCATTCTCTTTCTCCCACAACTGTCGGCAAAACAGCTGATTTTGTAATATATGTTAATTAAAACAGAGAGTGGGGTAACCTCATTCTCTTACAAGTGACTGCGATAACAGCTGATTGTGTAATTGCTGCTTTTTGATTCGTCTAAAAATAAAAAAGGGAAGCATGAAGCAAATTACATGCGTTTCACTACTGAATTCTTATTGGTTTAAAACAAAAAAGGGGAGCACTAACCTTACTGCGTGAAGCACGCCTTGAAATTGCGCGGTCTCGAGCCTCAACCTCTAGAGCTGCAGAGAATTTACAGCAACGTGAAGCACGCCTAGAAATTCAGCGATCTCGAACCTCAACATCAAGGGCTTCCGCGACTACTGTTCGGCGCGAAACACTGCCCATTATTTTACTGCGTAATATCGATCCACCACGGCTTTGCAATGGCACTCGACTTGCAGTAAAAAAACTGAGAAATAATTTAATAGAAGCGACCATTATAACAGGAAAATATAAAGGGACAGATGTACTTTTTCCACGCATTCCAATGATACCAACAGATTTACCATTCGATTTTAAACGATTGCAGTTTCCTGTTCGGTTAGCGTTTGCGATGACTGTTAACAAAACTCAAGGTCAATCTCTGCAAGTTTGCGGCTTAAATTTAGCAAATCCATGTTTCTCGCATGGACAGCTTTATGTTGCATGCTCGCGATTTATATGCGTATATTATATGTGTATGCTCCCGATGGGCAAACTAAAAATATTGTATATCCTAAAGCATTGCAATATTTAAATTAAAATTACATAAATAAATTTTTGTTAATATATAATTACTTTTAATTTTATTTTATAACGTGGGGGGTAGCGAAGTACACCGGGTTCAGCTAGTACCTTTTATAAACGTTTTATTGTGAGTTCTTTATTGCAAAATAAATAACACCAGTTTTTAGAATTTTTAAATTAACAACAAGTTTATTTACTTTAACTACACAAAGTTGACACTTCAGAATAATTAACTTAAAAATGCACGTCTTTACTTGATGAGGTTTAATTTTACACTGATTGATTATCCACTCAGACGCTTCCCTATTAAAACTTGTCCATTTAAAGTCTAGAAGATTTAAGAATCTTCTACTCTCTTTGAATCGCATTTTGTTGTTGTATGTTGTTTTTTCGATGTATAGGCGCCTGTATGTCTGTGTGTATAGTTGTTTTTGTTTTTATGCTTGGAATTTATTTCAATATACTTGTTGTTGTCTCTTGTAAAAAATGCTTTCTTAGGAAACTAAGCAGATGGTAAACAACATGTATGTTTCTTGTTGTAAAGATGGTAAACAGCATACATGTAATTTTCTTTTCTTGCATGCCAGGCAGTTAGTAAACAGCATATCAAATTGCAGTTGTGTTTGTATAAACTTCTACGCAGTTTGTAACCGGTAGTTCGCTTTATTGCTTAATTGTTTTATTTTAAAACTTAAGCAAGACACATTCGGAACAATATGTTTCTTTGTGAATTCAATCCTAGCGAGTCTATTTTTGCGTAAAATAAAGTGCTTGTTTCATAATATAGGGTGGCTAAATTTTAGGTAACGAAGTAAATTGTCTGTCAAAGGATTAAATATCAAGAAATGTCGTTCTTTGTTATTTATTAAGTTTGAAAGGTTGGGAAATATTGATCATGGAACAGTGAACTCTTCAGCAAAGAATTTTAATTGTGAAAAGTGACTATCAAATTGTTAACAATTTCACTATATTACTTTATAAAATTCGAACAGCTTTTTAGTAATTAGACATCTTCTGAGACCACTGTGCATAATTTAATCACTAAGTTATAGACTCGCGATATTGTTGCTGACAATAGGCTAAAAAAACGCTCGTAGTGGCCATAGTAATGCCAACATAGCCGCTATACAGCAAAGTATTAAGAATGAGCCTGGTACATCTACTCGACAACGGTCGCAACAATTGGGCGTCACCAAAGGCATTTTGCGGTATATTTTGCATAAAGATCTCTAGCTTTACCCTTTAAAAGTTCCAACTCGTTCAAGAATTAAAACCGATCGATTATTCTTGTTGTCTAAATTGTTTCGGTTTGTTCCGCCAGTGAATGAAATACTGTTGTCAATTACTCCTCTATGTAAAGTCTTTCCTGGCTGTTTGTTCGCAAATATCGGGCGCTTTCGATGTGAAAACGTCATTTTCAAGCCACGTTCTATCACGTATTGGTGAGCCAGTATTTTTGGTCCAGATAGTTATCATAAACTCAAACAAACGCAAAACGCCCTTTAGACGGAGACACGTACCTGGACAATAACAAAAGACGAAAATATTAAGATTAATCCCTGCATAAAATGCCAAATGGCTGACATTCTAGCTACGTAGGTAGATACGACGATTATGGGACAAATACTGACTCACCAGTACGTGATAGAACGTGGTGTGAAAATGATATATTCAACTCGAAAGCGAGGCGATTTACTTCTTAATCTCAAATTTTCCCTCCCAATATTACAAGCCACCTTTTACAGCCCGTCTTTGAGTGATTCTTTGAGTAACGTCTAGAAATAATTGTGTAGCAATAGACTTTGACAATTTACGTCACTACTTAGCTGTGTAAGCCGTAACCTGACGGTGGATCATACCACTGTGGATGAAATATAGCATCACCCTCGCCCTAGGAAGCCTTCAGATACGTATATCCTCCAGACACTCCTAGTTGCAACTTCAAGAGCTCGGAGCAGGCCGCAGCCACTCACTCCTTGCTGAAGAGTTGGAGACTATCCCACTCCTGGTCCAGAACACATGCAAGCTTAATGAAATTTAAAAACACAACCGCAAACTTGCTCTGTGGATCTCGATCATTCATTGTGTTCATTATGAATAATCAATATGAATGATCCGACCGACACAACTCAAAAGAGAACCGCGAAACCACAACCACCACGATATTTCCGATGGGCCAACCTCAATTATCAGTCAGAGAACAGCTAAAAGACTAAAGAGCCAAAAAGTTGAACTCTGGGGCTTTACTGATTCCCGTGGAAATATAGTGGAATTGTCCAGTTGGCTCCTGCTAGCCTTGAAGGGGACTGGACTCTCTTTTACCCCAGTTGGCACATGTAATGACGGTGACATTTCGTCAAACATATCAATGTGCCTCGAGGGGGGGCTTTGACGATATTGATGTGATATGATTTACATCTGCACCGACTAGGTAGTCATAATTAGATGGTGGTCAACAACTTGAATGATTTGCAAACGTCATTCACGCCATTCACGTATATCCTCCGGTCACTCCTAGTAGCAATTTCGAAAGCCCGAAGTAGGCCGCAGCCTTCACTCCTTGCTAAAGAGACTTTCCAACTCCTGGTCCAAAACGCATGAAGCTTAATATAATTAAGAACACGACGGTATTCATACTCACTGGACCTGAACCATTCATTGTGTTCATTTTGAATGATCCGACCCACAAACTCTCACGAGGGTCTCGAAATCACAACCAACACGATACTCCCATATAGGGGCCAACCTCAATAACCAGTCAGAGAACAGCTAATTGTCTCAAGAGACAAATAGTGAACTCTGGGGCGTACTGATTCCCGTGGAAATATGTGGATTGTCCAGGTAACTCCTACTAGCCTTTGAGGGGCCTGGGCTCCCTTTTACCCCGCAAGACACCAGTCTAAATGGAATAGTAGGTTCCAAAAAGACTATCATGTGCCCCCGGGGGAAAGGCTTTGACGATATACATCATCTCATTTGCTTGTTTTGCGTGAACGTCCACCGTAATAAACTGTAGCCAATGAGCTTGAGGAACGAAAACGGCTTATAATTCTGAATATAACACTGTGATTAATATCGACTTTTATTGCAAAGGACGCACGGATTCACAATTATTAAAAGCAGACATGATTTTTGAACATGGGAAAAATTAAAATAAACTTATGAAAAAAAATGGTAACTGTTATTGAAATAATCTTAAAAAGTAACGGTAATTGTTGATATTTCTTTTTTAGAGTGAAGGAAGCCACATAGAAAATTTGTGTACAATAGCTTTGTCGCCGCATTTCTAGAGTATTTGAATAAGAAAAATTTTTTTATTAGAACTAAAAGCAAACATTTTTTTTTTTTTAGTTTTGTTCAAGGCTAAGTTTTGTCCGACACTGTAAACATATATACTCTTACGATAAAAGTTTTCATACCCATTTAACTAACAACTTTGTAGATAGTTAAGAAATAGAAAACATTTTACGCATTATTTCGTGAAACGCCTGTTCTTTTGTATTGAAATAGAATTTCTTATAATTTATTAAGTTAAAGTTTAAAATTATTTATTTATTTTAATATATATGTTTACATGTGTGTGTGATTACAAGTTGTAACTGAAAAAGATTTAGTTTATTTTCAACCTTGAATATTTGTAAATATTTACAGATGTAGTCATAGGTTTATAGACCTTTATAGTTATTTTTCTTTGTTTTCTTAATTTGCATTATTTATACGTGCCAACTGTCTTGCAGTTTCTTAAAAAGAAGAATTACAATGCTTTGTTTTTCAAAGTACATACACAAGATCATACCTTGTACCTTGCTGATGTCTTATTAACATTATTTAATATCATAAAGAACTCTTCTTTTTCTAAGAAATAGAACAAGAAAAGAACAAAACTGATTTTTTACAGAATTTACGTACATACATACACACTCATGCATAAAGATTAGACATATAAACACCATAGTTTTTAACGCAAAAATCTTAATTCTGAATTTCTTTAAGTGACGCGTATTGGTTGATCGCCAATTTAGCATAAAACTAGTTTACCGTTAAGAGTAATAACTTTAAAATTGCTTCCTTTTTTCCAACATTTTTTTCAGCCCCACCCCTATCACTTAATTTGATACACACAATATGTAGTTTTATATACTTAACTGTTTATATTATTACAAAAGTAATGATCTGGCAGCCCATTAAAACTATTGGGTGTGTCCTAGCTAAAAAAGAACAGGGATTACATTAGCAAATACTTTCACCATTAACAAATCTTGTGTGAGTGGAACAAATAAAAAGTAGCTTTTACTTAACACACCTGGCTTATTAAAAATTGACTTCTTATGCTCTTACGACCATAGACGTATGTAGAAAAGCCATTGGCAAGGCTTGGGAAATTAACCCAAGCAGTGCCTTTTGGCTGCTCACCTAATTAATTTTTGTTTCAATTTTAACCTGATTGGCAACATATTCTCCACACATTTTATAGCAATAAAAATTCTATAACAGAATATAAACACAACTCTGCTAATGCTGCATATGCTGTCAAAAATAAATAAACAAACTACAGCTGTTGACAGTTTTGGTAGTTCGGAAAAATTAATTTTTTTCTGATATTTCTGTAGCGAAATTCTTATTATCTTTCCAAAAGAAAAGCAGCAATTTGCAACAATTAAAAAATTATGCTTGCGAATTGTGCAACAAAAACCTTCCAACATGTGGTAAGTATAAAATAATTAAAGATGAAAAAAGTTGAATGTGCCGACAACTAAAAAAGGTTATGTAATTTAAATAAATAATTAAATTTAAACTAAGAGTTTTGGGACTAAACTTTGTTCATTTTATTTAAGCGGGGCAGCTTGCGTACTATTGCCAGTTCAGCCGTGAATCGAAGTGATAACTTGTTTGTGCACCGTGATACTCCCGAAGATAATCCAGACATACCTTTTGAGTTTACACCAGAAAATAAGAAGGTAAGTAATGGGAAATTATCATTTAAATTAAGTGCATACATTTTAAAATAAAACTAGATTTCATCGATAACTACGTGATTTGCCCTTGGACCCTACCATTAGCTCTCAAATTTTTATATTGTCCTAAAAAGCAATTATTGATTTATCCGACTCGAAAAAAATATTTGAAACTGCACTGCCATTTTCTCAAAATGCCAGCGAACATTTCCTTCATAGACATTTCTTTTGTCGACCGAAAAATAGACCGCGAGAACTGTTAAGATATAGATGAGCTTTTCAAAAAAACGCGGAAGCTGTCTGGAATGAAATTTCCTCAGAATATCAAATCTAATTGATTCAATGCAGTTTAAAAAAATAAAGTCGCCTTCAAATAATCCTTTTACTAATTTTCTTAAATTTTGAATGTTTTAAATGTAGAATCAATGTTATTTTTGTTTTAATTTACAATTTAGTTAGAGTTTTTTAGTACAAATTTTTACAATATTTTAATTTGATTTTGAATAGAAGTAAATGTGATTTACCATTTAATTTCAATGGTGCCGAATTGGTCACATCGAATTCTAAAATCATCTTAGGTATGATGTTTGACAGGTAGTTATCGTTCATTACTCATCTTCAATTCATACTTCCTACGACTTTATGAGATATGCTGCAGTTTGTCTAATCTCATTTCTGGACTTTAAAAACTTCTGCATGCCTTTATGAAACTCGTTAAAAATTCGCTACCATATTTAGTGTATACACACCATAAAAGCCTAACCACCTTTTTATAGGGTTATGTATTAAAATCTCAATCTAACCAACTAGTATAAGACATTAATTGTCCTGATTTGCGTTCCACTATACTTATTTGTATACCTTCCAAAAATCTCTGGTTAACCTAGCTCTTTGAGTTGCCTTCTTATCGCACAACTTATGCACGTAACGCTACTTTGAATCGTGCTTTTGTTCTCCTGAGAATCTATTTTAAATCTAAATCTTTTATCAAATTCAGCACTGATAAAAATTAGTTCGAATTTATCCTTTTTAATGTTGCTTATGAAACTGGACAGATGTAGCGTTGAAAGTGTCTGGGACTGATGTTGATATAGTATAACAAAGGTTGGAAACAGCTTTCAAAATGATTTCCACGAGGGAGAAATGGGGCGAATTGAGCGTTGATCCTACCAAAACCGAACTTGTACTCCTGTCTGGGAGATGCAAGCATCCTTCCTTTAGATCACCTAAATTGAATGGGTTATCAATTACTCTATTTGATAGTGCGAAATTTTTGCGCATTATCTTGGATAGAAAATTGAAACCGAATATCCAGGACAGAGAATCCAAGCCCAAGATTTGGAGAATTAACTCAAGAAGTGAGAATCGGCGGCTCAAAATGATTATCAGACCGGTAATGTTCTTCGGAGTTCTTGTTTGGTGGAAAGTACTGGCGACTATACATATAGGGAATCTCTCCAGCTTGGAGAGTTTGCTGCGCATCATGGCGGTTTTGAAGACGGGAGTCAATACGTCAACGCCTATGAAAGCACTTTTTGTCATACTGGCTTTCAGTAGACTTATTGGCTAGGAAGCTAACACTCAGAACGCCTGTTAGACTAAATGTCATACGTGCATGGAACAAGAGATTATTGGGATACGGCAGCGTTCTAGGGGTGACAATGTTATTGCTAATCCTATAGATTATTGTAGCCTAGAACCTTTCTTCACGAGGAAATTTATGTTCGGTTCTCTTCTCCCTCTCGAGCACGGTGTATTTATGCTGATGACTCTTAGATAGGAGCGACAGTTGGGAGAGTAGTCTGCATGGAAGAATTTGGCATAGGACTGAGCTCCGGACTCCCAAATAGTGGCAGTGCCTTATAGGCACAAATATCTGTTAGAGGGAAAGCATGTGCTGGTTAAGGTACCATAGAATATCTAATAGGAATATCTTTTTCTGTACCGAAAGCAAAGCCGCAATCATGTCCCTCAAAGACGTGGTTAGCACATCAAGTATTCCTTGTCGCAGGAATACTTGGTATCCTTGAATATTATGGCGGTGTATTCGACATTTACCCCAAAATGGGTGAGGGTATATGGGACTATGCTTAGCAACTGTGATGGAGATAAGCTGACAAAGGGAGTAATGCTTGAGGATAGTACTATTGATACTACTATCCGTTTGCAGACAACGTATTGACGCTGTTTTCTATGATATAACTTGCTCGACTGCAAAGACAACCTAACCCTCATTGGATCGAAAAAATGCGATTAGGGTGCAATTGCGTAACTTGGTAGCTGCATTAACTGGACACTGCCAACTGGAACCCATGTTAGGATAATAGGTCTCCCATGCAACGATTTTTCCAGAACCTATCAGAAAGAGGAGGAGACGATTGAACGCCTCCTCTGCTTGTGTAATGCTTACGACTGACACACCTCGGTCAACGGTTTTTTGGGAACTTGTTTGATGTTTCATCATTAAGACCAGGAAGGATCAGTCATCAAGACCTTTTTGATTGGCTTTCTGACCCAAACTTGCAAGCCGCAATTCTATCCTTCGATTGATTGCTTACGCAGGCTAGTGGACCTTGTTCGGCAGCTTACGCCTTTGCATCAATCGGGCCGGCATCAAACTAACCTGCTTGGCAGGGAACCTAGCCTAATCTATCCTTTTTAATATAAAATAATTTTTATTTAAAAACTGTAAAATTAATGTAAAATTAATTTTTGAATAAATGATTTCTGCATTTCAGCGTGTTGAAGCCATTTTGAGTATCTATCCAGAAGGGCATAAGCGTGGTGCTATGATTCCTTTATTAGATTTAGCTCAACGTCAACATGGTTGGTTGCCCATTTCAGCTATGCACAAGGTATCTGAAATTCTGGATTTGCCGCATATGCGCGTATATGAAGTAGCCACATTCTATACCATGTTTATGCGCAAACCTACCGGAAAATATCATGTTCAAGTGTGCACAACTACTCCATGTTGGTTAAGGGGTTCCGATGACATCTTAAAGACATGCATGGTAAAATATATAAACATTTTAAGTATTAAGGAATGTATTTTAAGGCAACGTTTAAACTTTTAGAAATCCTTGAACATTAAAGTTGGCGAAACGTCTAAGGATATGAAATTTACCATATCTGAAGTGGAGTGTTTGGGTGCTTGTGTTAATGCTCCTATGGTAGCAATTAATGATGACTATTACGTGAGCTAACTAACAACTTTTAATTTTATTATATTTAAAACTCTCCTTATAAATGCTGTTTCCAGGAAGATTTAACTGTTAAGGATATGGAAGATATATTGGCTGACTGCAAAGCTGATCGTGTTTCTCCTCCCGGACCACGCAATGGTCGTTTTGCTAGTGAACCTAAGGGTGAGCCCACTTCTTTAACAGAGGAACCTAAAGGTCCTGGTTTTGGTATTCAACCCGGTCTTTAAATACTTTAGTAGTGCGATATTTAGAAATTTTTAAATATATTTAAAAATGTTAAATGTGTTTCGTATTGTGAATTAACTGAAGAGAAGAGGATTTTTTGTTAATTATTTATTAATTATATAATTAAATTCTTGTTTTAAAAATGTAGTGAACTGCTAATACTCGAAGTAGAGTTGCCATATTTTTAAAATTTAATTTAATTAAAATCTGTAAAGGCTAGAATGATTTGTAGTTTAGAAAATTTTCACCAATTTTGCGCCTCACCCTGGAATCACGCAGTCTTAAGGGCATTCCCACCTTAAGATGTAGCTTATGCGTATAAAGGTCGGCACCAGTCGCCTAGGCCAACAGGAGCTTGAAACGGAAAGAATTGGACCCTTAAAGGCCGACCAGTAAATTACCAACTTGCACCATGGGATTTGGTGGCTAGGGTCTTTTACCGGCTATTGGTGAGGTCCTTCGGAGAGTAACATGGTGGCTGTAGTTTAAACTTTAAACCCAAACGCGGGAATGTGTGGCCGCTGTGCTGTTGTATTGCAACAGAATGTCGCTTTTGTTGCGCGGGGAGGAGTTTGTATAGTCTCCGGCTCTCAAAAAAGCAGTCTAAACACTTAAGCATCATTAAAGCAAATTTTTAGAGAATTAAATTACACGATTTAGAGGAGATATTTACTTCTCGCATTGATACACAAAAATTCACGATGGTAATTTTACCACTTCAATGTCTAACAGTTACTATATTCACTATTTTTATGTCTTCATTCTATCACGTTCACAATTACACTGACTCATCAACTACTGTATATTGAAGTGTACATGCGACTTGATTTCTTTTCTCAGAAGTATATTGTAAATTCAAGCGTTTTGATTTTTTGTAAATTTTATTTTGTTCTTCTCAAGAGCCATCTCTTGATAATCACGATCGTATCCGGTCAAACTAAGGCTCCGTACAATAATAAACCAAGATTTCCTTCGTTTACTTTATAGGCTCTGTTGGCATTTGAACCTTTGATGTTCTGCTTGATAAGAAGCGTTCCCCTCTACCAATGCACGCAAATCGTAGGCGCTCGAGGATATCGACTGCTGCACCCTTTAAAGCCAGTCTTAGCTCTAAAGGTTTTTTTCATTGCGCCACTATTTTTGTCGGCAACTGTTTCGAACAGGAACATAAAAATTTTAAACGGTGCGCTTACCATCGAACTCGGAGTATTTATCTTGATCAGAGATGACTCTCAGTTTGGGTTTAAACCACAGCCACCACCTTACTCCCCGAAGAACCTCGCCAATAACCAGTAGAGATCCGTAGCCCTATGGGCTACTGGTACCAGTTGGTAAGTCACTGATCGGATTTGAAGGATCCAATTCTTCCAACTTCAGGCTCCTATGCTAGCTATATGAATTTATCCGCCTTTTACACCCATAAGCTACATGTCAAGTTGTCCAACAAGACTGCGTGCCCGCGGGGAGGTTCCTCTCTGATATGAAGATCGCCCATTTAAGTTTGTAATCCTCTTCCACTTTCTTCTCTAAGACGGATAATTTTTCGTCAAACTCGCCGACTCTGTTCTTTGTCGAAAACTTCTGATAGTTTTTAAAGCTACTTGTTTACTCCACATATAAGCCTTTCCCCGTTGGCTGTAGAGGTTTTTTGAATTGCATCAATTTTAGCGCCGTTAGATCTTAAGATTTTTTTTAAGCTTTTGGTTGTTGTCTTCCATCATAACAGCGAGCATTTAATTAAGTCCGTGTTATTTGCTGCTGGGGTATATACCTCAAATCTCTTCTTTTACCTCAAATTTGTGTATCCCAATGTTAATATCCTACTGCTTGAATTCATCGATTAACCTCTTTGCGAATTCTAGCTGGCCTCTGTAGATAACTTCAACTTATTCAGCTCCTTTTTTAGCTGTTTAATTTGAAGGTTTGACAAACCTTCATTAAAAATTTTTTTTATTTTTATTTTGCAATAAATGAACTCAATTAAATTAACGTTTATTAAAGAGACAAACGTGACAATATTCAGTGTTTTCAATAAATTTAGGAAATAAAAAATTCACGTTTTCGTTTTATTTATAAAATAAAAAATTTTATTTTTTTAAAAAATTATGTTTCTGTTCAATTTTTATTTGAAAATTTTTCTTACTTAAAAAATGAATCTTAAAAAGTTTTTAGTTCAATATTTCATTATTTTATTTACTTGTATTTAATATTTATTACAGTTTTTTTTAACCCGCTTAAAAAGGATCCATATTAAAAGGAAAAGAAATTACATTTTGAAAACAAAATTAATTTCTAATTCAATAAAACAAATTAAATATTTTATGATTTTCGAGGGAGGGATCAGATAAAGTAGGTGTGTCCATATAATTCGAGTTTTAAAGCGAAATGATTTAAAACTGCTATTCTCAATATTTTCGATTTGCACATATTTTGAAAGTTGTCGTTTAACTTCTTTTAATTAAGTTTTGTTTTATTATTGTTTCAATTTAATCATTCTCAAAAGTGATGAAGAAAAAGTATTTTAAAACGGTCGTTCCGGAATCGTTTAGATGTATCTGTATAAGCGAACATGCTTACAAAAGTGGACCCAAAAATAGTTTAATTTCGCTATGGGAAAGCTGTAGTAGTAAATCTCTTAAATAAGAGCCAAAAATAACATGATTTTCGTCAAACAAAAGATTAATTGAATTAAACTATTCTACGATTTAAAAACAATAATTAGCGAAACTTAAAAAAACAATTCTATTAAAGTCATTTTATATCTAAGTTATGAATATGATAGTTTTTAAGGTATAATTTAAACTGTTTAAATAAAAATAATAGTTTAGTATATGAGGGTTAATAAACTACCTTAAAATTAAATTGACCATTAAGATTAAAGGTTAAGATTAAAATACAATTCTTGTAGAGCAAGCGGCTTAAAAAAAAGCAATAACATGTTAGCCATTGCGCTAAGATTTATTCCTTCAAGTATTGCCCGCGAATCCTATAAATGGCGGCAAACATGTCAGCTTGAAATTTATTCTTGACACTACAGGGTACATCTTTCATTAGATTTAACATCATTTTTAAAAATGATTCATCGACTGATTGTCGCGACCGTGTTGTTGCAGAGTCATCTTGAGTATCAAAGCCGGAATCCTCGGGATATACAAAATCACTTGCACTGCAATAAATAAAAAACTTTAATAAATTTGTTTGACACAACTCAGTTTTCAAATGTGTTTAAGAAATTATAAAAATATTTTTTTTTCTTAATATTTATATATGAACCAATCACTTTGCAGACAATAAAAATAATTGCTTATAGCTTTTTCTCACGCTACATAATATCGATTAATAAATAATAATTATAGCTATGTAACCTTTTTAATATTTTATAAACAATTTTTTCAAGCCTAAGGTTCTTATATAGAAACTATATAACTTTTATTTTCAATATTTCATCACACCATTGGGTGGCATCCTCTAGGAAATAAAAATGTATACATAATCATTAAATAAACATTTTTATCAAAATAAAAAATTAAAAGTCTAAGATGCCACTTTATAGTGTGGCGAAATATTAAAAGTATTCCTTATTTTTATTAAATATTCAATAAAAAAAATAATATTAAATAGTAAAAAATTCTTTTATAAATTTTTCTTTTCCTGAAGATGTCACCCACTACACTTTTAGTGTAACGAAATAATAAAAATATTTTTTTTTATTTTGATTTAAAAAGCTTGTTTTTAACAAATTATTAAAACGATCAAATAACTATAATTATTATAACTGATATATTTATGTTGTTGTTATTTTTTGTGTACATACGTTTTTAATATGGATCTCAAAGTTTGATTTGCATTTAATAAATCTTATTTTCTTTGTATATTTTTATTACTTAATTTCTCTTTATTGTGTGTTGGAATAAGTGTACAACAAGTGTACAAGTGTTGACTGTAGTTGTAAATATGATTAACACGTTCGCGGACGCGAATGCTATAGCATTCATTTTCATAGTGATGTAAAATGACGTGAATGCTATAGCATTCAAATTATAAAGCCAATTTTTATTCATTTAATTTTATACAAGCTTAAGTTTTTAAGCGTCGTGGATGCTATAACATTCATTGTATATAACGGTTAAAATACGATGTTCTGATTACTCTTATAATACATGTCTAATCAGATTTCGTATGTTACAACTAGTTTCAAAAACAATTGCCTGTATATTTTTGCAGCTCTTTAAAAATTATAGCGTCCGTGAACGTGTTAAGTTTCATTTTGTTACATAGTTCAAAATGTGCTTATAGATTCCATATGAATTTATTAATAAAAAAATCATTGAGATGTACACCGGGTAGTTCGAATACAAGTATTTTGTTTTGATCGTATATTGTGTTAACGCCAAACATTTCTGATTATGGCGAATTATTATCTCGGCGGCTGTGTTAATAAACTGCCGAGTCTGGGGATTGAAAAGGCTGCACACCATTGTCAAGAAGCTAATGCATTCGCAGAGAGTGGTAAGTTTGGTGTGTGTTTAAAGTGATAGCAAAACCTTCTCATTTTTCTTCTTAACGCTGCTGAAAACGCCATTTCTGCTAATAGCAAGCGCTACAGAGCCATAATTACGTTATTTATATGACCTGAACATGTAACTTTACATAAATTTTTCGTTTTATATTGCGTTTGTGTCATCGATTTCTTACGCACTAAGCCTGGCAATCGAGCTAAAGACAAATGCTATGCGAATAATCCAGGAAAGATAAACACCATACTGTGTGAAGTGCAACCAAAAGCAAAGTGAGTCGCAGTAAGCAAGTGACGGTAATATCGTCTTTGTATTGGGAACAAATATAATTTTTAATAAAACTCCTTTTCAATGTACACTAAATTGATTTTTGGTGGCAAAGCTCTTTCTTAAGGTCATTTTATTGATTGCTCACCTCATTTTAGAAAAGCTAAAGCTGCTTATTATATTTAAAATATATTTTTTAATCAACTGAAGTGTTCAAAAAATCAATAAGCACGAGCATCAACGCTTAAACGATATACCAATAATCAAAAGTGACCTTGCTTTTGCCGTCATTTCTTTAAACACATGTTTGGTTTTTCTCCAGCTCTAAATGTAGTCGGGTTTTAAACAACTATACATTCGTGTTTAAAAAAAACCTAAAACTGTAGTGATGAGTTGCCACGGTTTTTTCGCACGGTCATTTCCGATTTATACGTTTTTTTCTTTTTTTTTGCAGAAATTAATAATAATTTTAATATAAAATAATTACTCCAAAAAAAAGAAGTTTTAATCGCTTGTATTGGAATCACTCGGTGAATCTAAAGAACAGTTTTGTTTGCAAAAAAATTTGGTTAGAAATTAAAAAAAAAAAACTAGAAAAGATATGTTGTTAGAAAAGAAATCGAAATTTAAAGAAAACTAGAATTTCTTTCCATGATTTATTCAGAGTAAAACTTCTTTATGTTTACACGTTAAAACTAGTTTATTGCTAAAAAATAATTATTTTTATGTATTCTTTTACGTTTTTATTTAAATATTTCTTTTTATATTTCTTCGAAAGTTATTTTTTTTAATTTCTGGAGTTTTTTGTTTCATTTGTATATATTTATTTATTTTTTTTTTTTACTTAGGACTTCTTACAGTCCTAATTGTTTTGCAATATTTAATGAAAAATCTTTTAAATATTTATACGTTTGTTTTTCTTTGCAATTTGTGTTTTTGTATTTTTTGATAAGTTTAAGTTACTTATTTTTCTTTTATTTTTATTATATTTTTGTGTGGAATAATTTTAGTTTTGATATAAAAGGAATTTAAAAATATATATAAAAGTTTCTTACAAGGAAAATATTGCTCTTTGGCAATATTTTAAATAAGATGTTAATTAGATTTATTCGTTCAGGTTAAAATCAATCATGCATTAGATTTAATAACGGCGATAACATTCCTTAATCTTAAAAAAAAACTCAAGAATTATGTTGCCGAATTCTAAAATATAAAATATTTTTAATATTTAAGAAATCTTGCACATAATAAAGAGGAATGAAAACAATTAACGCAACTTAAAATAAAGAATAAAAGTGGTAGGAGGGAGAGGAAATTTAGAAGGTAATACGATAAAAGGACAAGGATGTTTTGATTGGTATTAATATAAATATGGTTTTTTTTTTCAATTAAAAAAACAACATCTCCAATTTTGCTGGTACTTTCAGTTAAGAAACACATTCCATTTTACTCATCCATATCTCCATAGAAAACTCTGCAAGCGACAAACAGATATTATTTAATAAAACCACAATTGCTCTTTTGTTAGCAGAGGCTTTTTAGTAATATTTACCTTACCTTTTCTTAGTGACCGATCTTTTGGATTTGCGACCAATCGGATTGTTGATAGTGGTACGGGGTGCCGTTTCATTAACCAGACGTTTGGTTTTCTTTGGCTCTTCGCGTAATTCTTTAAATGATATATTTTCTTGTGTTTTCATTTTTGCCAAGAATTTTTGTATTATGTCGCTACAATTTAAATTTTCTTCAGGTTCCCAGGTGTCATTTTTTGGCCCGAAACCCTTCCAACGTATACGAAATACGCGACCTTTTTTCTCTTGGGCATAATCAATTATTTTTTCCACTTCCCATTCTTGATCTTCGTCTTCAATATTTTTTTTGTTACCGCGATTGTCGGCAGTTTTACCACCTTTCTTTTTGGCTGGTGTCGTACCTTTTTTCGGCGTTTGTTTTTGCTGGAAATTTTAAAGGTTGTCAAATAAGCAATTTCTAATTGTAAAAAATTAAAAATGTTTAAACATTTTAAAACTAAATGTTATTCTTTTCAAGCAAAACATAATTCACTTTGAAAGCATTATTATTTATTTTATAAAAAAAAATGGAATAAAATTTGTTAAAAATTTTAACTTCCTTTTGATTGATTTTAATTCTAATTCTCACACAAGTTGGTTCCTTTTCAGGTCCGATTTACTGAATTATTTTTTATTTTGTTTTTGGTTTTCAATATTTATACTGAGGTATTTATTTTTTTTTTTTTTTCATACACTATTGTCGTAAATGCTGCACAAAAAACAAGGATTTTAATAAAAGTTGGGTTGAATTATGAATTTTTAATTAGAATGAAATGATATATAATTATTTGATGATCTTCTTAGCTGTACAGCAAAGTGTTGAGAATGAGACAGGAACATCAGCTCGTCGACGTTCGCATCTTTGCACTTAAAAACTTTAAAAATATTCCAAAGCTTAAGTCCGTCGACCATTGTTTGCTTCAAACGTTTGTGATTTAAATGTTTGAAAATTTCATCGAAAACAAAGTATTTTTTAACAAAATCATCATTAGTAATGGACGTATTTTCAATTAGGCGGTAATATAAATGAGCATAGCTATCGCATATGGGGATCACATAATCCACACCAGTTCCGAAGAAACATTACATTAACGAGATAAGCAAAGCTTTGTTGCAATAGAATGTGCAAAATGTGCTTAAAATTTTGTAAAAATAATGGACGTCTGCCAATATGCTAGAGGTGGAAATTTAAAATTTCCAGTATTTGACAATATGTTAATAGCCCGTAAAAAATAAATTTTGTCATATTTTTCCCTCCCTTTTTTTATTGCAAATATTCCTCTTTTCATTTTTTAACATTCAGTGCCCAACTGTGCTAGGTTTACCGAGATTAAGAAGGACCAAAAATAATTCACTGTGTAATAGCGTTTTAGCAACAAATGTAACATTCTACAGCAAATATAGCATGTCTTCTAATATTTTCATTGTAGTTTTTAAAAACAAAAACAAAGGGATAAGGATAATTGATTGAAATCGTAAACAAACCACCATGTTTTCTAAAATAAACAGTTTTGTTGATTTTGCAATAACAGCAATTGAAAATAAATATATAAAAGTATGTATGTACAATGTTTTAAGGTTTGCTTAAAATAAATGTAAAAACTGCTAACACAGGAACAAGCTTTTTGTTTGCATAAATGCAAAATTATGTAGTTAACTTTGTAGTATATCAATGTTTTTACAATATCTGCTAGATATACATAAATAACATACTCATATGTAAAAATAACTCAGAAATTATATTCTATGCGCTTTTAAATTCTGCACTCGTAGCAGACACTCATTTATTTAAAAAAATTTAACATAGAGGAAGAGGAGAAAGATAATATATTAACTAATTTACCCACTTTACGAATTTAGTGATTATTTAAAAATCTAACCGACTACATTACTGTCCCAAATTCCGTTACTTACAATATATGTTCATTATTTTTCTAATATTTCTTTTATACTCCCTTTTCTATTTAATATGTACCTATGTATATCTTATCCATTTGGTTGAACATTTTCCCTACTAAAATCATAAAAATTCCTACTTGACTACCCTAACAAAAAAAAGCAAAAACTTGGCAATCATTGAGTAGCAACTGTACTCTTTTTCGAGGTTCGTTAACATGCTATGTACCATACTTTTCTACAATTTGCTATCCACAATGCACCCTCCTGCTTTAATCATACATAGCACAAAAAAACAATGTGTTTTACTTACCTTTTTCTTATATCTTTCAATTATGTCCGGACAACTTAGTGTCTCCTCGGGTTCCCAAGTATCATCGGCCTTTGTGTAGCCCTTCCATCGTATCAAAAAGTATGAAACACCACGTTCAGTTTTGTGACCTATTATATCTTGGACTTCATATTCCTCTTCATCTTCGGCATCTTCTTCTTCATTCTCATTATTATAAGTCCCTTTCTTGGCTTTAGCTTTGCTTTTATTGCCGCCTTTGGCTTTGGGTTTAATAGCCTTGCGAACCTTCTTCTTTGGAGACCCATTCACAGGCTCTTCATCACTTTCATTTTCGCCCGATTTTTTGGAGCCTGATGACTTGCGTTTTTTACCTTTTTTAGTTTTTCCTTCATCACCACCTTCATCGCCATCGGAAAGGTGAAAATCCGTATCATCATCATTGAGACCGGTTCTTACTACGTCATCGACGCCGGCATCATCATTTGCATTTATAGAATCTGAACTCTTATTATTATCGTTATTGGCTCCATCACCATTTTCCGATTCACTGCCGCTGGGCACTGGATCAACGTGATCTAAAATCATTTCGTCTTCATTTTCTTCGACCCTTTCACTTTGTTTATCGTCGTTTTCAGCAGCTTCAGTATATTCGGATATTTTCTTTTTATGTATTTTACCCACCATTTTGCTTATTTGACACCACTAAGCGAAAAAAAAATACACACAATCACTGATTTTTTTGCGAGGGATTTTTTCAACTATGTACAGATTAGATGTTTTTAGGCAATACTTTTAAAAATGAACTTCAATATTATTAAGTATTTTAATTTTTCTGTATTGCCAGCAATCTTTTTTATTTTATTGTCACTCTATTATCAATATTTTTGGAAATTAAAAAATTTTAGACGCCGATGCGTTGGAAAAAATGGTGGATTTTCCCTGTGCTTGTTCCTTTACTTTTGTAGTGTTGTAATCGGCTCAGTGTTGCTTCAATAAGCATAAAAGTAACAAAGTAGCGGTTTTTGATAGTTTGTAATTCAATTAATTTAATGCGGTATGGCGAAATTACTTCGTTACAGGCATTTAAAAACTATGCCTTGATTATTAGTTCGGTTTAAGTTAAGGTGATTTCATAGCAGGTTATTGAATTATCATGAAAAACAATTTACTGCGATAAAATAAAGTTCAGTGGCAAAACATTATTCATTTAAAAAAAATTCATTTCCTTTAAAAAAAAAAAAGATTTAAAAAATTTGGGGATTGAGAAATAATAAATTCCTACTGGAATTAGTTATAAATTTTTTATATGTTTTTAGTTTACAAACTATTGTAGACTTGTAAACTTAAACATAACATGGGCACTAGGTAATGCTGTCTTTAAAGTACTGCTTTACTTATTTCTGTAAAAAAGTAAAACAAATAAAAAAACATATAATTTATTAATTAATTTTAATAAATGCAAATAAAAATTTAGCACATAAAACCCTCACTTATTTTCAATTTGTTTTAATTTGCCATATATATTAATCATCCACTGTTATCGATTTGGCCTAATGTGGAATTGAGCTTTTATGGTAATCAATGAATTCGCCACCTGTACTTCTTACATCAAATTGATTCCAGATACCCCCAGAAGCAATTCACATGCCATAGTTTTTGCCATTTCCGTATGCTTTGTTTTACACTTCATTATTAGTAATCGAATAGAAAAGTGATAAAAATATTTGGTGCATGCAAACATGTAAATTTTTTACAAAGAAAAAGTAAAAAACGTTAATATACCAAAATTGTAAATAAAAACTTAAAATAGAAAATGTGTGTGTGTTACTTATTTAAAAATTATAACCAACAAAACCGTTGGCAAATCAGAGTTTTTATAGAAACAAAATTCCTATGAAGAAAATAAAAAATATTTTGCTATGATATATTTAACCACTTTTTTTTAAGTATTGACAACAGTTTATTTTAATAAAAAATGGCTTAATATAAATGTCCTTATCAATTCACCATGTATAAACTGTTGTAAATTGCATATAACAACTCTGTGTTATTTGACATTTAATGAAATACAATTGTGCATTATAACCGTGGAGTACAATTTTAACATAAAAACGTAAACGCACGTGCTGTGAAGAATTCGGTTTTTAAAAACAATTTTTTTTACTTTTTTCGTATAATGATAAATACTAAAAAACGTGCTGCTAGTGAAAACAGCATAGTCGAAGAGCCATTGAAAAAGAAACTTCACAAATCTGGGACAACTGTGGATAAATCTAATAAACCAAACAAATTTAGTAAATCCACGAAACCAATAACAGCTAAAAATGGCTATGGCAAATTTAACGGCAAGGATATGTACAAGAGTAATAAAGATACTCAATTTGTAAATAGAAAAGGAAATAAATTTGCAGGCAAACCCAAAAAAGTTGTAGACAGTTTGAATTTGGGAGAACCAGAAAAAACTGATTGGCGCAAGTACAAGCAAGACAAAAAGGACTTAAAATTAAAACGTAAACGGTCCAAAAATACTTATGAAATATCAATAGAAGCCAAACAAATTTATGAAAAGTTAAAATGTAGAAAAACAGAAAATAAAGCCGAGTTGGTAGATAAATTGTACAACTTATTCAAAAATGGTGACACCATTCAAAAGATAGTAATGGCTCATGACATGGCCAGGATAATACAATGCATGCTTAAGTTTGCTTCACCTACCGTGAGAGAACAACTCTCTCAACTGTTGATGCCATACGTTAACGAAATGTCCATTTCGAAATATGCACACTTTTGTGTTCTGCGTATGTTAAAATATGGCTCTCCCTCTACAAAATCCAAACTTGTCGATTCTTTCTTTGGAAATATTGTTAAATTGGTAAGTCACAATATATCCAGCAAAATTCTGGATCATGTCTATCTTACGGTGGCAAATCCAAAGCAAAGGGCGTATATGCGTCAGGAGTTTTATGGTGACTTATATAAGAAATCCAAAGATGACTGTGTTTACTGTTTGCCCGATTGTTATAAGGAAACGTGTAGTATGAAGGTGTCTATTTTAAGCTCTGTTAAAGCAAATTTGGAACATGTTGCCAATAAAAAGTTGGTAGACAATTCTCTGGTCCATGCTATAATGTTAGAGTACGTTAAAGAAATGGAAGAGGACAAAGTCGAGGAAACTGTCATGATGTTTGCTTCGCTAATTCCCTTAATGCTGACAACTAAGGATGGCTGCCAAGCAGCTATAATATGTTTTTATAAATCTACACCTAAGAATAGGAGAGTAAGTGAATTTTAATATTGGATTAAGACCAAAACTAAGAATAAATATAAAATTATTCCAGGCCATAATAAAAAACATAAAAGAGCACTTGGTGAAAATTTGCACCCACGAACATGGTCATATTTTTGTAATTGCTGTTCTAAATGCTTTAGATGATACAAAGGCCACCAAAAAGGCCATATACGACACCATTCACCCACAACTAGAAACTCTAATGGCAAGCCAATGGGGTCGTCGTGTAGTTAAATGGCTAGTTTCACCTGCTGATACCAACTGCTTTCATCCAACATTTATTTCTACAATAGAGGAGGGTCTTCAGTATGGAAAAAAAGATAAAGATGTGAGAAGAAAGGAAATTTTCGAACAAATCGAAGAACTTATAGCCAAGGCAACTGCTGAAAATCCAGAATTTTGGCTATCTGACAAACATATCGGTTTGGTCACAGCAGAAATATTGAAAAAGTGTAATTTTTTTAAATATATATTTTTTTAATCTGATTCTAATATGTTGTGTTTTTAAAGTGTCCTCAGCAAATTTTGTTATTGCTGCTGCATCTCTTGCAAAAATCGTATCAAAGCCTGATTGGACTGTTAAAGTAGAAGAGGAGTTTAAAGACAAAAAGAAAGAAAAGCCGCAAGATATTGAGAAAATTATAACGGAAGCCACAAAGCTAAAAATAAAAAAACGAAAGATTGTTAATACAAATATTACCAGAAGTGATCATGCTGAAGAATCAGAAGGAGAACAGGATGATGATTCTGAAACAGATAAAAAAGAAGAGGTATTGTTATATATTGTTTATACCTATAGATCGCTAATCATATCTTTATAGGTCTCTACAATCGCCGTCTTAGGCATCGAAGAGGCCGGTCTTCATGTTGTTTTAAAGAAAATCGTTAAAAACGACAAGGAACGTTTGACGCACGACGACAGTTGTGAAACTTTTGGTAAATTTTTGATACAGGAACTTACTGAAGACACACTTAAGCTATGGCTGAGCATAAATCGTGCGTGTTTTGTCTTACTTGATATAGTAAATAATAATACAGAAAATGTACAAGAGCAAGTCAAAACACTTCTAGCACCTTATGCCGATTTTTTGAAAAAGCAAAAATTCAATGGAGCTCAATTGTTATACAAAAAACTGTTTTAGTTTAAGGTTAAAATAGTAAATCAAACTAAAATAAAGAACAATAAAAACACAAATTCCGTCAAATGATTTGAATATTTTCCTTAAGGATTTTTCATTGGAATGTTTGGCGGTAAGTTGCCCTAACTCACACCACTAACTGGGCAAGAAAGTTAAAGCATTCTCAAACATTAGGTTTCTTTTAAGATTATTTATTTTTAAAATGCAATTTCTTTATATTTCTGCGAGCGAATGGACTAGAAAAAAATTTATTCTGTGCGTAATATAATATGCAATCCTGATTCGGTATCTACTATTTTAGATAATTGGCCAACTTTTAAACTAAATGCAGCCTCTTCAAATGGCTTTTGCATTTGACCCCGGCCAAACATTCCCAAATCTCCACCTCTCTTAGCAGAACTGCAATCACTGTATTTTTGAGCCAACTCCTCGAGAGCTGCGTCGCCACTCTCAATCTGTTTTCGATAGTCCTCCAATATTTGACGAGCTTCATCCTTAGTACGCGTTATATTCTCTTCACGCCATGAAGAGGGTCGTCGACTTCCCTTGTGTTTAACCAGCAAATGGGATGCTCTTACCTCACTCGGGCCTGTAGAAGTTATTTCTTTTTTTGCCGGTTCTGTAGGCAAATCCCATTGAGATTCCTTAGTGTATATGTTTAAATAATAGGTAAGACCTAAAAATTGTTAAAATATCACGTAAAATCAATAAATTTGTGGTTTAATACTAAAAGCATCAAGAGAGATATCACTGATTTTATTTATTAAAATCATTTTTGTTGCTTAACTACTTACCCGTTGAGCGACTTGTGCGTACTTCCCATCCCTCTGGTATATTTTTTTCATTATCAGACATTTTGCTTTTATTGAATATTTATAATAATTTATGGTTTTTTAATAATATTTACAATGGAAATTTGCAGAAAATGTATTGCCTTGTAATACATATACCGTACGCATGCACAAACAACCGGCGTATAGGGAAAATTTAGGGAATATTTTATTGTGAATATACAATAACCTTTATGTGTTAATAATTTGTTGTGAATGCAACTAAAAACTTCAATACACTTTCATCACTAACAAATCAATGCTGACAACTTTAGAGGATAATGTTGAAAAAAAAACTTTCTTGGTCAATTTTAGTTTGAATATATTAATGTATTTTAGCTGTTGCCTCTTATTTCCATTAGAAAGATAAGTTTAAGCAAATACTAGTTTGCTTACTGATAATTATTTTTTTGAATTATGAGAAAAAATTATATTTTTGACTAAAGATTTTTAGATTATATAGGATTTGAAGATAAGAAATAAATTGACTGACTAATGATTATATATTTCACTATGTCATTTTATAATATTCGAGAAGCTTTGTTGTTTTGAGACTGGTAAGCTTAATTTAATTACTAAATTCGAAGCTCACGGTATTACTGATGAGGCTCATTCTTAATTACGCGGTTATGTAAACAAACAAAATTGCTAAATTTTGTGAAAAGAGTATAACTTTCTCGACGTGCTATAGATTGTCATATGCCCGACATCATATTCCATTATTAATTTTGATATTTCTTTTCCTGAAGCTATCTCGCAGTTGTGTGCTGGAATATTGAAAAAAAATCATATACATTTAATTTTACATAAAGTACTTGTGCTTGATAAAATACATAAAGACCTTGTCACACTTAAAGAAATTATTTATATTTATTTCTTGTGTGGAATAAGGCACTCACTTTTATATACAATATCTTTTTGCAAAGCACTACTTGGGACTTGCTTGCCTTTTGAAGTGAGAATTTTCAAATCTAATGTGCCCTGCTCTCTTCTCATTATAATTTTTGCAAATATTGTCGCAAATTATTGCATGAGAAGGGTTTCGTGGCCAAATAAAAACATTTTGTTATATTATAACAATATATAATCATTATTTATTATTATATATTTTTAAATACATGCTCAAATACGAAGCAAACTGACAAAAGTTATACCGATAAATTTCTTTTTGGTAGAGTTTAAATATAAAGTTTGCACTTTATATTTCGTGCTTAATTTTTTCTTTAATTTTAGCCGTATTAATTACGTTTCAAAAAGTACGAATATTTCACTATGTACATAGACATAGTAAATTATTTTTAAACGTTATTTTCTTTTTGTTTCGGCCAAGTGCTTTTTGTATTATGGATGTTGACAACTCTGATTGACAGTAAACCAACGTACACAAAATCAGTTGGAAAAAAGAAGTCAAACGAAGTTGATGTTGCTCGTGAGTGTGTTACAACAAATGAATAAGTGGATTAAGAAAAAAATCAAAACAGAAAAATTTGCCAATTGGAAAAGATAATGAGGATAAAAAATATTTTTTTTTGAGAAATAACTTCTGCCAGTAATAATAATTAAATGAAAAACATAACAAATAAAATACCAAAAAGTGTTTACACGAATGCAAAAAATAACAAGAGAAATCGTTTATGTCTACATTAGCAAAAATATATCAGAAGGTGGTGGTGTATAAAGAAAAAGTTAAAAAATTAAAGTGCTTGTTTAGTATAATATATATTTAAACAACAATAATGTTCTAATTGTTTAAACAAAATTACCAAAAATTTACACATAAACAAGGTTTAAGAAATCTTTTGCTTGCGTCTCATACACACACCTCATTATACAAACAACAAACAAATATAAGCTTCTCAACAGCCAGCCCTGCTTACTTAAATCTTGTATTGGGACTTGCTACATGGCAAAAAGCAGCAAAAACAAAAATAATTAACGGCAAATTGTAAGTTGTATCTCTTTATTGTTCTAGATAACTTAAAAATAAACTTTCATTTTTTCCATAAATAGCAAAAAAAAAGTTACTTAAAATTGTGTTCTGTCAATTATTTGAGTTTATATTCGTTGGGTCAGCTTTGATAGAGTTAATTATCATTAGTTTAATTTTTGTTGTTATTTTCTTATTGACTTTTTTGTTGATGCTTTAGTTCTTGTAGCAGTGAGAAAGCAAGAGAGAAAAGGTGCAGCATTTGTTTCAGGGATGGTAAAAATGATGGGATATTCCTTTTTTTTATTAAGATTTAGTAATCTAGTCTCTACACCTGACATTTCTTTTTTTCTTTTTCTTATTATTATCAGCTTTGGGCACTTTTATTAATTTTAGACAATTTTACCCAATTTACCACTGCAACAACTTTGTAATGAGTGGGTAAATTTGAGTTTAGAAAGTAAATTAGGTTAGAACGCTCACTATTTTTTTAGATAACTTTAGCTTTATTGATACCAATGTAAAGTATAATAATGGATTATGATATCGGACAAATGTCTACCTCTAGCAAGTCGGCAAAAGCTTACTATTTTCACAAAATTTTGAAGGATATTTTGCAATAAAGTTTCGTTTATCTCTTCAGTGCAACGCTGAATTTCCTTTTTCAGAGCGTCAATTGGTTGTGGGTTGTTCTTTCAAATGACTCCATAAAAAATAATCCAGTGGTGTTAAATCACAAGAATGAGGCTGCTAATTAATATTGCTAAGTCAAAAATTACGGAATCGTGAAATTTCTTATGCAATAATTGAATTGTTTGGGTGACTGGATAGCCAATTGTGACCATATAAAATTGTTCATCATGAATAAATATCTCTTATTCTTTTTTACGGTCTTTTTAAATTAAATTAACAATATATATTTTTTTTCTTCTTTTCGATATTTCGCTTTCCTATGAAAAGCTTCTTCAGGAAAAAAATTTTTTATTAAAAAAACTACAAAAATTGTTCATAATGGTTTGGTAGCGCAGATTATTCACGGTGATGACGTTTTTTTGCTTGTTTTCTAAAAAAAATGGGCCGATGAAGCAGCCTGACCACAAACCGCATCATACGTTTAATTTCTTTGTATGTACCCCGACTTTCTGGGAAATATGTATACACAACCGCCTAACTAAAAATGAGCCTCATTTTAATGCTCAAGAGTGTAACGTTTCAAGCTTAAAAAATCATTTAATTCTTGACATTTATTCATTTGACAGATAATTAAATTCTTTACCTTAAGTTTGCCCGCCCATTATAGATAACTAAAGTTCATCAGTTTTTATTTCAGCTTATTTTATTGAACAAAATTTTGGGCCAAAATATACATTTTATCTTTTTTAAACTGTCATACGTATATATACTTAATTCTGTTGTTAGCTTTGCATATTTGTATTTCGTGTTAAATGTAAAATAGGACAGCTGTTCTGCCGAGGTTTTGCTATGCATCAGGAATAATTTTTGTCTTATTTTCTATTGTTTTCTTTATTTGATTTGTGGTTCAAAATAAAAATATTTACATATTTTAAATGGGGAATTCTCCATTCAATAGAAATACAAATTCACCTATTTCCTTTATATCAGTTAGCTATTTTTTGAAATTTAGCGCCGCGAAGCATCAGTAAACGTTTTGTTATTATTGAAATTTGCTTTAAAGTTCCTACTTGGCTATTTCGAGATTTTTAGAGTGCTGCTTCCTATTTAGATCCATTTTTAATAACTCTTTCATCTGAACAACTCAATTTAATACCAATTATTTTTGTTTGTATTCATGCCGCCGATAAGAGTTGAGCTCTTGATTATCTGTTGTTAAGCAATCAGACTTCTTAACGACTATTTAGTGAGTCCCGAGAGGTTTAAACTGCTGCTTTTTATAAAATCTATCATGGCAATTCACCAGAAATTATTGTTTTCAATGGCTGTTGAACTCATGATTTTCTGTTGTAAAATAATCAAATATCTCAATCATTGCATTTTCACGATTGAATCTTCTTTTGGGGGAGGATCCACAACTCAGCAATAACAATATTAACCGAATATTTTTTCCAGTAAAGAGCCGCCGAAATTAGCAGAGCTTTTACAATAACAACAACCGAACAACCGTAAGTGGCTAAATATTTTTAACTTCTATTTAGGCACAAAAGATTTTGATATGTGCGTATATTCTACGACGGGGTTTACATAAAATCATACCCAAATTAATTAAGTTTTTTTACCCTACAAGCATGAGCAACAACAAGCTCCCAAAACACCTGGAACTTTCAGGCTTTTTGGAATCTCCTAATTTTTGCATTCTGTGAAATTATGCTCGATAAAACATCATTATTAAAGTTTAAATTCAGAGCCTTTGGGAGGTGTAAACACAACCCAACAATACAACATAAAATTTTTCAAACACAGCACTTTGTTAATGGTAAAGTAACAACTTATACAACTCTGTTTACTCCGGGATAATTAAAACACAATTCTGTATTGTTACAGATATGCAAAGTGTTGCCAGTTCTTAACTTTTGTTTACCACTACTTTTCAAATTTTATAAATGAAGATTTTTAATAGAGGTATAGAACTTTAAGTTGGTACTATCCTTTTAACTGACGGCCATTTAGTCAGTTATCAAGTGATTTTGGTTTGGTTTGGCAGTTCAACGAGAGTAGATGGACGCCTGAACAACGCTTTAAAAATTGTGCAAATTTATTTTAAAAATCGGTGTTCTGTTTCGCGCACTACGTACATTTTAGAGTCAATATAATCGTTCATCAAAAGTAAAACTATGAAACGTTTTCTTACCACGTTTACCATAAATTAAAATCCGCATCCGCAGAGATATCTTACAGTGCGTACAGAAGAAGTCATTACAGCTGAAGATTGTAACGAAGATGAATAATCTAAATAGTCTATCACCATCGTGCTCGGGAAGTATCCAAACACTTTAAGGAAGATTTTGCGGAAAGATCTTGGTTTGGGGGCTCACCAAATCCAACCCGTATAAGGGTTGAAGACACAAGATCAACTAGCAAGGTGTAGACTAGATGAATAGGCCGAAAACAAGATTACCTTTGATTCCTACCTTCATAAGCGAATTTCTTTTAGCGATGAAGCTCTCATATGCTTGAATTGGATATGTCAATTAACAAAACTGCCGTATTGAGAGTGATGATAATAAACCTCACACCGTTAAACCCAGAAAACCGAGCTGTTTCGGTTTAGCGCTCTTTTATTACATCTCAAAGACACTTTGTCGATATACCTGATAAGATTTACATCTGCACCTAGCTGTGTAAGCCATAATCAGATGGTGGATCATGGCACTGTGGATGAAATGTAGCGTCATCCTCACCCTAGAATGCCTTCAGATACGTATATCCTCTAGTCACTTCTAGTTGCAACTTCAAAAGCCCGAAGCAGGCCGCAGCCTTCAGTCCTTGTTGAAGAGTTGGAGATTATCCAACTCCTGGTCCAGAACGCATGAAGCATAATGAAATTTAAGAACACAATCACGCAATCATGCTCACTGGACCTGGACCATTCATAGTGTTCTCAACTCAAACGAAGGCCTCGAAACCACAACCACCACGATACTCCCGAAGGGCCAATCTCAATAATCAGTCAGAGAACATCTAAAAGGCTAAAAAGGCAAATAGCGGAACTCTGGAGCTTTACTGATTCCCTTGGAAATATAGTGGATTGTCCAGTTGGTTCCTGCTAGCCTTGAAGGGGACTGGGCTCCCTTTTACCCCCAGAAACACATCTAATGACGGTGGATTTCCGTCAAAACATTTAAATGCGCTCCCCTGGAGAGGGGGGCTTTGTCGATATGGAAGAAATAGTGAAATTAGCGAAATAATCAGGTTTGGATGAGATGTGTGTAGAAGATGTTGCAGCAATAGTCCAAGAAACAGCAGCTAGACTTTCTAATGATGAGCTCAAGAAATTAACTGAGCAGGGAGAAAGCAAAAATATTGATAGCAGTGATTTCGAAAAGAGCAAAAGAACTTTCGGTGGCATTCGTAAAAAGGAGTTTGACCACTATAACTGAAATTATGGCCCAATTTTTTCAAAATAATTCCACTTTTGACAGAAGTTCAAATGCAAGACGAAAAAAAATATTTTGTCCACTTTTCAACAACTTCTAACAGAGCGCAAAAGGAAAAGGCTAACTTGGTAAGGCTTTCTTGGCAAAAAGGCGGAAAACAGAAAATAGACTGAATGATTTGGCTGACTTGGAGATTTATTTGTTTTTATAAGTGTATTTTCGTTTATATTGTTTTTATGTTTGTAAGAAATAAATGTTTCGTTTTATTTTTATTTGAAACAAACATAATTATTAAATTTAATAACTAAACAATTTTTTATCTATTTTACCCTAAACCCATTATTTATATGTTAAGATACCCTCGTTTAACGATGTTTCGCATTACGCTCTCCTTTGATGAAACATATCTTACGCGTTAAGCAGGGTCTTACTGTGTATTCATTTTTACAACGAACAGTTCTTTAATAAATTAAACAATTTTCAGAGCTTCCCAAAATTATTTCTTTGCTGCTGGGCTGCCTTAATATTTTAATCACTTGTATCATTTGTCAAATTGTTTAACACACCTACATTTTGCATGATTTGGATATTTAAATTATAAATGATACTCCGAAATTTGCAGAACTTTTCGTTTTTAGTTTGAAAAGAAAAAGGGAAATTAAAGATTAAATTATTTAACTTTATTATATTTTTATTAAATGAATGACAAGATCATTCTTAAGTTTCCTACTTAAGACTGCTTTTAAGCCATTTGGCTTATTTAAATTAAAAAATATTTATCTGTTTCTTCTTTTTGCCCATTAAAAACAAACAAACAAATATGCTGTTATTGCTTTTGTTTTTTTGTTATTGTCGTGGCTTGTTTTTATTTTTTCTTAATTTAAAATTCTTGTCAAATATAGAAACACTTGTCCTTTTCAATAGACTTGAGTTGTATTTTATTATTTTATTTAAATTTCATTTGTTTAAAATAAAAAAGAAGAAAAATAAAAATATGCGCTTGTTTGCTAACGTTATCATCTTTTTGTTTTATGGCATAAACAAGTTTGTAGTAGAGGGTTCTGCATTTTTTACACATCGGTTCTGAGAGTTTATGTCGATTATGTGTTTTATCTTTAAAAAGAAAAAATCATTTTAAAAGAAATATCTCAGTGCACTGTTTGGTTGTGATTGGGGTTGTGTTTTCTGTGCATGTGCTTTTGGTAGCAGCACAAAAAATAATGAATTAACCATTCAGAAGCGTTTTGGCGTGATCCGTCCAATTTTTAATTACTTGTTCTAAAATTTTTAAAATCGATTAATATTGCTGGCTGACTCAAGCAAAATCCGAATTTTGTGATAAAGTGGGGTGTATTATGTTAATTTTCTACAGCTGCTGAAGCATAAGAATTTGCAAAATCTAACATTACTATTATAACATTCTTTATTATGCCATTGCAAAAGTGTTGTTATGATATTGGCTGAGGGAACTCAACCAAACAAAAATATCATATTAAAGTTTATTTGGTCGATCCTTAATTTGGTATATGACACCTTGCTAAAAATTTGTATAAAACGAAATATGATTTAAAGAAACTTCTTGATGTTAACTTGGAACAATTATTTTTATTTTGTGAAAAATTTTAGTCGAATTACAATAAATACAATTTTGGAGCATTATTTTTTGAGTTAATTTTTCGTAAAATAATTGCACTAGCGATATATTATTTGTATTAAAAAGATTAAGCAGTTTCATTTAATAAAGAAAAAGCCAAGTTGAAAAATTCCTTCGACAACTACAAACTGGAAACTCTCTAAATTCAACATTGGCGTTTTAAGTACTATTGTGCTGTTTCGTGTAAAAGCATGAAAGTGTACAAGTTCTCTTCATAAATAGTACTTTTTAATTATCTCATATTTCGAAAACTACAATAGGGCGTGTTATTTTTACCATAGCGATTAATAAATAATAAATTCGTTATATCTTTAATGAGTTGTAAATTAAAAATTTCTAATAATTATGCTTTTCCTGATATAACAACTTTTATTCGTCGGTTCTGTATATATTTTTTAACTATTTTAGTAAATACACATTTTACTATAATACACTCACAACTTCTCTCTTTAAAATGTTGCAAAATACTGCTATCCAGCCTGCACCAACAATTTCTTTTTAAAGGCGAGTTAAAAGGTTTATATTTCACTTATATCGAAGGATGTGGTAGCTTTTGTTAATTGTGTGTGAGCTGGAAAAAAAAATTATGTTACAAAACCTAATGGAGCTGACTGCTAACGATGAATGGTTTTTTATGTTTATAGATACTGTGGCCAGAATTTTTGTGTTATTTAAACTCGTATTTATGTATCGATAAAAGCAAGTAAGAAATCGAAAATGTTTGAACAACAAAGCTTTGTCTTCTATTTTAAGAGTATTTTTTTTTCCAATATCACAGGTTCGGCATAAAGCTCGAGAAATATAGGGCCTGCCAAATAACTTTTTTTTTAAATGCAAAATCGGCATTTTCTGTAAGCCGATCGCAGGCCCACTTAGCGAAGCGTTGTTCGTAAGCGTATACAGTTTATATAAAAAATTTCATCAGTCAGTCACATTTTTCTATAAAAAATTTATCTGTCATAGCTTTTCAACAAATTTGTCGTCACTTATAATTTCAACAGTCATCATTTTTTAAAGTAGTGATGTATATTTGCTATAGAAAAATTATGACTGATAAAAGTTTTCTATATAAATTTTATATCACTAATAATTTTCCTATAGCCAGTTTTATACACTTAAAATATTTCTATAAAAAGTTTTCATTGCTCATAATTTTTTTATAGCAAATTTTCATCACTGATATAATGTTCATGCTTGATCATTTTTCTGTAGCAAATATTCAGCAAATTTTTGTTATAATTTTTTTATACCATATTTTCATCACTTACAATTTTTTTATAGCAAACTTTTTTTAGTCAGAATTTAATTTATAGCAAATTTACATCGTCCATAATTTTTCTATAGCAAAGTTTCATCATTGATAATATTCCTATAACAAGTTTTCATTATTCATAATTTTTCTATAGCAAATTTTCATGACTCATAATTTTTCTGTAGCAAATTTTTATGTCATAAATTTTTACAGCATATTTTCATCAATTACAATATTTTTTTGTGGCAAACTTTTATTAGTCAGAATTTTTTTAAAGCAAATTTACATCACTTGTAATTCTCTGGTAGAAAACTTTCATCAGTCATCAAATTTTCTATAGTAAACTTTCATCAGTCATCAAATTTTCTATAGAAAACTTTCAGCAGTCATAAAATTTTCTATAGAAAACTTTCATCAGTCATAAAATTTTCTATAGAAAACTTTCATCAGTCATCAAATTTTCTTTAGAAAACTTTCATCAGTCATCAAATTTTCTATGGAAAAATTTCAGCAGTCATCAAATTTTCTATAGAAAACTTTCAGCAGTCATTAAATTTTCTATAGAAAACTTTCAGCAGCCATAAAATTTTCTATAGAAAATTTCATCACTCAAAATTTTTTTATAGAAAATTTCATCACTCAAAATTTTTTTTATTGAAAATTTTCATCTCTCATAACTATTCTATAAACATAACAATGGTAACACTACGCTTTGTAATCACAATTTGTTACACATTCATGGTAGTTTTTAATATTATTTCTTTCTTTTCCTTATTTTCTTCAGTTGGCTTTTCTTCTCCTGTTCCCTTTTTTGAATTTATGATATTATTTATCACTGTTGCAGTTAGATAACTATGAAAACAACAGCAAATACATAAATAATGCAATATAATATGCAACAGTATATATTTCCTGCTTAACATGATAGACCATTAATTGAAAAAAAAAACGAAAACAAATTTGCGAAATAAAATAAAACAAAACTGAAGAAAATGACAGCGGTAGTAATAGTACGTTTATCCACAAATAAAGCACCCTATTCATTCATTCAAATGCAAATGCATATACTCATACAAACATAATTACAGAAGACCCCTAATGGGAAAATTTAATTTAAAACTAGAAAAAAAAGAATTCGAGTCAAACTAAAGTATAGAAATGATGAACAATGTTACTTTTTCAACATTAAAAAATTCGAAAACAACTATAATTAACCTGTAATAGCTGACTGAAGGGTATTATAAATTTTTGTTTTTATTTAAATTTTGTTTGTTTTCTTTTATTTGCATTTTTAGTTAAAAAAACACATTTTTATCAATATAAATTAGTAGGGCAAGCGAATAATTTAACAATGTCATAAGTCACAAAACACGTTTTTTTAATTCTTATAGTAACAAGAATTAAGTACATACAACTATGAATTTTGCATGAGTTATCTCATGTCTGCTTTAATACAGTTTTAAAAACTAAAATATTGTTAGGAAAATGAATTAAATACTTTTATTCAATTGAAACAAAAATGGTCTATAAAATTCACACACACGTTAAAAAAAGCAAGTAAGACAGAATGTAACAAATTTAGTGATTTCTTTAGTAGTTGCAGATTAATACTTTTGATTAACTCATAATACACTAAACTACGACTAAAACAAGCTGCCACATATTATCTTATAGAAAAGTTTAGACGTGTTTACTCGCTTAAAAAATGAAATTTACCGTTGCAAAGGATATGGCAGTGTAAAATAAGAGAAGTTCTTTGTAAACTACGTGTTATCCCATAGTACTGTCAATAACATTATATAGATGGGCGAAGGAAGGGACATTAAAAAAATATGAATTTTTCCCGTGTTTTATTTTATAATTGAAAAAAAACCAACGAGTTCTTAACACACAACACATTTAATTAATTTTTTATGAGTTAAGACGTTCTTCTGGCAAATAGGCCTTATTGTATTATACGAGTGTTATAACAACTATTTGTTTATTTTTATAGAATTTATTGTTTTATTATCACCATTGTTTGTCTGTGACAGCAGCATGTGTTTTTTCAACTTATTTATACAGTGGTACGTTCAAAATTAAAAATTTTATAATAAAATGTTTTTGCTTCACAATTATATCGGGCAAATTTGAGGTTTGGAACGATTAAATGTCAAGAATTGAGCGGTAATCTTTTGACATTTATTTAATAAAAAGTAGGGAAATTTTCCGCCTGGAACGGTAAACTTCAGAGCAAAGAATATTATTTGTGAAAATTTATTACCAAAATGGAGAAAAATATTACTTCGTAAAAATCGAGCAGCTTTTCCTCTTTTTCGGGCTCCTTTAGAGACCGCCGTATGTTATTTAATCGATAAATTCAAGGCTCGTAGTATTGTTACTGACAACAATACGAGGTGGGCGTAGTGATGCAAACATAACCGCTTGACCGCAACGTGTTAAGAATGCGCCGGGAACATCAACTCTTTGACATTCACAATAATAGGGCATCATTAGCGGCACTTTGTGCAATATTTTGCATAAAAATTTCCATCTTTATGCTTCAAGAATTAAACCGACCGACAATTGTTTGCGTCGAACTTTTGTGAATTAGCTGTTTGAAAAGCTTAACGATAACAACCCATTTTTTAACAAAGTCATTTTTAGTGATGAGGTTCACTTTCACAAACAATGTTTACATAACCGTCGCATATAGGGTTCACAATATCTACAAACAATCCTCGAAAAACAATTATATGTAAAGAAAGTGTGGTCAGACGGCCACAATTGACTAATGTTGACATAAGTGACCTTTGGTTTTGACAATATGGCGCCACAAGCCAACACAGCTATCCAAATAATTCAGTTATTGCACTAGACATTTTTCGGTCGCGTAATTTCTCGATTTGGCGATGACAATTGGTTGTTATTGTTCAGCGCTTCAGGAATATTTTCTTTGAAGACGGATTTACGTGAATAACCTACAAACAACTGACCTTTTGAAAGATGAAAGAAATTCGGCGCTGTATTCACAAGATAACCTAAGCTTTTTTGCAAAATGTGCTTCAAAATTTAATGAAATGAGCGAATGTCTGCTGGATGTCGACATCATATTCCCTTATTAATTCTTCTACTTTATATTGGTATCAGTGAAACTAAAGTTTTCAAAAAAAGTGTGAGTTTTAAGTCAATTTACTTTCTAACCTCAAATTTTCCCACACATTATATCGTTAGCTCATTACTTTAACTGCGAATAGCTCGTAATGCTATTAAGATGCTTTCTTAAATGACAAAATTTAATTATTTCAAAAAGAATAGAAAAAGCTCGAGATTCAAATGAATATGACTTAAACAAAGGCGTTGTCAACTCACGGTGTAAACTCTGAAGAGCTGCACTATCCAGTTATTTCATGCCATCATTTTTGTACAGTGTAAATGCAGAAGTCAGTTTTTACCTGAGCTACTAGTTGAAGGCAGTGAGTGCTGTTTGATACGGTATCTTACTGCATTTCTGTCTGGATCACTTTAAAACCTTTCCAAACGATGCTCTAGGCGCTATTCTCTTAAGAAAGTGGTAACTTCACTAATTCATTTTGTTTTCCGGATGTTAAAAATACGAATGTTGGACAATCGATGGGGGGCATATGCAGACTGTCGGACTCTTCGGGAAACTTACTTTAGTTTAACAATGTTACGTTTATTCCTTTAATAAACGTTTAGTTTAGTCAGTTCTTTTAATGCAAAATAATTAAATTATATAAGACGATTTGCTTAGATGATTGTTTACAATTCGCATTTGTACACAAAAATGCAATATAAGTAGGTAACTTTACAACTTCAACAGTTGTAAGCTCAACTGTTGTGTCTTTACTTGATAACGTTCGGGATTTAAATTCCTTTTAGCGTGTAAGAGAGAGATGGCCTTTATATACTGTTTCGAGCGGTTCTAGAACTTACTAGAAAACTCTAATTCATCGCATTGACTATAGATGCCGTAGTTATCATTCTGCAAGCTGCTCTATCAACTGGCGTGTCTTCAAGTTCGCAATTAGACTTATTTTTGCCCACAAAAGAGGGGGAGCAGTTATATACTGTTCTGAGCGGTTCTAGAATTTACTAAAAAACGCTAATTTATCGCATTTACTTCAGATGCTGTAGATATCATTATTCAGTGTGGATGCTTGTTTGCTTGTGTGTCTTCTAGTTTTTTTTTTTGATTCATACAAGTACCGAAATCCACAAAATTACTAACGCCAATAATTTTATTAAAATATCTAAAAATTTTCTAAAATTTCGTAATTTAAAGAAAAAGGTAAATCACAAAAAAATTGCCTTTTTTTCAGGAAGAAAAATAAAAATCGTTAAAAAAATTAAAATAAATTTCACCAAATTTAATTTAAAAAGTCTTAATAACACTAATAAAGCGTTTTGTTAAGATAACAAGTCAAATGCAAATAATATCAAGGGAAAGTTCAAGTCGTCAAACAAAAGAAAAGTTAATAAGTGCTGAAGCTATCAATGCAGGCTTTAATCTCGAATTACGTTTTAATATCAGTAACAGTTTTTTTTTTATTTTTTATGTGCATAATTTGTTTTATTCACAATTCATATAATGAACTCGTACATTAAATCAGAAATAAAATATTTACACACAATATTGTTGTGTATTCTGTTGAGAGTTTTTTGTTTATTTCAAATGTCAAAGTTAAGTAAAAAAAAGATAAAAAGAAACAAAATAAATGTGGTCTACAGACATAAATATTATGCAGAAATGTAAATTATGGAAATACAGTGATGAGTGAAAATAAAAAAGTGTTGAATTTCTATCGCTGATCTCTTCATGCAACATTCGTTATAAATAGGAAATCATGTTGTAACTGTTGCATTTTTTTATTGAAGTTAACAGTTATCATTATACGACTTTTACAGTAAATAAAATAATCTTTTTATTTAATATTAGTCATACCGTGAGTACTTGAATACCCCTGTTCTCATCAGAAAAATAATTTTCCAAAATTAGCACAAAAATTGTTAAAATTATATTTATAGTTAAAAAGTCAACACTTTTATTATTTTATAATTAATTTTTTAGGCTTAAGGTGTTTATATAAAAAATTAATGAATTTCATTTTTATTTTCAATATTTCACCACACAATTTAGCATCGTCAAGAAGAGGAAGTAATAATGTTTAAAAAATTATTTTGCTATTTAAAAAATTATTAAATTTTTTAGGTTAGGATGTCAATTGTCTGTCAAAGAATATAAATTGTCTGTCTAGAATAAAGCTGTCATCCTTTGAAATTTGTTTAGTAAATTAAATTTTGCAAAATTTTGAACATGGAATGTCAAATTCTAACAGCCTTTCCTCATAATCAGACTCCCTCTGAAGCCGCTAAAATCGAAGCTTTCTGTGTGAGTCAAACCTATTAAAAAAGTATATCAAGTATCAAAGGATTCGCTCACAATAACGGCCAATTTTCCCCGTGTTATAAAAAATGTCCAAACTCAATTGGTTTAAACTATATTTATGACCTGCTAATATTCATCTTGATTATTCATCTTTGATATTCCAAGATCGAAGGTTTTGTCGCGGAATTTACTTAACAATTCGTACAATATATATATAGGGAGGGTAGAAATTATCGCATGCTATATTTAAAAAAAAGCAAAAAAATAGTAGTTAACTTGTCAAAATTGTCTGTCCAATAATTAAATGTCAAGAATTAAGTTGTCTTTTATTTGGGTACGATTTTCCGTCGACCCTCGTCAAATTTGGTTTGTGAACAAACCGGTTTCGGCCGTTCGCCATCTTCAGTGTTCTCTTCTCTGTCGTTGACATTTATTTAGTAAAAAGTTGGAAAATTTTAAGTTACACGCAAAGAATTTTGATTGTGACAAATTAACTGTATCACTTCGTAAAACTTGGCAAGCTTTTCCCCGTAATCAGACTCTTTTTGAGATCGCTATGCATAATTTAAGCACTAAATTTTACGCTTACGATGCTGACAATAGACCAAAACAATACGCTCGTAGTGATGCAAATTTAGCCGGTGTAGAGCAAAGTGTTAAAAATGAGCCTAGAACAGAAACTCGTCGATGTTCGCAGCAATAGGGTATCACTAGAGGCATTTTGCGCAACATTTTGCATAAATATCTTCATTTTCACACTTATAAAATTCAACTCGCTCAAGACCGAAGATTTGAAATAAAGTCATTTTTAGCGATAAAGCTCATTTGCAATTACGCGGCTCTAAAAACAAACAAAATTGTCACATATCCAAAAATCCACAAACAGTCCTCGAAAAACCATTATATCTAAAGAAAATGACTGTTTCTGGTCAGGCGGCATCATCGGCTAGTATTTTTCGAAAATGAGCAAAGAAACACGTTCACCTTCATGCTGCCAAGGCATGATAACCAATTTTTTTGTGGCCACCATTGACTAATCTTGACATCAGTAAACTTTGGTTTCAGCAAGACAGCGTCACAAGTCACGCAACCACCCCAAACAATATAATTATTGCATGAAAAATTTCCCGGGCTTATGTAAACAACCCACAAATAATTGACACTCTAAAGATGAAATTCGTGGCTGCATCAACGAGATAAGCGAAATTTTGCTGCCACGGCTAGTTTTGACGTAATCTAATCTGGAGGTAAAATGTTCGATGTCGTTTTGCAACATTTATGCTCGTTTATCGCCAATAACGCGGCGTATGCTGTCTTCGAAATTATCAATCGTTTCAGGCTTATCGGCATTGATTAGCGATATCACAAATACCCACAGAAAATGTCTAGCGGCGTCAAGTCGCACGGTGTTGGAGACCAATTTAGTGATCCGAAACGTGAAATCATTTGTAGCACGAGTTATGTGACATTTTGCATCGTCTTGTTGAAACCACATCATTTTCATTGTTGTTCAATTGGTGAATAAAGAAGTCTTTAATCATATCTCTATAGCGGCTACCATTGACTGTAACGTTCTGAAGTAGACACCAATGACTTCACAAACCTATAAACAACACCAAACAGTCAGTGTCTCTGGTTGTAACGGTGTCTCAACAGTAACTTGAGAATTGTCGTCACTCCAAATATTACAGTTTTGTTTATTATCGTATCTATTGAAAAAAATGTGAACTTTATCGCTAAATAAAATTTGCTTATGAAAATCGAGCCCATTTTGAACAATTTGGAAAAGTTGTTCAGGCGTTAGTCTATTCATGCTAAAATGCCAAAACAAACTGAACGTAAATCATATGACAGCTGACAAAATAGCCACTAGTTAACAAAATGTTGCTAATTCAAAGTTTTAAGCCTCTATACAATCATCCTTTAAAATAAAATATTCCAGGCTAAGATGTTTGTGATTCCTATTAATGCAGAATATCAAGCGATACAAAAATTTTGAATGCAAAATATTTGATAAGAATACGTTGACATTGACTCTTTGCAAAACAGTAAGATTTTGCAGAATACAACAACATAATAATAATTCTTAATTTTTAAATGGTTTGTTAAAAATAAATAACGTTTAAAGTTATAATTATTGCATTAATAGTGCTGTTAAATTAAAACGATTTTTCCCCAAATGTATGACTGCACACATTAACCAATTGTAAATTTCTTGTTCTAATTATTTAATTAAAAAAGAAGAAAGGAAAGCTAAAAAAACGCAACAAGTCATAAATTAAATAAAGTTAACTACAGTTTGTTTTTGTTTTTTAATTTCAAGTATTTGCTTGCTTGTTTTGGATTGGATTGATTAGTCATGTTCAATGGCCACTAGCAGCAAATAAACCAGTTTTTTTTTTTAAAGAAAGTTAAACAAAGAAATAAATCCCAACCTGTTATATTTTGTTACCAAATAATTGTTTCTCTATTTGTTTCTTAATTTTAATTTTAACTGTAAATATTTCTTTTAAAATTCTTTTCTTTTTTAATACTTGTTGTGTGTTTCAATGTGTATTTCAGTAGAAACTTGCCTGCCAGACTTATTGGAAATTTGCAACGGAACTTTCGCATGTACTACGGATTACTATTATAAATACATATCGGCTTTAATCGCCAAGTGTTTAACAGTAAATTAATTTTATAAAACATAGTTTATAAATCTTTTTTCTCTTCTACTGCTGCACAGTAGAGGATTTAGTAGAAAAAAATGAAAATTCATTTATAGTTTGTAAAGTGCTAAACCGAATGTATTTAAGCTTCACTTTAATGTAGTAGTAAAAATTTAGTCGAGTTTGAGTTTTATTGTGCTTAGAGCCGCGTTAATTTTTAGTAGCATGCAAAATTTATAATTTATGCTCTGACATAATAGGGATAGTTTTAGTCAGGCTCCAATAAAAGGAACTGCGGAAGATGAATTATTTTTTTTTACAGTTTAATATTCGCCTTTTTGCTCAGGGGCAATTAAAACCTTTCCAATTTCACTATTTTCATTATTTTATTTATTTTACCTATTTTTGGTTAACTCGTGCAAGAATTTAAGAATGGTGAATGGACCCAAAGCAAGATTGTCGTCATTGATCCCGATTTGTTTACCGATGAAGCTCACGTTTGTTTGAATGGATACGTTAATCAACCAAACTGCCGCATTTGAAATGATGATAATACTCAAGTGTATGTTACACCGTTACGTCCAGAAAAACTATATGTCTGGTGTGTTTTGTGAGTGTACTCATTGATCCGTACTTCTGTAAAAACGAAACTGGTCAGAACATTACAGTCAATGCTTATCCCTAAAGAGCATTGCCGCCTTTTTCATTCATCAATTGAACAATCATGATGTGCAGGAGGTTTGGCTTCAACAAGACGGCTCAAAATGTCACTAAACTGCCACAGATAGTGTGATTCGTTTTACATCCGCACCTGGCTATGTAGCCTTAATCAGATGGTGGACAAACCACTATTGTATAATTTGGCGTCCTAGGCGTCCTAGGAAGCCGAAGACATAATTCTAAGCAACAGAACCACCTAGTTGCAACTTTAATGATTCCAGGGCAGGGCTGCAAACCATCACACCTTCTTAAAGAGTTGGAGACTTTCAACTCCTGTCCAGAACACATGTCTAGCGTGCTCACTGGACTGGATCATTCACTTTGCGTGTCATTATCAGTAAGATGATCCTGGCCACCATAATAACCATTATACTGTTATGGGGCCGCAAAATTACAACCACCACGTTACTCCCATATAGGGGCCAATCTTAATGATCAGCCAGAGAACTATTAAAGGTCTAAAGAGACAAATAATAAATTCTGCGGCTCACTGATCCCCGTGGAAATAAGTGGAGCTTCCAGTTGACTGCCTGCCTGTCTTCAGGGGACTGGGCTCGCTTTTTCCCCCAGTTGCACAGATCTAGATAGCTGTTACGTACTATAAACACTATAAATGTCCCCCGGGGGGGGGGGACTAAACTGACACAATTGAGTTATTGAAGAAACTTTTGGTAACCGTATAGTTTCACGTTTCGGGTCCGTGTATTGGCCTTTAAGAACGCGTGATATAACGCCGTTAGACTATTTTTTTTGGGGATGGATAGAGTCGCTAATCTATGCCAATAAGCCTGAAACTATTGAACACTTGGAGGACAACTTTCGCCACTTAACTGGCCATAAATGGAAAAAGTTCACGAAAATTTAACCTCCAGATGAAACTACGTCCGAGCCAGCTGTGGCGGTCATATGTCAAAAATCATATTTAAATTATAATCCCAGAAGAATATCTCTCGAATAAAGTAATATCAATTTAAAAAAATTCATCTTTGCTTTATTCTATTTCAAAATTCGATACCTCTATAAAAACACCCTTTACTTAAAGAAAAATTGTAAATTTTTTATTATATTTTCTATTAATTGCATAAATTTCCATGCATTTGAATAATTTCATTACAATAAACTTTTTGACATTAAATTTAATTGCCAAAGGAAAGCGTTTAAGAGTTTAATTCCCCTTTTTGGAAATTTTAAATTATTAAAAGTTGCTTCAAACTTTCGAAGGAAGGAAAAATTTTCTATAAATTGATATATTATATTACAGATTGTTTATTATGAAATTACCCCACGTTTCATGGGTACACAATATTTCGATTTCCCTACGAGACACTGCGTTTAGGCTTGAGACGCTGTTTCAGTTTATTCACTTTAAAACAACTCATTAATTATGGCTACTAAACTATAATTACTTTTCTTTAAATTCAGAACGCTGTTGGGATTTGAACTTACGACTCGTAACCGTAAATCTATTGAACATTCTGTTTTACAACACGCACACACCATCCTTGTTAGTGGTGGAAAGTAACAGCTAGCACAGTATTTTTAGCGGACAACAACAACAAAATTAACTCTTAGCTTTTTTTGTCAGAAAAATGTTTAACAAAATATTAATAATTTTTGAAATATTTAATGCGTATAATTTTACCACATAGTGTAGTAGCGGATAATAGATTTGGCTATTCCTGTTGTTGTTGTTTTATTTTTAGGTTATTTGAAGTATCATTAAATAGTTTTTTTTTTGTTCTGCTTTAATTTGTTGTATTTTTGTTAACCATTCATTTATTGAACACTTGAAATGGTTCTAGAAAATTTTGTGCTCAATTTGAAACTAGAAAGAAATATTGCGTGCATGTGTACTGCATACATTTACAATTTATTAATTATGAAAATCACGAACCATACCTTCTTTGCGCATTCAATATTTGTGAATTGTATGCCACGTTTAGAATTTTTGTCTGCTCTGACCGACTCTAAACACCAGAATCAAATTTCAGTTGGTTTTTTTTTTGCTTTATTTAGGTAACGAGCTGAACAGCAGTGGTTCGCAAAACACTTAGATTTTTTTTGCAATAGTTGTGTAATTAACCATGACTATTTATTTACTTTTTATTGTTATATGGGCTTTTATTTTGATGTTTTTATTTTAAGTTTTAGGGCGCTTTTGAATTAATTTAGCTTAAATGTCTCTCAATGTTTAACAAGTCCCGACTGCTTCATGTAATTAAATCCAAAAAAATATCGCATGCATTTGTGAATTACACTGTCAGCACTTTCCATAAGAACTTCAAAAATAAATATTAGATAAATTTATTTTGGCTTGTATAAAAGCTTTAAATATAAATGAACAGGTCTCAGCCATTTTGAAATTTTTTAAAAAATTTCTATCCATTCTTTCGTTAGCGAATTAAAAAACGACGTAATAAAATAATTGTAGCCTTTTTTTAAATATTGTGACGAAAATGTTTAGTTCGATTCCAAAGCGGGGGTGGATGCATTTGGTAACAATTGGGTTTGTCGGTACGGCATTTTGACCAGGAACGAAATTTTGAATCGGCCATATTCAAAGAGATGTGCGAGGTATGTTGCGTCAAAAACGATGCCGATGCATCCAATGCATGTGCATGTAGCCAGTTTCTCCTGATATACCGGTCAGCTGTACACGAATCAAACTCACGTAGTCCAGCAAACAACGTGTTTGGTACAGAACTAAAACTGTCAGCGGATTTAGAATTTGACGTTAAACTGAAACCTACGCACGAATATAATGGCAACACCCCTCAGGCACGAGAAGATCTGCAAGAGCTTTAAACGCATTAAAATGTCCAGCAATTAAATGAAAGCCATTTATGGAAGGACATATGGTTTTACTATTAAACCCAAAAAGCACGAAATTAGTAACCTCTACATTCCAAACCTACTGGGAGGGACCAGGCACATAAAGACCTGCACGAGCTTTCAAAGAGGTGTGCCACGTATATGGTATCAAAAAAATACTATCCAGTGTCTGATGGTATGGTAGAAAGATTTAATCGTATCGAACAGAACCAAACTGCCAGCAGATTTAGAATTTGGCGTAAAACTGAAGCCTGTTCACGAATATAATGGAAACACTCCTCAGGCACAAGAAGACTTGCAAAAGCCTTAAACGCATTAAAATGCCCTCAGCAATAAAAGAAAAGTCAGGCATGATCGAGTAGCAAATATGGACAAATTTACGGAAGGACAAATGGTTTTACTATTAAAGCTACAACACACGAAGGGATTAACCCCTAAATTCCAAACCCACTGGGAGGGACCATACAAGGTGATTAAGAAGTAAAATGATGTAGTTTACTGGATACAGAGATATCATAGTCCGAGGTCCAAAATAAAAGCAGTTCAGATGGAATGGCTGGCCAAATATGGCTGAGATGATAATGATCCTGTTTGGGATGAACTAAGATTAACAGTTAGAAAAAAAAAACAAGACACACAACCAAACGCCTACACGGCATCTGTAGTAAATACAATGAAGTAGAGTGTTTAGTAAATTCTAGAACTACTCGAAAGAATCCCTCTCTTGCTTGCAAAACGAAGTCTTATTGTGAACGTGATCAAGTGAGGACCCAACAGATGGTACAGCAGCTTACATCCGTCGAAGTGGTTATTTAATTTAAAATTATTTTGCAATAAAAGAACTCAAAATACTAAACGTATTGAAGGAATAAATGTAACAATATGTTTTTACTGTGCTGTAACAGTCTGGTATTGTAACAGTGTCTTTTTTGGTGTTTTCTCAAAAATTGCAATTAATTGTTTTACCTGTTGCGCTATGTCATGTTAAGGTACGAAAAACATTTTTTGTTTGTTAATAAGATTACAGATTTTTTAATACCCCACCAAAACAAAAAACATTTATTATCATTTGTATTGAATTACATTAATTAAATTTCGTAATTAAAAAGAATAAAAGTCATTAATTTCCTTTGATATGGTAGACAAGGCAGAGATGGAAAATTTAGCGTTATCGTACTTTTTTTAAAGGAAAAAAATAAAATAATAATCATTATTTTATTTGGGTATGATTTTACGTCATCCCGCGTCAAATTTGGTTTGTTAACAGATTGGTTTGTATACAGTATAGAGAAAAACAACATTGAAAATGGCACATCGCCGAAACCGGTCTGTTTACAAACCAAATTTGACGCGGAATAACGTAAAATCATATCCAAAATATACGCACATATCAATCACTGTTTCTCTAGCCAACCTTATCATTGTCAATGTCAATTTGGAGCCATAAAATCAAACCCCATCGGAAAACATACGCACATATCAATCCACTATTTTTCTTGCCAACGTTATCATTGCCGATGTCACTTTGGAGCCATAAAATCATCTTGTTTACATCTCGACATCAGTCCGATACCGATTTTTTAGTTAGTTTTAATGAAATAAAAATATCTCTCTCTCTCTCTCTCTCTCTCTCTTATAATAAATATTTTTACTTGTGTTTTGAATCCTGTTTAAATTGATATTCCGTTTAATAGCCTTATCTGATCTTGACTATTGCTCTCCAGCAACATATTGTTACGTTTATACCTTTTATAAAAGTTTTGTTGTGAGTTCTTTATTGCAAAACAAATAACACCAGTTTTTAGAGTTTTTAAATTAATTACAAGTTTATTTTATTTAACTACACAAAGTTTACACTACAGAACAATTTACTTGAGATGCACGTCTTTACTTCACGGGGTTTTTTTACACTGACTAATTATCCACTCAGACGCTGCCTTTTTATGTTAGTCGACTAGAAGTCTAGAAAAATTAAGAATCTTCTACTCCCTCTGTATCATATTTTGTTGTGTGTATTTTTACTTTTATTTTTATGCTGATAAAATTTCTGCCGATTCGCTGTTGTCTTGCGTGTAACAAATTTCTACGCAGTTAGTAAACAGAAATTTGTTGTTTTGCGTGTATAAAATTTCTGCGCAGTTTGTACCTAGAAATTTGTTGTTGTCTTGCATGCATAACTTTTCTTGGCAAGCCACGCAGTTAGTAAACAACATACCCAGTAGTTCACTTTACTGCTTAATTGTTTGCTTTTTAAACTTAAGCAAGACACATTTGTAACAATATATTATATATTAACAGTGCAGAGTATCTCTTATATGGACAAGCGGTCAAAAATCTGTATCTCAAAAACTAAAAAACTAGGTTTCTCAATATTTTTGTGTATGTTGCAATATCAACTGTTCGATATCTATATTTTTCGCTTCAACTGCTTTTTCTAAAAGTTTTCTGGCTGTCTCTACAGCATATTCCTCCAACTTTTCGTCATTGATTTCAAATTGGATTGATAATTGGATGTAAACGAAGTCGTGGGTGAATGAGGGCCAAATAATTAAAAGTCTACAAAAAAGTGGTTTATGTCAATTGGTAGAAAAAATATAAGACTTCTGCCACAATATCGCATATAAGTTTTCGGATAAACTTAATCTCTCTTTTATGACTATGCAATTACAAGATATGCAATATAAAATCACCTCCACTTTCAAGGGAAATAAAAATTACATTTCGTAAAACAAAACAACATAATTGTTAGATTCATAAAATTTAGAATGTCATCAATAAATTTAGTGCACTAAACCTGAGAAAAAAATTTTAATTTTTTTGTATATTTAGCCTATCCGCAAAACCACTGTGCATTTCCTTCTTCCAATTCAAAGCTTGTTCTACATTTATTTCGCAGTTTTCCACGGATTTCTGAACAAGGTTGAATGTAGAGTGCTTGAAATTTCCATCGTATTTAAAGTACTTTTATTCCCGCAAAAAGGCACTTTTTACCGACAATATGTACCATTTAAAAATTTCAATTTTCCAAGTCTGACACTCATATAAAAATATATATAAATTTTTTCTTGTGTCTATATATATTTTAATCTGATGGCTTTTAAAGTTGTTTTCATTTATTTTTTTTGCTTCTGTTGTTTTTAATTTTGTTGTTTTATTGTTGTTCAGGTTTTATTGTTCCAACGCCCCCAATTTAATTGAATTTCCAAATAGGTACGTCAAAATTCTCAAGTATAATTAATAGAAATTGTTTTTGTAAACCTAATCTATTTGTTAATATTTCGCTGTTCATTTTTATTTATGTACGATTTTATTTAAAATGGTGTTTTATTTTATTTCTATTTTTCATTTAATTTGATTTTATTTTTATCAATTAAAATACTTGTATGTTGTAAAATATTTTCATATGGTACTCGTATTTTAGTAAACTTTTATTTAGTTGGCAATGTGTTCTAATTATTATTTGTTGTTGCTGTGTTCTGTATGTTAATAAAACTTCTTAAAGGTAATAAATATTAATTTTAATATTATTTCTGCCCACAATGCAGTGAGTTTCGTAGAAATCAACACTGTGGCCAAAGAGCTTAGAAAAGTACTTTTGAAGTAAGTACCTTTTTATAAAAGTTACCCTTTACATAATAGCATCTTTAATCCAATTATTAATGTCTTCCATCCTACATGTTTTTTATTCGTAAAATTAATTTTTTAAAAATCGAAAAAAAAACAAATATTATCTTAGCCACGTTTTAAAAGTAAAAATTCATTCGACTAATTTAACGAATATTCGAGTGCCTATATATAAATCAGGGAAATTAGTCACGTGTCAAAAGTAAAGTTAAATAACGAAAAATGAATATTTTTTTATAAATATTAAAACTTTAATCCATTATTTTAAGGAATCACCGATTACTCGAATATGTATCACAGCTCCAGAATTAACCAATCCTAACGGGATTATTGTTAAAATATAAATCGATCATTAAATGATAAAAATTTTCAAATTAAACATAAAATTCAATCCATTAATTTAACTAAAAATAGAATATGTATGACTCGTTCAAGATCCTTACTAAACTTTAGGTGGTAAAAGAAGTTTCTCTTCAAATAATTAAGAATAAGATTTATTCGATTAATCAAACGAATAATCTACTATTATATAAGTTAAACACGGTGGAGACCGTGGTTCAAAAAAATTAAGAGTTGGGCCACCCCACCGTAGTCCTTTTCACCTTCTCTTTCAAGGCTAAGGATAATTTTCATTCAAGTTATTGGCAACACATTTTACTTAAAAATATTTTCTTATTCCATTTACTTAAAAAAATTTTCCACTAATTTTTAATTATTCACACTTTAATTCTTTTTACCTTAACTTTTATTAACAAATCAATTAAATTTTTCCTTTTCCTGCCACTTTTTGTCACAAGCCAAAAAAAATATTTTTTTATTCCATTTACTTTCACTTTTATCACAATAAGGACCCGGCACATCCTTTAAATAGATTGGAGGGTCCCTGCTCGGGCGCCAGTTAAACACGGTGGAGACCGTGGTTCAAAAAAATTAAGAGTTGGGCCACCCATGGGGCCCAACTTACCCTTCTTTAACATAGACACTAGAAAATTAATTAATTCAAATACGTCAACTTTATTCTCAGCCTTGAATTGAACTAACTGATAATTGTTTTATAATTATAAAAGAAACTTATTCTAATTAATAATAAATGATTAGTAGGCTTAATTTAGTGGGAACTTGTCCACTTGCAATATTTCGCAATCAGACTCTCATATTTCCCACAAGAATTGCACACTTGCAATTTGTAATACGCGCGTGTACCAAGTGGGCCAAAGAACTATTACAAGGGCAAAATATTGTGTGTTAACTTATATAAACCACGATCTGTGTCAAAGTTTATGTCAAATAACAAAAAATCCATATTTTTAATAATATATAAAAATTTATTCGATTAATTTAACGAATAATTGAGTAAGATTAGAGCAGAAAGGTCAGTTAGCTTTTTGTTAACGCATACTTATATTTAATTAATTATAAAATCGATCATTCGTTTTTTCGTTTATTTATTTAACTACTTATTTAATTAAATGAGTCAATATGGCGCCCTAAATACAAAAGGGTCTCAACTCAAAAAACTAAAATTTTTAGGAGAGACAAAAAACTGTTTAGTTCATCGTGCAGAAGCAACACACTTAACACAAAATAGAATTAACTGTATTTTTCCAGGTAAAGATAGCGATGTGAAAGAAATTTTTGCAGTAGTTAGAGATGTGTACTCTGAATTAATTTATGGAAAAAAAAGTCAGTTTTGGAAAATTTTGAGTTGTGACCCTATTGTATTTAGGGTGCGATGTAAGAAAAAAGAGAGAATGACTGCGATCGCCTAAAGAAGGTAGTAACCTTGAAATGTTAGTAAACTTATTCCCAAAAATTATTTGCGTCGCAATGTGTTATTGATCCACCATTAAGTAAAGTGGCGTCTATAGCAGAAAAAGCTAATGCTATAACAACATTGGAATCCGTCTCTTTCTGCCTATTCAAAGTTATAGATCGCGACTTTTTTCTATTCTGATTTTGTTTAAATTGGTTTAACCAAATTAATTTTTTTTACAAACATAGATAACTGAGTCTTCCATATAAATATCCAACAATGTTTTAAACACTATTAAAATCCGTAGAGCGGCAAATGACTATTTCCCTTCTTTTTCTCTCATATGGGTTTTACTTCAGGAGACAAACATAGCGTATGCTCAGAATGAAATATTTTTAAATTCTTCTGTCGAAGTTTACTCTTACTGGTGGCAAACTTTTAAAATTAGGCAGAGAAATGTAGAATGCAATTCAAAATAAAATTGACCATGCTAATGAAAATAATTGGGAATTTAAATTCGAGAATTTTTACTGACGTGTTCTGTAGGAAAAAAGGAATTTTAATTTTGTTGGTTTTATAATTTAAACTTAAACTTTATTATTTTGAAGCAATTCTCCTTCACATTAAGTTCTATTATTATTTATTCAGGCAGGTGTGAAGTCGAAATATTTATTTTTAATGGCAAAAAGAAACGAATAATAAAGAAAATTTCTCATCATGTTCATGTAGAAAATGTCCTTTTGGGTGTGCTTTTTCTAAACAAAAATACATATACAATAATGACAGTTTGTCAACTTATGTCTGTTAGTGGTGTGGAAAAGTAATTAGGTATAATAGCAACAAAAATGGCAGAAGAAAAAAATATATTTTTAAATTATTATTTTCAACGTGTAGTCAGAAAGTTTTTATTTAGTAGCATGCACTGAAAAATAAAGGAAAACCCCATAAAAAATTTCGGAATAGTTTAATACTTTAAAATAGTATTATTAAGGCGGCTACAATGATTATCTAAAAATCTTTTCTGTTTTAGCTCAAAATATATACATATACACTTTAACAAAAATCTAGCTGGAATCACTGATCCTGTCAGTTCGTTTAGTACGTCGAATAAATTTTTATTCTTTTTTAAAAAATTTTAATTTTTTCTTGTTTTGACATAAACTTTGATGCAAATCGGGCTACTGCATGTTGTTAAGTTCCCGAGGTTTATATACAAGCAATCGATTATTTGTTTAATTATTCGAATACATTTTTATTCTTAATTATAAACTTTTGATTATTTGCAAAGAAATTTGTTTTATCATATAAAATTAAGTAAGAGCTGGAAAGAGACTCATCGTCTTTAGGATTTTAGGTCCCGTGATACACGTTTGAGTATTCAATAATTAGTTAAATTAAATTTTATTCTAAATTTTTAAATTTTAATTATATAGTGATCGGTTCAAACTTTAACAACAATCAGACTGCGTTTTATTATATCTGGAGCTGTGGTACAATTCTAGTTTTTGATTGTGCGTTAAATTAATCGAATAATTTTTTTATTCATATGTATATTGTCCGACGGGGTTTGATTTTTTGGGTATGATTTTACGTCAACACGCATCTCTCTATGTGTAGAGAGAACACTGAAGATGGCAAATAGCCGAAACAGGTTTGTTCATAAACCAAATTTGACGCGAGTTGACGTAAAATCGTACCCATATTTATTTATAATTTTATTCTTTGTTATTTGCTATATTTTAATTCCAGTGGCTTATTTATGAGCAAACGATTATTCGCTTAATTAATCGAATATTTTTTTTTTCTAATAATAAACTTTTAATCATTTGAAAAGAAACTTGTTTTATTTAAAATTTAACAACAGCTGTTTTACCATATAAAATTTAACAAGAGCTGGAACGAAACTTGGCACAGGCGCCGTGGTACACATTTGAATATCCGATTATTGGTTAAATTAATGGAATAAATTTTATTATTAATTCCAAAGTTTAAATCATTTAGTGATCGATCAAGCTGGGATTTTTTTTTCTGGGGCTGCTAGTAGCTGCCGTACATATTCGATTACTCTATTAGTCGCTGAATTAATCGAATAAAATTTTATTCTTTATTAAAAAATATAATTTTTTGTTGTTAGATACAGGCAATCTAAAGTTCTATCTGAGACTATTATAATTCCTCGATTAATTGTTAAAGTAATCGAATTTATATTTATTCCTAAATCATTTGAAAAAATCTGTTTTACTATATAAAATTTAATAACAGCTGGGACGCTACTTATCACAGGCGTCATTGTGTACATTCGAAAAATCTATTATTGGTTAAGTTTAAAACGGCTTAAAATGAAATAACTCTTATTCTTAATTTTAATATTTTTATCATTTATACTGTAAAACGATTAGACTGCGATTTATTACTTCTACAGCTACTACTACTGTGTTCGATTATTCGTTACATTAATTGAATAAACTTTATCCATAATTAAAAATTTTGTTTCATTTCTTGTTTCGACAGTAAATTTTTGAGGACAAACCAACGGAGATCTAAATTCATATCGGCAAAATTAATAGCGTTTACTTAAACACAAGAAATAAGGTCGGCCGGCTCTCAATGTTACAAAAAAGAAAATTTTCAATATTACAAAAATACATACAACGACATGTCCATCTTTCATCTATCATTAATTTTAAAATTAAATTTTAGATGCAATTTCAAATTTGAGTTCGATTAATTCGTTAACTTTGCAGTAAATATCGTAGTTTTATTTATTAATCTTGTGCAATTATTTCTTAGGGCTACCGTATTGCATCATATTGTTACGGTTATTGTTCTTAATCAACGTTTTATTATTTTGAGTTCTTTTAGTGCAAAATAGTAACACAGTACTTTAGAGTGTTAAATTAAGTTAAACGATTTTTTTACTTTGAAAACACACAAAATAAACACGATGGTAACTTTGTTGTCTTTACTCACTGATGATTCAACTTGAATATGTACATTAATTTGCCCAGCAACATCCCATATTGTTGCTGTTATTAGGCTCCTGCTTGGCTGTGTATTTTGTTTTGTTCTGTGCTAGTTGTTTTTGTTTTCTGTTGTTTATCTTATTTGATAGAATTTCTTATAAGCATGTTATTGTCGTCTTGTGTGTGTATAAGATTTTCTTGGAAAACTACGCAGTTTTTATAAAATGCACAGTAGATCGTTTCGTTTACTTTTTTTACTGACTTTCTTTTAAAGCTTAATAAATCATCTTCGCAACACTATATTTATCAGTTACGAATTTTGCAACACCCTCTTTTACATGGATTGTATAAGACTTTCTAAGGATTAAATTTATTTTTTTCAACTGTCAAAAAAATACGTTGTAAAATAATATTTTAAATTTCACTCTTTATCTCTGTATTGGTTTTAAGGTGCGACTTTTGTTAAATTGAAGGAAGGATCCTGCTGCTTGCAAACTTTAATTTATAAAACAGCTAAAGATTTATTTAGAACTTGACTACTGTTGTCATTTTTAGTCAAATATTGTCTAGAGTAACAGCAAAAAACTGATGGATGGAAAGAAATTAGAATTTGAAATTGAGTCACCACCACATTAGGGCTTGTGCTGCGGAATCTTAAAAGAATTTTTGTATATGTTGTTTGTGTAGGTGTGTGTGTGTGTGTGAGTGATATTTGTTATATTTGTACTAATTGAAAAATTGTGGTGTAGTTTTAATTTAAATCTATTTGTAATTGCTGTTCTAAAGGTGCTAAAAATTTCACTAACTTAACAATTTTAAAATAGATTTGTAAAAATTCGTTTTATTTTGCAAAGTTATTTTTATTATTTAGTTGTATATTATATTTCTTCTATTAGAACTCTTTTAATTTATTTCTGCACTAAAAAAGATTATTTCTTTCGTCGTCATAATGTTTAGTCACCATATAATTTTCGAATTAAATAAGCACAATTTATAACAATTAACCGCAATTAAATGAAAAATTCTTCATTTCTATTTTCTGTGTAAAGAGAAAAACAACTTCAATTTATTCTAACATAAGTACTTAATATAGATGAAATTATATTAGTTTGGTTTGTTATCCAGTCCTTTTAATACTTAATATTTCTTAGCGAAGCTTAATTATTGTTTTTTTTTTTTTTTTTTTTTTTTTTTTTTTTTTTTTTTTGTAAGGGAACAGCGTTATTTCATTCCTTTAAATAATTTCTTGTATTCGTTTAATTTTTGTTTAAAAATGTATATTGGATTTTTATCTATTAATAATAGATGACTGGTCTCATGTTTAATTTTAATATTTATAAAGATTCCATAAAATTTGTTAATATTTTTTTTTTAACTCTCAATAATTATTTATTGTATCTTCACGAAAAGAACTACCAATAAGTATTAAAATCTTAAATTCTAAAAAAAGTTACATTAGTCCTGACCATGTCAGGCCTAACCTGTCTTAAAAAAAACAAAGCAAATATTTCTAAGATGTATCGTCTGCAGCATTGAGGATTAAAGCTGCGGTATCCCTCTTTTTTAATCGGCTATGTCCACTATAATCCAAGATATTGCGAGCAAGTTGGTTAGGATGGTCTTCAAGCTTCATCAAGTATTTGCCTGCGTATTTGATGATTTCTGTAGTCACCAGCGATATGTCTAAATCACAATGTATGTTTGAATTTCTGATGTACCATGGGGCGGAAGTTATCAACCGTAAAATTTTATTCTGCATACGTTGGATTCTATCCACGTTTGAAGCTGAGGCAGTGCCCCAAAGTTGGATTCCGTAAGACCATATCGGTTTTAAAATAGTCTTGTAAATTAAAAGCTTACAATCTAGGCTAAGTTTTGAGTTCCTGCCAATGAGCCAATGTAGTTGTGTTAGCTTAAGTTTCATTTGTGTTAGCTTTGAGTCAATATGATGTTTCCATGTAAGGCGACGGTCAAGATGTATACCAAGATATCTTACATAAGTATGGTGAGGAACAATGTGATTATTGATTCGAACGGGTGAACAATTATCGCTTCGCAGGGTGAAGGTCACATGAATGCACTTTTGAACGTTCACTTTAATTCTCCATAATTTTAACCACAACTCTAACTTAGTTATATGTTGCTGAAGATTTATGGATGCTTGATGGGAGTTTTCATGCGAACTTAGACACGCTGTATCATCAGCAAACGTAGAAGTGTGGACAGTTTCACTTAAAGGCGTATCGCAGGTATATATCAAGTATAAAACTGGTCCAAGAATGCTACCTTGTGGTACGCCTGAGGAAATTGTTTTGGATACACTAACGAAGTCTCCTTCAACAACAGAAAATTTTTGTCCAATTATGTAGCTTTTTAATAGTTTGCTTATATTACAAGGCAAGTGAGCGGTCAGTTTCAGAAATAGACCTTCATGCCAAACTTTGTCAAAAGCCTGAGAAACATCAATAAAAATAGCTGAACAATACTTCTTTTCTTCAAAAGTCCTTCTTATCACCTGAACCAATCTACTTCTAAAACCAAATTGATGCTTTGGGATACATCCACTATCCCTTAGCATTGGAGACAATTTATCCATAAGCAACTTTTCGAAGACCTTTGAAATAGTTGGTAATAGACTTATGGGCCTATATGACTCGGTTTTGGTTAGGTCTTTACCCGGTTTTGGAATCATTTTAACTTTAGAAATCTTCCAATGGTCAGGATAGTATTTAAGCCGTAAAATGGCATTAAAAATTAATAGCATGATTCTGACTGCAATACTGGGGAGCTCCTTCAACATTTTGTTACTTATGTACCTCACGCAACCTGAACTTTAAGGGTCGAGGGGGTAATCCAACTACGCTCGGCAAATGAACATCATCAGTACATATGTGTGGGGTGAATACATCTTTCAAGTAATCGGCAAATAAGTCGCCTTTTTCAGCGTCCCTTCTTGCCCATTCTACAGTGATATTACGTTGAGGTGGCTTGTACTCAACGGGCAAATTTGTTAATATAAAGTACTTAAAAAAAAATTAAAATTAATATAAAGTTATTTTAAGTACTTGTTATTACTTATAACATTTTTCTTTTTCTTTTAATAGTAAAAATAAAATAACTATTTTAGAGGAGCCATTTAAAATTGATTTATCAAAAATGGAAAATTTCACTTTTGCACTTTAAGTACAATATTTAGAATAACCATTTAAATAAGTGTTATTTAAAGTTTACCAGTAACAAGCAGAAAAAATACCATTTCAACAAGTACTATTTTAGAAAAACTCGTTTCAAAAAGTACCAATTGAAAACGTAGCATTTGTAAGAAGTGTCATTTGAAAAAGTACTATTAACAGTAAAAGTACCATTTGTAAAAAGTACATTTTAAAAAGTACCATTTAAAAATAAACTTTTTTTTAACAAATAACTAAATATGCACAAATGCAATTCTGCTTAAAAATATAAAACTTGAAAAATATAAAACTCTTTTTTCACAAAATTAATCTTCTTAATTAAAAAGATATCACATTCAGCTAATTAATAATAAATAAAAAAATTATCCATTTCGTTTATGTAAAACAAGTTTTTTAATTTAAAAACTTTTTGTACTTAACGTTACTACAAAACATCTGCAATTAAAACAGCTAACGATCAACCAAATTAAAATAGGGGACTCCGTCTAACAATACATTATGTAAGTAAGTAGCAACATTTTAATGTTGCAATAAATTGAAACTTTAATTTTAATATCTAATATCTGAATAGATACAAGTAGATGATAATAAAAACCATACTAAAGAAAAGTATAGGAAATTAAAGTAAACAAGCAAATAAAATATAAAAGTAAATATAAAAATAAATATAAAATTAAATGAAAGGAAAATTAGGCAATTAAAATAAAATGTAAAAATAAATTAATAAAATTAATTAGAAAGTATATACACTGCCACAAAGAAACAACCAACAAAAATAAATTGGAAATTTGGAAGGGCCGTTTTCGTAACTTACAAATAGGTAAAAGTAGGATTTTAATCAACAAGCTATTGCGTAAATAATTTGCTCTATAACTAACTTTGAATGCGAGGTTTATTAGGTTAGAGTTGCCAGATTTTTAAGATAAATAATAATAAGAAAAGTAAAGAGCGAGTTTTTGTTTTTACATAAACTAGCTAGACAAAACAATTTGGACCTTAAGCAAAAAATGTAACATCGACTATCTCATAACGGCCTCAAGCTGGTGATATAAAATTTTCTTTTCAATGCGGTTTAATAACATGGAAATTTGGGAAAATTTGAGATTAGAAAGTAAATTGTTTTAAAATATAAATTTTTTGCGATTTCATTTTTATTGATGCCAATGTAAATTGATAATGAAATATAATGTCTGTCAAATGTCCACCTTTATACACATCGGTAGACATCCGCTGTTTCCAAAAAATTTTAAAGTACATTTTGCAAGAATGCTTCGCTTATCTCGCCAGTGCAGCGCTAAATTTTATCTTTAAGATCGTGAGCTCTTTGTGAATTGTTCACGTCATTTCTTTTTTACATTTCAATCCTATTTTTGAGTTTTTAAATAGAAACAATTCGTAAATATTCAGAACAAATATTGATTACCACATTGTACTCATGGTACTTTTTAAAATAGTTCATTTTTTAAAATGGTACTATTTTGTTCATTGTAAATTTTTAATAACATCGTCCCAAAAAATTGGTTATCATGTTGGGGTAAATTTTCAGATTACTACGATTCGATGATGCCGTCTGACCATAAACCTCACTGTGTGATTCGAATTACAACCGCGCCTGGCCATGAAGCCTTAATCAAATGGTGGACCAAACAACTGCATAATTTGGAACGTCATGCTCGTCCTAGGAAGCTGAAGCCATAATTCTATGCAACAGAACTTTCTGGTTGCAACTTCGATGATTCCAGAGCAGGGCTGCAAATCATCACTCCTTGCTTAAGAGTTAGAGACTTTCCAACTCCTGTCCAGAACACATGTCTAACATGCTCACTGGATCTGGGATCATTTCACCAGGTAGGTGTTATTAAAGGTGAAGTGATCCTGGCCACCATATTAAAACAAAAGACCTGATATGGGGCCGCGAAACCACAACCACCACGATCCCATAAAGGGCCAACCTCAATAATCAGTCAGAGAACAGTTAAATGTCTAAAGAGACAAATAATGAACTCTGCGGCTACTGATTCCCGTGGAAATAAAGTGGAGTTTCCAGTTGTACCCCTGCTGACTTCAGGGGACTGGGCTCCCTTTTTCCCCAGTTGCACTGTGTCTAGATAGTCGAAGTTCTATAAAGACCATATTTATGTGCCCCCGGGGGGGGGGGGGGGGGGGGGGTATAAACCGCACCATACGATCACTTTCCTTGGAGGTAATACTTTTTCAAGAAATGTTTGCGGATTTTGTGAGCCCCATATGCCACAACTGAAAATAATCCTGACGACATTTCCTTGTAAATTTTCAGAAAAGTACGATTCAATGATGCCGCCTGACCTTAAATCGCACTATACGATCACTTTCCTTGGAGGTAATACTTTTTCGAAGACTGTTTGTGGACTTTTTGAGCCCCATATGCCACAATTTTGTTTGTTTATGTAACCTCGAAAATGAACCTTCTTATCACTAACTATGATTTTGTTGAAAAATGCATTGTTTTCGTTCAGTTTAGTTTTTCAAATTGTTAATTCGACGCAAACAATGGCCGGTTGGCTTTAATTCTTAAACGACTTGAACTTTATAAGGGTCAAGATGAAGACGTTAATCAAAATGTTGTGCAAAGTAGCTCAATGATGCCCAGTTGTTGCGAGCATTGACGAGTTGGTGTTCCAGGCTCATTCTCAATACTTCGCTATGAGCATTTTGTTCTGGTCTGTTAACAAAAATATAGTAAACCTCAAATTTAGCGACTAAATATGAGAAGCGATCTTAGAAGGAGCCTGACTACGAGGAAAAGCTGCTCGAATTTTACGTAATGATGCAGTGAAATTATCACTATTTTCATAGTAAATTTTCACAATTAAAATTCTTTGCTCAAGAGTGCAACGTTCCATGCTTAAAATTGCCCAACTTTTTACTAAATATATAAAGGATGACAACTTAATTCACGACATTCAATCATTTGACAAATACTCTCAATATTTGAAAACCTCAAATATGCTCACCCATTATTATTACAGCTTCATATAAATAAATCTTTAAAATACCATTTTTAAAACAATTTTAGTTTAAAGATATGGTTGGTAATACTTCTTAATGAATATGTAAACAAAATTATAGAAATCCAAGGAGGCTCCCAGAAAATTGATAAATAAATTCTATCCTAGAGGCATTGCAGTTGTACCTGGTTTAAAAAAGTAAAGTCTGATTGCTGACTCATTTTATTTATATATTTTCCTACCGCATACAAAATTGGTTTCATTTGTAATTGTTCTGAAGAAGTTCTCTCTTTCATTCTCACTCTCTCTTCTTCACATGTTTCTTGTGCTCCAAGACTTAAAAAACACATAATAATCATTTTTATTATTATTATTTTTTTATTTAAATTAAAAATGAAAGATGCTGTCTGTTTATCAGACTTTGTCATCTCCACGGCCACTGACATCATAATACAATTTAAGTGAATGATTATTGTTGCGTCAACCATCGCCCTTACCTTTACAAGGAAACATCATGAATTAACTTTTGTACAAAAAAAACTAAATTGAATGAAGCTCTAGAGATTTAAAATTTTCAGAACAGACAGAAACAAATCAGCACTTGTTCACACACACACACACACACTACCAACTTCTAGAATTAAAACAAAAATTTAGTTGTAAAGTTAATGTTACTGTCGTTTCTACTTGTAACTGAATACCTTTAACATGGTATAATCCACCACAACCCCATTCAAAAATGTTCAGGTAATAATTCTAATGCACTCGAAGTAAATTTTTAGAACTCCCAATTTCAGCTCCCTCCTATGGAAAATACAAAACTAATGGAATTTTTACAAAGAAAATGAATGAAATGAATGAACGGTACAGAATAAAAACCAACAAATAGCGCAACAGACATACTGACTGAAAAAAAAGAAAGAAAAAACAACAAGAAACATGATACAATACTCAAACAAAAACAAAACAAAAAACACATTAAATTTAATGGCCAAGTTTTTGTTGTCGTTGTTGTTGTGTTTATTATTGTTTGGGTAAAACTAAGTTGTGCTACATACTTGAGTTCTATTTATTATCATATCGTATTTTGTCGGTTCCAGTATTTTACCCATTGAAATTTACCAAGGTATTTTAAAAATTTTTTGAATAAGTTTTTATTAAGTTTGGAAGTCAAATTAAAAATTTATTAAGAAATTTTTTATCTGTCAAACGATTAAATATTAAGAATTGGGCTGTCATCCCTTGACATTTATTTAGTAAAAAGTTGAAAAATTTTAAACATGAAACGTTATATTCTAAAGCAAAGAATTTTAATTGCAAAAAATTTCAAAATGGTAAAAATTTCACATATATCGCTCTGTAAAATTTGAGCAGCTTTTTCTCATAATCAGACCTTTTCTGAGACCGCTGCGCGTAATTTAATTGCTTAATTTAAGGTATACGATAGCTGCTGTATGGCAAAGTGTTGAGAATGAGCAGGGAATATCAACAACTGGACATCACTAGAGGTACTTTACGCAACATTTTGCATTGAGTTCTTCATCTTCACACTTATAAAGTCCAGCTCGTTTAAGAATCAAAAGCGACCAGTAAAAGTGCCTTGAATATTTGCGAAATGGCTGCTTAAAAAATTTAACGAAAACAAAGCATTTTTCAACAAAATCATCTTTAGTGATGACGTTCATTTTTCATTAGGCGGTTATGTAAACAAACAAAATATTCAGATATATCACAAACTCTACAGACAGTAGTCGAAAAACCATTACATCCAAAGAAAGTGACCGTATGGTGTGGTTTTTTTGTCAGGCGATATGATGGGCCCGTATTATTTCGAAGCAAGGAAACATCATCACAGTAAATTCTCTTCACTACCACTTTTCCGTTCGCGTAATTTCTCGATTTGGCGATGTCAATTGTCAACCGACAAGCCACTGACGCTCTGAAGGATGAATTTCAGCGCTGCATTGATAAGATAGGCGAAGTTTTCTTACAAAATGTGCTTCATAATTGTGTGAAAAGAGCGAACATCTGCCGACGTGCTAGAGGTGATATCATATTTAATTTTTGATTCCTATATATCTACTTTACATTGGTATCCATAAAACTGAAGTTGTCAGAAAATCTGTGTTTTAAGTCAATTTGATTTCTAACCTAAAATTTGCCCACTCCCTATAAACATCAGCTAAATTATGAAAAAACCTAATTTATGAAAATAGTAGACGTCTGCCGAGGTGGTAAGGTTGGGCATTTGCCCGATATTAGTATCGATAAAACTGAAGTTGTCAAAAGAAAGTATATGTTTTAAGCTCAAATTTGCCCACAATAATGTTGAATTGTGTCGTACATTAAAAAGAGCCGAATAAGCTGTTAATTTCAACCACTAACAGGGGTGGTATGTATATCCAGAAAGCCAACACATGTTGAGCATCCTCGCACAGATGCATTTCATCTGCTTGTTTATCAAAAAGTAGATTGCAAGTCAAGAGTTCAAAACCCAACAGCATGAAAGGAATTATTTAAAAGGCCAGGGTTGAACGCAATAGATGCTACATAATGGTGGAAGAGTTGCTCGTTTGAAGAATAAAGAAGAATAAAATGCTTGCAGTTATAGTGTTCCTCTGCAGAGCCTTAGCCAGAAAGAAGAAAACAACAAAACAGCAATAATATTAATAATATTAATGATAATACAATAACAGTAATACAATAATACAGTGTATGATAGTCGCATAACGGAGTTAGTCGTCGGGCCTGGTTGGTAAACAGAGGATGCGTTATAAGATTTACATCTTACCTAGTTGTGTAAGCCATAACCACATGGTGGATCATACCATTATAGATAAAATGTAGCGTCATCCTCGCCCTAGAAGGCCTTCAGATACGTATATCCTTCGGTCACTCCTAGTTGCAACTTCAAGAGCACGAAGCAGGCCGCAGCCTCCACTCCTTGCTAAAGAGTTGGAGACTATCCAACTCCTGGTCCAGAATGCATGAAGTTTAATGAAATTTAAGAACACAACCGCAATCATGCTCACTGGACCTGGACAATTCATAGTGTTCATCGTTAATGATCCGATCGAAACCACAACCACCACGATACTCCTGAAGGGCCAACCTCAATAATCAGTCACGGAACAGCTAAAAGGCTAAAAAGACAAATAGCTGAACTCTGGGGCTTTACTGATTCCCGTGGAAATGTAGTGGATTGTCCAGTTGGCTCCTGCTAGCCTTGAAGGGGACTAGGCTCCCTATTACCCCCGAAGACATATGTAATGACGGTGAGATTCCGGCAAAATATATAAATGTGGCCCTGGAGGAGGGGGCAAGGGTAAACAGAGCATATTATAAACTGCAATATAGCCAAAGCCACAGAGTATTATGGTGCTCCTTGATTAAGCCATTATATTTTCTAGTCTCGCCACAAGTCGCAAATAATTAAATAAAATGTAAACCAAGAAGTTAACAAATCGCAACAATTTCTATTGCGCTAAGTAATTGCTACATTTTTACTGTCACCAGAAGGGTGTTTTCTGTTATAGACTGCTAAAGCATGGTCACACTGTTTATTCTGGAATACCTCAAATACTCCTAATGTAGTCATTGTACAAATTTTTGTGATTTATAAGTTTTTGGTTATTTTATTTTTTTTTTTAAGTCTCAGAAAAAATAATTTTAAACCACAAAACCCTGACATCAAGTAAAGTAGATAGAGAGAGAAAGAGAAACGTAAATACAAAAACGAAAATGTAGCTAACCAACCAACCAACCATCTAAACTTGGATAACACTTCAAACAAATTTATTTAAGGCGTTCGTGTGTTCGTATGGTTTACTCACAAACATACAATTGAAAATAAATATTCGTGGTAACAAATATCTACGTAAATTTTTAGCATTCGTACTGGTGATACATTAGAAATAAAAGTTTTTTTCTATGCATTTGTAACCGTAAAAAATAAAATAAATAAACCCAACAGGTTTCTGACTAATCGCAGTTGCATTCTCTTACTTTATGGTCAACATCTTAATTTGAAAAATTGTTTTATTTCTTTTTTCAAAATAGCTGAAATTTGAAGGAGAATAAAGAAGAGAAAACGGCAAATAAATTGTTTCTATCAAAGCAAGAAGACGAAAGAAAAAAATTTTTCGCATAATAGGGAAGTAAATTATTTATTTATCTGAAAGTAGAAGGTAGCAACATAAGATCATAAGATGTAAGCTATCCTCTGACTCGTTTCTGTAACAAGGATGGGCACATTTGAGGTTAGACAGTAAATTGGCTTAAAGCACACACTTTCTTTTGACAATTTCAGTTTGATGTTTCAGATTAATTCCCAACACTTTGCAATACAGCGGCCACTACGTGCGCAGTGTTATCAGCAACAATACAGTGAGCCTCGAATTTAGCAATTATATTACACACAGCGGTCCCAGAAAGAGCATGATTACGGAGAGGTCCCCGAAGGAACATGATTACGGAGGAAAGCTGCCTGAATTTTACGAAGTGATACAGAGAAAAATTCACAATTTTGATATTAAATTTTCACTATTAAAATTCTTTGCTTGAGAGTGTAATGTTCCATGCTAATAATTTCCCTGTCAAATGATGACAGTTTAATTCTCGACATATAATCATTTGGAATAAAATTTACTTCCCAGCCTAAAATTTCAATTACTTTATAACAAAAAGTTTTAATCATCTCTTGGTGACTCTGTGCAATTTACTGAAATAAGACACTACTTTCATACACATCTTGGTGATATGTGGAAGGAGTTTGAACTATACAGGTAATTTTGAGTATTTAGTATCTAGCGTAGAATCAAAAACGCAGATAGTGATTCCCCTTCGCAAAGGGCGAAATCTTCGTGTGTCAATGTACCAATGCGCGAAAAAAATCTGCAAGAACTTTTGTTCATTTGTTTAAAGAGTAAGGGATAATGCTAGTTCTTCAATTCCTTTTCTTTTTTAAAGAATAATCAAATATTCATTGACCCGGTTGATAAAGCTAACCTTTTGGCTGGTATATTTGCAAATATGTCTTATTTGTCGGGAAGTAGTCACCTCGACAGAGTACCCGTTGCTATGCCGAAGATATTATTTCGAGTTAGAGCGGTTAAAAAGGTTTTTAGGAGATCTCAACGTCAGCAAGGTCTTGAAACAGTGCTCTTCGACACTAGCGCGTCCGTTAGAAACCCTTTTCAACATGTTGCATCATGGCGGCGAATTTCCAAAGTGTTGGAAGGCTGCTAATAACGCCAATCCCCAACCCTGAAAATTACCGCCCAATTGCACTTTGCTCGGCACTTTCTGAAGTGATGGAAAGTATGATTAATTTTCATCTTGTGAGGTACCTGGAGTCCAACAGCTTACTTAGCGAGCGACAGTGATGTTTCCGTAGGGAGTGCTCTGCGGGGGACTTGATGGCTATCATATCGGAACAATGGTGCAATTCCATACATCATTTCGGAGGGAGTTCCCCCCGGGGGCACATGATAGTCTTTTTGGAACCTACTATTCCATTTAGACTGGTGTCTTGCGGGGTAAAAGGGAGCCCAGGCCCCTTAAAGGCTAGTAGGAGTCACCTGGACAATCCACATATTTCCACGAGAATCAGTACGCTCGCAGAGTTCACTATTTGTCTCTTGAGATAATTAGTTGTTCTCTGACTGGTTATTGAGGTTGGCCCCTATATGGGGGTATCGTGGTGGTTATGGTTTCGAGACCCTCGTGAGAGTTTGTGGGTCGGATCATTCAAAATGAACACAATGAATGGTTCAGGTCGAGTGAGTATGAATGCCGTCGTGTTAATTATATTAAGCTTCATGCGTTCTGGACCAGGAGTTGGAAAGTCTCTAACTCTTTAGCAAGGAGTGAAGGCTGCGGCCTACTTCGGGTTTTCGAAAGTGCTACTAGGAGTGACCGGAGGATATACGTATTCGATGGCCTCCTAGGGCGTGAATGACGTTTGCAAATCATTCAAGTGGTTTGACCACCATCTGATTATGACTGACTACCTGGTCGGTGCAGATGTAAATCAAATCACATCATTTCGGAGGGAGTAAGGCGTTTGATAGAGTGTGGCATGAATGATACACTTCTGTCAAAACTTGCTGCTTTTGGTGCCGGTGATAATTTCTTCAGATTTATAAAGAGTTTTTTCAGGAATCGCACTATATGAGTTGTTATAGATTGGATTTCAAACTTTGTGTCAAACTTTCAACCCTATAAACTCTTTCGCAGATGACAGCACACTTTGTAATTCGTATTCATTTAGTAATAGATCGAACCAGTTGGAAGTTAGCACCAAAAGGCGAAACATGAATAAATATGTCGTGAGAAAAGAAACGATTTTGAGGCCCGTAAGACGCAATGTTGCGTGCTTACGCATAGATCTGTGTTGGGAAATGGTGGTGCACCTGTTACTGTGGGTGATATAAGTATTGCAGAATCGGAAGCTCTTGATGTTCTTGGCATGAAAATTCAGTATGATGTTCGATGGACTAAACACATTTTTCAGGTTTTTAAAGTAGTTTTCAAGTGCCTCGATTTTCTCAAAAACGCTGTAAAAGAGACTTTACTCCATCCGATCTTCGTACTATTTATAACACCTATATCCGTGTAAAGATGGAATACGACTATGATTTTGGAGTTGCTCGACCGCGTACAGGAGAGCGCCAAGAGGCTCATTGATTCTCTGGAGCATCGACGCAATGTAGGTTGTATTTCACTGTTTTATCGTTACTACAAATGGTAAGTGCTCTAACGAAATTTGAAAACTTGCTCATGTTATTGCGTTTGACTCGATTTTCGTTGAAAGCGCATCTGTTTGTGGTCGACTGGCCATTGAATTGCATTGAGCATTACAAGGAAAATTCGTTTTTTAGCAGAAAAGCTCGTATGTGGAATAAACTCCCTCCAGAGTTCCTTCCAGTGACTGTCCACAAACACTATACCTTCTTTCCTCCTCCTCAGTTCTGGCACCATGCATTCCACAGTCCGAACGAAAAAAAAATAGAGCAGTGAGAGTATGAATCCTAAAGAATTTTTTATTTGTTTAGAAAACGAAAGATAATCTTACAGTCACCAGAGTACATCATCGAGACACATTCATCTTTTACAAAGAACTAAAGCCAAATACATTAAAACTTCCTTGGAGTCCAAGGTACTAAGGTTACGCTTTACTGATGCTGTTATTAAGGGTCATAAGGGAGAATGAATCTGCATATAAATTCCTGTCTCAACTGAAGCGGTATTTTGTTTAACCCTGGCCAGATTATGCAGGCAATAAAATTATTTGATGGTTTTTAAGCCAAAGTGACGAAGTTACATCTTCCCGTTCTATTACAGAAGAGACTAGGTGCCTATATTTTACCTATATGCAGGGATGTAAATTTTGTATTCATTTTGAAAGCCTGAATAGGCCTAGAGAACTTGCTAACAAATGTATATTTGTTAACAAATATTATATGAGTATGTGTTGGCAATGCTATTCGAACATGTCATATATAAAGGTGGTCTTTACGAGTCAAATTTATGTGTAAACAAAACATTTTTTATGGGGTGATCAAATTGAATGACCTTATTTATCTTTTCCGACGAGATATTAAAGTCCTGAGAATATAACAGATGTACTTTCTTGGCGTACTGATATTTTTAGGATGGAGTATTACTGGCTGTCGGGAGTTACGATTATTGAAATTTGCTTATTTCTACGGAACTAGTAAAATAAAAATAAAAAAAACACAAAAATCGTTTATAAAACCATTTATTCCTTATATATAATACTTAAGACACAACTGAATTTTACAAAATCATGTTGTTTGTACGAAAATTTTACAAACCCATTTTTAAATAATTCATGAGAATGTTGCGAAGAAGGCTTTCATTTTGAAAATGTGTCAAGGTAGTAATTTCAGAAACATTTTAAAACCTGCATTAAAATTATGCTCATGTTTGGTTAGAAAATTATTTAAATACTCGCACTGCTCATAACGTAGTATTTACAACTTTAATACATCAAAAAAAGAAAAAATTAAAAAAAAAACTAAAGAAAAATACTTGAAAGAACCAAAAATAAAACTTAAAATTAAACTTGTGTATGTGTATGAGTACCTGTTTTTTTTATTTAATTTTTGTTTTAAATTCTATAAATTCCGAAAATTCACTAGTTTTACAATTGAAAATAAGTGCACAAAATTAGATGAACATAAATGCCAAAATATAATAAAATTTTGTTTCTTATTTAACAACCACTTAAGTAACGTCTAAAAAAAAATTTAGAAAAACTTTACTGAGAGCAGTGAAGATTACAAAAGAGTGCTTGACTTAAATATAAGAGAACACTTTGAAATTATCTTGTCATAAATAAATTTGCATAAATTTTATATTGCTGCCGTTGTCATCATCGCTGCACTGTGGGATTGTCTAAAGAGATAGTTTTTTTCGATTTTTCAGCTTTTGTATGACGAAAGAAGTTTACAAATTCAGGTTAAATTTTAGGCCAGACCAACTGAGTCTTGTTTGCTTTCTTATTTAGAGATCCTTCTTAAGATTTGAAGAAATTTATTTCGATAAATATCGGGTGGTTAAATTTTAAGGGCCGGTGTTGAAAGTGAACCACACTAAAACGTCAAGTTTTTTTCTACATTTCATTTGACATTTCGCAATTTCAGACTAACTCACTTTGAATCATGGAAAGATGCACAATCGAGGAACGCGTTAAAGTTATTCAGGCTGCCCCTGTAGGCTAGTAGGTAGTGTACTAGCTTGTCAGTATGGGGGTTGTTGGTTCGATTCCCACCGAAGACCTTGGTTTTTTCACTACAAAAATAAAAATTGACTGTCGGTGGAGCTGCTCAGCGATGAAGGCATAGTCACTGGTCGCTGTTCCTTCTACTTTCACCACCTGTTTCATCTCTTCTCTATCCCTTTCCTAAAGAATGTAGCACGGTACTTGACTAAATAGGCATTGTTGCCTGAAGTGCTACTTCTCTTTTAAAAAAAAAATTTTATGCCGCTTATATGATACGTAGCATGGCAAACTGTAACACGGATGTTTTCGATGTTGATCTCTGACTATAGAAAATGTGTATAAACCCTTGAGCCCTCACTTACCAATTGATGCCAGGGGAACCGGTAGCGCCCACACGGCTACGACCCTGTACCGGTTATTGGTGAAACTCTTTAAAGAGTAATATGTTTGCTGGGGTTAAAACTCAAACTGAGGGAAATGTGGCTTGTTCCTATCCGATGTGCTGTTGCTTTTTATTGTGAGGCGATAGGGGTTTATAGGAGTATGACTAAAAATAGAATTTTCCGATTTCTTTTATTTACTTTATTCTGGCATTATAATTTAAGTATGATATCTAGTATATGACGGCTACGACTGGCTCGGACGTTGTCTATGTGGAAGTCAAATTTTCGCTGGCTTTTTCCACAATTTTACCCTGCAAAGGGTCAATCGTTTTTAGCTTATCGGCGTAGATTAGCGATCAGATATTACCACAGAAAATTAATTAGTGTCACTAAATAGTATGATCTTGAAAACAAATTCGCAGGTCCAAAACGTGAAACTTTGCTGTTATCAACGGTTTCCTTCAATAAATCAATGGTGACACCAGTTGTGTGTTAAACGATAAAATCAGAAATCGTGATTCTATAGCGGTCACGATAGTAATACAAGCATCCATTCAAACAAAAGTGAACTCCATCGCTAAACACAATCCACTCATGAAAATTGAGAACAATGGTGGGAATCTTTTTTTGGGTCTATTCACCGAAGCTACGCTTTAGTGATCGTGGGGTTCAATTCAATGAATAGCAATGCTAACAATTTTAGGAAATTTCTATATAATTATTTCACCTAAACTATTTTATAATTTTTTATTTTTTCTATTTTTGTTTTTTGTATCTTAAGAATACTATTGTAATATTGTACGTTCCTGTACTATAAATATAAGACACAATCTTGTTGTACAGGAAGTGGAGAAATCGAAATGAAATGAAATGAATAAATTCTAGTGCGAGTTGGATTTTATAAACACGCAAACCAAGATCTTTGCCCTAATAAATAAATAAAGTTGTTGAACATATATCCTATTCTTGTGCATGATCGCGAATAGATTAAATCGTGCCATACTCTACGCTACGCCCTACAGCAGCAGCGACTTCTTGTGTTAGCGCTGTAGCACGTCTTTGTGGATGTGTATTACAACCCCGGGGGTACATTTATATGTTTTGACGGAATCTAACCCTTCATTATATGTGTCAAGGGGGGGTAAAAGGGAGCCCAGTCCTCTTCAAGGCTAGCAGGAGCCAACTGAACAATCCACTTCATTTCCACGAAAATCAGTAAAGCCCTACTTGTCTTTTTAGCCTTTTAGCTGTTCTCTGACTGATTATTGAGGTTGGCCCTTCGGGAGTATCGTGGTGGTTGTGGTTTGAGTTGCGTGGGTCGGATCATTCACAATGAACACAATTAATGGTCCAGGTCCAGTGAGCATGATTGCCGTTGTGTTCTTAAACTCTATTAAGCTTCATGAGTTCTGGACCAGGAGTTGGATAGTCTCCAACTCTTCAGTAAGGAGTGAAGGCTGCGGCCTGCTCCGGGTTTTGAAATTGCAACTAGGAGTGATCGGAGGATATACGTATCTGAAGGCCTTCTAGGGCGAGGATGACGCTACATTTTATCCACAGTGGTATCATCCACCATCTGGTTATGACTTACACAGCTAGGTACAGATGTAAATCTTATCATGCATGCGTATTTTCATTTGAGGTAAATGTAGTGTGAAAGCAATTATGTTGAGTGTAAAATGGATGTAGTGCGCGATACGTATTTCGAACAGAACCATAATTTGGAAAAGTTTTGAAGCGTTATTCAGGCATGAGTCTATTCATATTGAAATGACAAAGAAAACTAGACATTAAGGTATTCTGCTTACCTGAATATATACGGAGCTAATAACAGAACTACCTGAACGCCAACACTGACTCACCAGTATAAACTAAACCGCGGCTTGAGAATGATGCATTCGCATCGAAAGCGCTCGCCATCGAATACAAACCAGCCAGTTAGGACGGAAAATGGCAATATTAGACATAAATCATTTGACAGCTTAAAATAGGGCCGCCAGTTAAAAATTTATAATATTTAAGCTAAAAAAAATCTTAATTCTTTGTTAACCCACTGTGCATTATCATACAATCAAACATTTAAATACTCGTACATTCAGATTTATTATTTAGCCACATTAGCTGCTTTAATTTATTTATTTTTTTGTGTTAAAAAAAAATTATGAATGAATCAGACTGGAAAAAAGCTTTTGATATCGTGCTTTGTTGGCTGGTGTTTGCTAGTGTCATGTTAGTTAGTATGCATGTAGGTATGTATGTGTGTATGTTAGTATGCTTGCATGAAATTATTGTGTGCGAGTTTTTAGGTTCCAATCACAATTTAACACTTAAATGTACATATGTGCACGATAGTGTGGTGGCGGTTATTTTCTAAAACGTAACATTTGCTGTGTAAATATTTTACCATTTTCTTTACACATTGAAGTTGGTTAAAACCAGAAAAAGTCTAACTCCTGTGTACCCGTCACCAACAAGCACCCATTATCGTTTTATGCATTTTAAGTAAACACTCATGGAATGTACATCTAAAAATTAATTTTGACTTGCAGCCGTTATTTGCTGTAGGGTGTAAAATTTAATTTTCTTTACTCTATAAAACATTTTTTCTCCTAAAAAAAATTAAACGTATTTATTTAGTCTTCGGTTGTTTAATTAGAAAATAATATGCCAACTGCCATACATTTTGCAGCTACTATTTATAGGCGAGTAAAAACGTTAAAATTCTTCTGCTATGTCTCCTTGTTGCTTTTATACTTATATTAATTAGCTTGCGAGAGGGTATGAGTCAATTAAAAGAAACTGTAACAATAACTTAAAGAAACGAACTTATTAAAGGTTTTTATGTGTGTGTGCTAAACCAGAATTTATATTGTTACGGATGTGTCTTGCTTAAGTTTTAAAAGAAAATACTCGTAATTAAGCAAAAAAGTACACTTATGCACGCAAAACAACAATAAATTTCTCTTTACTAACTGCGTAGAAATTTTATACACGCAAGACAACAACAATGTGGTATGCTGTTTACTAACTGTGTAGTTTTCTAAGAAAGACAACAACAACTATCCTTAAATAAATTCCAGAAAGAAATTTTATCAGCATAAAAAAACAAAACAAAAATACGCACAGGCATACAGGCGCTTATACATTGAATGGACGACATACAACAACAAAATGTTATACAAAGGAAGTAGAAGATTCTTTATTTTTCTAGACTTCTAGTGGACTAATATAAAAAGGCAGCGTTTGATAGCGTGGATAGTTAGTTAGCTAAAACATAAACTTCGTGAAGTAAAGACGTGTTATTTATTTTGCAATAAAGAGCTCACAACAAAACATTTATAAAATGTATAAACGTGAAAATATATTACAGAAAGTAAAAGTGATAAATTGTATGTGATGAATAATACAGAGAAAAACACAAAAAAGCCTTTGAGTTATGTGTGGACTTCGTCTAACTAAATTAATATTGAGTGATTAGGAAAATTTCTCGTATTATTGTAATTTATAAATTTGCACTCGCTTGAATCTGCGTAAACTGTTAAGCTACATTTTTTATTTAGGTTGAAAAATTTAGCAATTAGCTACTAGTGACAATACAGCAGTTTAGAAGAAAACTACAGTTTTTATTGCCTTTAAGTATACAACGTTGTTTCAATTAAGTAAACAAGAAACATAAGGTTACGTTCATTTCTTTAATAAAAGTTTTGTTGTATTAAAAGTTATTTTATTGTAAAATAGTAACACAACACTTTAGAGTTTTTTAATTAAAGTACACGATTTATCCACTTTAATACACACAAAATAAACACGATGTTAGCATTACCACTGTATCGCATAAACGATGCTTTATTATTTTTACGCCTTCAGATGGTGCTTATATATCTACTTTAAGCGGCTCTCGCATATACAAGAAAATTCTACTTTAACATCATCACATATTCCTGTTGCTATCATCATTCAGTGTTGACGCCTGCTTGACTGTGTACTTTTTTCTTCTGTTAGTTAGTTGTTTATAAATTCTGTTGTTGATCTTTTTTCTTGCAATTTTTAATAAGTTTGTTGTTGTTGTCTTGTGTGTATAAGATTTCTTAGAAATTACGTAATTTGTAAAAATACAAAATAGGTCATTTCGTTTATTATTTTTGTAACAATATGATTAGATTTGTTTCATACAAAAAAAGTGCCACTCAATTGTTTCGCAGATGAAAAAAATGTTGCAGGAACATTTTTTATTTAAAGACATGTTGCCGAAAAATGTCGTAACTTTTAACAAACCAAACAGAGTACTATTACAGCAACATTTTTTCTTATATATTTCGCATTACGCTTTTTTATATGGAATTTCGACAGTATTTTGCTCGAAATCATGATTGAGTACCATACTGAATTATCCAAAAACTATGGAATAATTATTTTTCTATATAGTACGTGAAAATAAGTCCTATTGATATTCATATTCCGAAGAAGAAAATTTCTAAAATTAAAACTACAAAACTAGAACTAAAGATATTGTTACAATTATTCCTTTAATAAACGTTTAGCATACTCGGATTTTTTATTGCTTATTTACTTTTCGCATTTATCCACATAAAACTATACGATGGCAACTTTATCACTTTAACGCCTTAAAATCTTTTTAAAATTTAATTTTTAATTTGTTAATTTTTGTTTACAGTATTTTCACCGACCACATCAAAAATGCTTTATTTGTAAATTTTATGTTTTATATTGTTTATTTGGTTAGAAACATGTGTTTGATATCTGTTTGTTTTTTTTGGGCAAAATATTTGTCCAACATAAAATTGCTGTTGACCAACTTAAAGTAAATAATTTCTAAACATTTCTGTGTGAATGCTGAAATCATTTCCAAAATTAATGTTTCTGTTTTTTAAAGGAAAATAGAACTTTGAAATGGAATAAAAGAAACATAAATTTTTTAAATTGCTATGAAGTTTACTTTAACCGAAAAATAATTTTTTGTCATTTATAATTTAAATACGTCCGTTGGCATGTGACCGCCACTGCTGGCTTGGTCGTAGTCTAATCTGGAGGTCTAATTTTTCATGGCTTTTTCCAACATATATCGGCAATAACGCAGAGAATATTTTCCTCACATATTCCCGTAGAAAATAATCTAACGGTGTTGGATCGCACGATAAGGGAGGCCACTACACGGGTTCAAAACGTAAAACTATGCATTTGCCAGATAGTTCCTTCAATAAATCAAATGTGTAACGAGTGACATGTTGCGTCGCCTTATTGAAACAACTACTCCTGCACATAATGATTGTTGAATTGATGAATGACAAAGTCAGTAATCATGGCATAGAGACGTGTAACGTTCTGACCAGCATCTCTTTTAAAGGCTATAAAGCACACCAAACAGTCAGTTTTTTTTTGTTGGATGAGACGGTGTGTTAATAAACATTAGAGTGTTATTACCACTCCGATTATGGTAGTTGTATTTATTGATGTATCCATTACAGCAAAAGTTAGCTTCGCTTCTGGGACCTCACACAAAATTAAATTTCTTTAGCGCAATATTTATTTGCTACTGATTTCGATAGCTGACACAACTTTCGGCTCGTTTGGTTCTTTTCGGAAATAATTTTTTGACAGGGAATATTATCCATTCATATCTTGCTTATGATTCCTGTAATAATGTTCTTTCTCCATTTAATGAATCGTGATGCTTTCAACATAAAATAATTGATTGAATAATTGCAAATTTAGATTATGTTCCACATAGATCTTTCAAGCATTTAGCTTTTTATTTTTAACCTGCAAACTTTTGTGGTCTTTTTAAAACTTTTCATCTTTAACATCAAAATTATAATCGTTAAAACATGAAGACAAACAAACGGTTCTGGAGAAGATATACTGGCCATAAATTTCTACAGGAGTACGATTATTTTTGCAAACCTTTCCCATGTGAAAAAGAAAAAAAAATTATTTTATGTTTGAGGATTTTGGAGATCACGATCTAAAATCGACCCATGCAGCGTGTATGTCAAGCAAGTATATAGACTGATTTATTCGGAACACTCGCGAAAGTGCTGGATTCTTTGTCTACTTTTGTTATTCTATCTGTATTAGTCACTCCCCGCCGGGGGCACATTTATCGGTCTTTATAGAATACTTGACTATCTAGACCTGTGCAACTGGGGGAAAAAGGGAGCCCAGTCCCCTGAAGTCAGACAGGGAGGCAACTGGAAGCTCTACTTTATTTCCACGGGGATCAGCGAGCCGCAGAGTTCATTATTTGTCTCTTTAGACTTACAATAGTTCTCTCTCTCTGACTGATCATTGAGGATGGCCCCTATATGGGAGTATCGTGGTGGTTGTGGTTTTGCGGCCCCATAAGGGAATTATGAAAATTATAGTGGCCAGGATCATCTCACTGATAATGACACGCAAATTGAATGATCCAGTCCAGTAAGCATGCTAGACATGTGTTCTGGACAGGAGTAGGAAAGTCTGCAACTCTTTACCAAGGTGTGATGGTTTGCAGCCCTGTCCTGGAATCATTAAAGTTGCAACTAGGTGGTTCTGTTGCTTAGAATTATGCCTTCGGCTATCTAGGACGAGTATGACGTTCCAAATTATGTATAGTGGTTTGTCCACCATCTGATTAAGGCTACATAGCCAGGTGCGGATGTAAAGCAAATCACACTCTGTGTTAGTCACTCATTTTTAATGTGTGCTGCCGTCTCTCGAGAAACTGTTAAAAAACGATTCTGAGCATAAGGTGGAGTTAATGTATCAATGGCTAGTCGCACTACATGCAAGACTTCCTCAAAACATTCATTATTTCAGCTTCTGTAATGTTTTTAATGTTCTTTGGGAATCGAATGTACTGATTCTTTAACAATCATTTGTTGGTTGGTTTTTCTGACATATCGGAGGTTTAACTGAATGACCTAGCTCTATATATTTATGCCACATTGTTCATATTCTACCACTAACATCTAGGAATTGCTGTGCTAATCTCGATTCTGCCAAATAGTGTGATCCTATCAAAATACTCTCTCTACTTGCTTGTTGCATATTTTGAAGCGCCTAACCAATCAACTTTCTGATGGCGAAATATTTTGTGTTACGTAAAGTCATCTACAGGCAATAGGCAAAACTGTTCTCGTACTACTGATTTTAACAGCTTTTCGTTAGTTATATCTGGTAACACTTTCAGCTTCTTTTTTATTTAATGCTGTTGTAGCAAAGATAATTGTAGATAATTGTAAGTTGTAGCAAGATAATTGCATGTTTGTTCATACATATTATTAATGTTGTTGTTTTCACTTCACTAATACAACAACATTCTTTTAGTTATAATAATTAACTAAACGCTAATTGTCGACATTGTGTTTTTGAATGTGTGACCGCTATTTTTAAGATTTAATAATACACTAACATATGTTTAATGAATATTGTATATAATTTATTGCATATTTTAAGGGGGCCATTTAAAAACCACAAAGAATTGCTATTCCTGTATTTACTTTTAGTCAGAAGCAATTTTAATTGAAATCAATAATTCGATTGAGAATGTATATATTTAATCTAATCTAAAGAATAGAAGTCAAACCTTATTCTTTAACGTTATAAAAAAATAAATATCAATTTAATAGAGTAACATTTTAAGCGTTACTTCTCAAATTTAAAATCATAAAGAAATGATAGGAGAATTTCAAAATTATATATTTAACTTTTTTAAAGTGTATAAACTTAAGAATCACCGATAAAGTAAAAGTAGCATGGTTCATCCAATTTAGTTTGATACGAAAAATTTACCGGCTGGGCGACTTTCAGATAAAGAAGTAATTGCCTTAAAACACACACTCTTTTTAACAATTTCAGTTCTATTAATGGAAATGTAGAGTAGAAATATAGAAATTAATAATGGAATATGATGTCTGGGCAAACCACGGCAAACTTCACAAAACTTTGAAGCACATTTCACAAAAAAAGCTTGGCTTATCTCGTCAATGCAGCGCCGAATTTCATCTTTTAGAACGCCAGTTGTTCAGTTAAGCCTGGTTTTTCAAATGGCTCTAAAGAAAATAATCCAGCGCGGTTAAATCATAAGAACGAGGCGGCCAATTTACATCGTTACGCGACCGGAAAATTTCTCGTACAATAACTGGTTGGCTGTGTGGTTTGGCACTGTCTTGCTAAAACCAAAGATCAGAGTATGATTTGTTTTACATCCGCGCCTGGCTATGTAGCCTTAATCAGATGGTGGACAAACCACTATACATAATTTGGAACGTCATGCTTGTCCTAGATAGCCGAAGGCATAATTCTAAGCAACAGAACCACCTAGTTGCAACTTTAATGATTCCAGGACTGGTCTGCAAACCATCACACCTTGCTAAAGAGTTGGAGACTTTCTAACTCCTGTCCAGAACACATGTCAAGCATGCTCACTGGGCTGGATCATTCACTTTGCGTGTCATTATCAGTGAGATGATCCTGGCCACCATAGACTGTTATGGGGCCGCGAAACCACAACCACCACGATGCTCCCATATAGGGGCCAACCTCAATGATCAGCCAGAGAACTATTAAATGTCTAAAGAGACAAATAATGAACTCTGCGGCTCACTGATCCCCGTGGAAATAAAGTGGAGTTTCCAGTTGTCTCTCTGTCTGACTTCAGGGGACTGGGCTCCCTTTTTCCCCCAGTTGCACAGGTCTAGATAGTCGAGTATTCTATAAAGACCGAAAAACGTGGCCCCGGGGGGGGGGGGAACAAAGATCACTGATGTAAACGTTAAAAAATTTGTTATTGTGTATTGATGGCGTAGAGAGGATAATTTTTGAATAAAATAGACGCTTACGTAACCGCCTAATTGAAAATGAGTCACTAAAGAATATTTTGTTGAAAAATGCATTGTTTTGCTTTTCAAACAGTCATTTTACAAACTTTCGATGCAAACAATGGTCGGTCGACTTTAATTCTTCAAAGAATTGAGCTTTGTAAACGTGAAGATGAAGATCTTCATGCAAAATGTTGCGCAAAGTGTCGCTAGTAGTGCCCAGTTGTTGCGAACGTCGACGAGTTGATGTTCCAGGTTCATTTTCAAAATTAAATAAAATTACGTCCAGCGGTCTTAGAAGGAGCTTGCTCGAAATTTTCTATATAGTGAAAATATTTTCATAATTAAAATGTTTCCCTTATGCTTAAACTCTTCCAACTTTGTGTAAATAAATGACAAAGGATGACAGAAAAATTCTTGAATTTAATCATTTGACGTACAATTTACTTTCTAATCCTTTATATAAAAAAAGGTTAGAATAGTTTAGGTTAAAGAGCAAGATACCAGATGATATAAAATCTCTATTGGATGGCTTAGTGATCCTTTGTCATTCCCTTTTAAATTTTCTGGGAAGTATCTCTTATTTTTGAATACCTAGATAAGCTACACTATGCCTTGAGTGTTATTAAGATTACGTATTGATATTTCAGTCGTAAAATCGTTAGTCTATTTAGTGAAGATTTTGGGTAATGACATTTAATTGGCTCCTTTAAACTTCTTCTCGTTATCACAAATTCGGAAATTTGAACGGAATTCAAACCTATATAGATCCTAAAAAGTTCCCTATCAAAGCCTAAATTTATTTTTTAGTCCTTGTAATGTGCAGTGGGGTCCGTGTGGCCCTTTAAACTCTGTAATCCTCCCAATCTTGAATAAGGTTAGAGAACGGTGTGCTGGTGTTCATCGTAAAACCTAAAAATAACCTGTTAAGTTAAATTTTCTACTACTTACACGCTTTTTAGTTTTTGTTCAATTTTACATCTTGGAAATCTTTTTCTCGTATTGACATGAGACTGGTTATCTATAAAGCTTTTGTTTAATGATGAATATTATGTAAGGACTTGAACATATATTACAAAGCCTGGTATTCGTTAATCTCACAAAAGAACAATACCATTTTAAAAATGTTTCTATATAAACAAATTGCAGGATATAACGTTGATAAATTATAAACTTTTACACTACACTTATCCCTGGAGCGATGCATTTTAAGGTCTACCATATACAAATTTCACGAAAGTTTACTTTGCAGAGTAATTTCAAGAAACGTGGCTGAATCAATTTTCGCCATCAATTTAAAACGTAAAAATATTTGAACGCAAAGAGTTCAGTTTAAAACTTATAAATTTTATCTTGTCTGGATATTCAAAATTATTTGCTCGTTAAATAAAATCCTGCTTATATGGATGGAGCAAGCATAGACTATCCGCAAACATAAAGATTGTCCCTATCAGGTTAAGTTCTTTCATATTCAGCCCAATCACGAATGTTCCCTAGGAATTTCTTTCTCACGGAATTTACATTTCTCGAGAAAAAATTCCTCCAATCACAAATTTCGCGGGAACAAAAATAATTAAAAAGTGGCATCACTGAATTTTATAACCAACTGTTTTGTTTATTTACATATATTTTACCTTTTTTTGTTTGTAACTTAAGATTTTTTATTTATTTACAACGTTTATCGGAAAATTTTATTTTTATTATTATTTTTTATTATTATAAAGGAAAATATAAAAAGAAAAATATAAAAAAATTCTTTTTTTCCAAAAATTTTTGGAGTGCTTCTTTGTTGCCTTTAAAAACTCGCACGCTATATCTGCGTTTGCTTCCATTATGGTAAGCAAATGCTGCATTTGCTGTTTACTTGTGTTTTTTGACCAATAATAAAAATTATAAAACAAAAAAAAAATTTTAAAACCAAACATTTCTTACATTTTTGTGCAAATTCTCTTCTATATAGCAGGTGGAAAAAAATTTGAAAAATAGCAATGTTTTCTCCCTTTTTTTTCATTTATGATACCTACTTTTTTTCCCCGCCGAATTTTTTTCTCTTCTCATAGTTGAAAAAAAGGGAAAATATTTATTCATAATAGAAGAAAAGCGAAAAGGGAGAAAGCTCACGCGGAATTTTTATTCATGATTGGGCTGATTATTTATATAATAAAAGTGGACCTAGCCAACTTCATTGGCACCCCATATTTTAAAGCACCAAAACTACTGTCTTTAAATCCATATTGCGATAATTTGTCGTATAGTAATTGATGATCAACAAGATCAAAGGCTCAAATCTAAGAAAATACCTGCAACCCCACTTTTTGGTTTCTTGTTTTGCTGACTTTACCAACGGTTAACTGTTTAAGACAGCCTGTAATCCTCACCAGACCGATAAATGCCAGTTTTCTAAAATTTAGTCTTTAGAAAATATGTTTCTATTTAATTTCAAATAAAACTACAAATGATTTAAAAAATTAATATTTTTTTTAATTTTTATTACGCCACAAAAAATATTTGAATTTAATAATTTTTTACAAAATTCAATAAGAAAAAAAATGTATAAAAAAATATCTTGAATAAACAAAAATAATATTATTTCTTTTTGAAATTCATTATTTTTTTTTTATAAATAATTTTTTTCTTTAAGCACAAGGTCTTTATATAAAAATTTAGTAAATTTTTATTTTACTTAATTTTTAATTTCATTTTTTTATTTACTTAATTTTTATATAAAGACCTTGTGCTTGAGAAAAATATTATTATTATTAATATTATTATTTCAATATTTATTGAATTTTTTGTTTTAGTTGATTTTTTGTGTTTGACTTTTTGGGGAAACAAATTTAAGCAACTTTTTATTTACTTAACCTTAAAAAAACTATTGATAAACAAAATGAATAAAATATACATTGACCACGCTAAAACTATAAACAGCTATAACCTAACCGCTCCCTTATTTCTTTGGCACATTTGGCACCATTACTCTAATTAAACCGGGAAATATTTCAGCTTGTATATCTCCATAACATACTCTCTCGCCATCTACCGTTATGATGCCATCCTTGTCTTGAGGCTGTATGCGAAATGCTGTAACAGGAATAACTTGAATATGAGTTGTGGGTGCTTCGGATAAATGTGTACCGGAACTCATATTTAATAAAAATTGCACTAATTGGGATCTGGAAATACCTGCTTTTATAATGACTAAATAAATAATACCGTCATTTAATTTCGAGTTGGGAGCAAATAGACAATCAGCCGCCAGATGTGTTGTGTAGGCGGCGTGTACCAAAATAAATTCACCTTCTAGCGATTGCCATTCTGCGGGCAAAGCCTTATCTAGAGACGGTAAAGTTGATTGCGGAGTTCGAGCATTGAATTCGGCATTGGCTTGTTCAATTTTAGTAATAACACTGTTTGCAGTACTGCGATTAGATCTTATACTTTGGCCCGCCAAAGAATAATACGCTGTGCGACGAGACATTGCTGAATGCCAACTATCTATATTTGTTCTATTGCTAATAATATCGCTAAATTCATCTTGAATATCATCATTATCGTTTTCTAAAGCATCGCAAAATTCTTCAGCATCATCGTCTTGGGCATCGTGAAAACGTCTCAAAACAGAATGCCTTTCTGTTGCAGGTAGTTCTTGTTTTTTGTTTAGAGCAACTGGAGAATTTGGCTTTTCACGCCATGGCAAATAGGCTACTTTACCCTTGTAGGTGCGTAAACGCATTAAACGATGTATAGACCATAGGGTAAATCTGGGCGCTCCTATCGATCTTAATTTTTCACTTTCAATATCAATATCGGCTATAAGACCCCAGCCTACGGATAGGAAGGAATACATTTCTGTTTGACTACCTTTGGTCTTAAGTTCAACTCTTACCACATCCATGGCAGCACTTTGTCCAGAAACACAGGTCAAAGTGGCATTTATAATGGGCTTAGGTTCATAGGGTTCCTTGTAAAGATAAGCAATACTTTTAGCTAAACCATTGCCAGAACCACAAGGTACAATGCCCACTGGCAGTGTGCGTGTCAATACTCTCCAATCCAGTCGCTCCATTATGCCATTTATAACCTCAAACAATAAGCCATCTCCTGAGGCCACCATAATCCCTGAATATTTTTGTGCCAAATCTTTACGTTGTTTAACGAACTCTCGAGCAAAATTGGCATGGGTGGTAACCACCAATTCATATTGTACCTCAGCTTCTTTCAAAATCGGTGCCATTTGTTTTTGAAACATTACCCTTCCTTGGCCTTTACCAGATTTGGGATTTAATAATATTAACATGGGTTTAACTTCCATAGCTGGTGCTGTAGTATGCTCTTCTTTTAAATTCTTATTATATCTAATGGCGTTATGCCAACATTCGGCAGTTTTAAAATTTTCCTCGTATTTCGAAAATGAACGGAAACGTAAAATTCGAACAGTTCTCAAACGATTTAAGGGCTTATCCTTTTTGACGTAAGCATATATATATAAAAAGGCGGATAAATCTCTGTGCCCCTCGTCTGGCGTATTTTCTGTATGATGCTGTTCTTCGTCTTCGTTTAAGCGTTTACAGGAAACTAGTCCTCCTTTGGTATGTCTCTTTAATTTTCTACCACAATAACTGCCGACTATATCTTCAAGTCGTATTACCTGCTCCGTTATTTGATCCTGCTCCTCGGTTTCACGTCTTAAATAGATGCCGCTGCCATTAAGTTGTACTTGGATTTTTAAGTTGTGTTTCCTTTTAACGCTGCTGTTTATATAAAAATTTTCTGATAATTCTATAGCTTTATTTATTTGTGCTGTGGCTGTTGCTGTTGTTGTTGTTGTTGACTGAGTGTTATTGTTATGCCTTGTTATATTCGAGTTGACATTATTATTTCCATGTGCTTCAATTGCAGTCATTGTTGTGAAACTGAAACATTAAACAAAATTTATGTTATAATTATTGGAAATATTGGTTTGCTGTCGCTTATTATTTGAGGTAATTTAAGTTTTTTAAAGGATGGAAAAATTTGAGGCCAGGAAGTCAATTGGCTTTAAATACACACTATGGGAATTAATAAGAAAATATGACGACGGGCAAATATCCACCTCCAGTACATCGGACGACATCCGCTAACTTCACAACACTGAAGTGTTATTTTTATGATTTAATAGATCTATATAGTGAGTGGTTAAATTTGAGGTTAGGAAATACATTTGCTTAAAACTCACACTTTCTTTTTACAACTTCCGTTTTATTGATGTTAATGTAAAATAGAAATATGGGAATTAATAATGGAATATAAAGTCGTGTAAATTGCGTCTCTATCACCTCGGCGGACGTCCGCTTTTTTCACAAAATTTTAAAACAGATTATGCAATAAAGTTTCGCTTATATCATCCTGTCTTTTTCCATGCTAAAATAAATATCAAATTTAGTAAAACTAATTTGCTTCCTAACATCGAATTTGTCCACCCACCCGTTATTATTATTATTGGAATATTGCTGTTTTGTGGGATTATTTTTGAGGTTATTATGTTGTTAATTATATTAATTATCAATAAATTATTAATACTTAACTTTGTTTTAAACTTACCAAAATAAACGTTTTACGCGTTAAATGCGTTGAGTTTTTAGCAAACGCTAATTTCTTACTAAATTCAAAAAACAAATCTTATCAGACCCTCGGAATGTGAAATAATTTTTTAAGTTCTCTTTAGTAATAAATACTATATCAGTAAATTAAATTTTTTTCTTCATATCTATTTTAAGTAGAAGTACAACTGGTAGAATGGGTTTTTATTTTCTATAAAATTATTTAAATGTATTTAAGCAGACTTCCAGGAGATAATAAATTGACTAAAAAAACTCGATTATTAGAAACGGAGTGAAAGAGGAGAGGAAAAAAAGTAATGTAGTTCTTTTTAAGCAAATCTACACTAACTAAACAATCTTCGCTCTAAAGAAAAATATGCATTTTTTTTAAATAAATTATTAGCAATAGTGCCACTTTGCAGGTGTTTGCATGTGCTCATATATTTTATAAAATAGCAATTTAATATTTAAATCATAATCAAGATAAAGATTAAAGGTAAAACTACATTTCAAGACATTTGCTTTACGGTTTTCGCTTTCATTGTAATTTTATATTCATACAAACTGATTTTGTTTTCTCTTCTCATGAATTCTCTCAATCATTTATATGTTTCAGAGATGGAAAATTCATAGCTTTATATTGCAAAAGGAAATTACCGTTATAATGTTATTTTTTAAATTAATTAATATTTAGAAATATTTATACTATTTTTATTGATCGATCTATTTTGTTCTGCATATTTACAGTTCCAAAGTTAGGGAAAATAGCTTTGCCTGTAATATCGATGACGATAATAAGTTTCATTTAAGCATGCGTTTGTTTTGCTTTGGTTAAATTTGATTTTTTCAATTTATTAGAAATACATATATCGGTGATATTCTCCTTTCTTTTTTCACTGGCTCGAGTGAGCCAATTTAAAGTTAGAAATTAAGTGATTAAATATGCCTAATTTGGAGCTGCCATCCGTTGACATTTATTTAGTAAAAAAATTGCGAAGTTTGGAGTCCTGAACAAATTCACTACCAAAATAGTGAAAACTTCACCTGTATCACTTCGTAAATTGTCTGCATGATCCTGCTTCTTCTAACCCACTGTGCATAATTTAAATGCTTAATTCGAGATTCACTACGGCTACTACAAGCGTAAACAATATGACGCAAACATAGCCGCCACACGACAAAGTGTCGAGAATGAGCTTGAAACATAAACTCATAAACAGTTGATGTTCCATTTTGGTATCAGTAGAGGCACCTTCCGCAACATTTTGCATAAAGATCTTCATTTTCATACTTATAAAGTTATTTGGCTATGATTTTACGTCAACCCGCGTCAAATTTGGTTTGTATACATATCGGTTTCGGCTATATGCCATCTTCAGTGTTCTCTTTTCTCTATACTTACTAAAACACTGAAGATGGCACATAGCTGAAACCGGTATGTTTACAAAGCAAATTTGACGCGGAATGACGTAAAATCATACCCAATGATACCTTTCGTTTATTTCCTAAGGGACTACATGGAGCTACAGGTGCATGGTGATGTGCCAGCAGCAATTGAAGTCTTACAGGCAAACGGCCAAAAATAGTCGAAATACTGAGCCTAAACTGAAAGTCTAAATAACGCTTCGTCAAGAGGGGCCGCGCAGTCCATACGACCGAAATCATATTCAAAACTTATTCCTTAGGCCTTCCTTATCCATCGTAACGCCATGGTCTCTTAGATTTAACTCTTGACTGGTATTGACGAAAAAATCATCTCGGCGATAGCTTATGTAAGAGCTCGAGTCAAGTTTGATGGCGTCGAGTTATATATAGATGCCTACACAGTAAAGTTAGATAATATACTATACTCTGCAGTTTTATAGGGAATTATATTTTGCTTGAAGTAGATTTGAGTATTGATTCTATTGGCGCTAAACTTCGAAAGGAAATACCTGGCTTGAATTTAATTAGAAGAAAAATATCATGACACATATTTAAAATTTATTTTTGAGAGAAATTAGCTTTTCTTAAATTCAAATAAATCAAACCCCGTCGGACAATATACGCACATATCCACTAATAAAGTTCTTTTGCGCCGGACGTTTGCGTATTGACTGTTTGAAAAAACTGATGATTTTCAAGAAAATCATCTTTAGCGATAAAGCTCATTTGCAATTAGGTTTTGTAGATAAATCAAATAGTCTCGTATGGCGCTCACAAAATCTACCAACAGTCCTCTAAAAACCATAACATTAAAAAAAGTGACCGTATGATGTGGTTTGCAGATAGTTGGCAGGCATCATCATGCTTTTTCGCAAATGCGCAAGGAAACGCCCTCGCCTTGAATTCTTTGAGCTACGAAATCATGGTAATAAATTTTTTGTGGCCACAATTCGCTAATGTTTACATTACTTTCAGCAACAGAGCGCCACAATCTACGCAGCTACCCAAACTATTCATTTGGACTGTTAGTGTGTTTGGAAAAAGCTATGAATGAGCTTTGATTTTCCAACTTGTACTATATAAAACTAATTTTAATACTTTCAAAATTCCACGGCCCCAAACCCTTACCAAACGATTTCGGGATAGATTGATTTACTTGAATAAAATATATTCGTTAAAGCACATATTTTACCAAAGGCTATGGCTATGTACTGTTGAAGAAGTCATAATTATTTCGACAAAAAGTTCTACTTAGGTAGTCACGCGATTTTTGATTAAAGGAAAACTGTTAAAACCCCCCGGTTTTGATTTATGATGAGTTCAAAACGTGGCTCCAATACAAGTACAGGATTTACACTTTAAAGTTCTATTGACAGACATTAGCATAATTTTCTGCTGTAGTTAGAGTCACAGATGTAATACGTACATAAATCTTGATTGTTTTTGGGCCGTTACCGTAACATGGCTTGCAAAACTTTCGACCAGTTTCTTTTGAGGATAAAAATTCGATAATAGTCAAGGTGATTTAAAAAAATTTTTAGTATGTTTCGATTTTGGTATTTTTCCTTTGTAGTTTTTCAGTCCGATACCTTATCAGGCACTTTTGGCCTAAGATGTACTAATGATAATTAACCAAATAGTAAATATACCGGATAAAATCCTTCCTTCTTTCCTTTAGCTATTGGTTAGTTATGAAAGCGACGTTTGTAATATTTTGAAGCAACTTCAATATTCGGTATTGCAAATTTCCATTTTCCATCCCTGCTCTAGCTGTTTGTGTTTTTCTTGCTCCTTAAATGAGTAGCATCTCTCTCCCGTAAACTTTTTATTTAATTTGGTGTATTATTTTTGAAAATAAACTGGATTTGTTTACGAAACGAAGTGACTTTTTTTTCAACAATTTAAATTTACTTAAAAACAAATTAAAGATAATTAAAATAAAAGATTATTAAAGATATTGACTTCATATTTGTTGTTAAGTTAAACGCAATACACGTAATTGTGCAAGTTACTGAAGGAAGTGAGTTTCTCATGATTATTTAAATTTTAATTTTTTATTACTTTAAATGTCATTAAAAATTTTATTTCAAATATCTTACCTTTTCTCGAGTATTTTTTTGTTTTCTTATCAGAACATCTACGATTTTCAAAAGTCTAAATCGCACTAAGTTAAAAGAAAACTGGGTATTTATTGTTGTTTGTTTTCAACTTTTATCTTCAACGTTGATTGGCGTCGCAATCATAAAATTTCCAATAACTCGTAGTTGTGGGCAAGTTTTCTTTACTTGCCATTGAGCCAGTTCACATTGGATTAGTTGTGCTGGCAGTTTGCTGGCATTTTCGGTGAGGGGGGTAGTTTTTGGTTGAAACAATTTTTCTAGCAGCTTCAAAGCCGCACAACGAAAACAAAACTAATACACATGCATTTATGAAAACACAGGTCTTGTGTGTTTTTTTTGCAGAGCGATTTTTAGTCTTCAGTTGGCTATTGCCTTGTCATTTAAATATGAATGCAAAAGTAGAAGGTGGTTGGTCGCGGCAACTAACATTAAAGTTGATAAATCTGTATAGACAACAAGTGGCGTTGTTTATGCTATTTGTTTTTATCATTTTTACCTGTAAGCTGAACAAATCACATGAAAATTAAATACTTGCGATTTTATTATTATTGAATTCAAGTTTTTGCTATAATATTTTTATATTTTACAGAAAATTAAATATGTGTTAATCTTTTAAACGGTATTTTTAATTAAATTTTAACGATATATTTTTTCAATATTTTGCTTTCCTATGGAAAGCTTCTTCAGGAAAAATTAATTTTTAATAACAAAAATTATTAACAAATTGAAAAAAATTTTTTTATTTAATTAAAATAAAAAAGGTCGAATAAGAATAAAAATAATTTTACAGAAAATAAAATTAGAAACAAACTTTTCATCATCACTTAATCCAGCGATATTTATTTTGTAATGCGTATACTGTGGTGTATACCGAACGAAAAACAAACGTGAAATGAATAAAAAACACTAATACACACAAAGATGTGTATACGCATAGAATTTTGTGCTAAAATAATTAGTATAGTGTGTTTTGGAAAGAACTAAAGTTGTTCAAAACAAATACTAATCCAATGTGAACTGGCCCATTGATTTAATCTACAAGAGTTTAGCTCTACAGTTGTGCAACTTAGACCCAGTTTACACTGTGCAACTTTTGTCGCTGCAACTCGTACTTTATTGTTGTAAATAATGTGAGTGAAGAGAATAGGGGAAGAGAGTAACTCTACCACTATTCTCTTTACACACATTATTTACAATAATAAAGTACGAGTTGCAGCGACAAAAGTTGCACAATGTAAACTGGGTCTTAATTGTTTGCCTAAGCTGTTATTTAAAATTTGATTTCTTTTTGCAATAGACAGGTGTTCTTTCTTATAGAAAGCGCAATTTCATATCTTTACCACTTCTACACTGGACAGCTTTTAATAAACTAAGTTCCAAGTAAAAAACGAGAACGTTAAGTATTTGTTGTGTTTTTACCTTTATTTACTTTAATTTGTTTATGCTCTCAAAAGATCTCTCGCTCTCTTTCAGTGCTGACCATGCGATTTTTTAAATTAATATTTTGTGACTTTTTTTTGTGCAAGAAAACTACAAAACAACATAAAAGAATAAACAGATTCTTAAAGTAAATGTAAATAAATAAATAAAAAATAATGATAAGTTAACAGAAATAATGCTAGCCGTTATTCAAACCATCTATTTGCCGATATTTTCACGAAATAAACATTGTCAGAGAATTAAATGTGCAATAGATTAAAATAACTAATATTTTGTGTAATTATTTCGAAATTGTTTGTTGTTAAAAGTTAATTACTTGAATTTTATATTTATAATGTTAGCGCCACTATATTACTCTTTTTTTAATAAAATTAAATGTAAAGAGAGTGGTTCAAATCAGGGTTCAGAATTTTTCATTTATAAACATTTAAAAATCAACATTCATGATATTTTTCATAAATTAGAAATCTAAAATTTTATATTTATTTTTCACACTCATAAACGAACAACAAAAGATGTTCTGGTTATTTTCATACATGAATGCGAACAACAAGAATTATTAGTCTTATTCATATGTGATAAATAATAAATTAGCTACTTTTCATTAATGTTATTTTTCATAAATGTAAATGTTCATTTATGAACGTTGAAATTTTATAAAATTTCTCATAAATGAACGTGAAAAAATTTTCTACCTACGATCGCAGTTTACCGTAAAATGTAGTAAAAACACATGCAATACATTCTAAAAGAAATAAAAAAAACATTTTTTTTTCTGCATACGCCGACAATTGCGCGTTATCAAATATGTGCGTTTATGTACGCGAATGCTTAACGCACATATTTTTACGAGCTTTTCATTTATGAAAAATTATCAAAATTGTAAATATTCAAAAATGAACACTTGTGTGTTTCGCATTTTTTCACTTATGGATAGAAAGAAAAAAAATAAATCGTCGCATTCACAAATGAGAAAACACAAAATAATTTGTAGTCTCTCACACATGTATGAGAAGAAGCGGCTAAAAAATGAAATGTACATATTCATACATGTATGAACAGTGAGTGAATACTTCGCTACTCTGGTTAAAATTAAATGCACTACCACCTTCATCATTTTATGAAAAACTAAAATATAGAATTGGTGGGCAAATTTAAGGTTAGCTAGTAAATTGCCTGTTAAATGATTAAATGTCAAGAATTGAGCTGTCATTCTTTGACATATATTTCATAAAAAGTTGGGAAATTTTAAGCATGGAATGTTTGAGCAAAATTTAGTTTTGAAAATTTACTATCAAAATGATTAAAATTTGTAGCATCTTTTGCTTGTAATCAGTTTCCTACGTCGTCAGGCGCAGACTACGTCGCACTTAGAGAAGAAAATGGTAAAAAGGTGAATTTCTTGCGGATCAGAGCTTCTGTTTGGTCTCCTTTGTGTTGTGGTGGATCCAAGTTTCGTTCACGGTTACGAAAGGGTGCAAATCCTCCATGGATTCAGTGCAGCAACGCAACGGCAACTAAAAAACTTCACGAAATTCGGACGTATTCACCTACCCTCGATAATATAATTGCTTGGCTTTTCGTTCCTATTTCATTTTTAATTTAGTGTTTTCCTAAATATGAAACAAAACTAGTTGAAATTATTGCTGCATTGCATAGTTCACTTCTTATGTGAAAACTATTTACCTCAATTATTATTGTTATTTGCAAATTTAACACATTTTTCCTATTATTATATTGACATCACTTAAAGATATCTCCTACACTCTGCTTATTTTGCTCTCTCCCTCTCTTTTAAAATTACTTTTGTTTTTGGTAGCTCAAAAAAAAACAGTAATTCTAATTAATAATACTTCTTTTTAATTTAAATTGTACGGGAATAATAGCTATGTTCTTAATTTAATTATATTGACTCTTAAACTGTTTACTCCTTTGAACAGAACTGTAAAAGAGTATGGTGTTTGTTATTCTTAAATTGAGGTCTCTCGTGTTGTTTTTTTTTCTTTATTTTTAAAAGTGTTTGAGTTTGTTGCCAAAATATAGAAAATTGTTGTTGTTTTTACTGTTGTATACATTTGGTTAACCTCGTATGTTAAACAAGTCATAAATTCAAATTTTTTTCAGCAGTTATTTTTTGTGGCCATTATTGTTAATTATTACCGTAAACATAAATAAACATACATACTTATACATGTGCATGTACCCTTCTATTCTTTAAAATAAAAAATTTAACAGACGCTTATTAATTATTTATATATAGACCCCTTTCACACAGACAAATTTTACTTTGCAAAGTTTTGATTTTATGTGAGAGCGAGGGAGAAAGCATGATTGAGAGTACAGACTTTGATATACTCGCAAAGTTGCTTTGTTTTTCTTTCGTCGCTTATACACAGTCGTACTTTATGCACAGATTGCATAAAGCACCAAGTGACTAAAACAAAATTTGTAAAAGAAAACTTTTTGTGTTTGAACACCAAAGAAAGTTTAAAAGAAAATTAAAAAAACTTTGTCAAAGTAAAATTTGTCTGTGTGAAAGGGGTCATATTAATGCAAAGACAAATTTTATTTCTTCTTCATATAAAGTTTGCTGAAAAAAACTAAATTTCCTTTCAAAATTGTATAAAACGTCTTTGCTGCACTTATTCTTCTGCTTTTAAAATACATACATACGTACATATGTATGAATGTAATATGTTTTTTAAATTTGTGAATTCTTTTGTTACCTCTTAATGCCAAAACCTGTTTTTATTGTCATTGACATTTGTGTATGTTGATTGACATCTTTTGTCATTTGGAATATATGTACATTTAGAAATACATATGTGTATGTTATGAACTTTGAATTACCGTTACAGTTTTTTTTTCAAATTCAGTATTCATATTAAATGGTAACAAAGGAAATTTAAAACTTTTGACTCATTTGTTTACATTAAAAGTCCTATTGAATTAATAATTAAGTGAGAGAGAGAGACTACTTAACACACCGTTGCCATCAAATGAAAAATCGGCGTCATTTTAAGACAAAAATAAATAAATCAAATTTTTAACTGAGTTCAAAGTTATTCACTGCTGCAAAAAAGGTACCCAATTTAATTTGAAAATTTATTATTTTAAAATCCGTATATTTAATTTTTTACTGAATATAAAGAAATGTTATCTAAGTAGTTAATGTGTGTCACAATGCAAGCAGTTTGACAGCCGATAGTTCTGTACCAAGGAAGCATTACACTAGCCAACAATGCAATTTAATTATTAAAAATAATTTAAAAAAAATTTTGATAGCTTTATACGTAGTTAAGATTGCAGTCATAACGATTCGGACTTTTAGTTTACGAATAAAGTGAGCTAAAAAAATTTCATTACAAAAATTGATTTTTTTAACACGCATTTTATAATTGAATTCATTTTATAATTAAAGTCCAGTTATTTAATATTTTTTATATTCTTCAGAAGTTTCCTTTTGCGGTATTACTTTCTTGCCTGAGAATTTTCGCAAATAATTCCAACATATAATTCGGTTTTTTAACTCTGTGATATCATAATTTTTATACATCACAGAAAACTCGGTTTTATACTCGCTCACATGTTATTGAATGTGGAAACCATAAGAGAAATATTGAAAATTAACGAAGAAAAAGATCTCGGATAGATGAAATTTTTATGTGTCAATAAATTATTTCATCACAATCAAAAAATTCATAAAAGAAACTTTCGTTATGACCCTAGTTCGATCCGCCCTGTCTTATATGAGATTTTTTTTTTTTTTTAAATAAACAATTTTATATTTTTGAATCATTTTGTAATTGAATGTGCTAGGTTTTCGTAAAATATTTATTATTAAAGAAAAGAATAACCATATGGCCATTTCACTACTGCTCATATAGCTTATCAGGGGATTTTACCCCAAATTTTGTATAAAAAATGTAAGTCTTATATAGTAATCCAAATTGATTATATGAGAGTTCTCATTCTTAAATTATTTTCAAACAAAAATGTGCAATTCAGAAAAAACAAATATTCGTTTTCTAGAACAAGAATAATAGGTGGTAGATTTGTTGACAATGCAATGCTTCTCCTTAGTTGGTCAATAAATCTTGTGCCTTTTCCTACAGAGAGCAATGCCTGGTTTTCTCATTTGAGATTTTGGGAGTAAATAAAAAAAACAATTGTTTGGATTTTTTATTTCTTAACTATTGTAATTAAATCAATTAATTAAATTAATTTTTTCATAATATTTTGTTTAAACTTGTGCTCTTTAAGAACTGCTTTTATGATTTAATTTTTTTTTTCACATTTCCTGAGTTATGTTAAACCCTACTTAGAACGTAACTACTACATGTAGCGTGTACGGAAATCAAACATCTGTCATTTTAGACGTAAATAGTATTTTAATCTCTTCAAAGCTTCAGCTTGAGATAACGTCTTTTTTTTTTTTAGTTGAAATAAAAACTTTTCAATCTTAATTAATACATTGTACCATATTATATTCTAAACAAATCAATAAATGGCACATTGTTATTTTATATATGAGGCGGGATATACAACAAAAACAAAGTGCCAACCATAAACAAAAAAAAAAAAAAAATAAAATGCATTTCGTATTTGTGTTACGATTTGTATTATTATGACTTTAAAATTATTAACTATAAATTATAATAGAATCTACAGAGTTAGACATGCAAATAGCAGCAGAACTGCATAACATGTTGAGTAGCCATTAGATTAATGTCTTGGTTTTTAAAATTTATCGATTCTTAAATTATTAACGGCCGTATGTATAATAAAAAACTTAGCATGAGCTTGGTATAAGTAACGTAACGAAGCACAAACTCTTCTACACAATTTGACACCAAAAATAGTAATAAAATGTAGTTATCTATCACGTCAACAATCCCCTGTAATTGTGAGGGGCCGAACGATAAATCACACTGAGAATTAGCTGAATTTCTTTACTCAAACCAAATTCAATGGAATTTTTCATTATGCATACAGCTGTTATTTTTTTAAATTATAATTATAGTCAATTGATCGTTTTAATATTTTATAATTTCTATAAGCACATGATCTTTTTATAAAAAGAAAATAAATTTTAAATTTGGGTGGCAAAGAAAAATGTAAAAAAATGTGTAAATAATTTTTTTTCCTGAAGATGCCACCCAATGGTGTGGTGAAGTGTTAAAATAAAATTTAAATTTATTTAATTGTTATATAAAGACCCTTAATTTAAAACTTAGTATGGTTTGATAATTATGATAACAGCGATGGCTTTTAGAGGGGTTTACTGGAAGGGTAAAAACGGAACTCTCCATTGCTGTCGCACTATGCTTGCCCGTCTGCCTCTATGCATGTAACCGTAACAGTTACATCTATATAAGACATATTAATATAGTAACTACAAAAATAACAATAAGTTATTAGTTAAAAGGTGTCCCTCTAGAGACGTTACTTTTACTTCAATTTGTAACTTACTAAATAATGTGTGTCTATAGAGCTCTGACTTTTACGTAAGTCTTATCTATTGGGCCGTTGAAAATTGATTTAAAAAAATTTAATAATAAAAATGTAAGTCTGCTTTGTGTAAGACAAACTTAACTTGCAATTGGCGAATTTGTTTTCATTTATTAAATGCAGTTCAGTTCATAAAACTTCTTGATAAAGAAAATTTTTGTCGTGTGACATTTTGAAATTAAAAAAATATTTTTCCTCTCCACAAACGCAGCCTATTTCGGACCTGTTCTCTCTTTTAGTTTTCCATGCATCTAAAATAACTTAAGCAGTGGGACATTTAAAAATTTTTTTGGGTCAGCCTGTGGCAGGCAAATCGTAAACATGTCAAGAAATATGTTCTTACAAACATACTTATTAATTTATATTCATTATTTTTTTTTTTTTTTGTTAAGGCTAGATTTTTTCCCGCACTAACGAACACAAAAATAGATTTTATTTTTAAATACAAATATTAATGGAATTTTTAAAACAAAACACGCAATGCTTTTTAAAGAGAACATAAGTTATTTTTACTTTCAAAATGTCATTGATGTTTTAGTAATGAAAATGTCAAGTTAATTATTAATTTAATTTTGTAATGGCTTCTTTTCTAACTGTTCTTAAATATAAACAAAATTGTTCTGAATTTTACAGTTTAATTTTTTTATATTTGATTTATACCACGCTAATTTATTTCCTCAATATTTTAATTTTGCCCCACTACATTACTCAACCTAGCAAGCTTCATTTACCTTCAAATCCACTTGAGAAAAAAAGGCAGGATATTGAAGTTTTTGGGTCGAACACTAAAAAGTCATTAAAAAGTGTTTGGGCCGACATTCTTGAAACGACATTCATAGTTCCACTGAATAATTTCGATTATTACACAGGGATCTTATTTATTGTTCGCTGTTCTGACCTCGACCATATGGTAGATTGGTCATCATTGGCTACCCTCTGCGAATAATTACAAATAAATTATGGAAAATGGAACACGAATATGTAAATATTTAATTATGTTCAAATTAAAATAATCTGAATTTTTCATGGCATCGTAAGCATAGCATGTTATAACAAAAATACAAATATATCAAATACTGTTATTAGAGACTCAGTTAATAATAATTTGTTTTATTATAATTATTTTTTTCTGTTTTTTTTAATAGAGTCATAAAAATAGTGTACTATTTCTATTAATTACGACGTGAAATAACATCCATTATTTTTCGTGGGAATTTTATTTTTTACAATTCACAAAAATAATTTTTAACTCTTTATAAAAAAATTAAATTAGTTTTAGTTTGTGATTCTCTCGTTCATTATTTGCTCATATTTTAAATTAAAAGAAGAACGATTAATAATGAACGTAATGATATCTAGTTCCTTTAATATAATGGGCCGTTTCGTACGTTTATTCACTCAAAGAAAATATTTTGCTCAAATCTGCATTTAATTAAGTTTAATAAATAAGTTGAGAAAGACAAACAGCTATTTGCTACTAACGGAATAAGTGTTGTCAATATAACTGGCATTGCCATATTCTATTTTTAATCTAAATATGGCATTCCTGAAGATGGTTATTTAAATGTAAACTGTTTCTTCACTGAAACGTTTTTTACAGTGCTATTCATGAATTCATGGCAATTATCAGCTGTTAGTTGTTATTATAAATAATAACAAAAATATATTAAATTTGTCCTTTTCAAACAAGAAAAGCGATTTTTTAAAAACAGAATAGAAAAATTCGTTCTGCTTGTTGCAAAAGTTATTAATTTTTGATCGGAAGCGGCACTGTTAATTGTATTCTGATTACTGTTTTTTCTCCCCATATATTTGCTGTAAATCATTTACATCTGTAACATCTGCATTTATTTTTAAATTAATTTAACAGTTATGTACATAAATGAGAATATCAATGAAATTATTTTTTCTCTTCTTTCAAACACGCTACAACAAACAAAAATGATTTAATTGCACTGCAAACTAAAGTTTAATCAAATTGTGTGAACTTTTGAATTTAATTTACGATTATTTTATTTCTTTGAAAGCAAATTTAATAAATTGTTTTATTTGTGTTTTTTAATTTTGATTATTAAACATTTAATAATAAAACACGATATAAATGTCTGAAATTTGAGTGACTGCATGTAGTTTGATAAAGAGAATATGAGAGAGTTATCGATGTTGGACAAAATGAATTATTATTATTAAAACGTTAAAGTTATTTACTCATTAAAATTGATTTATTTGTTTATGTCTGAGTTTAATTAAGGCAATTTTTTTTCTTGAAAGCTTGAACAAAATTTTTAAAGGCTTAAAAGTGTTAATCATGAATTATTGCAAAATTAAGCAAAATTAAATTAAATTGTTCAAGTTGCAAAGTTAATGCGGGCGTTGTAGTACTTTGTAGCTTATTAAATGTTTAATTTATTAATTTGCAGCAATATAGAACATAAATTAATACAGAAGTTTGTTGCAAATATTGCAAATACCAGTATGTAGATTTTAAATAAGTACTTCTGTGGAATTTTATTTATTTTGTATTTCTTACTTTGCAATTCTTACAGTCTTTCATCTGTGCCGCTATTCAAATCCAAATCACATAACATTATGGCTTTAGTAAGACTCGTATGAATCTTCTGTCACGCACTGCTTTTAAGTTACTAATTTTTATCAGTGCGTTAAATGGTTAGTGATAAAACACGATTTTATTGAGTTTTATATCCCACTTAATAACAACTTTTATAATCGTTGTAGTATTTTTTTTTCTTTTTGTTTAGAAACTGCGGGCAGAGTTTAAATTCTCAATGAACAATAATTTTAGTTTTTCTTCTGCTGGCACTTGAACTATGTTCTTTTGCTTAAAAAACACACAGATGCCTTTCTCTTTTAGTCTATACAAAAGCTCCAGACCCTTAACAGTAATGAAAGAAACATTTTATGCCGCTCTATTCTTATAAAAATATTATTTACAATAAATAACTAATATATGTACGTTATTACTTTAATTTTTTTTTTATAAAGAGAAGTAGCACTTCAGGCAACAATACCTATTTAGTCAAGTACCGTGCTACATTCTTTAGGAAAGGGATAGAGAAGAGGTGAGACAGGTGGTGAAAGTAGAGGGATAATTACGGAAATTAACTGCCGTTTAAGACAGAACAGTGACCAGTGACCATGCCTTCATCACTGAGCAGCCCCACCGTCAGTCAATTTTAATTTGTAGTGAAATAAACCAAGGTCTTTGTTGAGAATCGAACCCACAACCCCCAGCCTTGTAAGCTAGTACACTACTTACTAGTCTGCAGGGGTATTCTGCCTCCAGAGCAATTACTTTGCTGGCATCAAGGCATCAAGGCATCCTGGCTTTTATTTTATTTATTTTCCTGCCGTTTTATTTTATGTTTTATAATGCAACCCAGGTTTGCTTGTTCGTTTTGTAAGGTCGTAAAAATTTCCAGGCCAATTTAAGTAAGTTAAGTTGGTCTTTTTAAAAAGTTCTGTCCTAAAATACAAATATAAGCGGAGATACAACTTTTAAATGAATTTAAACGGCATACAATTTTAGGGGTTTAATTAAAAATTTCATTTCTAATTAAATAAGCAATAAAAATGTGTATTTTCTTGAACTATTTTCTAAAGGTACCACTAACAACAGTACTTAAAAAATATACGTCTTAAAAAAATATCTTTCAAAGTATCTTTTAGAAAAGTAGTAGTTCAGAAATTCTTAGAAAAACATCTCTTAAAAACAAAAAGTAATAAGTTCCTCTCGAAAATCTGCTGTAAATCTTTTTTAAACAGAACCTTTTTAAAAAATATTTATAGAAATTCTATAAGTACTTCCTAAAAAGTACTTCATGAAGATGTATTTGGAAAATACATTTTTCTTGTACCATTACAATAAAATTCACTTAAATAGGCGATGAAATTTTTTTTGTTTTTAAATCGTCCTTGCCTCAAAAAAAAAAAAAATCTTTGTGCAAAGTACTTTTCTTAAAATGTCATTTTATGTATGAACATTTTTATTAAATACAAATTTTTGAGCAATTACAGTCATTTTTGTAAAAGGTTTTTGCGTGAACATGTGTTTTAAAACCCAGCGGTTTACTGTAGTTCAAAATATTTAAATATTTAAAAAAAAATTTAATATTAATTTTGATTAATTTTTCAAGAGAACCTTTAAAAAAGAAGCGTGTTAAGAAAGCTCTGTCAGGTGGCATTATTTTTCGCAACAACTCTGATTCAAAAAATGTTAACTTGACAGAATTTAATTATTTTAACATTATATAAACTATAACGTCAAGTAAAATCTTGCTCTTACCTTATTGAAAATAATTTTTTTTAGTTCTTTGCGGTTTAAAAACAAAAATAATTAAATATATTAATTTTGTAGAATATAAAATAGCAAATTTTTCGAAATTGATTAAATGAGAATTGTATTCAACCAGAACACATTTTTATTTTTTGTTTTTTATTAGAACTTTTCAATACATTATCAAAACTTCCAATAACTAATAGAATTAATGAAAATAAAAGTGAAATTCGAATTTCTAGTCGTTGTAATCTATTTATTTAATGCAATTATCATTTAATCAATTTTGTTTTGAAATTTTATATCTACGTTTTTCGGAACAAAAATTTTGGTGAAATCAAAGTAAGCCATTGCAAAATGCCATTAGATAAGGTAGAAATTAAACACGTTTAACTATTTATTTTAAATAAAAATTTAAAATAAATTTTAAATATAAAATGAAACTATTTCCATATAATAATTATTATTATTTGACCTTTTTAATCCTTAAATTTATTTTTTATTATATATATATATATATTTCGACAACAATTGTATCATTTTTTGATAAATTGTTTATACTTTTTATTTATCCTGAAGATGCCAACAATGGTTTGACGAAATTTTTAGAAAAAATATATAAAAAATTAAGATTAAAAAATTTTTTATAAAAAAGACTTGATGCTTAAATAATAAATTACTAAATAAATTTAAAATTCTTTTAAATATTTAATAATATTTTTACAATTTTCTTTTCAGTTGTCATAATCCTGCACACCACAAAGCCTACTTTTTTGGGAACAAAAAAACAACCAAGTATAAAGGATCATGTTAAGTATTTAAAAAAGAAACTTAAACAATTTATAGTCAACAAAATAAAGTTAAAAAAAAAAATAATAAAATTTTTTAATTAAAAAAAAAAATAAATAAATAAAAATAAAATTGCTAAATAAACATTTTCAATGACACTAACAACTGCCGTGAGTGATACAACAGCAAATAACACACAAGAAATTATTGTTAGTAATAAGAAGATGGAAGTTAAGTGTGTTACAGCTGATGAAAATTTACCCACCTCCGAAATGGATTTACTAGCAAAACTAGAGGCAGCAAATAAGCTGATTGAGAGTGATGCAAAATCTTTAAATTCACTGCATTCCACACACAGCCGTAAAAATTCCGATACTAGTCAAATAAGTATAACGTCAAGTGAGTATTTAATTTTAAAACTTTTTAAAGAAAATATTTTAATAACATTTTATAATTAATTTATTTAATCACAATGTCTTTATATAAAAATTAAATAAATTTGATTTTTATTTTCAATATTTCGCCACATCGTTGGATGGCGTATTCAAGAAAGGAAAAATGTATGAAACATTTTTTTTGTACGTTTACAAAAAAAAAATTGTTTATATATTTTTCTTTTCTTAAAAAAAAAAATATATATATATATATATATATATTCCTTTCCTGATGCCACCCAATGGTGTGGTGCAAAAAATTGTTTGTACATTTTTCTTTTCCTGATGCCACCTAATGGTGCAGCGAAATATCGAAAATAAAAATACAATTTATTTAATTTTTATATAAAAACCTTGCGCTTAAAGAAATTATTTATAAGAAAAAATATTCTTCAACGTTTTTAGATGGAAATTCTGTAGCCGAAGAAGATGTCTGGACTACCTGGGCCACTGTACTAAGCGATTGGGAGGGAGCTTTGAAACGTAAAAATCCCTGTGTTAGAGAATTAGTTCGACGTGGTATACCACATCATTTTAGGTAAAATTAAAAATACAAAATAAATATTAAAAGATTTTAATTAAACTCTTCCTTCTTCTTCCTTTAGAGCCATTGTTTGGCAGCAGCTTTGTGGTGCTAGTGATGCCGACAAAAAACAATATGCGGAATATATTAAAGCCACATCAGCCTGTGAAAAAGTCATTAGACGTGATATTGCTCGTACTTATCCTGAAGTGGATTTCTTCAAAGAAAAAGACGGCCCCGGTCAAGAGGCTCTTTTTAATGTTATTAAAGCTTATTCTTTGCATGATCGTGAAGTTGGCTATTGTCAGGGTTCTGGTTTTATTGTTGGTCTTTTACTTATGCAAATGCCCGAAGAAGAAGCCTTTGCTGTGCTGGTACAAATAATGCAACAACATCGTATGCGTGATATGTTTAAGCCTTCAATGTCTGAGCTAGGTTTGTGCATGTATCAGCTGGAGAATTTAGTGCAGGAGCATATACCCGAAATGCATATACACTTCCAACAACAGGTATTTTGAATTTTAAAATAAATTGTAATAAAAAAAGAAAATAAAAAAAAATAATCAATTTGCTAGAAAATTTTAGAATAAAAGAAAAATAGATCATTTATTTGCTTCACTACAGTGGGGCAGCCATGTCTATTTGGTGGGCAAATTGGAGGTTAGAAAGAAAATCCCTGCCAAATGATTAAATGTCAAGAATTTATCTGTCATCCTTTGATAATAATTTAGTACATAAATTGGGAAATTTCAAGCATGGAACGTTCGACTCTTGAACAAAGAGTTTTAATTGTGAAAATTTACTCTCAAAATGTGTAAAATCCAGGCAGGTTTTCCTTGCAATCATACTCCTTCTGAGACCGTACTTTCATTGCGTAATTTAATTGCAAAATTTGAGGTTAACGATATCGTTGCTGGCAATACGCTTCACTACGTCATCACACTTGTAGTGGCCGCAGTGATGCAAACCTAGCCACTGTACAACAAAGTGTTGAGAATGAGCATGGAATATCAAATCTTCGACGTTCGCAACAATTGGTCACTAGCGGCACTTTGCAATGAAACGCCATCACTGCGCTACCAATCCATGAAAACCAATTTTTTGTGGCCACAATTGCCTAATGTTGCCATCAGTGACATTTGGTTTCGGCAAGACGGCGTCACAAGCCACACAGCAGCCCAAACTATTCATTTATTATATGAGAAATTTTCCGGTTGCGTAATTTTTTGATTAGCCTAGTTTTTGTGATTTAACATCTCTGGATTATTTTTCCTAGGGTTATTTAAAAGTCTGGGTTTAGTTGAAAAGCCCGCAAGCAAGTGATGCTACAGGTGCCCCTGTAGGCTAGTAGGTAGTGTACTAGCTTGTAAATATGGGGGTTGTGGGTTCGATTTCCAACGAAGTCCTTGGTTTTTTTCACTACAAAAATAAAAATTGATTGTCGGTGGGGCTGCTCAGCGATGAAGGCATAGTCACTGGTCGCTGTGCTGTTTATATACGGCAGTTAATTTCCGACTATCCTTCTACTTTCACCATCTGTTTCATCTATTCTCTATCCCTTTCCTAAAGAATGTAGCACGATACTTGACTAAATAGGCATTGTTGCCTGAAGTGTAACTTCTCTTAAAAAAAAAAAAATCAATTATTAATTCTCATATTTTTACTCTACATTGACATCAATAAAACTAAATTTACTTTCCATCCTCAAATATGTCCACTTTAGCGGGCTAGTGATATCCATGCCCACCGTACTTTCATATTTTACTAGTGCATTTATTTTAAGTTTTGAATAGAAAAAGTAAATATTTTCTATCAAATTAAAATCCGCTTTAATCTCCTATCGTTCTTTACATTTATTTAAGGGTTTCCAAACTACCATGTATGCTTCCAGTTGGTTCCTTACTCTATATACAACTTCTTTAAACTTAAATATCTCATCGCGCATTATGGATGTTTTCCTAAGTGAAGGAATGGAATTTATATTCAAAGTAGCTTTGGCCTTGTTGCTTTTGGGTAAAGATATTTTGCTGTCTTTGGATATGGAAGCCATGCTGAAATTTTTCCAAAAAGAATTACCGAAAAAAGTTGAAGCCGATGCAGAGGCTTTCTTTCAGTTGGCGTATTCTATAAAAATTAATACGAAAAGAATGAAAAAAATGGAAAAGGAATATCAGGATGTTAAGAAAAAAGAACAAGAAGAGATGGTAGAATTAAGACGTTTGAGAAGAGAAAATCGTTTGCTTAAACAGCGCAATGAACTTTTGGAAGCTGAATCTGCTGAATTGGCTGATCGTTTGGTTAGGGGTCAGGTTTCACGAGCAGAAGAGGAAGAGACTAGGTAAGTTGCACATTTTTTTTATTACTATTACAAAAAAAATTTAGTAAATTCAATTTGCACAAGATCGTTATATGAAAATTAAATAAATTCTATTTTATTTTTATTATTCGTCACCCAATGGTGTGGTGAATTATTGGATATAAAAATAAAATGTTAAAATTATTTAAAAAATTTATACAATCAATTGATTTAAGATATTGTGTATACCTATTTGTATTACTAAAGATGCCACCAAAAGGTGTGGCGAAATATAGATTTAAAAAAATAAAATTAAAAAATTTATTTAAAAAATTCATTCAATCAGTTGATTGAAAACAATTTTTACACATTTTTTTCCTGAAGATGCCATCAAATGATGTGGCGAAAGATTAAACTTAAAAATTAAAAAAAAAATTTATTTCATATTTTTTTTACATAAAAACCTTGTGCTTAAAAAATTATTTGTAAAGTATTAGAAAGTTAAAATAACTATAATTATTATTCAATTAATTATTTTTTTATTTTCTCAGCTTTGCTATACAAACTGAACTCATGCAGCTGCGTCGTTCTTATTTAGAAATTTCCCATCAATTAGAAAATGCCAATGAAGAAGTGCGTGGCTTAAGTTTGCGACTTCAAGAGAATGTAAGCTTCTCTTTATATTTTTGCCATAATTATTTTTTGCTTAACATTTTTTAAGTTTGTATAATTTTATCCCATTTGAATCATCAGCTTTTATTAATAATTTCTTTCTTTTTTGTGCTTACACTTCATCATGCTGTATCTAATCACTTACTTCAACCGTAAAATTATTTATTTAATTTTTTTTTTATTTTTTTTATATCCTTTCGAAAATGGCTAAATATAATTTTAACTTTTAATATTTGTTTTCTGTTTTCTTCCCTTTCTTTTAAATGTGTTTTTAAAATATTTTTTATTTTATAATTAAAACTATTTTTAATGGTTGTGGTGAAAACAATTTTACACGTAACAAAAAAAAAAAAACCAAACATAACATACAACATTTTATACATCTTAATCAACACAAAAACAACAACAAAATTATCAAACCATTTTGTTTTTGTTTTAACGAAATAATGAGCGCAGAATGTACCCCTCGAAAGCGTAAGTAGTTTTTGTTTAATGTCTTTTTTTAAATTTCTTTCTGTGAATTTTTTTGTATTAAATTATTTAATTTTGCATGCTGTTTTAAAGAATTTATGTTTGTGTGTATTTAAATCTAAATTAATTTCTGAAAATGAAGTCCTCGTAATTTTTGAAAAGAAGTTGCTTTAAGCACTGCTTGTTGTCACACCGCTGTAAACAAAGGCCGTTGTTTTTAAAAATCCTTCCAAATTTAATTTGATAATTTAATGAATCATTAAACAATAAGATAACAGGTATAAATCTCACGAAGGCTGCATAACAATAAGATGGCTGTTTATTTAGCCGGAGCTGATTTAATGGATTTTAACCATGAGCTTCAGTAAAATAGCTGTGTATATAGTTATAACGTTGAGAGTAAAATTTGTAAAAAGAAAAGAACAAAACTAAGGAAAATTGAGGGTAAAATAAATCGCATTATTTTTAGTCATGTTTTAATCATCGCTGGTCGGATGTGAGAGTAAAAATTGAGGTTAGGAAGTAAATAGTCTGTTTAATAATTAAATGTTAAGAATTGGGCTGGCATCGTTTGACACTTATTTAGTAAAAAGTTGGACAAATTTAATCAAAGAATCTTGAGCAACGACTTTCAATTATTAAATAAAATTTACTATCAAAATGGTGAAAATTTTCACTGTATGAATTCGTTAAGCGCTGTGCTTAATTTAATCACTAAATTCTAGGCTCACGGTATTGTAGCTGACAAATAATGCAAATGCAGCTGCTGCACAGCGAATTATATGCTGTATTTTACATAAATATCTTCATTTTTATGCTTATAAAGTTCAAATCTTTCAAGAACAAAAGATGATCGTTCGTTTGTGAGAATCAACGCATTTTTCGCCGAAATCATCTTTAGTGATGAGACTCATTTTCAATTAGGCAATGTAAACAACTAATTTGCCGCAATTGACCGTATGATATGATTTGTTGTCATTGGGCCGTATTTTGTTCGAAAATGAACAAGGTAGGATCGTCAGGGTGAATTCTCTGCCACAATTGGCTACTGTTGACATCAGTGACCTTTGGTTTCAACAAGATGGCGCCATAAACCACACAGCCTTTCAAACAATTTTCTCGATTTGGCGATGCCAATTGACCGCCTCTTGCTTATGATTCTTGTGATTTAACGCCGCTTGATTATTTTCTCTGAAGCCATAAGGCTTACCTGAATAACGCACAAATCCCCCCAGGGGCACATGATAGTCTTTTTGGAGCCTACTATTCCATCTAGACTGGTGTCTTGCGGGGTAAAAGGGAGCCCAGACCCCTTAAAGGCTAGTAGGAGTCACCTGGAGAATCCACTATATTTCTGCGGGAATCAGTGAGTTTGCAGAGTTCACTTTCTGTCTCTTTAGACATTTAGCTGTTCTCTGGCTGATTATCGAGGTTGGCCCCTATATGGGAGTATCGTGCTGGCTGTGTGTTTCTCGTGTGAATTTGTGGGTCGGATCATTCAAAATGAACACAATGAATTGTTCAGGTCCAGTGAGTATGAATGCCGTCGTGTTCTTAATTTTATTAAGCTTCATGCGTTCTGGACCAGGAGTTGGATAGTCTCCAACTCTTTAGCAAGGAGTAATGGCTGCGACCTACTTCGAGCTTCTGAAATTGCTACTAGGAGTGACCGGAGAATATACTTATTCGATCGCCTTCTAGGGCGTGAATGGCGTTGCTTTGTGGTGGTTGTGGTTTCGAGGCCCTCGTTTGAGTTTGTGGGTTGGATCATTCACAATGAACACAATGAATGGTCCAGTGAGCATGAATGCCGTCGTATTCTTAAATTAGATTAAGCTTCATGCGTTCTGGACCAGGAGTTGGAGTAAAATCTGCGACCTACTTTGAGCTTTTGAAATTGCTACTAGGAGTGACCGGAGAATATACTTATTCGATCGCCTTCTAGGGCGTGAATGGAGTTGCTTTTCATTCACAGTGGTAATGGCCACCATCTGATTATGGCTCACTGCCGGTGCAGATGTAAACCTTATTACATCATAAAGCACAAATACCCCCCGGGGGACACATTGATATGGACAATCCACTTTATTTCCAAGGGAATCAATAAAGCCCCCAGAGTTCAACTATTTGTCTTTTTATCCGTTTAACTATTCTCTGACTGATTATTGAGGTTGGCCCTTCGGGAGTATCGTGGTGGTTGTGGTTTCGAGGCCCTCGTTTGAGTTTGTGGGTTGGATCATTCACAATGAACACAATGAATAATCCAAGTCCAGTGAGCATGAATGCCGTCGTATTCTTAAATTAGATTAAGCTTCATGCGTTCTGGACCAGGAGTTGGATAGTTTTCAACTCTTCATGAAGGAGTGGGGCGTTGGCGTGCTCCGATGTCTTAAAGTTGCAACTAGGAGTGACCGGAGGATATACGTATCTGAAGGCGAGGATGACGCTACATTTCATCCACAGTGGTATGATCCACCATCTGGTTATGCCTTACACATGTATGGCTTACAGATGTACATCTTATCACGCATAACCCACAAACAATTGACGCTCTGAAAGTGCATTGTCTAGATGTTGCAAAATATGTTTCAAAATTTCTATTTTACATCGGTATAATAAAATTGAAGTTGCCAAAAAAGTGTGTACTTTAAGCCAGTTTATTTCTTAATCTCGAAATTGCGCACCCGTTACAATCAATTTATAAGAGGATGGCATTTGGAAAAGAAAAAGAATAAAATTAAGATGACCATTGGATACATTGCGGAACAGGGTTGTCGCCACTTATTCTTTTCATTAAGACAAAATAATTATTTTAAGAAAGATCCTTCTTACTGGCATGCGCTATTAATTTGGTGTAAATTAGCTGTGTCTGGCGACGGCAGTCACTACTTCAAGTAATTGTATTTCTCTGTTGCTTTTCTAAAAGCCTGCCTTATGCAACATAAGTTAATGTGATTCATAGTTTACCGTTCTAAGCCGTTGCAAAAATGAAATACATGCACATCTCATTATTTGCTTACAGAATCATTTTAGGATATTTCCACATTTGTTTTCCAATTCTATAGGGATTGGGGGAAGCTTATCGGAGAAGTTACTGCTATATAGGTGTATGAGTTTCCTTATTCATTAATCGTTGATTGGTGATTTTTGATCAACCGCTGTTAACAACTGATCAACGTAAGCTCCATCTTACGACTGTATACCATCACGAATTGCCATTGAAATGTCGGTAAAAAGCTACCAAATGTGTCAACGAAGAGAGAAAGTCAGGTGAATTTCTTTGCAGAAGATTTTCATTGTGTCGTTGATACACAGTAATGTGTGGCGAAAGATTTAATATGTTCAGCACTTCTTTAAAATGTTTAGATTATTCACCTTAAGGATACTGCCGTTTTTCTATGGTTTAGGTGTCCTATTACTTTTCACTTTTTTGGTTTAATAAATGATGTGGGACACCTAAGAATTTTTTAATATCACGAATCTAGTGCTGTTAGATATACAATTAAATTATGCTCAAAATGTTTTGAAGCCTGTAGAAGAATAAGAAAGAAACTAGCGATAGCCACAACATGAAGTATGTCCCCTCTCCTTGCAGCAGTTAGCTAGTGATTTCATCATTCTTTCCAATAATGCTATCATCATGGATGCTCTGGTTCTCTTTTAATGACACTATCCTTCTCTACACTTTTTAACGTTCGAAGAAGGAGGTCGAAAAAAAATTTAATTATAATTATTAGTTGTTTTTTTGTTAAACTGTATTTTATTGAACTATTCTAACAACTAAATGAGTTATTTTTGAGTTAGGCACAAGTTCGTAATTAATTGTGATTGTTAAGAGCGCAGTATAAGTTTGATCCAGAAGAATGAAATGCATTTTCTAGTTGGCTGCAACCTTCATCAGCATTCATTGTATCTATCTGTGAATACCAAGCTTAAGCGTAACTGAAAAATAATAATAATTTAATCATAACAATTTTTTATTAAGTTAAATTATAATACCGTTCTTAAAAATAATTTTATTTAAACTTTAATAAACTCCTAGCCTAAAGTTTAGGCTAGGAGTTTATTAAAGACGTTTGTTAGTCCTGCTTAAATTTTAAAGCTTAAGTCATCATGCTTATTTTTAAAAATTTTAAAACGTTCTAGAATCTTTCGTTGAAGAACTCTGTACATACACACAATACTTATTTGAAGCATGTCAGTCTGTCTATTTGTGTAAAACTTCACTTGCAAAATTTTTAACAAACCACTTTTCTTTGTCTTCTTTCAAATAAATTTGTTTAGAATAATTCTCGTCAGTCATCACTTGATGAATTGTGCATGAAAGAGGAGGCACTAAAGCAGCGCGATGAAATGGTCTCATGCCTTTTAGAAGAGTTAGTCAAAGTACGACAAAGTTTAGCTGAAAGCGAAGATCAGATACGAAATCTTAAAACCAAAATCGAGGAACTAGAAGAAGATAAAAAGACTTTACGTGAAACAACACCAGATAATTCAGTTGCCCATTTACAGGACGAACTAATAGCCAGTAAACTAAGAGAAGCTGAGGCCAGTCTATCATTAAAAGATCTCAAACAACGTGTACAGGAGTTAAGTACTCAATGGCAAAGACAATTGCAAGAACAACGCAATGATCATAATGCTCATCCAGTCGATTCAACTCCCAAAAAACTCCTAACAAATCTATTTGATTCTTCCAAATCCAATGAACACACTCAAAAACTAGAAGAGGAACTAATGACAACACGCATACGTGAAATGGAAACTTTAACTGAATTAAAGGAACTGCGTTTGAAGGTCATGGAATTGGAGACACAAGTGCAAGTGTCTACCAATCAGTTGAGACGACAAGATGAGGAGAATAAAAAGATAAAGGAAGAATTAGACATGGCATTGACGCGTGAAAAGGAATTATCCAATAAAGCCAGGGAACAACAACACAGGTATTTATTTTCTTTTTGATAATGTAAATGTTTATGAAGAAAAAGGATTGATTTTTTTAATTATTGCTTTTCTTTAAATGCAGATATTCCGATTTAGAATCTCGCATGAAAGATGAACTGATGAATGTTAAAATTAAATTTACTGAACAGTCTCAAACAGTTGCTGAACTTAAACAGGAAATATCCAGGTTGGAAACTAAGGTGAGTTATAAAAACAGTGGCAAAAGAAGTCACGAGGAAAAGTCAGCTTTTATGAGTCAATTCTTTGATGGCCTAACATTGGTGCCCCAGCCGTTTCTAATGGACATATGTACTTGCTCTGTTGTTTTATACAGGATAACGTTGATTACTTAAAATTCAGCTACTCAACACCAGAGGCGCTGCAACAATTCTTTTAACATGCAGTGCAGTTTTAGGGTTTTTAAAAATTCTTCACCACCTATTATTTCTACACTCTACACATTTTGCTTTCGAAGAAGGTAACACAATCTATGTATACTCTATACATTTGCTTTCAAAGAAGGTAGTACAATTGCCGGAGTTTTACTTTTCTTTCACGTCGTTAACTTTAAGTCACATTCCATATTTAGTTACATTCCCGGTGTTCGCCAGGAAGATATACTAATTTGTTTTGCTGCCATTTTGGTAAACATTAGTCTTGCCAGTTCATATTTGGCAGTCGTGAAGTAGACACGTGGAAAATTTATTACGGAAAAATATTCGATGAACCAACTTGTTTTAATCGTTAAAACATTTTATGAAAATTTACTGTGACGATGAGAATATTAGGTGAAATTTTTGGGATTAACAATGTGCCAACAAATGGATATGTGAATAAACAGAATAGTCTGTTCTGGCGATTGGGAAATCCGCAAATTATTCAACAGTCACCTTGGCGTCCATTAAAAGGGACAGTCTAGTGTACAGTTTGGTCAAGAGGAATCATTAGACCTAACTGTATCAAATCTAATTATATAACCTTAAGAGGTAGAAGAGTAATCCCTCTAAGAAGATCTGAATATATATATGATTAATACAAGCATTTTGCTATAAATTTACTTAACTTAAGTAAACAGGCAGTTTCATAAGACAATATGTTAGTTTGAGCACCGGTATCCACTTGACACTGTATTATGTTATTTTCGACTTCTATAATAACAGTCCACTCGTTTTCTAGGTTCTTTCTCTCCAAAGCTACTCCAATTTGATTTACCTGCTCTTTTTTATTATACGCTGTTTTTAGTTGTCCTCCATCTGATTTTCCATGTTGAGTTGATTTATTTTCGCTTTGCTGTCCCTCCTTCGGGTTGATTCTTATACCTCCAATAAAAAGATCCGTTTCATCATCGTCATCATCATAATCTGGCTCTTGATATTTCTCTACGCCTCTCACGAATTTATTATAAGATGTACCTCTTGCTTTCGAATTAAATTACCCGCCATTTTGCTGGTTATTATAAAAACACATGGCGGCAAAATGATTCTTGTTGTTGCATTTGTAACATTTCGCGCCAACCGCAGGGCACTTTGTTTTATGATACTGGCCGCATTTCTGACATACAGTTTTTTGCTTAGTTGTTGTGTCAAACCCACCTCGAGACTTTTTAATAGCACAGATATATTCATTTGTTGATGTATTATCATTAACACATTGAGGCTCGGCTGCATTAATTCTGGCTACTTCAATGTTTTTGCTATCTCAACAGCTTTCTCCATTTTAATATCACCTTCACTTAATAAACGTTCCTTTATGTGATTTAAGTTTGACGATAGCCCACACACATATATGTCCTTTACCAAACTGTCTCTAAGCGCCCCAAATTCACATGTAAGACTTAGGTTTTTCAAACATGTGACATATTCGTCAATTGTTTGTTCATCTTTTTGCTTACAAGTAAAAAATTTGTGTCTTTCTACTGCAATATTCACTCTTGGAAGAAAGTACTTATCAAATTTTCCAATCAGATTTTCAAACAAAATGTTGTCGACATCAGAATCGAGCAAATTAAATATGTCTAAGCACTCTACACCTAAGTGGTGCAGCAACAAAGCAACTTTTCTTTGTCAGTTTGGTCTTCAAATCCAGAAGCTCGCATAAATATGGTAAATTGCGTTTTCCAGTTTTTCCATGTCAACGCTAAATTAGTAGCCCTTAAATTCATTGGCGAAATATTTGCTGCCATTGGTAAAAACTGAGATACTTGTATTCTATTATCTTCACTATTAGCCATTTTTCTTTTTTTTTTTTTTATAAATATTTCTCTTTTATGTGTATTAACACCTGACACCATGTTGTGTTATTTTTGCAAGTTTTTGCAGTGATGAAATATAATGTAAGATTAAAGTAGTAATGATAGTAGTAGTAATTATTGTATAAATAATAGAATAGTAGTAATGTACAAAACCTTACAACTAATTATACAACACTTACCTCGTTGAAAATGAAAACCGCGTAACGAACTGTGAATGGGGAGCGATTGAAAACTTTTTAACGCCACAACTGCATGCTCTAGGGTTGATTAACATGTGGTATCAACAACGCAGTGCCACATCGCATAAAGCGAGGAATTGTGTGACCTTTTTCCACAACAAGTCATTTTCAGAAATGGTTATGTTGATGGGCCTATACGGTCGCCTGATTTGACTTGCGGGGATATCTGAAAAGCAAGGTTTATGCAAACAAACCAGAAGTATTTACAAATGTACGTAAATATGTACAAGAGACCAAAGTATTGTTATGCTGTTTTTTGTTTTATTCCTATTTGTTTTTCCTCCTGTATTTACAAATTTTTGTAAAAATATTTAACTTTTTTTTGAGCTGCACATTCTATAGAATTTATAAACTTTGGTTCCGCTCATCTTATTATTTCTTTTCAACAAAATCTCAAATACAAAACTTTTTGGAACAATTTTTTTTTTCAGAATTCTGAAATGTTAGCTGAAGGTGAACTGCGTTCTAATTTAGATGATTCCGATAAAGTGCGTGATCTGCAGGACAGAATCGCCGACTTGAAAGCCGAGGTTAGTTAAAATTTTATTTCTTTTTTTGTTTGGTTCTTGTGAATAAAATTGCGTTTTCCCCACCCCACTTTCCTTTAAAGCAATTATTTATTTTCTTTTTGTTTAAATTAATTTTTAATTCTTTTCGTGTACATAAAAAATACTACTATTCTTCCTTCCCAGAGTTACATTAAGTATTGGTTTTTGGTATTTGATATTTAGTTTGGTTTGACCATAAATTATCATTAACTAATTCCCATTTTTTGTTTCTCCTTTTTGAATTGTTTTAATATTAAGTCATCAGTCAGCCATAAACATGTTTCGCTTTACTATCATCTACATGTTAATCACCATATTTTCACTCAATATTCAATTCAACTTTTATATAACAGCTCAATTCACCTTTTCACCAAACTCACCACAAATTTGTATACTTTTATTTTAATTTATTTTAATTCGTAGTTTTTTTTTAAATGTTTTATTTTAAAACCAAAATTGTTTAATTTGCTTAGTTGTTTTTTTCGAAAAACTTTCTTATAATTAAAAAAAAAAACAAACTGTTTTTAATATTTGAATTCATTACCATTTAAACACAAAAATTTTTTTGAATGTTTTAAGTATTTTATATTGCTATTCTTAATTATTATAGTATACCACTACGCCTATAACAAGTCCCGATACTGAACCTTGGAAGTGGATAAGTTAAACGTTAAAATACAAACCAAAAACCAAAGTTAAACATTTGCAGGTCATTATTTTTCCTTTTTTTTCAAAACAAACAAAATCAAAAAACAAAAAAAGAAAAAAATAAACATTTGAAAAAACAACAATCATTTTTTCAATTCATTTTTATAATTTTGAATGCGGTTTTCTTTTCATGTTGAGTCTAAATTTATTGTATTTAATTGATTTCCCTTAAAGTTGTTATATTTTAAAATTGATAATTAATTAATTACCTTTTTTCATTTTGCATGATTGTTGTTAAATAAATAATTTGTTTTTAAAAAATTGTAAATGTTTAATAAAAAATTGTTATTAAAATTATAAAAATATAAATTAAATTATAAAACTTATTAAATTAATTTTTTTATCGTTATTCATTTTATTATTGTATTTTTTATCCTCATTCTATAAAAAATTTATTTGTAAGTATCAGGCGGGCAAATTTAAGGTTAAAAAGTAATTCACCTGTCAAATGATTAAATGCCGGGAATTGAACTCTCAAATTCATGGAAATTTGTGTAGTAAAAACTTCAGTAGTTTAAAGCATCGAACGTTATACTCTTTAGCAAAGAATTTTAATTGTGAACATTTACTTTATTAAAATGCTGACCATGTTCCTCTGCCGCTTCGCATAATTCGAGCAGTTTTTCCTCGCAATCAGGCTTCTTCTGAGACCGCTGTATATAAGTTAATCGCTAAATTTGAGGTTCACGATATTGTTGTTGACAATAGACCAAAACAATACGCTTATAGTGCTCGTAGTAATGCACTCATAGCTGCTGTAGAGTAGAGTTTAAAATGAACCTGGAGTATCAACTTGTCGCCGGTCGCAAGACATATGCATCACTAGAGACACTGCGCATAATGTTGCATAAATATCTTCATCATCTTCATCAACTTCATCACTGTGTTAATAATCTATGGCCGCGTATGAAACAATTCCCAAACATTGTGTTGTTTATTTTTGCTGCTTCTAATGTCAGTTTTTCGGCGATTTCTTTTAACGTTGCTTTTGGATTTTGTAGTAATTTTTCACGAATATACGCACTTCTCTGATAAACCTTTTGTATACATACAAAAACTAGCACTTAGTACCCCTTTTCTCCTGCTATAGACAAAACCAAAACGTTCTTTTTATATCAGAAAAGTGCTTCTAAAAGCGCTACAATATCGTTATATTCCAATTGGCTAACGTTCTTAGGTGCTGCTAATGTAGTTAACAATGTATATGAGGTGATCTAATATATTGCAGCAACAATTTTGTACACACTTCTTTATCACTAAAAATCTTTCCTAATATAAAGTGAACTTCCAGACGCTCTTTATTTGTTTTAAACTGTTCACTTTTTGGAAAAAGGCATCAAAGTTTGATTGATACTCACACAGGTGTTGGATGTTTTTTGATTTTGTTGTTAGCGTTGCATTGTTGTGGTCATTGCCGTGATTGCTTAACGTAATTATTACTTTTACTAAGAGTGGGTGGGGGCTTCGTTATGTGATGTTATGCTCAGTTAGGTTCTTAATTATATTCTTACTTTATCCTCTTTGTCAATTCTGTTGTGTGGTATTTACCTGATTAGACACAAAAAAAGGGAATTGCAGCAATCATCTAGTGCTGCTATTTTTTTTGTTAGCGACACTACACTCCCACTGATAAAGTTCAGCTCGTACAAGAATTAAAGTCGACCGACTGTTGTTTGCATCGAACGTTTGTGAATTGGCTGAATTAATTTTCAATTAGGCGCTTAGGTTTTTGTTATTTAATTCCTCTGGCGCCATTTGAAAACCGGAAAGACGTGTGTGTTTTAAGTAAATTTATTTCCTAACCTCAAATTTGCCCACCCATTATTTTACAATTTATATTCAAAAACAACAATAAAAAAATCTAAATTTTTTTATAATCAGGCATGTGAAGGAAATCGATCAAGATCAAAATAGTCATTTTTGGTTTTGTATTTGTTTTTAAAATTTTGTTTTCATATATTTTCAAAAAATAGTTGTTTTAGGCTTTTGTGCTAAAATTATTCGGAATTTATTACAGTATTTAAAAGCGAACGTTTTCAAATCGATTGATTTCCCTCACATACACGAATATAATTTTTAAACGTTTTGTAAATTAATTTCTTACAAAATGAGGATATTAAGTTGCATTTCATAAACTTAAAGAATATTTTTATTACATTCGAAAATTAGAATATGGAGGATTCCAAGTAAAACATTAGACTGTAGTTTTATGTTGTTTTTCCAACATAAACTTTTTTTGTATTTGAAAATCCTAATATTTAATTAAGTATGAAATTAGAGTATGTGCTACATTCATATGTATTTTTTATTTTTGAATATTTACGTGTACAGGGTGTTTTTATAGAGGTATAGAATTTTAAGCTGGCAGTACATTTGTAACTGGCGGCCATTTTGTCAGTTGACAAGTGATTTATGTAAAGTTTGGTTTGGCATTACAACATGTATAGACATATAGCTAAACAACGCTTGCACAAATTAGACCCACAACAAGACTGCTATTGATCCCGATTTTCACAAGCTATTTTTGCTTAGTGATGAAGCTCTTTTTTGTGTGAATGATATGATATGTTAATAAACAAAACTGCCTTATTTGGAGTGATGACAATCTTCAAGTGCATGTTACATCGAAAATAACAGGTTGTTTGGTGTATTTTATGGGCTGGCGTAAAATCATTGGTTCACACTAGTGCTGGTGCTGAAGAGAACGTTACAGTCAATGGTGACCGCCATAGAACCATGATTAGTATCGTTTTCGTTTACCAATCGAACAATCATGATGTACAGGAACTGTGGTTTAAATAAGACGGTGCAGCACGTCACACTCCTCGTGTCTTAATTAATTTTTAGAAGGAAACGTTTGGCTAACTGCATAATTTACATTTCAGTCCCGTAAATTAGTCCCTAAGATCGTGCGATTTAACGCCGTTGGACTATTTTCTGTGACGATATGATATGAAGTCGTTACTCTGCGCCGATAAGCCCGAAACGACTGGCCACTTGTCACACACGACTGACCACGGCCACAAATATTGATAAAAGAAATCTAAAATTAAACCTCCAGATTACTCTACGGCCAAGCCAGCCGTGGAGGTCATAGGCCAGAAGTTATAGTTAAATTCTAATACCGGATCTTTCGACTAAAGTAAATATCATGCCAGTTTAAAACAATTATCTATATTTTATTTGATTTCAAAGTTGTATATCTCTATAAAAACACCCTTTACATAAATAAAGATTTATTTTTAAACTTAAATAAAGTAATTTGCTATCAATCATAATAGCGGGTATTTAAGAACTCTCCTTCCTTAAAGAGCGAAATAGATGTAGAATTAAAAATTAATATAATTAAAGAATTTACCAATTTGACCATAATAAATAACACACTCGACGTCCATGTTATTGGCTATAGTTGGGTTGATGTTTTTATCTCTTTTAAAAAATTATTAAATTAATAATTAATTAAAAGCAGTCAACTGACTTGAAATACCTGAATATAAAGCAAAAAAAAAAGACACCTGGATCTGTAACAAGACCGAGACCGTGATTATTTTCCTGTCGGACATCTACATGACATTTGGACTGGTTTGCGAATAATTTGATAAGCTGAAGCTCTTTGGAACCCGCATGCAGACGGTGTTAGAAACATAATTGCTGATAGCTTTTCAGTACCTTAAGTATCTGGCACGTAAAAGGTTATCTATCTATTTCTTTTTGAAATCTACGGCGTCAAAATAACTGTTAGAAGCCTGTCATTATATCACGGGCGTATTAACCACATGTACACAGGACTTCTTTAAGCAATGCCTACTGTAGAGCATTTGAAATTTCCCCCGGAGAAATTTCCAATCACCAAACATAATTTTTTATTCCCATATTGTTAAAAAAACTCACTTCTTTAAGTATAAATTCCATAATCTGGCAACACTTTTTGTCTTTATTTTATTTGAACAAAATTCTCTCTACTTAGTGGTAAAGTAACAACTTATTTATCTCAAATATGTAAAAGGCGGTCAATATAAAAAAACTAATTGCTTTAGATCGTTTATAACAGATTTGATGGCACCCACTTTTATTTGGCTTTTTATAGTATACGAGCAACTTTTGCCAGTTTTCTGTTCGACTACATTTTGAAAATAAGCTTTCACTTCTGGGAAAATGTAATATCAAAAAGTCTAAAAAAATATAATAATAAAAATGGGGTGCACCAATTTGAGGTTAGGAAATAAATTGTCTGTCAAAAGATTAAATGTCAAGAATTGAGCTATCATCCTTTGATATTTATTTAGTAAAAGGTTGGAAAATTTTACACATGGGACGTTACACTTTTAAGAAAAGAATTTTAAGTTCGAAATTTTACCATCAAAACGGTGACAACTTAAATCGTTAAAAATTCGAGCAGCTTTTCCTATGATAATAAGGCTTCTTCTGAGAGCGCTGTGTCTAATTTAGTCACTAAATTCGAGGCTCGTGGTATTGTTGCTGCCAAAGAAGACAAAACAATACGTTCGTTGTGGTTATAGTAGCCGGTGTACAGCAAAGTGTTGGAAATGAGCCTGGAACATAAGCTACTCAACACTCGCAATAACTGGGCATCAGTAGAAGTACTTTGCGCAATATTTTGCATAAAGATCTACATCTTTGCGCTTACTAAGTTCAACTCGTTTAAGAATTAAAGCCGACAGTTTAAAAACTGAACGAGAACAATGCATTTTTCAACAAAAACCTCTTTAGTGATGCGACCTCATTTTCAATTAGGCTATTATGAAAACAGACAAAGTTGTCGCATATGAGGCTGACAAGATCCACAAAAACAGTCTTTGAAAAACGTTTAGATCCAAGGAAAATAACCTTTTGGTGCGGCTTGTGGTCAGGCCATATCATCGGCCAATATTTTTTGAAAGTGAGCACGCAAACGTCGTTGCCGTGAATTGGCGACATTAGCGTGTAAATAGAGACATGCGTGATAAGATTTACGTCAGTACCTAGCTGTGTAAGCCATAACCTGACGGTGGATCATACCACTGGGATGAATTTTAGCGTCATTCACGCCTGAGGAAGTCTTCGGATATGTCTATCCTCCAGTCTCTCCTGGTCGCAACTCCGAGAGCTCGGAGCAGGCCGCAGCCCTCACTCCTTGCTGAAGAGTTGGAAACTATCCAGCTCCTGGTCCAGAACACATGCGCAATCAGTCAGAGAACAGCTAAAAGGCCAAAAAGCTGAATTCTGGGGCTTACTGATTCCCGTGGAAATAGTGGTGTTGAACAGTTGGCTCCTGCTAGCCTTTTAGGGGACTGAGCTCCCTTTTACCCCCGATGACACACGTAATGAGGGTGAGATTCCGTCAAAACATAACAATGTGTCCTCGGGGGGGAGTGAACAAGAGACCAATGCATTGTTACGCTCTTTGTTGTGAAGACAAAAGAAATTTTGTGAAAAGAGCAGATGTCTGCCGACATGCTACAGATGGACATTTGGTCTACATTATATTCCATTTTTAATTCCCATATTTCTACTTTACATTGGTATCAAAAAAACTAAAGTTGTCCAAAATAAAGTGTGTGTTTTAAGCCAATTTACTTCCTAACCTCAAATTATTTGTTAAATTTTTAATATTTTTATTTATTTTAATTTAACTGGTACAACATAGCGTATTTGTGTATTAGATGTTGTATACAACAATTGTACTCGTATTTGTAAATTTTTATCAGTGTATTTGTATATTTAATTATTAACACTTCTTAAACCACATTAGCACCACTTTATTTAACAAAATTTTAAAACCTTTTCGCACTTTCATTATTAACACTATTTTAACAGACATTTATTTCATTTATAAAAATTAATTCAGCTTGCATTTCAATACATTCTTTTGTTTGTTTGTTAAATTAAAATTTAATAAAACAAAAATAAAATGTATTTTCTAGCATGTTTAGCTTTGAAAACTTTAACAATTAAATATCAAATTAAATTTTTATATATTTTATTTTTATTTCCAAATAAAAACAAATATCTGATTAATTAAACAGTTGACCGCATTAAAAAGTCGAGGCAAATTTTTAGCAATTTCGAAATTGCGTAGCTCCTCGATACAGTCGATTGAATCAGCCGAAAGTGATTTTAATGATATAATGATTATGCGTAGAGAAAGTACCGAACTATCATCATAATATTTAATGATTAATTTTTAAATTAAATAAAACACAACTAAAAGTAAAATTAAAAATTATCAAATTCACAAATAATAAAATTAACAAAAAAAAAAGATATTAGAACAAGGACTTAAACTTAACTTAATTTACAAGGAATGAATGTACTATTAAGAGATACAAATAAATAATTATTGTAATATTTATATTAAATGTTTATTTTTAAGTAAATATTTTGTTTTTATTAAAAAAGGAGTGAAATTAAAAAAATAAAAAATAAAAACACCCAGTAAAAATAAAACCTGTTTTAGTGGCTCTTCTACAACATTTGATTTGAAACATAAAATTGGCTTTTCAGATCTTTCATGAAGTCATCTGCCAATTGTATTTTAGAGATTGATTTTGATTAAGACTGTATTGCATCTGTTATAACAGATTTTTCATCCATTGGCTGAAATATATTGTAACGTTTATTTCGTTAGTAAACATTTAGTTTATTGAGCTCTTTTGTTGCAGAATAATTCTAGACAACACTTAAGAGTTTTTAAATTAAATTACAAGATTTATATAGGCGAGCTTTTTACTTTTATATACACGCTGGTAACTATACCAATTTAATGCTTTAAAGCTGCCTTATTTGAAAACGTTCACTGCTTTATTACTGCTGTGCCTTCACTTGGCGACGCTCACACTTTAACGACTTTATTGCCCGACAGAGGGAGCTTATACATTCTGTTTGAAGTGGTTCTGGTATTCACTCGAAGGCTCGATAATAACATCCCCACACATAGTTGTTGTTGTCATTATCCAGTACAGGTGTTTGTTTGGGTTTTGTGTCTTCTTGTTTTCTGCTAGTTGTTTTTATTTTCTAATTGTTTATTTAGCTCGTGGAATTTTATTTTGGTTTATTGTTTTTGTTTTGTATTTATAAAATTTTTTAGAATCTTTTTAATTTGTAAACAGACACAATAAGTCATTTCATTTACTTTTTTTAGTGATAATTATTATCTTTTATAACTTAAACTAAATATCTTCTTAACAATATAAAGAACCAGAGCTGATGTCCAACGTTGCTAGTGCTCTTAACCTAATTAAATCTTAGATTTTTCTTCTTTTAGATTAAATAAACTAATAATAAAATAAAAATTAATATTTGAAAAAAATTATTATCACAACATTTTTTCTATCTTTTCACTAACAAATAAAGCTCGGACCGTCTCCTTGTCGAGTGATTTTAATCGAATTATAGAAAATTTCCCCAGCAACCACAAACATTAACTTGCAATTTTTGGTTCAGACAACAGGCTTAATCAAAGCAAATTTTAATACACCGCTTAGAGGCTATTCATAGGTGATATAAGCTGGATTTTGCAGCACTGAAATCTTTTGTGTGCTTTCAGTATTGATGAAATGCTTTAAATTATTGTTTGGAACAAAACTGATTCTGCCCGATTCTGCTAAGTCTAAATTTTGCAAACTGGGATTTTTAAATAGTTGGTGGAGGTATATTTTTTTACCTCAAATAGAATTTAGCCTTCAATAGAATTTCGAAAATAACATTTACGGAAATGCCGCTAAGTTTTTATTATGGGTTATTAAACGGAAATTGTGACAATTAAAAGGAATTATGGCTGAGAAATATGGCAGCACCCTCGACACCATTATTTACTAGTACCTTTCTATCGGATTTACAATATATAGCCGATCAACATCGCAAATAATATTACGATTTCATTTCATATTTGCCGTTTACCCATTTAGTTTTTGTTATCACCTTTTCTTTTCATGACAGAGTCTTGTGTTGTTTCTAGCACTAGTGTGAACTTAAAGTCACTGATAGCAGGCAAATTCAAAATGTCGCTTTCTGTTATCCTTATTCTGATCCTAGTCGAAGTTGGGCCAACCATTTGATTTCTGAAGTTGCCATGTCTATACGGCATGTGACTTGTTGTTTTGTAAGAAATTAATAGGAAAAGGTTATTAAAAAAAAAAGAATTTAATTTGGCGATTTTTGTTAATGTTGGCTTTCAAGTCATTTGCAAGATAAGCTTAAGATGTCAAGACACCCCAAGGCAGGTATATTATCCTGGGCCGCTAATTATTTTTATAGGTACGAAATTACTGTCGGTGCCTTTGCAATAAAATTCGTTGTAACGAAAAACAGCTGTTGTCGTCTCGTCGACGTTTATGGATTTTGTCTGGCAACCTCGGTCGCAATGGCGAAGGTCTTTCAAGCAATACAAAGCCATCAACTTCTATTGCATAGAGATTTTTTTAGCAGAAAGCGCTTTAACAAAAAACGAAATTATTGGAAATTTTATAAGAAATAGAAAATTCTGCGGATGGCTAATCCCTTCCCATACATAATACAAAATTTCTTACTATGTGCACTTATCGAGTTATTAGTATTTGAACTGTGCGTGTTTTTTTAATATTAAAAAATTATTTTTGGCCATTTTACATGAAAAAAGGTTACAAAAACCAATTTTAAGTATTTTATGACCCCAAAGCCAAATGTGAATTTTGCAGTCGGAAGTCTGAAAAAATTCAATTTTCGGATTTATGAGGCATGACTGAGGAATTTGGGGAATTTTCCGATTCTATCTTTAAAAAATAGTAATTGTGCAACAACTTTTTTATAAAAAATTTATTTCTACAAAGTTTTTAAATTTGAATGCTGGCATGGTTCCATAAGGACATTTAATGCTATTTTAAAAAATTCCCTAAAAGCAATTAAAGCATTTAAAGTAGTTCTTGATTTTATGCGTCCTAGAACAGGTTTTGCAAATCAAGTTTTGAAATTTTTACTGGATAATTGAAATAATTGTAATTTTATATTAAAAAAATTAAAATTTTGTAAGTTTAAGTTTTAAAAATTTTTTTGGATTTTATTTTGTTAAAATAGTTCTTTGTTATTCACATGATCTTGAGTATTAAAATAAAAAAAAAAACAATTAAAAATTATTTAAAACTACATTCACCATGTGCTGTAAAAGTATTCGTAAATTATGAATGTAATTCCTGCTCTAGAAAACTGTTTGCAATATTATTTAGTAAATAATTAATTTAAAATAAAAATTATATAATTATTTAAAAATAAAAGATATTTGAAAATTATTTGTGAAAATTATTTAAACACATTCAAAGTTGTAAAAAGTTTAATTTTCTTTTTGTTTTTAATCACAAAGTATTTAATTATTTCAATTAACTTTTAAATATATTTTTTAAGTTGATGTACGTACAGTACTGACCAAAAAACTGCCGCGGTAAATAATTTTGTTATTTTTTCTTTCGTTACTGTTGTAGTGAATTTAAAAGCTTCAATTAGTTTATCTTGCTTTTTGGATTTTACTCAATATTTTGACAACTGCGAACTTCCTATCACAATCATTAAATGACGACTTGAGGGCACGTTTAGATAGACAAGTTTCAGGTTATGTAGTTATAATACTCTTGTGCAAAGAATTTTAATTGTATAAATTTACTTTATCACAATAGTGAAAATTTTACTATGTCACTTCGTAAAATTCGAGCAGTTTTTCCTCTTAGACTCCCCCTGAGGGCGCTGTGTGTAACTTACTCGCTAAGTTCGAGACTTATGGTATTGCTACTGACAATAGAACAATGCGCAACATTTTGCATAAAGATCTTCACTTCCACGTTCAAGGATTAAAGCCTACCGACCATTGTTCGCATCGAAAACTGTGTTTGAAAAACTCAACGAAAACAACCCATTTTCCAATAAAGCATCTTTAGTGCTAAGGCTCATTTCCTATTAGGCAGTTATGTAAACAAACAAAATTGTCATATATGGAGGTCGCAAAATCCATAGACATCCTCGAAAAACCAGTAAATCCAAAGAAAGCGACGATATAATGCGATTTGTGGTCACACGACATCATCAATACGTATTTTTTGAAAATGAGCAAGGAAACGCCATCACCGTGAATTCTATGCGCTACCAAACCATGACAACAAATTTTCAGAAAGCACACAGTCACGCAAGCAATTCAGTTATTGCATGAGAAATTTCTCGGTCACGTAATTTATCGATTTGACAATGTAAATAGGCCACTTCGGTTTAGTTACTCAACGCAGCTAGATTAATTTCTCTGGGGCTATTAGAAAGACCGGTTTTAGGTGAACAACAGTTGACGCTTGAAAGATGAAATTCGGCGCTGCATTGTTGCAAAATATATTTCAAAACTTTGTAACAAGTGCGGACATCTGCTGACCTGCTACAGGTGGTCATTTGCTCGAAATCATATTCCATTATAATTTCCGTAATTCTACTTTACATGGGTATCAATAAAACTAAAGTTATAAAAAATAGGTGTTTTAAGCCAATTTACTTCCTAACCTCAAATTTGACCACCCATTAGAACAAAATAAAAAATAATATGTGCCCTTTTGTATCAAAAACGAAAGCTGTTTTGGTATTTTCCAATTAAAAAAATATATATTTTATAAATATTTTTTAAGTACAAGATCTTTATATAAAAATGGCATAAATTTTATTTTTTTTTATTTTCCATATTGCGCCACTCTAGTGAGTGGCTTCTTCAGGGAAAGATAAATGTGTAAACATTTTTTTTTATTGATTGATTTAAAAAATTGTTTATACATTTTTTTTCTTAAGGATATCGCCCAATGGTGTGGCGAAATATGGAAACTAAAAATAAAATTAATTTAAATTTTTATATAAAGACCTGGTGTTAAAAAGTTATTTATGAAATAAAAAATAATGACTGTAGTTATTTAAAAAAAATATATATACAAAAAAATTCCACAACAGATTTAAGTGATTTTAAAAGTCTCAAATTATTTAAAATAATAATATTTTTTGCAATTATTTTTTAATAGTAATTTAGTACCACAATTAAAAATTTTTTTAATTTACAACAAACACACTTAAATTAACAAAATGTTAGGTTTTCTTTTGTTGTAAAACCTAAGATGTTCTTAATATTGTTATTATTGTTATCATTAACTAAATGAGAATTAAGGAAGTGGAACATAAAATGCTTAAGCAAAATAATGAGGATGATGATGGTTTTTAAATTTTCTTTTTATTTTTTTATTCAATTTCTATTTTTCGTGAATTAAAAAATTTCTCCATTTTTTATGCTCTTCTTTTTTTCTACACAAAAGTAACGTTAGCAGTTTGTCGAGTTTGATTTTCTCATGCTTGAACTCACAGTTTCCTTTGTAAGAGAGTCTTTGTAAAATTATTTTGTGTTTTGTCAATAATTTTAGTTTAAATAATTGTTTTCCTTAAATGTTTATTTTGTTAAAATTTCTTTAATTTATTAATTATTGTAGTTTTAATTAAAACGAATTACTTATATAAAATTGTAGCCTAAATTTTAATAAATTATATTTATTAAGTAAAATTAACCTAAAATAATTAGATGGTGACATTAAAATTACAAGTATTTTCAAATATATTGCAATATTTTTTTTTCTTAATTTTTATAATAACTTTCAAGTTTTTTTGTTGTTGTAAAGTCCTTTAATTTTTATATATTGAAATATAAAACTCTTAACTTAAAAAAAAATAAATTAATTCATAAATTAATATTATAGTTTTTAATGATTTATGTAACAAACACATTTATGTAGAAATCCGTAACAATATTGACAAAAGATTTAAAATAAAATAAATAATTTTTGAAAATTTTTATTATTAAAACAAAAAAAAAAATAAATAAATACGATGTAAGATTTATATGTATTTTAGTTGATAAAGTAGTGAATTTAATTTAACGAAAACTTCTTAATATTTGTAGTGTGACACAAATAAATTTTTTAATAAGTAAAAAATAAGTTAGAAAATGATATCGTTTGAATGGAATGAATGAATAGCTCTATTATCGAATACAACCAAAGTTTAGAGGATCTGCCAGTTGCTAAAATTATATTTTGGATGGCAACTTTTTAATGATAGATGTCAATATCAGTTGCAAAACAGGGGATTTGCCGGCAACCGTTTTTGAACGCCATTGTAAAAAGCTTTAAAAGAAATAAGAAGGATCTAACACAAAAATCCCTTATTTTTTAATATAAATTTTTTTTTGTTTTTTTATTTCTGTTATTTTGGAAACAATCCACTAGATGGACGACTTTGGTCAAAACCATCGACAATTTAGCTTAAGCCATACCAATGCTGAAGCCATTGCTATGGGATCTTTAAAAGCTCCCCTCCGCAAAGAAAACCGCAAACCTGCACACTCTTTAAAAAGTGGTGATAATGCTGTTGGCCAATAACCCTTGTTGAGATAATTTTTTAATACTTTCACTAAATAAACAACGGTGTCTTTAGGTGGTCGAAAATATGCCTAAAGCTAAGATGCACAATTGATTATTAAAAACATAAATATCTAAATACAATTCTTTGGCGTTTGAGTTATCGTTTATGTAGATTCTTTTTAACTGCTACCACGTCTTGCACATCTTTTTCTTTTTTAAACAAAAGAGTTCAACTGAGCTTATCATCAAATTAAACCTATCATCATCCTATTAAAATTTACTTTTTTGTAATAAATCATTTGATTGTTGCAATAAAGATTGTCGATAACTTATAGCAACTGGCAAAAGTTATCACAAAGATTATTAATAACTTTATAGCAATTGGCAATAGTTGCCTTGCGTAATGTTAATTTTAACTTCAGTGGCGTTGCCCACTTACAAAGCAACTGAACTTTGGTTACTTTCCGCAATAGAGTCAAAAATCAATAAAATTTTTAAAAACTGTATTCAATTTTTATCAACTACAAAAAACAAACTTAATTTTTAAAATTTTACGTTCTTTTAAATTTCGTTAAAAAAATTTATTTTTTTCATTAAAGAAATTTCATTATAGAAATTTAAATTATTGAAAATTTTTCTATAGACTTTTTTTATTGCAAATTTTTCTATATATTATTTTTATTGAAAAATTTCCTAAAGATTTTTTTATTGAAAAATTTCCTAAAGATTTTTTTATTGAAAATTTTTCTAAAAATTTTTTTCATTGTGAATTTTTAAAAAATTTTTTCAAAAAATATTTTTCATTGAAAATTTTTGTAAAAATTGTTTTCATTGAAAATTTTTGTAAAAATTGTTTTCATTCAAAATTTTTGTAAAAATTGTTTTCATTGAAAATTTTTGTAAAAATTGTTTTCATTGAAAATTTTTTAAAAAATTTTTTCTTTGAAAATTTTTGTTAAAATTTTTTCATTGAAAATTTTTGTAAACAATTTTTTTATGGAAAATTTTTGTAAACAATTTTTTTATGGAAAATTTTTGTAAACAATTTTTTTATGGAAAATTTTTTTAAAAAATTTTTTCATTGAAAATTTTTGTAAAAAATTTTTTCACCGAAAATTTTTCTTAAAATTGACATTTGGTTTCACTCAGCAAACGGAACAATGAATATCTTGTTTTAGGGCTTTCAACGTTTTAATTCTTGAAAAACCGACATAAAGTGGTTGTCGAGCAATTTTCCACCCCTAAATTTATTGATCTGGTGCCCTACTAAATAAGCACCGTCATTGCGCTCAAAGACAGCTGAATGTATCCGAAATTTAAAATTGAAGCTTTTGTATTCACAAACAAACAAGGGTCTTTGCGTGTTATTTGTTTTAGTAGTTGGCCCATAAATTATTAAAATTGCAAAAAGGCCGGTCAAAAAAAGATAAAATATGAAGTATTAAAGCAAAGAATTTTCTCGAATTAGTGAACTTTTCAGTGTGGTTTTTAGCACTAAATTAATTATTGGTGGTAAGGCTAAAGCCTATGGCCGTTGCATTGATTCCTCCACTCAAATCGTCAAAAAAATCTTTAACCACCTTCCAGAAAAGTCAAAACTGCTTATTATATTTAAAACTATTTTTGACCAAATGAGAATTACACACACAAGCATGAACGCTTAAAAAAAATTTCATTTAATTTTATTAAAATAAAGAAATTAAGCCGACAAAAATGCTAAAATTTTATTTAAAATATTTATTGATTTTTAAAACATTCCTAAAATAACGATAGTCTGGCAATATTTTCTAACTTGTTCTTTTTTTAAGTTTTTATTTGATTTTAATTTATTTTCAATTATAACTTACTAAATAAATTAATTTAAAATGTTTAAGATGACAAAAACAAAACTAATATTTAGTCTCAAAAAAAGGAAAATTAAAAAAGAAAATATATCAAAAATAAAAAACAAAAACTAAAAGAATTTCAAAACAGTGTTGCCAAATTGTTTGCAAAATAAATATAGAAAATATTATTAAATATTATCGATATAAAAGATGAAAAAAATCGAATCAAGAACACTTTTCAAATATTTGTATTAGAAATAAATAAAAATTGAAATATTTGACTAAAAAACAAAAAATGAAATTAATAAAATTGGCGCTTAAAATTTTTAATTATTTGTTTCTTTTCAGCCTAGAAAAAAAATAATAAAAAAGGCATTCGTTTTATTATTTTAATTTTTTTTGCTTGCTTCTGCATGTTAAGCAATTTTGGTTTTATTGTTGTTTTTTCCACCCTCTACTCCTGAAAATGTTTGTTGGCATTAACCTAAGTAATTAAATTTCTCATCTGCTATTCACTTATTTATTTCCACTGCAATCAATCATTGAGGATAATGACAGAATCAGACTCTTGCACTCCTAAAAGCGAATCAAAAAATTTAACGAGTTTTTAGCTCATCACCAACAATTTCAATAGTTATTTACTCCAGACAGACGAATTCTGGTCATCAATCAACTGTAAATTTTTCTTTTCATTCCAGAGTTGTGTGTTGTTGACAGCACTAGTGTGAGATTAATGTCACTGATAGCAGGCATTTTTAATATATTGTTTCATATATCCACGTTCTAATACAAATCAAAGTCGGGCATAAATTGCTGTCTCAGCATCACAAGCATTATTTTTCTTGATTTTTTTAAATGCGTGTTGATTTCTGAAATTGTCCTGTCTATACGGCGTGACGTGTCATGATATCTGAAAAGTAATTTTTTCGATAAATAAATATTTACCTCCAATATACCTGGTCGCTACAAAGTAATTTAACCGTGTGTATTGTGTGCTATTTTGTAAGATATGAAAAGGAGAAAGTTAGTTTAAAAAAATAAGTCACCTTCAGGTGAGAAAGTTAAGGTTAGGAAGTGAATTATTTTAAAACATCTACGTTTGATTGACATCAATGTTCGTAAAAATTTGAAAATTAATAATGAAATATGATGCCTGGCAAGTCTCTACATCTAGCGCTTCGACAAACGTTCGCTCTCTTCGTAAAATTTTGAAACACATTTTACAACAAATCTTTGCTTATCACGCTAAAGCAGCGCCGAATTTCATCTTTCAGAATGTCAGTTGTTTTTGGGTTGTTCACGTAAACCCGGTCTTTTAAATGGCCGTAGGCTTTAAATCACAAGAACGAAGCGGCTAGTTGACATTGCCAAATATATTAATTACGCGACCGTAAAATTTCTACTAAAAAAAAGATGAATTTTTTGGGTGGCTGTGTAACTTGTGGCGCCGTCTTGCTGAAACCAAGGGCCTGCTGCCAACATTAGCCAATTGTGGCCAGAACTGTGTGATTAGATTTACATCCGCACCTGGCCATGAAGCCTTAATCAGATTATGGACCAAACCACTGCATAATTTGGAACGTCATGCTCGTCCTAGGAAGCCGAAGCTATAATTCTATGCAGCAGAACTTTCTAGTTGCAACTTCGATGATTCCAGAGCAGGGCTGCAAATCATCATAATCATCATAACGGAACTCTACGGGTCACTGATTCCCGTGGAAATAAAGTGGAGTTTCCGGTTGTACCCCTGTTGACTTCAGGGGACTGGACTCCCTTTTTCCCCGAGTTGCACAGGTCTAAGTTGTTGCTATCCCCAAAGGCCATATATATGTGCCCCCGGAAGGTCCAATTGTGGCCACAAAAAATTTATAATGGTTTGGTAACACAGAGAATTCACGGCGATGGAGTTTCCCTGGCCATTAAAAAAAAAACAGGCCGATGATTGCCGCCTGACCACCGCACCTTACAGTCACTTTTTTTTAGATGCAATCATTTCTCGAAGACTGTTTGCAGATTTTGTGAGCCCTGTATGTTTTCGTTTAGTTTTTTAAACAGCCAATTCACAAACGTTTGACGGAAGCAATGGTCGATCGGCTTTAATTCTTAAATGTCTTGAACTTTATAAATGTGAAGATGAAGATCTGTATGCAAAATGCCTCCTGTGATGCCCAATTCTAGGCCGCTGTACATATTCGCATCACTATGCTACTACGAAAATTTTATTTCGGTCTATTATCATGAACAATACCAAGACCCTCGATTTTAGTGATTAGATTACAAAAAGCGGTCTCAGAAGGATCTTGGTTATGAAGAAAAGATTCTCGAATTTTACGAAGTAATACAGTGAATTTATTACTATTTTAGCGATTAGATTACCCAAAGCGGTCTCAGAAGGATTCTGGTTACGGAGAAAGGTTTCTACAATTTATTACAATTTTCATAAATAAAATTCTTTACTCAAGAGTGTAACGTTCCGTGTGTTAAATTTCCTAAATTTTTGGTTAATAAATGACAGCTAAATTCTTGGTCCTAAGTCATTTAGCAGACCTAATATCCTTGGCCGCTATTTGTTTTTTGTCTTTAACCAAATTCGTAGCAATGGAAGACTATGTGCATGGTCATCGCATATTTAAGTATCGATTTGATGTGACAACCTCGGCTGTATCAGTGAAAGTCTTGGTCGGGGAGTTAATACAAAGTCGGTAACTTCTTAAACAGCTTTAGTGAAGGGTTTGCTTAAGGCCAGCTATTTTGATTTTCGTGAACATGGATCACAATGACTAGTGAACCAACAATTAATGTCATTAACAGTGGTTAGGTGTCAAGTAATGTTCTATTTGTCTTTGACATAGTACAATGATATTTGACGCCAAAGGTAAAGATGAAGGCAGATTCAAATTGCGCCACAAGCAATTTCTTCTAGATTTTTGTCTTTTTAATTTTACCATTTGCCCATAGAGGAAGAAGATATAAAAATTTACGGTTGTTTAATTAATTGGCATCATTAAAAAGAGATTTCCCATTTACCGGCGGATAAATGGATGTCATGTTAAAGTTATTTCTCGCCCAATTACACTGGAAATCTAACGAATTATTTTAATTTTTAATGTACAAAATGTGTATTGTGACATCGTGAGACTGGCTGGACAGTTACACTAGTAAAAACCTAAAATTCGCAAATAATTAATTGAAAATCCCAAACTTAAAATTTTTTCAACTTTTAAGAATTTTATCCCAATTTCATAAAATACGTTTCAGATAAGTAAAATCACAAGGTCCTTTTAAGATCAACTGTATTTTATGAGTGGATATTAGCCTTGGGATTTTAAAATTTATTTTTAAGCGAAAAGTAAATTTTTAAAAAAATGAGGTCGGCATTCAAGAGGATCTACTTCTTTTACACTTTAGATATGGTAATCGACTCCGTTAAAGGACCTTTCAGAAAAAGTGGAACCTTAAGAAATCAAATAAAGATATAAGACTACCTACCTTTCTTTTAAAACACTGCGGATTCATTAAAAGAAAAATTAAAACAGAAATTCGGGAATTTTGTTTTTCGAAAAGAGCGTATTCAACATTAAAGAAGACGAAACTTTTCAGAGAGTTTTAACTCATATTTTTGTTTTTAATCTTATAAAAATTAAACAGCAAACAATCAAGATAGTTAGAAGCTTTAAACTTAAAATTTGGCTTAAATACTTTTGTTTCAAACACAAAACGTACCAGCTAAATGAAGCCAAAATGATTTTGTGTCCGTACCACGGTATTTAAAAATGCTACAGCTTTTTATTTTGGTATATAAACAGCATTTAAGTACTTTTTGAATAAGTGCCCAGGAGAGTCTGATGTGCAGCGCACTTATACTTTTTTTCCTATTTCCCTTTCATAATTTGTACTTTTATTTTGTTTTATTTAGTACCGTTACGTTCACGCCAATCTTACAAATATTTAAACATTAATCTACATCCTCAATTAAAAATATATTTAGTAAAGTTTTTAGTCAAAACATATCTCAAGAAAATAATTACAATTCAAAAAAGAAAAAATAAATTAACTAAAAAAATTATTAAACAATTTTCACTTAAAAAATATTAAAAATACAACAGGAGAAAAATAAATTTGGCGTTTGTGCCAATATTTTCTTAAACTTAATTTGATACTGAAAAGGAAAAGGAAAATAATTACACAAATTAAACTACAATTAGTTTTTATAAAAAAAAAAAAAAAAAACAGAACTTAAATAAATAAATTACCAAAGTTATTAACCACAAAAATAAACGAAATATTTTGTAGTATTTTAATGAAAAACAAACTTATGAAAAATAATCATAAAAAAATAGTTTTTAGTAGATATTTTAGCTCTAGTGGAACAAATACATTCCAAAACATGACTTAAAAATTATTAGAAAATAAATACTTTTTGACAAATTTCAAGAATATTGAAATTAAAAAAAATTACATTTATGTTGTTGAATTCTTTGAAAAGCAAATTTCACTTTATGAATTATAGAATTAATATATAAATTTTGAGATCAGCTATAAAGTCAATGCAAGCGTACAATAGTTGGTTGCGCACATATTTTGTAAACAAAACAAATTATTTAATAATTCCTACTGTACTTACGTCTCCATTCAACTAACATTGCAAGTCGTGTAGTATATTGTAAAATATTTGATTATTTCAATACAAAAAATTGTTTAAAAAACGTTAAAAAAATATTAAAAAGATTTTTGTAAGAATGAAACTTCCATACCATCTTAACTGTTGTCGAAAAGAAGTTATATGACACAAATTTTTAATTGCTCAGAATACAAATATGCGAATATATTAGTTAAACCTTCAATGCAACAAACAGTGGCAGCAGATGGAAATATAATCAAAGATATTTTCTTTAGAAAATGTTGAAATTTATTTATGGAAATTTTTCAAGTGATGAAATTTATTAAGAAAAAAATTGCGACTGATAATATTTTTTTATAGAAAAATAATCAGTGACAAACATGTTTTTAGACTGATTAATTGTTTTTTATTTTGGGAAAATATGGCTGATGAAATTTTTTTATAAAAAAATTATGAAATGAATATTTTTCTAGAATTTTAATTTTTATAAAAAAATTATGACATGAAAATTTTCTTTAGAAAATGTGTTTGATGAAAAATTTTTTGAAAAATTATCACTGAAGTTTATTTTATAGAAAAACTGAGTGATGAAAATTTTGAATAGAATAAAAATTGAATAAAGTTTTCTATAGAAAAAACTATGAGTGATAACAATTTACTACAGAAAAATTATTATGTGAAGTTATTTTTATAGAAAAACTGAGTGATAAAAATTTTGTATAGAAAAATTATGATTGAAGAAAATTTTCTATAGAAAAACTATGAGTGATAACAATGTTCTATAGAAAAATTATTACGTGAAAATCATTTATAGAAAAATAATGATTGATGAACTTTTTTTAATGTGAAAATAATGACTAATGAAAGTTTTTGGAAGAAATATTGTGATTGATGAAAATTTTCTGCAGAAAAATTATAACTGTCAAAATTCTCTGCAAAAATATGACTGATGAAAATATTCTACAAAAAAATTATCGCTGAAACATTTCTTTCAATAGGAAAATAACAACTGATGAAAAATTTTTATAGAAACATTATACCATAATTTTTCTTTCGAGAAAAATTAAAACTGATGAAAATTTTTCATTTTAGAAAAGTAATGATTGAAAAAATCTTTTATAGAAAAATAATGACTGATGATTATTTGCTATAGAATAATTAACATTAAAAAAATTTTATTGACGAAAAATTGTGACTGGTGAAAAGTTTTTTGTAGGAAAATTATGACTGAGGAAACTTTTAATAGAAAAGTTACGAGATGAACATTTTCTGAAGAAAAATTATGACTGTTTAAAGGTTTTTATAAAAACTCTTATTACTTATGAAATTTGACATTGAAATATAATCACTGAACAGATTTTTTTTTATAGAAAACGTATGACTGATGATTTTAGTCAGTGGGAAAATGACTGATAAAAATTATCTGTAGAAAAATTATGAGTAATAAAAAATATTTTTGTAGAAAAATGATTACTCATGACACTTTTGTTTTGAAAAAGGTATTTCTAATGAAATTTTTTTTAGAAAAAATTGTGGCTGAAATAGATTTCTTATAGAAAAATTATAAATTAGTGAATTGAATGGTTAATGATTGTAGACATATTAAAAAAAGGTCATTATAAAAAACCTTCTTAATTTTTAGTCCTTAATTATAACTATTTCATAAATCCAATTCACCATACCTGACGTACGTTATACCTCAACTATGTATTTGTTCAATATACAAACTGGTATAAGTGTGCTGAGTCGTTATAATTTTTTGTTTATACTTGCTTCAACAGGTACAATGTTTATTCAAACGCTTACTGAATTTTGTGAGAAGAAAACTAAGTTATTTGGGTGAAAACATATTCTGATCTTTTTTATTTTATTTGACATTTTAAACATTAACGGCTGTATGCATAAAAAATGTTTACTTGAGCTTTAAAGTACACGTTAGTTAACAAACACTTTAAGGCTAACAGACGCTCGTTAAAAAATGGTATTCATAAACAGTACTTTAGCTAATGTATGCTTTAGTAAAACTAGTATTTTGATTCTGGCAATGCCACTATTTTCAGTTGTCACGTTGTAGTTAACGATGTCTAAAAATGAATAATATTTATCCGGGTATTTAGATCCATAAAAAATGTTTTTTATGGTTTTCAGCAAAATCAACATATTTTTTTTTTGTTTTTTTATTAACCTTTTTAATAAAAAGCTAAGCTTTAAATAAATAATTATAACTATATTTTTGTAAAATATAAAATAAAGATGTTAAGATGTTTTATATTGAATGGCATGTTATATTTTAGTTTTTATTATTATTTGTATACTACAATTTGTTTTTAATAAACATTTTTAAAAGTTTTTGGAATAACAAAGTATAATTGTCAATTGAGCCGTTTACATTGAAAGTGGCATAAGTCACAACTGAACAGTTTTTTTTGTTTTTAATAAATTTGAAATTAATAAGTTAAGAAGTATTAAGATTTGTTTGAGAGGAGTGTTGATAATTAAGGGTATAACAAAAATGTTTATTTTGAAAGTGGCGTTAGTCGCTGTACTTAGGAAATTAATTACGGAGCTTAGTGTGATAGAAATGGATTATTGGACTTATTTTTATTACATAGTTCGAAAGAATAGTGCAGTTTACTGAACTATATTATAGTGATATCTAATATACTACACATAATTAGCATTATTTTGTTATTTTTTTTTTATTCTCAGGCGGTTGCTTCGTGTTGTACAAAATATCTAAGAATGTCACAACTCAAAAGCATATTATTGCACATAGTGACTTATGTAAAGGACAAAATAGTAATAGTAGTAATAGCTCCCTGTCGAAAAAATCCTTCACAGTACACAACATGGAGAATAAAAATTTTATTTCAACACAATCATTAGAGAAATCCGTTTCAGAAAGAAAACTAAATACAGACTAGTTAAAATGGCAAAATTTTTAAAATGTTTTATAAAGTAATTTAAAATAAAAAGATGACAATAACAAAGTAACTTATGTCACTTTTAAAATAAACGGCTCAGTTTATTGTAAACAAAATTTGTTTTGTTTTTGAACTTTCAATAATAAAATTGAACTGTCAATTTATTGTAGGTTTAACGTAGGTTTTTCCTACTTTAAAGTTAACAAAGGTATTTTAAGGTAAAAGCGCTTTTTGAATACAACTTTAGAAAATTGTGCTTAACAACGGCAGTTAAACCTTTGCTTTAAGTTTTTATGCATATAGTCGTAAATATTTTGCAGTTTTGATGAGTATTAGAAAAGAAACTGCAACAACAAGTACTATATGTGATACTACTTATAATTTGTAGTAGGTTGTGAATTGCCCTATGGCTTGTATGTAGTGTATTGTATTTTTATAACCAGGTTATATGTTTTCTTTATACCAGGCTTAATTTATAGTTAAAGACTAATATTTTCATGTTTGTTGTTACAGTGTTTTTGTTTTTATTATTTTTATATATTTATAGATATAATAACTGAACTATGAGTAAATAATGTCATTAGCGAAAATGTCTTTTATTGTTAAAAGAAAAATAATAAATAAATAAAACTTAACTTAAAAGTAATAAAATAAAACAACATTTTAAATAACTTTAACTGAGATTGAGATTAAAAATGAATAATAAGGAAACGAAAACAACAAAATGAATAAAATTTAACGTGGATTAAAATAAAATCATTTAGGATCATAATAACGTTCAAAATTCAAAATCAACTAATTGGCATTTTAGTTGTAGTCGTGTTACCGTTCTTTATTCGTTTAAACAAATTGTACGCAAAATGGCCTCAACAACTGAATAGGGATCACAGTTAGAGCTGGGACGACGATCCTCAAAGTAGCCCTTGCCCTCATCATTGACACCGCGAGGTATACGAATGGAACAACCACGATTAGCAACGCCGGCACTGAAATCATTAATAGAGCTTGTCTCGTGATGACCAGTTAAACGACGAGCATTATCCTGGCCCTGTTTGGGATCATATGCACGAATATGGCGATCATGATGTTTAGACATTTTGGCTACAGCTTTCTCGATTTCCTTAATGCCACCATCTTCTCGCATGACTTTGGTAGATATGTTGGTATGGGCACCAGCACCATTCCAATCGCCTGGCATAGGCTTGGGATCTAAAGTCGCTACAATCTGCAGAATAAGTTTTTTTAGTTTCTCTGCTTTTTTTTTCGTTGTTATAAAAACTTACGCCAAATTCTTCAGCGATGCGATGTAACAAAAATCTAGACATCCATAAATCATCACCCACTGAAATGCCTACACACGGACCCACTTGATACTCCCATTGAGCTGGCATAACCTCAGCGTTAGTGCCTGATATTTTAATGCCAGCATACAAGCAGGCTCTGTAATGGGCATCAACTACATCACGGGCATAAACCTTAAATTTATTTTTTATTTAAATTAAAAAAAAAACACAATTTATAAATAATTTAATTTTAGTCACCTTATTAGCACCCACACCACAATAGTAGGGTCCTTGAGGTCCTGGAAAGCCATTCTTTGGCCAACCTAATGGATGACCATCAAAATCAAGAAATGTATATTCTTGCTCAATACCAAACCAGGGCTCTTCATCCAAACATTTGTTGACAACTTCTAAACAGGATTTACGATGATTCGTATCGGTGGGGGTGCCATCAAATTTGTACGTATCACACATTACTAAAATGTTATTGCCACGACGAAAAGGATCTCGATAAATGGCTACTGGATGTAAATAAGTATCAGAGTTTGATCCTTTAGCCTGATAACATGAACTGCCATCATAATTCCAAATAGGTAGATCTACAAAATAAGAAGGTAGAAGATATTAGGAAATACTTAAAGTTTGAAATTATAAAAATTTTAAAGGAACTCTGACAAAGACAATTTAACTTTGACACCCCGTTTTGAAAATTTAATATCTCAGGAACATCACTAACGCGATTTTTTTATTAAGATTTGAATTTACATGCCTTCAACTCAAATAAGTTTTGCCAGGCTCGCACAAAAGTAACAAAAAATTTAAGCCTACCAATTTGCCAGATAGAGTCTTACTTCTTAAATTCGGTAGGAAAAAAAGCGAGCAAATTCGTTTGTTTTACATTTTTTACGCTTTTGTGTCAAAAACCGCAAGACCACCAAAAAAATTTCTTTAAAATTTAAAAAAAAAAAATTTATTCAAACATGAAATTTTTTTTTGTCCTGACCTCGATTCCGTACTACTCCAAGGCTGATTTCATTATTGTTTTGTGAATTAAAAGATTTTTATTTTAACAAAAAACATCACGATTTTTTTGTGCACACGCTTACAGGGTTCAATTGTCTTAAGAGCTGAAGCCAATTGACCACTTCAATTGCTGTCATTACGTCGAATGTTTGGTTGAAAAGACAGAAATGAATGGTGACTTAACAAAGGAAATCATGACGCTTTCAGTGGATTCGTTGTCAAACCGAATTGCCATATTTGGGCAAATGAATATTCAGGAGGGATTTTTGAAAAGTCTTTGGATCCATAAGTGTAATTTTTTGGTATTTATTTGAAAATGAAGTCGGCCAAGCAGTTAACGTGGATGGTGTTCCCTATCGTAGGCTAGTAGGTAGTGTACTAGCTTGTAAGTATGAGGGCTGCGGGCTCAATTCCCAACGAAGACCTTGGTTTTTTTCACTACAAAAAATAAAAATTTACTTTCACCACCTGTTTCATCTCTTCTCTATCCCTTTCCTAAAAGAATGTAGCACGGTACTTAACTAAGTGCTAGTGCTACTTCTATTTATAAAAAAAAAAAAAAAAGATGATAATAGACTTCTTGATGCGAGCAATTGAGGATATTGAGCAATGTGTGATTTGTTTTACATCTGCACCGACCGCGAGGTCATAATCAGATGGTAGTTAAACCACTTAGTTGATTGGACACCAACTACGCCCTAGAAGGCCTTCAGATACGTATATCCTCCAGTCACTTCTAGTAGCAATTTAGAAAGTCCGGAGTAGGCCGTGCCCTCACTCCTTGCTGAGGAGTTGGAGACTTTCCAACTCCTGGTCCAGAACGCATGAAGCTCTTATTTATCAAGAACACGCCAGCATTCATACTCACTGGACCTGAACCATTCATTGTGTTAATTTGAATGGTCCGACCCACAAACTCTCACGAGGGTCCGAAACCACAACCACCACGATACTCCCATATAGGGGCCAACCTCAATAACCAGTCAGAGCACATTTTTTGTCTAAAGAGAGCAAATATTGTACTCTGGGGCAACTGATTTCCCGTGGAAATATGTGGATTGTCCAGGTGACTCCTACTAGCCTTTGAGGGGCCTGGGCTCCCTTTTACCCCGCAAGACACAAATCTAAATGGAATAGTAGGTTCCAAAAAGACTATAATGTGCCCCCGGGGGGAGGATATTGAGCAGGACGAATAGTGCCATTTGCCATACAGCTAACGAAATAATGGCTCTTTTGGGTGAAAAATTCAATACCCATGTTATCTCACGTCGCGACCATGTAAATTGGCTGTCACGATCATGTAATTTGATACCGCTAGATCTCTTTCTTTGGGCATATTGGGGGTGTGTCAATAAGTCATGAACAATTTAAGAAGTAAAGGATGAGATAATTCGTCTCATTAATGGCATTGAACCTGAATTATGTCATTAAAAATATGAATCATCGAATAGAGGCATGCGAACAATGCTATGTCGAGGATTTCACCGATATTTTGTTTCACATCTAATTCTTAGAGATTCTTTTAATCACAATAAAAAATATTAAGATAACTCTGAACAATTTTTGTTTTATTTACAATTAATATCGCACGTTTGGTTGGACCATCTGTTTTTTTGGTCTGGTTGGCTGTGCTGGTTAAGATGGATCTATTTTAAAAACTAGATCGTGAGTGTGAATTATGCTTCAAAGTTGCTTCAAAGGGCAAACACCCCTTAAAAAATGTTTTTTTTTTTTCTTATTTTAACAAAAGTATGCTTGAGAAAGAAAGAAAATATTCCTGGATAGTGACTGCCTTGATGTTTTTTTTTTACTGTCAATAAAAAATAGCTACTGTAGATTTTTTCTGCGGTTATCACTTAATAAGCTGATTGAGGTGTAGAGTATAGAAAATTATTACTACTTCATTCTACATTCGATAAAACCACGAATGTATATAATTTTCTTTTAAGTGAGTATTAATGTAAATAACAAACTATTAAATAACAACAAATATATTAATCAATTTGGCGCAAATTATATATTTAAATACGTTTTAGAATTTTCAATATTATTTTTTAACACTATTAAATAATAATAACAATATTTTTCATAAGCAAATAAAAAATAATTTAATTTCAATTTGATATGAAAATTATTACATTTAATAAGGGAAACGTGTGTAACAGATCAATTTCAAGATGACAAAATTAAAAAAATATATAATTTTTCTGTTCAATAATAATTTAACATCAATAAAATCTAGGGTGCTTTTTATATCGGTAAAGAACTTTGAAATAGACTAAAACAAATATGAATTTTTTAAATTGACATGGAATTTACTTAATTCAAAAGATAGTCTTCTGGCATCTAGTCGGATCTAAAGGTCCACTTTTCGATAACTTTTTTTTCATTTCGGCCCAGCGCTCAGGGGATGGCCCCTACTCATGCAAAGCATTATACCAGAACTAGGAAATTAGGTTAAGGGGAGAAGGAAAGGGGGAGTAGTGTTTGTGGACATTTGATTAAAAGTGACAGAAAATGCCTTTGAAAGCAGTTTATTCCACATACGAACTGTTCTGCTAAAAACCGAATTTTCCCTGTAATCGAGTCAAACGCAAAAACGTGCGAAATTCCCTAATTTCGTTAGAGCACTTACCATTATTAGTAATGATAAAACAGTGAAATACAATCTACATTGCGTCGATGGTCTAGGGAAAGTTGGATTTTCTACCCTACCATTTACCCTCTTGGCCCTCTCCAGTACGTGGTCGAGCAACTCCAAATTTGGGGCGCCGGCCCATAAATGAGAGTTGTATTCCATCTTTGGACGGCTATAGGTGGTATATATAGTACGAAGATCGGGTGGAGTGAAGTAATTTTTGCCGTATATCGGTAACAACTTGGCTAGTGTTGTTCTCCAAGTGGTCAATTGTTTCGAATTAACACACAATTAAATTTTCAAAAAGTATTGGTCAAATGGTGACCTACAAAGACGAAGAAGGGATTTCCAACAAAGCCGATTATAGCAAATTATAGATATATTTGCACACCAGATTTTCGTGGACTTGGCGTAGACTCGCTAGTCATATCCTCAGAGATAATGGTATAGTGTCGTCAAAACACGCCATCTTGCTTCAATAAATCAATTGCGTTACCAGGTGCCTGGTTGAAACCACAGCTCCTGCACATTATTCACAAGTGAGCTTCATCTCTAAACAAACTTCAATTTAATTCGAAATCAGCAGCAATCTTTATATGAGCCCTATTTGCACAATTTGGATGAATTTGCACAACATGAAACATGAATAGACTAATGGCTAAATAACTTGACAGATGGCAAAATGGCCGCCACTTAAATAAGTGTTGCCAACTTAAAATTATATACCTTTATAAAGAACACTCGATATAATTTATTCATCTTATTTACAGTGATGTGAATGATATGACAGAAAAAATTAACTTGAAAAATTCTGCAGCCCGAAATATAAAGGGTTTACAACTGTGTGATTAGATTTACATGCGCCTGACTATGTAGTCTTAATCAGATGGTGGTCAAACCACTGCATAATTTGGGACGTCATGCTCGTCCTAGGAAGCCGAAGCTATAATTCTATGCAACAGGTCTTTTCTAGTTGCAACTTTAATTATTCCAGAGCAGGGCTGCAAATCATCAATCCTTGCTTAAGAGTTGGAGACTTTCCAACTCCTGTGCAGAACACATGTCTAGCATGCTCACTGGATCTGGGAACATTTCACCAGGTAGGTGTTATTAAAGGTGAAATAAACCCGGCCACCATATAACCATAGACTGATATGGGGCCGCGAAACCACAACCACCACGATACTCCCATATAGGGCCAACCTCAGTAATCAGTCAGAGAACAGTTAAGTGTCTAAAGAGACACTAAAGAGGTCACTGATTCCCGTGGAAATAAAGTGGAGTTTCCAGTTGTACCCCTGCTGACTTTAGGGGACTGGGCTCCCTTTTTCCCCCAGTTGCACAGGTCTACATAGTTGCTCTCCATAAAGATCATATATGTGCCCCCGGGAGGTAATAAAGGGTTTACACTACGAAATCTGTGTGGCTTTTTGCTATAAAATTTTAGCGATTTTACAGGATGTCCGCCGGAAACGTATACTACATTGTTTTGTCGCCATTTTGGTAAACATTAGTTTTGAAAAATATTCGATTAATCAACATGTTTTAATCGTTCAAACATTTTATCATGGAAGAAACAACGTGCCAACAAAACGCACTATTTATCTTGTACTGAATAAGTTCGAATAAAGAGGGTCTGTAGGTTATAGGCGCAAGCATGGACCACAACGTACTGCAAGATCAGCCGAAAACATTACTGCTGCTCAAAAAAGTGTTCATAACAATCAAGCAATCTCAATTCGACGCCGTGCTCATTAGCTTGGTCTTCAAAGAACAATTTAGGCCACAATTTTTCACAAGAATTTGAATTAGTTTCAATATAAGGTTCAGTTGAGACAAGAGCTTCCACAAGACCATTTACGCCGCCTTTCATATGCCAATAGGATGTACTGCGTGATATGATTTACGTCGGTACCTAGCGTGTGTATGCCATAACTCGACGGTGGTCAAACTACTTGGGTGATATGGAAGCCGAAGAGTAATTTGTTGCAACAGGTTATTCCTAGTTGCAATTTCGGAGGTTTCGAAGCAGGGTCGTCAACCACCACTCCTTGCTGAATAGCTGGAGACTATCCAACTCCTGGTCCAGAACACATGACAAACATGCTCACTGAATCCGGATCATTCACCAATTGTGCTCAGTAAAGGTGAGATGATCCTGGCCGCTTAAGCAAAATTCGTGAGGGTCGCGAAACCACAATCACCACGATACTCCCAAAGGGCCTACCTCAATAACCAAACAGATAACAGCTAAAAGGCTAAAGAGACAAATAACTGAACTCTGTTTCCCGTGGAAATAACGTGGAGCTTCCAGTTGACTTCCTGCCAGCCTTCAGGGGACTGGGCTCCCTTATTCCTCCGTTGACACATGTCTAGATGGTTGAGTAATCGATAAAGACAGATAAATGGGACCCGAGGGGGGGTGGGGGGCAATAGGATGTTAACAGGCTTTAAAAGCAAAAATCGGAATCAGAAGCTCTTGATGTTCTTGGTATGAAAATTCGGTGTGATGTTTGTTGGACTAAACACATTTTTCAGGTTTCTAAAGAAGCTTTCAAGTGCCTCGGTTTTCTAAAGCGGTGTAGAAGATACTTCACCCCATCCGATCTTCGTACTATCTATACCACCTACATCCGTCCGAAAATGGATACAACTCACATGTATGGGCCGGCGCTCCAAAGTCTATTTCGGGGTTACTCGACCGCGTACAGGAGAGGGCCAAGAGGCTCATTGCTGACAGTAGGGTATCCAACTCTATTGATTCTCTAGAGCATCGACGCAATGTGGGATGCATTTCACTGTTCTATCGTTACTACAATGGTAAGTGCTCTAATGAGATTAGGGAACTTGTTCATGATACTCCCACGTTTTCACGTTTAACTCGATTTTCGATGAGAGCACATCCTTTTGTGGTTGATTGGCCAATGAATCGCACTACGCATTACAGGGAAAATTCGTTTTTCAGCAGAACAGTCCGTATGTGGAATAAGATCCCTCCGGATGTCTTTCCTGTCACTTTCAATCTGAGAAAGTTCAAATCGAATGTTCACAGACACTACTCCCTCTTTCCCCCTTACCGTAACCTAATTTCCTAGTTCTGGCACAGTGCATTGCATAAGTAGGGGTCATCCCCTGAGTGCTGGTCCTATTAAAAAAAAAAAAAAATACGAATTGGCGGGATTCCTCCTAAAATAAATAAAAACTGAACCTTAACAGCCAATTGCGCGGTACTTCCACTTTGTAAAATTTGTTGCCTTTACTTCTGCTATTTAGTATATTCAATTAAAGTTGGACTGAAAAGAAAAATTATATTTTACAAAAAGCATTTCAAAAAGAAAACCCTCAATACCACTGTACACTGCGCAATTTTAATTGATTTATATCTATAAAATTTATTGCAAATTAAAAATATTTTATTTAATTTAATCATTTCTTCGAACTTCTGTTTTAGTGATTTACAAGTTGTTGTGTTGTTGTTTTTAAAATTACAACAATTAAAAAATGTATAGATGTTTTCTTAACAAATAATTTTTTGTTAAAATTTTAATGGGCATAAAAAGTACAGGACTTTAAAGTGTTTGTTTCTTCTAAGCGTACAAAAAAAAAGAATAAATAAATAAAAAACAACTTTGGAAATCGTTAAGAAAATAAGGTTTTTCAATGGAAGTTTTTAAACTCTTAACATGTCTATACACTAGGAGCTGTTGCGCTGCGTTTATCCCTGTGTGTGATAAGCTGAGCTGTAAAAGTTGTTACCTCTCTAGCCCTGAAAAAATATAATGCATGTGAGAAAATAAAAGAAAAGTTAGCTAGGACATTTTGAGCAGCCACGCTGTCTGGGTTGATAGAAGGGTTTGCATGATAATTAACAGAAGATCATCAGTTCGAATACCAACAGAACTTTAAATAATTGAAAACAAGCAGTTTCAAATTCCATGAAGTTTAGACTTAAAAAGAAAAACAACTGTTGTGTAATCGCAGTAGAAATTTCAGTGGGGGCGCCCGTGTATTTGAATAAATATAATAGATAGGGACACCTGTAGAGTAAAAAAAGGAAATCATGGTACAACTGCTAACATGAGGCATTGGTTAGAGGGGGAAAGTAACAGTATAACAACAGTAAGTAACATAGCTCAACTTAGTTCGATAGAATAGTCTGGCTGGTAAAATAGAAGATCATGAGATCCATGACTCTCAAAATTGTTGAGTCCAAATTAGAAATTTGAACTCGACTTCTGTAGTCATCTAAATTTTCAATGAAATCCGAAGTCCTTGAAAAACTACAAATTTATTTTCATTTTGCTTACATAAGCGATTTGCTAACGTTATTAATCCACGATAATGTAACATAAACTGGCCAACGAGAATTTGACTCCATTTTATGCTGCCAAGACTTTGTAAAATTCAGGTGTGTTTCAAAAAGTCATAAAATCAAATTTAGGCTTGGTTCAGCTAACGTTTCAGCAAGCTCACAATATCTACACCTCACTGTTAAGTACTCCTCTTCCTCTATTTAAGAAGAAAATTTAATTTATACACAATTTTTTCAAACACCAGGTCTTTATATAAAATTTAAATAAATTTTTATGTTTCAATATTTCGCCACACCATTAGGTGGCATCTTCAGCAAAAAAAAAGTTTTTGTTTTTTAATTTATTTTTTGTTGGCTGATTTTTTAGATTGTTTATACACTTTTCTTTTTCTGGAGATGCCACACAAAGTTGTGGCGAAATATTAAAAACAAAAATAAAAATTAACATAATTTTTATATAAAGACCTGGTGGTTGAACAGAATATTTTTTATAAAATATTAAAAAGGTTAAATAACTATAATTGTTATTTAAAATAAACTTTATGTAATTTTTATATCAATGCCTTGTGCTTAAATTATTTATAAAATATTAAAAAAATCAATTAACTATAATTATTATTACTAATTTAAAAAAATATTTTTTTTAATAAATTATTAGTTCTTTTTTTGTTTTGATATTTAAAATTTTAATTTATTACTTAATTCTTTTAAGGCCCTTAAAATTATTTTTTCAAAGATTTTAAAATTATTCTATTTTACAGAAAGATAAAATATATTTAAAGTACTGTTTTTTTAAATTTAATATGAATAGTTTAGTATAGTTTAATAGTATCAAATGACAGTTATCTTGATGCTGTTTGATTAAAATTTTTATAGTTTTATAGTTATCGTTCATGCATGTGATTGTTTATTAAAAATACTACTCACGTTTTAATGCAACAAGAATTTTGTAATTTCATACTTATTTAAAACAATTAAAAATATATATTTTTATAATAGAACAGGGTAATTGAACAATTATATTATTATAAAATTTAAATATTCTTTAAATAGCAAAAAGGAGACATTAACAGATTGTTTCCACTGATATGGTTCCATAAAATATATTGTTACGGATGTGTTTTGCTTAAGTTTTAAAAATAAAATAATTAAGCAATAAAGCGAACTACTGGGTATGTTGTTTACGGCCTGCATGGCTTGCTAAGAAAACTTAAGGTACAACAACAAAACTTCTAGTTACAAACTGAGTAGAAGTTTTATAAACGCAAACAACAACAATTTGATATGCTGTTTAGTAGCTGCGTAGAAATTTTATACGCACAAGACAACAACAAACATGTATGCTGTTTACCATCTGCGTAGTTTTCTAAGAAACCTTTTCTGCATGAGACCACAACAAATATCTTAAGCAATAAAGCGAACTACTGGGTATGTTGTTTACGACCTGCGTGGCTTGCTAAGAAAACTTAAGGTGCAACAACAAAACTTCTAGTTACAAACTGCGTAGACATTTTATAAACGCAAACAACAACAATTTAATATGCTGTTTACTAATTGCGTAGAAATTTTATACGCGCAAGACAACAATAAACATGTATGCTGTTTACCATCTGCGTAGTTTTCTAAGAAACCTTTTCTGCATGAGACAACAACAAATATCTTAAAATAAATTCAGTATAAAAACAAAAACAAAAATACACACAGTCATACAGGCGCCTATACATTGAATAAACAACATACAACAACAAAATGTGATATAAAGGGAGTAAAAATTTCCTAAATTTTCTAGACTTTTAATGGAGAAATATAAAAGGGCATCGTCTGAGTAGAATGGTCAGTCAGCGTAAAATTAAACCTTGTAAACTAAAGACGTGCATCTTAAGTAAATTGTTCTGTTGTGTCAACTTTGTGTAGTTAAAGTAAATAAAATTGTTATAAAATTTAAAAATTCTAAAAATTGGTGTTATATATTTTGCAATGAAGAACTCACAACAAAACGTTTATAAAAGGCATAAACGTAACAATATTTAGTGGTATGTGTTTCAAACTTCTGTAAATATTTTATTGCATGTTTCAATGAAATATTGGAAGCCTTTATTTAGTGAAGCCAGTTTTAGTGAAAAGTTATTTTATTCAATGAAGAAAAAAACAAACAAATAAAATGACAAAATGAAATCTACCATAAAACAACAATTACAAAAGCGGTCGAATACCTGCATTATAAAAAATTTTTTGATGCGAAACGGGTACATTTTTTGTGCAGAGCCCAAAATATTCCGTAGTTTTAGGTTCATTTGATTTCTGAGTTGATAAAAATTCAAATCGTTGCATGTAAATGCAACTTGGAAGAAGAGTTAATTTCAAAAACATCAAAAGAAGATCTTTAATACGAAAAGAGTAGGTAACCTTTGGCCGGGTAGCAACCAAAACCAACTCAACGCTTTAAAATCCGTAAAGATGATATTCACAGACCATGCCTTGAAAAGAAAACATTTAATATTGCGGGTAAATAGTAAGCTCTAGATGACTGAGGACCACTATCAGGCCTAAACTAAAAGCTGGAGAACATAAATCTTTAAGGTTCCATCAAAAAGCAGCAATCATCCTGATTTTGATTTATGATGACGCTGACAACAACCTGCGAATAGCTAATCATCGCTGAGGAAATCAAAACTATGGAGGCCTGCTTTGGTACCCCCCAGAAAAATTTATTTAAATTCTTTTATGCGCCTGTGATTTAAAAGATTTATTAATAATTACAGTTGGCTTCATATAAGATTTTAACCGACTTAACCGAAGTAGAATGTTATCTATCAGTCCGCATATTTTTCGCTCATTTGTTAATTCAGAAATCCGCAATCTTTTAAACAATTTGGAAATCTTTGTCGATTCAGTGTGGGTGGAGGTTGAGTTTAACCTTCTTATCGTTACTTTAGCGAAAGCTGCTCGGACAAAAATCACTGAACTTGCTGCTGAAAAGGGCAAATTCTTGCCCTCAACACATTCTTTATCAAGAACACACTACTTTGTGGTCAATTGGCCAATGAACCGAACTACACTTTACAGAGAAATAAATTCCCTCCAGTAATCTTTCGTGTCATTTTCAATTTACAAAAATTGAAATGGGATTTTCACAAACACAAGTCCCTTCCGTTCACAATCTAATTTCTAAAGTCGGGCATGATGTACTGCAGGAGTAGGTGTAATTAATAAGTGTTTGTACTAAAAGACCAACAACAATATATGTGGCTATGGAAAATATTTTTATAAATTTTAAAAATAAAGGGTGTCCCTATGTAATGTATATATTTGGTGGTAAATAGCAAAAACTTAAAATTTTACAAAGCTTGTACGTTATAGCTTCCAATAACGAAGTGCTATTAGCTATATAAGTTAATAATGTCGATTTGACATAACTGTCATATATGGTTTGTGTCAATAATAACAAATCTGTCATTATAATTAAATATTCGATAGACGCCAAAGAGTAAATATACATTTTTTCACTCACTATAATAATATCGAACTTGGTTTCTAAAAAATGTGGAAAAATCCTGGAAAAATCTTGTTTCATTTAAACAAAACGGTTGCTGAAAGTTATTGATTATTGGTCAACAGGCATCAAGGCCTCGTCAGCTGGAATTGGAATTGAATTGGAATTGGATTGCAAAAAGAAGGTTGGGAGGTATACAACATTGACACTTACCTACATTTAAAAGCATGGGATTCATTCAAAAAGGATATTATGTCCCATATGAATTGAAACCGAGAGACGTTAAAAGCCGATTTTACATGCCGGAAATAATGCTTAAACACTACGAAAAGGTCAACGTATTGTTACTAGTCATGAAAAATAAATAGATTATGATAAACCCAAGCGCAAAATGTCATATGTAAACCCTGGCCAATCAGCCAAATCAAAGCTAAAGCTGAATATCCAGGATGCCAGTGTAATGCTCTGTATTTGGCGGGATCAGAACAGTGTTTTGTATTATGATCTATTGAAATCGTCTCAGAGGATCACAGAGGACCTGTACCAAAGGCAAGTGATTCATTTGAAGAGAGCAATAAACGGAAAACTACCAGAATATTCGGCCAGACATAAAAACGCTCGGCCACACATTGCAAGATCGGTAAAAACTTATTTGGAAAATGGTGAATGGGAAGTTTAGGCTCAATAGTTCATATAGCCTTGCCCCTTCTGAGTACCATTTGTTTTGATCGAAGCAGAATACCCTTGTTGGAATACGCTTCACTTCAGAAAAAAGTTATCAGAAATGGGTTTGATTTATTCTTTACCTCAAAAGCGGAGCAATTTTTTTGGCGCGAAATCCATATGCTACCAGAAAGATGGTGTACCCTGAAAAATGGTGTTATATCCATCATAAAAAAATAATTTAAGAGTGTTCTTATGGACAGTGCATCTTTTGAGCGATTTTCAACAGAAACTTAAAATTTATACAAAATATTGAAAAGTTTTCCCATTAAAAGTTTGAGTATTGACTTTATCTTTTTAAACGTTTGTAGAATTAAAACTAAAAATAATATTAAAGGGTGGGCCACAAGTATTGTCGTAATGTAGTTATGAGATAACATTTTGAAAATTTTTCCATTTAAATTTAATTTCATACTTTTCATTTTATAAGAATTATTTTAGAACAAGAAATTATAATTAATTTCGAAAATTCAAACACAGATAAAGCAAAACTTTAAATTTTTCACAAAAATAATATTTATATTTATATAATAACACACCCTGTTTTCAGAGAGTTATGCTGATAAATGTAATAATAAGAATAAAAAATAAAAATTATAGCTTTTTTAATTTAAATGACATGTAAATTTTTTTAATTAAAAAAATAACAACAAGAAATGCAATGGCATGCCGCCGGCTAGTTTTATTTTATTTCATTAATTGTTAAGCACGCTTACGTACATAGATGTACATACATATACATCACAATAATTTGAATTTTGTTAAAAATAAACGAAACATTTTATTATTAAATCATACAGATGGTTAGCAAAAGCGCTTAATTGTTTAAATTTTCTTTGACAATTAATACTATAAAAATATTTAAATTGTCATCTAAATATAATTATAATATTCATTACAATCTGTAGATTATTAATGACTGTATTTACACTAGTGCTAAATTAAAAAATTTTAAACTATTCTCGTCGCCCTTCAATGAATTTATTCATTTAGCTGCAGGGACTTATTATTCTTTTCGTAAAATAAATATAACAGGTGGACAAATTTGAGGTGAGGAATTAAGTTGTCTGTTAAATGTTTAAATACTTAGAATTGAGCTGTCATCTTTTAATATTTTTATATTATTTATTTAGTAAAAAGTTGGAAAATAGTAAGCATTCTTGACCAACGAATTTTAATTGTGAAAATTTCTTATCGAACTAGTAAAAATTTCATGGTGTCACTTGATAAAATTCGCATAGCTCCCCCTGAGATCGCTGTGCATAATTTAATCGCTAAATTCCAAGCTCACGGTGTTGTTGCCGACATAAGACCGAAACAATACACTTGTAGAGGCCGTTCGATGCAAACATTGCCGCTGTACACCAAAGTGCTGAGAATAAGCCTAAAACATCAATTCGTTGAGATTCGCAACAATTGCGCATCACTACAGGCACTTTGCGCAACATTTTGCACAACGATCTTCATCTTCACGCTTATAAAGTTCAAGTCGTTCAAGAATGAAAGCCATCGCACCATTTTTTTAACAGAACGTTTTTGAATTAGCTGTTTCGAAAACTAAATGGAAACAATACCTTTTTAACAAAATCCTCTTTTGTGATGAGGAGCATTTTTAATAAGTCACAAAAGTTCTTCAAAAAATCATTACATCCAAAGGACGTGAGCGTATTGTGCGGGTTGTGGTCAGGCGACATCAACGCCTCATATTTTTTCGAAAGTGAGCATGGCAGCGCCATTACCGTGAATTCTCTACGCTATCAAACCATGATAATTAATTTTTGTGGCTAATGTTAACATCACATTCACCTAAATAATTCAGTTAATGAAAGAGAAATTTCCAAGTCACGTAATTTCACGATGTCAATTCGTATCCGCGATGTTGTGATTTAATGTCGTTGGATTATTTTCTTTGGGGCTGTTTGAAAGGCCGGGTTTACGTGAACTACTAATAAACAACTGATGCTTTAACAATATAATTTGGCGCTGCATAAAACTTTTTAGTTAAAGCAAATACTTATCTCGTTACCTTTTGGTAATCGGGATGAATAAAAAGGGTAAGTATTTCTATGATTCTTTTGTGTTGTTGCAAAAAATTGTTTAATTCAAATTTATTTCCTTTGAATTTAACAAACTTAAATGAGAAAAACAATTGGTTTAAGCAACGGTTAGATCGAAAGTGAGTTCTTAATACAAGTCTGTTAAAAAGGAAACTTCATATTCTTGTACGTAAAAAAATGAAAAACTACAGTTTCATTTGTAGCTTATAAATAAGTTCTAAAAAGAATGTAGTGACTATGACGAGATAAATAAAACTTTGTAGCAAAATGTGCTGCAAAATTATGTGGAAAAAAATGGACATTCTAGAGTCGTACATTTTTCCGACATCATATTCCATTATTAGTTCCCATAATTCTACTTTACATTGGTATCAACAAAACTGAATTTGTCTAGAAAAAAATTTATGTATTAAGCTACTTTACTTCTTAACCTCAAATTAGCCCACTTGTTATAAACAATATTTTCAATATTCTTTTTTTTTGTACTTTGTATATTTCTTTTTTATAAACTATTTAAATCTTTAAAATTAATGAAAGAATATTTTTAAAATATTGAATGAAATGTTCAGTATTTAATATGTTCATAATTTAATATGTAAATTTAAAATGTTCACAGAAAAACAAAGTAAAAGTAAAATTAAACATTTTTGTTCAAATCAAATTTCCGTAAATAAACGAACCATTTAATATTGTTTTTGTAATGTTTTATTTTCTTAAAGTAAAAGCAATAATTACGGTGCTGATTATAATGGCTTCAGGCCAAGAAAAAAAAAATAAATCTTTAGTGTATTGAAACAATTTCTAAATCTATTTAAATTGAATAGATATTCTGCAGGGAGACACCTGCTGTCAAGAGCCGTCTGAACTACGCCAACGCCGCCAAAATAATATTTGCTTTAACCGGTTTAAAAAATACTAGTTTAAAATTCTACTTTCCTTTTTTTTAACGGTTAAATTTTTTAGAGGTTTTTTAGTTGCAGTTGATACTATTACAGCTCTTGGATCGGGGGTCATTATCTTCATATCAAAATTAAAAAATTAAATTATTTCTATATTCTTATCAAAAATAAGGAGTGTCCAAATAGAAAGGACAAAAAAAAGAAAATAAAAAATGTATTAAAAGGTGTTATGGATATTAATGGTTTAGATGCTCGATGTTTTTTTTTCATCCAAAAAATTCAATGGAGCACGGATATATATTAAGTTGCAAAATAAGCTTTTCAATGCCTTGACTTTCTTTAACGGTGCGAGAGGTACTTTATGCCACACTTTTATCCGAAAAAAAACCGAATACAACTCTTATCTATAGGTCGGTGCGTCAAAGACTATATTAGAGTGACTCGACACGTACTGGAGAGAACAGAGAAATTCATCGGTGACAGCAGAATATTTTGACTCACTTAAGCATGTTTAAGCATGTTTCACTTTTTCATTGTTACTTTAATGGAATATTCTCTGTTAAAATTAGAGATCTTGTTTCCGAAAATCATTAATTCTTGCGCTTAACACGTTCCTCATAAAAAGGCGGTCAATTGGCCAGGACCCGCACTAAGCATTTCACATAGAGTTAATTTTTTAGCTATACAGCTCGTATGTGAAATAAACTCCATGCAGGAGTGTTTCGTATCGCTTTTAAGGTGCAAAAACTCAAATCAGATTTGCTGAACACTACACCCTCTAGCCACCTTGTCACAACTTAAATTTTTAGCTACCGATATGAGTGTTAAGCGTACCATTCATCTCAATGTGTTCCCCCCGGGGGCACATGTTAGTCTTTTTGGAACCTACTATTCCATTTAGACTGGTGTCTTGCGGGGTAAAAGGGAGCCCAGGCCCCTCAAAGGCTAGTAGGAGTCACCTGGACAATCCACATATTTCCACGGGAATCAGTAAGCTCGCAGAGTTTACTATTTGCCTCTTGAGATAATTAGCTGTTCTCTGACTGGTTATTGAGGCTGGCCCCTATTTGGGAGTATCGTGGTGGTTGTGCTTTCGAGACCCTCGTGAGAGTTTGTGGGTCGGATCATTCAAAATGAACACAATGAATGGTTCAGGTCCAGTGAGTATGAATGCCGTTGTGTTCTTAATTATATTAAGCTTCATGCGTTCTGGACCAGGAGTTGGAAAGTCTCCAACTCTTTAGCAAGGAGTGAAGGCTGCGGCCTACTTCGGGCTTTCGAAATTGCTACTAGGAGTGACCGGAGGATATACGTATTCGATGGCCTCCTAGGGCGTAAATGACGTTTGCAAATCATTCAAGTGGTTTGACCACCATCTGATTATGACTACCTAGTCGATGCAGATGTAAATCAAATCACATCATCTCAATGTGTACAATGTTATTCTAATAATAGCATGTCATGAATGTCGAGAGTCTTAAGCTCGGTTAAACTAATCAGAATGTTAGCATAAAGACTTGATGTGGTCAGCCGTGATATAATCGCCGTATTTCACATGCGCTACTGTAATCGACGCGTCGCTAGCATGAGTGACTCTTCACTTATCGCTCTAATAAGCGTGCAAAAATATTAGCCATGCTCACGATTAGCTCACACAAAGAGAACAATTATATTTCGCTTAAAATATTTCACTGCAAGACAGTGATTTTCTATTTTTGACTTTAAGACAAAAAAATAAATATTTTAAAAATGATGGAGAACCTATCAAGCTTACATCCCATTAATGCACGCTCGTTCACAATAGATCATTTATGGTCACATTCGTTAATGCTCACGCGAGTAAAATAAAAAAAAATTATCTCGGCCACAAGTAATTAACATATTTCATCGGCCACAGAAAGTCATTTCAAGTCGCTCTGTATAGGATTCAAAATTTCTGTCTCCGCCCCTATCTATGACTGGTCGTTAGCTTGAAGAGTGTACTCAAGGATGTACTGTTCACTGTGTGGCAAATTATCTGCCAGAGAAATCAGGATAGGGATCAAAATCACAACAAAATTTACAGTGGATATTTTGCAAATACATAATGGAATAATTACACCGATTTGAAATTTTGACAGCTGGACGTCGTTAGCAGCTGCTTAAATAGAAAAAACTGTCATTGCTAATTAAATACCCTGTATTTAATGTTTCATATAGTATTTAAATGTGTTCAATTTACAAAGAAAAGGAAAAAAGAGTGAAACAAATTCAAAGGCATGAGATAATTAAAATTTTTGGTTTGAGATTTATATTGCGTTCTCCCAACAAATAACCAAAAATTGCGAAACACCCTGTTCTCTTAGAAATTTATTTAATTATATGCAAATTTAGTTTTAAACAAACATAACCAAACACAATTTCTTTTTAAACGATGACGATAATTCTGAACTTCCCCATGTGATTGTTACAAATTGAAATGTGTTGTAAATAACTAAACACAAATTACAAATACTAAATCGTAAAATAATTTTAACACTTAAATTTTATTTTGAAAACTTTTAAAATGCACCATTTTTATTGTTTTCCTTTCGTTGCCGCAAACAATTAAGACTTTCAAGTGCAAAACGTACTTTTTGTTTTAAATATTTTTAATTTCTTTCTGGTGTCATTTGTTGTGGGTGGGATGAGGAGAGGAGAGGAGGGAGTATTGTGTGAGTGAGAATTGTTTATATTTTTATTTGTTTAGTCTTTTTATATTTACTAATTTTATAGAATTTATTTGCATTTGGCTTGCTGCAGTGTATTGTAATTTTTGTTGTTGTTGATCACATTATTTGCATAATAATTCGCTTGTAGCACATCACAATTAAAACGAGATCCCCATTTGTTGCCCTCTTCCTCTTTTAAATTGTGATGAATAGACAAAATATTTTATTTTTTATTTATGTTTTGAAATGTATTCAAATCCATGTTGTAAAGCGTTATTAAATATTTCCGTGTGTTTTTTTTTTTTTTGAAAGGAAATAAAATTATTCGTAATTTTTTTCTTTTAAACAATTAAAAATTAAATTTAAGCTCAAGTTCTAGACCCAAAAGTGTAAAATTTGATGTAATTCAAAACAGTTCTAGAGCCAACGGGGATAGGCTTGTATGTGAGGTAAACAAGAAAGAAGAAGTATCAGACGTCTTAAGCAAACGAGTGGATGCCGTGAAACAGAGCGTTGGCGAGTTTGACGAACAAGTACCTGGCCTATAGAAGAATGAATGAAAAGAGAATTACGGGAATTAAAAATACATATGGGCGATCTTCATATGAATCTCCCACTGCGGAGACACTCAGTCTTGCTAGACACCTTCCCACCTTGACATAAAGCTTCTAAGGGTAAAAGGAGGCAATACTCATCTAGGATAGCAGGAGCAATAAGCTGGAAGATGGGAGCCTCCAAGTTCGACGAGTGCCTTACCAGCTGGTTCCACAGAAATCGGTTGCTATGGTCCTGTACCGATTATTAATGAGGTCTTTCGGAGAGTACATATTTAGCATAATGTAGTTTAAGTAAATGATGTAAGGCATGAAGTGGACGTAAAGTAAATAATTAATCATGTCAAAATCAATTTATTGCGTTGTGCTTCGAAAAAGACTGACGACATATAACGTAAGATTTTTTTAATATAAAATCTAAACTGAGTTTTATTTTTTAAATTATAATTCATTCGAACTGGATATACAAATGGATTAATTTATTTTTTTAGTAAAACCTAAGTTTGTTTTTCAACAAAAAACAAAATATGTCTTCCTCGCCAGCCTTCTGTATCGAGGATATAATTATACATTTTCTAATTATACAACTATTTCAAAGAAATAGTTTATGAGAAATTTTATTATATTTTTGAAAACAAAGTTTTTTTTTTTTCAAAAGTGTCTAATTATTTACTCGCAGTACATTTCGTAATAAGATTTATATGCCTTATTCAGATGGTGGTCAAACCACTGTGGAATTAAAACCAACGTCATTCCCGCTCTAGGAAGCCGAGAACTAATTCTAGCAACAGGTCATTCCTAGTTGCAAATTCAGCAGTTCCGAAGCAGGGTCGCAAACCACTATTCCTTGTTGAAGAGTTGGAGACTATCCAACTCCTGGTCCAAAGCATATGACTAGCATGCTCACTGGATCCGGATCATTTACCTGTTGGTGTTATTAAAGGTGAGATGATCTTAGCCCCCTAATCAAATTCATGAGGGCCCGCGAAACACACAGCCACCACGATACTCCCGAAGGGAGAGAAACAACTTAAAGGCTAAAGTGACAATTAGCGGAACTCTGGTGCTTACTGATTCCCGTGGAAATAACGTGGAGCTTCCAGTTAACCCAATGCTGCCTTAAGGGAACTGGGCTCTTTTATACCCCCGAACAGCACAAATCTAGATGGTTAAGTAATCCATAAAGACTAATAAATGTGCACCCGGGTGGAGTTACTTACAGTACAATAAACTACACTTAACAAAATCTCAAAATTTCCCTTTCGCCAAAAAGAAAAATAATATTTTAACGACTTTGGCATATTTAATCTATCGCCACATTTACCTTTAAATTTTCACTTGGGTATGATTTTACGTCGACTGTCGTCCAATTTGGTTTGTGAACAAACCGGTTTCGGCTATTTGCCATCTTCAGTGTTGTTCTCTTTATACTCAACATTTTTATTTTACAATGTTCTCCAATAGTGTTTACAATATATAGTTTTTTATTATTTGTGAATATATCAACCAACCGACCGATTTGCAGAATTATTTAATGAACTTGTTTTTCCAAAAGTTAAAAATTATTTTAAATTAAACTAAAAAAAAAATAACACAAAAAATCAGGAACTTGGAAAAACTGCTATTTTGTAAAAAAGAGCCCGAAGTCCACAGATTTTTAAAATTACACTCCGGGTGGTAACCCTCGGCTATATAAAGTCCACAATTATTAACACTTTCTAGGAAAATTTAAAAAGCTTGTTGTATACTTTAAACTGTAGAAGCTCAACCTGAATACATTTAATACATGCGGTTTCTTTGTGTCATTTAAGATTGGGAAGACATCTTTAGAAGGCATACTTGGGGTTGGTATGAGCGCTAGAGCGAACTTGAAACCATTATTCGAAAATAAAAACACTAATGTATACTATTTAAGATCAGTACATAAACACATTTTAAAGTAAAGAAATACAAAATACACAAAATTTTTTTTTAGTGTTTGTGAATTCGTACGCACAGAAAATACCGTACACAACGAATCTTGGCTGCTGAACACAAACACTAAAATAACGCACTGATTTTTTTTAGTAAACTTTTTATGTATGTGTACAAGTTTACATAATGAGCATTTCGTGGTTGCGTTATGTTTTTTAAAGTACTTTTAGTGTTTGCGTACTTTTTATTTTTTACTAAGGTGAGCTAAAAAAAAGCTTGTTATAAACAAATTTAAGTGAATATTTTTCAATTTAATATGAATTCTTGCGGTAAGTAGGGGCATGTAAAAGTTGCATATAGGGTTTGTACTAATTAGGCGAGATCTAAACTCCTCAAATTACGATTTACACCTCCAAAATAAACTTTGATGTCTTTAAGTGGGAGGGATAGCTTTCGACAAAACATCCGACCTGTGTTGCAACTATGTGGTTCTGTTGCTTAGAATTATGTCTTCGGCTTCCTAGGACGCATGTATGACGTTCCAAATGATACAATTGTGGTTTGTCCACCATCTGATTAAGGCTACATAAACAGGTGCGGATGTAAAACGAATCACACTATCTATCCGACCTGTGTTTGTAAAAAAAACGAAGTTGACGGGATTTGTTTCGGGCCCCAATTTAAATGTTTTTCATGGGTACAAAACTGGTATGATTTTTTTGTAGCTGCTGTTGAACCAGACATATCGGCAAGCACTATTCCAGACGGCGAACCCTAGGCGCAGCTTAAGGCCGCCAGCATAGCCCACAATCTTAGAAACTATAAATGTTTTAATTTTTTTCTATCAATATCCTTTTGGTGAATAGTAGTCGCTACAAAAAGTACCAGAAAGGCATATCGAAAGTTGTAAGCCGCCATGACCAATAAAATCCTATTTATTGCAAATATTTAAAATAAAAATTATTGATATGCCACTGCAACCTGCATATTGACAGTCATTGGAAACCCATTTGTTTAAAGTTTCTGTTATTTGTTTCATGGTTTTTTACAGAGATAAAGAGAGAGGCAGTAACCATAACTGATTTATTTCATTGCTGTTCTATAGAGACAGAGGATAAAGAGAGAGAGAGAGAGGGAGAAATTATAGGAACTATTGTGTTCATGTAAATAAACACAGTTAGTGTCTTCACTCCTTTTGAAATATTTTATTTTTACCCTGTTTTGATACAAATGAAAAGACCAAAGGCAACGAAAAATTTGTTATTTGCTATAAAGTACCTCGAAGGCAGTGTCGTGATTTGAAGGTGCACGTCAGCTGCTAAAGTAAGGAACTTCGTTTACATTTACACTTTCATGGATCACTGTCAACGCCTTAATATTTGGAGAGGCCATTTCAAGAGTTTCGCTATAAAATGAGGCTCTCCCGCAAGTTTTAAAATGTTCCCAAACAATAGCAGTTGGCTAATTTTTTTTAAGTGAAGTTTACTTTTCATTAACTTCTGTGCTCAAAGTCAAAAAAACTCGTCAATGCTATTTTTATTTCGCACCCTAAATACGAAAGGATCACAACTCAAAATTTTCCAAAACTGACTTTTTTTCATAAATTAATTCAGAGTATAACATCTCTAACTACTGCAAAAATTTCTTTCACATCACTATCTTCTTTAATTTGAAAAATACAGTTATGTCTATTTTTGTGTTAAGTGTGTTGTGTTGCTTCTGCGCGAGGAACTAAACAGTTTTTTGTCTATCCTTAAAATTTTTGTATTTTGAGTTGTGACCCTTTTTTTTTAGGGTGCGATTTAAGCTTTTTTTTAATTTTTATCAAATTGTTGGTGGATAAAATTTTAGTATAATTTTTTGTGAAGACTTTAGTGAGCTACTGTTTTTGTATATTTTTAATAACAGTTCATTCCCAGTGGGTTACTCTCGTATTTACATAAGAAATTAAACAAAAAGGAAAAGCCCATTCAGTTATTGATACTGATAAGTGAAATAGTTTCCCTATTGCGTATGAGTGATTTAAGTTCTTAACACTTATACGCTAGTTATATCACAGATAACGATGGCAGGCATTTGTTTGAAATATTCATAGACATAAACTCAAGAGGAGAAATCAACAGCATTTCAAACTAATTTGCTGTTGTTATTTTTGAAATAAATTGCCAACACATTTTTCTAGAAAACTTTTATTTATTAATCATAAAAAATAATTATTATTTTAAAATTAGTTGAAAACAGATTTTAAATTTAAATTATATTTTGCGAATACAGCTGTAAGTATTTTGTTATTAAATCTTGATTAATGGCAATAAGTAACAAAAAGATTTAAGTTTAGATTATAAGCACAACAAGAGTCAAAAACATTGTTAAAGTTTGTATTTAAATTTAATCACGTGCTATTAATGTCAGCAGAGTAGCGTTGATGTACATTGAAGATTAAAGTGAAAGGAAATTAATTAATTAAATTAATTTAACTTACAAAATTAAACTGATTAAAGGGCATAAAATGTTTTTGAAAAGAAAACACAAAAAATAATTAAAGCACAACTTTTTCAATAAAACTGGTTTGAGAAAACAAAGATGAATTCTTTACAATATACACTGTAAAAAAAAAGTAGTTTGAAATTAAAAGCAAAAATCTTAAAAGAAATGTATGCCTTATCCTACTTCCAAACAGGAGCCCGTAAAATTCTCAAACAATTTCAAAGGTTTTAATAACTTAAAGACTTATTGCCTATAGTTGTACAAAAAGATAAGGAAAATGCCTTAAAACAAAAAATAACAAAAAATAAGAATATCTACGATCACTAAAGTGTCAGCATCTTCATATACTTTGAATATTTTTTAATCAAGTGTGGAAGCTAAAATGAATATCAAAGAAAAAAATATTATTTTTCTTCTAATCACATAAAAGATAAAGCCAAAAAAATTTATTTTAAAGCACCTGTTACATATTTCAATTTTTCCTTGCACAAATTTTGAGCAGATAATTTTGAAAATATAATTTAATTCTCAAGTATAATTACAACTTTTCCTATAATGTTATAATGCAATCAGTAGCACATTAATTAAACTTGAAAGAAAAGATAATTTAAGAAAGAAGAAAAATATTTGCATATCGGTTGGGAAAATTTAAGGTTAGGAATAAATTGTCTATCAAATGCTAAAATATCAAGAATTAAGCTGTCATTTTTTGACATTTATTTAGTAAAAAGTTAGGTAACTTTAAGCATAAAACCTTACACTCTTGAACAAAGAATTTTATTTGCAAAACGTTACTATAAAAATAATGAATATTTCTCTGTATCACTTTATAAAGTTCAAGCAGATTCAGCTCTTAATTAGGCACCTTGTTATACCGCTATACGTGATTTAGTCTTTTAAATCAAGCCTCTAGGTATTATTGCTGACAATAATGTAAACATAGCCGCTGTTAGCGCAACATTTTCCATAAAGATTTCATGTTCACACTTATAAAGTTCAACTGATTTCAGTTAGGCGGTTATTTAAATAAATCAAATTATCGAATATGGGGCTCACAAAATCTACACAGTTTTCGAAAAACTATCACATCCAAAGAAAGTGACTATATGGTGCGGTGCGTGGTCAGGCCCGTATTTTTTTCGAAAATCAGTAAGGAAAGAACGTCACGGTGAATTGTGAAATTTTTGTGGTCACAATTGGCAAATGCTTACATCGTTGCACTTTGGTTACAGAAAGGTGGCGCCACACAGCCATCCAAACAATTCACTCAGTGCATGAGAAATTTCGCAATCTCGTTATTTCTCGATTTAAAGATGTAAATTTTTCGCCTTACTTTTGTACTTTAAAGGCGCTGGATTATTTTCTCTAGGGCCATTTGAAAGATTGGGTTTACGTGAACAATTCACAAATAGTTGACGCTCTGATAGATGATATTCATTACTGCATTGACGAACTAATCGAAGCTTAGTTTCAAAATCTGTTTTGAAATTTTGTGACAAGAGTGGAGTAGACTGCGGACGTGCTAGAGGCAGACATTTGCCCGACATCATATTCCATTATTATTTCCAATATTTCTACTTAACATTGAAATTAAATTTTCCTGTGGATATAACCAAGTTTTTGTAAAGCTATCTATATATATGATCGATAATTCGTCATTAGAGAAGGTGATTTTATACGCCCAGTTCAGCCAATTAAAGCAGGAGTTCCCCAGGACAGTATTCTGGGGCCTACTTTGTTTTTGATCTATGCATCTGACATGCCAACTGCCTGCAATATTCACACATCAAATTTTGCAGATGACACAGCATTTCTAAGCATTCAGGAAAACCATCAAATGGCATCACGACGTTTGGAGGAACACATTTGCACATTAGAAAGATGGTTAAGAGTATGGAAAATCAGTATAAATCAGCAAAAATGTAGTCATGTTAATAAATAATCAAATAATACCTCAAAGCACTGAAGTCAAATATCTCCGCATTCACCTAGACCGACGACTTACTTGGAACTCTCATATTAATGCAAAACTCACGCAGTTGCAACTGAAAGCTGCACAAATTAATTGGCTTATGGGCAGAAATTCCAAACTAAAGTTGGATTGCAAACTTTTACTCTACAACTGTGTGATTCGATTTACATCCGCACCTGGCCATGAAGGCTTAATCAGATGGTGGATCTAACCACTGTATAATTTGGAACGTCATGCTCGTCCTAGAAAGCCGAAGCTATAATTCTATGCAACAGAAACCTTCTAGTTGCAACTTTAATGATTCCAGAGCAGGGCTGCAAATCATCACACCTTGCTAAAGAGTTGGAGACTTTCCAACTCCTGTCCAGAACACATGTCTAGCATGCTCACTGGACTGGATCATTCACTTTGCGTGTCATTATCAGTGAGATGATCCTGGCCACCATAAGAACCATTATAACTGTTATGGGGCCGCGAAACCACAACCAGCACGATACTGCCATATAGGGGCCAACCTCAATAATCAGCCAGAAATCTATTAAATGTCTAAAGAGACAAATAATGAACTCTGCGAGCTTACTGATTCCCGTGGAAATAAAGTGGAGTTTCCAGTTGACTCCCTGCCTGTCTTCAGGGGACTGGGCTCTCTTTTTCCCAAGTTGCACTGTGTCTAGATAGTGGAATTCTATAAAGACCATATTTATGTGCCCCCGGGGGGAACTTTTACTCTACAATGCAATTCCAAGGCAGATATAGTGCTACGGTATTCAATTATGGGGTTCGGCTTCACCATCGAATATTCATGAAAATACAAAGCCGCCGGAATAAAATCCTTCGCACTATTCTGCAGCTCCGTGGTACGTTAAAAATTTACGAATTCACGAATAGTAAAAGCAGATTTTTTTAAAACACGCAATAAAGTGCATAAACAAACTTGTACACCATCTGAATCCTCTGGCACGAAATATCCGTGATTTTGGTTAACATACTCGGCTGAGAAGGAGGGATACCCTTAGCATCGTCCGTTCGCATGACGGATAGTTTTTCTTAATTGTAAAAAGTTCGTAGAATCAGCGCTTATGTCTAGCATTGGCTATTTTTTTTTTTAATTTTATTGTTAGTTCAATTAATAAAGATGCAATAAATAAAATAAAATAATTATGAAATAAAAAAAGCGTGTGCATTTTGAGCCAATTAAGTTCCTAACCGCAAAGGTGAATGATTTTATAAACTGATTGAGAATTTTTTTGTAGTTAATTATAAAGCACTAGGTCACTATTTAATAAAAAATGTTTAAAAACTTTTATTTTTTATTATTTTTTCGATATTTCGCCACACCGTTGGTTGGCAAATTGAAAAAATTTTTTTGATTAACAAATTCAAAATTTTTGAATTTGTTTTTGTTAATCAAAAAAAATTTTTCAATTTGTTTGTTCATTATTTTTATTTTCCTGATGGTGCCAACCAACGGTGTGGCGAAATATCGAAAAACCAATAAAAAATAAAAGTTTTTAAAAATTTTTTATTAAATAGTGACCAAGTGCTTTATAATTAACTACTAAAAAATATTAAAACGATCAAAAAACTATAACTGATTGAGAATTGATAAATATACTTTCTAGTGCGATCGAGAAAATAGTAATAAGGCAGCAACTAAATTTGTTCATGTTATATCTTTTATAGGCACGTATAACAGTTTAGGTGTCATGCTTACATGTTGCATTTTTGTTATAGTGCTACGGCCAGTCAGTCCATAGTTATCTCAAGTATTAATTTTTAACAATAAAAAATATTAAAAATTGTTTTTACTCTAAATGTAATTTATGTGATTTAAGATATTCTTGTGATATTGTTAGTCAGGCAGAAAGTGTTTTAGCTCTTTTTGTGAATATATTATTCATGGCTACAATTCTTTAAATTCATAAAGAGCGAGAAATGAGACAATAGATTCTTCATAATGGAAGCATCAAAATCAATTAATGAAAAAGGTGAAAATAAATTTATATATATATTAAAATTTTTAGCCAGGCCTAATTTCGTATTTTCAAATAATTGATTTTTAATAGAATAGATCTGCTTTCTCTTCTTGGGAGAGTTAATATACCGGTAAATATTTGATTTCACAGTGACTATAAAATTAAACTATAGTCACACACAATAGTCGTAATCTATTGTTTAAGACAAAGACATTTGATATTGACTCCAAAACAAATAATTACTTTGTGAGAATCGCTGTGTTCGAAGAATGAGTTAAAAATTCGTGATTAAAATTTTTCAATTACATTTGAAATCAGTGTCACTGAATAATCAACTGCAATAAAATACGTTTAAAACTGTTCATTTCTTCCGTTCAATAAAACGGTTCATTTGAGTTTATATTTCGAATTTAATATTTTTCAAAGTTAATTGTTAATAAAATTAAATTTAAGATAAATTTCACACTTTCACGCTTTTTCGTTTTTTTTTTGGTAAATATTTTGAAATAAAATAACTTGTATCACTTGGCTGGATGTTTATGTTTAAAAAATTATTGAATTTTTAATACGCATTTTATCATTTTAAGAAGTAAAATATTAAAATGTGTTTGCCATTTACAAAGAAAATGTAAATCCTACTTACCGCTTGGTTTTATAGGTATAAAATCCAAGGTACGATCCTTGCAACGTAAATCTTCGCCAGTGCCATCTATCCAAACGTAAGTGGCCTGAACAACATTTTCCTTTAACGGCAAACTTAAATAACGATCCAAAATCGTTTTATTGATATGAGCATTGGGCGAGTCTTCCAAAATTCTATTCGACATGCTAAATTGTAACAAATCAAATAATTAGCAAATATTTTCTTTCTAATACAACAAATTAAAAAACCCAGAAAAAAAATATTATTAAATTATTTACTTTCACTAGTTATTTTAAAAAATTATTATATTATTTTATTTTATTTTTTATAGGAGTGTTTTCAAATTTTAGTTTTTAATTATTTAAAATTTTTTAAATTGAATTTATTTCGTTATTTTAAAATGTTATTCACGCAAACGCTACTGGAACGCAACTAAGCTGGAATATGACTTTTAATAAGAATTTATAACGAGAATTTCCTTCTTCTGGCGTTTAATTTTCAAGCACAATAAAATTCATATAAAATAGAAAAACACAAAAAAAAACACAAAACAATTGCAAATTTAGAAACAAAAAAAGAAAAATAAATAAATAATTTCTACAAATGCAATTTTGTGCTTTTGAAAACTTTTTGTTTTTTTTTTCATATAAATGAATGATTCCGCTAACAACAAGAATAATAATAATAACAATAATAATGATGATGATTATGTTACTACGTACAGTGGGATTGGCTTAAAAATAATTTCCAGTCCTTATATTTTTAATATTATGGAACTAGAGCTTTTAGCTCAAAGTTTTTTGAACTCCTCTATATTTTGCTTTTGATAATATTCAGCATTGTCCTCTATACCTAAGCACAGTTTATTATTTAGACGTTTTGCAATGCTATGATTTGAAACTATGATTATTTTTTCACCACTAATAAGTGTGGTGTTTGTGAACGAAAAGTAAGCTAACACACCTATGAAGCAGCAACGGCGGTGGTTGGTCGTTGCGAAACGTTTGTATGCTTGTTTTTTAATCTGGAAATATCCATGCTTTTCGCATGATAGTTTGTATGTCGCCTGTTCCTGTGTTGGAAAATCAGCAACTTTGACAATAGAACAAAAAATGTCGTGTATCATAAAGCATTGGTTGAATGAAGGTAAGAGTGAAGCAACACCTTTTTTGTTTTGCAACTTGAACGTCCTTTTTACAAACGAAATGTAAATAAAACATACTTCGAATCCCTATAGTTTAAACCATTTAAATATAAAAATTCTTTAAACAATTACAAAAAAATTTACTTAAATTTAGACAGCGTCTATCGGGTCAGCTAGTAAAGAATACAAATTATTGTAAGGCCTTGGTAAATAAGGTGGTGGAGGCACCTGAATATTTAAAATTTAGACAATTATGCGCCTGTGTCCGTCTAGCCAAACAAAGAAATCGTGATTCGATATAATGACTGGAACTCGGGGCACATCGAAACCAATATGTTGGAATTTCGCCACAAACTCAGAATCTTGCTGTTTAGATGGCTGCGTAAGTTTGTTAAAGAAAAAAGTTTAGAGTCAAATGGAAACCTTTACATAACGAATCTGTAAATAATTTTTGATTAGTGTGCAAAAGTGTAACTAGAAAAGGGGACTACTATAGTCCTTTAACGAGGAGCAGATATGGCATGCATATAAAAGTCCAGAAAACAATAATAAATAAATTTAAAATCCGTGGTAATGGGATTAACTCAATTAAATTCAAATTAAAACGAGAAAAGCTCGCAGATAAAATAACTAAAAGCACAATCCAATGGCCATTTAAACACCGCTTCCTTGTGAGAAGTTTCCTAAAAGCTAAGTAACTGGTAGCGGAATGATCACCAGACATACTTTCACCTTTAATAATCCCTATCGCTGAAGTGTAATTAGTTTGTATGAGAACGCCAAATCAGGTGCGGTATGCTCTACTCGTAATTTTCCGTTGAAGCAGATAATTGTTAAGGAAAATAATTATTGTGTAATACCGTAAATGTCAAAATTGAGGATTCTGGCATTTTTTCTTTAATTTACTTCCCAAATTTAAATTTGCCCACTCCATATAATAGTTTTCAAAATCTATTAATAATTTTTGTCTATTTTAATTCAATAATTATATATTTTTCCATTCACTTATTCACTTTGTTTTTATTACATTTTACTTTTCTTTCTGCTCTACTGTGCCGCCTTAAACATTATAAACAATAAAGAAAAAAAAATGTAAATAAATGAGTAAGAACAAAAAAACAAAAATATCACATTAAAGGAATGAACGAATTAATTTGTTGAAATGCAAATTCGGATGTTTATGTGGTCAAAACCTGTTGTCGCTCAAGTTAATAAATTTAACAAGTCATTCAGCAGAAATTTTAAAATTCAGCACAGGTGTAAATTACAAGTAACACTCGTAAGCAAGATTTGTTACATTTCTCTCAATTCTCTCTATTTGATTAATGAACTCTTTTTTTTTTTGTTTTTTGCTCTCTGTTTATTATGATTTTCAGCTTTTATTTACTTCACCATTACTTGAGTACATGTGTTTGCGTGTGCGTGTTAATAATTATTGAGAAAACATAATGCAAACATCCCCAAACATTGTGTTTGCAAAAACAAAACTTTCTAGTAAAAGGTTTTAGACTTACGGCAACATTTCTATTATTTTATAATATTGGAATATTTAAATGTTATTAATTTTTAGTAAATTAGTAAATTTTTAATAGCTTGTGGTTGTTTTAGCACCGCAGTTGTAATAACTTTAAAGGGTTTGTGTTTATCTACTTATTTATTTATAAATTTTTAAAATTATTTTATTGCAATTGTAGGTGTTAATTTCTTTTTCTTGCAGTTTCTAACCTTCACACTAACAATATAATGATAAATTGTCTGTTATTTTTTAGAAGTTCTATGTAATATTTTTTAACAAAAGTTTTCATTAAGGGTATTCGCTTATGTTTTTATGGATGGAATGGCAAACAAAATTGGGAATTTGTAAAAATAATTTCTTCCAACTAAAAAAAACCTCTTTGGAGAGTAGCAGACTGAGCAATGGATTTTAATTAAACTCATTTCTGAATTAGTTTTATAAGACAGAAAATTCAAAATTATTCGTAAATTAAGAACTTAAAAAGGGATTGTTAAATTGCAACACATACTAAAATTTTTTTGTTTTTATTGCATTAGCAGAATTGTAGAGGCCTACACGTGGTTTTACTTTAACAATAAAATCGTTTGTTTTTCTTGTTTAAATATCGTTTCCATTGTTGCCACATAATTTTGTTTTAAAACCAGCAAAGGTGGCTCAAAAACGTCAGCAGAATCGAAATCACAAAAAAATTAAATAAAATTTCCTAACAGCACATTTTGAATATTTAATAAATAACATTATTAAAATGCTTCAAAATAGATATTACGGCCTTGTTTTATGCTATTCTTTCGAATTTTCTGTCGGTCGTTTCTGTGAAGAATTTAAAAAGGGATTGTTAAATTGCATTACACACTAAATTTTTTTATTTTTATTGCATGAACAGAACCGTAGGGACCTACACTTGGCCTTAGTTTAACAAAAAAAAAAAAAACTTTTGTTTTTCTTGTTTAAATATCATGTCCAGTGCTGCCACATAATTTTGTTTTAAAACCAGCAAAGGTGGCTCAAAAACGTCAGCAGAATCGAAATCACAAAAAAATTAAATAAAATTTCCTAACAGCACATTTTGAATATTTAATAAATAACATTATTAAAATGCTTCAAAATAGATATTACGGCCTTGTTTTATGCTATTCTTTCGAATTTTCTGTCGGTCGTTTCCGTGAAGAATTTAAAAAGGGATTGTTAAATTGCATTACATACTAAATTTTTTTATTTTTATTGCATGAACAGAACCGTAGGGACCTACACTTGGCCTTAGTTTAACAAAAAAAAAACCTTTTGCTTTTCTTGTTTAAATATCATGTCCAGTGCTGCCACATAATTTTGTTTTAAAACCAGCAAAGGTGGCAAAAAAAACGTCAGCAGAATCGAAATCATAAAAAAAAAATAAATAAAAATTCATGGCAGCACATTTTGAATATTTTATAAATAACATTATTAAAATGCTTCAGGACAGATATTATGGCCTTATTTTAAGCTATTCCTACGAATTTTTTGCCGGGGGTTTCCGGCTATAATCAGAATATTTAAGGTTTCAAGGGACTAAGAACCCTGGCATGGGTTATTACAATTTTTCAATTCTGCTGATTTGGTTGGAGAATCACTTACACGAAAACTAGATAGTTTCCCAAAGGGGAAACAGAAAATTTTATCACTTTTTTCCATTTGTATATAACCACATTTCATATGGGATTGTATTCAGATAAACCGCTGTTATGAGTGCATAAAGTGCCCTTTGTATCTTCATTTGCATACAGTTTATTATACCAGCCATTTCACCATTTTTAATAATTACAATTTGTCTTAAAAGTCAAAATTCCAACTGCTGTTAAGAGATTAACAGTGCTCTGTTAACTGCAAAATTAGTCATGTTAAAGAAATGGGTTCAAGTTAAAGTTCAAATTGGAGTTTATTTTCACACCTGCAATAAATGAATAAAATAAAAAATAAATATTAACATAAATAAAAAAATTAGTATAAAAACTTGACTTCATTAAAAATTCAGAAGCAGTTAAACAAACAATTAAATCGCTATGAGGACAGTGAGAGGCAGGTCATTGTTAACAAAAATGTTTGCCAATAAACAAATAAAATAATTAAACACCAGCTTTAAAATATTTACATTTAAAGGCCATAATTAAAAACGTTGTTTTTTAATATATTTTTTAATATTTATTTTATTGGCTCAATTAAAATTTTCTTTGTGGTTCCTTTGTCATATTTGCAAATTAACAAACACATGTTGAAAAACATACGCATGCATGTTTTGGTCTTGAATATTTTTCTTAGATAAATTTGGTCCAGTAAATTCCGGAAAGAATTTTTTTCTTCTAAATTCTTGCAAGAATTTTAATATTTGAACAAACTTAATCCAGTAAAAGCTGGCGTTATTTTAAAATTGTTATGCATATCGTATGTAATCGTATTTTTGTTAATAACAATTGTTTTAAATTATTTAAAACAAATTTGCTAAAGCGAAGACAGTTGATTTGTTTTTGAAAGCCTTTTGAAGCAGCAAAGAACTGGGCCGCCATAGTAAATAAGTGTTGTCAGTCATTAGGAGGACAAAATAAGTTGATTTTAATTTAGTTCATTAATTAAATTATATTAATTTTTTTGTTTTCTTTTTTTTTTTAAATTAATGTTTATAACTTTTATTTTTATTCGACCTTTTTTTAATTTAATTAAATATGAACTAATCTTTTAAACGGTCTTTTAAATAATTTAACGATTTTATTTTTTCGATATTTCGCTTTCCTGTGGAAAGCTTCTTCAGGAAATTATTTTTTATAAGTACCGAAAAAATAAAATCGTTAAATTATTTAAAAGACCGTTTAAAAGATTAGTTCATATTTAATTAAATTAATGTTTATAATTAATTGAATTTTTTAACATTTTATAAAAATTAAAAAATTATTTCCTTTTTTTTTAATTTGAAAAAATGGGTTGTTTATTTCCAAAAATTATTTTTTTTTAATGAAAAACTTTTAATTCAATTCAATTAAGCTTAAATAACAAAAGAAGAAAATCTAATAATTTATAAAATTTCATAAGCTCACTCACTCTAAGAAGCACAAGAAAGCAAAATAATTCGCTTTAATACAGGAGAGACAAATTTGAGGTTAGGAAGTAAATTGGTTTAAAACACACACTCCAACTTCAGTTTTATTGATACCAATGTAGAGTCGAAATATAAGAATTAATAGTGGAGTAACATGTCGAGCAAATGTCCATCTCTAGTAAGACGTCCGCTCTTTTCCCAAAATTTGTTAGCCCATGTTTCAACAAAGCAGATCTTCAATTGCTTGTGGGTTGTTCACGTAAAACCGGTCTTGTAAATTACCCCAGATAAAATTATCTAGCAGCGTTAAATTCAAAGACGTGGCGGCCAATGGACATCACCATATCGAAAAATTACGCGAAATTGCTCATGCAATAATTGAATTGTTAAAGTGACTGCGTGCCTTGTGGCGCCATCTAGCTGAAACCAACTGATATCAACATTAGCCAATTGGGGCCACAAAAACATGTTTTTAACTTGGCAGTTACGACGTTTTCTTGCTAATTTTCGGAAAAACTAAGGGTCGATTATATCGTCTGATCACAAATCGTACAATTCTTTAGATGTTATGGTTTTTCGAGCAATGTTTGTGGATTTTATTAGCCCCATATGCGACAATTTTGTTTTCCTACTTAACCGCCTAATCGAAAATGAGCCTCATCACAAAAGATGATTTTGTTGAAAAATACCTTGTTTTTGTTCAGTTTTCCAAACAATGCTTAATCGGCTTTAATTTTTGAAAGGGTTTAAAAGAGATCTTTATGCAAAGTATTGCGTAAAGGCCCTCTAGTGATGCCCAATTGCTGCGAACGTCGACGAGTTGATATTCCAGGCTCATTCTCAACACTTTGCTATTGCAGAAGATTATCATTCGAATAAAGCAATGTCAATTCAATTGATAATTTTTTTATTTTTTTAATCGACCTTTTTATATTTTAAATAAATATTTGTTTTTCTTTTTAACGGTCTTTTTTAATTAACAATATAAATTTTTTTCGATATTTCGCTTTCCTGTGGAAAGCTTCTTCAGGAAATTATTTTTTATATTTTACAAAAACAAAAAATTATAACAATTTGAAAAGAACAAATTTTTTGAAAACATTTGACAAAACATATAAAATAATTTTCTTCATACATACAAACATACAAAAATTAAAATTTCAAATATTTAAACATACAAAAACAAGGAACAAGGACAAGGACAATTAAAAAAATTGTCTTTGTTTGATTCCATTTAATAGCTCTATGCCTCTATAAAGTACACCCTATGACTTGATTTCCCATTTTCTTTCATATTTTGAGTTTTGCTATCTTTTTAGACTTTCAAAAACCATTGCCATTCTTTTGAAACAATTCCACGTTCAGGTCCCTACCAATTATTTGCTTTGTTTTTCATTATGATGTCCTGAAAAGCTTTAAGAATGATTTCTCTCTACATTCGTATAGCTTTAAGAATGGCAACTCTAACTCATCTTATAGCTTTAAGAATGGTAACATTATTTACTTAATGCTTTAAGAATGGCAACTCTATCCATCTAGGGCCTTAAACAATGGCCTCTTTTGCCATTCTTAGAAATTTACGAATAATAACTTTAACCTTTCTTAAAGCTCTTTCTCGTTTCGCCTAATTCTAGAATCGGCGGATTATTTGTAACGATATTATAAAACCAGAAAACTTGTTTAAACATGTTCTTTGTAAGGTATAACTACCAAGAAGCGTTCACTTTTTGATTTTTATGATGATTATACTCCAGGAAGATCATCATGAATAGATTGACGCTAGAGCAATGCTATCAGATTATTTAGATTTACATTAAAAATAAATTATAAGTTCAATATAAAATATTGTGAATCCGTAATGAGGCTCAGTTTTTGGCTTAATGAGTATGTTAATGATATTAAGTACAGTAAATCCACAACAAATTCTAAGGATTGCAATACATCCAGTTGTTTGTGGCATAAATGGTTTTAATTTTTTCTAAAATGAAGCCCGAGTTCGCGTTACATTCGATGAAAATCGTTATCATGATTAATGATTGTTTTTGAAAATATTTTTTTTTTATCTCAATAATTATTTATTGTATCTTCAAGAAAATGAACTAACAATAATTATTAAAATCTTATATTCTTAAAAAAAAGTTACATTAGTTACATTGGGTAAAAAAAAAAGTTGTCATAACAAACAAATATTTCTAAGATGTGTCGTCTGTAGCATTGAGGATTAAGGCTGCGGTATCCCTTTTTTTTTTAATCGGCTATGTCCACTATAATTCAAGATATTGCGAGCAAGGGGGTTAGGATGGTCTTCAAGCTTCATCAAGTATTTGCCTGCGTATTTGATGATTTCTGTAGTCACCAGCAGTATGTCTAAATTACAATGTATGTTTGAATTTCTGATGTACCATGGAGCGGAAGTTATCAAACGTAAAATTTTATTTTGCATGCGTTGGATTCTATCCACATTTGAAGCTGAGGCAGTGCCCCAAAGTTGGATTCCGTAAGACCATATTGGTTTTAAAATAGTCTTGTAAATTAGAAGCTTACAATCTAGGCTAAGTTTTGAGTTCCTGCCAATGAGCCAATGTAGTTGTGTTAGCTTAAGTTTCATTTGTGTTAGCTTTGTGTCAATATGATGTTTCCATGTAAGGCGACGGTCAAGATGTATACCAAGATATCTCACATAAGTATGGTGTGGAACAATCTGATTATTGATTCGAACGGGTGAACAATTATCTCTTCGCAGGGTGAAGGTCACATGAATGCACTTTTGAACGTTCACTTTAATTCTCCATAATTTTAACCACAACTCTAACTGAGTTATATGTTGCTGAAGATTTATGGATGCTTGATGGGAGTTTTCATGCGAACTTAGACACGCTGTATCATCAGCAAACGTAGAAGTGTGGACAGTTTCACTTACAGGCATATCGGAGGTATATATCAAGTATAAAACTGGTCCAAGAATGCTACCTTGTGGTACGCCTGAGGAAATTAGTTTGGATACACTAACGAAGTCATCTTCAACAACAGAAAATTTCCGTCCAATTATGTAGCTTTTTATTAGGTTGCTTATATTACAAGGCAAGTGAGCGGTCAGTTTCAGAAATAGACCTTCTTGCCAAACTTTGTCAAAAGCCTGAGAAACATCAATAAAAATAGCTGAACAATACTTCGTCTCTTCAAAAAGTCCTTCTTATCACCTGAACCAATCTATGGGTTTGCTCAATTGTGCTATGTCTACTTCTAAAACCAAATTGATGGTCTGGGATACACCCACTATCCCTTAGCATCGGAGACAATTTATCCATAAGCAACTTTTCGAAAACCTTTGAAATAGTTGGTAATAGACTTATGGGCCTATGTGACTCGGTTTTGGTCAGGTCTTTATCCGGTTTTGGAATCATTTTAACTTTGGAAATCGTCCAGTGGTCAGGATAGTATTCAAGCCGTAAAATGGCATTAAAAATTAATAGCAGGATTCTGACTGCAATACTGGGGAGCTCCTTCAACATTTTTTTACTTACGCCGTCCATACCAGGAGCTTTTTTCGGATTTACTTCAGAGATTAACTTTTGTACCTCACGCAACCTAAAATTCAAGGGTCGAGGGGGTAATCCAACTACGCTCGGCAAATTAACATCATCAGTACATATGTGTGGGGTGAATACATCTTTCAAGTAATCGGCAAATAAGTTGCCTTTTTCAGCGTCCCTTCTTGCCCAATCTCCACTGATATTACGTAGAGGTGGTTTGTACTCAACGGGCCTTTTAAGGTTTTTTGTAGCACGCCATAAAGAATAATTAGAGTTTTGTGTAGCATTGAGGCCCTTCAGATATTTCTCAAAAGATGCAGTTGTTTCAAGTGCTAGTAAGTCTCTAAGCCGCTTTGTGCATTCTCTAAGTCTCTGCCTCTGCAGGGGCGATCTGTGTTGTTGCCAATCTCTTCTAGCTCTTCGTTTTTCCGCTACGAGACGTTCTATGTCTGAAGAATAGATGTGACCTAAAGTAGTCTGCGGATGTTTAGTTGTTGCAAGCTGAGCTGCTTGTTTAATATTTTCACTAAAAGTTGCAAGGCTATACTCCACGTCGTCCTGTGTTTCAAAATATTTTCCGAACAATGGCTGCTGAGATATTTTTTAAAACTCAACCAGTTGATGCGAAAATATGAATGATGATTTATTTGATCGAGATGTTGTTGCCATACGGCAACCACAATGATTTACTTGATATAATTATAATTTGAAGATATGTAAGTTGATTACGCGAAATACAATCTGATTGGCCTACAAGGACATGGAATGTGGTACCTTTCGATATGTGCGTATATTGTCCGGCGGGGTTTGATTTAATCCCTTAGGAAATAAGCAAAAGGTATCATTGGGTATGATTTTACGTCATCTCGCGTCAAATTTGCTTTGTTAACATACCGGTTTCGGCTGTGTGCCATCTTCAGTGTTCTCTTTTCTCTATACTTAGTAAAACACTGAAGATGGCACATAGCCGAAACCGGTATGTTTACAAAGCAAATTTTATACGGGATGACGTAAAATCATACACAATGATACCTTTCGTTTATTTCCTAAAGGACTACAAGGAGCTACAGGTGCATGGTGATGTGCCAGCAGCAACTGAAGTCTCACAGGCAAACGGCCAGTAATAGTCGAAATAGTGAGCCTAAATTGAATGTTTAAAATGCGCTTCGTTAAGAAGATCTGCGAATACCATGCGACCGAAACCATATTCATTATTCCTTAGTCTCTCAATATCCATCGTAACTCCATTGTCTCTTAAATTTGACTCTTGACTGGTATTGGCGAAATAATCATCTCGACGTTGGCTTATGTAAGAGCTCGAGTCAAGTTTGATGGCGTCGAGTTATATATAGATGCCTGCACAGTAAAGTTAGATAATATACTATACTCTGCAGTCCCCCCGGGGGCACATGATAGTCTTTTTGGAACCTACTATTCCAATTAGACTGGTGTCTTACGGGGTAAAAGGTAGCGCAGGCCCCTCAAAGGCTAGTAAGAGTCACATGGACAATCCACATATTTCCACGGGAATCAGTACGCCCCAGAGTCCACTGTTAGTCTCTTGAGACAATTAGCTGTTTTCTGACTGGTTATTAAGGTTGGCCCCTATATGGGAGTATCGTGGTGGTTGTGGTTTCGAGACCCTCGTGATAGTTTGTGGGTCGGATCATTCATAAAGAACACAATGAATGGTCCAGGTCCAGTGAGTATGAATGCCGTCGTGTTCTTAATAATATTAAGCTTCATGCGTTCTGGACCAGGAGTTGGAAAGTCTCCAACTCTTTAGCAAGGAGTGAAGGCTGCGGCCTACTTCGGGCTTTCGAAATTGCTACTAGGGGTGACCGGAGGATATACGTATTCGATGGCCTCCTAGGGCGTGAATGACGTTTGCAAATCATTCAAGTGGTTTGACCACCATCTGATTATGACTACCTAGTCGGTGCAGATGTAAATTAAATCACATCATACTCTGCAGTTTTATAGGGAATTATATTTTGCTTGAATTAGATTTGAGTATTGATTCTAGTAGCGCTAAACTTCGAAAGGAAATACCTGGCTTGAATTTAATTAGAAGAGAAATATCATGTCTTATTGTAAATGATACATTTTGAAATTTATTTTTGAGAGAGATTAGCTTTTCTTTAATTCAATAACGTTTATTTTTTTTAACTCTAAAACTATTATTTCAAGAATTGTGAAAAACAACATAATTTATTATTTTAAAATTGGCAATTTCATATTAAAATATATTTTATTTAATAATTTGCCTTCACGAACGAACTGTTGTTTATTTTTTGCAATTTAAAATACAACAAAAGGGGTAATTTTTTAATCAAGGTTAAGTATTCATTTCAATTTGTTCATAATATTCTTTTCAATTTAACGGCCAACACACATAAATCATTATACTCATGCAAGCTTTAGGTTTTTATTTTTCCAAAAATAAAATAGGAAATTTTGTGACGTGCGTGCTGTTGTTGTTGTTGTTATTGTTGTTTCAAATGCAAATTGAATCAAATATGTAAACGAAAAGATAAACTAAAACAATGATAAGTTACCCAAACTATGAAAATTATTTATAATGATCATAATAATGACTGTATGTATGCAAAACCCCCTAGAGTGGATGGTGACGGGTGTAAAATTCAAATAAAAATGTTTCCAAAGGCTCACTTAGCAACCCAAGAGAGCAAAAAGTTCTCAGAAAATAAAAAACATTCAACCTCATCAAGCACTTAAATCACCACAATTCTCATGCTACAATCGAATAAACTAAAAAGTTAAATAACTAATAAAGATGTGATGATAACTTACTGTGATTATATAATAGAGAGGTAAATGTGCTACTAACTAGGGATCTCAATTATTCGAAACAAAAACAATACGTCTCTATTAAAGAAATATTTTTGTAGGTTTTTTAGTGCTTCGTAACGTTTGGAAAAAATATAACCTCTTATTTAGAATTTTTTTTTTAATCGAGCAAAGGTTTTCGAATTTATTTTAATCACAATTTCATTTTCAGATATTAATTAAGATTTAAGATTTTTTTCTTTAATCATTTTTGGTAAGTCAGCGAAGGAGCCTTAAGAAATGAGGCGGATAAGCGAATAACCGCCGACTCTAAAGTTGCAATAAGTAACTTAACAGTAAATTAATTTATGTCAACCTTCTCGACGAAATGTCGCGGCCGACACTCTTTTGCGACCCGTGGTATCGGAATAAAATTGCAGATGAACTGCCTAGTTAGAGTTCTGTTTAAATCAGTGATAGGCGAACTTTTTGGGGGGCTGGCCAATAAATTTAAAAAAATCTTGCGGCGGGCCATTAAATTAAAAAAAACATAGAGGGTCATTCAATAAAAAATTGTGGGGTTGCTGTTTAATTAAAAGTTCGGTTTAAGCTGTATACTTATTAGTTATATTACGTAATATTTTAAAACAACATAACAATTTTATAAGATACGGTTTATTATGATTTCAAGATTTTTCAGATGTATGGGAAGCATGGATCTGTTTCTGACTTGACATAATTTCCTCAAAATCTGGTTCCAGCTGGGAGGATGCGACTTTTAATAAATTAAATAGACTCTCGTCTGACAATCGGTTTCTTATTGAATAATTTCTGCATTTCATTACTGAAAAGGCCTGTTCACATTATCCAAACTAGCTTTGGACACACATTTATACCATCTGGCAGCACCACAATTTAGTACTGGCAAGAAAATGAAAAAGGAAATTTATTCCTTAAAAAGAAAAATGGCAGAATAACTTTCCATTTTTAATTCAATTGGTTGCCGAATCTTCTAGAGTAACGTGGTTTAAAGAATAAGAAACATACGTAACTTAAATTTACCAAAAAAAAAAATTACTTACAAAAAATTAACCTAAACTAAACGCTTAAAATAACTTACCTGAATTACTTACCTTAAAACTTTTAATTAATCAACCTGAACACTTTACGTAAAGGAATATTAAATGTAAACGCATACTTACCCAATTGAATTATAAATCCATTGATCAAGCAAAAAATAAAGAAGAAATTTATATTTAAGCCTGCTGGTCATTTATTTAAAATCATCGAGGAAAAAGGTGAGAATTAAGGTTTCCACATATTCCACAACAAAGAAAAGAAATTAATCACAAATATTATTCCAACTTCCCTTAGAGATTGGCCCCAGCTGGAAGTGAAGTTCCCAACTCTGCCTACTCTAGAGCGCGGGAGTAATTATTAATACAACTAAAGTGACGTATTCACACATAATTATGAGGAAGCAAACATTGCCATAAATTTCTGCGCATGATTAATTAGCTTTGGAAATTCATCTTTTGGTAAGGATTTATAGAAATTAAGCTTATCTGTATTTAAAAATAGCTGTTTTTAATTATTATTACATTGCAATTCTTTAATTTCCAATTGCAGATCAGATGGAACATTCTCAGGATTAACATTAAAAGGCATTGAATAAATATCTAAACATGGTTCGATTTTTTTAAAGTCAGCAAATCTGGCCTCAAATTCTGAATACAGTTTTAATAAAGATTGTGAAAAGACTTTTAACTTCTTTTCACTCACAGGCCTCAAAGAATTAAGTTTTGGAAAATGAGTCAAGTCATTTTTTCCCAAACATTTAGAAAATATAAACAATTGAGTTTTAAAAGACCTCAAACTGCCCCAAGTTTCATCTATAAATTGATTTCTTCCCTGTAACTTCTTGTTCAGTTTATTATAGTGCTCGAGTAAATCCGTGAAAAAAGCAAACTCGATGCACCAATTCTTATCCTCCAATATTTCCCACTCATCCCAAATTTCAGTTTTGGTTTTTAGAACAACTTTAATTTCTTCGAGAAGACTCCAAACTCTCGAGAAGGCATGCCCACAACTCAGCCACCTGATCTTTGTGTAATAAAGTACATCTGCAAATTCTGCATCAACTTCCGATAAAAACTCTTGAAATTGACGATGCAACAAACCACGGGCTCTAATGGTATTAATTAATTTTAAAATAATATTAAGTACGTGGTTAATATCCAAGGCAGCCTTGCAAAGAACATCTTGGTGGATTATACAATGTAAAAAATTGTTTCGCTTTCAGGATTCTGAATTTTATAAACTCCTGCAAACCCCGTATTTCTTCCCACCATGTTAGGTGCTCCATCAGTTGTTAAATTAATTAATTTTAAAATTGGGGCATTAAGAGATTCCATCCCCTCTCTAAATTCATCATAAATTATTTTTCCTGTCATCTTTCCTTTCAAAGATCTCAAACAAGCAAGTTCTTCGGTTATTACAGAGTTTTCATCGACTCCTCTGAAGAAAATTAGAAGTTGGACTGTATCACTCCTGTCAACACTCTCGTCCATAGTGACTGAAAAATACTTAAACTTTTTAAGACGTCCATCGAGTTGATTGGTTAAATTAGAAGAAACTGTTTCAATTCTTTTTGTGACCGTTCTACGTGACAGCCCTATAGATTCTAAATCTTTTACCTTTTCTGGGCATAATACTTTTCCAATGCTAATTATAACACATCCTTAATAAATTCTCCTTCAGAAAACGGTTTGTTACTTTTTGCTATTTTATAGGCAACAATGTGACCAGCTAACGTGGAGAATCGCTGGACAATTCTTTGATTTTTAAAAAACATTTGCTGACTAGATATTTTTCTTTTCAATTCCTCTGAATGAACTTCTTGTCTTCATCTGTCATTTTATAGTACTTCGACCCAAGATGTTTTGAATTAAAGTGCCTAGCGAGATTATTATCTTTTAGTACAGCTATCGGTTCTTGGCAGATAAGACAAATAGGTTTTTGGTTATATTCCATTAAGAAGTACTTCCATGTCCACTCTTCTTGAAATACTCGACATTCCGAATTAATTTTTCTCTTTCTATTTTCGATTGACATTTATGGGGGTATTTACAATACACTTTATTATTTTAATTACACAAATAAAACTGTACGTTGGCAACTTTATAATTTTACTTCACAATTTATTCTTTACGTCACGAGATTTATACTTTTACTGATTGCTGATTAATCCATCGCTGATCCTTTTATATTTGTTGCGCATGTTGTCTCGAATATTCAAGAATCTTCTAGATCTCACATATAAAAGTTGTTGTTATGTTATACGTTCACTTTTATGATGTTTATGTTTCTTCTTGGAAAATTGCATCAGAAAGTTGTTGTTCTCTTGTGTGTACAATATTTCCTAGAAAACTACGCAGTTTGGACACAATACAATAGGTCTACATTAGTTGTTTTTGTTTCAAGTTTATTCTTGGAATATTGTTTAAGAAAATTGTTGTTGTTGTTGTATAATATTTCCCAGAAAACTACGCAGTTTGTACACAATATAATCTGAAAACATCGCATTTTTTTTGCTAAAATTGTCAATTTATATCTTTTTTAAAACAAAATGTAAATTTATTTTTTGTGCATAATTTTTTATTAGGTGATTAATTTTTTTTTTTGAAAAACGCTTGGCGGGCCGGATTGAAACCTCTCGCGGGCCGAATGTGGCCCGCTGGCCGTAGTTCGCCCATCACTGGTTTAAATGCTTCAGAGCGTCAATTCCTATGGACCGTTCAAATCAAATGGTCTAAGGTTAGCTGCTCGATTTCAACTACTTTGCTGCTGAAATTTTTTTATAGGAAAATTTTAACTGATGAAATTTTTCATAGGAAACTTATGACTGATGAAATTAATTTTTTATAAGAAACTTATGACTGATGAGATTATTTTTAAATCTAATTTTTATTTTATAAAAACAGGGACTCATAAAAGTTTTATAGGGATATTTTTATAGAAAAATTTGTTTTTTTAGAAAAGAAAATAAAATTTTTTGCTTGAAAATGTTATGACTGATGAGCTTTTATTATAGAAAAGTTATGATAGATAAAATTTTTCCTGGAAATGTTAAGACATGAAATTTGTATATAGAAAAATTCTTATTACCATTTCTATAGAAAAATTATGACCGATGTAAAATTTTATAGGAAAATTATGTGTGATGAAATTTTTTTTGCAGAAAAGTTACATTATGCTGTAACACTAAAGTTCTGATGGTTTCTTTTAGCGATACAGGCAACTTTTTTTATAGTTATATGAATCATTATTTTAGTTTATAATTTTGTGTTTAACAGCAGCTCGCTGGGCAGCGCCATCTTTAAGTGATAGTACAACTGGTGCGTAGCCGGTCGAGAGATGACAGGTTATATTTTGACAGAAGCGTATCGTCCGATGATATTTCTAAGTATCTTCGGCAAATACTGTGAGTTTACAAACTGGTGCAGTGGTTTTCACCCAGCCTGGTTTGTATCTACAGTCGCTACAGAGAGTGACCAGAGCGTTAAATTGTGTTCTAGTGGTTATTACCCTGCACAATTTTCGGTGTTCTAGGTATTTCCCTTGTACACTAACTATTATTTCGTAGTGCTGGCCATGGTAGCCGGTGATGTCCCAAACTGGTGCAGTGGTTTTTACCCAGCCTGGTTTTTGCCTACATTTGCTACTGAGAATGACCAGAGCAACCTAAAATTGTGTTCTAGTGATTTTTACCCTGCACAATTTCTGCTGATCTGGCTATTTCCCTCGTCCACTAACTGTGGATACCTGGTACGTAGCCCAGAGATACCTCCGCACACCATTGCAAAGGGGGTGAGCTACCGTTAAGAAGATTAGTGGCAAATATAGACTGAAGATTTATAACGAATCAAGCAGCCGCCCCTTAATTAAACATTGGCACAACATGACCCTGGGCGCGGTTGAGCGTACAATTTTTTAGAGAATAATTATGATTGATGAAATTTTTTTGTAAGAAAATTTTACCTGATGAAAGTTTTTATAGGATAATTAAGACTGGTGAAAGTCTTTATAGAAAAATTGTGACTGATAAAATTTTTGTATAGAAAATTTTACAACTGATAAAATTATTTTTAGAAAGATTATGACGGATACAATTTATTTTAGAAAAATTATAGTTTTTTATAGGAAAATTATAACTAATGCAATTTTTTTATACAAAAATTGTGTCTAATGAAATCCTTTTTTAAGAAAAACTACCACTGATAACATTTGTTTAATAAAATTTAAATTTTTTTTTACTGATAAAACTGTTTTATAGAAAAATAATATTTTAAAAAATTATAAAGAAAAATTAATAACTGTTATTTAAATCGAAATCACAGTTCCACAAATATGAGAGTTGTTTTTTTTTTTTTTGAAATTAACACTTTTGAGAAATAATTTTTTTTTGGTGCATTTAAATGCCGACATATATCAACCCAGTCTATCATTTAATCGCCAATGTTGGCGCAGCTGCCACATCTTTACAGTTATGTCTAATAAAATTTTTCATTAGAAATGTTACATGTTTTTCATAGAAATTTTATAACATGAAATTTGTTTTTAGAAAAATTTCAACTACTTTGTTTTATAGAAAAAGAGTGGTCGATATAATTCTTAATAGGAAAATTATGCTATAAAATTTTGTATAAATTTTTGGCTGATGAAATTTTCTTAAAAGAAATATATTTTTTGACAGTAATTATATTTTAATGGAATACGCAGCCTATTTAAGCGATATAAAACGTTTACTTATGGAAAATTATACAAATACATGAACAGGAATCCAGCACCACTGCCAAATCACAGCCAAAAATACACAAAGAGAACATACCAATGAGACCCTTTGTAAATTACAGACCTGCTACCATATCTCCTAGCTAAAAAATTAACCACCCTTCTTAAAGGAAAAATAAATTTTCAAAATACATATACGGTACTTAATACACACGGCTTTATCGAAAAACTTAAAGACATCAGGACAACCAAAAACACACGACTTTGACATCAAGGATCTATATCTATACCGTGAGTGGAGGCTATTTGAATTCAATTATTTTCAAAACTTCATAAATTTCTTTAATAAAAATGAATTACTAAAAAATAAATTACAAAAACTTTACAAAAACGTATTTAAGTTTTTTAGTGATCAGCCACCCGATATTTATGGCATATTTCATTTTTATTTTATTTTTTCCAGCGATTATTCGATTATATTTTAATTTTTCCTACAATAATATGTTTAAATGTATTTGTTATAAAATGAAGGCAGTAGAATTTAAAATAATACGACCTTTATGTGTTTTGTTTTTAGAATTGAAAATATTTAAACCATTGAGGTTTTGACCCCCCTATAAAACAATATGCCTGCAATATGATCCATTTCTTATTTGCTACATAGAAAAAGTTTCATTGTAGTTTATTTTTACAACAATAAAAATATATTCAGGAGGCTAAATGCAGAATGGTTTGGGTATACGTATGCTCACAGTATCTAAAACAATAATAATTTCAGCCTTTCCTAACGGCAGCAAGAAAACTTAAAAGTTGCTAAATGTCCATTAAAAATTTCAATAAGTTAAATAAATTGAATTGATTTCCTTCTATTACAAGTGTGGGTGTGTGTGTGTGTGTGTATGTGGTTGTGAGAGAGTAAACAGAGTAAACGAAAAGTAAGCAGCCGCAGTAGCTATGACTGCTACTGCAGGCTGCTAGAGCAAAGAATCAATCGTAAGTAGAATGGAAAATAAATATTTCGGAAAACAGTTAAGTCGTCTGTAAAATCTCCGCCTTCTTTTTATATTCGGAACTTCACAGCGTTTTGAAATCAGCTACTAAACCTTTAAATATATTTATGAGAAGGCTCGTTTAGACGAGTTCAACGAATTATTAGACAATTTAATTGGAAACTAAGTTTCTTGGACAATGATGCTGATGCCATAGTCGAAATGGTTGCAGTACGTGATTTGATTTACATCTGCACCGACTATATAGTCATAATCAGATGGTGGTCAAACCACTTGGTTGATTGGACATCACCCACGCCCTAGAAGGCCATCGAATACGTATATCCTCCGGTCACTTCTAGTAGCAATTTCGAAAACCCGAAGTAGGCCGCAGCCTTCACTCCTTGCTATAGAATTGGAGACTTTCCAACTCCTGGTCCAGAACGCATGAAGCTTTTTTTTTATCAAGAACACGACAGCATTCATACTCACTGAACCTGAACCATTCATTGTGTTAATTTGAATGATCCGACCCACAAACTCTCACGAGGGTCTGAAACCACAACCACCACGATACTCCCATATAGGGACCAACCTCAATAACCAGTCAGAGAACAGCTAATTGTCTCAAGAGACAAATAGTTAACTCTGGGGCAACTGATTCCCGTGGAAATATGTGGATTGTCCAGGTGACTCCTACTAGCCTTTGAGGGGCCTGGGCTCCCTTTTACCCCGCAAGACACCAGTCTAAATGGAATAGTAGGTTCCAAAAAGACTATCATGTGCCCCCGGGGGGATGGAAACGGTTGCAAACGTCATTTTGTTTGGAATGAAAACTTTTATTCCATCCAAAAAAAAAATCGCGATTAAAACCAGATCGAAGTCTTGATTTAATCAGCCGCCCAAAAATGCAATCAGATCAAGAGAGAAAGCATTCAGTATCTAGCGTGGATATAAAAACACCGATACTGATTCGCTACGCAAAAGGGCACGATCTTCATGTGCTAATGTACTAAGGCGTGAGAAAAATCTGTACGATGAGCGCCTTCATGCTACTCTTCGGGGTAGCAAGAGCTTTTGGTTTTTGTTAAAAGAGTGAGAAATAATTCTAGTTCGTCTATTCCCACTCTTATAAAGAATGACCAAATATTCACCGATCCAGTTGATAAAACTAACCTTTTGGCTGGTATATTTGCAAATAATTTTTATTTGTCGGAAAGCAATCAACGACCGTTTTCATTTCCAAAGTGTTGAAGGAATGCTAATGTAACACCGATCCCCAAAAAGGGTGAGGCTAACAATCTTGAAAACTACCGCCCAATTGCAATTTGTTCTGCACTTTCCAAAATGATGGAAAGTATGATTAATTTTCATCTTATGAGGTGAGTTCCAAAAGGCAGAACATGAATAATCTTTGAATGAGGTCGTGTATATAGAGTCGATTTTAATGCCCGCAAGACGCAATGTTGCATGCTTACGCATATATCTGTGTTCGGAATTAGTGCCGTATCTGTTACTATGGGTGATATAGGTATTACGTAATCGGACGATCTTGATATTCTTGGCATGAAAATTCAGTGTGATGTTCTATGGACTTAACACATTTTTCAAATTTCTAAAGAAGCTTTCAAGTGCCCAAATTTCTAAAGAAGCTTTCAGTCTATCCGATCTTCGTACTATTTATACCACCTATGTCCAACCAGAAATGAAATACAACTCTCATGGAGCAGGCGCCCCAAAGTCTATTCTGGAGTTGTTCGACCGCATTCAGGAGAGGGCCAAGAGGCTCATTGTGGGATATCGTTACTACAATGGCATGTGCTCTACTGAAATTAGGGAACTTGTTCCCGTTACTCACACGTTTTCAATTTTCCTTGAGATCGCATCTATTTGTGGTTGAGTTTTATGTGAATCGCACTACGCATTACAGAGAAAATTTCTCTTTTATCAGAACATTCCGTATGTGGAATAAACTCCCTCCGGAGGTCTTTCCTGTCACTTTCAGTGTAGGAAAGTTCAAATTGAATGTTCACAAACACTCCTACCCCTGTCCTCCTCCCCCATAATCAAACTTCCTAGTTCTGGTACAATGCATTGCATGTGTACAGATCATCCCTTGAGTGCTGGTCCGAGAAAAAAAAAGAAAACTCTTTGTTGCATTAGAGAAAAAAGTGCCAAACAATATAACAAAAATAATTTTCTCTGGGTGCTTAAGCATTCAGTATCTGTTAGAAATTAGTTCTCCATTAGTTCTGCTGGCAGAAATGCAGCTTAATTTCTTCTTTTCTTAAGTCGGCGTATAAATACTTCTTACTTACTTTCCCCAGATGTAATGCAATTGATAACTGTACTTATTGCGGGAGAAGTCCGTCCCCCTGTTTTATTCCTTCCAAGTAAGTGTAACTAAAAATTAAATTGTTATTATTTCCGTTTTTATTTACAAAATTTAATTTTCTATAAAAATGCATGATTGAAATTTTGTTAAGTACTTTCAATTAAATTATTAAAATAGAATTTTAATTTAACATTTATAAATTTCTGATTGTTTAACGCACGCAATGTTTGTACAATTTTGTTTTTCTATTTCATGTACAATTAAATAAAATATGCGTAATTTTATTTAATAATATTTTTATACAAAAATAATTGTTAAACCTTTAAAAAACAAGTAAATTTAATTTTCTACAAAAAAATATATATTTTTTAATAGAAAAACTGTGACATGAAATATTTTATAGCACAATAATAGCCTATGAAAAGTTTCTATTGAAAAACCGTGATTAATGAAATTTTTTATAGAAAAATAATGACTAAAAAAATTTTTTCTGATGAAAATTTTTGAAACAAAAATTATGATTGATAAAAAATAATTGAAAGAAAACTATGACTGATGAAAGAAAATTATGACGAATGAAGTTTTTTATGGCAAAGCTGTGATCAAACTTTTTTATAGAATAATTATTACTGATAAAATTTTTTGCTGCAAAATTGTATTTGTTGAAATTTTTTTTATAGAAAAATTGTGACTGATAAAATTTTTTGCTACTAAAATTTTGACTGATAAATTTTTAGATAGAAAAATTGTGACTTATAAAATTTTTTTTATAAACAAATTGTAACTGATGAAATTTTTTTATAGAAAAATTGTGACTGATGAAATTTTTTGATACAATTTTTTATAGAAAAATTAAGACTGTTGCAAATTTTTTATAAAATATTTGTACCTGATAAAAATTTTTTGCAGAAAAATTGTGACTTATAAAATTTTTTTTATAGAAAAATTGTGACTGATAAAATTTTATATTTCAAAAATTGTGACTTTTAAAATTTTTTTTATAGAAAAATTGTGACTGTTTGAATTTTTTTTATAAAAAATTTCTACCTAATGAAAATTTTTTTTGAAAAATTGTGACTGATAAAATTTTTTGATACAAAAATTGTGACTGATACAATTTTTTATAGAAAAATTAAGACAATTGTGACTGATACAATTTTTATAGAAAAATTAAGACTGTTGGAAATTTTTTATAAAATATTTGTACCTGATGAAAATTTTTTGCAGAAAAATTGTAACTTATAAAATTTTTTTTATAGAAAAATTGTGACTGATAAAATGTTTTGATTCAACAATTGTGACTGATAAAATTTTTTTATAGAAAAATTGTGACTGTTTGAATTTTTTTTATAAAAAATTTCTACCTTATGAAAATTTTTTGTAGAAAAATTGTGACTGAGAATATTTTTTGATACAAAAATTGTGACTGATACAATTTTTTTATAGGAAAATGGTGACTGTTGAATTTTTTTTTTATAAAAATTTTTGGTGAATATTTTTCTAGAAAAATTGTGACTGATAAAATTTTTTTAAAGAAAAATTACGACTTGTTAAAATTGTTTTAGCAAAATTGTACCTGATGAAAATTTGCTATTTAAGAATTGTGAAATTTTTTTATCAGACAAGAAAATTGTTTTTATGTTTGATTTTAGTGAAGGTTCAAGAGATGAAAAGAAATTGCAAAGGCAAGCTGCAAAGAAAACGTTTGAAGCAAAGGTCAGACACACATTTTCATATTGTCGGAAAGTGAGTAAATGAATAAAATCGTTTGCGAGCACTCCCAAAAAACGAAAGCATTAAATCAAATTTGGTAATTACATTCGTCTAACAAATTCATTCTAGAAAAAATTCAACCTTCAATGAAAAATGCCAACAAAATTAAAATCTTAGCGTAAGGCGTTAAGCTAAGTGGGAATGATTTTTAATCTTCGATTATTACAGCATACCACGGTATCTATTATTTTATTTTATTTTATCAAATTCAAAATAACGCAAGAGGAAAAGGTTGAGTCAAAATTAAATTTCTTTGAGAGGACAGGATTTCCTGGTCTTAGTGGTGTAGAGATTGAATCACATCTTCATATTTATTCATATGTTTTTTAGCTGCATTATATTCGCAGCAGCTTTTTCTAGCGGCGAAACTGGTAATCGATTATATATGCCTCCTCCTGACGCTTTCACATCTGCTTAGTTTTCTATCAATTTTTTTTCTGTATTTTATTTTATTTTTTTATCAATTATCTTTAACGATTAAATTCAATTTTAACGTTTTCTTTCCCAGCTTTATCTGTAACTGTTAGGACATATTCCTTCCTCTTTTGGTAGATTTGGGCGCGTTTTCAGCATCAGGATTAATGTTTTAAACTGTTATTTATTTAATTCATTTTTTTTTTATTCATGTTAAAATATTTCATTAATTTTATTAACACCTACGCCAATTTTAGAGAAATTCTATGGAGTCGTTATCAAAGAATGTGTTGACAAAAACAGTCATATCAAGTCGATGTCCTCTTTAAAGTGACTTTAAAAATTCTAAACTTTACACAATAATAATCGCATGTTAATATTGACGACTAACATCATCCATAATGCCGTTATTGTGCCATTGACATTCATAATAGGGGTGATTATTCTTATCTCAAGCCTACAAGCAAGCACATGCTTACAGAAGTGTTTTTAACGAAGTGTTTTACGAAATCGTAAATAATTTATACCAGGCAACCAGCAACTATTAAAGAATACTTTTGAATCAAATTATTTTCAATTATAAAAAAAGTTAGCATACTTTGGGGCGTAGTTAGTATTTAATATTACAGAGCCCCAAATTGGTGTGTTTTACAGCAGCCTACAACCATTGAAGTGGTAAAGTTGCCATCGCGTATATTTGTGGGTAAACGCACTTAGTCTATAATCGCCTAATTAAATCGTGTAATTTAATTTAAAATTCCAAAAGTTCTGTGTAATTATTTTGTAATAAAAGAACTTAAGTAAACGTTTATAAAAGGAATAAAAGTAACAATTTAAAAAATTTAATCCCCACATATTTTTCAATAAACTAATTTTTCTGATGTTTTTAAATAAAAATTCAATTATTTTTTAATTTGTACTTCTAAACTTGTTTATTTTGATGTTTATATTTTATTATCTTTCTTAAGATTAACAATTAATATTAAATTAATAATATCAGTTTTATTATTATTTTCGAATGTATTGTGGTATACACATAATTATGTACCACCCTTTTAACACAAAATATAAACAATTATTACACACTTCATTCATTTGTTCATTTCTTTTATTTTTCACTGTTGTCAGCAAAAACTAGCCTAAAATAAATTTTTCACACATTTTTCTGACCATGAACATGAAACCACTCACGTTGCAATTATGTTTTTATATTTAGAATAAATTTTGTTTTCATATAAAGTTTACATACTTACACATTAAAGACTAATTGTTTTCCCACACATATTCCATTAAGCAATATCAAAATACAAAGTCAAGGCCAAATCGAATTTGGCTGAATAGACATAAGTTTAGTATATAAGCTAGAGAATAAGTTAAATAAAATCAGAATCATATTGACAGGCAATTGTTTTTCTTTGATTCCAAAATCGGCGTGAAAACGCTGGCAAAAAGCGGCAGGAGTGCTAAGATAATACTCAAACCCTTTTCCTACAAAATATAAAATAAAAACTATAAGGTTCACAAATAAAGCTCACCACATGGCGATCCTGCGAAATTTTTCGTGATCCTGCTAAATTTTTCGTGATCCTGCCAAATTGTTCGTGATCCTGCAAAATTTTTTTTAATAGTCCAATTTCTGATGACTTCCAAGGAAGAGATTGACCAAATATTTCAAAAGTGGGAAGATCTGGCAAATGAATACATCCCCAAATCTATAGGGAATAGCACCGAACAACCACCACAATACATCCCTACACCCAAAGAAGCGGGTCCTAAACCCATCACATTACGGCAATATAGAGAACGACAAAAGGTGTACAGGGATAATATAAAACAATTTAGAGAAGAACAACAGCCGGAGAAGCCAAAAAAAAGAGAGGAGGCAACAAAAAACGCCACGAGAGAAGTTGAAGAGAATTACAACAAGTTATTAACATTTCAAAAGGGCGCCAAAAGAGAAAGTTAATAAAGAAACTCCAGGAATTAAAGAAGACTGGTTGGAAAAAAGCTTAATGCTTACAACATTTAAAATTACCCAAGAAGACCGACTGGAACAAGTTCTAACAAATATCGAAGCAATGGGACTGGCTGACACCCACGTAAACCAACAATCCAGCGCGTATGCCATAAATGATAATAAGGTAGCACTAAGTGTAGACATAATAGTTATATTTTTAGTTATAATAATATTGCTAGGAGCTTGGCTATTTTTAAAAAATTATATAAAGAAACAAGCAATCAGAAATAGTACTAACAACAATTAGAACATAAGAATTTAAATTTTGTAAAATGCATCATAAATATAAATAAATAGATATAAATTTCCATTACTTATGGACAAAATTTTCAATGAAATCCAAACACTAATAACAAATGCAAAGAAATCAAGAGTTAGAAAATACACAAAGGAGACTATAAAAGAAAAATATAATTTAATTAACCACCTCAATAAAGAATTCGGAAAACTAGTAGGATATTTACCAACACAATTAAGGGAAAAGAAAATCAAGGAATACGAAATATTAAAGATAACTGCAATTGAACTTCTACAGGAACATTCCACCTTATCATCTACAAGCCCAAACATGTCCGACTTTGATAGTAAAAAAGCTTCAGACACTATTCCGACATTTGACGGAAAACCGACACATCTTGACATATTTCTTTCAATGGTGGAAATGGTTCATAATGACTTAACCGAACAAGGTAAAATCAACCTCATAAAATACGTAACAGCCATCAAATTAAATGACAGAGTTAGGAACCTATTATTGACACAAGGTATACCAAAAACCTTAAGCGAATTAAAAAAATCGTTATCCACAAATTTTAAACCAACAAAAACAGCCGGTTGTCTCCATTCGGAAATCAGAAATACCCGACAGAAAGGTACCGTGTCAGGATATAGGGACAAGATAA